>CM067844.1:88428114-93428114 GCA_034509565.1 Triticum monococcum
CGGATGCACGGTTTGCAAATGGTGAGAAAAACAAGAATGGCACAATTCTGCGATTAACAACACGATGCCATCTAGAATGCAACAAGAAACTAAGCTACTGCACTCCAACATAGCAACAAGGCACATGGCAGTGATCTACTCAAGATGCTTGATAAAAGATGAACACTAAGCTACGGCTAAAGCATACTAGAACAGGTTGAAACAAGCATGGAAAAAGTGCAAAAGATACCAGCTTCACAGACTTGGTGAAAATAACAAGCCAGGAAATAACATCAGGAAGACATGTTTAGAGCTAGCAAACAACATGCTACAGGAACTTATCATAGCAACCAAAGGCATGGCATGAATCTACTCAAAGCATAGAACAAAAGTCCCTTACTGACCATAAGTCAAAAAGGCACAGAAGATATGATGGCACCCATGTAAACATAGCAAGTTTTGTTAACATATTTTAGACTTAGCAGAAAACTGAGCATGGCAAAACAGAGTTATGAAGGCCTCTTTGCGAGCTCGATTCACTCAACACAAGGCATTGCATGACAAGATAGGCATACTACCTGCAAGAAGACATGTTCAAGAAGCTAACCAAGGCAATAGCAAGTTCAAAGCAAGCATGGATCAACTACAAAAACCTTGTCAAAATTGATTAACAAGTAAACAATCTACCAGGAACATTTTATAGCAAACGTAGAGAAAGATTGAGTCATGCTAGGGCACTCCATAAATACAAACAGGGACATGGATGGATACAGCACAACCATATGTCCAAATCATCCTTACTGAAGATACTCAAAAGAAGCATGGAACTCACTGTAGCAACATGAATACATGGCATAAAAATAACAACAGAGCAAAGACTTAGTAAAATCCTGAGATCCTGAAATCAGCAATATCACGAGAGCTACTTTGCATGCTTGTGCTAGTCACCACATTGATCACAAAAATACATGGCATACACCCTTGTAAAGATGGCATGGCATAGCCCAAAAGACATGTAGAGCTCATGCCCATATGCAACACACAACAAATGTAGAGAAAATGACAAATGCTCATACTCTGCTAAGAATCAGCACCTAACATTTTATAGCACTCTTGCATCAACGATTTGGGCATCAAGATGGACTCAAACAAGCAGGTCAAAATGGAAGAAAATGAAGAGGACATCATGATGAACATTTTGATATAAGATATGCATGATTTGGATCACCGGTCATTGAGATACGACATAACGGAGGATGCATAAAAATAACAAGGATTCAAGACTTAGCGAAAATTCCAGATCTGAAAATGAGCGTTAGATAGCTATAACACGCCTAGGCAGGATTTAGTGGGCTCGAGCTCACCATGTGGCCCGTGTGCCTGCTCGGGTCTGAGGGTGGAAAACCGGATTGCGGGTTGGGGTGGTTCGGCGAAAACCGGAAGCGAAGGAAGAACCAGCCAAAATGGGCGGACCGAACAACGGAGCAGAACGGCGGTGGGGTCGCCGGGGTTGCCCGCGGCCATGACAGCGAAGCATGATGGAGGAGCAGGGCGGTGCCGGCACGGAGGGGCTCGGGCGCGCGGTTTCGGGGAGGCCGTGGAGGTCCGGCAGCGAAGGAACCTGCGGCTGGAGCTGGCCGGCGACGAGCTCCCATGGCGGGGCGGTGAGCTCGCGGGAATGCGTGGGGAGGACGATGCGGGTGGTGGCGGCGGCTTTGCACTGCGGCGCGAGCGAGGCGGTGGGGACGATGTTGCGCTCCGGTCGCCGGAGTTGGTCGCCGGCGATGAGGCGCAAGCGCTGGCGGCGTGCAACGCACGGGCCGGACAGCGGTGTGGTCGGGCTCGCGCGGGCACCTGATGGGCTCTGCGGGCCGCGGCGGCGGTGGGACGGAAGCGTGTGGACGTGTCATGCTAGGTTGGACGAGATACAGCATTGGACATGTCCGGCGGTGGGGAAGTTGTCCGGTGGCGCGGAGGAGGATTGGATCTCAGGTTTCGCCCGAAAATTGGACAGGGCAGACCTTTATATAGATAGAGGGAGTTTGGAGTGTCCAAATGAGGTGTAGTTTTCGGCCACGCGATCATGATTGAACGACCGAGAGGATGGAGGGGGTTTGGATGGGTTATTGGACCACTTTGGAGGGGTGTTGGGCTGCAACACACACGATGCCTTCCAGGTTCCCTGGTTAACCGTTGGAGTATCAAACGAACTCCAAATGGCACGAAACTTGACAGGCGGTCTACCGGTGGTGTACGAAGGCCGCTTGGAAAATCTCGGTCCATTCTGAGAAAGTTTAGCACCCGCTCTTGAAAGGAGAACAAAAGCAGGCGCCGGAGGACGTAGGAGTGTCGGATTGCAAAACGACAACGGGGAAAAAGCTCGTATGCAAGGGATGAACAAGTATGCAAATGAGATGCACATGATGACATGATATGAAATGCATGACATGAACAAAATGCAAAACGAAAACGAAAACCCAACCACGAAGGGAAAATCATATCGCATCTCTGGAAAAGGCAAGAGTCGGAGTTACGAATATAGAAAGTTGTATCCGGGGCATTACAACACTCCAACACTACGTGAGGATCTCGTCCCGAGATCTAGGCTGGCACCGGAGGGAAAAGGAAGAGGAAGATAAGAGGTAAAACTAAGTTGCTTCTTTGACAAATGAGTGAAACCAAAAAAACCTTGAAAGGTTGAACAACTTGGAAGAAAGAAGACAACGGAGTGGAACAAAGTTGAAAACACTCCGTCCGAAAAGAGGAATTACTGACCATAAGTCAAAAAGGCACAGAAGATATGATGGCACCCATGTAAACATAGCAAGTTTCGTTAACAGATTTCAGACTTAGCAGAAAACTGAGCATGGCAAAACAGAGTTATGAAGGCCTCTTTGCGAGCTCGATTCACTCAACACAAGGCATTGCATCACAAGATAGGCATACTACCTGCAAGAAGACATGTTCAAGAAGCTAACCAAGGCAATAGCAAGTTCAAAGCAAGCATGGATCTACTACAAAAACCTTGTCAAAATTGATTAACAAGTAAACAATCTACCAGGAACATTTTATAGCAAACGTAGAGAAAGATTGAGTCATGCTAGGGCACTCCATAAATACAAACAGGGATATGGATGGATACAACACAACCATATGTCCAAATCATCCTTACTGAAGATACTCAAAAGAAGCATGGAACTCACTGTAGCAACATGAATACATGGCATAAAAATAACAGCAGAGCAAAGACTTAGTAAATCCTGAGATCCTGAAATCAGCAATATCACGAGAGCTACTTTGCATGCTTGTGCTAGTCACCACATTGATCACAAAAATACATGGCATACACCCCTGTAAAGATGGCATGGCATAGCCCAAAAGACATGTAGAGCTCATGCCCATATGCAACACACAACAAATGTAGAAAAAATGACAAATGCTCATACTCTGCTAAGAATCAGCACCTAACATTTTATAGCACTCTTGCATCAACGATTTGGGCATCAAGATGGATTCAAACAAGTAGGTCAAAATGGAAGAAAATGAAGAGGACAACATGATGAACATTTTGATATATGATATGCATGATTTGGATCACCGATCATGGAGATACGACATAAGGGAGGATGCATAAAAATAACAGGGATTCAAGACTTAGCGAAAATTCCAGATCTGAAAATGAGCGTTAGATAGCTATAACACGCCTGGGCGGGATTTAGTGGGCTGGAGCTCACCTTGTGGCCCGTGTGCCTGCTCGGGTCTGAGGGTGGAAAACCAGATTGCGGGTTGGGGTGGTTCGGCAAAAACCGGAAGCGAAGGAAGAACCGGCCAAAATGGGCGGACCAGACGACGGAGCAGAACGGCGGCGGGGTCGCCGGGGTTGCCCGCGGCCATGACGGCGAAGCATGACGGAGGAGCAGGGCGGTGCCGACGGAGGGGCTCGGGCGCGCGGATTCGGGGAGGCCGTGGAGGTCCGGCAGCGAAGGAACCTGCGGCTGGAGCTGGCCGCCGACAAGCTCCCATGGCGGGGCGGTGAGCTCACGGGGAATGCGTGGGGAGGACGATGCGGGTGGCGGCGGCGGCTTTGCGCTGCGGCGCAAGCGAGGCGGTGGGGACGATGGCGCGCTTCAGTCGCCGGAGTTGGTCGCCGGCGATGAGGCACAAGCGCTGGCTGCGGGCAACGCACGGGCCGGACAGCGGCGCGGTCGGGCTCGCGCGGGCCCCTGATGGGCTCCGCGGGCCGCGGCGGCGGTGGGACGGCAGCGTGTGGACGTGTCGCGCTATGGTTGGACGAGATACGGCATCGGACATGTCCGGCGGTGGCGAAATTGTCCGGTGGCGCGGAGGAGGATTGGATCTCAGGTTTCGCCTGAAAATTGGACGGGGAAGACCTTTATATAGATAGAGGGAGTTTGGAGTGTCCAAATGAGGTGTAGTTTTCGGCCACGCGATCATGATTGAACGACCGAGAGGATGGAGGGGGTTTGGATGGGTTATTGGACCACTTTGGAGGGGTGTTGGGCTGCAACACACACGATGCCTTCAAGGTTCCCCGGTTAACCGTTGGAGTATCAAACGAACTCCAAATGGCACGAAAATTGACAGGCGGTCTACCGGTGGTGTACCAAGGCCGCTTGGCAAATCTCGGTCCATTTTGAGAAAGTTTAGCACCCGCTCATGAAAGGAGAACAAAAGCAGGCGCCGGAGGACGTAGGAGTGTCGGATTGCAAAACGACAACGGGGAAAAAGCTCGTATGCAAGGGACGAACACGTATGCAAATGAGATGCACATGATGACATGATATGAAATGCATGACATGAACAAAATGCAAAACGAAAAAAAAACCCAACCACGAAGGGAAAATCAAATTGCATCTCTGGAAAAGGCAAGAGTCGGAGTTACGAATATAGAAAGTTGTATCTGGGGCGTTACAACACTCCACCACTACGAGAGGATCTCGTCCCGAGATCTAGGCTGGCAAACTAAGTTGCTTCTTTGACAAACGAGTGAAACCAAAAAAACCTTGAAAGGTTGAACAACTTGGAAGAAAGACCACAACAGAGTGGAACAAAGTTGAAAACACTCCGTCCGAAAAGAGGAATTACTGACCATAAGTCAAAAAGGCACAGAAGATATGATGGCACCCATGTAAACATAGCAAGTTTCGTTAACAGATTTCAGACTTAGCAGAAAACTGAGCATGGCAAAACAGAGTTATGAAGGCCTCTTTGCGAGCTCGATTCACTCAACACAAGGCATTGCATGACAAGATAGGCATACTACCTGCAAGAAGACATGTTCAAGAAGCTAACCAAGGCAATAGCAAGTTCAAAGCAAGCATGGATCAACTACAAAAACCTTGGCAAAATTGATTAACAAGTAAACAATCTGCCAGGAACATTTTATAGCAAACGTAGAGCAAGATTGAGTCATGCTAGGGCACTCCATAAATACAAACAGGGACATGGATGGATACAGCACAACCATATGTCCAAATCATCCTTACTGAAGATACTCAAAAGAAGCATGGAACTCACTGTAGCAACATGAATACATGGCATAAAAATAACAGCAGAGCAAAGACTTAGTAAAATCCTGAGATCCTGAAATCAGCAATATCCTTTCTTTGGTACCATCACCAGGTTTGCTAGCCAGTCCGGGTGTTTTATTTCTCTGATGAATCCGGCCTCCAATAACTTTGCTAGTTCCTCTCCCATGGCCTGTCTTTTAGGTTCGGAGAAATGCCGAAGAGCCTGCTTGACCGGCTTGAATCCCTTTAGGGTATTGAGGTTATGCTCGGCCAGCCTGCATGGGATTCCTGGCATGTCTGAGGGATGCCAAGCGAATATGTCCCAATTCTCGCGCAGGAACTCTCGTAGTGCGGCGTCCACGGCGGGGTTTAACTGTGCCCCGATGGAGGCTATTTTTGTATGGTCCATTGGGTGGACTTGGAATTTGACTATTTCATCCGCTGGTTTAAAAAAGGTCGACTTGGATCTCTTGTCGAGTATTACGTTGTCCCTGTCCACTATGGAGCGTAGAGTGGTTAATTCCTCGGCCGAGAGGGCTTCGGATAATGCCTCGAGGGCCAGTGCGGCTGTTTTATTTTCGGCGCGGAGTGTTGTGTCTAGATCACTGGCGAGAGTGATGATTCCGTCGGGCTCGGGAATTTTGAGCTTCATGTACCCATAATGGGGTACAACTTGGAAGATCGTGAATGCCTCACGTCCTAAAAGGGCGTGGTATCCACTGCTGAACAGGGCCACTTGAAATGTAATTTCTTCGGACCTATAGTCCTCTGGCGTACCAAATACCACATCTAGTGTGATTTTCCCAGCGCATCGTGCTTCTCGACTGGGTATGATTCCTCTGAAGCTTGTGCTACTTTGCTCAATGCGGTTCCAGTCTATTTCCATTTTTTGAAGAGTTTCCTCATAGATGAGGTTTACTCCCCTGCCACCGTCCATGAGTACTTTGGTGAGTCGAAAGCCGTCCACAATTGGACTGAGGACCAGTGCGGCTGGTGCTCTGGCTATTTGGAATTTAGGTTCGTCACTGGCGTTGAAGGTAATAGCCACGTCACTCCATGGATTTATTGCTGCTACGTGGAAGATTTCGGCAATGCTGCGGAGTGTTCGCTTGCGCCTATTATTTGACGCGAAGGTCTCAAAGACTGTTAATACCATATTGTTATCCACAGGATGGTGCTTTGTGGCATTTGGGATAAGAAGATCCTCACCACTTTTGGCCACCTACCGGAGTATCCAACATGCTCTAAGGCTGTGCGTTGGTATTGTATCCGCTGTGCTATGAATTTTGCAGGATCTGTTAAGCCATCCCTCCAATACGGTTCCGTGCCCTGTAGAGGGTTTTTGCTTCTTTGTAATGAACTTGGGTGTCTTATGATAGTGCACCCTTTTACCTCGGACTGGGTGCATATTCGGAGCCGGATTATCCCAAAATTTCGTTTCGGTTTTCCAGGCACTTTCCACCACACAGTACTTTCGTACTATGGACGCCAAGTCGGCGAAGCGTGATATGTCACGGCAACTTATGGCGTTAAGGATTCCCTTGTCCGTGCAGTTATTGCAGAAAAGTGAGACTGCGTCTTCCTCGCGGCAGTCCTTAACCTTGTTCATTACAAGGAGGAATCTGGCCCAATAATGATGTACTGTTTCATGGGGCTCTTGCCTGATGTGGGAAAGATCGTTTATGTCTGGGTGGGTGGGTGGATTTGAGTCCGGACCCCTACCCGATCTGAGACCTAGGGGCCGAGGGGTTTCCGATGTTAGAAGTTCGGATTCCGGTATGTTGCCCGATAAGTCTGGCCCGCTGCCTAACTCTAGCTTCAGGGTTTGGGTGATGTCCTCCCGTAAACGTGTATCCGGCTCGGAGAGCTCATGAATTCGGACATAGGTAGTCCTCAAGATAGAGGGAGAATCGCCGCATTTTTCCTCCACCACCGCAACATGATGGGTGACTGGTGGAGAGTTAATCTCCCTTCGACCGGGTTTAAGCCCAATCCGATCATAGTTCGTAGCGACTCCCAAGGTAGCGATGCGATCCAAGAGTTCATTTAGGGAAGAGAGCTCTATTGGATCCATCCACTCGCCGAATTCTGAGCCGATGTGGAGGCTGTTTTTGATGACCCAAGAAGTCATCGTCGGTGCAGCGGCCGAATAGGCGGTCATGACGAAACTGCCTAGCCAGAGAGTTTGGCCGACGGCCAGAGCCCTCCGGTTTATATAGACATCGGAGGGGGCTAGGGTTACACAAGGTCAGTTACAAAGGAGGAGATATACATATCCGCATTGCCTAGCTTGCCTTCCACGCCAAGTAGAGTCCCACCCGGACACGAGACGAAGTCTTCAATCTTGTATCTTCATAGTCCAACAGTCTGGCCAAAGGATATAATCCGGCTGTCCGGATACCCCCTAATCCAGGACTCCCTCAGTGAGTTAGACGCTTGACATAGCACTATGGGAGGCATGATATAGCAAGTGGTAGGTATCGCGGCATAGCAAAAGAGCGAGCAACTAGGAAGCAAAGATAGAAGTGATTTCGAGGGTATGGTCATCTTGCCTGCAAAGTTCTCTGAGTTGACATAAGCTTGATCCTCGTAAGCGTACTCAATGGGTTCCTCGATCGCGTACTCGTCTCCCGGCTCTACCCAAATCAAGAACACAAGCAAAGGGAGACACAATCAACCACGGTGCAATGCACAAGCAACATGATGCAAAACATGGCATGATATGCGGGAAGTAATATGCAATGCATGTGCGTGCTTCGGAAAGGAAAGATTGAACCAGGCCTCAACTTGGCAAACCAAGAGCTCCACTGGAAAGATGAGTTGATTTAGGTCGAAATCAATATAAACATCACCGGAATCGGATGCATGGTTTGCAAATTGCAAGCAAAACAATAATGGCACAAATCTATGATTAACAGCACGATGCCATCTAAATGCATCAATAAAAATAAGCTACTGCACTCTAACATAGCAACAAAGCACATGGCAGCGATCCACTCAAGATGCTTGACAAAAGATGAACACTGAGCTACGACTAATTCACAAAATAGCAGGTTCAAACAAGCATGGCAAAAGTGCAAAAGATATCAGGTTCACAAACTTAGTGAAAATAACATGACAGGATTTAACATCAGGAAGCAAAGTTCTCCGAGTTGACGAAAGCTTGATCATCACAAGCATACTCAACGGGTTCATCGAACACATGCTCGTCTCCCGGCTCTACCCAAGGTAAGAGCACAAGCAAAGGAAACCACAATCAACCACGGTGCAATGCGCAAGCAACATGATGCAAAACATGGCAGGATATGCGGGATGTGATATGCAATGCATATGCGTGCTCCGAAAGGAAAAAGATTGATCAAGGCACCAACTTGGCAAACCAAGTGTGCCGCTGGAAGATGAGTTGATTTCGCTCAAAATCGATATAAAGATCACCGGAATCGGATGCACGGTTTGCAAATGGCGAGCAAAACAAGAATGGCACAATTCTGTGATTAACAGCACAATGCCATCTAGAATGCAACAAGAAACTAAGCTACTGCGCTCCAACATAGCAACAAGGCACATGGAAGTGATCCACTCAAGATGCTTGATAAAAGATGAACACTGAGCTGCGGCTAAAACACACTAGAACAGGTTGACACAAGCATGGAAAAAGTGCAAAAGATACCAGCTTCACAGACTTGGTGAAAATAACAAGCCAGGAAATAACATCAGGAAGACATGTTTAGAGCTAGCAAACAACATGCTACAGGAACTTAACATAGCAACCAAATGCATGGCATGAATCTACTCAAAGCATAGAACAAAAGTCCCTTACTGACCATAAGTCAAAAAGGCACAGAAGATATGATGGCACCCATGTAAACATAGCAAGTTTCGTTAACAGATTTCAGACTTAGCAGAAAACTGAGCATGGCAAAACAGAGTTATGAAGGCCTGTTTGCGAGCTTGATTCACTCAACACAAGGCATTGCATGACAAGATAGGCATACTACCTGCAAGCAGACATGTTCAAGAAGCTAACCAAGGCAATAGCAAGTTCAAAGCAAGCATGGATAAACTACAAAAACCTTGGCAAAATTGATTAACAAGTAAACAATCTGCCAGGAACATTTTATAGCAAACGTAGAGCAAGATTCAGTCATGCTAGGGCACTCCATAAATACAAACAGGGACATGGATGGATACAGCACAACCATATGTCCAAGTCATCCTTACTGAAGATACTCAAAAGAAGCATGGAACTCACTGTAGCAACATGAATACATGGCATAAAAATAACAGCAGAGCAAAGACTTGGTAAAATCCTGAGATCCTGAAATCAACAATATTAACCACATTGATCACAAAAATACATGGCATACACCCCTGTAAAGATGGCATGGCATAGCCCAAAACACATGTAGAGCTCATGCTCATATGCAGCACACAACAAATGTAGCAAAAATGACAAATGCTCATACTCTGCTAAGAATCAACACCTAACATTTTATAACACTATTGCATCAATGATTTGGGCATCAAGATGGACTCAAACAAGCAGGTCAAAATGGAACAAAATGAAGAGGGCATCATGATGAACATTTTGATATAACATATGCATGATTTGGATCACCGAGCATGGAGATACGACTTGAGGAAGGATGCATAAAAATAACAGGGATTCAAGACTTATCCAAAATTCCAAATCTGAAAATAAGCGTTAGAAACTATAACACGCCTTGGCGGAATTTGTGGGCTGGAGCTCACCTTGCGGCCTGTGGGCCTTCTCGGGTCTGAGGGTGGAAAACCGGATCGCGGGTCGGGGTGGTTCGGCGAAAACCGGAAGCGAAGGAAGAACCGGCCAAAAACGGGTAGACCGGGCGGAACCGGGCGGACCGGACGGCGGAGCACAATGGTGGCGGGGTCGCCTGGGTTGCCCGTGGCCATGACGGCGAAGCTGGACGGCGGAGCAGGTGGCGCGAGTGCGGAGGGGCTCGGGTGCGCGGATCCGGGGAGGCCTATGCCGGATCCGGCCAGGGTGAGGCCGCGGAGGTCCGGTGGCGAAGGAACCCGCGGCTGGAGCTGGCTGGCGACGAGCTCCCGTGGCGGGGCGGCGAGCTCGCGGGGAAGGCGCGGGGAGGACAATGCGTGTGGTGGCGGCGGCTCTGCGCTGCTGCGCGAGCGAGGCGGCGGGGATGATGGCGCAGGACGGCGCGCTCCGATCACCGGAGTTGGTCGCCGGCGACGCGCGAAGGCTGCGAGGCGCAAGCGCTAGCGGGGGGCGACGCGCGGGCTGGGCGGCGGCGCGGTCGTGCTTGCGTGGGCCCCGGATGGGCTCTACGGGCCGCGGTGGAGGTGTGACGGCGGCGTGTAGACGTGTCGCGCTATGGTTGGACGAGAGACGGCATCGGACATGTCCGGCGGCGGGGAAGTTGCCCGGTGGCGCGGAGGAGGATTGGATCTAGGGTTTTGCCCGAAAATTGGACGGGGAAGACTTTCATATAGATAGAGGGAGTTTGGAGTGTCCAAATGGGGTGTAGTTTTCGGCCATGCGATCGTGATCGAACGACCGAGAGGATGGAGTGGGTTTGGATGGGTTATTGGACCAATTTGGAGGGGTGTTGGGCTGCAACATACACGAGGCCTTTACAGTTCCCCGGTTAACCGTTGAAGTATCAAACGAACTCCAAATGGCACAAAACTTGACAGGCGGTCTACCGGTGGTGTACCAAGAACGCTTGGCAAATCTCGGTCCATTCATAGAAAGTTTAACACCCGCTCACGAAAGAAGAAGAAAAGGGGGCGCCGGAGGACGTAGGAGTGTCGGATTGCAAAACGGACAACTGGGAAAAAGCTCGAATGCAAGAGACGAACACATATGAAAATGAGATGCACATGATGACATGATATGAAATGCATGACATGAACAAAATGCAAAACAAAAACGAAAACCCAACCACGAAGGGAAAAATCATATCGCATCTTCGGAAAAGGCAAGAGTCGGAGTTACGAATATAGAAAGTTGTATCCGGGGCGTTACAGGAGCCCCGGTTCTAAGTGTAAAGCATGGCAAACTGAACTATCGTGCAGTCATCATTTCTTGCCTGCCAGATGTTCATAAAGTCTAGGTTGGAAGAAGCGGGTGGGACACCTAGAGGTGCATCAAGGACATAAGCCTTCTGTGCAACAGTGAGGATAATCCTCATATTATGGACCCAGTCCGCATAGTTTCTTCCATCATCTTTCAACTTCTTTCTCTAGGAACACATTAAAATTCTGCGGAGCTACATCGTGAGCCATGAATCTACAACATAATTCGCAAAGACATTAAGAATATGTTCATGATTATTGGTTCAATTAATCATATTACTAATGAACTCCCACAATCAGCATCCCTCAAGTTGGTCTAAGTGATACATGATCCAAATCCACTAACCTCACTAACCCATATCGGATCATCACATGAGATGGGGTAGGTTCAATGGTGAAGATCTATATATGTTGATCATATCATCCATATGACTCATTGTAAGGTCATTGTCGATGTCAAAACCGGCAGATCTCGGGTAGAGGGTCACGAACTGTGCGTCTAAGCACTACTAGGAAAAAGCCTAGTAGTAGCGCGGGTTAAAAGCTAGTAGTAGCGCGGGTGCCTGCGCTACTACTATGGCGCTACAGCTAACTAATAGGAGTAGCGCAGTGCATCCCACGCTACTAGCACGTGTGTTAGTAGTAGTGCGGGTTCGACAAGGGATACTACTAACTTTCTGTAGCGCGTGACTGTGATCCGCGCTACTACTATTAATTTCAAAAACCAAAAAAACAATCTTGACCCCGTGCGTGCTGTCAATGGTTCGATCCAGCAACGACAAGAGTCGCGGGAGGTGCGGACGGGCAGGGGAGACCAGATCCAGCGACGACTGTTGTAGAGGGACCGGATCCAGTGCAGAGGAGAGCAAGACGACGGTGTGAGGGTCCTCTTCACGGACAAGGCAGAGAGCTCCTCGTTGGCCATGTCGATGACCGGTGCGGGCATGGGCATGGGAGGTGAGTAAAATCGAAGGGACATTGAGAGGGAGAAAGAGAAACAAGGAAGAAATGAATGATATGGAGGTTGAACCGGGGCTCGTCGCCGGTGGTGAGGTGGTCCGACGTGGTGGCATGGAGATGCGGGGAAGACCGGCGGGCTATGGCACGCCGGCAGCGTGAGGAGGCCTCCCTCTTTTGGCGCCATGGAGGAGGAGCCACGCAACACGAGGAGGTGGACTAGTTGGGTGCCATGGAGGAGGAGGTGTGCAACACAATGGGAGAGCCTATGGAGAGAAGGGGGAGGGTGAGGGTGAGATGAGGGATTCGGCCGAGGATATGGGGACTTCACCTACCTCGTACTTAGTAATAGCGAGGGGTATAAAACCGCGCTACTACTATCAACTTAGTAGTAGCACGGGTTTATACCCCTCGCTACTACTATGGCATGTCCCAGGGGGCACGGTAAAGACCACTTAGTAGTACCGAGGGTTAAAAACCCACGCTACTACTATCAACTTAGTAGTAGCAAGGGGTAAAAACCCGTGCTACTAGTAAGTAGCAGTAGCGAGGGTTATAAACCCTCGCTACTTGTAAGCGTCTGCCTATAAGCTTTTCCCTTGTAGTGAAGGATTGATGGTAACAGGAAACAAGGGACATGATGTTTTGCCCAGGTTCGGGCCCTCTTGATGGAGGTAATACCCTACGTCCTGCTTGATTTACTTTGATGAGTATAGGGTTACAAGAGTTGATCTACCACGAGATTGTAATGGTTAAACCCTAATTGTCTAGCCTATATGATTATGATTGCCTCTATGGACTAAACCTTCCGGTTTATATAGACACCGGAGGGGGCTAGGGTTGTACAGAGTCGGTTTACAGAGAAAGGAATATTCACATGCGCACGCTAAGCTTGCCATCCATGCCAAGGTGAGTCCCATCCGGACAAGGGAGGAAGTATTTTGTCTTCTATCTCCATGGACCATTAGTCCGGCCCAAATCACATAGCACGGACGCCCGAGGACCCCTTAATCCAGAACTCCCTCAGTAGCCCCTGAACCAGGCTTCAATGACGATGTGTCCGGCGCGCAGATTGTCTGTGGCATTGTAAGGCGGGTTCCTCCTCCAAATACTCCAAAGTAGTCCTTGAACACAGAAAACATGTCCAGCTCTGCAAGATAGGCAGTACACATAGACGCAAAGAGTTAATATTTCACAAGTCCCATCTACTGACAACTTTTTGTAGTGAGACGTTATGCCCATGCCCGCTCATTATTTCGAACCGTTTTTTAGCTTCCCTCTCCGTATTTCGAGGTGCGGTTTTCATTGGCATGTCTTATCGAAGCAGAAATTGGGTCCCCTTATCAAATGATTCTCATCAATACGGGCGTGGGTAATCCAACCGCGCTGTCCGCACAACCCTTGGGGATTGTGCGAGTTTTAAGGCGAGTGGGAAGGCGCTTGATATTCGCTGCCGTTATAAGAGGATAAAGAGCCATTCTTTCACCCACGCCTTCTTCCTCTCTGTCCATCAGTTCTCGAGCTCCAGCGCACAAGCTTCCATCCTTTCCACCTCCAAAAAGCACTCTGACCATGTCCAGATCTGGAATGCAGGGCAAGTTGATGGTCTCCTCCATCACGGAGGGGAACATCACGGAGCTCCGAGAAGCGGGGTACTTGGCCCAAGGAATCGCCTACCGGCTTCCGGCCAAGGGGCATGTTGTCCCCACCCCGGAACCCAATGAGAGGGTGGTATTCATCCCCCACTTCATCTACGGGTTAGGATTTCCCCTCCACCCCTTCATCCGTGGACTCATGTTCTACTACGGGCTAGATTTCCATGATCTAGCCCGCAATTATTTCCTTAACTTCTCAGCATTCATTGTTGTGTGCGAGGCCTTCCTCTGCATCCCACCCCACTTCAGATTATGGCTAAAGATCTTCAATGTGAAGCCAAAAGTGGTGGATGGTCAACATGCAGAGTGCGGAGGTGCCATGGTGAGCAAACTATCCAATGTCACAGGGCCCACTAGCACCTTTGTGGAAAACATCAAGGGGTGGCAGAAGTAGTGGTTCTATGTCACTGAGCCCCGCGACACCACCTAGGCCGTGGTGAGGGAGTCCTGGATTAAGGGGTCCTCGGGCGTCCGGCCTGTGTGACATGGGCCTGACTATTGGGCCATGAATATTCAAGATAGAAGACTTCCTCACATGTCCGGATGGGAATCTCCTTTGCGTGGGAGGCAAGCTAGGCGTCCGGATGTATTGTTTCCTTTATTTGTAACCGACTTTGTATTACCCTAGGCCCCTCCGGCGTCTATATAAACCAGAGGGGTTTGTCCGTAGAGACAATCACAATCAGACATGCTAGACCTCTAGGGTTTAGCCACAACGATCTTGTGGTAGATGAACTCTTGTAATCCTCATTCTCATCAAGATCAATCAAGCAAGACGTAGGGTATTACCTCCATCAAGAGGGCTCGAACCTGGGTAAAACATCGTGTCCCCTGCCTCCTGTTACCATCAACTTTAGACGCACAGTTCGGGACCCCCTACCCGAGATCCGGCGGTTTTGACACCGACATTGGTGCTTTCATTGAGAGTTCCACTGTGACGTCGAAGTTAGGGTTACTCGTTATCAAAGACAGTATCACCGCGGGAGGAGCTATGGCCCCAGGCCAAACCCTCCAGCTGGGCGACTTTACCATGACCGCCCGTTCGGCCGTTAAGCTGACGATGACTTCGCAAGTCATCGAAAATCGCCTCCGTGTTGACTCCGAATACTCCAGACAGATGGATCCAGCGGAGTGGTTGTCTTTAAACGAACTCTTGGATCGCATCGCCGCCATGGGAATCGCTACTCACCATGATCAGACTGGGCTTAAACCCGATCAGAGAGAAATCAAATCTCCGCCGATCACCCATCAGATAGCAGTCGTAGAAGAGCAGAACAATAATTCTTCCCCTATGCAGAAGACGAACTATGTTTGGATTTCTGAGATCAAAGAGCCGGATACCTGTCTGTGGAACGACACTCGAAGCCCTCATTGGACATCCTAGAACCTGAACTAATAAGCTCAGAAGCTTCTGAAACTCCGGACTCCAAATTGGGTCAGGTTCAGATTTAAAGCCACCCACCCACCACATGCAATATTCAACAAGAAATTTCGGTCATCCGGATATATGCGACCTCATGTGCATATGACAGCAATCTCGGGAAACAGTCCATCACTTTTGGGCCAGGTTCCTCCTTGGCAAAGACAAGATTAAAAATTGCCACGATGAGGACGCGATTTCAGTGTTCTACAATAATTGCACGGATGAAGGAATCCTCAACGCCATCAACAGCCATCGCATATTACTCTACGCGGACTTGGCAAATATAGTACAGAAGTACCGCGCAATGGAAAGCGCCTGGAAAACTCAGACAGCTCACTGGGAGCCACCGGTCTGCACCCAACCCCTCGGGCGAGCAAAACGGATGCACCCTCGCGGGGAACCGAAACCCATAATAAAGAAAACTAAACCCATTACGGGACGTGGAACCATTCTCGAGGGATGGCTCGATAGGCCATGCAAAATACACATGACATAGGATACCGTACCAACCCACTGTCACATCCCTAGTTCTGGTATGACCTAGGCTAGCCCTTCATGCTTGCATCATGTTTAAACTCCATTTAAATTTGAAATGGGGAGTTGTGAACCCTCAGAAATCATTATTGAAAATGACTCAGATAAAAAGTACTCCAAAAGGGTCCAAGAAAATGTTCATGTCTCTCTCTGAAAATATTGGTGAGAGGTAAAAATTCAAACCAATATTTTTAGGGGCTCATAAATATTTATTTTGGCCATTTGGAATTAATGCATAATTATTTGTATTGGATTTATATTTGTTATATATTCAAATATACTCCAATAATTCTGATTTTTAATGGGGGGCTTTGGAATAATCCAATTAGTTCCCACAATAAATTTCAGAACAATACAAAAATGATTTGGTATTTTTATCCAATCAAAACAAATGTCAGAAAGATAGAAAAGAAAAAAACAAAAATGGGAAAACCTACCTGGCGCTTACCTGCCTAGCAGCCCAACTGGCGGCCCAGCTCTTGTGCCGGCCCAACACTGTTGGCCCAGGCCAGGTCATTGCCTACCTCCTGCCAGGAGGATGGCGCGCATCAAGGAAGGCACTGCTCCTCAGACAGGTACTCTGGAACGGTCTCCGGAGCAGGACCTATCGAGAAGGAACGGTGTCGGCAATCAAACACAAGCATATGCAACATTATGATGCATTAACATGGCATGAAGATGTGATGTTGTTTGAGCTAATGCAACTGGTATTGAACTGCATGAAGTCCATTTGAACCAAAGATTCAAATGCATCTCCAAATAAGCTCTTTATATATGCCATAAGTGTGTTTTCACATATACAGCATGTATAGATTGGTTTGTCATGCATGAAAATGGTACAGATGGATAGATTGAATTTTTCTGATAATTTTTCATATATAAATTATTTCAATCTGAGCTACGGTTGAATTTCTATGAATTTTCGAAGTTTTGAATATATTCTGGAATTTCCTGATTTATTATAATTCCAGAAAATGAGATATTGCGTCAGCATGACATCAGCGTTGCGTCAGCGGTCAACGGAGCTGTCCGAGTCAAACCTGACGTGTGGGGTCCACACGTCAGTGACTGGTTAGTTAACAGGAGGGTTAATTTAATCCTAATTACTAATTAGGGGGCGCCGGGGCCCACTGTCAGTGTTAGGGGTTAGCAAAAATGGTGATTAGCCTTAAGCTAATCACCTGGCCGGTCGGGCCCGCACGTCAGGCCGGCGAGGTCAAAGGGTCAAACCCCCCCCCCCCCCCCGTCGTTAAGCCGCCGGCGAGGCCCTAGACGGCGGAGCGCCGCGGAAATCGTCCACAGGGCTCCGTTCGAGGCGTGATTAGGCTCTTCGGAGAGCTGGCAATGCGGCGCGTCGAGCAGTGCCCTCGGCCGGAGCTGGGGTGGCCGAGAACAACGTCGGCGACCACGTTGGCGGCCGCCGGAGTTCGGCTGTGTTCGGGGGCGCGGCTGCAGCGTGCAAACGTGCCAACTAGAGCGCTAGCGGGGCACTACGAGGTGCGGCGAGAGTGCTAGGTGCACTGGCGTGGCAAAAGGGACGTCGGAGCAACGCCAGCGACAAGCTCGAGCGGAGGCGAGCTTCAGCCATGGCGGAGCTGAGGCCTAGACGGCGCAAACGCGAGGAGGAGGAGAGGGGTTCGGCACGGAAGCTCGCAGCGGAGGCGACGGGATGGTCAGCGGGCTTGGGGAGGACCAGTCGGCGGCGAATTTAGCGGTGGCGATCCGCGGCTCCGACGAAGGGGATGATGGTGGTGGCGATGCTGCAGTGCTCCTGGCACCGTCCAGCTCGACGAGGAGGCGTAGTCGAGGGCGGCGGTGCTCCTGGACAGTAGCAAGGGACGAGGGGGAGGCAGTGGCCGCGGCAATGGCAAACGGCGGCGACAACAGCGCTCGGCCGCGTGAGGGGGAGGGCGAGGGAGAGAGACAGAGGAAAGGGGAGGGCACGAGGAGAGAGTGAAGGAGTCAGGGTGGTGCGTGGCGCTCGCAGCGGCCTCCGGCGACGAGCGAGGAAGTAGGAGGTGGCCGGTGCGTTCTCGCGCGCGGCAAGCACACGCGCGCCGTCCTCCTGGCAGGAGGTAGGCGATGACCTGGCCTGGGCCAACAGTGTTGGGCCGGCACAGGAGCTGGGCCGCCAGCTGGGCTGCCAGGCAGGTAAGCGCCAGGTAGGTTTTCCCATTTTTGTTTTTTTCTTTTCTATTTTTCTGACATTTGTTTTTATTTGATAAAAATACCAAATCATTTTTATATTGTTCTGAAATTTATTGTAGGAACTAATTGGATTATTCCAAAGCCCCCCGTTAATAATCAGAATTATTGGAGTATATTTGAATATATAACAAATATAAATCCAATACAAATAATTATGCATTAATTCCAAATGGCCAAAATAAATATTTATGAGCCCCTAAAAATATTGGTTTGAATTTTTACCTCTCACCAATATTTTCAGAGAGAGACATGAACATTTTCTTGGACCCTTTTGGAGTACTTTTTATCTGGGTCATTTTCAATAATGATTTCTGAGGATTCACAACTCCCCATTTCAAATTTAAATGGAGTTTAAACATGATGCAAGCATGAAGGTCTAGCCTAGGTCATACCAGAACTAGGGATGTGACAACTCGCCCCCACTCGAAGAAATCTCGTCCCGAGATTCAGGAGTCGGCGGGAAGAAAGCGGGGTACTCAAGTCGAAGACGATCTTCACGCTCCCAAGTGGCTTCTCTCTCAGAATGATGAGACCACTGAACCTTGAGGAACTTGATGTTATGACGTCGGGTGACACGCTCTGCTTGATCAAGGATGCATACAGGGTACTCTTGATAGGTGAGGTTATCTTCGAGATCAAGCGTTTCGTGGTCCACTTCGCGGATGGGATCCGAGAAGCAACGCCTGAGTTGAGAGACGTGGAAGACATCATGAACTCGAGAAAGATGTGGTGGTAGTTCCAACTGGTAGGCAACCTCTCCTCGTTTAGCGAGAATGAGAAAGGGACCAATGTAACGAGGAGCCAACTTGCCCTTGATACCAAATCGATGGGTACCCTTTAGAGGAGTAACCCGAAGATAAGCCTTATCGCCAACTTCATAAGCCACTTCCTTATGACTACGGTCATACTGGCTCTTTTGAAGAGATTGGGCTGTTTTCAAATTCTCACGAATGATGCGAACTTGCTCTTCTGCCTCCTGGATCATATCCGGTCCAAAGAATTGTCGTTCACCGGTTTCTGACCAGTTCAAAGGTGTTCGACATCTTCGTCCATACAGAACCTCAAAAGGAGCTTTTTTGAGGCTGGATTGATAGCTATTGTTATAAGCAAACTCGGCAGAAGGAAGACACTTCTCCCAATCCATACCGAATGAGATAACACAAGCTCTAAGCATGTCTTCAAGAATCTGGTTGACCCTTTCCACCTGACCACTTGATTGAGGGTGGAAAGCAGTACTGAAAGAAAGATGGGTGCCCATGGCAGTTTGGAAACTCTCCCAGAAATGAGAAGTGAAAAGACTACCACGGTCTGAATTGATCTCTAGTGGAACACCATGAAGTGACACTATTCGAGAAATATATAAGTCAGCGAGCTGAATAGCAGTGATACTCTCTCGAACAGGTAGGAAGTGAGCCACTTTGGAAAGACGATCAATGACTACGAAGATAGCGTTATTCCCTTTCTTGGTCCTGGGAAAACCGGTGATGAAGTCCATGCCAACTTTATCCCATTTCCACTCAGGAATAGCTAAAGGTTGAAGGGTGCCAGCAGGTCTTTGATGCTCTGCCTTAACGCGACGACAAATGTCACAGTTAGCAATAAACTGAGCAATTTCTCTCTTCATCCTAGTCCACCAGAACCTCTGGCGTAGGTCCTGATACATCTTAGTACTACTGGGATGAATCGTGAGAGGAGATTCATGCGCCTCCTTAAGGATTAATTGTTGAAGATGTTGATTCTTGGGAACCACCAAGCGATTCTCAAAGAAAACAACACCGCGACCATCTATAGAAAAACTACCACCAACTCCCTTGTTAATGTTTCTCTTGATCCGAGAAATTCCCGTATCCTGCTTCTGAGTAGAGATAATCTGATCCACAAGAGTAGGTTTCGCCACCAAGGTAGAAATGAATCCGTGAGGAGCAATGTGAAGGTTAAGCTTACATAACTCCTCATGGAGAAGTGGTTGGCCCTGCTGCAACATGAGATTGTTGCAATAGGACTTACGACTTAGCGCATCAGCCATGACATTCCCCTTGCCTGGGGTGTAGGTAATCCCTAAGTCGTAATCTGAAATCAACTCCAACCAACGTCTTTGCCTAAGGTTCAAATCTGGTTGGGTGAAGATATACTTGAGACTCTGGTGATCGGTGTAAATCTCGCAACGTTTACCAAGAAGGTAATGTCGCCAGGTCTTAAGCGCATAGACTATGGCTGCAAGCTCTAGATCATGGGTAGGATAATTCTCCTCATGTGGATGCAACTGTCGAGATGCATAGGCAATCACATGGCGATCTTGCATAAGAATGCAACCTAGTCCCTGTCGTGAGGCGTCGCAGTAGATAACAAAGTCTTTAGTGAAGTCCGGTGGCACAAGTATGGGAGCAGAAGTAAGACGTCTTTTCAGTTCCTAAAAACTGTGTTCACACTGTGGGGACCACTCAAACTTTTTATCTTTCTTGAGAAGTTCCGTGAGTGGTTTGGCCACTTTGGAGAAGTTCTCAACGAAGCGGCGACAATAACTGGCTAGACCAAGGAAACTCCTAACTTGCTTAACTGTTTCAGGCGGAGTCCAATCAAGAACGGCCTGAACTCTTTCGGGATTGACAGCAATGCCCTTACCAGAGATTACGTGGCCGAGATAGGTCACTTCTGGTAACCAAAACTCGCACTTGGAGAACTTGGCGTAAAGGCGGTGTGCTCTAAGTTTTTTTAGCACAAGTCTAAGATGTTCGGCATGCTCTTCCTCGTTCTTCGAGTAAATAAGGATATCATCGAGGTAAACCACGACAAACTTGTCTAGGTACTCCATGAAGATCGAGTTCATCAAGCGAGAGAAAGTAGCTGGAGCGTTGGTTAGACCAAAGGACATGACGGTGTACTCGTACTGACCATAACGAGTGACAAAAGCCGTCTTAGGAATGTCCCTATTTCTGATCTTGATTTGGTGGTAGCCTAACCTCAAATCCATCTTGGAAAAGACTGAGGATCCAGGGAGCTGATCGTACAGGTCGTTGATCCTGGGGAGCGGATACTTGTTCTTTATCGTGACCAAATTAACGGGACGATAATCTACAACCATCCGTTCCGTACCATCCTTCTTCTTGACGAAGAGAACGGGGCAAGCCCAGGGAGAAGAACTGGGACGGATGAAACCCTTTTGCAAGGATTCATCGAGTTGTTTCTTAAGCTCAGCTAGTTCTAAGGGTGCCATCTTGTAAGGTCTCCTAGAGATTGGAGCGGTTCCTGGGATAAGATCTATGACAAATTCTACATCTCTGTCGGGTGGAATACCTGGCAGTTCCTCTGGAAAGACATCCGGAAAGTCACGGACTACCGGGATATCTTCAAGGTCTGGAAGATGGTTGGCATTAAGAGAATAGAGTTGACGCTTTGCAACTCCAGTGGAGACGGTGACTATCTTGCCAGATGGGTGTGTAAGCTGAACAGACCTTGTGTAACAATCAATCTTGGCATGATGAGCTTTCATCCAGTCCATACCCAAGATGATGTTAATATCTGTAGACTTGAGGGCTATAAGTGATGCAAGGAATACAAGTCTGTCAACAAGGATTTCATTACCATGGCTTATTCGGGTAGTTTGCCATCTAGACCCTGGAGTTTGGATTTCAAGTGGAGTTGGCATATCACAAAATGACATGTCGTGCAAACGAGCATAGCCTTCAGAGATGAAGGAGTGAGATGCTCCGGTATCGAACAAAACCGAAGCTGGATGGCAATTGACAAGGAGGGTACCAAGAAGGACATCCGGATCATCACGAGTGTCTTTAGCTGAGACGTGATGCACACATCCACGTTCAGGGGGAGCTGACTTGACACTACTCATCTTGCGTGATGGCTTATCACGGCCAACAGACTTCTCAGGCTGCGGTGGGGCATAGCTGGTTTGAGAGCAGTCACGTGCATAGTGTCCTGGCTCTCCGCATGTGAAGCAAGTCCCTGAAGTAGGACGTGGGCCCGCCTTGACAAGCAGTCTACAAGTAGGCCTGGGTGGAGCATGTAACTGAACTGGGTGAGGTGCCACATAAGAGGGCCTCGGTGAGTAACCAGGTGGAAGAGCGGAGTTCGGAACCCAAAACCGGCGCTTCTTCAAGGTAGAGCCGGAGGAAGAAACCAGATCACGGTTGTGCTTACGAGACTCCTCGTAAGTGAGCTGAGCTGTCTCCGCTTTAATGGCCTTGTTCACAAGAGCCTGGAATGTATTGCAATGGTGCACGTGGAGATCACGGCGCAACTTGGGGTTGAGACCCTTCCGGAATCTAGCCTGCTTCTTGGCGTCCGTGGACACTTCTTCTGTAGCATAGCGGACGAGGTTCTCAAACTCTCTACTGTAAGCATCTACAGCCATCTTACTCTGGGTGAAACTACAAAACTCTTCTCTCTTGCGATCAACGAGAGCCTGAGGAATGTGATGCTCACGGAAAGCCTCAGTGAAATCTCTCCAGGTGATTATCTGGCCAGCTGGAAGCATAGCCTCGTAGTTCTGCCACCAAATACTGGCAGGACCTTCTAGGTGATAAGCAGCATAGGTGACCCTGTCACTTTCAGCTACGTTCGCAGAACGCATCTTGTGTGTAATACTACGGAGCCAGTCATCTGCATCGAGTGGCTCAATGGAATGATGGAAGGTGGGTGGTTTCAGACCGATGAAGTCATGGATGGACACAACCTCTTTGTGCTGGCGGGAGATGTTCTCCTCAATACGTGCTAACAAGTGGTTAGACTCTCGCTTGTTCTTCTCCATTTCTAACATGAACTCTGCCAATGAAGACTGGTCAGGAGGATCCTCATCCCTACCATCTCCGTGGTTCCGGATATGAGCAACAGAACTTCGGTTAACCGGCAACATCCTGAAGAGCCAACCAAGGAAACAAGGATGGATTCAGCATCATCATAAGGACGTAGATTATAGTACGAGAAAAATACTATCTCTTGAACTCCTAGGGCAAATCCGGCAGCATAACGGCAGCAAACTGCTCAAAATGAGACATTCTGCAAAAGATGGGGTAGCACCATGCTCAACATCATTACTCAAGGTTCTGAGATATTACTAAACAGGCTACACCAGAGGTACTCAACTGGGATATGACTCTGATCAACCCATCCTAAGAGACTACGGAGTAGTAACACGTGATCCTGATAGACAGAAGAAGAAGCCTAGTTCCTTAACCCCGTAGGAAGATAGGATGACTCAGATCAGAAGGCATGAGGTATAAGGAGTAAAAAGAGCCTTACGTTCCCTTCCACAATCAATTCCCTTACATAACTAAAGAATTTCTAGACACAACTTCGACCAGGTTGGCTTGGAAATCCTACAGGCAGTCAGGCTCTGATACCAAGGCTGTCGGGACGCCGATCCTAGGTCACACCGATCTAGCATGTAACACATCATATCACTTTGTGGCCTCACGCATGGTATTCCCACGGGTGCCACCTTACCTGGCCCGGGACCGTTTGCGCCTTTTGGCTCACGTATATGATAGTGTCGCTAGCATCCATATGACAAAGAACCCGGGCCGACATGGCTAGTCGTGAACCCAAAGCGGCACTAACCCATGGGAACAGGCATACATGAATCAACCTCGAGCATGTCGGTCAACAGCGCGTGAATCCGGGCTGTAGCACTAGGCTAACAGGACTCCGGTCGTCACCGCGTGACATTTCCCTGAAGGGACAGACACAGGAACGAAGTGAAACACATGCCGGCCAGTCAGGTGTTCCGAGCAGTAGTGCTGGGCTAGCAGGACTCCGGTGGACCGGGCTGTAGCGGACTACTATCGCTCAGAAAACACTAGACTACATTTCCCCATATGATAGGCTGCCAAGGGTAAACAACCAGATTGTCGGATCCCACACATAGCAATACACGCTACACGTACGCATAACATGCAAGTATGTGCGGTACAACATGGCATCACAACATAACGCAAACTCATATAGATAAAAGCTCAGAAGAGCCACATAGCATAAATACAAGCAGGGGTCACATGACCCATCATTCAGAGCATACAAACAACAGAAGCATTACATGTCTGAGTACAGACAACTACAAAAGAAAAGAGCTGGAAAGCCTGACTATCTACAAGACCCTCCCAAGGGTACAAGATCGTAGCTGAGGTAACAAGCTACTCGTCGAAGTCCAAGCGGAACTACTAGTAAGACAGATGTCTCATCTGCAAAACATAAATAAAGCAAACGTGAGTACGAAGGTACTCAGCAAGACTTACATCAGATCCTATCATATATGCATTAGTATCAAGAAGGTAATGTGGGGTTTAGCTGCAGCAAGCCAGCTTTGACTCAGTGGCTGTCCTGTTCTACGACAACGAGAAACTTCTTTGAGATGAGGCAGCACACACGAGTCCACTAATCACCACATAAATACACCACTAAGGATTCATCCTCGTCTCCCTACGAGGAGGCCATCCATAGCACTCACACTTGTCTTGAGCATTTTAGAGTATCCACTTTAAGTTGTCTATGTACCACGTAAGCATCCAAGAAGTCCATAACCGAGGACACGGCTATTCGAATAGATCATGATAACCCTGCAGGGGGTACTTCTTCACACACGCTCTCGCCACTTACCGCCATGTACACATCATGTATCTCGGCAACCTTCAAGCGAAAGCCTGGCAAGGGTGTCGGCCATGACCTGACTAACCACGCAAGACTCTAGTCCAGGTTTATCGCCTATTCGGGTTCCATCCGCAAGGAGATCCGGCCGAGGTTTCGCTCACGGCCCCAAACGATGTGTACAGGGTTCCCGAGCCCACCATCCGGGTGCCACTCGGTACACCGGGCCACGTGTGCCTAGTCTGTCCCAAGTCCACCCTGCCGGGTGCCACTCGGTAGAAAAATAGCACTACCTACAAACACCAGAAACTATTTGCAACTCCTGGACAGAGTTCAAGGCGGTTAATAAGTCGAGAGAGCTTGGAGCGCCCGGAGCCCAATGTGTGGTAGTAGCTAGTCATTGGACAACTTACACAGAACTCGGTTCTTAAGGACGGTCCCAATGAGACAACCCACCATGTACTCCTACATGGCCTCTCATCGCTACCTTTACCAAATCGTGTTCACATGTTTAACTCTCAGCACCAGAACATATCATAACACTCCAATTCATTCCCGATGAATCAGACCTGACACAACTCTAAGCAATAGCAGGCATGGCATGGCAAGAACACAACATGGCTCAATCAACCCCTACACATGCTAGTGGGTTTTCAACTATTTACTGTGGCAACGACAGGTCATGCAGAGGAATGGGTTCAACTACCGCAGCATAAAGTAGCAGTTGAATCGTTGTTGTCCTAATGCAATAAAAGAGAGCAGGAGCGAGAGAGTGGGATTCTATCGGAATGAACAAGGGGGGGTTGCTTGCCTGGTAGAACATCAAGGAAGGCACTGCTCCTCAGACAGGTACTCTGGAACGGTCTCGGGAGGAGGACCTATCGAGAAGGAACGGTGTCGGCAATCAAACACAAGCATATGCAACATTATGATGCATGAACATGGCATGAAGATGTGATGTTGTTTGAGCTAATGCAACTGGTATTCAACTGCATGAAGTCCATTTGAACCAAAGATTCAAATGCATCTCCAAATAAGCTCTTTATATATGCCATAAGTGTGTTTTCACATATACAACATGTATAGGTTGGTTTGTCATGCATGAAAATGGTACAGATGGATAGATTGAATTTTTCTGATAATTTTTCATATATAAATTATTTCAATCTGAGCTACGATTGAATTTCTATGAATTTTTGAAGTTTTGAATATATTTTGGAATTTCCTGATTTATTATAATTCCAGAAAATGAGATATTGCGTTAGCGTGACATCAGCGTTGCGTCAGCGGTCAACAGAGCTGTCCGAGTCAAACCTGACGTGTGGGGTCCACACGTCGGTGACTGGTTAGTTAACAGGAGGGTTAATTTAATCCTAATTACTAATTAGGGGGCGCCGGGGCCCACTGTCAGTGTCAGGGGTTAGCAAAAATGGTGATTAGCCTTAAGCTAATCACCTGGCCGGTCCGGCCCGCACGTCAGGCCGGCGAGGTCAAAGGGTCAAACCCCCCGGTCGTTAAGTCGCCGGCTAGGCCCGAGACGGCGGAGCGCCGCGGAAATCGTCCACAGGGCTCCGTTCGAGGCGTGATTAGGCTCTTCGGAGAGCTGGCGATGCGGCGCGTCGAGCAGTGCCCTCGGCCGGAGCTGGAGTGGCCGAGAACGACGTCGGCGACCACGTTGGCGGCCGCCGGAGTTCGGCTGTGTTCGGGGGCGCGGCTGCAGCGTGCAAACGCGCCAACTAGAGCGCTAGCGGGGCACTACGAGGTGCGGTGAGAGTGCTTGGTGCACTGGCGTGGCAAAAGGGACGCCGGAGCAACGCCGGCGACAAGCTCGAGCGGAGGCGAGCTTCGGCCATGGTGGAGCTGAGGCCTAGACGGCGCAAACGCGAGGAGGAGGAGAGGGGTTCGGCGCGGAAGCTCACAGCGGAGGCGACGGGATGGTCAGCGGGCTCGGGGAGGACCGGTCGGCGGCGAATTTAGCGGTGGCGATCGGAGTCCTGTTAGCCTAGTGCTACAGCCCGGATTCACGCGCTGTTGACCGACATGCTCGAGGTTGATTCATGTATGCCTGTTCCCATGGGTTAGTGCCGCTTTGGGTTCACGACTAGCCATGTCGGCCCGGGTTCTTTGTCATATGGATGCAAGCGACACTATCATATACGTGAGCCAAAAGGCGCAAACGGTCCCGGGCCAGGTAAGGTGGCACCCGTGGGAATACCGTGCGTGAGGCCACAAAGTGATATGATGTGTTACATGCTAGATCGGTGTGACCTAGGATCGGGGTCCCGACACCCACAGCCTTAGAGCATGTTGGATACTCCGGTAAGTGGCCAAGAGCGGCGAGGATATCCTTACCAAAAACACTGCGGAGCAACTCCCCCCGGAATACGACGACCATAGAGTATTGACAGTCTTTGAGACTTTCGCTTCAAACAATCGGCACAAGAGGGCACTCTGCGACCTCGCCGAAGTCTGCCAAGTCGCGACAATAAATCCCAGGAATGACACGGCCATAACTTTCAACGCCGGTGACGAACCAAAAATCCGGTCAGCCCGGGCACCAGCCTCCTTGGTCCTCAACCCAATTCTGGATGGCTTTCGGCTCACAAAAGTGCTCATGGACGGCGGCAACGAACTAAACCTCAGCTACGAGGACACACTGAATAAAATGGAAGTAGACAGGAGCCGCATCGAGCATAGTAATATGACCTTCCGAGGGATCATTCCTAGCCAGGAGGCACGATGCACCGAGAAAATTACACTCGACGTGGTATTCGGCATGCCGGAGAACTATCGGTCCGAAGAGATAAACTTCCAAGTGGCCCCTTTCAATAGTGGATATCACGCCCTGTTTGGGGCGAGCTACATTCACACGCTTTCAAGCTATACCTCATTACGGGTATATGAAGCTCAAGATGCCCGTGCCCAACGGTATTATCACTCTTGCTAGTGATCCGGACATAGCCCTCCGCGCCGAAAACAAAACAACATCCCTGGCCCTCAAGGCACTGTCTGAGGCCCTCGCGGTCGAAGAGTTAACCGCACTACGCTCTATGATGGATAGGGATGACGTAATCCTTGATAAGCGTCCCAAATACACCTCCTTCAAACCAGCAGACAAAATAGTCAAATTTCAAGTCCACCCGATGGACCCCAAGAAGACAGCTTCTGTCGGGGCAAAGCTGGACCCAATGATTGACGCCGCACTACGAACGTTCCTGCACGAAAATTGGGACATATTCGCCTGGCACCCTTCTGATATGCCAGGAATCCCACACAGGTTGGCCGACCACAGCCTCAATATATTGAAGGGATATAAACTGGTCAAGCAAACACTATGGCGCTTTTTCGAACCTAAACGACAAGTCATGGGGGTGGAGCTAGCCAAGTTAATCGAGGCCGGATTCATCAGAGAGATAAAACACCCGGACTGGCTAGCAAACCTGGTGATGGTGCCAAAGAAGGACAAATCTTGGCGCCTGCGCGTCGATTTCAAAGACCTCAATAAGGCTTGCCCTAAGGATCCCTTCCCCCTCCCCCGCATCGATCAGATTATTGATGCTACCGCCGGACACGACTCACTGTGTTTCCACGACGCATACTCCGGATACCATCAAATCAAAATGAAGGAGTCTGATCAAGCCGCAACGGCATTCATCACCCCATACAGGCCTTTATGCTTTAACATTATGCCCTTGGGGCTTAAAAACGCTGGCGCCACCTACCAATGCATGATTCAAACATGCTTTGAGAAACAATTTGGCAAGACAGTTGAAGCATATGTGGATGACGTTGTCATCAAGACTAAGCATGTCGAGTCGTTAATAGACGACCTGCGTCTCACATTCAACAACCTACGGACATTTGACATCAAGCTCAATCCGGAAAAGTGTGTTTTTGGCGTTCCCGCCGGCAAACTGCTGGGCTTGATCGTTTCCAATAGAGGAATTGAGGCAAATCCAGCCAAAATCTGAGCTTTATCACAATTGGCTACACCAACAGACCTTAAACAGGTCCAAAAACTAGTCGGATGCGTGGCAGCTTTAAGCCGCTTTGTCTCCAGACTAGGAGAAAAAGCATTGCCACTTTACTGCCTTCTCCGACGTGCCGACCACTTCGAGTGGACGGAAGCGACAACGGCCGGGCTGGAAGAAATATAGGCTCTTTTAGCGAGCAACCCAATCCTGGCCGTGCCAAACCTCGGCGAACCGATGTTGGCTTCATCGTTTCCAATAGAGGAATTAAGGAAAATCCGAGCTTTATAACAATTGGCTACACCAACAGACCTTAAACAGGTCCAAAAACTAGCTGGATGCGTGGCAGCTTTAAGCCTCTTTGTCTCCAGACTAGGAGAAAAAGCATTGCCACTTTATCGCCTTCTTTGACGTACCGACCACTTCGAGTGGACGGAAGCGACAACGGCCGGGCTGGAAGAAATAAAGGCTCTTTTAGCGAGCAACCCAATCCTGGCCGCGCCAAACGTCGGCGAACCGATGTTATTATACATCTCTGCAACACACCAGGTGGTGAGCGCAGTGCTCGTCGTTGAGCGAAAGGAGGATGGACACAAGTTCCCAGTTCAGAAACTGGTATAATACGTATCCACTGTCCACACACCATGCAAATCCCGGTACCCTCATTACCAAAAGATAGCATATGCGGTATTCATGGCATCCAGGAAGCTACGACACTACTTCGAAGAGTGTTCGATTACGGTGGTTTCCGAAGTACCACTCGATGATATAATAAATAACCGCGAGGCTACGGGTTGGATTGCCAAGTGGTCTATTGAGCTCCTACCATTCGACATAACATACAAACCACGCCGGGCCATCAAATCCGAAGTATTCGCCGACTTCGTCGCCGAATGGACAGAGGCCGAACTCCCTAAAGAGTAGAACACATATTCCAACTGGGTCATGTACTTTGATGGCTCTAAAATGCTAGCTGGTTTAGGAGCAGGCATCGTTTTAATGTCCCCCACTGGAGACACAGTCTAGTACGTACTCCAAATATTATACACAGACTCCAACAATGCAGCCGAATATGAGGCCTTATTGCACGGTCTTCGGATGGCCACCTCCATGGGCATACAATGCCTGGAGGTGCGCGGGGATTCAAATCTCGCGATATCCCAAATAAATGGAGACTTCGACACCAAGGATCTGAAGATGGTGGCCTACCGCAACGTCATACTCAAAATATCAGGTCGGTTCGAGGGACTCGAGTTCCATCATGTGGCTCGAGAAAGCAATCAAGCGACGGATGTCCTTGCTCTCATGGGCGCCAAGAATGACCCCGTCTCTCCTAACATCTTTGTGGAAAGGCTCTTCAAGCCATCCGTGGTGTGGCAGGATGAAAACGGAAACACTAGTCCGGATCCGATCATATCCCCAGATTCCGAGCACAATACCGATATCATCGGGGGCTCAGCCACCGAAATAACACCATCGGCCCATCTAATAATGGGAGTAATTGCCCCATGGACCGAATACTTCTTGGCCTACCTTAATAGGGGAGACCTCCCTGAGGACCAGAATGAGGCTCGCTGCATTGTTCGGTGCTCGAAAGCCTACAATGTCCATGATGGAGAGATCTGCAAGAAAAGCACTACCAGAGTCCTACAAAGATGTATCTCTGAAGAAGAGGGATGACAGCTCCTAGCTGAAATCCATGCTGGTCTCGGCGGTCACCACGCCGCATCTCGGACCCTTGTAAGTAAGGCCTTCCGTACAGGTTTCTTTTGGCCAACGCCCCGAGCAGATGCACAGGACCTGGTCCAACGTTCTGTCGGATGCCAGCTCTTCGCCAATCAAAGCCATAAGCCGCCTACTGCTTTACAAACAACCCCCATTACTAGGCCTTTTGCGGTCTGGGGGCTTGATATGCACTACAAAAAAATACACTTCCGTGATGATACGTGTTTGTCACAGTAGGAAACGCTTTTTGTCATGCATGTACATCCATGACGATTTTAGGACAGAATCAAGATAGTCATACCTATGTTGTCGTAGAAGTGTTCCATGACATTACCAAAATTATCATCACGGAAGTGTCCACTTCCATGATGATAAATCGCGCATCACAGAAGTGCTTTCGTCAAGGGTGACCGACACGTGGCATCCACCGTAATGGTTGGACGTTAAGCTATCAAGTCCGGTTTTGGATCCGATAACCCGTTAACAGCCCCGACCAACGGGGATTTTCCACGTGTAAAATCATCATTGGCTAGAGGAAACACGTGTCGGCTCACTATTGGGACAGATGTCATCCACAAATTGGACCCAAGGCGCCTATGATACGTCAACATGTGGCACGGCCTAATAGGGGCCCATTCTTGTGAAAAGGCCGGCCCATTTGACTTGGTAAAAAGGTGGTGGGCCGGCCGACAGAAAGCCTGTTAACGGTCTATTGGCATATATCCCATTTACAGCCCGCTAACCCAGGGCCCGTTACGACCTCTCCGAATTAGGTCCAGTACCGTCATCTGGGTCATCCAATATGATTCCAGCCCATTTTAACTTCTGGCCCATGTATGGCCCATGACGTCTTTCGGCCCATATGAGGCCCTTTGTAATTCTTGGCGCATTAACGGCCTGTGGTGAAACTGGCCCGTAATGAACATTGTATCACTTCATACCCATTAGCGGCCCATTATTCCATTGGGCCATTTCTAGCCCAAGTTATCTTTCGGACTACTCAGTGCCCACTTCTTCTTGTGCTCATTTCCAGCATTCGGTTACTTACGGCCTGTTACTGTCATTTTCTGCTTGTGGGCCAAATTCAGCCCATGGTTACAGTCGGCCCGTTTGTGGCCCGTTAATACATTGTGCCATTTTCATGTCAAAAAACCCATTGGGCTGTTTTCATAGAGTTATCAAATACGGAATATTAAAGGCCCATTATGGTCCACGAATAGTACGGCCCATGATTGGCGAAATGATGATACGCCCCGTAGAAGGCCCATGGATCGTACGGCCCGTAAAAGGCTAATGGATCCTACGGCCCATAGAAGGCCCATGGATCCTACGGCCCATATAGAAGGCCAATGGATCCTCTGGCCCGTAGAAGGCCCATGGATCATACGGCCCGCAGGAGGCCCATGGTTACAACAGTCCGTGTGTTGCCATCATTATTTTGGCCTAGTTTCCAAAAATAGGTTATTGTGGCCACTAGAAAAACACAGAAAAAGAACTACAGTGACTACCATAAAACAACTAAACAAGACAATAAGGAAATAAATAAGCAAGCAATTAATGCTAGCCTATTACTGCTATTACACATATTACATCCACTGGGCATCAAAGTTTGCCACCAGTGCAAATATAGGGAGCAAAGCAGCATATTACAAACACTGGCTGTCAAAATTGGCCACCAGTGTAAATAAACGCCGCAGCAAAATGAGAGCATAACTGAAACAACTTCAAAAGAGCTCAAGAAATGTTATCTTGGGTATCCACCATGCTGGCAATAAGCTTAGCAAGCTTATTAGCTTTGTCCTGTTTGGCATTAAAATCCTCCAACGCTTGCTGTTGCACCAGAAAGTATGCGTCTGAATGGTCCAGGGACTTCCGCAGTCCTTCCGCTTCTTGTCGCAGCACAGTTGATCGATGTCTTTCAGCTTGCAGTTGAGACTCAAGAAACCGAATTATTCAGATAGTGAATTTGAATAGCTTGTGCAAGCGTTAGTGGCCAGTAACTCGAACACTAAACAAAGACAGGACTTTGGGTTGTCTCACTGTCTTTGAGATAGTCTTCCTTAGCTGTTTTATCAGCTTTGTTGGAGACCAACAAGGATGTGTCACTATCCTGAACCTTATCTGCATTACTTCCTTTACTATTGCTTAAGAAGGCACTCTTCCCCAATATTCTATCATCATTCTAAAAGAAGAAACAAGCAGACACATGACAGGTTTAGCATATACTAGTATATGAAACTCATTTCGGTGAACCAGTTCATTAGTAAGGTGGACATGATTAAACTACCAAGTCTTCTATTGCCCAGTACTAGGACACAATAAAAGCATCAAACAAACACATCTCTATGTCCTATGGTCACTGCATTGTCTTGCCAAATCAAAATAGAGACACGGTTCAAATCATATCAGTTCAAGACAAAGCAGTAGTGAAAGAATACAAAGCGTGGGAAACTACACGGCACAACAAGATTTCAAATGGGTACCACGGGTCTACATGTACAACAACACTAGTAGCTCTATTGTGATGCTAGTAATGTGCGTGATATGAGAAGTCAATTGTATACACAATTGAAATTGAAATCAACAGAGCTATTGATAAGAGAAAACCTGTTAAAGAAACATGTGTGAACATACTGCTGTGCCATTGAAGTTTTGATTGGATCCTTCAATTTAAAAATAAGTTTGTATGAGTAAATGCAGTGATACAAGAGCAAAGCAGTATGCACGATAGCAATCATAGTTAAAAAGGCGCGCCTAAGCGAGCGCTTAAGCGCGCCTAGGCTCTAGGCGTTGGCAAAATGCATTACGCATAACTACGCTTAATCTGTGCATAACTGCGCATAAGCATGTGCTTTGGTCAGTAACGTGCAAGGCGGTGGCAAAATGCACAATTAACGCCTAGTGCTTTTTTGAACTATGATAGCAATGGAAACTTAAATTATAATAGTTGTTCTTTAGGTTTAGGCAATTATTCTACATGAACAGAGTATAGTAAGACGCAAGAATATAGTACTTAAAAAATAGAAAATGAGCTCATAGACCTTACCACATTCTTGGTTCCAGACCAGTACAGAACAAGGTATTCCCAGTCATCGTCCAGTAAACGTGTCTCAGGAGAACGTAAGGGAAATTGATGAGTTTCTTCTCCGCTAAAGTACGTTTTCTTCAGGTAATTCTGATACTGCCACCAAGGATCCTTGAATATAGCAGAGGTATTAGCACAGGTTACCTCATCCTGAGTTTCCAAATCGGTCCTTCTCTATAAGTATCAGTGCTGACAATTCATGACATTTCTTACTGACGAATAAAGTGACATAGTTTAAAATAGCATTAACACAATATGGTGTTGTTTAGGTCAATACATGGCAGGAAATGACATTGTGAAGGAGTTGGTAGCTTCACGACACCACTGGATTATAGATCAAGAACTCATAAGTATCAATGGTTAGTGCGCTGTCAATTTATCCCATTTCAGATTGGCAAAATTAGATCACTTCCTCTTTATAGTTTAATTTACATGGTATGAAGAAGGAACTTGGTTGTACAACTGAAAACTTAAATTGGATAGGACAAACTTTTGTTTATGAAGTACATAATAAACTTTAAACATGCAATTTGATGCAAACACCAAAAATAAACAGCTGTTGCAGTCATGCCTAACCAAATATACACAACAAAGTATGAAGGCTAGAGAAGGACAAACTTACATTACTGGTGAAGACAGGCTCTATAAAGCCCTTGTCCATGCTGATGGGGGGGGGGCATTCAAGAAGTTTACCACAAAATCTTCTTCATAACCTTTGCCTTTATTCTACATTTTGTTAAGAGCAAATATAGATGTGAAAATATAATAAAAAATGGAGAATATTTAAGATAAGATGAAGAGTGATGCTACATAACCAAGTAGCTACAAATGTATGTTCAACAATACAGGCAAAAGGTATAGCCAAGAGCAATACAGAGCTAAACTTCTTCAGTACCATCGGTGTTATCCAACCTTATGGTAAGAGTAAATATAGAACTTATGTGTAGAAAATGGAGGGCAAAAAAATAAGCTGCAGAGTGATGGTACATGAACAACTACCTGTCAATATAAGTACACTAATAAATGACATCACGTACTTACAAGAACAATGCAGAGCTAAAAAAATTCATGGGCATTGGATACATTCTACACTAATGTAACCATTCATACAGATCAGATAATTTGGAGTGAACAATTGATAAGCAAGCTATCATGCATACTGCTGTCACATAATGAACCAGGTATGTATGCAAGTACAATGATACAGGACAATAGGTACTAACAAGAGCAAAGCAGCGAGCAGCATATTTGCGATATCATGTCATTATTTTCAAACCGGAATTCCTTTTCGAGCAGATTTCCTGCAAAAAAGATCCGTAAGGCACATGCAGAAAAGTAGAAGTTCAAATTGTCATGCGTATCATAGACAGTACCTCATCCTCGGAACGAGACCGGTGCATAACAAGGTTTTTCCATTCAATGTCTTCTAAATTTAGCACAGGAGACTTCACCAGAAATTCGTTTATAGACTTGCCATCAAAGTGTGATTTCCTCAGGTAACACCGATATTGCTTCAATGCTTCCTTGAAAAGCGCAAGCAAGCTTTGGTCATCATGACTATCCAGATTGACCCTCGCCTACTTACAACAATGTAATGTCAATCATTGATGTGTTCAATCAGCAGAAAACAAGAAAATAATCACCATGAATAATAGCATTACACGTAAGTGGGACATGACGATGTGAAAATGGTGTTTTTCTTCACCATAGTCTTCCCATGATGGGAATATATGCATGTAGTCCCTAACAACATTGAAAGAATTGTCTTTTAAAGTGGGAATAACTGGAATGGGGTTCCAATCTGTAGGATTTTGCCATCTCTGCAGTTGGGATAGGTCTTCGGCCGGTGGACTTGCTGTACTTTTTGCTGGAGTGGGATTTTTCTATGGTACGACTGGTACTATGGCAACTGAAATTGGCATACCTTTTGCTGGAGTGCAGGTCCTGTGTGGTGGGTATAGTGTTGTGGCCAGTGAAGTATGGGTATAGTCTGCTGGTTGTATAGCCAATATAAGTGGGGTGCTGTCTGATCTCTCCGGCACAACCACATTTTTCAAGGACTTTGCTAGTGCTCCTTCAAGTTCGGCAATCACCCTCTTCCTTTTTGATGTCTGATCCACAAGAACAACATTTGAGTGGAAAAACATGGTATGATGATAGATGGAATATGTATTGATGACGGATGGGCATGGCATCTCGACATATATGATGAGTAAACTAAGAAGATTGTGGCGCAACAAAGTAGAAGAAATGCAAGACAACATATGCAAGATACGCGCAATGAATAAAACCTTGCCAAATTAAAACAGGCACCTTGATGGGTGAACAGGACAGGCCATCTGCCTTTGACTCCTTGAGGTTAGAATAGTCATTAGGATCATATTCTGAACAAGAATCAACAGGTGGGGAGCGTATGAGTTTCATTGCATCCAGAATGGCACTCAATGCCTTGGTGCCAATTTTGTAAGTCATTGCAGTGTGTAGCTTCAAGAGTGGACTGCTGCTAGTGCGACACAAAGCAGCTACATAGATCATAGTGTAGATATAACGAGAAAAACCATAAGCATCAGAGTAAAATCAGCAAAGTGGAACTTGTTGGAATATATGTGATAGTATTGCCGGTATGGCTAGAAAGGCTTCGGATACCAGCTATCTTCAACTGAAGGTGTGGTATTGTTAATATCAGTGTAACTCTCAAAGGTGACACATCTCCCCGCATTTCCTTGCTATTCTTATAGGATTCAAGTGGGCAGGCCACTACAAATCCTATTCCCATGTTTACAAAATCCTATGAATCAAAGAGGCCCGACGAGTTCAAAGTGTTCATCACAACCGACCGTATAGACCTCTACACTGCAAATGTCCCTGCTCATCTTCACTACAAGGAACATACTGTACTACTATCATACTCCCTCCATTCCAAAATATATGTCTTGGTAGAGATTTCCACTATGGATCATAGTGTAGATTCACTCATTTTGCTCCATCTGTAGTCCATGGTGGAATCTATACAAAGACTTGTATTTAGGAACGGGGAGAGTACTTGTCGGTGTCAAAACCAGCGGATCTCGGGTAGGGGGTCCCGAATTGTGCGTCTAAGGCGGATGGTATAACAGGAGGCAGGGGACACGATGTTTACCCAGGGTCGGGCCCTCTTGCTGGAGGTAATACCCTACGTCTTGCTTGATTGTTCTTGATGACATGAGTATTACAAGAGATGATCTACCACGAGATCAGAGAGGCTAAAGCCTAGAAGCTAGCCTATGGTATGATTGTATGTTGTCCTATGGACTAAAACCCTCCGGTTTATATAGACACCAGAGGGGGCTAGGGTTACACAAGGTTGGTTACAAAGGAGGAGATATACACATCCGTGTTGCCTAGCTTGCCTTCCACGCCAAGTAGAGTCCCATCCGGACACGGGACGAAGTCTTCAATCTTGTATCTACATAGTCGAACAGTCCGGCCAAAGGATATAGTTCGGCTATCCAGAGACCCCCTAATCTAGGACTCCCTGAGTAACCCCTGAACCAGGCTTCAATGACGATGAGTCCGGCGCGCAGTGTTGTCTTCGGCATTGCAAGGCGGGTTCCTCCTCCGAATACACCATGGAAGAGTTTGAATGCAAGGATAATATCCGACCCTGCAAAATAAGTTCCACATACCACTGTAGAGAGAATAATATTTCCACAAATCTAATCTGCTGACACGTTTCGATAGCATGACATCACACCATGGCCAGGTTACTATTCGAACCACTTTTCTCAACCAGCTTCGCACATATCGCGAGGCGGTTTTCTTGATACGTCTTGTCAAAGCAGAGATCGTGTTCCCTTTATCACGGGATTCTCATCAATGCGGACGTGGGTAACCCAACTACGCCATAAATTACGGCACCTAGGGAATAAGCGGTTTTGCCAGACAAGTGGGGAGACTCATAGCCTCCTCCGCCCTTATAAAGGGACAAAGATTTACTTTTTGCACCCACACCTTCTTCCTTCTCGCTTTCCAATTCCCGCACACCCGAGTTCTAGCGCCCAAGCTCGCGTTCTTCTTCTCGAACCACTCCAATCATGTCCGGAGCAGGAGGCAAGTGGATTGTCTCCTCCGTCACGGAGGAGAACATCAAAACGTTAGGGGAAGCCAGATACCTAGCTGCGAATATCACGCACCGGGTGCCGGATGCGGGACAGATCGTCCCAACGCCCGAACCCCATGAGAGGGTAGTTTTTCTTACCCATTTCGTCTGCGGACTGTGATTTCCTCTCCAACTGTTTGTCCGTGGGCTCATGTTCTACTACGGGCTGGATTTTCATGATCTGTCCCCCAACTTCATCCTCAACATCTCGGCGTTTATCGTCGTGTGCGAGGCCTTCCTCCGCATCAGGCCCCACTTCGGCCTATGGCTGAAAACCTTTAATGTCAAACCGAAGGTGGTGGGTGGCCAACAAGCAGAATGCGGAGGTACCATGGTGGGCAAGATGCCTAATGTCACCTGGCTCGAGGGTACCTACGTGGATACCATAAAGGGGTGGCACTTGGGGTGGTTCTACATCACCGAGCCGCGTGACTCCAACTGGGTGGCGGCCCCCAAATTTCGATCAGGAATCTCCACGCGGCTCACCTCCTGGAAAAAGAAGGGCCTGTCCTAGGGTTCTTCGGTAGAGCTGACCGGACTCCAAACCTGCATCCAGAACATGACGAACAAGAAAATCAAGCTCGTCAACGTGGTCCAGGTTATGCTCTTCCGCCGGATCCTTCCATGCCAACAACGGGCATTTGTTTTGTGAGAATTCGACTCGGCCCAGCACCAGACGCTGTGAGAGCTTTATGACACGACGCACGAGGACGTCTGGAGGGTGCTGTTCAAGGGCGCCGAGATGCCTCCCTCCCTCACCGAGGACCGCGGACTCAGCACAAAGCGCCGCGCCCATCCGGTAGGCTTTTATATCTCCCAGGTTATTTATTTGCCCTGGTTTACTTATGTGCTGGATCTAAGCTTTCATGTCATTAACAGGACTGGATAAAGATAGCGGAGCAGCTTGATTGCCCAGCCCCCCTGCCCGAAGATCCTGCAAACGCTCTTCTAACGAAGATGCTTACACCGGCAACTTACGAGGTGCCGGAAAATAAGGCCAAGAAGAAGGCCGCGGGGACCCGAAAGGGTCTCCGGCGCAAGGTTCTATCGGACTCATCATCCGATGAGTCCAACACGCACTCCTCCCACGGAAACGAGGAGGAGGTGAAAAGTTCTCCCCCCAGCCGGGGGAGACAAGAAAAGGAAGGCCGAACCATCCGAGGAGGCCAAAGGGTCCAAGAAGGGAAAGACCCTCCCTCCGGACTGTGCCACGACGGCCGCCGACAGCGGCGATGAGTGGCTACCCAGGGACAAGCCCCTGGCGAAGCCGTAAGTGTCCGGACACCATAGTACTTCATGGTATGTTTTATTGTACTGCCTTTGCTCATGCTGAACATGATTATGCAATCCGGCCCGAGCTCATCAGAACATACCCTCGTCGAGCAGCTCTTTGGGCTCGTCGGATATGAGCAATGGTTCTCCTCCGACGGCTTCCACCCCTCGCCCTACGAAAAACACCGAGGTAGTGTCTCAAAAGGCACCGACCCAAGGGGAGGTGATCCTGGGGGCGCCTCACGGCGACCTCCCGGACCCAGGGTACCAAGGTATCGAGGCTCCTATGGGCTTCGAGTTTGGGCCCCAACCGAACACTGTGCTGGAACCTTCGATGGTTCCGAACCCCGGCAGGCGGTCCCCAATTAAGGGGGGCCAACCATCCGTGCCGGTGTCCTTTGCCCAACCAGACGCACCGGACAACTAGCTGGAAGCGCTTCCATCGATGAAGAACACCGCACTATCATGAGTGTGGTGGTCAAGAAAGTTTAGTCCGCCAAAAACGGACTGACCGAAGCTTGCACCAGCCTCCTAACAGGCTTTGAGGTAAGCATTCAAAATATAAAAATATTACAGCATAGATAGTAGCCCCTGATGCTCTGTTCGGTGTTCGCGAAGAAAAGCCGAATAGAGTATCAAATGATAACTCAGGAGTCTGACTAGTGTATGTCTATGTGTATGTGTAGGCTTACCGGCTGGCCGCTGCCGCACGTACTGCGGAGGTCTCTGCGCTGAAGCAGGCCCTGAAGCGGTCCGAGGACGAGCTCGGCCTTACCAAGGGGCAGCTCGAAGAGAGCAAAGGTAAGATATACCCCAATTTATATAGTTAAAAAGAAGTTTGGTGTAAATTAATAGGATCATCATGAATTTGTCAGGGGCCACGACCGAGGTGGAGACCCTGAGGAAGGCATTGTCCGAGGACGAAGACAAAGCGGCCAAAGAACGCATTGAACGGGGGAAACAAGAAGCCCGAGTAGGCGAGGTGCAGCAAGAGCTCGAGGCGCTCGCCAAAAAGCATGAGTCCTTGGAGCTTGACTCCAAGATGCGAGAGTCCAAGCTCGCGCAAGCACTTGAAAGCGTCCGGAGCGCCAAGGCCGAAGCCCACAAGGCCCTCCAAGAGATTGATGCGGCGAAGAAGATAGCAGCGGGTAAGGGATTCAATATGCAAAGCAAGCATGTGAAGGAGACTTTCCTTTTTCTTACCCGAGTTCGGAGCTCTCCAGGAGCGTTTGCAGATCTTCCCCGCAGTGTGCTGGATGCCGCGGAGTTTTACCAGGCTGAGGAGGGGAGCTCAATGGAGAAGTTGTTCTGGTCTCAGTATACTGGGACCGAACATCCCGTGTCCTTGAGCGACCAGCTGAAGAAGTTGGTCGAACTACACAAGGCGGCCGAACAGGCCATGAGGGGCCTTATAGTCCGGATGTGGCCTGGCGAGCCCCTGTCCGGCAGCTACTTCGGTCTGGTGAGGCGCCTGGTGGAAGCCTGCCCACGGCTTGAAGTCATCAAGCGGTCCGTCTGCATCGAAGGTGCACGCAGAGCTTTTGCCCGAGCAAAGGTGCGCTGGGCGAAGCTGGACGCCGTGAAGCTTGTGAAGGAGGGGAGTCTGGAGGGCAAGGAGCATCGTTGCCCCGAGAATTACTATGAGAGCATCCTGAAGGGTTCCCGCTTAGTCGCAGATGAGTGTGCCAAGGATGTAATTTTTGAATGAACATGCCCATGTGATCCTGTAATATGAAACGGGTTTTTTTGCACCATGCGACGCTTTCTTAATTTAAAATATTACCTTCTGTGTGGTCGTTTATAAAATCTGAGAGCTGGACAGTCGTCGGCTTCTGCCCCCATGTAACTAGTACTGGGGTGTTCGGGGTAAATCTGAATACTCTTTACCCCAATTTTGGGTCCTTCAAGGGAGGTGCTCAGCGCAACGAACCAGGCAATCGGACTATAATGCTTTATCACTCTCACTTAGCCATAGAAGTTTATGATTTTAAATTTTTGGCGAAGCCCCTGGTATTCGGAGGGCCGAATTTGGGGCGCTATACACACCTAAGCCGGACAAGTCCGACTCCTCACCCAAAGTGGAAAAAGTCTTTAAGGACTTGAGACCTCTTGAACAGGGACTAGTCTCTCGCCTTATCATGACAGTCAGTTTTTGGCTTTCTCTACTAAGGTGCTCGTCCAGAAGAACCGGGACACAATCGCAGTAGTTCTCCCACCGCTACCTTAGCCGATATAGCAGAACGTAAGGTACCAAAGCATGGGAGCCGGGCAACCCAACATTTGACCCAAGACATGATTCAGAGCTGATGCATATAATGCTATAAGTTCGGGGTGCCGCACTGTTGAAAGTGTTCGGACTTCTAGTGCCGTATTACAGGGTAAACGAGAGCCCCTGGCGTATTGACCGTACCCGAGCGTGCAGGTGCGGAATGTCGTAAATGGACATATAAGAGAAAGAGAAAAACTTAAATAATGCAATGACAAATTAATAATATGCATTGTTATTTGAATGATACATCAAAGCGTACTGGTACAAGTAGTGCCATAAGTATAAAGTAGGACAATTCGAAATGTCCTATCCCAAGGCAAGCTACGCATAAATAGTGAAAAGCGGGTATATCAACTATTACTAGAGACCACCTGGCGGTTCCCGTGTTCATCTTAGCTTCTTGCCACCTTGGTTGTTGCTTCCGGAATGTGTCCAACAATCGGAATGCCGGAAAGGGCTTCCAAAGAGTTAGGCCCTGAAAGAGAAAAAGGAATGTCAAAGGTATATAGCCCCTGGTGTGGTTAAGCCACAATGCGGGGCGTGTCCTGATTGTGCCCCCGCCTATGTCCAAGGTATTTTCTATGCGTAGTTATGTACGCGTGGCACGAATTTTGTCGCCGCACTGGGACTGGGACGGGGGCCGGATTGCTAGGCGAATGCAGATCACGTCAGGCGATCCTGTTGCATGTTGTTCCGGACTCGCTTGAAGGTGTCCGGGGGCTGTAACGCCGAATGAGTGGTCTGCCTGAACAGGCTGCTTTGTGCTTCTGCTGCAAGGGCCGCAGTGTGATCTTCCATGGGAGCGAGCATTCTATGTTTCCGTTTACTATTATGACCCACGGGGTCCTGTCATCTTGAGCTTGAGGTATGCGCAATGCGACACTGCATTGAATTTTGCAAATGCTGTCCGTCCGAGCAGTGCATGATAGCCACTGCGAAACGGGACAATGTCGAAGATTAACTCTTTGCTTCGGAAGTTATCTGGTGATCTGAAGACCACTTCCAGTGTGATTGAGCCTGTGCAATGGGCCTCTACACCTGGGATGACACCTTTAAAGGTGGTTTTGCTGGGTTTGATCCTTGAGGGATCGACACCCATTTTTCGCACTATATCCTGATAAAGCAGGTTCAGGATGCTACGGCTGTCCATAAGGACACGAGTGAGGTGAAATCCGTCAATGATGGGGTCTAGGACCAGTGCGGCGGATCCGCCATGACGAATGCTAGTGGGGTGGTCCCTGCGATTGAAGGTGATCGGACAAGCAGACCATGGGTTGAACTTTGAGGCGACGGGCTCCATCGCATAGACGTCCCTTGTGCACGCTTCCGCTCCCTTTTGGGAATGTGGGTTGCATATATCATGTTCACCGTCTTCAGTTGTGGGGGAAACCCCTTCTGTCCTCCTGGGTTCGGCGGCCGGGGCTCCTCGTCATCGCTATGCAACCCCTTGTCCTAGTTTTCGGCATTTAACTTGCCGGCCTACTTGAACACCCAGCAGTCCCTGTTGGTGTGATTGGCTGGCTTCTCAGGGGTGCCGTGGATTTGACACGAGCGATCTAGTATGCGATCTAGACTGGACGGAGCCGGAGTATTTCTTTTAAATGGCTTTTTCCGCTGACCGGATCTAGACCCTCTGAATCCGGCATTGACTGTCGTATCTTCGGTGTTATCGCCATTATTGCGGTGCTTTGGTCTGTTACGACACTGCCTACCGTTAACATCTTTGGTATCCGACATATCCGGATTCCTTGATGTGCTGTTGCTGCAAGCCAACCAGCTGTCCTCACCCGCGCAAAAGCGGGTCATGAGTGTTGTGAGGGCTGCCATAGATTTCGGCTTCTCCTGGCCGAGGTGGCGGGCGAGCCACTCGTCGCAGCTGTTATGCTTGAATGCTGCTAGGGCTTCTGCATCCGGACAGTCTACAATTTGATTTTTCTTAGTCAGGAACCGTGTCCAGAATTTTCTGGCCGATTCACCTAGCTGCTGGGTTATGTGGCTCAAGTCATTAGCATCTGGTGGCCGCACATAAGTGCCCTAGAAGTTGTCAAGAAATGCATCTTCCAAATCCTCCCAACTGCCAACGGAATCTGTTGGCAAGCTATTCAGCCAATGTCGAGCTGGTCCTTTGAGATTTAGTGGGAGGTACTTGATGGCATGTAGATCGTCACCGCGAGCCATGTGGATCTGAAGGAGGAAATCCTCAATCCATACATCGGGATCTGTTGTGCCGTTGTATGATTTGATATTTACGTGTTTGAAACCCTCCGGGAATTCTTGATTCATAACTTAATTAGTGAAGCATAGGGGGTGTGTGGCGCCTCTGTGCCGGGCTATATCCCGACGTAGTTCGTATGAGTCTTGTCTGCTGTATTCGGCCCGGCCAGATTTATTCTTGGTGTATCCGACACGACGATCATCGTCCCGTGTGGGCGCACATGCTCGTGTCCCGTACATTGACCTTGCGTTTTTTGCCTTACTATCCAAGATGTCTCGCAGGTCCTCTGTGTTGCCCCAGCCTTAGTATTTTTGACTGAGTGGCGACGGGGTGCGGTCTGAACTTTAGGCTGAAACGCCTCTCTGGCTAGGCCGCGTACTGGCCGTTCAGCCGCATCGTACACTGGTGAATGAGGTTTCAATGCTTCCCCCTCGAGGTGAGGTAGCAACCTGTGTTTTGGGTAACTTTTGGACGGGGGCTCGAGTTCATGCTCTTTGGCCGCAAGGACTTCGGTCCATCTGTCTGCTAGCAAGTCTTGATCAGCTTGAAGCTATTGTTGTTTCTTCTTTAGGCTACTTGTTGTGGCCATAAGCCGGCGCTTGAAGCGCTCTTGCTCGACGGGGTCCTCAGGAATGATAAACTCGTCATCGCCGAGGCTCGCCTCGTGTTCGGAGAGAGGCATGTAATTGTCCTCCTCCGGTTCTCCATCTGCTGCCTGCTCTGGAGGGCTAGCTTGTTCGCCCTCTAGCTCTGCACTGTGTTGGAGGGGATTGTTGTTGTCTTCGGCGCTATCCAGAGTGTTATTATCTCCTGTGTCGGTATCACTGCTCTTGCTGTGGCGGGACTTAGAGCAGCGCCGCTAACATCGACGCTTGGGTTGCTTCTTGGAGGGGTCATCCTCCGCTTTCTTGTCGCCATTGGCTTCTTTGGGGGTGTCCATCATGTATATATCATATGATGAGGTGGCGGTCCAGTGCCCCGAGGGCGGTGGATCCTGTTCGTCTCCGGATTCGTCGTCCATACCGTCGAAGTCTTCGGAGCTGAAGTCGAGAATGTCAGTTAAGTCGTCGACAGTGGCTACTAAGTGGGTGGTGGGTGGGCAGCGAATTTCTTCGTCGTCCGCATCCCATTCTAGCCGGACATAGTTCGGCCAAGGTTCTCCTGATAGGGAGAGTGACCTTAATGAATTTAGCACATCCCCGAAGGGTGAGTGCTGAAAGATGTCCGCGGAGGTGAACTCCATGATCGGCGCCCAGTTGGACTCGACGGGTACGGATATGAGCGGCTCGAAGTCCGTAGCCGGAGATGAATCCAGTGGTTCGGCGACACGGCTCTTGTAAGGGGTGAAGTCAGTATCTGGCTCTATCACCACTGAGAGTGCGGCCTCCATGGCGGAGTCCATCCCTCCGCTCTCGGATGGCGCGACTTGCTCCGGATTGATGGACGGAGTAGCTGCACATGCGATCTCCCTAACATTGTCCGACGATAGAGTTACGTCATCCTCGTCAAGACTGTACGACGCGTCCGACATGGGCCTGAATCCGTCCAAGATCAAGTCTCCGCGGATGTCGTCCGTGTAGTTCAAGTTTCCAAATCTGACCTGATGGCCAGGGGCGTAGCTCTCAATCTTCTCCAGATGGCCAAGCAAATTGGCCCGCGGTGCAAAGCCGCCGAATATGAAGATCTGTCCAGGGAGGAAAGCCTCACCCTGGACCCCATCGCTAGTGATGATCGAACGAGCCATCAAGCCTTATGGTGACAACATGTTGGAACTCTCAATGAAAGCCCCAATGTCGATGTTAAAACCGGCAGATCTCGGGTAGGGCGTCCCGAACTGTGTGTCTAAGGTGGATGGTAACAGGAGGCAGGGGACATGATGTTTACCTAGGTTCGGGCCCTCTTGATGGAGGTAATACCCTACGTCCTGCTTGATTGTTCTTGATGATATGAGTATTACAAGAGTTGATCTACCACGAGATCAGAGAGGCTAAACCCTAGAAGCTAGCCTATGGTATGATTGTATGTTGTCCTACGTACTAAAACCCTCCGGTTTATATAGACACCGGAGGGGGGTAGGGTTACACAAGGTCGGTTACAAATGAAGAGATATACACATCCGTGTTGCCTAGCTTGCCTTCCACACCAAGTAGAGTCCCATCCGGACACGGGACGAAGTCTTCAATCTTGTATCTTCATAGTCCAACAGTCCGGCCAAAGGATATAGTCCGGTTGTCCGGAGACCGCCTAATCCAGGACTCCCTTAGTACTTATTAAAGAAGAACGGAAGAAGAACATGCTAAAGAAGAGCGAGCAGATTTTGGATAATAAAATGTTCGTTGCGCAGTGCCCACACATGATGAACTAGAGCGCATTAAGAAAGCAACTCCCTGCTGTCTCTCTATATGTGGTGCATGTGCTTTTTCGAAAGTAAAGTAGGAACATTAGCGAACCAATTAAATGTTATCAGTTTTAGTAATATCAGCATCATATCAGATTCGTACTTGAGCAACAAGTTTGGAATTATGAGTGGCACGTTGTTTAGCTTGATGGATTCAGGAGCAATGCTAAGCAGGTACGATGATGGTACTGAATATAAAGGCATGTACGCATGCAAGTCGCATGACTTTTGTCATTTGGGTGAGTCGACCATTTCAGGTGGTTGGATGAAGATCCTACATCTCCTAACCCTTCTTCTTCCTTGTCTTTGATTCTTCCCATACAGAACACTGCATGGGCCGCCGGCCGAACCACCGGCCCCCATCGCATGTGTTCCTCTGCCACCCCCACCCCCACCCCCGCCCCCACCGGCATTGGGTTTTCTTCGTTCGGCGAGGCCCCACCACCGCCCCCCACAACCACAGTCCCCACCTGAGCCCCTTCGTTCGCACCGGCGAACTCCGGCGAGCTCTGAAAAATCGACTGACCCAATTTTGAAATTTAGTCTACTGTGATTTAACTAGTGTGGAATATAAAAGGGGAAAACCATAAGCATTGAGAGTATAGTGTTGAGTGTGCCTTGGCGGATCTGAAGGAGCAAACTGGACAAAGGCAACTTCGCAACCAATGTTTTCTTTCAACTAGCAAGTAAGTGATGGAAAGAAATCAGAGTAAAGCAGTGCCGATCTATTTTCTTGCTGCGATAAATAAGTTGAGTAGATACGAAGAAGTAATTCCTCTGGTGCGGCGCCGTGTATGCATCTGCTGAGAATTTGACGGTGCTGCGGTAGCAATGGTTGTCGGTGGCGTGGAAGCAGATCTATGAGGGTAGACGGTGGCGGCGGGGCATGATGGACGAGACGGTCGTAGGAGCGGTGCCGGCAAGGTGGACGACGGTGGGGATGAAGCGAGAAGAAGGGTATGCAAGGATCACGTTCTGAAGCCGTGGATGAGAGAGTTCAGTCTCTTGTAATGGACGGCGGCGTCGAGGTATCAGCTCTGACATGGTGGAGGAGGACGGCGGTGGATGGGATGGCGGATGGAGGAGGCTGGGGTGGAGAGGGTGTTTTGGCGCACATGGAGTACGGATGGGGAAACATAGGCGAAGAGGAAGGGGGAACCATGTATTCAGGGCACGCTTGTCTCAAATGCGAGGAAATTCACAAACTTAGCCCCCGTTTCAAATTTCCTACATCACAGCAATATTAGTCGGTTGGGGATAGGATGGTAATCTCGCATACACCGAATATTTGCTGACGAGAGTTTGTTTTTGGTGCCCACCGTGTATGAATCAGGGAGGGAGTCAATTCCGGCCGAGGACACATTGTGTTTTGGCGCTCACCGTGTATGAATCCGGATGAGAGGCGCTTATGTCGCGTTTGAGTGAAATTACAAAACTACCCCTACCGAAACCTACACAAATCGAGAAGATGGGCTTTGTGTGGCAGGGATAGGCAGTAGTAATTTCCATCTCGCAGATTTTGGTTTCGGGCGGTTACTACGGCTTTCCCCGCTTCGTTCAAATTTTGCAGAGTGCACGTTTACCGTGCGAACTCAATTCGAATCCTGTTTGTAATCTATTTTTTCGGGCGGGATCCATTTTCGATTGGAATAAAATTCTATATACATCATTTTTTATATATACTTTCAAATGCACAACAAAGAATTCTGCTCCTTTATATCTGTAATATGATTTACAAATACAATGATCTCAAAATCATAAGGTTGAATTCAAAAAATTAAACCAAATTATGTTATACTAAAATGTATGGATCAGTAATATCTACATATTAAATAACATAAATGCGCGTGAATTCATATGAGTATGCATGTTTGATAGATCAATTTTGGTTTGAGTATGGATTACATGTATCATCATCTCGAATTCAAATATTTGAATCCCTTTTATGTTCACTCCTTTCATGCCCATATCTCTCGCATGCATGCTCCTTCATGTAGCTATCACTCTCTTTTCTCCAGCTCAACCGCACGCTCACTTCATGTTTCTCCTATCCTCGCAAAAATGGTCTCTCGACGTCTCCCTTGAGAAGTGTCACACTCTCCCTATCATTATACATTACACGGTTTTCATTATCTCTCACGTCTCCACCGTCCTCTCGTATCATTAGGTACCTGAGCTTTGTTTTTCACTGCCACACACACTGTCTCCAGTCGTCTTTCACTTTTCTTTCTCTCTATGGGATTCGCTCACACATCCTATATGTCTCTATATATGAATCATACAATAAAATTACTCTCTCTATCTCTCTTGTAGACACAACAATTATTGCATTCTCCTTTTCGTCTCCATCCCAGACTGACATTATTTATTTGTGTACCGATCATACAAAATCCCCCCCTCTCTCTCTCTCTCACACACACAACTCCTGCTTCCACTCCCCTTCCGGACTACCGTCTCTCTCACACACAAAACTCTCGATTTCGCACCCCGACTCGTATTTCTCTCACAAACATTTATGGACTAGCCTCTAGATAGGTTTATACACCCGCACACTCGTGCTTGCACTATCGCATACATGTCTCTCTCTCGCTCTTTGTATCTATGTAAATTTTTCTTCCCTTCTTGAGACACACGCTCTCGATCGTGCACACACACACACACTATCGCCTCATTTTAAGTTGATACCTCTCACACACACACACACTCTTTGTATCTTTGTCACACATGCACTCTGTCCTCCTCCTCTCTCCCTCTCTCTCACACACACACATAGGCTTTTTGCAACAACTAGCAAGATGCCCATGCATTGCACGGAACATCAAGATGCATTTGTATGAGCAGTTTATCTTATGGGACAAAAGGATGAACAAGGGAAGGCCTTATTTGCAAGTGTGGAGAGGGGTGTGGGTATCTTTTTGCAAAATTACCATAGTTTCCTTCCTATCCGTCAGATATAGATCGGACGGCCTATATTGCACGATGGCAGGCACACGATCATCACCGACTATGCTTTTTATAAGAGTAGGGATAAAAAAACAGAGTTGGTGATGATGGTGGGCCTGCCATCCTGCAATATAGGCCGTCTGATTTATATCTGATGGATAGGAAGGAAACTATGGCAATTTACCCACACTCCTCTCCTCATTTGCAGATAAGGCCTTCCCTCGTTCATCCTTTTCTCCCACAAGATCTTGATGTTCTGTTCAACGCACGGGCATCTTGCTAGGAAGAGTAGAAAGTAGACATATACCACTTCTCGAATCTTGAAACTAACAACATTCCTCCCTTATCTCATCAAAACCACCAAAGGAATATATTTTGAGTGAAACATAACATATTTTTAGTGATATATGAAGGAAATATGCCCTAGAGGCAATAATAAAGTTATTATTTATTTCCTTATATCATGATAAATGTTTATTATTCATGCTAGAATTGTATTAACCGGAAACATAATACATGTGTGAATACATAGACCAACAGAGTGTCACTAGTATGCCTCTACTAGACTAGCTCGTTAATCAAAGATGGTTATGTTTCCTAACCATTAACGAGGTCACATCATTAGTTGAATGATCTGATTGACATGACCCATTTCATTAGCTTAGCACCCGATCGTTTAGTATGTTGCTATTGCTTTTTTCATGACTTATACATGTTCCTATAACTATGAGATTATGCAACTCCCGTTTACCGGAGGAACACTTTGGGTACTACCAAACGTCACAACGTAACTGGGTGATTATAAAGGAGTACTACAGGTGTCTCCAATGATAGATGTTGGGTTGGCGTATTTCGAGATTAGGATTTGTCACTCTGATTGTCGGAGAGGTATCTCTGGGCCCTCTCGGTAATACACATCACATAAGCCTTGCAAGCATAATAACTAAGATGTTAGTTATGAGAGGATGTATTACGGAACGAGTAAAGAGACTTGCAAGTAACGAGATTGAACTAGGTATTGGATACCGACGATCGAATCTCGGGCAAGTAACATACCGATGACAAAGGGAACAACGTATGTTGTTATGCGGTCTGACCGATAAAGATCTTCGTAGAATATGTAGGAGCCAATATGGGCATCCAGGTCCCGCTATTGGTTATTGACCGGAGACGTGTCTCGGTCATGTCTACATTGTTCTCGAACCGTAGGGTCCGCACGCTTAACGTTACGATGACAGTTATTATGAGTTTATGCATTTTGATGTACCGAAGGTTGTTCGGAGTCCCAGATGAGATCACGGACATGACGAGGAGTCTCAAAAAGGTCGAGACGTAAAGATTGATATATTGGAAGCCTATGTTTGGGCACCGGAAGCGTTCCGGGTGAAATCGGGATTTTTCCGGATTACCGGGAGGGTTACCGGAACCCCCCGGGAGGTAAATGGGCCTATTGGGCCTTAGTGGAAAAGAGAGAAGAGGCAGCCCACACCTGGCCGGCGCCCCCCCCCCCCCTTTCCCAAGTCCTAATAGGACTAGGAAAGGTGGGCCGGCCCCCTCTTTCTCCTTCCCCCCAAGAATCCTAGTTGGAATAGGATTGGAGGGGAGGAGTCCTACTCCCGGTGGGAGTAGGACTCCTCCCTGCGCCTCCCTCCTAGCCGGCCGAACCCCCTGCCCCTGGCCTTTATATACGGGGGCAGGGGGCACCCCAAGACACACAAGTTAATCGTTCCTTAGCCGTGTGCGGTGCCCCCTGCCACCAAATTCCACCTCGATCATACCGTTACAGTGCTTAGGCGAAGCCCTGCGTCGGTAGTACATCAAGATCGTCACCACGCCGTCGTGCTGACGGAACTCTTCCTCGACGCTTTGCTGGATCGGAGCCCGAGGAACATCATCGAGCTGAACGTGTGCTAAGAACTCGGAGGTGCCGGAGTAACGGTGCTTGGATCGGTCGGATCGGGAAGAAGACGTACGACTACTTCCTCTATGTTGTGTGATCGCTTCCGCAGTCGGTCTGCGTTGGTACGTAGACAACACTCTCCCCTCTCGTTGCTGTGCATCACCATGATCTTGCGTGTGCATAGGAAAAATTTTGAAATTACTGCGTTCCCCAACAGTGGCATCCGAGCCTAGGTTTTTATGGTTTGATGTTATTTGCACGAGTAGAACACAAGTGAGTTGTGGGCGATACAAGTCATACTACCTACCAGCATGTCATACTTTGGTTCGGCGGTATTGTTGGACGAGACGATCCGGACCAACCTTACGCGTACTCTTACGCGAGACCGGTTCCCTCGACGTGCTATGCACACAGATGGCTTGCGGAAGACTGTCTCTCCAACTTTAGTTGAACCAAGTGTGACTACGCCCGGTCCTTGAGAAGGTTAAAACGGAGTCTATTTGACGAACTATCGTTGTGGTTTTGATGCGTAGGTGAGATGAGTTCTTACTTAAGCCCGTAGCAGCCACGTAAAACTTGCAACAACAAAGTAGAGGACGTCTAACTTGTTTTTGCAGGGCATGTTGTGATGTGATATGGTCAAGGCATGATGCTGATTTTATTGTATGAGATGATCATGTTTTGTAACCGAGTTATCGGTAACTGGCAGGAGCCATATGGTTGTCGCTTTATTGTATGCAATGCAATCGCGATGTAATGCTTTACTTTATTACTAAGCGGTAGTGATAGTCGTGGAAGCATAAGATTGGTGAGACGACAACGATGCTACGATGGAGATCAAGGTGTCGCGCCGGTGACGATGATGATCATGACAATGCTTCGGAGATGGAGATCACAAAGCACAAGATGATGATGGCCATATCATATCACTTATATTGATTGCATGTGATGTTTATCCTTTTATGCATCTTATCTTGCTTTGATTGATGGTAGCATTATAAGATGATCTCTCACTAAATTATCAAGAAGTGTTCTCCCTGAGTATGCACCGTTGCAAAAGTTCTTCGTGCTGAGACACCACGTGATGATCGGGTGTGATATGCTCTACGTTCAAATACAACGGGTGCAAAACAGTTGCACACGCGGAATACTCAGGTTATACTTGACGAGCCAAGCATATACAGATATGGCCTCGGAACACGGAGACCGAAAGGTCGAGCGTGAATCATATAGTAGATATGATCAACATATTGATGTTCACCATTGAAAACTACTCCATCTCACGTGATGATCGGTTATGGTTTAGTTTATTTGGATCACGTAATCACTTAGAGGATTAGAGGGATGTCTATCTAAGTGGGAGTTCTTAAGTAAATTAACTGAACTTAAAAATTATCATGAACTTAGTACCTGATAGTATCTTGCTTGTTTATGTTGATTGTAGATAGATGGCTCGTGCTGTTGTTCCGTTGAATTTTAATACGTTCCTTGAGAAAGCTCAGTTGAAAGATGATGGTAGCAATTACACGGACTGGGTCCGTAACCTGAGGATTATCCTCATTGCTGCACAGAAGAATTACGTCCTGGAAGCACCGCTGAGTGCCAGGCCTGCTGCAAGAGCAACACCAGAAGTTATGAACGTCTGGCAGAGCAAAGCTGATGACTACTCAATAGTTCAGTGTGCCATGCTTTACGGCTTAGAACCGGGACTTCAACGACGTTTTGAACGTCATGGAGCATATGAGATGTTCCAGGAGTTGAAGTTAATATTTCAAACAAATGCCCGGATTGAGAGATATGAAGTCTCCAATAAGTTCTATAGCTGCAAGATGGAGGAGAACAGTTCTGTCAGTGAGCATATACTCAAAATGTCTGGGTATAATAATCACTTGATTCAATTGGGAGTTACACTTCCGGATGATTGCGTCATTGACAGAATTCTCCAATCACTGCCACCAAGCTACAAGAGCTTTGTGATGAACTATAATATGCAAGGGATGAACAAGACTATTCCCGAGCTCTTCGCTATGCTGAAAGCTGCGGAGGTAGAAATCAAGAAGGAGCATCAAGTGTTGATGGTTAACAAAACCACTAGTTTCAAGAAAAAGGGCAAAGGGAAGAAGAAAGGGAACTTCAAGAAGAACGGCAAGCAAGTTGCTGCTCAAGAGAAGAAACCCAAGTCTGGACCTAAGCCTGAAACTGAGTGCTTCTACTGCAAGCAGACTGGTCACTGGAAGCGGAACTGCCCCAAGTATTTGGCGGATAAGAAGGATGGCAAGGTGAACAAAGGTATATGTGATATACATGTTATTCATGTGTACCTTACTAATGCTCGCAGTAGCACCTGGGTATTTGATACTGGTTCTGTTGCTAATATTTGCAACTCGAAACAGGGACTACAGAATAAGCGGACACTAGCAAAGGACGAGGTGACGATGCGCGTGGGAAACGGTTCCAAAGTCGATGTGATCGCGGTCGGCACGCTACCTCTACATCTACCTTCGGGATTAATATTAGACCTAAATAATTGTTATTTGGTGCCAGCGTTGAGCATGAACATTATATCTGGATCTTGTTTGATGCGAGACGGTTATTCATTTAAATCAGAGAATAATGGTTGTTCTATTTATATGAGTAATATCTTTTATGGTCATGCACCTTTGAAAAGTGGTCTATTCTTATTGAATCTCGATAGTAGTAATACACATATTCATAATGTTGAAGCCAAAAGATGCAGAGTTGATAATGATAGTGCAACTTATATGTGGCACTGCCGTTTAGGTCATATCGGTGTAAAGCGCATGAAGAAACTCCATGCTGATGGGCTTTTGGAACCACTTGATTATGAATCACTTGGTACTTGCGAACCGTGCCTCATGGGCAAGATGACTAAAACACCGTTCTCCGGTACTATGGAGAGAGCAACAGATTTATTGGAAATCATACATACCGATGTATGTGGTCCGATGAATATTGAGGCTCGTGGCGGATATCGTTATTTTCTCACCTTCACAGATGATTTAAGCAGATATGGGTATATCTACTTAATGAAACATAAGTCTGAAACATTTGAAAAGTTAAAGGAATTTCAGAGTGAAGTTGAAAATCATCGTAACAAGAAAATAAAGTTTCTACGATCTGATCGTGGAGGAGAATATTTGAGTTACGAGTTTGGTGTACATTTGAAAAATTGTGGAATAGTTTCGCAACTCACGCCACCCGGAACACCACAACGTAATGGTGTGTCCGAACGTCGTAATCGTACTTTACTAGATATGGTGCGATCTATGATGTCTCTTACTGATTTACCGCTATCATTTTGGGGTTATGCTTTAGAGACGGCCGCATTCACGTTAAATAGGGCACCATCTAAATCCGTTGAGACGACGCCTTATGAACTATGGTTTGGCAAGAAACCAAAGTTGTCGTTTCTTAAAATTTGGGGCTGCGATGCTTATGTGAAAAAGCTTCAACCTGATAAGCTCGAACCCAAATCGGAGAAGTGTGTCTTCATAGGATATCCAAAGGAAACTATTGGATACACCTTCTATCACAGATCCGAAGGCAAGACTTTTGTTGCTAAATTCGGAAACTTTCTTGAGAAGGAGTTTCTCTCGAAAGAAGTGAGTGGGAGGAAAGTAGAACTTGACGAGGTAACTGTACCTACTCCGTTATTGGGAAATAGTACATCACAGAAAACTGTTTCTGTGAGACCTACACCAATAAGAGATGAAGTTAATGATGATGATCATGAAACTTTAGATCAAGATACTACTGTACCTCGTAGATCAACCAGAGTAAGATCCGCACCAGAGTGGTACGGTAATCCTGTTCTGGAAGTCATGCTACTAGATCATGATGAACCTACGAACTATGAAGAAGCGATGGTGAGCCCAGATTCCGCAAAGTGGCTTGAAGCCATGAAATCTGAGATGGGATCCATGTATGAGAACAAAGTTTGGACTTTGGTTGACTTGCCCGATGATCGGCAAGCAATAGAGAATAAATGGATCTTTAAGAAAAAGACTGACGCTGATGGTAATGTTACTGTCTACAAAGCTCGACTTGTTGCAAAAGGTTTTCGACAAGTTCAAGGAGTTGACTACGATGAGACTTTCTCACCCGTAGCGATGCTTAAGTCTGTCAGAATCATGTTAGCAATTGCCGCATTTTATGATTATGAAATTTGGCAAATGGATGTAAAAACCGCATTCCTGAATGGATTTCTGGAAGAAGAGTTGTATATGATGCAACCAGAAGGTTTTGTCGATCCAAAAGGAGCTAACAAAGTGTGCAAACTCCAGCGATCCATTTATGGACTGGTGCAAGCATCTCAGAGTTGGAATAAACGCTTTGATAGTGTGATCAAAGCATTTGGGTTTATACAGACTTTTGGAGAAGCCTATATTTACAAGAAAGTGAGTGGGAGCTCTGTAGCATTTCTGATATTATATGTGGATGACATATTACTCATTGGAAATGATATAGAATTTCTGGATAGCATAAAGGGATACTTGAATAAAAGTTTTTCGATGAAAGACCTCGGGGAAGCTGCTTACATATTAGGCATAAAGATCTATAGAGATAGATCAAAACGCTTAATTGGACTTTCACAAAGCACATACCTTGACAAGATTTTGAAGAAGTTCAAAATGGATCAAGCAAAGAAAGGGTTCTTGCCTGTATTGCAAGGTGTGAAGTTGAGTCAGACTCAATGCCCGACCACTGCAGAAGATAGAGAGAAAATGAAAGATGTTCCCTATGCTTCAGCCATAGGCTCTATCATGTATGCAATGCTGTGTACCAGACCTGATGTGTGCCATGCTATAAGTTTAGCAGGGAGGTACCAAAGTAATCCAGGGGTGGATCACTGGACAGCGGTCAAGAACATCCTGAAATACCTGAAAAGGACTAAGGATATGTTTCTCGTATATGGAGGTGACAAAGAGCTCACCGTAAGAGGTTACGTTGATGCAAGCTTTGACACTGATCCGGACGATTCTAAATCGCAAACCGGATACGTGTTTACTTTAAACGGTGGAGCTGTCGGTTGGTGCAGTTCTAAACAAAGCGTCGTAGCGGGATCTACATGTGAAGCGGAGTACATAGCTGCTTCGGAAGCAGCGAACGAAGGAGTCTGGATGAAGGAGTTCATATCCGATCTACGTGTCATACCTAGTGCATCGGGTCCAATGAAAATCTTCTGTGACAATACTGGTGCAATTGCCTTGGCAAAGGAATCCAGATTTCACAAAAGAACCAAACACATCAAGAGACGCTTCAACTCCATCCGGGATTTAGTCCAGGTGGGAGACATAGAGATTTGCAAGATACATACGGATCTGAATGTTGCAGACCCGTTGACTAAGCCTCTTCCATGAGCAAAACATGATCAACACCAAGGCTCCATGGGTGTTAGAATCATTACTGTGTAATCTAGATTATTGACTCTAGTGCAAGTGGGAGACTGAAGGAAATATGCCCTAGAGGCAATAATAAAGTTATTATTTATTTCCTTATATCATGATAAATGTTTATTATTCATGCTAGAATTGTATTAACCGGAAACATAATACATGTGTGAATACATAGACCAACAGAGTGTCACTAGTATGCCTCTACTAGACTAGCTCGTTAATCAAAGATGGTTATGTTTCCTAACCATGAACAAAGAGTTGTTATTTGATTAACGAGGTCACATCATTAGTTGAATGATCTGATTGACATGACCCATTTCATTAGCTTAGCACCCGATCGTTTAGTATGTTGCTATTGCTTTTTTCATGACTTATACATGTTCCTATAACTATGAGATTATGCAACTCCCGTTTACCGGAGGAACACTTTGGGTACTACCAAACGTCACAACGTAACTGGGTGATTATAAAGGAGTACTACAGGTGTCTCCAATGGTAGATGTTGGGTTGGCGTATTTCGAGATTAGGATTTGTCACTCTGATTGTCGGAGAGGTATCTCTGGGCCCTCTCGGTAATACACATCACATAAGCCTTGCAAGCATAATAACTAAGATGTTAGTTATGAGAGGATGTATTACGGAACGAGTAAAGAGACTTGCAAGTAACGAGATTGAACTAGGTATTGGATACCGACGATCGAATCTCGGGCAAGTAACATACCGATGACAAAGGGAACAACGTATGTTGTTATGCGGTCTGACCGATAAAGATCTTCGTAGAATATGTAGGAGCCAATATGGGCATCCAGGTCCCGCTATTGGTTATTGACCGGAGACGTGTCTCGGTCATGTCTACATTGTTCTCGAACCGTAGGGTCCGCACGCTTAACGTTACGATGACAGTTATTATGAGTTTATGCATTTTGATGTACCGAAGGTTGTTCGGAGTCCCGGATGAGATCACGGACATGACGAGGAGTCTCAAAAAGGTCGAGACGTAAAGATTGATATATTGGAAGCCTATGTTTGGGCACCGGAAGCGTTCCGGGTGAAATCGGGATTTTTCCGGATTACCGGGAGGGTTACCGGAACCCCCCGGGAGGTAAATGGGCCTATTGGGCCTTAGTGGAAAAGAGAGAAGAGGCAGCCCACACCTGGCCGGCGCCCCCCCCCCCTTTCCCAAGTCCTAATAGGACTAGGAAAGGTGGGCCGGCCCCCTCTTTCTCCTTCCCCCCAAGAATCCTAGTTGGAATAGGATTGGAGGGGAGGAGTCCTACTCCCGGTGGGAGTAGGACTCCTCCCTGCGCCTCCCTCCTAGCCGGCCGAACCCCCTGCCCCTGGCCTTTATATACGGGGGCAGGGGGCACCCCAAGACACACAAGTTAATCGTTCCTTAGCCGTGTGCGGTGCCCCCTGCCACCAAATTCCACCTCGATCATACCGTTACAGTGCTTAGGCGAAGCCCTGCGTCGGTAGTACATCAAGATCATCACCACGCCGTCGTGCTGACGGAACTCTTCCTCGACGCTTTGCTGGATCGGAGCCCGAGGAACGTCATCGAGCTGAACGTGTGCTAAGAACTCGGAGGTGCCGGAGTAACGGTGCTTGGATCGGTCGGATCGGGAAGAAGACATACGACTACTTCCTCTACGTTGTGTGATCGCTTCCGCAGTCGGTCTGCGTTGGTACGTAGACAACACTCTCCCCTCTCGTTGCTGTGCATCACCATGATCTTGTGTGTGCGTAGGAAATTTTTTGAAATTACTGCGTTCCCCAACAATATATGTATTTCAAAACTAGACTTTTCTATCAAATCGGTGAATATGTACTAATCTACTCTGATCATGTGGCAATGCATTGGCACAGTGCTAGTAGTTATTATAATTTTTTGGACACCAGACAAACGGTGGAGTACATATACGAAGAGAAGAGGTGCACGCACATAGTCGGTCTCTCGCTGTCTCGCACACATGAGTGTTATGTGAAGGCAACGTTAACAAATAAACTCTAAAACCCTAGGTGCACGATTGCTACATTCGCGGGTACCAGGTATGTGGTGGAGCGCACCTTTGTATGAATAGTCAGCTCGCGTGATAATTTGATATGTAGGAGTTGATGGTCGGGACCATAGGTGAACGACTTGGAGGCGATGGCTCGCTAGTTGCCACAGATCGAGTAGCCACGTTTAAAATATCAGTTTTTTAGTGGGGTTAGGAGCTCCGATTTTCAATGACGCGTTATAAGTACTAAGTAGTTTTTAGAACGATTAGTATGGAGCGAAAATGGAATTCATATTACTACGTACCTCCTTGGCATATGGTTGTATGGGTTTAAGTTGCGAGATGTTGAACCTAGTAGTTCTAGGGCAAATATTATGGTATAGATATAGATGTTGGTTTTCAGTAATGAAAATCGGAAGGGGGAAACCCTTCTTTGATTAAAAAAACTACTACCTCCGTTCTGGTTTACTAGTCCCCATCATATTTTGGGTCAAAGTTTGTCCATGAATTTTACTTGTAAAATGTGAATAGAAAACGAGATTTTGTTATACCCAAACAAAAAAGGACTAGAGGGAGTGATTGCTCTGACACGGACGCGAACTCTCATAGCGCTGGCATTAAACCGGCGTGCCGGCCAAGAGGGCCCCACTTGCTGCAGGCCTGGCTGAACACGCCTCCTCACTGCATGCAACCTGCTTCAGACTACCCTGCCTGCCTTCATTGAATCCGCGCGTGTGCCGGCAACACGTCCTTCCGCGAGCCGGCCTGCATTTTAGAACACAAGAAATGACCAAAATATAACTAATTACGCATGGTCTTGACTTGTTGTGCTCGCACTGGTAGCAGGAACTAGTGGTTTTTCTTTATTCATAACTCTCCTCAAAAAAATTTGGCTTTGAATTTATTCATGGTTGTGGACATTATGTATGAATGTGCAGATATCTGTGAACATGAGTTTGATGTGGATGTTTAACGTGGAATGTCGGGCTTGCGCGTGAACTATACCATGTCCAATGTTTCATCTGTTATTGTTTGGAAAGTAATTGTTGTTATTACATGACACGAAGAAATATTTTGTGCCACATCAGTAGATGCACGGACATCACAACAGGCATGTTGACTGGATAAACATTTGAACCTAGCTACTATGAAGGAAATTTTGTATTGACAATAGTTTAAGATAGCAGGAGACGCCTAGCCTGCTCTGCCTCTGCTAGCTTAATTCTAGCTTCTTCCATCTCTTCTAGGGATTAAATCAGGATGACTTGGAAGGGGGCAGAGGAGATGTAAGAAATGGTTCATCATAAGTTTTTCACCAGTACTGTAGTAAAAATTCATATATGGAAGATTCTAGACTAAACCATAAATGGGTACACTTTTATTCATGTGCGACACTCCAATAGAGCAAGATCATGCATGGAAGTCTCCACATGCTTAGACAGCGGGTTACATTGAGCCAAGACTAATGATCAACAGTTAACTTGGTAATGTAGATGTCGACGTGAACCTCGTTGGAGTCCCCGTGCACATTGTTGGGGGTCAAATCATACCATGTGTCTTCCATGTGCACATCGGCGGGAAGGTCCCAGCTCGGCAGAGTCCAAGTCAGCTTGCCATAACCAGTGTTGCCGCCTATGTACCTCCGAGGGGTAGTAATAGTGAGCACGCACCCGTACATCGGCCTCATGTCAGTGTCAGCATCAGCGGCATCGCCCCTGACGCATACTACAAAGACGGGGCGGCGGCCTGCGCGGGCCTCGCCGGTGCCCACGATCAAGAGGAAGATGCTTCTGTCCTCCTTCGAGACTAGCAGGCGGTGGTGATCCTCCAGCGACTCCGGCACGGTAAATGGGTAGCACGTCTCATACTTGATGTTGTCCGCCAAGGGCCAGTAGTGATCGCCGCACGCCTGTGTGAGGTGATGCAAGATGTCCGCCGGTGAGCCCCAAAATGATATCAGGCACTCATAGCAGTAGATGAAGGGCTCCTTGGAGGCATCGACCAGGCCGTCCATGAAACATGAGTGGCTGTAGGGGACGTTCTGCCAGTTGAATATATGAGCAAGTTACTACGAGATTTAGTCCGAATAAGCACAAAATAAATAATGACGGCTATAACAGAGATTAAACTAATCATGTGGACTAGCATATTATATGAACAGATCGAATCTAGGACACAGACTAGAAACATGAATTCTACCACAATTTTGAACAGGAAGGACATCAACACATGCGGTGCAACGGGAGCAGCACCGTTGGCGTTGAGGTTGTCGCCCATGTCGTTGAGGAAGAGGTTGCCGAGGTCGGGGAAGAAGTCGTCGTCGATGAACTCGTCGCTGCCAGCAGTCGCAGGAGTGCGCTCCCCAAATTTCAACAGCGTTCGCCGAATGGAGCGATGAGGTAGTGGCTGTAGGGGACGTTGCAGCCGCCGAATGGAGCGCAGGAGTAGCCCACGAAGCAGTAGATGGTGCTCCTCCCTAGTCTCTATTCTTATCTCTATCTCTACTACACTTCTTTGTTTTTTATAATATACTAGTTGTAGATGTCAAATCGAATAGTACTGCGTCGTCCGCTGCATGCCCGGCTGAACACGCCTCCTCGCCTTGATCAAACCCCTCCGTTAAACCTTTGTACATGACTTGCATGCTGGCTACAGATTCGTATAGAAATTTAAAAAGAAACAAATCCCTCCTTAATCTTGTATTCTAAGTACTTTGTGGGTTCGTCTGCTAGTACTGTAGCGAAAGAAGTATATATTAAAAAATATAAAAAGCTAAAGTTTAGGATAGAGTTCGAACTTAGGTCATCATGCTGCGAGCATTCGGCCCAGACCAGTACATTAGGTGTTGGTTGGGGAGAATGGCAGAGATAAACCTTTACAACAATGAGCACGTCCGTTGCAACGGATCAAAAGTAGAATAATACATATTCGCAAATTTGAATGAAAACAGTTTACTTTTGATATACATATCACTAAAAATATCTTATGTTTCACTCCAAATATATTCTTTGGGCTGTTTTGATGAAGTAAGGGAGGAATGTGGTTGGTTTCAAGATACTAAGGGGTTTTGTGTAAACTGGAGCAGAGAAGTGGGAATTGTTGCAAAAGGCCACAACTTACATCACAACCGTTAGATGTAGATCTAATGGTTAGAAATGGCGGATGGCAAACACACCATCATCACCAACTGAGTCTTTTATAGGAGTAGGAGTAGAGAAAAAACCGAGTTGGTGATGATGGTGTGCCAGCCATCTTATCATAAAGACTATCCGATCTATATCTGAAGGATTGAAAGCAAACTATGACAATTTTACAAAAGATACCCACACCTCTCTCCACATTTACAGATAAGTCCTTGCCTCGTTCATCCTTATCTCCCACAACCTCGTTGCTGAGCAATTAAAAAAGGAAGTCTCTGGAACAATCTGGCATGTTGGCCGCTGCTGGTGCCGTCCATCCCCATGCCTCCGCCTAGTCCGACCACCAGTCACCACCACGCCCCACTCGTCCTCACCTCTATCATCTTTCTCGAGATATCATTTTTTAGATGAAATGGTCGACATACCATTTTCCGATAAAATTCTTAAGATATCATTAGTTTTTACACATGCAATTACTCCTGCATGGTCAATCACAACAGGTGTTTTGTAAAAAAAATGCATCTTGATGTTCCATGCAATGCACGGGCATCTTGCTAATTTTTTTGCATATAATTCCAAACACCACGTAGACACGGTCTTTGACCATTTTGCAACTATGTTAGTATCATTGTTAGTGGTCAGCCGTTGCAAGTTATAGCCCCGGGTGTTTTAACCTTTTTTAGTAATGATATCTGGCAATTGTTCCCCACGAGCTCAATCCTGGCAAATCCCACGTAACCGTCAGATTTCCATCCGACCGTGGCCAGTTTTTAAGCCATAGTATTTGACAAAAACGCCACCATTACACACGTACTGTAACTGCGTCACGATTATCCACTTTAAGTTGTCTATGTACCACGTAAGCATCCAAGAGGTCCATAACCGAGGACACGGCTATTCGAATAGATCATGATAACCCTGCAGGGGGTACTTCTTCACACACGCTCTCGCCACTTACCGCCATGTACACGTCATGTATCTCGGCAACCTTCAAGCGCAAGCCTGGCGAGGGTGTCGGCCACGACCTGACTAACCACGCAAGACTCTAGTCCAGGTTTATCGCCTATTCGGGTTCCATCCGCAAGGAGATCCGGCCGAGGTTTCGCTCACGGCCCCAAATGATGTGTACAGGGTTGCCGAGCCCACCATCCGGGTGCCACTCGGTACACCGGGCCACGTGTGCCTAGTCTGTCCCAAGTCCACCCTGCCGGGTGCCACTCGGTAGAAAAATAGCACTACCTACAAACACCAGAAACTATTTGCAACTCCTGGACAGAGTTCAAGGCGGTTAATAAGTCGAGAGAGCTTGGAGCGCCCGGAGCCCAATGTGTGGTAGTAGCTAGTCATTGGACAACTTACACAGAACTCGGTTCTTAAGGACGGTCCCAATGAGACAACCCACCATGTACTCCTACATGGCCTCTCATCGCTACCTTTACCAAATCATGTTCACATGTTTAACTCTCAGCACCAGAACATATCATAACACTCCAATTCATTCCCGATGAATCAGACCTGACACAACTCTAAGCAATAGCAGGCATGGCATGGCAAGAACACAACATGGCTCAATCAACCCCTACACATGCTAGTGGGTTTTCAACTATTTACTGTGGCAACGACAGGTCATGCAGAGGAATGGGTTCAACTACCGCAGCATAAAGTAGCAGTTGAATCGTTGTTGTCCTAATGCAATAAAAGAGAGCAGGAGCGAGAGAGTGGGATTCTATCGGAATGAACAAGGGGGGGTTGCTTGCCTGGTAGAACATCAAGGAAGGCACTGCTCCTCGGACAGGTACTCTGGAACGGTCTCCGGAGGAGGACCTATCGAGAAGGAACGGTGTCGGCAATCAAACACAAGCATATGCAACATTATGATGCATGAACATGGCATGAAGATGTGATGTTGTTTGAGCTAATGCAACTGGTATTCAACTGCATGAAGTCCATTTGAACCAAAGATTCAAATGCATCTCCATAAGCTCTTTATATATGCCATAAGTGTGTTTTCACATATACAGCATGTATAGGTTGGATTGTCATGCATGAAAATGGTACAGATGGATAGATTGAATTTTTCTGATAATTTTTCATATATAAATTATTTCAATCTGAGCTACGGTTGAATTTCTATGAATTTTTGAAGTTTTGAATATATTTTGGAATTTCCTGAATTATTATAATTCCAGAAAATGAGATATTGCGTCAGCATGACATCAGCGTTGCGTCAGCGGTCAATGGAGCTGTCCGAGTCAAACCTGACGTGTGGGGTCCACACGTCAGTGACTGGTTAGTTAACAGGAGGGTTAATTTAATCCTAATTACTAATTAGGGGGCGCCGGGGCCCACTGTCAGTGTCAGGGGTTAGCAAAAATGGTGATTAGCCTTAAGCTAATCACCTGGCCAGTCCGGCCCGCACGTCAGGCCGGCGAGGTCAAAGGGTCAAACCCCCCTGTCGTTAAGCCACCGGCGAGGCCTGAGACGGCGGAGCGCCGCGGAAATCGTCCACAGGGCTCCATTCGAGGCGTGATTAGGCTCTTCGGAGAGCTGGCGATGCGGCGCGTCGAGCAGTGCCCTCGGCCGGAGCTGGGGTGGCCGAGAACGACGTCGGCGACCACGTTGGCGGCCGCCGGAGTTCGGCTGTGTTCGGGGGCGCGGCTGCAGCGTGCAAACGCGCCAACTAGAGCGCTAGCGGGGCACTACGAGGTGCGGTGAGAGTGCTAGGTGCACTGCGTGGCAAAAGGGACGCCGGAGCAACGCCGGCGACAAGCTCGAGCGGAGGCGAGCTTCGGCCATGGCGGAGCTGAGGCCTAGACGGCGCAAACGCGAGGAGGAGGAGAGGGGTTCGGCGCGGAAGCTCACAGCGGAGGCGACGGGATGGTCAGCGGGCTCGGGGAGGACCGGTCGGTGGTGAATTTAGCGGTGGCGATCGGAGTCCTGTTAGCCTAGTGCTACAGCCCGGATTCACGCGCTGTTGATCGACATGCTCGAGGTTGATTCATGTATGCCTGTTCCCATGGGTTAGTGCCGCTTTGGGTTCACGACTAGCCATGTCGGCCCGGGTTCTTTATCATATAGATGCTAGCGACACTATCATATACATGAGCCAAAAGGCGCAAACGGTCCCGGGCCAGGTAAGGTGGCACCCGTGGGAATACCGTGCGTGAGGCCACAAAGTGATATGATGTGTTACATGCTAGATCGGTGTGACCTAGGATCGGGGTCCCGACACCCACAGCCTTAGAGCATGTTGGATACTCTGGTAAGTGGCCAAGAGCGGCGAGGATATCCTTACCAAAAACACCGCGGAGCAACTCCCCCCGGAATACGACGACCATAGAGTATTGACAGTCTTTGAGACTTTCGCTTCAAACAATCGGCACAAGAGGGCACTCTGCGACCTCGCCGAAGTCTGCCAAGTCGCGACAATAAATCCCAGGAATGACACGGCCATAACTTTCAACGCCAGTGACGAACCAAAAATCCGGTCAGCCCGGGCACCAGCCGCCTTGGTCCTCAACCCAATTCTGGATGGCTTTCGGCTCACAAAAGTGCTCATGGACGGCGGCAACGAACTAAACCTCAGCTACGAGGACACACTGAATAAAATGGAAGTAGACAGGAGCCGCATCGAGCATAGTAATATGACCTTCTGAGGGATCATTCCTAGCCAGGAGGCACGATGCACCGGGAAAATTACACTAGACGTGGTAATCGGCATGCCGGAGAACTATCGGTCCGAAGAGATAAACTTCCAAGTGGCCCCTTTCAATAGTGGATATCACGCCCTGTTTGGGGCGAGCTACATTCACACGCTTTCAAGCTATACCTCATTACGGGTATATGACGCTCAAGATGCCCGTGCCCAACGGTATTATCACTCTTGCTAGTGATCCGGACATAGCCCTCCGCGCCGAAAACAAAACAACATCCCTGGCCCTCAAGGCACTGTCTGAGGCCCTCGCGGTCGAAGAGTTAACCGCACTACGCTCTATGATGGATAGGGACGACGTAATCCTTGATAAGCGTCCCAAATACACTTCCTTCAAACCAGCAGACGAAATAGTCAAATTTCAAGTCCACCCGATGGACCCCAAGAAGACAGCTTCTGTCGGGGCAAAGCTGGACCCAATGATTGACGCCGCACTACGAACGTTCCTGCACGAAAATTGGGACATATTCGCCTGGCACCCTTCTGATATGCCAGGAATCCCACACAGGTTGGCCGACCACAGCCTCAATATATTGAAGGGATATAAGCCGGTCAAGCAAACACTATGGCGCTTTTTCGAACCTAAACGACAAGTCATGGGGGTGGAGCTAGCCAAGTTAATCGAGGCCGGATTCATCAGAGAGATAAAACACCCGGACTGGCTAGCAAACCTGGTGATGGTGCCAAAGAAGGACAAATCTTGGCGCCTGCGCGTCGATTTCAAAGACCTCAATAAGGCTTGCCCTAAGGATCCCTTCCCCCTCCCCCGCATCGATCAGATTATTGATGCTACCGCAGGACACGACTCACTGTGTTTCCACGACGCATACTCCGGATACCATCAAATCAAAATGAAGGAGTCTGATCAAGCCGCAACGGCATTCATCACCCCATACAGGCCTTTATGCTTTAACATTATGCCCTTGGGGCTTAAAAATGCAGGCGCCACCTACCAATGCATGATTCAAACATGCTTTGAGAAACAATTTGGCAAGACAGTTGAAGCATATGTGGATGACGTTGTCATCAAGACTAAGCATGTCGAGTCGTTAATAGACGACCTGCGTCTCACATTCAACAACCTACGGACATTTGACATCAAGCTCAATCCGGAAAAGTGTGTTTTTGGCGTTCCCGCCGGCAAACTGCTGGGCTTGATCGTTTCCAATAGAGGAATTGAGGCAAATCCAGCCAAAATCTGAGCTTTATCACAATTGGCTACACCAACAGACCTTAAACAGGTCCAAAAACTAGTCGGATGTGTGGCAGCTTTAAGCCGCTTTGTCTCCAGACTAGGAGAAAAAGCATTGCCACTTTACTGCCTTCTCCGACGTGCCGACAACTTCGAGTGGACGGAAGCGGCAACGGCCGGGCTGGAAGAAATATAGGCTCTTTTAGCGAGCAACCCAATCCTGGCCGTGCCAAACCTCGGCGAACCGATGTTGGCTTCATCGTTTCCAATAGAGGAATTAAGGAAAATCCGAGCTTTATAACAATTGGCTACACCAACAGACCTTAAACAGGTCCAAAAACTAGCTGGATGCATGGCAGCTTTAAGCCTCTTTGTCTCCAGACTAGGAGAAAAAGCATTGCCACTTTATCGCCTTCTCTGACGTACCGACCACTTCGAGTGGACGGAAGCGACAACGGCCGGGCTGGAAGAAATAAAGGCTCTTTTAGCGAGCAACCCAATCCTGGCCGCGCCAAACGTCGGCGAACCGATGTTATTATACATCTCTGCAACACACCAGGTGGTGAGCGCAGTGCTCGTCGTTGAGCGAAAGGAGGATGGACACAAGTTCCCAGTTCAGAAACCAGTATAATACGTATCCACTGTCCACACACCATGCAAATCCCGGTACCCTCATTACCAAAAGATAGCATATGCGGTATTCATGGCATCCAGGAAGCTACGACACTACTTCGAAGAGTGTTCGATTACGGTGGTTTCCGACGTACCACTCGATGATATAATAAATAACCGCGAGGCTACGGGTTGGATTGCCAAGTGGTCTATTGAGCTCCTAACATTCGACATAACATACAAACCACGCCGGGCCATCAAATCCGAAGTATTGGCCGACTTCGTCGCCGAATGGACAGAGGCCGAACTCCCTAAAGAGTAGAACACATATTCCAACTGGGTCATGTACTTTGATGGCTCTAAAATGCTAGCTGGTTTAGGAGCAGGCATCGTTTTAATGTCCCCCACTGGAGACACAGTCTAGTACGTACTCCAAATATTATACACATACTCCAACAATGCAGCCGAATATGAGGCCTTATTGCACGGTCTTCGGATGGCCACCTCCATGGGCATACAATGCCTGGAGGTGCGCGGGGATTCAAATCTCGCGATATCCCAAATAAATGGAGACTTCGACACCAAGGATCTGAAGATGGTGGCCTACCGCAACGTCATACTCAAAATATCAGGTCGGTTCGAGGGACTCGAGTTCCATCATGTGGCTCGAGAAAGCAATCAAGCGACGGATGTCCTTGCTCTCATGGGCGCCAAGAATGACCCCGTCTCTCCTAACATCTTTGTGGAAAGGCTCTTCAAGCCATCCATGGTGTGGCAGGATGAAAACGGAAACACTAGTCCGGATCCGATCATATCCCCAGATTCCGAGCACAATACCGATATCATCGGGGGCTCAGCCACCGAAATAACACCATCGGCCCATCTAATAATGGGAGTAATTTCCCCATGGACCGAATACTTCTTGGCCTACCTTAATAGGGGAGACCTCCCTGAGGACCAGAATGAGGCTCGCTGCATTGTTCGGTGCTCGAAAGCCTACAATGTCCATGATGGAGAGATCTGCAAGAAAAGCACTACCAGAGTCCTACAAAGATGTATCTCTGAAGAAGAGGGATGACAGCTACTAGCTGAAATCCATGCTGGTCTCGGCGGTCACCACACCGCATCTCGGACCCTTGTAAGTAAGGCCTTCCGTACATGTTTCTTTTGGCCAACGGCCCGAGCAGATGCACAGGACCTGGTCCAACGTTCTGTCGGATGCCAGCTCTTCGCCAATCAAAGCCATAAGCCGCCTACTGCTTTACAAACAACCCCCATTACTAGGCCTTTTGCGGTCTGGAGGCTTGATATGCACTACAAAAAAAATACACTTCCGTGATGATACGTGTTTGTCACAGTAGGAAACGCTTTTTGTCATGCATGTACATCCATGACGATTTTAGGACAGAATCAAGATAGTCATACCTATGTTGTCGTAGAAGTGTTCCATGACATTACCAAAATTATCATCACGGAAGTGTCCAGTTCCATGATGATAAATCGCGCATCACAGAAGTGCTTTCGTCAAGGGTGACCGACACGTGGCATCCACCGTAATGGATGGCCGTTAAGCTATCAAGTCCGGTTTTGGATCCGATAACCCGTTAACAGCCCCGACCAACGGGGATTTTCCACGTGTAAAATCATCATTGGCTAGAGGAAACACGTGTCGGCTCACTATTGGGACAGATGTCATCCACAAATTGGACCCAAGGCGCCTATGATACGTCGACATGTGGCACGGCCTAATAGGGGCCCATTCTTGTGAAAAGGCCGGCCCATTTGACTTGGTAAAAAGGTGGCGGGCCGGCCCACAGAAAGCCTGTTAACGGTCTATTGGCATATATCCCATTTACAGCCCGCTAACCCAGGGCCCGTTACGACCTCTCCGAATTAGGTCCAGTACTGTCATCTGGGTCGTCCAATATGATTCCAGCCCATTTTAACTTCCGGCCCATGTATGGCCCATGACGTCTTTCGGCCCATATGAGGCCCTTTGTAATTCTTGGCGCATTAACGGCCTGTGGTGAAACTGGCCCGTAATGAACATTGTATCACTTCATACCCATTAGCGGCCCATTATTCCATTGGGCCATTTCTAGCCCAAGTTATCTTTCGGACTACTCAGTGCCCACTTATTCTTGTGCTCATTTCCAGCATTCGGTTACTTACGGCCTGTTACTGTCATTTTCTGCTTGTGGGCCAAATTCAGCCCATGGTTACAGTCGGCCCGTTTGTGGCCTGTTAATACATTGTGCCATTTTCATGTCAAAAAACCCATTGGGCTGTTTTCATAGATTTATCAAATACCGAATATTAAAGGCCCATTATGGTCCACGAATAGTACGGCCCATGATTGGCGAAATGATGATACGCCCCGTAGAAGGCCCATGGATCGTACGGCCCGTAAAAGGCTAATGGATCCTACGGCCCATAGAAGGCCCATGGATCCTACAGCCCATATAGAAGGCCAATGGATCCTCTGGCCCGTAGAAGGCCCATCGATCATACGGCCCGCAGGAGGCCCATGGTTACAACAGTCCGTGTGTTGCCATCATTATTTTGGCCTAGTTTCCAAAAATAGGTTATTGTGGCCACTAGAAAAACACAGAAAAAGAACTACAGTGACTACCATAAAACAACTAAACAAGACAATAAGGAAATAAATAAGCAAGCAATTAACGCTAGCCTATTACTGCTATTACACATATTACATCCACTGGGCATCAAAGTTTGCCACCAGTGCAAATATAGGGAGCAAAGCAGCATATTACAAACACTGGCCGTCAAAATTGGCCACCAGTGTAAATAAACGCGGCAGCAAAATGAGAGCATAACTGAAACAACTTCAGAAGAGCTCAAGAAATGTTATCCTGGGTATCCACTATGCTGGCAATAAGCTTAGCAAGCTTATTAGCTTTGTCCTGTTTGGCATTAAAATCCTCCAACGCTTGCTGTTGCACCAGAAAGTATGCGTCTGAATGCTCCAGGGACTTCCGCAGTCCTTCCGCTTCTTGTCGCAGCACAGCTGATCGATGTCTTTCAGCTTGCAATTGAGACTCAAGAAACCGAACTGATTCAGACAGTGAATTTGAATAGCTTGTGCAAGCGTTAGTGGCCAGTAACTCGAACACTAAGCAAAGACAGGACTTTGGGTTGTCTCACTGTCTTTGAGATAGTCTTCCTTAGCTGTTTTATCAGCTTTGTTGGAGACCAACAAGGATGTGTCACTATCCTAAACCTTATCTGCATTACTTCCTTTACTATTGCTTAAGAAGGCACTCTTCCCCAATATTCTATCATCATTCTAAAAGAAGAAACAAGCAGACACATGACAGGTTTAGCATATACTAGTATATGAAACTCATTTCGGTGAACCAGTTCATTAGTAAGGTGGACATGATTAAACTACCAAGTCTTCTATTGCCCAGTACTAGGACACAATAAAAGCATCAAACAAACACATCTCTATGTCCTATGGTCACTGCATTGTCTTGCCAAATCAAAATAGAGACACGGTTCAAATCATATCAGTTCAAGACAAAGCAGTAGTGAAAGAATACAAAGCGTGGGAAACTACACGGCACAACAAGATTTCAAATGGGTACCACGGGTCTACATGTACAACAACACTAGTAGCTCTATTGTGATGCTAGTAATGTGCGTGATATGAGAAGTCAATTGTATACACAATTGAAATTGAAATCAACAGAGCTATTGATAAGAGAAAACCTGTTAAAGAAACATGTGTGAACATACTGCTGTGCCATTGAAGTTTTGATTGGATCCTTCAATTTAAAAATAAGTTTGTATGAGTAAATGCAGTGATACAAGAGCAAAGCAGTATGCACGATAGCAATCATAGTTAAAAAGGCGCGCCTAAGCGAGCGCTTAAGCGCGCCTAGGCTCTAGGCGTTGGCAAAATGCATTACGCATAACTACGCTTAATCTGTGCATAACTGCGCATAAGCATGTGCTTTGGTCAGTAACGCGCAAGGCGGTGGCAAAATGCACAATTAACGCCTAGTGCTTTTTTGAACTACGATAGCAATGGAAACTTAAATTATAATAGTTGTTCTTTAGGTTTAGGCAATTGTTCTACATGAACAGAGTATAGTAAGACGCAAGAATATAGTACTTAAAAAATAGAAAATGAGCTCATAGACCTTACCACATTCTTGGTTCCAGATCAGTACAGAACAAGGTATTCCTAGTCATCGTCCAGTAAACGTGTCTCAGGAGAACGTAAGGGAATTTGATGAGTTTCTTTTCCGCTAAAGTACGTTTTCTTCAGGTAATTCTGATACTGCCACCAAGCATCCTTGAATATAGCAGAGGTATTAGCACAGGTTACCTCATCCTGAGTTTCCAAATCGGTCATTCTCTACAAGTATCAGTGCTGACAATTCATGACATTTCTTACTGACGAATAAAGTGACATAGTTTAAAATAGCATTAACACAATATGGTGTTGTTTAGGTCAATACATGGCAGGAAATGACATTGTGAAGGAGTTGGTAGCTTCACGACACGACTGGATTATAGATCAAGAACTCATAAGTATCAATGGTTAGTGCGCTGTCAATTTATCCCATTTCAGATTGGCAAAATTAGATCACTTGCTCTGTATAGTTTAATTTACATGGTATGAAGAAGGAACTTGGTTGTACAACTGAAAACTTAAATTGGATAGGACAAACTTTTGTTTATGAAGTACATAATAAACTTTAAACATGCAATTTGATGCAAACACCAAAAATAAATAGCTGTTGCAGTCATGCCTAACCAAATATACACAACAAAGTATGAAGGCTTGAGAAGGACAAACTTACATTACTGGTGAAGACAGGCTCTATAAAGCCCTTGTCCATGCTGATGGGGGGGGCATTCAAGAAGTTTACCACAAAATCTTCTTCATAACCTTTGCCTTTATTCTACATTTTGTTAAGAGCAAATATAGATGTTAAAATATAATAAAAAATGGAGAATATTTAAGATAAGATGAAGAGTGATGCTACATAACCAAGTAGCTACAAATGTATGTACAACAATACAGGCAAAAGGTATAGCCAAGAGCAATGCAGAGCTAAACTTCTTCAGTACCATCGGTGTTATCCAACCTTATGGTAAGAGTAAATATAGATCTTATGTGTAGAAAATGGAGGGCAAAAAAATAAGCTGCAGAGTGATGGTACATGAACAACTACCTGTCAATATAAGTACACTAATAAATGACATCACGTACTTACAAGAACAATGCAGAGCTAAAAAAATTCATGGGCATTGGATACATTCTACACTAATGTAACCATTCATACAGATCAGATAATTTGGAGTGAACAATTGATAAGCAAGCTATCATGCATACTGCTGTCACATAATGAACCAGGTATGTATGCAAGTACAATGATACAGGACAATAGGTACTAACAAGAGCAAAGCAGCGAGCAGCATATTTGCGATATCATGTCATTATTTTCAAACCGGAATTCCTTTTCGAGCAGATTTCCTGCAAAAAAGATCCGTAAGGCACATGCAGAAAAGTAGAAGTTCAAATTGTCATGCGTATCATAGACAGTACCTCATCCTCGGAACGAGACCGGTGCATAACAAGGTTTTTCCATTCAATGTCTTCTAAATTTAGCACAGGAGACTTCACCAGAAATTCATTTATAGACTTGCCATCAAAGTGTGATTTCCTCAGGTAACACCGATATTGCTTCAATGCTTCCTTGAAAAGCGCAAGCAAGCTTTGGTCATCATGACTATCCAGATTGACCCTCGCCTACTTACAACAATGTAATGTCAATCATTGATGTGTTCAATCAGCAGAAAACAAGAAAATAATCACCATGAATAATAGCATTACACGTAAGTGGGACATGACGATGTGAAAATGGTGTTTGTCTTCACCATAGTCTTCCCATGATGGGAATATATGCATGTAGTCCCTAACAACATTGAAAGAATTGTCTTTTAAAGTGGGAATAACTGGAATGGGGTTCCAATCTGTAGGATTTTGCCATCTCTGCAGTTGGGATAGGTCTTCGGCCGGTGGACTTGCTGTACTTTTTGCTGGAGTGGGATTTTTCTATGGTACGACTGGTACTATGGCAACTGAAATTGGCATACCTTTTGCTGGAGTGCAGGTCCTGTGTGGTCGGTATAGTGTTGTGGCCAGTGAAGTATGGGTATAGTCTGCTGGTTGTATAGCCAATATAAGTGGGGTGCTGTCTGATCTCTCCGGCACAACCACATTTTTCAAGGACTTTGCTAGTGCTCCTTCAAGTTTGGCAATCACCCTCTTCCTTTCTGATGTCTGATCCACAAGAACAACATTTGAGTGGAAAAACATGGTATGATGATAGATGGAATATGTATTGATGACGGATGGGCATGGCATCTCGACATATATGATGAGTAAACTAAGAAGATTGTGGCGCAACAAAGTAGAAGAAATGCAAGACAACATATGCAAGATGCGCGCAATGAATAAAACCTTGCCAAATTAAAACAGGCACCTTGATGGGTGAACAGGACAGGCCATCTGCCTTTGACTCCTTGAGGTTAGAATAGTCATTAGGATCATATTCAGAACAAGAATCAACAGGTGGGGAACGTATGAGTTTCATTGCATCCAGAATGGCACTCAATGCCTTGGTGCCAATTTTGTAAGTCATTGCAGTGTGTAGCTTCAAGAGTGGACTGCTGCTAGTGCGACACAAAGCAGCTACATAGATCATAGTGTAGATATAACGGGAAAAACCATAAGCATCAGAGTAAAATCAGCAAAGTGGAACTTGTTGGAATATATGTGATAGTATTGCCGGTATGGCTAGAAAGGCTTCGGATACCAGCTATCTTCAACTGAAGGTGTGGTATTGTTAATATCAGTGTAACTCTCAAAGGTGACACATCTCCCCGCATTTCCTTGCTATTCTTATAGGATTCAAGTGGGCAGGCCACTACAAATCCTATTCCCATGTTTACAAAATCCTATGAATCAAAGAGGCCCGACGAGTTCAAAGTGTTCATCACAACCGACCGTATAGACCTCTACACTGCAAATGTCCCTGCTCATCTTCACTACAAGGAACATACTGTACTACTATCATACTCCCTCCATTCCAAAATGTATGTCTTGGTAGAGATTTCCACTATGGATCATAGTGTAGATTCACTCATTTTGCTCCATCTGTAGTCCATGGTGGAATCTATACAAAGACTTGTATTTAGGAACGGGGAGAGTACTTGTCGGTGTCAAAACCAGTGGATCTCGGGTAGGGGGTCCCGAATTGTGCGTCTAAGGCGGATGGTATAACAGGAGGCAGGGGACACGATGTTTACCCAGGGTCGGGCCCTCTTGCTGGAGGTAATACCCTACGTCTTGCTTGATTGTTCTTGATGACATGAGTATTACAAGAGATGATCTACCACGAGATCAGAGAGGCTAAAGCCTAGAAGATAACCTATGGTATGATTGTATGTTGTCCTATGGACTAAAACCCTCCGGTTTATATAGACACCGGAGGGGGCTAGGGTTACACAAGGTCGGTTACAAAGGAGGAGATATACACATCCGTGTTGCCTAGCTTGCCTTCCACGCCAAGTAGAGTCCCATCCAGACACGGGACGAAGTCTTCAATCTTGTATCTACATAGTCGAACAGTCCGGCCAAAGGATATAGTTCGGCTATCCAGAGACCCCCTAATCTAGGACTCCCTGAGTAACCCCTGAACCAGGCTTCAATGACGATGAGTCCGGCGCGCAGTGTTGTCTTCGGCATTGCAAGGCGGGTTCCTCCTCCGAATACACCATGGAAGAGTTTGAATGCAAGGATAATATCTGACCCTGCAAAATAAGTTCCACATACCACTGTAGAGAGAATAATATTTCCACAAATCTAATCTGCTGACACGTTTCGATAGCATGACATCACACCATGGCCCGGTTATTATTCGAACCGCTTTTCTCAACCAGCTCCGCACATATCGCGAGGCGGTTTTCTTGATACGTCTTGTCAAAGCAGAGATCGTGTTCCCTTTATCACGGGATTCTCAACAATGCGGACGTGGGTAACCCAACTGCGCCATAAATTACGGCACCTAGGGAATAAGCGGTTTTGCCAGACAAGTGGGGAGACTCATAGCCTCCTCCGCCCTTATAAAGGAACAAAGATTTACTTTTTGCACCCACACCTTCTTCCTTCTTGCTTTCCAATTCCCGCACACCCGAGTTCTAGCGCCCAAGCTCGCGTTCTTCTTCTCGAACCACTCCAATCATGTCCGGAGCAGGAGGCAAGTGGATGGTCTCCTCCGTCACGGAGGAGAACATCAAAACGTTAGGGGAAGCCAGATACCTAGCTGCGAATATCACGCACCGGGTGCCGGATGCGGGACAGATCGTCCCAACGCCTGAACCCCATGAGAGGGTAGTTTTTCTTACCCATTTCGTCTGCGGACTGTGATTTCCTCTCCAACCGTTTGTCCGTGGGCTCATGTTCTACTACGGGCTGGATTTTCATGATCTGTCCCCCAACTTCATCCTCAACATCTCGGCGTTTATCGTCGTGTGCGAGGCCTTCCTCCGCAACAGGCCCCACTTCGGCCTATGGCTGAAAACCTTTAATGTCAAACCGAAGGTGGTGGGTGGCCAACAAGCAGAATGCGGAGGTACCATGGTGGGCAAGATGCCTAATGTCACCTGGCTCGAGGGTACCTACGTGGATACCATAAAGGGGTGGCACTCGGGGTGGTTCTACATCACCGAGCCGCGTGACTCCAACTGGGTGGCGGCCCCCAAATTTCGATCAGGAATCTCCACGTGGCCCACCTCCTGGAAAAAGAAGGGCCTGTCCTAGGGTTCTTCGGTAGAGCTGACCGGACTCCAAACCTGCATCCAGAACATGACGAACAAGAAAATCAAGCTCGTCAACGTGGTCCAGGTTATGCTCTTCCGCCGGATCCTTCCATGCCAACAACGGGCATTTGTTTTGTAAGAGTTCGACTTGGCCCAGCACCAGACGCTGTGAGAGCTTTATGACACGACGCACGAGGACGTCTGGAGGGTGCTGTTCAACGGCGCCGAGATGCCTCCCTCCCTCACTGAGGACCGCGGACTCAGCACAAAGCGCCGCGCCCATCCGGTAGGCTTTTATATCTCCCAGGGTATTTATTTGCCCTGGTTTACTTATGTGCTGGATCTAAGCTTTCATGTCATTAACAGGACTGGATAAAGATAGCGGAGCAGCTTGATTGCCCAGCCCCCCTGCCCGAAGATCCTGCAAACGCTCTTCTAACGAAGATGCTTACTCTGGCAACTTACGAGGTGCCGGAAAATAAGGCCAAGAAGAAGGCCGCGGGGACCCGAAAGGGTCTCCGGCGCAAGGTTCTATCGGACTCATCATCCGATGAGTCCAACACGCACTCCTCCCACGGAAACGAGGAGGAGGAGAAAAGTTCTCCCCCCAGTCGGGGGAGACAAGAAAAGGAAGGCCGAACCATCCGAGGAGGCCAAAGGGTCCAAGAAGGGAAAGACCCTCCCTCCAGACTGTGCCACGACGGCCGCCGACAGCGGCGACGAGTGGCTACCCAGGGACAAGCCCCTGGCGAAGCCGTAAGTGTCCGGACACCATAGTACTTCATGGTATGTTTTATTGTACTGCCTTTGCTCATGCTGAACATGATTATGCAATCCGGCCCGAGCTCATCAGAACATACCCTCGTCGAGCAGCTCTTTGGGCTCGTCGGATATGAGCAACGGTTCTCCTCCGACGGCTTCCACCCCTCGCCCTACGAAAAACGCCGAGGTAGTGTCTCAAAAGGCACCGACCCAAGGGGAGGTGATCCTGGGGGCGCCTCACGGCGACCTCCCGGACCCTGGGTACCAAGGGATCGAGGCTCCTACGGGCTTCGAGTTTGGGCCCCAACCGAACACTGTGCTGGAACCTTCGATGGTTCCGGACCCCGGCAGCCGGTCCCCAATTAAGGGGGGCCAACCATCCGTGCCGGTGTCCTTTGCCCAACCAGACGCACCGGACAACTAGCTGGAAGCGCTTCACGGCGCTTCCATCGATGAAGAACACCGCACTATCATGAGTGTGGTGGTCAAGAAAGTTTAGTCCGCCAAAAACGGACTGACCGAAGCTCGCACCAGCCTCCTAACAGGCTTTGAGGTAAGCATTCAAAGTATAAAAATATTACAGCATAGATAGTAGCCCCTGATGCTGTGTTCGGCGTTCGCGAAGAAAAGCCGAATAGAGTATCAAATGATAACTCAGGAGTCTGATTAGTGTATGTCTATGTGTATGTGTAGGCTTACCGGCTGGCCGCTGCCGCACGTACTGCGGAGGTCTCTGCGCTGAAGCAGGCCCTGAAGCGGTCCGAGGACGAGCTCGGCCTTACCAAGGGGCAGCTCGAAGAGAGCAAAGGTAAGATATACCCCAATTTATATAGTTAAAAAGAAGTTTGGTGTAAATTAATAGGATCATCATGAATTTGTCAGGGGCCACGACCGAGGTGGAGACCCTGAGGAAGGCGTTGTCCGAGGACGAAGACAAAGCAGCCAAAGAACGCATTGAACGGGGGAAACAAGAAGCCCGAGTAGGCGAGGTGCAGCAAGAGCTCGAGGCGCTCGCCAAAAAGCATGAGTCCTTGGAGCTTGGCTCCAAGACGCGAGAGTCCAAGCTCGCGCAGGCGCTTGAAAGCGTCCGGAGCGCCAAGGCCGAAGCCCACAAGGCCCTCCAAGAGATTGATGCGGCGAAGAAGATAGCAGCGGGTAAGGGATTCAATATGCAAAGCAAGCATGTGAAGGAGACTTTCCTTTTTCTTACCCGAGTTCGGAGCTCTCCAGGAGCGTTTGCAGATCTTCCCCGCAGTGTGCTGGATGCCGCGGAGTTTTACCGGGCTGAGGAGGGGAGCTCAATGGAGAAGTTGTTCTGGTCTCAGTATACTGGGACCGAACATCCCGTGTCCTTGAGCGACCAGCTGAAGAAGTTGGTCGAACTACACAAGGCGGCCGAACAGGCCATGAGGGGCCTTATAGTCCGGATGTGGCCTGGCGAGCCCCTGTCCGGCAGCTACTTCGGTCTGGTGAGGCGCCTGGTGGAAGCCTGCCCACGGCTTGAAGTCATCAAGCGGTCCGTCTGCATCGAAGGTGCACGCAGAGCTTTTGCCCGAGCAAAGGTGCGCTGGGCGAAGCTGGACGCCGTGAAGCTTGTGAAGGAGGGGAGTCTGGAGGGCAAGGAGCATCGTTGCCCCGAGAATTACTATGAGAGCATCCTGAAGGGTTCCCGCTTAGTCACAGATGAGTGTGCCAAGGATGTAATTTTTGAATGAACATGCCCATGTGATCCTGTAATATGAAACAGGTTTTTTTGCGCCATGCGACGCTTTCTTAATTTAAAATATTACCTTCTGTGTGGTCGTTTATAAAATCTGAGAGCTGGCCAGTCGTCGGCTTCTGCCCCCATGTAACTAGTACTGGGGTGTTCGGGGTAAATCTGAATACTCTTTACCCCAATTTTGGGTCCTTCAAGGGAGGTGCTCAGCGCAACGAACTAGGCAATCGGACTATAATGCTTTATCACTCTCACTTAGCCATAGAAGTTTATGATTTTAAATTTTTGGCGAAGCCCCTGGTATTCGGAGGGCCGAATTTGGGGCGCTATACACACCTAAGCCGGACAAGTCCGACTCCTCACCCAAAGCGGAAAAAGTCTTTAAGGACATGAGACCTCTTGAACAGGGACTAGTCTCTCGCCTTATCATGACAGTCAGTTTTTGGCTTTCTCTACTAAGGTGCTCGTCCAGAAGAACCGGGACACAATCGCAGTAGTTCTCCCACCGCTACCTTAGCCGATATAGCAGAACGTAAGGTACCAAAGCATGGGAGCTGGGCCACCCAACATTTGACCCAAGACATGATTCAGAGCTGATGCATATAATGCTACAAGTTCGGGGTGCCGCACTGTCGAAAGTGTTCGGACTTCTAGTGCCGTATTACAGGGTAAACGAGAGCCCCTGGCGTACTGACCGTACCCGAGCGTGCAGGTGCGGAATGTCGTAAATGGACATATAAGAGAAAGAGAAAAACTTAAATAATGCAATGACAGATTAATAATATGCATTGTTATTTGAATAATACATCGAAGCGTACTGGTACAAGTAGTGCCATAAGTATAAAGTAGGACAATTCGAAATGTCCTATCCCAAGGCAAGCTACGCATAAATAGTGAAAAGCGGGTATATCAACTATTACTAGAGACCACCTGGCGGTTCCCGTGTTCATCTTAGCTTCTTGCCACCTTGGTTGTTGCTTCCGGAATGTGTCCAACAATCGGAATGCCGGAAAGGGCTTCCGAAGAGTTAGGCCCTGAAAGAGAAAAGGAATGTCAAAGGTATACAGCCCCTGGTGTGGTTAAGCCACAATGCGGGGCGTGTCCTGATTGTGCCCCCGCCTATGTCCAAGGTATTTTCTATGCGTAGTTATGTACGCGTGGCACGAATTTTGTCGCCGCACTGGGACTGGGACGGGGGCCGGATTGCTAGGCGAATGCAGATCACGTCAGGCGATCCTGATGCATGTTGTTCCGGACTCGCTTGAAGGTGTCCGGGGGCTGTAACGCCGAATGAGTGGTCTGCCTGAATAGGCTGCTTTGTGCTTCTGCTGCAAGGGCCGCAGTGTGATCTTCCATGGGAGCGAGCATTCTATGTTTCCGTTTACTATTATGACCCACGGGGTCCTGTCATCTTGAGCTTGAGGTATGCGCAATGCGACACTGCATTGAATTTTGCAAATGCTGTCCGTCCGAGCAGTGCATGATAGCCACTGCGAAACGGGACAATGTCGAAGATTAACTCTTTGCTTCGGAAGTTATCTGGTGATCTGAAGACCACTTCCAGTGTGATTGAGCCTGTGCAATGGGCCTCTACACCTGGGATGACACCTTTAAAGGTGGTTTTGCTGGGTTTGATCCTTGAGGGATCGATACCCATTTTTCGCACTATATCCTGATAAAGCAGGTTCAGGATGCTACGGGCGTCCATAAGGACACGAGTGAGGTGAAATCCGTCAATGATGGGGTCTAGGACCAGTGCGGCGGATTCGCCATGACGAATGCTAGTGGGGTGGTCCCTGCGATTGAAGGTGATCGGACAAGCAGACCATGGGTTGAACTTTGAGGCGACGGGCTCCATCGCATAGACGTCCCTTGTGCATGCTTCCGCTCCCTTTTGGGAATGTGGGTTGCATATATCATGTTCACCGTCTTCAGTTGTGGGGCAAACCCCTTCTGTCCTCCTGGGTTCGGCGGCCGGGGCTCCTCCTCGTCATCGCTATGCAACCCCTTGTCCTAGTTTTCGGCATTTAACTTGCCGGCCTACTTGAACACCCAGTAGTCCCTGTTGGTGTGATTGGCTGGCTTCTCAGGGGTGCCGTGGATTTGACACGAGCGATCTAGTATGCGATCCAGACTGGACGGAGTCGGAGTATTTCTTTTAAATGGCTTTTTCCGCTGACCGGATCTAGACCCTCTGAATCGGGCATTGACTGTCGTATCTTCGGTGTTATCACCATTATTGCGGTGCTTTGGTCTGTTACGACACTGCCTACCGTTAACATCTTTGGTATCCGACATATCCGGATTCCTTGATGTGCTGTTGCTGCGAGCCAACCAGCTGTCCTCACCCGCGCAAAAGCGGGTCATGAGTGTTGTGAGGGCTGCCATAGATTTTGGCTTCTCCTGGCCGAGGTGGCGGGCGAGCCACTCGTCGCAGCTGTTATGCTTGAATGCTGCTAGGGCTTCTGCATCCGGACAGTCTACAATTTGATTTTTCTTAGTCAGGAACCGTGTCCAGAATTTTCTGGCCGATTCACCTAGCTGCTGGGTTATGTGGCTCAAGTCATTAGCATCTGGTGGCTGCACATAAGTGCCCTAGAAGTTGTCAAGAAATGCATCTTCCAAATCCTCCCAACTGCCAACGGAATCTGCTGGCAAGCTATTCAGCCAATGTCGAGCTGGTCCTTTGAGATTTAGTGGGAGGTACTTGATGGCATGTAGATCGTCACCGCGAGCCATGTGGATCTGAAGGAGGAAATCCTCAATCCATACATCGGGATCTGTTGTGCCGTCGTATGATTTGATATTTACGTGTTTGAAACCCTCCGGGAATTCTTGATTCATAACTTAATTAGTGAAGCATAGGGGGTGTGCGGCGCCTCTGTGCCGGGCTATATCCCGACGTAGTTCGTATGAGTCTTGTCTGCTGTATTCGGCCCGGCCAGATTTATTCTTGGTGTATCTGACACGACGATCATCGTCCCGTGTGGGCACACATGCTCGTGTCCCGTATATTGACCTTGCGTTTTTTGCCTTACTATCCAAGATGTCTCGCAGGTCCTCTGTGTTGCCCCAGCCTTAGTATTTTTGACTAAGTGGCGACGGGGTGCGGTCTGAACTTTAGGCTGAAACGCCTCTCTGGCTCGGCCGTGTACTGGCCGTTCAGCCGCATCGTACACTGGTGAATGAGGTTTCAATGCTTCCCCCTCGAGGTGAGGTAGCAACCTGTGTTTTGGGTAACTTTTGGACGGGGGCTCGAGTTCATGCTCTTTGGCCGCAAGGACTTCGGTCCATCTGTCTGCTAGCAAGTCTTGATCAGCTTGAAGCTGTTGTTGTTTCTTCTTTAGGCTACTTGTCGTGGCCATAAGCCGGCGCTTGAAGCGCTCTTGCTCGACGGGGTCCTCAGGAATGATAAACTCGTCATCGCCGAGGCTCGCCTCGTGTTCAGAGAGAGGCATGTAATTGTCCTCCTCCGGTTCTCCATCTGCTGCCTGCTCTGGAGGGCTAGCTTGTTCGCCCTCTAGCTCTGCACCGTGTTGGAGGGGATTGTTGTTGTCTTCGGCGCTATCCAGAGTGTTATTATCTCCTGTGTCGGTATCACTGCTCTTGCTATGGCGGGACTTAGAGCGGTGCCGCTAACATCGATGCTTGGGTTGCTTCTTGGAGGGGTCATCCTCCGCTTTCTTGTCGCCATTGGCTTCTTTGGGGGTGTCCATCATGTATATATCATATGATGAGGTGGCGGTCCAGTGCCCCGAGGGCGGTGGATCCTGTTCGTCTCCGGATTCGTCGTCCATACCGTCGAAGTCTTCGGAGCTGAAGTCGACCATGTCAGTTAAGTCGTCGACAGTGGCTACTAAGTGGGTGGTGGGTGGGCAGCGAATTTCTTCGTCGTCCGCATCCCATTCTAGCCGGACATAGTTCGGCCAAGGTTCTCCTGATAGGGAGAGTGACCTTAATGAATTTAGCACATCCCCGAAGGGTGAGTGCTGAAAGATGTCCGCGGAGGTGAACTCCATGATCGGCGCCAAGTTGGACTCGACGGGTACGGATATGAGCGGCTCGAAGTCCGTAGCCGGAGATGAATCCAGTGGTTCGGTGACATGGCTCTTGTAAGGGGTGAAGTCAGTATCTGGCTCTATCACCACTGAGAGTGCGGCCTCCATGGCGGAGTCCATCCCTCCGCTCTCGGATGGCGCGACTTGCTCCGGATTGATGGACGGAGTAGCTTCACATGCGATCTCCCTAACATTGTCCGACGATAGAGTTACGTCATCCTCGTCAAGACTGTACGACGCGTCCGACATGGGCCCGAATCCGTCCAAGATCAAGTCTCCGCGGATGTCGGTCGTGTAGTTCAAGTTTCCAAATCTGACCTGATGGCCAGGGGCGTAGCTCTCAATCTTCTCCAGATGGCCAAGCAAATTGGCCCGCGGTGCAAAGCCGCCGAATATGAAGATCTGTCCAGGGAGGAAAGCCTCACCCTGGAACCCATCGCTAGTGATGATCGAACGAGCCATCAAGCCTTATGGTGACAACACGTTGGAACTCTCAATGAAAGCACCAATGTCGATGTTAAAACCGGCAGATCTCGGGTAGGGCGTCCCGAACTGTGCGTCTAAGGTGGATGGTAACAGGAGGCAGGGGACATGATGTTTACCTAGGTTCGGGCCCTCTTGATGGAGGTAATACCCTACGTCCTGCTTGATTGTTCTTGATGATATGAGTATTACAAGAGTTGATCTACCACGAGATCAGAGAGGCTAAACCCTAGAAGCTAGCCTATGGTATGATTGTATGTTGTCCTACGGACTAAAACCCTCCGGTTTATATAGACACCGGAGGGGGGTAGGGTTACACAAGGTCGGTTACAAACGAAGAGATATACACATCCGTGTTGCCTAGCTTGCCTCACCAAGTAGAGTCCCATTCGGACACGGGACGAAGTCTTCAATCTTGTATCTTCATAGTCCAACAGTCCGGCCAAAGGATATAGTCCGGTTGTCCGGAGACCGCCTAATCCAGGACTCCCTTAGTACTTATTAAAGAAGAACGGAAGAAGAACATGCTAAAGAAGAGCGAGCAGATTTTGGATAATAAAATGTTCGTTGCGCAGTGCCCACACATGATGAACTAGAGCGCATTAAGAAAGCAACTCCCTGCTGTCTCTCTATATGTGGTGCATGTGCTTTTTCGAAAGTAAAGTAGGAACATTAGCGAACCAATTAAATGTTATCAGTTTTAGTAATATCAACATCATATCAGATTCGTACTTGAGCAACAAGTTTGGAATTATGAGTGGCACGTTGTTTAGCTTGATGGATTCAGGAGCAATGCTAAGCAGGTACGATGATGGTACTGAATATAAAGGCATGTACGCATGCAAGTCGCATGACTTTTGTCATTTGGGTGAGTCGACCATTTCAGGTGGTTGGATGAAGATCCTACATCTCCTAACCCTTCTTCTTCCTTGTCTCTGATTCTTCCCATACAGAACACTACATGGGCCGCCGGCCGAACCACCGGCCCCATCGCATGTGTTCCTCCGCCACCCCCACCCCCACCCCCGCCCCCACCGGCATTGGGTTTTCTTCGTTCGGCGAGGCCCCACCACCGCCCCCCACAACCACAGTCCCCACCTGAGCCCCTTCGTTCGCACCGGCGAACTCCGGCGAGCTCTGAAAAATCGACTGACCCAATTTTGAAATTTAGTCTACTGTGATTTAACTAGTGTGGAATATAAAAGGGGAAAACCATAAGCATTGAGAGTATAGTGTTGAGTGTGCCTTGGCGGATCTGAAGGAGCAAACTGGACAAAGGCAACTTCGCAACCAATGTTTTCTTTCAACTAGCAAGTAAGTGATGGAAAGAAATCAGAGTAAAGCAGTGCCGATCTATTTTCTTGCTACGATAAATAAGTTGAGTAGATACGAAGAAGTAATTCCTCTGGTGCGGCGCCATGTATGCATCTGCTGAGAATTTGACGGTGCTGCGGTAACAATGGTTGTCGGTGGCGTGGAAGCAGATCTATGAGGGTAGACGGTGGCGGCGGGGCATGATGGACAAGACGGTCGTAGGAGCGGTGCCGGCAAGGTGGACGACGGTGGGGATGAAGCGAGAAGAAGGGTATGCAAGGATCACGTTCTGAAGCCGTGGATGAGAGAGTTCAGTCTCTTGTAATGGACGGCGGCGTCGAGGTATCAGCTCTGACATGGTGGAGGAGGACGGCGGTGGATGGGGTGGCGGATGGAGGAGGCTGGGGTGGAGAGGGTGTTTTGGCGCACACGGAGTACGGATGGGGAAACATAGGCGAAGAGGAAGGGGGGAACCATGTATTCAGGGCACGCTTGTCTCAAATGCGAGGAAATTCACAAACTTAGCCCCCGTTTCAAATTTCCTACATCACAGCAATATTAGTCAGTTGGGGATAGGATGGTAATCTCGCATACACCGAATATTTGCTGACGAGAGTTTGTTTTTGGTGCCCACCGTGTATGAATCAGGGAGGGAGTCAATTTTGGCCGAGGACACATTGTGTTTTGGCGCTCACCGTGTATGAATCTGGATGAGAGGCGCTTATGTCACGTTTGAGTGAAATTACAAAACTACCCCTACCGAAACCTACACAAATCGAGAAGATGGGCTTTGCGTGGCAGGGATAGGCACTAGTAATTTCCATCTCGCAGATTTTGGTTTCGGGCGGTTACTACGGCTTTCCCTGCTTCGTTCAAATTTTGAAGAGTGCACGTTTACCGTGCGAACTCAATTCGAATCCTGTTTGTAATCTATTTTTTCGGGCGGGATCCATTTTCGATTGGAATAAAATTCTATATACATCATTTTTTATATATACTTTCAAATGCACAACAAAGAATTCTGCTCCTTTATATCTGTAATATGATTTACAAATACAATGATCTCAAAATCATAAGGTTGAATTCAAAAAATTAAACCAAATTATGTTCTACTAAAATGTATGGATCAGTAATATCTACATATTAAATAACATAAATGCGCGTGAATTCATATGAGTATGCATGTTTGATAGATCAATTTTGGTTTGAGTATGGATTACATGTATCATCATCTCGAATTCAAATATTTGAATCCCATTTATGTTCACTCCTTTCATGCCCATATCTCTCGCATGCATGCTCCTTCATGTAGCTATCACTCTCTTTTCTCCAGCTCAACCGCACGCTCACTTCATGTTTCTCCTATCCTCGCAAAAATGGTCTCTCGACGTCTCCCTTGAGAAGTGTCACACTCTCCCTATCATTATACATTACACGGTTTTCATTATCTCTCACGTCTCCACCGTCCTCTCGTATCATTAGGTACCTAAGCTTTGTTTTTCACTGCCACACACACTGTCTCCAGTCGTCTTTCACTTTTCTTTCTCTCTATGGGATTCGCTCACACATCCTATATGTCTCTATATATGAATCATACAATAAAATTACTCTCTCTATCTCTCTTGTAGACACAACAATTATTGCATTCTCCTTTTCGTCTCCATCCCAGACTGACATTATTTATTTGTGTACCGATCATACAAAATCCCCCCTCTCTCTCTCACACACACACACAACTCCTGCTTCCACTCCCCTTCCGGACTACCATCTCTCTCACACACAAAACTCTCGATTTCGCACCCCGACTCGTATTTCTCTCACAAACATTTATGGACTAGCCTCTAGATAGGTTTATACACCCGCACACTCGTGCTTGCACTATCGCATACATGTCTCTCTCTCGCTCTTTGTATCTATGTAGATTTTTCTTCCCTTCTTGAGACACACGCTCTCGATCGTGCACACACACACACTATGGCCTCATTTTAAGTTGATACCTCTCACACACACACACACTCTTTGTATCTTTGTCACACATGCACTCTGTCCTCCTCCTCTCTCCCTCTCTCTCTCACACACACATAGGCTTTTTGCAACAACTAGCAAGATGCCCATGCGTTGCACGGAACATCAAGATGCATTTGTATGAGCAGTTTATCTTGTGGGACAAAAGGATGAACAAGGGAAGGCCTTATTTGCAAGTGTGGAGAGGGGTGTGGGTATCTTTTTGCAAAATTACCATAGTTTCCTTCCTATCCGTCAGATATAGATCGGACGGCCTATATTGCACGATGGCAGGCACACGATCATCACCGACTATGCTTTTTATAAGAGTAGGGATAAAAAAACAGAGTTGGTGATGATGGTGGGCCTGCCATCCTGCAATATAGGCCGTTTGATTTATATCTGATGGATAGGAAGGAAACTATGGCAATTTACCCACACTCCTCTCCTCATTTGCAGATAAGGCCTTCCCTCGTTCATCCTTTACTCCCACAAGATCTTGATGTTCAGTTCAACGCACGGGCATCTTGCTAGGAAGAGTAGAAAATAGACATATACCACTTCTCGAATCTTGAAACTAACAACATTCCTCCCTTATCTCATCAAAACCACCAAAGGAATATATTTTGAGTGAAACATAACATATTTTTAGTGATATATGTATTTCAAAATTAGACTTTTCTATCAAATCGGTGAATATGTACTAATCTACTCTGATCGTGTGGCAATGCATTGGCACAGTGCTAGTAGTTATTATAATTTTTTGGACACCAGACAAACGGTGGAGTACATATACGAAGAGAAGAGGTGCACGCACATAGTCGGTCTCTCGCTGTCTCGCACACATGAGTGTTATGTGAAGGCAACGTTAACAAATAAACTCTAAAACCCTAGGTGCACGATTGCTACATTCGCGGGTACCGGGTATGTGGTGGAGCGCACCTTTGTATGAATAGTCAGCTCGCGTGATAATTTGATATGTAGGAGTTGATGGTCGGGACCATAGGTGAACGACTTGGAGGCGGTGGCTCACCAGTTGCCACAGATCGAGTAGCCACGTTTAAAATATCAGTTTTTTAGTGGGGTTAGGAGCTCTTATTTTCAATGACGCGTTATAAGTACTAAGTAGTTTTTAGAACGATTAGTATGGAGCGAAAATGGAATTCATAGTACTACGTACCTCCTTGGCATATGGTTGTATGGGTTTAAGTTGTGAGATGTTGAACCTAGTAGTTCTAGGGCAAATATTATGGTTTAGATATGGATGTTGGTTTTCAGTAATGAAAATCGGAAGGGGGAAACCCTTCTTTGATTAAAAAAACTACTACCTCCGTTCTGGTTTACTAGTCCCCATCATATTTTGGGTCAAAGTTTGTCCATGAATTTTACTTGTAAAATGTGAATAGAAAACGAGATTTTGTTATACCCAAACAAAAAAGGACTAGAGGGAGTGATTGCTCTGACACGGACGCGAACTCTCATAGCGCTGGCATTAAACCGGCGTGCCGGCCAAGAGGGCCCCACTTGCTGCAGGCCTGGCTAAACACGCCTCCTCACTGCATGCAACCTGCTTCAGACTACCCTGCCTGCCTTCATTGAATCCGCGCGTGTGCCGGCAACACGTCCTTCCGCGAGCCGGCCTGCATTTTAGAACACAAGAAATGACCAAAATATAACTAATTACGCATGGTCTTGACTTGTTGTGCTCGCACTGGTAGCAGGAACTAGTGGTTTTTCTTTATTCATAACTCTCCTCAAAAAAATTTGGCTTTGAATTTAATCATGGTTGTGGACATTATGTATGAATGTGCAGATATCTGTGAACATGAGTTTGATGTGGATGTTTAACGTGGAATGTCGGGCTTGCGCGTGAACTATACCATGTCCAATGTTTCATCTGTTATTGTTTGGAAAGTAATTGTTGTTATTACATGACACGAAGAAATATTTTGTGCCACATCAGTAGATGCACGGACATCACAACAGGCATGTTGACTGGATAAACATTTGAACCTAGCTACTATGAAGGAAATTTTGTATTGACAATAGTTTAAGATAGCAGGAGACGCCTAGCCTGCTCTGCCTCTGCTAGCTTAATTCTGGCTTCTTCCATCTCTTCTAGGGATTAAATCAGGATGACTTGGAAGGGGGCAGAGGAGATGTAAGAAATGGTTCATCATAAGTTTTTCACCAGTACTGTAGTAAAAATTCATACATGGAAGATTCTAGACTAAACCATAAATGGGTACACTTTTATTCATGTGCGACACTCCAATAGAGCAAGATCATGCATGGAAGTCTCCACATGCTTAGACAGCGGGTTACATTGAGCCAAGACTAATGATCAACAGTTAACTTGGTAATGTAGATGTCGACGTGAACCTCGTTGGAGTCCCCGTGCACATTGTTGGGGGTCAAATCATACCATGTGTCTTCCATGTGCACATCGGCGGGAAGGTCCCAGCTCGGCAGAGTCCAAGTCAGCTTGCCATAACCAGTGTTGCCGCCTATGTACCTCCGAGGGGTAGTAATAGTGAGCACGCACCCGTACATCGGCCTCATGTCAGTGTCAGCATCAGCGGCATCGCCCCTGACGCATACTACAAAGACGGGGCGGCGGCCTGCGCGGGCCTCGCCGGTGCCCACGATCAAGAGGAAGATGCTTCTGTCCTCCTTCGAGACTAGCAGGCGGTGGTGATCCTCCAGCGACTCCGGCACGGTAAATGGGTAGCACGTCTCGTACTTGATGTTGTCCGCCAAGGGCCAGTAGTGATCGCCGCACGCCTGTGTGAGGTGATGCAAGATGTCCGCCGGTGAGCCCCAAAACGATATCAGGCACTCATAGCAGTAGACGAAGGGCTCCTTGGAGGCATCGACCAGGCCGTCCATGAAACATGAGTGGCTATAGGGGACGTTCCGCCAGTTGAATATATGAGCAAGTTACTATGAGATTTAGTCCGAATAAGCACAAAATAAATAATGACGGCTATAACAGAGATTAAACTAATCATGTGGACTAGCATATTATATGAACAGATCGAATCTAGGACACAGACTAGAAACATGAATTCTACCACAATTTTGAACAGGAAGGACATCAACACATGCGGTGCAACGGGAGCAGCACCGTTGGCGTTGAGGTTGTCGCCCATGTCGTTGAGGAAGAGGTTGCCGAGGTCGGGGAAGAAGTCGTCGTCGATGAACTCGTCGCTGCCAGCAGTCGCAGGAGTGCGCTCCCCAAATTTCAACAGCGTTCGCCGAATGGAGCGATGAGGTAGTGGCTGTAGGGGACGTTGCAGCCGCCGAATGGAGCGCAGGAGTAGCCCACGAAGTAGTAGATGGTGCTCCTCCCTAGTCTCTATTCTTATCTCTATCTCTACTACACTTCTTTGTTTTTTATAATATACTAGTTGTAGATGTCAAATCGAATAGTACTGCGTCGTCCGCTGCATGCCCGGCTGAACACGCCTCCTCGCCTTGATCAAACCCCTCCGTTAAACCTTTGTACATGACTTGCATGCTGGCTACAGATTCGTATAGAAATTTAAAAAGAAACAAATCCCTCCTTAATCTTGTATTCTAAGTACTTTGTGGGTTCGTCTGATAGTACTGTAGCGAAAGAAGTATATATTAAAAAATATAAAAAGCTAAAGTTTAGGATAGAGTTCGAACTTAGGTCATCATGCTGCGAGCATTCGGCCCAGACCAGTACATCAGGTGTTAGTTGGGGAGAATGGCAGAGATAAACCTTTATAACAATGAGCACGTCCGTTGCAACGGATCAAAAGTAGAATAATACATATTCGCAAATTTGAATGAAAACAGTTTACTTTTGATATACATATCACTAAAAATATCTTATGTTTCACTCCAAATATATTCTTTGGGCTGTTTTGATGAAGTAAGGGAGGAATGTGGTTGGTTTCAAGATACTAAGGGGTTTTGTGTAAACTGTAGCAGAGAAGTGGGAATTGTTGCAAAAGGCCACAACTTACATCACAACCGTTAGATGTAGATCTAATGGTTAGAAATGGCGGATGGCAGACACACCATCATCACCAACTGAGTCTTTTATAGGAGTAGGAGTAGAGAAAAAACCGAGTTGGTGATGATGGTGTGCCAGCCATCTTATCATAAAGACTATCCGATCTATATCTGAAGGATTGAAAGCAAACTATGACAATTTTACAAAAGATACCCACACCTCTCTCCACATTTACAGATAAGTCCTTGCCTCGTTCATCCTTATCTCCCACAACCTCATTGCTGAGCAATTAAAAAAGGAAGTCTCTGGAACAATCTGGCATGGTGGCCGCTGCTGGTGCCGTCCATCCCCATGCCTCCGCCTAGTCCGACCACCAGTCACCACCACGCCCCACTCGTCCTCACCTCTATCATCTTTCTCGAGATATCATTTTTTAGATGAAATTGTCGACATACCATTTTCCGATAAAATTCTTAAGATATCATTAGTTTTTACACATGCAATTACTCCTGCATGGTCAATCACAACAGGTGTTTTGTAAAAAAATGCATCTTGATGTTCCATGCAATGCACGGGCATCTTGCTAATTTTTTGCATATAATTCCAAACACCACGTAGACACGGTCTTTGACCATTTTGCAACTATGTTAGTATCATTGTTAGTGGTCAGCCGTTGCAAGTTATAGCCCCGGGTGTTTTAACCTTTTTTAGTAATGATATCTGGCAATTGTTCCCCACGAGCTCAATCCTGGCAAATCCCACGTAACCGTCAGATTTCCATCCGACCGTGGCCAGTTTTTAAGCCATAGTATTTGACAAAAACGCCACCCTTACACACGTACTATAACTGCGTCACGGGCGTTTGCAGCTGCCATGTCTCCTAGCGAACGTTTGCTAGGGATTGGAGTTAGCACCGATGGCGGTTCATAGTCGTGCCACGCTCGGGCATTGAACTTTGTAACTATTTTTAGATTAGAATATACCAATGTTGGGGATATCACTTATCGGGAACTTATCGGTAGACCCATGGTAAGGGGTAAATCGGCCAGTTTATCAACATATCAGCCGATTTATCGCCATATCGGCTGATTTATAAGCCGATTTATCTTATCGATCAGACAACGATAAGAAATAAATCAGTCAATTTATCAGAATATCGGAAGATATCTTGAATAGTGGAATATACTACTCCTCCAGTCATACTCCACTACTACTCTACTCAAGAAAGTTAGGGCATAGTAGTAGGTACTGTAGGGAGTACCAGTACTGTGATCACCCAAGCAAGTTGTCTGGCATCGATATGACCCTACACTGGTGGTATGTGTCTTGTAAGTCAAGCGGCATGCTATATTGATCATCACCTGTCCACTTCCAGCTACAGTGTGACGCCCCCGATTTAATCATACACTAATCATACACGCAAATGTGTACGATCAAGATCAGGGACTCACGGGAAGATATCACAACACAAATAAAATAAGTCATACAAGCATCATATTACAAGCCAGGGGCCTCGAAGGCTAGAATACAAGAGCTCGATCATAGACGAGTCAGCGGAAGCAACAATATCTGAGTACAGACATAAGTTAAACAAGTTTGCCATAAGATGGCTAGCACAAACTGGGATACAGATCGAAAGAGGCATAGGCCTCCTGCCTGGGATCCTCCTAAACTACTCCTGGTCATCGTCAGCGGGCAGCACGTAGTAGTAGGCACCTCCGGTGTAGTAGGAGTCGTCATCGACGGTGGCGTCTGGCTCCGGGGCTCCAACATCTGGTTGCGACAACCAGGTAGAAGGGATAGGGGGAAAAGAAGGAGAAAGCAACCGTGAGTACTCATCCAAAGTACTCGCAAGCAAGGAGCTATACTACATATGTATGCATTGGTATCAACTGGGATAAGGCTATTATAAGTGGACTGAACTGCAGAAAGCCGGAATAAGAGGGGGATAGCTAGTCCTTTCGAAGAATACGCTTCTGGCAGCCTCCGTCTTGCAGCATGGAGAAGAGAGTAGACTGAAGTCCTCCAAGTAGCACCATATAACATAATCCTAACCGATGATCCTCTCCTCGTCGCCCTGTGAGAGAGCGATCACCGGTTGTATCTGGCACTTGGAAGGGTGTGTTTTATTAAGTATCCGGTTCTAGTTGTCATAAGGTCAAGATACAACTCCGGGTCGTCCTTTTACCGAGGGACACATCTATTCGAATAGATAAACTTCCCTGCAGGGGTGCACCACATTCCCCAACACGCTCGATCCCATTTTGCCGGACACACTTTCCTGGGTCATGACCGGCCTCGGAAGATCAACACGTCGCAGCCCTACCTAGGCACAACAGAGAGGTCAGCACGCCGGTCTAAATCCTATGGCGCAGGGGTCTGGGCCCATCGCCCTTTGCACACCTGCACGTTGCGTACGCGGCCGGAAGCAGACCTAGCCTAGTGGCTTTCCAGTCCAATCCGGCGCGCGCCACTCAGTCGCTGACGTCACGAAGGCTTCGGCTGATACCACGACGCCGGGATACCCACAACTGCTCCCACGTAGATGGTTAGTGCGTATAGACCAAATGGCCAGACTCAGATCAAATACCCAGATCTCGTTAAGCGTGTTAAGTATCCGCGAACACCGACCAGGGCCAGGCCCACCTCTCTCCTAGGTGGTCGGAACCTGCCCTGTCGCTCCGCCTCAAAGATCCACTCGCGGGTGCTCCTACGAGCCTACCCGTCTTTAGTCACCACATGTATCATGTATAAAGTATTATAGTATATACCCGTGATCACCTCCCGAGTGATCACGGCCCGATAGTACAGCATGGCAGACGGACAAGAATGTAGGGCCACTGATGATAAACTAGCATCCTATACTAAGCATTAGGTTTGCAGGTAAAGGTAACAACAGTAGTAGCAAGGACAGGCTATGCATCAGTATAGGATTAACGGGAAGCAGTAACATGCTACACTACTCTAATGCAAGCAGTATAGAGAAGAGTAGGCGGTATCTGGTGATCAAAGGGGGGGCTTGCCTGGTTGCTCTGGCAAGAGAGAGGGGTCATTAACTCCGTAGTCGTACGGGGCACCAGCAGCGGCGTCAGTCTCTTAGTCTACCGGAGAGAAGAGGGGGGAAGAAATAGTAAATACGGAGCAAACAAAGCATCACAAAATATAACAAGGCAATACGCGGTGCCAGGGGTGATCTAACGCGGTAGTAAGTGACACTAGTGAAGGGGGAAAACATCCGGGAAAGTATCCCCGGCGTTTCGCGTTTTCGGGCAGAGGAGCCGGAGGGGAAAAGTTGCGTGTTTGCTATGCTAGGGATGCGTGGCGGACGAACGGGCCGCGTCTCCGGGTTCGCCTCGTCGTTCTGAGCAACTTTCATGTACAAAGTTTTTCGATCCGAGCTACGGTTTATTTTTTATTAATTTTAAAAGATTTAAATCATTTTTAGGATTTATTTAATTAATTTAATCAACATTATCCAGAATAGTGTCTGCTGACGTCAGCATGACGTCAGCGTGATGTCAGCAGTCAACGTTGACCGTTGACCTGGTCAACCTGGCGTGTAGGTCCAGTGGGACCGACCTGTCATTCTTTGCTTAGCCTAATTAGGGTTTAGGTTAATTAACTAGGATTAATTAGGTTAATTAGTCATCATTAGTTAATCTAATCAGAATTAATTAAGTTAATTATTTAGTTAATTAATTAATTAATTATTTTAATTATTATTTATTTCTTTACTTCTTTTAAATTCTTCTTTTTTTATTTCGTCCTGGGGCATGGGCCCCGTTGTCCAGTGGCTCATGGCCTTAGCGGGCGCGGGCGCCAGCAGAGCCGGGCGACGGGCGCTAGCGGTTACGGGCGTAACACAGTTGGCCCCGGGTGCCGGCCAGGGTGGCCAGGGGGCACCGGGCGCGGCCACGGGGAGCAGGGGCTGGGCAGCGCACCGGCATGGAGCTCCGGTGGGCTGAGTCCGGGCGAAGCAGGGGGGCCGCGGCGAGTAGAGGTAGCGGGGCATGGTCGGGCAAGGGGTGCGGCGACGGGGGCGCGCGGCCGGTGAGGCCATAGCAGCGGAGCAGGGCGAGGGCCGGTGCGAGGCGCGTAGGCGTGTGCGGCAGTGATGCGCGAGGCTGGCGGCTGGGCGGGGGCGCACCCGCTCGCGTGCGCGAGGACCCGTGCTGGGGCGCGTGGGCGGATGATGTGGCGGCGCGGTGCGAGTGCGCGCACAGGAGCAGAGCTCCGGTGTGGCCACGAGAGGATGCGGGGCGAGGGAGAGAGGAGGCCGGGGCCTCACCGTTCAGTGCAGGGACAAGGCAGCGGTGCGCGGGGAGGAGATAGAGACGACAGCGGCGTGGTGACGAGTTGCAGGCCGGCGAGCAGGAGGAGGCCATGGCACGGGCGCGAGGGAGGGGGTCCTCTCCGGCGGGCGGCGGCGTCCTGTGGCGTCGGGCGGAGAGGACGGCGACGTCGTGCGCGGTGGGGCTCGGTGCGGCAGCGGCGATTGGCGGGGCCGGCATCGACGGGCGTCGGGGCGGCCGTCTGGCGACGGGGGACGGCGGGGGAGGCCGCGGGGCGCCGGGGGTGACGGGATCGGGGTCGATCCCGATCCAGATCGGTAGAGGGAGGCGAGGCGACGGCAGCAGGGCGGCGCCGGCGACGAGGCCCTGCGCCCGATCCAGAGCGAGGGGAGGCAGAGGGGGAGTGGGGGCGAGCGACAGGTGGCGGCGCTGGGAGGGAGAGGGAGAGACGTGCGGGGGAGAATGGGGATCGGGTGGGTTAGGGTTTGGGGGCGGAATGGATAAGGGGTGTGGCCGATTGGGCCGGTGGCCGAACGGGCCGGCCTGCTGGGCCGAAGCCCAGTGGGGGGGGGGCTTCTCTCTTTTCTTTTCTTTTTTTTTGTCTGTTTTCTTTTCTTTTGTTTATTTTTCCCTTTTCTGTTTTATTTTACTTTTAATTTCTTTAGTTTTGTAAATATGACAATAGCTCCTAAATTAATGTCTCTGAATAACCCACGGCCTTAAAAAGTTTGGTGACTACATAAACTAGGTTAACAATTATTTATTAATTTAAAGGCATTCACATAATTGTTTTGCTACTGTTTTATTTAGTTAAGTGTATTTAAACACTTTTATAAAAGTGTGGTTTCTCCACCATAATTACCTATGCAATATTCGGCAATCACCGAACATTTTTGTTTTAATTTTTGAAAACTGTTATTATTTACCAAACTTTGAATTTGAATTTTGGACCGGTTTTTGACCTAACGATAGATTAGCATCAGTAACCGAGGTGACGTGGCCTGATTAGCGTGGGATTACTGTAGCATGATTATCCGGGCGTCACAATTCTCCTCCACTACAAGAAATCTCGTCCCGAGATTTAGGAGCGGGAGTAAGGGGGTGGGGGATCTGGTTACATAATTCTAACGATTCTTCTTGGTCATAGTTGCTCTTCTCGAAGAGGTCGATCCATTACATTGATGTCTTCATTTCTCTGCTTCAGGTCATCGTGATGAAATTGTCGTCCTTTCTTCGGGAACTCCATCGTACTTACGAATAGGTAAGGGGCAGCTTTACAACAATTGAATGGTATAAGGGAAATTCATTTAGGGGGTATCCCAAGAATGATCATAAGAGTATCTCTCGAGTTGAACAATTAAAACACATCGAGAGCAAAGTAAGAAGGTACCATAAGAAGTTTGAAACGGATAGACAATCTTCGTTGCCTGAAACAAGGCAACGGTATAGGTATTGTGTTTAATACCAGAATCGATGATTTCTCGGAAGGTGGCTCGTTAATCACAAACGAGGCCAAGTGCGAGGAATTAAATTTGGAAACCGGGGGTGTATAGGAGGGTCAGGTTTCGATCCTATGTAACTGTGGGTTATGGGCCCACCATGTTGTTTTTTTTAATAGGAGCAGTGACATCTTTCACGGTCATGATAGCAAGGCATGTCAGAGATTACCAAGTCAGTTATGCCGGCATCAACGTTGGTACCAAGGGCGAGGGACGAAGAGAACCACTTTCCTGCTCGTTGGACGAGGCGGACCAATAGGCAAAGTTCTCGTCCACCGGTGGTTACCGGGATGCTGCCAACAATGGTAACAGGGTCTTACGGACAGAGTTGTACGCTGAGGTGCTTATAAAAGTAGTGACGTATTACTGCTTAGATCATATAAACCTCAAGAAGGTTAAACAGAAGAATGGAAAGGAAAATGTGATTAAACACATATTTCAGGGGTATATCCTTCCCAAGGACAAACAGAGCATGATATCCGTGGCGGGATATCATGTAGAAAACCCTTTAAGTAAGGGGAGAGAAATTTCATGACAGTACCCATAAAACGGGGTTTGGATAATGGTTAAAGAAAACTTAGCATTGCGCTTTCAATGCTCTTATTGAAAATCGGAGTACCACAAACATGCTTCAAGAAGCATTGACATGGTATTCAAGCAAAGGTCAGATTTTGGAACACAAAGGATCCATCAGGAATAACTTGTGAAATAAGTCTTACAATTTCCTCACGGAAGAATGGCTAAACTTGCTAAAAAGGATACTACAACAATAGGTCCTCCGGCCAGGTGTGCTAGGCCTGACATAACCTTACCGGGTCATATATAAAGACCAACATTATAACTCTTGGAAATAAGTTCCAACCATCATATCTGACCGAGATTCAGATCTGATTGGTGTCATGATACCTCAGACTTAGGATGCCTGAGAAGAAAAGGTGCGGCACAATTTGACGAGATGACATTGTAAGATTCTCGGGAAATGAACTATGGAAGTGAGTTCCGAAACAAGAGTTCATCAGTAAACCAAGGAGAGGATGAGGAGGTGGCTGATAGGCTCAGCAACAAATCGTCGCGATTTCCAAAGGATTGATTTCCACAATTATGTGAACAAGGAAATATCATTTATCGGATCAAAGGTCATAATGATGTACGCTCGAGGGAAACATACACAACTGAACAATGATAGAAGGGTGCAACCAGGAATCTGGACTAGGTAGCACGATCAATGTTTGAATGATGATTCAATAATCCATAGACTTAGAATGAAACTGTAGACCAATAACTTCAAGCAATAGGGTTGCTAGAAGTTTAGGATTTGCACAACACAGACCATTAGTCGGTATTCCGGTTAGAAACAATACGGAGACCAAGAAATGAACGCAAAAGGCGAGAGATATTACTATATCAAGAATTCTCAAGAGGTGGTAAAATTACCACGACATTCTTGACATAAAAGGTGGTAACATTCCAAGGTAAAGAAGAACAAATGCTGGATAGCAAGGATCTCAAGGTATAACACAAAACACGAATAAGTTTGTGTTGAACGGAAGGCAATAAAGTGTTTGATGATAACACAAATCATCGAGGGAAAGGATGGTATTTCTCATCATGAATTCAATTGTTATCCTGGAAGGGGTCAAAATGTTGATGATGACCACGACACATTTGTCGAGAGGTTTCAAGAAGATGTAATCGATCGGCGATGACATCACGTCAACGGAATGATGAAGCGAAAAGTTATTGAAACCATGGTTACGACACAAACTTGAAATCAAGCTTGTTGTTCAAGGACAATTGATATGACGAGGAAGTTCGACGTAAGCTTAGCTCATCATCGAAAGTTGTGCTCCGGGATTAAGGACCAGGTAGCACAGTTAAAATTTAGCACGATAATGATATAGCCGATCAGTCTAGGAATGACATGATCGAGTACAAACTCGGACTTAAAGAAGATTATCAAGAGTTGCTGAACCGTAGTGCGGACTCGGTTCAGTTATCGGTGTCTTTGAGTGTTTAATAACTCAGAGCCCATGAAAACTGTAATCAGTGAGAATGTAGCAATTGATGAAGAACTCATAAGAAGTTATGTAGTTTCAAGATAATCTCGAGATACCAGGGGGGTAATACTCGAAGACGGATCAAAGTAGAGGTTGGACCGAGGTATTGATCCACATGAGACAAGTGCTTACACTTGCATCGAAAACGGTATTTAAAAGAGAACATGATCGGAACCACGATTGCAAAAGGCCGGATCCCAGATATAAGATGAACTTATACCAAGGGAACTAATATCATTTACAAGAAGCTTCGATGATAAGTTTCACATCGGGTCCATGGGCATGAACGCAAAGGCTCAAGGTCGACTCCCAATTCTTCCATGCATAACCTTTCATTTTACTTCTCGCTTTTGATGAAGCTGTAGTATAGAAATTTTATCTAGCAAAGTACCAGAAGAGTATGACTCGTGAAAACCTTCGAGTTCACACAGTTTAGAGAAGGCATATGTTCAACCCATCAGGGCATCTTAGGAGTATATACCACAAACTTCAAGAATAAATAACACCAGCTCGATAGTAGAGCATGTTTGAGAAAGCAGAGGATACAATTTACCAAAGGTATTATGTATCCGAGGAAAGGCTCACAGACTTATTGAATATGAAGGACGCTGTCGGATAAAATCCAGCAAATGATCTGGTGGTCCTCAAGGGATCTGGTGCGAGCATCGGTACTCAACCAGAGGGAGAGACAATGCAAGGGGATAAGACTTTAGAAACAACTGACTAATTCAAGGCTCAAATGCAAAGGAATTATCAATTCCAGGACAAGGGATCAGAAGCAATGCTCTGATTAGGGATGGATAAGTTGAATAGCCTTAAGGGTACAATCGACAGCAATTTGATTGGTCGAGATCCAGCTCATGTTTTAAAATAACGTCTGAGCCGGAAAGATAATTTAAAAGGATCAACTGATGATTGCGTGCATTAGCACTCATGTTGAATCAATAGGATCAAAAAGGACGGTGCCTAAGGATACTAACGATGATTGCCATACATATGGAAAGCATCCATCACGCAAGCAGACAAGTATTGCAGAGCAATAAGCTACTAAGGATTTTTGGAGGATTGAATAGTATTTCGAAGACCATTGTGAAACACATGTATCCACTTGGGATGAGCGGATACTTAATAAGTGCGAGAAATTATTCGAAGGGTTATCCAGGTTGCAAAGAACTGCAAGGCCAGTGCACAGGGTATTATCGGAACAAGAGAGAGAATTTTCGGGGTATCTTGTAATAACAAGATTAACTGGGAATAATAGTAAGGGTGACAGGTGTAAGTATTTATCCATAAGGATTTATCGGTGGTCGGGAATTGAAAAAGTGGTGGGCACAAGTCTCGAGAGAATATTAAAGAGTATCTTCGGAATCTTCTGGTGCAGTCGACGATCATCCTACTAAGGTGCTCTCCAGGTGGAAGTAGTAACGAGATCCTAGAGTCAGAGTTAGTTAATTCATTTTAACCCGAATAGAAGAGAGATCAGAGCCCCAGAGTAAGGATCGAGGAGTAAAAGATCCTAATACCACCCAAACGGCGACGTGTGCCCGTAAGACACACAGCCGTGCTAGTAAAAGTTTTTGCAATGTCTAGACTCGACTTCGGCCAAGGAGTTTGGAAAGGGGATTCCTACAGGCAGTCGGCTCTGATACCAACTTGTGACGCCCCCGATTTAATCGTACACTAATCATACACGCAAATGTGTACGATCAAGAACAGGGACTCACGGGAAGATATCACAACACAACTCTACAAATAAAATAAGTCATACAAGCATCATATTACAAGCCAGGGGCCTCGAAGGCTAGAATACAAGAGCTCGATCATAGACGAGTCAGCGGAAGCAACAATATCTGAGTACAGACATAAGTTAAACAAGTTTGCCATAAGATGGCTAGCACAAACTGGGATACAGATCGAAAGAGGCGTAGGCCTCCTTCCTAGGATCCTCCTAAACTACTCCTGGTCGTCGTCAGCGGGCAGCACGTAGTAGTAGGCACCTCCGGTGTAGTAGGAGTCGTCATCGACGGTGGCGTCTGGCTCCCGGGCTCCAACATCTGGTTGCGACAACCAGGTAGAAGGGATAGGGGGAAAAGAAGGAGAAAGCAACCGTGAGTACTCATCCAAAGTACTCGCAAGCAAGGAGCTATACTACATATGTATGCATTGGTACCAACTGGGATAAGGCTATTATAAGTGGACTGAACTGCAGAAAGCCGGAATAAGAGGGGGATAGCTAGTCCTTTCGAAGACTACGCTTCTGGCAGCCTCCGTCTTGCAGCATGGAGAAGAGAGTAGACTGAAGTCCTCCAAGTAGCACCATATAGCATAATCCTAACCGATGATCCTCTCCTCGTCGCCCTGTGAGAGAGCGATCACCGGTTGTATCTGGCACTTGGAAGGGTGCGTTTTATTAAGTATCTGGTTCTAGTTGTCATAAGGTCAAGATACAACTTCGGGTCGTCCTTTTACCGAGGGACACGGCTATTCGAATAGATAAACTTCCCTGCAGGGGTGCACCACATTCCCCAACACGCTCGATCCCATTTGGCCGGACACACTTTCCTGGGTCATGACCGGCCTCGGAAGATCAACACGTCGCAGCCCTACCTAGTCACAACAGAGAGGTCAGCACGCCGGTCTAAATCCTATGGCGCAGGGGTCTGGGCCCATCGCCCTTTGCACACCTGCACGTTGCGTACGCGGCCGGAAGCAGACCTAGCCTAGTGGCTTTCCAGTCCAATCCGGCGCGCGCCACTCAGTCGCTGACGTCACGAAGGCTTCGGCTGATACCACGACGCCGGGATACCCATAACTACTCCCACGTAGATGGTTAGTGCGTATAGACCAAATGGCCAGACTCAGATCAAATACCCAGATCTCGTTCAGCGTGTTAAGTATCCGCGAACACCGACCAGGGCCAGGCCCACCTCTCTCCTAGGTGGTCGGAACCTGCCCTGTCGCTCCGCCTCAAAGATCCACTCGCGGGTGCTCCTACGAGCCTACCCATCTTTAGTCACCACATGTATCATGTATAAAGTATTATAGTATATACCCGTGATCACCTCCCGAGTGATCACGGCCCGATAGTACAGCATGGCAGACGGACAAGAATGTAGGGCCACTGATGATAAACTAGCATCCTATACTAAGCATTAGGTTTGCAGGTAAAGGTAACAACAGTAGTAGCAAGGACAGGCTATGCATCAGTATAGGATTAACGGGAAGCAGTAACATGCTACACTACTCCAATGCAAGCAGTATAGAGAAGAGTAGGCGGTATCTGGTGATCAAAGGGGGGGCTTGCCTGGTTGCTCTGGCAAGAGAGAGGGGTCATCAACTCCGTAGTCGTACGGGGCACCAGCTGCGGCGTCAGTCTCTTAGTCTACCGGAGAGAAGAGGGGGGAAGAAATAGTAAATACGGAGCAAACAAAGCATCACAAAATATAACAAGGCAATACGCGGTGCCAGGGGTGATCTAACGCGGTAGTAAGTGACACTAGTGAAGGGGGAAAACATCCGGGAAAGTATCCCCGGCGTTTCGCGTTTTCGGGCAGAGGAGCCGGAGGGGAAAAGTTGTGTGTTTGCTATGCTAGGGATGCGTGGCGGACGAACGGGCCGCGTATCCGGGTTCGCCTCGTCGTTCTGAGCAACTTTCATGTACTAAGTTTTTCGATCCGAGCTACGGTTTATTTTATATTAAATTTAAAAGATTTAAATCATTTTTAGGATTTATTTAATTAATTTAATCAACATTATCCAGAATAGTGTCTGCTGACGTCAGCATGACGTCAGCGTGATGTCAGCAGTCAACGTTGACCGTTGACCTGGTCAACCTGGCGTGTAGGTCCAGTGGGACCGACCTGCCATTCTTTGCTTAGCCTAATTAGGGTTTAGGTTAATTAATTAGGTTAATTAGTCATAATTAGTTAATCTAATCAGAATTAATTAAGTTAATTATTTAGTTAATTAATTAATTAATTGTTTTAATTATTATTTATTTCTTTACTTCTTTTAAATTCTTCTTTTTTTTTATTTCGTCCTGGGGCATGGGCCCCGTTGTCCAGTGGCTCATGGCCTTAGCGGGCGCGGGCGCCAGCAGAGCCGGGCGACGGGCGCTAGCGGTTACGGGCGTAACGCGGTTGGCCCCGGGCGCCGGCCAGGGTGGCCAGGGGGCACCGGGCGCGGCCACGGGGAGCAGGGGCTGGGCAGCGCACCGGCATGGAGCTCCGGTGGGCTGAGTCCGGGCGAAGCAGGGGGGCCGCGGCGAGTAGAGGTAGAGGGGCATGGTCGGGCAAGGGGTGCGGCGACGGGGGCGCGCGGCCGGTGAGGCCATAGCAGCGGAGCAGGGCGAGGGCCGGTGCGAGGCGCGTAGGCGTGTGCGGCAGTGATGCGCGAGGCTGGCGGCTGGGCGGGGGCGCACCCGCTCGCGTGCGCGAGGGCCCGTGCTGGGGCGCGCGGGCGGACGATGTGGCGGCGCGGTGCGAGTGCGCGCACAGGAGCAGAGCTCCGGTGTGGCCACGAGAGGATGCGGGGCGAGGGAGAGAGGAGGCCGGGGCCTCACCGTTCAGTGCAGGGACAAGGCAGCGGTGCGCGGGGAGGAGATAGAGACGACAGCGGCGTGGTGACGAGTTGCAGGCCGGCGAGCAGGAGGAGGCCGTGGCACGGGCGCGAGGGAGGGGGTCCTCTCCGGCGGGCGGCGGCGTCCTGCGGCGTCGGGCGGAGAGGACGGCGACGTCGTGCGCGGTGGGGCTCGGTGCGGCAGCGGCGATTGGCGGGGCCGGCATCGACGGGCGTCGGGGTGGCCGTCTGGCGACGGGGGACGGCGGGGGAGGCCGCGGGGCACCGGGGGTGACGGGATCGGGGTCGATCCCGATCCATATCGGTAGAGGGAGGCGAGGCGACGGCAGCAGGGCGGCGCCGGCGACGAGGCCCTGCGCCCGATCCAGAGCGAGGGGAGGCAGAGGGGGAGTGGGGGCGAGCGACGGGTGGCGGCGCTGGGAGGGAGAGGGAGAGACGTGCGGGGGAGAATGGGGATCGGGTGGGTTAGGGTTTGGGGGGGAATGGATAAGGGGTGTGGCCGATTGGGCCGGTGGCCGAACGGGCCGGCCTGCTGGGCCGAAGCCCAGTGGGGGGGGCTTCTCTCTTTTCTTTTCTTTTTTTTGTCTGTTTTCTTTTCTTTTGTTTATTTTTCCCTTTTCTGTTTTATTTTACTTTTAATTTCTTTAGTTTTGTAAATATGACAATAGCTCCTAAATTAATGTCTCTGAATAACCCACGGCCTTAAAAAGTTTGGTGACTACATAAACTAGGTTAACAATTATTTATTAATTTAAAGGCATTCACATAATTGTTTTGCTACTGTTTTATTTAGTTAAGTGTATTTAAACACTTTTATAAAAGTGTGGTTTCTCCACCATAATTACCTATGCAATATTCGGCAATCACCGAACATTTTTGTTTTAATTTTTGAAAACTGTTATTATTTACCAAACTTTGAATTTGAATTTTGGACCGGTTTTTGACCTAACGATAGATTAGCATCAGTAACCGAGGTGACGTGGCCTGATTAGCGTGGGATTACTATAGCATGATTATCCGGGCGTCACATACAGACATACAGATATTTGCTTCTCCATCTTTGTGCGCACATAATCTCGTCCAATCTTCCATCCCCACTAGGGCGCCTCCCCCCTTGTCCGAAACCCAAGCACTAACAATGGCAGAACCAAGCAGCGTCTGCCGAAAGAGTGGCTGGAATTCGCTCCCCACACAGGTAATCAAGCTCATTGTTTCGCGTGTGGAAAATCTCAGTACCATGATGCTCGCCGCGTGCTTGTCGAGGTTGTACCGTTTACTCAAAGCCCTCAGGCTGGAGCTTTTTAAGTCAGCTCCTTTCTTGCTGATGCCGCATGATCTTTAGAAACGGCGTGTCATCCAGCATAACGATCGTAGGGTGGCGAGCATCAACCCCCTTGACTGCGATCCGATCCCCGTCACCCTAAACTACATTAACGGTATGTACTGGGTCAACATGAACACGTCTTGGATGGTGCTCGTCGACGGTCACGGCAGCTGGATGCTCGTGGAGGTCTACACCTGGCGATTGATCTCCCTTCCTTCGGTTAACACTACACTGCTTTGGCACCGTGGCCCAGAATACTCGGAATCTTACAGTAGCCAACATGATACCAAGTTTGATTTGCTCAAGATTGTAATCTGCCAAGTGCCCGCAAGATCTGCGAATTATAAAGACTTCAGGCCAATTGCGTTCTTCAACCGTGGTCTCGTCTATCTGACAGATCACTGCCATATGCTGATAAATCTGCACATCCATCGCAGGATCATACATCCTCCATGGTTCTTTGATGCCATTAAACACAAGGGCTTCATTTTTGCTTTTGACTCCTTCAATGGCTGGACGTATTGCTGGCCTACTCTAGTCATCGCTACAAATGGCTGTTACAACAGTATGGTACTTTCCTATGATATCATGATGGCTTGCTTATATTACTATCAACATTTACTGATAAAATATTCATGCTCGTAACATGCTGTTCTTAAGATTGACTACATAAAGAGCCCTTTTTTATTTGACTCCAACTTTTTTTCGAGGGTTATTTTACTCCAACTTGATATGATGTTGTAGGCCGCTTGGTGTCCCTACCCTTCCTAATCCCATAACCTTTCAAAGAAAAAACGGCATGGCAGTTGCAGGTGGTTCCTGGCTCGATCAGACGACGCCGAACGATTGAAGATTGTTCGCACATACCGGACGTGTTGTTTCGCGGAATACAATCATAGTCAGTGCAAGGTCTTTGAGCAAGATCCCAACTTCTCTAGGCCTTCAGGAATTTTTGACTGAAGGTTGGTAAGTAACCTTGGTACATGCTCTTTGTTTGTCGGACTGAATTATCTGATTAACCAGGAGATAACCGACGGCAAGGATCATGATGGCAGCGCGGTTTCGTTCATCAAACAAAACTGTGTGTATACAGCGTACCATGCGTATCTGCACGCACCATATCCTGATATGTGCCACCAAACTCTGCAGCCCAAAGTAGGAGAGAGGGTCGCAAGTATCAGACTTTGACCTGCTGGCTAGAGTTTCCCCCGTCAGGCACCCATCTGGGTCAAGCCGTCAGCCAATCTCCAATTAGTTAGATGCGTACACTTGGTGTAGTAGGATCTTTATTTAGTTTGATGCATACACTTGTTCTTTTTTGGTAACCCTTTTGTAATGATGGCTAATGTTTGGTTCGGAAGAGAGAGCTGTGTCTTCACTCTTCTGGCCTGCTTACTGCTTCTGTTGCACCCCAGCCCTGGTTGTTGCTGCTGCTGTTTTGAATGTACAATTAGTAGTATATTTCGTCTGTTGGTTGAATAAATGCGTTGTTATAACGACAAACACAATGTTTTGGAAGTCTTTGCACAGTTCGTTCCTTTACTGCCCCACACCGTATGTAGTGCATACTATTTTTCGTACGGAGCACATTTTCCACTTGTTGATAACATACAGCCCACTGATGAAGGCCCAATAGAGAAGCTCATAATTAACTAGAAGGGAGGCTCTCACATGAATCCGGCCCAGATACATGCTGATGGTCCCCTAATAAACATAAATAAATAAATAAATAAAGCTAAATGCTCATGCATCAGTTCTTTAAATTCACGATCTAACAGGAGGATATTATTTCCTATGATAGTGTCGTTACATTCAGTCGATATTATTCTTAGGCAAAGATAGCGACCAGTCTTCTTTCTCCCAGCATTTTCTTCCTTCAACCAGCGGACCCATGGGAATCGTAGTCAACATCGTAAATAGTTCCGGTCCATTATTCTTTTTCAATAAGAATGTCTAACCCAGCCCAGCACATTGGCGACAACACTTTATCCTCCGCCTTGGTGCGCTCGCCGCGACGCCGCTGTCCGGCCCTGTCAACATAACTTTTTTTCAAAATGGTCCCTGTCAACATAGTGAATAGGGAGAGGACTGTAGTTGTGAGTATGACAGTACGGACCCACCAGGTCCACTCCTGAACACAAGCAAGCGCCTCTTTTACTACTCAGATGAACCCCTCATTTTTTTTACTCTAATCCACCCTGCTGATATCTGGGACCCACATCATTTTCAACGTATAGTCAATTAACGACAAAATTGCACAAGTTTTTTTGAGTAGTAATTCGGAGGAGCAGGCTATAAACTGGGTTGTGCGGTTTGTGTGGCCCGTCTAACAACATGACCATCCCAACAATTTTTTCTTTAGGAAAATAGGTAGCCCAGTATTTCTTTTTGAAGAATACCCAAGATAGGCCTATTTGTTTTCTCCGACTTACTGGGTTGCAAGATGCATTCCAGCCTGTCCAAAGAGTATGGTCAGTGTCTGTTAAAAGTAAATCAAAAGGGGTTGAAAATTCCGAAAAAATTATCGAACATTGGATATTAGTTTATTTTTTTGTTTTTGTTCTTCACTAATATCTTATACTGTATTTCATTGGATTTAACATGACATAGTACTAAATTATTTTTATATTTATTTAGTATGGCTACTAATTTTTGGATTAAGAATATTTTGTTCCCCATTAAAAAATTGCAAATTTTCAAAATTTCCCACATACTCCCTCCGTTCCATTATGTTAGCTGCATTATATCCAGCTCGGTGACCAAGGCAGCAATTTTTGAAGCCTCGGGGACAATACTACCCCTGATATTAGTTTAGCATTAAAAATCAATTAGCGTGAGCCTCCACTGATTTGACCGCTGCATGCAGATATGCTGCCGGCCTTGCATGGCACATGCAATCGGCGTATCCCAACAAATCAGGGATGGGAATAAGTGTCTTTCCTTGTATACGAAAATGGATACCCATGTACGTGCGTGCCCATCAGGAAGAGGGAGGGAGTGGCTTGGCGCCAACTGAATGAAGATTTTGAATTACGTTCTCGTGTACAAAATGAGTCAACTCCCGCTGGTTCTTTTCATTTCCCCCTTCTTCCAGTACGTGGCCAACAAAAAAAATGGTTGATCTAGACTTGCATCCAGCACCTAATGGGATTCAATTGAGGAGAACGATGACAACGCCTTTGATCTTGGATACAACTATGACTGGCTAGCTTCCGATGACTCCGACGACGATATGTTCTTGTGCAATCTCACCTTTTTGCAGTATCAGCGGGATAATTTTTCACTATGGGCTCCGTGCAGAAGTAGAGCATGCGCTCCATGACGGGAACGGATGCCAGTATGATCAACTTAATCCTAGCAACGAAGCCGATGATGAGGCGGAGCTCCTTGAACACACACGAGGTGCTTCTGCCGAGCACGGGAGAGTTGACGTACGCGCGCTGGCGGAAGACGCGGGGGTGCGCGGACGCGGGCACGGCCAACGCGCCGGCGGGCGCAGGGGCGGACGCGGGCATGAGCACGGCCAACCCGCCGGCGGTCGCGGACGCGGGCGAGGCCAACGTGCCGACGGACGCGGCCACGCAGTGGATGCAACGCCGTCTTCACATGTGCGTACTGTATGTATTCCATGTTCGTTGAATCAGATCAAGTAGTACTTGACCCGTTGTGTCACTATCTACACGCAGTTCAATCGCCGAGGCGCGCGTGGACGACGCCACCCAGAGGACGGAATACAGTGCAAGCCGTCGGTAAACCCAGCAGAAAAGTGGTGGCCGGTGTCCTTTTGCACGACGGTTTCGCTCAAAAGTAGGCAGACCTTCTATCCGGAGGTGATCCGGCTTGGTGCCACCAGGGCCTATCTCTTCGATGGTGAACAAATTCTCATAGATTCTCGTGCGTGCCGTACCGGTGAAGTATTCATCCAGGGAACTGTTGTCATGTTCCCCTTCCATCTGGCGAACATCGCCACCGGTGATCAAGGAGTTGATGCGGCAGGTTCTATGTTCGCACATGACTCAGGCCACGGAGTAGATGTTGGTGGTGGATGCGATGGCTCTGAAGGAGAAGAAGCTGCCAGTATGTATGCGGGGCTCGGACAGGCTCGTGATGTACATGATGTCGTGCTTAAACGCGTGCGTGCGGCGCTACTTGCTGATCCTGTTGTCGGGCGTGGCCGGGTAGGTGAGGACAATGCCGTCGGGGATGCCAGTGACGCTCGCCATGGTCGTCGACGCTTGGGCTTGGCTGGTCGCGGCAGAATGCGCCCGGCTCTGACGAAGTGGCACGGCGGGCATAGCGAAGTTGTTCCATCTTCGTTAAATGGCCGCAACAATGATGCAACCAGCCCCGCTAGCAATGTTAACCAAGCTGACTGTCCCGAAGGTGTTCCATCTCGTGGAGTAAATGGCAGTGGCAATGATGCAACCAGCCCCGCCGGTAACGTTAACCCATGCATTCGTGTGGAGTCGAAGAAAGATGTTTTTCCGGAGATTGATTATGGAGTACAAGCTGAAGTAGCTAACACCGGCAGCAACAATGGTTAGTCTATTCCACGAGTTATTTAAGTTAGTCCTTGTTTGAAGTCATTGTGAGTAATCTGTGGCACTTGATTTCTAGAGAATGTTAGTTCATTTTAACTGAAATTAATCCATTTCTTGTTCTGAATATTCTGCAGTAGGCGCAAATGCTAAGCAAAAAAAGAAGTGAAGATGGTACCCAGACAATCAAAAGCAAGAAATTTATGCCATGCTATTAGAACGGACAAATCAAGGCGTACTAAACCAAGGGGTGGTTGAGGAGCTGGTAGAACTTTGTCAAGTTAACTACCAGACTGTTCAAAACATATGGTTGAGAGGCAAGCGAGCTGGTGGTATTCATGGAGTAGCAAACAAAAGAGTGAAAACTTGTGGCCGCAAGAAGATACCCTTTGATTCGGACGCGATACAAATATTGATTTAAGCAAAAGAACTACGCTTAAAGATCTTGCTAATGAGCTTCAAATGGCCAAGACAACATTATGGAGAAGGTTGAAGGAGGGCAGACTGAAGCGCCATACAAATTCAATTAAATCCACACTGACTGATGACAACAAGCTAGGTCGGATTCGGTTTTGTTTATCCATGTTGGATGAACTAAGCGTGCCTGAAGAATCCACATTTAAAGGCATGTAAAATGTCATTCATATTGATGAGAAGTGGTTCTACTGCACTAACGGTACTCAGAACTACTACTTGGCACCTGATGAAGAAGAACCATATCGCAGCACATAGAGCAAGGGATTTATTGAGAAAGTGATGTTCTTGGCAGCGGTAGCAAGGCCTCGTTATGATGATCATGGTGTTATAACATTTGATGGCAATATTGGAATTTTTCCGTTCACATATCAGGACTTTGCAAAGAGGCGTAGCCCTTACAGAGAGAGGGGGGAAGAGGTAACCAAGGTTCTGCCATCGGTGACAAAGGATGTTAGTAGAGATTATATGGCGAACAAGCTTCTACCTGCCGTCAAGGCTTTGTGGCCAGCTTCGGAACGTGGACGCATAAGATACATTCAGCAAGATAATGCAAAGACACATATTTCCATGAATGATAGTGTGTTTTGTGCAGCGGCACAGGCGGATGGATGGGATATTAGGCTTACATGTCAGCCGCCCAACTCACCTGATTTGAACATTCTTGACTTAGGGTTCTTTGCAGCACTTCAGGCTCTTTTTGAGAAGATGTCCCCCGGTAAAATTGCTAATATTATTGCGAAGGTGAAAAAGCCTATGACACGTACCCGGCCGAGAGAAGCAACCATATTTTCCTGACCCTTCAGTCATGCATGCGCGAGGTACTGAAGCAGAAAGGAGGTAACCGGTACAAGGTTCCGCACATGAGGAAGTCATTTCTGGCAGCACTCGAAATGCCTCCGGACGTAGTACCCTGCGATGTTGATGTTGTAATTGCTGCTATTGAGGCCCTTCCAAATGCTTGATGTACTTCTCGTTGCTTGTTATCATTAATAATCTTAGTGAATTTGTTAGTTATACAGTACAGAATTTAAACGTACTCGTACTGTACTTCTAGCATTTAAATCTTTGTTTTCTGATTCTTATTACTCCATGCCATCGACTAATCTTAAAAGAACTCGTTGTTCTTGTTTGGTGATGTTTATTACTCCATGACATCGACTTATCTTCTGTTTTGAGTGTAGAACGTTGCAAGTAAATGTAAGCAACAAAATGAACTTCATTCATGCCTTTATTAATGTATAATGTCACTAAACAAACTCACGCAATACAAAAATGACTTTGGGAACAATGACAATTTATGAGATCACACAAAATGTTTAGTGCTAAGTAGAGAGTACTTGCATCACTGATTATGTGGTCGTTTCTTCATCATCTTTGGATCATACGATGTCATCAAGGACGTTAGTACAAAATCCCTATATGATTCCATTCCTGGGGGTACCGAGTCCGGCATTGAATATGGGGCATAAAATCGTTCCACGTGCACTTCACTTGCTTTCGAAGCTTGCAATGCGTCAAACTCTAAATCGATGGTTTCATCATCGCTATCCACCTCATCATTCTTCATGGCCTTGTCATTCACCACGTTGCTCTTATCGTTCTCCTCGCCATATTTGTGTTCCCCTTGATTGATGCCCCCAGTTGTGGCACTAAAAGTTATAAGAAGGCATGTCATACATGTACAGATATGGTGGATAAGAGCAAAGGTATAAGTGCAACTAACCAAAAATCGGTGATGTTGTTTGACATGATGGGTATTCCGTTGATACGGCAAAGGTCAGTGCACCGAGCATTGCTTGTCACGGCATGCTTGAAGAGGCCGATGCTACATACGGTTCCAACACCGCGCAATTCACGGCCTCGTTGACGGTGGCGATTCCCCCCTTGGAAGAATTTGCAGATCGGATGTCGAGCAACATGTATGCGCAATAATCCGGCACGTCGGACATCGCCAATGTCCGCCGTGGACGCGTCATGGAAAATCTGGTCGGCGAGCTTCACGTCTGACAAAGCAAGCGAGGAGTCCTCGGCGAGACACTGGCCGTGCTATTGGACCTCACTAAATAGGCCCAATGACTCGTCTGTTTCTTCCACCTGACTGAACATTTCCATAGCCGGATCATCCTCTTGGCTGAAAACATGCAGCGATGAGTTGAACCTATCTTCCTCTACCTTGAACGGATCCATGGTGGAAGAGAAAGGGCGTCGGTTGAGTATTTTAATTCGTCAGATGTTTTCTGTTCTCTAGAGAAGCCTTCGATCAGGTAGATAAAGATGGTTTGTACACTCTCAAAGAGGAAATACTAAAATAATGGGATTGCATGGGATACATTTTCCTAACTAAGGATGGGCCCTTTTTTCCAACAAACGCATTGAGTGTTTCGCTTCATTTTATCGTCACGGGGATAGCTTACCATGTATGTGGTGGTGGAGGGGTAAAAGAGGGATTATATGGGATTACAACAAATACACCTTACATTGTGAAATTTTAGTAAAAAAAAATGCACCTGACATAAAGGAACGAAGGGAGTATTTAGTTATTTTTTAACCCTAGTACTAACCAGAAAATGGGCAGCATTTCTAAAAATGGAAAAAGAGCTGCAATAAATTCGATATGAATTAGAAAATGAGTAAAAATTATAAAAATAATATCAAATGGGTTGTACACGCCACAGATTTCGAGGCTGAGTTGTTTACGCAAGGCTTTGTCAGTCAACACATGATTCTAGCAACAGTGACTGTTGGATGTCCATCCAACGGCTGATGTCCTGCTTCAATCTCTGATCTTCCTGCTCCAGCCGCCTAAACTAGCGCCGGCGGGACTGCCTGCTCCCTCCTCTTGTGGCCTGCTGTGATGCCGCGCAGGCTTCCCCGGCCCACCCTGCTCCCTCCGCTAGCCTGGCCGCATGCAATCAACTGCCTCCTTATTACGCAAAAAAATGATTTCTCCCACTGACCTCTAGGACGAACCGGTTGGGAGGCTGACCTGTGGGCCTACTAAGTTGACGCGTACATAGGGTTTGTCAACTTCGTCAACAAACGATTCTAGCAGCAGTAATCGTTGGATTTGTATCGAACGGGCAAGCTGCTTCTTCAATCGCTGCTCTTCTTGCACCAGCCACCCAAACTAGCGCCGGCAAGACCGCCTGCTCCTGCCTCCAGTGGCCGGCTGTGTTGCCGTTGAGGCCTCACCGCCCTCTACAACTCCCACCGCTAGCCAGGCCCTGCGGCGACGGCAGCCTCACACCGCAGCCGAACTAGTGAACCCTCGTACTCCTCTCCACGGGCATCCACTGTCACGTCTTCCCCGGCTCTGCGTCGTACCCTTCCTAGGCCTCGCCGTCTTCCACCACCTTGGGTGCGCTCGGCGCGGAGTGGTCAACATGGTCAACAAATGACACCATCAGAAGTAGACTGTGCGTGGAGGGGCTGACAACTGGGTCCACGGCCGCATGCAAGGAAATGCCTCCTTATTACACGCAAAATAATGATTCCTCCACATGACAGCTGGGACCCATCGGAAGGGCCTCTGTATTTTGCGAAAAAGCATTCCCACCGCTGAGAGGTCGGACCCACCAGCTATATCTTCGCACACAAGGAAGTGTCTCCTTATTACGCACAAAAAAATGAATACCCCCTGTTAGCTGGGACCGACAATAGTGGGAGGCTAACTTGTGGGCCAACTAAGTTGACGGGGACAGAGGCCTTTGTCAACTTAGTCAATATGGACGATTCTACACTACTAGAAAAATGGCTATAGCTATTATGGACATTAATGGCGCACCATGTATGTGGTGCGCCACTACTATATAGGAGTGGCACACCAGATACAGGTACGCCATTATTGACATATTACTAATGGCGCACCTAGTGTGTGGTGTGCCATTACTAATTTTGAAAAAAAAATGTTAGCAATGGCGCACCAGGGGATTGTGCGCCATTACTAGTTGACATAGTAATGGCGCACCTGCGCCATTACTAGTTGACATAGTAATGGTGCACCTGTACAAAGTGTGTCATTACTATGTGTATCACTTGATCAAACCTTGGTCAAACTTAGTAATGGCGCATTTGCATACGTGCGCCATTACTATGTCAAACTTAGTAACGGCGCACTTACACAAAGTGCGCCATTACTAACTTTGACCAAATGCACCCCCACCCCCCTGTGGACCGCCTTTCAATTTAAAAAAATAAAAGAAAATGATGGAAATGTCAAAAAAAATAAAAGAAAATAAGTTTCCCACGTGATATGTGGTCTAGTTGTTGGGAAAATTTACAAATATGAATTTCGAATTTATTTGCAAAATCTCTGTGGAATTTAGTAAAATAGGCATAAATTTCCCAACGAACTCAGATTAAAAAGTTTTTTATATGAAAAATCATATACTCGAAAAGTTACATCAGAATTCAATCGGGGGAACCCCGTTGAAGATTTTCAGAATCCTCAAAAACCTAACCGAATGAAAGATACGGGGCTTTTAAGATCTAGAGGGGGGGAAAGGAAAAAGTTTCAAACTTAGTAATGGCGCACCATTTGCTAGGTGTGCCACTAGTAACAGAAAAAAAAATTGGTTTCAAAATTTTTTTGGATTTTTTTAAATATGATACGTAATATGACCGGGAAGTTTGGAATATTTTTTCAAAATTTCATCACACTCATGAACGTGAACAAAGTACTAGACATCAACAAGGTTTAATATGATTGATATGATAGGTATATCAACAAGTGCCTGTTAAGTGAGGTGGTGCTGGGGTTGGATAGAACTGCGAAGTTAAGCGTGCTTGGGATGGAGTAGTGTGAGGATGGGTGACCAGGCCTTTTTCCAGTAGTGCTAGCTCCAGTGACCGTACGATGTCCATCCAACGACCGTAGTACTTATTCAACCTCTGGTTTTCTTGCTCCAGCCGCCCAAACCTGCGTCGGTCGTGCCTCGTGCTCCTGCCTCCCGTGGCCGACTGCGATGCCGCGGAGGCCTCACCGGCCCCTACTACTCCCACCGTTGGCCAGGCCATCCCTCTACTCACCCACACCCCCTGTTATTTTACGGCGACAACAGCCTCACACCGCAGCGAACCAGTGAACCCTCATACTCCTCGACGCGTGGGCATCCATTGTCGCGTCTTCCTCGGCTCCGCGTCGTCCCCTTCCTAGGCCTCACTGTCGTCCACCACCCTGGTGCTCTCAGCGGCGTGGTCAACGTGGTCAAGGAACAGCTTCCATCAGACGTGGACTGTACATGGAGAGGCTCACAGGTGGGTCCATGACCGCAGCAAGGAAGTGCCTCCTTATTACACGGAAAATAATGATTTCTCCTCCTGACAGCGGGAACCCACCGGACGGGCAACCATATTTCGTGAAAAAAACTTTTTCCCCTAACTGCTGGGACCTACCACCTAGATCTTCGCATGCAAGGAAGTTCGTCCAGCCAAAAAAACAATTCGCCCCCCTGACTGCTGGTACCCACCAGCTACATCTTCGCACGCAAGGAAGTGCCTGACAATCCGGACCCACCTAGTCGAAGTGTATGTAGCGTTGTCATTCTGGTCGCGAACGTGTACGTACATACTCGTCGATGTAGAGGCGCACACGTGTCGTCGTAGAGGCAAGTACGTGTACGTACATACTGCTGGGTCGGAACGGAGAAACCGCGTCGTCATTGTGTTCATGCGGAGCCATCCGGCTGGGTCGGAATGGAATGCGTTGTCATGTTCATCGGGAGGGCTTGGACGGAACAACCAATGGAAACGAGGCCTGGCGTACCACAGAAGGGAGGAAACGGCCTTGTGTTCGACCGGACACGTTCGAAATGGGATCCTGTTCATCGGGAGGGGTCTGGCATACCGCAAAACGGAGGAAACGGAGCTCCTACTGTCGAAACGGGGGTCCTGTTCATCGGGAGGGTGTGGCGTACCCCAAAACGGAGGAAACGGACTCTTGTTGCAGCGCTACGGTCAAAACAGGTGTCCAATTCATCGGGAGGGGTGTGGCATACCGCAACACAGGACTCCAGACGATACTGTTCATCTCCACCATTGACACCCTGCAGCCTCCACGGGCTACTGTTCACCCACCATCAACCTCCTCCAGCCTCCACCTATGACTGTTCATCCACGGGCTCCTGTTCATCCAGCCTCCACCGCGCGCTACTCCACCGGCTCCTGTTCAACCAACCCTCTCCACGGGCTCCTGTTCAACCACCCCTCCACGGGCTACTGTTCATCCAGCCCTCCATCATCTACTGTTCATCCAGCCCTCCACGGGGTGGTCCTGTTCATCCAGCCCTCCACGGGCTCCTGTTCATCCAGCCCCAACCGGCTCGATCGACCGGGGTCCTGTTCATCCAGAGGCAACACCACGGGGTCCTATTCATCCACCCCCACCGGGAACTATTCATCCAAACCCCCCAGCAACACTCACTATTCATCAAGAGGCAGCATCGATCGGCTTCAGTTAGCAGCAATGCAATCACTCAGGTTCCGTAATGCGTAACCTGTAGTGCAATCGCTCGGGTTCAGTTAGAGCCCAATGCCTCGCACACATGCGTGCACGTGTACGAGAGAAACGCATATCGCTCGGTCCCCGACCACCCACCGTAACCGGGAACTCCCCAAAATTTTCCTCGCCCTCGCTTCTACCACGGTTTTTTCCGTCATGGACGTCCCAAAGAATGTCATGCAGCTGCGTCTCCGGCCCGCCCGGACGAAAAGCCCATTTTCTGTCATGATTTTTTGTCATAGAAGTAGGAGCCCACCACATCTATGATGATACCGGGTTTTGTCACAATTATCGTCATAGAAGTGTCATAAGTATGATAGGAAAAAAAATCGTTCATCCCAAAATGTCACAGATGTCTTTTTTTTGTAGTGATGGTAGGACCCCTTAAAGGAGCAAGCCATAAGAAACAATATCTGCTAGTCATGGTAGATAAATTCACCAAATGGATAGAGGCCAAACCAGTGAAAACGGCCGAAGCTGGACCGGTGATAGACTTTATATCTGGTGCTGTGCACCATTATGGTGTCCCACACAGCATCATCACCGATAACGGCTCCAATTTCATAGGCGATGAAGTGAAATCCTGGTGTGCTAAATTGGGCACTAAGCTCGACTACGCCTCGGTCTATCATCCACAAACAAACGGTCAAGTCGAATGAGCTAATGGTCTTATTATGAGCGGTATTAATCCTAGACTAGTGCGGTCGTTGAAAGAATAGGCAAGCACTGAGCAGAGGAGCTCGACTCCGTACTCTGGGGGTTGCGGACCACACCCAATCGCACTACCGGATACACACCATTCTTCATGGTGTACGGGGCAGAGGCTGTTTTGCCCTGCGACATCATTCATGACTCACCTCGAGTGCGCATGTACGAAGAGAGAGAGGCCGAACTCGATCGGCAGGATAGTCTAGATTCCCTGGAGGAGGAGCGTGACATTGCAAAATCCCGTTTTGCATTCTATCAACAACAGGCTCGCAGATACCAAAGCAGAGAAGTGCAGGCCAAGACTTAGAATGTTGGTGAACTCGTTCTGCGCTTGCCAGAAAAGAAAAAGAACAAACTCAAGCCCAAGTGGGAGGGTCCCTTCATCATAGATGAGGTTCTCACTGGAGGAGTGTACTGCCTGCGTGATGCATCTGACAATCACGTAGAGCCGAACCCGTGGAATGCCGCAAGACTCCGAAGATTCTACGCCAAGAGCCGTACTCTTTGTTCGTCTTATTCTCCCTTTGTTTTCATTTTTTACCCTCTTTAATTCTTCTCCAGCTCTTTAGCTCTTGTGCGGCCAAACCACACACCTATGATGTGCACATCCTTAAATGTATACACTCATAATACATGGGGACTTCTTTTACAGAAGCTTATTATTATTTTCTGAGCATCAAGCTCAACACATATGTGTCCTCTTCGGCATATGTACCGTTTCTTCGCCATTATATGCATCGTGATATGTGGCTAGTTGTTGGGAAAATTTACAAATATGAATTTCGAATTTATTTGCAAAATCTCTCTGGAATTTAGTAAAATAGGCATAACTTTTCCATACGAACTCGGATTAAAAAGTTTTTTATATGAAAAATCATCTACTCGAAAAGTTACATCAGAATTCAATCGAGGGAACCCCATTGAAGATTTTCAGAATCCCCAAAAACCTAACAGAATGAAAGATACGGGGCTTTTAAGATCTAGAGGGGGGGATGGAAAAAGTTTCAAACTTAGTAATGGCGCACCATTTGCTAGGTGCGCCACTAGTAACAGAAAAAAATTGGTTTCAAATTTTTTTTGGATTTTTTTTTAAAAATATGATACGTAATATGACCGGGAAGTTTGAAATATTTTTTCAAAATTTCATCACACTCATGAACGTGAACAAAGTACTAGACATCAACAAGGTTTAATAGGATTGATATGATAGGTATATCAACAAGTGCCTGTTAAGTGAGGTGGTGGTGGGGTTGGATAGAACTGCGAAGTTAAGCGTGCTGGGGCTGGAGTAGTGTGAGGATGAGTGACCAGGCCTTTTTCTAGTAGTGCTAGCTCCAATGACTATACGATGTCCATCCAACGACCATAGTACTTCTTTAACCTCTGGTTTTCTTGCTCCAGCCGCCCAAACATGCGTCGGTCGTGCCTCGTGCTCCTGCCTCCCGTGGCCGACTGCGATGCCGCGGAGGCCTCACCGGGCCCTACTACTCCCACCGTTGGCCAGGCCATCCCTCTTCTCACCCACACCCCATGTTATTTTGCGGTGACGACAGCCTCACACCGCAGCGAACCAGTGAACCCTCAGACTCCTCTACGCGTGGGAATCCACTGTCGCGTCTTCCTCGGCTCCGCGTCGTCCCCTTCCAAGGCCTCGCCGTCGTCCACCACCCTGGTGCTCTCGGCGGCGTGGTCAACATGGTTAAGGAACGGCTTCCATCGGACGTGGACTGTACATGGAGAGGCTAACAGCTGGGTCCATGACCGCAGCAAGGAAGTGCCTCCTTATTACACGGAAAATAATGATTTATCCTCCTGACAGCGGGGACCCACCGGACAGGCAACCGTATTTCGTGAAAAAAACTTTTGCCCCTGACTGCTGGGACCTACCACCTAGATCTTCGCATGCAAGGAAGTTCGTCCAGGCAAAAAACAATTCGCCCCCCTGACTGCTGGTACCCACCAGCTACATCTTCGCATGCAAGGAAGGGCCTGACAGACGGGACCCACCTGGTCGAAGCATACGTAGCGTTGTCATTCTGGTCATGAACATGTACGTACATACTGGTCGATGTAGAGGCACACACGTGTCGTCGTATAGGCAAGCACGTGTACATACATACTGCTGGGTCAGAACGGAGAAACCGCCTCGTCGTCGTGTTCATGGGGAGCCATCCGGCTGGGTCGGAATGGAATGCGTCGTCATGTTCATTGGGAGGGCTTGGACGGAACAACCAATGGAAACGAGGCCTGGCATACCGCAGAAGGGAGGAAACGGCCTTGTGTTCGACCGGCCACGTTCGAAATGGGATCCTGTTCATCGGGAGGGGTCTGGCGTACCGCAAAATGGAGGAAACGGAGCTCCTACGGTCGAAACGGGGGTCCTGTTCATCGGGAGGGTGTGGCGTACCGCAAAACGGAGGAAACAGACTATTGTTGCAGCGCTACGGTCGAAATAGGTGTCTAGTTCATCTGGAGGGGTGTGGCATACCGCAACACAGGACTCCAGACGATATTGTTCATCTCCACCATTGACCCCCTCCAGCCTCCACGGGCTATTGTTCACCCACCGTCAACCTCCTCCAGCCTCCAGCTGCGACTGTTCTTCCACGGGCTCCTGTTCATCCAGCCTCCACCGCGCGCTACTCCACCGGCTACTGTTCAACCAACCCTCTCCACAGGCTCCTGTTCAACCACCCCTCCACGGGCTACTGTTCATCCGGCCCTCCACCATCTACTGTTCATCCAGCCCTCCACGGGGTGGTCCTGTTCATCCAGCCCTCCACGAGCTCCTGTTCATCCAACCCCAACCGGCTCGATCGACCGGGGTCCTGTTCATCCAGAGGCAACACCATGGGGTCCTATTCATCCACCCCCACCGAGAACTATTCATCCAAACCCCCCAGCAACACTCACTATTTATCAAGAGGCAGCATCGATCGGCTTCAGTTAGCAGCAATGCAATCACTCAGGTTCCGTAATGCGTAACCTGTAGTGCAATCGCTCAGGTTCAGTTAGAGCCCAATGCCTTGCACACATGCGTGCACGTGTACGAGAGAAACGCGTATCGCTCGGCCCCCTACCACCCATTGTAACCGGGAACTCCCCGAAATTTTCCTCGCCCTCGCTTCTACCACGGTTTTTTCCATCATGGACGTCCCAAAGAATGTCATGCAGCTGCGTCTCCAGACCGCCCGGATGAAAAGCCCATTTTCTATCATGATTTTTTGTCATAGAAGTAGGAGCCCACCACATCTATGATGATACCGGGTTTTGTCACAATTATCGTCATAGAAGTGTCATAAGTATGACAGAAAAAAAATTGTTCATCCCAAAATGTCATAGATATCTTTTTTTTGTAGTGATGGTAGGACCCCTTAAAGGAGGAAGCCATAAGAAACAATATCTGCTAGTCATGGTAGATAAATTCACCAAATGGATAGAGGCCAAACAAGTGAAAACGGCCGAAGCTGGACCGGTGATAGACTTTATATCTGGTGGTGTGCACCATTATGGTGTCCCACACAGCATCATCATCGATAACGGCTCCAATTTCATAGGCGATGAAGTGAAATCCTGGTGTGCTAAATTGGGCACTAAGATCGACTACGCCTCGGTCTATCATCCACAAACAAACGGTCAAGTCGAACGAGCTAATGGTCTTATTATGAGCGGTATTAATCCTAGACTAGTGCGGTCGTTGAAAGAATAGGGAAGCACTGAGCAGAGGAGCTCGACTCCGTACTCTGGGGGTTGCGGACCACACCCAATCGCACTACCGGATACACACTATTCTTCATGGTGTACGGGGCAGAGGCTGTTTTGCCCTGCGACATCATTCATTACTCACCTCGAGTGCGCATGTACAAAGAGAGAGAGGCCGAACTCGATCGGCAGGATAGTCTAGATTCCCTGGAGGAGGAGCGTGACATTGCAAAATCCCATTTTGCATTCTATCAACAACAGGCTCGCAGATACCAAAGCAGAGAAGTGCAGGCCAAGACTTATAATGTTGGTGAACTCGTTCTACGCTTGCCAGAAAAGAAAAAGCACAAACTCAAGCCCAAGTGGGACAGTCCCTTCATCATAGATGAGGTTCTCACTGGAGGAGTGTACCGCCTGCGTGATGCATCTGACAATCACCTAGAGCCGAACCCGTGGAATGCCGCAAGACTTCGAAGATTCTACACCAAGAGCCGTACTCTTTGTTCGTCTTATTCTCCCTTTGTTTTCATTTTTTACCCTCTTTAATTTTTCTCCAGCTCTTTAGCTCTTGTGCGGCCAAACCACACACCTATGATGTGCACATCCTTAAATGTATACACTCATAATACCTGGGGGCTTCTTTTACAGAAGCTTATTATTATTTTTTGAGCATCAAGCTCAACACATATGTGTCCTCTTCGGCATATGTACCTTTTCTTCGCCATTATATGCATCGTTATGACTTAAGTTTTTGCCAAGCTGGGTTGCCTGGCTCCTGTGTTTATGCCATACGTTCCCGTTTGTTCGTCTAGGGCATAAAGGGAGCACCTCTGCGATTTGTTACAGATGGGTCATCCAGACATGTACCTCAGACTGGGTGAAGCCGAAAGCTAGCTTTCTTAAGAGAATATTCAGTTAGCGGATTAAAGACGTTATACCCTGTTCACATCATGAACCCCAAGATTTTACGTACACTGTGATTTTTCGATCACAATTCGGACATGCATACTAACGCATGTTAACCCAGGGAAAGGAAGCCTTAACGGAACTATTCTCCCTCGACATGCATACTAACGCATACTAACAATAAACATGTAATATAACATAGCTAGCGGGATACAACTTGTGTGTTCAAGCAACTATGACCCCTACACCTGGTTTCCACGCATACCCCAGTCTATATTACCGTTACGGTATTTCAAAACACTCCGAGCCTTCGGGTCCAGAGGTCGAAGCGAAAAGTTCTGCCATGAAAATTGTTTCACAATCTGGCTAGGGAACAATTTGTCAATTGAAGTACATAGTCACTTGGACTCAAAAACTTCTTCCTCTATGCCATCTAATAGGTTATCTAGCTTACAATCCTATTGGGAATACTTGGCGGCTCTCTTTACCTGGTCAGACACGAGACTAACTGGAATTTCTTTTCCATCTGAACCACGAGGTCCAACTAGGGACACTTAATTCGGATCAAGCTTGGTGTACCGTGTTTTTACCATGGCCCAGGCCTCTCCCGCACCTTCTCGGCAGGCCGATATCTTCCATAATCAGAAGCGCCGCTGAGCTCCCTGGAATAGCTTCACAAGCTCCTCCATACTTCCTGGAGGAGAGGCGGATGGCCACAAAGCTTTGGCAATGCTCCGCATTGCTTGTCGAGCTTGCTCGTGAAGTTGGGACAGATCTTGCAGAAGGTCGCCTTGAGAGCCGGACATTTCCTCTTCGGGACGGCCAGTCAGCATACCTGCAGACATATATCTGTCAGATCATTTCTTCACTGAATTACATAAAGGTAAGGTCAAAAGCATACTGAATATGCCGCCTTGTAGCCTCCTATTCTCCTGGACGGCATCAGCTAGCTGGGCTCGCACATCTTTTAGTTCTTCGCCCAGTAGGGTACTGCAATCTTGCAGCTTGTTCTTTTTATCCCTGACCCGCATAAGCACATGTTCGCCTGCCGCATGTTGCCTTTTGTCCTCCTGTTCACTAGCCTGGGCAATTTTCAGTTTCTTCTCAGTTGATCTACTGATCCTATCTGTGGAAACACAACAGTATTAATATTACTGGTATATGATTATACTTTTATCTGATGGGGGGAAACATTACCAGGCGGTGCCTCCTTGGATTTCTCCAATTCGGCGGTAGCTGTAGCTAGCTGGGTCTGACACTTTTCCAGCTCTTGAGACAGCAGGCTATTCTTCTCCATGAGTACCTGATTATACAATGATCCTTAAATCAGTTGTATCAACTGCTTCAAGTCTCGGGGGCTACTGGTATACGATTACCAAACCTGTACTTACCCCCATATCTTTTAAATGCTGGTCGGTGGCTCTGGCAACCCATCTCGAGCAGCTCGGATATATGCATCGACCGAGCTGAAGGAATTGAATGCCTCTTTTGAAAAGCCGGGGTCATGGAGAGTGGCCTCCGGCGCCGATGATTCATGGCACTCTCCGCTTCAGAGTTCGTGATGGGCATATCATACGAATCCTTTGCAGAAGGGCAATCCGGTGTCACTCCCGTGTCAGCCCCCGTCCTTAGGGCGGGGTTTGGAATCTGACTAGTGGTGGCGCGACCGGCAGGATCCCCGGATATAGTCCGGCAAACGCTCTTCCTGATAAAATGCAGCGGATAATGTCACAGTTCGATGTGACGACCAGGAGGAATATTTAAAAAAGAAAGCCATACCTCTTCGATGAAGGTTCTGCCGTGTTATCGTCTGCCTTGCTCTTCGACGACTTGTTCGGCGCGGGCGCCGCGTTCTTACGAAGCGCCTCTGGTGTAGCATGGCGCGTCGAGCGCCTCCCCTTTGAAGCACGAGACAGTGTGGTGGGTGAGGTACAGTTAGGAAGATCTTTCGGAGGAGATGTCTCCTGATTACTTACATGTGAGGCAGGAAGGAGGCCGGGATAGTTGGCCATGATTGGCACTACTGTGCCATCATCGCTCGCCTGGTACAATCCCTCCTCGAGCTCTACAAATATGTCTAGATCCTCTTCGTATCCGGGGTTAAGGTCCCGATTACGGTTCTCCAGCTGTGCAGTGGGGCAATAGATCCCCGCTACAAACTTCCGCCATTCTTGTTACAAATGGAAGGGTTAATGCCAATTAAGCATGACTCAGGGAGAGGATTGAGTAGAGTGATGGGATTAAAACTCACCCAGCTAGGAGGATTGTACATAGAAAATCCATCCCAGAGCGTAAGATGAGTGAACTCCTATTTCTCCACTTTATACAGATTGTCCAGTATTGCGACCAGGGTGGTAAGGGAATTCAGACCCTTTTGTCCATAGCGTGAGGCGTCATCTTCCCCATCGTAGTGCCACATGGGAGCCCCTGAATTGGAGCGGCTGAACACCTCGCACTATGAAAGTGGCCACTACCTCGATTATTGATAATCCGGACTTGGCGAGTGTCCTTATCTTGCCAATTAATTGTCGGACTTCTGCACTATCTTCCTCCTCGAGGCTCCGAGGATGCGAGCTGTGGTGTTTCTTTAATGGAGCACTAGTAAATTCGGGAAGGCCCATTCGGACTTGGTCAAGGAGAGCGACGTCCTTAATATAGAACCACTCTAAGGGCCACTCTTCGGAAGCCTTCTTTGGCGTGCCGGATAAGTATCCAGTCCCGGCTGTGTGCCATATTTCGGCGCCGCCCACATCAAATACAGATCCCATTTGGGAGCGAGGGATGAGGTAGAACAGTTTCCTCCATAGCTCGAAATGGGACTCACAACCCAGGAATAGCTCACAAAGAGCAACGTAGCCCGTGTTGTGCAGAATGGAACCCGAGGTGAGATTGTGGAGTTGGAGGCCATAGTACTTCAGAAGACCTCGGAGGAAGGGGTGGATTGGAAACCTAACGCCTCTTATCAAGAAGGATGTAAAGCACACTCGCTCCCCCTGGCTGGATTGGGGAAATTTTCCGCCAGGGCTTCGCGTGTAAAAGATGTTAATCCTGCCCAGCCAGGGACTAGATCCACGGGGGGGGGGGGGGAGGAATCCCTGCGTTTGAAGCTTACTTAGTTGGTCGTGCGATATTGAGCATTACCCCCAATTTCCTTTTTCGGAGCCATGGGTGCGGGAGGAAGAACTGGGAATGCTAGCCATGCTGGAGTGGTTTATCCTAGCAAGCTCTAAGGATTTTCCGCTCTATGTGGAATGGGATCTGAGATCCAGTCCCTTTAAATAGACACCCTTCTTACATGGCTAGGGTGGTATGTGCAAAAAGTACGCTGGCTATTCGTGTTTGCTTGACACGTGGAAGCCGAAGCAGTGGAGGCCCAAAAGCCAATGGGTACGACATTAAATGGAAAGCTGAGTATGACTCTTCGGATCAAACGCTTTGAAGTGTTCGGAGGAAGAACCCGCCTTGCAATGCTGAAGACTATCAGCGCGCCGGACACATTGTCATTGAAGCCTCGTTCAGGGGCTTCTGAGGGAGTCCTGGATTAAGTGGTCCTCGGGTGTCCGGCCTGTGTGACATGGGCCGGACTATTGGGCCATGAAGATGCAAGATAGAAGACTTCCTCCTGTGTCCGGATGGGACTCTCCTTTGCGTAGGAGGCAAGCTAGGCATCCGGATGTATTATTTCCTTTCTTTGTAACCGACTTTGTATAACACTAGGCCCCTCCGATGTCTATATAAACTGGAGGGGTTAGTCCGTAGAGACGATCACAATTAGACATGCTAGACCTCTAGGGTTTAGCCACAACGATCTCGTGGTAGATCAACTCTTGTAATCCTCATACTCATCAAGATCAATCAAGCAGGACGTAGGGTATTACCTCCATCAAGAGGGCCCGAACCTGGGTAAAACATCATGTCCCCTGCATCCTGCTACCATCGACCTTAGACGCACAGTTTGGGACCCCCTACCCGAGATCTGCCAGTTTCGACACCGACACGCGGCTCCCGAATTCAAGTCTGGGCCCCCAATGCAGCTTACCTCCTGGCTAAAAAAGGGCTTGGAGAGGTCGTCGTCAAACAAGATATCGGTGCTGCAAGCACGCGTCAAGGGCATGGTGGACAAGAACATCAAGCTCGTCAATGTGATCCAGGTGATGCTTTTTCACTGGATCCTTCCCTGACATAGCCGGACTTGCCATCTATGGGAGTTCGATCCGGGCAAGCACCAGACCTTGCGATAGTTCTTCGGCTCCACGCACAAAGATATCTGGAAGGTGCTTTTGAAGGCCAATCAGACATGGCCGCAAATGTCCGAGGACCGCGGATACGACCTGACCCATCTAGCAAGTCCAGTAAGTTCTTCACACTTCAAGGTGTATCTCTTCCCGTGCATTCAAGGAAGATGTCTAAGTTTCTCCATTTGTCTTTTTAGAGCTGAATAAAGAAGGCGAAGCGGATCCAGTGTCCGGCTCCGTTGCCTGAAAACCTAGCTATCCCGCTCCTGACGAAGATGCTGGTTCCAGTGCCCTACCAGGCGCCGGAGAAGAAGGCCAAGAAAAGGGCCATGAGAAAAGTAGCGGCCTCCGCCATAGAGGCACTCCGGACGCAACATCCGAAGATGTCGAAACCCACTCCTCCCCCACCGAGAACGACGTGGAGGAGGAAAGCAATTCTCCCCCCAAGGGGGAAGGAAGAAAAGGGCGGCCTCCACAGATCTGGAGGCAGAGGTGGAGGCATCCAAGAAAGGGAGAGTCTCCCTTGCAGACGATTCCGAATCAGACACCGATAGCAGCCCTGAGTGGAGTCCCGGGAAGAAGCCCCTGGCCGGATCGTAAGTACTCAAAGGCACTTACACATGTATATATCCAACTCCTTTACTTTGTGGTTTTAATCTGTTGAATCATGTGCTGCAGTTCGGCTCTCGCCAACCTCTAGCGATCCTCATCTTCGGAGAATTCACTGGATCCGATGGTGATGGACAGCGGGTCGCTTCCGCCAGCCTCCTCCCCCAAGACTATGGACGACACCGAAGTGTTGTCCCAAAGGACCCTCCCAAACCAGGGAGAGGTACAGGAGGCCGCCGAGGGGGCGCCAGAGGATGATACCTCAGCCGCCGGACACATGGGGGAGAAGATCCCCCTGGAGACTGGTGCTGGGGGCCATATCCAATTCGGCCCCCAGCCGAATACAATTTCGGAGGTCCGTATGGCTCCGGAATCAGGTAAGCAAAGGAGGTGCACCTATTCTGACGGTGACCTTTGTCCATCCGGATGCACCAGATACTATACTGGAAGTGCTCCAAGGTGCTTCCATTGTAGAAGAACACCGTATCCTTATGGGTACAATGGTTGAGAGGGTTCAGTCCGCTAAAAGCGGACTGACCGAAGGCTGCACCAGCCTTCTAACAGGCTTTGAGGTACATGACGCAATTATGCAAAAAGAACGCTGCAGTACAGATAGTAGCCCCTGAGACTCTGTCCGATGTTTGAAAAGAAAGGCCGGATAGAGGATCAAATAATTTTTGCAGGAGACCGATCATATATGTCTATGTGAATAAGCAGGCGTCGATGCTGCCTGCGACCTCCCATTCTGCCGAAGTATCCAAATTGAAGCAGATGCTGGAGCTGGCCGATGAAGAGCTCAGCCATGTCAAAAACAGCTTTAGGACAAACAAGGTATGCAATGGCCTATTGAGATCTTAAAAATGATAAGAATTGTTTGTGTTGATCACGTTAATATGATGCTTCATAGGAGTTGCGGCCGAGGTGGAGTCCCTCTGGAAAGCTCTGACCGAGGCCCAGAAGAAAGAGGAGAAGGAACAAGCCGCCCACAAGAAACACGATTCAAGGGTCGGGCAGGTTCAGCAGGAGCTCGAGGACGCCGTAAAGAAATGTGAGTCCTTAGCGCAAGATTGCGGACCAAGAGTGTGAACTTGCTAAGGCCCACCAAAGCGCACAAGAGGCCCGGGTTGAAGCCCAGAGCACCCTCCGGGAAGTCTAGGAGGCCAAGCAAATTGTGGTGGGTAAGACCTTTATTATGCAGAGCAAATTTGTGATGAACACTACTAGAAAAATGCCTATAGCCAATATCCCTATTAGTGGCGCACCATGGTGGTTGTGCGCCACTGCTATATAGCAGTGGCGCACCAAAAGCAGGTGCGCCATTGTTATTTTTTTAGTAGTGGCACACCTTTAGTCCAGTGCGCCAGTGCTATTTTTTCCCTGGGTCCACCTCCTTCCCCAGGTTTACCAATGGCGCACCTTTCCCAGGTGCGCCATTGCTATTTTAGATAGCAATGGCGAACCTAGCAAAGGTGCGCCGTTGGTAAGCCAGGGGAGGTGGGCATTTTTGTGTAGCAATGGCGCACCACCCCCTGGTGCGCCATTGCTATGTGCTGCACCGACCGGCCCTGATTCGAGGATTTTTGTCTGGTGAAAAGAGAATCCAATGAAACCAAAGCAACACAACACAACACTTCCTCCTCCTCTCCCCTCGAATCGATCCCCTCCAAACCCGCCGCCGCCGCCGTGGACCTCATATCCCCATCCCCACCGGCGTTCTCGTCTCCTCTAGCCTCACCGTCGACCTCCTGCCCTGCCCTGCATCCCGTCGCCGGGGCCCCCACCCTCTCCCCTCTCCGTCTCTTCCTAGGAGGGAGCGAGGCCTCAGATCCACAGGCCATGGCAACCACCGCCACTGCGTCCTACTCCTTCCACCCCACCTAGTCGCCCTTCGCCTCCATAGCTCTCCATCCCTCCCTCCCTCCTCGCGCCCGCATCCATGTCGGAGATGTTGCTGTTGCACGGGCTGACGGGGAAGAACAAGCATGCGTGGAAGGAGGGCAAGATGCGCGGCATGGCGGTGCTGGTCAAGAGCGGCGTGCTCGACCTCGGCGACTTCAACTCATCTGTCCTCCACGGCATCCACAAGATCCTCGATGGCCAAGGATGATGGCGTCTCCTTCCATCTCATCAGCGCCACCACATCCAACCCCTGTAAGCAATCGCCTCCTCTCCCTTCCTCTCACCCCCGCCCTGCATCTCTGAACTCACCATACCGTCTCCTTCCCTACACCGCGTGCGTTTCAGTTTTCCTCTTGGCCTTATCCCTGCAATCTGTACTTTTGATTTCAATCCAAAATAAAAGAACAAGCAGTGCAAATTTGGTTCCTTTTCTTTTCTTACCGGAGCCAATATTTGTAATTTATACACTTTTTATATTTCCAAAAGGGAGATGCAATCAACGATGATAGGGGAGTCAGTTTTTCTGGGTCACTTTTGAGTGGTCGAACGACTGACAGGGCATCACCAGCGCCATTCCGAGTTCTTCCTCAAGACACCCACCCTCGATGGCGTTCTCGCAACAAGAGTTCTCGCGTGTGTTTCAGTTTGCCTCTGGCGTTCCCGCGACAATCTATACTAGCTGCAATCTGTATTGATTTCAGTTTTTTTAAAGACGATCTGTATTGATTTTGATTCGTTTCCTTTTCTTGGCGGATGCACGACCTATTTCCTATGTATGTATAGGTACACTTCTATGTTTTCAAAGTTGGCTGGCACAGAGAAAAATCATCAACCAATGCCATCTTCCAGTCATTCTTTGTTTATCTAAATCACTCACTGTAATTTGTAGTACTTGGAAATTTACTTGTGGCAGTCTGAAGCTTTATTTTAGTAATATACTTGGAGAATTCCAAATTGATTTTGAGAGCAGACCATGTTGATAAACTATAGGACTTCATCTTGTCGTTCCTACTCAGACCCCCTCTGCTGACTTGCTTCCTTTACTAATCTAATCAGGGATTGAAGGTTGTCAAGAAACCATGGAAGGAGGAAGGGACATCTTGATCGCAAGTGACTAACTGGAAGCAACCAAGGGAGGTAAGATGCATGCACATTCAACTTGCTGGTTTTCCAAGTTTAGGACTGTGTTTATTGAATAATTAAGTTCCTGTGACAGGGAACTATGCATCCTGAATGGCATAGACTCTTGGCTTCATGAAATGACCCATGTCTATGATTCAAGTTATCTTAGATCTTCGATGCCGGCTGCAAATAATTTCTCAATTTCACTTCTCTGCAATGTTCATTCTCACATATTTCTATCATTCTTTGCATGGATAATCTAAAGGAAAAGAAGAAAAGATTACTAGAAGATTAGTTTTAGAATTTTCTTTTATTTCCTTGTAATTTTTATTTTATTGGATACTTGTAAAGACATTGTAATATTCTTACTATAATAAAAATTATGATTCTATTTCATTTGTTGTTTTTAAATTATTTTTCCTTATAGGTTGTTTTCTGTAAATTTGGATTTTTATTTGTTTTCCAATATATTACTAGTGGCGCATTTCAGCCCATATTAGTGGCACACCTTCCTTTATTACTAGTGGCGCACCTATAAGGCTATTAGTGGCGCACCTAGAGGGAATACCAGTGGAGCACCTAAGGGTTAGTAGTGGCGCCCCAGAGGTGCGCCATTAGTATCTGGATTACTAATGGTGCACCAGAGGTGCGCCATTACTATCTGTTACTAGTGGCGTGTTAATAGTGGGGCATCTATAGTGCGCCATTACTAACGAAAACAGGTGCGCCACTAATAAGGCTTTTTCTAGTAGAGGAAGAGGTACCTATTAGTGACCTGGATTTGGAGTTCTCCAGGAGCGTTCGCGGATCTACCTCACGGTGTGGCTGATGCTGCAGAGTTCTTCCGAGCCAAAGAGGGGAGCTCATCAGAGAAGCTCTTCTAGTCGAAATACCTTGCACCAGAGCATCCGGTGGCCCTCAACGATCTGCTGAAACAGTTGTCAGAATTGCATAGGGTGGCCGGACTAGCCATGAAGGATTTAATAATCCGTCTATGGCCTGTCGAAGCCGTGCCCAGCAGCCACTTCAGGCTCATGAAGCGGCTGGTTGATGTCTGCCCTCGGCTTGATGCCATAAAGCAATCAGCATGCATCGAAGGTGCAGGGATGGCCTTCGCTCGCGTCAAGGTACAATGGGCGAAGATGAACATCGTCAAGCTTGCGACCGAGGGGCCGCCTAAGGGCAAGGAGCACCGCACACCCGAGCGCTATTTTGATGACGTCTTGGAAGGATCCCGCATGGGAGCGGTGTCGGTGTCAAAACCGGCGGATCTCGGTAGGGGGTCCCGAACTGTGCGTCTAAGGTCGAAGGTAACAAGAGATAAGGGACACGGTGTTTAGCTAGGTTCGGGCCCTCTCTATGGAGGTAATACCCTACGCCCTGCTTGATTGATATTGATGAATATGAGTATTACAAGAGATGATCTACCTCGAGATCGTAATGGCTAAACCCTAGAGGTCTAGCTTGTATGGATATGATAATAAATCCTCCTCCTCTGGACTAAGTCCTTCGGTTTATATATGAACCGGGAGGATCTAGGGTTACACAAGGTCGGTTACAAAGAAAGGAATCTACATATCTGGTTGCCAAGCTTAACTTCCACGCCAAGAAGAGTCCCATCCGGACACGGGTACAGTCTTCGGTCTTCGTATGTTCACAGCTCATCAGTTCGGCCCATGGCTAACAGGCTGGACGCCCGAGGACCCCATAATCCAGGACTCCCTTAGTAGCCCCTGAACGTGGCTTCAATGACAAGGTATTTGGCACATAGATCTGTCTTCGGCATTGCAAGGCGGGTTCCTCCTTCCGAACTCCTAAACAGTCTTCGGATGTACCGATGTGTCCGGACCTGTAACTCACACCACACACAACCGTAGAGAGAATATAATATTACACAAATCCAATCCGCTGACAACTTTTTTATAACATGACATCACGTCTGCCCGGTCACTATATCGATTGGTTTTGTCTGCCATCCCACGTTTCGAGATGCGGTTGCCATTGGCACGTCTTATCAAAGTAGAGATCGTGTCCCCTTATTGCGGGATTCTCATCAATACGGGCGTGAGTAACCCAACCGTGCCATTTACACAGCCCTTGGGAGTAGGCAAATTCTAAGGTGAGTGGGGATGCGTTCAATTTTTACTGCCTTTATAAGGAGACAAGAATCCCTTTTCTACACCCACGCCTTCTCTCTTCCTCTGCCCTTCCACTCTTGAGCTCCAGCGCCCAAGTTCTCATCTTGTCCGTCTTGAGCAAGCACTCAACCATGCCCGGATCCAGAGGTCAAGGAAAGTGGGTGGCCTCCTCCGTCCAGGAGGAAGACATCGCCGAGCTTCGGACAGCCGGGTACCTGGCGAAGGGAATCGCCCACCGCCTTCCAGCCCAGGGATAAATCGTTCCCACGACAAAGCTCAACGAGAGGGTAGTATTCATCCCCCATTTCCTCCACAAGTTAGGATTTCCACTCCACCCCTTCGTCCGAGGGCTGATGTTCTACTACAAGATAGACTTCCATGATCTATCCCCGAACTCCCTCCTCAACATCTCGATGTTCATCGTCGTGTGTGAGGCCTTCCTTCGCATCCAACCCCACTTCGGGATGTGGCTCAAGGTGGTGGATGGCCAACACACGGAGTGCGGAGGTGCCATGGTTAGCAAGCTGGGCAATGTCTCCTGGCCGAAAGGTACTTTCGTGGAGATTGTAAAGGAATGGAAGAAACATTGGTTCTATATCACAATGCCTCGCAGCACCACCTGGGCCACAACTACCGAATTCAACTCTGGCGCTCCCATGTGACTCACCTCCTGGGTCGAGAAGGGCCCGAACTGGTGTTCATCAGACGAGCTGACGGCAGTGCAGACGCGCATTCAAAGCATGGTGGATAGAGATGTCAAACTCGTCGATATAATCCAGGCGATGCTAGTTTGCCGGATTCTTCCTTGCCAAAGCCGAGGCCGCCCTCTCTGGGAGTTCAATCCGAAGAAGCACCATACCCTAAAGAGGCTCTTTGAAACCACTCACGAAGATGCCTGGAGGTTGCTTTTTATGGGCAACGAAACTTCACCGGCCACAGATTCCGACCGTGGACATGACATCAACCACCTCGCCAACGAGGTATATTATTCTTACTGCATCCCTTACTTGTTTGTTTCAAGGATGATGTCTAAGCCTTTATTATCATGGCTTCTGCAAGAGTGGATGGAGAAGGGGAAGCTGATCCAATGTCCGGCTCCGCTGCCAGAAGAACTGGTCATCCCGCGTTTAGCGAAGATGTTGGTGCCGGCGCCCTATAAGGCGCCAGAGAAGAAGGCCACCAGGAAGGCCAAGGGGGTCTGGAGAGGCCCCCGCCGGGGCGCTTCGGACACGACGTCCGAAGATAAGAGCCGCTCCTCCGCCGCCGAAGACGGCGACGATGAATAGGAGGAGGAGAACAACCCTTCCCCTGATGAGGGGAGGAAGAAGAGGGCGGTCTCGGTGAATTTGGAGGCGGAGACGTCCAAGAAAGGGAAGAGCTCCCTTATGGATAACACCGCGTGGAACGCAGTCTGGAGAGACGCCCCCGCACTAAGACTCAGACCACATCGTAAGTGCTAAAACTCATATCCACCCATAAACCAAGTCTTTCCTCTTCATTGTATTGATATAATCAGTTATGCTATTGTAGTCCTGCCAACGACAATCCCCAGCGATCCTCATCACGAGGTCACCACCGGCCGCTCACTCCCCCAAGGCCAAGAACGATGCAGAGGTGCTGTCCCGAAGGACTGTTTCAGGCGGGGGAGAGGCTTAGGAGGTGCCAGAAGGCGAAACTCTCGTCACCGGACACCAGGGGGAGTCAATCCCCATGGAGACTGACGGGGAGGGCCGTATTCAGTTCGGCCCTCAGCCGGAGTTGATTCCGGAGTCCGATGCGGCTCCGGAATCCGGCACGCAACCTCCTTCTATGGAAGGGGGAATGCATATTCCCCCGGTGACCCCTGTCCAACCAGGGGCACCGGATAATCTGCTGGAAGCCCTGCGAGGCGCTTCCATTGTGGATGAGCATCGTGTCCTTATGGGCATGGTAATTGAAAGGGTTCAGTCCACCAAGAGTGGACTAACCGAAGCTTGCAGCAGCCTGTTAACAGGTTTTGAGGTAAGTGGCACAAAAAGGAGAAAATCCCAATATAGACAGTAGCCCCTGAGAAACTATCCGGTGTTCGGAAAGCACAAACCAGATAGAGGATCAATATTCTATTGCAGGAAACTAACTAAATTTGTCTGAAATGTATGCGTAGGCGTCACTACTGGTCGCGGCCTCGCATACTTCTGAAGTCTCCAGACTGAAGCAGAAACTGGCAGAGGTCGAAGAGGAGCTAGGCCAGGTGAAGAGGCAGCTCCAGGAAACACAAGGTAAGCAAGAACATGTTATGTATTCGAAAAAGGGAAAATGATATGCAATGACCAAAATACCATGATGTGAATAGAGGCGACAACCGAGGTCGAAGCCCTGAAGGCTGTCAAGGAGCAGGCCTCCTGTAAGATGCTCAAGGCCCGGGTGAACGAAGTCCAACAGGAGCTCCAGGATGCCATGAGGAAGTGTGAGACCTTGGAACACAATGCGTCGGCTCAAGAGGCCGAACTCGCCAAGGATCGTAAGAGTGCGGAGACGGCCCGGAGTGAAGCCCAGGGCGCCCTCCAGGAGATCCAGGTGGCCAGGAAGATCGCAGCAGGTAAGGCATTCAATATGCAAAGCAAGAATGTGAAGAGAAAATATCTTTTACTGACCCGGATTCGGAGTTCTCCAGGGGCTTTTGTTGATCTGCCGCGCAATGTGACCGTCGCCGCCGAATTCTTCTGAGTCGAAGGAGGGGGCTCCCCGGAGAAGCTGTTCTGGTCGCAATATCTTGCGTCGGAACAACCGGTGCCCTTCAACGACCAGCTAAAACAGTTGGTCGAGCTACACAGGGTGGCCGAACTGGCCATGAAGGATTTAATAATCCATTTGTGGCCAGCAAAAGCTATACCCAGCAGTTACTTCGGCCTCGTGAAGAGGCTGGTTGATGAATGTCCCCGGCTTGACATCATCAAGCGGTCCGTCTGCATTGAAGGCGCGCGCCTGGCCTTCTCCTATGTCAAGGTCTGGTGGGCGAAGATGGACGTCGTCAAGTTGGCGACCGAGGGGCCGCCTGAAGGCAAGGAGCATCGCACACCCGAGCGATACTTTGGCGATGTCTTGGAAGGGTCCCGTATTGTTGTGGATCATTGTGTGAAAGACACTATCCTTGAGTGAATGTATTCAAGCTCCCCCTACCTTGTATGATAAAACAAAGTGATTGTGCAATATGATGCTGGTTATGTTTTAAAAAAATTTACTTCCTGTGTGGCCGTGTTGTAAAAGCTGAGGGTTAACCAGTCGTCAGCTTCTGCCCCCACGTAGGTAGTATGGGGGTGTTCAGGATGGAATCTAAACAACCTTGATCCAATTAGATGGTCCTTAAAGGATTTTTTAGCGCAACGAACCAAGCAACCAGACTATGCGGCTGTAACACCCTCACTTAGCGATAGGAGTGCGACAATAAAAACATGGGAGCGGCCCCTAGTATCCGAACTAGAGTGCTATAATTGTCTGATCGGGAAGTACCAATCCTTCGCGTAATGCGGAACAAATCTCCAACGATTTCAAACCTCCGAACGGCTGACCGGCTCTTGCCGCATCATGACAGTCAGTTTTCGGCTTTCTCTACTGAGGTGCTCCTTTGGATAAACCAAGGCACAATCACAGTAGTTCTCCTTTTACTACCTTAGCCGATATAGCGGAACGTAAGGTAGTAAGCACAGGAGCCGGGCAACCCAACTATTGACCAAAGACATGGTTCGGAGCCAATGTATATAATGCTAAATTCAGGGTGCCGAACTATACTTATAAAAAGTGTTCGGACTTTGGTTGTCGTAATGTGGGGTGCTATGAAGCCCCTGGCAAACATCATGCGTACCAAAGTCTATGGGTTCTACCTGGTAGGGTTATCCACAGGGGAGCTAAAAAGAGAAAGAAAACAGAAAAGGTACAAAGGTAAAAAAGCTGGAGTCCTACAGCTCAGCCGCAAACTATTATCATTGTAATTTAATTAGTATGTCAAGGCGCATTGATACAGGTAGTGCCATAAGCAACAGGCTATTTGACATGCCGAAACCAAGGGAGAGCTGCATGTGGGTCCTGAAAAACAGGTAAAGTTATCGTTAACGGAATCACCTAAAAAGTCCCCCATATGTCTATATTTCTCATTGTCTTAGTGTGTTTATCCTGCAAGAGGGCCGATGACCAGACCACCAAATGGTGCCTATGGGATTGAGACCTGAAAAGGAAACAAGGAAAAGTGAAAGTGTTTGTGTGTCTGATGTCGGTTGAGCCGTACTATGGACCACAAGCTAGCTATGCCTCCATCGATGCCCATGGGATTTTGAGTGCTTAGTTATGTATGCGCGGCTCGAATGCTAGTCGAGCCCCTGACGAGTCGAGCTCTCCTACTGCAGAGTAGTTCGGACCCTCTTAACGGTGTCCATGGGCTCGGTAGCCGAGTTAAGGTTCTGCTTGAGAGGGCCGCTTTGTACTTCTGCTGCAAAGGCAACTATGTGCTCTTCTGTACGAAGGGAGCGTTCCGTATTTCCGTTGATTGTGATGACGCCATGTGGACCGGGCATCTTGAGCTTGAGATAAGCATAGTGTGGTACTACATTGAATCGAGCGAACGCAGTTCGTCCGAGAAGTGCGTGATGGCCACTGCGAAATGGGATGATATCGAAGATTAATTCCTCACTTCGGAAGTTGTCCAGAGATCCGAAGACAACCTCGAGTGTGATTGAAGGTAGTCCTGGTAGGCTTGATCCGAGATGGGTTAATGCCCATTTTTTGCACTGTATCCTGATAGAGCAGATTGAGGTTGCTACCTCCGTCCATAAAGACGTGAGTCAGGTGGAACCCGTCAATTATTGGGTCTACGACCAGTGTGGCTAAGCCACCGTGACGGATACTGGTCATATGATTCCGGCGATCAAAAGTGATCGGGCATGACGACCATGGATTAAATTTTGGGGCGACTGGCTATATCGCGTAGACTTCCCTGAGCGCACGCTTGCGCTCCCTCTTGGGGATGTGGGTAGCGCATATCATGTTCACCGTTTTGACCTGGGGGGAACTTATTCTGTCCCCCCGTTTTCGGTTGCTGGGGCTCTTTGTCATCGTCCTCGCTTTGCGATCCCTTTTCCCTGTTCTCGACGTTTAATTTGCCGGCCTGTTTGAAAACCCAGCAATCTCTATTGGTATGATTGGGTGGCTTGTCTGGGGTGCCATGAATCTGGCACGGATGATCAAGTATGCGGTCCAAGATGGATGGGCCTGAATTGTTCTTTTGGAATGGCTTCTTCCGCTGACCGGACTTAGAGCCCCTAAATCCGGCGTTGACTATCGTGTCCTCGGTGTTATCACTGTTGTTTTGATGCTTGTATCTATTGCGTCGAGACTTGTCTTTGCTAGTTTTAGCTTCAGGGGTGCTGGCGTCGCTTGCATAGTTTTTGCTATGGGCCAACCAACTGTCCTCGCCCGCACAAAAGCGGGTCATGAATGCCGTGAGGGATGCCATGGATTTTGGCTTTTCTTGGCCGAGGTGGCGAGCGAGCCATTCATCGCGGATGCTGTGTTTGAAGGCTGCTAGGGCTTCGGCATCCGAACAATCTACGATTTGGTTCTTTTTAGTTAAGAACCTAGTCCAGAATTTCCTGGAGGATTCTCCGGGATGTTGAACTATATGGCTTAAGTCGTCAGCGTCCGGAGGTCGAACATATGTACCTTGGAAGTTATCAAGGAAGGCCTCTTCCAAGTCCTCCCAGCTGCCAAAAGAATTTGCAGGCAGACTATTGAGCCAGTGCCGAGCTGGACCCTTGAGTTTTAAAGGGAGGTATTTGATGGCGTGGAGGTCATCGCCGCGGTCCATATGAATGTGGAGAATGAAGTCTTCGATCCACACCACGGGGTCCGTGGTTCCATCGTATGATTCTATATTCATGGGTTTGAACCCTTCTGGGAATTCATGATCCAGGACGTCATCCATGAAGCAATGAGGGTGTGCGGCGCCTCTATATCTGGCCATATCGCGACATAGCTCTGATGGCGTCCATCTGCGGTTTTCAACCCGCGCATGACTAAGTTTGTCACGTCTGAACAGGTTGCCGTCGTCATGTGTCGAGGCATGTCCTCGTGATCCGTCGATTGATCTAGTATGTCCTACTTTATTGTTCAGGTTTTGCCGGAGGTCATATGTATGACCGTGGGCTAATTTACCTCTACCTGTGCGATGAGGCAGGGCTGGCTGGTGTTCGTCGTGAGTTGCCGTTTTGTCCCGACCACGTGGTGGTCGGTCAGCCGCATTGTATGATGGAGGCATGCATTCCGGCGCCTCCTCGTCAAACTAAGGTAGCAATTTGCACTCTGGGTAGCTTTTGCTTGGGCACTTGATGCCGTATTCTTCGACTGCTAGGACATCGGTCCATTTATCATTGAGCAAATCTTGGTCAGCTTGAAGCTGCTGCTGCTTCTTTTTCAGGCTCCTTGCAGTGGCGATTAGCTGGTGCTTGAAGTGCTCCTACTTAAGAGGTTCCTCAGGCATGATGAAATCATCAGTGTCGAGGCTCACCTCATCCTCGGAGAGCGGAAGATAACTTCCGTCCTCTATGTCTTCCTGCGTGGCCTCCTTACCAGGGCTAGCCTGCCCATCTTCACGTTCATCTCGTTCATTAGCTGTTTCAACGGGGTCTTCGTTGTCTTCGGCACCTTCTAGAGTGTTATCTTCTCTTGTGCCGGTGTTGCTGTCTTTATGCGGCGTGACTTAGAGCGGAGCCGCTGACGCCGGCCCTTGGATTGTATTTCGGAAGGTTTATCCTTAGCTGGATCTTCCTTGTCATCGCCACTGTTCTCCTTTGGTGCATCCACCATGTATACATCATACAAGGAAGTGGCCGTCCAGCATCTGCTGAACGACGGGTTCTGGGACTCTTCTTCTCCAGCATCGTCGTCCATACCGTCGATGTCCTCAGAGTCGTAATCAAGTGTGTCGGTCAAATCCTCGACCGTGTCTATGAAGTGGGTGGCGGGTGGGAAGCAAAATTCTTCACCGTCAGCCCCTAGTTCGAAAAAGATATAGTTCGGCTGTGAGTCCTCTGCCAAGGATAGGTTTTTTTAATGAGTTTAGCACATCGCTCAAAGGCGAGTGCTGGAAGATATCTGTGGCGCTAAACTCGAAGATCGATAAACGATCAAGTTTGGCGTCCGCGGGCTCAAGTGGTTCGAAACTTACGGTCGAAGACGAGTCCGGAGTTTCAGTGACAAAGACGTCATGAGAGGTTAAGTCTATGTGCGGCTCCAACGCCGTGGAATCTGTGGCCTCCATGGTGGGCTTGATCCTCCCGTCCTCGGATGGCGGAGTCTGCTCCGGCTCTAAGGCCAGAGTGGTTACAGGGGCGATCTCCTGGATGCGGTCTGATGACAGATTTAGGTCACGATCATCGGAGTGACCAGGGGTGGCAGCCGCTGTCTCAAATCTGGCGAAGATCAAGTCTCCATGGATATCCACAACGTAGTTCAAGCTCCCAAATCTGACCTGACGGCCAGGGGCGTAGCTATCGATCTGCTCCAGGTGGCCACACGAGTTGGCCCGTAGTGCGAAGCCGCCGAACATGAAGATCTGTCCGGGGAGGAAACTTTCTCCTTGGACAACGTCACTATTGACGATTGAAGGGGCCATCGAACCTTTTGTCAATGGCATAGTGGAACTCTCAATGAAAGCACCAATGTCGGTGTCAAAACCGGCGGATCTTGGGTAGGGGGGTCCCGAACTGTGCGTCTAAGGTCGAAGGGACACGATGTTTACCTAGGTTCGGGCCCTCTCTATGGAGGTAATACCCTACGTCCGGCTTGATTGATATTGATGAATACGAGTATTACAAGAGTTGATCTACCTCAAGATCGTAATGGCTAAACCCTAGAGGTCTAGCTTGTATGGCTATGATAATAAATCCTCCTCCTCCGGACTAAGTCCTCCGTTTTATATAAGCACCGAGAGGATCTAGGGTTACACAAGGTTGGTTACAAAGAAAGGAATCTACATATCCGGTTGCCAAGCTTGCCTTCCACGCCAACGAGAGTCCGATCCGGACACGGGTACAATCTTCGGTCTTTGTATCTTCACAACCCATCAGTCCGGGCCATGGCTAACAGGCCAGACACTCGAGGACCCCTTGGTCCAGGACTCCCTCAACCGGGCTAGTGTGCGAAGGACATTATCTTTGAATGAATGTATTTGTGTTTATCAAATCATGTGCGGCCGTTTATTTAAATCTAAGAGTTGGCCAGTCGTCGGCTTCAGCCCCCACGTAGATAGTACGGGGGTGTTCGGATTGGAACCTAACCACACTTGACCCAAGAGTTTGGTCCTTGAAGGAGGTGTTTAGTGCATCGAACCAGGCAATCGGACTATGTGGCTTTATCACCCTCACTTAGCCATAGGAGTTTGACAAATAGGAGTATAGGCGCAGCCCCTAGTTTGTTTATCTGGACTAGGGGCTGTAAACACCTGATCGGGTGGAAGCTGATCCGTCGCGTAATGCGGAAAAAATCGCAAGAGATTTTACCCACCGAATAGCTGACCAGCTCTCGCCGCATCATGATAGTCTGTTTTCGATTTCCCTACTGAGGTGTTTATTCGGATGAACCAGAAACACAATCGTAGTAGTTCTCCCTTTACTACCCTAGCCGATAAAATGGAACGTAAGGTAGCAAGCACAGGAGTCGGGCAACCCAACTATTGACCAAAGACATGATTCAGAGCCGATGCATATAATGCAATATTCGGGGCGCTGAATTGTACTATAAAAAGTGTTCGGACTTGTTGCCAACATATGGAGTGCAAAGGAGCCCCCGACTGGTTAAGTCATACCAAAGTGTACGGGTGCAATTAAAAAAAGTTTTCAATATAATGAAGGAGTATGCCAATGCCACTTATGTTGGGCGGCAAACTGTTTCCATTATAATCTGATTGATACATCAAAGCGTATTTGTACAAATAGTGCGATAAGCAACATGGCTATTTAACATGTCGAGAACAAGGGGGAGCTGCGTGCGGGTCCTTCAAACAGGCAAAGTGATCGTCAAAAAGATCATCTAGATGTTTCTACCACACGTCTATGTTGCTTGCCTCCTTGCTAAGTTTATCCTTCGAAAGGATCGATGATGAGGCCGTCATGAGGGGCCTCTGGAAAAGAAACCTGAGAAGGGGATAAAAAGAAAAAGGGAATGTATGAGTGCTCGGATACGGTCGAGCCGTATTGTGGACCATGATCGAGTTATGCCTCCGTATTTTCCCATGGTATTTTTAGTGTGTAGTTATGTACACGTGATACTTACGCCGCAGTTCGGTCGGGACTGAGACGGAGGCCGAATTGCTAGTCCGACTCCTGACGAGCCGGACTATCATGTTGTGGAGTAATCTAGACTCGTTTAATAGTATCCGGGGGCTTGCCCGTTGAATTTATGGTCTGCTTGATAAGGCCGCCCTGTACTTCAGCTGCTAGGGCCGTGGTGTGCTCCTCGGTACGGAGGGAGCGTTCCATGTTTCCGTTGACTGTTATGACACGGCGTGGCCCAGGCATCTTAAGTTTGAGATAGGAATAGTTGGGCACCGCATTGAAGCGAGCAAATGAGGTTCGTCCGAGTAGTGCGTGATAGCCACTGCGGAAGGGGACGATGTCGAAGATCAAGTCTTCGCTGCCGAAGTTGTCCGGTGATCCGAACACGACTTCCAATGTGATTGAGTGCGTGCAGCGGGCCTCTACACCTGGTATTACTCCTTTAAAGGTAGTTTTTGTGGTCTTGATCCTTGATGGATCGATGCCCATCTTGTGGACTGTGTCCTGATAGAGCAGGTTAAGGATACTGCCACCGTTCATGAGGACCCGCGTGAGGTGGAATCCATCAATGATTGGGTCGAGGACCAGTGCGGCTGAGCTTCCGTGACGAATATTGGTCGGATGGTCTCTGTGATCGAATGTGATCGGGCAAGATGACCATGGATTGAATTTTTGGGCGACTGGCTCTATCACATAGATGTCCCTAAGTGCGCGTTTGCGCTCCCTCTTAGGGATATGAGTAACGTATATCATGCTCACCGTTTTCACTTGGGGCGAAATTTCCTCTGCCCCCCTATGTTCGATGGACGGGGCTCCTCATCATCATCCTCACTTGGTGACCCCTTCTCTTTGTCCTCGGTATGTAACTTACTGGCCTGCTTAAAGACCCAACAACTTCTGTTGGTATGATTGGCAGGTTTATCTGGGGTGTCGTGAATCTGACATGGTCGATCGAGGATTCGAACCAAGCTGGATGGGCCCGTATTGTTTCTTTTAAATGGCTTCTTCCGCTGACCAGGCTTGGAGCCGCTGAATCTGGCATTAACTGCCTTGTCATCGGTATTATCACCGTTGTTCCGGCGCTTGTGCATGTTGCGTCGGGGCTTGCCATTCCTATTTCTGGCTTCAGAAGTGACAGGTTCGCTTGCATTATTGCTGCTACGGGCTAGTCAACTATCTTCGCCTGCGGAAAAGCGGGTCATAAGTGCCGTGAGGGCTGCCATGGACTTCGGTTTTTCTTGGCCAAGGTGTTGTGCAAGCCATTCGTCGCGAATGCTATGCTTAAAGGCCGCTAGGGCTTCGGCATCCGGACAGTCGATGATCAGGTTCTTTTTAATTGAACCTAGTCTAGAATTTCCTGGATGACTCTCCGAGCTATTGAACTATGTGATTTAAGTCATCAGCGTCCGGAGGTCGGACGTATGTACCCTGGAAGTTGTCGTGGAAGGCGTCTTCCAGGTCCTCCCAGCTGCCAATGCAGTTTTCTGGCAGGCTGTTTAACCAGTGCCAAGTTGGTCCCTTTAGTTTTAGTGGGAGGTATTTGATGGCATGAAGATTATCACCGCGGGCCATATGAATATGGAGGAGAAAGTCCTCAATCCATACTATAGGATCCGTTGTTCCATCATATGATTCGATATTCATGGGTTTAAGCCCTTCTGGGAATTCATGTTCCATTACTTCGTCAGTGAAGCAGAGGGAGGGTGTGGCGCCTCTATAGCGGGCCACGTCGCGATGTAGCTCGGATGGAGTCCATCTGCGATTTTCGGCCCGGGCATGGTTATGGCTGTCGTGCCCGGCTAGATAGCCGTCCTTGCGCATCAGAGCACGCCCCGCGATCCGTAGATCGATCTGGTATGGCCCGCTTTGTTTTCCAAATCATGTCGTAGGTCGTAAGTATATTTCCGAGATGTTGTGTCTCTACCTTTACAGCGAGGTAGTAGGAGCTGGTATTCGGCTTGAGCTGCCATTCTGTCACAGCCACATGGTGGTCGGTCGGCCGCGTCACGCGCCGATGGTACGGGTACTAGCGCCTCATTGTCGAATTGAGGTAGCAGCTTGCACTTCGGATAACTCTTGGTTGGGCGCTCGAGGCCGTATTCCTTGGCTGCCAGGACATTAGTCCACCTGTCGTTGAGCAGATCTTGGTCAGCTTGGAGCTTCTGCTGCTTCTTTTTCAGGCTCCTTGCGGTGGCTATTAGCCGGCACCTAAAGTGTTCCTGCTCAAGAGTTTCCTCAGGTATGATAAAGTCTTCGTCACCGAGGCTCCCCTCCTCCTCAGATTGTGGAAGGTAATTACTATCCTCCGAGTCTTCGTTTATAGCCTGTTCATCGGGGCTAATTTTCCCATCTTCTCGATCGTCTTGTTCGGAGGCTAGCTTGACGGGGTCTTCTTGGTCTTCAGCGTCATCCGGAGTATTGATATCTCCGGTGCCGGTATTGCTATCTTTTCCACGGCGTGACTTAGAGCGGCGCCGCTGACGTCGGTGCTTTGGTTGTATATCAGGAGGTGTATCCTCAACTGGATTTTTCTCGTTATCGCTATTACCCTCTTTGGGTGTATCCACCATGTACACGTCATATGAAGAGGTGGCCGTCCAGCGTCTGGTGAACGGCGGGTTTTGGGCCTGCTCTTCTCCGACATCATCGTCCATACCGTCAATGTCTTCAGAGCCATAATCGAGCATGTCGGTTAAGTCCTCGATAGTGGCTATGAAGTGGGTGGTGGGTGGGATGTAAAATTCCCCGCTCTTAGCCCCTAGTCCGGGTTGGGTGTAGTTCGGACGTTGCTGCTCTGTAATGACGAGGGATTGCATTAAGTCCAGAGCCTCGCTTAAAGGCGAGGTTTAGCCAGGGAGAAGGGAGTTCGCGGAGTACGGCGGGGAAGAAACTCCTTGGCCGAGCTCAAACGATGCCGACTCCGAGCGTTCGGGGTCAGTGTTCGGAGAAGAGTTCGGCTTCATGATGATTGCCGGTGACACTGCTTCCTCCGGCTCTCCCGTAGTAGGCTTAATAGCTGCAGAGAGTCCGGCGGGCTCGGGAATCCCGTCTTCGGACCTAGAGACACGCTTCGGATTTAAGGCCGGAGAGGAGGTTGGGGTCGCGAACCCTTGGAAGATCAAGTCTCCTCGGATATCAGTGACATAACCTAGATTTCCAAAACTAATCTGTTGACCTGGGGCGTAGCTGCCAACATGCTCTAGATGGCCAAGCGAGTTGGCCCGTAGTGCGAAGCCGCCGAATACAAAGATCTTGCCGGCGAGGACGATCTCCCTAAGGGCAGCATTATTGTAGATGACTAATGGAGCCATCGGACCTTCTGGCGACGACATAGAGGAACTCTTAATGAAAGCACCAATGTCGATGTCAAACCGGCGGATCTCGGGTAGGGGGTCCCGAACTGTGCATCGAAGGATTGATGGTAACAGGAAACAAGGGACACGAAGTTTTACCCAGGTTCAGGCCCTCTTGATGGAGGTAATACCCTACGTCCTGCTTGATTGACTTTGATGAGTATAGGGGTTACAATAGTTGACCTACCACTAGATTGTAATAGCTAAACCCTAATTGTCTAGCCTATATTATTATGATTGCCTCTACGGACTAAACACAGGAGGGGGCTAGGTTTGTACAGAGTCAGTTTACAGAGAAAGGAATATTCACATCCGCATGCTAAGATTGCCTTCCACTCCAAGGAGAGCCCCATCCGGACACGGGAGGAAGTCTTCTGTCTTGTATCTCCATGGCCCATTAGTCCGGCCCATGTCAAGTCGCCCGGACGCCCGAGGACCCCTTAATCCAGGACTCACTTAGTCATTTCCCTACTTTGTGTTTTGGATGATGATGACAACTCTTTGTTGGTCTAATCTTGTGCTAAGTGCTTCAGGTTCTCAGTGATTAGGCTTGCATCGATTAGTTATTCTCTCTGGAAGTAAAAGATCGAAGACGGTGTTTGTCTACGTCTTTGTCTCTTTGGTCGTAGGAAACCAGTACTATTAAGAGGGAATCCACATCGGAAGGAGTTGGGTGAATCATTGCACGTACACTTTTTCCACACCCACCTTTGCCTTCTATTTCTTGATAGAGAGAGAGCTCCCCTTCTTTTCAGATGTTGTTGTGTACTCTCAGCGGTTGAACCGCTCGCTCGAGCGGTTGTACCACTAGCCCTTGGCACCGACCCAAACCACCACCCCAGCGGTGATACCCTGGGCTTGAACATCCCAGTTCATAACCAAGCGGCTATACCGCTGCCCCTGGGCAGTGGTACCGCCACCTTGCTTAAAAATGATGGTGGTGTGTCATTGGCGGTTGTACCGGCCAGGTACCGCTCAACAACTGGTCCAGTTTCTGTTTTGATGCGGTACTTGGGCGGTGATGGCCCGGTTGTTCTGGTTGTGCTCCGCACATCGGTACCACTTGTGCCCTAAGCGGTTCTACGGCTTAGGACTTAGTCACCCAGGGTACCAGGGCTAGGCGGTTGCACCGGTGCAGTACCGCTCGATCACCGCTCACAGGGGTGACTCCTTTGTGTTTCAAAGTTTTGATTGAGCGGTGGCTGAGTGGTTGTTCCGGTTGTTCTGCACAACCGGTACTACCACTTCTCTGTCCAGTTGTACCACCTAGTAGGGTTTCTGTAGTATACCTGTGAGTCCCGGTTGTACCGGGATGAGGAGCGGTTGTACCGTTGTAGTGTTGTTTTTGCAGTAACGGTTGGATTTTAGGGTTTGCTATATAATGGAGGTTCTTCCACCTACCACTCTTCCCTCTTGCCTCTCTCTCTCTCCACCATTAATGCCCTTCAAGCTTTCTTGCCCGATCTCTCTACCTAGCCACTCAAACTTGTTGATTTGCTAGTGATTGAAGGAGGAGACCTAGATCTACACTTCCACCGAAGGATATTTGGTCCCCCATACTTTCTTGTGTGGATTTTGTTACTCTTGGGTGTTTGAGCACCCTAGACGGTTGAGGTCACCTCGGAGCCATATTCCATTGTGCTGAAGCTCCGTGGTTTCGTTGGGAGCCGCCAATTCGGTTGTGGAGAGAGCCACAACCTTGTTTGTAAAGGTTCGATTCCCGCCTTCAAGGGCTCCAATAGTGGAATCACGGCATCTTGCATTGTGTGAGGGCGTGAGGAGAATACAGTGGCCCTAGTGGCTTCTAGGGGAGCATTGTGCCTCCATACCGCTCTAATGGAGACGTACTTCCTCTCAAACGGATGGAACTTCGGTAACACACCCTTGTCTCAACCAGCTCCACTATTGGTTATCTCTCACCTTTACTTGTGCAAGTTTATATTGTGTTGTATCCCTTGCTTGCTTGTGTGCTTGTTGTTGTTGCATCATATAGGTTACTCACCTAGTTGCATATCTAGACAACCTACTTTGATGCAAAGTTTAAATTGGTAAAGAAAAGTTAAAAATTGTTAGTTGCCTATTCACCCCCCCCCCCTCTAGTCAACTATATCGATTCTTTCAATTAGTATTAGAGCCTCATCTCTTTATTAAGAACTTTGTCGTCCGAAGAGTATGGTTGACACCGTAGACGGTGAGGAGGAGCACCCCGATGTGATTCCGTCCTCGTCTACGTCCAACGGGGGAACCTCGGTGCCTCGTGAGGAGTTCAATGTGGCCTTGGACACATTGAAACCCTCCATGACGGCTGAGGTCAAAGGCATGCTCTAGAACTTTCTCGATGGTCTGAAATTATCCACCACACCATTGGAAGTGGTTGATCCTACTAACAATGTGACAGATGCTAACTCCGACATGGGGGAAGCTACTAGTGATAAAGTTCCTTTGTCTAGTGGTGGAAGTGGAAACGGCATCTTTGCCCATGTTGAACCACCCCTTACTTATGGAGGACCGGTTCCCTCCACTCATTTGAATCATGTTGGTCCTCCTCCTAAGCTTGTGAAAAATGAGGATTTTTCCTCTTAGGTCTATCGCTTTAAACGTCATTTATATCATAGTTCTACTAACCTTTGGAGAATTATTGAGCAAGGTTTCTACCCGCATGACCCAAGAAACTTCACTCCTAGAGAAGCCGCGGATCATAAATTCAACGAGTCCGCTCTTTGCATTCTCCAAGAGGCCATCCCTCCCGAAGATATTGATCATCTCCAACCATTCACTGTGGCTAAGGAAGCATGGCAACATGTTGTTTCCATTTACAAGGGAAGCACAAGTATTCAACGCTCCAACTATGAAGTGCTTCAAGATGAAGCCGATGAGTTTGCAATGAATGAAGATGAAGAACCTCGTGAGCTTTACCGGATATTAACCACTCTCACGGTCTCACTCCGAGATCATGGGAGCAAGGATATGAATGAAAATTGGATCAAGCGCAAGTTTCTCAAGGCCATGATGGCTTACCATAAGGCCATGTTGTAACGCCCCAAGACCGATGTGCCAGGTGTCCTCCAGTTATTCGCTGTTGTTGCGTTGTCATTTCTTGCGTGTCATGCATTGCATATCAGGTCATTATGTGCATTTCATTTGCATACATGTTCGTCTCATGCATCCGAGCATTTTCCCCATTGTCCGTTTTGCAATCCGGCGCTCCTATGTCACCCGGTGTTCCCTTTTACCTCTTTTCGTGTGCGGGTGTTAAACGTTTTCGGATTGGACCGAGACTTGTCATGCGGCCTTGGTTTACTACCGGTAGACCGCCTGTCAAGTTTCGTGCCATTTGGACTTCGTTTGATACTCCAACGGTTAACCGAGGGACCGAAAAGGCCTCGTATGTGTTGCAGCCCAACACCCCTCCAAAGTGGCCCAAAACCCACCTAAACCTCTTCCATCATCTCGGTCGTTCGATCACGATCGTGTGGCCGAAAAGCGCACCTCATTTGGACTCTCCTAACTCCATCTACCTATAAATATGTCATCCCCTCCGAAATTCGCGCAGTTGAAACCCTAAAAACTCCTCCGCGCGCTGCCGGACACTTCCTCCCGTAGTCCGGACATGTCTGTGCGCACTGACCACCTCACCTTGACCAATCATATCGCGACACGTCATCACGCCACCGCCCGCAACCTATCCGGAGCCGCCAGGTCGCCGTTCCACCGTCGCCAGCCCGCGGAGCCCATCCGGGGCCTGCACGGGCCCATCTCGCGCCGCCGTCGCCCCGCGGGAGCCCGCGCGCGCAACCTTGCCAGCTCTCTCCTCCGCCGCGCTTGCCGCCGCCTTCACGACCGTCGTCGGCGACCAACACCGGCGACCGGAGCTCGCCGCCGTTCGTCCTCCCTCCGCCTCGACTGTCTCAGCTGAGCCGCCCACGCGCCTCGCGTGCCTTCGTCTGCCGCCGCCATCTCCTCGCCGGAGGCCACAGCGCTCCCGCGTTGCCGCCCCTTCGCCTGACCCCATCGTCGCTCCGGCAGAAGCTCGCCAGAGTCTGAGCTTGCGGGAAGCCCCGCCGTCGCGACGCCATGGTTTGAAGCCCATGCCAACCACCGCATCGCTGCCTCGCCTTGTGCCTCGTACCTCACGCCGCCTCCTGCCTCGCCGGCGAACGCCGTCCAGCCGTCGCCTCGGCCTCGCCTCGCCGGAGTCTGTCTTCGTCAGAGCTCGTCGTCCTTTTCGCCGGAGTTCGGGCCGGCCGGATCTGAAGAAGAAGCGGGACCAGATCCACCGGTCCCTCCATCCAAACGCCTCCCTCGATCCGGATCTCCTCATCCTTCTTCGCCTCGTCCCCGCGTTGACTTTTCGCGGAGGTAAAATTTCACTAAGTCGCCGGAGTTTCCAGATTCATGTGCCCATGTTCATCATGTCATAACTTTGCATCCATAGCTCCATTTTGCGCGTGTAGCATATCGAAATGTTCGTCTCAAAGAGCATATCATTTCATCTCATTGCATCATTTTCTTTTGAGCTTATCTTGATGCCCGAAATGCTGTTGGAAGAGGGCTATGCGAGTAATTTGTCAGATTTGTTTCAGCAAATGGCATTTTGTCATTTTTGCCATGATTATTGTGTGCATGATATGATCTTGAGCTCTGCATGTGTTTTGTTATATGCCATGCCATCTTTACAGTGGTGCTTGCCATGTATTTTTGTGATATTTGTGGTGACTAGCACAAGCTTGCAAAGTAGCATAGTCGGTAATGCTGATTTCAGGGACTTGGAATTTCACTAAGTCCTTGTCATGTTTTTGTCGTTATTCCATATGTTCATGTTGTTTCCTAGTGATCCGTGCCTCTTTTGAGGATGATCAGTAAGGATGTTTTGTTAAAATTGTGGTGCTCTATCCATCCATGTCTTTGTTTGCATTTATGGAGCACCCTAGCTTGAGTCAATCGAGCTCTACTTTTGCTATAAAATGTTCCTAGCAGATCATTGACATGTTTAGCGATTTTGCCGAGGATGTTGCTATTGTTCTGTGCATGCTATGTTGTTGTTCTTGCCATATCTAGCTTCTATGCCATGTCTTCTTGATGGGTTTATGCTTAGTTTGTCATGCCATGCTCTGTAGTGAGTGCATCGAGCTCGTAAACATGCCTACTTGTTAATCTGTTTTGCATGCTCCAGTTTTTCACTAATTCTGAATCTGTTTATGTTTTTGCCATGTTCTCATGCTTGCAATTGTATTTTCTGATCCCTTTTGGCTCAAGGTCACTAAGGGACTTTTGTTAAGTGCTTTGAGTAGCTTCATGCCATGTCTTGCTCTGCCATGTTAACTTCCTATAGCATGTAGTTTTCTTGCTCTAAAGTGTGCTACCTGATGATAAATTCCAGACTTGTGTAAATTCCACTAAGTCTGAAGACTGTTATCATTTGCACTTTTGCCATGCTTGTTTGAACCTGTTAATTAGTGAATTAGTCGTAGCTCTATGTTAATCTTTTGTCAAGTATCTTGATTGGATTCCTGCCATGTATTTTGTTGCCATGTTTGAGAGCTGTAGAATATTTATCTTGATGCATTTAGATGGCTACTTGCTGATTATCACAGACCGGTGCCATATTTGTTTTGCTTGCCATTTCCAAACCGTGTATCCGATTCCAATGATCTTTATATCGATTTCAACCGAAATCACCTCACCTTTACAGTGGCACTCCTGGATTTCCAAGTTGAGGACAGGTGCAGTCATTCGTTTGCAAATCATGCATATGCATCACATACCGCATCCCGCATATCATACCTTGTTCATGTGTTGGTTGTTTACTATATTGTGTGTTTCTTTCCGGTGTTGCTTTTTCGGGTTGGTTCCGATAACGTCGTGATGTTCGCCCGCTTGTCTTCTTCATAGACTCGTTCTTCTTCCTTACGGGATTTCAGGCAAGATGACCATACCCTCGAAATCACTTCTATCTTTGCTTGCTAGATGCTCGCTCTTTTGCTATGCCTATGTCGCGATACCTACCACTTGCTTATCATGCCTCCCATATTGTTGAACCAAGCCTCTAACCCACCTTGTCCTAGCAAACCATTGTTTGGCTATGTTACCGCTTTGCTCAGCCCCTCTTATAGCGTTGTTAGTTGCAGGTGAAGATTGGAGCTTGTTCCATGTTTGGAACATGGATATTTTGTTGGGATATCACAATATCTCTTATTTAATTAATGCGTCTATATATTTGGTAAAGGGTGGAAGGCTCGGCCTTATGCCTGGTGTTTTGTTCCACTCTTGCCGCCCTAGTTTCCGTCATATCGGTGTTATGTTCCCGGATCTTGCGTTCCTTACGCGGTTGGTTATAATGGGAACCCCTTGACAGTTCGCCTTGAATAAAACTCCTCCAGCAAGGCCCAACCTTGCTTTTACCATTTGCACTAACAACCTATAACCTTCCCTTGGGTTTTCACGAGCCCGAGGGTCATGTTTATTTTAAACCCCCCCGGGCCAGTGCTCCTCTAAGTGTTGGTCCGAAATGGGCAGCCTGCAGGGCCACCTCGGGGCAACTCGAGGGTTGGTTTTACTCATAGCTTGGCCTATCCGGTGTGCCCTAAGAACGAGATATGTGCAGCTCCTATGGGATTTGTCGGTGCATCGGGCGGCTTTGCTGGTCTTGTTTTACCATTGTCGAAATGTCTTATAACCGGGATTCCAAGTCTGATCGGGTCTTCTCGCTAGAAGGAATATCCTTTGTTGACCGTGAGAGCTTGTGATGGGCTAAGTTGGGACACCCCTGTAGGGACTTGAACTTTCGAAAGCCGTGCCCGCAGTTATGGGCAGATTGGAATTTGTTAATGTTCAGTTGTAGAAAACCTGAAGTTGACCTTAATTAAAATACATCAACCACGTGTGTAACTGTGATGGTCTCTTCTCGGCGGAGTCCGGGAAGTGAACACGGTGTTGGAGTTATGTTTGACGTAGGTTGCTCTAGGATCACTTCTTGATCATAGATTCTCGACCGTGCTTTTGCCTTCTCTTCTCGCTCTCATTTGCGTATGTTAGCCACCAAATATGCTAGTCGCTTGCTGCAGCTCCACCTCATACCTTTTACCTTACCCATAACCTTAAATAGTCTTGATCGCGAGGGTGTGAGATAGCTGAGTCCCCGTGACTCACAGATACTTCCAAAACCAGCTTGCAGGTGCCGATGATACCGTGCAGAGGACGCAACCAAGCTCAAGGAGGAGCTCGATGAAGATCTTGTCCTTTGTGTTGTTTCGTTCTAGTTGATCAGTAGTGGAGCCCAGTTGGGGTCGATCGGGGATCTGTGTAGCATTTGGGGTAGTCTTCTTTTATTTTGGTTCCGTAGTCGGACCTTGATTGTATCTGGATGATGAAATGCTTTATTCATGTAATTGTGTGAAGTGGCGATTGTAAGCCAACTATGTATCTCTTTCCCTTATGTATTACATGGGTTGTGTGAAGATTACCTCACTTGTGACATTGCTTTCAATGCGGTTATGCCTCTAAGTCGTGCTTCGACATGTGGGAGATATAGCCGCATCGAGGGCGTTATACATGTCATATGTCATCCGTCAAAGGCCAGACTTCCACACCTTGTCCTCAAGTGAAGTGTTGGATTAGTTTGTGGCAATGAGGGTTTTGAAGAAGACCGCTGACAATGCGGTGTTGTGTTCTCAACGCACAAACAAGCCCAACCTTGCCTTAAAGGCCAAGGCTAGGGTGGAAGAAGAGGATGAAGAGGAAGAAGAGGAGAGTAACCCCGAAGACACAAAATATGCTTATCATGAGAACATGGCTCTCGCTTCAAGGCAATTTTGGAGCAAGAAGAACTCAAGGCCCAACTTCAACAAGAACAACTCAAGTGGCACCAAGGGCAAGCAATGTGTGAGGACGTTCTATAATTGTAGCAATGTGAGCCAGTTTGTTGCGGAATGCCCATATGAGAACGGCGAAGACAATGGTGGCAAGGTCATCCAAAAAACAAGGCCAAGGCTTTCCCCACCAAGAACAACTTCACCAAGAAGACTCCTCCCAAGGGATTGGTGGCACAAGAAGAGTACAATGAGGATGATGATGATGAGACGGTTGCCATGGCCTCCGTTGCCATTGCAACAACTTTACGTGTGTCTCTCTTCGACTCACCGAATGAGAACATCACTGCTAAGTGCCTCATGGCCAAAGCCACCAACAAGGTAACCCCCAACATCAAAACCACCGTCAATACTAATCCCTCTTTGACGGATTGCATTGATGAAAGTGAGGGGTCTAATGAGGAAGAAAATGAATTTGAGTCTTTTATGAGTAAGCTCAAGGGTAAATCCAAGAAGCACTTTGTTGCTCTCTTGGAACAACTTGGTGAAGCCAATGACATAATTGAGGCTCACGAATACACCATCTCTAAGATGGAGGGGCATAGTCATGACTATGCCGATAAGATATCAGATCTCTCTAATGAGCTTGGGGAAGAGCATGGTCATCGTTTGGCTCTTGAGGAGTCACACGACGATGATCATGCCAAATTAAAGAAAGATCTTGATCATGCTCTTGTTGTATCTCGTATGCTCAATTCTGAGAAGGCCAAACTAGGGGTTGATCTTGCTAGACTCAAGGAGGAGTTTGATATACTTGACAAGGCTTACAAAGCCTTGAAGGGTGCTCATGCTAGCCTTAAAGAGTCTCATGATCAACTCCAAGTGAAGCTAACTAAGGAAAAAACCACTTTTCCTCATATGGTTTTAATTGATAATGCAAATGCTACTAACCCATGTTGTGAGCATGTACATCTTGGGGAGGAAAATGAAAAGTTGAAGGAGAAACTTGAGAAAGGCCTTTTGTCTTGCATTCAAGGTGAGAAGAACCTCAACGACCTTTTGAGCTATCAAAAGGAAGTTGTGGGCAAGGAGGGCATTGGGTTTGCACCCAAGTCCAAGAACAGGAAGAAGAATGACAAGGCCAAATGACCTCCTATGATCAAGAAAACTTTTGTGAAGGAGGGAGAGGGTGCTTCTAAGGAGACGAAGAACAATGAGATGGGTGGTGGTGTCAAGAAGGGCAATGCAACTCCTTCCAACAAAGCCGGTGACTTTAACCCTTCTTATGTGTTATGCCGTGCTAGTGATGGACATGTTTATGCTAAATTTGCTGGTTCTCCTTATGAGTACATTGAATGGTCTATTTGGGTTCCTAAGACCCTTGTTGCTAACATCAAAGGACCCATTACAAAATGGGTACCTAAAACCAAGCATTGATCTCTTGTAGGTGTTTTCTTCCAATGGGGGATCATGGTTGCTCGATAGTGGAGCCACAAATCATATGACCGGAAGCAAGGACTTGGTGTTGGACATGCACAAGATTTCATCTATGCCAACCAATGGCGAGTGGGGTGATTCCTCGTCTTCTAAGGTATTGGGTCTTGGCAAGGTTGTAATTTCTCATGATTTCACAATTGATAAAGTCGTGCTTGCTGAGTCCCTTGCATACAATTTACTTTCCATTCGTCAACTTGCACTCATGGGCTTTGCCACTTTCTTTGATATTGATACCGTGACCTCTTGTGGAGCAAGACTCTTAAAGTAGCCTTTGTTGGGCATGTCGAGAACGGTCTTTATGTGATTAACTTCTCGGAGCGACCCACTAAGACCGCGACATGCCTAATGGCTAAAGTTGACATGGGATGGCTTTGGCATCGCCTTTAGCCCATGCTAGCATGAGATCTTTGCAAAGTCTTCTCAAAGGGGACAATGTCCGTGGACTAACAAATATTAGTTTTGCCAAAGATCGTGCTTGCAGTGCTTGTATCGAAGGAAAGCTACATGAGAATGCTCACCCTCCCACTACTATCATCTACTCGAAGAGGCCCTTGGAGCTCCTTCACTTGGATCTCTTTGGACCTCCTTCCTTCAATAGTCTTGGGAGTAGAAAGTATTGCTTGGTGATCGTGGATGATTATTCAAGATACACTTGGGTATATTTATTCAAGAGGAAGAGTGAGACCCAACAAACTGTCATCGAGTTTGCAAATGAAGCTCAACGCCAACACAATGCAAAGATCTTGACGATAAAAAGTGACAATGACACCGAGTTCAAGAACTACACCTTGGATGAGTTTCTTGGTGATGAGAGGTTCAAGCATCAATCTTCCACACCTTACACCCCTCAACAAAATGATGTAGCAGAGAGGAAGAACCGGACGTTGATGGATGGGTCAAGGACCATGATGGCGGAGTTCAAGTCTCCGTACAACTTTTGGGCCGAAGCCATCAACACTGCGTGTCATGCATCCAATCGGCTCTACCTCCACAAAGGCTTGAACAAGACTCCATATGAGATACTCACCGGTAACAAGCCCAAACTCAAGTACTTCCGGGTGTTCGGGTGTGAGTGTTTCATTCTCAAGAAAGGTGTTCGCTTGTCTAAATTTGAGGCTAGAGCTCATGAGGGCATATTTGTTGGATATGCTACAAACTCTCATGCTTAACGTGTCCTCAATAAGTCCACGGGACTTATTGAGGGGACGTGTAATGTGGATTTTGATGAGAATAATGGCTCCCAAGTGGAGCAAAGTGGTACTTGTGATGTAGGTGATGAAATTCATCCCCAAGTCATAAGAAGAATGGGTGTTGGCTATATCCTACCCATTGAGGAACCCCTTGTGGCCGAAGGAGACGGACAATGTTCCGCCCAAGTGGAACCATCACCAACCCAAGACCCACACGCTTCCGAAGAACAAAGTGAAGGCCCTCAACCAAATAAACAAGATCAAGGGCAAGATCAACCTCAAGATGGTGGTTAACCTCCAAGTGATGCCAAGGTCAAGTTCTCACCTCCGAGCAAGTTCAAGGTCAAGAGCAAGCTCAAGATCAAGAACAAGCTCATAAAGACACTCAAGATGATCAAGCTACCGCTCCTCGAAAGGTAGATCAAAACGTATATCGCTCCATGATTGGTTCCATGCTTTACCTTTGTGCATCTAGACCGGATATCATGTTGAGTGTGGGAATTTGTGCACGGTTTCACGCCACACCTAAGGAGAGCCACTATGTGGCGGTCAAGCGAATCTTTCTATATTTGGCTCATACCCAAAACTTTGGCTTATGGTACCCAAGAGGAGCAAACTTCAACCTTGTCGGCTTTTCGGACTCAGAATAGGCAGGAGACAAAGTGGATAGGAAGTCCACATCCGGAGGGTGCCAACTTCTTGGTTGCTCTTTGGTGAGTTGGTCTTCTAAGAAGCAAATTGTGTGTCTCTCTCGTCCATCGAAGTGGAATATGTGGCCGCCAGTAGTTGTTGTGCACAACTTCTATGGATGAGGCAAACTTTAAAGGATTACAGTGTCATTTGTGATAAAGTGCCTCTTTGGTGTGACAATGAAAGTGCCATCAAGAATTCTATCAACCCGGTGCAACACTTCAAGATGAAGCATATTGAGATTTGGTATCACTTCATCCGGGATCACATTAGGCGAGGGGAGATTGAGCTCAACTATGTCAACACTCATGATAACCTTGCAGATATCTTCACGAAGCCATTGGATGAAGCAAGATTTCGCAAGTTAAGGCATGAGCTAAATATCATTGATTCGAGCAATGTGGCTTGAACCTTTGCACACCCCACCATACTCTTCATGTTGTCTTGTTCTAGGTGTAGGCATGGACATTGGGGGAGTATTGTTCTCTCAATGAACTCTTCCTCCCCCCATTATGCGTAAACTGATCAAGTCTTTCACATTAGCCATTTTTTATGGCACTTGTGCTTTAAAGATGAGTTTTGGTCATGGGCCCAAGGTTAAAATCTTTGCGGTGCCATACCTTTCCACTCATACATAGGTGGCTTCGGCCACCGCCCCTTTTTCTTCAAAAGGGGAGTTGGTTTCTTTGGGTCTTTTTTGCTTTTGCTTAGCTCTTTGTTAGGTCCTAGGTGTTGCGATCTCCAAGTTGTTGTTTTTCTCGTTGGTTGCTTTTTCCTCTTGGAGATCATCACACCATATTCAAGTGTCTTGCTCCATCCCAAGGCTTTCTCTACCTCATAAACATCTAATCCAATTGCACACATCTTGATCTTGGTATGGGTAATGCTGACTGGGCGGTACAACCGGTGGCCCGAACGGTTCAACCGCTGGTACACCCGGTCTATACCGTCCCAGAAGGACTCCTAGGGGTGTCTAATAGGTTCCACTGCTCGATCCTAGGTCTTGCTCCTGGCCGGTACTACCGCTCGGTTACAGGCGGTACTACCGCCGCCTTCCAGGCAACGAAAGTACCGCCCACAACCACTGGTCTATATCAGGAAGCGGTACAACTGCCCCTAGGAGCGGTACAACTGCTTCGCATCTGCATGCATATAAATAGTGTTGGGGCCGAAGGGTTTTCTTTTCCCTTCACCCCCTTTCCTCCTTCATCTCCTGCCCTACCCGCCAGTTGCCATTGCCCCTGCCCCGGAGTGCTCGTCGCGCTCCCGATCCATGGGCTCTCCATGGATCCGCTCCATGGACGCCCCTTCCTTCCCGATCTCTTCCCATGGATGCCAGTAATGCCCCGTTTTCTTCTCTCTAGGGTTTCCTTAACTTCTTCTAGGGCATTACTGGACATTCCGTTTTTTTGTTCAAACTATTGGGTGGAAGAGATCTATATATGCCTCCTACTTTGTTTGCATTTCTTAGAAGTTAGAATATTGTTAGTCTGATTCAAATCTCGTGGATAGTCTTTCTACAACTGGTAGTGCTGCTCTCCCAGCGGTTCTACCCCCTCAAGGGGTGGTACAACCGTTGGAGCGGTACTACTGGTTGTAGAACCGGTACAGCCGCGATGTCTGAACCATGTAACATGGTTCTCTCTTCTCTGTTTTGCAATCAATCTATTCCTCTGTCCGTGTGTGCAACCCTCTCATCTTTGTTGGGTTTCTTGTGTTCTTCCCATGTGTGTGTGTGTGCAGGAGGCTCTAGTTCTCGCTCTGGTCCTCGTACCAAGACCAATTAGAGGGTTCGGAGATGCAAGCGCCCAGTTGAATCTGATGGAGAAGAAGAAGTTGTGATTCCCACCAAGCCCACCCACCGTGAGAAGTCTATTGCTGCCAAGCAACGTGTGGTCATGCCCCTGCATTGATGGAAAGCCAAGGATTGGGAAGCCTTCCGAACAAAAAATACATACGAGGTTCCCATTGGGCCTCTTTGGACCACCGTTCAGTTCCAGAATGAGATGCCAGTGCGGATTGTTCATGAACTCTTTGAGCACAACAAGAATAGGTATGCCAAGCAATGGACTATTGATCTTGGTCACTGGAGGAGCAACTTGGATAACTTTGGGGAGGCCTTGGCTCTGTGTGAGGAGTTTTACTTGGTCAAACTCATTTCTGTCAACTATGACTTTGATGTTCAGCTTATCCATCAGTTTTATGCCAATTTTCACTTTGGAGAAGATGACGCTCGCACTCTTTCATTCATGTGCCGTGACGAGCTCTTTCAAGTGCCCTGGAGGGTTTTCTGCAATGCCATTGGGTATGAGGACACCAGTCTCGAAGGGAATGATGGGATTCGTCCTCACGACCATCCCCATTCTATGCCTAAGGAGAAACTTGCTCCTCTATACATTCATGGACGAGGCATTATTGGAGAATCCAAGGATCTTGAGAAGGTCTATGACATCATGCATCGGGTGTTTTGCAATGTGCTTTTGCCCAAGATTGGCAATCAGGATGAGGTATATGGGTACCTAGTTGACTTGCTTGTTTCTATGAAGACCAAGGTGGGATCTGGTGCTACCTTTGATGTTTCCAACTGGATGTGGCACGAGATGTATAGCATGGTCATCTATAGAAAGGTCCCCATTTATGCTCCTTTTGTCATGTGCTTTATGAACACAGTTTGGGTTGTTCGTCACCCTAGAGAGCTTCTCACTTCTCTAGATAACCTCACCATGCATGAGGTCAAGCAACTCAAGAAGAAGAAGCATGTCAAGCCTCGCTTTCCGGCTAATGATCCCGAGGATGTCTGTGCCACTTCAGATGATGTGTACTTTGAGATTGGGCCAGGGGCCAAGCCTTCATGGGTGACCAAGGTCACTACTAAAGTAAATAAGACCTTCTGCCTCCAGACTGACATTCAGAAGAGGATGTATGAGGCCCATGTCAATGAGAAGCTTGCCAGGTGTTGTCAGATTGCTATGATGAGGCACCTCAACATGCCTGTCAAGAGTGGATCTGAGAAGAGCATCACCCCTAAGGACCAGTGGATCCATGCGCATAGCATGTAGTCTGATGATGAGGCTCCTTGCCAGCCTTCTACCTCCTTTGCTACTGATGATTATATCATGGAGGATGCTGACAAGGACGAGGATGAGGAGTCTGATGATGAGGAGGATCCAGATGTGACCGAGGAGTCGAAGGAGGAGTACTGAGCTCTGGGCGCTAGCTTCGCTCTTTTCATTTTTCGTTTCTTGATGCCAAAGGGGGAGAGGGTTCTATTAGGTCTCGGGATTTGCACGGGATTTCCTTGGGTTTGTGTTTTTTGTGCTTTGTGTTGAACTTGTGTGTGGACCTTGTTGCTTATCTCGACTTGCATGGTGTGAGACATGTGATCCTCTATTTATCATTAATGTCATCTATCCGTTAAAGTATTCAATCTCTTATTATGCGCTTATTGCTTATCTTTGCATGTCTAGTAGGAGTGGTGGGTCAATAAGATATAGGGGGAGTCTTGCTCCTAATGTGTGCCTTTGCATTCCAAAAGCAAATTCAAATTAGTGCACACATCTAGGGGGAGTCTCGTCTATATTTTCTGGACCTCTCTCTTGCAATTTGTGTTGTTGTCATCATCCACCAAAAAGGGGGAGATTGTAAGGTCATTTACCTACTTTGTGTTTTGGATGATGATGACAACTCTTTTTTGGTCTAATCTTGTGCTAAGTGCTTCAGGTTCTCAGTGATTAGGCTTGCATCGATTAGTTATTCTCTCTGTTGGAAGGAAAAGATCGAAGACGGTGTTTGTCTACGTGTTTATCTCTTTGGTCGTAGGAAACCCGTACTATTAAGAGGGAATCCACATCGGAAGGAGTTGGGTGAATCATTACACGTACACTTTTTGCTCACCCACCTTTGCCTTCCGTTTCTTGTTAGAGAGAGAGCTCCCCTTCTTTTCAACTATTGTTGTGTACTCTCAGTGGTTGTACCCCTCGCTTGAGCGGTTGTAACGCTGGCCCTTCGCACCGACCCAACCACCACACCAAGGGTGATACCCTGGGGTTGAACATCCCAGTTCATCACCAAGCGGTTATACCGCTACCCCAGGGCGGTGGTACCGCTACGTTGCTTAAAAATGACTATGGTGTGTCATTGGCGGTTGTACCGGCCAGGTACCGCTCAACAATCGGTCTCGTTTCTGTTTTGATGCGGTACTTGGGCGGTGGTGGCCCGGTTGTTCCGGTTGTGCTTCGCACATCTGTACCACCAGTGCCCTAAGCGGTTCTACCACTTAGGACTTAGCCACCCCGGGTACCAGGGCCAGGCGGTTGCACCAGTGCACTATCGCTCGATCACCGCTCACAGGGGTGACTCCTTTCTATTTCAAAGCAGTGTTTGAGCGGTGGCTGAGCGGTTGGTTCGGTTGTTCTACACAACCAGTACTACTTCTTGTCTTCCCGGTTGTACCGCCTGGTAGGTTTCTGCAGTATACCCGTGAGTCCCGGTTGTACCGGGACGAGGAGCGGTTGTACATCTGCAGTGCTATTTTCGTAGTAACGGCTGGATTTTAGGGTTTGCTATATAAGGGAGGTTCTTCCACCTACCACTCTTACCTCTTGCCTCTCTCTCCACCATTAATGCCCTTCAAGCTTTCTTGCCCGATCTCTCTCTCTAGCCACTCAAACCTGTTGATTTGCTAATGATTGGAGGAGGAGACCTAGATCTACACTTCCACCGAAGGATATTTTATTCCCTCATACTTTATTTTGTGGATTTTGTTGTTACTCTTGGGTGTTTGAGCACGCTAGACGGTTGAGGTCACCTCAGAGCCATATTCCATTATGGTGAAGCTCTGTGGTTTCATTGGGAACCTCCAATTGGTTGTGGAGAGAGCCCCAACCTTGTTTGTAAAGGTTCAGTTGCCGCCTTCAAGGGCACCAATAGTGGAATCACGACATCTCGCATTGTGTGAGGGCGTGAGGAGAATACGGTGGCCCTTGTGGCTTCTTGGGGAGCATTGTGCCTCCACACCGCTCCAACGGAGACGTACTTCCTCTCAAAGGGAAGGAACTTCGGTAACACACCTTGTCTCTACCAGCTCCACTATTCGTTATCTTTCACCTTTACTTGTGCAAGCTTATATTGTGTTGTATCCCTTGCTTGCTTGTGTGCTTGTTGTTGTTGCATCATATAGGTTGCTCAACTAGTTGCATATCTAGACAACCTACTTTGATGAAAAGTTTAAATTATTAAAGAAAAGTTAAAAATTGTTAGTTGCCTATTCACTCCCCCCCCCCCTCTAGTCAACTATATTGATCATTTCACTCATGTTTTTAACCTTTCAGTTCTCCATGTTTCAAAGCCATGTCTCTACATGCTAGGCTTGTCAAGTTAACCAAATTATTTTCGCATATGTACAACTAGCTTACACCGTTGTATGTGAACAAAGTGTCTATCACACCCGATCATCATGACGTGCTTCAAAATGTCAAACTTCCACAACGGTGCATACTAAGGGAGAACACTTTTATCTTAATATTAAGTGAAGGGATCATCTTATAATACTACCGTCGTCCTAGGAAAAATAAGATGCCTAATAAGATAAACGTCACGTGCAATCAATATGTAACATGATTTGGCCATTATTATCTTGTGCTTTTGATCTCCATATCCAAAGCACCAGCATGATCCCCATCATCACCGACATAGCACCATGATCTCCATCATCTATGAGGTGCCGTCATGTGGTTGTCTCTGCCAACTATTATTGTTTCTACAACTATTGCTAACTCATAGTGATAAAGTAAAGCAATTACATGGCATTTTAATAATTGACACGCGGGTCACACAATAAATTAAGACAACCCTATGGCTCCTACCGGTTGCCGTACTCATCGACATGCAAGTCATGAACCTATTGCAAAACATGATCATCTCATACATCAACATATATCAAGTCACATCTTGGCCATACCACAACACATCACATGCCCTGCAAAAACAAGTTACACGTCCTCTACATTGTTGTTGCAATTTTTTACGTGGCTGCTAGGCAAACTATATGAACCTTGGGGCTGGTAGAAACCACTGATATACTTCTAGACCCCTCCGAAACCTTCTAGAAGTTTCGCAGTACAATACCCGAAAAACTGAACTTCTTTCGGAACCCCGCCAACAACTTTCCAGGTATAAATCTTTACCTTCGGACCATTCTAAAGCTCCTCGTGATGTCCCAGATCCCATCCGGGACTCCAAACTACTTTCAGACTTCACCATATTAATATCTCAACACCCTAATGCTACAGAACGTTAAGCGTGTGAGCCTATGGGTTCGAGAACTTGCAGACATGATCGAGACTCCTCTTCGATCAATAATTAATAGAGGGACCTGGATGCCCATATTGATTCCCACATATTCAGTGAATATCTTTATTGGTTGAACTACGATGCTGAGGATTCAATTAATCCCGTGTACAATTCCTTTTGTACGATGATATGTTACTTGCCCGAGATTTAATCATCGGTATCTCCACACCTGGTTCAATCTTGTTACCCGCAAGTCTCTTTAATCATCCCGTAATACAAGATATTGTGATTAAACTCATTAGTCACATGCTTGAAAGCTTCTTGTGATGTTTTATTACTGAGAGGGACCAGAGATATCTCTCCTTCACATGGAGCGACAAATTCTAGTCTCGATCCATGCAACCCGACAAACACTTTCCAAAATACCTTAGAGCACCTTTATGGTCACTCGGTTACAAAGTGACGTTAGATAACCCATAAAGCATTGTTCCGGTATTTGGTAGTAGCATGATCTCATGGTCTAGGGAACACATACTTGACATGAAGAAAGTTGTAGCAAATAAACTAAGTGATACGATATGATGCTAAGCTTACAGTTGGCTCTGTCAATCACATCATTCCCCAAATTGTGTGATCCCGTTATCAAATGACAACTCATGTCTATGGTTAGGAAACCTTAACCACCTTTAATCAACGAGCTAGTTAAGTAGAGGCTCACTAGGAACACGGTGTTGTTTATGTATCCACACATGTATTTAAGTTTTCGGTCAATAATACAATTCCAGCATGGATAATAAACGTTTATCATGAAAGGGAAATATGATAATACATCTTTGTTATTGCCTCTAGGGCATATTTCCAACACATCACGACCGCGGGCTAGGCATTGCGAGTATTAGCACCCAATGACTCCTAGGAGGGGCAGCTATTGGCGATGCCGCAGCTTGCCCTGTCGCCTGGCCGGGGATGGCAGGGAGCGCGTACAGCGGCGTTGGCGCTGGGAGGAGTGTGGTTTGACCGGGGTTTATTGGGTCTTTGTGGGGGCAGTGGTGGGGGCGGAGTGGGCCATAGCGGGCCGGTCTGACATGGCAGCGGTGTTTGGTCGCATCCCGGCCTCCCTTCGCCCCACATATATGGGTTGGATATGAGGGTTGCTGGGTTGCCCGGGTGCTTGGGCTGCGTGTGGGGAGCCGGGCTGGGTGCTATTGTTTCATTCGAACCGTGACTGAGCAACCCGCCCGGGCGTTTGGGGGCGGATTTAGGGCGCCCGGTCATCGATTTTCTAAGCGGGTGCTTGGGAGCGCGAGGGGTGCACCCAATCGGCATGATTTCGGTATTTTTGCACGTATTTTAGCTTTTTTTGCTTTTCAGCTCTTTCTTGAGTTTTTTTAGGTTTTGAGGAATTCTTTTTCTTTTTAGGGAAGCGGTGTTTTTTTGCGAGAAACACTTTCTTCGAAAAAGAAGAAGCACATATGTGTTTTCCCAAAAAAAAGCATAGCCGAGCTTACAAAAAATGAAAAGACAACTGTGCTTCCGTTTTTTTGTTTTCATTTTCGTTTGTTTGGCTTTTGTTTTTTTTTGTTGGGGGGAGAGGGAGTTATCATGAAAAATATGTTCTTTGAAACCTATTGACAATGAATCTAGTTTTGAAGAATTCTTTTTTTTGCGAGAAAAACTTTCCATCTATTCATCTTCAACCATGGTACAACAAACACTAGAAATAATAAAAATTACATCCAGATCCGTGGACCACCTAGCGACGACTACAAGCACTGAAGCGAGCCGAAGGCGTGCCGCTGTCATCGCCCCTCCCTCGCCGGAGCCAGGCAAACGTTGTTATAGTAGACAGTCGGGAAGTCGTCGTGCTAAGGCCCCATAAAACCAATGCACCAGAATAGCAATCGCCACAGACGAAGAGTGTAGATCAAAATGATCCAACATGAAGACACACGAAGGAAGACGAACGACGAACAGATCCAAACAAATCCACCAAAGTAAGATCCGCCAGAGACACACCTCCACACGCCCACCGATGATGCTAGACGCATCACCAAAACGGGGGCTAGGCGAGGAGATCTTTATTCCATCTTGAGGGAGCGGCCGCCGTCTCGCCTTCCTAGATAAGACACAAACCCTAACAAAGCTCAAAAAATCTAAAAACAGACCCTCCCATCGGCAAAGTCCGAGATCCACTCCATCTCCATGGCCCTAAGGCCACCGGAGACGGGATGGGCTGGCACCGGCGGCGGCGGGAGGCAGAGAACCCAAAATCTTGGAAGCGGCGGCTGGCTAGGAAGACGTGGCCGATGTATGCCACTAGCAGCTAGATGTTGGAAGACCGAGTCGACCGACACTAGTTTCAAAGAATTCGACATGAGAAAATCTGTGGAAACTGTTCCTGATCTAGGCGCACAGTTCCCTAAATTAATGATTTTACAGGGTTAGAGATTTTCGTTGCTGGTGGGCCGGTAGCGAAGAGAAATTTTGGTGAGGGGGAGAGGACAAATCTGCAGCGCACGCTTTGAGATGGCTGCACCGCTAGGCGCCGGTGCATCGGCCGAACCTTTCGGCCGGCCCTACCCTAGCCGCCCGATCGGTCCCTCCCAAGCCGCTAGATCCTTATCCATACAGGTCATCTTCTTCCCTCAGGCTCGCGAGAAAAAGGACCATCCGCATCACATCAGCCCCGCGCTCTCTAGTGGCCGTCCGCATCGCCGGTCCCCACCCTCGCCGGCCGTCCTTGTCGCCGGTCCCCGCCCTCGCCGGCCGTCCTCATCGCCGGTCCCCACCCTTTCCGTCGGTCCTCGTCGCCAACTCAACCCATGTAGCAGCTGCATCAGTGGTTGCAGCTCTCGGCGGCGACGCTCGTAGCTTCTGTGGTGACGGCCGCAGCTCGCCGGCGTGCTTGCCGCTGCTCATGCCCGTCCAGTCGCAGCTCATCGGTCACATACCTCGCGGTTGCAACCTCTCGCTCACCCCCGTTTCAGCAAAAAATCCAGCTTCGCTTCCGGCCAAAAAAAATGCATCGTTGTTCGATGCAGCAAACCATGACTGCAGATGTAGCTGGATACGACATTGGTCGTAGCAAAATCCAGGACCGCTTGTAGCATGTAGCATGAAACCCATGACTTCCATCCTCGCCGAATGTTACTTGGACTACTGGTGGGTTGAAGCTATTTTCAACTACAAATAAAGCTTATCTGTGAATGTTTGCAACTTTTTCCATGAAGCAATGCCCGATTGAAAACTTTGTTCATATTTTGATTGAAGCTTTTTTCATCTAAGGTCGGAGCTTTTCTGGTAACGGTTGCAGCTTTTTCAGTTTGAAAGTGTTTGTACATTGAAAAACTTCATCCATGTTCTCGAAAAGCTGCAACCGCCGAGCGTGGTGACCGCGCCGGTTGCAAGCTGATTGTAGCAAAATGAGATGCTGATTGTAGCACAAGCGCAACGTGGTTCTAGCAAAAAAATGCCGATGGTAGCCAAAAAAAAAAATCTTCGTCGCCGTCCCAACCCAGTCGCATCTCTGGCATGAATGGATGTAGCAAAATTTCTCGCAGGTCGTAGCAAAAATTGATGACGATTGCAGCAAAAACTCGTCTCCACCGTTGCGGATTGTAGCTCCGCCATGAATGCATGTAGCAAAAAATGGTGCTGGTTCCAGCATGCCGCGATGCTGGTTCCAGCATGCGGCCAGCATGGTCGCAGCTCGCCGGTGGTGATTCTCCCACATATGCATCTTCGCTGGGCTCCAGTTCCCACCCGGTTGCAGCTCCTTTTTCCATCCCCATGTCGAAGCATTTTAACGAGCGGTTTGTGAAGAAGGAGCTTGAAGACGACCACGCGTGAAGGAAGATAACGGAGGGCAGAGTACGAAGCACCAGATATGATGAGAGAAAGAAAAACGGTCGTGATAGGCCTAAGGCACGTGGGCGGGCCGAGGAAAGGAAAAACAAACAACGGAACCGTGGATCGGGAGATATCCTAGTGCTAGATCCTTCGCGGATCGAGCAGCTTCGGCCGGTCCGTCGGTACGCAACGTTTTTCATAATTAAAGTGACGTGGAAGATGTGAACGCGGCAAAATAACAATTAATGATTATTGGTGGGGTTCGTCTATACTATAAGATACTGATAAGCCTTAGTCTCATCCATATCTGGCCACTCTCGCTCATGGGATTGAAAAATGTAGTATTCACCACTGAAGGAATTGTAGTGTCCCTTTCAGCCGTGCATACAGGTCATCCATCCACAATTTTTACACCTGAGTGGCCACAATTGCAATACAATTACTAGGTGGTTGGTTATTTAACTAACAGTGCTCCAATTGCCTAGACCATGCGTTTAACTAAAGACCATTTGTCTCGCAATCCTGTAAATTAGCACCAAAAGATGTCCCCGGCTATGTCACAACCATTCCACATCGCTATTCCTGCAACTAGGAAAAAGGAGGCCAATATCATACGGGTACATCAAATATGAACTTACTTTTTCTTTTGCGGGGAAAATATGAACTTACTTACGAAATGATTAGGGGACTTCACCTATCAGCAATGCAAGAGTCCGTAGGATTACAATTTATAGAAGCCATGCACGCAGATCATCGGCCCCAATTGAAGCAAGCTAACACAAAACTTATGTACTCAGTGGATAACCATCTAGTAGCTGTAGCCATCCATCCACACGCTTCCAAGAAGACAAGCCGATGAAGCAACACCTATGCAGGCATGCAGCAGCTAACTACCTTAAGCCATACCGGCAGCTCGGGGGCGACGCACGCATGCTATACCGGGCTCTCCAGGTCCGGCTCCCGTCCGGCGGTCTCCGCCCTCTTGGAGCCGTCCTTCACTGCCGGAACCGGGAGAGCAGGGCGCGCGCGGCAGACGGGGCAGGTGGCCTGCGCGCACAGCCAGACGTCGACGCACCCGACATGGAACGCGTGCCTGCACCCGGGCAAGGCGCGCACCGCGTCGCCGTCCTGCATGGCGCTCAGGCACACCGCGCACTCCTCCCTTACCTCGCTGCCGTCGCCACGCGCCTCCGCCTTGAATCGGACCACCGGCATGGCTGCCAGCGCCGCCTTGTCGAGCCCCCCTCCGCCGGCCCTCTTCCTCGCCGGCCCGGCTGCCGTGCTGGATCCCGTCCGATGCACGCCGTCCCGCCCGCTCCACCGTACGTATAGGTAGTTGAGGTACAGTATCACCCCGTAGAGTGCGAGGCACACCGCCGTGAACGCCGCCACGAGCTCCAGCGTCCCGCTGGAGCTGCAGCAGCCCCCGCCGCCGCCCCCATGCTGCGACGCCGTCGTCCCCGACGGGCCTCCCGCCGTCGACATGCCGATCTATGGACGCCACTTCAAGCAGGGAACTGGCAGTGTTGTGCCGTGCGGTTTCTTGCTTTGCTCTGTGTGTTGGGTGGGTTGGTGCGAACAATGATGGTTTTCTTGGTTTGTAGTGTAACGGCCGGTGGTGCTGGCGCCTGGTGGAGGGCTTGGATTTTAGTGGCGGGGGATGGCCTGGCGGTCATGCGGGGCTGCTCTGTCTTCCACGTTATAAGAGACTAGCACATATAATCCAAAAAAAAATAGCACGTATGCCGGTGTCGTTGCAATGGAAGAGATATTTTTTTACGAAAAGCATCGGAGAGATAATTGATGTATCCATCAAAACGGTCTCCATAGTGGTGGGACTACAGAGCGAGGAGCTGCGACGATTCTCACGGGTCATGTTTGGCCCACGAGATCTTAATAATGATGGGGTTGGTCGGAGTGGTGGCCACCACCCAACTTGTGCCTTTTTTCTTTGTGTCCGCCACGGTGTCTGGTTGTGGTTGCCTCCTTATTTTGTGGCAGCATGGCGACCTTCAGGCCATAGTTGCTTCGACCATTGTCTCTTATGATGACGTAACAAATATAGTACAAATTGTAGCGAATCCCGTTTCATTGGTATAATCAACACATAACCAGGTAGTCTCTACTTTACCAGGGTTTATTCTCTGTAATTATTTCAGCGATCACTTGCCCACATATTTTTAGTCAGAGCCAAGCCAACATATCCTCTTTTATTGCCATGTGTCCATAATTTCTTTTAGTTGTATTCAACAAAAATATTTTTTTATTGTCAAATAGCACATCGGATGCACAACAGTTCAAGTCTGGCCAGGCAAGTGGCAGGCACCAAAACGACATGTCTTTGTAAGGCGCGAACGAAAATCCAAAACAACCACTAAGTTGAAGGATCAAACTCACGACCTCAAAAACTCGACCACGTGCTATTAGCCACTCGAACAAACAACTCCTGCTTACAAATGGCCAGCGCGAATGCTTAATAATATAAAGTAGCGTATCATTCAAAACATTTTCTTCTCATCTTATTGAACTTATCAAAAAATAAATTAATAATTATGATATCTCGAATATTGTTTGAAACATGAAAATTTATTGAAATTCACAAAAAGAATTAAAAATATGAATCTTTTATAAGAAAACAAACAATTTTTGAATATGTGAACAATTTTTGAAAATTAAATATGTTTTAAACATTGAAACAATTCTGAAAAACATGTTTTATAACACAAGCATTACTTTGAATTTGTGAACTTTTCAATAAAAATGAATATTTTTTAATTTGCATCATTTTCAAAATGCAATTTATTTTGAAAATATCGAACAATTTTGGAAAACATAAAAAACAATTAAAATGCGAAAGTTTTCTATAGTTTTCAATAAATTCTACAATGGGAATAAAAATCAAAAATTTGGAAAAAAATTCAAAATGGTAAAAAATATAATAAATTCTGGAGATTTTACGAAAATTAATCAAAAACTAAAATTCTGAAAATTTGAATTTATGAAAAAAGGAAAAAACAAAAAGAAACTTGAAGGAGAAAAAAGAAAAAGGAAAGATAAAAGAAAGGGGAAAGAAACGAAAAAGGAAAAAGAAGCAGAACAGAGAAAAAATAAAAACGGGTCGTCCCAATACTGGGCGCCATATGCGAAACCTCGTCTATTTTACGCTCAGCTGCATGGACAGGAAATAAATGGGCTGGGCCTCAGCGCGCGCGGCCACGTAAGAAATTTTGCATAAAACTGTTTCTTTTATGGCAGATGGACATACAAAAAATTAGTACCACCTTGGATTAAAAAAATCGGTGGTGAACGAATGAAAAAAATCGACGAAACGCACCTTGCTTTATTAGTAGGTATATATTTTATTGATAATTAATTAAGTGATAAGACTTTGCTTTTGTGTATCAGTCGAGTGACGATCAATGTAGTTGTGGTGCTAGGATCGGCAGGGCTGGATGCTACAAAACGGCAACGAAAAATGTTGTGACGGTATTGCAAGCAACGACAACATATACTACAACCGTCCTGACTAAATTCCTACATCTGTCAATGGAGAATGTTGCAACTGGTGAGATGACGTGCTACACTTGACATGGGACACGACATGCTACAATCAGCAAGACGGATGATGTAACCGGTAGGAAGAAATGTTGTGAACGATGGGGCAAAATGATGCAAGGTTGACTGAGACTTGGTTAAATCTGAGTGGACTGAGTTTTAGCTTGCTTGTTCTCTCCCCCTTCCACACTACCACCACCACCACCATTAGACCCGCCCCCCTCTTTTTGCAGGCTGACACTACAGGAAAAAAACTGTTTTCCCGTGTGTTACCCTATAAGTTGTGTGCTATTTTTCGGGGACTCGGCTTATATTTCCTTTAAGCCGAGTGCGGAGGAAATAACACCCGGCAAATAAAATGCTCTCGGCTTATAGTATCCAGTAAGCCGAGTGGTCCCGAAAAGCCCTCGGCTTACATGAGGTACAAGGCACCTACACAAAAAGGCTCTCAGCTTATAGCGCACACCAGGCAAAGATATTTGCCACGTGTCACAACGGAGATGGTTGACGGGGCCATCACGGAGCAGCCTATAAGCCGTGTGCCCAATGGGAGCACTCGGCTTACATGGCATATAAGCCGTGTGTCAAGTGAAAGCACCCGGCTTATATTTTCTCAGATTTTTGCCAGCCTATTTTTTATTGCAAAATGGTTTTAAAATGATTTCCATTCTTTCTCACTCATTTTCTCCCAACTAGTTTTCATGGGACTTATTTTTTATGGCCTCAATTTTCTTATCTCTCTCTATTTACTGCCACTTTAATATTTTGATGGTCTTGTACTCTTCCAATCCCCTAGTGTACCTATATTAGGATCACATGCATAAGGATAGGTTGTTGCGCCCCTTATTCATGTTATTAGATGAATGCTTTTGTTGGTGGGTATGTCAAAAAGTATGTACCCCCAAGCTTTTTGGCCGAAAACACACTTGCCACATAAACACGACAATACCGCAGAAAGGTTTAGGGTCTAGCATGTTCAGAAAGTCCGGAAAGGTTTAGCAGCCAAAAAGGCTCTTGTCTCACAAACGCGACAATCTCGCAGGAAGGTTCTGCACCTACAATGTTATAGCCGCACCTAGTGCCGCTGAGAGGGAATCTTGTGAAGGCATGTCCTCAAACAAGGTCTGGCATGTCACCATGACGTGCCTTAACACAAACCAAGAGGAATTCACCTCGGTCAAAGCCCTCTCAAGTCCAATCAAAGATGTAGGTCGGGCCCGTGGATCGGGGAATCCCCGAAAACAACACGAGAGAGAGTAGGAAGAGCGCACCCACCTGCATATGGCCCAAATATATGTATGAAAGGGTTGTACGATGTTTAAATACTCAATGCACAACTTCGATGTGGCACTTCTCTCACAGACATGACAGTCCACAGGAAGGTTCTTGTAGGGGAACATGCTACGGAACAAAAATTTAAATTATGCTACACGATCACACACAGGAGCACTATGAAGATGGCGGTAATGACAAAAATCACCGATGGTCGGAGTAGCGGAAGCAGTGACGAGTCGGCACAGTTTAACGATCCCATGGATTCCCGCAATTAGGTTATACATGGGGCAAATCCACAGCTTGAATCCTCCCAGTGACACCAACCGACTAGGAGTCTCTAACCTACAAGAGATATAAGACAGAAAAGGCTCAGCGAATTATTGAAATGCTTTTGCAAATGGGGGAAGAACTTGAATAGCAAGTAGGATTCCATCCCTTCCTAATCCCTCACTCAAACTTTTAGGATTACTTCCAATGGAAGTTTGGGGGTGGCTTTGGGATCACCGATGGTCGGGCCCATGAAGAAAAAAGGAATGTGTAGATCTACATCAAAGTATGACAGTTACAGAAAATTTCCTTTGGGGTGGGGGTCACGTTGCTTGCCAAGTGACACTTTTCTAGGATGTTCATACACTTAGCATATGCATTAGTCCCTTTATTTCTCATCAATGATTTCTGAAATTCACTTAGACGCCTAGGTGTGCTTTCATTGGTAATTAAAAATAACCAAATACCTAGGGGAGATAAAGTTTGCAGGAATGCATACATTTTCAACTTATCAAACATTAGCTTAACATTCTCAGAAAAATATTATTAGCTAAGATAAATACCTATTCATGTTAGATTGGGGGAATATCAAAGAATAAGTTGGGAAGGGGAGGAGATTGCAACCAGTTGCGGTGGTAAACCCCTCTTTGGACATGAAAACTGCAATGATCAGGTGTCGTTTCGTTTACGGGCACCTGGTTTATTCAAGATCACAAAAAAGGCTTCCTGAATGAAAGAGATAAAGGACAACAACTAGATGTCGCACGGTCTGCCACACTAGCTCAATTAGTACTATCCATCAATGCATGGCGTCTGCCCTAAACCAATTAGCTCCTACCAAACCAACCCAACACACATCAGCTTGAAGTAATAATTGATGAGATTTACTCTATGGCATTGGCCTACAAACCCCCCCTTCATGGCTAGATAAAATATGGACGGGATTTACTCTGCGGCCTTCTCCTACAAACCCAGATTCACAGCTGGATCCAAAATACATGACAAAAACTATATGGGAGGCCCAGGCTAAGCCAAAGTTTAGAATCTTTTCCTGGCTCATCCAACATGGATGTATTCTAATGTCTAACATGTTAGTAGTCTAAGGATGGCCTCATGGGCATAGGTGTTGCTTGTTGCTCTATGTATCTACTCCTAGAAGAAATGTTGGTCTCCCAAGTCTAAGTGTTAAAAGCAAGTGATAAGTCTCCTTGGTTTTTTAAAAATGGTTATAAATTTATAGTATCAACACATTCTGGTCCAATGACTACTGCAACACGGGTTAAGAACTTCACTTGTGTCCCCAACGACTCTAGTGAGATTGTCAATCTCACTAGTTTTGATAGTTACAAGTTTTGGGCCTATTGCAACAAAATCGTTCGTTGCAATACATGCTAATTTGTGGCAATAAATACCTATTGCCACGAAACAACATTCGTTGGCAGCCGTTGCGACTGGACACATGGTAATAGGTTATTGCCACAAAAAAGCAATTGTGGCAATAAAGTGTGCTATTGCAACAACCATGTGGGAAGTTGCCACATGTTTTCCCGTGGCAACACTCACCTAATGCCACAATTTGCTTTGTGGAGATAGGTTTAATGCAACATGTAACAAATCATGGCGACTAGTAGCTCGTGGCGATAGCCATTTGTGGCAACACCCTATGCCAACGATGTTTGTTTCGTGGTGCATACTCTTCCGTGGCAATAGTCAATTGTTGCAATAAAATATGGCAACAATCCTTGCTTTCGTGGCATTAGGCATTTTGCTACGAGCCGCTACACTTGTGGCATTAAGTTATGGCAACAAATATTCCAGTTGTCGTAACAGGAAATTGCAACATACTAGCTTGGTGGTGATAAATAGATATCACAACGGGTGAACTGTTTGTAGCGAGAAACTATTGCGACAATATAAAATTTTCGTGGTGCTAACATGTGGCAACCAAAAGTGGGCTGTGGTAATATCCTATTGAAACCGTAAAAAAATAGAGGAATTCAATTACAATATTCGAAACCATACGTATAATATGTAGATTCATAAAATTCATAATTCTCATAGCAAATATCCATCAACTGAAACTCAAATATAATTTAGCCATCCTAATTAAGTGCCAAGACTAAACTATCTGTGATCTAGAGTCCACTCGAGCTAGTTCTTTGGATCCTGCAATCAAGAAATAAAAAATAGTTCTATTTAATGAGTCCAACATAAAATACACCATACAATTTTTCTAGACCCATTGTTAAAAAGAACTATTGCTAGACTAACTGGAGTAATACTGTGTCAGCAAGCATGTAACTAAGGGATCAGAACAGTTTTACAAGTGTAAATGTCTAAAGCATAAACACAAGTACATGTACTAAAAGCTTCACCTATTGATTTAAGTTGTGACTCAATCTATAGTTTTAGTTAAGTTCATGTCCCTAGCTAGCACATATTCGTTTTGTGTAAGTTGTGACTCGATGCAGCAACAACACATGGTGAAAAAGAAGAAGCAGCTAGTTAATTAGGAAGGCCAATGACGTAAGTATAAAATGCAGGTGAACATGAAGAGGTGACTTACCATTGCTTCAAACATTTGAGAATTCTTTGTTGCAGCTTGTACGAGCGCATTTGGAGAAATAACAATTAGCCTTCCACCTTGAGTCTTATTAGGACTAGATCTTTGTAAAAGAGTATTTTGCAAGTTTGTACTACTATTTTCTTTCTCAATCCTCTTCATAGTCACCTGCAAATAGAAGTGCACTTTTAGCAATGTACTAGTAAATGTGCATGTGCAATGCATGTCTTGACTAATACTCCCTCTGTCCCAAAATTCTTGTCTTAGATTTGTCTAAATACGGATGTATCAACTTGACACATCTGTATTTAGACAAATCTAAGAGAATAATTTTGGGACGGAGCGAGTATTACAATCATATGTGAAACTTCACTTGTGTATGTATTCAACGTGCAGCATTGATTTAATCATGTGAAATCAGCAAATATAGAGTAAACTTTACAAATCGATCTAACAGAAGATCAAACATTACCCTGGTCATAGCTGTAGCTTTCTGTGGAGCAGGGGGGATTGCTTGCTTATTTACAAGACACACACTGCTACCTCCAATTCTTCAAGTTCCTCCTTTGGTTAATCCTGCACATTTTGTGCAATAGTATTAATGATAAGTGACTCGGCTAAAACAACGAAACAGAAGATTGTAATAAATCTTAAATATTGCCTTGTTCAAATTAGCAAAAGCAAGAGGATCTGACAATGCATCATGAATTTGTTTCATATGTCCAGTCAGTTTGTTAATTCCACCCATATCTTTTCAACGCACCAATATTTCAACAATATGCATGTAGCAATCAAAATATCTAATTTGCAAGGCTGAAAAGCTACACGTGAAGCATTTGCAAGACCGTGACCATAGTAATGGTATACCTGGGAACGAAATTGGAGATTACAGTGACAGAGCATAAAATAAAGTAGTTGGGCGCAAGAGAAAAGCTCCACATACAGTGAGATGGCTCATACGTCCAAGACTACATGTTGTTTGTTTGGATCAACTATTTTTCCAATCGACAAAGCCCAAGTCCAAAATCAAAAATATCAAGATGTATTGACAGTTATCGAACTTGCAAGATATATTCTTTAAGCTTGATTTGTCCAAAATCATCTTAAACTTTCATAAATCGGAAAAGGCGGGTGGATTTCCTCCTATGATAAATAAAGAATGGAAAAAATATGTAATGATAATTTTGTATCCCTGGTTACTTCCAAACACTAAATTAAGAACTGAGACACGTAATTACCAAGTATTTTACAAGATCCATGATTATTTCATCATACAGTAAAATAGCAATGGAGACAACAACTAATGAGTAATGACCAAGGGTCTTTTCAAAACATCCTGCATTCCGAATAAATCATCAACACTAACCAAGGGCCTGAAGCTGCTCGCTGATTTTCTCCTATTGCCTCTGCAGCACGATTCAGTTAAAATGGACCTTTAGTTCAAATCCACCAAAATCCCAAGAGAATGCAAAACATTTTAGTGCATATGGTAGACAAAAATGCAGTTTCGGCAATGAAACTACCTTTGCAGGCTTGACGTTTCCTTGCGAGGGGCGGTGGTGATGTGCGCCACCTTGTTCACCTTGCTGGTCATCATGCCCAATAAACCTAAGAAGGTGGACCATGTTCAGCATCTTTTTTGTATTGTGAAAAATAATAATATGTATGCTTGTCAATTAGAGGCCCACAACAACACTTTCTATTGACTTCAATATTTGAAAATTTATGTTCTTCTCGCGGGACATTTTTTGTATGAAACAGTATTAGAGAAATTCAGTTAAACAGACATTAATTATGCTCATATCCACCAAAATCCCAAGGGAATGCAAAACATTTGAGTGCATATGGTAGAAAAAAAATGCAGTTTTGGCGGCGAAACTACTTTTGCGGGCTTGGCCAGTCCTTGTGCATGGCGGTGGTCATGAGCTCCACCGGCTTCGCCTTGCTGGTAATCATGCTCAATAAACCTGGGAGCAAGAAGGTTGAACATGTTCATCATTTTTTTGTAGTGTCCAAAATAATAATATGTATACTTATCAATTATAGGTCGACAACAACACTTTCTGTTCACATTTTAAAGTTTATTTTCTTCCTTAGTAAGAACAAAAATCATTCTAGGAAAACAAATTTTACTCAATGATTAGTTTAACTGTTGAGCAAATAGTTACAGGTTCAGCTGACACCTTTGTGTTTTTGTTACTGATTTGTAGCTCCTCTGGTTTTCTCTTCTTTGTAGGCTGAGAGTATATCCAACCTTTGATAAAGTTTTGAATGTTGAAAGTTCTGAATCTATATGTTCGATTTATCTAGCTTTTTTCTAGGCTGAGAGTATATCCACACCCTTTTAAGGCAGTCAATGGACAGAAAATTAGTAGAAGAACAGTAGGTACGCCGTGTTTCAGGATATAACTGTAACCGCAAATGGGGTTTCTTTGATTCTGAAAGTATGCATTGCAAATGCTCTTGTCAGAAGCAACTCGCTGAGAACCTGTAATATTTGTTGCAACAACAGCGACCACAGCGTCGAGCAGAGGAAGAATAGCCCAGCAATTGCATGACCTGCAAACCAAAAATTAGGACCAAATTAGAGAGTTCTATAAGACTTCAATGGATGGGAAATTTCAGGAGAATCCTTCAATGTTCATAAGAATCCCAAGAAACAAAACATATAGGCTAGTATGACACGGAGGCCCATGCCACATGACGCCAGAAGCGGGAGGAACGTGCCTCCTTCACGCATGACGCCCTCCGCCGTGCAGCCGCCACGGCACTGTTGCACGCCCGCGCCATAAGGCCTGCCACGTGCAGCTTCGCCACCGAGCCCCTCACACACGTCTCCTCCTCTATTCTCTCTGTTCTATTTATCTTCTGGAGCAGATTCATTTATCTCCCCATGATCCAATCGCACTATCAAAAGGCCTGATTCTACCACACTGGGTCAATTACTTCTCACTTTTCTCTCAAGTTTCTCACATCTCTACTCTGCTTCTTTGAGTCGAATTGTTTTGGGTGAACAATTCTTCAGTTAACCTCCACGGTACACAGCTTGTCTCTATGGACGTCGGGCCAATAATTAATACCTTTTGTTTTGATTTAAAATTATCCATTAAGACGAAAATGCAGAACAGAATCATGCACACACATATTAATAGAAAACACATCTAGGAGTAGATGGAACTTTATCTGAAGCCACACGACGCGGACTTCAATTCAGCCTAGGCAATTTAACGAAAACTACAGAGAGATGCCGGTCCAGGTGCCAGGAACTTGGAGGGTTATACAAGTTGCAGCCAAATTGGCTTCCAATTGAAGCAGGAAAGTAGGGAATGCACACACACAAAACAGATCGATCTACATCGCTCACTATGGAGGTTCAGGGATGCGGCTTAGTGATGAACCTGGTCATGGCGTCTCCACCTCTGGGTCGGCCATGTGGCGAGCAGGCCCGACGTAGGCAGGCCGACACTGTGCTCGCGATGCAGGGAAGAAGACGGGAACTCCGTGAGCGCCGGCGCCAGACCGCATCGCTGCCGCTGCCAGCATGGCCGAGGACACGGAGACGCGGCCCGCGTCGGCGGGCACGGAGGAGAGGGCGAGATCGAGGACGACGAATCCTCGTCGTGCAGTGGACTTCGGCGTGGTTCGCTGTGTTAACGTCGTGACGGAGGAACCAGGACGAGAGCTCAGATTCAATCGCCCGTGAAGACGCCGTGTGATTTGGTTTAGAATAGTATAATTGTGGGTAGTTAGGAAGGCAAGGATAAATAGACTCTATTTTTTGGTGGGAACACAAAATATTGGCGCAAACTACAGTAAACAAAAATTAGGTGGTGGGAAAGTAATTATTTTTTGATGGAATGTTTAGAATAATAAAATAAATTGGAAAAAGAATATTTCAAAGCAATATGAGAGATATATGCTCCTAAATATAATGTTACTAAAATATGTTTTTCAAAAGTTATTTCTTGTTGAAAAGACCACCAAATCCGAGAATCATGGAGGGGCGATCCGGCGCCTTCCCCTCTAACTTTCTCGCCGTCGATATTTGTATATTTCTTATTTATACATTGTTTCCCGGTTATTAGTATACATGTATGGTACATATAAGTAGTTCAATGTGACCAATCCAGGGCATCATATGTTCAGAGGATACCATATTTTGCATTGTTGTTGTCACTGGGTGTTTTCATGTCCCGGCAAATCGTCTCACGACTGTCATCTTCCTTACGAACTAGATCGGGAGATTCCCGATGAAATCGTCTCACGCCTGTCATCTTCCTAAGTACGGCGGTAGGTGGCGTGTGGGAAGCTCGCATCCATGGCCGGTGGAGAGGCTTGAGCTCGCGGGCGAAGGTCGGGAAGAGGGACAGAGGAACTACTTGGTCAACACCGAGGATGCAGGAAGAGGGCAACGGGAGCCAGACCGCATCGCTGCCGTTGCCAGCATGGCCAAGGACACGGAGACGCGGCCCGCGTCGGCGGGCACGGAGGAGAGGGCGAGATCGAGGACGACGAATCCTCGTCGTGCAGTGGACTCCGGTGTGGTTCACTGTGTTGACGTCGTGACGGAGGAACCAGGACGAGAGCTCAGATTCAATCGCCCGTGAAGACACCTTGTGATTTGGTTTAGAATAGTATAATTGTGGGTAGTTAGGAAGGCAAGGATAAATAGACTCTAATTTTTTGGTGGGAACACAAAATATTGGCGCAAACTACAATAAACCAAAATTAGGTGGTGGGAAAGTAATTATTTTTTGATGGAATGTTTAGAATAATAAAATAAATTGGAAAAAGAATATTTCAAAGCAATATGAGAGATATATGCTCCTAAATATAATGTTACTAAAATATGTTTTTCAAAAGTTATTTCTTGTTGAAAAGATCACCAAATCCGAGAATCATGGAGGGGCGATCCGGCGCCTTCCCCTCTAACTTTCTCGCCGTCGATATTTGTATATTTCTTATTTATACATTGTTTCCCGGTTATTAGTATACATGTATGGTACGTATAAGTAGTTCAATGTGACCAATCCAGGGCATCATATGTTTAGAGCATACCATATTTTGCATTGTTGTTGTCACTGGGTGTTTTCATGTCCCGGCAAATCGTCTCACGACTGTCATCTTCCTTACGAACTAGATCGGGAGATTCCCGATGAAATTGTCTCACGCCTGTCATCTTCCTAAGTACGGCGGTAGGTGGTGTGTGGGAAGCTCGCATCCATGGCCGGTGGAGAGGCTTGAGCTCGCGGGCGAAGGTCCGGACGAGGGACAGAGGAACTCCTTGGTCAACACCGAGGATGCAGGAAGAGGGCAACGGGAGCCAGACCGCATCGCTGCCGCTGCCAGCATGGCCAAGGACACGGAGACGCGGCCCGCGTCGGCGGGCACGGAGGAGAGGGCGAGATCGAGGACGACGAATCCTCGTCGTGCAGTGGACTCCGGTGTGGTTCGCTGTGTTGACGTCGTGACGGAGGAACCAGGACGAGAGCTCAGATTCAATCGCCCGTGAAGATGCCGTGTGATTTGGTTTAGAATAGTATAATTGTGGGTAGTTAGGAAGGCAAGGATAAATAGACTCTATTTTTTTGGTGGGAACACAAAATATTGGCGCAAACTACAGTAAACCAAAATTAGGTGGTGGGAAAGTAATTATTTTTTGATGGAATGTTTAGAATAATAAAATAAATTGGAAAAAGAATATTTCAAAGCAATATGAGAGATATATGCTCCTAAATATAATGTTACTAAAATATGTTTTTCAAAAGTTATTTCTTGTTGAAAAGACCACCAAATCCGAGAATCATGGAGGGACGATCCGGCGCCTTCCCCTCTAACTTTCTCGCCGTCGATATTTGTATATTTCTTATTTATACATTGTTTCCCGGTTATAGTATACATGTATGGTACGTATAAGTAGTTCAATGTGACCAATCCAGGGCATCATATGTTTAGAGGATACCATATTTTGCATTGTTGTTGTCACTGGGTGTTTTCATGTCCCGGCAAATCGTCTCACGACTGTCATCTTCCTTACGAACTAGATCGGGAGATTCCCGATGAAATCGTCTCACGCCTGTCATCTTCCTAAGTACGGCGGTAGGTGGCGTGTGGGAAGCTCGCATCCATGGCCGGTGGAGAGGCTCGAGCTCGCGGGCGAAAGTCGGGAAGAGGGACAGAGGAACTGCTTGGTCAACACCGAGGATGCAGGAAGAGGGCAACGGGAGCCATGGCCGACCAGGAGCGGCGTGCAAGGTCAGAGGGGCAGCTCGCGGTCGGGGCTTGCCGTCCCGCAGAAGTAGAGGTTGCGACCGGTGCTAGAGCGTTGTCGCCGGGCGACCCGACTGTAGGTACAACCGGGTTTGCACTACAATTTCAGAAAATCATTTCAAAAGTAGCAAAAACTTGGCCAATTTTGAACTATAGCCCACAAAAACCTGATGTGACCCTTACTTTAAAACTACTAGGTTATATTCTTACCTTGAAACACAAGTACAAATGGGATGGGTTGATGAGATGGTCGATCTATGTCAGTCTTGATCTCACATTTTGATCTTGAGATGGGGTGATCTAAACATCTTTCATCTTACCAAACAATCCGTGGAGAGTTCCTCCGCGGTAGAGTAGCTCCAACATAATCATGTCATTTTTGTTTCAACGAAAACCATAGAGGTCAAACTGTGTAAATTAATAACCAAACCAATTTCGTTCTGAGATTTCTTGTGTTAGGAACGTGTTGTTACATCATGGATCTACAATTGTGTATCTTTGTTTACTTCCTAGTTGCCATGACAAAATTCAAACTTTCAGAACAAATATTGCTTTGCAATGAAGTTAAATTTAGTCCTAGCATTTCACACACAAAATAAATCTCATTCGGCCAGCAAGAAAATTGTGTGCAAATCTTCTATGTTTCTAAGCTCCTTCAAATTGGGGCGCTGAGAGTGCTCCGGGCTATGGTCGTGTGGTGGACCCTGTTCATCAGCGCCAGGAAGCGACAATCCAAGCTGGCTTAGACATGTTTTTTGTGTGTCAATCGCACATGATTTTTCCGTATCTTCGAGTCGTCCATATGAAGGAAATATGCCCTAGAGGCAATAATAAAGTTATTATTTATTTCCTTATTTCATGATAAATGTTTATTATTCATGCTAGAATTGTATTAACCGAAAACATAATACTTGTGTGAATACATAGACAAACTAAACGTCACTAGTATGCCTCTACTTGACTAGCCCGTTAATCGAAGATGGTTATGTTTCCTAACCATAGACATGTGTTGTCATTTGATTAACGGGATCACATCATTAGGAGAATGATGTGATTGACATGACCCATTCCATTAGCTTAGCACCCGATCGTTTAGTATGTTGCTATTGCTTCTTCATGACTTATACATGTTCCTATAACTATGAGATTATGCAACTCCCGTTTGCCGGAGGAACACTTTTTGTGCTACCAAACGTCACAACGTAACTGGGTGATTATAAAGGAGCTCTACAGGTGTCTCCAAAAGTACATGTTGGGTTGGTGTATTTTGAGATTAGGATTTGTCACTCCGATTGTCGGAGAGGTATCTCTGGGGCCCTCTCGGTAATGCACATCACATAAGCCTTGCAAGCATTGCGACTAATGAGTTAGTTGTGAGGTGATGTATTACGGAACGAGTAAAGAGACTTGCCGGTAATGAGATTAAACTAGGCATTAAGATACCGACGAACGAATCTCGGGCAAGTAACACACCGATGACAAAGGGAACAACGTATGTTGTTATGCGATCTGACCGATAAAGATCTTCGTAGAATATGTGGGAGCCAATATGAGCATCCAGGTTCCGCTATTGGTTACTGACCGGAGACGGGGGCTGGGGGCACCCCTAGACACACAAGTTGATCTCTATGATCGTTCTCTTAGCCGTGTGCGGTGCCCCCTTCCACCATAGTCCTCGATAATATTGTAGTGGTGCTTAGGCGAAGCCTTGTGACAGTTGAACATCAAGATCATCATCACGCCGTCGTGCTGACGGAACTCTTCCTCGACACTTTGTTGGATCGAAGTCCGGGGATCGTCATCGAGCTGAACGTGTGCTAAAACTCGGAGGTGCCGTAGTTTCGGTGCTTGATCGGTCGGGCCATGAAGATGTACGACTACATCAACCGCGTTGTCATAACACTTCCGTTGTCGGTCTACGAGAGTACGTAGATCACACTCTCCCCTCTCATTGCTATGCATCACCATGATCTTGCGTGTGCGTAGGAATTTTTTTGAAATTACTACGTTCCCCAACACCATATGCTATGTAGTGCTTCGTGATTTGATTGGGTTGGGGATTTTGATTTTGCGAGTTGCCACCTGGTCACTTTCCTGTTTTGAAGTAATAATCCTTTATTTGATACTCTCACTCTCCTGCAGTGCAGATTATTGCTCTTGATTATGTTCCGCATCCTCCAGAATAAAAATCTTTCTCTCTGATTTTTAGTCGAGAGAATTGCATTTATCGTCCTCGTAGTCGCTGGCTGGCAAGGTCTAACTTGGTCCTGGTGGTTGCAAAGTGCTTCAATACGGTCCCGGCACAAGATAATACATGCTCAATACGGTCTTTGAGGTTCAAACAGCAGTCCTGACTCTACACGCTGCATAGTATCTCGTATTTCTATAGCTAACAGGCACATTCGTCTGTGGGCCGAGTAATACAAAGAAAAAAGCGTGTCGACAAATAAAAGGAAAAAAAGACATGACAAGGGGATTCGCACGCTTAAGCTTCTGCCCCGTCGTTGGGCAAGCAAGCCACCAGGGCGAATCCCTGATATGTTTAATATGTGGACGCATTGTCTATTATATAGATATCCTGTCTTCTAAAAAATTCGTAAATTTTAAAAATGTTCATGAGTTTTTTCAAAAACATTCATCGCTTCCCACCAAGCCAAATCCGTGATATGTTTAATATGGGGATGCATTGTCTATTATATAGACATACTTCTCTTTTAAAAATTTCGTAAATTTATAAAATGTTCATGAGTTTTATAAAAAATGTTCATCGCTTCCAAAAAAAATCATGATAGAAAAATAAAGTTCGTGTCCACAAAAAAATGTCCATGATATTTTTTCAAAATATACAAAACAATTTTTCGGAATTTCTTTAAAATATTTCAATTTTATAAAAATCTTCACTGATTCGAAATAAAATTCATGAATAAAGAAATATTCTTCACAAAAAATGTTTCTGAATTTCAAAAGTTGTTCCCCAATTTCAAGTAATGTTCGCCTATGCAAAAAAAAAACTTGTCGACGAGTTCCAAAATAATTATTAGTCCATCATTATTGGGAATTTTATCAAACTACGCAAACTTTTCTTTTACATTGTAAAAACATTTGAAAATTTCGCATACATTATTTGTGTACCATGCAATTTTTTTTACATTGTATAAACATTTTGGAAAATTTCACATACATTATTTGGAAATATGTGAGTATTCCGTTAAATGTCACATTTATATTTAGAATGGGAATAAACATTTTCTGAACATTGTTGGGAATTTTGTCAAACAATGCAAACCATGCAGTATGACAGTTAGCCCGGTCCTGCTTGTCCGAATGGGCCCATATGTCAGTGGGATATATGAGAAATAAAAGAAAAAAAACAGCACGCGGGGGTGTCGAATTCGAAACATGTGCGCTGGTGAAGCACGTGCTAACCACCAGACAAAGCATGTATGTGCTATATATCTGGAGATGCACTTCTTATATATTAGTTTTTTCTCTTAGGAATCTATTTAGGGTTTTTTTGGGTGAAAAGAAATCTATTTAAGTTTTTTGAGAAAAGAAATCCATTTAGGTTTTTTTAGCAACAGAAATCCATTTAGGTATACATAGTCTTTTCTTTCGGGCTGGACGGGCCTGTAATTTTTGTTTTAAAGCTATGGCCCAGTTGTCTTATGTGTGCTCTAGTTTTTTGTTCGTGTTCATTTTTTTGGCGATCTCCTATTTGGTGCGAGCGGCCTGGTGTGTAACCCCCTGCACTCAGTACATAAATTTTTTTTGAAACTGCAAAAATTTTAAAATTCATGATTTTTTTGAAAATGGTAAACATTTTTACAAATTAGGGTGAACATTTTTCAAATTTAAAATTTGTTCACGAAATTGAAAAAATGTTCACCATAATTTTGAAGTTGCGAACATTTTCTAAATTCATGAAATTATTTACAAATTCTTGAATCTTTTTTGAATTCACAAACATTTTGAAATTACGTACATGTTTTTTGGAACTTGTGAACAAGTAGTTTTTTTACATAGGCGAACATTTCTTGGCCATTTCAAATCCAAATGTAACGAGTTAAATATGTATTCTTATCAAGAAAGTGTGTTCTATCCATTTATAAAGTTTTTCCATAGTCTTGGTTAATTAAAATTGGTGCAATTTAAAAATAATTTAATTACTCCTTAGAGCTTGCAAAAAATACAACTTACTTTCTATAAATTTGAATAATATATTTTTCCACTGTTTTACTTGTACTAATGCAACGTCACACCGATGTTGCAATATCTTTTCGAATATTACCATGAATAGTTATCCTGTTGAAATACCTAGTCTCTATTGCAACAAAATGACTGCTTCGTGCAACAATTTTTTTTTGTTGCAATATGCTACCATATTGCAACGCCGATTTAGTTTGTTGCAATAGCTAGCCACTTTTTGCAACAATATTTGTAACTAATGCAACGTCATGCCTGTGTTGCAATATCTTTCCGAATATTGCCATGGATAGTTATTCTGTTGAAATGCCTAGTCTCTATTACAACAAAATGACTGCCCTCATGCAACGGAATCTGTTTGTCGCAATACCACTGCCATATTGCAACGCCGATACAATTCGTTGCAATATGAGGTCTCTATTGAAACAAACTTAGTATTTATCGTGACCAAACTAAGTTATGGCAATATGTGCGACCTATTACCACAACAAGAGAATTTGTGGTAATATTGCGTTTTATTGCAACAAAACTTAGTTGTAGCAATAAATTTTATTGCAATAGACCGGAATCCTTGTAGTGGGTGTATTGTATTGTTGGAAGTGTTTTCTATTTTCGGCATAAATAATTGCAAAAAATAGAAGTGCATGTACAAGTACTGCTTGTTTCTATGGGAAAAGTTGTATTGCGGTTCATGGGTTCCCTAACAACATCTTTGCAAGTAACAACGACACACCAATGTAAATATAAACATAAGTGTGTGTGTAATGAATGATGAAAACAAGCATGGAAAATCATAACATGTGTTGCGATGATATTATACAAGCAATACCATTCATGTACGTATAGACTAACATCCATCTACAAACATTTATAACTAACACTCCACCGCAAGGGCAACAACCTGTCATGCATCACCAAGTATTACTAAGTAGTAAATGAAGAAAATATGCCCTAGAGGCAATAATAAAGTTGTTATTTATATTTCCTTATATCATGATAAATGTTTATTATTCATGCTAGAATTGTATTAACCGGAAACTTAGTACATGTGTGAATACATAGAAAAACAGAGTATCACTAGTTTGCCTCTACTTGACTAGCTCGTTGAATCAATGATGGTTATGTTTCCTAACCATACACATGAGTTGTCATTTGATTAACGGGATCACATAATTAGAGAATGATGTGAATGACTTGACCCATCCGTTAGCTTAGCATGATGTTCGTTTAGTTTGTTGCTATTGCTTTCTCCATAACTATACATGTTCCTATGACTATGAGATCATGCAACTTCCAAATACCAGAGGAACACTTTGTGTGCTACCAAACGTCACAACGTAATTGGGTGATTATAAAGGTGCTCTACAGGTGTCTTGGATGGTATTTGTTGAGTAGGCATGGATCAAGATTAGGATTTGTCACTCCGATTGTCAGAGAGCTATCTCTAGGCCCACTACAAGAAATATGTCAACTTGTGACCACCACTATTGGTCACTGAATGGTCACAGTTTTCCATTTGTGACCTTTTTGTGACCAAAAACATAAGGTCAAAAGCTGGCCGCCGTAAACTAACATTAGCGACCTTTCTTCTGAAATGGTCGTAGACGTTTATGACCAAAAAAGGTCGTAGATTTAACGACCAATTATTTTGTTCACTAGCAATCCGACCACACCACGTCAGATCCACCGTGGCAAGCTGACGTGGCAGAATTACGACCAAATGAAAAGGTCGTAAAATAGAATCAACATGGTCCATTTCAGCCGTCTACATGGGCCAAGCCCAATAATTCAGCCCATTTATTTTTTTCTCTCTTTATTTTGCTTATCTGCATGGGCCTGGCCCAATAATTTGGCCTTTTATTTTCTGGGAATGGAGCCTTTTTCTGATGAATTTTTTATAGTCCACTATTGTTTTGGGCCACAACCTTTTTAGTCTAGTTCGAATTTGGGCCTTGGACTTTTTATTTTCTGTTATGCATCCTTTCATAATTTTTTTCTTATAGTCATTTCTTTTTTAGGCCCAAGCCTTTTTAGTCTAATTCTTGTTTGGGCCTCGGCCTTTTTAGAGCCCAGGTTCTTATTTTGCATAACTATAAACAGAAAGGCCTAGGTGCACAAGCGATCCACAAGCCCAGGTTCAAACAGCAAGGCCCAGGTACACAAGTGATCCACATAACTTCACAAGAAATAAACACAGGTTCACAAGATCATAACTTCACAGGTTCACATAACTTCACAGGTTCATAAGATCACATAACTTCACAGGTTCACATAACTTCACAGGAAGCAATGCAACAAAATGCTCAAAGACAAAATGCACAAGAGGTTCACAGCCATCAAACAACCATCAAACTAGGCAGCAATGCAACTACCTGCTCAAACTGCACAACCATCAAACTGCCTTAGCTCCAAAGAGAGCCATCAAGTGGGCTAACTTCTCTTCCTACTCTTGAGACTTATTGCGCAGCAGCACAAGTTCCTTGTCGTGTGCAGCTTCAGATTCGTCCGCCTTCATCTTGATTGCCGCCAATTCTTCTTGCATCACTTCAGCTTGAAGCTCAGACCTCTCCAGCTTCTACTCAAGGTCACGAACATGAGCAGCCACTTCAGCAGTTGCTTTGCCGGAGTTCCTAGATGACTGGAGCCCAACATTCCTGAGGAATGTGCTTTGCTTGACTTCGGTCTTGAGCACTTCTTCGACAATTTCAACAACAGACTTTGGCTCTTCACCTTCTGGTACCGACGTGTCCTTCATTTTTTCCATCTCAAGCTAGCATATGGAGGAAAATGATAAGCATTAGTGGGAGATCTATTTCACAGTTTGCAAACCAAACCAAGCAAGAGAAACCAAACCAGCACACAAATGGATTATTTGAAGTAATCAAACCAGCACACAAAATCTATACAAGAAGATGATGACTAGTGACCTGGAGACATGCAATTGGAATAATATGATCACTTCATTAAGCCTAGAATGGTGGTTCTATATAAGATGGCTTCCCGAGTGAGCCGATCATCAAACTAACATTCAGATCAAATTTCATCATATCATAAAAAATGCAACACATAGCTACAACAAGTTCTGATATCTTTGTTGAACTATTAAACAGCATCAAAGCATGGAACATAGCGTGTGTTCTTGACTGGCTCCCAATCAAACATCATCAAATCATCAAAGCATCAAACCTGGCTGTGAATCAAATAGGGCAAATCATGGAGTGACTTACTATAGCAGTCTTGACTGGCTCCGAAAACCCGTGCTTCTTGCTGTTGTGGGTGGCCTTAAAAAAGTCAATCATAAACAACTCCTCAACCTTACGCTCTTCTTTCTGAAATGTTTTTCAACAAAAATCAAAATGTTATTCAGCAAGAATCAGAAATGTTATTCAATGAGGATCAAATAGTAAGGTCTCTAGAGAAAAGTTCTCACAGTGGCAAAAATGTGTGCTGTGTAGTGCCTGGAACCAGTTCTCTAATTATACACGACTTTTCATCGATTCATCTTGTTCGACACACAGGTTTCCTACAAAAAAGCATACTTTCAGCATTATCTAGCACTAGCATATCATGTGCAGAACATAAAGCATCAAACAAAGCAGAGACAAACCTTGTGTCTTCGGGTAGACCACATCTCCACCAGAGCTTGCCATTCACCATCCGTCAGATTAGGCACCGGAGACTTAATGCTGACTTTATTTGCGGCTACGGTATCAAAATACTTCTTCTTGATCTGATGGCGTCCGTTCTTTGAATTTTTCTGCAGAATATCTTTGCACGCGGTCTTGATGGTCTCTAAGTCCATGTTCATCTCAAAATTTGCCTACCAAGACAACAAACAAGGTAGGAACAATATTAGTGATCATGCATAGGTGTAACAGAAAATAGATAGCACATTAACTATGAAACAAGTAGCTTAGAACAACTTTCCCAATGTAGTTCTCCAATAGACTAGCATTTTTCTTGTATAGCTTGAAGTGAGGAAGAACCGGAAGATGGGTTCTTGCAATGAGTCCACACTCAGAAGCAAGCTTTGCTGCCTGCAGAGGCTTCTCTGGACGCTTCATCCCTTCGGCTATTTGGATAGGCACCTTGCTACCAAGCAACTTGGTGATCCTCTCTAGCCCTTGGCCCTTTCTAAGTCTAGTCTTGGTAGTCATTGCATCTGAAAATGAAAATGAACTCATAAATTAGAATAGAAATCGACAAATGCAGGAATCGACAAAAGCATACATGATCATTCTATTTGGAAAATTCACTAGTAAAAGATAGCATTGCAAAGGTCAACTTGCCTGATTGAAGCACAAGCTGTTGTTCTTCTTCATTGATGACATCATTCCTGTCAATAGAAAGTGCAACATGGCTGAGGTCTATGTGGACAGTGTCTGCTTCATCAATGCAGATGGTTGCTACTTCATCTAGGTAGACAGTGCCACCTCCATCCATGCTGAGAATGGTTCCTTCATCCATGGGCGGCAACTCATCACCCATTTGCACCGAGGTCTCAGAGTCCATGCGCAGCAGACTTTCCTGATGGTCCGTCGTAGTCGCCATCTTTGCTTTCTGCCTTGTGACTCTATCAAGGGAAGGTTCATCATGTTCCAGGATCCTCTTTTTTTGTCTTGGAGCTGGGGCCATCACCCTTCCTGGAGGCATTGCAGCAGATGTTTCTGAGCTCTTCTTCTTCTTGCTGACTATCTTCTTAACACCAGGCCTCTTCGTCCTAGATTCCTTCAGTGCCTCGTATAAACAGCACGGAAAAATATTAGATCACAAGAGAAATATGTGAGCACAAGAAATAACATAGCATAAAAGAACCCCAATCCTCCAAGCAAGACAGAGTTTGCACCTTAACAATCTTGTTCACTACAACATCATCCACTTCCTCTCCATCAATAACTTCGTCCTCCTTAGGATTGTACTCTGGGTCATCATTGATAACTCCACTACCTTCTTGAATCTCATCACTTCTACCTTCTTGTACACCATTTGATTTCCTAATCATCGATGCTATTGCACCGATGCTAAGGGACTGGAACATCCGATTGTTCCTCATGATATTTCTAGCCCTAACCTTCTCGTACTCGATGAGAGGCTCTTCTTTGCATGATAAAGGAAACGTAACTATTAGGTGAATGTTTGGAATGCATGGACAGACAGCCAAACATATCTTACGAAATTTTATTATCATTTAATCCTAGTTATTTAGGTAAGGAAGACTAACAGCACACAGACACAATTAAGCCAGCTTATTCAGATTGCAGCAATGCATTTCACTTAGCATACTAAGACAAAGATTTTATGAAACTGACAGTATAACCACAAGGAGCAAGTTGCATACCAACGATTGGCCTCATGTTTGACCTTGTCATCCTTGCCATGGATGATCTTGAGGTGGTGCTTGCAAAATAGAATAAACAACAATCAGATACAACAGGGATAATGTAAAATGATGCACTTATTGTTGGGGAACGTAGTAATTTCCCAAAATTTCCTACGCACACGCAAGATCATGGTGATGCATAACAACGAGAGGGGAGAGTGTTGTGTACGTACCCTCGTAGACCAGCAACGGAAGCATTAACACAACATAGAGGAAGTAGTCGTATGTCTTCCTGATCCGACCGATCAAAGTACCAAACGTACGGCACCTCCGAGTTCTGCACACGTTCAACTCGGTGACTTCCCTCGAGCTCCGATCCAGCAAAATGTTGAGGGAGAGTTTCGTCAGCACGACGGCGTGATGACGGTGATGATGTTCTACCGACGCAGGGCTTCGCCTAAGCACCGCTACGATATGACCGAGGTGGAATATGGTGGAAGGGGGCACCGCACACGGCTAAGGAGCGATCACGAAGATCAACTTGTGTGTCATGGGGTGCCCCCTTGCCCCCGTATATAAAGGAGGGAGAGGGGGAGGTGCGGCCGGCCCTAGGGGTGCACCTGGAGGAGTCCTACTCCCACCGGGAGTAGGACCCCCCTCTTGCCTTGTTGGAAAAGGAAGGGGGAAGGGAGAAAGAGGAAAGGGGGGCGCCACCCCCCTTCCTTGTCCTCTTTGGACTAGGGGGGAGGGGGCGCGCGGCCTTCCCTGGCCGGCCCTCCTCTTCTCCCTTATGGCCCATGTAGGCCCAATAACCACCGGGGGGTTTCGGTAACTGCTCGGTACTCCGGTAAAATCCCCATTTCACCCGGAACATTTCCGATATCCAAATATAGGCTTCCAATATATCAATCATTATGTCTCGACCATTTCGAGACTCCTCGTCATGTCCGTGGTCACATCCGGGACTCCGAACAACCTTCGGTACATCAGAACACAAAAACCCTAATTACGATCGTCACCGAACTTTAAGCGTGCGGACCCTATGGGTTCGAGAACTATGTAGACATGACCGAGACACGTCTCCGGTCAATAACCAATAGCAGAACCTGGATGCTCATATTGGCTCCTACATATTCTACGAAGATCTTTATTGGTCAGACCGCATAACAACATACGTTGTTCCCTTTGTCATCGGTATGTTACTTGCCCGAGATTCGATCGTCGGTATCTTAATACCTAGTTCAATCTCGTTACCGGCAAGTCTCTTTAATCGTTCCGTAATACATCATCCCGCAACTAACTTATTAGTTGCAATGCTTGCAAGCCTTGAGTGATGTGCATTATCGAGAGGGCCCAGAGATACCTCTCCGACAATCAGAGTGACAAATCCTAATCTCAAAATACGCCAACCCAACAAGTACCTTCGGAGACACCTGTAGAGCACCTTTATAATAACCCAGTTACGTTGTGACGTTTGGTAGCACACAAAGTGTTCCTCCGGTAAACGGGAGTTGCATAATCTCATAGTCATAGGAACATGTATAAGTTATGAAGAAAGCAATAGCAACAAACTAAACGATCAAGTGCTAAGATAACGGAATGGGTCAAATCAATCACATCATTCTCCTAATGATGTGATCCCGTTAATCAAATGACAACTCATGTCTATGGTTAGGAAACATAACCATCTTCGATCAACGAGCTAGTCAAGTAGAGGCATACTAGTGGCACTCTGTTCGTCTATGTATTCACAAATGTATTATGTTTCCGGTTAATACAATTCTAGCATGAATAATAAACATTTATCATGATATAAGGAAATAAATAATAACTTTATTATTGTCTCTAGGGCATATTTCCTTCAGTCTCCCACTTGCACTAGAGTCAATAATCTAGATTACTCAATGGAAGAGGCTTAGTCAGCGGGTCTGCAACATTCAGATCCGTATATATCTTGCAAATTTCAATGTCTCCCACTTGGACTAAATCCCGAATGGAATTGAAGCGTCTCTTGATGTGCTTGGTTCTCTTGTGTAATCTGGATTCCATCGCCAAGGCAATTGCACCAGTATTGTCACAAAAGATTTTCATTGGACCCGATGCACTAGGTATGACACCTAGATCGGATATGAACTCCTTCATCCAGACTCCTTCATTTGCTGCTTCCGAAGCAGCTATGTACTCTGCTTCACATGTAGATCCCGCCACGATGCTTTCTTTAGAACTGCACCAACTGACAGCTCCACCGTTCAGTATAAATACGTATCCGGTTTGCGATTTAGAATCATCTGGATCAGTGTCAAAGCTTGCATCAACGTAACCATTTACGATGAGCTCTTTGTAACCTCCATATACGAGAAACATATCTTTAGTCCTTTTCATGTATTTTAGGATGTTCTTGACCACTGTCCAGTGATCCACTCCTGGATTACTTTGGTACCTCCCTGCTAAACTTATAGCACAACACACATCAGGTCTGGTACACAACATTGCATACACGATAGAGCCTATGGATGAAGCATAGGGAACATCTTTCATTTTCTCTCTATCTTCTGCGGTGGTCGGACATTGAGTCTTACTCAACTTCACACCTTGTAACACAGGCAATAACCCTTTCTTTGCTTGATCCATTTTGAACTTCTTCAAAACTTTGTCAAGGTATGTGCTTTGTGAAAGTCCAATTAAGCGTCTTGATCTATCTCTATAGATCTTAATGCCCAATATGTAAGCAGCTTCACCGAGGTCTTTCATTGAAAAACTCTTATTCAAGTATCCCTTTATGCTATCTAGAAATTCTATATCATTTCCAATCAATAATATGTCATCCACATATAATATCAGAAATGCTACAGAGCTCCCACTCACTTTCTTGTAAATACAGGCTTCTCCAAAAGTATGTATAAAACCAAATGCTTTGATCACACTATCAAAGCGTTTATTCCAACTCTGAGAGGCTTGCACCAGTCCATAAATGGATCCCTGGAGCTTTGCACACTTTGTTAGCTCCCTTTGGATCGACAAAACCTTCTGGTTGCATCATATACAACTCTTCTTCCAGAAATCCATTCAGGAATGCAGTTTTGACATCCATTTGCCAAATTTCATAATCATAAAATGCGGCAATTGCTAACATGATTCGGACATACTTAAGCATCGCTACGGGTGAGAAGGTCTCATCGTAGTCAATCCCTTGAACTTGTCGAAAACCTTTCGCAATAAGTCGAGCTTTGTAGACAGTAACATTACTGTCAGCGTCAGTCTTCTTCTTGAAGATCCATTTATTCTCAATTGCTTGCCGATCAACGGGAAAGTCAACCAAAGTCCACACTTTGTTCTCATACATGGATCCCATCTCAGATTTCATGGCTTCTAGCCACTTTGCGGAATCTGGGCTCACCATTGCTTCGTCATAGTTCGTAGGTTCATCATGATCTAGTAGCATGACTTCCAGAACAGGATTATTGTACCACTCTGGTGCGGATCTTACTCTGGTTGATCTACAAGGTTCGGTAGTAACTTGATCTGAAGTTTCATGATCATTATCATTAGCTTCCTCACTAATTGGTGTAGGTGTCACAGAAATCGGTTTCTTTGATGTACTACTTTTCAATAAGGGAGCAAGTACAGTTACCTCATCAAGTTCTACTTTTCTCCCACTCACTTCTTTCAAGAGAAACTCCTTCTCTAGAAAGGATCCATTCTTAGCAAAGAAAGTCTTGCCTTCAGATCTGTGATAGAAGGTGTACCCAACAGTTTCCTTTGGGTATCCTATGAAGACACATTTCTCCGATTTGGGTTCGAGCTTATCAGGTTGAAGCTTTTTCACATAAGCATCGCAGCCCCAAACTTTCAGAAACGACAACTTTGGTTTCTTGCCAAACCACAGTTCATAAGGTGTCGTCTCAACGGATTTCGATGGTGCCCTATTTAATGTGAATGCAGCCGTCTCTAAAGCATAACCCCAAAACGATAGCGGTAAATCTGTAAGAGACATCATAGATCGCACCATATCTAGTAAAGTACGATTTCGACGTTCGGACACACTATTACGTTGTGGTGTTCCGGGTGGCGTGAGTTGCGAAACTATTCCGCATTGTTTCAAATGTAGACCAAACTCGTAACTCAAATATTCTCCTCCACGATCAGATCGTAGAAACTTTATTTTCTTGTTACGATGATTATCAACTTCACTCTGAAATTCTTTGAACTTCTCAAATGTTTTAGACTTATGTTTCATTAAGTAGATATACCCATATCTGCTTAAATCATCTGTGAAGGTGATAAAATAACGATATCCGCCACGAGCCTCAATATTCATCGGACCACATACATCTGTATGTATGATTTCCAACAAATCCGTTGCTCTCTCCATAGTACCGGGGAACGTCATTTTAGTCATCTTGCCCATGAGGCACGGTTCGCAAGTACCAAGTGATTCATAATCAAGTGAATCCAAAAGTCCATCAGTATGGAGTTTCTTCATGCGCTTTACACTGATATGACCTAAACGGCAGTGCCACAAATAAGTTGCACTATCATTATCAACTATGCATCTTTTGGCTTCAACATTATGAATATGTGTATCACTACTATCGTGATTCATCAAAAATAGACCACCCTTCAAGGGTGCATGACCATAAAAGATATTACTCATATAAATAGAACAACCATTATTCTCTGATTTAAATGAATAACCGTCTCGCATCAAACAAGATCCAGATATAATGTTCATGCTCAACGCTGGCACCAAATAACAATTATTTAGGTCTAAAACTAATCTCGAAGGTACATGTAGAGGTAGCGTGCCGACCGCGATCACATCGACTTTGGAACCATTTTCCACGCGCATCGTCACCTTGTCCTTTGCCAGTGTTCGCTTAATCCGTAGTCCCTGTTTCGAGTTGCAAATGTTAGCAACAGAACCCGTATCAAATACCCAGGTGCTGCTGCAAGCTCTAGTAAGGTACACATCAATAACATGTATATCACATATACCTTTGTTCACCTTGCCATCCTTTTATCCGCCAAATACTTGGGGCAGTTCCACTTCCAGTGTCCAGTCTTCTTGCAGTAGAAGCACTCAGTTTCAGGCTTAGGTCTACATTTGGGTTTCTTCTCCTGAGCAGTAACTTGCTTACTGTTCTTCTTGAAGTTCCCCTTCTTCTTCCCTTTGCCCTTTTCCTTGAAACTGGCGGTCTTGTTGACCATCAACACTTGATGATCCTTTTTGATTTCTACCTCCACAGCCTTTAGCATTGCGAAGAGCTCGGGAATTGTCTTATCCATCCCTTGCATGTTATAGTTCATCACGAAGCTCTTGTAGCTTGGTGGCAGTGATTGAAGAACTCTGTCAATGACACTATCAACAAGAAGATTAACTCCCAGTTGAGTCAAGTGATTATGATACCCAGACATTTTGAGTATATGTTCACTGACAGAACTATTCTCCTCCATCTTGCAGTTATAGAATTTATTGGAGACTTCATATCTCTCAATCCGGGCATTTGCTTGAAATATTAAGTTCAACTCCTGGAACATCTCATATGCTCCATGATGTTCAAAACATCATTGAAGTCCCGATTCTAAGCCGTAAAGCATGGCACACTAAACTATCGAGTAGTCATCAGGTTTGCTCTGCCAGACGTTCATAACATCTGGTGATGCTCCAGCAGCAGGCCTGGCACCTAGCGGTGCTTCCAGGACGTAATTCTTCTGTGCAGCAATAAGGATAATCCTCAAGTTACGGACCCAGTCCGTGTAATTGCTACCATCATCTTTCAACTTTGCTTTCTCAAGGAACACATTAAAATTCAATGGAACAACAACACGGGCCATCTATCTACAATCAAACATAGACAAGCAAGATACTATCAGGTACTAAGTTCATGATAAATTTAAGTTCAATTAATCATATTACTTAAGAACTCCCACTTAGAAAGACATCCCTCTAATCTTCTAAGTGATCACGTGATCCAAATCAACTAGACCATAACCGATCATCACGTGAAATGCAGTAGCTTTCAATGGTGAACATCAATATGTTGATCATATCTACTATATGATTCACGCTCGACCTTTCGGTCTCAGTGTTCCGAGGCCATATCTGCATATGCTAGGCTCGTCAAGTTTAACCTGAGTATTCTGCGTGTGCAAAACTGGCTTGCACCCGTTGTAGATGGACGTAGAGCTTATCACACCCGATCATCACGTGGTGTCTGGGCATGACGAACTTTGGCAATGGTGCATACTCATGGAGAACACTTTTATCTTGAAATTTAGTGAGAGGTCATCTTATAATGCTACCGTCAATCAAAGCAAGATAAGATGCATAAAAGATAAACATCACATGCAATCAATATAAGTGATATGATATGGCCATCATCATCTTGTGCTTGTGATCTCCATCTCCGGAGCACCGTCATGATCACCATCGTCACCGGCATGACACCTTGATCGCCATAGTAGCATCGTTGTCGTCTCGCCAATCTTATGCTTCCACGACTATCGCTACTGCTTAGTGTTGAAGTAAAGCATTATAGCGCAATTGCATTGCATACAATAAAGCGACAACCATATGGCTCCTGCCAGTTGCCGATAACTCAGTTACAAAACATGATCATCTCATATAATAAAATTTAGCATCATGTCTTGACCATATCACATCACAACATGCCCTGCAAAAACAAGTTAGACGTCCTCTACTTTGTTGTTGCAAGTTTTACGTGGCTGCTACGGGCTTAGCAAGAACCGTTCTTACCTACGCATCAAAACCACAACGATAGTTTGTGAAGTTGGTGCTGTTTTAACCTTCGCAAGGACCGGGAGTAGCCACACTTGGTTCAACTAAAGTTGGAGAAACTGACACTCGCCAGCCACCTGTGTGCAAAGCACGTCGGTAGAACCAGTCTCGCGTAAGCGTACGCGTAATGTCGGTCCGGGCCGCTTCATCCAACAATACCGCCGAACCAAAGTATGACATGCTGGCAAGTAGTATGACTTATATCGCCCACAACTCACTTGTGTTCTACTCGTGCACAACATCAACGCATAAAATCTAGGCTCTGATACCACTGTTGGGGAACATAGTAATTTCAAAAAAATTCCTACGCACACGCAAAATCATGGTGATGCATAGCAATGAGAGGGGAGAGTGTTGTCTACGTACCCTCGTAGACGAGCAACGGAAGCGTTGACACAACATAGAGGAAGTAGTCGTACGTCTTCCCGATCCGACCGATCCAAGTACCGAACGTACGGCACCTCCGAGTTCTGCACATGTTCAACTCGGTGACGTCCCTCGATGCTCATATTGGCTCCTACATATTCTACGAAGATCTTTATCGGTCAGACCGCATAACAACATACGTTGTTCCCTTTGTCATCGGTATGTTACTTGCCCGAGATTCGATCATCGGTATCTTAATACCTAGTTCAATCTTGTTACCGGCAAGTATCTTTACCCGTTCTGTAATACATCATCCCGCAACTAACTTATTAGTTGCAATGCTTGCAAGGCTTGAGTGATGTGCATTACCGAGAGGGCCCAGAGATACCTCTCCGACAATCATCGATGCTATTGCACTGATGCTAAGGGACTGGAACATCCGATTGTTCCTCATGATATTTCTAGCCCTAACCTTCTCGTACTCGGTGAGAGGCTCTTCTTTGCATGATAAAGGAAACGTAACTATTAGGTGAATGTTTGGAATGCATGGACAGCCAGCCAAACATATCTTATGAAATTTTATTATCATTTAATCCTAGTTATTTAGGTAAGGAAGACTAACAGCACACAGACACAATTAAGCCAGCTTATTCAGATTGCAGCAATGCATTTCACTTAGCATACTAAGACAAAGATTTTATGAAACTGACAGTATAACCACAAGGAGCAAGTTGCATACCAACGATTGTCCTCATGTTTGACCTTGTCATCCTTGCCGTGGATGATCTTGAGGTGGTGCTTGCAAAATAGAATAAACAACAATCAGATACAACAGGGATAATGTAAAATGATGCACTTATTGTTGGGGAACGTAGTAATTTCAGAAAATTTCCTACGCACACGCAAGATCATGGTGATGCATAACAACGAGAGGGGAGAGTGTTGTGTACGTACCCTCGTAGACCAGCAACGGAAGCATTGACACAACATAGAGGAAGTAGTCGTATGTCTTCCTGATCCGACCGATCAAAGTACCAAACGTACGGCACCTCCGAGTTCTGCACATGTTCAACTCGGTGACTTCCCTCGAGCTGCGATCCAGCAAAACGTTGAGGGAGAGTTTCGTCAGCACGACGGCGTGATGACGGTGATGATGTTCTACCGACGCAGGGCTTCGCCTAAGCACCGCTACGATATGACCGAGGTGGAATATGGTGGAAGGGGGCACCGCACACGGCTAAGGAACGATCACGAAGATCAACTTGTGTGTCATGGGGTGCCCCCTTGCCCCCGTATATAAAGGAGGGAGAGGGGGAGGTGCGGCCGGCCCTAGGGGTGCACCTGGAGGAGTCCTACTCCCACCGGGAGTAGGACCCCCCTCTTGCCTTGTTGGAAAAGGAAGGGGGAAGGGAGAAAGAGGAAAGGGGGGCGCCGCCCCCCTTCCTTGTCCTCTTCGGACTAGGGGGGAGGGGGCGCGCGGCCTTCCCTGGCCGGCCCTCCTCTTCTCCCTTATGGCCCATGTAGGCCCAATAACCACCGGGGGGTTTCGGTAACCGCTCGGTACTCCGATAAAATCCCCATTTCACCCGGAACGTTTCCGATATCCAAATATAGGCTTCCAATATATCAATCTTTATGTCTCGACCATTTCGAGACTCCTCGTCATGTCCGTGGTCACATCCGGGACTCCTAACAACCTTCGGTACATCAGAACACAAAAACCCTAATTACGATCGTCACCGAACTTCAAGCGTGCGGACCCTACGGGTTCGAGAACTATGTAGACATGACCGGGACACGTCTCCGGTCAATAACCAATAGCGGAACCTGGATGCTCATATTGGCTCCTACATATTCTACGAAGATCTTTATTGGTCAGACCGCATAACAACATACGTTGTTCCCTTTGTCATCGGTATGTTACTTGCCTGAGATTCGATCGTCGGTATCTTAATACCTAGTTCAATCTCATTACCGGCAAGTCTCTTTAATCGTTCCGTAATACATCATCCCGCAACTAACTTATTAGTTGCAATGCTTGCAAGGCTTGAGTGATGTGCATTACCGAGAGGGCCCAGAGATACCTCTCCGACAATCAGAGTGACAAATCCTAATCTCAAAATATGCCAACCCAACAAGTACCTTCGGAGACACCTGTAGAGCACCTTTATAATCACCCAGTTACGTTGTGACGTTTGGTAGCACACAAAGTGTTCCTCCGGTAAACGGGAGTTGCATAATCTCATATTCATAGGAACATGTGTAAGTTATGAAGAAAGCAATAGCAACAAACTAAACGATCAAGTGCTAAGCTAACGGAATGGGTCAAGTCAATCACATCATTCTCCTAATGATGTGATCCCGTTAATCAATTGACAACTCATGTCTATGGTTAGGAAACATAACCATCTTCGATCAACGAGCTAGTCAAGTAGAGGCATACTAGTGACACTCTGTTTGTCTATGTATTCACACATGTATTATGTTTCCGGTTAATACAATTCTAGCATGAATAATAAACATTTATCATGATATAAGGAAATAAATAATAACTTTATTATTGTCTCTAGGGCATATTTCCTTCAGTCTCCCACTTGCACTAGAGTCAATAATCTAGATTACTCAATGGAAGAGGCTTAGTCAGCGGGTCTGCAACATTCAGATCCGTATATATCTTGCAAATTTCAATGTCTCCCACTTGGACTAAATCCCGAATGGAATTGAAGCGTCTCTTGATGTGCTTGGTTCTCTTGTGTAATCTGGATTCCATCGCCAAGGCAATTGCACCAGTATTGTCACAAAAGATTTTCATTGGACCCGATGCACTAGGTATGACACCTAGATCGGATATGAACTCCTTCATCCAGACTCCTTCATTTGCTGCTTCCGAAGCAGCTATGTACTCTGCTTCACATGTAGATCCCGCCACGATGCTTTCTTTAGAACTGCACCAACTGACAGCTCCACCGTTCAGTATAAATACGTATCCGGTTTGCGATTTAGAATCATCTGGATCAGTGTCAAAGCTTGCATCAACGTAACCATTTACGATGAGCTCTTTGTAACCTCCATATACGAGAAACATATCTTTAGTCCTTTTCATGTATTTTAGGATGTTCTTGACCACTGTCCAGTGATCCACTCCTGGATTACTTTGGTACCTCCCTGCTAAACTTATAGCACAACACACATCAGGTCTGGTACACAACATTGCATACACGATAGAGCCTATGGATGAAGCATAGGGAACATCTTTCATTTTCTCTCTATCTTCTGCGGTGGTCGGACATTGAGTCTTACTCAACTTCACACCTTGTAACACAGGCAATAACCCTTTCTTTGCTTGATCCATTTTGAACTTCTTCAAAACTTTGTCAAGGTATGTGCTTTGTGAAAGTCCAATTAAGCGTCTTGATCTATCTCTATAGATCTTAATGCCCAATATGTAAGCAGCTTCACCGAGGTCTTTCATTGAAAAACTCTTATTCAAGTATCCCTTTATGCTATCTAGAAATTCTATATCATTTCCAATCAATAATATGTCATCCACATATAATATCAGAAATGCTACAGAGCTCCCACTCACTTTCTTGTAAATACAGGCTTCTCCAAAAGTATGTATAAAACCAAATGCTTTGATCACACTATCAAAGCGTTTATTCCAACTCTGAGAGGCTTGCACCAGTCCATAAATGGATCCCTGGAGCTTTGCACACTTTGTTAGCTCCCTTTGGATCGACAAAACCTTCTGGTTGCATCATATACAACTCTTCTTCCAGAAATCCATTCAGGAATGCAGTTTTGACATCCATTTGCCAAATTTCATAATCATAAAATGCGGCAATTGCTAACATGATTCGGACATACTTAAGCATCGCTACGGGTGAGAAGGTCTCATCGTAGTCAATCCCTTGAACTTGTCGAAAACCTTTCGCAATAAGTCGAGCTTTGTAGACAGTAACATTACTGTCAGCGTCAGTCTTCTTCTTGAAGATCCATTTATTCTCAATTGCTTGCCGATCAACGGGAAAGTCAACCAAAGTCCACACTTTGTTCTCATACATGGATCCCATCTCAGATTTCATGGCTTCTAGCCACTTTGCGGAATCTGGGCTCACCATTGCTTCGTCATAGTTCGTAGGTTCATCATGATCTAGTAGCATGACTTCCAGAACAGGATTATTGTACCACTCTGGTGCGGATCTTACTCTGGTTGATCTACAAGGTTCGGTAGTAACTTGATCTGAAGTTTCATGATCATTATCATTAGCTTCCTCACTAATTGGTGTAGGTGTCACAGAAATCGGTTTCTTTGATGTACTACTTTTCAATAAGGGAGCAAGTACAGTTACCTCATCAAGTTCTACTTTTCTCCCACTCACTTCTTTCAAGAGAAACTCCTTCTCTAGAAAGGATCCATTCTTAGCAAAGAAAGTCTTGCCTTCAGATCTGTGATAGAAGGTGTACCCAACAGTTTCCTTTGGGTATCCTATGAAGACACATTTCTCCGATTTGGGTTCGAGCTTATCAGGTTGAAGCTTTTTCACATAAGCATCGCAGCCCCAAACTTTCAGAAACGACAACTTTGGTTTCTTGCCAAACCACAGTTCATAAGGTGTCGTCTCAACGGATTTCGATGGTGCCCTATTTAATGTGAATGCAGCCGTCTCTAAAGCATAACCCCAAAACGATAGCGGTAAATCTGTAAGAGACATCATAGATCGCACCATATCTAGTAAAGTACGATTTCGACGTTCGGACACACTATTACGTTGTGGTGTTCCGGGTGGCGTGAGTTGCGAAACTATTCCGCATTGTTTCAAATGTAGACCAAACTCGTAACTCAAATATTCTCCTCCACGATCAGATCGTAGAAACTTTATTTTCTTGTTACGATGATTATCAACTTCACTCTGAAATTCTTTGAACTTCTCAAATGTTTTAGACTTATGTTTCATTAAGTAGATATACCCATATCTGCTTAAATCATCTGTGAAGGTGATAAAATAACGATATCCGCCACGAGCCTCAATATTCATCGGACCACATACATCTGTATGTATGATTTCCAACAAATCCGTTGCTCTCTCCATAGTACCGGGGAACGTCATTTTAGTCATCTTGCCCATGAGGCACGGTTCGCAAGTACCAAGTGATTCATAATCAAGTGAATCCAAAAGTCCATCAGTATGGAGTTTCTTCATGCGCTTTACACTGATATGACCTAAACGGCAGTGCCACAAATAAGTTGCACTATCATTATCAACTATGCATCTTTTGGCTTCAACATTATGAATATGTGTATCACTACTATCGTGATTCATCAAAAATAGACCACCCTTCAAGGGTGCATGACCATAAAAGATATTACTCATATAAATAGAACAACCATTATTCTCTGATTTAAATGAATAACCGTCTCGCATCAAACAAGATCCAGATATAATGTTCATGCTCAACGCTGGCACCAAATAACAATTATTTAGGTCTAAAACTAATCTCGAAGGTACATGTAGAGGTAGCGTGCCGACCGCGATCACATCGACTTTGGAACCATTTTCCACGCGCATCGTCACCTTGTCCTTTGCCAGTGTTCGCTTAATCCGTAGTCCCTGTTTCGAGTTGCAAATGTTAGCAACAGAACCCGTATCAAATACCCAGGTGCTGCTGCAAGCTCTAGTAAGGTACACATCAATAACATGTATATCACATATACCTTTGTTCACCTTGCCATCCTTTTATCCGCCAAATACTTGGGGCAGTTCCACTTCCAGTGTCCAGTCTTCTTGCAGTAGAAGCACTCAGTTTCAGGCTTAGGTCTACATTTGGGTTTCTTCTCCTGAGCAGTAACTTGCTTACTGTTCTTCTTGAAGTTCCCCTTCTTCTTCCCTTTGCCCTTTTCCTTGAAACTGGCGGTCTTGTTGACCATCAACACTTGATGATCCTTTTTGATTTCTACCTCCACAGCCTTTAGCATTGCGAAGAGCTCGGGAATTGTCTTATCCATCCCTTGCATGTTATAGTTCATCACGAAGCTCTTGTAGCTTGGTGGCAGTGATTGAAGAACTCTGTCAATGACACTATCAACAAGAAGATTAACTCCCAGTTGAGTCAAGTGATTATGATACCCAGACATTTTGAGTATATGTTCACTGACAGAACTATTCTCCTCCATCTTGCAGTTATAGAATTTATTGGAGACTTCATATCTCTCAATCCGGGCATTTGCTTGAAATATTAAGTTCAACTCCTGGAACATCTCATATGCTCCATGATGTTCAAAACATCATTGAAGTCCCGATTCTAAGCCGTAAAGCATGGCACACTAAACTATCGAGTAGTCATCAGGTTTGCTCTGCCAGACGTTCATAACATCTGGTGATGCTCCAGCAGCAGGCCTGGCACCTAGCGGTGCTTCCAGGACGTAATTCTTCTGTGCAGCAATAAGGATAATCCTCAAGTTACGGACCCAGTCCGTGTAATTGCTACCATCATCTTTCAACTTTGCTTTCTCAAGGAACACATTAAAATTCAATGGAACAACAACACGGGCCATCTATCTACAATCAAACATAGACAAGCAAGATACTATCAGGTACTAAGTTCATGATAAATTTAAGTTCAATTAATCATATTACTTAAGAACTCCCACTTAGAAAGACATCCCTCTAATCTTCTAAGTGATCACGTGATCCAAATCAACTAGACCATAACCGATCATCACGTGAAATGCAGTAGCTTTCAATGGTGAACATCAATATGTTGATCATATCTACTATATGATTCACGCTCGACCTTTCGGTCTCAGTGTTCCGAGGCCATATCTGCATATGCTAGGCTCGTCAAGTTTAACCTGAGTATTCTGCGTGTGCAAAACTGGCTTGCACCCGTTGTAGATGGACGTAGAGCTTATCACACCCGATCATCACGTGGTGTCTGGGCATGACGAACTTTGGCAATGGTGCATACTCATGGAGAACACTTTTATCTTGAAATTTAGTGAGAGGTCATCTTATAATGCTACCGTCAATCAAAGCAAGATAAGATGCATAAAAGATAAACATCACATGCAATCAATATAAGTGATATGATATGGCCATCATCATCTTGTGCTTGTGATCTCCATCTCCGGAGCACCGTCATGATCACCATCGTCACCGGCATGACACCTTGATCGCCATAGTAGCATCGTTGTCGTCTCGCCAATCTTATGCTTCCACGACTATCGCTACTGCTTAGTGTTGAAGTAAAGCATTATAGCGCAATTGCATTGCATACAATAAAGCGACAACCATATGGCTCCTGCCAGTTGCCGATAACTCAGTTACAAAACATGATCATCTCATATAATAAAATTTAGCATCATGTCTTGACCATATCACATCACAACATGCCCTGCAAAAACAAGTTAGACGTCCTCTACTTTGTTGTTGCAAGTTTTACGTGGCTGCTACGGGCTTAGCAAGAACCGTTCTTACCTACGCATCAAAACCACAACGATAGTTTGTGAAGTTGGTGCTGTTTTAACCTTCGCAAGGACCGGGAGTAGCCACACTTGGTTCAACTAAAGTTGGAGAAACTGACACTCGCCAGCCACCTGTGTGCAAAGCACGTCGGTAGAACCAGTCTCGCGTAAGCGTACGCGTAATGTCGGTCCGGGCCGCTTCATCCAACAATACCGCCGAACCAAAGTATGACATGCTGGCAAGTAGTATGACTTATATCGCCCACAACTCACTTGTGTTCTACTCGTGCACAACATCAACGCATAAAATCTAGGCTCTGATACCACTGTTGGGGAACATAGTAATTTCAAAAAAATTCCTACGCACACGCAAAATCATGGTGATGCATAGCAATGAGAGGGGAGAGTGTTGTCTACGTACCCTCGTAGACGAGCAACGGAAGCGTTGACACAACATAGAGGAAGTAGTCGTACGTCTTCCCGATCCGACCGATCCAAGTACCGAACGTACGGCACCTCCGAGTTCTGCACATGTTCAACTCGGTGACGTCCCTCGATGCTCATATTGGCTCCTACATATTCTACGAAGATCTTTATCGGTCAGACCGCATAACAACATACGTTGTTCCCTTTGTCATCGGTATGTTACTTGCCCGAGATTCGATCATCGGTATCTTAATACCTAGTTCAATCTTGTTACCGGCAAGTATCTTTACCCGTTCTGTAATACATCATCCCGCAACTAACTTATTAGTTGCAATGCTTGCAAGGCTTGAGTGATGTGCATTACCGAGAGGGCCCAGAGATACCTCTCCGACAATCATCGATGCTATTGCACTGATGCTAAGGGACTGGAACATCCGATTGTTCCTCATGATATTTCTAGCCCTAACCTTCTCGTACTCGGTGAGAGGCTCTTCTTTGCATGATAAAGGAAACGTAACTATTAGGTGAATGTTTGGAATGCATGGACAGCCAGCCAAACATATCTTATGAAATTTTATTATCATTTAATCCTAGTTATTTAGGTAAGGAAGACTAACAGCACACAGACACAATTAAGCCAGCTTATTCAGATTGCAGCAATGCATTTCACTTAGCATACTAAGACAAAGATTTTATGAAACTGACAGTATAACCACAAGGAGCAAGTTGCATACCAACGATTGTCCTCATGTTTGACCTTGTCATCCTTGCCGTGGATGATCTTGAGGTGGTGCTTGCAAAATAGAATAAACAACAATCAGATACAACAGGGATAATGTAAAATGATGCACTTATTGTTGGGGAACGTAGTAATTTCAGAAAATTTCCTACGCACACGCAAGATCATGGTGATGCATAACAACGAGAGGGGAGAGTGTTGTGTACGTACCCTCGTAGACCAGCAACGGAAGCATTGACACAACATAGAGGAAGTAGTCGTATGTCTTCCTGATCCGACCGATCAAAGTACCAAACGTACGGCACCTCCGAGTTCTGCACATGTTCAACTCGGTGACTTCCCTCGAGCTGCGATCCAGCAAAACGTTGAGGGAGAGTTTCGTCAGCACGACGGCGTGATGACGGTGATGATGTTCTACCGACGCAGGGCTTCGCCTAAGCACCGCTACGATATGACCGAGGTGGAATATGGTGGAAGGGGGCACCGCACACGGCTAAGGAACGATCACGAAGATCAACTTGTGTGTCATGGGGTGCCCCCTTGCCCCCGTATATAAAGGAGGGAGAGGGGGAGGTGCGGCCGGCCCTAGGGGTGCACCTGGAGGAGTCCTACTCCCACCGGGAGTAGGACCCCCCTCTTGCCTTGTTGGAAAAGGAAGGGGGAAGGGAGAAAGAGGAAAGGGGGGCGCCGCCCCCCTTCCTTGTCCTCTTCGGACTAGGGGGGAGGGGGCGCGCGGCCTTCCCTGGCCGGCCCTCCTCTTCTCCCTTATGGCCCATGTAGGCCCAATAACCACCGGGGGGTTTCGGTAACCGCTCGGTACTCCGATAAAATCCCCATTTCACCCGGAACGTTTCCGATATCCAAATATAGGCTTCCAATATATCAATCTTTATGTCTCGACCATTTCGAGACTCCTCGTCATGTCCGTGGTCACATCCGGGACTCCTAACAACCTTCGGTACATCAGAACACAAAAACCCTAATTACGATCGTCACCGAACTTCAAGCGTGCGGACCCTACGGGTTCGAGAACTATGTAGACATGACCGGGACACGTCTCCGGTCAATAACCAATAGCGGAACCTGGATGCTCATATTGGCTCCTACATATTCTACGAAGATCTTTATTGGTCAGACCGCATAACAACATACGTTGTTCCCTTTGTCATCGGTATGTTACTTGCCTGAGATTCGATCGTCGGTATCTTAATACCTAGTTCAATCTCATTACCGGCAAGTCTCTTTAATCGTTCCGTAATACATCATCCCGCAACTAACTTATTAGTTGCAATGCTTGCAAGGCTTGAGTGATGTGCATTACCGAGAGGGCCCAGAGATACCTCTCCGACAATCAGAGTGACAAATCCTAATCTCAAAATATGCCAACCCAACAAGTACCTTCGGAGACACCTGTAGAGCACCTTTATAATCACCCAGTTACGTTGTGACGTTTGGTAGCACACAAAGTGTTCCTCCGGTAAACGGGAGTTGCATAATCTCATATTCATAGGAACATGTGTAAGTTATGAAGAAAGCAATAGCAACAAACTAAACGATCAAGTGCTAAGCTAACGGAATGGGTCAAGTCAATCACATCATTCTCCTAATGATGTGATCCCGTTAATCAATTGACAACTCATGTCTATGGTTAGGAAACATAACCATCTTCGATCAACGAGCTAGTCAAGTAGAGGCATACTAGTGACACTCTGTTTGTCTATGTATTCACACATGTATTATGTTTCCGGTTAATACAATTCTAGCATGAATAATAAACATTTATCATGATATAAGGAAATAAATAACTTTATTATTGTCTCTAGGGCATATTTCCTTCACATGTATCAATAAAGGAAAGCATTTGGACCATCATGCACATACATGTAATACATGTGAAACAAACTTGATGGATCAACAATATAGTGATCTAGTGTTATTAATTAAGCAAACATGTAAGTGCACTAAACAAGCATGCATGTACACTGGAAAGATATAAAGCATCTCTTAATATCTTCACTACATCAAGCAGGAGGTAGTAATGTACATGAAGGAATCTTCCTAGTGCCTCATATAAAGTATACAACTAGCAAGCAAAGTGCTAGTAGTACTGCTGATGCAAACCCTAACCCTATGTATGCTAGCAAGCAACTGAATTGAAGCAAACTATATATGTGAAGCAATGCATTAGAAGCAATATATGTGAAGCAAACTACATCAAGCTAAGTGAATTAAGGTTGTGGTACTAGAGACAATAACAGAACTCACATGTATTACAATTATATATAGTTGGATACAAATACAGTACACACGAATTATACTTCAGTAATGTGGATTAGCAAAAACAACTATTTACAACAATTACTTTTATGTTTTAACTTGCAATTTTCTCCATGTACATGCAATCATCTATAAGAAAATGAATTACTCAATTGTTTTCCCTAATGGAGGCAAGCTAATGCATGCAGAGCAACTGATTGCCCAAAAGTTGATGAATAAAGAAGCAAGCAGTGTTAACAATAATAGTAGGCCTTGAAATCATGCTTATGCAGGCAATTTAGAAGAGTATATCATGTGGACCTTCAAAACAACTAGATGTTGCCACTTGTAAAGCATGAAACAACTATACTTGCAGAAGTACAAAAGCAGATGAAAAAACTATAGTCAACTATTGATTATGTTGCCTCTACACACCAAACATGGCTACAGACTAGAAGAACACAAATTCAAACATTTCGACAATTAGAATCAACTTTGTATATTAAAACACCCAAAATTATCTAGCACCAATATAGTATATATTAAAACTAGTCATACTGCCTTAACACACCAGGAATTCCAATACCACAATAAATACTAAGCATTCTCTTGTTCACTGGAAAGAAGAACACAAGCTTCATGCACATATCATAAAATAAGAACACTGCTACAAACCCCATGGGCACAACATAAAAGAAGTCTTCTACTTGAAAAATCAGGATGGGCTGTTGGTAAAGCAGTGATATATCAATCACCATGCAAACCCCTACAACATCTGTTGCAATGGAGTGCAACAAGAACCCTAACCCCATCATGTTCTAGCCATGAACCAGAGGGAGATCATCCCCACGAACTCCATGAAACCTAACCCTGACCCCATGAACCCTAACCCCATGAACCAGATGAAGATAATCCCCAATTCCCCATGCAACAATAAACATGACCCCATGAACAAGGACTAGGAGATCCTAACCCATGATCCACTGAACCGCTAGAGGGGAGATGGATCCAGCAGAGGAAGGGACATGGATCCACCGAACGACCAATCATATCCCTAACCCTAGAATATCGAGGGGAGATGGAGAAGTACCTAGGGGCGAATGATGTTGATGACGCAACGGTGGTCGTCGTCGATGTAGCCGCCACCGTCGTTGATGTAGTCGATGTAGCCACCATCATCGTCGATGTAGTCGATGTAGCCGCCGTCGTCGTCAATGATGCGGGCGATGTAGCCGTCGAGGGGAGGGGATTCGTCATCGTGGAGGGCGGCGCGACGCGGTGTGGGCGGGGCGACGTGGAGCAGGGGAGGGAGTGGGGTGGCGGGGCGGCGCGGACCAGGGGAGGGATTGGGGCGGCGGGGTGGCGCGAAGCAGGGGAGGGAGTGGGGAGAAGCTAGGGTTCATCAGGGAGGGGCATGGAATGGGGAAATTTTGGGGAGTGGGAGGGTAGGGGAGTGGGATCTCGCGTGTTTAGTGGGAGAGGGGTGGTGGTCCCGCATGGTAGTGGGAGAGAAGTGGTGGGAAATTTTGGTGGGGTGGGAGGGAAAATTTGGTGCTAGGAGGGAAATTTTGGTGGGGTGGGAGGGAAATTTTCACCAGTTTTTAGAGGTTTTGAGGCAAAAAATAGGTTTTTTATAAACTTTGTAGAAATCATGGTTAAAATCATACCGAGTAGCTCAAGAAAACATCCGTATTGCAAGTTTAGTATTTTTGCTAGTTGGTAGGCCACATTTGATGATGTGACGCGGTGCTCTCCCATTTTTTTGATTTTCTTTTGAATTTTTTACGGTGTTTTCAAAAACCGGCCGATTTCGTGGTGGCGGCCGTCCGTGGCTAGGGTTTGAGCTGTGCCAATCTGTTGTCGATTCTGTGATGAAATACCTACCTGTGAAGCTAAAAATGATTTTTAGTGAAAATAACGGGCAAGCCATGGAGGACCCGCAGTTCAAATTCCAGCTGGTTCCGGCTAAATCGGCCGAAGGTGGTCTGAATGGCCGGGAGTAGCTACGAGGGTCGGAAATGCATGCTTTTTGGCGACCATCCGTAAAATAGGGTCTACTTTGAGATAGACATGGAATGGCGCCGTTTGGGGTGACCCTCCTTGTAGCCGCTTCACGAAAAACGCATGTCTTCAGCATTCAAAAAATGAAAAACTATTTTTTTGTTAAACAAGTTGGAACCTCGCTTTGGCCACATTGTTTGCCATCATAAGACGGAGGCATGCGCCAAATTTGGGCATATTATCAGAAACTATTCATTGGATGTGGCCATATCATTGCTAGTTTGGCTTGAAAGCCATGAATCTTCGTTCATGGTAGGTCGTTTCCTAGAACACTTTTTCAAGAAAACATCCTTATTGCAAGTTTAGTATTTTTGCTAGTTGGTAGGCCTCATTTGATGATGTGACGCGGTGGTCTCCCATTTTTTTGAATTTTTTACGGTGTTTTCAAAAACCGTCCGATTTCATCGCGGCGGCCATCCATGGCTAGGGTTTGAGCCATGCCAATCTGTTGTCGATTCTGTGATGAAATGCCTACCTGTGAAGCTAAAAATGATTTTTAATGAAAATAACGGGTGTCGGTGTCAAAACCAGCGGATCTTGGGTAGGGGGTCCCGAACTGTGCGTCTAGGCGGATGGTAACAGGAGGCAGGGGACACGATGTTTTACCCAGGTTCGGGCCCTCTTGATGGAGCTAAAACCCTACGTCCTGCTTGATTAATATTGATGATATGAGTAGTACAAGAGTAGATCTACCATGAGATCAAGGAGGCTAAACCCTAGAAGCTAGCCTATGGTATGATTGTTGTCTGTCCTACGGACTAAAACTCTCCGGTTTATATAGACACCGGAGAGGGCTAGGGTTACACAGAGTCGGTTACAATGGTAGGAGATCTACATATCCATATCACCGAGCTTTCCTTCCACGCCAAGGAAAGTCCCTTCCGGACACGGGACGAAGTCTTCAATCTTGTATCTTCATAGTCCAGGAGTCCGGCCGAAGGTATAGTCCAGCTATCCGGACACCCCCTAATCCAGGACTCCCTCAGTAGCCCCTGAACCAGGCGCGCAGATTGTCTTCAGCATTGCAAGGCGGGTTCCTCCTCCAAGTACTTCATAGAAGATTTTGAACACAAAGGTAGTGTCCGGCTCTGCAAAATAAGTTTCCACATATTGCCATAGAGAGAATAATATTTACACAAATCTAATCTGCTGACATATTCCGTAGCGTGACATCACACCACGACCAAGTCTTTATCCGAATCGTTTTACTGTCCCACCTCAGCGCGTTTAGCGAGGCGGTTTCCTTGGCACGTCTTGTCAAAGCAGAGATCGTGTCCCCTTATTCCGGGATTCTCATCAATACGGGCATTGGGTAACCCAACCGCTCCATTGATTACAGCCCTTGGGAGATAAGCGAGTTTTACCAGGCTGGTGGGAACGCATAGTCGCATCCGCCCATATAAGGGGATAAGGATCCACCTTTTCATCCATGCCTTCTTCCTCCTTTGCCTATCCATTTCTGCGCACTTGAGCTCCAGCGCCCAAGTCTGCACACCCCACCTCAACCTTCTCCAGCCATGTCCGGAGCGGGAGGCAAGTGGATGGTCTCCTCCGTCATGGAGGGACACATCAAAAAACTAAGGAAGGCCGGATACTTGTCTAACGACATTGTGAACCGGCTTCCTGAAGAGGGGCAGCTCATCCCCACCCCTACACTACTAGGAAAAGGGCTATAGATGAAATTGACACTAATGGCGCACCAGAGAAGTGGTGTGCCACCACTATATACTAATGGCGCACCATGTGGAGATGCGCCATTAGTGTGGAAGACACTAATGGCGCACCAGGCACACGGTGCGCCACTAGTAACAAAATGTTTTTTTTTCATTTTTTCAAACATACTAATGGCGCATCTAGGCAGAGTGCGCCAACTACTAATGGCGCACCAGTCATAGAGTGCGCCACTACTGTATTTTTTACTTTTTTTTGCAAAACTACTAATTGCGCACCGTTGCATAGTGCGCCGCCATTAGTAACCTGGGACCAGCTAGATATTTTTGGACAGCCACACCTACACACTCACTTTCCCCACTTCATTCCCCCCACCTCCTTCTCTAAGCTTGTTGGCTGCCTCCTCCTCCTCACCTCATTTGCACCATAGATTCATCAAAATTAAGTGTTGAAATTACCTTTTTTTGATAGGTAAGTAAGGGGAAAGCTATCTTCATGTTGTAGATCTACTTTTTTTCTCCCTAGCTCGCTCCAACGACGTGCACATGCACTTTTTGTGGCCTAGCTAGATCTATGTATGTTTGTGGTGTTGCATATGTTTGTGGTGTTGCATATATGTTTGTGTTTGAAGGAATTGGTAGTTGAAATGCGATAGTTGCCAATATTTTGTCGGAATGTTGATTCATTTCCGTTTCGGCGAGAATTTTGGCACTATGCATTCTTTTTGGTCCTATTTTTAGGGAAAGTCATGCCAAATTTTTTCTTGGTTCTAAAATATCGTTTTGCTCTACCCCGCAGGCGACCATGGTCTGCACGATGACCGAAGGCATCGTGAATAGGTTTTTGAGATCCGCGAAGGCCGAGATGGTTCAAAAGAATGAGATGGAGATAAGATGTCCGTGTCGAAGGTGCAAGCTGAAGAGCCTTATTGCGGACCCGGATTCCGGGCAGGTGCGGGACCACCTGCTCTTGCGTGGTTTCATGGATGGCTATCGGTGGCAAGGTGATGAAGATGACTATGAAGTCGTCCATGGGGGCCAGGCAAGAAATGAGGAAGGGCAGCAAGACAACCACCGCGGCTCGGGTGGGCGAGAAGACGAAGAATCTCTAGGACATGATCACAACGGTGATGCTGTACACAGTCATCATGTAGAAGATGCCGGACATGATGATGAGGAAGATGCCAGAACAGACGAAGGGCATGATCGTGAAGATGAAGATGCCGGCGGAGCAGACGACGATGGACCATCGATGGGCTGGGTGCAGGACCCTCATATTCAAGAGCTGCTTCTCAAGCTGACGGATAACGCAAGAGCTGCCGCCTGAGAGAAAGCTAAGCTGGATCTACTGGAGATAGACGTAGTTACTCCATTGTATGAAGGATGCAGACCCAAGGATACCCGCCTGAAAGTAACGCTCATGGCTCTGGAGATGAAGGTAAAACACAAAATGACCGACGCATGCTTCGACGAGAACATGTCATTCTGGCACGAACGTCTTCCCAAGTGGAACAAGTGCCCGACCAGTTTCGAGGAGGCGAAGAAAGTCGCGTGTCCTCTGGATTTACCGCACGTGAAATACCGTGTGTGCATGAACAATTGCATCATTTATTGGGACGAGCACGCGGAGTCTACCATATTTCCGGTGTGCGGCGTCACTCGATACAAGACGAGGAAGAAAGCTCCTAGAAAAGTGGTGTGGTACTTTCCGATCACTCCTCGTCTGCAGCGGTATTTCATGGACCCTAAGGTAGCAAAGCTCCTACATTGGCACGAGGATAGGGAGGAGAAGAAGCGAGAAGATGACGCAAATGACCCGGAGATAAATAAAAAAGACAAGATGCTGAGTCACCCTGAGGATGAGAGCCAGTGGCAAGCGTTGAACTCCGAACACCCAGAATTTGGGAAGGATCCAAGGAACATCGTGCTGGGCGTGAGCACCGATGGAGTCAATCCGTTTGGCAGCCAGAGAAGCACACATAGCACCTGGCCTGTGTTTGTGTGGATGTACAACCTTCCCCCCTGGTTGTGCATGAAGAGGAAGTACATTCACATGAGTATGCTAATTGAAGGGCCGAAACAACCAGGGGACGACATCAATCTGTATCTGGGGCTGCTGAAAGAGGAGCTAGACATGCGGCGGAAAATGCCAGCCAATACGTGGGATGCCACAGAGAAAGAATATTTCCCTATGAGAGCCGCACTGCTCACGACGGTGCATGACTATCTCGGTTATGGATATGTCGCAGGGCAGGTGGTCCACGGATTTTCTGGATGCGTCAGGTGCATGGATGACACAACGTATCGCCAGCTAGATAGAGATCCCGTCAAAAACCGTGTTCATGGGACATCGAAGGTGGCTTCGCGACGATGACCCGTGGAGGAAACGCAAGGATCTGTTCGATGGTGAAACCGAACCCCGAAGATGCCCGCGTACGAGGAGCGGCGAGGAAATAGACGGGCTGTTGAAAAATTGGAAAGATTGCCCCCTGCCGGGAAAGAAGCAAAAGGCGCCAGAGCCGGGAAAGAAGCGAAAGGCGCCAGAGCCGCTGCTGAAGGTATGGAAAATGAGGTTTGTTTTCTGGGACTTGCCGTACTGGAAGATCCACCGTGTGCCTCACAGCCTTGATGCCATTCATATAGTGAAGAACGTGTGCGAGAGTCTGCTTGGTACCCTGCTCAACATGCCAGAGAGGACCAAAGATGGGCCGAAAGCAAGGGCAGACTTGAAATCAATGGGCATCAGGCAGGAGCTTCACGCTAATGATGCTGCTGATGATGATGTGGCGAAGCAGGACACAGAAAGTCGTCGCAAAGGCAAAAAGGCCAAGGAGACAGGAAATGACTACCCTCCCGCGTGCTTCACTCTAAGCCAGGAGGAGATCGAGCAGTTTTTCACCTGCCTCGTAGGAGTAAAACTTCCTTACGGTTACGCGGGGAAGATAAGCAGATACCTAGACCCAGCGAAGCAGAAGTTCAGCGGGATGAAGTCTCACGACTGTCACGTGCTGATGATGCAGATACTTCTAGTTGCAATCCATGGGATCATGGACGCGCACGTCCGTGAAATGCTATTTGGCCTATGCAACTTTTTCGACATTATCTCTCGGAAGTCGGTTGGCGTGAGGCAACTTAGAAGGCTACAGGAAGAGATCGTGGTGATACTATGCGAGCTTGAGATGTACTTCCCGCCCGCATTCTTCCACGTTATGGTGCATCTGCTGGTCCATATCGTGGAAGATATCATCCAACTCGGGCCGACATTCCTGCACAGCATGATGCCGTTCGAAAGGATGAATGGTGTCATCAAAGGATACTTTCGCAACATGTCACGTCCAGAGGGAAGCATAGCCAGGGGCTTTCTGACCGAAGAGTGAATCTCCTACTGCACAAATTATCTAGGCATCGAGAACCCCGTTGGTCTGCCCGTCAACAGGCACCTCGGCAGGCTCGCTAGATGGGGTCACCGTGAGGGTCGCCGCGAAATGCATGTTGACTTCGAGGGTCGACTCCCCGACTTTGAAAGAGCAAACCTAGTCGCGCTACAACACATAGATGTGGTCGATCCTTGGGTGGTAGAGCACAAAACCTTTATTGAGAAGACGTACAATGACCGAGGCCAACAGAGGACGGACGGAGATATAATCAAAGAGCACAACTCATGTTTCACGCGTTGGTTCAAGCAGAAGCTTTTGTCGTAACCTTTACATGAGGATTCTTCTGCGGAAGAACAACTCATATTCGCCTTGTCACAGGGGCCGAACACAACCTGATGACCTATGAGGCGTACGATATCAACGGCTACACATTCTACACCGAGGACAACGACATGAAGAGCGATGGTTATCAGAACTCCGGGGTAACGATGGAATCCTACATCGGTAACGACAAGGACAGATACTACGGAAGGATCGAGGAGATCTGGGAGCTGAGCTACGCTGGAGAGAAGGTCCCGATGTTCCGTGTCAGATGGGCCAAGAGCGTCCTAAAAGAAGACCGGTATTTCACTACCATGGTTATACCCGAAGCCAAATCCAAGACCGCGGGCGCAAACGTCACCGCGAAAAATGAGCCATGGGTACTGGCTTCACAAGTGGACCAATGCTTCTTCATTACCGACCCGTCAAAGCCCAGTCGTGTTGTTGTGAGGAGAGGCAAAAGGAAGATCATTGGAATGGATGGAGTAGCCAATGAGCAAGACTTCGACAAGTACGGCGACCCGAAGATCGAACATGACGACGACGATGAAGTAGCAACATACACCACAAGAAGAAGCAGGACCACCCTACCTAAAGGACGTCCGTTCCACAGAAGAACTCCATTTGCAAAAAAGAAGGGCAAGAAGATTGTGAACATATAGCTAGCTAAGATCGATTGTATTTAAATTGTAGCCTTCATTTCTCAGGCACTTTTTGATATCATGAATATTTTTAAATTTCATGGGCACTTTTTGAATTCATGAATATTTTTTCAAATTTGATGATATTTTTTCATATTCAATATGAAAAAATATTGAATATTCATGAGGACACTCGATCTCGATCCCCCTCTCCTGATCCCCCTCGCCGCCGAGCACCCCCCGCACCCTCCCCCCGCTCCACCGCCGCCGACGACCCCCCGCACCCTCCCCCGCTCCACCGCCGCCGATGACCCACCGCACCCTCCCCCGCTCCACCGCCGCCGACGACCCACCGCACCCTCCCCCACTCCACCGCCACCGACGACCCACCGCACCCTCGCCCGCTCCACCGCCGCCGTCGACACCCCGCACCTTCCCCTGGCCCGCTCCACCGCCGCCGCCGACACCCGCACCCTCCCCCACTTTTTGAAGATATTTTTAAATAACAAATTTGATGATATTTTCAAATAAGAAATTTGATGATATCTTCAAATAACAAATTTGATGATATTTTCAATTAAAAAAAATTGATGATATTTTAAAATTTTTTTTGATGATATTTGATGGTATCTTCGGTTCTAGTCCTCATGAAAATAACAAATTTGATAAAAAAACAAATTATTAGATGCAACAAGAAATAATGAAAAAAAATGTTACTAATGGCGCACCAGAGGAGGGTGCGCCATTGCTATCAGAAAAAAGTTACTAATGGCGCACCAGAGGAGGGTGCGCCATTGCTATCAGAAAAAACTACTAATGGCGCAACAGAGGGTGGTGCGCCATTGCTATAGTGTCTAGGTGGATACCCCTTCGCCCTATCCCCCCTTCCCTCTCCCTCGCCAGATTCCCCTTCCCTCCCCTGTCGCGCCCGCTCCGACGACCCCCGGCTCGCTCCAACGACCCCCGCACCCGCTCCACACCCGCTACGGCTCCCCCGCCTGCCGCCATGACCGCCAGCCCGACGCCGCGGCGCACCCAGCCGTCCGAAGCCTCCGCTGCCCCGCAGCCGGCATAGGAGCGCAGCAGCGCCTCCATCCGCCGCCCGTCCTCCTCCGCCCGTAAGCCCCCCTCCTCCTCCGCCCGTAAGCCCCCTCCACTCCAAATCCCTGACCCCTTCTTGTCTCGTCTCTACAGGTAGACCGCGCCGGCAAGCGACCAGGACGATGCCCGGAGAGGAGAGGAGGGCCTTCTCCTCACCGTGTAGCCACCGACCTTGTCCTGCTCGAGGAGGAGGAGCAGGAGGGGCGCACCCAGCCACCACAGTCGCCGCAATCAAGGGCTTCTTCCACCTAGACCTCTAAATCTACAGCGCCGTCGTTCAGCCACCCAAGGTGAAGGTGCCCCCAACTCCCCTCCATCCCCTCTCCCCTCCTTGTTTCATTCGATCTAGCAGCCATGGATTTGGGTTCCTCAAGGCTGCCTAATTACTCTACCATGTGTTCCTACTACTAGCTCTAGCCATGGATTAGGGGCTAGTGTAGATGCAAAATAAGGTCAAATCCCTCTCGAATTTAGGTCAAATTAGGTTCATATCCCTCTGAAATTAGTATGTAAAGCTCACTATTCTGAAGTTCTGATCAGTTCAGTACCTTAGTAAGCAATAACACAAGCTTGCTGCTAGTTCAGTACCTTTTGCTGCTAGTTCCTCAAGGAGTTATGCTCAAAATTAGCTCAACAAGTTGCATTTGGCTTTTAGAAAGCCGTTTTGGCTTAAGAGGATAAGTTGTTGTATATACTGTCATAAAGTTCAGCAAGAACAGGGCATCAACAGTGCTACTCTAGTATCTAGTAGGGGAGGGACAAAATGGACATGGCATCACTGTAGCTGTACTGCACAACAAACTATTAGTCTTATGATTAACACTCCTCATATGAGATGAGAGGATTTTTTTAAATGGCTTTTCCCTCTAGCTAGCTTTAAATGGCATCACTGTAGCTGCCAATTCAGATAAACCTGAATTGACTTTTCTAGTGCTGTATTTGTCCCCTCGGATTATTGTAAATTATATGTAGTGAAGCATGCAAATTGGATTTGCTATAGTCAACCTATTAATATTGGTCAGTTTTGAAAATTCAGTTTATTCGGTTACTAAAATTCAGTTAATTCAGTTAGGCACACAAATTTCAGAACTTTTGTGTGCCCTAGTACTTGGTATTTGTAGAAAATTCAGTTAATCCATCGAGGTGAGCACTGATGCTACAAAAAGAGAAGACATGTATGAGTTTGGAGAAAGTGCCAATTTGATTTTTAGTTGCTAGCTACCTGTGATTTATTGTTTCAATTTGGATTCCAGAAATGTTACTGTGTGTTACAATGACCCAACTTTATCTGTACCATAGCATGCTACTATCAGTTATTTTTGAACATCAAATTCAGTCTGTATCTTGCGTTCTTTTTTTGTTCAAAATTTCTCAAACTCTGAATAAATAAAATTATTTGGAAAGAAGCACATGAGTATCAACAATAATTGTTTCTTTCTGCTTGAATGAATGGAGTACAATACAAGTTTAGGAACAAGGGACATTTTTTGCAATTGTGAACTCTCAATGCTCAAGTCTGGAAGTGTTTACAAATTCAAAGAGTTCACATGACTACTGGTCAAATACTCTAGTGTATTTAGTGTAAATCTAGTCTGAAACTAGTAGAGCTCTCGTTGATTTGCAAATTCAGTTTAAATAAAAATTTGGTACATGACTACTGATCATGTATGAAAGATGTTGCTACTAGATGAGCACAAGAACTAATTAGAAGATTTTGATTTTGAATGATTTTGAATTTTTATGACTAGTGATCAGGTTTCAAATGATTTTGAATTTTTATGATTTTTATGCACATAGGTGAAGCCACTGACTACACTTCAGGTTCTACTCCTGGAACACTTCAGGAATTTTACTTCATAACTGGAGTATTTTGATGATATTGGGGGGTTTTGTCTCCGATCATCGTGTCGTGATGATATTGTGGGGTGTTGTGGGGTTGCAGCTAGGTGGGGGTAGGTTAATAAATTTGCAGGTACCCCGAGAGGCCCTTGAGTTTGCCGGAATATCGATTAACTTCCGTTCCGGCAAATTCGGGTACTCCATATGTCCTATTTTCAGCAAAGGTCATGCTGAAATTTTCCGCGAATTTTAGCATGACTTTGCTAAAAATAGGACATATGGGGTACTTGCGACTAATGCATGGGCCGGGGTATCTTAGTACTTAGTTAAGTAGGATCAACTGCCTCGCCATTCTTGCTGCATTAAACCATAGGTGGCAATAGAGCCAAGTGATTAGGCCCAACTTAGAATTCTCCTTAGCATCGATAAACCCTAGATGATAAACCCAACATATGTGGCAATAGAGCCAAGTGATTAGTGCCAAGTGATTAGGCCCAACCAAGGGTGCCTCAGCATCGATAAACCCTAAATTGTGAAAACTTAACTTGGCTTCTATATGGTGCCTCGGTGTCGATGAGAACCTAAATGATGTACACTTAGGCTTTTAGGGTGCCTCGGCATCGACAAACCCTAAATGATAAAAGCTTAGCTTTTAGGATGCCTCGGTGTCGACAAACCCTAAATGATGAGACCATGATCTTGTTCCTTGACAATAACCAACTTCTTGACCAAACTTTTTTCCTATTTAGAGCGAAACATGGCCCACAATGATGAGGCCGGCGGTTCGGGCAGCAAGCAATTCTGGGAGCTGTCCCAGGAGTTGGAGGAAGAACCTCACCGCTATGAGGACGCCGCGGAAGACACCGATCCAGACTACACAACCCCTAGTGGCGTCGGGGATGACACCACTGATGATGGCGCCGCGGATGCCACCATTGATGATGGTGGCACACGCACAGATGGCAGCCAACCGAAGAGGCAATGGAAGGACTGGCGCCCGAACATGCTCGACACCGTCAGGGAGGAATTTACTGAAGTGAACTCCGACGGGCATCTGACGGCGCCCAAACACGTAGTCAAGGGGTACTCGGTTCAGCTCGGGTGCATTCTCCGGAGCACCGCCTCGATCAATACCGAGAACCTAAGGCATAAGGACTGAGGGAATTTGTGCAGCCTCCTCTTCACGAAGCTGCACAAACGATACAAGTTCCCCGCTGAGTTCGCAAACACATGCCTCTCGGGGAATAAAGTGAACGGTGCCGCCCTCACGAGGATGAGCACGACCCTGTCTACTTGGAAAAGCACGGTGAAGGCAATGAGTGACAAAGGTGATAGTTATGAGAAGATCAAGGCGAAATATCCTTTGATTAGCGAAGATGACTACAAGGAGTTCAAGATCAAGTGCAAGAGCCCCGCAACCTCCGAATCAAGTCAGTGGGGGAAAGAAATGCGGCAGTTGAACATAGGGGTCCACCAACTCGGTCCCGGCGGTTATAGAGTGGCGGAGCCTATATTGGACAAGGAGGACGCGGAGCGTGTCGAGCAAGGCCTACTGCCCCACTTCGAGAAATACAGTGACAAGCAGACCAGGGACTTTCTTAGGGCCCGGTACAAGGAGGACCCGGTAACAAAGGAGCTTACCACGGATCTGAAGACCAAGGCGCTTGAGCTTGTTCTGGTAAGGAATACAACCCCGCGTAATTAGCTCCATATGGTTGCATTCTAATTAATCCCCAATATTTCTAAATGGTTCACGTTCCTTCCACGGGACAAAGAAAGCAGTAGCGTGGGGTCGTCTCAAAGATCCCCTTTCGACACCCTTTGAATAGGGCGTTGAACATAATGAAAAACAAGGATAAGCTCAGTAAGCCAACGTCAGCTGGTCGTGTGGACGGCAAAGGCTTGTCCACAAAATGGTCGTCATACTATACCGCTGGTGGGCGAAAGGAGAAAAAGACCAGCTCGGAAAGCCAGTCGGACGAGGTTGAAGCACTCAAGGCGCAAGTGGCGCGGATTCCGGTGATGGTCCAAGAGCAAGTGCAACAACAACTGGGATCGACGCTCACCGGCATTATGCCTACCTTGATTCGTGGGATAACGACATGGATTGCGGGTGGCCAATAGGGGCCGCCCTCGATTCCCAACTTCACGGCCAGCAACTCGCACAACGCGCAGGCGGCACCATTGGTGTCTCTGGCGGCGGCGGTATTGGTGTCTACGGCGGCGACGCCATTGGTGTCTCCGGCGGCGGTGGTATTGGTGTCTCCGACGTCGGCATTGGAGCTTAATGCACCCGGGTGTACGCCGGCCGGCACCTCGCCAGCAAGCGGCCCCTCCGGCAGTTGCATGCCCGCCGTTGGCGGTGCCTCGACATTAGCCAAGCTCGACGGCATCACGGTAACTAAGCCTCTCGGCCGAGGACTTCATCTCCTTGCCTTTGACTGGGCATCCCTGACGCCCTACATGTTTTCGCAGGGCGCTGCCGACGTTCCTTGCACTCTCTTGCACTTCGTGGGTGGCGAGTTGGTCGATGTCGCCAAGGGCAGAATCGTTCAACTGGGCAACCCCGTGTTCCACAGTAATCCGATGCCACCCACAATGTATAGGGTTGAAGTGGTTCGGGTGCTGCCAGGCTGCGACGAGCTGTTACCTCCGATTCGACCCGCTGGGGCCAACGAAGAAGATGAGATGACCCTCAACGCCTGTGTAAGTTGGCCCCTGCTTTGGCCGAAGAGCCAGATTCATTTTGGGCGGGGGACACCACCCCACAGACAAGACCAACAGTCGTGCCGGCGCCAAGCCATGGCAAGAATGCCGCAACGCTACCAGACATGCCGGACATCCCTATGGCACAGGATCCGGACATGCATATGGCACAAGATCCGGACAACGACGACAACGACGATGGTACATTTACCAACATCGATAAGTACTTTGCCGAACATGGGTATGGTGACGAGTTCTGTGGGCCTCCTTCTCAAGAACCCAACCAAGACGACCGCGATCTAGTTGGTACGGCGGAGAAACCCAGTTGCAGCAGGCGTCATCTGGCGTTCAGTTCTCAGGAGACGCCTCCAACTGCCGCCTTCACCGAGCCTCAGATAGCTGAGGTGCCAAATATTATCAGCCCCAACATGCTCAAGAAGTCGGTCTGTGAGCAGAACTCGGTCCCATTACAGCAGATCAAGATGAAGGGACGGAAACGGCAGACTGAAAAGGGCGCCGGTGCGAGCCAGCCGGCACCGAGTATGATCCGTGCTCAGGACGGGCCACCTTCACCTAAGGATATCTCGAGGAGGGTGCATGTGGCGGGTAGGGCGATGCTACCGACAAATATGCTCAATGCTGCAACCGGTGCTATGCGGAGTCTGCACGACAGTGTTCTTTCTTTGGAGAAGCGGCTTCTAAGAGAGAATGATGTGTCATACCCGGTTTTCGTGGCCAAGGTGCCAGAGGGCAAGGGCTTTGTGGATGGCGACATCGGGGGTACGATCGTCCTGCGGTTTGATGACATCTTTGCTATGTTTAACCTTCATCCGCTGCACTACACCTTTGTTCGGCTGTATTCGCTGAGTATGGAGATGCGGATCATTAGAGACAAGACCCCGGACATCGTGATTGTCGATCCCTTGTACATGCGTGCCAAGCTCTTGAGCAGCGCTGGGGACCGCCAAGTTGCGAGTTCACACCTCGAAGACGTCGTTCTGGCAAACCCAGATAAGGATAACTTCCTTGTGGCTTACTTTCCCGAGTAAGTCATCCCTTAACCGCCCCGTAACATATGATTTCTTAGATTTCTATCGTTCTTTTTTTAACATTCCGTGTTTTGTGCGGTGACACACATTGCACACTCATCCTCTTAAGCCCGAAATATTCCATGGCCACGTATTTCGACCCGAACCGTAACTCCAAGATAGACTACACAAATATCAAGAAAGTTCTTGATGATGTTCTCCTCGGCTACGCCAAATCTAGAGGCACCTTCACCAGGGCAGTTCGTAAGTATGGCAAGCACGTGTTCGCCCATAATACGACGTTCTGCTGCGTCAAGCAACCGCCTGGCGGTCAGAAGGATGCCCACTACGCCCTCCATCACATGCGGGCGATCATAAGGGACCATCATCACCTTCTGCTACCAAATAATCTCAAAGATTGGGCCATGAGCTTGTCGGCAATCCAGGACACGGACATCAGACAAGAATTCTTTCGCATCCAGTTGGAGTTTGCGGACATCATCCATCAAGATGTCCTTCATACCTCGGGGTAGTTCTACCTCAGATATCAACCGTCCAACAGGGAGATAGACGGAATGCTACAAATGCAGGCTGACAACGCCCGCGCTTTCATGACCATCATGACAGATGGCGGCTTCATCCACGCTCCGATCCCATGAGTCGAGTCGACAGTAGTGATGCTATGTGTAGTTCTGAAACATTGATTGGTTCATGTTGTAATTAAACTTTAATGAACTTGAATGTCTATTTGGTTTGGACAGTCGTTCAACTTAGATGGAATCGATGCTATTTATTAGTAGGACCATGAATCGTGCTATTAATGTCATGTCTTGCTTTTCTCTTCCGATCCTTTTGTTGCATACTTATATATTGCTTATGTATGTATTGTCTGTTGTTTGGCTTGTGCATAGAGATGCCGTCGTATGTCGTGTACAAGGGTAAGGTTCCCGGAGTCTACGACTACTGGGAGGAGTGTCGGAGACAGGTTCACCGTTTCAGCGGTAACAGTTACAAAGGGTACACCACTATGGCGGAGGTGGAATCTAGATACGCCCGCTATCTAGCGGGAGAGAGGAGGGAGCGTTGGAGGAACCGGATGAAGACCAGTTTCATCGCGATGATGCTCATCGTGATGACTGCAGCTATCTTCTATGTGATGGTAGTTTAGATATGATGAATTGTATTGTGAAGACAAACTCGATACTCGCGGTCTTGAGACTTGTAATGTTTTATCTTTCTTCGGTCTTTTGAATTCGAAGACTAATATGATGAATTGTATTCGGAGACTAATCTTCTATTGTATTCGATGAATCTGCTGTTGCTGTGTGCTACTGTCTATATTCTGTCAAATAATATATTTTGTAACCTGTCCAAAAATCAGAAAAGTAAAAAAAACCTAATATTCATACTAATGGCGCATCACTATAGAGTGTGCCATTAGTATGCCAAAGTATACTAATGGTGCATCACCAAACAGTGCGCAATTAGTATGCCAAGTATACTAATGGCGCATCCATCTGCAGTGCGCCATTAGTGTGCCAAAGCACATGGTTAAATATGGCCCCTGGGAGGCATACTAATGGCGCATGGTGTTATATACTAATGGCGCACTGGGTGGTGCGCCATTAGTATACCAGATACTAATGGCGCACCAGTGGTGTGCCATTAATAATAAATACTAGTGGCGTGATACTAATGGCGCACCAGTGATGCGCCATTAGTAGGCAAAACTAGTGCGCCATTAGTAGGCCTTTTCCTAGTAGTGCTAGGCCCCATGAGAGGGTGGTGTTCCTCCCCCATTTCCTCCGCGGACTAGTTTACCACTCCACCCATTTGTCCGGGGCTCATGTTCTACTATGGCCTGGATTTCCACGATCTGGCCCCGAACTTTGTCCTCAACATCTCGGTGTTTATCGTCGTGTGCGAGGCTTTCTTCTGCATCCGCCCCCATTTCGGCCTATGGCTCAAGACTTTCAATGTCAAGCCGAAGGTGGTGCGTGGCACCCAGGCGGAGTCCGGAGGCGCCATGGTGGGCAAGATGCCCAACGTCCTATGGCTCGAGGGCTCCTTCATGGAGTCCCTAAAGGGGTGGCAATCGGGTTGGTTTTACATCATCAAGCCGCACGACCCTGAATGGGTCACAGCCCCTGAGTTCCGACCCGGACCCCCTATGCGGCTCGCCTCTTGGAAAGAGACGGGCCTCTCGTGGGGTAAAAAAAGGAGAGCTGACCAGACTCCAAACATACGTCCAAACCCTGGTGGACAAGAAGCTCAAACTTGTCAATGTAGTCCAGGTTATGCTCATCCGCCAGATCCTCCCGTGTCTACAACGGGCTTTCATCCTATGGGAGTTCGAACCGGCGCGGCACCGAACTCTGAGCAGGCTCTTTGACACGACGTACGAAGATGCCTGGAAGGTGCCTTTCAAGGGCGCCAAGGCCCCCGCATCCGCTACCGAGGATCGCAGATTCAGCACGCAGCGTCACGCTCGTGTGGTAAGCTGTTTTTACCTTTTACAGGGTATTAGTTTTTCATAGTTTGACTCCATGCAGGATCTAAGCTCCCTTACCTTTAACGGGATTGGTAGGAGATGTCCGGACAGATCAACTGTCCGGCACCTTTGCCCGAAGGCCCAGCGGACGCTCGCTTGGCGAAGCTGCTGGTTCCGGCACCCTATGTGGTGCCGGAGAAGAAGGCCACGAGGACTCGGAAGAGTGCCCGGCGCCAGGAGGTGTCGGATTCATCATCCAATGACTCCAAGGCGCCCTCCTCCCATGAAGACGAGGAGGAGGAAGAAGAGACCTCTCCCCCTCTAGCGGGGGGAGGGAAGAAAAGGAAGGCCGCCCCAACTAGGGATGCCGAAGGGTCCAAGAAGGGGAAGACCCCTCCTCCTTACTACTCCACCAACGCCGACGACGGCGAAGAGGAGTGGCCGCACAGGGCTAAGCCCTTGGCGAGATCGTAAGTATCCGGATACCAGAGTGATTCATAGTATTCCCCTATTGCACAGCTTTTCCTGATGTCGAACATGTTTATGCAGTCCACCCAAAGACTGGCTCGACGTGTCGTCGAGCGGTTTCCTGGATTCGTCGGATGTGAATTCGCTTCCGACGGCTACCTCCCCCCATCCTACGGACGACGCCGCGGTGGCGTCCCAACAGGTTCCAAGCCAGGAGGAGGTGGTCCTGGAGGCGCCGCAAGGTGTCTTCCCGGACTCCAGGCGTAAAGGGGATAGAACCCCCAAGGGCTCCAAGTCCGGCCTTGAGCCGGACACCGTGCTGGAACCTTCAACAGTTCCGGACTCCGGTAGGCAGCCTCCTTCCAAGAGGAGCAAGCCTACTGAGCCGGCGACCTCCGTCCAACCGGAGGCACCGGACAATTTGCTGGAGGTGCTTAATGGTGCCTCCATCGACGAGGAGCACCGCACTATTATGAGTGCGGTGATCTAGAAGGTTCAGTCCGCCAAGAGCGGACTGACTGAAGCCTGTGCCAGCCTTCTAACAGGCTTTGAGGTAAGTAAAGAATATGTAAAAATATTACCACATACATAGTAACCCCTAATGCTCTGTTCGGCATTCGGAAAGAAAAGCTGAATAGAGGATCTAATAACATTCGCTGGAGTCTAACATAATCAAGTCAATATGCGCATGCAGGCTTCGCTGCTGGCCTCTGCCGCACTGACTGCGGAGGTGGATACGCTGAAGCAAAACCTCTCGCGGTCCGAGAACGAGCTCGGCCATGCCAAGAGGCAACTCGAGGAGAAGGAAGGTAAGTAATACCTTGCGCAAGTATATAGAGAAGATGTGGTTGCAAAAAATGACAGGATCGACGTGCTATTATAGGGGCCACGACTGAGGTGGCAACCCTTAAGAAAGCCCTGTCCGAGGCCAAAAACAGAGCGGCCGCGGAGCGCACAGAGAGAGGGAAGCAGGAGGCGTGGGTGGAGGAGGTGCAGAAAGAGCTCCAGGCTCTCGTGAAAAAACACGAGAGTTTGGAGCTTGACTCAAAGACGCAAGCGTCCAAGCTTGCGGCAGCCCTCGAAAGCGCGAAGTCTGCCAAGGCCGAAGCCCAGAACGCCCTCCAGGAAATTGACACGATGAAGAAGATAGCGGCGGGTAAGCCATTCATTATGAAAAGCAAGCACGTGAAAGTGAATTACTTGTTACTTACCCGAGTCTGGAGCTCTCCAGGAGCATTCGCAGATTTGCCCCGTAGTGCATCTAATGCCACCGCCTACTACTGATCTAATGAGGGGGGCTCGACGGAGAAGGTGTTCTGGGCTCAGTATGCTGAGGCCGGACACCTGGTGCCTTTGAGTGAGCAGCTGAAGCAAATGGTCGAGCTCCACAAGGTGGCCGAACAGGCCATAAAGGGCCTCGTAGTTCGGCTTTGTCCTGGAGAGGCTCTGCCTGGGAGCTACTTCGGGCTGGTGAGGTGGCTGGTGGATGCCTGTCCACGGCTTGAAGTAATCAAGCGCTCTGTCTGCATTGAAGGTGCCCGTAGGGCGCTTTCCCGTGCTAAACTAAACTGGGGCAAGATGGATGCGGAGAAGCTGGAAAAGGACGGGCCACCGCCGGGCAAGGAGAATCGTGTCCCGGAAGCATATTATGAGGGCGTCCTGAAGGGTGCCCACCTTATAGCGGATGAATGCTCCAAAGATGTAATTTTTAAGTAAACTCGCATTTGTGATCCTGTACGCTGAAAACTTGTTCATATGCGCTAAGCAATGCTTTTGCATTTAAAATATTACCTTCTGTGCGGCCGTTTATCAAATTTGAGAGATGGCGAGTCGTCGTCTTCTGCCCCCGTGCCACGACTGCTGGGGTGTTCGGGATAAACATGAGCACTCTTTTTCCCATTCTTGGGTCCTTCGAGGGAGGCGCTCAACACAACGAACAAGGCAATCAGACTATAATGCTTGAACACTCTCACTTAGCCATAGAATTCTACAATTTTAAATTTCAGCGAAGGCCCTAGTGTTCGGAAGACCGAGTTCGGGGCGCTATCCACGCCTAGGCCGGACAAAGCCGGCTCCTCGCTCTAAGCGGCATAAGTCTTTAGGGACCCGAAAACCTCTCCAACAGTGACCAGGTCTCGCCTCATCATGACGGTCAGTTTTAGCTTTCTCTACTAAGGTTCTTAGCCTAGCTCAACTGGGCACAATCGCAGTAGTTCTCCTAGTGCTACCTTAGCCGATATAACGGAACGTAAGGTACCAAAACATAGGAGCCGGGCAAACCCAACTATTGACCCAAGACATGATTCGGACCCGATGCATATAATGCTATAAGTTCGGGGTGCCGCAGTTGTGAAAGTGTTCGGACTTCTCACACCGTATTGTGGGGTACTTAAGCCCCTGGCGTATTAGCCGTACCAAAGTGTACGGGTGCAACATGTCATTAATGAACATATATTCGTAAAAAGAGTAATGCAATAATAGACGGAAGCTATGCATTGTTTATTTAAAATGGCTGCGATCAAAGCAGAACGATACAAATAGTGTAATAAGCAAAAGATGGGACTATTTAACATGTCCTTTCCAGGGGCGAGCTGTGGAATGTTATGTGAAACAAGTATACTGCTTGTTATAGAGCCACCTTAGAGTTCCATAGTGTGGCGTAGCTTTTTGCTTCCCTGGTTGTGTCGTTTGTGCGGCAATTGTACTTTCGGACAAGCCTTCCGAAGAATGGAGTCCTGAAAATAAGAGAAAATTAAGAAATCGGCAGCCCCTAGTGCGGTTTAAGCCGCGTTTCGGGCGTGCCATGATGGTGCCCCTCCCCCTGTGCCCATGGTATTTCTAGAGCATAGTTATGTACTGGCAACACTGGTTTCGCAAGTTCGCGAGGGCTGGGGTTGGGGCCGCATTGCTACGCTTGCTCGGAACGTGCCAGGCGGTCTTGTTGTAGGTTACTCCGGGCGCGCTTGACGGTGTCCAGACGTTTAATGGCCGGACTGGAGAATTGCCTTGAGAGGCTGCTTTGTACTTCCGATGCGATAGCCGCCATATGCTCCTCCGTCCGGAGAGAGCGTTCGGTGTTTCCATTGACCGTGATGACTCCTCGAGGGCCTGGCATCTTGAGCTTGAGGTATGCGTAGTGCGGAACCGCATTGAACTTGTCAAATGCGGTTCGCCCGAGCAGTGCGTGATAGCCACTGCGGAATAGGACTATGTCGAAGATTAGCTCCTCGCTTCGGAAATTATCCGGAGATCCAAAGACCACTTCAAGTGTAACTGAGCCTGTATAGTTGGCCTCTCCACCTGGTATGACGCCTTTAAAGGCCGTTTTAGTGGGTTTGATCCTCGAGGGATCGATGCCCATTTTCCGCACTGTATCCTGGTAAAGCAGGTTCAGGCTGCTGCCGCCGTCCATAAGGACTCTAGCGAGGTGAAATCCATCAATAATTGGGTCTAGAACCAATGCGGCGAATCCGCTATGACGGATTCTAGTGGGGTGGTCCCTTCGATCAAAAGTGATCGGGCAGGAAGATCATGGGTTGAACTTTGGGGCGACTGGCTCCATCGCGTATACGTCCCTTAGCGCATGCTTCCGCTCCCTCTTGGGGACGTGGGTTGCGTATATCATGTTCACCGTCTGCACTTGTGGGGGAAAACCTTTCTGTCCACTGTTGTTCGGCGGGCGGGGCTCCTCCTCGTCGTCGCTATGCAGCCCCTTGTCTCTACTTTCGGCATTTAACTTGCCTACCTGCTTGAAGACCCAACAATCCCTGTTGGTGTGATTGGCTGGTTTTTTGGGGGTGCCATGTATCTGGCATGAGCGGTCGAGTATTCGGTCCAAAATGGATGGGCCCGGAGTATTTCTTTTGAATGGCTTTTTCCGCTGACAGGGTTTAGAGCCTCTGAATCTGGCATTAACTGTCGTATCCTCAGCATTGTCTACGTTAATGCGGCGCTTTTGCTTGTTGCGACGCGACCTGCCACTTCTGTCCTTGGTATCCGAATTACCAGGGCACTTGGTCATGTTATTGCTGCGAGCTAGCCATCTATCTTCTCCCGCGCAAAAGCGGGTCATAAGTGTCGTGAGGGCTGCCATAGATTTCGGCTTTTCCTGTCCTAGGTGCCGTGCAAGCCACTCATTGCGGATGTTATGCTTGAAGGCTGCTAGGGCCTCTGTGTCCGGATAGTCGACGATTTGATTTTTCTTGGTTAGGAACCGTGTCCAGAATTGTCTGGCCGATTCCTCTGGCTGCTGAATTATGTTGCTTAGGTCATCGGCGTCTGGTGGTCGCACATAAATGCCCTGGAAATTGTCGAGGAATGCCGTTTCCAGGTCATCCCAACAACCAATTGATTCTGCTGGCAAGCTGTTAAGCCAATGCCGAGCTGGTCCTTTAAGCTTGAGTGGGAGGTATTTGATGGCGTGTAGGTCATCACCGCGGGCCATGTGGATATGAAGGAGATAGTCCTCGATCCATACCGCAGGATCTGTTGTGCCATCGTATGATTCGATGTTCACGGGTTTGAAACCCTCGGGGATTTGATGATCCATTACTTCATCTGTGAAGCATAGTGGGTGTGCGGCGCCTCTGTATTGGGCTATATCACGACGCAGCTCAAACGAGCTTTGTCTACCGTGTTCGGCCCGGCCGGATTTACTGTATCCGGAGTGACGATTACCCTCTCGTGCCGTGGGGCGCCCATGCGATCCGTAGATCGATCTTGTTTGCCTTGCCTTGTCATCCAATATATCTCGCAGGTTTGGCGCGTTTTCCCATGCCTTGGTATTTTTTGAACGGCTCCGGGGTGCGACTGGAGTGGAGGGCCGAGAGGCCTCTCTATCGTGTCCACGGGGTGGCCGGTCGGCCGCATCATGCGCTGGTGATGTAGGTTTAAGTGCTTCCTCCTCTAATCGGGGTAGCAACCTGCGCTTTGGGTAGCTTTTGGAGGGGCGTTCGAGTTCATACTCTTCGGCCGCAAGGACTTCAGTCCATCTGTCGGCTAGCGAATCTTGATCAGCTCTAAGCTGTTGCTGTTTTTTCTTGAGGCTGCTCGCCGTGGCCATAAGCCTGCGTTTGAAACGGGATCCTCCGGCACGACAAATTCATCGTCGTCGAGGCTTGCCTCATCTTCAGAGGGAGGCACATAATTATCGTCCTTGACCTCTCTGTCTGCCACTCTCTCATGAGGGCTGGCTTCTCCATCCTCCTGTGATGAATCTTGCTGGAGGTGGTTGTCTTCGGCACTGTCCGGGGTGTTATTATCTCTTGTGCCGGAATCACCATTTTTGCTTTGGCGGGATTTAGAGCAGCGCCGCTGACGCCGGCGCTTAGGCTGCTTCTTGGGGGGGTCACCCTCCACTGTTCCATCCCCATTGCCTTCTTTTGGGGTGTCCACCATGTATATATATCATATGATGAGGTGGCTTTCCAGTGCCCTATAGGCGCTGGTTCTTGATCTTCTCCTGCATCGGCGTCCATACCGTCGATGTCTTCGGAGTCGAAGTCGAGCATGTCGGTTAAATCATCGACAGTGGCTACGAAGTGGGTGGTGGGTGGGCTTTGAATTTCTTCATCATCCGCATCCCAACCTTGCTGACCATAGTCCAGCCAGGGCTCTCCTAATAAAGAGAGAGACTTTAGTGAATTCAGAATATCGCCGAAGGCGAGTGCTGAAAGATGTTCGCGGCGGTGAACTCCATGATCGGTGCCCAATCGGGCTTGATCGGCAGGGGCGCGGAGGGCTCGGAGTCTGGAGAGGAGTCCGGCTCCTTGGAGTCACGGGCTTCGCAGAGAATAGGGCTAGTGTTCAGCTCGATCACCGTAGAGATTGCAGCCCCCGAGGCGGTGTCCAACCACCCATCCTCGATTGGCGCAGTTGGCTCCGAATTAAGGGTCGGAGCTAATGCGGGTGCGGCCTCCAGGGCACTGTTCGGCGGCAGAGCTAGATCATGCCCATCGAGACAGTGCGGCGCGCTCGGCTGCGGCTCGAATCCGTCGAAGATCAAGTCTCCGCGGAGGTCGGCCGTGTAGCTCAAACTTCCAAATCTGACCTGATGGCCAGGGGCATAGCTTTCGATCTGCTCCAGATGGCCATGCGACTTGGCCCGCAGTGCAAAGCCGCCGAATATGAAGATCTGTCCGGGGAGAAAGGTCTCACCCTGGATCGCATTGCTATTGATGATCGAAGAAGCCATCAGGCCTAAAAGTGACGACACAGAGGAACTCTGAATGAAAGCACCAATGTCGGTGTCAAAACCGGTGGATCTCGGGTAGGGGGTCCCGAACTATGCGTCTAGGCAGATGGTAACAGGAGGCAGGGGACACGATCTTTTACCCAGGTTCGGGCCCTCTTGATGGAGGTAAAACCCTACGTCCTGCTTCATTAATATTGATGATATGGGTAGTACAAGAGTAGATCTACCACGAGATCAAGGAGGCTAAAACCTAGAAGCTAGCCTATGGTATGATTGTTGTCTGTCCTACGGACTAAAACTCTCCGGTTTATATAGACACCGGAGAGGGCTAGGGTTACACAAAGTCGGTTACAATGGTAGGAGATCTACATATCCGTATCGCCTAGCTTGCCTTCCACGCCAAGGAAAGTCCCTTCCGGACACGGGACGAAGTCTTCAATCTTGTATCCTCATAGTCCAGGAGTCCGGCCAAAGGTATAGTCCGGCTATCCGGACACCCCCTAATCCAGGACTCCCTCAACGGGCAAGCCATGGAGGACCCGCAGTTCAAAATCCAGCCGGTTCCAGCTGAATCGGCCGAAGGTGGTCTGAATGGCCGGGAGTAGCTAAGAGGGTCAGAAATGGATGCTTTTTGGCGAGCATCCGTAAAATAGGGTCTGCTTTGAGACAGACATGGAATGGCGCCGTTTGGGGTGGCCCTCCTTGTAGCCGCTTCACGAAAAACGCATGTCTTCAGCATTCAAAAAATGAAAAACGGTTTTTTTTGTTGAACAAGTTGGAACCTCGCTTTGGCAACATTGTTTGCCATCACAAGACGGAGGTATGCACCAAATTTGGGCATATTATCAGAAACTATTCATCGTATGCGGCCATATCATTGCTAGTTTGGCTTGAAAGCCATGAATCTTCGTTCATGGTAGGTCGTTTTTTAGAACAGTTTTTCAAGAAAACATTCATATTGCAAGTTTAGTCTTTTTGCTAGTTGGTAGGCCACTTTGATGATGTGACACGGTGGTCTCCCATTTTTTGATTTTTTTTGAATTTTTTATAGTGTTTTCAAAAACCGGTCGATTTCGTTGCGGCGGCCGTCCGTGGCTAGGGCTTGGGCCATGCCAATGTGTTGTCGATTCTGTGATGAAATGCCTACCTGTGAAGCTAAAAATGATTTTTAGTGAAAATAACGGGCAAGCCATGGAGGACCCGCAGTTTGAAATCCAACCGGTTCCAGCTGAATTGGCCGAAGGTGGTCTGAATGCCCAGGAGTAGGTACGAGGGTCAGAAATGCATGCTTTTTGGCGACCGTCCGTCAAATAGGGTCTACTTTGAGATAGACATGGAATGGCGCCGTTTGGGGTGACCCTCCTTGTAGCCGCTTCACGAAAAACGCATGTCTTCAGCATTCAAAAAATGAAAAACGGTTTTTTTGTTAAACAAGTTGGAACCTCACTTTGGCAACATTGTTTGCCATCATAAGATGGAGGCATGCGCCAAATTTGGGCATATTATCAGAAACTATTCATCGGATGCGGCCATATCATTGCTAGTTTGGCTTGAAAGCCATGAATCTTCATTCATGGTAGGTCGTTTTTTAGAACACTTTTTCAAGAAAACATATGTATTGCAAGTTTAGTATTTTTTCTAGTTGGTAGGCCAGATTTGATGATGTGACGTGGTGGTCTCCAATTTTTTTTTTGATTTTTTTTGGATTTTTTACGGTGTTTTCAAAAACCGGCCGATTTCGTCGCTGCGGCCGTCCGTGGCTAGGGTTTGAGCCGTGCCTATCTGTTGTCGATTCTGTCATGAAATGCCTACCTGTGAAGCTAAAAAAGATTTTTAGTGAAAATAACGGGCAAGCCATAGAGGACCCGCAGTTCAAAATCCAGCCGGTTCCTGCTGAATCGGCCGAAGGTGGTCTGAATGGCCAGGAGTAGCTACGAGGGTCGTAAATGCATGCTTTTTGGTGACCGTCCATAAAATAGGGTCTACTTTGAGATAGACATGGAATGGCGCCGTTTGGGGTGATCCTCCTTGTAGCCGCTTCACGAAAAACGCATGTCTTCAGCATTCAAAAAATGAAATATGGTTTTTTTTGTCAAACAAGTTGGAACCTCGCTTTGGCAATATTGTTTGCCATCACAATATGGAGGCATGCGCCAAATTTGGGCATATTATCAAAAACTATTCATCGGATGCGGCCATATCATTGCTAGTTTGGCTTGAAAGCCATGAATCTTCGTTCATGTTATGTCGTTTTTTAGAACCCTTTTTCAAGAAAACATTCGTATTGCAAGTTTAGTATTTTTGCTAATTGGTAGGCCATATTTGATGATGTGACGTGGTGGTCTCCCATTTTTTTGATTTTTTTGAATTTTTTACGGTGTTTTCACAAACCGGTCGATTTCGTCGCGGTGGCCGTCCGTGGCTAGGGTTTGGGCCATGCCAATCTGTTGTCAATTCTATGATGAAATGCCTACCTGTGAAGCTAAAAATGATTTTTAGTGAAAATAACGGGCAAGCCATGGAGGACCCGCAGTTCAAATTCCAGCCGGTTCCAACTGAATCGGCCGAAGGTGGTCTAAATGGCCGAGAGTAGAAACGAGGGTCAGAAATGCATGCTTTTTGGCAACCGTCCGTAAAATAGGGTCTACTTTGAGATAGACATGGAATGGCGCTGTTTGGGGTGACCCTCCTTGTAGCCGCTTCACGAAAAACGCATGTCTTCAACATTTAAAAAATGAAAATGGTTTTTTTGTTAAACAAGTTGGAACCTCACTTTGGCAACATTGTTTGCCATCACAAGACGGAGGCATGCACCAAATTTGGGCATATTATTAGAAACTATTCATCGGATGCGGCCATATCATTGCTAGTTTTGCTTGAAAGCCATGAATCTTCGTTCATGGTAGGTCGTTTTTTAGAACACTTTTTCAAGAAAACATCGGTATTGCAAGTTTAGTATTTTTGCTAGTTGGTAGGCCACATTTGATGATGTGACGCGGTGGTCTCCCATTTTTTTGATTTTTTTTGAATTTTTTACGGTGTTTTCAAAAACCAGCCAATTTCATCGCAACGGCCGTCCGTGGCTAGGGTTTGAGCCGTGCCAATCTCTTGTTGATTCTGTGATGAAATGCCTACCTGTAAAGCTAAAAATGATATTTAGTGAAAATAACGGGCAAGCCATGGAGGACCCGCAGTTCAAATTCCAGCCAGTTCCAGCTGAATCGGCCGAAGGTGGTCTGAATGGCCGAGAGTAGCTACGAGGGTCGGAAATGCATGCTTTTTGGCGACCGTCCGTAAAATAGGGTCTACTTTGAGATAGACATGGAATGGCGCCGTTTGGGGTGACCCTCCTTGTAGCCGCTTCACGAAAAACGCATGTCTTTAGCATTGATAAAATGAAAAACTGTTTTCGAATTTTTTACGATATTTTGAAAAACCGGCGGATTTCGTCACGGTGGTCGTCCGTGGCTAGGGTTTGAGTCATGTTTTTAGCATTCAAAAAATGAAACTTATATTGTTTCATACATGAGCATGCACAAAAACCCGTAATTTTATCTTTCATCCATGAGCATGCATAAAAAATTTCAATTCCCATCAATTACCAAACTGAATATTCATTGTTAAGAAATTGACATGTTTAGATGACACTGTCATACAACATCCATGAGCATGCACAAAATTAAACCTGACATACTTAACATTGACACGTTCAGATTACACTAACAAGCTTAAACCTAACATGCTTAACATTGCCACTTCATTTTCTTAACATCTTCACTCCTTCTCCTTCATCAACCTGATGCACTCAGAGTGGCGAATCCCAACGCGGATGTACTCCTCTACCACAATTGGCATGGTCCTGTCGCCAAGCTATGGGATTGCAGGAGCCACCACCATAGCAAGGTCGTCGTCCGCCACCACCATCGCGAGGTCGTCGTTCGCCACCACCATAGCAAGGTCGTCGTCCGCCACCACCATCGCGAGGTCGTCGTCCGCCACCACCATAGCAAGGTCGTCATCCGCCACCACCATAGCAGGGTCGTCGTCAGCCACCATCATAGCATGGTCGTCGTCAGCCAGAATAGGTTGCTCCTCGTCATCCCCGCTCTGCACCTCGTCATCCCTGCTGCTGCTCCCATTGCCTGGCTAAATGCAACAAAGTGTGAACATGGTGTTGTCGTCGTGCAGGTAGAAGAAGCCAAAAGGACAGGAACAAGAGATGCAGAGAGCTTACTGGCATCATTGTCGTGCTAGTAGTACATGCGGCACATGGTGTTGTTGAACATCTTCACGGTGAACATAGCGTCACCGTCGTAGCGGAAGACAAGGAAGTACCCGAGCTGTAGCTCATGGGCGCGGGCGAAATGCTCCTAGCCGGGCCCTAGGTACATGTGGCCTTCACCATCGAACACCACAAACATGTCCCACAACCTGTGAAGCCCGCTGCCGGCCTCCCGCAGCTTCACTTTGTGGGGCTCACGACCGGCGAGCATCTTCGCAAACTTGTCAGGCAGCCTTTGCAGCGAGGGTCAAGCAGTGGTTAACTGTGGCAATCAAGCACTAGACAGCAGAGTGATGATAAATATACCTGCCTAATGCAAGATTTCTCAATTACGATCTCGAAGAACTTGAAAACTTCCAAGCCAGCCATCTCACTTCTCTGAAAAGCAGCATTGTAAATTAAACAACAGGACTGGACAGAAATAGGAAACAAGCACTTCAAAACAGTAGAATAATTACTACATGTGTTTGCCAGGGCCTCAATTTGGAATACTACTACAAATGGCAATGGCCTCAATTTGCTCCTACTCTATCTTGGCAAAGGGGCAATGAGTAAAGGAATAACATCAACATCAACAGCACCCATCAATATTTCTGATGGCAAAAAGATCAACAAACACAGACTTGAGCATGTGCACCCATAAATGTAATGTTTCTTGGCCACTAAGCTGGAGAAGAATGTAATGTTTCCATACTTGAGCATGTTCAGTTTAAAAGAATATAAACAAGCAAGAATGCATGCATGCATATCAAAAGTTGGCATCTACTGCTGCTACTACTCTGCCCATATTCATGCAGGTCACTACACCTGCATATGCATGAACCCCACTACAGCACAAGACTTGTCAACAAGAATAACCACAACTAGTAACAAAAGACACACTCCTCATCAGTTACATTCAGTTAATTACACAGCAACAGCAACAGAATTCCTGTCATCACTCCTCATTAGTTACGTTTAGTTAACTACACAAAAACAGCAATAGGATTGTTGTATGCATGCCATGTTAATTGTTGTTAGCAGTCTGGCAACAGTAACAACATGTTCACCATAGAATTCAACAGCAACAAAATTCAGTTATTTCAGTTTATTAACCACAGAATTCAACAGCAATTCAACCACACTAGATCTACCACAGAATTTAGTTAGTTACACCCACAGCAATAGTTAATTGCTGTCAGGTGACTACCAACAGCAACAGCATAGTAATCAAATAGCAATTCAACCACACTAGATCCACCAACAGAGCATACTAAATCCACCAAGAACAATATGCCTAAATCCACCAATAGAGGCCTAGTATGCATAACAAATCCTAGATTCTCAGACCCTAGAGCAGAAGAGAAAGGAGAGAGGATATGAAGCGGATGGCTTACCTATGCCGGAGTCCGAGAAGAAGTGGTCGCCGGTGGCGTAGGGCAAGGCGCGCGGGAGGCGTTGGACCAGCAGAGTCACCGGGGAGGAGAAGGGGAGGCGTTGCCATCACCCTAAACAAAAAATGTATTAAAAAACATCCTAATAAAACCCTAATCTGGCGGCAAGAACCCTAACAAAATCAATGGAATCACCCTAATCTATCATAATAGTAGATAGGAAGAGGAAGAGGAAGCAGATTCATACCCACGGCAACGGAGAGTCGGCGACGGAGAGAGAGGAAGGAGCCGGCGGCAGCGGAGAGGAGGAGTGGGTTGAGTGGAGAGGGGAGTGGGGAGTGGGGAAAAGAGTGGATAGGAGGAGGAGCGGGCCCAATTGTCAGCGAGTTGTTTGATATATTCAAAAGGGTGGGCATAGAGTACAAAACCAACAACCTCTTCCTAGCCCAGTAGTACAAACCAAGTGAACTAAGCGCATGGTCGTGGGTTCGAGCCCCCGCGTGCGCATAGTTTTTGGCCACGCGCGTATTTTTGGTAGCTTGGGTACAATAGCAAAATGGCCCACTTGTCAGTGAGTGGGTCGAGTGGCCCACTTGTCAGTGAGGTGTGTGCTTGATACTTGACTAGTTTGATATATTTAAAAGGGTTGGCATAGAGTGGAAGACTAATAGTCTCGTCCTAGCCCAGTGGTAGAAACATAGTGAAACAAGCGCACGGTTGTGGGTTCAAGTCCCCGCTGGCGCATATTTTTTTATTCACAATGAAATGGGTTCAGTTGAAGCAAAATTCAGTTAAAATAGCATCTTCAGTTCAAATAAACTACTAAATGATCACAAAAACTACTAGACAACAATCTGTATGATCTTACCAAAACTTGAACTAAATGATCACCAAAACTTGAACTAAAGATGTTTAAAAAGTCTTTTGTATGATCATTTTGCAATCTTTTGCATTACAAGACAACATTTTGACAACAATCTGAGCACAACAGCTCCATGCCATCAGAACACAACTTCATTTTGCCATCAGCTCAATGCCATCAGAACAACTTCACATCACAACCCGAAACAGCATCTGCTACAGCATGTGCATCTTCAGTTCACCAAAACAGCATCACATCAAAACCAAAAACTACATTAGTATCTTCTCACATCACATCACAACATCACATCTTCAAGCATTTTGCTACCTGGAGATAATTGTAGTACATCAGGATCACCATGCATATGCACAAGAAGGAAAACTACAGAGAGTTAGAAGGATCACCAAGGAGACCAAATTTACCTTCATGTCCATTCGCTACTCATTGTTGTCGATACGAAAATAAGGAACTCTATGCCCACTCCTGTTTTCCTCATCATCACTACAATATTGTAGCAAAGTATGATCAGTCCAGTTTTCCTCATCCTCACTCTCATGTCCATCCGCTACCACCTTTCTTCTTTTCTTGATGCCTTCAACTATTGCAGCACCAACGATCACACGTTCCCGGTCCCTACGCACTCTGCTTTGCACCGGAACTTCCATAGAGTCATCATCAGCTTGCAACGGAACTTCCGTAGAGTCATCATCTTGGTATATTAGTCCACCATCACCAGGGCCCTTTTCCACTTCTGTTTCAGTCACACTCCACAAGAGTCTGTGCTCAAAGTTTTGCACAACTCGCCATTTTCCGTGCAAAAGAGTGTCTGGCAGATAAAACACCATTGTTGCTTGTGTTGTTAGAATAAAGGGATCACTCTTATACCAGCACCTTGTAGTGTTGATGGTTTTGAAGTGGCCATCATATTTGACAAAAGAGTCTCTCTTCTTCTTGCTACCAAGCTCAAACCATTTACAGCAAATTAAGACAACCGAGCGATGGATGCCTCCACTAGAGTTGTACTGCAACTCTACGATGCTTCTCAACTGACATAGAAGTCAATGATCTCACGATCATGTGACCCCTCAGTGACGATTCCTCTATTCTGTGTCTTCCTTTTTTCCTCGCGGTCAACGGTGTGGTACCGGACATCGTCAGCAATGCATGCTGAATACACTCTCACTCGCTTATCTAGTAATTATGCCAAAGCAAATAGATCATCACTGACCTTCTTCTCCTCATGCAACTTTCCAATCTGCACAAGTAAGCCATTTAGCAAACAATGGTATTTAACAATTGGTGAATAACACAGAAAGCATAAAACATGTGGCTAAAGATCTCACATGATTCTTAAACCACTTAGCAAACCCCTTGGCAATCCTTTTATCAACATGGATATTGCTTTCGTCCTGATTTAACTCTTCCTTGCATTTCCTGCAATGCCAACAAAACATGTGAATTAAAACATTAGGCTGGTGCCAACCCAAGCAAAAAAAATATAATGAGTGCACAAGATATAACGTACTCGATATATGGTAGAACCTCGGCGCAATTACTGAGTACAAACCAAACCATCTTGTCATACTCATCACCAGCCTCCAAGTATTGTGAGGCTCCAAGAAAGTTCACACCATGGTTGAAAACAGAGACATCACCACTCTGCGAATCAGACTGCTCTCTATTTCTGCCCGGCCGATTCCATCTTGTTTCCACATTGCCAAAGTATCTAGAGAAAAAAGTCAAGCACTCGTCAACGACATATGCTTCAGCAATAGAACCTTCAGGTCTTGCCGTGTTTCGCACATAACACTTACAAGTAATCAGCCTTCTTTCGATTGGGTACATCCAATCGTATTGCATAGGGCCTCTAAGCATTGCCTGTTTGGGTAAGTGCACCGCCAAATGGACCATCATGGTGAAGAAAGCTGGAGGGAAAATCTTCTCGAGCTTGCAAAGAATAATTGGAATTTCTTTTTCAAGTCTTTCCTGGACAATTAACTTGATTGTTTTACAGCACAGTTCTCTAAAGAAATTTCCCAGCTCAGCAACCGCTTCATATATATCCATGTCCATGATTCCTCGGAGGCCCGCCGGTAAAATCCTTTGGAGGAGGATGTGACAATCATGGGTTTTCAGTACTGAAAGCTTGAATCCATCAGAAGTAACACACTTTGCTAGGTTAGCAGCATAACCATCTGGAAATTTCACCGCTCTTAGGAATTCACAGAATGCAAGCTTTTGTTCTTTACTCATTGTATACCATGCTCGTGGCATTTAAAATGAATCTTCATCTTCATTGTGTTGTAGATGCAAATCTTCTCTTATGCCCATGTCCTATAAATCAAGCCTAGAACTAGTCGTGTCCTTTGTCTTCCCTTCAATGTTCAGAAACATCCCTAGCAGATTCTCGCATATGTTTTTCTCAATGTGCATTACATCGAGATTATGCCTTAATTTCAGATCAGCCCAGTATGGCAGGTCCCACAAACAAGACCTCCAGTCCCATCATTGACCTTCCTCACGCTTTCTTTTCTTCGCCAGCTTTCCTGGTCTCACATCTTTCAACTTTTCAAGTTGCTGCTCCAGCTCTCCTTTAGTGAATTCAGCTGGCTTGTCATGGGTTTCATTCTCACCATTAGAATCTTTGCATCTTCGCTAGCGATGGTTTTGGGGAAGAAAGCGGCGGTGCCCAATATATCAGATCTTGCTCCTTATTCTCTTTGAGCAAGGGTATTTGTCACAATGGACACAAGCCTGATAACCCGCTGTGATCCTCCCAGAGAGAGTGTGCAGAGCCGGGAAATCATGGATGGACCATATGATTGCAGCACATAGATTGAACTTTTCTTCCGGACTCAAGGCATCGTATGTAGGTACACCAGTCCAGAGCTGGAGCAGTTCTTCTACGAGGGGCTCCATAAAGACATCAAAATCCTTTCCTGGAGACTCTGGACCCGGGATAAGCAATGACATCATGATGTTAGACTGATCCATGCATGCCCATGCTGGGAGGTTGTACGGCACCACAAAAACTGGCCACATGCTATAAGACGTGCTCATGTTCCCAAACGGATTAAACCCATCGGTGGCAATGCCATGTTTTATGTTCCTTGGATCTGCAGCAAAATCTAAATGTATACGGTCAAACTCTTTCCATGCCTCTCTGTCCACTGGATGGCTCAGCTCATTGTCCACAGGTTGCCGCTTCAGCTTGTGCCAATGTACCTCACGCGATGATTTCTTCGAGATGAACATCCGCTGCAGCCTTGGTATCAAGGGAAAGTGCCTCAGTACCTTCTCCGGTATTGACTTCTTCCCATCAACATCTTTCCACCTAGAGGCATTGCATTTTGGACAGTTGTCATGCTTTGCTAAATCCTTCCGAAACAAGACACAGTTATTTGGGCACACATGTATTGACACATAAGCTAACCCCAGCCTGCGGATTATGCTCAATGCTTCATCATAAGATCTGGGAACACAACTATCAGGGAATTGCAAGCTCAAAAGATAGAGTATTGTGTTGAATGTGGCATTGCTAATCTAGTAGAAAGACTTGATGAGGAGTAAGTTCATGGTGAAGGTAAATCTTGAAAATTTACCCCCTTCATGAGCTGCGCGCTTCGCCTCCTCTAACACCTCAGCAAACAACGACTTCTGTCCATCAGCACGATCTTCAGCATCGTAGAAATCCTTCAATAGGTCAGGAATCCTATCATCTTCATGCCCATCCTCTTCCTCCAAAATCGCATTATCTCGCAAAACCTTTTCCATGAAATCAATGCCAGCATCACCACCACCCATCATATGATGGGCCTCTATATCAGCTTCAAAATGTTGAGGTTGACTGTCTAAAGGTTCTCCATGATATATCCATCTATCATATGTGTTGGACATCCCATTAAGAAGCAGATGATCTTCCACTCTTCCTTGAGCCATTCTTAAACGGTTGAGGCATTCGCAGCATGGGCAAAGAATGTGAGCATCGTTGGCAAAATTTGCCCGAACAAATGCCATGAAATCATCAACTCCTTTCATAGGTTCTTTCGAAAACTTTCTAACTCCTTTTCTAATCCAGCTTCTGTCCATCTGCCAAAGACAACAAATTGTTGTAGCTTAGCAAATCAATCTAAGTGCATCAACATTAATTAATGAAAATGGATGGAAATAATGGCACCCAACTTTATATGCTAACTGCCTAACAACAACATTCAACTATTTCCAATTTCACACTACTTTAGTCCAACTTGGTGGACAAAATAAATCAGCATTTAATATTTACTCATGGCATGAATCAGTCAAATGGATCAGGATCCTATTTACTCAACATTCATTATTTACTCATGGACAAAATAAATCATGAATTTAGAACAGAGAGCAACAACAATTTCAGGATCCAATTTCAGGGAAAGAACAACATCAATTTCATCAACACAATTTACTCTTGGCCAAAATAGAACAGAGAGCTCTGTTCTATTGATAGATGACAACATAATTTACCACTATTAATTGACTAAATTAAAAAAGAATTCTTAACAATTTCATCAACAGCAATTCTCCTAAAATTTGCATCAACAGAAATTCTCTTCACAATTTCTAGCAAATTCATGAAATCAGTGTAGTGTGTGTGTGGAGATTTTTCCAAGATTACAACAAACCTGCATCAAATCAGTGTGTGTGTGTGTGTGTGTGTGTGTGTGTGTGTGGAGATCCTCGTAACAGATCTACATCAAATAAATGACATCAATAGAGAGGAGAGAGAGAGAGGAGAGAGGGGGAGGAGAGCAGTGCATACGTGGGTGAGGTCTGCTTGCGGCGGCGGCGAGTCCTCCATGCTCGACGGTGGCGAGTCCCCCATGCTCGGCGAGCCTCTCCCTGCATGGGCGTCATTCCTACGCCCGACCCCACCACCGCAGGTCGCCCACGCCCCGCTGTTCACTTCGGCAGCTACCCCAGCCTCCACCCCCGCCCCTGCTGGTTACCTCCACTGCCGGCCCCGCCCCGCCTCCGCCCCTGCTAGTTGCTTCCGCCACGAGGCCGTGGGCGAGGTCATGTGCAAGGCGAGCGGCCCCTACTGGTTGCTTCGGCCGCCGGTGTAACGCCCCGAGACCGTTGTGCCAGGTGTCCTCCAGTTATTCGCCATCGTTGTCGTGTCTTTCGCTTGCGTGTTGCATCTTGCCATGTCATCACCCGCATTGCATCATCATGTTTTCAAAACTTGCATCCGTCCGGATCTTCCGGTTCTCTCCGTTGTCCGTTCTGAGCCCAGACACACTTGCACGCGCCCGCGACATGTCCGTAATAGTATTTTATAAGTGGCTGAAAAATGTTCTCGGAGTGGGTTGAAAGTTGGCATGTAGTCTTATTATAGTGTAGATAGACCGCCTGTCAAGTTTCATCGCATTCGGAGTTCGTTTGATAGCCCAACCGTTAAACTATAGCGGCATTATAGCCGGACAAATGTCGGACGTTTTCGGTCTCCGGAAACAGTTGCCAGGCTACAATCCTCTCATCTTAGCCCAACCTCTTTTCACAACCCACCTGCAGCCCACCTAAACCCCCCTTCGTTCCGGACCATCAGATCACGATCGGAGGCTCCGAAACGCTCCTAAAACCCCCCTAAACACAAACCCTAGCCATCCCTGCCTATATATGGACAACCCCTTCGAAATTTGGTAGCCTAGACCTTCCCCTACCTCCTTGCCGCCTCCCGCCTCAAATTCCGTGCCACCAGCCGCCTTCCTCCTCCAAATCCGATGCTAGCCACCTCACCAACGCCACTTGGCAGCGTCCCAGTGGCTGCGCCGCCACCCACCCGCCAGATCGGCCTACCGCAGGCCGCCACCCGGCTCCCTGTCGCTCCAGCTGCGCCTCCCATTGCGCGGACCCGCTCAGCCCATTCGTGGCCCGCTCGGCCTGGATCCCGCCGCCGCAGCCCGTGGCTCGTCCCCGAGCTCGTCCGCTCGATCCTGAGCTCATCGCCGTGCACCTCCCGTCTGTCCATGTCGCTCGAGGCCACCGGAATGTCGCCGTTCCTCGCGCCGGCCGTCCACTACGGGCGCTCCGCCGCCAGGCCAGTGCCCCTCCGCCCTCTCCCTCCTCACCATCCTGCCCCGCTCCCTCACCCTGCTCTTCTCTCTTCCCCATAGGAAACTGCCGCTGCCGCCATGGATTCTCGCCTCCGCGCCTCGGAGTCGGCTCCTCCGGCCAGATCCGGCCTCTGCCGGCCCCGCCCTTGCCGAATCCGCCCTGCGACCCGTTCCCGACCTCTCCAGCTTCGCCGAACCCCGCCGTCGCCGGAGTTTTGTTGCGTCGCCGCCTTGTTCTTCTGCCTATGACGAGCACGGGAGAAGGACGATGCTGATGCTCGCCCCTCTCGCCCGCGTGGGCCACCGCACGCCCCGGCCTGTCCCCGCTCGGTCTCCAAGGCCCAGCTCCTCTTCTCCAGATCTGCCGGCCCACCGCTCTGCTTCCCCTTCGGCCCGTTGGCCCAATATGAGAAGCCACTTTTCCCCCCGCCCTGTGCGCTGCATACTATCCTGCAACCAGCAATTTTGGCCCACTTGTGTTTTTTACAGATCTGTGAATTTTTCCTTATTCCAGAGACGACAGTTTTATAGAAAGGTCCCTAAACTTCATGCATATTTTAACTCACAAACTAAGCATCACATGTAAAAACTTAATATATGAAACTTTCTTAGAATTTCGTGTAGATTAATAATTTGCCACTTTCATCTATGTTTGAAATGTTGTTTGGTTAAATTTGCTCCTATGTCATGTTAAAATGCTTTAATTCATAACTAATTAACCGTAGCTCCGAAATTAACAAACTTTATATGTAAATGGGGTGGAAAAATGCCTAGTTTAATATGGTGGCTTCACTTTGCATGTTTAATAACTCTTAAATATGGTTTAGGGCAGAACAGTACCAAAAACTAAAATATGCACATGAGGAGTTTCCGAACTTGTTGTTTGTTGTTCCGGCCTCATTTAAACTTGCCTAGTTAGGTAGTTTTTCTTATGCTTCACCTCTTGCCATGTTAATCAACATTTAATCTTGTTGGGTACATAAACGAGAGAGAACTAAATAAGTCGCGTGGTGTTTCGTCAATATGCAACTCGTTGCATATTGAGCTCCACTTAACTTGTAGTTTTGCTTGTGCACTTTGCCATGCCATGCATATTTAAACTAGACATGCATCATACATGATTGTGCATCATGCCATGATTATGTGATGGTTTTTTACTATGTTGTGTGCTTCTTTCCGGTGTTGCTTCTTCGGGTTCGTTCCGATAACGTCGCGTTTGTGAGGAACCATTCGACTACGACCGTTTGTCTTCTTCATGGACTCGTTCTTCTTCCTTGTGGGATCTCAGGCAAGATGACCATACCCTCGAAATCACTTCTATATTTGCTTGCTAGTTGCTCGCTCTTTTGCTATGCCTATGCTGCGATACCTACCACTTGCTATATCATGCCTCCTATATTGTTAAGCCAAGCCTCTAACCCACCTTGTCCTAGCAAACCTTTGTTTGGCTATGTTACCGCTCTGCTCAACCCCTCTTATAGCGTTGTTAGTTGCAGGTGAAGATTGGAGTTTGTTCCTTGTTGGAACATGGATATTTTGTTGGGATATCACAATATCTCTTATTTAATTAATGCATCTATATACTTGGTAAAGGGTGGAAGGCTCGGCCTTATGCTTGGTGTTTTGTTCAACTCTTGCCACCCTAGTTTCCGTCATATCAGTGTTATGTTCCCGGATGTTGAGTTCCTTTCACGATTGGGTTATAATGGGAACCCCTTGACAGTTTGCTTTGAATAAAACTCCTCCAGCAAGGCCCAACCTTGGTTTTACCATTTGCCTCACGAGCACCTACTTTTCCCTTGGGAGTCGCGCTCCCAAGGGTCATCTTATTTTAACCCCCCGGGACAGTGCTCCTCTGATTGTTGGTCCGAACTGAGCTGCCTGCGAGGCCACCTCAGGGAAACTTGAGGGTTGGTTTTACTTGTAGCTAGTCTCATCTGAGTGTGCCCTGAGAACGAGATATGTGCAGCTCCTATCGGGATTTGTTGGCACATTCGGGCGGCTTTGCTGGACTTGTTTTACCATTGTCGAGGATGTCTTGTAACCGGGATGCCGAGTCTGATCGGATTGTCTTGGGAGAAGGAATATCCTTCATTGACAGTGAGAGCTTGTGATGGGCTAAGTTGGGACACCCCTGCAGGGTTTTGAACTTTCGAAAGCCGTGCCCGCGGTTATGGGCAGATGGGAATTTCTTAATGTCCGGTTGTAGAGAACCTGAAACTTATGTTAATTAAAATGCATCAACCGCGTATGTAACCATGATGGTCTCTTTCCGTCGGGGTCCGGGAAGTGAACACGGTGTTGGAGTTATGCTTGAACGTAAGTAGTCTAGGATCACTTCTTGATCATAGATTCTCGACCGTTCTTTTGCCTTCTCTTCTCACTCTCATTTGCGTATGTTAGACACCAAATATGCTAGCCGTTTGCTGTAGCTTCACCTCATACCATTTACCCTTCCTATAAGCTTAAGTAGTCTTGATCGCGAGGGTGTGAGATTGCTGAGTCCCCGTGACTCACAGATACTTCCAAAACCAGGTTGCAGGTGCCGATGATACCGTGCAGGTGATGCAACCGAGCTCAAGGAGGAGCTCAATGAAGATCTTGTTCATTGTGTTGTTTCGTTTCAGTCGATCAGTAGTGGAGCCCAGTTGGGACGATCGGGGATCTGTGTAGCATTTGGGGTAGTCTTCTTTTATTTTGGTTCTGTAGTCGGACCTTGAGTGTATCTGGATGATGTAATGATTTATTCATGTATTGTGTGAAGTGGCGACTGTAAGCCAACTATGTATCTCTTTCCCTTATTTTATTACATGGGTTGTTGTGAATATTACCTCACTTGCGACATTGCTTTCAATGCGGTTATGCCTCTAAGTCGTGCTTCGTCACATGGGAGATATAGCCGCATCGAGGGTGCTACAAGTTGGTATCAGAGCCATCCCCGACCTTAAAAGCCCCCTGCTTGATCGAATCGCTGGCGTTGTTGAGTCTAGAAAAATGTTTTGAGTCATTTAGGATTATATATATCGGCGAGTAGGATTCTTTTTTCTCCCCAGTCCCTTTGTCGCTCTGGTGAGGCATCCTGACGTAAAGTTTTGACTCTTTTCTTCTCAAATTTCACTATTTTTTTTAGGATCATGCGGGTATCTTGGAATCGTTCTGATGGTTTTGTGACGAGAACATTGTTCTTGGTGCCTCCTGACATTTACGGGTTGTGGCAGTGTCCCGGGGAGTTCAGCTCCGAGGTGTTGTCGTCACAATTTTATCATTGCAGTTCTGGAATACCTGAGTTTCGTTGACATCGAAAATCTCTTTTATGAAGTTGTTGGTGAGATAACCTCGATGCCACCCAGTACTGGGGCGGGAGTTTGGGAGTATTGCCATAATTCGTATAACGGATGCTTTTCGAAGGTTGAGGTAAAAGATTTCCGAAGGTTTCTTGGTTATGTGTTGAAGGATGGATACCGTTGCATGTAGGATTTGTTAGTTTTGGGTGAGATATTATGCTTCCCCTGTATCCCCAACACCTGATTGCATAACCGAAAATTTTTGGGAGTTTATAAGTGGGAATTCAAGTGGCTCTTAGGATATCTTTCCGTCAGATATATGATATGAAATTGCGGTTCGACGTCTAGTGGTCTGCCTATCCACGGTTGGTTTTACAGTAGTCTCGTTGTGTCTTAAAGAGTCCTTGGCTATGCTGACTCGGGGACGCTTCGTATGTCATGTGCACTGCCTTGTACATGATGGTGCTGTACGATCGAGCCCATGTAGGCCCCACCATGAAAACTTCGGACGAAATCTCTATCATATGTTTGTTCCGGCTTATTCAGCAAGCCAATCCTTTGTTTTTGTTTTGAGTTGTGGTATTCGAGTTGCTTGGAAGTCAAATGTTGATTCCATACCTTCCCCAAATGGTGTTCTCATACTCCGATGTGAATACTAATCCTTCTCGATAATCGAGATTGCCATATCAATCCTTTTTCAATGGCGTGTTTCTCTTCAAGTGGATCTGATCACTTCAACATTCGCAAGATCAATTATCAAGTCTTCTCAACGTGATTTGTTTCATCCGTCCCGATTTGCCTTTGTTTTACCCGCCGACCCACCGTTTTTCTTCAAGGACTCGGATATCTTAATCAAGTACCTATCTTATGAACATGAAGTCTCTCCATTCTTTTCCGTCAATGTCCTTACCCGGTGATTCTCATGAAGATCCTAATGGAACCTCAAGTTCATCATTCTTCATTTTTTTCCTTCTTTGGTGGATTCAATTCAAGCTTTGGTTTTGAGCATAGTCTTTTCTTTTGCCCAATGCTTTCCTTATGCCGGTGCACCTCGTAATCATCCACTTCTCACTATTCAATTGCTCCGGAGTGCTCAAGATATCTCAAAGATTCGTATTTCCACTCTACATTCATTCAAGCTCTTTCGAGGATGTTATCTCATTCAAGCTATTTAATTCAACTGGTGCAATCTCTCTTTTAAATCATTCAACGGTGTATCTTTTCAGTGGGCCCTAACTCACAGGTCTTTTTCTAGGATCTTACCTGACTCTTCTAATTCTCCCGGAGCTATCCTCAAAAATTGTTTTCGAAGTTGACATAAGAATGATTCATCATCAGTCATATGTATTTCTCCAACATTTTTGTTTCAAATTCTTTTCATCGTTGGTTCAACTTTTCCATTCTTCATTACGGAGTGCCTCAACAATTCTCAGTGGTGGCTTCTCGTTATCTTTCTCTACATTTGAAGACCGAAGAAGATTTTTTTCTCTCAATCTTGCTCCATTCTCTTCAAGATTCGTGGCTCCAGCTTCGTGCCATCCTCTCATAATTGTTTCGGTTGTGAGAATTTATTTTCACCCATCCGAAGCATTTCAAGAGTATTTCAGTTTGTTTTCTCCAGAGCCCATCATCTCAGAATTATTCATTCCGGCTTTCAGCTCTCATTCTCTAAATCTTACCGGTGTGTCATTCAAGTATTCTCTTATCAGCTCGTGATCTATTCGTACTCATGTATCTAAATTCCCTCAAGTATCTTCAGTCATTTTCCATTTCCTACCGGTGAATTGTGCCTTTGCTACGTTCAGTTCCAATTCTTGGTGGTTCGTTCAAGATTTCTCTTCCTTGTTTATCATATCAATTCATTCGTTCTTTCCAATGCTACCGGTGGTTCGTGGAAGACCTTTCTCAAGTTTATGCTATATCTCTCTTCAATCCTTTGCAACAGGAATAAGTAATATGCCAAATCCGTTGGTTGTCATCAATTTAATTGGTGAAGGATAAGCATAACGTAAATCTTATTATTGTTTCATCCAAGTGATCTAATTTCCTGCTTTCCGGAGTGGTTCATCATATCACATTCTCGGTTTCTAGTTATTCATATTTCTTTTCCGGAGTTCCAAGCTCTCGCAATTATATCATCAAGGAGAAACATCTAAATCATCACAAGGTTTCACCTTGTGTTTTCAACCTCCCTTTCTTCTCGTTATCCTTTTGTTACCGGAGTTCTTCATGGATGTTCTACATGATGGTTCATCAAGGATTTAATTCCTTCTCGAAGTGTTCATCGAGATTCTTTTCAGAGAAGCTCAAGCTTTCTTCATCTTGCATTCCTAAGTGCAATTCTTTCTACCTTATCATCTGAGTGGTGTTATGTCATTGTTGATAAATTCCCTTCGTGTTTCATGAATCACAAGTTTTCAAGGTTGACATATCTAAATCCATTATTTTCTCTTCGCTCAAGACATCTTTTCAACCAATCAACCTCTTCATTTGGAGTTATCTTGGGTTATATTTCAGCTAAAGCCTTCCCTAAGGATTTGTAGGATCGAAAGTATGTCTAGATGGGGGGGGGGGTGATTAGACTACTTGACCAAATAAAAACTTAACCTTTTCCCAATTTTAGTTCTTGGCAGATTTTAGCTATTTTAGGACAAGTCAAGCAATCATCACATAATTCAAGCAAGCATGCAAAGAGTATATTGGCAGCGGAAAGTAAAGCATGCAACTTGCAAGAATGTAAAGGGAAGGGTTTGGAGAATTCAAACGCAATTGGAGACACGGATGTTTTTCTGTGGTTCGGATAGGTGGTGCTATCCTACATCCACGCTGATGGAGACTTCAACCCACGAAGGGTAACGGTTGCGCGAGTCGATAGAGGGCTCCACCCACGAAGGGTCCACGAAGTAGCAACCTTGTCTATCCCACCATGGCCATCGCCCACGAAGGACTTGCCTCACTAGCAGTAGATCTTCACGAAGTAGGCGATCTCCTCGCCCTTACAAACTCCTTGGTTCAACTCCACAATCTTGTCGGGGGCTCCCAAGTGACACCTAGCCAATCTAGGAGACACCACTCTCCAAGAAGTAACAAATGGTGTGTTGATGATGAACTCCTTGCTCTTGTGCTTCAAATGATAGTCTCCCCAACACTCAACTCTCTCTCATAGGATTTGGATCTGGTGGAAAGAAGGTTTGAGTGGAAAGCAACTTTGGGAAGGCTAGAGATCAAGATTCATATGGTAGGAATGGAATATCTTGGTCTCAACACATGAGTAGGTGGTTCTCTCTCAGAACATATGAGTTGGATTTGTGTATGTGTTCTGATGGCTCTCTCCACGAGTGAAGAGGAGGTGGAGGGGTATATATAGCCTCCACACAAAATCCAACCGTTACACACGATCTACCAATCTCAGTGGGACCGAATCAACAAACTCGGTCGGACCGAAAAGGTAAACCTAGTGACCGTTAGAGATCTTCAGTGGGACTGACATGCAACTCAGTAGGACCAATTCTGTTAGGGTTTGAGCATAACGTAATCTCGGTGAGACCGATTACACAAACTTGGTGAGACCGAGTTTGGTAATTAGCTAACCAGAGAGTTGGTCAGGTAAACTCAGTGGGACCGATTTGCTCTTTCGGTGAGACCGAAAAGTTACAAAAAGGAAACAGAGAGTTTACATTGCAATCTCGGTGGGACCGATTCGCTCTTTCGGTGAGACCGAAAAGTTACGAAAGGGAAACAGAGAGTTTGCAATCCCATCTCGGTGAGACCGAGATCCCTATCGGTAGGACCGAATTGCTAGGGTTTGGCAGTGGCTTATGACAAGTGAAACTCGGTCGCGCCGGATAGAAAGAATCGGTATGACCGAGTTTGGCTTAGGGTTTAGGTCATTTGTGGATATGGGAAAGTGGTTGAGGATTTTGGAGCATATCACTAAGCACATGAAGCAAGAGGCTCATTAGGCAACACCTCATCCCTCCTTGATAGTATTGGCTTTTCCTAAAGACTCAATGTGATCTTGGATCACTGAAATATAAAATGAAGAGTCTTGAGCTTTTGAGCTTGAGCCAATCCTTTGTCCTAAGCATTTTGAGGGTTCCACTTTCACATCCATGCCATGCCAATCATTGAGCTTTCCTGAAATAATCATCTTGGAATAGCATTAGCTCAATGAGCTATATGTTGTTATGAATTACCAAAACCACCTAGGGATAGTTGCACTTTCAATCTCCCCCTTTTTGGTAATTGATGACAACATATAGATCAAAGCTTCGACAAGTAATAATAAGCATGAAATATATCGTCGCTTTGAGAAGTATGTGATAAGTAAGAGCTCCCCCTAAATTTGTGCATATTTAAAATTTTCTTTGGACTGCAAATGCACAAAGACTTAGAGTCATGGGTTACTCTTCCATGTCACATACATCTTGGTGGAGCGCTTAAAATGATAAGAATGGAATACATGCACCCATCACCAAGAATAGTGAGTGATCACATAAGATAGATAGGATAAAAATATTAAGCACATATTAAGTGTAGCTTATGATAAACACATGATCATCGATGTCTCACAGATAATGACGTAGTATCTCACACAAAAGCAAACGAAGTTCGAAAAACCACCAAATAAAACAAGAGAGAATAAAAGCAACACTCTCTCTCGAAGCCTATGATCTATAAATTTTCTCCCCCTTTGGCAACAAGTTACCAAAAAGTTCCTAGAAAATGCATAGTGCTAAGTCGACACTCAGGCTTGATCTTCAGGTGGTGGTGGAGTCTGGAGCACTCCAAGGACGAAGCCTTCTGTAGACGTGGTCGGAGTCGAGGCTGAAGTGGACGCTGGAGCTGGTGGAACTGAGGCTGTGGCTGGTGCAGAAGTGGTGGCTCTGGTGTTAGCAACTAGCACTGCAGACGACCTCGGACCTTGTGGCACTCTGGCTAAGGCATCAGTTGTAGTCTTGCCTCTCCTCTCCTGCATGTCATCCTGGAGCTGCTCCACTTCAGTCTGAATCTCTGTCACTTTGACATCCAAGTCATAGAACTTTTGTTCCATTATCCTCTCTAAGCTTGCCTGGTTTTGAGTTAGGGTGGCTAGTCCTTGCTCAATCCGCAGGGTGGATGCAATCAAGTAACCAAGCTGCTCTTGTCTGGTTTTCAGGAAATATTCAGATGCCTCCTCTTGAGTACGCATCTTGGCAGCTTTCTCCTTCCTCACTTTCTCCTTCTTGGCTTGTTCTTGGGCAGATGATGGCTCATTCTTAGTCGTAACTACTTGGTTATCTTCAAAGTCTGGACGGATGGGAAGGTGTTCCTTGTCCAACAAGTATATGCCCATGCCCATCTTGGAGTTGATGAAGTCCTGAATCTGTGGGGTATATCCACAGCTCCTCTTCTGGTCTGCTGCTTCCTCTTGATTGTTTCTATCATAAGGCTCATGACTTTGAATTTCTGTGGCACGTCAAAGATATGAAGCAAGTTGATTGCATGGCCTCTGATCATCTTGTGATCTCCAGACTTAGGCAATAAGGTGTGCCTAAGAATCTAGTTGATTGTTGGCAGCCCTAACAAAAGATAATGTACTGAGCCAAACTTGAAAGTGTCAAGTGCTTCATTTGGAATCTCCTTGTACATGTTTGACATTGAGTTGTGGTCCATCTTCTTCTTGGCATAAACGTCCAAGTCATCTCCTTGCTCCTCTGGGGCATTAATCAGCTGAGCCCGTTCAGCAACTGTAGACTGGTACCTCGTACCCTCTGACATCCAAATTATCCTGCCATGTGGATAAAAATGGGCTGTGGAGTAGAACTGCATGATGAGTTCCTTGTTCCACTTTGTGAGCTTCTGCCCGACAAAGTCCTCTACTCCACATGCCTTGAAGCTGTCCTGCACTCCAGGGTAGTACTCTTCATTGTCCTTGATGTATTGCCAATCGACCCATCTCATAGCACAGACTATTGGCTTCTTGTCTAGTAGCACCGTCTCATAAAAATCTTGCTGCTCCTTGGTGTGAAACCTGTAGTCAACTGCAGTCCTTCTCCTTGAAGCATACAGGTCTGCTTCTCTCCACTTCCGGAGCCCTGAATCTCTCCCGAGTTTCATATCCTCAGCCACAGGATGAGCATCGTTGTGGTCTGGGATCTTGGGCTTGAGCTTTCTAAGAACATTCTCTTCCTCTTCTTCTGCAGCTTCAGGCACTGGGGCCTTGTTCTTCTCAGTAGCTGGGATGCTTCTTGTATTCCTCTTTGGCTTTGGCTTTGGAGCTAGCTTGGCCTTGGAAGCAGCTGCCCTGATCTTATGGCATCACCCGTCAGCTTGGGTGCCTTTGGTGCTGGTGCAGCTACCTCTTCTTCTTCCTCCTCATCTTCCATGATGGAAGCTTTGCCAAGCACTCTGGCTATAGTTTTCTTCACCCTTTCCTTCCTTTTCTTGCCTTCAGCAGCAACTGGCTCTATGGGAGTGGGCTTCTCAGTTGAAGCTCTGGCCTTTGACATAGGCTGCCTGCCTGCTGGCCTTTTGATCTTCATCCCTGGTTTTATGCCCTGTGCTGGCTCAACTCTCTTGGAAGTCGCTTCCTCTTCTGCCACATAATCCTCATCTTCTGAATCTGAGGTTCTCTTCTTTCTCTGTCTTGTGGCAGCTTTAGGCAGATTGCTAGGGGTGCTCCTGCTGCCATCATCTGAGGAACTTGAGGGACTAGTGCCCTCACTCATCTGCACTTGCTACTCTGACATGTTCTGGCTATCACTTTGGTCTGACATCATGCAAACTCTGACTGCTGACCCTATGAATAAGTTATAGATGAGATAGAGTGGATGAGCATCACAAAATGCAGAGATTTTCGCAAAAGAATAATTCAAAAACTTAGTTTTAGTTTCCCACTGAAAGCATCTCAGATCTACCGATTTTTAAACTCGGTGATACCGAAGCAGTTTTGGAGCCTAAACTAGTGAACTCGGTCAGACCGAGTCATAGTTCGGTGGCACTGAGACTGCTAGGGTTTCACAGAGTTCCAAAATCGCTCACACCGACTAGTAATACTCGGTCAGACCGAGTCTCACTTGTGCAATGGCATAAGCCAAATCTGTGGGACCGAGTTTTTCAACTCGGTGGGTCCGAGATGGTTTCGGCGAAAACCTAACCCTAAAATTTTCGAATTAAACCTAATCTACGAGTTCATTGACTGGATAGAAGTGTTTCAAACGTGGCAAGAATCATGATGATCACAATGTGCTAAGAATCGGATTGGGGAATAGCACAAAGATCGAGTCCATACCCTAGTTCGGCGGAGACTCGCTATGGCGGCAACGGCGGGGTTGATTCCCGTTGACGGCGACGGAGACCAGCGACTGGAGGCGGCTGGCGGTGAGGAGACGATCCGGAGACCAAGTTGGCAGAGCAGGCTATCACGCGGGCGAAGGGGTTCGGAGAAATTTCCAAATTTTTGCCCGTGACTATATATAGCCCGACCCTGTCGTTGTGACCGAGTGGAACAACTCGGTGGCACCGAGATGCAAAACTTTATACAGTTGTTGCAACTCGGTGTGACCGAATGGTTCAAATCGGTTGCACCGAGATCGAAAACCTAGATCAACTTAATGATCTCTGTAGGACCGAAAGTAGGATATCGGTCAGACCGAGAATCACAAAGAGGTCTTGGAAGTTTAAGTCTATGACGAATCGGGGACTCCGAGCGCTCCTCACACAGAGTGGTTCGAATCTGACTTGATCAAATTTTGTGATGTAGCATGAATAGAGTTTGAGACGAGAAAAGCATAGATAGCTAGAGGAGGTTCTTAAGCATTCTTGACCATCCACTTGGCAAAAGGAAATAAATCCAAACAATCAAAACAACAAGTGGATGTCCTCGAATGAGTAAAATATGCAACCAACATGCTCACACAATAAGATGGCAAATGAAATATGTGACAAAGCATGCACAACCAATTCTAGCATCTATCAAGCAATTTGCGATGACTAGGTCATCTATATATGAGTATATTGACTTAGGAGTGAAGTGAGAACACTTGATCATAGGTCATACTCATCGTTTAAGCTCAAGTGGGGTTACCACTTTTACATAAAGCATTGTTGTGTTCACATCTTTAGAGTTGCTTTAGCTCAAGTCTTAGAGTAAAGCTCCCCCTAGATGTGATATCCCCCCTAGAGGGATGAACTAACCTTGGGTTTTGTCGATGATGACTTCATGTAGATGTTGAAGATGTGGATGCTCAATGTTGATGTAGATCACTTGGAGCTATCCATTTGAGTGAATTGCACTTTCAATACCTACATGGGTTAGTCCCACAAGGAACAAACAAGGATATCCATAGACATAGAGTGATGCGCACACAAGATGATGTCCATGAAAACTTTTAGGTTACCTTGTCCCTTGTCTTACCAACAAGAGGGTTTGTGACTCCTTGAACTAGTGCAAGATGTGGAAGTTGATTGCACTTGTTCTTGCCAAAATGATAAGAGTGAAGTATGTTGGCGGAGTCACCCTCAAGAACTCTCTAGTTATTCTTCTTTTGGATCCACACCATCTTGATGGGAATCCTTGGAGTTGTAGTCGTACTTGATGAAGTGGAACTTGAAGTGGTCTTGGGAATCCACTTGACTAGGGTCTTAGGAGCTTCTTCAAATGCATCAATCTCCTCTTGAAGCTTGTCCTTGCCTTTTTGCTTGTAGTCTTGTGGTGGAAGATCATCTTGAGCTTGTGTACCCTTGAAGGAAGTTGTCAGGACCCCGATTCTAAGCCACATCGATCTAGCCGGTAACACCTCATATCACTTTGCGGCCTCACGCACGGTATCCCACGGGTGTCGCCTTACCATGGCCCGGGACCGTTTGCGCCTTTTGGCTCGCATATATGACAATGTCGCTAGCATCCATATGACCGAGAACCCGGGCCGACATGGCTAGTCGTGAACCCAAAGCGGCACAGACCTATGGAGACAGGCATACATGAATCACAACGAACATGTCGGTCATCAACGAGTGATTCCGGGCTGTAGCACTGGGCTAACAGGACTCCGGGGAATCCCGGGCTGTAGCAGGCTAGACAGGACTCCGGAGATCACCGCGTGACATTTCCCCGAAGGGACAGACATAGGGACGAAGTGAAACACATGCCGGCCAGTCAAGTGTCCTGAACAGTAGTGCTGGGCTAGCAGGACTCCGGTGAACCGGGCTGTAGCGGACTACTATGGGTCGAGGAGCACTAGACTACATTTCCCCATAAGAAAGGCTGCGAAGGACAAACAACTAGATTGTCGGATCCCACTCATACCAAGCATTTCAATCATACATACAATATGCTCGATATGAGTACATACAACATGGCATCACAACAAAACTCTACAACTCAAGTACTTTATTTAAAGGCTCCAGGGAGCCATACATAACATATCCATACAGGTAGGGGTCACATGACCCGACACTCAAGTCATACAGTCATACAAGCACATGCGGAAGCAACTAGTCTGAGTACAGACTCTAGAAAGAAAGAAGGCTTCTCGAAGCCTGTCTATCTACATAGGGCCCTCCATGGCCTGGATCACCACCTGGGTGGCTAGTCACTCGTCGAAGTCAAGATCTACGTAAAACCCATCGGAGGGGGCAGTGTTGTCGTCTGAAAACAATAAATAAGCAAACATGAGTACAAAGGTACTCAGCAAGTCTTACATCAGAACCTACTGTACATGCTCATTCTCAAGAAGGTGGTGGGGTTTATGCAGCAAGCCAGCTTTGACTCTTGGCTAAGCTATCCTACGGAATCTTTTAGCAAAATAGTTTTCGCACACGAGTCCACTACTCACCATCACAATACTCCACCGTGGATCCTCCCTCGTATCCTGCGAGGGGGCCATCCTCGGTACTCACACTTATCTTGAGTCTTTTAGTAGTATCCATTTACTTGTCTATGAACTGTATATGCAATCAAGTAGTCCTTTACCGCGGACGCGGCTATTCGAATAGTTTCATACCCTGCAGGGGTGTACTTCGTCACACATGTTTCCACCACTTAGCGTCTGCACACGAAATGTGCTCGGCAGACTTCAAGCGAAAACCGACGTGGGTGTAGACCACGACCTGACTAACCTCACAAGTCTCTAGTCCAGGGTCATCGCCTATTCAGGTTCCATCCGCAAGGAAATCCGGCCGGGGTGTCCTCAACGGCCCCGAACGATGTGAACAGGGTTCCCGAGACACCAAACGGGTGACTCGGTACACCGTGCCATGGTGTATCTACCGCAACATAGCCCACCCCTAGGGTCAGCGCTACACACGGCCGCCAACACATATCCTACAAACACCAGAAACTAGTTGCAACTCCTGGACTGAGGCGAGAGGGGTCGGTAAGTCGAGCGGGGTCATATTTCAGGGCCCAATGTGTGGTAGTAGCTGAATCTTAATTCACACATACAGAACTCAGTTCTTAGGGACGGCTTCAATGAAACAACCCACCATGTACTCCTACATGGCCTCTCATCGATACCTTTACCAAAACATGTTCAACACATCCCACATATTACTGGCACAAGCATTTCACTCTAGCCCATCCCCCAGATGAACCAGACCTGACACAACTCTAAGCATAGCAGGCATAGCAAGGTAGGAATCACAAAACATGGCTCAATCAACTCCTACACATGCTAGTGGGTTTCATCTAGTTACTGTGGCAATGACAGGTCATGCAGAGGATAAGGGTTCAACTACCGTAGCACACAGCAGTTTGAATCGTGTTGTCTTAATGCAGTAAACAAGAGCAGGAGCGAGAACATGGGTTGTATCGGAATGATCAATGGTTGCTTGCCTGATGGAGTGGTAACGGGATACTGCCCTTCAGTTGGATACTCGTGAATATCCTCGGAGGCAGAACCTACCATGAAGAACACAGCCGAGCACAATCAACACATGACGATATGCAACAATATGATGCATGCTATGACATGGCAATATGGATGTGTCTTGAGCTTATGCAACTAGCTATGATTTAAATGGAGTTGGTTTGAGTACAAGATTCAAATTCCAACCCCATATATGATTATTTAAATGCCCTTTATTTGTTTTGTCCAAAACAGAGGACAAGCATTGTTCAAACATGCATGAAAATGGTACAGATGGATTCCTTGAATTTTTCTGATAATTTTACATATATAATTTATCTCATCTGGAGTTATGGTTGAATTTCTATGAATTTTCAAAGTTTTGGGCATTTTCTAGAATTTCTTGAATTATTTTTAAACTAGAAAATGATTTACTGCGTCAGCACTGCATCACTATGACGTCAGCTGGTCAACTGAGCTGCCTCCAGGTCAAACCTGACCAGTGGGTCCCACTGGTCAGTCTCACAGTGCTGGCTCGAGTCACAGACAGGTGGGGCCAGTCAAAGGCCACGTCAGAAAGTCAAACTGACGTGTGGGGCCAACTGGGTTAATAACTAATCTAAACAGAACATTAAATTAAACTAAACACGCACTGGGCCCACATGGCAGTGGCTCTAGGGGGGTGGTTAGTGGGTTAGTTAGCCGCTAATGACGGCCACGTCGGCGACCTCAGATCGCGGCAGCCTTTCACCGGAGTTGTTCGGGTTTCGCCTACAGGCCACCATTTGATGCGCGGTTTTCTCCTACGGGTTCCTGGGAGTGAGGCGCATCCAGAGAGACAAGCGGCAGCAGCTGGGGTGGCCGGAGCTGACGGCGGCGAGCTCTTTGGCAGCCGCCGGAGTTCGGTTGTGCGCGGGATCGTGTTTCAGGGCGTAGAAGAGTGGGGCAAGGGGGCTAGGAGGGCGCTACGCATCGCGGGGAGTAGGTTCGACACTCGAGGGTGACCGTTTGGTCACCGGAGCATCGTCGACAGCGAGCTCAGGCGGCAGCGCACTTCGGTCATCAAGGGGGTGACGGCTACGGCGATCAATTGAAGCGGGGAAGAGGGGGATTCGAAGCAGGAGCTCACTGGGGTCACGTAGAGCAGCTCGGTGGGCTCGGGGACGGTTCGGAGCCGACGAATTTGACGGAGATGGCCGGCGGTCCCGAGGTTGAAGAAGACGACGCCGAGGACGAAGCAAGGCTTCCCGGCCCGCTTGGCTCGGTGCAGAAGGCGTAGGCGACAGTGGCGGAGCTTCCACGCAACACGGGAAGGCGAGAGGGGGTCGGGGAGCGCGGTGGCAGCGAACGGCGGCGACGGCGCGTTCGGGTGTGTGTGAGAGACCGAGACAGGGGAGGGGATGAGGTCGAGGGAGAGTGAATGAGAGGGCCAGGGGGGTGCGTGGCGTCCATAGCGACGTCGGGGAGGCGGCCGAAGCAGGAGGTGGCCGTCGGTGGCCGCGCGCGTGCCGGCGCACCGCGGGCACACGCCCTGCGTCCTCCTGGCAGGAGCTAGGGGACGACTGGCGCCGGCCTGGTGGGCTGGGCCATCCAGCTACAGTGCTGGGCCGGTTGGTGGCGCCAGGTAAGTCCAGGTGAGCCTCTGTTCTTTCCTGATTTATTCTGTTTTCTATTTTTGTTATTCTGTTTTGATTTAGTTTAAATACTAAGTCATTTTATAAAATCCTGAAAATATTTATGGGCACTTTCTGAAATATTTCAGTGGCCCAAAAATAATTCCAACATTATTTGAGCATTTGAATTATTTAATAGTATTTAAATGCCCAAATTCAAATATTTATGAATTAAGTCAATGCCCCTTTTGTTGACCTAAAATTATATGCACCATTTTTCCCAAGGGTTCTACCAAGGCAAAGAGGGTGAACATATTTGAAGGGCATTTCAGGTTCATTGAATTTATTTTTAGTAAACTCTAGTTGATTTCAGGGGGGGGGTGCTGGGGGTTCTGTTTTCCCCATTTCAATTTCTGATGAATGTAAACATGATGCACACTCTAATGCATAATCTAGCTAGGGTGTGACAACTCACCCCCACTCAATAGAATCTCGTCCCGAGATTTGGGATCATCTGGGAAGAAGGCGGGGTACTCTTGTCGAAGACGATCCTCCCTTTCCCAAGTGGCTTCTTCCTCGGAATGGTGTGACCATTGAACCTTGAGAAACTTGATATTATGACGTCGAGTGGTACGCTCGGCTTGATCAAGGATACGAACGGGGTATTCCCGATAAGAGAGGTTATCTTGTAAATCAAGCGTTTCGTGGTCCACTCCACGGATAGGATCCGCGAAGCAACGCCTGAGTTGCGAAACGTGGAAGACGTCGTGAACTCTGGAAAGATGCGGAGGTAGTTCCAATTGGTAGGCAACTTCTCCTCGTTTGGCAAGAATGCGAAAGGGTCCAATGTAACGAGGAGCCAATTTGCCTTTGATACCGAAGCGATGGGTTCCCTTTAATGGGGTAACCCGAAGGTAAGCTTTCTCGTCAATTTCAAATGTCATAGGCTTATGCTTACGATCATATTGACTCTTTTGGCAAGATTGGGCCGTTTTCAATTTCTCACGAATAACGCGAACCTGCTCTTCTGCTTCCTGAATCATATCCGGGCCAAAGAGTTGTCTTTCCCCGGTTTCTGACCAGTTAAGAGGCGTTCGACATTTTCGTCCATAGAGAACTTCGAAGGAAGCCTTGCCCAAACTAGCTTGATAGCTATTGTTATAAGCAAACTCCGCGAACGGAAGGCATTTTTCCCAACTCATTCTGAACGAGATAACAGAAGCTCGGAGCATATCTTCCAGAATTTGATTGACTCGCTCTACTTGACCACTTGATTGAGGATGGAAGGCGGTGCTAAAGGAGAGATGAGTTCCCATAGCATTTTGGAAACTTTCCCAAAATCGAGAGGTGAAGAGACTTCCACGGTCTGAGTTAATTTCCAATGGGACACCATGAAGAGACACTATTCAGGAGATGTATAGGTCAGCTAGCTGGCTAGCGGTGATACTCTCACGAACAAGTAGAAAATGGGCTACTTTGGAAAGACGGTCGATCACGACGAAGATGGCATTATTTCCCCTCTTGGTCCTGGGAAACCCAGTGATGAAATCCATACTGATTTTGTCCCATTTCCATTCAGGAATAGCCAAAGGTTGAAGGGTGCCAGCATGCCGTTGATGCTCTGCTTTAACACGACGACAAACGTCGCAATTAGCAATGTATTGAGCGATTTCTCTCTTCATCCTAGTCCACCAAAACCTCTGGCGTAGGTCTTGATACATTTTAGTACTACCGGGATGGATGGTGAGAGGGGATTCATGAGCTTCCTTAAGGATCATCTGGCGTAGATGTTGGTTCTTGGGAACCACCAGGCGGTTCTCAAAGAAGACAGCACCTTGCTCATCCATGGAAAAACATTTAGCTACTCCGCTAGCAATGTTTTCCTTAGTCCGGGATATGCCCTTATCACGCTTTTGGGCAGCTATGATTTGATCCATAAGGGTAGGTTTCGCCACCAGAGTAGATAGGAATCCTTGAGGAACAATGTGAAGATTAAGCTTGCGAAATTCCTCATGGAGAAGTGGTTGACTTTGTTGTAACAGCAGGTTGTTACAGTAGGACTTATGACTTAGTGCATCGGCCATGACATTGGCCTTGCCAGGGGTGTAAGTTATTCCTAAGTCATAATCCGAGATCAACTCGACCCAACGTCTTTGCCTGAGATTCAAATCTGGTTGGGTGAAGATATATTTCAAGCTTTGGTGATCGGTGAAGATCTCGCAACGATTACCGAGGAGGTAATGTCGCCAGGTTTTGAGTGCATGGACTACAGCTGCAAGCTCTAGATCATGTGTGGGATAATTTTCCTCATGTGGGTGTAATTGCCGTGAAGCATAGGCAATTACCTGACGATCTTGCATGAGTATGCAACCTAGTCCTTGTCGCGAGGCGTCGCAATAGATAATAAAGTCCTTGGAGAAATCTGGTGGTACCAGTACGGGAGCAGATGTCAGGCGTCTTTTCAGTTCCTGAAAACTGAACTCGCACTGCGGAGTCCACTCGAACTTTTTATCTTTCTTGAGGAGTTCAGTTAGAGGTTTAGCAACCTTGGAGAAATTCTCGACGAAGCGGCGGCAATAGCTCGCTAGGCCAAGGAAACTCCGAACTTGCTTGACCGAAACAGGTGGAGTCCAATCAAGGACGGCTTGAACTCGCTCGGGATTGACAGCAATACCCTTACCAGAGATTACATGGCCTAGATAGGTCACTTCTAAAAACCAAAATTCACACTTGGAGAATTTGGCATAAAGGCGATGCTCTCGAAGTTTCATCAATACCAGCCTTAGATGTTCGGCATGTTCCTCTTCATTCTTGGAGTAGATGAGTATGTCATCGAGGTATACTACGACGAATTTGTCCAAGTACTCCATGAAAACCGAGTTCATTAACCGGGAGAAAGTGGCCGGGGCATTGGTTAAACCGAAGGACATGACGGTGTACTCGTATTGGCCATAACGAGTAACAAAGGACGTTTTGGGAATGTCCCCGTTTCTGATTTTGATTTGATGGTAGCCCAGCCTCAAATCCATCTTGGAGAAGACTGAGGATCCAGCGAGCTGATCATACAGGTCGTTGATCCTGGGAAGCGGGTATTTGTTCTTGATGGTGACCAGATTGACAGGTCAGTAATCCACAACCATTCGATCCGTTCCATCCTTCTTCTTGACGAAGAGGACGGGGCAAGCCCAAGGAGAGGAGCTAGGACGGATGAACCCTTTGTTCAAGGACTCATCGAGTTGGTTCTTAAGCTCGGCTAGTTCTAAAGGTGCCATCTTGTAGGGTCTTCTAGCAATTGGAACGGTTCCTGGAACAAGGTCTATCACAAACTCGACATCCCGGTCAGGTGGAACACCTGGCAGTTCTTCCGGAAACACATCCGGGAAGTCTCGGACTACCGGAACGTCCTCAAGGTCTGGAAGAGGGTTGGCATTGAGAGAGTAAAGTTGGCGCTTGGCCACTCGAGTTAAGACATTAACTGTCTTGCCCGAGGGATGAGTAAGTTGAACGGTTCTAGTGGCACAATCGATCTTGGCATAATGAGCCGACATCCAGTCCATACCCAAGATGATGTTTATGTCGGAGGACTTGAGAGCTATTAAAGATGCGAGGAAAACAAGCCTATCGACAAGAATTTCGTTTCCATGGCTTACCCTAGAAGTTTGTCATTTGGAACCCGGAGTTTGAATTACCATGGAAGTGGGCATGTCACAGAATGTCGTGTTATGCAACCATGCATAATTCTCGGATATGAATGAATGAGATGCTCCAGTATCGAAAAGAACAGATGCCGGATGGCAGTTAACAAGGAGCGTACCAAGGACGACGTTGGGATCCTCATGAGCCTCTTCGGCTGAGACATAGTTGACATGGCCACGTGCAGTAGTGGCCGGCTTGGCGTAGAAAGTCTTTCCCGCGGGCTTACCACGGCCAACGGACTTTCCAGCTTGATTGGGGTTGTTCTGGGGACACTCTCGACTATAGTGACCCGGTTCTCCACACTTGAAGCATGTTACCACAGTGGGGCGTGGAGCAACATTAGCAGCGGGGCCACCATAGGGCTTGGACGGTGCAAATTGCTGGTTGGGACGAGGCGCCTCAAAGGATGGCCTCGGGGTGAATCTGGGTGGCAGTGTGGTGCTTGGAATCCACACCCGGCGCTTCTGAGCTCCAGAGCCGGATGAAGACCCAAAATCACGAGGGTGCTTGCGTGAAGCGTCATAATCAGTCTAGCCTGTCTCAGCACTAATAGCTTTATTGACCAGCTTCTGGAAGGATGTGCACTCGTGCAGACGGAGATCGCGGCGAAGCTCAGGGCTAAGTCCCTTGCGGAACCTTGCCTGCTTCTTGGCGTCAGTAGAAACCTCTTCAGGAGCATAGCGTGCCAGGTTCCCAAATTCTCGGCTATATGCATCCACAGTCAGCCTTCCTTGGGTGAAGTTGCAGAACTCCTCCCTCTTGCGATCCATGAGACCTTCCGGAATGTGATGCTCACGGAAAGCCTCGCTGAACTCAGCCCAGGTAGTGATTTGGCCGACCGGGTGCATAGCTTCGTAGTTTTCCCACCAATGGCTAGCGGGGCCCTCAAGATGATAAGCAGCATAGGTAGCCTTGTCGGCTTCAGCTACGTTGGCAGAACGTAGCTTGTGGGTGATGCTGCGAAGCCAATCATCCGCGTCGAGGGGCTCGACGGAATGGTTAAACTTTGGTGGGTACAGCTTGATAAAGTCGTTGATTGACACCAAGTCATTTCGTGGGTGGCGTGCAGTGTTCTGCTCAATCCGCTCCAACAGGCGGTTGGTCTCACGCTTGTTCCTTTCCGCCTGCAGCATCACTTCGGCCAGGGAAGGCGGATGAGGCAAATTTTCACCTCTAGCTGCATTGACTTCCCCCTGCTCCGGGGCAGCAGGGTTTCCGCGGGTGTTGACCATCCTAGAAGGAAACAAGACAACGGTTTAGACAAGGATGGCTCAAACTTAACAGGGAAGTGCAGAATGTAAAGGATAACGCGGAATGCAGAGATGCTCATTCGTATGCCATGGTAATATAAAACTGCCATATATACACCAACGGTCATACTCGTCATACATAGTTTAGTACAAGCCCATGCTACAGTACAACTATGAAGGTAGACGTTACATCTCATCGGAGGCATTCCGAGTCCCTATACATTATTTGTCTACACCTCCGGAATCGATTACACACCAAGTCGTATTCCACAAGTCACACAGGATAGTGGAGATACAACTACTACAATACTAGTGGTACTACTACTAACTCAGATAGCTCCGTAGTAGTCCTCATAGAAGTCACCTCATAGCCTGGAAGTTCAACGTGATCATCCGGAAACAGACGGTCCTGAGGAGCCTGTGGACCATAGGGGCTAGGATAAGGTCTTGGACCAACAAACGGTGGCCTGCGGGGACCAAGGGGTGGGGTGATGCCTCCCACATCACGCCAATCCACCATGTCTGGCAGAGCTGCTCTCACAGGATACAGATCCCTGGTATCCATACATCCCGCTTGCACCGCGGGTGCAAACCGAGTCAATGTGGCCCAATGATCAGCACGGGTATTAAAGAGCTCCAGCCTCAAGGCCCGATTCTCTCGGTCCTTATCTTCGAGCATCTCAGCGGTGGTACGAGTTAATGAGTCCTCCTGAGTGGAGTCAGCATAGATAGCCTGAAGATACCCCTGCGCTCCCGGAAGTGAAGCTGGCATGTAACGGAAGTCAGTGTTCCGAAGCAGGCCAGTCCGGACTCGCAAGATGGTCGTCATGGAATAGGCAGCATCCTGCACAGCCATCTCAATGGTAACTCCGAGTCCATAGGAACAGTGAAGGGGCTCGGTAGATCCAGGATAGGAAGGAAATATCCTGACGGTGCATAAATACTGGCTTTGATTAAAGTCGCGGAACTGCTCTTCAACAGTGTATTCGGGATACCAACGGTATCCTGTCTCGATCATGACCCGGACCAACATAGCAGTATGACCGGGCACGTCGAGGCACCTGGTCAGGCGAACCACTTGATTTTGAGACTGATTGGCCATCTGAAAGCACAACCACAAGACAAAGACATCAGAATTCCTAGGGAAAATTGGGCAGCATAACGGCTGTAAATGCTCAGAAAAAGATTTGAGACATCCACAACAGTTCACAATACCGCTCAACAGCATCATATCAAGGTTCTGATTCAAATAGCAACGTACTAAAATAGTAGAAACTGGACTGGAACTCGTAGCAATAATCCTATGAGCTACTACGGATTAGTAACACGTGAACCTGATAGAAGAAGAGAGCCTAGTCCTTAACCCATGTTGAATGTGAATAGAATGACTCAGATCAGAAGCATAGGGTAAAGGAGTAAAAGAACCTTACGTTCCCTCCCACAATCAATTCCCTTACATATAACTAAAGCATTTCTAGACTCGACATTGACCAGTTTGGCTGAACGAACCTACAGGCAGTCCGGCTCTGATGCCAACGCTGTCAGGACCCTGATTCTAAGCCACATCAATCTAGCCGGTAACACCTCATATCACTTTGCGGCCTCACGCACGGTATCCCACGGGTGTCGCCTTACCATGGCCCGGGACCGTTTGCACCTTTTGGCTCGCGTATATTACAATGTCGCTAGCATCCATATGACCGAGAACCCGGGCCGACATGGCTAGTCATGAACCCAAAGCGGCACAGACCTATGGAGACAGGCATACATGAATCACAACGAACATGTCGGTCATCAACGAGTGATTCCGGGCTGTAGCACTGGGCTAACAGGACTCCGGGGAATCCCGGGCTGTAGCAGGCTAGACAGGACTCCGGAGATCACCGCGTGGCATTTCCCCGAAGGGACAGACATAGGGACGAAGTGAAACACATGCCGGCCAGTCAAGTGTCCTGAACAGTAGTGCTGGGCTAGCAGGACTCCGGTGAACCGGGCTGTAGCGGACTACTATGGGTCGAGGAGCACTAGACTACATTTCCCCATAAGAAAGGCTGCGAAGGACAAACAACTAGATTGTCGGATCCCACTCATACCAAGCATTTCAATCATACATACAATATGCTCGATATGAGTACATACAACATGGCATCACAACAAAACTCTACAACTCAAGTACTTTATTTAAAGGCTCCAGGGAGCCATACATAACATATCCATACAGGTAGGGGTCACATGACCCGACACTCAAGTCATACAGTCATACAAGCACATGCGGAAGCAACTAGTCTGAGTACAGACTCTAGAAAGAAAGAAGGCTTCTCGAAGCCTGTCTATCTACATAGGGCCCTCCATGGCCTGGATCACCACCTGGGTGGCTAGTCACTCGTGGACGTCAAGATCTACGTAAAACCCATCGGAGGGGGCAGTGTTGTCGTCTGAAAACAATAAATAAGCAAACATGAGTACAAAGGTACTCAGCAAGTCTTACATCAGAACCTACTGTACATGCTCATTCTCAAGAAGGTGGTGGGGTTTATGCAGCAAGCCAGCTTTGACTCTTGGCTAAGCTATCCTATGGAATCTTTTAGCAAAATAGTTTCACACACGAGTCCACTACTCACCATCACAATACTCCATCGTTGATCCTCCCTCGTATCCTGCGAGGGGGCCATCCTCGGTACTCACACTTATCTTGAGTCTTTTAGTAGTATCCATTTACTTGTCTGTGAACTGTATATGCAATCAAGTAGTCCTTTACCGCAGACGCGGCTATTCGAATAGTTTCATACCCTGCAGGGGTGTACTTCGTCACACATGTTTCCACCACTTAGCGTCTGCACACGAAATGTGCTCGGCAGACTTCAAGCGAAAACCGACGTCGGTGTAGACCACGACCTGACTAACCTCACAAGTCTCTAGTCCAGGGTCATCGCCTATTCAGGTTCCATCCGCAAGGAAATCCGGCCGGGGTGTCCTCAACGGCCCCGAACGATGTGAACAGGGTTCCCGAGACACCAAACGGGTGACTCGGTACACCGTGCCATGGTGTATCTACCGCAACATAGCCCACCCCTAGGGTCAGCGCTACGCACGGCCGCCAACACATATCCTACAAACACCAGAAACTAGTTGCAACTCCTGGACTGAGGCGAGAGGGGTCGGTAAGTCGAGCGGGGTCATATTTCAGGGCCCAATGTGTGGTAGTAGCTGAATCTTAATTCACACATACAGAACTCAGTTCTTAGGGACGGCTTCAATGAAACAACCCACCATGTACTCCTACATGGCCTCTCATCGATACCTTTACCAAAACATGTTCAACACATCCCACATATTACTGGCACAAGCATTTCACTCTAGCCCATCCCCCAGATGAACCAGACCTGACACAACTCTAAGCATAGCAGGCATAGCAAGGTAGGAATCACAAAACATGGCTCAATCAACTCCTACACATGCTAGTGGGTTTCATCTAGTTACTGTGGCAATGACAGGTCATGCAGAGGATAAGGGTTCAACTACCGTAGCACACAGCAGTTTGAATCGTGTTGTCTTAATGCAGTAAACAAGAGCAGGAGCGAGAACATGGGTTGTATCGGAATGATCAATGGTTGCTTGCCTGATGGAGTGGTAACGGGATACTGCCCTTCAGTTGGATACTCGTGAATATCCTCGGAGGCAGAACCTACCACGAAGAACACAGCCGAGCACAATCAACACATGACGATATGCAACAATATGATGCATGCTATGACATGGCAATATGGATGTGTCTTGAGCTTATGCAACTAGCTATGATTTAAATGGAGTTGGTTTGAGTACAAGATTCAAATTCCAACCCCATATATGATTATTTAAATGCCCTTTATTTGTTTTGTCCAAAACAGAGGACAAGCATTGTTCAAACATGCATGAAAATGGTACAGATGGATTCCTTGAATTTTTCTGATAATTTTACATATATAATTTATCTCATTTGGAGTTATGGTTGAATTTCTATGAATTTTCAAAGTTTTGGGCATTTTCTAGAATTTCTTGAATTATTTTTAAACTAGAAAATGATTTACTGCGTCAGCACTGCATCACTATGACGTCAGCTGGTCAACTGAGCTGCCTCCAGGTCAAACCTGACCAGTGGGTCCCACTGGTCAGTCTCACAGTGCTGGCTCGAGTCACAGACAGGTGGGGCCAGTCAAAGGCCACGTCAGAAAGTCAAACTGACGTGTGGGGCCAACTGGGTTAATAACTAATCTAAACAGAACATTAAATTAAACTAAACACGCACTGGGCCCACATGGCAGTGGCTCTAGGGGGGTGGTTAGTGGGTTAGTTAGCCGCTAATGACGGCCACGTCGGCTACCAGTGTTTAGCCGCCGGCGACCTCAGATCGCGGCGGCATTTCACCGGAGTTGTTCGGGTTTCGCCTACAGGCCACCATTTGATGCGCGGTTTTCTCCTACGGGTTCCTGGGAGTGAGGCGCATCCAGAGAGACAAGCAGCAGCAGCTGGGGTGGCCGGAGCTGACGGCGGCGAGCTCTTTGGCGGCCGCCGGAGTTCGGTTGCGCGCGGGATCGTGTTTCAGTGCGTAGAAGAGTGGGGCAAGGGGGCTAGGAGGGCGCTACGCATCGCGGGGAGTAGGTTCGACACTCCAGGGTGACCGTTTGGTCACCGGAGCATCGTCGACAGCGAGCTCAGGCGGCGGCGCACTTCGGTCATCAAGGGGGTGACGGCTACGGCGATCAATTGAAGCGGGGAAGAGGGGGATTCGGAGCAGGAGCTCACTGGGGTCACGTAGAGCAGCTCGGTGGGCTCGGGGACGGTTCGGAGCCGACGAATTTGACGGAGATGGCCGGCGGTCCCGAGGTTGAAGAAGACGACGCCGAGGACGAAGCAAGGCTTCCTGGCTCGCTTGGCTCGGTGCAGAAGGCGTAGGCGACAGTGGCGGAGCTTCCACGCAACACGGGAAGGCGAGAGGGGGTCGGGGAGCGCGGTGGCAGCGAACGGCGGCGACGGCGCGTTCGGGTGTGTGTGAGAGACCGAGACAGGGGAGGGGATGAGGTCGAGGGAGAGTGAATGAGAGGGCCAGGGGGGTGCGTGGCGTCCATAGCGACGTCGGGGAGGCGGCCGAAGCAGGAGGTGGCCGTCGGTGGCCGCGCGCGTGCCGGCGCACCGCGGGCACACGCCCTGCGTCCTCCTGGCAGGAGCTAGGGGACGACTGGCGTCGGCCTGGTGGGCTGGGCCGTCCAGCTACAGTGCTGGGCCGGTTGGTGGCGCCAGGTAAGTCCAGGTGAGCCTCTGTTCTTTCCTGATTTATTCTGTTTTCTATTTTTGTTATTCTGTTTTGATTTAGTTTAAATACTAAATCATTTTATAAAATCCTGAAAATATTTATGGGCACTTTCTGAAATATTTCAGTGGCCCAAAAATAATTCCAACATTATTTGAGCATTTGAATTATTTAATAGTATTTAAATGCCCAAATTCAAATATTTATGAATTAAGTCAATGCCCCTTTTGTTGACCTAAAATTATATGCACCATTTTTCCCAAGGGTTCTAACCCAAGGCAAAGAGGGTGAACATATTTGAAGGGCATTTCAGGTTCATTGAATTTATTTAGTAAACCCTAGATGATTTCAGGGGGGGGGGGTGCTGGGGGTTCTGTTTTCCCCATTTCAATTTCTGATGAATGTAAACATGATGCACACTCTAATGCATAATCTAGCTAGGGTGTGACAGAAGTATCATACTTCTCTTGTTGAGGAACAAACTTTGTCTTGGGGTATTGATCTTCTTCCCACTCAACTCCATTGGCATTGAACTTTCGTTCAAAACCAACACCTTGATTCTTCCGGTGCATTCCTTGCTTGCGCACAATTTCCTCGAATTGCTTACTCCCGGCAAGGCTTTTGTACACTCCTTTCTCTATAATTCCCTTCAATAAGCTATTTTCTTGCTCAAGTGTAACTTGGCTAAGAGAATCATTAGTGGAATCAAGAGAATTACTAGAAGCAACAATATTGGATTTAGCATGATCATTGTTACTACTAGAGGGAGAATCTTTCTTGTTCTTGTTACTAGACTTGACTTGAGGCATGTAAGTGGATAAGAGTAAACGCTTGACAATGTAAGAAGAGCTTTTCTTGCGGATATCATCATTGATTGCTTTTAAAAACTCATGCTCTTGCTCAAGATTGAGCTTTTCAAAGCGTAACTTCTCATGAGCTCTTAAAAGTTCTCAATGATCTTCGAAGATAGTTTCATGAGCTAACTTAAGAGTGTTTAGTTCTTTAGTTAGAGCCTCAATCTTATCCTTATCATTGTCATTCGTTTTATCTTGATTAGCATGATTAATTGACGTTTCATCATAGTATTCATCACTAGAGTTGTCAACAAGCAAATCAGCATCACCTAACAAGTCATCTTCATCACTATTAAAATCAACATACTCGGGGTGTGTTACCTTAGGACCTTTGGCCATGAAGCATCTTCCAATTCCTTCATTTGGTGAGTCAAATATGTCGTAGGAGTTGGATGACACAAGTGCTAGACCGGCAACACCTTCATCTTGAGTATCTTCGGAGTCGGAGTGATAACTTCTCTCGGAGTGGCTGTCGGAGTCGAAGCCGGATACCCATTCACCAACATGAGCTTGATGTCTTCGTTTTGTGTAGCTCCTTGATGATTTTTCCTTCCTTTCCGAATCCTTGCTTCTCCGTGAGTATCTTCATTCATAACGATCATCTCTACTCCTTCTCTCTCTTGCTGGTGAATCTTTGCTTCTTCTTTTTGGAGAGTCTTCTCTTCTCTTGTAGGGAGCCGTACACTCATTGGAATAGTGTCCGGGTCTTCCACAATTGTAGCAGTTTCGCTCTCGACTAGAAGAACTTCTGTTATTGTAGGACCTTGACTTGGAGCTTCTATCTTTGCTTCTACTCTTGTAGAACTTGTTGAAGTTCTTCACCATTAAGCTCAATTCTTCATTGAAGTTTTGTTTCTCACTTGATGATGTAGGAGCTTCACATGAGGCTTTGTAGGCACCACTTGATTTCTTGTGAAGTTCCTCTTTATCCTTAAGTGACATCTCATGAGCAACAATTCTTCCAATCACCTCCGTTGGCTTGAGACCTTTGTAATTGGGCATCATTTAGATCAATGTGCACACGGTATCATATTTTCCATCCAAGGCTCTTAGAATCTTCTTGATGATGAATCTATCGGTTATCTCTTCACTTCTAAGCCGGCAATCTCATTTGTGATGAGAGCAAGCCTAGAGTACATTTCAGCGACACCTTCACCATCCTTCATTTTTAACTTGTCAAGTTGACTTTGAAGCACATCCAACTTGGATTCCTTGACGGAGTCAGTACCTTCGGGCATATCAATCAAAGTGTCCCAAATTTCCTTTGCATTCTCAAGACGGCTAATTTTGTTGAATTCTTCGGGGCACAATCCGTTGAAGAGAATATCACACGCTTGAGCATTGTATTGCAAAATCTTCAACTCATCCACGGTAGCTTCACGGTTTGGTTCTCTCCCATCAAAGAAGTCACCTTGCAAACCAACACACACAATAGCCCAAACGGCGGGGTTATGTCCAAGAATATGCATTTTAATTTTATGCTTCCAACTATCAAAATTAGTACCATCAAAGTAAGGACCTTGTCGGTGTACTAAAGTAGGGGTACCTTAGTATCCCGAACTTGTGCACGGGCAGTCGCAGCGACCCGTGGCAAGGCTTGCCGGGCGACCGCCAAGACTCTTCGTGGTTCCTCTGGAGCCATTCAAGAACAAAGTATTTGAGCCAAGGCACAAGACCCCGGCAAGAGGAGCTTGCCGGGAAGGCTACTCGAAGCACAAAGACCCCGGCAAGAGGGGCTTGCCGGGAAGGAGACAAGGCCCCGGCAAGAGGAGCTTGCCAGGAAGGAGACGAGACCCCGGCAAGAGGAGCTTGCCGGGAAGACCAACCGAAGCATCTCAAGAAGCTCGCTGCGGCGCACTGCGCGCCCCGACAAGGCCCGGTGAGCAACAAGCTCCTGGGCGCGACAAGACAACATCCGCGGCAAGGCGCTTCCCGCGGCAAGCTACTGATCCGCAGCCTGCGCTCCAGCTCACCCACCAACGTGGCGCCCTGGGACCATTCCTGGCGTACGTGGCGGGAGGCTGTGCAGCCAGGGGCATGCTGTGGCAAGCAGGCGCTGACAAGGAGCCATCGTGGCAAACGGTGGCGCCCCTGACGGTCCCTTTCCGCCCTGTCTAAGCAACACAGACAGGCATTTAATGCCTTTGTCCCCTGCCATCAGGGTTAGGTAGGATACGACTGTAGCAGGCGGTGGCGCCAACTACCACCCCTTTTACACTTTTACCCTCACCTTTGTTGCCACATGTCGGTGACCCCTTAGACATATAAAAGCAGGCCCATGCGCAACAGAGAAGGGGGGAGGACAGCCATTCTCACGCTCGGTCTCGCCAGCTGCTTGAGTGTACTGTAGCACTCGCCGCTCCCGAGCAAGAACTCAATACAACCACCAAAGCAGGAGTAGGGTTTTACGCATCCGTGCGGCCCGAACCTGGGTAAACCGATCGTTTCGCTCGTGCGTTCGCCTCGATCTACTCTTTCTGCATCCACCGCCCCCTGCCGAACCAAAAGGGGCTCGGTCCGCCGATCCCCATAGGTGTGCGAGGGATCAGCAACCCCCGACATCTTTGGCGCGTCAGGTAGGGGGTGTGTCGAGGTTGTGCGAACCTGATCCGGCGTTCACGCGAGCCAAATCTTCATCGTCTTCATCAGCATGCCGCCGAAGAAGAAGGCTTCGGAAGCAGCTTCTCCGTCTGCGCCGAACCCACCATCGCCGGAGCGCACGGCTGGTGGGGTAGACGCCGGCGGAAGAGCGGGTGCCGACGAGGGGGCCCGTGGTGCTGCCAGGTCCAAGGACAAGACTGCGCCGCGCATCGGCGACGCGGTCGGCTCCCACGACGACCGGGCGCACTCCAAGACCTCGGCGTCCGTGCACGCACCGCGCCCATCCCAGGAGGCGCGGGACCAACAGCGTCATGGTACCCACGGTACCATACGTCTGCTAGGCCAAGATCAAGCTGGCGGATCCCGAAGTGCTCAGGATCAGCATGGACGCCAACATGCTGGCGCGAGCGTGGCGCGGTCGCTTGGACGGGATGTTGCTCCTTCTAACGCAGTTAGGAGTCCGAGCATATCTCGCTCCTCGCACCGTTCGCTGCCACCGCCCACCACTCCGGCGGAAGCGTTGGCGCGTGCCCAGCTGCTCCTAGACTACCCTCCAGCGCCCGAGAAGATCGATGACTGGAGGGCCACTATTCAGAGTCTCATCAGCTTCGCCAACGGCGACAACCCACGGCAGCCGAGCCGGTGGCGACAAGACCGGCAGGGGTGCAACCACTGTGCACTCTCCGCCCCGAAGGCCAAGATCGCCGACTCACCGGATCCACCTCGACAGCTACTCCACCGCGTCATCAGATCCGCGAGCTCGTCGCGATCAACGCCAAATTCTTCATGAGAGACAACAAGAAGACGCTCGAACACGCATCGAGCGCCGAAGAGAAGCGCGGCGTTAATCAGACCTGCGCGCTGGGCCCTCTGTTGACATGCATGCACCCGAAGAGCCAGGTAACTTGCCGTACGCGGCAGGTTGTCCTGCGTTTACCCGTGAGCTGCGGCAAGTCCAGTGGCCCAACCAGAAGCATTTCAAGCCCGACGTGCCGGAGAAGTACGACGGCAAGTCGCACCCGTCGGAGTTCCTCAGCATCTACACCATTGCGGTGCAAGCTGCTGGGGGGCGAGACGACAAGGTCCTTGCCAACTACTTCCTGCTCGTGCTCAAGCCCGAAGTCAGATCCTGGCTCATGCACTTGCCGGACAACTCCATATCCTCTTGGGCGGATTTGTGCCATCAGTTTGTCGGTGCCTTTACAGGTGGCCACAAACCACATGGCCAAGAAAGTGACCTCCACCTGCTTGCCCAGAAGGAAGGAGAACCCCTGCGCAAGTATATCCAGAGATTCAGCCGCGTGCAGCGCAACATCCCAGACATCCACCCTGCCGCGGTTATCAGCGCGTTCCATCAGAACGTGCATAATCGCAGGATGCGGGAGGAGATGGCGATGAGCAGGATCAGAGATGTCAGCGAGCTGTACGCCCTGGCCGACAAGTGTGCACGCGCTGAAGAAGGGAGGAAACTCCCCGGAGAAGATGCTGGAGCAGGGGGATCTGACAGCGAGGAAGCCGCCCCGGCAAGGAAAAACCGGAGGCGCAACAGGAAGAAGAGCGGCAAAGAGGTGCTAGTCGTTGAGCAGTCCGGCGATGACGGCTCCACCAAGCAAGCCAAAGTTGGCAGCTCCGGCAAGGAGGTTGCCGCGTGCACCAACTGCCAGGCTGTGGCGGCCGCCGACAAGTAGGACGGCTCCGGCAAGTAGTACTGCAAGATTCACCCTACCAAGGGCCATGATCTCCAGAACTGCAAGAGGGTCGAGCAGCTTGCCCAGCAATAAAAAGCTGAGTACGAGCGGCGCGACAAGGAGAGAGCCCAAGGAGGCGGTGGAGAAGCTGGCAAGAAGCGCGCTGGCCAGGGAGGAAGCCGCGGCAAGGCCAAGCAGCGGCAAGGAGACAGACCTCCCCGCGGCCGCGACAAGGACGAAGAGGAAGACGACGATGAAGACATGGATGATGTTGAGAACAGCGAGCAGGAGTTTCAGAAGGCTACAGAAGTCTTGTGTGTTGACGGTGGTGCTTCTCTGCATACTTCCCAGCGCCAACTCAAACAGTGGCTCCGGGAAGTTAATGCCGCAGAGCCACCTGTCGAATCACGCAAGCTTCTGAAGTGGTCCCGCACGCCTATCGTCTTTGACATTGAGGACCACCCTGATCGCACAACTGCGGTCGGGTGCTTGCTGTTGTTGGTTTCGCCAACAATCCGCAACCTCAAGGTCACCAAGATGCTAGTTGACGGCGGGGCCGGCCTAAACCTGATCTCCTCCGCTATGCTCTAGAAACTCCAGATCCCGGACAGCGAGCTCGAAGAAACCGGTACATTCCAAGGAATTAACCCGGGAAGGAGCAAGCCGAAAGGAAAGGTCACGTTGCCGGTGACATTTGGCAGCGAGCTGAATTTCAGAACGGAGAGGGTCACCTTTGACGTTGCCGATTTCCCATTTCCCTACAATGGCATACTCGGCCGTCCAGCACTGGGCAAGTTCATGGCAGCCTCTCACTATGCATACAACTTGCTCAAGATGCCAGGCCCGATAAGCATCATCTCTATCCCTGGCGACAAGAAGGATGCCCTTATCTGCGCCGACAAGATCTACCGGGAAGCAGCTGCCGTGACAGACCGCGACACACTTGCCGCTGAAGCTCCCGGGGGGAAGAAGACTAAGTCCGGCAAGAGCTCTGGTGCCCACTCCGGCAAGCGTGCCTCTTTGGAGTGCCGTGCTGCCGTCGGGGACGCACCATCAAGCTCCACCGGCAAGAAGACCAAGTCCGGCAAGAGCTCTGGTGCCCACTCCGGCAAGCGTGCCTCCTTGGAGTGCCGTGCTGCCGTCGAGGACGCACCATCGAGCTCCACCGGCAAGAAGGCCAAGTCCGGCAAGAGCTCTGATGCCTACTCCGGCAAGCGCGCCTCTTCGGAATGCTACGCTTCCGTCGAGGACGCACCATCGAGCTCCACCAGCAAGAGTAAGAAGACGATGGCAGCTCCACCACTTACCAAGAAGGTGCCCTCCAAGGAGGACAACACCGGTGGTACCTTCACCATCAGTGCCACGCTTGACCCTAAATAGGAAAGCGCGCTCGTCACTTTCCTGCGGGCGAATGTTGATGTGTTTGCATGGCAACCGTCTGACATCCCCGGTGTTCCCAGGAAGGTAATTGAGCATCATCTTGCCGTTTGTCCTCATGCACGGCCCGTCAAGCAGAAGGTGAAGAAACAGGCGGTGGAGCGCCAAGAATTCATAGCAGAAGAGATCAAGAAGTTGGAAGCAGCAGGCCTTGTCAGAGGAGTGCTCCATCCAACATGGTTGGCCAATCCGGTTGTAGTGCGCAAGGCAAATGGGAAGTGGAGGCTTTGTATTGACTTCACTGATGTTAATAAAGCTTGTCCCAAAGATCAATTTCCCTTGCCGCGCATTGACCAGATTGTTGACTCCACAGCCGGATGTGAGTTGCTTTCATTTCTTGACGCATATTCAGGATACCATCAGATCTTCATGGCCGAAGAAGATGAGGAGAAAACCGCATTCATTACTCCATGTGGCATGTACTGTTTCGTACGGATGCCTTTCGGATTAAAGAATGCTGGTTCAACATTTGCTAGAGTAGTCCATATTGCTTTGATGCCACAGATGCACATAAATGTAGAAGCCTACATGGATGATATAGTGGTCAAAAGCAAGGACAGGGCAACTCTGATCTAAGACTTAGAAGAGACTTTTGCAAATCTGCGCAAGGTCAACCTCAAGCTCAACCCCGAGAAGTGTGTGTTTGGAGTCCCTTCCGGCAAATTTCTCGGGTTCTTTGTGTCTCAGCGGGGAATCGAAGCTAATCCCGACAAGATCAAGGCCATCGAGCAGATCAAAGCACCGAAGCGCGTCAAGGATGTACGGAAGCTTGCCGGCTGCGTAGCTGCTCTCAGCAGGTTTATCTCTCGGTCTGCTGAGCGCGCCCTGCCATTTTTCAAAATTTTGAAAAGGGCAGGTCCAATGAGATGGACTCCGGAAGCGGAGGCTGCGCTGCAAGACTTGAAGAGATACCTGTCCTCTACTCCAACACTTGTCGCACCTAAACCACAAGAGAAGTTGCTGCTGTACATAGCAGCAACCAATCAAGTGGTTAGTGCTGTGTTAGTAGCGGAGAGGGAGGCAGATGACGAGCCAGCGACCGCGGTAAGCACATCCGGCGACAAGCAGGGGGCTGCCCCGACAAGCTCTAGTCCCGACAAGCAAGGGTCTGCGCAGATGCAAGAGGAGATACAGAAGAAAATGGTGCAGTGCCCAGTTTACTTTGTCAGCTCCCTTTTACAGGGGGCTAGGTCAAGGTACTCTGGTGTGCAGAAGCTGCTTTTCGGCCTTCTCATGGCCTCGAGAAAGCTGCGCCATTACTTCCAAGCACACGAGATCACAGTTGTCACTCGCTTTCCGCTGAAGAGGATATTGCAAAATCCAGAAGCAACAGGCAGGATTGTCGAGTGGGCACTGGAACTGTCAAGCTTTGGCCTCAAGTTTGAGAGTACATCAACAATCCAGAGCAGAGCATTGGCAGAGTTCATAGCAGAGTGGACGCCAACTCCAGACGAAGAAATTCCGGAGACGAGCATCCCCGCCAAGGAAGCAAGCAAAGAGTGGCCCATGTACTTTGACGGTGCCTTCTCGCTGCAAGGCGCCGGTGCTGGTGTACTACTTGTCGCACCCACCGGAGAGCACCTCAAGTACATAGTCCAGATGCACTTTCCCAAGGAGCAAGCGACCAACAATACTACAGAGTATGAAGGCTTGCTTGCCGGTCTCAGGATCGCGGCAGAACTTGGGATTAAGAAGCTCATTATCAGGGGTGACTCGCAGCTTGTCGTCCGCCAAGTGAACAAGGATTACCAGAGTCCGTTGATGGAAGCTTATGTTGATGAAGTGAGGAAGCTAGAGAGTGCTTGATGGCCTGCAAATGGAACATGTTCCAAGAGCTGAGAACGACATTGCCGATGGCCTGTCAAAGTGCGCAGCACTTAAGTTACCTGTGGAACCAGGGATCTTTGTGCTCAAGCTGACTCAGCCATCCGTAACACCGTCAACTGGATAGAGCAAGAAGATGAAGTTGATCTCTGGTGACTATCTGCCAGCAGAGCTCCCCGAAGCCGCCGCCAAGAAGGTCCCCAAGATCGACGCCAAGAGTGCTGAGGAGCAGTCTACTCCGGCAAACCCCAGGGTTTGTTCCGTTGCAGCAGACACTCCCGGCAAGCTCTGCTCCGGCAAGCTTGTCGGGGAACGTGAAGCTCCGACAGAGTTGCAGGCTCTTGCCGTAGAAGCGGACATTCCCGCAGCAGCAGATGTGCCTTTAGTCCTTGTTGTCGAGCCATAGGCTCCAACATGGGCGCAGCTGATTGTCCGTTTCCTCCAGACAGGAGAGCTTCCCGAGGAACCAGAAGAAGCGGAAAGAGTAGCCCGGCAGTCTAGTATGTACCAGTTTGTCGACAACACACTGTGCAGAAGAAGACTCAACGGTGTGAAATTGAAGTGTATTCCTCGGGAAGTCGGACAGAAGCTATTGGCAGAGATTCATGGAGGCATATGTGGTCACCACATTAGCGCGAGAGCCCTTGTCGGAAAAGCATTCCGGCAAGGCTTCTTCTGGCCGACAGCCCTCCAGGATGCAACTGCACAAGTAACCAAGTGTGAAGCATGCCAGTTCCTTTCCAAGCAGATACACCAGCCAGCTCAAGCTCTCCAGACGATCCCTCTATCCTGGCCATTTTCGGTCTGGGGGCTCGACATCCTCGGCCCCTTCCCTCGAGCAGTCGGGGGCTTTGAGTACTTGTACGTTGCAATCGACAAGTTCACAAAGTGGCCGGAAGTGGAACCCGTGAGGAAGGTGACGGCGCAGTCCGCGGGCAAGTTCTTCAGGTCGATTGTTTGCCGTTTCGGAATCCCTAACAGGATAATCACCGACAACGGTACACAATTTACGAGCCGCGCCTTCATGCAGTACGTCCAAGATCTTGGCGCCAAGGTCTGCTTCGCTTCTGTTGCTCACCCGAGAAGCAACGGTCAAGCAGAGAGGGCAAATGCTGAAGTGCTGCACGGACTCAAGACCAGAACCTTCGACAGGCTGCACAAGCGGGGACGCAACTGGATCGAGGAGCTGCCAGTGGTTCTTTGGTCGATCAGAAAGACGCCAAATCGAGCCACTGGACAGACACCCTTTGCTCTAGTCTATGGAGCGGAGGCAGTTATCCACACAGAACTCGTATACGGATCACCTCGAGTGCTCGCTTATGATGAGCTTGAGCAAGAGCAGCTGCGGCAAGATGACGCGCTGCTCCTTGAGTAAGATCGTCTTCAGGCTGCTGTGCGAGCCGCTCGCTACCAGCAAGCTTTGCGCTGCTATCATAGCCGCAAAGTTAACGCCAGAAGTCTCGAGGAAGGCGACCTTGTTCTTTGGCGCGTTCAGTCCGCCAAGAATTCCAACAAGTTGACGCCAAAGTGGGAAGGCCCTTACCGGGTGAAACGAGTCACCAGGCCTGGCGCTGTCCGCCTGGAGACCGAAGATGGCGTACCAGTGAGCAACTCCTGGAATATCGAGCATCTTCGTAAGTTTTACCCGTAAGGCGCGGTTGTCGGACCCCGTCCGGCAACCACCCTTTTGTACAAGTCTTGCCGCTGTTGCATGTAATCCTTTGTACAAAGCCAGGCGCAGACCCTGAGCACAAGTAAATGAAGCGCTGGCGCCCAGAGTTATAGCATGCATGCTAGGTCGAGTCGAGTCCTCGGTTAGGGTTGATAGTGCTTAACAGCGACTAACCCCTAACTTAGAGGTCGAGTGTGCGTCCCTTTGCCTATCTTTTGTTTCCTTTGGTTCGCAGGGCTCGCATATCCTTGCCGAACCGCCTAGCGACGAAAAGGAGAAGAAGGACGTGCCGGCATCTAGACCCCGGCAAGCCAGTGTTGCCGGGGGCTGCAAGTACCAAGGTTCACCCACGGCAAGCCAGAGTTGCCGGGGGCTGCAATCTCAGATAAGTCTTTCATCCCTCTTCGTGCATTCTCTTATGGACTGGGAATACGAAGCCTCGTTTCTTCCCGAAAGCTACCGTGCTCCCTTAGCTCTGGGCCCTGGAGCCCCAGGGCCAAGTTTTGGTCGTAGTCGTGGCAGCAAAGGAATGAAACGAGGGGCCGCACCCGCCTCATCCCTGCCTCCGTCAAAAGCATGAGAAAGGTCGAGCGGCGTGGGAAGACGGCAGGGCATGTTGCCGGGGAAGGAGTGTCTATCTGAAAGATACCAAGGATTTGCTCCTTGGCGTGGGTTTTACCCGCGAGACAAATGACCCGGCAAACATCCCCTTTTCATTAAAAAAACATTCCATGCAGGTACAGTCCATAGAGGATGAAAAACATGAAAGAGAGGATTACAAGTTTTAAATGCAACTAAGGCCCGAAGGCTTACAAATTAAAAAGATAAGATGCCCATAATCCTTTTCCTGTCCCTCTCTTCAGGAGGTAGGTCAAGGAGGCGAGTAGGGCAAAAGGAGGGCCTAGGCGAACTACGGGTGCCAGAAGACACCAAGAGAACATCCCGGGGGCCGTCAAGGCTGGACGGTGATGGCGGCGCCGGAAGCGGGGCTCGAAGACGAGGCGGCAGGACGTCAGCACGCTGTCGAGGGCACCACGCCATCATACTCCGACCTGACGGCCTTGCCGCCGGCCCTCTTCCTCTTCCGCAGCCTCCCTACGCCAGCCGCCCAAGGAGACGACCCCGGGGAGTTCAAGGAGCCGGCGACACGGATGATGGGGTTGCCGGTGCCGCACGAAGCGGCGCCCGACACCTAGTCGGACCCACCATCCTGCCGCCCGCTCCCCTCATCATTGCTGTCACTCCCCTCCTCGTCACTCTCGCTCGAGGAGGAGCCTTCGCTGTCGGAGGAGCTCTCCATGCAGCACCGGGCCCGGACGCCGAAGCACCCGAAGACCTTGACGGAGAGGAGATCGCCCTCCACCAACTTGAAATGGAGGGTGAGCCCCGGCGTCAAGCTGTGGATGCGGGCGAACGTCTTCCACCCTCGACCAAGATACATCACACCAGGGGCTGGGAATTCGACGCGGACTCGCGTGCCGCTGATCCCATAGCCCCTCATGTGTAGTCTCAGCGTCTCGGGCGGGTCCAACTCCACCACCTCCGCAAACGGAGCTGGGAGTCGGAGGCGACGACGAGGCGCCCAGCGTAGCCTGACAAAGAACTCGCAAGGGTCGTCCCCAGCATGGGCCACCGCGGGAAGAAGAGCCGCCGGCGGAGGCGAAGCCGACGCGTCGCCTCGTCCACCTCTTCCCCGAGCGCCACGGCCTCGTCCTCGACCTCGTCCACGACCTCGCCCCCTCCCTCTTCCCCTTACGGCTGGCTCCGCCACCACGGGTGCGGGAGAGGGAGGGAGGCGCTGTCTGGCGGCAACCCTCGCCGCCACTGATGAAGGACCAGGGTTCCCTTTCTCCATGGCGAATGGGAGGAAGGGGAGCAGAAGCTGAAGGAAGGAGGAGATGGGAGAATGCGGGCTTCCATCCTCCCCTCCCGCTCTTTATAAAGGAGCGAGGTGGGGGCTCGGCTGCCCCGTTCAACGAATCAAGACACGGGGAGAGCAGGGAGCTGGGGCCGACCCGCTCCCTCGACCCGTGATGGCCCGGTTTCCCGCCTCCGCCGTCCGCGACCCCGAGTGCATGGGAGCCGCGTGGCTGGCGTGCAGAACCGAGGCGACGAATGAGGCGACCCCTCCCCACCCCGTGATCGTGGGGAGTGGATGCCTCGAAAACCGCCCACGATCTCTCCCATGATGCCGCGTTTGACGCGTGCCGTTAGGGGAGGGCGCGGTGGGTGCGGAATCAGTTATGGCGTGCCCTAGGCCGCGCGTGCCCGTGCACTGTTTTGGGCCTGGCCCAACAGCGCTCGGCACCGTGTATGGCCCAGGTCCGGGGGCTCCTGTTGGTGTACTAAAGAAGGGGTACCTTAGTATCCCGAACTTGTGCACGGGCAGTCGCAGCGACCCGCGGCAAGGCTTGCCGGGCGACTGCCAAGACCCTCCGTGGTTCCTCTGGAGCCATTCAAGAACAAAGTATTCGAGCCAAGGCACAAGACCCCGGCAAGAGGAGCTTGCCGGGAAGGCTACTCGAAGCACAGTGACCCCGGCAAGAGGGGCTTGCCGGGAAGGAGACAAGGCCCCGGCAAGAGGAGCTTGCCGGGAAGGAGATGAGACCCCGGCAAGAGGAGCTTGCCGGGAAGACCAACCGAAGCATCTCAAGAAGCTCGTTGCGGCGCACTGCGCCCAGACAAGGCCCGGTGAGCGACAAGCTCCCGGGCGTGACAAGACAACATCCGCGGCAAGCTACTGCTCCGCAGCCTGCGCTCCAGCTCACCCACCAACGTGTCGCCCTAGGACCATTCCTGGCGTACGTGGGGGGAGGCTGTGCAGCTAGGGGCATGCGGTGGCAAGCAGGCGCTGACAAGGAGCCATCATGGCAAACGGTCGCCCCTGACGGTCCCTTTCCGCCCCGTCTAAGTGACACAGACAGGCATTTAATGCCTTTGTCCCCTGCCGTCAGGGTTAGGTAGGATACGACTGTAGCAGGCGGTGGCGCCAACTACCACCCCTTTTACATTTTTACCCTCACCTCTGTTGCCACATGTCGGTGACCCCTTAGACATATAAAAGGAGGCCCATGCGCAACAAAGAAGGGGGGAGGACAGCCATTCTCACGCTCGGTCTCGCCAGCTGCTTGAGTGTACTGTAGCACTCGCCGCTCCTGAGCAAGAACTAAATACAACCACCAAAGCAGGAGTAGGGTTTTACGCATCCGTGCGGCCCGAACATGGGTAAACCGATCGTCTCGCTCGTGCGTTCGCCTCGATCTGCTCTTTGTGCATCCACCGCCCCCTGCTGAACCAAAAGGGGCTCGGTCCGCCGATCCCCATAGGTGTGCGAGGGATCAGCAACCCCTGACAGACCTCTACGGTGATAATTTCCCTCGCTAGACGCCATACTCTCCTAGGTTGTGAAACCAAGGCTATGACCACCAAAAGCTATGGAGATCCAAGCAAATGGAGACCAAAGCTCTGATACCACTTGTAGGATCGAAAGTATGTCTAGAGGGGGGTGATTAGACTACTTGACCAAATAAAAACTTAACCTTTTCCCAATTTTAGTTCTTGGCAGATTTTTGCTATTTTAGGACAAGTCAAGCAATCATCACACAATTCAAGCAAGCATGCAAAGAGTATATTGGCAGCGGAAAGTAAAGCATGCAACTTGCAAGAATGTAAAGGGAAGGGTTTGGAGAATTCAAACGCAATTGGAGACACGGATGTTTTTCCGTGGTTCGGATAGGTGGTGCTATCCTACATCCACGTTGATGGAGACTTCAACACACGAAGGGTAACGGTTGCGCGAGTCCACGGAGGGCTCCACCCACGAAGGGTGCACGAAGTAGCAACCTTGTCTATCCCACCATGGCCATCGCCCATGAAGGACTTGCCTCACTAGCGGTAGATCTTCATGAAGTAGGCGATCTCCTTGCCCTTACAAACTCCTTGGTTCAACTCCACAATCTTGTCGGAGGCTCCCAAGTGACACCTAGCCAATCTAGGAGACACCACTCTCCAAGAAGTAACAAATGGTGTGTTGATGATGAACTCCTTGCTCTTGTGCTTCAAATGATAGTCTCCCCAACACTCAACTCTCTCTCATAGGATTTGGATCTGGTGGAAAGAAGGTTTGAGTGGAAAGCAACTTTGGGAAGGCTAGAGATCAAGATTCATATGTTAGGAATGGAATATCTTGGTCTCAACACATGAGTAGGTGGTTCTCTCTTAGAACATATGAGTTGGAATTGTGTATGTGTTCTGATGGCTCTCTCCACGAGTGAAGAGGAGGTGGAGGGGTATATATAGCCTCCACACAAAATCCAACCGTTACACACAATCTACAAATCTCGGTGGGACCGAATCAACAAACTCGGTCGGACCGAAAAGGTAAACCTAGTGACCGTTAGAGATTTTCGGTGGGACTGACATGCAACTCGGTAGGACCGATTCTGTTAGGGTTTGGGCATAACGTAATCTCGGTGAGACCGATTACACAAACTCGGTGAGACCGAGTTTGGTAATTGGCTAACCAGAGAGTTGGTCAGGTAAACTCGGTGGGACCGATTTGCTCTTTCGGTGAGACCGAAAAGTTACAAAAAGGAAACAGAGAGTTTACATTGCAATCTCGGTGGGACTGATTCGCTCTTTCGGTGAGACCGAAAAGTTAAGAAAGGGAAACGGAGAGTTTGCAATCCCATCTCGGTGAGACCGAGATCCCTATCGGTAGGACCGAATTGCTAGGGTTTGGCAGTGGCTTATGACAAGTGAAACTCGGTGGCGACGGATAGAAAGAATCGGTATGACCGAGTTTGGCTTAGGGTTTAGGTCATTTGTGGATATGGGAAAGTGGTTGAGGATTTTGGAGCATATCACTAAGCACATGAAGCAAGAGGCTCATTAGGTAACACCTCATCCCTCCTTGATAGTATTGGCTTTTCCTAAAGACTCAATGTGATCTTGGATCACTGAAATATAAAATGAAGAGTCTTGAGCTTTTGAGCTTGAGCCAATCCTTTGTCCTTAGCATTTTGAGGGTTCCACTTTCACATCCATGCCATGCCAATCATTGAGCTTTCCTGAAATAATCATCTTGGAATAGCATTAGCTCAATGAGCTATATGTTGTTATGAATTACCAAAACCACCTAGGGATAGTTGCTCTTTCAGGATTGTTGCTATTTATGGTCCTCATAAAGGACCCAAGTTCCTCTTTTATCCTTCCGGTGAATAAGTTTCTCGTCTCCTTGATATCAAGCCAATCTATTGTTTCGTCAGTGGCAGGATTTCACCTCATAATTTTGTGATGTCTTACATAAGCCCACATCAAGCTTATATTTTTGTTGTTGGTTTTCCAACAACTCCGTTCGACCCTTCTCCTAAAGATGTTGCTTTCCTCCGGTTCTTTGAATCCATTCTTACAGTCGTTCCGGAGGCATTGCGATGTTGTTCTTTTCACCCATCATCCCATTTTGTCAAAGATCATATTCTTTTCATGCATATCCATTTAACCGGAGTGTTGTGCCCTTTTGCTCAAGTTCTTTTCGCCTTATCAAGCCTTGCACCTCTTTTCAACCGGAGTGCTGTCTGAGATCTTTCTTATCCCTTGTTCCATTCATTCAATAGTTCCGGAGGCATAGTGTTGTGTTTTCATCAAGTATCTTCTCATCTTATCAAGTTCTTATTCAATTCCTTTTCTTTTCAATCGGAGTGCTGCCTGAAGTTGTTCTTCCTTGTTTCTCTTTTCTAACGGAGTGTTTTCAACTTCGTTCATCTCTGTTGTATTCTTTTCTCGAAATGTCTTAACCTCTCAAGGTTCATGGTTTCACGCATTGGTCAAAGAAGCAACTTAGTTTTACCTCTTCTCTTTCTCTTCCGTTTTCCCTCCGGTGCTATTCTAGATCTTGGGACGAGATCCTCTCGTAGTGGTGGAGTGTTGTAACGCCCCAGGACCGTTGTGCCAGGTGTCTTCCAGTTATTCGCCGTCGTTGCCGTGTCTTTCGCTTGCGTGTTGCATCTTGCCATGTCATCATCCGCATTGCATCATCATGTTTTCAAAACTTGCATCCGTCCGGATCTTCTGGTTCTCTCCGTTGTTCGTTCTGAGCCCAGACACACTTGCACACGCCCGCGGCATGTCCGTAATAGTATTTTATAAGTGGCGGAAAAATGTTCATGGATTGGGTTGAAAGTTGGCGTGTGGTCTTATTATAGTGTAGATAGACCGCCTGTCAAGTTTCATCGCACTCGGAGTTCGTTTGATAACCCAACCATTAAACTATAGCGGCATTATAGCCGGACAAACGTCGGACGTTTTCGGTCTCTGGAAACAGTTGCCGAGCTGCACTCCTCTCCTCTCATCCCAGCCAAACCTCTCTTCACAACCCACCTGCAGCCCTCCTAAACCCCCCTTCGTTCCGGACCGTCAGATCATGATCGGAGGCTCCGAAACGCTCCTAAAACCCCCCTAAACCCAAACCCTAGCCATCCCTGCCTATATATGGACAACCCCTTCCAAATTTGGCAGCCTAGCCCTTCCCCTACCTCCCTGCCACCTCGCTCCTCAAATTCCGTGCCACCAGCCGCCTTCTCCCTCCAAATCCGGTGCCAACCACCTCACCAGCGCCACTTGGCAGTGTCCCAATGGCTGCTCCACCACCCAGCCACTGGATCGGCCTACGGCAGGCCGCCACCTGGCTCCCCATCGCTCCAGCCGTGCCTCCCATCGCGCAGGCCCGCTCGGCCCATCCGCGGCCCGCTCGGCCCGGATCCCGCCGCCGTAGCCTGCGGCTCATCCCTGAGCTCGTCCGCTCGATCCTGAGCTCGTCGCCGTGCACCTCCCGTCTGTCCCCATTGCCCGAGGCCACCGAAATGCCGCCGTTCCTCGCGCCGGCCGTCGACCACGGGCGCTCCGTCACTAGGCCAGTGCCCCGCCGCCCTCTCCCTCCTCACCATCCTGCCTCTCTCCCTCACCCTGCTGTTCTCTCTTCCCTGCAGGAAACCGCCGCCGCCACCATGGATTCTCGCCTCCGCGCCCCGGAGTCGGCTCCTCCGGCCAGAACCGGCCTCTGCCGGCCCCGCCCTTGCCGGATCCGCCCTGCGACCCGTTCCCGGCCTCTCCAGCTTCGCCGAAGCCCGCCGTCGCCGGAGTTTTGTCGCGCCGCCGCCTTGTTCTTCTGCCCTTGAGGAGCACGGGAGAAGGACGATGCCGACGCTCTCCCCTCTCGCCCGCGTGGGCCATCGCACGCCCCGGCCTGTCCCTAGTCGGTCTCCAAGGCCCATCTCCTCTTCGCCAGATCCGCCGGCCCACCACCCTGCTTCCCCTTCAGCCCGTTGGCCCAATGTGAGAAGCCATCTTTTTACCCCTGCCCTGTGCGCTGCATACTATCTAGCACCTAACAATTCGGCCCACTTGTGTTTTTTACAGATCTGTGAATTTTGCCTTATTCCAGAGACGACAATTTTACAGAAAGGTCCCTAAACTTCATGCATATTTTAACTCACCAACTAAGCATCACATGTAAAAACTTAATATATGAAACTTTCTTAGAATTTTGTGTAGATTAATAATTTGCCACTTTCATCTATGTTTAAAATGTTGTTTGGTTAAATTTGCTCCTATGTCATGTTAAAATGTTGTAATTCATAACTAACTAACCATAGCTCCGAACTTAACAAACTTTCTATGTAAATGGGGTGCAAAAATTCCTAGTTTAACATGGTGGCTTCACTTTGCATGTTTAACAACTCTAAAATATGGTTTAGGGCAGAACAGTACCAAAACCTAAAATATGCACATGAGGAGTTTCCGGACTTGTTGTTTGTTGTTCGGGCCTCATTTAAACTTGCCTAGTTAGGTAGTTTTTCTTATGCTTCACCTCTTGCCATGTTAATCAACATTTTATCTTGTTGGGTACATAAACGAGAGAGAACTAAATAAGTCGCGTGGTGTTTCGTCAATATGCAACTCGTTGCATATTGAGCTCCACTTAACTTGTAGTTTTGATTGTGCACTTTGCCATGCCATGCATATTTAAACCGGACATGCATCATACTTGATTGTGCATCATGCCATGATTATGTTATGGTTGTTTACTATGTTGTGTGCTTCTTTCCGGTGTTGCTTCTTCGGGTTGGTTCCGATAACTTCGCGTTTGTGAGGAACCGTTCGACTACGACCGTTTGTCTTCTTCTTGGACTATTTCTTCTTCCTTGCGGGATCTCAGGCAAGATGAACATACCCTCGAAATCACTTCTATCTTTGCTTGCTAGTTGCTCACTCTTTTGGTATGCCTATGTTGTGATACCTACCACTTGATATATCATGCGTCCCATATTGTTGAGCCAAGCCTCTAACCCACCTTGTCCTAGCAAACCATTGTATGGCTATGTTACCACTTTGCTCAGCCCCTCTTATAGTGTTGTTAGTTGTAGGTGAAGATTGGAGTTTGTTCCTTGTTGGAACATGGATATTTTGGTGGGATATCACAATATCTCTTATTTAATTAATGTATCTATATACTTGGTAAAGGGTGTTAGGCTCGGCCTTATGCCTGGTGTTTTGTTCCACTCTTGCTGCCCTAGTTTCCGTCATATCGGTGTTATGTTCCCGGATTTTGCATTCCTTACACGGTTGGGTTATAATGGGAACCCCTTGACAGTTTGCTTTGAATAAAACTCCACCAGCAAGGCCCAACCTTGGTTTTACCATTTGCCTCACCACCACCTACTTTTCCCTTGGGAGTCATGCTCCCGAGGGTCATCTTATTTTAACCCCCCAGGCCAGTGCTCCTTTGAGTGCTGGTCTGAACTGAGCTGCGTGCAGGGCCACCTCGGGGAAACTTGACGGTTGGTTTTACTCGTAGCTAGTCTCATCTGAGTGTGCCCTGAGAACGAGATATGTGTAGCTCCTATCGGGATTTGTCGGCACATTCGGGCGGCTTTGCTGGACTTGTTTTACCATTGTCGACGATGTCTTGAAACCGAGATGCCGAGTTTGATCGGATTGTATTGGGAGAAGGAATATCCTTCATTGACCGTGAGAGCTTGTGATGGGCTAAGTTGGGACACCCCCATAGGGTTTTGAACTTTCGAAAGCCATGCCCGCGGTTATGGGAAGATGGGAATTTGTTAATGTTCGGTTGTAGAGAACATGAAACTTATCTTAATTAAAATACGTCAACCGCGTGTGTAACCATGATGGTCTCTTTCCGGCGGGGTCCGGAAAGTGAACACGGTGTTGGAGTTATGCTTGAACGTAAGTAGTATAGGATCACTTCTTGATCATAGATTCTCGACCGTGCTTTTGCCTTCTCTTCTCGCTATCATTTGGGTATGTTAGCCACCAAATATGCTAGCCGCTTGCTGCAGCTCCACCTCATACCTTTTAACCTTCCTATAAGCTTAAATAGTCTCGATCGCGAGGGTGTGAGATTGTTGAGTCCCCGTGACTCACAGATACTTCCAAAACCAGTTTGCAGGTGCCGATGATATCGTGCAGGTGATGCAACCGAGCTCAAGGAGGAGCTCGATGATCTTGTTCGTTGTGTTGTTTTGTTTCAGTCGATCAGTAGTGGAGCCTAGTTGGGATGATCGGGGATCTGTGTAGCATTTGGGGTAGTCTTCTTTTATTTTGGTTCCATAGTGGGACCTTGAGTGTATCTGGATGATGTAATGCTTTATTCATGTATTGTGTGAAGTGGCGACTGTAAGCCAACTATGTATCTCTTTCCCTTATTTTATTACATGGGTTGTTGTGAAGATTACCTCAGTTGCGACATTGCTTTCAATGCAGTTATGCCTCTAAGTCGTGCTTTGACACATGGAAGATATAGCCGCATCGAGGGCGTTACAGCCGGCCTCGCCTGCCGGCCGCCGCCCACCGGCCCCGCCCTCGTCTGAGCGACCCCTGCTGGTTGCTTCCACCGCCGCCCGCCGCCACCTGGTCGGAAGGCCCCACTTGTCACTGGCATGAGAGAGCCGTGGTTTTGTATAGTATATAGAAAACTATCCACACATTAGCAACAATCCCTCTCTAGCCCAGTGGTACCGAATGAGCGAACGAGCGCCAGGCCATGGGTTTGAGTCCCCGCCAGCGCACATTTTTAGCGAATTAAACGCTCGCTCACCCACCTATCAGTGGCTCACCCACCTGTCAAATGGGTCCCACCTGTCAGTGTTGCCAATTGTTGCTCTATTCGATGCCACCTGGTCGGAAGGTCCCACTTTTCAATGATACGAGAGAGCCGTTGTTTTATATAATGTATAGATAAATTCCCATACCTGAGCAACTTTCCCTCTCTAGCCCAGCGGTAGCAAGCGAGCAAAGCAAGCGCGAGGTCATGGGTTTGAGTCCCGCCTCGCGCCTCTTTTTTGGGCGAATTAAGCACTCGGCCCCACCTGTCAAATGGGTCCTGCATGTCAGTGTGTGCCCCGTGTGTTGTTGAATATTAACATTTAAGTAAAAATGACACCTTGAAAGTGACACATAAGCGAGGTTGCTGAGGTGGCGACCTAATCATCCTAATTCATTCAAACTCAAGTGTAGTGACCATGTTATATTGGTCGTTATCAGCTAGGCGTGAGGCAGTGGACAGTGCTTCCCACTTTACGACCATTTCCTCTAATGACATTATGACCTTTCTGACCAGAATGGTCGTTATAGGTTAGGGTTTGGAGCCCCTCCAACAGCTTTTGACCTATTGGTCTAAAATGGTCAAAAATTTCTGACCAATTCTTCCAGGGTCACTGACAGAAGGTCACTAGTTGACATATTTCTTGTAGTGGCCCTCTCGGTAATGCACATCACTATAAACCTTGCAAGCAATGTAACTAATGAATTAGTTGCGGGATGTTGCATTACAGAACGAGTAAAGAGACTTGTCGGTAACGAGATTGAACTAGGTATTGAGATACCGACAGTCGAATCTCGGGCAAGTAACATACCGATGACAAAGGGAACAACGTATGTTGTTATGCGGTTTGACCGATAAAGATCTGGGTAGGATATGTAGGACCAATATGAGCATCCAGGATCCGCTATTGGTTATTGACCGAAGACGAGTCTCGGTCATGTCTACATAGTTCTAGAACCCGTAGGGTCCGCACGCTTAACATTCGGTGACGATCGGTAATATGAGTTTATGTGTTTTGATGTACCGAAGGTAGTTCAGAGTCCCGGATATTATCACGGAGATGACGAGGAGTCTCGAAATGGTCGATACATAAAGATCGATATATTGGATGACTATGTTTGGACTTCGGAAGGGTTCCGGGCAAGTTCGGACAAATACCGGAGTACCGGGGGGTTAGCGGAACCCCCCGGGGAGTGTAATGGGCCTATGGGGTCTTAGTGGAGAAGTGGAGGGGTGGCCAGGGCAGGCCGCGTGCCCCGTCCCCCTCTGATTCGAATTGGACAAGGAGGGCCCCCCCTTTCCTTCCCCTCTCTCCTCCTTCCCTCTCTCCTACTCTTGGAAGGGTTGGAGTCCTACTCCCGGTGGGAGTAGGACTCCCCTTGGGGCACGCCTAGGAGGGCTGGCCTCTCCCCCCTCTACTCCTTTATATACAGGGGAGGGGGCACCCCATAGATGCAAGTTGATCATTGATCTTTAGCCATGTGCGGTGCCCCCCTCCACCATAATCCACGTCGGTTATATCATAGCGGTGCTTAGGCGAAACCCTGTTCCGGTAGCAACATCATCACCGTCATCACGCTGTCGTGCTGACAAAACTCTCCCATGAAGCTCTACTGGATCGTGAGTTCGCGGGACGTCACCGAGTTGAATGTGTGCAGATTGCGGAGGTTCCGTGTCTTCGCTACTAGATCGGTCGATCGTGAAGACGTACGACTACATCAACCGCGTTTTCATAACGCTTCCGCTTACAGTCTACAAGGGTATGTACATGGTACTCACCCCTCTCGTTGATATGCATCACCATGATCTTGCGTGTGTGTAGGAAATTTTGAATTTACTGCGTTCCCCAACAGTGGCATCCGAGCTCGGTTTATGCGTAGATGTCATATGCACGAATAGAACACAAAGGAGGTGTGGGCGTGGGTATATACATATTGCTTGCCGTCACTAGTTGATTCTAGATTCAGTGGCATTGTTGGATGAAGCGGCCCAGACCGACATTAGGCGTACGCTTACGCAAGACTGGTTCTACCGACATGCTTCACACACAGGTGGCTAGTGGGTCTCTTGTAAGTGCATCTAGTGCCACCCTAGTTGGTTTTGGAGTATTGACAACAAACCTGGTTGAGGAACTAATGTGTTTGTGAGAATTGCAGAATAACACAGGTAGTAGTCCCTCATTGATTCAGTTTACCTACCGGAGATGACCCCTAAAAATGTATGAAGACATTGAAGACAAAGGTGGTATGTGAAGACATTCACATTGAAGACTATGACAAGAGAAGACATTGCGTGAAGACTATGGAGCGCGAAGACTTAGTTGTTTCGTTGTTTCCTTTTCTTCTTTGTTGAGTTATAGGAACCACCGTACTGTTAAGTGGGGTCCCAGTGAACAAAGTCAGAGTGACTGAAGTGATGCTTAATAACAATCGTATGTCTTCGAGTGAAGACAATGAGAGCAAAACTTATCCAGAGCTGGATATGCCAGATTTACTTGTAGCCCAAGTAAAGTTGTCGTGTGTGTTTGAAATCTGACCGTTGGAACACATGTCAGTTCCTTAGTGACCCAGGGTCATTTCGGACAAATCAGGTCGGGTTGCCTAGTGGTTATAAATACCCCACCCCCTACACCATAAATTGGTGGCTGCTCAAAGTTAGTGCACGACTTTTGTCGTTTGAGAGCAACCCACCTTGAAGTCTTTGAGAGAGAAATCCTTGCGAGCACAAAGCCCTAAACACCCAGAGACAAAGAGTTTTAGGCATCACTGAAGTCTCCCTGTCTGTGTGATCTGAAGACTTGTTACACTTGAGGACTGTGAATCCTCCAGCCGGTTAGGCGTCGCATTCTGAGCATCCAAGAGTCATTGTGGATTGCCAGTGAACGAAGTGTGTGAAGGATTGGAAGTCTACCTTGAAGACTTACCAGAGTGATTGGGCGAGGACTGGGTGTCCTTAGCTCAAGGGGAATAAGGTGAAGACATGGTCTTCTGAGTTAAATCTCAGCCTCCCTAACCAGACGTATAGTTGTCACAACAACTAGAACTGGTCCAACAAATCATTGTCTTCAACAAGCCACTGGTTCTATCCTTCCCATCTCTTTATATATAGTTGGTCCTTGTGAAGTCATTGCCTATTTGCATTGTCCATTTGTCTTCACTGTGTGACTGTTTGTTCAGATTGGTTTCATACTATCTTCCATCCTGATCCGTACTGCCTAGCTGCTATTAGTCTTCGTGCTCTCAATTCATTGAATAATTGACTATGCCTTGTCTAGTGTAGTCTACGTTCAGCTGCATGGTTATAAGTTCATTTCGATCGTTTGCCTTCGAAACTCCCATTTTTGAAGACTTTCATAAAAATCGCCTATTCACCCCCTCTAGTCGATAACTAGCACTTTCAATTGGTATCAGAGCAAGGTACTCCCTTGTTCTGTGTGATTCGGTTTAACCACCTAGAGTTTTAACTATGTCGACTGCAGGGATAATCAAAGTCTCCGCTGCATGCCCCGTCTTCGATGGAACTGAATATCCCTAATAGAAGAACAAGATGCGCATGCATCTTTAAGCCATTGATGTCGACCTTTGGTATGTCGTCAAGAATGGTGTTCCCAAGGCCGGTGAAGGTGTCACCGCTGCCGATGTCAAGAAGTTCGTTCAACTGGATTCCACTGCCAAGAACATCATCTGTGGTCATCTGACCAAAGGGTAGTATGGCCGTGTGAGTGCTCTGGAAACATCAAATCTAGTCTGGGACCGGCTCTCCAAGGTCAACGAAGGTGTCTCAACCCAGAGAGATCAAAGGATCAGTGTCCTTCACAACCTCTTCAACCGCTTCAAGAGAAACGACAATGAGAATGTTCAGTTCACGTTTGATCGCCTCACTGACATCACAAATGAGCTTCATGCTCTCGGCTCTACTGAGATCACCAAGCATGAAATCGTCGAGACACTCCTGAGATTACTTGACAGCTCATTTCACCCTAGCCCTAATGATTCAAGAACGCCCAGACTTCAAGACACTCGATCCGTCTGACATACTTGAAAGGCTCAACACACATGAGTTTCATCTTTCTGAGAAAAGATATATCTACGGTCCCAACTATGGCCGAACTCGTGCCTTGAAGGCAAAGGCTGTTTCCTCATCTGAAGAAGAATCTGACTGCAGTTCTAATGATCCTAAAGACATTGGAAAGGAACTTGCTATGCTTGTGAAGAAGTTCCAGAAATTTACCAAGAAGAAAGGCTTCAGGAAGTCTTCACGACCAGCTCGAGGAATGATGAATCTTCTACTCATGACTACAAGAAGAGAACATGCCACAAGTGCAAGAAACCTGGTCACTACATCTCTGAGTGTCCGTAGTGGGACAATGAGAACAAGAAGAAGAAGCAGAGCAAGGAATATGATTTTGACGACAAGAAGAAGAAGAAGAAATACTCAAAGCCTTCTTCCAAGTCTTCCTCAAAGTCTTCATCACACAAGAAGAGCTCATCTGTCAAGGCTCGTGCTTTTGTTGGCAAGGAAGTGGATTCAGAGGAGGAGTCTGCTTCTAAGGAGGCGGAGGTGGAGTCTGATTCTAGCATTGCAATTCTGGCTACAGCCTACGTTGCCAATTCCATCTTCAACACTGAAGACAATGACTTCGTCACCGACGCCGATGCTAATGACAAAGACAACTCCGCTCCCACCTATTGCTTCATGGCACGCGGTGCAAAGGTAAACTCACGCAATGCTCACTATCAAACATCTAGTGAAGATGACTCTGATTGTGGTTCCAAACCCAACAACAAAACACTTGCTAAAATTGCAACTGAACAACAGAAAGATATGGAACATATTCAAAAACTATTAGATAAAAGCGATGACCTGTTGGACGCTGAAATGACTCAATCTCAGTCCTTAATTGAAGACATAAAAAATCTTCATGTTAAGTATGAGGAACTTGAAATTCGTCATGAAACACTCTCAAAAACTCATGAAAAGCTTTCCTACGATTATCTTCAAAGGAAGCAAGAACCTGAAAAAATTGAGAGCGGTTCAAGAAGATCTTCAAAAGGAAAATGAGTCACTTTGCACTGAACAGATCAGTCCCGCTCAGGAAGGATTTGAACCACCATGTCTTAAATGCCTTGAGCATGATAATGTTACTTCTGTTGCTGAATGTTCTACTACTGCTACTGTTGCAATATCTTCAACTGTTGATTTGGTAACTAACCCTCTGCTGGGGATGCCACTGCTATAACTGATGAAAATGCTAGGTTGAAGACATTGCTTGAAACAGGGACGTACAAAAGTCTCAAAGGGCATCAGACACCGTGTGATGTCCTCAAAAGGTAGATTCTGAACTGAAACCCTAGGAAAGAGGGTGTTGTGTTCGAAAGGAAAATGATGGCTCTTACTAGAAGCCAGAGCAGTACCCCAAAACCACATGGGTTGCTGCAAAGGAACCTTTAGTGGATCCATCCACCCTATCTGGCCTCACTTGTGCCACTACTAGGAAAAGGGCTATAGATAGGATTGATACTAATGGCGCACCATGGAAGCAGTGCGCCACTACTATATACTAATGGCGCACCAGTTGGTGATGCGCCATTAGTGTGGAAGACACTAATGGCGCACCAGAAACAGGGTGCGCCACTTGTATTAATTTTTTTCCATTTTTCTATACAAACTAATGGCGCATCAGGTCGAAGTGCGCCATTACTAGTTCTAACTAGTAATGGCGCACCAGGCAGACAGTGCACCATTACTGTAAAAAAAATTATCCTTTTTTTTGCAAAACTACTAATGGCGCACCGTTTCACAGTGCGCCATTACTAGTTTAAACTAGTAATGGTGCACTATTACCCGGTGCGCCATTAATATATATATATTTATTTATTTTTACTTTTTTGCAAAACTACTAATGGCGCACCACCTGCAGGTGCGCCATTAGTAACCAGGGTTACTAATGGTGCATTTGCTGGTGGTGCGCCATTAGTAACCTGGGACCCCAACAAGATATTTTGGACAGCCCCACACCTACCCACTCACTTTCCCCACTTCATTCCCTCCACCTCCTTCTCCAAGCTTTCGGCTGCCTCCTCCTCCTCACCTCATTTCCACCATAGATTCATCAAAATTAAGTGGTGAAATTACCTTTTTTGATAGGTAAGTAAGGGGAAAGCTATCTTCATGATGTAGATCTACTTTTTTTCTCCCTAGCTCGCTCCAACAATGTGCACATGCACTTTTTGTGGCCCAGCTAGATCTATGTATGTTTGTGGTGTTGCATGTGTTTGTGGTGTTGCATATATGTTTGTGTTTGAAGGTACCGGTATTTGAAATGCGATAGTTGCCAATATTTTGCCGGAATGTTTTGATTCATTTCCGTTTCGGCAAGAATTTTGGCACTATGCATTCTTTTTGGTCCTATTTTTAGGGAAGGTCATGCCAAATTTTTTCTTGGTTCTAAAATATCGTTTTGCTCTACCCCGCAGGCAACCATGGTCCGCACGATGACTGAAGGCATCATGAATAGGTTTTTGAGCTCCGCGAAGGCCGAGATGCTTCAAAAGAACGAGACGGAGATAAGATGTCCGTGTCGAAGATGCAAGCTGAAGAGCCTTATTGCGGACCCGGATTCCAGGCAGGTGCGTGACCACCTGATCTTGCGTGGTTTCATGGATGGCTATCGGTGGCAAGGTGATGAAGATGACTATGAAGTCGTCCATGGGGGCCGGGCAAGAAATGAGGAAGGGCAACAAGACAAGTACCGCCGCGGCGAGGGCGGGTGAGAAGACGAAGAATCTCCAGGACATGATCACGACGGTGATGCTGTACACAGTCATCATGTAGAAGATGTCGTACATGATGATGAGGAAGATCAAGACGAAGGGCGTGATCATGAAGATGAAGATGCCGGAGAAGACGACGATGGAGGCTGGGTGCAGGACCCTCATATTCAAGAGCTGCTTCTCAAGCAGACGGATAACGCAAGAGCTGCCGCCCGAGAGAAAGCCAAGCTGGATCAACTGAAGATAGACACGGTTACTCCATTGTATGAAGGATGCAGGCCCGAGGATACCCGCCTGAAAGTAATGCTCATGGCTCTGGAGATGAAGGTAAAACACAAAATGACCGACGCATGCTTCGACGAGAACATGTCATTCTGGCAAGAACGTCTTCCCAAGGGGAACAAGTGCCCGACCAGTTTTGAGGAGGCGAAGAAAATCGTGTGTCCTCTGGATTTACCACACGTGAAATACCTTGTGTGCATGAACAATTGTATCATTTATCGGGACGAGCACGCGGAGTCTACCATATGTCCGGTGTGCGGCGTCACTCAATACAAGAAGAGGAAGAAAGCTCCTTGAAAATTGGTGTGGTACTTTCCGATCACTCCTCGTCTGCAGCGGTATTTCGCGGACCCTAAGGTAGCAAAGATCCTGCGTTGGCACGCGGATAGGGAGGAGAAGAAGCGGGAAGATGACGGAAATGATCCGGAGATAAATAAAAAAGACAAGATGCTGAGTCACCCTAAGGATGCGAGCCAGTGGCAAGCGTTGAACTTCGAATACCCAGAATTTGGGAAGGATCCAAGGAACATCATGCTGGGCGCGAGCACCGATGGAGTCAATCCGTTTGGCAGACAGAGAAGCACACATATCACCTGGCCTGTGTTTGTGTGGATGTACAAACTTCCCCCTGGTTGTGCATGAATAGGAAGTACATTCACATGAGTATGCTAATTGAAGGGCCAAAACAACCAGGGAACGACATCAATCTGTATCTGGGGCTGCTGAAGGAGGAGCTAGACACGCTGTGGAAAACGCCAGCCAATACGTGGGACGCCGTAGAGAAAGAATATTTCCCTATGAGAGCCGCACTACTCACGACGGTGCACGACTATCCCGGTTACGGATATCTCACGGGGCAGGTAGTCCACGGATTTTCTGGATGTGTAAGGTGCATGGATGACACAACGTATCGCCAGCTAGATAGAGATCCCGGGTCTACGAAAACCGTGTTCATGGGACATCGAAGGTGGCTTCGCGACGATGACCCATGGAGGAAACGCAAGGATTTGTTCGATGGTGAAACCGAACACCGAAAACGCCCGTGTACGAGGAGCGGCGAGGAAATATATGAGCTGTTGAAAAATTGGAAAGACTGCCCACTGCCGGGGAAGAAGCAAAAGACGCCAGAGCCGGGAAAGAAGCGAAAGGCGCCAGAGCCGCTGCTGAAGGTATGGAAAACGAGGTCTGTTTTCTGGGACTTGCCGTACTGGAAGATCCACCATGTGCCTCACAGCTTTGATGTCATGCATATCACAAAGAACGTGTGCGAGAGTCTGCTTGGTACCCTGCTCAACATGCCAGAGAGGACCAAAGATGGACCGAAAGCAAGGGCAAACTTGAAATCAATGCGCATCAGGCAGGAGCTTCATGCTAATGATGATGATGATGATGATGATGATGAGGCGAAGCAGGACACAGAAAGTCGTCGCAAAGGCAAAAAGGCCAAGAAGACCGGAAATGACTACCCTCCCGTGTGCTTCACTCTAAGTCAGGAGGAGATCGAGCAGTTTTTCACCTGCCTCCTAGGAGTAAAACTTCCTTACGGTTATACGGGGAAGATAAGCAGATACCTAGACCCAGCGAAGCAGAAGTTCAGCGGGATGAAGTCTCACGACTGTTACGTGCTGATGATGCAGATACTTCCAGTTGTAATCCAGGGGATCATGGACGCGCACGTCCGTGAAACGCTATTTGGCCTATGCAACTTTTTCGACGTCATCTCTCAGAAATCGATTGGCGTGAGGCAACTCAGAAGGCTACAGGAAAAGATCATGGTGATACTATGCGAGCTTGAGATGTACTTCCCGCCCGCATTCTTCGATGTTATGGTGCATCTGCTGGTCCATATCGTGGAGGATATCATCCAACTCGGGCCGATGTTCCTGCACAGCATGGTGCCATTCGAAAGGATGAGTGGTGTCATCAAAGGATATGTTCACAACATGTCACGTCCAGAGGGAAGTATAGCCAGGGGCTTTCTGACCGAAGAGTGCATCTCCTACTGCATGAATTATCTAAGAATCGAGAACCCCATTGGTCTGCCCGTTAATAGGCACCTCGGCAGGCTCGCTGGATGGGGTCACCATGAGGGTCGCCGCGAAATGCATGTCGACTTCGAGGGTCGACTCGCCGACTTTGAAAGAGCAAACCTAGTCGTGCTACAACACATAGACGTGGTCGATCCTTGGGTGGTAGAGCACAAAACCTGTATTGAGAAGACGTATAATGACCGAGGCCAACAGAGGACGGACGGAGATATACTCAAAGAGCACAACTGATGCTTCACGCGTGAGGATTCTTCCGCAGAAGAACAAGTCATATTCGCCTTGTCACAGGGCGCCGAGCACAAGCTGATGACCTATGAGGCGTACGATATCAACGGCTACACATTCTACACCGAGAACAAGGACATGAAGAGCGATGGTTATCAGAACTCCAGGGTAACGATGGAATCCTACACCGGTAACGACAAGGACAGATACTACAGAAGGATCGAGGAGATCTGGGAGCTGAGCTACGCTGGAGAGAAGGTCCCGATGTTCCGTGTCAGATGGGTCAAGAGCGTCCTAAAAGAAGACCAGTATTTCACCACCATGGTTATACCCGAAGCCAAATCCAAGACCGCGGGTGCAAACGTCACCGCGAAAAATGAGCCATGGGTACTGGCTTCCCAAGTGGACCAATGCTTCTTCATTACCGACCCATCAAAGCCCAGTCGTGTTGTCATGAGGAGAGGCAAATGGAAGATCATCGTAATGGATGGAGTAGCCAATGAGCAAGACTTCGACAAGTACGGCGACCCGAAGATCGAACATGACGACGACGATGAAGTAGCAGCACACACCACAAGAAGAAGCAGGACCACCCTACCTAAAGGTCGTCCGTTCCACAGAAGAACTCCATTTGCGAAAAAGAAGGGCAAGAAGATTGTGAATAGATAGCTAGCTACGATCGATTGTATTTAAATCGTAGTCTTCATTTCTCGATTGTATTTCATGGGCACTTTTTTATATCATGAATATTTTAAAATTTCATGGGCACTTTTTGAATTCATGAGGACACTTGATCTCGATCTCCATCTCGATCTCGATTCCCCCCTCCATCTCGATCTCGATCCCACCCGCACCCTCCCCCGCTAGCTCTACCGCCGCCGACGACCCACCGCAACCCTCCCCCGCTCCACCGCCGCCGACGAGCACCCGGCCCCCCACACCCTCCCCCGCCGCCAACGGGCACCCCCCGCACCCTCCCCTGTTCTACCGCCGCCGATGATGATATTTTCAAGTAACAAATTTGAACATATTTTTTAAAAAATATTACTGTTTTTATAAAAAATATTACTGTTATGGCTTAAACAAGTTTGAACATATTTAAACACAAATAAATATCAAACATCATTTAAAATGCATAAAAAATATTGGGGAGCCTGGGAAACGAACCCAGGACCTCCTGGTGTGTGTGTTGCATGCTGACCAGTCGGGCTAGTGGGGGGCTTCTGTTGTCGATAGGGTTAGGTTGTAGATAGGGCTAGTGGGATAGATTAAAACAAAATTCTAATGGCGCACCGAGGGGTGGTGCGCCATTAGAATAGTCGTACTTATGGCGCACGAGGGGGTGGTGCGCCATTAGAACCCTCCCCCACGCCACCTACTGCCCTCGCACTGTGTCCTCCCTCCCTCCCTCGCCAGATTCCCCTCGATCAACCACCGCCATCCCCCGCCGCCGCAGCCGCCCATGCGCCCCCGCCATCCGCCGCCTCCGTCCCCCGAAGCCGCACACGCGCCCCCGCCGCCTCCCTCTCCCCTTCCTCCCCCTCAAGCACCGCCTCCCCCCGAGCCCCGCCTCCCCCGCGAGAGCCGCCCCCTCCGTCCCCTCTGTCCGCCGTGCCTGCACGCCCTAGGGTTCCGGCTCCAAGGTGGGTGGCAAGGTCGACACGCCGCCTCCTCCTCGACGCGCTACCTCCTCGACGCGCCGCCACCTCCTCGACGTGCCGCCGCCCGCCGCCTCGTCGACGCCGGCGCCCTTCTACGATAGCCTGCCGTTATCCCACAGGTGATTCCTCACCCCTCCCCCCTTCCGCTCCTCCCCCTAGGCTGGTTGTTGCTCGATTCAGGTCCCTTCTGGAGATATGTGTTAAGGCAAGTGCATCATATATATGTTCGTGACTGCACAATCAAGTTAACTATTCTTCATACGGGTTAGCATGTACTTATGATGTTGAAAGCCTGATACCGTGTTGAGAGAAATATTGCAGCAGTACTTGATAGTTCGGACAGTCAGCATGAGGAAGTTGCAGTGCAGCTTATGCCTTATGGTTGTTCACAGTCATAGAGGGTGTTAATTTGTTGATTATGGCAAAAATGCTGTGCATGTTGGTTCAATGACATGGGACTGGTGGATGGCAATTCTATCTATATGTTTTTCTACCATGTTTTTATTTAGTTGTCTTAATCATGCAATGCTCTGTATGTTCATGACTGCAAAATCGAGATAACTACTCCTCATACGGGTCATGTACTTATGTACAAAGTCTGACACCATGCCAAAGTACTATTGCAGAGTTTTATAGTTCAAAGAGGCGGCATGAACAAGTTGTAGTGCAGCTTATGCCTATGCTAATGCACCATCAGAGAGGGTGTTAATTAGTTGATGATGAAAATTAAAAAAAATGATGATGGCGCAAGAAAACTGTGCATGTTTGGTTTAGTCACATAGGACTGGTAGATGGGAATTCTCACTATATGTTTTGCTACCATGTTTTTATTTCTTTGTTTTGGTTGTGCAATGCTCTCTATGCTGATTTGTCATGTAAGGTAGTACGTATATGGTTCGACGTGCAGGATCAAGTATACTATGTGCCTGAAGCAGTGTCTGTCAGCCATAAGACATGGCATTTTAAATCTGGACACTGGGACTGGGAGGGTATATCCAGTTTAGCACAACATCAGCTGTGCTTTGTTTATGTCACTGGTCTTAGTACAACATTAGTCATGTGTTGTCTTCGATGGGTCTCTTGTATGCCTCTTTTTTATATTTTGGCATATTGGCACCCAGTGAACATGTGTTGTTATATGGCAATATTATATAGTGGTGAAAGGCTCAGCTCTGTCTGACTAATGCTATGCAATGTTATAAAATGGCATCCATTTTGGGCTGAAAAAATGTAATTTCATGAGTTGACAAACTATCTGCTAATACTTCTTCATTGTGAGTAGTTCCACTTTCAGTTTATAAGAAGTATTCTATGCTTATAACTAAGCCAAATGTTTACATTATTCTTATTACTGTGCATGCTGTGATGTTCTAGACAGTTAAGTATTTGCAACGTGCTGCTGAACTAGATCATGAATATGTCTACATTACTAATCACATTGAGAAAGAGATGCAAAGATGATGATCAAAGATGGGCTGCTGTAGAACTGTTCTTCATCTTTACAGTGATGTTGTATAGAAATATGCTGAATTTTCTGCTCTGATTGTTGCTCAAAGAAATTTAGCAAAAAATGGGGTCCTGGGAGACGCTGCTGCTGCTTGAGGCCCTTGAGAGGCCCTTCGTGTCGTGATGATTTTGCAGGTACCCCAAGAGGCCCTTGAGTTTGCCGGAATGTCGATTAACTTCCGTTTCGGCAAATTCGGGTACTGCATATGTCCTATTTTCAGCAAAGGTCATGCTAAAATTTTTCGTGAATTTTAGCATGACTTTGCTAAAAATAGGACATATGGGGTACTTGCGACTAATGCATGGGCCGGGGTATCTTAGTACTTAGTTAAGTAGGATCAACTGCCCTGCCATTCTTGCTGCATTAAACCATAGGTGGCAATAGAGGCAAGTTATTAGGCCCAACTTAGAATTCTCCTTAGCATCGATAAACCCTAGATGATAAACCCAACATAGGTGGCAATAGAGCCAAGTGATTAGTGCCAAGTGATTAGGCCCAACCTAGGGTGCATCGGCATCGATAAACCCTAAATGATGAAAACTTAACTTGGCTACCCCGGATGCCTCGGTGTCGATGAGAACCTAAATGATGTACGCTTAGGCTTTTAGGGTGCCTCGGCGTCGACAAACCCTAAATGATGAAAGCTTAGGCTTTTAGGGTGCCTCGGTGTCGACAAACCCTAAATGATGAGACCATGATCTTGTTCCTTGACAATAACCAACTTTTTGACCAAACTTTTTTCCTATTTAGAGCAAAACATGGCCCACAACGATGAGGCCGGTGGTTTGGGCGGCAAGCAATTCTGGGAGCTGTCCCAGGAGATGGAGGAACAACCTCACCGCTATGAGGACGCCGCGGAAGACACCGATCCTGATTACACAACCCCTAGTGGCGTCGGGGATGACACCACTGATGGTGCCGCCGAGGATGCCACCACTGATGATGGCGGCGCACACACAGATGGTAGCCAACCGAAGAAGCGAAGGAAGGATCGGTGCCCGAATGTGCTCCGCACCCTCAAGGAGGAATTCACTCAAGTGGACTCCGACGGGAATCCGACGGAGCCCAAACATATAGTCAAGGGGTACTCGGTTCAGCTCGGGTGCATTCTCCGGAGCACCGTCTCGATCAACACCAAGAACCTTAGGCATAAGGACCAAGGGAATTTGCGCAACCTCCTCTTCAAGAAGCTGCACAAACGATACATGTTCCCCGCCAAATTTGAAAACACACGCCTCTCAGGGAATAAAGTGAACAGTGCCGCCCTCACGAAGATGAGCACGGCCCTGTCTACTTGGAAAAGCGCGGTGAAGAGAATGATTGATAAAGGTGATAGTTATGAGAAGATCAAGGCGAAATATCCTTTGATGAGCGAAGATGAGTACAAGGAGTTCAAGATCAAGTGCGAGAGCAGTGCAACCTCCGAATCAAGTCAGTGGGGGAAAGAAATGCGGGAGTTGAACTTAGGGGAACACAAACTCGGTCCTGGCGGTTACAGAGCGGCGGAGCCTATATGGGACACGGAGGACGCAGAGCGTGCCGAGCAAGGCCTACCGCCTCGGTTCGAGAAATACAATAGTGACAAGAAGACCAGGAACTATGTTAGGGCCCGGTACAAGGAGGACCCAATAACAAAGGAGCTTACCACGGATCCGAAGACCAGGGTGCTTGAGCTTCTTCTGGTAAGGAATACGCCCCCGCGTAATTAGCTCCATATGGTTGCACTCTAATTAATCCCCAATATTTCTTAATGGTTCACGTTCCTTTCGCAGGACACTGAAAGAAGTAGCGCGGGGTCATCTAAGAGCTCCCCTTTGACACCCCTTTAAATAGGGCGTTGAACATAATGAAAAACAAGGATAAGCTCACTAAGCCGACGCCAGCTGGTCGTGTGGCCGGCAAAGGCTTGTCCACAAAATGGGGGTCATACTATACCGCTGGTGTGCGGAAGGAGAAAAAGACCAGCTCGGAAAGCCAGGCGCGCGAGGTTGAAGAACTCAAGGCAAAGGTGGCGCGGATTCCGAAGCTTGTCCAAGAGCAAGTGCAACAACAACTTGGAACGACGCTCAACGACATGGTGCCTACGTTGATTCATGGCCGACGACGTGGATTGCGGGCGGCCAACAGGGGCCTCGCCCGGTTCCCAGCTTCATGACCAGCAACTCACACAGCGCGCAGGCGGCGCCATTGGTGTCTCCGGCGGCGCCATTGGTGTCTCCAGCCGCGGCACCATTGGTGTCTCTGGCGGAGGCGGTATTCGTGTCTCCGGCGCCGGCACAGGCATTGTAGCTTAATACACCCGGGTGTACACCGGCCGGCACCTCGCCAACAAGCGCCCCCTCCGTTAGTTGCACACCCGCCATTAGCGGTGCCTCGACATTAGCTGAGCTCGACGGCATCATGGTAACTAAGCCTCTCGGCCGATGACTTCATCTCCTTGCCTTTGACTGGGCATCCCTGACGCCCTGTACATGTTTTCGCAGGGCACCGGCAACGTTCCTTGCACTCTTCTGCACTTCGTGGGCGCTGAGTTGGTCGATGTTGCCAAGGGCAGAATCGTTGAACCGGGCAACCCCATGTTCCACGGTAATCTGATGCCACCCACAATGTATAGGGTTGATGTGGTTCGGGTGCTGCCAGGCTGCGATGAGCTGTTACCTCCGATTCGACCCGCTGGGGCCGATGAAGAAGATGAGATGACCCTCAGCGCCTGCGTAAACTGGCCCCTGCTTTGGCCGAAGAGCCAGATTCGTTTGGGAGCGGTGGACACCACCCCATAGACAAGACCGCTAGTCGTGCCGGCGCCAAGCCATGGCAAGAACGCCGCAATGCTACCGGACCTGCCGGACATCCCTATGGCACAGGATCCGGATAGCCCTATGGCACAGGATCCGGACAGCCCTATGGCACAGGATCCGGACGGCGACGACAACGACGACGGTACATTTACCAAAGTTGATAAGTACTTTGCCGAACATGGGTACGCTGATGAGTTCTGCGGGCCTCTTTCTCAAGAACCCAACCAAGGCGACCGCGATCTAGCTGGTACGGTGGAGAAATCCAATTGCAACAGGCATCGTCTGGCGTTCAGTTCTCAGGACACGCCTCCAGCTCCCGCCTTCACCGAGCCTCAGATAGCTGAGGTGCGAAATATTATCAGCCCCAACACGCTCAAGAAGGCGGTCTGTGAGCAGAACTCGGTCCCATTACAGGAGATCAAGAAGAAGGGATGGAAACGAAAGACTAACAAGGGCGCCGGTGCGAGCCAGCCGGCACCGAGTTCAATCCATGCGCAGGACGGGCCACCTTCACCTAAGGATATCTCGAGGAGGGTGCATGTGGCGGGTAGGGTGATGCTACCGCCAAATATGCCGAATGCTGCAACCGGTGCTATGCGCAGTCTGCACAACAGTGTTCTTTCTTTAGTGAAGCGGCGTCTCAGAGAGAAGGATGTGGCATACCCGGTTTTCGTGGCCAAGGTGCCAGAGGGCAAGGGCTTTGTGGATGGCGACATCGGGGGTACGATTGTCCTGCGGTTTGATGACATCTTTGCTATGTTTAACCTTCATCCGCTACACTACACCTTCATTCGGCTGATTTCGCTGAGTATGGAGATGCGGATCATTAGAGACAAGACCCCATACATCGTGATAGTCGACCCCTTCTACATGCGTGCCAAGCACTTGAGCAGCGCTGGGGATAGCCAAGTTGCGAGTTCACACCTCGATGGCGTCATTCTGGCAAACCCAGATAAGGATAACTTCCTTGTGGCTTACTTTCCCGAGTAAGTCATCCCTTAACCGCCCCGTAACATATGATTTCTTAGATTTCGATCGTTCTGTTTTTTCTAACATTCCGTGTTCTCTGCAGTGACACACATTGCACACTCATCCTCTTAAGCCCAAAATATTCCATGGCCACGTATTTAGACCCGAACCGAAACTCCAAGATAGACTACACAAATGTCAAGAAAGTTCTTGATGATGTTCTCCCCGCCTACGCCAAATCTGGAGGCACCTTCACCAGGGCAGTTCGTAAGTACGGCAAGCACATGTTCTCACACAATACGAAGTTCTGCTGCGTCAAGCAGCCGCCTGGTGGTCAGAAGGACGCCTACTACGCCCTCCATCACATGCGGGCGATCGTAAGGGACCATCATCAACTTCTGCTACCAGATAATCTCAAAGATTGGGCCGCGAGCTTGTCGGCAGTCCAGGACGCGGACCTCAGAAAAGAATTCTTTCGCATCCAGTCGGTGTTTGCGGACATCATCCATCAAGATGTCCTTCATACCTCAGGGCAGTTCTTCCTCAGATATCAACCGTCCAACAGCGAGATAGATGAAATGCTACAAATGCAGGGTGACAACGACCGCGATTTCATGACCATCACGACAGACGGCGGCTTCATCCACGTTCCTGTCCGATGAGTCGAGTCGAAAGTAGTGATGTGTAGTTCTAAAACATTGATTGGCTCATGTTGTAATCATACTTTAATGAATTCGTATGTCTCTTTGGTTTGGACAGTCGTTCAACTTAGATGTAATCGATGCTATTTATTAGTAGGACCATGAATCGTGCTATTAATGTCTTGCTTTTCTCTTCCGATCCTTTTGTTGCATACTTACATATTGCTTATGTATTATCTGTTGTTTGGCTTGTGCATAGAGATGCCGTCGTATGTCGTGTACAAGGGTGAGGTTCCCAGAGTCTACGATGACTGGGAGGAGTGTCGGAGACAGGTTCACCGTTTTAGCGGTAACAGTTACAAAGGGTACACCACTAGGGCGGGGGCCGAATGTAGATACACCCGCTATCTAGCGGGAGAGAGGAGGGAGCGTTGGAGGAACCGGATGAAGACCAGTTTGATTGCGATGATGCTCAACGTGATGACCACAGCTCTCTTCTACGTGATGGTAGTTTGGATGATCGATATCGACTTGTACTGTGAAGGCAAACTCGATACTCGCGGTCTTGAGACTTGTAATGTTTTATCTTTGTTCGGTCTTTTGAATTCGGAGACTAATATGATGAATTGTATTCGGAGACTAATCTTCTATTGTATTCGATGAATCTGATGTTGCTGTGTGCTGCTGTTTATATTTTGTCCAATAATATATTTTGTAACCTGTGCAAAAATCAGAAAAGAAAAAAAAATAAAACCTAATATTCATACTAATGGCGCACCACACAAGACACTAATGGCGCACTGTGATCATCACACTAATGGCGCATTAACTGCTGGTGCGCCATTAGAATGCCAAAGCACATGGGTACATATGGCCCCCCGGGAGGCATTCTAATGGCGCACTGCAGGCTATACTAATGGCGCACTACATGGTGCGACATTAGAACACCAGATACTAATGGCGCACCGGTGGTGCGCCATTAGAATTTAATTCTAATGGCGTGATGCCAGTGGCGCACCGGTAGTGCGACATTAGAAGGCAAATTCGGTGCGCCACTAGCATGCCTTTTCCTAGTAGTGTGCTAATCCTATTGTCATTGATGAATCCTTTGATGTAAACGATAAAATGTTTAAGAATCATAATGGTTAAGTGTTTGCCAGGTATATTGGTACTAACTACAGGAATGGGCCACCTATGACGAAAGTCTGGGTGCCCAAAAGGTGTCTGGAGAATCTTCCTGTGAATGTCGTCATGACACCACAAGGGAAGAAGACAAACCCCAGACCACAGGCTTCATATGGTCCGAAGGCTTCATACAGATAGAGGACTCACCTGAGTCGCACTAACACAAATGCCTTGTAGGGAAATCATACCCTGGCCTATGAATATGAGGGTGTTTCATCAAACCGCCATGTTCATAAGACCAAGAACTAGTCTACTTATTCCTATGAGTATTATTCACCTCCTGCAAAACTATTTGCCAGGGCTTCAAAGCCAAAGTTCTCAGATGTTGCACTTAGACTCATTGCTTCGAAGCCACCCTTGAAGATGTGGGTGGCTAAGAAAGCTTAACTCTCTTTTGTAGGGAAAGGTCTCCAGCTGAAAATCAAATGCGTCTGAAGCTATTGCTAAGGACCTAAAACATGTTGTAGGGCACAAGATCAAATGCCCAAATGGTCGTATTTTGTTCCTGAGTCCCTTGCTATTTGTCCTATCAGTCCTAACCTCGATCTAAGCTTTCATAACCACTTGCTCGTCAAATGTTTATGCTTCACAATACTCTTCGTGAAGCCTATCCCCATAACTGCACCGTAGGGTATGACACTAGCTGCTTTAGAATGGATTATTGACAGTGGATGTACTAATCACATGACTGGCAAACGAAGTCTTCTCATGGACTCAACCTTACGTCCATCTGACAAAAGTCACATGTAACATCCCAAAATTCTAAATTTTGGAATGTTATAATAAATAGATTGATTGATTGATTGTTTGATTGTGGTGTGATTGATTGAGTGAAACTCAAAACTTTTTGAAAGTTAAATGAGAGGGAATAAAAGGACTTTCCCAAACTTTCATTTTTTCTTTTATGATCTCCATGAATTCCAATTTCTTTTTAAACACAAAACCCTGGAGAGAAGATGACATGACTTCTTCCATTTATTTAAATGACAAGGGGTGTTGAAAATATTTGAATTCATTTGAAAATATTTCCGATTCTGGAACTTCAAGCAACTCAATGATTTTCATGAGAGAAGATAAAATGACTTCTTCAAAATATATGAAATATGAGTTGGGAGTTAAAAGAATTAAATTCAAAGTTCTTTTGAATTTATTTTCAATATTGGAGTTATTTGAGTTTTATTCAAATTATTTTTCTCCAAAAATAAAATAGAAAATTGGAGAAAAATTAATTTGAAATCATTTTGGTATTTTAAAAAAATGATTTTTGTTGGATTTTAATAAACTAGTAGCACTGTTTGAATTATTAGAAATTGTGTGAATTTTATTAAATGCTAGAAAAATTTCCATGTTGTTGGAAATCTTTTTCTGAAAATTTTGATATATTATATATATATATATATATATATATATATATATTTTTTAATTCTTCTTGTCTGAGAAAATGTTTTAAAAAAAAATCTTTAGGACCGACCGGACCGGCCCGGCCCAATTCGCTAGGCCGCAGCCCAGCCAGCCGGCCCACCGCCTCGTCCCCGACCTCCCGCAGCACTCCGGCTCCCGCACGCCACCGCCGCCGTCCCCGACGCGGACACCGCCGCCTTGCCCCTCCTCCACGCCTCCCCTCCTATAAATCCGCGCCCCCTGCACCGCGCCGCGCCGCCGCCCCTACCCGCAGATCGCCGCCGCCACAGATCGCCGCCTCCGCCCTCTGCCGATCCGCCGCTACTGCTCGCCTGCGCCGCCGCACCTCGCCCGCGCTGCCTGCGCCGCACCCCTCTCGCCGCCTGCGCCGCTCGCCCGCAGTCGCCGCCGACCGTCGCCGCCGCTGCCGTCGCCGCCCTCGCCTCGCCGCAACAAACCCTGCTGCCGCCGGAGTCGCTAATAGCCGCCGGCGGTTTTCGATAGAAAACCGCCCCGAACCGGTACAAACCAACCCGGTTTTTCTTTTTAGGTTTTTCTTTAGTTCGGTTTTATTATATTAGATCGGTTTTTCTTTTGCCTAGTTATTCCGAGAACGTTCGCTGGTTAGGTCTTCACAGCGAAAGGATTCGTTAGTTAGCGTTCGGCAGCGAACGTTCGTCATTTAGTCTTTTTCTTTTTTTTTCTTTTTTTTCGGCCAGGGACCCATCCGTGAGTACTTTATTTGTAGATTAGTCCCTGAACATCAATCGATCATTACTTTTTGTTCGTTTGTCCAAATTCAACGAAACCAACGCTCACGTCTTCGTTATGATCCCCTCTATCCAGTAATCCAACTCAAACATGTTTCTGAAAGTTTAAAATTTAAATTAGATCAGATTTGAATTTGAACTTCATTTGATCGTAACTTGAGTTTCGTAGCACCGTTTGAGTTGATTCTTTTTGCAAATCGAAGCTCTTGACCTAAATTTTCTGATAAGGCCAAACTCACATAATTTTGGTACTGTTAGAAATTGTTTTATGTTGCAAGAGACATTTGCTTGGTTTTGATGTTTTCCGAATCGACTTCTTCGATCTTTCTGGTCTTCTGAGTGTTTGCTTATGTGTGGTTTCTATTGCTTGCTTACGATAGATTGCCCGGAGTGTGACGAGTAGAGCTATCAAGAGTTTTGAGTGCGAATCATCTTCATCAACATTGCAGGCAAGTTCACACTTTGATCATACCTTTTCTACAATGCAGTTTTTCTTGCATTAGATCAATCCTCACACATTGCATGATTAGGATCTAATTAAATTGTGGGATGGGAAGTAGATGAGGTAGTACCTATTACCTGTTCATTATCAAACCCTTGGGAGTTACTATTACGTTAGGCTTATACTGCCATGCTATGCTCGTAGACGTGGATTGGGTTTGAGAGTATTTCATGATAGATGTGAGATTGTTAATTAATGGTTTACTTAAGGTGGCAACTTAAACACACATCTGGGTGGATTGGGGCACCTGGGTATTCCAGGACTTTCCTGTCTAGGCACCTGGGTATTCCAGGACTTGCCTGTTTTTATTTTGGACCGCCACCCAGGCCCAAAGGGATCATAAGATTATTCATACTAGAAACTTCCGTGTGCAGCCACAAGCCACTATGGGCTCTGGCATGGTTGAATAAGTCGTGCGAACTCTTACAGGGTAGACTAGCAGATGTAGGGGAAAGTAGGTGTACCGGTCTATCCAACGTAAGGTGCTAGCGCTTCTGAAAGACTATGTCTCGGTCACCCGTTTCTCAAACACCATGTAGTGCGAGAAATCCAATGGAGGAGATCGAGTCTTGTGGGGAAAAGTGCGCAAACCTCTGCAGAGTGTACAAACTAATCATGATTAGCCGTGTCCCCGGTTATGGACGTCTTGAGTATCTAGTTCTTGGATTATCCTGTTGATCTCATCATGTTACTTCTAAATTAATATTGTTGGGTTATTGATGACTATTTTTAATTGGGATTGCGAATGCTATCAACCATTCTCAATGTTTAACAACCACCATGATAGTTAAATAAAATTTATTCCTTTGTAGTAGGGAAAAATTGGCTTTTCACAAAACTGTAACCATAGAGCTTTTCCACCAGCCATATATGCATGTAGTGATAGCCATTGTTCATCATTATTCTCTCTGGTGTGAATTTGCCAGTACATTCAATGTACTGACCCGTTTCGGGCTGCAACGTCTCATGTTGCAGGTTTTCTTACGACAAGTAAGTGATACGTTAGGGTTACGATTTCTACACTCAACTTTGCCGTTGGTGTTGATGGGAAACCACAACCTTGTTGCTTCCGCTATATGGATTGAGGTAATAGTATTTACGTTACTTTATACATGTGATTTACCTCTGTTATAAATCCTTCGAGTACTGTGTGTGTGTCAGCATACCGATCCAGGGATGACACTTAAGCACAGAGACTTGGTCCATTCGGGTCAGGTCGCTACATCACATCACATTTGCTGACACTGGTAAAAGCAAGGTATTGGATCTAGGTAAAGTTGCAATATCAAAGGATCATCACATGGATAAAGTGATGCTTGTTGAATCCCTTGGTTTCAACTTAATGTGTGTCTCAATGCTTTGGGATTTGAACATGCTTGTGATATTTGGAAAATATTGTTGCCTTGTTCTAATGGAATCTGGCAAGTCTCTAGTCATTGAAGGGTATCGGAAAGATGATTTGTACATGGTAGATTTCTCAGCAGAACCACAACTTTCCGTATGTCTTCTTGCAAAAGCTTCAGAGTGCTGGCTCTGGCATCGGAGGCTAGGGCATGCTGGCATGAGGAACTTGCATACTCTTGCAAAGAAGAAGCACGTCATAGGCATCGAGGGCATCAAGTTCAAGAAGGATCACTGATGCGGTGCCTGCGAAGCTGGAAAGATGGCGAGGGCCAAGATCCCTCGAAGACAATCATGACAACGACTCATTCGAACTGCTACACATGGATCTCTTTGGCCCTACTCACTACTCTACCCTTACTACTACTTCTTGTCTCTATGGCTTCGTCATTGGTGATGATTATTCAAGATGTCTTTAGACGCTTCGCCAATCGAGCCATGAACAACTATGGCATCAAGATCAAGCACATCAGAAGTGACAATGGCACTGAATTCAAGAACACCGGCCTCGACACTTATCTTGATACATTGGGCATCACTCAGGAGTTCTCAGCTCCGTACACGCCGTAGCAGAATGGCATCGTGGAACGCAAGAACAGAACACTCATTGAGATGGCTCGGACGATGCTCGACAAATACAAGACACCAAGAAAGTTCTAGCCTGAAGCTATTGATACTGCATGCCATGTCATCAACCGTGTTTATCTTCACAAACTTCTGAAGAAAACATCCTATGAACTCCTCACTGGTAAGAAGCCAAATGTCAGTTACTTCAGAGTATTTGGTGCTAGGTGCTGGATCACGGATCCACATCACACTTCAAAATTTGCACCGAAAGCACATGAAGGTTTTATGCTTGGTTACAGAAAGGATTCGCACTCCTACAGAGTCTTCAACCTCTTTCACTATAAAGTGGTTGAAACTGTGGATGTGCGGTTCGATGAGACTAACGGCTTGCAAAGAGAGCACCTGCCAAATGTGCTAGATGAAATTCCACCCAGTGAATCCATCAAGCTTATGGGAACTAGTGAAATCATACCGTCTGAAGAACAGCGTGAAGAGGAACTTATCATTTCTGCACCTAATCAAACTAAAGACAATGCTCAGCCTAAAGACAATCCTTCAAACGATGACAATGATCAGCAAGAGCAAAATCTTCGTCCAGTTCATCCTCGTGTTGCAAATGAAGTACAGATGGAGAAGATAATTGATAGCATCAATGCACCTGGTCCACTCACTCATTCAAGGGCCACACAACTAGCAAATTTCTGTGGGCACTTTGCTTTCGTCTCAATATCTGAACCCAAGAATGTTGATGAAGCCTTAATGGAACCTGAATGGATTCAAGCTATGCAAGAAGAGCTTCAACAGTTCGAGCTGAATAATGTATGGGAAGTGGTCAAGCGTCCTGATCCTCGTAAACACAATATCATAGGCACTAAATGGATATATCGCAACAAGCAAGATGAGCATGGTCAAGTTGTTAGAAACAAGGCTCGTCTCGTTGCTCAAGGATACACTCAAGTTGAAGGAATTGACTTTGATGAAACATTTTCTCCTGTGGCTAGGCTTGAAGCTATACACATACTGCTAGCCTATGCAAATCATCACAACATCCTTCTGTATCAAATGGATGTGAAGAGTGCCTTTCTCAATGGCAAGATTGAAGAAGTATATGTTGCACAACCGCCTGGTTTTGAAGATCCAAAACATCCTAACATGGTTTACAAGCTCAACAAGGCACTGTATGGCCTCAAACAAGCCCCTCGTGCTTGGTATGACACACTCAAAGACTTTCTGAAGAGCAAAGGCTTCAAACCTGGTTCCCTGGATCCCACACTCTTCACGAAGACATGTGATGGTGAACTGTTTGTGTGCCAAATATATGAGGATGACATTATCTTCGACTGCACTAATCAGAAATACAGTGATGAGTTTGGACGCATGATGCAAGAGCAATATCAGATGTCCATGATGGGTGAGCTGAAGTTCTTCCTTGGTCTTCAAATACGGCAGCAACACAACAACATCTTCATATCTCAAGATAAATACCTCAAAGATTGCCTGAAGAAGTTTGGAATGCAAGACTGCCAAGGTTATACAATGCCAATGCCAACCAAAAGTCATCTGGGTCCTGACGCCAATGGTAAAGAGTTCAATCAAAAGGTATACCGCTTCATGATTGGTTCTTTGCTTTATTTACATGCATCTGGGCCAGATATCATGCTTAGTGTTTGCATGTGTGCCCGATTCCAGGCGGCACCAAAGGAATCGCATCACTTAGCTGTGAAGCGAATTCTTCGATATTTGGCTTACACCCCAACACTAGGATTATGGTATCCAAAGGGCTCAGAGTTTGATCTAGTTCGATTCTCGGATGCTGATTATGCTGGTGGCAAGGTGGATCGGAAGTCTACATCAGGCACATGTCACTTTCTGGGACGATCACTTGTGTGTTGGTCTTCAAAGAAGCAGAACTGTGTATCTCTCTCCACTGCTGAATCTGAATACATTTCTGCTGGATCTTGTTGCGCTCAGCTTCTATGGATGAAGCAAACACTCAAAGACTATGGCATTCATCTGAAGCAAGTGCCACTCTACTCCGACAATGAAAGCGCCATCAAGATTGCTAACAACCCAGTTCAGCACTCGAAGACAAAGCACATTTAGATCCGTCATCACTTTTTCAGAGATCATGTCATGAAGGAAGATATTGATATCATTCACGTCAACACTGAAGAGCAACTGGCAGATATCTTCACAAGGCCCTTGGATGAGAAAAGGTTTTGCAAGTTGCGATTTGAGCTAAATATCTTGGAATTCTCAAATGTCCTGTGATCATGCACACATCCTAACACTTATGCATATTGATGACTTAGATGTGCAACACACGAAGTAACGTCTATCTTCAACTAATGAAGACTTACACTTTAAGTGTGAATACATTAACGTGGAATTTGACTTCAGAGCGCCACGATAATTGTGCGCTGTATCTGGGTCTAATACTTCATATACGGTGGGTAACGCCACAACCAAACTTTTGTTTGGAGTGTTTTATGTTGGTGGTACATTTGCAAAGTCTTCACATTTGGTTTGTCTTCAATATTAACATGACTTTATGTTTATCTTCACTATATTGATTTGGTCTTATTCAGATATATTCATATATTTGTGTTCTTTCCTCTACAGCATTCACTTATAGCTATGTCTTCTCGTTTGAATCTTTTGAACCAAGTGAATGTGATCGGACCATAACCTTTCTATGCTCCCGTCTCAAATCTATCTATCCAAATCATATGCATTCTATTGAAACTATTGAATGTCTTTGTTGCGTCCTTGTCAGCAGAAGATAGACAAACATTAAATATGTTTTAAATGCTCAATCCTTTTTTCCTGAAACCCAAAGAAGCGGGAACGACCACCCAACAATCTAGGCATGCGTGGGAACATGGAACAACCTCCAATGTGTTGCATGATCGCCACGTGTCCTTCTGATGTGAACCGCCAGGGGCACCCACGTAATAATGCTGTGGCGTCCTTTTCCTTATAGATACACACCACACCCAAGTCATTATCTCTTCTTACACTTCTCCTTCTCGCACAAACCCTAGTGCCATCGCTAGCCCTCGACGACGCCGGCGACAAAGCGCTTAGCTGACGTGACCTCACCGACGCCATCCTCACGCCGGCAGTGGACATCGTCTTCTAAGCCGTCGTCGTAGGTGTCCTCCGTCGCCAAGTGAGGGCACGGAAGATCGAACTTCTCGGCCTCATCTCCTACTCCGTCTAGCAGTTCCTCGAGTGGTAAATAAAAACTCTTTTATAGTCCTTTTTGATCTGATAGGTTCATCCTTTTCAACCACAAGTGGTTTCTGTCCCCACAAAGTTGGATCTATCCTGTTCTGCATCTCATAACATGCCTAGTATGTTCACTTAGGCTTCACAAAGTAGTTAGATTCCTCACTTGTGCTTATTCATGGATTCGTACAAATCTGGAACCAACTCTCTACATATGAGTGAATGTATTCGCACTATGAGGTCAATGTCTTCTAAACTGATTTATCTTCAAAATCTTCTGAGAATGCATATGACCTCTTCCCCTTCCCTCGCATCTCTAATACTGTCACAGGTACATGTCCGTGGGAGAATCCCTTGGTTGTCATAGTCTGCATTCATTTGCAGAGTTCTTACAGCATCACATCAATTCTCACGAAGCTAATTCTTCTCTGACCAGCAGAAGGAAGCCTTTGCATGTTCTGAAGCCTTTTAGTCTGAACTTCATGGCAAGAGAAAAATCAGTCAGGAAGGGCGGTAGACAGCGCCATGAAAACACTGCCAACGAACTGCCACCAGATCTCTATGATCTATACAAGTCAAATCCAGAAGAGACCTATGGAGAATGCAAGAACCGAATCCAATGGATTCAAAGACATTGGGCAGAGGAATGGTTCAAGTATAGATTTGTCACTGATGAATATGCTGAAAAGAATGCCATCAAGGGCCCCTTGGGAGATATTATATACAAAGGTCTTCAGCCTAAGTCAAAGTCCGAAGCGATTGCTCAAGGCTTCTACCCCTGCATGATCCGTGGACCTCAGCCTGCTAATGCCGACCCATCCTCTCTGTTATGGTGTCGTGAAGACAATCTCTTTAAGCGCAACTTCCAGTTTGCCAAACCTTCTGCCAAAGAGAACAAGAATTCACTAGGCTTACACTTCAACCCCGCCCCTCTTCTCCTCATGCCGGCGGCATACGCGATGCCGAACCCAATATTGTTGGCCCTTCTACAACCTTGAAGGTCTCATCACTCACATTCAGGTTCAAGGGGCAGTCGTGGATCACTCTGCAGATGACGCTGATTTTGACGAAGCGCCTACACCACCGAAGCCTATGAAGCAAAAGAAACCAAAGGCTTCAAAGCCCTCCTCCGCACCAAAGGTCTTGCGGGCGAAGCCTCTGTCCACTGCACCTCCCGAAGCCAATGTGCAGTCTGAAGATCTCTCTCGCATCTCCAAGTCTGACAAGATGAAGAAGCACATGCAACCAACTGGTCAAGCATTGACCCCTGCTGCCGTTCTAAGGAACGAGAACGAAGCCATTGATCTATCTAGCGACGATGATCTTGGCGATGATGCTCTTAAGATGCTTATAAAGAGCAAGCAAGAGGCGAAAATCTTTAATGATCTTCCCCTCTTTGATATGGAGATCCTGTACAAGTTCATTGATGAGTGGTTTGACAGCCCAGACCTCAGTTTTGATGATCTTCAGCTCCCAATTGGCCTCAGCGTCTCTTTCCATGGAGCCATTGCTCCTGAGCGAGCTCTTGCATAGAAAATTGTTGAGCTGAAGCACAAGATTGATTATGAAAAGGCTCAATTCAAGAAGCACATGCCCAAGCTCAACGTGGAAGATGTCCAAAACTTCAAGGTCATCCTGCATGAGCTCAAGGAGGCGTTCCACAAGAAACGTGAAGAAGCTAAAGTTCTCAAGAGCGCATGAAACACCTGGTTGCAAAACGTGTTCAAGGATAAAATGAAGCTGAAAAGCGCAAGGCTTTGGGGCGACCAGGAAGCGACCCCAGAATGGCTGCCAAGAAGAAGAAGAAGCCTGTTGTGGCCCAACCAGAAGCATCAAGGCAGGAAGAACCTCGCATTGTCTTCCCGGCCAGTATGACAGGTTCGGAGCCTAAGGTCCTCACAGTGGCTTCGGAGCTCAAGAAAACTAGGGAAGCTGAAGCCGAAGCCCGAAAGCGCAAGACCAAGGCCACCACTGATGATGCTCCATCAACCAAGAAGACCGGGCCGCTCACACAGAGCCCCTTGTTGTCGAGCCAATCTTAGTGGCTCGTCCTGCATTTGAACATCGTGAGCGCCAGTTGATAGTTCATGAGACTACTTCCATAGAGGCTCCAGAAGTTGAATACATTCCAGCTGTTGACCCCACCGCAGCTGAAGACATTGGTCACCAAGACAATGTTGAGGATGATGAAGTCCTTCCTCAGATCGATCACAATGTGGTATCATCACCTGTTCTCACGAACAGCGAACTCATCAGCATTGGTCGTCCATTAACGCCAATTGCTCAAGATGACTCATGGGCTGACCACCCACAAGACTCCCTGTCGTGGAATTGTCACGGCAGATGTCCTAGTGAAAGGACTTAGTCATAGGGCCATCGTAACTAGGAAGCTTGAAGGGGTTAATTGGGACAAAGGACACGAGAGGTTTTATACTAGTTCGGCCCCTTACGATGAAGGTAAAAGCCTACATCTAGTTGTCCTGGTATTGCTGGGGTCTCGATCACCAATAGGCTTAACTCGCCGGCTTGGTTCTCGATCTCTTGTTTCTTGCCCTAAGCCGCCACCGGGTCTTCCCTTATATAGACGGGTTGACGCCTGGTGGCCTACGGAGTCCCGGCCGGCTCATAAATCGTGTCCGGCTCGATGACTTCTCTTATATGCCTTTCTTTACAAGTCTTTGCTTACATACGGCGGTTTACAATATTGGGCCTTAAGCCGCCTCTAGGCCTTTGGGCCTTCTATAAGATTTGATAAATTATCGTCTTAATTTTTACTGGGCTTCTTGTGTAACCCGCCATTGGGGCTGACCCTGCCCCTCCTGGGCGGGTCATAACTGATAGTTATATCCCCAACATTAGTCCCTGGGTTGACTTTGAACTTCGTTCTTTGTCAATCTTCAACACTTAGACAAAATCCAGCTTCTTATCGTCGCATAAGTTCTTGTAACCCATTGTCGGTGTCAAAACCGGCGGATCTCATGGGTAGGGGGTCCCGAACTGTGCGTCTAAGGTGGATGGTAACAGGAGGCAGGGGACACGATGTTTTACCCAGGTTCTGGCCCTCTTGATGGAGGTAAAACCCTACGTCCTGCTTGATTATTCTTGATAATATGATTACTACAAGAGTTGATCTACCACGAGATCGGAGAGGCTAAACCGTAGAAGCTAGCCTATGGTATGATTGTATATTGTCCTACGGACTAAAGCCCTCCAGTTTATATAGACATCGGAGGAGGCTAGGGTTACACAAGGTCGGTTACAAAGGAGGTGATATGCATATCCGTATTGCCTAGCTTGCCTTCCACGCCATGTAGAGTCCCATCCGGACATGAGACGATGTCTTCAATCTCGCATCTTCATAGTCCAACAGTCCAACTGTCCGGAGAGCCGCTAATCCAGGACTCCCTCAGTAGCCCCTGAACCAGGCTTCAATGACGCTGAGTCCGGCGCGTAGTGTTGTCTTCGGCATTGCAAGGCAGGTTCCTCCTCCAAATACACCACGGAAGAGTTTGAACACAAGGATAGTGTCCGACCCTGCAAAATAAGTTCCACATACCACCATAGAGAGAATAATATTTCCACAAATCTAATCTGCTGACACGTTTTGGCAGCATGACATCACGCCATGGCCCGGTAATTATTTGAACCATTTTTCTTTAACCAGCCCCACACATAACGCGAGGTGGTTTCTTGAGACGTCTTGTCAAAGCAGAGATTGTGTTCCCCTTATCACGGGATTCTCATCAATACGGACGTGGGTAACTCAACCGTGCCACCAATTACGGCGCTTGGGGGATAAGCGAGTTTTACCAGGCTAGTGGGGGGCGCATAGTTTCGTCCGCCCTTATGAAAGGATAAGGTCTCACCTTTTTCTACCCACGCCTTCTTCCTCCTTGCTCATCCATTCTTGCGCACTCAAGCTCCAACGCCCAAGTCCACATCCTTCTCCTCAACTCTCTCCAAACATGTCCGGAGCGGGAGGCAAGTGGATGGCCTCCTCTGTCATGGAGGGACACATCAAAAAGCTACGTGGAGCCGGATACTTAGGTGCGGATATCGCACACCGGCTGCCAGCTGTGGGGTAGGTCTTCCCTACCCCGGAACCTCATGAAAGGGTGGTTTTCCTCCCCCACTTCGTCCGCGGACTGGGGTTTCCCTTCCATCCATTCGTTCGCGGCCATATGTTCTATTATGGGGTGGACATTCATGATCTGGCCCCGAATTTCATCCTCAACATCTCGGCGTTCATCGTCGTGTGTGAGGCTTTCCTCCGCATCCGGACCCACTTCGGCCTGTGGCTGAAGACCTTCAATATCAAGCCGAAGGTGGTTGGCGGCCAACAAGCGGAATGCGGCGGAGCCATGGTGGGAAAAATGCCCAACATTATATGGCTCGAGGGCTCCTTCGTGGAGACCATAAAGGGGTGCAATCGGGGTGGTTCTACATCACCGAGCCACGCGACACCAACTGGGTGGCGGCCATCGAGTTTTTATCCGGAATCCCCACGCGGCTCACTTCCTGGAAGGAGAAGGGCCTATCCTGGGGTTCATCGGTGGAGCTGGCCGGACTCCAGAAGTGTATTCGGAACATGACAAGAAAGAAACTTAAGCTTGTAAACATAGTCCAGGTCAAGATCTTTCGCCGGATCCTCCCGTGTCAACAACGAGATTTCAACTTATGGGAGTTCGACCCAGCCCAGCACCAGACTCTAAGCGAGCTCTTCGACACGACGCATAAGGACGTCTGGAGGGTGCTGTTCAAGGGCGCCGAGGTCCCTCCTTCTCTTACCGAGGACCGCGGGCTAAGCGCGAAGCTTAACCATGTGCGGGGTCTGAGCTCCCATGCCTTTGACAGGATCGGGTGAAGACATCGAAGCAGATTAACTGTCCGGCCCCTCTGCCCGAAGACCCTACGGACGCTCTCCTAACCGAGATGCGGACTTCGGCTCCTTATGAGGTGCCAGAGAAGACCAAGAAGAAGGCCAAGGGAACCCAAAAGAGTTCCCGGCGCTAGGTGGTATCGGACTCATCATCCGATAACACCGAGACGCATTCCCCCCATGAAAACGAGGAGAAGGAAGATGAAGATTCTCCCCCTCCAACTGGGGGAGACAAGAAAAGGAAGGCCGCCCCAACTGGGGAGGCCGAAGGGTCCAAGAAGGGAAGGACTCTCCTTCCGGACTGCTCCACTACCGCCACCGACGGCGAAGACGAGTGGCTGCTCAGGGCCAAGCCCCTGGCGAAGTCGTAAGTATTCGGATACCAGAGTAACTCATAGCATACTTTTGTTGCACTGCTTCTCCTAACGTCGAATATGATTATGCAGTCTGCCCCAAGCCCGTATCGATGTATCATTGTCGGATGGTTCCTTGGACTCGTCGGACATGAATAGTGATACACTTCCAACCGCCTCCTCCCCTTGCCCTACGAACAATGCCGAGGTATTGTCTCAAGGGGCACCGAGCCGGGGAGAGATAGTCCCGGAGGCGCCGCAAGGTGACCTTCCGGACTACAGGAGCGAAGGGAGCATGACTCCCAAGGGCTCCATGTTTGGCCCCCAGCCGAACGCCGCACCGAAACCTCCAGTGCTTCCGGACTCCGGCAAGCGGCCCCCTTCCAAGAGGGGCAAGCCGCCCGTGCCGGTGACCTCTGTCCATCCAGAGGCACCGGACAACCTGCTGGGAGCGCTTCGCGGTGCTTCCATTGATGAAGAGCACCGCACTATTATGAGTGCGGTGATCAAGAAGGTTCAGTCTGCCAAGAGCGGGCTGACTGAAGCCTATGCCAGCCTTCTAACAGGCTTTGAGGTAAGTATTTAAAATATAGGAAAATATTACCGCATAGACAGTAGCCCCTGATGCTCTGTTTGATGTTCACAAAGAAAAGCCGAATAGAGGATCAAATAATATCTGCAGGAGTCTAATAGAAGTATGTATGTATGCGTATGCAGGCTTCACTGCTGACCTCTGCCGCACTAACTGAGGAGGTCATCGCACTAAAGCAGGACCACAAGGGGTCCGAGAAAGAGCTCGGCCTTGCCAAGAGGCAGCTCGAGGAGAACAAAGGTAAGTAATACCTTATCTATATAAAAAAGAAAATGTGGTTGCGAAATGACAGGATCATCATGAATGTGCCAGGGGCCACGACCGAAGTGGCGTCCCTGAAGCAAGCGTTGTCCGAGGCCGAGAACAAAGCGGCCAAGGAGCGCACCAAGCAGGAAAAACAAGAGGCACGGGTGGGCGAGCTGCAGCAAGAGCTCCAGGCTCTCGTGAAGAAACATGAGGCTTTGGAGCTTGACTCGAAGACACGAGAGTCCGAGGTTGCCGCGGCCCTCGAGAGCACAAAGCATGCCAAGGCCGAAGCCCAAAAGGCCCTCCAGGAGATTGAGGCGATGAGGAAGATAGCGGTGGGTAAGGCATTCAATATGCAAAGCAATGATGTGAAAGTAAATTACTTGTTACTTACCCGAGTCCGGAGCTCTCCAGGAGCATTCACAGATTTGCCCCGCAGCATGTCGGATGCCGTGAAATTTTACCAGGCCGAGGAGGGAATCTCGACGGAGAAGTTGTTCTAGTCTCAGTATACTGGGACCGAACACCAGATGCCTATGAGCGACCAGCTGAAGCAACTGTTCGAGCTGCACAAGGCGCCGAACAGGCCATGAGGGGCCTTATAGTCCGGATGTGGCCTTGCGACTCCCTTCCCAATAGCTACTTCGGCCTGGTGAGGCGGCTTGTGGATGCCTGCCCATGGCTGGAAGTCATCAAGCGGTCCGCCTACGTCGAAGGTGCAAGCCGGGCTTTTGCCCGTGCGAAGGTGCACTGGGCCAAGATGGACGCCGAGAAGCTGGTGAAGGAGGGGCCGCCGCAGGGCAAGGAGCATCGCCTCCCCGAAATGTATTATGAGGGTGTCCTGAACGGTGCCCGTCTTGTAGCAGACGAGTGTGCGAAGGATGTGATATTTGAATAAGCTCGCTCGTGTGATCCTGTATTATGAAAACTTGTTCATATGCGCTATGCCACGCTTGTTTTGAATTTAAAATATTACCTTCTGTGCAGCTGTATATCAAATCTGAGAGATGTCCAGTCGTTGGCTTCTGCCCCCATGCCACGAGTGCTGGGGTGTTCGGGATAAATCTGAGCACTCTTTTTCCCATTGTTGGGTCCTTCGAGGGAGGTGCTCAGCTCAACGAACAAGGCAATCGGACTATAATGCTTTATCACTCTCACTTAGCCATAGAAGTCTACAATTTAAAATTTTGGCAAAGCCCCTAGTATTCAGAAGGCCGAATTCGGGGCGCTATACACGCCTTAAGTCGGACAAAGCCGACTCCTCGCTCTAAGCGGCATAAGTCTTTAGGGACGAGAGACCTCTCGAACAGCGACCAGCTCTCGCCTTATCATGACAGTCAGTTTTAGCTTTCTCTACTGAGGTGCTTAGCCCAGCTAAACCGGGGCACAATCGCAGTAGTTCTCCCAGTGCTACCTTAGCCGATATAGCGGAACGTAAGGGACCAAAACATGGGAGCCGGGCAAACCCAACTATTGACCCAATACATGATTTGGAGCTGATGCATATAATGCTATAAGTTCGGGGTGCCGTACTGTCTAAAGTGTTTGGAATTCTCACGCCATATTATGGGGTATGCTTAAGCCCCTGGCTTATTGGCCGTACCATAGTGTACGGGTGCTGAATGTCATGAATGAACATATATATATATATATATATATATATATATATATATATATATATATAAAGAAGAATAGAGAAAGCGATAATAGTCTAGTGCTATGCATTGTTTATTCAATAAGGTGTGTCGAAGCAGAATGATACAAGTAGTGCAATAAGCAAAAAGTAGGACTATTTGACATGTCCCCACCAAGGGCAAGCTGATGAATGGTATTTAAAGCAGGTATTTCACTTGTTATCAAAAGCCACCTGGGAGTTCCGTGGTGCGACGTAGCTTTCTGCCTCCTTGGTTGTTGCATCACGTGTCCGGCAATCATACTGCCGGACAGGGTTTCCAGAGATTAAAGTCCTGAAAGAGAGAGAAATAAGAAAGCGGGAAGCCCCTAGTGAGGTTGAGCCACGTCTTGGGGCGTGCCGTAGTCGTGCCCCCCTCCCCACCTGTGCCCATGGTATTTTCAATGCGTAATTATGTGCGCATGGCATGGATTTCGCCATTTGGCTGGGACTGGGGCGGGTGCCGCATTGCTATGCGAGGTCGGAACGTGCCAGGCGGTCTTGTTGCTGATTACTCCGGGCGCGCTTGAGGGTGTCCGGGTCTTTAATCGCCGAACAGGTGGATAGCCTTAAGAGGCTGCTTTGCGCTTCTGCTGCGAGGGCCGCAGTATGCTCCTTCGTGCGAAGAGAGCGCTCTGTGTTTCCATTGACTGTGATGACCCCACGAGGTCCTGGCATCTTGAGTTTGAGGTATGCATAATGTGGTACCGCATTGAATCTCGCAAATGCGGTTTGCCCGAGCAGTGCGTGATAGCCACCGCGGAACGAGACTATATCAAACATTAACTCCTCGCTTCGGAAGTTATCCGGGGATCCGAAGACCATTTCTAGTGTGACTGAGCCTGTGGAATGGGCTTCTAATCCTGGTATGACACCTTTGAAGGTCGTTTTTGTGGGTTTGATCCTTGAGGGGTCTATACCCATTTTGCGGATTGTGTCCTGATAAAGCAGGTTCAGGCTGCTGCCGCCATCCATAAGGACTCGAGGGAGGTGAAATCCGTCAATGATTGGGTCTAAGACCAGTGCGGTGAATCCGCCATGACGGATACTAGTGGCGTGGTCCCTGCGATCGAAGGTGATCGGACAGGAGGACCATGGGTTGAACTTTGGGGCGACTGGCTCCAACGCATATACGCCCTTAGCGCACGCTTCCGCTCCCTCTTGGGGAACCTCTTCTGTCCTCCGGTGTTCGGCTGCTGGGGCTCCTCCTCGTGATCGCTATGTGACCCCTTATCTTTGTTTTCGGCATTTAAATTGCCGGCCTGCTTGAACACCCAACAATCCCTGTTGGTGTGGTTGGCTGGCTTGTCGGGGGTGCCATGTATTTGACACGAGCGATCGAGTATATGGTCCAAACTGGACGGGCCCAGAGTGCTTCTTTTGAATGACTTTTTCCGCTGACCGGGTTTAGAGCCTTTGAATCCGGCATTGACTGCCGTATCCTCGGTATTGTCATTGTTGATGCGGCGCTTGTGTTTATTGCGACGTGACCTGCCATTGCCCTCCTTGGTATCCGAAGTACCATGGTTCTTTGATATGTTATTGCTGTGAGCCAGCCAGCTGTCTTCTCCCACGCAAAAGCGGGTCATGAGTGACGTGAGGGCTGCAATAGATTTTGGCTTTTCCTGGCCAAGGTGTCGGGCGAGCCACTCATCGCGGATGTTGTAACACCCCAAAAATTTTAACCATGATTTGTTTATTAAAATTTTCCCAAGAAATTAAATTTTCATTTTGTGGATTTATCTTTTGATTTCAGAACCACTCTTTTCTTTGATATTGTGGAGTTTTCACCCCAAGTGAAAACTTTTCAAAAATATTGTTGGACTTGTTTACCCTCTCAGGAAAAACATTTCTTTTATTAGTTAATTTATTTGCATAATTATTTTCCCTGAGCTTTATTTCTTTAAAAATGATTTTTCATCAGTTTTGGAGCGTCTTTTGCACTACAAACCTTTGATAAAATTAGTTATAAGTTTCACCAAAATTTGGAGATGTCATGGGATTCTCCCACATCACTTTTATGCAAAAAGCTCTTTTAGTCATTTGGAAATTTTGAGATCTACCCCAAGTTTTCAAATCTGGTCCAGTTTGTAAAATTGCACTACAACCTATTTAAATATTTCTTTAAAGCTTCCACCAAAATTACGGGATGTTAGTAGAAGTGTATAATTCAATTTTTATGCAAAAACCCACTGGTGCTCTTTGAAAAATTTGAGCAAATCATCCCCTTTTGCTCTCTGGTCCAGTTGAGTATTTTCTACTGCAACCCTATTTTGTTTTGCTCTAGTGCCCATGATCTTTCTCCTGCTTAGAGACCACTCTACCAAACCCTTAAGTTCAGGAGATTGGGACCATTGGAGGATTTTAAGTACATGCAATAGTGCCTTTTTCTTTTTGTCCAGATTTGGTTTTCTCAAAAACTTGCTATAACAAATTTTTGTTTTTGACAAACTAACCTTGCCACCCTCTTTATCATCTAAAGAGACTATGATCTGGAGTTTGTGGGCACCCCAAGAGATGCCTAGATGACCATAGCATTCTGTCAAACACCTTGTGTGCATGGCCAGTTTTGGCTTGGTTTTTAGTTTGCATTGTGGACTTGATCCCCTGACCAAACCACCATGTCCACTAATCTCCTTGCAAACTCTAACCTAGACCTGTTAATCCCCAGCCTCATCCAAGCCCTCTAGCACGCGCTGGCATTACGTCGAGCACCTAGCGTGCGTGCTCTGGGTGCGGCCAGAGCGCACGTTTTGCACGTGCATGCGCCTGAGTCGCCGCGTCTCACTGCCGCCCTCCCCGCGCCCGTGCTGACCCTTGGCCACTCACCGCCAACGCGCCCGACCCCTCCCTCGCTACAGAGCCGCCCTGGCCCCCTCCCGACGCCCCACAGCGCCACCACCGCAAGCCGCCGACGGCCGCAGCAGGCCTCTTCCATGGACGGCGCCGCTCGAGCCACTCCAGCCCGCCAGCTGCCCTCTAGAACAGCTCGAGCCCATCCTCGAGCCCGTCCACTAGCCCCCGTCACCGCCACGTCGCCCTACCTGCTACCATTGTTGAGGAAATCGTTAACTGGTAGCTGCTCGGTTGGTTGGCGAGTAGGGGATTAATAGGCTAATTGGCAAGTTAATCGGCCATTTAATCACTTAATCGGATGATTTATTGGTTTATCAGCTACTCGGTGACCCTACGAGTAGGGATTAATTGGCAAGTTAACTGGTTAATCGGATGAATTCTAGAACAGGGCCTGCTACAGAACGGCGGTTTGTCGTTCCTATCCACGGCTGCCGCGGAAGCAACCTAGTTGCACTATAAATAGGGACCCTGAGCTCGTCCAGATCCTCAGGCACCCTCAAGCCATCTCCCTAGCGCTCCCACAGCCAGCAATCGACGGAGGGAGGCTTTCTTCCTCGTCTCCGGCAGGTTCGGCAGTCGCCACAATCCGGTAAAATCCGGCCAAGACCGAGGCCCCTAACTCCATCCAGTGCTTCCATCCTCTTCACCTAGACCTTGCAGAGCCACCCCACCTCTCAAACACGATCGGGAGCCATCATAGCCCAAGACCCCAATCCACCAGAAGTTGTCGTCCGCCGCAAAGCTCGCCGCCGGCGACTCCCTTCGTCCCTGCCACCCTCTCGACCACTTGGAGGACCGCCCTGGATTGGCGGATCCATCCCTGCCCTCAGAACCCAGTGGGGAGCCGCCGTTTGTCAACGGCGATCGCCGGAACCCCGCCTTCGCTCGGACAGAGGAGGAAGAAGGCGCGGCCGACTGGTCAAATCTGACCAGTGGGCCCAAGGGACCCACTGTCAGTGACACAGAGAAGACCCGCGCCAGTTTAAGTGGAAGCGTATTCCACAGAATACGTATTCGCTAAGAGGAAAGCGTAAGCTCCCCGAAGTATTTTCTTTTCTGTTTTATTATTAAAAACAGATTTTGATTAAACTTTGACTGGCTATAACTTTTTAAATATAACTCCAATTGACTTGATTCTTTTTCTGTTGTCTCTCAAATTTTGTCTAGTTTATTTTCATATTTATTTGAAAATTTTCCAAGCAACTTTTTTGTACTATTTTGAAACTATGTGTTAATTTGAATTTTTCTTAAATAGGATTTTGGAGAGGGAGGCAACTTTCAAAAAATGCACCCCACTTGCATACTCTTGAAGGCAAGCGTTCTGAACCCTGGCATAATATTGTTATGTGTTGTATGATACGATTACAACACCATCATGATACGAAATATTCGTTATTTTTTTGAGATGATATGATCATACTCATAAGTGCATATTGATGATTCCGTGCTATCTCGCTGTTGGAATTTGATATGTTTGTGATAGTAATCACCCTTGTATGCCTTTCATGAGTACCGGAAGGGATCTGGGAAAGTCTCTGTCTTAGGTATACACGAGCTTGTCCCTAATCCCTCATCGAGGCGGTTATGTCCTGTAGGGCATGGTGAGGTATGATGAGTGGTGATTCTGTCTGAATGGTGTGAAATATATTTCATATACTAACCATGCGGGAAATGCTTGAACCTCCTGAGCCGACCATAGATCGAGTCTTGTTCCAGTAACCCCCATACTTGTTTCGTGCTACCACTTTTCCCTGCCATAGATAGGGTACGGTCCAGTAAGTTGTCAACCCCTTTCCTAGCACAACCGTACAGAGAGGCCATGGTGGAAGATACCGGCTGCATTCGGTAGGCATGCGAGCTGGTCCGGGGGTATGGGTGTTTCCGGTTGGAGCCGAGCGGGTAGCTCCCCTAGTTCACCCATGTTATAAATTTGTGATCCCATGCTAGTTGAGGTTGTAGCCTCCCAACTTAGAGTTTCGCTTAACATGTGCCGTGGGTGATTCCAGACACCGGTAAGTTAAGCTGGTGTGTGCGGTCAGGCGTGTTTTCAATTAAAAGACCGTAGGAGGAGTTAGTCCCGATGGACTAAAGGAATCTGTTGCTCGTGGGTAAAGAGTACCCCCTCTACAGAGATTATATCTATTCGAATAGCCGTGTCCATGGTTAAGGACTACAGTCTGGGATGGGTCAAGTGTCAGTCTTCGAAGGAAAGATGGCTAAACCAAAACATGGATCATGACATGTGACTCATGATGATTATGATTACTATTATTATGGACTAACCATTTACATTATTTGAATTATTGAGTATCCCTGGGATGGTTCTACCTCCTGGATATTCACTATGATTATTCTCATATAAGCCGTTTATGTGGTGTCGCGGAGATGCCCCACTATGGCGTGCTTGTTGTTTACTTACTCTATAAGCCCTTTATGTGGTGTCGCACAGACGCCCGACTATGGCATGCTTGTTACTTATTCCCTTTTTAAGCCCTTTATGTTTCGTCGCTCAGACGCCCGACTGAGGCATGCTTTATATTATTATCCTTTCGAGGCGTCGCCTCAGACACCCGGTTGGTGCATTGTACTTCTACTCCCTTATTACATATTCGTGTTGTATAATGAATAGCCCGCTTGCGTGCATCATGGACATTCATTTTGTGATTGACGTATGATCATAGAATAATTCAGGGCATGATTATCATTTGTTACATTATACCCATGTTCATAATGTTTGCGAGTACATTCAAAGTACTCACTGGATTGTCCTTGGCTATTGTCTTGGCCAGATTTCTTGCGTGGAGAGGAGCGTTGCGATGACAGCCCCGGAACCTACGCAATGGTGATAGCAGCCTCGTGAAGATAGGAGTTATCCAGGTCAGCTGTCCCTGTGCGAAATGGAGTCCTGTAGACGCTGATGATCCGCAAACCGATTCTGCCATCAACCACTAGAAAATATTTGTTGTACTCATAGGCCAGAATGGTCTTGTACTACATATCTTGTATTTTGCTTGGAGTTTCTGTATCAAGTTGGTGCCTCATCAGCTAACAGTAATCCTGGGGCTGGTGAGCACAAGGGCCATTTTCTGGGAAATTAATATCCCGAAAATCTGGTCCTTATAGATGTTGTGCTTAAAAGCAGCTAGGGCCTCTGCATCCGGACAGTCGATGAGTTGATTTTTCTTTGTCAGGAACCGTGTCCAGAATTGCCTGGCCGATTCCTATGGCTGCTGAATTATGTGGCTCAAGTCATCGGCATCTGGTGGTCGCACATAAGTGCCCTGGAAGTTGTCGAGGAATGCGGCTTCCAGATCTTCCCAACAGCCGATGGATTCTGCTGGCAGGCTGTTGAGCCAATGCCGAGCTAGTCCTTTAAACTTGAGTGGGAGGTATTTGATGGCGTGTAGATCGTCACTGCGAGCCATGTGTATGTGCAGGAGGAAGTCCTCGATCCATACCGCATGATCTGTTGTGCCGTCGTATGATTCAATATTTATGGGTTTGAAACCCTCTGGGATTTGGTGATCCATTACTTTGTCTGTGAAGCATAGGGGGTGTACGGCGCCTCTGTACTAGGGTATGTCGCAACACAGCTCAAATGAGTCTTGTCCGCTGTGTTCAGCCCGGCCGGATTTACTTTTACTATATCCGGCGTGACGGTTATCGTCTCGCGTAGTGGCGTGCCCTCGTGATCCGTAGATTGATCTTGCGTGTTTTTCTTTGTCCTCCAATACGTCTCGCAGGTCTAGCGTGTTTCCCCGTGCCTTGATATTTTTATTTGAGTGGCGTCGGGTTGCGGGCTGAGTTTTTGGCTGAAATGCCTCTCTGTCGCAGCCATGAGGTGGCCGATCAGCCGCATCGTATGCTGGAGATGTAGGTTTGAATGCTTCCTCGTCCAGTCGGGGTGGCAACCTATGCTTTAGGTAACTCTTGGAGGGTCGTCCGAGTTCACATTCCTCGGCCGCAAGGACTTCAGTCCATCTACCAGCTAGCAAATCTTGATTAGCTTGAAGCTGCTGCTGCTTTTTCTTAAGGCTATTTGCCGTGGCTGTAAGCCGGCGCTTGAAGCGCTCTTGTTCGACGGGATCCTCAGGCACGACAAATTCGTCATCGTCGAGGCTTGCCTCGTCTTCGGAGGGAGCCATGTAATTATCATCCTCCGCCTCTCCATTTGCCGCTCTCTCGGGAGGGCTGGCTTCTCCATCCTCCTGCTCTAAATCTTGCTGGAGGGGATTGTTGTCGTCTTTGGCACTGTCCAGAGTGCTATTATCTCCTATGCCGGTGTCCCCGCTTTTGCTTTGGCGAGACTTAGACCGGTGCCACTGACGTCGGCGCTTGGGTGGCTTATTGGAGGGGTCATCCTCCACTGTCTCATGGCCATTTCCTTCATTGGGTGTGTCCACCATGTATATATCATATGATGAGGTGTCTGTCCTGTGCCCTGTGGGCAGTGGTTCCTCTTTGTCTCCCACATCGTCGTCCATACCATCAATGTCTTCGGAGTCAAAGTCGAGCATGTCGGTCAAATTGTCGACAGTGTCTACTAAGTGGGTGGTGGGTGGGCGGCAAATTTCTTTGTCATCCGCATCCCAATCCTGCCGAACATAGTTCGTCTAGGACTCTCCTGACAAGGAGAGAGACTTTAATGAGTTCAGTATGTCGCTGATGGGCGATTGCTAAAAGATATCCGTGAAGGTGAACTCCATGATCGGCGCCCAGTCGGATTTGACAGGCGCGGGCGCAGGCGGTTCGGAGTCCGTGGCCGGGGAAGAATCCGGTAGTTCGGCGTCACGGCTCCCGTGAAGGGTAAGGTCGATCCTCGGCTCGATCGCCGCTGAGAATACGACCTCCGTGCCGGGGTCTATCCACCCGTCCATGGATGGCGCAATTGGCTCCGAATTGAGGGTCGGAGCGGTTGCCCGTGCGGTCTCCTGAACACTGTCCGATGGTAGAGCTAAATCGTGCTCATCGTGACCGTGCGCCTCACTCGGCAGGGGCTCGAATCCGTCGAAGATCAAGTCTCCACGGATATCGGCCGTGTAGCTTAAGCTTCCAACCCTGAACTGGTGGCCAGGGGCGTAACTCTTGATCTGCTCCAGATGGCCAAGCGAGTTGGCCCGCAGTGCGAAGCCGCCGAACACAAAGATCTGTCTGGGAGAAAAGTCTCACCCTGGACTGCATTGCTATCAATGATCGAAGGACCCATCAAGCCTAACGGTGACGACACAGAGGAACTCTCAATGAAAGCACCAATGTCGGTGTCAAAACCAGCGGATCTCGGGTAGGGGGTCCCGAACTGTGCGTCTAAGGCGGATGGTAACAGGAGGCAGGGGACACGATGTTTTACCCAGGTTCGGGCCCTCTTGATGGAGGTAAAACCCTACGTCCTGCTTGATTATTCTTGATAATATGAGTAGTACAAGAGTTGATCTACCACGAGATCGGAGAGGCTAAACCCTAGAAGCTAGCCTATGGTATGATTGTATATTGTCGTACGGACTAAAGCCCTCCGGTTTATATTGACACCGGAGGAGGCTAGGGTTACACAAGGTCGGTTACAAAGGAGGAGATATGCGTATCCATATTGCCTAGCTTGCCTTCCACGCCAAGTAGAGTCCCATCCGGACATGGGACGAAGTCTTCAATCTCGCATCTTCATAGTCCAACAGTCCGGCCAAAGGATATAGTCCGGCTGTCCGGAGACCCCCTAATCCAGGACTCCCTCACCCGCCATGACGTCATTTCTTGGAAACGCAAAAAACTTTTATGACATCATCTCCCAACGGATCTTCATCTTTAATGTCTTCCGAGAATCGAGGCGTCTGTGTAGTTGGATAACCATTATTTGGCTCCCCCTCGATTTTCGCGCCCGTCTATTCACATGTTTCCTTGTAAATAGGCACGCCTTGGCCTTCCTCATTCTTCTCTCTTTCTCCGTCTTCTTCCTCTCGCAACCCTCCTGCTGGTCGAGCCTCACCGCCGCCGCACTTCTCCTGTGTCTCCGTCGATCTTGGCCGCTGCATCAACCCAAATCGGTCCAAAGAAAGGCGGCGACCTCCGCAGGAGATTCGTGGTTGTAAGTGTTCTTCTTTTCACTTCTCAGATCCGCATTAGGGTTTCCAAACTCCGTCGTGTCCTTCGTAGTTCATCGTAGTTCGTCGTAGTTCTTCCACCGCAGGCCTCTTCTTAATCCAAAAAGATATATATGCTTGTGCAATAGCGTTTTTGTGCCTACTTTTGATGCCCACGGATCCCTTTCTCTAGTTCCAAGATCTCATTAGAACTCTCAGACTCATCTGCGCTAAACTTTTTTGGTCTAGACTTTTCCCATTTAGAATAGCCATTTGATCCAAAATAATACCAGGCAGTTAGGAAATTTGTTTGTCTCAACACTTAGCTGATTTTTGCTTTTCTCAAATATCTGTAGACATGGCGGCTTACTGTACCGGCTTACTTTTCCTTATATGTCATTAGCCGTTAACTAAGCCATCATTACTTCCCTGTATTATCCTCATGTAACTGTTAATTTCACCATTGAATTGAACCGGCATATTGCCTTTCTTTTCACTTTTTTTGAACATCATGCCGTCCAAAGCGCCAACCATCTACAACTGGGTTCCCTCAATCGTAACTGAGGAACGTTTGAAGGAGTTCTTCACCATAGGGTTTTTGCTAGCGAAAACCGTCATGTCTTACCATGCCCCTGACCCGGAGGAAGAACGACACAATACAAGAGATGTTGAAGTGATTGTTTTTACTGACCATATGAACCGTGGCTTCTCACCACCCGGCTCAATGTTCTTCAGAGAGGTCCTCCACTTTTTCAAACTCCATCCTAAAGATATCGGGCCCAACTCCATATCTAATATTTGAAATTTCCAAGTGCTCTGTGAGGTGTACCTTCAGGAAGATCCGACCATGGAGCTGTTTAGAGAATATTTTTATCTAAACCGGCAGAATGAATGCACCAACGGCCTTAGTTTAGAGCTTGGAGGCATCTCTATTCAGCGTCGGCAGGGCGCTGTCTTCCCCTTATAGTCTTACCGAGTCATCCCAAAGACTGGAACCAGACTTGTTTCTATTGTCAAGATATTTCACCAGCAGATGAGAAGCCACTGCCGGGTTATCGCGCCGAGCGTCTTGACTCCAAATTTGCGCTCCCTGATAAGCTTACCGCTGCTGACCGCAAGAAGCTGATCCCATCCTTAAAAAGGATTAACGCCTTATTAGGAAACGGCTTGACTGGAGTTGATCTGACCCGCTGCTGGATCTCATGGCGGGTTATTCCTCTGAGCTGTCGACCAAAGTTGATGTACGAGTATGGTGGGGGCCAGACGACTCTCTTCGTCATAGCCCTGTTCAATTAATGGAAGTAGATATTGTTTCAATGTCAACCCTTCAGGTGAACAGGAAGTACGAAGACTGCAGTATCGTCGGGTTAAACCCTTTCTGCAAGCTTAACCCGGCGCCAGAAGTGACAAAACTCTGATCTCTCTCCTTTGTATTTTTCTCAGCCGTATTATTTAACAATTACCTAACCTTTCATCTTGTGTTTACCTGTCTGCAAGCCAAATCTGATTTCTAGAAAGTGAAATATGGCCATGAAGCCGCCAAGAAGGCAAGAGTCGCCGCCATAACTGCCAAGAAAACGACCCGGAGGTCGCAAAAGAAGAAAAAGAGCACCGCTGAAGACATGATGAGACTTGAAGATACTTCTGGGTCGGAGGTAGCCCTTGACTCCCTTGGCTAACTTTTTAATAATCTTATTGACACTGTTCATTTCCAGTATGACACTGGGGCTAGTCATGTCATGGAAGAAGAGGTAACTATTTCCTCCGACTCATCCCATTTGCCAAGACAGAAACTTCGAGTCGTAACCCGGAAAGTAAGGTTTTCACACCCTTTGGCTTATTTGGACGCTCACTTTCTTTTGAAAAAACAACAACATGAGAGCCGTCTTCAAGCCCGGACCGAAGACGAACCGGCTGTTGTTCTTCAACAAACTCCCAGAAGTGCCAGAATGAGGTTTACTTCTTTTGTTTTTAATGGATCCTTTCGCTTGCATTACATTAACTTTATTCTATCTTTTCAGGAGGTGTCTCGCTCTTTTGGCGACTCAACACAAACCCAATTTCCGGCCTTCAAGACTGCCCCTGGGTAATGAAAAATCCTCCTTTTTTCCGGGTTGTTCAAATTGTATCTTTGTATTGACAGTCCTGCAACATTTCTCTTAGTGGCCAAGCTAAGTCCAAGAAGGCAAAGGCAGCTAAACCGGCGGAAGACCCGCCAATCCTTGCATCTGACCCGGCCAGGCCACCTTCTCCTCCATTAACTGACGCTCCCGAAAACCCACCTGTCGATGCAGAAGCAAATCCTCCTGAGCCATCGTTTGATGAGACCACCACGAATCCTTCCGCAACTGGACCATCAAGCTCAGCCAACCTGCCATCACCGTCTGCATAAGACGTTTTGATCACCAGGATCCATTTTATCGAACCGGTGAATCCAATCGTGCTGGCTCGCCACACGGCGAAACAAGAGGCATTGAAGAGGCAGAAAGTAGGCTTTGATGTTGCCAATTACGATCATCTAAATGACAATGATATTTTATCCGCCTATCTCAGCCATGTGCACTCCAGTCGCGACTCTGAGATCGAAATGGTCAAATAGTTGTAGCTGAAATATGAGGTATGTTCTTCCGACTTATCTATATATTCCACCAACCCCCAAGTTTTCATATTATGAGAGAACTGGAATGATCTGTAGACTTTATAATATAGGCCAATACTTTTACCTTGGAAACCTTTCTTGAGTTCAAAAATATAACAGAGCTTCACCTGTAGTCCCCAAGGGCCGGTTCATTTTGATCATAAATGAGCTGGTACTTTAAATTGTCTTGTATCGTATTCAAAGGACTGCATAATCCAGCTTAACCTTGAGAAACTTGCTGAATAGCATACATTAGCCCCCAAGTGCCAAGTGTTGTTACTTTGTAAAGTACTTGGGACTTAAAGTATATCTGTTGAGTCATAAGAAATTGTTTTGGCATACATTAGCCCCCAAGTGTCAACTGGTTTTTTGTAAAGTAATTGAGACTTGAATCTTGATTTTTGAACCTTTGAGCAAAATATTGACTCATTTGAGTATGTTTTCTTGCAGAATGCCTTATCTGAACTAAACTCGCATTTGACTGATGCGAAGACCCGGCTAGTAGGCCAGGAAGCAGAAATCAAGTTTGCTAACTCAAAATTGCAAATAAGTCTCTGAGACGGAAAATTTAAAGACCAGCTTCGCTGCCAAGAAGAAAAACTGGGCAGAGGAAAAAACGCTTCTGACACAACACGCCGAGAAGGCCGAAGAAGCCCTTGAAGAGGTTTCAACAGAACTGAACGGTTTAAAGGGCCGGGTGTCTCAAATGGTGGCCGCCATCTTTGGTAAGCCATCTATCTACAATCCGGTGTACTCCTGTGCTGATCCGAAATATAAGCCGCTAGCTGACTTTGTTTATAAAATATGTGCAGGCACATGAAGCAAGAATCTGAGCCAAGACCCTGTGATTAAACTAAAGGCAGTGTATACTTCAGTAGAACAACAGTATATTGGTGCACAATGGGCGCTTGCTGCCATCTCTCCTGCCAATCAAGGACCCAACCGGCTCAGCGATGTTTTAAAGAAGCTGTCAATTTTGCCCGCTAGGTTCCAAGAGGTTAAGCACTCCTGTGCGAGAGCCGGAGCTTTGACTTCCCTGAGCCGCTCCAAGGATTGGGTGCCAGATCTAGACCCGGCAGATGTACCAGAGGGTACCCCACGGTGAAGGAAGACGGGTCACTGTTTGAACACGACAACTTCGTTGCTTGCGTGAGGGAGGTGCGACCTCAGGCGACTATTCTTGGAGATGAAACCAACATCGACAAGTACCAGCCGGGTTTTGATGTTGAAAATAAGATGGCAACTCCCTCGTACAAGGTGATAGATTTAATCCCGCATGTTTGTGAAAATGCATTTGCCCCAGAAATTGACCCGGTCGGCCTGATTGATGAAGAAGCAGAATTTGTTGCTGTGAATGGTTTTGACTGCTCAAAACCCAGCTTCTAGTCAACAAAGGGCGGTGAACCGCCGAGGGAGGAGTAATAACCATCTTCTTGGGCTTATGAAAGCCTTGTAATAGTTTAGCTATGAAAACACTACATGCTTTGCCTATGACATCGCGCATAAAACACTTGTATTTGATGTTGTGTTTCCTGATGTCAATATATGCATCATATTTATGGTTGTCCTTGTAATACCTCAGCTCTGCTCCTGTAAATACAAGAGAAAAAACCTGGCTTGGCGGCTTAGCACTGAACGGGTAAAAACACCCGGCTTATAGCCAATATGTGTACCATAATAGAAAACTTAAATAGATATAAAAATAGAACAAGGCTGAAACTAACCCTTTGGTTAATGCAGCAGGCAATTGCATATAAACAACAACCGTACTTGTACCTTTGATCCTTAGACCACTAGTTTAAATAACCCGGGTAATGAAGTTGATAACTACATCTTTTTGAGAAGTTAATATTTCTGAATACTTAATGAGTATCATACCTTGGCGGCTTTGTTGTCAAATAGTCTTGTCCAGAAAAAGACCATGCTAATTATCTGTGAAGTTAAGACAACAAAAGACAAAAAGGCAAATATAGGTAATAAACATGATTGAACCTTGTATTTGAAAGTTGGGGGTTTCTAATTCGAATACGATCAGTAAACCGGACCAGAGAGGTTAAGCTAAGGTTCGAATATGACCATATAGTCCCGAGTGGCTTTGGCGTTGCGTCGATCAAGAGGGTACCGACAGCTATGTTCTCTTTGGTTCGAATATGACCTATGTTTGAACAAGAAGCCCCCAAATGACCTTGAGAGGTTTTTAACGACCCTGATTCGAATATGATCCGAGTCAGACCCAAAAGGGGTTAAGATATGATTCGGATATGATCAAGAAGACCCCTAGTGAGTTTGGCCTTGAGCCGATCAAGAGGGTTACTACAGCTATGTTCTCTTTGGTTCGAATACGACCTATGTTTGAACAGGAAGCCCCCAAGTGACCATGATAGTTGCAGCTAGATTCGAATATGATCATAAGCCGGACTGAACAAAGGTTAGACTTGATTCAAATATGATCAGCTCCTTAATAGTCATTTGAAAATAAGAAATAACAAAGATGCGTAATCTTTGAAAAGAAAAGAGACCGATGGTCCTGCTTTATTACTTATCATGCTGTATACAATGTTAAAGTATGTACATGATGAGAGCCGGTGGCTCAGGTGTAGTATGGCCGAAGTTGAGCAATGTTCCATGGCCGGCGGGTCTCCTCTTCCGACTTACATGAGCCTTTGTGCTCTCGAACGTCAATGAGGTAATAGGACCTGTTGTTTAAGTTCTTGCTGACCACAAAGGGTCCTTCCCAAGGTGGGGATAACTTGTGTGCATCTAACAGATCCTGGATGAGCCGGAGCACTAGGCCACCTTCCTGAAAAGTCCTGGACTTAACCCGGCGGCTGTGATAACGGCGCAGGTCCTGTTGATAAATTGCTGATCGAGCCGCTGCTAAGTCTCTTTCCTCATCTAACAAGTCAAGTGCATCTTGTCTGGCTTGTTCATTATTAGCTTCAACATAAGCCGCCACATGGGGCGAGTCATGACAGATGTCACTAGGCAACACTGCTTCTGCTCCATACACCATGAAGAAAGGTGTGTAACCTGTAGACCTGTTACGTGTGGTGTTGATACTCCACAGCACAGAGGGTAATTCCTCTACCCAACAACCCGGCGTTCGCTGCAAAGGAACCATAAGCTGGGGCTTGAGACCTTTTAGAATTTCCTGATTTGCTCTCTCGGCTTGACCATTGAATTGAGGATGAGCTACAGAAGAAACATCAAGTCGAATATGCTCTCGTTGACAAAACTCCTCCATAGCCCCTTGGGATAGATTAGTACCATTTTTAGTGATGATGCTGTGTGGAAAAATGGAACGAAAGATCACCTTTTCCATGAATTGAACCGCCATGGCCGCATCACACTTACACACCGGCTCTGCCTCAACCCACTTTGCGAATTTATCAACTGCCACTAAAAGATGTTCTTTTTATCCTTAGACCTTTTGAAAGGTCCCACCATGTCAAGCCCCCGGACCGCAAATGGCCAAGTGATTGGAATCATCCGGAGTTCTTGAGCCGGCACATGCGCTTGTCGTGCGAACTTTTGACATCCATCACATCTGCTGACCAGATCCTCCGCATCAGCGTGAGCTATCAACCAGTAAAAACTATGACGAAAAGCCTTGGCCACCAGAGATTTTGACCCGGCGTGATGACCACAATCGCCTTCATGGATCTCACGAAGTATTTCTTGGCCTTCTTCAGGGGAAACACACCGCTAAAATGCTCTAGAGATGCTGCGATGGTATAATTCTCCATCAGAAATCGTCATTGACTTAGACCACCGGGTTATCTGTCGAGCCAGGGTCTCATCTGCTGGCAACTCGCCCCGGGTCATGTAAGCCAAGAATGGCACTGTCCAATCTGGGATGACATGAAGAGCCGCCACCAACTGTGCCTCGGGGTCAGGTACGGCTAGATCTTCTTCTGTGGGCAACTTAACAGACAGGTTATGCAAAACATCCAAAAAAGTGTTAGGTGGCACCGGCTTACGCTGAGATCCCAACCGGCTTAAAGCATCAGCCGCTTGTTCTTCCAACAGTCAATATGCTCCACCTAATATCCTTTGAAATGTCCTGCTACCGCATCAACTTCACGGTGATAAGACGCCATGAGAGGGTCTTTGGAATCCCACTTTCCTGATACCTGTTGAGCCACTAAGTCCAAGTCGCCAAGACACCTGACTCGGCTCAGGCTCATCTCTTTGGCCACTCGAAGAACATGGAGCAAGGTTTCATGATCTGTTGCATTGTTAGTGCAAGGAAACATCAGCCGTAGCACATAACAAAATTTGTCACCTCGAGGGAGGTTAAAACAACTCCATCCCCCGAGCCTTCCAGCTGTCTTGACCCATCAAAGTGAATAGTCCAATATGTGTTGTCTAGTTTTTCTTCGGGCATCTGCATCTCTGTCCAGTCATTAAAAAAATTAACTAGTGCTTGAGATTTGATCGCAGTACATGGTACATACTTCAATCCATCACACCCAAGCTCAATGGCCCATTTGGCGACTCGTCCAGTGGCTTCTATGTTTTGAATGATGTCTCCCAAAGGAGCAGAGCTGACCACAGTGATTGGGTGACCCTGAAAATAATGTTTAAGCTTCCGGCTCGCCATGAACACCCCATATACGAGCTTCTGCCAATGAGGATATCGCTGTTTGGATTCAATTAACACCTCACTGACATAGTAAACCGACCATTGAACCGGGTGTTCCTTGCCAACCTCCTTGCACTCCACCACAATCGTCACACTAACAGCTCGTGAGTTGGCAGCCACGTATAATAACAACAGCTCTTTCTCAACTAGAGCCGCAAGGACCGGCGGCTCAGCAAGTTGTGTCTTCAGATCTTCAAAAGCAGAGTTTGCAGCATCGCTCCAAACAAAATCATTTGTTTTCTTCATCATCTGATACAAAGGCATCGCTTTCTCCCCTAACCGGCATATGAACCGTCTCAAGGCAGCAACACGACCCGCCAGCCGTTGAACGTCATTGATGCATGTTGGTTTGGCTAGGGATGTAATTGCCTTGATTTTCTCCGGGTTAGCTTCAATACCTCGGTTGGACACCAAAAAACCCAAGAGCTTGCCGGCTGGGACTCCAAAAACACACTTAGCCGGGTTAAGCATCATTTTGTAGACCTAGAGATTATCAAAGGTCTCTTTCAGATCTGTGACCAAGGTTTCCTCTTTCCTGGATTTTACTACTATATCATCCACATAAGCATGAACATTACGCCCAATCTGATCATGAAGACGATTCTGCACACACCGTTGGTAAGTCGCCTAGGCACTCTAAAGCCCAAAACGCATAGACACATAGCAGAAGGCTCCAAAAGGAGTGATAAAAGTCGTCTTCTCCTGATCTTTGACTACCATCTTGATCTGATGATAACCTGAATAAGCATCTAAGAAACTCAAACGTGCGCAACCCGCCGTAGCATCGATGATCTGATTAATACGGGGGAGGGCAAAGGGGTCAACCGGACAAGCCTTGTTTAAATCGGTGTAATCCACACACATACGTCAGGTGCCGTTCTTTTTGAGTACAAGCACCGGATTGGCTAACCACTCTAGGTGAAAGACTTCTACAATGAACCCAGCCGCTAAGAGCCAGGCCACCTCTTCTCCAATGGCCTTGCGCCTTTCTTCATTGAATCATCGGAGAAACTGTCTAATAGGTTTGAACTTTGGATCAATATTGAGAGTGTGCTCAGCGAGTTCCCTCGGGATACCCGGCATGTCAGAAGGTTTCCATGCAAAGATGTCCCGGTTCTCACGGATGAACTCGATGAGCGCGCTTTCCTATTTGGGATCCAAGTTTGCACTGATGATGAACTGCTTGGATCAGTCGCCAGGCACAAAGTCAACCATCTTGGTGTCATCAGCTGATTTGAATTTAACACCGGCTCATGCTCTATGGTTGGCTTCTTTAATGACGTCATGTCTGCCGGGTCAACGTGATCCTTGTAAAACTTTAACTCCTCTGTTGCAGCATCACCTTCTTCACACTCCAAGGCTATTTTCCGGCTCCCATGCACTATAATGGTGCCCTTATAACCCAGCATCTTGAGCTGCAAATACACATAACACGTCCGGACCATGAACTTGGCATAAGATGAACATCCAAACAGAGCATGATATGGGCTTTTGATCTTAACCACCTCAAAGGTTAATTTTTCTGCTCTGGAATCGTACTCATCTCCAAAGGCTACTTCCAGTTCAATCTTACCAACTGGGTATGCCGACTTGCCAGGTACCACACTGTGAAAAACAGTGTTGGATTGTTTAAGACTCTTATCAGTCAATCCCATCCGGCGGAACGTCTCATAATGGAGGATGTTGATGCTGCTACCTCCATCCATGAGTACCTTAGTGAATTTATATTCACCAACCTGAGGTGCCACTACCAAGGCCAAGTGACCCGGATTATCAACCCGTGGCGGGTGATCCTCTCTGCTCCACACAATAGGCTGCTCTGACCATCATAAGTAACGAGGGATCGCCGGTTCAATGGCATTGACAGCCCTCTTGTGAAGCTTCTGGTCCCTCTTACATAAACTAGTGGTGAACACATGGTATTGCCCACTGTTCAGCTGTTTTGGGTTGCTCTGATATCCGGATTGCTGCTGATTACCTTGGCCGGGTGGTGAATTATATCCTCCTTGGTTACCAAGATGGCCCTGACCGTGAAATCCTCCTCCACCTGAACCGGCGCCCGGGCCATGAAAATCGCCTACACCTGAACTGGCGCCCGGGCCATGACCTGCATCAAACACATTTGAATTTTTAAATGCCTTCATGGTTGTACAATCTTTCCTCAGGTGGGTGGCTGGCTTCTCCCGGGTGCCATGTCTTGGACAAGGCTCATTGAATAGTTGCTCAAGGGTGGGACCTGGCCCACCCGACCGAGGGGGTTGCCTGCCCTTGCGTCGTTGATTTCCACCCTGTGCATTGGTGTTAGCGGCAAACTCATCAGCCTTATGTTTATTACCTCCTTGATTTGCCAGGTTATGCTGGTGACCCTTGCCGTTGTCGTTCTTCTTTCCCTTCGCTGTCTTTTCTTCGTCAGACACCGGGTCTTTGGTACTATCAGAATCAGCATATTTGACGAGAGTCGCCATCAACTAGCCCATGTCATTGCAGTCACGCTTGAGCCGCCCCAACTCCTGCTTCAGAGGTTCAAAACAACAATTTTTCTCCAACATCAAGACTGCTGAGTCGGCATCCATCTTATCAGACGAATGTATTATCTCCTTAACCCGGTGCACCCAATGGGTTGTAGACTCACCGTCCTCTTGCTTACAATTAGTCAGGTCCACAGTCGACATAGGCTGCTTACACGTGTCTTTGAAGTTCTGGATGAACCGGGCCTTCAACTCCGCCCATGAGCTGATGGAATTAGGTGGCAACCCCTTCAACCAAGTACGTGCTGTTCCATCCAACATCATGGTGAAATACTTGGCCATTGCCACGTCACTGACTTCCAAAAACTCCATAGCCATCTCATAACTCTCAATCCATGCCCCAGGCTGGAAGTCGGCCGTGTAATTAGGCACCTTACGGGGGCCCTTGAAGTCCTTTGGCAAATGCTTGTTACATCTGGCTGGCACCAGGAAAGGGACACCTCCGGTTCTTGTGGTCACCCCTGCCTCAACTGAGGTTGCTGGGTAAGCCAGAAAGGTCTGATGAGCCGCCTGCTCTGCTGCTAGTTGAACCGCTCTCTCTGCCTCTTGCCGGATCCTCTCCTGATCCGCCAAGTTAATGGCTCCAACCTGCACCGGCTCATACCTGTGTGGCCGGTTGCGGCGTTGAGCATTGCTTGACATGTTAGCTGACTCCATATGCCTACTATAGCTTTGGCTCCGACTTGGGTGAGGGGTTGAATGGATCCTGTCTTGACTGTAGGAGTACGCATCCTGCTGTGCCAGAGCTGTTTGGAGAAGTTCTCTCACCCTGCGTGTTTCGATTGCTGCCAGAGAGTCACCTTCCACTAGGAGAGCCGCCATACGGGCTGAAGTGGCAATGAGGTTTTCCAGGCGATTGGAGAAGTAACCCAGCGGTGTTGGCACGTAAAGAGGCGGAGCGGTGTGTATGCGAGGTGGTTCCATGCTGCGCGGCTGAGCTGGTGCTCCGGGTGTTGTGATCCGATTTCCCTCTAGCGGGTTACTTGCCCCGTCCCCGGGTGTATGAAAGAGGTCCCTAGGATCGAGTGTCAGAGGTAGACGTGACTGAGTTTTCTGGTGCCTTCTCCTCATGACCTCGTTCGACGCGTTCAGGTCCACCGAGAGCCGAAAAGTCTCTCCCTGAAGCTGCTGAGCACGCACGTCCAACGCTGCTCGCTCCGTGGCCATTCTAACCTCCTCTATGGCTAAGTTTTCCTTGCCTTGTACCATATCCTCACGTACACGTGCCACCTCCGTATCATGATGAGCTTGATTCGCCGGTTCTACCACGGTAGTCAACAGGGTCGTCAGTTTATTGTGTAACCCCAAAAATTTCAACCTTGTTTTATTAATTAAAATTTTGCCAGGAAATTTAAACTTTTATTTTCTGGATTTTCTTTTGATTTCAGAGCCATTCTTTTCCTTATTATTATGGAGTTTTTACCCCAAGTGAAAACTTTCCAAATATATTATTGGACTTGTTTGCCCTTTCAAGAAAAACATTCCTATTGTCAGTGGATTTATTTGCGTAACTATTTCTCTCTGAGCTTTATTCCTTAAAGTGATTTTCATTAGTTTTGGAGCTCTTTTTGAACTACAACCATTTGATAAATTTATCTAAAATTCCAACCAAAATGTGGAGATGTCATGTGATGTTTTTAAATCATTTTTATGCGAAAATATCTTCTATTCATTGGAGATTTTGAGCTCTACACCAAGTTTTCAAATCTGGTCCAGTGGGCAATTTTGCACTACAACCTATTTAAATATTTCTTTAAAACTTCCACCAAAATTATGGGATGTTAATAGGAGTATATTATTCAACTTTATGCAAAAAACCAGTGATGTTCTTTGAAAAATTTGAATGAATCAACCTCAGTTTCATTCTGGTCCAACTTGATGATTTGTACTACAACCCTAATCATTCTTGCTCTAGCAGCCATGAGCTTTTTCCTACTAAAATAACACCCTACTAAACCCTTAAGTCCAGGAGAGTAGACCCATTGAAGTAATTTTAGTCCATGAAACTATGCCCTTTTCTTTCTGTCCAGAATTTGTTTTCTCAAGAACTTGCACTAACAAGTTCTTGCTTTTGACAAACTAACCTTACCACCCTTTGTATCATCTAAAGAGGCACTGGTCTGGAGCTTTTGGCCACCCTAAGAGTTGCCTAGATGCACATGGCATTCTGTCAAACACCTTGTGTGCATGCACAGTTTTGGCATGATCTTTAGTCTGTATTGTGGACATGATCCCCTGACCCAACCAACATGTCCAATAAGCTCCTAGCTAACACTAACCCAGGCCTGCTAATCTTCAGACTCATCCTAATCCTCTAGCATGACTTGGCATTTTCCGAAACACCTCACGTGCATGCACGGGGCATGCCCAGAACACACGTTTTGCACGCACGCGCACCGAGCACCACGTCCCCACTACCGCCTCCCCGCGCTCGTTCTGGCCACCCCCTCGCATAGCCAGCACGCCCGACCCCTCCCTCGCCGCAGAGCCGCCCTGGCCCCCTCCTGGCACCCTACGGCGCCGCTGTCAGGTCGGCCATGGCAGCAAGCGGGCGGCCACAGCAACCTCAGCCATGGATGGCACCGACCGAGCCACACGCGTGCGCCAGCTGCCCTCTGGTGCAGTCCGAGCTCATCCTCAAGCTCGTTTGCGAGCGCTCGTCGCTGCCACGTCCCCCCTGCAGCAACAGAACGGCGGTTCGCCGGCGTTCTTATCCAACGCCGCGGAACCGATGTTGTTGCACTATAAAAGGACCCCCGAGCTTGCCCAGGCCCTCAGGAAACCTCAAGCCAACCCTGTGGAGCTCCCCTAGCCCACAATCGACGGCGGGAGGCCATGGTGGAAGATACCGGCTGCATCCGGTAGGCATGCCACCTGGTCCGGGGGCATGGGTGTTTCCGGTTGGGACCGAGAGGGGGGCACTCCTTAGAGCGCGTGATATAAGTTTGATCCCATGCTAGACAGCTGTCGTGGGTGATTCCAGACACCGGTAAGTTAAGCTCGTGTGTGCGATCAGGTGCGTTTTCGAATGAAAGACCGTAGATGGAATTAGACCCGATGGACTAAAGGAATCCGTTGCTAGTGGGTAAAGAGTACACCCTCTGCAGAGATATTATACCTATTCGAATAGCCGTGTCCATGGTTAAGGACTGCAGTCTGGGATGGGTAAAGTGTCGGTCTCCGGAGGAAAAACTACTAAACCAGAACATTAATTATGATCTGTGACATATGATGATTATGATTATTATTATTGTGGACTAATCATGTGTATTATTTGAATCCATGAGTATCCCTGGGATGGTTCTACCTCCTGGATATTCACTGTTAGTATTTCTATATATAAGCCCTTTATGTGGTGTCGCTCAGACGCCCGACTGTGGCATGCTTGTTATTTCATTTACTTATAAGCCCTTTATGTGGTGTCGCTCAGACGCCCGACTGTGGCATGCTTGTTATTCTTTTTATATATAAGCCGTTTATGTGCTGTCGCTCAGACGCCCGACTGAGGCATGCTTAATATTATTATCCTTTCGAGGCATCGCTTCAGACACCCGATCAGTGATTTCCATTTCTACTCCCTGATGGTTTACTCATGTTTTATTTGAACGATCTGCTTGCGTGCATCATGAACCTTATTTCATAATTGACGAAGTGATCTTAGAATATTTCAAAACATGATTATTAGTGGCTATATTATACCTGTGTTCTTAATGTTTGCGAGTACATTCAAAGTACTCACTGGCTTGTCCCTGGCTATTGTCTTGGCCAGATTTCTTGGGTGGAGAGGAGCGTTGTGATGACAGCCCCGGAACCTACGCAATGGTGAAAGCAGCCTCGCGAAGATAGGAGTTATCCTGGTCAGATGTTCCTGTGGGAAATGGAGTCCCATAGAAGCTGATGATCCGCAAACCGCTTCCGCCATCAACCACTAGAAACCTTTTTGCTGTACTCATAGGCCAGAATGGTCTTGTACTACATATGATGTACTTTGCTTGGAGTTTCTGTATCAAGTTGGTGCCTCATCAGCTAACAGTAATCCTGGGGCTGGTGAGCACAAGGGCCATTTTCTGGGAAATTTATATCCCGAAAATCCGGTCCTGACAAACTTGGTATCAGAGCCAGGCTGACCATTGGCTAATCCTATCTTAGCCAGGTCGAAAAACCTAGGTAAACCAACCCACTAGACCTTAACCAAACCCCAGCCAAGCTCCTCATGTAAGATAGCCACACAGTGACCGACACCTTTTGGCAGTCGGTGCCCAACCTATCAACCTAGCCTGTCGATCACGCGCCAGTGACCGACACCTAAATTGTCTCATTCGCAAGCGTGCGAAGGAAGACTTCATCCCCTTTTTCTATAAAAGGAGCACGCAAACCTCAACCCAGCACAGCTCAGCCTCTCCCAATCCAAGCTAAAATGCCAGGACCCATTGTTCACAGTGAGACCAGAACAACCAACCTTGGAGGCTTCGTGACCGTGCTAGCACACCTCACCCGCCGTGCCTTTGCGTTAGAAGAGCCCCCAGAATATGTTGTGTACCAAGGGTCCATGAGCGGTGAGAGCCGTCAATTCTGGGCCACTGTACACGTCTATGGTAGGGTTCTATCGCCAGAACGCCCCTACAGGTTCACCAGAAGGACAACTTCCTTTGAGCCACATGCCATCCAACTAGCTGCTCGAGAGGCTATCGTTCAACTCCGGCACTTGTTGCCCAGAGTTAACTGTCGCTCCTTCTACAACTACCCCAGCCGTGACAGGTTTGGTAGGCCACCCCAAGTTGCCAACGGAGATCACGAGACAGATCCTGTGCATTATTGCATCTGGTGCGCTATGTAAGTGCACTAGAGGAGCTGTTCGATCAAATCACCCTTGATCTGATCAAAGCTCATGGAGAACTGATCTGCCGAGACCCGACAAGAAGAGAAGATGAGCCCGGCACCGACAACCCAGTCGTGCTATTCGGAAAACCAATCGAGACCTTGAGGACAGCCCCAGCCATCGACCAAGGTAGTATGATGTCTCCAGAAGTGCTTCGTCGCCTTTTGGCAACACGTTCCAACGGGATTGTGGCCAACAATCCCCGAGCTGGTCATCATCGCTACCCCGACCATGCAGCCCCTCAACCCCCTCTAGCTAACCCTGACGGTGAAAACCATGGAGAAGCCTCGGCGTCCACAAGGCAAGCCCACTTGGACATAAACGAGGTAGACTGAGTCACTCGAGTATTACCGAGTCTTAGTATACCCCACGCCCTGTAATTGTGTGATCATGTATCGCCATATTGGAATGTTGTCTGCATGTGCGCCCTTATTTTAAATAGTAGTTGTGCATAAGTATGTTGATGTACGGTTGCATTTTTCATTCCGGGCGTAGCTACCAAAAACCAACCCCGACGGCACCCACAGTAATGCGCCGCTTTTGCGAGATGTGTGTATCTGTGTCTTTGACACCAATCCCATAGAACAGAACCGACAAACTAGTTGCCCTTCACCGTGGTAAATTACCCAGCCTAGCGGCTATATAAAAGGCCACCTCGTGACCTTGTCAAGTACCCCTCACCTTGGGCACAACCCTCACAGCCATTTCTTGCCATGCCGAGCCCTAGCATTTATCTCAGGACCCCCGAGGCAACCCTTGGTAGCTTTGTTAAAATATTGTGGGACTTTACCTGCAGTACCATGGGTTCTACCCAGCTACCCCAGTACGAGCTGCTCAAATCAAGAATCACCTCATCCACCTCGAAATATTGGGCAGTAGTGCACATCCCTCCTGTAAACTCAAACCAAGACCCAACGGAAGTCTCCTTTGTGGGGAAATCTATGCCGACTCCGCAGATGGCCATAGAAGCGGCTGCACACGAAGCGCTTGTTCGCCTTTGATTCACGGTACCCTATGCCAGCGAGCAAGGGTATTATTACTTTCCGAGCCGTGCAGCACCCGGGGAAGTAGCATCTTTTTCCAGTGCACGAATTGAGATAGACCCAGTACTGGCCAACCTTACCCAATACGTCATCATGCAAGAGCGTCTGACCCAACGGATAATGGGTTACCTTCAGAGCCTCGCTAATTTAAATCCTCATATCGCCATCGGCAGACCGCTGAGACCCGGGCAGGAGAGACGCGTCCATCGGCTAATCAATCCGCTTCCCCTGATATAAGAAGAGTGTGCCCCAGTACCGGAGACGTTTTCTTGGGACCCTGTACTTTTACCATTTTCATTATAAACGTCATGGCTATGTTTATTTATGTGTTGCAGCTTATGCGTTGTACCCAAGTTCGTGCTATGAGTAAACTGTTCGGTTTCAGCTGAGATGAGCTATGTTTTTAAAAACGACCCTTAGCAAATCCCGAGGATGAGATTTTTCTTAATGGGGGTAGTGTTGTGACACCCCAAAAATTTCAACCTTGTTTTATTAATTAAAATTTTACCAGGAAATTTAAACTTTTATTTTCTGGATTTCTTTTGATTTCAGAGCCATTCTTTTCCTTATTATTATGGAGTTTTTACCCCAAGTGAAAACTTTCCAAATATATTATTGGACTTGTTTGCCCTTTCAAGAAAAACATTCCTATTATCAGTGGATTTATTTGCATAACTATTTCTCTGTGAGCTTTATTCCTTAAAGTGATTTTTCATTAGTTTTGGAGTTCTTTTTGAACTACAACCATTTGATAAATTTATCTAAAATTCCAACCAAAATTTGGAGATGTCATGTGATGTTTTTAAATCACTTTTATGCAAAAATATCTTCTATTCATTGGAAATTTTGAGCTCTACACCAAGTTTTCAAATCTGGTCCAGTGGGCAATTTTGCACTACAACCTATTTAAATATTTCTTTAAAACTTCCACCAAAATTATGGGATGTTAATAGGAGTATATTATTCAACTTTATGCAAAAAACCAGTGATGTTCTTTGAAAAATTTGAGTGAATCAACCTTAGTTTCATTCTAGTCCAACTTGATGATTTTTAGTGCAACCGTAATCATTCTTGCTCTAGCAGCCATGAGCTTTTTCCTACTTAAAGAACACCTTACTAAACCCTTAAGTCCAGGAGAGTAGACCGATTGGAGTAATTTTAGTCCATGAAACTATGCCCTTTTCTTTCTGTCCAGAATTGGTTTTCTCAAGAACTTGCACTAACAAGTTCTTGCTTTTGACAAACTAACCTTACCACCCTCTGTATCATCTAAAGAGACACTGGTCTGGAGCTTTTGGGCACCCCAAGAGTTGCCTAGATGCACATGGCATTCTGTCAAACACCTTGAGTGCATGCACAGTTTTGGCATGATCTTTAGTCTGCATTGTGGACTTGACCCCCTGACCCAACCAACATGTCCAATAAGCTCCCAGCTAACCCTAACCCAGGCCTGCTAGTCCTCAGACTCATCCTAATCCTGTAGCATGACTTGGAATTTTGCCGAACACCTGACGTGTGTGCGCTGGGCGTGCCCAGAATGCACGTTTTGCACGCGCGCGCACCGAGTCGCCGTGTCCCCACTACCGCCTCCCCGCGCTCATTCTGGCCACCCCCTCGCATAGCCAGCACACCCAACCCCTCCCACGCCACAGAGCCGCCCTGGCCCCCTCCTGGTGCCCTACAGCGCCGCCGTCAGGTCGGCCATGGCAGCAAGCGGGCGGCCACATCAACTTCTGCCATGGATGGTGCCGCCCGAGCCACATGCGTGTGCCAGCTTCCCTCTGGAGCAGTCCGAGCTCATCCTCAAGCTTGTTTGCAAGCGCTCGTCGCTGCCACGTCCCCCCTGCAGCAACAGAACGGCGATTCACCGGCGTTCTTATCCAACACCGTGGAACCGACCTCGTTTTACTATAAAAGGACCCCCGAGCTTGCCTAGGCCCTCAGGCAACCTCAAGCCAACCCTCTGGAGCTCCCATAGCCTGCAATCGACGGCGGGAGGCCGTCTCCCCCATCTCCAGCCAGTACAGCCGCCGCTGCCCTCCGGTCCATTCAGTCGCAACGAGAGCCTCCCCCGCCCCTCTAGAGCCACCGTCCTCTTCCCCTCGATCTTACGGAGCCGCCCAAGCCCTCAGCTGCGACGGGGAACCACCATAGCCCAGAACCCCAATTCCACTTGAAGCTTCCTCCTCCGTGGAGCTCGTCGCCGGTGACTCCCTCCACCCTCGCCGACCCAACAACCACCGGGAGGACCGCCCTGGTCTGGCGGATCTATCCCTACCCTCCGGAGCCCGCGGGAAGCCGCCGTTCGCCAGAGCCCCGCATCGGCTTGGACTCTGGAAGAAGGAGGCGGGGAACGACTGGTCAAACCTGACCAGTGGGCCCCCTGGACCCACTGTCTGTGACCCGAGCCGGCCCGCGTGGTTTTAAGTGGAAGCGCAAAATCCTAAAGTATTTCTCCCCTGCTTTGAAAGGGTATTCTCATCGAAACGTTTTCTTTTTTCTGTTTTATTTTAAAATCAGAGTTTGACTAAAACTTTGACTGGCTATATCTTTTTAGAAATAAATCCAAATGACTTGATTCTTTTTCTGTTGTTTCCAAAATATTGTCTAGTTTATTTTCATATTTATTTCAAAATTTTCCAAACAACTTTTTTGTACTGTTTTTAAAGTATGTGTTAGTTCAAATTTAATTAAAATAGGATTATGGAGAGGGAGAAGAAAACTTTCAAAAGTTTTGGAATGCACCCTGCCTCTCTACAACTTGAAGGCAAGCATTCTGAACCCTGGAATAATATTGTCTTGCGTTGTTGATACGGTTGCAACCCCATCTTGTCTTGGAGATTTCGTTATTCTATGTGATGATACGATCATAATCACAGTGCATATTGATGATTTCATGCTGTTGGCATTTGATATGTTTGTGATAGAAATCCCCCTCATATGCCTCTCATGCCTACCGGGAAGGATCCGGGAAAGCCTCTGTCTTCGGTAGACACGAGCTTGTCCCTCGTCGAGACGATTATGACCGGTGGGGCATGGGGAGGTATGATGAGTGGTAGTTCTGTCTGATGGATGTGAAATATAATTCTTGAGCTAACCATGCAGGAATGCTTAAACCTCCTGAGTTGTCCGTAGATCGAGTCTTGTTCCAGTAATCCCCCATACTTGTTTCGTGCTGCCACTTGTCCCTGCCGTAGGTAGGCTACGGTTCAGTAAGTTGTCAACCCTTGTCCTAGCACACACCGTACAGAGAGGCCATGGTGGAAGATACCGGCTGCATCCGGTAGGCATGCCACCTGGTCCGGGGGCATGGGTGTTTCCGGTTGGGACCGAGAGGGGGGCACCCCTTAGAGAGCGGGATATAAGTTTGATCCCATGCTAAGCGAGGTTGTAGCCTCCCCACTTAGAGTTTCGCTTGACAGGTGTCGTGGGTGATTCCAGACACCGGTAAGTTAAGCTGGTGTGTGTGGTCAGGTGTATTTTTGAATGAAAGACCATAGACGGAATTATTCCCGATGGACTAAAGGAATCCGTTGCTAGTGGGTAAAGAGTACACCCTCTGCAGAGATATTATACCTATTCGAATAGCCGTGTCCATGGTTAAGGACTACAGTCTGGGATGGGTCAAGTGTCGGTCTTAGTGACGGTCTTCGGAGGAAAAACTACTAAACCAGAACATTAATTACGATCTCTGACATATGATGATTATGATTATTATTATTGTGGACTAATCATGTGTATTATTTGAATCAATGTGTATCCCTGGGACGGTTCTACCTCCTGGATATTCACTGTGATTATTTTTATATATAAGCCCTTTATGTGGTGTCTCTCAGACGCCCGACTGTGGCATACTTGCTATTTCATTTACTTATAATCCCTTTATGTGGTGTCGCTCAGACGCCCGACTGTGGCATGCTTTTTATTTCATTTACTTATAAGCCCTTTATGTGGTTTCGCACAGACGCCCGACTGTGGCATGCTTATTATTCCTTTTATATATAAGCACTTTATGTGGTGCCGCTCAGACACCCGACTAAGGCATGCTTCATATTATTATCCTTTCGAGGCATCGCTTCAGACACCCGATTGGTGCTTTCCATTTCTACTCCCTGATGGCTTACTCATGTTTTATTTGAATGATCTGCTTGCGTGCATCATGAACCTTATTTCATAATTGACGAAGTGATCATAGAATATTTCAAAACATGATTATCAGTGGCTATATTATACCTGTGTTCTTAATGTTTGCGAGTACATTCAAAGTACTCACTGGCTTGTCCCTAGCTATTGTCTTGGCAAGATTTCTTGCATGGAGAGGACCGTTGTGATGACATCCCCGGAACCTACGCAATGGTGATAGCATCCTCGCGAAGATAGGAGTTATCCTGGTCAGCTGTTCCTGTGGGAAATGGAGTCCCATAGACGCTGATTATCCGCAAACCGCTGCGTAGTTCAACCACTAGAAACCTTTTTGCTGTACTCATAGGCCAGAATGGTCTTGTACTACATATGATGTAGTTTTCTTGGAGTTTCGGTATCAAGTTGGTTCCTCATCAGCTAACAGTAATCCTGGGGCTGGTGAGCACAAGGGCCATTTTATGGGAAATTTATATCCCAAAAATCCGGTCCTGACAAACTTGGTATCAGATCCAGGCTGACCATTGGCTAATCCTATCTTAGCCAGGTCGAAAAACCTAGGTAAACCAACCCACCAGACCTTAACCAAACCCTAGCCAAGCTCCTCGTGTAAGATAGCCACACAGTGACCCGACACCTTTTGGCAGTCGGTGCCCAACCTATCAACCTAGCATGTTGATCATGTGCCAGTGGCCGACGCCTAAATTGTCTCATTCGCAAGCGTGTGAAGGAAGACTCCGTCCCCTTTTTCTATAAAAAGGGGCACACAAACCTCAACCTAGCACAACTCAGCCTCTGCCCAAACCAAGCTAAAATGCTAGGACCCATTATTCATAGTGAGACCACAGCAACCAACCTTGGAAGCTTCATGACCGTGCTAGCAAACCTCACCCGCTGTGCCTTCGCATTAGAAGAGCCCCCAGAATATGTTGTTTACCAAGGGTCCATGAGCCGTGAGAGCCGTCAATTCTGGGCCAGTGTACAAGTCTATGGTAGGGGTCTATCGCCAGAACGCCCCTCGGGTTCACTAGAAGGACAACTTCCTTTGAGCCACAGGCCATCCAACTAGCTGCTCGAGAGGCTATCATTCAACTCAGGCACTTGTCACTGAGAGTTAACTATCGCTCCTTCTACTACTACCCCAGCCGTGACGGGTATGGTAGGCTACCCCAAGTTGCCAATGGAGATCACGGGACGGATCCTGCATTATTGCATCTAGTGCGGTATGTAAGTGCACTAGAGGAACTGTTTGATCAAATCACCCTTGATCTGATCGCAGCTCGTGGAGAACTGATCCGTCGAGCCCCGGCAAGAAGAGAAGATGAGCCCAACACCGACAACCCAGTCGTGTTGTTCGGACAACCGATCGAGACCTTGAGGATAGCCCCAGCCATCGACCAAGGTACTATGATGTCTCCAGAAGTGCTTCATCGCATTTTGGGAACACGCTCCAACGGGATTGTGGCCAACAATCCCCGAGATGGTCATCATCGCTACCCCGACCCTGCAGCCCCTCAACCCCCTCCAGCTAACCCCGAACTGAAAACTGTGGAGAAGCCTCGGCGTCCACAAGGCAAGCCCGCTTGGACATAAACGAGGTAGACTAAGTCACTCGAGTAGTACCGAATCTTAGTATACCCCACGCCCTGTAATTGTGTGATCATGTATCGCCATATTGGAATGTTGTCTGCATGTGCGCCCTTATTTTAAATAGTAGCTGTGCATAAGTATGTTGATGTACGGTTGCATTTTTAATTCCGGGCGTAGCTACCAAAAACCAACCCCGACGGCACCCATAGTAATGTGCCGCTTTTGCGAGATGTGTGTATCTGTGGCTTTGACCTCGGTCCCATAGAACAGAACCGACAAACTAGTTGCCCTTCACCGCGGTAAATAACCCAACCTGGAGGCTATATAAAAGGCCATCTCGTGACCTTCTCATGTACCCCTCACCTTGGGCACAACCCTCACAGCCATTTCTTGCCATGCCGAGCCCTAGCATTTATCTGAGGACCGCCGAGGCAACCCCAGGTAGCTTTGTTAAAATATTGTGGGACTTTACCCGCAGTACCATGGGTTCTACACAGCTACCCTAGTACGAGCTGCTCAAATCAAGAATCAGCTCATCCACCTCGAAATATTGGGCAGTAGTGCACATCCCTCCCTTAAACTCAAACCAAGACCCAACGGAAGTCTCCTTCGTGGGGAAATCTATGCCGACTCCGTAGATGGCCATAGAAGCGGCTGCACACGAAGCGCTTGTTCACCTTTGATTCGTGGTACCCTATGCTAGCGAACGAGGGTATTATTACTTTCCCGGCCGTGGAGAACCCGGGGAAGTAGCATCTTTTCCCGATGGACGAATTGACAGAGACCCAGTACTGGCCAACCTTGTCTAGTACATCATCGCGCAGGAGCGTCTGACCCAGCGGATAATAGGTTACCTTTAGAGCCTCACTGATTTAAATCCTCAGACCGCCATCGGCAGACCGCTGAGACCCGGCCAGGAGAGACGCGTCCATCGGCTAATCAATCCGCTTCCCCCGATAGAAGAAGAGTGTGCCCCAGTACCAGAGATGTTTTCTTGGGACCCTGTACTTTTACCGTTCTCATTATAATCGTCATGGCTATGTTTACTTACGTGTTGCAGCTTATGCGTTGTACCCAAGTTCGTGCTATGAGTAAACTTTTCGGTTTCAGCTTACATGAGCTATATTTTTAAAACGACCCTTAGCAAATCTTGAGGAAGGGATTTTTCCTAAGGGGTGTAGTGTTGTGACACCCTAAAAATTTCAACCTTGTTTTATTAATTAAAATTTTGCCAGGAAATTTAAACTTTTATTTTCTGGATTATCTTTTGATTTCCGAGCCATTCTTTTCCTTATTACTATGGAGTTTTTACCCCAAGTGAAAACTTTCCAAATATATTATTGGACTTGTTTGCCCTTTCAAGAAAAACATTCCTATTATCAGTGGATTTATTTGCATAACTATTTCTCTCTGAGCTTTATTCCTTAAAGTGATTTTTGATTAGTTTTGGAGCTCTTTTTGAACTACAACCATTTGATGAATTTATCTAAAATTCCAACCAAAATTTGGAGATGTCATGTGATGTTTTTAAATCACTTTTATGCAAAAATATCTTCTATTCATTGGAAATTTTGAGCTCTACACCAAGTTTTCAAATCTGGTCCAGTGGGCAATTTTGCACTGCAACCTATTTAAATATTTCTTTAAAACTTCCACCAAAATTATGGGAAGTTAATAGGAGTATATTATTCAACTTTATGCAAAAACCCAGTGATGTTCTTTGAAAAATTAGAGTGAATCAACCTCGGTTTCATTCTGGTCCAACTTGATGATTTGTACTGCAACCCAAATCATTCTTGCTCTAGTAGCCATGAGCTTTTTCCTACTTAAATAACACCCTACTAAACCCTTAAGTCCAGGAGAGTAGACCCATTGGAGTAATTTTAGTCCATGAAACTTTGCCCTTTTCTTTCTGTCCAGAATTGGTTTTCTCAAGAACTTGCACTAACAAGTTCTTGATTTTGACAAACTAACCTTACCACCCTCTGTATCATCTAAACAGACACTGGTCTGGAGCTTTTGACCACCCCAAGAGTTGCCTAGATGCACATGGCATTCTGTCAGACACCTTGAGTGCATGCACAATTTTGGCATGGTCTTTAGTCTACATTGTAGACTTGACCCCCTGACCCAACCAACATGTCCAATAAGCTCCTAGCTAACCCTAACCCAGGCCTGCTAATCCTCAGACTCATCCTAATTTTCTAGCATGACTTGGCATTTTGCCGAACACCTGACGTGCGTGCGCTGGGCGCGCCCAGAACGCACGTTTTGCACGCGCACGCACCGAGTCGCCGCGTCCCCACTACTGCCTCCCCGCGCTCATTCTGGCCACCCCCTCGCACAGCCAGCACGCCCGACACCTCCCTCGCCGAAGAGCCGCCCTGGCCCCCTCCTGGCACCCTACAGCACCGCCGTCAGGTCGGCCATGGCAGCAACCGAGCGGCCACAGCAACCTCTGCCATGGACGGCGCCGCCCGAGCCACACGCGTGCGCCAGCTGCCCTCTGGAACAGTGCGAGCTCATCCTCAAGCTCGTTTACAAGTGCTCGTCGCCGCCACGTCCCCCTGCAGCAACAGAACGACGGTTCACCGATGTTCTTATCCAACGCCGTGGAACCGACCTCGTTGCACTATAAAAGGACCCCTGAACTTGCCTAGGCCTTCAGGCAACCTCAAGCCAACCCTCTGGAGCTCCCCTAGCCCGCAATCGACGGTGGGAGGCCATCTCCCCCATCTCCGGCCAGTACAGCCGCCGCCGCCCTCTGGTCCATTCAGTCGCAACTAGAGCCTCCCTCGCCCCTCCAGAGCCACCGTCCTCTTCCCCTCGATCTTACGGAGCCACCCAAGCCCTCAGCTGCGACAGGAAACCACCGCAGCCTAGAACCCCAATTCCACCCGAAGCTTCCTCCACCATGGAGCTCACCGTCGGCGACTCCCTCCACCCCCGCGGACCCAACAACCACCGGGAGGACCGCCCCGGTCTGGCGGATCCATCCCTACCCTCCGGAGCCCGCGGGATGCCGCCGTTCACCGGCGTTGATCGCCGGAGCCCCGCATCAGCTCGGACAGAGGAAGAAGGAGGCGCGGAACGACTGGTCAAACCTGACCAGTGGGCCCCCTGGACCCACTGTTAGTGACCCGAGCCGGCCCGCATGGTTTTAAGTGGAAGCGCAAAATCCTAAAGTACGTCTCCCCTGCTTCGAAAGCGTATTCTCATCGAAACGTTTTCTTTTTTCTGTTTTATTTTAAAATCAGAGTTTGACTGGAACTTTGACTCGCTATATCTTTTTAAATATAAATCCAAATGACTTGATTCTTTTCCTGTTGTTTCCCAAATATTGTCTAGTTTATTTTCATATTTATTTCAGAATTTTCCAAACAACTTTTTTTGTACTATTTTTAAAGTATGTGTTAATTCACATTTAATTAAAATAGGATTATGGAGAGGGAGAAGAAAACTTTCAAAAGTTTTGGAATGCACCCTGCCTCTCCACAACTTGAAGGCAAGCAGTCTGAACCATGGCATAATATTGTCTTGCTTTGTTGATACGGTTGCAACCCCATCTTGTCTCGGAGATTTCGTTATTCTATGCGATGATACGATCATAATCATAGTGCATATTGATGATTTCATGCTGTTGGCATTTGATATGTTTGTGATAGAAATCCCCCTCATATGCCTCTCATGCCTACTAGGAAGGATCCAGGAAAGCACCTGTCTTGGGTAGACATGAGCTTGTCCCTCGTCGAGACGATTATGACCAGTGGCGCATGGGGAGGTATGATGAGTGGTGGTTCTGTCTGATGGATGAATGCAGGAATGCTTAAACCTCCTGAGTCGGCCGTAGATCGAGTGTTGTTCCAGTAACACCCCATACTTGTTTCGTGCTGCCACTTGTCCTCGCCGTAGGTAGGGTACGGTTCAGTAAGTTGTCAACCCCTGTCCTAGCACACACCGTACAGAGAGGCCATGGTGGAAGTTACCGGCTGCATCCGGTAGGCATGCCACCTGGTCCGGGGGCATGGGTGTTTCCAGTTGGGACCAAGAGGGGGCACCCCTTAGAGCGCGCGATATAAGTTTGATCCCATGCTAAGCAAGGTTGTAGCCTCCCCACTTAGAGCTTCGCTTGACAGGCGTCGTGGGTGTGATTCCAGACACCGGTAACTTAAGCTGGTGTGTGCGGTTAGGTGTGTTTTCGAATGAAAGACCATAGACGGAATTAGTCCCGATGGACTAAAGGAATCTGTTGCTAGTGGGTAAAGAGTACACCCTCTGCAGAGATATTATAGCTATACGAATAGCCGTGTCCACGGTTAAGGACTACAGTCTGGGATGGGTCAAGTGTCAGTCTTAGTGTCGGTCTTCGGAGGAAAAACTACTAAACCAGAACATTAATTATGATCTGTGACATATGACGATTATGATTATTCTTATTGTGGACTAATCATGTGTATTATTTGAATCAATGAGTATCCCTGGGACGGTTCTACCTCCTGGATATTCACTGTGATTATTTTTATATATAAGCCCTTTATCTGGTGTCGCTCAGACGCCCGACTGTGGCATGCTTGTTATTTCATTTACTTATAAGCCCTTTATGTGGTGTCGCACAAACGCCCGAGTGTGGCATGCTTGTTATTCCTTTTATATATAAGCCCTTTATGTGGTGTCGCTCAGACGCCCGACTGAGGCATGCTTCATATTATTATCCTTTCGAGGCGTCGCTTCAGACACCCGATCGGTGCTTTCCATTGCTACTCCCTGATGGTTTACTCATGTTTTATTTGAATGATCTGCTTGCGTGCATCATGAACCATATTTAATAATTGACGAAGTGATCATAGAATATTTCAAAACATGATTATGAGTGGCTATATTATACCTGTGTTCTTAATGTTTGCGAGTACATTCAAAGTACTCACTGGCTTGTCCCTGGCTATTGTCTCTGCCAGATTTCTTGCGTGGAGTGGAGCGTTGTGATGACAGCCCCGAACCTACGCAATGGTGATAGCAGCCTCGCGAAGATAGGAGTTATCCTGCTCAGCTGTTCCTGTGGGAAATGGAGTCCCATCTGATGATCCGCAAACTGCTTCCGCCATCAACCACTAGAAACCTTTTTGCTGTACTCATAGGCCAGAATGGTCTTGTACTACATATGATGTACTTTGCTTGGAGTTTCTGTATCAAGTTGGTGCCTCATCAGCTAACAGTAATCCTGGGGCTGGTGAGCACAAGCGCCATTTTCTAGGAAATTTATATCCCGAAAATCCGGTCCTGACATTTATCCTTGAGGTCCATCAGAATCTGAGCCGGGGAGCACGTGGGGTCTCCTGACCCGGCGGCAGCCGACCTGGTGGCTGTTGCTGCCGCTACTATGGAGTTCTGTCCGGGTTGTGTCCCTGCCATGAAGACCCCGGCCCAATTCGGCGGCTCAAGGGGGTCCGGAATACTGTTGCCATCGGAACAACCCCCGAGCATGCCATCCTGTAGCTGATAAAACGAGCCCGTCTCACCTGCTGATTATGTAGCATCAGAACAGATGGTCGTCTCGCCGCCTTCCACCGATCCTTCAGAGTATTCACCGCCGTGGATGCGGCCCACGAAAGCATGCTTCACGATAGATTGAACACGGGTGGTCCTCGCGCGCTGAGCCGTGTCGATGAGGTTGGCGTGGATATCTGGCTCAGGTCCTGACTCGCCGATCCGGCCAATCAAGACGTGCATTCTGCCAAAGGGGACACGGTACCCGTACTCAATTGAGCTGGCCTCGGGGCCCGGGCCTTTTTCGTCGATGTAGAGCTTGCCGCAACGACTCTTGGTCATCCGGCCCACAGCGTATCCCTTGAGCCCTTCGAAGTTGTCCTTTAAGAACTCAAATCCACCGTGCGCGGGCCCCATGGTGGGCACCAACTGTCGTGGAATTGTCACGGCAGATGTCCTAGTGAAAGGACTTAGTTGTAGGGCCATCACAACTTGGAAGCTTAAAGGGGTTAATGGGGACAAAGGACACGAGAGGTTTCATACTAGTTCGGCCCCTTACGATGAAGATAAAAGCCTACGTCTAGTTGTGTTGGTATTGCTGGGGTTTCGATCACCAAGAGGCTTATATACACGGGTTGACGCCTGGTGGTCTACAGAGTCCCGGCCGGCTCATAAATCGTGTCCGGCTCGGTGGCTTATCTTATATGCCTTTCTTTACAAGTCTTTCCTTACATACGGCGGTTTACTATATTGGGCCTTAAGCCACCACTAGGCCTTTGGGCCTTCTACAAGATTTGATAAACTATCATCTTAATGTTTACTGGGCTTCTTGTGTAACCCGCCATTGGGGCTGACCCGGCCCCTCCTGGGCGGGTCATAACTGATAGTTATATCCCCAACACTCCCCCCCATCAAGAAGAATCCCAAGTACTCCCCCACCTCAAGTCACCACTTCGGTGCTTGAAGACGATGACTTTGTGGCCCAGCCAACTCCCTCTCCAAAGGCGTCGCCCGCACTCCACAGGCTTCGCAAAGGACCAAGGCCACATGTCACTTTGTCAAGTGTTCCAGAAGGAGCAGAGCGCCAATGTGTTTCACGCCAAGTCTTTCCTGAGGCCTCTCCTACTTCGAACATCCCTGAGTCTGAAGCCGAAGCGGTTGAAGATATTCTCGCTGCATCAGCCGATGAACAAGAAGAACCAAGAGAAGAAGAACGTGTTGCTACACCCCCGTCCAACCCTGAAGTTGTTCTCGAGGAGAACATATACGACCCTCCAGCTACTCGAGTGGAGGTTGAAAACTCTGCGGTAGCCACTAACACCCATACTGAAGTCAATGACGTTGTCATGGCTGAAGCTACTGTGGCAACTGAAGTTAATGTGGTGCCAGAAGTGATTGCTCCTGAAGCCAATTTGCAGCCAGAAATCAATGCCACTGCTCCTGTACCGCCTCCATGGCCACACACCCTTGAGCAAGCATTCTATCAAGGCCAACTTACCACCGCCCGCTGGCCCATTCTGGTTCCTCAACCTGCAGCCGGTCCGCAATTTGACTATCACGTGGAGCACAGGCCTTAGGTCCAGAAGCCAAAGCCAAGGCTACCAAGGTTTCCAAGTACTACAACTTCACCAGGACCATTTAATCTAAATGGCTTCAAAGCACACAACACAATTTTGACAGTGCCAGGAACCCCTACACAAGGCCAAGAATCTCCTCAGATCGATTCTGGAGTTATCAGCAGCGCATCTACTATTCCTGCATCTTATACAATCAGGGGCACATTTCCCCTCATATGCGTCTAGAGAGCGAAGCCATGGCTGGCCTGCCCTGCCTAGAAGAAGCCCTTGACTGCTTCAGAGATGCTATCCTTCTATAGTTTGTGACTGCCAAAGAACATTGGAATGAAGAGCTTCTGCTACAATTCTACGCTACCCTCCACATTCGCGGCTACAACAGGGATCCAAAGACTTGGATCCTTGAGTGGATGACAGGCGATGTACACCATGAAGCTAAAGCCCAAGACATCATTGAGCTTACTGCCCTGTCCACTCCTGGCGAACATTATGAACCAGGTTGTCAGCTACACCAGAATGCGTTGGAAAGCATCTTCCAGAAGCCAGAGCCAAATATGAGCCAAATGCTGAGCATGATGAAGCCACTGCCACAAGACGGTGACTATCCTAAGGAGTTCTTTGTTGAAGACCTAGAGTATCTGCCCCGCACCATTTATCATATTATCAGGCGAACTCTCTGGCCGGTCAAAGGACATTCTCCTACAGCGAAGCTTGAAGGAGCAATGAAGACATTGGTTTTCTATATCTTCAATGGCATCAGCTTCAATGCTCAAGACTTCTTCATCATGCAATTGGCTGGATCTGGCTCCGATATCTTTGGTCTGAAGTTCTATGCTCCATGAGTAGTGCGCCTCATCAAGCTTCACTCTACTATCAACTATCAGCCGTCTGCGCGCAGTCACCTTATATTCTTGCCAAAGGTTGATCTGTCTGTCGAAGCCATTTACCCAGAGCCTGCAAAGGAGCCAATTTATATTCACAATGTCAATCATCAAAGCTTCACCCAGCCCATTGAAGGAGTTCAGGCTGTTTCTCGTGTTTATCCCTTGGCTGGCAATACACGTGCCCCTCGCACCCAAACTGAAGCCACTACAAGTACCATCGCCCAAAGGCCTCGGAAGCGATCTCGTGTTCTCAATAGCCGAGAGCTTCTCGTCGCTCTACATCAGAAACAGGATAAGCATCATGACTGGCTTAAGTGTCAGATGCAAAGCCTCTTGGTGGACGTCAATCGCATTCGAAATCTTGCCACCAAGAATGCCATTGTTACACATGAAACCTGTCGGAGGTCTTGGAAGAGTTTGACGTTACTCAGTGCTGAAGCTGATCTTCAAGACGATGGCTTCATAGAGAGATTTAGGTTTGACTCAACTCTTCCGAGGAATGCTCACTTGCATTGGACTCCCTCACTTGAAGACTCTGACTATTCTTCCTCAGCTGCAACAGTTAATGCAGGAATCATAGATGATCAAGATGATGCTACATCACCACCTCCAACTTCGGCGTGTATCGACATTGCACCAAGTTTGTCTGCACCACCAAACCTCAACGACAACCCTGCTTCATCGCCTACTCCTCATGGGAACTATTAGCAAGCTCTATGTCTTCAAACCTTTTTGGTAATTACTGACAAAATGGGGAGAAGCATATGAGTTGATAGTCTTCAAGCGGGTCCATATGGGTGGTTGGTATACTTTTGCTACATTTGCCAAGTGCTTACAACTCTCGCTTTTGATAAATTTGGTTCTTTTGAGTTGTAACACTTAAACTTGATGGTCGTCTGCTACCTTTTCAATACTATGTGATGCGATGATAAATTCCGCATGTGCGACGATAAATTCCGCACGAAGTCATTTTGCAGATGTCCATTTTTCATTATGCATGTCATTATGTTCGTTATATCCTTTCATGCATGATATATTGTCTTCATAAGTAGAAGAGGAGCTCCACAAGTACAACCTGCCATGTGCATTTGCATTCAAAAGCAAAATACTTATATGCTCATCTTCAGCGGGAGCCTTTCTGCTACTTACGAAGACAATACCTAAATCCTTTACAATTTCACAAACTTTTATCCCCGTTGAAAGCTTCAACCAGTTTGTCATCAATCACCAAAAAGGGGGGAGATTGTAAGTGCATCTAGTGCCACCCCTAGTTGGTTTTGGAGTATTGACAACAAACCTGGTTGAGGGACTAATGTGTTTGTGAGAATTGCAGGATAACAAAGGTAGTAGTCCCTCATTGATTCGATTTACCTACCGGAGATGACCCCTAAAAATGTATGAAGACATTGAAGACAAAGGTGGTATGTGAAGACATTCACATTGAAGACTATGACAAGAGAGGACATTGCATGAAGACTATGGAGCGCGAAGACTTAGTTGCTTCGTTGTTTCCTTTTCTTCGTTGTTGAGTCATAGGAACTATCGTACTGTTAAGTGGGGTCCAGTGAACAAAGTCAGAGTGAATGAAGTGATGCTTAATTAAAATCCTATGTCTTTGAGCGAAGACAATGAGAGCAAAACTTATCCATAGGTGGAGAAGTCAACTTTACTTGTAGCCCAAGTAAAGTTGACGCATGTTTGAAATCTGACCATTAGAAAACATGTCAGTTCCTTAGTGACCCAGGGTCATTTCGGACAAATCAAGTCGGGTTTCCTAGTGGCTATAAATAGCCCACCCCTACACCATAAATTGGTGGCTGCGTTAGTTCACGGCTTTTGTCGTTTGAGAGCAACCCACCTTGAAGTCTTTGAGAGAGAAATCCTTGCGAGGACAAAGCCCTAAACACCCAGAGCCAAAGAGTGTTAGGCATCACTGAAGTCTTCCTGTCTGTGTGATCTAAAGACTTGTTACACTTGAGGACTGTGAATCCTCCATCCGGTTAGGCGTCGCGTTCTAAGCATCCAAGAGTCATTGTGGATCGCCGATGAACGAAGTCTGTGAAGGTTTGGAAGTCTACCTTGAAGACTTACCAGAGTGATTGGGCAAGGACTGGGTGTCCTTAGATCAAGGGGAATATGGTGAAGACACGGTCTTTTGAGTTAAATCTCAGCCTCCCTAACCAGACGTACAGTTGTAACAACAACTGGAACTGGTCCAACAAATCATTGTCTTCAACAAGCCACTGGTTCTATCCTTTCCATCTCTTTATTTACAGTTGGTCCTTGTGAAGTCATTGCCTGTTTGCATTGTCCATTTGTCTTCACTGTGTGACTGTTTGTTCAGATTGGTTTCATACTATCTTCCATCCTGATCTGTAATGCCTAGCTGCTATTAGTATTCGTGTTCTCACTTCATTGAATACTTTACTATGGCTTGTCTAGTGTAGTCTACCTTCCGCTGCATGGTTATAGGTTCATTTCTATAGTTTGTCTTCGAAACTCCCATGTTTTGAAGACTTCCATAAAAATTGCCAATTCACCCCCTCTAGTCGATAACTAGCACTTTCATGTCTGTTTCTCGAGCTTTAGTTGAATCGGATTCAATGAACATAGTTCTTTCTGAAGATCAAAAAGCAATCACTATACCACGTTGTGGTTTTTTGATGCGTAGGTAAGAACGGTTCTTGCTCAGCCCGTAGCAGCCATGTAAAACAAAGTAGAGGACGTCTAACTTGTTTTTGCAGGGCATGTTGTGATGTGATATGGTCAAGAAATGATGCTAAATTTTATTGTATGAGATGATCATGTTTTGTAACACAATTATCGGCAATTGGCAGGAGCCATATGGTTGTCGCTTTATTGTATGAACTGCAATCGCCATGTAATTGCTTTACTTTATCACTAAGCGGCAGCGATGGTCGTAGAAGAAATAGTTGGCAAGACGATAACGATGCTTCGATGGAAATCAAGGTATCAAGCCGGTGACGATGGTGATCATGACGGTGCTTTGGAGATGGAGATCAAAGGCACAAGATGATGATGGTCATATCATATCACTTATATTGATTGCATGTGATGTTTAACCTTTATGCATCTTATTTTGCTTAGTTTGCCTGAAGCATTATAAGATGATCTCTCACTAAATTTGAAGGTATAAGTGTTCTCCCTGAGTATGCACCATTGCTACAGTTCGTCGTGCCGAGACACCATGTGATGATCGGGTGTGATAAGCTGTAGATTCACATACAAGGGGTGCAAGCCAGTTTTGCACACGCGGAATACTCGGGTTAAACTTGACGAGCCTAGCATATGCAGATATGGCCTCAGAACACTGGAGACCGAAAGGTCGAGCGTGAATCATATAGTAGATATGATCAACATAGTGATGTTCACCATTGAAAACTATTCCATCTCACGTGATGATCGGACATTGTTTAGTTGATATGGACCATGTAATCACTTAGAAAATTAGAGAGATGTCTATCTAAGTGGGAGTTCTTAAGTAATTTGATTAACTGAACTTTAATTTATCATGAACTTAGTACCTCATAGTATTTTGCATGTCTATGTTGTTGTAGATAGAGGGCCTGTGCTGTGGTTCCGTTGAATTTTAATCCTCATTGCTGCATAGGAGAATTACGTGCTGTAGCGACCCGACCTCAAACGGTCAAATCTCTGTGCTTCAGTGTCATCCCTGGATCGGTAATGCTGACACACACAATACTCGAGGATTTATAATAGAGTAGCAATCACACACTTATTACATCGAATGTCTCAAATGAGAACTTATTACAATAAATATGGCTTAAGGCCATCTAATACGATAACAGCAGAAGGCTTGGAAGATAAAGTGAGTCCATCAACTCCAATGGCATAGCTGAGCTGCAAGGCAACGACCTAACGAACCTTACTCCTCGTCTGAAAAGTCTGCAACATAATACGTTGCAGCCCGAAAACGGGTCAGCACATGGAATATGTTGGCAAAGTAACACAGTAGAGCAAGAACAGAATAATGCTATCACTACATGCATATTTGGCTGGTGGAAAGCTCTAGGGTTATAGTTTTGCGAAAAGCCATTTTTCCCTACAACAAAGGAATAGATTTTATTTAACTATCATGGTAGTTGAAACATCATTGAGAAGGTTCCTCCAACTCAATCCCAATTAGAGTATTTAACAACCCAACAATATTATTTTAGAGTGATGAGATACTTATGATACTCCAAGTACTAGATACTCAAGATGTCCATAACCGGGTACACGGCTAACCATGATTAGTTCATACACCCTGCAGAGGTTTGTGATACGTCCCCAACGTATCTATAATTTTTGATTGTTCCATGCTATATTATCTACTGTTTTGGACATTATAGGCTTTATTATCCACTTTTATATTATTTTTGGGACTAACCTATTAACCGGAGGGCCAACCCAGAATTGTTGTTTTTTGCCTGTTTTAGGGTTTCGAAGAAAAGGAATCTCAAACGGAGTCCAAACGGAATGAAACCTTCGGGAACGCGATTTTCTCAACTAACAAGACCTAGGAGACTTGTACCTACGTCAAGACACAAAAGAGGTAGGGGGCGCGCCCACCCCCACCAGGCGCGCCCTCCACCCTCGTGGCCCCCCTGTTGCTCCACCGACGTACTACTTCTTCCTATATATACCTACGTACCCCCAAATGATCAGATATAGAACCAAAAACCTAATTCCACCGCCACAACTTTATGTGTCCACGAGATCCCATCTTGGGGCCTATTCTGGAGCTCCGTCGAAGGGGGCATCGATCACGCAGGGCTTCAACATCATCACCATAGCCTCTCCAATGAAGTGTGAGTAGTTTACCTCAGACCTACGGGTCCATTGTTAGTAGCTAGATGGCTTCTTCTCTCTTTTTGGATCTCAATACAATGTTCTCCCCCTCTCTTGTTGAGAACTATTCGATGTAATCTTCTCTTTGCGGTGTGTTTGTTGAGATTGATGAATTGTGGGTTTATGATCAAGTCTATCTATGAACAATATTTGATTCTTCTCTGAATTCTTTGATGTATGATTGGTTATCTTTGCTAGTCTCTTCGAATTATCAGTTTGGTTTGGCCTACTTGATTGATCTTTCTTGCAATGGGAGAAGTGCTCGGCTTTGGGTACAATCTGGTAGTGTCCTTTTCAAGTGACAGTAGGGGCAGCAAGGCACGTATTGTATTGTTGCCATCGAGGATAATAAGATGGGGTTGTCATCATATTGCATGAGTTTATCCCTCTACATCATGTCATCTTGCTTAAGGTGTTACTCTATTTTTAACTTAATACTCTAGATGCATGCTGGATAGCCGTCGATGAGTGGAGTAATAATAGTAGATGCAGGCAGGAGTCAGTCTACTTGTCTCGGACGTGATTCCTATATACATGATCATGCCTAGATATTCTCATAACTATGCTCAATTCTGTCAATTCCTCAACAGTAATTTGTTCACCCACCGTAGAATACTTATGCTCTCGAGAGAAGCCACTAGTGAAACCTATGGCCCCCAGGTCTATCTTCATCATATTAATATCATACTACTTAGTTATTTCCTTTGCTTTTTACTTTGCCTTTATTTTACTTTGCATCTTTATCACAAAAATACCAAAAATATTATCTTATCATGTCTATCAGATCTCACTCTTGTAAGTGGCCATGTAGGGATTGACAACCCCTATTCGCGTTGGTTGCGAGGATTTATTTGTTTTGTGCAGGTACGAGGGACTCACGCGTAGCCTCCTACTCGATTGATACCTTGGGTTTCAAAAACTGAGGGAAATACTTACGCTACTTTGCTGCATCATCCCTTCCCCTTCGGGGAAAACCAACGCAGTGCTCAAGAGGTAGCAGTTTGCGCACTTTTCCCCACAAGACTCGATCTCCTCCGTTGGATTTCTCGCACTACATGGTGTTTGAGAAACGGATGACCGAGACACAGTCTTTCAGAAGCATTAACCCCTTACTCCGGGAAGACAATACCAAACCTACATCCCTCTAACTGCTGATCCACATCTTCGGGAGCTTCAGGCAACTTACTCAACTATGCTAGAGCCCATAATAGCTTGTGGCTGCACACAGAAGTATGTAGTTTGAAAATATGTCAGTTCCCTTTGAGCCTAGGTGGCGGACCATAGGATTATCACACGGGTACTCCGGGATATCCTAGGACAACACTGGATTCCCCAGGTGCCCAACCAACAATCCACCCAGATGTGTATTCAAGTTGCCACCTTAAGTTGAACCATTAATTAACAATCTCACATCTGTCATGGATTTCACCACTGGTAGAAAAAGGGCCTTTAGTCCCGGTTCGTAAGGGCCTTTAGTCCCGGTTCTGGAACCGGGACTAAAGTGTCGGTACTAATGCCCTGACCCTTTAGTCCCGGTTCAATCCAGAACCGGGACTAAAGGCCCTCCACGTGGCCGGTCCACCTTTAGTCCCGGTTGGTAATACCAACCGGTACTAAAGGAAATTTCCTGATTTATTTTTTGAAATTTTTTTTTGAATTTTTTTTGAATTTTTTTATTTTCAAATTTCTGAATTATTTTAACCTCTAATCTCTAATCACCCCTCATCAGTGCTCAATTTAATCTCTAATCACCCCTCATCATTCCAAATCATCTCACTTCCCGAACGGTCACCCATCCTCTCACTACTCCAGCCTGAGCACGCTTAACTTCCGGGTTCTATTCTCCCTCGTTTCCAAGTCTGCACTTGTTGTTTTCCTGACAATAGTAAGATGTCAATCCTATTAACCCTCAGGAATTTAGCTTGAGCATTAAGTCACATATTTCACTGTTTGAGTTTAAAACTATTGTTCTAAAAAACAATAATTTTTTAGTAACACTAATATTTTTGAATAAGTACTTTGACCATTGTTTGACCAAGTTTGACCATAGTTTGACCAGATTTGACCATAGTTTGACCAGATTTGACCAAAATTCAAAAAAGGTGAAATAATTATTTAATAAAACTAATATTCTTGAATAATTATTTAGTAACACTAATACTTCTTGAATAAGTATTTAAAAAAACCGAAATTTAAAAAAACTGAAATTTGAGCATAACTTTTTTTCCTTTTGGAATTTGAGGATTCTAGAAATTTGCAAACAGGCCATAGGCCGTCTCCATTGGATGTAACTTTTCAAGTAGATGATTTTTCATATAAAAAACTTTTTCATCCGAGTTCGTATGCAAAAGTTATGCGCATTTTACAAATTCCAGAGAGATTTTGTAAATAAAGTCGAAATTCATATTTGTAAATTTTCCCAACAACTAGACCACATATCACATGTGAAACTTATTTTCTTTTATTTTTTTTACATTTACATCATTTTCTTTTATTTTTTTTAAACTGAAAAGGCGATCCACAGGGGGGGGTATAGTTTGAAAATGGGACCTTTAGTACCGGTTCGTGGCACGAACCGGGACTAAAGGTCTCATCCCCATTAGTCCCGGTTCGTGCCTCAAACCGGGACTAAAGGTCTAATCTTTGGTCCCGGTTTGTGGCACGAACCGGGACCAATAGTTGTGGGCCAGGAGCGAGGCCCATTTGTCCCGGTTCATCCCACCAACCGGGACCAAAACGTCTAGATGAACCGGGACTAATGCCTTAGCCGCACGAACCGGGACCACTGCTCACATTAGTCCCGGTTCTAGACTGAACCGGGACTAATGGGCTGAGGCGGCCTGGACCATAGCCCCTTTTTCTACTAGTGCACTCACCCAAACCACATCTACGAGCATAGCATAGCAATATAAGCAATTCATAAAAGTAACTCCCAAGGGTTTGATAATAACAGGGCAATAGGTTCTACCTCATCAACTACTTCCCAACCCACATGTTAAATCACAACCTACCCATGCAATGTTTGGGGATTGTAACTAATGCATAATAACTGGGTGATAAAGGGGTATGATCAAAGTTTTACTTGCCTTGCTGATGATCCGCAAAACCTAGGGATTCGTAGTAGCACGCTACGCACTCCGGGTGTTCTACCGCAAACAAACAATAGCATAAATAAGCAAGCAAGCAAAGAAACACGGGTAAACTCGAATAAGAAGATCTAACCAAAAAGTTCAACTTAAGAACTCCGGTTTGCGAAAAGAATCAAATCAAACGGAGCAACGAAACTCAAACGGCGAAAGAAACAAGATCCGTTTACTAATCTGGACTAAGGTCAAATTTCACAGTAGCAAAAGCTTGTTCAAGTTGGCTAAACGGAAAGAGGGTTTCGAGACGTAGATCTAGGCGCTTGAATCGCCTGATTCCGACAAACGAGCGAAAAGATAAACTAAAACCAAAACCGGATCAGGAATCGCGATTGAAAATAATCGCGGAAAATCCGAGAAAAAGAAAACTGACGAACAGCCTAACGAACGAGCGTTCGTTGTCTGTTACTAACGAGCGAGTGAACTCCGTTCGTTAAAACGAACGAGGGAACTCCGTTCGTTAAAACAAACATTTGCAAAGTTGCTGAACCGCAAAAAACCGGTGAACCGATCTATCCAAAAAACTAGGGTTTCTAAAAAAACCGAACCAGGTTTTTTTTAAACTGAACGGTTCTACCTCCGGCGAAGTCCGGCGCGGCGGGCGGCTCCGGCGAGCGGCGGGGTAATGCGGGCAGGCGGCGGAGAGGTGTAACCTGCCATATTTGTATTCCAACTCTTCCATTTCCGGCACTAAGTTATGATATTCCTTGTTGTTTGGTTTTGTCTTCGTTTTGCTTTTGTCCATGTCGTGCATCTCATATCATGTCATCTTGTGCATCGCGTTTGCATACGTCTTTGTCTAATGCATCCGAGCATTTTCCCCGTTGTCCGTTTTGCATTCCGGCACTCCTACGTCCTCTGGTGTCCCCTTTTACCTCTTTTCGTGTGCGGTTGTTAAACGTTCTTCGATTGGACCGAGACTTGCCAAGCGGCCTTGGTTTACCACCGGTAGACCGCCTGTCAAGTTTCGTGCCATTTGGACTTCTTTTGATACTCCAGCAGTTAACCAAGGAACCGTAAAGGCCTTGTGTGTGTTGCAGCCCAACACCTCTCCAAAGTGGCCCAAAACCCACCTAAACCTCCTCCATCATCTCGGTCGTTCGATCATGACCGCGTGGCCGAAAACCGTGCTCAATTTATAAATAGGCCTCCTCCTTCGAAATCCTGGATAGGCCTCCTCCTCCGAAATCCTGGATCAAACCCTACCCTAACCTTCCCCTCACGCCGCCGGACGTTTCCTCTCCACCGGACAGACATGATCGCCGCCCTCGCCGCTGCCACGTGGCGCCTCCTGGTTCGCTAAGGCGCTGTGCCCCACATCGCCGCTGGCCCGCCAGGCCCGAGGAGGGCCCCCGAGGCCCAGTCGGCCACCGCCTGCGCCCGTTCGTCCCCGTTGCCCGGCTCTCCCCGTGCCGCCCCTCGCCGCCTCCTCGCCACCCACGCACGCCGGAGCTTGTAGCCGGCCGCCTCCGCTCCGCCACTAGTCGCCGCCTCGCTCCCCGTCCACCTCGCCGGCCTCCCTGTTCCTCCTCACCAGCGCCCCGACGTCCTCCCGCGCCGGCCACTTCTTCCCGCTACTCTGGCGAGCCCCTGCTTCCTCTACGACCCCGGCGAGCTATTGTTCCGGCGAGATTTCAATGGACCTCGGGAAGCGCGCCCTAGATCCAGATCCGAAATCAGTGTTGACCCAGTTTTCTGTCTAAGTCTGCATTATTTTTAGCATTGTTCATCACATCATAAGTTTGCATCTGTAGCTCCGTTTTGGGCGTGTAGCATATCAAGTTGTTCGTCTGGATGTGCACTTCATTTCATTCCATTGCACCATGTTCATTTAAGTTCATCTTGATGCCCTAAATGCTGTTGCAAGAGTGCTATGTAATGTTAGTTCCTGTTTCTTAACAGATTATGGACATTTGTCATTTTTGCCATGTTTAATGTGTGCCTCCTATGAACTTGAGACCTACATGTGTTTTGTGCTATGCCATGCCATCTTTATAGGGGAGTATGCCATGTATTTTCGTGATCAATGTGGTGACTAGCACAAGCATGCAAAGTAGCTCTCGTGATGTTGCTGATTTCAGGGACTTTGAATTCTTCTATGTCTTTTGAGCATGTTCAGTAAGGATGTTATGGATATATTGTTATGCTCTATCCATCCATGTCTTTGTTTGCAATTATGGAGCACCCTAGCATGACCCAATGTTTCTCTACTTTTGCTATTAAATGTTCCTAGCAGATTGTTTACGTGCTAAGCAATTTTGCTGAGGTTGTTGTATTTGATCCATGCATGCTATGAGAGTGTTCTTGCCATGGTTAGCTTATTTATCATGTCTTCTTGCTGGGTGTATGCTTAGTTTGTCATGCAATGCCTTGTGGTGAGTGCATCGAGCTCGCAAACATGCCTACGTAACTCTGTTTTTGCCATGTTCTAGTTTTGTGCTGTGTCTGAATCTGTTAACGAAACTTTCTATGTTTACATGCTTGCCATTGTATTTTCTGATCCCTTTTGGCTTATGGTTAGTAAGGGACTTTTGTTATATGCTTTGAGTAGTTTCATCCCATGCCTTGCTTTGCCATGATATGTTCCTGTAGCATGTTGTAATCTTGCTCTAAAGATTGCTTCCTGATGTTCCTGTAGCATGTTGTAATCTTGCTCTAAACATTGCTTCCTGATGTTAAGTCTGTGAACCTGAATCTTTTGCACTTTTGCCATGCTTGTTTGAGCCTGCTATTGTCTGATTTAGCCATAGCTCAGTGTTCATATTTTGTCAAGCATCTTGAGTGCATCACTGCCATGTGCTTTGTTGCTATGTTAGAGTGCAGTAGCTTGTTTTTCTTGATGCATTTAGATGGCATCGTGCTGTTAATCGCAGATTGGTGCCATTATTGTTTTGCTTGCCATTTGCAAACCGCGCATCCGATTCCGGTGATCCTTATATTGATTTCGACCGAAATCAACTCATCTTTCCAGCGGCACTCTTGGTTTGCCAAGTTGAGGCCTGATTCAATCTTTCCTTTCCGAAGCGTGCATAGGCATTGCATATCACATCCAGCATATCATGCCATGTTTTGCATCTTGTTACTTGCGCATTGCACCGTGGTTGATCGTGGTTCCCTTTGCTTGTGTTCTTGCTTTGGGTAGAGCCGGGAGCCGAGTACATGATCGAGGAACCAGTTGAGTACGCTTACGAGGATCAAGCTTTCGTCAACTCGGAGAACTTTGCAGGCAAGATGACCATGCCCTTGAAATCACTTCTATCTTTGCTTGCTAGATGCTCGCTCTATTGCTATGCCTATGCTACGATACCTACCACATGTTTTATCATGCCTCCCATATGACATGCCAAACCTCTAACCCACCTTGTCCTAGAAAACCATTGTTTGGCTATGTTACTGCTTTGCTGAGCCCCTCTTATAGCGTTCCTAGTTGCAGGTGAAGATTGGAGTTTGTTCCTTGTTGGAACATGTTTATTGTCGGGATATGACTATTATATCTTGTCTACTTTAATGCATCTATAAACTTGGTAAAGGGTGGAAGGCTCGGCCTTATGCCTGGTGTTTTGTTCCACTCTTGCCGCCCTAGTTTCCGTCATACCGGTGTTATGTTCCTTGATTTTGCATTCCTTACACAGTTGGGTTATAATGGGAACCCCTTGACAGTTCGCCTTGAATAAAACTCCTCCAGCAAGGCCCAACCTTGGTTTTACCATTTGCCACCTAGCCTTTTTCCCTTGGGTTCCGTGGACTCAAGGGTCATCTTTATTTTAAACCCCCCGGGCCAGTGCTCCTCTGAGTGTTGGTCCAACTTGTCAGCTGCCGTGGCCACCAGGGGCAACTCTGGGCCGGCCTACCAGAAGTTTGGACAATCCGGTGTGCCCTGAGAACGAGATATGTGCAGCTCCTATTGGGATTTGTCGGCACATTCGGGCGGCGTTGCTGGTTTAGTTTACCATTGTCGAGATGTCTTGTAACCGGGATTCCGAGTCTGATCGGGCCATCCTGGGAGAAGGAATATCCTTCGTTGAGCGTGAGAGCTTGTGATGGGCTAAGTTGGGACACCCCTGCAGGGATTTGAGCTTTCGAAAGCCGTGCCCGCGGTTATGTGCAGATGGGAATTTGTTAATGTCCGGTTGTAGAAAACTTGAAACTTAACTTAATTAAAATGGATCAACAGCGTGTGTAGCCGTGATGGTCTCTTTTCGGTGGAGTCAAGGAAGAGAACACGGTCTCGGGTTATGCTTGAACGTAAGTAGACCTGGATCACTTCTTGATCATAGATTCCCGAACGTGCTTTGCCTTCTCTTCTCGCTCTCTTTTGCGTATGTTAGCCACCATATATGCTAGTGCTTTCTACAGCTCCACCTCATACCTTTTACCTACCCATAAGCCTAAATAGTCTTGATCGCGAGGGTGTGAGATTGCTGAGTCCCCGTGACTCACAGATTACTTCCAAAACCAGATGCAGGGGCCGATGATACCGTTCCAGGAGATGCGGCTGAGCTCAAGTGGGAGTTCGATGAGGACTCAGGCCGATACTACGTTTCCTTTCCATACGATTAGTAGTGGAACCCAGTTGGGGCGATCGGGGACATTATGCATTTGGGGTTGTCTTTATTTTCGTTCCATAGTCGGACCTTGATTGTATCTGGATGATTGTAATGCTATATTTATGTTATTGTGTGAAGTGGCGATTGTAAGCCAACTATGTACCTTTTCTTATTCAGTACATGGGATGTGTAAAGATTACCCCTCTTGCGACATTGCCTACAACGCGGTTATGCCTCTAAGTCGTGCTCCGACACGTGGGAGATATAGCCGCATCGTGGGTGTTACAAGTTGGTAATCAGAGCCTTCCCCGACTTAGGAGCCCCTTGCTTGATCGAATCAATGGCGTTGTTGAGTCTAGAAAAAAATTGTTTTGAGTCCTATAGGATTATATATATCAGAGAGTAGGATTCTTTTTACTCCTCAGTCCCTTCGTCGCTTTGGTGAGGCATCCTGACGTAGGTTTTGACTCTTCTCTTCTCAAATTCCACTAATTTTTTTAGGATCATGCGGGTATCTTGGAATCGTTTCGATGGTTTTGTGACGAGAACATTGTTCTTGGTGCCTCCTGACATTTAGGGGTTGTTGCAGTGTCCTGGGGAGCTGAGCTCCGAGGTGTTGTTGTCACAATTTTATCGTTGCAGTTCTGGAATACCTGAGTTTCGCCGACATCGAAAATCTCTTTTATGCAGTTGTTGGTGAGATAACCTCGACGCCACCCAGTACTAGGGCGGGAGTTCGGGAGTATTGCCATAACTCGTATAACGGATGCTTTTCGAAGGTTGAGGTAAATGATTTCTGAAGGTTTCTTGGTTACGTGTTGAAGGATGGATACAGCTGGATGTAGGATTTGCTAGTTTTGGGTGAGATATTATGCTTCCCCTGTATCCCCAACACCTGATTGCATAACTGGAAAATTTCGGGAGTTTCATAGGTGGGAATTCATGTAGCTCTAGTATTTCTTCCGTATATAATTGGTTCATGATTGGGTAATCCTTACCAAGTATTTGTTCTTGTATGTACCTTGTTGTTTTATTCATCTACCTCTATCTAAGTGGCTTCTCAATTTATGGAAGGGTGACCATTTAATTTGGAATTCATTCGTTCATTCTTGTTCGAATGTTAAGACAAATGTTGCACTTTCGATCCATTTGATTCAGCTTGAATATATGTCTTTCAAGATGCTAACGGATGTCACCCTCTTCAGGATGGCTCCTCCAACGCGTCTGAATCCAGATCCGCCGCCACCACCTCCACCTCCGGAGGCATGGCCAGCTGTGATGGCCGCTACCAACACCAACACGCAGATGCTTATGCAACTCTTGCAAGAGCACAACTAAGGAAATCAAGGCCATGGCCACAATCAGAATTAGTTTGCTACACTCAACCAGTTCCTCGCAAACCAGCCAAAGACCTTCAGTAACTGTGTCGAGGCCACAGACCCTGATGATTGGCTCGTGGATATCTGGAAACATTTCGAGTGCAGCAACGTCAGGCCTGAGGACTTTGTCAAGTTTGCTTCGTTCCAACTCAAAGACCAAGCTGCAGAGTGGTATCAGCAATACAAAGATTCCAGAGGAGGTCGTGTGATTACCTGGGATGAATATCACCAAGACTTCAAAGCTCACCACATTCCTCAGAGTGTTGTTGAGAGCAAGCGTGAGGAGTTCCGCAATCTGAAGCAAGGCATCATGTCTGTTTACCAGTACAACATCATGTTCCAGAAGCTCGCTCGTTTCACCAAGCAAGACGTCCCTCACGAGAAGAGGATGATTTATCAGTTCAGAGGTGGCCTCAGAGAAGATCTGCATCTAGCACTCGTTCTTTTTGTGTAGAAAAAGTACGACGAACTCTACAACATGGCACTGAAGCAAGAGACTGCTCAGCTCAAGTGCGATGCTTCCAGGAAGAGAGTCAGGGATGCAACTTCTTCTTCTTCAACTCAAGTGGTAGCTAAGCAGCAAAAGTATTGGTTGCCTCCTCCTCCTATGTTCCGTTAGCCTTATCAACAGAAGAGCAAACGTGGCAATGGATCTTCCCACCCACCCAACCCAAGCTTTCAGAACAAGACTTTGTCTCATGCTCCAAGGTCAAGTGCTCCGTATCACCGTCCGCTCTCAAAGTTCACGTGCAACATGTGTCAGCAGAAGGGTCACTATGCAAACAAATGCTTCAACCAGAGGCGTCTTCCTCCTCCTCCTCCTGTGAGATCTGCTAGCAATGTAGTGGTCAAGCATAATCCCAAGTTTGCAAAGGTCAACTTGATGAACGCAGCTCAGGCAAAGGACTCGTCAGATGTGATCATGGGTAACCTTCCTGTTAACGATATTCCTGCAAAAGTTCTTTTTGATACCGGTGCATCGCATTGTTTCATCTCAAGACCATTTGCATCTAAGAATGAGTTGGCTTTCCAAGATTTGCATAGTCCGTTAGCAGTTGTCTCACCGGGTAAATGCTTGCACGCAAGCTACATGGTTCCAGAGGTTTCTATCACGTTGGGCGACTATCAGTTTCTGTTTTCTCCAATGGTCCTTGGTAACTCGGATATTGTTCTCATTCTCGGCATGGACTGGCTTTCTAAGCACAAGGCTCAGCTTGATTGTGCTGCCAAGCAGATTCAATTAACACACTCGTCTGAGGATGTGATCGTCTTTGCTGCTCGTAATGATACCATTCGGCTGTTTTCTCTCAATGAGAAGGGCGAGTTGGATTCCATCTCTCAAATTCCAGTCGATTGTGAATATCAAGATGGCTTTCCATAAGAGCTTCCAGGAATGCCTCCTCACTGGCCAGTTGAATTCATCATTGATCTTGAGCCTGGCACGGAACCTGTTTGCAAACGTCCCGAAAAGCTTGGACCTGAAGAATTGAAGGAGATGAAGAAACAACTCGATATTCAAGAGCGTATGGGTCTCATCCGACCAAGTTCATCTCCTTGGGGTTGTGGAGTTCTTTTATCAAGAAGAAGGATGGAACAGACCGACTTTGTGTCGACTACCGTCCATTGAACAAGAAGACCATAAAGAACAAGTACCCACTTCCCAACATCAATGATATTTTCGAACAACTCAAAGGTGCTCAAGTATTCTCTAAGCTTGACCTCCGTATGGGCTATCATCAGATTTGCGTTCATGAACAAGATATCCCCAAGACAGCATTCAGAACAAGCTATGGTTCATATGAATACACTGTCATTTCTTTCGGCCTTGTCAACACTCCTCCAACATTTTCTCCATGATGAACTTCATCTTCAACACCTACACAAATGAATTCGTCTTGGTCTATCTCGATGACATTCTAGTCTTTTCCAAGAACAAGGAGGATCATGCCAAGCACTTGAGATTGGTGCCGGACAAACTCAGAGAACATCAGTTCTATGCGAAGTTTTCGAAGTGCGAGTTTTGGCTCGATGAGGTTCTCTACCTTGGGCATATCATCTCCGCCAAGAGCATAGATGTTAATCCTGAGAAGGTGTGTGCAATTGTGAATTGGGAACTGCCTCAGAATGTGAAGCAACTCCGCAGCTTCCTTGGGCTCGCAAGCTATTGTCGAAGGTTCATTGAGAACTTCTCAAAGATCGCGAAGCCTCTTTCCAACCTTATCCAGAAGCATGTGAAGTATGTCTGCATGCCTGAATGTGACATCGCTTTAAACACCCTCAAAGAGAAGTTAGTCATAGCTCCAGTTGTAACTCCTCCTGATGAATCCAAACCGCTCGAAGTTTTCTGTGATGCTTTCCTGCAAGGTCTTGTTGCAGTGCTAATGCAAGAGAAGAAAGTTGTGGCCTATACCTCTCGCCAGTTGAAGCCCAACGAAAAGAACTACCCCACTCATGACCTCGAGTTGGCGGTAGTTGTCCATGCTCTTTTAACATGGAGACATCTCTTGTTGGGAAGGAAAGTGGACATCTTCACTGATCATAAGAGTCTCAAGTACATTTTCACTCAGCCCAACCTCAACCTCAGGCTGACTCGTTGGGTCGAGATGATTCAAGAGTATAATCCGAGTATTGAATATACTCCACGCAAGGCCAATGTCATTGCTAACGCATTGAGCAGAAAGGCTTACTGCAACAGTTTGATTCTCAAGACCTACCAACCGGAGCTTTGTGAAGCTTTCCGCAAACTTAATCTCCAAGTTGTTCCTCGAGGATTCCTTGCCAACCTCCAAGTCTCTCCTACTTTGGAAGATCAGATTCATGAGGCTGAACTTCTTGATGCTATGGTTAAGAAGGTGAAGATTGGGATTGCGAAGAGCCAACCCAAGTACAAGTGCTATCATCTTGATGACAAGGATACTCTATTCTTTCAGGATAACATTGTTGTTCCTAAGGATCACCTTCGTAAAGTCATTATGAATGAGGCTCACAATTCACTCCTCTCTATTCACCCTGGAAGTACAAAGATGTACCATGACCTCAAGCAGTCATATTGGTGGACTCTAATGAAGCGCGGGATTGCTCAGTTCATGAATGAATGTGATGTCTGCAGAAGAGTGAAAGCAGAACACCAATGACCAGCTAGTCTCTTCCAACCTCTTGCCATTCCATAATGGAAGTTTGACCATATTGAGATGGACTACGTGATTGGATTTTCCAAGTCGAAGCGTGGCAATGATGCTATCTTCATTGTCATCGACAAGCTCACTAAAGTGGCTCATGTTCTTCCTATGAAAGAATCTATCACAGCAGCTCAGTTGGCAGGGCTATATACCTCCAGGATTGTCTCTCTGCACAGCATTCCGCAGTTGATATCTTCTGATCATGGAAGCATCTTCACCTCTAAGTTTTGGGATTCCTTTTAGAAGGCTATGGGCAGCAGCATTCGCTTCAGCACAGCTTTTCCTCCTCAAACCAGTGGCCAAGTCGAGCGAGTAAATCAAATTCTTGAAGATATGCTCAGGGCATGTGTCATTTCTTTCGGTATGAAGTGGGAAGATTATCTTCTATATGCCGAGTTCTCCTACAACAATAGCTTCCAAGCGAGTTCGGGCAAGGCCCCATTCGAGATTCTCTATGGCAGAAAGTGTCGTACTCCTCTTAACTGGTCAGAGACTGGTGAACGCCAACTTCTTGGCAATGACTTGATCACAGAGGCTGAAGAAATGTGCAAAGTCATCCGTGAAAATCTTAAAGCCGCGCAATCGCGCTAGAAGAGTTACTATGATAGCAAGCACCCTGACTTGGCTTTCGAGATCGGAGACCATGTCTACCTCCGCGTCTCTCCAATGAAAGGTACTCATCGCTTCGGTATCAAAGGGAAGCTTGCCCCTAGATACATGGGTCCTTTCAAGATCATTGGCAAAAGAGGCGATCTCGCCTATCAACTTGAGCTTCCATCCAACTTTGCAAATGTGCACGACGTGTTTCACGTGTCTCAGCTCCACAAGTGTTTCAAGTCTCCTGACCACACCATCAACTTCAAAGGGATTGGTCTCCAAGAAGACCTGCCTTATCATGAGCATCCCGTTGCTATTCTTGAAGAAAATAAGCGCAAGACTCGCATCATTCCGATCATGAAGCCACCTAGGAACGCCAGGACCACGTCCGTTCCGAATATCCGGAGTTTTTCTAGTCCTAGATCTCGGGACGAGATCCTTATGTAACCTGCCATATTTGTATTCCAACTCTTGCCATTTCCGGCACTAAGTTATGATATTCCTCGTTGTTGGGTTTTGTCTTCGTTTTGCTTTTGTCCATGTCATGCATCTCGTATAATGCATCTTGTGCATCGCATTTGCATATGTGTTCGCCTCATGCATCCGAGCATTTTCCCCGTTGTCCGTTTTGCATTCCGGCACTCCTACGTCCTCCCGTGTCCCCTTTTACCTCTTTTCATGTGTGGGTGTTAAACGTTCTCGGATTGGACTGAGACTTGCCAAGACGCCTTGGTTTACCACCGGTAGACCGCCTGTCAAGTTTCGTGCCATTTGGACTTCGTTTGATACTCCAACGGTTAACCGAGGAACCGTAAAGGCCTCGTGTGTGTTGCAGCCCAACACCTGTCCAAAGTGGCCCAAAACCCACCTAAACCCCCTCCATCATCTCGGTCGTTTGATCACGATCGTGTGGCAAGAAACCATGCTCAATTTGGAGTCTCCTAGCTCCTTCTATGTATAAATAGGCCTCCTCCTCCGAAATCCCGGATCAAACCCTACCCTAACCTTACCCTCGCGCCGTCGGACGTTTCCTCTCCACCGGACAGACATGTCTGCTGCCCTCGCCGCCACCACGTGGCGCCTCCTGGTTCGCTGAAGCGTCGTGCCCCACATCGTCGCCGGCCCGCCAGGCCCAGTCGGCCACCGCCCACGCCCGTTCGTCCCCGCCACCCGGCTTTCCCCGTGCCACAGCTGTGACACTCCAAAAATTTTGATTTGGTTTTTATCAAAATCGTTATTTGATTTGAAGGAGGCTATTTAATTTTTTTTCTTCCTAAAACCTCTCCCTCTCAAAACTTTTATGTCAAATATTTTGGTACTCTTCTCAACCTTGATTTTTGGTCTTGAGAGCTTTTCATTTTTGTCTTGACCCTACACAATTTTTCTTTTGAAATCCATTCTATTAAGAAGAAACCCTAGGGATTATGGGTTTATTCTTTTCCCATTTAAAAATTTCCTCTTTTGCCATGTCACATTTTGACATAGCATTCCAAAACCCCTCCCTGCCTTGGATCAGGTCAAGACTCCCACCTCCAGCAAGTTTCAAGCCATTTTTCATTTTTATTCAATTTATTTTAACCTCAAAACTATTTCTATGATTATTTTGGACCTAGGTGATTTACAAAGGAACTACAAGTTTCCTTTGTAGTTTTATCTCCAAACAAACTTCTCTGACTAGTCCTTAGTACCCTCAACTTAGACCCATCAAGATCCACTTGTCCTCAGTTCAAAATTTTCAAAATTTGCCCACTGCAAGTTTGGACCAGGAATGCCATTTTTGGTGAAATTCATATTTCTCCTTTCCCAAAAATTCTGAAATAATTCATGCAGCTTCCACATACACCAAGAGGCCACCTCACCAAAAGATCAGCTCCAGAAAAATTTCCGACATGCCAAAATCATTTCATCGAGAACCTAGCATGCACTGTTGCTGTTCAAATTCAGAAAGTTCAGACGTTCAGTGTTTCTGTTTCGCTGTCAGTGTCGTTTTCTTTAGAGCACGGCGTCGATCTCGCTAGTAACTGTAGTGGCGCCTTGCTCCCTATTCCCCCTCCTTATCCAGAGCGCCGCACACTCGTTTGTTTGGGCACCATCGTCAGTGGTGACGTTTCTCGCCGATGCCGGCAGCTTCTGCGGTGGCAGAGCCACCCGTGGCGGCCAGCAGGATCAGCACCACCTTTCGGCGCCGTCCAGCACCACCCAAGCCACCCGTGGCCTCCGCGTGGCTGTCCGCTTTCCTGCGCACGCTGCGGCACCGTCACTGTGGCCTGAGCAGCACAGAGCGTGCTCTCTGCCGCCGATGAGTCCCGTGAGCCGTTCCGTCAGGAACATGGAGTACCACCCAAGGCAGGACAAGCTTAGCACTTGAATGGAACCAGTGGACCATCGCGGTGATGCCTAGCTCCCTAAACCACCTGACCGACCTCTGCCTCGCCATAATCATCGCCAGCGTTATCCCGGTCTCGGCCACCACCTCAGATCGCCTATAAAAGGAGCCCCCGAGCTCATTCTTGACCCAGCGCCACACCTCCACCTCACCAGAGCCCTGCCTAGCCACTAGGAGGACCCCGAGGAGGTCACCTTCTCCGACTCCGGCCGCCCCGATCCACCTCGGGCTCTGACTTGATTCACTCAGGTGAGGCCATTCGCGCCTCCCTAACTGCGTCAGCAACCCTCTAGTGCACCCAGTACCCTAACCCGAGCCTCAATTCGATATTTGCAGCTCTCCGCAGCGAGGTCCACCAACGCCCGAGCCACCGTCCGCCGGAGTTGGGGCCGCCGTCGACGTGGTGCTCGCCGACGCTCAACTCCACCACCCATAGGTGCGGAAGAACATGGTGAACACATTGGTAACTTCTGATCCCCCTGCCTCGCCGTGGATCGCCGCCGGCGACCACCGCGGCCCTCGGGCTCCAGCGCTCTGTTTTAGTTTTCAAACCCGATGGGTGGGACCTCCCCGTCAGCTTTTTCCCTTTTTCGAAACATTTTCTGAAAACGCCTTCGGGCAAAATACGTCTTCCCCCTGGACTTACGTATTCTAGACTGAAACGTTTTCTGTTTTTATAAAGTGAACCCTAGAAACTTTCTGTTTCATTACATAAAGGTCCCTGGACTAAAACTCTTATAACTTTTAAACAAAAGATGATTTTAAGTTGAAACTTTTTCTGTCATCTTTATTTTTCTGTCTAGTTTTTTTTCATATTTATTTGAAAAATATTTGGTATACTTTTTGTGCACGCACAGTATTTATGTAGTGTCCAATTTTTCTTTAATACGTAGATACCGGAAGGGGTAAAGGAGACGCGTACTTCACCGAGCTAGACTCCGACTTCTCTGAACCAGGCAAGCATGTTTGAACCTTTGATATGATGAGTGTTTTGCATGGTTGCTTGAGTAGTTTTTCTCATGGCATGTTTATCAAGGTTGTTAGAATCACGATTCTGTTATACGATGCTATGACTTTATGATCCAAACTTGCCCATCTGATTCTACGATTTTAGTTCATAAAATCTACATTTCTACGATCCTGGTAGTGAAGATTCTACGATTTACGATTCTACCATCAAAGCTCCGATCCGATTCTGACAACCTTGATGTTTATATAAGCATTTGTGAATGTTATGTGCATGCAAGGCAAGCTACCTGTGAGCTTCGAAGTTTGATGTGTCCTTATGATGATAAGGCAACACAATCATGTGGTGACATGATGGGTTGCAAGCTGGTATTGTTGAAGCATGCCAGTCTTATGCCAACCATTAACTCCAGTTCTAACGTGGGTCAAGTCTCGATCCCATTCGTTTCCCCTTCATGCTGCCACATGTTTTCTGCAAAGAGTGCGGTTTAGTAAGTTGCAAACCTCTTTCCTGGTACACACCAAATAGAGAGACCGCGATGAGGGTTCCATGGCCCTGGATTAAAGCCAGTCATCCGGTCATGGGGCATGGGTGTTTCCGGTTTGGACCGAGAGGGGGGCACACCTTAGAGTGCGCGATATAAATTTGATCCCATGCTATTCGAGGTTGTGGCCTCCCCTTCTTAAGGTTTTCCTTGAACGTTGCCGAGGGTGATTCCTGGCAATGGAATGTGGAATGGGTGTGTACTGGTTAGACGTGTTTCTTCTAAAACACCATAAATGAAACTAGTCCTTGTGACTACCGAAATCCGTTGGCTGTGGTAAAGAGTACAAACTCTGCAGAGTCAAAACCATCCGAGTATTCATGTCCACGAGCAAGGACTTGGACATCATCTCCATGTCTGTCTCAGCCTCAGTGGCAAATCTCAGTGTCAACTCTAGTGGCAGTCTCCAGAGAATAAATTTAAAACCGAGAGTGGTAAACTCGGCTGAAGGTTATTTATGTGAATGGACTAACCACTTCATCATTATATGCTGATTATTTCCTTGCGATGATTTAAATTCATGAGCTCTTTAAATTCGAATGATAAACTGTAAGCCCTTTATGTGATGTCACTCAGACGTCCGACTGTGGCATCATTGTCATTTACTTTTCAATACAAGCCCTTTTTGTGATGTCGCTCAGACGTTCGACTGTGGCATTATTGTTATTTACTTTTCATTATAAGCCCTTTATGTGGTGTCGCCTCGATGCCCGACTGCGGCATGTTAAATTTATTTTCACCTTTCGAGGCGTCGCTTCAGACACCCGATCGGTCTTCAGTTATTTTTATTGGGATTTCGGGAGGACTATTGCCTGATTTCCTCCTATTTATCGTGCAGTGCAAATTTATTATTTGATTGTGCATACTAGCCTGCTCATGTGCATCATGTTTACATTTGTTATATCTTATGGCCGAACTGTCTTGCGAGTACATTCAAAGTACTCACCCGGCTTGTTGACTTGGCCAGATGTTGACGAAGGCGATCTTATGGATGAAGAGTTCGATAGCGAGTCTGACGCCTAGAGGAGTCCCAGTCAGTCATGCGCGACCCTGGAGTTGTTCACTTGTATTATATATATGCTTCTGCTACCAAATAAAGTCATCAAGCCTCACCCCGACGCTTGATGAGCCGTAAGATTTCAGAGTCATGTCACCCACTTCACTGTGACATATCCACCACCACCTTTATTACGAGTCAGTAGTTATGCCACCCTACCCTTGTGCCATATCCGCCCTTATGTATAATATAGGCGTGCTTGTAATAAATTGTTGAGCATCCTCAGCTCAACCATGTATAATATTTAGTACGGCTGAATTTCTGTATAAAGATTTTGTCTGCCAGTAAGAAGAATTCTTCTGTATTGGTCAACACAAAGGTCGGCTTTTAAATAAATGCTTTATTGGAAAGGCAGTCCTGACAAGCTTGGTATCAGAGCCAGGCTGACTGTAGGAAGCCACTAGGTGCGACAACTAATCGGTTATTAGCTTACTTTATTATTCTGCATATTGTAGCAATTTTCTGTTGGTCATCATAAATTTATGATTTGACTATTCGGGATTTTGTCTACTTTTGTAGATGGCGAGCAACGTTTGTGAGTCACAGGTGTTCGCCAATGTTCCTGAGGGGTTTATCAAGCTCCTCGTCTCAATCACCAAGATCGCAATCGGGCCATCAGTCCATCCGGAGTACACACTCTACCGACACAAACTCAGCGACAGTTTGTCTATGTACCAGGCCTCAGTTCAGTTCAAGGGAAGACGCGCCGAGATCCGCCGCTTCCGTTTCGTCGGGAGGGCCATGCCTACGGAGAGGCATGCAATGCAGATGGCTTCCCGTGAGGCCATAGCCCGCCTCCGGGATGTTCTTCCTTCAATGAAGACTCGTCGTTACCGCTACCTCCCATGCCACGTGCCATACACTTGCCACTATGCATTCGCTTGCGCCAGGGGAGAAAGAGATAAGGCTATTGAGATGCTTGTTGAGTACCTCAAGGCACTTGAAGCAGCTTTCGGCAACCTCTTGGATGACCTCGTAACTGCTCGTATGGATTCCATCCATGGCTGCTCCGCCAACAGGAGGGAGGTCCTCCACATGGCACCACCACTGACGTTCGTCTCGTCCTCAGCATCATACACACCGGCCATCTTAGCCACCGCTCACCGCCTGCCTACCACTGAGGAGATTGACTAGGTCATTGCTCCTACTCCTGTCAGAGCTGCACCACCTACCGCGCCTACACCAGCTCCTCAACCCAGTACTTCGCGCCTTGAGCCTATTAGCGAGGAGGAGATTGAGTCTCCAGCACCACTTGGTCTTACCCTCGGCAGGCCAAAGGAAGTCTTCACCATCTCCGACTGAGTGCGCCTAGCAGCAGTGTGATGTGCCATCTTGTATGATATGTTTATATGTACATAGGTTTGGTGGGAAGTAGTTTGTGTGCGCATCATGTAGGATCTCGGAGAAGTGCACTAGCCTAAATAACATGTCAGGAATGTGTACGCACATCCTGAGTGATGTATTGTATAATTACGACTTGCATGTAAGATATATACTGAGCGGTCCTTCTCCATGCGCAATCGAGTTTTATCTTGAAAAATATGAGAGTTCTTAAAATTTCCGCCTTTTCAAAATTATTTATTTTTATGACTCAATTTTCTCATGAGATTGCAAAATTACACCAGAGTGAAAAATGCCTCGTCCCTGGACTCGTTCCATGCCGAACCCGCCGGAAGAAAATTATGGTGCCTGGACTAGTAACAATTTCACACAGGGACAGTCAAGTCAGCAAGGCAGTGAAACAACATTTACTCAAGTATGCCGCCTTTATGAGCAAAGCCAGCAGCAGCACCAGGAAAGGATGAACCATGTTATCAATATGGGGAATCATCGTGAGCCATATCAGCAGCACTCTAAATTGTCTGAATTATAGAAGACGCGTCCCCCAACGTTCTCTCACACTGATAAACCTCTTAAGGCCGATGATTGGCTTCGAGACATTGAGAGGAAGTTGATTATTGCGCAGTGTTCAGACCGTGAGAAGGTACTTTATGCACCTCACTATCTCAAGGGAGCAGCCGCGTCATGGTGGGAGAATTTCCTACACATGCACCCCAATGAAAATAGTATCACATGGGAAGATTTTAAAGAAGGATTTCATGGGGCGCACATTCCCAGAAGCATTATGAAGATCAAGAAAAGGGAATTTGATGACCTCAAGCAGAGAAGCATGACAGTGACTGACTGCAATAGTCAGTTTACCCTATTATCTCGTTATGCCAACGAAGAACGTATGACAGAGAACAAAAAGATGGAGAAGTTTCTGGATGGTCTAGCGCCATCACTTAAATGCCAGTTGGTCGTACACACCTTTGTAGACTTCAAAACGCTTGTGGACAAGGCCATTACATTGGAAAATGAGCGCCACGGCTTGGAGGAAATTCGCAAGCGGAAAAGGGACCAGGTTACTCATGCTCGCAACAACCGGCACAAGACTGACCCTCAGAAGATTGGAATGAACAGACCCACAACCAATGTTCCACGCCCAATCAAAAAAATTCACGCAAGGGACAAGGATTTCACATATCGCCCAGGTGTTACTTGCTATGCTTGTGGAGATGAAGGACACTATGCTAAACAGTGCCCAAAGCCAAGAAACACGGCCCCAAAGCCGAACAACAATGGGAACAATTCAGCACCCAAGCATAACAACTGCAACGCCAATAACAATCACAAGAAGGGTCACCTGAACCATGTGACCAAGGAGGAAGCACAGAATGCCCCGGATATCGCACTTGGTACGTTCCCTGTAAACACAATACCTGCCACAGTTTTGTTTGATTCTGGAGCTTCTCACTTGTTCATTTCGAAGAGTTTTGCTTTGCAACACGATTTTTCGATGCTCCCTTTGGAAAAATCCATGATCATCAAGTCCCCTGGGAATAAGCAAATCACTCAGAGTTACTGTCAAGGTGTGGTTATTGAGCTCAAAGGACTAAAGTTTCAAGCAAACCTCATTGTATTGGAAAATAAAGGACTGGAGGTTATCCTAGGAATGGATTGGTTAACCACCAACAAGGGATTTATCGATTGCTTTAATCGGACTGTAATCCTCACTCATCATCACGGGAAGACAATAAAAGTCGCAGCCCAAGAAAGACTAGTATCACGACAACCAAGATTGAACAAGGTGGACACCTCAGAGTTAAGCAAAGTTCCAGTGGTGCGTGAGTTCCCTGACGTTTTTCCCGAAGAACTACCCGGCATGCCGCCAGACCGGGAAATAGAGTTCAGCATTGAACTAGCACCTGGAACCACCCCCATCTAAAAGAAACCCTATAGGATGGCACCCTCCGAGTTGGTAGAATTAAAGAAGCAAATAAAAGAATTACTGGACAAAGGATTTATACGAGCCAGCTCCTCACCTTGGGGTTCACCAGTATTATTTGCCAAGAAAAAAGATGGGACACTGAGATTATGCATAGACTATCGAGCACTCAATATGGTCACCATCAGAAATAAATATCCGATGCCATGGATAAATTATTTATTTGACCAGCTCGCACAAGCCAAAGTTTTCTCAAAAATTGATTTAAGGTCAGGATATCATCAACTAAAAGTCCGGATAGAAGATATCCCTAAGACAGCATTCACCTCCAGATACGGACTATATGAGTTTAGAGTAATGCCGTTTGGACTAACAAACGCCCCCGCATATTTTGTCCACCTCATGAACAAAGTGTTTATGAAATTTATTGAAAAATTTGTTGTGGTGTTCATAGACGATATTCTGGTATACTCTAAGACACCAGAAGAGCATGCAGAACATCTCAGGATTGTACTGGGAGAATTAAGAAAACACCAATTATATGCCAAATTCAGCAAATGTGAATTTTGGTTAAGACAAGTCGGGTTTCTAGGCCACGTATTGACCCAAGAAGGTGTTGCCGTGGACCGAGAAAAGGTTAAGGCTGTACTTGGCTGGAAACCACCAGCCAACGTAACGGATGTCCGAAGTTTTCTGGGAATGGCTGGATACTACCGAAGGTTCATTGAGGGATTCTCCACCATAGCAAAACCAATGACACAGTTACTAAAGAAGGATAAGAAATTTGTGTGGACTGAAGCTTGCGAGAAGAGTTTCCTAGAACTCAAGAAGAAATTAACAACCGCACCAGTGTTAGTTATACCAGACATACACAAAAGTTTTGAAGTGTATTGTGACGCATCCCGGAAAGGCCTCGGATGTGTGCTGATGCAAGAAGGCAAGGTTGTTGCATAGGCTTCAAGACAACTTCGAAAGCATGAAGAAAATTACCCCACTCATGACTTAGAATTGGCAGCAGTCATTCATGCACTCAAAGAGTGGAGACATTTCTTGCTTGGAAATCGTTGTGAAATATATACAGACCACAAAAGTCTCAAATATATTTTCACACAGCCGGAGCTCAATTTACGGCAATGGCACTGGTTGGAATTGGTGAAAGATTATGATGTGGGCATCCACTACCATCCAGGAAAAGAAAACGTAGTGGCAGATGCTCTTAGTCGAAACCCCAGCTCGGACAACAACAGTCTACAAGACTTGAGACCTGAATTTCAACAGGAGTTTGCCAAACTCAACTTGATGATGGTCATGGAAGGCATTGTGTCAAATTTGGAATTACAACCCACCCTTGTGGAGCAGGTTAAGAAAGATCAGCATGGACATCCCAGCATCGAAGGCATAAAAAGAAAAGTGAGTATGGGCAAAGCCTCTGAATTTGTCATAGACGATGAGGGAATACTATGGTACGGAGATAGACTTTGCGTGCCAAATATAGAGGGCCTCAAACAGCAAATCCTAACCAAAGCCCACACCGCTCCATATTCGATCCACCCTGGAGGAACCAAAATATATAAGGACATTCAGGATAGATTTTGGTGGCACGGTATGAAGAGGGATATAGCCACCTTCATTGCATGTTGCGATTCTTGTCAACACATAAAAGCCGAGCACCAAAAACCAGCCGGATTACTACAGCCAAACAGGATACCTGAGTGGAAATGGGACGAAATTGGGATGGATTTCATTGTCGGACTACCACGGTCACAACACGGAAATGATGCCATATGGGTCATCACCGATAGACTAACCAAGATGGCACATTTCATCCCAGTGAAGACAACCCACACCACTCAGAAGCTTGCCAAGATTTATCTCTCCCGTATAGTTTGTCTGCATGGAGTTCCAAAAACTATAATATCCGACAGAGGCACTCAGTTCATCTCGATATTCTGGGATCATTTACAACAGGCTCTAGGAACTCAGCTAGCATTCAGTACAGCCTACCACCCCCAGACTGATGGACAAACTGAACGCGTAAACCAAATTCTAGAGGACATGCTGAGAGCATGTGTGCTCACCTATGGAACCAGTTGGGAAGAAAGCCTACCATATGCCGAGTTCGCATACAACAACAGTTACCAATCCAGCCTACAAATGGCACCTTTTGAAGCCCTGTACGGGCGGAGGTGTCGTACTCCATTAAATTGGTCAGAAACAGGAGACAGCCGTATATTCGGCCCAAACATGCTCAAGGAAGCTGAAGAGAAACTCAGACTCATCAGGGACCAACTCAAGATAGCACAAAGCCGACAAAAGAGTTATTACGAACAGAAGCACCGTAAAGTCAGCTTTGAACCCGATGAATATGTGTACCTATGAGTATCCCCTCTGAGGGGCCTGCAACGGTTCAAGGTGAAGGGAAAGCTAGCACCAAGATTTATTGGACCCTTCTGTGTGGTTGCACGGAGAGGCACCGTAGCTTACCAACTAGACCTACCCAAGGAGCTGTCGGACGTCCACGACGTGTTCCACGTCTCACAGTTGAGGAAATGTGTAAGCAACCCAGAGAAGCAAGTGTCACATGAGAACATTGACGTGCAACCATACCTCACCTACAGGGAACGTCCAATAAAGATATTAGAGGAGTCTGAAAGGAGGACCCGTCAGAAAACAATTAATTTCTTCAAGGTTTAGTGGAGCAATCACACCGAGGAGGAAGCGACATGGGAAAGAGAGGACTCTCTCCGGGCAGAATACCCGCACCTATTTGAGGATCAGCTGAAATCTCGGGGATGAGATTTTTCCTAAGGGGGTAGGTGTTGTGACACTCCAAAAATTTTGATTTGGTTTTTATCAAAATCTTTATTTGATTTGAAGGAGGCTATTTAATTTTTTTCCTAAAACCTCTCCCTCTCAAAACTTTTATGTCAAATATTCTGGTACTCTTCTCTACCTTGATTTTTGGTCTTGAGAGCTTTTCATTTTTGTCTTGCCCCTACACAATTTTTCTTTTGAAATACATTCTATTAAGAAGAAACCCTAGGGATTATGGGTTTATTCTTTTCCCATTTAAAAATTTCCTCTTTTGCCATGTCACATTTTGACATAGCATTCCAAAACCCCTCCCTGCCTTGGATCAGGTCAAGACTCCCACCTCCAGCAAGTTTCAAGCCATTTTTCATTTTTATTCAATTTATTTTAACCTCAAAACTATTTCTGTGATTATTTTGGACCTAGGTGATTTACAAAAGAACTACAAGTTTCCTTTGTAGTTTTATCTCCAAACAAACTTCTCTGACTAGTCCTTAGTACCCTCAACTTAGACCCATCAAGATCCACTTGTCCTTAGTTCAAAATTTTCAAAATTTGCCCACCGCAAGTTTGGACCAGGAATGCCATTTTTGGTGAAATTCATATTTTTCCTTTTCCAAAAATTCTGAAATAATTCATGCAGCTTCTAGATACACCAAGAGGCCACCTCACCAAAAGATCAGCTCCAGAAAAATTTCCCACATGCCAAAATCATTTCATCGAGCACCTGGCATGCAATGTTGCTATTCAAATTCAGAAAGTTCAGACGTTCATTGTTTCTGTTTCGCCGTCAGTGTCGTTTTCTTCAGAGCACGGCGTCGATCTCGCCAGTTACTGCAGTGGCGCCTTGCTCCCTGTTCCCCCTCCTTATCCAGAGCGCCGCACACTCGTTTGTTCGGGAACCATCGTCGGTGGTGACGTGTCTCGCCGACGCCGGCAGCTTCTGCGGTGCCAGAGCCACCCGTGGCGGCCAGCAGGGATCAACACCACCTTTCGGCGCCGTCCAGCACCGCCCAAGCCACCCGTGGGCACCGCGTGGCTGTCCGCTTGCCTGTGCACGCTGCGGCACCGTCACCGTGGCCTGAGCAGCACAGAGCGTGCTCTCTGCCGCCGACGAGTCCCGTGAGCCGTCCTGTCGGGAACGTGGAGTACCACCCAAGGCAGGACAAGCTTAGCACTTGAACGAAACCAGTGGACCATCGCGGTGATGCCTAGCTCCCTAAACCACCTGACCGACCTCTGCCTTGCCGTAATCATTGCTGGCATTATCCCGTTCTCGGCCACCGCCTCGGATCGGCTATAAAAGGAGCCCCCGAGCTTGTTCTCTTCCCATCGCCACATGTCCACCTCACGAGAGCCCTGCCTAGCCACTAGGAGCACCCCGAGGAGGTCACTTTCTCCGACTCCGGCAGGCCCGATCCGCCTCGGGCTTCGACTTCATTCACTCAGGTGAGGCCATTCCTGCCTCCCTAACCGCGTCAGCAACCCTCTAGTGCACCCAGTACCCTAACCCGAGCCTCAGTTCGATCTTTGCAGCTCTCCCCAGCGAGATCCACCAACGCTCGAACCACCGTCCGCCGGAGTTGGGGCCACCGTCGACATGGTGCTCGCCGATGCTCAACTCCACAACCCACAGGTGCGGAAGAACCCAGTGACCACGTTGGTACCTTACGATTCCCCTAACTCACCGTGGATCGCCACCGGCGACAACCTCGGCCCTCGGGCGCCAGCGCTCTGCTTTAGTTTTCAAACCCGACGGGTGGGACCTCCCCGTCAGATTTTTCCCTTTTTCAAAACGTTTTCTGAAAACGCCTTCGGGCAAAATACGTCTTCCCCCTGGGCTGACATATTCTAGACTGAAACGTTTTCTGTTTTTATAAAGTGAACGCTGGAAACTTTCTGTTTCATTACAGAAAGGTCCCTGGACTAAAACTCTTATAACTTTTAAACAAAAGATGATTTTAACTTGAAACTTTTTCTGTCATCTTTATTTTCTTTCTAGTTTTTTGTCATATTTATTTGAAAAATATTTGGGATACTTTTTGTGCATGCACGGTATTTATGTAGTGTCTGGATTTTCTTTAATACGTAGATACCGGAAGGGGTAAAGGAGACGCATACTTCACCAAGCTAGATTCCGACTTCTTCGAACCAGGCAAGCATGTTTGAACCTTTGATATGATGAGTGTTTTGCATGGTTGCTTGAGTAGTTTTTCTCATGGCATGTTTATATAAGCATTTGTGAATGTTATGTGCATGCAAGGCAAGCTACCAGTGAGCTTCGAAGTTCGATGTGTCCTTATGATGATAAGGCAACACGATCATGCCAGCCATTAACTCCAGTTCTAACGTGGGTCAAGTCTCGATCCAGTTCGTTTCCCCTTCGTGCTGCCACATGTTTTCTGCAAAGAGTGCGGTTTAGTAAGTTGCAAACCTCTTTCCTAGTACACACCAAACAGAGAGACCACGATGAGGGTTCCATGGCCCTGGATTAAAGCCAGTCATCCGGTCAGGGGGCATGGGTGTTTCCGGTTGGGACCGAGAGGGGGGCACCCCTTAGAGCGCGCGATATAAATTTGATCCCATGCTATTCGAGGTTGAGGCCTCCCCATCTTAAGGTTTTTCTTGGACGTTTCCGAGGGTGATTCCTGGCAACGGAATGTGGAATGGGTGTGTACTGGTTAGACGTGTTTCTTCTAAAACACCGTAAACGGAACTAGTCCTTGTGACTACCGAAATCAGTTGGCTGTGGTAAAGAGTACAAACTCTGTAGATTCAAAACCATCCGAGTATTCATGTCCAAGAGCAAGGACTTGGACATCATCTCCGTGTCAGTCTCAGCCTCAGTGGCAAATCTCAGTGTCAACTCTAGTGGCAGTCTCCGGAGAACGAATTTAAAACCGAGAGTGGTAAACTCGGCTGAAGGTTATTTATGTGAATGGACTAACCAGTTCATCATTATATGCTGAGTATTTCCTTGCGATGATTTAAATTCACGAGATCTTTAAATTCGAATGATAAACTATAAGCCCTTTATGTGATGTCGCTCAGACGTCCGACTGTGGCATCATTGTCATTTACTTTTCAATATAAGCCCTTTTTGTGATGTCACTCAAACGTCCGACTATGGCATTATTGTTATTTACTTTTCATTATAAGCCCTTTATGTGGTGTCGCCTCGACGCCCGACTGCGGCATGTTAAATTTATTTTCACCTTTCGAGGCGTTCCTTTAGACACCCGATCGGTCTTCAGTTATTTTTATTGGGATTTCGGGAGGACTACCCCCTGATTTCCTCTTATTTATCGTGTAGTGCAAATCGGTCTTCGGAGGAAAAACTACTAAACCAGAACATTAATTATGATCTGTGACATATGATGATTATGATTATTCTTATTGTGGACTAATCATGTGTATTATTTGAATCAATGAGTATCCCTGGGACGGTTGTACCTCCTGGATATTCACTGTGATTATTTTTATATATAAGCCCTTTATGTGGTGTCGCTCAGACGCCCGACTGTGGCATGCTTGTTATTTCATTTACTTATAAGCCCTTTATGTGGTGTCGCACAAACGCCCGACTGTGGCATGCTTGTTATTCCTTTTATATATAAGCCCTTTATGTGGTGTCGCTCAGACGCCCGACTGAGGCATGCTTCATATTATTATCCTTTCGAGGCGTCGCTTCAGACACCCGATCGGTGCTTTCCATTGCTACTCCCTGATGGTTTACTCATGTTTTATTTGAATGATCTGCTTGCGTGCATCATGAACCATATTTCATAATTGACGAAGTGATCATAGAATATTTCAAAACATGATTATGAGTGGCTATATTATACCTGTGTTCTTAATGTTTGCGAGTACATTCAAAGTACTCACTGGCTTGTCCCTGGCTATTGTCTCTGCCAGATTTCTTGCGTGGAGTGGAGCGTTGTGATGACAGCCCCGGAACCTACGCAATGGTGATAGCAGCCTCGCGAAGATAGGAGTTATCCTGCTCAGCTGTTCCTGTGGGAAATGGAGTCCCATCTGATGATCCGCAAACTGCTTCCGCCATCAACCACTAGAAACCTTTTTGCTGTACTCATAGGCCAGAATGGTCTTGTACTACATATGATGTACTTTGCTTGGAGTTTCTGTATCAAGTTGGTGCCTCATCAGCTAACAGTAATCCTGGGGCTGGTGAGCACAAGGGCCATTTTCTAGGAAATTTATATCCCGAAAATCCGGTCCTGACATTTATCCTTGAGGTCCATCAGAATCTGAGCCGGGGGGCACGTGGGGTCTCCTGACCCGGCGGCAGCCGACCTGGTGGCTGTTGCTGCCGCTACTATGGAGTTCTGTCCGGGTTGTGTCCCTGCCATGAAGACTCCGGCCCAATTCGGCGGCTCAAGGGGGTCCGGAATACTGTTGCCATCGGAACAACCCCCGAGCATGCCATCCTGCAGCTGATAAAACGAGTCCGTCTCACCTGCTGATTATGTAGCATCAGAACAGATGGTCGTCTCACCGCCTTCCACCGATCCTTCAGAGTATTCACCGCCGTGGATGCGGCCCACGAAAGCATGCTTCACGACAGATTGAACACGGGTGGTCCTCGCGCGCTGAGCCGTGTCGATGAGGTTGGCGTGGATATCTGGCTCAGGTCCTGACTCGACGATCCGGCCAATCAAGACGTGCATTCTGCCAAAGGGGACACGGTACCCGTACTCAATTGAGCTGGCCTCGGGGCCCGGGCCTTTTTCGTCGATGTAGAGCTTGCCGCAACGACTCTTGGTCATCCGGCCCACAGCGTATCCCTTGAGCCCTTCGAAGTTGTCCTTTAAGAACTCAAATCCACCGTGCGCGGGCCCCATGGTGGGCACCAACTGTCGTGGAATTGTCACGGCAGATGTCCTAGTGAAAGGACTTAGTCGTAGGGCCATCACAACTTGGAAGCTTAAAGGGGTTAATGGGGACAAAGGACACGAGAGGTTTCATACTAGTTCGGCCCCTTACGATGAAGATAAAAGCCTACGTCTAGTTGTGTTGGTATTGCTGGGGTTTCGATCACCAAGAGGCTTATATACACGGGTTGACGCCTGGTGGTCTACAGAGTCCCGGCCGGCTCATAAATCGTGTCCGGCTCGGTGGCTTATCTTATATGCCTTTCTTTACAAGTCTTTCCTTACATACGGTGGTTTACTATATTGGGCCTTAAGCCACCACTAGGCCTTTGGGCCTTCTACAAGATTTGATAAACTATCATCTTAATGTTTACTGGGCTTCTTGTGTAACCCGCCATTGGGGCTGACCCGACCCCTCCTGGGTGGGTCATAACTGATAGTTATATCCCCAACACTCCCCCCATCAAGAAGAATCACAAGTACTCCCCCACCTCAAGTCACCACTTCGGTGCTTGAAGACGATGACTTTGTGGCCCAGCCAACTCCCTCTCCAAAGGCGTCGCCCGCACTCCGCAGGCTTCGCAAAGGACCAAGGCCACATGTCACTTTGTCAAGTGTTCCAGAAGGAGCAGAGCGCCAATGTGTTTCACGCCAAGTCTTTCCTGAGGCCTCTCCTACTTCGAACATCCCTGAGTCTGAAGCCGAAGCGGTTGAAGATATTCTCGCTGCATCAGCCGATGAACAAGAAGAACCAAGAGAAGAAGAACGTGTTGCTACACCCCCGTCCAACCCTGAAGTTGTTCTCGAGGAGAACATGTCCGACCCTCCAGCTACTCGAGTGGAGGTTGAAAACTCTGCGGTAGCCACTAACACCCATACTGAAGTCAATGACGTTGTCATGGCTGAAGCTACTGTGGCAACTGAAGTTAATGTGGTGCCAGAAGTGATTGCTCCTGAAGCCAATTTGCAGCCAGAAATCAATGCCACTGCTCCTGTACCGCCTCCACGGCCACACACCCTTGAGCAAGCATTCTATCAAGGCCAACTTACCACCGCCCGCTGGCCCATTCTGGTTCCTCAACCTGCAGCCGGTCCGCAATTTGACTATCACGTGGAGCACAGGCCTTAGGTCCAGAAGCCAAAGCCAAGGCTACCAAGGTTTCCAAGTACTACAACTTCACCAGGACCATTTAATCTAAATGGCTTCAAAGCACACAACACAATCTTTGACAGTGCCAGGAACCCCTACACAAGGCCAAGAATCTCCTCAGATCGATTCTGGAGTTATCAGCAGCGCATCTACTATTCCTGCATCTTATACAATCAGGGGCACATTTCCCCTCATATGCGTCTACAGAGCGAAGCCATGGCTGGCCTGCCCTGACTAGAAGAAGCCCTTGACTCCTTCAGAGATGCTGTCCTTCTATAGTTTGTGACTGCCAAAGAACATTGGAATGAAGAGCTTCTGCTACAATTCTACGCTACCCTCCACATTCGCGGCTACAACAGGGATCCGAAGACTTGGATCCTTGAGTGGATGACAGGCGATGTACACCATGAAGCTAAAGCCCAAGACATCATTGAGCTTACTGCCCTGTCCACTCCTGGCGAACATTATGAACCAGGTTGTCAACTACACCAGAATGCGTTGGAAAGCATCTTCCAGAAGCCAGAGCCAAATATGAGCCAAATGCTGAGCATGATGAAGCCACTGCCACAAGACGGTGACTATCCTAAGGAGTTCTTTGTTGAAGACCTAGAGTATCTGCCCCGCACCATTTATCATATTATCAGGCGAACTCTCTGGCCGGTCAAAGGACATTCTCCTACAGCGAAGCTTGAAGGAGCAATGAAGACATTGGTTTTCTATATCTTCAATGGCATCAGCTTCAATGCTCAAGACTTCTTCATCATGCAATTGGCTGGATCTGGCTCCGATATCTTTGGTCTGAAGTTCTATGCTCCATGAGTAGTGCGCCTCATCAAGCTTCACTCTACTATCAACTATCAGCCGTCTGCGCGCAGTCACCTTATATTCTTGCCAAAGGTTGATCTGTCTGTCGAAGCCATTTACCCAGAGCCTGCAAAGGAGCCAATTTATATTCACAATGTCAATCATCAAAGCTTCACCCAGCCCATTGAAGGAGTTCAGGCTGTTTCTCGTGTTTATCCCTTGGCTGGCAATACACGTGCCCCTCGCACCCAAACTGAAGCCACTACAAGTACCATCGCCCAAAGGCCTCGGAAGCGATCTCGTGTTCTCAATAGCCGAGAGCTTCTCGTCGCTCTACATCAGAAACAGGATAAGCATCATGACTGGCTTAAGTGTCAGATGCAAAGCCTCTTGGTGGACGTCAATCGCATTCGAAATCTTGCCACCAAGAATGCCATTGTTACACATGAAACCTGTCGGAGGTCTTGGAAGAGTTTGACGTTACTCAGTGCTGAAGCTGATCTTCAAGACGATGGCTTCATAGAGAGATTTAGGTTTGACTCAACTCTTCCGAGGAATGCTCACTTGCATTGGACTCCCTCACTTGAAGACTCTGACTAGTCTTCCTCAGCTGCAACAGTTAATGCAGGAATCATAGATGATCAAGATGATGCTACATCACCACCTCCAACTTCGGCGTGTATCGACATTGCACCAAGTTTGTCTGCACCACCAAACCTCAACGACAACCCTGCTTCATCGCCTACTCCTCATGGGAACTATTAGCAAGCTCTATGTCTTCAAACCTTTTTGGTAATTACTGACAAAATGGGGAGAAGCATATGAGTTGATAGTCTTCAAGCGGGTCCATATGGGTGGTTGGTATACTTTTGCTACATTTGTCAAGTGCTTACAACTCTCGCTTTTGATAAATTTGGTTCTTTTGAGTTGTAACACTTAAACTTGATGGTCGTCTGCTACCTTTTCAATACTATGTGATGCGATGATAAATTCCGCATGTGCGACGATAAATTCCGCACAAAGTCATTTTGCAGATGTCCATTTTTCATTATGCATGTCATTATGTTCGTTATATCCTTTCATGCATGATATATTGTCTTCATAAGTAGAAGAGGAGCTCCACAAGTACAACCTGCCATGTGCATTTGCATTCAAAAGCAAAATACTTATATGCACATCTTCAGCGGGAGCCTTTCTGCTACTTACGAAGACAATACCTAAATCCTTTACAATTTCACAAACTTTTATCCCCGTTGAAAGCTTCAACCAGTTTGTCATCAATCACCAAAAAGGGGGGAGATTGTAAGTGCATCTAGTGCCACCCCTAGTTGGTTTTGGAGTATTGACAACAAACCTGGTTGAGGGACTAATGTGTTTGTGAGAATTGCAGGATAACAAAGGTAGTAGTCCCTCATTGATTCGATTTACCTACCGGAGATGACCCCTAAAAATGTATGAAGACATTGAAGACAAAGGTGGTATGTGAAGACATTCACATTGAAGACTATGACAAGAGAGGACATTGCATGAAGACTATGGAGCGCGAAGACTTAGTTGCTTCGTTGTTTCCTTTTCTTCGTTGTTGAGTCATAGGAACTATCGTACTGTTAAGTGGGGTCCAGTGAACAAAGTCAGAGTGAATGAAGTGATGCTTAATCAAAATCCTATGTCTTTGAGCAAAGACAATGAGAGCAAAACTTATCCATAGGTGGAGAAGTCAGCTTTACTTGTAGCCCAAGTAAAGTTGACGCATGTTTGAAATCTGACCATTAGAAAACATGTCAGTTCCTTAGTGACCCAGGGTCATTTCGGACAAATCAGGTCGGGTTTCCTAGTGGCTATAAATAGCCCACCCCTACACCATAAATTGGTGGCTGCGTTAGTGCACGGCTTTTGTCGTTTGAGAGCAACCCACCTTGAAGTCTTTGAGAGAGAAATCCTTGCGAGGACAAAGCCCTAAACACCCAGAGCCAAAGAGTGTTAGGCATCACTGAAGTCTTCCTGTCTGTGTGATCTAAAGACTTGTTACACTTGAGGACTGTGAATCCTCCATCCGGTTAGGCGTCGCGTTCTAAGCATCCAAGAGTCATTGTGGATCGCCGATGAACGAAGTCTGTGAAGGTTTGGAAGTCTACCTTGAAGACTTACCAGAGTGATTGGGCAAGGACTGGGTGTCCTTAGATCAAGGGGAATATGGTGAAGACACGGTCTTTTGAGTTAAATCTCAGCCTCCCTAACCAGACGTACAGTTGTAACAACAACTGGAACTGGTCCAACAAATCATTGTCTTCAACAAGCCACTGGTTCTATCCTTTCCATCTCTTTATTTACAGTTGGTCCTTGTGAAGTCATTGCCAGTTTGCATTGTCCATTTGTCTTCACTGTGTGACTGTTTGTTCAGATTGGTTTCATACTATCTTCCATCCTGATCTGTAATGCCTAGCTGCTATTAGTATTCGTGTTCTCACTTCATTGAATACTTGACTATGGCTTGTCTAGTGTAGTCTACCTTCCGCTGCATGGTTATAGGTTCATTTCTATAGTTTGTCTTCAAAACTCCCATGTTTTGAAGACTTCCATAAAAATTGCCAATTCACCCCCTCTAGTCGATAACTAGCACTTTCATGTCTGTTTCTCGAGCTTTAGTTGAATCGGATTCAATGAACATAGTTCTTTCTGAAGATCAAAAAGCAATCACTATACCACGTTGTGGTTTTTTGATGCGTAGGTAAGAACGGTTCTTGCTCAGCCCGTAGCAGCCATGTAAAACAAAGTAGAGGACGTCTAACTTGTTTTTGCAGGGCATGTTGTGATGTGATATGGTCAAGAAATGATGCTAAATTTTATTGTATGAGATGATCATGTTTTGTAACACAATTATCGGCAATTGGCAGGAGCCATATGGTTGTCGCTTTATTGTATGAACTGCAATCGCCATGTAATTGCTTTACTTTATCACTAAGCGGCAGCGATGGTCGTAGAAGAAATAGTTGGCAAGACGATAACGATGCTTCGATGGAAATCAAGGTATCAAGCCGGTGACGATGGTGATCATGACGGTGCTTTGGAGATAGAGATCAAAGGCACAAGATGATGATGGTCATATCATATCACTTATATTGATTGCATGTGATGTTTAACCTTTATGCATCTTATTTTGCTTAGTTCGCCTGTAGCATTATAAGATGATCTCTCACTAAATTTGAAGGTATAAGTGTTCTCCCTGAGTATGCACCATTGCTACAGTTCGTCGTGCCGAGACACCATGTGATGATCGGGTGTGATAAGCTGTAGATTCACATACAAGGGGTGCAAGCCAGTTTTGCACGCGCGGAATACTCGGGTTAAACTTGACGAGCCTAGCATATGCAGATATGGCCTCAGAACACTGGAGACCGAAAGGTCGAGCGTGAATCATATAGTAGATATGATCAACATAGTGATGTTCACCATTGAAAACTATTCCATCTCACGTGATGATCAGACATTGTTTAGTTGATATGGACCATGTAATCACTTAGAAAATTAGAGAGATGTCTATCTAAGTGGGAGTTCTTAAGTAATTTGATTAACTGAACTTTAATTTATCATGAACTTAGTACCTCATAGTATTTTGCATGTCTATGTTGTTGTAGATAGAGGGCCTGTGCTGTGGTTCCGTTGAATTTTAATCCTCATTGCTACATAGAAGAATTACGTGCTGTAGCGACCCGACCTCAAACGGTCAAGTCTCTGTGCTTCAGTGTCATCCCTGGATCGGTAATGCTGACACACACAATACTCGAGGATTTATAACAGAGTAGCAATCACACACTTATTACATTGAATGTCTCAAATGAGAACTTATTACAACAAATATGGCTTAAGGCCATCTAATACGATAACAGCGGAAGGCTTGGAAGATAAAGTGAGTCCATCAACTCCAATGGCATAGCTGAGCTGCAAGGCAACGACCTAACGAACCTTACTCCTCGTCTGAAAAGTCTGCAACATAATACGTTGCAGCCCGAAAACGGGTCAGCACATGGAATATGTTGGCAAAGTAACACAGTAGAGCAAGAACAGAATAATGCTATCACTACATGCATATTTGGCTGGTGGAAAGCTCTAGGGTTATAGTTTTGCGAAAAGCCATTTTTCCCTACAACAAAGGAATAGATTTTATTTAACTATCATGGTAGTTGAAACATCATTGAGAAGGTTCCTCCAACTCAATCCCAATTAGAGTATTTAACAACCCAACAATATTATTTTAGAGTGATGAGATACTTATGATACTCCAAGTACTAGATACTCAAGATGTCCATAACCGGGTACATGGCTAACCATGATTAGTTCATACACCCTGCAGAGGTTTGTGATACGTCCCCAACGTATCTATAATTTTTGATTGTTCCATGCTATATTATCTACTGTTTTGGACATTATAGGCTTTATTATCCACTTTTATATTATTTTTGGGACTAACCTATTAACTGGAGGCCCAACCCAGAATTGCTGTTTTTTGCCTGTTTTAGGGTTTCGAAGAAAAGGAATCTCAAATGGAGTCCAAACGGAATGAAACCTTTGGGAACGCGATTTTCTCAACTAACAAGACCTAGGAGACTTGTACCTACATCAAGACACAAAAGAGGTAGGGGGCGCGCCCACCCCCACCAGGCGCGCCCTCCACCCTCGTGGCCCCCCTGTTGCTCCACCGACATACTCCTTCTTCCTATATATACCTACGTACCCCCAAACGATCAGATACAGAACCAAAAACCTAATTCCACCGCCACAACTTTCTGTGTCCACGAGATCCCATCTTGGGGCCTATTCTGGAGCTCCGTCGAAGGGGGCATCGATCACGCAGGGCTTCAACATCATCACCATAGCCTCTCCAATGAAGTGTGAGTAGTTTACCTCAGACCTACGGGTCCATTGTTAGTAGCTAGATGGCTTCTTCTCTCTTTTTGGATCTCAATACAATGTTCTCCCCCTCTCTTGTTGAGAACTATTCGATGTAATCTTCTTTTTGCGGTGTGTTTGTTGAGATTGATGAATTGTGGGTTTATGATCAAGTCTATCTATGAACAATATTTGATTCTTCTCTGAATTCTTTGATGTATGATTGGTTATCTTTGCAAGTCTCTTCGAATTATCAATTTGGTTTGGCCTACTTGATTGATCTTTCTTGCAATGGGGGAAGTGCTCAGCTTTGGGTACAATCTGGTAGTGTCCTTTTCCAATGACAGTAGGGGCAGCAAGGCACGTATTGTATTGTTGCCATCGAGGATAAGAAGATGGGGTTGTCATCATATTGCATGAGTTTATCCCTCTACATCATGTCATCTTGCTTAAGGTGTTACTCTATTTTTAACTTAATACTCTAGATGCATGCTGGATAGCCGTCGATGAGTGGAGTAATAATAGTAGATGCAGGCAGGAGTCGGTCTACTTGTCTCGGACGTGATTCCTATATACATGATCATGCCTAGATATTCTCATAACTATGCTCAATTCTGTCAATTGCTCAACAGTAATTTGTTCACCCATCGTAGAATACTTATGCTCTCGAGAGAAGCCACTAGTGAAACCTATGGCCCCCAGGTCTATCTTCATCATATTAATATCATACTACTTAGTTATTTCCTTTGCTTTTTACTTTGCCTTTATTTTACTTTGCATCTTTATCACAAAAATACCAAAAATATTATCTTATCATGTCTATCAGATCTCACTCTTGTAAGTGGCCATGTAGGGATTGACAACCCCTATTCGCGTTGGTTGCGAGGATTTATTTGTTTTGTGCAGGTACGAGGGACTCACGCGTAGCCTCCTACTCGATTGATACCATGGGTTTCAAAAACTGAGGGAAATACTTACGCTACTTTGCTGCATCATCCCTTCCTCTTCGGGGAAAACCAACGCAGTGCTCAAGAGGTAGCAGTTTGCGCACTTTTCCCCACAAGACTCGATCTCCTCCGTTGGATTTCTCGCACTACATGGTGTTTGAGAAACGGATGACCGAGACACAGTCTTTCAGAAGCATTAACCCCTTACTCCGGGAAGACAATACCAAACCTACATCCCTCTACCTGCTGATCCACATCTTCGGGAGCTTCAGGCAACTTACTCAACTATGCTAGAGCCCATAATAGCTTGTGGCTGCACACAGAAGTATGTAGTTTGAAAATATGTCAGTTCCCTTTGAGCCTAGGTGGCGGACCGTAGGATTATCACACGGGTACTCCGGGATATCCTAGGACAACACTGGATTCCCCAGGTGCCCAACCAACAATCCACCCAAATGTGTATTCAAGTTGCCACCTTAAGTTGAACCATTAATTAACAATCTCACATCTGTCATGGATTTCACCACTGGTAGAAAAAGGGCCTTTAGTCCCGGTTCGTAAGGGCCTTTAGTCCCGGTTCTGGAACCGGGACTAAAGTGTCGGTACTAATGCCCTGACCCTTTAGTCCCGGTTCAATCCAGAACCGGGACTAAAGGCCCTCCACGTGGCCGGTCCACCTTTAGTCCCGGTTGGTAATACCAACCGGTACTAAAGGAAATTTCCTGATTTATTTTTTGAAATTTTTTTTTTGATTTTTTTTTGAATTTTTTTTATTTTCAAATTTCTGAATTATTTTAACCTCTAATCTCTAATCACCCCTCATGAGTGCTCAATTTAATCTCTAATCACCCCTCATCATTCCAAATCATCTCACTTCCCGAATGGTCACCCATCCTCTCACTACTCCAGCCTGAGCACGCTTAACTTCCGGGTTCTATTCTCCCTCGTTTGCAAGTCTGCACTTGTTGTTTTCCTGACAATAGTAAGATGTCAATCCTATTAACCCTCAGGTATTTAGCTTGAGCATTAAGTCACATATTTCACTGTTTGAGTTTAAAACTATTGTTCTAAAAAACAATAATTTTTTAGTAACACTAATATTTTTGAATAAGTACTTTGACCATTGTTTGACCAAGTTTGACCATAGTTTGACCAGATTTGACCATAGTTTGACCAGATTTGACAAAAATTCAAAAAAGGTGAAATAATTATTTAATAAAACTAATATTCTTGAATAATTATTTAGTAACACTAATACTTCTTGAATAAGTATTTAAAAAAACTGAAATTTGAGCATAACTTTTTTTCCTTTTGGAATTTGAGGATTCTAGAAATTTGCAAACAGGCCGTAGGCCGTCTCCATTGGATGTAACTTTTCGAGTAGATGATTTTTCATATAAAAAACTTTTTCATCCGAGTTCGTATGCAAAAGTTATGCGCATTTTACAAATTCCAGAGAGATTTTGTAAATAAAGTCGAAATTCATATTTGTAAATTTTCCCAACAACTAGACCACATATCACATGTGAAACTTATTTTCTTTTAATTTATTTACATTTACATCATTTTCTTTTATTTTATTTTAAACTGAAAAGGCGATCCACGGGGGGGGGGGGGGTATAGTTTGAAAATGGAACCTTTAGTACCGGTTCGTGGCACGAACCGGGACTAAAGGTCTCATCCCCATTAGTCCCGGTTCGTGCCTCAAACCGGGACTAAAGGTCTAATCTTTGGTCCCGGTTTGTGGCATGAACCGGGACCAATAGTTGTGGGCCAGGAGCGAGGCCCATTGGTCCCGGTTCATCCCACCAACCGGGACCAAAACGTCTAGATGAACCGGGACTAATGCCTTAGCCGCACGAACCGGGACCACTGCTCACATTAGTCCCGGTTCTAGACTGAACCGGGACTAATGGGCTGAGGCGGCCTTGACCATAGCCCCTTTTTCTACTAGTGCACTCACCCAGACCACATCTACGAGCATAGCATAGCAATATAAGCAATTCATAAAAGTAACTCCCAAGGGTTTGATAATAACAGGGCAATAGGTTCTACCTCATCAACTACTTCCCAACCCACATGTTAAATCACAACCTACCCATGCAATGTTTGGGGATTGGAACTAATGCATAATAACTGGGTGATAAAGGGGTATGATCAAAGTTTTACTTGCCTTGCTGATGATCCGCAAAACCTAGGGATTCGTAGTAGCACGCTACGCACTCCGGGTGTTCCACCGCAAACAAACAATAGCATCAATAAGCAAGCAAGCAAAGAAACACGGGTAAACTCGAATAAGAAGATCTAACCAAAAAGTTCAACTTAAGAACTCCGGTTTGCGAAAAGAATCAAATCAAACGGAGCAACGAAACTCAAACGGCGAAAGAAACAAGATCCGTTTACTAATCAGGACTAAGGTCAAATTTCACAGTAGCAAAAGCTTGTTCAAGTAGGCTAAATGGAAAGAGGGTTTTGAGACGTAGATCTAGGCGCTTGAATTGCCTGATTCCGACAAACGAGCGAAAAGATAAACTAAAACAAAAACCGGATCAGGAATCGCGATTGAAAATAATCGCGGAAAATCCGAGAAAAAGAAAACTGACGAACAGCCTAACGAACGAGCGTTCGTTGTCTGTTACTAACGAGCGAGTGAACTCCGTTCGTTAAAACGAACGAGGGAACTCCGTTCGTTAAAACAAACATTCGCAAAGTTGTTGAACCGCAAAAAAACGGTGAACCGATCTATCCAAAAAACTAGGGTTTCTAAAAAAACTGAACCGGGTTTTTTTTAAACTGAACGGTTCTACCTCCGGCGAAGTCCGGCGCGGCGGGCGGCTCCGGCGAGCGGCGGGGTAATGCGGGCAGGCGGCGGAGAGGTGTAACCTGCCATATTTGTATTCCAACTCTTCCATTTCCGGCACTAAGTTATGATATTCCTTGTTGTTTGGTTTTGTCTTCGTTTTGCTTTTGTCCATGTCATGCATTTCATATCATGTCATCTTGTGCATCGCGTTTGCATACGTCTTTGTCTAATGCATCCGAGCATTTTCCCCGTTGTGCATTCCGGCACTCCTACGTCCTCTGGTGTCCCCTTTTACCTCTTTTCGTGTGCGGTTGTTAAACGTTCTTGGATTGGACCGAGACTTGCCAAGCGGCCTTGGTTTACCACCGGTAGACCGCCTGTCAAGTTTCGTGCCATTTGGACTTCTTTTGATACTCCAGCAGTTAACCAAGGAACCGTAAAGGCCTCGTGTGTGTTGCAGCCCAACACCTCTCCAAAGTGGCCCAAAACCCACCTAAACCTCCTCCATCATCTCGGTCGTTCGATCACGACCGCGTGGCCGAAAACCGTGCTCAATTTATAAATAGGCCTCCTCCTTCGAAATCCTGGATAGGCCTCCTCCTCCGAAATCCTGGATCAAACCCTACCCTAACCTTCCCCTCACGCCGCCGGACGTTTCCTCTCCACCGGACAGACATGATCTCCGCCCTCGCCGCTGCCACGTGGCGCCTCCTGGTTCGCTAAGGCGCTGTGCCCCACATCGCCGCCGGCCCGCCAGGCCCGAGGCGGGCCCCCGAGGCCCAGTCGGCCACCGCCTGCGCCCGTTCGTCCCCGTTGCCCGGCTCTCCCCGTGCCGCCCCTCGCCGCCTCCTCGCCACCCACGCACGCCGGAGCTTGTAGCCGGCCGCCTCCGCTCCGCCAACAGTCGCCGCCTCGCTCCCCGTCCACCTCGCCGGCCTCCCTGTTCCTCCTCACCGGCGCCCCGACGTCCTCCCGCGCCGGCCACTTCTTCCCGCTACTCCGGCGAGCCCCTGCTTCCTCTACGACCCCGGCGAGCTATTGTTCCGGCGAGATTTCAATGGACCTCGGGAAGCGCGCCCTAGATCCAGATCCGAAATCAGTGTTGACCCAGTTTTCTGTCTAAGTCTGCATTATTTTTAGCATTGTTCATCACATCATAAGTTTGCATCTGTAGCTCCGTTTTGGGCGTGTAGCATATCAAGTTGTTCGTCTGGATGTGCACTTCATTTCATTCCATTGCACCATGTTCATTTAAGTTCATCTTGATGCCCTAAATGCTGTTGCAAGAGTGCTATGTAATGTTAGTTCCTGTTTCTTAACAGATTATGGACATTTGTCATTTTTGCCATGTTTAATGTGTGCCTCCTATGAACTTGAGACCTACATGTGTTTTGTGCTATGCCATGCCATCTTTATAGGGGAGTATGCCATGTATTTTCGTGATCAATGTGGTGACTAGCACAAGCATGCAAAGTAGCTCTCGTGATGTTGCTGATTTCAGGGACTTTGAATTCTTCTAAGTCTTTTGAGCATGTTCAGTAAGGATGTTATGGATATATTGTTATGCTCTATCCATCAATGTCTTTGTTTGCAATTATGGAGCACCCTAGCATGACCCAATGTTTCTCTACTTTTGCTATTAAATGTTCCTAGCAGATTGTTTACGTGCTAAGCAATTTTGCCGAGGTTGTTGTATTTGATCCATGCATGCTATGAGAGTGTTCTTGCCATGGTTAGCTTATTTATCATGTCTTCTTGCTGGGTGTATGCTTAGTTTGTCATGCAATGCCTTGTGGTGAGTGCATCAAGCTCGCAAACATGCCTACGTAACTCTGTTTTTGCCATGTTCTAGTTTTGTGCTGTGTCTGAATCTGTTAACGAAACTTTCTATGTTTACATGCTTGCCATTGTATTTTCTGATCCCTTTTGGCTTATGGTTAGTAAGGGACTTTTGTTATATGCTTTGAGTAGTTTCATCTCATGCCTTGCTTTGCCATGATATGTTCCTGTAGCATGTTGTAATCTTGCTCTAAAGATTGCTTCCTGATGTTCCTGTAGCATGTTGTAATCTTGCTCTAAACATTGCTTCCTGATGTTAAGTCTGTGAACCTGAATCTTTTGCACTTTTGCCATGCTTGTTTGAGCCTGCTATTGTCTGATTTAGCCATAGCTCAGTGTTCATATTTTGTCAAGCATCTTGAGTGCATCACTGCCATGTGCTTTGTTGCTATGTTAGAGTGCAGTAGCTTGTTTTTCTTGATGCATTTAGATGGCATCGTGCTGTTAATCGCAGATTGGTGCCATTATTGTTTTGCTTGCCATTTGCAAACCGTGCATCCGATTCCGGTGATCCTTATATTGATTTCGACCGAAATCAACTCATCTTTCCAACGGCACTCTTGGTTTGCCAAGTTGAGGCCTGATTCAATCTTTCCTTTCCGAAGCGTGCATAGGCATTGCATATCACATCCAGCATATCATGCCATGTTTTGCATCTTGTTGCTTGCGCATTGCACCGTGGTTGATCGTGGTTCCCTTTGCTTGTGTTCTTGCTTTGGGTAGAGCCGGGAGCCGAGTACATGATCGAGGAACCAGTTGTGTACGCTTATGAGGATCAAGCTTTCGTCAACTCGGAGAACTTTGCAGGCAAGATGACCATGCCCTTGAAATCACTTCTATCTTTGCTTGCTAGATGCTCGCTCTATTGCTATGCCTATGCTATGATACCTACCACATGCTTTATCATGCCTCCCATATGACATGCCAAACCTCTAACCCACCTTGTCCTAGAAAACCATTGTTTGGCTATGTTACTGCTTTGCTCAGCCCTTCTTATAGCGTTCCTAGTTGTAGGTGAAGATTGGAGTTTGTTCCTTGTTGGAACATGTTTATTGTCGGGATATGACTATTATATCTTGTCTACTTTAATGCATCTATAAACTTGGTAAAGGGTGGAAGGCTCGGCCTTATGCCTGGTGTTTTGTTCCACTCTTGCCGCCCTAGTTTCCGTCATACCGGTGTTATGTTCCTTGATTTTGCGTTCCTTACACAGTTGGGCTATAATGGGAACCCCTTGACAGTTCGCCTTGAATAAAACTCCTCCAGCAAGGCCCAACCTTGGTTTTACCATTTGCCACCTAGCCTTTTTCCCTTGGGTTCCGTGGACTCAAGGGTCATCTTTATTTTAAACCCCCGGGGCCAGTGCTCCTCTGAGTGTTGGTCCAACTTTTCAGCTGCCGTGGCCACCAGGGGAAACTCTGGGCCGGCCTACCAGAAGTTTGGACAATCCGGTGTGCCCTGAGAACAAGATATGTGCAGCTCCTATTGGGATTTGTCGGCACATTCGGGCGGCGTTGCTGGTTTAGTTTACCATTGTCGAGATGTCTTGTAACCGGGATTCCGAGTCTGATCGGGCCATCCTGGGAGAAGGAATATCCTTCGTTGAGCGTGAGAGCTTGTGATGGGCTAAGTTGGGACACCCCTGCAGGGATTTGAGCTTTCGAAAGCCGTGCCCGCGGTTATGTGTAGATGGGAATTTGTTAATGTCCGGTTGTAGAAAACTTGAAACTTAACTTAATTAAAATGGATCAACAGCGTGTGTAGCCGTGATGGTCTCTTTTCGGTGGAGTCAAGGAAGAGAACACGGTCTCGGGTTATGCTTGAACGTAAGTAGACCTGGATCACTTCTTGATCATAGATTCCCGAACGTGCTTTGCCTTCTCTTCTCGCTCTCTTTTGCGTATGTTAGCCACCATATATGCTAGTGCTTTCTACAGCTCCACCTCATACCTTTTACCTACCCATAAGCCTAAATAGTCTTGATCGCGAGGGTGTGAGATTGCTGAGTCCCCGTGACTCACAAATTACTTCCAAAACCAGATGCAGGGGCCGATGATACCGTTCCAGGAGATGCGGCTGAGCTCAAGTGGGAGTTCGATGAGGACTCAGGCCGATACTACGTTTCCTTTCCATACGATTACTAGTGGAGCCCAGTTGGGGCGATCGGGGACATTATGCATTTGGGGTTGTCTTTATTTTCGTTCCATAGTCGGACCTTGATTGTATCTGGATGATTGTAATGCTATATTTATGTTATTGTGTGAAGTGGCGATTGTAAGCCAACTATGTACCTTTTCTTATTCAGTACATGGGATGTGTAAAGATTACCCCTCTTGCGACATTGCCTACAACGCGGTTATGCCTCTAAGTCGTGCTCCGACACGTGGGAGATATAGCCGCATCATGGGTGTTACAAGTTGGTAATCAGAGCCTTCCCCGACTTAGGAGCCCCTTGCTTGATCGAATCAATGGCGTTGTTGAGTCTAGAAAAAAATTGTTTTGAGTCCTATAGGATTATATATATCAGAGAGTAGGATTCTTTTTACTCCTCAGTCCCTTCGTCGCTCTGGTGAGGCATCCTGACGTAGGTTTTGACTCTTCTCTTCTCAAATTCCACTAATTTTTTTAGGATCACGCGGGTATCTTGGAATCGTTTCGATGGTTTTGTGACGAGAACATTGTTCTTGGTGCCTCCTGACATTTAGGGGTTGTTGCAGTGTCCTGGGGAGCTGAGCTCCGAGGTGTTGTTGTCACAATTTTATCATTGCAGTTCTGGAATACCTGAGTTTCGCCGACATCGAAAATCTCTTTTATGCAGTTGTTGGTGAGATAACCTCGACGCCACCCAGTACTAGGGCGGGAGTTCGGGAGTATTTCCATAACTCGTATAACGGATGCTTTTCGAAGGTTGAGGTAAATGATTTCTGAAGGTTTCTTGGTTATGTGTTGAAGGATGGATACAGCTGGATGTAGGATTTGCTAGTTTTGGGTGAGATATTATGCTTCCCCTGTATCCCCAACACCTGATTGCATAACTGGAAAATTTCGGGAGTTTCATAGGTGGGAATTCATGTAGCTCTAGTATTTCTTCCGTATATAATTCGTTCGTGATTGGGTAATCCTTACCAAGTATTTGTTCTTGTATGTACCTTGTTGTTTTATTCATCTACCTCTATCTAATGGCTTCTCAATTTATGGAAGGGTGACCATTTAATTTGGAATTCATTCGTTCATTCTTGTTCGAATGTTAAGACAAATGTTGCACTTTCGATCCATTTGATTCAGCTTGAATATATGTCTTTCAAGATGCTAACGGATGTCACCCTCTTTAGGATGGCTCCTCCAACGCGTCTGAATCCAGATCCGCCGCCACCACCTCCACCTCCGGAGGCATGGCAAGCTGTGATGGCCGCTACCAACACCAACACGCAGATGCTTATGCAACTCTTGCAAGAGCGCAACTAAGGAAATCAAGGCCATGGCCACAATCAGAATCAGTTTGCTACACTCAACCAGTTCCTCGCAAACCAGCCAAAGACCTTCAGTAACTGTGTCGAGGCCACAGACCCTGATGATTGGCTCGTGGATATCTGGAAACATTTCGAGTGCAGCAACGTCAGGCCTGAGGACTTTGTCAAGTTTGCTTCGTTCCAACTCAAAGACCAAGCTGCAGAGTGGTATCAGCAATACAAAGATTCCAGAGGAGGTCGTGTGATTACCTGGGATGAATATCACCAAGACTTCAAAGCTCACCACATTCCTCAGAGTGTTGTTGAGAGCAAGCGTGAGGAGTTCCGCAATCTGAAGCAAGGCATCATGTCTGTTTACCAGTACAACATCATGTTCTAGAAGCTCGCTCGTTTCACCAAGCAAGACGTCCCTCATGAGAAGAGGATGATTTATCAGTTCAGAGGTGGCCTCAGAGAAGATCTGTATCTAGCACTCGTTCTTTTTGAGTAGAAAAAGTACGACGAACTCTACAACATGGCACTGAAGCAAGAGACTGCTCAGCTCAAGTGCGATGCTTCCAGGAAGAGAGTCAGGGATGCAACTTCTTCTTCTTCAACTCAAGTGGTAGCTAAGCAGCAAAAGTATTGGTTGCCTCCTCCTCCTACGTTCCGTTAGCCTTATCAACAGAAGAGCAAATGTGGCAATGGATCTTCCCACCCACCCAACCCAAGCTTTCAGAACAAGACTTTGTCTCATGCTCCAAGGTCAAGTGCTCCGTATCACCGTCCGCTCTCAAAGTTCACGTGCAACATGTGTCAGCAGAAGGGTCACTATGCAAACAAATGCTTCAACCAGAGGCGTCTTCCTCCTCCTCCTCCTCCCGTGAGATCTGCTAGCAATGTAGTGGTCAAGCATAATCCCAAGTTTGCAAAGGTCAACTTGATGAACGCAGCTCAGGCAAAGGACTCGTCAGATGTGATCATGGGTAACCTTCCTGTTAACGATATTCCTGCAAAAGTTCTTTTTGATACCGGTGCATCGCATTGTTTCATCTCAAGACCATTTGCATCTAAGAATGAGTTGGCTTTCCAAGATTTGCATAGTCCGTTAGCAGTTGTCTCACCGGGTAAATGCTTGCACGCAAGCTACATGGTTCCGGAGGTTTCTATCACGTTGGGCGACTATCAGTTTCTGTTTTCTCCAATGGTCCTTGGTAACTCGGATATTGTTCTCATTCTCGGCATGGACTGGCTTTCTAAGCACAAGGATCAGCTTGATTGTGCTGCCAAGCAGATTCAATTAACACACTCGTCTGAGGATGTGATCGTCTTTGCTGCTCGTAATGATACCATTCGGCTGTTTTCTCTCAATGAGAAGGGCGAGTTGGATTCCATCTCTCAAATTCCAGTCGATTGTGAATATCAAGATGGCTTTCCATAAGAGCTTCCAGGAATGCCTCCTCACTGGCCAGTTGAATTCATCATTGATCTTGAGCCTGGCATGGAACCTGTTTGCAAACGTCCCGAAAAGCTTGGACCTGAAGAATTGAAGGAGATGAAGAAACAACTCGATATTCAAGAGCGTATGGGTCTCATCCGACCAAGTTCATCTCCTTGGGGTTGTGGAGTTCTTTTATCAAGAAGAAGGATGGAACAGACCGACTTTGTGTCGACTACCGTCCATTGAACAAGAAGACCATAAAGAACAAGTACCCACTTCCCATCATCAATGATATTTTCGAACAACTCAAAGGTGCTCAAGTATTCTCTAAGCTTGACCTCCGTATGGGCTATCATCAGATTCGCGTTCATGAACAAGATATCCCCAAGACAGCATTCAGAACAAGCTATGGTTCATATGAATACACTGTCATTTCTTTCGGCCTTGTCAACACTCCTCCAACATTTTCTCCATGATGAACTTCATCTTCAACACCTACACAAATGAATTCGTCTTGGTCTATCTCGATGACATTCTAGTCTTTTCCAAGAACAAGGAGGATCATGCCAAGCACTTGAGATTGGTGCCGGACAAACTCAGAGAACATCAGTTCTATGCGAAGTTTTCGAAGTGCGAGTTTTGGCTCAATGAGGTTCTCTACCTTGGGCATATCATCTCCGCCAAGAGCATAGATGTTAATCCTGAGAAGGTGTGTGCAATTGTGAATTGGGAACTGCCTCAGAATGTGAAGCAACTCCGCAGCTTCCTTGGGCTCGCAAGCTATTGTCGAAGGTTCATTGAGAACTTCTCAAAGATCGCGAAGCCTCTTTCCAACCTTATCCAGAAGCATGTGAAGTATGTCTGGACGCCTGAATGTGACATCGCTTTAAACACCCTCAAAGAGAAGTTAGTCATAGCTCCAGTTGTAACTCCTCCTGATGAATCCAAACCGCTCGAAGTTTTCTGTGATGCTTCCCTGCAAGGTCTTGTTGCAGTGCTAATGCAAGAGAAGAAAGTTGTGGCCTATACCTCTCGCCAGTTGAAGCCCAACGAAAAGAACTACCCCACTCATGACCTCGAGTTGGCGGTAGTTGTCCATGCTCTTTTAACATGGAGACATCTCTTGTTGGGAAGGAAAGTGGACATCTTCACTGATCATAAGAGTCTCAAGTACATTTTCACTCAGCCCAACCTCAACCTCAGGCTGACTCGTTGGGTCGAGATGATTCAAGAGTATAATCCGAGTATTGAATATACTCCACGCAAGGCCAATGTCATTGCTAACGCATTGAGCAGAAAGGCTTACTGCAACAGTTTGATTCTCAAGACCTACCAACCGGAGCTTTGTGAAGCTTTCCGCAAACTTAATCTCCAAGTTGTTCCTCGAGGATTCCTTGCCAACCTCCAAGTCTCTCCTACTTTGGAAGATCAGATTCATGAGGCTGAACTTCTTGATGCTATGGTTAAGAAGGTGAAGATTGGGATTGCGAAGAGCCAACCCAAGTACAAGTGCTATCATCTTGATGACAAGGATACTCTATTCTTTGAGGATAACATTGTTGTTCCTAAGGGTCACCTTCGTAAAGTCATTATGAATGAGGCTCACAATTCACTCCTCTCTATTCACCCTGGAAGTACAAAGATGTACCATGACCTCAAGCAGTCGTATTGGTGGACTCTAATGAAGCGCGAGATTGCTCAGTTCATGAATGAATGTGATGTCTGCAGAAGAGTGAAAGCAGAACACCAATGACCAGCTAGTCTCTTCCAACCTCTTGCCATTCCAGAATGGAAGTTTGACCATATTGAGATGGACTACGTGATTGGATTTTCCAAGTCGAAGCGTGGCAATGATGCTATCTTCATTGTCATCGACAAGCTCACTAAAGTGGCTCATGTTCTTCCTATCAAAGAATCTATCACAGCAGCTCAGTTGGCAGGGCTATATACCTCCAGGATTGTCTCTCTGCACAGCATTCCGCAGTTGATATCTTCTGATCATGGAAGCATCTTCACCTCTAAGTTTTGGGATTCCTTTTAGAAGGCTATGGGCAGCAGCATTCACTTCAGCACAGCTTTTCATCCTCAAACCAGTGGCCAAGTCGAGCGAGTAAATCAAATTCTTGAAGATATGCTCAGGGCATGTGTCATTTCTTTCGGTATGAAGTGGGAAGATTATCTTCCATATGCCGAGTTCTCCTACAACAATAGCTTCCAAGCGAGTTCGGGCAAGGCCCCATTCGAGATTCTCTATGGCAGAAAGTGTCGTACTCCTCTTAACTGGTCAGAGACTGGTGAACGCCAACTTCTTGGCAATGACTTGATCACAGAGGCTGAAGAAATGTGCAAAGTCATTCGTGAAAATCTTAAAGCCGCGCAATCGCGCTAGAAGAGTTACTATGATATCAAGCACCCTGACTTGGCTTTCGAGATCGGAGACCATGTCTACCTCCGCGTCTCTCCAATGAAAGGTACTCATCGCTTCGGTATCAAAGGGAAGCTTGCCCCTAGATACATGGGTCCTTTCAAGATCATTGGCAAAAGAGGCGATCTCGCCTATCAACTTGAGCTTCCATCCAACTTTGCAAATGTGCACGACGTGTTTCACGTGTCTCAGCTCCACAAGTGTTTCAAGTCTCCTGACCGCACCATCAACTTCAAAGGGATTGGTCTCCAAGAAGACCTGCCTTATCATGAGCATCCCGTTGCTATTCTTGAAGAAAATAAGCGCAAGACTCGCATCATTCCGATCATGAAGCGACCTAGGAACGCCAGGACCACGTCCGTTCCGAATATCCGGAGTTTTTCTAGTCCTAGATCTCGGGACGAGATCCTTATGTAACCTGCCATATTTGTATTCCAACTCTTGCCATTTCTGGCACTAAGTTATGATATTCCTCGTTGTTGGGTTTTGTCTTCGTTTTGCTTTTTTCCATGTCATGCATCTCGTATAATGCATCTTGTGCATCGCATTTGCATATGTGTTCGCCTCATGCATCCGAGCATTTTCCCCGTTGTCCGTTTTGCATTCCGGCACTCCTACGTCCTCCCGTGTCCCCTTTTACCTCTTTTCATGTGTGGGTGTTAAACGTTCTCGGATTGGACTGAGACTTGCCAAGACGCCTTGGTTTACCACCGGTAGACCGCCTGTCAAGTTTCGTGCCATTTGGACTTCGTTTGATACTCCAACGGTTAACCGAGGAACCGTAAAGGCCTCGTGTGTGTTGCAGCCCAACACCTGTCCAAAGTGGCCCAAAACCCACCTAAACCCCCTCCATCATCTCGGACGTTTGATCACGATTGTGTGGCCAGAAACCATGCTCAATTTGGAGTCTCCTAGCTCCTTCTATGTATAAATAGGCCTCCTCCTCCGAAATCCCGGATCAAACCCTACCCTAACCTTACCCTCGCACCGCCGGACGTTTCCTCTCCACCGGACAGACATGTCTGCTGCCCTCGCCGCCACCACGTGGCGCCTCCTGGTTCGCTGAAGCGTCGTGCCCCACATCGTTGCCGGCCCGCCAGGCCCAGTCGGCCACCGCCCACGCCCGTTCGTCCCCGCCACCCGGCTCTCCCCGTGCCACAGCTGTGACACTCCAAAAATTTTGATTTGGTTTTTATCAAAATCTTTATTTGATTTGAAGGAGGCTATTTAATTTTTTTTCTTCCTAAAACCTCTCCCTCTCAAAACTTTTATGTCAAATATTTTGGTACTCTTCTCAACCTTGATTTTTGGTCTTGAGAGCTTTTCATTTTTGTCTTGACCCTACACAATTTTTCTTTTGAAATCCATTCTATTAAGAAGAAACCCTAGGGATTATGGGTTCATTATTTTCCCATTTAAAAATTTCCTCTTTTGCCATGTCACATTTTGACATAGCATTCCAAAACCCCTCCTTGCCTTGGATCAGGTCAAGACTCCCACCTCCAGCAAGTTTCAAGCCATTTTTCATTTTTATTCAATTTATTTTAACCTCAAAACTATTTCTATGATTATTTTGGACCTAGGTGATTTACAAAGGAACTACAAGTTTCCTTTGTAGTTTTATCTCCAAACAAACTTCTCTGACTAGTCCTTAGTACCCTCAACTTAGACCCATCAAGATCCACTTGTCCTCAGTTCAAAATTTTCAAAATTTGCCCACCGCAAGTTTGGACCAGGAATGCCATTTTTGGTGAAATTCATATTTCTCCTTTCCCAAAAATTCTGAAATAATTCATGCAGCTTCCACATACACCAAGAGGCCACCTCACCAAAAGATCAGCTCCAGAAAAATTTCCGACATGCCAAAATCATTTCATCGAGAACCTAGCATGCACTGTTGCTGTTCAAATTCAGAAAGTTCAGACGTTCAGTGTTTCTGTTTCGCTGTCAGTGTCGTTTTCTTTAGAGCACGGCGTCGATCTCGCCAGTAACTGTAGTGGCGCCTTGCTCCCTGTTCCCCCTCCTTATCCAGAGCGCCGCACACTCATTTGTTTGGGCACCATCGTCAGTGGTGACGTTTCTCGCCGATGCCGGCAGCTTCTGCGGTGGCAGAGCCACCCGTGGCGGCGAGCAGGATCAGCACCACCTTTCGGCGTCGTCCAGCACCACCCAAGCCACCTGTGGCCTCCGCGTGGCTGTCCGCTTTCCTGCGCACGCTGCGGCACCGTCACTGTGGCCTGAGCAGCACAGAGCGTGCTCTCTGCCGCCGATGAGTCCCATGAGCCGTTCCGTCAGGAACATGGAGTACCACCCAAGGCAGGACAAGCTTAGCACTTGAATGGAACCAGTGGACCATCGCGGTGATGCCTAGCTCCCTAAACCACCTGACCGACCTCTGCCTCGCCATAATCATCGCCAGCGTTATCCCGGTCTCGGCCACCGCCTCAGATCGGCTATAAAAGGAGCCCCCGAGCTCATTCTTGACCCAGCGCCACACCTCCACCTCACCAGAGCCCCGCCTAGCCACTAGGAGGACCCCGAGGAGGTCACCTTCTCCGACTCCGGCCGCCCCGATCCACCTCGGGCTCTGACTTGATTCACTCAGGTGAGGCCATTCGCGCCTCCCTAACTGCGTCAGCAACCCTCTAGTGCACCCAGTACCCTAACCCGAGCCTCAATTCGATATTTGCAGCTCTCCCCAGCGAGGTCCACCAACGCCCGAACCACCGTCCGCCGGAGTTGGGGCCGCCGTCGACGTGGTGCTCGCCGACGCTCAACTCCACCACCCATAGGTGCGGAAGAACATGGTGAACACATTGGTACCTTCTGATCCCCCTGCCTCGCCGTGGATCGCCGCCGGCGACCATCGCGGCCCTCGGGCTCCAGCGCTCTGTTTTAGTTTTCAAACCCGATGGGTGGGACCTCCCCGTCAGCTTTTTCCCTTTTTCGAAATGTTTTCTGAAAACACCTTCGGGCAAAATACGTCTTCCCCCTGGACTTACGTATTCTAGACTGAAACGTTTTCTGTTTTTATAAAGTGAACCCTAGAAACTTTCTGTTTCATTACATAAAGGTCCCTGGACTAAAACTCTTATAACTTTTAAACAAAAGATGATTTTAAGTTGAAACTTTTTCTGTCATCTTTATTTTTCTGTCTAGTTTTTTATCATATTTATTTGAAAAATATTTGGTATACTTTTTGTGCACGCACAGTATTTATGTAGTGTCCAATTTTTCTTTAATACGTAGATACCGGAAGGGGTAAAGGAGACGCGTACTTCACCGAGCTAGACTCCGACTTCTCTGAACCAGGCAAGCATGTTTGAACCTTTGATATGATGAGTGTTTTGCATGGTTGCTTGAGTAGTTTTTCTCATGGCATGTTTATCAAGGTTGTTAGAATCACGATTCTGTTATACGATGCTATGACTTTACGATCCAAACTTGCCCATCTGATTCTACTATTTTAGTTCATAAAATCTACATTTCTACGATCCTGGTAGTGAAGATTCTACGATTTACGATTCTACCATCAAAGCTCCGATCCGATTCTGACAACCTTGATGTTTATATAAGCATTTGTGAATTTTATGTGCATGCAAGGCAAGCTACCTGTGAGCTTCGAAGTTCGATGTGTCCTTATGATGATAAGGCAACACAATCATGTGGTGACATGATGGGTTGCAAGCTGGTATTGTTGAAGCATGCCAGTCTTATGCCAACCATTAACTCCAGTTCTAACGTGGGTCAAGTCTCGATCCCATTCGTTTCCCCTTCATGCTGCCACATATTTTCTGCAAAGAGTGCGGTTTAGTAAGTTGCAAACCTCTTTCCTGGTACACACCAAACAGAGAGACCGCGATGAGGGTTCCATGGCCCTGGATTAAAGCCAGTCATCCGGTCATGGGGCATGGGTGTTTCCGGTTTGGACCGAGAGGGGGGCACACCTTAGAGTGCGCGATATAAATTTGATCCCATGCTATTCGAGGTTGTGGCCTCCCCTTCTTAAGGTTTTCCTTGAACGTTGCCGAGGGTGATTCCTGGCAATGGAATGTGGAATGGGTGTGTACTGGTTAGACGTGTTTCTTCTAAAACACCATAAACGAAACTAGTCCTTGTGACTACCGAAATCCGTTGGCTGTGGTAAAGAGTACAAACTCTGCAGAGTCAAAACCATCCGAGTATTCATGTCCACGAGCAAGGACTTGGACATCATCTCCATGTCTATCTCAGCCTCAGTGGCAAATCTCAGTGTCAACTCTAGTGGCAGTCTCCAGAGAATAAATTTAAAACCGAGAGTGGTAAACTCGGCTGAAGGTTATTTATGTGAATGGACTAACCAGTTCATCATTATATACTGATTATTTCCTTGCGATGATTTAAATTCATGAGCTCTTTAAATTCGAATGATAAACTGTAAGCCCTTTATGTGATGTCACTCAGACGTCCGACTGTGGCATCATTGTCATTTACTTTTCAATACAAGCCCTTTTTGTGATGTCGCTCAGACGTCCGACTGTGGCATTATTGTTATTTACTTTTCATTATAAGCCCTTTATGTGGTGTCGCCTCGATGCCCGACTGCGGCATGTTAAATTTATTTTCACCTTTCGAGGCGTCGCTTCAGACACCCGATCGGTCTTCAGATATTTTTATTGGGATTTCGGGAGGACTATTGCCTGATTTCCTCCTATTTATCGTGCAGTGCAAATTTATTATTTGATTGTTCATACTAGCCTGCTCATGTGCATCATGTTTACATTTGTTATATCTTATGGCCGAACTGTCTTGCGAGTACATTCAAAGTACTCACCCGGCTTGTTGATTTGGCCAGATGTTGACGAAGGCGATCTTATGGATGAAGAGTTCGATAGCGAGTCTGACGCCTAGAGGAGTCCCAGTCAGTCATGCGCGACCCTGGAGTTGTTCACTTGTATTATATATATGCTTCTGCTACCAAATAAAATCATCAAGCCTCACCCCGACGCTTGATGAGCCGTAAGATTTCAGAGTCATGTCACCCACTTCACTGTGACATATCCACCACCACCTTTATTACGAGTCAGTAGTTATGCCACCCTACCCTTGTGCCATATCCGCCCTTATGTATAATATAGGCGTGCTTGTAATAAATTGTTGAGCATCCTCAGCTCAACCATGTATAATATTTAGTACGGCTGGATTTCTGTATAAAGATTTTGTCTGCCAGTAAGAAGAATTCTTCTGTATTGGTCAACACAAAGGTCGGCTTTTAAATAAATGCTTTATTGGAAAGGCAGTCCTGACAAGCTTGGTATCAGAGCCAGGCTGACTGTAGGAAGCCACTAGGTGCGACAACTAATCGGTTATTAGCTTACTTTATTATTCTGCATATTGTAGCAATTTTTTGTTGGTCATCATAAATTTATGATTTGACTATTCGGGATTTTGTCTACTTTTGTAGATGGTGAGCAACGTTTGTGAGTCACAGGTGTTCGCCAATGTTCCTGAGGGGTTTATCAAGCTCCTCGTCTCAATCACCAAGATCGCAATCGGGCCATCAGTCCGTCCGGAGTACACACTCTACCGACACAAACTCAGCGACAGTTTGTCTATGTACCAGGCCTCAGTTCAGTTCAAGGGAAGACGCGCCGAGATCCGCCGCTTCCGTTTCGTCGGGAGGGCCATGCCTACGGAGAGGCATGCAATGCAGATGGCTTCCCGTGAGGCCATAGCCCGCCTCCGGGATGTTCTTCCTTCAATGAAGACTCGTCGTTACTGCTACCTCCCATGCCACGTGCCATACACTTGCCACTATGCATTCGCTTGCGCCAGGGGAGAAAGAGATAAGGCTATTGAGATGCTTGTTGAGTACCTCAAGGCACTTGAAGCAGCTTTCGGCAACCTCGTGGACGACCTCGTAGCTGCTCGTATCGATTCCATCCATGGCTGCTCCGCCAACAGGAGGGAGCTCCTCAACATGGCACCACCACTAACCTTCGTCTCGTCCTCAGCATCATACACACCGGCCATCTTAGCCACCGCTCACCGCCTGCCTACCACTGAGGAGATTGACCAGGTCATTGCTCCTACTCCTGTCAGAGCTGCACCACCTACCACGCCTACACCAGCTCCTCAACCCAGTACTTCGCGCCTTGAGCCTATTAGCGAGGAGGAGATTGAGTCTCCAGCACCACTTGGTCTTACCCTCGGCAGGCCAAAGGAAGTCTTCACCATCTCCGACTGAGTGCGCCTAGCAGCAGTGTGATGTGCCATCTTGTATGATATGTTTATATGTACATAGGTTTGGTGGGAAGTAGTTTGTGTGCGCATCATGTAGGATCTCGGAGAAGTGCACTAGCCTAAATAACATGTCAGGAATGTGTACGCACATCCTGAGTGATGTATTGTATAATTACGACTTGCATGTAAGATATATACTGAGCGGTCCTTCTCCATGCGCAATCGAGTTTTATCTTGAAAAATCTGAGAGTTCTTAAAATTTCCGCCTTTTCAAAATTATTTATTTTTATGACTCAATTTTCTCATGAGATTGCAAAATTACACCAGAGTGAAAAATGCCTCGTCCCTGGACTCGTTCCATGCCGAACCCGCCGGAAGAAAATTATGGTGCCTGGACTAGTAACAATTTCACACAGGGACAGTCAAGCCAGCAAGGCAGTGAAACAACATTTACTCAAGTATGCCGCCTTTATGAGCAAAGCCAGCAGCAGCACCAGGAAAGGATGAACCATGTTATCAATATGGGGAATCATCGTGAGCCATATCAGCAGCACTCTAAATTGTCTGAATTATAGAAGATGCGTCCCCCAACGTTCTCTCACACTAATAAACCTCTTAAGGCCGATGATTGGCTTTGAGACATTGAGAGGAAGTTGATTATTGCGCAGTGTTTAGACCGTGAGAAGGTACTTTATGCACCTCACTATCTCAAGGGAGCAGCCGCGTCATGGTGGGAGAATTTCCTACACATGCACCCCAATGAAAATAGTATCACATGGGAAGATTTTAAAGAAGGATTTCATGGGGCGCACATTCCCAGAAGCATTATGAAGATCAAGAAAAGGGAATTTGATGACCTCAAGCAGAGAAGCATGACAGTGACTGACTGCAATAGTCAGTTTACCCTATTATCTCGTTATGCCAACGAAGAACGTATGACAGAGAACAAAAAGATGGAGAAGTTTCTGGATGGTCTAGCACCATCACTTAAATGCCAGTTGGTCGTACACACCTTTGTAGACTTCAAAATGCTTGTGGACAAGGCCATTACATTGGAAAATGAGCGCCACAGCTTGGAGGAAATTCGCAAGCGGAAAAGGGACCAGGTTACTCATGCTCGCAACAACCGGCACAAGACTGACCCTCAGAAGATTGGAATGAACAGACCCACAACCAATGTTCCACGCCCAATCAAAAAATTTCACGCAAGGGACAAGGATTTCACATATCGCCCAGGTGTTACTTGCTATGCTTGTGGAGAGGAAGGACACTATGCTAAACAGTGCCCAAAGCCAAGAAACACGGCCCCAAAGCCGAACAACAATGGGAACAATTCAGCACCCAAGCATAACAACTTCAACGCCAATAACAATCACGAGAAGGGTCACCTGAACCATGTGACCAAGGAGGAAGCACAGAATGCCCCGGATATCGCACTTGGTACGTTCCCTGTAAACACAATACCTGCCACAGTTTTGTTTGATTCTGGAGCTTCTCACTTGTTCATTTCGAAGAGTTTTGCTTTGCAACACGATTTTTCGATGCTCCCTTTGGAAAAATCCATGATCATCAAGTCCCCTGGGAATAAGCAAATCACTCAGAGTTACTGTCAAGGTGTGGTTATTGAGCTCAAAGGACTAAAGTTTCAAGCAAACCTCATTGTATTGGAAAATAAAGGACTGGAGGTTATCCTAGGAATGGATTGGTTAACCACCAACAAGGGATTTATCGATTGCTTTAATCGGACTGTAATCCTCACTCATCATCACGGGAAGACAATAAAAGTCGCAGCCCAAGAAAGACTAGTATCACGACAACCAAGATTGAACAAGGTGGACACCTCAGAGTTAAGCAAAGTTCCAGTGGTGCGTGAGTTCCCTGACGTTTTTCCCGAAGAACTACCCGGCATGCCGCCAGACCGGGAAATAGAGTTCAGCATTGAACTAGCACCTGGAACCACCCCCATCTAAAAGAAACCCTATAGGATGGCACCCTCCGAGTTGGTAGAATTAAAGAAGCAAATAAAAGAATTACTGGACAAAGGATTTATACGAGCCAGCTCCTCACCTTGGGGTTCACCAGTATTATTTGCCAAGAAAAAGGATGGGACACTGAGATTATGCATAGACTATCGAGCACTCAATATGGTCACCATCAAAAATAAATATCCGATGCCATGGATAAATTATTTATTTGACCAGCTCGCACAAGCCAAAGTTTTCTCAAAAATTGATTTAAGGTCAGGATATCATCAACTAAAAGTCCGGATAGAAGATATCCCTAAGACAGCATTCACCTCCAGATACGGACTATATGAGTTTAGAGTAATGCCGTTTGGACTAACAAACGCCCCCGCATATTTTGTCCACCTCATGAACAAAGTGTTTATGAAATTTATTGAAAAATTTGTTGTGGTGTTCATAGACGATATTCTGGTATACTCTAAGACACCAGAAGAGTATGCAGAACATCTCAGGATTGTACTGGGAGAATTAAGAAAACACCAATTATATGCCAAATTCAGCAAATGTGAATTTTGGTTAAGACAAGTCGGCTTTCTAGGCCACGTATTGACCCAAGAAGGTGTTGCCGTGGACCGAGAAAAGGTTAAGGCTGTACTTGGCTGGAAACCACCATCCAACGTAACGGATGTCCGAAGTTTTCTGGGAATGGCTGGATACTACCGAAGGTTCATTGACGGATTCTCCACCATAGCAAAACCAATGACACAGTTACTAAAGAAGGATAAGAAATTTGTGTGGACTGAAGCTTGCGAGAAGAGTTTCCAAGAACTCAAGAAGAAATTAACAACCGCACCAGTGTTAGTTATACCAGACATACACAAAAGTTTTGAAGTGTATTGTGACGCATCCCGGAAAGGCCTTGGATGTGTGCTGATGCAAGAAGGCAAGGTTGTTGCATAGGCTTCAAGACAACTTCGAAAGCATGAAGAAAATTACCCCACTCATGACTTAGAATTGGCAGCAGTCATTCATGCACTCAAAGAGTGGAGACATTTCTTGCTTGGAAATCGTTGTGAAATATATACAGACCACAAAAGTCTCAAATATATTTTCACACAGCCGGAGCTCAATTTACGGCAATGGCACTGGTTGGAATTGGTGAAAGATTATGATGTGGGCATCCACTACCATCCAGGAAAAGCAAACGTAGTGGCAGATGCTCTTAGTCGAAACCCCAGCTCGGACAACAACAGTCTACAAGACTTGAGACCTGAATTTCAACAGGAGTTCGCCAAACTCAACTTGATGATGGTCATGGAAGGCATTGTGTCAAATTTGGAATTACAACCCACCCTTGTGGAGCAGGTTAAGAAAGCTCAGCATGGACATCCCAGCATCGAAGGCATAAAAAGAAAAGTGAGTATGGGCAAAGCCTCTGAATTTGTCATAGACGATGAGGGAATATTATGGTACGGAGATAGACTTTGCGTGCCAAATATAGAGGGCCTCAAACAGCAAATCCTAACCAAAGCCCACACCGCTCCATATTCGATCCACCCTGGAGGAACCAAAATATATAAGGACATTCAGGAAAGATTTTGGTGGCACGGTATGAAGAGGGATATAGCCACCTTCATTGCATGTTGCGATTCTTGTCAACGCATAAAAGCCGAGCACCAAAAACCAGCCGGATTACTACAGCCAAACAGGATACCTGAGTGGAAATGGGACGAAATTGGGATGGATTTCATTGTCGGACTACCTCGGTCACAACACGGAAATGATGCCATATGGGTCATCACCGATAGACTAACCAAGATGGCACATTTCATCCCAGTGAAGACAACCCACACCACTCAGAAGCTTGCCAAGATTTATCTCTCCCGTATAGTTTGTCTGCATGGAGTTCCAAAAACTATAATATCCGACAGAGGCACTCAGTTCATCTCGATATTCTGGGATCATTTACAACAGGCTCTAGGAACTCAGCTATCATTTAGTACAGCCTACCACCCCCAGACTGATGGACAAACTGAATGCGTAAACCAAATTCTAGAGGACATGCTGAGAGCATGTGTCCTCACCTATGGAACCAGTTGGGAAGAAAGCCTACCATATGCCGAGTTCGCATACAACAACAGTTACCAATCCAGCCTACAAATGGCACCTTTTGAAGCCCTGTACGGGCGGAGGTGTCGTACTCCATTAAATTGGTCAGAAACAGGAGACAGCCGTATCTTCGGCCCAAACATGCTCAAGGAAGCTGAAGAGAAACTCAGACTCATCAGGGACCAACTCAAGATAGCGCAAAGCCGACAAAAGAGTTATTACGATCAGAAGCACCGTAAAGTCAGCTTTGAACCCGATGAATATGTGTACCTATGAGTATCCCCTCTTAGGGGCCTGCAACGGTTCAAGGTGAAGGGAAAGCTAGCACCAAGATTTATTGGACCCTTCTGTGTGGTTGCACGGAGAGGCACCGTAGCTTACCAACTAGACCTACCCAAGGAGCTGTCGGACGTCCACGACATGTTCCACGTCTCACAGTTGAGGAAATGTGTAAGCAACCCAGAGAAGCAAGTGTCACATGAGAACATTGACGTGCAACCATACCTCACCTACAGGGAACGTCCAATAAAGATATTAGAGGAGTCTGAAAGGAGGACCCGTCAGAAAACAATTAATTTCTTCAAGGTTTAGTGGAGCAATCACACCGAGGAGGAAGCGACATGGGAAAGAGAGGACTCTCTCCGGGCAGAATACCCGCACCTATTTGAGGATCAGCTGAAATCTCGGGGACGAGATTTTTCCTAAGGGGGTAGGTGTTGTGACACTCCAAAAATTTTGATTTGGTTTTTATCAAAATCTTTATTTGATTTGAAGGAGGCTATTTAATTTTTTTCCTAAAACCTCTCCCTCTCAAAACTTTTATGTCAAATATTTTGGTACTCTTCTCTACCTTGATTTTTGGTCTTGAGAGCTTTTCATTTTTGTCTTGCCCCTACACAATTTTTCTTTTGAAATCCATTCTATTAAGAAGAAACCCTAGGGATTATGGGTTTATTCTTTTCCCATTTAAAAATTTCCTCTTTTGCCATGTCACATTTTGACATAGCATTCCAAAACCCCTCCCTGCCTTGGATCAGGTCAAGACTCCCACCTCCAGCAAGTTTCAAGCCATTTTTCATTTTTATTCAATTTATTTTAACCTCAAAACTATTTCTGTGATTATTTTGGACCTAGGTGATTTACAAAGGAACTACAAGTTTCCTTTGTAGTTTTATCTCCAAACAAACTTCTCTGACTAGTCCTTAGTACCCTCAACTTAGACCCATCAAGATCCACTTGTCCTTAGTTCAAAATTTTCAAAATTTGCCCACCGCAAGTTTGGACCAGGAATGCCATTTTTGGTGAAATTCATATTTTTCCTTTTCCAAAAATTCTGAAATAATTCATGCAGCTTCTAGATACACCAAGAGGCCACCTCACCAAAAGATCAGCTCCAGAAAAATTTCCCACATGCCAAAATCATTTCATCGAGCACCTGGCATGCAATGTTGCTATTCAAATTCAGAAAGTTCAGACGTTCATTGTTTCTGTTTCGCCGTTAGTGTCGTTTTCTTCAGAGCACGGCGTCGATCTCGCCAGTTACTGAAGTGGCGCCTTGCTCCCTGTTCCCCCTCCTTATCCAGAGCGCCGCACACTCGTATGTTCGGGAACCATCGTCGGTGGTGACGTGTCTCGCCGACGCCGGCAGCTTCTGCGGTGGCAGAGCCACCCGTGGCGGCCAGCAGGGATCAACACCACCTTTCGGCGCCGTCCAGCACCGCCCAAGCCACCCGTGGGCACCGCGTGGCTGTCCACTTGCCTATGCACGTTGCGGCACCGTCACCGTGGCCTGAGCAGCACAGAGCGTGCTCTCTGCCGCCGACGAGTCCCGTGAGCCGTTCTGTCAGGAACGTGGAGTACCACCCAAGGCAGGACAAGCTTAGCACTTGAACGAAACCAGTGGACCATCGCGGTGATGCCTAGCTCCCTAAACCACCTGACCGACCTCTGCCTCGCCGTAATCATTGCTGGCATTATCCCGTTCTCGGCCACCGCCTCGGATCGGCTATAAAAGGAGCCCCCGAGCTCGTTCTCTTCGCATCGCCACATGTCCACCTCACGAGAGCCCTGCCTAGCCACTAGGAGGACCCCGAGGCGGTCACCTTCTCCGACTCCGGCAGGCCCGATCCGCCTCGGGCTTCGACTTCATTCACTCAGGTGAGGCCATTCCTGCCTCCCTAACCGCGTCAGCAACCCTCTAGTGCACCCAGTACCCAAACCCAAGCCTCAGTTTGATCTTTGCAGCTCTCCCCAGCGAGATCCACCAACGCTCGAACCACCGTCCGCCGGAGTTGGGGCCACCGTCGACATGGTGCTCGCCGATGCTCAACTCCACAACCCACAGGTGCGGAAGAACCCAGTGACCATGTTGGTACCTTACGATTCCCCTAACTCACCGTGGATCGCCACCGGCGACTACCTCGGCCCTCGGGCGCCAGCGCTCTGCTTTAGTTTTCAAACCCGACGGGTGGGACCTCCCCGTCAGCTTTTTCCCTTTTTCAAAACGTTTTCTGAAAACGCCTTCGGGCAAAATACGTCTTCCCCCTGGGCTGACGTATTCTAGACTGAAATGTTTTCTATGTTTATAAAGTGAACGCTGGAAACTTTCTGTTTCATTACAGAAAGGTCCCTGGACTAAAACTCTTATAACTTTTAAACAAAAGATGATTTTAACTTGAAACTTTTTCTGTCATCTTTATTTTCTTTCTAGTTTTTTGTCATATTTATTTGAAAAATATTTGGGATACTTTTTGTGCATGCACGGTATTTATGTAGTGTCTGGATTTTCTTTAATACGTAGATACCGGAAGGGGTAAAGGAGACGCATACTTCACCAAGCTAGATTCCGACTTCTTCGAACCAGGCAAGCATGTTTGAACCTTTGATATGATGAGTGTTTTGCATGGTTGCTTGAGTAGTTTTTCTCATGGCATGTTTATATAAGCATTTGTGAATGTTATGTGCATGCAAGGCAAGCTACCAGTGAGCTTCGAAGTTCGATGTGTCCTTATGATGATAAGGCAACACGATCATGCCAGCCATTAACTCCAGTTCTAACGTGGGTCAAGTCTCGATCCAGTTCGTTTCCCCTTCGTGCTGCCACATGTTTTCTGCAAAGAGTGCGGTTTAGTAAGTTGCAAACCTCTTTCCTAGTACACACCAAACAGAGAGACCACGATGAGGGTTCCATGGCCCTGGATTAAATCCAGTCATCCGGTCAGGGGGCATGGGTGTTTCCGGTTGGGACCGAGAGGGGGGCACCCCTTAGAGCGCGCGATATAAATTTGATCCCATGCTATTCGAGGTTGAGTCCTCCCCGTCTTAAGGTTTTTCTTGAACGTTTCCGAGGGTGATTCCTGGCAACGGAATGTGGAATGGGTGTGTACTGGTTAGACGTGTTTCTTCTAAAACACCGTAAATGGAACTAGTCCTTGTGACTACCGAAATCAGTTGGCTGTGGTAAAGAGTACAAACTCTGTAGATTCAAAACCATCCGAGTATTCATGTCCAAGAGCAAGGACTTGGACATCATCTCCGTGTCAGTCTTAGCCTCAGTGGCAAATCTCAGTGTCAACTCTAGTGGCAGTCTCCGGAGAACGAATTTAAAACCGAGAGTGGTAAACTCGGCTGAAGGTTATTTATGTGAATGGACTAACCAGTTCATCATTATATGCTGAGTATTTCCTTGCGATGATTTAAATTCACGAGCTCTTTAAATTCGAATGATAAACTATAAGCCCTTTATGCGATGTCGCTCAGACGTCCGACTGTGGCATCATTGTCATTTACTTTTCAATATAAGCCCATTTTGTGATGTCGCTCAAACGTCCGACTATGGCATTATTGTTATTTACTTTTCATTATAACCCCTTTATGTGGTGTCGCCTCGACGCCCGACTGCGGCATGTTAAATTTATTTTAACCTTTCGAGGCGTCCCTTTAGACACCCGATCAGTCTTCAGTTATTTTTATTGGGATTTCGGGAGGACTACCCCCTGATTTCCTCTTATTTATCGTGTAGTGCAAATCTATTATTTGATTGTGCATACTAACCTGCTCATGTGCATCATGTTTACATTTGTTATATCTTATGGCCGAACTGTCTTGCGAGTACATTCAAAGTACTCACCTGGCTTGTTGATTTGGCCAGATGTTGACGAAGGCGATCTTATGGATGAAGAGTTCGATAGCAAGTCCATCGCCTAGAGGAGTCCCAATCAGTCACGTGCGACCCTGGAGTTGTTCACTTGTATTATATATACGCTTCCGCTACCAAATAAAATCATCAAGCCTCACCCCGATGCTTGATGAGTAGTAAGATTTCAGAGTCATGTCACCCACTTCATTATGACATATCCACCACCACCTTTATTACGAGTCAGTAGTTATGCCACCCTACCCTTGTGCCATATCCGCCCTTATGTATAATATAGGCATGCTTGTAATAAATTGTTGAGCATCCTCAGCTCAACCATGTATAATATTTAGTACTGCTGGATTTCTGTATCAAGATTTTGTCTACCAGTAAGAAGAATTCTTCTGTACTAGTCAACACAAAGGTCGGCTTTTCAATAAATGCTTTATTGGAAAGGCGGTCCTGACAGCAGCTCGCCGCTGGCCGCCTCCGCTCCGCCACCGGTCGTCGCCGCCACCGGTCGCCGCCTCGCTCCCCGTCCACGTCGCCGGCCTCCCCGTCCGTCCTCGCCGGGGCCCCGACGTCCTTCCGCGCCGGCCACTTCTTCCCGCTAATCCGGCGAGCCCCTGCTTCCTCTACGACCCCAGCGAGCTACTGTTCCAGCGATATTCTAGTGGACCTCGGCAAGCGCACCCCAGATCCAGATCCGAAATTAGGGTTGACCCAGTTTTCTGTCTAAGTCTGCATTATTTTTAGCATTCTTCATCGCATCATAACTTTTCATCCGTAGCTCCATTTTGGGCGTGTATCATATCAAGTTGTTCGTCTGGATGTGCACTTCATTTCATTCCATTGCACCATGTTCATTTGAGTTCATCTTTATGCCCTAAATGTTGTTGCAAGAGTGCTATTTAATGTTAGTTCCTGTTTCTTAATAGGGGAGTATGCCATGTTTTTTTGTGATCAATGTGGTGACTAGAACAAGCATGCAAAGTAGCTCTCGTGATGTTGTTGATTTCAGGGACTTAGAATTCTTCTAAGTCTTTTCCCTGATAATATTTGTATGCCATGTATTCATGTTGCTATAGAGTGATCCATGCCTCTTTTGAGCATGTTCAGTAAGGATGTTTTGGAGATATTGTTATGCTCTATCCATCCATGTATTTGTTTGCAATTATGGAGCACCCTAGCATGACTCAATGTTGCTCTACATTTGCTATAAAATGTTCCTGGCAGATTGTTTACGTGTTAAGCAATTTTGCCGAGGTTGTTGTATTTGATCCACGCATGCTATGAGAGTGTTCTTGCCATGGTTAGCTCATTTATCATGTCTTCTTGCTAGGTGTATGCTTAGTGTTTCATGCAATGCCTTGTGGTGAGTGCATCGAGCTCGCAAACATGCCTACGTAACTCTGTTTTTGCCATGTTCCAGTTTTCTGCTGTGGCTGAATCTGTTAATGAAACTTTCTATGTTTACATGCTAGCCATTGTATTTTCTGATCCCTTTTGGCTAATGGTCAGTAAGGGACATTTGTTATATGATTTGAGTAGTTTCATGCCATGCCTTGCTTTGCCATGATAAGTTCCTGTAGCATGTTGTAATCTTGCTCTAAACATTGCTTCCTGATGTTAAATCCCGACATGTTGCTAATTTCACTGTTTGTGAACCTGATATCTTTTGCACATTTGCCATGCTTGTTTGAGCCTGCTATTGTGTGATTTAGCCATAGCTCAGTGTTCATCTTTTGTCAAGCATCTTGAGTGCATCACTTCCATGAGCTTTGTTGCTATGTTAGAGTGCAGTAGCTTATTTTTCTTGATGCATTTAGATGGCATCGTGCTGTTAATCGCAGATTGGTGCCATTATTGTTTTGCTTGCCATTTGCAAACCGTGCATCCGATTCTGGTGATCCTTATATCGATTTCGACCAAAATCAACTCATCTTTCTAGCGGCAATCTTGGTTTGCCAAGTTGAGGCCTAATTCAATTTTTCCTTTTCGAAGCATGCATATGCATTCCATATCACATCCAGCATATCATGCCATGTTTTGCATCATGTTGCTTGCGCATTGCATCATGGTTGATCGTGGTTCCATTTGCTTGTGTTCTTGCTTTGGGTAGAGCCGGGAGCCGAGTACGTAATCGAGGAACCAGGTGGGTATGCTTGCGAGGATCAAGCTTTCGTCAACTCGGAGAACTTTGCAGGCAAGATGGCCATGCCCTTGAAATCACTTCTATCTTTGCTTGCTAGATGCTCGCTCGATTGCTACGCCTATGCTACGATACCTACCACATGCTTTATCATGCCTCCCATATTGCCATGCCAAATGTCTAACCCACCTTGTCCAAACAAATTGTTGTTTGCCTATGTTACCACTTTGCTTAGCCTGTCTTATAGCGTTGCTAGTTGTACGTGAAGATTGGAGTTTGTTCCTTGTTGGAACATGTTTATTGTTGGGATATCACAATTATATCTTGTCTACTTTAATGCATCTATACACTTGGTAAAGGGTGGAATGCTCGACCTTATGCCTGGTGTTTCATTCCACTCTTGCCGCCCTAGTTTCCGTCATACCGGTGTTATGTTACTTGATTGCGTTCCTTACACGGTTGGGTTATAATGGGAACCCCTTGACAATTTGCCTTGAATAAAACTCCTCCAGCAAGGCCCAACCTTGGTTTTACCATTTGCCACCTAGCCTTTTTCCCTTGGGTTACGCGGACTCAAGGGTCATCTTTATTTTAACCCCCCCAGGCCAATGCTCCTCTGAGTGTTGGTCCAACTTGTGAGCCGCCGGTGGCCACCAGGGGCAACTCTTGGCTGGCCTACTGGAAGTTTGGACAATCCGGTGTGCCCTGAGAACGAGATATGTTCAGCTCCTATCGGGATTTGTCGGCACATTCGGGCGGCTTTGCTGGTTTAGTTTTACCATTGTCGAGATGTCTTGTAACCGGGGTTCCGAGTCTGATCGGGCCGTCCTGGGAGATGGAATATCCTTCGTTGACCGTGAGAGCTTGTGATGGCCTAAGTTGGGACACGCCTGCAGGGATTTGAACTTTCAAAAGTCGTTCCCACGGTTATCGGCAGATGGGAATTTGTTAATGTCCGGTTGTAGAAAACTTGAAACTTAACTTAATTAAAATGGATCAACAGCGTGTGTAGCCGTGATGGTCTCTTTTCGGTGGAGTCTGGGAAGAGAACACGATCTCGGGTTATGCTTGAACGTAAGTAGACTTGGATCACTTCTTGATCATAGATTCCCGAACGTGCTTTGCCTTCTCTTCTCGCTCTCTTTTGCGTATGTTAACCACCATATATGCTAGTGCTTGCTGCAGCTCCACCTCATACCTTTTACCTACCCATAAGCCTAAATAGTCTTGATCGCAAGGGTGTGAGATTGCTGAGTCCCCGTGACTCACAGATTACCTCCAAAACCATTTCAGGAGATGCGACTGAGCTCAAGTGGGAGTTCGATGAGGACTCAGGCCGATACTACGATTCCTTTCCAGACGATCAGTAGTGGAGCCCAGTTGGGGCGATCGGGGACATTATGCATTTGGGGTTGTCTTTATTTTGATTCCGTAGTCGTACCTTGATTGTATCTGGATGATTGTAATGCTATATTTATGTTATTGTGTGAAGTGGCAATTGTAAGCCAGCTATGTACCTTTTCTTATTCAGTACATGGGATGTGTAAAGATTACCCCTCTTGCGACATTGCCTACAATACGGTTATGCCTCTAAGTCGTGCTCCGACACGTGGGAGATATAGCTGCATCATGGTTGTTACACGAGGGCAGACGGCGGCGGCGGCGACGAGGGCAAAGGGCGGCGGTGCGGCACGGCAAGCGAGGCAACGGGGTGCGGCGGCTTGCGGCGGCTTGGGGATCTAGGCGGCGGGGGCCGCAGCTTCTAAAGAGGGGCGGGGCAGCGGCCTTGAGGAGGGGGCAAAGTGCGGGGGAAACGGAGTCCCGGCCGGACTCCGGTTCGGTGGCGGCACGGCGTCGGTCTCCCGCTAGGAGAAGACGGTGGGGAAGCGGGCCGGTGGCTGGGCTTCGGCCCAGTTGGCCATTGGGTGGCTTTTTGTTTAAAAAAATAATTCTGTTGAAACTAAAAAAAATCCTAGAAAATAAAATAAAAATCTAAAAATGCCAAAACAAATTTTCACTGTCTAAATAAAATATTTAGAACGAGATGAAATTTTCTTGGCCCTAAAATGTAACTTCGAAAAACATGCAATTTTTCAAATTCAAATAAAATAGCAATAAACTCCGAATAAAAACAAATATTTGATTTGAATATTTTCCCTCCAATATTTCATTTATTTTGGAGAAATCATATTATCTCCTCTCATATATTTTAATATGAAATATTTTCGGAGAGAAAAATAGTTAAAACCAAAAATCCTCGTTTCAATATTTCATAAAACTCAAATATGAAAACAGGGAAATCCCCAACTCTCTCTGAGGGTCCTTGAGATGCTTAGGATATCGAGGTTTGCAAAACAAAATGCAATAAAATATGATATGCATGGATGATCTATGTATAACATTCCAAATTGAAAATTTGGGATGTTACACATCTTGGAAGCACCACTAGGTGTACCACCCACGCCGGCAACTCCAGACATTATGAATGCCTGGTAGTCGCGTGTTGATGACTACTCGATAGTTCAGTGTGCCATGCTTTACGGCTTAGTACCGGGACTTCAACGATGTTTTGAATGTCATGGAGCATATGAGATGTTCCAGGAGTTGAAGTTAATATTTCAAGAAAATGCCCGGATTGAGAGATATGAAGTCTCCAATAAGTTCTATAGCTGTAAGATGGAGGGGAATAGTTCTATCAGTGAACATATATTTAGAATGTCTGGGTACCACAACCACTTGACTCAACTGGGAGTTAATCTTCCTGACGATAGTGTCTTTGACAGAGTTCTTTAATCACTGCCACCAAGCTACAAGAGCTTGGTGATGAACTATAATATGCAAGGGATGGATAAGACGATTCCCGAGCTCTTCGGAATGCTAAAGGCTGCGAAGGTAGAAATCAAGAAGGAGCATCAAGTGTTGATGGTCAACAAGACCACCAATTTCAAGAAAAAGGGTAAAGTGAAGAAGGCGAACTTTAAGAAGAACAACAAGCCAGTTGCTGCTCAAGTGAAGAAACCCAAGTCTGGACCTAAGCCTGAGACTGAGTGCTTCTACTGCAAAGGAACTGCCCCAAGTATTTGGCAGAGAAGAAGGATGGCAAAGCAAAAGTTATATTTGATATACATGTTATTGATGTGTACCTTACTAATGCTTGCAGTAGTGCCTGGGTATTTGATATTGGTTCAGTTGCTAACATTTGCAACTCGAACGAGGGGCTACGGATTAAGTGAAGATTGGTTAAGGACGAGGTGATGATGCGCATCGGAAATGGTTCCAAAGTCGATGTGATCGCCGTTGGCACGCTACCTCTACATCTACCTTCGGGATTAGTATTAGACCTAAATAATTGTTATTTGGTGCCAATGTTGAGCATGAACATTATATCTGGATCTTGTTTGATGCGAGACGGTTATTCATTTAAATCAGAGAATAATGGTTGTTCTATTTATATGAGTAATATCTTTTATGGTCATGTACCCCTGATGTGTGGTCTATTTTTACAAAATCATGATAGTAGTGATACACATGTTCATAGTATTGAAGCCAAAAGATGCAGAGTGAATAATGATAGTGCAACTTATTTGTGGCACTGCCGTTTAGGTCATATTGGTGTAAAGCGCATGAAGAAACTCCATTCTGATGGACTTCTGTTATCACTTGATTACGAATCACTTGGTACTTGCGAACCATGCCTCATGGGCAAGATGACTAAAACTCCGTTTTCCGGTACAATGGAGCGAGCAACAGAGTTATTGGAAATCATACATACTGATGTATGTGGTCCAATGAACATTGAAGCTCGTGGCGGACATTGTTATTTTCTCACCTTCATAGATGATTTGAGAAGATATGGCTATATCTACTTAATGAAACATAAGTCTGAAACATTTGAAAAGTTCAAAGAATTTTAGAGTGAAGTGGAAAATCATCCTAACAAGAAAATCAAGTTTCTACGATCTGATCGTGGAGGCGAATATTTGAGTTATGAGTTTAGACTTCATTTGACACAATGCAGAATAGTTTCGCAACTCATGCCTCCTGGAACACCAGATCGTAATGGTGTGTCCGAACGTCGTAATCATACTTTACTAGATATGGTGCAATCTATGATGTCACTCACTGATTTACCGCTATCGTTAAATAGGGCACCATCTAAATCCGTTGAGATGACACCTTATGAACTGTGGTTTGGCAAGAAACCCAAGTTGTCCTTTCTTAAAGTTTGGGGCTGTGATGCTTATGTGAAAAACCTTCAACCTGATAAGCTCGAACCCAAATCGGAGAAATGTGTCTTCATAGGATACCCAAAGGAGACTGTTGGCTACACCTTTTATCACAGATCCGAAGGCAAGATATTCGTTTCTAAGATTGGATACTTTCTATAGAAGGAGTTTCTCTCGACAGAAGAGAGTGGGAGGAAAGTAGAACTTGACGAGGTAATTGTACCTTCTCCCTTATTGGAAAGTAGTTCATCACTGAAATTAGTTCCAATGATTCCTACACCAGTAAGTGAGGAAGCTAATGATGATGATCATGAGACTTCTGATCAACTTACTACCAAACCTCATAGGTGAACCAGAGTAAGATCCGCACCAAAGTGGTACGGTAATCCTATTCTGGAGGTCATGTTACTTGACCATGAAGAACCTATGAACTATGAGAAAGCAATGGTGACCCCATATTCTGCAAAATGGCTTGAGGCCATGTAATCTGAGATGGGATCCATGTATGAGAACAAAGTATGGACTTTGGTTGACTTGCCTGATGATCGGCAAGCCATCAAGAATTAATGGATATTCAAGAAGAAGACTAACGCTAACGGTAATGTTACTGTCTACAAAGCTCAACTTATTGCGGAAGGTTTTTGACAAGTTCAAGGAGTTGACTACGATGAGTCCTTCTCACCTATAGTGATGCTTAAGTCCGTTCGAATCATGTTAGCAATTGTCATTGTTTATGATAATGAAATTTGGCAAATGGATGAAAAAACTTCATTCCTGAATGGATTTCTGGAAGAAGAGTTGTATATGATGCAACCTGAAGGTTTTATCGATCCAACGGGTGCTAACAAAGTGTGCAAACTCCAGCGATCCATCTATGGACTGGTCCAAGCATCTCGGAGTTGGAATAAACATTTTGATAGTGTGATCAAAGCATATGGTTTTATACAGACTTTTGGAGAAGCCTGTATTTACAAGAAAGTGAGTGGGGGATCTGTAGCATTTCTAATGTTATATGTGGATGACATATTGTTGATTCGAAATGATATAGAATTTCTGGATAGCATAAAAGGATACTTGAATAAGAGTTTTTCAATGAAAGACCTTGGTGAAGCTGCTTATATATTGGGCATCAAGATCTATAGAGATAGATCAAGACGCTTAATTGGACTTTCACAAAGCACATGCCTTGATAATGTTTTGAAGAAGTTCAAAATGGATCAGGCAAAGAAAGGGTTCCTGCCTATATTACAAGGTGTGAGGTTGAGTCAGACTCAATGCCCGACCACTGCAGAAGATAGAGAGAACACTACTAGGAAAAGGGCTATAGCTAATATGGACATTAATGGAGCACCATGTATGTGGTGCGCCACTAGTGTCCTCAATACTGATGGCGCACCACACACACGGTGCGCCATTACTAGCATTTTTTTGCAAAACTATTAATGGCGAACCAGGGCACAGTGAGCATTACTAGTTTGAACTAGTAATGGCACACCACATGCTCTCTGCGCCAGTACTAACAATTGTTTTTACTTTTTTTTTCAAAACTAGTAATGATGCACTAGGGTACAGTGCGCAATTACTGGTTCAAACTAGTAATGGCGCACCACAACCAAGGTGCGCCACTACTAACAGTTATATTTTTTTGTTTTGCAAAACTAGTAATGATATTTTCAAATTATGAGATGCAACTAAAATCCAAAAAATATTTTCAAATAACAAATTATTAGATGCTCCTCCGTTGGACCTGCTTTGAGCCTTCTCCTAGGACTCAAAGCGTGAAACTCACACGTTTGGATCCAGAACCGACTCGTATTGACTTTCCCCAGGATAAAGAATGGCATCTCTCCGAGAGAACAGTTCGTGCGTCAATCCTGTTTCTTGGATTTAATGACACACCCATACTTTGATCACGAGTTAACCTCTTCCGAGAGATGAACCAATGTCACCAAATTGCTCCACGCGGGCACTTACCTCGATCAGACAGGAAGCGCAGTGCCCGAATCCATTGAGATTTTGTTCAAACCTTGGTTGTCTGAAAGCATGACGACATGTGTTGAGTATTTCCGTAATCACTCGGACCAAATTGTGTCTTTCACAAACTCGTTCTGCAAAATCACAATCGATTTGGGGGCTAATGTTGGGGATACACATAATAGGTAGGCCCACGAAGGGTCGAAATATCATGAAGCATGGGGTCCACACAACATGTGGGTCTAGATAAATTTCATACAGACATCTTATCCACTCGGACAAGCAGCATACTATCCACTCGTCCAAGCAGCATACCATCCACTCGGATGACAGTTCACCACTCGACCGTACGACTCACTCGGATATACGAAGACTAGCCGGCAGCAAAGTAGTCGGCATCATTCTCATAGTAAGGGCTTGGTAGTGGGCAGGCATTATGGCATTCATGCCCCACTTTGTAACATAGGACGTGAGGGGGAGGCGCACTCTATATAAGCCACCCCCACCACTAGACTAAGGGGTTTTTTTCTTCCATATCTCTCTCTCTTTCACCATTAGTCTTAGGACTACGGGGATCTGTTATGCTCTCATTGTAATCTCCGGATACATACTAAGATAAAACAAATCCTCTCCGGAGCACGAGACGTAGGGTTGTTATCTCCACTGTGAGAGGCCCGAACTCGCTAAACACCCAGTGGGTGTTTTGTCATCTATATTATTTGCACTCTTCCACTCGGTCTGGTCGAGTGAGATCTGAACCAGTGGGGGCACGCTAAGTGCACCCACTGGGTGTAGTCTACGAGACCGCAGTCGACTGCTAGCAGTCGGCTGGGGTCTGAGCACTGTTTTTTTATTCAGTCTGGGCAGACCAGTCGCATGGAATCCAAACCAGTAGGGCCACGCCAAGTGCACCCACTGGGTGTAGCCCCCGAGAACACAGTCGATTGCTGACAGCCGGCTGGGGTCTGAGTACTTTTCTTTTAGTCATGAAGCTTTATTCACTCGGAAGTAAATAATCTTTGATCTCGTCGATTAATATGTCTTTTACTTACTACAGAAATCTTGTACCCACATTTCCAAGTTCGTCGAGTTTGAGGAGAAGCAGAGGCAACTCCACCTTGACCTGGAGCTGGCCCAACAAAACTTGAAGAAGGCTCAAGATGACGTCGCCGGTATGGAAGGTAACAACGTGTCGACTGCTCATGTCGATTGTCCTTTGAATTATCCCTTCGATCTTCTGTTTGATCTAAATGTGTATTTTGTAGAGAAAATGAGGCTGGCCCTAGACAAGGACTTGGACCTTGCATCTGCGCAGAAAGAGGCTCAAGAGAAGGCTGCCCTTGCTGACCAGAAACTGGCTTCCATCGGCGTGCTAGAGGAAGAAATCAACAAGATGGAGTCGTCCCTCACCGAATCCAATCGAGAGGCGACTTGTCTGAAGAAAGATAAGGTGGCTCTGACCGACTAGCTGGAAAGCATGACACGTAGGAGGAACAATCTGGAAGCTTATTTGAAGGCTCTTGCCAAGAAACTCTTTCTTATGCTTGAAGGTATCCTCTTTTACTCGATTGTTTTACTATTTGCAGGTTAGTCTTGGCCAGTTTACTCATTAACTCCTTGACTGCAGAATTCTATCAAAACTATGAAGAGGAGACTAGACAGATCGAGAAGGGATTGGATCCAGTCCTTTCTCTAGTCGGAGATGAGGCTGCTATGAATGTGCTTCGACTGGAATCCCGCGTCGCCAGTGTTAGAAGTTACCTTGCCCGTCTGAAGGTGGCAGTTTCACGCATCGACTCATCGCTCTGGCCAAGGGCAACACTTCAGAATGATCTCGAGTCTCTGATGGCCCGACTCAATGAGGTCCCTGGCCGAGTGTAGGAATGGAAGAAGTCCTCCGCCCGCTGCGGTGCTGACGTGGCTGTGTCGCTGGTCAGGGTCCACTGCAGAGAGGCTCGAGAAGGGAAGCTGGCGGCGATCAAGGTCGCCAACACCAAAAGGCATGACTTCCAGTCCTTCATGGAAACTTTCATTGCTGCTGCCACTCGGATCGCAGACGGGATCGACTCGGACGAGTTTGTCGAGCTTGCCAGTCCACCTCCTGCTTAGTGAACCAACATGATACTCAAACTTATCGTAACCACTAAACTCTTTCGGGTCCAATGCCCGAGTACTTTTGTCTTCGTCTTGAGACCTTTGAGATTGTATTTGATCTTGGTTTATCTTCTGCATGCGCTTGCATTTATCTTCGAGCGGAACTTATTCTTCACTCGGAATATTCTTTGAGATGCAACTCCGAGGGGCATATCGCAGTCAGCCTGCACCTCGTCGTTCTTGCGGATAGGGATGGAGCGGACATTGTACTTGTAGCGCAGCTCCGTAGAGAGGATTGAAGTCGACATGCACCTTGTTGTCCTTGCGGATAGGGATGGAGCGGACATTGTACTTGTAGCATAGCTCCGTGGAGAGGATTGCGGTCGACCTGCACCTCGTCATCCTTGTGGATAGGGATGGAGCAGACATTGTACTTGTAGCGTAGCTCCGTGGAGAGGATTGCAGTCGACCTGCACCTCGTCGTCCTTGCGGATAGAGATGGAGCGGACATTGTACTTGTAGCGCAGCTCCATAGAGAGGATTGCAGTCGACCTACACCTCGTCGTCCTTGCGGATAGGGATGGAGTGGACATTGTACTTGTAGCGTAGCTCCGTGGAGAGGATTGCAGTTGACCTACACCTCATCGTCCTTGCGGATAGGGATGGAGCAGACATTGTACTTCTAGCGTAGCTCCGTGGAGAGGGTTGCAGTCGACCTGCACCTCCTCGTCCTTGCGGATAGGGATTGTTTTTTAAACTTAGGCGAGCACCGGGCTGCAGCTAAGCTCCCCGAGTGTGAGGTTTGCTCATCACTCGGTAGGATTTTTGAAACTTAGGCGAGCACTGCGCTGCAGCTAAGCCCCCGAGTGTGAGGTTTGCACAGCAATCGGTAGGATTTTTGAAACTTAGGCGAGCATTGGGCTGCAGCTAAGCCCCCGAGTGTGAGGTTTGCTCATCACTCGATAGGATTTTTGAAACTTAGGCGAGCATTGGGATGCAGCTCAGCCCCCGAGTGTGAGGTTTGCTCATCACTCGGTAGGATTTTTGAAACTTAGGCGAGCATTGGGCTGCAGCTAAGCCCCCGAGTGTGAGGTTTGCTCATCACTCGGTAGGTTTTTTGAAACTTAGATGAGCACTGGGCTGCAGCTAAGCCCCCGAGTGTGAGGTTTGCTCATCACTCGGTAGGATTTTTAAAACTTAGGCGAAACGGGTTCGTAGTTAAGCCTCCGAGTGAGAGGCCTGCTCATCACTCGGTAGGATTTCTGAAACTTAGGCGAGTACTTGACTATAGCTAAGCCCCCGAGTGAGAGACTTTCTCATCACTCGGTAGGATTTTTTCAACTAAGGCGAGTACTGGACTGCAACTAAGCCCCCGAGTGATAGAGTTGCTCATCACTCGGTGGGATTTTTTGAACTTAGGCGAGTACTGGACTGCAGCTAAGCCCCCGAGTGAGAGACTTGCTCATCACTTGGTAGGATTTTTTGAACTTAGGCGAGTACTGGACTGCAGCTAAGCCCCCGAGTGAGAGACTTGCTCATCACTCGGTAGGATTTTTTCAACTTAGGCGAGTACTAGACTGCAGCTAAGCCCCTGAGTGAGAGACTTGCTCGTCACTCGGTAGGATTTTTTCAACTTAGGCGAGTACTGGACTGTAGCTAAGCCCCCGAGTGAGAGACTTGCTCATCACTCAGTAGGATTGTTTTTAACTTAGGCGAGTACTCGACTGCAGCTAAGCCTCCGAGTGAGAGACTTGCTCGTCACTCGGTAGGATTTTTTCAACTTAGGCGAAACGGATTCGCAGCTAAGCTTCCGAGTGAGAGACTTGCTCATCACTCGGTAGGATTTTTTCAACTTAGGTGAAACAGATTCGCAGCTAAGCCACCCACTGGGGGATTTCAGAGACAAACATAAACAATCGACAATCATTTTCATAAGATTGTAAAACTCTTGTCTTTGATAAACAAACTACAAAGGTGCTTCTTATTACATCTCAACAGACTGAGTGTTTAGGTATAAAAGGGGCGGAGCAACTCCGCATTCCAAGCGCGCGGCTCGTCTTTCTTGTGCCCGATGTCATAGAGGTGGTACGCTTCATTGTGGAGTACTCTGGTGATAACAATGGGGCCTTCCCAAGAGGGAGCAAGCTTGTGTGGTTTCTGCTGATCCACTCGGAGAACCAAGTCTCCCTCTTGAAATGACTGACCCCTCACGTTTCTGGCATGGAATGGACGTAGGTCTTGCTGATAGATGGTTGATCGTATCAAGGCCATGTTTCGTTCTTGTTCTAAGAGATCAACTGCATCTTGTCATGCCTGTTCTGCTTCTTCCTCTGAGAAAAGCTCGAGTCGTGGCGCATTGTGGAGCAAGTCACTCAGAAGTACAGCTTCAGCACCGTAATCCAAGAAAAACGGGGTTCTGCCAGTCGACCGATTGGGAGTTGTCCTCAATCCCCACAATACTAATGGAAGTTCATCGACCCAGGCTCCTGCTGTGTGGTTGTGGTCGGGGGATGATGATGAAGATATGTACCTAGGGTAGGGTCATAGGCCTGACCTAGACGCCCTCCCCTAGGATGTCACCTTAAAACCAGAAGCATTCAAAGAGGAGTCATCATCCACTCGACCATGAGGACTTCCACTCGGAAGACTTGAAATCACTCGACCGCAGGGACTGTCACTCAACCACCAGAAGGTCTAAGGTCGCTCCAGACCACAATGGTCGGACATCACCCCGTAGCTTTAATAGTCATTATGTCTCTTTATTTACTAGTGTTACCAGTAACATCTCCCCTTTAATGTACCTTAAACCCTTTGTAACGTGGGCCGACTGGGGTCCTAGCGCACTCTATATAAAAGCCACCCCCCTCCACAGGCACAAGGGTTCGCATCTTTTGTAAACACACACACACACATATAATCCAGTCGACCGCCTTAGGGCACCAAGACGTAGGGCTGTTACTTCTTCTGAGAAGGGCCTGAACTCGTAAAACTCATGTGTACAACTACACCATAGCTAGGATCTTGCCTCCTCATACCTACCCCACATTCTACTGTCAGTCTTAGAAGTACGATAATTATAACATAAGAACTATAAAAAAAATATATTCATTTAGTACATAAAAGTTGGCAACTATTTTTTAGCTCATGAGAATCGGTGATCCGCTTGCGTCGGCTCATGCTATAAGGTGTTGGGTTACGTCTCGCAACATCCGCAACCCTTGTGTTTAGTAGCCACTATGAGCTTTGAACCCTGAAAAGACCGCCAATGTTAGGTTGGGGGAAGAAGGGGATGAAGCCAAGTCATCTTGACCCTTATGCCCTTGGCGACACATATGCTAGTGTGGGTGGGACAAAGGGCCACGATCTCGCGTGGGTGAGATGACTCCAAAAGCCTATCCTTAGTTCGGATAGCAGGCTGCAACTTGCCTCCATGAAGAAAAAATCTCTAGTAAACACTGGAAGCTATGCGGTCCGGGACCTTGTTCATAGAAATATGGTTGGTATTTGGGGAGACCTAGCCACACTCTGCCCCAAATATTTCCCATCGGTTCCGAAGTGGTAGGGCACGTTCCATTATCAAAGCTACCCCAAGACATCAAGTGCTAGAGTAATGGCACACTATTGTAGGTGTTCTAAACACATCAAAGGAAATGAATCACCCACAAATCATCACCAAAAGCAGCTCACCTACGATGTGGCTATTCTAGTTTCTTAAGATATTTAGCAGCATGGCCAAGCTTTTAGGGCTCACAACCCATTTGCCAACTTTGGCAAGGAGAATGACAGTTTATAGAAAAGTGGAGAGTTGTGGTGATATTAGGTTTGTGATATGTTGTTTAGTCCCAATTATCTATTTGATATCAAATGGGCATTACATTTGGGAACTTGACATAGGTGTTTGTTCCCTTATTTGGTAAAAGGGATTAGACAAGCGATGGAAACTTAAGTTAGGGTAAAGGATTGAAGTTCTCTGTAGCATACATTACCTCTAAATATCCACCACCTCACATGTTATTAAAACGATGGGAGGTGGACTCTAAACTCCACTCTCTATCCCACTTAAATTATTGATTACTTTAATTAAACATGTTACTTCAAATCTTAGAATCCCTAAAATTGTATTCCCTTCCTCGATTTAGCACCTTCGCTTGAGTGGGCAGGTTTAGAAAAATTACATGACCTGCAACATATTCCTTTTTTGAGACCATGACATCGTTGAATATATGTTTCATTGCCTCTCTTACTAGAAAGGCTACATTTTTACCAGTTGCTAAAAGGAAATATTTAAGAGAAGCACCCCGACTAGAATTTTCTATATTTAAATAGTTACCTCCAACTAGCTTATTTTAGAGCATATGCAGTTATGCCACCTCACCATAATTTCCACAGCACCCCAATTAGATTTATCAATTAATTGCATGTACAAATGCCTCCTCCAATCCGTACCTAGTTTCCTTGTCCCGCAATACTACGAGGTTTTTTGTCACCCCTCTCAACTAGTATGAGATGTTGCATATGACGGGTATAAGTAGTTTGTAACCCCTCCGCACTCAAATAGATGGCACATAAACTGAGTCAAAAAGTCAATGATTTCTAAGTTTCATAAAGCATATATAAAAATAGGAAGATAAACTATACCAATTCAATATCATTATATCCATCATTCGATATATTTTCAATACCAATTCAAAGTACTTATCCCATATTATGGTTTTTTATACTCTCTTCAATTAGTTGATCAAAGTTAGAGAGCATTAACTTTTTAGCTGAATTTATACGTGATGTAAATTGGGGATGGAGGGAGTATATAGGAGTGTACTCGTTGTTTGATCTACATGGACATAAAAATGCATGGTACGTTAGCATCCAGGCTAAAGAATATGAATGTGGCTAGCGGGAGCCTGTGTGCCCCACTAATAATCATGAGTAGACCTAGTATAGGAAGGAGGTCCCAGTGATCCAATCCCGAGCGCTACCAAAGAAGGAAACCGTTTGGCTCCCCTTCCCTAGACCACCATGTGATATGTAGATAAAAAGCACATACCCCCCTTTGTCCTCCCCCCTCTACGCTATGTGGTCCCTCTCCCCTCACAAGTTTCCTTCCACTAATTAGATTCCGTCCCTCCTAACTGTGTGTGCCCGTGACCACAACCTGTTCCTGAGTTAAATTCTATTTTGAACTTTTGAAAAGCCATACTTTTGAACCAAACATCGGATTTGAGATCTATTTTCACCCTTAAGTTTCTCACGACAAGCTTTTCAAAATGATATCTCATATCAACATGTTTCTACTATTTTTTCAAAAGCAACTTTGGTACCACATGAGGAAAATTTAGTGCTACATACAAGTGACTTCACTACACTATGTGTACCAGTGAATTTGGCTAAAATTCTGCGAACTTGCCTACCATGGATGCTCAGTTCTCTATCGTTCATGCTTACTTTCCTACAATAAGATGCAGCTTCCTACCATTGATGCTCGACTGCCTACTATTGATAATTAATTGCCCTCCATTAATCCTCAATTGACTAATTTTGCTAATTAGTTGCCTTCAATATCACAAAGCCACCAATTATTTTTGTTCTAAGTTGCCCGCCAAAACTCGTCGCAGGGCTCCAATGGTGAAAATAGATCTCAATTCATATGTTTTGTCCAAAAGTTATATCATTTTCAGTTTTACAAGGAACTAAACGCACACATATCAAGTAAAATTCGAATTAAATAGAACATGCATCTGAAAGAAACTTCGCTCCTTTAAAAGAAAACTAATAGCAATGATGGGTAACTAGTTAGCAATAGCAAACAACTTTGAAAAGAGGTTGGTAACTTCACACCACTTTCAGAAACAACTTTAGTGCTACAAATTCACAACATCACCGCATTGCATGTACTAGTGAATTGTGTATAACAATCTTCCAACTTGCCCACCACAACTTCTAAGTTTGCCTACAGCCGATGCTTCCATGTTGTTGTTTCCAAATAGCATACAATACTACGAAGTTATATCTACTAATGATGCTTAGTTATCTGTCATTGCTAGTTAGTTACCTACCATAGGTCCCATAGTTACTTGACATTGCCAATTAGTTGACTACTGATGATGCAGTTGCATGTCATTGATAATTATTTAACTACAGTACTATGTAAACTTGTCCACAATTGTTACTTTAAGTTGCCTATATCTCAACCATTTTAGAATACTTAGTACTTATGATAGGTAACTTATAGGTGAAACTACTTAACTTGATAGTCATGGTAACCGACTTCGTAGGGATTTCTGATGATAGACAATCATACTACGCAGGCTAACAAGAAGTTCCTTTCGTATATCATTAAATTTATCTCCGTAGCACCTAGAGTGGCTAACAAAAAAAGTTAGTTGAAACATATTGACATGGGATCTAGTTTTGAATAGCTCGCCATGAGGAACCTTGGTGAAAACGGATCTTAATTTTGATGCATTGTTGAAAATTTATATGACGGTGCATGCATTATATATGTTGTATGCATGTTCATAACACAAGTCGTCTCCTTTATTACTGAAAGTTTCCTCGTGTATTGCCAAAGTTGCTTTTTTTAATGAACCCAAGGTACTATGAAAGTTCTATGCCATAGTTTCTAAGTTGCTTGCCTCAAAAATAAAAGTTATCTACATCACTATGAAGTCATCTACCGCTCATGCACAATTGCTTATTATACGGTGAAATTTTCTTGCTATAATTTCTAAGTTTCCTATGATGTACTTGTACGACAACTTAGGATTTTTTTCGAGAACACGCATGAGGACTGTGTGCCAATGTATTAAGATAGTAATGCACATAGATTTACAAGATATTATTGTGTTGAGCACCTTATAGGGGGGTGGCTTCTCAAGCAATCTAACCTACACTACTAGGAAAAGGGCTATAGATGAAATTGCCACTAATGGCGCACCAGACAAGTGGTGCGCCACTACTATATAATAATGGCGCACCATGTGCTGATGCGCCATTTGTGTGGAAGACACTAATGGCGCACCAGACACACGGTGCACCACTAGTAACAATTTTTTTTCATTTTTCCAAACATAATAATGGCGCATCCAGGCAAAGTGCGCCATTACTAGTTCTAACTAGTAATGGCGCACCAGCCACACAGTGTGCCACTACTATATATTTTTATTCTTTTTTTTGCAAAACTACAAATGGCGCACCGTGGCATAGTGCGCCATTACTAGTTTAAACTAGTAATGGCGCACTACGCAACGGTGCGCCATTAGTATATATATATATATATTATTTATATTTTTGTAAAAGTACTAATGGCGCACGGCCAGCAGGTGCGCCATTAGTATGTTGGGTTACTAATGGCGCATGGGTTGGTGGTGCGCCATTAGTAACCTGGGACCAGCTAGATATTTTGGACATCCACACCTAAACACTCACTTTCCCCACTTCATTCCCTCCACCTCCTCTCCAAGCTTGTTGGCTGCCTCCTCCTCCTCACCTCATTTGCACCATAGATTCATCAAAATTAAGTGGTTAAATTACCTTTTTTTATAGGTAAGTAAGGGGAAAGCTATCTTTATGTTGTAGATCTACTTTTTCTCTCCCTAGCTCGCTCCAACAACGTGCACATGCACTTTTTGTGGCCTAGCTAGATCTATGTATGTTTGTGGTGTTGCATATGTTTGTGGTGTTGCATATATGTTTGTGTTTGCAGGTACCGGTATTTGAAATGCGATAGTTGCCAATATTTTGCCGGAATGTTGATTCATTTCCCTTTCGGCGAGAATTTTGGCACTATGCATTCTTTTTGGTCCTATTTTTAGGGAAAGTCATGCCAAATTTTTTCTTGGTTCTAAAATATTGTTTTGCTCTACCCCGCAGGCGACCATGGTCCGCACGATGACCGAAGGCATAGTGAATAGGTTTTTGAGCTCCACGAGGGCCGAGATTCTTCAAAAGAATGAGACGGAGATAAGATGTCCGTGTCGAAGATGCAAGCTGAAGAGCCTTATTGCGGGCCCGGATTCCAGGCAGGTGCGGGACCACCTGCTCTTGCGTGGTTTCATGGATGGCTATCTATGGCAAGGTGATGAAGATGACTATGAAGTCATCCATGGGGGCCCTGCAAGAAATGAGGAAGGGCAGCAAGACAACCACCGCGGCTCGGGTGGGCGAGAAGACGAAGAATCTCCAGGACATGATCACAACGGTGATGCTGTACATAGTCATCATGTAGAAGATGCCGGACAGGATGATGAGGAAGATGCTGGAGCAGACGAAGGGCATGATCATGAAGATGAAGATGCCGGCGGAGCAGACGACGATGGACCATCGATGGGCTGGGTGCAGGACCTTCATATTCAAGAGCTGCTTCTCAACCAGACGGATAACGCAAGAGCTTCTGCCCGAGAGAAAGCCCAGCTGGATCAACTGGAGATAGATGCGGTTACTCCATTGTATGAAGGATGCAGGCCCGAGGATACCCGTATGAAAGTAAAGCTCATGGCTCTGGAGATGAAGGTAAAACACAAAATGACCGACGCATGCTTCGACGAGAACATGTCATTCTGGCACGAATGTCTTCCCAAGGGGAACAAGTGCCCTACCAGTTTCGAGGAGTCGAAGAAAATCGTGTGTCCTCTGGATTTACCGCACGTGAAATACCATGTGTGCATGAACAATTGCATCATTTATCGGGACGATCACGCGGAGTCTACCATATGTCCGGTGTGCGGCGTCACTCGATACAAGAAGAGGAAGAAAGCTCCTCGAAAAGTGGTGTGGTACTTTCCGATCACTCCTCGTCTGCAGCGGTATTTCGCGGACCCTAAGGTAGCAAAGCTCTTGTGTTGGCACGCGGATAGGGAGGAGAAGAAGCGAGAAAATGACGCAAATGATCCGGAGATAAATAAAAAGACAAGATGCTGAGTCACCCTAAGGATGGGAGCCAGTGGCAAGCGTTGAACTTTGAACACCCAGAATTTGGGAAGGATCCAAGGAACATCGTGCTAGGCGCGAGCACCGATGGAGTCAATCCGTTTGGCAGCCAGAGAAGCACACATAGCACCTGGCCTTTGTTTGTGTGGATGTACAACCTTCCCCCTGGTTGTGCATGAAGAGGAAGTACATTCACATGAGTATGCTAATTGAAGGGCCGAAACAACCAGGGAACGACATCAATCTGTATCTGGGGCTGCTGAAAGAGGAGCTAGGCACCCTGTGGAAAACGCCTGCTAATACGTGGGATGCTGCAGAGAAAGAATATTTCCCTATGAGGGCCGCACTCCTCAAGACGGTGCACAACTATCTCGGTTACGGATATCTCGCGAGGCAGGTGGTCCACGGATTTTCTGGATGCGTCAGGTGCATGGATGACACAACGTATCGCCAGCTAGATAGAGATCCCGGGTCTTCGAAAACCGTGTTCATGGGACATCGAAGGTGGCTTCACAACGATGACCCATGGGGGAAACACAAGGATCTGTTCGATGGTGAAACCGAACCCCGAAGACGCCCGTGTACGAGGAGCGACGAGCAAATAGACGAGCTGTTGAAAAATTGGAAAGATTGCCCACTGCCGGGAAAGGAGCAAAAGGCACCAGAGCCGGGAAAGAAGCGAAAGGCTCCAGAGCCACTGCTGAAGGTATGGAAAACAAGGGCTGTTTCCTGGGACTTGCCTTACTGGAAGATCCACCGTGTGCCTCACAGCCTTGATGTCATGCATATCATGAAGAACGTGTGCGAGAGTCTGCTTGGTACCCTGCTCAACATGCCAGAGAGGACCAAAGATGGGTTGAAAGCAAGGGCAGACTTGAAATCAATGGGCATCAGGCAGGAGCTTCACGCTAATGATGATGATGATGATGACGATGATGATGAGACGAAGCAGGACACAGAAAGTCGTCGCAAAGGTAAAAAGGCCAAGAAGACCGGAAATGACTACCCTCCCACGTGCTTCGCTCTAAGTCAGGAGGAGATTGGGCAGTTTTTCACCTGCCTCGTAGGAGTAAAACTTCCTTACGGTTATGCGGGGAAGATAAGAAGATACCTAGACCCAGCGAAGTAGAAGTTCGGCGGGATGAAGTCTCACGACTGTCATGTGCTGATGACGCAGATACTTCCAGTTGCAATCCATGGGATCATGGAAGCGCACGTCCGTGAAATGCTATTTGGCCTATGCAACTTTTTCGACGTCATCTCTCGGAAGTCGGTTGGCGTGAGGCAACTCAGAAGGCTACAGGAAGAGATCATGGTGATACTATGCGAGCTTGAGATGTACTTCCCGCCCGCATTCTTCGACGTTATGGTGCATCTGCTAGTCCATATCGTGGAGGATATCATCCAACTCGGGTCAACGTTCCTGCACAGCATGATGCCGTTCGAAAGGATGAATGGTGTCATCAAAGGATACGTTCGCAACATGTCACGTCTAGAGGGAAGTATATCCAGGGGCTTTTTGACCGAAGAGTGCATCTCCTACTGCATGAATTATCTAGGCATCGAGAACCCCGTTGGTCTGCCCGTCAACAGGCACCTCGGCAGGCTCGCTGGATGGGGTCACCATGAGGGTCACCGCGAAATGCATGTCGACTTTGAGGGTTGACTCGCCGATTTGAAAGAGCAAACCTAGTCGCGCTACAACGCATAGACGTGGTCGATCCTTGGGTGGTAGAGCACAAAACCTTTATTAAGAAGACGTACAATGACCGAGGCCAACAGAGGACGGACGGAGATATAATCAAAGAGCACAACTCATGTTTCACACGTTGGTTTAAGCAGAAGCTTCTGTCATACCCTTTACATGAGGATTCTTCCGCGGAACAACAACTCATATTCGCCTTGTCACAGGGCGCCGAGCACAACTTGATGACCTATGAGGCATACGATATCAAAGGCTACACATTCTACACAGAGGACAAGGACATGAAGAGCGATGGTTATCAGAACTCCGGGTAACGATGGAATCCTACACCGGTAACGACAAGGACAGATACTATGGAAGGATCGAGGAGATCTGGGAGCTAAGCTACGCTGGAGAGAAGGTCCCGATGTTCTGTGTCAGATGGGCCAAGAGTGTCCTAAAAGAAGACCGGTATTTCACCACCATGGTTATACCCGAAGCCAAATCCAAGACCGTGGGCACAAACGTCACCGAGAAAAATGAGCCATGGGTACTGGCTTCCCAAGAGGACCAATGCTTCTTCATTACCAACCCGTCAAAGCCCAGTCATGTTGTCATGAGGAGAGGCAAAAGGAAGATCATCAGAATGGATGGAGTAGCCAATGAGCAAGACTTCGACAAGTACGGCGACCCAAAGATCGAACATGACGATGACGATGATGTAGCAGCATACACCACAAGAAGAAGCAGGACCACCCTACCTAAAGGATGTCCGTTCCACAAAAGAACTCCATTTGCGAAAAAGAAGGGCAAGAAGATTGTGAACAGATAGCTATCTAGCTAAGATCGATTGTATTTAAATTGTAGTCTTCATTTCTCGATTGTATTTCATGGGCACTTTTTGAACTATCATGAATATTTTTAAATTTCATGGAAACTTTTTGAATTCATGAAAAAATATTCAATACTCATGAGGACACTCGATCTCGATCCCCTCCATGTCGATCGCTACCCCCCTCGCCAGATCCCCCTCGCCGCCGAGCAGCCCCCGCACCCTCCCCAGCTCCACCACCGCCGACGACCCCCGCACCCTCCCCCGCTCCACCGTCACAAATGAATGCAACTAAAAATCCAAAAAAACAAATTTGATTATATTTTTCAAATAACAAATTTCATGATATTTTTTTATATTCATAAATATTTTCAAATAACAAATCTGGTGATATTTAAAAAAAATTATTACTGTTTTTATAAAAATTTATTACTATTTCATATTCATATTCATTTTCTAAAAATTATTAGATGCAAGAAAATAATAATAAAAAAATTCTTACTTATGGTGCACAGCTGGCTGGTGCACCATTGCTATCTAAAAAAGAATACTTATGGCACACGGTCCCGCTGGTGCGCCATTGCTATGAAAAAAACATTCTAATGGCGCACCGCCAGGGGGTGCGCCATTAGTAATCTTCCCCCATCCATACACTTCGTCCCTCCCTCATCCCTCCCTCTCGCCAGACACTTCGTCCCTCTCCCTCCACTGCGCCGCTCCCGCCCTCGTCCCTCCCTCCACCGTGCCGCTGCCGCTGCCCCGACCCACTACACCACAGCCGCCCACGCGCCCCGCTGCCTCCCTCTCCCCTTCCTCCCCCTCGAGCGCCGCCTCCCCCCCGAGCGCCGCCTCCCTCGCCTCCCTTGAAACCCTAGAAACCCGCGTGAGATTTGGAGCCTCGGAGCCGCCGGAGACTTGGAGCCTCGGAGCCGCCCCATGTCCACCAGGAGAGGAGGCCCACCGGAGATTTGGAGCCTCGGAGCCGCCGGAGACTTGGAGCCTCGGAGCCTCCCCACGTCCACCAGGAGAGGAGGCCCCACGTCCACCAGGACAGGAGGCCCGTGACCTCCCCACCGTCTATCTCCGCCTCCCCCATGCTCCATGTCTCCGCCCTCCGTTGTCTCCGCTCCGGCCATCACCTCATCGTGGTCAGGTAACCCTCCTCCCTCTGCCTCTCTTCCTCCTCTCCTCCCTCCCGGCCATGCCATCTTCTTCTCTCTTTTGCTAGGTTTAGGTCAAATCCCTCTCGAATTTAGGTCAAATTAGGTTCAAAAAATTGTGGGAGTTTTGCCTAGAAAACATGAATAATTAGTACTCCATGTGCATTGGAGTACTTGGTACCTGCAAGATTTGGACACTCAACTACAAAAGTCGAGGTATCTTTTTCATGCTTGTTCTCTATTGGTTGAAGGATCACTGCCTCTGCCTCACTGGCTGACACTTCCATGGTGCTATATCCTCTGTTGCTTTAAGTGTACAGCATTAGATATAGACATTTGAATAAAATTTGTGATCATCAAACATCAAAATTGCAGGGGAGAGGTTGGTGCCTAGATTGCATTCGTTGTAGTCATCCTACGGCTCTTCTTCCTGCATCACTTCCCTGGTATCATTTCCTACTTAATCTTTGACCTATCCTTGCTGCCCCTAGCAAATTATCACTATGTGTTGCATTTCTCATCTTTGTTGTGCCCTGTAAAGAGAATTTTTTGCTTTTATAGCACTACAAAAAAACATGTCCTTATTTTTCATCTACGCAATAAGCCGCTAAAGTGTTACATAAATCACGCAATGAGTACTTGGTGCCTAGCAAACATGTATTTGTCCATGGTTTATAGATGAAAAAATGCACTGGACACACTGAAGAAAAATGCACTGTATCATGTATTTGTCCATGGTTTATAGATGAAAGTGAGTTATTTTGGACATTAACCATTTCAAGCAGTGTGCTCCTACCACTGTCTTGCAAGGTAAGAGACATGTAGGACTGAAACTGGATCCAGTCCTGTTTGCAACTAGATTGCAAACTGTGCTCTTTATTATATCCCAGTAAAATAAAATATAGGATAAAGTATGTAGTGCTGGCTCCTAAGAATGAGTAGAGCTATCTAGTCTCTGCAAGCAACTTAAAGCCCTAGTATTCAGTTGCTGGTCTGTTTGGTGTGATACATAACACAAGATGGGTTTGGTGTGGTTCTAGTCAAGAGATATGGACTCTTAATTACAAGTAAATATAGGGTTCAAGATGAGTATGTTGATTATCCAGGGCTGAATCTTAATTACAAGTAAATATATGGTTTAATTTGTGTTTGGGGTTTGAGCTGGGAAAGAGAGACATAGGGATAGGAGGGGGGAGGGGAAAGAGAAATGTTTATTTTAGGGTTTAATTAGGGCAGTGGCATGGTGCCCAGCCCAGGTGATATGACTGTCAATGCATGTTCATGTTCATGTTGAGCACCTATCACAATGCTTGACTTGAGTATGTTTAATCCTCATTTTCTATGCCTGCAGAACATCTTATTTCAGTAGTAGTGCTCTTTTGACAAAAATGTTTTAGTTACTTTTGTAAGGAAAAAACTAGGTGCATTTTAAGGAGAATCGTAATGTCTATGTACCTAAGTAGTGCAGCAGCACTGCATTCCTAACAGAGTTGCGGGATAATTAAACATTAACAAGAGGTTGATTTTCTTCTTTCTGTCCAACAAACATGATGGTGCTAGGTAAAGGTATCTTTTCTGTGAAGTCATGCAGATTCGATGAATCTTCTCATATGTGCTTCTATATGATTTTTTTTCTTTTTTCTCCTGTTGTTCTGTTAATAACCAGATCTGATACCAGTGATTTAGATGCCCATGCATGCATGAGCTGGCTGACATACAAAGACAAGTAAGCCAGGCCTCAAGACAATGCAGCCTAATCAAATTAAACTCAAGATTCTGGTGTTTAACCCTGTTGTGTTGCTTCTAGAAATAATATAAATGCTGTGAAAAAGAAATTTGTGGAGTTGGCACTTTACATAAGGTTGTAGATCATTGTAGTGTCCTAATGTCTAAGACATTTGCATTGGAGGTTCATCTTGCAAACATATCAGAACTTGCAAAGATTTTATTACTTGTTGCATTCGAGGTTCATCTTGTCTTGAGGCAAACAAATAAGCATTGGAGGCTCATCTTTGAGGCTCATCTTTATTACATATTAGAACTTGCAAACAAATCTGTGAAAGACTTGTAAAGTTGCTGGGTTTGGTCTCCGACCATTGTGTCGTGATGAATTTGCAGGTACCCCGAGAGGCCCTTGAGTTTGCCGGAATGTCGATTAACTTCCGTTCTGGCAAATTCGGGTACTCCATATGTCCTATTTTCAGCAAAGGTCATGCTGAAATTTTCTGTGAATTTTAGCATGACTTTGCTAAAAATAGGACATATGGGGTACTTGCGACTAATGCATGAGCGAGTGTATCTTAGTACTTAGTTAAGTAGGATGAACTGCCCCGCCATTCTTGCTGCATTAAAACATAGGTGGCAATAGAGCCAAGTGATTAGGCCCAACTTAGAATTCTCCTTAGCATCGATAAACCCTAGATGATAAACCCAACGTAGGTGGCAATAGAGCCAAGTGATTAGTGCCAAGTGATTAGGCCCAACCTAGGGTGCCTCAGCATCGATAAACCCTAAATGATCAAAACTTAACTTGGCTTCTATAGGGTGCCTCGGTGTCGATGAGAACCTAAATGATGTACGCTTAGGCTTTTAGGGTGCCTCGGCGTCGATAAACCCTAAATGATAAATGCTTAGCTTTTAGGATGCCTCGGTGTCGAAAAACCCTAAATGATGAGACCATGATCTTGTTCCTTGACAATAACAAACTTTTTGACCAAACTTTTTTCCTATTTAGAGCGAAACATGGCCCACAATGATGAGGCCGGCGGCTCGGGCGGCAAGCAATTCTAGGAGCTGTCCTAGGAGTTGGAGGAAGAGCCTCACCGCTAGGAGGACGCCGCGGAAAACACCGATCCTGACTACACAACCCCTAGTGGCGTCGGGGATGACACCACTAATGTTGGCGCCGCGGATGCCACCACAGATGATGGCGGCGCACGCCCAGATGGCAGCTAACCGAAGAGGCAACGGAAGGACCGGCGCCCGAGCGTGCTCGGCACCGTCAGGGAGGAATTTACTGAAGTGAACTCCGACAGGCATCAGACGACGCCCAAAGAAGTAGTCAAGGGGTACTCGGTTCAGCTCAAGTGCATTCTCCGGAGCACCGTCTCGATCAACACTGAGAACCTAAGGCATAAGGACCGAGGGAATTTGCGCAGCCTCCTCTTCACGAAGCTGCACGAACGATACAAGTTCCATGCTGAGTTTGCAAACACATGCCTCTCAGGGAATAAAGTGAACAGTGCCGCCCTCATGAGGATGAGCACGACCCTGTCTACTTGGAAAAGCACGGTGAAGGCAATGATTGAAAAAGGTGATAGTTATGAGAAGATCAAGGCGAAATATCCTTCGATGAGCGAAGATGACTACAAGGAGTTCAGGATCAAGTGCGAGAGCAGCGCAACCTCCGAATCAAGTTAGTGGGGGAAAGAAATGCGGAAGTTGAACTTAGGGGTCCACCAACTCGGTCCCGGCGGTTATAGAGTGGCGGAGCCTATATGGGACAAGGAGGACGCGGAGCATGCCAAGCAAGGCCTACCGCCCCACTTCGAGAAATACCGTGACAAGCAGACCAGGAACTTTCTCAGGGCCCGGTACAAGGAGGACCCTGTAACAAAGGAGCTTACGACGGATCCGAAGACCAGGGGGCTTGAGCTTGTTCTGGTAAGGAATACACTCCCGCGTAATTAGCTCCATATGGTTGCATTCCAATTAATCCCCAATATTTCTAAATGGTTCACGTTCCTTCCGCAGGACAATGAAAGTAGTAGCGCGGGGTCATCTCAGAGCTCCCCTTTCGACACCCCTTTAAATAGGGTGTTGAGCGTAATGAAAAACAAGGATAAGATCAGTAAGCCGACGTCAGCTGGTCGTGTGGCCGGCAAAGGCTTGTCCACAAAATGGTCGTCATACTATACCGCTGGTGAGCGAAAGGAGAAAAAGACCAGCTCGGAAAGCCAGTTGCGCGAGGTTGAACCACTCAAGGCACAAGTGGCGCGGATTTCGGAGATTGTCCAAGAGCAAGTGCAACAACAACTAGGAACGACGCTCAACGCCATGGTGCCCACGTTGATTCAAGGGCTGACGACATGGATTGCGGGCGGCCAACAGGGGCCTCCCCCGGTTCCTAGCTTCACGGTCAGCAACTCGCACAACGCGCAGGCGGCGCCATTGGTGTCTCTGGCGGCGCCATTGGTGTCTCCGGCGGAGGCGGTATTCGTGTCTCCGGCGCCGGCACGGGCATTGGAGCTTAATGCACCTGGGTGTACGTCGGGCAGCACCTCGCCAGCAAGCGGCCCCTCTATAAGTTGCACGCCCGCCGTTGGCGGTGCCTCAACATTAGCCGAGCTCGATGGCATCACGGTAACTAAGCCTCTCGGCCGATGACTTCATCTCCTTGCCTTTGACTGGGCATCCCTAACGCCCTACATGTTTTCGCAGGGCGCCGCCGACGTTCTTTGCACTCTCCTGCACTTCGTGGGCGGCGAGTTGGTCGATGTCGCAAAGGGCAGAATCGTTCAACCGGGCAACCCCATGTTCCACGGTAATCCGATGCCACCCACAGTGTATAGGGTTGAAGTGGTTCGGGTGCTGCTAGGCTGCGATGAGCTGTTACCTCCGATTCGACCCGCTGGGGCCGACGAAGAACATGAGATGACCCTCAGCGCCTGCGTAAGCTGGCCCCTGCATTGGCCAAAGAGCCAGATTCGTTTGGGGGCGGGGGACACCACCCCATAGACAAGACCGCCAGTCGTGCCGGAGCCAAGCCATGGCAAGAATGCCACAACGCTACCGGACATGCCGGACATCCCTATGGCATAGGATCTGGACATGCATATAGCACAAGATCCGGACGACGACGACAACAACGATGGTACATTTACCAACATCGATAAGTACTTTGCCGAACATGGGTACGGTGACGAGTTCTGTGGGCCTCCTTCTCAAGAACCCAACCAAGACGACCGCGATCTAGCTGGTACGGCGGAGAAACCCAATTGCAACTGGTGTCGTCTGGCGTTCAGTTCTCAGGAGACGCCTCCAGCTGCCGCCTTCACCGAGCCTCAGATAGCTGAGGTGCGAAATATTATCAGCCCCAACACGCTCAAGAAGGCGGTCTGTGAGCAGAACTCGGTCCCATTACAGCAGATCAAGAAGAAGGGACGGAAATGAAAGGCTAAAAAGGGCGCCGGTGCGAGCCAGCCGGCACCGAGTACGATCCGTGCTCAGGACGGGCCACCTTCACCTAAGGATATCTGGAGGAGGGTGCATGTGGCAGGTAGGGAGATGCTAACGACAAATATTCTCAATGCTGCAATTGGTGCTATGCGGAGTCTGGATGACAGTGTTCTTTCTTTGGAGAAGCAGCGTCTTAGAGAGAATGATGTGGCATACCCGGTTTCGTGGCCAAGGTGCCAGAGGGCAAGGGCTTTGTGGATGGCGCCATCGGGGGTACGATTGTCCTGCGGTTTGATGAGATCTTTGCTATGTTTAACCTTCATCCGCTGCACTACACCTTTGTTCAGCTGTTTTCGCTGAGTATGGACATGCGGATCATTAGAGACAAGACCCCGGACATCGTGATAGTCGACCCCTTCTACATGCGTGCCAAGCTCTTGGGCAGCGATGGGGACCACCAAGTCGCGAGTTCACACCTCGAAGGCATCATTCTGGCAAACCCAGAGAAGGATAACTTCCTCGTGTCTTACTTTCCCGAGTAAGTCATCCCTTAACCGCCCCAAAACAAAAGATTTCTTAGATTCCGATTGTTCTTTCTTTTTTCTAACATTCCGTGTTCTGTGCAGTGACACACATTGCACACTCATCCTCTTAAGCCCGAAATATTCCATGGCCACGTATTTTGACCCGAACCATGACTCCAAGATAGACTACACAAATATCGAGAAAGTTCTTGATGATGTTCTCCCTGGCTACGCCAAATCTGGAGGCACCTTCACCAGGCCAGTTCGTAGGTACGGCAGGCACGTGTTTTCCCACAATACTAAGTTCTGTTGCGTCAAGCAGCCGCCTGGTGGTCAGAAGGATGCCTTCTACGCCCTCCATCACATGCGGGCGATCGTACGGGACCATCATCACCTTCTGCTACCAGATAATCTCAAAGATTGGGTCGCGAGCTTGTCGGCAATCCAGGACGCGGACATCAGACAAGAATTCTTTCGCATCCAGTCGGAGTTTTGAGAAATCATCCATCAAGATGTCCTTCATACCTCCGGGCAGTTCTGCCTCAGATATCAACTGTCCAACAGTGAGATAGACACAACGCTACAAGTGCAGGCTGACAACGCCCGCGATTTCATGACCATCACGACAGACGGCAGCTTCATCCACGCTCTGGTCCCATGAGTCTAGTCGAAAGTAGTGATGCTATGTGTAGTTCTGAAACATTGATTGGCTCATGTTGGAATTAAACTTTAATGAATTGTATGTCTCTTTGGTTTGGACAGTCGTTCAACTTAGATGTAATAGATGCTATTTATTAGTAGGACCATAAATCGTGCTATTAATGTCTTGCTTTTCTCTTCTGATCCTTTTGTTGCATACTTATTGTCGGAGTAATGGGACACGGATACCCCGAAGACGGCAAGATGATATTTCAAGACATCGGGACTAGCAAAGCCCCTCAGTCCGACTGCACGGCCGCTCCTGCCGGCTCCCTGTCCGACTGCACTACCCGGCCGGCTACCGACTGCCGGCCGCCGACTACGCCAACCAGCCGGCTGCCGACTGCAGCCCGGCCCAACATCGACAAGACAACCGTACCGCGATGCCATCATCTACAGTGTACCGTGTCCCCTGGGTACTGATTTATAAAGTATCCCAGGGCACAAGCATGACATATACCATGCCTCTTGCCTTGCCTACATGGCTTGGCATGTAAGCTACCCAAGGTAGCTTACATCCAACGCCACCACCAAGCTTACATGCTAAGCTACCTCACACTATATATATGGGTTCACATCCATCCATCCAGAAGGATGGACACTCACGCATGCACACTAGCACTAGCTAGCAAGCTAGCTAGCTATCCGTCCATCCATCCACGTAAGCTCACACACTCACGGCCATGAGCATGGCCAGCCACTAGTATGCCTCGTATAGGCATTTACCAGATCAGATGCCTATGGCACCGACTCCAGATACAACTCCAGGAGCACTTTGTACTGCCCGATGTACACCTCTGATATATACTCAGACATGCAGGAGTAGGGGTATTATCTCTTCGGAGAGCCCCGAACGTGGGTAAACCACCGCGTGCTACTCGCATACCCGCTACCGGTCCTATCAGCAGCAGTCCTACCCAGACACTAAGCCCTTGAGGCATCTGTCGACTCGCAAGCCCCCCGTGAGAAATACCACGACAGTTGGCACCCACCGTGGGGCGATACTTTGCTACCGCACTGCTGTTGGTTTCGCGGTCTGGGCGGGACCGTCTTGGTCATCTCCGCCGCGGCGTCGCGCCGTCTCTTCGGTAGCGCTCGGGGGCTCGACTTCGACCCGCCCCGGAGTGGCCGCGAGGGGCGGTGCGTCCTCGCCGTCGGCCTCTTCGTCATCACCACCGCAACGATGGCTGCCTGTCCGCGCGCACGCCGCGCCGGGCCTCGCTTCGTCGGCCGCGTCCATTCGCGCGCCGCTCGCATCTCCTCCCCTCCTCGCTGCGCTTTGCTCTGGCCAGAATGTGCTGTCGCTCCTCCACATTTCGCCTATACGAGCTAGCTAGATGCTAGTCAAACATGGTCAAACACTATCCATACACCATTCAGATGCTAGCCATACATTAGTCAGATGCTAAGTTTCCTCTGAGCCTCCAAGGTGTTGGCTCGCCTGCATCCCGCTTCGCCCACGCGCACGCCCAGCCGCGGCCGCGCTGCTCCGCTCGCCGGCTTGGCCCAGGCCGCCTCCCGCCACGCCCGCCGGCTTCGTCCAGGCAAGCTCCGGCTTGGCCCTGGCCGGCTCCGGCTCCTCCTGGTCGTACGTCGGCCGCCTGCTCCACCTCAGCATCGGGCCGGCTCGTGCCCCCGCCGGCTGCCCCCGCGCCGGCTCAACCGTGCTCCCACCGTCGTCCTATGATACGGCCGCGCCCGGCGCCCCAGACGTCCGGGCTGCCTCCTCGCGGTCGCGCCGGATCCTCCCGTAGCCCGGTTGCGCCGGCTCCGGTCGGCTTCGGCCCCGCCCGCTCGCAGCATCCGGCTGCGCCCCTCCCGGCCTCAGTCGACGCATTCGCCGGCTTGGCTCCGCTCTGGCACGCCCGCGAGCGCGCGCTGCCGTTCCGGCTTGCCTCCGCTAGGCCCTGCCTGCGCGTCCAGCTGCTGGCGGGGAGCCGCCGCCGCGTCCGCCTGCCACCCCGAGCGGGGGCTCCGCCTCGCCTGTGTGGGTGCCACGGCCGTTCGTCGGCTCCCCGTGCGCCTTCGCTTGCCCGCCCCCACAGCCGCGCGTATGCGTTGCGCGCGTCGGTCGCTGCCGACCGCTTCGCCTCTGAGCCGTCGCGCCGGCCGCCCGTTCCGCCTCCGCGCTCATCCCAGCACCGGCCGGTTCCCCCGCTGCGGCTGCTGCATGCACCGGGTCCTTGGCCGCCTGGGGCCATCCTGCGCCCCGCCATCCCGGACCGGCTCCGCCGGCTCCCCCCGACCGCGTCCGCGTGCGCCGGCTGCGACCGCTCCGCCTCCCTGCGCCGCCACCCTGGACCGGCTCCGCCTGCTCCGCGGGGCCGCCTCCCCGTGCCAACTCGGTCGCGCGCGACCGCCTGCTTTGGCCGCCGGCTCCCCGCGTCCATCCGCGTCTTGTCGGCGTCTCCACGCCCGAGCGCCTCTATGCGCCTTCGCCTGCCCGCCCTGTGGCCGGCTGCTTCGTGCCGCCGGAGGCCGGCTTCACCGCGCGCATGATCATGCACCCCCGCGCTCGCCCCGCTCGGCCCGCGCCTACGGCCTCCTCGCGCATAGCGGCCCCGCCCGCCATCGCTACTTCGGACCGCGCGCGTGCGGACTCGCCTGCTCGCAGCTTGCGTCTGCTCTACTGGCCGTCTCCTCGCTCGGCCCCACCGTGTGTCGTGCCCGGCTGCCGCCTTCTTCGCCCGGCCCCGCGCTCGGCTCCGCCTTGCGTCGCGCCCGACTGTCGCCTTCTCCACCCAGCCCCGCACTCGGCTCCGCCCTGCGTCGCGGCCCGCTGCCGCCTTCCCATGCGTGGCCTCCGCCTACTCGCTCCTGCATCCCTGCGCTCTGCGTCCTCCACCCTCAGCCAGCTGGAAAGGGGCATAGCCGGCTACCAGAGAAAGAGCAAGGCCGGGTATGAGAAAAGTCAAAGGGCCGACTGTCCATGACGAAAAAAGGGGGACTGTCCGCTGCCAAAGAAAAAAATGAAGAGATGTGTCCGACTGCCTGAGAGTCGGTTGGAATAAAAGAAAAGATGAAAGAAATGTGCGTCCGACTGCTAGATGTGCGTCCGACCGCTGGCTGCCTGGCCGGTTGCAAAAATCCCGACTGCTGTGTCGGAGTCTACCTACCCAACCAACTGTAGAAGAAAAAGAAGAACGCAAGGTAGTTGCCGGAAGATCCGGCTCGACTGCTCAACAGTCGGCCCGAATCTCGGGGGCTACACCCAGCGGGTGCGCTGGCGCGCCCCGCAAGAGAAGAAGACAAAGTGGTTGCCGGAAGATCCGGCCCGACTGCTCAGCAGTCGGCCCGAATCTCGGGGGCTACACCCAGCGGGTGTGCTGACGCGCCCCCGTGAGAAAGAAGACAAAATAGCTGCCAGAAGCTCCGGCCCAACTGCTCAGCAGTCGGCCCTACACCCAGCGGGTGCGCCGGCGCACTTCGCGAGCGCCGAGTCGCGCCGGCTATCTTCGACGACCGTGACTACACGAAAATCAATGTGAGCTCCTCACCCGCATATTTTTGCACTACGCAAGCACGGATAACCCCGAGCGTTGCTCAGGGGCTGTCTCCGCATTTTATTACAGTAGCATCACTATTTGCCCCGGCGCCAGCCAGAGTTGGCCCGGGGGCTGGCCGCTTGGCCTGAGACGTTAGTTCCCGCAGACGGCTTAGTACCGTGCGCGGTATCAAAGGCCCACTCTTAGTCACAGACCGCAGAGCGGCTGCCGACTAGCAAGAGTGAACGCTGAAGGCCACCCATGCGAAAAACGCCCGGGAAGAAAAACGTTCGGGCGACCCGGCCGTTTTCCTTTACAAGTATCTACTTGGTTGAATCTGCTCCTAGACTCTGAGTACTGTACTCTCCACTTCGCGGCCCACTCTCAGCCACAGACCGCAGAGCGGCTGTCCGGCAAGCAAGAGCACAAGCCAAAAAGCGGAAGGAACATGAAAAAGATTAAGGGGGCTCGGACGAAACCGAGTCGGCACCCTCCGCATAAAACTTGCAATGCTAAAAGCAAGCATATGATATATCTGCATGGACTAACTTTGTCCTTTTTTATGATCATTTTCATGAACATTTGCCAAAAAACCTCTGCCCAACTTTGCCAAGTTGCCCAGAGGCTTGGGGGCTACTGTCGGAGTAATGGGACAAGGATACCCCGAAGACGGCAAGATGATATTTCAAGACATCGGGGCTAGCAAAGCCCCTCAGTCCGACTGCCCGGCCGCTCCTGCCGGCTCCCCGTCCGGCTACCGACTGCTGGCCGCCGACTACACCAACCAGCCGGCTGCCGACTGCAGCCCGGCCCAACATCGACGAGACAACCGTATCGCGATGCCATCATCTAAAGTGTACCGTATCCCCTAGGTACTGATTTATAAAGTATCCCAGGGGACAAGCATGACATATACCATGCCTCTTGCCTTGCCTACATGGCTTGGCATGTAAGCTACCCAAGGTAGCTTACATCCAACGCCACCACCAAGCTTACATGCTAAGCTACCTCACACTATATATATGGGTTCACATCCATCCATCCAGAAGGATGGACACTCACGCATGCACACTAGCACTAGCTAGCAAGCTAGCTAGCTATCCATCCATCCATCCACGTAAGCTCACACACTCACGGCCATGAGCATGGCCGGCCACTAGTATGCCTCGTATAGGCATTTACCAGATCATATGCCTATGGCACCGACTCCAGATACAGCTCCAGGAGCACATTGTACTGCTTGATGTACACCTCAGATATATACTCAAACATGCAGGAGTAGGGGTATTATCTCTCCGGAGAGCCCCGAACCTGGGTAAACCACCGTGTGCTACTCGCATACCCGCTCCCGGTCCTATCAGCAGCAGTCCTACCCACACACTAAGCCCTTGAGGCATCTGTCGACTCGCAAACCCCCCGTGAGAAATACCACGACACTTATATATTGCTTATGTATTGTCTGTTGTTTGGCTTGTGCATAGAGACGCCGTCATATGTAGTGTACAAGGGTAAGGTTCCCGTAGTCTACCGCGACTGGGAGGTGTGTCGGAGACAGGTTCACCATTTCAGCGGTAACAGTTACAAAGGGTACACCACTAGGGCGGAGGCGGAATCTAGATACGCCCACTATGTAGCGGGAGAGAGGAGGGAGCATTGGAGGAACCGGATGAAGACCATGTTGGAAATATGCCCTAGAGGCAATAATAAATTGATTATTATTATATTTCCTTGTTCATGTTAATCGTTTATTATCCATGCTAGAATTGTATTGATAGGAAACTCAGATACATGTGTGGATACATACTCAACACCATGTCCCTAGTAAGCCTCTAGTTGACTAGCTCGTTGATCAATAGATGGTTACGGTTTCCTGACCATGGACATTGGATGTCGTTGATAACAGGATCACATCATTAGGAGAACGATGTGATGGACAAGACCCAATCCTAAGCATAGCACTAGATCGTGTAGTTCGTATGCTAAAGCTTTTCTAATGTCAAGTATCATTTCCTTAGACCATGAGATTGTGCAACTCCCGGATACCGTAGGAATACTTTGGGTGTGCCAAACGTCACAACGTAACTAGGTGGCTATAAAGGTACACTACGGGTATCTCCGAAAGTGTCTGTTGGGTTGGCACGAATCGAGACTGGGATTTGTCACTCCGTGTGACGGAGAGGTATCTCTGGGCCCACTCGGTAGGACATCACTATAATGTGCACAATGTGATCAAGGAGTTGATCACGGGATGCCTTGTTACAGAATGAGTAAAGAGACTTGCCAGTAATGAGATTGAACAAGGTATCGAGATACCGACGATCAAATCTCGGGCAAGTATCGTACCGATAGACAAAGGGAATTGCATACGGGATTGATTAAGTCCTTGACATCGTGATTAATCCGATGAGATCATCATGGAGCATGTAGGAGCCAACATGGGTATCCAGATACCGCTGTTGGTTATTGACCGAAGAACGTCTCGGTCATGTCTCCATGTCTCCCGAACCCGTAAGGTCTACACACTTAAGGTTCGATGACGCTAGGGTTATAAAGGAAGTTAGTATGTGGTTACCGAATGTTGTTCGGAGTCCCGGATGAGATCCCGGACGTCACGAGGAGTTCCGGAATAGTCCGGAGGTAAAGATTTATATATGTGAAGTCCTGTTTTGGTCACCGGAAAAGTTTCGGGGTTTATCGGTAACATACCGGGACCACCGGGAGGGTCCCGGGGGTCCACCAAGTGGGGCCACCAACCCCGGAGGCTTGCATGGGCTAAGTGTGGGAGGGGACCAGCCCCAGGTGGGCTGGTGCGCCCCCCCACAAGGGCCCAAGGCACATGGGAGAGTGGGAGGGGGCAAACCCTAGGTCCAGATGGGCCTTAAGGCCCACCCTAGGGGGCGCCTCCCCTCTTCCCCTCTTGGCCGCCCCCCCCCCTTTCCCATCTAGGGCTGCCGCCCCTGCTAGGGGTGGGAACCCTAGAGGGGGCGCACCCTCCTCCCTCTCCCCTATATATAGTGAGGCCTGGGGCTGCCCATAACACGTGATCTGATCTCTGCCTGTTGGTGCAGCCCTCCCTCTCTTTCTCCCTCTCCTCATCTCCCGTCGTGCTTGGCGAAGCCCTGCAGGATTGCCACGCTCCTCCATCACCACCACGCCGTTGTGCTGCTGCTGGATGGAGTCTTCCTCAACCTCTCCCTCTCTCCTTGCTGGATCAAGGCATGGGAGACGTCACCAGACTGTACGTGTGTTGAACGCGGAGGTGCCGTCCGTTCGGCACTTGGTCATCGGTGATTTGGATCACGACGAGTACGACTCCATCAACCCCGTTCACTTGAACGCTTCCGCTTAGCGATCTACAAGGGTATGTAGATGCACTCTCCTTCCCCTCGTTGCTAGTCTCTCCATAGATAGATCTTGGTGACACGTAGGAAAATTTTGAATTTCTGCTACGTTCCCCAACAGTGGCATCATGAGCTAGGTCTATTGCGTAGATTCTATGCATGAGTAGAACACAAAGTAGTTGTGGGCGTTGATTTTGTTCAATATGCTTACTGTTACTAGTCCAATCTTGATTCGGTGGCATTGTAGGATGAAGCGGCCCGGACCAACCTTACACGTACGCTTACGTGAGACCGGTTCCACCGACAAACATGCACTAGTTGCATAAGGTGGCTGGCCGGTGTCTATCTCTCCCACTTTAGTCGGATCAGATTCGATGAACAGGGTCCTTATGAAGGGTAAATAGCAATTGGCATATCATGTTGTGGTTTTGCGTAGGTAAGAAACATTCTTGCTAGAAACCCATAGCAGCCACGTAAAACATGCAAACAACAATTAGAGGACGTCTAACTTGTTTTTGCAGGGTATGCCATGTGATGTGATATGGCCAAAAGGATGTGATGAATGATATATGTGATGTATGAGATTGATCATGTTCTTGTAATAGGAATCACGACTTGCATTTCGATGAGTATGACAACCGGCAGGAGCCATAGGAGTTGTCTTAATTTATGACCTGCGTGTCAACATAAACGTCATGTAATTACTTTACTTTACTGCTAACCATTAGCTGTAGTAGTAGAAGTAATAGTTGGCGAGACAACTTCAAGAAGACACGATGATGGAGATCATGGTGTCATGCCGGTGACAAGATGATCATGGAGCCCCAAGATGGAGATCAAAGGAGCTATATGATATTGGCCACATCATGTCACTATTATTTGATTGCATGTGATGTTTATAATGTTTATACATCTTATTTGCTTAGAATGACGGTAGTAAATAAGATGATCCCTAATTAAAATTTCAAGAAAGTGTTCCCCCTAACTGTGCACCGTTGCGACAGTTCGTTGTTTCAAAGCACCACGTGATGATCGGGTGTTTCATCCTAATGTTCACATACAACGGGTGTAAGACAGATTTACACACGCGAAACACTTAGGTTGACTTGACGAGCCTAGCATCTGTACAGACATGGCCTCGGAACATAGAAGACCGAAAGGTCGAGCATGAGTCGTATGGTAGATACGATCAACATGAAGATGTTCACCGATGTTCACTAGTCCGTCTCACCTGATGATCGGACATGGCCTAGTTGACTCGGATCATGTAATCACTTAGATGACTAGAGGGATGTCTATCTGAGTGGGAGTTCATAAGATGAACTTAATTATCCTGAACATAGTCGAAAGGTCTTCGCAAATTATGTCGTAGCTCGCGCTTCAGTTCTACTGTTTAGATATGTTCCTAGAGAAAATTTAGTTGAAAGTTGATAGTAGCAATTATGCGGACTAGGTCCATAAACTGAGGATTGTCCTCATTGCTTCATAGAAGGCTTATGTCCTTAATGCACCGCTCATTGTACTGAACCTCGAACGTCGTTTGTGGATGTTGCGAACATCTGACATACACATTTTGATAACTACATGATAGTTCAGTTAAACGGTTTAGAGTTGAGGCACTGAAGATGTTTTAAAACGTCGCGAAACATATGAGATGTTTTGAGGGCTGAAATTGAGATTTCAGGCTCGTGCCCACGTCAAAAGGTATAAGACCTCCGACGATTATCTTAGCCTACCAACTAAGGAGAAAAGCTCAATTGTTGAGCTTGTGCTCAGATTGTCTAAGTACAACAATCATTTGAATTGAGTGGGAGTTGATCTTCCAAATGAGAAAGTGATGTTTCTTCGAAGTCATTACCACCAAGCTGCTAGAGCTTCGTCATGAACTATAATATATCAGGGACATATATGATGATCCTTGAGATATTCGCGATGTTTGACACCACAAAAGTAGAAGTCAAGAAGGAGCATCGATTGTTGATGGTTGGTGAAACCACTAGTTTCAAGAAGGGCAAGGGCAAGAAGGGATACTTCATGAAACGGCAATTCAGCTGCTGCTCTAGTGAAGAAACCCAAGGTTGAACCCAAACGCGAGACTAAGTGCCTCTGTAATAAGGGGAACAACCACTGGAGCAGAATTACCCTATCTACTTGGTAGATTAGAAGGTTGGCAAGGTCGATAGAAGTATATTGGATATACATTGTGTTGATGTGTACTTTACTAGTACTCCTAGTAGCACCAGGGTATTAGATACCGGTTCGGTTGCTAAGTGTTAGTAACTCGAAATAAAAGCTACGGAATAAACGGAGACTAGCTAAAGGTGAGCTGACAATATGTGTTGGAAGTGTTTCCAATGTTGATATGATCAAGCATCGCATGCTCCCTCTGCCATCGAGATTGGTATTAAAACCTAAATAATTGTTATTTGGTGTTTGCGTTGAGCATAGACATGATTGGATTACGTCTATCGCAATACGGTTATTCATTTAAGGAGAATAATGGTTACTCTGTTTATTTGAATAATACCTTCAATGGTCTTGCACCTAAAATGAATGGTTTATTGAATCCCGATCGTAATGATACACATATTCATGCCAAAAGATATAAGATAGTAATGATAGTACGACCTACTTGTGGCAATTCCACCTAAGTCATATCGGTATAAAACGCATGAAGAAGCTCCATGTTGATGGATCTTTGGGCTCACTCGTTTTTGAAAAGTTTGAGACATGCGAACCATGTCTATTGGTGTATATGCATGAAGAAACTCCATGCAAATGGACCATTTGGACTCACTTGATTTTGAATCACTTGAGACATGCAAATCATACCACATGGGCAAGATGAATGAAAGCCTCGTTTTCAGTAAAATGGAACTAGAAAGCAACTTGTTGGAAGTAATACATTTTGATGTGTGCAGTCCAATGAGTGCTGAGGCGTGTAGTGGATATCGTTATGTTCTTACTTCACAGATGATTTGAGTAGATGTTGAGTATATTTACTTGATGAATCACGTGTCTGAATTATTGAAAGGTTCAAGTAATTTCAGGGTGAAGTTGAAAGATCGTCGTGACAAGAGGATAAAATATCTATGATATGATCATACAGATGAATATCTGAATTACGAGTTTGGCACAGAATTAAGACATTGTGGAAATTGTTTCACAACTAATACAGCCTGGAACACCATAGTGTGATGGTGTGTCCGAACATCATAACTGCACCCTATTGGATATGATGCATACCATGATGTCTCTTATCGAATTACCACGATAGTTTATGGGTTAGGCAATAGAGACAACCACATTCACTTTAAATAGGGCACCACGTAATTACGATGATATGACACCGTATGAACTATGGTTTAGAGAAACCTAAGCTGTCATTTCTTAAAAGTTTGGGGCTGCGACGCTTATGTGGAAAAGTTTCAGGCTGATAAGCTCGAACCCAAAGCAGATAAATGCATCTTCATAGGACACCCAAAACAGTTGGGTATACCTCCTGTCTCAGATCCGAAAGCAATAAGGGATTGTTTCTAGAATCGGGTCCTTTCTCGAGGAAAAGTTTCTCTCGAAAGAATTGAGTGGGAGGATGGTGGAGACTTGATGAGGTTAATGAACCGTCTCTTCAACTAGTGTGTGGCAGGGCACAAGGAGTTGTTCCTGTGGCACCTACACCAATTGAACTGGAAGCTTATGATAGTGATCATGAAACTTCAGATCAAGTCACTACCAAACCTCGTGGGATGACAAGGATGCGTGCTACTTCAGAGTGGTACGTAATCCTGTCTTAGAAGTCATGTTGCTAGACAACAATGAACCTACGAGCTATGGAGAAGCGATGGTGGGCCCGGATTCCGACAAATGGCTCGAGGCCATATAATCCGAGAGAGGATCCATATATAAAAACAAAGTGTAGACTTTGGAAGAACTACTTGATGGTCGTAAGGCTGTTAGGTACATATGGATTTTAAAAGGAAGACGGACAATGATGGAAAGTATCACCATTAAGAAAGCTCGACTTGTCGTTAAGATGTTTTCTGACAAGTTCAAGGAGTTGACTACGGTGAGACTTTATCACTCGTAGCGATGCTAAGAGTCTGTTGGAATTATATTAGCGATTACTGCATTATTTATGAAATCTTGCAGATAGGATGTCAAAACATTGTTTCCTCGACGTTTTTCTTGAGGAAAGGTTGTATGTAATACAACCGGAAGGTTTTGTCAATCCTGAAAGATGCTAACAAGTATGCAAAGCTCCAGCAATCCTTCTAAGGACTGGAGTAAGCATCTCGGAGTTGGAATGTATGCTTTGATGAGATGATCAAAGATTTTGGGTGTATGCAAAGTTTATGAGAAACTTGTATTTCCAAAGAAGTGAGTGGGAGCACTATAGAATTTCTGATGAGTATATGTTGTTGTCATATTGTTGATCAGAAATGACGTAGAATTTCTGGAAAGCATATAGGGTTATTTGGAAAGTGTTTTTCAATGGAAAACCTGAATTAAGCTACTTGAACATTGAGCATCAAGATCTATAAGGATAGATCAAAACGCTTAATGGTACTTTCAAATGAGCACATACCTTGACATGATCTTGAAGGTGTTCAAGATGGATCAGTCAAAGAAGGAGTTCTTGCCTGAGTTGTAAGGTATGAAGTTAAGACTTAAAGCTCGACCATGGCAGAATAGAGAGAAAGGACGAAGGTCGTCCCCTATGCTTAAGACGTAGGCTCTACAGTATGCTATGTTGTGTACTGCACCTGAAGTGTGCCTTGCCATGAGTCAGTCAAGGGGTACAAGAGTGATCCAAGAATGGATCACAAGACAGCGGTCAAAGTTATCCTTAGTAACTAGTGGACTAAGGAATTTTTCTCGATTATGGAGGTGGTAAAAGAGTTCGTCGTAAAGGGTTACGTTGATGCAAGCTTAACACCTATCCGGATAGCTCTGAGTAGAGATACCGGATACGTATAATGGAACAACAATTTAGAATAGCTCCAAGTAGAACAGTTATTTGGAATAGCTCCAAATAGAACATGGTAGCTACATCTAGGAGATGACATAGAGATTTGTAAAGCACACACGGATCTGAAAGGTTCAGACCCGTTGACTAAAACCTCTTTCACAAGCAACATGATCAAACCTAGAACTCATTGAGTGTTAATCACATAGTGATGTGAACTAGACTACTGACTCTAGTAAACTCTTTGGATGTTGGTTACATGGCGATGTGATCTGTGAGTGTTAATCACATGGCGAAGTGAACTAGATTATTGACTCTAGTGCAAGTGGGAGACTGTTGGAAATATGCCCTAGAGGCAATAATAAATTGATTATTATTATATTTCCTTGTTCATGATAATCGTTTATTATCCATGCTAGAATTGTATTGATAGGAAACTCAGATACATGTGTGGATACATAGACAACACCATGTCCCTAGTAAGCCTCTAGTTGACTAGCTCGTTGATCAATAGATGGTTACGGTTTCCTGACCATGGACATTGGATGTCGTTGATAATGGGATCACATCATTAGGAGAATGATGTGATGGACAAGACCCAATCCTAAGCATAGCACTAGATCATGTAGTTCGTATGCTAAAGCTTTTCTAATGTCAAGTATCATTTCCTTAGACCATGAGATTGTGCAACTCCCGGATACCGTAGGAATACCTTGGGTGTGCCAAACGTCACAACGTAACTAGGTGGCTATAAAGGTACACTACGGGTATCTCCGAAAGTGTCTGTTGGGTTGGCATGAATCGAGACAGGGATTTGTCACTCCGTGTGACGGAGAGGTATCTCTGGGCCCACTCGGTAGGACATCATTATAATGTGCACAATGTGATCAAGGAGTTGATCACGGGATGATGTGTTACAGAACGAGTAAAGAGACTTGCCGGTAACGAGATTGAACAAGGTATCGGGATACCGACGATCGAATCTCGGGCAAGTATCGTACCGATAGACAAATGGAATTGCATACGGGATTGATTAAGTCCTTGACATCGTGGTTCATCCGATGAGATCATCGTGGAGCATGTGGTAGCCAACATGGGTATCCAGATCCCGCTGTTGGTTATTGACCGGAGAATGTCTCGGTCAAGTCTACATGTCTCCCGAACCCGTAGGGTCTACACACTTAAGGTTCGATGACGCTAGGGTTATAAAGGAAGTTAGTATGTGGTTACCGAATGTTGTTCGGAGTCCCGGATGAGATCCCGGACGTCACGAGGAGTTCCGGAATAGTCGGGAGGTAAAGATTTATATATGGGAAGTCCTGTTTTGGTCACCGGAAAAGTTTCGGGGTTTATCGGTAACATACCAGGACCACCGGGAGGGTGCCGGGGGTCCATCAAGTGGGGCCACCAACCCCGGAGGCTTGCGTGGGATAAGTGTGGGAGGGGACCAGCCCCAGGTGGGCTGGTGCGCCCCCCACAAGGGCCCAAGGCACATGGGAGAGTGGGAGGGGGCAAACCCTAGGTCCGGATGGGCCTTAAGGCCCACCCTAGGGGGCGCCTCCCCTCTTCCCCTCTTGGCCGCCCCCTTTCCCATCTAGGGCTGCCGCCCCTCCTAGGGGTGGGAACCCTAGAGGGGGCGCACCCTCCTCCCTCTCCCCTATATATAGTGAGGCCTGGGGCTGCCCATAACACGTGATCTGATCTCTGCCTGTTGGTGCAGCCCTCCCTCTCTTTCTCCCTCTCCTCATCTCCCGTGGTGCTTGGCAAAGCCCTGCAGGATTGCCACGCTCCTCCATCACCACCACGCCGTTGTGCTGCTGCTGGATGGAGTCTTCCTCAACCTCCCCTCTCTCCTTTCTGGATCAAGGCGTGGGAGACGTCACCGGGCTGTACGTGTGTTGAACGCGGAGGTGCCGTCCGTTCGGCACTTGGTCATCGGTGATTTGGATCACGACGAGTATGACTGCATCAACCCCGTTCACTTGAACGCTTCTGCTTAGCGATCTACAAGGGTATGTAGATGCACTCTCCTTCCCCTCGTTGCTAGTCTCTCCATAGATAGATCTTGGTGACACATAGGAAAATTTTGAATTTCTGCTACGTTCCCGAACAGACCAGTTTCATCGCGATGATGCTCATTGTGATGATCGCAGCTCTCTTCTATGTGATGGTAGTTTAGATGATCGATATCGACTTGTAATGTAAAGACAAACTCGCTACTTGCGGTCCCGAGACATGTAATGTTTTATCTTTGTTCGGTCTTTTGAATTCGGAGACTAATATGATGAATTGTATTCGGAGACTAATCTTCTACTGTATTCGATGAATCTGCTGTTGCTATGTGCTGTTGTCTATATTCTGTCCAATAATATATTTTGTAACCTGTGCAAAAATCAGAAAAGTAAAAAACCTAATATTCATACTAATGGCGCATCACCTCAAAGTGCGCCATTAGTATGCCAAAGGATACTAATGGCACATCACTACATAGTGTGCCATTAGTATGTCAAAGGATACTAATGGTGCACCACCCCACAGTGCGCCATTAGTATGCCAAGGCACGTGGGTAAATATGGCCCCCTGGGAGGCATACTAATGGCGCATGGTGGTCTATACTAATGGCGCACGGCGTGGTGCTCCATTAGTATACCAGATACTAATGGCGCACCAGTGGTGCGCCATTAGTAAAAAATACTAGTGGCGTGGTACCAGTGGCGCACCAGTAGTGCGCCATTAGTAGGCAAAACTGGTGCGCCACTAGTAGGCCGTTTTTCTAGTAGTGCTACCCTAAGGACCTACTCTCTTGATGCTACCATTTCCCACCTTACTCCAATCGCGACAACGGTTCTTTGTCGCGTCTATGACGACCAGAGTGCCAAGTGGCTTGTTCTTTAAAACATGTCGGTTGTGCTCGAGCCATATGCATCATAAGGTGCACAAAGTGACAGAGTTGACTCCCTTCCTAAGATATTAGGGGATGGAGGATTGCCATGAAGACCACCAGTCTAGAAGCATGATATTCGTTGTAGGTGCAACTTTGGTAGCCCGATCCACCACATAACATGAAGCCAAACCTCGCGTGTGAAGACATAATGTAGGACAAGTTGTGCATAGAATGACTTAGTATATTGATGTAGGGTAGAATACTAGGAGGCCGATCTTTCACGATTGAGGTGAATCCCACGAAGAACACGAGGGGGAAACATGAGAGAATCACTCAAACCAACAAGATTAGGTCACACATATGCTAGATCCTCGAAACACAAAAGGAGATACAAGATCCACGATCAACAAGGAATGATACAAAGGTAATCGGTTCTTCTACGTGACGAGGTCTTGAGGGGGTTCTTCCCGTAAAGGGGTCTTGAATCCGCTTGGGGGATGTTCTCTGAAGAGATCGTGGACTCCAAAGGAGAAGTAACCGAGTGGATGAGCACAGCTCTATCTCTAATATGAGCTATCACATTTTCTAACCCTAACTAGGAGGAGAAGGAGGTCTATTTATAGTCTTAGTGCAAATTGGGGTGAAGTGAAGGGGTACATGGGCCTCGGGCCTAAAACTGTGTGCAAACAGGTACCAGATGTCTGGTGGGTTACGGACGCCCGGTGGCTCATGGGTGTCCGGACATCCAGTAGTCGCCGGACTTCTGCTTGTTTTGGCTCGGTCGAGGTGGCACCGGATTTTCGGAGATGGCCGGTCGTCCGGTCGCGTCAGACATCCGTTGTTTTGGCTCTGGTGTGGTGATGCCGGTCGTCCGGTCCTGGCTGGACGTCCGCTCGCTGTAGCTTGTGTTGGCTAGGATCTCGACAAGCTGGGGCTTCAGGTGCCGGACGTCGGTCCCGACCGGTCATCCGGTGGTTGTAGCTTCAGTGGCAGCTCTTCTTCTTGTCCTTCGCACTTGGTGTCCTCACCGTATTGTCCGTTGGATGTAGCTGCTCCGTGGCTTTCCTCTAAGTACCTGATTACACATAGTTTTTCCGCTTGAGGTAGTATCCATGTCTCATGTATAGAAAGTGGTAGTTCGGAGAGGAGCGAGTTCACCTTATCCTCAATAACCTTTTATCGGGCTCTTGTCATTTCTCCAAGTGGTGTCGTAGGGGACGTAGGTAGTTCCATGGGGATGACCTTGGGATGCTCTGCATCATCTCCCCCACCCCCCCTTGGGAAAGATCTGACCTCGGATAGAAATCTTCATCACCATGGTAGGGCGAGAGATCCTTGACGTTGAAGACGTAGGTCACGTTGTACTTGTCGAGCGGGAGTTCGATCTTGTAAGCATTGTTGTTGTAGAGTTCAAGCACCTTGAAGGTTCGATCCGCTCGTGGTAGAAGTTTGGAATTGCATTTGTTGGGGAAGCGGTTCTTCCGAAGGTGTAGCCACACAAGATCTCCAATGTTGAATACCATAGGGTGCTTGTTGAGGTTGAGCTTGGTCACGAGTTGTTGTACTTGGCGCTTGATGGTGTGCCTTGTATCTTCATGATTGTCTTGAGGTAGTTGACTCGGGCACTCGCGTCCATGTTGGTGCGCTCTTGTAGTGGTAGGGGAAGAATGTCCAATGGGGACAACGGGTTGAAACCGTAGACGACCTCAAAGGGGGACTTGCCGGTAGTCGAATGTCTTGTGCGGTTGTAGGCATACTCGGCGATGGGTAGTCATTCCTCCCACTCCTTGATGTTCTTCTTGATTAATACACCTAGTAGAGTGGAAAGCGTCCGGTTCGTGACCTCCATTTGGTCGTCGGTTTGTGGATGGTATGCCGTGGAGAATAGTAGCTTGATTCCAAGCTTGGCGCATAAGGTCTTCCAAAAGTAACTAAAGATCTTGACATCGCGGTCAGAGACAATCGTCTTTGGTACTCCATGTAGGCGCAAGATTTCCCTAAAAAAATATTTTCAACATGTGAAGCATCATCTATCTTGTTGCATGGTACGAAATGTGCCATTTTAGAGAATCGGTCCACAACAACAAACACAGAATCTTTGCCATTTCTAGTTCTAGGCAAAAAAACACAAAATCCATACTAATATCTTCCCATGGGTGCTATGGAATTGGAAGAGGCATGTAAAGACCATGAGATTGAGCTTTGGACTTAGCTTTCCGACATGTCGAACATCGGTTGGTGAAGTATGAGACGCCGCGGAACATCTTGGGCCAAAAATAGTTCTTGGAAAGTGTAGCGAATGTCTTGTTGCATCCGAAGTGTCCCATTAGTCCGCCTCCATAAGATTCTTTCAAAAGTAACACACAAAGAGAAAAGTTGGGGATGCAAAGTTTGTTAGCTCTCATAAGATAATCATCTCTGATGTAATAGTGTTCCAAAGATGAATGCGTCAAATGTTTGTTATAAGGAATAGCAAAAGTAGCATCATGCAGATACAAGTCTTTTATGTGCTCCAAGCCTATGACATTCAATTCAAGTTTGGTGACAAGCATGCATATGTGGGAAATAGTGTCCACCACAAAATTTTCATTACCTTTATTGTACTTGATGACATAAGGAAAGGACTCAATGAATTCACTCCATTTAGAATGAAGCTTCTTCAACTTAGTTTGACCCTTAACATACTTAAGTGTTTCATGGTCGGTATGGATGACAAATTCATGAGGGCGGAGATAATGTTCCTACTCATGCAAAACTCGCACTAAAGCATATAGCTCTTTTTCATAGATGGGGTAATTGAGTTGTGCTCCGGAAAGTTTCTCGCTAAAGTAATCTATGGGGCGCTTCTCTTGCGTTAACACACATCCTCTGGCATTACCACTAGCATCACAATGAATTTCAAATGGTTTGCAAAGTTGGGTAATGCAAGCACGGGAGCATGAGTACGCAAATTCTTAAGCTCATTAAATGCGGTATCTTGGGATGGTCCCCAAACAAAAGGTGCATTCTTCTTACTAAAAGCATGCAAAGGTGAAGCAATGGTGCTAAAATCCTTCAGAAACCTACGATAGAAACCGGCTAAACCAAGGGAGCTACGCACTTGTTGCAAGTTGGTTGGTTGAGGCCAAGTTTTAATAGCATTGATCTTAGTTTCATCTACATGAACAACATTAGAAGACATAACGAAACCCAAGAAAACAAGCTTATCAACACCAAAAAGGCATTTGTCCATATTCGCATAAAGGCGCTCTTTCCTAAGGGTTTGCAACACGGTTCTAATATGGGTAACATGGTCTTTGAGAGATTTGCTAAACACAAGAATATCGCCAAAATAGACCACAACAATTACAACAATATAGGGTGGAAGAAAAAAATGCATGACTTGCATGAAAGTACTAGGTGCTTCGGATAAAACCCATTGGCATAACAAGCCATTCATATAAGCCAAATTTGGTCTTAAATGTGATTTTCTATTCATCACCTTCTTGGATGCGTATTTTATAGTAGCCACTTTTAAGGTCAATCTTAGAGAAAATGGTGGCTCCGCTAAGTTCATCTAGCATATCATCTAGGCGTGCAGTAGAGTAACAATAATGCATGGTAATAGCATTGATAGGACGACAATCGGAACACATGCGATATGTACCATCTTTGTTGGGAACAAGGATTACTGGGACGGCACAAGGGCTCAAAATTTCTTGTACATGGCCATTGTCGATGAGTTATTGTACTTGCCGTTGGATCTCCTTTGTTTCCTTTGGGTTGACGCAGTAGGGAGACTTGTTAGGAAGTGGTGCTCCAGGAATGTGGTTGATTCAGTACTCGATGCCTCGTAGTGGAGGTAGACCCAGAGGTAGCTCATCGGGGAAACGTCTTGGAATTCCTGCAATAGAGAAGATAACACTAGAGCAAGATTGTGAGAGGTTGTAGCTTTTCCTGTCTCATCCTTGCACAAAAGGGCATAGTGCATGACACTTGATGGGTTCTTGCACACTTCTCTCATCTCGCGTTTGGTGGCAAATATGACTAGATTTTTCTTGTCGCTCATCATGGAGGCACTCAATTTGGGCTTCTAGCGCTCACTCTCTTTTTCGTGGGTCGCTCACTCACTATTCTCTCCATGATGGGTGGTTTTCTTGTCGGAGATCACTTGGCTTGGAGACATAGGTCGAAGTACATACTCCTTTCCTTTCATCTTGAAGCTATAGTGATTCGTTCCGCCGTTGTGGATGACACCTCGATCAAATTTCCATGGTCGCCCAAGAAGAAGGTGGAAACCGGACATTGGAACAACATCACAGTCCAAAGTGTCTTCGTAAGCTCCGATCTTGAAGGAAACTTGTACCCTATGCTCGACTTGGATAGTGCTGGAGTCGTTTAGCCATTGAAACTTTCTAGGTTCATCTTAACCAATTGGAGTTTGGAGCAAATTTCTTCACTTGCCAAGTTATGAAAACTCCCTCCGTCGATGATGACCTTGACGGACCTTCCATTGATGCCGGCCTTGGTGTGGAAGATATGGCATCTTTGGTCTTCTTCTTATTGATGTTGAAGTGTCAAGACCTTGGAGACAACAATAGCGGGGCACGGATCTTCGCCACAAAAGACTTGATCATCTTCATCTTTGTTCACTTGCCGGTGCATGGCCACTTGCTCAAGCGCTTCCATTTCTCCTTCACTCATGGACTCATATGTACCATCGTCGTTGAAGATCATGGTGCGTTTGTTGGTACACTCGGAGGACCTGTGGCCTCGGCCACCGCATGTGAAGCATTTTAAGGAACTTGTATTGATGGTCTCATCGGTTGGTGTAGATGATGATGAAACTCTCGGCTTGAAGTTGCTTGTTGTAGGAGGACGAATTGAGGTTGTCGAAGTTTTCTTGTAACTTGACTTATCGCCGTTGCTTGTAGATGGCTTGGTTGAGGTAGAAGGTGTTGGAGTCGTCGAAGCTTGGGTGTTGGAGAAGCTGTGGTTCTTGGATGAAAACTTGCCATACTTGAAGTCATCTTGCACTTGACGTTCTGCCTTGGTAGCTTGATGCACTAGCTCGTTGAGGTTGAAGTATGGTTGGAAGTCGGCGATCTTCTTGATAGGATGATTGAGTCCATTCAAGAAACGTGACATAGTTTGCTAATCATCTTCCCTGACATTGGCTCATATCATGACAATCTCCATTTCCTTGTAGTATTCTTCAACGCTCTTGGTTCCTTGCTTGAGGAGTTGGAGTTTCTTGAAGAGGTCATGCTTGTAGTATGTTGGCACGAAACGTGCTCTCATGACATCATTCATTTGCGTCCAAGTAGTGACGGGTGGTTCACCTCTTACCTCTTGGCGCTCAATGACTTGTTCCCACCAAATGAGGACGTAATCTTGGAACTCAAGGGATGCCATCATGATCTTCTTCTCTTCCTCATAGTTGTGCAAATGGAAGATTTTGTCAACCTTCAATGCCCACAAAAGGTACTCTTCAGGATCATTGCTTCCATTGAACTTGGGCATGGTGAACTTGAAGGAAATATGCCCTAGAGGCAATAATAAAGTTATTATTTATTTCCTTATATCATGATAAATGTTTATTATTCATGCTAGAATTGTATTAACCGGAAACATAATACATGTGTGAATACATAGACCAACAAAGTGTCACTAGTATGCCTCTACTTGACTAGCTCGTTAATCAAAGATGGTTATGTTTCCTAACCATGAACAAAGAGTTGTTATTTGATTAACGAGGTCACATCATTAGTAGAATGATCTGATTGACATGACCCATTCCATTAGCTTAGCACCCGATCGTTTAGTATGTTGCTATTGCTTTCTTCATGACTTATACATGTTCCTATAACTATGAGATTATGCAACTCCCGTTTACCGGAGGAACACTTTGGGTACTACCAAACGTCACAACGTAACTGGGTGATTATAAAGGAGTACTACAGGTGTCTCCAATGCTAGATGTTGGGTTGGCGTATTTCGAGATTAGGGTTTGTCACTCCGATTGTCGGAGAGGTATCTCTGGGCCCTCTCGGTAATGCACATCACATAAGCCTTGCAAGCACTGCAACTAATATGTTAGTTGTGAGATGATGTATTACGGAACAAGTAAAGAGACTTGCTAGTAACGAGATTGAACTAGGTATTGGATACCGACGATCGAATCTCGGGCAAGTAACATACCGATGACAAAGGGAACAACGTATGTTGTTATGCGGTCTGACCGATAAAGATCTTCGTAGAATATGTAGCAGCCAATATGGGCATCCAGGTCCCGCTATTGGTTATTGACCGGAGACGTGTCTCGGTCATGTCTACATTGTTCTCGAACCGTAGGGTCCGCACGCTTAAGGTTACGATGACAGTTATTATGAGTTTATGCATTTTGATGTACCGAAGGTTGTTCGGAGTCCCGGATGAGATCACGGACATGACGAGGAGTCTCGAAATGGTCGAGACGTAAAGATTGATATATTGGAAGCCTATGTTTGGACATCGGAAGTGTTCCGGGTGAAATCGGGATTTTACCGGATTACCGGGAGGGTTACCGGAACCCCCCGGGAGCCAAATGGGCCAACATGGGCCTTAGTGGAAAGGTGAGAGAGCAGCCCACATAGGGCTGCGCCTCCCCCCCTCTCCCTAGTCCTATTAGGACTAGGAGAGGGGCCGGCCACCTCTCTCTCTCTCTCCTTTGAAGGATTCCTAGTTGGACTAGGATTGGAGGGGGGAGTCCTACTCCCGGTAGGAGTAGGACTCCTCCTGCGCCTCCCTCTATCTGGCCGGCCAGCCCCCCTCCCTCCAACCTTTATATACAGGGGCAGGGGACACCCCAAGATACACAACTTGATCCTTGAGATCGTTCCTTAGCCGTGTGCGGTGCCCCCTGCCACCAAATTCCACCTCGATCATACCGTTACAGTGCTTAGGCGAAGCCCTGCGTCGGTAGTACATCAAGATCGTCACCACGCCGTCGTGCTGACGGAAATCTTCCTCGACGCTTTGCTGGATCGGAGCCCGAGGAACGTCATCGAGCTGAACGTGTGCTAAGAACTCGGAGGTGCCGGAGTAACGGTGCTTGGATCGGTCGGATCGGGAAGAAGACGTACGACTACTTCCTCTACGTTGTGTGATCGCTTCCGCAGTCGGTCTGCGTTGGTACGTAGACAACACTCTCCCCTCTCGTTGCTGTGCATCACCATGATCTTGCGTGTGCATAGGAAATTTTTTGAAATTACTGCGTTCCCCAACAGTGGCATCCGAGCCTAGGTTTTTATGGTTTGATGTTATATGCACGAGTAGAACACAAGTGAGTTGTGGCTGATACAAGTCATACTGCCTACCAGCATGTCATACTTTGGTTCGGCGGTATTGTTGGACGAGACGATCCGGACCAACCTTACGCGTACTCTTACGCGAGACCGGTTCCCTCGACGTGCTTTGCACATAGATGGCTTGCGGAAGACTGTCTCTCCAACTTTAGTTGAACCAAGTGTGACTACGCCCGGTCCTTGAGAAGGTTAAAACGGAGTCTATTTGACGAACTATCGTTGTGGTTTTGATGCGTAGGTGAGATGAGTTCTTACTTAAGCCCGTAGCAGCCACGTAAAACTTGCAACAACAAAGTAGAGGACGTCTAACTTGTTTTTGCAGGGCATGTTGTGATGTGATATGGTCAAGGCATGATGCTGATTTTATTGTATGAGATGATCATGTTTTGTAACCGAGTTATCGGCAACTGGCAGGAGCCATATGGTTGTCGCTTTATTGTATGCAATGCAATCGCGATGTAATGCTTTACTTTATTGCTAAGCGGTAGTGATAGTCGTGGAAGCATAAGATTGGCGAGATGACAACGATGCTACGATGGAGATCAAGGTGTCGCGCCGGTGACGATGGTGATCATGACGGTGCTTCGGAGATGGAGATCACAAAGCACAAGATGATGATGGCCATATCATATCACTTATATTGATTGCATGTGATGTTTATCCTTTTATGCATTTTATCTTGCTTTGATTGACGGTAGCATTATAAGATGATCTCTCACTAAATCATCAAGAAGTGTTCTCCCTGAGTATGCACTGTTGCAAAAGTTCTTCGTGCTGAGACACCACGTGATGATCGGGTGTGATAGGCTCTACGTTCAAATACAACAGGTGCAAAACAGTTGCACACGCGGAATACTCAGGTTATACTTGACGAGCCAAGCATATACAGATATGGCCTCGGAACACGGAGACCGAAAGGTCGAGCATGAATCATATAGTAGATATGATCAACATAACGATGTTCACCATTGAAAACTACTCCATCTCATGTGATGATCGGTTATGGTTTAGTTGATTTGGATCACGTGATCACTTAGAGGATTAGAGGGATGTCTATCTAAGTGGGAGTTCTTAAGTAATATGATTAAATTGAACTTAAATTTATCATGAACTTAGTCCTGGTAGTATTTTGCAAATCATGTTGTAGATCAATAGCTCGCGTTGTTGCTTCCCTGTGTTTATTTTGATATGTTCCTGGAGAAAATTGTGTTGAAAGATGTTAGTAGCAATGATGCGGATTGGATCCGTGATCTGAGGTTTATCCTCATTGCTGCACAGAAGAATTATGTCCTTGATGCACCGCTAGGTGACAGACCTATTGCAGGAGCAGATGCGGACGTTATGAACGTTTGGCTAGCTCAATATGATGACTACTTGATAGTTTAGTGCACCATGCTTAATGGCTTAGAATCGGGACTTCAGAGACGTTTTGAACGTCATGGACCATATGAGATGTTCCAGGAGTTGAAGTTAATATTTCAAGCAAATACCCGGGTTGAGAGATATGAAGTCTCCAACAAGTTCTATAGCTAAAAGATGGAGGAGAATCGCTCAACTAGTGAGCAAGTGCTCAAATTGTCTGGGTACTACAATCGCTTGAATCAAGTGGGAGTTAATCTTCCAGATAAGATAGTGATTGACAGAATTCTCTAGTCACCATCACCAAGTTAGCAGAACTTCGTGATGAACTATAATATGCAAGGGATAACGGAAACAACTCCCAAGCTCTTCGTGATGCTGAAATCAACGAAGGTAGAAATCAAGAAAAACATCAAGTGTTGATGGTTAGCAAAACCACTAGTTTCAAGAAAAAGGGCAAAGGGAAGAAGAAGGGAAACTTCAAGAAGAACAGCAAGCAAGTTGCTGCTCAGGAGAAGAAACCCAAGTCTGGACCTAAGCCTGAAACTGAGTGCTTCTACTGCAAAGGGACTGGTCACTGGAAGCGGAACTACCCCAAGTGATTGGCGGATAAGTAGGATGGCAAAGTGAACATAAGTATATTTGATATACATGTTATTGATGTGTACTATACTAGTGTTTATAGCAACCCTTCAGTATTTGATGCTGGTTCAGTTGCTAAGATTAGTAACTCGAAACGGGAGTTGCAGAATAAACAGAGACTAGTTAAGGTTGAAGTGACGATGTGTGCCGGAAGTAGTTCCAAGATTGATATGATCATCATCGCACACTCCCCTATACTTTCGGGATTAGTGTTGAACTTAAATAATTGTTATTTGGTTTTTGCGTTGAGCATGAATATGATTTGATCATGTTTGTTGCAATACGGTTATTCATTAAAGTCAGAGAATAATTGTTGTTCTATTTACATGAATAAAACCTTTAATGGTCATACACCCAATGAAACAAGTTCGTTGGATCTCGATCATAGTGATACATATAATTATAATATTGAAACCAAAAGATTCAAAGTTAATAATGATAGTGCAACTTATTTGTGGCACTGCCGTTTAGGTCATATTGGTATAAAGAGCATGAAGAAACTCCATGCTGATGGGCTTTCGGAATCACTTGATTATGAATCACTTGATGCTTGCGAACCATGCCTTTTGGGCAAGATGACTAAAACGCCGTTCTTCGGAACAATGGAGCGAGCAACAGATTTGTTGGAAATCATACATACTGATGTATGTGGTCCGATGAAAATTGAGGCTCGCGACAGGTATCATTATTTTCTGATCTTCACAGATGATTTGAGAAGATATGAGTATATCTACTTGATGAAACATAAGTCTGAAACTTTTGAAAAGTTCAAAGAATTTCAGAGTGAAGTGAAAAATCATCGTGACAAGAAAATAAAAGTTTCTATGATATGATCGCAGAGGTAAAATATTTGAGTTACGAGTTTGGTCTTCAATTAAAACAATGTGGAATAGTTTCACAAAATCATGCCACATGGAACACCACAGCATAATGGTGTGTCCGAACGTCATAACCGTACTTTATTGGATATAGTGCAATCTATGATGTATCTTACCGATCTACCACTATCGTTTTGGGGTTATGCATTAGAGACAGCTGCATTCACGTTAAAAAAGGGGCACCATCTATATCCGTCGAGACGACGCCTTATGAACTATGGTTTGGCGAGAAACCAAAGTTGTCGTTTCTTAAAGTTTGGGGTTGCGATGCTTATATGAAAAAGTTTCATCCTGATAAGCTCAAAACTCAAATCGGAGAAGTGCATCTTCATAGGATTTCCAAAGGAAACTATTGGATACACCTTCTATCACAGATCCGAAGGCAAGACTTTTTGTTGCTAAATTCGTAAACTTTCTGGAGAAGGAGTTTCTCTCGAAAGAAGTGAGTAGGAGGAAAGTAGAACTTGACGAGGTAACTGTACCTGCTCCCTTATTGGAAAGTAGTACATCACAGAAAAATGTTTCTGTGACACCTACACCAGTTAGTGAGGAAGCTAATGATGATGATCATGAAGCTTCAGGACAAGATACTACTGAACCACGTAGATCAACCAGAGTGAGATCCGCACCAGAGTGGTACGGTTATCCAGTTCTGGAAGTCGTGCTACTAGATCATGATGAACCTACGAACTATGAAGAAGCGATGGTGAGCCCAGATTCCGCAAAGTGGCTTGAAGCCATGAAATCTGAGATATGATCCATGTATGAGAACAAAGTATGGACTTTGGTTGACTTGCCCGATGATCGGCAAGCCATAGAAAATAAATGGATGTTCAAGAGGAAGACGGACGCTGATAGTAGTGTTACTATCTACAAAGCTAGAATTGTCGCAAAATGTTTTCGACAAGTTCAAGGTGTTGACTACGATGAGATTTTCTCACTCGTATCTATGCTTAAAGTCTGTCGGAATCATGTTAGCAAATGCCGCATTTTATGAAATCTGGCAAATGGATAAGCAAAACTGCATTCCTTAATGGATTTGCTAAAGAAGAGTTGTATACGATGCAACTAGAAGGTTTTGTGAATCCGAAAAGTGCTAACAAAATGTGCAAGCTCCAGCGATCCATTTGTGGACTGGTGCAATCATCTCGGAGTTGGAATATATGCTTTGATGAGTTGATCAAAGTATATAGTTTTATAGAGACTTGCGGTGAAGCCTGTATTTACGAGAAAGTGAGTGGGAGCACTACAGCATTTCTGATAAGTATATGTGAATGACATATTGTTGATCGGAAATAATGTAGAATTATTCTGTAAAGCATAAAAGGAGTGTTTGAAAGGAGTTTTTCAAAGAAAGACTTCGGTGAAGCTACTTACATATTGAGCTTCAAGATCTATAGAGATAGATCAAAGACGCTTGATAAGTTCTTTCAATGAGTACATACCTTGACAAAGATTTTGAAGTAGTTCAAAATGGAGCAGTCAAAGAAAGAGTTCTTGCCTGTATTATAAGGTGTGAAGTTGAGTAAGACTCAAAGCCCGACCACGGCAGAAGATAGAAAGAGAATGAAAGTCATTCCCTATGCCTTCGCCATAGGTTCTATAAAGTATGTCATGCTGTATACCAGATCTATTATATACCCTGCACTGATTTAGCAAGGGAGTACAATAGTGATCTAGGAGTAGATCACTGGACAGCGGTCAGAATTATCCTTAGTGAAATAAGGATATGTTTCTCGATTATGGACGTGACAAAAAGGTTCGTCGTAAAGGGTTACGTCGATGCAAGTTTTTGACACTGATCCAGATAATTCTAAGTCTCAATCTGGATACATATTGAAAGTGGGAGCAATTAGCTAGAGTAGCTCCGTGTAGAGCATTGTAGACATAGAACTTGCAAAATACTTACGGATCTGAATGTGACAGACCCGTCGACTAAAATTATCCCACAAGCAAAACATGATCACACCTTAGTACTCTTTGGGTGTTAATCACATAGAGATGTGAACTAGATTATTGACTCTAGTAAACCCTTTGAGTGTTGGTCACATGACGATGTGAACCATGGGTGTTAATCACATGGTGATGTGAAATATTGCTGTTAAATCACATGGCGATGTGAACTAGATTATTGACTCTAGTGCAAGTGGGAGACTGAAGGAAATATGCCCTAGAGGCAATAATAAAGTTATTATTTATTTCCTTATATCATGATAAATGTTTATTATTCATGCTAGAATTGTATTAACCGGAAACATAATACATGTGTGAATACATAGACCAACAAAGTGTCACTAGTATGCCTCTACTTGACTAGCTCGTTAATCAAAGATGGTTATGTTTCCTAACCATGAACAAAGAGTTGTTATTTGATTAACGAGGTCACATCATTAGTACAATGATCTGATTGACATGACCCATTCCATTAGCTTAGCACCCGATCGTTTAGTATGTTGCTATTGCTTTCTTCATGACTTATACATGTTCCTATAACTATGAGATTATGCAACTCCCGTTTGCCGGAGGAACACTTTGGGTACTACCAAACGTCACAACGTAACTGGGTGATTATAAAGGAGTACTACAGGTGTCTCCAATGCTAGATGTTGGGTTGGCGTATTTCGAGATTAGGGTTTGTCACTCCGATTGTCGGAGAGGTATCTCTGGGCCCTCTCGGTAATGCACATCACATAAGCCTTGCAAGCACTGCAACTAATATGTTAGTTGTGAGATGATGTATTACGGAACAAGTAAAGAGACTTGCTAGTAACGAGATTGAACTAGGTATTGGATACCGACGATCGAATCTCGGGCAAGTAACATACCGATGACAAAGGGAACAACGTATGTTGTTATGCGGTCTGACCGATAAAGATCATCGTAGAATATGTAGGAGCCAATATGGGCATCCAGGTCCCGCTATTGGTTATTGACCGGAGACGTGTCTCGGTCATGTCTACATTGTTCTCGAACCGTAGGGTCCGCACGCTTAAGGTTACGATGACAGTTATTATGAGTTTATGCATTTTGATGTACCGAAGGTTGTTCGGAGTCCCGGATGAGATCACGGACATGACGAGGAGTCTCGAAATGGTCGAGACGTAAAGATTGATATATTGGAAGCCTATGTTTGGACATCGGAAGTGTTCCGGGTGAAATCGGGATTTTACCGGATTACCGGGAGGGTTACCGGAACCCCCCGGGAGCCAAATGGGCCAACATGGGCCTTAGTGGAAAGGTGAGAGAGCAGCCCACATAGGGCTGCGCCTCCCCCCCTCTCCCTAGTCCTATTAGGACTAGGAGAGGGGCCGGCCACCTCTCTCTCTCTCTCCTTTGAAGGATTCCTAGTTGGACTAGGATTGGAGGGGGGAGTCCTACTCCCGGTAGGAGTAGGACTCCTCCTGCGCCTCCCTCTATCTGGCCGGCCAGCCCCCCTCCCTCCAACCTTTATATACGGGGGCAGGGGACACCCCAAGATACACAACTTGATCCTTGAGATCGTTCCTTAGCCGTGTGCGGTGCCCCCTGCCACCAAATTCCACCTCGATCATACCGTTACAGTGCTTAGGCGAAGCCCTGCGTCGGTAGTACATCAAGATCGTCACCACGCCGTCGTGCTGACGGAACTCTTCCTCGACGCTTTGCTGGATCGGAGCCCGAGGAACGTCATCGAGCTGAACGTGTGCTAAGAACTCGGAGGTGCCGGAGTAACGGTGCTTGGATCGGTCGGATCGGGAAGAAGACGTACGACTACTTCCTCTACGTTGTGTGATCGCTTCCGCAGTCGGTCTGCGTTGGTACGTAGACAACACTCTCCCCTCTCGTTGCTGTGCATCACCATGATCTTGCGTGTGCGTAGGAAATTTTTTGAAATTACTGCGTTCCCCAACAGAACTTTAGCTTGTCGTAGCGTTGCTCTTCATTGTGTTGGGGTCGGGGATGATGACATCCTTGACGAGGAGGATTATCTCCCGCAACTTGGTCTTATCTCGGGGGATCTCTGTTGTGTTCTTTCTCTAGTTGAACTTGAGGTTCCTGTCGAGCTTGTGGAGCTTGACGATGCACTCGGGCTTGATAGTTCCTCTCTTGAACTTCTTCGCGAAACACTTCTTGTTGTTCGCGTGTTTGACCATTGTGGTTGGCAAAAGCGTGATTCGTGTCGTGAAGGGCGCATTGGGCCTCAAGTGCTTGTGCTTCATGCCATTGTTGTTGTTGTCGGAGCGCCTCGGCGTCTTGCTGCTCTTGATGTTGGTGCGCTCGCTCTTCCTCTTCTTGTTGGTGTTGGCGTTCCCTTCTCGTACTTGCGCAAAAGTAGCTTGGTTTTGGCGGTGTCGTTACTCTTGAGAGTTGTTGCCGTGTAGAGGATTGCGGTTTGCTTGATGGTCTTGGTGTGTGGTGCATCGAAGAGTATTCAATGTCGGAGTACTTGAGTCGGAGATGGTGTCATCAGAGTGTCGACTAGAGCGGCTCCATCTTGAGTAGGAAGACAAGGTAGAAGAGCGGTTGACCATCATGGTTCGAATATCCTCCTTGAGAGATGCCATGGAAGTGTCGAAGTAGTCTCTTCTACGTTGCTCGAAGAGTCGCAAGTTGGTGGCGAGATTGTCGATGCGTTCGTTCATTGCTTGTTGTTCTTGATGCAAAGCGCGTTGTGCACCAAAGAGGTGGCTCTTTGTGACGTAGGAGGACATGTCGTCGTCTTGCTCGATGAAGAGTGGGTTGGTAGAAGTACTTGGCCTATCCATCATTCCAAACCAATATGTGAGTGGGAAAAAGAGAAGAACTTATACCAATTGTACCTTGACCGATGTTGAAGATGGATCAGTAATCACTCAAATGTGGAACAAGGAAATAACATAATTGGTACCAATTCTTGTCGGTTTCTCGCACCTACACAAGTAAAAGCTTATAGTGGATCTCGGTTAGGATGGTGGCACAAAATTTGATGCAATTGTTAGTGAGCTTCAATAATGTTGGAAAAGATTCACAAATTTGCAAATGCAACAAGTAGACCAAGCAAAATGTGGTACACAGAAACGCACAGACTGAAATATAAATGGGGTCGTGCAACCAACGAATGACCCAAAATGTGGAATTCACGAAAATGCTCTTGTTGCACAACTGTAGAGAGACGCTAGCACGATTGCACAATAGGCGGATACGAAGACTTGTGCATGACTTAGTAATCAAAACTACAACAACTACTATCCCAAGTATGCCCTATGTATTGTATTCCGATGATATGATTCAAGATGATCTAGTATGACAATCTTAATGTACTATGATGCTATGGTTCTTGCTTAAAAGCTCTTTGCTTATCTTTCCCTTTTGCATAAAAGCTTGTTTGGATCTTTCTCTTCTAAGCTCTTTATCATGCAAAACTTCATGAACCAAGATAGCACTTGTGTATGCGGTGACAACTTTGTGACACAAAAGATGATACCAAGATATGTACCAAGATGTTATGGTAAGTATGCAATGTGAAGTATGACCACTAATGTGCACAAGTGATGTTGCCGGCAATACTCAAAGGCTAGTCTCGATGGGTAAGATACGCAAAATTGGGCTATGGTGGTTATCAATGTGATGGCAAGAGTGTATGATGACGGGATATCACGATACCAAGATGATGCTACCATTCTTGCTTACGATATGGTGTCAAAATGGTGGAGTGGTTGTTGGTGATGATGAATCCATGGTGAAGATAAGTGGCGGTGATGTTGATGTCGAACCGTCCCTAAGTAGCCGAAACACGTTAGGAAACGGGAACCGCAACTCAACTTATCAAAGCAAAATGTGTCAAAATTGTGTTGGAGTGTGAAGCGAGTAAGCAATGGTGGTTGCGGAAAGCGATTGTGGTATTGGGGTGTTTATGCAGAAGTGGAAGGGTTAATGGAGTGCGTATGCGGAGGTGGAGGTGGATATGTGGCGGTGGCTGAACTGAACTTTTTCAGTTTCATCAGGAAACATCGGACGTACGGTGGGTGTGGGATGACCGGTGGTCGGACGTTCGGTAGCGGGCGGACGTCCGGTGCCTGGGCGATTTCGGGCACGGGATGAACAACTAGGGTTCGTGGAGGATGTGGAAAAATTGGTCAAATCCGAGTGATTTTGTGGATGGAAATTGTCATGGGTTTGTCACGGCAGATGTCCTCGTGAAAGGACATAGTCGTGGAGCCATCGCAACAGGTTAGCTTAAAGGTGTTAAACCGGACAAGGGGACATGGGAGTTTATACTAGTTAGGCCCCTTCGATGAAGGTAAAAGCCTATGTCTAGTTGTGATTGGTATTGCTAGGGTTTCAAAGGCCAGGGAGCGAATCCGCTTTGTCTGGCTCTCGAGTTGTTGTTGTCTTTCTCTAAACCGCGGCCGGGTCATCCCTTTATATACATAGGTTGACGCCCGCCAGGCTACAGAGTCCCGAAGCCGGTTATAAACGTATCCGGTTCGGCCTCTCTCTTTCTATCTTACTATACAAGTTATATGACTAGGCCGGTTTACATTTACATACTGTAACTCGCCTTTGGGCCCTCCGTAAAGCGCCAGCATCTTTACATCTTCATGGGCTTCTAGTCTTCAAAGAGTCAACCCGGCTACATAAGGCCGGTTTACCTCTAGTAGTAATATCCCCAACATTAGGCCCCAGATTGGAATTAACTTGTTCATGTCAATCTTCCACACTTCAGAAAAAAATCTTCTGTCTTGTCTTCATTTTTGATCTTGTAAACCGCCGTGATGTAATACTTCAAAATTACGATAAACCGTCATGACGTCATCCATCCGTTGATATCAGAGATTTCCTTCATTTAATATATATCCAGTTATTGAGGCAACACCTTTATTAACTTATCCATTTTTTTGGACTCCTCGATTCCCGCACCTGCCGTTTTTCACTTCGCCTTAGAAATAGGACCGAGGGGTCATTTTCACTGTTTCCCCCCGTGCCTCTTCGCTTCGTCTTCCTCGCGCCGCTCAGCCTTTGGAACTCCGCCACCACCATCAACCGTCGTGTCTGCTCCGACCTCGGCCGCTGCATCGCCCTGAACGCACCAGAGAAATGCGGCGCCCTTCCGCTTCCTTACTAGCTCCGATAAGTTCTCTGCTTTTTTCACCATAGATCTATTCTAGGGTTTCGGTATTCCTCGCAGTTCTTCCGAAGTTCATCAGCGCTGTTCTTCCCTGTTCTTCCATTAATAGCTGGACACTTCATGCTTGATGCATCTCTTACCGTAGCTTACCTACCATGATCATCACAAATCTTTATGCGCAAAGAACTGATCTGTCTGTCAAAAATTGCTTCAGTTCTGCACCCCTTCAAGATCCAATTATTTTGCTTTTCTGTCTTATCTCTAGATCCGAAAGTTTTATACATCAATGTGAGATCTGTTTCACCTCGCACCAATATAAGAGATTTGACATTGGATAAAAAGTCTATGCCATTAGCCCTCTGATAAACCGGAAGAACATGGTGCCTTCATAATTATACTTCGGTTTAACAGTATCTGATCAATCCTGCGCTAGCATTACCTTCTTTCTCATTATACTAGTCTCCGGGTTGTACCATTTATTATATCAGTACGTTTCTTACTCCCTTGTCTCTTGTGTATGATCATGCATAATTTATAAACTGGCCTTTCATTTTCAGTCTGTTCGCTTTGCACTGGCCAAACAATTCACTACCTGCAACTGGGCTCGTTCCTGGGTTACTGAGGCTCAACTGGATGAGATGGTTAGCATCGGCTCTCTGCCTAAGAAAACCGAGATCAAATGGCGAGCCCCGGGAACTAAGAATCCTCCAACCCCAAGACAAGGCGAAGTGGTAATCTTTGTTGACCATATAGGTCGTGGTTTCAAACCGCCAGGGTCAAAATTTTATCGAGATGTGCTTGCCAGCTTCAAACTGCATCCACAAGATATTGGTCCCAACTCAGTCTCCAACTTATGCAATTTCCAAGTCTTCTGTGAAGCCTATTTACAGGAAGAACCAACTGCACAATTGTTCCGAGATTTCTTTCACTTAAACCGGCGCACAGAGTTTGTGAATGGCCCAAATACAGAGCTTGGTGGTGTCTCGATCCAAAAGCGGAAAGAAGTGGAATTTCCTCATGCCAAACACCATAGCCACCCAAAGGAATGGAACCAAACATGGTTCTATTGCAGAGACACTTCGCCTGAAGATGAGAATCCCCTCCCCGGCTTCCGAGATCATACATTATCCAATACTCACCCAATGCCACAACGCCTGAGCTCTTCAGAAAGGGCAAAATATGCTCCTCAAATCGCCAAGCTCCGGGCCTTTATGGCAAACGGTTTAACAGGTGTGGATTTTGTAAGCTCTTGGATATCCTGGAGTATCTTGCCGCTAAGCTGGCGTCCCGGTTTAATGTGCGAATATACCGGTGAAGTTGACGATCCTCAACGCCACTGCAACATCCAATTATCTGATGAAGAAGTTACTGAAGGGGTAAAGAAAATTCTGAATGAATCGGAACTGGTCTGTAGTCAAACCGGTCTGAATCCCTTCTACACCAAGAACAAACCGCCCGCTGTAAGCATTACATTTCCTCTTCATCTCTAATGTCTTTGACTTATACAAGATATAACCCTTCTTCTTTATATGTATAGGGTGATGACCCTTTCTGGAAACGAAAATCCATAGAGAAAGCGGCAAAGCCAACTGGAGATAAAATGGCCAAACCAACCCGCCCGAAGACCAAAGCCGTAGAAGGGACATCAAAGCGGAAAACGGCTGACCAGATTACCATGGAACTGGATGATGATACGGATGACCCAGAAGTTGAGGTAGAACTTGACTCACTTGGCTCTCTTTTTATGCATCTTGTTAACAATGATCTTCCTCAGGAGGAGGTTGAAGCTAGTCAGGCTGAGGACGTAGAGGTAATTACCCTTTCCTCCGGTTCAGACTCTATGCCAACACAAAAAACTCGCCAAACAATCCGGAAAGTAAGCTTTTCACATCCTCTTGCTCACTTGGATCCAACATTTATTTTGAAGACTCAACAACATGAGGGTCACCGGACAACCCGACACAGTGGCCAATATTTCACCTCTACCGGTTTACCTGATACTCCAGTTCGGAAGCATCGGTTTGAGGACTCTCCTACTTCTGACCATTCTTACCCCAACGCAGGTTATTTCAGACAGCCTCTTAATCTGTCCGATTCAAATTATCAGGTGGCACCTCCTTCCTCTTCTGGTGAATCGACAGCAACTCAACTCCCCCCTTTGAAAACTGTGGCTGGGTGAGTTACGTAAAACCTTTCCTTTCAATGCGCCCTAGATCTTTTGAACAGGATGTTAACCCTTTTTATTCTATTTGCAGGGCCAAAGATAGACCCAGCAAGAAAGCTTGGGTCACCAATCCTCTAGAAAACCCTGTTGCTGAAGAAGAAGAACCAAGAGGTGAACCGGAACAAACAGGTGAACTGGAAGGCCTCCATCCTAAAACAACTTTTGATGATTCGCCCCTTGACGGCCAACATACTGACGAACCCACAGATGCTGAGCCTGCCGCCCCTGATGCCCAACCGGCAGAACCAAACCGGGCTAATCCAATGAAAGACACTGAAATTCCATCATCATCCACCCAAAATCCTGAAGGCCAAGGCGATCACGTTATTATTATTGGAGCAGGCCACACTTCTCCTGGTCATCCCATCATTTTGGCTCAGCATAGTGCCAAAGAAGAGCAACTTGTCAGGGATAAAGGTAAATGGAGTAGCGACTTATCAAACTATGGTCATCTTAACACTTATGAGCTTCATTCCGGCTTCTTGAACCGTCTGCACTCAAACCGGGATTATGAAGCCGGTTTGGTGAATTTGACGAAAGAACAATATGAGGTAAATTCTTCTCCCTTGCACATTGATTTATAGCTGAAAGACTATTCCAAGTATCCCCCAAGAGCCATTTTGTGATTGTCAATCATAAACCGGGTTTTTGTAACACTTTAAGCATCCCATCATTAATCCTTGCCAAGGTGTGTCTTCAATCATAGATAAAACTCATGTTTGAAAAATTAGATAACGTTCTGTAGCATAGCCCCCAAAGGCCGGTTTAACTTGGCAGGTTAATCCAGTTTTTAATCCACACCGCCAGTTTAGAACAAACGTACATTAGCCCCCAAGTGTCAAGGATAATGCTTGCATTGTTCTGGAGACTTGCATAGAAGGTAGTATTTGAGAGCAAATAAGCATTAGCCCCCAAGTATGAAGCGGATAACTTGTTATATGCTTTATACTTAGTGCATATATATGTTGTTTTGTTGAAGATACCTTCAATGTTGCAGGCTGAACTGAGAAGCAAAGATGCCAAAAACTCTGACTTGCAAGAAAATTTGAAGTCGCAACAAGACGAAGCTACAAAAGCCAAAGAGGAGCTGACCCAGGCCTTGGCCGGAATGGAAAAATTGAAAGAATCCTTCAATCAAGATCGTGCTGCATGGGAAACTGAAAAAGCCGGTTTGACCAAAAGAGCCGTAGATGCCGAGGAAGCCCTGAAACCGGTGGTTGAAGAACTAACCGGTTTGAAGCGCCAAATCAATGCTATGACCTCTGCTATCTTTGGTAAGTATCTGCTTATGTATGTTGCATCAGTCAATGAATCTTAAAACTGACCATGATGTTGAAAAAATCTTTGGCAAGAACTCGGATCACTCATCTTGGTGCAGATATGCGGATGAAGCTCAAAGCAGCATATACATTGGTTGAGCAGCTATACTCTGGATCGCAGCGAGCCATTAGTACAGTAGCTTATGACAAACCGGCGCCAACGTTGATTAAGGAAACCCTTGAGAAGCTGGGCATGTTACCGGCGCGTATTGCCGAGTTGAAAAGAGCCGCTACAAGAGCCGGAGCATTAACTACCCTTATTCGAGCCAAGGCCTAGATTCCAGATCTTGAAGCTGAGGATATCATTAAAGGGTATCCAGGCGTTAAAGAAGACGGTTCAAACTTTGACAATGATGATCTTCGGCGGTTAACCAAACAGATGCGGCCAGCGGCCAGCAAATTAGCCGAGGACACCGATTTGTCCCATTTTCAACCGTTTTATGATGTAGAAAGGAAAAGACAACCGGCTGAGATCCATGAAATCAAAGAACTTGTGCCTACGATTTGTAAGCACACTTATGCCCCTGATATTAACCCTTCTGATCTTATCCATGAGGAAGCAGTATTCCAAGCTTTAACCGGAATCGATTGGACAACGGCTGATTTCCAGCGGCTGGGGAGGGATGAAGAAGTGCCTACACCAACTGATCCGCAACCGTCAAGCTGTCGTGATGAAGAGTCTTGATCCGGTCGCCGGTTTATATGGCTACTGTGAAAAATGATGGCACTGTTGAGCCGCTTTAACGCTTCATGTAATAGGATAGCTGAAACTTTGTTTATCTGCCATGCCATCGAGCATGCTTCATAATCCTTTGTGACAATCTGTGCCGCCCTTCAGGATATATTTTATGCATAGTCTGTGATGACTTGCCTTCCTGGGTACAAAAAACTTAAAAGTGTCTAGCGGTTTACCGCCAAACATGTCATAATATCCATGAAGTATATAGTACTTGAGCTGAATAATCAAGTGTTCGTACAAAAAATAATGTACAGAACATACCTTATTGAGTGAGCAAACGTGTATGCACCAAAGGTGTTTAACACCAACCCGATACGTTTGATAATCTCATCTTCATAATGCTGGTCTATCTATTAAACTGGACCGGTATACCGACCGGATTTTCTTCATAATACTGGTGATTTAGTCAAACCAGACCGGGTCAGTGACCATCGGTTTATAATTGATCATGAATCAACAACTGGTGGTTGGAAAGCAAGCCGGATCAAGGATGCCGGTTTATCAAAAAATACTTATGATTGTCAACAAACAAAATTCAAATAGGAAAATATGCAAGGCTTTTTACGAGCTGCTAGGCTCCAAATCGAGGCTTTTCATGGGCTGCCAGGCCTCTGAGTTAAACCATTTAACAAAACCTTTTAAGATGGGCCACAAATTAACCAACCACCATTTTAACTATGACAAGTTCAGGGTCTGTAAAAGATTGACTTGTCAAACGTTCGATGGGTCATGCCAGGATTACCTGGATAGGAGTGGTTTACTTGATGAAGGCAAGTTAACCCGGGGTTTTAGGTGAATACACCAGGCATCCAAGCTGTGGCTTGATAGCCAATTACGAGGGTCCTTTCAAACTCTTTGTTGCTTTGCAAAAAAGTGCCCCAAGTAACTTTGCGAGCGATGCTCAGTGTGTGCCTATGTTTGAGTTTGTACGGTATACAATACTCTCTTTGGCTCCACAAATTTTTCCTTGTTGGGCTAAAATGCCTATCAAGAGGTGTAGCTGTGGTTCAAACATGACCAAGCCCCCTAGTGATTTTCTTTATTTTTATGCAATTGCTAAATCCAGTTTAACCAAGATTCCGCTTTGACCGTTAACTTGTAAAAGCACACATATGATATAAGAAAGAACAGATACCCTGCTTATAATGGAGGCTCCGGTTTATTATATGGTATATACACTGTCATAAATATGTACAGGTGAAAAATCCTATGGCTTCAAGTATAGTAAGGCCGAAGGAGAGCTATGTTCCATGGCCGCTTTGTCTCCTCCTCCGATTGATGTGAGTCTTCATGCTCTCAAACATCAATGAGGTAGTAGGATCCATTGTGCAGATTTTTGCTGACCACAAAGGGTCCTTCCCAAGGGGGGGGGGATAACTTATGCATATCAGTCTGATCCTGGATGAGCCGGAGCACCAAATCACCTTATTGAAAGGTTCTAGTTTTAACCCGGCGGCTGTGATAACGTCGAAGATCTTGTTGATAAATCGCCGAACGCGCTGCTGCAAGATCCCGCTCTTCATCCAACAGGTCCAGAGAATCCTGACGTGCCTTCTCATTATTAGCTTCAACATAAGCTGCCACACGGGGCGAATCGTGACAGATGTCACTAGGAAGAACCGCCTCTGCTCCATAAACCATGAAGAAAGGCGTGTAACCCGTAGACCTATTGGGTGTGGTGTTGATGCTCCATAACACAGAAGGTAGCTCCTCGACCCAACAACCCGGCGTCCGCTTTAAGGGAACAATAAGCCTTGGTTTGATACCCCGCAGAATTTCTTGATTTGCCCTTTCCGCTTGACCATTAGATTGGGGGTGAGCGACTGATGCTAGACCAAGCCGGATGTGCTCACGTTGACAGAATTCTTCCATCTCTCCTTTTGACAAGTTAGTGCCATTATCTGTTATAATGCTATGTGGAAAGCCAAACCGGAATATCACCTTTTTGATGAATTGAACCGCCGTGGCCGCATCACACTTGCTGACTGGCTCTGCCTCTATGCATTTAGTGAATTTATCAACTGCTACTAATAGATGGTCTTCTCGTCCGTGGAGCGCTTGAAGGGTCCAACCATATCCAGCCCCCAAGTGGCAAACGGCCACGTAATTGGAATCATCCGCAACTCTTGAGCCGGAACATGCGCACGGCGGGCAAACTTTTGACATCCATCACATCTTTTGACTAAATCCTCCACATCAGCATGCGCCGTCAACCAGTAAAAACTGTGGCAAAAGGCTTTAGCAACCAACGACTTTGAACCGGCGTGGTGACCGCAATCCTCTTCATGAATTTCTCGCAAAATCTCACAACCTTCTAGAGGAGAAACACATCGTTGAATTGCTCCTGAAACACTATAACGATGTAACTCCCCGTTGAGTATGGTCATGGACTTGGAATGCCGGATTATTTGTCGAGCCAACGTTTCCTGAGCTGGCAACTCGCCCCGGTTCATGTAATCTAGATATGGGATCGTCCAATCCAGTATGGCATGAAGAGCTGCCACCAATTGAGCCTCCGGATCAGGAACAGCCAAATCTTCTTCGATTGGTATTTTGACTGACGGATTGTGCAATACATCAAGAAAAACATTGGGCGGAACCAGTTTACGTTGGGAACCAAGATGACTTAAAGCGTCCGCCGCTTCATTCTTCCTCCGGTCTATATGGTCCACCTGATAACCTTTAAAGTGACCAGCCACTGCGTCCACCTCTCGCTGATATCCAGCCATGAGTGGGTCCTTAGAATCCCAAGTGCCAGACACTTGCTGAGCCACTAGATCTGAATCACTGAAGCAATTAACCCGGCTCAAATTCATCTGTTTAGCCATCCGGAGACCGTGGAGTAAAGCCTCATATTCAACTGCATTGTTAGTACAAGGGAATATTAAACGGAGGACATAACAAAACTTATCACCTCGTGGGGAAGTTAATACGACTCCAGCCCCCGAGCCTTCTAGCTGTCTGGACCCATCAAAATAAATAGTCCAATATGTATTATCTTGTTTCTCCTCAGGTGCCTGTAACTCCGTCCAATCGTTGATGAAATCTACGAGTGCCTGTGACTTGATCGCCGTGCGGGGTATATATTTGAGCCCGTCGGGTCCAAGCTCGATGGCCCACTTGGCAATCCGGCCAGTTGCTTCTCTATTTTCAATGATGTCGCCCAGAGGAGCTGAACTGACTACTGTGATAGGATGGCCCTGAAAATAGTGTTTGAGCTTCCGGCTTGCCATAAACACCCCATACACCAGTTTCTGCCAATGCGGATACCTCTACTTTGACTCAATGAGCACCTCACTGATATAATAAACCGGTCGTTGAACCAGATACTCTTTTCCAGGCTCCTTGCGCTCTACATCAATGGCTACGCTGACAGCCCGGGCATTCGCAGCCACATATAATAATAATGGCTCTTTATCGATCGGTGCTGCCAGCACGGGTGCTTCCACAAGCTGTTTCTTCAGATCTTCAAACGCCTTATCAGCTGCTTCACTCCAGACAAAGTTATCCGTTTTCTTGAGCATCTGATATAATAGGATGGCCTTCTCTCCAAGGCGGCTAATAAACTGGCTCAAGGCTGTAATCCGGCCAGCCAGACGTTGCACATTGTTAATACACGCTGGTTTAGCCAAGGACGTAATCGCTGCAATCTTTTCCGGATTAGCCTCAATGCCTCTGTTTGAAACCAGAAAACCTAAGAGCTTGCCTGCCGGGACACCGAAAACACACTTCTCCGGATTGAGCATCATCTTGTAGACCCGAAGATTGTCAAAAGTTTCCCGTAGATTATCTATCAAAGTGCCCTCCTTTCTGGATTTGACCACAATATCATCTACATATGCATGAACATTGCGACCAATTTGCTTACGAAGGCAATTCTGAACACATCGCTGGTAAGTTGCCTGGGTACTCTTGAGTCCAAAGGGCATGGAAACATAGCAGAAGGCTCCAAAGGGAGTTATAAAGGCTGTCTTCTCCTGGTCCTTAACTGCCATTTTGATCTGATGATAACTAGAGTAAGCATCCAAAAAACACAAACGGTCACAACCCGCCATAGCATCAATTATCTGATCGATGCGAGGGAGAGCAAAGGGTTCTGCAGGGCAAGCCTTGCTTAAATCTGTGTAGTCCACACACATGCGCAAAGTGCCGTTTTTCTTAAGAACCAGCACTGGATTGGATAATCACTTTGGATGAAAAACTTCAACAATAAACCCAGCAGCCAACAAACGGGCGACCTCTTCACCTATAGCCATGTGCCTTTCCTCGTTGAAGCGGCGGAGGAACTATCAGACCGGTTTCAATTTCGGATCAATATTGAGTGTGTGCTCAACGAGTTCTCTCGGTACACCTGGCATGTCAGAAGGTTTCCATGCAAAGATGTCCCGATTCTCACGGATGAACTCGATGAGCGCGCTTTCCTATTTGGGATGCAGGTTAGCACTGATGGTGAACTGTTTTGATGAATCGCCAGGGACAAAGTCAACCATCTTAGTGTCTGTAGCTGATTTGAACTTCAATGCTGGATCATGTTCCATCGTTGGCTTTTTCAAGGAGGTCATGTCTGCCGGATCAACTTGCTCCTTATAGAATTTTAACTCCTCCGTGGCACAAACCGACTCAGCATAGGCCGCATCGCCTTCTTCACACTCCAAAGAAATCTTTCTACTTCCATGCACTGTGATAGTCCCTTATGACATGGCATCTTAAGCTGCAGGTAAACATAACATGGCCTTGCCATAAACTTAGCATAAACCGGCCGCCCAAACATAGCGTGGTACAGACTTTTGATCTTCACCACCTCAAATGTCACTGTTTCTGACCTTGAATCATAGTCATCTCCAAAAGCTACCTCGAAAGCTATTTTACCAACAGGATATGCAGACTTACCAGGCACGACACCATGAAATACCGTATTCGACGGTTTAAGATCCTTATCTGTCAACCCCATGTGGCGGAATGTATCATAATACAAAATATTGATACTACTTCCCCCATCCATAAGCACTTTAGTGAACTTGTATCCCCCAACTTCAGGGGCTACCACCAAGGCCAAATGACTTGGATTATCAACCCGGGGTGGGTGATCCTCTCTACTCCACAAAATAGGCTACTCCAACCAGCGTAAATACTGAGGTACTGCCGGCTCAATAGAGTTGACTACCCTTTTGTGAAGCTTCTGATCACGCTTGCACAAACTAGTAGTGAAGACATGATATTGCCCGATGTTCAGTTGTTTGGGATTTCTCTGATAACCCGACTGTTGTTGCTGCTGCTGACTCCCCTGATGGTTGTAACCTCCCTGGTTGCCTTGGTGTCCTTGATTGACGTGTCCGGTTTGATTTCCTAGAAACCCTGAACAAGAACCACCGCCTCCGTAACCCGGCCCTTGGAAACCTCCTCCTGAACTACCGGGCGGGCCGTTGTCATATTGGAACATATTGGAATTCTTGAAATCCCGCATGATATAACAATCTTTCTGTCAGGACCCTAATTCCAAGTCACATCGATCTAGCCGATAACACCTCATATCACATTGCGGCCTCACGCACGGTATTCCACGGGTGTCGCCTTACCATGGCCCGGGACCGTTTGTGCCTTTTGTCTCACGTATATGATAGTGTCGCTAGCATCCATATGACAAAGAACCCGGGCTGACATGGTTAGTCGTGAACCCAAAGCGGCACAGACCTATGGAGACATGCATACATGAATCACATCAAACATGTCGGTCATCAGCGAGTGAATCCGGGCTGTAGCACTGGGCTAACAGGACTCTGGGGAACCCTGTGCTGTAGCAGGCTAGGCCGGACTCTGGATGTCACCGCGTGACATTTCCCCGAAGGGACAGACATAGGAACGAAGTGAAACACATGCCGGCCAGTCAAGTGTCCTGAGGAGTAGTGCTGGGCTAGCAGGACTCCGGTGAACCGGGCTGTAGCGGACTACTATGGCTCGAGGAACACTAGACTACATTCCCCATAAGAAAGGCTGCCAAGGATAAACAACTAGATTGTCGGATCCCACTCATACCAAGCATTTCAATCATACACACAATATGCCCGATATGAGTACATACAACATGGCATCACAACAAAACTCTACAACTCAAGTGCTTTATTTCAAAAGGCTCCGAGGAGCCATACATAACATATTCATACAGGTAGGGGTCACACGACCCAACACTCAAGTCATACAATCATACAAGCACATGCGGAAGCAACTAGTCTGAGTACAGACACTAGAAAGAAACAAGGCTTCTCGATGCCTGTCTATCTACATAGGGCCCTCCATGGCTAGGATCACCACCTGGGTGGCTAGTCACTTGTCAACATCAAGGTCTACATAGAACCCATCGGAGGGGGCGGTGTTGTCGTCTGAAAACAGTAATTAAGCAAACATGAGTACAAAGGTACTCAGCAAGTCTTACATCAGAACCTACTATACATGCTCATTCTCAAGAAGGTGGTGGGGTTATTGCAGCAAGCCAGCTTTGACTCTTGGCTAAGCTATCCTACGAGACTCCACTAGTAAAATAGTTTTCGCACACGAGTCCACTACTCACCAACACAATACTCCACCGGGGATCCTCCCTCGTCATCCTACGAGAGGGCCATCCTCGGTACTCACACTTATCTTGAGTCTTTTTGTAGTATCCATTAACTTTTCTATGAACTATATAGGCAACCAAGTAGTCCGTTACCGCGGACACGGCTATTCGAATAGTTTTATACCCTGTAGGGGTGTACTTCGTCACACATGTTTCCACCACTTAGCGTCTGCACACGACAGGTGCTCGGCAGACTTCAAGTGAAAGCCGACGTGGGTGTAGACCACGACCTGACTAACCGCACAAGTCTCTAGTCCAGGTTTATCACCTATTCAGGTTCCATCCGCAAGGAAATCCGCCCGGGGTGTCCTCAACGGCCCCAAACGATGTGTGTAGGGTTCCCGAGACACCAAATGGGCGACTCGGTACACCGTGCCATGGTGTATCTACCGCATCGTAGCCCACACCTAGGGTCAGTGCTACGCACGGCTGCCAACACATAACCTACAAACACCAAAAACTAATTGCAACTCTTGTACAAAGGACTAGAGGGGTCAGTAAGTTGAGCGGGGTCATATTTCAGGGCCCAATGTGTGGTAGTAGCTGAATCTTAAATCACGCATACAGATCTTAGTTCTTATGGACGGCCTTAATGAAACAACCGACCATGTACTCCTACATGGCCTCTCATCGATACCTTTACCCAAACATGTTCAACACATCCCTCACATTACCGACATAACCATTTCACTCTAGCCCATCACCCAGATGAACCAGACTGGACACAACTCTAACCATAGCAGGCATAGCAAGGTAGGAAACACATACATGGCTCAATCAATTCCTACACATGCTAGGGGTTTCATCTAGTTACTGTGGCAATGACAGGTCATGCAGAGGATAAGGGTTCAACTACCGTAGCACACAACAGTTTGAATCGCGTTATCTTAATGCAGTAAACAAGAGCGGAAGCGAGAACATGGGTTTGTATCGGAATGATCAATGGGTTGCTTGCCTGATGTAGTGGTAGTAGGGTACTGCCCTTTAGACGAATACTCGGGGTTATCCTGGGAGGCAGAACCTACGACGAAAGAAACACCGGAACATAATCAACACATGACAATATGCAGCAATATGATGCATGCTATGACATGGAAAAATGAATGTGTCTTGGCCTAATGCAAGCTGAAACAGAAAGGAATGAACTCATTTGAAACAAAGATTCAAATGTTAGTTCATTTAACATAGCCTTATTAGTGCATTATCTTATTCTGCTCAAACAGCAAGGTTAACTTGTTTTGGCTATTTTCTGGAATTTCCTATATAAGAATAATTTTGGTAATTGAATTAATGTGTCAACACGACATAGGTGTGACATCAGTGGGTCAACTGGGTCGGCCAGGTCAAACCTGACTGGAGGGCCCTGTCTGTTAGTGACTCAGCTAACTAACATGATTAAATTAATACTAATTAACTGTCAGTGGGGACTAGGCCCACATGTAAGTGACCTAACTAACTAAAATTAGTTAACACTAATCCTAAACTAATTAACAGGTCGGCCCCACCTGTCATAGGCTTAGGGGGAGGTCAACCTGGGCCCACATGGGGTCAAACAGGGTCAACTCGCCGGCCTTTAGCCGCCGGCGAGGCCATACGTGGCGGAGCGGCGCGGGTTTTGCACTCCGGCGACCAAAAGGACGGCGGAGACCATCTACGTGATGCGGGGAGTGATCCGCGTTGAGTGGTGGCAGTAGGTGGAGCCGGGTTGGCTGGAAACGTCACCGGCGACGAGTTTGGCGGCGGCCGGAGCATGGGTGAGGTCGAACTAGTCGCTAGGGGGCACGGAGAGGCGTGTGGTTTGGTGCGTTGAGCTCCTGGGGTGCCGTAGGGCTAGTGGACAGGGTGGTGTGGCCATTGGGTGGCCAGAGCCTCGTCGGCGATGAGCTCCGCGGTGGCGCGTGCGGGTGAGCTACGTGCAGTCGCTACGGGGCTCGAGAGAGGGACGGAGAGGGTGGGGAGGTGGCTAAGCTCATGGGGGTAACGTCGAGGCACTCGGCGAGGCCGGGGACAAGCTGATGCAGCGGGGACAGCGAAGGGGATCTCCGGTGGCCGGAGTTGTTGGATCACGGGTTCCGGCAGACCCTTAATGTTCGAACACTGGGGTGCGCACGGAGATTACGCCTTCCACCTCCCCGTCTCACTAAGATCTAAACTACTGAAAGAACTGCACAAGAGACACAAGGTTTATACTGGTTCAGGCCAATATTGTGGTGTAATACCCTACTCCAGTGTGTGGTTGGTGGATTGCCTCCTGGGGCTGGTGATGATGAACAATACAAGGAAGAACAGCCTCGCGAGTGTCTGTTCCTGGCTGGGGTGATGAACTGCTAGGAGGAGTTCAGTAACCTCTCTCTCTCTCACTCACTCTCTCTGCTTTGCTCTCACTTGTCGACCGTCCGTTTGCTATGTGGGTGGCTGGTCCTATTTATAGAGGCCCTGGTCCTCTTCCCAAATATTGAGCGGGAAGGGTGCCAAAAATTGGCCAATTCGAAGGGGAACATCTAGTACACTTATCCTGACTAAAGTTGGTCTTCGCCTGCCAAAGGCTCTGTGGTGACGCCATGCTGGGCTCCATGGTGACCTCCGTCTCGTAGTCCGCCTGGTCTTGGTCTCGTTGCACCAAAATGGCAACCTTTGCCTGATGCCTCGGTACTCCGCGGCTGCGCTTGCCCCCTTTGCACCAAAGAGGAAAGAAGGACGCTGCGCGCGCTGGCGCCCGCCTGGCACCCTCGATCGTCATGTCTTGCGTCATGGGCACCTCGCGAGGTACCCCGCCTCAATTTCTCCACCTCCTTGCGAGCCAGCCTGAGGAGGCTGCGCATGAGGATGCGCCATGTTGTCCGCCCCGTGAGGCTTGGCCGCTCGCAAGGGTCTTGAGTCTGGTGTCGATGAAGATGGGCCGCACTAGGCCCCCTTTGAGCCACGCCGCAGGCAGGCAAGTCTGGGGACCCCCGTTCCCAAAACGCCGACACTAGCCCCCGGGCCCAAGGCGCGCATGGACTTGGCCGTGCCGAGAGGCGAAAGGGCAAGGGCGAAGCGCCGCGGGCCCTAATAGCCTGCGGCCTTGGGCGCCGCGTGGCGGTTGATGGGATGTGGGCATCTCCACTTCCCCACTACGCCTCGGTGATCGCGCGAGTTGGACAAGTCCCTGCATGCAAATCGTGTCATGATTACCTGTGATCGTGGAGGCCGACGGTTGGCCTTCGCCGCCTATAAGTACGACATGGCGCGTGCCCTTCCAGTCCATCTCTTCTTGTTTTCTCCTTTGCCTCAATTCTTGCTCCGCCTTGGTGTGATGGCTCCATCGAGGAGGTACTCGGCTGCGGAGAAGGGGAAGGTCCTCCAGGTCGATCCTGCCTCTTCCCCGCCCAAGCGCGGTCGTGGGCGCCCTCGGAAGCATCCGGTGGCCGCCCCGGTAGCGTTTGGTGGTCATGGGGGCGGCTCCCAGCACGGCGGCGGGCGAGCCGCTGTGGCCGAGGGATGCGCCTGGGTTGCATGCTCCCCCAGGCCGCGCTTTCGTGCTGCGCAGGTGCGGCCGGAGTTCGTCGTCTAGTTGGCGGAGCCGACTAGCGCCCGGCTCCACCTCCCTCGCTTCCTCCTTGGTGAACTCCTGGTGGCCTCTGGCTCCAGGCGGAGGGTTGGTGCAGCAAGTCCTCATGGGCCGCGCTGGAGGTCTCCACGAACGGGGGCTTGGCCTTAACTCGTGGCTGGCAGGCGTTTGCCCGCGCTCGCGGCCTGGGGCGCCGGTGCACCCTGCACTTCAGGTTTGACGGCGACGCCACCCTCTATGTGAGGGTGTCTGGGGAAGATGGTCGCCGCGCGGGGTGTTGCCCTGAGGACGACGACCACGGCCGGGGCCCCGCTCCGACGGTGATGGAGGAGATAGCGCCCGCGCGGATGGCGGCGCCCGAGACTCCCCAAGCTTCGTCAGCTCTTCCTCAAGCGACTCCTCCAGCGGTGGCCGCAGTCAACCCTCGCGCCGTCGAGCTTGCTTGCGAGGTGGTGGCTCGTCCGCCCGCCGTCGTGCCCCAGTGAAGCGCGAGAGGGAGTCTTCCTGAGGCCCGGAGGCACCCCGGGTCGCCTCCGCGGGCCGATGTGAGGTGGGCTGCGCCGGGCTCGTCCTTTCCTTTTCCTTTTCTTTCCTGTGTAAGACAAAACAGCTGCATGGAGCCCCGCTGGGGCGTGTTGGGAATTATTGCCCTTTTAGCGATTACCTTGATCTTATTTTTGCGCCTCTTAACTACACGCCTGTGCGTAGATAGTTTTTGACCCCTGCCGGGGGGGGCGACCGACCCAAGCCCTGTGTGCGCATCGCGGTGCCCGAGGGGCATGGACTAGAGGGGTGCTCTTGTAACGTGCCTGGGCCATGAAACCTTCCAGCGGCTAGAGCAGAAACGCTCGTGAGGACGTTTGAGTACCATCCCTCATGAGGTCGTTTATGAGAGAAACCAAAGCGAGGAGCAAAAATCGAAGAACCACAAATCAGCAACAGCGATAACTTCAATAAGACTTCAAATGCAAGTAAACACGTCAACTGCGGAAAGCAAATGAAAAAGCCGCGTCCGGCACCTAATCTAGTCTTCAACGTCTTCTCACTAGCGCGGAGCTATGTGCTGCCACTGGGCGTGGGAGGGAGCCCCAGGGCCTGAGGCCGACGCTCCTGAGACTCCAGGGCGTGTACAGCCCCACTCATTATTACGTGAGAGTGTCACGGGAAGGCGAGCTTCACAGGCATTGGCCTTGCTTCATAGGCTCCGGGCCTTTTCCAAAACGCGATAGCTTCACAGGCACTCGCCTTGCTTCATAGGCTCCGGGCCTTTCCAAAAATGCGATAGCTTCACAGGCACTCGCCTTGCTTCACAGGCTCCGGGCCTTTTCCAAAAAGGGAAGGTCTTCACAGGCACTCGCCTTGCTTCACAGGCTCTGGGCCTTTTCCAAAAAGGGAAGGTCTTCACAGGCACTCGCCTTGCTTCACAGGCTCCGGGCCTTTTCCAAAAAGAGAAGGTCTTCACAGGCACTCGCCTTGCTTCACAGGCTTTGGGCCTTTTAGGGATAGAACCTCCGGAGGTGCTGGATGTTCCACGCGTTCTGGACTGGCTCCCCCTCTTGAGTCTCCAAGCGCACAGAGTCTGGCCTAGAAACATGAACAACCTTGAACGGGCCCTCCCACATGGGAGAGAGCTTGTGCAGCCCCTCCCTGGAGAGAACCCGCCTGAGTACGAGGTCTCCTACCTCGAGGGTCCTGGGGCGGATGTTGCGGTAGTGATATCGTCGTAGCGCCTGTTGGTACCATGCCGCTCGCAGCGCGGCTTCCCGGCGGCGTTCCTCCCCTAGCACGAGGTCCATCCCCCGCATGGCGTCCTGTTGCGCCTCGTCGAACGCCAGGACCCGTGCGGAGCGACGCCTGACCTCGTGAGGAAGGACTGACTCGGCTCCATAGACCAGGAAGAACGGGGTCTCCCTTGTCGGTTTGGTCGCGGTTGTGCGGATGGACCACAACACGGACTGAAGCTCGTCGTACCAACCTCTGCCGCAGGCCTCCAGCTTCTTCTTGAATGTCCTGGTCTTGAGGCCTCTCAGGACCTCCGCGTTGGCTCGTTCGGCCTGCCCATTGCTTCGCGGGTGTGCCACCGAAGCGTAGCATATCTGCGTCCCAAGGTTAGCACAGTATGTTTTGAAGAGATTACTGGTGAACTGCAAACAGTTGTCCGTGATGATGTGATTCGGTACCCCGAACCAGCTCACGATACCCCTGATGAACTTGACCGCGGAGCCAGCAGGGATGGTACGGACAGCCTCCACTTCTGCCCACTTGGTGAACTTGTCAATGGCGATGTACAGGTAATGGTAGCCCCTGGCGCCCGAGGGAACGGGCCCAGAATATCCAACCCCCAAACTGCGAAGGGCCGCGAGATGGGTATAGTCTGCAGGCCCCCCGCCGGTTGATGGATCTGCTTGGAATGAAACTGGCAGGCCTCACAAGCCATTACCATTTCGATTGCGTCGTTGAGCGCGGTGGGCCAATAGAAACCACTACGGAATGCCTTGCCGACGAGGGTCCGTGATGATGAGTGGTGTCCGCAGTCTCTGCTGTGTATGTCCTTCAGTAGTTCCTTTCCTTGCTCCCTGGAGATGCAGCGCAGAGATACATCGTTTGGTCGCTTCCGGTAAAGTTCTCCATCTCTGATGCAGTATGCCGTGGCCTGCCGCGCCACAAGCTCTGCTTCCTCTTCCTTTTCCGGTAGGGCCCCTTGCGTTAAATAACTCCGGAGTTCTGCGATCTAGCACTCCTCCTGAGGTTCCATCATCAGGAGCATGCGTGCTCCTGAGGTCGGTCCATAGACCGAGGCTCCCGAGGCTGGCGGCTGGGGGAGCTCCTCTCGAGACTGAGCGGTGTTTGATAACGTCGGCTGTGCTGAATGTTTGAAGAGCCGCTCTTCAAAGACGTCGGGTTCCTGCGGCAACCGCCTGGATGCCCACCCGGCTATGTCGTCAGCTTCCTGATTGGTGCCACGGGGCACGTGCTTCAGCTCCAGCCCCCAAAACTGCTTTTCCATCCTGCGGACCTCCGCTAGGTAGGCCTCCATATGCTCGTCCTTCGGCTCATACACCTTGTTGGAGAAGTTGACTAGGAGCTGCGAGTCGCCCTTAACGGTGAGGCGTTTCACTCCCTGGGCTACTACGGCCTTCAACCCGGCTATCAGTCCCTCATATTCTGCTACGTTGTTGGAGACCTTTTCACCTTGCTGGAAATAGAGCTGTACGGCATAGTAGAGCTTATCCTGAGTGGGTGATATCGGCACCGCACCAGCCCCCGCGCCGTGTCTGGAGAACGCCCCATCGAAGTACATGACCCAGCCTTCCGGCACCTCATTCCCTGGAGAGAGGGACCGATCCTCGTTGTCCCTGAGGCCTGGTGCCTCTGCCCATTCCGCTATGAAATCTGCCAACGCTACTCCTTTGATGACCCTGGTTGTGCTGAACTCAAGCTGAAACGCCTGCAGCTCCATGTTCCACTCGGCGACCCTTCCGGCTGAGTTAGGGCTCCTGAGCACTCTCTCCAGGGGGTACGATGAGACGACTTTGATGGGATGAGCCTGGAAGTAGTGACGCAGCTTGCTCGAGGCTACCAGTTGCGCGAGGAGGAGCTTCCGAGGCATTGGGTACCGTGCCCTTGTGTCCTGTAACACCATGCTAACAAAGTAGACAGGATGCTCAACAAGGCTGAGGGCATCTGGGGTCGTGGCGCCCTTGGGAGGTAAGGGCGCCTAACGAGATGACGTGGCCTCGGGAGGTGGACCATCTAGGCGTGCGGCCTCTCCTGCCTCCGGTGCATTCTTCGGCAGCTGACCCTCCTCAACTGCCGTTGTGGCTTCTGCAGGCTTTCCTTGTTCCCGTTTTGTCTTGCCTCGGGCTGCCGCAGCGGTCTTGACTTGGCGCTCCTCCCTAACCGCCACCAGGGCTATGCTGGCGGAGTAGGGAGTGGCGGCGAGGTAAAGCAGCAGGGGCTCTTGAGGGCGCGGAGCCACCATGACTGGGGGACTGGTCAGGTACCTCTTGAGATCTTGAGATGCCTTATCTGCCTCTTCAGTCCATCCAAAGGGCCCCTTTTTCTTCATCAGCTGAAAGAAAGGCAGCGCTCGCTCCCCTAATTTGGAGATGAAGCGCCCTAGCACGGTCACGCGCCCAGTGAGCCTCTGCATTTCTCTGAGGGTCTTTGGCGGACTCATGTCCTCGACCGCCTTGACCTTCTCGGGGTTGGCCTCGATGCCACGATGGGACACAAGGAATCCCAAAAGCTTGCCCGAGGGGACGCCAAACACACATTTCTCCGGGTTGAGCCGCAGGTTTACTGCGTCGAGGCTCGCGAAGGTCTCCTCCAGGTCTTGTATCAGGGTCTTGGCCTCCCGAGATTTTACTACAATGTCATCAATGTAGGCTTCGACATTCTTTCCGAGTTGCGGGCCTAAGGTGATGTGCATCAGCCGCTGAAAGGTTGCCCCTGCATTACGCAGTCCGAACGGCATGCATGTATAGCAGTATACCCCACACGGGGTTAAGAAGGCGTTCTTCTCAACGTCTTCTACCGCCATCTTGATCTGGTGGTACCCGGAGAAGGCGTCCAGGAAGCATAGCAGGTCGCACTCCAAAGTGGAATCAATGATCTGGTCGATGCGGGGGAGCGGAAACGGATCTTGCGGGCATGTCTTGTTGAGGTTGGTGAAGTCGACACACATGCATTCCTTCCCCCTTTCTTGGGCACAATGACAGGGTTGACCAACCAATCCGGGTATCGGACCTCGCAAATGACCCCAGCGGCTTCTAGCTTGCGGGTCTCTTGGACAATGAAGGCCTGCTTCTCCACGGACTGCCGCCTGGCCTTCTGCTTCACAGGGCGCACATTTGGGCACACGTTGAGGTAATGCTCGATGACACTCCTGGGGATCCCCGCCAGCTGATCGGGCTCCCAAACAAATACCTTCTTATTCGCGCGCAGGAAGTTGACCAAGGCCTCCTCCTGCTCAGGCTCAAGGTTGGCGCCTATGGTGAAAGCGGCACTGGAGGACCCGTCATCGTCGATGGGTATCTGCTTGGTTTATGCCTTGTCCTGGGTGAACAACTGCTTCTTCTTGGTGGGCGCAGCCCCCTTGGGCTCAGGGGTCTCCGCGTTGATGGGCCGTGCCGATGCCGCCGTTTTGAAGGCGAGTTTCAGTACTCGCAGGGCGTCCCCGGTGTCCCCGTGCATGGCGAGGGTACCGCTGCTCCCGGGCATCTTCATGAGGTTGTACGCCGGGTGCGTGGCGGCCATGAACTCAGCCAGTGCCTGTAGCCGAGGATGGCGTTGTAAGGGAGGCCGATGGGGGCGATGTCGAAGTCGACCATCTCCGTGCGGAAGTTGTTGTAGGTGCCGAAGGTTACTGGGAGCCGGATCTGTCCCAGGGAGTCGGATGATCCGCCCCCGACGCCCGAGAAAGATCGGCTGTGTCGCAGCCGCTCCCGGGGTATGCAGAGGAGGTTGAAAGTCTCGACCGAAAGCATGCTAAGGCCCGCGCCGCTGTCAACGAGGGTTCTGGTGAAGGCCACCTGGCAGATGGTGGGGGTGCACAACAGGGGGAGCGTGCCCGAGCCGACCAGGTTGGTGGGGTGGTCCTTCGAGCTGAAGGTCAGACCGACCTCGCGCGCCGCCCGGTCCGGGGGAGCCCCCTGCCGTGCGGAAATGGCGCTAACCCGGCGGGCAAAAGGCTTGACGTGGCGACTCATGGGCGGCGCCTGCGAGCCGCCTAGGAGGGCCGCAACGACCGGAGGCGTCGATGTTGCGGTGCAGCTACTCTGCCGCGTAGGCATATGCTGGGGGGTGCTTGCCGCTCGTTCCCCGCCGGGCCGGTGGCGGTGTTGACGGCGGGCGACGGTGGACAACGAGAACGCCCACCGGCGAGGGCCGCCGGGGCGACGCGAGCTCGACTGGCGCCGTACATGGCTGCGGCGGCCAGAGGAGGACGGAGCGGTGGGAGACGGATTCCGGCGCACCCCCTACCTGCTGCGCCAAATGTCGGATCACGGGTTCCGGCAGACCCTTAAGGTTCGAAAACTGGCGTGCGTGTGGAGATTATGCCTTCCACCTCCCCGTCTCACTAAGATCTAAACTACTGAAAGAACTGCACAAGAGACACAAGGTTTATACTGGTTCGGGCCACCATTGTGGTGTAATACCCTACTCCAGTGTGTGGTTGGTGGATTGCCTCCTGGGGCTGGTGATGATGAACAATACAAGGAAGAACATCCTCGCGAGGGTCTGTTCCTGGCTGGGGTGATGAACTGCTAGGAGGAGTTCAGTCACCTCTCTCTCTCTCTCACTCACTCTCTCTGCTTTGCTCGCACTTGTCGACCGTCCGTTTGCTATGTGGGAGGCTGGTCCTATTTATAGAGGCCCTAGTCCTCTTCCCAAATATTGATCGGGAAGGGTGCAACAATTGGCCAATTCGAAGGGGGACATCTAGTACACTTATCCTGACTAAAGTTGGTCTTCGCCTACCAAAGGATCTGTGGTGACGCCGTGCTGGGTTCCATGGTGACCTCCGTCTCGTAGTCCGCCTGGTCTTGGTCCGTTGCACTGAACTGACAACCTTTGCCTGATGCCTCGGTACTCCGCGGTTGCGCTTGCCCCCTTTGCACCAAAGAGGAAAGAAGGACGCTGCGCGCTGGCGCCTGCCTGACACCCTCGATCGTCATGGCTTGCGTCATGGGCACCTCGCGAGGTACCCCGCCTCGATTTCTTCGCCTCCTTGCGAGCCAGCCTGAGGAGGCTGCTCCTGAGGATGCGCCGTGTCGTCCGCCCCGCGGGGCTTGGCCCCTTGCGAGGGTCTTGAGTCTTGTGTCGATGAAGATGGGCCGCACTGGGCCCCCTTTGAGCCACGCCGCAGGCCGCAGGCAGGCAAGTCTGGGGACCCCCGTTCCCAGAACACCGACAGGAGTTGAAGACGAGCTCAGTGCAGTGTCTCCGGGGTGAGCGAGCGCTTGGGGATGGGTCGAGGCGAAGCAGTGGACGACGGCGGAACCTTTTGGTACGGTGAGGCAATGAGTGGACGGTGGTGGCTATAGGTTTCATGAAGGCGCGGGCGCGGCTACGTTGGCCATGGCATCGAGGGAGCAAGGGAGAGAGGCAGGTGGGAATGGGCGTGTCCAAGGGCTCGGGGCGTCGACGTGGAGGTCGTCCAGACGTCCAGGGCGCGGGCGGCAAGCAGGTGGCGCCGTGGCGAGCTCAGGCACGCCGGCGTCACCTCCCTACCTGCCTGGCGGGGAAGAAGCAGCTGGCTGGTGCGGGCCAGCACGGTGCTGGGCCGCCAGGTGGGCCGGCTGGTGGCTAGGTGGGCTACGCCAAGTAAGTTCCTCTCTCTCTTTTTTTCTGTTTTTTTATTTATTCTATTATTTCGGTAACTTCAGGGCTTTATTAAAAATGCCAGGGCATTTCCAAAAATCATAAAATTAATCATGGCTACTACTTAGAATATATCCAACAGCAAACATTTTATTTTATGATTATTTGAGCATTTAAAATATTTTATAGCATTTAAATACCCAAATGCAAATACTGTAAGAATTAATCCAATGACCTTAAGATGTCCTAGAAAAATGTGCACCATCTTTGTCAAAGGTTTTAACCCAAAACAAAAAGGGTGGGATTTTTAGAAGGGCATTTCAGGTTCATTGAAAAAGTTTTTAGTAAACCCTAGTTGTTCCAGGGGGTGCTGGGGGTTCTACCATCCCCATTTCACTTTTCAGGAATTTAAACATGATGCAGCACTCTAATGCTTGAACTAGCTAGGGTGTGACAACTCACCCCCACTCAACAGAATCTCGTCCCTATACCCGAGATATAGGATCCTCCGGGAAGAAGGTGGGGTACTCGAGTCGAAGACGATCCTCCCTTTCCCAAGTGGCTTCCTTTTCGGAGTGGTACGCTCGGCTTGATCAAGGATACGAACAGGATATTCCCGACATGAGAGGTTATCTTGTAGGTCAAGCGTTTCGTGGTCCACTCCACGGATAGGATCCGCGAAGCAACACCTGAGTTGAGAAACGTAGAAGACATCATGAACTCTGGAAAGACACGAAGGTAGTTGCAATTGGTAGGCAACTTCTCCTCGTTTGGCAAGAATGCGAAAGTGTCCAATGTAACGAGGAGCCAATTTGCCTTTGATACCAAAACGATGGGTTCCCTTTAACGGAGTAACCCGAAGGTAAGCCTTCTTGCTGACTTCATAAGTCATGAGCTTATGTTTATGATCATATTGGCTCTTTTGACGAGATTGGGCTGTTTTCAATTTCTCACGAATAACACGAACCTGCTCTTCTGCTTCCTGAATCATATCCAGGCCAAAGACTTGTCTTTCCCCGGTTTGTGACCAGTTAAGAGGCGTTCGACATTATCGTCCATAGAGAACTTCGAAATGAGCTTTTCCCAAACTAGCTTGATAACTATTATTATAAGCAAACTCCGCGAATGGAAGGCATTTCTCCCAACCCATTCCGAAAGAGATGATAGAAGCTCGGAGCATATCTTCCAGAATTTGATTGACTCACTCTACTTGACCACTTGATTGAGGATGGAAGGCGGTGCTAAAAGAGAGACGAGTTCCCATAGCATTTTGGAAACTTTTCCAAAATCGAGAGGTGAAGAGACTCCCACTGTCTGAGTTAATTTCCAATGGGACACCATGAAGAGGCACTATTCGGGAGATGTATAAATTAGCTAGCTGGCTAGCGGTGATACTCTCACGAACAGGTAGGAAATGGGCTACATTGGAAAGACGGTCGATCACAACGAAGATGGCATTATTCCCTCTCTTGGTCCTGGGAAACCCCATAATGAAGTCCATACTGATTTTATCCCATTTCCACTCAGGAATAGCCAAAGGTTGAAGGGTGCCAGCAGGCCGTTAATGCTCTGCTTTAACACGATGACAAACGTTGCAATTAGCAATGTATTGAGCGATTTCTCTCTTCATTCTAGTCCGCGAAAACCTCTGGCGTAGGTCTTGATACATTTTAGTACTACCGGGATGAATGGTGAGAGGGGATTCATGAGCTTCCTTAAGGATCAACTGGCGTAAATGTTGTTTCTTGGGAACCACCAAGCAGTTCTCGAAGAAGACAACACCTCGTTCATCCATGGAAAAACATTTAGCAACTCCGCTAACAATGTTTTCCTTAATCCGGAATATGCCCTTATCACGCTTCTGGGCAGCTATGATTTGATCCGTAAGGGTAGGTTTTGCCACCAGGGTGGATAGAAATCCTCGAGGAACAATGTGAAGATTAAGCTTACGAAATTCCTCATGGAGAAGTGGTTGACTTTGTTGTAACATCAGGTTGTTACAATAGGACTTACGACTTAGTGCATCAGCCATGACATTGGCTTTGCCCGGGGTGTAAGTTATTCCTAAGTCGTAATCTGAGAGAAACTCGACCCAACGTCTTTGCCTGAGATTCAAATCCGTTTGGGTGAAGATATATTTCAAACTTTGGTGATCGGTGAAGATCTTGCAACGATTACCGAGGAGGTAATGTCAGCAAGTTTTAAGTGCATGGACTACAGCTGCAAGCTCTAGATCATGTGTGGGACAATTTTCCTCATGTGGGTGTAATTGCCGTGAAGCATAGGCAATTACTCGAAGATCTTGCATGAGTATGCAACCTAGTCCTTGTCGCAAGGCGTTGCAATAGATAATAAAGTCCTTGGAGAAATCAGGTGGTACCAGTACAGGAGCAGATGTCAGGCGTCTTTTCGGTTCCTGAAAGCTGAACTCGCACTGTGGAGTCCACTCAAACTTTTTATCTTTCTTGGGGAGTTCAGTTAGAGGTTTAGCAACCTTGGAGAAATTCTCGACGAAGCGGCGGCAATAGCTAGCTAAGCCAAGGAAGCTCCGAACTTGCTTGACCGTCTCAGGTGGAGTCCAGTCAAGGACGGCTTGAACTCGCTAGGGATTGACAGCAATACCCTTACCAGAGATTACATGGCCTAGATAGGTCACTTCTGGCAACCAAAATTCACACTTGGAGAATTTGGCATAAAGGCGATGCTCTCGAAGTTTCGTCAATACCAGCCTTAGATGTTCGGCAGCCTATGATTTGATCCGTAAGGGTAGATTTCGCCACCAGGGTGGATAGAAATCCTCGAGGAACAATGTGAAGATTAAGCTTACGAAATTCCTCATGGAGAAGTGGTTGACTTTGTTGTAACATCAGGTTGTTACAATAGGACTTATGACTTAGTGCATCAGCCATGACATTGGCTTTGCCCGGGGTGTAAGTTATTCCTAAGTCGTAATCCGAGATCAACTCGACCCAACATCAGCGGGTCAACTGGGTCGGCCAGGTCAAACCTGACTGGTGGGCCCTGTCTGTCAGTGACTCAGCTAACTAACAGGATTAAATTAATACTAATTAACTGTCAATGGGGCCTGGACCCACATGTCAGTGACCTAACTAACTAAAATTAGTTAACACTAATCCTAAACTTATTAACAGGTCGGCCCCACCTATCATAGGCTCAGGGGGAGGTCAACCTGGGCCCACACGGGGTCAAACAGGGTCAACTCGCCGGCGTTTAGCCGCCAGCGAGGCCAGATGCGGCGGAGCGGCGCAGGTTTTGCACTCCGGTGACCAAAACGATGGCGGAGACCATCTACGTGATGCGGGAAGTGAACCGCGTCGAGTGGTGGCAGTGGGTGGAGCTGGGGTGGCCGAAAACGTCGCCGGCGACGAGTTTGGCGGCGGCCGGAGCTCGGGTGAGGTCGAACTAGTCTCTAGGGGGCACGGAGAGGCGCGTGGTATGGTGCGTTGAGCTCCTGGGGGTGCGGTAGAGCTAGTGGACAGGGTGGCGCGGCCATTGGGTGGCCGGAGCATCGTCGGCGACGAGCTCCGCGGCGGCGCGTGCGAGTGAGCTACGTGCAGTCGCTACAGGGATCGAGAGAGGGAACAGAGAGGGTGGGGAGGTGGCTGAGCTCACGGGGGTCACATCGAGGCAGTCGGCGAGGTCGGGGATGAGCTGATGCGGCGGGGACGGCAAAGGGGATCTCTGGTGGCCGGAGTTGAAGACGAGCTCGGTGCAGCGTCTCCGGGGTGAGTGAGTGCTCGGGGATGGGTCGAGGCGAAGCAGTGGACGATGGTGGAACCTTTTGGCACGGCGGGGCAATGAGTGGACGGCGGTGGCTGTGGGTTTCACGACGGCGCGGGCGCGGCTACGTCGGCCATGGCGTCGAGGGAGCGAGGGAGAGAGGCAGGGGGAATGGGCGTGTCCAGGGGCTCAGGGCGTCGACGTGGAGGTCGTCCAGACGTCTAGGGCGCGGGCGGCAAGCAGGTGGCGCCGTGGCGAGCTCAGGCACGCCGGCGTCACCTCCCCGCCTGCCTGGCGGGGAAGAAGCAGCTGGATGGCGCGGGCCAGCACAGTGCTGGGCCGCTAGGTGGGCCGGCTGGTGGCTAGGTGGGCTGCGCCAGGTAAGTTCCTCTCTCTCTTTCTCTTTTTCTGTTTTTTTATTATTCTATTATTTCTGTAACTTCAGGGCTTTATTAAAAATGCCACGGCATTTCCAAAATCATAAAATTAATCATGGCTACTTCTTAGAATATATCCAACAGCAAACATTTTAGTTTATGATTATTTCAGCATTTAAAATATTTTATAGCATTTAAATGCCGAAATGCAAATACTATAAGAATTAATCCAATGACCTTAAGATGTCCTAGAAAAATGTGCACCATTTTTTTCAAAGGTTTTAACCCAAAACAAAAAGGGTGGGCTTTTTAGAAGGGCATTTCAAGTTCAATGAAAAAGTTTTTAGTAAACCCTAGTTGTTCCAGGGGGGTGCTGGGGGTTTTGTCATCCCCATTTCAGTTTTCTGGGAATTTAAACAAGATGCAACACTCTAATGCTTGAACTAGCTAGGGTGTGACACTTTCCAGAGATGTGATGCCGGTTTCTCCTTCGATCCATGCTTTGGACAGGGCTGATTTAACAAACGCTCCAAATTGTTGCCTAGGCCTCCACCCCTCTGGGGCTGCTTGCCTTTACGGCTCTGGCCATTCTCCTGCGCGTTGGTATTTGCGACAAAGTCCAAACCACTGTCGGCCTTGCGCTTACCAGCGTTTCCATGGACTGCCGAATTGTGTTGTTGGCCTTTGGCATTGCCAGTCTTCTTACCCTTCTCCGGTTTGTCTTCCTCTGAATCCGGATCCTTGGTATTATCTGAATCGGCGTATTTAACCAAAGCGGCCATGAGTGTTGACATGTCATTGCAGTGACGTTTGAGCCTTCCCAACTTCTGTTTCAACGGTTTAAAACGGCAATTACCCTCTAACATTCACACTGCGGTGTCTGCGTTGATACGATCTGACGAATGCAAAATCGCCGAGACCCGTTTGACCCAATGGGTCATGGACTCCCCTTCCTCTTGGACACTAGCGGCCAGATCCACAATTGACATCGGCTGCTTACACGTATCCTTGAAGTTCTAGATAAACCGGAGCTTCAGTTCGGCCCATGATCCAATAGAGTTGGTCAGCAAGCTCTTCAACCAAGTGCGAGTTGTTCCTTCCAACATCATGGTGATTAGCACACACCGCCTCGTCCACATCTAACATCTCCATTGCCATCTCATAGCTCTCCACCCACGCCCCTGGCTGCAAATCGGTAGTATAATTTGGTACCTTACGAGGTCCCTTGAAATCCTTGGGTAGTCGCACATTACGCAACGCAGGAGATAAACACGGTACCCCTAGGGAGTTGAACATCGCCCCTGGCTCCACGGAGGCAGTGGGGTGAACCGGAGTATGTTGTCGTGCCTCGTGTCGAGCTGTCAACTCGGCCTCTCGACGTGCGTGGCCATGATCCACAACATCTTGCGCATTAGCACCTCCCCCAGCCGGGTTGTTCCCTCGTGGCAAATTTCGGAGGGGTGCACTACTAGACACAGATGGTTCATCTTCCACATGTCTGCTATAACTCCAGCTTGGGCGTGGAGTGGAGTGAATCCTCTCACGGCTGTGTGAATATGCTTGCTGTTGATTTAGTGCTATCTGAAGGAGATCCCTGGCCCGACATGCTTCCACTGCAACTGGTGACTCGTCGTCGGTTAGGAGGGCTACCAGGCGTGACGCAGTGCCCACAATGTTGTCCAACGGGTTGCAATAATGCCCGGGCGGCATTGATGGTACAATCTTGTTCTGGCGAGGCAGGTCCGTCGTGCGCGGCTGAACCGGCGCTCCTGCCCCCGGCGCCCCCGCCCGGTTTAGTGTGGGTTGGTTACCAGCTCCTGCACCTGGCGTGTTGAAAAGATTCTGCGGCTCATAAACCGACGGGAGACGTGATCTATACCTTCTTCTCATGACTTCCTCTGAAGCATTCTGATCCAGTCTAATCCGGTAAGCCTGTGCTTCCAACTTGGCCCACTCCGTAGCCATCCTGGCGTTCTCTGCTGCCAGGTCCACCTTGGCCTGGGCTATCTGATCTTTCACCTTTGCAATCTCCGCATCGTGCTGATCCTTGGCTGCGGCGTCTACCTCCGCGGACATCAATGTTGCTAGAGCATCGAACAAATCAGATAAGACTTGGGCCGGAGGTGGCGCCGAGCTTCCTGCCCCTGCTGGTGTGGCCGTTGTTGAATCGGAGAGCATTGCTGCGGCGGTAGATGAATGAGGCGCCGATTGTGTGTCGGCCATGAAGATGGCAGCCCGGTTTGGCAGACCGGGCGAATCCGGAATACTGTTGCCCTCGGATGCTCCCTCAATCCGGCCGTCCTGCAATTGGTAAAGCGATTCGGTTTCTCCAGAAGACTCTTCATCACAGCAGACTACGGTTTCTCCTTTGGACACCAGTCTGTCCTCGTGCCCTGATCCATGGACGACACCTACGAAAACGTGCCTTGCCTCGGGCTGAACCGGCGAAGAACTTGCATGCCGAGCCGTTTCGATGATGTCGGTGCAGATGTCTAGCTCGGGGGCTGGTTCGCCGATCTTGCCGATGAAGACGTGAATCCCACCAAAGGGGACCCTGTACCCGTATTCGATTGAATCGGCCTCGGGACCCCATCCTGCGTTGTCGATGTAGAGCTTGCTGTGGCGACTCTTCGTCATCCGGCCCACAGCGTATCCCTTAAGTCCATCGAAGCTGCCTTTCAAGAACTCGAAACCATCGTGCGATAGCCCCACGGTGGGTGCCAACTGTCGTGGGTTTGTCACGGAAGATGTCCTCGTGAAAGGACTTAGTCGTGGAGCCATCGCAACGGGTTACCTTAAAGGGGTTAAACCGGACAAGGGGACACGGGAGTTTATACTAGTTCGGCCCCTTCGATGAAGGTAAAAGCCTACGTCTAGTTGTGATTGTTATTGCTAGGGTTTCGAAGGCCAGGGAGCGAATCCTCTTTGTCTGTCTCTCGAGTTGTTGTTGTCTGTCTCTAAACTGCGGCCGGGTCGTCCCTTTATATACATAGGTTGACGCCCGCCGGGCTACAGAGTCCCGAAGCCGGTTATAAATGTATCCGGTTCGGCCTCTCTCTTTCTATCTTACTATACAAGTTATATGACTAGGCCGGTTTACATTTACATACTGTAACTCGCCTTTGGGCCCTCCGTAAAGCGCCAGCATCTTTACATCTTCATGGGCTTCTAGTCTTCAAAGAGTCAACCCGGCTACATAAGGCCGGTTTAGCTCCAGTAGTAATATCCCCAACCGAAATGGTGGGGATGATGGGGGAAAGCTAGATCCACTCGTGGAAAAGTAAATCCATGGATCAAATCCAACAAAACTTCATCACAACAACAAATCACACATTTTTTGGGGGGGCTATTTTTGGTGGGGATTTTCGAAATTGGGTCACAACACAACAAAATCAAGCTAGAAAACAAGGTGTTGGGGCTCCAAATCCATGATCAACCCTGCTCATGATACCAAGATGATGTAGGGTAGAACCCTAGGAGGTCGATCTTTCATGATTGGAGCGAATCCCATGAAGAACACAAAGAACACGAGGGGGAAACACGAGAGAATCACTCAAACCAACAAGATTAGGTCACACATATTCTTGATCCTCGAAACACAAAAGGAGATACAAGATCCATGATCAACAAAGGACAATACAAAGGTAACCGGTTCTTCTCCGTGAGGAGGTCTTGAGGGGGGTTCTTCCCTTAAAGGGGTCTTGAATCCGCTTGGGGGATCTTCTTCGAAGAGGTCGTGGACTCCAAAGGAGCAGTAACCAAGTGGATGTGCAAAGCTCTATCTCTAATATGAGCTATCACATTTGCTAACCCTAACTAGGAGGAGGAGGAGGAGGTATATTTATAGTCTTAGTGCAAATGGGGGCGAAGTGACGGGGTACATGGGCCTCGGGCCCGAAACTGTGCACAGACAGGCACCAGACGTCCGGTGGGTTACGGTCGTCCGGTGGCTTGTGGGCGTCCGGAAGTCTGGTAGTTGCTGGATTTCCGCTTGTTTTGGCTCGGTCGAGGTGGCAACAGATTACTCAAGATGGCCGGTCGTCCAGCCACGCCGAACATCTGCTGTTTCGTCTCCGGTGTGGTGACGCCGGTCGTCTGGTCCTGTCCCGACGTCCGCTCGCTGTAGCTTGCGTTGGCTGGGATCTGGGCAAGCTGGGGCTTCAGGTGCTGGACGTACGGTCCCGACCGGTCGTCCGGTGGTTGTAGCTTCAATGGAAGCTCTTCTTCTTGTCCTTGGCACTTGGTTTCCTCACCATCTTTTCCGTTGGATGTAGCTGCTCCGTGGCTTTCCTCCAACACTAGTAGAAAAAGGGCCATTTGTCCCGGTTCGTAAGGCCCATTTGTCCCAGTTGGGGAACCGGGACTAAAGGGTCAGTACTAAAGCCCAATGCCTTTAGTCCCGGTTCTTACACCAACCGGGACAGATGGGACTCCACGTGGCCGCTGCGGCTTGCCCAGGCAGGGGGGCCTTTTGTCCCGGTTGGTAGCACCAACCGAGACCAATAAGCTTCCATGTGTCCAATAGGAGGCCACACCCAAGTCCCTCGTACCTACACAAACAAATAAGAACCTCACAACCAACACGATAAAGGGGTTGTCAATCCCTTCACAGTCACTTACGAGAGTAGGATCTGATAGAGATGATAAGATAATATTTTTGGTATTTTTATGATAAAGATTAAAAGTAAAGATTGCAAAATAAACGGTAATAGAAATAGCTTGTTGATGGAAGATTAATATAATGCAGAATAGACCCAGGGGCCCTAGGTTTCACTAGTGGCTTCTCTCAAGATAGCATAAGTATTCATGATGATGCTCAACCTAGTAATGATAATGATACAGAAATTGAACCTGTTGTTGATCTTGATAACCCACAATCAAAGAATCAACGTTATGATAAGAAAGACTTTGTTGCTAGGAAACATGATAAAGAAAGAGAACCATGGGTTCAGAAACCCATGCCTTTTCCTCCCAAACTATCCAAGAAAAAGGATGATGAGGATTTTGAGCGCTTTGCTAAAATGATTAGACCTATCTTTTTGTGTATGCGATTAACTGATATGCTTAAAATGAATCCTTATGCTATGTACATGAAAGAAATTGTTACAAATAAAAGAAAGATACCGGAAGCTGAAATTTTCACCATGCTTGCTAATTATACTTGTAAGGGTGGGATACCAAAGAAACTTGGAGATCCAGGAGTACCCACTATACCATGCTCTATTAAAAGAAATTATGTTAAAACTGCTTTATGTGATCTTGGAGCCGGTGTTAGTGTTATGCCTCTCTCTTTATATCATAGACTTGATTTGAATAAGTTGACACATACTGAAATATCTTTCCAAATGGCTGATAAATCAACTGCTATACCTGTCGGTACTTGTGAGGATGTGCCTGTTGTAGTTGCAAACGTTACTATTTTAACGGACTTTGTTATTCTTGATATTCCCGAGGACGATAGTATGTCTATTATTCTTGGAAGACCCTTTTTGAATACTGCAGGGGCTGTTATTGATTGCACTAAAGGCAATGTAACTTTTCATGTTAATGGTAATGAGCATACGGTACACTTTCTGAGGAAAGAACCTCAAGTTCATAGTAACAACTCTATTGGAAAAATTCCATCGATTATATTTGGAGGTTTTGAATTTCCTCTTCATACTGTCAAGAAGAAATATGATATTCCTATTATTGGGGATGTGCATATCCCCGTTGAGGTAACATAGTGTTATTCGAAATTTCTCCGGTTCCATGTTATTCGAAATGAGTTCGTTAACAAGACTTGATCAACCTTGTTAGTGGATTCCTTTTGGTGAGCATGAGATGGATGAAACTAGAAGGCACAACCTTCTGTACCCTCCTTTTACTTTCCGTTATTTATATTATATAATATAAAAATATTATTTTCGGTCTGTTATCTGAATTATCCGTGCAATATAAAAATACCTCGAAAATAAAAGTTCACCAAATGCCCTAAAATTTAAATATGATTTTTTTCTGGAATATTTGAGAATATTTGGCACTGAGAACACAGCAGGAGGAGCTGGCACCTAGCCACGAGGGTCAGGGGCGCGCCCTACCCCCTGGGCACGCCCCCCTGCCTCGTGGGCCCATGGTGGCCCTCCTCCACTTATCCTTTCACCCACACACTCCTTCTTCCTCCCACAAACACGAATATCCAGCTCAAGCACGAGTTCTAGCCCATTTACCTGCCATTTTCGATCTCCTTGCTCAAAGCACCTCTCACAAAACTGCTTGGGGAGATTGTTCCTTGGTATGTGACTCCTCCATTGGTCCAATTATATTTTTTTCTAGTGTTTTATTCATTGCAAATTTGTGCTGCCTAGGTGACCATGTTCTTGAGCTCGCATGTCAAATTTATATGGTTCCAGGTAGTTTTGATGCATGATATAAGCTCTAGGCACTTGTATGAGTAGTTGCTATCAATATTATTGAGTTTGGTTCACGTTTATTTTGAAGTTACTAAAAATTTCAGAAATTTTTCAGAGGAAGAAATATGCTTAGGAAAATGTTCCAAGGTTGTTCTTCAAGGAAGAAAGGACCCAGGCTTGCAATGCATGATGTTGATGAAGAACCACCAAGGGACGCCCGAGGGCATCCTTGTGAATAGCCTTCTGAGAACTTTATGGATCGAGCGGGAATTAAGGAAGAATTTAACGCATATTTGTGTAACGCGGATCTTGTGAGCTTCGAGGAAGAGAAGTGCAGCCAGTATAACTATCTCACTAGTTCCTTTGTGAGGAGGTTTGAATTTTCATCTTCACGTAATTCTCCAACTGTCCTGTTTGATCTTTACCACTGCTTGCAAACTTCCACAATGGGGTAGTATCAGGGAACCTCACAAATCTGAATTTAGAGATTTTCTTGCTAGTATAACTATGGGGGAATCTAGAGATATAACACAAGCTACCATAGGGAGCATTCACTTTCCTGCTATACATTATTTTGCTCTCTTCATAGGTAGATGCATTAATGGTAAAGATGAGGCATGTCACATGTGTGTTCCTGACCTCAGTATTCTTAGGAGTGCTGTGTTAGGAGATAAATCTTAAAATTTGGGAGTCATTGTTGCACGTAGGTTGCATCTTAATAGATTTAATGGAGATTTCTTTGGTGGAATTTATGCAACCCGCATAGCTAATTTTCTTGGTATAGCCATACGTGAAGATGATATTGAGTTGCCTCCTGCTTATTTAGATTTTAATGCTATGGTTCACCACCAGTTTGTTGAGAGGAGTGAATCACCTCTTCAGTATCGACTAATCATTGAAAGACGGCGTGCTATCCATATTACTCTCCCTGCTCCTGCCTTCTTTGATTATCAGGCAAAAGGAAGATATGTTATTACCAGAGAGGAGGCAGATGAGTACGAGAGGCGGGCTGAGGCCGCTTGTCGCCACGCTGCAGCTCAGGAGGCGATAGCCGCTGCATCTCAGTACAACCCCAACTATTATTATGGATATCCGCTAGGCCAGCCGTGGCCATAGACCAACTTAGGCCAAAAGCCTAAGCTTGGGGGAGTACGTATTTCCCACCGACATTACATTTATGTTCACACACTCATTGCTAGATGTCGATGCACATACTTTTTCATTGTATCATCCATGCTAGTTTACTTCCTTTTTATGCTTTCTTCTTGTGTGGTTAATAAACCTTAAGAAAAACAAAAAAATTAGTTCTAGCTTTTAATTAATTTACTTTCCATGCTTGTAGTAGTGATTAAAAAGAAAACCCAAAAATATTTCATGTTCTTCTTTTGCTTGTTGGGAGCTTTCCCGTGTAAATAGTTCTATTTCTTTTCTTTTCTTTGGGGGTCGATAGGATAAGACCATGATTAAATTGTGGAAGTGGCTCTTATATGCATAATTGTTGATCTGATAAAAGAGCCCATATTGCCTTGTCTTCTCCTGTTTATTGAATGCTTGCAGATTCCAACTTAGTCCAATGCACTCGCACTATTATTATTATTCACATCATTCGGTCGTGCAAGTGAAAGGCAATTATGAAGATATATGATGGACTGACTGAGATGAGAAAAGCTGGTATGAACTTGACCTCTTTTGTTTTTGTAAATATGATTAGTTCATCGTTCCTGATTCAGCCTATTATGAATAAACATGTTGCAATGACAACTAGAGATCATAGTTTCTTGTGCCATGCTTGATTAGCTGGGAGCTTATAATGGTTTACCTTGCGTGCCAACATGCTATTAAAATGGTTATGATGTGGTATGATAGGGTGGTATCCTCCTCTGAATGATTTAAGTGACTTGACTTGGCACATGTTCACGCATGTAGTTGAAACAAAATCAACATAGCCATCACGACATTTATTTTCATGGTGGATTATATCCTACTCATGCTTTCGGTGTTGATTAATTTTAACGCATGTTCATGACTGTTGTCGCTCTCTAGCTCGTCGCTTCCCAGTCTTTTGCTAGCCTTCACCTGTGCTAAGCGGGAATACTGCTTGTGCATCCAACTCCATAAACCCCAAAGTCATTCCATATGAGTCCACTATACCTTCCTATATACGGTATCTACTGCCGTTCCAAGCATATTTGTATGTGCCAAACTCTAAACGTTCAAATAAATATCCTATTTTGTATGCTCGAATAGCTCATGTATCAACTAGGGCTGTCTGTATCTTCCATGTTAGGCGTGTTATTCTCAAGAGGAGTGGACTCCGCTCCTCACTCACGAGAAAAAATGGCTGGTCACCAGGATGCCCAGTCCCATGCTTTATGCAAACTAAATCAAAATAATTGCAAACAAAACTCCCCCTGGGACTCTTGTTAGTTGGAGGCACTCGTTGTTTCGAGCAAGCCATGTATTGATGCTTGTTGGTGGAAAGGGGAGTATAAACTTTACCATTCTGTTTGGGAACCGCCTATAATGTGTGTAGCATGGAAAATATCATCATCTCTTGGTTGTTATGTTGACAATGAAAGTATACCGCTCAAAATATTATTCACCTATATTTCAAAATCGAGCTCTGGCACCTCTACAAATCCTTGCTTCCCTTTGCGAAGGGCCTATCTATTTACTTTTATGCTGAGTCATCATCCTCTTATTAAAAAGCACCAGTTGGAGAGCACAGTTGTCATTTGCATTCATTACTGTTAGTTTACATTGAGTATGACTTGACTGGATCTCTTTTACCACGAATTACAATGTCTAGTCAGTCCTTGATCTTTAAAGGTGCTCTGCATTTATGTTTTGCGATCTCAGAAAGGGCTAGCGAGATACCATCTTGTTATATCATATTATGATTGTTTTGAGAAAGTGTTGTCATCTGAGATTTATTATTATTGCTCGCTAGTTGATTATGTCATTGATATGAGTAAACTTGAGACCTAAGCATTATTGTGAATGTGGTTAGTCATAATCTTTGCTGAAAACTTGAATGTTGGATTTACATATTTACAACAACAAGAGCAAACAGAGTTTGTAAAAGTTTTTCTTAATCACTTTCAGTTTGTCAACTAAATTTCTTGAGGACAAGCAAAGGTTTAAGCCCGGAGGAGTTGATACGTCTTCGTCGTGTCTACTTTTCCAAAAACTTTTGCCCTTGTTTTGGACTCTAACTTGCATGATTTGAATGGAACTAACCCGGACTGACGCTGTTTTCAGCAGAATTGTCATGGTGTTATTTATGTGCAGAAACAAAAGTTCTCGGAATGACCTAAAACTTCACAGAACACCTTTTCAGAAAATATATAAAAAACCTTGCAAAAGATGAAGGCCAGGGGGCGCAACACCTATCCACGAGGGTGGGGGACGCGCCTGCCCCCCCCCCCTAGGGCGCGCCCCGCTACCTCGTGGGCCCCCTGGAGCTCCTCCGACAAGACCAACTCTATAGATTTTCTTTCGGGGAGAAAAAATCAGAGAGAAGGATTCATCACCTTTTACGATACGGAGCCACCGCCAAGCCCTAAAACCTCCCGGGATGGCTGATCTGTAGTCCGTCCGGGGCTCCAGAGAGGGGAATCCGTCACCATCGTCATCATCAACCATCCTCCATCACCAATTTCATGGTGCTAACCGCCGTGCGTGAGTAATTCCATCATAGGCTTGCTGGACGGTGATGGGTTGGATGGGATCTATCATGTAATCGAGTTAGTTTTGTTAGGGTTTGATCCCTAGTATCCACTATGTTTTGAGATTGATGTTGCTATGACTTTGCTATGCTTATTGCTTGTCACTAGGGCCCGAGTGCCATGATTTCAGATCTGAACCTATTATGTTTTCATCAATATATGAGAGTTCTTGATCCTATCTTGCAAGTCTATAGTCACCTATTATGTGTTATGATCCGTTAACCCCGAAGTGACAATAATCGGGATACTTACCGGTAATGACCGTAGTTTGAGGAGTTCATGTATTCAGTATGTGTTAATGCTTTGTTCCGGTACTCTATTAAAAGGAGGCCTTAATATCCCTTAGTTTCCGTAAGGACCCCGCTGCCACGGGAGGGTAGGACAAAAGATTTCATGCAAGTTCTTTTCCACAAGCAAGTATGACTATATTCAGAATACATGCCTACATTACATCGATGAATTGGAGCTAGTTCTGTGTCACCCTAGGTTATGACTGTTACATGATGAACCGCATCCGGCATAATTCTCCATCACTGATCCATTGCCTATGAGTTTTCCGCATATTGTTCTTCGCCTATTTATTTTCCCTTGCTATTGCTATCATCACTACAAAATACCAAAAACATTACTTTTGCTACTGTTACCACTACTATCATATTACTTTGCTACTAAACACTTTGCTGTAGATATTAAGTTTCCAGGTGAGGTTGAATTGACAACTCGGCTGCTAATACTTGAGAATATTCTTTGGCTCCCCTTGTGTCGAATTAATAAATTTGGGTTGAATACTCTACCCTCGAAAACAGTTGCGATCCCCTATACTTGTGTGTTATCAATAGGTACTACCTCATCTACTTCCCAACCCACAATTTATTCAGATCCTAACCATGCGATTGTTTGAGGATTGATCTAATGCAATAAAACTGGGTAGTGAAGGGGTATGATCAAAGTGTTACTTGCCTTGCTGATGATCCGTGAAACCTAGAGACTCGTAGTAGCACGCTTCGCACTCCGGGTACTCCATCGCAATCAAACTAGCATACAATAAGAAATCAAGCAAAGATGCACGGGTAAAACTCAAATAAGAAGATCTAACTAGAAAGTTCAACTTAAGAACTCTGGATTGCAAAAAGAATCAAATCAAACAAAGCAACAAAACTCAAACTGCGAAAGAAACAAGCTTCATTTACTAATCTGGACTAAAGTCAAATTTTACAGTAGCAAAAACTTGTTTAAGTTGATTAAATAGAAAGAGGGCTTCGAGACGAAACTCTAGGCGCTTGAATCGCCTGATTTCGATAAACGAGCGCAAAGTTAAACTAAAACAAAAATCTTATCAGAAATCGCGATCGATAATAATCGCGAAAAATTCCGAGAAAAAGAAAAACTGGCGAACAGACTATAGAACGAACATTCGTCATCTGCGGTTAAAATGAACGTATGGACGAATGTCCACTAAATAAATAAACCGATGGAAAACCGACGAACCGATCTAAAAAACGAACTAGGGTTTATAAAAAAACCGAACGATTTTAAAAGAAAAACCGACGGCTACCTCGAACTCCCGCGTGCGGCGGTGCGACGGCTCCGGCGACGGCGGCGCGGCGCGGTGCTAGGCGGCGGCGGGAGGCAGGGCGGCAGCTCCTGGCAGCAGCGGGGGGTGGGCTGCGGTGGGCTGCGGTGGGGGCAGGGGGCGCTTATAAGGAGGGGGCCTGGGAGGAGTCCGGGCCGGATACGGTCCGTAGGTCGGTTCTTTTTTTAAAAAAATATTCCACACAGAAAAACGAAGGAAAGAAATACTAAATGGACTCCAAAAATCCTGACAAAAATTTTCCCCGTCCTCTAAAAATCAACCGGACAAGGTGAACATTTATTTGGGACTCTGCTGCAATTTTGAAAAACGCATATTTTTCCTAATTCAAATAAAATAGCAATAAAACTCCAAAAAACCTTATTTGATTTAATATTAAATCTCCATTATTTATTTATTTTGAGGAAGTCATTTTGTCCCCTCTCTTTTATTTTTATAAAAGAAATATTCGAAGAGAAAATAATTAAAATCAAACAATCCTGTTTTCAAAATTCGTGAAAAACTCAAATATCAAAATAAAGAAATTCCCAACTCTCTCCGTGGGTCCTTGAGTTGCGTAGAATTTCTAGGATCAAGCCAAAATGCAATAAAATATGATATGCAAAGATGACCTAATGTATAACATTCCAAATTGAAAATTTTGGATGTTACAAACAACAATTTTTCGTATATCTATCTGATGCTACTGACTACATATATACAATATTAAGATCTCTTACAATATAATCCCCTAATTATATATGAACTCCGCTTCCACATGGTATTCTCCAGCTTTATTGATGACGTGGTCAAGAAAGAATCCCGCCAATTCCTCTTGAATATCTTGTGGTAGGAGTTCATCCCGCATCTGCCACGTCTAATTTGAACAAGGGGGTTAATACATATATATGAATGAAACTCAAAAGAAATGATGGTGTAATAAAATGAAATTGTGAATATTATTGCTTACGCACATCAAATTGTCTTTTAGTGTAGCCCTGCTTATTTTTGCAAGTCGCGTTGTAGATGATCTCGCAGACGTGGTGTCCATAGAAATCATTCCTGGGTTCCTGCCGCAAGCACTTTACGAGAAATAGAGGTCAATCAAACTGATAATGAAGCATTATAAATGGAATTGATGAAAGTAGCTAGAATCAACGGGAGATGTGTGGAACTAGCTAGCTAGTAGTACTTACTTTCAGGTATTTAAATCGCAGCTCCCCCGGCAGTCCTCGAGCTTCTGCGGTGAATAGTTTCCAAACCCTGCGAGACAAAGAAAACAATTATTTGATATCAGGAAATGAACAAAAAGTTGCCGATATGGTGCGATAATGATCGATTGAACTTACTTCTTGAGCATTTTAGTCATGTCCGCATAGGTCTCGGGATCTTTTCGTCTTGAGTCTAAGACGGTTACTAGTCCCTGCTCAAGCTTAATCTCGAGGAGAATAAAGTGGAAGCTGCGCACGCATGCATAACTCATCAATTACATTACTATAACCTCGAGTAATAAGGGAAACCAAATATGCACAAGACAATAACACTCACTTGAAGTTGTAAGGAGAGAGTATTTTATCTTTGTTTTGATTTATTAGCAACGATTTGAGAAAGTTGGCCTCGGTTTCTTTAGCTTGAAATTTAACCGTAAATTCATCTATGAGATTTGTGTTAATGAACCCAATATCATATATTTCTGCTTTTCTGCATTCGACCATCTTCAATCTGCATAATATTGTGAGGATAATCATATATACATGCAATGAAAGAGATGAGCTATATATAGAGACTTAATGACAGAAGTAGTACTTACAAACAGTAGCAAGTGACCATTAATTTATCGAGGGCCTTTTGATGGAACCACTGGAAGAAATCCCCAAATGGAATAGTCAACAGTTCAATTCCAATGAGGTTGTGCTCCTCTTTAACTCTCAGCGTCAAAGTATCCTTCCCCCCCAGACTCTTTGCAGGTTTTCATGTAGCAATCATGAAATCTTCGCATCATCGTTGTTAGAGGAGGACTTCCATCTCTAATGAGAGGCTTCCCGTACTGGTATTTGTGTTCGTCCACCTCCATTATATCATAATGTACATCGTTGGTCAGGTAATCACCAGGATTGGTATAACCGGGCACCCCCCTTGGATCATTAATGATGATATCGCTAGACACCTTAAGTGGGGGCATGATTGGTTCGCTTGTTCGCCGAGCTGGGCAATTTTTCCCAGCTTGTCGCTCTGCTAACCTTTGATCACTGATAGTACTTTCCGACCGCTCCGCTTAGATATATGACTTTTCAGTAATGCGCTCATAGTTGTTTTTCGGCGGCGATGGTGGTGGTTTCTTCAGGGCAGCGATAGTGCGCTTTGCTTTGACCGGATCTATCTTCTCCTCCGGAGGTGGATGTTTCTTTGCTTTCACCGCTTCAAAGGAGTCCCTCACTTCGGCTTCCACGATCTTCGCATTTTCCTCCACGGTCCTCTCGTATGGTAACTTCTCTAGAGGCTTGAGAGATCGACCGAATCTGTATTGCCTCCCGCCTCTGGCTGTACAGCTAGACGCCGGAGCAGACGGAGCAGTTGTGGCTATCTTCTTTCCTTGCTTACGAGGCGGAGGAGAAGGACTACGACGCGCGGGAGCAGCCGGAGCGGTGGCGGGTCTCTTCCGCCCTTGCTGACGAGGCGGAGAAGGAGGAGGCTGGCTGCTTAGGCGCGCCGGCGCAGGCAGAGAAGGAAGCGGAGTGCCACCATGCACCGGAGAAGGAGGTAGAGTGCCCTTATCACTCGCCGGAGGAGGAGGCGAAGGAGGAGGCGAAGTGCCCTGACTCACCGGAGGTGGAGGAGGAGGCGGAGGAGGAGTCTTCAGAGCAGAACCCAACCGAGTCTCCCCTTCACCGGTAGGGTGGTCAAGCTCGAGCTCCTCAAATCCGTCCGTTATTTCGTCCACCGTCACCCTAGCATATCCTTCTGGAATTGGACGACAGTGAAAAGTTGCACCGGGTTCAGGAGGTCGAACAGAGCCGACAGCCGCCTTGACTTTGAAGTTCTGCCATTGCGTCATAAGGTGGCAATGTGGAGACTCTGTGATAACATCCACAGGATAGCTAGCAGGAGCCGTGAAGATAGGCTCCAGCGGAAGCAGCTCGGTGGAAGCCACGCTGCTTCTCCGCTGAGATGGCGGCATCGCTTCAAGGGTAGCTTTGGCAGGTCGCTTGCTGTGAACTGCTTCTCGTTCCTCTAGCGCTTTTACCCTTGCATGCAGCTTCTGCATTTGGGTATGCTCCACTTACCTCCTCCTCTCCTGGCATTTGTAACTGCCTGCGTCCGGAAACCCAGCCTTCCACGGAACGGAGCCTGGCATGCCTCGTGTCCGTCTAGGGTGCTCAGGATTCCCGAGGGCCATTGTGAGCTCGTCGTTCTCTCTGTCTGGAACGAACGTCCCTTGTTGCGCTACGGCGATATAGTCCTGAAGCTTCATGATGGGTATTTGCAGTTGCTCGTTCGTCCAAACGCACTTCCCTGATACAGAGTCCAAGGTTCTGCCAACCCCGAAGAACCAAGTCTGGCAATGGTCTGGCTAGTTCAATGTCTCTGGTTCGACCCCTTTATCAAGCAGGTCATTCTCAGCCTTGGCCCACAACGGCCGGGCTTTGAGGTAGCCACCTGACCCCGTGCGATGGTGATGCCCCTTCTTCGCAGCATTTAGCTTGTTTGTCGCTAACATCTTGTTACTCTTGTTTGATGTCTTGTGGGCCACAAATGCATCCCAGTGATCTCTGATCTTCTCTGTCAGGACCCAGATTCTAAGTCACACCGATCTAGCCTGTAACACCTCATATCCCTTTGCGGCCTCACGCATTGTATTCCCACGGGTGTCGCCTTACCATGACCCGGGACCGTTTGCGCCTTTTGGCTCACGTATATGATAGTGTCACTAGCATCCATATGACAGAGAACCCAGGCCAACATGGCTAGTCGTGAACCCAAAGCGGCACAAACTTACGGGGATAGGCATACATGAATCAACATCGAGCATGTCAGTCAGCTGCTTGTGAATCCGGGCCGTAGCACTGGGCTAACAGGACTCTGGGAACCCGGGCTATAGCAGGCTAGGCAGGACTCCGGATGTCACCGCGTGACATTTCCCCGAAGGGACAGACACATGAACGAAGTGAAACACATGCCGGCCGGTCAAGTGTTCTGGAGCAGTAGTGCTGGGCTAGCAGGACTCCGGTGAACCGGGCTGTAGCGGACTACTATGGCTCATGGAAGCACTAGACTACATTTCCCCATAAGAGAGGCTGCCAAGGATAAATAACTAGATTGTCGGATCCCACACATACCAAGCATTTCAATCATACACACAATATGCCCGATATGTGTAAATAGAACATGGCATCACAACAAAACTCTACAACTCAAAGTACTTTATTGAAAGGCGCCGGAGGGCCATACATAACATGTTCATATAGGTAGGGGTCACATGACCCGACACTCAAGTCATACAAACATATAAGCACATGCGGAAGAAAACTTGTCTGAGTACAGACAACTAGAAAGAAAGAAGGCTTGACGAATCCTGTCTATCTACATAGGCCCTCCATGGCTCGAAATCACCACCTGGGTGGCAAGTCACTCATCAACGTCGAGATCTACATAAAACCCGTAGGAGGGGGCGGTGTTTTTGTCTCAAAATAGTAATTAAAGCAACATGAGTACAAAGGTACTCAGCAAGTCTTACAACAGATCCTACTATACATGCACATTCGCAAGAAGGTAGTGGGGTTATTGCAGCAAGCCAGCTTTGAATCTTGGCTAAGCTATCCTACGAGACACCACTTGGAAAATAGTTTTCGCACACGAGTCAACTAATCACCATCACAATACTCCACCGTGGATCCTCCCTCGTCATCCTACGAGAGGGCCATCCACGGTACTCACACTTATCTTGAGTCTTTTAGTAGTAACCATTAACTTGTCTATGAACTGCATAAGTGACCAAGTAGTCCTTTACCGCGGACGCGGCTATTCGAATAGTTTTATACCCTGCAGGGGTGTACTTCTTCACACATGCGTTCACCACTTATCGCCGCTACATGACATGTACTCGGCAACCTTCAAGCGGAAGCCCAGCGAGGGTGTCGGCCACGACCTAACTAAACACATGAGGCCCTAGTCCAGGTTTATCGCCTATTCGGGTTCCATCCGCAAGGAAATCCGGCCGGGGTTTCCTCAACGGCCCCAAACGATGTATGCAGGGTTCCTGAGACACCAAACGGGCGACTTGGTACACCGTGCTACGAGCCTACCGTATCACAAGCCACCCCTAATGCAGCGCTGCGCACGGCCTCCAGCATACTACAAACACCAGAAACTACTTGCAACTCCTGGACAGAGGACAAGAGTGGTTAATAAGTCGAGAGGGTCCATTGGTTTCGGGCCCAACGCGTGGTAGTACCTGATCTTAAATCACACATATAGATCTCAGTTCTTAAGGACGACCTCAACGAAATAACCCACCATGTACTCCTACATGGCCTATCATCGATACCTTTACCAAATCATATTCAACACTTCACTCTCATTACCGACACAACCATTCACTCTAGTTCATCACCCCGATGAGCCAGACCTGACACGACTCTAAGCATAGCAAGCATAGCATGGTAGGAAACACAAACATGGCTCAATCAACTCCTACACATGCTAGTGGGTTTCATCTAGTTACTGTGGCAATGACAGGTCATGCAGAGGAAGTGGGTTCAACTACCGCAACACACAGCAGTTTGAAACGCGTTGTCTTAATGTAGTAAACGAGAGAAGAAGCGAGAAGATGGGTTTGTATCGAAATGATCAATGGTGTTGCTTGCCTGACAGAGTGGTAGTGGGATACTGCCCTTCAGTTGGATACTCGTCAATATCCTCGAAGGAAGAACCTACCACGAAGAACACATCGAAACACAATCACCACATGGCAATATGCAACAATATGATGCATGCAATGACATGGCAAAATGAGTGTGTTTTGGCTAATGCAACTTAGGATAGATTCGTTTGAGTTCATCAAGATTTCAAATGCTAACCCAAAATAAGAGGTGATATTAGTGCATTAGCTTGTTTCATCTAAGCAGCAAGGTTAAATTGTTCTGACATGCATGCAACTAGTACAGATGGAAAGATTGAATTTTTCTGATCAAATTTCATATATAAATCTTTGCATTTGGTGTTACAGATTAATTTCTATGATTTTTTGAAGTTTGTAGTATTTTCCAGAATTTCCTGTATAAAAGTAAATCCGGAAAATACTTATTGCGTCAGGAGTGCGTCATGGTGACGACAGCGATCAACGGAGCCGGTCCAGGTCAAATTGGCCAGTGGGTCCCATCTGTCAGTAGTTAATTAAGCTAACTAAATTTAGTTAGCGCTAAACCTAGGTTAATTAGCAGGGCGGGCCCCACTTGTCATTGACCCAGGGGGTCAAAGTGGGCCCACCCGAGGTCAAACTAGGTCAGCGGGGTCAAACTCGCTGGTGTTTAGCCGCCGGCGAGGCTAGACGAAGCGCGGCAATGCGGGTTTCGTGCTCCGGCAACCAAAACTATGGCGGAGCACGTCTACGTGATGCGGGGTGTGAGCCACCTCGAGTGGTGGTGGTGGTTGGGCTCGGGGTCGCCGGAAACAACGCGGGCGACGAGCTGTGCGGCTACCGGAGTTCGTGCGAGGTCGAACCCGTCGCTAGGGGGCACGGCAAGGGGCGTGCGGTGGTGCTACGCGTTCGTAGCGATGCGGTGAGTGTAGTGGACAAGGTGGTGTGGCCGTTGGGTAGCCGGAGCGTTGTCAGCGACGAGCTCAGCGGCAGTGCATGCGGTGAAGCTTCGTGTGGTCGCTATGGTGCTCGAGAGAGAGAACGGGAAGGATGGGGAGGTGGCTGAGCTCACGGCGATCATGACGGAGCAGACGGCGAGGTCAGGGACGAGCTGGTGCGGCAGGGATGGCGAAGGGGATCTCCAGCGGTGGCGGAGTCGGGCGAGGTCGTTGCAGCGGCTACGGGGCAACCGAGCGCTCGGGGCTTGAACTGCTCGAAGGAGAGGAGGGCGGCGGACCTTCTGGACACGGTGGCGCGGCGCGGGGACGACGGTAGGTGCGTCTACGTCGGCGGTGCGGCTGCAGCAGTGTCGGCCATGGCAGGAGAGGGCGAGGGAGATAGGCAGGGGAGAATGGATGTGTCCAGGGGTTCGGGGAGGCGACATGGAAGTCGTCCAGCGCGTCCAGAGGTGAAGCGGCAAGCAGGTGGCGCGTGGCGAGCTCGCGCACGCCGGCGTCACCTCCCTGCCTGCCTGGCGGGGAGGAAGCAGCTGGCTGGCATGGGCCAGCACAGTGCTGGGCCGCCAGGTGGGCTGGGTGGTGGGTTGCGGCCAGGTAAGTTGTTTTTCCTTTATTTTCTGTTTTCTTTTATTTCTGCAAGTTTGTGGCATTTCTATAAAATTCACCAAACTGCACATGCTCGCTGTGTGGAACATATCCAACATGGAACATTTCAGTTTGGGATTATTTTGACATTTCAAATATTTACTAGCATTTAAATGCCCAAATGCAAGTTACATATGATTTAATTCAATGATCTTGTGATGACTTAGAAAATTGTGAACCCATTTTGTCAGAGGTTCTAACCCAAGAAAAAAAGGGTGGACTTTTTAGAAGGGCATTTTAGGTTCATTGAAAATGATTTTAGTAAACCCTAGTTGTTTTCAGGTGTTGTTGGGGGTTATGTCATCCCCATTTCAAATTTCTGGAAAAGTAAACATGATTTAACACTCTAATGCATGGACTAGCTAGGATGTGACAACTCACCCCCACTCAAAAGAATCTCGTCCTGAGATTTAGGATCCGTCGGGAAGAAGGTGGGGTACTCAAGTCGAAGACGATCCTACCTTTCCCAAGTAGCTTCTTTCTCGGAATGGTGTGACCATTGAACCTTGAGAAACTTGATATTCTGGCATCGAGTGGTACGCTCAGCTTGATCAAGGATGCGAACGGGATATTCCCGATATGTGAGATTATCTTGGAGATCAAGCATTTGGTGGTCCACTACATGGATAGGATCCGAGAAGCAAAGCCTGAGTTGAGAAACGTGGTAGACATCATGAACTCTAGAAAGATGCGGAGGTAGTTCCAATTGGTAGGCAACTTCTCCTCATTTGGAAAGAATGCGAAAGGGTCCAATGTAACGAGGAGCCAATTTGCCTTTGATGTCGAAACGATGGGTTCCCTTCAAAGGAGTAACCCATAGGTAAGCCTTCTCACCGACTTCATAAGTCATGAGCTTATGTTTGCGGTCATATTGGCTCCTTTGACGAGATTGGGCTGTTTTCAATTTCTCACGAATAATGCGAACCTGCTCTTCTGCTTCCTGAATCATATCCGGGCCAAAGAGTTGTCTTTCCCTGGTTTCTGACCAGTTAAGAGGCGTTCGGCATTTTCGTCCATAGAGAACTTTGAAAGGAGCTTTTCCCAAGCTAGCTTGATAACTATTGTTATAAGCGAACTCAGTGAGTGGAAGGCATTTCTCCCAATCCATACCGAAAGAGATGACAGAAGCTCGGAGCACATCCTCCAGAATTTTATTGACTTGTTCTACTTGACCACTTGATTGGGGGTGGAAGGCGGTGCTAAAGTAGAGACGAGTACCCATAGCATTTTGGAAACTCTCCCAAAATCGAGAGGTGAAGAGACTTCCACGGTCTGAGTTAATCTCCAATGGAACACCATGCAGAGACACTATTCGGGAGATGTACAAGTCAGCTAGCTGGCTAGCGGTTATACTCTCACGAACAGGTAGGAAATGGGCTACTTTGGAAAGACGATCGACAACAACGAAGATAGCATTATTCCCTCTCTTGGTCCTGGGAAACCCGGTGATGAAATCCATACAGATCTTATCCCATTTCCATTCAGGAATAGCCAAAGGTTGAAGGGTGCCAGCAGGCCATTGATCCTCTGCTTTAACACGACGACAGACGTCACAATTAGCAATGTATTGAGCAATTTCTCTCTTCATCCTAGTCCACCAAAACGTCTGGCGTAGATCTTGATACAATTTAGTACTACCAGGATGACTGGTGAGAGGGGATTCAAGAGCTTCCTTAAGGATCAACCGCCTCAGGTTGCGTACCTTGGGAACCGCTAGACGGTCTCCAAAGAACACAACACCTTGATCATCAATGGAGAAACAATTTGCGACTCCTTTCTTGATGTTTCTCTTAATACGGGAGATTCCCGGATCTACCTTCTGTGCTTTGATGATCTGATCCGTAAGGGTAGATTTCGCCACCAGGGTGGATAGGAATCCTCGAGGAACAATGTGAAGGTTAAGCTTACAAAATTCCTCGTGGAAAAGTGGTTGACCTTGTTGTAACATTAGGTTGTTACGATAGGATTTACGACTTAGTGCATCAGCCATAATATTGGCTTTTCCTGGGGTGTAAGTTATTCCTAAGTCGTAATTTGTGATCAACTCAACCCAACGTCTTTGCTTGAGATTTAAATCCGGTTGGGTGAAGATGTATTTTAGACTTTGGTGATCGGTGTAAATCTCGCAGCGATTACCGAGAAGGTAATGTCGCCAGGTTTTGAGTGCATGGACTACAGCTGCGAGCTCTAGATCAGGTGTGGGATAGTTATCCTCATGTGGACACAACTGTCGGGAAGCGTAGGCAATCACATGACGATCTTGCATGAGTATGCAGCATAGTCCTTGTCACGAGGCGTCACAATAGATAACAAAGTCCTTAGAAAAATTTGGTGGCACGAGTACGGGAGCAGACGTCAGGTGTCTTTTCGGTTCCTGAAAGCTGAACTCGCACTGTGGGGTCCACTCGAACTTTTTATATTTCTTGAGGAGTTCAGTTTGAGGTTTAGCAACCTTGGAGAAATTCTCGACGAAGTGGCGACAGTAGCTCGCTAAGCCAAGGAAACTCCAAACTTGCTTGACCGTTTCAGGTGGAGTCCAATCAAGGACGGCTGGAACTCGCTCGGGATTGATAGCAATACCCTTACCAGAGATTACATGGCCTAGGTAGGTCACTTCTGGCAACCAAACTTCACACTTGGAGAATTTGGCATAAAGGGGATGCTCTCGAAGTTTCATCAATACTAGCCTTAGATACTCGGCATGTTCTTCCTCATTCCTGGAGTAGATGAGTATATCATCGAGGTATACCATGACGAACTTATCCAAATACTCCATGAAGATCGAGTTCATTAACCGAGAGAAGGTGGTTGGAGCATTGGTTAAACCGACGGACATGATGGTGTACTCGTATTGGCCATAACGAGTAACAAAGGCCATTTTAGGAATGTCCCCATTCTTAATTTTGATTTGATGACAGCCCAACCTCAAATCCATTTTGGAAAAGACTGAGGCTCCTGCGAGCTGATCATATAAATTGTTGATCCTGGGGAGCGGATACTTGTTCTTGATAGTGACCAAGTTTACAGGTCGGTAATCTACAACCATCCGATCCATTCCATCCTTATTCTTGACGAAGAGGACGAGGCAAGCCCATGGAGAAGAACTAGGACAGATGAAACCCTTTTTCGAGGACTCATCAAGTTGTTTCTTAAGCTCGGCTAGTTCTAAGGCTGCCATCTTATATGGTCTTCTAGAAATTGGGACGGTTCCTAGAACAAGGTCTATCACAAACTTGGCATCCCTCTCAGGTGGAACACCTGGCAGTTCTTCTGGAAAGACATCCGGGAAGTCACGGACTACCGAAATATCCTCAAGGTCTAGAAGAGGGTTGGCATTTAGGGAGTAGAGCTGACGCTCACACACTCGGGTCAAAACATTGATTGTCTTGCCCGATGGATGAGTAAGTTGAACAGTTCTAGTACAGGAATCAATCTTAGCATTGTGGGCTGACATCCAATCCATACCCAGGATGATGTTTATGTATGAGGACTTGAGAGCTATTAGTGATGCAAGGAACACCAATCTCTCGACAAGAATTTCATTTCCATGGCTTATCCTAGAGGTTTGCCACTTAGAACCGGGGGTTTGAATTACCATGGAGGTGGGCATGTCACAAAATGTGGTGTTGTGCAATCGAGCATAGCTCTCAGAGATAAATGAATGAGATGCTCCAGTATCGAGAAGAACAGTTGCCGGATGGAAATTAACAAGGAGCGTACCGAGGACGACGTTGGGATCATCACGAGTCTCCTCAGCTGAGACATAGTTGACATGGCCATGTGTAGTGGTGGCTGGCTTGGCGTAGTATGTCTTTCCCGCTGGCTTACCACGACCAACGGACTTTCCAGGCTGATTGGGGTTGTTCTGGGGGCACTCACACAGGTAGTGACCCGTCTCTCCACACTTAAAGCATGTCACAACATTGGGCCGTGGAGCAGCATTAGTAGCGGAGCCACCATAGGTCTTAGGCGGTGCGAACTGCTGGTTGGGGCGACGCGCCTCAAAGGATGGCCTCGGAGTGAACCTGGGTGGCAGAGCTGTGTTTGGAATCCACACCCGGCGCTTCTGAGATCCAGAGTCGGATGAAGAACCAAAGTCACGGGAGTGCTTGCGTGAATCGTCATAGTCAGTCCGACCTGTCTCAGCACTGATGGCCTTATTGACCAGCTTCTGGAAGGAGGTGCACTCGTGCAGACGAAGATCACGGTGAAGCTCGGGGCTAAGTCCCTTGTGGAACCTTGCCTGCTTCTTGGCGTCGGTGGATACCTCTTCAGGAGCATAACTGATACGTCTCCAACGTATCTATAATTTTTGATTGCTCCATGCTATATTATCTACTGTTTTGGACATTATTGGGCTTTATTATACAGTTTTATATTATTTTTGGGACTAACCTATTAACCGGAGGCCCAGCCCAGAATTGCTATTTTTTTGCCTATTTTAGGGTTTCGGAGAAAAGGAATATCAAACGGAGCCCAAACGGAATGAAACCTTCGGGAACGTGATTTTCTCACCGAACATGATCCAGGAGACTTGGACCCTATGTCAAGAAACAAAGGAGGAGGCCACTAGGTAGGGGGCGCGCCTACCCCCCCCCCAAGGCGCGCCCTCCACCCTCATGGGCCCCCTATTCCTCCACCGACGTACTCCTTCCTCCTATATATACGCACGTACCTCCAAACGATCAGATACGGAGGCAAACCCCTAATTCCACCGCCGTAACTTCCTGTATCCATGAGATCCCATCTTGGGGCCTGTTCCGGAGCTCCGCCGGAGGGGGTATCCATCCCAGAGGGCTTCTACATCAACACCATAGCCTCTCCGATGAAGTGTGAGTAGTTTAACTCCGACCTTCGGGTCCATAGTTATTAGCTAGATGGCTTCTTCTATATTTTTGGATCTCAATACAATGTTCTCCCCCTCTCTTGTGGAGATCTATTCGATGTAATCTTCTTATTGCGGTGTGTTTGTTGAGACTGATGAATTGTGGGTTTATGATCAAGATTATCTATGAACAATATTTGAATCTTCTCTGAATTCTTTTATGTATGATTGGTTATCTTTGCAAGTCTCTTCGAATTATCAGTTTGGTTTGGCCTACTAGATTGATCTTTCTTGCAATGGGAGAAGTGCTTAGCTGTGGGTTCAATCTTGCGGTGTCCTTTCCCAGTGACAGTAGGGGCAGCAAGGCACGTATTGTATTGTTTCCATCGAGGATAACAAGATGTTGTTTTTATCATATTGCATGAATTTATCCCTCTACATCATGTCATCTTGCTTAAGGCGTTACTCTGTTTTCATGAACTTAATACTCTAGATGCATGCTGGATAGCGGTCAATGAGTGGAGTAATAGTAGTAGATGCAGGCAGGAGTCGGTCTACTTGTCTCGTACGTGATGCCTATTTACATGATCATAGCTAGATATTCTCATAACTATGCTCAATTCTGTCAATTGCTCAACGGCAATTCGTTCACCCACCGTAAAAATACTTATGCTCTTGAGAGAAGCCACTAGTGAAACCTATGGCCCCCGGGTCTATCTTCATCATATTAATCTTCCAATACTTAGTTATTTCCTTTGCTTTTTTTACTTTGCCTTTATTTTACTTTGCATCTTTATCACAAAAATACCAAAAATATTACCTTATTGTATCTATCAGATCTCACTCTCGTAAGTAACCGTGAAGGGACTGACAACCCCTTATCACGTTGGTTGCGATGAGTTATTTGTTTTGTGCAGGTACTAGGGACGCGCGCGCAACCTCCTACTGGATTGATACCTTGGTTCTCAAAAACTAAGGAAAATACTTACACTACTTTGATGCATCATCCTTTCCTCTTCGGGGAAATCCAACGCAGTTCTCAAGAGGTTGCAAGAAGAATTTCTGGCGCCATTGCCGGGGAGGTTCGCGTAACTCAAGATTTGACTCCCGACAACGAGCCATTTCTGGCGCCGTTGCCGGGGAGTCTATGCAAAATTCAACGTACCAAGTACCCATCACAATCCTTATCTCCCGCATTATATTATTTGCCATTTACCTCTCGTTTTCATCTCCCGCACTTCACCCTTAGCGTTTTATTCGCCCCCTCTCTCTCTCTATCCTCCCTCTCTTTCTCTATTTGCCTCTTTTTGCCCGCTTGCTTTTTGTTTGCTTGTGTGTTGGATTTCTTGCTTGTCACGATGGCTCAAGATAACACTAAATTGTGTGACTTTACCAATACCAACAACATTGACTTTATTAGCACTCCGATTGCTCCTCTTACCGATGCTGAATCTTGTGAAATTAATGCCGCTTTGCTGAATCTTGTCATGAAAGATCCATTTTCCGGCCTTCCTAGTGAAGATGTCGCTACCCATCTAAATAGCTTTGTTGATTTGTGTGATATGCAAAAGAAGAATGATGTGGACAATGATATTGTTAAATTGAAGCTATTTCCTTTTTTGCTTAGAGATCATGCTAAAGCTTGGTTTTCATCTTTGCCTAAAAATAGTATTGATTGTTGGAACAAGTGCAAAGATGCTTTTATCTCTAAGTATTTTCCTCCCGCTAAGATCATCTTCCTGAGAAACTATATTATGAATTTTAAGCAACTTGATCATGAACATGTTGCACAAGCTTGGGAGAGGATGAAATTAATGATACGTAATTGCCCTACTCATGGTTTGAATTTGTGGATGATTATACAAAAAAATTATGTCGGATTGAATTTTGCTTCTAGAAATCTTTTAGATTCGGCCGCGGAAGGCACTTTTATGGAAATCACTTTAGGAGAAGCTACTAAACTCCTAGATAATATTATGGTTAATTATTCTCAATGGCATATTGAAAGATCTACTAATAAAAAGGTGCATGTGATAGAAGAAATAAATGTTTTGAGTGGAAAGATGGATGAACTTATGAAATTATTTGCCAGTAAAAGTGTTTCTTCTGATCCTAATGATATGCCCTTGTCTACTTTGATTGAGAATAATAATGAATCTATGGATGTGAATTTTTTTGGTAGGAATAATTTTGGTAACAACACGTATAGAGGAAACTTTAATTCTAGGCCTTATACTAGTAATCCCTCTAATAATTATGGTAAGTCCTACAACAATTCTTATGGAAATTATAATAAGATGCCCTCTGATTTTGAATCTAATATTAAATAATTTATTACTTCGCAAAATAATTTGAATGCTTTGATTGAAGAAAATTTGCTTAAGATTGATGAGTTGGCTAGGAACATTGATAGAATTTCTCTTGATGTTGATTCTTTGAAACTTAGATCTATTCCTCCTAATCATGATATCAATGAGTCTCTCAAAGCCATGAGAATTTCTATTGATGAGTGCAAAGAAAGAACCGCTAGGATGCGTGCTAAGAAAGATGCCTTTATAAGAGAGTGTTCTTCTAGTTCCTATGAAAATAAAGATGAAGATCTAAAAGTTATTGATGTGTCCCCTATTAAATCCTTGTTTTCCAATATGAATCTTAATAATGATGGGACTGAATATGATCCACCTTTATCTAGAAGGCGTTCCAAAAATTCAAAGTTTTTAGATCTTAATGCTAAATTTGATGAATGTGGGATTGAAGAAATTAAAACCCTAGATGTAGCTAAACCCACTATTCTGGATTTCAAGGAATTTAATTATGAAAATTGCTCTTTGATTGATTGTATTTCCTTGTTGCAATCCGTGCTAAATTCTCCTCATGCTTATAGTCAAAATAAAGCGTTTAGTAAACATATCGTTGATGCCTTGATGCAATCTTATGAAGAAAAACTTGAGTTGGAAGTTTCTATCCCTAGAAAACTTTATGTTGAGTGTGAACCAACTATTAAAATTAAGATTAAGATCATGAGTTATATGCTTTATGTGATTTGGGTGATAGTGTTTCCACGATTCCAAAGACTTTGTGTGATTTGTTAGGTTTCTGTGATTTTGATGATTGCTTTCTAAACTTGCACCTTGCGGATTCCACTATTAAGAAACCTATGGGAATAATTAATGATATTCTTATTGTTGCAAATAGTAATTATGTGCCCGTAGATTTTATCGTTCTTGATATAGATTGCAATCCTTCATGTCCTATTATCCTTGGTAGACCTTTCCTTAGAACGATTGGTGCAATTATTGATTTGAAGGAAGGAAATATTAGATTCCAATTTCCGTTAAGGAAAGGCATGGAACACTTTACTAGAAAGAAAATTAAATTACCTCATGAATCTATTATGAGAGCCACTTATGGATTGCCTACCAAATATGGCAATACCTAGATCTATCCTTGGTTTTATGCCTAGCTAGGGGCGTTAAACGATAGCGCTTGTTGGGAGGCAACCCAATTTTATTTTTATTCCTTGCTTTTTGCTCCTGTTTATTAATAAATAATTTATCTAGCCTCTGTTTAGGTTGTGTTATTTGTGTTTAATTAGTGTTTGTTCCAAGTAGAACCGTTGGGAAGACATGGGGAAAGTCTTGATATCTTGCTGTAAAAAAACAGAAACTTTAGCGCTCACGATAACTACTGCCATTTTTATTTGGAAGGTGCTATTGTTGGGGAACGCAGTAATTTCAAAAAATTTCCTACGCACACGCAAGATCATGGTGATGCACAGCAACGAGAGGGGAGAGTGTTGTCTACGTACCAACGCAGACCGACTGCGGAAGCGATCACACAACGTAGAGGAAGTAGTCGTACGTCTTCTTCCCGATCCGACCGATCCAAGCACCGTTACTCCGGCACCTCCGAGTTCTTAGCACACGTTCAGCTCGATGACAATCCCCGGGCTCCGATCCAGCAAAGCTTCGAGGAGGAGTTCCGTCAGCACGACGGCGTGATGATGATCTTGATGTACTACCGACGCAGGGCTTCGCCTAAGCACTACAACGGTACGATCGAGGTGGAATTTGGTGGCAGGGGGCACCGCACACGGCTAAGGAACGATCTCAAGGATCAAGTTGTGTGTCTATGGGGTGCCCCCTGCCCCCGTATATAAAGGACCAGGGGCAAGGGGGTCGGCTGGTTAGGAGGGAGGCGCAGGGAGGAGTCCCACTCCTACCGGGAGTAGGACTCCTTCCCCCAAATCCTATTCCTAATAGGACTCTTTGGGAGAAAGAGAAGAGAGGGGGGCCGGCCCCTTCTCCTAGTCCTAATAGGACTAGGGAAGGGGAGTTCGGCCGGCTAGCCTGTGGGCTGCCCCTTCTCTCTTTTCCACTAAGGCCCAATAGGCCCATTTGCCTCCCGGGGGGTTCCGGTAACCCTCCCAGTAATCCGGTAAAATCCCGATTTCACCCGGAACACTTCCGGTGCCCAAACATAGGCTTCCAATATATCAATCTTTACGTCTCGACCATTTCGAGACTCCTCGTCATGTCCGTGATCTCATCCGGGACTCCGAACAACCTTCGGTACATCAAAATGCATAAACTCATAATAACTGTCATCGTAACGTTAAGCGTGCGGACCCTACGGTTCGAGAATAATGTAGACATGACCGAGACACGTCTCCGGTCAATAACCAATAGCGGGACCTGGATGCCCATATTGGCTCCTACACATTCTACGAAGATCTTTATCGGTCAGACCGCATAACAACATACGTTGTTCCCTTTGTCATCGGTATGTTACTTGCCCGAGATTCGATCGTCGGTATCCAATACCTAGTTCAATCTCGTTACCGGCAAGTCTCTTTACTCGTTCCGTAATACATCATCTCACAACTAACATATTAGTTGCAGTGCTTGCAAGGCTTATGTGATGTGCATTACCGAGAGGGCCCAGAGATACCTCTCCGACAATCGGAGTGACAAACCCTAATCTCGAAATACGCCAACCCAACATCTACCATTGGAGACACCTGTAGTACTCCTTTATAATCACCCAGTTACGTTGTGACGTTTGGTAGTACCCAAAGTGTTCCTCCGGTAAACGGGAGTTGCATAATCTCATAGTTATAGGAACATGTATAAGTCATGAAGAAAACAATAGCAACTTACTAAACGATCGGGTGCTATGCTAATGGAATGGGTCATGTCAATCAGATCATTCTACTAATGATGTGACGTCGTTAATCAAATAACAACTCCTTGTTCATGGTTAGGAAACATAACCATCTTTGATTAACAAGCTAGTCAAGTAGAGGCATACTAGTGACACTCTGTTGGTCTAGGTATTCACACATGTATTATGTTTCCGGTTAATACAATTCTAGCATGAATAATAAACATTTATCATGATGTAAGGAAATAAATAATAACTTTATTATTGCCTCTAGGGCATATTTCCTTCAGTCTCCCACTTGCACTAGAGTCGATAATCTAGATTACACAGTAATGATTCTAACACCCATGGAGCCTTGGTGTTGATCATGTTTTGCTCGTGGAAGAGGCTTAGTCAATGGGTCTGCAACATTCAGATCCGTATGTATCTTGCAAATCTCTATGTCTCCCACCTGGACTAAATCCCGGATGGAGTTGAAGCGTCTTGTGATGTGTTTGGTCCTCTTGTGAAATCTGGATTCCTTTGCCAAGGCAATTGCACCAGTATTGTCACAGAAGATTTTCATTGGACCCGATGCACTAGGTATGACACCTAGATCGGATATGAACTCCTTCATCCAGACTCCTTCGTTTGCTGCTTCCGAAGCAGCTATGTACTCCGCTTCACATGTAGATCCCGCTACGACGCTTTGTTTAGAACTGCACCAACTGACAGCTCCACCGTTTAAAGTAAACACGTATCCGGTTTGCAATTTAGAATCGTCCAGATCAGTGTCAAAGCTTGCATCAACGTAACCTCTTACGGTGAGCTCTTTGTCACCTCCATATACGAGAAACATATCCTTAGTCCTTTTCAGGTATTTCAGGATGTTCTTGACCGCTGTCCAGTGATCCATTCCAGGATTACTTTGGTACCTCCCTGCTAAACTTATAGCAAGGCACACATCAGGTCTGGTACACAGCATTGCATACATGATAAAGCCTATGGCTGAAGCATAGGGAACATCTTTCATTTTCTCTCTATCTTCTGCAGTGGTCGGGCATTGAGTCTTACTCAATTTCATACCTTGTAACACAGGCAAGAACCCTTTCTTTGCTTGATCCATTTTGAACTTCTTCAAAATTTTGTCAAGGTATGTGCTCTGTGAAAGTCCAATTAAGCGTTTTGATCTATCTCTATAGAGCTTTATGCCTAATATGTAAGCAGCTTCCCCGAGGTCTTTCATCGAAAAACTTTTATTCAAGTATCCCTTTATGCTATCCAGAAATTCTATATCATTTCCAATTAGCAATATGTCATCCACATATAATATCAGAAATGCTACAGAGCTCCCACTCACTTTCTTGTAAATACAGGCTTCTCCAAAAGTCTGTATAAAGCCAAATGCTTTGATCACACTATCAAAGCGTTTATTCCAACTCCGAGATGCTTGCACCAGTCCATAAATGGATCGCTGGAGTTTGCATACTTTGTTAGCTCCTTTTGGATCGACAAAACCTTCTGGTTGTACCATATACAACTCTTCTTCCAGAAATCCATTCAGGAATGCAGTTTTGACATCCATCTGCCATATTTCATAATCATAAAATGCGGCAATTGCTAACATAATTCTGACGGACTTAAGCATCGCTACGGGCGAGAAAGTCTCATCGTAGTCAACCCCTTGAACTTGTCGAAAACCTTTTGCGACAAGTCGAGCTTTGTAGACAGTAACATTACTGTCAGCGTCAGTCTTCTTCTTGAAGATCCATTTATTCTCAATTGCTTGCCGATCAACGGGAAAGTCAACCAAAGTCCACACTTTGTTCTCATACATGGATCCCATCTCAGATTTCATGGCTTCTAGCCACTTTGCGGAATCTGGGCTCACCATTGCTTCGTCATAGTTCATAGGTTCATCATGATCTAGCATCATGACTTCCAGAACTAGATTACCGTACCACTCTGGTGAGGATCTCACTCTGGTTGATCTACGTGGTTCAGTAGTATCTTGATCTAAAGCTTCATGATCATCATCATTAGCTTCCTCACTGATTGGCATAGGTGTCGCAGAAACAGTTTTCTGTGATGTACTATTTTCCAATAAGGGAGCAGGTACAGTTACCTTGTCAAGTTCTACTTTCCTCCCACTCACTTCTTTCGAGAGAAACTCCTTCTCTAGAAATGATCCATTCTTAGCAACGAATGTCTTGCCTTCGGATCTGTGATAGAAGGTATACCCAACAGTTTCCTTTGGGTATCCTATGAAGACACATTTCTCCGCTTTGGGTTCGAGCTTATCAGGTTGAAGCTTTTTCACATAAGCATCGCAGCCCCAAACTTTAAGAAACGACAACTTTGGTTTCTTGCCAAAGCATAGTTCATAAGGCGTCGTCTCAACAGATTTTGATGGTGCCCTATTTAACGTGAATGCGGCCGTCTCTAAAGCATAACCCCAAAACGATAGCGGTAAATCAGTAAGAGACATCATGGATCGCACCATATCTAGTAAAGTGCGATTACGACGTTCGGACACACCATTACGCTGTGGTGTTCCGGGTGGCGTGAGTTGCGAAACTATTCCACAATTTTTCAAATGTATACCAAACTCGTAACTCAAATATTCTCCTCCACGATCAGATCATAGAAACTTTATTTTCTTGTTACGATGATTTTCAACTTCACTCTGAAATTCTTTGAATCTTTCAAATGTTTCAGACTTATGTTTCATTAAGTAGATATACCCATATCTGCTTAAATCATCTGTGAAGGTAAGAAAATAACGATATCCGCCACGAGCCTCAATATTCATCGGACCACATACATCGGTATGTATGATTTCCAACAAATCTGTTGCTCTCTCCATAGTACCGGAGAACGGTGTTTTAGTCATCTTGCCTATGAGGCACGGTTCGCAAGTACCAAGTGATTCATAATCAAGTGATTCCAAAAGCCCATCAGTATGGAGTTTCTTCATGCTCTTTACACCGATATGACCTAAACGGCAGTGCCACAAATAAGTTGCACTATCATTATTAACTTTGCATCTTTTGGCTTCTACATTATGAATATGTGTATCACTATCTTCGAGATTCAACAAGAATAGACCACTCTTCAAAGGTGCATGACCATAAAAGATATTATTCGTATAAATAGAACAACCATTATTCTCTGATTTAAATGAATAACCGTCTCGCATTAAACAAGATCCAGATATAATGTTCATGCTCAACGCTGGCACCAAATAACAATTATTTAGGTCTAATATTAATCCCGAAGGTAGATGTAGAGGTAGCGTGCCGTCCGCGATCACATCGACTTTGGAACCGTTTCCCACGCGCATCATCACCTCGTCCTTTGCTAGTGTCCGCTTATTCCGTAGTCCCTGTTTCGAGTTGCAAATATTAGCAACAGAACCAGTATCAAATACCCAGGTGCTACTGCGAGCTCTAGTAAGGTACACATCAATAACATGTATATCACATATACCTTTGCTCACTTTGCCATCCTTCTTATCCGCCAAATACTTGGGGAAGTTCCGCTTCCAGTGACCAGTCTGCTTGCAGTAGAAGCACTCAGTTTCAGGCTTAGGTCCAGACTTGGGTTTCTTCTCCTGAGCAGCAACTTGCTTGCTGTTCTTCTTGAAGTTTCCCTTCTTCTTCCCTTTGCCCTTTTTCTTGAAACTAGTGGTTTTGCTAACCATCAACACTTGATGTTCCTTCTTGATTTCTACCTCCGCAGCTTTCAGCATTGCGAAGAGCTCGGGAATAGTCTTGTTCATCCCTTGCATATTATAGTTCATCACGAAGCTCTTGTAGCTTGGTGGCAGTGATTGGAGAATTCTGTCAATGATGCGGTCATCTGGAAGATTAACTCCCATCTGAATCAAGTGATTATTATACCCAGACATCTTGAGTATATGCTCACTGACAGAACTGTTCTCCTCCATCTTACAGCTATAGAACTTATTGGAGACTTCATATCTCTCAATTCGGGCATTTGCTTGAAATATTAACTTCAACTCCTGGAACATCTCATATGCTCCATGACGTTCAAAACGTCATTGAAGTCCCGATTCTAAGCCGTAAAGCATGGCACGCTGAACTATCGAGTAGTCATCAGCTTTGCTCTGCCAGACGTTCATAACATCTGGCGTTGCTCCAGGAGCAGGCCTATCACCCAGCGGTGCTTCCAGGACGTAATTCTTCTGTGCAGCAATGAGGATAATCCTCAGGTTACGGACCCAGTCCGTGTAATTGCTACCATCATCTTTCAACTTTGCTTTCTCAAGGAACGCATTAAAATTCAACGGAACAATAGCACGAGCCATCTATCTACAAGCAACATAAACAAGCAAGATACTATCAGGTACTAAGTTCATGATAAGTTTAAGTTCAGTTAATCAAATTACTTAGGAACTCCCACTTAGATAGACATCCCTCTAATCCTCTAAGTGATCACGTGATCCAAATCAACTAAACCATAACCGATCATCACGTGAGATGGAGTAGTTTTCAATGGTGAACATCGTCATGTTGATCATATCTACTATATGATTCACGCTCGACCTTTCGGTCTCTGTGTTCCGAGGCCATATCTGCATATGCTAGGCTCGTCAAGTATAACCTGAGTATTCTGCGTGTGCAAAACTGGCTTGCACCCGTTGTAGATGGACGTAGAGCTTATCACACCCGATCATCACGTGGTGTCTAGGCACGACGAACTTTGGCAACGGTGCATACTCAGGGAGAACACTTCTTGATAATTTAGTGAGAGATCATCTTATAATGCTACCGTCAATCAAAGCAAGATAAGATGCATAAAAGGATAAACATCACATGCAATCAATATAAGTGATATGATATGGCCATCATCATCTTGTGCTTGTGATCTCCATCTCCGAAGCACCGTCATGATCACCATCGTCACCGGCGCGACACCTTGATCTCCATCGTAGCATCGTTGTCGTCTCGCCAATCTTATGCTTCCACGACTATTACTACCGTTTAGTAATCTAGTAAAGCATTACATCGCGATTGCATTGCATACAATAAAGCGACAACCATATGGCTCCTGCCAGTTGCCGATAACTTAGTTACAAAACATGATCATCTCATACAATAAAATCAGCATCATGCCTTGACCATATCACATCACAACATACCCTGCAAAAACAAGTTAGACGTCCTCTACTTTGTTGTTGCAAGTTTTACGTGGCTGCTACGGGCTTAAGTAAGAACTCATCTCACCTACGCATCAAAACCACAACGATAGTTCGTCAAATAGACTCCGTTTTAACCTTCTCAAGGACCGGGCGTAGTCACACTTGGTTCAACTAAAGTTGGAGAGACAGTCTTCCGCAAGCCATCTGTGTGCAAAGCACGTCGAGGGAACCGATCTCGCGTAAGAGTACGCGTAAGGTTGGTCCGGATCGTCTCAACCAACAATACCGCCGAACCAAAGTATGACATGCTGGTAGGCAGTATGACTTGTATCGCCCACAACTCACTTGTGTTCTACTCGTGCATATAACATCAAACCATAAAACCTAGGCTCGGATGCCACTGTTGGGGAACGCAGTAATTTCAAAAAAATTCCTACGCACACGCAACATCATGGTGATGCACAGCAACGAGAGGGGAGAGTGTTGTCTACTACCAACGCAGACCGACTGCGGAAGCGATCACACAACGTAGAGGAAGTAGTCGTACGTCTTCTTCCCGATCTGACCGATCCAAGCACCGTTACTCCGGCACCTCCGAGTTCTTAGCACACGTTCAGCTCGATGACAATCCCCGGGCTCCGATCCAGCAAAGCTTCGAGGAGGAGTTCCGTCAGCACGACGGCGTGATGATGATCTTGATGTACTACCGACGCAGGGCTTCGCCTAAGCACTACAACGGTACGATCGAGGTGGAATTTGGTGGCAGGGGCACCGCACACGGCTAAGGAACGATCTCAAGGATCAAGTTGTGTGTCTATGGGGTGCCCCCTGCCCCCGTATATAAAGGACCAGGGGCAAGGGGGTCGGCCGGCTAGGAGGGAGGCGCAGGGAGGAGTCCCACTCCTACCAGGAGTAGGACTCCTTCCCCCAAATCCTATTCCTAATAGGACTCTTCGGGAGAAAGATAAGAGAGGGGGCCGGCCCCTTCTCCTAGTCCTAATAGGACTAGGGAAGGGGGGTTCGGCCGGCTAGCCTGTGGGCTGCCCCTTCTCTCTTTTCCACTAAGGCCCAATAGGCCCATTTGCCTCCCGGGGGGTTCCGGTAACCCTCCCGGTAATCCGGTAAAATCCCGATTTCACCCGGAACACTTCCTGTGCCCAAACATAGGCTTCCAATATATCAATCTTTACGTCTCGACCATTTCGAGACTCCTCGTCATGTCCGTGATCTCATCCGGGACTCCGAACAACCTTCGGTACATCAAAATGCATAAACTCATAATAACTGTCATCGTAACATTAAGCGTGCGGACCCTACGGTTCGAGAATAATGTAGACATGACCGAGACACGTCTCCGGTCAATAACCAATAGCGGGACCTGGATGCCCATATTGGCTCCTACACATTCTACGAAGATCTTTATCTGTCAGACCGCATAACAACATACGTTGTTCCCTTTGTCATCGGTATGTTACTTGCCCGAGATTCGATCGTCGGTATCCAATACCTAGTTCAATCTCGTTACCGGCAAGTCTCTTTACTCGTTCCGTAATACATCATCTCACAACTAACATATTAGTTGCAGTGCTTGCAAGGCTTATGTGATGTGCATTACCGAGAGGGCCCAGAGATACCTCTCCGACAATCGGAGTGACAAACCCTAATCTCGAAATACGCCAACCCAACATCTACCATTGGAGACACCTGTAGTACTCCTTTATAATCACCCAGTTACGTTGTGACGTTTGGTAGTACCCAAAGTGTTCCTCCGGTAAACGGGAGTTGCATAATCTCATAGTTATAGGAACATGTATAAGTCATGAAGAAAACAATAGCAACTTACTAAATGATCGGGTGCTATGCTAATGGAATGGGTCATGTCAATCAGATCATTCTACTAATGATGTGACCTCGTTAATCAAATAACAACTCCTTGTTCATGGTTAGGAAACATAACCATCTTTGATTAACAAGCTAGTCAAGTAGAGGCATACTAGTGACACTCTGTTGGTCTATGTATTCACACATGTATTATTTTTCCGGTTAATACAATTCTAGCATGAATAATAAACATTTATCATGATGTAAGGAAATAAATAATAACTTTATTATTGCCTCTAGGGCATATTTCCTTCAGCTATTTAGTTAATTATTTTTACAGATGATTAATAGATAAATTCCTCACGTCCAGGAATTTATTTTAGAATTTTTGGGGTTCTAGATCTTGCTCTAGCTACAGATTACTACAGACTGTTCTGTTTTCGACAGATTCTGTTTTTTGTGTGTTGTTTGCTTATTTTGATGAATCTATGGCTAGTAAAATAGTTTATAAACCATATAGAAGTTGGAATACAGTAGGTTTAACACCAATATAAATAAAGAATGAGTTCATTACAGTACCTTGAAGTGGTCTTTTGTTTTCTTTCGCTAACGAAGCTCACGAAATTTTCTACTTTGAGTTTTGTGTTGTGAAGTTTGCAAGTTTTGGGTAAAGATTTGATGGATTATGGAACAAGGAGTTGCAATAGGGGATGCCCATGGCACCCCCAAGATAATCGAAGGACACCTAAAAGCTAAAGCTTGGGGATGCCCCGGAAGGCATCCCCTCTTTCATCTACTTCTATCGGTAACTTTACTTGGAGCTATATTTTCATTCACCACATGATATGTGTTTTGCTTGGAGCGTCTTGTATTATTTGAGTCTTTATTTGCTAGGTTACCACAATCATCCTTGCTGTACACACCTTTTGAGAGAGCCATGCATGATTTGGAATTTGTTAGAATACTATATGTGCTTCGCTTATATCATTTGAGTTATATAGTTTTGCTCTAGTACTTCACTTATATCTTTTAGAGCATGGTGGTGGATTTGTTTTATAGAAACTATTGATATCTCATGCTTCACTTAGATTATTTTGACATTCTTAAATAGCATGGTAATTTGCTTAAAAATCCTTATATGCTAGGTATACAAGATTAATAATAAAATTCTCTTATGAGTGTGTGGAATGCTATGAGAAGTTTGATGCTTGATAATTGTTTTGAGATATGAAGATGGTGATATTAAAGTTGTGCTAGTTGAGTAGTTGTGAATTTGAGAAATACTTGTGTTAAAGTTTGTGATTCCCGTAGCATGCACGTATGGTGAACCGTTATGTGCTGAAGTCGGAGCATGATTTATTTATTGATTGTCTTCCTTATAAGTGGCAGTCGGGGACGAGCGATGGTCTTTTCCTACCAATCTATCCCCCTAGGAGCATGCGCATAATACTTTGCTTTGATAACTTGTAGATTTTTGCAATAAGTATATGAGTTCTTTATGACTAATGCTGAGTCCATGGATTATACGCACTTTTCTTCCTTCCACCATTGCTAGCCTCTCTAATACCGCGCACCTTTCGCCGGTATCATACACCCACCATATACCTTCCTCAAAACAGCCACCATACCTACCTATTATGGCATTTCCATAGCCATTCCGAGATATATTGCCATGCAACTTTCCACCGTTCCGTTTATTATGACACACTCCATCATTGTCATATTGCTTTGCATGATCATGTAGTTGACATTGTATTTGTGGCAAAGCCACCATTCATAATTCTTTCATACATGTCACTCATGAGTCAATGCATATCCCGGTACACCGCTGGAGGCATTCATATAGAGTCATATTTTGTTCTAAGTATCGAGTTGTAATTGTTGAGTTGTAAGAAAATAAAAGTGTGATGATCAGCATTATTAGAGCATTGTCCCAAGTGAGGAAAGGATGATGGAGACTATGATTCCCCCACAAGTCGGGATGAAACTCCAGACTAACAATAAAAAAAGAGAAAGAAAAGAGGCCATAAAAAAAGAGAAAAGGCCCAAATAAGAAAAAATGAGAGGAAAAGAGAGAAGGGACAATGCTACTGTCCTTTTACCACACTTGTGCTTCAAAGTAGCACCATGATCTTTATAGTAGAGAGTCTCTCATTTCGTCACTTTCATATACTAGTGGGAATTTTTCATTATAGAACTTGGCTTGTATATTCCAATGATGGGCTTCCTCAAAATGCCCTAGGTCTTCATGAGCAAGCAAGTTGGATGCACACCCACTTAGTTTCTTTTGTTGAGCTTTCATATACTTATAGATCTAGTGCATCTGTTGCATGGCAATCCCTACTCACTCACATTGATATCTATTGATGGGCATCTCCATAGCCCGTTGATATGCCTAGTTGATGTGAGACTATCTTCTCCCTTTTTGTCTTCTCCACAACCACCATTCTATTCCACCTATAGTGCTATATCCATGGCTCACGCTCATGTATTGCGTGAAGATTGAAAAAGTTTGAGAATGTCAAAAGTATGAAACAATTGTTTGGCTTGTCATCGGGGTTGTGCATGATTTGAATACTTTGTGTGGTGAAGATAGAGCATAGCCAGACTATATGATTTTGTAGGGATAACTTTCTTTGGCCATGTTATTTTGAGAAGACATGATTGCTTTGTTAGTATGCTCGAAGTATTATTATTTTTATGTCAATATGAACTTTTATCTTGAATCTTTCGGATCTGAATATTCATACCGCAATTAAGAAGAATTACATTAAAATTATGCCAAGTAGCATTCCACATCAAAAATTCTGTTTTTATCATTTACCTACTAGAGGGCGAGCAGGAATTAAGCTTGGGGATGCTTGATACGTCTCCAACGTATCTATAATTTTTGATTGCTCCATGCTATATTATCTACTGTTTTGGACATTATTGAGCTTTTTTATCCACTTTTATATTATTTTCGGGACTAACCTATTAACCAGAGGCCCAGCCCAGAATTGCTGTTTCTTTGCCTATTTTAGGGTTTCGAAGAAAAGGAATATCAAACGGAGTCCAAACAGAATGAAACCTTCGGGAACGTGATTTTCTCACCGAAAATGATCCAGGAGACTTGGACCCTATGTCAAGAAACAAAGGAGGAGGCCACGAGGTAGGGGGCGCGCCTCCCCACCCCCATGGCATGCCCTCCACCCTCGTGGGCCCCCTGTTGCTCCACCGACATACTCCTTCCTCCTATATATACGTACGTACCCCCAAACGATCAGATACGGAGCCAAACCCCTAATTCCACCGCCATAACTTCCTGTATCCATGAGATCCCATCTTGGGGCCTGTTCTGGAGCTCCGCCGGAGGGGGTATCCATCACAGAGGGCTTCTACATCAACACCATAGCCTCTCCAACGAAGTGTGAGTAGTTTACCTCAGACCTTCGGGTCCATAGTTATTAGCTAGATGGCTTCTTCTCTCTTTTTGGATCTCAATACAATGTTCTCCCCCTCTCTTGTGGAGATCTATTCGATGTAATCTTCTTTTTGCGGTGTGTTTGTTGAGACCAATGAATTGTGGGTTTATGATCAAGATTATCTATGAACAATATTTGAATCTTCTCTGAATTCTTTTATGTATGATTGGTTATCTTTTCTAGTCTCTTTGAATTACCAGTTTGGTTTGGCCTACTAGATTGATCTTTCTTGCAATGGGAGAAGTGCTTAGCTTTGGGTTCAATCTTGGAGTGTCCTTTCCCAGTGACAGTAGGGGCAGCAAGGCACGTATTGTATTGTTGCCATCGAGGATAACAAGATGCGGTTTTTATCATATTGCATGAATTTATCCCTCTACATCATGTCATCTTGCTTAAGGCGTTACTCTGTTTTCATGAACTTAATACTCTAGATGCATGATGGATAGCGGTCGATGAGTGGGGTAATAGTAGTAGATGCAGGCAGGAGTCGGTCTACTTGTCTCGGACGTGATGCCTATATTCGTGACCATACCTAGATATTCTCATAACTATGCTCTATTCTGTTAATTGCTCAACAGTAACTCGTTCACCCACCGTAAAATACTTATGCTCTTGAGAGAAGCCACTAGTGAAACCTATGGCCCCCAGGTCTATCTTCATCATATTAATCTTCCAATACTTAGTTATTTCCTTTGCTTTTTACTTTGCCTTTATTTTACTTTGCATCTTTATCACAAAAATACCAAAAAATATTATCTTATCATATCTATCAGATCTCACTCTCGTAAGTGACCGTGAAGGGATTGACAGCCCCTTATCGCGTTGGTTGCGAGGAGTTATTTGCTTTGTGCAGGTAATAGGGACACGCGCACAACCTCCTACTGGATTGATACCTTGGTTCTCAAAAACTGAGGGATATACTTACGTTACTTTGTAGCATCATCATTTCCTCTTCGGGGAAATCCAATGCAGTTCTCAAGAGGTAGCAATAACGTGCCAGATTTCCAAACTCATGGTTGTATGCATCCATGGTCAGTCTGCCTTGGGTAAAGTTACAGAATTCCTCCTGCTTACGATCCATGAGACCCTTCGGAATGTGATGCTCACGGAAAGCCTCACTGAATTCAGCCCAAGTAGTGATTTGGCCAACCGGGCACATAGCCTCAAAATTTTCCTACCAAAGGCTAGCAGGGCCTTCGAGGTGATAGGTAGCGTAGGTAGCCTTATCATCTTCGGCTATGTTCGTAGAATGTAGCTTATGGGTGAGCCAATCATCCGCATCGAGGGGCTTGACGGAATGATTAAACTTTGGTGGGTACAACTTGACAAAGTCATTGATTGACACCAAGTCGTTCCTCTGATGACGTGCAGTATTTTGCTCAATTCATTCTAGCAAGCGGTTGGTCTCTCACTTGTTTCTTTCCGCCTCCAGCATAACTTCGGCCAGAGAAGGCGGTTGAGGCAGGTTCTCATCCCTAGCTGCACTGGCTTCACCCTGTGCCTGGACATCAGGGTTGCTGCGGGTGTTGACCATCCTAGGAAAAACAAGACAATGGTTTAGACAAGGATGGCACAATCTTGGCAAGGAAGTGCGGAATGTAATGGATAACACGGAATGCAGAGATGTTCATCTGTATGACATGGTAATATAGAAACTGCCATATATATACCAACGGTCATACACACCATACATAGTTTAGTACAAGCCTAGGCTAGAGTACAACTACGATGAAAGATGATACATCTCATCAGAGGCATTACAAGCTCCTATACATTATTTTTCTACACCTCCGGAACATGATACACACCATGTTGTATCCCACGAGTCATGCAAGAATGGAGAATACCATTGTTACAATACTAGTGAATCTACTACCAACTCAGACATCTCTATACTAATCTTCATTGAGATTACCACCATGTCCTGGGAGCTGAACATGATCATTTGGAAACAGTCGGTCCTGTGGAGCTTGTGGTCCATAAGGACTCGGATGTGGCCTTGTTCCAACAAACGGTGGAAGACGGGGTCCCCGGGGAGGGGTGATGCCTCCTACATCACGCCAGTCCATACAATCTGGCAGACCAGACCACTCGGGGTACAAGTCCCTCATGTACATATACACAGCCTGCACGGCAGGTGCAAACCGTGTCAGAGTGGCCCAGTGATCAGAAGGAGCGTTGAAGAGCTCCATTCGCAAGGCACGATTCTCATGGTCCTTGTCCTCAAGCATCTCGGTGGTGGTGCAGAGTAGTGAATCCTCATGGGTAGAGTCACAGTAAATAGCTTGATAGTACCCTTGTGCCCCAGGGAGTGATGCTGGCATATAGCGGAAATCAGTGTTCCAAAGCAAGGCAGTTCTTGCTTGTATGATAGTCATCATCGAGTAAGTTGCGTCCTGCACGGACATCTCGATGGTAACCCCAACTCCATATGAGCAATGGAGGGGTTTAGTAGCTCCAGGATATGAAGGGTATATCCTAACTGTACAAAGGTATTGGCTCTGTTTAAAGTCTCGAAACTGCTCCTCGACGGTATACTCAGGATACCATCGATAGCCTGTCTCGACCATCACTCGGAACAGCATGGCCGTGTGACCAGGTACATCAAGGCACCGAGTCAGACGAACCACTTGATTCTGGGAATGGGTGGCCATCTGAAAGCACAGAAAAATGCAAAGGCATTAGAATTTTCAAGGAGAAATCGGATAGCATAACGGTTGTAAATGCTTAGAAAAAGATTTGAGACATTCACAACAGTTTGCAAAACCACTCAACAACATTGTATCAAGGTTCTGGTTCAACTAACAACATACTAAAAGTAGTAGAAACTGAACTGGGTTTGTAACCAACAACCCTATAAGTTACTACGGATTAGTAATAAGTGAACCTGATAGAGAGAGGAGAGCCTAGTCCTTAACCCACGTAGAATGAGAAGAGAATGACTCAGATCAGAGAGCATAAGGTAAAGGAGTAAAAAGGGCCTTACGTCCCTCCCACAACCAATTCCCCTACATATAACTAAACCATTTCCAGACTCGACATCGACCAATTTGGCTTAACGAACCTACAAGCAGTCCGGCTCTGATGCTAACGCTGTGAGGAACCTGATTCTAAGTCACATCGATCTAGCCTGTAACATCATATCACTTTACAGCCTCACGCACGGTATTCCCACGGGTGTCGCCTTACCATGGCCTGGGACCGTTTGCGCCTTTTAGCTCACGTATATGATAGTGTCGCTAGCATCCATATGACAGAGAACCCGGGCCGACATGGCTAGTCGTGAATCCGGGTTGTAGCACTGGGCTAACAGGACTCCGGGAACCTAGGCTGTAGCAGGCTAGGCAGGACTCCGGATGTCACCGCGTGACATTTCCCCGAAGGGACAGACACAGGAACGAATTGAAACACATCCCGGCCAGTCAAGTGTTCCGGAGTAGTAGTGCTGGGCTAGCAGGACTCCGATGAACTGAGCTGTAGCGGACTACTATGGCTCATGGAAGCACTAGACTACATTTCCCCATAAGAGATGCTACCAAGGATAAACAACTAGATTGTCGGATCCCACACATACCAAGCATTTCAATCATACACACAATATGCTCGGTATGTGTAAATACAACATGGCATCACAACAAAACTCTACAACTCAAAGTACTTTATTTAAAGGCTCCAGAGAGCCATACATAACATGTTCATACAGGTAGGGTCACATGACCCGACACTCAAGTCATACAAACATACAATCACATGCGGAAGCAAACTTGTCTAAGTACAGACAACTAGAAAGAAAGAAGGATTGACGAAGCCTGTCTATCTACATAGGCCCTCCATGGCTCAAAATCACCACCTGGGTGCCAAGTCACTCATCAACATCGAGATCTACATAAAACCCGTCGGAGGGGGCGGTGTTGTCGTCTGAAAACAGTAATTAAAGCAACATGAGTACAAAGGTACTCAGCAAGTCTTACAACAGATCATACTATACATGCACATTCTCAAGAAGGTAGTGGAGTTATTGCAGCAAGCCAGCTTTGACTCTTGGCTAAGCTATCCTACGAGACACCACTTGAAAAATAGTTTTCGCACATGAGTCCACTAATCACCATCACAAATTCACAATACTCCACCGTGGATCCTCCCTCTTCATCCAACGGGAGGGCCATCCGCGGTACTCACACTTATCTTGAGTCTTTTAGTAGTAACCATTAACTTGTTTATGAACTGCATAAGCGACCAAGTAGTCCTTTACCGCGGACGCGGCTATTCGAATAGTTTTATACCCTGCAGGGGCGTACTTATTCACACATGCGTTCACCACTTATCGCCGCTACATGACATGTACTCGGCAACCTTCAAGCGGAAGCCCAGCGAGGGTGTTGGCCATGACCTGACTAAACACACGAGTCCCTAGTCCAGATTTATTGCTTATTCGGGTTCCATCCGCAAGGATATCCGGCCGGGGTGTCCTCAACGGCCCCAAACTATGTGTGCAGGGTTCCCGAGACACCAAACGGGCGACTCGGTACACCGTGCCACGAGCCGACCGCATCACAGCCCACCCCTAAGGTCAGCGTTGCGCATGGCCTCCAGCATACTACAAACACCAGAAAATACTTGCAACTCCTAGACAGAGGACAAGAGTGGTTAATAAGTCGAGAGGGTCCATTGGTTTCGGGCCCAACGCGTGGTAGTAGCTGATCTTAAATCACACATACAGATGTCAGTTCTTAAGGACGACCTCAATGAAACAACCCACCATGTACTCCTACATGGCCTCTCATCTATACCTTTACCAAATCATATTCAACACTTCACTCTCATTACCGACACAACCATTCACTCTAGTTCATCACCCCGATGAGCCAGACCTAACACGACTCTAAGCATAGCAAGCATAGCATGGTAGGAAACACAAAAGACCTGACACGACTCTAAGCATAGCAAGCATAGCATGGTAGGAAACACAAACATGGCTCAATCAACTCCTACACATGCTAGTGGGTTTCATCCAGTTACTGTGGCAATAACAGGTCAGGCAGAGGAAGTGGGTTCAACTACCGCAACACACAGCAGTTTCAAATGTGTTGTCTTAATGCAGTAAACGAGAGTAGAAGCGAGAAGATGGGTTTGTATCGAAATGATCAATGGGGTTTCTTGCCTGGCATAGTGGTAGCGGGATACTGCCCTTCAGTTGGATACTCGTGAATATCCTCGGAGGTAGAACCTACCACGAAGAACACATCGAAACACAATCACCACATGGCAATATGCAACAATATGATGCATGCAATGACATGGCAAAATGAGTGTGTTTTGGCTAATGCAACTTAGGACAGATTGGTTTGAGTTCATCAAGGATTCAAATGCTAACCCAAAGTGTTCTGACATGCACGAAACCAGTACAGGTGGAAAGATTGAATTTTTCTGATCAAATTTCATATATAAATCTTTGCATTTGGAGTTACAGATTAATTTCTATGATTTTTTGAAGTTTGTAGTATTTTCTGGAATTTCCTATATAAAAGTAAATCCAGAAAATATTTATTGCATCAGCAGTGCGTCAGGGTGACGTCAGCGGTCAACGGAGCAGGTCCAGGTCAAACTAACCAGTGGGTGCCGTCTGTCAGTAGTTAGTTAAGCTAACTAGATTTAGTTAGCCCTAAACCTGGGTTAATTAGCAAGGCGTGTCCCACTTGTCATAGACCCAGGGGTCAAACTGGGCCCACCCGAAGTCGAACTGGGTCAGCGGGGTCAAACTCGCCGGCGTTTAGCCGCCGGCGAGGCTAGACGCGGCGGGGCGATGCGGGTTTCATCCTCCGGCGACCAAAACTACGGCAGAGTACGTCTGCGTGATGCGGGGTGTGAGCCGCGTCGAGTGGTGGTGGCGGTTGGGCTCGGGGTCACCGAAAACGACACCGGCGACGAGCTATGCGGCTGCTGGAGTTCGGGCAAGTTCGAACCCGTCGCTAAGGGCACGGCAAGGGGCGTGCGGTGCTGCTACAGGTTCCTGGCGATGCGGTGAGTGTAGTGGACAAAGTGGTGTGGCCGTTGGGTGGCCGGAGTGTCGTCGCCGATGAGCTCGGTGGCGGCACGTGCGGTGAAGCTTTGTGCGGTCGCTATGGTGCTCGAGAGAGTGAATGGGGAGGATGGGGAGGTGGCTGAGCTCACGGTGATCATGACGGAGCAGACGGCAAGGTCGGGGACGAGCTGGTGCGGCGGGGATGGCGAAGGGGATCTCCGGCGGTGGCGGAGTCGGGCGAGGTTGTTGCAGCAGCTTCGGGGCAAGCGAGCACTCAGGGCTCGGCCTGCTCGAAGGAGAGGAGGGCGGTGTTGCTTCTGGACACGGTGGCGCGGCGCGGGGACGATGGTGGGCGTGTCTACGTCGGCGGTGCGGCTGCGGCAGCGTCGGCCATGGCGGGAGAGGGCGAGGGAGAGAGGTAGGGGAGAATGGATGTGTCTAGTGGTTCGGGGAGGCGACGTGGAGGTCGTCCAGCGCGTCCAGAGGCGAAGCGGCAAGCAGGTGGCGCCGTGGCGAGCTCGCACACGCCGGCGTCACCTCCCTGCCTGCCTGGCGAGGAAGAAGCAGCTGGCTGGCACGGGCCAGCACAATGCTGGGCCGCAAGGTGGGCTGGGTGGTGGGTTGCGGCCAGGTAAGTTGTTTTTCCTTTATTCTCTGTTTTGTTTTATTTCTGCAAGTTTGTGGCCTTTCTAAAAAATTCACCAAACTGCACATGCTCACTGTATGGAACATATCCAACATGGAACATTTCAGTTTGGGATTATTTTGACATTCAAAATATTTACTGGCATTTAAATGCCCAAATGCAAGTTACATATGATTTAATTCAATGATCTTGTGATGACCTAGAAAATTGTAAACCCATTTTGTCAGAGGTTCTAACCCAAGACAAAAAGGGTGGACTTTTTAGAAGGGCATTTCAGGTTCATTGAAAATGATTTTAGTAAACCCTAGTTGTTTTCAGGGGGGTGCTTGGGGTTCTGTCATCCCCATTTCAAATTTCTGGAAAAGTAAACATGATGCAACACTCTAATGCATGGACTAGCTTGGATGTGGCATTCTCATACCGGCCGGTGATTTCTGGTGTCTTTTCTTCATCGACAAAGTTTTTTTCACCTCAGTCTTCCACCTCCTGAGTAGATCTGCTATCTTCTTAAGAGCATGAGACTTGATGAATGGCTCTTTAACTGGCTTCTCCGGATCCTCCTTTGGCGGTAGGGTGAAATTTGCCTTCAGCGTAGTCCAAAGATCATCTTTCTGCATATCGTTGACATAAGACACCTCAAGGTGTTCCTTCTTAGGCTTATACCATTGGTGGATGCTGATCGGGATCTTGTCCCTAGCAAGAACCCCGCACTAAGCAGCAAATGCTTCCTTGGTCCGGATGGGTTCAATCGGTTGGCCATCGTGCACGATTGCTGTGATCGTGAACCTTTCATCCGGGCGCATCTTTTTCTTCGGGCCTCGTTTCTTTACCGAAGTTGTGATCGATCCGGAGGGCTTCAAAAAATAAGAAATACGAGAGTTAATATGTGTACATACCAAAACAATGAATGCATCATTTAGCTAGCTATCACAGGCTTAATTAATATATACATGGCCGGACTCTGTTCGGTAACCGGAGCCGTCATCACGGTCTCCTTCTTGCACCGGCATTCGGTCACCGGAGCCATCATAATCATGTCCTTCCACCTTCATTGTTTGATAACCATAGCCTGCTTCACCCTCTCCTTCCAAACCATCGGTTTCGTTGAGATACGACATGACATCACCTCCGGCTGCGATTATGTCCCCCAACACCTATTTTGTCATGACCCCGATCCTAAGTCACACCGATCTAGCATGTAACACATCATATCACTTTGTGGCCTCATGCACGGTATTCCCACGAGTGCCACCTTACCTGGCCCGGGATCGTTTGCGCCTTTTGGCTCACGTATATGATAGTGTCGCTAGCATCCATATGAGAGTAAATTGCTGAAAACCACCATATTTGTGGCAAGGGTATTCCAAAACTACCGCTTTTGCCAAAAATCACAAAAAACCATCACTTCTGTGGCAAGTGATTAACAAATCGCACTGATCCAGACTTGAGCTGAGTCTAACAGCGAAACTGACAGGTTGGCCCCACATCTCAAGCTGATTTGGCATGCCTATGTGGATAATATGCTGAGGTGGAAGGTAGCCCCACCTGTCAGCCACCCATATATTTTTACCTCCTTTTCCTCTTTCTTATTCCTTTTTCTTTTCTTCTATCTCGGCTTAACCATGGTCGTCGGCACGCACAGCCTCCCGGGACAGCCCCTTCACCACCGGGAAGCCCCTTCCGCCGAGCAGCCCTGCCGCCAGTTCCCTTCCCCTCTCCCCTCCGGCCTCGACGACGCCACCCGCCCACGCAGGCACGGCCGATCTACGCCACGCCATGGCCGCCACCGAGACCAGACGGTCAACGCCGGGCACGGCATCTCCTGCCCGCCTCTTGCAGCGCCCTGCACCGCCGGCTGCTACGCTCGCCCGGCCACCCCACGCTCGCCGCACCCTCCTCTGCTACAACCTGACATGGATCCATCGATCCAGATTCCAGTAATGCCCTGCCACCGGCCGACCACCCACCACCGCAGCAGCACGTCGACGCCTCTAGGCCACGCCGTCGGCCAACTTTGCCCTCCTTCTCTCTCTCTTCCTTCGATTAGGCATGGTCAAGCACTTGCGCCAGCGAGGCCTCTGCCTTCTCCGGGAGTGGGATGGACGGTGGCATCAGGCTTGACCGCGACCGGCGACGGCGACCTCAGCCTCGACCAGGGGCAGGACGGGCGGCAGCCTCGGGCTCGACCGCGGCCGGCAACGGCGGCCTCTGCCTCGACCCAGGGCAGGACAGGCGCCGGCCTCAGGCTGGACCGCGGCCGGCAACAGCGATGGCGGTCTGTGCCTCAGCCCGGGACAGGATGGGCGGCGGCCTCTGACGCGACAAGTGAGCCGAATAGAGGGAGGAGCGACGCTGCGGGGAAGGTTGGGTACGTCTCGCTGGAGTGTGCCGGTGGTGAGGGAGAGAAATATGTGGGGAAGAAGGGGAAGAGATAAGATGTGTGGCTTACAGGTGGGTCCCCGTCCACCTCAGCAAGTCAAACACTGACTAGGCCTAGTCTTCGCCACATCAGCCCGGATAGACGGGTCCCACCTGTCAGTTTTGCTATTAGTCACGGCTCAAGTCTGGATCAGTGCGATTTGTTACTCACTTGCCACAAAAGTGGTGGTTTTTTTTTATTTTTGGCAAAAGCGGTAGTTTTGGAGTACCCTTGCCACAAATGTGGTGGTTTTCAGCAATTTACTCTCCATATGACAAAGAACCCGGGCCGACATGACTAGTCGTGAACCCAAAGAGGCACTAACTTACAGGGACAGGCATACATGAATCAACATCGAGCATGTCGGTCAGCAGCGTGCGAATCCGGGCTGTAGCACCGGGCTAACAGGACTCCGGTGAACCGGGCTGTAGCAGGCTAGGCAGGTCTCCGGATGTCACCGCGTGACATTTCCCCAAAGGGACAGACACAGGAACGAAGCGAATCACATGCCGGCCAGTCAAGTTTTCTGAAGCAGTAGTGCTGGGCTAGGAGGACTCCGGTGAACCGGGCTGTAGCGGACTACTAGGGCTCATGGAAGCACAAGACTACATTTCCCCATAAGAGAGGCTACCAAGGATATATAAACAACTAGGTTGTCGTATCCCACACATACCAAGCATTTCAAATCATACACACAATATGCTCGATGTGTGTAAATACAACATGGCATCACAACAAGACTCTACGACTCAAAGTATTTATTCATTAGGCTCCGAGGAGCCAACCATTACAATCATGGATCTCATGACCCCAACATACAGAGAATACAAGCAACAAGCACATGCGAAAGCTTAACTGGTCTGGGTACAGACATCTACAAATGAAGAAGGCTGAGAAGCCTGACTATCTACCAGATCCTGCCGAAGGCACAAGATCGTAGCTAAGGTATCAAGCTATACGTCGAAGTCCACACGGAACTACTAGCAAGACTTACATTAGAACTAGCTACATATGCATTAGTATGAACAAAGGGGGTGGTGGAGTTTGACTGCAGCAAGCCAGCTTTGACTCGGTGGCAATCCTAAACTATGACTGCAAGCAACTCTTTGAGGTGGCGTACACGAGTCCACATATTCACCATATCAATACACCACTATGGATCCGCTCCCGTCTCCCTACGAAAAGGCCATTCATAGCACTCACGCTTATCTTGTGCATTTTAGAGTATCCACTTTCACTTGTCTATGAACTGTATAGGCAACCAAGTAGTCCTTTATAGTGGATGCGGTTATTCGAATAGATGATGTTAACCCTGCAGGGGTGTACTTCTTCATACACGCTATCACCACTTACCGCGTTTACACGACATGTACTCGGCAACCTTCAAGCAGAAGCCCAACGAGGGTGTCGGCCACGGCCTACCTAAACACTCAAGTCTCTGGTCCAGGTTTATCACCTATCCAGGTTCCATCCGCAGGGAGTCCGGACAAGGTTTCCACATACGGTCCCGAATGATGTGTACAGGGTTCTGAGACACCAAACGGGCGCCCGGCATACCTGGCCACGGTGTATCTACCGCATCATAGCCCACCCCAAGGGTCAGCGCTATGCACGGCCGCCAACACATATCCTATAAACACCAGAAACTAGTTGCAAGTCCTGGACAGAGGACTACGGTGGTTAAGAAGCCGAGAGGGTCAATTAAGGATCCCAATGCATGGTAGTAGCTGGTTCTTAAATCACACATACAGATCTCAGTGCTTAAGGACGGTTCCAATGAAACAACCCACCATGTACTCCTACATGGCCTCTCATCGATACCTTTACCAAATCGTGTTCAACACACTTAGCTCACACACAGTAGGGCATGTTCACAACTTTCCAATTCATCCCCGATGAATCAGACCTGACACAACTCTAAGCAATAGCAGGCATGACAAACAAGCATGAATGAGTAGGCACATCAGGGCTCAAACAACTCGTACTCATGCTAGTGGGTTTCATCTATTTACCGTGGCAGTGACAGGTCATGTAGAGGAAAGGGGTTCAACTATCGCAGCATGTAACAGTTGAATCGTTGTTGTCCTAATGCAGTAAAAGAGAGCAGGAGCGAGAGGGTGGGATTGTATCGGAATGAACAAGGGGGTTTTGCTTGTCTGGCACTTCTGAAGATGATATAGCTCTTCATGGTGTCATTGATCACATCGTCGAAACATACGTCTACCGAGGGGGAGCAATAATCGGCAAACACAGAAATAATACAATCAATGCAATCCACAATATGATGCATGATCATGACATGTCAATATGCTCTGATTTGAGCTAATGCAGCTAAGAATAGAAGGGTTTGAGTTGATTTGAACTCAAGGTTCAAATTCAGATTCAAGCTATTAATTCAAATAATGCATGATCATGTTTTGAACTAAACAGTGAGGTTAATTTGTTTAAACATGCATGGAACCAGTACAGATGGATTGATTGGATTTTTCTGATCATTTTTCATATATAATTTATTTCATTTGGAGTTACGGTTTAATTCCTATGAATTTTAGAAGTTTTAACCATTTTCTGAAATAAATACATAATTAATGATTTATTTAAAATCCCAGAAAAGCATTACTACGTCATCCTGACATCAGAATGACATCATCAGGTCAACAGCGTCAGCCCAGGTCAAATCTGACGCTGGGACCCACTGGTCAGTGACTAGGCTAATTAACAAAGACTGCTAGTGCTAGTTTAATCCTAACTAAAAGTGTCGGTGGGGCATGGGCCCACATGTCAGTGACTAGCGAGGGTAGTTAGTGACCTAATTAGTTTTAGCCTAATTTGACATGTCAGCCGGTCGTGGTTAGGCCACCAGCGACGTCAACCGACGGCGGAGGCTCGCCGGACTTGAGCTACAGGCGGCGGATGGACTCGCGGAGACCACCAGGGCATAGCTCATGCTCTCCCGCATCCTGAGGAGCAGGTGGGTGGCCACGTGGGCACCGGAGCTCACCGGAACGAAGCTCGCGACGGTGGCCGGAGTTCGACGTTAGCGGGTTAGGCGCTATGGCACACGGTAGGGGAGGTGTTGGTGTCTACGAGCTTCTGGAGACATGCTGAGCATGATGGGATGCTCAAACGCGAGCATCGCCCGCTACAGCCACGGTGGCTTCATGAACGGCGGCGAGCAGCTCTCGGCTCCAACGTCTAGTGCGGCTAGGGAACGAGGACGAGGTCGGGGAGTAGGGGGAAATACGGTGGGGCTCACACCGGGGTCGAAGCGGAGCTCGGCAAACATGGGGAGGCGGCGGAGACGGCGAATCGGACGGCGGCATCCGGCGGCCGTGGTCGGGGAAGAAGGCCACAAGCATCGTCTTGGGGCCGTCCTGGCTCGTCTACCTCGGCGATGAGGGAGAAGAGGTTCCAGCGGAGCCTCTGAGAGCATCGGCAAGGTGAGGCAGTGGCTGTAGCCACGGCGGTGCTTGTCGGCGGCGACGGCTGCGCGTAAGAGAAACAGTGGAGGGGAGGGAGAGCAGCGAGTGAGGGAGATGAGAGAGGGGTCCAGAGCAGCAACGAGGGAAGGATCGGGGGGCCAGGTGGAAGCAGGAGGTGGAGCTCGGGCGCGCGCGCGTCGGCACGCCTCTGCCTACTGGCAGAGGTTGAAGACGGTGGGGAGTTGGGCTGGGCCTCAGCCACAGTGCCGGGCCAGGTGGTTGTGCGAGGTAAGCTGGCCCAAGTGGCTTCTCTCTCTCTCTCTCTTATTTCTATTTTTGTTCTGTTTTTTATTTATGCAAGTTTGTTTAAATTTGGTTTTCAAACCAAATCACTTTTAAAAATTCTGGAAATAGTTATGGGCACTAAATGAATTATTCCAAAGGCCCTCAACTAATTCCAAAATTGTTGGAGCATTTAAAAATATTTATAGTATTTAAATGCCCCAATTCAAATACAATATGAGTTAATTCAAAAATCCAGAATGGCCTAGAAATATGTGCATCATTTTTGGCAGAGGTTCTAGACCAATTCAAAAATGATGGACATTTATGAAGGGCATTTTGGGTTCATTAAAATATTTTTATTTTGATCCTAGTTGAAATTATTATCTGCTAGGGTTTGAACAACCCCCAATTCAAATTTCAAACAAATATAGACATGATACATGGATGCTTATGCAACTAGTTGCAATCAGGTTCTAGGGCTGTGACATATTCCGCGGCCTCGTCTCGGTCGTGCTCCATAGTTTCTGCAAATATTACAACATGGCAATTATTATACAAACATGACAGATGGATATATTAGTGGGAAACGTAGACCTAGCTAGCTAATCACAACAAGGAATCATATTAGTGGCCTCAACGCTTCTCTAGGGTTTGGGGTGGCCTCGGCAACGCTTCAAGGGTTTGGGGTGGCCTCGACGACAACGCTCTTTTAACTTGGTAAATTTGGGTGGCCTCGGCAGCACTTCTAGGGTTTGGATTAACTTGTGCACATTGACACACCCTCGACCCTCGACCGCTCGGCGATCCACGACCCTCTACGTACCCTATTTCCCGACCCTCGACCCCCTCATATCATGTTTGTCTAGTGTCAAAGGATTCAACAAAACCATGTCTTCATCATTAGGCGAAAGTAACAGGCGCATGATGGTACGAAGCTCTCTAAAGTTATTTTGGAACACAGTCCCAGATAGGATAATTCGCTTTTTGGTACAAAGTTCAGCAAGAGCCTTCCGAACATCGCTATTTGGAAGGCCTTTGCTGAAAATTATTAGATGCTATATGGTTTCATTGGAAATACTAGTGAATGGTGGTAGTATTTATGGTGCTCAATTCTGATGGAAAGTTGTAAATCTCGAGTCAAAGTTTGTCAAAATTAACTGAAGTTTCAATAACATTCGGTGTACTGTAATTGTTGGACATTACAGTAATTTTAGTTGTTGTTAACTATTGTAGCATTAGGAGTAGTTTTACTGCAGTACAAGCATTAGGAGTACTGTAAATGGAGTGCTTGCATTAGGAGTATGTTCTAGTTTCCTCTCTCTCACTCTCTCTCTCTCTCTCTCTCCAGATTTTTCTAGTGATATCCTCTAGGTATTTGTAGTGTTCTCTTGTAGCTTTAGTAGCTTCTTCAGACCTGATTCACTAAATTCACTAAAGCATGGAGTAATTTTGGAGTAACATTTTTATGTTAATCAAGATAAACTGAAACCTTTTCCTTTAATTAACTTAAACCATTCCAGTTCATTAAAACTAACTGAAACCATTTGTGTTAATTAAAATTATCTCAACAAGCATTTTTTGTTAATTAACTGAAACCATTTATTGTAGGACTTGCAAGCAGTAGCCCTTCTCTCTTCTTCTCATTTCTCTCATCTCAAGCAGTTAAAAACTTTATTTAATTAAAACTACTCCACACAAAATTAAATGAAACTTTTCATACAAAAATGATCATATATATATGGAGTAAAGTTTCAGTATAGTTCCAGGCACAGTAAAGTTTCAGTAATGTTATGGAGTACTGAATTTTGTAATTTTGGTTCTCTGTAATTTTGCAATATTGCTTGCAGTTAGTATTGCTTTAAGCTTTGAAAATTGGAGTAGCACTATTGCTTGCTCTGTAGTGCATTTTTGCTAGGGACCCGATACTCCATAGTGGTGCATTTTTACTGCAACCTAAAATGGAGTAAACTAGAGTAGGACCTGATACATTTAAGCCATTTGCTAGCACTTCTTGACTAAGACAATTCCTAACAAAACTACTCCCGTGATGATGATGATGATGATGATGATGATGATGATGATCTTAGTTGTATTTCTGAACTAGTAGCTAAGTGTATTACTTGTGATGATGATGTTGTTGTACTACTTGTGATGCTGCTGCTACTTGTGATTTTGTCAACTTGTGATGCTTCTGCTACTTGTGATCTTCTGAAATGACCCCTTTCTCCTGAAATGTTGCTTAATTTCCGTTTCGGTTGAGAATGGGGCACTCCAAGGTCAAGAAAATTAGCAAAGGTCATGCCCAATTTTCTTGACCTAGAAGGTGCCCGATTCTCAACCGAAGCAAAAATTAATCAGCATGTATCTTGACATCAAAACTAATCTCTGGTGAAAATGATGGGCTAATCATGATTAAATGATAGGATTAACCAAATTAGTGCGTAGTTGTAGACGAAGGAAGGACTATTTGAAGGTGCTACTAGCACATTCCACATTAACACCTTTGAAATATAAACTAGAAATATGATGAGATATGGACCATCATATAGTGAGGTCCAAAAGGAAATCCAGGCTCGGCGCAACTCACTGATGCAAGTGTCATGCTCTCTCATGTACAGCATGTTGCTACCATCGCAGCCATACTCGTAGCTCCCCCATGTGTTCTCGCATCTGCAGTCCTTGCAATGGAAGAAGAGCCTCTCTTCGCATTCATCAACATCTCCAAGTGCCAAGCAAGAGAGATATTGTGTATAAGAAATTACTTGAGAAGCTCAAACAGTTCAGCATTTGAGCCATTATTCTAGGTTTGCTAGTACTAGTAAAACATGCAACAATACTGCCCACAAGGTTGCAGAACAATGTTCCTAATGGTGATACCTTCGCAACCGTGTATGCCGTCACCCTTAAAGCCTTTCGGGATTTGCAGCCCTTAGCTTGTTCGTTCTATAGATTTCCAAAATTCAGTTTTGTACCGCACACTGAAGCCCCAAGAAAGAAAACTGTAATCTGAAACAGATGATCAATTTTCAGCCCTTGGATTAGTTTAGTATTTTTTCACACACTCAGACACCCTTGCTTGCCATGTGTGTGAGAGAGATAGTGAGAGGAGACAAGAAGAAGGGGGTTAGGAAGGGACTTGGACCTTAGAAACAACACACTAACAGGTTCCATCCCAAAACACTTAGGCAATATCACAAACATCTCTCAATTGTTCCTTGACAATAACCAACTTTTTGGCGACATTCCTCGAGAATTAGGTTATTTGGTCGACTTAGAGATCTTGTTCCTTGACAATAACCAACTTTTTGACCAAACTTTTTTTCCTATTTAGAGCAAACATGGCCCACAATGATGAGGCCGGCGGTTCGGGCGGCAAGGCATTCTGGGAGCTGTCCCAGGAGATGGAGGAAGAACCTCACCGCTATGAGGATGCCACGGAAGACACCGATCCCGACTACACAACCCCTAGTGGCATCGGGGATGACACCACTGATGATGCTGCCGAGGATGCCACCACTGATGATGGCAGCGCACGCACAGATGGCAGCCAACCAAAGAGGCAACGGAAGGACCAGCGCCCAAACGTGCTCGGCACTGTCAAGGAGTAATTTACTGAAGTGTCCTTTAGTGGGCAGCCAACGGCGCCCAAAGAATTAGTCAAGGGGTACGCGGGATAGCTCGAGTGCATTTGATAACCCACAAGTATAGGGGATCGCAACAGCTTTCGAGGGTAGAGTATTCAACCCAAATTTATTGATTCGACACAAGGGGAGCCAAAGAATATTCTCAATTATTAGTAGTTGAGTTGTCAATTCAACCAACCCTAGAAACTTAGTATCTGGAGCAAAGTGTTTCGTAGCAAAGTAATATGATAGTGGTGGTAGCGGCAACAAAAGTAAAGACAGCAAAAGTAATGTTTTTGGTATTTTGTAGTGATTGTAACAGTAGCAACGGTAAAGTAAATAAGCATAAACCAGTATATGGAAAACTCGTAGGCATCGGATCAGTGATGGATAATTATGCTGGATGCGGTTCATCATGTAACAGTCATAACATAGGGTGACACAGAACTAACTCCAGTTCGTCAATGTAATGTAGGCATGTATTCCGTATATAGTCATACATGCTTATGGAAAAGAACTTGCATCACATCTTTTGTCCTACCCTCCCGTGGTAGCAGGGTCCTATTGGAAACTACGGGATATTAAGGCCTCCTTTTAATAGAGAACCGGAACAAAGCATTAGCACATAATGAATACATGAACTCCTCAAACTATGGTCATCACCGGGAGTGGTCCCGATTATTGCCACTTCGGGGTTGTCGGATCATAACAAATAGTAGGTGACTATAGACTTGCAAGATAGGATCTAGAACTCTCATATATTGATGAAAACATAATAGGTTCAGATCTGAAATCATGGCACTCGGGCCCTAGTGACAAGCATTAAGTATAGCAAAGTCATAGCAACATCAATCTCAGAACATAATGGATACAAGGGATCAAACCCTAACAAAACTAACTCGATTACATGATAAATCTCATTCAACCCATCACCGTCCAGCAAGCCTACGATGCAATTACTCACGCACGGCGGTGAGCATCATGAAATTGGTGATGGAGGATGGTTGATGATGACGACGGCGATGAATCCCCCTCTCCGGAGCCCCGAACGGACTCTAGATCAGCCCTCCCAAGAGGTTTTAGGGCTTGGCGGCGGCTCCATATCGTAAAACGTGATGATTTCTTCTCTCTGGTTTTTTCTCTCCAAAAGCAAATATATAGGGTTGGAGTTGGCGTCGGAGGGTCAACAGGGGGCCCACGAGGTAGGCGCGTGCCCTAGGGGGGGCGCCCCCCACCCTCGTGGAAAGGGTGTGGTCCCCCTGGTCTTCATATTTGGCGAGGAATTTTTATTGTTTTTTCTAAGACCTCGCGTGGATTATCAGGTCATTCCGAGAATATTTGTTTTCTGCACATAAAACAACATCATGGTAATTCTGCTGAAAACAGCGTCAGTCCGGGTTAGTTCCATTCAAATCATACAAGATAGAGTCCAAAACAAGGGCAAAAGTGTTTGGAAAATTAGATACGACGGAGACGTATCAACTCCCCCAAGCTTAAACCCTTGCTTGTCCTCAAGCAATTCAGTTGGCAAACTGAAAGAAAGAAAGAAAAACTTTTACAAACTCTGTTTGCTCTTATTGTTATAACTATGTCAAGCCAGCATTCAAGTTTTCATCATAAATCATAACTAACCACATTTGCAATAATTCTAAGGTCTCATCATTACTCATATCAATAGCATACTCAACTAGCAAGTAATAATAATAAATCTCGGATGACAACACTTTCTCAAAACAATCATAATATGATATAACAAGATGGTATCTCGCTAGCCCTTTCTGAGACCGCAAAACATAAAAGCAGAGCACCTTTGAAGATCAAGGACTGACTAGACATTGTAATTCATGGTAAAAGAGATCCAATCATAGTCATAACTAACATAAATTAATAGTGATGAATGCAAATGACGGCTATGCTCTCCAGCTAGTGCTTTTTAATAAGAGGGTGATGACTCAGCATAAAAGTAAATGGATAGGCCCTTTGCAGAGGGAAGCAGGGATTTGTAGAGGTGCCAGAGCTCGGTTTTGAAATAGAGATAAATTGTATTTTGAGCGGTATACTTTCATTGTCAACGTAACAACTAAGAGATGGCGATATCTTCCATGCTAAACACATTATAGGCGGTTCCCAAACAGAATGGTAAAGTTTATACTCCCCCTCCACCAACAGGCATCAATCCATGGCATGCTCGAAACAACGAGTGCCTCCAACATACATTAGGTCCCAGGGGGAGTTTTGTTTGCAATTAATTTTGATTTAGTTTGCATAAAGCATGGGACTGCGCATCCCAGTGACCAGTCATTTTCTCGTGAGTGAGGAGCGGAGTCCACTCCTCTTGAGAATAACCCACCTAACACGGAAGATAAGGAGAGCCTTTGTTGATACATGAACTATTCGAGCATACAAAATAGAATGTTTATTTGAAGGTTTAGTGTTTGGCACATACAAATTTTCTTGGAACGGTAGGTAGATACCGCATATAGGAAGGTATGGTGGACTCATCTGGAATAACTTCGGGGTATAAGGGAATGGATGCACAAGCAGTATTCCCGCTTAGTACAGGTGAAGGCTAGCAAAAGACTGTGAAGTGACCAACTAGAGAGTGACAACAGCCATGTACATGCATTAAAATTAATAAACATTGGATGCAAGCATGAGTAGGATATAATCCACCATGAACGTAAGTATCGTGAAGGCTATGTTGATTTTGTTTCAACTACATGCATGAACATGTGCCAAGTCAAGTCACTTAAATCATTCAAAGGAGGATACCACCCCATCATACCACATCATAATCATCTCAATAGCATGTTGGCATACAAGGTAAATCATTACAACTCATAGCTAATCAAGCATGGCACAAGCAACTATGATCTCTAATTGTCATTGCAAACATGTTTATTCATAATAAGCTGAATCAAGAATGATGGACTCATCATATTTACAAAAACAAAAGAGGTCGAGTTCATACCAGCTTTCTCATCTCAGTCAGTCCATCATATATCATCATAATTGCCTTTCAATTGCACGACCAAATGGTGTGTATAATAATAAGAGTGCATGTGCATTGGACTAAGCTGGAATCTGCGAGCATTCAATAAACAGGAGAAGACAAGGCAATATGGGCTCTTGGTTAAATCAATCAATAATGCATATAAGAGCCACTTAAACAATTTAATTATGGTCTTCTCCCAGTGACCCCCAAGAAAGGAAAAGAAATAAAACTATTTACACGGGAAAGCTCCCAACAAGCGAAAGAAGAACGGGAAATATTTTTGGGTTTTATTTTTAATTATTACTACTACAGCAGAAAAATAAACTACTACTAATTTTTTGGTTTTTCTTAAGGTTAAGTAAACACACAAGAATAAAGTAGGAAAAAGAAAATAAACTAGCATGGATATTACAGTGAAAAAGTATGAGCACCGACATCTAGGAATGAGTGTGTATGAACATAAATGTAATGTCAGTGAGAAATACGTACTCCCCCAAGCTTAGGCTTTTGGCCTAAGTTGGTCTATGGCCACGGCTAGCCTGGCGGATATCCATAATAATAGTTGTTGGGGTCATACTGCGATAAGGAATAGCTGGGATCATACTGTGATGAAGAAGAAGACTCTGACTGCCACTGGCTTACAGTCATCTCTGGATCCCAAGAATAAACAGATTGTCGTGGAGGCTCATCTTGTGGTTCATGTTCTGGCTCATCGACTGGTGCAGGGTTTTAGTTGGCGTGGATAGCCATCAACGGAACAAGGTACGTGCCTACAGTCAAATCAAACAAAGAAGGAGCAGGCAGGGTAATAGTCTCAGGATGATGTTTATTAAAGAACAACTGATATCTAAGCTCCCCTGCCCTATTCTTAACAATAAAATCATGTGCCACCATACTTTTATGATCTAGATAAACATGGGGTAGCACTTTTTCTTCCTTCTCAGCATGCCTAATAGGTATGTTAAAATGTTCGGCTAGGCGTGTGGCATAGATGCCTCAAAATATGGGGCCCTTAGTACGGTTCATATTTAACCGTCTAGCAATAATACCGCCCAAACTAAAAGTGTTATCAATATATAAACCTTGGAGCAGAATAATTAAATCAGGGATACTAAGGTTTCCAAAATTTCCGTGTCCAATTAAACAACGACTAGCAAATAATGCAAAGTAACGCAAAACAGGAAAATGTATGCTAGTGATTCTTGCATCGGAAACCTTCCTGGTTTCTCCTATAGTGATATTATCAATAAATCCAGCCACATCATCATGATGTGGTTCTTCTATCTTTCCCTCAAAAGGGACTAAACAAATCCGACAGAAATCATAAAGCGACATCTCCTTAGGCTCATCATATAAATGAAATTCTACCGTAGGTGGTGAGTTCGTGGGATGAAAATAAAAGTTTTGCACAAAGGTATTTGTGAGTAAGAGATACTGATCGCATTGGTCATGGAGGAAAGCGGTGAGGCCTGCATTGTGGGCCAATTCATGAAAATCTTCATAGATACCGGCTGCTCTCAAGAAATCTTCAGAAGGCCATTCACACGCCCGAATCTCCGCGGTGCGTGGCAAATTATACTTAGGCTTAGGTGCCTTTTCCTTTGAGCTTTGGCTTGATGAGCCCCTCAATAATCTCCTCATCATTTTTCTGAAACAATCTGAAATTTTTAGTAACTTCAAAATAAAAGTGAACCAAACTCAATTAAACTGATAGCAACTACTCCTACAAGTGCCTAGAGCCTCTATCGAGCATTAGAACTACTAGGAACCATATAAATGTGACATGCAAGCTCAAGAACATGGTCACCTATGCAGCACAAATTTGCAAAGAATAAAGCACTAGAACAAAAACTAATTGGACCAATGGAGGAGTCACATACCAAGGAACAATCTCCCCAAGCAGTTTTGAGAGGGGTGCTTTGAGCAAGGAGATCGAAAATGGCAGCAAAAGTGGTTGGAACTCGTGCTTGAGTTGGTTTTTCGGGTTTGTGTGAGATAGAGGAAGAAGATGGGTGCTGGGATAAGTGGAGGAGGGCCACCGTGGGCCCATGAGGCAGGGGGGCGCCCTATAGGGGGGGCGCCCACCACCCTCGTGACCAGGTGGCAGCTCCTCCCTCGGTAATTTTTGGACAGTAAATGCTCAAATATTCCCAAAAAATCATATTAAATTGGCATGGCATTCTGAGGATTTTTATTTTCAGGATATTTTATATTGCACGGATAAGTCAGGAAACAAACAGAAAATACTATTTTTACTTTATTTAATATAAATAACAGAAAATATAAAGAGGGTATAGAAGTTTGTGCTTCTAGTTTCATCCATCTCATGCTCATCAAAAAGAATCCGCTAACAAGGTTGATCAATCTTGTTAACAAACTCATTCAGATAATCATGAAACCGGAGAAATTTCGAATAACACTAAGTTACCTCAACGGGGATATGCACATCCCCAATAATAAGAATATCATACTATTTCTTTTTGACAGTAGGAACAGGAAATTCAAAACCTCCAAATATAATCGATGGATTTTTTCCAATAGAGTTGACACTATGAACTTGAGGTTGTTTGCTCGGAAAGTGTACCGTATGCTCATTACCATTAACATGAAAAGTGACATTGCCTTTGTTGCAATCAATAACAGCCCCTGCAGTGTTAAGAAAAGGTCTTCCAAGAATAATAGACATACTATCATCCTCGGGAATATCAAGTATAACAAAGTCTGTTAAAATAGTAACGTTTGCAACCACAACAGGCACATCCTCACAAATACCGACAGGTATAGCAGTTGATTTATCAGCCATTTGCAAAGATATTTCAGTAGGTGTCAACTTATTCAAGTCAAGTCTACGATATAAAGAGAGAGGCATAACACTAACACCGGCTCCAAGATCACATAAAGCAGTTTTAATATAATTTCTTTTAATGGAGCAAGGTATAGTAGGTACTCCGGGATCTCCAAGTTTCTTTGGTATTCCACCCTTAAAAGTATAATTAGCAAGCATGGTGGAAATATCAGCTTCTGGTATCTTTCTTTTATTAGTAATGATATCTTTCATATATTTAGCATAAGGATTCGTTTTGAGAACATCAGTTAATCTCATACGCAAAAAGATAGGCCTAATCATTTCAGCAAAGCTCTCAAAATCCTCATCATCCTTTTTCTTGGATGGTTTCGGAGGAAAATGCATGGGTTGCTGAACCCAAGGTTCCCTTTCTTTACCATGTTTCCTAGCAACAAAGTCTCTTTTATCATAACGTTGATTCTTCGATTGTGGGTTATCAAGATCAACAGCAGGTTCAATTTCTACATCATTGTCATTACTAGGTTGAGCATCATCATAAACATCACCATTAATATTTTTACTAGGTTCATGTTCATTACCAGATTGTGTTTCAGCATCATACATAGATATATCATTTGGATTATCAGGTGGTTCAGCAGTAGGTTCACTAGAAGTTTGCACGGTTCTATCATTTTTCTTCTTCTTTTTAGAAGAACTAGGAGCATCAATATTATTTCTTTGAGAATATTGCTCGATTCTCTTAGGGTGGCCTTCAGGATACAAAGGTTCCTGAGTCATTCTACCAGTTCTAGTAGCCACTCTAACAGCATAATCATTTTTCTTACTATTCATTTCATTAAGCACTTCTTTTTGAGCTTTAAGTACTTGTTCTACTTGAGTGGTGACCATAGAAGCATGTTTGCTAATAAGTTTAAGTTCACCTTTAATATCAGCCATATAATCACCCAAGCGTCTAATCATATAAGCATTTTCTTTTAATTGTCTACCAAAATAAGCATTGAAGCCATCTTGCTTATACATATAGTTATCAAACTCATCCAAGCACTGACTAGCAATTTTAGTAGGAGGGACTTCAGCTTTATCATATCTATAGAGAGAATTTACCTTTACTACATGTGTTGGGATATCAGGATCAGGAGGTTCTTCAGTAAATAAATGATTGAGATCATCAGTTTCTTCAACAGGTGATGAATTAAGACCATGTATTTCTTCAATAGGAGACAAATTCTTAACGTCTTCAGCTTTAATACCTTTTTCTTTCATAGATTTCTTTGCCTCTTGCATGTCTTCGGGACTGAGAAATAGAACACCTCTCTTCTTCGGAGTTGGTTCAAGAATAGGCTCAGTAATTGGAGCAGGAGTTGGCTCAAAAGGTGGCTCAGGAGGTGCCCACTTATTTTCATTTGTCAACATATTATTCAATAGAATTTCAGCTTCATCTGGTGTTCTTTTCCTGGAAAGAGAACCAGCACAACTATCCAGGTAATCTCTGGAAGCATCGGTTAGTCCATTATAAAAGATATCAAGTATTTCAGGTTTCTTAAGAGGATGATCAGGCAAAGCATTAAGTAACTTGAGAAGCCTCCCCCAAGCTTGTGGGAGACTCTCTTCTTTAATTTGCACAAAGTTGTATATTTCCCTCAAAGAAGCTTGTTTCTTATGAGCAGGGAAATATTTAGCAGAGAAGTAATAAATCATATCATGGGGACTACGCACACAACTAGGATCAAGAGAATTAAACCATATCTTAGCATCGCCCTTTAATGAGAACAGAAATATTTTGAGTAAATAGAGGTAACGTGATCTCTTATTATTAGTGAATAGGGCAGCTATATCATTTAACTTAGTAAGATGTGCCACAATAGTTTACATTCATAGCCATAAAACGGATCAGATTCAACCAAAGTAATTATATCAAGATCAACAGAGAATTCATAATCTTTATCATGAACACATATAGGTGAAATAGCAAAAGCAGGATCGGCTTTCATTTTATCTCTAGGTGATTCTTTGTTCCATTTAATTAATAACCTCTTAAGCTCATATCTATCTCTGCAAGCTAAAATAGCTAAAGAAGCATCTTGATCAAATAAATAACCCTCAGGAATAACAGGCATATTTTCATCATCACTATCATCATCGTATTCAGATTCAATAATTTCTTTTTCTCTAGCCCTAGCAATTTGTTCTTCTAGAAAATCACTAAGTGGCACAGTAGTATCAGGCATAGAAGCAGTTTCATCATAAGTATCATGCATAGCAGAAGTGGCACCATCAATAACATGCGACATATCAGAACGAATAGTAGAAGCAGATGTAGGTGTCGCAAACTTACTCATAACTAAAGGTGAATCAAGTGCAGAGCTAGATGGCAGTTCCTTACCTCCCCTCGTAGTTGAGGGATAGATCTTAGTTTTTCGATCTCTCAAGTTCTTCCTAGTGTCCAGCAGATATAAATCCCAAGTGACTCAAAGAATAGTGCTATGCTCCCCGACAACGGTGCCAGAAATTTCTCTTGATAACCCACAAGTATAGGGGATCGCAACAGCTTTCGAGGGTAGAGTATTCAAACCAAATTTATTGATTCGACACAAGGGGAGCCAAAGTATATTCTCAATTATTAGTAGCTGAGTTGTCAATTCAACCACACCTGGAAACTTAGTATCTGCAGCAAAGTAATATGATAGTGGTGGTAGCGGCAACAAAAGTAAAGACAGCAAAAGTAATGTTTTTGGTATTTTGTAGTGATTGTAACAGTAGCAACGGTAAAGTAAATAAGCGTAAACCAATATATGGAAAACTCGAAGGCACCGGATTAGTGCTGGATAATTATGCTGGATGCGGTTCATCATGTAACAGTCATAACATAGGGTGACACGGAACTAGCTCCAGTTCGTCAATGTAATGTAGGCATGTATTCCGTATATAGTCATGCATGCTTATGGAAAAGAACTTGCATGACATCTTTTGTCCTACCCTCCCGTGGCTGCGGGGTCCTATTGGAAACTAAGGAATATGAAGGCCTCCTTTTAATAGAGAATCGGAACAAAGCATTAGCACATAGTGAATACATGAACTCCTCAAACTATGGTCATCACCGGGAGTGGTCCCGATTATTGTCACTTCGGGGTTGCCGGATCATAACACATAGTAGGTGACTATAGACTTGCAAGATAGGATCTAGAACTCTCATATTGATGAAAACATAATAGGTTCAGATCTGAAATCATGGCACTCGGGCCCTAGTGACAAGCATTAAGCATAGCAAAGTCATAGAAACATCAATCTCAGAACATAATGGATACTAGGGATCAAACCCTAACAAACCTAACTCGATTACATGATAAATCTCATCCAACCCATCACCGTCCAGCAAGCCTACGACGCAATTACTCACGCACAGCGATGAGCATCATGAAATTGGTGATGGAGGATGGTTGATGATGACGATGGCGACGAATCCCCCTCTCCGGAGCCCCGAATGGACTCCAGATCAGCCCTCCCGAGAGGTTTTAGGGTTTGGCAGCAGCTCCATATCGTAAAACGCCAAGATTTCCTCTCTTTGGTTTTTTTCTCTCCGAAAGAAAATATATAGAGTTGGAGTTGGCGTCGGAGGGTCAACAGGGGGCCCACGAGGTAGGGGGCGCGCCCTAGGGGGGCCACCCTCGTGGAAAGGGTGTGGTCCCCCTGGTCTTCATATTTGGCGAGGATTTTTTATTGTTTTTTCTAAGACCTCCCGTGGAGTTTCAGGTCATTCCGAAAATATATTTTTTCTGCACATAAAACAACATCATGGTAATTCTGCTGAAAACAGCGTCAGTCCGGGTTAGTTCCATTCAAATCATACAAGATAGAGTCCAAAACAAGGGCAAAAGTGTTTGGAAAAGTAGATACGACGGAGACGTATCAGCATTCTCCGGAGCACTGTCTCAATCAACACCAAGAACCTAAGGCATCGTGACCGAGGGAATATGCGCAACCTCCTCTTCACGAAGCTGCACGAACGATACAAGTTCCCCGGTGACTTCGCAAACACAAGCCTCTCAGGGAATAAAGTGAACAATGCCTCCCTCACGAAGATGAGCACGGCCCTGGCTACTTGGAGAGTCGTGATGAAGAGAAGGATTGAAAAAGGTGATTGTTATGAGAATATCACGGAGACAAATCCTTCGATCAGCAAAGCTGACTACCTAGAGTTCAAGATCAAGTGCGAGAGCAACACAACCGCGGAATCAAGTCAGTGGGGGAAACATATGCGGGACTTGAACTGAGGGGTCCACAAACTCGTTCTCGGCAGTTACAGAGTGGCGGAACCTATATGGGACAAGGAGGACGCGGAGCGTGTCTAGCAAGGCCTACCGCCCCTCTTTGATAAATACAGTGACAAGCAGACCAGGAACTATGTCAGGGCCCAGTACAAGATTGACCCGGTAACCAATGAGCTTACCACGGATCCAAAGACCAAGGCGCTTGAGCTTGTTCTAGTAAGGAATACACCCCCGCGTAATTAGCTCCATATGGTTGCATTCTAATTAATGAAGCCAATTTTCTAAATGGTTCACATTCCTTCCACAGGAAACTAAAAGCAGTAGCGCAGGGTCGCCACAGAGCTCCCCTTGGCACACCACTTTAAATAGGGCGTTGAACGTAATGAAACATAAGGATAAGCTCAGTAAGCCTACGTCAGCTGGTCGTGTGGCCGGCAAAGGCTTGTCCATGAAATGGTCGGAATACTATACCACTAGGCGAAAGGAGAGAATGACCAGCTCGAAAATCCAGGAGCGCGAGGTTCAAGAACTCCAGGCACAAGTGGCGCGGATTTCGGAGATAGTCGAAGAGCAAGTGCGAGACCAACTGGGAGCGACGATCACCGCCATTATGCCTACCTTGCTTGAGGGGCTGCAGGCGTAGATTGCGGGCGGCCAACAGGGGCCGCCCCGATTCCCAGCTTCACGGGCAGCAACTTGCACAACGCGCCGGCGGCGCCATTGGTGTCTCCGGTGGAGGCGGCATTGATGTCTCCGGCATCGGCGCCAGCATTGCAGCTTAATGCACCCGGGTGTGGGAAGAATACGCCAGCCGGCACCTCGGCAGTAAGCGGCCCCTCCGTCACTTACACGCCCACCATTGGCGGTGCCTCGACATTAGACGAGCTCGACGCCATCACGGTAACTAAGCCTCTCGGTCGATGACTTCATCTCCTTGCCTTTGACTGGGCATCCCTGACGCCCTACATGTTTTCACAGGGCACGACCGACATTCCATGCACTTCGTGGACGGCAAGTTGATCGATGTCGCCAAGGCCAGAATCGTTCAACCGGGCAACCGCGTGTTCCACGGTAATCCGATGCCACACAACGTGTATAGGGTTCAACTGGTTCGGGTGCTGCGGGGCTGTGACGACTTGTTACCTCCATATCGACCCCCTGAGGCCGACTAAGATGATGTGATGACCCTCAGCACCTGCATAAGCTGGTCCATGCTTTGGCCGAAGAGCCAGATTCGTTTGGGGGTGGGGGACACCACCCCACAGACAACACCGCCAATCGTGTCGGCGCCAAGCCATGGCAAGACCGCCACAATGCTATCGCCGTCAGCTGATCCGGACATGCATATGGCACAGGATTCGGACGACGACGACGGTACATTTACCAGGGTTGATAAGTACTTCAACAAACATGGGTACGGTGACGAATTCTTGGGGCCTCCTTCTCAAGAACCCAACCCTGCAAAAGACGATCGCGATCTAGCTGGTACCGCGGAGAAACCCAATTGCAACAAGCACCGTCTGGCGTTTAGTTCTTAGGAGATGCCTCTCGCTGCCGCCTTCACCGAGCCTCAGATAGGTGAGATGCAAAATATTTTCAGCCCCAACACACTCAAGAAGGTGGTCTCTGAGCAGAACTTGATCCCATTATAGCAGAAGAAGAAGGGACAGAAAAGAAAGAATAACAAGGGTGCGAGCCAGCCGACACCGAGTACAATCCGTGCCCAGGACGGGCCACCTTCACCTAAGGATATCTCGAGGAGGGTGCATGTGGCGGGTAGGCCGTGCTACCGGCTAATCTTTTCAATGCTGCAACCGGTGCTATGCGGAGTCTGCATGATAGTGTTCTTTCTTTGGAGAAGCGGCGTCTCTCCGAGAATGATGTGTCATACCCAGTTTTCGTCACCAAGGTGCCAGAGGGCAAGGGCTTTGTCGATAGCGCCATCAGGGGTATGATCGTCCTTCGGTTTGATAACATCTTCGCTATGTTTAACCTTCATCTGCTGCACTACACCTTCATTTGGGTATTTTCGCTAAGTATGGAGATGCAGATCATTAGAGACAAGACCCCGGACATCGTGATAGTCGACCCATTCTACATGCATGCCATGATCTTGGGCATCGCTGGGGACCGGCAAGTCGCGGGTTCATACCTCGAAGGCGTCATTCTGGTGAACCCAGATAAGGATAACTTCCTCGTGCCTTACTTTCCCGAGTAAGTCATCCCCTCACCGCCCCGTAACATATGATTTCTTAGATTTCGATCGTTCTTTTTTTCTAACATTCCGTGTTTTGTGCAGTGACACACGTTGCACACTCATCCACTTAAGCCCGAACTATTCCATGGCCACGTATTTCGACTCGGACCGTCAGTCGAATAAGGACTACACAAATATCAAGAAAGTTCTTGATGATGTTCTCCCCGGCTACGCCAAATCTGGAGGCACCTTCAGGAGGCCAATTTTTAGGTACGCCAAGCACGTGTTCACCCACGTAACGATGTTCCCCTGCGTCAAGCAGCCGCCTGGCGGTCATAAGGATGCCTACTACACCCTCCATCACATGTGGGCGATCGTACGGGACCATAATCACCTTCTGCTACCAAATAGTCTCAAAGATTGGGCTGCACGCTTGTCAGCAATCCAGGACGCGGACCTCAGACAAGAATTCTTTCTCATACAGTCGAAGTTTGCGGAAATCATCCATCAAGATGTCCTTCGTACCTCGGGGCAGTTCTACCTCAAATATCAACCGTCCAACAGTGAAATAGAAACAACGCTACAAATACAGGCTAACAACGATCGCGATTTCATGACCATCACGAAAGACGGCGGCTTCATCCACGCTCCGGTCCCTGAGTCGAGTCGAAAGTAGTGATGCTATGTAGTTCTGAAATATCGATTAGCTCATGTTCTAATTAAACTTTAATGAACTTGTATGTCTCTTTGGTTTGGACAGTCGTTCAACTTATATGTAATCGATGCTATTTATTAGGACCATGAATCGTGCTATTAATGTGTTGCTTTTCTCTTCCGATCCTTTTGTTGCATACTTATATATTGCTTATGTATTGTCTGTGAATTGCTACTAACGTTTTGTTTGTCTAGTGCATAGAGATGCCGTTGTATGTCGTGTACAAGGGTAAGGTTCTCGGAGTCTACGACGAGTGGGAGGAGTGTCAGAGACAGGTTCACCGTTTCAGCGGTAACAGTTACAAAGGGTACACCACTAGGGCGGTGGCAGAAGCTAGATACGCACGCTATCTAGCGGGAGAGAGGAGGGAGTGGAGGAGGAACCGGATGAAGACCAGTTTCATCGCGATGATGCTCATCGTGACCGCAACTCTCTTCTATGTGATGGTAGTTTAGATATCGACTTGTAATGTGAAGACAATCTCGCTACTCGTGGTCTCAAGACTTGTAATGTTCTAACTTTGTTCGGTCTTTTGAATTCGGAGACTAATATGATGAATTGTATTCAGAGACTAATCTTCTATTGTATTCGATAAATCTGATGTTTATATGTTGTGATGTTTATATTCTGTGCTGTAATGTATTTTGTAACCTGTGCAAATATCAGAAAAGCAAAAAAAATACTAATATTCATAGTAGTGGCGCACCTTGTTGAGCATTAGTGGCGCACCAGGGCTAAATACCAGTGGCGCATTATGGGGTATAGTAATGGCGCACTTGGGGGCATACGTGAAGGTAAATATGCCCCCCTAGGAGGCATAGTAATGGCGCACCGTTTGACATAGTAATGGCGCACTGCCAGGTGCGCCACTATTGTATGGTATACTAATGGCGCACCAGGGGTGCGCCATTAGTACTTGTTACTAGAGGCGTGATGATAGTGGCGCACCTATAGTGCGCCATTAATGGCCAAAACAGGTGCGCCACTAACAGGCCTTTTCCTAGTAGTGGAGGCAGGGGGCGACAGTGACGAAGGGGGTGGGGCAGGACGACGGCGAGGACGGGGGCGGGCCGGGGCGGCGCGTGTCGGGGCAGGGCCGGGGCGGCGAGCGGCGACGGCGTTGGGCGAGGGGCGCGGGCGACGGCGACGATGAGCAGGGCGTCGGGGCAGAGGACGGCGTCGGGGGGAAACTGCTGAAAATTTGCAAAGTGTTGTCTTATATAGCCAGCCCTTTGGTCCAGGTTCATAGCACCAACCGGGACTAAAGCACCCCTTTAGTCCCGGTTGGTGCCACCAACCGGTACCAAAGGTATCTTTTCAGCAGCCCAAAGGGCGGGAAGCAAAGACCTTTGGTCCCGGTTGGTGGCACCAACCGGGACTAAAGGTGGGCATTAGTCCACATTAGTCCCGGTTGGTGCCACCAACCGGGACCAAAGGTGGGTATTAGTCCCGGTTGGTGCCACCAACGGGGAAGAAAGGGGGTGTTGCTGCCGTGGCCAAAACTTTAGTCCCACCTCGCTAGCTGAGAGGCTTCCGCACCGGTTTATAAGCGCGGCTCTGCCTCCCCTTTCGAACTCCTCTGAACTGCAGGCTTACGGGCCTAAACACACTGTATCTGCCTGTGGGCCTACTAGGCCTTCTGCGGGCCTGAATCCTGGCCCATGGGTGGGTTTCTAGTCATATTTAGGCCGTGGTGGCCCAGTAGGTGGCATTTTATTTTTTTCTAGTTTTTTCCTTTGTTGCTTTATTTTTTTAATTTTGTTTCTACTTATAACAAAATACACACTATTCTATTTCTATTTATTTTATTAAAGTTTATTTATTTTATTTTATTAAAGTTTATTTTATTTTATTTTCTTTCTACTTATTTATTTTATTTTGTTTTGTTTCTACTTATTTATTAAAGTTTATTTTATTTTGTTTTATTTTGTTTCTACTTATTTATTTAAGTTTATTTTGATTCTACTTATTTATTTTATTTATTTATTTTATGAAAATTCTATTTGCTTTTAATGTTTTGAACAGAAAATACTTTGATAATTTTAGTTGCATAAATTTTATATAATTTTAGTTTCAATAATACTAGAGGTTTATAAAACTTTTCAATTGATTCCTTTAGCTATTAGAGTTTCATTAAAGTTTTCTAGTTCATTCTTTTTTCTATTAGAGATTTATTAAAGTTTTCTAGTTCATTCTTTTAGTTTACTATTTTTGCTATTAAAGTTTCATAATAGATTTCCAGATCATTCTTTTTTATATTAGTTCATTCTTTGAGCTAAATGATCCTGAAATTGAAAAGCACTTCAGATGAACTCTGAAGAGATTGAAAATTGGCATGGTATCATCATTTCACCCACATACCATGTGCTAAAAAGTTTAGAGGGTTAAGGCAAAAACTAGATGCACTTCGTGTACAAAATGGACAATATCTTTCGAAGTATCAGCGTTTTGGACGAAAACTCATCTGTTACAAAGGGGTTTCATTTTTTTGAACTTACTTGAACTCCAGACTTTTTGTGTGTTCAAAATGCACCATTCAAAGCCACATCATCAATTTTCAACCCTTTCTGACTTCATTTGTTATTTTATTTTTCATGCATTTATTGTTTTTTTGAGCTATATGACCCTGAAAATGGAAAGCACTACAAATGAACTCTGAAAAGGTTGTGAAGATGGCATGGTATCATCATTTAACCCAAATAGCATGTGCTAAAAAGTTGAGAGGGTTACGGCAAAAACTGGATGCACTTCATGTACAAAATGGACAATCTCTTTCGAAGTATCAGGGTTTCAGACGAAAACTCATCTGTTACAAAGGGATTTCATTTTTTTTAACTTATTTGAACTCCAGACTTGTTATGTGTTCAAAATGCACCATTCAAAGCCACATCATCACTTTTCAACCCTTTATGACGTCATTTGTTATTTTTCATGCATTTAGTGATTTTTTTGAGCTATATGACCCTGAAAATGAAAAGCACTACAAATGAACTCTGAAAAGGTTGAAAGTTGGCATGCTATCATCATTTCACCCAAATAGCATGTGCTAAAAAGTTGAGAGGGTTACGGGAAAAACTGGATGCACTTCGTGTACAAAACGGACAATCTCTTTCGATGTATCAGGGTTTCGGACGAAAGCTCATCTGTTACAAAGGGATTTCTTTTTCTAAACTTATTTGAACTCCAGACTTTTTGTGTGTTCAAAATGCACCATTCAAAGCCACATCATCAATTTTCAACCCTTTCTGACTTCAATTGTTATTTTTCATGCATTTACTGATTTTTTTTGAGCTATATGATCCTGAAAATGAAAAGCACTACAAATGAACTCTAACAAGGTTGAAAGTTGGCATGGTATCATCATTTCACCCAAATAGCATATGCTAAAAAGTTGAGAGGGTTACGGCAAAAATTGGATGCACTGCATGTACAAAATGGACAATCTCTTTCGACATATCAGAGTTTCATAAGGAAACTCGTTTGTTACATGGATATTCTAGATCAAATGTATCATCATAATAGTTGTGGATAAAAAGTCTTCACTTTTTCTTCGCTTGTGTCCTTTGCTAATTGTGTTGTAACCATGTATAATCTTCATCATTTAACAGGGTGCTTGGGTCATCCTTGAATTTGAAGGGAGGAATTTCATGAAACAATTCGTAATATTCAGACATGTTTGTATTGGCCTCCACTCCCACAATGTCTCTTTTTCCTGAAAGAACTATGTGGCGCTTTGGCTCATCATATGATGTATTCGCTTCCTTATCTTTTCTTTTTCTCGGTTTGGTAGACATGTCCTTCACATAGAAAACCTGCGCCACATCATTGGCTAAGACGAATGATCGGAGTAAGACTTCGTGTTCCCACAATTAGGGCATGGACAACACATAAAACCATTCTGCTTGTTTTCCTCAGCCACTTTGAGAAAATTATGCAGGCCCTTAATGTACTCAGAGGTGTGTCTGTCATCGTACATCCATTGTCGGTTCATCTGCGTGCATTGTATATAATTATGTGTGTCAAAAACCATTACAAATTCACATGGATAGATAAGTGACCAAATTTATAGAAGTTCATCATCACATTAAAACCAAAGTACATACATAGTTCTCATTGAACAACATATAACTCTCCAGAGCATATAGTTAAACCATACATTAAAACTATGTAAAACCTTTAAATGCAACAACAAATGCGATCATAATCACAACCAAGGTAACAATTGGTCCAACGGCATAATGATACCAAGCCTCGGTATGAATGGCATATTTTCTAATCTTTCTAATCTTCAACCGCATTGCATCCATCTTGATCTTGTGATCATCGACGACATCCGCAACATGCAACTCCAATATCAGCTTCTCCTCCTCAATTTTTTTTATTTTTTCCTTAAAATAATTGTTTTCTTCTTCAACTAAATTTAACCTCTCGACAATAGGGTATGTTTGAATTTCCGTTTCAACTACCTCCTAGATAAATAAAATCTATGTCAACTTGATCAGCATAATTTGTTGGGGAACGTAGTAATTTCAAAAAAATTCCTACCCACACACAAGATCATGGTGATGCATAGCAACGGGAGGGGAGAGTATCGTCTACGTACCCTCGTAGACCATAAGAGGAAGCGTTATGAGAACGCGGTAGATGTAGTTGAATGTCTTCACGATCCGACCGATCCAAGTACCGAACGCACATCACCTCCAAGTTCAGCACATGTTCAGCTCGATGACGTCCCACGAACTCTGATCCAGCGGAGCTTCACGGGAGAGTTCTGTCAGCACGATGGCGTGATGATGGTGATGATGTTGCTACAGACGCAGGACTTCGTCTAAGCACCGCTATGATATGATCAAGGTGGATTATGGTGGAGGGGGGCACCGCACACGGCTTGGAACAATCAACTTGTGTGTTCTGGGGTGCCCCCTGCCCCCGTATATAAAGGACCAAGGGGGAGGTCGGCCGGCCCCTGTAGGGCACGCCAGGAGGAGGAGGAGGACTCCCCTTTCCTACTCCTCCTGTCCTACTCCTACTAGGAGGAGGAAAGGAAGGAGGAGGGGGAGAAGGAAGGAGAGGGAGGAAAGGAGGAAAGGGGGCCGGCCCCCTAGTCCAATTCGGTTTGGGCTAGGGGGGCCGCGCGCCCTGCCTCCTCTCTTCCACCACTTGGCCCATGAGGCCCAATACTTCTTCCCCATATTCCCATAACTCCCCGGTACTCCGAAAAATACCCGAATCATTCGGAACCTTTCCGATGTCCGAATATAGTCGTCCAATATATCTATCTTTACATCTCGACCATTTCGAGACTCCTCGTCATGTCCCCGCTCTCATCTGGGACTCCGAACTACCTTCGGTACATCAAATCACATAAACTCATAATACCTATCGTAACCGAACATTAAGCGTGCGAACCCTACGGGTTCGAGAACTATGTAGACATGACCGAGACACGTCTCCGGTCAATAACCAATAGCGGAACCTGGATGTTCATATTGGCTCCTACATATTCTACGAAGATCTTTATCGGTCAAACCGCATAACAACATACGTTGTTCCCTTTGTCATCGGTATGTTACTTGCCCGAGATTCGATCGTCGGTATCTCAATACCTAGTTCAATCTCATTACCAGCAAGTCTCTTTACTCGTGTCCGTAATGCATCATCCCACAACTAACTCATTAGTTGCATTGCTTGCAAGGCTTATAGTGATGTGCATTACCGAGAGGCCCTAGAGATACCTCTCCGACAATCGGAGTGACAAATCCTAATCTCGATCTATGCCAACTCAACAAGTACCACCGGAGACACCTGTAGAGCATCTTTATAATCAACCAGTTACGTTGTGACATTTGGTAGCACACAAAGTGACAATCAGACTGACAAATCCTAATCTCGATCTATGCCAACTCAACAAGTACCATCGGACCCACCTGTAGAGCACCTTTATAATCACCCAGTTATGTTGTGACGTTTGGTAGCACACAAAGTGTTCCTCCAGTAATCGGGAGTTGCATAATCTCATAGTCATAGGAACATGTATAAGTCATGAAGAAAGCAATAGCAGTAAACTAAAACGATCAAGTGCTAAGCTAACGGAATGGGTCAAGTCAATCACATCATTCTCCTAATGATGTGATCCCGTTTATCAAATGACAAATCATGTCTATGGTTAGGAAACATAACCATCTTTGATCAACGAGCTAGTCAAGTAGAGGCATACTAGTGACACTCTTTTTGTCTATGTATTTACACATGCATTATGTTTCCGGTTAATACAATTCTAGCATGAATAATAAACATTTATCATGAAATAAGGAAATAAATAATAACTTTATTATTGCCTCTAGGGCATATTTCCTTCAGTCTCCCAGTTGCACTAGAGTCAATAATCTAGATTACACAGTAATGATTCTAACACCCATGGAGCCTTGGTGCTGATCATGTTTTGCTCGTGAGAGAGGCTTAGTCAACGGGTCTGCAACATTCAGATCCGTATGTATCTTGCAAATCTCTATGTCTCCCACCTGGACTTGATCGCGGATGGAATTGAAGCGTCTCTTGATGTGTTTAGTTCTCTTGTGAAATCTGGATTCCTTTGCCAAGGCAATTGCACCAGTATTGTCACAAAAGATTTTCATTGGACCCGATGCACTAGGTATGACACATAGATCGGATATGAACTCCTTCATCCATACTCCTTCATTTGTTGCTTCCGAAGCAGCTATGTACTCCGCATCACACATAGATCCCGCCACGACGCTTTATTTAGAACTGCTCCAACTGACAGCTCCACCGTTCAATATAAACACGTATCCGGTTTGCGATTTAGAATTGTCCGGATCAGAGGCAAAGCTTGCATCGACGTAACCATTTATGACGAGCTCTTTGTCACCTCCATTGTCACCTCCATAAACAAGAAACATATCCTTAGTCCTTTTCAGGTATTTCAGGATGTTCTTGACCGCTGTCTAGTGATCCATTCTTGGATTACTTTGGTACCTCCCTGCTAAACTAATAGCAAGGCACACATCAGGTCTGGTACACAGCATTGCATACATGATAGAGCCTATGGCTAAAGCATAGGGAACACTTTTCATTTTATCTCTATCTTCTGTAGTGGTCGGGCATTGAGTCTTACTCAACTTCACACCTTGTAACATAGGCAAGAACCCTTTCTTAGCTTGATCCATTTTGAAATTTTTCAAAACTTTATCAAGGTATGTGCTTTGTGAAAGTCCAATTAAGCATCTTGATCTATATAAGCAGCTTCACCGAGGTCTTTCATTGAAAAACTCTTATTCAAGTATCCTTTTATGCTATCCAGAAATTCTATATCATTTCCAATCAACAATATGTCATCCACATATAATATTAGAAATGCTAGATGGCTCCCACTCACTTTCTTGTAAATACAAGCTTCTCCAGAAGTCTGTATAAATCATATACTTGATCACACTATCAAAACGTTTATTCCAACTCCGAGAGGCTTGCACCAATCCATAAATGGATCGCTGGAGCTTGTACACTTTGTTAGCACCTTTTGGATCGATAAAACCTTCTGGTTGCATCATATACAACTCTTCTTCCATAAATCCATTCAGGAATGCAGTCTTTACATCCATTTGCCAAATTTCATAATCATAAAATGCGGCAATTGCTAACATGATTCGGACGAACTTAAGCATCGCTACTAGTGAGAAGGTCTCATCATAGTCAACTCCTTGAACTTGTCGAAAACCTTTCACAACAAGTCGAGCTTTGTAGACAGTAACGTTACCGTCAGCGTCAGTCTTCTTCTTGAAGATCCATTTATTCTCGATGGCTTGCCGATCATCGGAAAAGTCAACCACATTCCACACTTTTTCTCATACATGGATCCCATCTCAGATTTCATGGCCTCAAGCCATTTTGCGGAATATGCGCTCATCATCGCTTCCTCATAGTTCGTACGTTCGTCATGGTCAAGTAACATGACCTCCAGAATAGGATTACCATACCACTCTGGTGTGGATATTACTCTGGTTGACCTACAAGGTTCGGTAGTAACTTGATTTGAAGTTTCATGATCATCATAATTGGCTTCCTCACTAATTAGTGTAGGTGTCACAGGAACCGGTTTCTATGATGGACTACTTTCCAATAAGTGAGCAGGTACAGTTACCTCATCAAGTTTTACTTTCCTCCCACTAACTTCTTTCAAGAGAAACTCTCTCTCTCTCTCTAGAAAGGATCCATTCTTAGCAACAAATGTCATGCCTTCGGATATGTGATAGACCCAACAGTCTCCTTTGGGTATCCTATGAAGACACATTTCTCCGATTTTGGTTCGAGCTAATCAGGTTGAAGCTTTTTCACATAAGCATCGCAGCCCCAAACTTTAAGAAATGACAACTTTGGTTTCTTTCCAAACCATAGTTCATAAGGCGTCGTCTCAACGGATTTAGATGGTGCCCTATTTAACGTGAATGCAACTGTCTCTAAAGCATAACCCCAAAACGATAGCGGTAAATCAGTAAGAGACATCATAGATCGCACCATATCTAGTAAAGTGCGATTACGACGTTCGGACACACTATTATGTTGCGGTGTTCCGGGTGGCGTGAGTTGCGAAACTATTCCACATTGTTTCAAATGAATACCAAACTCGTAACTCAAATATTCACCTCCACGATCAGATCGTAGAAACTTGATTTTCTTGTTACAATGATTTTCCACCTCATTCTGAAATTCTTTGAACTTTTCAAATGTTTTAGACTTATGTTTCATCAAGTAGATATACCCATATCTGCTCAAATCATCTGTGAAGGTGGGAAAATAACGATACCCGCCATGAGCCTCAATATTCATCAGACCACTTACATCAGTATGTATGATTTCCAACAAATCTGTTGCTCGCTCCATAGTTCTGGAGAACGGCGTTTTAGTCATCTTGCCCGTGAGGCATGGTTCACATGTACCAAGTGATTCATAATCAAGTGATTCCAAAAGTCCATCAGAATGGAGTTTCTTCATGCGCTTTATACCAATATGACCTAAACGGTAGTGCCACAAATAAGTTGCACTATCATTATCAACTCTTCATCTTTTGGCTTCAACATTATGAATATGTGTATCAGTACTATCGAGATTCATTAAAAATAGACCACTCTTCAAGGGTGCATGACCATAAAAGATATTACTCATATAAATAGAAGAACCATTATTCTCTGATTTAAATGAATAACCATCTCACATCAAACAAGATCCAGATATAATGTTCGTGCTCAATGCTAGCACCAGATAACAATTATTCTGGTCTAAAACTAATCCCGAAGGTAGATGTAGAGGTAGCGTGCCGACAGCGATCACATCTACTTTGGAACCATTTCCCACGCGCATCGTCACCTCGTCCTTAGCCAATCTTCGCTTAATCCGTAGTCCCTGTTTCGAGTTGCAAATATTAGCAACAGAACCAGTATCAAATACCCAGGTGCTACTGCGAGCTTTAGTAAGGTACACATCAATAACATGTATATCACATATACCTTTGTTCACCTTGCCATCCTTCTTATCCGCCAAATACTTGGGGTAGTTCCGCTTTGAGTGACCAGTCCCTTTACAGTAGAAGCACTCAGTCTCAGGCTTAGCTCCAGACCTAGATTTCTTTTCTTGAGCAGCAACTTGTTTGCCATTCTTCTTGAAGTTCCCTTTCTTCTTCCCTTTACCTTTTTTTTCCTTGAAACTGTTGGTCTTGTTGACCATTAACACTTGATGCTCCTTCTTGAATTCCACCTCCGGAGCTTTTAGCATTGCAAAGAGCTCGGGAATCATCTTATCCATCCCTTGCATATTATGGTTCATCACGAAGCTCTTGTAGCTTGGTGGCAGTGATTGAAGAACTCTGTCAATGACACTATCAATAGGAAGATTAACCCCCAGTTGAGTCAAGTGGTTATGGTACCCAGACATTCTGAGTATATGTTCACTGACAAAACTATTCTCCTCCATCTTGCAGCTATAGAACTTATTGGAGACTTCATATCTCTCAATCCGGGCTTTTACTTGAAATATTAACTTCAACTCCTAGAACATCTCATATGCTCCATGACGTTCAAAACATCGTTTATGTCTCGGTTCTAAGCCGTAAAGCATGGCACACTGAACCATCGAGTAGTCATCAGCTTTGCTCTGCCAGACGTTCATAACATCTGGCGTTGCTCCTGTAGCGGATTTGGCACCTAGCGGTGCTTCCAGGACGTAATTCTTTTATGCAGCAATGAGGATAATCCTCAAGTTACGGAACCAGTCCGTGTAATTGCTACCATCATCTTTCAACTTTTCTTTCTCAAGGAACACATTAAAATTTAATGGAACAACAGCACGGGCCATCTACCTACAACAACATAGACAAGCAAAATACTATCAGGTACTAAGTTCATGATAAATTAAAGTTCAATTAATCATATTTAAGAACTCCCACTTAGATAGACATCCCTCTAATCATCTAAGTGATCATGTGATCCATATCAACTAAACCATGACCGATCATCACGTGAAATGGAGTAGTTTCAATGGTGAACATCACTATGTTGATCATATCTACTATATGATTCACGCTCGACCTTTCGGTCTCAGTGTTCCGAGGTCATATCTACATATGCTAGGCTCGTCAAGTTTAACCCGAGTATTTCTGCGTGTGCAAAACTGGCTTGCACCCATTGTATGTGAACGTAGAGCTTATCACACCCGATCATCATGTGGTGTCTCGGCACGATGAACTTTGGCAATGGTGCATACTCGGGGAGAACACGTGTACCTCGAAATTTAATGAGAGATCATCTTATAATGTTATCGTCAATCAAGCAGAATAAGATGCATAAAGGATAAACATCACATGCAATCATTATAAGTGATATGATATGGCCATCATCGTCTTGTGCCTGTGATCTCCATCTCCAAAGCACCGTCATGATCACCATCGTCACTGGCTCGACACCTTGATCTCCATCGAAGCATCGTTGTCTTCACGCCAACTATTGCCTCCACGACTATCGCTACTGCTTAGTGATAAAGTAAAGCAATTACATGGCGATTGAATTTCATACAATAAAGCGACAACCATATGGCTCTTGCCAGTTGTTGATAACTGTGTTACAAAACATGGTCATCTCATACAATAAAATTTAGCATCATGTCTTGACCATGTCACATCACAACATGCCCTTCAAAAACAAGTTCGACGTCCTCTACTTTGTTGTTGCAAGTTTTACGTGGCTGCTACAGGCTGAGCAAGAATCGTTCTTACCTACGCATCAAAACCACAACGATATTTCGTCAAGTTAGTGTTATTTTAACCTTCAAAAAGGACTGGGCGTAGTCACACTCGGTTCAACTAAAGTTGGAGAAACTGACACCCGCCAGCCACCTATGTGCGAAGCACGTTGGTAGAACCAGTCTCGCGTAAGCGTACGCGTAATGTCGGTCCAGGCCGCTTCATCCAACAATACCGTCGAACCAAAGTATGACATGTTGGTAAGCAGTATGACTTGTATCGCCCACAACTCACTTGTGTTCTACTCGTGCATATAACATCTACGCATAAACCTGGCTCGGATGACACTATTGGGGAACGTAGTAATTTCAAAAAAATCCTACGCACACACAAGATCATGGTGATGCATAGCAACGAGAGGGGAGAGTATCGTCTACGTACCCTCGTAGACCGTAAGCGGAAGCGTTATGAGAACGCGGTTGATGTAGTCGAACGTCTTCATGATCCGACCGATGCAAGTACCGAACACACGGCACCTCTGAGTTCAGCACACGTTCAGCTCAATGACGTCCCACGAACTCCGATCCAGTGCAGAGCTTCATGGGAGAGTTCCGTCAGCATAACGGCGTGATGACGGTGATGATGTTGCTACCGATGCAGGGCTTCGCCTAAGCACCGCTACGATATGATCGACGTGGATTATGGTGGAGGGGGGCACCGCAGACGGCTTGGAACAATCAACTTGTGTGTTCTAGGGTGCCCCCCTGAGCAAGGGGGAGGCCGGCCGGCCCCTGTAGGGCGCGCCAGGAGGAGGAGTCCTCCTCCTAGAAGGAGTAGGACTCCCCTTTCCTACTCCTACTAGGAGGAGGAAAGGAAGGATGAGAGGGAGAAGGAAGGAGAAGGCGGAAAGGAGAAAGGGCGTGCACGCCCTGCCTTCTCTCTTCCACCACTTGGCCCATGAGGCTCAATACTTCTTCCCCGTATTCCTGTAACTCCCCGGTACTCTGAAAAATACCCGAATCACTCGGAACCTTTCCGATGTCTGAATATAGTCGTCCAATATATCAATCTTTACGTCTCGACCGTTTCGAGACTCCTCGTCATGTCCCCGATCTCATCAGGGACTCCGAACTACCTTTGGTACATCAAATCACATAAACTCATAATACATATCGTCACCGAATGTTAAGCTTGCGGACCCTACGGGTTCGAGAACTATGTAGACATGACCGAGAAATGTCTCCGGTCAATAACCAATAGCGGAACATGGATGTTCATATTGGCACCTACATATTCTACAAAGATCTTTATCGGTCAAACCGCATAACAATATATGTTGTTCCCTTTGTCATCGGTATGTTACTTGCCCGAGATTCGATCGTCGATACCTAGTTCAATCTCGTTACCGGCAAGTCTCTTTACTCGTTTCCGTAATGCATCATCCCTTAAATAATCATTAGTTGCATTGCTTGCAAGGCTTATAGTGATGTGCATTATCGAGAGGGCCCAGAGATACCTCTCTGACAATAGGAGTGACAAATCATAATCTCGATCTATGCCAACTCAACAAGTACCATCGGAGACACCTGTAGAGCACCTTTATAATCACCCAGTTACGTTGTGACGTTTGGTAGCACACAAAGTGTTCCTCCGGTAATCGGGAGTTGCATAATCTCATAGTCATAGGAACATGTATAACTCATTAAGAAAGCAATAGCAGTAAACTAAAACGATCAAGTGCTAAGCTAACGGAATGGGTCAAGTCAATCACATCATTCTCCTAATGATGTGATCATGTTTATCAAATGACAACTCATGTCTATGGTTAGGAAACATAACCATCTTTGATCAGAGAGCTAGTAAAGTAGAGGCATACTAGTGACACTCTTTTTGTCTATGTATTCACACATGTATTATGTTTCTGGTTAATACAATTCTAGCATGAATGATCAACATTTATCATGAAATAAGGACATAAATAATAACTTTATTATTGCCTCTAGGGCATATTTCCTTCATAATTATCATAAACAGTAAATGAACCAAACAGTTATAAAATATAATATATACCACATCCAAATCATAGCCAGGACGAGGGCCGACGGGGGCGGATACCAAAACCATCACACTATATAATAACAAGCAATAATAAAAGTAAGAAAATTAGACAAGTATCTATCTAAAGTAAGAATTTTTTTTCTTTCAGAAGAAGATAATAACAAGAGGCTCACCACGGTGGTGCAGGTGATGAGATCGGCGCGGGCGATCGATGGCGGTGAAGACGGGGACGGGACGGGACGAACCGCTAAACCTAGACAAATCTTAGGGAAAATGGAGCTTGCAGGTCGAGCTTCAAGAGGAGAAAGCTTAACTAGTGTGTCTCGGGCATTTCATCGAACACCTCATGTGGATAGGAGGTGAGCTAGAGCACCACAAAGCTCTCCCCTCACCGTCCAGAAAACACAGAGCAGTGTGGAGTGCTATGCTCGCAGGCGAGGGGTATATATAGCCACCTCGTTGGTCCCGGTTCGTGGCTGGAACCGGGACTAAAGGCCCCCCTTCTGTCCCGGTTCTAGGCACGAACCGGGACCAATGGATGTGGGCCAGGAGCGAAGCCCATTGGTCCCGGTTCGTGCCTAGAACCGGGACAAATGGGTCCACATAAACCGGGACAAATGCCTGCCGAGGCCCGGCCGGGCCCCTGGGTGCACGAACCAGGACGTAAGCCCCCCATGGGTCTCGGTTCTTGACTGAACTGGGACTAATGGGCTTGGCAAGCTCCAACCAAAGCCCTGTTTTCTACTAGTGCAAGTACCTGATTACACATAGTGTTTCCGCTTGAGGTGGTAGCCATGTCTCATGTATAGAAAGTGCTAGTTCGGAGAGGAGCGAGTTCACCTTATCCTCGATATCCTTTGCTCGGGCTCTTGTCATTGGTCCAAGTGGTGTCGTAGGGGACGTAGGTACTTCCATGGGGACGACCTTGGGATGCTCCGCATCATATATTTTTTGGATACTCACTAGTCGTAGTAGGCAACTTAGCAATTGCAATTTTGACAGTCATGATGGACAACTTACGAGGTCATTTAGCTAATTGACAGCCATGATAGGTAACCAAATAGAAGTTTCTACATGCAACACTAAAAACAAATAAAGTTGCTTTCTATAGTACCAAAGTTGCTTAGGAATTTAATTATCGAAAGATATACAAATGGCTCTAGTTTTAAAGAGCTTGTGGCGAGAAACCGAAGTGCAAAACCGGATATCAATTTCGGCTTTCCATTCAAAAAATTTAGTTTTTTAAGCTTTGCAAAATGAAACTAGATTTTTTTAGCATTAAACCAAGTTTTATTCAGCAAACTTCACAGAGAGTGGGATACATCTCACGTCGTGGGGCTGGTCTAACCAAACATGGCGGCCCAACCCCAGCAAGAGAGCGAACTTGGCTAGACTGTGTGCCTCAGTGTTTACGGCAGGACCCTTAAAAGAAAAATTACACATAAAAGAAGAAGCTAAAGTATTAATCTCACTTATGGTTGCACCGTTTTCTCCTCTGGCTCCCATGTTGATTGCACCGACCACCCCCTTTGAGTCAGAAGCGATCAATAAGTGATGTAGGTTTAGGTCTTGTGCCAACGCAAGTGCTTCCCTGCATGCTATAGTTTCCAAACTTGCCGGATCATCCACTCCCCCGATTACTAGCACCGAGCTTCCCAGGTACATCCCGTTTGCGTCCCTGCACACCGCTGCCGCTGTGCCTCCAGCTCTCTTGCGACAAGCAACATCAACATGTATGTTTATGTATCCTGCCGGTGGCGCCTTCTGTCGCTGACCTGTGGTATTCGAGGAACTCGTCTGATGGTTCAGTTTGCGCGTGGGTTCTGTCAGCATATTCAGCTCTTCAATGTATCTGCTGATAAATCCATGGATAGTCTGCGGGCTTTGAAATATAACCTCGTGGATGGCCTTTCTCCGTGAAGCCCATAGCGCCCAGAGAGTGACTGCCAGCTTCACAAACATGGCATGTGATAATGAGCTCATGAGGGAAAACAACCACTGTTTTGCGTCTGGCTGTGTGATTGTTGCCATAGTTTGTGCCAGCTCCTCATCTACTAGGACCCACGTACATGTTGACATCGTACACTGCAATAGGGAATGCCTCCATGAATCAGGTGATCCACACATATTGCATGCGCTCGAACTTGCCATGTGCATGTGTGCCCGAACATCATTTGTTTGTATTGATTGTTTTGACAGCCTCCATAGGAACATTCTGATTTTTCTGGGTACTTGGGTTTTCCACAACTTCTTCCAATCTCCTTCCTCTCTGGCTGAGCTAGACGGGTCTGCCCGGTTCTCTAACCATGCCTCTCGTTGTTGCCGTGTGCTGACAAGCATTCGATATGCTGACTTTACGGAGAAAAGTCCATTCTTTTCATGAGCCCAGCCCCAAAAGTCTTCTATGTTGCTCGTACATATGGGGATGCCCAATATAACTGTAGCATCCATTGGCCAAAAGCAAGCCCACACCCTCTGTATATTCCATGACGCGGACGTAACATCAATGAGTTCTGAAACAAGAGCAGGCAGGTTATTACACTTACAGCCATAGGGCTTCATCATCTCTGGCCTCGGCAACCAATTATCGGCCCATATAGCCGTCCCGGCTCCATTGCCAATGCGGCGAATCAGACCTTGCGGTAGCGTGTCCCTTCCCTCGCAGATCGCTCTCCATATCTGACTAGGATTGCTACCAAGGGGGCGTCCAGAATTGAGCCATTTGGATAATATATGCTTCTAAGCAGATGCGCACATAAGCTGTTAGGATTTTGCAGAAGTCGCCATGCCTGCCGAGCTAGCATTGCTAGGTTAAACAGCTCAAAATCCTTAAAGCCCAAACTGCCCATGCATTTCGGTTGGGTCATGTCTTTCCAAGAAACCTAGTGTGGCTTCCGTTTTTCATCCTTACTTCCCCACCAAAATTTCCTGATAAGCTTATTTAGATGTTCACATAAACCCCGTGGTAGCTTGAAGCAGGACATAGAATAAACTGGTACTGCCTGAGCAACTGATTTAACCAGCACCTCTTTACCTGCTGAAGACATTGTGTTCTCTATCCAGCCTTGGACTTTGCTCCACAATCTGTCCATTAAATACTTGAATGCACCCTTTTTATTGCTTCCTATATCGGATGGAATACCAAGGTATTTTTCATTTAGTGTTTCGGTGGGTACATTAAGAAGTTCCTTTACTTCTTCACGTATGTTCTCTGGCACCCCTTTGCTAAAGAAAATAGATGATTTGGTATGGTTGATTCTCTGGCCAGTTGCTTGACAATAGATATCCAGTACCTGGTTTACCTCAGTAGCTCCCATACTATTTGCCTTGAAAAACAGCAGGCTGTCATCAGCGAATAAGAGATGGTTTACCGGTGGCCCCAAAGGTGTCACCTTCACCCCCTCCAGATTGGATGACTCACTTTTCGATTTTAACAGGCACGACAGGCCCTCTGCTACTATCAAGAACAAGTACGGGGATATTGCGTCCCCCTGTCTGATTCCTCATGAAGGTTTAAACATATCTAGTTTCTGGCCATTAAACATAACAGAGAAATTAACTGTGGTAACCAAGCTCATGACAATACTTACCTAGTTTTCTGTGAAGCCCAACTTTAACATCATTGCCTTCAGATAGGGCCATTCTACTCTGTCATATGCCTTCATCATATCAAGCTTAAGAGCACAAGACTGATTTTTTTTCAGCCCTATTTCGCTTCATGAAATGTAGGCATTCATATGCCGTGATGATGTTGTCAGTGATCATTCTGCCAGGCACAAAGGCTGATTGTTCCTCAGAGATAATGCCAGGTAAAACCAGCTTGAGCCGATTGGGAATAACCTTTGATGCAATTTTGTAGAGTACATTACATAGGCTAATTGGACGAAATTGGGACAGAAGGGTGGGGTTTTTTACCTTCGGGATCAGCACTAAAACTGTCTCATTAATACACTCGGCTGACTCCTTTCCCTCCACAATTTTCAAAACCACACTGGTAACATCCTTGCCACATACGTCCCAATGCCGCTGAAAGAAGTGTATCGGGAACACATCTGGACCAGGAGCCTTGGTAGGGAACATTTGAAAAAGAGATGTCTTGACCTCCTTTGCGCTATATGGAGCGTTCAAAATTCGTTCATCGCCGTGGTCACCTCTCTTGGAACAGTCTCAAGAACCCGCTCCATCTCATTGACCCCTTGGGATGTGTATAACTCTTTATAGAAGTCCGTTGCCATTGTCTCCATCTCTTCTTTGTCCCCGGTCAGTTGTCCGTGTTGGCGTTGTAGGGATTTTATTTGATTTTTCCTTGTGCGGCGACTCGCACGTAGGTGAAAAAAGTAAGTGTTTTTGTCACCATGCATTAGCCATTCAATCCTTGCCCTCTGCCTCCAAAGGATTTCCTCACGGTGATATAACTCCACCAGGTGATCAACGATTTTTAGCTCTGCTAATGATGGACCAGATCTTCCTCGTGAATTGCGCATCTCCTGTAGTTGTCCTTGTAGCTGGAGAATCTGCAGTCGGACCTTGCCAAAATGGACGCGGTCCCAATGTGATAGGTCACCTGCTAGGTCGTTCAGCTTGTCCCGCATCTCCACTACAGAATCACTCGAACTCTGTGTCCAACCATTCCCAACCATGCCTGCTAGCGCTGGATCACGGTCCCAGCAAATCTCATATTTAAATCTCCATGGGGCCCGCTTGCATGCATGCATGTCTTTGAGCTTGAGGAAGATTGGTACGTGATCTGATGAAGCCGCCTCCTTGTGCTCAGTTATTGCATCAGGAAAAGCCAAGCACCAGGCTTCCTCCCAAAGGTCCAATTCCTCCCAATGAAGCCAATATTCGTCAAACCACACGTGTCCAGCGCATCCCTAAATGCGTCCATTTGTGCTTGGCTACGGTTCCCCACACCGTCATGTTCATGAGCATATAATACCTCATTAAAATCTCCCATTACTACCCACGGCAGATTGTTTGATCCAACGATCCCTCTCATCATGTCCCACGTCTTGTGGCGTTCATTAGCTTGTGCTTCTCCATAAACAAAAGTGACCCTGATTTTTGTGTCAACAAGCTCATCAATTGTCATGTCTATGTGGTATTCAGAGTAACCAATAACCTCAAGTTTTATTTCCTCATTCCAAAAAATCCCTAGTCCTCTGCTCCTACCGGAGCTACTTACAGGAAAGCTTTTATTAAAAGATAAAGATCCTACCATATTCTCTACTCGAGAGCCCTCTATCTGAGTTTCAACAGTGCATACAACAGAGGGGGCAAGTTGCCTCGTGAGATCACGAAGCTCATGAACTGTCGTGGGTTTGCCAGCCCCGCGACAGTTCCAGCATAGGAGACTCATTGCGCTAGGCGAGCCCCTCCATGGGAGCCCGCCAGACGCGCATCAGTGGTTTTGTTAGCTTCTGTGTTCTTGGCCTGGACTATTTCAAGAACTGATGGACTCGGCTTGTTCCTCTCAGGTTCCTGCTTCGGTGGGGGACTCACCGGAGTCTGTGATGGAGGCATCAGCAGTGGTAAGTTTGATTTCATGGAAGACGATGGGTTGATCTGGGATGCACTAGGATCGGCAACTGTAGGCACGCCCCTCTTCCTCTTTCTCTCTCCATCTTCCATGGTTACATCATATTCTGATTCCTCGTGAGCTGCCACCTCGAACGGGTTTTGTTGGAAAGTTCCATGGCCACGGCCTCTGCCCGACAGGCCCCTACCTCTTCCTCCTCTGTTGCCGCTTCCTTCTCCTGGCCCCCTGCCCGGGCCTCTGAACCAAAATGCTCTAAGGTCTCTGAAAACCATAGCCGATGGAGGATGAACACCATCCCCACACTCCTTAAAAAGGTGCCCTAGGTTTCCACACACGGAGCACCAATCAGGCAGTCTTTCTTATTTCACCCTGAAGATCTCTCTATGGATCCCATCTTTCTTCTTCACAACCAGCGAGACGACGTTTCTGAGGGGTTTGGTCACGTCGATCCTGACACGGACACGCGCAAAGTTGCCTTCGAAATCTTGAGACTTCGGTTCTGCAAAGATAAAATCTCCTATAGTTGTTGAAAGAGCTTTGATTTTGGAGAAAAATCCATCGGGTAGGTCATGGATCTGAACCCAGATTTCTATCTTCTTGAGTTCTGTCAATGAGGGTTTCGTGAACCCATCATACGGTGCCAGCACTACAGCCTTTCCCTTCAAGTTCCATGGGCCCTCTTCCATCACTCGTTCCCAGTCTCCTAGGCACGAGAACTGCAGTGTATACAAATTGTCTTCGAGCGGTCGGATCTTCACTTCCTTTGCCAGGTCCCAGGCAACCCTCATGGTTTTATAAAACCAGTATTGGCTGTAGGGTTTATCCGTGTGCACCCTCGCAATCGCCATCCATCGCGTAGCCTCCTCTGGAAGTTCAGTGTCTTCGATCACCACATCCTGCAGATCATCTTTCGTCAAACCTAGTTCAGCCATCATTGCTTCGAGGTCGGATGAGGCCGATCCTGAAGTCGTCTTAGCAGTCGCCATGAGTTCTCTAGCCCGAGGTTGTTTCTTCCGCGGGCGGTATGGTCCCAATCCAATACCCAAGCCGGAACCCCGCCGAGGTCTTCGAGACCCCGCAGTCACCGGCGACGAGGGAGCGGGAGGGGAGATCAGATCTCTACGGGGAGCCAGTCGCCGCCGCCGAGAGGAGAGCCAAAACCCTAACGAGAGGGGATGCAACCACACATCTCTTCCATGTTTATGCCCTGCTCGTTAGAATCACGCAGAGGCCATCTGCCAATTGGTGTCACTAGTGTGTGGGCCTGCACACCAGTTGATTAGTGATTTTCTAAAAGAAAAGATAAGTGGGCCCTGCTCAAGATCAGTGCATTCATATGGCTACCTCACGCTGGTTTTGCTAAAAAAATTGCTACCTCACGCTGGGTTGTGCCATTTTGGCCAATGGGGTGGACATGTCAGGCACAAGTAGGCCCAACCACTATTCTTTCTCCCTTTCTTATCTCAATGTAGTTAGATGCAAAAAATAAAATAAAAAATCACAATGCAGTTATCCTTTTTTATACCCCTAAAAGTTATCTTTTTTATAGAGAAAAATACTCACACCAACCAAATCTATAACACCGAAACAAGTACCTACGGATGTTTGTTGTTGTTGTTGTTGATGTTTTTCTCAAAAAGATGATTTAAAACAAATATGAGTATATTTTTGTAAATCATAGAGCACCCTTACAAAAACATCATTATAAAAAATCATGCAAATCTTTAAGGGCGAAGACATTTTCGTTCTGCGTGAGTATAACTCGTTTTCACCTCTAGCCTTCCTTCTGAGGTCTTGTGCTACTTGCTTGTCATGCTCCTCTAGCGACTCCATGTTACGACATCTTTCTCTAGGTAGCCGACTTTGTCTTGTTACCGATGCACTGATGTCTGCTTGTTGTCGTTGTGCTAAACGTGATGGGAGTTGTGGCCCACTGCGCACGTGTTTGACTGCCTCACCGCCTCTGTTCATGTTTTGAATAGACTTCTGATGAGACGACTGGACGATGCCCTCCATCACGGCGTGTGGCTCACATTGCCTTCGCGAGTCATGTGTGTTCGGTGGTGGTTGTGAAGCGGATATGCTCGCTAGTTCTTTTCCGTCTTGAATGTACCCCGCTAGGTTTTTTCCCATCATATTACGTATTACCGATAATGTACTGATTTATTGAGCATGTGCATTGGCATTTGTCATTGATGCCGCTTGACCCAAACACACCTAAAATCACATGTGATAGGTGCGGCTATACTTGGGCGTGGCGGAGCACGCCATTCCATCTAGTATTATTGACAGCTTATAGATCGTGTGTTGTTTTCTCTCCCCTACATTAAATGCTTGCTATACGAGACATGATGCGCTAGCTGCGACCAGATAATGCAGCTGCACCGATAAGCATTTAGAAAAGATTATCCCAGCTTGCAAATCAAAGCATTAAAACACTACAATGAATGATTGAAAGTCTGTCACACCACAATTCCTCGTATAGTGCTCGGGCTCACCCCTGAAGGCCATAAACAGGTGGCCGGCCCACGTACGAGGCCCATCTACAAGGAAACGAAACGGAGCACAACTAGTGACGTGGCTCAAGATGAATGGGGGAGGAAGCGTCACGGCTCACGCGGCGAAGCTTCTAGCGTCTGGCGACCCGAGTCTACAAAGGGATATTTTCGCCTTGGTTTCGTTTCCGTTTCTCCTCCGTTTCATACTCGTTTGCCGTTAGCCGCCCAGGCGACACGGAACCCTAGCCGCCGCCGTATGCGGAACCCTACGCCGTACGCCTCCCTCCTCAATGACGCCCCTCCCGCCGACCTCGACGGTGCCGACGCCGACCTCGACCTCTGCCCCGACGGCGGCCTGTGCTGGCCGGACGACCCGCTAGACACGGTCATAGGCTGCGTGTCCATGCTCGACGACGGCTTCTTGGAGGGCCTCGGGCTGGGCTGCTCGCCCCCGCGGGGCCGCGTCGGCGACGGCCAAGACTCCGGGGGCGCGCTGGCGGGCATGAAGGCCGACGCGGACCTCGGTTCGCTGGCGGAGGGGAGACCTCTGTCTCTCTGTGACAACGGCGCCCCCGGCGGCCGGAAGAGGAGCGCGTTCCACGTGTTCGACAGTAAGCCGGAGGGGTTGCCGCCGGCGCGAGCGCGCTCGCTGTCGTGCAGCACGACGACAACTTCGTCGTCCACCGCGTCCGGGGCCCGCAGCCTCTCGCCCACGCCCGGCGGGACGGAGGCGCCGCGGGAGCCTGCCTCCAAGGATGATGACCTGCGTTGGACTTTGCCGAGGAAGCCGCACCACCGACGGGGCGTCCGCAGTCGCGCCGCCTCCTGGTCTTTGGCTCTCCCGCCCCAGATCATGTCGGCTGGCGCCTATGACTGTAACGGTGACAGCAATGCCAACGACGACAAAGACAAAGACTACGTGCTCAGCCACTGCAAGAAAGGCCGTCGCAATGGTGGTCCACGCCCGGCCAGGCGGCAGCAGAAGAAAACCGAAGACAAGATTTGCACCCACTGCCGCGTGGAGGACACGCCGCAATGGCGGACTGGGCCGGCCGGGAGCGGCACGCTGTGCAATGCATGCGGCATCCGGTACAAGATGGGTAAGCTATTCCCGGAGTACCGCCCGTCGACGAGCCCAGAGTTCAGCAGCCTCGAGCACTCTAACCGCCACAGGAACGTGGAAAGAATCAGGGAGAAGAAGAAGAAGATGAAGGTGATGGCTCCTGAGGTGCCGGTGAGTCCAGACGCGGATGACAAAGTACTCCTTCGAGTCTGTAAATATGAAAGGTAGCTGGGCACGGCATGACATGCATGCCATGTATCAGTTAGCTGCAAATTCGATTCGTCCGAATTCGTCGGACGGTCAGGTCATGGATGGATTGCTTTTTAGATTCGGGCATGTTTAATTTGATTGATTTCTTAATTACTTTCATTCATACTCCACTCCAGGAGATGTCAGCAGTAATTTATGTAAATATCAGGAGCTCCACTCCAGGTGGGTGGATGCAACTTGGTTGCAATGTGATTGTCGCTCTCTTCAGTTTTGCTTGATAAAATTCATGTGATATTCGGTCTAAATTTGTGTATTCTGAGCCATTTGAGAATCTAAAGCACGCTGAAAGCGTACCCTGGTGTCTACATGGCAAAATCTCCGTCTACCTTGTCAGCCACTGTATGTTTAATTATGTAAATTCTGCTGTTTTCTCAAGTTAGCTGGGAGGGGATGGCAAATCGAATGTTTTTTTGCTGGGAATTTATATTGTCCCACGGATAGTACATTCAGTTTGGAAGCACGGCAAATAATGGCAAAAAACTGAATTGTCAACTAAACTTGTCATCCTCGGCAACATAAATTTCTATGCAAATCGTTCACAATTGTCATACTTCCAGGTGGTATCTTTCTGAATGCTATTTGCAGAAATTATTGTGAAAGCTATCTTATTCTATTAAGAGAACCATTGTACTCCCTCTGTACCAAAAATATATGTCGTTGAAGACTATAGTTCAACTTCTCCAGCGACATATATTTCGGTACGGATGGAGTGTAAGTTTATGATATTCCCATGCTATTATTTGACATGAAATTTCTGATTAGTATTTATTTTCATAATGCCATTTGCTCCGACAGTGAGATCATTTGCATACCTAATGTAAAAGCTACCAGCTTTGATTGTGTACAACTCTGGATGTGAAATTTACGGCTCAAAATTTATCTTTATCATTTTCCTATTACTCCCCGAGTTTACTTCATTCATGGAAGCAGTGCAATATTTGCTTCTTTTGTACCGAATAATACTACAGGCTTGGCTGATGGGTAATGGGTGAGATTCAGAATCTTTACAAGAAATATGGAAGGGAAGTAAATTGGAATCTGGCTGGAAGTTCTGTAGTTGGCTAAGTAATGTTTAATAACCGAGCTGTGTGTGCAATTTGAAAGCAGGACAAAGAAAATTGTTTCCGCACGTAAGTCCTCCTGTTTGATATTTAAACTGAAAACTGAGATGAAAGTGGAACACCATTCATGCTTTCAAAATAGGTATACAGTTCATGCGCAGAGAGTGCATAATGTCAAAATTGCTTACAATTAACGTGCTGGGACAGGTTTAAAAGGGTAAAGAATCAAATTTTGAAACTGTAAACTTTCTGAGCAAAAAAACAGTTGGCACTTTGAAAGATCTTTGACCAACGGAGACAGGGTGGATATCATTCTGCCTGTAACTATAGTTTGATTGCTACTGATACAAAATGTCATTATGCTTGAAACTATGTGCCAGCAATCTTTGAGAGGTTCTGTTCATCAGTTAAGAAGCCTTTTTGTAGCCCTTTCCTCAAATTGTTCGTAGCGAGACATTGAAACTTTTAGAAGCCATGGTTGTTCAATCTGATGGATTTCCTTTGGTATCTAGATTGTACTGGGTAATCATGTGGCTTTTCCGTACACCCATGCAGGGCATGCTTCAAGCTGATACTACTAGAACTATTCTCCGTGCTTAGTGGATTAGGGTGGTGTTGCATATATACGGCTGAAATTGGTATCAGGTATGTGATTGTGTCCTCCCTTAAAAAAGGTGACGAGCATGGGATATGCGAAACAATTTTCTACGTGAGTCTTGCTATTTTGCTAGCCAATCAGAAGCTACAACCTATGCATTATACTCCAACACAAATAAGATTCTTAGACGCGTCTAGCGAGCAGCCATTGGCTCGCTAATGATCCCGAGCGGATCGCTCGATTCGGTAAGTTTTTGTCCCCCCTTCAATCCATATTAGGAATCCACCACCGGCCAGGTGCCACCTGGCTCTCGCGCCCCCTCCTCCCCACCCGACGAGCAAAAAGCCACAAAAAGCAAGTGGTCCTCCAATTCTAGCAAGTACTAAGCTCCCGCGTCCCTCTCCTTTTTCCACGACCCCCTCCTCAGCTGTCCCACGCCCACCATCTTCTTTCCCACGAGTTCGTGGGATGGTCATGTCATGCATGGATTGCTTTTTAGATTCGGGCATGTTTGATTTGATTGATTTTTTAGTTTCATTCATAGGTCAGAAGACTTCAGTATTAATTTATGTAAATATTAGGATCTCCACTTTAGTGGGGTGGATGCAAATTGGTTGAAATTCATGTGATATTCGGTCTAAATTTGTGTATTCTGAACCATCTGAGAATCAAAAGCAGGCTGAAAGCAAACTCTGGAATCCACAAGGCAAAATCTCTGTTTACCTAGTCAGCCACTGTAGTTTGCTGTTTTCTTAAGTTCACTCGGAGGGAATGACAAATCAAACCTTTATAATGGCAATTTATATGGCAAATTTAGTTTGGAAGCACGGAAAATCCTAGCAAAAGTCTGAACTGAGGCGGATTTATCATGCTTGTCAACTAAACTTGTCATTCTCAACCAACATAAATTTCCATTAAAATGGTTCGCAGTTGTCATGCTTCCCAGCTGATTTGCACTGGTTAAGATGGTCTTTTTTGAATGCTATCAACTACAGTGACATAATTTATAGAAATTAATGTAAAAGCTATCAGCTTTGGTATCTTATTTTATCAAGAGAACCATCATATAAGTTTACGATATTCCCATGCTATTATTTGACATAAACTTTCGCCTGATTGGTATTTATTTTCATGATGCTATTTGCTTCGACAGTGAGATAATTTGCATATATAATATAAAAGCTACCAGCTTTGATTGTGTACCACTCCAGATGTGAAATTTGCGGCTCAAAATTTATCTATTATCATTTTCCTGTTACTCCCCAGGTTTACTAAATTCATGGAAGCATTGCTTCTTTTGTCACATACAATACTACAGGCATTATTGCTGATGGGTAAGGGGATGAGATTCAGAAATTTTACAAGAAATATGGAAGGAAAGTAAATTCGATTCTGGATGGAAGTTCTGTAGTTGGCTAAGTAATGTTTAGCAACCGAGCTGTGCGTGCAATTTAAAATCAGGACAGAAAATTTTTGTTTCCACAGGTAGGACCTCCTGTTTGATATTTAATCTGAAGGTTTAGATGAAAGTGGAACACCATACATTTTTTCAAAATAGGTATACAGTTCATGCGCAGAGAGTGTATCATGTCAAAATTCCTTAAAAAAAAACAGTTGGCACTTCGAAAGATTTTTGACCAACGGAGACAGGGTGGATATCATTCTGCCTCTAACTATAGTTTGATTTTTTATTTTTTTGCGGGGTAACTATGGTTTGATTTGCTACTGATACATAATGTTATCTGCCTGAAACTATGTGCCAGCAATCTTTGAGAGGTTCTGTTCACCATCTTAAGAAGCATTTTTTTAGCTCTTTTCTCAAACTGTTCGTATTAAGACATTGATACTTTTAGAAGCCACGCATTTTCAATCGGACTATTTGGATTTTCCTTGGTATCTAGATTTTACTGGGTAATCATGTGGCTTTTCTGTACACCCATGCAGGGCATGCTTCAAGCTGATACTAGAACTATTCTCCGCGCTTAGCTACTGTCCATCTTTTTGATTCCGTGATATTTTTCCATCGTTTGGATTTGGGTGGTGTTGTGTATATACTGCTGAAATTGGTATCCGGTATATGATTTTGACGTCCCTTAAAAAAGGTAATGAGCATGTGATATGCGAAATAATTTTCTACCTGAGTCTTGCTACTTTGCTAGTCAACCAGAAGCTATCACCTATGCATTATTCTCCAAGACAAACAAGATTGTTAGACGCGCCTAGCGAGCAGCCATTAGCTCGCTAGTGTTCCCGAGCGGATCGCTCGATTCGGTAAGTTTTTGTCCCCCCTCCCATCCATATTAGGAAACCCACCCCCGGCTAGATGCCACCTGGCTCGTGCGCCCCCTCCTCCCCACCCCACGAGCAAAAAGCCACAAAAAGCAAGTGGTCCCCCAATTCTAGGGAGTACTAAGTTCCCGCGACCCTCTCCTTTTTCCACCACCTCCTACTCAGCTGCCCCACGCCCACTCTCTTTTTCCCCACGAGTTGATGGGACGGTCACGTCATGCATGGATTGATTTTTAGATTCGGGCATGTTTGATTTGATTGATTTTTTAGTTTCATTCATTGGTCTGAAGATGTCAGTATTAGTTTATGTAAATATTAGGAGCTCCACTTTAGGGGGGTGGATGCAAATTGGTTGCAATGTGATTGTCGCTCTCTTCAGTTTCACTTGGAAATTCATGTGGTATTCGGTCCAAATTTGTGTATTCCGAACCATTTGAGAATCTAAAGCACGCCGAAAGCATCTCTGGCGTCCACAAGGCAAAACATCCTTCTTCCTAGTCAGCCACTGTATTTAATTGTGTAAAGTTTGCTGTTTTCTTAAGGTAACTCGGAGGGACCGACAAAGTGAACTTTTATTATGGGAGTTTATACGGTAAATTTAGTTTGGTAGCACGGCAAATCCTGAAAAAAAAGTGAACTGAGACGGATTTACCATGCTTGTCAACTAAATTTGCCATTCTCGATCAACATAAATTTCCATGCAAATGGTTCGCAGTTGTCATGCTTCCCAGCTGACGTGTACTGGTTAAGATGGTCCTTTTCCGAATGCTATTAACTATAGTAAGATAATTTGCAGAAATTAATGTAAAAGCTATCAACTTTGGTATCTTATTTTATCAAGAGAACCATCATATAAGTTTACGATATTCGCATGCTATTATTTGACTTGAACTTTCTGATTGGTATTTCTTTTCATAACTTTCGCTTGATTGGTATTTATTTTAGTGATGCTGTTTGCTTCGACAGTGAGATAATTTGCATATATAATATAAAAGCTACCAGCTTTGATTGTGTACCACTCCAGATGTGAAATTTACGGCTCAAAATTTATCTTTTGTCATTTTCCTGTTACTCCCCGGGTTTACAACATTCATGGAAGCACTGCCTCTTTTGTCGCATATAATACTACAAGCATGGCTGATGGGTAATAAGGAGAAGAGATTCAGAATTTTTACAAGAAATATGGAAGGAAAGTAAATTGGATTCTGGATGGAAGTTCTGTAGTTGGCTAAGTAATGTTTAGTAACCGAGCTGTGTGTGCAATTTAAAAGCAGGACAAAAAAGCTTTTGTTTCCGCGTGTAGGTCCTCCTGTTTGATATTTAATCTGAAGGTTTAGATGAAAGTGGAACCCCATACATTTTTTCAAAATAGGTATACAGTTCATGCGCAGAGAGTGCATAATGTCGAAATTACTTACTAAAAAAACAGTTGGCACTTTGAAAGATTTATGACCAACGGAGACTGGGTGGCTATCATTCTGCCGGTAACTATAGTTTGATTTTTTTTTGGGGTAACTATATTTTGATTTGCTACAGATACGTAATGTTATCTGCCTGAAACTATGTGCCAGTAATCTTTGAGTGGTTTTGTTCACCAGCTTAAGAAACATTTTTTAGCTCTTTTCTCAAACTGTTCGTATTAAGACATTGAAACTTTTAGAAGCCACGCATTTTCAATCTGACTACTTGGATTTTCCTTGGTATCTAGATTGTACTGGGTAATCATGTGGCTTTTCTGTACACCCATGCAGGGCATGGTTCAAGCTGATACTACGAGAACTATTCTCCGCGCTTAGCTACTGTCCCTCTTTTTGATTCCGTGACATTGTGTCCATCGTTTGGATTTGGGTGGTGTTGCGTATATACGGCTGAAATTGTTATCCGGTTTGTGATTTTGACCTCCCTTAAAAAAGGTGATGAGCATGTGATATGCGAAACAATTTTCTACCTGATTCTTGCTACTTTGCTAGTCATCCAGAAGCTATCATCTAGGCATTATACTCCAAGACAAACATGATTGTTAGACGCGTCTAGCGAGCACCAATTGGCTCGCTAGTGATCCCGAGCGCATCGCTCGATTCGGTAAATTTTTGTCCCCCCCTCATCCATATTAGGAAACCCACCCCCGGCCAGATGCCACCTGGCTCGCGCGCCCCCTCCCCCCACCGGACGAGCAAAAAGGCACAAAAAGCAAGTGGTCCCCGAATTCTAGCGAGTACTAAGTTCCCGCGTCCCTCTACTTTTTCCACGACCTCCTCCTCAGCTGCCCCATGCCCACTATCTTTTTCCCCACGAGTTCTTGGGACGGCCAGGTCATGCATGGATTGCTTTTTGGGTTCGGGCATGTTTGATTTGATTGATTATTTAGTTTCATTCATAGGTCAGAAGATGTCAGTATTAATTTATGTAAATATTTGGAGCTCCACTTTTGGGGGGTGGAAGCAAATTGGTTGCAATGTGACGATCGCTCTCTTCAGTTTCACTTGGAAATTCATGTGGTATTCGGTCTAAATTTGTGTATTCTGTACCATTTGAGAATCGAAAGCACGCTGAAAGTATCTCTGGCGTCCACAAGGCAAAATCTCTGTCTACCTAGTCAGCCACTGTATTTAATTCTGTAAACTTTGCTGTTTTCTTAAGTTCGCTCGGAGGGAATGACAAAGCGAACATTTATTATGGGAATTTATATGTCAAATTTAGTTTGGTAGCACGGCAAATCCTGAAAAAAAACCGAACTGAGCCGGATTTGTCATGCTTGTCAACTAAAGTTGCCATTCTGAACCAACATAAATTTCCTTCCAAATGGTTCGCAATTGTCATGCTTCCCAGCTGACGTGCACTGGTTAAGATGGTCCTTTTCCAAATAGCTATTAACTACAGTCAGATAATTTGGAGAAATTAATGTAAAAGCTATCGGCTTTGGTGTCTTATTCTATCAAGAGAACTATCATATAAGTTTACGATATTCGCATGCTATTATTTGACTTGGACTTTCTGATTGGTATTTCTTTTCATAACTTTGCCTGATTGGTATTTATTTTCATGATGCTATTTACTTCGACAGTGAGATAATTTGCATATATAATATAAAAGCTGCCAGCTTTGATTGTGTACCACTCCAGATGTGGAATTTATGGCTCAAAATTTATCTTTTATCATTTTCCTGGTACTCCCCGGGTTTACTACATTCGTGGAAGCATTGCATCTTTTGTCCCATATAATACTACATGCGTGGCTGATGGGTAAGGAGATGAGATTCAGAATTTTTAGAAGAAACATGGAAGGAAAGTAAATTGGATTCTGGATGGAAGTTCTGTATTTGGCTACGTAATGTTTAGTAACCGAGCTGTGTGTGCAATTTAAAAGCCGGACATTTTTTTTCCGCACATAGGTCCTCCTGTTTGATATTTAATCTGAAGGTTTAGATGAAAGTGGAACACCATACAATTTTTCAAAATAGGTATACAGTTTATGCGCAGAGAGTGCATAATGTCAAAATTGCTTACAAGAAAATAGTTCGCACTTCGAAAGATTTTTTACCAACGGAGACAGGGTGGATATCATTCTGCCTCTAACTATAGTTTGATTTTATTTTATTTTTTTGCGGGGTAACTATAGTTTGATTTGCTACTGATACATAATGTTATCTGCCTGAAACTATGCGCCAGCAGCAATCTTTGAGAGGTTCTGTTCACCAGCTTAAGAAGCATTTTTTTAGCCCTTTTCTCAAACTGTTTGTATTAAGACATTGAAACGTTTAGAAGCCACGCATTTTCAATCTGACTAGTTGGATTTTCCTTGGTATCAAGATTGTACTCGGTAATCGTGTGGCTTTTTTGTTCACCCATGGAGGGCATGCTTGAAGCTGATACTACGAGAACTATTCTCCGCGCTTAGCTACAGTCCATCTTTTTGATTCCGTGATATTGTGTCCATCGTTTGGATATGGGTGGTGTTATGTATATACTGCTAAAATTGGTATCTGGTATGCGATTTTGACGTCCCTTAAAAAAGGTAATGAGCATGTGATATGCGAAATATTTTCTACCTGAGTCTTGCTACTTTGCTAGTCAACCAGAAGCTATCACCTATGCATTATTCTCCAAGACAAACAAGATTGTTAGACGCGTCTAGCGAGCAGCCATTAGCTTGCTAGTGATCCCGAGCGGATCGCTTGATTCGGTAAGTTTTTGTCCCCCCTCCCATCCATATTAGGAAACACACCCGGCTAGATGCCACCTGGCTCGCGCGCCCCCTCCTCCCCACCCCACGAGCAAAAAGCCACAAAAAGCAAGTGGTCCCCCAATTCTAGCGAGTACTAAGTTCCCGCGACCCTCTCCTTTTTACACCACCTCCTACTCAGCTGCCCCACGCCCACTCTCTTTTTCCCCACGAGTTGATGGGACGGTCAGGTCATGCATGGATTGCTTTTTAGATTCGGGCATGTTTGATTTGATTGATTTTTTTAGTTTCATTCATTGGTCTGAAGATGTCAGTATTAGTTTATGTAAATATTAGGAGCTCCACTTTAGGGGGGTGGATGCAAATTGGTTGCAATGTAATTGTCGCTCTCTTCAGTTTCACTTGGAAATTCATGTGGTATTCGGTCCAAATTTGTGTATTCCGAACCATTTGAGAATCTAAAGCACGCCGAAAGCATCTCTGGCACCCACAAGGCAAAACATCCTTCTTCCTAGTCAGCCACTGTATTTAATTGTGTAAAGTTTGCTGTTTTCTTAAGTTAACTCGGAGGGACTGACAAAGTGAACTTTTATTATGGGAGTTTATACGGTAAATTTAGTTTGGTAGTACGGCAAATCCTGAAAAAAAAGTGAACTGAGACGGATTTACCATGCTTGTCAACTAAATTTGCCATTCTCGATCAACATAAATTTCCATGCAAATGGTTCGCAGTTGTTATGCTTCCCAGCTGACGTGTACTGGTTAAGATGGTCCTTTTCTGAATGCTATTAACTACAGTCAGATAATTTGCAGAAATTAATGTAAAAGCTATCAACTTTGGTATCTTATTTTATCAAGAGAACCATCATATAAGTTTACGATATTCGCATGCTATTATTTGACTTGAACTTTCTGATTGGTATTTCTTTTCATAACTTTCGCTTGATTGGTATTTATTTCAGTGATGCTGTTTGTTTGACAGTGAGATAATTTGCATATATAATATAAAAGCTACCAGCTGTGATTGTGTACCACTCCAGATGTGAAATTTACGGCTCAAAATTTATCTTTTGTCATTTTCCTGTTACTCCCCGGGTTTACAACATTCATGGAAGCACTGCCTCTTTTGTCGCATATAATACTACAAGCATGGCTGATGGGTAATAAGGAGAAGAGATTCAGAATTTTTGCAAGAAATATGGAAGGAAAGTAAATTGGATTCTTGATGGAAGTTCTGTAGTTGGCTAAGTAATGTTTAGTAACCGAGCTGTGTGTGCAATTTAAAAGCAGGACAAAAAAGCTTTCGTTTCCGCATGTAGGTCCTCCTGTTTGATATTTAATCTGAAGGTTTAGATGAAAGTGGAACACCATACATTTTTTCAAAATAGGTATACAGTTCATGCGCAGAGAGTGCATAATGTCAAAATTACTTACTAAAAAAACAGTTGGCACTTTGAATGATTTATGACCAACGGAGACTGGGTGGCTATCATTCTGCCGGTAACTATAGTTTGATTTTTTTTTGCGGGGTAACTGTATTATTTGCTACAGATACGTAATGTTATCTGCCTGAAACTATGCGCCAGCAATCTTTGAGTGGTTCTGTTCACCAGCTTAAGAAGCATTTTTTTAGCTCTTTTCTCAAACTGTTCGTATTAAGACATTGAAACTTTTAGAAGCCACGCATTTTCAATCTGACTAGTTGGATTTTCCTTGGTATCTAGATTGTACTGGGTAATCATGTGGCTTTTCTGTACACCCATGCAGGGCATGCTTCAAGCTGATACTACGAGAACTATTCTCCGCGCTTAGCTACTGTCCCTCTTTTTGATTCCGTGACATTGTGTCCATCGTTTGGATTTGGGTGGTGTTGCGTATATACGGCTGAAATTGGTATCCGGTATGTGATTTTGACCTCCCTTAAAAAAGGTGATGAGCATGTGATATGCGAAACAATTTTCTACCTGATTCTTGCTACTTTGCTAGTCATCCAGCTATCATCTAGGCATTATACTCCAAGACAAACATGATTGTTAGACGCGTCTAGCGAGCAGCCATTGGCTCGCTAGTGATCCCGAGCGCATCGCTCGATTCGGTAAATTTTTGTCCCCCCTCTCATCCATATTAGGAAACCCACCCCCGGCCAGATGCCACCTGGCTCGCGCGCCCCCTCCCCCCACCGGACGAGCAAAAAGGCACAAAAAGCAAGTGGTCCCCGAATTCTAGCGAGTACTAAGTTCCCGCGTCCCTCTACTTTTTCCACGACCTCCTCCTCAGCTGCCCCACGCCCACTATCTTTTTGTTAGCACTAATTTTGATTCAATGTATCCGCATATTTAGTTTTGCTATTTGCATGTAGTCTTAGATGGTTTAGGGAGTAGCTAGCCGGCAAGGTTTCAGCGGAGGCGCGCGAAGGACGCGAGATGCCGGACTGCCGTGCGATACGGCGAGCACGGCGAGATGCCGATGACAGTGTGAAGCTGCAGTTCTGCGTGAGACGACAAGTTCGTGCGATACGGCGATGTTGTGTGAAGCAACAAGACGCGTGATGGAGTCTGACGGCCGGCTGGACGAATAGCTAAAGCTGAGAAGATTCGGTGAGTTTGTTAGTGCATGCGATATGCTAGCTAGCCTCCTGCGTGGGTTTGCTTGATGGCCGGTCTTGTGTATATCCTGGAGCGATTTCAGGGGATAGAGACAGAGTCATGTGGTTAGTCTGTTAGTAATGCGTGCGTGCGTGCGTGGTGTGTGGTGGCCGAGAGTGCTGACTAGCCAGGACGTGCGTAAGGCTCTCCTATGTATAAATAGTTCCGTCGAGTAATGAGAATTCAAGGCCGTGAGGGCTGGGTAGGAAAAGATGTAGCATATGTGTGTCTCACCGGGAGAACAAAAGCAAAGCCGGTTCCTCCACGGTGAGGTGTGTGTGTGTGTGTTCATTCCATGTGTGTGTTCTTGTTCTCTTGAGAGAAGAGAGAGTTGTGAGAGGCAGCTCAAGGTAGAAGAAGAAGCGGCGCTGCAAGGAGAGGCAGCGCCAACACTTTTTCCCCACGAGTTCTTGGGACGGCCAGGTCATGCATGGATTGCTTTTTGGGTTCGGGCATGTTTGATTTGATTGATTATTTAGTTTCATTCATAGGTCAGAAGATGTTAGTATTAGTTTATGTAAATATTTGGAGCTCCACTTTAGGAGGGTGGAAGCAAATTGGTTGCAATGTGACGGTCGCTCTCTTCAGTTTCACTTGAAAATTCATGTGGTATTCGGTCTAAATTTGTGTATTCTGTACCATTTGAGAATCGAAAGCACGCTGAAAGTATCTCTGGCGTCCACAAGGCAAAATCTCTGTCTACCTAGTCAGCCACTGTATTTAATTTTATAAACTTTGCTGTTTCCTTAAGTTCGCTCGGAGGGAATGACAAAGCGAACATTTATTATGGGAATTTATATGGCAAATTTAGTTTGGTAGCACGGCAAATCCTGAAAAAAAACCGAACTGAGCCGGATTTGTTATGCTTGTCAACTAAAGTTGCCATTCTGAACCAACATAAATTTCCTTCCAAATGGTTCGTAATTGTCATGCTTCCCAGCTGACGTGCACTGGTTAAGATGGTCCTTTTCCGAATGCTATTAACTACAGTCAGATAATTTGCAGAAATTAATGTAAAAGCTATCGGCTTTGGTGTCTTATTTTATCAAGAGAACCATCATATAAGTTTACGATATTCGCATGCTATTATTTGACTTGAACTTTCTGATTGGTATTTCTTTTCATAACTTTCGCCTGATTGGTATTTATTTTCATGATGCTATTTGCTTCGACAGTGAGATAATTTGCATATATAATATAAAAGCTGCCAGCTTTGATTGTGTACCACTCCAGATGTGGAATTTATGGCTCAAAATTTATCTTTTATCATTTTCCTGTTACTCCCCGGGTTTACTACATTCGTGGAAGCATTGCATCTTTTGTCCCATACAATACTACATGCGTGGCTGATGGGTAAGGAGATGAGATTCAGAATTTTTAGAAGGAACATGGAAGGAAAGTAAATTGGATTCTGGATGGAAGTTCTGTAGTTGGCTACGTAATGTTTAGTAACCGAGCTGTGTGTGCAATTTAAAAGCTGGACATTTTTTTTCCGCACATAGGTCCTCCTGTTTGATATTTAATCTGAAGGTTTAGATGAAAGTGGAACACCATACAATTTTTCAAAATAGGTATACAGTTTATGCGCAGAGAGTGCATAATGTCAAAATTGCTTACAAGAAAATAGTTCGCACTTCGAAAGATTTTTTACCAACGGAGACAGGGTGGATATCATTCTGCCTCTAACTACAGTTTGATTTTATTTTATTTTTTTGCGGGGTAACTATAGTTTGATTTGCTACTGATACATAATGTTATCTGCCTGAAACTATGCGCCAGCAGCAATCTTTGAGAGGTTCTGTTCACCAGCTTAAGAAGCTTTTGTTTCGGCATGTAGGTCCTCCTGTTTGATATTTAATCTGAAGGTTTAGATGAAAGTGGAACACCATAAATTTTTTCAAAATAGGTATACAGTTCATGCGCAGAGAGTGCATAATGTCGAAATTACTTACTAAAAAAACAGTTGGCACTTTGAAAGATTTATGACCAACGGAGACAGGGTGGATATCATTCTGCGTGTGACTATAGTTTGATTTTATTTTATTTTTTTGCGGGGTAACTATATTTCGATTTGCTACTGATACGTAATGTTATCTGCCTGAAACTATGTGCCAACAATCTTTGAGAGGTTCTGTTCACCAGCTTAAGAAGCATTTTTTTAGCTCTTTTCTCAAACTGTTCGTATTAAGACATTGAAACTTTTAGAAGCCATGCATTTTCAATCTGACTAGTTGGATCTTCATTGGTATCTATATTGTGTGGAAAGCTTAGGGAAGCGCCGTACCCTACTGAGGGCGACGGGTGCGTGTTATATAGCCAGGAGCTGAACCCTGGGATATGCGTACAAGGTTGTTGCGAGTACATGCTTGTGAGACAAGAGATAGTGAGAGAGGATACAATCAGTTACAAGAGATAAACGTAAATAAACAGCCAATGTATATCTCTACAAGACTATCTACGTCCTCCTCCTGCGCATGTAACGTGACACATATGATGTGTTTAACACTCCCCCTTAATCACAACCTACATAAGTTGAGATTACGCTTGAATTCCTCAAAGCTCTTTGTGGGCAAAGCCTTTGTAAAGCCATCTGCAACTTGGTCTCTGGAATGTATGAACCAAATGTCCAATTGCTTGCTAGCAACTTTTTCTCTGACAAAATGAAAATCTATTTCAATGTGCTTTGTTCTGGCATGAAAAACTGGGTTAGCTGATAGGTATGTGGCACCAAGGTTGTCACACCATAAAGATGGAGCTAGAATCTGTTTAATACCAAGTTCCCGTAACAAAGACTGAACCCAGATAATTTCAGCTCTAGCATTTGCTAGAGCCCTGTATTCTGCTTCTGTACTTGACCTTGATACAGTGGCTTGTTTCTTTGCACACCATGAAATAAGGTTAGGTCCAAAAAATGCAACAAAGCGACCTGTTGAGCGTCTGTCATCTACACAACCTGCCCAGTCAGAATCAGAGAATGCACTAACAAGCATAGATGATGATTTGTTGAAGGCAAGACCAGTACTCTAGATATTTTTAACATATCGGACAATACGCTTAGCTGCACTCCAGTGGACAGTAGTGGGTGCATGAAGAAACTGACATACTTTGTTAACAACAAAGGATATATCTGGCCTTGTGAGAGTCAAGTACTGGAGTGCACCTACCAAGCTTCTGTAGTTGGTGCTGTCCTCTTGATTCAAGAGGTTTCCTTCTGTGAGAGACAATTTTTCAGAGCTGGACAATGGAGTTGGCGAGGGTTTACATCCTTGCAAACCAACCCTCTTAACCAGATCAGTTGCATACTTTTCCCGAGACAGATGAAGATCATCTCCAAATTTCTACACTTCAATGCCTAGGAAGAAATGAAAATCTCCTAGTTCTTTGAGAGCAAACTCACTCAGATCCTTCAATAGTCCTGTCAATTCCTTATTAGATGAACTAGTGACAATAATATCATCAACATAGATAAGTACAAATATGGAGGTATTTGACTTATTGTAGATAAACAATGAGGTGTCAGCCTTGGAGGGATTAAAACCAAGTGCTTGCAGTTTATGACTGAGACGTGAGTACCAAGCTCTGGGGCCTGCTTCAGGCCATAGATGGTTGTATCAAGTTTGCACACATGTGAGGGAAACTCTTCTTACTTTCAAATCCAGGAGGTTGTTCCATGTAGACGTCCTCTTCCAGAACACCATGAAGAAACGCGTTCTGCACATCGAGCTAGAAACAGCAATACACAAAACAAGACGAATGGTGGCAGCTTTTACTACTGGACTAAAAATATCTTCATAGTCCATGCCATATCGTTGCTTAAAGCCTTTTGCAACAAGTCTAGCTTTATACTCCCTCCGTTCGGGTTTATTAGGCCTAAAGACAACTTCTCTTAGACCAAGACACATAGTAATTTACGCACATTAATTCTTTCATTTCACTCCCAATGCACTCTCTCACATGCATGCAGCCAATGAAAAAACACGCATTAAGTGTATTAATTTCCAAGCCATGGCACCAACAACAATGACTTTCAATGCAACCAATGAAATGGTTGCATGCATGCACCTTTCCAAAACAAGGCCTTATAAAAAGGGACATGCTTGTGATACTGAGAGGCCTAATAAACCCGGACGGAGGGAGTAGCGATCTATAGTAACATCAGATTTTCTTTTAATTCTAAAGACCAACTTGCAGTCAATCAAACTTTTACCTCGCCGTGGGGGAAATAGATGTCAGGTCTTGTTTTTCTGCAATGCCACATGCTCTTCTTCCATAGCCTTTCTCCATGTTGCATCACCTAGTGCCTCTTGAAGTGTACCAGGTTCACCTGTGGAACATGCCAAACCAAATTTGGTAATATTTTTGTAATTTACAGGTTTAAGTACCCCTTTTTGAAGCCGTCTTCGAGGTGTAGACAGTGCGGTCGCAGGGATGTCCGCAGAAGATCCAGGAGCACCCCCTGTAGCGGCAGATCCCGAGGCAGATTCGTCAGCCCCAGATCGGCGCGCGGGCAGATCTTCTGTGGCTGATCGGAGGCGCACAGGTGATGAAGCTGACACAGATGATCCCGAGCCAGAGCCAGACCCATGTGGCGTGCCATCATGACGCGCCATCATGACGCGCTGATTGAGCCGGTCAGACCGCGGGAGGCGCGCCTGACACCGCACCTGAGTCAGGTTCGGTCGACATGGGGTGCCGCGTGTAGCAGCGCGTCACGTCGGTCGGCTACCTGGTTGCTGGCCACGTGGCAGTTGCTGATTCGCCCGGTGCGGAGCCGGGCGCAGGGCGAATAGGAGGTGCCCGCGCGTCCCTGCGTGGGTGGCTGGAGCTGTCGCTGTCGCGCATGAGAGGAGGCCGCTCGGTGGCCGGCGCTCTGGCCTGCACCTACGGCGTAGATCCCGTGGAAGATGCGTCACCAGGCTGCTGCTGCAGCGATCCCGAGGGGGATTTGCTCCCCAACAGCTGGCACATGAAATATGGCCCATGTTCCACACCATTTTGGATGGTTTCTTCAGTGATTTCTTTTGCATTTTCACCTATAGTGTCACAAAGCTCATGCATAGTGTTATGTGAGTCAGTCAATATTGGTTCACTGCAATTATTTTCCCTTATGTCACCATTGGTAAGACGAGAGGGTAATAGGAGGATTTCTTGGCGAAGGAGTGCTCCGACGTTGGAATGAAGATCGGAAAAGGGAAATTTGGTTTCATCAAACACAACATCCCTGGAGATGTACACACGGACGGTGGAAACATCAAGGCATTTGACGCCTTTGAGTTGAACGGAACATGAGTTTTTGATTATTGTAGGGCCTAAGGTTTGGCCAACATGCAGAACCAAAGACACGAAGTGACCTGTACTCAAGTTTAGTGTGAAGAAGTCGTTCGGTGGGAGTTTCATAATTCATGACTCGGCTGGGTAGCATATTGATGAGGTGTACAACTGTAAGAAACGCTTCATCCTAGAACTTAAGTGGCATGGATGTGCGTGCAAGAAGAGAGAGCCCTACCTCTACAATATGCCCGTGCTTGCGTTCAGCAGACCCATTCTGCTGATGGGCATGTGGGCAAGACACATGATCAGAGACACCAAGTTGTTGAAAGAAGGAGTTCAATTTTTCGTACTCCCCTCCCCAGTCGGATTGGACAACTATTATTTTGCTATCAAATTTTCTTTCAACTAGAGCTTGGAAATTTTGAAACACTTGGAACACATCAGATCTTTTCTTAAGAAGATAGATCCAGGAGTATTTGATGTAGTCATCAATGAAACTTACATAATAAGTATGTCTACCAACAGAGGAGGGAGCAGGACCCCAAACATCGGAAAAAACGAGTTGCAATGATTTGGTAGAAATACTTATAGAAACTGGATATGGTAATTGATGGCTTTTAGCCATTTGACAAGAATCACAAATTGTCTCATTGCTACCCTCTCCAACATATGGGAGCTTATTGTTTCTAAGCAATTTTTCGACTAAAGAAAATGATGCATGTCCTAAACGATCGTGCCACCGAGAGGATGGAAGCTTGGTGACATCACATGCTTTCTTATTGAGCCTTCTAAGTTCAGGAGTCAACGGATAAAGTCCTCGAACGCATCTACCTCGATATAGGATTTTCTTCATGACCTGGTCCTTGATATAAAAGAAAAATGGGTGAAACTCCATAAACACACCATTGTCAAGGGTGATACAATGAACTGAAAGAAGATTCATAGAGGCTTTAGGGACATGCAAAAAATTTCTGAGATGGATTTTTCGGTGAGGGGTTTTAATAATTGAGCGACCAATATGATGGATGCTCATACCTTCTCCATTTGCAACATGGATTTGGTCGACGCTGCGGTACTTCTCCCTGATGGTCACTTTTTCCAGTTCACCCGTGATGTGGTTGGTAGCACCACTATCCACATACCAGTTTGTGTCACCGCCATATGATACTTCGGTGCCACCAGCTACATTCTTGTCCTGGGATGAGTCATTGTCATCCTCAAAACGGTACCAGCAGTCCCTCGTCGAGTGCCCCATCTTGCCGCAGATCTGGCAGTTGACAGCATCAGGGCGAGACTTGACGGAGGAGTTGTTGCGGCGACCCTTGGAGTTGTTGTAGGAGGGTCGCCCGCCGCTGTTGCCGTTGCTGTTGCTGCTGCCGGAGTTGCTGCTGCTATTTTTCCCTTTGCGTGGTGGTCCACGATAGCGAGAGGAGCCGCCACTGCCACCTCTGCGACCATGTGAAGCACCGTTGGCGGAGGACTTGAAGCCGCCGTTGTCGTTTCCGCGGTAGAGCGCCACCCTCTGGTCAAAGTTTCTCATCTGAGCAAAAAGCTCATCGAGCGTGACCGGGATGGTGCGAGCATCCAGCGCTGAGACCAGCGGCTGGTACTCCATGTCGAGCCCACGAGGATGTGGGAGATCAGCTGATCATCCTCTAGGGGCTTGCCGGCTGCCGCTAGCTCGTCCGCGAGCGAACGCATCTAAACAAAGTACGCCACCACGGATTGTTGCCCCTTCTGCGCATTAGCAAGTGCTATGCGTATATTGTTGATGCGGGAGATCGATGTGGAGGAGAACATGTGCGCGAGCGCCGTCCAAAGATCGCGCGCATGTGTGATGGCAGTGACCTGCACAAGTACTTCCTTCGACAGATTATTTAGCAGATACCCTAATACATGCTGATCATCCCTGACCCAGATTGGATGCAAGGGGTTGGGCGACGACTCCTCCTTCCCATCCGCCAGCTTTGGTGATGACGGTCGAGGCAGGCTCCTTCACGGACCAATCGACGTAGCCGAAGAACCACGCACCTCGGAGTTGTGGCATGATCTGTGTACGCCAGAGCACGTAGTTCATGCGCATGAGCTTCTCGGTGATCTGGCCGGTGAGGGTGGCCTGGGAGACGCTCGAGGAGGAGGACATGGCGGCGTGGTGGTGTAGATGGAAAGCTAGATGTGGTGGAAAGGATAGCTCTGTATACCATCTGGAAAGCTTAGGGAAACGTCGTACCCTACCGAGGGTGATGGGTGTGTGTTATATAGCCAAGAGCTGAACCCTGGGATATGCGTACAAGGTTGTTGCAATTACATGCTTGTGAGACAAGAGAGAGAGAGAGAGAGGGGGGGGGGGGGATACAATCGGTTACAAGAGATAAACGTAAATAAACAGCCAATGTATATCTCTACAAGACTATCTACGTCCTCCTCCTGCCCATGTAACGTGACGCACATGATGTGTTTAACATATTGTACTGGGTAATCATGTGGCTTTTCTGTACACCCATGCAGGGCATGCTTCAAGCTGATACTGCGAGAACTATTCTCCTACTTAGCTACTGTCCCTCTTTTTGATTCCGTGACATTATGTCCATCGTTTCGATTTGGGTGGTGTTGCGTATATACGGCTGAAATTGGTATCCGGTAGTGATTTTGACCTCCCTTAAAAAGGGGTGATGAGCATGTGATATGCGAAACAATTTCCTACCCGAGTCTTGCTACTTTGCTAGTCAACCAGAAGCTATCATCTAGGCATTATACTCCAAGACAAACATGATTGTTAGACGCGTCTAGCGAGCAGCCATTGGCTCGCTAGTTATCCCGAGAGGATCGTTCGATTCGGTAAATTTTTATCCCCCCTCCCATCCATATTAGGAAACCCACCCCCGGCCAGATGCCACCTGGCTTGCGCGCCCCCTCCCCCCACCGGACGAGCAAAAAGGCACAAAAAGCAAGTGGTTCCCGAATTCTAGCAAATACTAAGTTCCCGCATCTCTCTACTTTTTTCACGACCTCCTTCTTAGCTGCCCCACGCCCACTATCTTTTTCCCCACGAGCTCATGGGACGGCCAGGTCATGCATGGATTGCTTTTTGGATTCGGGCATGTTTTATTTGATTGATTATTTAGTTTCATTCATAGGTCAGAAGATGTTAGTATTAATTTATGTAAATATTTGGAGCTTCACTTTAGGGGGGTGGAAGCAAATTGGTTGCAATGTGACGGTCGCTCTCTTCAGTTTCACTTGGAAATTCATGTGTCTACCTAGTCAGCCACTGTATTTAATTCTGTAAACTTTGTTGTTTTCTTAAGTTCGCTCGGAGGGAAAGACAAAGCGAACATTTATTATGGGAATTTATATGGCAAATTTAGTTTGGTAGCACGGCAAATCCTGAAAAAAAACTGAACTGAGACGGATTTTCCATGCTTGTCAACTAAAGTTGCCATTCTCGACCAACATAAATTTCCATCCAAATGGTTCGCAATTGTCATGCTTCGCAGCTGACGTGCACTGGTTAAGATGGTCCTTTTCCGAATGCTATTAACTACAGTCAGATAATTTGCAGAAATTAATGTAAAAGCTATCTTATTTTATCAAGAGAACCATCATATATGTTTACGATATTCGGATGCTATTATTTGACTTGAACTTTCTGATTTGTATTTCTTTTCATAACTTTCGCCTGATTGGTATTTATTTTCATGATGCTATTTGCTTCGACAGTGAGATAATTTGCATATATAATATAAAAGTTGCCAGCTTTGATTGTGTACCACTTCAGATGTGAAATTTATGGCTCAAAATTTATCTGAGATCATTTTCCTGTTACCCCCCAGGTTTACTACATTCGTGTAAGCATTGCATCTTTTGTCCCATATAATACTACATGCATGGCTGATGGGTAAGGTGATGAGATTCAGAATTTTTAGAAGAAATATGGAAGGAAAGTAAATTGGATTCTGGATGGAAGTTCTGTAGTTGGCTATGTAATGTTTAGTAATCGAGCTGTGTGTGCAATTTAAAAGCAGGACATTTTTTTTTGTTTCCGCATGTAGGTCCTCCTGTTTGATATTTAATCTGAAGGTTTAGTTGAAAGTGGAACCCCATAAAAAATTTCAAAATAGGTATACAGTTCATGCGCAGAGAGTGCATAATAATGTCAAAATTGCTTACTAATTAACGTGCTGGGACAGCTGCAATCGAGAAATAATTAAAATTGTAAATTGTAAATTTTCTGAGCGAAAATACAGTAGGCACTCCGAAAGATCTTTAATCAACAGAGACAGCAGGGTGGATATCATTCTTCCTGTAACTATAGCTTGATTTGCTACTGATACATAATGTTATCTGCTTGAAACTATGTGCCAGGAATCTTTGAGAGGTTCTACCTGCAAAAAATAAATATGTTTGAGAGGTTCTGTTCATCAGCTTAAGAAGCATTTTTGGCTCTTTCCTGTACTGTTCGTAGTAAGAAACTGAAACTGGGTAATTCTGTGGCTTTTAGGTACACCTATGGCATGTTTCAAGCTGATAGCACTAGAACTATTCTCCTTAGGCCATCTCCAACGCAATCCCTTAAAACGAACACCACAAATGACCATCACACATATGCGGATATGGGAGATGGTTATCTAACCGTATACCTCAAATGTCCATCAAACATATGCTAACTTGCTAGCAAACCTTCTGCCAAATGCAATGCTAATTAGTAGCTTAGACCAAAAATGAGTGAACCATTCACCAAATGCATGCTTTGGATAAGTGGGCCGGCCAAATGAGTGAACCTTCCGCCAAATGTGTGCTTCACTAGGACAAAAAATGAGCAAATCTTCCACCATCTAGTGGCGAATCTTGGAAGAAAATGAAGAGGTTGCTCAATGTTAACGGTGCAAAGAAAAAGCCACTAACTCTCAGTTTTTAGTTCAAATAAGGTTAAATTTTTTTAACGAGCCTGTCGAACCACCCCCCCTAGATTCGCCACTACATGCAATGCTAATTAGTAGCTTCCACCAAAAATGAGTGAACCTTCCGTCAAATGCATGCTTTGATAAAGTGGGCCAGACCCTTCCGCCGAATGCATGCTTTGCTAGGTCAGAAATTAGCAAACCTTTCGCCAAATGCAATGCCAATTAGTAGTTTTCGCCAAACATGCTAGCAACCCCCCTTAGATTCGCCACTACATGCAATGCTAATTAGTAGCTTCCACCAAAAATGAACCTTCCATCAAATGCATGATTTGATTAAGTGGGCCAGCCAAATTAGTGACCCTTCCACCAAATGCATGCTTTGCTATGTCAAAAATGAGCAAACCTTTCGTCAAACGCAGTGCCAATTAGTAGTTTTGGCCAAACATGCTAGCAACGGCTAGCAGCCTTCTGCCAAACGCCAATGCTAATTGCCCATCTGGACAAAGAGGAGAAGGGAACGTGGTGGCCTTTGATTGGCTAGGCAGATGTCCGGACTCTCGCACACCATTCCCAGATTTGCTTTCTGTTTGTGGAAATTCGAACATGCATGCAGACGCGTCTGCAGACCGATGGGACACCGCTTTGGATGGCTTATATTATCTGGACACCTTGGTCGGTACGTTGCGGGCGTTTTGAGGGTCTGCATTGGAGATGCCCTTAGCTACTGTCCATCTTTTTTGGATTCCACAGTACTTGCGCTATTGTGTCCATCATTTGGATTTGAGTGATCTTGCATATATATAGCTGAAATTGGTAGCCAGTATGTGATTTTGACCATCCTTAAGAAAGGCGATGAGCATGAAATATGTGAAACACTTCCCTACCAGAGTCTTGCTAGCCAACCTGAAGCTACCACCTATGCATTATACTCCAAGATAAATAAGATTCTTAGACCCCCCCCCCCCCTCCTCAACTGCCCCACACTGCTCCCCCTCTCAACTTCCCCACACGACCACCTTCTTCCCCGTGAAAAAGAGGAGACCATGGGAGCTCTCTCAAGTTGAAAATTGAGCAGACCGGAACCCAAATGGGAGCAAAGAAAAAGAGAAGAAAGGAAGAAAAGGAGGAGACTTACCAGGCTTCAAAGGAGGGAGTGAAAGAGGTGAGATTCCTCTATTTCTTAACTTTCACCGCTGATTTGGCCCTTCCCAAAACATTCTTCACTCTGGCTGCAACTTGTAAAATAGTTCATGCAACTGACTTCGTTCGTGAAATCCATAAAATCCTTCCTGTGCAAAGAGACAAAAATGTAGAACACAGAAATAACATTGTAGAATAGATTATGATAGGTGTGCACCTTTTTGTTTTGTTTGCATGCAACTCCTCCAGGTGCTCCGGCCAACTTTTGCTTCATAGTGTGCAACACACATGCGCGCGCACAAAATTAACATAAATGCTATAAATCAAGCATATAGGGTCATATATTTTGTTTGTTGCATACAATGGAGCAGATATATCCTATAAAGAAATTTTTTTTCTGAGAAAGAAAGCATGACTAAAAATACAAAATAAACATGGAAGTGAATTGTTTTTGCAATTGCTTTGATCTCTCCAAAAAGTAGTACCGACTTCAGTGTTGTGAAAGAATATTATGTGTGTGGTCGTTTAAGAAACTCCTCCACCCATCACATGCATAGGGTGGAAAAAGTGAATTGATTATTCCCTTGCTTCCTACTGTTTTGTATGTTGCATCATGACAGCGAAAAATAAACCTAAACCTTCCTAACAACAAAAACTGTGCGATTTGCGCCTATTTGTGCATTTGAAAAAGGACCGTGTATGCGAGCATAAAATCGCATAAAAAGCTTATGATAGGAAAACCTACAAAATGCATTTATCATTGGTTGTAATGTGAAACTTGCAGCTCCCATCCGTACGACTGCAACTGACATGTCTTCTTAATGTAACTAGCAGAATTAGCTTGTATGGTTGTTGTTTGGGTTATAAATTTGTGTGAGGATCTGTGCAACTGGAATTAACCCCGTGTGTGCAAAAAGTATGAAAACCCAAAAAATGCATACAACAAAAAAAAACTTTGATGAAAAGGTTGAACCTAGCAAGGTTGTAGTGTGCAACTTGTGTGTCCATAATATGCAACTAACAAAGCCCATGTGATGACAGATGCCCTTTGTACAACTACAAAAAATAGAAATTGAAAACATAAAAACAACCTGGTGACCTTACATCAAGCTTTGGATGGTTTAGCCTGAAAAACAGTGACAATTTTCTTGTTTTTAAGAAGTGTCGCCTTTAAACAGTGACAACCTGGTGACCTTAGATATTTTCTTTTAATTATTAGTTTGCATGGAGTAGCTGGTAATTAATGTGTTGGTTCCCCTTCCGATGTTGTATATGGTGGACCGAAAAAGTGTTTCTTTGGGTGGATCGCTTGGCACAGAAGCCTTATGCTGAGGCTTACCATTGCATATCCTTTGGTACAACCAATATGACTAACATGTACAATATGCCTTTTGCTTCATTCATTGGGATCAATCGGCTTGATAATTCTTTTATGTTGGGCTGCGCAACTGTGTTTCAAGAATCAAGAAGTCATAAAAGAACGAAGCTATTCCTAGGCAGACAAAAAAGACAAAAAAGAAAAATCAAAGCGATCAAAATAAATATTGGTGAAATAAAACAACGACCATGGGCATCCACCATCTCCTGACAACTTGATGACTACGAGAATGGTTCTCCAAAAGAAACGCCTTGAAAAAGGAAACGACGGGAACACAACGACATAGATGGATCCAACCAACGAAGGCCAAATCGTTGGTTCCTAAGGATCAAGTTCATGCAAACTCTAAGAAATGCCTTCAACAAACACTATTGGAATCAGAGAATTTACCATCTGTCAGTTCTTTGTCATCAGCTTAGGGACACAAAAAGCAAACGGCAAAGAACTGGCTGATGGCGAAGGTGCAATTTGCCGTCAGCCAATTCTTTGTCGTCGGCTAGCGGACGACAAAGAAGTTTGGTGGGGTCCATTTTAGGGAAACGTTGTAACGACCCACCCCCAACCTCTTTGTCGTCTGCTAGCGTACGGCAAAGATTCTTTGCCACGCTAGCCGACGACAAAGAGGTTGGCCCATCCCAACTAACGGTAACCCCCTCCCTCTCTTTACACGGCCCCACCCCTCTCTCCCCCCCATGCCCGCACCGCCGCGCCCCGCCGCCACGTCGCCCCTGTCGCGCCCAGCCACCCCGTCGCACCCCACACCCCCCGCCACACCACCCAGCCACCCCGTCGCCCCCGTTGCCCCCCTGCCACACCACCCCGCCGCCCCGTTGCGCCTTGCACCCGCCCGCCGCACCATCCGGCCGCCCCCGCCGCGCCCCGTCGCCCCGTCGTGCCCCCGTCGCAGCTGCGCCAGGCCGCTCCACCCCCCTCCTCCATCGGCCTCCCCCTCCACCACTCCGGTGAGCCTCCTCCCCCTGTTTTTTATTTTTTTCTACGTTAGTGTAGTTAGTTTAGTTTTAGTTTTAGGTTTAGATTTAATTTAGTTTAGGTTTAGGTTTTTTTTTCTGTTTTTTGGATTAGGTTTAGATTTACTTTAGTTCAGGTTTAGTTTAGGTTAAGAAGAAAGATGAAAAAAAATAAGAAGAAGAAGAGGAGGAAGACAAAGAAGAAGAAGAGGAAGAAGAAGATAAAAAAGGAAGTAGAAAAAGTAGAAAAGGAAAGAAAAGAAGGAAAAGATGATCGAGGGTCACCGAGGAGTCGAGGGTCGAGGTGTCGCCAAGGGGTCGAGGGTTGAGGAACGAGCAGTGCGAATCATTTTTTTTACAACTTGGCAGTGGCATCCTGTTGTAATTATTTAGTTTGGTTGATGGCGAAAACAATAATGCTATGTTACTCATCTTTCAATTTCAATGTGCAGTTGTTTCATCGCTGTGAGGGTCTGGTGTTCGATGAGCTCGACCCCTGCGTTCGTGTGTGAGCACAAATAACATCTCCTCCCCCCCTTAATTATTTGCTTTGTTCCAGCCTTCGTGCCAATGACACTAGTTAGGTAACTACAGTCACGTTACCAGTATGCATCTCCCGTCCGAAAGGGTTGCATCGATAAATATGCATTTAGTTAAATGCATATTTATCACCATACTCATTTGGATTGTCCGGTTATTTCCACGGACAGCCCGAGGATGTGTAGATTGGGTACGTTCTCCATGCTCTACCCCATTCCGAGACAAAATTTCGTCAACGCCTCCCTGTTGTTCTCCGAATGCTCATTCTCTCGGCTTTTTGCCGACACGTGTATCAAGAGAACAGCGGGGAGGTGCTACCGAAATTTTGTCTCGGAATGGGGTAGAGCATGGAGAACGTACTCAATCTACACATACTCGGGTGGGATTAGGACCTATCTTTACCTATTGGAGTGTAGGCCGCATGGACGTAACAAAATTGACAAACTAGATTAACTGATGAATATACATGCTGAATTGTATATATTTCTTGTCTGTCCAGTAGCTACGCAAGATGAGTGATCGTGCGTGGATGTACACTGGTCACACTAGTCAGAAAAAGATTACCAATGAATGGTTAACAAAAACCAAGGGGTTTGTGAAAGCCACATCTGCAAATGGCCAGAGGAAAAACTGGTGCCCCTGTGTCCGGTGCAACAATTGGGAAAAGAGGAAAGAGGATGAAATGGGCAAATAGCTCCAGAAGAGTGGTTTTACGCCCGGTTATACTGTGTGGACATTTCATGGTGAGTCTTCCCAACGTGCCAAAGCTGAGGTGGTTCATCGTTGCACCGATGAGCATGGTGCCGGGATGGAAGACATGGTGCAAAACTTTGATGATGCTCGGGATTCGGACGATGGGATGGAGGAATCTGCGAAGGTCTTCAATGAAATGTTGGAGTCTTCAAAACTTCCTCTCCAAAAGCACACTGAGCTTTGTCAACTGGATGCCATCTCACAAATAATGGCTCTGAAGGCTCAATTCAACTTGGGCAGCGAATGCTATGACGCGATGATGACAATATTTGGACGCTTTCTACCTGAAGGCCATGTAATGCCAGCAAACCTGTACCAGTCAAACAAAATCCGCCGTGCTCTTAAGATGCCCTATGAGAAGACACATGCCTGTGAGGAAGGATGTGCCTTGTTTAGGCTTGAGTATGCGGACTTGAACTATTGTCCCATTTGCAAGTCTTCCAGGTATGTTGTGGTAGACAACGGTATGGGTGAGAAGACGCAGATCAAAATCCTTGTTAATGTTCTTCGGTATACGCCAATCGTACCAAGACTTCAATGTATTTTCATGGTCAAAGAGACGGCTAGACAGATGACATGGCACAAAATGGGCAAAAGAACCGAACTAGAGGCAGATGGGAATCTGATGATGGTACACACATCGGATGGTGAAGAGAAGCGCTTCCATGCATTACATGCGCAAAAAGCGGCAGATCCAAGGCATCGTCGAGTCGCCATTAGCACAGATGCATGGGTTCAGTGTGTTTGGTCTAACAACAACCCAATACAGTTGTTGGCATGTCACATCCCTAGTTCTAGTATGCACTAGGCTAGCCCTTCTTGTGTGCATCATGTTAATTTTTCAATTAAAGTTGAAATGGGGATTGCCTAAACCCTAGCATTAAAGGAATTCACTAGGTTCACCTAAAATATTTTCAATAAGTCCAAATGGCTTTCAAAAATGTTCATCATTTGTGGAAAATACTATAAACAGTAGCCAGAGGTAATGCACATTTTTCCATGACATATTTGGGCTCTGAATTAAATCATACTCTATTTGAATTTGGGCACTTAAATACAATAAAATATTCAAAATGTCCAAATAATCCTAAACTGAAATGTTCCATGTTGGATATATTCTAAACACTGGCCATGAGCAGTTTGGTGATTTTTGAGTGTGTCTAAGTATTTTTAATAAAGCCAAACACATTTACAGAAAATAGAAAAGAGAAATAAAAATAGGAAAAGAACAGAGGCTCACCTGGAACTTACCTGGAGCCCACCAAAGCCCACCTGGACGGCCCGGTTGGCCAGCCCAGCCCACCTCCTCGCGTGTCGTCTTCCCCATGCCTTCTAGCATCGTGCGTGGCGCGCGCACAGCCGAGCCGCGACCACCTCCTGCTTCCACCTCCTTCTACCTTCCTGCTCACTTCCTCGACCCCCTGGAGACGCCACGCGGCCCCCTCGACGCTCTCTCACTCTCCACATGCTCATCCCCTCCTCTGGATCCCTCCCCCTCTCTTCCCCGAGCGCCACTGTCGCCGCCGCTTGCCATAGCCGTGCCCGCCGAGATCCCCTCGCCGCGCCGAGATCCCCTCGCCGCGCCGACCCGCCCAGGAGAACCGCAGGGTGGTCTTCATCATCTACGAGGAGCCAAGCGACGCCGGATGCCCCGCATCGCTGGCTACCTCGTCTTCTTCCTCCTCTGCCGCCGAAGATCGCCGGCGCCCGTCCGTCGTCCATGGCGCCTCCCCGAGCCCGTTGAGTCCTCCATTGGAATCCCAGTGAGCTCCTCCGTCTTCCCCATCACTCCCCGCGCTCTAACTTGCGCGCTGGCGCTAAACCCACGAGCACCCGATCTCCAGCCGCCGCCCGACTCGCCGCCGCCGCCGCTACATGCTGCCCCAGCACACACCGCGACCACCACTGGATGCACCACATCGCGGGCTTTCTAGCGCACCCAGCCGCTCGTCCATCTGACGCCGGAGATGGCCGGACGAGGAGCACCGTCGCGTCTGCTTACCGCCGGCGATTAGTCGTCGGATTAGATGACGTGGCCCAGGCTTAATTAGCACTAACCACCGATTAGTTAACCCCTAGCGTCATTGACAGACGGGCCCCACCCGTTAATTAACCACAAGGTTATTCCCTGTTTAATTTAAGCTAATGCCCATGGCCCCACCGGTCTGTTTGACCTTGCCACCTCAGCGTTGATTGACCCCATTGGTCAGCCTCTACTGCTGACGCTGTTACACTGACATGCGGGACCCACTGGTCAAGGTTGACCTGGGTCAGCGCTGTTGACCTACTGACGCAGGCATGACACAGTGATGATGCAGTAATTGACTTTTGGGTTTTAAAATAGTTCTAAAATTCCAGAAATTAGTATAAACTTAAAAAATTCATAGAAAATCAACCGTAGCTCCAAATGAAATATTTTATATATGAAAAATGATCAGAAAAATTCAATCTATCCATCTGTACCATTCTCATGCATGTTTGAACAACTTACGACCACTATATATGAAAATTTGAATTAATGGCATTTAAGAAAGCACATATGGAGTTTTAATTTGAACCTAGTGTTCAAACCAACTCCATTTAACTTGTTGCTAGTTGCATTAGCTCAATCAATAGCATATTGCCATGTCATGATCATGCATCATATTGTTGCATCGCATTGATTGTATTCTTCCTGGTTTGCCGGTAATTGTCCCCTCTCAGTAGACGATGTTCCCACGATGAGATCGATGACACCAATGAAGAACTATACTATCTTCAGAAGTGCCAGGCAAGCAAAACCCCCTTGTTCATTCCGATACAATCCCACTCTCTCGCTCCTGCTCTCTTTTTCTGCATTAGGACAACAACGATTCAACTGTTACATGCTGCGGTAGTTGAACCCCTTTCCTTTGCATGACCTGTCATTGCCACAGTAAATAGACGAAACCCACTAGCATGAGTAGGAGTTGTTTGAGCCCTGGTGTGCCTACTCATTCATGCTTGTTTGTCATGCCTGCTATTGCTTAGAGTTGAGTCAGGTCTGATTCATCGGGAATGAATTGGAATGGTGATGAACATGTCCTACTGTGTGTGAGCTAAGTGTGTGAACACGATTTGGTAAAGGTAGCAGTGAGAGGCCATGTAGGAGTACATGGTGGGTTGTCTCATTGCAGCCGTCCTCAGGAACTGAGTTCTGTGTTTGTGATCCATGAATAGTTACTACCACACATTGGGTTCTGGTAACTCGACCGTTTGGGGCCGTGAGCGACACCCCGGCCGGATCTACTTGCGGATGGAACCCGAATAGGCGATAAACCTGGACTAGAGACTTGTTGGTTAGTCAGGTCGTGGCCGACTCCCTCGCTAGGCTTCCGCTTGAAGGTTGCCGAGATACACGATGTGTACATGGTGGTAAGTGGCGAGAGCGTGTGTGAAGAAGTACACCCCTGCAGGGTTATCATTATCTATTCGAATAGCCAGATTCCTCGGATATGGAAACTTGGACCCCTTGCATAGTTCATAGACAAATGAATCTGGATACTCTAAAATGCGCAAGATAAGCATGAGTGCTATGGATGGCCTTCTCGTAGGGAGACGGGAGCAGATCCATAGTGGAGTATTGATATGGTGAATATGTGGACTCATGTGCGCCACCTCAAAAGAGTTACTTGCAATCGTAGTTCAAGTTAGCCACTGAGTCAAAAGCTGGCTTGCTGCAGTTAAACCCCACCATCCCTTTTGTTAATAATGATGCATATGTAGCTAGTTCTGATGTAAGTCTTGCTGGGTACATTTGTACTCATGTTTGCTTAATTTATGTTTTGCAGAGAGACATCAGTATCACTAGTAGTTCCGCTTGGACTTCGACATTTAGCTTGTTACCTCAGCCACGATCTTGTACCCTTGGGAGGGTCTTGTAGATAGTCAGGCTCCTCAGCCTTCTTCATTTTTAGTTGCCTGTACTCAGACAAGTTAAGCTTCCGCATGTGCTTTGACTTGTATGCTCTGAATGTTGGGTCATCAGACCCATGTTTGTAATATCTCGCTCCTCGGAGCCTAATGGATAAATACTTGAGTCATAGAGTTATGTTGTGATGCCATGTTGTATTTACACATATTGAGCATATTGTGTGTATGATTGAAATGCTTGGTATGTGTGGGATCCGACAACCTAGTTGTTTATCCTTGGTAGCCTCTCTTATGGGGAAATGTAGTCTTGTGCTTCCATGAGCCATAGTAGTCCGCTACAGCCCGGTTCACCAGAGTCCTGCTAGCCCAGCACTACTGCTCCGGAGCACTTGACTGGCCGGCAGGTGATTCACTTCGTTCCTGTGTCTGTCCCTTTGGGGAAATGTCACGCGGTGACATATGGAGTCCTGCCTAGCTTGCTACAGCCCGGGTTCCCGGAGTCCTGTTAGCCTAGTGCTACATCCCGGATTCACACGCTGCTCACCGACATGCTCGATGTTGATTCATGTATGCCTATCCCCATAAGTTAGTGCCACTTTGGGTTCACGACTAGTCATGTCGGCCTGAGTTCTCTGTCATATGGATGCTAGCGACACTATCATATACGTGAGCCAAAAGGCGCAAACAGTCCCATGCCATGGTAAGGCGACACCCGTGGGAATACCGTGCGTAAGGCCGCAAAGTGATATGAGGTGTTACAGTCTAGATCGGCGTGACTTAGAATCGGGGTCCTGACATGGCATGTATTTGTCATTCCACTCAATCTCCCCCCCGATAGATTATGCAAAGAAAGAACATTTTCCTGACATTGATAATTCCAGGGCTGAACTATCCGGGGAAGAATATGAATGTGTACGTGCAGCCGCTTAAGGACGAATTGCAAGAAGCTTGGGATAATGGGTTCAAGACATACGATACCTTTAGCAAATAGAACTTCATAATGCGTGTCTGGTACATGTACTCGACGAATGACTTGCCGGCGTATGCACTATTCGTTGGCTGGTGTGTGCTTGGAAGGTTCCCGTGCCCCACATGCAAGGAAGCTCTTAAGTTTCGTCGGCTATAGGTGGGTCGCAAGTTTTCTTGCTTCGACTTGCATAGACAGTTCCTGGATCCTCATCATAAGTTCAGGAAAGACAAGAAGAACTTCATCAAAGGTAGAATTTTCAAAAACTCAGCACCACCTCCGTTGACAGGACAAGAGACCCTGGATCAGTTAAACGGTCTCAAGCCAGATCCATAGCGTCCAGGGTATTTCAAGGGGTATAATCCAAAACATGCCTGGACTCACAAGACATGCTTGTGGGATCTACCATACTTCAAAGACCTCCTTTGACCACACAACATCGACGTGATGCACACTGAAAAGAATATCACCGAGGCCCTATTTGGTACATTGTTCGTCATAGAGGGGAAGTCAAAGGATAATACTAAGGCTAGAGTCTATCAAGAGGCGCTATGTGATAGACCGTTACAAAACATGAAAGAACCGAAAGGAAAGAAGAACTGGACGAAGCCAAATGCATGGTTCAATCTTGCAAGGCCAACAATGAGGGAAATTATCTTGTGGGTGAAAATGCATTTGATGTTGCCCGGTGGGTATGCAGCAAATCTAAAGAGGGGAGAGAGTCTTGAAAATTGAAAATATTTGGTCTCAAGAGTCATGATTGGCACATATGGATTGAGCGGGTAATGCTGGTGATGTTGCGTGGCTTTATCCCTGAGGATGAATCGCTAGTACTGGTAGAGCTTTGCCATTTCTTCCGTGTTCTTTGTGCGAAAGAACTACCGCCTACCGTGCTAGAAGAAATGGAAGAGTTGGCATCGGAGTTGATCTGCAAGTTAGAGAAGATCTTTCCGCCAGGCTTCTTTAATCCAATGCAACACTTGGTTTTGCATCACCGGGGCAAGATCGGGGGGGGGGGGGGGGTGGGGGCGTGCAAAATCATTGGTGCTACGCAACTAAGAGGATACAGAAGACGCTCCGAGCAAAATGTAAAAATAAACGTAGAATTGAAGCATTGATGGCCGACACATTCATTACTAAGGAGGCGGCAAACTTCATGATAGCACACTATGAAGCCAAAAATTGTCATTTGTATAACCTGAAGCCTTGGTACAATGCTGGCAACCCTAGAAAATGTGGATGCAACCTCGGCCTATTCAAAGGGAATCTCGCACCAGCCGATGCTTTTAAACCAATATCGTTGGATGTCGAAGAATGGCGGGCCATTTCGTTGTATATCTTCAACAACCTAACAGAAGTGCGGTCGTACATCGAGTAAGTTATCACGGTACATTGTTTTTACAACTTCTAATTCCTTTGAAAATCTCTTATTCCCGGATATTTGATACAGTTGATACATTGCCAAATTCTCGGATGGAGCGGAGATCGAAAAGGAATCCATCAAAGAGTATGAGCTTCTGGCCAAGCAAGGAGGCGACTTTCCCAGTTTCACCTCTTGGTTCAAACAGAAGGTAATTTCCATTAGACCATTCAAATTTCTTTGTCTAATTTGCGGCTAATGCAACAATCCATTTGTATTAAACTTGTAGGCTAATTCAGAGTCTATGGACGCCGAATGAGACAAGTCGCTAATGGTTTTGACTATAAGGTTCGTTCATTTGACAAATACGACATCAACGGGTATCGCTTTCATAGCTATGTCAAAGAGCTATCTCTGGCTGACCAAAATTCTACAAATTGTTGTGTCTCTGCTATCGGTGATGGAGTTATCGAGTATTATGGGAGAGTTGAAACAATTTATGAACTTCTATTCTATGGTGAAAACCCACCGAACGTCGTAGTCTTCAAATGTTATTGGTTCCAGCCGAAGGAGACTAGAAGGACTCATTAACATGTAGGGCTAGTCAAAATCAAACAAAGCACCCATTTAGATGTTCTCGATGTCTATATTATGGCTCAACAGGCGGCCCTAGTTTTCTATCTATAGTGGGCCTGCCAAACTAATCCAAATCTGAATGGTTGGGATGTCGTTTATGATGTGCCGCCACGCGTTAGACCCCACCCAATGAAGAGGATTATGAAACTCACATTAACCTAGACACGTATGAATGTGAATTCTTCCAAGAAACACGTCTTTCCAAAAAACGCTTCAAGAAACGCTCTACTTCACCATAGAACATTGAACTAGACAACGACAGTAATCTGACTTCACCCCTGAGCCAGAACAAGAAGAGCCTGAACAATAAGAGGTTACTATTGCGGATGACTTGTCAATGCTTGACCGATTACATAAAGGTGGCCTTCCACATGTTGATGCCGCTGAACCCGGTGAGCACTTCATTCATGATAGTGATGATGATGCATTTATTGATCCCTGAGCATTTATTGAACCCGACGATCAATATTATTATTAGGTATTCAATTTTTAATGTTGCACATGATTTATATAGTTACTTGTATGATTGTATGATTTATATATTTACTTGTATAATTTTCTTACGTTGTATGATTGTTTGTTACACAAAGTGCCATGGTCTTGATATCCGTCCCCGTCGGCCCTTGCCCGATTATGATTCAGATGTGGTATATTCTCTTTTATAACTAGTTGTTGCATTTCATATTTATGAAAATTATGGCCATCAAGTTGACATAGCGATATTTTTATCTAGGAGGTATGTGAACGGGAAATTGCAACCGACCCTCTTGTCAAGAAGTTAAATTTAGTTAAAAAAGAAACGAGTATTTGAAAGAAAAAATGAAAAGAATTGAAGAAGAGAAGATGAAATTGGAGTTGTAAGTTGCCGATGTCGTCGATGATCACAAGATGAAGATGGATGCAATACGCTTGAAGATTAAGAAGATTAGAAAATATGCCATTTATAATGAGGCTTGGTATCATTATGCCGTTGGATCAATTATTACCTTAGTTGCAATCTTGATCGCATTTCTTATGACGAGGGTAAGTTTTCTCTAGTGTTCTGCTTAACAAATGCATACTTAGCTTCGTACAAGCTTGTTAGCCCTATTATGCCACATACTTAGCTTATTTTCCCCAAAAAAGACGTACTTAGCTAATTATCCTCCAAAATGACATAACTAGCTTATTTAGTTCATTTATGACATAAGTAGCTTATTCATTTTTAAAATGGCATAATAACCTTGGTTCTCTCATAGATGTCATATACTTAGCTAATTTTCCCCTAAAACGACATAATTACCTAAATTAGATAAAAAAATGAGCTATACTTACGTAAGTTGGCTCAAAAATGGCATCATCACCTAGGTTAGCACAAAAATGACCTATACTTACCTTATTTTCCTCCACATTGACATAATAAGATTAGTTAGCTAAATTTGGCATAATTACCTAAGTTAGCTCTAAAATGACACAAATAAGGAATAAGATGAAGAAAAATGAGGAAGAGGAGAAAAAGAAAGAATAGAAGAAGAAAGAGAAGAAAAAGAAAGAATAAAAGAAGAGGAATGAGAATGAGGAGGAAAAGGACAAAAAGATAGAAGAGAAGAAGAAAGATGAGAAAAGAACAAGCAGAAAATATCTTCTTCTTCTCCTTCTTCGAGTCTTCTCTTCTAGTCTTCTTCTTCTTCTTCTTCTTCTTCTTCTTCTAGCTTTCTTACTCCCATTTTTGCAGGTTTGATTCACTTCATGAAAGCAGCATTGATGGAATGCTAGTGTTTAGTTCTTGTTTTCATTTGTCTGGATGAAATCCGTGAAACTATGTATGTATATATGGATGAACTCCGTGAAACTATGTACGTATTAGATCTTTTAATACCCTATGTGTTCTGTTGCATTGATGGACTGCTAGATGTTTGATACATGGTCTGTGTTTGAGGTCGAAACTATTGGGGAACGCAGTAATTCCAAAAAAATTCCTACGCACACGCAAGATCATTGTGATGCATAGCAACGAGAGGGAAGAGTGTCGTCCATGTACCCTCATAGACCATAAGAGGAAGCGTTATGATAACACAGTTGATGTAGTCATACGTCTTCATGATCGACCAATCCCTAGTACCGAACGTATGGCACCTCCGCGATCTGCACACGTTCAGCTCGGTGATGTCCCGCGAACTCACGATCCAGTAGAGCTTCGAGGGAGAGTTTCGTCAGCACGACGGAGTGATGATGGTGATGATGATGCTACCAGAACAGGGCTTCGCCTAAGCACTGCTACGATATAACCGAGGTGGATTATGGTGGTGGGGGGCACCGCACATGGCTAAAAGATCAACTGATCAACTTGTGTGTCCATGGGGTGCCCCCTCCCCCGTATATAAAGGAGTGGAGGAGGGGGAGGGCCGGCCCTCTCTATGACGCGCCCTAGAGGAGTCCTACTCCCACCGGGAGTAGGATTCCCCCCTTCCATGTAGTAGGAGTAGGAGAGAAGGAAGGGGAAGAGAGAAGAGAAGGAAGGAGGGGGCGCCGCCCTCCCCCTTGCCCAATTCGGACTAGGCCTTGGGGGGACGCGCGGCCTGCCCTAGGCAGCCCCCCCTCTCTCTCTCTCTCCCCTAAAGCCCAATTAGGCCCATATACTCCCGAGCGAATTCCCGTAACTCTCCGGTACTCCGATAAATACCCGAACCACTCAGAACCTTTCCGATGTCCAAATATAGCCTTCCAATATATCGATCTTAACGCCTCGAACATTTCAAGACTCCTCGTCATGTCCCTGGTCTCATCCGGGACTCCGAAAAACCTTCGGTACATCAAAACACATAAACTCATAATACCGATCGTCACCGAATGTAAAGCATGCGGACCCTACGGGTTCAAGAACTATGTAGACATGACCGAGACTCATCTTCGGTCAATAACCAACAGCGGAACCTGGATGCTCATATTGGCTCCTACATATTCTACAAAGATCTTTATCGTTCAAACCGCATAACAACATACGTTGTTCCCTTTGTCATTTGTATGTTACTTGCCCGAGATTCGATCGTCGGTATCTCAATACCTAGTTCAATCTCCTTACTAGCAAGTCTTTTTACTCATTCCGTAATGCATCATCCTGCAACTAACTCATTAGTCACATTGCTTGCAAGGCATATAGTGATGTGCATTATTGAGAGGGCCTAGAGATACCTCTCCGATAGACGGAGTGACAAATCCAAATATCGATCTATGCCAACTCAAAAACATCATTGGAGACATCTGTAGAGCATCTTTATAATCACCCAGTTATGTTGTGACGTTTGATAGCACATAAGGTGTTCCACCGGTATTCGGGAGTTGCATAATCTCATAGTCAGAGGAACATGTATAAGTCATGAAGAAAGGAGTAGCAATAAAACTGAACAATCATTATGCTAAGCTAACGGATGGGTCTTGTCCATCACATCATTCTCTAATGATGTGATCTCGTTCATCAAATGACAACACACATCCATGGCTAGGAAACTTGACCATCTTTGATTAACGAGCTAGTCAAGTAGAGGCATACTAGGGACACTCTGTTTGTCTATGTATTCACACATGTACTAAGTTTCCGGTTAATATAATTCTAACATGAATAATAAACATTGATCATGATATAAGGAAATATAAATAACAACCTTATTATTGCCTCTAGGGCATATTTCCTTCAGTCTCCCACTTGCACTCGAGTCAATAATCTAGTTCACATCATCATGTGATTTAACACCAATAGTTCACATCTTTATGTGATTAGTTCACATCTCCATGTGACTAACACCCAAAGGGTTTACTAGAGTCAATATTCTAGTTCACATCTCTACGTGATTAACATCCAAAGAGTCATCATGGTTTGCTTGTGAGGGAAATTTAGTCAACGGGTCTGCCAGATTCAGAGCCGTATGTATTGCAAATTTTCTATGTCTACAATGCTTTGCATGGAGCTACTCTAGCTAATTGCTCCCACTTTCAATATGTATCTAGATCGAGACTTAGATTCATCCAGATCGGTGTCAAAGCTTGCATCGACGTAACTCTTTACAACGAACTCTTTGTCACCTCCATAACCGAGAAACATTTCCTTATTCCACTAAGGATATTTTTTGACCGCTGTCTAGTGATCCACTCCTGGATCACTATTGTACCCTCTTGCCAAACTTATGGTGAGGTACACAATAGGTCTCGTACACAGCATAACATACTTTGTAGAACCCATGACTGAGGCATAGGGAATGACTTTTCATTCTCTTTCTATTTTCTGCCGTGGTTGGGTTTTGAGTCTTTACTCAACTTCACACCTTGCAACACAGGCAAGAACTCCTTCTTTGACTGTTCCATTTTGAACTACTTCAAAATCTTGTCATGGTATGTACTCATTGAAAATATATCAAGTGTCTTGATCTATCTTTATAGATCTTGAAGCTCAATATGTAAGTAGATTCACCGAGGTCTTTCTTTGAAAAAATCCTTTCAAACATTCCATTATGTTTTCCAGAAAATTCTACATTATTTCAGATCAACAATATGTCATTCACATATACTTATCAGAAATGTTGTAGTGCTCCCGCTCACTTTCTTGTAAATACAGGCTTCACCGCAAGTCTGTATAAAACCATATGCTTTGATCACTTTATCAAAGCATATATTCCAACTCCAAGATACTTGCACCAGCCCATAGATGGATCACTTGAGCTTGCTCACTTTCTCAGCACCTTTAGGATCGACAAAACCTTCCGGTTGCATCATATACAACTCTTCTTTAAGAAATCCATTAAGGAATACAGTTTTGACATCCATTTGCCAGATTTCATAAAATACAACAACTGCTAACATGATTCGGACAGACTTTTAAGCATCGAGACGAGTGAGAAAATCTCATCGTAGTCAACACCTTGAACTTGTCAAAAACATTTTGCGACAATTTGAGCTTTGTAGATAGTAACACTACTATCAACGTCAGTCTTCCTCTTGAAGATCCATTTTATTCTTAATGACTCACCGATCATCAGGCAAGTCAATCAAAACCCATACTTTGTTCTTATACATGGATCCCATCTCAGATTTCATGGCCTCAAGCCATTCATGGAATCTGGGCTGATCATCGCTTCCTCATAGTTTGTAGGTTCGTCATGGTCTAGTAACATGACTTCCAGAAAGGATTACCGTACCACTCTGGTGTGGACCATACTCTAGTTGTCCTACGAGGTTCGGTAGTAACTTGATCTTAAGTTTCATGATCATCATCATTAGCTTCCTCACTAATTGGTGTAGAGATCACTAGAACTGATTTCTCTGATGAACTACTTTCCAATTCGGGAGAAGGTACAATTACCTCATCAAGTTCTACATTCCTCCCACTCACTTCTTTCGAGAGAAACTTATTCTCTTGAAAGGATCCACTCTTAGCAACAAAGATATTGCCTTTCGGATCTGTGATAGAAGGTGTACCCAACAGTTTCTTTTGGGTATCCTATGAAAATGCACTTTTTCGGGTTTGTGCTTATCAGGCTGAAACCTTTTCACATAAGCATCACAACCCCAAACTTTAAGAAATGACAGCTTTGGTTTCTTGCCAAACCATAGTTCATACGGTGTCGTCTCAATGGATTAGACGGTGCCCTATTTAATGTGAATGTAGCTGTCTCTAATGCATAACCCCAACATGATAGTGATAAATTGGTAAGAGACATCATAGATCGCACCATATCTAATAAAGTACGGTTATGACATTCGGACACACCATTATGCTGTGGTGTTCCAGGTGGCGTGAGTTGTGAAACTATTCCGCATTGTTTCAAATTAAGACCAAACTTGTAACTCAAATATTCTCCTCCACGATCAGATCACATAAACTTTATTTTCTTGTTACGATGATTTTCCACTTCACTCTAAAATTCTTTGAACTTTTCAAATGTTTCAGGCTTATGTTTCATCAAGTAGATATACCCATATCTGCTCAAATCATCTATGAAGGTCAGCAAATAACGATACCCGCCGCGAGCGTCAACACTCATCGGATTTCATACATTAGTATGTATTATTTCCAATAAGTCAATTGCTTGCTCCATTGTTCCAGAGAACGGAGTTTTAGTCATCTTGCCCACGAGGCATGGTTCGCAAGCATGAAATGATTCATAATCAAGTGATTCCAAAAGCCCATCAGTATGGAGTTTCTTCATGCGCTTTACACCAATATGACCTAAACGGCAGTGCCACAAATAAGTTGCACTATCATTATTAACTTTGCATCTTTTGGCTTCAATATTATGAATATATGTATCACTATGATCGAGATTCAATAAACCATTCACCTTGGGTGTATGACCATTGAAGGTTTTATTCATGTAAATAGAACAACAATTATTCTCTGACTTTAAATGAATAACCGTATTGCAATAAACATGACCAAATCATATTCATGCTTAACGCAAACACCAAATAACATTTATTTAGGTTCAACACTAATCCCGAAAGTATAGGGAGTGTGCGATGATGATCATATCAATCTTGGAACCACTTCCAACACACATTGTCACTTCACCTTTAACTAGTCTCTGTTCATTCTGCAACTCCTGTTTCGAGTTACTAATCTTTAGGAACTGAACTAGTATCAAATACCGAGGGGTTGCTATAAACACTAGTAAAGTACACATCAATAACATGTATATAAAATATACCTTTGTTCGCTTTGCCATCCTTCTTATCCGCCAAATACTTGGGGCAATTCTGCTTCCAGTGACCAGTCCCTTTGCAGTAGAAGCACTTAGTCTCAGGCTTAGGTCTAGACTTGGGCTTCTTCACTTGAGTAGCAACTTGCTTGCCGTTCTTCTCGAAGTTCCCCATCTTCCCTTTGCCCTTCTCTTGAAACTAGTGGTCTTGTCAACCATCAACACTTGATGCTTTTCTTGATTTCTACCTTCGTCGACTTCAGCATCACGAAGAGCTTGGGAATCGTTTCCGTTATCCCTTGCATATTATAGCTCATCACGAAGTTCTAGTAACTTGGTGATAGTGACTAGAGAACTCTGTCAATCACTATCTTATCTAGAAGATTAACTCCCACTTGATTCAAGTGATTGTAGTACTCAGACATTCTGAGCACATGCTCACTAGCTGAGCTATTCTCCTCCATCTTGTGGGCAAAGTGCTTGTCAAAGGTCTCATACCTTTCTACATGGGCATGAGTCTGAAATACTAATTTCAACTCTTGGAACATCTGATATGCTCCGTGGAGTTCAAAACATCTTTGAAGCCCTGATTCTAAGCCGTAAAGCTTGATGCACTAAACTATCAAGTAGTCATCATATCGAGCTTGCCAAACGTTCATAATGTCTGCATCTGCTCCTGCAATAGGTCCGTCACCTAGCGGTGCATCAAGGACATAATTCTTCTGTGCAGCATTGAGGATAATCCTCAGATCACGGAGCTAGTCCGCATCATTGCTACTAATATCTTTCAACTTATTTTTCTCTAGGAACATATGAAAAATAAACGGGGATCTACATCGCGAGCTATTGATCTACAACATAGTTATGCAATTACTATCAAGACTAAGTTCATGATAAATTAAAGTTCAATTAATCATATTACTTAAGAACTCCCACTTAGATAGACATCCCTTTAGTCATCTAAATGATCACGTGATCCAAATCAACTAAACCATGTCCGATCATCACGTGAGATGGAGTAGTTTTCAATGGTGAACATCACTATGTTGATCATATCTACTATATGATTCACGCTCGACCTTTTGGTCTCCAGTGTTCCGAGGCCATATCTGCATATGCTAGACTCGTCAAGTTTAACCCGAGTATTCTGCGTGTGCAAAACTGGCTTACACCCGTTGGATGTGAACATCGAGCTTATCACACCCGATCATCATGTGGTGTCTCGGCACGACGAACTTTAGCAATGGTGCATACTTAGGGAGAACACTTATACCTTGAAATTTAGTGAGAGATCATCTTATAATGCTACTGTCTAACTAAGAAAAATAAGATGCATAAAGGATAAACATCACATGCAATCAATATAAGTGATGTGATATGGCCATCATCATCTTGTGCCTGTGATCTCCATCTCCAAAGCACCATCATGATCACCATCGTCACCTGCTTGACACCTTGATCTCCATCGAAGCATCGTTATCATCACGCCAACTATTGCCTCCACGAGTATCGCTACCGCTTAGTGATAAAGTAAAGAAATTACATGGCGATTGCATTTCATACAATAAAGCGACAACAATATGGCTCCTGCCAGTTGCCGATAACTGTGTTACAAAACATGATCATCTCATACAATAAAATTTAGCGTCATGTCTTGACCATATCACATCACAACATGCCCTGCAAAAACAAGTTAGATATCCTCTACTTTGTTGTTCAAAGTTTTACGTGGCTGCTATGGGCTAAGCAAGAACCGTTCTTACCTACGCATCAAAAACCACAACGCGGTATAGTGATTGCTTTTTGATCTTCAGAAAGAACCCTGTTCATTGAATCCAATTCAACTAAAGCTGGAAAAACAGACACCCACTAGCCACCTATGTGCAAAGAACGTCGATAGAACCAGTCTCACGTAAGCGTACGCGTAATGTCGGTCTGGGTCGCTTCATCCAACAATGCCGCTGAATCAAGAATCAACTAGTGACGGCAAGCAATATGTATATACCAACGCCCACAACTCCTTTGTGTTCTACTCGTGCATATAACATCTACGCATAAACCTGGCTCAGATGCTATTGTTGGGGAACGCAGTAATTTCAAAAAAATTCCTACGCACATGCAAGATCATGGTGATGCATAGCAACGAGAGGGAAGAGTGTCGTCCATGTGCCCTCGTAGACCGTAAGCAGAAGCGTTATGACAACTCGGTTGATGTAGTCATACGTCTTCACGATCGACCTGTCCCTAGTACCGGACGTACGACACCTCCGCGATCTGCACATGTTCAGCTCAGTAACGTCCGTAATACGTCTCCGTCGTATCGATAATTTTTGATTGTTCCATGCCAATATTCTACAACTTTCATATACTTTTGGCAACTTTTTATATTATTTTTGGGACTAACATATTGATCCAGTGCCCAGTGCCAGTTCCTGTCTATTGCATGTTTTATGTTTCACAGAATATCCATATCAAACGGAATCCAAATAGGGTAAAAAAGGACGGAGCTTATTTTCGGAATATTTGGAAAATCTGGGAGAAAGATCAAAGCGAAACGATGTCCGAGGTGAGCACAAGGTAGGGGGGCGCGCCCCTAACCTTCGTGGTCCACCCGTAAGGCAGTTGATGCCCTTCTTCAGCCGCAAGAAAGCTATTTTTTGGTAAAAAAAATCACGGCGAAGGTTTCGGTCCAATCGGAGTTACGGATCTCCACATATATATATATATATATGAAACGGTGAAGGGGCAGCAGAAGAGAACGCAGAAACAGAGAGAGACAGAGAGACAGATCCAATCTCGGAGGGGCTCTCGCCCGTCCCACGCCATGGAGGCCATGGACCAGAGGGGAAACCCTTCTCCCATCTAGGGAGGAGGTCAAGGAAGAAGAAGAAGGAGGGGGGGGGGCGCTCTCTCCCCTTCGCTTTCGGTGGCGCCGGAGTGCCACCGGGGGCCATCATCATCACCGCAATCTTCACCAACAACTTCACCGCCATCATCACCAACTCTTCCCCCCTTTATGCAGCGGTGTAACCTCTCTCTTACCCACTGTAATCTCTACTTAAACATGGTGCTCAACGCTATATATTATTTCCCAATGATGTATGGCTATCCTATGATGTTTGAGTAGATCCGTTTTGTCCTATGGGCTATTTGATGATCGTGATTGGTTTGAGTTGCATGTTTTATTATTGATGTTGTCCTATGGTTCTCTCCGTGTCGCGCAAGCATGAGGGATCCCCGCTGTAGGGTTTGCAATATGTTGATGATTTGCTTATGGTGGGTGGCGTGAGTGACAGAAGCACAGGCCCGAGTAAGTAGGTTGTTTGCGTATGGGATAAAGAGGACTTGATACTTTAATGCTATGGTTGGGTTTTACCTTCATGATCTTTAGTAGTTGCGGATGCTTGCTAGAGTTCCAATCATAAGTGCATATGATCCAAGTAGAGAAAGTATGTTAGCTTATGCCTCTCCCTCAAATAAAATTGCAATAATGATTACCGGTCTAGTTATCGATTGCCTAGGGAAAATTAACTTTCTCGTAACAACAAACTCTCTACTAAAACTAATTTAGTTGTGTCTTTATCTAAACAGTCCCTACTTTTTATTTACTTGCTCTTTATTATCTAGCAAACCTATCCAAAAACACCTACAAAGCACTTCTAGTTTCATACTTGTTCTAGGTAAAGCAAACGTCGAGTGTGCGTAGAGTTGTATCGGTGGTCAATAGAACTTGAGGGAATATTTGTTCTACCTTAGCTCCTCGTTGGTTTCAACACTCTTACTTATCGAAAACTGTTGTGATCCCCTATACTTGTGGGTTATCAAGACCTTTTTCTGGCGCCGTTGCCGGGGAGCAATAGCGTGGGGTGAATATTCTCGTGTTTGCTTGTTTGCTTTATCACTAAGTAATTTCTATTTGCTTTTCTTCGTTGTTCTCTATCTTTAGTTATGGATATGGAACACGAAATACAAAAAATTAGGTGTACTTGCTGCTCAAGGAGATGATGAACCTCCTAAAAGCATCAATGCTCATTATGTTACAGAAATTATGTACTACTTTGATAATCCTGAGAAAACCACATTCAATCTGGTAATGGGAGTAACGTTGGATCAACATGAATACTTGAGGGATTATCGCTTGACACAAAAAGGGAAACTATTGTGGGATGAAATTTATATATTGAAGTGGTATGCTCGGCAAGTATGCTTGAGATATGATTATACTTTTTTCTCTAGGATGAAGGCTCCACACCTTCCCTTTTCATGTGAATTTAATGATAATGAAACCTTAGCTTCTTATGCTAATGGTATATATGATTACTATGATGTGGAACAAATATAAGAATTTGTTGCTTTTAAGGGTGCTTATGAAATTGTATCTTTGTTTGAAAAGTATGAAACTTTTGATGATGATGTAGATAGGCCTGAAAATTTAGCTATCCTAAAATATTGCTATGATAATTATGAATATAATTCCTATATTAATGCGCTTATTGAGAAAGTCTCCACTCTCCAAGAAGAGACTAATATTTTGTAGGAATCTATGGAAGAAGAAGTTGATGAAACTTTGAGCTCATTGGATGAAAAAGATGAGGAGGAGAGCAAAGAACAAAAGGAGGAAGAGCGGATTGATCACCCATGCCCACCTTCCAATGAGAGTAACTCTTCAACTCATAAATTGTTTAATTTCCCTTCATGCTTACCGAAGGATGAATGCTATGATAATTTCTATGATCTCGTTGATTCTTTTGAAATATCCCTTTTTGATGATGCGTGCTATGCTTTTGGCCAAGATGCCAATATGAATTATGCTTATGGAGACGAACTTGCTATAGTTCCTTATTTTAAACATGAAATTGTTGCTATTGTACACATGCATGATAGTCCTATTATTTTTTTGAATTCTCCTAACTACACTATATCGGAGAAGTTTACCCTTATTAAGGATTATATTGATGGGTTGCCTTATACCATTGCACATGATGATTTTTATGAATATAATATGCATGTGCTTGCTGCTCCTACTTGCAATTATTATGAGAGAGGAACTATATCTTCACCTCTCTATGTTTCCCACATGATAAAATTGCAAGAAACTGTTTATACTATGCATTGGCCTTTACTATGTGTGCATGAATTGTTCTTTTATGACATGCCAATGCATAGGAAGAGAGTTAGACTTTGTCATTACATGATATATGTTGCTCTGTGCTCACTACTAAATTACAAATCATTGCTAATTAAAATTGGCTTTGATATACCTTGGGATCCGGGTGGATTCACTACTTGAGCACTATATGCCTAGCTTAATGGCTTTAAAGAAAGCGGTGCCAGGGAGACAACACGGAAGTTTTAGAGAGTCATTTATTTATGTTGATTGCTTTTATATAGTTTAAAAACAATAAATAAATTAATAGGGGAACCCAAAACTTTTTCAAAAAGGAAAGTGAAAGTAAGAAAGACAAGCATTGTTGAAGTGGGAGAGCTCCTTGAACTTTGTTCATGCTCACGGCAACTTTGTGAATCTTGATTACAGAAACTTTTCAACAAAAAAAATTATTCCCTTGTACAATTTCATTGTATTATAAATATAATGTGCCAAGGTTTGCCTTTAGGATGTTTACTTTGCTTGTTGGTTTGTACGGTGCAGGACAGAAACTTTGGCTGTAGTCCGCGATTTTACATTTTTTACTGGAACGTCAAATGGTTCTGATTCTTTTTGAACTGTCTTTATACACAAATTGTTTATTTTTTCTAATTTTTGCAGAAGTTTCCAAGTATCATAAGTATGGTGAATGTTCAGATTGTTACAGACTGTTCTGTTTTAGACAGATTCTGGTTTTGATGCATAGTTTGCTTGCTTTCATGAAACTATCAATTTATATTAGTGGATTAAGCCATGAAAAAGTTATATTACAGTAGACACAATGCAAAAACAAAATATGAATTGGTTTGCAACAGTACTTAGAGTAGTGATTTGCTTCATTATACTAATGGATCTTACCGAGTTTTCTATTGAAGTTTTGTGTGGATGAAGTGTTCGATGATCGAGAAGGTCTCGATGTGAGAAGAAGGAAGAGAGGCAAGAACTCAAGCTTGGGGATGCCTGAGGCACCCCAAGTAAATATTTAAGGAGATTCAAGCGTCTATGCTTGGGGATGCCCTGGAAGGCATCCCCTCTTTCTTCAACAAGTATCGGTATGTTTTCGGTTTCGTTTCGTTCATGCGATATGTGCAATCTTGGAGCGTCTTTTGCATTTAGTTTTCATCTTTATTTTATGCACCATGCTGGTATGAGATAGTCCTTGGTTGATTTATAGAATGCTCTATGCACTTCACTTATATCTTTTCAGTATGGCTTTATAGAATGCTTCATGTGCTTCACTTATATCATCTGAAGTTTGGATTGCCTGTTTCCCTTTACATAGACAACCGCCATTTGTAGAATTCTCTTTTGCTTCACTTAGATTTGTTAGAGTGTGGGAATATATTTTGTAGAAACAACTAAACTCTCTTGCTTCACTTATATCTATTTAGAGAGATGACAGGAATTGGTCATTCACATGGTTAGTCATAAAATCCTACATAAAACTTGTAGATCACTGAATATGATATGTTTGATTCCTTGCAATAGTTTTGTGATATAAAGATGGTGATATTAGAGTCATGCTAGTGGGTAGTTGTGGATTAGTAGAAATACTTGTGTTGAGGTTTGTGATTCCCGTAGGATGCACGTATGGTGAACCGTTATGTAATGAAGTCGGAGCATGAGGTATTTGTTAATCGTCTTCCTTATGAGTGCTGGTCGGGGACGAGCGATGATATTTTCCTACCAATCTATCCCCCTAGGGGCATCCGTAGTAGTACTTTGATTCGAGGGCTAATAAACTTTTGCAATAAGTATGTGAGTTCTTTATGACTAATGTTGAGTCCATGGATTATACGCACTCTCACCCTTCCATCATTTCTAGCATCTCTAGTATTGCGCAACTTTCGCCGGTACCATAAACCCACCATATACCTTCTTCAAAACAGCCACCATACCTACCTATCATGGCATTTCCATAGACATTCCAAGATATATTGCCATGCAACTGTTGGAAATATGCCCTAGAGGCAATAATAAATTGATTATTATTATATTTCCTTGTTCATGATAATTGTTTATTATCCATGCTAGAATTGTATTGATAGGAAACTCAGATACATGTGTGGATACATAGACAACACCATGTCCCTAGTAAGCCTCTAGTTGACTAGCTCGTTGATCAATAGATGGTTACGGTTTCCTGACCATGGACATTGGATGTCGTTGATAACGGGATCATATTATTAGGAGAATGATGTGATGGACAAGACCCAATCCTAAGCCTAGCACAAAGATCGTCTAGTTCGTTCGCTAAAGCTTTTCTAATGTCAAGTATCATTTCCTTAGACCATGAGATTGTGCAACTCCCGGATACCGTAGGAATACTTTGGGTGTGCCAAACGTCACAACGTAACTGCGTGGCTATAAAGGTGCACTACGGGTATCTCCGAAAGTGTCTGTTGGGTTGGCATGAATCGAGACTGGGATTTGTCACTCCGTGTGATGGAGAGGTATCTCTAGGCCCACTCGGTAGGACATCATCATAATGTGCACAATGTGATCAAGGAGTTGATCACAGGATGATGTGTTACGAAACGAGTAAAGAGACTTGCCGGTAACGATATTGAACAAGGTATCGGGATACCGACGATCGAATCTCGGGCAAGTATCGTACCGACGGACAAAGGTAATTGCATACGGGATTGATTAAGTCCTTGACATCGTGGTTCATCCGATGAGATCATCGTGGAACATGTGGGAGCCAACATGGGTATCCAGATCCCGTTGTTGGTTATTGATCGGAGAGCCATCTCGGTCATGTCTGCATGTCTCCCGAACCCGTAGGGTCTACACACTTAAGGTTCGATGACGCTAGGGTTATAAAGGAAGTTTGTATGTGGTTACCGAATGTTCTTCGGAGTCCCGGATGAGATCCCGGATGTCACGAGGAGTTCCAGAATGGTCCAGAGGTAAAGATTTATATATGGGAAGTCCTGTTTTGGTCACTGGAAAAGTTTCGGGGTTTATCGGTAACGTACCGGGACCACCGGGAGGGTCCCGGGGGTCCACCAAGTGGGGCCACCAGCCCCGGAGGGCTGCATGGGCCATGTGTGGGAGGGGACCAGCCCCAGGTGGGCTGGTGCGCCCCCCACCAAGGCCCAAGGCTCAAGGAAGAGGGGAAGGGGGCAAACCCTAGGGCAGATGGGCCCTAAGGCCCACCCTGGTGCGCCTCCCTCTCCCCCTCCACCTGGCTGCAGCCTAGATGGGTTTTTGGGGGCTGTCGCCACCCCTTGGGAGGGAACCCTAGGTGGGGGCGCAGCCCCTCCCCTTCCCCTATATATACTTGAGGTTATGAGGGTTGCAAGACATATGATTTGATCTCTCCCTGGCGCAGCCCTACCTCTTCCCTCCTTGTCTCTTACGGTGGTTGGCGAAGCCCTGCTGGAGTAACACGCTCCTCCACCACCACCACGCCGTTGTGCTGCTGCTGGATGGAGTCTTCCTCAACCTCTCCCTCTCTCCTTGCTGGATCAAGGCATGGGAGACGTCATCGGGCTGTACGTGTGTTGAACGTGGAGGTGCCGTCCGTTCGGCACTAGGATCTCCGGTGATTTGGATCATGACGAGTACGACTCCTTCAACCCCGTTCTCTTGAACGCTTCCGCTTAGCGATCTACAAGGGTATGTAGATGCACTCTCCTTCCCCTCGTTGCTGGTTTCTCCATAGATAGATCTTGGTGACACATAGGAAAATTTTGAATTTCTGCTACGTTCCCCAACAGTGGTATCAGAGCCAGGTTTATTGCGTAGATTCTATGCACGAGTAGAACACAAAGTAGTTGTGTGCATTGATTTTGTTCAATATGCTTACCGTTACTAGTCCAATCTTGATTCGGCGATATTGTGGGATGAAGTGGCCCGGACCAACCTTACACGTACGCTTACGTGAGACCGGTTCCACCGACTAACATGCACTAGTTGCATAAGGTGGCTGGCGGGTGTCTGTCTCTCCCACTTTAGTCGGATCGGATTCGATGAAAAGGGTCCTTATGAAGGGTAAATAGCAATTGGCATATCACGTTGTGGTTTTGCGTAGGTAAGAAACGTTCTTGCTAGAAACTCATAGCCGCCACATAAAACATGCAAACAACAATTAGAGGACGTCTAACTTGTTTTTGCAGGGTATGCTATGTGATGTGATATGGCCAAGAAGAATGTGATGAATGATATGTGATGTATGAGATTGATCATGTTCTTGTAATAGGAATCACGACTTGCATGTCGATGAGTATGACAACCGGCAGGAGCCATAGGAGTTGTCTTAATTTATTTATGACCTGCGTGTCAACATAAACGTCATGTAATTACTTTACTTTATTGCTAACCGTTAGCTGTAGTAGTAGAAGTAATAGTTGGCGAGACAACTTCATGAAGACACGATGATGGAGATCATGATGATGGAGATCATGGTGTCATGCCGATGACGATGATGATCATGGAGCCCCGAAGATGGAGATCAAAAGGTGCAATATGATATTGGCCATATCATGTCACTTTTCGATTGCATGTGATGTTTATCATGTTTATACATCTTATTTGCTTAGAAAGACGGTAGTAAATAAGATGATCCCTCATTAAAATTTCAAGAAAGTGTTCCCCCTAACTGTGCACCATTGCGAAAGTTCGTCGTTTCGAAGCACCACGTGATGATTGGGTGTGATAGATTCTTATGTTCACATACAACGGGTGTAAGCCAAATTTACACACGCGAAACACTTAGGTTGACTTGACGAGCCTAGCATGTACAGACATGGCCTCGGAACACAAGAGACCGAAAGGTCGAGCATGAGTCCTATAGAAGATACGATCAACATGAAGATGTTCACCGATGTTGACTAGTCCGTCTCACGTGATGATCGGACACGGCCTAGTTGACTCGGATCATGTAATCACTTGGATGACTAGAGGGATGTCTATCTGAGTGGGAGTTCATAAGATGAACTTAATTATCCTGAACATAGTCAAAAGGTCTTCGCAAATTATGTCGTAGCTCGCGCTTCAGTTCTACTGTTTAGATATGTTCCTAGAGAAAATTTAGTTGAAAGATGATAGTAGCAATTATGCGGACTAGGTCCGCAAACTGAGGATTGTCCTCATTGCTTCATAGAAGGCTTATGTCCTTAATGCACCGCTCAGTGTGCTGAACCTCGAATGTCGTCTGTGGATGTTGCGAACATCTGACATACACATTTTGATAACTACGTGATAGTTCAGTTAAACGGTTTAGAGTTGAGGTACCGAAGACGTTTTGAAACGTCGCGAAACATATGAGATGTTTCGAGGGCTGAAATTGGAATTTCAGGCTCATGCCCACGTCAAGAGGTATAAGACCTCCGACGGTTTTCTTAGCCTGCAAACTAAGGGAGAAAAGCTCAATTGTTGAGCTTGTGCTCAGATTGTCTGAGTACAACAATCATTTGAATCGAGTGGGAGTTGATCTTCCAGATGAGATAGTGATGTTTCTCCGAAGTCATTACCACCAAGCTGCTAGAGCTTCATGATGAACTATAATATATCAGGGACATATATGATGATCCTTGAGATATTCGCGATGTTTGACACCACAAAAGTAGAAATCAAGAAGGAGCATCAATTGTTGATGGTTAGTGAAACCACTAGTTTCAAGAAGGGCAAGGGCAAGAAGGGATACTTCATGAAACGGAAAATCAGCTGCTGCTCTAGTGAAGAAACCCAAGGTTGAACCCAAACCCGAGACTAAGTGCTTTTGTAATAAGAGGAACAGCCACTGGAGCAAAATTACCCTAGATACTTGGTAGATGAGAAGGCTGGCAAGGTCGATAGAAGTATATTGGATATACATTATGTTAATGTGTACTTTACTAGACTCCTAGTAGCACCATGGTATTAGATACCGGTCAGTTGCTAAGTGTTAGTAAACTCGAAATAAAAGACTGCGGAGTAAACAGAGACTAGCTAAAGGTGAGCTGGCAATATGTGTTGGAAGTTTTTCCAAGCTTGATGTGATCAAGCATCGCACGCTCCCTCTGCCATTGAGATAGGTGTTTGCGTTGAGCATAGACATAACTGGATTATGTCTATCGCAATACGGTTATTCATTTAAGGAGAATAATGGTTACTCTGTTTATTTGAATAATACCTTCAATGGTCTTGCACCTAAAATGAATGGTTTATTGAATCTCGATCATAGTGATACACATATTCATGCCAAAAGATATAAGATAGTAATGATAGTACCACCTACTTGTGGCACTGCCACGTAAGTCATATCGGTGTAAAACGCATGAAGAAGCTCCATGTTGATGGATCTTTGGGCTCACTCGTTTTGAAAAGTTTGAGACATGCGAACCATGTCTATTGGTGTATATGCATGAAGAAACTCCATGCAAATGGACCGTTTGGACTCACTTTATTTTGAATCACTTGACACATGCAAATCATACCACATGGGCAAGATGACTGAAAGCCTCGTTTTCAATAAAATGGAACTAGAAAGCAACTTGTTGGAAGTAATACATTTTGATGTGTGCAGTCCAATGAGTGCTGAGGCATGTAGTGGATATCGTTATGTTCTTACTTCACAGATGATTTGAGTAGATGTTGAGTATATTTACTTGATGAATCACGAGTCTGAATTATTGAAAGGTTCAAGTAATTTCAGGGTGAAGTTGAAAGATCGTCGTGACAAGAGGATAAAATATCTATGATATGATCATAGAGACGAATATCTGAATTACGAGTTTGGCACAGAATTAAGACATTGTGGAAATTGTTTCAGAACTAATACAGCCTGGAACACCATAGTGTGATGGTGTGTCCGAACATCATAACTGCACCCTATTGGATATGATGCATACCATGATGTCTCTTATCGAATTACCACGATAGTTTATGGGTTAGGCATTAGAGACAACCACATTCACTTTAAATAGGGCACCACGTAATTCCGATGAGATGACAACGTATGAACTATGGTTTAGAGAAACCTAAGCTGTCATTTCTTAAAAGTTTGGGGCTGCGACGCTTATGTGAAAAAGTTTTAGGCTGATAAGCTAGAACCCAAAGTGGATAAATGCATCTTCATAGGACACCCAAAACAGTTGGGTATACCTCCTGTCTCAGATCTGAAAGCAATAAGGGATTGTTTCTAGAATCGGGTCCTTTCTCGAGGAAAAAGTTTCTCTCGAAAGAATTGAGTGGGAGGATGCTGGAGACTTGATGAGGTTATTGAATTGTCTCTTCAACTAGTGTGTGGCAGGGCACAGGAAGTTGTTCCTGTGGCACCTACACCAATTGAAGTGGAAGCTTATGATAGTGATCATGAAACTTCAGATCAAGTCACTCCCAAACCTCGTAGGACGACAAGGATGCGTACTACTTCAGAGTGGTACGTAATCCTGTCTTGGAAGTCATGTTCCTAGACAACAATGAACCTGCGAGCTATGGAGAAGCAATGGTGGGCCTGGATTCCAAAATGGCTCGAGGCCATATAATTCGAGAGAGGATCCATATATGAAAACAAAGTGTAGACTTTGGTGGAATGGCTCGATGGTCGTAAGGCTGTTGAGTACATATGGATTTTTAAAAGGAAGACGGACAATGATGGTAAGTATCACCATTAAGAAAGCTCGACTTGTCGTTAAGATGTTTTCCGACAAGTTCAAAGGAGTTGACTACGATGAGACCTTCTCACTCGTAGCGATGCTAAGAGTCTGTTGGAATTATATTAGCAATTACTGCATTATTTATGAAATCTTGCAGATAGGATGTCAAAAACATTGTTTCCTTGACGATTTTTGAGGAAAGGTTGTATGTGATACAACCGGAAGGTTTTGTCAATCCTGAAAGATGCTAACAAGTATGCAAAGCTCCAGCAATCCTTCTAAGGACCGGAGTAAGCATCTCAGAGTTGGAATGTATGCTTTGATGAGATGATCAAAGTTTTGGGTGTATACAAAGTTTATGAGAAACTTGTATTTCCAAAGAAGTGAGTGGGAGCACTATAGAATTTCTGATGAATATATGTTGTTGACATATTGTTGATCAGAAATGACGTAGAATTTCTGGAAAAGCATATAGGGTTATTTGGAAAGTGTTTTTCAATGGAAAGCCTGGATTAAGCTACTTGAACATTGAGCATGAAGATAGATAAAAACGCTTAATGGTACTTTCAAATGAGCACATACCTTGACATGATCTTGAAGGTGTTCAAGATGGATCAGTCAAAGAAGGAGTTCTTGCCTGAGTTGTAAGGTATGAAGTTCAGACTTAAAGCTCGACCACAGCAGAAGAAAGAGGAAGGACGAAGGTCGTCCCCTATGCTTTTGTCATAGGCTATCTACAGTATGCTATGCTGTGTGCCGCACTTGAAGTGTGCCTTGCCATGAGTCAGTCAATGGATACAAGAGTGATCCAAGAATGGATCACAAGACAACGGTCAAAGATATCCTTAGTAACTAGTGGACTAAGGAATTTTCTCGATTATGGAGGTGGTAAAAGAGTTCGTCGTAAAGGGTTACGCTAATGCAAACTTTGACACTAATCCAGATTATTCTGAGTAGTAACTGGATTCGTATAGTAGAACGGTTATTTGGAATAGCTCCAAATAGAACGTGGTAGCTGCATCTAGGAGATGACATAGAGATTTGTAAAGCACACACGGATCTGAAAGGTTCAGACCCGTTGACTATAACATCTCTCACAAGCATAACATGATCAAACCCAGAACTCATCGAGTGTTAATAACATGGTAATGTGAACTAGATTATTGACTCTAGTAAACTCTTTGGGTGTTAGTCACATGGGGATGTGACCATGAGTGTTAATCACACATCGATGTGAACTGGATTATTGACTCTAGTGCAAGTGGGAGACTGTTGGAAATATGCCCTAGAGGCAATAATAAATTGATTATTATTATATTTCCTTGTTCATGATAATTGTTTATTATCCATGCTAGAATTGTATTGATAGGAAACTCAGATACATGTGTGGATACATAGACAACACCATGTCCCTAGTAAGCCTCTAGTTGACTAGCTCGTTGATCAATAGATGGTTACGGTTTCCTGACCATGGACATTGGATGTCGTTGATAACGGGATCACATCATTAGGACAATGATGTGATGGACAAGACCCAATCCTAAGCCTAGCACAAAGATCATCTAGTTCATTCGCTAAAGCTTTTCTAATGTCAAGTATCATTTCCTTAGACCATGAGGTTGTGCAACTCCCGGATACCGTAGGAATACTTTGGGTGTGCCAAACATCACAATGTAACTGGGTGGCTATAAAGGTGCACTACGGGTATCTCCGAAAGTGTCTGTTGGGTTGGCACGAATCGAGACTGGGATTTGTCACTCCATGTGACGGAGAGGTATCTCTGGGCCCACTCGGTAGGACATCATCATAATGTGCACAATGTGATCAAGGAGTTGATCACGGGATGATGTGTTACGGAACGAGTAAAGAGACTTGCCGATAACAAGATTGAACAAGGTATCGGGATACCGACGATCGAATCTCGGGCAAGTATCGTACCGATGGACAAAGGGAATTGCATACGGGATTGATTAAGTCCTTGAAATCGTAGTTCATACGATGAGATCATCGTCGAACATGTGGGAGCCAACATGGGTATCCAGATCCCGCTATTGGTTATTGACCGGAGAGTCATCTCGGTCATGCCTGCATGTCTCCCGAACCCGTAGGGTCTACACACTTAAGGTTCGATGACGCTAGGGTTATAAAGGAAGTTTGTATGTGGTTACCGAATGTTGTTCGGAGTCCAGGATGAGATCCCGTATGTCACAAGGAGTTCCGGAATGGTCCGGAGGTAAAGATTTATATATGGGAAGTCCTGTTTTGGTCACCGGAAAAGTTTCGGGGTTTATCGGTAACGTACCGGGACCACCGGGAGGTTCCTGGGGGTCCACCAAGTGGGGTCACCGGCCCCGGAGGGCTGCATGGGCCAAGTGTGGGAGGGGACCAGCCCCAGGTGGGCTGGTGCGCCCCCCACCAAGGCCCAAGGCTCAAGGAAGAGGGGAAGGGGGCAAACCCTAGGGCAGATGGGCCCTAAGGCCCACCCTGGTGCGCCTCCCTCTCCCCCTCCACCTGGCCGCACCCTAGATGGGTTTTTGGGGGCTGCCGCCACCCCTAGGGAGGGAACCCTAGGTGGGGGCGCAGCCCCTCCCCTTCCCCTATATATACTTGAGGTTATGAGGGTTGCAAGACATATGATTTGATCTCTCCCTGGCGCAGCGCTACCTCTTCCCTCCTCGTCTCTTGCGGTGCTTGGCGAAGCCCTGCTGGAGTACCACGCTCCTCCACCACTACCACACCGTTGTGCTGCTGCTGGATGGAGTCTTCCTCAACCTCTCCCTCTCTCCTTGCTGGATCAAGGCATGGGAGATGTCATCGGGCTGCACGTGTGTTGAATGCGGAGGTGCTGTTCGTTCGGCACTAGGATCTCCGGTGATTTGGATCACGACGAGTACGACTCCTTCAACCCCGTTCTCTTGAACGCTTCCGCTTAGCGATCTACAAGGGTATGTAGATGCACTCTCCTTCCCCTCGTTGCTGGTTTCTCCATAGATAGATCTTGGTGACACGTAGGAAAATTTTGAATTTCTGCTACGTTCCCCAACAGCAACTTCCATCATCATCATATACATGACTTGAGCATTCATTGTCATATTTCTTGGCATGATCGTAAGATAGCTACGACGCCTCCACGGATGGCAACTCCCGACTGCCACCTCCCACCTCCCACCCTCCCATGGCGACTCCCACCTCCACGGATCCTACGCCGTCGATGAACCTCTCCATGGACTCCTCTAACTACTCCACGTCATGGCCAACATCCTCCTTTGGGATTTTGCCCCGGGTCTCAAAGTGGAGGATCAGATCAGATGCCACTAGTAGAAAAAGGGGCTATGGTCCAGGCCGCCTCAGCCCATTAGTCCCGGTTCAGTCTTGAACCGGGACCAATGTGGGCATTGGTCCCGGTTCGTGAGCCCAGGGGGCCGGCCGGGTCACGTGGGCCATTGGTCCTGGTTTGTATGGACCTTTTGGTCCCGGTTGGTGGGATGAACCAGGACCAAAGGGCCTCCCTCCTGGCCCACCACCATTGGTCCCGGTTGGTGGCCTGAACCGGGACCAAAGGCTCCCCTTTAGTCCCGGTTCATGTCATCAACCGGGACCAATGAGGTGCCTATATATACCCTCGCCCGGGAGCAGAGCACTCCAGTGCTCTGTTTTTCTCAGGCCGGCGAGGGGAGGGGTTTGTGGTGCTCTAGCTCACCTTCTATGCACATGAGGTGTTCGATGGAATGCCCGAGCCACACTACTTAAGCTTTCTCCTCTCGAAGCTCGACCTCCAAGCTCCATTTTCCTCGAGATTTGTCTAGATTTAGCGGTCCGTCACGCCCCGTCCCCGTCTTCACCGCCGTCGATCACCCGCGCCGATCTCATCACCGACACCACCGTGGTGAGCCTCTTGTTCTTATCTTCTTTCTGAAAGGAAAAATATTCTTACTTGTATGTTTAGATAGATACTTGTATCATTTTCTTACATTTATTATTGCATCTTATATAGTGCGATGGTTTTGGTATCCGCCCCCGTCAGCCCTCGTCCTGTCTATGATTCGGATGTGGTATGTATATTATCTTTATAACTATTGGTTCATTTATTGTTTATGAAAATTATGCCGACCAACGTGACATAGATTTTATTTATCTAGGATGTATGTGAATCGGAAATGCCAATCGACCCTATTGTCGAGAGGTTAAATTTAGTTGAGGAAGAAAACAATTTGTTGAAGGAAAAAATAAAAAAATTGAGGAGGAGAAGATGATATTGGAGTTGCATGTTGCGGATGTCGTCGATGATCACAAGATCAAGATGGATGCAATGCGCTTGAAGATTAGAAAGATTAGAAAATATGCCATTCATACCGAGGCTTGGTATCATTATGCCGTTGGATCAATTGTTACCTTGGTTGCGATTATGATCGCATTTGTTTTCGCATTGAAATGTTTTACATAGTTTCAATGTATGGTTTAATTAATTAGATGCTCTGGAGAGCTATATGTTGTTAGATGAGAACTATGTATGTACTTTGGTTTTAATGTGATGATGAACTTCTATTAATTTGGACACTTAATTATATATAATGCACGCAGATGAACCGGCAATGGATGTACGGTGACAGACACACCCGCGAGTACATTAAGGGCGTGCATGAGTTTCTCGATGCGGCTGAGGCAAACAAGCAGAATGGTTTTATGTGTTGTCCATGCACTGAATGTGGGAATACGAGGTCTTACTCTAACCGGAAAATCCTTCACTCCCACCTGCTTTACAAGGGTTTCATGCCACACTATAATGTTTGGACGAGGCACGGAGAAATAGGGGTTATGATGGAAGACGGCGAAGAAGAAGAGTACGATGACAACTATGTGCCCCCTGAATACGGTGATGCTGCAACGGGGGGAGCTGGTGAAGATCAAGAGGAACCAGACGATGTGCCCAATGATGCTGCCATGGGTGAAGCTGCTGAAGATCAAGAGGAACCAGACGATGTGCCCGATGATGATGATCTCCGCCGGGTCATTGTCGATGCAAGGACGCAATGCATTAGTCAAAAGGAGAAGCTGAAGTTCGATCGCATGTTAGAGGATCACAAAAAAGGGTTATACCCCAATTGCGAAGATGGCAACACAAAGCTCGGTACCGTACTGGAATTGCTGCAGTGGAAGGCAGAGAATGCTGTGGCTGATAAAGGATTTGAGAAGCTACTGAAAATATTGAAGAAGAAGCTTCCAAAGGATAACGAATTGCCCGACAGTACATACGCAGCAAAGAAGGTCGTATGCCCTCTAGGATTGGAGGTGGAGAAGATACATGCATGCCCTAATGACTGCATCCTCTACCGCGGTGCATACAAGGATCTGAACGCATGCCCGGTATGCGGTGCGCTGCGGTATAAGATCAGACGAGATGACCCCGGTGATGTTGACGGCGAGCCCCTCAGGAAGAGGGTCCCTACAAAGGTGATGTGGTATGCTCCTATAATACCACGGTTGAAACATCTGTTCAGAAACGAAGAGCATGCCAAGTTGATGCGATGGCACAGTGAGAACCGAAAGAAAGATGGGAAGTTGAGAGCACCCGCTGACGGGTCGCAGTGGAGAAAAATCGAGAGAAAGTACTGGGATGAGTTTGCAAAGGACCCAAGGAATGTATGGTTTGCTTTAAGCGCGGATGGCATTAATACTTTCGGGGAGCAGAGCAGTAATCACAGCACCTGGCCCGTGACTCTATGTATGTATAACCTTCCTCCTTGGATGTGCATGAAGCGGAAGTTCATTATGATGCCAGTTCTCATCCAAGGCCCTAAGCAACCCGGCAACGAAATTGATGTGTACCTAAGGCCATTAGTTGAAGAACTTTTACAGCTATGGAATGGAGACGGTGTACGTACGTGGGATGAGCACAGACAGGAGGAATTTAACCTTAAGGCGTTGCTGTTCGTGACCATCAACGATTGGCCCGCTCTCAGTAACCTTTCAGGACAGACAAACAAAGGATACCACGCATGCACGCACTGTTTAGATGACACTGAAAGTATATACCTAGACAAATGCAGGAAGAATGTGTACCTGGGCCATCGTCGATTTCTTCCGACCAACCATGAATGTCGAAAGAAAGGCAAGCATTTCAAAGGCGAGGCAGATCACCGGAAGAAGCCCGCCATGCGCACCGGTGATCACGTGCTTGCTATGGTCAATGATTTACCCTACGTCATCTTTGGAAAGGGTCCCGGTGGACTAGCTATTCCGAATGACGCTGAGGGACACGCACCCATGTGGAAGAAGAAATCTATATTTTGGGACCTACCCTACTGGAAAGACCTAGAGGTCCGCTCCTCAATCGACGTGATGCACGTGACGAAGAACCTTTGCGTGAACCTGCTAGGCTTCTTGGGCATGTATGGGAAGACAAAAGATACGCCGGAGGCACGGGAGGACCTGCAACGTTTGCACGAAAAAGACGACATGCCTCCGAAGCAGTATAAAGGTCCTGCCAGCTATGCTCTTACGAAAGAAGAGAAAGAAATCTTCTTTGAATGCCTGCTTAGTATGAAGGTCACGACTGGCTTCTCATCGAATATAAAGGGAATAATAAATATGCCAGAGAAAAAGTTTCAGAACCTAAAGTCTCATGACTGCCACGTGATTATGACGCAACTGCTTCCGGTTGCATTGAGGGGGCTTTTACCGGAAAACGTCCGATTAGCCATTGTGAAGCTATGTGCATTCCTCAATGCAATATCTCAGAAGGTGATCGATCCAGAAATGGTACCAAGGCTAAGGAGTGATGTGGCGCAATGTCTTGTCAGTTTCGAGCTGGTGTTCCCACCATCCTTCTTCAATATCATGACGCACGTCCTAGTTCATCTAGTCGACGAGATTGTCATCCTGGGGCCCGTATTTCTACACAATATGTTCCCCTTTGAGAGGTTCATGGGAGTCCTAAAGAAATATGTCTGTAACCGTGCTAGGCCAGAAGGAAGCATCTCCATGGGCCATCAAACAGAGGATGTTATCGGGTTTTGTGTTGACTTCATTCCTGGCCTTAACAAGATAGGTCTCCCTAAATCGCGGTATGAGGGGAGACTGACTGGAAAAGGCACTCTTGGAAGAGACTCAATAATATGCAGGGACGGATATTCTTGGTCTCAAGCACACTACACAGTTCTACAGAACTCTACCTTGGTGACCCCGTATGTCGATGAACACAAGAACAGTCTGCGCTCCAAACACCCGGAGCAATGCGACGACTGGATTACATGTGAACACATCTGGACTTTCAGCAGTTGGTTGGAAACACGTCTCAGAGGTGACAACACTGTTTGTGATGAGTTGTACTTGTTGTCCAGGGGACCATCTTTGACTGTATTGACTTACAAAGGATACGAGATAAATGGGAATACATTTTACACAATCGCCCAAGATCAAAAGAGCACCAACCAAAACAACGGTGTCCGCTTTGATGCAGCAACCGAGAGCGGAAAGGACACATATTATGGTTACATAGTGGACATATGGGAACTTGACTACGGCCCTGATTTTAAGGTCCCTTTGTTTAAGTGCAAATGGGTCATTCTGTTTGGCGGCGGCATACAGGTAGACCCACAGTACGGAATGACAACAGTGGATCTGAAAAATCTTGGGTACACTGACGAACCGTTCGTCCTAGCCAATGATGTGGCACAGGTTATCTATGTGAAGGACATGTCTACCAAACCGAGAAAAAGAAAAGATAAGGAAGCGAATACATCATACGATGAGCCAAAGCGCCACATAGTTCTTTCAGGAAAAAGGGACATCCTGGGAGTGGACGGCAAGACAGACATGTCTGAAGATTATGAAAAGTTTCATGAAATTCCTCCCTTCAATGTCAAGGCTGACCCAAGCATCCTGATAAACAATGAAGATTATCCATGGTTACGGCGCAATAAGCAAATGACACAAGCAAAGAAAAAGTGAAGACTTTCTCCCGCAACTATTATGATGATACCATGCCAACTTTGTAACAGATGATCTTTCGTCCGAAACTCAGATACTTCGAAAGAGATTGTTCGTTTTGTACACGAAGTGCATCCAATTTTTTCCGTAACCATCTCAACTTTGTTGCACATGCTATGTGGGTGAAATGATGATACCATGCCAACTTTCAACCTTTTCGGAGTTCATTTGAAATGCTTTTCAATTTCAGGGTCTTATAGCTCAAAAAAATCAATAAATCCATGAAAAATAACAAATGAAGTCAGAAAGGGTTGAAAATTGATGATGTGTCTTTGAATGGTGCATTTTGAACACAGAAAAAATATGGAGTTCAAATAAGTTCAAGAAAATGAAATCCCTTTGTAACAGATGATCTTTCGTCCGAAACCCTGATACTTCGAAAGAGATTGTCCGTTTTGTACACGAAGTGCATCCAGTTTTTGCCGTAACCATCTCAACTTTGTTGCACATGCTATGTGGGTGAAATGATAATACCATGCCAACTTTCAACCTTTTCGGAGTCCATTTGAAATGCTTTTCAATTTCAGGGTCTTATAGCTAAAAAAAAATCAATAAATGCATGAAAAATAACAAATGAAGTCAGAAAGGGTTGAAAATTGATGATGTGTCTTTGAATGGTGCATTTTGAACACAGAAAAAATATGGAGTTCAAATAAGTTCAAGAAAATGAAATCCCTTTGTAACAGATGATCTTTCGTCCGAAACCCTGATACTTCGAAAGAGATTGTCCGTTTTGTACACGAAGTGCATCCAGCTTTTGCCGTAACCATCTCAACTTTGTTGCACATGCTATGTGGGTGAAATGATGATACCATGCCAACTTTCAACCTTTTCGGAGTCCATTTGAAATGCTTTTCAATTTCAGGGTCTTATAGCTCAAAAAATTCAATAAATGCATGAAAAATAACAAATGAAGTCAGAAAGGGTTGAAAATTGATGATGTGTCTTTGAATGGTGCATTTTGAACACAGAAAAAATATGGAGTTCAAATAAGTTCAAGAAAATGAAATCCCTTTGTAACAGATGATCTAACTTCATAGTAAAGTTATTCATAAACTAGCGATTCACATACATTTTAAAATTATAAGTATTTAGTACAAATAAAAAAATAAAAATAAAAAAATAAAACAAAAGAAGAAAACAAAAAAAAATTAAATTATAAGTAAAATAAAACTATAAGTATCACTACAAGACTGTAAGTAATTAAACTAAAATAAAACTATAATATTCTTCAAATTTTTAAAAATTCAAATTTAAACTATTTAAAATTTAAAACTAATGGCACTAACAGAAAGTTTATAATTTTTGTGACCTAAAAGCAAAAAGAAATCACTAAAAAACTGTAAGTATTTAGTTTTAAGTAGAAATAAAAAATAAATAGAAAAAAATTCTAATTTTATAGTAAAGTTATTCATAAACTAGTGATTCACACAAATTTTTAAAAATTCAAATTTAAACTATTTAAAATTTAAAACTAATGGCACTAATAGAAAGTTTATAATTTTTGTGACCTAAAAGCAAAAAATAAAAAACCAAAAAAATGTAGAAATAAAAAAGAAAAAAAATGCCACCTACTGGGCCTCCACGGCCTGAATACGACTAGAAACCCTACGTGGGCCAGGATTCAGGCCCGCAACAGGCACAGTAGGCCCACAGGCATTGCAATGACACGTTAGGCCCGAAAGCCTGCAGTTGAGAGGAGCTCAAGAGGGTGGGCGCAGCAGCGCTTATAAACCACTCTAGAGCCCTCTCAACTAGCGATGTGGGACTAAACTTTTGGACGCGGGACGCAGGGGGGTGCCACCAACAGGGACCAAAGGCCGCCGCTTCCCGCCCTTTGGGCTGCTGAAAATTGGCCTTTGGTCCCGGTTGGTGGCAAGAACCGGGAACATAGGTAGGCATTCGTCCTAGTTCGTGGCACGAACCGAGACCAAAGGTGTGGCTATATAAGCCCACACTTGCAAAATTTTCGCCAAATTCTCCCACTCCCCTTCGCCGACGCCGTCAGGCTCCTCCTCCTCGTCGTCACCGTCGACCCCTCGCCGTCGCCGTCGCCCCGCGCCCCTGCCCCCGCGCGCCGGCGCCCTCGCCGCCCCGTGCTCGCCGTCCCTGCCCCGTGCTCGCCGTCGCCGTCGCCCCGCGCCCCTGCCCCCGCGTGCCAGCGCCCTCGCCGCCCCCGCCGTCCTCGTCGCGCCCCCGCGCGCCCTGCTCGCCGTCGCCGTCCCTGCCCCCGCCGCCCTCGTCGCGCCCCCGCGCGCCCTGCGCCCCGTCGCCGTCGCCCTCCCGCCCCCATCGTCGCCATCGCGGTCCTCCTCTGGTCCGGCCGCGGCGCCTTTTTTTTTTCTGTTATATGCTTTTTCATATATATGTATATATATGCTTGTTAGGATTTGTATATATGTATATATATGCTTGTTTTTTCATAGATATTTTTCTATTCATAGATATTTTTTCATAGCTATATTAGGATTTGTTTTCTGTTCATAGATATTTTTTCATATATATGCTTGCTTTATATATATATGTGTATATATGTTCTCTATGTATATATCTATGTTCATGTATATATGCAAAAAATAGTTCCTTAGAAAAATTAGGATTTTTTTTGGTGATATTAATTATTGTAAATATGAAATTGTTTTTTATATTCATATGAACAAATGAATTAGAAGAGGGAGAAGAAGAGGGGGTCGAGAGGGGGTCTAGGGTCGCCGAGGGGTCGAGGGTCGTCGAACATGAGAGGAGGAAGAGGATAAAAAAAAAGAGGAAGAAGAAGAAAAAAAGAGGAGAAGAAAGAATAGAGGAGACTTCTCCTCTATTCTTTCTGCTCCTATTTTTTTTCTTCTTCTTCCTCTTTTTTTATCGGGAACGAGGGTCATTGAGGGTCGCCGAGCGGTAGAGGAAGAAGAGGATAAAATAGAAGAGGAAGAAAAAAAAAGAGGGGTCAACGGTCGCCTAGGGGTCGAGGGTCGAGACAGGGTCTAGCTAGGGTCACCGAGAGGGGAGAGGAAGACGAGGAGAAATAAATAAGCAGAAGAAAAAAGAAGAAAAAAAGAGGAGAAGAAGAAAGGAATCGAGGAGAAAAGAGAAAAATAGAATATATTCTATTTTTCTCTTTTCTCCTCTATTCCTTTCTTCTTCTCCTCTTTTTTTTTCTTCTTTTTTTTCTTCAACACGTGGGGAGGGGGGGGGGTCGAGAACGCCGGACATTCATGAGAGAGGCGAGGAAAGAATAGAGGAGACTTCTCCCGTATTCTTTCTTCTCTTCTTTTTTCTTCTTCTTCTTCCTCTTTATTTTATCGGGAACGAGGGTCGTCGAGAGGGCCGCCGAGTGGTAGAGGAGAAACCCTAAATAGAAAGTATCATCGATGTGAGATACATGTACCGTCGGTGTCGGACATTACATCCACATCCCACAAGTGGCGCGGGCTTCGACGCCCACGTCACTTGTGGGACGTGGATGTAGTGTCCGACACCGAAGGCCACATGTATCTCACACCCATGATACTTGCTAGCTATTTAGGGTTTCCTTTGACACTAGGCAACCTCCCGACCCCTCGGCGATCCTCTCGAACATGAGAGGAAGAAGAGGGTCGTCTAGGGTTCGAGGGTTCGAGGGTTCTTCTCCTCTATTCTTTCTTCTCTTTTTTTTCTTCTTCTTCTTCCTCTTTATTTTATCGGGAACGAGGGTCGTCGAGAGGGCCGCCGAGTGGTAGAGGAGAAACCCTAAATAGAAAGTATCATCGGTGTGAGATACATGTACCATCGGTGTCGGACACTAAATCCACATCCCACAAGTGGCGCGGGTTTCGACGCCCACGTCACTTGTGGGACGTGGATGTAGTGTCCGACACCGAAGGCCACATGTATCTCACACCCACAATACTTGCTAGCTATTTAGGGTTTCCTCTACCGAAAAGAAGAGGAGAAATAAATAAGAAGAAGAAAACAGAAGAAAAAGAAGAGGAGAAGAAGAAAGGAATAGTGGAGAAGAAGAGAAAATAGAATATATTCTATTTTCTCTTCTTCTCCACTATTCCTTTCCTCTTCTCCTCTTTTGTTTCTTCTTTTTTTTCTTCGATCTTCTCCTCTAGCTATTCCTTTCTTCTTCTCCTCTATTGGTCGAGGGTCGGGAACTAGGGTAGAGGGTCGAGGGTCGTTAAGGGGTCAAGGGTCGAGGGTTTCAGGGTCGTTGAGGGTTCGAGGGGTCAAGAATCGCCGAGGGGTCGAGAGAGGTTTCCTAGTGTCAAAGTATTGAAGATATCCATGCCTTCATCATTAGCCGGAAGTAACCAGGGCATGTTGGTACGAAGTTCTGCAAAGTTGTTCTGGAATGGAGTCCCGGATAGAATAATCCGCCTTTTGGTACGAATTCAGCAAAGGCCTTCCAAATAGCGATATTCGGAAGGCTCTTGCTGAACTTTGTACCAAAAGGCGAATTATCCTATCTGGGACTCCGTTCCAGAACAACTTTGAAGAGCTTCCTACCATCATGCACATGTTACTTTCGCCTAATGATGAAGACATGGTTTTGTTGAATCCTTTGACACTAGGCAACCTCCCGACCCCAAGGCGATCCTCTCGAACATGAGAGGAAGAAGAGGATAAAAAAAGAAGAGGAAGAAGAAGAAAAAAGAGGAGAAGAAAGAATAGAGGAGTTCTTCTCCTCTATTCTTTCTTCTCCTCTTTTTTTCTTCTTCTTCCTCTTTTTTTATCGGGAACGAGGGTCATCGAGGGACATATATAGATGTAGTGTAGTCGTTGTCGATATATAACCCCTCCCGGTAGCTTACTATGATTAGGTAGCTAGTTCTACGTTTGGCACTAATATATCCATCTGTCATGTTTGAATAATAATTGCCATGTTGTAAATATTTGTAGAAACTATGGACACCGCCCTAGACGAAGCAAGAAAAGAAGCGTTGTTGAGGGAGATAATCGCAGAAGGAAGTGATGCCGTCTCATACTATCTCAATGATATCATCGATGGTCCGGAAGGAGAGGGTGAACAAGCTGGCTACGGTGACCTAATGCCGATGCAAGAAGAAGAACATGAGGACGGCGCCGGTGACCCAATACCGGTGCAAGAAGGAGAAAGTGATGACGGCTCCGGTGACCGAACCGAGTCCGGCCAGGTATATATATTAGTTAAGCCTATGCTGACTAGCTGATTGATGCATTCATTGTTTTGGTATGTACACATATTAATTAAGTCTTTGTTCTTTTTTCTAGCCCTCCGGATCGAGCACAACTTCGGTAAAGAGACGAGGCCCGAAGAAAAAGTTGAGCTCGGATGAAAAGCTTGAGATCACAGCAATCGTGCCCGACGGCCAACCTATTGAACCCCTCCGGACAAAGAGGGCATTTGTTGCTCAGTGCGGGGTTCTGGTTAGGGACAAGATCCCGATAAGCATCCAGCAATGGTTTAAGCCGGCTACAGAAGACCCTGAGGTGTCTTATGTCAATGATATGCAGAAAAATGATCTTTGGACTGAGTTGAAGTCAAATTTCACCCTACCGCCAGAGGATAATCCAGAGAACCCAATTAAAGAGAAATTAATCAAGTCTTTTTCTTTGAAGAGGATGGCAGATCTATTCAGGAGGTGGAAGAAAGAGCTCAATAGGTTTGTCGATAAAAAAGAGACACCAGAATTCAAGGGCAGATATGAGAAGATCAGAGATCACTGGCCCGCATTTGTGGCCTACAAGACATCGGAAAAGAGTAAGAAGATGTCGGCGACAAACAAGCAGAATGCCGCGAAGAAGAAGCTTCACCATCGCACGGGGTCAGGTGGCTACCTCGTAGCCCGGCCTAAGTGGTCCAAGGTTGAGAATGATCTGGTTCATAAAGGGATCAGACCAGAGACATATAACTGGCCAGACCGTTTCCGGACTTGGTTCTTCGGTGCTGGCGGAACCTTGGACCCTGAAACAGGGGGATGCATTTGGACGAACGAACAAATGGACATACCAGTCAGTAGGCTTAAGCACTATATCGACGCAGCGCAGGAAGGGACGTTCTTTCCAGACAGAGAGCACGACGAGCTCACAATGGCCCTCGGGAATCCTGAGCACCCTGGACGGACACGAGGCACGCCAGGCTCCGTTCCATGGAATGTTGGGTTTCCGGACGCAGGCGGTTACAAATCCCATGAGAGGAGGAAAAAAGTGCAGCAGACCGAACTGCAGGCGCTGCACGCAAGGGTACAAGCGATAGAGGAACGAGAAGCAAATCGCAGCAAACGTACTGCCGAAGCCTCCCCCGAAGCTACCCCGCCATCTCAGCGCAGAAGCAGCGTGGCTTCCACCGAGCAGCTTCAGCTGCAGCATGCCTTGGCGGCTCCTGCCAGCTATCCTGTGGATGCTATAACGGAGTCTCAAAATTGCCACCTTATGACGCAATGGATGAATTTGAAGGTCAAGGCGGCTGTTGGCTCTGTTTATCCTACTGAACCCGGCGCAACTTTTCACTGCATGCCGATTCCAGAAGGATATGCTAGGGTGATGGTGGATGAGATAACGGAGGGATTTGAGGACCTCCAGCTTGACCACCCTACCGGTGAAGGGGAGACTCGGCTGGGGTCTGCTCTGAAGACTCCATGCCTATGGCGGAAGGACCTCATCAACCTTCCGAACTGGACGCCTCCGCCTCCTCCTCCTCCTCCGGTGAGTCAGGGCACTCCGCCTCCTCCACCGCCTCCTCCTCCGGCGAGTGACGATCAGGGCCCTCGGCCAGCTCCTTCTCCGGCGCGTGGCGGCACTCCGCCTCCATCTCCGCCTGCGCCGACGCGCCCGAGCAGCCAACCTCCTCCTTCTCCGCCTCGTCAGCAAGGGCAGAAGAGAGCTGCCGCCGCTCCAGCTGCTCCGGCGGGTCGTAGTCCTTCTCCTCCGCCTCTTAAGTAAGTAAAGAAGACAACCGCTTCGTCTACTCGGTCGGCTTCTAGCAGTACAACCAGAGGCGGGAGGACATACAGATCCGGTCCTTCTCTGAAGACTCCAGAGAAGTTACCATACGAGAGGACCCAGGAGGAGAACGCCGAGATCGCGCGAGAAGAAGTGAGGAAATTCTGAAGGGGTGAAAGCAAAGAAACATCCACCTCCGGAGGAGAAGGTAGATGGGGTGAAAGTGAAGCGCACTCTGGCTGCCCTGACAAAACCACCAAAGTCTGATTCGCCGAAAGGAAACCATGACCGCATTATTGGAAAGGAATTTGCCGAAGCGGAGCGGTCGGGAACTACTGTCAGTGATGAAAGGCTGAAAAAACGACGAGATGGGAAACAAATTGCCCAGATCGGCAAACAAGCGAAGCAATCATGCCCCCCGCTCAAGGTGCCTAGCCACAACGTCGCTAATGATCCGAGGATGGTGCCCGGTTATAATAATTTTGCAGATTACCTGCCCGACGAAGTACATTATGAACCCATGGACATGCGGATGCAAAGATACGAGTACGGGAAGCCTCTCATCAAAGATGAAAGATCTCTATCAACGATGATGCGAAGATTGCATGATTGGTACTTGAAAATCTGCAGAGACTCTGGGGGGAGGAGTACTTTGTATGTGAGAGTTAAAAAGGAGCATGACCTCGTTGGAATTGATCTGTTGCCTGTTCCATTTGAGGAGTTCTATCAGTTTTTCAATCAATTGGCCCTCGATAAAACAACGATCGTCTGCTACTGTCTGTAAGTAGTACTACTTCTGTCATTAAGTTTCTCTATATAGCTTAGCTCTTTCATTGCATGTATTTATAATCATCCTCACTATATTATGCAGATTGAAGATCGTCGAATTGAAGAAAAGACAAGTCGGTGATATTGGGTTCATTAACACATATCCCATAGATGCAACTGAGGTTAAACTTCATGCCGCAGCTACCGAGGCCAACATGCTACAATCGTTCGTAATAAATCAAAACAAAGATATAATACTCTTTCCTTACAACTTCAAGTGAGTGTTACCTTCTTGTGCGTATTCGGTTTCCCTTATATATTAGTCAAGGTTATAGTAATGTAATTCATGAGTTATGCATGCGTGTGCAGTTTCCACTATATTCTCCTAGAGATTAAGCTTGAGCAGGGACTAGTAACCGTCTTAGACTCAAGACGAAAAGATCCCCAGGACTATGCAGACATGACTGAAATCCTCAAGAAGTAAGTTAAATCGATCATTATCCACCATATCAGCAACTTTGTTCATTTCCTGATATCAAGTAATTGTTTTCTTTGTCCGGCAGGGTTTGGAGAAAATTCACCAAAAAAGTTCCGGGACTGCCGAAGGAGCTGGAATTTAGACACCCGAAAGTAAGTACTATGGTAGCATGTTCCGCACATCTCCTAGTGATTCAAGCGCTAGTTTCATCAATACCATTTAGCATTCTTGCTTATCAGTTTGATTGACCTCTATTTCTTGTAAAGTGGTTGTGGCAGGAACAAGGGAATGATTTCTGTGGATACTACATCTGCGAGTCCATCCGCCACACGACGTGTGAGCGGGGCGGGTACTCTAACGAACAATATGAAGTACGTAAATAACAATATTCACAATTTTATTTTATTACCATCATTTGTGTTGAGTTTCATTCATTCATATATATATATATGTATTGACCCCCTTCTTCAAATTAGATGTTTCGGAAGCGGGATGAACTCCTAGCACCAGCTCGCATGCGAGCAATTCAAGAGGAATTGGCGGCATTCTTTCTTGACCACGTGATCCCTGAAGACGGAGAATTCTATGTTAAACCTGAGTCCGTATGATTATATTTGTAAGAGATAATTACTGTATATATGTAGCCGGTACTGTCAGATAGATATACGAGAACTTGTTGTTCGACCAATCTCTCGGAGAAGGAGAGGTGGTCGATAACACTTCTCTCTGTATGCATATATGTTCATGACGATCTTCTGTTTCCTTCGTTTGCTTTACTAGCTAGCCAGCGTGTCTAGTCCTCTCTATACGTATGTATAGTACGTAGCGTCGACCAAGCACGGACATAAGAGAGGACACTTCTCTATATTAATTATAGCTAGCTAACACAATATATGAAACACCTAAATTAACCCCCCAAAACCCCCAACCCCCCCCCCCCCTTTCAAAAAAAACAAAAACCCTAGCCACAGAAATGCTGACGCGTGGATGCCTATTGGTCCCGGTTGGTGCCACCAACCGGGACCAAAGGGTCTCCTGACTGGGCTCTGCACACTACCCACGTGGATGGGCTTTAGTCCCAGTTCTAGATTGAACCGGGACTAAAGGTGGGAGGTATTAGTACCGACACTTTAGTCCCGGTTCAGGAACCGGGACTAAAGGCCCTTACGAACCGGGACTATAGGCCCTTTTTCTACCAGTGTGCAGGTTTGGATCTTTGGTTCATTTCAATCATGATCCAAAAACCAAGGAGTTTTTCTTGGTGGTCTCTTTTCCCTCTACTTCTTTCCCTCTTTTGGTGGAATCTGTGGGTTTGGTGCTACAATGTTGCATTGGTGGTCGGGCCTTAGGGTTTAACGTGATTCAATTGGGGCTTCGCAACTTTCGCTTCTCGGTGGCTTCAAATAAAGTTGGGCATTTCATATACTCTCTTAAGGATCGCATCTCGCCTAATTTCGTATGTCATTTCCATTTATATAAGGAGAATGTGGATTATTCTTACGACTCGCACTACTAGGAAAAGGGCTATATATGATATGGCCACTAATGGCGCACCAGACATGTGGTGCACCACTACTATATAGTAATGGCGCACCATGAGTTGGTGCGCCATTAGTGTGTGGTGCGCCATTAGTAACAATTTTTTTCCAAAAATACTAATGGCGCACCAGGGAAGAGTGTGCCATTACTAGTATACTAGTAATGGCGCACCTCCAACAAAGTGCGCCACTACAATTTTTTTTTGCAAAACTACTAATGGCGCACCTCAAGCTAGTGCGCCATTAGTAACCAGGGTTACTAATGGCGCATTTGTGGGTGGTGCATGAAAGTGCAACTATCCCTAGGTGGTTTTGGTAATTCATAACAACATATAGCTCATTGAGCTAATGCTATTCCAAGATGATCATTTCAGGAAAGCTCAATGATTGGCATGGCATGGATGGTGAAAGTGGAACCCTCAAAATGCTAAGGACAAAGGATTGGCTCTAGCTCATATGCTCAAGACTCTTCATTTTACATTTTAGTGGTCCAAGATCACATTGAGTCCATAGGAAAAGCCAATACTATCAAGGAGGGATGAGGTGTTGCTTAATGAGCCTCTTGCTTCATGTGCTTAATGATATGCTCCAAAATCCTCAGCTACTTTCCCATATCCACATTTGACCTAAACCCAAAGCCAAACTCGGCCCTACCAATTCTTTCAACCCGGCGCCACCGAGTTTCACTTGTCATACCCATTGCCAAACCATAAGCAAATCGGTTCTACCGATAGGGATCTCAGTCTCACCGAGATGGGATTGCAATTTCTCTGTTTCCTTTTCGTAACTTTTCGGTCTCACCGAAAGAGCGGATTGGTCCCACCGAGATTGGAATATAAACTCAATGTTTCCTTTTCGTAACATTTCGGTCTCACCGAGAAGAGCGAATCGGTCCCACCGAGTTTGCCTGACCAACCCTCTGGTTAGCTTATTACCAAATCGGTCTCACCGAGTTTGTGTAATCGGTCTCACCGAGATTACGTTATGCCCTAACCCTAACCATATCGGTCCTACCGAGTTGCATGTCAGTCCCACCGAAAATCTCTAACGGTCACTAGGTTTACTATTTCGGTCCGACCAAGTTTGTTGATTCGGTCCCACCGAGATTGGTAAATTGTGTGTAACGGTTGGATTTTGTGTGGAGGCTATATATACCCCTCCACCTCCTCTTCACTCGTGGAGAGAGCTATCAGAACACATCTACACATCCAACTCATATGTTCTGAGACAGAACCACCTACTCATGTGTTGAGGCCAAGATATTCCATTCCTACCACATGAATCTTGATCTCTAGCCTTCCCCAAGTTGCTTTCCACTCAAATCTTCTTTCCACCAAATCCAAATCCTGTGAGAGAGAATTGAGTGTTGGGGAGACTATCATTTGAAGCACAAGAGCAAGGAGTTCATCATCAACACACCATTTGTTACTTCTTGGAGAGTGGTGTCTCCTAGATTGGCTAGGTGTCACTTGGGAGCCTCCGACAAGATTGTGGAGTTGAACCAAGGAATTTGTAAGGGCAAGGAGATCGCCTACTTCGTGAAGATCTACCGCTAGTGAGGCAAGTCCTTCATGGGTGATGGCCATGGTGGGATAGACAAGGTTGCTTCTTCGTGGACCCTTCGTGGGTGGAGCCCTCCGTGGACTCGCACAACCGTTACCCTTCGTGGGTTGAAGTCTCCATCAACGTGGATGTAGGACAGCACCACCTATCCGAACCACGGGAAAAACATCCGTGTATCCAATTGCGTTTGAATTCTCCAAACCCTTCCCTTTACATTCTTGCAAGTTGCATGCTTTACTTTCCGCTGCCAATATACTCTTTGCATGCTTGCTTGAATTGTGTGATGATTGCTTGACTTGTCCTAAAATAGCTAAAATCTGACAAGAACTAAAATTGGGAAAAGGTTAAGTTTTTATTTGGTCAAGTAGTCTAATCCCCCCCTCTAGACATACTTTCGATCCTACAAGTGGTATCAGAGCTTTGGTCTCCATTTGCTTTGATTTCCATAGCTTTTGGTGGTCATAGCCTTGGTTTCAAAACCTAGGAGAGTATGGCGTCTAGCGAGGGAAATTATCACCGTAGAGGTCTTTAATTTGATGGTACTAATTTTGCTAGTTGGAAGCATAAAATGAAAATGCATATTCTTGGACATAACCCCGCCGTTTGGGCTATTGTGTGTGTTGGTTTGCAAGGTGACTTCTTTGATGGGAGAGAACCAAACCATGAAGCTACCGCGGATGAGTTGAAGATGTTGCAATACAATGCTCAAGCTTGTGATATTCTCTTCAACGGATTGTGCCCCGAAGAATTCAACAAAATCAGCCGTCTTGAGAATGCAAAGGAAATTTGGGACACTTTGATTGATATGCACAAAGGTACAGACTCCGTCAAGGAATCCAAATTGGATGTGCTTCAAAGTCAACTTGACAACTTCAAAATGAAGTATGGTGAAGGTGTCGCTGAAATGTACTCTAGGCTTGCTCTCATCACAAATGAGATTGCCAGCTTAGGAAGTGAAGAGATGACCGATAGATTCATCATCAAGAAGATTCTAAGAGCCTTGGATGGAAAATATGATAACGTGTGCACATTGATCCAAATGATGCCCAATTACAAAGATCTCAAGCCAACGGAGGTAATTGGAATAATTGTTGCTCATGAGATGTCACTTAAGGATAAAGATGAACTTCACAACAAATCAAGTGGTGCCTATAAAGCCTCATGTGAAGCCCCTACATCATCAAGTGAGAAACAAAACTTCAATGAAGAATTGAGCTTAATGGTGAAAAACTTCAACAAGTTCTACAAGAGTAGAAGCAAAGATAGAAGCTCCAAGTCAAGGTCCTACAATGACAAAAGATCTTCTAGTCGAGAGCGAAACTGCTACAATTGTGGAAGACCCGGACACTATTCCAATGAGTGTACGGCTCCCTACAAGAGAAGAGAAGACTCTCCAAAAAGAAGAAGCAAAAGAGAAGAATCACCACCAAGAGAGAGAAGGAGTAGAGATGATCGTTATGAACGAAGACACTCACGGAGAAGCAAGGATTCGGAGAGGAAGGAAAAATCATCAAGGAGCTACACAAAACGAAGACATCAGGCTCATGTTGGTGAATGGGTATCCGTCGCTGACTCCGACAACCACTCCGAGACAAGTTATCATTCCGATTCCGAATATACTCAACATGAAGGTGTTGCCGGTCTAGCACTTGTGTCAACCAACTCCTACGATATTTTTGACTCACCAAATGAAGAAATTGGAAGATGCTTCATGGCCAAAGGTCCTAAGGTAACACACCCCGAGTATGTTGATTTTAATAGTGATGAAGATGACTTGTTAGGTGATGATGATTTACTTGTTGACAACTCTAGTGATGAATACTATGATGAAACGTCAATTAATCATGCTAATCAACATAAAACGAATGACAATGATAAGGAGAAGATTGAGGCTCTAACTAAAGAACTAAACACTCTTAAGTTAGCTCATGAAACTATCTTCGAAGATCATCGAGAACTTTTAAGAGCTCAAGAGAAGTTACGCTTTGAACAGCTCAATCTTGAGCAAGAGCATGAGTTTTTAAAGGCAATCAATGATGATCTCCGTAAGAAAAGTTCTTCTTACTTTGCCAAGCGTTTACTCTTATCCACTTACATGCCTCAAGTCAAGTCTAGTAACAAGAACAAGGAAGATTCTTCCTCTAGTAGTAACAATGATCATGCTAAATCCAATATTGTTGCTTCTAGTAGTTCTCTTGATTCCACTAATGATTCTCTTAGCCAAGTTACACTTGAGCAAGAAAATAGCTTATTGAAGGGAATTATAGAGAAAGGAGTGTACAAAAGCCTTGCTGGGAGTAAGCAATTCGAGGAAATTGTGCGCAAGCAAGCAAGGCACCGGAAGAATCAAGGTGTTGGTTTTGAACGAAAGTTCAATGCCAATGGAGTTAAGTGGGAAGAAGATCAATACCCCAAGACAAAGTTTGTTCCTCAACAAGAGAAGTATGATCCTACTTCCTTCAAGGGGACACAAGCTCAAGATGATCTTCCACCACAAGCCTACAAGCAAAAAGGCAAGGACAAGCTTCAAGAGGAAATTGATGCATTTGAAGAAGCTCCTAAGACCTTAGTCAAGTGGATTCCCAAGACTTCAAGTTCCACTTCATCAAGTACGACTACAACTCCAAGGATTCCCATCAAGATGGTGTGGATCCAAAAGAAGAAGAACTAGAGAGTTCTTGAGGGTGACTCCGCCAACATACTTCACTCTTATCATTTTGGCAAGAACAAGTGCAAGCAACTTCCACATCTTGCACTAGTTCAAGGAGTCACAAACCCTCTTTTTGGTAAGGCAAGGGACAAGGTAACCTAAAAGTCTTCATGGACATCATCTTGTGTGTGCATCACTCTATGTCTATGGATATCCTTGTTTGTTCCTTGTGGGACTAACCCATGTAGGTATTGAAAGTGCATCCACATCTTCAACATCTACATGCAGTCATCATTGACAAAACCCAAGGTTAGTTCATCCCTCTTAGGGGGGATATCACATCTAGGGGGAGCTTTACTCTAAGACTTGAGCTAAAGCAACTCTAAAGATGTCAACACAACAATGCTTTATGTAAAAGTGGTAACCCCACTTGAGCTTAAACAATGAGTATGACCTATGATCAAGTGTTCTCACTTGACTCCTAAGTCAATATACTCATATATAGATGACCTAGTCATCGCCAATTGCTTGATAGATGCTAGAATTGGTTGTGCATGCTTTGTCACATATTTCAATTGCCATTTTATTGTGTGAGCATGTTGGTTGCATATTTTACTCATTCAGGGACATCCACTTATTGTCTTGATTGTTTGGTTTTATTTCCTTTTGCCAAGTGGGTGGACAAGAATGCCTAAGAACCTCCTCTAGCTATCTATGCTTTTCTCGTCTCAAACTCTATTCATGCTACATCACAAAATTTGATCAAGTCAGATTCGAACCACTCTGTGTGAGGAGCACTCGGAGTCCCCGATTCGTCATAGACTTAAACTTCCAGAACCTCTTTGTGATTCTCGGTCTGACCGATATCCTACTTTCGGTCCTACCGAGATCATTAAGTTGATCTAAATTTTCGATCTCGGTGCAACCGATTTGAACGATTCGGTCACACCGAGTTGCAATAACTATATACAGTTTTGCCTCTCGGTGCCACCGAGTTGTTCCACTCGGTCACACCGACAGGGTCGGGCTATATATAGGCACGGGCAAAAATTTGGAAATTTCTCCGAACCCCTTCGCCCGCGCGATAGCTCACTCTGCCAACGTGGTCTCCGGATCGTCTCCTCGCCGCCAGCCGCCTCCAGTCGCTGGTCTCCATCGCCGTCAACGGAATTCAACCCCGCCGTTGCCGCCGTAGCGAGTCTCCTCCGAACTAGGGTATGGACTCGATCTTTGTGCTATCCCCAATCTGATTCCTAGCACATTGTGATCTTATTGTTTCTAGCCACGATTGAAACACTCCTATCCAGTCAATGTGTTCATAGAATAGGATTGATTCGAAAACTTTAGGGTTAGGTTTCCGCCGAAACCATCTCGGACCCACCGAGTTGAAAAACTCGGTCCCACCAATTTGGCTCATGCCATTGCACAAGTGAGACTCGGTCTGACCGAGAATTACTAATCGGTGTGACCGATTTTGGAACTTTGTGAAACCCTAGCAGTCTCGGTGCCACCGCACTATGACTCGGTCTGACCGAGTTCACTAGTTTAGGTTCCAAAACTGCTTCGGTATCACCGAGTTTAAAAATCGGTAGATCTGAAAGGATTTCTATGGGAAACTAAAACTAAGATTTTGAATCATTCTTTTGCAAAAATCTCTGCATTTTGTGATGCTCATCCACTCTACCTCATCTATAAACTGTTCACAGGGTCAGCAGTCATCTTGTTCATCATGTCAGATCAGAGTGATAGCCAAAACCTGCCAGAGCAGCAAGTGCAGATGAGTGAGGGCACTAGTCCCTCCAGTTCCTCAGATGAAGGCAGCAGGAGCACTCCTAGTAACTTGCCAAAAGCTGCCACCAAACAAAGGAAGAAAAGAACCTCAGAATCAGAGGATGAGGACTATGTGGTAGAAGAAGAAGCCACTTCCAAGAAAGTGGTTAAGAAGGAATATAGCACTGTTGCTGCCACCAAGCCAGGCATGAAGCAAAAGGTTCCTGCAAAGAGAATTCCAATGTCTAAGGCCAGAGCATCTACTCAAGCCCTTTGGGATCTGAACCCAAAGAGCCTACTGCAGAAGGGAAGAAGAGGAAGGAGAGGATCAAAAAGACCACTGCTAGAGTGCTTGGGAGATCCTCAATCATGAGAGATTCTGAAGAGGAAGAGGAAGAAGAGGTTGCTGCACCAGCACCCAAGGCACAAAACCTGATGGGTGATGTTATAAGATCAGGGGCTACTGCATCCAAGCCCAAGGAAGCACCCAAGGCTGCATCAAAGGCCAAGACAGCTCCAAAGAGGAACACAAGGAGCATACCAGCTGCTGAAAAGAATAAGGCCCAGTGCCTGACACTATAGAAGAAGAGGAAGGCCAAGTTCTCAGGATGCTAAAGCCCAAGATCCCAGACCACAATGATGCTCATCCTGTGGCTGAGGACATGAAGATCAAAAGAGACTCAGGGCTGAGAAAGTGGAGAGGAGAAGATCCATATGCTACAAGAAGAAGAACTGCTGTTGACTATAGGTTCCACACTAAGGAACAGCAAGACTTCTGTGAGACAGTCTTGTTGGATAAGAAGCCCATTGTTTATGACATGAGATGGGTAGATTGGCAGTTCATCAAGGACAATGAAGAGCACTATCCTGGAGTGCATGACAACTTCATGGCTTGTGGAGTAGCAGATTTGTTGGGCAGAAGCTCACGAAGTGGAATGAAGAGCTGATCATGCAGTTCTACTCCATAGCACACTTCTATCCAGATGGAAGGATTCTGTGGATGTCTGAAGGTACGAGGTACCAATTGTCGGGTGGTAGGAGCGACGTATGCCAACGGGTGGCTTATCATTGCGGGGGCCAATAAAACATCGCCGGTGCCTGGAAACGGGATGAGGCGAAGACATGCATGCCGGCGAATCTTACCTAGCTTCAGGGCTCTCTGGGGAGATAACACCCCTACTGCTGCTCTTCGGGGTCTCCGCATGGTTACTATATGAACAAGTAGCTACAATGCTCCTTGAGCTGTTTTGGGTGGAAGGAGGAAGAAGGGCTCAGCTAGCTTGCTTCCTCTCCTTGTATGGTGTCTAGGTCTAGATTGAGAGTCCAACCCTTTGCATGGGTGCACCGGGGGGTTTATATAGGCCTACCCCCCAGGGGTACAATGGTAATCTGACTGGGCGCGGGGCCCGGCCGTCTGTGACTATGCTCGCCGGCTTCTGTGCCAGCTACTGGGCCCGCCGGCTGGTGGGTCCCGCCAGCTGCCGGCTCCTTGGTCGACAGGCAGGCTCCACAGGCCAGGGCCTGGTCGGTGGCTGGTTACTGTTACTCCGTGCTGTTGACGCATGCTTGGTCGGGGTAAGCGTGGCTACAGTAACGCCGCCTTGGCGGGCAATTACTGTAGCCCCGCCATAGCTTGTCTCCTTAATGGGCGTCTTCTTCGAGGAAAGTGGCAGGCCGGCTAGGGGAAGCCGGCCCTCTATCTTGCCGGCTTGAGAGGAGGTGCGGCCACCTTCGGTATCTCTCTGCCCGAAGGGGCCCACCGCCTCGGGGGCCACGCTGGCGGCCCGTCGTGGACGGCGTCGGAGCTGCCGTGGCAACAGTGCCGCGCCGGACGGGTCGTGGCCACCCGTACGGCGCACCGTGCCAGGCGTGCTCCGGGTTTTGGGGGTGGCAGGCTCTACTGTAGCCACGCCCCGCTTCATCATCGCAGGGTAGACGCGTACATTGCGGGTACGGCTTTGACTGCTTTATGGGAGCCGGCCTCTCGTAGCCGGCCTTGCTGTAGCCGGCTTCTCGTAGTCGGCTCTCCTCAACTTTCTTCATGAGGGTAAAGGGCGAGCCGCCCCCGAAGCCGGCCAGGAAGGTAGTCGGCTAGGGGGGAGGTGGCCCAGGTCTTGAATCTTCTTGAGAGTCGGCCAGGTTTGTAATTTTTTCTGATGGGCCAGGGGAAGCCGGCTAGGCTACCCATGGCTATTTACTCTGACAGTAGTCCCCGAAGCTGGGCGAGCTTCACGGCGGACAGAGGGACGAGAAGCTTGGCCAGCTTCATACCCTGAGGAGCCGACCTTGCTGTCGTAGGCCAACTTCAGAGAACTTTCTTGTTTATTAAGGTGACCGTGGTTGACCCGCGGGCTGGCCGCGGGCCCCACGACGGGCCACGTGGCGGAGAAGTCCTGCCACCACACGCGCGTGACGGGACGCCGCCGCAGGCCCGGGCCCGCCACTCCTTGGCCTCGGCCCGGGCGCGGATCTTCTGTGGCCCGAGGGGACTGCTCGCCTCCCTGCGGCCGTTTCTTCGTGTCATCAAGGCGCGCAATTAACGCGGGGCGTGGGGGAGATGGGCACGATCGATCCCCACGATCCCCCACGCCGCGCCTCCTCGGCTCCGGCGTACGAGCCTACAAGTAGGAGGGGGAGGGGGAGAGACAAAGGCTTGTTCGCTCCCCCGCTCCCTGTCCCTGCTTGCTTTTCCTCCCTCCTTTCTTCTTCCTCGCGCCCGACGCAACCTCCCGCCGCAGCCCGCCCACGCCGCCATGTCTATGGCGCTGTCAAGCTCGTGGGACGGGTCCAACGTCCACGAAGACCACATCGAATTTCTCCGCCAGACCCGGCGCCTGCCCGCCGCCAACCTCGTGCAGGTTCGCCTGGCGCCGGAGACGGAGATCTCGCCGGCGCCAGAGGAAGGCGAGCGCGTCGTCTTCTGCACGCATTTCTTGCGTGGCTTCGGCTTCCCGGCGAGCTGCTTCATGCGATCCTTCCTCGACTTCTACAATCTCCAGCCGCATCACCTCACGCCCAACGCGGTGATGCAGCTGTCGGCCTTCGTCTCTCTCTGCGAAGGCTTCTTGGGAGTGCTGCCGACGCTGGAGCTCTGGGCGGAGCTCTTCCAGAACAAGCTCGGCACCGTCTCCGCCGGTGTGCCAGCTCCCTGCGGGGCCTTCATCGCGATGAAGAGGGCAAGCGACAACAACCCCTTCCCGCACATTCCTCTAATCCAATCTGTCAAACTCTGGCAGAAATCGTATTTCTATGTCAAGAACGTCGCCCCGCATGGAGACTACGTCAATCTGCCGGCTTACGTAGTCGGCCCGCCGGCTGGGAGGCGGCCGTCTTGGGGCTTCCGGTCCAAGTCCTTGTCTCCGGCTAGGAACGCCTCCATCGCCCGGCTTCGGGTAATGATCCAGTCGGAAGGCCTGCGCGGAGCCGACCTGGTGGCCGCCTTCGTCGAGCGCCGGTTTCTTCCCCTTCAGAGCCGGCCCCACATGCTGTGCCAGATGAGCAGCCGCTTCGACCCTTGCCAGCTGAGCACATGGGAGATGCCCCATGCCGAGGTAGCACTTATGGTGAACTACATCGCCAACCTCAAGCTCACCGACGACTGGCAATTCGGCAAGGCGCCGTACTCCCGCGCCCATCCTCTGCCTATGGTAAGTCCTTCTTTCTGTCATCAGCCGGCTTGAGTCGGCCGGCTTCTGACCAGGCGGCTCTTCTCTTTTCTCTTTTATCAGAACCCTCTTCTCCCGCCGCCAGCCGGGGCGGCTGGAGTCAAACGCCAGCATGCCCCGGACCGCACGGTAGACGACCTCGACGACCCGGATTTGTCCGCGGTCGCCATGGAGGACGCCGCCACGGGGGACGTCGCCGAGCCCGGAGGCACGGGGCTCTCAGCCAGTTTTGACGACTGGCCGGATGACGCCGACGCCGAAGAAATCCCGCGCCACCAGCCGGCAACCGACCGCCACAGCGCGGGCTCGTCCGCCGCGCCGGCTGCCGGTGGTGGAAAGGCGAAACGCCGGGCCGCGCTTCCTCTCTTCGGCAGCCGGCCGAAAATGACGAGGGCCTCCGCTGCGGCCATGAAGCGAGACGAAGCGGCGGCGAAGGCGGCCCGCTTCCGGAAGGCGGTGAAGAAACCTCCAGCAGTTTCCGCGTAAGCCCTCTGGCCGCTTACGCGCTTGTTTTTCGTTGTCTTCCTTTGTGCTAACTCTTCTCTGATTTCTGAGCAGGGCGCCGCTCTCCCTCGAGCGAGGCCCAGGCGGCTCTGTGGTCGGGCCGGGGACTGGATCTTCAGGGCCCCGCCACGTGGACCCCCGCGCCGATCTTGCAGAAGCCAAGGAGCGGAACGCTCGCGAGGCGCGACAAGAGGGGGAGGCGGCGGAGCGGGAGGCCGCCCGGGCGGCGATGGAGCGAGCGAACGCGGCGGCCGAGACTCCATCGGAGCGGGCGGCCGCGGAGACGGAGGCGGAGGGCACGCATAGCCGGCCTCCGCTGCTCGCCATCCCCCTCCACACCTTGGACCCGGACATCCCGCTGCCCACGGCGGAGGAGATCACCCCCGATCAGCCACCGGTGCAGAGGGATGAACTCTTCGAGATCTTCGCGGAGAGGACGCCGCCGGCAGCGCCAGCCGGAGCTGGCGAAGGCGGCCAGTCGTCGGCGGTGCCGGAGGAGCCGGCCCGGGCCGCGCCCGAGGCCGGAGCCGGTCTTGAAATCGAGCTGGCGGCGAGCCAGCGCGCCGGAGGGAGCACGGCCCCGCCGGACATGCGCCGAGCCGCGGGTGCCGACCAGACGGCAGATGCCTTGGAGGTGGCCAGCTCCGCCATGTCCGGGTGGACTCCCAGCGGAGGAAGCGGCAAGCTGAACGTGGCGGCCCAAGGGATTCGGAGCCGGCTGCAGGCACAGGCCGGCCTCCTGAGGCAATTGACTCAGGAGTTTCTGTCGACGCGGTCCGCAATCCGAGTAAGTTTTTTACTTGTTGACCGTGCTGTTCCTCTGATTCTTTCCGTGGGGGCGCGCTAGCGCACCCACTGGGTGTAGTCCCCGAGATCCGGGCCGACTGCAGCGCAGTCGGGTCGGATCTTACTCGACGACTATCTTAACTGTTTTCTGTCTGATCTTTTTAGGATTATCACAACTCTCGTGCCGCCGCCTTCAACTCCCAGGCTCGGGAGCTAAGCCGGAGGACCGAAGACCTGCCAGTAGCCGACGTAAGTATATTGCTTTTATCTGTTTCTCGTGGGGGCGCGACAGCGCACCCACTGGGTGTAGTCCCCGAGATTCGGGCCGACTGCAGAGCAGTCGGGTCGGATCTTCCTTGACGACTTTTCTCTTGCTGACTTTTTCTCTTTGTCTTTTGCTCATGCAGAGGCCAACGCCGACTTGCGGAGGGAGCTTGGCAAAGTGCAGACCGCTCTTCGTGCCAAGGACGCCGAGAACGCCGACCTGGTTCAGGAGCGCGACCGCCTGGCCAAGAGACTGGCCGACCAGGAGGAAAGCCACAAGGCGGCCCTACAGAAGGCGCAGGACGGCGAGGCTGCCCTGAAGGCGGAGTTTGAGGCCAGGGAGGCGAGCTGGGCCGAGACGTGCCAGGCGCTGGAAGACGGCTTCGGCCGGATTGAAGATCTGATCGATGGTAAGCCGCCTTTCTTGCCCTTCCTCCATTTGCCGGCCGCCTGAGGTTTTGTTTTGACTTGTGCTTGCTACCTTGCGCAGAATACTTTCCCGGCCACTCCGTCCTCGCCGCCCAAGCCATCGAGGCCCATCGCGAGGCGCGCCATCAGGCCGGAGTTGTGATTCCGCCGGATGTGAATCGAACGCTGTCGGAGCAGCTCATCGCCATCCAAGCGCGACTGCAGCCGGCCCATCGGCTGCTCCGCCAGCTCCAACGTGCCGGGGCGCAGGTGCTGGCCGCGCTCTGGCCCGGCCAGACGATTCCCCGCACCCCAAGTCGGACTGCCGACTGGCTAGAAGTCGCAGTCGGCCGCTTCGAGGCTTGGAAGGCGTCCGCAGCCCGTCTCGGAGCCGGGCGTGCGTTGGAGTTCATCCGCGCATGGTACCCAGGGCTAAGCCTGGACCAGCTGCGGACTTGGCGGTTGGAGGCCGACGCGGAGCTGGAGGAGGTGCGGCCGGCGATCGCGCAGCACGCCTCGACGATCGCCGAGTGCACCGACACCAGCGTCTTTGCGCCGGAGCTCAATGATGACGGCATCGCCCAGCCGGAGGAGTGGTTCGGGCTGAACCCGGTGGAAGGCGAGGACACGACCGAGGAGATCGCCTCCAGTGACGAGGGCAAGGACGACGAGGAGGAAGACGGCGAAGACGCCGAGCCGACTGGTGAGACGGCCGACCGCCCTCAAGCCGACCGTGCCTCCAGCAATGAGCCACGCGGGAGCGCGCCCTCTGCCGGTTGCGATGATCAGGCCGAAGTTGGCCAGTCGGCCGCTCCTCCAGCCGGCACGACCGCCTCCACCGCTCAGCCCGGCTCATCAGCGGCCCCGCCGGCTTGATCTGCCGTTCCTATTGTTCCTGCTTTTGCTTTTTCGAACAATTTTAAGTTTCCGCAATTCCACCCACTGGGGGTGTATCAAACAATGTTGGATGTCGACCTCTCTGGAGGTCCTTTGTGTAAATATTAATGTATGCATGTGTTGGCTTCCATTCAAGTGCGCTTTTTTATCCTTAGGCTTTTTCCTTTGCTGCCTTCCCTCTTTGGGAAGGCAAGTACTCGAGCTTTCTTGGATTTGAAGCGGCCTGAATGTAAGCCGGCCGGCCGGCTACTCTGGTAGTCGGTCGGCGGGAGGCGGCAAGCCGGCTTTTGTTATATATAAGCCCGTTAGTCCCTAGCCGTTTTTCGTCTGCGCACCCTTTCTGGCTTTTGACTCTTGCCAGCCGGGCAGTCATTTCTTCGAGCTGTGATTTCGGCAAGAGCCAAGCCTGGGTGTCAGCCCATTACTTGTCTGACTGCGGGTAGGGATCCTAATATAACTCCAGTCGGCTAGTCCCCGGGCCGACTCGTCGAACCCGGTGCCGGACGAAATAAATGAACAGGTGATATCATACGCATGATAACTTTCATCCATAAAATAAAAGATGGCAGTCCCCGAGTCCTCCTCGGGGAGCCTATTGTTTCGTACTTAATACAAAAGTGGACATAATACATACTGCGTTTTAACTGTAAAACTTCCGAAGAAGATTTGCATTCCATGGTCGCTCTGACTCCTTGCCGGAGTCGTCTCTCTTGCATGCCTTCGGCTTCTGCGCGTCGATGAGGTAGTAGGCATCATTTCCTAGAGCTCTGCTGACGACGAAGGGGCCCTCCCAGGGGGCTGCGAGCTTGTGCTGGCCGGCTGTTCGTTGGATCAGCCAGAGCACAAGGTCGCCCTCCTGGAAGGATCTTGGTCGGACCCTCCGGCTGTGGTAGCGGTGCAAACCCTGCTGGTAGACGGCAGACCGGCTGAGGGCTAACAGCCGGCCTTCTTCCAGTAGGTCGACGCCGTCTTCTCTTGCTTCTTTGGCTTCCGCTTCCGTGTACATGGTTACCCGAGGCGCATCGAACTCGATGTCTGTTGGGATGACTGCCTCGGCGCCATATACAAGGAAGAAAGGAGTGAAGCCGGTTGATCTGTTTGGGGTAGTACGCAGACTCCATAGGACAGCCGGCAGCTCATCGAGCCAACAGCCGGCTGAACGCTCCAGAGGTACGACCAGTCGGGGCTTGATGCCGGACATGATGAGGCCATTTGCTCGCTCCACTTGGTCGTTTGACTGCGGGTGGGCGACTGACGCAAGGTCCAGCCGGATACCTTGTGCAGCGCAGAACCGTGCCAAGGCACCTTTGGCGAAATTCGTGCCGTTGTCGGTGATGATGCTGTGCGGTACGCCGTACCGGGTTGTTATATCTGCAACGAAAGTCACCACAGTCGGCCCATTCAGCTTCTTGATCGGCTTCGCCTCAATCCACTTGGTGAATTTGTCGACGACGACGAGCAAATGTGTCATGCCGCCGCGCGCCGTCTTGAATGGGCCCACCATATCCAATACCCAGACGGCAAAGGGCCAGGTGATGGGAATGGTCTTGAGTGCCGAAGCCGGCATGTGTTGCTGGGAGCTGAAAAGCTGGCAGCCTTTGCATTGTTTGACTAGCTCTTTAGCGTCGTCCAAAGCAGTCGGCCAGAAGAAACCGTGGCGGAAGGCTTTGGCGACAAGTGATTGGGACCGCCATCCTCTCGATGGCCTTGATCTTCACAGGGTTACACTCTATGCCGTGTTCGGAGACCAGAAATCCTAGGAGCTGGCCGGCTGGCACACCGAACACGCATTTCTCAGGGTTGAGCTTGATTCGGAACCGGCGCAGGTTCTCGAATGTCTCCTTCAAGTCTTCCAGCAGAGTGCCACGCTTCTCCGTCTTCACCACAACATCATCCATGTAGACGTGGGCATTCTTGCCGAGCTGCGCGAGGAGGCACTTCTGCATGCAACGCTGAAAAGTGGCGCCAGCATTCCTCAAGCCGAACGTCATAGTCAGGTAGCAGAAGACTCCAAACGGCGTGATGAAGGCGGTCTTCAGTTGGTCATCAGGGTTCAGCTTTATCTGGTGGTATCCCGAATAGGCATCCAAAAAGCTCAATAGCTCGCATCTGGCTATGGAGTCTATCACTTGATCAATTCTAGGCAGAGCGAAGGGATCTTTTGGGTAGGCTTTGTTGAGGCTTGTGTAATCTATACACATGCGCCACTTGTTATTCTTTTTCAGCATGAGAACCGGGTTCGCGAGCCACTCGGGGAAGAAAACTTCCATGATGAAGCCGGCTGCGAGAAGCCGGGCTGTCTCCTCCCCTACGATCCTTCTCTTCTCCTCTGACAGTCGGCGGAGAGGCTGCTTGACTGGTTTGGCATCCTCCCGCACATGTAATTTGTGCTCGGCGAAATCCTTCGGAACACCCGGCATGTCCTTGGGGGACCATGCAAAGATATCCCGATTCTCACGGAGGAAATCGACGAGCTCGCATTCCTATTTGCTATCCAGGCTCGCCCCAATGACGGCAAACCTCTCGGGGTGCTCGGGGTCGAGCTGTATCTTCTTGGTCTCCTTGGCCGGCTGGAAAGATCCTTGGGCATCATACTCCTTGGAGTCGGCGGGCTGGTTTAGCTGCTTGCTGGCCAGGGCCACGACCCTGTCTAGCGTCTTTTTCTCTACAGCAATCACGAGGGATTCGGCCAGCCGGCTGCTGGCCGCGGCGCAGTCGGCGGACTTCTTGTAGTCGCCGGCGATGGTGATGACACCCTTGGAGCTTGGTATCTTCATCTTGAGGTAAGCGTAGTGGGGGTACGCCATGAACTTGGCCAAGGCGGGTCGGCCAAGCAAGGCGTGGTAAGGGCTCTCCAGGTCCACCACCTCGAACCAGATTGCTTCCCGGCGGAAATGGTCCTTGCCCCCAAAGAGTACATCGATCTTGATCTTGCCGATGGGGGCACAGGACAAACCGGGTACGATGCCGTGGAACACCGTTCGAGTCGGCGCAAGCTGCTTTGCCTTGACACCCAGCTTCTCCATGGTGTCGCGGTACAGGATGTTGATGCTGCTTCCACCGTCGATCAGCACGCGGGAGAAGAGTGCGGCGCATATCCGTTGCAAGGGTGGCCTCCAGGACCAAAGCGTAGGAGCCGGGGGACGGCATCACCTCTGGGTGGTCGGCCCGGCTCCAGCTGATGGATTTCTCTGACCAGTGCATGTGGCCGGCTGGGCTGGCGGCGGCCACATTGACTTCTTGTTGCTCTCGGCGCTTGCTGCGCCGGTCTTCGGGCTGGCTCGTGAAGACAACATAAGATGCTTGCTCGTCGGGGAACTTGTCCTGCACGGCGTCGACCGCGGGCTGAGCGGCCTTGGGCGACGGAGCCGACGGCGGCGGGCCGGCAGGCGGAGTTGGCGTGAGCCCTTCGCCCTTGGAGATTCGGGCGAGCCAGTTACATTTGTGGGTCGTGTGGTTGGACGGCTTCGCGCCGCTGTGGAACTTGCACGGGGCATCAAGGGTTTGCTCGTAGGAGAAGGCCGGCTGCCAAGCCGGCCGGCCTCCCTTGGGCTTCTTGGGTGCAGGCCGCCCCTAGGCGGCGCATCTTCGACCATGGCCACCTGCCGGCTAGCAGGAGGCGGCGCAGGGCCTTTGCGCTTCTGATCGTTCTGGTGCTGGCATCGGCCGCCATCTCCAGCCGGCGCTTGGGGCGCCGGATTGAGCACTTTTCCGGACGCGTCCACCCGGAGCTCGGTCTTCATCGAGGAGTCGGCGGTGGCGTACTTGTCGGCGATGTTCAGGAGCTCGTCGAGGGTAGTCGGCTCATCGCAGAGAAGCCTGTGCTTGAGGAGGGTGCCCTCTCGGCACCCGGCAGTGAAGTATTCGATGGCTTGCACCTCGTGCACCCCCTCGCAGGAGTTGCGGAGCTCGGCCCAACGCGTGAGGTAGTCACGAGTGGACTCAGCTGGGCCCTGTACGCACAGGGAGAGCTGTCTCGGCTTGGGAGCCCGCTTGTAGGTGCTGGTGAAGTTGCGAACGAAGGCTTCAGTGAAATCCACCCAGCTGTTGATGCTGAGAGGCTTGAGGCTATTAAGCCAAGTCCGTGCCGTGCCTTGCAGCATGAGGGGCACGCACTTTACGGCAACGCGCTGGTTGCCATTGGCGATGCTGACGGCTGTGGAGTAGCCGGTCAGCCAGTCTTCCAGCTTCACCGAGCCGTTGTACTTGGACGTGTCTCTTGGGAGCGAGAACCCTTTGGGGAAGGGCTCGTCGTGGATGCGGGGGCCAAAGCAAGGCGGGCCGACATCGTCTTCTTCTTCTAGCGCCAGGGATCTGGCCAGGCGGTCGATCCGGTGGCGGGCATCATTTTCGCCGACTCCCTCGCGGCGACCAAGCCGGCCGCTGAGAGTCGGGTGCGCCACTGGAGGCGGGGTGGGGTATCTCTCTCCACGAGCTCGAGGCGGAGGCGGGGTGCCCCGCCATTCCATGGCTCGGGGGCGGCCGTCCGCGTCTCACTCGATGGAGATTTGGGTCCGGCTTCGGCTGGAAGCCGGCTCTTTCTCGCGCCGCGCGCGGGTGTTGCTCGTAGTCGGCGATCGGGAGGTCGCGCCGTGGTCGCGACGCGGGGGAGGGCTCCCCGCGCACGCGTCGGCTTCGTGCCGCCGAGCGGCCGCGTCATGTGGGGGAGGTCTTCGGCTTCCAAGCCGTCCAGCTCGTCTATGGCCGCCTGGGTGGCGCGCAGGTTCTCGAGCGGGGTGGCGTAGACCGGGCGATCCACTCCAAGTGTGTCGGCGATGACGGCGCCGCGTTGCCTGACAGCACCAGCCCAGCTTGGGCCAGCCGGAGCCGGCGTGCCGAAGGCGGCGCGGTCAGCTTCGCGCTGGTAGGCCTCAGTGAGGCGTCTTACGGAGGCCAGCTGCCGGCCCTCCGCGAGGAGGGCGAGGCGGCGTGCCTCCAGTACTTCGTCGTTGGTGTCAGCCGGAAGGGGGGCGGACAAGTCGTGGGCCGCCGCGCGTGGGGCGTCGTGGGCGCCCTCGTCAGTCGGGCCGTCGAGGCCGATAACCATCACCTCGGTAGTGTCAGAATCGCGATCACCAGCCAGAGGGAGCGGGTCGTTGTAGATCGTGACGTTGGTGGGGAAGGTATCATAGGATGCCGTGTCGGAGTCGACAGGCATCGGGTCGATGGAGCCAACCGACTCCAAATCCACAGCGGGCTCGCTGGAGACGTGGAGCTGGCCGAGGAGGTTGGCGAGATGATCGGTGCCTGCATCGGAGGCAAGCTCGTCGGAGATGCGGGCCTTGTCGAAGAGGTCGGTGAGGCTGCTCGCCGCGCAGACGTTGGTGACGCCATGCAGCGCGTCACGGCAAGCGCCATCGGGCGAGCCGGGCTGGCTACGCTCGCGGGGAAGGAAAAGGGTTCCCGTCCAGAACAGGTCTCCGGACGACGGTGCACCTGGCCCCATGATGGGCGCCAAATGTCGGGTGGTAGGAGCGACATATGCCAACGGGTGGCTTATCATTGCGGGGGCCAATAAAACATCACCGGTGCCTGGAAACGGGATGAGGCGAAGACATGCACGCCGGCGAATCTTACCCAGCTTCAGGGCTCTCCGGGGAGATAACACCCCTACTGCTGCTCTGCGGGGTCTCCGCATGGTTACTATATGAACAAGTAGCTACGATGCTCCTTGAGCTGTTTTGGGTGGAAGGAGGAAGAAGGACTCAGCTAGCTTGCTTCCTCTCCTTGTATGGTGTCTAGGTCTAGATTGAGAGTCCAACCCTTTGCATGGGTGCACCGGGGGGTTTATATAGGCCTACCCCCCGGGGGTACAATGGTAATCCGACTGGGCGTGGGGCCCGGCCGTCTGTGACTATGCTCGCCGGCTTCTGCGCCGGCTACTGGGGCCCGCCGGTTGGTGGGTCCCGCCGGCTTCTGGCTCCTTGGTCGACAGGCAGGCTCCACAGGCCAGGGCATGGTCAGTGGCTGGTTACTGTTACTCCATGCTATTGACGCATGCTTGGTCGGGGTAAGCGTGGCTACAGTAACGCCGCCTTGGCGGGCGATTACTGTTGCCCCGCCATATCTTGTCTCCTTAATGGGCGTCTTCTTCGAGGAAAGTGGCAGGCCGGCTAGGGGAAGCCGGCCCTCTATCTTGCCGGCTTGAGAGGAGGTGCGGCCGCCTTCGGTATCTCTCTGCCCGAAGGGGCCCACCGCCTCGGGGGCCACGCTGGCGGCCCGTCGTGGACGGCGTTGGAGCCGCCGTGGCAACAGTGCCGCGCCGGACGGGTCGTGGCCACCCGTTTCGGCACACTGTGCCAGGCGTGCTCCGGGTTTTGGGGTGGCAGTCTCTACTGTAGCCACGCCCCGCTTCATCATCGCAGGGTGGACGCGTACATTGCGGGTACGGCTTTGACTGCTTTATGGGAGCCGACCTCTCGTAGCCGGCCTTGCTGTAGCCGGCTTCTCGTAGTCGGCTCTCCACAACTTTCTTCATGAGGGTAAAGGGCGAGCCGCCCCCGAAGCCGGCCAGGAAGGTAGTCGGCTAGGGGGGAGGCGGCCCAGGTCTTGAATCTTCTTGAGAGTCGGCCAGGTTTGTAATTTTTTCTGATGGGCCAGGGGAAGCCGGCTAGGCTACCCATGGCTATTTACTCCGACACCAATCAACAGTTGCTGAGTGGGCACAGCTCATCAATGCCCCAGAGGAGCATGAGGATGACTTAGACATATATGCCAAGAAAAATATGGACCACAACTCTATGTCCAACATGTACAAGGAAATTCCAAACAAGGCACTTGATACTTTCAAGTTTGGGTCTGTACATTATCTTCTGTCAGGGTTGCCAACTATCAATTGGATTTTGAGGCACACTCTGTTGCCCAAGTCAGGTGATGACAAGATGATCAGAGGCCATGCAATCAACTTGCTTCATATCTTTGATGTGCCACAGAAATTCCAAGTCATGAGCCTCATGGTAGAGACCATCAAAAGAACTGCAGCAGATCAGAAGAGGAGCTATGGTTATGCCCCTCAGATCCAGGAGCTAATTAACTCCAAGATGGGCACATGCATATACCTATTAGAAAAGGAACATTTGCCTATTCATCCAGATTTTGAAGATAATGAAGTTGTGATGAACAAGGATGATCCATCATCAGTTCATGCTCAAGCACAGAAGGAGAAGGCAAGGAAGGAGAAAGCTGCCAAGATGCCAACTCAAGAGGAGGCATCTGAGTATTTCCTGAAAAACAAGCAAGAGCAGCTTAGTTACTTGATTGCTTCCACACTGAGGATTGAGAAAGGACTGGCCACCCTCACTCAGAATCAGGTGAGCTTAGAGAGGATCATAGAACAAAAGTTCTATGACATGGATGTCAAAGTAACAAAGATTCAGTCTGCAGTGGAGCAACTTCAAGATGACATGCAGGAGAGGAGAGGTAAGACTACAACTGATGCATTTGCCAGAGTGCCACGAGCTTAGAGGTCGACTACAGTGCTAGTTCCTGACACTAGAGCCACCACCTCAGCTCCAGCCACAGCACCAGCCCAACCAGCTCCAGCATCTACTTCAGCTCCAGCTCCAACCACGTCTACAGAAGCCTTCGTCCTTGGAGTGATCCAGACTCCACCACCACCAGAAGATCAAGCCTGAGAGTCGATCTAGCACTATGCATTTTCTAGGAACTTTTTGGTAACTTGTTGCCAAAGGGGGAGAAAAATGTATAGATCATAGGCTTCGAGAGAGAGAGTCTTGCCATTATTCTCTCTTGCTTTATTTGGTGTTTTTTTTTCAAACTTTGTGTTTGCTTTTGGTTGAGATACTTTGATATGCTTGTGAGACATTGATGATCATGTGTTTGATCATAAGCTACACTTATGCATGCTTGATATATCTTATCTATCTTATGTGATCATTCACTTTCTTTGGTGATGAGTGCATGTATTTCATTCTTATCTTTTTGGGCGCTCCACCAAGATGTATGTGACATGGAAGAGTAACCCATGACTCTAACTCTTTGTGTATTTGCAGTCCAAAGAAAATTTTAAATACGCACAAATTTAGGGGGAGCTCTTACTTATCACATACTTCTCAAAGCAACGATATATTTCGTTCTTATTATTATTTGTCAAAGCTTTGATCTATATGTTGTCATCAATTACCAAAAAGGGGGAGATTGAAAGTGCAACTATCCCTAGGTGGTTTTGGTAATTCATAACAACATATAACTCATTGAGCTAGTGCTATTCCAAGATGATCATTTCAGGAAAGCTCAATGATTGGCATGGCATGGATGGTGAAAGTGGAACCCTCAAAATGCTAAGTACAAAGGATTGGCTCTAGCTCATATGCTCAAGACTCTTCATTTTACATTTTAGTGGTCCAAGATCACATTGAGTCCATAGGAAAAGCCAATACTATCAAGGAGGGATGAGGTGTTGCTTAATGAGCCTCTTGCTTCATGTGCTTAATGATATGCTCCAAAATCCTCAGCTACTTTCCCATATCCACATTTGACCTAAACCCAAAGCCAAACTTGGCCCTACCGATTCTTTCAACCCGGCACAACCGAGTTTCACTTGTCATAGCCATTGCCAAACCCTAAGCAAATCGGTTCTACCGATAGGGATCTCGGTCTCACCGAGATGGGATTGCAATTTCTCTGTTTCCTTTTCGTAACTTGTCGGTCTCACCGAAAGAGCGGATCGGTCCCACCGAGATTGCAATGTAAACTCACTGTTTCCTTTTCGTAACATTTCGGTCTCACCGAGAAGAGCGAATCGGTCCCACCGAGTTTGCCTGACCAACCCTCTGGTTAGCTTATTACCAAACCGGTCTCACCGAGTTTGTGTAATCGATCTCACCGAGATTACGTTATGCCCTAACCCTAACCATATCGGTCCTACCGAGTTGCATGTCAGTCCCACCGAAAATTCTAATGGTCACTAGGTTTACTTTTTCGGTCTGACCGAGTTTGTTGATTCGGTCCCACCGAGATTGGTAAATTGTGTGTAACGGTTGGATTTTGTGTGGAGGCTATATATACCCCTCCTCCTCCTCTTCACTCGTGGAGAGAGCTATCAGAACACATCTACACTTCCAACTCATATGTTCTCAAAGAGAACCACCTACTCATGTGTTGAGGCCAAGATATTCTATTCCTACCACATGAATCTTGATCTCTAGCCTTCCTCAAGTTGCTTTCCACTCAAATCTTCTTTCCACCAAATCCAAATCCTGTGAGAGAGAATTGAGTGTTGGGGAGACTATCATTAGAAGCACCAGAGCAAGGAGTTCATCATCAACACACCATTTGTTACTTCTTGGAGAGTGGTGTCTCCTAGATTGGCTAGGTGTCACTTGGGAGCCTCCGACAAGATTGTGGAGTTGAACCAAGGAGTTTGTAAGGGCAAGGAGATCGCCTACTTCGTGAAGATCTACCGCTAGTGAGGCAAGTCCTTCATGGGCGATGGCCATGGTGGGATAGACAAGGTTGCTTCTTCGTGGACCCTTCGTGGGTGGAGCCCTCCGTGGACTCGCGCAACCGTTACCCTTCGTGGGTTGAAGTCTCCATCAACTTGGATGTAGGATAGCACCACCTATCCGAACCACGGGAAAAACATCCGTGTCTCCAATTGCGTTTGAATTCTCCAAACCCTTCCCTTTACATTCTTGCAAGTTGCACCTACACACTCACTTTCCCCACTTCATTCTCTCCACCTCCTCCTCCAAGCTTGTGTTGGCTGCCTCCTCCTCCTCACCTCATTTGCACCATAGATTCATCAAAATTAAGTGGTTAAATTACCTTTTTGATAGGTAAGTAAGGGGAAAGCTATCTTTATGTTGTAGATCTACTTTTTTTCTCGCTCGCTCCAACAACGTGCACATGCACTTTGTATGGCCTTGCTAGATCAATGTATGTTTGTGGTGTTGCATATGTTTGTGGTGTTGCATATATGTTTGTGTTTGCAGGTACCGGTATTTGAAATGCGATAGTTGCGAATATTTTGCTGGAATATTGATTCATTTCTGTTTCAGCGAGAATTTTGGCACTATGCATTCTTTTTGGTCCTATTTTTAGGGAAAGTCATGCAAAAAAATTTCTTGGTTCTAAAATATCGTTTTGCTCTACCCCGCAGGCGACCATAGTCCGCACAATGATCGAAGGCATCGTGAATAGGTTTTTGAGCTCCGTGAAGGCCGAGATGCTTCGAAAGAACGAGATGGAGATAAGATGTCCGTGTCGAAGATGCAAGCTGAAGAGCCTTATTGCGGACCCGGATTCCAGGCAGGTGTGGGACCACCTACTCTTGTGTGGTTTCATGGATGGCTATTGGTGGCAAGATGATGAAGATGACTATGAAGTCGTCCATGGGGGCCGGGCAAGAAATGAGTAAGGGCAGCAAGACAACCACCACCGCGGCGAGGGCGGGCGAGAAGACGAAGAATCTCCAGGACATGATCACGATGGTGATGCTGTACACAGTCATCATGTAGAAGATGCCAAACATGATGATGAGGAAGATCAAGACGAAGGGCATGATCACGAAGATGAAGATGCCGGAGCAGACGATGATGCAGGCTGGGTGCAGGACCCTCATATTCAAGAGCTGCTTCTCAAGCAGATGGATAACGCAAGAGCTGCCATCCGAGAGAAAACCAAGCTAGATCAACTGGAGATGGACGCGGTTACTCCATTGTCTGAAGGATGCACGTCCGAGGATACCCGCCTGAAAGTAACGCTCATGGCTCTAGAGATGAAGGTAAAACACAAAATGACCGACGCATGCTTCGACGAGAACATGTCATTCTGGCACGAACATGTTCCCAAGGGGAACAAGTGCCCGACCAGTTTTGAGGAGGCGAAGAAAATCATGTGTCCTCTGGATTTACCGCACGTGAAATACCATGTGTGCATGAACAATTGCATCATTTATCGGGACGAGCATGCAGAGTCTACCATATGTCCGGTGTGCGGCGTCACTCGACACAAGAAGAGGAAGAAAGCTCCTCGAAAAGTGGTGTGGTACTTTCCGATCACTCCTCGTCTGCAGCGGTATTTCGCGGACCCTAAGGTAGCAAAGCTCCTGCGTTGGCACGCAGATAGGGAGGAGAAGAAGCGAGAAGATGACGGAAATGATCCGGAGATAAATAAAAAAGAAAAGATGCTGAGTCACCCTAAGGAGGCGAGCTAGTGGCAAGCATTGAATTTCGAAGACCAAGAATTTGGGAACGATCCAAGGAACATCGCGCTGGGCACGAGCACCGATGGAGTCCATCCGTTTGGCAGCCAGAGAAGCACACATAGCACCTGGCCTGTGTTTGTGTGGATGTACAAACTTCCCCCTGGTTGTGCATGAAGAGGAAGTACATTCACATGAGTATTGCTAATTGAAGGGCCGAAACAACCAGGGAACGACATCAATCTGTATCTGGGGCTGCTGAAAGAGGAGCTAGACACGCTGTGAAAAACGCCAGCCAATACGTGGGACGCCATAGAGAAAGAATATTTCCCTATGAGAGCCGCACTCCTCACGACGGTGCACGACTATCTCGGTTACGGATATCTCGTGGGGAAGGTGGTCCACGGATTTTCGGGATGCGTCAAGTGCATGGATGACACAACGTATCGCCATCTAGATAGAGATCCTGGGTTTTCGAAAACCGTGTTCATGGGACATCGAAGGTGGCTTCACAATGATGACCCGTGGAGAAAACGCAAGGATCTGTTCAATGGTGAAACCAAACCCCGAAGACGCCCGCGTATGAGGAGCGGCGAGGAAATAGACGAGCTGTTGAAAAATTGGAAAGATTGCCCACTGCTGGGAAAGAAGCAAAAGGCGCCAGAGCCGGGAAAGAAGCGAAAGGCGCTAGAGCTGCTGCTGAAGGTATGGAAAACAAGGTCTGTTTTCTGGAACTTGCCGTACTGGAAGATCCAACGTGTGCCTCAGCCTTGATGTCATGCATATCATGAAGAACGTGTGCGAGAGTCTGCTTGGTAACCTGCTCAACATGCCAGAGAGGAACAAAGATGGGCCGAAAGCAAGGGCAGACTTGAAATCAATGGCCATCAGGGAGGAGCTTCACGCTAATGATCATGATGATGAGGCGAAGCAGGACATAGAAAGTCGTCGCTCTCTAACTACAATTTGATTTTATTTTATTTTTTGAGGGGTAACTATAGTTTTGTTTGCTACTGATACATAATGTTATTTGCCTGAAACTATGCGCCAGCAGCAATCTTTGAGAGGTTCTGTTCACCAGCTTAAGAAGCATTCTTTTAGCTCTTTTCTCAAACTGTTCGTATTAAGACATTGAAACTTCTAGAAGCCACACATTTTCAATCTGACTAGTTGGATTTTCCTTGATATCTAGATTGTACTGGGTAATCATGTGGCTTTTCTGTACACCCATGCAGGGCATGCTTCAAGCTGATACTACGAGAACTATTCTCCGCGCTTAGCTACTGCCCCTCTTTTTGATTCTGTGACATTGTGTCCATCGTTTGGATTTGGGTGGTGTTGCGTATATACGGCCGAAATTGGTATCCGGTATGTGATTTTGACCTCCCTTAAAAAAGGTGATGAGCATGTGATATGCGAAACAATTTTCTACCTGATTCTTGCTACTTTGCTAGTCATCCAGAAACTATCATCTAGGCATTATACTCCAAGACAAACATGATTGTTAGACGCGTCTAGCGAGCAGCCGTTGGCTCGCTAGTGATCCCGAGCGCATCGCTTGATTTGGTAAATTTTTGTCCCACCTCCCATCCATATTAGGAAACCCACCCCTGGCCAGATGCCACCTGGCTCGCACGCCCACTCCCCCCACCGGACGAGCAAAAAGGCACAAAAAGCAAGTGGTCCCCGAATCCTAGCGAGTACTAAGTTCCCGCGTCCCTCTACTTTTTCCACGACCTCCTCCTCAGCTGCCCGACGCCCACTATCTTTTTCCCCATGAGTTCTTGGGACGGCCAGGTCATGCATGGATTGCTTTTTGGGTTCGGGCATGTTTGATTCGATTGATTATTTAGTTTCATTCATAGGTCAGAAGATTTCAGTATTAATTTATGTAAATATTTGGAGCTCCACTTTAGGGGGGTGGAAGCAAATTGGTTGCAATGTGACGGTCGCTCTCTTCAGTTTCACTTGGAAATTCATGTGGTATTCGGTCTAAATTTTTGTATTCTGTACCATTTGTGAATCGAAAGCACGCTGAAAGTATCTCTGGCGTCCATAAGGCAAAATCTCTGTCTACCTAGTCAGCCACTGTATTTAATTCTGTAAACTTTGCTGTTTTCTTAAGTTCGCTCAGAGGGAATGACAAAGCGAACATTTATTATGGGAATTTATATGGCAAATTTAGTTTGGTAGCATGGCAAATCCTGAAAAAAAAACCGAACTGAGGCGGATTTGTCATGCTTGTCAACTAAAGTTGCCATTCTGAACCAACATAAATTTCCTTCCAAATGGTTCGCAATTGTCATGCTTCCTAGCTGACGTGCACTAGTTAAGATGGTCCTTTTCCAAATGCTATTAACTACAGTCAGATAATTTGCAGAATTTAATGTAAAAGCTATCGGCTTTGGTGTCTTATTTTATCAAGAGAACCATCATATAAGTTTACGATATTCGCATGCTATTATTTGACTTGAACTTTCTGATTGGTATTTCTTTTCATAACTTTCGCCTGATTGGTGTTTATTTTCATGATGCTATTTGCTTCGACAGTGAGATAATTTGCATATATAATATGAAAGCTGCCAGCTTTGATTGTGTACCACTCCAGATGTGAAATTTATGGCTCAAAATTTATCTTTTATCATTTTCGAGTTACTCCCCGGGTTTACTACAATCGTGGAAGCATTGCATCTTTTGTCCCATATAATACTACATGCGTGGCTGATGGGTAAGGAGATGAGATTCAGAAATTTTAGAAGAAACATGGAAGGAAAGTAAATTGGATTCTGGATGGAAGTTCTGTAGTTGGCTACGTAATGTTTAGTAACCGAGCTGTGTGTGCAATTTAAAAGCCGGACATTTTTTTTCCGCACATAGGTCCTCCTGTTTGATATTTAATCTGAAGGTTTAGATGAAAGTGGAACACCATACAATTTTTCAAAATAGGTATACAATTCATGCGCAGAGAGTGCATAATGTCAAAATTGCTTACAAGAAAATAGTTCGCACTTCGAAAGATTTTTTACCAATGGAGACAGGGTGGATATCATTCTGCCTCTAACTACAGTTTGATTTTATTTTATTTTTTGCGGGGTAACTATAGTTTGATTTGCTACTGATACATAATGTTATCTGCCTGAAACTATGCGCCAGCTGCAATCTTTGAGAGGTTCTGTTCACCAGCTTAAGAAGCATTTTTTTAGCCCTTTTCACAAACTGTTTGTATTAAGACATTGAAACATTTAGAAGCCACGCATTTTCAATCTGACTAGTTGGATTTTCCTTGGTATCTAGATTGTACTGGGTAATCGTGTGGCTTTTTTGTTCACCCATGGAGGGCATGCTTGAAGCTGATACTATGAGAACTATTCTCCGCGCTTAGCTACAGTCCATCTTTTTGATTCCGTGATACTGTGTCCATCGTTTGGATATGGGTGGTGTTGTGTATATACTGCTAAAATTGGTATCTGGTATGCGATTTTGACGTCCCTTAAAAAAGGTAATGAGCATGTGATATGCGAAATATTTTCTACCTGAGTCTTGCTACTTTGCTAGTCAAAAGCTATCACCTATGCATTATTCTCCAAGACAAACAAGATTGTTAGACGCGTCTAGCAAGCAGCCATTAGCTCGCTAGTGATCCCGAGCAGATCGCTCGATTCGGTAAGTTTTTGTCCCCCCTCCCATCCTTTAGGAAACCCACCCCCGGCTAGGTGCCACCTGGCTCGCGCGCCCCCTCCTCCCCACCCCACGAGCAAAAATCCACAAAAAGCAAGTGGTCCCCCAATTCTAGCGAGTACTAAGTTCCCGTGACCCTCTCCTTTTCCACCACCTCCTACTCAGCTGCCCCACGCCCACTCTCTTTTTCCCCACGAGTTGATGGGATGGTCAGGTTATGCATGGATTGCTTTTTAGATTCGGGCATGTTTGATTTGATTGATTTTTTAGTTTCATTCATTGGTCTGAAGATGTCAGTATTAGTTTATGTAAATATTAGGAGCTCCACTTTAGGGGGGTGGATGCAAATTGGTTGCAATGTGATTGTCGCTCTCTTCAGTTTCACTTGGAAATTCATGTGGTATTCGGTCCAAATTTTTGTATTCCGAACCATTTGAGAATCTAAAGCACGCCGAAAGCATCTCTGGCGTCCACAAGGCAAAACATCCTTCTTCCTAGTCAGCCACTGTATTTAATTGTGTAAAGTTTGCTGTTTTCTTAAGTTAACTCGGAGGGACTGACAAAGTGAACTTTTATTATGGGAGTTTATACTTTAAATTTAGTTTGGTAGCACGGCAAATCCTGAAAAAAAGTGAACTGAGACGGATTTACCATGCTTGTCAACTAAATTTGTCATTCTCGATCAACATAAATTTCCATGCAAATGGTTCGCAGTTGTCATGCTTCCCAGCTGACGTGTACTGGTTAAGATGGTCCTTTTCCGAATGCTATTAACTACAGTCAGATAATTTGCAGAAATTAATGTAAAAGCTATCAACTTTGGTGTCTTATTTTATCAAGAGAACCATCATATAAGTTTACGATATTCGCATGCTATTATTTGACTTGAACTTTCTGATTGGTATTTCTTTTCATAACTTTCGCTTGATTGGTATTTATTTTAGTGATGCTGTTTGCTTCGACAGTGAGATAATTTGCATATATGATATAAAAGCTACTAGCTTTGATTGTGTACCACTCCAGATGTGAAATTTACGGCTCAAAATTTATCTTTTGTCATTTTCCTGTTACTCCCCTCGTTTACAACATTCATGGAAGCACTGCCTCTTTTGTTGCATATAATACTACAAGCATGGCTGATGGGTAATAAGGAGAAGAGATTCAGAATTTTTACAAGAAATATAGAAGGAAAGTAAATTGGATTCTGGATGGAAGTTCTGTAGTTGGCTAAGTAATGTTTAGTAACCGAGCTGTGTGTGCAATTTAAAAGCAGGACAAAAAAACTTTTGTTTCCGCTGTAGGTCCTCCTGTTTGATATTTAATCTGAAGGTTTAGATGAAAGTGGAACACCATACATTTTTTCAAAATAGGTATATAGTTCATGCGCAGAGAGTGCATAATGTCGAAATTACTTACTAAAAAAATAGTTGGCACTTTGAAAGATTTATGACCAACAGAGACAGGGTGGATATCATTCTGCGTGTAACTATAATTTGATTTTATTTTATTTTTTTGAGGGGTAACTATATTTCGATTTGCTACTGATACGTAATGTTATCTGCCTGAAACTATGTGCCAGCAATCTTTGAGAGGTTCTGTTCACCAGCTTAAGAAGCATTTTTTAGCTCTTTTCTCAAACTGTTCGTATTAAGACATTGAAACTTTTAGAAGCCATGCATTTTCAATCTGACTAGTTGGATTTTCATTGGTATCTAGATTGTGTGGAAAGCTTAGGGAAGTGTCGTACCCTACTGAGGGCGACGGGTGCGTGTTATATAGCCAGGAGCTGAACCCTGGGATAGGCGTACAAGGTTGTTGCGAGTACATGCTTGTGAGACAAGAGATAGTGAGAGAGGATACAATCGGTTACAAGAGATAAACGTAAATAAACAACCAATCTATATCTCTACAAGACTATCTACGTCCTCCTCCTGTGCATGCGACGTGACACATATGATGTGTTTAACACTCCCCCTTAATCACAACCTACATAAGTTGAGATTACGCTTGAATTCCTCAAAGCTCTTTGTGGGAAAAGCCTTTGTAAAGCCATCTGCAACTTGGTCTCTGGAATATATGAACCAAATGTCCAATTGCTTGCTAGCAACTTTTTCTCTGACAAAATGAAAATCTATTTCAATGTGCTTTGTTCTGGCATGAAAAACTGGGTTAGCTGATAGGTATGTGGCACCAAGGTTGTCACACCATAAAGATGGAGCTAGAATCTGTTTAATACCAAGTTCCCGTAACAAAGACTGAACCCAGATAATCTCAGCTCTATCATTTGCTTGAGCCCTGTATTCTGCTTATGTACTTGACCTTGATATAGTGGCTTGTTTCTTTGCACACCATGAAATAAGGTTAGGTCCAAAAAATGCAACAAAGCCACCTGTTGAGCGTCTATCATCTACACAACCTGCCCAGTCAGAATCAGAGAATGCACTAACAAGCATAGATGATGATTTGTTGAAGGTAAGACCAGTACTCTAGATATTTTTAACATATCAGACAATACGCTTAGCTACAGTCCAGCGGACAGTAGTGGGTGCATGAAGAAACTGACATACTTTGTTAACAGCAAAGGATATATCTGGCCTTGTGAGAGTCAAGTACTGGAGTGCACCTCCCAAGCTTCTATAGTTGGTGTTGTCCTCTTGATTCAAGAGGTCTCCTTCTATGAGAGACAATTTTTTAGAGCTAGACAATGGAGTTGGTGAGGGTTTACATCCTTGCAAACCAACCCTCTTAACCAGATCAGTTGCATACTTTTCCCGAGACAGATGAAGATCATCTCCAAATTTCTACACTTCAATGCCTAGGAAGAAATGAAAACCTCCTAGATCTTTGAGAGCAAACTCACTCAAATCCTTCAATAGTATGTCACTGCCTCATTAGATGAACTAGTGACAATAATATCATCAACATAGATAAGTACAAATATAGAGGTATTTGACTTATTGTAGATAAACAATGAGGTGTCAGCCTTGGAGGGATTAAAACCAAGTGCTTGCAGTTTATGACTGAGACGTGAGTACCAAGCTCTGGGGCCTGCTTCAGGCCATAGATGGTTGTATCAAGTTTGCACACATGTGAGGGAAACTCTTCTTACTTTCAAATCCAGGAGGTTGTTCCATGTAGACGTCCTCTTCCAGAACACCATGAAGAAATGCGTTCTGCACATCCAGCTGGAAATAGCAATAGACAAAACAAGACGAATGGTGGGAGCTTTTACTACTGGACTAAAAATATCTTCATAGTCCATGCAATATCGTTGCTTAAAGCCTTATGCAACAAGTCTAGCTTTATACTCCCTCCGTTCGGGTTTATTAGGCCTAAAGACAACTTCTCTTAGACCAAGACACATAGTAATTTGCGCACATTAATTCTTTCATTTCACTCCCAATGCACTCTCTCACATGCATGCAGCCAATGAAAAAACACGCATGAAGTGTATTAATTTCCAAGCCATGGCACCAACAACAATGACTTTCAATGCAACCAATGAAATGGTTGCATGCATGCACCTTTCCAAAACAAGGCCTTATAAAAAGGGACATGCTTGTGATGCTGAGAGGCCTAATAAACCCGGACGGAGGGAGTAGCGATCTATAGTAACATCAGATTTTCTTTTAATTCTAAAGACCCACTTGCAGTCAATCAAACTTTTACCTCGCTGTGGGGGAACTAGATGTCAGGTCTTGTTTTTCTGCAATGCCATATGCTCTTCTTCCATAGCCTTTCTCCATGTTGCATCACCTAGTGCCTCTTGAAGTGTACCAGGTTCACCTGTGGAACATGCCAAACCAAATTTGTTAATATTTTTGTAATTTACAGGTTTAAGTACCCCTTTTTGAAGCCGTCTTCGAGGTGTAGACGGTGCAGTCGCAGGGATGTCCGCAGAAGATCTAGGAGCGCCCCCTGTAGCGGCAGATCCCGAGGCAGATTCGTCGGCCCCAGATCGGCGCGCGGTCAGATCTTCTGTGGCTGATCGGAGGCGCACAGGTGATGAAGCTGGCACAGATGATCCCGAGCCAGAGCCGGACCCATCTGGCGCGCCATCATGATGCGCCATCATGACGTGCTGATTGAGCCGGTCAGACCGCAGGAGGCGCGCCTGACACCGCACCCGAGTCAGGTTCGGTCGGCATGGGGTGCCACGCGTAGCAGCGCGTCACGTCGGTCGGCTACCTGGTTGCTGGCCGCGTGGCAGTTGCTGATTCGCCCGGTGCAGAGCCGGGCGCAGGGCGAATAGGAGGTGCCCGCGCATCCCGGCGTGGGTGGCTGGAGCTGTCGCTGTCGCGCATGAGAGGAGGCCGCTCGGTGGCCGGCGCTCTGGCCTGCACCTACGGCGTAGATCCCGTGGAAGATGCGTCACCAGGCTGCTGCTGCAGTGATCCCGAGGGGGATTTACTCCCCAACGGCTGGCACATGAAATATGGCCCATGTTCCACACCATTTTGGATGGTTTCTTCAGTGATTTCTTTTGCATTTTCACCTATAGTGTCACAAAGCTCATGCATAGTGTTATGAGAGTCAGTCAATATTGGTTCACTGTAATTATTTTCCCTTGTGTCACCATTGGTAAGACGAGAGGGTAATCGGAGGATTTCTTGGCGAAGGAATGCTCCGACGTTGGGATGAAGATCGGAAAAGGGAAATTTGGTTTCATCAAACACAACATCCCTGGAGATGTACACACGGCCGGTGGAAACATCAAGGCATTTGACGCCTTTGAGTTGAACAGAACATGTGTTTTTGATTATTGTAGGGTCTAAGGTTTGGCCAACATGCAGAACCAAAGACACGAAGTGACTTGTATTCAAGTTTCGTGTGAAGAAGTCGTTCGGTGGGAGTTTCATAATTGATGACTCGGCTGGGTAGCATATTGATGAGGTGTACAGCTGTAAGAAACGCTTCATCCCAGAACTTAAGTGGCATGGATGTGCGTGCAAGAAAAGAGAGCCCTGCCTCTACAATATGCCCGTGCTTGTGTTCAGCAGACCCATTCTGCTAATGGGCACGTGGGCAAGACACATGATCAGAGACACCAAGTTGTTGAAAGAAGGAGTTCAACTTTTCATACTCCCCTCCCCAGGCGGATTGGACAACTAGAGCTTGGAAATTTTGAAACACTTGAAACACATCAGATCTTTTCTTAAGAAGATAGATCCAGGAGTATTTGATGTAGTCATCAATGAAACTTACATAATAAGTATGTCTACCAACAGAGGAGGAAGCAGGACCCCAAACATCGGAAAAAACGAGTTGCAATGATTTGGTAGAAATACTTATAGAAACTGGATATGGCAATTGATGGCTTTTAGCCATTTGACAAGAATCACAAATTGTCTCATTTCTACCCTCTCCAACATATGGGAGCTTATTGTTTCTAAGCAATTTTTCGACTAAAGAAAATGATGCATGTCCTAAACGATCGTGCCACCGAGAGGATGGAAGCTTGGTGACACCACATGCTTGCTTATTGAGCCTTCTAAGTTCAGGAATCAACGGATAAAGTCCTCGAACGCATCTACCTCGATATAGGATTTTCTTCATCACCTGGTCCTTGATAAAAAAGAAAAATGGGTGAACTCCAGAAACACACCATTGTCAAGGGTGATACAATGAACTGAAAGAAGATTCATAGAGGCTTTAGGGACATGGAAAAAATTTCTGATATGGATTTTTCGGTGAGGGGTTTTAATAATTGAGTGACCAATATGATGGATGCTCATACCTTCTCCATTTGCAGCATGGATTTGGTCGACGCTGCGGTACTTCTCCCTGATGGTCACTTTTTCCAGTTCACCCGTGATGTGGTTGGTAGCACCACTATCCACATACCAGTTTGTGTCGCCGCCGTATGATATTTCGGTGCCACCAGCTACTTTCTCGTTCTGGGATGAGTCATTGTCATCCTCAAAACGGTACCAGCAGTCCCTTGCCGAGTGCCCCATCTTGCCACAGATCTGGCACTTGACAGCATCAGGGCGAGACTTGACGGAGGAGTTGTTGCGGCGACCCTTGGAGTTGTTGTAGGATGGTCGCCCGCCGCTGTTGTCGTTGCTGTTGCTGCTGCAGGAGTTGCTGCTGCTATTTTGCCCTTTGCGTGGTGGTCCACGATAGCGGGAGGAGCCGCCACTGCCACCTCTGCGACCATGTGAAGCACCGTTGGCGGAGGACTTGAAGCCGCCGTTGTCGTTTCCGCGGTAGAGCGCCACCCTCTGGTCAAAGTTTCTCATCTGAGCAAAAAGCTCATCGAGCATGACCGGGATGGTGCGAGCATCCAGCGCTAAGACCAGTGGCCGGTACTCCATGTCGAGCCCACGAGGATGTGGGAGATCAGCTGATCATCCTCCAGGGGCTTGCCGGCTGCCGCTAGCTCGTCCGCCAGCGAACGCATCTAAACAAAGTACGCCACCACAGATTGTTGCCCCTTCTGTGCATTAGCAAGTGCTATGCGTATATTGTTGATGCGGGAGATCTATGTGGAGGAGAACATGTGCGCGAGTGCCATCCAAAGATCGCGCGCATGGGTGATGGCAGTGACCTGCACAAGTACTTCCTTCAATAGATTGTTTAGCAGATACCCTAATACCTGCTGATCATCCCTGACCCAGATTGGATGCAGGGGGTTGGGCGACGACTCCTCCTTCCCATCCGCCAGCTTTGGTGATGATGGTCGAGGCAGGCTCCTTCACGGACCCATCGACGTAGCCGAAGAACCACGCACCTCAGAGTTGTGGCATGATCTGTGTACGCCAGAGCACGTAGTTCATGCGCGTGAGCTTCTCGGTGATCTGGCCGGTGAGGGTGGCCTGGGAGACGCTCGAGGAGGAGGACATGGCGGCATGGTGGTGTAGATGGAAAGCTAGATGTGGCGGAAAGGATAGCTCTGTATACCATCTGGAAAGCTTAGGGAAACGTCGTACCCTACCGAGGGTGATGGGTGTGTGTTATATAACCAAGAGCTGAACCCTGGGATATGCGTACAAGGTTGTTGCGATTACGTGCTTGCGAGACAAGAGATAGATAGAGACAGAGAGAGAGGATACAATCGGTTACAAGAGATAAACGTAAATAAACAGCCAATGTATATCTCTACAAGACTATCTATGTCCTCCTCCTGCCCATGTAACATGACGCACATGATGTGTTTAACATATTGTACTGGGTAATCATGTGGCTTTTCTGTACACCCATGTAGGGCATGCTTCAAGCTGATACTACGAGAACTATTCTCCTACTTAGCTACTGTCCCTCTTTTTGATTCCGTGACATTGTGTCCATCGTTTGGATTTGGGTGGTGTTGCGTATATACGGCTGAAATTGGTATCCGGTAGTGATTTTGACCTCCCTTAAAAAAGGGTGATGAGCATGTGATATGCGAAACAATTTCCTACCGGAGTCTTGCTACTTTGCTAATCAACCAGAAGCTATCATCTAGGCATTATACTCCAAGACAAACATGATTGTTAGATGCGTCTAGCGAGCAGCCATTGGCTCGCTAGTTATCCCGAGCGGATCGTTCGATTCGGTAAATTTTTGTGCCCCCTCCCATCCATATTAGGAAACCCACCCCTGGCCAGATGCCACCTGGCTTACGCGCCCCCTCCCCCCACCGGACGAGCAAAAAGGCACAAAAAGCAAGTGGTCCCCGAATTCTAGCAAGTACTAAGTTCCCACATCCCTCTACTTTTTTCACGACCTCCTTCTTAGCTGCCCCACACCCACTATCTTTTTCCCCACGAGTTCATGGGACGGCCAGGTCATGCATGGATTGCTTTTTGGATTCGGGCATGTTTTATTTGATTGATTATTTAGTTTCATTCATAGGTCAGAAGATGTTAGTATTAATTCATGTAAATATTTGGAGCTTCACTTTAGGGGGGTGGAAGCAAATTGGTTGCAATGTGACGGTCGCTCTCTTCAGTTTCACTTGGAAATTCATGTGGTATTCTGTACCATTTGAGAATCGAAAGCACGCTGAAAGAATCTCTGGCATCCACAAGGCAAAATCTCTGTCTACCTAGTCAGCCACTGTATTTAATTCTGTAAACTTTGCTGTTTTCTTAAGTTCGCTCAGAGGGAAAGACAAAGCGAACATTTATTTATGGTAATTTATATGGCAAATTTAGTTTGGTAGCATGGCAAATCCTGAACAAAAAACTGAACTGAGGCGGATTTTCCATGCTTGTCAACTAAAGTTGCCATTCTCGACCAACATAAATTTCCATCCAAATGGTTCGCAATTGTCATGCTTCGCAGCTGACATGCACTGGTTAAGATGGTCCTTTTCCGAATGCTATTAACTACAGTCAGATAATTTACAGAAATTAATGTAAAAGCTATCTTATTTTATCAAGAGAACCATCATATAAGTATACGATATTCGGATGCTATTATTTGACTTGAACTTTCTGATTTGTATTTCTTTTCATAACTTTCGCCTTATTGGTATTTATTTTCATGATGCTATTTGCTTCGACAGTGAGATAATTTGCATATATAATATAAAAGCTGCCAGCTTTGATTTTGTACCACTCCAGATATGAAATTTATGGCTCAAAATTTATCTGATATCATTTTCCTGTTACTCCCCAGGTTTACTACATTCGTGTAAGCATTGCATCTTTTGTCCCATATAATACTACATGCATGGCTGATGGGTAAGGAGATGAGATTCAGAATTTTTAGAAGAAATATGGAAGGAAAGTAAATTGGATTCTGGATGGAAGTTCTGTAGTTGGCTACGTAATGTTTAGTAATCGAGCTGTGTGTGCAATTTAATAGCCGGACATTTTTTTTTGTTTTCGCACGTAGGTCCTCCTGTTTGATATTTAATCTGATGGTTTAGTTGAAAGTGCAACCCCATAAAAAATTTAAAAATAGGTATACAGTTCATGCGCAGAGAGTGCATAATAATGTCAAAATTGCTTACCAATTAACGTGCTGGGACAGCTGCAATCGAGAAATAATTAAAATTGTAAATTGTAAATTTTCTGAGCGAAAATACAGTAGGCACTCCGAAAGATCTTTAATAAACAGAGACAGCAGGGTGGATATCATTCTTCCTGTAACTATAGCTTGATTTGCTACTGATACATAATGTTATCTGCTTGAAACTATGTGCCAGGAATCTTTGAGAGGTTCTACCTGCAAAAAAAATATCTTTGAGAGGTCCTCTTCATCAGCTTAAGAAGCATTTTTTGGCTCTTTCCTGTACTGTTCGTAGTAAGAAACTGAAACTGGGTAATTCTGTGGCTTTTAGGTACACCCATGGCATGTTTCAAGCTGATACTACTAGAACTATTCTCCTTAGGCCATCTCCAACGCAATCCCTTAAAACGAACACCACAAATGACCATCAAACATATGCGGATATGGGAGATGGTTATCTAACCGTATACCTCAAATGTCCATCAAACATATGCTAACTTGCTAGCAAACCTTCCGCCAAATGCAATGCTAATTAGTAGCTTCCACCAAAAATGAGTGAACCTTTCACCAAATGCATGCTTTGGATAAGTGGGCCGGCCAAATGAGCGTACCTTCCGCCAAATGTGTGCTTCACTAGGACAAAAATGAGCAAATCTTCCACCATCCAGTGGCGAATCTTGGAAGAAAATGAAGAGGTTGCTCAATGTTAACGGTGCGAAGAAAAAGCCACTAACTCTCAGTTTTTTTAGTTCATATAAGGTTAAAAAAATTTAACGAGCCTGTCGAAGCAACCCCCCCCCCCCTAGATTCGCCACTACATGCAATGCTAATTAGTAGCTTCTGCCAAAAATGAGTGAACCTTCCGTCAAATGCATGCTTTGATAAAGTGGGCCAGACCCTTCCGCCGAATGCATTCTTTGCTAGGTCAAAAATTAGCAAACCTTTCGCCAAATGCAATGCCAATTAGTAGTTTTCGCCAAACATGCTAGCAACGCCCTTAGATTCGCCACTACATGCAATGCTAATTAGTAGCTTCCACCAAAAATGAACCTTCCATCAAATGCATGATTTGATTAAGTGGGCCAGCCAAATTAGTGACCCTTCCACCAAATGCATGCTTTGCTATGTCAAAAATGAGCAAACCTTTCGTCAAACGCAGTGCCAATTAGTAGTTTTCGCCAAACATGCTAGCAACGGCTAGCAGCCTTCTGCCAAACGCCAATGCTAATTGCCCATCTGGACAAAGAGGAGAAGGGAACGTGGTGGACTTTGATTGGCTAGGCAGATGTCCCGACTCTCGCACACCATTCACATATTTGCTTTCTGTTTGTGGAAATTTGAACATGCATGCAGACGCGTCTGCAGACCGATGGGACACCGCTTTGGATGGCTTATATTATCTGGACACCTCGGTCGGTACGTTGCGGGCGTTTTGAGGGTCTGCATTGTAGATGCCCTTAGCTACTGTCCATCTTTTTTGGATTCCACAGTACTTGCACTATTCTGTCCATCATTTGGATTTGAGTGATCTTGCATATATATAGCTGAAATTGGTAGCCAGTATGTGATTTTGACCATCCTTAAGAAAGGCGATGAGCACGAAATATGTGAAACACTTCTCTACCAGAGTCTTGCTAGCCAACCAGAAGCTACCACCTATGCATTATACTCCAAGATAAATAAGATTCTTAGACCCCCCCCCTTCCTCAACTGCCCCACACTCCTCCCCCTCTCAACTTCCCCACGCGACCACCTTCTTCCCCGTGAAAAAGAGGAGACCATGGGAGCTCTCTCAAGTTGAAAATGAGAAGACCGGAACCCAAATGGGAGCAAAGAAAAAGAGAAGAAAGGAAGAAAAGGAGGAGACTTACCAGGCTTCAAAGGAGGGAGTGAAAGAGGTGAGATTCCTCTATTTCTTAACTTCCACCGCTGATTTGGCCCTTCCCAAAACATTCTTCACTCTGGAGGCAACTTGTAAAATAGTTCATGCAACTGACTTCGTTCGTGAAATCCATAAAATCCTTCCTGTGCAAAGAGACAAAAATGTAGAACACAGAAATAACATTTTAGAATAGATTGTGATAGGTGTGCACCTTTTTGTTTTGTTTGCGTGCAACTCCTCCAGGTGCTCCGGCCAACTTTTGCTTCATAGTGTGCAACATACATGCGAGCGCACAAAATTAACATAAATGCTATAAATCAAGCATATAGGGTCATATATTTTGTTTGTTGCATACAATGGAGCAGATATATCCTATAAAGAAATTTTGTTCTGAGAAAGAAAGCATGACTAAAAATACAAAATAAACATGGAAGTGAATTGTTTTTGCAATTGCTTTGATCTCTCCAAAAAGTAGTACCGACTTCAGTGTTGTGAAAGAATATTATGTGTGTGGTTGTTTAAGAAACTCCTCCACCCATCACCTGCATAGGGTGGAAAAAGTGAATTGATTATTCCCTTGCTTCCTACTATTTTGTATGTTGCATCATGATAGCGAAAAATAAACCTAAACCTTCCTAACAACAAAAACTGTGCGATTTGCGCCTATTTGTGCATTTGAAAAAGGACCGTCTATGCGAGCATAAAATCGCATAAAAAGCTTATGATAGGAAAACCTACAAAATGCATTTATCATTGGTTGTAATGTGAAACTTGCAGCTCCCATCCGTACGACTGCAACTGACATGTCTTCTTAATGTAACTAGCAGAATTAGCTTGTATGGTTGTTGTTTGGGTTATAAATTTGTGTGAGGATCTGTGCAACTAGAATTAACCCCGTGTGTGCAAAAAGTATGAAAACCCAAAAAATGCATACGACAAAAAAAACTTTGATGAAAAGGTTGAACCTAGCAAGGTTGTAGTGTGCAACTTGTGTGTCCATAATATGCAACTAACAAAGCCCATGTGATGATAGAGGCCCTTTGTACAACTACAAAAAAATAGAAATTGAAAACATAAAAACAACCTGGTGACCTTACATCAAGCTTTGGATGGTTTAGCCTGAAAAACAGTGACAATTTTCTTGTTTTTAAGAAGTGTCGCCTTTAAACAGTGACAACCTGGTGACCGTAGATATTTTCTTTTAATTATTAGTTTGCATGGAGTAGCTGGTAATTAATGTGTTGGTTCCCCTTCCGATGTTGTATATGGTGGACCGAAAAAGTGTTTCTTTGGGTGGATCGCTTGGCACAGAAGGCTTATGCTGAGGCTTACCATTGCATATCCTTTGGTACAACCAACATGACTAACATGTACAATATGCCTTTTGCTTCATTCATTGGGATCAATCGGCTTGATAATTCTTTTATGTTGGGCTGCGCATTTGTGTTTCAAGAATTAAGAAGTCATAAAAGATCGAAGCTATTCCTAGGCAGACAAAAAAGACAAAAAAGAAAAATCAAAGCGATCAAAATAAATATTAGTGAAATAAAACAACGACCATGGGCATCCACCATCTCCTGACAACTTGATGACTACGAGAATGGTTCTCCAAAAGAAACGCCTTGAAAAAGGAAACGATGGGAACGCATCGACATAGATGGATCCAACCAACGAAGGTCAAATCGTTGGTTCCTAAGGATCAAGTTCATGCAAACTCCAAGAAATGCCTTCAACCAACATTATTGGAATCAGAGAATTTACCATCTGCCAGTTCTTTGTCATCAGCTTACGGACACAAAAAGCAAACGGCAGAGAACTGGCTGATGGCGAAGGTGCAATTTTCCGTCAGCCAATTCTTTGTCGTCGGCTAGCGGACGACAAAGAAGTTTGGTGGGGTCCATTTTAGGGAAACGCTGTAACGACCCACCCCCAACCTCTTTGTCGTCTGCTAGCGTACGACAAAGATTCTTTGCCATCCGCTAGCTGACGACAAAGACGTTAGCCCATCCCAACTAACGGTAACCCCCTCCCTATCTTTCCACGGCCCCACCCCTCTCTCCTCCCCATGCCCGCACCGCCGCGCCCCGCCGCCACGTCACCCCTGTCGCGCCCAGCCACCCCGTCGAACCCCGCACCCCCCGCCACACCACCACGCCGCCCCGTCGCCCCGTTGCCCCCTGCCGCACCACCACGCCGCCCCGTTGCGCCTTGCACCCGCCCGCCGCACCATCCGGTCGCCCCCGCCGCACCCCGGCGCCCCCTGCCGCACCCCGTCGCCCCGTCGTGCCCCCGCCGCAGCTGCGCCAGGCCGCTCCACCCCCGTCTTCCATCGGCCTCCACCTCCACCACTCCAGTGAGCCTCCTCCCCCTGTTTTTTTATTTTTTCCTATGTTAGTGTAGTTATTTTAGTTTTATTTTTAGGTTTAGATTTAATTTAGTTTAGGTTTAGGTTTTTTTTTTCTGTTTTTTTGGATTAGGTTTAGATTTACTTTAGTTCAGGTTTATTTTAGGTTAAGAAGAAAGATGAAAAAAATAAGAAGAAGAAGAGGAAGAAGAAAAAGAAGAAGAAGATGAAGAAGATAAAAAAGGAAGTAGAAAAAGTAGAAAAGGAAAGAAAAGAAGGAAAAGAAGATCGAGGGTCGCTGTGGAGTCGAGGGTCGAGGTGTCGCCAAGGGGTCGAGGGTCGAGGAACGAGCAGTGCGAATCATTTTTTTACAACTTGGCAGTGGCATCCTGTTGTAATTATTTAGTTTGGTTGATGGCAAAAACAATAATGCTATGTTACTCATCTTTCGATTTCAATGTGCAGTTGTTTCATCGCTGTGAGGGTCTGGTGTTCGACGAGCTCGACCCCTGCGTTCATGGGTGAGCACAAATAACATCTCCTCCACCCCTTAATTATTTGCTTTGTTCCAGCCTTCGTGCCAATGACACTAGTTAGGTAACTACAGTCACGTTACCAGTATGCATCTCCCGTCCGAAAGGGTTGCATCGATAAATATGCATTTAGTTAAATGCATATTTATCACCGTAACTCATTTGGATTGTCCAGCCATTTCCACGGACAGCCCGAGGATGTGTAGATTGGGTACGTTCTCGATGCTCTACCCCATTCCGAAACAAAATTTCGTCAACGCCTCCCTGTTGTTCTCCGAATGCACATTCTCTCGGCTTTTTTCCAACACGTGTATCAAGAGAACAGCGGGGAGGTGCTACCGAAATTTTGTCTCAGAATGGGGTAGAGCATGGAGAATGTACTCAATCTACACATACTCGGGTGGGATTAGGACCTATCTTTACCTATTGGAGTGTAGGCCGCATGGACGTAATAAAACTGACAAACTAGATTAACTGATGAATATACATGCTGAATTATATATATTTCTTGTTTGTCCAGTAGCTATGCAAGATGAGTGATCGTGCGTGGATGTACACCGGTCACACTAGTTAGAAAGAGATTATCAATGAATGGTTAACAAAAACCAAGGGGTTTGTGAAAGCCACATTTGCAAATGGCCAGAGGAAAAACTGGTGCCCCTGTGTCCGGTGCAACAATTGGGAAAAGAGGAGAGAGGATGAAATGGGCAAATAGCTCTAGAAGAGTGGTTTTACGCCCGGTTATACGGTGTGGACATTTCATGGTGAGTCTTCCCAACGTGCCAAAGCTGAGGTGGTTCGTCATTGCACCGATGAGCATGGTGCCGGGATGGAAGACATAGTGCAAAACTTTGATGATGCTCGGGATTCGGACAATGGGATGGAGAAATATGCAAAGGTCTTCGATGAAAAGTTGGAGTCTTCAAAACTTCCTCTCCACAAGCACACTGAGCTTTCTCAACTGGATGCCATCTCACAAATAATGGCTCTGAAGGCTCAATTCAATTTGGGCAGCGAATGCTACGACGCAATGATGACAATATTTGGACGCTTTCTACCCGAAGGCCATGTAATGCCAGCAAACCTGTACCAGTCAAACAAAATCCGCCGTGCTCTTAAGATGCCCTATGAGAAGACACATGCCTGTGAGGAAGGATGTGCCTTATTTAGGCTTGAGTATGCGGACTTGAACTATTGTCCCATTTGCAAGTCTTCTAGGTATGTTGTGGTAGACAACGGTATGGGTGAGAAGACGCAGACCAAAATCCCTGTTAATGTTCTTCGGTATATGCCAATCGTACCAAGACTTCAATGTATTTTCATGGTCAAAGAGACGGCTAGACAGATGACATGGCACAAAACGGGCAAAAGAACCGAACTAGAGGAAGATGGGAATCTAGTGATGGTACACACATCGGATGATGAAGAGAAGCGCTTCCATGCATTACATGCGCAAAAAGCGGCAGATCCAAGGCATCCTCGAGTCGCCATTAGCACAGATGCATGGGTTCAGTGTGTTTGGTCTAACAACAACCCAGTACAGTTGTTGGCATGTCACATCCCTAGTTCTAGTATGCACTAGGCTAGCCCTTCTTGTGTGCATCATGTTAATTTTTCAATTAAAGTTGAAATGGGCCTAAACCCTAGCATTAAAGGAATTCACTAGGTTCACCTCCGGTGTGTTCCGGTGTGTTCTTCGTGGTAGGTTCTGCCTTCGAGGATATTCACGAGTAACCAACTAAAGGGCAGTATCCCACTACCACTCCATCAAGCAAGCAACCCATTGATCATTCCGATACAAACCCATGTTCTCGCTTCTGCTCTTGTTTGCTGCATTAAGACAACGCGATTCAAACTGCTGTGTGCTATGGTAGTTGAACCCTTCTCCTCTGCATGACCTGTCATTGCCATAGTAACTAGATGAAACCCACTAGCATGTGTACACTGGTAGAAAAAGGGCCTACAGTCCCGGTTCGTAAGGGCCTTTAGTCCCGGTTCCTGAACCGGGACTAAAGTGTCGGTACTAATACCTCCCCCCCTTTAGTCCCGGTTCAATCCAGAACCGGGACTAAAGCCCCTCCACGTGGGCAGTGCGCAGAGCCCAGGCAGGAGACCCTTTGGTCCCGGTTGGTGGCACCAACCGGGACCAATAGGCATCCACGCGTCAGCATTTCTGTGGCTGGGGTTTTAGTTTTTTTGAAAGGTTTTAGTTTTCTCTTATGTCCGTGCTTGGTCGACGCTACGTACTATACATACGTATAGAGAGGACTAGACACGCTGGCTAGCTAGTAAGCAAACGAAGGAAACAGAAGATCGTCATGAACATATATGCATACAGAGAGAAGTGATATCGACCACCTCTCCTACTCCGAGAGATTGGTCGAACAACAAGTTCTCGTATATCTATCTAACACTACCGGCTACATATATACAGTAATTATCTCTTACAAATATAATCATACGGACTCAGGTTTAACATAGAATTCTCCGTCTTCAGGGATCACGTGGTCAAGAAAAAATGTCGCCAATTCCTCTTGAATTCCTAGCATGCGAGCTGGTGCTAGGAGTTCATCCCGCTTCCGAAACATCTAATTTAAAGAAGGGGGTCAATACATATATATATGAATGAATGAAACTCAACACAAATGATGGTAATAAAATAAAATTGTGAATGTTGTTATTTACGTACTTCATATTGTTCCTCAGTGTAGCCCCGCTCACAGGTCGTGTGGCGGATGGACTCGCAAACATAGTATCCACAGAAATCATTCCCTTGTTCCTGCCACAACCACTTTACAAGAAATAGAGGTTAATCAAACTGATAAGCAAGAATGCCAAATGGTATTGATGAAACTAGCGCTTGAATGACTAGTAGATGCGCTTAAAATGCTAGTATAGCTACTACTTACTTTCGGGTGTCTAAATTGCAGCTCCTTCGGCAGTCCCGGAGCTTTTCTGGTGAATTTTCTCCAAACCCTGCCAAACCCTGGTGGATAATGATCGATTTAACTTACTTCTCGAGTATTTGAGTCATGTCTGCATAGTCCTTGGGATCTTTTCGTCTTGAGTCTAAGACGGTTACTAGTCCCTGCTCAAGCTTAATATGTAGGAGAATATAGTGGTAACTGCACACGCATGCATAACTCATCAATTACATTACTATAACCTTGACTAATATATAAGGGAAACCGAATACGCACAAGACAGTAACACTCACTTGAAGTTGTAAGGAAAGAGTATTATACTTTGTTTTGATTTATTATCAACGATTGTAGCATGCTGGCCTCGGTTTCTGCGGCATGAAATTTAACCTGAGTTGCATCTATGAGATATGTGTTAATGAACCCAATATCACCGACTTGTCTTTTCTTCAATTCGACGATCTTCAATCTGCATAATATAGTGAGGATGATTATAAATACATGCAATGAAAGAGCTAAGCTATATAGAGAAACTTAATGACAGAAGTAGTACTACTTACAGACAGTAGCAGGCGACCGTTGTTTTATTGAGGGCCAATTGATTGAAAAACTGATAGAACTCCTCAAATGGAACAGGCAACAGATCAATTCCAACGAGGTCATGCTCCTTTTTAACTTTCAAATACAAAGTACTCCTCCCCCCAGAGTCTCTGCAGATTTTCAAGTACCAATCCTGCAATCTTCACATCATCGTTGATAGAGATCTTTCATCTTTGACGAGAGGCTTCCCGTACTCGTATCTTTGTATCTGCATCTCCATGGGTTCATAATGTACTTTGTCGGGCAGGTAATCTGCAAGATTGCTATAACCGGGCACCATCCTCGGATCATTAGCGACGTTGTGGCTAGGCACCTTGAGCGGGGGGCATGATTGCTTCGCTTGTTTGCCGAGCTGGGCAATTTGTTTCCCAGCTAGTCGTTCTTTCAGCCTTTGATCACTGACAGTACTTCCCGACCGCTCCGCTTCGGCAAATTCCTTTCCAATAATGCGGTCATAGTTTCCCTTCGGCGGATCAGACTTCGGTGGTTTTGTCAGGGCAGCCAGAGTGCGCTTCACTTTCACCCGATCTACCTTCTCCTCCGGAGGTGGATGTTTCTTTGCTTTCACCCCTTCAAAGAATTTCCTCACTTCTTCTCGCGCGATCTCGGCGTTCTCCTCCTGGGTCCTCTCGTATGGTAACTTCTCTGGAGTCTTCAGAGAAGGACCGAATCTGATTGTCCTCCCGCCTCTGGTTGTACTGCTAGACACCGACCGAGCAGACGAAGCGGTTGTCTTCTTTACTTGCTTAAGAGGCGGAGGAGAAGGACTACGACCCGCCGGAGCAGCTGGAGCGGCGGTAGGTCTCTTCTGCCCTTGCTGAAGAGGCGGAGAAGGAGGAGGCTGGCTGCTCGGGCGCGTCGGCGCAGGCGGAGAAGGAGGCGGAGTGCCGCCACGCGCCGGAGAAGGAGCCGGCCGAGGGCCCTGATCGTCACTCACCAGAGGAGGGGGCGGTGGAGGAGGCGGAGTGCCCTGACTCGCCGGAGGAGGAGGAGGAGGCGGAGGTGTCCCGTTCGGAAGGTTGATGAGGTCCTTCCGCCATAGGCATGGAGTCTTCAGAGCAGACCCCAGCTGAGTCTCCCCTTCACCGGTAGGGTGGTCAAGCTGGAGGTCCTCAAATCCCTCCGTTATCTCATCCACCATCGCCCTAGCATATCCTTCTGGAATCGGCCGGTAGTGAAAAGTTGCGCCGGGTTCAGTAGGATAAACAGAGCCAACAGCCGCCTTGACCTTCAAATTCATCCATTGCGTCATAAGGTGGCAATTTTGAGACTCCGTTATAGCATCCACAGGATAGCTGGCAGGAGCCGTCAAGGCATGCTCTGCCTGAAGCAGCTCGGTGGAAGCCACGCTGCTTCTGCGCTGAGATGGCGGGGTAGCTTCGGGGGAGGCTTCGGCAGTACGTTTGCTGCGATTTGCTTCTCGTTCCTCTATCGCTTGTACCCTTGCGTGCAGCGCCTGCAGTTCGGTCTGCTGCACTTTTTTCCTCCTCTCATGGGATTTGTAACCGCCTGCGTCTGGAAACCCAACCTTCCACGGAATGGAGCCTGGCGTGCCTCGTGTCCGTCCAGGGTGCTCAGGATTCTTGAGGGCCATTGTGAGCTCGTCGTGCTCTCTGTCTGGAAAGAACGTCCCTTCGATGGTGAAGCTTCTTCTTTGCAGCATTTTGCTTGTTTGTCGCCGACATCTTCTTACTCTTTTCTGATGTCTTGTGGGCCACAAATGCGGGCCAGTGATCTCTGATCTTCTCATATCTGCCCTTGAATTCTGGTGTCTCTTTTTTATCGACAAATCTATTCAGCTCTTTCTTCCACCTCCTGAATAGATCTGCCATCCTCTTCAGAGCAAAAGATTTGATTAATTTCTCTTTAATTGGGTTCTCTGGATTATCCTCTGGCGGTAGGGTGAAATTTGACTTTAGCTTAGTCCAAAGATCATTTTTCTGCATATCATTGACATAAGACACCTCAGGGTCTTCTTTAGCCGGCTTAAACCATTGCTGGATGCTTATCGGGATCTTGTCCCTAACCAGAACCCCGCACTGAGCAACAAATGCTCTCTTTGTCCGGAGGGGTTCAATAGGTTGGCCGTCGGGCGCGATTGCTGTGATCTCAAGCTTTTCATCCGAGCTCAACTTTTTCTTCAGGCCTCGTCTCTTTACCGAAGTTGTGCTTGATCCGGAGGGCTAGAAAAAAGAACAAAGACTTAATTAATATGTGTACATACCAAAACAATGAATGCATCAATCAGCTAGTCAGCATAGGCTTAACTAATATATATACCTGGCCGGACTCGGTTCGGTTACCAGAGCCGTCATCACGGTCTCCTTCTTGCACCGGCATTGGGTCACCGGAGCCGTCCTCATGTTCTTCTTCTTGCACTGGCATTAGGTCACCGTAGCCAGCTTGTTCACCCTCTCCTTCCAGACCATCGGTTTCATTGAGATAGTATGAGACGGCATCACTTCCTTGTGCGATTATCTCCCTCAACAATGCTTCTTTTGTTGCTTTGTCTAGGGCGGTGTCCATAGTTTCTACAAATATTTACAACATGGCAATTATTATTCAAACATGACAGATGGATATATTAGTGCCAAACGTAGAACTAGCTACCTAATCATAGTAAGCTATCGGGAGGGGGTATATATCGACAACGACGACACTACATCTGTATATGTCCCTCGACGACCCTCGTTCCCGATAAAAAAAGAGGAAGAAGAAGAAAAAAAAGAGGAGAAGAAAGAATAGAGGAGAAGAACCCTCGAACCCTCGACCCCTAGACGACCCTCTTCTTCCTCTCATATTCGAGAGGAACGCCGAGGGGTCGGGAGGTTGCCTAGTGTCAAAGGATTCAACAAAACCATGTCTTCATCATTAGGCGAAAGTAACATGTGCATGATGGTACGAAGCTCTTCAAAGTTGTTCTGGAACGGAGTCCCAGATAGGATAATTCGCTTTTTGGTACAAAGTTCAGCAAGAGCCTTTCGAATATCGCTATTTGGAAGGCCTTTGCTGAATTGGTACCAAAAGGCGGATTATTCTATCCGGGACTCCATTCCAGAACAACTTTGCAGAACTTCGTACCAACATGCCCTGGTTACTTCCGGCTAATGATGAAGGCATGGATTTCTTCAATACTTTGACACTAGGAAACCTCTCTCGACCCCTCGGCGCTCCTCGACCCCTCGAACCCTCGACGACCCTGGAACCCTCGACCCCTCGACGATCCTCTTCTTCCTCTCATGTTCGAGAGGATCGCCGAGGGGTCGGGAGGTTGCCTAGTGTCAAAGGATTCAACAAAACCATGTTTTCATCATTAGGCGAAAGTAACATGTGCATGATGGTACGAATCTCTTCAAAGTTGTTCTGGAACAGAGTCCCAGATAGGATAATTCGCTTTTTGGTACAAAGTTCAGCAAGAGCCTTCCGAATAACGCTATTTGGAAGGCCTTTATTGAATTGGTACCAAAAGGCGGATTATTCTATCCGGGACTCCATTCCAGAACAACTTTGTAGAACTTCGTACCAACATGCCCTGGTTACTTCCGGCTAATGATGAAGGCATGGATTTCTTCAATACTTTGACACTAGGAAACCTCTCTCGACCCCTCGAACCCTCGATGACCCTGGAACCCTCGACCCCTCGACGATCCTCTTCTTCCTCTCATGTTCGAGGGGATCGCCGAGGGGTCGGGAGGTTGCCTAGTGTCAATGGATTCAACAAAACCATGTATTCATCATTAGGCGAAAGTAACAAGTGCATGATGGTACGAAGCTCTTCAAAGTTGTTCTGGAACGGAGTCCCAGATAGGATAATTCGCTTTTTGGTACAAAGTTCAGAAAGAGCCTTCCGAATATCGCTATTTGGAAGGCCTTTGCTGAATTCGTACCAAAAGGCGAATTATTATATCCGGGACTCCATTCCAGAACAACTTTGCAGAACTTCGTACCAACATGCCCTGGTTACTTCCGGCTAATGATGAAGGCATGGATTTCTTCAATACTTTGACACTAGGAAACCTCTCTCGACCCCTCGAACCCTCGACGACCCTGGAACCCTCGACCCCTAGACGATCCTCTTCTTCCTCTCATGTTCGAGAGGATTGCCGAGGGGTCGGGAGGTTGCCTAGTGTCAAAGGAAACCCTAAATAGCTAGCAAGTATCGTGGGTGTGAGATACATGTGGCCTTCGGTGTCAGATACTACATCCACGTCCCACAAGTGACGTGGGCGTCGAAGCCCGTGCCACTTGTGGGATGTGGATGTAGTGTCCGACACCGACGGTACATGTATCTCACACCAACGATACTTTCTATTTAGGGTTTCTCCTCTACCGCTCGGCGACCCTCTCGACGACCCTCGTTCCCTATAAAATAAAGAGGAAGAAGAAGAAGAAAAAAGAAGAGAAGAAAGAATAGAGGAGAAGACTTCCTCCTCTTCCTCTCCTCTTCTTCCCCTTCTTCTTCGCCTCTCTCATGAATGTCCGGCGTTCTCGACCCCCCCCCCCCACGTGTCGAAGAAAAAAAAGAAGAAAAAAAAGAGGAGAAGAAGAAAGGAATAGAGGAGAAAAGAGAAAATAGAATATATATTCTATTTTTCTCTTCTTCTCCTCTATTCCTTTCTTCTTCTCCTCTTCTTTTTCTTCTTTTTTCTTCTTCTTATTTATTTCTCCTCGTCTTCCTCTCCCCTCTCGGCGACCCTAGACCCCCTCTCGACCCTCGATCGACCCCTAGGCGACCGTCGACCCCACTCTTTTTTTCTTCCTCTTCTATTTTATCCTCTTCTTCCTCTACCGCTCGGCGACCCTCGACGACCCTCGTTCCCGATAAAAAAAGAGGAAGAAGAAGAAAAAAAAGAGGAGAAGAAAGAATAGAGGAGATCTTCTCCTCTATTCTTTCTTCTCCTCTTTTTCTTTTCTTATTCCTCTTCTTTTTTTATCCTCTTCCTCCTCTCATGTTCGACGACCCTCGACCCCTCGGCGACCCTAGACCCCCTCTCGACCCCCTCTTCTTCTCCCTCTTCTAATTCATTTGTTCATATGAATATACAAACATTTTCATATTTACAATAATTAATATCACCAAAAAAATCTATGAACAGAAAAAATCCTAATTTTTCTAAAGAACTATTTTTTGCATATATACATGAACATAGATATATACACAGAGAACATATATATACATATATATATAAAACAAGCATATATATGAAAAAAAATCTATGAACAGAAAAAAAATCCTAATTTTTCTAAAAAACTATTTTTTGCATATATACATGAACATAGATATATACAGAGAGAACATATATATATATATATATATATATATATATATATATATATAACAAGCATATATATGAAAAAAGCATATAACAGAAAAAAATGCTATCTAGGGCGCCGGCCGGACCAGAGGAGGACCGCGGAGTCGGCGGCGAGGATGGCGACGGGGTAGCGGGCGACGGCGACGGCGGGCCGGGGCTGCGGGCATCGGGCAAGGGGCCGGCGCGGGCGACGGCGAGGGCGGGACGGGGCGGTGCGCGTCGGGGCAGGGACGAGGGCGACGACGACGGGGGCGGGGGGGCACACGGCGATGGGGACGGCTGCGGGCTCGGGGAGGCACACGGCGGCGACGGGGACGATCGAGGAGGCGGGGCTCGGGGCAGGGCGGACGACGGCGACGAGGAGGACGATCGAGGAGGCGGGGCTCGGGGCGCGGCGACGGCGACGGCCATGGGGCAGGGCGCAGCGACGACGACGGGGCAGGGCGCGGTGACGGCGACGAGGAGGACGAGCAGCCTAGCGGCGTCGGCGATGGGGAATGGAGCTGTTGGTGAAAATTTCGCAAGGGTTGTATATATAGCCAGAGCAATGGTCCCGGTTCGTGGCACGAACCGTGACCAATACCCCCCTTTGGTCCCGGTTGGTGCCACGAACCGGGACCAAAGCCCAATTTTCAGCAGCCCAAAGGATGGGAAGCGGTGGCCTTTGGTCCCGGTTGGTGGCACAAACCGGGACTAAAGGGGGGCATTGGTCACGGTTGGTGCCACGAACCGTGACCAATGACCCCTTTAGTCCCGGTTGGTGCCACCAACCGGGACCAAAGGCCTGTGCTGCCCCGTGCCCAAAAGTTTAGTCCCACATCGCTAGCTGAAGGGCACCGATACTGGTTTATAAGCGCTGGTCTGCCTCCCCGTTCGAGCTCCTCTCTAATGCAGGCTTTCGGGCCTAAACCTGCTTTTGCCTGTGGGCCTATTAGGCCTCTGCGGGGCTGAATCCTGGCCCATGTAGGGTTTCTAGTCGTATTCAGGCCATGGAGGCCCAGTAGGTGGCATTTTTTTTGGTTTTTTCTTTTTTATTTCTACAGTTTTTGGTTTTTTATTTTTTTTATTTCTACTTAAAACTAAATACTTCCAGTTTTTTAGTGATTTCATTTTGCTTTTAGGTCACAAAAATTATAAACTTTCTGTTAGTGCCATTAGTATTAAATTTTAAATATTTTAAATTTGAATTTTTAAAAATTTGTGTGAATCACTAGTTTATGAATAACTTTACTATAAAATTAGAATTTTTTTTCTATTTATTTTTTATTTCTACTTACAACTAAATACTTACAGTTTTTTAGTGATTTCTTTTTGCTTTTAGGTCACAAAAATTATAAACTTTCTGTTAGTGCCATTAGTTTTAAATTTTAAATAGTTTAAATTTGAATTTTTAAAAATTTGTGTGAATCACTAGTTTATGAATAACTTTACTATAAAATTAGAATATTATAGTTTTATTTTAGAATATTATAGTTTCTGTTAGGTCACACAAATTATATTCTTTTTGCTATTGAAGAATATTATAGTTTTATTTTAGTTGATCATAACATAATATTTTAATTGATTGTTTTTATTTTCATAAAAGTTTTGCAGTTCATTCTGTTTGCTATTAATTCATTCTTTGAGCTAAATGACTCTGAAATTGGAAAGCATTTCAAAATGAACTCTGAAAAGGTTGAAAGTTCGCATGGTATCATCATTTCACCCACATAGCATGTTCCAAAAAGTAGAGAGGGTTACGACAAAAACTTGATGCACTTCGTGTACAAAATGGACAATCACTTTCGAAGTATCAAAGTTTCAAACCATAAGACATGAAAGCATTTCAAATGAACTCTGGAAAACTTGAAAGTTGGGATTGTATCATAATTTCACCCACATAGCATTTGCTTATTGCGGGAGAAAGTCTTCACTTTTTCTTCGCTTGTGTCATTTGCTTATTGCGCCGTAACCATGGATAATCTTCATTGTTTATCAGGATGCTTGGTTCAGCCTTGACATTGAAGGGAGGAATTTCATGAAACTTTTCATAATCTTCAGACATGTCTGTCTTGCCGTCCACTCCCAGGATGTCCCTTTTTCCTGAAAGAACTATGTGGCGCTTTGGCTCATCGTATGATGTATTCGCTTCCTTATCTTTCCTTTATCTCGGTTTGGTAGACATGTCCTTCACATAGATAACTTGTGCCACATCATTGGCTAGGACGAACGGTTCATCAGTGTACCCAAGATTTTTCAGATCCACTGTTGTCATTCCGTACTGTGGGTATACCTGCTGTACCCCGCCGCCTAACAGATTGGCCCATTTGCACTTAAACAAAGGGACCTTAAAATCAGGTCCGTAGTCAAGTTCCCATATGTCCACTATGTAACCATAATATGTGTCATTTCCGCTCTTGGTTGCTGCATCAAAGCGGACACCGCTGTTTTGGTTGGTGCTCTTTTGATCTTGGGCGATCGTGTAAAATGTATTCCCATTTATCTCGTATCCTTTGTAAGTCAATACAGTCAAAGATGGTCCCCTGGTCAACAAGTACAACTCATCACAAATAGTGTTGTCACCTCTGAGACGTGTTTCCAACCAACTGCTGAAAGTCCTGATGTGTTCACATGTAATCCAGTCGTCGCATTGCTCCGGGCGTTTGGAGGGCAGACTGTTCTTGTGTTCATCGAAATATGGGGTCACCAAGGTAGAGTTCTGTAGAACTATGTAGTGTGCTTGAGACCAAGAATATCCGTCCCTGCATATTATTGAGTCTCTTCCAATAGTACCTTTTCCAGTCAATCTCCCCTCATACCGCGATTTAGGGAGACCTATCTTGTTAAGGCCAGGAATGAAGTCAACACAAAACCCGATAACATCCTCTGTTTGATGGCCCATGGAGATGCTTCCTTCTGGCCTAGCGCGGTTATGGACATATTTCTTTAGGACTCCCATGAACCTCTCAAAGGGGAACATATTGTGTAGAAATACGGGGCCCGGGATGACAATCTCGTCGACTAGATGAACTAGGACGTGTGTCATGATATTGAAGAAGGATGGTGGGAACACCAGCTCGAAACTGACAACACATTGCACCACATCACTCCTTAGCCTTGGTACGATTTCTGGATCGATCACCTTCTGAGAGATTGCATTGAGGAATGCACATAGCTTCACAATGGCTAATCGGACGTTTTCCGGTAGACGCCCCCTCAATGCAACCGGAAGCAGTTGCGTCATAATCACGTGGCAGTCATGAGACTTTAGGTTCTGAAACTTTTTCTCTGGCATATTTATTATTCCCTTTATATTCGACAAGAAGCCAGTCGTGACCTTCATACTGAACAGGCATTCAAAGAAGATTTCTTTCTCTTCTTTCGTAAGAGCGTAGCTGGCAGGACCTTTATACTGCTTCGGAGGCATGCCGTCTTTTTCGTGCAAATGTTGCAGGTCCTCCCGTGCCTCAGGTGTATCTTTTGTCTTCCCATACACTCCCAAGAAGCCTAGCAGGTTCACGCAAAGGTTCTTCGTCACGTGCATCACGTCGATTGAGGAGCGGATCTCTAGGTCTTTCCAGTAGGGTAGGTCCCAAAATATAGATTTCTTCTTCCACATGGGTGCGTGTCCCTCAGCGTCATTCGGAACAGCTAGTCCACCGGGACCCTTTCCAAAGATTATGTAGTGTAAATCATTGACCATAGCAAGCACGTGATCACCGGTGCGCATGGAGGGCTTCTTCCGGTGATCTGCCTCGCCTTTGAAATGCTTGCCTTTCTTTCGACATTGATGGTTGGTCGGAAGAAATCGACGATGGCCCAGGTACACATTCTTCCTGCATTTGTCCAGGTATATACTTTCAGTGTCATCTAAACAGTGCGTGCATACGTGGTATCCTTTGTTTGTCTTTCCTGAAAGGTTACTGAGAGCGGGCCAATCGTTGATGGTCACGAACAGCAATGCCTTAAGGTTAAATTCCTCCTGTCTGTGCTCATCCCACGTACGTACACTGTTTCCATTCCATAGCTGTAAAAGTTCTTCAACTAATGGCCTTAGGTACACATCAATTTCATTGCCGGGTTGCTTAGGGCCTTGGATGAGAACTGGCATCATAATGAACTTCCGCTTCATGACCATCCAAGGAGGAAGGTTATACATACATAGAGTCACGGGCCAGGTGCTGTGATTGCTGCTCTGCTCCCCGAAAGGATTAATGCCATTCGCGCTTAAAGCAAACCATACATTCCTTGGGTCCTTTGCAAACTCATCCCAGTACTTTCTCTCGATTTTTCTCCACTGCGACCCGTCAGCGGGTGCTCTCAACTTCCCATCTTTCTTTCGGTTCTCACTGTGCCATCGCATCAACTTGGCATGCTCTTCATTTCTGAACAGACGTTTCAACCGTGGTATTATAGGAGCATACCACATCACCTTCGCAGGAACCCTCTTCCTGAGGGGCTCGCCGTCAACATCACCGGGGTCATCTCGTCTGATCTTATACCGCAACGCACCGCATACCGGGCATGCATTCAGATCCTTGTATGCACCGCGGTAGAGGATGCAGTCATTAGGGCATGCATGTATCTTCTCCACCTCCAATCCTAGAGGGCATAGGACCTTCTTTGCTGTGTATGTACTATCGGGCAATTCGTTATCCTTTGGAAGCTTCTTCTTCAATATTTTCAGTAGCTTCTAAAATCCTTTGTCAGCCACAGCATTCTCTGCCTTCCACTGCAGCAATTCCAGTACGGTACCGAGCTTTGTGTTGCCATCTTCGCAATTGGGGTATAACCCTTTTTTGTGATCCTCTAACATGCGATCGAACTTCAGCTTCTCCTTTTGACTAATGCATTGCGTCCTTGCATCGACAATGACCCGGCGGAGATCATCATCATTGGGCACATCGTCTGGTTCCTCTTGATCTTCAGCAGCTTCACCCGTGGCAGCATCATTGGGCACATCGTCTAGTTCCTCTTGATCTTCACCAGCTCCCCCCGTTGCAGCATCACCGTATTCAGGGGGCACATAGTTGTCATCGTACTCTTCTTCTTCGCCGTCTTCCATCATAACCCCTATTTCTCCGTGCCTCGTCCAAACATTATAGTGTGGCATGAAACCCTTGTAAAGCAGGTGGGAGTGAAGGATTTTCCGGTTAGAGTAAGACCTCGTATTCCCACATTCAGTGCATGGACAACACATAAAACCATTCTGCTTGTTTGCCTCAGCCGCATCGAGAAACTCATGCACGCCCTTAATGTACTCGCGGGTGTGTCTATCACCGTACATCCATTGCCGGTTCATCTGCATGCATTATATATATTTAAGTGTCCAAATTAATAGAAGTTCATCATCACATTAAAACCAAAGTGCATACATAGTTCTCATCTAATAACATATAGCTCTCCAGAGCATCTAATTAATTAAACCATACATTGAAACTATGTCAAACATTTCAATGCGAAAACAATTGCGATCATAATCGCAACCAAGGTAACAATTGATCCAACGGCATAAAGATACCAAGCCTCGGTATGAATGGCATATTTTCTAATCTTTCTAATCTTCAAGCACATTGCATCCATCTTGATCTTGTGATCATCGACGACATCCGCAACATGCAACTCCAATATCATCTTCTCCTCCTCAATTTATTTTATTTTTTCCTTCAACAAATTGTTTTCTTCTTCAACTAAATTTAACCTCTCGACAAGGTCGGTTGGCATTTCCGATTCACATACATCCTAGATAAATAAAATCTATGTCACGTTGGTCGGCATAATTTTCATAAACAATAAATGAACCAATAGTTATAAAGATAATATACATACCAAATCCGAATCATAGACAGGACGAGGGACGACGGGGGCGGATACCAAAACCATCGCACTATATAAGATGCAATAAAAATGTAAGAAAATGATACAAGTATCTATCTAAACATACAAGTAAGAATATTTTTCCTTTCAGAAAGAAGATAAGAACAAGAGGCTCACCACGGTGGTGTCGGTGATGAGATCGGCGCGGGTGATCGACGGCGGTGAAGACGGGGACGGGGCGTGACGGACTGCTAAATCTAGACATATCTCGAGGAAAATGGAGCTTGGAGGTCGAGCTTCGAGATGAGAAAGCTTAAGTAGTGTGGCTCGGGCATTCCATCGAACACCTCATGTGCATTGGAGGTGAGCTAGAGCACCACAAACCCCTCTCCCCCTCGGCCAGAAAAACAGAGCACTGGGGTGCTCTGCTCTTACGCGAGGGGGTATATATAGGCACCTCATTGGTCCCGGTTGGTGGCATGAGCCGGGACTAAAGGGGAGCCTTTGCTCCCGGTTCAAGCCACCAACCGGGACCAATGGTGGTGGGCCAGGAGGGAGGCCCATTGGTCACGGTTCATCCCACCAACCGGGAGCAAAAGGTCCAGATGAATCGGGACCAATGGCCCACGTGGCCCGGCCGGCCCCCTGGGCTCACGAACCGGGACCAATGCCCACATTGGTCCCGGTTCTAGACTGAACCGGGACTAATGGGCTGATGCGGCCTGGACCATAGCCCTGTTTTCTACTAGTGGTAGGAGTTGATTGAGCCATGTATGTGATTCCTACCTTGCTATGCCTGCTATGCTTAGAGTTGTGTCAGGTCTGGTTCATCTAGGTGATGGGCTAGAGTGATATGATTATGTCGGTAGTATGAGGAATGTGTTGAACATGTTTTGGTAAAGGTATCGATGAGAGGCCGTGTATGAGTACATGGTGGGTTGTTTCATTGAGACCGTCCCTAAGAACTGAGATCTGTATGTGTGATTTAAGATTCAGCTACTACCATGCACTGGGATCCTTAATTGACCCTCTCGGCTTCTTAATCACCCTAGTACTCTGTCCAGGAGTTGCAGATAGTTTCTGGTGTTTGTAGGTTATGTGTTGGCGGCCGTGCATAGCGCTGACCCTAGGGGTGGGCTATGTTGTGGTAGATACACCGTGGCACGGTGCACCGAGTCACCCGTTTGGTGTCTCGGGAACCCTGTTCACATCGTTCGGGGCCGTATGTGGAAACCTCGGGCGGACTCCCTGTAGATGGAACCTGGATAGGCGATAAATCTGGACTAGAGACTTAGGTGTTTAGGTAGGCCGTGGCCGACACCCTCGCTGGGCTTCCGCTTGAAGGTTGCCGAGTACATGTCGTGTAGACGGCGGTAAGTGGTGAAAGCGTGTATGACGAAGTACACCCCTGCAGGGTATAAAACTATTCGAATAGCCGCGTCCGCGGTAAAGGACTACTTGGTTGCCTATACAGTTCATAGACAAATAAATGGATACTACTAAAAGACTCAAGATAAGTGTGAGTACCGAGGATGGCCCTCTCGTAGGATGGCGAGGGAGGATCCCCGGTGGAGTATTGTGTTGGTGAGTAGTGGACTCGTGTGCGAAAACTATTTTACTAGAGAAGTTCCGTAGGATAGTTTAGCCAAGTGTCAAAGCTGGCTTGCTGCATTAACCCCACCATCTTCTTGAGAATGAGCATGTATAGTAGGTCCTGTTGTAAGACTTGTTGAGTGCCTTTGTACTCATGTTTGCTTAATTACTGTTTTCAGACAACAACACCGCCCCCTCCGATGGGTTCTGTGTAGACCTTGACGTCGACGAGTGACTAGCCACCCAGGTGATGATCCTGGCCATGGAGGGCCTTATGTAGATAGACAAGCTTCGAGAAGCTTCTTTCTTTCTAGAGTCTGTACTCAGACTAGTTGCTTCCGCATGTGCTTGTATGATTGTATGACTTGAGTGTCGGGTCATGTGACCCCTATCTGTATGAACATGTTATGTATGGCTCTCTGGAGCCTTTAAATAAAGTACTTGAGTTGTAAAGTTTTGTTGTGATGCCATGTTGTATGTACTCATATCGGGCATATTGTGTGCATGATTGAAATGCTTGGTATGAGTGGGATCCGACAATCTAGTTGTTTATCCTTGGCAGCCTTTCTTATGGGGAAATGTAGTCTAGTGTTCCTCGAGCCATAGTAGTCCACTATAGCCTAGTTCACCAGAGTCCTGCTAGCCCAGCACTACTGCTCAGGACACTTGACTGGCCGGCATGTGATTCACTTCATTTCGATATCTGTCCCTTCGGGGAAATGTCACGCGGTGATTTCCGGAGTCCTACCTAGCCTGCTATAGCCCGGGTTCCCCAGAGTCCTGTTAGCCCAGTGCTACAGCACGGAATCACTCGTTGATGACCGACATGCTCGGTGTGATTCATGTATGCCTGTCTCCATAGGTCTGTGCCGCTTTGGGTTCACGACTAGCCATGTCGGCCCGGGTTCTCTGTCATATGGATGCTAGCGACACTATCATATACGTGAGCAAAAAGGCACAAACGGTCCCGGGCCATGGTAAGGAGACACCCGTGGGATACCGTGCGTGAGGCCGCAAAGTGATATCAGGTGTTACCGGCTAGATCGATGTGACTTGGAATCAGGGTCCTGACAGCAGGGTGGTCTTCATCATCTACGAGGAGCCAAGCGACGGCGGACACCCCGCATCGCTGGCTACCTCGTCTTCTTCCTCCTCTGTCGCCGAAGATCGCCCGCGCCCGTCCGTCGTCCATGGCGCCTCCCCGAGCCCATTGAGTCCTCCGTTGGAATCCCAGTGAGCTCCTCCATCTTCCCCATCACTCCCCGCGCTCTAACTTGCGCGCTGGCGCTAAACCCGCGAGCACCCGAGCTCCGGCCGCCGCCCGACTCGCCGCCGCCGCCGCTGCTACACGCTGCCCCAGCACACACCGCGACCACCACTGGATGCGCCACATCGCGGGCTTTCTAGCGCACCCAGCCGCTCGTTCATCCGACGCCGGAGATGGCCGGATGAGGAGCGCCACCGCATCTGCTTACCGCCGGCGATTAGTCGCCGGATTAGATGACGTGGCCCAGGCTTAATTAGCACTCACCACCGATTAGTTAACCCCTAGCGTCATTGACAGACAGGCCCCACCCGTTAATTAACCACAGGGTTATTCCCTGTTTAATTTAAGCTAATGCCCATGGCCCCACCGGTCTGTTTGACCTTGCCACCTCAGCGTTGATTGACCCCAATGGTCAGCCTCTGCTGCTGACGCTGTTACACTGACATGCGGGACCCACTGGTCAAGGTTGACTTGGGTCAGCGCTGTTGACCTACTGATGCAGGCATGAAATAGTGATGATGCAGTAATTGACTTTTGGGTTTTAAAATAATTCAGAAATTCCAGAAATTAGTATAAACTTCAAAAATTCATAGAAAATCAACCGTAGCTCCAAATGAAATATTTTATATATGAAAAATGATCAAAACAATTCAATCTATCCATCTGTACCATTCTCATGCATGTTTGAACAACTTACAGCCACTGTATATGACAATTTGAATTAATGGCATTTAAGAAAGCACATATTGAGTTTTAATTTGAACCTAGTGTTCAAACCAACTCCATTTAACTTGTTGCTAGTTGCATTAGCTCAATCAACAGCATATTGCCATGTCATGATCATGCATCATATTGTTGCATCGCATTGATTGTATTCTTCCTGGTTTGCCGGTAATTGTCCCCTCTCAGTAAACGACGTTCCGACGATGAGATCGATGACACCGATGAAGAACTATACTATCTTCAGAAGTGCCAGGCAAGCAAAACCCCCTTGTTCATTCCGATACAATCCCACTCTCTCGCTCCTGCTCTCCTTTTCTGCATTAGGACAACAACGATTCAACTGTTACATGTTGCGGTAGTTGAACCCCTTTCCTTTGCATGACCTGTCATTGCCACAGTAAATAGATGAAACCCACTAGCATGAGTAGGAGTTCTTTGAGCCCTAGTGTGCCTACTCATTCATGCTTGTTTGTCATGCCTGCTATTGCTTAGAGTTGAGTTAGGTCTGATTCATCGGGAATGAATTGGAATGGTGATGAACATGTCCTACCGTGTGTGAGCTAAGTGTGTGAACACGATTTGGTAAAGGTGGCGGTGAGAGGCCATGTAGGAGTACATGGTGGGTTTTCTCATTGCAGCTGTCCTCAGGAACTGAATTCTATGTTTGTGATCCATGAACAGTTACTACCACACATTGGGTTCCGGTAACTCGACCCCTCTCGACTTATTAATCAACTCGATCTCTGTCCAGGAGTTGCAACTAGTTTTTGGTGTTTGTAGGTAGTGTTAGTAGTCTACCAAGTGGCACCCAGTATAGGTGGGCTTGGGACAGACTAGGCACAGTGGCATGGTGTACCAAGTGGCACCCGGATGGTGGGCTTGGGAACCCTGCACACATCGTTTGGGGCCGTGAGCGACACCCCGGCCGGATCTCCTTGCGGATGGAACCCGAATAGGTGATAAACCTGGACTAGAGACTTTTTGGTTAGTCAGGTCGTGGCTGACTCCCTCGCCAGCCTCTCTTATGGGGAAATGTAGTCTTGTGCTTCCATGAGCCATAGTAGTCCGCTACAGCCCGGTTCACCAGAGTCCTGCTAGCCCAGCACTACTACTCCGGAGCACTTGACCGGTCGGCATGTGATGCACTTTGTTCCTGTGTCTCTCCCTTCGGGGAAATGTCAAGCGGTGACATCCGGAGTCCTGCCTAGCTTGCTACAGCCCGTGTTCCCGGAGTCCTGTTTGCCCAGTGCTACATCCCGGATTCACACGCTGCTGACCGACATGCTCGATGTTGATTCATGTATGCATGTCCCCATAAGTTAGTGCCACTTTGGGATCACGACTAGTCATGTTGGCCTGAGTTCTCTGTCATATGGATGCTAGCGACACTATCATATACGTGATCCAAAAGGCGCAAACAGTCCCGGGCCATGGTAAGGCGACACCCGTGGGAATACTGTGCGTGAGGCCGCAAAGTGATATGAGGTGTTACATGCTAGATCGGCGTGACTTAGAATCGGGGTCCTGACATTGCATGTATTTGTCATTCCACTCAATCTCCCCCCCCCCGATAGATTATGCAAAGAAATAAATTTTCCTGACGTTGATAATTCCAGGGCTGAACTATTCGGGGAAGAATATGAATGTGTACATGCAGCCGCTTAAGGACGAATTGCAAGAAGCTTGGGATAATGGGTTCAAGACATACGACACCTTTAGCAAATAGAACTTCATAATGCGTGTCTGGTACATGTACTCGACGAATGACTTGCCGGCGTATGCGCTATTCGTTGGCTGGTGTGTGCTTGGAAGGTTCCCATGCCCAACATGCAAGGAAGCTCTTAAGTTTCGTCGGCTATAGGTGGGTCGCAAGTTTTCTTGCTTCGACTTGCATAGACAGTTCCTGGATCCTCGCCATAAGTTCAGGAAAGACAAGAAGAACTTCAACAAAGGTAGAATTTTCAAAAACTCAGCACCACCTCTGTTGACAGGCAAAGAGACCCTGGATCAGTTAAACGGTCTCAAGCCAGATCCGTAGCGTCCAGTGTATTTCAAGGGGTATAATCCAAAACATGCCTGGACTCACAAGACATGCTTGTGGGATCTGCCATACTTCAAAGACCTCCTTTGACCACACAACATCGACGTGATGCACACTGAAAAGAATATCACCGAGGCCCTATTTGGTACATTGTTCGGCATAGAGGGGAAGTGAAAGGATAATACTAAGGCTAGAGTCTATCAAGAGGCGCTATGTGATAGACCATTACAAAACATGAAAGAACCGAAAGGAAAGAAGAACTGGACGAAGCCAAATGCATGGTTCAATCTTGCAAGGCCAACAATGAGGGAAATTATCTTGTGGGTGAAAATGCATTTGATGTTCCCCGGTGGGTATGTAGCAAATCTAAAGAGGGGAGAGAGTCTTGAAAATTGAAAATATTTGATCTCAAGAGTCATGATTGGCACATATGGATTGAGCGGGTAATGCTGGTGATGTTGCGTGGCTTTATCCCTGAGGATGAATCGCTAGTACTGGTAGAGCTTTGCTATTTCTTCCGTGTTCTTTGTGCGAAAGAACTACTGCCTACCGTGCTAGAAGAAATGGAAGAGTTGGCATCGGAGTTGATCTGCAAGTTAGAGAAGATCTTTCCGCCGGGCTTCTTCAATCCAATACAACACTTGGTTTTGCATCACCGAGGCAAGATTGGGGGGGGGGGGGGTGGGGGCGTGCAAAATCATTGGTGCTACGCAACTAAGAGGATACAGAAGACGCTCCGAGGAAAATGTAAAAATAAACATAGAATTTAAGCATCGATGGCCGACACATTCATTACTAAGGAGGCCGCAAACTTCATGATAGCACACTACGAAGCCAAAAATTGTCATTTGTATAACCTGAAGCCTTGGTACAATGCTGGCAACCCTAAAAAATGTGGATGCAACCTCAGCCTATTCAAAGGGAATCTCACACTAGCCGATGCTTTTAAACCAATATCGTTGGATGTCGAAGAATGGCGGGCCATTTCATTGTATATCTTCAACAACCTAACAGAAGTGCGGTCATACATCGAGTAAGTTATCGCGGTACATTGTGTTTACAACTTCTAATTCCTTTGAAAATCTCTTATTCCCGGATATTTGATACAGTTGATACGTTGCCCAATTCTCGAATGGAGTGGAGATCGAAAAGGAATCCATCAAAGAGTATGAGCTGCTGGCCAAGCAAGGAGGCGACTTTCCCAGTTTCATCCCTTGGTTCAAACAGAAGGTAATTTCCATTAGACCATTCTCATTTCTTTGTCTAATTTGCAGCTAATGCAACAATCCATTTGTATTAAAATTGAAGGCTAATTCAAAGTCTATGGACGCCGAATGAGACAAGTCGCTAATGGTTTTGACTACAAGGTCCGTTCATTTGACAAATACGACATCAACGGGTATCGCTTTCATAGCTATGTCAAAGAGCTATCTCTGGCTGACCGAAAGTCTACAAATTGTTGTGTCTCTACTATCGGTGATGGAGTTATCGAGTATTATGGGAGAGTTGAAACAATTTATGAACTTCTATTCTATGGTGAAAACCCACCGAACGTCGTATTCTTCAAATGTTATTGGTTCCAGCCGAAGGAGACTAGAAGGACTCATTAACATGTAGGGCTAGTCAAAATCAAACAAAGCACCCATTTAGATGTTCTCGATGTCTATATTATGGCTCAACAGGCGACCCTAGTTTTCTATCTACTGTGGGCCTGCCAAACTGATCCAAATCTGAATGGTTGGGATGTCGTTTATGATGTGCCGCCACGTGTTAGACCCCACCCAATGAAGAGGATTATGAAACTCACATTAACCTAGACACATATGAATGTGAATTCTTCCAAGAAACACGTCTTTCCAAAAAACGCTTCAACAAACGCTCTACTTCACCATAGAACATTGAACTAGACAACGACAGTAATCCGACTTCACCCCTGAGCCAGAACAAGAAAAGCCTGAACAATAAGAGGTTACTATTGCGGATGACTTGTCAATGCTTGACCGATTACATAAAGGTGACCTTCCACATGTTGATGCCGCTGAACCCGGTGAGCACTTCATTCATGATAGTGATGATGATGCATTTATTGATCCCTAAGCATTTATTGAACCCGACGATCAATATTATTATTAGGTATTCAATTTTTAATGTTGTACTTGATTTATATAGTTACTTGTATGATTCTATGATTTATATTTTTACTTGTATAATTTTCTTACTTTGTATGATTGTTTGTTACACAAAGTGCCATGGTCTTGATATCCATCCCCGTCGGCCCTCGCCCGATTATGATTCAGATGTGGTATATTCTCTTTTATAACTAGTTGCTGCATTTCATATTTATGAAAATTATGGCCATCAAGTTGACATAGCGATATTTTTATCTAGGAGGTATGTGAATGGGAAATTGCAACCGACCCTCTTGTCGAGAAGTTAAATATAGTTCAAAAAGAAACGAGTATTTGAAAGAAAAAATGAAAAGAATTGAAGAAGAGAAGATGAAATTGGATTTGTAAGTTGCCGATGTCGTCGATGATCACAAGATGAAGATGGATGCAATACGCTTGAAGATTAAGAAGATTAGAAAATATGCCATTTATAATGAGGCTTGGTATCATTATGCCGTTGGATCAATTGTTACCATAGTTGCAATCTTGATCGCATTTCTTATGATGAGGGTAAGTTTTCTCTAGTGTTGTGCTTAACAAATGCATACTTAGCTTCGTACAAGCTTGTTAGCCCTATTATGCCACATACTTAGCTTATTTTACCCAAAAAGACGTACTTAGCTAATTATCCTCCAAAATGACATAATTAGCTTATTTAGTTCATTTATGACATAAGTAGCTTATTCATTTTTAAAATGGCATAATAACCTTGGTTCTCTCATAGATGTCATATACTTAGCTTATTTTCCCCCAAAATGGCATGATTACCTAAATTAGATAAAAAAATGAGCTATACTTACGTAAGTTGGCTCAAAATGGCATCATCACCTAGGTTAGCACAAAAAAGACCTATACTTACCTTATTTTCCTCCAAATTGACATAATAAGCTTAGTTAGCTAAATTTGGCATAATTACCTAAGTTAGCTCTAAAATGACACAAATAAGGAATAAGAAGAAGAAAAATGAGGAAGAGGAGAAAAAGACAGAATAGAAGAAGAAAGAGAAGAAAAAGAAAGAATAAAAGAAGAGGAATGAGAATGAGGAGGAAAAGGACAAAAAGATAGAAGAGAAGAAGAAAGATGAGAAAAGAACAAGCAGAAAATATCTTCTTCTTCTCCTTCTTCGAGTCTTCTCTTCTAGTCTTCTTCTTCTTCTTCTTCTTCTAGCTTTCTTACTCCCATTTTTGCAGGTTTGATTCACTTCATGGAAGCAGCATTGATGGAATGCTAGTGTTTAGTTCTTGTTTTCATTTGTATTGATGAACAATGTGAAACTATGTATGTATATATGGATGAACTCCGTGAAACTATGTATGTATTGGATCTTTTAATACCCTATGTGTTCTATTGCATTGATGGACTACTAGATGTTTGATACACGGGATGTGTTTGAGGTCGAAACTATTGGGGAACGCAGTAATTCCAAAAAAATCCTACGCACACGCAAGATCATGGTGATGCATAGCAACGAGAGGGAAGAGTGTCGTCCATGTACCCTCGTAGACCATAAGAGGAAGCGTTATGACAACACGGTTGATGTAGTCATACGTCTTCATGATCGACCAATCCCTAGTATCGAACGTACGGCACCTCCGTGATCTGCACACGTTCAGCTCGGTGACGTCCCGCGAACTCACGATCCAGTAGAGCTTCGAGGGAGAGTTTCGTCAGCACGACGGAGTGATGATGGTAATGATGATGCTACCAGAAGAGGGCTTCGCCCAAGCACCGCTACGATATAACCGAGGTGGATTATGGTGGTGGGGGGCACCGCACATGGCTAAAAGATCAACTGATGAACTTGTGTGTCCATGGGGTGCCCCCTCCCCCGTATATAAAGGAGTGGAGGAGGGGGAGGGCCAGCCCTCTCTATGACGCGCCGTAGAGGAGTCCTACTCCCACCGGGAGTAGGATTCCCCACTTCCATGTAGTAGGAGTAGGAGAGAAGGAAGGGGAAGAGAGAAGAGAAGGAAGGAGGGGGCGCCGCCCTCCCCCTTGTCCAATTCGGACTAGGCCTTCGGGGGAGGCGTGGCCTGCCCTAGGCAGCCCCCCTCTCTCTCTCCCCTAATGCCCAATAAGGCCTATATACTCCCCGGCGAATTCCCGTAACTCTCCGGTACTCCGATAAATACCCAAACCACTCAGAACCTTTCCGATGTCCAAATATAGTCTTCCAATATATCGATCTTAACGTCTCAAACATTTCAAGACTCCTCGTCATGTCCCTAGTCTCATCCGGGACTCTGAACAACCTTCGGTACATCAAAACACATAAACTCATAATACCGATCGTCACCGAACGTTAAGCGTGTGGACCCTACGGGTTCAAGAACTATGTAGACATGACCGAGACTCATCTTCGGTCAATAACCAACAACAGAACCTGGATGCTCATATTGGCTCCTACATATTCTACAAAGATCTTTATCGGTCAAACCGCATAATAACATACGTTGTTCCCTTTGTCATTTGTATGTTACTTGCCTGAGATTCGATCGTCGGTATCTCAATACCTAGTTCAATCTCGTCACCAGGAAGTCTTTTTACTCGTTCCGTAATGCATCATCACGCAACTAACTCATTAGTCACATTGCTTCCAAGGCATATAGTGATGTGCATTATCGAGAGGGCCTAGAGATACCTCTCCGATAGACAGAGTGACAAATCCTAATCTTGATCTATGCCAACTCAAAAAACATCATTGGAGACATCTGTAGAGCATCTTTATAATCACCCAGTTACGTTGTGACGTTTGATAGCACATAAGGTGTTCCACCGGTATAAGGGAGTTGCATAATCTCATAGTCAGAGGAACATGTATAAGTGATGAAGAAAGGAGTAGCAATAAAACTGAACAATCATTATGCTAAGCTAACGGATGGGTCTTGTCCATCACATCATTCTCTAATGATGTGATCTCGTTCATCAAATGACAACACATGTCCATGGCTAGGAAACTTGACCATCTTTGATTAACGAGCTAGTCAAGTAGAGGCATACTAGGGACACTCTGTTTGTCTATGTATTCACACATGTACTAAGTTTCCGGTTAATATAATTCTAACATGAATAATAAACATTGATCATGATATAAGGAAATATAAATAACAACTTTATTATTGCCTCTAGGGCATATTTCCTTCAGTCTCCCACTTGCACTAGAGTCAATAATCTAGTTCACATCATCATGTGATTTAACACCAATAGTTCACATCTTTATGTGATTAGTTCACATCTCCATGTGACTAACACCCAAAGGGTTTACTAGAGTCAATATTCTAGTTCACATTGCTATGTGATTAACATCCAAAGAGTGATCATGGTTTGCTTGTGAGAGAAATTTAGTCAACGGGTCTGCCACATTCAGAGCCGTATGTATTGCAAATTTTCTATGTCTACAATGCTTTGCATGGAGCTACTCTAGCTAATTGCTCTCACTTTCAATATGTATCTAGATCGAGACTTAGATTCATCCAGATCGATGTCAAAGCTTGCATCGACGTAACTCTTTACAACGAACTCTTTGTCACCTCCATAACCGAGAAACATTTCCTTATTCCACTAAGGATATTTTTTGACCGCTGTCCAGTGATCCACTCCTGGATCACTATTGTACCCTCTTGCCAAACTTATGGTGAGGTACACATTAGGTCTCGTACACAACATAACATACTTTGTAGAACCCATGACTGAGGCATAGGGAATGACTTTTCATTCTCTTTCTATTTTCTGCCGTGGTTGGGTTTTGAGTCTTTACTAAACTTCACACCTTGCAACACAGGCAAGAACTCCTTCTTTGACTGTTCCATTTTGAACTACTTCAAAATCTTGTCAAGGTATGTACTCATTGAAAATATATCAAGCGTCTTGATCTATCTTTATAGATCTTGAAGCTCAATATGTAAGTAGATTCACCGAGGTCTTTCTTTGAAAAAATCCTTTCAAACATTCCATTATGTTTTCTAGAAAATTCTACATTATTTCATATCAACAATATGTCATTCACATATACTTATCAGAAATGTTGTAGTCCTCCCGCTCACTTTCTTGTAAATACAGGCTTCACCACAAGTCTCTATAAAACCATATGCTTTGATCACTTTATCAAAGCATATATTCCAACTTCGAGATACTTGCACCAGCCCATAGATGGATCACTGGAGCCTGCTCACTTTCTTAGCACCTTTAGGATCGACAAAACCTTCCGGTTGCATCATATACAACTCTTCTTTAAGAAATCCATTAAGGAATACCGTTTTGATATCCATTTGCCAGATTTCATAAAATACAGCAACTGCTAACATGATTCGGACAGACTTTTAAGCATCGAGACGAGTGAGAAAATCTCATCGTAGTCAACACCTTGAACTTGTCGAAAACATTTTGCGACAATTTGAGCTTTGTAGATAGTAACACTACTATCAACGTCAGTCTTCCTCTTGAAGATCCATTTTATTCTTAATGACTCACCGATCATCAGGCAAGTCAATCAAAACCCATACTTTGTTCTTATACATGGATCCCATCTCAGATTTCATGGCCTCAAGCCATTTTGCGGAATCTGGGCTGATCATCGCTTCCTCATAGTTCGTAGGTTCGTCATGGTCTAGTAACATGACTTCTAGAAAGGATTACCGTACCACTCTCGTGTGGACCATACTCTAGTTGTCCTACGAGGTTCGGTAGTAACTTGATCTTAAGTGTCATGATCATCATCATTAGCTTCCTCACTAATTGGTGTATAGATCACTAGAACTGATTTCTCTGATGAACTACTTTCCAATTCGGGAGAAGGTAAAATTACCTCATCAAGTTCTACATTCCTCCCACTCACTTCTTTCGAGAGAAACTTATTCTCTTGAAAGGATCCACTCTTAGCAACAAAGATATTGCCTTTCGGATCTGTGATAGAAGGTGTACCCAACAGTTTCTCTTGAAATGCACTTTTTCGGGTGTGTGCTTATTAGGCTGAAACCTTTTCACATAAGCATCACAACCCCAAACTTTAAGAAATGACAGCTTTGGTTTCTTGCCAAACCATAGTTCATACGGTGTCGTCTCAATGGATTAGACGGTGCCCTATTTAATGTGAATGTAGCTGTCTCTAATGCATAACCCCAACATGATAGTGATAAATTGGTAAGAGACATCATAGATCACACCATATCTAATAAAGTACGGTTATGACGTTCGGACACACCATTATGCTATGGTGTTCCAGGTGGCGTGAGTTGCGAAACTATTCCGCATTGTTCCAAATTAAGACCAAACTTGTAACTCAAATATTCTCCTCCATGATCAGATCATATAAACTTTATTTTCTTGTTACGATGATTTTCCACTTCACTCTAAAATTCTTTGAACTTTTCAAATGTTTCAGGCTTATGTTTCATCAAGTAGATATACCCATATCTTCTCAAATCATCTGTGAAGGTCAGCAAATAACGATACCCGCCGCGAGCGTCAACACTCATCGGATTTCATACATCAGTATGTATTATTTCCAATAAGTCAATTGCTTGCTCCATTGTTCCAGAGAATGGAGTTTCAGTCATCTTGCCCACGAGGCATGGTTTGCAAGCATGAAATGATTCATAATCAAGTGATTCCAAAAGCCCATCAGCATGGAGTTTCTTCATGCGCTTTACACCAATATGACCTAAACGGCAGTGCCACAAATAAGTTGCACTATCATTATTAACTTTGCATCTTTTGGCTTCAATATTATGAATATATGTATCACTATGATCGAGATTCAATAAACCATTCACCTTGGGTGTATGACCATTGAAGGTTTTATTCATGTAAACAGAACAACAATTATTCTCTGACTTTAAATGAATAACCGTATTGCAATAAACATGACCAAATCATATTCATGCTTAACGCAAACACCAAATAACATTTATTTTGGTTCAACACTAATCCCGAAAGTATAGGGAGTGTGCAATGATGATCATATCAATCTTGGAACCACTTCCAACACACATTGTCACTTCACCTTTAACTAGTCTCTGTTCATTCTGCAACTCCTATTTCGAGTTACTAATCTTTAGCAACTGAACTAGTATCAAATACCGAGGGGTTGCTATAAACACTAGTAAAGTACACATCAATAACATGTATATCAAATATACCTTTGTTCGCTTTGCCATCCTTCTTATTCGCCAAATACTTGGGGCAGTTCTGCTTCCAGTGACCAGTCCCTTTGCAGTAGAAGCACTTAGTCTCAGGCTTAGGTCTAGACTTGGGCTTCTTCACTTGAGTAGCAACTTGCTTGCCGTTCTTCTCGAAGTTCCCCATCTTCCCTTTGCCCTTCTCTTGAAACTAGTGGTCTTGTCAACCATCAACACTTGATGCTTTTCTTGATTTCTACCTTCGTCGACTTTAGCATCACGAAGAGCTTGGGAATCGTTTCCGTTATCCCTTGCATATTATAGCTCATCACGAAGTTCTAGTAACTTTGTGATAGTGACTAGAGAACTCTGTCAATCGCTATCTTATCTGGAAGATTAACTCACACTTAATTCAAGTGATTGTAGTACTCAGACATTCTGATCACATGCTCACTAGCTGAGCTATTCTCCTCCATCTTGTGGGCAAAGTGCTTGTCAAATGTCTCATACCTTTCGACATGGGCATGAGTCTGAAATACTAATTTCAACTCTTGGAACATCTGATATGCTCCATGGAGTTCAAAACGTCTTTGAAGCCCTGATTCTAAGCCGTAAAGCATGATGCACTAAACTATCAAGTAGTCATCATATCGAGCTTGCCAAACGTTCATAATGTTTGCATCTGCTCCTGCAATAGGTCTGTCACCTAGCGGTGCATCAAGGACATAATTCTTCTGTGCAGCATTGAGGCTAATCCTCAGATCACGGAGCTAGTCCGCATCATTGCTACTAATATATTTCAACTTATTTTTCTCTAGGAACATATGAAAAATAAACGGGGATCTACATCACGAGCTATTGATCTACAACATAGTTATGCAATTACTATCAAGACTAAGTTCACGATAAATTAAAGTTCAATTAATCATATTACTTAAGGACTCCCACTTAGATAGACATCCCTTTAGTCATCTAAATGATCACGTGATCCAAATCAACTAAACCATGTCCAATCATCACGTGAGATGGAGTAGTTTTCAATGGTGAACATCACTATGTTGATCATATCTACTATATGATTCACGCTCGACCTTTCGGTCTCCAGTGTTCCGAGGCCATATCTGCATATGCTAGACTCGTCAAGTTTAACCTGAGTATTCTGCGTGTGCAAAACTGGCTTACACCCATTGTATGTGAACATCGAGCTTATCACACCCGATCATCATGTGGTGTCTCGGCACGACGAACTTTCGCAATGGTGCATACTTAGGGAGAACACTTATACCTTGAAATTTAGTGAGAGATCATCTTATAATGCTACTGTCGAACTAAGCAAAATAAGATGCATAAAGGATAAACATCACATGCAATCAATATAAGTGATGTGATATGGCCATCATCATCTTGTGCCTATGATCTCCATCTCCAAAGCACCATCATGATCACCATCGTCACCGGCTTGTCACCTTGATCTCCATCGAAGCATCGTTATCGTCACGCCAACTATTGCCTCCACGAGTATCGCTACCGCTTAGTGATAAAGTAAAGAAATTACATGGCGATTGCATTTCATACAATAAAGCGACAACCATATGGCTCCTGCCAGTTGCCGATAACTATGTTACAAAACATGATCATCTCATACAATAAAATTTAGCGTCATGTCTTGACCATATCACATCACAACATGCCCTGCATAAACAAGTTAGATATCCTCTACTTTGTTGTTGAAAGTTTTACGTGGCTGCTATGGGCTAAGCACGAACCGTTCTTACCTACGCATCAAAAACCACAACGCGGTATAGTGATTGCTTTTTGATCTTCAGAAAGAACCCTGTTCATTGAATCCGATTCAACTAAAGCTGGAAAAACAGACACCCACTAGCCACCTGTGTGCAAAGCATGTCGGTAGAACCAGTCTCACGTAAGCGTACGCGTAATGTCGGTCTGGGTCGCTTCATCCAACAATGCCGCTGAATCAAGAATCAACTAGTGACGGCAAGCAATATGTATATACCAACGCCCACAACTCCTTTGTGTTCTACTCGTGCATATAACATCTACACATAAACCTAGCTCGGATGCTACTGTTGGGGAATGCAGTAATTTCAAAAAAATTCCTACGCACATGCAAGATCATGGTGATGCATAGCAACGAGAGGGAAGAGTTTCGTCCATGTACCCTCGTAGACCGTAAGCAGAAGCGTTATGCCAACTCGGTTGATGTAGTCGTACGTCTTCACGATCGACCTGTCCCTAGTACCGGACGTACGACACCTCCGCGATCTGCACACGTTCAGCTCGGTAACGTCCGTGATACGTCTCCGTCGTATCTATAATTTTTGATTGTTCCATGCCAATATTCTACAACTTTCATATACTTTTGGCGACTTTTTATATTATTTTTGGGACTAACATATTGATCCAGTGCCCAGTGCCAGTTCCTGTCTGTTGCATGCTTTATGTTTCACAGAATATCCATATCAAACGGAATCCAAATGGGGTAAAAACGGATGGAGCTTATTTTTGGAATATTTGGAAAATCTAGGAGAAAGATCAAAGCGAAATGGTGTCCGAGGTGAGCACAAGGTAGGGGGGCGCGCCCCTAACCTTCGTGGTCCACCCGTAAGGCAGTTGATGCCCTTCTTTGGCCGCAAGAAAGCTATTTTTTGGTAAAAAAATCACGGCGAAGGTTTCGGTCCAATCGGAGTTACGGATCTCCATATATATACGAAACGGTGAAGGGGCAGCAGAAGAGAACGTAGAAACAGAGAGAGAGACAGAGAGACAGATCCAATCTCGGAGGGGCTCTCGCCCGTCCCACGCCATGGAGGCCATGGACCAGAGGGGAAACCCTTCTCCCATCTAGGGAGGAGGTCAAGGAAGAAGATTAAGGAGGGGGGCGCTCTCTCCCCTTCGCTTTCGGTGGCGCCGTAGTGCCACCAGGGGCCATCATCATCACCGCAATCTTCACCAACAACTTCACCGCCATCATCACCAACTCTTCCCCCCTCTATGCAGCGGTGTAACCTCTCTCTTACCCGCTGTAATCTCTACTTAAACATGGTGCTCAACGCTATATATTATTTCCCAATGATGTATGGCTATCCTATGATGTTTGAGTAGATCCGTTTTGTCCTATGGGCTATTTGATGATCGTGATTGGTTTGAGTTGCATGTTTTAGTATTGATGTTGTCCTATGGTTCTCTCCGTGTCGCGCAAGCGTGAGGGATCCCCGTTGTACGGTTTGCAATAGGTTCATGATTTGCTTATGGTGGGTGGCGTGAGTGACAGAAGCACAGACCCGAGTAAGGAGGTTGTTTGCGTATGGGATAAAGAGGACTTGATACTTTAATGCTATGGTTGGGTTTTACCTTCATGATCTTTAGTAGTTGCGGATGCTTGCTAGAGTTCCAATCATAAGTGCATATGATCCAAGTAGAGAAAGTATGTTAGCTTATGCCTCTCCCTCAAATAAAATTTCAATAATGATTACCGGTCTAGTTATCGATTGCCTAGGGAAAATTAACTTTCTTGTAACAACAAACTCTCTACTAAAACTAATTTAGTTGTGTCTTTATCTCAACAACCCCTACTTTTTATTTACTTGCTCTTTATTATCTAGCAAACCTATCCAAAAACACCTACAAAGCACTTCGAGTTTCATACTTGTTCTAGGTAAAGCGAACGTCAAGCATGCGTAGAGTTCTATCGGTGGTCGATAGAACTTGAGGGAATATTTGTTCTACCTTAGCTCCTCGTTGGGTTCAACACTCTTACTTATTGAAAACTGTTGTGATCCCCTATACTTGTGGGTTATCAAGACCTTTTTCTGGCGCCGTTGCCGGGGAGCAATAGCGTGGGGTGAATATTCTCGTGTGTGCTTGTTTACTTTATCACTAAGTAATTTCGATTTGCTTTTCTTAGTTGTTCTCTATCTTTAGTTATGGATATGGAACACGAAATACAAAAAAATTAGGTGTACTTGCTGCTCAAGGAGATGATGAACCTCCTAAAACCATCGATGCTCATTATGTTACAGAAATTATGTACTACTTTGATAATCCTGAGAAAACCACATTCAATCTGGTAATGGGAGTAACGTTAGATCAACGTGAATACTTGAGGGATTATCGCTTGACACAAAAAGGGAAACTATTATGGGATGAAATTTATATATTAAAGTGGTATGCTCGGCAAGTATGCTTGAGATATGATTATACTTGTTGCTCTAGGATGAAGGCTCCACACCTTCCCTTTTCATGTGAATTGAATGATAATGAAACCTTAGCTTCTTATGCTAATGGTATATATGATTACTATGATGTGGAACAAATATAAGAATTTGTTGCTTTTAAGGGTGCTTATGAAATTGAATCTTTGTTTGAAAAGTATGAAGCTTTTGATGATGATGTTGATAGGCCTGAAAATTTAGCTATCCTAAAATATTTCTATGATAATTATGAATATAATTCCTATATGAATGCGCTTATTGAGAAAGTCTCCACTGTCCAAGAAGAGACTAATATTTTGCAGGAATCTATGGAAGAAGAAGTTGATGAAACTTTGAGCTCATTGGATGAAAAAGATGAGGAGGAGAGCGAAGAACAAAAGGAGGAAGAGCGGATTGATCACCCGTGCCCACCTTCCAATGAGAGTAACTCTTCAACCCATACATTGTTTAATTTCCCTTCATGCTTACCGAAGGATGAATGCTATGATAATTGCTATGATCTCGTTGATTCTTTTGAAATATCCCTTTTTGATGATGCTTGCTATGCTTGTGGCCAAGATGCCAATATGAATTATGCTTATGGAGATGAACTTGCTATAGTTCCTTATTTTAAACATGAAATTGTTGCTATTGCACCCACGCATGATAGTCCTATTATTTTTTTGAATTCTCCTAGCTACACTATATCGGAGAAGTTTACCCTTATTAAGGATTATATTGATGGGTTGCCTTATACCATTGCACATGATGATTTTTATGAATATAATATGCATGTGCTTGCTGCTCCTACTTGCAATTATTATTAGAGAGGAACTATATCTTCACCTCTCTATGTTTCCCACATGATAAAATTGCAAGAAGCTGTTTATACTATGCATTGGCCTTTACTATGTGTGCATGAATTGTTCTTTTATGACATTCCAATGCATAGGAAGAGAGTTACACTTTGTCATTACATGATATATGTTGCTCTGTGCTCACTACGAAATTACAAATCATTGCTAATTAAAATTGGCTTTGATATACCTTGGGATCCGGGTGGATTCACTACTTGAGCACTATATGCCTAGCTTAATGGCTTTAAAGAAAGCGCTGCCAGGGAGACAACCCGGAAGTTTTAGAGAGTCATTTATTTCTGTTGATTACTTTTATATAGTTTAAAAACAATAAATAAATTAATAGGGGAACCCAAAACTTTTTCAAAAAGGAAAGTGAAAGTAAGAAAGACAAGCATTGTTGAAGTGGGAGAGCTCCTTGAACATTGTTCATGCTCACGGCAACTTTGTGAATCTTGATTACAGAAACTTTTCAAAAAAATAATTATTCCCTTGTACAATTTCATTGTATTATAAAAATAATGTGCGAGGGTTTGCCTTTAGGATGTTTACTTTGCTTGTTGGTTTGTACGGTGCAAGACAGAAACTTTGGCTGTAGTGTGCGATTTTACATTTTTTACTGGAACGTCAAATGGTTATGATTCTTTTTGCACTGTCTTTATACACAAATTGTTTATTTTTACTAATTTTTGCCTAAGTTTCCAAGTATCATAAGTATGGTTAATGTTCAGATTGTTACAGACTGTTCTGTTTTAGACAGATTCTGGTTTTGATGCATAGTTTGCTTGTTTTCATGAAACTATCAAGTTATATTAGTGGATTAAGCCATGAAAAAGTTATATTACAGTAGACACAATGCAAAAACAAAATATGAATTGGTTTGTAACAGTACTTAGAGTAGTGATTTGCTTTATTATACTAACGGATCTTACCGAGTTTTCTGTTGAAGTTTTGTGTGGATGAAGTGTTCGATGATCGAGAAGGTCTCGATGTGAGAAGAAGGAAGAGAGGCAAGTGCTCAAGCTTGTGGATACCCGAGGTACCCCAAGTAAATATTTAAGGAGACTCAAGCGTCTATGCTTGGGGATGCCCCGGAAGGCATCCCCTCTTTCTTCAACAAGTATCGGTATGTTTTCGGTTTCGTTTCGTTCATGCAATATGTGCAATCTTGGAGCGTCTTTTGTATTTAGTTTTCATCTTTCTTTTATGCACCATGCTGGTATGAGATAGTCCTTGGTTGATTTATAGAATGCTCTATGCACTTCACTTATATCTTTTTAGTATGGCTTTATAGAATGCTTCATGTGCTTCACTTATATCATTTGAAGTTTGGATTTCCTGTTTCCCTTTACATAGACAACCGCCATTTGTAGAATGCTCTTTTGCTTCACTTAGATTTGTTAGAGTGTGGGAATATCTTTTGTAGAAAGAACTAAACTCTCTTGCTTCACTTATATCTATTTAGAGAGATGACAGGAATTGGTCATTCACATGGTTAGTCATAAAATCCTACATAAAACTTGTAGATCACTGAATATGATATGTTTGATTCCTTGCAATAGTTTTGCGATATAAAGATGGTGATATTAGAGTCATGCTAGTGGGTATTTGTGGATTAGTAGAAATACTTGTGTTGAGGTTTGTGATTCCCGTAGGATGCACGTATGGTGAACCGTTATGTAACGAAGTCGGAGCATGAGGTATTTATTGATCGTCTTCCTTATGAGTGTCGGTCGGGGACGAGCAATGATCTTTTCCTACCAATCTATCCCCCTAGGGGCATGCGTAGTAGTACTTTGATTCGAGGGCTAATAAACTTTTGCAATAAGTATGTGAGTTCTTTATGACTAATGTTGAGTCCATGGATTATACGCACTCTCACCCTTCCATCATTTCTAGCATCTCTAGTATTGCGCAACTTTCACCGGTACCATAAACCCACCATATACCTTCTTCAAAACAGCCACCATACCTACCTATCATGGCATTTCCATAGACATTCAAAATATATTACCATGCAACTTCCATCATCATCATATACATGACTTGAGCATTCATTGTCATATTGCTTTGCATGATCGTAAGATAGCTACGACGCCTCCACGGATGGCAACTCCCGACTCCCACCTCCCACCTCCCACCCTCCCATGGCGACTCCCACCTCCACGGATCCTACGCCGTCGATGAACCTCTCCTTGTACTCCTCTAACTACTCCACGTCATGGCCAACATCCTCCTTTGGGATTTTGCCCCGGGTCTCAAAGTGGAGGATCAGATCAGACGCAGGTTTGGATCTTCGGTTCATTTCAATCATGATCCGAAAACCAAGGAGTTTTTCTTGGTGGTCTCTTTTCCCTCTACTTCTTTCCCTCTTTTGGTGGAATCTGTGGGTTTGGCGCTACAATGTTGCATTGGTGGTCGGGCCTTAGGGTTTAACGTGATTCAATTGGGGCCTCGCAAGTTTTGCTTCTCGGTGGCTTCAAATAAAGTTGGGCATTTCATATACTCTCTTAAGGATCGCATCTGGCCTAATTTCGTATGTCATTTCCATTTATATAAGGAGAATGTGGATTATTCTTACGACTCGCACTACTAGGAAAAGGGCTATAGATGATATGGCCACTAATGGCGCACTAGACATGTGGTGCGCCACTACTATATAGTGATGGCGCACCATGAGTTGGTGCGCCATTAGTGTGGTAGACACTAATGGCGCACCAGAACCAGGGTGCGCCATTAGTAACATTTTTTTCCAAAAATACTAATGGCGCACCAGGGAAGAGTGCGTCATTACTAGTTTAACTAGTAATGGCGCACCTCCAACACTGTGCGCCACTACAATTTTTTTATTTTTTTATTTTTTGCAAAACTACTAATGGCGCACCTCAAGCTGGTGCGCCATTAGTAACCAGGGTTACTAATGGCGCATTTGTGGGTGGTGCGCCATTAGTAACCTGGGACCAGCTAGATATTTTGGACAGCCACACCTACACACTCACTTTCCCCACTTCATTCTCTCCACCTCCTCCTCCAAGCTTGTGTCGGCTGCCTCCTCCTCCTCACCTCATTTGCACCATAGATTCATCAAAATTAAGTGGTTAAATTACCTTTTTTGATAGGTAAGTAAGGGGAAAGCTATCTTTATGTTGTAGATCTACTTTTTTTCTCCCTCTCTCCAACATGATGCACATGCACTTTTTATGGCCTTGCTAGATCAATGTATGTTTGTGGTGTTGCATATATGTTTTTGTTTGTAGGTACCGGTATTTGAAATGCGATAGTTGCCAATATTTTGCTGGAATGTTGATTCATTTCCGTTTCAGCAAGAATTTTGGCACTATGCATTCTTTTTGGTCCTATTTTTAGGGAAAGTCATGCCAAATTTTTTCTTGGTTCTAAAATATCGTTTTGCTCTACCCCGTAGGCGACCATGGTCCGCACAATGACCGAAGGCATCGTGAATAGGTTTTTGAGCTCCATGAAGGCCGAGTTGCTTCAAAAGAATGAGATGGAGATAAGATGTCCGTGTCGAAGATGCAAGCTGAAGAGCCTTATTGCGGACCCGGATTCCGGGCAGGTGCGGGACCACCTACTCTTGCGTGGTTTCATGGATGGCTATCGGTGGCAAGATGATGAAGATGACTATGAAGTCTTCCATGGGGGCCGGGCAAGAAATGAGTAAGGGCAGCAAGACAACCACCACCGCGGCGAGGGCGGGTGAGAAGACGAAGAATCTCCAGGACATGATCACGACGGTTATGCTGTACACAGTCATCATGTAGAAGATGCCAAACATGATGATGAGGAAGATCAAGACGAAGGGCATGATCATGAAGATGAAGATGCCGGAGCAGACGACGATGGAGGCTGGGTGCAGGACCCTCATATTCAACAGCTGCTTCTCAAGCAGATGGATAACGCAAGAGCTGCCGCACGAGAGAAAGCCAAGCTAGATCAACTGGAGATAGACGCGGTTACTCCATTGTATGAAGGATGCACGTCCGAGGATACCCGCCTGAAAGTAACGCTCATGGCTCTGGAGATGAAGGTAAAACACAAAATGACTGACGCATGCTTCGACGAGAACATGTCATTCTGGCACGAACGTGTTCCCAAGGGGAACAAGTGCCCGACCAGTTTCGAGGAGGCGAAGAAAATCATGTGTCCTCTGGATTTACCGCACGTGAAATACCATGTGTGCATGAACAATTGCATCATTTATCGGGACGAGCACGCGGAGTCTACCATATGTCCGGTGTGCGGCATCACTCGATACAAGAAGAGGAAGAAAGCTCCTCGAAAAGTGGTGTGGTACTTTCCGATCACTCCTCGTCTGCGGCGGTATTTCGCGGACCCTAAGGTAGCAAAGCTCCTGCGTTGGAACGTGGATAGGGAGGAGAAGAAGCGAGAAGATGACGGAAAGGATCCGGAGATAAATAAAAAAACAAGATGCTGAGTCACCCTAAGGAGGCGAGCCAGTGGCAAACATTGAATTTCGAAGACCAAGAATTTGGGAACGATCCAAGGAACATCGCGCTGGGTGCGAGCACCGATGGAGTCAATCCGTTTGGCAGCCAGAGAAGCACACATAGCACCTGGCCTGTGTTTGTGTGGATGTACAAACTTCCGCCTGGTTGTGCATGAAGAGGAAGTACATTCACATGAGTATGCTAATTGAAGGGCTGAAACTACCAGGGAACGACATCAATCTGTATCTGGGGCTGCTGAAAGAGGAGCTAGACATGCTGTGAAAAACGCCAGCCAATAGGTGGGACGCCATAGAGAAAGAATATTTCCCAATGAGAGCCGCACTCCTCACGACGGTGCACGACTATCTCGGTTACGGATAACTCGTGGGGCAGGTGGTCCACGGATTTTCTGGATGCGTCAGGTGCATGGATGACACAACATATCGCCATCTAGATAGAGATCCAGGGTTTTCAAAAACCGTGTTCATGGGACATCGAAGGTGGCTTCACAATGATGACCCGTGGAGAAAACGCAAGGAACTGTTTGATGGTGAAACCGAACCCCGAAGACGCCCGCGTATGAGGAGCGGCGAGGAAATAGACGAGCTGTTGAAAAATTGGAAAGATTGCCCACTGCTGGGAAAGAACCAAAAGGCGCCAGAGCCGGGAAAGAAGCGAAAGGCACCAGAGCCGCTGCTGAAGGTATGGAAAACGAGGTCTGTTTTCCGGGACTTGCCGTACGGGAAGATCCAACGTGTGCCTCACAGCCTTGATGTCATGCATATCACGAAGAACGTGTGCGAGAGTCTGCTTGGTACCCTACTCAACATGCCAGAGAGGAACAAAGATGGGCCGAAAGCAAGGGCACACTTGAAATCAATGGGCATCAGGGAGGAGCTTCACGCTAATGATCATGATGATGAGGCGAAGCGGGACACAGAAAGTCGTCGCAAAGGCAAAAAGGACAAGAAGACCGGAAATGACTACCCTCCCACATGCTTCACTCTAAGTCGGGAGGAGATCGAGCAGTTTTTCACCTGCCTCGTAGGAGTAAAACTTCCTTACGGTTACGCGGGGAAGATAAGCAAATACCTAGACCTAGCAAAGCAGAAGTTCAGCGGGATGAAGTCTCACGACTGTCACGTGCTGATGACGCGGATACTTCCAGTTGTAATCCATGGGATCATGGACGTGCACGTGCGTGAAACACTATTTGGCCTATGCAACTTTTTCGACGTCATCTCACAGAAGTCGGTTAGCGTGAGGCAACTCAGAAGGCTACAGGAAGAGATCGTGGTGATACTATGCGAGCTTGAGATGTACTTCCCGCCTGCATTCTTCGACGTTTTGGTGCATCTGCTGGTCCATATCGTGGAGGATATCATCCAACTCGGGCCGACGTTCCTGCACAGCATGACGCCGTTCGAAAGGATGAATGGTGTCATCAAAGGATAGGTTCGCAACATGTCATGTCCAGAGGGAAGCATAGCTAGGGGCTTTCTGACCGAAGAGTGCATCTCCTACTGCATGAATTATCTAGGCATCGAGAACCCCGTTGGTCTGCCCGTCAACAGGCACCTCGGCAGGCTCGCTGCATGGGGTCACCATGAGGGTCGCCGCGAAATGCATGTCGACTTCGAAGGTCGACTCGCCGACTTTGAAAGAGCAAACCTAGTCACGCTACAACACATAGACGTGGTCGATCCTTGGGTGGTAGAGCGCAAAACCTTTATTGAGGAGACATACAATGACCGAGGCCAACAAAGGACGGACAGAGATATAATCAAAGAGCACAACTCATGTTTCACGCGTTGGTTCAAGCAGAAGCTTCTGTCATACCCTTTACACGAGGATTCTTCTGCGGAAGAACAACTCATATTCGCCTTGTCACAGGGTGCCGAGCACAACCTGATGACCTATGAGGCGTACGATATCAACGTCTACACATTCTACACCGAGGATAAGGACATGAGGAGCGATAGTTATCAGAACTCTGGGGTAACGATGGAATCCTACACCGGTAACGACAAGGACAGATACTACGGAAGGATCAAGGAGATCTGGAAGCTAAGCTATGCTGGAGAGAAGGTCCCGATGTTCCGTGTCAGATGGGCCAAGAGCGTCCTAAAAGAACACCGGTATTTCACCACCATGGTTATACCCGAAGCCAAATCCAAGACTGCGGGCGCAAACATCACCGCGAAAAATGAGCCATGGGTACTGGCTTCCCAAGTGGACCAATGCTTCTTCATTACCAACCCGTCAAAGCCCAGTCATGTTGTTGTGAGGAGAGGCAAAAGGAAGATCATCGGAATGGATGGAGGCGCCAATGAGCAAGACTTCAACAAGTACGGTGACCCGAAGATGGAACATGACAACGACGATGAAGTATCAGCATACACCACAAGAAGAAGCAGGACCACCCTATCTAAAGGACGTCCGTTCCACAGAAGAACTCCATTTGCGAAAAAGAAGGGCAAGAAGATTGTGAACAGATAGCTAGCTAAGATCGATTGTATTTAAATCGTAGTCTTCATTTCTTGATTGTATTTCATGGGCACTTTTTGATATCATGAATATTTTTAAATTTCATGGGCACTTTTTGAATTCATGAATATATTTTTTCAAATTTCATGATATTTTTTCATATTCAATATGAAAAAATATTGAATATTCATGAGGACACTCGATCTCGATCCCCCTCCATCTCGATCGCTATCCCCCTCGCCAGATCCCTCTCGCCGCCGAGCACTCCCCGCACCCTCCCCCCGCTCCACCGCCGATGACGACCCCCCGCACCCTCCCCCGCTCCACTGCCGCCGATGACCCACCGTACCCTCCCCCACTCCACCGCTGCCGACGACCCACCGCACCCTCCCCCGCTCCACCGCCGACCCCCCGCACCCTCCCCCGGCCCGCTCCACCGCCGCCGCCGAGACGCCTCACCCTCCCCTGCTTTTTGATGATATTTTTAAATAACAAATTTGATGATATTTTCAAATAACAAATTGGATGATATTTTCAATTAAAAATAAAAAACAAATTTGATGATATTTTAACAAAAACAAATTTGATGACATTTCATGATATCTTCTATTCTAGTCCTCATGAAAATAACAAATTTGATAAAAAAAACAAATTATTAGATGCAACAAGAAATAATGAAAAAAGAAGAAGTTACTAATGGCGCACAAGAGGAGGGTGCGCCATTGCTATCAGAAAAAAAGTTACTAATTGCGCACTAGAGGGTGGTGCGCCATTGCTATGAGTGTTTTTATGGCGCACCCCTAGATGGTGCGCCATTACTAACATTCCCCCCTCTAGCTGGATATACCCCTTCGCCCGATCCCCCCTTCCCTCTCCCTCGCCAGATCCCCTTTCCCTCCCTCGCCACACCCGCTCCGATGACCCCCGGCCCGCTTCGATGACCCCCACGCCCGCTCCACACCCGCTCCGGCTCCCCGTGCCGCCCCCCCCCCCCCCCCCCCGCCGGCCTCCCCACGACCAACCAAGGCGCCCAGGAGGACCGCCGCCATTTTCCTCTTCGACTACGAGGACCCGGACAAGCTCGGACGCCCTCGAGCCATCGCTTCGACGCCGCCGCCTCCACCGACCCCTCCGGCGACCGGCCGCGCCCGCCCATGTACCTCTCCTCCTTCCTCCTTCCTCCCAAATAGGTTCAGTCTCAGCGAGCTCTATCCACAAAACCTAACTTCAATTTTGTATAGCACAAAAAGGTGCTACCGTCCACAAAACCTAACGATGCAGTTAGCTAGTTGTGAGCAATCTTTTGGTTTTCTAGTGTTCTAGCTTGGAAGTTGCATCTACCACTATTTTCTGCAGATTACATTCTTAATGGAGGGCTATGGTTGTGCACTCAAAAGTTGTTGGAAAGAAAATACCCTGTATTTTAGTGCATTATATATAGTACACAAAAGTAGGCAAAGTTTCTTTGAAAATATAGATGCAAGGAGAAATAAGAAGCCAAAACAGCAATTAGCAAAAGTGATAGTGGTACTGAATTTAAGTGTGTAATGGTGGACCCTAAAGCTGATATTTTAGCAATGGTGGCTTCAGTGTGTGGTGCAGTGGCAGCCACTCCTCCTTCCCCCTTCTGCTACCATCCCAATAATGTTGGTCTTATTCTTATCTTCACCCTGTTTTTATCACAGTGTTTTCATCTTCTTCCAAAACCACACTATGGCACTGAATATTAAGCTAGACAGGCTCCATGTCCAGGTTCAGACTAGTGGAATTTATTTTCATTTTTTTTAAGATAAGACGAGTGAAAAACAAGTATAAGACCAACATCTAGAGATGCTAGCATGGATATACATGTTGCTGATTGTCATAAGTACTCTATATATTAAACATCAACCATAACCAACAGCTAGAAGTTTATTTGCTTCCACTGTAAATTCATATTCAGAAAAGTGCTCTGTATTTGAGTGGAAGAACAAATTTTAAACTGAATTTTGAGGTGTAACCAAACTAAACTGATGATAACTCTTGTTGCCTAGAAACAGAGGTAGATTACATATTGCATTGCCTTCTGTTTTACTGCATTTATCAGGGCATTGCTGGTGTTTGTTTATGTTCAGAGTTTAGGCATGTGTAGTGTAGTGTAGTGTAGTGAGCTTGTTCTAGTGTAGTGAGGTCTGAACCATTGGACGATGTAGTGTAGTGTAGTCAGCTCTGAACCATGTTCAGTGTTGAGTACTTCAAGTTTACTGAACCTATTCATTTTTGTGGACTTAGTGAACATGATAAGACAAGCCAGATGCTCTATTTTTAATTAATAGTAATCCATGATCAGCAACAGTTTCTTTCACTAATTTTTAGTTAACAACAATCCATGATTTTTTTTCAGCTAAAACTATTGATGATTTTTTGTTGGGTGACCTATTAGATCTGGAATGGAAGCTCACATAAGTTGATCTGATTTTTGTCCATATGAAAGCAGAGGACCATATGGTGTGTAGCCTTTTCATCCATATGAAAGTAGAGGCACATTGTGGTGCTAGTTTGCTGGGTTTTGTCTCCGACCATCGTGTCGTGATGATTTTGCAGGTACCCCGAGAGGCCCTTGAGTTTGCCGGAATGTTGATTAACTTCCGTTCCGGCAAATTCGGGTACTCCATATGTCCTATTTTCAGCAAAGGTCATGCTGAAATTTTCCGTCAATTTTAGCATGACTTCGCTAAAAATCGAACATATGGGGTACTTGCTACTAATGCATGGGCCGGGGTATCTTAGTACTTAATTAAGTAGGATCAACTACCTCTTGTGTTATGCATGGGCCTCAGCGTCGAAAAAACCTAAATTATAAAACCTTGGCTTTTAGGGTGCCTTGGTGTCGATAAAAACCTAAATGATGAAAGCTTAGGCTTTTAGGGTGCCTCGGCGTCGACAAACCCTAAATGATAAAAGCTTAGCTTTTAGGATGCCTCGGTGTTGACAAAACCTAAATGATGAGACCATGATCTTGTTCCTTGACAATAACCGACTTTTTGACCAAACTTTTTTCCTATTTAGAGCGAAACATGGCCCACAATGATGCGGCCGGCGGTTCGGGCGGCAAGCAATTCTGGGAGCTGTCCCAGGAGATGGAGGAAGAACCTCACCGCTATGAGGACGCCGCGGAAAACACCGATCCTGCCTACACAACTCCTAGTGGTGTCGGGGATGACACCACCGATGGTGCCGCCGAGGATGCCACCACTGATGATGGCACCGCACGCACAGATGGCAGCCAACCGAAGAGTCAATGGAAGGACCAGTGCCCGAATGTGTTCCGCACCGTCAAGGAGGAATTTACTGAAGTGAACTCCGACGGGCATCCAACTACGCCCAAAGAAATAGTCAAGGGGTACTTGCTTCAGCTCGGGTGCATTCTCCAGAGCACCGTCTTGATCAACACCGAGAACCTAAGGCATAAGGACCGAGGGAATTTGGGCACCCTCCTCTTCACGAAGCTGCACAAATGATACAAGTTCCCCGCTGAATTTGAAAACACACGCCTCTCAGGGAATAAAGTGAACAGTGCCACCCTCACGAGGATGAGCACGGCCCTGTCTACTTGGGGAAGTGCGGTGAAGACAATGATTGAGAAAGGTGATAGTTATGAGAAGATCAAGGCGAAAAATCCTTCGATCAGCGAAGATGACTACAATGACTTCAAGATCAAGTGCGAGAGCAGCGCAACCTCCGAATCAAGTCAGTGGGGGAAAGAAATGCAGGAGTTGAACTTAGGGGAACACAAACTCGGTCCCGGTGGTTAGAGTGTGGCGGAGCCTATATGGGACAAGGAGGACGCGGAGCGTGCCGAGCAAGGCCTACCGCCCCACTTCGAGAAATACCGCGACAAGCAGACCAGGAACTATGTCAGGGCCCGGTACAAGGACCCGATAACAAAGGAGCTTACCACAGATCCGAAGACCAGGGCGCTTGAGCTTGTTCTGGTAAGCAATACACCCCCGTGTAATTAGCTCCATATGGTTGCATTCTAATTAATGAAGCCAAATTTCTAAATGGTTCACATTCCTTCCGTAGGAGACTGAAAGTAGTAGCGTGGGGTCGTCTCAGAGCACCCCTTGGGACAACACTCTAAATAGGGCGTTGAACATAATGAAAAACAAGGATATGCTCAGTAAGCCGTCGTCAGCTGGTCGTGTGGCCGGCAAAGGCTTGTCCACAAAATGGTCATCCTACTATAATGCTGGTGGGCGAAAGGAGAGAAAGACCAGCTCGGAAAGCTAGTCGCACGAGGTTCAAGAACTCAAGGCACAAGTGGCGTGGATTCCGGAGATTGTCCAAGAGCAAGTGCAGCAACAACTGGGATCGACGCTCACCGGCATTATGCCTACCTTGATTCATGGACTGACGACGTGGATTGCGGGCGGCCAACAGGGGCCGCCCCCAATTCCCAGCTTCACGGCTAGCAACTCACACAACGCGTAGGTGGCACCATTGGTGTCTCAGGTGGAGGCGGTATTGGTGTCTCCGACGCCGGCATGGGCATTGGAGCTTAATGCACCCGGGTGTACGCCGGCTGGCACCTCGGCAGCAAGCGGCCCCTCCGTCAGTTGCACGCCCGCCGTTGGCGGTGCCTCGACATTAGCCGAGCTCGACGCTATCATCACGGTAACTAATTAAGCCTCTCGACCGAGGACTTCATCTCCTTGCCTTTGACTGGGCATCCCTGACGCCCTACATGTTTTTGTAGGGCGCCGCCGACATTCCGTGCACTCTCCTACACTTCGTGAACGAGGAGTTGGTCGATGTCGCCAAGGGCAGAATCGTTCAACCGGGCAACCCCGTGTTCCACGGTAATCCAATGCCACCCACCGTGTTTAGGGTTCAACTGGTTCGGGTGCTGCCAGGCTGCGACGAGTTGTTACCTCCGATTCGACCCGCCGGGGCTAACGAAGATGATGTGATGACCCTCACCGCCTGCCTAACCTGGCCCCTGCTTTGGCCGAAGAGCCAGATTCATTTGGGGGCAGGGGACACCACCCAAAGACAACACCGCCAGTCGTGCCAGCGCCAAGCCATGGCAAGACCGCCGCAATGCTACCGGACATGCCGGACATCCCTATGGCACAGGATCCAAACATGCATATGGCACAGGATCTGGACGATGACAACGACGACGGTACATTTACCAACGTCGATAAGTACTTTGCCGAACATGGGTACGGTGACGAATTCTTCGGGCCTCCTTCTCAAGAACCCAACCCTGAAAAAGATGACCGCGATCATGCTGGTACCGCGGAGAAACCAAATTGCAACAAGCGTCGTCTGGCGTTCAGTTCTTAGGAGACGCCTCGAACTGCCGCCTTCACCGAGCCTCAGATAGCTGAGGTGCCAACTATTATCAGCCCCAACACACTCAAGAATGCAGTCTGTGATCAGAACTTGATCCCATTACAGCAGAAGAAGAAGGGACGGAAAAGAAAGAGTAACAAGGGTGCCAGCCAGCCGGCACCGAGTACGATCTGTGCTTAGGATGGTCCACCTTCACCTAAGGATATCTCGAGGAGGGTGCATGTGGCGGGTAGGCCGATGCTACCGACTAATCTGCTCAATGCTGCAACCGGTGCTATGCGGAGTCTGCATTACAGTGTTCTATCTTTGGAGAAGTGGCGTCTCTCCGAGAATGATGTGGCATACCCGGGTTTTGTTGCCAAGGTGCCAGAGGGCAAGGGCTTTGTGGATAACGCCATCGGGGGTACGATCGTCCTGCGGTTTGATGACATCTTAGCTATGTTTAACCTTCATCCGCTGCACTACACCTTCGTTCAGCTATTTTTGCCGAGTATGGAGATGCGGATCATTAGAGACAAGACCCCGGACATCGTGATAGTCGACCCCGTCTACATGCGTGCCAAGATCTTGGTCGGCGTTGGGGACCGGCAGGTCATGATTTCTTACCTCGAAGGCGTCATTCTGGCAAACCCAGATAAGGATAACTTCCTGTTGCCTTACTTTCCCAAGTAAGTCATCCCCTCACCGCCCCGTAACATATGATTTCTTAGATTTCGATCATTCTTTTTTTTCTAACATTCCGTGTTTTATGCAGTGACACACATTGCACACTCATCCTCTTAAGCCCGAAATATTCCATGGCCACGTATTTCGACTCGGACCGTCAGCCGAAGAAAGACTACACAAATATCAAGAAAGTTCTTGATGATGTTCTCCCCGGCTATGTCGGATCTGGAGGCACCTTCACCAGGCCAGTTCGTAGGTACGGCAAGCATGTGTTCGCCCACACTATGATGTTCCCCTGCGTCAAGCAGCTGCCTGGCGGTCATAAGGATGCCTACTACGCCCTCCATCACATGCGGGCGATCGTACGGGACCATAATCACCTTCTGCTACCAAATAATCTCAAAGATTGGGCCGCAAGATTGCCGGCAACCCAGGACGCGGACATCAAACAAGAATTCTTTCGCATCCATCAAGATGTCCTTCGTACCTCGGGGCAGTTCTACCTCAGGTATCAACCGTCCAACAGTGAGATAGACACAATGCTACAAATGCAGGCTGACAACGTCTGCGATTTTTTAGTGATCCAAGAACACATTGAGTCTTTAGGAAAAGCCAATACTATCAAGGAGGGATGAGGTGTTGCTTAATGAGCCTATTGCTTCATGTGCTTAGTGATATGCTCCAAAACCCTCAACTACTTTCCCATATCCACATATGACCTAAACCCTAAGCCAAACTCGGTCCTACCGATTCTTCCTATCCGGTGCCACCGAGTTTCACTTGTCATAAGCCACTGCCAAACCCTAGCAATTCGGTTCTATCGATAGGGATCTCGGTCTCACCGAGATGGGATTGCAAACTCTCTGTTTCCCTATCGTAACTTTTCGGTCTCACCGAAAGAGCAGATCGGTCCCACCGAGATTGCAATGTAAATTCAGTGTTTCCTTTTTGTAACTTTTCGGTCTCTTCAAAAGAGAAAATCGGTCCCACCGAGTTTGCCTGACCAACTCTCTGGTTAGCTAATTACCAAAATCGGTCTCACCGAGTTTGTGTAATCGGTCTCACCGAGATTACGTTATGCCCTAACCCTAACAAAATCGGTCCCACCGAGTTGCATGTCAGTCCCACCGAAAATCTCTAACGGTCACTAGGTTTACCTTTTCGGTTCGACCGAGTTTTTTGATTCGGTCCCACCGAGATTGGTAAACTATGTGTAACGGTTGGATTTTGTGTGGAGGCTATATATACCCCTCCACCTCCTCTTCACTCGTGGAGAGAGCCATCAGAACACATCTACACTTCCAACTCATATGTTCTGAGAGAGAACCACCTACTCATGTGTTGAGACCAAGATATTCCATTCCTACCATATGAATCTTGATCTCTAGCCTTCCCCAAGTTGCTTTCCACTCAAATCTTCTTTCCACCAGATCCAAATCCTATGAGAGAGAGTTGAGTGTTGGGGAGACTATCATTTGAAGCACAAGAGCAAGGAGTTCATCATCAACACACCATTTGTTACTTCTTGGAGAGTGGTGTCTCCTAGATTGGCTAGGTGTCACTTGGGAGCCTCCGACAAGATTGTGGAGTTGAACCAAGGAGTTTATAAGGGCAAGGAGATCGCCTACTTCGTGAAGATCTACCACTAGTGAGGAAGTCCTTCGTGGGCGATGGCCATGGTGGGATAGAAAAGGTTGCTTCTTCGTGGACCCTTCGTGGGTGGAGCCCTCTGTGGACTCGCGCAACCGTTACCCTTCGTGGGTTGAAGTCTCCATCAACGTGGATGTAGGATAGCACCACCTATCCGAACCACGGGAAAAACATCCGTGTCTCCAATTGCGTTTGAATTCTCCAAACCCTTCCCTTTACATACTTGCAAGTTGCATGCTTTACTTTCCGCTACCAATATACTCTTTGCATGCTTGCTTGAATTGTGTGATGATTGCTTGACTTGTCCTAAAATAGCTAAAATCTGCCAAGAACTAAAATTGGGAAAAGGTTAAGTTTTTATTTGGTCAAGTAGTCTAATCACCCCCCCTCTAGACATACTTTTGATCCTACAGTTCCCCTTCAAAATGGCCAATTGTTGGCGCCCTTCCCGCTCATTATTTGGGGAGAGGCCCAGGGCCTCTATAAAAAGAGCTAGCCACCACAGAGTAAGGGGCGAGAAGACATTGAGAGATCTGGTAGAACCCTAGTAGAGGGAGAAGACATCGAGAGATCTGGTAGAACCCTAGCAGAGGGAGAAGACATCGAGAGATCTGGTAGAACCCTAGCAGAGAGAGAGAGAGGCGACTGAACTCACCCTAGCAGTTCCTCGCACCAGCTCAAGAACACCTCTCGCGAGGCTGTTCTTCCTTTGTACTGTTCATCATCAGCCCCCTGAGGCAATCCACCACACCACACACTGGAGTAGGGTATTACACCACAACAGTTGCCCGAACCAGTATAAACCCTGTGTCCCTTGTGTTGTTCGTTGTTTCCAGCTTAGATCACGCGAGGAGATTGGACGTACATCGGTAGGGGAGAGATCTCCGTGCGCACCCCAGTGTTCGAACCTCAAGGGTCTGCCGGAACCAGAAATCTGACATTTGGCGCGCCAGGTGGGGGTGCGCCGGAATCTTTCTTCCGCTGTTCGCGTGTGATCTTCTGTCGTGTCCATGGCTGACACTCGTCCGGCTCGCGCTGAGGGCCGGGCTGCTCTTGCCACCCGTGTCGCCCAGACGGCGCCCGTCGGCGGACGGCCTCGTCGTTCCCCGTCGCCTGCCGCCAATGCCGCCACCGGCCCAGCGGGGAACGAGCAGCAGGCCTCGTCCCAGCATCCTTTGGTACAGCGGGAAGGCCGCACCGCCACATCGTCGCTGACTCTAGTCGCTTCATCGTCCCATGCCCGTCGCGCCCCCACGGACACGCACGCCGTGCTGCTCCTAGCAAGAGAACTCTTGCACTACCGCCCCGTCGACGACCTCTACGAAGACTGGCTCACCCGCATCACCAAGCTCGTTAGTGCCGCGGGGGGCTCCCCCTTGCCGTCCCTCTCGCTGCCTCGCCCTCCATTCCGCGCAGGAGGCGAGGATCAGGAGGTGCCTCCACCACCTCCTCCCCAAGGAGGCGCCCTGGCTCCAAGGCGCGCAGCCCCAGGGCGAGACCCTCCACGTCCGACGCCTGCGCAGCAAGAAAGGAGATGCCAAGAGATCCCTCATCCCCAAGAAGGTGCTCGCGCGCTCCCAGCGCCGGCGTGCCAAGATCGCGTCCCTGCACCACCACGCCAAGACCCCGCTCTGCTCCAAGCAGCGGCGCACGGTAATCCCCATGAGCAAGCCCAGTACCAGCAAAAGGCACCGGTGGCCATAGCAGGTTGTTGTGCCCTCACCCCGAGCTACGCGGCGTCGCATGGCCAGGCAAGTTCAAGCCTGACCTGCCCCCTCGCTACGATGGCACGGCGGACCCAGCAGAGTTCCTGCAGCTCTACGAGCTATGCATCGAAGCTGCCAACAAAGACGAAAGGGTCATGGCGAACTAGTTTCCCATGGCGCTCAAGGACGGGGCCCGCACCTGGCTCCTGGCACAATCTCCTCCTGGGACGAGATGCGCACTCGCTTCATCGCCAACTTCCAGGGCACTCGCGACCAGCCCCCAGCCGTGAGTGATCTGCGCCACATCAAGCAGCAGCAAGGGGAAACCCTGCAGAAATACAACCAGCGCTTCAACAACCTCGCCTCAAGATCCCCAAGGTGACTGAAGAAGCCATCATCTCGGCCTTCTCCGATGGCGTACGCGATGTCAAGATGAAGGAGGAGCTAGCAATCCATGAAGACCTGTGCACATCCCTGGAGCTGTTCAACTTGGCGACCAAGTGCGCCAGGGCTGAGGAAGCGCGCCTTTCACTCCTCGAATTCCCGGCTATCGACCCAGAAGAGAAGAAGCCCAAGGCCAAGGACGTGAAGCGCAAGGGGGCTACCGTGCTTGCAGCAGAGCCAGACACCAAGCGAGGCAGGGATCAACCCGAGTCATCCAAGGGCAGCCGGTACTGCGTGTACCATGACCTCCACACCCATAACACCAACGAATGTCAAGAGCTCAGGGCCATGAGAGATGGACGTGTCGGCCGACGCCCCGAGCGCAACGACAAGGGCTATGGCCGAGGAGGAGGAAGAGGTGGAGGATGATGGGAAGACCGTGGCCCTCGCAAAAGGGTGGCGTGAACGACCTCGTGAGGATCACTGGCAGGACTAGCCTCATGAGGGAGGCTGGAGAGATCAGCCTCGTGAGGATCGCCCATGCGGCAACGCAGGCCTTCCTCCTCTGCCACCGCCACCGAGGAGAAACGAAGACCAACATCAGGACGAGGGGGCTGGGGGCTTCCAGGAACCGCACGCAACCGCTTGCATCTTGGGTGGCGCGCAAGCCCCAGCCTCACAGCGCATCTTCAAGCAGTTTGCTCGCGAGGTGAATGCAGTCTGCCCCAAGCTTGAGGCCACGCGCCTCTCAGGTGGTCCGTGTGCGCTATCACGTTCAGCTCAGCGGATCAACTCAAGTGCGCGGCAACGGCCGGAGTCCTCCCGATGCTTTGCTCCCCAGTCATCAGCAACGTGCAGGTCACCAGGACCCTCATTGACGGTGGAGTAGGACTCAACGTCCTGTCCGTCGAGACGTTCGACAATCTCCAAGTGCCGTACGATCAGCTTCAGCCAACCAAGCCCTTCTCAGGAGTCACTGATGGTTCCACTGTTCCGATAGGGAAGGTTCACCTTCCTGTCACCTTCGGGCAGTGCAACAACTACCGCACCGAGCTCATCGACTTCGACGTCGCCCACATCCGTCTGCCATACAACGCCATCCTCGGGTACCCGGCCCTGGCCAAGTTCATGGCAGTGACTCACCATGGATACAATGTCCTCAAGATGCCAGGAAGCGGTGGAGTCATCACCATACCCTGTGAAGAAAGGGACGCAGTGTGTTCACTTGAGCGCGCATTCCAAGCCGCAGCAATCGAAGACCCGGACCGTGGAAATGGAAGACTTCCCGAGGCGAACCCCAAGAAGAAGAAGGCTTTACCTGACCCAAGCCATCAGGAGGTAGGCGCCTCCAAGGTGTTGGGTCAAGATCTGTGCCCAATCAGGGAGTGCCACCCTCTCTCGCATAGGAAGGCACGCCTGGTGCCCTCCTCAGGCAGGGCTCGGGGGCTCTTTCTTGGAGAGCCACCTACTTTGCCAAGGTCGCGAGGGAGGCTCTCGGGCACCACTTGGAGGGGTGCTTCTAGGCATGTTTCCCTCAGGAAGGTACAAGGCAAGGAAGACCAGACCCTCAGGAGTTCATCGCAAGCAATACTCAGGAGCTACAGGAGTCGAGAGTCATGCGCGGCAGCCGCCGCTTGCCCGCCATGACCCCACATCCAGGCAAGGATGGTGGGCAGCGCGTCTGCATCGATGTACCAGGGCTCAACCAAGCCACGTCTCGGGAGCGCCTCTGGCCTTCGCGCGCGGGGTGTTGCGAGGATCCACCTCGTAGCTACGTTCGCATGCCTTTCGGTCTGCCGAACACGGTCGCCGCTCATCGGCGCCTGCTGAGGAGCATTCTGGAGGCTCAGGAGGTCAGGCATGGTACGGTCCTGGCGGAGATGGAGATGGCTCTCGGAGACCCACCTGTGCCCCCGGAGCCTCCCGAGGCTCCTGGGCCTGGGGGCTCGTGAGGGTCGACGTCCTCATCCCGCATCGCCCGCTTCTTCAGCATCAGTTCATCTTCACCGGCACCAGGTGACATCTTTCCAAGTTCCGTTTTTAGCTGGGAGCGCCCACAGGGCTGCATCATTCCCAAGCCGCGTGGGTCCGTCCCTGCGGCAAGCATCGCGACTCAGGAGCCTAACTTGCCCCGTAGCCCCTCACTCCTTCGTCCCGTCCTGGTTTCCGGTCGAGGCTAACGCTGGGTGAGGTACGCGCGGGGCAAGGACCTGCCGATGCAGAACAATCAATCGACTCCTCGTTCCCCCTTTCCTACTTGTTGCTGGTGCATTAAGGGGGACTCTTGAGCATCGCGACTCAGGAGCCTAACTTGCCACGTAGCCCCTCACTCCTTAGTCCCGTCCTGGTTTCCGGTCGGGGCTAACGCTGGGTGAGGTATGCGCGGGGCCGGGCCCTGCCGACGTAGAGCGCGAGCAAGTAGGGGAGAAAAATGCAAATTCCCGGAAATTCAAAGCAAATATTACAAGCTATAGATTGTTTTACGATGCCAAACACAAGTTTAAGCGCCTCCGCAAGGCATGGTGCATGCTGCAGGAATAAAAATAGGACAGAAGCCGCGAGGGGATCACTCTCAAGTGGCGCCGCCTCCTGGGGCCGTGGAGCTGGCGGCACCGCGCCCGGGCAAGATGCTGAAGGCGCAGAACCTCCCTAGCAAAGCTTCGGCTCGGCCTTTCACGGCCTCAGCGGCAGCGGCGGCAAGGTCACCGCTCACGGGCTCCAGCAGGCTGTCGAGGTCGACGTTGGGGTCGCGCAGGTAGACGTGGCTTAGGGCACGCGTCAGCGCCGCCGAAGACAGGGCATGCGCCTCGGCCTCGGCCGTGGGGCCAAGACCGTCTACGACATCTTCAAGCGCACGGACCAGGAAGGGGAGCATCTTGGCGGGGCCGTCCTCCGCGTTGGCCAGCGGCTCCTCCAAGCCGCTCTCGTAAAGCGTCTTTAGCGCGACATGAGCCCCCTTCTCCATCTTCGCGAAGGCTACTCGATCCTCCGCTAGGACCTTCGCCTTGGCGTCTAGCTCGACCCTCTCCGCCTGCAGCGACTGCTCCAGCGTCTCCAGTTCGCCGTGGAGGTCATCGAGCTTGGCATCTCGGTCCTTGACGGCAGCCTCCCGAGCCTTCATCTCCTTCTCTTTCTCCTGGCGGCCGTGGACCTCCTTGGCGAGCTCGCCGCGCAGGCCTTGCAGCGAGCCTTGGTAGCCGCAGCGTCGCCCAAGGCAGCGTCGCGGGCGGCCTTGGCTTGGTTGGAGGCCTGCTTCTCCCCATCGGAGGTCGCCACGGCCTGGCTCGGCGCTTCTCGGACAGAGGCAGCAGAACGGGCCCAACCAGAAGCTAGCTCCAGCCGCTCGGCCGCTAAGCGAGGGTCCGCGCTCAGAAGATCCTCCCGCAGCTGGCTCAGTTCACTGGCGACCTGGTCCAGGACGGCGGCAGAGGAAGCAGAAGAAGCGGGAACCGGCGGAGTAGGCGAAGAAGACGGCGACGTGATCATGGCTTGGCAGGAAGGAACCCCCTGGGCCTTGGTCGCCCCGACTGCAGCATCGAGCGCAGTCGACTAAAGGGTCAGTAGGGCCACGAGGGCTGACTCCGCGCCAGGGCGTCCCAGATGGCCTCGCGAGGATGATCGGACCAGGGAGGCGCGAGCCACGCCATCTTCCTCCCCAGCGGACGAAGGCACCGCCCCGGCAGATGGACTCGCCCCATGCGGAGCCGAAGAAGCCCCTCTCAACCTCTTCGCCGCAGGCGCTGGCCTGACAAGAGAATATGGGCGTCAAGCCTCAGTGGCAGATACCAAGCAAAGCGGGAATCAAGAACTTACTGGTCGTCGCTCATGGACCCAAGCAACTTCCGGCCGAACTTGAAACCCGAGAGCCTACAGCTTGGGCCAGCCTCGGGAGGCCCGGAAGCAGAAGCCACGTCGGGAGGGCTGGGGCTAGTTTCAGACCGCCCAGGGATCAGAGCGGACCCTGGGGGAACCAGCCCCGACCTGCCCTTTCTTGTGACCAAGGGAGATTCCTCCCCTCCACGCCCGGCACCGGCATCGTCGTCATCCGGCATGGAGCGGAGGGCCCAAGACCTGAGCCGAGGGAAGGACTCCCCCGACTCCTCGCCAGTCGCCTCGAAGACGGACTCTTCCTCCTCCACCTCTTCTTCCTCCTCACTCTTGATGGAGCTGCCGGAGGACACGTCCACCATCGCCAGTGCCGCAAGATCCTCGAGAGCTACCACGGGCACCAGCCCCTCACCGTTGAAGGTGGGCATGGCGTTCACCACCTGCTCCCAGTCGTCGCGAAGGAACAGGGGGACGGGGGTGCCCACCGGCTTCGCCACGTCTCCCCCAACCAAGGAATGGAGGGCCGCGACTAGATTCTCGTCGGTCAGGGCCTCCGAGCTCAGGCGCAAGGCGGTGCCCGCTTCCCCAAGCCTCCACAACGGGAGCGAGTGCTCCTGGAGTGCAGCCACCCGGTGCTCTAGGAACTCCCTCAGGAGCGAGGCCCCGGTCAGCTTCGCCGCCCCCAAGTTGCTTGGCCCTCAGGTCCGTGTCCATCCTCTTTAGCACTGCCTTCGCACGGGGGTCGACGAGCTCCGCGCGTGACCACGTGTCGACGGCCTTGGGTTGCCCCGTAGGCAGCACCAGACGGGGGTGGAGACGCCCGACATCCACCATGACCCACTTGCTCCGGAAGCCTTCGATCCTCTTCCCAGGCTTCGAGATAGCATTGGAATTGGAGTACGCGATAAAGCTCGCACACGCGGAGGCATGGACACTAGAAACCCGGAGAGAAAAAATAGTGACGCAACAAGGCCACCAAGGGCTTTACCCCGACATGAGCCTCACAGTAGTAAGCAAAAATTGCCAGGAGAAGAACAGAGTTGGGGTGGAGATGCAGAGCCTGCAAGTTGTACTGGTGGAGAACAACAAAGAAGAACTTAGAGAAAGGAGGCACCAGACCGGCGACAATGGCGCTGCGGATAGAAGGTGCTCCCCTTGACTTCAGGCTGGTCGGAGCCGGCCTTGAGCACAGTCGCCCCTTGCTTCCCTACGCCACTGTCATCAGGCGCGTAAGGGCTAGGTTCTTCTCCGACAGGTTCGGGGAATCCAGGGCCGGCAAGTACCAGGCATCGGTCGAGGACTTGCGAGGCGCCATGGCATGCCGGATGAGAAGGATTGAGACAGATCTGGAGGATTTCAGAAGCAAGTAGGAGGAGAGCGAGGAAGGGGATCTGGAGTGAGGCGAAGGAGAACAAAGCAAGTAAGTCTGGCCCAGGCACCTTGACGGAGTAATGGACCACGGGTACCCCGAAGACGGCAAGATGATATTTCAAGACATCGGGGCTAGCAAAGCCCCTCAGTCCGACTGCCCGGCCGCTCCTGCCGGCTCCCCGTCCGACTGCACTATCCGGCCGGCTACCGACTGCCGGCTACCGACTACGCCAACCAGTCGGCTGCCGACTGCAGCCCGACCCGACATCGACGAGACAACCGTACTGCGATGCCATCATCTACAGTGTACCGTGTCCCCTGGGTACTGATTTATAAAGTATCCCAGGGGACAAGCATGACATGTACCATGCCTCTAGCCATGCCTACATGGCTTGGCATGTAAGCTACCCAAGGTAGCTTACATCCAATGCCACCACCAAGCTTACATGCTAAGCTACCTCACACTATATATATACCACACACCCATCCATCTAGGGAGGATGGATTTCCCTCACACACACACACTCTCATGGCCACTAGAGCACACATGCTCTCACGGCCACTAGCATACCACATGCATACATTTACCAGGTCAGATGCCTATGGCACTGGCTTTAGATACAGCTCTAGGAGCGACTCTGTACCAGATATACTCAGACATGCAGGAGTAGGGGTATTATCTCTCCGGAGAGCCCCGAACCTGGGTAAACTACCGCGTCCTACTCGCATACCCACTCCCGGTCCTATCAGCAGCAGTCCTACCCACACACTAAGCCCTTGTGGCATCTGTCGACTCGCAAGCCCCCCGTGAGAAATACCACGACCGTTGGCGCCCACCGTGGGGCGGTACTACTACTACGCTACCACGCTGCTGCTGGTTTCGCTGTCCGGGCGGGACCATCTTCATCACCTCCGCCGCGGCGTCGCGCCGTCTCTCCGGTAGCGCTCGGGAGCTTGACTTCGACCCGCCCCCGGAGCGGCCGCGAGGGGTGGCGCGTCCTCGCCGTCGGCCTCTTCGTCTTCACCACGACGACGTCGCGCCATCTCTCCGATAGCGGTCTGGGGCTCGACATCGACCCGCCCCCGGAGCGGCCGCGAGGGGTGGCGCGTCCTCGCCGTCGGCCTCGCCTTCTTCATCACCACCGTTGCGACGCCGGCCGTCTCCATCCACGCGCCGCTCGCGTTTGCTCCCCTCCGTGCTACGCCTTGCTTTGCCGGAACGCGCATTAGCTTCTCCATATGCCATCTTTGCGAGCTAGCTAGATGCGAGTCAACAATGGTCAAACCATTAGCCAAATACACTAGCAAAATACTACCCAGACTACCCATGCATAGTCCAGATACAAGTCAGGTACGAGTTGGACAGAGGCCAGATAATGCCCGGACAATGCGTTTTCTGCGCTACGCTTCGTGCATCTCCGGCCTGCGTTGCGCCCGCGGCCACCCCGGCTCGCCTCTGTTCCGCGCGCGTGCGCGCGGCCGTCCAGCCCAACTCCATCCCGCCACGCTGGCCCCGCTGTTTGCCGCCTCCGTGCGCCATCCCGGGCCGGCTCCCGCGCCCACCAGCTGCACCACCTCGCCGCGCCTTCATGGCTCTGTCCGCTCGAGCGTTGGCTCCGCCTGCTCACCAGCTCCGCGCGTCCCGGCCGGCTCTGCTAGCGGCGCCTCCGCCCCCACTCACTCGCGGCCAGGCCGGCTTCGCTCCGCCCCGTGCCGTCTGCTCCACCCCAGGCCGCCATCTCCTCGCGCCCGAGCGCGGCTCAGCGCTGGCCACCGCTCCGATGCCGGGCTACCCTGCCGGCCTCCCGCGCCCTCCGCGCATCCTGGCCGGCTCCTGCGCGACCGTCTCCCCAGCATGGCCTCCGCCCGGCCGGCCTGGCCGACTGATGGAGTCCCCTGACCGCACGGACGTCGGCCGCCCCGTGCCTGCACCACATCGTCCCTGCCTGTCACCGCTGCACCAACCGCGCCGCGTCCGGTTTCGCCGGCCGCCGGGTCGCCACGCCCGGCTCTCTCCGACTCCGCGTCCCGCAGGTGCCGGCGCCGCCTCCGTCCAGCTGGCCGCGCCGGCTCCCGCTCCCGCTCCACAGCACCGGCTCACCGACCAACCCGGCCGCTCTGCCTTCCTCACGCACGCCGGCTCCCCTGCGAGCCCCGTGCCGAGCCACCGCCGTCTCCCCTGACTCTGCCTGGCTGCCGACTCCAGATCCGGCTACGCCGGCTACCGCTGTCCCGGGCCGGCCTCCGCTCCTCTCTGCCTCGGGTCGCGGCCGGGCGCTCCGCGCCCGCAGCCGGTTCCCACGCCCGTGTCCTGCGTCCGCGCCCACCGGGCTGCGCCGGGCCGACTCCGCCCGTGGCCGCCGGCTCGCAGCTGCAGCCGGCCCCGGCCGCGTCCCTGCTGCTGCCGGCTCCGCGCCGTCCCGCCCTCCGCCTGCGCCGCCCCGCATCCTCCTGCCCGCGGCTCCGCGACCCGCCCGCCTGTGCCAGTCTGCCCGTGGCCGCCTGCCCCGCACGCCTCCTCTGCACCCGCGCCCCGCCTGCCGGCTTCCCCAACCGACTGGTCCCGCGCGCGGCCCGGCCGGCTCCCGCGCTGGCCGACACCCTGGCCACCCGGCCGGCTCCCGCGCTGGCCGACTACCTGGCCACCCAGCCGGCCCGGCTGCCTGCCGACTGCGCGCTCCCGTGCCGCCTTCCACTGCTCGGCAGCTGCGGCCGGCTGCTCGTACTGGGGCCGACTGCCCATCCGACTGAAAGAAACAGAGTCCGACTCTTGGAAAAATGTGGAGCCGGCTGTTTCTACTAAAAAAAGAGAGAGGGAGAGAGAAGTCGGCTGAAAAAAAAGAAGATAGAGAGGCATCCAGCCGGCTGCTCGTGCAGAAGAAGGGCCGATTGCCCAACCCATCGAGAGAAAAAGAAATGTGGCCGACCGCTCAAGTCGACTTAGAAAAAATGTATCCGAAGAAAAAACGTCCGTCTATCCGTCCGCCTGCTTCGCCACTCGGACGGCTATACGCGACCCGGCCTGCCTGCCAGCTTCAACGTCTGGCCGGCAAGAGCGCCGGCTCGGCCGCGTCCCGCTCACCCCCTGCTGGTCAAGCCCGACCGGCCGAGACCTCCTCGAGCGCCCGAATCTCAGGGGCTACACCCAGCGGGTGCGCTGACACGCCCCCGCGAACAAGAAGATAAAGTAGTTGCCGGAAGATCCGGCCCGACTGCTCAGCAGTCGGCCCGAATCTCGGGGGCTACACCCAGCGGGTGCGCTGACGTGCCCCCGCGAAGAAGAAGACAAAGTAGTTGCCGGAAGATCCGGCCCGACTGCTCAGCAATCGGCCCGAATCTCAGGGGCTACACCCAGCGGGTGCGTTGACGCGCCCCCGCGAGAGACAAGACAAAGTAGTTGCCAGAAGATCCGGCCCGACTGCTCAGCAGTCGGCCCGAATCTCGGGGGCTACACCCAGCGGGTGCGCTGACGCGCCCCCGCGAGAGAAGAAGATAAAGTAGTTGCCGGAAGATCCGGCCCGACTGCTCAGCAGTCGGCCCGAATCTCGGGGGCTACACCCAGCGGGTGCGCTGACGCGCCCCCGCGAGAGACAAGGCAAAGTAGTTGCCGGAAGATCCGGCCCGACTGCTCAGCAGTCGGCCCGAATCTCGGGGGCTACACCCAGCGGGTGCGCTGACGCGCCCCCGCGAGAGACAAGACAAAGTAGTTGCCGGGAGATCCGGCCCGACTGCTCAGCAGTTGGCCCGAATATCGGGGGCTACACCCAACGGGTGCGCTGACGCGCCCCTGCGAGAAAGAAGACAAAGTAGTTGCCGGAAGATCCGGCCCGACTGCTTAGCAGTCGGCCCGAATCTCAGGGGCTACACCCAGTGGGTGCGCTGGCGCGCCCTCACGGAAGATTGCAAACAAGAGAAGAATTTTGTCTGGCTCCGAACAGCCGGCAGAAGAAAGAAAGAAGAAAAAGGGCGTTGCAAGACGCCTCGCCGCCTGGCCGGTCGAGCCTGACCGGCCGGGACCCCCTTCGAGCATCCGGGGGCTCGAGGGCTACACCCAGCGGGTGCGCCGACGCGCTCCACGAGCGCCGACGCGCGCCGGCTCTCTTCGACGACCACCACTACACGAAAATCAATGTGAGCTCCTCGCCTGCATGTTTTTGCATCACGCAAGCACGGATAACCTCGAGCGATGCTCGGGGCCTATCTCCGCGTTTTAATCACAGTAGCATCACTGTTCACCCCGGCGCCGGCCAGAGTTGGCCCGGGGGCTGGCCGCTTGGCCTGAGACGTTAGTTCCCGCAGACAGCTTAGTAGCGTGCGCGGTACCAAAGGCCCGCTCTTATTCACAGACCGCAGAGCGGCTGTCCGACTAGCAAGAGCGAACGCTGGAGGCCACCCACGTGAAAAACGTCCGGGAAGAAAAACGGTTCGGGCGACCCGGTCGTTTCCTTTATGAGTATCTACTCGGTTGAATCTGCTCCTAGACTCTGAGTATTGTACACTCCACTTCGCGGCCCACTCTCAGCCACAGACTGCATAGCGGCTGTCCGGCAAGCAAGAGCACAAGCCAAAGAGTGGAGGGAACACGAAAAAGATTGAAGGGGGCTCGGACGAAACCGAGTCAGCACCCTCCGCATAAAACTTGCAAATGCTAAAAGCAAGCATATGATATATCTACATGGACTAACTTTGTCTTTTTCATGATCATTTTCATGAACACTCGCCAAAAAAAAACCTCCGCCCAACTTTGCCAAGTTGCCCGGAGGCTTGGGGGCTACTGACGGAGTAATGGACCACGGGTAACCCGAAGACGGCAAGATGATATTTCAAGACATCGGGGCTAGCAAAGCCCCTCAGTCCGACTGCCCGGCCGCTCCTGCCGGCTCCCCGTCCGACTGCACTACCCGGCCGGCTACCGACTGCCGGCTGCCGACTACGCCAACCAGTCGGTTGCCGACTGCAGCCCGACCCGAAATCGACGAGACAACCGTATCGCGACGCCATCATCTACAGTGTACCGTGTCCCCTGGGTACTGATTTATAAAGTATCCCAGGGGACAAGCATGACATGTACCATGCCTCTAGCCGTGCCTACATGGCTTGGCATGTAAGCTACCCAAGGTAGCTTACATCCAACGCCACCACCAAGCTTACATGCTAAGATACCTCACACTATATATATACCACACACCCATCCATCCAGGGAGGATGGATTTCCCTCTCACACACACTCTCATGGCCACTAGAGCACACATGCTCTCACGGCCACTAGCATACCACATGCATACATTTACCAGGTCAGATGCCTATGGCACTGGCTTTAGATACAGCTCTAGGAGCGACTCTGTACCAGATATACTCAGACATGCAGGAGTAGGGGTATTATCTCTCCGGAGAGCCCCGAACCTGGGTAAACTACCGCGTGCTACTCGCATACCCGCTCCCAGTCCTATCAGCAGCAGTCCTACCCACACACTAAGCCCTTGAGGCATCTGTCGACTCGCAAGCCCCCCGTGAGAAATACCACGACACACCTCTTCTGTCAGATGGGCAATTGCTAAGCCATCATGGGTAGCGCAGACGCCCACGTCCAATCAATCGCCATGCAGCGCCCAAGGCCATAGGCTGTTGGGGCCCACGGCGCTTCGCGCTTGCCCTTTCGCTTTCCTGCTAGGCCAAGCCCGGGCGTGCCTTGGGCCCGGGGGCTACTGTCGGTGTTCTGGAAACGGGGGTCCCCAGACCTGCCTGCCTGCGGCCTGCGGCGTGGCTCGAGTGGGGGCCCAGCGCGGCCCATCTTCACCAGTTCAAGCTCAAGACCCTCACGAGGGGCCAAGCCTTGCGGGGTGGACGACAGGAAGCTTCCTCAGAGGCAGCCTCATCAGGCAGGCTCGCGAGGAGGCGGAGAGATCAAGGCGGGGATACCTCACGAGGAACCCGTTACGCACGCCATGACGATCGAGACCAGGCGGGTGCCGGCCTGCGTAGTGTCCTTGTTTCCTCTTTGGTGCAAAGGGGGCAAGCACAGGCCGAGGCATCGGGTAAAGGTTGCCATTCCGGTGCAACGAGACCAAGACCAGCAGAGCGGCAGGACGGAGGTCACCGTGGAGCCCAAGACGGCGTCATCACCAGTGCTTTTGGCAGCCGAAGACCACCTTTGGTCAGGATAACTTGTACTATATGTTCCCCTTCAAAATGGCCAATTGTTGGCGCCCTTCCCGCTCATTATTTGGGGAGAGGCCCAGGGCCTCTATAAATAGAGCTAGCCACCACAAAGTAAGGGGGGATAAGACATCAAGAGATCTGGTAGAACCCTAGCAGAGGGAGAAGACATCGAGAGATCTGGTAGAACCCTAGCAGAGAGAGAGGGAGGCGACTGAACTCACCCTAGCAGTTCATCGCACCAGCTCAACAACACCTCTCGTGAGGCTGTTCTTCCTTTGTACTGTTCATCATCAGCCCCCTGAGGCAATCCACCACACCACACACTAGAGTAGGGTATTACACCACAAAGGTGGCCCAAACTAGCATAAACCTTGTGTCCCTTGTCTTGTTCGTTGTTTCCAGCTTAGATCACGCGAGGAGACTGGACGTAGATCGGTAGGGGAGAGATATCCGCGCGCACCCTAGTGTTCGAACCTCAAGGGTTTGCCGGGACCCGAAATCTGATAGATATAGCCGCATTGTGGGTGTTACAAGAACTTCTATCCAAGAAGCCCCTAGGTACAAGTGACATACATATTTAGAGATGTATGTGTCGATGGTGTGCGGTCTAGCCGTACCAAAGCTTTAAAGCAAGAAAGAAGAAAATAATCGAAAAAAGAGAAAAATGGAAACTACACAGGAGGAGGAGGCGAACACGAGGTTTAGCGCTAGGCATAGAATCTTCGGAGTCTGGCCGCGTTCCAGGGGTTCGGCTCGAGGCGATTTTCTGATGCATCGCGAAGACGGTATGCTCCTCCGGTGAGAACTTCGTCAATTGTGAAGGGACCCTCCCAATTGGGCTTGAGTTTGTCCTTTTTCTTGTTTGGTAGGCGTAGAACGAGTTCGCCAATGTTGTAAGTCTTGGTCCGTACTTCTCTGCTTTGATATCTTCGAGCCTGCTTTTGGTAAAATGTTGAACGGGCTTTTGCGACATCGCGTTCCTCCTCCAGGGCATCTAGGCCATCCTGCCGATCAAGCTCGGCTTCTCTCTCTTCGTACATACACACTCGAGGTGGGTCGTGAATAATATCGCAGGGCAATACGGCCTCTGCGCCAGACACCATGAAGAAAGTTGTGTATCCGGTGGTGCGGTTGGGTGTGGTCCGCAGCCCCTAGAGTATGGAGTCGAGCTCCTCAACCCAGTGCTTGTCTGATTCTTTCAAGGACCGCACTAGTCTGGGCTTGATGCCGCTCATAATAAGACCATTGGCTCATTTGACTTGACCGTTTGTTTGTGGGTGGTAGATGGAGGCGTAATCGAGTTTAATACCCAGATTAGTACACCAGGTTTTTACTTCGTTGGATATGAAATTGGATCTGTTGTCAGTGATGATGTTGTGTGGGACACCATAATGGTGCACAACACCGGATATGAAGTGTATCATCGGGCCGGACTCAGCCGTTTTGACCGGCTTAGCTTCTATCCACTTAGTGAATTTGTCCACCATAACCAGAAGATTTTTTTCTTATGGATTCCCCCTTTAAGGGGTCCAACCATATCGAGTCCCCAGACTGCAAAAGGCCAAGTGATGGGGATTGTTTGCAAAGCGGTGGGGGCATATGGCTTTGATTGGCGAAGAGTTGGCATCCAATGCAACGTTGGACAAGGTCCTGCGCATCTGCTCGGGGCGTCAGCCAATAAAACCCTGTACAGAAGGCCTTACCAGCAAGGGCCTGAGCTACGGCGTGGTGACCGCCGAGCCCGGCATGAATTTCATCCAAGAGCTGCCACCCCTCTTCCTCGGATATACATCGTTGAAGGACTCCGGTGGCGCTTTTCTTGTAGAGCTCTCCATCATGAACCTTGTAGGCCTTTGAATGCCAGACAATGCAGCGGGCCTCATTCTAGTCCTCAGGAAGCTCTTTCCTGTTGAGGTAGGCCAGGAAGGGTTCGGTCCATGGGGCAATGATTGCCATGATGAGATGCGCCGATGGTGTTATTTCGATGGCTGAGCCCTCGACAACGTCGGTGTTTCCGGGATCTTGGATTATGTTTGGTTCCGGACTAGTATTGCCGTTTTCCCCCTGCCACACCATGGATGTCTTGAATAGCCTTTCCAGGAAAATGTTAGGTAGGACGGGGTCGCGCTTAGCGCCGATACGAGCAAGAACATCCGCCGCTTGATTACTTTCTCGGGCCACATGATGGAACTCGAGCCCCTCGAACCGGGCCGACATTTTTATGACTGCGTTATGATACGCTGCCATCTTCCGATTTTTAGCGTAGAAATCTCCGTTTATTTGAGATATTGCCAGGTTGGAATCCCCGCGTACTTCTAGGCGTTGTATGCCCATGGAGACAGCCATCTGGAGACCATGTAATAAGGCCTCGTATTCAGCTGCATTATTGGAGTCTGTGTATAGTATTTGGAGAATGTACTAGACAATGTCTCCAGTAGGGGACGTTAAAACGACACCCGCTCCTAACCCTGCCAGCATTTTGGAGCCGTCGAAATACATGACCCAATTGGAGTATGTGCCGTACTCTTTAGGGAGTTCGGCCTCTGTCCATTCGGCGATGAAGTCGGCCAGTACTTGGGATTTGATAGCTCGACGCGGTTTATATGTAATGTCAAATGGGAGGAGTTCAATGGCCCATTTGGCAAATCCGGCCCATAGCATCGCGGTTGTTTATAATGTCATTGAGTGGTACTTTAGAGGCCACCGTGATCGGACACTACTGGAAGTAGTGATGGAGCTTTCGTGATGCCATGAAGACCGCATATGCTATTTTTTGATAATGAGGGTACCGGGATTTGCATGGTGTAAGGACAGTAGATACATAGTATACTGGCTTCTGAAGCAGGAATTTATGTTCGTCCTGTTCTCGTTCGACAACGAGTACGGCGCTCACCACCTAGTGTGTTGCCGATATGTATAGTAACATCGGTTCACCGGCATTTGATGCGACCAGAATTGGATTGCTCGCAAGAAGGGTTTTTATTTCCTCCAGTCCGGCTGTTGCCGTGTTCATTCACTCAAAGTGGTCGGTTCGTCGTAGAAGGCAATAGAGTGGCAGTGCCTTTTCTCCCAATCTGGAGATAAAGCGGCTGAGAGCTGCTATGCAACCTGCGAGCTTTTGGACTTGTTTAAGGTCTGTTGGCTTAGCCAATTGTGACAAAGCTCGGATTCTGGTCAGGTTTGCTTCGATTCCTCTATTGGAAACGATGAAGCCCAACAGTTTTCCCGCGGGGACGCCGAAGACACACTTTTCTGGGTTGAGCTTAATGTCATATGCCCGGAGGTTGTCGAATGTAAGACGTAAGTCGTCTATTAGTGTTTCGACGTGCGTGGTTTTGATGACGACGTCATCGACGTAAGCTTCTACTGTTTTACCGATCTGTTTCTCCAGGCATGTTTGAATCATGGGTTGGTATGTGTCACCGGCGTTCTTGAGCCCAAAGGGCATGGTGTTGAAGTAGAATGGCCCATATAGGGTGATAAATGTTGTTGCAGCTTGATTGGACTCCTTCATTTTGATTTGATGGTATATGGAATATGCATCGAGGAAACACAGTGAGTCGTGTCCTGCAGTGGCATCGATGATTTGATCAATGTGAGGGAGGGGGAAGGGATCCTTAGGGAAAGCCTTATTGAGGTCTTTGAAATCGATGCACAGGCGCCTAGATTTGTCCTTCTTTGGTACCATCACCAGGTTTGCCAGCCAGTCCGGGTGTTTGATTTCTCTAATGAATCCGGCCTCGATGAGTTTGGCCAGCTCCTCCCCCATGGCTTGTCACTTGGGTTCGGAAAAGCGCCCCAGTGATTGCTTGACCGGCTTGAACCCCTTTAATATATTGAGGCTATGTTTCGCCAGCTCCCGTGGGATCCCTAGCATACCTGAAGGGTGCCAGGCGAATATGTCCCAGTTTTCGCGCAGGAATTCTCATAGTGCAGTGTCGACTGTTGGGTTAGTTGAGCTTCGATAGATGCAGTCTTCCTGGGGTCCGTTGGGTGGACCTGGAATTTGACTATTTCTTCTGCTGGTTTAAAGGATGTGGATTTAGGGCATTTGTCGAGGATCACGTCATCCCTGTCCACCGTGGAGCGTAGTGCGGTTAATTCTTCGGCCGCGAGGGCTTCGGATAGCTCCTCTAGGGCCAGGGATGCAGTTTTGTTTTCAGCGCGGAGTGCTATGTCCGGATTACTGACAAGAGTGATTATACCGTTTGGTCTAGGCATTTTGAGCTTCATATACACGTAATGGGGGATGTCTTGAAAGCGTGTAAAAGCATGCCGCCCCAACAGGGCGTGATATCCACTCCTGAAAGGGGCCACTTGGAAAGTTATTTCTTTGGACTGATAGTTCTCCGGTGTGCCGAATACTATGTCAAGTGTGATTTTGCCCGCGCACCGCGCCTCCCGACTTGGAATAATTCCTCGGAAGGTTGTGTTACTTTACATGATGTGGCTCCTGTCTATTTCCATTTTATGGAGTGTGTCCTCATAAATGAGGTTTAGTCCGCAGCCGCCGTCCATGAGAACCTTGGTAAGTCGAAACCCATCCACGATGGGACTGAGTACTAATGCGGCTGGAGCCCGCACTGTTCTGTACTTTGGTTCGTCACTGGCGTTGAATGTTATAGCCATGTCACTCCAGGGGTTTATCGCAGCGATTTGGCAGACTTCGGCGAGCTCGCGAAGCGCCCTTTTGTGCTTGTTTCTTGAAGCGAATGTCTCAAAGACCGTCAATACTCTTGAGTTATCGTCCCCTGGAGGATGCCATTCTGGGTCGTCCCTGATAAGGATGTCTTCGCCGCTCTTGGCTACCTGTCGTAGTATCCAACATGCTCCAAGGCTGTGGGTTGCCACGGTATCTGGCGTTGTATGTATTTTGCATGGGCCGTCGAGCCATCCCACCAGAACGATGTCGTGCCGCATAGCGGTTTTGTGTTTCTTCACTGTTGTACTGGGGGTGCCGCGAGGGTGTGCCATTTTCGCCTGTATGGGGAGTTGAGTTGGGACTGATGGTTCCCAGTGAGCTGCGTGAGTTTTCCAGGTGCTCTCCATTGCATTGTACTTTTGTATGATGGTTGCTAAGTCAGCGAATTTCAGTATGCGACGGCGATTGATGGCGTTGAGGATTCCTTCGTCTGCACAATTGTTGTAGAACGCTGATATTGCGTCCTCGTCATGACAATCTTTTATCTTGTCCTTGACAAGGAGGAATCTGGCCCAGAAGTGGTGGAGCGTTTCCTGAGACTGCCGTTTTATGCTCATGAGAGTGTCTATATCCGGGTGGGTGGGTGGAATTAAATCCAAACCCCGACCTGACCGATTATCCGAAGTCTTATGACCTTCCAGGCTTAACAGTCCAGGTTCCGGAATATCTTCTGATTGTGTAGGACCGTCGTCCGATGCTATGTTCGGAGGGCTGGTCACATCCTTTCGTGGGTGGGTATTCGGCTCTTCCTGATCTGCAGTCTGATCATAGTCCGTCTTTGGTATGGACGAAGATTCGTCGTCTTGCTCCACGACTACTGCAATCTGGTACGTGACCGGTAGGCTCTCGATTTCTCCTTGATCGGTTTTAGGCCCAATCCGATCGTAATTTGTGGCTATTCCCAAAGCTGCAATGTGATCTAGGAGTTCGTTCAAAGACGAAAACTCTGTCAGATCCATCTGCTTGGAGTGCTCGGAGTTGATGCGAAGGTGGTTTTCGATGGCCCGAGAGGTCATCATCGGCTCAACGGCCGAGTGGGCGATCATAGTGAAGCCGCCCAACCGGAGGGTTTGGCCCAGGGCCAGAGCTCCCTCGGAGGTCATGTTGTCTTTAAGGACGAGGCGAGCCGTCGATCCTTTCATCGACGTTAAAGTAGAACTCTCAATGAAAGCACCAATGTCGGTGTCAAAACCGGCGGATCTCGGGTAGGGGGTCCCGAACTATGCGTCTAGGATCGATGATAACAGGAGACATGGGACACAATGTTTACCCAGGTTCAGGCCCTCTCTATAGAGGTAATACCATACATCCTGCTTGATTGATATTGATGAATATGAGTGTTACAAGAGGTGATCTACCATGAGATTGAGATGGCTAAACCCTAGAAGCCTAGCCTATATGACTATGGTAATGAATATATCCTTTCCGTACTAACCCGTCCGGTTTATATAGACACCGGGGGGATCTAGGGTTTACATAGAGTCGGTTACATAAGAAGGGATCTTCATAATCGGTTGCCAAGCTTGCCTTCCACGCTAAGGAGAGTCCAATCCGGACACAGGTACAGTCTTCGGCCTTCATATCTTCACAGCCCATCAGTCCGGCCCAGGGATAACAGGCCGGACGCCCGAGGACCCCTTAGTCCAGGACTCCCTCAGCGGGATGACTGGTTCCTCGGGTAGTGGAGCCGGACACCGAATCCGCTTCGCCCTCTCCGTCCATTCCTGAAGAAGCAATGGTAATAAAATTTTACATATCCTCCTTGAAACAAGCAAGTAGAGGATGCGTTAAAGGCTTACCTCGTTGGCGGGGTGGGTAATGTCGTGCCCACTGTCTGACTCTATGGCTAGCGGCGTCTCATTGCCTTTGAAGAGCAACTTCCAGGCGTCTTTGTGAGTGGTTCCGAAGAGCCTTTCCAGAGTTTGTTGCTTCTTCGGATTGAATTCCCATAAAGGGCAGCTTCGGCTTTGGCATAGGAGAATCCGGCGAACTAGCATCACTTGGATTACGTCGACGAGCTTAATGTTCTTATCCGCCATGCTTTGAATGCGCATTTGCAGCGCTATCAGCTCGTCTGACGAAGACCAATTCGGGCCCTTCTCAATCCAGGAGGTGAGCCGCATTGGAGCTCCGGAGTTGAATTCGGCAGCCGTGGCCCAGGTGGCACCGCGGGGTTCTGTGATGTAGAACCATAGTTTCTGCCACTCCTTGATAGTCTCCATGAAAGTACCTTTTGGCTAGGAGACATTGGTTAGCTTCCTCACCATGGCGCCTCCGCACTCCACGTGCTGGCCATCCACCACCTTCAGATTCACGTTGAACACCTTGAGCCATAGCTCGAAGTGGGGTTGGACGCGGAGGAAGGCCTCACGCACGACAATGAACGCCGAGATGTTGAGGAAAGAGTTTGGGACTAGATCATGGAAGTCTAGCCCGTAATAGAATATCAGCCTGCGGACGAAAGGCTAGAGTGGAAACCCTAGCCCGCGGATGAAATGAGGGATGAATACCACCCTCTCGTTGGGCTTCGGTGTAGGGACGACTTGCCCCTTGGTTGGAAGACGGTGGGCGATTTCCTTCACCAAATACCCGGTTGCCCGAAGCTCAGTAATATCCTTCTCCTTGACGGAGGAGGCCATCCACTTGCCTTGACCTCTGGATCCGGACATGGTTGATTGCTTGCTTGAGTGGGGGAAGATGAGAACTTGGGCGCTGGAGTTCACGAATGGAAGGGCAGAGGAAGAAGAAGGCGTGGGTGAAGAAAGGGAGTCCTTATCTCCTTATAAAGGGAGTGAATATCGAACGCCTCCCCACTCGCCCTAAAACTTGCCGATTCCCAAGGGTTGTGCAAATGGTATGGTTGGATTATCCACGCCCGTATTCATGAGAATCCCGCGATAAGGGGACACGATCTCTGCTTTGACAAGACGTGCCCATGGAAACCGCATCTCGAAATGCGGAACGGCAGAAAAAACGGTTCGGTATAATGACCGGATAGACGTGATGTCATGTTGCAAAAGGTTGTCAGCAGATGGGACTCATGAAATATTATATTCTCTAAAGATGTGTGTGCGGTACTTGTGTTGTAGATCCGGACACGTTCGTTTCATCCGAAGACTATCTTGGAGTATTCGGAAAGGGGAACCCGCCTTGCAATGCCGAAGACAATCTGCATGCCGCACACCTCGTCATTGAAGCCTGGTTTAGGGGCTACTGAGGGAGTCCTGGACTAAGGGGTCCTCGGGCGTCCGACCTATTGGATATGGGCTGGACTGATGGGCCGTGAAGATACAAAGACCGAAGACTCTGGCCGTGTCCGGATGGGACTCTCCTTGGCATGGAAGGCAAGCTTGGCGACCAAATATGAAGATTCCTTTCTCTGTAACTGACCTTATGTAACCCTAGATCCCCTTGGTGTTTATATAAACCGGAGGCCTAGGTCCGTAGAAAGCTCGGATAATAATCATAGTCAAACAGGCTAGACTTTTAGGGTTTAGCCATCAAGATCGACTCTTGTAATACCCCTATATATTCATCAAGATCAATCTAGCAGGAAGTAGCGTATTACCTCCATAGAGAGGGCCCGAACCTGGGTAAACATTGTGTCCCCTGTCTCCTTTTACCATCAATCTTAGACGCACAGTTTGGGACCCCCTACCCGAGATCCGTCGGTTTTGACACCAACAGCCATCTCACATGATTGGTCCACACAAAATGTTATGCTCGTTCAATCTCTTGGAAATAATCTACTTTCCGTATCTAGACTTGCTGACTTTGGTTTCAATGTCCTATTTACTGAAGTAGATTGCCAAGTGTTTCATAGAGATAACCACAATATGGTCTTACCAGTTTACATAGAGGTTATCTTTACTTTGTTGATTTCACTAAAAAGGCTCAACCTAGAACTTGCTTAATTGCTAAATCTTCTAAAGGTTGGTTGTGGCATAGAAGATTATGTCATGTGGGCATGCGAAATCTTGATAAGCTTATTAAAGGTGATCCTATCCCTGGAGTAAAAGATGTTATATTTGACAAGGATAGATTGTGGAGTGCTTGTCAAGCCGGAAAACAAGTTGGAGGAACTCATCCCGTGAAGAACATCATGACCACGAGAAGACCGCTCGAGCTACTTCATATGGATCTCTTTGGTCCCAATGCCTACAAAAGTCTCCGTGGTAACTCATTTGGTCTAGTCATAGTCGATGATTTTTCAAGATTTACGTGGGTGTTCTTTCTTGATGATAAATCGCAGGTCCAAAAGATCTTCAAGAACTTCGCTAGGAAGGCCCAAAATCAATTTGAAGTGAAGATCAAGAAGGTTCGAAGCGACAATGGTCCAGAGTTCAAGAAGGCAAATGTGGGTACCTTTCTTGACGAAGAAGGGATTCACATGAGTTCTCAGCTACATACGCACCTCAATAAAATGGAGTTGTTGAGAGGAAGAACCGGACTCTTATTGAGATGGAGAGAACGATGCTTGATGAGTACAAGACACGAAGACAGTTTTGGGCGGAAGCGGTTGAGAGAGCTTGTCATGCAACAAAACGCTTGCATCTTCGCAAGCTACTCGGCAAGACGGCATACAAGCTTCTCACCGAGAGCAATTTTCAGTTGATGTAGGAGACAAAGACCCTTCAGAAGCAATCCAAGACTTGTCTATTGGCAAGATTCGTCCAACGGAGGTGAAGGAGAGTACCTCGTCCGTCCAAGTGGAAGGTTCTACCTCACGATAAGGTGAACCAAGAGTTGACATGGAAGCATCCACAAGTGGAACATGCCAAGATGAAGAAAACGCGGAAGTACACCAAGATGAACCTCATCAACCTCCTTCTCCACCTCGACAAGAGAACGAGAACGTCAATAACTAAGAAGGCCAAGAAGAAGAACGAGATGATGATGAAGATGATCCACCCCGACCCAAACAAAAGCTCCCACGAGTTCGAGCAAGAGTCTCAAGAGACCATCCCGTCGAACAAATCTTCAATGATATCCAAACTGGGAGAATCACTCGCTCTAAAACTCATTTGGCTAATTTCGTGAACATTATTCGTTCATCTCTAGCATTGAACCTATGAAGGTTGAAGAAGCATTGGAAGATCCATATTGGATAAATGCTATGCACGAAGAGCTACACAACTTTGAGAGAAACCAAGTGTGGACATTGGTCGAGAAGCCCGACAACAACCACAACATCATCGGTACCAAATTGGTGTTTCGCAACAAGCAAGTCGAAGATGGACAAGTAGTTTGCAACAAAGCACGTCTCATCGCCCAAGGCTACACTTAAGTCGAAGATATGGACTATGGTGAGACATATACCCCTGTTGCTAGACTTGAGTCCATCCGCATCTTACTTCCCTATGCCAATCATCATGATATCACCTTATACCAAATGGACATTAAAAGTGCTTTTCTAAAGGGTGAAATTGAGGAGGAAGTTTATGTTAAATAACCTCCCGGCTTTGTTAATCCTAAGAAACCCAATCATGTTTACAAACTGCACAAAGCTCTTTATGGTCTTAAACAAGCTCCTAGAGCGTGGTACAAATGTTGATCAAGTTCCTTATTGAAAAAGGCTTTGAGATTGGAAAGATTGATTCTACTCTTTTTCCTAAAAGGGTTAATGGTGAATTATTTGTGTGCCAAATTTATGTTGATGATATCATATTTGGTTCGACTAACCCTCATTTTAGTGAAAAGTTTGGGAAGCCAATGTCGGAGAAGTTTGAGATGTCTATGATGAGTGAACTCAAGTTCTTTCTTGGTTTGCAAATCAAGCAAACTAAGGAAGGCACCTTTGTCTCTCAAACAAAGTACACCAAGGACTTATTCAAGAAGTTCAACATGCAAGAAAGCAAAGGTATGAAAACCCACATGCCTACTAGTGGACATCTTGACTTGACCAAGGATGGCAAACCAGTTGACCAAAAGGTTTATCGCTCTATGATTGGTTCATTATTATATCTATGTGCCTCCCATCCCGATATCATGCTAAGTGTATGCATGTGTGCACGATATCAAGTGGCCCCCAAAGAATGTCATCTTAAGGCTGTGAAAAGGATAGTGAGATACCTAATACATACACCAAATTTTGGCATTTGGTATCCTAAGAGGTCTTCTTTTGATCTTGTTGGCTACTCCGATTCGGACTATGCCAGTGACAAGGTTGATAGAAAGTCCACTTCGGGTACTTGTCAATTTCTTGGTAGATCTCTTGTGTCTTGGTCCTCCAAGAAAGAAAACTCGGTATCCTTATCCACCGCCGAAGCGGAATACATTGCCGCCAGTTCATGTTGTGCTCAATTACTTTGGATGACCAAAATTCTTAAAGATTATGGGATCTATGTGAAACATGATCCCTTGCTTTGTGACAGTGAAAGTGCTATTAAGATTGCTCATAGTCCCGTGCAACATTCTCGAACTAAGCACATTGAAGTTCGTCATCATTTCATTCGAGATCATGTTGCTATAGGGGACATTGATCTTAAGCATGTTCGTACCGATAAGCAATTGGCGGATATATTCACCAAACCGCTTGATGAGAAAGTCATTTGCCATTTGAGAGGTGAATTGAACATCATTGATGCTTCAAAATTGGAGTAGAAACTCCATTTGGATACATGCAAGGCATGAGCCTTTGACTAATCCTTGATTTTTTTTTTCTTATGATGATGATCATATGTCTTGGATATATTTGCACCCTTGCATGCTATCTAACCCTCGTAGGTACTTGGATGAATCAAAATCTATGAGATTGCAAATCACTCACATCTTGAGCAGTCTCTACATCACCAAGTCTCTACAATATGGTGCCTGAAGACAAGGAAGCATGAAACCTTTCAACATATCCTTTGACCATTCACTACTAGAAAAACGGGTATAGCTAATATGGACATTAATGGCGCACCATGTATGTGGTGCGCCACTGCTATATAGCAGTGGCGCACCAGATATAGGTGCGCCATTAATGGCCATATTACTAATGGTGCACCTGGTACGTGGTGCGCCATTACTAGTTTTGTCCTGGCCCCACACCCCTCCCCAGACTTACCAGTGGCACGCCAGGGGATAGTGCGCCATTACTAGTTTGAACTAGTAATGGCGCACCACACCCACGGTGCACCACTACTAAAAATTGTTTTTTTTCAAAACTAGCAATGGCGCACCAGCCGATAGTGCGCCATTACTAGTTTTAACTAGTAATGGTGCACCACACACTCGGTGCGCCACTACTAACAATTGTTTTTTTATTTTATTTTTCAAAACTAGCAATGGCGCACCACACACCAGGTGCACCATTAGTAACCCTGGTTACCAGTGGCAGATTCTTAGGATGTGCGCCATTGGTAACCTGAGAGCAGCTAAATATTTTTGGCAGCCACCTACCACACTCAGTTTCCCCACTTCATTCTCTCCACCTCTACCAAGCTTGGTCTCGGCTGCCTCCTCCTCCTCACCTCATTTGCACCATAGATTCACCCAAATTAAGTGGTTAAATGTCCTTTTTTTGATAGGTAAGTTAGGGGAAAGCTTTCTTTATGTTCTAGATCTACTTTTTTCTCCCTCCAACAACATACACACTTTTTATGGCCTAGATCTACGTATGTTTGTGGTGTCGCATATGTTTGTGTTTGCAGGTACCGGTATTTGAAATGCGATAGTTGCTAATATTTTGCAGGAATGTTGATTCATTTCCGTTTCGGCGAGAATTTGGCACTATGCATTCTTTTTGGTCCTATTTTTAGTCAAAGTCATGCCAATTTTTTTGGTTCTAAAATATCGTTTTGGTCTACCCCGCAGGCGACCATGGTCCGCACGATGACTGAAGGCATCGTGAATAGGTCTTTGAGCTCCGCCAAGGACGAGATGCTTCAAAAGAACGAGAGGGAGATAAGATGTCCGTGTTGAAGATGCAAGTTGAAGATCCTTATGGACCCAGATTTCGGACAAGTGCGGGACCACCTGCTCTTGCGTAGTTTCATGGATGGCTATTGGTGGCAATGTGATGAAGATGATTATGAAGTCGTCCATGGGGGCGGGCAAGAAATAAGGAAGGGCAGCAAGACAACCGCGGCGAGGGTGGGCGAGAAGATGGAAAATCTCCAGGACATGATCACGAAGTAGATGCAAGACACAGTCATCATGTAGAAGATGCTGGACAGGATGATGAGGAAGATCAAGACAAAGGGCATGATCATGAAGATGAAGATGCCAGAGCAGACAACGATGGGCCATCGATGGGCTTGGTGCAGGACCCTCATATTCAAGAGCTGCTTCTCAAGAAGACGGGTAACGCAAGAGCTGCCGCCCGAGAGAAAGCCAAGATGGATCAACTGGAGATAGACGCGGTCATTCCATTGTATGAAGGATGCAGGCCCGAGGATACCCGCCTGAAAGTAACGCTCATGGCTCTAGAGATGAAGGTAAAAACCAAAATGACAGACGCATGCTTCGACGAGAACATGTCATTCTGGCACGAACGTCTTCCCAAGGGGAACAAGTGCCTGACTAGTTTTGAGGAGGCGAAGAAAATCGTGTGTCCTATGGATTTACCGCACATGAAATACCATGTGTGCATGAATGATAGCATCATTTATCAGGACGAGCACACAGAGTCTACCGTATGTCCGGTGTGCAGCATCACTCGATACAAGAAGAGGAAGAAAGCTCCTCGAAAAGTGGTGTAGTACTTTCCAATCACTCCTCATCTGCAGCGGTATTTTGCGGACCCTAAGCTAGCAAACCTCCTGCGTTGGCACGCGGATAGGGAGGAGAAGAAGCGAGAAGATGACGGAAATGATCCGGAGATAAATAAAAAAGACAAGATGCTGAGTCACCCTAAGGATGCAGCCAGTGGCAAGCGTTGAACTTCGAACACCCAGAATTTGGGGACGATCCAAGGAACATCATGCTGGGCGCGAGCACCGATGGAGTCAATCCATTTGGTAGCCAGAGAAGCACACATAGCATATGGCCTGTGTTTGTATGGATGTACAACCTTCCCCCCTAGTTGTGCATGAAGAGGAAGTACATTCAAATGAGTATGCTAATTGAAGGGCCGAAACAAGCAGGGAATGACATCAATCTGTATTTGGGGCTGCTGAAAGAGGAGCTAGATGAAGGAAATATGCCCTAGAGGCAATAATAAAGTTATTATTTACTTCCTTATATCATGATAAATGTTTATTATTCATGCTAGAATTGTATTTACCGGAAACATAATACATGTGTGAATACATAGACCAACAGAGTGTCACTAGTATGCCTCTACTTGACTAGCTCGTTAATCAAAGATGGTTATGTTTCCTAACCATGAACAAAGAGTTTTTATTTGATTAACGAGGTCACATCATTAGTTGAATGATCTGATTGACATGACCCATTCCATTAGCTTAGCACCCGATCATTTAGTATGTTGCTATTGCTTTCTTCATCACTTATACATGTTCCTATAACTATGAGATTATGCAACTCCTGTTTACCGGAGGAATACTTTGGGTACTACCAAATGTCACAACGTAACTGGGTGATTATAAAGGAGTACTACAGGTGTCTCCAATGGTAGATGTTGGGTTGGCGTATTTCGAGATTAGGGTTTGTCACTCCGAGTGTCGGAGAGGTATCTCTGGGCCCTCTCGGTAATGCACATCACATAAGCCTTGCAAGCACTGCAACTAATATGTTAGTTGTGAGATGATGTATTATGGAACGAGTAAAGAGACTTGCTGGTAACGAGATTGAACTAGGTATTGGATACCGACGATCGAATCTCTGGCAAGTAACATACCGATGACAAAGGGAACAACGTATGTTGTTATGTGGTCTGACCGATAAAGATATTCGTAGAATATGTAGGAGCCAATATGGGCATCCAGGTCCCGCTATTGGTTATTGACCGGAGACGTGTCTCGGTCATGTCTACATTGTTCTCGAACCGTAGGGTCCGCACGCTTAACGTTACGATGACAGTTATTATGAGTTTATGCATTTTGATGTACCGAAGGTTGTTCGGAGTCCCGGATGTGATCACGGACATGACGAGGAGTCTCGAAATGGTCGAGACGTAAAGATTGATATATTGGAAGCCTATGTTTGGACACCGGAAGTGTTCCCGGTGAAATCGGGATTTTACCGGAATACCGGGAGGGTTACCGGAACCCCCCGGGAGGCAAATGGGCCTATTGGGCCTTAGTGGAAAAGTGAAAAGGGGCTACCCACAAGGGCTGCGCACCTCCCCCCTTCCCTAGTCCTATTAGGACTAGGAGAAGGGGCCGGCCCCCCTCTCTTCTCTCTTCTCTTTGAAGAGTCCTCTTAGGAATAGGATTGGGGGGGAGTCCTACTCCCGGTAGGAGTGGGACTCCCCCTGCGCCTCTCTCCCTGGCCGGCCGAACCCCTCCCCCTGCTCCTTTATATACGGGGGCAGGGGGCACCCCATAGACACACAAGTTGATCATTGTTGATCGTTCCTTAGCCGTGTGCGGTGCCCCCTGCCACCAAATTCCACCTCGGTCATATTGTTGTAGAGCTTAGGCGAAGCCCTGCGTCGGTAGTACATCAAGATCGTCACCACGCCGTTGTGCTGACGGAACTCTTCCTCGACGCTTTGCTGGATCGGAGCCCGAGGATCGTCATCGAGCTGAACGTGTGCCAAGAACTCGGAGGTGCCGGAGTAACGGTGCTTGGATTGGTCGGATTGGGAAGAAGACGTACGACTACTTCCTCTACGTTGTGAGATCTCTTCCGCAGTCGGTCTGCGTTGGTACGTACACAATACTCTCCCCCTCGTTGCTATGCATCACCATGATCTTGCGTGTGCGTAGGAAAATTTTCGAAATTACTACGTTCCCCAACAGTGGCATCCGAGCCTAGGTTTTATGGTTTGATGTTATTTGCACGAGTAGAACACAAGTGAGTTGTGGGCGATACAAGTCATACTGCCTACCAGCATGTCATACTTTGGTTCGGCGGTATTGTTGGACGAGACGATCCGGACCAACCTTACACGTACTCTTACGCGAGACCGGTTCCCTCGACGTGCTTTGCACATAGATGGCTTGCGGAAGACTGTCTCTCCAACTTTAGTTGAACCAAGTGTGACTACGCCCGGTCCTTGAGAAGGTTAAAACGGAGTCTATTTGACAAACTATCGTTGTGGTTTTGATGCGTAGGTGAGATGAGTTCTTAGTTAAGCCCGTAGCAGCCACGTAAAACTTGCAACAACAAAGTAGAGGACGTCTAACTTGTTTTTGCAGGGCATGTTGTGATGTGATATGGTCAAGGCATGATGCTGATTTTATTGTATGAGATGATCATGTTTTGTAACCGAGTTATCCGCAACTGGCAGGAGCCATATGGTTGTCGCTTTATTGTATGCAATGCAATCGCGATGTAATGCTTTACTTTATTGCTAAGCGGTAGTGATAGTCGTGGAAGCATAAGATTGGCGAGATGACAACGATGCTACGATGGAGATCAAGGTGTCGCGCCGGTGACGATGGTGATCATGACGGTGCTTCGGAGATGGAGATCACAAGCACAAGATGATGATGGCCATATCATATCACTTATATTGATTGCATGTGATGTTTATCCTTTTATGCATCTTATCTTGCTTTGATTGACGGTAGCATTATAAGATGATCTCTCACTAAATTATCAAGAAGTGTTCTCCCTGAGTATGCACCGTTGCCAAAGTTCGTCGTGCCCAGACACCACGTGATGATCGGGTGTGATAAGCTCTACGTCCATCTACAACGGGTGCAAGCCAGTTTTTGCACACGCAGAATACTCAGGTTAAACTTGACGAGCCTAGCATATGAAGATATGGCCTCGGAACACAGAGACCGAAAGGTCGAGCATGAATCATATAGTAGATATGATCAACATGACGATGTTCACCATTGAAAACTACTCCATCTCACGTGATGATCGGTTATGGTTTAGTTGATTTGGATCACGTGATCACTTAGAGGATTAGAGGGATGTCTATCTAAGTGGGAGTTCCTAAGTAATTTGATTAACAGAACTTAAAGTTATCATGAACTTAGTACCTGATAGTATCTTGCTTGATTATGTTAATTGTAGATAGATGGCTCGTGCTGTTGTTCCGTAAAATTTTAATGCGTTCCTTGAGAAAGCAAAGTGGAAAGATGATGGTAGCAATTACACGGACTGGGTCCGTAACCTGAGGATTATCCTCATTGCTGCACAGAAGAATTACGTCCTGGAAGCACCGCTGGGTGCCAGGCCTGCTGCTGGAGCAACGCCAGATGTTATGAACGTCTGGTAGAGCAAAGCTGATGACTACTCGATAGTTCAGTGTGCCACGCTTTACGGCTTAGAATCGGGACTTCAACGATGTTTTGAACGTCATGGAGCATATGAGATGTTCCAGGAGTTGAAGTTAATATTTCATGCAAATGCCCGAATTGAGAGATATGAAGTCTCCAATAAGTTCTATAGCTGCAAGATGGAGGAGAACAGTTTTGTCAGTGAGCATATACTCAAAATGTCTGGGTATAATAATCACTTGATTCAGATGGGAGTTAATCATCCAGATGATTGCGTCATTGACAAAATTCTCCAATCACTGCCACCAAGCTACAAGAGCTTCGTGATGAACTATAATATGCAAGGGATGAACAAGACTATTCCCGAGCTCTTCGCAATGCTGAAAGCTGTGGAGGTAGAAATCAAGAAGGAGCATCAAGTGTTGATGGTTAACAAAACCACTGGTTTCAAGAAAAAGGGCAAAGGGAAGAAGAAGGGGAACTTCAAGAAGAACAACAAGCAAGTTGCTGCTCAGGAGAAGAAACCCAAGTCTGGACCTAAGCCTGAAACTGAGTGCTTCTACTGCAAGCAGACTGGTCACTGGAAGCGGAACTGCCCCAAGTATTTGGCGGATAAGAAGGATGGCAAGGTGAACAAAGGTATATGTGATATACATGTTATTGATGTGTACCTTACTAGAGCTCGCAGTAGCACCTGGGTATTTGATACTGGTTCTGTTGCTAATATTTGCAACTCGAAACAGGGACTATGGAATAAGCGGACGCTAGCAAAGGACGAGGTGACGATGCGCGTGGGAAACAGTTCCAAAGTCGATGTGATCGCAGTCGGCAAGCTACCTCTACATCTACCTTCGGGATTAATATTAGACCTAAATAATTGTTATTTGGTGCCAGCGTTGAGCATGAATATTATATCTGGATCTTGTTTGATGCGAGACGGTTATTCATTTAAATCAGAGAATAATGGTTGTTCTATTTATATGAGTAATATCTTTTATGGTCATGCACCCTTGAAGAGTGGTCTATTCTTATTGAATCTCGATAGTAGTGATACACATATTCATAATGTAGAAGCCAAAAGATGCAGAGTTGATAATGATAGTGCAACTTATTTGTGGCACTGCCGTTTAGGTCATATCGGTGTAAAGCGCATGAAGAAACTCCATACTGATGGGCTTTTGGAACCACTTGATTATGAATCACTTGGTACTTGCGAACCGTGCCTCATAGGCAAGATGACTAAAACACCGTTCTCCGGTACTATGGAGAGAGCAACAGATTTATTGGAAATCATACATACCGATGTATGTGGTCCGATGAATATTGAGGCTCGTGGCGGATATCGTTATTTTCTCACCTTCACAGATGATTTAAGCAGATATGGGTATATCTACTTAATGAAACATAAGTCTGAAACATTTGAAAAGTTCAAGGAATTTCAGAGTGAAGTTGAAAATCATCGTAACAAGAAAATAAAGTTTCTACGATCTGATTGTGGAGGAGAATATTTGAGTTACGAGTTTGGTATACATTTGAAAAATTGTGGAATAGTTTCGCAACTCACGCCACCCGGAACACCACAACGTAATGGTGTGTCCGAACGTCGTAATCGTACTTTACTAGATATGGTACGATCTATGATGTCTCTTACTGATTTACCGCTATCATTTTGGGGTTATGCTTTAGAGACGGCCGCATTCACGTTAAATAGGGCACCATCAAAATCCGTTGAGACGACGCCTTATGAATTATGGTTTGGCAAGAAACCAAAGTTGTCGTTTCTTAAAGTTTGGGGCTGCGATGCTTATGTGAAAAAGCTTCAACGTGATAAGCTCGAACCCAAAGCGGAGAAATGTGTCTTCATAGGATACCCAAAGGAAACTGTTGGGTATACCTTCTATCACAGATCCGAAGGCAAGACATTCGTTGCTAAGAATGGATCATTTCTAGAGAAGGAGTTTCTCTCGAAAGAAGTGAGTGGGAGGAAAGTAGAACTTGACGAGGTAACTGTACCTGCTCCCTTATTGGAAAATAGTACATCACAGAAAACTGTTTCTGCGACACCTATACCAATTAGTGAGGAAGCTAATGATGATGATCATGAAACTTCAGGGCAAGATACTACTGAACCACGTAGATCAACCAGAGTGAGATCCGCACCAGAGTGGTACGGTAATCCAGTTCTGGAAGTCATGCTACTAGATCATGATGAACCTACAAACTATGAAGAAGCGATGGTGAGCCCAGATTCCGCAAAGTGGCTTGAGGCCATGAAATCTGAGATGGGATCCATGTATGAGAACAAAGTATGGACTTTGGTTGACTTGCCTGATGATCGGCAAGCAATTGAGAATAAATGGATCTTCAAGAAAAAGACTGACGCTGACGGTAATATTACTGTCTATAAAGCTCGACTTGTCGCAAAAGGTTTTCGACAAGTTCAAGGGGTTGACTACGATGAGACCTTCTCACCCGTAGCGATGATTAAATCCGTCAGAATCATGTTAGCAATTGCCGCATTTTATGATTATGAAATATGGCAAATGGATGTCAAAACTGCATTCCTGAATGGATTTCTGGAAGAAGAGTTGTACATGATGCAACCAGAAGGTTTTGTCGATCCAAAGGGAGCTAACAAAGTGTGCAAACTCCAGCGATCCATTTATGGACTGGTGCAAGCATCTCGGAGTTGGAATAAATGCTTTGATAGTGTGATCAAAGCATTTGGCTTTATACAGACTTTTGGAGAAGCCTGTATTTACAAGAAAGTGAGTGGGAGCTCTGTAGCATTTCTGATATTATATGTGGATGACATATTGCTGATTGGAAATGATATAGAATTTCTGGATAGCATAAAGGGATACTTGAATAAAAGTTTTTCGATGAAAGACCTCGGGGAAGCTGCTTACATATTAGGCATAAAGATCTATAGAGATAGATCAAGACGCTTAATTGGACTTTCACAAAGCACATACCTTGACAAGATTTTGAAGAAGTTCAAAATGGATCAAGCAAAGAAAGGGTTCTTGCCTGTATTACAAGGTGTGAAGTTGAGTCAGACTCAATGCCCGACCACTGCAGAAGATAGAGAGAAAATGAAAGATGTTCCCTATGCTTCAGCCATAGGCTCTATCATGTATGCAATGCTGTGTACCAGACCTGATGTGTGCCTTGCTATAAGTTTAGCAGGGAGGTACCAAAGTAATCCAGGAGTGGATCACTGGACAGCGGTCAAGAACATCCTGAAATACCTGAAAAAGACTAGGGATATGTTTCTCGTATATGGAGGTGACAAAGAGCTCACCGTAAGAGGTTACGTTGATGCAAGCTTTGACACTGATCCGGACGATTCTAAATCGCAAACCGGATACGTGTTTACTTTAAACGGTGGAGCTGTCAGTTGGTGCAGTTCTAAACAAAGCGTCGTAGCGGGATCTACATGTTCTAGATCTACTTTAAACGGTGGAGCTGTCAGTTGGTCTCGGCTGCCTCCTCCTCCTCACCTCATTTGCACCATAGATTCACCCAAATTAAGTGGTTAAATGTCCTTTTTTTGATAGGTAAGTTAGGGGAAAGCTTTCTTTATGTTCTAGATCTACTTTTTTCTCCCTCCAACAACATACACACTTTTTATGGCCTAGATCTACGTATGTTTGTGGTGTCGCATATGTTTGTGTTTGCAGGTACTGGTATTTGAAATGCGATAGTTGCTAATATTTTGCAGGAATGTTGATTCATTTCCGTTTCGGCGAGAATTTGGCACTATGCATTCTTTTTGGTCCTATTTTTAGTCAAAGTCATGCCAATTTTTTTGGTTCTAAAATATCGTTTTGGTCTACCCCGCAGGCGACCATGGTCCGCACGATGACTGAAGGCATCGTGAATAGGTCTTTGAGCTCCGCCAAGGACAAGATGCTTCAAAAGAACGAGAGGGAGATAAGATGTCCGTGTTGAAGATGCAAGTTGAAGATCCTTATGGACCCGGATTCCGGACAAGTGCGGGACCACCTGCTCTTGGGTGGTTTCATGGATGGCTATTGGTGGCAATGTGATGAAGATGATTATGAAGTCGTCCATGGGGGCGGGCAAGAAATAAGGAAGGGCAGAAAGACAACCGCGGTGAGGGTGGGCGAGAAGATGGAAAATCTCCAGGACATGATCACGAAGTAGATGCAAGACACAGTCATCATGTAGAAGATGCTGGACAGGATGATGAGGAAGATCAAGACAAAGGGCATGATCATGAAGATGAAGATGCCAGAGCAGACAACGATGGACCATCGATGGGCTTGGTGCAGGACCCTCATATTCAAGAGCTGCTTCTCAAGCAGACGGGTAACGCAAGAGCTGCCGCCCGAGAGAAAGCCAAGATGGATCAACTGGAGATAGGCGCGGTCATTCCATTGTATGAAGGATGCAGGCCCGAGGATACCCGCCTGAAAGTAACGCTCATGGCTCTAGAGATGAAGGTAAAAAACAAAAGACCGAGGCATGCTTCGACGAGAACATGTCATTCTGGCACGAACGTCTTCCCAAGGGGAACAAGTCCCTGACTAGTTTTGAGGAGGCGAAGAAAATCGTGTGTCCTATGGATTTACCGCACGTGAAATACCATGTGTGCATGAATGATAGCATCATTTATCAGGACGAGCACACAGAGTCTACCGTATGTCCGGTGTGCAGCATCACTCGATACAAGAAGAGGAAGAAAGCTCCTCGAAAAGTGGTGTAGTACTTTCCAATCACTCCTCATCTGCAGCGGTATTTTGCGGACCCTAAGCTAGCAAACCTCCTGCGTTGGCATGCAGATAGGGAGGAGAAGAAGCAAGAAGATGACGGAAATGGTCCGGAGATAAATAAAAAAGACAAGATGCTGAGTCACCCTAAGGATGCAGCCAGTGGCAAGCGTTGAACTTCGAACACCCAGAATTTGGGGACAATCCAAGGAACATCATGCTGGGCGCGAGCACCGATGGAGTCAATCCATTTGGTAGCCAGAGAAGCACACATAGCATCTGGCCTGTGTTTGTATGGATGTACAACCTTCCCCCCTAGTTGTGCATGAAGAGGAAGTACATTCAAATGAGTATGCTAATTGAAGGGCCGAAACAAGCAGGGAATGACATCAATCTGTATTTGGGGCTGCTGAAAGAGGAGCTAGATGAAGGAAATATGCCCTAGAGGCAATAATAAAGTTATTATTTATTTCCTTATATCATGATAAATGTTTATTATTCATGCTAGAATTGTATTAACCGGAAACATAATACATGTGTGAATACATAGACCAACAAAGTGTCACTAGTATGCCTCTACTTGACTAGCTCGTTAATCAAAGATGGTTATGTTTCCTAACCATGAACAAAGAGTTGTTATTTGATTAACGAGGTCACATCATTAGTTGAATGATCTGATTGACATGACCCATTCCATTAGCTTAGCACCCGATCATTTAGTATGTTGCTATTGCTTTCTTCATGACTTATACATGTTCCTATAACTATGAGATTATGCAACTCCCGTTTACCGGAGGAATACTTTGGGTACTACCAAACGTCACAACGTAACTGGGTGATTATAAAGGAGTACTACAGGTGTCTCCAATCGTAGATGTTGGGTTGGCGTATTTCGAGATTAGGGTTTGTCACTCCGAGTGTCGGAGAGGTATCTCTGGGCCCTCTCGGTAATGCACATCACATAAGCCTTGCAAGCACTGCAACTAATATGTTAGTTGTGAGATGATGTATTATGGAACGAGTAAAGATACTTGCTGGTAACGAGATTGAACTAGGTATTGGATACCGACGATCGAATCTCTGGCAAGTAACATACCGATGACAAAGGGAACAACGTATGTTGTTATGCGGTCTGACCGATAAAGATCTTCGTAGAATATGTAGGAGCCAATATGGGCATCCAGGTCCCGCTATTGGTTATTGACCGGAGACGTGTCTCGGTCATGTCTAAATTGTTCTCGAACCATAGGGTCCGCACGCTTAACGTTACGATGACAGTTATTATGAGTTTATGCATTTTGATGTACCGAAGGTTGTTCGGAGTCCCGGATGTGATCACGGACATGACGAGGAGTCTCGAAATGGTCGAGACGTAAATATTGATATATTGAAAGCCTATGTTTGGACACCGGAAGTGTTCCGGGTGAAATCGGGATTTTACCGGAATACCGGGAGGGTTACCGGAACCCCCCGGGAGGCAAATGGGCCTATTGGGCCTTAGTGGAAAAGTGAAAAGGGGCTTCCCACAAGGGCTGCGCGCCTCCCCCCTTCCCTAGTCCTATTAGGACTAGGAGAAGGGGCCGGCCCCCCTCTCTTCTCTCTTCTCTTTGAAGAGTCCTATTAGGAATAGGATTGGGGGGAGTCCTACTCCCGGTAGGAGTGGGACTCCCCCTGCGCCTCTCTCCCTGGCCGGCCGAACCCCTCCCCCTGCTCCTTTATATACGGGGGCAGGGGGCACCCCATAGACACACAAGATGATCATTGTTGATCGTTCCTTAGCCGTGTGCGGTGCCCCCTGCCACCAAATTCCACCTCGGTCATATCGTTGTAGAGCTTAGGCGAAGCCCTGCGTCGGTTGTACATCAAGATTGTCACCACGCCGTTGTGCTGACGGAACTCTTCCTCGACGCTTTGCTGGATCGGAGCCCGAGGATCGTCATCGAGCTGAACGTGTGCCAAGAACTCGGAGGTGCCGGAGTAACGGTGCTTGGATCGCTCGGATTGGGAAGAAGACGTACGACTACTTCCTCTATGTTGTGAGATCGCTTCCGCAGTCGGTCTGCGTTGGTACGTAGACAATACTCTCCCCCTCGTTGCTATGCATCACCATGATCTTGCATGTGCGTAGGAAAATTTTCGAAATTACTATGTTCCCCAACAGTGGCATCCGAGCCTAGGTTTTATGGTTTGATGTTATTTGCACGAGTAGAACACAAGTGAGTTGTGGGCGATACAAGTCATACTGCCTACCAGCATGTCATACTTTGGTTCGGCGGTATTGTTGGACGAGACGATCCGGACCAACCTTACACGTACTCTTACGCGAGACCGGTTCCCTCGACGTGCTTTGCACATAGATGGCTTGCGGAAGACTGTCTCTCAAACTTTAGTTGAACCAAGTGTGACTACGCCCGGTCCTTGAGAAGGTTAAAACGGAGTCTATTTGACGAACTATTGTTGTGGTTTTGATGCGTAGGTGAGATGAGTTCTTACTTAAGCCCGTAGCAGCCACGTAAAACTTGCAACAACAAAGTAGAGGACGTCTAACTTGTTTTTACAGGGCATGTTGTGATGTGATATGGTCAAGGCATGATGCTGATTTTATTGTATGAGATGATCATGTTTTGTAACCGAGTTATCGGCAACTGGCAGGAGCCATATGGTTGTCGTTTATTGTATGCAATGCAATCGCAATGTAATGCTTTACTTTATTGCTAAGCGGTAGTGATAGTCGTGGAAGCATAAGATTGGCGAGACGACAACGATGCTACGATGGAGATCAAGGTGTCGCGCCGGTGACGATGGTGATCATGACGGTGCTTCGGAGATGGAGATCACAAGCACAAGATGATGATGGCCATATCATATCACTTATATTGATTGCATGTGATGTTTATCCTTTTATGCATCTTATCTTGCTTTGATTGATGGTAGCATTATAAGATGATCTCTCACTAAATTATCAAGAAGTGTTCTCCCTGAGTATGCACCGTTGCCAAAGTTCGTCGTGCCCAGACACCACGTGATGATCGGGTGTGATAAGCTCTACGTCCATCTACAACGGGTGCAAGCCAGTTTTTGCACACGCAGAATACTCAGGTTAAACTTGACGAGCCTAGCATATGCAGATATGGCCTCGGAACACAGAGACCGAAAGGTCGAGCGTGAATCATATAGTAGATATGATCAACATGACGATGTTCACCATTGAAAACTACTCCATCTCACGTGATGATCGGTTATGGTTTAGTTGATTTGGATCACGTGATCACTTAGAGGATTAGAGGGATGTCTATCTAAGTGGGAGTTCCTAAGTAATTTGAGTAACAGAACTTAAACTTATCATGAACTTAGTACCTGATAGTATCTTGCTTGTTTATGTTGATTGTAGATAGATGGCTCGTGATGTTGTTCCGTTAAATTTTAATGCATTCCTTGAGAAAGCAAAGTTGAAAGATGATGGTAGCAATTACACGGACTGGGTGCCCACCATCAGGAAAGAAGCGAAAGGCGCCAGAGCCGCTGCTGAAGGTATGGAAAACGAGGTCTGTTTTCTAGGACTTGCCATACTGGAAGATCCTCCGTGTGCCTCACAGCCTTGATGTCATGCATATCACGAAGAACGTGTTTGAGAGTCTGCTTGGTACCCTGCTCAACATGCCAGAGAGGACCAAAGATGGGCCGAAAGCAAGGGCAGACTTGCAATCAATGGGCATCCGGGAGGAGCTTCACGCTAAACGCCCTAATGATGATGATGATGAGGCGAAGGACATGGAAAGTCGTTGCAAAGGCAAAAAGGCCAAGAAGATCGAATATAAATGCCCTCCCGTGTGCTTAACTCTAAGTCAGGAGAAGACCGAGCAGTTTTTCACCTGCCTCGTAGGAGTAAAACTTCCTTACGGTTATGCGGGGAAGATAAGCAGATACCTAGACTCAGCGAAGCAGAAGTTCAGCAGGATGAAGTCTCACAACTGTCACGTGCTGATGATGCAGATACTTCCAGTTGCAATCCGTGGGATCATGGACGCGCACGTCCCTGAAACGCTATTTGGTCTATGCAACTTTTTCGACATCATCTCTCGGAACTCGGTTGGCGTGAGTGAACTCAGTAGGCTACAGGAAGAGATCGTGGTGATACTATGCGAGCTTGAGATGTACTTCCCGCCCGCATTCTTCGATGTTATGGTGCATCTGCTGGTCCATATCGTGGAGGATATCATACAACTTGGGCCGACGTTCCTGCACAGCATAATGTCGTTCGAAAGGATGAATGGTGTCATCAAAGGATACGTTCGCAACAGGGCACGTCCAGATGGAAGCATAGCCAAGGTCTTTCTGATTGAAGAGTGCATCTAGGCATCGAGAACCCCGTTGGTCTGCCCGTCAACAGGCACATCGGCATGCTCGCTGGATGGGTCACCGCGAGGGTCGCTGCAAAATGCATGTTGATTTCAAGGCTCGACTCGCCGACTTTGAAAGAGCAAACCTAGTCGCGCTACAACACATAGATGTGGTCGATCCTTGGGTGGTAGAGCACAAAACCTTTAGAAGACGTACAATGACCGAGGCCAACAGAGGACGGACGGAGATATAATCAAAGAGGACAACTCACGTTTCACGCGTTGGTTCAAGGACAAGCTTCTGTCGTACCCTTTACATGAGGACTCTTCCGCGGAAGAAAAACTCATGTTCGCATTGTCACAGGGCGCCGAGCACAACCTGATGACATATGAGGCATACGATATCAACGGCTACACATTCTACACCGAGGAAAAGGACATGATGAGCGATTATCATAACTCCGGGGTAATGACGGAATCCTACACCGGTAACAACAAGGACAGATACTACGGAAGGATCGAGGAGATCTGGGAGCTAAGCTATGCTGGAGAGAAGGTCCCGATGTTCCGTGTCAGATGGGCCAAGAGCGTCCTAAAAGAAGACCGGTATTTCACTACCATGGTTATACCCGAAGCCAAATCCAAGACCGCAGGCGCAAACATCACCGCGAAAAATGAGCCGTGGGTACTGGCTTCCCAAGTGGAGCAATGCTTCTTCATTACCGACCCGTCAAAGCCCAGTCGTGTTATCGTGAGGAGAGGCAAAAGGAACATCATTGGAATGGATGAAGTCGCCAATGAGCAAGACTTCGACAAGTACCGCGACCCGAAGATGGAAGATGACGACGACGATGAAGTACCATACACCACAAGAAGAAGCAGGACCACCCTACCTAAAGGACGTCCGTTCAAGAGAAGAACTCCATTTGTGAAAAAGAAGGGAAAGAAGGTTGTGAAAAGATAGCTAAGATCGAATCAGGACGTGTCGGCCGCGTGTGTGTGTGTGTGTGTGTCAGTGGCAAGCTCAATTATTACATGCAACTAAATTGTAGTCTTCATTTCTCCATTGTAGTCTTCATTTCTCGATTGTATTTCGACATAGGGAAATGGCATTTATTATGTTCTAGTCCTCTATCCAGTAACCTGTTTTGTTCAAAATAGTGGGGATTAATGTTGTCTGTACTTACCTTCCTTTTGTAACTTCTCCATCACCAAGTTGAAGTATCGACCACTTTCTTCTTGGATTTGGAATTTTTGTTGTTCTCCCTCTTGTTTTGTTGCAATCATCATTTACAGGCACCTTGGGCATCTTTGTGTTTTCTTTTGGTATTTGAATTGTTTTTATTTATGTTTATTTTGGTAAAAAAATAGTAATGGCGCACCAGGAGAAGGTGCGCCATTGCTATCATGGTGTTTATGGCGCACCCCTAGAAGGTGCGCGATTGATATACCAATTTTTATTTATGTTTATTCTGGTATTTTATTTTTCAGTGTTCCTTTTCCTTCTTAAATTTGGAACATTTTTTGAAAATGCGAACATTTTTCTAACTCACAAAAAGTATTGAATTTGTTAATATTTTTTGAACTCATGAATATTTTTAAATTTCATGGGCATTTTTTGAATTCATGAATATTTTTTCAAATTTGATGATATTTTTTCATATTCATAAATGTTTTACCAATTCACAAATGTTTTGCAACGCAAGTATTTGAAAATTAGTAATAACTACTTATATCGTAACATTTTAAAATTTATGGTCATTTTCTAAAAAATTATTACATGCAACTAAAGAAAATTAAGTAATCGCGCACCAGGAGAAGGTGCGCCATTGCTATCACGGTGTTTATGGCTCACCGCTAGAAGGTGCGCCATTGGTATACGTATTTTTATGGCGCACCCCTAACAGGTGCGCCATTGCTAACCCTCCCCCACTCCCACTTTGTCCCCTCTCCCTCTGCCCTCTCTCCCTACCTCGCCAGATCCACGCGCCCCACCTAACCCGACAACCCTCGCGGGAGCACGCCGCCGTCCGCCCGCGCCCGCTCCACCGCCACCGTCCGCCCGCGCACACTACACCGCCGCCGGAATTGCGAGGTGCGCGTGCCCCACCTAACCCGATGACCCCCGCGGGAGCACACCACCATCCGCCCATGCCCGCTCCACCATTGCCGGCATTGCGAGGTGCGCACGTGAGCCGATCGTCCCCCCCTCTTCTCCTCTCCCCGGCCGCGCTCTCCCTCCCTCTCATGCACTGTTCATGCCCCTCCCTCGTCCCTGCAGGAGCGCGAACCCGAGGAGCCGCACAACACTGGATCCACCTCGCCTTATTCCTTGGGTCACGGCCGTCTTCCTCAACTCCGGCCACCTCTGCTGCTACTAAGCTCTCGCAGGGCCTCCTTGCGCCTCCCCAATGAGCTCGGCCTCCTCTCCCCTCTTCCTTCTTTTTTGTTTAATGATTTGGTCAGGAGGTTTGGTTTCCAGTTCAGGTTCTGGAATCACTCCCATCCTTGAACGTTTTCGTTCACAGGTGCATCTACATAGTGATCAGTGGATATTGTTTAGCTGTTTGGGCTATATTCTTTTGCATCTACACAGTGACTTCTACAGCTTCATCAGTTTTTTATATCTGAAGCTGCATTCCCTCCCTAGCTAGCAAATATATATGCAGAAACTACGGCTAGGATATGCCATGTGTTTGCTGGCTGAATTGATGAATTGTTGGCGAGAAAACTTAACTAGTGCCTTTTGTGCCACGGTTATAATTTGCACGATCATTGTGCAAGATGCGGCTTTTTTCTGAAGATGTTTTGCACGATCGTTGTGCAGAGTGCAGTTTTTTTCTGAAGATGTTTTGGGTTGCTGAACAGAGCAGATTGTGCTCAAATGACCCCTTTCTCCTGAAATATTGATTAATTTCCGTTTCAGTTGAGAATGGGGCACTCCTAGTTCAAGAAAATTAGCAAAGGTCATGCCCAATTTTCTTGACCTAGAAGGTGCCCGATTCTCAACTGAAACAAAAATTAATCAGCATGATATCTAGATAGATATTTCGATAAAAAAGAACTAGAAATTCTCATGGTTTACTTCTGCACAAGAGTTCAAAATTTTGATCTTGTTCCATAGAAAAAGATTTACAAGATGAATTTTATCTATGATGAAGCAGAGCAGTGCGGGCGTTGGAATTTTATTGTGGTCACCATGGCTGAGGCTTATGCACTAACTGGACACATCCCTCAAGAACTAGGTTACCTTGAGAACGTGGACTTGGACCTTAGCAACAACACACTAACAGGTTCCATCCCAAAACACCTAGGCAATATCACAAACATCTCTCAATTGTTCCTCGACAATAACCAACTTTTTGGCGACATTCCTCGAGAATTAGGTTATTTGGTCAACTTAGAGATCTTGTTCCTTGACAATAACCAACTTTTTGGCCACATTCCCCAAGAATTAGGTTATTTGGTCAACTTATTATCCTTATCTTGTAGAAATAATTCACTGACAGATCCCATCCCAAATAGCCTTGGCAATCTAACACACCTTTATAAATTGGACTTTGGCCAGAACCAACTTTCTGGACAAATTTCATGAGAGTAGGTTAGTTGTTGAATTTAGAGTACTCACTCTCAGAGCTTAGCAACAACACAGTAATAGATTTCATCACAAACAGTCTAGAGTATATTGTAGAATTATCTTTTTGGGAAAATTTCACAAGAAGTAGAAGGTGCACTAACCGGTTCCGTCCCAAATAGCATAGGAAATTTGACCAAACTCACAATCTTGTATCTTGACATCAACCAACTTCCTGGACACATCCCTCGACAACTAGGTTATCTTGAGAACTTAGAGGAGTTGTGTCTTTGCTACAACACACTAACAGGTTCCATCCCAAACTGCCTAGGAAATTTGACCAAACTCACAACCTTGGATCTTGAGAGCAACCAACTTTCTGGACACATCCCTCAAGAACTAGTTGATGTCAAGATACAAGATTATGAGTTTGGTCAAATTTCCTATGTTGTTTGGGATGGAACTAGTTGGTTAATGTCATCTGCAACCTACTGTTGATGGCCTTGTGTTCCTGCTCCTTTTGCTGCTTTGTTAAGTCTATTCACCTTTTTTGAAGAATAGATACTACACTGATCTCATCCAATAACTCTAGTAGCCTTTTTCCTATTTAGAGCAAACATGGGCGACAACGATGAGGCCGGCGGTTCAGGCAAGCAATTCTAGGAGCTGTCCCACGAGATGGAGGAAGAACCTCACCACTATGAGGATGCCGCGAAAGACACTGGTCCCGACTACACAACCCCTAGTGGCATCAGGGATGACACCACTGATGGTGCCGCCGGGGATGCCACCACTGATGATGGTAGAAAATGCACAGATAGCAGCCTACCGAAGAGGCAATGAAAGGACCGGCACCCAAACGTGCTCGGCACCGTCAAGGAGGAATTTACTAAAGTGTCCTCCGGTGGGCAACCAACGGAGCCCAAAGAATTAGTCAGTGGGTACGTGGGACAACTCGGGTGCATTCTCCAGAGCACCGTCTCGATCAACTGTCACAGCCCTAGCTTTACCCTGGCCTTGGACTAGTTTGGTTGCTGCATCATGTTTAAATTCAATTGAAATTTGAATTGAGGAATTTTCCAAGCCTCAGAAAACCTCTAAAAATAACCAACATTTAAATCTCATCAAATGAGTCCAAGAAAATGTTCCTGTTATTCTGTGAAAATATTGGCATGAGGTGAAATTCAAACCAATATTTTGGGAGTCACAGAAATAATTTATTTGGGCCTTTGATTTAAATCAATAATATATTTGGGTTGGAATTATTTCTGTTATAAAAGAAATAATGTCCAAATAATCCCAAACTGAAATGTTTCATGTTGGGTTTATTCCATACAGTGAGCATGAGCAGTTTGGTGATTTTTGGAAGTATCTAAGTATTTTTAATAAAGCCACAAAGTTGCAGAATAATAGAAAACAGGAAATATAAAAAAAAAGAGGAACCTTACCGTGCAGCCCACCACTGTAGTGGCCTACTGGCCAAAGCCATCCCGGCCCACCTGGGGCGGCACTGTCTTCTTCCTCCTGCCAGGAGGAGAAGCAGCTGCGTGCCCGATGGCCGGCGAGCCGCACTGGCTCCTCCTTGCCTGCGTGCCCCCCCCCCCCTCGACTGCCTGGTCGCCGCGACGCACACCCCCCGACCCCCTCGTCCTCTCACTCTCTGCTCATGCCCTCCCCTTTCCTCTGTCTCTCTCCGTCGCTCTTCCCCTCACGCGCCTGAGCACGCCGCCGTGAGCCGCCGCGCCCACCGCCATCGCCTTGCCTCCCCAAGCTATCTAGAGCCTTCGCCACATCTCGCTTCACCTCTGCACCGAAGGAAGGAAGCACGGAGGCCCCGAGCAGCCGCCATCATCATCGTCTTCAAGCTTCGGCTCCGGCACCCTTCTTCGTCGATTCGGCCACTCCGGCGCGCCCCCGAGCCCGCTAACTATCCCTGCAGCTCCGCGGTGAGCCGTTGACCCAATTCCCCCTTGCCCCGTCGTCCCCCGCGTGATCTAGCCCCGATCCCCAACCATGATCAAACCGTCGCCGGAGTAGCGATTCCGCCGTGCCTCGCCGTTTGTCGAGGTCGCCGGCGGCTAATCCCCGGCCGTGCCGACGTGGCGACATCATTAGTTGCTAATGAGCCCACTAATGACCTCTCTAGAGCCATTGACGTGTGGGACCCTGTGACTAATTAGGTTAGTCTAATTTTCTGTTAGGATTAGTACAAATATGTGTGGACCCCACGTGTCAGCTTTGACTTTGGTCAAGTCAACGTTGACCAAGCCCACCTGTCAGTGACCCTGGCCAGCACCGTGTCACTGACCAGTGGGACCCACTGGTCAGTTTTGACCCAGAACAGCTCAGTTGACCTGCTGATGTCACACAGACGTCATGCTGACGCAATAAGTCATTTCTAGATTAAAAATTATTCATAAAATTCCAGAAAATAGTATAAACTTCTAAAATTCATAGAAATTCAACCGTAACTCCGAATGAAATAAATTATATATGAAAAATGATCAGACAAATTCAAGGAATCCATCTGTACCATTTTCATGCATGTTTGAACAATGTTTGTCCTCTGTTTTGGACAAAACAAATAAAGGGCATTTAAATAATCATATATGGAGTTGGAATTTGAATCTTGTATTCAAACCAACTTCATTTAAATCATAACTAGATGCATTAGCTCAAATCACAGCATATTGCCATGTCATGGTCATGCATCATATTGTTGCATTGCATTGACTGTGTTCCCTCTTGTTTGCCGGTGGTTGTTCCCCCTCGGTAGGTGTATGTTTCGGTGATGAGTTCAATGACACCGATGAAGAGCTTTACTATCTTCAGAAGTGCCAGGCAGGCAAAAACCCCTTGTTCATTCCGATACAAACCCACTCTCTCGCTCCTGCTCTCTTTTACTGCATTAGGACAACAACGATTCAACTGTACATGCTGCGGTAGTTGAACCCCTTCCTTTGCATGACCTGTCATGGCCACAGTAAATAGATGAAACCCACTAGCATGAGTAGGAGTTGTTTGAGCCCTGATGTGCCTACTCATTCATGCTTGTTTGTCATGCCTGCTACTGCTTAGAGTTGAGTCAGGTCTGATTCATCGGGGATGAATCGGAGGTGTGTAAACATGTCCTACTGTTGAGAGCTAAGTGTGTGAACACGATTTGGTAAAGGTAGCGGTGAGAGGCCATGTAGGAGTACATGGTGGGTTGTCTCATTGAAGACGTCCTCAGGAACGGAGTTTTGTGTTTCTGATCCATGAAACAGTTACTACCACGCATTGGGCCCGAAACCAATGGACCCTCTCGGCTTCTTGATCACCCTTGTCCTATGTCCAGGAGTTGCAACTAGTTTTTTGTGTTTATAGGATATGTGTTGGCGGCCGTGCGTAGCGCTGACCCTAGGGGTGGGCTATGATGCGGTAGATACACCGTGGCCGGGCATGCCGGGCGCTCGTTTGGTGTCTCGGAACCCTGTACTCATCGTCCGGGGCCGTATGTGGAAACCTTGGCCGGACTCCCTGCAGATGGAACCTGGATAGGCGATAAACCTGGACTAGAGACTTGAGTGTTTAGGTAGGCCGTGGCCGACACCCTCCTTGGGCTTCCGCTTGAAGGTTGCCGAGTACATGTCGTGTAAACGGCGGTAAGTGGTGAGAGCGTGTGTGAGGAAGTACACCCCTGCAGGGTTAACATCATCTATTTGAATAGTCGTGTCCGCGGTAATGGACTTCTGGGTTTCCTATAACAGTTCATGGACAAGTGAAAGTGGATACTTTAAAATGCGCAAGATAAGTGTGAGTGCTATGGATGGCCTTCTCATAGGGGGACGGGAGCGGATCCATAGTGGTGTATTGAATGGTGAATATGTGGACTCATGTGCGCCACCTCAAAAGAGTTACTTGCAGTCGTAGTTTAATATAGCCACCGAGTCAAAGCTGGCTTGCTGCAGTTAAACTCCACCACCCCCTTTGTTGATACCGATGCATATGTAGATAGTTCTGACGTAAGTCTTGCTAGGTACATTTGTACTCACGTTTGCTTATTTTATGTTTTGCAGAGAGACTTCAGTCTCACTAGTAGTTCCACATGGACTTCGACATTTAGCTTGATACCTCAGCTACGATCTTGTGCCCTCGGCAGGATCTGGTAGATAGTCACGCTTCTTAGCCTTTTTCATTTGTAGATGTCTGTACTCAGACATGTTAAGCTTTCGCATGTGCTTTGCATTGTATGCTATGATTGTTGGGTCATGAGCCCCATGTTTGTAATATCTCGCTCCTCGGAGCCTAATGAATAAATACTTGAGTTGTAGTATTATGTTGTGATGCCATGTTGTATTTACACATATCGAGCATATTGTGTGTATGATTGAAATGCTTGGTATGTGTGGGATCCGACAATCTAGTTGATTATCCTTGGCAGCCTCTCTTATGGGGAAATGTAGTCTAGTGCTTCCATGAGCCATAGTAGTTCGCTACGGCCCGGTTCACTGGAGTCCTGCTAGCCCAGCACTACTGCTCAGGACACTTGACTGGCCGGCATGTGTTTCACTTCGTTCCTATGTCTGTCCCTTCGGGGAAATGTCACGCAGTGACATCCGGAGTCCTGCCTAGCCTCCTACAGCCCGGGTTCCCGGAGTCCAGTTAGCCCAGTGCTACAGCCCGGATTCACACGCTACTGACCGACATGCTCGATGTGAATCATGTATGCCTGTCCCCATAGGTTAGTGCCGCTTTGGGTTAACGACTAGCCATGTCGGCCCGGGTTCTCTGTCATATGGATGCTAGCGACACTATCATATACGTGAGCCAAAAGGCGCAAACGGTCCCGGGCCATGGTAAGGCGATACCATGGGAATACCGTGCGTGAGGCCACAAAGTGATATGAGGTGTTAACGGCTAGATCGATGTGACTTGGAATCGGGGTCCTGACAGCGTTGGTATCAGAGCCTGACTGCCTGTAGGATTACCAAGCCAAACTGGTCGAAGTCGAGTCTAGAAATGCTTTAGTTATGTAAGGGAATTGATTGTGGAAGGGAACGTAAGGCTCTTTTTACTCCTTTACCCTATGCCCTTCTGATCTGAGTCAACCTCTTCTTTTCTACGGGGATTAAGAATTAGGCCTTCTCATCTATCTATCAGGATGACGTGCTACTAATCCATAGACTTATAGAATTGATAGTTTCAAGCTTCAGTTCCGTTCCTACTACTTCCGTATGTTGACAGTTGATCTCAGAACCTTGATATTGTGTTGTTGAGTGGTTATGCCACCATTTTGGAGGATGTCTCAAATCATTTTGAGCATTTATAGCTGTTATGCTGTCTGAGTCATCCCAGGTTTCTAACTAGTCTGATGCATTTGCAAATTCCTTCTTCTGTACCGACGTTCCTTTGGGCCAGTTTATCCACACTAATCAGTGAGTTGAGGTACTCTGTTGCCTCGACATATATGTTGGAGCTATTATTATGACCCTAGGTGTTGTAGGGAGTCACCTAGTAATCTAGCCATGTTTTGTGTTCCCAGTGTGATAATTCTGGCCACCATTCTCGAAAGCATCCCGTGATGCCATTTAGTTAGTAGGTATTCTACTCCTGGGTTCTTGAACCCGAGATTCCCCTACTTATCTCATGTTGATAGTGTTGCTAGTTCCTTTAGGATATTAGTAACCTTTGTGATAGTCCTCGAGATCCGTGGTATTTCCTCCTTCCAAATACTATGAACCACTTATGGCAGAAGTTTGTTGGATCAAAAGATCACAACCAGAGTGCTCTTGATGAGTTCTCCATTCTGCATTGTGAATCTGCCAGTCCTACCTTTCTGCATGGGTTATTCGGAAGAAATAACATGCTAATCCATGCGTCCATAACTCAGAAAAATTTTATGTTCCTTTGAGTTGTTCCTCTTTAGTTGTATTCTGAACCTCGTCCATCAATTGTTGGTCAAGAGTAGTTGTGCATTGGTGTTATCGATGCCTATTATTCATGTGATCCATCAAGCCATTCCATTCCGGAATGACTAGGAGAAACAAACTCCAGTACCTCATCCATATCCAAGATTGGGTCAAAGCAGTTGTATCCCGCAGATCAAAGTGACAATCCAGCTTTTGATCCTGTTCAACCCTTAAGTATTGCCCTCTTTATGTCAGGAATATCATAGGAATTGCACAACCTCCTATGAACTCTTGATACAGTGATACTTCTCGCCATCATTATTCATTCCTCGGTTCCGTGTTGTTGTAACCGGAATGCCGACAAGTGAATTGTGATGTGTGAAATCAATACTCCGAGCAACTCGTTTCTTTGTTGTAAATGGACAATATTTTTACTCCTAGCGTGTTGGTTTTTGAGCTACCATTCTAAGGTTGATCATGCTACCTAGTCCATATCTCCGGGTGCACTCATCGACCAATGAGTTAGGATTGTGACAATCCCTCGCTCCTTGATCATATCATCTTGCCCTGAAAAGCAAGATTATTCTCGAGCTTAATAACATATCGGTGGTTCGTGATTTTCCGAATATCTTCTTGGAAGTATTACCAGGTTGTTCCCTGATCACTATGTTGAGTTCGTGATCATGTTGGCTTTTCTATAAACCACCCCTTCTCCAAGAATCTGTGTTGGTTACCCCTGAGCTAGATGATTAAGCTGAACAACAACTTGGAGAGTTGGAAGATAAAAGGCTTTGCCGAATTTGGTTCTTCCTGAAGGGATATCTTTGTGTTGTGGGTGTGTTGAAGAAAGATGATATCTTCACCAATTGGTCCTCGTGATCAGTTGTTTGATCTATTATCTTGTCAAAACTTTGACTTGAGTATGGGCTATCGTCAAGTCAAATCAGAACCAACGATGTTCGTAGTGTTGTCTTACTCGTGGTTGATCCCTCGAGAATACACCATTACATCTTTTGGTCTGACCAATGCTATCATCGTGTTCACATGATGGTGGAAGTCCAGTGATATGGAAATTCCGATGAGTTGTTGTTGAGCCCATCAGCAGCATCTTATCTTCTCCATGGCTCATGTTGAACATCAAGCTAGTGTTGGAAACTTGTGCAAGCATTTCTTCATGCTCTGTTCATGAAGTATCTGTCTGGATGAAAGAAGTGTCGATGCAAGTTGCCGCCGTGAATTCGAGAAAGATTGTTTTTGTTTTCCTCTGGAATCTTCCCAAGTTAGTCACGCATATGTGCGAAGTACTCTATGGTTTGATAGGTTGGCCACCTCCATTCTATATGTGTTTCCTAGCACACCAAGCCACTGACTGATTTGTTCAAGGAGAAGAAGTTCCTTCTTAAGAATCATGACTTATGTCAGGACTTCGTTATCCTCGATGATGGTTCTCCAACCTGAACTTGGTAGTATTTTATTATAAGACTACCACGTGGTCACGCTTGTCTCGGATAGCATGTTCACAGGTTTGTAGCAGAAGCAGCTCATGTTTTGGAGCCTGCTATCGTAGTTCATTCCCCGAGAATCTCGCAATGTCATCTCGTCAAATTGTGTTGCAAACCTTCATTTTCCTTTCTAGACTCGATGAGTCTGGAATATCCTCACACCAACCAGATTTGAATCTCGGGCAGATATGATGGTTGGAGCATTTTCCAAGAACCATAATATTGGTCTCTCGATAACCGGTAAAGTGGATGTCGTGGCCAACACACCCAGTTGGAAGATCTATTATTGTAGTATCTTGATTGAAGAAGTTGGCCACCTCTCTATAAGGATTTCGTAGGATTTTCTCCAGAAGTTGTTCCTTATGGATCCTTTGTATTCCGAAGTCCGACCACTACTTGATGGCTATGTTGATGCTTTAAAGCATGACCATGGTAACCAGTACATCAAGGGGAACATTAGAAGCGGAGTGCTAAATGTTTCTCGGTCGATCATCCATATTTTGATTCCTTGGCCTCGCTAAGGTGAAATCTAAGAAAGTGTTATCTTTCTTTGCATCTGCATCTTCCACCATTATTCATCATGGTAGCATGTTGTGTTGCCAGGATCCTTGAAACGGGTATTGGTAAACCTTGATGAATATGGAGATGCTCAAGTTCTTGAGAGCACGCGCAAGCACTAGGTTTTATCGTTGGCGTTAACTGGGATTTGCTTCCTGTTTCCTCGGTTATGTTATAACCTTTTCAAACAGTGGACTCACTCTAGACTGTTGAGTTCTTCCCCAGTTACCAGAATCATTCCCAACATTTGCATTTTGTTCCCAGCTTGCACCTCAGTAGTTGTTGTTCAGGATCATCTTCAAAAGTGGACTTACCATGGGTCCCATCCATTTCCGATGATAAGCAAAATCATCCATTGCGTTGTCTTTAACAAGGAAGTCCACATCATCCATTCTAGTCCGAGTATGTCATTCTTTTGAACTCCTTCAAATGATCGATTGTGATTGCCTTAGGCTGGTATAAAGAGTTTCAATGATCTCTGTATCAAAAGTAATTCTTTTTGCCACTTAAGGGAATATTTCTGCGAGTCACCTTCCTTAAGATGTATTGTTATGGTATCATGGCAATTATCTCCTCGCTACTTTGAAACCATGCACCCTCCTACTTAAGCGTGGAATTTTTGCCTACCAAATTTGAACCTTTATCATCCGCTTCTTTCCATCACCCCTGATGTGTGTTTCGTGTCTCAGCTCAAGAAATGTTTTATATCTCACTCCATGAGTTGATCTTGAGTGCTCGATCTCCGAGGAGATCGATTCCTGTAGAATTTCTTTCTGCCGTAATCATGCTGGATGAAGATCCCGAAAGCAAAGACGTCAAGATCAAGATGACGCAATGAATCAATATCCTCAAGAAAGACATCTGGATCGTGAAGATTGTGTTAGCTTGTGTCCCTCTATCTTCTTACCTCACGTCTTGAATCTCGGGACGAGATTCTTGTTTAGTGGGGGTGAGTTGTCACAGCCCTAGCTTTACCCTGGCCTTGGACTAGTTTGGTTGCTGCATCATGTTTAAATTCAATTGAAATTTGAATTGAGGAATTTTCCAAGCCTCAGAAAACCTCTAAAAATAACCAGCATTTAAATCTCATCAAATGAGTCCAAGAAAATGTTCCTGTTATTCTGTGAAAATATTGGCATGAGGTGAAATTCAAACCAATATTTTGGGAGTCACAGAAATAATTTATTTGGGCCTTTGATTTAAATCAATAATATATTTGGGTTGGAACTATTTCTGTTATATAAGAAATAATGTCCAAATAATCCCAAACTGAAATGTTTCATGTTGGGTTTATTCCATACAGTGAGCATGAGCAGTTTGGTGATTTTTGGAAGTATCTAAGTATTTTTAATAAAGCCACAAAGTTGCAGAATAATAGAAAACAGGAAATATAAAAAAAGGAACCTTACCGTGCAGCCCACCACTGTAGTGGCCTACTGGCCAAAGCCAGCCCGGCCCACCAGTGGCAGCACTGTCTTCTTCCTCCTGCCAGGAGGAGAAGCAGCTGCGTGCCCAATGGCCGGCGAGCCGCGCTGGCTCCTCCTTGCCTGCGTGCCCCCCCCCCTCGACTGCCTGGTTGCCGCCACGCACACCCCCCGATCCCCTCGTCCTCTTACTCTCTGCTCGTGCCCTCCCCTTTCCTCTGTCTCTCTCCGTCGCTCTTCCCCTCACGCGCCTGAGCACGCCGCCGTGAGCCGCCGCGCCCACCGCCGTCGCCTTGCCTCCCCGAGCTATCCAGAGCCTTCGCCACATCTCGCTTCACCTCTGCACCAAAGGAAGGAAGCACGAAGGCCCCGAGCAGCCGCCATCATCATCGTCTTCAAGCTTCGGCTCCGGCGCCCTTCTCCGTCGATTTGGCCACTCCGGCGCGCCCCCGAGCCCGCTAACCATCCCTGCAGCTCCGCGGTGAGCCGTTGACCCGATTCCCCCTTGCCCCGTCATCCCCCGCGTGATCTAGCCCCGATCCCCAACCATGATAGAAGCCTCTCGCCGCCGGCCATGGCGTAGCCGTGGCTACGGCCGCGCAAGCCCGCATCCGAGCTCACGGCTGCATCACTGCACTCCAACGTGTCTACTACGACCACCCATGGTTCCTTCCGTGCCCCGCATCGCCGAACCCGAGCTCGCCCGAGCTCCGGCCGCCGCTAAAGCTCGTTGCCGGCCACTCTCCGGCCACTCCAGCACCATCCGCCACCACCACTAGAAGCGCCGCAACGCTAGGAACCCGTAGATCCCTCCCGCGCATCAAACCGTCGCCGGAGTAGCGATTCCGGCGTGCCTCCGCCGTCTGTCGAGGTCGCCGGCGGGTAATCCCCGGCCGTGCCGACGTGGCGACATCATTAGTTGCTAATGAGCCCACTAATGACCCCTCTAGAGCCACTGACGTGTGGGACCCTGTGACTAATTAGGTTAGTCTAATTTTCTGTTAGGATTAGTACTAATACATGTGGACCCCACATGTCAGCTTTCACTTTGGTCAAGTCAACGTTGACCAAGCCCACCTGTCAGCGACCCTGGCCAGCACCCTGTCACTGACCAGCGGGACCCACTGGTCAGTTTTGACCCAGAACAGCTCAGTTGACCTGCTGATGTCACACAGACATCATGCTGATGCAATAAGTCATTTCTAGATTAAAAATAATTCAGAAAATTCCAGAAAATAGTATAAACTTCTAAAAATCATAGAAATTCAACCGTAACTCCAAATGAAACAAATTATATATGAAAAATGATCAGAAAAATTCAAGGAATCCATCTGTACCATTTTCATGCATGTTTGAACAATGTTTGTCCTCTGTTTTGGACAAAACAAATAAAGGGCATTTAAATAATCATATATGGAGTTGGAATTTGAATCTTGTATTCAAACCAACTTCATTTAAATCATAACTAGATGCATTAGCTCAAATCACAGCATATTGCCATGTCATGGTCGTGCATCATATTGTTGCATTGCATTGATTGTGTTCCCTCTTGTTTGCCGGTGGTTGTTCCCCCTCGATAGGTGTATGTTTCGGCGATGAGTTCGATGACACCGATGAAGAGCTTTACTATCTTCAGAAGTGCCAGGCAAGCAAAAACCCCTTGTTCATTCCGATACAAACCCACTCTCTCACTCCTGCTCTCTTTTCCTGCATTAGGACAACAACGATTCAACTGTACATGATGCGATAGTTGAACCCCTTCCTTTGCATGACCTGTCATTGGCACAGTAAATAGATGAAACCCACTAGCATGAGTAGGAGTTGTTTGAGCCCTGATGTGCTTACTCCTTCATGCTTGTTTGTCATGCCTACTATTGCTTAGAGTTGAGTCAGGTATGATTCATCGGGGATGAATCGGAGGTGTGTAAACATGTCCTACTGTTGAGAGCTAAGTGTGTGAACACGATTTGGTAAAGGTAGTGGTGAGAGGCCATGTAGGAGTACATGGTGGGTTGTCTCATTGAAGCCGTCCTCAGGAACTGAGCTCTGTGTTTGTGATCCATGAAACAGTTACTACCACGCATTGAGCCCGAATCCAATGGACCCTCTTGACTTCTTGATCACCCTTGTCCTCTGTCCAGGAGTTGCAACTAGTTTCTGGTGTTTATAGGATATGTGTTGGCGGCCGTGCGTAGCGCTGACCCTAGGGGTGGGCTATGATGCGGTAGATACACCGTGGCCGGGCATGCCGGGTGCCCGTTTGGTGTCTCGGAACCCTGTACACATCGTCCGGGGCCGTATGTGGAAACCTCGGCCGGACTCCCTGTGGATGGAACCTGGATAGGCGATAAACCTGGACTAGAGACTTGAGTGTTTAGGTAGGCCATGGCCGACACCCTCGTTGGGCTTCCGCTTGAAGGTTGCTGAGTACATGTCGTGTAAACGGCGGTAAGTGGTGAGAGCGTGTGTGAAGAAGTACACCCCTGCAGGGTTAACATCATCTATTCGAATAGCCGTGTCCGCGGTAATGGACTTCTGGGTTGCCTATAACAGTTCATAGACAAGTGAAAGTGGATACTTTAAAATGCGCAAGATAAGTGTGAGTGCTATGGATGGCCTTCTCGTAGGGAGACGGGAGCGGATCCATAGTGGTGTATTGAATGGTGAATATGTGGACTCCTGTGCGCCACCTCAAAAGAGTTACTTGCCGTCGTAGTTTAATATAGCCACCGAGTCAAAGCTGGCTTGCTGCAGTTAAACTCCACCACCCCCTTTGTTGATACCGATGCATATGTAGATAGTTTTGACATAAGTCTTGCTGGGTACATTTGTACTCACGTTTGCTTATTTTATGTTTTGCAGAGAGACTTCAGTCTCGCTAGTAGTTCCGCATGGACTTCGACGTTTAGCTTGATACCTCAGCTACGATCTTGTGCCCTCGGCAGGATCTGGTAGATAGTCAGGCTTCTTAGCCTTTTTCATTTGTAGATGTCTGTACTCAGACATGTTAAGCTTCCGCATGTGCTTTGCATTGTATGCTATGATTGTTGGGTCATGAGCCCCATGTTTGTAATATCTCGCTCCTCGGAGCCTAATGAATAAATACTTGAGTTGTAGAGTTATGTTGTGATGCCATGTTGTATTTACACATATCGAGCATATTGTGTGTATGATTGAAATGCTTGGTATGTGTGGGATCCGACAATCTAGTTGATCATCCTTGGCAGCCTCTCTTATGGGGAAATGTAGTCTAGTGCTTCCATGAGCCATAGTAGTCCGCTACAGCCCGGTTCACCGGAGTCCTGCTAGCCCAGCACTACTGCTCAGGACACTTGACTGGCCGGCATGTGTTTCACTTCGTTCCTGTGTCTGTCCCTTCAGGGAAATGTCACACGGTGACATCTAGAGTCCTGCCTAGCCTGCTATAGCCCGGGTTCCCGGAGTCCTGTTAGCCCAGTGCTACAGCCCCGGATTCACACGCTGCTGACCGACATGCTCGATGTGAATCATGTATGCATGTCCCCATAGGTTAGTGCCGCTTTGGGTTAACGACTAGCCATGTCGGCCCGGGTTCTCTGTCATATGGATGCTAGCGACACTATCATATACTTGAGCCAAAAGGCGCAAATGGTCCCGGGCCATGGTAAGGCGACACCGTGGGAATACCGTGCGTGAGGCCACAAAGTGATATGAGGTGTTACCGGCTAGATCAATGTGACTTGGAATCAGGGTCCTGACATCAACACCGTGAACCTAAGGCAACGTGACCGAGGGAATTTGTGCAACCTCCTCTTCACGAAGCTGCACGAACGATACAAGTTCCCCGGTGACTTCGCAAACACACGCCTCTCGGGGAATAAAGTGAACAGTGCCGCCCTCACGAAGATGAGCACGGCCCTGGCTACTTGGAGAGCCGCAGTGAAGAGAAGGATTCTAAGTGGTGATAGTTATGAGAAGATCAAGGAGACATATCCTTCGATCAGCGAAGCTGACTACCTAGAGTTCAAGGTCAAGTGCGAGAGCAACGCATCCGCGGAATCAAGTCAGTGGGGGAAAGATATGCGGGACTTGAATTTAGGGGTCCACAAACTCGGTCCCGGCAGTTACAGAGTGGCGGAACCTATATGGGACAAGGAGGACACGGAGCGTGCCGAGCAAGGCCTACCGCCCCTCTTCGATAAAACCGTGACAAGCAGACCAGGAACTAAGTCAGGGCCCTGTACAAGGTGAACCCGGTAACAAAGGAGCTTACCACGGATCCGAAGACCAAGGCGCTCGAGCTTGTTCTAGTAAGGAATACACCCCCGCGTAATTAGCTCCATATGGTTGCATTCTAATTAATGAACCCAAATTTCTAAATGGTTCACATTCCTTCTGCAGGAAACTGAAAGCAGTAGCACGGGGTAGTCTCAGAGCTCGTCGTCTGGCCCTTGGGACACCACTTTAAATACGGTGTTGAACGTAATGAAACACAAGGATAAGTTCAGTAAGCCGTCGTCAGCTGGTCGTGTGGCCGGCAAAGGCTTGTCCATGAAATGGTCGGAACACTATACTAATGGGCGAAAGGAGCGGAATACCAACTCGGAAAGCCAGGAGCGCGAGGTTCAAGAACTCAAGGCACAAGTTGCGCGGATTCCGGAGATAGTCGAAGAGCAAGTGTGAGACCAAGTGGGAGCGACGGTCACCGCCATTATGCCTACCTTGCTTGAGGGGCTGTGGGGGTGGATTGCGAGCGGCCAATAGGGGCCGCCCCCGATTCCCAGCTTCACGTGCAGCAACTCGCACAACGCGCCGGCGCCATTGGTGTCTCCGACGGAGGCGGCATTGGTGTCTCCAGCGGAGGCGGCATTGGTGTCTCCGGCGACGGCACCGACATTGGAGCTTAATGCACCCGGGTGTGGGGAGAATACGCCGGTCGGCACCTCGGCAGCAAGCGGCCCCACCGTCACTTGCATGCCTACCGTTGGTGGGGCCTCGACATTAGCCGAGCTCGACGCCATCACGGCAACTAAGGTGCAGCCGATGACTTCATCTCCTTGCCTTTGACTGGGCATCCCTAATGCCCTACATGTTTTCGCATGGCGCCGCCAATGTTCCATGCACTCTCTTGCACTTCATGGACGGCGAATTGATCAATGTCGCCAAGGCCAGAATTGTTGAACCGGGCAACACCGTGTTCCACGGTAATCCGATGCCACCCACCGTGTATAGGGTTCAACTGGTTCGGGTGCTGCGGGGCTGCGACGACTTGTTACCTCCGTATTGACCCCCTTGGGCCGACGAAGATGATGTGATGACCCTCAGTGCCTGCTTAGGCTGCTCCATGCTTTGGCCGAAGAGCCAGATTCGTTCGGGGGCGGGGGACACCACCCCACAGACAACACCGCCAATCGTGCCGGTGCCAAGCCATGGCAAGACCGCCGCAACGCTATCGCCGTCAGCTGATCCGGACATGCATATGGCACAGGATCCGGACGATGACGATGGTACATTTACCAACGTCGATAAGTACTTCAACGAACATGGGTACGGTGACGAATTCTTGGGGCCTCCTTCTCAAGAACCCAACCCTGCAAAAGACGATCGTGATCTAGCTGGTACCGTGGAGAAACCCAATTGCAACAGGCGTCGTCCGGCGTTCAGTTCTCAGGAGACGCCTCCAGCTGCCGCCTTCACCGAGACTCAAATAGCCGAGGTGCGGAATATTATCAGCCCTAACACACTCAAGAATGTGGTCTCTGAGCAGAACTCGATCCCATTACAGCAAAAGAAGCAGAAGGGACGGAAAAGAAAAATAACAAGGGTGCGAGCTAGCCGGCACCGAGTATGATCCGTGCTCAGGACGTGCCACCAGTATCTGAGGATATCTCAAGGAGGGTGCATGTGGCGGGTAGGCCAATGCTACCGACTAATCTGCTCAATGCTGCAACCGGTGCTATGCGGAGTCTGCATGACAGTGTTCTTTCTATGGAGAAGCGGCGTCTCTCCAAGAATGATGTGCCATACCCCGTTTTTGTGGACAAGGTGCCAGAGGGCAAGGGATTTGTCGATAGCACCATTGGGCGTATGATCGTCCTGCGGTTTGATGACATCTTCGCTATGTTTAACCTTCATCCGCTACACTACACCTTCATTCGGCTATTTTCGCTCAGTATGGAGATGAGGATCATTAGAGACAAGACCCCGGACATCGTGATAGTCGACCCCTTCTACATGTGTGCCAAGATCTTGGGCAACGCTGGGGACCGGCAAGTCGCAAGTTCATACCTTGAAGGCGTCATTCTGACGAACCCAGGTAAGGATAACTTCCTCGTGCCTTACTTTTCTGAGTAAGTCATCCCCTCACCGCCCCGTAACATATGATTTCTTAGATTTCGATCATTCTTTTTTTCTAACATTCCGTGTTTTGTGCAGTGACACACATTGCACACTCATCCTCTTAAGCCTGAAATATTCCATGGCCACGTATTTTGACTCGGACCGCCAGTCGAAGAAAGACTACACAAATATGAAGAAAGTTCTTGATGATGCTCTCCCCGGCTACGCCAAATCTGGAGGCACCTTCAGGAGGCCAATTTGTAGGTACGGCAAGCATGTGCTGACCCATGTAACGACGTTCCCCTACGTCAAGCAGCCGCCTGGCAGTCAGAAGGATGCCTAATACGCCCTCCATCACATGCGGGCGATCGTACGTGGCCATAATCACCTTCTGGTACCAAATAATCTCAAACATTGGGCCGCACGCTTGTCGGCAATCCAGGATGAGGAAATCAGACAAGAATTCTTTCGCAACCAGTTGGAGTTTGCGGAAATCATCTATCAAGATGTCCTTCGTACATCGGGGCAGTTCTACCCCAAATATCAACCGTCCAACAGTGAAATAGAAACAACGCTACAAATGCAGGCTGACAACGATCGTGATTTCATGACCATCATGAAAGACGGCGGCTTCATCCATGCTCCGGTCCCTGAGTCGAGTCGAAAGTATTGATGCTATGTAGTTCTAAAATATCGATTAGCTCATGTTGTAATTAAAATTTAATGAACTTGTATGTCTCTTTAGTTTGGATAGTCGTTCAACTTATATGCAATCGATGCTATTTATTAGTAGGACCATGAATCGTGCTATTAATGTGTTGCTTTTCTCTTCTGATCCTTTTGTTGCATACTTATATATTGCTTATATATTATCTATGAATTTCTACTAACTTTTTGTTTGTCTAGTGCATAGAGATGTCGTCGTATGTCATGTACAAGGGTAAGGTTCCCAGAGTCTACGACGATTGGGAGGAGTGTCAGAGATAGGTTCACCATTTCAGCGGTTACAGTTACAATGGGTACACCACTAGGGCAGAGGCGGAAGCTAGATACGCGCGCTATCTAGCGAGAGAGAGGAGGGAGCGGAGGAGGAACCAGATGAAGATCAATTTCATCACGATGATGCTCATCGTGACCGCAACCCTCTTCTATGTGATGGTATTTTAGATATCGACTTGTAATGTGAAGACAAACTCGCTACTTGCGGTATCGAGACTTGTAATGTTCTAACTTTGTTCGGTATTTTGAATTCGGAGATTAATATGATGAATTGTATTCGGAGACTAATCTTCTATTGTATTCGATAAATCTGTTGTTTATATGTTGTGTTGTTTATATTCTATGTTGTAATGTATTTTGTAACCTGTGCAAATATCAAAAAAGCAAAAAGATTCCTAATATTCATAGTAGTGGCGCACCATATTGCACTTTAGTGGCGCACAGAAATAAACACACCAGTGGCGCATTATCTAAAAGTGCGCCATTAGTAACCCAGAGCACAAGGTGCACATGGCCCCTTGGAGTAACAGCAGTGGCGCACTTCTGGGCCTAGTAATGGCGCACTTTAGCTGCGCCATTAGTGTCTGGGATAGTAATGGCGCACTGGGTGGTGCGCCACTGTTATGTAGATTAACAGTGGCGCACCAGGCGTGCGTCATTACTATTTATTAGTAGTGGCGTGATAATAGTGGCGCACCTATAGTGCACCATTAATAGCCAAAATAGGTGCGCCACTAACAACCTTTTTCTAGTAGTGATTTCTATATATCAAATTTCATTTGGTATCAAATTCATGATTGTTAATTTGGATACACAAGTGCTCTTCCTTGCAAGACAAACCCATGTAGGTAGATGAACTCATACTACAAGTGGTGCTCCCAATCCTTGATGAGCTACATCAACCTTGAGCATCCCACACAAGTTCAACTACATGATCAAGTTCAACACCACCACCCAAAGTATATTATTCCATCTGAGAGAAGTTTTACCCCAAGTCATGGGTCAAAGAAACTCAACAAGATGCGAATACATCAAATGCTTAAATGAAAAATGGTAACCCCATTTTGATCTTAAACGATGAGTATGACCTACTATCAAGTGTTCTCACTTGACTCCTTAGTCAATATACTCTAACATAGGTGACTTTGTCGCCGACCAATTATAGATGAAGTTCTCTAGTGTTTCTCTGTATTCTTGCATTTATCTCTTGCATATTTGTTTCCCTTCATCTAGATTTCTTTTCTTTTTTTCTTTGTTTTGTTCTGCATTCCCTGCATCCAATTCATTGCAAATCATTTAGCTAATTCCTTGCAAATCCTTGTGAGATCTTATTTGCCTACTGAGCTGAGATGACAATTGTTTTCTCTGTGTTGAACTCGGACACACTGATTTGTCTCTTTCGGTCTAACCGAACCATTTCGGCGCTGCCGAAGTAAACTACTCGGTGTTACCGATTTCAATGCTGAGAAGACACTTTGTCATTTGCATCCTACATAATTGATCCAGCTCCACTCGATGATTCTTGTCCTCTACCAGGATCACACTCTATATGCTGCTTTGCTCAGTGGCTCAACGACCAAACCTATTTTGACTCACAATCCAGAGGATACCTTCTTGGAAATTGATGTCAAAGGGGGAGAGAGAGATCACATCAAAGCTTATTCCCTTCAAAAGGGGGAGAGTACTTTAAAGGGGGAGAATGCTTAATCATATCAAATGGAGAGAGACCCCGGATGCTAGGTGTTCAAGAGGAGAGAAGTCACATGTCTTTAAAGGGGAAAGACATGTTAGTTTATTATGTGTTTGTGCTCTGATTTTCTTGTCCCTATTTTCTCCCATTATGCAATATAAGATTCAAGGGGAGAAAGACATCAAAGGGAAGGAAATATTAATTCATTGCATATCTTTATCCTTGGCGACATGTCTATATCCAATGGGATTACCTAGTACTCATTCTCTACATGTCACACCAGTCTTGGTACTCTTGTGGTTTGCCGTTTGCTATGTTTAGTAGATGTATCTGCGTTATCTAACCCTGTTTACTCAGGTTCATCTCTTCCTAAGCCAGCTCAAGACCACAAGGTAAGTATACGCATCACATTCATGTGCATGATGATATCTTGCTGATGTACATATTGTTTACAAGAAGGAATATGAACATGAAGCTACAATTCCTATATCCACATTATTTGCTCTGATGCATATAGTCAAGATACATGTAACTCATTGCTTGCTCTGTCATTTCTATGCATTCACATGCTCTCATATTCCATACTTACATGGATGCATACATATAGGGGGAGCCTGTGCATGTTACATGTCCTTCCAAAGCTTTACTTGCTATTCCCTATATCTTTATCTAAATCTTTGATGTGTGAGGGAGTCCTGGATTAGGGGGTGTCCGGATAGCCGGACTATACCTTCGGCCGGACTCCTGGACTATGAAGATACAAGATTGAAGACTTCATCCCGTGTCCGGAAGGGACTTTCCTTGGCGTGGAAGGCAAGCTTGGCGATACGGATATGTAGATCTCCTACCATTGTAACCGACTCTGTGTAACCCTAGCCCTCTCCGGGGTCTATATAAACCGGAGGGTTTTAGTCCGTAGGACGAACAACAATCATACCATAGGCTAGCTTCTAGGATTTAGCCTCTCTGATCTCGTGGTAGATCTACTCTTGTACTACCCATCTCATCAATATTAATCAAGCAGGACGTAGGGTTTTACCTCCATCAAGAGGGCCCGAACCTGGGTAAAACATTGTGTCCCCTGCCTCCTGTTACCATCCGCCTAGACGCACAGTTCGGGACCCCCTACCCGAGATCCACCGGTTTTGACACCGACATTGGTGCTTTCATTGAGAGTTCCTCTGTGACGTTGCCATTAGGAAGGATGCATCATCCCGTCTTTAAAGACGGCACCGTTGCTAAGGGAGCTTTGGCTATCGGCCAGACTCTCAGGCTAGGTGGTTTCCTTATGACCGCCCGTTCGGCTACTCCGCCGACAATGACCTCTCAGGTCATCGAAAGCAATCTTCGCGTCAGCTCGGAATTCGTCGAGCAGCTAGATCCAATGGAGCTCTCTTCCCTAAACGAGCTCTTGGATCGCTTCGCCGCCCTGGGAGTCGCTACGGATTACGACCAGATTGGGCCTAAACCCGATCTGAGAGATATTAACTCTCCCCAGGTCACCCATCACGTCGTCGTGGTAGAGGGACCGTGCGGTGACCCTTCATCTATCTTAAGGACTAGCTATGTCCGAATTCTTGATCCCTCCAAGCCAGATACCCGCGGAGGGGAGTACATCACTCAAGACCCAAACTTAAAGTCGGGCGACGGGCTAGATTCATTGGACAGCATCCAAGAATCCAAACTTCCATGTTCGGAAACTCCTTGGCCCCTGGGTCTCAGATTGGGTGAGGTTTCGTATTTGATTCCACCCACCCACCCGTACATAAGCGATCTATCTCAAATTAGGCAAGAGCCCGAAGAAACAGTACATCATTACTGGGCCAGATTCCTCCTGGTTATGAACAGGATAAAGGACTGCCCCGAGGAAGACGCAATTTCATTCTTCTACAATAATTGCATGGACAAGGGAATCCTCAACGCCATAAGTCGCCGTGATATTACACACTTCGCTGACTTGGCGTCCATAGTACGAAAGTACTATGCGATGGAAAGCGCCTGGAAAACTGAAATAAAATTTTGGGACAATCCGGCCTTGAATACAAACCTAGTCCGAAATAAATGGGTGCATCATCGTCAGACACCCGGGTTCAATACCAAAAAGCAAAAGCCCTCTACAGGGCACGGAACCGTGCTGGAAGGATGGCTTAATGGACCCTGTAAAATTCACAGTGCAGAGGGCGCCACACCAACTCATAGCCTTAGAGCATGTTGGATACTCCAGCAGGTGGCAAAAATTGGCGAAGATCTTCTAATTCCAAAAGCCACAGAAAGCCACCCCAGAGACACCAGTACGGTATCAACAGTCTTCGAGACTTTCGCATCAAATAATATGCGAAAAAGAACACTCCGCAGCCTTGCCGAAGTCTACCAAGTAGCAACAATAAACCCATGGAGTGACACGGCTATCACTTTTAACGCCAGTGATGAACCTAAATTCCGAACAGCCCGAGCACCAGCCGCATTGGTCCTCAGTCCAATAGTGGACGGCTTTCGTCTTACCAAGGTACTCATGGATGGCGGCAGCGGATTGAACCTCATTTATGAGGAAACCCTTCAAAAAATGGAAATAGACTGGAACTGCATTGAGCGAAGCAGGACAACCTTTAGAGGAATAATCCCCAGTCAGGAAGCGCGCTATACAGGAAAAATCACACTAGATGTGGTGTTCGGCACGCCGGATAATTACAGGTCTGAAGAGGTCACGTTCCAAGTGGCCCCGTTCAGTAGCGGATATCACGCTCTGCTAGGGCGGGAAGCATTTACAATCTTCCAAGCAATAACCCATTACGGGTACATGAAGCTCAAGATGCCCGGGCCTAACAGAATCATCACTCTCCCTAGTGATCCGGACATAGCACTCCGCGCCGAAAACAAGACAGCCGCACTGGCCCTCGAGGCGCTATCCGAAGCCCTAGCGGCTGAGGAACTGACTGCGCTGTGCTCCACGGTGAATAGGGACGATGTGATACTCGACAAAAGATCCAAGTCCACCTCCTTTAAACCGGCGGACGAAATAGTAAAATTCCAGGTCCATCCAACGGACCCCAATAAAACATCTTCCATCGGAGCACAGTTAAACCCTGATGTAGACGCCGCACTGCGAGAGTTCCTACGAGAGAACTGGGACATTTTCGCCTGGCAACCTTCAGACATGCCAGGAATCCCACGCAGGCTGGCCGAACACAGCTTAAATATCCTAAAAGGATTCAAGCCAGTCAAGCAGGCTCTTCGGCGTTTTTCCAAACCTAAGAGACAGGCCATGGGAGAGGAACTAGCCAAGCTACTGGAGGCCGGATTCATCAAAGATATAAAACACCCGAACTGGCTAGCAAACCTGGTGATGGTACCAAAGAAGGACAAATCCTGGTGCCTGTGCGTTGATTTTAAAGACCTTAACAAGGCTTGCCCAAAGGATCCCTGCCCTCTCCCCCGCATCGATCAAATTATCGACGCCACAGCAAGACAGATTCGTTGTGTTTCCTCGACGCATACTCCGGCTACCATCAAATAAAGATGGCAGAGTCAGACCAAGCCACAACGACATTCATCACACCATACGGCCTATTATGCTTCAACACAATGCCCTTCGGGCTCAAAAACACCGGCGCAACATATCAGCGCATGATTCAGACATGTCTGGCAAACCAGATCAGCAAAACAGTGGAGGCATACGTAGATGATGTGGTCATTAAAACAAGACATGTCGACTCTCTAGTAGACGACTTGAGGCTAACATTCGGTAACCTCCAAACATGCGACATCAAGCTCAACCCGGAAAAATGCGTTTTCGGCGTTCCAGCCGGAAAGTTCTTGGGCTTCATTGTATCCGGTAGAGGAATTGAAGCAAATCCAGCCAAGATCCAAGCTCTGTCACAATTGGATATCCCGAAGGACCTCAAACAAATACAAAAATTAACTGGATGCGTGGCGGCTCTAAGCCGCGTTATCTCCCGCTTGGGAGAAAAGGCCCTACCCCTTTACCGCCTCCTTCGGCGCACCGAACACTTCGAGTGGACGGATGCAGCCACGGCCGGACTCGACGAAATAAAAGCCATCTTGGCAACTAACCTAGTCCTAGCCGCGCCAAACATTGGCGAACCAATGTTATTATACATCGCAGCAACCCATCAGGTCGTAAGCGCAGTGCTTGTCGTCGAACGAGAAACGGATGGACACAAATTCCCCCTTCAAAAGCCGGTCTACTATGTGTCCACTGTCCTTACTCCGTGCAAGTCACGGTACCCGCATTATCAAAAGATTGCGTACGCGGTATTTATGGCATCCCGGAAGCTGCGACATTACTTTCAAGAGTGTTCAATAACAGTAGCCTCGGAAGTGCCACTTAACGATATTATAAACAACCGCGATGCGACGGGCCGGATTGCAAAATGGGCCATCGAGCTCCTCCCGTTCGACATAACTTACAAGCCACAGCGAGCTATCAAGTCGCAAGTTTTGGCCGACTTCATCGCAGAATGGACGGAGGCCGAACTCCCTAAAGAGTATTGCACATATTCAAACTGGGTCATGCACTTCGACGGCTCCAAAATGTTGGCCGGTCTAGGGGCTGGCATCGTTTTGACGTCCCCCACAGGAGACACAGTTCAATACGTACTCCAGATAATGTACACAGACTCCAACAATGCAGCCGAATATGAGGCCCTTTTACATGGTCTCCGGATGGCAGTATCCATGGGCATCCAACGCCTAGAGGTGCGCGGGGACTCGAACCTCGCAATATCCCAAATAAATGAAGACTTTGATGCCAAGGATCCAAAAATGGTAGCTTATCGCAACGCCGTCCTAAAAATGTTAGCTCGGTTCGAAGGGCTCGAATTTCACCATATAGCCCGGGAAAATAATTAGGCGGCAGATGTCTTGGCACGCATCGGCGCAAAACACGATGTAGTCCCCCCAACATGTTCTTGGAAAGGCTATTCAAGCCATCGTAGTATGGGAAGGGGAACCCAGCAATAACAGCCCAAACCCAACCGCACTGCCCGACACCGAACACTCTGACATAATTGGAGGCACTGCCAATGAAATAACACCTTCAACCCATGTAATAATGGCCGTCATTGCCCGTGGACAGAACAATTCCTCGCCTACCTTACTAGGCAGGAACTTCCTGAGGACCAAAATGAGGCATGCTGCATAGTGCGGCGATCTAAAGCCTATAAAGTCCATGAGGGAGAGCTTTATTAGAAAAGCGCTACCGGAGTCCTTCAAAGGTGCATCTCCGAAGGGGAAGGGCGGAACCTCCTGGCTGAAATTCATGCCAGACTCGGTGGTCATCACGCTGCAGCTCGGTCCCTCGTAAGCAAGGCCTTCCGTACAGGCTTTTATTGGACGATGGCCTGGGAAGACGCCCAGGACTTAGTCCAACGATGCGTCGGTTGCCAGCTCTTTGCAAACCAAAGCCATATGCCACCCACCGCCCTCCAAACTATCCCCATCACTTGGCCCTTCGCGGTCTGGGGGCTTGACATGGTTGGACCCCTTAAAGGCGGAACCCACAAGAAAAAAATACTTACTGGTCATGGTGGATAAGTTCACCAAATGGATAGAAGCCAAGCCTGTTAAGACGGCCGAATCCGGACTGGTGATAGACTTTATATCCGGGGTTGTACACCGTTACGGCGTCCCCCACAGCATCATCACTGATAACGGCACGAACTTTACGGCCGACGAGGTAAAACTGTGGTGCAAAAACATGGGCATCAAGCTCGATTATGCTTCCGTCTATCACCCACAAACTAACGATCAGGTCGAACGTGCAAATGGTCTTATCATGAGCGGCATCAAACCCAGATTAGTAAGGTCCCTTAAGGAATCTAATACACACTGGGTAGAGGAGCTCGACTCCGTACTCTGGGGGCTGCAGACCACGCCGAATCACACCACCGGATACACACCATTCTTCATGGTGTACGGCGCAGAGGCAGTTTTGCCCTGCGACATAATTCATGACTCACCTCGAGTGCGCATGTACGAAGAAAGAGAAGCCGAGCTCGATCGGCAGGACAGTTTGGACGCCTTGGAGGAAGAGCGTGACGTGGCAAAAGCCCATTCCGCATTTTATCAACAGCAGGCTCGAAGATACCAAAGCAGAGAAGTACGGGCCAAAAATTACAATGTTGGCGAATTAGTTCTACGCCTGCCGGATAAGAAAAAGGACAAACTCAAGCCCAAGTGGGAAGGTCCCTTCATAATTGACCATGTCCTGACTAGTGGAGTGTACCGCCTGCGAGATGCATCGGATAACCGACTCGAGCCGAACCCATGGAACGCAGCCCGTCTCCGAAGATTCTACGCCTAGCGCCGGACTCTGTGTTCGTCTCCTTCCTCTGTCCATTGTTTATATACTTTTTGTCTTACATTTCTCTCCTTCTCCTCTCTCTTATAGCCTTTAAAGGCTCATACAGTGATGCGCTATCCACGCTCATTAAACCGGGGGGGCTTCCTTAAACAGAAGCTTATTTATACGGGCTTCATGCCCAACACATCTGTCACACTTCCGCATGTACCTTTTATTCACCATTATATGCATCGATATGACTTAAGTTTTGGCCAAGCTGGGTTGCCTGGCTCCTGTGCTTACCCCTACGTTCCTGATTGTTCGGCTAGGTGGTAAAGGGAGCACCTCTGCGATTGTTACTGCCGGGTCAGCCGGATGTGTACCTCAGACTGGGTGAAGCCGAAAGCTAGCGTTCTTAAGGGAATATTCGGTCGGTGAACTAAAGATGATCCTTTTTTCACTTATTTATCTATACGCCCCTAGATGTTTTTCCTGCATCTCTTTCCATAGAATGGACATGCACTTTAGGGCATGCCTCCCAGGGAAAGGAACCCCTAATGGAACTATTCTCCCTGGAAGATGTTTCTTACTAACCATGTAATATAACATAACTAGTTGGGCACTTGTCTGTTCAAGCACTAATGACCCCTACGCCTGGTCTCCATGCATACCCCGGTTCTTATATAACCGCGCAGGTATTCGGACACACTCTGGACCATCAGGTCCCGAGGTTGAAGCGAAAAGGTCGGCCATGACAAACGATCTACAATCCGGCTAGAAGGCAATACACATGTCAATTATAATTACATAGTCAGTCTGACTGATTGTATTCCTCTTCAATACCATCTAACAGGCTGTCTAGTTTATAGTCCTGTTGGGAATACTTTGCGGCCAATTCTACTTGGCCCTATACTAAGCTCACAGGGATCTCCTTCCCATCGGGCCACACGGGTCCGACCTCGGCCATGTGGTTTGGGTCAGCCTTCGTGTACCGCGTCTTCACCATGGCCCAGGCCTCCCTGGCGCCTTGACGGCAGGCAGACATCGTTCACAATCGGAAGTGCCGTCGTGCTCCCTTCAGCTTCTCTACAAGCTCTCCAAGGCCTTCGGGCATGGAGACGGATGGCCACAAGGCCTGGGCGACGCTTTGCATCACCTACCGAACTCGCTCGTGCAGTTGTGAGAGCTCGGGAAGAAGGTCACCCGTAGAACCGGGCATTTCCTCTGCAGGATGACCTGTTAGCATACCTACAGACATTACTCTGTTAGTCGACTTCCTCGCCAAACTCTTTTTTCAAAGTTCGTTTAAGCACTTACTATATATGTCGCGTCGAAGCCGCTGATTCTCCTTCACGGAGTCCAATAGCTAGGCACGAACATCCTTCAGTTCAACGCCCAGCTTGGTGTTGGCATCTTGGAGATCGTTCTTCTCCCGCCTTACCGTTGTCAGCATGCTCTCACCAGCCTTTAGCTGGCGTCGGAGTTGTTGCTCTTCCGGAGTTACTCCGGCGCCATCTGCAATTTCATTTGTCAGATTTGCACCCACGCCGCACTTCGCAAAATACTTATCTTTCGAAGCGCATATTACCAGAGGGGGTCTCCTTGGGCTCCCCTGCCGCGGCTAGTGCGGCCTCAAGTTGGGCTTTGCACTCTTCCAGCTCCTAGGACAGTAGGGTATTCTTTTCTGTAAGAACCTGCATAACAAATGATCCTTAAATCAGTTATTCTAACTGTTTCAAGTCTCGGGGGCTACTGGTATATATATAATTACCAAAATTTGCTTACCCGTATGTCTTTTACATATTGCTTCGTGGCTCTGGCTAGACCATTTTGAGCGGCACGGAGGTACGCATCTCCCGAATTGAAGGCATCCAATGCCTCTTGGGAGAAACAAGCGTCACGAAGAACTGTCCGGCGACGCCTGTGGTTCATGGCACTCTCCACCTTGGAATTGGTGGAAGACAGCCTGTCCGCATCCTCTGTCGGAGGAGCGTCCGGTGCGCGCCTCGTGTTCGCCTCCGCGTCCGGACCAGGCTTTGGAGCCTGGCTGGTGGAGGCGCGATTGGCAACCTCTCCGGATATAGTTCGGCGAGGTCTCTTCGTCCTGAAGAGAGCACGAGCATTGGTATGCCTTGAAGGAATAACACCTGGGAATAAGATGGCGCACTATACCTTTGAGCCGGCGTCTCAGTCCGGACCGCACTTCTTTTCATCCCGCGGGGCCTTGCCGCCCCTCGTTGGCTAGTCGCCACAGGCTCGGCCTCCCGTCTCAAGGACCTCCCTTGCAAAACACGGTTGTCATACGGCAATCGAAAATACGCGAGGATAGATCTCTTTTCAATGTGCTGGGACTTCGGTCTTAGTTACCTGTGAGGCTGGGAGTAGCCCTGGGTAATCGGCCATAATGGCCACCAAGGCGTTGTCCTTGCTCAATTGATGAAACACCCCATCAATCAGCTCCACAGATAAGTCAGGATCCTCTTGAGAGGCCGGGTCGAGGAACCATCCCGGATCCTCGGGTTGTGGAGGAGGGCTATTTATTTCTTTAACAGCCTGGCGCAGTTCCTGCGTTGAAGTCGTTAGACTGAGTATTTAACAATGGGAATATAAAACGGATGGGCAAGTAAAAGTGTCCACTTACCCAACTTGGGGGATTGTACATAGAAAATTCACCCTGAGGGTTGACGCGGAGAAATTCCTCCTCTTCTCCCTTGTACAAAGTGGACAAGATCTTTATTAGAGCGGCAGTCGAATCCGGCCCCTTACGGCTGTGGCAGGTGGCGTCGTCCTCCTTGTTGAAGTCCCACATGGGGCAGCCTCTATACTGAAGCGGCTGCACCCCTCGCATGATGCATGCGGCCATGACCCCGATCATGGTAAGTCCGGAATGAGCTAACAATCTTATCCGGCCCATCAGGTAAAGAACGTCCTTGTCGCTTTCCCTCTGAGGGATCCATGGACGCCAGGTGAGGCGCTTCTTTAGGGGAGCACTGTCGAACTCAGGGAGGCCGATCCGGACAGGATCCGGTAGCAGGACGTCCTCTATATAAAACCATTCCGAAGGCCAATCTTCGGATGCCTTCTTTGGGGTTCTGGATAGATATCCGGTCCCGGCGATGCGCCACACTTCGGCTCCGCCCACTTGATATATTGACCCCTTCTTAGAACGGGGCACAAGGCAGAATAGCCTTTTCCACAACGCGAAATGAGCCTCGTAGCCCAAAAACACCTCGCAAAGTGCTACGAAGCCCGCGATATGCAATATGGAGGCAGGCGTGAGGTTGTGCAGCTGGAGGCCATAGAACTCCAGGAGCCCGGGAGAAATGGATGAATCGGAAATCCGAGCCCTCTTATTAAGTAAGGGACAAGGCATATCCGCTCTCCTTTGGAGGGATTGGGGGCACTCTCCGCTTGCTCTCCTCCATTATAGGTGGCAAGTCCGGCTCGAACTGGGACCATATAGGCTGGGGGGAGAAATCCCTTTGTCTGGAGCGTCGCTAGCTCGCTATGCAGGATGGAGCACCGCTTCCAATCTCGAGGCTGAGGGCTGGAAGGGCGAGAGGAGGAGCTGCGGCGGCCGGCCATGATAGAATGGACCTCTGTCGGATACGCTCTGATGAATACTCGCGGAGGGGAGAAGGTGTGGTTTGGATCTAAATCCTCGTCCCCTTAAATAGGCAGCTCATTCACGCGACTAGGGGTGTAAATATAAAAAAACACCCTCACTTCTCATATTCGTTTGACACGTGGAAGACGGCCATTATTGGGCGTAGAAGCCAAGGAGCGCTACAAGAAACCGTACATTTTCAACGGGTACACGGAATTTGGAGAACCCGCCTTGCAATGCCGAAGACAATCTGCGTGTCGTACTCATCGTCATTGAAGCCTGGTTCGGGGGCTACTGAGGGAGTCCTGGATTAGGGGGTGTCTGGATAGCCGGACTATACCTTCGGCCGGACTCCTGGACTATGAAGATACAAGATTGAAGACTTAGTCTCGTGTCCGGAAGGGACTTTCCTTGGCGTGGAAGGCAAGCTTGGCGATACGGATATGTAGATCTCCTACCATTGTAACCGACTTTGTGTAACCCTAGCCCTCTCCGGTGTCTATATAAACCGGAGGGTTTTAGTCCGTAGGACGAACAACAATCATACCATAGGCTAGCTTCTAGGGTTTAGCCTCTCTGATCTCGTGGTAGATCTACTCTTATACTACTCATATCATCAATATTAATCAAGCAGGGCGTAGGGTTTTACCTCCATCAAGAGGGCCCGAACATGGGTAAAACATTGTGTCCCCTGCCTCCTGTTACCATCCGCCTAGACGCACAATTCGGGACCCCCTACCCGAGATCCGCCGGTTTTTACACCGACAATGTATGTTGTCATCAATTACCAAAAAGAAGGAGATTGAAAGCACAAGTGCTCCCTGGGTGGTTTTGGTAATTAATGTCAACATATTTCTTGTTGGGATAATGTCTTTATTTAATATACTTCAGATAAGTTCCAAAATGGAGTGGAGTGGACAAGAGGATGTGGAACCCCTCCAAGATGCTAAGAACAAAGGATTGGCTCAAGCTCAAAAGCTCAAGACTCTACATTTTCATTTTAGTGATCTAAGATCACATTGAGTCCATAGGAAAGCCGATACTATTAAAAGGGGATGAGGTGTTGCTTAATGGCTTCCTTGCTCAAAGTGTTTAGTGATATGCTACAAAGCCCTCAACCACTTTCTCATATCCACATATGTCCCAAATCAAAAGTCAAACTCGGCCCCACTGAATTGATCTATCCGATGCCACCGAGTTCACTTGTCCTAGCCACTACCAGAAACCCTAATAAGTTTGGTCTCACCAATGCAATCTCGGTCTCACCGAGATGGGCTTGCAAACTCTCTGTTGCCCGTTGCAATTATTTCGGTCTCACTGAGATATGCAATCGGTCCAACCGAGTTTGCTTGACCAACTCTCTGTTTTGCTTATTACCAAAATTGGTCCCACCGAGTTTGTGTAATCGGTCAAACCGAGTTGAGGTTTTACCCTAACCCTAGCACATCAGTCCCACCGAGTTGATCATATCGGTCCCACCGAAATGCCTAACGGTCACATTTTGAACTGAATCGGTCCGACCGAGTATTCTGATTCGGTCCCACCGAGTTTGGTAAATTGTGTGTAACTGTTAGATTTTGTGTGGAGGCTATATATACCCCTCCACCCTTCCTTCATTAGTAAGGAGAGCCATCAGAACGTGCCTACACTTCAGCATTCATTTTCTGAGAGAGAACCACCTACTCATGTGTTGAGACCAAGATATTCCATTCCAACCATTTGAATCTTGATCTCTAGCCTTCCCCAAGTTGCTTTCCACTCAAATCATGTTTCCACCAAATCCAAATCTGAGAGAGAGAGTTGAGTGTTGGGGAGAATATCATTTGAAGCACAAGAGCAAGGAGTTCATCATCAACACACCATCTATTACGTTTTGGAGAGTGGTGTCTCCTAGATTGGTTAGGTGTCACTTGGGAGCCTCCGTCAAGATTGTGGAGTTGAACCAAGGAGTTTGTACGGGCAAGGAGATCACCTACTTCGTGAAGATCTACCCTAGTGAGGCAAGTCCTTCATGGGCGATGGCCATGGTGGGATAGACAAGGTTGCTTCTTCGTGGACCCTACGTGGGTGGAGCCCTCCGTGGACTCGCGCAACCGTTACCCTTCGTGGGTTGAAGTCTCCATCAACGTGGATGTACGATAGCACCACCTATCAGAACCACGCCAAAAATCTCTGAGTCTCCAATTGCGTTTGTGCACTCCAATCTCGTCCCTTTACTTTCTTGCAAATTGCATGCTTTACTTTCCGCTGCTCATATACTCTTGCCATGCTCGCTTGAATGTATTGTGAATGGTTAAACTTGTGCTAAAACTCCACCTTAACTTAAAGAAATTAAAATTGCTACTTTTCTTTACTAAGAGTCTATCCCCCCCTCTAGACACCTCTTCTCAATCATTTCATGATGCTAGATTAAGTTTCGGGGTGTGTGAAAGAGAGACTTAAATAAATTCTCATCCCCTACACTAAACTTCGTAAATATGCATGACCCCCAAGAAGATCATCAATCTTCAGCAACCTCTTGTGTACGCGATGGTTCACTGTTCCCGACTATGATGTAGCCCAAGGAACTATTAGCAGATCGTCGACAGCCAGAGCCGATCGATTGTCAGAACCTTGTAGCAAAACTACATCATTCTGTCGATGAACTGAATCAAAGCAACACTCGTGCGAAGCATAGCAAGAACATCAACCCTCACATATCAGATGTGATCTAGATCGCAACCTACATCTACTCATAAACCTTCTCATGATGCCACTGTTGGGAAATGTAGTAGAAAACAAAAAAATTCCCCAACAATCACCCAGGAACAATATGTACATGCATAACGGGTTGTGAGCAATGATCGTTACCGACTCCGGGATTGTAGTGGAAGGAGACGAGTCGATGTAGATCGTACTTGAAGTCCCTCGAACGTTCATGACGATCCCACGAACCACACACAAATGATCCCTCGAACGGAAGACCAAAATCACGGCCTCTCTACTTGGTTGCAAGCATACGGTCTTCACGATCCGGCAGCGCTTCGCCATCTAGAGCTAATCATCACCGGAGAATTAGGAGGAGATTAGAACCACATGAGGCTTCTAATTATGAGGATTAGAGGTGGCTAGGGCTAGCTCTAATTAGTTAACTAGGACCAACAAGAACTAGAACTAGATCAACTACAGGAGGCTCCAAAACTTGCCATCCAATAGGGAGAGATCCTGTAGTATACATAGGTTAGGAGGGGAGGAGAGGGCAGCCACCAAGGGAGGAAAGCCTCCCTTGGTGTGCCAACCATGTGGGGGGGGGGGTCCAACTCCCGCCCAAAGTAGGATTCGGACCCCCCCCCCCCCAAATAGGAAAGGGGGCGCTGATACGTCTCCGTCGTATCTATAATTTTTTATTGTTCCATGCCAATATTATTCAACTTTCATATACTTTTGGCAACTTTTTATACTATTTTTGGGACTAACATATTGATCCAGTGCCCAGTGCCAGTTCCTGTTTGTTGCATGTTTTTTGTTTCGCAGAATATCCATATCAAATGGAGTCCAAACGGGATAAAAACTCACGGAGATTTTTTTGGAACATATATGATTTTTGGGAAGAAAAATCCACGCGAGACGGTGCCCGGGGTGGCCACGAGGCAGGGGGCGCGCCTGCCCCCCTGGGCGCGCCCCTGACCCTCATGGGCCACCCGTAATGCGGTTGATGCCCTTCTTTCGCCGCAAGAAATCCAATATCCGGATAGAGATCGTGTTAAAATTTCAGCCCAATCGGAGTTACGGATCTCCGGGAATATAAGAAATGGTGAAAGGGAGGAATCTGAGAACACAGAAACAGAGAGAGACAGAGAGACATATCCAATCTCGGAGGGGCTCTCGCCCCTCCCGTGCCATGGAGGCCATGGACCAGAGGGGAAACCCTTCTCCCATCTAGGGAGGAGGTCAAGGAAGAAGAAGAAGGAGGGGGGGCTCTCTCCCCCTCGCTTCCGGTGGCACCGGAGTGCCACCGGGGGCCATCATCATCACCGCGATCTACACCAACACTTCCGCCATCTTCACCAACGTCTCCATCACCTTCCCTCCTCTATCTACAGCGGTCTACTCTCCCGCAACCCGCTGTACCCTCTACTTGAACATGGTGCTTTATGCTTCATATTATTATCGAATGATGTGTTGCCATCCTATGATGTCTGAGTAGATTTTCGTTGTCCTATCGGTGGTTGATGAATTGCTATGATTGATTTAATTTGCTTGTGGTTATGTTGCTGTCCTTTGGTGCCCATCATATGATTGCGCACATGGATCACACCCTAGGGTTAGTTGTATGTTGATAGGACTATGTATTGGAGGGCAAGAGTGACAGAAGCTTCAACCTAGCATAGAAATTGATGCATACGGGATTGAAGGGGGACCAATATATCTTAATGCTATGGTTGGGTTTTACCTTAATGAACGTTAGTAGTTGCGAATGCTTGATAATAGTTCCAATCATAAGTGCATAGAATTCCAAGTTAGGGATGACATGCTAGCAGTGGCCTCTCCCACATAATACTTGCTATCGGTCTAGTAAAGTAGTCAATTGCTTAGGGACAATTTCGCAACTCCTACCACCACTTTTCCACACTCGCTATAATTACTTTACTGCTTCTTTACTTACAACAGCCCCTACTTTTTATTTACGTAATCTTTATTATCTTGCAAACCTATCCAACAACACCTACAAAGTACTTCTAGTTTCATACTTGTTCTAGGTAAAGCGAACATTAAGCGTGCGTAGAGTTGTATCGGTGGTCGATAGAACTTAAGGGAATATTTGTTCTGCCTTTAGCTCCTCGTTGGGTTCGACACTCTGACTTATCGAAAACTTTTGCGATCCCCTATACTTGTGGGTTATCAAGAACTTTTTCTAGCGCCGTCGCCGGGGAGCAATAGCGTGGGGTGAATATTCTCGTGTGTGCTTGTTTGCTTTAGCACTAAGTAATTTTTATTTGCTGTTCTTAGTTGTTTTCTATCTTTATTTATGGGTAGGAAACGCAAAATACCAAACAAATTAGTTGTACCTACTAAACCAATGGTTGAAGAACCACTCAAAATCTATCACACTTTTGAAGCTTATTACTTGGATCATCTTCGATCCCTATGTGCTCGTGCTGAAACCCCAACTAGCTTAGTTGAGGGCAAATCTTTAGATGAGCATGCTTATTATGTGCGACACCGAGTATCTGAAAAAGGGAAAACTTTACTGGATCAAATTCATCGTTTGCAATGCTATGCTTGGAATTTATGTGAAATATATGATTATACTTGTTGTTCTGAAGACCCTAAGAAACACCTTCCCTACCAATGTTTGTTTAGTGATAATAGAATCGTATCCTCTTATGCTAAGGGTGTTTATAGTTACTGTGATGTTCAACAAATTGAAGAATTTGTTGCTTTTAAGGGTGCTTACGAAATTGCTTCTTTGATTGAAAAGTATGATGCTACTCTTTACAAATCTGAAAAAAATTGCCATACTTAAATATTGCTATGATAATTATGCTCCTAATGCCTACGTTGAACCATATATTGAGTACTACTCCTCTGTCCAAGAAGAGACTAATATTACAGGAGTCTATGGAAGAAGAAATTGATGAAACTGTGAGCTCATTGGATGAAAAAGATGAGGAGGAGAGCGAAGAACAAGAGGAGGAAGAGCGGATTAGCTACCCGTGCCCACCTTCTAATGAGAGTAACCCTCCAACTCATACATTGTTTAATTTCCCTTCGTGCTTACCGAAGGATGATTGCTATGATGATTGTTATGATCTCGTTGATTCTTTTGAAATGTCCCTTTTTGATAATGCTTGCTATGCTTGTGGCCAAGATGCCAATATGAATTATGCTTATGGAGATGAACTTGCTATAGTTCCTTATGTTAAACATGAAATTGTTGCTATTGCACCCACATATGATAGTCCTATTATGTTTTTGAATTCTCCAAACTACACTATATCGGAGAAGTTTGCTCTTATTAAGGAATATATTGATGGGTTGCCTTTTATCATTGCACATGATGATTTTGATGAATATAATATGCATGTGCTTGCTGCTCCTACTTGCAATTATTATGAGAGAGGAACTATATCTCCACCTCTCTATGTTTGCAATATGATAAAATTGCAAGAAACTGTTTATACTATGCATTGGCCTTTACTTTGTGTGCATGAATTGTTCTTTTATGACATGACGATGCATAGGAAGAGAGTTAGACTTCGTCATTACATGATATATGTTACCTTGTGCTCACCACTAAATTACAAATCATTTTTAATTAAAATTGGCTTTGATATACCTTGGGATCCGGGTGGATCCATTACTTGAGCACTATATGCCTAGCTTAATGGCTTTAAAGAAAGCGCTGCCAGGGAGACAACCCGGAAGTTTTAGAGAGCCATTTATTTCGGTTGAGTGCTTTTATATAGTTTAAAAACAACAAAAATAAAGAGGGGAACCCAAAACTTTTTCAAAAAGGAAAGCGAAAGTGTGAAAGACAAGCATTGTTGAAGTGGGAGCTAGCCTTGAACTTTGTTCATGCTCACGGAAAGTTTGTGAATCTTGATTACAGAAAATTTTCAATAAAAATAATTATCCCCTTGTACAATTCCATTGTATTATTAAAATAATGTGCCAAGTTTTGCCTTTAGGATGTTTACATTTGCTTGATGGTTTGTACGGTGCAGGACAGAAACTTTGGCTGTAGTGCGCGATTTTACATTTTTTTTGGTCGAATGTCAAATGGTTATGATTCTTTTTGAACTGTCTTCCTATACAAATTGTTTATTTTTACTAATTTTGGTGGAATTGTTCAGGTATCATAAGTATGGTGAATGTTCATATTATTACAGACTGTTCTGTTTTAGACAGATTCTGTTTTTTGATGCATAGTTTGCTTGTTTTGATGAAACTATCAATATATATTAGTGGATTAAGCCATGAAAAAGTTATATTACAGTAGACACAATGCAAAAATAAAATATGAATTGGTTTTCAACAGTACTTAGAGTAGTGATTTGCTTTATTATACTAACGGATCTTACCGAGTTTTCTGTTGAAGTTTTGTGTGGATGAAATGTTCGATGATCGAGAAGGTCTCGATGTGAGAAGAAGGAAGAGAGGCAAGAGCTCAAGCTTCGGGATGCCCGAGGCACCCCAAGTAAATATTCAAGGAGACTCAAGCGTCTAATCTTGGGGATGCCCCGGAAGGCATCCCCTCTTTCTTCAACAAGTATCGGTATGTTTTCGGATTCGTTTCGTTCATGCGATATGTGCAATCTTGGAGCGTCTTTTGCATTTAGTTTTCATTTTTCTTTTATGTGCCATGCTGGTATGAGATAGTCCTTGGTTGATTTATAGATTGCACTTTGCATTTCACTTATATCTTTTGAGTATGGCTTTATAGAATGCTTCATGTGCCTCACTTATATCATTTGAAGCTTGGATTGCCTGTTTCTCTTTACATAGAAAACCGCCATTTGTAGAATGCTCTTTTGCTTCACTTATATTTGTTAGAGCGTGGGCATATCTTTTGTAGAAAGAATTAAACTCTCTTGCTTCACTTATATCTATTTAGAGAGATGACAGGAATTGGTCATTCACATGGTTAGTCATAAAATCCTACATAAAACTTGTAGATCACTGAATATGATATGTTTGATTCCTTGCAATAGTTTTGCGATATAAAGATGGTGATATTAGAGTCATGCTAGTTGGTGCATTTGAATTGTAGAAATACTTGTGTTGAGGTTTGTGATTCCTGTAGCATGCACGTATGGTGAACCGTTATGTAACGAAATTGGAGCATGAGGTATTTATTGATTGTCTTCCTTATGAGTGGCGGTCGGGGACGAGCGATGGTCTTTTCCTACCAATCTATCCCCCTAGGGGCATGCGTAGTAGTACTTTGCTTCGAGGGCTAATAAACTTTTGCAATAAGTATGTGAGTTCTTTATGACTAATGTTGAGTCCATGGATTATACGCACGCTCACCCTTCCATCATTGCTAGCCTCTCCAGTACCGCGCAACTTTCGCCGATACCATAAACCCACCATATACCTTCCTCAAAACAGCCATACCTACCTATCATGGCATTTCCATAGCCATTCCAAGATATATTTCCATGCAACTTCCATCATCATCATATACATGACTTGAGCATTCATTTTCATATTGCTTTGCATGATCGTAAGATAGCTAGCATGATGTTTTCATGTCTTGTCCATTTTTTGATGTCATTGCTACGCTAGATCATTGCACATCCCGGTACACCGCCGGAGGCATTCATATAGAGTCATATCTTTGTTCTAGATATCGAGTTGTAATATTGAGTTGTAAGTAAATAAAAGTGTGATGATCATCATTATTAGAACATTGTCCCATGTGAGGTTATCAAAATAAAAGTGGCCAAAGAAGCCCCCCAAAAAAGAGAGAGGCCAAAGAAGCCTGCAAAAAAAACAAAAAAATGAGAGAAAAAGAGAGAAGGGGCAATGTTACTATCCTTTTACCACACTTGTGCTTCAAAGTAGCACCATGTTCTTCATATAGAGAGTCTCTTGAGTTATCACTTTCCTATACTAGTGGGAATTTTCATTATAGAACTTGGCTTGTATATTCCGATGATGGGCTTCCTCAAACGCCCGAGGTCTTCATGAGCAAGCAAGTTAGAAGCACACCCACTTAGTTTTTAGTCTGAGCTTTCATACACTTATAGCTCTTAGTGCATCCGTTGCATGGCAATCCCTACTCACTCACATTGATATCTATTGATGGGCATCTCCATAGCCCGTTGATACGCCTAGTTGATGTGAGACTATCTTCTCCTTTTTCTCTTCTCCACAACCACCATTCTATTCCACCTATAGTGCTATATCCATGGCTCACGCTCATGTATTGCGTGAGGGTTGAAAATGCTGAAGCGCGTTAAAAAGTATGAACCAATTGCTCGGCTTGTCATCGGGGTTGTGCATGATTTGAATATTTTGTGTGGTGAAGATGGAGCATAGCCAGACTATATGATTTTGTAGGGATAACTTTCTTTGGCCTTGTTATTTTGAAAAGACATGATTGCTTTATTAGTGGGCTTGAAGTATTATTATTTTTATGTCAAATGATAGACTATTGTTTGAATCACTCGTGTCTCAATATTCATGCCATGATTGGACATATGATCAAGATTATGCTAGGTAGCATTCCACATCAAAAATTATCTTCTTTATCATTTACCTACTCGAGGACGAGCATGAATTAAGCCTGGGCATGCTGATACGTCTCCGTTGTATCTATAATTTTTGATTGTTCCATACCAATATTATTCAACTTTCATATACTTTTGGCAACTTTTTATACTATTTTTGGGACTAACATATTGATCCAGTGCCTAGTGCCAGTTCCTGTTTGTTGCATGTTTTTTGTTTCGCAGAATATCCATATCAAACGGAGTCCAAACGGGATAAAAACTGACGGAGATTTTTTTGGAATATATATGGTTTTTGGGAAGAAAAATCCACGTGAGACGGTGCCCGAGGTGGCCACGAGGCAGGGGGCGCGCCTGCCCCCTGGGCGCGCCCCTGACCCTCGTGGGCCACCCGTAAGGCGGTTGATGCCCTTCTTTTGCCGCAAGAAAGCTAATATCCGGATAGAGATCGTGTTAAAATTTCAGCCCAATCGGAGTTACGGATCTCCGGGAATATAAGAAACGGTGAAAGGGAAGAATGTGAGAACGCAGAAACAGAGAGAGACAGAGAGACAGATCCAATCTCGGAGGGGCTCTCGCCCCTCCCGTGCCATGGAGGCCATGGACCAGAGGGGAAACCCTTCTCCCATCTAGGGAGGAGGTCAAGGAAGAAGAAGAAGGAGGGGGGGCTCTCTCCCCCTCGCTTCCGATGGCACCGGAGTGCCACCGGGGGCCAGCATCATCACGGCGATCTACACCAACACCTCCGCCATCTTCACCAACATCTCCATCACCTTCCCCCCTCTATCTACAGTGGTCCACTCTCCCGCAACCTGTTGTACCCTCTACTTCATGGTGCTTTATGCTTCATATTATTATCCAATGATGTGTTGCCATTCTATGATGTCTGAGTAGATTTTCGTTGTCCTATCGGTGGTTGATGAATTGCTATGATTGATTTAATTTGCTTGTGGTTATGTTGATGTCCTTTGGTGCCCATCATATGATTGCATGCGTGGATCACACCCTAGGGTTAGTTGTATGTTGATAGGACTATGTATTGGAGGGCAAGAGTGACAGAAGCTTCAACCTAGCATAGAAATTGATGCATACGGGATTGAAGGTGGACCAATATATCTTAATGCTATGGTTGGGGTTTACATTAATGAAAGTTAGTAGTTGCGGATGCTTGCTAATAGTTCCAATCATCAGTGCATAGAATTCCAAGTCAGGGATGACATGCTAGCAATAGCCTCTCCCACATAATACTTGCTATCGGTCTAGTAAAGTAATCAATTTCTTAGGGACAATTTCGCAACTCTGACCACCACTTTTCCACACTCGCTATAATTACTTTATTGCTTCTTTACTTACAACAGCCCCTACTTTTTATTTACGTAATCTTTATTATCTTGCAAACCTATCCAACAACACCTACAAAGTACTTCTAGTTTCATACTTGTTCTGGGTAAAGCGAAGATCAAGTGTGCGTAGAGTTGTATCGGTGGTCGATAGAACTTGAGGGAATATGTGTTCTGCCTTTAGCTCCTCGTTGGGTTCGACACTCTTACTTATCGAAAACTGTTGCAATCCCCTATACTTGTGGGTTATCAGGCGCCACCTCCACTTGGGCCTTCATGCCCCAAGTTTCCTTCCACCTCTTGGCCTTATTAGGCCCATAGATCTATACCTACTATTAAAGGGAATAGGTATTCTTGGTTTGGTTCAGTCCGGGAATAGATATTCTTGGTTTGGTTCAGTTCTTTTTATTTCGATGGGCCTTTTATGGGCTTCATAGAGTCCTCAAAAAATAATTTGGTCAAAATAAATTAACATTATGGAAATTTAAACAGGACCTACTATTAAAGGGAATAGGTATTCTTGGTTTGGTTCAGTCCAACTATTAAAGGGAATAGATATTCTTGGTTTGGTTCAGTCCTTTTCATTTCGATGGGCCTTTTATGGGCTTCATAGAGTCCCCGAAAATATAATTAGGTCAAAATAAATTAACATTATGGCAAATTAAACATGACCTCCTGTCTGGATCTTCGATGCAACAACCTATGCGTCATTCATATTTACTAAATCCCAAGTCACTCTAAATATATGAGTGATAGTCCTCGTGTTTAAGCGAATGAGCTAATTAAAGAAAGGATTGTGGACTTAAATAAAATATTTAAATGGATGTGGCTAATTAAAAAAGGACTATGGGTAAAGTGATGGACTAATTAAAAGAAAGATTGTGGTCTTAATAAATAGAATTTTCTAAAAGATGAGGCTAATTAAAGGAAGGACTTGAGGTAAAAAGGTAGGATAGTTAAAAAGAAGGCTATGTATGCTTCAATGTGTTGGGGATATTAAATTAGAGAAGAAAGGATTTGATTCCCGACTAAAACGGGTGAGGACGTCACGGTAACTAAAGGAAGGATTATACTTAGATGGAATCAGTGGGAGATTATGCCCAACAAAGAAAATATGAACACGGCTAAATTTCATTGTATTTTTTATGTTCATTTTGTAGAAGGAGCGTTGAAGCATTTTTTTTCCATAGTGAATCCGGTGCTGTGGGACATTATACTTGCACAAAACATCAATTTTTCCCGTTGCAACGCACGGGCATATGTGCTAGTATTATATTAAATATATATTTGTTCTAAACATTTTCAGACCATTATATATATAATTTAACATCCTCGGAAACATTTTCCGCCTATATATATGCCCGGTATTACCCGATATTCACCGAAACCCTTCTGATGACCCCGAAACGCTTCCTGAACCTCTCAGGACTATTCCGGATATTAATGAAACAATTCCACAAATATATTCTCATCACTCCCGTCCTACTAACACTTAGCAGATCATGATTACCTTAATATTGTGACCCCGTAGTTTCGGTAACCATAGACATGAACGAAACCCCTTCGTTCAATGGCTGATAGAGCAACCGTGGACATCCATATCAGTCCCTATGATTACACCAATGATATTCGAGTCAACCTTTGGTTTTCATGTGATGTTCCCTTTGCTTCACGATACTTTACAAAACATGGTGTGCATCGGTATCCTCTAGAGTCATCACCATGCTCACTATACCATTGCTCCCGTTACCGGTTTTGTTCTTCTTTCTCGTTGACGTGTTCCGACATCCCCGTGACATAGTCACCTGTGTATGGCCAGACAATGATGGATTCCGTCACACCAAGAGGGCCCTAAGAATATCTCTCCATCATCCAAGGAGCAAATCCCACTCTCGAGTTGTCCGGTCACTTGTCAAACTTTCTGGTGAGCCTGAAAGTTTTCATTATTGTCACCTTGTTACAGATGAAGTTTGAGGTACGCCAAATCCCACCATCCGATAGGAAGTGACCGAGACACACTCATGGTCTGAGGAACTAAAACACATGCTAACACTCCATGTTATAACAGATGATTTTAGATGATGTAATCACATAGTATAATCGACAAGTATTGGGTCGATTCAATATGATCATTATTCTTACATCATACCCCAATGTTGTTTTAGGACTATCATTACACTTAACGATATCCTAAGATCCAGGAAACATGATCACCAACAACACTTGAGCCGGTTTTAGAGGCGAGACCGGGAACCTATTGTTTACCGTTTATTGTTCCACACGTGCATATGAGTTTTCCACTGAATCACATATTCAAGGATCATATCAGTTATAGCATGGAATATAAACTCTTAACTAGGAATAATGGAAGTATAATAATACAATATTATTGCCTCTAGGGGATATTTCTAACACTCCGACCACCGTTGGTGACATTGGCCCCATGCTGATTGGTGCCACAATCGTCGTCGAGTCTCCTTCTCTGCTAGCCCATCCGACTCCTCGACATGGCGTACATCTCGTGCAGGTCCCTTGTCTACGCATGCCCGGTGCTGGAAACACCAATGCGTGCCTTCGTCCACAACGTGCCCTCGGGCCTAGCAAGCCTGGTGCGACAGTTCGTCAACTTTGTCTTAATCCGTCTACGCATGCCCGGTGCTGGCAAAGTGCCTTCGTCTAAGACGTGTCCCCAGGTTTGGCAAACCCGGCGTGATGCCTTGTCAACAACGTCCTCTTCCCGGCGCACCACTACTTCGACACCAGTGCGCCCATGATTAATTCGGCGCCACCTTGCGCCCGTGGCTCAACTGCGACTTCCTCAACACCGACTACCCCGACTCGACATCGACCATGACATTCTTCGGATACACCACCCTACACTTGTGGCTACCTCGACAACGACACAAAGGGCTACTGCCTTGCTTAAGAAACCTCGTTGGTTTCCACTCCAGCCACGACTTCCGTGATGCATCGACCGTTATGAACCAGGGGGGTATCCGTAGGCTTGCCTTCGGATTCTTCTCTAGTCTCACCGTCTACATCACTACCGTTGTGATTCCTGGGGATGTTGAGTATTATGATTACTAGGAAGTATAGGATAGACTAGGATCTGGTCCTGCCTTGTCTTGTACTCCAAGTTGGTCATTGTACTCCTATATATATATGCCCAGAGTCCCAAGCAATATTCAATGATTCCACCAATCTCTCTCTATCCCTTCTAATACCTCTAGATCATGGGATGGAAACCTTCAGTGTAAAACTAACCTTCGGTATGGGACGTGATGACATCCTCGCAGACCAGTCTCAAAACAATGTCTTCGATTCTTCACATCATTCACTGTTGCCTTAGCCTGACACACACGTCGCATCACGTGACACGGGAAGATGACTGAATGGACCCCACCCTTATAGCCTTATAGAAGATCAGTGGCCGCGATAGGAGATGGGAGTCTGTGGTGGTGGTGGGGGGATGCCACATGGCCTTCGTTCAAGCCGCCCGAAGCCCCAATCAATGGTCGCTAGAGTGCCTTGGATCAGGTGCACTCGCTTCACCACACCACCTGATCAAGAAACCAAGCGCACAGTCGCTACCATCCCTAGAGTATGCACTAGCTTCCGCGGTGGGTGCCTCTGTTTGCGTTGTGATAAGAGAAGGTCAAAAGGGGGAGGGGATGGTAGGGATCCTCTCGAGCCTATTGAGGGGAGATGACTCGTGGCAATGCTACATGCACGGGCTCATGGTTACGGAATCAACGGACTATGCTTAGTTGGCAGTTTTTTATTGGAGATTAGGAGTGAGGCGGGGCCCACTGAGGGAGTCCTGGACTAAGGAGTCCTCGGGCATACGACCTGTTGTCCACGGGCCGAACTGATGGGCTGTGAAGACATGAAGACTGAAGACTGTACCTGTGTCCGGATTGGACTCTCCTTAGCGTGGAAGGCAAGCTTGGCGACCAACTATGAAGATTCCTTCTCATGTAACCGACTCTATGTAAACCCTAGATCCCCCCGGTGTTTATATAAACCGGAGGGGTTAGTCCAGAAAGCATATACTCAGTACCACAGTCATATAGGCTAAGCTTCTAGGGTTTAGCCAGCACGGTCTCGTGGTAGATCAACTCTTGTAACACTCATATTCATCAATATCAATCAAGCAGGATGTAGGGTATTACCTCCATAGAGAGGGCCCGAACCTGGGTAAACATTGTGTCCCATGTCTCATGTTACCATCGATCCTAGATGCACAGTTCGGGACCCCCTACCCGAGATCCACCGGTTTTGACACCGACATTGGTGCTTTCATTGAGAGTTCCACTATGCCGTCGACGAAAGGTTCGATGGCCCCTTCAATCATCTATAACGACATTGTCCAAGGAGAAACCTTCCTCCCAGGATAGATTTTCATGTTCGGCGGCTTCGTACTGCGGGCCAACTCGCTCGGCCATCTGGAGCAGATCGATAGCTACGCCCCTGGCCACCAGGTCAGATTTGGAAGCTTGAACTACATCGTGGATATCCATGGAGACTTGATCTTTAATGGATTTGAGACCGCAGCGATCGCTCCCCCTCGCTCCGAGGAACATGACTTAAATCTGTCATCGGATCACATCCAGGAGATGGTCCCTGTTGCTGCAACGGCCTTAGAACTGGAGCAGATCGTGCCATCCGAAGCCACAGAGTCCGCAGCGTTGGAGCCACACACGGGCCCGGCACCATGCAATATCTGCGTCAATGGAACTCCGGATTCGTCTCCGGCTATAAGTTCCGGACCATGTACGCCTGCGGACACTGAGCTGGATCGGTTATCGATTTTCGAATTTAGCGGCGCAGACATCTTCCAGCACTCACCTTTGGGTGATGTGCTAAACTCTTTAAAGAACTTGTCCTTGGAAAAGGACTCATAGCCGAACTATGTTCGGTTCGAGCCAGAGGCTGATGATGGGAAATTTTGTTTCCCACCCGCCACCCACTTCATAGCCACTGTAGATGACTTAACTGACGTGCTCGATTACGGCTCCGAAGACATCGACGGCATGGACGACGATGCCGACCAGGAGCAAGGCAAAAACCCGCCATTTACTGGACGTTGTACAGCCACCTCTTCGTACAATGTGTACATGGTCGACACACCTAAAAAAGCTAGCGACGATGGCAAAGGAGATCCAGTTGCGAATAAACCTTCTGAGACACAGTCCAAGCACCGTCGCCCTACACACCGTTCTAAGCCTCATCGCTCAAGTGACGGAAATACTGGCACTGGGGAGAATAGTACTCCGGGCGACGCCGAAAACAATGAAGACCTTGTCGGGGCTGCATCCGAACAGGAGGAACAAGACAACGGGCAAGATAACCCTGATAATCAGACCATGCCCAATGACCTAGACGATGATAGTTATCGTCCAGTCTCCGAGGATGATGAGAGCCTCGGCAATGAGGACTTCATCGTGCCCGAGGCACCCCTCAAGCAGGAGCGCTTCAAGCTCCAGCTAATTGCCACTGCAAGAAGCCAGAAGAAAAAGCAGCAACAGCTTCAAGCTGATCAAGACCTGCTCATTGATAGGTGGAATGATGTCCTGGCAGCCGAAGAATACGGCCTCAAACGCCCAGCCAAGAATTACCCAAAGCATAGACTGCTACCTCAGTTCAATGAGGAGGCACCAAATTCCATACCTCCCTCATGCAATGCGGACCGACCACCACGCAGTCGGGATAGTGCGGCGGACCGACCATCCCGCGGTCGGGATAAAGCGGCAACTCAGGCCGAACAACAGCCCGCCCCACCACCTCGCAAAAACAGGGACATAACAGCTCGGGACCATACATACGACCTTGGGAAGGAGCTGGACAGTAGAGCAGAACACACCAGATCAATCAACGGATCACGAGGACGCTTCCCAACTCGGGATGACGGCTACCTATTCGGGCGTGACAAACCTAGTCACACCCGGGCCGATAACCGCAGATGCACTCCATCAAAGGTGCGCCATGATGCGGCCAGATATAGAGGTGCCGCACACCCTCTCTGCTTCATAGATGAGGTGCTGGATCATGAATTCCCCGAGGGGTTTAAGCCCGTCAATATTGAATCATACGACGGAACAACCGACCCCGCGGTATGGATTGAGGAGTTTATTCTCCACATCCACATGGCCCGTGGAGACGACCTCCACGCCATCAAATACCTCCCACTGGAGCTCAAAAGGCCAGCTAGACACTGGCTGAATAGCTTGCCCGAGAATTCCATCGGCAGCTGGGAGGACTTGGAAGAGGCCTTTCTTGACAACTTCCAAGGTACATATGTCCGGCCACCCGATGCCGATGACTTAAGCCACATAGTTCAACAACCTGGAGAGTCAGCCAGAAAATTCTGGACTAGGTTCCTAACCAAAAAGAACCAGATCATTGACTGTCCGGATGCCAAAGCCCTAGCGGCCCTTAAACACAGCGTCCGTGACGAATGGCTAGCATGCCACCTCGGCCAAGAAAAGCCGAAGTCCATGGCAGCCCTTATGGCACTCATGACCCGCTTTTGTGCAGGTGAGGGCAGCTGGCTGGCTCGTAGCAAAAACACAGCGAGCGAGACAGGCCCCTCCGAGGCCAAGAATAGCTCCGAAAAGATCTGGCGCAACAGACACAAATGCCGGAGCAATGGCGACAACACCGATGACACCACCATTAACGCCGGATTCAGTAGCTCCAAGTCCGGACAGCGAAAGAAGCCCTACAAAAGGAACAGCGAGGGACCATCCAGCCTGGATCGCATACTCGATCGTCCGTGCCAGATACATGGTACCCTAGACAAACAAGCCAATCACACCAATAGAGACTGTTGGGTTTTCAAACAGGCTGGCAAGTTAAATGCCGAAAACAAAGAAAAGGGATCACAAAGTGAGGATGAGGATGAAGAGCCCCGGTAGCCGAACACCGGAGGGCAGAAGAAATTTCCCCCTCAAGTCAAAACGGTGAACATGATATACGCTACACACATCCCCAAAAGGGAGCGCAAGCGAGCACTTAGGGACGTATACGCGGTAGAGCCAGTCGCCCCAAAATTTAATCCGTGGTCGTCATTCCCGATCACCTTCGATCGTCGAGATCACCCAACTAGTATCCGGCATGGCGGTTCAGCCGCACTGGTCCTCGACCCAATCATCGACGGATTTCACCTAACATGAGTCCTAATGGACGGTGGTAGCAGCCTTAACCTGCTCTATCAGGATACAGTGCAGAAGATGGGCATTAATCCCTCATGAATCAAACCCACAAAGACTACCTTTAAAGGAGTCATACCAGGCGTTGAGGCCCGCTGCATGGGCTCAATCACGCTGGAGGTTGTCTTCGGTTCCTCGGACAACTTCCGAAGCGAGGAGTTAATCTTCGATATCGTCCCCTTCCGCAGCAGCTACCATGCACTACTCGGACGAACCGCGTTTGCTAGATTCAACGTGGTGCCACACTATGCTTATCTCAAGCTAAAGATGCTCGGTCCGTGTGGCGTCATAATAGTCAATGGAAACACAGAACGCTCCCTCCAGACAGAGGAGCACACCATCGCCCTAGCAGCAGAGGTACAAAGCGGCCTTCTCAAGCAGCATCATAGTCTGGCTGCCGAGCCCCTGGACATCATTAAGAGGGTCCGAACTACACTGCAACAGGACGGCGCGGCTCGTCAAGAGCTCGATTAGCAATTCGGCCTCTGTCCCAATCCCGATGAGGTAGTGGCATTCATACCACGTGTCCATCACTACACACTCAAAATTCCATGGGCATCGACGGAGGCACAAGCTATCCCGGGATCCATGGTTCGGCCAGACCGATCCCGGACACACATATAACTTTACTATCTTCTTTTCCCTTGTTTCAGGTTTCTCCTATGGGGGCCTCCTTCGACGGCCTGATTAACAATCCCGTCGAAGGACAAACACACCGGATTGACACGGAGCACAGGCGTACATGGGAAGCCCTAGATGCTAACCATTTTTCAGGACCCACATGCAGTCCGCCTTCGGGTATGGCATGTCAAATAGCCGGTTGCTTATTGCATTATTTTGTACTAATGCGCTTGGACGCATTAACCCAACTATAAGGGAAGCAGTTCATGATCCAAGTTCAAGGGCTCCAGACCCTATCTCTATTCTCCCTCTCTTTTTCCTTTATATTACTTAGCGGCCATACACTCTGGTACGTTTTATATTTGCCCGGGGCTCCCCATCGCCCCACGATATGGCAACAAAGTCCAAACAATCCCTAAAGATAAGTTCGGCACCCCGAATTTAGCATTATATGCATTGGCTCCAAATCATGTCTTTGGTCAATAGTTGGGTTTCCCGGCTCCTGTCCTTGCTACCCTATGTTCCACTAAATCGGCTAGGGTAGTAAAGGGAGAACTCCTGCGATTGTGCCCTGGCCTTGACCAGATGAGCACCTCAGTAGAGAAAGCCGAAAACTAACTGTCATGATACGGCGAGAGCCGGTCAGCTATTCGAGGGTCACAAATCACTGGAGATTTTTTTCCACATTATGCGAAAGATCGGCACTTCCTGATCAGATGCTGACAGCACCCTGGTTTGAACCAGGGGTTGCACCTACACTTTATTATAAAACTCCTATGGCTAAGTGAGGGCGTTTAAGCCGTACAGTCTGATTGCCTTGTTCGTTGCGCACAACTCCTTCAAGGACCATATAATTGGATCAAGATTGTTTAGATTCCATCCCGAACACCTCTGTACTACCTACGTGAGGGCAGAAGCCGACGACTGGCCAACCCTCAGATTACATACAACACGGCCGCATAGGAGGAAACAATTCAAAGCATAACAATATTACATTACAAAACAGGCTTTGTTCTTCTAATACAAGGCAAAGGTAACATGAATACATTTATTCAAATACAATGTCCTGCAAACATTGTGCTGCCGCAAGGCGAGAACCCTCCAGGACATCCGCAAAATATCATTCGGGTGTGCGGTGTTCCTTGCCCTCCGGTGGCCCTCTGGTCACCTCGACGGCGTCCATCTTCTCCCACCACATCTTGCAACGGGCGAAGGCCATGCGCCACCTTCAATGCAGGTCGAGCGCTTGACGACGTCCAGCCGAGGACATGCGTTCACGATCCACCTCACGAGTCCGAAGTAGATGTTTGGCATAGCTTCGGTTGGCCATAGCCGGATTATGAAATCCTTCATGGCTAGTTCGGCCACCCTATGCAGCTCCACTGTTTCAGCTGATCGGTGAAGGACACGAGATGCTCTGGCGCCGCATACTGCGACCAGAATAGCTTCTCCATAGAGCCCCCTCCTTCGGCTCGGTAGAACTCCGCGGCGTCTGATACACTGTGTGGTAAATCTGCAAATGCTCCTAGGGAACTCCGAACCCGGGTTAGTAAAAGGTACTGCTTCTTCGCATACTTGTTTTGCATCTTAAATGCCTTACCCGCCGTGATCTTCTTGGCCTCCTGGATCTCCTGGAGGGCAGCCTGGGCCTCATTCTTTGTGGTCTCCGCGCTCTGATGAGCTTTGGCGAGTTCGGTCCCTTAAACCGACGCATCATGCTCCAAGGCTTCGCACTTCTTGACCGCATCCTGGAGCTCCTGCTCGATCTCTTTGACCCGGGCCTTAGACTTCTTACGGGCGGCTTGCTACTGGACAGCTTTTCCTCGGCCTTGCCCAGGGCCTTCTTCAGGGCCTCGACCTCGGTCGCGGCTCCTGCACACATTATGACACAGCGGTCAATATACAGCGCCTATCCTTTTTAAAACACACAGCAAGTCGTCACTCACCATTCTTCTCCTGGAGCCGACCCTTATCCTCGCCGAGCTCGTTCTCGGTCCGCTCCAGCCTCTGCCTCAGCTCAGAGACTTCGACAGCATGGGAGGTCACGGCCAACAACGACGCCTGCTTATTCATTCATATTATGTTAGCCTCCTACAATAGAAGATTTGATCCTCTATCCGGTTCTTCTTGCCGAACACCGGACAGTGTCTCTGGGGCTACTGGCTACATGGGGTTTTTCTCTTTTTTTACCTCGAAACCTGTCAACAGGCTGCTGCATGCTTCATTCAGTCCACTCTTGGCGGACTGAATCTTCTCGATCACCGCACCCATAAGGACACAGTGCTCATCCACGACAGAGGCGCCTCGAAGCGCCTCCATCAGGTTATCCGGCACCCCTGGATGGACAAGGGCCACTGGTGGAAGCGGTGCACCCCCCCCCCTCCTTCAAAGGGGGCTGCTCGCCCAACTCCGGAGCCATATGGGCCTCCGGAATCGTATTCGGCTGATGGCCGAACTGGATGCGGCCCTCTACACCAATCTCCATGGGGATCGGCTCCCCCATGTGTCTGGCAGTGGAGGTCTCGCCTTGTGGCGCCTCCCAGACAGTGTCTTGGGCTCCTCCGTGGTTCGGAGCAGTCCTCCGAAATAACACTTCAGTGTCGTCCCTGGCCCCGGGGGAATAAGCGGGCGGTGGCGACATGCTCGCCATCTCCAACGGAGCCAACGAACCTCCAGATGAGGATTGCTGGATAAGGTCGCGGGCCGGACTGCAATAACACAATTAACTATGTCATGATAACGAAGAGAAAGGGCTGGATGTGCGCATGAGCGAGCTGTGTCACTTACGATGCGGCCTGGGGCTTAGTGCGGGGGCGTCTCTCCGGATTGCTATCAACGTCCCACGTGGTGTTGACCACTGGGACGCTCTTCCCCTTCTTGTGCGTTTCTGCCTCCGGATGCACCGAAGCCGCCCTCTTCTTCCTCTCCTCAGGGGGAGGGTTGTTTTCCTCCTCCTCCTCCTCCTCTTCCTCGCCATTATCCTCAGGGACAGAGAAATGGGCTTCGTCATCTTCGGACGTCATGTCCGAAGTGCCCTTGCGACGGGGGCCACCCTTGGCCCCCTTGGCCTTCCTCTAGGCCTTCTTCTCCGGCGCCTTATAAGGCGCCGACGCCAGCATCTTCGCTAGACGCGGGATGACCGGTTCTTCAGGCAGCGGAGCCGGACACTGGATCCGCTTCGCCCTCTCCATCCAGTCCTGGAAATGCAATGATAAGCTCACACATCATCCTTGAAACGATTAAGTTGGGGATACATCGAAAAATAGCATACCTCACTGGCCAGGTGTTTACACTCGTGACCACGGTCTGAATCCGTGGCCGGTAGTTTCTCGTTGCCCTTAAAGAGCAACTTCCATGCGCCTTCGTGAGTAGTCTCGAAGAGCCTCACCAGGGTCTGATCCTTCTTCGGGTTGAACTCCCATAGAGGACGGCTTCGGCGCTGGCATAGAAGGATCCGGTGAACCAGCATCGCCTGGATCACATCAACGAGCTTGACTTTCTTGGTTGACATGCTCTGAACGCGCGTCTGCAACGCTATCACCTCGTCAGGGGAACCCCAGTCCGGACTCTTCTGAACCTAGGAGGTGAGTCGCATGGGAGCGCTGGAGCGGAATTCGGCAGCTGTGGCCCAGGTGGTACCACGAGGTTCTGTGATGTAGAACCACTTCTTCTGCCACTCCTTCACTATGTCCACAAAAGTGCCTTTGGGCCAGGATACGTTGGACAGCTTGCTCACAATAGCTCCTCCGCACTCCGCGTGCTGGCCATCCACCACCTTCGGCTTCATGTTGAACACTTTGAGCCATAGACCGAAGTGGGGTTGGATGCGGAGGAAGGCCTCACACACGACGATAAATGCCAAGATGTTGAGGAAGGAATTCGCGGACAGATCATGGAAATCTATCCCGTAATAATACATCAGGCCGCGGACGAAAGGGTGGAATGGAAACCCTAGCCCATGGAAGAAATGGGGGAGGAACACTACCCTCTCGGTGGGTTTCGGCGTGGGGACGACTTGTCCCTCGGTCGGCAGGTGGTGAGTGATCTTCTTCGCCAAGTATCCGGCCGCCCGAAGCTCCGTAATGTTCTCCTCCTTGACGGAGGAGACCATCCACTTGCCCTGACCTCCGGATCTGGACATGGTTGCTTGGGTGAAAAGGAGATGAGAACTTGGGCGCTGGAGCTCGATATTGGAAAGACGGAGACAGAGAGAGGGCATGAGAGAGGAAGAGGGAATCCTTATCCCCTTATAAAGGCAATGAATATTGAACGCCTCCTCACTCGCCTTAAGATTCGCCTATTCCCAAGGGCTATATAAACGGCACGGTTGGGTTATCCACACCCGTATTGATGAGAATCCGGTAATAAGGGGGCACGATCTCTGCTTCGACAAGACGTGCCAATGGCAACCGCATCTCGAAACATGGAGCGGCAGACGAAAAACGGTTCGAAATTATGACCGGACAGACGTGATGTCATATTGTAAAAGCTGTCAGCGGATTAGACTCGCGTAAAAGTATATATTCTCTCTACGGTTATGTATGGTGTGTATGATAGGTCCGGATACTATCATCGCATCCGAAGACTATCTTGAAATTCGGATAGAAGGGAACCCGCCTTGCAATGCCGAAGACAATCTGTGCGCCGGACTCCTCATCATTGAAGCCAGGTTCAGGGGCTACTGAGGGAGTCCTAGACTAAGGGGTCCTCGGGCGTACGGCCTGTTGTCCATGGGCCGGACTGATGGGCTGTGAAGACATGAAGACCGAAGATTGTACCTGTGTCCGGATTGGACTCTCCTTGGCATGGAAGGCAAGCTTGGCGACCGACTATGAAGATTCCTTCTCATGTAACCGACTCTATGTAAACCCTAGATCCCCCAGTGTCTATATAAACCGGAGGGGTTAGTCCGGAAAACATATACTCTGTACCACAGTCATATAGGCTAAGCTTCTAGGGTTTAGCCATCACGATCTCGTGGTAGATCAACTCTTGTAACCCTCATATTCATCAATATCAATCAAGCAGGACGTAGGATATTACCTCCATAGAGAGGGCCCGAACCTGGGTAAACATTGTGTCCCCTGTCTCCTGTTACCATCGATCCTAGACGCACAGTTCGGGACCCCCTACCCGAAATCTGCCGGTTTTGACACCGACACCCACCCCATGAAAATCAGGGGGGCAGAGATTGATTAGCGCTGAGATGCCCGTGAGATGCCCATATTGCTCTGTGCGTCTAGGATTATTGGATGACTCGCGTGCGGGGGCTGGGGGTCCATGTGTGTGTTGGCAAATACGGTCCCCTTTGCTCGTCAGTTCCTAACATGTTAAAGGCTTAAGTTTGTTCTTGCAGAATCGTTGGGTCCGAAATGGTGCTTGCTTCAACATCAAGCTAGAGAGGGAGCATTTCATGTGACGGCCATTCATGATGGTCCGAAAGTACAATGTGTTGGCGTCCCGTGTGACTGCTCATTGCATCCAAACACGCTACTTCTAGTACTCTTCGTCCATTTTCCGCAGACCGGGTCGGGAAATGCTTTCGAAGATACGAAAGCAATTCATTTCACTTGTCTTTGTAGCCTTTCAAATTCCAATAAACGCTTCAATTTTCAAAGATAGAAACCAAATCATCTCCCTTCAAACATTAGAAAATTCTTTCTCGGAAAACAGATGCAAGAAAATGTTATAATGACTTTTAGAAAGGCAACTGATAGACGCCGGTGCACCGGCCGAACGGTTCGGCTGGTCACATCTGACACGTCAGTTTATCTTTTTACCAACCGTCAGATCAACCTTTTTTGCATCGCTTTCTTTTGCTAAAAAATCGCATCCAACTTTTTGCCCTGGACACCCGCCGGACACCGCCAACGCTTTGAGGCCTGTCTTGAAGCATCACCAGCTCGCCGTCGGTCGCCGTACCGCCATGCCGTCGGCTGCAACTTTTTCCTCACACCCATTGAAGCTTTTTCATAAAACGGTTGAAGCTTTTTTTGGCGACGGTTCCAGCTTTTGCGGTTGCGTGGTGTGGACGGTCCTCAAAATTCATCGCCTTCGATTGAAGCTTCCTAGGATGCTGGTTGTAGCAAAACAAATATGTTTGCATCTCCCTCCACGCCATTTACAGCCTCCTTTTTCTCTCTCTTTGAATGGTTCCAGCAAAAAATTGATCCAACAAAAATTCAGAAAATGGGGAGTAGCAAAACACAAAAGACGGTGGTAGCAAAAATCAAACACCATTGTAGCAAAACTTGTAGTGGTTCCGGCAAAAATAAGATGGATCCAGCAACAAAGTCAAAAACGGGTTGGTAGCAAAAACTAAGACGATTATAGCAAAAATCAAGGACCATGGTAACAAAAAGTTTGAGTGATTCCAGCAAAAAAGATGGATCTAGTTAAGCAAAAAGAAATCAAAAGATAGACTACCAACGGTGGTAGCAAAAAACAAAACGACAGTAGCAAAATTTTGGACTGGTTGCAGCAAAAAAATCACTCAAAAAACCTGGATCCTAGCAAAAATTGTGGATCCTGGTTGCAGCAAATCCAGGCGCCGGTGGTAGCTTTGTTGGTGCCGGTTGCAGCAAAATCGCATCACCGGTGGCCACCACCTCCACTGTTGCAAAACGTCCAACCTCGTCGAGGGGGAGGACAAGGAGATGGACGGCCATGGCTTCCCCGGGTTGCATCAGCCCCTGATTACTCCTCGCATCAGCAAGGGGTGGAGTGGACGAGCAGAGCCCCATCTCGACCAGATCTAGATGCAAGAAAGGGAGGCGGGGAGCAGAGGTGATTTCTCATGCGATCTGATTTGAGTGCTTGTGCTGTTGGTAGGGGATGAGGAGCGGTGGTAGAGGTAGGGGATGAGATAGCAGCGGGATGAGTGGACGGGCAAAGTGATAAAAGCGTCGAGAGGGGTCGAGAGGGATGGGGAGCGGTGGTGGGCCAGGAGGCTGCGGTAGCGACGTGGCAAGTGGGCTGTAGGCGTCCTTTGATCTGGTGGAATCATGCGACTTGCACTGGACCGGCCGAGTATTTAGCCGGTCTACCAATCGTAAACATTTCCCTTTTAGAAATGGGAAATGTCGATCGATGATTAGCAATTACGACCAGCTAGCTCTTTTTGGAGGTAACGACCTTATGACTTTATTTATAAAGTCAGGTTCATACCTTTTATTTAAAAAAATTAAATTCTTCTTAAAAAGTTAAAAAAAATCAAATAGATGATACCCTTGTGATGGCAAATCCGTAAAAATAACTAACTATTTTGATTCTTCTCCAATGCGATCAAATTTTGATCTGGAAGAACTTCCCCCCTTTTGCCATGCCTTACTGGAGCAGGCACCATGGCAAAAAACATTACAGCCTTACAAAACGTGCCCCTAAATTTAGCAATTTGGAGAGCAAGGGTCTCTCTCCCAGGCATGCGCCGGCAGGCCATTCGTTTTGCCACCGCCAGGCAAGAACCGTACACCATGAGCCATGACAATAGATTCCGGGAGGCGGCGACGGACGACGAGGATGGCTGCAGCGAGCAGGAGTCCTTCTTTCAATGCCTCGATCGCGTGAAGCCCCCCGGCGATGGCGACCCAGTCTTCCCCTCCGACGACGGTGAGGAGGATGGCCTCAGCGACGCTGCCCGTGTCTCCTTTGCCACCGCCGTGGATGACCGGCTCCAGGAGGAGCAGGCGGTGCTGGACGAGGATGAGGACTACGAGGAGGAGGACTTGTCGACGTACGACTACGACATGTGGATGGAGGCGGACGAGCCCGTGCCCATCAAGGAGCGTCGCCGCCGACTGCTCCACGGGATGGGCCTCAACAGCAGCAGAGACATCCTCCGAAGCCGCATCGCCAGGACGAGGAATATTTCCAGGCGTCCGCCGCGGCGGGCGTTCGCGCCGTCTGCGTCTTCCACGCCTCCCGAGATCATCAAACGGCAGCCCATCTCCTTCCTTAAACGTTGCCGGTCGGATAGCCGCCTCGCCGTCCGAGACGCCGCCGCGAGAAAGCTGACGGCATTACGCCGCGTGCACTCGGCACCGCACTCTCTGCAAGGTTCGCCCGTGCACAGGGCTCTCCGACCAGCCGCTCGTTGTCCGTTGCCATCAGCGGCGTCCAAGGACGAAGGCGGAGGAGAGAATAGAAACTGCAACCTGGATGACGGCAAAGTGTTCGTCGTTAACGGCACCCAGTCCACGGACGGCGCGCGCGGCGCGGCCAACGACGCCCACGGCTACGCCGGGTACACCCCGCTGGTGAAACAGATCATGCGGCGAAGCCAGAGCCAGACTGTGAAGGCGGGGGCGGGGAACAAGGACGGCGGGATGCCGACGATTAAGAAACCACGGTGGCTGAAGAACATGAAGCTCGTCGCCACAGTCGCCGCCCTCATCCACGAGAAAGACAGGGACAGGGACAGGGACAGGTCGTCCGCGCTTCCGTCCGCGATGACCATGTCCAAGTCCAAGTCGGCCTCGGCGGCGGCGGCGGCGGACAGCGCCTCAACGTCGTCCTCGTCCACCGAGCGGCTCAAGGTGCACCACTCCGGCAAGTCGAGCAAGGACCTGACGGGGCTGTACATGCGGCAGGAGGTCCGCGCGCACGAGGGGTCGATATGGAGCATCAAGTTCAGCGCCGACGCCCAGTTCCTCGCAAGCGGCGGGGAGGACCGCGTGGTGCGTGTCTGGCAGGTCGTGCACACCGACGCCTCCTCCTCTATCCTGACGCCGGATCTCTCGACCGGCAAGCTTCTTCCCCCGCTGGCTCCCGCCGACGGCGGGTCCTTGGCGGGGGCACCGGGGCTGGCAGCGCAGCTGTCGAGAAAGGTCCTGCGCGGGAAGAGCAGCAAGCACGTGCTCCCGGAGCACGTGGTGCTGCCGGAGACCGTGTTCGCGCTCGCCGAGCAGCCGGTGTGCGTCTTCGAGGGCCACGAGGACGACGTGCTGGACCTGTCGTGGTCCAAGCAGTCGTCGAGGTTGCTGTCGTCGTCCATGGACAAGACGGTGCGGCTGTGGGACGTGGAGAGCAAGGCGTGCCTGCAGGTGTTCGCGCACAGCGACTACGTGACGTGCATCCAGTTCAACCCGGCGGACGAAGGCTACTTCATCAGCGGCTCGCTGGACTGCAGGGTGCGCATCTGGAGCGTGGCGGAGCGACAAGTCGTCGATTGGAGCGACCTCAACGACATGGTCACCGCCGCCAGCTACACCCCCGACGGCCAGGTTCATTAATGCGATTCTTGTAGTAGTATCAACTAATCCATTCATCGTCTAAAAACACATCATGCATGCCAAATCCATATGAGCTTAATACGTGTGTTGTTCAAACTTCAATTCTTTTCCTAGGCTGCGATCGTTGGATCGCACAAGGGGTGCTGCCGGTTCTACAAGACAAGAGGTAATCTGAATGTCAGTAGCACGCAATCTGTAGTACTAAATTTATATTTTTAGTATTATGATCAATGAGCATTCTGATGTGTTGGTGCCAGATTGCAAGCTGAACCAGGAGGCTCAGATCGACATGAGCATATCCAAGAAGCGCAAGTCACAGGCGAAGAAGATCACCGGATTCCAGGTACCTGCTCCTTGTTCTTGAGCTGACAAACAATGGCAAACGGATCGGTCGATGTTGACGTCGGATGTTGTTCACGCAGTTTGCGCCGGGGAACCCGTCGGAGATCCTGGTGACGTCGGCGGACTCGCAGATCCGGGTGTTCAACGGCATCACCGTCCTCCAGAAGTTCAAAGGTACGCCAGTGGCGGCAAGGCCATGCCCCGCCTCACCTTTACCAGCAGCACCCGTTCCATTGCCACAAACTCCACAACGAACAGGGAACCCGTGTTTCTGCCTGCCAGGGTTCAAGAACACCAGCAGCCAGCTCTCAGCGTCCTACTCCGGCGACGGCCGCTACGTGGTCTGCGCCAGCGAGGACTCGCACGTGTACGTCTGGAGGCGCGCCGCCGGCGGCATGGGCTCCGCTGCAGGGGGAAGTATCGGCGTCAAGGCCAAGACGTGGCTCACCAGCCGCTCCTACGAGTACTTCTTCTGCAGGGACGTGTCCGCCGCGGTGCCGTGGCCCGGATCCCCCCCGTCGCCGTTCCCGCGCGCGGGAGACGAGCGCGCATCGTCGAGCGTCCATGGCGGCGCTGGCAGGAGAGCGGACAACGACGCGTTCGGCGACGGCGTGCAGCTGCCACCACGTCCCAAGTCCGGGCCGCTTACGTTCCCCGGCTCGCAGGCGGAGATGCTGCGCATGGGGCCGTCGTCGCGGGAGGCCGGCTGCAACGCGTGGGGGATGGTGGTGGTCACGGCGGGCCTGGGCGGGGAGATGAGGGTGTACCAGAACTTTGGGATGCCAGAGGGGATCAAAGGGCAGAAGTGATGGATCTTGATTTGGAACTGGATTCATTGGAAGGGAGGGAGTGGGTCTTGATCTTTGCAGCAGGACAGGAGCATGAGTGCAGCAGCTTTACAAACGATCGAACACGTACGACGCACCCAATCGGTCGACGAACATATGTGCTTGTTTGATTGATGGGATCGGCCCCTTGGCTTTCCCAGTTGTGTGTTTGGGTAGGGCGGACAAGTTTCAAGTGTAGGGAGGAAAGAAGAACAATGTACAATATAGTGAGAAAAAATGTCAACGACACTACGATTGTACTGTATTTAATAAGTAGATTAAAATGTAAACACGGTACAGTACCTTTTTTTTGTTGAAACAGGAGAAATATCTTAATGCAAACGCACACATTTTTTTACTTTTTAGATGGTCATAATGCCCTCTTGAACTTCGGATTGAGGCCCTAATTTATCGCATTTGCTATTGGTAAGTTTGACTCAATTGGAGTTCGACCGCTTTGGATTTTTTTTCTCTCGCCCACACATGACTTTGGCCTTAGATGAGTTTGCTATTTATCTACGTGTTTTTGTATGCGTGTTAATTTTGCTGTGTGCATTCTAGTTATATAGAGTCGGGTGCGTGCTTTTTGGATGATCATAATGCCCACCTGAACTTTATATTGAGACCATAATTTATTACATTTGCTATTGGTAAGTTGACTCAAAATTTCGCCATTAAAAGGTGACTCGGAAAGAATTAGAGTCCGTCAACTCTATGGGAAAAAAAGCGGTGGCGATGCCATGAGTTCAAGCATACGGTGTCAAATGCATGCATGTTTACAAAAAGTTGTACTCCCTCCACTAAAGTTGTACTAAAGCGGTCACAATTAATTTGGATTGCAGAGAGTAATATCTTTTTGCGCAATTTTAGCTAAGGGCTTTTACCAAAATTTCTACTTCTAGTTGAGGGCTTTTTCAAAATGTTGTGTGGTCACACATGATGTCAGTTGAAGCTTGTGTTGTCAAATGAACGTGTGTTTATAAAAATCGTCCTATCTTTTGCACAACTTTTACTTTTTATTTAGGGTTTTGCAAAAATGTTGTGTGGTCGCATGGGTTTGCTTTTGCCACTTGAAGAAAGGGAGGCGAGACGAAGCTTTGAGGCCAAGATGGGGCCTCGGGGTGAACGCGAGCAAGGCCGAGTCAGGAACACGCCACGACTAGAGACGACCTGGCTGGCCATGACGTCTTAGGCGTACGCGACGCGGACACGCATCGCGGATGGATTTGTAATGCCAGCATCATCATATATGAAATGCACCAGGTTTAAATAATCATGTGCTCTACCGAAAATGGTGCATTGCTACCAATATGAATGAATGCTCTATCATATATTTGTAACAGTTAGTTACCATCGACTTCGGTTGACTGTTCGCCTTACCATTGATAATGGTTTTCTAAACAACTAAAAAAGGACTTTCACAAAACCGGAGGACAAAGGAGTATGAGAAGAGGACGAGGTGCCAAGGGAAGCTCATATTGGTTTTTGGGAGAGGTTTGCTGCCGGACAGGAGAATGAACATATGGTGATCAGGGGCACTTTAGAATTTGGACATTGCTTTTAGGTAGAGAGCATAAGGGGCGATGCGAACTACGTACTACATTAGAGCTAAGCATCTTCGTTTGTATCGTTTTCCAACAAAAATGAGTTTATTCTCTTCTCTAAGAATAAGGTTGGAACCACATTGGTCACCCCATTTACAAAGTCCATGTATGGTTTTTCTTGCGACACCAGGGTGAACCCTAGCCGTTCACCTTAAAGTCAAACTCGCCAAATCTCATTTACGTTGTAGATTTGCCTACGAGAATGTCCCACATGCACTTGAGACTCGGTTTGGCACGGAAATATGTGGGATGTACATGTCTTTCTTCCCTTGAGATGTACATTTGCAAAACTTACCATCAAATTAGCAAACCGAATCTAGTTTGGGCCATATTTGAGTTATAGCCTGGCAAAAGCTTAGTACATGTCTGGCTGAAGAGAATAGCTATATCTCACTTGTGCGAGGTAAATGATGCGCTCGACTCAGACGCCCCGTTAATGGGACGGCCGAGTGCGGGAGGAGCGCTGCTCTGTAGTGCATATTTTCTCCCTTTATTGGTTTATTACATTTACTTATATTTCTAAACAGGAAACAAGTATTTTCCTAAGAATTTTAAGAAAATTCATCACGCGTCCAAACAATAGATACATGCCAAAAAAATCATGTAATTTAAGAAAATTTTGATAGCAATCCAAAAATAATGTCTCTGACATTTTTAAAACATGTTTATACAATATAATTTTTTTTGCATAATTAAAGAAAAGTTTCATACCATTCAAATAAATGTAAATGAAATTTAAAAAGATGCCCATGCATCATGAAAAATTGTTCGTAACATTTTATATAATCTGAATACATTGTTGAAAATATGCTCTCGTAGTAGGCGAGATAATAGGCCTGATGTCTGGCTGAATGTGCAACCCGTATTTTCTTAAGATTATTACATAGGGGAGAGTGCTCCTTAACAGGCTGAATTTCTGAAGCCCACTAGCTTGTACGTGTGACGACTATTTCTTTCCATAGGTAGTTCCCGTTTCTTTCAATAGATAGTTTCTGTTTCTTTTGTTTGTTCGTTTTTTCGCTGGGTTCGTTCGTTTCTATTCAAAAATGTCTAATTCAAGAAAATTTATCGATTTTCAAAAAAATGTTCATGAATTTGAAAATTAGTTCACAAATTTAGAAAAAGTTTATCAATTTTGGAAAAAGTTCATCAAATTTTAAAAAATCATCGAATATAGAAAAAAGTCATCAATTTCGAAAAAATGTGCATCAATTTTAAAAAACTTCATTGAACTTTTGGAAAGTTCATGGACTTTTTAAAAGATTTCACGTATTCAAAAAATGTTAATCAATTTTTAATTTTTTATAGGAATTCAAGAAAAAGTTCATGGATTTGAAAATAGTTTATCGGTTTTGATAAAAAAAAGGTTCACTCATTTTGATAAAAAAATCACGCATTTTTAGAAAAACAAGAAAAAGAAAAGAAAATAAGAAAGAAGAAAACAATAAAAGAATGTTATAATCACATCGGGGTGGGTTGTCCAGTTGGCAACCCTAGCTGACACTAGAATCATATCTAGTGCACTTTTTGGGGGTTAAAAACCAGAAAGGAAAAAAAAAGTAGATCAGAACAACATAGGCCGTACAAATGTTCTCTTCGTTTGGATTTTTTCCCGCGTGAAATATTATTTTTCTATTTTTTTGTCAACTTTTATTTTCTTGAAAAAATTAATAAATATTTAAAATTATTTTTTTAAATCCCATGAATCAAAAAGCTGCTTATGAATTACAAAAACTATTCGCATATTTTAAGAATGTTAATGTATTTTTTTAGAAGTAGTAAAATCAGAAAATGTTCGTAATTTTGGTAGATGTTCACATGTTTTAATATATGTTCATGAATTTTTTATAATTTACATCCATTTTAGAATGTTCATGCATTTAAAAATTGTTCATGGCATTTCAACCAATGTGCATGGGTTAGAAACACTGAAAATAAGAACTAAAAAACAAAATATGAGTTGTATAGTTAAACCAAAATGAAACAAGAAAGGGAAATGTAAGAAAAAAAGTAAAGTAAAAAAAGGAAAATAAAAACCAGAAGAAACCAGTAGAGAAATCAGGCTCATGGCCAGCCCATTTAGATTCCCCTCCAATTTTGGGGTCTATTTTGTGAAACCAGCATAGAATAGAAAATGCCCTCGTAGCAACGGAAAAAAGCCCTCATAGAGCTCGACGACAGATATATGTAGTGGGTACCCCCCGCAAGGGGCTTCCAGGGGGCCTACTGAGGCGTGTCGCATGGTGCGCCCAACCGCTGTCATGTGTCATGTCCTTGTCCCACCCGCGGCAACACATTTTTTGCCTTTTTTGCACATGTTTGTTTTTCTTTGGGTTTTCAGATTTTTTTTTGTTTTTTCCTTGTTTAATGAGGGGGAAAAACGCGTGAAGCATACCATGTGAAAATCACGGTTGTGCTTTCGTGTGAAGTACAGCCGTGTTTCTGTTTTTACTCTCTTTGTTCGCTTGTGTGTGCATGGGTCGATTATTTGAAAACACAAAGTATGTCAAATAGGAAATGCTAGATATGTCTCCACGAGATTATCTTTCTCAACTTGCTTTTGTTGATAACTTTATTTGATTTGGCATGCCTTTTCACTACCACAACATGTGACCCTGAGGTATGGGCCGTCTTTGTTACAACAGCTTGAAAATAAAGTATGGTGCAATATAGTTCAAATTCAAATATGTGGTATATACAAATATGTGACAGGTGGCTCATGCGGCTTTTCAAAAGCATTGTGATTAGCCAAGTTTGTACTTGTTTGGTGTTCGGCAATATCTTCACTGAAAACATAGTGAAAAATCGAGATGTAAAAGTTGAAGTTCGAAATGACAGCTTTGAGAAGCCTTGACATAACTTTTATTTTTATTATGGATCTCTGTTGTCTGTCTTTCGCACCAATTTGTTCGATCTTATGTACATTGATTGATTAACCAAGTGTCTCAAACGGGAATAAGCTCAAACAGATTACAGGCAGTCCCCTGCAAAAAAAAAAAGATTACAGGCAATCCATGGAACCATTCTTCGTTGCCTACTGCATTTCTTATAACTAATCTCATCCGTGATCAACATTTTACCTCCTACATGCCACATATTTTTTTTTTGTCATTGGCTGCTTTCTGAGAATGACAATTGGCTCCAAAACCAGTTTCTGAAAACCAGCGCAGCCTCTTGCTAACCGGTTACTGGTTAAACTTTGCAGATCATGACAGGGTGAGCTATTTTTCTAGATACTGTGATGACAGGATGAACTGGTCAATGCTTTCTTTAATCAGTGAAATCCTCTGCATGTGGGCACATTATAGGACTTGAAGGTGATCATATACATTGGTAGACAGATAAACAAGGTTAACTTGGTTACCCGGGGCAGTTGCTTACTGACTTGGTACATGCAACCTCAATAGTCCAATCCTTACTTAAATGTGGTCACTGAGATTTGACAGAGATGTGCAGTTCATCATGTCAGGACTAATCCCTTCTGATTATTTGCATGGTGTCAACCAATGAATCTGAACCTGCGATACAGTTCATTCCTCCTTGTCAACGCACCGTCGTCAGACAACAGATGCAGATCAGCACCACATGTCAGCTCAAGCATACACACATTCGGGCCCAATGAAATGAAATGAAATCGTCCGTTGAAGTTTTCAATTAGATCCAACGACATCATTTCTCGTGATCCGTCCAGCGAAAGAGGCAAAGATTGATTGCTTCTTTATGATACTGTACTCATCTTCTGAAGCCTCAAGCTGTGGGCTCTAATTTAGTAGGCTGCTGCATGGAGCATGCGACTTCTTCTTTAATTTCGAGACCCGCTGGTCGCTTTCATGCCTAGTGATTTTCTAATCAGCAAGTCCGAATGGAAGTTCAGTTCATGTTTGGATGTTTCTTTCAGGAGATGTGTACTACTGTATTCAGGAACTTTCTAAGAGTCAGAGCGTGAATGCATCCACTGTGTCTCTGTATTTGGTGTAGGCTCTCTATCTATGGGTCGATATGATTATTAACTTGTTCTGTATATAGCTAAAAAAAGGAAATAAATTGAAGAATAAATATGTACTTGGCTGATTGATGCATCAATATTTTGTGGTCTCAAAATAAAATAAATCCAGAGTGCTATATCTTGAAATTTTCTTTTCGAGTGCTACAATTAGGCCACAATCAAGGTTGCCAAGTCATGAAAGGAAAGTTGGGGAACACTATAGAACAATATCCGTGGTTTGCAATGACTAGACTACAGTGTTCAGGGTTTTCCTGGCTTTGGTAGGATTAGGCACTCAGCTCCCCACATTCCTAACACTCCTTTTCTTTTCCTTTTTTTAAAAAGTCAGCTCTTCAAATTAAACCAGAAAAGAGGAAGAAAAAACCAACAAGAAATGAAAAACAAAGAAGCCGAACACATTCTCTTCTATATCTATATAAAGTTCAATCATAACCAATAGTTGAGGAGAGATACTAGTAATACTCTTTGCCCAGATCTTTGGAGCCATCAACCAGCAGTTGCAATGGCTACCTCAGGGCTGAGACCAGCAGTCTCAACAAACGCCTACTACTAGTTTGTATACCAATTTCTCTAAACAATCTACGCACCAACCAGAATTTGCAGAATTCAGACCATATCATAAGATTTATCTGACGAGCTGTATACTCCTGATGGATCGATCATTCGCCCTGCTCTTGTTTACTTACCTCGACGAATGGTCTACCGAACTACCTGGTCCTGGATGATTTTTTTTTATAAAGGGCTCTTTTATTATCTCAAAATGTAGCATTAAAGGAATACAAAGCATTAAAAGTATCACCCGGCCTCTACATAATTAGGATGCACACAGCCAAACAGCAGTAGTCTATGAAACATAATGATAAAAGACCGACAATTCGGCAACAGTAGAGTCCATAGATCGACACTATGCCTATGTCGAAAGAGATAGTGGACTGATCCGGAGATTATGCTACCACTCATGTTGGGAAAAAACCTTCGTAGCCATCTGCTCCAACAACGTACACATCGCCTTAAACAGCGATTGGTACTTCGCTTGTTGTAACGTACACCACGTACGAAGTGAGTGCGTACAACGAAAAATAACCTGCAAAGAAGAATCATTTTCGTCATTAAAAACAACATCATTTCTACATAGCCAACGCGACCTGGTCCTAGATGATTAAGTTAATGAGGTGAATTAATCAATCACCTGCATGATCGGCTACGCAAGTTGCCAGCCTTGATCGATGGACATGCGCCATAACATATCTTTGTCGACGAGTTACCGAGTAGCTAGAAAGCCTCAGCAACTGGGGGAATATGCTATGCCATGGATTCTGCAGCTTTAGCAAGGTCAGTTGACAAGCAAGGCGTGTACACGGCATGCACACGCTTGCCTTCATCTCAAGGTAATTAGTGACTGAATTCCAGCAGTTAACGCTGCCGGCCAGTTGGTTCCTAACCAAGTTGGACCTCCTACACTGGCCTCCTTCCAGTGTTGAACACGCAAGTGCGTGTTCTTTGGAACCATTTACTTTGTATTCTCTTCACAACAAAATACTCAAGTTTTAGATTTGTCCTAAATCAAATTTCTTTATGGTATATATAGCTAATGAACTAATTTGGTGTTGTAGATGCTGATATTTTTTTAATAGATTTGATCAAACTTAAAAGATGTTTCAGTTAGGGCAAGCCTAAAACTGTAAGTACTCCCTAAGTTGTACCAAATCAGCAACATTTATTTTGGGATGAAGGGATTATTTTAGAATGGAAGTAGTTGTGAACATCTTTTTGAAGGGATGAAATACGTCAACTCACCCCGGAAGCCTTTAACGAGTTCTGCGCAGCTATGTGAATGTGGGTACGGTGGTTAGAATGCAAAGTCTCTTCGTCACCCTTGAAGTCGTCTTAATTAGCTGCATTTCAGAGCATTTCTCTTCTGTTGTTAGAGGTTAATTATATTACTCTCCCTGGCTAGTCACTAATCAGTGACGTTTTGGGATCGCAAAGTCAAAGGAAGGGAGCCAAATGGAGAATGCCAGGAGCATTGGCGGGGCCCACGTCGCTGTCAAGGGCTTTGACGTGCTCCCGAGTACGTGGTTGGATCAGGAGCCAGCAAGAAAACAAGGGTATAATCCAAAAATGGATGAAATAATCAAGGTCAGCGCGAGATCGGTATAGATCCTACTCCTACTAAGCGCTGCCACCAAAATCACGGACAGAAACCTTACGTTGACAGCTTGCTTATTCCTATTTGTTGTAAAGCGCGGGATCAAGTTTAATAAGGGAAGGTGCGAGCTGAGCCTACCTCTGATGGTTAGGTTCTTTGTGGTGAAACCAACTCATAAGAATTCAAGTCCTATATTTAGCATCGGTGCTCGCATTTTTTTAAATTTATTTCAGGCTTTCTGTTGATGTTTATTCAGTGCGAGGAGATGTTCCGGTGGACTACAGAGGCGCTTGCAAGTGCATTTATAGAGGTGAGCGTAGCGTGTAGCGTATGTATGAGCATCTACACTTGTACTATGTTCACAAAAAAATTTAATAAGAAAAGGTTGCAGTGAGGGAGGCGTGCTCGTATTTTCAAAATGAAAAAAAAAACTGTTTTTTTTTCACATGTACATATACATCTATTCCACATATTCAAAGGAAATACTTTACCCACGTGAGGTGCATAAAAAGGACAAACTTGTGTGTGTATTGTTTGATATTTTCAAATCCACACATTGTTTTCGTATACACATATATAAAAACACATGATATATGAAAAAATGTAGGTGCATAGATCATATCTACATTTACATGCTATTTTTTTGGAATTTTCTGACACTTCAAATAAATTTATTACATATGTTTGAAAAAAGGCTCACTGGAGCTCGGTACCCAAAAGTAATTTTCGAAGGTTGTATCCTTTTGAAACGCATTCCAAATGATCACAAAAATATCTAAGAAGATGTTTGATGGTTTTATAGGCTATGATAGATATTCAAGCACCATTGCATAACAACACACTCTATATTTGGATGGTCAAAGGCAACCTCAAAAATCGTATTAGGCCCTATATATTTGGATGGACAGAGTAGATGGTGTGCAATCTCCGGTGAATTAGTAGCCACTTTATCTCTGTGTTTTTTTCTGGTAAAATTTTTATTTTCCCTCTCCATGTAAAGTCCATATTTACATTTGAGTTCAGTTTAGTTTATTGCTCAAAGAAGTTATGGTTCGCAAGAAACACAGATAATCACCTATGCAGAAACAAGATACAATATGCCACCGGGACGCGTAGAAAATATTCCCTCGGTTCCAAATTAACTGAAGTTCCAGGTTTGTCTTAAGTCAAAATAGTTCAAGTTTGACTGAATTTATAATAAACATTGTGCTAAGATCTACAACATCAAATACACATACTCCATTTTAAAAGATGCACATAACACGAAAGTATATTTTATATATAATCTCATGAGACTAATTTGGAGTTTTATATGTTAATAAAATTTTATGCAGACTGTCAAATTTAAAGAAATTTGACTTAAAATAAAACTAAAACTTCAAGTAATTTGAAACAGAGTAAGAAGTCCAAGTGACGACGGCTCGGAAATGCACCTCAACAAGCATCCAAAGGGTAAATATGTTGGCAAGCATCGCTCAGGGGCAAAACTAGGCTAAATGCCCTGTCCCAAGATACAAGGCTAGGATCAAGGGATTCACCCCTTGCTCTACTCTCACAAGTCATACATGCATGAAACCATGTCATTTCCTCAGCAATCATGTTTGTGCCAAATGGATGGAACTGACATGAATGGACGAATAAATTAGCAGCCTGGCCCACACAGAATATATTAATCAACTAACTGAAGCAAGTCAACTAGTTGAAGTCGGCAACGCGTGGCAGCATGCTTGATTTGGTCATTCACACGTTAATATGGCATACATTACTATATCTAACCAGCAAACTATGTGAGTTGTGACAGATTGGTGAAGGATTTGTTTATGCTGATATTGCCTTAATGACTACAGACAGAAGTATGCCCCTGCTTACTAATTGCATGAGTGTACACGGGTCAAGGCACATCTGGCTAAAACAAGAATATTTCATTGATTTGATTATTTCTTTGGACCAATAACTTTATAGAGTAAAAGTATTACTTTCCCCTTCTATTCAATCGAAATCAAATAGAAGTTTCAGCTCCAATACAAGCAACAGTACAAAATAAATAAAGTTCTTTTTTATGAAAAAGCTTTCAAATGGTCCTCTCAGACAGGTGATGGCACGCAAGCCACTCCAACTCCTAAGCCAACCCAAGTTTTTTTGATTGCGGGTCGGAATTCATCAAAGTTATGGTCCCGTTCGGACCATCACCCTAGAGAAGAAGTCGTTACAGCCGAGGAGCCACAGTTTGAAGAGCCTACCTCTGGAGTGTCCCTTCGGGATTTCGGTAGTGCGGCTGACCTTTTTCCCTCGTCAACGACTTCGTCAGTTGTGTGAGAAGCTCTTGTATCGGTTCTGCTCATGTGGGCATGCTCATCTGCCGTCATGTCCGTGCCTGTTTGCAACTTGGGATCATGGCAAGTGGAGGAGATGGCGCAAGATGAATTCGATTGGGTGATGCTTTCCGAGTATCTGGTCTTGAGCTATGGGGTGAAAACCCTAGGTTTGGTCTGAAAGTGCAACTATCCCTGAGTGGTTTTGGTAATTCCTAACAACATATAGCTCATTGAGCTAATACTATTTCAAGATAAATATTTCAGAAAAGCTCAATGATTGGCATGGCATGGATTAGAAATGTGGACCCCTCAAAATGCTAAGGACTAAGGACTGGCTCAAGCTCAAGCTCAGGACTCTACATTTTCCATTTTTGTGATCCAAGATAACATTGAGTCCATAGGAAAAGCCAATACTATTAAAAGAGGATGAAGTGTTGCTTAATGGCTTGCTTGCTCAAAGTGCTTAGCGATATGCTCCAAAACTCTCAACCACTTTCTCACATTCACGTATGTCCCAAACCAAAAGTCAAACTCGTCCCCACCGAAACTTTCCATCTGGCGCCACCGAATTCAGTTGACATAGCCACTGCCACAAAACCCTAATCACTTCGGTCCCACCGATAGGGATCTCGGTCTCACCGAGATGGGATTGCAAACTCTCTGTTTCCCTTGTAACGTTTCGGTCTAACCGAGATGAGCGATCAGTCCCACCAAGTTCGCAATGCAAACTCTCTGTTTCCCCTTCGTAACGTTTCGATCCAGCCGAAATGAGCGAATCGGTCTCACCGAGTTTGCCTAACCAACTATCTGTTTGCTTATTACCAAAATCGGTCCCACCGAGTTTGTGTAATCGGTCTCACCGAGATTATGTTATGCGCTAACCCTAATGAAATCGGTCCCATTGAGTTGACATGTTGGTCCCACCAAAAATCCTAACGTTCACATTTTGAATTGAATCGGTCTGACCGAGTTTGGTAAATTGTGTGTAACGGTTAGATTTTGTGTGGAGGCTATATATACCCCTCAACCCACTCATCATTCATTGAGAGAGCCATCAAAACATGCCTACACTTCCATCATACATTTTCTGAGAGAGAACCACCTACACTTGTGTTGAGGTCAAGATAGTCCACTCCAACCACATAAATCTTGATCTCTAGCCTTTCCCAAGTTGCTTTCTACTCAAATCATCTTTCCACCAAATCCAATCCTATGAGAGAGAGAGTTGAGTGTTGGGGAGACTATCATTTGAAGCACAAGAGCAAAGAGTTCATCATCAACACACCATCTATTACCTTTTGGAGAGTGGTGTCTGCTAGATTGGTTAGATGTCACTTGGGAGCCTCCTTCAAGATTGTGGAGTTGAACCAAGAAGTTTGTACGGGTAAGGAGATCGCCTACTTCGTGAAGATCTACCCTAGTGAGGCAAGTCCTTCGGGGCAATGACCATGGTGGGATAGACAAGGTTGCTTCTTCGTGGACCCTTCGTGGGTGGAGCCATCCATGGACTCACGCAACCGTTACCCTTCGTGGGTTGAAGTCTCCATCAACGTGGATGTACGACAGCACCACCTATCAGAACCACGCCAAAAATCTCCATATCTACATTGTGTTTGCTCCCTTCAAACTCCTCCCTTTACCTTAATGTGCAATGTTTTACATTCCACTGCTATACTATTAGACTTGCATGTGTAGGTTGTTTACTTGACTAGTGCTAAGTTGCTAAAATCTTCCAAGACTTAAAATTGGGAAAAGACTAGATTTTTATTTGGTCAAGTAGTCTAATCAGCCCCCTCTAGACATACTTTCGATCCTACAAGTGGTATCAGAGCTTTGGTCTCCATTTGCCTTGATTTCCATAGCTTTTGGTGATCATAGCGTTGGTTTCACAACCTAGGAGACTATGGCGTCTAGCAAGGGAAATTACCACCGCAGAGGTCCTTACTTTGATGGTACCAATTTTGCTAGTTGGAAGCATAAGATGAAAATGCATATTCTTGGACATAACCCCGCCGTTTGGGATATTGTGTGTATTGGCTTGCAAGGTGAATTATTTGATGGGAGAGAACCGAACCGTGAAGCTAGCGCGGAAGAGTTGAAGATGCTGCAATACAATGCTCAAGCTTGTGATATTCTCTTCAACGGATTGTACCCCGAAGAATTCAACAAAATCAGCCGTCTTGAGAATGCAAAGGAAATTTGGGATACTTTGATTGATATGCACGAAGGTACCGAGTCCATCAAGGAATCCAAAATTGATGTTGCTTCTAGTAGTTCTCTTGATTCCACTAATGATTCTCTTAGCCAAGTTACACTTGAGCAAGAAAATAGCTTATTGAAGGGAGTTATAAAGAAAGTTGTTTACAAGAGCCTTGCCGGAAGTAAGCAATTTGAGGAAATTGTATGCAAGCAAGGAAGACACCGGAAGAATCAAGGTGCTGGTTTTGAACAAAAGTTCAATGCCAATGGAGTTGAGTGGGAAGAAGATCAATACCCCAAGACGAAATTTGTTCCTCAACAAGAGAAGTATGATCCTACTTCTTTCCAAGGAACACAAGCTCAAGATGATCTTCCACCACAAGACCACAAGCAAAAAGGCAAGGACAAGCTTCAAGAGGAGATTGATGCATTTGAGGAAGCTCCCAAATCCTTGGTCAAGTGGGTTCCTAAGACTACATCAAGTTCTACTTCATCAAGTACGACTACAACTTCAAGGATTCCCATCAAGATGGTGTGGATCCCGAAGAAGAAGAACTAGAGAGTTCTTGAGGGTGACTCCGCCAACATACTTCACTCATATCATTTTGGCGAGGGCAGGTGCAAACAACTTCCACATCTTGCACTAGTTCAAGGAGTCACAAATCCTCTTGACAAGGGACAAGTTAACCTAATGCTTTCATGGACATCATCCCATGTGAACATCACTCCATGTCTATGGATATCCTTGTTTGTTTCTTGTGGGACTAACCCGTGTAGGTATTGAAAGTGCAACTCACTCTAATGGATTGCTCCAAATGATCTACATCAACATTGAGAATCTACATCTTGAACACCTACATGAAGTCATCATCGACAAAACCCAAGGTTAGTTCATCCCTCTTAGGGGGGATATCACATCTAGGGGGAGCTTTACTCTAATCAATTGAGCTAAAGCAACTCTAATGGTGTGAACACAACAATGCTTTATGTAAAAGTGGCAACCCCACTTGTGCTTAAACGATGAGTATGACCTATGATCAAATGCTCTCATTTGACTCCTCGGTCAATATACTCATATATAGATGACCTAGTCATCTCAAATTTCTTGATAGACGCTAGAGTGATTATGCATGCTTTGTCGCATATTTCATTTGCCATCTTATTGTGTGAGCATGTTGGTTGCATATTTTACTCATTCGAGGACATCCATTTGTTGCTTTGATTGTTTGGCTTTTTTCTCTTTTGCCAAATGGATGGACAAGAATGCCTAAGAACCTCCTCTAGCTATCTATGCTTTTCTCGTCTCAAACTCTATTCATGCTACATCACAAAGTTTGATCAAGTCAGATTGGAACCACTCTGTGTGAGGAGCACTCGGAGTCCCCGATTTGTCATTGACTTAAACTTCCAATACCTCTTTGTGCATTTCGGTATGACCGAGTCATCCACTTCGGTCACACCGAGTTCGCTAAGCTGATCTAGTTTTTCAATCTCAGTGCAACCGATTTGAACTTTTCGGTCACACCTAGTTGCAGTAATCGCTCACGATTCTGCATCTCGGTGTCATCGAGTTGTTCCACTCGGTCACACCGACAGGGTCGGGATATATATACTCACGGGTTGAATTTTGGAAAATTTTCCAAAACTCTTCAGCCCGCGCGTGTCCTGCTCTGCCTCCTCGGGTCTCCGGATCATCTCCTCGCCGCGAGCGACCTCCCGCCGCTGGTCTTCATTGCCGTCAACAGAAATCTGCCCCACCGTTGTCGCCGTAGCGAACCCCCGCCAAACTAGGGTATGGGTTCAACCCTTGTGCTATTCTTTTACCTCTGATTAATAGCACATTGTTTTTGCCATGATCCTTACCACATATGCAAACACTCTATCCACTGAAAACATCCTTTAGGTTATATTCGATTTGAAAAATTTAGGGTTAGGTCTCCGCCAAACTCATCTCGGACCGACCGAGTTGTAGAAATCAGTCTCACCGATTTGGCTTAGGCCATAGCACTTGCATTTTCGGTCTGACCGAAAATTGCAAATTGGTGTGACCGAGTTTGATTCTTTGTGAAACCCTAGCAGTCTCGGTGCCACCGAACTGTGGCTCGATCTGATCGAGTTCACTAGTTTAGGTTCCAAAAGCTGCTTTGGTATCACCGAGTTTACAAATCGGTAGCTCCGAAATACTTTCTGTGGAGAACTAAAACTAAGATTTTAAGTCATCTATTTTGCAAAATCTCTGCACTTTGTGATGCTCATCCACTCTACCTCATCTACATCTATTCACAGGGTCTGCTGATGGTAAGTTTTCAAAGATGTCTGATCAGAGTGACAGTCAGAACAGGTCTAAGGAACATGTGTAGCTGAGTGAGGGTTCAGATCCCTCAAGCACTTCTGATGATAGCAGCAGGAGCACTCCAAGTAACTTGCCAAAGGCAGCCACCAGAACAAGGAAGAAGAGAACCTCAGATTCAGAGGATGAGGACTATGTGGCTATTGAGGAGGAAGTAAGCTCCAAGAAGAAGGTGCTGAAAAAGGAGTATGGCACAATTGCTACAGTTAAGCCAAGGATGAATAAGAAGGCTCCAGCAAGAAGGATTCCTATGTCTAAGGCCAGAGCCTCCACTCAAGAGACAATGGAGTTCACTCTTGAACCCAAAGAAGGTGGAGAAGGCAAGAAGAGGAAGGAGAGGGTCAAGAAGACCATTGCCAGAGTCATTAGAAAGCCCTCCATGATGAGAGATCCCTCTGAAGATGATGAAGAAGAAGAGGATGCTCCAGCACCCAAAGCTCAGAAACTTATGGGAGATGCTATAAAGTCAGGGCTGCAACATCAAAGCCCAAAGCTGCTCCAAAAGCTCAAGCTCAGAAGCCCACTAAGCCCAAGAGGAACACCAGAAGTATTCCTGCCGAAGAGAAGAACAAGGCCCCAGTGCCTGAAGCTGAAGAAGAGGATGATGAATCCCATGTGTTGAGAAAGTTGAAAACCAAGATCCCAGACCACAGTGACACTCATTCAGTGGCTGAAGACATGCACATCAGAAAAGATGCTGGACTGAGATTGTGGAGACAGTCTGATCCCTATGCTGTGAGGAGAAGGACTGCAGTTGACTACAGGTTCCACACAAAAGAACAACAAGACTTCTATGAAACTATTTTGCTTGATAAGAAGCCATTGTGTGTGACATGAGATGGGTTGATTGGGAATTCATCAAGGAGAATGAAGATCACTTCCCAGGAGTATATGACAGTTCAAAGCATGTGGAGTAGATGAGTTTGTTGGACATAAGCTCATAAAATGAAATGATGAGCTGATCATGCAGTTTTACTCCACTGCTCACTTTTACCCAGGTGGAAAGATCATTTGGATGTCAGAAGGTACTAGGTACCAGTCCACTATTGAAGAATGGGCCAAGCTGATAAATGCCCCATAGGAACATGAGGATGACTTGGATGTGTATGCCAAGAAGAAGAAAGACCACAACACTATGGCAAACATGTACAAGAAGATCCCAGATAAAGCTTTGGAGACTCACAAGCTTGGATCAGTACATTTATTGTTGTCTGGTATGTCTACCATCAACTGGATCCTTAGGCACACATTGCTACCCAAGTCAGGAGACCACAAGATGATCAGAGGACATTCTATCAACCTGCTACAACTTTTTGATGTCCCTCAGAAGTTTAAGGTCATGAGTCTGATTGTAGAGACAATCAAAAGGACTGCTACCGACCAGAAGAGAAGATGTGGGTATGCTCCACACATCCAGGAGCTCATCAACTCCAAGATGGGCACATGAACATATCTGTTGGGTAAGGAGCATCTACCCTTATATCCTGATTTTGAAAACAACACTGTAGTGATGAATGAGGAGGAACCATCATCAGTTCAAGCACAAGATAAGAGAGCCAAAGAAAAGGATGAGAAAGCTGCCAAGATGCCAAGTGTTAGAGAGGCATCTCAAGTTTTCCTGAAGAGCAAGCAAGATCAACTTTCATATCTGATCCAGCCTACACCGAGGATTGAGAAGGGCTTGGCCACCCTGACTCAAAACCAGGAGAGCTTGGAGAGGATCGTAGAAACTAAATTTTATGATCTTAATCTGAAGGTAACTAAGATTCAAACAACAGATGAGCAGCTCCAGGAGGAAGCAAAAGAGAAGAGAGGGAAGGCAACTACTATGCATTTCAGCGAGTTCCTAGAGGACAGAGGTCTGCTGCAGTGCATGTACTTGATACAAGAGCAACAACATCAGCACCAGCAGCCACAGCCTCAGTACCACCTCCAGCAGCCACTCCACCAGCTCCAACTACATCAATGGATGCCTTCGTCCTTGGAGTTCTCTCTACACCAACTCTCGAAGACCAAGCCTGAGAGACGCATACCACTATGCATATTTGAACTTTTTGGTAACTTGTTGCCAAAGGGGGAGAAATATGTATAGATCATAGGCTTCGAGAGAGTGTTTTGCTTCTTTGCCTTTTGGTTGAACTTTTTATTGTATGCCAGTGTGAGATACTTTATGTCCCTGTGTGAGATACTTGTGTGATCATGTGATTGATCATATCCTACTTTAATGCTTGCTTGGATGATACTATCTTTTATATCTCTATATGATCATTCACTTTGCTTGGTGATGAGTGCATGCTTTTAAGTTATATCATTTTGAGCACTCCACCAAGATGTATGTGAGATGGAAGAGTGACCCATGATCCTAATTAATTGTGCATTTGCATTCAAAAGCAAACTTTAAATAATGTAAAAATTTAGGGGGAGCTCTTGCTTATCACATACTTCTCAAAGCGACGATGTATTTCAATCTTATAATCATTTGTTGAAGTTTTGATCTATATGCTGTCATCAATTACCAAAAAGGGAGAGATTGAAAGTGCAACTATCCCTGGGTGGTTTTGGTAATTCCTAACAACATATAGATCATTGAGCTAATACTATTTCAAGATAAATATTTTAGGAAATCTCAATGATTGGCATGGCATGGATTAGAAATGTGGACCCCTCAAAATGCTAAGGACTAAGGACTGACTCAAGCTCAAAGCTCAGGACTCTACATTTTCCATTTTTGTGATCCAAGATCACATTGGGTCCATAGGAAAAGCCAATACTATTAAAAAAGGATGAGGTGTTGCTTAATGGCTTGCTTGCTCAAAGTGCTTAGCGATATGCTCCAAAGCCCTCAACCACTTTCTCACATTCACATATGTCCCAAACCAAAAGTCAAACCCGGCCCCACCGGAACTCTCCATTCGGCGCCACCGAGTTCAGTTGACATAGCCACTGCCACAAAACCCTAGTCACTCCGGTCCCACCGATAGGGATCTTGGTCTCACTGAGATGGGATTGCAAACTCTCTGTTTCCCTTCGTAACGTTTTGGTCTAACCGAGATGAGCGATCGGTCCCACCGAGTTCGCAATGCAAACTCTCTGTTTCCCCTTCGTAACGTTTTGGTCCAGCCGAAATGAGCGAATCGGTCTCACCGAGTTTGCCTGACCAACTCTCTGTTTGCTTATTACCAAAATCGGTCCCACCGAGTTTGTGTAATCGGTCTCACCGAGATTACATTATGCCCTAACCCTAATGAAATCGGTCCTACCAAGTTGACATGTCGGTCCCACCGAAAATCCTAACGTTCACATTTTGAACTGAATCGGTCTGACCGAGTTTTCTAATTCGGTCCCATCGAGTTTGGTAAATTGTGTGTAACAGTTAGATTTTGTGCGGAGGCTATATATACCCATCCATCCACTCTTCATTCATGGAGAGAGACATCAGAACATGCCTACACTTCCATCATACATTTTCTGAGAGAGAATCACCTACACTTGTGTTGAGGTCAAGATATTCCACTCCAACCACATAAATCTTGATCTCTAGCCTTCCCCAAGTTGCTTTCCACTCAAATCATCTTTCCACCAAATTCAATCCTATGAGAGAGAGTTGAGTGTTGGGAAGATCATTTGAAGCACAAGAGCAAGGAGTTCATCATCAACACACCATCTATTATCTTTTGGAGAGTGGTGTCTCCTAGATTGGTTAGGTGTCACTTGAGAGCCTCCGTCAAGATTGTGGAGTTGAACCAAGGAGTTTGTACGGGCAAGGAGATCGCCTATTTTGTGAAGATCTATCCTAGTGAGGCAAGTCCTTCGTGGACGATGGCCATGGTGGAATCGACAAGGTTGCTTCTTCATGGAACCTTTGTTGGTGGAGCCCTCTGTGGACTCGCGCAACCGTTACCCTTCGTGGGTTGAAGTCTCCATCAACGTGGATGTACGATAACACCACCCATCGAAACCACGCCAAAAATCTCCATGTCTACATTGCGTTTGCTCCCTCCAAACTCCTCCCTTTATCTTCATGTGTAATGTTTTACATTCCGCTGCTATACTCTTAGACTTGCATGTGTAGGTTGTTTACTTGACTAGTGCTGAGTTGCTAAAATCTGCCAAGACTTAAAGTTGGGAAAAGGCTAGATTCTTATTTGGTTAAGTAGTCTAATTAATCACCCCCGTCTAGACATACTTTCGATCCTACATGTGGTCTCATATTGGCTATACCTGTCAATGGTGGCGTTTTTGGCGTCATTACCTTGGTGAAGGCATTGCTCGGAGTTTGCTCAGACTCGATCTTCAGGGTGAAAATCCACGATCTTACCTTCAGCTGTTGGATCCGGCGATGGCTTCACTTGTGTATCGTTCCCTTTCTGGAGGCGTCGCTTTTGAAGAACCTCTCTCGTAGTCTGTATGCTATCATGAGATAGTTGGAGCTGATGGTTGTTGTTGTACATCGCTGATCGCTATTTTTATCACTTTGGGATTTTTTTCTCTCCGCCAGGCACAGCTGTAGGGCAAATAAGCCGCGTGGTGCACTGGGTGCGCCCGGCTCGTGTATGGGCGCGAGCAGGACATGCCGGGTGCACCAGGACCGCGGGGTAGACGTGTGTGTGTGTGTGCGCGTGGTGCATGGGCGTGTCCATGCATGTGAACACCGCACGAGTGCGTGCATGGAGTATCCGTTGGAGATCAGGGACGCGGCGACCACACTGGTTCGTTGAGGGCTGGGCGCGGAGAGCGCGCGGGAGCGCGTCGTGCAGGCACGCTGAGCGGGCCGAACCAGGGTGGCGTAGTGGGCAAGGGAGTGCGGGTCGTGGCCCGGTGTTGCCCGGGTATATGTGTCACCGCGGTGATCATTTGTAACGGGGTGTGTGTGTATTGAGTTCGTGCTCAGGGAGGCGTTCGTGCGCCAGAAAAACATCACCGTGTCTGTGTCCTTCTTCCTCCTTCTTCCTCGTCTTCGTTGCTTCACGCCACGGCAAGTGAGAGAGAGGTCAGTGAGAGAGAGAGAGAGAGAGAGAGAGAGAGAGGAGAGCTAGGGCTAGGGCTGCTCGACACCAACAATTGGCATTAGAGCCTCGTGGTGACCAGGGTGCGCCGGTGATGTCGATCGTCCCGTACGCCAAAAGATAGGGCGGCGCGGTGGCGCATCCGGCGCCTCTGCTCACGGGGGACAACTACACCACCTGGGCCATCAAGGTGGAGGCGGACCTTGATGTCGCAGGGCTGTGGGAGGCAGTGGTGCCGCCGGAGGACTCGGCGTCGGCGGTGATCGCCAAGAAAGATAAGCCGGCGAGGGCTTATCTGCTCCGGACACTCTCCGACTACCTTCTGCTGCAGGTGGCTGCGAAGAAGACGGCGGCGGAGATATGGGCCAGCCTCAAGGCACGTTTCATCGGCGCGGACCGCTTGCGCGCGGCATGGCTCGGCACGCTCCGGGGGGAGTTCGAGCTCCTGCGCATGGCGAGCGACGAGTCGCTGGACGCGTTCGCGGGGAAGATCAGCGGCATGGCGGCGCGGTACGCCGGGCTGGGCTCGATGCTGGCGACTCGGTGATGGTGAAGAAGCTCCTGGACTCGGTCCCGGATCGCCTGTACGCGGCGGTCGCCGGGATGGAGCAGTTCTGCGACCTGTCGTCGCTGCTCTTCGAGGACGCGCTCGGGCGCCTGAAAGCATTTGACAAGCGGCTGCGTCGGCGGGGACAGGCGGGCGGCGAGCGGGCTGACGGCGAGCTGCTGTACACGGCAGCACAGTGGCGTGCTCGGGATCTGCAGCGGGGAGGTGCGCGAGACGACGACGACGACGCGCGCAGCAACGCATCGGGCTTCGACAACAACCGGCGTGGGCGCTGCTATAAGTGCGGCGAGCGCGGCCATTTCAAGCAGGAATGCCCGCAGTTGAAGAAGGCGCCGGCGGCGGAGCACGCGATGATGGTGGACGCCGACATCGAGGATGGTGGCCTACTCTGAGCGCGGCTTAGGGAGGTGTAGTGTAGGGCAAATAAGCCGCGTGGTGCACTGGGTGCGACCGGCTCGTGTATGGGCGCGAGCAGGACATGCCGGGTGCACCAGGACCGCGGGGTAGACGTGCGTGTGTGTGTGTGCGCGTGGTGCATGGGCGTGTCCATGCATGTGAACACCGCACGAGTGCGTGCGTGGAGTATCCGTTGGAGATCAGGGACGCGGCAACCACGCTGGTTCGTTGAGGGCTGGGCGCGGAGAGCGCGCGGGAGCGCGTCGTGCGGGCACGCTGAGCGGGCCGAACCAGGGTGGCGTAGTGGGCAAGGGAGTGCGGGTCGTGGCCCGGTGTTGCCCGGGTATAAGTGTCGCCGCGGTGATCATTGTAACGGGGTGTGTGTGTATTGAGTTCGTGCTCAGGGAGGCGTTCGTGCGCCAGAAAAACATCACTGTGTCTGTGTCCTTCTTCCTCCTTCTTCCTCGTCTTCGTTGCTTCACGGCACGGCAAGTGAGAGAGAGGTCAGTGAGAGAGAGGAGAGCTAGGGCTAGGGCTGCTCGACACCAACAACAGCTTTGGTCTAGTATGACTTGGCTCCTTGTCGGCGAGATTTTGTGTGTGTTTGTGTGTGTGTTGGCTGTGTGCATGTTAGCTATGCAGAGACTGGGTGTCGCTCATTATATCTGTATTCCTCGATGCTATATCACGAGTCAATAAAAACACCTTTTATCAAAACAAAATTAAATCTCGCAGGCCTCACATTGGCACCGGAGAGCGCTCCAGCATGGTGAAGATGAGGCTGGAACTGTCAATGGCAAAGAAAAGCCGCTATCTGGTTGTGTGTATCCTGAATGTCTTTATGATTTCTTGCTAGTGCAGAGGCTGAATGTAATTAATATCTTTGCGATATTAATATATTTAAAAAAAACAAACTAAAACAACGTCAGTTATTTCCGAACTGGGGTAATATTATTTTAGAAGGAAAGGGAGAGGATGATTAGGCGTTCGTTCTAGTTCATCCAACAAAATCGACAGAGTTTGTGGTGCCCACATCCATGAGCGTCCAACGGGTAATCCAATCAACAAACTTGTCTAAGCACACACGTCCAGTTAAGTAGGTTCCATATAAACCCATGCACAGCGGATAGTTACCTTGGATACACACGTAGTCACCTACTAACGTGTGAATGAGTACGATGTACTCGTCCGTGATGTGTGCATCTCTGTCCTGTACTCTCGCAAAGATAAAAGAAAGAAAAAAGGTGATTGTTAGGGCCGGCAGGGCGGCAACTCTAGAGGCTAACGTGACTGAGCCAGCAATCAATCGCGCTTGCATGTGTCGATGTGTCAGCTTGGCCATCTGCAGGATAGTGGGAAAAGTTGGCGTAAAAACACACAAGAGGAAGAAGAGATCGATGCGTGCAACTGTCAAAAGAGACAGACATTAATCCCAACGGCAACAAACGAGTGAAATGATGGCATATCCAATGGGCACCCGCAAGGTCAACTCCGCCACTCAAGCTAGCTAGCTAGGGGCGGTAGAAGATAAGGGGGCACACGGTTACGGTTTTAGGCCCCGCTTGGATTGTCGGTTTGCACCCAAATACATATGTAAACAATACAGGCCTCCAGCCGTCGTTTTGATGCTGGGAGGAAATAACACCATGGCCGGTAATATATACCTGTAAAATTAATCCGGTTGTATAAATTTACGACAATCCAAGCGGGGCCTTAAGCTACACTCCACGGCACGGCGGAGCAAGGAAAACTTAATAGGGTGGCCAACTGATGTTAAATCATGTTGGGGAGGGCCAAAGCCAACAAAATCATCATAATACATAATATTAGCAGTAGATAATCTTTCCTGTAGTGGCAAAATCTGCATGTTGACCTGGGCCGGGGCCCCTGCTGGCATCCCTGCCTCCGCCACTGACTCCAGCTTAGCATGCCATGCAGCTAGCTGCCGGCGTCAGATGGCCATGCGCTGCCAGGGTCAAGTGCCTCCAGCCGGGCGGCTCCGTGATGGTCTCAAAGATCTCTCCTTGTGATTTTCTTATGCATATAACATACTCTTTACCAATTCATCCTTTTTTTTCGAAAATGACCAGATCTATTATAAAAATTCACCTAACATACAAAGCATCTCAAACCTAATAAAAATTATATTAAGATTCTCAGACCACTGAACGACCACTACTGCACTCAGAACGAGCCACTGACGTGCGCTATCGCCGCTCCCCTATCAGAGCCGGCTTGACCTTATCGATGACAGGCAAGAAGTCTTCATGCACGTGTCCCTAAGGACCATCTGTTTTCTAATTCCTAGGGTTCAATAGAGATGCGTTGCTGCAAGGTTAAATCACTAAGAATTTGAGAAAAGATGGGAGACAATCCTATAAGTACTACTTAATCATTTTATTTAGTTTTAATTTTCATATTGTTAGTCTAAAAGCTAATGTTACATAAAGTCAAATCTCAATGAAATAATTTCAACTAATTCCCGTAGTAACGCGCGGGCGTGCGGGGGGGGGGGGGGTGCATCTCTACTTAGAGACAAGCTTCCTAGCAAGCACATTATAGTTAGTGGATTCAGTGCAATGAGTTTCGAATCCTGATCCAGAACGATCAATTTCTTCTGGCTAACACATGTCCTTTCCATTTCTTCTAAGGCACTTAGAACTTTAAGTTCAACTATTTGCAGATGGTGCTAAAACTAAACTAAAAACAAATAGCGTCAATCCATGCATGATGTATGTCATACCTTGATAAGTGTCCGCCTGAGACAGATGTTCCTTGGTGGGATCCTTATTCACATTCCATAATTCTCGGTAATAATATTAGTGCCGGTATCTCATCAAAGAGGGGATAATGCTTATTGTGGCCACCACCTAAATTGCTTCCATGATAGAGAAGACATGGGACGGGCATAGTCAAAGAGGGAAGGTTGCTTAACATCTCCGTTGGCTCCCCGTGCCACACTGTCGACGGGGAAAGTGAAGGGAAATGAGGATGGGGCGGGCTACATGAGCCCATGGGTGGCCGGAGGCGTCATCGATGATGATTTGGGCGGCCGCGGGAGGTGGCAACGATGACTGTGGGGGTGGTTGGCTGGGTTTAACTTCCTCCCATCAAAACCTCTAAGATTGTGTGGGGGTTTGGAGTAGACATGTTCTAGAGATGGGTTAGAGTGCTCTTACTCCAAAAAAATCATTTTCAGCTTTTTTATGTTATAGTTATTCTAACGCATCTCTAATCAATGCCAAAAAAACCTATAGGTCCAAGAATTGTTGTCTTTGGGCATGAGACATATATAACTAATGCATATATGGCCTTTAAATCTCAAAAGTTTTTTTGGGCAATTACAAAGAAAACCCCCTTCCTCCCAATATATTGGGAACCACTCTAGCATACAAATACTTCTCGAAACAGACTTTTGCCCCAGAGGCAAGTGCATAATCTGGTGTAGAACGGCGAGGATATCCTAAGTTGATGTGCACAACTTCCTCTCATTGAATTCAATTGCCTCAACCAATTTCTTAGTACATCAACACAAGAAGTGGCAAATTGAGGATGGTCTATGAAGCGCCAATTCTTAGTAAGTTCGGGTCAATTTTGGTGGAAAATATGAGATCCTGCTCGCTTTCACTCCAGATCCAACTACGAAGATACATGGTATTCCACTCTGATCACTTGAGGAATGACAAGAAAGTAAACAATTCTTCAAAGGAATTGGCTCTAGCGGAACAGAGGAACGAAATATCAATAGAGGAACAAAAACCGTAGGGTATGAAATTTGGGTAGGGTTGGCAGGGAATGTCCAACTGAAACATTCTTTGATTACCTTTTTTCTACAATGAGGAAGAGCCCGAGTTGTTGTAGCTGGTTTTGAAAAGGGAATCAATCTCAATTTGGTACTTGTTCTTTACATGAACCCTCTTAACTAATATTTTCTTAATTATACCTACCTATACCGCATTCTTACGAGAAAGAGAAGGGGTCATAGAGATAAAAAAATTGTAAACAAAACAAATCCACACTTCGGGAAGGTGAGACGAACTAACAATTCCTTTCGTTGTGTATCCTTGATTGATGCAGCTTCAAATACTTCTTCAAAAACATTATGGGATGTGAACTAGTATACAAGATTCAGAAGAGAGTGGGTGGTTCTATTGAATAAGGAATTATAATTCAAATTGGAAGAGAAAAGGTTTGTAACCTACATATCATACGAGAACACATTACACCACAAGGAAAATGCCACTTGAGGTACATGTATGCATCCATTTCATCAGATGATCCAAAGCAAAAAGTATGATATTTCTATTTTAGCACTCATCATATATAAAATGTAATACTAAAGCAACAAAGCCAAATGGTACAAGGTGCTGAAGAAATCCCCATTCGACTTAACTAATTAAAGGAAGACACCACACAATGAGCAAGATGAACATAGCACCATGAGTGCGATGTTGGACACAACTAGCATGTCAGCATGCATAAGCACATGAGTGATTGAACCAGAACTAAAACAAACCTAAGAATGGACAACCTATAAACTGGCGGATCCTGGATGAAACCACCGGATTATGCTTGAGAGTCACACAAAACTATCGTACAAGAGAGCTGAGGGCCATCTAACCCCCCCGCCTCCAAACCTAGGAGTGTCGTCCTGATGTCGCTTGAAGCTACGTCGGTATTTCCCCAAAGAGAAGGGATGATGCAGCACATCGGCGATAGGTCTTTCCCTCAGAAATGAAACCAAGGTTATCGAACCAGTAGGAGTGTGACGCCCCCGATTTGACCGTACACTAATCATACACGCAAACATGTACGATCAAGATCAGGGACTCACGGGAAGATATCACAACACAACTCTACAAATAAAATAAGTCATACAAGCATCATATTACAAGCCAGGGGCCTCGAAGGCTCGAATATAAGAACTCGATCATAGACGAGTCAGCGGAAGCAACAATATCTGAGTACAGACATAGGTTAAACAAGTTTGCCTTAAGAAGGCTAGCACAAACTGGGATACAGATCGAAAGAGGCGTAGGCCTCCTGCCTGGGATCCTCCTAAACTACTCCTGGTCGTCGTCAGCGGGCAGCACGTAGTAGTAGGCACCTCCGGTGTAGTAGGAGTCGTCATCAACGGTGGCGTCTGGCTCCTGGGCTCCAACATCTGGTTGCGACAACCAGGTAGAAGGAATAGAGGGAAAAGAAGGAGAAAGCAACCGTGAGTACTCATCCAAAGTACTCGCAAGCAAGGAGCTACACTACATATGCATGGGTATCAAATGGAATAAGGGTATCATATGTGGACTGAACTGCAGAATGCCAGAATAAGAGGGGGATAACTAATCATGTCGAAGACTACGCTTCTGGCAGCCTCCGTCTTGCAACATGTAGAAGAGAGTAGACTGAAGTCCTCCAAGTAGCATCGCATAGCATAATCCTAACCGATGATCCTCCCCTCGCCGCCCTGTGAGAGAGCGATCACCGGTTGTATCTGGCACTTGGAAGGGTGTGTTTTATTAAGTATCCGGTTCTAGTTGTCATAAGGTCAAGGTACAACTCCGGGTCGTCCTTTTACCGAGGGACACGGCTATTCGAATAGATAAACTTCCCTGCATGGGTGCACCACATACCCCAACACGCTCGATCCCATTTGGCCGGACACACTTTCCTGGGTCATGCCCGGCCTCGGAAGATCAACACGTCGCAGCCCTACCTAGGCACAACAGAGAGGTCAGCACGCCGGTCTAAATCCTATGGCGCAGGGGTCTGGGCCCATCGCCCTTTGCACACCTGCACGTTGCGAACGCGGCCGGAAGCAGAACTAGCCCCCTTAATACAAGAGCAAGCTTATGTTCCAATCCGGCGCGCGCCACTCAGTCGCTGACGTCACGAAAGCTTCGGCTGATACCACGACGCCGGGATACCCATAACTACTCCCGCGTAGATGGTTAGTGCGTATAGACCAAATGGCCAGACTCAGATCAAATACCCAGATCTCGTTAAGCGTGTTAAGTATCCGCGAACGCCGAACAGGGCCAAGCCCACCTCTCTCCTAGGTGGTCGGAACCTACCCTGTCGCTCCGCCTCAAAGATCCACTCGCGGGTGCTCCTACGAGCCTACCCGTCTTTAGTCACCACATGTATCACGTAAAAGTATAGTGTACATACTCGTGATCACCTCCCGAGTGATCACGGCCCGATAGTATAACATGGCAGACGGACCAGAATGTAGGGCCACTGATGATAAACTAGCATCCTATACTAAGCATTAGGATTGCAGGTAAAGGTAACAACAGTAGTAGCAAGGACAGACTATGCATCAGTATAGGATTAACGGGAAACAGTAACATGCTACACTACTCTAATGCAAGCAGTATAGAGAAGAGTAGGCGATATCTGGTGATCAAAGGGGGGGCTTGCCTGGTTGCTCTGGCAGGAGAGATGGGTCGTCAACACCGTAGTCGTACTGGATAGCAGCGGCGTCGGTCTCGGTGTCTATCGAGAGAAGAGGGGGGGGGGAGAAACAATAAATATTTAAGCAAGCATATGCATAGTGATGCATGACATGACAAGTAACGGCGTTAGAGGTGCCCTAACGCGGTAATAGGCGATACCGATGAAGGGGGATGACATCTGGGAAAGTATCCCCGGTGTTTTGCGTTTTCGAGCAGAGGAGCCGGAGGGGGGGAAAGTTGCGAGTTTGATAGGTTAGGGAGGTGTGGCGGACGAACGGGTTGCGTATCCAGAATCGTCTCGTCGTTCTGAGCAACTTTCATGTACAAAGTTTTTTCATCCGAGCTACGGTTTATTTTATATTAATTTTAAAAGATTTAAATTATTTTTAGGATTTATTTAATTAATTTAATTAAACATTATCCAGAACAGTGCCTGCTGACGTCAGCATGACGTCAACAGTAGACTTGGTCAACTGACGTGTGGGTCCCGTTCGTCATAGTCTGTTTTAATTAACTAACCGTTAATTAGGTTTATTAGTGATTAGGTTAATCTAATTATAATTAATTAACTTAATTAATTATTTTATTATTATTATTATTTATTTTTCCTTTTTTTTAATTAAAACGTTCTGGGGCTGGGGCCCATTCGTCATAGGCCCAGAGGGCCTAGTGGGTTTGCGGGCGCCAGGCGAAACGGGCACCGGGCGCCACGGGTGTGGCCCGAGCGGTCGCACGCCCAGGGGCGGGCGTACCCGGCCGGGCGCCGGAGCAGAGGAGGCCGGTGGCCGCGGGGCCGGCCAGGTGGCCGGAGCGGCGTCTGGAGGCAGGCGAGGCCAGGCGAAGGAGGACACGAGCGGCGAGGCGCGCGCGAGGGGCGCGTAGCAGTAGGGGAGGAGGCGCGCGCTGGGGAGGGATCAGGGCGGCGCGTCGGCGGGGAGCAACGGCGGGTGGCCGAGCACGGCGGGGCGCCGGCGGCCAAGGCTAGCAGCAAGGCAGCAGCGGTTAGGCGACGGGCGGGTGCACGAGAGCGATTGGCGTGGGCGGCTCCGAGGCGGTGCGGGATGGAGCCGGGCGTGAGGGGAGAGGGCGCGGCCACGGTAGAGAGAGGATGGAGGGGGAGCTCACAGAGGAGGAGTAGGGCACGGGGCAGTGGGCTCGACGAAGGTCGGGGAGGTCCGGCGAGGGAGAGGTCGAGGCGGCGGTAGTCCGGCGACGACGGGTTCCCGAGCTCGTGCTCGTGGACGAAGAGGAGGTAGCAGACGATGGCGCCGCGGGCGGAGAGGAAGGAGGCCGAGAGGAACCGGCGAGGACGAGGCATGGTCGAGGCGGCGAAGGGGCGCGGAGGAGTGCGGGAGGGGCGGCGCCAGCTAGGTCCAGCGAGCGCCGGGCGCCGCGGTCGTCGCCCCGATCCAGAGGGGATCGGGGAGTGGGGGAGCGAGGGGAGTGGCGGCGTGGGGGGGGGGGGGATGGGTGAGTGGGGGTGGGCTAGGGTTTCCCCCTCGTGGGGATAAGGCAGGGGCGGGGCGGCTGGGCCGTGGGGTGAGCCGGCCCGTTCGGGCGGCTGAGGCCAGCTGGGCCACTTCGCCCTGCGGGGGGGGGGGGGGTCCTGTTTTTTTTTCTTTGTTTGTTTTGTTTTTCTTTACTTTTATTCCCCTTATCTTATTTCTTTTATTTTACTTTCAGTTCCTATTTATAATAGTTTCATTACATATCAAAGTGACACCTAATTGGATGATTCCAACAATGCCACTGTCACATTATTTTTGTACCCAAACTAAAAATAGTTTTGTAATTGTTCAATTTTTAAATATCATTTAAATAATAGTTTTGCTACTGTTTTATTTACTATAGTGCATTTAAAAACTTTTATAAAAGTGTGGTTCCACCACCATAGTTACTTATGATTTATGTGCCACGCTTAGTGCATTTTACTTTCAAAGTTTGAATTTTTGTTGTTGTTTGCCTTGGTTTGGAAATTGAATTAGAATCGGTTTCGAATCAACGCGAGTTCATCTACAGTAATCTAGGTGACGTGGCATAATTAGCAGAGGGTTACTGTAGCTTAACTATCCGGGCGTCACAATTCTCCTCCACTACAAGAAATCTCGTCCCGAGATTTAGGAGCGGTTATAAGGGGGAAGGGATCTGGTTATGAAATTCTAACGATTCTTCTCGGTGCGAAGGGGTCAATCCATTACATTGATGTCTTCAGTCCTCTGCTTCTGGTCATCATGATGAAGTCATCATCCTTTCTTTGTAAATTTCATCGTACTTATGGAAGGACAAGGGGTGGTTATTCTGTAAGAACATACCTCTGCAAGGTTGACTACCCGGTAGTTAACATCGGGGAAGGTGGCGGAAAGTAACTCTCGAATTAAAACTTAAGAAAATACCGAGAGCAAAGTAAGGAGGTATCATTGGAAGTTTCGAGCGGGCAGGCAATCGTTCGATGCCTGAAACGAAGTGTTGAAGGGGTTTAGAGCAATGGGAAAAAGCATTGCATCTGATACTTGAATAGATCAAAAGGCAGGTGGTCCGTGAATACCTACAAGGTCAAGCGCGAGGAATAACTTTGATAACAGGGTGTATAGGAGAGTCAGATTTTGATCCTGTGGAACTGTGGGTTATGGGCCCACCATGTGGTTTTTTTTGGGGTAGTGACATCACGCTCATGATAGCAAGGCATGTCAGAGGGTAGCCTATCAGTTATGTCGGCAACAATGTCGGTACCAAGGGCGAGGGACGAAGAGAACCATTTTCCTGCTCGTTGAACGAGGCGGACCAGTAGGAAGAGTTCTCGTCCATCGGTGGCTACCGGAATGTCATCAACAATAGTAACAGGGTCATGCTAACAGAATTGTACACCACGGTGTTTACATAAACAAGAGAATATTTCTGCTTGGATCATATAGATCACAAGAAAGGTTAAACAAAACAATGGAAAGGAAAAATGTGATTCTTAGATTAAACAGAAGAATGGAAAGGAAAATGTGTTTTAAACACATAATTCAGGGATATATCCTTCCCAAGGACAAGCAGAGCATGATATCCGTGGCAGGATATCATGTAGAAAACCCTTTAAGTAAGGGGAGAGAAATTTCATGACATTACCCATACAACGGTGTTTGGATAATGGTTAGAGAAAACTTAGCATTGCGCTATCAATGCTCTTATTGAAAATCGAAGTACCACAGACATGCTTCGAGATAGCCTGGACATGGTCAACAGGTGAAAATCAGACTTTGGAAACAAAAAGGATCCATTAGGAATAACTTGTAGAATAAGTCTTACAGTTTCCTCATGGAAGAATGGATAACATTGCTAAAAGGAAACTATAACAATAGGGCCTCCGGCCAGGTGGGCTAGGTATGATACCACCTTACCGGGTCATCTAAAGACCAACGTTATAACTCTTGGAAATATGTTCCAACCATCATATCTGACCGAGATTCAGATTTGATTGGTGTCAGGATACCTCAGACTCGGGATGCCTGAGAAGAAAAGGTGCAACACAATTTGACGAGATGACATTGTGATATTCTCAAAAGTGATCTATGTAAGTGAGCTCTAAAATAAGAGGTCATCAGTAAACCAAGGAGAGGATGAGGAGGTGGCTGATAGGCTCAGCAACAAATCATCGAGATCTCCAAAGGATTGAGTTCCACAATTATGTGAACAAGGAAATATCATTTGTCGGATCAAATGTCGTAATGATGTATGCCCGAGGGAATCATACACAACTGAACAATGATAGAAGGGTGCACCCAGGAATCTAGACTAGGTAGCACGATCAATGTTTGAATGATGATTCAATAATCAATAGACTTAGAATGAAACTGTAGACCAATAACTTCAAGCAATAGGGTTGCTAGAAGTTTAGAATTTACACATCACAGACCATTTATCGGTATTCCGGTTAGAAACAACACGGAGACCAAGAAATGAACGCAAAAGGCGAGAGATGTTACTATATCAAGAATTCTCAAGAGGTGGTAAAATTACCATGACATTCTTGACATAAAAGGTGGTAACATTCCAAGGTAAAGAAGAACAAATGCTGGATAGCAAGGATCTCAAGGTATAACACAAAACACGAATAAGTTTGTGTTGAACGGAAGGCAATAAAGTGGTCGGTGATAATACAAACCATTGAGGGGCGAGGATGGTATTTCTCATCAAGAATTTGATATATATCTTGGAAGAGCTCAGGATGTTGATGATGACCACAACACATTTGTTGAGAGATTTCAAGATGTAAACTATCAGCAACGACATCGAGTCAAGAAATGATGAAGCGGAAGGTCATTGGAACCATGGGTAGGACACAAACTTTAAATCAAGCTTGTTGCTCAAGGTGAACTGATATGACGAGGAAGATCGGTGTAAGTTTAGCTCATCATCGAAAGTTGTGCTCCGAGATTAAGGACCAGGTAGCACAGTTAAAATTTAGCACGATAATGATATAGCCGATCAGGCTAGGAATGACTTGAAGGATTATTAAACTCGTAAGCAACAAGAATTACTTAGAGTTATTGAAACAGGGTGCAGAATCAATTCACTTATCGGTGTTCTCGAGTGACTAATATCTCAGGACCTGGGGGGATCCGAGATTGGAGAGAACAATACTAGATGAAGACTCGCAGGAAGCAACACAGTACTCGAGATACCAGAGGTTAATACTCGAGGAAGATCAAAAATAGAGGTTGCAGAGATGTACCGATCAACAAAAGACAAGTGCTTAAACTTGTCTGAGAAATGGAATCAAGGAGAAAATGTGGTCGGGATCATGATTGCAAATGATCAATACATAGGTACCAGATGATGTCATATCAGGGAAATAGTTAATATTGCAAGAAGCTTCTATGACAGGATCTACATCGTGTCCATGGGCATGAACACAAGTTCAAGGTCGACTCCCACTTCTTTAATGCATAACCTTTCATTTACTCCTCGCCTTCAACGAAGTTGTGGTGTTGAAATTTCATTTGGCAAAATACCAGAAGTGTATGACCCATGAAAACTTTCGAGTTCACACGGTTTTAGAGAAGGTTGTATAGGTTCAACCCATCGAGGCATCTTAGGAGCATATACCATCATTTCAGGAATAAATAACACAAGATCGAGAGTAGAGCATGCTGGAGAAAGCAGATGATACAATTTACCAAAGGCGTTATGTATCCGAGGAAAGGCTCACAAGCTTATAGAATATGAAGGAATCTGTCGGATAAAATCCAACAAAGGATCTGGTGGTCCACAAGGGGTCTGATGTGAGCATCGGTACTCAACCCGAGGAAGAAGGAATACAAGGAGATCAGTTTATGGAAACAACTGACTAACTCAAAGTTCAAATGCAAAGGGATTATCACTCCCAAGACAAGGGATCAGAAGTAATGCTCTGATTAGGGATGGATAAGTTGAATAGCCTTAGGGGTACAACCGACATCAATTTGATTGGTCGAGATCCAGCTCATGTTTTAAAATAACGTCTGAGCCGGAAAGATAATTTAAAAGGATCAACTGATGATTGCGTGCATTCGCACTCAAGTTGAATCAATAGGATCAAAAGACGATGCCTAAGGATACTAACGAATATCGCCAGACATATGGAAAGCATCCATAATGCAAGCAGGCAAGTATTGCAGAGCAATAAGCTACTAAGGATTTTTGGAGGATCGAATAGTATTTCGAAGACCATTGTGAAACACATGAACAACTGGGGATGAGTGGATACTCGACAAGTGCGAGGATTTAATTGAAGGGGTATTCATGTGGCAAGTAACTGCTAGGCAGTAGGCACAAAGTATTCTCGGAACAATAGAGAAGACTCCGGGGTATCTTGTAATAACAAGATCAATGGGGGATGATCGTATGAATGGCAAGTGTAAGTAGCTATCCATAAGGATTTATCACTGGTCGGGAATAGCAAAAGTGATGGGCACAAAGTCTCGAGAGGAATAGCAAAGAGTATCTCCGGAATCTTCTGGTGAAGCAGGCCATCATCTGGAATGAAGGGGCTCTCCGGGAGAAAGTATTTACGAGATCCTAGAGTCAGAGTTAGTAAATTCATTTTAACCTGAATAGAAGAGAGATCAGAGCCCCAGAGTAATGATCGAGGAGTAAAAGATCCTAATACCACCCAAATGGCGACGTGGGCCCGTAAGCCGCACAGCCATGTTAGTAAAAGTTTTGTAATGTCTAAACTCGACTTCGGCCAAGGAGTGTGGAAGGGGGATTCCTACAGGCAGTCGGCTCTGATACCAACTTGTGACGCCCCCGATTTGACCGTACACTAATCATACACGCAAACGTGTACGATCAAGATCAGGGACTCACGGGAAGATATCACAACACAACTCTACAAATAAAATAAGTCATACAAGCATCATATTACAAGCCAGGGGCCTCGAAGGCTCGAATACAAGAACTCGATCATAGACGAGTCAGCGGAAGCAACAATATCTGAGTACAGACATAGGTTAAACAAGTTTGCCTTAAGAAGGCTAGCACAAACTGGGATACAGATCGAAAGAGGCGCAGGCCTCCTGCCTAGGATCCTCCTAAACTACTCCTGGTCGTCGTCAGCGGGCAGCACGTAGTAGTAGGCACCTCCGGTGTAGTAGGAGTCGTCATCAACGGTGGCGTCTGGCTCCTGGGCTCCAACATCTGGTTGCGACAACCAGGTAGAAGGAATAGAGGGAAAAGAAGGAGAAAGCAACCGTGAGTACTCATCCAAAGTACTCGCAAGCAAGGAGCTACACTACATATGCATGGGTATCAAATGGAATAAGGGTATCATATGTGGACTGAACTGCAGAATGCCAGAATAAGAGGGGGATAACTAATCATGTCGAAGACTATGCTTCTGGCAGCCTCCGTCTTGCAACATGTAGAAGAGAGTAGACTGAAGTCCTCCAAGTAGCATCGCATAGCATAATCCTAACCGATGATCCTCCCCTCGTCGCCCTGTGAGAGAGCGATCACCGGTTGTATCTGGCACTTGGAAGGGTGTGTTTTATTAAGTATCCGGTTCTAGTTGTCATAATGTCAAGGTATAACTCTGGGTCGTCCTTTTACCGAGGGACATGGCTATTCGAATAGATAAACTTCCCTGCATGGGTGCACCACATACCCCAACACGCTCGATCCCATTTGGCCGGACACACTTTCCTGGGTCATGCCCGGCCTTGGAAGATCAACACGTCGCAGCCCTACCTAGGCACAACAGAGAGGTCAGCACGCCGGTCTAAATCCTATGGCGCAGGGGTCTGGGCCCATCGCCCTTTGCACACCTGCACGTTGCGAACGCGGCCGGAAGCAGAACTAGCCCCCTTAATACAAGAGCAGGCTTACGTTCCAATCCGGCGCGCGCCACTCAGTCGCTGACGTCACGAAGGCTTCGGCTGCTACCACGACGCCAGGATACCCATAACTACTCCCGCGTAGATGGTTAGTGTGTATAGACCAAATGGCCAGACTCAGATCAAATACCCAGATCTCATTAAGCATGTTAAGTATCCGCGAACGCCGAACAGGGCCAGGCCCACCTCTCTCCTAGGTGGTGGGAACCTGCCCTGTCGCTCCGCCTCAAAGATCCACTCGCGGGTGCTCCTACGAGCCTACCCGTCTTTAGTCACCACATGTATCACGTAAAAGTATAGTGTACATACCCGTGATCACCTCCCGAGTGATCATGGCCCGATAGTATAGCATGGCAGACGGACAAGAATGTAGGGCCACTGATGATAAACTAGCATCCTATACTAAGCATTAGGATTGCAGGTAAAGGTAACAACAGTAGTAGCAAGGACAGACTATGCATCAGTACAGGATTAACGGGAGACAGTAACATGCTATACTACTCTAATGCAAGCAGTATAGAGAAGAGTAGGCGATATCTGGTGATCAAAGGGGGGGCTTGCCTGGTTGCTCTGGCAGGAGAGATGGGTCCTCAACACCGTAGTCGTACTGGATAGCAGCGGCGTCGGTCTCGGTGTCTATCGAGAGAAGAGGGGGGAGAAACAATAAATATTTAAGCAAGCATATGCATAGTGATGCATGACATGACAAGTAACGGCGTTAGAGCTGCCCTAACGCGGTAATAGGCGATACCGGTGAAGGGGGATGACATCCGGGAAAGTATCCCCGGTGTTTTGCGTTTTTGAGCAGAGGAGCCGGAGGGGGGGAAAGTTGCGAGTTCGATAGGTTAGGGAGGTGTGGCGGACGAACGGGTTGCGTATCCGGAATCGTCTTGTCGTTCTGATCAACTTTCATGTACAAAGTTTTTTCATCCGAGCTACGGTTTATTTTATATTAATTTTAAAAGATTTAAATCATTTTTAGGATTTATTTAATTAATTTAATTAAACATTATCCAGAACAGTGCCTGCTGACGTCAGCATGACGTCAGCAGTAGACATGGTCAACTGACGTGTGGGTCCCGTTCATCATAGTCTGTTTTTATTAACTAACCGTTAATTAGGTTAATTAGTGATTAGGTTAATCTAATTATAATTAATTAACTTTATTATTATTATTATTATTTTATTTATTTTTTCTTTTTCCTTTTTTTTAATTAAAATGTTCTGGGGCTGGGGCCCATTCGTCATAGGCCCAGAGGGCCTAGTGGGTTTGCGGGCGCCAGGCGAAATGGGCACCGGGCGCCACGGGTGTGGCCCGAGCGGTCGCACGCCCAGGGGCGGGCGTACCCGGCCGGGCGCCGGAGCAGAGGAGGCCGGTGGCCGCGGGGCCGGCCAGGTGGCCGGAGCGGCGTCTGGAGGCAGGCGAGGCCAGGCGAAGGAGGACACGAGCGGCGAGGCGCGCGCGAGGGGCGCGTAGCAGTAGGGGAGGAGGCGCGCGCCGGGGAGGGATCAGGGCGGCGCGTCGGCGGGGAGCAACGGCAGGTGGCCGAGCACGGCGGGGCGCCGGCGGCCAAGGCTAGCACCAAGGCAGCAGCGCGCAGTAGCGGTTAGGCGACGGGCGGGTGCACGAGAGCGATTGGCGTGGGCGGCTCCGAGGCGGTGCGGGATGGAGCCGGGCGTGAGGGGAGAGGGCGCGGCCACGGTAGAGAGAGGATGGAGGGGGAGCTCACAGAGGAGGAGTAGGGCACGGGGCAGTGGGCTCGACGAAGGTCGGGGAGGTCCGGCGAGGGAGAGGTCGAGGCGGCGGTAGTCCGGCGACGACGGGTTCCCGAGCTCGTGCTCGTGGACGAAGAGGAGGTAGCAGACGATGGCGCCGCGGGCGGAGAGGAAGGAGGCCGAGAGGAACCGGCGAGGACGAGGCATGGTCGAGGCGGCGAAGGGGCGCGGAGGAGTGCGGGAGGGGCGGCGCCAGCTAGGTCCAGCGAGCGCCGGGCGCCGCGGTCGTCGCCCCGATCTAGAGGGGATCGGGGAGTGGGGGAGCGAGGGGAGTGGCGGCGTGGGGGGGGGGGGAATGGGTGAGTGGGGGTGGGCTAGGGTTTCCCCCTCGTGGGGATAAGGCAGGGGCGGGGCGGCTGGGCCGTGGGGTGAGCCGGCCCGTTCGGGCGGCCACTTGGCCCAGCGGGGGGGGGGGGGGGGTCCTGTTTTTTTTCTTTGTTTGTTTTGTTTTTTTACTTTTATTCCCCTTATCTTATTTCTTTTATTTTACTTTCAGTTCCTATTTATAATAGTTTCATTACATACCAAAGTGACACCTAATTGGATGATTCCAACAATGCCACTGTCACATTATTTTTGTACCCAAACTAAAAATAGTTTTGTAATTGTTCAATTTTTAAATATCATTTAAATAATAGTTTTGCTACTGTTTTATTTACTATAGTGCATTTAAAAACTTTTATAAAAGTGTGGTTCCACCACCATAGTTACTTATGATTTATGTGCCACGCTTAGTGCATTTTACTTTCAAAGTTTGAATTTTTTTGTTGTTGTTGTTTGCCTTGGTTTGGAAATTGAATTAGAATCGGTTTCGAATCAACGCGAGTTCATCTACAGTAATCTAGGTGATGCGGCATAATTAGCAGAGGGTTACTGTAGCTTAACTATCCGGGCGTCACAAGGAGAACCAAGCAACACAACATAAATAGCCCCCGCACACAAATAACAACACTTCGCAACCCGACGTGTTAAAGGGGTTGTCAATCCCTTTTGGGGTACGGCACTAGAAATTGCGTGATGACGGGAGAAAGTTGAAGAAAATATGCCCTAGAGGCAATAATAAAGTTGTTATTGAAATTTCCTTATATCATGATAAATGTTTATTATTCATGCTAGAATTGTATTAACTGGAAACTTAGTACATGTGTGAATACATAGACAAACAGAGTGTCACTAGTATGCCTCTACTTGACTAGCTCATTGAATCAAAGATGGTTAAGTTTCCAAGCCATAAACATGAGTTATCATTTGATTAACAAGATCACATCATTAGAGAATGATGTGATTGACTTGACCCATTCCGTTAGCTTAGCACGATGATCGTTTAGTTTGTTGCTATTGCTTTCTCCATAACTTATACATGTTCCTATGACTATGAGATCATGCAACTCCCGAATACTGGAGGAAAACTTTGTGTGCTACCGAACGTCACAATGTAACTAGGTGATTATAAAGGTGCTCTACAGGTGTCTCCGATGGTGTTTGTTGAGTTGGCATAGATCGAGATTAGGATTTGTCACTCCGATTGTCGGAGAGGTATCTCTGGGCCCTCTCGGTAATGCACATCAAAATAAGCCTTGCAAGCAATGTGACTAATGAGTTAGTTGCGGGATGAGGCATTACGGAACGAGTAAAGAGACTTGCCGGTAATGAGATTGAACTAGGTATTGAGATACCGACGATCGAATCTCGGGCAAGTAACATACCGATGACAAAGGGAACAACGTATATCGTTATGCGGTTTGACCGATAAAGATCTTCGAAGAATATGTGGGAGCCAATATGAACATCCAGGTTCTGCTGTTGGTTATTGACCGGAGACGTGTCTCGGTCATGTCTACATAGTTCTCGAACCCGTAGGGTCCGCACGCTTAACGTTCGGTGACGATCGGTATTATGAGTTTATGTGTTTTGATGAACCGAAGGTTGTTCGGAGTCCATGATGTGATTACGAGCATGACGAGGAGTCTCGAAATGGTCGAGACATAAAGATCGATATATTGGAAGTCTATGTTTGGAGTGAGTTCGGGCATATACCGGAGTACCGGAGGGTTACCGGAACCCCCCGAGGAGTATATGGGCCCTAATGGGCTTTAGTGGAGAGAGAGAGAGAGAGGCAGCCAGGGCAGGCCACGCGCCCCTCGCCCTCTGGTCCGAATTGTACTAGGAAGGGGGGTAGCGCCCCCCTTTCCTTCGTCCTTCTCTCCCCCTTCCTTCTCTCCTAGTCCAACTTGGGAGGGGGGGGGGGTCCGGGAGTAGGACTCCTCCAGGGCGCGCCATAGAGGGCCGGACCTCCCCCTTCATCCACTCCTTTATATATGGGGGAGGGGGGCACCCCTGATACGTCTCCAACGTATCTATAATTTTTGACTGCTCCATGCTATATTATCTACTGTTTTGGACTATATTGGGCTTTATTTTCCACTTTTATATTATTTTTGGCACTAACCTATTAACCGGAGGCCCAACCCAGAATTGTTGTTTTTTTTGCCTATTTCAGTGTTTCGGAGAAACAGAATATCAAACGGAGTCCAAACGGAACAAAATCTTCGGGAACGTGATTTTCTCACCGAACGTGATCCAGGAGACTTGGACCCTACTCCAAGGAGTCAAAGAGGAGGTCACGAGGGTGGGGGGCGCGCCCTCCCTAGGGCGCGCCCCCTGCCTCGTGGGCCCATTGGTGCTCCACCGACGTACTCCTTCCTCCTATATATACATACGTACCCCCAAACGATCAGAACGGGAGCCAAAAACCTAATTCCACCGCCGCAACTTTCTGTATCCGCGAGATCCCATCTTGGGGCCTGTTCCGGAGCTCCGCCGGAAGAGGGTCATCATCACGGAGGGCTTCTACATCATCCTAGCCCCTCCGATGAAGTGTGAGTAGTTTACATCAGACCTTCGGGTCCATAGTTAGTAGCTAGATGGCTTCTTCTCTCTTTTTGGATCTCAATACAAAGTTCTCCCCCTCTCTTGTGGAGATCTATTCGATGTAATCTTCTTTTTGCGGTGTATTTGTTGAGACCGATGAATTGTGGGTTTATGATGAAGTCTATCTATGAATAATATTTGAATCTTCTCTGAATCCTTTTATGTATGATTGGTTATCTTTGCATGTCTCTTCGAATTATCCGTTTGGTTTGGCCAACTAGATTGGTAGTTCTTGCCATGGGAGAAGTGCTTAGCTTTGGGTTCGATCTTGCGGTGTCCTTTCCCAGTGACAGAAGGGGCAGCAAGGCACGTATTGCATCGTTGCCATCGAGGATAACAAGATGGGGTTTATTTCATATTGCATTAATTTATCTCTCTACATCATGTCATCTTGCTTAAGGCGTTACTCTGTTTGTAACTTAATACTCTAGATGCATGCTGGATAGCGGTCGATGAGTGCAGTAATAGTAGTAGATGCAGAATCGTTTTGGTCTACTTGTCACGGACGTGATGCCTATATACATGATCATGCTTAGATATTCTCATAACTATGCTCAATTCTGTCAATTGCTCAATAGTAATTTGTTCACCCACCGTAGAATACTTATGCTCTTGAGAGAAGCCACTAGTGAAACCTATGGCCCCGGGTCTATTCTCATCATATCAATATCCATCACTTTAATCTTGCTTTGCTTTTTTACTTTGCCTTTACTTTTTACTTTGCATCTTTATACCAAAAATACCAAAGATATTATATCTATCAGATCTCACTCTCGTAAGTGACCGTGAAGGGATTGACAACCCCTAATCGCGTTGGTTGCGAGTAGCTATCGTTTTGTGCAGGTACGAGGGACTTGAGCGTGGCCTCCTATTGGATTGATACCTTGGTTCTCAAAAACTGAGGGAAATACTTATGCTACTCTGCTGCATCATCCCTTCCTCTTCGGGGAAAACCAACGCAAGCTCAAGACGTAGCAAGAAGGATTTCTGGCGCCGTTGCTGGGGAGTCTATGCAAAAAGTCAACATACCAAGTACCCATCACAATCCCTATCTCTCGCATTTCATTATTTGCCATTTGCCTCTCGTTTTCCTCTCCCCCACTTCATCGTTGCCGTTTTATTCGCCCTCTCTCTCTCTCTCTCTCTCTATCCTCCCTCTCTATTTGCCTCTTTTGCCCGCTTGCTTTTTGTTTGCTCGTGTGTTAGACTGCTTGTTTGTCGCGATGGCTCAAGATACTACCAAATTGTGTGACTTCACCAATACCAATAATAATGATTTCCTTAGCACTCTGATTGCTCCTCTTACCGATGCTGAATCTTGTGAAATTAATACTGCTTTGTTGAATCTTGTTATGAAAGATCAATTCGCCGGCCTTCCTAGTGAAGATGTCGCTACTCATCTGAATAGCTTCGTTGATTTATGTGATATGCAAAAGAAAAAAGATGTCAATAATGATGTCGTCAAATCGAAGCTATTTCCTTTTTCTCTTAGAGATTGTGCTAAAGCTTGGTTTTCGTCTTTGCCTAAAAATAGTATTGATTCATGGAACAAGTGCAAGGATGCTTTTATCTCTAAGTATTTTCCTCCCGCTAAGACCATCTCTCTTAGAAACGATATTATGAACTTTAAACAACTTGATCATGAACATGTTGCACAAGCTTGGGAGAGAATGAAATTAATGATACGTAATTGCCCTACTCATGGTTTGAATTTGTGGATGATTATACAAAATTTTTATGCTGGATTGAATTTTGCTTCTAGAAATCTTTTAGATTCGGCCGCGGGAGGCACTTTTATAGAAATCACTTTAGGAGATGCTACTAAACTCCTAGATAATATTATGGTTAATTATTCTCAATGGCATACTGAAAGATCTTCTAATAAAAAAGTGCATGCGATAGAAGAAATCAATGTGTTGAGTGGAAAGATGGATGAACTTATGAAATTATTTGCTACTAAGAGTGTTTCTTCTGATCCTAAGATATGCTTTTGTCTACTTTGATTGAGAATAACAATGAATCTATGGATGTGAATTTTGTTGGTAGGAATAATTTTGGTAACAACGCTTATAGAGGGAATTTTAACCCTAGGCCATATCCTAGTAATCCTTCTAATAATTATGGGAATTCCTACAACAACTCTTATGTAAATTATAATAAGATGCCCTCTGAATTTGAGAATAGTGTTAAAGAGTTTATGAATTCACAAAAGAATTTTAATGCTTTGCTTGAAGAGAAATTGCTTAAAGTTGATGAGTTGGCTAGGAACGTTGATAGAATTTCTCTTGAGGTTGATTCTTTAAAGCTTAGATCTATTCCTCCTAAGCATGATATCAATGAGTCTCTTAAAGCCATGAGAATTTCCATTTATGAGTGCAAGGAAAGAACCGCTAGGATGCGTGCTTCCAAAGATGCCTTTATTAAAGCGTGTTCCTCCAATTCATATGAAAATCAAGATGAATATCTAAAAGTTATTGATGTGTGCCCTGTTAAATCTTTGTTTTGCAATATGAATCTTGATGAAACTGAATATGATCTTCCTTTACCTAGAAGGCGTTCTAAAAATTCAGAGTATTTAGATCTTAGTGATGAAATTGATGAAAGTGGGATTGAAAGAAATAAAAATCTAGATGTTGCTAAACCCACTATATTGGATTTCAAGGAATTTAATTATGAAAGTTGTTCTTTAATTGATTGTATTTCCTTGTTGCAATCCGTGCTAAATTCTCCACATGCTTATAGTCAAAATAAAGCCTTCACCGAACATATTGTTGATGCCTTGATGCAATCTTATGAATAAAAACTTGAGTTGAAAGTTTCTATCCCTAGAAAACTCTATGATGAGTGGGAGACAAATATTAAAATTAAAGATCATGAGTTTTATGCTTTGTGTGATTTGGGTGCTAGTGTCTCTACTATTCCCAAGACTTTGTGTGATCTACTAGATTTTGGCGATTTTGATGATTGCTCTCTAAACTTGCATCTTGCGTATTCCACTATTAAGAAACCTATGGGAAGGATTAATGATGTTCTTATTGTTGCAAATAGGAATTATGTGCCCGTAGATTTCATTGTTCTTGATATATACTACAATTCTTCTTGCCCTATTATTCTTGGTAGACCTTTCCTTAGAACGGTTGGTGCGATTATTGATATGAAGGAAGGGAATATTAGATTTCAATTTCCATTAAAAAAGGGCATGGAACACTTTCCAAGAAAGAAAATAAAATTGCCATATGAAACTATCATGAGAGCCACTTATGGATTGCCTACCAAAGATGGCAATACCTAGATTTATCCTTGCTTTTATGCCTAGCTAGGGGCGTTAAACGATAGCGCTTGTTGGGAGGCAACCCAATTTTATTTTTATTCCTTGATTTTTGCTCCTTATTAATAATAAATAAATTATCTAGCCTCTGTTTTGGTTTTGTTTTTTGTGTTTAATTAGTGTTTGTGCCAAGTAGAACCGTTGGGAAGACTTGGGGAAAGTCTTGTTGAACTTGCTGTAAAAAACAGAAACTTTAGCGCTCACGAGAACTGCTGTAATTTTTATTTAAAGAGTGCTATTTATTTAATTCTTTTTTCAGATGATTAATAGATAAATTAATCACGTCCAGAAATTTATTTTAGAATTTTTGGGGTTTCATATCTTGCGCTAGCTACAGATTACTACAGACTGTTCTGTTTTTGACAGATTCTGTTTTTCGTGTGTTGTTTGCTTATTTTGATGAATCTATGGTTAGTAAAATAGTTTATAATCCATACAGAAGTTGGAATACAGTAGTTTTAACACCAATATAAATAAATAATGAGTTCATTACAGTACCTTGAAGTGGTCTTTTGTTTTCTTTCGCTAACGGAGCTCACGAGTTTTCTATTTTGAGTTTTGTGTTGTGAAGTTTTCAAGTTTTGGGTGAATTCTTTTGATGGATTATGGAACAAGGAGTGGCAAGATCCTAAGCTTGGGGATGCCCATGGCACCCCCAAGATAATCCAAGGACACCGAAAAGTCAAAGCTTGGGGATGCCCCGGAAGGCATCCCCTCTTTCGTCCACTTCCATCGGTATACTTGGAGCTATATTTTTATTCACCAACATGATATGTGTTTTGCTTGGAGCGTCTTGTATTATTTGTGTCTTTGTGTCTTAGTATGCCACAATCATCCTTGCTGTACACACCTTTTGAGAGAGCCATACATGAATTAGAATTTGATAGAATACTCTATGTGCTTCACTTATATCTTTTGAGCTAAGTAGTTTTGCTCTATGTGCTTCACTTATATCTTTTGAGCCAAGTAGTTTTTCTCTATGTGCTTCACTTATATCTTTTGAGCATTATAATTTTGCTCTATGTGCTTCACTTAGATCTTTTAGAGCACGGTGGTGGATTTGTTTTAAAGAAACTATTGATCTCTCATGCTTCACTTAAATTATTTTGAGAGTCTTAATAGCATGGTAATTTGCTTAATAATAATATGCTTGCTATTCAAGATTTGTGAAACTTTCTTTTGAGTGTGTTGAATACTAAGAAAAGATTGAAGCATGATAATTGTTTTGAGATATAGAGGTGATAATATTGAAGTCATGCTAGTTGAGTAGTTGTGAATTTAAGGAATACTTGTGTTAAAGTTTGTGATTCCCGTAGCATGCACGTATGGTGAACCGTTATGTGATGAAGTCAGAGCATGATTTATTTATTGATTGTCTTCCTTATGAGTGGCGGTCGGGGACGAGCGATGGTCTTTTCCTACCAATCTATCCCCCTAGGAGCATGCGCGTAATACTTTGCTTTGATAACTTCTAGATTTTTGCAATAAGTATATGAGTTCTTTATGACTAATGTTGAGCCCATGGATCATACGCACTCTCACCCTTCCACCTTTGCTAGCCTCTCTAATACTGCGCACCTTTCACCGGTATCATACACCTACCATATACCTTCCTCAAAACAGCCACCATACCTACCTATTATGGCATATTGTATTGTTGCCATCGAGGATAACAAGATGGGGTTTTCATCATATTGCATGAGTTTATCCCTCTACATAATGTCATCTTGCTTAAGGTGTTACTCTGTTCTTATGAACTTAATACTCTAGATGCATGTTGGATAGCGGTCGATGTGTGGAGTAATAGTAGTAGATGCAGGCAGGAGTCGGTCTACTTGTCTCGGACGTGATGCCTATGTTGGAAATATGCCCTAGAGGCAATAATAAAAGCATTATTACTATATTTCCTTGTTCATGATAATTGTCTTTATTCATGCTATAATTGTGTTATCCGGAAATCGTAATACATGTGTGAATAATAGACACCAACATGTCCCTAGTAAGCCTCTAGTTGACTAGCTCGTTGATCAATAGATAGTCATGGTTTCCTGACTATGGACATTGGATGTCATTGATAACGAGACCACATCATTAGGAGAATGATGTGATGGACAAGACCCAATCCTAAACATAGCACAAGATCGTATAGTTCGTTTGATAGAGTTTTTCCAATGTCAAGTATCTTTTCCTTAGACCATGAGATCGTGTAACTCCCGGATACCGTAGGAGTGCTTTGGGTGTACCAAACGTCACAACGTAACTGGGTGACTATAAAGGTATACTACGGGTATCTCCGAAAGTGTCTGTTGGGTTGACACGGATCAAGACTGGGATTTGTCACTCCGTATGACGGAGAGGTATCACCGGGCCCACTCGGTAATGCATCATTATTATGAGCTCAAAGGTGACCAAGTGTCTGGTCACGGGATCATGCATTACGGTACGAGTAAAGTGACTTGCCGGTAACGAGATTGAACGAGGTATTGGGATACCGACGATCGAATTTCGGGCAAGTAACATACCGATTGACAAAGGGAACTGTATACGGGGTTGCTTGAATCCTCGACATCGTGGTTCATCCGATGAGATCATCGTGGAGTATGTGGGAGCCAACATGGGTATCCAGATCCCGCTGTTGGTTATTGACCGGAGAGTCATCTCGGTCATGTCTACATGTCTCCCGAACCCGTAGGGTCTACACACTTAAGGTTCGGTGACGCTAGGGTTGTAGGGATATGTATATGCAGTAACCCGAATGTTGTTCGGAGTCCCGGATGAGATCCCGGACGTCACGAGGAGTTCCGGAATGGTCCGGAGGTAAAGAATTATATATAGGAAGTGCTGTTTCGGCCATCGGGACAAGTTTCGGGGTCACCGGTATTGTACCGGGACCACCGGAAGGGTCCCGGGGGTCCACCGGGTGGGGCCACCTGCCCCGGGGGGCCACATGGGTTGTTGGGGGTGCGCCTTGGCCTACCTGGGCCACGGGCACCAGCCCCAAGAGGCCCATGCGCCTAGGGTTTCAAAGGGGAGGAGTCCCATAAGGGGAAGGCACCCCCTAGGTGCCTTGGGGGGGGGGGGGTGGAGGGAATCCTCCCTTGGCCGCCGCCCCCCCTAGGAGATTGGATCTCCTAGGGCCGGCGCCCCCATAGGCCCCCTATATATACTGAGGGAAGGAGGGCCTCTCAAACCACGCCTTTGGTGCCTCCTTCTCCCTCTCCAACACCCCCTCCTCCTCCATAGAGCTTGGCGAAGCCCTGACGGAGTACTGCAGCTCCATCACCACCACGCCGTCGTGCTGCTGCTGGAGCCATCTTTCTCAACCTCTCCTCTCCCCTTGCTGGATCAAGAAGGAGGAGACGTCATCCGCTCCGTACGTGTGTTGAACGCGGAGGTGCCGTCTGTTCGGCGCTTGGTCATCGGTGATTTGGATCACGTCGTGTACGACTACCTCATCCCCGTTCTTTGAACGCTTCTGCTCGCGATCTACAAAGGTATGTAGATGCATCCGATCACTCGTTGCTAGATGAACTCATAGATGGATCTTGGTGAAACCGTAGGAAATTTTTTGTTTTCTGCAACGTTCCCCAACAGTGGCATCATGAGCTAGGTCTATGCGTAGTTCTTCTTGCGTGAGTAGAACACAATTTGTTGTGGGCGTAGATGTTGTCAACTTTCTTGCCGCTACTAGTCTTATCTTGCTTCAGCGGTATTGTGGGATGAAGCGGCCCGGACCAACCTTACACGTACGCTTACGTGAGACCGGTTCCACCGACTAACATGCACAAGTTGCATAAGGTGGCTGGCGGGTGTCTGTCTCTCCTACTTTAGTTGGAGCGGATTCAATGAAAAGGGTCCTTATGAAGGGTAAATAGAAGTTGACAAATCACGTTGTGGCTTTCACGTAGGTAAGAAAACGTTCTTGCTAGAACCCTATTTCAGCCACGTAAAACTTGCAACAACAATTAGAGGACGTCTAACTTGTTTTTGCAGCAAGTGCTTTGTGATGTGATATGGCCAAAGTTGCGATGAATGATGAATGATACATATGTGATGTATGATATGTTCGTGCTATTGTAATAGGAATCACGACTTGCATGTCGATGAGTATGACAACCGGCAGGAGCCATAGGAGTTGTCTTTATTTTTTATATGACCTGTGTGTCATTGAGAAACGCCATGTAAATTACTTTACTTTATTGCTAAACACGTTAGCCATAGTAGTAGAAGTAATAGTTGGCGAGCAACTTCATGGAGACACAATGATGGAGATCATGATGATGGAGATCATGGTGTCATGCCGGTGACAAGATGATCATGGAGCCCCAAGATGGAGATCAAAGGAGCTATGTGATATTGGCCATATCATGTCACTATTATTATTTGATTGCATGTGATGTTTATCATGTTTTTGTGTCTTGTTTACTTAGAACGACGGTAGTAAATAAGATGATCCCTCATAATAATTTCAAGAAAGTGTTCCCCCTAACTGTGCACCATTGCGACAGTTCGTTCATTTCTAAGCACCACATGATGATCGGGTGTGATGGATTCCAACGTTCACATACAACGGGTGTAAGACAGATTTACACATGCAAACACTTAGGTTGACTTGACGAGCCTAGCATGTACAGACATGGCCTCGGAACACAGAAGACCGAAAGGTCGAGCATGAGTCGTATAGAAGATACGATCAACATAAAGATGTTCACCGATGTTGGCTAGTCCGTCTCACGTGATGATCGGACACGGCCTAGTTGACTCGGATCATGTTATACTTAGATGACTAGAAGAGGGATGTCTATCTAAGTGGGAGTTCATTGAATAATTTGATTAGATGAACTTAATTATCATGAACTTAGTCTAAAATCTTTACAATATGTCTTGTAGATCAAATGGCCAATGTTGTCCTCAACTTCAACGCATTCCTAGAGAAAACCAAGCTGAAAGACGATGGCAGCAACTATAGGGACTGGGTCCGGAACCTGAGGATCATCCTCATAGCTGCCAAGAAAGATTATGTCCTACAAGCACCGCTAGGTGACCTGCCTGTCCCACAGAACCAAGACGTTATGAACGCTTGGCAGACACGTGCCGATGACTACTCCCTCGTTCAGTGCAGCATGCTTTACAGTTTAGAGCCGGGGCTCCAAAAGCGTTTTGAGAGACATGGAGCACATGAGATGTTCGAAGAGCTGAAAATGGTTTTTCAAGCTCATGCCCGGGTCGAGAGATATGAAGTCTCCGACAAATTCTTTAGCTGTAAGATGGAGGAGAATAGTTCTGTCAGTGAGCACATACTCACTATGTCTGGGTTACATAACCGCTTGACTCAGCTGGGAGTTAATCTCCCGGATGATGCGGTCATTGACAAAATCCTCCAGTCGCTTCCACCAAGCTACAAGAGCTTTGTGATGAACTTCAATATGCAGGGGGTGGAAAAGACCATTCCTGAGGTATTTGCAATGCTGAAATCAGCAGAGGTAGAAGTCAAGAAGGAACATCAAGTGTTGATGGTCAATAAAACCACTAAGTTCAAGAAGGGCAAAGGTAAAAAGAACTTCAAGAAGGACGGCAAGGGAGTTGCCGCGCCCGGTAAGCAAGCTGCCGGGAAGAAGCCAAAGAATGGACCCAAGCCCAAGACTGAGTGCTTTTATTGCAAGGGAAGTGGTCACTGGAAGCGGAACTGCCCCAAATACTTAGCAGACAAGAAGGCCGGCAAAACAAAAGGTATATGTGATATACATGTAATTGATGTGTACCTTACCAGTACTCGTAGTAGCTCCTGGGTATTTGATACCGGTGCAGTTGCTCACATTTGTAACTCAAAGCAGGAGCTGCCGAATAAACAGAGACTAGCGAAGGACGAGGTGACGATGCGCGTCGGGAATGGTTCCAAGGTCGATGTGATCGCCGTCGGCACGCTACCTCTACATTTACCTACGGGATTAGTTTTAAACCTCAACAATTGTTATTTAGTGCCAGCTTTGAGCATGAACATTGTATCGGGATCTCGTTTAATTCGAGATGGCTACTCATTTAAATCCGAGAATAATGGTTGTTCTATTTATATGAGAAATATGTTTTATGGTCATGCTCCAATGGTGAATGGTTTATTCTTTCTCGAGCGTAATGCTACACATGTTCATAGTGTGAAAACCAAAAGATGTAAGGTTGATAATGATAGTCCCACATACTTGTGGCACTGCCGCCTTGGTCACATAGGTGTCAAACGCATGAAGAAGCTCCATGCAGATGGACTTTTAGAGTCTCTTGATTATGAATCATTTGACATGTGCGAACCATGCCTCATGGGTAAAATGACCAAGACTCCGTTCTTAGGAACAATGGAGCGAGCAACCAACTTATTGGAAATCATACATACAGATGTGTGCGGTCCAATGAGTGTTGAGGCTCGCGGTGGCTATAGTTATGTTCTCACCCTCACTGATGACTTGAGTAGATATGGGTATGTCTACTTAATGAAACACAAGTCTGAGACCTTTGAAAAGTTCAAGGAATTTCAGAGTGAGGTTGAGAATCAACGTGACAGAAAAATCAAGTTTTTGCGATCAGATAGTGGAGGAGAATACTTGAGTCATGAATTTGGCACACATTTAAGAAAATGTGGAATAGTTTCACAACTCATGCCGCCTGGAACACCTCAGTGTAATGGTGTGTCCGAACATCGTAACCGCACTCTATTAGATATGGTGCGATCTATGATGGCTCTTACTGATTTACCGCTATCTTTTCGGGGCTATGCTTTAGAGACTGCCGCATTCACTTTAAATAGGGCTCCGTCGAAATCCGTTGAGACGACACCGTATGAATTATGGTTTGGGAAGAAACCTAAACTGTCGTTTCTAAAAGTTTGGGGATGCGATGCTTATGTCAAGAAACTTCAACCTGAAAAGCTCGAACCCAAGTTGGAAAAATGCGTATTCATAGGATACCCTAAAGAAACTATTGGGTATACCTTCTACCTCAGATCCGAAGGCAAGGTCTTTGTTGCCAAGAATGGATCCTTTCTAGAGAAGGAGTTTCTCTCGAAAGAAGTAAGTGGGAGGAAAGTAGAACTTGATGAAGTATCACCTCTTGAACCGGAAAATGGCGCAACTCAAGAAAATGTTCCTGAGGTGCCTGCACCGACTAGAGAGGAAGTTAATGATGATGATCATGAAACTTCAGATCAAGTTGCTACTGAACTTCGAAGGTCCACAAGGACACGTTCCGCACCAGGGTGGTACGGCAACCCTGTCTTGGAAATCATGTTGTTAGACAATGGTGAACCTTCAAACTATGAAGAAGCAATGGCGGGCCCGGATTCTGACAAATGGCTAGAAGCCATGAAATCCGAGATAGGATCCATGTATGAAAACGAAGTATGGAATTTGACTGACTTGCCCGATGATCAGCGAGCCATAGAAAATAAATGGATCTTTAAGAAGAAGACAGACGTGGATGGTAATGTGACCATCCATAAAGCTTGGCTTGTCGCTAAGGGTTATCGACAAGTTCAAGGGGTTGACTACGATGAGACTTTCTCACCAGTAGCGAAGCTGAAGTCCGTCCGAATTATGTTAGCAGTTGCCGCATACTATGATTATGAGATATGGCAAATGGACGTCAAAACGGCATTCCTTAATGGTTTCCTTAAGGAAGAATTGTATATGATGCAGCTGGAAGGTTTTGTCGATCCTAAGAATGCTGACAAGGTGTGCAAGCTCCAACGCTCGATTTATGGGCTGGTGCAAGCATCTTGGAGTTGGAACATTCGCTTTGATGAGATGATCAAAGCGTTTGGGTTTACGCAGACTTATGGAGAAGCCTGCGTTTACAAGAAAGTGAGTGGGAGCTCTGTAGCATTTCTCATATTATATGTATATGACATACTTTTGATGGGAAATGTTATAGAACTCTTGGACAGCATTAAGGCCTACTTGAATAAGAGTTTTTCAATGAAGGACCTTGGAGAAGCTGCTTATATATTAGGCATCAAGATCTATAGAGATAGATCAAGACGCCTCATAGGTCTTTCACAAAGCACATACCTTGATAAGATATTGAAGAAGTTCAATATGGATCAATCTAAGAAGGGGTTCTTGCCTGTGTTACAAGGTATGAAATTGAGCTTAGCTCAATGTCCGACCACGGCAGAAGATATAGAAGAGATGAGTGTCATACCCTATGCCTCAGCCATAGGTTCTATTATGTATGCCATGCTGTGTACCAGACCTAATGTAAACCTTGCCGTAAGTTTGGTAGGAAGGTACCAAAGCAATCCCGGCAAGGAACACTGGACAGCGGTCAAGAATATGCTGAAGTACCTGAAAAGGACTAAGGAAATGTTTCTCGTTTATGGAGGTGATGAAGAGCTCGTCGTAAAGGGTTACGTCGACGCTAGCTTCGACACAGATCTGGATGACTCTAAGTCACAACCGGGATACGTGTATATTTTGAATGGTGGGGCAGTAAGCTGGTGCAGTTGCAAGCAGAGCGTAGTGGCGGGATCTACATGTGAAGCGGAGTACATGGCAGCCTCGGAGGCAGCACATGAAGCAATTTGGGTGAAAGAGTTCATCACCGACCTCGGAGTCATACCCAATGTGTCGGGGCCAATCAAACTCTTCTGTGACAACACTAGAGCTATTGCACTTGCCAAGGAGCCCAGGTTTCACAAGAAGACAAGGCACATCAAGCGTCGCTTCAACTCCATTGGTGAAAATGTTCAAGATGGAGACATAGATATTTGTAAAGTACATACGTACCTGAATGTAGCAGATCCGTTGACTAAACCTCTCCCTAGAGCAAAACATGATCAACACCAGAATTCCATGGGTGTTCAATTCATCACAATGTAACTAGATTATTGACTCTAGTGCAAGTGGGAGACTGTTGGAAATATGCCCTAGAGGCAATAATAAAAGCATTATTATTATATTTCCTTGTTCATGATAATTGTCTTTATTCATGCTATAATTGTGTTATCCGGAAATCGTAATACATGTGTGAATAATAGACACCAACATGTCCCTAGTAAGCCTCTAGTTGACTAGCTCATTGATCAACAGATAGTCATGGTTTCCTGACTATGGACATTGGATGTCATTGATAACGAGATCACATCATTAGGAGAATGATGTGATGGACAAGACCCAATCCTAAACATAGCACAAGATCGTATAGTTCGTTTGCTAGAGTTTTTCCAATGTCAAGTATCTTTTCCTTAGACCATGAGATCGTGTAACTCCCGGATACCGTAGGAGTGCTTTGGGTGTACCAAACGTCACAACATAACTGGGTGACTATAAAGGTATACTACGGGTATCTCCGAAAGTGTCTGTTGGGTTGACACGGATCAAGACTGGGATTTGTCACTCCGTATGACGGAGAGGTATCACTGGGCCCACTCGATAATGCATCATCATCATGAGCTCAAAGGTGACCAAGTGTCTGGTCACGGGATCATGCATTACGGTACGAGTAAAGTGACTTGCCGGTAACGAGATTGAACGAGGTATTGGGATACCGACGATCGAATCTCGGGCAAGTAACATACCGATTGACAAAGGGAATTGTATACGGGGTTGCTTGAATCCTCGACATCGTGGTTCATCCGATGAGATCATCGTGGAGTATGTGGGAGCCAACATGGGTATCCAGATCCCGCTGTTGGTTATTGACCGGAGAGTCCTCTCGGTCATGTCTACATGTCTCCCAAACCCGTAGGGTCTACACACTTAAGGTTCGGTGACGCTAGGGTTGTAGGGATATGTATATGCAGTAACCGGAATGTTGTTCGGAGTCCCGCATGAGATCCCGGACGTCACGAGGAGTTCCGGAATGGTCCGGAGGTAATGAATTATATATAGGAAGTGCTGTTTCGGCCATCGGGACAAGTTTCGGGGTCACCGGTATTGTACCGGGACCACCGGAAGGGTCCCGGGGGTCCACCGGGTGGGGCCACCTGCCCCGGGGGGCCACATGGGTTGTAGGGGGTGCGCCTTGGCCTACATGGGCCAAGGGCACCAGCCCCAAGAGGCCCATGCGCCTAGGGTTTCAAAGGGGAAGAGTACCACAAGGGGAAGGCACCCCCTAGGTGCCTTGGGGGGGAGGGAATCCTCCCTTGGCCGCCGCCCCCCTAGGATATTGGATCTCCTAGGGCCGGCGCCCCCCTAGGCCCCCTATATATAGTGAGGGAAGGAGGGCCTCTCAAACCACGCCTTTGGTGCCTCCCTCTCCCTCTCCAACACCTCCTCCTCCTCCATAGAGCTTGGCGAAGCCCTGTCGGAGTACTGCAGCTCCATCACCACCACGCCGTCGTGCTGCTGCTGGAGCCATCTTCCTCAACCTCTCCTCTCCCCTTGCTGGATCAATAAGGAGGAGACATCATCCGCTCCGTACGTGTGTTGAACGCGGAGGTGCCGTCCGTCCGGCGCTTGGTCATCGGTGATTTGGATCACGTCGTGTACGACTACCTCATCCCCGTTCTTTGAACGCTTCCGCTCGTGATCTACAAAGGTATGTAGATGCATCCGATCACTCGTTGCTAGATGAACTCATAGATGGATCTTGGTGAAACCGTAGGAAATTTTTTGTTTTCTGCAACGTTCCCCAACAGCCTATATACATGATCATACCTAGATATTCTCATAACTATGCTCAATTCTGTCAATTGCTCAACAGTAATTTGTTCACCCACCGTAAAATGCCTATATACATGATCATACCTAGATAATACTTTGCTTTGATAACTTGTAGATTTTTACAATAAGTATATGAGTTCTTTATGACTAATGTTGAGTCCATGGATTAGACGCACTCTCACCCTTCCACCATTGCTAGCCTCTCTAATACCATGCACTTTCCCCGGTATCATACACCCACCATATACCTTCCACAAAACAGCCACCATACCTACCTATCATGGCATTTCCATAGCCATTCCGAGATATATTGCCATGCAACTTTCCACCATCTAGTTCATCATGACACATTCATCATTGTCATATTGCTTAGCATGATCATGTAGTTGACATAGTATTTGTGGCAAAGCCACCGTTCATAATTTCTTCATACTTGTCACTCTTGATTCATTGCATATCCCGGTACACCATTGGAGGCATCCATATAGAGTCATACTTTGTTTTAGAATCAAGTTGTAATCATTGAGTTGTAAATAAATAAAAGTTTGATGATCATCATTTAATAGAGCATTGTCCCAATAAAAAAAGAACGGCCAAAAAAAGAAGGCCCAAAAAAAAGAAAATAAATAAAAAGGGGCAATGCTACTATCCTTTTACCACACTTGTGCTTCAAAGTAGCACCATGATCTTCATAGTAGAGAGTCTCTCATGTTATCACTTCCATATACTAGTGGGAATTTTACATTATAGAACTTGGCTTGTATATTCCAATGATGGGCTTCCTCAAATTGCCCTAGGTCTTCGTGAGCAAGCAAGTTGGATGCACACCCACTTAGTTTCTTTTTGAGCTTTCATACATTTATAGCTCTAGTGCATTCGTTGCATGGCAATCCCTACTCACTCACATTGATATCTATTGATGGGCATCTCCATAGCCCGTTGATACGCCTAGTTGATGTGAGACTATCTTCCCCTCCTTTTGTCTTCTCCACAACCACCATTCTATTCCACCTATAATGCTATATCCATGGCTCACACTCATGTATTGCGTGAAGATTGAAAAAGTTAGAGTATGAAACAATTGCTTGGCTTGTCATCGGGGTTGTGCATGATTTAAATACTTTGTGTGGTGAATATGGAGCATAGCCAGACTATATGATTTTGTAGGGATAACTTTCTTTGGCCATGTTATTTTGAGAAGACATAATTGCTTTGTTAGTATGCTTGAAGTATTATTATTTTTATGTCAATATAAACTTTTGTCTTGAATCTTTCTAATCTGAATATTCATACCACAATTAAGAAGATTTGCATTGAAATTATGCCAAGTAGCACTCCGCATCAAAAATTCTCTTTTTATCATTTACCTACTCAAGGACGAGCACGAATTAAGCTTGGGGATGCCTGATACGTCTCCAATGTATCTATAATTTTTGATTGCTCCATGCTATATTATCTACTGTTTTGGACAATATTGGGCTTTATTTTCCACTTTTATATTATTTTTGGGACTATCATATTAACCGGAGGCCCAGCCCAGAATTGTTGTTTTTTTGCCTATTTCAGTGTTTCGGAGAAACAGAATATCAAACGGAGTCCAAACGGAATAAAATCTTCGGGAACGTGATTTTCTCACCGAACGTGATCCAGGAGACTTGGACCCTACTCCAAGGAGTCAAAGAGGAGGTCACGAAGGTCCATAGTTAGTAGCTAGATGGCTTCTTCTCTCTTTTTGGATCTCAATACAAAGTTCTCCCCCTCTCTTGTGGAGATCTATTCGATGTAATCTTCCTTTTGCGGTGTGTTTGTTGAGACCGATGAATTGTGGGTTTATGATCAAGTCTATCTATGAATAATATTTGAATCTTCTCTGAATTCTTTTATGTATGATTGGTTATCTTTGCAAGTCTCTTCGAATTATCCGTTTGGTTTGGCCAACTAGATTGGCAGTTCTTGCCATGGGAGAAGTGCTTAGCTTTGGGTTCGATCTTGCGGTGTCCTTTCCCAGTGACAGAAGGGGCAGCAAGGCACGCATTGCATCATTGCCATCAAGGATAACAAGATGGGGTTTATTTCATATTGCATGAATTTATCTCTCTAGATCATGTCATCTTGCTTAAGGCGTTACTCTATTTTTAACTTAATACTCTAGATGCATGCTGGATAGCGGTCGATGAGTGGAGTAATAGTAGTAGATGCAGAATCGTTTTGGTCTACTTGTCACGGACGTGATGCCTATATACATGATCATGCTTAGATATTCTCATAACTATGCTCAATTCTGTCAATTGCTCAATAGTAATTTGTTCACCCACCGTAGAATACTTATGCTCTTGAGAGAAGCCACTAGTGAAACCTATGGCCCCCGGGTCTATTCTCATCATATCAATCTCTATCACTTTAATCTTGCTTTGCTTTTTTACTTTGCCTTTACTTTTTACTTTGCATCTTTATACCAAAAATACCAAAAATATCATATCTATCAGATCTCACTCTCGTAAGTGACCGTGAAGGGATTGACAACCCCTAATCGCGTTGGTTGCGAGTAGCTATCATTTTGTGCAGGTACGAGGGACTTGAGCATGGCCTCCTACTGGATTGATACCTTGGTTCTCAAAAACTAAGGGAAATACTTACGCTACTCTACCGCATCATCCCTTCCTCTTCGGGGAAAACCAACGCAAGCTCAAGACGTAACAACCCCATAGACACAAGTTGATCATTGATCTCTTAGCCGTGTGCGGTGCCCCCCTCCACCATAATCCATCTCGGTCATATTGTAGCGGTTCTTAGGCGAAGCCCTATTCCGGTAGCATCATCATCACCGTCGTCACGCCGTCGTGCTGATGAAGCTCTCCCTCGACACTCTGCTGGATCGTGAGTTCGTGGGTCATCACCGAGCCGAACGTGTGCAGATCACGGAGATGCCATACTTTCGGTACTAGGATCGGTCGATCGTGAAGACGTACGACTACATCAACTGTGTTGTCATAATGCTTCCGCTTATGGTCTACGAGGGTACGTAGACAGTACTCTCCCCTCTCGTTGCTATGCATCACCATGATCTTGCATGTGCATAGGTTTTTTTTGAAATTACTGCGTTCCCCAACAATGGTATCAGAGCCATGTTTATGCGTAGATGTTATATGCACAAGTAGAACACAAAGGATTTGTGGGCGTGGGTATATATATATTGCTTGTTGTCACTAGTTGTTTCTTGATTCGGCGGTACTGTTGGATGAAGCGGCCTAGACCGATATTATGCGTACGCTTACGCGAGACTGGTTCTACCAACGTGCTTCACACACAGGCGGCTGGTGGGTGTCAGTTTCTCCAACTTTAGTTGAATAGGATTCAATGAACATGATTCTTTCTGAAGATCAAAAAGCAATCACTGTACCGCGTTGTGGTTTTTGATGCATAGGTAAGAACGATTCTTGCTCAACCCATAGCAGCCACGTAAAACTTGCAACAACAAAGTAGATGACGTCTAACTTGTTTTTGCAGGGCATGTTGTGATGTGATATCGTCAAGACATGATGCTAAATTTTATTGTATGAGATGATCATGTTTTGTAACGCAGTTACCGGCAACTGGCAGGAGCCATGTGGTTGTCGCTTTATTGTATGAAATGCAATCGCCATGTAATTGCTTTACTTTATCACTAAGAAGTAGCGATAGTCGTAGAAGCAATAGTTGGCGAGACAACAACGATGCTTCGATGTAGATCAAGGTATCAAGCCGGTGACGATGGTGATCATGACGGTGCTTTGGAGATGGAGATCAAAGGCATAAGATGATGATGGCTATATCATAACACTTATATTGATTGCATGTGATGTTTATCCTTTATGCATCTTATTTTTCTTAGTTCGGCGGTAGCATTATAAGATGATCTCTCACTAAATTTAAAGGTATAATTGTTCTCCCTGAGTATGCACCATTGCCATAGTTCGTCGTGCCGAGACACCACATGATGATCGGGTGTGATAAGCTCTACGTTCACATACAACGGGTGCAAGCCAGTTTTGCACACGCATAATACTCGGTTTAAACTTGACGAGCCTAGCATATGTAGATATGGCATCGGAACACTAAGACCGAAAGGTCGAGCGTGAATCATATAGAAGATATGATCAACATAGTGATGTTCACCATTGAAAACTACTCCATCTCACGTGATGATCGGACATGGTTTAGTTGATATGGATCATGTGATCACTTAGATGATTAGAGAGATGTCTATCTAAGTGGGAGTTCTTAAGTAATTTGATTAATTGAGCTTTAATTTATCATGAAGTTAGTACCTGATAGTATTTTGCATGTCTACGTTGTTGTAGATAGATGGCTCGTGCTGTTGTTCCATTGAATTTTAACGCGTTCCTAGAGAAAGCTAAGTTGAAAGATGATGGCAGCAACTATAGGGACTGGGTCCGTAACTTGAGGATTATCCTCATTGCTGCATAGAAGAATTACGTCCTAGAAGCACCGCTAGGTGATAAACCCGCTGCAGGAGCAACGCCAAATGTTGTGAACACCTGGTAGAGCAAAGCTGATAACTACTCGATCGTTCAGTGTGCCATGCTTTACGGCTTAGAACTGGGACTTCAATGACGTTTTGAACGTCGTGGAGCATATGAGATGTTCCAGGAGTTGAAGTTAATATTTCAAGCAAATGCCCGGATTGAGTGATATGAAGTCTCCAATAAGTTCTACAACTGCAAAATGGAGGAGAATAGTTCTGTCAGTGAACATATACTTAGAATGTCTGGGTACCACAACCACTTGACTCAGCTGGGAGTTAATCTCCCTGATGATAGTGTCATTGACAGAGTTCTTCAATCACTGCCACCAAGCTACAAGAGCTTCGTGATGAACTATAATATGCAAGGGATGGATAAGACGAATCCTAAGCTCTTCGCAATGCTAAAGGCTGCGGAGGTAGTAATCAAGAAGGAGCATCAAGTGTTGATGGTCAACAAGACCACTAGTTTCAAGAAAAAGGGTCAGGAAGAAAGGGAACTTCAAGAAGAACAACATGCCAGTTGCTACTCAAGTGAAGAAACTTAAGTCTGGACCTAAGCCTGAGACTGAGTGCTTCTACTGCAAAGGGACTGGTCACTGAAAGAGGAACTGCCCCAAGTATTTGGCGGAGAAGAAGAATGGCAAAGTGAAAGGTATATTTGATATACATGTTATTGATGTGTACCTTAGTAATGCTCACAGCAGTGCCTGGGTATTTGATACTGGTTTAGTTGCTAACATTTGCAACTGGAAACAGGGGCTACGGATTAAGCAAAGATTGGCTAAGGACGAGGTGACGATGCGCGTGGGAAATGGTTCCAAAGTCGATGTGATCGCCGTCGGCACGCTACCTCTACGTCTATCTTCGGGATTAGTTTTAGACCTAAATAATTATTATTTGCTGCCAACGTTGAGCATGAACATTATACCTGGATCTTGTTTGATGCGAGACGGTTATTCATTTAAATCAGAGAATAATGGTTGTTCTATTTATATGAGTAATATCATTTATGGTCATGCACCCTTGATGAGTGGTCTATTTTTACTAAATCTTGATAGTAGTGATACACATGTTCATATTGTTGAAGCCAAAAGATGCAGAGTTGATAATGATAGTGCAACTTATTTATGGCACTCCCGTTTAGGTTATATTGGTGTAAAGCACGTGAAGAAACTCCATTCTGATGGACTTCTGGAATCACTTGGTACTTGTGAACCATGCCTCATGGGCAAGATGACTAAAACTCCGTTCTCTGGAACAATGCAGCAAGCAACAGAGTTATTGGAAATCATACATACTGAGGTATGTGGTCCAATGAACATTGAGGCTCGCGGCGGATATCATTATTTTCTCACCTTCACAGATGATTTGAGTAGATATGGGTATATCTACTTAATGAAACATAAGTCTGAAACATTTGAAAAGTTCAAAGAATTTCAGAGTGAAGTGGAAAATCATCGTAAAAAGAAAATAAAGTTTCTACGATCTGAGCATGGAGGAGAATATTTGAGTTACGAGTTTGGTCTTCATTTGAAACAATGCGGAATAGTTTCACAACTCACGCCACCCGGAACACCACAGTGTAATGGTGTGTCCGAACATTGTAATCGTACTTTACTAGATATGGTGTGATCTGTGATGTCTCTTACTGATTTACCGCTATCGTTTTGGGGTTATGCTTTAGAGACGACTGCATTCATGTTAAATAGGGCACCATCTAAATCCGTTGAGACGACACCTTATGACTATGGTTTGGCAAGAAACCCAAGTTGTCATTTCTTAAAGTTTGGGGCTGCGCTGCTTATGTGAAGAAGCTTCAACTTGATAAGCTCGAACCCAAATCGGAGAAATGTGTCCTCATAGGATACCCAAAGGAGACTGTTGGGTACACCTTCTATCACAGATCCGAAGGCAAGATATTCGTTGCTAAGAATGGATCCTTTCTAGAGAAGGAGTTTCTCTCGAAAGAAGTGAGTGGGAGGAAAGTAGAACTTGACGAGGTAACTATACCTTCTCCCTTATTGGAAAGTAGTTCATCACTAAAATCAGTTCCAGTGATTCCTACACCAGTAAGTGAGGAAGCTAATGATGATGATCATGAAACTTCTGATCAAGTTACTACCGAACCTTGTAGGTCAACCAGAGTAAGATCCGCACCAGAGTGGTATGGTAATCCTGTTCTGGAAGTCATGTCACTTGACCATGACGAAACTATGAACTATGAGGAAGCGATGATGAGCGCAGATTCCGCAAAATGGCTTGAGGCCATGAAATCTGAGATGGGATCCATGTATGGGAACAAAGTATGGACTTTAGTTGACTTGCCCGATGATCGGCATGCCATAGAGAATAAATGGATCTTCAAGAAGAGAAGACTGACACGGACGGTAATGTTACTGTCTACAAAGCTCGACTTGTTGCAAAAGGTTTTCGACAAGTTAAGGAGTTGACTACGATGAGACCTTCTCACCCATAGCGATGCTTAAGTCCGTCTGAATCACGTTAGCAATTGCCACATTTTATGATTATGAAATTTGGCAAATGGATGTCAAAATTGCATTCCTTAATGGATATCTTAAAGAAGAGTTGTATATGATGCAACCAGAAGGTTTTGTCGATCCAAAAGGTGATAACAAAGTGTGCAAGCTCCACCGATCCATTTATGGACTGGTGCAAGCCTCTCGGAGTTGGAATATACGCTTTGATAGTGTGATCAAAGCATATGGTTTTATACAGACTTTTGGACAAGCCTGTATTTACAAGAAAGTGAGTGGGAGCTTTGTAGCATTTCTGATATTATATGTAGATGACATATTGTTGATCGGAAATGATATTGGATTTATGAATAGCATAAAAGGATACTTGAATAAGAATTTTTCAATGAAAGACCTCGGTGAACCTGCTTATATATTAGGCATCAAGATCTATAGAGATAGATCAATATGCTTAATTGGACTTTTACAAAGCACATACCTTGATAAAGTTTTGAAGAAGTTCAGATCAAGCAAAGAAAGGGTTCTTGCCTGTGTTACAAGGTGTGAAGTTCAGTCCGACTCAATGCCTAACCACTGCAGAAGATAGAGAGAAAATGAAAGGTGTTCCCTATGCTTCAGCCATAGGCTCTATCATGTATGAAATGTTGTGTACCAGACCTGATGTGTGCCTTGCTATCAGTCTAGCAGGGAGGTACCAAAGAAATCCAGGAGTGGATCACTGGACAACGGTCAAGAACATCTTGACATACCTGAAAAGGACTAAGGATATATTTCTTGTATATGGAGGTGACAAAGAGCTCGTCGTAAACGGTTACATCGATGCAAGCTTTGACACTGATCCGGATGACTCTAATTCAAAAACCGGATACGTGTTTTTATTAAATGGTGGAGCTGTCAGTTGGTACAGTTCCAAGCAGAGCGTCGTGGCGGGATCTACGTGTGAAGCGGAATACATAGCTGCTTCGAAAGCAGCAAATGAAGGAGTCTGGATGAAGGAGTTCATATCCGATCTAGGTGTCATATCTAGTGCATCAGGTCCAATGAAAATCTTTTGTGACAATACTGGTGCAATTGCCTTGGCAAAAGGAATCCAGATTTCACAAGAGAACTAAGCACATCAAGAGACGCTTCAATTCCATCCGCGATCAAGTCAAGGAGGCAGACATAGAGATTTGCAAGATACATACGGATCTGAATGTTGCACACCCATTGACTAATCCTCTCTCACGAGCAAAACATGATCAACACCAAGACTCCATGGGTGTTAGAATCATTACTGTGTAATCTAGATTATTGACTCTAGTGTAAGTGGGAGACTAAAGGACATATGCCCTAGAGGCAATAATAAAGTTTTTATTTATATTTCCTTATATCATGATAAATGTTTATTATTCATGCTAGAATTGTATTAACCGGAAACTTAGTACATGTGTGAATACATAGACAAACAGAGTGTCACTAGTATGCCTCTACTTGACTAGCTCGTTGAATCAAAGATGGTTAAGTTTCCTAGCCATAGACATGAGTTATCATTTGATTAACGGGATCACATAATTAGAGAATGATGTGATTGACTTGACCCATTCTGTTAGCTTAGCACGATGATCGTTTAGTTTGTTGCTATTGCTTTCTCCATAACTTATACATGTTCCTATGACTATGAGATCATGCAACTCTCGAATACCGGAGGAACACTTTGTGTGCTACCAAACGTCACAACGTAACTGGGTGACTATAAAGGTTCTCTACAGGTGTCTCCGATGGTGTTTGTTGAGTTGGCATAGATCGAGATTAGGATTTGTCACTCCGATTGTCGGAGAGGTATCACTGGGCCCTCTCGGTAATGCACATCAAAATAAGCCTTGCAAGCAATGTGACTAATGAGTTAGTTGCAGGATGATGCATTACAGAACGAGTAAAGAGACTTGCCGGTAACGAGATTGAACTAGGTATTGAGATACAGATGATCGAATCTCGGGCAAGTAACATACTGATGACAAAGGGAACAACGTATATCGTTATGCGGTTTGACCGATAAAGATCTTCGAAGAATATGTGGGAGCCAATATGAACATCCAGGTTCCGCTATTGGTTATTGACCGGAGACGTGTCTCGGTCATGTCTACATAGTTCTTGAACCCGTAGGTTCCGCACGCTTAACATTCGGTGATGATCGGTATTATGAGTTTATGTGTTTTGATGAACCAAAGTTTGTTCAGAGTCCCGGATGTGATCACGGGCATGACGAGGAGTCTCTAAATGGTCGAGACATAAATATCAATATATTGGAAGCCTATGTTTGGAATCTAAAAGGTTCTGAGTGAGTTCGGGCATATACCGGAGTACCAGGGGGTTATCGGAACCCCCCGGGGAGTATATGGGCCCTAATGGGCTTTAGTGGAGAGAGAGAGGCAGCTAGGGCAGGCCGCGTGCCCCTCCCCCTATGGTCCGAATTGGACTAGGAAGGGGCGGCGGCGCCCCCCTTTCCTTCCTCCTTCTCTCCCCCTTCCTTCTCTCCTAGTCCAACTAGGGAAGGGGGGATCCTACTCCCGGAGGGAGTAGGACTCCTCCAGGGCGCGCCATAGGGGGCCGGCCCTCCCCCTTCCTCCACTCCTTTATATACGGGGGAGGGGGGGCACCCAATAGACACAAGTTTATCATTGATCTCTTAGCCGTGTGCGGTGCCCCCTCCAGCATAATCCACCTCGGTCAGATGGTAGCGGTGCTTAGGCGAAGCCCTGTTCCGGTAGCATCATCATCACCTTCATCACGCCATCGTGCTGACAAAGCTCTCCCTCGACACTCTGCTGGATCGTGAGTTCGTGGGACGTCACCGAGCCGAACGTGTGCAGATCACGGAGGTGCCATACTTTCGATACTAGGATCGGTTGATCGTGAAGACATACGACTACATCAACCGCATTGTCATAACGCTTCCGCTTATGGTCTACGAGGGTACATAGACAATACTCTCCCCTCTTGTTGCTATGCATCACCATGATCTTGCACGTGCGTTGGACATTTTTTGAAATTACTACGTTCCCCAATGAAAGTTGTAATAGATTGAATAAATAGATCACAAATAAAATAAAGCGGATCAAAGTATTTTTGTATCTTTAGTTTAATAGATTTGAATAAAAAGTGCAAATGTAATAGATTGCAAAGCAATTATATGAGAAAGAAGACCCAGGGGCCGTAGGTTTCACTACTGGCTTCACTCGAGAAAAATAGCATACAGTGGGTGAACAAATTTCTGTTGGGCAATTGATAGAACCTCAAATAATTATGACGATATCCAGGCAATGATCATTACATAGGCATCACGTCCAAGATTAGTAGACCGACTCCTGCCTGCATCTACTACTATTACTCCACACGTCGACCGCTATCCAGCATGCATCTAGTGTATTAAGTTCACGGAAAACAGAGTAATGCAATAAGAACGATGCCTTGATGTAGACGATATCCGTTTATCTATATGGCGATAGATATGGATCTCCTCTTTTTATCCTTAGTAGCAACGATACATACACGTCGGTTCCCTTTCTGTCACTGGGATCAAGCACCATAAGGTCGAACCCACTACCGGGCACCTCTTCCCATTGCAATATAAATAGATCAAGTTGGCCAAACAAAACCTGAATATCGGAGAAGAAATACGAGGCTATAAGAGATCATGCATATAAGAGTTCAAAGAAACTCAAATAACTTTCATGGATATAAAAAGATATGACTGATTATAAACTCAAAGTTCATCAGATCCCAACAAACACACCGCAAAAAGAGTTACATCATATGGATCTCCAAGAGACCATTGTATTGAGAATTTAGTGAGAGAGAGAGAGAAAGCCATCTAGCTACTAACTACGGACCTGAAAGTCTACAAAGAACTACTCATGCATCATCGGAGAGGCACCAATGGAGGTGGTGAACCCCCTTTGAGATGGTGTCTAGATTGGATCTGGTGGTTCTGGACTCTGCGGCGATTGGATGAATATTTCGTCGACTCCCCTAGGGTTATGGTTTTTTTTGGGGTATTTATAGAGCAAAGAGGCGGTCCGGGGGATACCCGAGGTGGGCACAACCCACCAGGGCGCGCCTGGGCCTCCTGGCGCGCCCTGGTGGGTTGTCCCCTCCTCGGGACTCCCCCCAGGTGCAACCAGGGCCCAACTTCTTCCTTTTGGTCTATAAAAAATCATCGTAAAGTTTCGTGGCATTTGGACTCCGTTTGATATCGATTTTGATGTCGGGTGGAACCCTAGATGGTCGATCTTTCATGAAAGGAGCGGATCCCAACTAAGAACACGAAGAACACGAGGGGAAGCACGAGGGAAAACCTGAGAGAATTCACTCAAACCAACAAGATATAGTCACACATATGCTAGATCCGAGTACACATAGAGATCACATGGTCCAAAAACAACAAGGGACGATACCTAGGGTAACCGGTTCTTCTCCGAGAGGAGGTCTTGATAGGACCACCCAAGAGGGTGTCTTGAATCCAAGGGGGATCTCCTCCGTAGAGGGGCCACAGTCTCTCTCAAGGAGTAGATCCGTATGGATGAGCGAGGCTCTATCTCACAAATGAGCTATCACAACGCTGCCCTAGCTAGGAGGAGGTAGAGGTCTATTTATAGTCGTAGTACAAAAGGGGGGTAAAGTGAAAGGGTACATGGGCTTCAGCCTGCAATTGGACACAGCCAGGGGCCAGACGTCCGTAAGGCGTCGGTAGTCCGGAGGCTCATGGAGGTCCGGACGTCCGCATATCTTCAGACTTCCGTAGATTACCTTCTGTCCTGGAGGTAGCGGACGTCCGTGGGAGTCCGGTCGTCTGGTCTTCCTCGGATTTCCGCTATTTTTGTTCTGTTGTAGTGGCGCCGGTCGTCTAGAGCCTGGGAGGTGTCAGATGTCCGGTCCTGGGCGGTCGTTCGGCCACTGTAGACTTTGATGGCCTGGTTTCCTTAGGCTGGTGTGTCCTTCAGGGGCCGGACGTCCGGTCTGGACCGGTCGTCCGGTGGCTGTAGTTTCCGTGGTAGATCTTGTTCTTATCCTTTGCACTTGGTGTCCTCGTCGGCTTGTCCATTGGATGTAGATGTTCCGTGGCTTTCCTCCAAGTACCTGAGCACACATAGTGTTTCCGTTTGAGGTAGCAGCCTTGTCTCATGTATCGAAGGTGGCAGTTCGGAAAGGAGCGAGTTCACCTTATCTTTGATAGCCTTGGCTCGGGCTCTTGTCATAGGTCCAAGTGGTGTCGTGGGAGACGTAGGTGCGTCCATGGGGATGATCGTGGGATGCTCCACATCATCTCCCTTCCCTTGGGAAAGATCCGACCTCGGATCGAAATTTTCATCACCATGGTAGGGCGAAAGATCCTTGACATTGAAGACATCGCTCACGTTGTACTTGTCGCGTGGGAGGTCGATCTTGTAAGCGTTGTTGTTGTAGCGTGCTAGCACCTTGAAGGGTCCATCGGCTCATGGTAGAAGTTTGGACTTGCGTTCATTTGGGAAGCGTTCCTTGTGAAGGTGTAGCCACACAAGATCTCCAATGTTGAATATCATGGGTTGCTTGTTGACGTTGAGCTTGGTCACGAGTCATTGTACTTGGCGCTCGATGGTGTGCCTTGTATCTTCATGCATCTTCTCGAGATAGTTCACTTGTGCACTTGCGTCCATATTGCTGCGCTCTTGTAGTGGTAGAGGAAGAATGTCCAGTGGGGACAACGGGTTGAATCCGTAGACGACCTCAAAAGGGGACTTGCCGGTAGTCGAATGTCTTGCACGGTTGTAGGCGTACTCGGAGATCGGTAGGCACTCTTACCACTCCTTGATGTTCTTCTTGATCAAGACGCGAATTAGTGTGGAGAGTGTGGGGTTGGTCACCTCCGTTTGGCCGTCCGTTTGTGGATGGTATGCCGTGGAGAATAGGAGCTTGATTCCGAGCTTGGCGCATAAGGTTTTCCAAAATTAACTCAAGAACTTGACGTCGCGGTCCGAGACAATCGTCTTTAGTACTCCATGTGGGAGCGAGATTTCCCTACAAAAAAGATTTGCAATATGTGAAGCATCATCTATCTTGTTGCAAAGAATGAAATGAGCCATCTTAGAGAATCGGTCCACAACAACAAACACGAAATCCTTTCCATTTCTAGTTCTAGGCAAACCAAGCCCAAAATCCATGCTAATATCTTCCCATGGTTGGTAAGGAATTGTAAGAGGCATATAGAGGTCATGAGATTGACCTTTAGACTTAGCTATGCGACATGTAGAGCATCGGTTAGTGAAGCGGTTGACGTCGCGAAACATCTTGGGCCAAAAATAGTTCTTGGAGAGCGTAGCAAATGTCTTGTCACGTCCGAAGTGTCCCATTAGTCCTCCTCCATGAGATTCTTACAGAAGTAACAAATGAAGAGAAGGCTCGGGGATGCAAAGTTTGTTAGCTCTCATAAGATAACCATCTTTGATGTAATAGTGTTCCCAAGAAGGATGCGGCAAGCACTTTGCATAAGGAATAGCAAAAGTAGGATCATGCGCATACAAGTCTTTGATATGCTCAAAGCCAATGACATTCAATTCAAGTTTAGTAACAAGCATGCATATACGGTAAAGTGCATCCGCCACAACATTTTCCTTACCTTTAATATACTTGATGACATAAGGAAATGACTCTATAAATTCACTCCACTTAGCATGACGCTTGTTCAACTTAGTTTGACCCTTAAGGTATTTAAGAGTTTCATGATTGGTATGGATGATAAATTCATGAGGGTGGAGATAATGTTCCAATTCATGCAAAACTCACACTAAAGCATATAGCTCTTTGTCATAGATGGGGTAATTGAGTTGCGCTCCGGAAAGTTTTTTTTGCTAAAGTATGCTATGGGGCGCTTCTCTTGCGTTAACACACCTCCTATGCCATTACCACTAGCATCGCAATGAATTTCAAAAGGTTTGTCAAAGTTGGGTAATGCAAGCACGGGAGCATGAGTAAGCAAATTCTTGATCTCACTGAATGCACTATCTTGCGATGGTCCCCAAACAAAGGGTGCATTCTTCTTGCTGAAAGCATGTAAATGAGACGCAATAGTGCTAAAATCCTTCACCAATCTGTGGTAGAAACCGGCTAAACCAAGGAAACTATGCACTTGTTGCAAATTGGTTGGTTGGGGCCAAGTTTTAATAGCATTGATCTTAGATTCATCAACATGAACACCATTAGAAGATACTACAAAACCCAAGAAAACAAGCTTGCCAACACCAAAAAGGCATTTGTCCATATTAGCATAGAGACGCTCTTTTCGAAGAGTTTGTAACACGGTGCGAAGGTGGGTGACATGCTCTTTGAGAGATTTGCTAAAAAAAGGATATTGTCGAAGTAGACCACAATAAACTCACCAATATAAGGGCGAAACACATAATGCATAAGACGCACGAAAGTATCGGGTGCTTTCGATAAACCCATAGGCATAACTAACCACTCATACAAACCAAACTTTGTTTTGAAAGCGGTTTTCCATTCATCACCCTCTTGTATGCGTATTTTATAGTAACCACTTTTAAGATCAATTTTGGAAAAAATAGTGGCACTGCTTAGTTCATCATGCATATCATCAAGGCGTGGAATGGGGTACTTATAGTGAACGGTGATAGCATTGATAGGTCTACAATCGGAACACATGCGAAAACTACCATCTCTTTTTGGCACAAGAATGACCAATACAACACAAGGGCTCAAACTTTCACACACATGTCCATGGTCTATGAGATGTTTTACTTGCCTTCGTATTTCTTTGGTTTCTTCGGGGTTGACGTGATATGGGGCCTTGTTAGGAAGGGGAGCTCCGGGGATGAGGTCGATTCGGTGCTCAATGCCTCATAGAGGAGGTAGACCCGGAGGTAGCTCATCGGGGAAAAAATCTTGGAATTACTGCAATATAGAAGATAACTCCAAAGGTAGATTTGTGAGAGGTGTTAGTTTTTTGTGCCTCGTCCTGGCACAAAAGGACATAGTGCATGACACTTGATGGGTTCTCATACACTTCTCTCATCTCGCGTTTGGTGGCAAAGAGGACTAAGTTCTTCTTGTCGCTCATCGTGGAGGTGCTCAATTTGGGCTTGTGGCGCTCACTCTCTTTTTGATGGTTCGCTCTCTCACTATTCTCTCCATGATGAGTGGCTTGCTTGTCGGCGATCACTTGGCTTGGAGACATAGGTCGTAGCACATACTCCTTTCCTTTCATCTTGAAGCTATAGTGGTTTGTACGCCCATTGGAGATGACACGTCGGTCAAATTTCCATGGTTGTCCAAGAAGGAGGTGGAAAACGGTCATCGGAATGACATCACACTCCAAAGTGTCTTCGTAAGCTCCGATCTTGAAAGAAACTTGTACCCTATGCTCGACTTGCATGGTGCCGGAGTCGCTTAGCCATTGAACCTTGTAGGGGTGCAGATGCTTCATCTTGACCAATTGAAGCGTGGAGCATAGTTCTTCACTTGCTAAGTTATGGCAACTCCCTCCATCGATGATGACCTTGACGGACCTTCCATTGATGTTGGCCTTGGTGTGGAAGATATGGCATCTTTGGTCTTCTTCTTGTTAATGTTGAAGAGTCAAGACCTTGGAGACAACAAGAGTGGGGCTTGAATCTTTGTCACAAAAGACTTGATCATCTTCATCGTCGTTCACTTGCCGGTGCATGGCCACTTGGTCAAGGGCTTCCATTTCTCCTTCACTCATGGAGTCATAGGTTCCATCGTCGTTGAGGATCATGGTGCGCTTGTTTGTGCACTCAAAGGACTTGTGGCCTTGGCCGCCACATGTGAATCATTTGAAGGAACTTGTCTTGATGGTCTCATCGGTTGGGGTAGAGGATGATGAAGCTCTCGACTTGAAGTTGCTTGTAGTAAGAGGATGAGTTCAGCTTGTCAAAGTTTTCCTGTAACTTGACTTGTCGCCGTTGCTTGTAGATGGCTTGGTTGAGGTAGAAGGTGTTGTAGTCGTTGAAGCTTGAGGGTTGGAGAAACCATAGGACTTGGATGAGAACTTGGCATATTTGAAGTCATCTTGCACTTGACGTTCCGCCTTGGTAGCTTGATGCACTGATACGTCTCCAACGTATCTATAATTTATGAAGTATTCATGCTATTAAATTATCCATCTAGGATGTTTTATATGCTATTTTATTTTTTTGGGACTAACCTATTAACCTAGAGCCCAGTGCCAGTTTCTGTTTTTTCGTTGTTTTTGAGTATCGCAGAAAAGGAAAACCAAACGGAGTCCAATTGACCTGAAACTTGACGGAGCTTATTTTTGGACCAGAAGAAGGCCGGGAAGTAAAAGAACCGGGCCAGAAGAGTCTCGGGCTGCCCACGAGGGTGGGGGGCGCGCCCATCCCCTGGGCACGTCCCCCTGCCTCGTGGACAGCCCGGAGACCCCCCTGCCTTGTTCCCGACTCCAACATCTCTTATATAACCCAAAACTTCCAGAAAGAAACCTAGATCGGGAGTTCCACTGCCAGAAGCCTCCGTAGCCACCGAAAACCAATCTAGGCCCTCTCCGGCACCCTGCCGGAGGGGGCCATCATCATCGGAGGGCATGGAGGGGGATCCCGGAGGGGCCATCATCACCATGAAGGCCAAGGACCAGAGGGGGAACCTCTCCCCATCCAGGGGGAGACCATGGAGGAGGAAGCACAAAGGGGAGAACCTCTCCTCCTCTCTCTTGGTGGCACCAGAGTGCCATCGGGAGGGGAATCATCACCGCGGTGATCGTCTTCATCAACATCACCATCCTCATCTCTTTTACGCGGTCCACTCTCCCGCACCCTGCTATAATCCCTACTTGAACATGGTGCTTTATGCCACATATTATGATCCAATGATGTGTTGCCATCCTATGATGTTTTGAGTAGATATCTTTTGTCTTTGGGTTGATTGATGATCTAGATTGGTATGAGTTGTATGTTTTACTTTGATGCTGTCCTATGGTGCCCTCCGTGTCGCGCAAGCGTGAGGGATTCCCGCTGTAGGGTGTTGCAATACAGTCATGATGCGCTTATAGTGGGTTGGTGAGTGACTGAAACACAAACCCGAGTAAGGGGGTTGTTGCGTATGGGAACAAAGAGAACTTGATGCTTTAATGCTCTGGTTGGGTTTTACCTGAATGATCTTTAGTAGTTGTGGATGCTTGCTAGAGTTCCAATCATAAGTGCATATGATCCAAGAAGAGAAAGTATGTTAGCTTATGCCTCTCCCGCATATGAAATTGCAATAGTGATTATCGGTCTTGTTAACGATTGCCTAGGACAATTCCGCACACCGATCCACCATTATTCCACACTCACTATTTATAATATTTAGTAACATATTCTAACTTATTGATAACAGCACCTACTTTCATATTTTATCTCTCCGATATCATGCAAAGTTATCTACTCCATACCCACAACATAGTTTTATTTCCCGTTTCTAGTTGGAAGCAAATGTTCGGTGTACGTAGAGTCGTATCAGTGGCAGATAGGGCTTGAGAGAATATTGATATTACCTTTAGCTCCTTGTGGGTTCGACACTCCATACTTATCGCTTCCACCTTTGGAAATTGCTATGATGATTCCCTGCACTTGGGGATTCTCAAGCTCTTTTCTGGCGCCGTTGCCGGGGAGCAATAGCGTGGGGTTGATATTCTCATGTGTGCTTGTTTGCTTGCTTCACTAAGTAGATTTTGTTTCTCCTTTTTTGTTCCTGTTCAGTTGTGGGTGAAACATACAAAAAAAATTAAAAGAACTAAAATACAAAAAAATTTACTTGCCTCTCATGCCTAAAAAGTTTTTCGAAAAGAGAAGTGATTGGAAAGTTATGCATTAAAGAAGTGAGAGTCGACCTTGAAAACTCGTGTTCATGCTCACGGAAACAATGTAGAATTTTTCATGGAAGTTTATCTTTAAATAATTACCCCCTTATATATATCCACTGTATTATAAAAAATAATGTCCCAAGCTTTGGTTTTAGGACGATTAGATTGCTTGTTTACTATGTGCAGAACAAAAACAGAAACTTTGGCTGTAGCGCGTGATTTTACATTTTTTACTGGAAAGTTAAATGGGTCTGAAACTTTTTGCACATTACTTATGTACAAATTGTTGAAATTTTCAAATGTATTTCATAATTTTTCGAGTTACAGAAGTTTACTAAACCTCCAGATTACTACATACTGTCCTGTTTTAGACAGATTCTGTTTTTCGTGTGTTGTTTGCTTATTTTGATGCATCTATGGTTAGTGTCGGAGGGTGTGAACCATAGAGAAGTTGGAATACAGTAGATATAGTTCTAATATGAAATTAGAATGAGTTTGCAACAGTACCTAAAGGTAGTGATTTGCTTTATTATACTAACGGATCTCACAAAGTTTTTGTTAAAGTTTTGTGTGGATGAAGTGTTCGAAGAACAAGGAGTTACCGATGTGAGAAGAATAAAGAGAGGCAAGAGCTCAAGATTGGGGATGCCCAAGGCACCCCAAGTAAATATTCTAAGGATACTCAAGCATCTAAGCTTGGGGATGCCCCGGTTGGCATCCCATCTTTCTTCTTCAACAATTATCGGCATACCTCGGTTTTTGTTTTGTTCACATGATTTGTGTCCTTTGTGTTTTTATTTTTCTTTAAGAACCATGCTAGTATGAGATGTCCCTTCATCAATTTATAGAATACCTCATGTGCTTCACTTATATCTTCTAAGTATGATCGTATAGAATTGCTCTTTGAGCTTCACTTAAATCTTGAACCGGAGATGGTGTAGTCGGAGTGTCGACTTGAGCGGCTTCGTCTTGAAGAGGATGAAGTGGAAGAAGAGCGGTTGAGCAACAAAGCACGAATCTCGTCCATTCTTGCGTCATTCTCTTGCTTGTGGTCGTCGAGCTTGTGGTCGAAGTAGTCTCTTGTATGTTGCTTAGAGAGTCGCAAGTCGGTGGCGAGGTTGTCGATACGTTCGCTCATTGCTTGTTGCTCTTGATGCAAAGCACGTTGTGCACCAAAGAGGTGGCTCTTTGTGACGAAGGAAGACATGTCGTTGTCTTGCTCGATGAAGAGTGGGTTGGTAGAAGTACTTGGCCTATCCATCATTCCAAGGGTAAATATGTGAGTGGGAGAAAGAGAAGAATGTATACCAAATGTACCTTGACCGATGTTGAAGATGGATCAATGATCACTCCAATGTGGAAGAAGGAAATAGCACAATTGGTACCAATTCTTGTCGGTTTCTCACACATACACAAGTAAAAGCTTATAGTGGAGCTTGGTTAGGATGGTGGCACAAAATTTGATGCAATTGTTAGTGAGCTTCAATAATGTTGGAAAAGATTCGCAAATTTGCAATGCAAAAAGTAGACCTAAAGCAAGATATGGTACACGGGAACTCACACACGGAGAGATAAAAGAGGTCGTGCAACCAAGGAATGAGTCAAAATGTGGAATCCACAAAAATGCTCTTGTTGCACAACACTAGAGAGACGCTAGCATGATTGCACAATAGGCGGATACGATGACTTGTGCACAACCTACTAAGCAGACATGCAACAACTTCTTTCCCAAGTATGCTCTATGTATGGTATCCTGATGATGTGATCCAAGATGATCTAGTATGACAATCTTAATGTAGTATGATGCTATGGTTCTTGCTTAAAAGCCCTTTGCTTATCTTTCCCTTTTGCTTAAAAGCTTGTTTGGCTCTTTCTCTTTTGAGCTCTTTTCTCATGCAATGCTTCACGAACCAAGATAGCAATTGTGTATGCGATGATAACTTTGTGACACAAAGGATGATACCAAGATATGCACCACGATGATATGGTATGTATGCTATGGGAAGTATGGCCACTAATGTGCACAAATGACGTTTCCGGCAATACTCAAAGGCTAGTCGCGATGGGTAAGCTACGCAAAAAGTAAGGCTATATATGGGGTTATCAATCAATGGCAAGAATGTAGAATGATATCATGATACCAAGATGATGTTACAGTTGTTGATGGCGAGTCCGTGGCGAAGATGAGCGGTGGTAGTGTCGATGTCAAACCGTTCCTAGTTAGCCGAAATACCCTAGGAAATGATGAAACCATAACTCAACTTGTCAAAGACCAAAACGTGTCAAAATCGTGTCGGAGAGTGTAGCGGGTCAATGTAAGGTGGTAGCGGAAAGTGGTGGTGGTATGGGAATGCGTATGCGGAAGTGGGCGGTGGCTGAAAATTTTCAAGGGGAGAAAAATTCAGTTTTGTCAGGGAAGTACGGACGTTCGGGGAATTGCGGTCGTCCGGTCGTCGGACGTCTGGAGGCTGTCGGACATCCGGTGCCTGTGCGATTTTGGGCACGAGATGAACAGCTAGGGTTCGTCGAGTAGAGGTCGAAATCCGTCGAATCCGGGCAATTTTGTGGATGAAAAAGGTGGAGACGAAGGGAAAAGCTAGATCCACTCAAGGCAAACCAACTCCATGGATAAAATCCAACAAAATTTCATCACACCAACAAATCACAAAAAAAATTGGGGATATTATTGTGGGGATTTTCGAATTTGGGAAGGAACACAACAAAATCAAGCTAGAAAACACAATGGGGAGGCTCGAAAATCGTGATCAACGTGGCTCTGATACCAAGATGATGTAGGGTGGAACCCTAGATGGCTGATCTTTCATGAAAGAAGTGGATCCCAACTAAGAACATGAAGAACACGAGGGGAAACACGAGGGAAAACATGAGAGAATTCACTCAAACCAGCAAGATATAGTCACACATATGCTAGATATGAGTACACATAGAGATCACACGGTCCAAAAACAACAAGGGATGACACATAGGGTAACTGGTTCTTCTCCGAGAGGAGGTCTTGATGGGGCCACCCAAGAGGGGGTCTTGAATCCAAGGGGGATCTTCTCCGTAGAGGGGCCACGGTCTCTCTCAAGGAGTAGATCCGTATGGATTAGGGAGGCTCTATCGCACAAATGAGCTATCACAACGCTGCCCTAGCTAGGAGGAGGTAGAGGACTATTTATAGTCATAGTACAATAGGGGGGTAAAGTGAAAGGGTACATGGGCTTCAGCCCGCAACTGGACATAGCCAGGGGCTAGATGTCCATAAGGCGTCGGTCGTCCGGAGGCTCATGGAGGTCCAGACGTCCGTAGATCTTTGGACTTCCGTATATTATGTTCTGTCATGGAGGTAGTGGTCGTCCGTGGGAGTCCGGTCGCCGGTCGTCCGGTCTTCCTCGGATTTCCCCTATTTCCATTCTGTTGCAGTGGCGGAGGTCGTCCGGAGATGTGTTGGTCGTCCGGAGCCTGGGAGGTGTCGGACGTCAGGTCCTGGGCGGTCGTCCGACTGCTGTAGACTTTGATGGCCTGATTTCCTTGGGCTAGTGTGGCCTTCAGGGGCCGGACGTCCGGTCTAGACCGGTCGTCCGGTGGCTGTAGTTTCCGTGGCAGCTCTTCTTCTTGTCCTTTGCACTTTGTGTCCTTGTCGGCTTGTCCGTTGGATGTAGATGTTCCGTGGCTTTCCTCCAAGTACCTGAGCACACATAGTGTTTCCGTTTGAGGTAGTAGCCATGTCTCATGTGTCGAAGGTGGCAGTTCGAAAAGGAGCGAGTTCACCTTATCTTCGATAGCCTTGGCTCGGGCTCTTGTCATAGGTCCAAGTGGTGTCGTGGGAGATGTAGATGCGTCCATGGGGATGATCGTGGGATGCTCCGCATCAGATTTCCTGCGATGTAAAAAACATGGAAAAAACAGCAACTGGCACTTGGCACTATGTCAATAGGTTAGTACCAAAAAATGGTATAAAATGACTATAAAAAATCCAAGATTGATAATAAAACAACATGGAACAATAAAAAATGATAGATACGTTGGAGACGTATCGGCATCCCCAAGCTTAACTCCTACCGCCCTCGAGTAGGTAAGTGATAAAAATAGAATTTTTGATGTGGAGTGATGTTCATCATGTCATATCATATTATTTTCTTTATAGCATGGACAATTGGACTTTTATACGATTCAAAGCAATAGTCTAGTTTCGACATAATAATTTAGATACTCAATCATATCAATAAGAAACCATGTCTTTCAAAAATATCAATGCTAAAATAAGCTATCCCTAGCCCATCATGCTTAATCATTGATCCATTCATGAAACACACTCGAATATTAGCTACACCAAATACTTAAGTACGATCATATTGCCTCCTAGTTGGTGCTTTTTATGAGAGAAGATGGAGACTCAAAATAAAAATTGCATAAAGTAAAGATATGCCCTTCGCAGAGGGAAGTAGGGATTTGTAGAGGTACCTGAGCTCAAAGCGAAAAACTTAGAGATAAAAACATTTTGAGAGGTGTATCCATCCCACCAACAAAAACGAATTAGAGTTCCGAACACTTTCGATGCTAGATATGCCATAGGCGGTTCCCAAACAGAAAATAAAGTTTATTCCCTTTTCCACCATTCTTTCACTTTCCATGGCTAACTGTATCCACGGGTGCCCTCCATACCAACACTTTCCAAGGAATTTATTATTTGACAACATAAAGTAAATTCATTTTTGCATTTCGGAACTGGGCATCCCTAAGAGCTTTGCCTTACTCTCGTGTAATGACAAGTGAATAAACACTTATTTTGAGAATAACACATCCAACATGGAAAATATTAGCCACCCGTTACCGTTCCGCGAGCGAAACAAACACACAAAAGAGAATTTTATTTTGAAAATTAGAGATGGCACATGCAAATTTGCTTAGAACGGCAAAAGAATACCGCATATAGGTAGATATAGTGGACTCATGTGGCAAAAACTGATTTAAAGTATTTTGGATGCACAAGTAGAGGCCATACTTAGTGCAAAATGAAGGCTAGCAAAAGATTGGGAACCGACCAACCAAGATACAAATAATCTCATAAGCAAGCATTAAGCATAATTTACACCGAATAATGCACCACAAGTAGGATATAATTTTCATTGCATGACTATTGACTTTCGTACTAGCATAGGGAATCACAAACCTTAACACCAATATTCTTACTAGAGCATAATTACTCATCAAGATGACTCACATATCACATCATCATATCTCAAAACTATTACTAAGAATCAAGTTTATTTTGTCCAATGATCTTCACGACATTCTTTTTTTTCTTTATCCTTCTTGGATATCTATCACTTTGGGACTAATTTTCATGTGTTGCTTTTCATAAGCTCAAACAAATATAAGTGAAGATCATGAGCATAACAAATTTTCTTTCTCTCAAAATAATTTAAGTGAAGCAAGAGAGAATTTCTTCAAAATTTTACTAAATCTCAAATAAATCTAAGTGAATCAAGAGAGCATTTCTTCAAAAATAAAAAGCACACCGTCCTCAAAAAGATATAACTGAAGTACTAGAGCAAGTCCTAGCTCATAAAAGATTTAAGTGAAGCACAAAGAGCAATTCTAACAAGTCATATAATTTTGGCTCTCTCAAATAGGTGTGTCCAGCAAGGATTGATGACTTAAAACACAAAATAAAACAAGCAAAGACACATATCATACAAGACGCTCCAAGCAAAGCACATATCATGTGATGAATAAAAATATAGCCTCGAGTAAAATACCGATAGTTGTTGGAAGAAAGTGGGGATTCCACTCGGGGGCATCCCCAAGCTTAGTTGGTTGCTCATTCCTGGATAATAGATTGGGATGCCGAGGCATCCCCAAGATTAAGCTCTTGCATCCTTCCTTCACCCATCGTAAAATAACTCAAAACATGAAAACTTCAATCACACAAAACTCAACAAAACCTTCGTGAGATCCGTTAGTATAAGAATAATAAATCACTACTATAAGTGTTGTATCAAACCAATTCATATTTTTTGTATTATATCTACTATATTACAACTTTTCTATCCCAAAAACTCATCAAAGAAAACCATAGAGCCATCAAAATAAGCACACAACACAAACAAAACAGAATATGTCAAAACAGAACACTCTGTAGCAATCTGACTATTTCGAATACTTCTGTAACTCCAAAAATTCTGAAAAATTAGGACGGCCTGAGAAATATGTATACCGATCTACTGCAATTGGAATGGGTATTTATCGCTCTCTGGTAAAAAATGATAATTGTTTTCGTGAGCGCAAAAGTTTCTATTTTTTCAGCAAGATCAAACAACCATCACCCAAGAAGATCCTAAAGGCTTTACTTGGTACAAACACTAATTAAACCACAAAAAACACAATAATAATAGTAGAATAATTGTGCTAACACTCAAGAACAGAAAGCCGAAAGCAAAAATAAATTTTATTCATTGGGTTGCCTCCCAACAAGCGCTATAGTTTTACGCCCTTAGCTAGGCATAAAGCAAGGATCTAAGTTTTGTCATCTTTGGTTCGAGATCTGTAAGATGCCCTCATGATTGATTCATAAGGTGGCATAATTCTAGTTCTAGGAAAGTGGTCCATACCTTTCCTCAAAGGAAATTGGAACTTAATATTGCCTTCTTTCATATCAATCACGACCGCAATAGTGCGTAAAACGGTCAACCAAGAATAATTGGACAAGACGGATTGCAATCAATATCAAGAACAATAAAATCTATGGGCACATAATTCCTATTTGCAAGAATAAGAACATCATTAATTCTTCCCATAGGCTTTTTAATAGTAGAATCCGCCAAGTGCAAATTGAATGAACATTCTTCAAGGTTGGTAAGACCAAACACATCACATAAGGATTTCGGAATTGTGGAAACACTAGCACCCAAGTCACACAAAGCAAAACACTCATAATTTTTAATCTTGAATTTGATATAGGTTCCCATTCATCATACAATTTTCTAGGAATTGAAACTTCTAATTCCAACTTTTCTTCCAAAGCTTTCATCATAGCATCAACAATATGTTTAGTAAAAGCTTTGTTTTGTTCATAAGCATGGGGTGAATTTAGCATGGATTTAAACAAAGAAATACAATCAATCAAAGAGCAGCTATCATAATTAAAGTCTTTGTAATCCAAAAGAGTGGGCACATCACTAGCTAAAGTTTTGACCTCTCCAAACCCACTTTCATCAATTTTCTCAACAAGATTTTCACCCTCCGAAATATTGGGACACCTTCTACCTAAAGTTGACTCTTCTCCAGTCCCCTTTTCATCATTCTTAACTTTACTAAATAAGGAATCAATAGAAGAAACACCAATCATCTTAAGATCTTCATCACTTTTATCTTCTAACGAGATTGGTTAATTTGGCAGCCATTTGATTTACTAAGGTAGCTTGTGCATCGGATATTTTTTTCCCAACAAACTTTCAGAAAAAGCATACTTAGATTGGAGATTGCAAACTTCTCTACTAATATCATCAAATTGTTTTGTGATAGCATCTAACACAACAGAGTACTCCTTAAGTTCTTCAGTGAAATACTTATTATGCTCAAATTGTATAGTCATATATTCCTTAGTACTTTTCTCAATTTCAAGCAAAATATTTGGGTAAGGAACATCATAATATTTTCTTTGAGGCATCATGACTACACAAACAAGAAAGCACACAAAAACAGATCCGACGAGAAAACGGCGAACGGAAAAAGAGAGGCAAATAAAACGGCAAATTTTTGTGAAGTGGGGGAGAGGAAAACGAGAGGCAAATGGAAAATGATGTAAATTGCAAGGATATGATATTTGCGATTAGGAACATGGTTATGTTGAAGATCCTCCCCGGTAATGGTGCCAGAAATTCCTTTTGATGTCGCTTGAAGCTACGTCGGTATTTCCCCAAAGAGGAAGGGATGATGCAGCAGAGCGGTGGTACGTATTTCCCTCAGATATGAAACCAAGGTTATCGAACCAGTAGGAGAACCAAGCAACACAACGTAAACAACCCCTGCACACAAGTAACAAGACCTCACAACCCAACGTGTTAAAGGGGTTGTCAATCCCTTTCGGGGTACGACGCCAGAAATTGTATGATGACGGGAGAAAGTTGTAATAGATTGAATAAATAGATCGCAAATAAAATAAAGTGCAGCAAAGTATTTTTGTATTTTTAGTTTAATAGATCTGAATAAAAAGTGCAAATAAAATAGATCGCAAAGAAAATATATGAGAAAGAAGACCCGGGGGCCGTACGTTTCACTAGTGGCTTCTCTCGAGAAAAATAGCAAATGGTGGGTGAACAAATTACTGTTGGGCAATTGATAAAACCTCAAATAATTATGACGATATCCATGCAATGATCATTACATAGGCATCATGTCCAAGATTAGTAGACCGACTCCTGCCTGCATCTACTACTATTACTCCACATATCGACCACTATCCATCATGCATCTAGTGTATTAAGTTCATGGAAAAACGGAGTAATGCAATAAGAACGATGACATGATGTAGACGAGATCCGGTTATCTATATGGAGGTAGATATAGATGCCGTCGTTTATCCTTAGTAGCAACGATACATATGTGTTGGTTCCCTCTCTGTCACTGGGATCAAGCATCGTAAGATCGAACCCACTACTGGGCACCTCTTCCCATTGCAAGATAATAGATCAAGTTGGCCAAACAAATCCCAAATATCGGAGAAGAAATACGAGGCTATAAGAGATCATGCATATAAGAGATCAAAGAAACTCAAATAACTTTCACGGATAAAAAAGACATGACTCATTATAAACTCAAAGTTCATTAGATCCCAACAAACACACCTAAAAAAGAGTTACATCACATGGATCTCCAAGAGACCATTGTATTGAGAATTCAGCGAGAGAGAGAAAGCCATCTAGCTACTAACTACGGACCCGAAGGTCTACAAAGAACTACTCACGCATCATCGGAGAAGCACGAATGGAGGTGGTGAACCCCATCCGAGATGGTGTCTAGATTGGATCCGGTGGTTCTAGACTCAGCGGCGGCTGGATGAATATTTCGTCGACTCCCCTAGGGTTCTGGGATTTTTGGGGTATTTATAGATCAAAGAGGCGGTCCGGGGGGTAACCGAGGTGGGAACAACCCACCAGGGTGCGCCTGGGCCTCCTGGCGCGCCCTGGTGGGTTGTCCCCTCCTCAGGACTCCCCCCAGGTGCAACCAGGGCCCAACTTCTTCCTTTTGGTCCATAAAAAATCATCGTAAAGTTTCATGGCATTTGGACTCTGTTTGATATTGATTTCCTGCAATGTAAAAAACATGGAAAAAACAACAATTGGCACTTGGCACTATGTCAATAGGTTAGTACCAAAAATGATCTAAAATGACTATAAAATGATTATAAAACATCCAAGATTGATAATGAAATAGCATGGAACAATCTAAAATTATAGATACATTGGAGACGTATCACGTTCCCACCGACTAACATAAGGGACAAGGAGACCAGACAACACAGTCACGTGTAAAATGAGAGGAGATGACCAAGCATGCCCATCGCCGGCTCTGAGGAAGCTTCAAGCATCCCAAAAAATGCTGCCATGATCAAAGGAATCCACACCCACCAACAATGCCCCGCAAGGGGATGGTGCCATTGTACAACCGTCATTGGGTTCGCAAGAAGTGATAATGGTTTCCACACAAAGTATAGGCAAATTGCGGTAGGATACCACGACTTCATCCCCAAGAGGGGCACGACACCTGCAGGTCCTACCAACACCGGCACCGAAGCATGCTTTGAACCTCCCACCACCTTGCCGTAGACCATGGCCCTCGATTCCACCCGAGAGGGCATCCACCATGACGGACCTAGGCCTCCCTATTTGGACCAGGGTCGAGCCACAACCGTCGGAAGTAGACTCGCCAGGATGAACCGCCAATGCACCCCTTCCAATCCACACAAGTACTCCCTCCGTTCCAAAATAGATGACTCAACTTTGTATAAAGTTAGTACAAAGTTGAGTCATCTATTTTGGAACGGAGGGAGTAGGAGGGAGCAAGAAACAATGCTACCACAAGGATCGCTAGAGATCCACCCGCACATTCCAGGGCCTCCACTCCTGCATCTAAGACCCAACACTACTACCCATCCTCAAGTATGACATGCCGGAGGAGGAACCAGAAGGCGCCGCTTCCACCTCTTCGAGTACCATTAACCCTCCACCAAGGATAGGCCTAGGCGAGGGCCCCTCACATTGGCGTCCCCTAGCCCTGCCACAACCGTGCGCAAGTTGAAGTCCCGAGAGGGAACGGGAAGACCTTTTTTGCGATCCATGGCACCCTAGCCCCCTATCCCGGCTGGATCTGGAGAGCTAGGAACTTTGGCTTAGTCTTGAGAAAGGGCAAGCATCACACACTATTACAGATCCGAATAGCATTGTCCAGCCAAATTATATCATCATTGACGCACTTTTGGCCATGATAGATGGACCAGCTGGCCAATTAGTTATAACAACTTCATTCATTTTTCATGGTGACCTTTATTTCTATTTTGTTATGAGTGATGCAAGTGAAAGTGAGAAAACACACACACACACACAATTAACAGGCACTCATTCATATGCACAAATACTTTTCCTTTGATAACAAATAAGCATATAATTGAGGGTTCAAAGCCAACATGTACACACATAACACACTCAATAGCTAACATAGTGAACATACTTGTAAAATTAACATGATTTAAATTGCTAGATATAGCTATGCTATACTTTTTTAGAGAATAAATGCAAAGCGATGCCACTTTGTACTGCTATCCTAACTACTGCCACTATAACCTCAAATAGTTGCGCTATTTTACATAGCTCAATTTGAGCTATAGCTAAAGCTATTACCTTATAAGTGTGCATGGAAAAAATTAGCATATAATCATCTATACATGTAAATTTAATCCAAAACAATGATGTATATAACTTAATAACATTAAACACAAAAACTCTAACAAGGTAGCATCAAATCTATCTTGTGAGGTTTTTTTGCCTTGGAGGTCGACTAGTTGGTGACTGCTTCAAGGCGACTGTCATGGCACTCGTGATGTCATAACCAGGAAATAAAATAAACCGTCTATCCATATGTTAATTATCTAAACGATAGATTTCTTTTTTCCCTACATTCCCAACGTTATTTTGTTAGGCACTTGATTTTTAGTTTTTACTTGGGAAACACTCTTGTAAATAGCTTCCAGTATAAATCATGATAGTTGACGTGGCTTTACCTCGGGCCTCACCCCGATGCCACCAAAAACATGATTTAAAACCTCCCAGGTATTCTTCTCATATTAAGAAAGAATGTTTGTAGATGTGGTGATACTGAAACGAACCTACATCACTTTTTCAAATGCAATTTCTCTAGAGTAATATGGTTCAAATTTGGCCTCAATGCTGATGAGTTAAATTCCAATGTGCATCCCACTGATGTGATTCAAATGGCCCAATCCTCTCATTGCTAAATTAAACCTAGATACTATTTTTTTACTTTACTGTGGAATACATGGAAACCTAGGAATTATCTTCTTTTTAACAAGAAAAAATGGAGTCCTCTGCAAGTCATCTATGCTACAAAAGCTATGGTTAGTGCAAGATCAATAGAGAAGAAAGAGGAGATTAATACATGCATGGTCAAAAACTGAATTTCCATACTACTCCATTCCCAAATCCAAATATAAAAATTCAATTTGTAGGTCTTTCAATTTCCACTGCTGCTTATAATGCAGAGATGGTAAAAGATGAAGCAGGACATGGAATCCTCCTCAAAGATGATTTTGTAGAAAAGGAGTCTTAAGCGTATGCCGTTGAGCAGGGACGCGTACATGTTATATAGGTGCATAAGATTATAGAGAGGTTAGGAGGTTAGGGCTGTGGATTGATCTCCAAGGAAACTAGCTACAACTGGATCAGATCACAACAACCTAACCTATCCTAACACTGTTACAACAAACACACGCACACAATCTAGCTACATACGGTTTATAGTTATACCGTATTATACAATGTTTAACATTACCCCTCAATCATAACTTATCTAAGTTGAGACTGTGTTGAAAAGCTTCTAGCTTCCTCAAAGAAAGGGGTTTAGTAAACCCATCCACAACTTGATCACCCGTAGGGATAAACCAAACATTCAACAATTTATTGGCCACCCATTCTCGAACAAAGTGATAGTCTTTCTCTATATGCTTTGTTCTAGCATGAAAAATAGGATTAGCGGTCAAATATGTAGCACCAAGATTATCACACCAAAGTGATGCATCTCGAGGATGATGAAGCCCCAATTCTATCAACATATTCTTTTTAGTTGCATAAATTTTATATAATTTCAGTTGCATAAATTTTACTTTTTATTGATTCTTTTTAGTTGATTACTTTTGCTATTAGAGTTTTATAAAAGTTTTTTAGTTAATTCTTTTTGCTATTAGAGTTTTATACAAATGTACTCTTAAAAGGTTGAAAGTTTGCATGGTATCATCATTTCACCCACATAGCATGTTCTAAAAAGTTGAGAGGGTTACGGCAAAAACTGGATGTACTTCGTGTACAAACTGGACAATCTCTTTCGAAGTATCGGGGTTTCAAACGAAAACTCATCTGTTACAAAGGGATTTCATTTTTTGAAGTTATTTCAACTCCAGACTTTTTGTGTGTTCAAAATGCACCATTCAAAGCCACATCCTCAATTATCAACCCTTTCTGACTTCATTTGGTATTTTTCATGGATTTACTGATTTTTGGAGCTAAATGACACTGAAATTGAAAAGCACTTCAAATGAATAATACGTCTCCAACGTATCTATAGTTTTTTATTGTTCCATGCTATTACATTATCTGTTTTGGATGTTTACTGGGCTTTAATATGCTCTTTTATATTATCTTTGGGACTAACCTATTAACCGGAGGCCCAGTGCCAGTTTCTGTTTTTTTTTGCCTATTTTAGAGCTTTGCAGGAAAGGAATACCAAACGGAGTCCAAACAGAATGAACCTTTGTGATGATCTTTCTTGGACCAAAAGCAATTCAGGAGACTTGGAGTAGAAGTCTGGAACGCCACGAGGCGGCCATGAGGCAGGAGGGCGCGACCAGGGGGGTAGGCGCACCCCCACCCTCGCGGGCCCCTTGTAGCTCCACCAACATACTTCTTTCGCCTATATATACTCTTATACCCTAGATCGATTCCAGAGAGCAACAAAACCACTTTTCCACCGCTGAAACCTTCTATAACCATGAGATCCCATCTCGGGACCTTTTCTGGCGATCTGCCGGAGGGGGAATCCATCACAGAGGGCTTCTACATCAACACCATAGCCTCTCCGATGAAGCGTGAGTAGTTTACCTCAGACCTTCGGGTCCATAGTTATTAGCTAGATGGCTTCTTCTCTCTCTTGGATTCTCAATACAAAGTTCTCATCCATGTTCTTGGAGATCTATTCGATGTAATACTCTTTTGCGGCGTGTTTGCCGAGATCCGATGAATTGTGGATGAACATGATTATCTATGAATATTATTTGGTTCTTCTCTGAATTCTTATATGCATGATTTGATATCTTTGCAAGTCTCTTCGAATTATTGGTTTAGTTTGGCCTACTAAATTGATCTTTCTTGCAATGGGAGAAGTGCTTAGCTTTGGGTTCAATCTTGCGGTGTCCTTTCCTAGTGACAGTAGGAGCAACATAGCACGTATTGTATTTGTTGGGGAACGCAGTGATTTCAAAAAAAATCCTACGCACACGCAAGATCATGGTGATGCATAGCAACAAGAGGGGAGAGTATCGTCTACGTACCCTCACAGATTGTAAGCGGAAGCGTTACGACAACGTGGTTGATGTAGTCGTACGTCTTCACGATCGACCGATCTAGCACCAAAGGTACGACACCTCCGTGATCTGCACAAGTTCAGCTCGGTGACGACCCACCAACTCATGATCCAGTAGAGCTTCGAGGGAGAGTTTCGTCAGCACGACGGCGTGATGACGGTGCTGATGTTGCTACTAGAACAGGGCTTCGCCTAAGCACCGCTACGATATAACCGAGGTGGATTATGGTGGAGGGGGGCACCGCACACGGCTAAAAGATCAATGATCAACTTGTGTGTCCATTGGGTGCCCCCCTCCCCCGTATATAAAGGAGTGGAGGAGGGGGAGGTCCGGCCCTCTCTATGGCGCACCCTAGGGGAGTCCTACTCCCTTCGGGAGTAGGATTGCCCCTTCCAAGTAGGAGTAGGAGAGGAAAAAAGGAGGAGAGAGGGAGGAAGGAAAGGGGGGCCGGCCCCCTTCCCAATTTGGATTGGGCTTGGGGGGCGCGCCTCCCTCTTTTTCCTTCCCTCTCCTCTATTCCACTAAGGCCCATATGCTCCCCGGGGGGTTCCGGTAACCTCCCGGTACTCCGGAAAATTGCCCGAACCACTCGGAACCATTCCGATGTCCAAATATAGGTTATCAATATATCGATCTTTACGTCTCGACCATTCCGAGACTCATCGTCATGTCCGTGATCAAATCCGGGACTCCTAACTACCTTCGGTACATCAAAACACATAAACTCGTAATACCGATCGTCACCGAATGTTAAGCGTGCGGACCCTATGGGTTCGAGAACTCTGTAGACATGATCGAGACATGTCTCCGGTCTCATATTGGCTCCTACATATTCTATGAAGATCTTTATCGATCAAACCGCATAATGGTATATGTTGTTCCCTTTGTCATCGGTATGTTACTTGGCCAAGATTCGATCGTCGGTATCTCAATGCCTAGTTCAATCTCATTACCGGCAAGTCTCTTTACTCGTTCTGTAATGCTACATCCCGTAACTAACTCATCAACTACATTTCTTGCAAGGCTTATAGTGATGTACATTACCGAGAGGGCCCAGAGATACCTCTCCAACAATCGGAGTGACAAATCCTAATCTTGATCCATGCCAACTCAACAAACACCATCGGAGACACCTGTAGAGCACCTTTATAATCACCCAGTTACGTTGTGACGTTTGGTAGCACACAAAGTGTTCCTCTGGTATTTGGGAGTTGCATGATCTCATAGTCATATGCACATGTATAGTTACGGAGAAAGCAATAGAAACAAACTAAATGATCATCGTGCTAAGCTAACGGATGGGTCAAGTCAATCACATAATTCTCTAATGATGTGATCCCATTAATCCAATGACAACTCATGTCTATGGTTTAGGAAACATAACCATCATTGATTCAGAAAGCTAGTCAAGTAGAGGCAAACTAGTGACACTCTGTTTGTCTATGTATTCACACATGTACTAAGTTTCAGGTTAATACAATTATAGTATGAATAATAAACATTTATCATGATATAAGGAAATAAAAATAACAACTTTGTTATTTCCTCTAGGGCATATTTCCTTCAGTATTGTTGCCATCAAGGATAAAAAGATGGGATTTATATCATATTGTTTGAGTTTATCCCTCTACATCATGTCATCTTGCTTAAAGCATTACTCTGTTCTTATGAACTTAATACTCTAGATGCATGCTGGATAGCGGTCGATGTGTGGAGTAATAGTAGTAGATGCAGAATCGTTTCGATCTACTTGACACAGATGTGATGCCTATGTTCATGATCATTGCCTTAGATATCTTCATAACTATGAACTTTTCTATCAATTTCTCGGCAATAATTTGTTCACCCACCATAATACATGCTATCTTGAGAGAAGCCACTAGTGACACCTATGGCCCCCGGGTCTCTTTCTTATTATATTGCATCTTTTTTATTTTCATCGTATATCGTTTTCTATTTTGCAATCTTTACTTTCCAATCTATACAATAAAAATACCAAAAAATATTGGGACCATTGCATTTTTACCCCTAGTTGGTTCCTACCCATGGGTTTTTCCCTTACTTTTCGAGCTTGCTCAGTTTTGCCCTTACATTTTCCGTCGTGGTTCCTACCCAATCTACTTGACACAGACGTGATGCCTATGTTCATGATAAAAGTGATCCATGATAGATCTTTGAACAAAAACACGATTGCAATGATGTTATTATAAATTCTATTAATGACAATTGTGCTAATAATATGCAAAACCCTAAACTTGGGGATGCTAGTTTTGCTATGTCCACTACTTTTTGCAATGATCATGATTGGGGTGATTCTTCTTATGATCTTGAAAATTTATTTAAGCCCCATGATGAATATGAGATTGATAATAATATTTGCAATAATATTTAAAGTGGGTTTGGAAGAGTGTCAACTTTAGATCTCACATATTTGGAGAATTTCCAATCTTATGAAATTTTTGATAAAAGTGGGCTTGGAGAGGTCATGACTTTATTTAATGGTAATCCCACTACTTTGGAAGAGTGTCAACTTTGCATGCATATGGATCATAAAGAGAAAATTTTGTATTATAGTTATATTATTGAATTTGATTATGATCCTACATATAATTATTATGAGAGAGGAAATTATGGTTGTAGAAATTTTCATGTTCTTAAATTTCCCCTCGTTGTGTTGAGATTGTCAATGTTTTATTCCTCTCCTTTGCATATGCTAGATATTTCTTGTCTTGATAATTTGTTTTCCTATAAAATTCCTATGCATAGGAATTATGTTAGACTTAAATGTGTTTGTCACATTTTTCATGATGCTCTGTTAGTGTTTCAATTATTATCAGTCGTGTGAGCATCATTGAAATCTTATGCCTAGCTAGGGGTGTAAAACGATAACGCTTGTTGGGAGGCAACCCAATTTTATTTTTTGTTCATTGCTTTTTGTTCCTGTCTAGTAATAAATAATTCATATAGCCTCTGTTATGATTGTGCTTTTTGTGTTTTAATTAGTTTTTGTGCCAAGTAAAGCCTTTAGGATCTTCTTGGGTGATTGTTCTTTTATCTTGCTGATAAAAACAGAAAGTATGCGCTCACAAAAATAATTATCATTTTTTTTACCAGAGAGAGACAAAATACCAATTCCAACTGAAGTAGATCAATATACTTTTTATCCTGGTGGTCCTAATTTTTTAGAAGTTTTGGAGTTACAGAAGTATTTGAAACCTCCAGATTACTACCGACTGTTCTATTTTTGATAGATTCTGTTTTTCGTGTGTTGTTTGCTTATTTTGATGAATCTATGAGTAGTATCGGGGGGGTATGAACCATAGAGAAGTTGGAATACAGTAGGTTTAACACCAATATAAATAAAAATGAGTTCATTACAGTACCTTAAAGTGGTGGTTTAGTTTCTTATACTAACGGAGCTCATGATATTTTCTGTTGAAGTTTTGTGTTGTGAAGTTTTCAAGTTTTTGGGTAAAGATTTGATGGATTTTGGAACAAGGAGTGGCAAGAGCCTAAGATTGGGGATTCCCAAGGCACCCCAAGGTAAAATTCAAGGACAACCAAAAGCCTAAGCTTGGGGATGCCCCGGAAGGCATCCCCTCTTTCGTCTTCGTCTATCGGTAACTTTACTTGAGGCCATATTTTTATTCACCACATGATATGTGTTTTGCTTGGAGCGTCTTGTATGATTTGAGTCTTTCATTTTCAGTTTACCACAATAATACTTACTATACACACCTTTTTGGAGAGACATGCATGGATCCGAATTTATTAGAATACTCTATGTGCTTCACTTATATCTTTTGAGCTAGATAATTTTGCTCTAGTGCTTCACTTATATCTTTTTGGAGCACGATGGTGGTTTTATTTTATATAAATTATTGATATCTTATTCTTCATTAATATTATTTTGAGAGTCTTTTAGGACAGCATGGTAATTTGATTTGGCTATAAAATTATTCCTAATATGATGGGCATCCAAGATGGGTATAATAAAAACTTTCATATAAAGTGCGCTGAATACTATGAGACGTTTGATTCCTTATGATTGTTTTGAGATATGAAGATGGTGATATTAGAGTCATGCTAGTAGAGTAGTTGCGAATTTGAGAGATACTTGTGTTAAAGTTTGTGATTCTCGTAGCATGCACGTATGGTGAACCATTATGTGATGAAGTCGGAGCATGATTTATTTTTTGATTTTCTTCCTTATGAGTGGCGGCCGGGGACGAGCGATGGTCTTTTCCTACCAATCTATCCCCATAGGAGCATGCGCGTAGTACTTCATTTCGATAACTAATAGATTTTTTCCATAAGTATGTGAGTTCTTTATGACTAATGTTGAGTCCATGGATTATACGCACTCTCAACCTTCCACCATTGCTAGCCTCTTTAGTACCGCGCAACTTTCGCCGGCACCATAAAACCACCATTTACCTTCCTCAAAACAGCCACCATACCTACCTATTATGGCATTTCCATAGCCATTCTGAGATATATTGCCATGCAACTTTCCACTGTTCCGTTTATTATGACACGCTTCATCATTGTCATATTGCTTTGCATGATCATGTAGTTGACATCGTATTTGTGGCAAAGCCACCTTCATAATTCTTTCATACATGTCACTCTTGATTCATTGCACATCCTGGTACACCGCTGGAGGCATTCACATAGAGTCATATTTTGTTCTAAGCATCGAGTTGTAATTCTTGAGTTGTAAGTAAATAAAAGTGTGATGATCTTCATTATTAGAGCATTGTCCCAGTGAGGAAAGGATGATGGAGACTATGATTCCCCCATAAGTCGGGATGAGACTTCGGACGAAAACAATAAAATAAAAAAGGCAAAAAAGAGAGAAAGGCCCGAAAAAAATGAGAGAAAAAGAGAGAAAGGGCAATGGTACTATCCTTTTACCACACTTGTGCTTCAAAGTAGCACCATGATCTTCATGATAGAGAGTCTCCTATGTTGTCACTTTCATATACTAGTGGGAATCTTTCATTATAGAACTTGGCTTGTATATTCCAATCATGGGCTTCCTCAAAATGCCCTAGGTCTTCGTGAGCAAGCAAGTTGGATGCACACCCACTTAGTTTCTTGTTGAGCTTTCGTACACTTATTGCTCTAGTGCATCCATTGCATGGCAATCCCTACTCACTCACATTGATATCTATTGATGTGCATCTCCATAGCCTGTTGATATTCCTTGTTGATGTGAGACTATCTTCTCCTTTTTGTCTTCTCCACAACCACCATCTATTCCACCTATAGTGCTATGTCCATGGCTCACGCTCATGTATTGTGCGAAGATTGAAAAAGTTTGAGAACATCAAAAGTATGAAACAATTGCATGGCTTGTCATCGGGGTTGCGAATGATTTAAATATTTTGTGTGATGAAGATAGAGCATAGCCAGACTATATGATTTTGTAGGGGTAGCTTTCTTTGGCCATGTTATTTTGAGAAGACATGATTACTTTGTTAGTATGCTTGAATTATTATTAATTTTATGTCAATATTAAACTTTTGTTTTGAATTTTTCGGATCTGAACATTCATGCCACAATAAACAAAATTACATCCATAATTATGTTAGGTAGCATTCCACATCAAAAACTCTGTTTTTATCATTTACCTACTCGAGGACGACCAGGAATTAACCTTGGGGATGCTTGATACGGCTCCAACGTATCTATAATTTTTTATTGTTCCATGCTATTATATTATCTATTTTGGATGTTTAATGGGCTTTAATATGCTCTTTTATATTATTTTTGAGACTAACCTATTAACCGGAGGTCCAGTGCCAGTTTCTGTTTTTTTGCCTATTTTAGAGTTTCATAGAAAAGGAATACCAAACGGAATGAAACCTTCGCGATGAACTTTCTTGGACCAAAAGCAATCCAGAAGACTTGGAGTAGAAGTCTGGAATGCCACGAGGCGGCCACATGGCAGGAGGGCGCGCCCCCACCCTCGTGGGCCCCTTGTAGCTCCACCGACGTACTTCTTTCACCTATATATACTCTTATACCCTAGATCGATCCCAGAGAGCCACGAAACCACTTTTCCACCGCCGCAACCTTCTGTACCCGTGAGATCCCATCTCGGGACCTTTTTCGGCGATCTGCCGAAGGGGGACTCGATCACGGAGGGCTTCTACATCAACACCATAGCCTCTCTGATGAAGTGTGAGTAGTTTACCTCAGACCTTCGGGTCCATAGTTATTTGCTATATGGCTTCTTCTCTCTCTTAGATTCTCAATGCACAGTTCCCCTCAATGTTCTTGGAGATCTATTTGATGTAATACTCTTTTGCGGTGTGTTTACCGAGATCCAATGAATTATGGATTTAAACATGATTATCTATGAATATTATTCGGTTCTTCTCTGAATTCTTATATGCATAATTTGATATCTTTGCAAGTCTCTTCGAATTATCGGTTTTGTTTGGCCTACTAGATTGATCTTTCTTGCAATGGGAGAAGTGCTTAGCTTTGGGTTCAATCTTGCGGTGTCCTTTCCTAGTGACAGTAGGGGCAGCAAGGCACGTATTGTATTGTTTCCATCGAGGATAGAAAGATGGGTTATATATTATATTGTTTGAGTTTATCCCTCTACATCATGTCATCTTGCTTAAAGCGTTATTCTGTTCTTATGAACTTAATACTCTAGATGCATGCTGGATAGCGTCGATGTGTGGAGTAATAGTAGTAGATGCAGAATCGTTTCAATCTACTTGACACGAACGTGATGCCTATGTTGATGATCATTGCCTTCGATATCTTCATAACTATGCGCTTTTCTATCAATTGCTCGGCAATAATTTGTTCACCCACCGTAATACATGCTATCTTGAGAGAAGCCACTAGTGAAACCTATGGCCCCCGGGTCTCTTTCTTATTATAGTGCATCTCTTTTATTTCCATCGCATCTCGTTTACTATTTTGCAATCTTTACTTTCCAATCTATACAATAAAAATACCAAAATATATTTACCTTACTATCTTTAATAGATCTCACTTTTGCGAGTGGCCGTGAAGGGATTGACAACCCCTTTATCACGTTGGTTGCAAGGTTCTTGATTGTTTGTGCAGGTACGAGGTGACTTGTGTGTTGTCTCCTACTGGATTGATACCCTGGTTCTCAAAACTGAGAGAAATACCTACACTACATTGCTGCATCACCCTTTCCTCTTCAAGGGAAAACCAACGCATGCTCAAGAGGTAGCAATGAACTCTGAAAAGGTTGAAAGTTGGCAATGCATCATCATTTCACCCACATAGCATGTGCTAAAAAGTTGAGAGGGTTACGGCAAAAGCTGGATGAACACTACAAAAAAAGACACATCCTTTCCATTTTGGGCTAAACGAATTTTTTTTCTGTCATACTTATGACACTTCTATGACGACAATTGTTACAAAACCCGGTATCATCATAGATGTGGTGGGGTCCTACTCCTATGACAAAAAATCATGACATAAAATGGGCTTTTCATCCTGGGCGGGCCGGAGACGCAGCTGCATGACATTCTTTGGGCCGTCCATGACGGAAAGAACCGTGGTAGAAGCGAGGGCGAGGAAAATATCGGGGTGTTCCCGGTTACGGTGTGTGGTCGGGGCCGAGCGATGCGCGTTTCTCTTGTACAAGCACGCGCGTGGGTGCGAGGCGTTGGGCTCTAACTGAACCCGAGCGATTGTACTGCAGGCTATGCATTACTGAACCCAAGCGATCGATCGATGGCTGTTAACTAAACCCGATCGAGCGATTCCTTCGCTACTGCTGCTAACTGTAGCCGATCGATGCTTCCTCTGGATGAATAGTGAGTATTGCTGGGGGGTTTGGATGAACAGTTCCTGGTGGGGGTGGATGTACAGGACCCCGTGGTGTTGCCTCTGGATGAACAGGACCCCGATCGATCGAGCCGGTTGGGGCTGGATGAACAGGACCCCATGGAGGGCTGGATGAACAGGACCACCCCGTGGAGGGCAGGATGAACACTAGACAGTGGAGGTCAAGATGAACAGTAGCCCGTGGAGTGGTGGTTGAACAGGAGCCCGTGGAGAGGGCTGGTTGAACAGTAGACGGTGGAGTAGTGCACGGTGGAGGCTGGATGAACAGGAGCCCGCAGATGAACAATCGCAGGTGGAGGCTGGAGGAGGTCGACGGTGGATGAACAGTAGCCCATGGAGGCTGGATGGGGTCGACGTTGGAGATGAACAGTATCCCATGGAGTCCCGTTTTGCGGTACGCCACACCACTCCCGATGAACAGGACCCCCGTTTCGACCATAGCACTCCAACACAAGCCCATTTCCTCCGTTTTGCGGTATGCCACACCCCTCCCGATGAACAGGACTCCCGTTTGAACCGTGGGAGGTTCGGTTCCTCCGTTTTGCGGTACGCCGGACCCCTCCCGATGAACAGGATCCCGTTTCGAACGTGGCCGGTCGAACACAAGGTCGTTTCCTCTGTTCTGTGGTACGCCAGGCCTTGTTTCCATCGGCTGTTCCGTCCAAGCCGGTTGGCTCCCACACGTTCCATTGCCTCCCGATGAACATGACGCATTCCGTTGCCTCCCCATGAACACGAGACGACGCAGTTTCTCCGTTCCGACCCAGCCATGTACACGAGCCCTGGCCGTACGTACACGCGAGTAGGCGTTCGAGACCCCACCCGTATGTACGTACGTGGCCGTATTTACTTTCTTGCACCCTGGCCGCTGTACGTACGTGTACAGGCCACGTGCGTGCCTCTACTATGACACGTGCGCGCCTCTACATTGACCAGTATGTACATACTCGTTCGTGACCAGAATGACAATGCTATGTACGCTTCGACCAGGTGGGTCCCGACTGTCAGGCACTTTCTTGCGTGCGAAGATGTAGCTGGTGGGTCCCAGCAGTCAGGGGGAAACGTTTTTTCATGAAATACGGTGGCCCGTTCGGTGGGTCCCCGCTATCAGGTGCAGGAATAATTATTTTGTGTGTAATAAGGAGGCACTTCCTTGCTGTGGCCGTGGACCCAGCTGTCATCCTCTCCACATACAGTACTCTTCCGATGGAAGTTGTTCCTGGACCATGATGACAACGCCGTGCCGAGAGCAGCAGGGCCGTGGACGACAGTGACGCCTAGGAAGGGGACGACGCGGAGCCGGGTGCTACCTCTTGAGCACTGTGTTGGTTTTCCCTTGAAGAGGAAAGGGTGATGCAGCAAAGTAGCGTAAGTATTTCCCTCAGTTTTTGAGAACCAAGGTATCAATCCAGTAGGAGGCTACATGCGAGTCCCTCACACCTGCACAAAACAAATAAATCCTTGCAACCAACGCGATAAGGGGTTGTCAATCCCTACACGGTCACTTACGAGAGTGAGATCTGATAGATATGATAAGATAAGATTTTTGGTATTTTTATGATAAAGATGCAAAGTAAAATAAAAGGCAATGCAAATAACTAAGTATTGGAAGATTAATATGATGAATATAGACCCGGGGGCCATAGGTTTCACTAGTGACTTCTCTCAAGAACATAGGTATTTTACGGTGGGTGAACAAATTACTGTTGAGCAATTGATAGAATTGAGCATAGTTATGAGAATATCTAGGTATGATCATGTATATAGGCATCACGTCCGAGACAAGTAGACCGACTCCTGCCTACATCTACTACTATTACTCTACACATCGACCGCTATCCAGCATGCATCTAAAGTATTAAGTTCATAAGAACAGATTAACGCCTTAAGCAAGATGACATGATGTAGAGGGATAAACTCATGCAATATGATGAAAACCCCATCTTGTTATCCTCGATGGCAACAATACAATACGTGCCTTGCTGCCCCTACTGTCACTGGGAAAGGACACCGCAAGATTGAACCCAAAGCTAAGCACTTCTCCCATTGCAAGAAAGATCAATATAGTAGGCCAAACCAAACTAATAATTCGAAGAGACTTCCAAAGATAACCAATCATACATAAAAGAATTCAGAGGAGATTCAAATATTGTTCATAGATAAACTTGACCATAAACCCACAATTCATCAGTCTCAACAAACACACCACAAAAAGAAGATTACATCGAATAGATCTCCACAAGAGAGGGGGAAAACTTTGTATTGAGATCCAAACAGAGAGAAGAAGCCAACTAGCTAATAACTATGGACCCGTAGGTCTGAGGTAAACTACTCACACTTCATCGGACATGCTATGGTGTTGATGTAGAAGCCCTCTGTGATCGATCCCCCTCCGGCGGAGCTCTGGAACAGGCCCTAAGATGGGATCTCATGGATACAGAAAGTTACGACGGTGGAATTAGGGTTGTGGATCCGTATCTGATCGTTTGGGGGTACGTAGGTATATATAGGAGGAAGAAGTACGTCGGTGGAGCAACAGGGGGCCCACGAGGGTGGAGGGCGCGCCCTAGGAGGGTAGGCGCGCCCCCTACCTCATGGCCTCCCTGTTGTTTGCTTGACGTGGGGTCCAAGTCTCCTGGATCATGTTCGGTGAGAAAATCACGTCCCCGAAGGTTTCATTCCGTTTGGACTCCGTTTGATATTCCTTTTCTTCGAAACCCAAAAATAGGCAAAAAACAACAATTCTGGGCTGCGCCTCCAGTTAGTAGGTTAGTCCCAAAAATAATATAAAAGTGGATAATAAAGCCCAATAATGTCCAAAACAGTAGATAATATAGCATGGAGCAATCAAAAATTATAGATACGTTGGAGACGTATCAAGCATCCCCAAGCTTAATTCCTGCTCGTCCTCGAGTAGGTAAATGATAAAAACAGAATTTTTGATGTGGAATGCTACTTGGCATAATTTCAATGTAGTTCTTCTTAATTGTGGTATGAATATTCAGATCCAAAAGATTCAAGACAAAAGTTTAATATTGACATAGAAATAATAATACTTCATGCATACTAGTTAAGCAATTATGTCTTCTCAAAATGACATGGCAAAAGAAAGTTATCCCTACAAAATCGTATAGTCTGGCTATTCTCTATCTTCACCACACAAAGTATTTAAATCATGCACAATCCCGACGACAAGCCAAGAAATTGTTTCATACTTTTGAAATTCTCAAAACTTTTTCAATCTTCACACAATACATGAGCGTGAGCCATGGACATAGCACTTTAGGTGGAATAGAATGGTGGTTGTGGAAGAGACAAAAAGGGAGAAGATAGTCTCACATCAACTAGGCATATCAACAGGCTATGGAGATGCCCATTAATAGATATCAATGTGAGTGAGTAGGGATTGCCATGCAAAAGATGCACTAGAGCTATAAGTATATGAAAGCTCAAAAAGAAACTAAGTGGGTGTGCATCCAACTTGCTTGCTCACGAAGACCTAGGGCATTTTGAGGAAGCCCATCATTGGATATGCAAGCCAACTTCTGTAATGAAAAATTCCCACTAGTATATGAAAGTGACAACATAGGAGACTCTCTATCATGAAGATCATGGTGCTACTTTGAAGCACAAGTGTGGTAAAAGGATAGTAGCATTGTCCCTTCTCTCTTTTTATCTCATTTTTTATTATTTGGGCCTTTTCTCTTTTTTATGGCCTCTTATATATATATATATATATATATAATTTTTCGTCCGGAGTCTCATCCCGACTTGTGGGGGAATCATAGTCTCCATCATCCTTTCCTCACTTGGGACAATGCTCTAATAATGATGATCATCACACTTTTATTTTCTTACAACTCAAGAATTACAACTCGATACTTAGAACAAGATATGACTCTATATGAATGCCTCCGGCGGTGTACCGGGATATGCAAGAATTATGAACGGTGGCTTTGCCACAAATACAATGTCAACTACATGATCATGCAAAGCAATATGACAATGATGGAGCGTGTCATAGTAAACGGAACCGTGGAAAGTTGCATGGCAATATATCTCGGAATGGCTATGGAAATGCCATGATAGGTAGGTATGGTGGCTGTTTTGTGGAAGGTATATGGTGGGTGTATGATACCGGCGAAAGTGCATGGTATTAGAGAGGCTAGCAATGGTGGAAGGGTGAGAGTGCGTCTAATCCATGGACTCAACATTAGTCATAAAGAACTCATATACTTATTGTAAAAATCTACAAGTTATCAAAGCAAAGTATTATCTAGGTATGATCATGTATATAGGCATTTTACGGTGGGTGAACAAATTACTGTTGAGCAATTGATAGAATTGAGCATAGTTATGAGAATATCTAGGTATGATCATGTATATAGGCATCACGTCCGAGACAAGTAGATCGACTCCTGCCTGCATCTACTACTATTACTCCACACATCGACCGCTATCCAACATGCATCTAGAGTATTAAGTTCATAAGAACAGAGTAACACCTTAAGCAAGATGACATGATGTAGAGGGACAAACTCATGCAACATGATGAAAACCCCATCTTGTTATCCTCGATGGCAACAATACAATATGTGCCTTGCTCCCCTACTGTCACTGGGAAAGGACACCGCAAGATTGAACCCAAAGCTAAGCACTTCTCCCATTGCAAGAAAGATCAATCTAGTAGGCCAAACCAAACTGATAATTCGAAGAGACTTCCAAGGATAACCAATCATACATAAAAGAATTCAGAGGAGATTCAAATATTGTTCATAGATAAACTTGATCATAAACCCACAATTCATCGGTCTCAACAAACACACCGCAAAACGAAGATTAGATCGAATAGATCTCCACAAGAGAGGGGGAGAAATTTGTATTGAGATCCAAAAAGAGAGAAGAAGCCATCTAGATAATAACTATGGACCCTAGGTCTGAGGTAAACTACTCACACTTCATCGAAGAGGCTATGGTGTTGATGTAGAAGCCCTCCATGATCGATGCCCCCTCCGGCGGAGCTCCGGAATAGGCCCCAAGATGGGATCTCATGGATACATAATGTTACGGTGGATGATTTAGGGTTTTGGCTCCGTATCTGATCGTTTGGGGGTACGTAGGTATATATAGGAGGAAGAAGTACGTCGGTGGAGCAACAGGGGGTCCACGAGGGTGGAGGGCGCGCCCTGGGGGGCGGGGGGTATGCGCGCCCCCTACCTCGTGGCCTCCCTGTTGGTTGCTTGACGTAGGGTCCAAGTCTCCTGGATCATGTTCGGTGAGAAAATCACGTTCCCGAAGGTTTCATTCCATTTGGACTCCGTTTGATATTCCTTTTCTTCGAAACCCTAAAATAGGCAAAAAAACAGCAATTCTGGGTTGGGCCTCCGGTTAGTAGGTTAGTCCCAAAAATAATATAAAAGTGGATAATAAAGCCCAATAATGCCCAAAAATAGTAGATAATATAGCATGGAGCAATCAAAAATTATAGATACGTTGGAGTCACTGGGCAAGACGCGGCAGTGGAAGCCCACGCGGAGAGGGGTACGAGAGTTCACTGGTTCGACTGCGGTGTGAGGCTGCCGTCGCCGCAGGGCCTGGCCAACGGTGTGAATAGTTGGGGGCGGTGAGGCCTCCGCAGCAGCACAGCCGGCCACGAGAGGCAGGAGCATGCGGCACGACCGGCGCTGCTTTGGGCGGCTGGAGCATGAAGACCAGAGGTTGAAGAAGCACTACGGCCGTTGGATGGACATCGTACGGTCACTGGAGCTAGAATCGTTCATATTGACTAAGTTGACAAAGCACTCCGTCCCCGTCAACATAGTAAGCCCACAAGTCAGCCACCCACCAAGGTGGGTCCCAACTAGCAGGGGGCGTATTCATTTTTTTGTGTGTAACAAGGCGACACTTCTGGTGGGTCCAAGCTGACAATGGGGGGAACATTTTTTTTGCAAAATATGGTGGCCCGTTCGGTGGGTCCAAGCAGTCAGGGGGGAAACGTTTTTTCGCCAAATACGGTGGCCCATCCGGTGGGTCCCTGCTGTCAGGTGGAGGAATAATTATTTTCTGTGTAATAAGGAGGCACTTCCTTGCGGCTGCTTGGACCCAGCTGTCAGCCTCCCCACATACAGTACTCTTCCGATGGAAGTCATTCCTTGACCACGTTGACCACGCCGCGCTGAGAGCACCAGGGCGGTGGACGACGGCAAGGCCTAGGAAGGGGATGATGCGGAGCCGGGGAAGACGCGACAGTGGATGCCCACGCGTAGAGGAGTATGTGGGTTCACTGGTTCGCTGCGGTGTGAGCCTGCCATCGCCGTAGAATAACAGGGGGTGTGGGTGAGTAGAGTGATGGCCTGGCCAGTGGTGGGAGTAGTAGGGGGCGGTGAGGCCTCCGCCACATCACAGCCGGCCACGGGAGTCGGGAGCACGAGGCATGACGGGCGCTGGTTTGGGCGGCTGGAGCAAGAGGACCAGAGGTTGAAGAAGCACTACGACCGTTGGATGGACATCGTACGGTCACTAGAGCTAGAATCATGCATATTGACTAAGTTGACAAAGCACTCCGTCCCGTCAACTTAGTAGGCCCACAAGTCAGTGTGCCACTATACTGGGTGCCAGCTAGCAGGGGTATTCATTTTTTGTGCGTAATAAGGACGCACTTCCTTGCGTGCGAAGATATAGTTGGTGGGTCCGAGCTGTCAGCGGCGGTAACGTTTTTTTTCACAAAACACAGAGGCCCTTCCGGTGGGTCCCAGATGTCAAGTGGAGGAATCATTATTTTGCGTGTAATAAGGAGGCATTTCCTTGCGTGCGGCCATGGACCCAGCTGTCAGCCTCTCCATGTACAGTCCACTTCAGATGCATGTCGGTCGTTGACCACATTGACCAGGCCACGCCGAGAGCACCAGGGCGGTGGACGACGACGAGGCCTAGGAAGGGAACGACATGGAGGCAGGGAAGACTCGACAGTTGTTTCCCACGCGGAGGGGAGTACGACTGTATGAGGGTTTACTGGTTCATCTGCCGTCGCCGGAGAATAACATCAGGTGTGGGTGAGTAGAGGGATGGCTAGGCAACGATGGGAGTACGATGGGGCAGTGAGGCCTGAGCGGCAGCACAGCCGGCCGCGGGGAGGAGGGAGCAGGCTGTCCCACCAGCGCTTGTTTGAGCGGCTGGAGCAGGAAGAGCAGAGATTGAAGAAGCACGATGGCCGTTGGATGGACACCCAACAGTCACTGCTTGTGCGTCAAGCTTTTTTTAAGGAAAGCCTCAAATATTTGGAAAATAGCATACAACCCATCTGCCATTATTTCTAATAATTTACAGCCCATTTGCTAATTTTTAAGGTTTTTTTGGAGCCCATATTCTTTTTGTTAGCATCATAGCCCATATTGTGGCCACGGTTAAAAAATTATACGAAATTTTGCATATTTCGGTGCGGTCTGAACTGTTTTTAATCCCGAAATTTCGAGTCACATTCAAACTGATTTTGAAAATAAATGTATATCAATATAAAATCCAACAAATTGTCCACGCATAAAAATTAATTCAATTTAAAATCTCGAAATGAAAAAAGAAATTTAAAACTAATTGCCGGTTTGATGTGTTTTAAAAATGTACAGCCATTTCTCCTTACTGATAGCCCATTTTCTCGTCCAGCCGAATGAAGCTCTCCTCGTGTTGAAAGATTTGCAGCCCAACAGGCCTGACAAAGCGACTTACTTGGCAAATCAAAAAAACTAGGCTAGCCATTTTCAGAAACAAAAAAGAACTACTGGGTTGGTCTGTGATAAACATAAAAGAGAAGGCTGTCTAGACAGGCCAGAGTGCCCCGCACAGCCCAGTTGACACCCTGCTTCCGTCTCAAAAACAAATTAGATAAATGCCACTCCAATTATGGTGATTCATAAAAATGCCACTGCAATTTCCAAACTTTGAAAAATGCCACTGAAATTTTTGCAAACTTTGGAAAACGCCACTGCAATTTGCAAACTTTGAAAAATGCCACTTGAAATGGCATGAAATGGCATTTTTCAAAGTTTGTAAATTGAAGTGGCATTTCTCAGAAACACCAGATTTGGAGTGGCATTCATCAAATTAACCCAAAACAAAAATAACTGGGCGAGCTGCCGGGTCCCTGGTGTCAGCCGCTTGTTGTGCAATTCACTCATTTATTGACTACGTTGACAATGGCATGGGACCCAGATGTCAGAAATCCATTAGGGGGAGCCATTTTTTATTGGCTTGATATAAGGAGGCACTTGCTTGCATACTCCCATGACCTTGGCGGGTCCCTGCTGTCATCCTCTCCATGTACAATCATCTCCTGATTGTGTACGCGTCAACTTGGTAGGCCCACAAGTCAGCCTCTAAACCCATGGAGGAGAAATACAACCCATTTAAAAAAATAACAGACCATTCCATACGTTCAAATGGAAAGTTCAACATTCAGAGCAAAGTAACAGGTTGATCCACACATAGAGTACTGAGCTTCCATGTTGACAACCATCATAGCCAAGTTAACTATCTACTCCCACTAATACTCTAGTAGCGTACAAGCACTAACTTACTCTTAGCTAACTAGACGATGCCGACCGCCAACTACGGTACACGCTAAACACCGGCACAGGCGTCCTCCACCTCGCCTCAGACTTGCCAGAGGTGCGATAGGGCGCATTGCTCGCGCGTGTTGGCCCTTTCCATGCTAGCGTGGTCCACTGAAGCTTCGGCTTCTAAGCGGGAAACCCACTTGACGAGCTGGTAGTAAAAATCGGCGTCGCGAACGCGTGTGTGCCCGACAGCCTCCAGGGCTATTTGCCGGGTTCCGGCGTCCACGTAGTCAGCCTAGTTGCGGGCGCTCTTCTCGCGACTCAGAGCATCGGTGCGCTGCTGCTCCATGTCCCGCTGGTGGCGCAAATCGGCGATACACTACTCCTCCGCCAAGCGGTCGCGCTCCAACAACTCCTGCTCCTCCGCCAGGCGGTCACGCTCCAACAAGTCCTCAATCTCCACATTGCCATCTAAACACCGATAGAATGCCTCCTTCCTCCGTCTTCCTTCCGGTGAAAAACCGAACACTAGTTCCGGCGGTGACCGCCTTCGACCTTGCCTATCGCGGACGGGCGGGGGCATGGCGGACTGCTACGTCTTGAGCTTGCGTTGGTTTTCCCCGAAGAGGAAGGGATGATGCAGCAGAGTAGCGTAAGTATTTCCCTCAGTTTTTGAGAACCAAGGTATCAATCCAGTAGGAGGCCACGTGCAAGTCCCTCGTACCTACACAACACAAAGACCTCAACGCAACCAACGCGATTAGGGGTTGTCAATCTGAAAGTGCAACTATACCTAGGTGGTTTTGGTAATTCCTAACAACATATAGCTCATTGAGCTAACATTATTCCAAGATTAATATTTCAGGAAAAGCTCAATGAATGGCATGGCATGGATGAGGAAAGTGGATCCCTCAAAATTCTAAGGACAAAAAGTTTGGCTCAAGCTTCAAGATCAAGACTCTACATTTTATATTTTAGTGATCCAAGATCACATCGAGTCTATAGGAAAAGCCAATACTATCAAGGAGGGATGAGGTGTTGCTTAATGGCTTGCTTGCTCAAAATGCTTAGTGATATGCTCCAAAACCCTCAACTACCTTCCCACATCCACATATGACCTAAACCAAAAGTCAAACTCGGCCCCACTGATTCTTTCTATCCGGCGCCACCGAGTTTCAAATGTCATAGCCACTACCACAAACCCTAGGCAAATCGGTCTCACCGATAGGGATCTCGGTCTCACCGAGATGGGATTGTAATCTCTCTATTTCCCTTCGTAACGTTTCGGCCTTACCGAGATGAGCGATCGGTCCCACCGAGATTGCAATGTAAACTCTTTATTTCCCTTTTGTAACATTTCGGTCTCACCGAGATGAGCGAATCGGTCCCACCGAGTTTACCTGACGAACTCTCTGGTTAGCTTATTACCAAAATCAGTCCCACCGAGTTTGTGTAATTGGTCACACCGAGATTACGTTATGCCCTAACCCTAACCATATTGGTCCTACCGAGTTGCATCTCAGTCCCACCGAAAATCCTAACGGTCACTAGGTTTGCTGAATCGGTCCGACTGAGATTAACCATTCGGTCCAACCGAGTTTGGCAAATTGTGTGTAACGGTTAGATTCTGTGTGGAGGCTATACATACCCCTCCACCCACTCTTCATTCATGGAGAGAGCCATCAGAACATACCTACACTTCCAATCCACATTTGTTGAGAGAGAACCACCTACACTTGTGTTGAGGTCAAGATATTCCATTCCAACCATATGAATCTTGATCTCTAGCCTTCCCCAAGTTGCTTTCCACTCAAATCTTCTTTCCACCAAATCCAAATCCTGTGAGAGAGAGTTGAGTGTTGGGGAGACTATCATTTGAAGCACAAGAGCAAGGAGTTCATCATAAACACACCATTTGTTACTTCTTGGAGAGTGGTGTCTCCTAGATTGGCTAGGTGTCACTTGGGAGCCTCCCACAAGATTGTGGAGTTGAACCAAGGAGTTTGTAAGGGCAAGGAGATCGCCTACTTCATGAAGATCTACCGCTAGTGAGGCAAGTCCTTCGTGGGCGACGACCGTGATGGAATAGACAAGGTTTCTTCTTCGTGGACCCTTCGTGGCTGGAGCCCTCCGTGGACTCGCGCAACCATTACCCTCCATGGGTTGAAGTCTCCATCAACGTGGATGTACGATAGCACCACCTATCGGAACCACGACAAAAACATCTGTGTCTCCAATTGTGTTTGAATCCTCCAAACCCTTCTCTTTACATTCTTGCAAGTTGCATGCTTTACCTTCCGCTGCTCATATACTCTTTTGCATGCTTGCTTGAATTGTGTGGAGATTGCTTGACTTGTGCTAAGATAGCTAAAATCTGCCAAGAACTAAAATTGGGAAAAGGCTAGATTTTTATTTGGTCAAGTAGTCTAATCACCCCCCTCTAGACATACTTTCGATCCTACAAGTGGTATCAGAGCTTTGGTCTCCATTTGCTTTGATTTCCATAGCTTTTGGTGATCATAGCCTTGGTTTCACAACCTAGGAGAGTATGGCGTCTAGAAAGGGAAATTATCACCGTAGAGGTCCTTACTTTGATGGCAATAATTTTGCTAGTTGGAAGCATAAGATGAAAATGCATATTCTTGGACATAACCCCGCCGTTTGGGTTATTGTGTGTATTGGCTTGCAAGGTGAATTCTTTGATGGGAAAGAACCGAACTGTGAAGCTATCGCGGAAGAGCTGAAAATGCTGCAATACAACGCTCAAGCTTGTGATATTCTATTCAACGGATTGTGCCTCGAAGAATTCAACAAAATTAGCCATCTTGAGAATGCAAAGGAAATTTGGGATACTTTGATTGATATGCATGAAGGTACCGACTCCGTCAAGGAATCCAAATTGGATGTGCTTCAATGTCAACTTCACAAGTTCAAAATGAAGGATGGCGAAGGTGTCGCTGAAATGTACTCTAGGCTTGCTTTTATCACAAATGAGATTGCCGGCTTAGGGAATGAAGAGATGACCGATAGATTCATCATCAAGAAGATCCTAAGAGCCTTGGATGGAAAATATGATACCGTGTGCACATTGATCCAAATGATGCCCAATTACAAAGATCTCAAGCCAACGGAAGTCGTCGGAAGAATTGTTGCTCATGAGATGTCACTCAAGGATAAAGAGGAACTTCACAACAAATCAAGTGATGCTTACAAAGCCTCATGTGAAGCCCCCACATCATCGAGTGAGAAACAAACCTTCAATGAAGAATTTAGCTTAATGGTGAAGAACTTCAACAAGTTCTACAAGAGTAGAAGCAAAGAGAGAAGCTCCAAGTCAAGGTCCTATAATGACAAAAGATCTTCTAGTCGAGAGCGAAATTGGTACAATTGTGGAAGGCCCGGACACTATTCCAATGAGTGTACGACCCCTACAAGAGAAGAGAAGATTCTCCCAAGAGAAGAAGTAGAAGAGAAGAATCACCATCTAGAGAAAGATGGAGTAGAGATGATCGTTATGAATGAAGACCCTCACGGAGAAGCAAGGATTCAGAAAGAAAGGACAAGTCATCAAGGAGCTACACAAAACAAAGACATCAAGCTCATGTTGGTGAATGGGTATCCGGCTCCGACTCCGACAACCACTCCGAGAGAAGCTATCACTCCGACTCCGAATATACTCAAGATGAAGGTGTTGCCGGTCTAGCACTTGTGACAACCAACTCCTACGACATATTTGACTCACCAAATGAAGGAGTTGGAACATGCTTCATGGCTAAAGGCCCAAAGGTATCACACCCCGAGTATGTTGATTTCAATAGTGATGAAGATGACTTGTTAGGTGATGATGATTTACTTGTTGACAACTCTAGTGATGAATACTATGATGAAACGTCAATTAATCATGCTAATCAAGATAAAAGGAATGACAATGATAGGGAGAAGATTGAGTCTCTAACTAAAGAACTAAACACTCTTAAGTTAGCTCATGAAACTATCTTAGGAGATCATCGAGAACTTTTAAGGACTCATGAGAAATTACGCTTTAAAAAGCTCAACGTTGAGCAAGAGCATGAGTTCTTGAAAGCAATCAATGATGATCTTCGTAAGAAAAGTTCTTATTACATTGCCAAGCGTTTACTCTTATCCACTTACATGCCTCAAGTCAGGTCTAGTAACAAGAACAAGAAAGATTCTTCCTCTAGTAGTAACAATAATCATGCTAAATCCAATATTGTTGCTTCTAATAGTTCTCTTGATTCCACTAATGATTCTCTTAGCAAAGTTACACTTGATCAAGAAAATAGCTTATTGAAGGGAATTATAGAGAAAGGTGTTTACAAGAGCCTTGCCGGAAGTAAGCAATTCGAGGAAATTGTACGCAAGCAAGGAAGGCACCGGAAGAATCAAGGTGTTGGTTTTGAACGAAAGTTCAACGCCAATGGAGTTGAGTGGGAAGAAGATCAATACCCCAAGACGAAGTTTGTTCCTCAACAAGAGAAGTATGATCCTACTTCTATCAAAGGGACACAAGCTCAAGATGATCTTCCACCACAAGACCACAAGCAAAAAGGCATGGACAAGCTTCAAGAGGAAATTGATGCATTTGAAGAAGCCCCTAAGGCCTTGGTCAAGTGGGTTCCCAAGACTACTTCAAGTTCCACTTCATTAAGTACAACTACAACACCGAGGATTACCATCAAGATGGTGTGGATTCCGAAGAAGAAGAACTAGAGAGTTCTTGAGGGTGACTCCGCCAACATACTTCACTCTTATCATCTTGGCAAGAACAAGTGCAATCAACTTCCACATCTTGCACTAGTTCAAGGAGTCACAAACCCTCTTGTTGGTAAGACAAGGGACAAGGTAACCTAAAAGCTTTCAGAGACATCATCTTGTGTGTGCATCACTTTATGTCTATGGATATCCTTGTTTGTTCCTTGTGGGACTAACCCGTGTAGGTATTGAAAGTGCAACTCACTCCAATAGATAGCTCCAAATGGTCTACATCAACATTGAGCATCCACATCTTCAACATCTACATGAAGTCATCATCGACAAAACCCAAGGTTAGTTCATCCCTCTTAGGGGGGGATCTCACATCTAGGGGGAGCTTTACTCTAAGAATTGAGCTAAAGCAACTCTAATGGTGTGAACACAACAAATGCTTTATGTAAAAGTGGTAAGCCCACTTGTGCTTAAACAATGAGTATGGCCTATGATCAAATGTTCTCATTTGACTCCTAAGTCAATATACTCATATATAGATGACCTAGTCATCGCCAATTGTTTGATAGATGCTAGAATTGGTTGTGCATGCTTTGCCACATATTTCAATTGCCATTTTATTGTGTGAGCATGTTGATTGCATATTTTACTCATTCGAGGACACCCACTTGTTGTTTTGATTGATTGGTTTTCTTTTCTTTTTCCAAGTGGATGAACAAGAATGCCGAAGAACCCTCTCTAGCTATCTGTGCTTTTCTCGTCTCAAACTCTATTCATGCTACATCACAAAATTTGATCAAGTCAGATTCGAACCACTCTATGTGAGGAGCACTCGGAGTCCCCGATTCGTCATAGACTTAAACTTCCAAAACTTCTTTGTGTGTTTCGGTCTGACCGATTCATCCATTTCGGTCATACCGAGATCACTAAGTCGATCTAGGTTTTCAATCTCGGTGCAACCGATTTGAACCTTTTGGTCACACCGAGTTTCAGTAACTGCTTGCAGTTATGAATCTTGGTGCCACCGAGTTGTTCCACTCGGTCAGACCGACAGGGTCGGGCTATATATACTCACGGGCAAAATTTTGGAAATTTCTCCGAAACCCCTTCGCCCGCGCATAGCTCGCTCTGCCTCCTGGGTCTCCGGATCGTCCTCCTCGTCGCCAGCCGCCTCCTGTCGCTGGTCTCCGCCCCCGTCAAATGGAATTCTTCCCCGCCGTTGCCGCCGTAGCGAGTTCATCGCCGAACTAGGGTATGGACTCGATCACAGTGCTATCCCCGTCCGATTCCTAGAACATTGTGTTCATTATGATTCTTACCACGATTGAAACGCTTCTATCCAGTCAAAACACTCCGTAGCTTAGAGTTGAATTGAAAATTTAGGGTTAGGTTTCCGCCGAAACCATATCGGACCCACCGAGTTGTGGAATTCGGTACCATCGATTTGGCTCAGGCCATTGCACATGTAATTTTCGGTCTGACCGAGAATTGCAAATCGGTGTGACCGAGTTCAGGACTTTGTGAAACCCTAGTAGTCTCGGTGCCACCGAACGGTGACTTGGTCTGACCAAGTTCACTAGTTTAGGTTCCAACACCTGCTTCGGTATCACCGAGTTTACAAATCGGTTGATCCGAAATGCTTTCTGTGGAAAACTAAAACTAAGTTTTTGACTCATTCTTTTGCAAAAAACCTCTGCATTTTGTGATGCTCATCCACTCTATCTCATCTATATCTATTCACAGGGTCTGCTGTCAGTGTTTGCAATATGTCTGATCAGAGTGACAGCCAGAACAGGTCAGAAGAGCAGGTTCACCTGAGTGAGGGCACTAGTCCCTCTAGCGGTTCAGATGATGGTAGCAGGAGCACTCCCAGCAACTTGCCCAAAGCTGCCACCAGAACAAGGAAGAAGAAAACTTCAGAGTCTAAGGATGAAGACTATGTGGCAGTTGAGGATGAGGCCACTTCCAAGAAGAAAGTGGTTAAGAAGGAATATAGCACTGCTGCTGCCACCAAGCCAGGCATGAAGCAAAAGGTGCCTGCAAATAGAATTCCAATGTCTAAGGCCAGAGCATCTACTCAAGTCCCTTTGGGATCTGAACCCAAAGAGGCTGCTGCAGAAGGGAAGAAGAGGAAGGAGAGGATCAAAAAGACCACTGCTAGAGTGCTTGGGAGATCCTCAATCATGAGAGATTCTGAAGAGGAAGAGGAAGAAGAGGCTGCTGCACCAGCACCTAAGGCCCAGAAGCTTATGGGTGATGCTATCAGGACAGGGGCTGCTTCATCAAAGCCTAAAGAAGCACCCAAAGCAGCCTCCAAGCCCAAGAGTGCACCTAAGAGGAATACCAAGAGTATACCAGCTGCTGAGAAGAACAAGGCCCCAGTGCCTGAAGTTGCTGCTGATGAATATGATGAAGGACAAGTCCTGAGAAAGCTCAAACCCAAGATTCCAGACCACAATGATGCTCATCCTATGGCTGAGAACATGAAGATCAGGAGAGACTCATGGTTGAGGCTATGGAGAGAGACAGATCCATATGCTACCAGGAGAAGGACTACTGTTGATTACAGGTTCCACACAAAGGAACAGCAGGACTTCTATGAGACAGTGTTGTTGGACAAGAAGCCTATAGTGTGTGAAATGAGGTGGGTCGACTGGAAGTATATCAAGGAAAATGAGGAACACTATCCTAGTGTGTTTGACAGCTTCAGTGCTTGTGGAGTTGCAGACTTTGTTGGGCAGAAGCTCACAAAGTGGAATGAGGAGCTCATAATGCAATTCTACTCCACATCACACTTCTATACAGATGGCAGGATAGTATGGATGTCTGAAGGTACAAGGTACCACTCAACTATTGAGGAATGGGCAAATCTGATCAATGCTCCTAAGGAAGAAGAAGATGACTTGGATGTCTATGCCAAGAAGAAGATGGATCACAACTCTATGGCAAACATGTACAAGGAGATTCCTGAAGATGATCTTGAGACTCACCAGTTTGGGTCAGTAAAACATTTGCTATCAGGGCTGCCTACAATCAATTGGATCCTTAGGCACACTCTCTTGCCCAAGTCTGGTGATCACAGAATGATCAGAGGCCATGCAATTAACTTGCTACATATATTTGATGTGCCACAGAAGTTCAAGGTCATGAGCCTTATAGTTGAGACTATCAAGAGGACTGCAGTAGACCAGAAAAGAAGTTGTGGATATGCCCCACAAATCCATGAGTTGATAAACTCAAAGATGGGCACAGGCACATACCTGTTGGATAAGGAACACTTCCCTATCTATCCTGACTTTGAGGACAATCAAGTTGTGATGAATGAGAATGAACCATCATCTGTACAAGCTCAAGAGAAAAAGGAGAAAGCAAAGAAAGAGAAGGCTGCCAAGATGCCAACTCAAGAGGAGGCATCTGAGTACTTTTTGAAAAGCAAGCAAGATCATCTTGGCTACCTGATTGCATCCACTCTGAGGATTGAGAAGGGACTGGCCACCCTAACTCAAAACCAGGAGAGCTTCGAAAGAATCGTGGAGCAAAAATTCTATGATTTAGATGTCAAAGTAACTGAGATTCAGTCAGTTGTGGAGTAGCTACAAGATGATATGCAGGAGAGGAAGGGTAGAACAACCACCGGTGCATTTTCCAGAGTGCCTCGAGCTCAGAGATCAACTGCAGTGCCTGTTCCAGACACCAGAGCCACTTCATCTGCACCAGCTACAGCTTTAGTGCAACCAGCTCCAGCACCAACTCCATCAGCTCCATCCACATAAACTGAAGCCTTCGTCCTTGGAGTTCTCCGGACACCACCACCTGAAGACCAAGCTTGAGAGACGTTCTAGTGCTATGCATTTTCTATGAACTTTTTGGTAACTTGTTGCCAAAGGGGGAGAAAAATGTCTAGATCATAGGCTTCGAGAGAGAGCGTTGCTTTTTATTCTCTCTTGCTTTGGTGGTTGAACTTTGTTTGTCTTTTGATTGCTTGAGATACTATGCTATTATCTGTGAGACATTGATGATCATGTGGTTGATCATAAGCTACACTTATGCTTGTTAGATGATATTATCTTACTTATCCTTATATGATCATTCACTTTGCTTGGTGATGAGTGCATGTATTTAATTCTTATCATTTTGAGCGCTCCACCAAGATGTATGTGACATGGAAGAGTAACCCATGATCCTAACTCATTGTGCATTTGCAGCCCAAAGCAAATCTTAAGATATGCACAAATTTAGGGGGAGCTCTTGCTTTTCACATACTTCTCAAAGCGACAATATCTTTCACTCTTATTATCATTTGTCGAAGCTTTGATCTATATGTTGTCATCAATTACCAAAAAGGGGGAGATTGAAAGTGCAACTATCCCTGGGTGGTTTTGGTAATTCCTAACAACATATAGCTCATTGAGCTAACATTATTCCAAGATTAATATTTCAGGAAAAGCTCAATGAATGGCATGGCATGGAAGAGGAAAGTGGATCCCTCAAAATTCTAAGGACAAAAAGTTTGGCTCAAGCTTCAAGATCAAGACTCTACATTTTATATTTTAGTGATCCAAGATCACATTGAGTCTATAGGAAAAGCCAAAACTATCAAGGAGGGATGAGGTGTTGCTTAATGGATTGCTTGCTCAGAATGCTTAGTGATATGCTCCAAAACCCTCAACTACCTTCCCACATCCACATATGACCTAAACCAAAAGTCAAACTCGGCCCCACTGATTCTTTCTATCCGGCGCCACCGAGTTTCAAATGTCATAGCCACTGCCACAAACCCTAGGCAAATCGGTCTCACTGATAGGGATCTCGGTCTCACCGAGATGGGATTGTAATCTCTCTGTTTCCCTTCGTAACGTTTTGGTCTTACCGAGATGAGCGATCGGTCCCACCGAGATTGCAATGTAAACTCTCTGTTTCCCTTTTGTAACATTTCGGTCTCACCGAGATGAGCAAATCGGTCCCATCAAGTTTACCTGACCAACTCTCTGGTTAGCTTATTACCAAAATCGGTCCCACCGAGTTTGTGTAATCGGTCACACCGAGATTACGTTATGCCCTAACCCTAACCGCTGCTCATATACTCTTTTGCATGCTTGCTTGAATTGTGTGGAGATTGCTTGACTTGTGCTAAGATAGCTAAAATCTGCCAAGAACTAAAATTGGGAAAAGGCTAAATTTTTATTTGGTCAAGTAGTCTAATCACCCCCCCTCTAGACATACTTTCGATCCTACACAATCCCTTCACGGTCACTTACGGAAGTGAGATCTGATAGATAATATTTTTGGTATTTTTGATATAAAGATGCAAAGTGAAAAGTAAAAGGCAAAGTAAAAACAAAATGAGATTAAAGTGATGGAGATTGATATGATGAGAATAGACCCGGGGACCATAGGTTTCACTAGTGGCTTCTCTCGAGAGCATAAGTTTTCTACGATGGGTGAACAAATTACTGTTGAGCAATTGACAGAATTGAACATAGTTATGAGAATATCTAGGCATGATCATGTATATAGGCATCACGTCCGTGACAAGTAGATCGAAACGATTCTGCATCTACTACTATTACTCCACTCATCGACCGCTATCCAGCATGCATCTAGAGTATTTAGTTAAAAACAGAGTAACGCTTTAAGCAAGATGACATGATGTAGAGAGATAAATTCATGCAATATGAAATAAACCCCATCTTGTTATCCTCGATGGCAACGATACAATACGTGTCTTGCTGACCCTTCTGTCATTGGGAAAGAACACTTCAAGATCGAACCCAGAGCTAAGCACTTCTCCCATGGCAAGAACTAGTTGGCCAATCTAGTTGGCCAAACCAAACGGATAGTTCGAAGAGACTTGCAAAGATAACCAATCATACATAAAAGAATTCAGAGAAGATTCAAATATTGTTCATAGATAGACTTGATCATAAACCCACAATTCATCGGTCTCAACAAACACAACGCAAAAGAAGAATATTACATCGACTAGTTCTCCACAAGAGAGGGGGAGAACATTGTATTGAGATCCAAAAAGAGAGAAGAAGCCATCTAGCTACTAACTATGGACCCGAAGGTCTGAGGTAAACTACTCACACTTCATCGGAGGGGCTATGATGATGTAGAAGCCCTCCGTGATGACGGCCCTCTCCGGCGGAGCTCCGGAACAGGCGCCAAGATGGGATCCCGTGGATACAGAAAGTTGCGGCGGTGGAATTAGGTTTTTGGCTCCTGTTCTGATCATTTGGGGGTACGTGGGTATATATAGGAGGAAGGAGTACGTCGGTGGAGCACCGTGGGGCCCACGAGGCAGGGGGCGCGCCCTGTAGGGGGGGTGCCCCCCTACCCTCGTGACCGCCTCCGGTACTTCTTGGGGTAGGGTCCAAGTCTCCTGGGTCTTATCCGAGAAGAAAATCATGTTCCAAAAAGGATTTTTTTTTGTTTGGACTCCGTTTGATATTCTTTTTCTTCGAAACACTGAAATAGGCAAAAACAATAATTCTGGGCTGGGTCTCCGGTTAATAGGTTAGTCCCAAAAATAATATAGAAGTAGAAAATAAAGCCCAATATAGTCCAAAACAGTAGATAATATAGCATGGAGCAATCAAGAATTATAGATACATTGGAGACGTATCAGGCATCCCCAAGCTTAATTCCTGCTCGTCCTCGAGTAGGTAAATGATAAAAAGAGAATTTTTTATGCGGAGTGCTACTTGGCATAATTTCAATGCAAAATTTCTGAATTGTGGTATGGATATTCAGATTATAAAGATTCAAGACAAAAGTTCATATTGACATAAAGAATAATAACACTTCAAGCATACTAATAAAGTAATTATGTATTCTCAAAATAACATGGCCAAAGAAAGTTATCCCTAAAAAATCCTATAGTCTGGCTATGCTCTATCTTCACCACACAAAGTATTTAAATCATGCACAACCCCGATGACAAGAAAAGAATTGTTTCATACTCTAACCTTTTTCAGAACTTTTTCAATCTTCACGCAATACATGAGCGTGAGCCGTGGACATAGCACTATGTGGAATAGAAGGGTGGTTGTGGAGAAGACAAAAATAGGGGAAGATAGTCTCACATCAACTAGGCGTATCAACGGGCTATGGAGATGCCCATCAATAGATATCAATGTGAGTGAGTAGGGATTGCCATGCAACGGATGCACTAGAGCTATAAGTATATGAAAGCTCATCAAAAGAAACTAAGTGGGTGTGCATCCAACTCGCTTGCTCACGAAGACCTAGGGCAATTTGAGGAAGCCCATCTAGGAATATACAAGCCAAGTTCTATAATGAAAAATTCCCACTAGTATATGAAAGTGACATAACAAGAAACTCTCTATCATGAAGATCATGGTGCTACTTTGAAGCACAAGTGTGGTAAAAGGATAGTAACATTGTCCCTTCTCTCTTTTTCTCTCATTTTTTTATTTGGGCCTTTTCTCTTTTTTATGGCCTCTTTTTTTCATCCGGAGTCTCATCCTGACTTATGGGGGAATCATAGTCTCCATCATCCTTTCCTCACCTGGGACAATGCTCTAGAAAATGATGATCATCACACTTTTATTTTTCTTACAACTCAACAATTACAACTCCATACTTAGAACAAATATGACTCTATATGAATGCCTCCGGCGGTGTACCGGGATATGCAATGAATCAAGAGTGACATGTATGAAAGAATTATGAATGGTGGCTTTGCCACAAATACGATGTCAACTACATGATCATGCTAGCAATATGACAATGATGGAGCATGTCATAATAAACGAAATGGTGGAAAGTTGCATGGCAATATATCTTGGAATGGCTATGGAAATGCCATGATAGGTAGGTATGGTGACTGTTTTGAGGAAGGTATATGGTGGGTGTATGATACCGGCGAAAGGTGCGCGGTATTAGAGAGGCTAGCAATGGTGGAAGGATGGGAAAAAGTGCATATAATCCATGGACTCAACATTAGTCATAAAGAACTCATATACTTATTGCAAAAATCTAGAAGTTATCAAAGAAAAGTATTACGCGCATGCTCCTAGGGGGATAGATTGGTAGGAAAATATGATCGCTCGTCCCCGACCGCCACTCATAAGGAAGACAATCAATAAATAAATTATGCTCCGACTTCATCACAGAACGGTTCACCATACGTGCATGCTACGGGAATCACAAACTTTAACACAAGTATTCTTTAAATTCACAACTACTAAACTAGCATAACTCTAATATTATCACCTCCATATCTCAAAACAATTATCACACTTCAATCTTCTCTTAGTATTCAACGCACTCAAAAGAAAATTTCACATATCTTGAACACCAGGCATATTTATATTAAGCAAATTACCATGCTATCAAGACTCTCAAAATAATTTAAGTGAGGCATGAGAGATCAATAGTTTATTTAAAAAAAACCACCACCGTGCTCTAAAAGATCTAAGTGAAGCACATAGAGCAAAATTATAACGCTCAAAAGATATAAGTGAAGCACATAGAGCAAAACTACATAGCTCAAAAGATATAAGTGAAGCACATGGAGTATTCTATCAAATTTCAATTCAAGTATGGCTCTCTCAAAAGGTGTGTACAGCAAGGATGATTTTAGCATACTAACAAACAAAGAAACAAATAATACAAGACGCTCCAAGCAACACACATATCATGTTGGTGAATAAAAATATAGCTCCAAGTAAATTACCGATGGAAGTGGACGAAAGAGGGGATGCCTTCTGGGGCATCCCCAAGCTTTGAATTTTTGGTGTCCTTGGATTATCTTGGGGTTGCCATGGGCATGCCCAAGCTTAGGCTCTTGCCACTCCTTGTTCCATAATCCATCAAAAGAACTCACCCAAAACTTGAAAACTTCACAACACAAAACTCAATAGAAATCTCGTGAGCTCCGTTAGAGAAAGAAAACATAAAACCACTTCAAGGTATTGTAATGAACTCATTCTTTATTTATTTTTGTGTTAAACCTACTGTATTCCAACTTCTCTATGGATTATAAACTATTTTACTAGCCATAGATTCTTCAAAATGAATTAACTAAATAGCACTCTTCAAATAAAAATGGCAGCAGTTATCGTGAGCGCTAAAGTTTCTGTTTTTTACAGCAAGTTCAACAAGACTTTCCCCAAGTCTTCCAACGGTTCTACTTGGCACAAACACTAATTAAACACAAAAAACACAACCAAAACAGAGGCTAGATAATTTATTTATTAAATAACAACAAGGAATAATATTGGGTTGTCTCCCAACAAGCGCTTTTCTTTAAAGCCTTATAGCTAGGTATTGATAATTTTAACGATGCTCACATGAAAGACAAGAATTGAAGCACAAAAGGAGCATCATAAAGCATGTGACAAACACATCTAAGTCTAGCATACTTCCTATGCATGGGCATCTTATAGGAAAACAAATTATCAAGGCTAGCAAAAACTAGCATATGCAAAGAAGCGGAAAGAAACAATAGCAATCTCAACATAACGAGAGGTAATTTAGTAACATGAAAATTTCTACCGCCATATTTTCCTCTCTCATAATAATTATACGTAGGATCTAAAGAAAATTCAACAAAATAGCTATCACATAAAATATTTTCAATATGATCCACATGCATGCAAAATTGACACTCTTCCAAAATAGTGGGATTAACATTAACTAAAGTCATGATCTCTCGAGTCCCACTTTTATCAAAAATTTCATAAGATTGAACATTCTCCAAATATGTGGGATCTAAAGTTGACACTCTTCCAAACCCACTTTCAATAATATTGCAAACACTATTATCAATCTTATATTCATCATGGGGTTTAAATAAATTTTCAAGATCAAAAGAAGAATCACCCCAATCATGATCATTGCAACAAGTAGAGGACATAGTAAAACTAGCATCCCCAAGCTTATGGTTTTGCATATTATTAGCACAATTGACACTCATAGAATTTATACTATTATCATTGCAATCATGCTTTCTATTCAAAGATCTATCGTGAATCGCTTCATAAAGTAATTCATCACACTTTTCAGATTCACGAATTTCAAGCAAAACCGCATAAGGATAAACTAGTGCACAAAACTCACTAGCAATTGGTTCATCATAATAGGATCTCTTAAAAAGATTAGCAAGTGGATGAGGATCCATAGATCTTAGGTTCTCTGTTTAGTAATAAATAAACAACTATTCCAGCGGTGACCGCCTCCGACCTTGCCTATCGCGGACGGGTGGGGGCATGGTGGATGCTACGTCTTGAGCTTGCGTTGGTTTTCCCCGAAGAGGAAGGGATGATGCAGTAGAGTAGCGTAAGTATTTCCCTCAGTTTTTGAGAACCAAGGTATCAATCCAGTAGGAGGCCACGCACAAGTCCCTCATACCTACACAACACAAAGAGCTCAACGCAACCAACACAATTAGGGGTTGTCAACCCCTTCCCAGTCACTTACAGAAGTGAGATCCGACAGATAATATTTTTGGTATTTTTGATATAAAGATGCAAAGTGAAAAGTAAAAGGCAAAGTAAAAAGAAAACGAGATTAAAGTGATGGAGATTGATATGATGAGAATAGACCCGGGGGCCATAGGTTTCACTAGTGGCTTCTCTCGAGAGCATAAGTTTTCTACGGTGGGTGAAAAAATTACTGTTGAGCAATTGACAGAATTGAGCATAGTTATGAGAATATCTAGGCATGATCATGTATATAGGCATCACGTCCATGACAAGTAGATCAAAACGATTCTGCATCTACTACTATTACTCCACTCATCGACCGCTATCCAGCATGCATCTAGAGTATTAAGTTAAAAACAGAGTAACGCTTTAAGCAAGATGACATGATGTAGAGAGATAAATTCATGCAATATGAAATAAACCCCATCTTGTTATCCTCGATGGCAACGATACAATACGTGTCTTGTTTCCCCTTCTGTCACTGGGAAAGAACACCGCAAGATCGAACCCAAAGCTAAGCACTTCTCCCATGGCAAGAACTACCAATCTAGTTCGCCAAACCAAACGGATAATTCGAAGAGACTTGCAAAGATAACCAATCATACATAAAAGAATTTAGGGAAGATTCAAATATTGTTCATAGATAGACTTGATCATAGACCCACAATTCATCGGTCTCAACAAACACACCGCAAAAGAAGAAGATTACATCGAATAGATCTCCACAAGAGAGGGGGAGAACATTGTATTGAGATCGAAAAAGAGAGAAGAAGACATCTAGCTACTAACTATGGACCCGAAGGTCTGAGGTAAACTACTCACACTTCATCGGAGGGGCTATGATGATGTAGAAGCCCTCCGTGATGACGGCCCTCTCCGGCGGAGCTCCGGAACAGGCCCGAAGATGGGATCTCGTGGATACAGAAAGTTGTGGCGGTGGAATTAGGTTTTTGGCTCCTGTTCTGATCATTTGGGGGTACGTGGGTATATATAGGAGGAAGGAGTACGTCGGTTTTTGGCTACCCTCATGACCGCCTCCGGTACTTCTTGGAGTAGGGTCCAAGTCTCCTGGGTCTTATCCGAGAAGAAAATCACGTTCCAAAAAGGATTTTTCTGTTTGGACTCCGTTTGATATTCTGTTTCTTCGAAACACTGAAATAGGCAAAAAACAGCAATTCTGGGCTGGTCCTCCGGTTAATAGGTTAGTCCCAAAAATAATATAAAAGTGGAAAATAAAGCCCAATATAGTCGACAACAGTAGATAATATAGCATGGAGCAATCAAAAATTATAGATAAGTTGGAGACGTATCACGGACGTGGCGAGAGCGAGGATAAGTGGCGAGCGACGTCGTGCCGGTGGGGGCTTATGACAATAGGGCGAGTTGGGCACGGCGCAACCCTAGAAGGCCGGGAAACAATACTTATAGGAGGAAGGTAGCACGACAGTCATCGGAATTCAATGCATAATTAAGAAGGCATGGCTTAGCGCGCCAGCTTGCCGTGGAAAACTAGAGAAACTGAAATTCTTACTGTGCCGTCCCGTCCCGTCCGTGCTGGGTCGCACGCCGGCATGACGGTCAAACGAGTGCACTCGAATCATCTCCCTCCTTGTCAATAATGATTCGACGGATTTAAAAGGCCCGCCACAGTTAAAGCATATCTTTTTCGCATCAGTTAGCTGCCTTAATTACGGCCGGCTGCATGCATGCACTCAAAATCGCTCGCAGCCAGTACGCGGAGCAGCATGCAATGAGTCGCAGCCGAGGGCATTAGTTTATGAACTTTAGCTGGGAGATAAGGCATTTGTGAATGTTTTTGCTGGCAGTTTCTTCAGATTCGCATGGCATTTTCTTCAGAGCATCTTGTCAGTTTCTTCATAGGTAGGCATTTTTATTCAAAAAACTGCCACTTCGGATCTTGCGTCGCAACTAAAACTGCCAGGAGCGCATTAGTAGGCTAGCTAGTGATCAATCAGTAACTTGTAAACACTGAGCGAACAGATATAAGGAACTGTTAATGCATCTCAATGATTCACAGATCATATACAAATATGTAGCTCCAAAAGCAAAGATCAGCCACAACTAAAACCAACTAGTACGATTCCCATACATAAGATCAACATGTTAATGCATCTCAATGATTCACAGATCATATACAAATATGCAGCTCCAAAAGCAAAGATCTAGAAAAAACATATGTTCTTCCTACTAACATGGATGCTTCTCTGGGCCAACATTCAGTACAGACTGAAAGACAAATTTGTTTGTGAATTCTACAATTCCTCTTGCAAACGTAACTGGTTTCACCAACAGCTGGAACCATGAGAATGAACCACACATGATGGAGGAACATCCACTGCAATATGATTTGGTCTTCTCTCGATCACACGGCGATACTATTTTCGGAATACAAACTTTAACTTAGGAAAAATGATGCCCATTGTATAATCATACCAAAGCAATGAAGCACCTAGTGTTGGCCAATAAATAGTACAGTACTACTTTTCTGCAGTCCATGAAGTGACTGTCCAATCTTTCTATGTCTATTTTCAAATGGCATTGCATGCAATGACTATAGTATTATCTTGTGCTGTTCAACCAAAATTGTGGTCACTTTGTGTGTTTGCCAAATAGCAACGGGCAGACATCTCTGTCTGCACAAATATCAAGCAGGTAGTAAACATATACCCCACCTTGTATTTTCGGTTTAAACATGTCTCTTCTGCTTAGCATCTATCATGTTTTGCACTGGACAATTTGATGCAGTCATGTTCTGCCCTGGACAATTTCATACTGAATTGATTTGCTTGTTCAGAGCAGAAATATAGTGCCTATTCTTCACCAGACCAAGGATATCCATGTTCGCAGTGATGGAAGAGGTGAAATCGATACAACCGAAATTGAGCATCCAATAATTGAATCATGTCCTGCACCTCCAATGTAGGTCCACCCTGCCAATAAATTCACATGCAAACCACTAGTATTACTATCTAATGACAGTAGCAAGATAGTAGGAAACCATGTACCTTCTTAATGAACAGCTCATATTGCCACCAATTGGATATAAAGGTTTGGAAGAAAACATGCTCCTAATGTTCAACCAGTTGGACTTTTTGTGCAGTTCCACTAAAATCGAGCATCCCTGTTTGCATAGATATTGAAAGTGTGATTACTATAAAAGTGGCACTAGTCGAAGCATAGACTCACAAATATAAGCATTCCAATTTCTTAATGGGAAAAGGTAGAAAGACTGTTTCTAACCACCTATTTGAAGGAATAAATAAGGCAACAATGGCTGATGTCAGAAAGGCATATATAGTTCTTTCTGAAAGAATGATCGATTCTTGACCTTTCCTCCTCTTTTAAGCATATTTTGTGTAGTTCAACTAAAATAAAATGCCATCACTGCCTTGACAATTTAGTGACACTATACAAAAGTAAATGACTTAACATTATATCATGATGTCAGGTATGTAGTCGACAGGCATTAGAGACAAACTTATAGACCTCCTCCGATAACATAATGAACATTAATTTTAACTAAGGTGTGACTAGCTTTACCGGGATAATTTGAGTGAACTCTACACCCTCTATTCCTTAATATAAGACGTTTTTGCGGTTCGGTTTAAAGTACCCAAATGTTTAGTATTTAGAAAAACAGGTAGTAGCTTTCTTGAGCACATATATAGGAAAGCTTGACACATTTTATTTATGTCCATACGCTAATGCAACACCATTCAAAACTTTGAATACTACAAATATACACTAATCCAGTGGCTAGTGCAATAGTAGAGTAGTTCTTTTATTAAAAGGTACAGTACAATGGTTTTACTGAACAGATTTCAATATACTCTGGCACTAGAAGATTTCTATAAGAATTAACAATACAAAATGTAAAGGTATCACGTTTCAGCATTGGTATACTAGTTGTGCATGAGCATTAAATCAAATACAAAAGTCTGAAGGTAACTAGCATTATTAACTAATGATAGTATAAAAAATTGCAAACCATGTACCTCCAAGGAAAATATCATTTCGAACTCGGGGGGACCTTAAAAATTTCTATCCCAATCTTGATAATCGATCGAACATAAAAACTTGATCGAACGAATCAATAGAATAGCCGGAGGAGGAGGTGCCCACTCTTGACCTTTCCTCTTGTCTTCATAATTTTTTGTGCAGTTTCACCAAAATAAAATGACATCAGCGCCTTCACATTTTGGTGACACTGTACAAAAAAATTAACTTATCTTATGAAAGTGAGGTATGTAATCTATAAGCATTAACAGTGCAAAAATCTGAAGGTAGTACCAAGTTTCATCGTTGGTATACTGGCTGTGCAACAACATTAGAATGCCTTAGCTGAAAAATCTTTAATACATCCACAATCAATAGCTAACCCTAAAATAATCCAGTGACATTAAATGGCATTGCTTAAATTTATTGGTGGCATTAGACTGAGTGCGACATTAGTTAAATGTGGCACCACTTTAGGAGTAGCATTGCTTGACTTGACTGCTGGTGTTATACTAATAGCAAAAAAGTGACAATAAGAGCATGGGAGGTCCATTCGGATAGTGGGCGCACCAGTACGATGTACCTCCATAGACGCATGGAGTGGTGAGGGAGGTATGGTTGCCCAGAGCAACAAATATCCAGGCAGGATATGTGGATTACGTCCCTTTTTGTTATGTTTAGCCACCTTTTTCCTATGTGAGGACAACAAACCGATTGACTTGGTCATTCTCTATTGCGTTGTCATGCTTTTCTACCCTTCTTCAACCAAGAGACACAAGACTCGTTCCTTAGCTACTGATTTTCCCCTTTTCAACCTTGATGCGGGTTCGATGCCTACTCTCTTGGACAGTACAGTCTCCCTTCCTTTACTTATTCAAACCAGACATGGATTAGTCTGCATGAAGTAGTGTTTCCTTTAATAGTGCAAATTAAGGTTTTCGTCTGTGTGACCAGCAGAGCAGAGGATAGAAAATTGGGAAGATGGTGGAGTGGAAAAACATCAACATGCAACGACATGGCAGGTGGGGCAATAGAACAAGGGTATGGTTCAAAAAGAGGTAGCATACCTGAGGGTCGGCAGGAAGTGGCTTCGCTCGTGGTCGTCGTCCTTTGCACGCACTACGACAGCGAGCTTGGGGACGGAGGCCATCCTGCGCGGGCGCTAGGTCTGAGAGGACGGCCTTGTCATTAGTGCGTGACCTCGCTCGCCGACGACGAGTGCGTCAATGCTGCACGTCATTTTCTTCCCCAGCGGATCTGTGACCACCGGTGAGGAGGGAGAGAGAGGCCGTCTTTTTTAGATCTTGAGAGAGGGTGATAGTGTGAGAAGCAAGTGGGCAGCCCTTAGCAAGAAAGCTCTGAAGCTCCAGCCTATATTTTTTTATACTACTAGTACTAGAGGTGGAGTAGTGGTAGAGTAGTTTATATTTGCTCTGCAAATAGTACTAGTTAGTCGTGCTTCAAAACTGAATGGCACACCATTAAAAAAATAAAGTCGAGAAATAATGCGGCACCTCGGGCCAACGTGGCCAGATCGCATTTTGCACGAGAAATTACACACCATGTTTCGTTGACATGTGGTCCCGTTCCAACATGTCAGTGAGACGACAACGAGTCCTTTTGTACAATTTCCAAAAGGATGTGTAGGCCGGGGCGCCTCTTCGTGTACCATGGCAAACTGGTAACCGTCCACCGACTCTTCGCCTTTCCCTCTCGATTTCGAACTGCTGTCGCACGCTCTTCCTCCCTCCTCCATTTGCCTTCACCCTTCCCTTCTGCCATTGTTTGATCGTCTTCTCCATGGAGGGAACAAGCCAGAAATAACCCCATTATTCTTGCCCCGATCGGAAAGATGACGTGATGGGGGAACTCATTGATCGGTGCGACGTCATCGCCTCAGCTAGCATGGCATGTTCGTTCAAGAACATTCTCGACTCAACTAATAACATCATTACAAGGAACCCAAGGGTCCAGGAGCGGTTTGATCTCCCTTATCTTCCTCGCTATAAGCCTGTTCACATGGGCGCGGACGACGGAGGTCTTGCCTTATGCAAGTTGATGCCGCTTGATAACGATACGTGTGATGTCAACATGCCATCCCTTCAGGGTAAGGCCTGGGCTGGCGCAAATGGAGATTGGGTTGTTTATATTGGGTACAATTGCGAGTGGGAACCTATGAATGTGTACACTCGTCAGCGGATTCCACTTCCAAAAATTTCTCAGAGTGCCCCGAGGTTGAGCACACAGATGATCTACGTACGTTCAAATATGATCATGGTGACTCTCGTCTACGGTAGATAGCAATTTGTCGAGTTCCCAACCACTCTTGGAATTACAAGAACTATCAAGTTGTTGCTATCTTCGGCAAGCTTGTTGCCTTCCTTACTGATTCCACGGTTCGTCCATGGATATTGCTCAAAAATTAGTTTCTGTACATGGATGAGTACTGTGATGCAATTGACTACGAGGATCTTGTGTTTGTTGCCACCACTCGTGGCACTATTTTTGCATGGGATCCTCGTAGTTTCGGTACGTTTGTCTTCCACTGTAATTATAATTGTTTCATCCACATGCATGCTGGTTAGAAAGTTTCCCTTTACTAATTAACCTTCTTGTGTTTCCAAGGTCCTGTGAACATTCCACCACCTATACTTGAAAAATTTTATAACCAAGGGGGAGATGACGATGGTGATGATCACGAGCATGAGGACGATCAAAACTTATATACTCAGTGGCAGCTGGCAACTAATTCCAATGGATCACCTCTTCTTGTTTGTATAGAGTGCACTGAGATTGTTACTACTAAGGAGCACGTGTTGTCTCCAATGGTCGCCCTCTCCGGACCTATTCCAACACCCGTTGCAGGTATTCGGGATGGATACTGGTGTGCTAGCGCCAACACCTTCTGCCTGGTACAATATTGATAGTCTTGGAGCAAACTCGTTCTTCCTTGGACCAAACTATCCAATGATGGTTAAAGGCGATCCAGCTGCTGTTGACACAATGTTACTACCATTTATGAGAAGCAACTGTATCTATACCTCAGACATTGCTGTGGTTCCCTACCCTGCTCCTGATATATGTTGCTTCAGCCTAGATGATCAGTCCTGCGTTGCTCTCAATATTGACAATAGCTGGCCCTTCCCAGAGCACCTATGGTTCAAAGCAAGCATTTCCAATGCCAAGGATTGGTTGAGTTGAAGTTCATTTCATTGCTTGTTATTTGTTGTGTGACGAAAACTTCAGTATTTACTAGAATGTTTTGTTGGAAATAATCTATAATCTAACATGTATCATCATTGTCGTTGTGTGTTGATGACTTGTTGTATGTAATGAATGGTACATTTGCAAATGCGTGTCATAGACTCAATTTATGAATGGTTTTCGAGTCAGTTCTTGGAGTGTGAGTACCGTAGTAGTATAGCTAGCATCCGGTTAGTATATGAAGTTGCCACATCACATAGAGCCAACCTAATATTGGAGTACCAGATCTGAGATGCCACGTGTACCAGATGAATGACTCCAAGTTCGACCACCGTGATGCTAGGTGCGAGCCGAGGAACACTGTTGGAGAGACCCCCCTCATAATTTTCCTACATTGGTCGTTTGATTCATAGGATAGAATGCTATAGGATTTTTTTCCTATGTAATCATGTTTTAATTGGCAATCTAGTATCCACTCCAACTTTTGTTGCACTTCCTTTGATCCTACGAAGAGAGTACTTGCTCTAAATGATGTGCCGCTGCAAGAGCCGCCTATATTAATTAAGCATGCTCTAAAAAGGTGGACCAGCTCTAGCTATAGTAGTACTGTACTAGGTTAGTAGGTGACCTTGCGCTTGGCTCTTCTCCTCTTCCGAAAGTCGAACAATAATGTTGGTACTACTTTTGGCAATCTGACACCAAATGAACTGCTGCACGTCCACCGCTTGTAAGCAAAAGTTTCTCCTCATGCTGCGAGCCACCACGCATGCGTTGGCGAGGGAGAAGGCGTAGTAAGAAAGCTTCTCGTCGTTCTGCGAGTTGATGGGACACATCAAAGTTACGTATTTATTAGTACTCTCTTCAAAAAGGGCTGACTATGTCCATGGCTACCATCCCGTGCTCTTTCATTGAGTACGTGCACTATTCACGTGCCATCGAGGAGAAAAAATATTGCGTAGTACTAGGTGCCATCGAAGTGGACGACTCACTTACGCACTGCATATCTCCATTTTCTTGCATGACACGCCACCTTGATAATAGATGTCCCACGTGTCATGGAGGCATATAGTATGATTTTGTAAAATGGAGGCATATAGATGTCCCGCGTGTCAGCAACATGATGAACAAAGCTCATGTCTTAAATGAAAGAGTGGAAGAACATAGATTCCCGACGATCGAGAAGGAGCTAAAAACCTCGGGGTGGAGCGTCCGCACTCATAATATTTTATATTATTCAACGATATAAAATCAACCAAATCTCTCCACGTTCATATACCATTCTATAGTACTATGAGAATAACTTTGCACGTAAGCCATTGATTCACTCTATCCAATGGTCATAGTTGGAAAATCCAAAGAAAACCAAGCATTGGATCAACTCTTTTTTCGAGATCAACTCTTTTAGCACTTAGATTTTTGCCGCCTTCCCACCTAGCCCACCTATATATCCGCTCAAGTGTGATGACCACAGGAGCTATCCACTCAGATTGTATGTTAAAAAAATAAAGGTTGATAACTAATGCGGCACCTCAGGCCAATGTGGCCAGATCGCATTTTGCACGAGAAATTACACACCATGTTTCGTTGACATGTGGTCCCATTCAACATGTCAGTGAGACAATGACGAGTGCTTTTGTACAATTTCCCAAAGGACATGTTGGCCGGGGCACCTCTTCGTGTACCATGGCAAACTAGCAACCGTCCACTGACTCTTCGCCTTTCCCCCTTGATTTGGAACTGCTGTCGCACGCTCTTCCTCCCTCCTCCATTTGCCTTCACCCTTCCTTCTGCCATTGTTCGATCGTCTTCTCCATGGAGGGAACAAGCCGGAAACGACCCCGTTATTCTTTCCTCGATCTGAAAGATGACGTGGTGGGGAAACTCATTGATCGGTGCGACGTCATCACCTCGGCTAGCATGGCAGGTTCGTTCAAGAACATTCTCGACTCAACTAATAACATCATTACAAGGAACCCAAGCGTCCAGGAGCGGTTTGATCTCCCTTATCTTCTTCGCTATAAGCCTGTTCGCATGGGTGTGGACGGCGGAAGCCTCGCCTTGTGCAAGTTGATGCCGCTTGATAACGATATGTGTGATGTCAAGATGCCATCGCTTCAGGGTAAGGCCTGGGCTGGCGCAAATGGAGATTGGGTTGTTTATATTGGGTACAATTGCATGGGAGCTTGTGAATGTGTACACTCGTTAGTGGATTCCACTTCCAAAAATCTCAGAGTGCCCTAAGGTTGAGCACACAGATGATCTACGTATGTTCAAATATAATCATGGTGACTATCGTCTACGGAAGATAGCATTTTGTCGAGTTCCCAACCACTCTCGGAATTACAAGAACTATCAAGTTGTTTCTATCTTTCACAAGCTTGTTGCCGTCCTTCGTGGTTCGACTGGATGGATATTGCTCAAAAATTACTTTCTATACACGGATGTGTACTGTGATGCAATTCAATATGAGGATCTTGTGTTTGCTGCCACCACTCTTGGCACTGTTTTTGCATGGGATCCTCGTAGTTTCGGTACGTTTGTCTTCTATCGTTATAATTGTTTCATCCACATGCATGTGAGTTAGCAAGTTTCCCTTCTCTACTAATTAACCTTCTTCTTGTGTTTCCAAGGTCCTATGAACATTCCACCACCGATACTTGAAATTTTTTATAACCAAGGGGAAGATGACGATGGTGATGATCACAAGCAGGAGGACGAGTAGGGCCCATATGCTCACTGGCGGCTAGCAACTAATTCCAATGGATCACCCCTTCTTGTCTGTATACAGCCCACTGCTGATGTTACTACTAAGGGGGCAGGTGTTGTCTCCCATGGTCGCACTCTCCGGACCTATTCCAACACCTGTTGCATGGTATTCGGCATGGATACTAGTGTGTTAGCGCCAACACCTTCTCCCTGGTAGAGTATTGATAGTCTTGGAGAAAACTTGCTCTTCCTTGGACAAAACTATCCAATGATGGTGAAAGGCGATCCCACTGCTGTTGACACAACGTTACTACCATGTATGAGAAGCAACTGTATCTATGCATTGGACATTGCAGTGGTTCCCTACCCTGGTCCTGATATAGTAGGCCGCTTCAACCTGAATGATCAGTCCCGCGTTGGTCTCAAGATTGACAGTAGCTGGCTCTTCACAGAGAATCGCTTGTGGTTCAAAGCAAGCGTTTCCAATGCCGAGGATTGGTTGATTTGAAGTTCATTTCATTGCTTGTTATTTGTTGTGTGATGAAAACTTTTGTATTTATAATGTATCCTTCTTGTCATTGTGGGTTGATGACCTGTTGTATGTAATAAAATGATATGCCTGTGATAAACTTACTAAATTTATGAATGTCTTTCGAGTGGCTTCTCTGAGTGGGTGCTGCGACGAGGCAAAAAAATATTTTCCAAATACATAATTGTACGTGCATTGCAACAGGTTATCGGATGATAGTACACTATTTGTACTAGCTTCACATGCTGCACTATCTCTACGTCTACATATGTAATACAACAAGTTTTAAACTTGAGACCAGCCACCCATCCTCTCAAATAACACCTTTTAACCTAGCACAGACTCCAGGAAATTTGGCCACAGTGTGAGGTGGGCCATATGTTAATGTGTTCGTTGTACGTAACCAGCACCTCGAATCCTCGATACTACTACTAGTACTATAAGTATTAGGAGTAGTAGGGTGGCATGGGCTAGAACAAGCATTCACGTCTAGGAGTATGGCACACGCCACCAGCACGCCTTCCATTTGACACCATATTTCTTGGAGTCCGTGCTACAGCAATCTCTTCAACCTCGTCGTTTCTCTAACTCAGCCATCGTGTGGCGGGCGAGGTGGGGGTTTGCCGATAATCAGTTTCCTCAACTGTGGTCCCACATGTAAGGCCAACTCCAACGCATGACCCCAAACGGACCTCCGTTTCGCCCGGGTTCTGTCCGTTTGGGTAGGGCAATGGGGTCGTGTCTAGGACATTTCTCGGAAGCGATGGCCGTGCGCCGAACGCGCGGATGCATCCCGGCCGCGTACATTTTTCTTTGCAAACACATATCTTTTTTTCATCATTGATTTTTTGGTACATGGAAATACATCACCAAATATTTGACTAGAAAAGCAAGACCAAAGAAAACAAGAAGCACAAGAATGCATTTTAGAAGATATCCAACTTCCATAACTGCTCCTGTAAGTTGGATTAGTGCCTTCTCGATGCATTCATTGTTGATATGCACAAAATCAATCTTGTGTGCTTCTTTCTTCTTCGACTGTAAAGAAGTAGACGTGTCTAGCCTCTATTCTATCAACAAGTGCACTAGTCTCATCTCTAGCCTCTATGCTAGCTAAAAGTGCTATAACATCTACTAAATTGCGCTCTATACATATATCATTGTACTCTTCTTCCCAATACCAAAACTTGTATCCATTCTACACAATAAAATTTTAAGTTAGCACAACTAGTCTAATCCGAGAGCACAACCAAAGATTTGGTCGAGTTCTTCCTCCTTTTGCCGACACGTGGGACATCCAGCATCCAGGTCGTGTCATGCAAGAAAATAAAGTGGTAGTTGAAGCCACCTGATGTGCATCTTGGGTTAAACTGTAAATAGAATCTTACTACTCTTGAGTAACTCCAAAAGTGGCCACCAAGATCTTTATTGGATTTGTTTATCATCACCAGCACGTCGAGGTGAAAGATGTGCAGGCTCAGTGGGTCCTCTTGCGTTTTCACTGACATGTGGGACCGCATATGAGCAAACAGACGATGGGCTCCGCGCGTCTGCTAGCTGGCTGAGAAGAGAGATAGAGGAGAGTTGAGCACGGACTCCAGGAAATTTGTTCTTCGTAACCGGCACCTCGATATAGTGGGGTGGCATGGGCCATAACTAGCATTCATGTCTAGCAGTACGGCACACGCCACCCACACGGATCCCATCCCACACCAATTTTCTTGGAGTCCGTGCTAAAACCATCTCTTCTCCCTCCTGTTTTCTCAGCCATTGCATGGTGGGCGGCGTGGGGGTTTGCCTATAATCGGTTTGCTCAACTACAGTACCACTTGTAAGTGAAAATGCAACACAACACGCATTCCCCCTTGAGCGGCGTGCCAGACCAACCGTGTGGGGGTGTGATGCGAACACGACAGGCTTTCCTTTTGAACTTGTAACTTGTAAAATTTGGTTCTGCTCCATGGCGTGACCGATATATAGAAATAACGATTTTCCCTAGAGTATGAGTAGTTTGGTTCTGGCGCGGTTCATGCATGGTGTGCATAGGAAAATTATGAAGTTGATGCGAAAGGTAAGATAATTACTAGTAGTAACATATCCTACTACATGGATTTGACAGAAAGATAAAGATACATACGGATCCATCAACGACATCCTCACGCCCTAGAGCACCGGGTCACCAACCGACATGTGAGGAGCAGCGGCGTTGGCGGCAAGCTCAACGTGCTTCTAAACAATGCCGTCCAAGGTTGCCGTGCGGTCCAAGAAGGCTAGCGTCCTATCGTCCTCCTCTTGCATGTAGTAGTCCTTGTGGACGATTTGCGCGTAGATGTGGGTGATTATGTCAATGGTGTCTTGCTGCACCAGGCGCTGCGCGGCGAGCGTGACCTCGAGGTGGACATTCTCCAGCGCGACGGCAGGTAGTCGCATGGCCACCAGTGCGTCGAAGAGGTTGTCACCATAGAGGCCGTTGAGGGTGGCAGGCATCGCAGAGCCTAGGTGTGTGTGCTGGAGGCGTACATCAAGGTCCTCCGCGAGCTTCTTGACGATGGTGAACTTGTCGAGGAAGCCGACGAGGACCTTGTCGAACAAGGAGACGAAGTTGTCGTCCAAGCGGCCCCTCACCTTGGTGGCCTCAAGAACTACCTGGAGACTTTCCTCGGTGCTGGGCCGCAGGCCGGCGTCGTGGACCATCTGGCATAGCCGGCTGATGCTCACGCTCATCGCCTCCATAGCTTCTAGTCAACTGATCTTGTGATTGGAGTGATCACTCTTGCCCTTGGGTGCGTAGGTGCGTAGGATTTCGTAGATTGGACTGGCGGGAGCCTTTATATGAGAAGTGCAGACTGCGTTGAATTCACGTGTGTGTTGGCCATCTACTCCTCGCCCCTCTACTGCACTTGCCTTTGGCTGTATGACAGGTTGGCCAGCCACCTGTTGGGCCCATGTGTCATACACCCAGAGGCAGGTGCGGTAAGTCAATGAAGCTGCGTCCCCCTCCGTGCCCGTGCATGGTTTCAATGACTTGAGACTACCAAACATAACATGCAGTGGTTAGTTCATTGCATGTAATCCTATTAAGGTGCAAAAGACATTAAGTTATCTTGCCGATAGGAATAAAACAATATACCATGTATTTATTTACAGAAGGAGTAGAAATTTTTTGGTTACATGCATTACTAGATATTGCTAGTCAAATACTAAATCTAGATGGACGTGGTAGTACTACTAAATCTAGATGGTGGTGCTAGTACTACTACTAGTAGTAGTATACCAACGTAGTAGCACTATACTACCCGTTGGTCAAATTATTACGTGCTGCTCCTCACAGTGAAGTGATAAGACCCTACGCCGGAGATGACACCTGAGTATAGGCGCCGTGTTCGGCATACCATAGTCAGCCTCACCGTCTGCAGTCACTATCATCATGGCTGTAGACCTAGCCTACTTACAACTAGCCGTGTTCGACATAATTTCCCGTGTGTAGATGCCCGTGCATTACACGGAACACCAAGATTGGGGGTGGAAGGCACCGGCAGCAGCCATCGCGCCAGATTTTTCCATGGCCTTCTAGATGTGGTGGGGAGAAGATAAGGCTGATTTTGAGAGACAAAGAGTTGTTTGTAAATAGGGAACAAGTGCGGGCATCTTTTTAGAAAACTGGAGAAGTTTGGTTTGTATGCGTCAGATCTAGATTCGACGGCTATTGGTGAAAGATGGCAGGCACAACATACCAACTCAGGACCTGTTTGATTCGCAGGATTTTGAAAACGCAGGAATAGGACACAACAATATTACAAGTTTCAAACTGATATTACAAATGTTAGGAGTAATGATGCACCTATGAAGAGGGAATTACTAGGAAGTTTACGTAAGAACTTTCATTACATTAGGTGGATGTAGCATTATCCTACAAACTAAAATACACCGCCCTGACAAGTCACTAATAGGCAAATAAGTTTTTGAGTCTCTGGCCACTTGATGTTTCAAAAAAAATTCAGCTTCTGCGGAGACTTTGTCATTAGGCTTAGACGCTTGCGGTGATCAGCATGCCATTCATTGTTGCGCCAGAGAACGCCAAACCTCATTACCTTGAGCACACTTGCCTCTAGAACAAAGAACCTGGCCAATTTAATCTCTGATGTGCTACCTCGGTAGTCAATCAAATCAATTTCTGTAAGATGGAGATCAAGGCATTCGATGAGATTGTTATAGTGCGGGACATTTTTCACTTTCGGGTCTTTTTTTATCTGCGAAAGAAAAGAACATGTTAGAGCAGCTGGCTGTATAAGATTGCCGTGTCATCAAGAGGTACCAATATCATTCGCTCATACGATAGGGTTGGCTGGCTAGTGATATATTTTGACACTAACTCTTTCTCTTTCCTCTCATTACCTAGGAGTATATGAAGAGCTTGGGCATTTGTTGCCTTCCACTATGTGGCCGATGCCATATTTCACAAAAGTATGCCACATAATATGCATCAATGTCAAATCAAAAGATTTTGGCACCACTCTCGGATGTGAGAGAGTTGGCACCGCTGTGCACACAGACCCACAAGTATAAACAAATAAATCAAACCAACTACACCAACCTCTCACTCTCCCAAACAAGTGTTTTTTATTGCCTCAGTCCTCTCTCTCTCTCCCACGCAAGTGTTTTTTCATTGCGTGAGTTATTAATTTGGCACTGGAGCAAAGTAGGTGATCCAGATTGGGGCACCAGGTGATCAATGGAGGGGCATCGATGCCAAATGCATCACAAGTGAATTTGGCACGTGTTTTGGCCTACATAGTGGAGGGCCGTTATAGCCCACTTTTGTCCTACCTCTTATTTAGTATAAAATTTTCACCATAGATTTACGTAAGAAAATGACAATCCATGTCACTAAAAATTACACCATTTGAAATTATGTTCAAATACGAATCCAACGATATAGTTGACATGCATTAACATTTTGTCAGTTAAATCTATGGTCAAATTTTGATACTACAAAATAGGAAGAGTAAACCAGGACGGAGGTAGTACTTGCTCTTAGGGTAACCATAGAGTTACTGGAGTAGTCTAAGTTACTTTCCACTATGACTAGCCTAGGCTACTATAGTAGTACAACAAAAAATGATACAGATGACCAGGTGAGAAAAAAATACTAAAAACATTTCTTTCAGTGCAGTGCGTAGATGCGGTTTTGAACACTACACTTGTCATTGTAATTTGGGAAAATTACGAAAAATTGCTACGTTGTGATTACCATTTACTAATAGGAAAGAAGTTTCACCTTGATGAGTAGCTTCTCTGTGCACGGAAAGCATGTAAGGAATACAAAAACTTGATCCTAATTGGGGCCGATAGATTTTATTGCCAAGATCTTCACTGTGCGCATAGACTGGGTCAAGCTTGTGGGAATCATTTTCTGGAAGACGGTCATAAATACATCAAGAAGAAAATTAAAAATGTGAATTTCAAGAAGACGGAGAAGAAGATGAGTGTTGTACCTGAACGATTACGGATCCAATAAAGAGTTCAAAGAATTTGGAAGACGAGTGCACCAATGCTGTCAATTTCGGCGCGTCAATGACCCAGATTTTTGTTGGACCTTCTAGATCCGATACAAGCAATCTCTCAAGGAAAGGCGCATTCTCAATGACCATAACGTCGAACAGCTGGAGTGATCTTTTCCCAATTGATGTCATGTTGCGGGGCCAGCAAGACACATAAATACATTGGAGATTCATCAAGGGGATCTGGAGGCTAATGAACCCGTGGATCTGCTCAAGACGAAGGTACTCGGGCATAGCAGAGCTACGGAGCAGGTGCTCCATAGCCTTCTTCGAGATGACAACGTCGAAGATGTCGAGCTGCTTGAGTTGAGGGAGAAGAAGGGCAGGCACGTCATTAATCTGGGGAAGATAGGAGGAGCTGAAGCTGGCGCGGCGCAGCGTTGGCGCGAGGCGGAGCGAGGACAGCGGCAGAGGGCGACATCGTCCAACTTCAAAGCTGAGCTCCTCGAGGTGATCTAGGGCCGGGGATAAGAACCACTCGTCGAACTTGGGTTGGACCTTGCAGTTGGTACTGAACATGCGGATGTCAAGGCGTCTGTCTAGCCCAGGGTGCGATGAAAGGATCTTGGAAGCTGCAGCCATGCATTTGTAATCCCCGTCGTAGAGGCAGCTATCGACGGTGGGGTTGAGGGGGACGCGGCGCCAGAGGGGTGCCACCGCCGGGAGAGGAGGGCGGTCTGCATGGCAGATTTGGTGGGGAGGAGGTGACGATGTCCTGGACTAGGGGGTACTCGCCACATCGTCTCCCGACCAGTCGGATTGGGCCGAGGACCCCATGGCCGTTTACTCATGGGCCAGTTTGGACAGCCAAAGACATATATGAGGAAGATTCTACAAGACTTGGTGATCAAGACAAGGACTCCTCTCCATTGACGTATTCGACTAGGACTCTTGTTATCCTAGGCCTCTGGTATGTTATATAAGCCGAGGCCAGGCTAGTCAATAGAGGATTATGACATTACTCATCACAATCATAGGCTAGCTTCTAGGGTTTAGCCTCTACGATCTCATGGTAGATCAACTCTTGTAACACTCATATCCATCAAGATCAATCAAGCAGGAAGTAGGGTATTACCTTCGTAGAGAGGGCCCAAACCTGGGTAAACATTATGTTCCCCGTCTCCTGTTACCATCGATCCTAGACGCACAATTCGAGACCCCCTACCCGAGATCCGCCAGTTTTGGCATCGACATTGGTGCTTTCATTGAGAGTTCCACTGTGTGTTCGGCAAAATATCAATGGCTCGCTTGCAGATCAACTGCGACTTCGGCAACTTCCTCACCAGCTCGACTGGTCACCTTGGTTCAACCAAGAACTATGCCCCGTGTTCAGATCACCATGTTCGAACGAGGGCCTTCATCAAACATCAACTCCGATCTCTACCAAGATCATGGAGGAATCATCCATGGAGCTCGGGGGCTCAACGTCAACATTGCCCTCGAGCGACCGTGTTGTTTTTCTGAATAGCAAACTCGTATCTGCCGCCACCGCCTCCTCGAGTATCGCTTTGACGATTGCTTCGATGAGATTGTGCGGAATTGAGTCTACAATAACCATGCAAAATTTCATCGAGTTCCGATGGAGGAATCTCTGGCACTCTATGATATACCGGAGCCATTTCGAATCTGGCCGGGAATCTGGACAAGTTTGGAGCGTGGCATCCAGCATCTAGCTCGGACGTCCTTTGGAGGATCCAACCGTTGATCGGATGCGGAATTCCTATATCTACCACCCCCCAAAACTTCAGCTCGATCCGACCGTTCAAACTCCGGGAAACCTCCGATGAGCGCAATGATTTTCGGATCCATTTTCTGCGTTAATACGAATCCGGCCTGAGTTCATGTTTCTTCATGAACGGGATATCGGACACCCCTTTTGAAGGATTTTTTTTAGAGTATTGCGCGTTGTTTTTTAAACACGTACCAATAAATTTTTAAGCCTCCTTTGAGGTAATCTTCACCAACACGCTGGTGTCAAACCAGTCCAGCAGTATTGCTCCATGGCTGCCAACCTGCGCTAGACATGTCGCCACTTTACTGAGTCGAGCTCAACTCCTTCGATCATCATCTCGGCAAGCCGAACAAGAGTTCGGCATCACGAAGGATAAATCATCATCAAACACGCCCACCTGTTTCGACACATCGGCTGACATGTTGACTCCGACATCTCTTCGCCGAGCTGCTCCAACACCTCGGCTAGACCGGGGGCTTCATCATCTCTTCATCAACCTACTCCGGTGACTTTGGCATCACCAGCCGACCAGCTTCGTCATGATTAGCTGGACCGAGGGCTTTGTCTCGGCAAGCCAACCTTTGCCAGCATCGCCATGCCAGCACTTTATCACCCATCAGGCAATGGGTGTGCGGATCGAGTCCCAATGTTGGGAGTCACCTTTCTTCGGATTACTACAATAAATAAACCAGATGCTATTTATCCCAGTAATTTTTGCTTGTTTGGGTCTGTTCACCCCAAAGAATTATTACTCCGGTTTGTTCCATCATCTCTATGCAGGCCTGTCAAATGGCGGCCGCATTATCGACGGTCACACGGTGGTATGGTCAGTTTCCGTATATAGTCCGGCAAACGCCGAATCCGGAACTCGGACGGGCATGTGAATCCGGGCTTTTGCCATGCCTTCATCACGTCACGCCGACGCTCTGCATCAACATTGACTTCGGCGCCAGGCCACATCTCTTTAAATAAATTATTTTTGCAAAAAGCAATTATGCAAGGATTTTATATATATTTATATTATTCTTTTTGGACCGCACTATTTTATGCGTGTAGGTGATCGACTTCGACTGCGTTATGCGGTTGCTTCGGCAAGCCAACATCGCAGTCTCAAATTGGCATAAATCGGCTTGCGTGATCACCTTGTTTGTCGTGTTGCCATACCGACGTGTTCGGTTGCCTCGGGGACTTCGGCATCGCCGAGAGAGCTCTACCTCACCGAGTGTTCGGTACACAGGCCATACTTCTTTTATTATTGACTTTGCATAAATTATTTATTATGCAACAATTGTATTCATCATTATCACCATAATATGCAGTTTGCACTATTTTTTGTGCACAGGTAAATGAATCGAGTTAGGCAGTGCTATCTCCTCGGCTGGACAGGAGGTTTCGTCAACACTTCATTAACCCGCACCGGGGGCTTCAACGTCACTCTACCGGCCCGCTTTGGCCGTGCTATGCCACCACTTCGGAGTGCCGAGCTCTTCGCTCCGCCACCTTGGGACTGGCTTGGGGGATGGAACCTTGTCCTGCATCAAGCTTGGACCGCGTCATCAATGCCGAACACATTAACAAGCTAAGTCACTTTCATGCTCAAAAACTTTCGGTTTTAATTTTTTTTCTCGGTTCGACCAAGTGTCATACTTCCTTGTCGAAACTTTGTCTGTGACGCACAAATTCAAATACCCCGTTTACTTGGGGGCTTCCTTCATGAAGCTTTTCCTCTTGCATATGATTATACTTGTACGGCTTCGTTCCTTGTTCGTGTATTACGCCACAATATGCACCATATTGACTTAAGTGTTCCACAAGCTGGGTTGCCTATCTCCTGTGCTTACCCCTATGTTTCCGATTGTTCGGCTAGGGAGTAAAGGGAGCACCTCTGCGATTGTCATGACCGGTTCATCCGAGCTCTGACCTCAGACTAGGTGAAGCCGTAAGCTAGCGCTCTTATTGTTTTCAATCATGGTCGGCACACAACGGAACTCATGACTACAAAAATTTATTGCACAAGTCTCATAGTAATAATGAGCACCAAAGAAAGGTATCGGTGGGGGTACTATTTTCTTCGAAGATGCTTCTTACACTTCGTCGGTAATATAGCATAAGTTCCCTGAGTGCACTTTGTCTGTTACAGCCTTATGGCCTGATTGCCTGGTCATCGGAAACATCATCGATACTCTCGACAGGTGGAGTACATGACAGTTTTTGGCCCTTGGCCGAAGAGGGAGAAGCTGACGGTCGGTTAAGACACGTTTAAAGTTCGGGTGAACACATATATGATATAACTTCGGTACATACAATCATTATACATAAAATTCTCTTACCCAAGTCACTTGGGGGCTCTTAAAATTTATATGAGCTGTTTTATAGTAAATGTGTTTTCTTCTTGGTTGTTGCATAGTCTTTTTCTACCGGTCCTTTTTCGACTCGAGTTTATGGTCAATAGCCAGATAGCCTGTCTTCTCTCTGAAAGCCGCTTGAGTTTAGTTTGCTAAACTGACCTCGGAGAAGTACTCCGCCTTTGGGATAAGGAGCTTGAACCCGTAGGCTGACCCGCGTGAAGTCTTGAGATCGGATGTGTCATGTCAAAGCACGACAGAAGCACAACTTTTTTTCCAATTTTCGGATTGGCACCGGACACTTGATCTTGTTCGGACGTCAAGTTTTTACTGACATTTTTTTGGTTGTCCAAGCTTATGGCACTTTCAAACTATTTGTGTGTTTTCAGCACAAGTCTCGCAGTGCAACGCCAGACACCTTTAGAGATTCGGCAAAAACATTCTCGGATATTGCTATATATGCATCAGTTTCGAATTGTGTCTTCGGTCAATAGTTGGGTTGCCCGGCTCCTGCGCTTGCCTCCTACATTCTGCTTTGTTCGGCTAGGTGTGCAAAGGGAGAACCACTGTGATTGTGCTTCCAGCTCACATGGTTAAGCACCTCAGTGGAGAAAGCCGAAAACTGACTGTCACAATAAGCGTAAACTGGTCAACGATCCGATGACTGTGTTAAATGACGGGCCATTCATAACATTGGCCGAAGTTTTTACGGCTTGACCTTGACTGTCGCCGAACACTACCCGGGGCTAGTAACTGGCCTCCCAAACTAAATCCTCAATATTTTGCTCTTACATTAGAGCTGAGGTTTCATGATCATGCTTAGCATGACAACCCAAAGAAAGGAACCGATAGCGGGACTATTTTCTTTGCAAGACATTTCTTATGTTAAATAGTAATATAACATATCTCTCTGCGTACATTTGTTTATAAAACCGTATGGCCAGATTGCCTTGTTTGTCGTAAATCTTTGCCCTCATAAAGGCTTTATAAAGTAGGACAAACACTCCTCGGCTACTGGCCGAGGAGGTTGAAGCCGATGGTCGGTCAACAAAGTTTTGTACAATGCGGATCCGAGCATTAATGATGTAATGTCCTTGGATACATAGAGTCATTACACATAATTTGTGATTTTACTATGGATATCGATCCTTAATTCGGCCACCCGTTCCCGCATTAAGGCTCGGGGGCTACTGGGCTTCCCGCTCATTATTTATAAATATTAAAGGGGCACATCGATCCCCTGATCTGGTTTTGCCACCCGACCAGTGTCTCGGGGGATACTGCGTTGGCAATCCAGTGCAGAAAATTTAAGTGCAATATAGCTTTCGAGGAGATTATGATCCTCAAGATTGGTCGGCCGCACCGAACCTGAGTCTCGAGGACTTTGCACACCGCTTTTTTGTCCCGAAGTATTCTGTTGAGCTAGGAGTTGATCCTCAGGCCGATTTTGCAAATCAACCTGAGTCATAGCGCATCTCGGGTTTTAGACCGACACACACCTTGAGGGCTACTGGCTATATATCTCGGCTGAGAATAAATTGCACCAATAAAAAATATTGACAAAAAATGGCCCACATTCGGGGTGGTGCACCACCTCGGAAGCAGTCCGGCATAAAGCTTGGGCGCTAGTGGCTAGCTCCATAGAGGGCATTTCCTACATTAAAGCTCAGCTAAATTCCTTCAACTTCTTTGAACCAAGGTGATTTATGACACCTCGGATACAGTCCGGCGTTGGAGCTCGGATATAGTCCGGCGTTGGAGCTCGTATACATAGTCCAGTGTTGGATCTTGGATACATTCCGGTGTTAGAGCTCGGAAGCGTTCCGGCGTTGGTGCTCGGCTGCAAAAGATACCTTGAATGCAGTCCGGAGTTGGAGCTCGGACGCAAGAGGCCGCTGCCGCCCGGGAACAACATCAAACCCGAGGTGTGGCATAAAAATAACAAGGCATTGATAAAGGCCGAAGACTTAAAGGGCTCCTCGAATACCCGACGTGTGAGATCTTCAGATTTAGCTCAGCAATCCTCAAGATAGAAGATGTGAAGATTTGTAGAACCAGTTTTCAAGACCGACGACCAAAGACGAAGAACAGTTCGGAAGAATCGAGGAGCGTCCCCAAATTGAAGACCGGTTCAGGTGCTACTGACGGTGTCCTGGACTAGGGGGTACTCACCACATCGTCTCCCAACTAGTTGGATTGGGACAAGGACCCCCATGGCCATTTACTCATGGGCCAGTTTGGACAGCCGAAGACATATACGAGGAAGATTCTACAAGACTTGGTGATCAAGATAAGGACTCCTCTCCACTGACGTATTCGACTAGGGCTCTTGTTATCCTAGGCCTCTCGTATGTTATATAAGCCGAGGCCAGGCTAGTCAATAGAGGATTATGACATTACTCATCACAATCATAGGCTAGCTTCAAGGGTTTAGCCTCAACGATCTCGTGGTAGATCAACTCTTGTAACACTCATATCCACCAAGATCAATCAAGCAGGAAGTAGGGTATTACCTCCATAGAGAGGGCCCGAACCTAGGTAAACATTGTGTCCCCCGTCTCCTGTTACCATCGATCCTAGACGCACAGTTCGGGACCCCCTACCCGAGATCCGCCAGTTTTGACACTGACAGGAGGCCGATGATGAAGAGGAGCATGTCGTTGAGGAGGCTGCTGATGAAGTCCAGGCTCGCCGGATGCGGTTTTGTCTCGAGCCGCCTCTGCTTGTTGGCTGCCTCGCCGTCCACCTCAACCGGCAGCGACGCCGGTGTACACGTGTGCTGGGTGTGCGTCCTTCTGTGCATGCTGCTGCGCAGTGGTGAATTGTGCGCGAGTGCGTCCTTCACGCGGAAGAAGTGCGTCCTCAATGCGCCCTCAATTTACTAGCGTGAGGGGTGCTACCCCGAGTGGTTTCAACTTTGTTTACCTCATCGTGTGTCAGATGGGCCTCTAGTTTACTTATTTTCACCCACTGCCACATGGTCCAGCACACGAAGATAGAGAACACGAGCTGATAAGGCAGCATGTGGACTGGTTGACCGGTTAACTAAACAATATACGGAGCTATACGCTGACACAATGAGCGTATAATCCGTCGGTATAGAGTGTTCGTGTGAGAGGGGAGGCCTGTGAGAGATAGCAGAGAGAGAGAAATAGCTACTCCCTCCGTTCGATAATGTGGTTCCAACATTTTTTCTAAAGTCAAAACTTTTGAAACTTTGACCAAGTTTATAAAGAAATTACTTATATCTACAATACCAAAGATAACTGATAGTATGAAGTAAGTACATGTTGTGATGAATCTAATGATCTTTCCAGATGTAAATGTTTTTCTCCACATATACCTGGTCAAACTTTTTTGAGGTTTGACTTTTCAAAACATCCGTATGCTTATGGACATGAGCGAGTCCCTAACTAGAGAGAGAGAGAGAAATAGAAAGAGTGAGTGCAAAAAGTGTGTGTGTGTGTGTGCGTGAAAGAGACATGGACAACACTCGATAAAAGTCGAGAAAAACCGTGTGTGTCTTATGCAAACATATCACACATGCATCTTCGACAACGGAAGCAAGGTGAGGAGATAGTGTCGGCGTTCTGGGAACGGGGGTCCCCAGACTTGCCTGCCTGCAGCCTGCGGCGTGGCTCAAAGGGGGGCCCAGCACGGCCCATCTTCACCAACACAAACTCAAGACCCTCGCGAGGGGCCAAGCCTCGTGGGGCGGACGACGCGGAGCCTCCTCAGGCACGGCCTTGTCAGGCTGGCTCACGAGGAGGCGGAGAGATCAAGGCAGGGTACCTCACGAGGTGCCATGACACAAGCCATGACGACCAAGGGCGCCAGGCGGGTGCCAGCCCGCGCAGCGTCCTCCTTTCCTATTTGGTGCAAAGGGGGCAAGCGCAGCCGCGGAGTACCGAGGCATCAGGCAAAGGTTGCCATTTTGGTGCAACGAGACCAAGACCAGGAGGACTACGAGACGGAGGTCACCGTGGAGCCCAAGACGGCGTCATCACCAGAGCTTTGCGCAGGCGAAGACTACTTTTGTCAGGATAGCTGATACTTGCTATCCCCCTTCAAATTAGCCCGCCATTGTTGGCTCCCTTCCCGCTCGATATTTGGGAAGAGGACCAGGGCCTCTATAAATAGGACCAGCCACCCACATAGCAAGGGGTCGGTTCGGTCTCTTCCGAGGGCTCGACAAGTAGAGAGGTTGTAAGCAGAGAGAGAGAGAGAGAGAGAGAAAGGTGGCTTAACTCCTCCCAGTAGTTCATCGCCTCAGCCAAGAACAGACCCTCGCGAGGCTGTTCTTCCTTGTATTGTTCATCATCATCAGCCCAAGAGGCAATCCACACACCACACACTGGAGTAGGATATTACACCACAACGGTGGTCCGAACCAGTATAAACCCTCTGTCACTTGTGTTGTTCTTCCCATAGTTTTGATCCTAGCATGGCGGAGGGGTGCAGGTAGGTAGGAGGCGAAATCTCCGCGTGCACCCTAGTGTTCGAACCTCAAGGGTCTGCCGGAACCCAAAATCCGACATTTGGCGCGCTAAGTAGGGGTGCGCCGGAATTCATCTTCCGCCGCTCCGTGCCTCGTCGCGCCGTCATCACCATGCCCGACGACCAGGAGGGCAACCTAGACCCATGGGCAACCCCATGCCCCAGCCAGCTCGCGGTCCGCAGGGCGCTATGGGCCGCGGGAGACGCGTATAGGCTTCGGCAGCTCTCACAACGCGACAGGCGCGGTCGGCAGCAAGGGCCTCCAATCACGCCGCGACCACGACACCGTACACCCATCGGGAGCAGGCGAACTCAAGGGCTGCGCTCACGGTGGCCCGAGAGCTGCTGCAGTGCAGACTGCTGGAGGGCGGCCACGACGTGCTGCTGGAGCGGGTGGCAGAGCTCCTGGGCTTCGCCGCCTCGGGGGCTCACCCCTTCTACACCCAGCTCCCATCTCAAGCCTAGGGCGGCCCGCACGGGGGCTTCGTGCGCGCCCGCGGGCTCCAAGGCTACTCCAACACCAGTGAGGCTGTCAGCACCGGACCGGAGGTGACGTTGCCCCCCCTCCTGGTCCACGAAGAAGAAGGACTCAACATGACCCACGGCCCCAGTGGACAGCCGCGCTGCCACCCCACGGTAGGCGCGTCAGGCGGGACCGCGTGGCACGCAGAGCACTACGGCGTGGCCTTCGAGATGACAGTTCCAGAAGAGTACGTGCCCCTCATGATGAACCAAGGACACCCGCACGGGGGCGAACAAGGCTCGCTCCTCAGCCCAAGCTGGGGGGACGAGGCGCCAGAAGCTGAGCCCTTCTAGGAGTCTCGGGACGGTCCCACTGGGCACGCTAGAGGCAACGATTATCGGGTACCGCTAATTCTTCAGCAGGCATACGCTAACCATGGATCGCAGGAGGTGCAGGTTGCCACAGCGGGCAGCTGCCCCGCTCCCACAGTCCCCTACCCCTCGGGAGGAGGGTGCAGGGGCTGCAGGAGAGGGGCAGGGATTCGACATCACCACCGCGGCATTCAGAGCAAGGCGTCCTCAGGAGGTAGGCCCTCCGCTGGGGAGGTGCCTCAGGGCCTGCCCCTGGCGGAGGACCCGTGGTCGTCGGGGGAACCGCTGGCGACCGCTCTACCCCATCGGTAGCGTCCTGGTTTCCGGTCGTCGTTCATGGCACTAGAGTGTGGCGCAAGGCGGGGCCCTCATCTGGCGATATGAAGCAAGGCCGGTACCTGTGAAGAAGGCCCAGTGCCTGTGAAGCTCGCCGCCCCGTGACACTCTCACGTAATAATGAGTGGGGCTGTACACGCCCCAGAGTCTCAGGGGTGCCGGCCTCAGGCCCTGGGGCTCCCTCCCACGCCCAGTGGCAGCACTTAGCTCCGTGCTGGTGAGAAGACGTCCAACACTAGACTAGGTGCCGGATGCGGCCTTTTGTTTTCTTTCGTTGCTCTTCCCTTTGGTTGTCGCTTTCCCCCGCTGGATTTAAGTTGGATTCGAATTTGAGATTTGCGTGTGTTCGTGGAAGGGGTGCTTAGTCTCGTTCGAGCAATTTCTCGCGTTTCGGTTACCACTTCGCCTCAGCTGCCTCCCCTCGTAAGCCCCTCGCGAGCCGGGTCCTCTCAGGAGGGCGTTTTACTACAGATCCAACGGATTCAATCAGGAAACACTCAGGGCACCACAGCCTCCTGCGGACTGCCCCAGGGCCAGCACGGGACAAGGTAAACTAGCCAACCAGCGCGTCGCTTAAGCCGACCCCTTGGCGTGCGCGCATGGGCAATGTAGCTCCTACTGATACGATAAACACAAGTTTTACATGAGGGGCTCCCCCTCTAAAATGCTCTCACAGTTATCAGGCCAAAACCTGAGTTCTATTCATGCAGGGTAAGGAAGCAGGAACGATGCATGATCAGTCGGATGAATCCCCCAATGCGTCCTCAGGAGCACCACCGGGGCCGTTGCTGGTGTCGCTGAACTCGCCATCGCTGTCCGCGTTGCCACCAGCGGCATCAGAGTCGCCCATCACACCGCCCTCGTCGGCCGCCACGATCACGTCGTCATTGTCCGAGGCGAAGGCCCTGATAGGAGCATCCACATTGTCTTCCACCCAGTGCGCCAGCTCACCTCGGACGACCTGGGGGACTGGGGCGATGGCGGCGTCAAAATCAAAGTGAGGATCCATGTTCCAGAGGTGGCTGAAGACGCGAGAAAAGGCGCGCGTGAGCAGGGCGCGGCTCCTCTCCTCCACCAACCTGTCAGCCCTGATCGACCGCGCGTCCAGCTGTGTCACCACATCAGTGAAGAACTGAAGATTGCCCGCATAGTTGACTGTGTGCGGCTCGCCGACGGCCTCCTCGCAGATATTGCCCAAGGCCGCGTTGGCCCTCTCCTAGAGCGTGGTGAGCATGGGGCCATGCTCATGCTCTAGGATCCGCCGCTGACGTATCTCATCCGCGTTCTGGCGCACGACAGCCTCAGCCTCCTCCACCCACTGGCGAAGAAGGAGCACCTCAGCTTGGGAGGTGGTTAGCTCACCTTGCGCCACCTCAAGGGCGGCCCGGGAAGCATCATCCTGTCGCGTCACCTCCTCCAGCTTGGCCCTCAGGGCGGCAGTCCTGCCTTCGGCTTCGGCCCGGATCAACCCTAGCTTCTCCTTGAAATCGTGCTCAAGGTTCAAATGCGCCATCGCCACCCGACGTCTGACCTCCTCCAGGACACGGGCTTCCTGCGCAGCGACATCGTCCTCCGCCTGCGTCACCAAGCGCTCCCTCGTCTCCAGACGCTCGTACTCGCGGGTGCGTTTGGCGGCTTCCCATGTCAGCGCCTCTTCACGCTTCTGGAGCTCTGCTGAGTCGCTAGAGGTCACCTTCATCGACGCAAGGGCTTCCTCGTGCAGCTCCACCTGCTCCTCCAGCGAGTGGCACCAGGCCAGGAGCTCCAGAGCCCGCTCCTCCGCAGCCGGTCGCCGCCGGTCAGCTTCCCGAGCCTCCTCAGCGGCCCGAGACCGGGCCTCCCAAGAGGCCACCAACGACGCCTTGGCCTCTGCTTCATCAAGGTCGCGCTGACGGTGCGCAAGGGCGATGGCGCCCTCCAGCTCGTGCCTCTTTGCAGCCAGGCGCAGGCCCTCGGCCTCAAGGCGCGCGTCTTCATCGGCAAGCTCCTCACCAAGCAGGCTCACTGCGTCAGTCGCCCTTCGAAGGAATCCTTGGCAGAGAGTGCGACGCTCCCGAGCATGCTCGAGCACGTCTTCCACACCATCATCTGCCCCAAGCAAGCACCGGGGGCTGCAAGTCAGCACTCCCCCTCCGGGCTGGGGGGCTGGGGGCTGGCACCCTCGCGACGGCCAGGCACGCCGTGTGAGAAGCCCGGCCTAGGGCCAGCCCGACCTCACGAGAAGAGCGGAGGAAGCGCCTCAGCCAATCGCAGTCCACGACCAGGCGAGAAGCCCATGGCAGGTTGGCTATGCCACGAGAAGGCTCGCGAAGGAGGATCGCGAGGTGCGCGGGGCCATGATACGCCTCGGGATAGTTCGCCTCTTCGATCGCCCTCACCACAAGGGCTCCGCTGCTCGGAGCGCTCGAGGACGATGGAGGGGGCGAAGACAAAGGGGATGGCTCCTCAGCCATCTCAGCAAGCTCGGCTGGAAGGGGCCTGCAGAGCAAGGGTCAGTACAAGTAACAGAAGGATCGGGAGCTGGGGAAGGAGAAGGCTTACTCATCAGTGGCAAAGTACTTCCTACGCTTCAACAAGCGACAAGGGTAATCGTCGCCCAGGGCCTCCCTTTTCTTCCGGAGAGCCCCAAAGTCCACGCGGAATCAGCCTAAGACTTGGGCACATGGATAAACCTTCGACAAAGACAGAGCGTCAAGGCGATCTGCGGCAGGGGCGCCTGCCTGATTTGTGCTGCCAATCGCCCCCCCAAGAGAAGCAGCTGGAGCCTCAGGGCCCCCAGTCGCGGGCACCGAGGGCAGTTGCTTGTCACCCTCAGCCTCAGCGGCACGGGCCCCAAGAGTTGCTTCCTCATGAGCCTCGCCCAGCATTGTCCCCACGCCGGGAGCCCCCTCGGCCTCTGGCGCCTCGTGCCTCCCTGCTCCGCCACTTGAGGAAGAGTCGCCTTGGCCGATTGGAAGGGCGGTCACCACCACAGGATTCTCACGAGGTCCCTGGAGGCCGGCAGGGCGCAGCCCCCACTCATTAAAGACATGCATCTGCTTCACGAAGTCGACCCTGCTCTGGCAGAGGTACAACAAGGCCCCTCCCCGTCGGACGCTACCAGGGTTGGGGTCCCCAGCCAGGGTCAAGAGCGCCGTCTTCAGCGCCTTAGGAGCCAGGTCCTCTTCCTGGAGCCTCATACGATCCTCGCACCCATGGAAGGCCCACATCTGGCGAGAGTGGCATTGAAGAGGAGCAACACGGCATAGCAAAAACTCCTTCACCACCTTGGGCGCTATCACGCCGAGCGACCTCAAGAGCGCGAAGCGGCGCCAGACGAAGACGAGTCGGGGGCTCTCAAGCGTCTCCTGGCCCCAGCCCGAATTGGGGACAGCAGGCGAGGTCGGCTCCGATAGCAGGGGGCTGGGCACCCTGCGTCCACATACAGCCGCCGCTCGTGGAACCCAACCATGGGCAGGGGGAGCTTGAAGTCAATCCCAGAGGCCGCAGTCTCAGACGTGGCAACAAAGCTCACGCACGCCCAGCATTGGGTAGGGTCGACTAGATGCAGCGAGAAGAAGTGGCGCAGCAAGGCAACCGAAGGAGGGATGCCCACCATGGCTTCGCAAACAAAGGCGAAGACCGAAAGGAGGGTGATGGATTCAGGACTCAGATGCATCATGTGGATCTGATTGTGGGAGAGCGTGGCATTGTAGAAATCAGAAAAGGGGGGAACCATACCCGCCCACAGGGCATCGGCAAAATATGGGACCTCGGTAACTATCCTGTCGATGGAGAAGTGGGACGCGGGCTAGACTGTCCTCCTCCCGCATTCATTGAAGATGGTGGCCACAGCCAAGCTGACCTTACCCAAGCCCTCGGCGGGGGGCGCCAATGGCGGCGGGCCAGGCGGAGACACGGGTTTCTTCCCTTCTTCGTCGGGGCCATGGCGATAGGAAAGGGGGGGAGGATTCAAGATTGAATTGAAAATAGAAACCAGGGTTCGAGCGGTGGAAGGACAGGGAGTGCTTGAGCGATAAAAGGGGAACGACTGTGTACGATTACGGGTCCGCCTAGCATGGCGCAAAATAAGGAGGGCGTGGGGAAACAGTGTCCCATATCCAATCAACTGCCGCGCGGCGCCTAAGGCCGCAGGCTGTTAGGGCCCGCGGCGCTTTTCTCTTGCCCTTCCACCTCCCTGCACGGCCAAGTCCGGGCGCGACTTGGGCCCGGGGGCTACTGTCGGCGTTCTGGGAATGGGGGTCCCCAGACTTGCCTGCCTGCGGCCTGCGGTGTGGCTCAAAGTGGGGCCCAGCACGACCCATCTTCACCAACACAAACCCAAGACCCTCGCGAGGGGCCAAGCCTCACGGGGCGGACGACGCGGAGCCTCTCAGGCACGGCCTCGTCAGGCTGGCTCACGAGGAGGCGGAGAGATCAAGGCAGGGTACCTCATGAGGTGCCATGACGCAAGCCATGACGACCAAGGGCGCCAGGCGGGTGCCAGCCCGCGCAGCGTCCTCCTTTCCTCTTTGGTGCAAAGGGGGCAAGCGCAGCCGCGGAGTACCGAGGCATCAGGCAACGGTTGCCATTTCGGTGCAATGAGACCAAGACCAGGAGGACTACGAGACGGAGGTCACCGTGGAGCCCAAGACGGCGTCATCACTAGAGCTTTGCGCAGGCGAAGACTACTTTTGTCAGGATAGCTGATACTTGCTGTCCCCCTTCAAATTAGCCCGCCATTGTTGGCTCCCTTCCCGCTCGATATTTGGGAAGAGGACCAGGGCCTCTATAAATAGGACCAGCCACCCACATAGCAAGGGGTCGGTTCGGTCTCTTCCGAGGGCTCGACAAGTAGAGAGGTTGTAAGCAGAGAGAGAGAGAGAGAGAGAGAGAGAGAGATAGAGAAAGGTGGCTGAACTCCTCCCAGCAGTTCATCGCCTCAGCCAAGAACAGACCCTCGCAAGGCTGTTCTTCCTTGTATTGTACATCATCATCAGCCCAAGAGGCAATCCACACACCACACACTGGAGTAGGGTATTACACCACAACGGTGGCCCGAACCAGTATAAACCCTGTGTCACTTGTGCTGTTCTTCCCATAGTTTTGATCCTAGCGTGGCGGAGGGGTGCAGGTAGGTAGGAGGCAAAATCTCCGCGCGCACCCCAGTGTTCAAACCTCAAGGGTCTGCCGGAACTCAAGATCTTACAGATAGTGTGTGGTTGTTTGCAACTGAGAGAGCAAGACCCCTAGCACGTGGCCAAGAGGGGTCTGACAAACAAGGGAGAGAGGTCGAGAGAGATGTACGGAGAAAATGCAGACATGGGGAGGAGAGAGTGTATGTTTGTCATAGAGAGATCCCCTGGAGATTGTGATGGGACTACATGGGTGGGAGATCGAGTGACAAGGTGTGTGCGTGATAGAAGATACCCCGAGAGATATCGAGATAGACGTATGGATGGAAGGAGACAATACGTGTGTTCCTGATGGCTAGTGAGAGATAATCATACTTAGGGGGAGTGCTTGCGCCTATGATGGAGTGAGGGATTATGGTACTTATTAGCTAGGGGGGCTGCGTGTCACATAGAGAGAGAACAAGGGCAGAGAGTGTTGGATGGGTCTATATGTATAGCGTGAGCGAGACATGTGTATGTGTGAACCAGGGAGATATAAAGTTTGAGAGAGATTGAGGAGCCCTGATAAGGCTGAGTGGTGCGTTAGATAGCTGAGAGGAGGAAAGAGATATTCCATCCGCTCAATAATGTAGTGCATGTAATTTTTTCAGAAGTCAAACTTTGGAAACTTTGATTAGGTTTACACAAGTGTTATTTATATCTCCAGTACCAAAGATACATCATACAAAACTACATCTCATGGTGAATCTAATGGTATATGTTTGCCGTTCCAGATGTAATTGTTTTTCTCCACATACATGGTCAAACTTTGTGATGTTTGACTTTTCAATAAATCAATATGCTATGGACTGAGGAGAGTGCCTAAGTCGAGAGGGATCAAGTGTGTGTGAAGGAGAATGAGTAAGTGTGCAAAAAGAGTATGTGTGTGAAATATAAAGTGACAACAAACGATAAATTAGAGAGAGAGTGTGTTTTTTCGTTTCTTAGGCGAACATATCACACATGCCTCTCCGAGAGAGAAAAGCGAGGCGAGGAGATACACGAAGATATCTAGTGTGTGATTGTTTGCAACGAAGAGAGACACCCCTATAGCACATGTCCAATAGAGGTCTGGCCAACAAGGAACAAAGGTCGAGAGGGACACATGGAGAACATGGACGCATGGGGAGGGTGAGAGGGTGTGTTTGTGATAGAGAGACCCCCTCGAGATCGTGAGGGGACTATATGGGTGGGAGATTGAGGGAGGTGCGTGCGCGATAGAAAGATGCCCCGAGAGAAATCGAGATAGACCATGCACAGGTTTGTGATGGAGACTAAGATTAGCTAGTCATATACATATAGCAGGGACTGTGTGTGCCTACAATTGAGTGAGGGACCATTATACTTGGCTAGCTAGGCATGAGATTGTGTGTGTGCGTGTGAGATGGAGATAGAACGGGGGAGAGAGATAGAGTTTTAGATGGGCCTATCGAGTGCGAGTGAGATATGCATGTGTATGTGTGACCCAGGTAGATGGGGAGTTTGAGAGAGGGGGGAAGAGGTCCGAGACAACAGAGTGGTGCGTGAGAGAGTTACGGGCAACGAGCCAAGGAATCTGTGTGCGTACGATGAGTGCACCCAAGATATCTAGCTTGGACTACAGAATCATACATAGTGTGCGAGAGAGACCTATAGATGGAGTATATATGCATGCAAACTAGAAAGAGCCCCCCCCACACACACAAAGAGAGAGAGAGAGAGAGAGAGAGAGAGAGAGATGGAGAGAAAGAGAGAGGACCAACAAGGTTTGTGTATTGGATGCATGCGACAGAATTGAAGATTATCGATGAGAGAGAGAGAGAGAGAGAGAGCAGGAGTCCGGGAGAGGGGGAGGTCGCGTTTTATGCATCAAAGACTGATATAAACCATGTTTCGATATAAACTTGCATTCAAATATTTAAATTGGAGAACAGGTTGTCTGCAATCCACACATGAACGTATATATGTGTATATCAAACAAGTTCATTAATTTGGCTTTCAACATGTTCATGGAGTACTATAATACTGTACAACATGCTATTCGATTGAGGTGTTCAATTTTGGATTTAGTTCACTATTTTGACCTGGTGAACAAGCTATTTCATTGAATCAAGATATTTCATTTTGGGTTTGATTCCCATTTTTGAGTGGGTCAACTATTTGTCATATAGTAAATCTCTAGCAACAAGCATGTAAAAACACATTACTCCCGAGCATCATCTCTCCATCTAAAAAAGAAGTGGTAAGCTAATATTTCTAAATTTGATTCGAATCAACTTGGTAAGGTAGACGTGGATGCTCGTTCTCCCAAATTTTGAACGAACCGTTAAATATCCTCTGCTCCGTGGAATTCGCCTGAGCAAATAAATGGGAGACGTGAAATTACCGTCCAATGTGGGAGCCCGTTGTGCATCGAGGGTAGGTTCGTAACTTCATCCAAGCGTGCCTTCTCCTCGGCCGAAATGACATGTGCCAAATAATTCATAAACCATGGTCGGCAAAACACGCTCTCCTTGCCCGAAATAGCTCGCGCCTACAATTTCAAAACACGCTCTCCTCGCCCGAAATCGCTCGCACCCACTATATTTCAAAACACGTCCGAAATCGCCCGAAATTGCTCCCGCCCACTTTTTGGGGAGAAGCAAAGTTACTCTACTATCCCTGACCCTTAGTACACAAACCGAAGCCGAGAAGCCTAAAGGCAGGGGTAGAACTGTAACTCCCCCTCACATTTCAGACAAATGCGTCCGTAAAACATGGTTCCACTCCCCTCCCAATTCCCCCCCCCCCATTCATACCTCGTGGGCGCCAAATCACCTTCTCCCCGAAAACTCCCTTCTCCCGAGCCGTGAAACCTCAGCCCCTCCTCCATGGCTCCCCGACCACACCAATTTCACCGCCGCCCTCCTCCCTAATGCCGGAGACACTGTCCATTTGTCGTCATGCACTGGGCCGTGTGCCTCTTACTCCGTGCTGCTGGAGCTGCCTCGACGACTGCCGTGTGAACCGTACCGGAGGCGATTCACCCCCACCGTTGTTCACGGCGCCGGAGCGGCTCCAACTTTGGATCCATCTAGAGTCCCGACGCTGCTTCCCCGTAGCCGTCGACCGTCGCGACATCGTTGTTTCCCTGCTGCCGGTGGCCACCGCAACCGCGTCGGCCTCACCGACTCGGCAGCTGGACCTTCCTACTTCAGCATGCCGCCAGATAGGTCGCACCCTCATCTCACATCACTTTATTTAGGCATCAGTTGTCTGAATTTTTATTCTGGGCCAATCGATTCCCAATGGGAAGCAGCACCCCTCGAGGCGGCGGAGCTCCTAGGCTGCCGGTTGGCTGGTGTCTCACATAAGGGTGCGGGGCCGCAAGTTCGCCGCGGAAGCATCGCTTAGATGGCTATCTTAGAGTTGCGTGGGTTCAAGGTACTACCGCCGCCAGATCTGGATGACGGGGAGTCTTTGTGGATTGGCCCGGGGGCGGCGCAACCACGGTAGTGCGGTGGGGCGGGGAGCGGGGTTTTGGCCGGGGCCACGGACGACGGAGGCAAGCTGCTCTGCCGTTGGTCGCTGGCTCTTCGGGGAAGATTCCTAACAGTGTCAGCCGGGAGGCACAAGACGGCTATCAAGCCATCCGGCGTAGATCGGACAATACCAAAATAAAATAAAATCATGTGACCCCAATTTAGTCTCAGTCAACAGATGTGTGACCACTCTCGTACCTTGCTGTTGATCTCTTGGTGTATTTCTTCAGATCAAAGAGATGTGTCGTTCTTAACATTGTGCGTTATCTGCATCTTCAGCCACACCGTCTTCCGACTCACCACAGCTGCTCCAACAAGGGAAGCATACACTAGAAGGGAGCTATAGTCCCCACTCAACAGTTCCCTGCATCGAATGCGCGTGCCCGACATGGACAGCCACAACAACTGCAGGGCCATCGACAAGTCAGCACATGATGATCACTCCTATGGATGGCGGCCAGATAGGTTGTATCCTCATCTTACTTGTGTGCAACATTTATGGCTTTGTTATTGATCTAAGCATGTAAAATAGATTATCACATTTCACTGTATATTCACGCTGATCTCTTACGGGTCTTGTTCAGGAGTTAACGTTGTTCCATAGTTCGGCTAAGATAGTTGTTCTTTAGGTAACGTTGTTCCATAGTTATCATCCATCAGCCAATGCTATCCCACAGGTTGGTGATTATAGTATTACCTATGTTGTTCTTTAATACTTTTGTGTGCCGTCTAGTTAATCTCGAGTACAAACGATACATATTCTGTAGCTTTCGTCTGTGTTCTCCCTTTAGTTTTTGAGACCTGTTGCTGCTAGTTAACCCCAGTCCTACTATTTATGTCGTCTCCTACAGGAACTCATTACATAAATCTAACTACTAGTTGTCTTCCATGCATGTCAGATATAATTGCACACACTGATATATCCACAAGAACCTCACGGAGCAATGTATAGGCCAATAAACTTGATGTCAATGATACCCAATATGATGGAACATGTAAAGGCAGTTCTTCAGAAGACTTGCAGAAAGATGCTGAATCCTCTTCACCCCACAAGGTCCTTGCTCTAACTTGGCCCGTGATATGGGTACAACATGCATATAATGTCCTGGAGTATATCTACTCTGTTGCAATGCCATGTTCTTAGCATGCCGATCATGCATGTAAATATGTCATGCCTTCCTATTTTTCAGTACCTATTCCATTCATGATAACATGTTTTCAAATTCAAGTACTATCATTCTACTCTATCGCAATGCATCTGCTTAATTTGGACATCATGCTTCTGAATATCTTATGCATTGTTATTCATCAGTATGTACTTCATCTGTCTACCATACCATGTTTTTTTACATTGAAGTGTTGTTCTAGTGCTCTGTAGCAATGCCATCTTAGTTTCCCCATCATAGACGTGTATGTTGCCTTAGTTTTTTCTGTATGTATTCCGCTAGCATACAGTTTTACATTCAACTAGTGTTTTTTTACTGTGTTGTCCTATTGTATCCCTAGCTCTTACACCATACTCCCTCCGTCCGGATTACATGTTGCTGAAATGGATAAAAAAGGATGTATTTAGAACTGAAATTGAAAGCACAAGTGCTCCCTAGGTGGTTTTGGTAATTAGTGACAACATATCTCTTGTTGGACTAACGTTTCTATCTAGTATGTTTCAGATAAGTTCAACAATGGAGTGGCATGGACTAAAGGTTGTGGGAAGTTCTCCAAGATGCTAAGGACAAAGGATTGGCTAAAGCTTAAAGCTCAAGACTCTTCATTTTACATTTTAGTGATCCAAGGTCACATTGAGTCCATAGGAAAAGCCAATACTATCAAGCAGGGATGAGGTGTTGCTTAATGAGCCTCTTGCTCAAGTGCTTAATGATATGCTCCAAAATCCTCAGCTACTTTCCCACTTCCACATATGATCTAAACCCAAAGCCAAACTCGGACCTACCGATTATTTCTATCTGGCGCCACCGAGTTCACTTGTCATAGCCACTTCCAGAAACCCTAATCAGTTCGGTCTCACCGATGGGATCTCGGTCTCACCGAGATGGGCTTGCAAACTCTCTGTTACCTATTGCAATACCCTCGGTCCCACCGAGATATGCAATCGGCCCCACCGAGTTTGCTTGGCCAACTCTCTGTTTTGCTTATTACCAAAATCGGTCCCACCGAGTTTGAGTAATCGGTCAAACCGAGTTGTGGATTTACCCTAACCCTAGCACATCGGTCCCACCGAGTTGATCCATTCGGTCCCACCAAAAATCTCTAATGGTCACTAGGTTTACTATTTTGGTCTGACCGAGTTTGTTGATTCGGTCCCACCGAGATTGGTAAACTGTGTGTAACGGTTGGATTTTGTGTGGAGGCTATATATACCCCTCCACCTCCTCTTCACTCGTGGAGAGAGCCATCAGAACACATCTACACTTCCAACTCATATGTCCTGAGAGAGAACTACCTACTCATGTGTTGAGGCCAAGATATTCCATTCCTACCATATGAATCTTGATCTCTAGCCTTCCCCAAGTTGCTTTCCACTCAAATCTTCTTTCCACCAAATCCAAATCCTGTGAGAGAGAGTTGAGTGTTGGGGAGACTATCATTTGAAGCACAAGAGCAAGGAGTTCATCATCAACACACCATTTGTTACTTCTTGGAGAGTGGTGTCTCCTAGATTGGCTAGGTGTCACTTGGGAGCCTCCGAAAAGATTGTGGAGTTGAACCAAGGAGTTTGTAAGGGCAAGGAGATCGCCTACTTTGTGAAGATCTACCGCTAGTGAGGCAAGTCCTTCGTGGGCGATGGCCATGGTGGGATAGACAAGGTTGCTTCTTCGTGGACCCTTCGTGGGTGGAGCCCTTCGTGGACTCGCGCAACCGTTACCCTTCGTGGGTTGAAGTCTCCATCAACGTGGATGTAGGATAGCACCACCTATCCGAACCACGGGAAAAACATCCGTGTCTCGAAATTGCGTTTGAATTCTCCAAACCCTTCCCTTTACATTCTTGCAAGTTGCATGCTTTAGTTTCCGCTGCCTATTCACTCTTTGCATGCTTGCTTGATATGTATTGTGAATGTTGAAATTATGCCTAAACTCCACTTAAACCAAAAAGGCTCAAAAATTGCAACTTTAGCATTAAGTGTCTAATCACCCCCCCTCTAGACACATCTACTTCAAGGGCCAACAAGTGGTATCAGAGCTTTGGTCTCCATTGCCTTAGTTTAATCACCATTGGAGGAAGATGGATGTGTCTACTTTAGGGAGTCTTAGACATAGAGTGCCTATTCTTGATGGAGAATATTTTCATGAGTGGAAAAATGAGATGCTTGTAATCTTCAATCAATATCATTTGAACAAGTATATTGCTAGTCCTTGTGCACCTCATATTTATCCTTTGCATCCTACCCTAGACGAAGATATTGACATGATTCACAATCTTAGAACTATTGAGCTCATCATTAGAGGATTGCCCAAAAATTTGATTGCTAGTTTGCCTACTCTTAATTGTGCCTATACTATATGGAAATTTCTTGAGGAACGATTTCCCGATCATTCCTTGATAAATTTGGATGAAATTCTCCACAAATCTATTGCCTTGAGTAAGATGAACTCTAGTGATCCTAGTTTTGGTGATTGTCTATTTGAGCTTACCAATCTCAAGCGTGCTAAAGGAGATGTTGGAATTATTATATCCGAAGCTATAAGAATTCATAAAAGTGACTACTTTGATGATCATTTATCTAATGAATTACCCTCTCTAGGAAATGATGAGTCACAAGATCATGGTGAACATGGATACTATGATGATGATGATAGTGACTTCGATCTTGATGATGCAATGAGACATTTTGGTCTTACGGCAAATCTTCGGGGATATGCGTCAGGAGGAAAGGAATGGGTTCTTGATAGTGGATGTACTGATCATATGACCGGAGATGAAGAGATGTTCCGTGAGCTTGCTGAAAATGACGGCCCTCGAAAATATGTCACCTTTGGTGATAATTCAAAGGGTAAAGTGGTTGGCCTTGGTAAGGTGGCCATCTCACATGATAGTTCCATTCAAAATGTCATGCTCGTTGAATCTCTCGGCTACAACTTACTTTCAGTATCTAGACTTGCTGATTTCGGTTTGAATGTCCTATTTACTGAGGTAGATTGCCTAGTATTTCGTCGAGACAATCATAAAATGGTCTTTACCAGTATGCATAGAGGTGATCTTTACATTGTCGATTTCTCTAAAAAGGCACAACCTAAAACTTGCTTTATTGCTAAATCCTCAAAAGGTTGGTTGTGGCATAGACGACTAGGTCACGTTGGCATGAGAAACCTTGACAAGCTTATTAAAGGAAATCATATCCTTGGAGTTAACGATGTCATATTTGATAAGGATAGACTTTGCAGTGCTTGTCAAGCAGGTAAACAGGTTGGAGGAAGGCATCCCGTGAAGAACATCATGACCACAAGGAGGCCACTCGAGCTACTTCATATGGATCTTTTTGGTCCCAACGCCTACAAGAGTCTCGGTGGAAATTCTTTTGGTCTAGTTATAGTTGATGATTTTTCAAGATTTACGTGGGTGTTCTTTCTTAATGACAAGTCGCGGGTCCAGAAGATCTTCAAAAACTTCACTAGGAAGGCCCAAAATTAGTTTGACGTGAAGATCAAGAAGGTTCAGAGTGACAACGGAACGGAGTTCAAGAACGCAAATGTGGACACCTTTCTTGACGAAGAAGGGATTTCACACGAGTTCTCGGCTATGTACACACCTCAACAAAATGGAGTTGTTGAGAGGAAGAACCGGACGCTCATCAAAATGGCAAGAACGATGCTTGATGAATACAAGACGCCGAAGCACTTTTGGGCAGAAGCGGTTGAGACAGCTTTTCATGCAACAAATCACTTGTATCTTCACAAGCTACTCGGCAAGACGGCATACGAGCTCCTCACCGGTAACAAACCCCAAGTTGGATACTTTCGAGTATTCGGCTCAAAGTGCTACATTCTTGACAAGCATCGTCGTTCAAAGTTTGCTCCTAAATCTCATGAAGGTTTTCTACTTGGTTATGGCTCAAACTCTCACACTTACCATGTCTACAACAATTTCACCCGAAAGGTTGAAGAGACGGTAGATGTGAAGTTTGATGAATCTAATGGCTCACAAGTAGAGCAATTGCCAATTGATGTAGGAGAGAAAGACCCTTCAGAAGCAATCCAAGACTTGTCTATTGGCAAAATTCGTCCAACGGAGGTGAAGGAGAGTACCTCGTCCATCCAAGTGGAAGCTTCTACTTCACATCAAGGTGAACCAAGAATTGATACGGAAGCATCCACAAGTGGGACACACCAAGATGAAGAAGACAAGGAAATGCATCAAGACGAACATCAACAACCTCCTTCTCCACCACGACAAGAGAACGACAACATCAACAATGAAGAAGGCCAAGAAGAAGAACAAGATGAAGAAGATGTTCAACGAAGACCCAAGCAAAAGCTCTCACGAGTTCGAGCAAGAGTTGCCAAAGATCATCCCGTCGAGCAAATCTTGAATGATATACAAACCGGGAGAATCACTCGCTCAAAAACTCGTTTAGCTAACTTTTGTGAAAACTATTCATTCATCTCTAGCATTGAACCTATGAAGGTTGAAGAAGCATTGGAAGATCTGGATTTGATAAACGCTATGCATGAAGAGCTAGACAACTTTGAGAGAAACCAAGTTTGGACATTGGTTGAGAAGCCCTACAACAACCACAACATCATTGGTACCAAATGGGTGTTTCGCAACAAGCAAGATGAAGATGGAAAAGTGGTTCACAACAAAGCACGTCTCGTCGCCCAAGGGTACACACAAGTCGAAGGTATGGACTATGGTGAGACATATGCTCCCGTTGCTAGACTTGAGTCCATTCGCATCTTACTTGCCTATGCTAATCACCATAATATCACCTTGTACCAAATGGACATTAAAAGTGCTTTTCTAAATGATGAAATAGAGGAGGAAGTTTATGTCAAACAACCTCCCGGCTTTATCAACCCTAAGAAACCAAATCATGTTTACAAACTTCACAAAGCTCTTTATGGTCTTAAACAAGCTCCTAGAGCATGGTATAAATGCTTGACCAAGTTCCTTATTGCAAGTGGTTTTGAAATTGGTAAAATTGATTCTACTCTTTTTACCAAAAGGGTTAATGGAGAACTATTTGTATGCCAAATTTATGTTGATGATATCATATTTGGTTCAACTAACCCTCTCTTTAGTGAAAAGTTTGGAAAGCTAATGTCAGAGAAGTTTGAGATGTCTATGATGAGTGAACTCAAATTCTTTCTCGGTTTGCAAATCAAGCAAACTAAGGAAGGTACATTTGCCTCTCAAACGAAGTACACCAAGAACTTATTCAAGAAGTTCAATATGCAAGAATGCAAAGGTATGTCTACACCCATGCCTACTAGTGGACATCTTGATTTGATCAAAGATGGTGAACCGGTTGATCAAAAGGTTTATCGCTCTATGATTGGTTCTTTGTTATACCTATGTGCTTCACGTCCCGACATTATGCTAAGTGTGTGCATGTGTGCACGTTATCAAGCTGCTCCTAAAGAATGTCATCTTGAGGCTGTGAAAAGGATAGTGAGATACTTAATTCATACACCAAACTTTGGCATTTGGTATCCTAAGAGGTCTTCTTTTGATCTTGTTGGCTATTCCGACTCGGATTGTGCCGGGGACAAGGTTGATAGAAAATCTACTTAGGGTACTTGTCAATTTATTGGTAGATCTCTTGTGTCTTGGTCTTCCAAGAAACAAAACTCGGTATCCTTATCCACCGCCGAAGCGGAATACATTGCCGCTGGTTCATGTTGTGCTCAATTACTTTGGATGACGCAAACTCTTAAAGATTATGGGATCTATGTGAAACATGTTCCACTGCTTTGTGACAATGAATGTGCTATCAAAATTGGTCATAATCCTGTACAACATTCTCGAACTAAGCATATTGAAGCTCGTCATCATTTCATTCGAGACCATGTTGCTAAGGGTGACATGGATCTTAAGCATGTTCGTACCGATAAGCAATTTACTAAACCTCTTGATGAGAAAGTATTTTGCAGGTTGAGAGGTGAATTGAACATTATTGATGCTTCAAACTTGGAGTAGGACCTCCATTGGATACATGCAAGACATGAGCTTAGGACTAATCCATGATATATCTCTTATAATGACTATCTTATGTCTAGGATATATTTGTACCTTGCATGTTGTCTAACCCATGTAGGTGCTTGGTTGAATCTAATTCCATGAGATTGCGACTCACTCACATCTTGAGCAATCTCTACATCACCAAGTCTCTACACAATGGTGGTTGAAGACAAGGAAGCACAAAACCATTCAAACATATCCTTTGACAAATTCTATGTTGAGCTTCATGATTGTCATTTTTGGATACACAAGTGCTCTTCCTTGCAAGAACTAACCCATGTAGGTAGATGAACTCAAACTCCAAGTGGTTCTCCCAACTCTTGATGAGCTACATCAACCTTGAGCACCCACACAAGTTCAACTACATGAGCAAGAACCACACCACCACCCAAGGTATGTTATTCCATCTTAGAGAAGCTTTACTCCAAGACATGAGTCAAAGCAACTCAACAAGATGTGAATACATCAATATGCTTAAACGAAAAATGGTAACCCCATTTTGAGCTTAAACGATGAGTATGACCTATGATCAAGTGTTCTCACTTGACTCCTAAGTCAATATACTCTAACATAGGTGACTATGTCACCGCCCAACTCTAGATGAAGTTCTCTTGTGTTCTTTTATGTGTTATTGCATTTGTCTCATGCATGTTTATTTTCTTTCTCTTTTTCAAAAACAAAAAAAACTTCATCTAGATCCTTCAGTTTCTTCTCTTTTCTTTTTGTTTTTGTTCTGCATTTTCCCCATTCAATTCCTTGCAAATCCTTCAGGCAATTCATTGCAAATCTTTGTGAGATCCTACATGTCTAGTGAGCTGAGGTGACAAGTGTCTTTCTCTGTGTGAACTCGGTTTCACCGACTTGTAATTTTCGGTCCAACCGAATCTTTTCGGTACCACCGAAACATGCCACTCGGTGCCACCGACTTCGCAACAGGAAAAACAGTTTGCCACTTGTTTTATATTTCTTCTGATCCAGCTCTACTCAATGAATCTTGTCCTCTACAAGCATCACAGTTTTATCCATTGCTTTGTGCTGAGTCGCAATGACCAAACCTATACGACGGATTCCAGAAAGCCCTTCTTGGAAATTGATGTCAAAGGGGGAGAGAGAGATCACATCAAAGCTCAAGGGAGAGAGAAAGTCTCAAGGACCAAACCTACAAGAGAGAAAGTATTAAGGGGGAGAAAGAGATTTTCAGGGGGAGAGAATACTCAAGGATCCCAGATGTCCCAGATGCTTGATGTTCAAGAGGAGAGATGTCACATGTCTTTTTGGGGGAAAGACATGTTCATATGTGCTTATTTGCATTAAGTTCTATCCATTTGTATCTTTCAGCTCTGATTTTTTGTTCCCTATCTTCTCCCAATATCCCATGTAAGATTCAGGGGGAGCAAGACACCTAAGGGAAAGAAATCAGTCAAATTCATTGCATATCTTTACTATTGGGGACATGTTGAATCCAATGTGGTACCTTGTACTCACTCTCTACATGTCATCCCAGTCTTGGTTCTCTTGTGGCTTCCTTGGTTTGCTCTAGCTGGTGGAGGTACCTGTGTTATCTAATCTTGTTTGTGCAGGTTCATTCCATCCTAAGCCAGCTAAAGACTACAAGGTAAGTGTATGCATCAAAATCATGAGTATGAGGAATTCTTGCTTATGTACATACTGTTTGCAAGAAGGACTCATGAGCATGAAGGTATTTTCCTTGATAATCTTTTGCTCTGATGCATATGGCCAAGATACATGTAACACATTGCCTACTCTGTCATGGTTATGCTCTCACATGCCTCTATATTTCACATTTACATGAGTGCATACACGTAGGGGGAGCCTATGCTTGTTACATGTCCTTCCAAAGCTTTACTTGATGTTCTTTATATCTTTATCTAAAGCTTTGATGTATGTTGCCATCAATTACCAAAAAGGGGGAGATTGAAAGCACAAGTGCTCCCTAGGTGGTTTTGGTAATTAATGACAACATATCTCTTGTTGTACTAACTTTTCTATCTAGTATGTTTCAGATAAGTTCAACAATGGAGTGGCATGGACTAAAGGTTGTGGGCAGTTCTCCAAGATGCGAAGGACAAAGGATTCGCTAAAGCTTAAAGCTCAAGACTCTTCATTTTACATTTTAGTGATCCAAGATCACATTGAGTCCATAGGAAAAGCCAATACTATCAAGGAGGGATGAGGTGTTGCTTAATGAGCATCTTGCTCAAATGCTTAATGATATGCTCCAAAATCCTCAGCTACTTTCCCACTTCCACATATGATCTAAACCCAAAGCCAAACTCGGACCTACCGATTATTTCTATCCGGCGCCACCGAGTTTCACTTGTCATAGCCACTGCCGAAATCCTAATTAGTTCGGTCTCACCGATGGGATCTCGGTCTCACCGAGATGGGCTTGCAATCTCTCTATTACCTATTGCAATACCCTCGGTCCCACCGAGATATGCAATAGGCCCCACCGAGTTTGCTTGGCCAACTCTCTGTTTCTCTTATTACCAAAATTGGTCCCACCGAGTTTGAGTAATCGGTCAAACTGAGTTGTGGATTTACCCTAACCCTAGCACATCTGTCCCACCGAGTTGATCCAGTCGGTCCCACCGAAAATCTCTAACGGTCACTAGGTTTACTATTTCGGTCTGACCGAGTTTGTTGATTCGGTCCCACCGAGATTGGTAAACTGTGTGTAACGGTTGGATTTTGTGTGGAAGCTATATATACCCCTCCACCTCCTCTTCACTCGTGGAGAGAGCCATCAGAACACATCTACACTTCCAACTCATATGTTCTGAGAGAGAACTACTTACTCATGTGTTGAGGCCAAGATATTCCATTCCTACCATATGAATCTTGATCTCTAGCCTTCCCCAAGTTGCTTTCCACTCAAATCTTCTTTCCACCAAATCCAAATCCTGTGAGAGAGAGTTGAGTGTTGGGGAGACTATCATTTTAAGCACAAGAGCAAGGAGTTCGTCATCAACACACCATTTGTTACTTCTTGGAGAGTGGTGTCTCCTAGATTGGCTAGGTGTCACTTGGGAGCCCCCGAAAAGATTGTGGAGTTGAACCAAGGAGTTTGTAAGTGCAAGGAGATCGCCTACTTCGTGAAGATCTACCGCTAGTGAGGCAAGTCCTTCGTGGGCGATGGCCATGGTGGGATAGACAAGGTTGCTTCTTTGTGGACCCTTCGTGGGTGGAGCCCTCTGTGGACTCGCGCAACCGTTACCCTTCGTGGGTTGAAGTCTCCATCAACGTGGATGTAGGATAACACCACCTATCCGAACCATGGGAAAAACATCCGTGTCTCCAAATTGCGTTTGAATTCTCCAAACCCTTCCCTTTACATTCTTGCAAGTTGCGTGCTTTACTTTCCGTTGCCTATTCACTCTTTGCATGCTTGCTTGATATGTATTGTGAATGTTGAAATTATGCCTAAACTCCACTTAAACCAAAAAGGCTCAAAAATTGCAACTTTAGCATTAAGTGTCTAATCACCCCCCCTCTAGACACATCTACTTCAAGGTCCAACAGAAATACGCCTAGACCCATCCATTTTTTCCGAATGGAGGGAATACATGTCAATATGGCATGCCTTTCTATTCTTCAGTACCTATTCAATATCTCTTCTGTAGCAAGTTTTATAATTGAAGCACCATTCTTCTATACAAGGCATGCAAGGGGAAGACGACTATGTTAGAATCTAAATGGTTACAAACCAGGTCTTTGCAAAAGATCCAAATGCCAGGAGATAATAAACCAACTCCAGTTTTTACAGATACTGCTCCACCACAGAGAAACCCAACTCCTAATGATAATAAGCAGATTCCAGTGGCCAACGAACTAGTCCGCTCCAGTCCAGCAAAAATATGTCAACTCCATTATAAGAAGCGTGTGCGTATCCTTGCGTCATAAAATTTTATAGCATGCTGATCATATTTTCTACATGTTTCTTACCCATCTCTCTTGTAGAAAATAAGCTTAACAGATAGAAGAATTTCTGCACTGGTATCGTTTGTGAGGAAAGATTCTTGCAGGAATTCTCTGTACTCCAATGCAGATGTAAGTACCTATTGTATATCACTATAATTTTACATCAGCATGTATTTTGTTAATCGGCATGAATCCAACCTTTATCTGATCTAAATTTAGTTGTAGTAAAATGTATAATTAAAGGCCACAATGTTTGATTTTTGTAAGGAAAACTGCCTGGTAGTTTTGCATCCTCAGCTGCATGAGTGTACTATCCCATATCAGTGGGTTTGATTACTTTGGTTTTGCAGTGGGTTTTCAGTGTTTTTTTACTGTGTTGTCCTCTCATATCCCGAGCTCTTACATCATACTCCCTCCGTCCGGATTACATGTCGCAGAAATGGATAAAACTGGATGTATCTAGAACTGAAATACGCCTAGACCCATCCATTTATTTCCGGATGGAGGGAATACATGTCATGCCTTTCTATTCTTCATTACCTATTCCATCTCTGTTGTAGCATGTTTTATAATTGAAGCACCATTCTTCTATATAAGGCATGCAAGGGGAAGACGGCTATGTTAGAATCTGAAGGGTTACAAACCAGGTCTTTGCAAAAGATCCAAACACCAAGAGATAATAAACCAACTCCATTTTTCATAGATACTACTCCAGCACAGAGAAACCAAACTCCCACTGATAATAAGCAGATTCCATTGGCCAAAGAACTAGTCTGCTCCAGTCCAGCAAAAGAATGTCAACTCCATTCTAAGAAGCGTGTGTGTATCCTTGCATCATGAAATTTTATAGCATTCTGATCATATTTTCTACATGTTTCTTACCCATCTCTCTATTAGAAAATAAGGTTAAATGATAGAAGATTTCCTTCATTGGGATTGTATTCGAGGAAAATATCTTGCGGGAATTCTCTGTGCTCCACTGCTGATGTAAGTACCTGTTGTATATCACTATATTTTTATGTCAGCATGTATTTTGTTAATCGGCGTGAATCCAACCTTTGTCTGATCTAATATTAGTTGTAGCAAAATGTTAAAGGCGCCAATGTTGATTTTTGTAAAGAAAACTACCTGGTAGTTTTGCATACTGAGCTGCATGAGTGTACTATCTCATATCATGCACATTACTGAATTGTAGTGATGCTCTGGTTGCCCATTCATTCATCATGTCAATGTTGCTTTCGTATTACCTTACCTAGTTGATGATAGCTGTGCCATATTGTGTTAATTTGGTGTTAGCTAGTTTCCCAAACGTTTGTTGTGCCAATGTTGCTTTCCTATTATTTGACTTGGCCAATGATAGCAAAGCTAGTGTCTTAATTTGGTGTAGGCTACTGAAGATAAGAAGACAAACTCTGAAAACAGCAAGGCAACCCCATTGTTTCTTTCCAATAAATCTAGGCCAGGTAATATGCCAATAACTCATGATTAATCTGTTTGGTTCCCCTCCTAATTTATGTTATGATGCAGTGGTCAAGACACTCTCCACTATCAATAATACTAGCCTGCCAAAATCTCCATCTGAATCTGTTCAGTATCCTCTGTCTCGAATGCAACGGAAAAAATGTATGTTTGTGAACCAATTAATGGCTGAAGGAATGATGGAAATGGTGGAGGAATCAGAGGTGCAGAGTCGTGCGACACAACAACTGATCAATGTTTTCAGAGACAGTGTAGCAAAGCAGCAAGAACTTGCCCACATGCTTATGGGCGTCATCCGTGCTGAGGTTGCAGATTGTGACGTTGTAGATCATTAGGTTCTGTTCATTTATTTGCACTGGCATCAATCTTTGATTGCCTAGTGGATGTAATTTCTTGTAATATATGCTAGATGTGCAACATTTTTCCCTGTATGCCATACCTTTGCTTGATCGGTTTTGGTCTTGTGCATAATTCCTCGTCGTAATGGGCTCAAATCATCCAATTTAGCCTAAATACATGTACGAACTTTAGTGGGCCCATTAAGTTAATGGGCCGTTACCAGGCCGAAAGTTAATACTCGGCCCTCTTAACTCCCGGGTCATTAATATGCTGACATTAAAGCGGGCAACAGGTGGGCCCAATTGATTTCACGGGCCGTTAATAGGCCATTTCTAAGTTCAGGCTACATATGGCCCAACTATACTGTGGGCATTTAGCAGGTCGAAAGAGACAGCGGGCTTGTATTGGACCATGAAGAGCATGGGCCGCTAAGAGGCTGAAAGTTAGGTCGCACTGTAAATGGCCCAACTGTGTTGTGGGCCTTTAGCAGGCCGAAAGAGAAACCGGGTTGGTATTGGACCATGAAGGGCATGGGTCGTTAAAAGGCCAAAACTCAGGTCCGACTACAAATGGCCCGACTCATTTATGGTCCGTTAACAGGCTGCAAGGCACACAGGGCCGGGAATTGGCCCAACACTTAAATGGGTCACTAAAAGGCCAAAACTCAGGTCTGACTACAAATGGCCCAACAGATATATGGGCCGTCACTAGGTTGAAAGACACACCGGGCCAAAAATTGGCCCAACACTTAAATGGGTCGCTAAAAGGCCGAAACTCAGGTCCGACTATAAATGGCCCAACTGATTTATGGGCCGTCAACAGGCTGAAAGACACACCGGGCTGGAAATTAACCCAATATTTAAATGGGTCGCTAAAAGGCCGAAAGATGTACATCACAAAAATTGGCCCATCCACTGAATGAGTCGTTAACAGGCCGAAATCTCATCGGGCCGATATTGTGCCCAAATATATAGCGGGCTATTAACGGGCTCGAACTGACGATGGCCTACAATGGTGTCAAATCTTTAACGGGCCGTTGACGGGCCGAATTGGCACATCTCGTATGGGTCATGGGCTTAAATGGACCTGACACAAGTAGGCATTATATGGGCCGGCCTGTTATTTTTTACTGGGCCGGCCTTTTTCACCGGAATAGGCCACTATTGGGCCGTGCCATGTGTCGACCTATCATAGACGCCTCCTGTCCAATGAGTGGATGACATCTGTCCAATGGTGAGGCAACACGTGTTTCCTCCGGCCAATGATGATTTTACACATGGAAAATCCCCATTGGTCCGGGCTGTTAACAAGTTATCTGATCCAAAACCGGACCCGATAGATTAACGGCGTTCCGTTACGGTGGATGCCACGTGTCGGTCACCCTTGACGAAAGCACTTTTGTGACGCATGATTTATCGTCATGGAAGTGGACACTTCCATGCTGATAATTTTGGCAATGTCATGGAACACTTCTACGACAGCACAGGTATGAATATCTTGATTCTGTCATAAATTTGTCATGGATGTACATGCATGACAGAAAACGTGACCTACTATGACAAAAACGTATCATCATGGAAGTGTATTTTTTGTAGTGGAACTTCGTGTACAAAAAGGACAATCTCTTTGAAAGTATTAGGGCTTTGGACGAAAACTCATCTATTACAATGGGATTTTGTTTTTTTGAACTTATTTGAACTCCAGACTTTTTGTGTGTTCAAAATGCACCATTCAAAGCCACATCATCAATTTTCAACCCTTTCTGACACTACTGCAGGATGCTGCTAACGCGACACTACGATCAGAGACCCTTCAACGAAACAGTGTGTGATGCCATAATCACAGACGATGGTGTAAAAAACTGTCAAAAAGGTGCAAAACACTTGCGATGGAGGACGCATCAAACACGGTTCAGACTGTAGTTGGATGTGTGATGCAGGGCATACAGTTCAGTTCAATTAACTATTTGCGATGAGGAGGAACAAAAGAAACAGGCAGCCAGATGGAGGTGTGTGCGATATACAACATACGGTTCACTCGGGAGAACTGTTTACGTTTAGACATGAGAACATAAATGGTTCAACTTAACAAGATGTGTGTGATACGCGGAAAACAGGCATGTAATCAGAAATCTGTGTGAAGACCGATAATAACATAGACGGTCGCTGCTAATAATACGTGTGTGTTGTGCGATGGGATTTCATACAGAACAACACATATATACACACACACTTATAAGGACATGCTTGCATAACCAAATTAAACATCCACTTACATAGGTGGCTACTACAACCATGGCATTTGCACACACCAAAGTAAACTATTACATGCATAATTACATAGGTGGTTACTACACACATGACATTTCCACACACCAATAAAAAGTAAACTATATATTACATGCATGATTAACTAGCATAAACGATCATCTGATCATCATCTACTTCTTGTGACGCTTGCTCTGCTTGTGGCTCGATCCGGGCTCGTTGATTTTGGTAACGAGGCACTTCCTCATGTCAACGATCCGCATGTGCATCTCATAGCATGTGTACACACTCTTGACCGCGAACCTGAGGTGAGGTTCATCCAGTTGCCACTTCCAGGCCCTGTGCCAGGAAAGGGGACTTGTTCTCTAGGCATCTTGCTTCATCTTTTCGTAGTTGGGGTCGATGATGGCCGAGGCGAGTTCAACTAGGGAGTCCTTCTTCATGTTGCCCCAGACCCTGTAGTGGTCATGGATTTCAACAAGGTTCTTGCAGGCGAAGCCCATAACACGGAGCGCGTTTACATCATCGGTGGTTTCCACCATGGTGAACTTGTAGTCGGTGCTGTTGACAAACCTGTTGAAACGATCGCAAGGCTCGGTGGCCATGCAGTAGTGGTAGATGAGGACATGATGGCCCATGCACAACTAGGCGACGGCAACCTTCTGATCTATGCCGGGATGACCGGTGGTGTACTGGAGGTCGATGCCGACCACGTTGTACTTGTCTGGAGCAAGCAACTACTCAACGCTGTTGATGTAGTGATCCACCACGGCCAGGTCGATGGTGTACACCACCGAGAGATCCGTCTCCCTTGTGTGGGTCTCCACTCTATGCTCGCCGAACTCCATTGGAGCATCGCTGGACATCCCCTCTCTATGTGTCATCGTGGGTGTGCTTGTTCTGTTGTGGGGCATGATCGAAAGGTTGAAGAGACTAAGGTTATAATGGTCGTGGGAATTAAAGGGGAAGTCGGACGGCCAATAATAATGGCAGGCCCTGATGGCAGTTCTAATTTGCAGTGCGTAACTCCATCGTGTCGCACGTAACTGCATCGGGTGGCAATGCGCGCGGCGCAACCGCATGCATATGGATCCCCCGAAGTGATCATGCGCACGCCCAACCGCTAGCAGAGCGCGCGCGGAGGGAAGCAAGCAGAGCGCTCCGCGATCGCCTCAAAGGCGAGCAACTATATATATATATATATATATATATATATATATATATATATATAGGGCTATTTTGTTACCCGTAACAGAATATTAATCTGTTACCCCTAGCCCTATATAGGCGCGACGCACCTACATAGTACAACCCCCCCGAGCCAGGCCGAACCCAACCCGCCTTCTTCTGCCGGAGGCACCGTCGCGGACGAGCGAGCGATGGCGGCAGCCGGAGCGAGAGAGCCCGCGGCACCGTGACTGGCCGGCGACGGATCCACCGCTGACATCCCCTTCCTCACTGGGATCCTTCGCCGGGGTCGTGATCTGAGCCAGCTGCCTCCCTCCTTTGCTAGCGCCGTGATCCGCTCCAGCCGCCTCCCTCCCTAGTCGGGGCCGTGATCCGCGCCAGCCGCCTTCCTCCCTCGCCGGGATCCTTTGCCGGGGCCGTGATCTGCGCCTCCTGTCTACCTCCCTCAACGGGGCTCCTCCATCGGGGCTGTGATCCCCGCCAGCAGCTGCCTCCCTGGACCTCATCACCGGACATCCACCACAAGAAGCAACGCCGTCGTCTCCCCAAGCTCCTTGCCTGCATCAATGGCGTCGCCCTAAGAACATGCCAGTACATTGCCCATGAGAGGAAGAAGAAGAAGTCAGATCCAAGAACATGCCACTGGAGTGATGTTTGTGTTTAGTTCATCAGTCCTGCAATGAAGAAGATTCAGTTAAAAAATTGCACACACTATGATCTGCCTACATGTTACACTATCGGATTCATTAGTACTACATGTGTGATACATCAGTGACACATGTTCCTATGATGCAGAAGCAGATAGTACATTGCAAAAATGCTTGCATCAATTCATTACATCCCTGCCACTTGATGCACAGTTTGGATGTCAAGGTTACTGTCAGTACCTCCAATATGCTAGCTTCAGTTCAAGCCAAAAAACATAGACTTATGCATCAGTCCAAGTAGCTACTACACTTTATATAAGGTTCAGCTACCACTGCAAGTTTGTATGATGTTATTTCTACTAGTGCATGCTGTGTAGTTGCGTTAGTTCGAACTAGTAAAAGAATGTTGTTGAAAAAAATATACACTTGTTACACAGTAAGTTCAATGATACATAAACTAGGAGTACTTCTAGTGTAGTTGCATAAGTTATAGATGAAAAAAGAGAAGACATGCATCAATTTTATATATATGCATATCCATACATATCTGAAGTTCAATGTTTAGTTTGCAAGCAGTGCACTAAATGTTTATGCATCGGTTATAGGGAAAAAGATAAAAACTTTCCATAATAGATGAAGTTCAATGTTCAGTTTACAAGCAGTGCTAAAAATCAGTACATCAGTACATCAGTACATCAGTGTTGAACATGTATGTTCATCAGTTCGAATGAAAACTAAACCAGATACAAAATAGAGAACAAAGTTTAATAATGGCCAGCGATGCAAGTTCAACTTGTACATTGCCTTCAGTGCATGACATGTTACCCATAGCATGTATATGAGAAAAATGCAGAAAAGATTAATCCCAAAACTGTTGAATGTCATTGCAGAAACATGCGGGGTGGCACACGCAGTGAGGGTTTGATGAGCCAAGCAGATAAGGGGCACCGCCTGGTTGGGTAACACCAGAAATAGCACCTGGATACTTCAACAATATAGGCAGATTTCAAGCTACACCAGAATCGTCAGAAGCGCGGACAGGTTCTTCTATGCAGCAAACTCCGATATTTGGGGATACAAGCTTTGCCACTGTTGGGTTGCAACAAGGTCAATAATTTCCCTAACGACAAATGTTTTCCTTCCCTACCGCATGCAGGAAGGCAAGGACACACAGTCTTCCACTAGTCGCTCCGTCAACATCAATCATCCATGTTGCAAAAGCGGTTGCGACGGGAAGACCAGGCCAAAGAGATAGAAATTTTGGCCACTCTAGCAGGGTGCAAACAACAATATATGAGCCATATAGACAGGAGCAACCTCACAATGAATCTGAGGGGAGACGGCCATACAATGAGAGACAGAGAGCTTCGTCAACATTGCTGCCTCCAAGAGATGCATTGTTGCATGTGCCAAGGGTGACACCACCCAAGCCCATACAACAGGGTGAATAGCAAACACCGGAGGCAGCACAGAGCTATACACATGTAAGCATCCACATTCAGAAAAAGAACATACAAGAACAGTCCATACCATGGTACTATGACCACCCCATCAAACATTTTCATAACTGTGTTTTTGTTTGCTCACTATTGCGTGCAGCCACCTAACATTGAAGCTTACGTTCTGCCAAGGCTAGAGATGCGCTTTTAAACTTTCAAAGAAGCAAATGACTTCTACAATGTCTATGCAAAGCATGCGGGTTTTGCTGTCTGGGAAGGCTCCAAGGTTGAGACCAGAGTCTACCTTTACTGCATGTGTTGTGGAGTCTATGAATTGAAGGTGTCAGAAGCAAATAGATAGCGGAATAAGACGACAGCTAGGACTAACTGCGGGGCTAAAATGAGGCTGAAGAGGGAAAAGGATGGAACACTTGTCGTAAAAGAGATAGTCTGGGAACACAACCACACACTACAGCTCACGCCCCAAATGCTTGTCTTCTTGCACTCCCACAAAAACTTTGAAAAAACAATCTTGGAGTACGTCAAGTACCTGCAGTTCAAAGGCATTGAACACGCGCAAATCATGAGCATATTGGGAGGCGATGACCCCGGTAGCTACTTCCTCGAAATGAATGCGAAAGACCTGATTAGCCTGTAAGTACAAACTTGTTCTCCTCCCATAAACCCCCTCCGTCTTTTTTCCTCTGTCAGTACAAACATATTATGCAACGCATGACCTGATGCTAGTTCAACATGCATTTTTGAATGATTGTTCACTTTTAATATGCAGCAAAGCAAAGAATTCAAGGATGGATGATGTGGACGATGTCCTCAAGACTGTCAACTTCTTTAGGGAGATGAAAGCTATAAACAGGGAATTCTTCTGTGAAATGCAACTTGATGAGTCCGATAGAGTTAAGAACATATTCTAGGCAAACGCAAGCTGCCGAGGGGCGTACCATGACTTCGGTGACTGCGTAACATTTGACACCACATATAGACCAATAATTACCATATGCCACTTGGGGTGTTTGTGGGTACTGACAACCACTTACAGACTACATTCTTTGGTTTTGCCTTGATAAGAGATGAGGATGCAGATTCATTCAGATGGCTGTTCAAGACATTTTTAAGGTGCATGAGAGGGAAGGCTCCTACATGCTTCCTCACAGGTACAACCGCCAAAACCACCCCCAACCACCACCCCCACCCCCCACCCCCCAAAAAGGAAAATAACACAGTAAAAATGTTGTGTCAGTTCTATTGGTATATATGCACTACTATCTGCTGACCACTCCACATCACTTTTCTCATTACCAGACCAGTGCCTAGCAATGGCTTTGGCGATCCCAGATGCTTTCAAGAACACGGTACACCAGCTGTGCCGCTAGCACATTATGAAGAAGTACAGGGAACACCTCGCATACCTGTACAATCTGCACAAGGACTTTAAAGATGAATTCACATCAATCCTCAACTGGCCCCTCATGCCAACTGAGTTTGAGGCTGCCTGGAATAGACTCATGGATAAGTACAACCTCCATGATGATGCCACAATGGTGGGCATGTGAACCGAGCGTGAGAGATGGATATCAGCCTACTTCAAAGAAATTTTCTACGCCAAAATGACATCCACACAACGAAGTGAGAGCATGAACTATGTGCTCAAGAAGAACTTTGTAAGTGAGAAAAAACCTACAGCGGTTTGTCAGCCAGGTAAACTCCTGCGTCAAAACCAGGAGGCAGACAGAGAACCAGGAGACAATGGGTAACCGGGTATAGCTCTATCACCTATCGTAAGACAAAAATATAACATGCTAACTAAAGATAAACATTATTAGTTAGACAAGTTTTTGCTGCGAGAAAACTAATAATTTGGTCATCATTCTTGCATGGGCAGAAGGAACAAAACACGCCGACCTTCTATGGGTTTGACACCCAGATGGCAAAGTTTTAATCACGAGATGTGTACGTCGAGATCAGAAAAAGGCTAAAACTGAGCACACTCTTCACGGCGACAGAGACGGAAGAGCTCACAAAGTACCTCATGCACTACAACACCTTGGTCTGCGTGGGCTCATCACGCTTTCCAGGTGGTTGCAGACCCCAAAACATATGAGTGCGAGTGCAAGCTATGGGACCACACAGGTGAGGACTAAAAAAAGATACATATTGTACTACTTTTTTTTGCAAAGTTTTTGTACGAATGAAATGACAGAAAACATGCACCTCTTCAAAAAAATACATGTATTTTCTGCGTGCATGTCCTATGCATGATGCAGACAATTAAAGCTGCCAGCGTTCCAGAGAAATACATCCTCAGGAGATACACGAAATGCCCAAACATCCAGCCAACATTCAACAAAAATGAGTTGAGGATAGTAGCGTCAAACAAGGCATCCCAATACTGCATTGAATGCTCACTGCTGATGCTGAACATGAGGGTGCACAGAAAAAGTTTGAGAAGCCAAGAGAAAATGGCGAGGTCATGGGTCGTCATGGACAAACTTGAACAAGAACTTGATGCCATGCATTCTGCTGAAAATGGAGGTGTCGCAGACAATGAAGCCATTGAGCAGGATATTGCTACAATGTTATCCAAGATGAACCATCTGGGAGCTATTGACCCATTCGACAACGAGGAAGATGAGCAACAGCAACCAGAGCTTGCCCATGTGCACACTCAAGAGCACCAACATGCTCACATGCAAGATCATGAGCTTGATGGCACTATAGGCGAATGACATGACAACAGGACATCCTACCAGTAGCAGCAGGAAAGGGTGATTAAACCACCCATATTCTCAAACACAAAGGGGAGGAAGAGTAAGACGCAAGCAGTGAAAGCAGCAGCCAAAAAGCCGCCACGCGCCATCAGGCGTGTGGAATTTGGCCTGGACAGCAAACCTCTCGGGATAAGGGCATGCGGATTCTGCAACATTGTGACCAACCATAATTACCGCACATTGCCACTCCGCACAGATGCCACTGTCAACAAGCAAACGCTGCAGGAGCAGATTGGAGCCACCCAGGTTTCCACCAATGGAGACGACACACGTAACAACTACACTTGCCGCAAGTGTGGGGGAACTAACGGACATAATGCCCGCACGTGCAAAGTGGGCAAGGAGGTCGTCAGTGGCGCTGAACACAAATAGGGCAAGGTCTAGAGTTCCAAAAAATCAAAAGAAGAGGATGAAGAAGAAGAGTTTGACGAGAATGACGACCAATCAGACGAAGACAATGAAGATGACAGTGTTGGGGACGAGGAAACTGAAACTGACGATGAAGCTGCCAAGGCTCAAGCAGGAAAGGGCATCGGCAAGGGACAACATTCGGGACCAGTTAGGAAGAGCTCGGTACTGAAGAATCCATAGTGGTTATGCTGCTGCGTCAAATGGAAAATAAGCTTGTACTCTCAGTTGCCTCGGTACACACAATGAGGAAACATATCAGAAACACTGTCGTTACCAAAACTTATTTAGCTTTATCATCGATTTCTTGATCAATACTATAGTTAAGATATAATTTGTGATTTTTGCCCGCTGTACAAGTGACATTATTATGTAAACCATTTTATAATCCTTTTGAATGAAGTCACAAATACATTTCAAAAAACTTATTTGGATTTATGTAATTCCAACACTACTGTCGACCAGTAACTCAGGAAAAATATTTTAAGGAAAATTTAAACTCTTATAGTACATCAGTACTGATAATTCTCACTCGTCAGTATAAAGGCATAGTAACCAAACACACCCGTGAACACCTAAAAACATCGGTTCAAAAACAACATGTGTCTGCTTCTGCCAGTCCTAGTCCAGAAAGTCCATCAGTACATAAAAATAATTACCTCAAGCAAATGCAAATATAATATGCCTGTACTGATGAAAAACTAATTTATCTGTAAAAAATTCTTTCAAAGATTATCTTGATATAAACAATAGTTTCAAAAATAACAAAAATTGTTTTAAAAAACATTAGCGTGACACACATAGTCTGCCTGGTATTTGGTAACTTCAATTACACTTCAATCACCAGTGCAAGTACCCACAGTACAGGAGTACAAACCTCCATCATCACCAACCCTGACACGTGCAAAGTGGGATAAGCAACTGATAAGTACAACTTGACAAGACGGATCAGCGCGACAGTAAAATGCCATCATCACCGACCCTGAGACGAGCAAGTGGGATAAGGAGCTGGTAAGTACCACTTGACAAGACTACTCCATGCGACCAGGTTAATACCCTGGCAAAGAAATTGGATTGGACGGTTGGTTCTTCCAGGCCACCGCACATGCCACCCACTAGGCGGCTGCCACAAGGGACTGCAAACGGCGGCCCCATGCCACTACACTACGCCCCCAAGGAACCGCCTCCCACACATCCCTGTTGACGCACTACAAAATAACCCATTCTCTTCCATCTCTGCCTCATTCCCAGAAAACCACCATTGCCGCTTCCATCTCCACTGCAGACGACCCAGAAACTTCTCTCTCCCAAGCCCACAGTCGGCGGAGGAGTGCGATGGCGGAGGAACTGTCCGCCAAGCGTCATCATGGCGAGACATCGGACAAGAGCAGCAACCTTGTCGACGTTCATGTCCCCGGCGAGAAACGCGAGTACACCAAAACCCTCATAGGGGTTGAACTCCATGGCAAGGAGACGTTGGAGATCATCTGCACCAGCAAACCACACAAGGCCGATGAGATGATCTCCATGATCTTAAGGAAGGCTAGTGGCTCGCATCGTAAGATCGTCGGCCTTGGTGTGCACTACATCAAGGAAGATGAACCTCCCCAGATGGCAGCAGTCCTAAAGTTGTGCGCGGAGGAACTATGCTTGGTGTACCACATCACATCGGCCACGAAGTTGTGACCCATTGTCGGTGTCAAAACCGGCGGATCTCGGGTAGGGGGTCCCGAACTATGCGTCTAAGGTCGATGGTAACAGGAGACAGGGGACACAATGTTTACCCAGGTTCTGGCCCTCTCTATGGAGGTAATACCCTACTTCCTGCTTGATTGATCTTGATGAATATGAGTATTATAGGATTTGATCTACCACGAGATCGTAATGGCTAAACCCTAGAAGTCTAACCTGTCTGACTATGATTATGATGATATATGTCTATTGACCTAGCCCTTCGGTTTATATAAATACCTGAGGGATTTAGGGTTACATAAGGTCAGTTACAGAGAAAGGAATCTTCATATTTGGTCGCCAAGCTTGCCTTCCACACCAAGGAGAGTCCCATCCGGACATGGGTAGAGTCTTCGGTCTTTGTATCTTCACAGCCCATCAGTCCGGGCCATGTCTAATAGGTCGGACGCCCGAGGACCCATTAGTCCAGGACTCCCTCAGTAGCCCCGAACCAGACTTTCAATGACGAGGTGTCCGGCGCACAGATAGTATTCGACATTGCAAGCTGGGTTCCTCCTCCGATGACTTCAAAGTGATGTATTCGGCTTTCCATTTAATGTTGTACCCCTCGGCTTCCACGCCTTCCTAACTTCATCTTCCACGTGTCGAGTGAATACAAGAGGTCGGGGTATTTTTGCACATACCACCCTGACCATACAAGAGAGGTGCCTATTTAAAGAGAATAGATCTTAGATCCATTCCACACCCCGCGGAAAAATCCTCAGAGCTTGCTAAGAAGAACCACCCTAACATGGCTAACGCTCCCAGCTCTTCCTCTCGTCCCCCCGGCTCCGAAAAGGGTGATTGGGAGAGATGCTCCGTATCTCACAGTCAGCTGTCGAAGCTGCAAAAATAGAGCTATCTTCCTCCCGCGGATCTAGTCCCTGTACAAGCAGGGCTGACGTCCTTCAATGGCGGGGTTCAGGCAGAGAACTTCCCCAATCCGACCAAGGGGGAACGAGTATGCTTCATTCCCTTCTTGCTAAGAGGCGTCGGATTTTCAATCCATCGATTCCTTCAAGGACTTCCGGAGTATTATGGCCTCCAACTGCACAGTTTGACTCCCGCCTCCATCCTACACATCGCGGGTTATGTTGCTCTATGCGAGCTATTCCTAGGCTGCGAGGCCCATTTTGATTTATGGAGAAAACTGTTCTGCCTCGTCCCTTGTAATCAAGGGTGGTCAATATTCGAAGTGGGAGGAGCCGAAGTGTGGCGTATCGCCGAGACTGGATACCTGTCTGGCACGCCGAAGAAGGCTTCCAAAGAGTGGCCTTCTGAATGGTTCTATATTGACAACGTCGCTCTTCATGACCCAGACCGAATGGGCCTCCCCGAATTTTCAAGCGCTCCGTTGAAGAAACGTCATAGTTGGCATCATCAGAGCCTTGAGGAGGAGGATAGCGCAGAAGGCAGTCAGTTGATGGGCAAGATTAAGATGCTCGCCTAATCCGGATTGTCAATAATTGAGGTAATGGCAATCTCCATAGTGCGAGGGTGATACGACCATTTTGCATTATGATTTTATATCGATATTTATTGCATTATGGGCTGTTATTACACATTATGTCACAATACTTATACCTATTCTCTCTTATTTTACAAGGTTTGCATAAAGAGGGGAATGCCAGCAGCTGGAATTCTGGGTTGGAAAAGGAGCAAATATTAGAGACCTATCCTGCACAACTCCAAAAGTCCTGAAACTTCACGCAAGTCATTTTTGGAATTAATAAAAAATACAGAGCGAAAGAAGTACCAGAGGGGGCCACCCACCGTCCACGAGGGTGGGGGCATGCCCTACCACTCTGGGCGCGCCCCCTGCCTCGTGGGCCCCCTGGTGGCCCTGCGATGCCCATCTTCTGCTATATCAAGTATTTCGTCGAGCAAAAAATCAGAAGCAAGCTTTCGGGACGAAACTCCGCCACCACGAGGTAGAACCTTGGCGGAACCAATCTAGGGCTCTGGCGGAGCTGTTCTTACCGGGGAAACTTCCCTCTGGAGGGGGAAATCATCACCATCGTCATCACCAACGATCCTCTCATCGGGTGGGGGTCAATCTCCATGAACATCTTGACAAGCACCATCTCATCTCAAACCCTAGTTCATCTCTTGTATCCAATCTTTGTATCCAAACCTCAGATTGGTACCTGTGGGTTGCTAGTAGTGTTGATTACTCCTTGTACTTGATGCTAGTTGGTTTACTTGGTGGAAGGTCATATGTTCAGATCCATTATGCATATTAATACCCCTCTGATTATGAACATGAATATGCTTTATGAGTAGTTACGTTTGTTCTTGAGCACATGGGAGAAGTCTTGCTATAAGTAGTCATGTGAATTTGGTATTCGTTTGATATTTTGATGAGATGTATGTTGTCATCCCTCTAGTGGTGTCATGTGAACGTCGACTACATGACACTTCACCATTGTTTGGGCCTAGACGGAGGCATTGGGAAGTAATAAGTAGATGATGGGTTGCTAGAGTGACAGAAGCTTAAACCCTAGTTTATGTGTTGCTTCATTAGGGGCTGATTTGGATCCATATGTTTCATGCTATGGTTAGGTTTACCTTAATAGTTCTGTTGTAGTTGCGGATGCTTGCAATGGGGGTTAATCATAAGTGGGATGCTTGTCCAAGTAAGGACAGTACCCAAGCACCGGTCCACCCACATATCAAATTATCAAAGTACCGAACGCGAATCATATGAACGTGATGAAAACTAGCTTGACGATAATTCCCATGTGTCCTCGGGAGCGCTTTCCTTCATATAAGAGTTTGTCTAGGCTTTTCCTTTACTACAAAAAGGATTGGGCCATCTTTCTGCACCTTATTTACTTTTATTACTTGCTACTTGTTACAAACTATCTATTACTAATAATTTCAGTGCTTGCAAAGAATACCTCACTGAAAACTGCTTATCATTTCATTCTGCTCCTCGTTGGGTTCGACACACTTACTTATCAAAAGGACTACGATAGATCCCCAATACTTGTGGGTCATCAAGACTCTTTTCTGGCGTCGTTGCCGGGGAGTGAAGCGCCTTTGGTAGGTGGAATTTGGTAAGGAAAAATTTATATAGTGTGCTGAAATTTACTGTCACTTGTTACTATGGAACATAATCCTTTGAGGGGCTTGTTCGGGGTATCTTCACCCCGACTAGTAGAGCAATGAGTATGATAGAGAAACTGCTAGCTAATCCTTTTGTAGGAGATGGAACATTGCATCCCGATTTACACTTAATATATGTGGATGAAGTTTGTGGATTACTTAAGCTTGCAGGTATGCCCGAGGATGTTATCAAGAAGAAGGCCTTCCCTTTATATTTGAAGGGAGAGGCATTGACATGGTATAGGCTATGTGATGATATGGGATCATGGGACTACAAGCGATTGAAATTGGAATTTCATCAGAAGTTTTATCCTATGCATCTTGTTCATCGTGATCGTAATTATATATATAATTTTTGGCCTTGCAAAGGAGAAAGCATCGCTCAAGCTTGGGGGAGGCTTAAGTCAATGGTATATTCATGCCCCAATCATGAGCTCTCAAGAGAAATTATTATTCAAAATTTTATGCTCGGCTTTCTCTCAGTAATCGCTCCATGCTCGATACTTCTTGTACTGGATCTTTTATGATGAAGACTATTGAATTCAAATGGGATTTATTGGAAAGAATTAAATGCAACTCTGAAGATTGGGACCTCGATGAAAGTAAGGATTCAGGTATAACACCTAAGTTTGATTGTGTTAAATCTTTTATGGGTACCGATGCTTTCCATGAATTTAGCACTAAATATGGACTTGACTCTGAGATAGTAGCTTCTTTCTATGAATCCTTTCCTACTCATGTTGATCTCCCTAAGGAGAAGCGGTTTAAATATAATCCCCCCATTGAAGAAAAAGTAGTTGCACCTATTAAAGTTGAAGAAAAGACTATCACTTATAATGATCCTGTTGTGCCTACTGCTTATATTGAGAAACCACATTTCCCTGTTAGAATAAAGGATCATGCTAAAGCTTCAACTATGGTTAACAAAAGTAATATTAAGGCACCTAAACCCCCTGAGCAAATTAAACTTGAACCTAGTATTGCTATAGTTAAAGATCTCTTGGCCAATAATATTGATGGGCATGTTATTTACTTCTACAATGAAGCTACTAGGATTTCTAGACTGGATGCTAAGAATAAACATAGACCTGTTGTAGACATGCATGTTATTTCTGTTAAAATAGGAGATCATTGCTATCATGGCTTATGTGATATAGGTGCTAGTGCAAGTGCAATACCTCATTCCTTGTACCAAGAAATTATGCATGATATTGCACCTGCTGAGATAGAAGAGATTGATGTTACAATTAAGCTTGCTAATAGAGATACTATTTCACCAGTTGGGATTGTTGGAGATGTTGAAGTCTTGTGCAGGAAAGTTAAATACCCTGTTGATTTTCTTGTTCTCGGTTCTCCGCAAGATGACTTTTGTCCCATTATATTTGGTAGACCCTTCTTGGATATTGTTAATGCTAAGATAGACTGCAATAAGGATATTGTTTCTGTTGGTTTAATTAGGGGATATGTCTCATGAGTTTAATTTTGCTAAATTTCGTATACAACCCCATGATAAAGAATTGCCTAGTAAAGATGAAATTATTGGTCTTGCTTCTATTGTCGTGCCTCCAACTGATCCTTTAGAACAATATATGCTGGATCATGACAATGATATGTATATGAATAAAAGAAGGGAAGTAGATGAAGTATTCTTTAAACAGGGACCTATTTTGAAACACAACTTGCCTGTTGAAATCCTAGGGGATCCTCCTCTACCCAAGGGTGATCCCATGTTTGAGCTTAAACCATTGCCTAATACTCTTAAATATGCTTATCTTGATGACAAGAAGATATATCCTGTTATTATTAGTGCTAACCTTTCAGAGCATGAAGAACAGAGATTATTGAAAACTCTGAACAAGCATCGTGCTTCTATTGGATATACTCTTGATGATCTGAAGGGCATTAGTCCCACTATATGTCAACACAAAATAAATTTGGAGAAAGACGCCAAACCAGTTATTGATCACCAACGACGGCTAAATCCTAAGATGAAAGAAGTGGTAAGAAAGGAAATATTAAAGCTCCTTGAAGCAGCTATAATTTATCCCGTTGCTGATAGTCATTGGGTAAGCCATGTCCATTATGTCCCTAAGAAGGGAGGTATTACTGTCATTCCTAATGATAAAGATGAATTGATTTCGCAAAGAATTATTACAGGTCATAAGATGGTAATTGATTTCTGCAATTTAAATAAAGCCACTAAAAAGATCATTACCCTTTGCCTTTCATTGATCAAATGATTGAAAGATTATCCAAACATACACATTTTTGCTTTCTAGATGGTTACTCTGGTTTCTCTCAAATACCCGTGTCAGCTAATGATCAAGAAAATACTACTTTTACTTGCCTTTTCGGTACCTTTTCTTATAGATGTATGCCTTTTGGTTTATGTAATGCACCTACTACCTTTCGAAGATACATGATGGCTATATTCTCTGACTTTTGTGAAAAGATTTGTGATGTTTTTATGGATGATTTCTCTGTTTATGGGTCCTCTTTTGAAGATTGCTTGAGCAACCTTGATCGAGTTTTGCAGAGATGTGAAGAAACTAACCTTGTCTTGAATTGGGAGAAGTGCCACTTTATGGTTAATGAAGGTATTGTCTTGGGGCATAAAATTTCTGAAAGAGGTATTGAAGTTGACAAAGCTAAAGTTGATGTTATGAAAAAGATGCCGTGTCCCAAGGACATCAAAGGTATAAGAAGTGTCCTTGGTCATGCCGGTTTTTATAGGAGGTTCATTAATGACTTCTCAAAAATTTCCCGGCCTCTGACTAACCTATTACAAAAAGATATTCCTTTTGTCTTTGATGATGATTGTGTAGAAGTATTTGAAATACTTAAGAAAGCCTTGATTTCTACGCCTATTGTTCAGCCAACTGATTGGAATTTACCCTTTGACATCATGTGTGATGCTAGTAATTATGTTGTAGGGGCTGTTCTAAGAAAAAGAGTTGATAAAAAATTAAATGTTATTCAATATGCTAGTAAAACTCTAGACAACGCCTAGAGAAATTTTGCTACTACTGAAAAGGAATTCTTAGCAGTTGTATTTGCTTGTGATAAGTTCAGACCTTATATTGTTGATTCTAAAGTAACTATTCACACTGATCATGCTACTATTAAATATCTTATGGAAAAGAAAGATGCTAAACCTAGACTTATTAGATGGGTTCTCTTGCTTCAAGAATTTGATTTGGATATTATTGATAGAAAGGGAGCTGAGACCCCGTTGCAGACAACTTGTCTAGGTTGGAGAATGTTCTTGATGACCCACTACCTATTGATGATAGCTTTCATGATGAACAATTAGCTGTCATAAATGCTTCTCGTACTGCTCCATGGTATGTTGCTTATGCTAATTACATTGTTGCTAAATTTATACCATCTAGTTTCACATACTAGCAAAAGAAAAAGTTTTTCTATGATTTAAGACATTACTTCTGGGATGACCCACATCTTTATAAAGGAGTAGATGGTGTTATTAGATGTTGTGTACCTGAGCATGAACAGGAACATATCCTACGCAAGTGTCACTTCGAAGCTTATGGAGGACACCATGCTAGAGATAGAATTGCACATAAGGTATTGCAATCCGGTTTTTATTGGCCTACTCTTTTCAAGGATGCCCGTAAGTTTATCTTATCTTGTGATGAATGTCAAAGAATTGGTAATATTAGTAGACGTCAAGAAATGCCTATGAATTATTCACTCGTTATTGAACCATTTGATGTCTGGGGCTTTGATTATATGGAACCTTTTCCTTCCTCTAATGGGTATACACATATTCTAGTTGCTGTTGATTACGTTACTAAGTGGGTAGAAACTATTCCAACCAGTAGTGTTGATCATAACACCTCTATTAAGATGCTTAAAGACATTTTTTCTGAGGTTTGGAGTCCCTAGATATTTAATGACTGATGGTGGTTCACATTTCATTCATGGTGCCTTTCCTAAAATGCTTGGTAAGTATGATGTTAATCATAGAATTGCATCTCCTTATCACCCACAGTCTAGTGGCCAAGTAGAATTATGTAATAGAGATCTTAAATTAATTTTGCAAAAGATTGTTAATAGATCTAGTAAGAATTGGTCCAAGAAACATGATGATGCATTATGGGCTTATAAAACTGCATATAAAAATCCTATTGGTATGTCTCCATATAAAATGGTTTATGGTAAAGCATGTCACTTACCTCTTGAATTAGAACATATGGCATATTGGGCTATTAAAGAGCTCAACTATGACTTCAAACTTGCCGGTGAGAAGAGGCTGTTGGACATTAGCTCACTTGATGAATGGAGAACCCAGGCCTATGAAAATGCCAAGTTGTTTAAAGAAAAAGTTAAAAGATGGCATGATAAAAGGATACAAAAGCGTGAGTTTAATGTAGGTGATTATGTATTGCTATACATCTCTCGTTCAAGATTTTTTGGAGGCAAACTTCTCTCTAAATGGGAAGGTCCTTACTTCATCGAGGAGGTCTATCGTTTCGGTGCCATAAAAATCAACAACTTCGAAGGCACAAATCCGAAGGTGGTGAACGGTCAAAGAATCAAACATTATATCTCAGGTAATCCCATAAATGTTAAAACTAATATTACTGAAACTGTAACCCGGGAGGAATACATAAGAGACACTTTCCAGAACGTTTCAGACTCCGAAAAGGAATAGGTACGTGGTACGGTACGTAAACCGACTCCAAAATAGTTCTAATGGCAATTTTTCTCTGCTTTGGAATATTTAAAAAAATAAGAAAATAAGAAGCAGACCGGATAGGACACGGGGCTTCCACGAGGGTGGAGGGCGCGCCCTACCCCCCTGGGCGCACCCCTGCCTCATGGGCACCTCATGTGCTCACCAGACTCCGTTTTCTGGCACGATACTTCTTTTGGTCGGTAAAAATTTATTAGATAATCTCCCGAAGGTTTTGACCACCATATCACACAAAATTCCCTCTGTTTTTGTATCGAGTTGTTTCTGCTACAGAATTAGAGCAAGATGTCTTCTCAAGAGTCAGTCGGGGAGAGTCGGGTGTCTCATCCGACACCAGGACCAAGAGAAAATAGTGATGTTGATCACTTTGGGCCATCAACGGAAGAATAGATGGAGGCCGACTTGAAAAGGATAGATGCCATGGAAGAGGATCAAGAAGTTACTTCTTGTTTCCGATCTGGATTCACGATGGGGGAACTACAGAGCTCAGCTATTATAAACTCGGTCATCCCTTCCAATGTTAGATTTCTTTCTTATGAAAATATGAAAAAGAGTGTTACTTGTTCTCCCGCAGCTATGCAACATCCTTGGGTGAAGGGAGCTTTAGCCATCACAGGCAAGCTCCATAAGGAAATAATGGACCTCAAGCAGCAAGTTAATAAGCTCAAAGAAGAGAATCGTATCCCGAGGGGCATCATCGCCAAGAATATCACATCACCAACCCCGAAGAAGGAGACATAAACACATGGGTATGGGCACTCCCCTTGGCAACTACCAAGCTTGGGGGAGTGCCCTGGTATCGTATCACCATCACTTTTATCTTTACCATTTTTCCTAGTTCGATCCTTTTGACAATATCTTGATCTATTAGAATAAAGTTTTAGTATGATCTAGTTGTGAGTTTTGCTTTACGATCTTCTTACGTAATCGAGTCCGCGAGCTATATATAATAAAGATTAGTGTTGAGTCAAGGGCTTCATTCTTTTGCTATGATCTTGAGGGAATAAAATAAAAGAGAAGAAATAAAAAGAAGTAAAGAGATCATATGGATCTTATGGAGAGTAATGAGCTCACATATAGAGAGTATGATGAATAAAAGTTGTTGAGAGTTGACAAACATAGTTTTGATCATCATTGTAATAAATAGGTAGTAATAAATAAAGAGAGGTTTTCACATATAAATATACTATCTTGGAAATCATTTATAATTGTGAGCACTCATTAAAATATGACATGCTAAAGAGTTGACATTGGACAAGGAAGACAATGTAATGGGTTATGTTTTCTTACATCTGAGATAAATTATATTGTCATGGATCATCCAACATGTTGATATTGCCTTTCTCTCTATTGCTAGCCAATTTATTTGCACCAAGTAGAGATACTACTTGTGCTTCCGAATATCCCTAAACCCAGTTTTTCCATGAGAGTCCACCATATCTACCTATGCATTGAGTAAGATCCATCAAGTAAGTTGTCATCGGTGCATGCAATAAAAATTGCCCTCTAAATATGTATAACTTATTAGTGTGGAGAAAATAAGCTTTATACGATCTTGTGATATGGAAGAAATAAAAGCGACGGACTTCATAATAAAGGTCCATATCACAAGTGGCAATATAAAGTGACGTTCTTTTGCATTAAGATTCGTGCATCCAACCATAAAAGTGAATGACAACCTCTGCTTCCCTCTACGAAGGGCCTATCTTTTATTCTTGTCTTATACTTCATGCAAAGAGTCATGGTGATATTCACCTTTCCTTTTTACATTTTATCCTTTGGCAAGCACAATGTGTTGGAAAGATCCTGATATATATATAGCTAATTGGATGTGAGTTTTCATGAACTATTATTGTTGGCATTACCCTTGAGGTAAAACGTTGGGAGGCAAAACTATAAGCCCTTATCTTTCTCTGTGTCCGATTAAAACTTCATAACCATAAATATCGCGTGAGTGTTAGCAATTATGAAAGACTAAAAGATGGTTGAGTATGTGAACTTGCTGAAAAGCTCTTATATTGACTCTTTCCTATGTTATGATAAATTGCAATTGCCTCAATGACTGAGATTAGAGTTTGTTGGTTCTCAATGAAGTTTATGATTCATACTTGTAATTTTGAATGAATTTTTGCTTTAGCATAAGAGATCATATGACAATATATATATATATATATGTTGCTATTCCAAGAATGATCATGATGCCCTCATGTCCGTATTTTATTTTATCGACACCTCTATCTCTAAACATGTGGACATATTTTTCGATTTTGGCTTTCGCTTGAGGACAAGCGAGGTCTAAGCTTGGGGGAATTGATACGTCCATTTTGCATCATGATTTTCTATCGATATTTCTTGCATTATGGGATGTTATTACACATTATGTCACAATACTTATACCTATTCTCTCTTATTTTACAAGGTTTACATAAAGAGGGGGAATGCCGGCAGCTGGAATTCTGGGCTGGAAAAGGAGCAAATATTAGAGACCTATTCCGCACAGCTCCAAAAGTCCTGAAACTTCACGGAAGTCATTTTTGGAATTAATAAAAAATACAGAGCAAAAGAAGTACCACATGGGGCCACCCACCATCCACGAGGGTGGGGGCGCGCCCTACCACCCTGGGCGTGCCCCCTGCCTCATGTGTAACGCCCTCGATGCGGCTATAGCTCCCACGTGTCGAGGCACGACTTAGAGACATAACCGCATTGAAAGCAATGTCGCAAGTTAGGCAATCATCACAACATCCCATGTAATATATAGAATAAAAGGGGAGATACATAGTTGGCTTACACTCGCCACATCACATCAAAGTACATAAATAACATACATCATCCAAACACTCATGGCCCGACTACGGCGCCAAAATAAAAGACAACCCAACAAGCGACATGGTCCCGATCACCCCTACTGGGCACCACTACTGATCATCAGGAAAAGAAACATAGTAACGCTAAGAATCCTCGTCGTACTCCCACTTGAGCTCAAGCGCACCATCTGGAGCTGTATCATCTGTCCCTGCATCTGGTGTAATAGTAATCTGTGAGCCACAGGGACTCAGCAATCTCGCACCCTCGCGATCAAGACTATTTAAGCTTAATAGGTAGGGTAGGGTAAATATATGTGGAGCTGCAGCAAGCGACTAGCATATATGGTGGCTAACTTATTCGCAAAAGAGAGCGAGAAGAGGAGGCAAAGCGCGAGCGAGAAACTAGAGAGTAACCTACGCAAACATAACTCCAACACCGTGTCCACTTCCCGGAATCCTGCCGAGAAGAGGCCATCACGGTAACACACTCAGTTGATTCATTTTAATTAAATTAAGGTTCAAGTTATCTACAACCGGACATTAACAAATTCCCATCTGCCCATAACCGCGGGCACGGCTTTCGAAAGTTCAATCCCTGCAGGGGGGTCCCAACTTAGCCCATAACAAGCTCTCACGGTCAACGAAGGAATAGACCTCCACCTGAGACATTCCGATCAGACTCGGTATCCCGGTACAACAAGACATTTCGACAGGTTAAAACAAGACCAGCAACACCGCCCGAATGTGGCGACAAATCCCGATAGGAGCTGCACATATCTCTTTCTCAGGGCACACTCAGATGAGCGCTCCATACAACTAAAACCAAACCTCGAGTTTCCCCAAGGGGGCGTTGCACGGGACTCTAGGTCGGACCAACACTCAGAGGAGCACTGGCCCGTGGGGGGCTAAAATAAAGATGTCCGTCGGGCTCCAGAAACCCAAGGGAAAAAGAGGCTAGGTGGAAAATGGTAAAACCAATGTTGGGCATTGCTGGAAAAGCTTTAATCAAGTCGAACTATCAAGGGGTTCCCATTATCACCCAACCGCGTAAGGAACGCAAAATCTGGGAACATAACGCCGATATGACGGAAACTAAGGCGGCAAGAGTGGAACAAAACACTAGACGAGAGGCCGAGCCTTCCACCCTTTACCAAGTATATAGATGCATTTAAGATAACATGGCAATATAATAATATCCCAACAAGTAAATAAATGTTCCAACAAGGGACGGCTCCAATCTTCACCTGCAACTAACAACGCTATAAGAGGGGCTGAGCAAAGCGGTAACATAGCCAAACAACGGTTTACTAGGACCATGGTGGGTTAGAGGCTGAACATGGCAATTTGGGAGGCTAACAAGCAAGTGGTAGGCATCGTAGCATTGGCATAGCAAAAGAGCGAGCAAACTAGCATAGCAAAGATAGTAGTGATTTCGAGGGTATGATCATCTTGCCTGCAAAGTTGTCAGAGTTGACTGGATCCTCGAAAGCAAACTCAACAGGCTCCTCGTTTGCGAACTCTTCTCCCGGCTCTACCCAAACAAGACAAACAAGCAACAAGGATACAATCAACCACGTGCAAGCTCAAATAATAAGATGAAATGATGGTATGCTATGCGGGATGCGATGCTGGATGCAAAATGCAAGATATGACAGTAAATGCATGAACCTGGCCTCAACTTGTAAAACCAAGTGTGCCACTGGAAAGATGGGATGAAATCGCTTGAAAACGATATAAAGAACGCCGAAATCGGAGTTACGGTTTGGAAATGGCAAGCGATTTAAGAATGACACCGGTCTGCGATTTACAGCAAGTAGGCATCTAAATGCAATGAAAAGAACATGCTACGGCACTCAAACATGGCATCAAACTACATGGCAGGGAAGCATTCAAGATGCTTAACAAAAGACTAGCACTGAGCTATGGCCAATTCATCCATTAAGAGGTTCAAACAAGCATGGCAAAAACGCAAATGCAAAACAGATTTCAGACTTAGTGGAATTAACACTTGTCTGGAATTTCAGATCGTGAAGCCCTCTTCGGAGCAGCAAAACAACATGCTACAGGACCTGAACATGACAAAGAAAGACATGGCATGGAGCTACTCAATAAGCTTAACAAAAGTCCCCAAGTGACCTGGGGCCAAAAGGGATCACAAAATATACTAACAAGCACATGAACATAGCTAAAACACAATCAGTTTTCAGACTTAGTGAAAACTGAGACATGCTGAAATATAACTCACGAAGGCATGTAAACTAGCTCGATGCACTCACTACGGTGCAAGTCATGGCAAGGCAAGCATATATCCATTAAGAAGGCACAAAATGCTAGCTAGACATGGCAAGAACAATGGCATAGCATGCACGGATCAACTACAATAACCTCGGCAAAATCGCAAATAAGTTGACGATCTGCCCAGATTTACCACGAAGCAAAAGTAGAGCTCGATTGACTCAGGCTAGGGTACTCCACATATGCAAACAAAGACATGGATGAATAGAGCACTACAATATTAACAAAACTCCTATACTAATCATCCTCAAAAGAGGCACGGATCACTAGGAAACAGCATGAACATATGGCATCATGAACTAAATAATCCCAGACTTAGTGAAAACTACCAAGTCCCTGAAAACAGATTTACCGGGTGCCTCACTTTGCAAGCTTGCACAAGTCACCACACACATCCTAAAAATGCATGGGTTGCACCTCTGGAAAGATAAAAAGATGCTTAACAAAACATATGAAGGACTCACAGGCATATCATGCACACAATAATCATGGCAAAAATGACAAAAGTCTAAGATCAACTAGCAGATCTGACAATTAACTCACGAAGCCTCCTTCTAACAGCATTTCAGGCCTCAATATGAACTCAAATGAAAATGATGAAATGGAATGAAATGATGTACTCGTCGAGACGAACATTTTGATATACTATATGTCCAAATGGGAGCTACAGATGTGGAGATATGGCATGTCAAAGTATGCTCGAAAATTAGGGTTTGGAGGGGAAAAAGTCAACCGAGGAGTAGATCTCAGATCCAGATCCGGTTACTGTTCACCGAGCGTGGAAACCGAGGTTCGTCGACGGGGATCGCCGGAGTTGTCGGGGAGGAAGCCGGAGTTCGCCGGAGGAGGTCGGCGGAGGGCGGCGGGGCCGCCGGAATCGAGCAGCGGCGCGGTGGCGAGGTTCGGCCGGCCTCGGGCGGTGGCCGGCGCGGTGCGGCACGGCGGGGCTCCGCCGGAGGAGAGGCGGTGCGCGAGCGGCGGCGGCCGGCCCCGAGGAAGACGGCGGCGGGGCGCGGGCGTGAGGCGGCGGAGGAGATGGGCCGCGGGGGCCTCCCGCGGGCTCGGGCGGGCCGGCGCGGCGGCGGCGATGTGGGCGCCCGCCCGGGACACGTGGCGCGGCGTGGTTGGCTGGGGCGGATCGGCGGACGTGTCCGGCGGGTTCGGACGTTGTCCGGCGCGCGTAGAGGAAGGGGATCTAGGGTTTTCAGGGGAGGAGAACGAGAATTTCGAAGGGGGGTTCTATTTATAGGCATAGAGGGAGCTAGGAGAGTCCAAATGAGGTGCGGTTTTTGGCCACGCGATCGTGATCGAACGCTCTAGATGATGGAGCAGAGTTTGGTGGGTTTTGGGCCAAATTGGAGGGGTGTTGGGCTGCAACACACACGAGGCCTTTTCGGTCCCTCAGTTAACCGTTGGAGCATCAAACGAAGTCCAAATGGTACGAAACTTGACAGGCGGTCTACCGGTAGTAAACCAAGGCCGCATGGCAAGGCTCGGTCCAATACGGAAATGTTTAATCCCCACACACGAAAGAAAGCTAGAAATGACCACCGGAGGAGAACGAAGCGCCGGAATGCAAAATGGACAATGGGGAAAATGCTCGAATGCATGAGATGAACACGTATGCAAATGCAATGCACATGATGACATGATATGAGATGCATGACAATGAAAACAGCACACGGAGACAAAAACCCGAACCCAAGAAATAAATATAACTTAATGCCGGAAATGGCAAGAGTTGGAGTACAAATTGGGAATGTTATAACCGGGGTGTTACAACACTCCACCACTACGAAAAGATCTCGTCCCGAGATCTAGGACTGAAAGAACTCCGGGTACTCAGAACGAAGGTGATCCTCGCGTTCCCAGGTAGCTTCACGGTCGGAATGGTGTGACCACTTTACTTTGAGAAATTTGATTGACTTGTTGCGAGTCCTACATTCAGTCTCTTCAAGGATTGCAACTGGGTGCTCACGATAGGAGAGATCTTCTTGGAGCTCAATGTCCTCGAAGTTGACGGTGCGGTCAGGCGTCTTGAAGCACTTTTGGAGTTGAGGACATGGAACACATCATGAACATTTGCAAAGTTTGCCGGAAGCTCGAGTTGATAGGCAAGGTCGCCTCTCTTGCTGACGATCTTGAAAGGTCCCACGTATCTAGGGGCAAGCTTCCCTTTGATACCGAAGTGACGAGTCCCTTTCATAGGAGAGACACGGAGGTAAACATGATCTCCGATCTCGAAAGCCAAATCACGGTGCTTACTATCATAGTAGCTCTTCGGACGGGATTGGGCTGCTTTGAGGTATCACGAATGACTTTGCACATTTCTTCTGCCTCTGTGATTAAGTCATTACCCAGCAGCTGACGTTCACCGGTTTCAGACCAGTTGAGAGGGGCACGACATTTCCTACCATACAGAATTTCAAATGGGGCCTTGCCCGAACTTTCTTGAAAACTGTTGTTGCATGAGAATTCAGCATAAGGAAGACAATCCTCCCACTTCATGCCAAAGGAGATCACACAAGCCCTGAGCATATCTTCAAGAATCTGGTTGACACGCTCGACTTGACCGCTTGTTTGAGGATGGAAAGCAGTGCTGAAGCGGATGTTGGTGCCCATGGCCTTCTGAAAAGAATCCCAAAACTTGGAGGTAAAGATGCTGCCACGGTCTGAAGAGATCACCTGAGGAATACCGTGCAGAGAGACAATTCGAGAGGTATAGAGTTCCGCCAATTGAGCTACAGTGATCGACTCTTTGATAGGCAGAAAATGAGCCACTTTGGTGAGCTTGTCGATGACAACGAATATAGCATCATTGCCACGCTTGGACTTTGGAAACCCAGTCATGAAGTCCATTTCAATGTGGTCAAACTTCCATTCTGGAATGGCAAGAGGTTGGAGGAGACCTGCTGGCCTTTGGTGTTCTGCCTTCACTCTTCTGCAGACATCACATTCATTCACGAATAGAGCAATCTCGCGCTTCATTCGAGTCCACCAATAAGTTTTCTTGAGATCCTGATACATCTTCATGCTCCCAGGGTGGATGGAGAGGAGGGAATTGTGAGCCTCATTCATGATCACTTTACGAAGTTCACCTTTGGGTACAACAATTCGATCCTCGAAGAAGAGAGTGTCCTTGTCATCAAGGCGGTAACACTTGTACTTGGACTGACTCTTGGCAATCCCAATCTTCACCTTCTTCACCATAGCATCGAGAAGCTGGGCTTGGTGAATCTGGTCTTCCAAGGTAGGAGAGACTTGAAGGTTGGTGAGGAAACCTTGCGGAACAATTTGCAGATTAAGTTTGCGGAAAGCTTCACAAAGCTTGGGTTGATAAGGCTTGAGAATCAGACTGTTGCAATACGATTTTCTACTCAAAGCGTCAGCAATCACATTGGCCTTGCCTGGAGTATACTCGATACTCGGATTATACTCTTGAATCATTTCGACCCATCGGGTTTGCCTGAGGTTGAGATTAGGCTGAGTGAAGATGTACTTGAGACTCTTGTGATCAGTGAAAATGTCCACTTTTCTTCCCAATAGAAGATGTCCCCAAGTCAAAAGAGCATGCACAACTGCCGCCAACTTGAGATCATGAGTGGGGTAGTTCTTCTCATTAGGCTTCAACTGGCGAGAGGTATAAGAAACAACTTTCTTCTCTTGCATCAAAACTGCGCCAAGACCTTGGAGAGAGGCATCACAAAAGACCTCATACGGCTTGGACTCATCAGGCAGAGTCAGAACTGGAGCAGTGATCAATTTCTCTTTCAAAGGATTGAAAGCAATATCACACTCCGGAGACCAAACGTACTTGACGTGCTTCTGAAGAAGATTTGAGAGAGGCTTCACGATCTTAGAAAAGTTTTCAACGAATCTTCGGCAGTAGCTTGCGAGACCGAGGAAGCTACGGAGTTGCTTCACGTTCTGAGGAGGTTCCCAATTCACAATTGTAGACACCTTCTCAGGATTCACGGCAATGCCCTTGGCGGAGATGATATGACCAAGATAAAGAACCTCATCGAGCCAAAATTCACACTTGGAGAACTTTGCGTAGAACTGATGTTCCCTCAGCTTATCAAGAACCAAGCGCAAGTGCTTGGCATGATCTTCCTTGTTCTTCGAGAAAACCAGAATGTCGTCAAGATAGACCAACACGAAATCATTGGTGTAGGGGTTGAAGATGAAGTTCATCATGCGAGAGAACGTCGGAGGAGCGTTGATGAGGCCAAAAGACATGACAGTGTATTCATATGACCCATAGCTTGTCCTGAAAGCCGTCTTGGGAATATCTTGCTCACGAATACGAATCTGATGATAACCCATACGGAGATCAAGCTTGGAGAATACTTGGGCACCCTTGAGTTGTTCGAACAGCTCATTGATGTTGGGAAGTGGGTATTTGTTCTTGATGGTCTTTTTGTTCAATGGACGGTAATCAACACAAAGTCGGTCCGTTCCATCCTTCTTCTTCACAAAAAGAACACCACAACCCCACGGAGAAGAACTAGGCCGGATGAGACCCATTCTTTCTTGAATATCGAGTTGTTTCTTCAGCTCCTTCAACTCTTCAGGTCTGAGCTTGTAAGGACGCTTGCACACAGGTTCCGTACCGGGCTCAAGATCAATAACGAATTCAACTGGCCGGTGTGGAGGCATTCCTGGGAGCTCTTCTGGGAAGACGTCTTGATACTCACAAATGACTGGAATCTGCGAAATAGCATCCAATTCACCCTTCTCATTGAGAGAAAACAACCGGATTGTATCATCCCGAGCGGCAAAGACAATTACATCCTCAGACGAATGAGTCAATTGAATCTGCCTGGCTGCACAATCGAGCTGAGCCTTGTGCTTAGAGAGCCAATCCATCCCGAGAATAAGATCGATATCAGAATCACCAAGAACCGTTGGAGAAGCCAGAAACTTGTAGTCACCCAAGGTGATAGTAACATCTGGAACGATGGAGTTAGCCTGCATACGCTTACCAGGAGAGACAACTGCTAATGGACTAGGCAAAACTTGTGAAACCAATTCATGCCTACATGTAAATGGCCTCGAGATGAAACAATGCGATGCACCCATGTCAAAAAGAACTTTTGCAGGAATATCATTAAGAGGAAGGTTACCCATGATGACATTTAACGAGTCCTCTGCCTGAGCTGCATTCATCAAATTGACCTTGGCGTGCTTGGGGTTATGCTTGACCACAGCTGTACTTGCCGATCTGACAGGAGGAGGAGGAGGAAGACGCCTCTGGTTGAAACACTTGTTGGCGTAGTGACCGTTCTGTTGGCACTTGTTGCACGTGACCTCTGAAAGCGGACGGTGGTACGGAGCACTCGATCTTGGAGCTTGAGACGGAGTCTTGTTCTGAAAGCCAGGGTTGGGTGGGTGGGAAGAACCACTGCCACCTTTGCTCTTCTGCTGATACGGCTGATGGAACGGAGGAGGAGGAAGCCAATACTTCTGCTGCTTGGCCACTTGAGTAGAGGAATAAGGAGTAGCATCTCTGACTCGCTTCTTGGAAGCATCACACCTCAACTGAGCGGCTTCTTGCTTCAGTGCCATGTTGTAGAACTCATCGTATCTCAACGGCTCAAAGAGGACAAGAGCGAGCTGAATTTCTTCTCTGAGACCACCCCTGAACTGGTATATCATGCTCTTCTCATCAGGTACGTCCTGCTTGGCAAAGCGGGCGAGCTTCTGGAACAACTTGTTGTAGTCATAGACAGACATAGAGCCTTGCTTCAGGTTGCGGAATTCCTCACGTTTACTTTCTGTCACACTTTGAGGGATGTGATGAGCTCGGAAATCTCGACGAAAATCATCCCAAGTGATCAGACGGCCACCTCTTGAATCCTTGTACTGCTGGAACCATTCTGCAGCCTGATCTTTGAGTTGGAAGGAAGCGAACTTGACAAAATCTTCAGGCATGATGTTGCTGCATTCAAAATGCTTACACAGATCCACCAGCCAATCGTCAGCATCGGTGGCCCATTAGCAAGGAACTGGTTCAGTGTAGCAAAATGGTTCTGATTGTTGCCTTGATTCCCTTGACTGCCTTGATTTCGCTCTTGGAGGATTCGCATGATCAACTGTGTGTTAGCATTGGTTGCGGCCATCACAGCTTGCCAAGCCTCGGGAGGAGGTGGAGGTGGTGGCGGATCTTGATTCTGGCTCTGACTGGTGCTCTTAGCGGGAGCCATCCTGAAGAGGTTGACCATCGTTAGCACATAGACAGATAAATGAAGCTGAATCCAACGGAATGAGAATTGCAACATAAAGTCTTCACATCCGAACAAAATGAATGAATGCACTTCTCTTGAAGTGGTCACATATCCCTAAATTGCGAAGCCACACAGAATTTGGTAGAAGAGGTAATTCAACAAGGTATGGAATCAACATATGACTTCGAAGCCACTCGAATACCACAACTCAAAACAAAACAAAGGATTGGCTTGCGGAATAAGCCAGAACAAACATATGATAGAGATTTCGTCCGAAGTTTTCGTGGTGGGACCTACACGGGCTCGATCGTACAGCACCATCATGTACAAGGCAGTGCACATGACATACAAAGCGTCCCCGAGTCAGCATAGCCAAGGACTCTTTAAGACACAACGAGACCACTGTGAAATCGACCGTGAATAGGCGAACCACTAGACGTCGAACCCCAATTTCATATCATACATCTGTCGGAAAGATATCCTAAGAGCTACTTGAATTCCCACCTATGAAACTCCCGAACCTTTCCGGTTATGCAATTAGGTGTTGGGGATACAGGGGAAGCATAATATCTCACCCAAACTAGCAAATCCTACATCCAGCTGTATCCATCCTTCAACACATAACCAAGAAACCTTCGGAAACCATCTACCTCAACCTTCGAAAAGCATCCATTATACAAGTTATGGCGATACTCCCGAACTCCCGCCCCAGTACTGGGTGGCGTCGAGGTTATCTCACCAACGAACTGCATAAAAGAGATTTTCGATGTCGGCGAACATATCTCAAGTATTCCAGAATTGCAATGATAAAATTATGATGAGAACACCTCAGAGCTCAACTCCCCGGGACACTTCCACTAAACCCCTGACAGGAGGCACCAAGACAATGTTCTCATCATAAGCCATCGGAATGATTCCAAGATACTCGCGTGATCCTAAATTTTTTTTTGTGAAATTTGAGAAGAGAAGAGTCAAAACTCTACGTCAGGATGCCTTACCAGAGCGATGAGGAGACTAGGAAGTAAAAAAGAATTCCTAACTCTCCGATATATAATTCCTAAATGACTGAAAACATTTTTCTAGACACAACTCAGCTGCTAAAAATGATCAAGCAATGGGGCTCCTAAGGTCGGGGAAGGCTCTGATTACCAACTTGTAACGCCGCGGACATCCCGCCAGGAGTAACGACCACCGGCGGGTGTGTCCGGGGCGTTACATCATGGGCCCCCTGGTGCCCCTTTGATGCCCATCTTCTGCTATATCAAGTCTTTCGTCGAGGAAAAAAATCAGAAGCAAGCTTTTGGGACGAAACTCCGCTGCCACGAGGCGGAACCTTGGCGGAACCAATCTAGGGCTCCGGCGGAGCTGTTCTGTTGGGGGAACTTCCCTCCGGGAGGGGGAAATCATCACCATCGTCATCACCAATGATCCTCTCATCGGGAGGGGGTCAATCTCCATCAACATATTCACCAGAACCATCTCATCTCAAACCCTAGTTCATCTCTTGTATCCAATCTTTGTATCCAAACCTCAGATTGGTACCTGTGGGTTGCTAGTAGTGTTGATTAATCCTTGTAGTTGATGCTAGTTGGTTTACTTGGTGGAAGATCATATGTTCAGATCCATTATGCATATTAATACCCCTCTGATTATGAACATGAATATGCTTTGTGAGTAGTTACGTTTGTTCCTGAGGACATGGGAGAAGTCTTGCTATAAGTAGTCATGTGAATTTGGTATTCGTTCGATGTTTTGATGAGATGTATGTTGTCATCCCTCTAGTGGTGTCATGTGAACGTCGACTACATGACACTTCACCATTGTTTGGGCCTAGAGGGAGGCATTGGGAAGTAATAAGTTGATGATGGGTTGCTTGAGTGACAGAAGCTTAAACCCTAGTTTATGTGTTGCTTCATAAGGGGCTGATTTGGATCCATATGTTTCATGCTATGGTTAGGTTTACCTTAATACTTCTGTTTTAGTTGCGGATGCTTGCAATGGGGGTTAATCATAAGGGGGATGCTTGTCCAAGTAAGGACAGTACCCAAGCACCGGTCCACCCACATATCAAATTATCAAAGTACCGAACGCGAATCATATGAACGTGATGAAAACTAGCTTGACGATAATTCCCATGTGTCCTCGGGAGCGCTTTCCTTCATATAAGAGTTTTTCTAGGCTTGTCCTTTGCTACAAAAAGGATTGGGACATCTTGTTGCACCTTATTTACTTTTATTACTTGCTACTCGTTAAAAATTACCTTATCACAAAACTATCTGTTATCGATAGTTTCAGTGCTTGCAGAGAATACCTTACTGAAAACTGCTTATCATTTCCTTCTGCTCCTCGCTGGGTTCGACACTCTTACTCATCTAAAGGACTACGATAGATCCCGTACACTTGTGGGTCATCAGGGGGTGCAACCACTCTAATACATAGGGCTTCCCATGTGGCACTATAATGGGGAAGATGACGCCTCACGCTGTGGTCGGAAGGGTCCAAAAACCCCTGCCGCTTTGGTCAAAAATTTTGCCGAACTGTAGAAAGGGGAGAAGGAGGAGTTCACTCGTCTCCAACCAATGTCGAGATGGATTTTCCATGTATAATCCTCCTAGCTGGGTAAGCTCCAATCCCGCCATTTTACTCCTCTCCCTAAATCATTTTCGATGGACAGTAACCTATCCATTCGATACAGGAATGGCGGAAGGCTATCGAGGGGATCCATAGCCCCGCTCCCCAGCCAGAGGGTCACAACTGGGACCTTGACCCCGGTTTCGAAGAAGATCCGGTCATATTTGTGGAGCTCCAGGATGGAGTATTCTATCCGACGAATTACGATGGTACAAAAGTACCCATCATCCCTGGTTACCCCGGCCTCCTCCCTGCTTCGTATGTGAGTAATTTAAAAGACACCTTCTTCGAAAGAGTTTCCTTACTATGCCTCACCCACCACACTATTCCGTGTTCCAAAGGGGAGGCGCTCCGTGCCACAACATGCACCATAAGCGTCTCTGAGGAGAACGACGCTCGCGCCGAGCATGTCTTCGAAGAGGAAGGCAAATGATAACACGGCAGAACCCTCGTCAAAGAGGTAAGGCTTTATTTTCAAGAATACATATTTTGATCGCCACATCACATCATGATACCATTCGCCGCATTCTATCAGGAAAAGTGTTCGCCGGACTATGTCTAGGGATCAGGACGGACGTGCCTCCTCTAGTCAGGTTCCGGACCCTGCCCCAAGGACGGGGGCTGACACAGGAGTGGCGCCGAACTGTCCTTCCACAGAGGATTCAGACAATGCGTCCGTCACGAACTCTGAAGCGGAAAGCGCCATGAATCATCTACGTCGGAAGGCCGCTCTCCGTGACCCCGACTTTTCAAAGGAGGCATTTGATGCCTTCGGCTCGGCCGATTCGTACATCCGAGCTACTCGGGATGGGCTTGTAATAGCCACGGACCAGCATCTAAAAGATATGCTGGTAAGTTTATATTGTACCAATCTAATAGTTATATAGCAGTAGCCCCCGAGACTTGAAGCAGTTGATCCAACTGATTGAAGGATCATTGTATAACCAGGTACTTACAGAGAAGAACAGCCTATTATCTCAGGAACTAGAAAAGTATAGGACCCAGCTAACTGCTGCCAATGCCGAACTGGAGAAATCCAAGAAGGCGTCTCCTGGTAATGTTCCCCTCCATCAAGAAAACATAATGGTATACCAATAATGCTAACACGGTTGCTCACCTCTTAATAGGATCATTAGATCAACTTCAAGAGCAAGTGAAAGCCGCTCAAGGCGGAGAACGAGAAGCCAAAAAACTACTAGCCGCAGGCGAGTGTGTGCTACCACGAGTCATGGCGGAGAAAAACAAGCTCCAGGATTCCAATACCCAACTGGGCGAGGAACTGAAAGATGAACGGGCCCAGCTGGCTGACTCCGTAAAGGAGAATAAAAGGTTGCGAGGCGGCATATTCAATATGTGGTCGAACTTACCTTCGAATAATTCGGAGATAGACGGGACTGACAGAGTTATGTCTGCAGGTATGCTGACCGGTCGTCCCGAAGAGGAGATGTCAGGATTCTCGAGCGATCTGCTACAAGACCTGTCGCAAGTGCACAAGTAGGCTCAGCAGGCGATGCAAAGTGTTGCCAAGGCCTTATGGCCATCCACCTCCCCTCCAGGAAATATGGAGGAGCTTACACCGCTATTCAACGGAGCGCGGTGGCACTTTCGATTGTGGAAGATATCGGCCTGCCGGGAAGGTGCACGAGAAGCCTGGGCCATGGTAAAAACACGGTATACCAAGCTTGATCCGAATCATATGGCTCGGGTCGGGCCTCTAGGGTCAGATGGAAAAGAAGTTCCCGTTTAATCCACCGACCGAATATACCCTTAAGAACGCTAGCTTTCGGCTTCACCCAGTCTAAGGTACACATCCGGATAACCCGGGAGTAACAATCATAGAGGTGCGCCCTTTATGCCCTAAACGAACTAACGGGAATGTAGGGCATAAGCAAAGGAGCCAGGCAACCCAACTTGGCCAAAACTTAAGTCATATCGATGCATATAATGGCAAAACAAAAGGTACATATGGGAAAAATGCATATGTGGTGAGCTTTGATGCTCGGAAAATAAGAATAAGCTTTTGTCCAGGAAGCCCCCAGGTATTATGGACGTACACGTTCAAGGATGTCTACGTCATAGGTGCACAGTTTAGCCGTGGGAAAGCTTGAAGGCTTAGAAAAAAAGGAAGAACGAAAAGAGAGGAAAAAATAAAGGAAACAACAGGGAGAAGGAGACGAACAAATAGTTTGGCGCTAGGCATAGAATCTTCGGAGTCTGGCCGCGTTCCATGGGTTCAGCTCTAGGCGATTGTCTGATGCAGCACACAGGCGGTATGCTCCTCCAGTGAGAACTTCGTCAATGATGAAGGGACCCTCCCACTTGGGCTTGAGTTTGTCCTTTCTCTTCTCTGGCAAGCATAGAACGAGTTCGCCAACATTGTAAGTCTTGGCCCGTACTTCTCTTCTTTGATATCTGCGGGCCTGTTGTTGATAAAATGTGTAACGAGCTTTTACAACATCGCGCTCCTCCTCTAGGGCATCTAGGCTGTCCTGCCGATCAAGCTCGGCCTCTCTCTCTTCGTACATGCGCACTCAAGGTGAGTCATGAATAATATCGCAGGGCAACACAGCTTCCGCGCTGTACACCATGAAGAAAGGTCTATATGCAGTAGTGCGGTTGGGCGTGGTCCGCAGCCCCCAGAGTACGGAGTCAAGCTCCTCGATCTAGTGCTAGTCTGATTCTCTTGAAGACCGTACTAGTCTGGGTTTAATGTTGCTCATACTAAGACCATTGTCCCGTTCGACTTGACCGTTTGTTTGCGGGTGATAGACATAGGCGTAATCGAGCTTAATGCCCAGATTAGCACACCAGGTTTTCACCTCATCGGCTATGAAATTGGAGCCGTTATCGGTGATGATGCTGTGTGGAACACCATAACGGTGCACAATGCTGGATATGAATTCTGTCATTAGCCCCGCCTCGGCCGTTTTAACTGGTTTGGCCTCTATCCACTTAGTGAATTTATCCACCATGACCAGCAGATACTTTTTCTCATGGCTTCCTCCTTTAATGGGTCCGACCATATTGTGCCCCCAGACCGCGAAAGGCCAAGTGATGGGGATCGTTTGTAGAGCGGTGGGGGGCATATGGCTTTGGTTGGCGAAGAGCTGGCATCCGACGCAATATTGGAGGAGAAGGTCCTGTGCATCTGCTCGGGCCGTCTGCCAATAAAAACCTGTACGGAAGGCCTTGTTAACAAGGGCCCGAGCTACGGCATGGTGACCGCCGAGACCGGCATGAATTTCAGCCAGGAGTTGCCGCCCTTCTTCCTCGGAGATACATCTTTGAAGGACTCCGGTAGCGCTTTTCTTGTAGAGCTCTCCGTCGTGAACCTTGTAGGCCTTCGAACGCTGGATAATGCGGCTAGCCTCATTCTGATCCTCTAGGAGTTCTCTCCTATTAAGGTAGACCAAGAAGGGTTCAGTCCATGGGGCAATGACTGCCATGAGGAGATGGGTTGATGGTGTTATTTCGGTGGCTGAGCCCCCAATGATATCATTTTGTTTGGAATCTAGGGTTGTGTTCGGATCCGGACTGGTGTTGCCGCTCTCCCCTTGCCGCACCAAGGACGGCTTAAAAAGCCTTTCTAGAAAGATGTTAGGTGGGACGGGGTCGCGCTTGGCGCTGATGCGAGCAAGAACGTCCGCCGCTTGATTGCTTTCTTGAGCCATGTGATGAAACTCGAGCCCCTCGAACCGAGCCGACATTTTTAGGAGGGCATTGCGATATGCCGCCATCTTCGGATCTTTGGCATCAAATTCTCCATTTATTTGAGATATTGCGAGGTTTGAGTCCCCGCGCACTTCCAGGCGTTGTATGCACATGGAGACGGCCATTCGGAGACCATGCAATAAGGCCTCGTATTCGGCTGCATTATTGGAGTCTGTGTATAATATTTGGAGTACTTACTGGACTACGTCTCCAGTGGGGGGCATTAAAATGATGCCCGCTCCTAATTCTGCCAGCATTTTGGAACCATCGAAATACATAACCCAGTTGGAATATGTGCCATACTCTTTAGGGAGTTCGTCCTCTATCCATTCGGCGACGAAGTCTGCCAGTACTTGGGATTTAATGGCTCGACGCGGTTTGTATGTTATGTCGAATGGAAGGAGCTCAATGGCCCATTTGGCAATCCGGCCCGTAGCATCGCGGTTGTTTATTATGCCATTGAGTGGTACTCTGGAAGCCACCATGATAGAACATTCTTGGAAGTAGTGTCACAGCTTTCGGGATGCCATGAAGACCGCGTATGCTATCTTTTTGTAATGAGGGTACTGGGATTTGCATGGTGTGAGGACAGTGTATACGTAGTATACCGGCTTCTAAAGCGGGAATTTTTGTCCGTCCTGCTCTCGCTCAACGACAAGCACGGCGCTCACCACCTGGTGTGTTGCTGATATGTATAATAACATGGGTTCGCCAACATTTGGCGCGGCGAGGATTGGGTTGCTCGCAAGAAGGGCTTTTATTTCTTCCAGTCCGGCAGTTGATGCATCCGTCCACTCGAAGTGATCGGTGCGTCGGAGGAGGCGATACAGTGGCAATGCCTTTTCTCCCAATCTGGAGATAAAGCAGCTTAAAGCTGCCATGCATCCAGCGAGTTTCTGGACTTGTTTAAGGTCCTTTGGCGTTGCCAATTGTGACAAAGCTCGGATTTTGGATGGATTTGCTTTAATTCCTCTATTGGAAACAATGAAGCCCAATAGCTTTCCAGCAGGGACGCTGAAAATACACTTTTCTGGGTTGAGCTTGATGTCATATGCACGGAGGTTGTCGAATGTGAGACGTAAATCGTCTACTAGTGAATCGACGTGCCTGGTTTTAATGATGACGTCTTCCACATATATGCTTCAACTGTCTTGCCGATCTGTTTCTCTAGGCATGTTTGAATCATGCGTTGGTAGGTGGCCCCGACGTTTTTGAGCCCGAAGGGCATGGTGTTGAAGCAGAATGGCCCATGTGGGGTAATGAATGCCATTGCGGCTTGATCGGACTCCTTCATTTTGATTTGATGGTATCCAGAATATGCGTCGAGGAAGCACACTGAGTCGTGTGCTATGGTGGCATCGATGATCTGCTCGATGCGGGGGAGGGGGAAGGGGTCCTTAGGGCAGGCCTTATTGAGGTCTTTGAAATCGACGCACAGGTGCCAGGATTTATCCTTCTTTGGCACCATCACCAAGTTTGCTAGCCAGTCTGGGTGTTTTATTTCTCTAATGAATCCAGCCTCGATTAGCTTGGCTAGCTCCTCCCCCATAGCTTGACGTTTGGGTTCAGAAAAGCGCCATAGTGTTTGCTTGACCGGTTTATATCCCTTCAATATATTGAGGTTGTGTTTGGCCAATCTGCATGGGATTCCTGGCATATCAAAAGGGTGTTAGGCGAATATATCCCAGTTCTCGCGCAGAAATTGTCGTAGCGCGATGTCGACCGTTGGGTCTAGTTGTGCCCCGATAGATGCTGTCTTCTTGGGGTCCGTTGGATGGACTTGGAATTTGACTATTTCTTCTATTAGTTTGAAGGAGGTGGATTTGGGTCGTTTGTCTAGGATTACATCGTCCCTATCCACCATGGACTGTAATGCAGTTAATTCTTCGGCCGCGAGGGCTTCAGATAATGCCTCAAGGGCCAGGGATGCGGTTTTATTTTCAGCGCAGAGTGCTATGTCCAGATCACTGGTGAGAGTGATTATGCCGTTGGGCCCGGGCATCTTGAGCTTCATATACCCGTAGTGAGGTATAGCTTGGAAGCATGTAAATGCATCCCGCCCCAATAGGGCGTGATATGCACTGTTGAAAGGGGCCACTTGGGAGGTTAATTCTTCGGCCCGATAGTTCTCCGGTGTGCCGAATACCACGTTGAGCGTGATTTTTCCCACGCATCGTGCCTCTCGACTGGGAATAATTCCTCAGAAGGTTGTGCTACTTTGCTCGATGCGGCTCCTATCTATTTCCATTTTACTGAGTGTATCCTCGTAAATGAGGTTTAGTCCGTTGCCGCCGTCCATGAGAACCTTGGTGAGCCGCAAGCCGTCCACGATCGGACTAAGGACCAAGGAGGCTGGTGCCCGGACTGTCCTGAATTTTGGTTCGTCATCGACATTGAAAGTTATGCCCGTGTCGTTCCAAGGGTTTGTTGCTGCGATTTGGCAGACTTCGGTGAGGTCGCAGAGTGCCCTTTTGTGCTTATTGTTTGAAGCAAAAGTCTCGAAGACCGTCAAAACTCTCAGGTCGTCATCTTCTGGGGGATACTGCTCTGGGGTGTTTTTCGTGAGGGTATCCTCGCTGCTCTTGGCCACCTACTGGAGTATCCAACATGCTCTAAGGCTATGGGTTGATATAGCATCTGGTGTTGCGTGTAACTTGCATGGTCCATCGAGCCATCCCTCTAGAACGGTTCCGTGTCCCGTAACGAGCTTATATTTCTTTACCATTGGGTCGGGCGTGCCACGAGGGTGCGTCCTTTTCACCTGAACGAGGGGTTCGGTGGAAACCGGCGGTTCCCAGCGAGCTACCTGAGTTTTCCAGGCACTTTCCATTGCGCAGTACTTGTATACTACGGTTGCCAAGTCTGCGAAGCGTGATACGAGATGACAGTTGATGGCGTTGAGGATTCTTTCATCGGTGCAATTGTTGTGGAACGCTGAGATCACGTCTTCGTCGCGGAAATCTGTAATCTTATCTTTGACAAGGAGGAATCTAGCCCAGAAGTGGTGGACCGTTTCTTGAGACTGATGTCGTATGCCCATGAGAGCGCTTATATCTGGGTGGGTGGGTGGTTTGAAATCCGAACCCTGGCCCAATTTAGGATCCAGAGTTTGAAGAACTTCCGGACTTAATGGTTCGGGCTCCCGGATGTCAACTAATTTTTTGGGCTTGTCGTCCGATTCTATGCTCAAAGGACAAGGCATGTCTTTCTGCAGGTAGGTGTCGGTCTCAAAACCGGCGGATCTCGGGTAGGGGGTCCCGAACTGTCCGTCTAAGGCAGATGGTAACAGGAGGCAGGGGACACGATGTTTTACCCAGGTTCGGGCCCTCTTGATGGAGGTAAAACCCTACATCCTGCTTGATTTATTCTTGATGATATGAGTATTACAAGAGTTGATCTACCACGAGATCGGAGAGGCCAAACCCTAGAAGCTCGCCTACGGTATGATTGTATGTTGTCCTACAGACTAAAACCCTCCGGTTTATATACATATCCGAATTGCCTAGCTTGCCTTCCACGCCAAGTAGAGTCCCATTCGGACACGAGACGAAGTCTTCAATCTTATATCTTCATAGTCCAACAGTCCGGCCAAAGGATATAGTCCGGCTGTCCGGAGACCCCCTAATCTAGGACTCCCTCAGTAGCCCCTGAACCAGGCTTCAATGACGATGAGTCTGGCGTGCAGTGTTGTCTTCGACATTGCAAGGCGGGTTCTTCTCCAATTTTCGAGTGTTCGTAAAGCAGTGTCCAGTCCCATAAATGTTTGGAACTTGGCTTCTGTGCCCAATAAGGGCTATCTCCCACACGTTGAATGAATACGAGGCGCCAGGGCTTTTTTACATTCGCCCCCCTAGCCAGACAGATAAATTGTCTATTAAAGGGATGGGGATTCTTAGATCCGATCCATGCCATCCTTCCCCCAGCAAGAATCCATTAGAGCGCGTTTCGGAAGGATCCTTTCCAGCATGGCCGACCTCCGCAGTGCCTCCAACCGCCCCCATAGCCCTAAGCCCGGTGATTGGGAGAGGTTTTCAGTCCCACACAGTCGATTGGTCGAACTACAGACCAAGGGATTTCTCCCTCCGGCATATATGGTGCCCGTCCGAGCCGGGCTCGCCACCTACAATGGCGGGGAGCAAGTGGAGAGCTTCCCCAGCCCTCCTATCTATTGAGGGGACTCATATTTCCAATTCATCCGTTCCTCCACGGGCTCCTAGAGTTCTATGGCCTCCAATTACACAATTTCACCCCTGCCTCCATTCTACATATCACCGGCTATGTTGCTCTCTTCGAGTTGTTCCTGGGCTGCGAGGCTCACTTAGAGCTGTGGAAAAGGCTATTTTGCCTCGTCCCTCACACATAGAGGGGATCACTTTATCAAGTGGGCGGAGCCGAAATATGGCGCATCGCTGATACCGGATACCTGTCCGGTACCCCGAAGATGTTGTCCGAAGATTGGCCTTCGGAATGGTTTTATATGGAGGACGTTCCCCTTCCGGACCCTGTTTGGCAGGGTCTTCCTGGGTTCAGCAATGCTCCTCTGAAGAAACACCGAAGCTGGCGCCCACGGAGCCCCAGGTGGAAGATAATGGAGAAGTCCTCTACCTTATGAACCGGATTAAAGCACTGGCTCAATCAGGATTGACAGTAATCGAAGTTATGTTGATTTGCATAATGCGGGGAGTGCAACCGCTTCAATATCGTGGGCACCCCTTGTGGTGTTTTAACGGGGCGGATGATGCCACCCGCTGCGGGCGTAAGGGTCTGGACAATGCTGCCGCTTTAGCAAAAATTTTGCCCGAATTATTCAAGGGAGAGGAAGAGGAGTTCGTCCGCATCAAGCCACGGGACGGATTCTCCATGTACAATCCTCCAAGCTGGGTAAGTTATATCTCCTTACTCCCATTTTTCCCGCATTATTTATCGTAAGTATACACCTTGCCACTTTGCAGCAGGAACTGCGAAAAGCCATAAAGGAGGTCAGCAGCCCTTCTCCACAACCAGAGGACCCTGACCGGGCCCTCGACTCCGGACTTGAAGAAGATCCGGTTATATTCGTGGAGCTGATAGGCCGGCAGTTCTATCTGTTAGGCTGTGATGATGCCATGGTGGCCATTACGGCCGACTATCCCGGACTGCTTCCTGCATCGCACGTAAGAAAAACCAAAAATCCCGACACCAAAAACTAGGATCCCCTTTTAGACACTTCACCCACCATATACATATGGCATTTTTACAGGGAAGGCATTCGGGACGCCCTGCCGAACCAGCAGCAACTCGCCAACAAGAGGCGCCAAGGCCGGGTAGGCCAAAAAGGAAGGCGGTCAGGACGGAGATGCCGGTGCAAAGGTATAACAAAAACCCTGCTCTGTGGTTGTCGTCTTTCTCGAAATGTAATGACGTCCGTGTTTATTTAACAGAAAAACGCTCGCCGGAATATGTTCGGCGATGTTGCTAATCGCGCTTCCACCAGTCGGGCGCCAGGACCGGACATAGAGGCGGAAGCCGATATGGGGCAGGCGCCGGATAATACCCCTACAGAGGATGAAGATAGATTATCCGCTACAAAATCAGAAGTGGAAAGCGCCATGAATCATAGGCACCGCCGGGCCGTACTCCGTGATGCTTGTTTCTCGCCAGAGGCATTTGATGCCTTCAATTCTGGAGAGGCGTACCTCCGTGCTGCTCAAGATGGTCTAGCCAGAGCCACGGATCAGTATGTAAAGGATGTACGGGTAAGTAAAACTGACAATTTATATGTATTAGTAGCCTGAGACTTGAAACAGTTAGCAGAACTGATTTAAGGATCATCTTTATTGTGCAGGTTCTTACAGAGAAGAATACTAGGTTGTCACATGAGCTGGAGGAATGCAAGACCCAACTGCGGGCCGCTGTTGCCGCATTGCAGGAACCGAAAAAGTCTCCCGCTGATAACATTTACTTTAAGGAATGATGGTTACCATATAGTGTGCGGCGTGGCTGTAGATCTAACAATAGACGTTGCAGATGAATCCGGAGGACCAGCATGTCGTGCGACAGCTAGAGGCTGGCAAACGTGTGCTGACCGAGGTTAGGCGGGAGAAAAACAATCTCCAAGACGCCAATATCAAGCTGAGCGTGGAACTAAAATACGTTCGAGCCCATCTTGCAGACTCCGAGAAGGAGAATAAGAGGCTTCGGCACGGCATTTTCAGTAAGTGCTTGAACGAACCCTTTTGAAGGAGTTCGGCGAAGAAGCCGACTAACAGCGTTATGTCTGTAGGTATGCTGACAGGTCGTCCTGCGGAGGAAATGCCCGGGTCTGCGGGTGATCTTCTATCTGAGCTCTCACATCTGCACGAACAAGTTCGGCAGGTGATGCAAGGTGTTGCCCAGGCCTTGTGGCCGTCCGTCTCCCTGCCAGAGGGCGTTGCAGAGCTTACGGAGAAGCTCAAGGGAGAACAGTGGCGCTTCCGATTATGGAAGATATCGGCCTGCCGACAAGGTGCTAGAGAAGCCTGGGCCATGGTGAAGACGCGGTATACCAAGGCTGACCCAAATCACATGGCCGAGGTCGGACCTGTGGGGCCCGATGGAAAAGAGATCCCTGTTAGCTTAGTTTATGGGCAAGTAGAATTAGCCGCAAAGTATTCCCAACAGGATTGTAGGCTAGACCGCCTGTTGGATGGTATAGAAGAAGAATTTAGTCAGTCTGCATGACTATGTAATTAAAGTGACATGTATAATGCCTTCTAGCTTCATTGTAGATCATTTGTCTTGGCGGACCTTTTCGCTTCAACCTCGGGACCCGATAGTCCGGAGTGTATCCGAATACCCGCTCAGTTATATAAGAACTGGGGTATGCGTGGATACCAGGCGTAGGGGTCATTAGTGCTTGAACGGACAAGTGCCCAACTAGTGATGTTATATTACATGGGTAGTAAGAAACATCTTCCACGGAGAATAGTTCTGTTAAGGGTTCCTTTCCCTAGGTATGCATGCCCTAAAGTGCATGTCCGGACTACGATAAGAAATGCAGGAAAAAACATCTGGGGGCAGATATGGAAAATAAAAAATAATCTTTTGTTCACCGACCGAATATTTCCTTAAGAACGCTAGCTTTCGGCTTCACCCAGTCTGAGGTACACATCCGGCTGACCCGGTAATAACAATCACAGAGATGCTCCCCTTATGCCCTAGCCGAATTAACGGGAACGTAGGGCATAAATACAAGAGCCAGCCAACCCAGCTTGGCCAAAACTTAAGTCATATTGATGCATATAATGGCGAAAAAAGGTACATGCGGAAGTATAACACATGTGCGGGGCACGAGGCCCAGATAAATAATTAAGCTTCTATGAAAGAAGCCCCCAGGTATGATGAGCGCGGCTAGCGCATCTATAATGAGCAAGCGAGGCACAAGTTGGCCCTTGAAGGCCTAGAAAAAGAATAAAAGAAATAAATAAAAACAAGACAGATAATGTATATGCAAAAAATGGACAGAGGAAGGGGACGAACATAGAGTCTGGCGCTAGGCGTAGAATCTTCGGAGCCTGGCCACGTTCCATGGGTTTGGCTCGAGTCGATTAGTCGATGCATCCCGCAGTCGGTACGCTCCACCGGTTAGAACTTGGTCAATAATGAAGGGACCTTCCCATTTGGGCTCGAGCTTGTTCTTTTTCTTATCTGGCAGGCGTAGAACTAGTTCGCCAATGTTTTACATTTTGGCCTGTACTTCTCTGCTTTGGTATCTGCGAGCCTGTTGCTGATAAAATGCGGAATGGGCTTTTGCTACGCTGTGATCCTCCTCTAGGGTGTCCAGACTGTCCCGCCGATCGAGCTCAGCTTCTCTTTCTTCGTACATGCGCACCCGAGGTGAGTCATGAATTATGTCACAGGGCAAGACTGCCTCTGCGCCGTACACCATAAAAAGGGTGTATATCCGGTACTACGATTCGGCGTGGTCCGCAGCCCCCAGAGTACGGAGTTGAGCTCCTCTACCAAGTGCGTGTTAGACTTCGTTAAGGAACCCACTAATCTGGGTTTAATGCCGCTCATTATAAGACCATTTGCTCGCTCAACGTGGCCGTTGGTTTGTGGGTGATAGACTGAAGCATAATCGAGCTTGATGCCCATTTTGCTGCACCAGAGTTTTACCTCATCGGCAGTGAAGTTCATGCCATTGTCAGTGATCGTGCTGTGGGGGACGCCATAACGGTGTACGACCCCGGGTATGAAGTCTATCACTGGTCCAGATTCGGCTGTTTTAACAGGTTTGGCCTCTATCCATTTGGTGAATTTATCCACCATGACCAGTAAGTATTTTTTTCTTATGGGTTCCCCCTTTAAGGGGTCCAACCATGTCAAGCCCCCAGACCACGAAGGGCCACGTAATGAGGATTGTTTGGAGGGCGGTGGGTGGCATGTGGCTTTGATTTGCAAAGAGCTGGCAACCGGCGCAACGTTGGACCAAGTCATGTGCATCTGCCCGGGCCGTTGCCAATAGAATCATGTACGGAACGCCTTGCTTACAAGAGCCCGGGCTGCGGCGTGGTGACTGCCGAGTCCGGCATGAATTTCTTCCAAAAGGTTCCTCCCTTCCTCTTCGGAGATGCACCTTTGAAGGACTCCGGTAGTGCTTTTTTTATACAATTCTCCCTCGTGGACCCTGTAGGCCTTAGATCGCCGCACTATGCAGCGTGCCTCATTTTGGTCCTCCGGAAGTTCCTGCCTAGTTAGGTAGGCCAGGAATGGTTCTGTCCACGTGGCTATGATGGGCATCATTACGTGGGCTGAAGGTGTTATTTCGGTGGCAGAGGCTCCGATTATGTCAGAGTGTTCGGTATCGGGTATTTAGGCCGGGTCTGGACTATTGTTACCGGTGTCCCCTTCCCATACTACGGATGGCTTGAACAGCCTCTCCAAAAATATGTTGGGGCGGACCGCATCGCATTTTGCGCCGATGCGGGCGAGGATATCCGCCGCCTGATTGTTTTCCCGAGCCAGATGGTGAAATTCGAGCCCCTCGAACCGAGCTGACATTTTTAGGATGGCGTTTCGGTAGGCCACCATTTTCGGATCCTTGGCGTCAAAGTCTCCATTTATTTGGGATATTGTGAGGTTTGAATCCCCGCGCACCTCTAGGCGTTGAATGCCCATGGAGACTGCCATCCGAAGACCTTGCAACAGAGCTTCGTATTCGGCTGCGTTGTTGGAGTCTGTATATAATATTTGCAGTACGTACTAAATGGTATCTCCGGTTGGGGACGTCAGGACGACGCCAGCCCCTAGACCCGCCAGCATTTTAGAACCGTCAAGTGCATGATCCAATTGGAGTATGCGTCGTACTCTTTAGGGAGTTCGGCCTCCATCCACTCGGCGACGAAGTCGGCCAATACTTGCGACTTAATGGCTCGTCGAGGTTTGTATGTTATGTCGAATGGGAGGAGCTCAATGGCCCATTTGGCAATCCGGCCCGTAGCGTCGCGGTTGTTTATAATATCATTAAGTGGCACTTCCGAGGCTACTGTAATCGAACACTCCTGAAAGTAGTGTCGCAGCTTCCGGGATGCCATGAATACCGCATATGCTATCTTTTGATAATGTGGGTACCGTGATTTGCATGGAGTGAGGACAGTGGATACATAGTATACCGTCTTTTGAAGGGGGAATTTATGTCCGTCAGCTTCTCGTTCGACGACGAGCACTGCGCTTACAACTTTATGAGTTGCGGTAATGTACAACATCATTGATTGGCAGATGTTTGGCGTGGCCAGGATTGGGTTGGTTGCCAAAATGGCCTTTATTTCTTCCAATCCGGCTGTGGCAGCGTCCGTCCACTCGAAGTGTTCGGTGCGCCGAAGGAGGCGATAAAGGGGTAAAGCCTTTTCTCCTAAGCGGGAGATAAAGTGGCTTAGAGCCGCCACGCTTCCAGTTAACTTCTGGATTTGATTGAGGTCTATTGGGGTAGCCAACTATGACAAAGCTCGGATTTTGGCTAGATTAGCTTCAATACCTCTACTGGAGACAATGAAACCCAGGAGCTTTCCGGCTGGTACGCCGAAAATGCATTTTTTTTCCGGATTAAGCTTGATGTCGTATGTTCGGAGGTTGTCCAATGTGAGCCTCAAGTCGTCTATCAAAGAGTCGACGTGTTCGGTTTTGACGACCACATCGTCTATGTATGCCTCTACTGTTTTGCCAGTTTGTTTCTCCAGACATGTCTGAATCATGCGCTGATATGTTGCGCCGGCGTTTTTGAGCCCAAAAGGCATTGTGTTGAAACAGAAGGGACCGTATGGTGTGATGAATGCCGTTGCGGCTTGGTCGGACTCTGCCATCTTGATTTGGTGGTAACCGGAGTATGCGTCGAGGAAACACAATGACTCGTGTCCTGCATTAGCATCGACAATTTGATCGATGCGGGGGAGGGGGAAGGGATCCTTTGGGCAAGCTTTATTGAGGTCCTTGAAATCAACACAAAGGCGCCAGGATTTATCCTTCTTTGGTACCATCACCAGGTTTGCTAGCCAGTCCAGGTGTTTTATTTCTCTGATGAATCCGGCCTCCAATAACTTGGCTAGTTCCTCTCCCATGGCATGTCTCTTAGGTTCGGAGAAACACCAAAGAGCTTGCTTGACTGGCTTGAATCCCTTTAGGATATTGAGGCTATGCTCGGCGAGCCTGCGTGGGATTCCTGGCATGTCTGAGGGATGCCAGGCGAATATGTCCCAATTCTCGCGCAGGAACTCTCATAGTGTGGCGTCCACGACGGGCTTTAACTGTGCCCCAATGGAGGCTGTTTTTGTAGGGTTCATTGGGTGGACTTGGAATTTGACTATTTCATCCACGGGTTTAAAAGAGGTGGACTTGGATCTCTTATCGAGTATCACGTCGTCCTTGTCCACTGTGGAGTGTAGCGTGGTTAATTCCTTGGCCGAGAGGGCTTCGGATAATGCCTCGAGGGCTAGTGCGGCTGTTTTGTTTTCGGCGCGGAGTGCTGTGTCCGGATCACTAGCGAGGGTGATGATTCTGTTGGGCCCGGGCATTTTGAGCTTCATGTACCCATAATGGGGTACGGCTTGGAAGATCGTGAACGCCTCACGTCCAAAAAGGGCATGGTATCCACTGATGAAAGGGGCCACTTGAAATGTAATTTCTTCGGACCTATAGTTCTTTGGCGTACCGAATGCCACATCCAATGTGATTTTCCCAGTGCATTGTGCCTCCCGATTGGGTATGATTCCCCTGAAGGTTGTGCTACTTTGCTCAATGTGGTTCCAGTCTATTTCCATTTTTTGAAGAGTTTCCTCATAGATGAGGTTTAATCCGCTGCCGCCGTCCACGAGTACTTTGGTGATTCGAAAGCCAACCACAATTGGACTGAGGACCAGTGCGGCTGGTGCTTGGGCTGTTCGGAATTTAGGTTCGTCACTGGCATTGAAGGTAATAGCCATGTCACTCCATGGATTTATTGCTGCTACGTGGCAGATTTCGGCCATGCTGCGGAGTGTTCGCTTGCACCTATTATTTGACGGAAAGGTCTCAAAGACTGTTAACATCGTATTGTTATCCATGGGATTGTGCTCTGTGGCATTCGGGATAAGAAGATCCTCACCACTTTTGGCCACCTGCCGGAGTATCCAACATGCTCTAAGGCTGTGCGTTGGTATTATATCCATTGCACTATGAATTTTGCAGGGTCCGTTAAGCCATCCCTCGAGTATGGTTCCATGCCCTGTAAAGGGTTTTTGTTTCTTTGCAACTAGCTCGGGTGTCTTATGGTAGTGCACCCTTTTACTTCGGACTTGGTGTATATTCGGAGCCGGATTATCCCAAAATTTCGTTTCGGTTTTCCAGTCGCTTTCCATCGCATAGTACTTTCATACTATGGACGCCAAGTCAGCGAAGCGTGATATGTCACGGCGACTTAAGGCATTAAGGATTCCCTTGTCCGTGCAATTATTGCAGAAAAGTGAGACTGCATCTTCCTCGCGACAGTCCTTAACCTTGTTCATCACAAGGATGAATCTGGCCCAATAATGATGTACTGTTTCATGGGGCTCTTGCCTGATGTGGGAAAGATCGTTTATGTCTTGGTGGGTGGGTGGATTTGAGTCCGAACCCCTACATGTTCTGAGACCCAGGGGCCGAGGAGTTTCCAATCTTGGAAGTTCGGGTTCTAGAGTGTTACCTGATAGGTCTGGCCCGCTGCCTGATTCTAGGTTCAGGGCTTGGGTGATGTCCTCCCGTAAGTGGGTATCCAGCTCAGAGAGCTCAGGAATCCGGACATAGTTAGTCCTCAAATAGAGGAAGAGTTGCCACATTTTTCCTCCACCACCGCAACATGATGGGTGACCGATGGAGAGTTAATCTCCCTTTGATCGGGTTTAAGCCCAATCCGATCATAGTCTGTAGCGACTCCCAAGGCGGCGATGCGATCCAAGAGTTCGTCCAGGGAAGAGAGCTCCATTGGATCCATCTGCTCGGCGAATTTCGAGCCAACGTGGAGGCTGTTTTTGATGACCCGAGAAGTCATCGTCGATGGAGCGGCCGAACAAGCAGTCTTAACGAAACTGCCTAGCCGGAGAGTTTGGCCGACAGCCAGAGATCCCTCGACAGTAATGTTGTTTTTAACAACAAGATGAGGTATCCTTCCTTACGGCGACGTCACAGAGGAACTCTCAATGAAAGCACCAATGTCGGTGTCAAAACCAGCGGATCTCGGGTAGGGGGTCTCGAACTGTGCGTATAAGGCGGATGGTAACAGGAGGCAGGGGACACGATGTTTTACCCAGGTTCGGTACAAAGGAGGATATATACATATCCGAATTGCCTAGCTTGCCTTCCACGCCAGGTAGAGTCCCATCCGGACACGAGACGAAGTCTTCATTCTTGTATCTTCATAGTCCAACAGTCCGGCCAAAGGATATAGTCTGGCTGTCCGAAGACCCCCTAATCCAGGACTCCCTTAGTAGGTGTCCGGCTCTTCAAGCTCGGAGATCCAAACATAGTTCATCCTCAATATAGAGGAAGAGTTGTCGTCTTTCTCCTCTACTACCGCTATTTGATGGGTGATCGGTGAAGCTTTAATTTCTCGTTCGTCGGGTTTAAGCCCAATCCGATCATAGTCTATGGCGACCCCCAGAGCGGCGATGCGATCTAGGAGTTCATTTAAAGACGACAGCTCTGCCGGATCCATCTGCTTGAGTATTTGGAGTCAACATGGAGGGGATTTTCGAAGACTCAAGAAGTCATGGTGAAGCCGCCCAGCCGGAGGGTTTGGCCAGGGGTCAGTGCTCCTCCGGAGGTGACATTGTCCTCTTAAGGGTCCGTTTAACATTTCACCCTATATTAATTTCGGCCTGTTAAAATCCCGTCATATACTTGGGCCTAACTACGGCCCGGTTTGCATCCGGCCTGCTCGCAGCAGATAATCTGATTGGGCCAAACAAGGACCGAGACAATTTTGTCCTGTTAAAAGCATGTGATTTGATTGGCACAATCATGGGCCGGGGTCCATTTCGGGCTGCTGCCGGCTAGTGAGCTGTTCAACACGTTTCAGGCCTTCTAAAGGACCAAGATGAGGGGGGCCATGATGCGGATCATACATCGTGATTGCATGACGGCCCGATTATGTACCGTAATTTTACGGTATGGCCGGTTTACTACGAAGATAGGATATATATACAGTAAAATAACTACAGCATCGTGAATAAGAAAAAACCTAGACTATACAATAAAGAAATTACGGCATATTACATCCACCAGGCATCAAAGTTCGCCACTATGATAATAAAGCACAAGCAGACCGCAGATTACATACACGGGGCATCAATGATCGCCACCAGTGCAACTGAACACACCGACAAAATAATATATAAAACCGACAGCACTTCAATAGAGTTAAAGAAAGGTTAGCCCTGTTGGGGAGCTATAGCGCAAGCAGCTGAGCAAGCTGATGAGACTGCGCTTGTTTAACACTTATATCCTACTCACTCTGAAAGATAAACAAGCAGACAAATGATAGGTTTTGCACATAAAAGTATCAGTGCCGACAATTCATCACATTTCTTACTGACCAATAAAGTGACACATTTTAAAATTGCATTAACACAATATGGTATTGTTCAGGTCAAGACATGGCAGGAAAATGACATTGTGAAGGAGTTGGCAGCTTCACGACACCACTTGATTACATATCAAGAACTGATAAGTATCAATGATTAGTGTGCTGTCAATTTATCCCATTTCATATTGGCAAATAAAGAGACCGTTTAAATAATAGTAAAATGATATGACATTGTTCATAGTTAAGACATTGCAGAATATGACATTGTGCTGTAGTGGGTAGGTTCACCACACCACTGTATTATAGATAAAGAACAGAAGCATACATGCAGTGCAAAAGAAGATCACTTGCTATGTATAGTTTAATTTACATGGTATGAAGAAGGAACTTGGTTGTACAACTGAAAACTTAAATTGAGAAGGACAAACTTTTGTTTATGAACTACGTAATAAACTTTGAACATGCAATTTAATGCAAACACCAAAAATAAACAGTTGTTGCAGTCATGCCTAAGCAAATATACGCAACAAAGTTTGAAGGCTTGAGAAGGGCAAACTTACAATATTGGTGAAGGCAGGCTCTATAAAGCCCTTGTCCATGCTTATGGGGGAGCAATTCAAGAAGTTTACCACAGAATATTCTTCGTAAGCATTGCCTTTATTCTACATTTTGTTAAGAGTAAATATATATGTGACAATATAAGAAAAAATGGAGAATATTTAAGATAAGATGAAGAGTCATGCTACATAACCAAGTAGCTATAAATGTAAGTACAACGATACAGGCAAAAGGTACAGCCAAGAGCAATGCAGAGCTAAACTTCTTCAATACCATCGGTGTTATCCGACCTTATGGTAAGAGTAAATATAGATCTTATGTGTAGAAAATGGAGGGCAAAGGAAAATAAGTTGCCGAGTGATGGTACATGAACAATCACTTGTCAATATAAGTACACTGATAAAGGACAGCAGGTACTTACAAGAACAATGCAGAGCTAAAAAAATTCATTGGCATTGGATATATTCTACACTAATGTAACCATTCATACAGATTATATAATTTGGAGCTAACAATTGATAAGCAAGCTATCATGCATACTGCTATCACATGATGAACCAGGTATGTATGCAAGTACAGTGATACAGGACAACATGTACTAACAAGAGCAAAGCAGCGGGCAGCATATTTGTGATATCGTGTCGTTCTTTACAAACCGGAATTCTTTTTCGAGTAGATTTCCTGCAAAAAATATCCATAAGGCACATGCGGAAAAGTATAAGTTCAAATTGTCATGCGATATCATAGACAGTACCTCATCCTCGGAACGAGACCAGTGCATAACAAGGTTTTTCCATTCAATTTCTTCTAAATTTAGAACAGGAGACTCCACCAGAAATTTGTTTATAGACTTGCCATCAAAGTGTGATTTCCTCAGGTAACACCAATACTGTTGCAATGCTTCCTTGAAAAGCGCAAGCAAGCTTTGCTCGTCATGACTATCCAGATTGACCCTCGCCTACTTACAATAATGTAATGTAAATCATTGATGTGTTCAATCAGCAAAAAACAAGAAAATAATCACCATGAATAATAGCACTTACACGTAAGTGGGACAGGAAGATGTGAAAATGGTGTTTGTCTTCACTATAATTTTCCCATGATGGGAATATATGCACGTATAGTCCCTAACAACATTGAAAGCATTGTCTTTTAAAATGGGAATAACTGGCATGGGGTTCAAATCTGCAGGAATTGGCCATCTCTGCAGTTGGGATAGGTCTTCGGTCGGTGGACTTGCTGTACTTTTTGCTGGAGTGGGATTTTTCTGTGGTACGGTTGGTGCTATGGCAACTGAAATCGGCATACCTTTTGCTAGAGTGCAGGTCCTGTGTGGTGCGGCTAGTGGTGTGGCCGGTGAAATATGGGTACAGTCTGCTGGAGTCGGTTCGACGTTTTGTGTCACTGGTTGTATAGCCAATATAAGTAGGGTGTTGTCTGGTTTCTCCGGCACAACCACATTTTTCAAGGACTTTACTGGTGCTCCTTCAGGTTCGGCAATCACCCTCTTCCTTTTTGATGTCTGAAGCACAAGAACAACATTTGAGTGGAAAACATGGTATGATGACAGATGGAAAATGTATTGATAATGGATGGGCATGGCATATCAACATATATGATGAGTAAACTAAGCAGATGGTGGTGCAACAAAGTAGAAGAAATGCAAGACAATATATGCAAATACGCGAAATCAATAAAACCTTGCCAAATTATAACAGGCACCTTGATGGGTGAACAGGACAGGCCATCTGCCTTTGACTCCTCGAGGTTAGAATTGTCATTAGGATCATATTCTGAACAAGAATTAACTGGTGGGGAGCGTATGAGTTTCATTGCTTCCAGAATGGCACTCAATGCCTTGGTGCCAATTTTGTAAGTCATTGCGGTGTTTAGCTTCAAGAGTGGACTGTTGCTAGTGCGACACAAAGCAGCTACATAGATCATAGTCTAGATATAACAAGAAAACCGTAAGCATCAGAGTAAAATCAGCAAAGTGGAACTTGCTGGAATATATGTGCTAGTATTGCCGGCATGGCTAGAAAGGCTTCGGATACCAGCTCTCTTCAACTGAAGGTGCGGTACTATTAATATCAGTGTAACTCTCAAAGGCGACACAACTCCCCGCATTTCCTTGCTATTCTTATAGGATTCAAGTGGGCAGGCCACTACAAATCCTATTCCCATGTTTAAAAAATCCTACGAGTCAAAGAGGCCCGAAGAGTTCAAAGTGTCCATACCAACCGACCGTATAGACCCCTACACTGCAAATGTCCCTGCTCATCTTCACTACAAGGAACATACTATACTACTATCATACTCCCTCCGTTCCAAAATATAAGTCTAGGTAGAGATTTCCACTATGGATCACATACAGATGTATCCAGATACATTTTAGAGTGTAGATTCACTCATTTTGCTCCATATGTAGTCCATGGTGGAATCTATACAAAGACTTGTATTTAGGAACGGAGAGAGTACTTATTAAAGAAGAATGGAAGAGGAACATGCTAAAGAAGAGCAAGCAGATTTTGGATAATAAAATGTTCATTGCGCAGTGCCCACACATGAAGAACTAGAGCGCATTAAGAAAGCAACTCCCTGATGTCTCTCTATATGTGGTGCGCGTGCTTTTTCGAAACTAAAGTAGGAACATTAGCTGACCAATTAAATGTTATCTGTTTTAGTAATATCAGCATCATATCAGATTCATACTTGAGCAACAAGTTTGGAATTATGAGTGGCACGTTGTTTAGCTTGATGGATTTAGGAGCAGTGCTAAGCAGGTACGATGATGGTACTGAATATAAAGGCATGTCTGCATGCAAGTCATGTGACTTTTGTCTTTTGGGTCAGTCAACCATTTCAGGTGGTTGGATGAAGCTCCTACGTCTCCTAACCCTTATTCTTCCTCGTCTCTGATTCTTCCCATACAGAACACCGCACGGGCCGCCGGCTGGACCACCGGCCCCCACCGCATGTGTTCCTCCGCCACCCCCGCCCCCACCCGCGTCGAGTTTTCTTTGTTCGGCGAGGCCCCACCACCTCCCCCCTCCCACAACCAAAGTCCCCACTCGAGCCCCTTCGTTTGCACCGGCGAACTCCGGCGAGCTCTGAAAAATCGACTAACCCAATTTTGAAATTTAGTCTACTGTGATTTAACTAGTGTGGAATATAAAAGGGGAAACCCATAAGCAATGGGAGTATAGTGTTGACGTGCCATGGCAGATCTGAAGGTGCAAACGGACAAAGGCAACATCGCGACCAATGTTTGCTTTCAACTAGCAAGTAAGTGATGGACAAGAAATCAGAGTAAAGAAGTGGCGATCTATTTTTTTGCCGCGATAAATAAGTTGAGCAGATACGAAAGAGTTCCGCCTCTGGTGCGGCGCCGTGTATGCTTCTGCTAAGAATTTGACGGTGTTGTGGTAGCGATGGCTGTCGGCAGCGTGGAAGCAGATCTAGGAGGGTAGACGGTGTCGGTGGGGCACGGTGGACGAGACGGTCGTAGGAGCGGCGCCGGCAAGGTGGACGATGGCGGGGATGAAGCGAGAGGATGGGATGCAAGGATCCCGGTCCGAAGTTGTGGTTGAGAGAGGTCGATCTCTTGTAATGGACAGCGGCGTCGGGGTATCAGCTCCGGCATGGTGGAGGAGGACGGCAGTGGATGGGGTGGCGGACGGAGGAGGTTGGGGTGGAGAGGGTGTTTTGGCGCCCATGGAGTATGAATAGGGAAATGGAGGTGGAGAGCAAGGGGGAACCATGTCTTCAGGGCGCGCATGTCTCAAATGCAAGGAAATTTACAAACTTAGCCCCCGTTTCAAATTTCCTATATCACAGCAATATTAGTCGGTTGGGGATAGGACGGTAATCTCGCATACACCGAATATTTGTCGACAAGAGTTTGTTTTTGGCGCCAACCGTGTATGAATCGGGGAGGCAGTCGATTTCGGCCGAGGACACATTGTGTTTTGGCGCCCATTGTGTATGAATCCGGGTGAGAGGCGGTTATGTCACGTTTGAGTGAAATTACAAACCTACACCTATTGAAACCTATAGAAATCGAGCAGATAGGCTTTGCGTGGCAGGGATAGGCAGTAGTAATTTCCATCTCGCAGATTTTGGTTTTGGGCGGTTACTGCGACTTTCCCCGCGTTGTTCAAATTTTGCAGAGTGCAGGTTTACCATGCCAACTCAATTCGTATCCCGTTTGTATTCTATTTTTTTGGGCGGGATCCATTTTCGATTGGAATAGAATTCTATATACATCATTATATATATATATTTTTTTCAAAAGCACAACAAAGAATTCTGCTCCTTTATATGTATAATATGATTTACAAATACAATGATCTCAAAATCATAAGGTTGAATTCAAAAAATTAAACCAAATTATGTTCTACTAAAATGTATGGATCAGTAATATCAACATATTAAATAACATAGATGCACATGAATTCATATGAGTATGCATGTTTGATAGATCAACTTTGGTTCGAGTATGGATTACATGTATCATCATCTTGAATTGAAATATTTGAATCCCTTTTATGTTCACTCCTTTCACGCCCATCTCTCTCGTATGCATGCTCCTTCATGTAGTTATCACTCTCTTTTCTCCAGCTCACCCGCACACTCACTTCATGTTTCTCCTATCCTTGCAAACATGGTCTCTCGACGTCTCCCTTGAGAAGTGTCAGACTCTCCCTATCATTATACATTACACGGTTTTCATTATCTCTCATGTCTCTACCATTCTCTCGTATTACTAGGTACCTAAGCTTTCTTTTTCACCGCCACACACACAGTCTCCACTCGTCTTTCACTTTGTCTTTCTCTCTATGGGATTCTCTCACACACCCTATATGTCTCTAGATATGAATCATACCACTAAAATTACTCTCTCTCTCTCCTGTAGGCACAACATTTGTTGCGGTCTCCTTTTCGTCTCCATCCCAGACTGACATTATAAATTTGTTTACCGATTAGACAAACTCCTCCCCCCTCTCTCTCTCTCAAACACACAACTCCTGCTTCCACTCCCCTTCCCGACTACCGTCTCTCTCTCTCTCACAAAACTCTCGCTTTTGCACCCCCGACTCGTATTTCTCTCACAAACATTTATCGACTAGCCTCTAGATAAGTTTATACACCTGCACACTCGTGCTTCCACTATCGCATACATGTCTCTCTCCCGCTCCTTGTATCTAACTAGATTTTTCTTCCCTTCTTGAGACACGCCACCTCGATCATGCACACACACTATCGCCTCATTTTAAGCTGATACCTCACACACACACACACACTTTGTGTCTTTGTCACACATGCACTCCGTCCTCCTCCTATCTCCCTCTCTCTCACACACACATGGGCTTTTTGCAACAACTAGCAAGATGCCCATGTGTTGCACAGAACATGAAGATGCATTTGTATGAGTAGTTTATCTTGTGGGAGAAAAGGATGAACAAGGGAAGGCCTTATTTGCAAGTGTGTAGAGGGGTGTGGGTATCTTTTTGCAAAATTGCCATAGTTTCCTTCCTATCCGTTAGATATAGATCAGACGGCCTATATTGCAGGATGGTAGGCACACGATCATCACCGACTATGCTTTTTATAAGAGTAGGGATAAAAACAGAGTTGGTGATGATGGTGGGCCTGCCATCCTGCAATATAGACCCTCTGATTTATATCTAACGGATAGGAATGAAACTATGGCAATTTACCTGGACTCCTCTCCACATTTGCAGATAAGGCCTTCCCTCGTTCATCCTTTTCTCCCACAAGATCTTGATGTTCCGTGCAACGCATGGGCATCTTGCTAGTAAGAGTAGAAATTAGACATATACCACTTCTCGAATCTTGAAACCAACAACATTCCTCCCTTATCTCATCAAAACCGCCAAAGGAATATATTTTGAGTGAAACATAACATTTTTTTAGTGATATACGTATTTCAAAACTAGACTTTTTTTCCATCAAATCGGTGAATATGTATTAATATACTCTGATTGTATGGCAACGCATTGGCACATTGCTAGTAGTTATTATAATTTTTTGGACACCATACAAACGGTGGAGTACATATACGAAGATAATCGGCGCACGCACGCAGTCGGTCTCTCGCTGTCTCGCACACATGAGTGTTACATAAAGGCAACATTAACAAATAAACCCTAAAACCCTAGGTGCACGATTGCTGCATTCGTGGCTACCGGGTACGTGGTGGAGCACACCTTTGTAGGAATAGTCAGCTCGCGTGATAATTTGATCTGTAGGAGTTGACGGTCGGGACCATAGGTGAACGACTTGGAGGCAGTGGCTCACCAGTTGCCATAGATCGAGTAGCCATGTTTAAAATATCATTTTTAGCGGGGTTAAGAGTTCCGATTTTCAATGGCGCGTTATAAGTACTAAGTAGTTTTTAGAACGATTGGTATGGAGCGAAACTAGAATTCATAGTACTATGTACCTCCTTGGCGTATGGTTGTATGGGTTTATGTTGCGAGATGTTGAACCTGGTAGTTCCAGGGCAAATACTATGGTTTAGATTTAGATGTTGGTTTTCAGTAATGAAATTCGGAAGGGGGGGAACCCTTCTTTGATTAAAAAAACTACTACCTCCGTTCTGGTTTACTAGTCCCCATCGTATTTTGGGTCAAAGTTTGTCGACGAATTTTACTTGTAAAATGTGAATGGAAAACGAGATTTTGTTATACGCAAACAAAAAAGGACTAGAGGGAGTGATTGCTTTGACACGGACGCGACCTCTCATAGAGCAGGCATTGAACCGGTGCGCTGGCCAAGAGGGCCCCACACGCTGCAGGCCCGGCTGAACACGCCTCCTCGCCGCATGCAACCGGCTTCAGACTGCCCCTCCTGCCTTCATTGAACCCAGGCGTGTGCCAGCAACACGTCCTTCCGTGAGCCGGCCGACATTTTTGAACACACAAAATGACCAAAATATAATTAATTACGCATGGTCTTGACTTGTTGTGCTTGCATTGGTAGCAGGAACTAGAGGTTTTTCTTTATTCATAACTATCCTCAATTTTTTTGGCTTTGAAGTGAATCATGGTTGTGGACATTATGTATGAATGTGGAGATATCTGTGAACATGAGTTTGATGTGGAAGTTGTACTTGGAATGTAGGGCTTGCGCGTGAACTATACCATGTCCAATGCTTCGTCTGTTATTGTTTGGAAAGTAATTGTTGTTATTATTTTTTGGGTTAGTTGAGTTCAAACTAACCCAAACTAACTGTAACACATGGATCCAAACATGGCCAAGGTTAGCTATTAGAGTACTACTACCTCCCTTCTAGTTTAAAGGGCTCGATTCAAAATTTTCACCTACTCTTAGCAAGATAGAGGCGGTGGAATAGTTTTTGTAGTTCTTCACAAAAATATGTGTTTACCAATGCATGCATGAACACTAGTTACTCTAACCCCCCTCTCATATTTAATTCTTTGCCACATCAGCATGTTTGCTATTCGCGTGTGCATGATACCAGCTAAGATACCACCATTATGGCCAGCCTTAATCATCGCATGCAATAATTTAGTGCACCTTGAAATATGAACATGTGTGGGCAGTGTATGTTTTTAATGACTTGAGACTATACCTAGCCCGGCATGCAAGATGAGACTTATTATGCACCGTTCCCCATACCTGCAGGAAGCCCGTTCATCTCTAAATATTTTCCTCTCCATGTGTGGAAACAATATTCCTGCTAGACTCTCCTTCTCCCTCCGGCGGTCCCACCACTCCACCCCGTGTGGAAAAAATCTGCATGCATGACTCTCCTCCCCCCACGCTCATCCAATTCGTTGTGACCAGCAATATTTCCACCCCTTCCCTCCCCCGTAATTTACTCCAAAAAATATGCCCACGTACTACCTCCTTTCCGGTTTATAGGGATCAATTCAAAAATCTCACCAACCAAGGTAGATGATGAGTGGTGGAATAATTTTTATGGTGTGTAAAAGCACTCAATTAATGCGCTCGTTTTTCTCAAAGAATTGTATTTACCAATGCATTAATTGCAATGCATGCATGCATGAAGTACATGCATTGGTCAAGTTTCTCATAATCCTCGCATGCAATGAATTAATGCACCTTGAAATCTGAGCATGTGATGGGAGTAGTTGTTATGTTAATCACGCAACATATCTTTCGGGATGCTGCTTCAGTTACTTAACTACAGGTGCATTGGGTCACTGACATATGGGCCCAACAGGGGTCTAGCCCATGTGTCAGTGACGCAACTGGACCTGCAGTTAAGTCAGTGCAGCTCAGTCCATATCTTACATAGGTGCGCCATTGCTCGCTATAAATACTGCGACTCCCACGACATCGCTATCTCCTCCCCCTCACGTTCATGTTCGTCGCTATCTCCTCCCCCTCCCTCTCCCGTCGACCACCATGGCATCGTCCCTCCCAAGCCCTAGGTGCCCCTCGCTGCAAAGCGTGGATGGTCACGCGTCGTCATTCCGTTCCTCGCCGCCACTAGTCGAGGAGGACGCGTCGGTGTTCCGCTCCTCGCCGCGACGCGTCGAGGTGGACGCATCACCATTCCGTTCCTCGCCGCCACTAGTCGAGGAGGACATGTCGGTGTTCCGCTCCTCGCCGCAACGCGTCGAGGTGGATGCGTCGGTGTTCCCAATCACGCCAGCATGCGCATTAGAGGACGCGTCGGCTCCCCGCTACGAGGAGAACGCCGCGCCGCCCGCCGAGCCCCCAAGCCTTGAGGAGTTTTGGAAAGAAATGTATGTCACCTTGTGGGAGGCTTTGCCTCCAGCAGAGCGCGCCAAAATAGAGGCGGAGAAGAAGGCCAAGGAAGAGAAACGCACCACGGAACAAGCTGCCTGGCAGGACTATGTCGCGTCCGAGAGAGTCAGGCAATTTGCTCTTTGGCAGAAGGCTCGTGCGTGGGCCGTGAGGGTGGCGGAGGATGCCTGTGCCAAAGCCCTTAGTCCAGTCAGGCCCGAGCGCCTCATGTACGCTTGGCGCTACGTGGATTGGGTGCACGCTTCCAGCAAGGAGGAGTACATGTTGGCGCCGGATCACCACACGGGTGAGATCGCACTCGCCCGTCGGCAAGCCACCAATCAGCACCTTACGAGTTGCGAGGCTGAGGAAGAGGCGTTGTGTCGGCGCGCTAGGAAACGGCCGCGCACCAGGGCACTCGTGGCGCGCCGCAAGCACTCCTGCAAGCACCGTGGCTTTTAGTAACAGTATACTTTTTGTTGCGTAAGGCGATCTCATTTGTTTTGGGATACAAATGAAAAATCCCAAACATTCAAGAATTATTAGCGTCCTTAATTAAGTATGTAAAAGGGAAATTTTGGAAACCTTGTGTATTCGTATGCATTTTGTAAGTATGTGCATATAGCACAAACTTTACTATATACTATCGCAGTACACATCTCTCTATATATATGCTTGCATACTGTGCTACTCCCTCCGTCCAGGTCAATAAGTCATCTTTGGTTGTGCACCGTGACCAAGAAGGAGGGAAGACTTATAGACCTAGATGGAGGGAGTACTACTATTACTTATGTACATGCAAATGCACGTTTTAACATTACGATGCGGTTTTTGTAAAAGTAGAAAAACAACACTAGTCAAGCTTGTGAAACGATTCAATGCAAAAAAATGCAAAAATGCTTGTTTGATTGTTTACTTTCAGCTTCCTTGTCTGTGGTTATTTCTCTGTCGTACTTTGTACGGAGTATCTCACTGATCGGAAAGGCCTGCAAATTCCCAAACCGCTTCCTACACCCTATATCGAATTTTTTGCCTAACAAGTTGTGCCGTGCAATTGGAATTCAGACTTGAGTACTACTACTAGTAGGAGTGCCAGGGGCTAGTTCTTTTAGGCTTCTAGATTAGTAATCCCATAACTACTAGCTCCGTCCTGGTTTATTGGTCCCCATTGTAATCTATGTCAAATTTTGATCATAAATTTAACTAATGAAATGTTATCTTTGGTCAAAATTTATCACAAATTACAATGGTGAGGAATAAACCAGAACGGAGGTGCTACAAGTAGTAGTTTAGAAGCCTAAATAAATGAGTGAGGTGCCTTAAAGTTACTCTCCACTGTGACTAGTCTTATGGGAAAAGCTGGGGAAGCAACCATAAGAACTGGCCCTAGGAGTGGTAGCTAGAGATACTAGGAGTAGTAGCTAGGGATCGAGTGTGCGAGATGAACCGGAGAAAGTAAATGCAGAGAGATGAAATGCAAAAAACACGGAGGGATGTGATGGTTGCTTGTCCGTTTATTTTACCATGCCACTTATTACTGGGAGTGGTTGGGTTTTGTGATATGACGGCATTACTCACACGCCACAACCGGGGTGAGACTCCCGTGCAGCGCCGCCCTCTACACTAGTACTCGGTCGTGGTTTACTACGTCGGTCGTGGTTTACCCCCCATTGAATTTGACTGAAGATTTAGCTGACAGAATGTTAGTGCATGTCAACAAAAACAATGTCGTTGGATTCATATTTGAAAATAGTTTTCAATGATATAATTTTAGGTGACATGTGTCATCATTTATCGTACTATATATAATGTTAGTTCAATTTTTGGCCGTACTAATCTATAGTAAGGTGCCCACGCATTGCACGAAAGAGTGAAATGCATTGATCGGGGAGTTGTTTATTTTGACATAGGATGTGGGGGTCATCTCATGTGTAAAGGGTATCGATAGGTTTCTTCGGATATTATTTCGTCTCTAGAGCTCACAAATATCCGGGTGAAATAGATAAGGAAGTATCTTTTGCAAACAAAAGCGTTCAACTGTTCAACCTGCATCCAAAACTTGTGAAGAAATAACTCTTATTGTGCTTTGCAAGAAATGATCATCAAGAATTAGTTTTTGAGTAACCATTGTTATACATGTTGGCTACAGATGACATGCCACTTTCTTATAGTCAACAGTTGGCTATACTATGTAAGTATTAACCATGCCCTTATACACCTAGACGGAGGGATTAAATCAGGATGACTTGGAAGGGGGCAGAGGATATGTAAGAAATGGTTCATCATAAGTCTTTCACCAGTACTGTAGTAAACATTCATACATGGAATATTGTAGGCTAAACCATAAATGGATACACTTTTATTCATGCGCGATACTCCAATAGAGCAAGATCATGCATGGAAGTGTCCACATGCTTAGACAGCGGATTACATTGAGCGAAGACTAATGATCAACATTTAACTTGATAATGCAGATGTCCAGGTGAACCTCCTTGGAGTCCCCGTGCACATTGTTGGGGGTCAAATAATACCTTGCGTCTTCCATGTCCACATCGGCGGGAAGGTCCCAGCTCGGCAGAGTCCAAGTCAGCTTGACATAGCTAGTGTCGCCGCCCACGTACCTCTGAGGGGTAGTAATAGTGAGCACGCACCCGTACATCGGCCTCATGTCAGCGTCAGTGTGGGCGTCAGCGGCGTCGCCCGAGACGCACATTGCAGAGACAGGGCGGCGGCCTGCACGGGCCTCACCGATGCCTGCAATCAATAGGAAGATGATGTCGTCCTCCTCCGAGACTAGCAGACGGCGGTGATCCTCCAGCGACTCCGGCACGGTGAACAGGTAGCACGTCTCGTACTTGATGTTCTTCGCCAAGGGCCGGTAGTGATCGCCGCACGCCTGCATCAGGTGATGCACGATATTCGTCGGCGAGCCCCAAAACGGCACTGGGCACTCATAGCAGTAGACGAAGGGCTCCTTGGAGGCATCGACCAGGCCGTCCATGAAACAGAGTGGTTGTAGGGGACGTTCCGCCAGTTGAATATATGAGCAAGTTACTACGAGATTTAGTCCGAATAAGCACAAAGTAAATCATGACGGCTATAATAGAGATTAAACTAATCATGCGGACTAGCATAGTAGATGAACAGATCGAATCTAGGACACAGACTAGAAACATGAATTCTACCATGATTTCGAATAGGAAGGACAGAAACACATACGGTGCAATGGGAGCAGCACCATTGGCGTTGAGGTTGTTGCCCGTGTCGTTGAGGAAGAGGTTGCCGAGGTCAGGGAAGAATTCGCCGCTGCTAGCAATCACGAGAGTGCGCTCCCCAAATTTCAACTGCGCCCGCCGAATGGAGCGCGGGAGGGAGTTGCTGTAGGGGACGTTGCAGCCGCCGAATGGAGCGTAGGAGTAGCCCACGAAGCAGTAGATGGTGCTCCTCCCTAGTATCTATTCTTATCTCCATCTCTACTACTCTTCTTTGTTTTTTATCTATATATATACTACTATATAGTGTACCAATTTTGAAAATTTGAAACATGGGCCTAAGAAGTAATTTCAGCCATCGATAGGGTCAATCCTATGGTCCAGAATGCACGGATTCGCATCTACAGTGTCCACCATGCGGCTGGTTATTCATTCTAGAGAAATCTAGGCCCACCCAAATTGTTTATAGCAGGACGTCGCGTTTGTGCACTACAAGGTTGGGCCATGTAGATACAAGGATGCTGTCCGGCCATGGACTGATGGACCTGCAGCGCAGCAAACCGCAGTCACGCCAGCCTTTCGGTCCTGTACTCCCATCTCCCTTTTTTATTTGACTCCAACTTTTTTAGGGTTATTTGACTCCAACTTGATATGATGTTATCGGACTGGATTATCCAATTAACCAGGAGATAACCGACGGCAAGGATCATGATGGCAGCGCGGTTTTGTTCATCAGGGAAAACTGTGTGTACACAGCGTACCATGCGTCTCTGCATGCACCATACCCTGATATGTGTTGCCACGCTCTTTAGCCCAAAGTAGGAGAGAGGGTCGCAAGTATCAGACTTCAACCTGTTGGCTGGAGTTTCCCCCATCAAGCACCCATCTGGTTCAAGCCGTCAGCCAATCTCCACAGCTTAATAAATAGTAACGTCTAACTGAGCCAATTAGTTAGATGCGTACACTTGGTGTAGTCGGATCTTTATTTAGTTTGATGCATACACTTGTTCTTTTTTGGTAGCCCTTTTGTAATTATGGTTGATGTTTGGTTTGGAATAGAAAGCTGCGCCTTCACTCTTCTGGCCTGCTTACTGCTTTTGTTGCACCCCCAGCCCTGGTTGTTGCTGCTGATGTTTTCAATGTACAATCAGTAGTATATTTCATATGTTGGTTGAATAAATGTGTTGTTAGAACGACAAACACAATGTTTTGGAAGTGTTGCATGGTTCGATCCTTTAGTGCCCCATACCGTACGTAGCGCATACTATTTTTTGTACGGAACACATTTTCCACTTGTTGATAACATGCAGCCCACTGATGTAGGCCCAATAGAGAAGCCCATAATTAACTAGAAGGGAGGCTCTCACATGAATCCGGCCCAGGTACATGCTCATGGTCCCCTAAACAAAAATAAGTAAATAAATAAATAAAGCTAAATGCTAATGCACCAGTTCTTTAAATTCATGATTTAACAGGAGGATATTATTTCCTATGATAATGTCGTTACATTCAGTCGATATTATTCTTCGGCAAAAATAGCGACCAGTCTTCTTTCTCCCAGCATTTTCTTCCTGCAACTAGCGGACCCATGCAAATCGTAGTCAACTTCGTAAATAGATCCGGTCCATTTTTATTTTTCAATAAGAATGTCCAACCCAGCCCATCACATTGGCTTTATCCTCTGCCTTGGTGTGCTTGCCGCGGCGCCGCCGTCCGGCCCCGTCAACATAGTTTTCTCTCGAAACGGTCCCTGTCAACATAGTGAATCGGGAGAGGACTGTAGTTGTGAGTATGACAGTACAGACCCACTAGGTCCACTCGCGAACACAAGCAAGCGCCTCTTTTACTACTTAGATGAACCCCTCATTTTTTACTCTAATCCACCCTACTGATATCTAGGACCCATATCATTTTCAACGTATAGTCAATTAATGACAGAATTGCACAACTTTTTTAGTAGTAATTCGGAGGAGCAGTCTATAAACTGGGTTGTGCGGTCTCTGTGGCTATCTAACAACATGACTAGCGCAACAGTTTTTTCTTTGGGAAAATAGGTATCCCGGTATTTCTTTTTGAAGAATACCCAAGCTAGGCCTATTAGTTTTCTCCGACTTACTGGGCTGCAAATCTTTCAAGATGAGGAGGGATGCATTCCGGCCTGGCCAAAGAGTATGGTCAGTGTCTGTTAAAAGTAATATCAAAACGGGTTGAAAATTCCAAAAAAATTATAGCAAATGGGATATTAGTTTCTTTTTTTGTTTTTGTTCTTCACTAATATCTTATACTCCCTCCGTCCCAAAATTCTTGTCTTAGATTAGTCTAGATACGGATGTATCTAATACCAAAACGTGACTTGATACATCCGTATTTAGATAAATCTAAGACAAGAATTTTGGGACGAAGGGAGTATTTCATTGGATTTAACATGTCATAGTACTAATTTATTTTTCAATTTGTTTTAGTATGGCTACTAATTTTTGGATTAAGAATATTTTTTTCCTCAGCAAAAATTTGCGAATTTTCAAAATTTCCCACATATTTAGTTAATTTTTTTAACCCTGGTACTGACCAGATAATGGGCAGCAATTCTAAAAATGGAAAAATGGCCTGCAATAAATTCCATATGAATTAGAAAATGAGTAAAAATTATAAAAATAATAGCCAATGGGTTGTACATGCCAGAGATTTCGAGGCTGACTTGTTTACGCAAGGCGTTGTCAGTCAACACACGATTCTAGCAACAGTGACTGTTGGATGTCCATCCAACGGCTGACGTGCTTCTTCAATCTCTGATCTTCCTACTCCAGCCGCCTAAACTAGCGCCGGCGGGATTGCCTGCTCCCTCCTCTTGTGGCCCGCTGTGATGCCGCATAGGCTTCCTCGGCCCACCCTACTCCCTCCGCTGGGCTGGCCGCACACAATCAATTGCCTCCTTATTACGCGAAAAAATTGATTCCTCCCACTGACATCTGGAGCGCACCGGTTGGGAGGCTGACCTATGGGCCTACTAAGTTGACGCGTACGCAGGGCTTGTCAACTTAGTCAACAAACGATTCTAGCAGTAGTAACCGTTTTATTTGAATCGAACGGTCCTGCTGCTTCTTCAATCGCTGCTCTTCTTGCACCAGCCGCACAAACCAGCGCCGGCGAGACAGCCTGCTCCTTCCTCCAGTGGTCGGCTCTGATGCCGTTGAGGCCTCACCGCCCCCTACTACTCCCACCGCTAGCCAGGCCCTGCGGGGACGGCAAGCTCACACCGCTGCCGAACCAGTGAACCCTCGTACTCCTCTCTGTGTGGGCATCCACTGCCGCATCTTCCCCGGCTCCGCGTCGTCCCCTTCCTAGGCCTCACCGCCGTCCACTACCTTGGTGCTCTCCGCGCGGCATGGTCAATGTGGTCAACGACCGACTTCCATCGGAAGAGTACTATACGTGGAGAGGCCGACAGCTGGGTCCGCGGCCGCAGCTGGGTCCACGGCCACAGCCCAGTTTTTTGTGATTTGCCAAGTAAGTCGCTTTGTCAGGCCTGTTGGGCTGCAAATCTTTCAAGACAAGGAGAGCTTCATTCGGCTGGCCGAGAAAATGGCCTATCAGTAATGAGAAATGGGATGTACATTTTTAAAACACATCAAACCGGAAATTAGTTTCAAATTTCTTTTTTTTCATTTTGAGATTTTAAATTGCATTGATTTTTGTGCGTGGAAAATTTGTTTGATTTTATATCTATATATATTTATTTTTAAAATCAGTTTGAACATGACTCGAAATTTCGGGATTAAAAACAGTTCGGACCGCACCGAAATATGCAAAATTTCATATAATTTTTTAACCGTGGCCACAATATGGGCTGTAATGCTAACAAAAATAATATGGGCTCCAAAAAAACCTTAAGAATTTGCAAATAGGCTGTAAATTATTAAAAATAATGGCAAATGGGTTGTATGATGTTTTCCATAGATTTGAGGCTTTCCTAAAAAAAAGGCTGGTGCACAAGAAGTGACTGTTGGATTTCCATTCAACGGCCATCGTGCTTCTTCAATCTCTGCTCTTCCTGCTCCAGCCGCTCAAACAAGCGTCGGCAGGACTGCCTGCTCCCTTCTCCCCGCGGCCGGCTGTGCTGCCGCACAGGCTTCACCGCCCTACCGTACTCCCATCGCTCTCCTAGCCATCCCTCTACTCACCCACACCTCCTATTATTCTCTGGCGACGACAGACGAACCAGTAAACCCTCGTACAGTCATACTCCCCTCCGTGTGGGAAACAACTGCCGAGTCTTCCCTGGCTCCGTGTCGTTCCATTCCTACGCCTCGTTGTCGTCCACCACCCTGGTGCTCTCGGCGCGGCCTGGTCAACATGGTCAACGACCGTCATACATCTGAAGTGGACTGTGCGTGGAGAGGCTGACAGATAGGTCCACGGCTGCACGCAAGGAAATGCCTCCTTATTACACGCAAAATAATGATTCCTCCACCTGACATCTGGGGCCCACCGAAAGGGCCTCTGTAGTTCGCGAAAAAACGTTACTCCTGCTGACAGCTCAGACCCACCATCTATATCTTCGCATGCAAGGAAGTGCCTCCTTATTACACACAAAAAATGAATACCCCCCCTGCTAGCTGGGACCCAGTATAGTGGGAGGCTGACTTGTGGGCCTACTAAGTTGACGGGGACGGAGGGCTTTGTCAACTTAGTCAATATGCACGATTCTAGCTCCATTGACCGTACGATGTCCATCCAATGGCCGTAGTGCTTCTTCAACCTCTGGTCTTCCTGCTCCAGCCGCCCAAACCAGCGCCGGTCGTTCCTCGTGCTCTTGCCTCCCGTGGCCGGCTGCGATGCCGCGGAGGCGTCACCGGCCCCTACTACTCCCACCGCTAGCCAGGCCATCCCTCTACTCACCCACACCCCCTGTTATTCTACGGCGACGGCAGCCTCACACCGTTACCGAACCAATGAACCCTCGTACTCCTCTCCGCTCGCGCTTCCACTGCCGCGTCTTCCCGGCTCCGCGTCGTCCCATTCCTAGGCCTCACCATCGTCCACCGCCCTGGTGCTCTCGGCGCGGCGTGGTCAATATGGTCAAGGAATGGCTTCCATCGGATGTGGATTGTACGTGGAGAGGCTGACAGCTGGGTCCACGGCCGCAGCAAGGAAGTGCCTCCTTATTACGCGCAAAATAATTATTCTTCCACCTGACAGCAGGGACCCACCGGACGGGCCACCGTATTTCACGAAAAAACGTTTCCCCCTGACTGCTGGGACCCACCAGCTACATCTTCGCACGGAAGGAAGTGCGTCTGGGCAAAAAAACTATTCGCCCCCCTGACTGATGGGACCCACCAGCTACATCTTCCCGTACAAGGAAGTGCCTGAGAGTCGGGACCCACCTGGTCGAAGCGTACGTAGCGTTGTCATTCTGGTTGCGAACGTGTACGTACATACTGGTCGATGTAGAGGCGCGCATGTGTCGTAGTAGAAGCGCGCACGTGTTGTAGTAGAGGCGCGTACATAGCATGTACACGTACGTATAGCGGCCAGTGTGCAAGAAAGAAGATACGGCCACATACGTACATACAGGCAGGGTCTTGAACGCCTACTCACGCATACATACGGCCAGGGCTCGTGTACATGGCTGGGTCGGAATGGGGAAACAGCGTCGTCGTCGTGTTCATGGGGAGCCAACCAGCTGGGTCGGAACGGAATGTGTCGTCGTGTTCATCGAGAGGGATTGGATGGAACAGCCGATGGAAACGAGGCCTGGCGTACCGCAGAACGGAGGAAACGACCTTGTGTTCGACCGGCCATGTTTGAAACGGGATCCTGTTCATTGGGAGGGGTCTGGCGTACCGCAAAACGGAGGAAACGGACCTCCTACGGTCGAAACGGGGGTCCTGTTAATCAGGAGGGGTGTGGCGTACTGCAAAACGGAGGAAACGGACTTGTGTTGGAGCGCTACGATCGAAATAGGGGTCTTGTTCATCGGGACTCCACGGGATACTGTTCATCACCACCGTCCACCCCCTCCAGCCTCCACGGGCTACTGTTCATCCACCGTCGACCTCCTCCAGCCTCCACCTGTGACTGTTCATCCACGGGCTCCTGTTCATCCAGCCTCCACTGCGCGCTACTCCACCGGCTACTGTTCAACCAGCCCTCTCCATGGGCTCCTGTTCAACCACCCCTCCACGGGCTACTGTCCATCCAGCCCTCCATCATCTACTGTTCATCCAGCCCTCCACGGGGTGGTCCTATTCATCCTGCCTTCCACGGGGTCCTGTTCATCCAGCCCCAACCAGCTCGATCGATTGGGGTCCTGTTCATCCAGAGGCAATACCACGGGGTCCTGTTCATCCACCCCCATCGGGAACTGTTCATCCAACCCCCCAGCAACGCTCACTGTTCATCCAGAGGCAGCATCGATCAGCTTCAATTAGCAGCAGTAGCGAAGGAATCACTCGACCGGGTTCAGTTAATAGCCATTGATCGATCACTCGGGTTCAGTAACATGTAGCCTGCAGTGCAATCACTCGGGTTCAGTTAGAGCCCAACGCCTCGCTCGGGTTCAGTTAGAGCCCAACGCCTCACATGCATGTACGAGAGAAACGCGCATCGCTCGGCCCCGACCACCCATCGTAACCGGGAACACCCCGATATTTCCTCACCCTCGCTTCTACCACGATTTTCTCCATCATGGACGGCCAAAAGAATGTCATGCAGCTGCGTCTCCGGCCCGCCAAGGACGAAAAGCCCATTTTCTGTCATGATATTTTGCATATAAGTAGGAGCCCACCACATCTATGATGATACCGGGTTTTGTCAGAATTATCATCATAGAAGTGTCATAAGTATGACAGAAAAAATTTCGTTCGGCCCAAAATGTCACGGATGTGTCTTTTTTTGTAGTGACAAGACCACTCAGTGTGACTGTAAAAACCCTTGGCTTGGACGGTTAGTTCTTCCAGGCCACCACCCGCGCCACCCACTAGGCGGTTTCCACAAGGGACTGCAAATGGGGACCCCCACGACCACTACACCCACGTCCCCGACGAACCGCCTCCCACACATCCCCGTCGATGCGCTGCAAAATACCCCATTGTGAACCACCACTGCCGCTTCCGTCTCCACCAAATACAACCCAGAAACTTCTCTCTCCCAAGCCCACAGTCGCCGGAGGAGGGCGATGGCGGAGGAACCGTCCGCCAAGATTCATCATGGCAAGACGTCTGACAAGAGCTGCAACCTCGACGACGTTCACGTACCCAGCGAGAAGCGCGTGTACACCAAAACCCTCAAAGGGGTTGAGCTCCATGGTAAGGAGACGCTGGAGATCGTCTGCACCAACGAACCAGACAAGGCCGAGGAGATGATGAGCAGGCTCAGGATGAAGGGCGGTGGCTTGTATCCGAGCTTCATTGGAGTTGATGTGGAGTACACCAGCGATGATGAACATCCCCAGATGGCAGCAGTCCTGTAATTGTGCGTCGAGGAACTCTTCCTGGTGTACCACATCGCAGCGGCCACAAAATGGTAACCCAAAACAAATGTTCATTCATCTGTTGTACTAGTACTACTCCCTAAAATTTTCATTAAAATTGTTTCCCAACTAGATGAACTACTATAGTTTGTGAAGTGGATGCACGAGTACATGTTTCTCAAGTTACATGCATTTCTGAAATTGTGAAGTAGATTGTTTCACCAGATTAGTCGTCCGATAACCAATGCACTGGATTAGCATCTGAAAAATGTTTCACCAAATTAATTTCTGAACTTGATATACTAGCATAGATTTTGATCTTGATGCACTAGTATAGTTTATGGAATTGATGTATTAAAAGATGTTTGGTGAAGTGGTATAGGTCCATATCTTGATGCACATGTTTCTCAAATTAATTTCTGAACTTCATATAGAATGGATGCACAAAGATGTATCAAGCACTAGTATAGATCTTTTATTCAACAAAAAATAAAACTAAACTTGAAGTAAGTAGCACATATATCATTGAATCTGGTAAAAATAGGTTCTAGAACTTGGTGAAGCATTTGGTGAAGCACTGAAGATACCAAAAAAGAAAAATAATATGGTGTAGTTGAATTTAATTTCAGGACTTTGTGTACTAGTTTCTGAACTATATTCATCCATGACTTGTACTATATAAGCATCTACCTCATGGATTATCACTTGTAAACCAAAAAGTAGGAGAATTAAATCTTCAAAAAAGAACACTAATCTTCAATATGTGTCTCCCCCCTTGTAGGCGCAAGCGCCTCAAAGAGTACCTACAGGAGGAGAAATTGTACACATTTGCCGGTTTCAGCATTGGAGGTGACAAGCGGATGTTGAACAAGTCTGGTTTGGAGATCAACCGCAACAACTTCATCGACATGCAGCGCAAGTGGAAAGCTCCAACCAAAAACAAATTCTATGACTCCTTGGCCAATGTTTCTACAAAGACGTGAAGAAGAAGATCAACACGGAGGAAGACCACAAACTGTGGGGGATCAGCCCACTGCCAGACAAGCTCATCAAGTACGCAGCAGTAGATGCGTACGCCATGTACAAGTCATGGAAGATAATCGACAACGACGTGACAGGTTGGGATATTTAAAAAGAGCAGGAGGCGGACCCCTACTACCACTGCAACTTGGCGGGGTGAAGAGGCATGAAAGTATGCCTTAGTGTTGCTCGCGCTTCTGCTTGTCCTTAATCTTGTTCTTTCAAATTTGTAGTTTGCTTTCATTAGGTCGAACCAGCTTCCTTATGTTATGTGTGTCGGGATTTGAACAAGTTTGCATATGGCTATCAAGTACATCATTTGCTTATGTCGTTCGACAAGTTTGCTAGCTTCCTATTTTGTTTACCCATCATTTGAAGTTGAAGTAGGTTGTGAATGAAACCTGATGGCTGCTCTGTAGCACTAGTCATGGAGCCACAAACAACACATGGATATTTTCACAAAAAAACAGTTGTAGACTAACTAAGGACAACAACAAATAGTAGCGTTGGACGCTAAGTACAGCTTAGTCATGTACGGTAGTACTATCACACTAAAAATCAGTTTTTAGTTTCAGAAGAACACTAAAAGACTAAGTTTCAGCCGAGGACAATGTTCAGTACTAACAGCATCATGCTAATAGTAGTTAGAAAATTACTAAGTACTGCAACAGGAAAAGCAAAGAACCATCAGTACGTATTTCCTAGTCACTAGCATGCTAGGATTGAAAGTACTGGTACACTTGAACACACAGTACATTCATTCTACAAAAATAAAAGGAATGGAAAGCTTCAGTTCGCATTCCCTAAAACAGTGACACACACTAAGAATAATAGTAATAGTACAACTAAAATCTCAGTACAACTTAGTCTATACGACAAGTACTATGATGATACTAAACATTGCCTTGAGAAGAACCACAGCCTAGAAAAAACAAGGCGAAAACTAAATCAAAAAGATATCAGTTTGACCAAGGAGAAAAATCATAGGAAAGACAACAGAAGCATCATCCCACATTGAACAGTGAGGTACTAGTTTCAAACAACACAAAAAATAAAATGATCAAAGTACTAGTACAATTGAAATTTCAGTACAACTTAGTTTATTCGGTAAATGGAACAAGTGATGATACCAATTAATGCTTTGAGAAAGAAGGCCAAGTCTCAACCAAAAATAGATTACAGTTCAACCAAGGACAAAAATTAACAAAAAAACAAACAACAGAAGCATCAGCCCACATTGACTAGTGAAGTAATTATGAACTTAATACGGCTATCTGTTAAATGTAGCTAATTTAAAGCAGTGCTTTAACTTTTACTATGAAGTTCAACTACTAAAATTCAAGAAGTTCAAACAAAAATTTGGCTCTCAAATTTTGCTAAATTTCTTATACTTAAATAAAATCTAGCTAGAGATCACGTAGCAACTTCATCGTAAATAATTTCAATCCCAAAAAAACTTCAGTTCTAATACATTATATGAAATCAGTTCTAAATAACAAGGAAGCGTCACTCCACTCACGCTAGATCCACAAGTGCTATCGTGACACCAAATTTTCAATGCCTTACACTGAATGAGATTACAATTCAGTACTAACAGAACTATACCATAAGTACAAGAAAAGAGGGTACAGAAACTATAAAGGTCCAACCTAGGTTGGGACAGATGAAAATAAAATAAATCTCACTTTTTCAGCAACAACTCATAATGAACTTGGAAAAAGGTGTTTTCGGTTCAACTAGTTTATAAGACTTCAGTACAAAAAATAGAACTTAACCAAAAAGAATTCCCAATGAAACATACACAAGTGAAACAGCTATTCAACCACACTATCATCATGGAAAAAAATTGTTAAACATTGTGCCACACTTAAACACAACACAAAATATACCAGTTATTACATAGTACTTGACAAGACATCCAAACACTACAAACAAATCCTACAATGCTTTCAAGAGATACATCACACAACTATCCATTTCACTACGCAAATGATGACCATTTCTTCTATGCACCAGGAGCCAAAGCCTAAACCTCCTTGGAAAGCTCCGTCACCAGAAGCTGGTTATTCCGGTTGAACACAACTCTATACAGATCCTCAATGTTCCAATCAACAATACGAGGCTACAAAACAATAAAACAAATTATCAAAAATCATGACACATAAAAAGAAGAATACACAATCAGCCAGACACAGAAAAGTGAAAAGCTTAACTAGAACCCACATCTTTATTTCAAATGTTCTCAACGATCTTTTCACCATCATAGGATCCCGCATACTTCAGAGTATAATGGCCACTTTCATTCGCCCCTTGAAGTGGAACCTTGACAAAAGTTGGTTTCTTTGCAAAAAAGCTCCCATTTGGGCTGCTTGCTCGCATTGTACTGAGCATCAGCATACACAGCCTTCATTAATTGGACCAATCTAGAGATCTGTAAAAAAAGAAAAGAAACCACACATTTTCAGGTCTCAGAAAAGCAGAAACAAAGATGCAGAAAAATTAATCCACTACAGATAATAAATGTCACTTACAATCTTCTCGCAATCTTTATGATAGGTGTTCTTTGAAGGACGATGGTTCTTCGAATAAGGTAAAGAGTCAAGGATGTCAATGCAACTTCGGTACCAACTCATGGCATATAAGGAAAAGTGGTTCACTTTCTTATCCTTTGCTAAAATCATAGGTTTGAATAGAGGCATGATGATCTAAAAACAAATGACCAAAAAGAGATATTAAATATTTAAAATAAAAACCAGCATGACAACAAACAAATAAAACCAAAAATCAGCTAGTAGATCTCACAAGGTCAGCACTGAGCAAGTCCTCATTATCTTTAACATAGCTCTTGAAATCTCTCGCTGCACTCTCCACATTAAACTCTTTATTTTCATCACCGTAAAACGTACAGTCAAGCACAACCTACAAAAAAGCCAAAAAAGAAATAGACAGGGGAAAAGGATCAACAAGCAAAGTATTATTAAAACTCGTAAAACAATAGGCAGTCTTGTTTAACAGAAACAAACGATCTGATTTATTACCGTGATGAAATATGGACTTAGCAATACCCTTTTTCCAGACGCAAAATCTGCATTTCTCTCGCGATCTTTCTTCCAATCATCAATGAGGAAGTCCAGTACATCACCCTCCATCATTTGCCTAGGTGTAAAAACTTCCCAGATGCGTTTCCCAGTGAAGCTAGTTACGCTTTCATCAGGCTGAGGTATCATTGAGAATGTATTCCTGTAGCACACACAAGAACAAAAAGCAGGGGAAGCAAGATAAGGCATTCATAGCAGTTCAAGTTGTATAAAAAGGAACAGTTCAGGTCATATTTATCTAGCAGTTACAAACAACACAAGAAAAGAAGAGGAAACGTAATGAGAGATACTCACTCGGCATACTTCTCACATGCTTCATCACTAAGCAACAGATTATACAACTTGCGATCCTTGTCTAGATGAGGGAAATTATGAGGCTGAAGTTGCTGCACAGGGGAGCAAAACTTTATAGGAGCTCTGGGTCCATGCTTCGTGCTTACAACATTGCCAGAATCCAAAGCAGGATCCTATCTAGCAGCACCAGCTCTACGGGCCACTATTCCAGCAAGGGGAGATACACCCTTGGCAGCAGCGCTCCTAGTGACTCCTCCCACGCCAGCAATCTTGTCAAACGCATCATCATCACTGTCTATCAATTCCACAATGGGATTCTTGGGTGTAGAGGGGCTCTCTGCACAAGCAGTCGTAGAACCTTTCAGAGCTCCCAACCGCCCCTTCATAACACCAGATCTTGTCTTTTTGGGAGAACGCCCCTGGCTAAAATCAATAGCTACGCGCTCAAGCTCCGAGAACTGGCTCCCAAAGATCCCATAGTCATGCTCACCAAGATCCAACCACTCACCTACAAAAAAAAAGAAGGAGCGCACCAAGGGTAAGTTCAAATACATAATTCATTACAGCACTAGTCAAGAAGTACAAGCTGTAAAAAATTACAAAAGGTCATGCATACGTACAGGGTTCGATGCTAAACAAACCCCGGAAGTCAACATCAAACACATCGCTAGTTGCGCAAGTATACAGCAAATTCTTCCTAATGTGAAGAATGTCTTCATGGCTGTAATCCAACATTTCAATCACACCATCCTCCCGGCAATGATAGGTCTTGCAGTTTTGTAGCATAAAGAAGCCACAATCATGCCTGTTAACAAAAGAAAATACAAAAGGGTACATCACAAATTCAAAAAAACAGGAAAACCATCCTCCCAGCAACAAAAACAACTAACAAAAATCATTAAAAATGGATACTCACGTGTTTTTCTGCTGCGGCACCCGCACAAACTCGCAAAAGAAACCATCAATATGCGCTAGCGAGAACGGTTTGGCCCTATCTATGCTGGAATCCCTCCAAAGCTTCTTTATGTTATCTATCATAGTCCTTAAGAATATAACTGCATCACTCCAGGCTACTCAAGTTCATTCCCCCACCTCCCAAACTTGCAAGAAAACATGACAGTTCTAGTTCATGTGTACAAAAAGTTCAACTTCACCTACTTGGTCAAAACCATCAACCCCTGATCTCGTGAACCAATTTAGCACATTGGAATCAATATTTCCAACACGGATCTTGGTCTGTTGTACAAAAAGAACAACAATAGTTACAAAATTGCCAAAACAAGTTATCATCCTATCTACAAAACAAAATACTGACCGTGACCCATCTGGGAACTATCAACTTGTCAGTGTCTCGGTACTTCTAACGTAGGGAATATAAAACAACGTCAGCACTGTCTGAGTTGAGCATGCAAGTGCGGACAAACGCCTCTAGCAATAGAACCAACACTAGCATCACATTCGCTATTTTGAAACATCGGCTTGTCACTAAGAAAACACAAAAGATGACATGAATTAAAACTACTTGTCAGGACCGGTTTTTCGGGATATAATTTCCCAGAAAATGGCCCTTGTGGTCATCAGCCCCAGGATTACTGTTAGCTGATGAGGCACCAACTTGATACAGAAATTCCAAGCAAAGTACATAATAAGTAGTACAAGACCATCCTGGCCTATGAGTACAACAATTGGTTTTCTAGTGGCTGAAGGCGGAAGCGGTTTGCGGGTCACCAGCGTCTATGGGACTCCATTTCCCGCAGGAATAGTTGACCAGGATAACTCCTATCTTCGCGAGGCTGCTATCTCCATTGCATAGGTTTCGGGGCTGTCATCACAACGCTCCTCTCCACGCAAGAAATCTGGCCAAGACAATAGCCAGGGACAAGCCAGTGAGTACTTTGAATGTACTCGCAAACATTAAGAACACAGGTATAATATAGCCACTGAAAATCATGCTTTAAAATATTCTATGATCACTTCGTCAGTTATGAAATAAGGTTCATGATGCACGCAAGTAGATCATTTAAATAAATCACGAGTAAACAATCAGGGTGTAAAAATGTAAAGCACCGATCGGGTGTCTGAAGCGACGCCTCGAAAGGATAATAATATAAAGCATGGCTCAGTCGGGCGTCTGAGCGACACCACAGAAAGGGCTTATATATAAAAGGAATAACAAGCATGCCACAATCGGGCACCGGTGCGACACCAAATAAAGGGCTTATAAGTAAATGAAATAACGGACATGCCACAGTCGGGCGTCTATGCGACACCACATAAAGGGCTTATAAGTAAATGAAATAACAAACATGCCACAGTCGGGCGTCTGAGCGACGCCACATAAAGGGCTTATATATAAACATATTCACAGTGAATATCCAGGGGGTAGTACCGTCCCAGGGATATTCATTATTTCAAACAATGCAAACGGTTAGTCCACAATGATAATAATCATAACCATCATATATTACAAGTCATAATCAATATTCTGGTTTTGTAGTTTCTCCTCCGAAGACCGACACTAAGACCAACACTTGACCCATCCTAGACTGTAGTCCTTAACCATGGACACGGCTATTCGAATAGGTTCAATACCTCTGCAGAGGGTGTACTCTTTACCCACGAGTAACGGATTTCTTTAGTCCATCGGAACTAATTCCGTCTGCAGTCTTTTAGTCGAAAACACGCCTGACTTGCACACACCAGCTTAACTTTACTCGTGTCTGGAATCACCCAGACACCTGTTAAGCAAAACTCTAAGTTGGGAGGCTACAACCTCGCGTAGCATGGGATCAAATTTTTATCGCGCGCTCTAAGGGGTGGCCTCCCCTCTCGGTCCCAACCGGAAACACCCATGCCCCCGGACCAGGTGGCATGCCTACCGGCTACAACCGGTATCTTCCACCATGGCCTCTCTGTACGGTGTGTGCTAGGACAGGGGTTGACAACTTACTGAACCGTACCCTACCTACGGCAGGGACAAGTGGCAGCACGAAACAAGTATGGGGGTTACTGGAACAAGACTCGATCTACGGCCGACTCAGGAGGCTTAAGTATTTCCTGCATGGTTAGCTCAAGAATTATATTTCACAGCCATCAGACACAACCACCACTCATCATACCTCCCCCTGCCCTACCGGTCATAACCGTCTCGACGAGGGACAAGCTCGTGTCTACACAAGACAGAGACTTTCCCGGGTCCTTCCCGGTAGGCATGAGAGGCATATGAGGGTGATTGCTATCACAAGCTTATCCATTTCCAACAGCAAGAATTTTCATTTATGCACTCAAGGTGTATGATCATATCGTCACATAAAAATAACTAACGCTTCATGTCGAGGTGGATTTATAACCGTATCAACCAACCCACAAAACATTATGCCAGGGTTCAGAATGCTTGCCTTCAAGTTGTGGAGAGGCAGGGTACATTCCAAAACTTTGAAAGTTTTCTTGTCTCTCCAACAAATCCTATTTTTGGAAATATTTAAATTAACACATAGTTTAAAAACAGTACAAAAAAGTTGCTTGGAAAATTTTGAAATAAATATGAAAATAAACTAGACAATATTTGAGGAACAACAGAAAAAGAATCAAGTCATTTCGATTTATATTTTAAAAGTTATAGCCAGTCAAAGTTTAGTCAATTCTGTTTTTTAAAATAAAACAGAAAAAGGGAAAACGCTTCGGGCAGAATACGTCTTCGAAGCATAGGAGACGTACTCGGGGGTTTGCGCTTCCACTTACGCCAGCGTGGACTCGATCGGGATCGCTGACAGTGGGTCCAGGGGGCCACTGGTCAGGTTTGACCGGTCGCCCTGCCTTCGTCCTCCTCTGGCCGAACAGAGGTGACGGCTCCGACGATCAACGCCGGCGAACGGCGGCTCCCCGCAGGCTCCAGAGGGTTGGGATGGATCCGCAAGACCGGGGCGGTCCTCCCGGTGGTCGTTGGGTCGGCGGGGGTGGAAGGAATTGCCGGCGACGAGCTCCGCGGAGGAGGAAGCTTCGGGAGCAATGGGGGTTTGGGCTACGGTGGCTCTGGGTTGCGTTTGAGAGGTTGGGCAACTCCGCGAGGTTGAGGGGAGTCGAGCGGTGGTGCTAGATGGACGGGAGGGGCTCGGGTTGCGATGCACGGCACCAGAACAAGGCGGAGGCCGCACTGATCGGAGACGGGGAATGAAGCTTCCCGCAGTCAATTTCTGGCTGTGGTAACTCTATAGAGGTGGCTTGAGGTCGCCTGAATGCTTAGTCGAGCTCGGGGTTCCCTTTTATAGCGCAACAGGGTCGATTCCACGACGGTCGTGGATAAGCTCGTCGGTGACCGCCGTTCTGTAGTGGCTGGGCGACGTGGCGGCGAAGAGCGCTAGCGGATGAGATTGAGCTGTCCCAGGGGCAGCTGGCGCGCTGGGGGGGGGGGGGGGGCTCGGGCGGTGCTACCATGGCCGGGGCCTGCTGTGGCCGGCCGCTAGTTGCCACTGCTGACCTGACGGCGGCGCTGTGGAGCTCCAGGGGCGGCTCTGCGGCGAGGGGAGGGGTCAGGGCGTCGACTGGGAGAGGGGAAGGGCCAGAGTGAGCGCGGGGCGTCGGCAGCGGGACGCGGCGGCTCGGTGCACGCACGTGCAAAACGCGCGCTCTGGGCGCGCCCAGAGCATGCACGCCAAGCGTTCGGCGAATTGCCAAAGCATGCTAGGCGGCGAGGGTGAAGCTGGGGGTTAGCAGGTCTAGGCTAGGGTCCCTTAGGAGATTAGCGGATATGCCAGTATGTACAGAGGGGCAAGATCACAGTGCAAAACAAAAATCATGCCAAAACTGGACATGCACACCTGGTGTTTGACAGAATGCCTATGGCACCTAGGCAATTCTTGGGGTGGCCCAGATCTCCAGATCAGAGTCTCTTTGGATGAATAAGAGAGTGGTGAGGTTAGTTTGCCAAAAGCTCAAACTTGTTAGTGTAAGTTTTGCCAAACTTCAGTTCTGGGCAGAAGGAAAAAGGCATTGTTTCAGGAGCCAAAAATCTTCCAATGGGTCCACTCTCCTGGACTTAAGGGTTTGGTATGGTGTACTACAAGCAGGAGAAAGCTCATGGCCACTAGAGCAAAATTTAATAGGGATGCAGTACAAATCACCAAGCTGGACCAGAATGAAAAAGAGGTTGATTCTCTCAAATTTTACCAAGAACATCAATGGGTTTTTGCATAAAGTTGAATAATATACTCCTATGAACATCCCAAAATTTTGGTGGAGGATAGAAAGAAATATTTAAATGGGTTGCAGTGCAAAATTGCCCATCGGACCAGATTTGAATAATTGGGGTAGAGCTCAAAATATTAAATGAATGAAATATATTTTTGCATAAAAGTGATTTAAAAACATCACATGACATCTCCAAATTTTGGTGAAAATTTTAAATAAATATATCAAGTGGTTGTAGTTCAAAAAGAGCTCCAAAACTAATGAAAAATCATTTTAAGGAATAAAGCTCAGAGAGAAATAATTGTGCAAATAAATTCCACTGATAATAGAAATGTTTTCTTGAGAGGTTAAACAAGTCCAATAATATTTTTGGTAAGTTGTTCACTTGAGGTAAAAACTCCATAATAAGGAAAAGGATGGCTCTGAAATCAAAAGAAAATCCAGAAAATTAAAAGTTTAAATTTCCTGGAAAAAATTTAATTAATAAAACAAGGTTAAAATTTTGGGGTGTCACACTACTACAATAACAAGAATAGTCATATGAGAGAAACAAAAAGAGACGAAAATGATATGGGCAAAATCCCAAACTAACCGTTTCGCACGGTTCGTGCGCAACCTCGTAACAACGAAGAAAAACAAATCAACCTTAACAATATTAGCACCTTCCGCTTGCAGAAAAAGAAGAAAAATAATAAGTTCAAGAACTACAAGTGAACATGTCCAAAATGCCATAAATGAGAAGTATGCCTCATTTACAAGCCTTACCTGCACTATCAGCGTTTGACGACGCGAGTTCCTGTGATGACACCAATATGCCTCCAGTTTCAGGGTTTGACGATGGAAGATCTTGTGAGGACACCAATATGGCTATGCTTTCAGGGCCTAAAGAAAGAAAATCCTGGGACGACAGTAGCACCTCCTGCATCATGGGGGCAAAAGAAATTGACAGAAGTAAATCATCATCCTCGGATGGCACCTCCTCCATGCTAGAGGCATCTTGCAATGCATCACCGTAATCGAGCCCTCCAGGCAGGAAATTTTCCGGCGAGAAATCTTCACAATCAGAAAGATTTTCATTCTCAGCATTAATATCAACACCAGACGAGTTGGCATCATGTATGCTGGCAGCACCAACATCCTCAACAGCAACTTTGGTACCAACATCGCGCCCACTGCTCAATGCAACACCACAAGCATCATCTCCAACACTAACGGCAGCCTCACACTCAACATCAGTCATTTGAAAAAAAAAGTGAATAATATGAGCAAAACTAACAATCAAAAAAAGCTAGCAAGAGGTGCACAGAAAAACAAACCTTAGCAGCATTCACAGCAACATCATCGATCTTGCTGCTACTAACATTCAAAGGAACATCACCAATGGTCGAACAAGGCTCATTGCCAACAACACGACCCTGATTCATATGTAATGAAGCAAAAAAACTATGCTATTATTAGCAACAATAAACACAAGGAATTAAACCACAGTAACAAAAAGGTAGGTATCACCTGCAAACTATTAACGGTGTGGGATAGAAAAATGAACATGTAAGGCACATTGGTGCACATGAAAATTCAAGAAATATGCATAAACACAATAAAAATAAAAATAACCTTGCACTTATCAGTAGATGGATCATTAAATCCACGGTCAACAGCAGCCTCAACATTATGACTGGTCTCCTACATGAAAGAAAAATTAATAAACAGATGAAGATGAGGAAGTTCAACTACAAGACTGACAGCAGAACAACATAGGAAAAATTGCAAACACCGAGGACTGACTCACATCAACAACAAGGCGCTCCAAGCCAACATCATTCGTATGGTGATCAGAAATATTAGCCTCAATACCATCACCAGCCCTGCTGTCAATGGCAGCAGCCTCATCCTGCTCAATCTGCATGATAACAACATTTGCACTTTCTTCATATGGCTTGCAGCGAGAGTCTTGCATAGTTTTGAAACGCTTCATGTTGTTCAACAGACAAACCGAGCTCTGAACTAGATCAGCAGCACCATCACGCATATCACCAATTAAAATTCTCTCCATCTCAATATAGTCCACTGCTTCCTCAGCATTAAATTGATGACCATCAGGAAGGATACCATTGATACAGCTCAGACGCTCAACTGTAGTTGGAACCTTTTGCTCTCAGAACCCACATTACTAAAAATATGCTCAGCGCGCTCCAACGCAGAAATAGCAACATCAATACCAAAACCCTGCCTCTATGAAGTACTAGCATTATTAGGGCCATGGGGAAGATAACCAGCACCCTCAACACCACGGCCACCTCTCAACTCATCATGCAGAGATGAAATCTTGGGAACCTGAGACGACGGAATCTCTAGGACAGGTCGTCTATACACTCAGAAAAAAACAACCTCCTCTGGAGTTTTCCACTACAAACAAGGGGAAAAGAGTTAATTAATCAATGCAACACACGGGGAAAATAAACATGATATTAACATATTTAAATCAACAGCACTATCAATCTTTAACAGCCAGTGCAAATTTGTTAGTATTTACCAACATGCCAATTGAACAAAGATATTCAGTTCAACCACACATGAAACAACAGTGCTAAAAATCATACCTAAACCTCACAAAGCTTAAGAAATGACAAAATCTAAACAGGTAACTCTGCAGTACACATGTTCACTCCAGCAAAAATAGCTATACCTCAATAAAAAAAAGGTCTGCAAGACACGAAAGAAATAAAATTCATCGGAAGCTTCCCAAACACCCAAGTCTTTGGATCTGCGTTACCTTTTTTTGTCAAATCTGCATCAACCAGATCGGAAAGCTTGACAGGATCCATGAAACATATGTGGGGGACTCGCATGTCAGGTTCCGCAATCTTGCCATGGATGATGCAATCAAGGTACATTAGTACAGGCCCTATAGCACAGCCTGTGATTGCCTTCCCCATGTTAACACCATCTTGGTACCTGACAACAACCCTTCTAAGCTCACGAACCATCAGCTTGCAATAATCCATATTAGCCATGTCCTCAATGACGAGACCCTCAAACATTGATGCCTCTCTGGAAACACGCAGGGCGGCACTAGGTAACTCAACCTTCATAAACACAATAATGAATAACACTTTCAGAGCAAGGTCATCTTTGCTAGGATCCTTGACAAGCACCTTGAGCTTAGCCCTCAAATCATTTGTCTTGATATCTTTGTTCTTGCTAATGTCAAGCTCCGATCTTCACTTCATCAGAGTGTCGTCATATCCGTCCTCTGACGGCCTTGGTGCAGAACGACCACCACGAGGGAACCCAAATAGTTGGTGTATACCATCTCTAGTGATGCGAAGCTTCTTATTAGCCTCACCCATGTGAAGAGTCATCGTATCAGGATCTATCCTCAGGTAGAAAGCTCCCATTAGAGGGCGGGAAATGTTAGACTTCACCTTCCACCTGAAGATAGAACCAAAACCAGCTGCATGAACCCTAGCCACATGGCGACTCTCAAGCAATTTAGCACAAGCATCAACCTCTCCCAACGAATATCACATAGTTAAGTTCAATTGTCATTGGTCACCTTCATCCAAAGCAACTTTTCCAGCATTGCCTCTCACCAGCTTGACCAGACTCATAACGCTAACAGGCTGTAAATGAAAATAAAGAAGCCACAACTTAAATAAATGCATATAGAAAACAAAACAAGCATATGAAGGCAAGTAGAAAAAAAGAAAAGATTGCACAAGTTCAACTCGTAAACAACATCAGTACCACCCTCAATTGATGCAATCAATGACCAGCCTCACCTGGCCAGTATACCAGCCCAGACACAATTAAATCATTGCAAGTACAACTAGTAAGTCACATACAGTACAAACACGTACCACTGCAAATTCATCTTCAGAATCAATTTTGATATCATCTTCTTCAGATAGATCATCTTCAGCTTTGACACGAGCACGCTTCTTCACACCTTTGTTCACCTTCACAGGATCAACTTTACGCTTCCTATTTTCTTTCAACAAAGAGCGCTCTGGAAGAGCCGACGAAGAAGGCTTATTATTTGTCAAAACTCGTGGACTCCGACAAACAGGGGAGCCACCAAGTGTGCTTGGACCAATCTTCACAGCAACACTATCTCCATCAGCTTTGCTATTACCAGGTTGGGAACCAGCTTTCACACGTGGGCTACGCCTTTGTGTGCCATCAGGATTTCGATCTGACATCTTCCTCTTCAAAATAGATTTCTTCTCCATAACTGCATCATGAGTAAAAACTTGCGTCAAACGAGTCTGCATCAGGTTTGTCTTCACAGGCATGTCACTTCCATGAGATCCAGCATCAACAGTTGAAAAGGCCGCGTCACCACCTTCATCACCTACACCTTTAGGAGCTTGAGAAACATCCCCATCGCTTCGTTGCACACAAGCAGCCTTTTGGCATCGTTCCAACTCCTTTCTCCTCTGGAAATCACACTTCTTCTTTCTTATCCTTTCATCCTCGAGTTGTAACTGCATAGGAACATCCTCAGCCTGAGTAACAAGCTTAGTGCCATCAACACTCTGTGACTGAGTAACAGACAACTACTAGCTCCCATCATCATCAACGTTAAGAGAATACATTCCATCATTAATATCTTTGACAACATCAGCAATGTCCTCAGGAGCACCATGGGTGTCATTAACTGCATAAACCAATAACATAAGCACGCACATATAAAATTAAAACACAATTAACATTGCAGAGACAAGATAAATAAAGCGCACAGCATCAGATAGAAACAAAAGGAACAAACTGATGTAGCTAAGCATATTTATGTATTCAAGGCTGATAAAAAAAGGAGCAAATATAAGGGAAACACTAGCAACACTCGCAAGTTCTTCTAGAGGATTTGGTGTCTCAAAAATAACATTCACAAGATCTTGAAAGCGTTCTGATTTGTCAGAATCAGGAGGCATCGACACTCCAACATCTGTAGCAACATCATAATTAGCAAAAAAAAGTACATGAACAAGCAATCAGTTCAACTATATGAACACTACAAGTGCACCCAATAAAACAATATCAACCCACCGCTGGCACAACAAACTTCAAAATGACAACTCTTTCAACATCATAGTAGTTCTTCATTGACTACTACAAACTACAAATGCCAGGAAAGCAGTTCAATTTACACATGGTGATCAGTACTACAACCTGTCTGCAGGTCACATCTACCTAAAAACTATACACACCACACATTCCAAGGCAAAATTAACAGTTATCAAAATACATAGAAACTTATAAAGTCGATACGACAACACCTATACAACCTCAAAACCAGATCTGTTAAAACATCATCCAAATTACATGGAAAATCACCTACATTCAACTTTTCCGGACTGGATGATGTACCCATTGAGATCTACAGACCTAAAATCTGCCGAACCAGATCTGCAAGACACATGAACAAAAATTAGGGATGTAACCTTTTTCAGAAACGAAGCACGCAATACAAAGCAAAACTCTTACCAGCAAACACAAAATCTGCCACGGAATCCAGTATCACTGTCGCGAACCGGTCGTTCAAGAGCAAAGGAACCCTAGCGAATCCAGCCTGAGACAGCAAGAGAGCAATAGCTTAGAAATACAGGGAAAATCTGTACATAAGGGGACGCAAGGGCAGTCGATGGCAGAGCAAAAGGAGCAAACAGAGCACCCAGACCTCCACCCCTGGGGTTCAACCCGTCGGCCGACGTTCCCGCAGCGAAACAGGAGAAGCAACTTCTATGCGAGAAGAGAAGAAGAGGGAAACAAAGAAGGAAACGATTTGTGGAGGGGATCGGAGCGGAACGGGGGAGAGCGGAGGTTAACAAGTGAGTGGGAGAAAACCGACGGCTAAAGCCCACAACCGTGGCAAAGCCCACAATCTCTGGGCAGTTACTAAAGATAATAGAAAAAATTAAATACAATAAAAAATTAATATAGAGGGAGAAAACAAACGGCTAAAGTACAAATAATAACTCACAACAATACAATAAAAATTATCAAAAAAGTACAAATGAAATAATACTTCATAACGGTGCTAGTTTTCCCCTAACAAAGATAAGATAATGGGGGCAAGTCATGTTATGGACTCACCTCCGCATGCGACGACGCGGCACGCCACGTCATCGCCTGCTATGGCTCGTTCCTGGCTCGGCCTCGCCGGGATGTGGGAGGGGGGTCTCGACCCCCCTCCCCCCGGCTCGGCCTCGCGCTAACGCGGCAATGTGCTCGTTTGACAGGCACAGTGCAGTTATTCTGTTCCCCCCAACATGCACTGACACACCCCTAAAGATAGATAATGGGGGCAAGTCCATACAAGGAAGATGTGTTAGTACAACTATGCCCCTCGGTGCGATGCGGTGCGGTGCGGGGGCAAGTCATGTTACAGACTCGCCTCTCCATGCGACGCCGCGGCACGCCGCGTCGTCGCCTAGTATGGCTCGTTCCTAGCTCGACCTCGCCGGGATGGGGGAGGGGGTCCCTCCACCCCGGCTCGACCTCGCGCTAACGCGGCGGTGCGCTCATTTGACAGGCGCAGTGCAGTTATTCTGTCCCCCCCCCCCCACACGCACCCACACACATCTAAAGATAGATAATGGAGGCAAGTCCATACAAGGAAGATGTGTCAGTACAACTATGCCCCTCAGTGCAGGGGCAAGTCATGTTACGGACTCGCCTGCGCATGCGACGCCGCGGCACGCCACGCCGTCACCTGCTACGACTCGTTCCTGGCTCGGCCTCGCCGGGATGGGGAGGGGGTCCCGACCCCCCCTCCCCCCGGCTCGGCCTCGCGCTAACGCGGCAGTGCGCTCGTTTGCTAGGCACAGTGCGGTTATTCTGTCCCCCCACATGCACCCACACACCCCTAAAGATAGATAATGGGGGCAAGTGCATACAAGGAAGATGTGTCAGTGCAACTATACCCCTCGGTGCAGTGGGCTGCGGGGGCAAGTCATGTTACAGACTCGCCTCCGCATGTGACGCCGCGGCACGCCGCTTCGTCGCCTGCTACTGCTCGTTCCTGGCTCGGCCTCGCTGGGATTGGGGAGGGGGGTCCCGGCCCCACTCCCCCCACCGGCTCGGCCTCGCGCTAATGCGGTAGTGTTCTCGTTTGACAGGCGTAGTGCAGTTATTCTGTCCCCCCCCACACGCACCCACACACCCCTAAAGATAGATAATAGGGGGCAAGTCCATACAAGAAAGATGTGTCAGTACAGTTATGCCCCTTGGTGCGGTGCGGGGGAAAGTCATGTTACGGACTCGCCTCCGCATGTGACACCGCGGCATGCCCCGTCATCGCCTGCTACGGCTCGTTCCTGGCTCAACCTCGCCGGGATGGGGGAGGGGGGTCCCGACCCCCCTCTCCCCCGGCTCGGCCTCGCGCTAACGCGGCAGTGCGCTCCTTGACAGGCGTAGTGCGGTTATTCTGTCCCCCCCCCCCACACGCACCCACACACCCCTAAAGATAGATAATGGGGGCAAGTCCATACAAGGAAGATGTGTCAGTACAACTATGCCCCTCGGTGCGGGGGCAAGTCATGTTACGGACTCGCCTCCACATACGACGCCGCGACACGCCATGTCGTCGCCTGATACGACTCGTTCCTGGCTCGACCTAGCCGGGATGGCGGAGGGGGGGGGTCCCGACCTCCCCTTTCCCCCGGCTCGGCCTCGCACTAACGAGGCAATGCGCTCGTTTGACTGGTGTAGTGTGTTTATTCTGTCCCCCCCCCCACACACACACGCGCCCACACACCCCTAAAGATAGATAATGGGGGCAAATCCATACAAGGAAGATGTGTTAGTACAACTATACCCCTCGATGCGGGGGCAAGTCATGTTACGGACTCACCTCCGCATGCGACGCCGCGGCACGCCACGTCGTCACCTGCTACGGCTCGTTCCTGGCTTGGCCTCGCTGGGATTGGGAGGAGTGTCCCGACCCCCCTCCCCCCGGCTCGGCCTTGCGCTAACGCAGCAGTGCGCTCATTTGACAGGCGCAGTGTGGTTATTCTGTCCCCCCCCCCCCCACACACACACACACACATGCACCCACAATAAAAAATAAAAAATAAAAAATATTTTTGGAAAATTAAACGTAGAAGATTGTAAAAAAATTAGAAACAAATTTATAAAAAGTTCAACTACTACAATTCATAAGGTTCAAGTAAAATTAGTACTGTGCAGCAAAGATTAAATTCTTTTTATTTTAAAAATACTACAACTATCACTATTCAATTGGAAAAAGAAAAATTGTGATATAAAATTCATGTAAAAAAGTAAGAAAAAATGCTATACAACAAACAAATGCGATTGGCCATTGACAACTGTCAGATGTGGGGTTCCAGCAAATCCTTAAGGTTCGAACACTGGGGTGCGTGCAAAGTCTTTCCCTCCTACCAATCTACGCTCTAGCTCACTAGATCTCGCGGACGAACTTGACGAACTCACAACACAGAAAGACACGGGGTTTATACTGGTTCAGGCCACCGTTGTGGTGTAATACCATACTCCAGTGTGGTGGTGGTGGATTGCCTCTTGGGCTGATGATGAACCATACAAGGGAAGAACAGCCTCCTGAGGTTGAGGTGTTCTTGTGCGTATGAACTTGTGGTGTGTCTCTAGGTCTGATGAGATCTCTGGGTCTCATCCCCCCTCACTATGGTGGTGGCTATTCCTATTTATAGAGCCCCTGGTCCTCTTCCCAAATATCGAGCGGGAAGGGAGCCAATAATGGCAGGCTAATTTGAAGGGCGACAGCTAGTACGAGCCATCCTGACAAAAGTAGTCTTTGCCTGCACAAAGCTCTAGTGGTGACGCCGTCTTGGGCTCCATGATGACCTCCATCTTGCAGTCCATGGTCTTGGTCTTGTTGAACCGAAATGGCAACCTTTGCCTGATACCTCGGTACTCCGCAGCTGCGCTTGCCTCCTTTGCACCAAAGAGGAAACAAGGACGCTGCGCGCGCAGGCGCCTGCCTGGTGTCGATCGTCATGGCTCACATCACGAGAGCCTCGTGAGGTTCGCCTCACCTTGATATCTCCGCTCCTCGCGAGCTTGCCTGACCAGGCCGCTCCGGAGGAGGTCTTGCGTCATCCGTCTCGGGAGTCTTGGACCCTCGCGAGGGTCTTGGATGCTTTGTTGATGAAGATTGTCCATACGGCCTGCTGGCTCCGCCACGCCGCGGGCAGCAGGCAGGCAAGTCTAGGGACCCCCGTTCCGAGAACGCCGACAGTAGCCCCCGGACCCAAGGTGCGCGCGGGCTTGGCTTCACGGCGAAGACAAGGGTCAAGTTCGGGGCACCGCGGGCCCCAAAAGCCTGCGGCCTTGGCTGATGCGTGGCGATTGATTGGACGTGGGCGTCTCCGCTTCCCCACGCTGCCCTTGAATCCGCCTGGCTATGCGGCCCCGCTTCTTGCACAGTTATTCTTCCCTCTCCGCGCCCGGCTCTTCCAATCTCCCTGCTCCTTTGACGTCCTGCTTCACCTACCCAATCCAACTTGCGCTCCGCCCGCTTCACCGCCATGGCGCCGAGACAGGCCGGGAAGGGGAAGAAACCTCTGTCCTCGCCAACTGCGCCTCCATCCTTCGAGCCAGCGCTCGGCCGGCCTCTGGTGCTCAATGATGAGACCATGGGCAAGGTGCGCCCCATGCTCACCTCCAGCTTCAACGAGTGGAGAGACGCCGGCCTGGCCTGCGTCTCGCCCCAGCATGGCTCGGGCAGTCACCGAGGTTCCGATCTTCATTGACGCCCTCTGGGATGGCCTACTTCCTCCCTTCTCCACCTTCTTCAACGCGGTGCTCGAGCACTATCAGATCCACATGCTCCATCTCGACCCTCAATCTGTGACCCTTCTTGCTGTCTTTGCTTTCATTTGTGAGGCCACGGTGGGCATCGCCCCCTCTGTGGCACTTCTCCACCACTTCTTCTCACTGCATCTCACTGGTGCCCGGCAAAGCTCAGGGTGTGTGGGCTTCCAGGTCGTGGCTGCGACAACAGGCATGGGGATCGACTTTGAGCTCCCTTCATCCGCGAGCGAGTTCCGCACGCGATGGGTGTTTGTTGATGCCGGCGTGCTCAACCCTCTGCCCCAAGCTCCGGTGGGGCCTGCCATTCCAAACTCCGGCTGGGGCCATCAGAAGCTCATGAGCCCCTGCCTTACCCCCATCTGGGCTAGGCTGAGGTGGTTGAAGGACATTGGCGTGACTGCGCCCATGGTGGTGAGGGAGTTCGTCAGGCGTCGAGTTGCTCTACTTCAGCGCCATTCTCGCCCGATGTGGGACTTGCTCAACAGATAGGACAACATGAGGGTTCAGGAGGAGGGGCTCCCTCCCGCTGCGCGGCAAACTGTGCTCATAGTTCTATCTGGTGTCCCTCTGCTGGATGAGATGCCCAGGAAAAGCTACATGTTGTACCGCTGTGAGAACAAGGTCACCGTTGCCGCGAACATGCCTTCCTTCGATGAGTGGGGGCTGCGCCCAATTGGCTTGGTGGGACCCCGCGAGAATCCCATCATCGTGGTCCCATTCTTTGCCGCCGGTGCCGAGCTTGCCCCAGGTGACGGTGCGGGGGGCGAGCGACGAAGGTGGCTGGCTACTCAGATGTTGAGGAGCACATGCCGAGCGGTGATCCAGGGGCGTCGTCCTCGGGAGCTTGCGACGCCCCTCCTGAGGCGCCGGTCGCTGATGAGATGCGGCATGCGGCTCCCGAGGCCGAGGCTCCAGGAGCCTCGGGAGGTCGCACCGCGGAAGAGCTGGGTTGTTCGCCATAGCCGGGCTCCCCTGAGGCTATCCCTCTTGGTCCTTCTTCGGCTCCGCCGCGCGTCGGCCGTCACATCCAGTGCTTCGGCCGCCTTTGTGTGGAGTTCGAGGAGCTCCGCAAGAGGAAGGGATCCCCCAGCGGCAGCAACATCTTCGGGCCGTTGAAGCGACGGAAGTACATCGCTATCGACGAGTAAGTACCTTATCTTGGTGATCTTCCATGTGCCGCCTTCCTTTCCTGATGATTGTCCCCTCAGGTCCCCTTCTGCTAAGGACGCGAAATCTCTAGAGAAGCAGGTCCCTCTCATCCCATCGCGCCCGCCAAGCTCCTGCGCTATAGGCTCGAACGCTACCCACGGTGTGGGGTCAGCCAGGGGAGTTCATCCGTCATCAAGGCGCCCCGAGCTTGTGCCTTCGCCGTCCTTTGTTCGTGGCTTTGCTCGGAGTGCAGCAGGCATGCCAATGGCTTCTCCCTTGGTCACGGTTGGTAGATGGCTAGCCTCGATCCTGGAGTCTACTTCAAGCAGCGGGCCTTGTTTGGTTCGGGCCGCTCGCGAGGGTCAGCTGGCGCCTGGGGCCGTGCCAGCCCCCAGCCCCCAACCGGGAGGTGGTGCGCCACTTGATGCTCCACCCGCAGCACCCGAGGTGGAGGACGAGGTGTGCTGAGCGTTCGAGCTCGACCGCGAGCGTAGCATGGTTCGCCATGAGCTCTTCCAGGAGGCGATGGGCGCGATGAACCGCCTTGGTGAAGAGCTTGCTGGCGTCGACTCGAGTCTTGAGGCTGAAGGTCTTTAGTTGGTGGAGGAGCAGCGCAAGCTGCAAGTGGCCATCAACCTTGATCGTTATCGTCGCGACCTTGAGGACGCGAAGGCCGAGGCGTCCCTCAAGATTGCCAATGAGGCCTGCTCACGAGCTTTGGAAGAAGCTCACGAGGCCGATCGCCGCCGTGAGGCTGCGGAGGAGCGCGCGTGGGAGCTCCAGGCCTGGAGCGCGTCCCTTGAGCAGCAGGTCGAGGCGCGCGGGCCGCCTTTGCGTCGATGATGGGGACGCCTGCGGAGGAAGAGGAGGTCCGGCGGCGCGAGGAGACGCTGGCCCTAGAGGCCGTGGAGCGCAGCCTCGAGCTCGAGCGACTGGAGATGAGGGAGCGTCAAGTCGCTCAAGCTGAAGATGTCGTCGGGGCCCGCGATGCCAGAGTCGAGGAGGAGATCAATCGCCGGGTGGCCGAGGTTCGCGCAGATCTTGAAGGCAGGTACGACTTGAAGCTGAAGCTCGCTGGTCAGGAGGGTGCGGGCAGGGCCGCAGCCCTCAGTCCTAGGTTGGACGACGCTGAGAGGCGTGCGGAGGCCACAGCTGCCGCCCTGGTCACGGTGCAGGCGGACTTGGCCTCCGCCCGCGCCGAGCTGTCTTCCCTCCGGAAATGAGTTGATGATGCCGAGGCCGTCGCATGACAAAATAGGGAGGAAGTGCTTCAACATCGGACGCTGGAGCACGAGCACGCTTCTATGCTTCAAGACCTTCGGAACAAGGCCAACACCACCCTAGGTTACATCTACGACGAGAACGCCCCGACCCCTCACTCAAGTGACTACGCCAGCCACCTGACCTTTTTCACCGAGGTGGTGACGCGCCTGGAGGCTCAATCTGCCAGAGCTCGGCAGCTTGTGGAGGAGAGGGGCCGTGGCCTGCTTCAGCGCGCCTTCTCCCGTGTCTTCAGCCACCTTCTGAATGCCGACCCCAACTTCGACTTTGATGCCGCCATTGTCCCTGTTCCCATGGCCGTCCGGGGTGACCTGGCGCGTTGGGTAGAGGACCATGTCGACGCGTTGGTCAGAGCCTTCACCTGGAGAATGATGGGGTGGTGGTCATCGCAGACGAATGTGACATGGTCAACGACGGCAATGGGGGCGTCGTCGACGGTGGCGACGATTCCGACGAAGGTGATGACGATGCGAGTGGCGCGTCCCTGGACGTTGCAGCGAGCGATATCTCTGGCTGATCCCATATTCTCTTGTTGTTTTATTCTGCACACAAAACTCAGGTCTGGCCCTTGGAAAACTTGTAAGAGCATTTTGAGAGGGGGAGCCCCTCGTGTAAGAAAATTGCAGTTTTTACTTTCCTATGCGATGTGGGTATGTGTCCTCATGAGCTCATGAAGCCGGGGTGAGTCTCCCGACGTGGTTTACCTTAGTCAGCGCCAACCTAGGGCTGGGTCGTAAGGCGACGAGTTCCTGAGAATCCTGCAGAGCTTATCGCCCCGTTTGAGGGGGGGGCCGCAAGGGGTGAGCACCAGGCGTAGTGCTAGCGCATGCTTTGCGCGATCCGGCTCGCGAGGAGCGTTGCGAGGGAAAGGAGATGGACGTGAGTCCCAAACCAAACAAGATCCAGAAGACAAGAAACGGCTCGAACAAGAAAAGGCACCCCCCCCCCCCCCCCGCGCGCATCGATAAAAATTCAGCTACAACTTAAGTCCAGAATCAGAAAGCAAAGCCACAGAAAGAGAGATCCAAAGCAAAAGGCCACGTCCGGCACCTAGTCTAGTCTTCGGGTCTTCAAGTCTTCTCACCAGCGCGAAGCTAAGTGTTGTCCACTAGGCATGGGAGGGAGCCCCAGGGCCTGAGGCCGGCGCTCCTGAGACTCCGGGGCGTGTACAGCCCCAACTCATTATTACGTGAGAGTGTCACGGGCGGCGAGCTTCACAGGCACCAGGCCATCTTCACAGGTACCGGCCTTGCTTCATATTGCTAGATGAGGGCCCCGCCTTGCGCCACCCTTGACCTCCTTTGAGCCGACCGAAGACTAGGACGACACAAAGGAGGGAAAGAGGACGCCAGCGGTTCCATCAGCGACCACGGGTCCTATGCCGGGGGAAGGGTTGTTGAAGCCACCCCGGCAGAGGGCCTACCTCCGGGTGTTCCCTGATTTCGCGTGCCTTGGGGAGGGGCATTGCTCCTGGCTCCCTCCCGGCGGCCCCAGTGTGTCTCCCTTGCTGAAACGGGTGCCACCGTGCTAGGGTTGCCGATCGATGCTGCAACCTGATTCATCTGCCGCACATGGTTAGCATAAGCATGTTCCTGAGAGGTTAGCGGTACCATGTAGTTGCCGTTGCCGGCGCGATCGCTGTGGTTCTTCGCTGGCTCTTGGAAGGCATCGACTCCTAACGCCCCTTCTCCCCAATCTTCTCCAACGAATGAGCCGATGTCGTCCTCTGGGGGGTACCCTTGGTCCATCATGTGGGGCACGTAGGCTTCCGGGGCCGTTACCCCGAACACCTCGCCATGGTGCCCCACGCTCCATGTTGCTCCGCCCATGATGGCATCCTGGGGATGATAATATGGCATCCGGCCGGGACCATGGGGGTGACGCTTGTGCTCGTGCTTGTCGAGGGCGGCATTGGGGGGTTGGAGCCCCCCACGCCGCCAGCCGTGTTGATGTTGAGGAAGCACCCGGGCGTAGTCGACGGCGTGCAGATGTGGCGAGGCTCGCCGCGCGACCCTGCAGTCGCTTGGGAGAGGAGTCGATAGCAGAAGGGTGGTGCTCCCGATGCCGCTGCGTCCAGCAGCTCAGCAACACGCTCAAGCAGCGTGTCCCGGCCGCTCTCCATCAGCCTGCATCACAGCAGCTCCTTGCCACTGTGAGTGCCGCCCGCTGCTACGTCTTGAGCTTGCGTTGGTTTTCCCCGAAGAGGAAGGGATGATGCGGCAGAGTAGTGTAAGTATTTCCCTCAGTTTTTTAGAACCATGGTATCAATCCAGTAGGAGGCCACGCTCAAGTCCCTCGTACCTGCACAAAGCGATAGCTAATCGCAACCAACGCGGTTAGGGGTTGTCAATCCCTTGACGGTCACTTACGAGAGTGAGATCTGATAGATATAATATTTTTGGTATTTTTGGTATAAAGATGCAAAGTAAAAAGTAAAAGCAAAGCAAGATTAAAGTGATGGAGATTGATATGATGAGAATAGACCCGGGGGCCATAGGTTTCACTAGTGGCTTCTCTGAAGAGCATAAGTATTCTATGGTGGGTGAACAAATTACTGTTGAGCAATTGACAGAATTGAGCATAGTTATGAGAATATCTAGGCATGATCATGTATATAGGCATCACATCCGTGACAAGTAGATCGAAACGATTCTGCATCTACTACTATTACTCCACTCATCGACCGCTATCCAGCATGCATCTAGAGTATTAAGTTAAAAACAGAGTAACGCCTTAAGCAAGATGACATGATGAAGAGAGATAAATTCATGCAATATGAAATAAACCCAATCTTGTTATCCTCGATGGCAACGATGCAATACGTGCCTTGCTGCCCCTTTTGTCACTGGGTAAGGACACCGCAAGATCGAACCCAAAGCTAAGCACTTCTCCCATGGCAAGAACTACCAATCTAGTTGGCCAAACCAAACGGATAATTCGAAGAGACTTGCAAAGATAACCAATCATACATAAAATAATTCAGAGAAGATTCAAATATTATTCATAGATAGACTTGATCATAAACCCACAATTCATCAGTCTCAACAAACACACCGCAAAAAGAAGATTACATCGAATAGATCTCCACAAGAGAGGGGGAGAACTTTGTATTGAGATCCAAAAAGAGAGAAGAAGCGATCTAGCTACTAACAATGGACCCGAAGGTCTGAGGTAAACTACTCACACTTCATCGGAGAGGCTATGATGATGTACAAGCCCTCCGTGATGACGGCCCTCTTCCGGCAGAGCTCCAGAACAGGCCCCAAGATGGGATCTCATGGATACAGAAAGTTGCGGCGGTGGAATTAGGTTTTTGGCTCCTGTTCTCATCGTTTGGGGGTACGTGTGTATATATAGGAGGAAGGAGTACGTCAATGGAGCACCAAGGGGCCCATGAGGCAGGGGGCGCGCCCTAGGGGGGGCGCACCCCCCTGCCTCGTGACCTCCTCTTTGACTCCCTAGAGTAGGGTCCAAGTCTCCTGGATCACGTTCGGTGAGAAAATCACGTTCCCGAAGATTTTATTCCATTTGGACTCCGTTTGATATTCTGTTTCTCCGAAACACCGAAATAGGCAAAAACCAACAATTTTGGGTTGGGCCTCCGGTTAATAGGTTAGTCCCAAAAATAATATAAAATTGGAAAATAAAGCCCAATATAGTCCAAAACAGTAGATAATATAGCATGGAGCAATCAAAAATTATAGATACGTTGGAGACGTATCAGGCATCCCCAACCTTAATTCCTGCTCGTCCTCGAGTAGGTAAATGATAAAAAGAGAATTTTTGATGCGGAGTGCTACTTGGCATAATTTCAATGCAAATCTTCTTAATTGTGGTATGAATATTCAGATTAGAGAGATTCAAGACAAAAGTTTATATTGACATAAAAATAATAATACTTCAAGCATACTAACAAAGCAATTATGTCTTCTCAAAATAACATGGCCAAAGAAAGTTATCCCTACAAAATCATATAGTCTGGCTATGCTCCATCTTCACCACACAAAGTATTTAAATCATGCACAACCCCAATGACAAGACAAGCAATTGTTTCATACTCTAACTTTTTCAAAACTTTTTCAATCTTCATGCAATACATGAGCGTGAGCCATGGATATAGCACTATAGGTGGAATAGAATGGTGGTTGTGGAGAAGACAAAAAGGACGGGAAGATAGTCTCACATCAACCAGGCATATCAACGGGCTATGGAGATGTCCATCAATAGATATCAATGTGAGTGAGTAGGGATTGCCATGCAACGGATGCACTAGAGCTATAAATGTATGAAAGCTCAAAAAGAAACTAAGTGGGTGTGTCGGTGTCAAAACCGGCGGATCTCGGGTAGGGGGTCCCGAACTGTGCGTCTAGGCCGGATGGTAACAGGAGGCAGGGAACACGATGTTTTACCCAGGTTCGGGCCCTCTTGATGGAGGTAAAACCCTACGTCCTGCTTGATTAATATTGATGATATGGGTAGTACAAGAGTAGATCTACCACGAGATCAAGGAGGCTAAACCCTAGAAGCTAGCCTATGGTATGATTGTTGTCTATGGAGTTGATTATGTTGTCCTACGGACTAGAACCCTCCGGTTTATATAGACACCGGATAGGGTTAGGGTTACATAGAGTTGGTTACAACAGTAGGAGATCTTGAATATCCGCATCGCCAAGCTTGCCTTCCACGCCAAGGAAAGTCCCATCCGAACACGGGACGAAGTCTTCAATCTTGTATCTTCATAGTCCTGGAGTCCGGCTGAAGGTATAGTCCGGCTACCCGAACACCCCCTAATCCAGGACTCCCTCAGTAGCCCCTGAACCAGGCTTCAATGACGACGAGTCCGGCGCGCAAATTGTCTTCGGCATTGCAAGGCGGGTTCCTCCTCCAAGTCCTTCATAGAAGATTGTAAACACCAAGAGTAGTGTTCGGCTCTGCAAAATAAGCTTCCACATATTGCCATAGAGAGACTGGGTTTCCACGATCCTCCGCGGACTGGGTTTTCCACTTCACCCATTTGTCCGGGGGCTCATGTTCTACTACGGCCTGGATTTCCACGATCTGGCCCCACACTTCATCCTCAACATCTCGGCGTTTATCGTCGTGTGCGAGGCTTTTCTCCGCGCCTGCCCCCATTTCGGCCTCTGGCCCAAGACCTTCAACGTCAAGCCCAAGGTGGTGCGCGGCAACCAGGCGGAGTGCGGAGGCGCCATGGCGGGCAAGATGGCCAATGTCCTATGGTTCGAGGGCTCTTTCATGGAGACCCTAAAGGGATGGCAATCCGGGTGGTTTTATATCACCGAGCCGCGCGGTCCGAAATGGACCGCAACCCCCGAGTTCCGATCCGGACCCCCCACGTGGCTTATGTCCTGGAAAGAGACGGGCCTGTCATGGGGTAACAAAAAAGAGGTGACCGGATTGCAAACATGCATCCAGTCCCTGGTGATCAAGCCAGTCCGGCTTGTTAACGTAATCCAGTTTATGCTTGTCCGCCGGATCCTCCCGTGCCAACAACGGGATTTTAATCTGTGGGAGTTCGACCCGGCGCAGCATCAAACCCTCAACAGGCTCTTCGACACGACGTACGAAGACGCCTGGAAGATGCTATTCAAGGACGCCGAGGCTCCCGCATCCGCTTCCAAGGACCGCGGATACAGCTCGCAGCATCATGCTAACGAGGTAAGCCATCTACACCTTTTACATGATGATTAAGCTTTTTTCATAGTTTGACTCTATGCGGGATCTAAACTCCCTTACCTTTGACAGGCTTGGCGGGCGATATCCGGACTGATTAACTGTCCGGCTCCGCTGCCCGAAGACCCAGCCCCAGCTCTACTAGTGAAGCTACTGGTTCCGGCGCCTTATGTGGTGCCAGAGAAGAAGGCTAAGAAGAAGAAGACCACGGGGAGTCGAAAGAGTGCCCGCAACATGGTGGTGTCGGACTCGTCATCTGACGAGTCCGAGACACCCTACTCCCATGAAAACGAGGAGGAGGAAGAAGAAAACTCTGCCCCCCCAGCGGGGGGATGAGAGAAGAGGAAGGCCGCCCCAACGGGGGAGGCCGAGGGGTCTAGGAAAAGAAAGACCCCTCCGCCGGACTACGCCCTCGATGCCGAAGAGGACGAAGAGGAGTGGCCATACAGGGCCAAGCGCCCGGCGAAATCGTAAGTTCGGATATCAGAGTAACTCATGACGTTCATTTGTTGAACAGCCTTCCCTAATGTCGAATATAATTATGCAGCCCACCCCGGGCCGGACTCAACGAGTCGTCGGGCGGCTCCCTGGATTCATCGGACGTGAACTCAGTTCCGCCCGCTGTCTCCCCCCGCACTGCAGACGATGCCGAAGTGGCGTCGCGACAAGCCCCGGGGCAGGAGGAGGTGGTCCCGGAGGAGCCACAAGGCAACCTCCCGGACCCCAGGAGTAAAGGGGACAAACCCCCCCCCCCCCCCCCCCAGGGCTCCAAGTCCGGCTTTGAGCCGGACACCGCATCAGAATCTACAACAGTTCCGGTCCGCGGTAGGCGAACTCCTTCCAAGATGAGTAAGCCTTCTGAGCCGGCAGTCTCCGTCCAACCAGAGGTGCCGGACAATCTGCTGGAGGTGCTTGACGGCGCCTCCATCGACGAGGAGCACCATACTATTATGAGTACGGTGATCCAGAAGGTTCAGTCCGCCAAGAGAGGACTGAGTGAAGCTTGCGCTAGCCTTCTAACAGGCTTCGAGGTAAGTAAAAAGTATGTAAAAATATAACCGCATAGATAGTAGCCCGTGATGCTCTGTTCGGTGTTCGGAAAGAAAAACCGAATAGAGGATCTATTAAATTTCGCAGTAGTCTAACAACAAAGAGTCAATATGCGTATGCAGGCTTCGCTGCTGGCCACCGCCGCACTGACTGCAGAGGTGGGTGCCCTGAAACAGGGCCTCGAGCGGACCGAGCAAGAGCTCGGCCTTGCCAAACGGCAGCTCGAGGAGAAAGATGGTAAGAAATACCTTACAGAAAAAGTGCCTATAAAAAGACGTGATTGCCAAAAAATAATAGGATTGTACTGCTTATTGTAGGGGCCACGACTGAGGTGGCGGCCCTCAAGCAGGCGCTGTCCGAGGCCGAAAAGAAAATGGCCGCGGAGTGCACCGAGCGAGAGAAACTTGAGGCCCAGGTCGGCGAGGTGCAGCAGGAGCTTCAGGCTCTCATGAAAAAACATGAGAGTTTGGAGCTTGAGTCCAAAATGCAAGCGTCCGAGCTCGCGGCGGCCCTTGAGACTGCCAAGTCTGCCAAGGCCGAAGCCCAAAAGGTCCTCCAAGAGTTGGAGCAGATGAAAAAGATAGCGATGGGTAAGGCATTCTTTATGCAAAGCAGAAGTATAAAAGTAAAGTACTTGTTACTTACCCGAATCCGGAGCTCTCCAGGGGCATTCGCAGATCTTCCCCACAGTGTATCTGACGCCGCCGCATTCTACCGAGCCGAAGAGGGCAGCTCGACGGAGAAGGTGTTCTGGTCTCAGTATGCTGAGGCCGGACACCCTGTGCCCTTGAGCGACCAGCTAAAACAGCTGGTCGAGCTCCACAAGGTGGCCGAACAGGCCATGAAGGGCTTCATAGTTCGGCTGTGGCCCGAAGAGGCCCTGCCTGGGAGCTACTTCGGGCTGGTGCGGCGACTAAGGATGGCAATGGGTCGGGTTTGGATCGGGTTGAACAATCTCACATCCATATACATGTCCATGAAGACAGTCTTTGCCCGTCCATGAAAAAATCCATGGGTGAAAAATTGTGTCCATGTCCAAATCCGATGGATATCCATACCCATTGGATATCCATTGGGTCCTCTCAAGACATATAAATAAGTCATAACACAATATTAACATAAACTCTTCCATTCTTCACCTCGTGGTAGGCTAGGCTTCACTTATGGTAAATCAACATCCACTAACAACCTAAGATCATTTAGTATTTTTCTAACAGATGAGAATGACGAGTCATTTAAGGAGGAGGTAAAAATAAGGGAAGGGTTGTTGGATTATGTTACAGAGGGGATTGAATGTCAACTAAAAAAATTACGATGGGTATTGTGTAATTTCTTATGCATGTTTTAGATAAAAAAAGTGTAAAATTGTTGTGGGACATATGACTGTGGGGCAGGGATAGCAGATTTTCCCCCATTAAGTCATACTATCGGGTCGGGTTTGGGTATATCCATGGGTACAAGATTATAACCATGCCCTATCCACGAACAATCGGGTTGGGTTTGGGCGCCGCCCATGGACACAAAAGCGTATCCAAACCCTATCCATTCGGGTTGGATATCCATGGATATCCATGTCCATGGATAAAATTGCCATCCTTAGCGGCGGCTGGTGGAGGCCTGTCCAAGGCTCGAGGTCATCAAGCGCTCAGTCTACATCGAAGGTGCCCGTAGGGCCCTTGCCCGTGCAAAGGTGCACTGGGGTAAGCTGGACGGTGAGAAGCTTGTGAGGGACGGGCTGCCGCCGGGGAAGGAGCATCGCAAGCCCGAGAACTACTATAAGGATGTTCTTGCGGGTGCCCGCCTTGTGGCGGATGAATGTACCAAGGATGTAATTTTTGAATGAACTCGCTCGTCTTTATCCTGTGCGCTGAAAACTTGTTCATATGCGCTAAGCAATGCTTATTGAATTTAAAATATTACTTTCTGTGCGGCCGTTTATCAAAAATTGAGAGATGGCCAGTCGTCGGCTTCTGCCCCCATGCCACTAATGCTGGGGTGTTCGGGATAAACCTGAGCGCTCTTTTTCCCATAGTTGGGTCCTTCGAGGGAGGCGCTCAGCACAATGAACCAGGCAATCGGACTATAATGCTTGAACACTCTCACTTAGCCATAGAACTCTATAATTTTAAATTTCAGCGAAGCCCCTAGTTCGGAAGACCGAGTTCGGGGCGCTATCCACGCCTTGGCCGGACAAAGCCAGCTCCTCGCTCGAAGCGGCATAAGCCTTTAGGGACTCGAAAAACCTCTCGAACAGCGACCGGTCTCTCACCACATCATGACAGTCAGTTTTAGCTTTCTCCACTGAGGTGCTTAGCCCAGCTCAACCGGGGCACAATCGCAGTGGTTCTCCTAGTGCTACCTTAGCCGATATAGCGGAATGTAAGGCACCAAAACATAGGAGCCGGGCAAACCCAACTATTGACCCAAATCATGATTCGGAGCCGATGCATATAGTGCTATAAGTTCGGGGTGCCGCACTTGTGAAAGGGTACAGACTTCTGATACCATATTAATGGGTACTAAAGCCCCTGGCGTATTTTGCCGTACCATAGTGTATGGGTGCAACATGTCATAAACATGTATATGAAAAGATGATAATGCAAAAAATAGACAGAAAGCTATGCATTGTTTATAGAGAGGCTATTTATCAAAGCCGAACGATACAAATAGTGCGGTAAGCAAAAGATATTGGACTATGTAGTATGTCTTGACCAGGGGCAGGCCGCGGAATTGTATTTAAAACAGGTATACTGCTCGTAACAGAGACCACCTGGGAGTTCCATAATGCGGCATGGCTTGTCTGCCTCCCTGGATCTTGCATCGTTTGTGCGGCAGTCGAATTGCCGAACAGGTCATCCGAAGTATGGAGTCCTGAAAGTAAGAAAAAATTAAAAAAAGAATCCGGCAGCCCCTAGTACATTTTAAGCCGTATTTTGGGCGTGCCGTTACTGTGCCACTTCCCCTGTGCCCATGGTATTTCAAGGGCGTAGTTGTGTACGTGAGGTACCGGTTTTGCTATGTCGCGAGAGTTGGGGTTGGGGCCGCATTGCTACACTTGCTCATAGTGTGCCAGGCGGTTCTGCTGTGGGTTACTCCGGGCGCGCTTGGCAGTTTCTGGCTTTTTAATGGCCGGACTGGAGAATTGCCTGAGAAGGCTACTTTGTACTTCCGCTGCGAGAGCCGCCGTGTGCTCCTCCGTACGGAGGGAGCATTCCGTGTTTCCGTTGACCGTGATTACTCCTCGAGGGCCTGGCATCTTGAGCTTGAGATATGCGTAGTGCGGCACCGCGTTGAACTTTGCGAATGCAGTTCGTCCGAGCAGGGCGTGATAGCCACTGTGAAACGGGACTATATCGAAGATTAACTCTTCGCTTCGGAAATTGTCCGGGGATCCGAAGACCACGTCAAGTGTTACTGAGCCTGTACAGTTGGCTTCTACACCTGGTATAATGCCTTTAAAGGTCGTTTTTGTGGGCTTAATCCTTGAGGGATCTATGCCCATTTTCCGCACTGTATCCTGATAAAGAAGGTTCAGGCTACTGCCGCCGTCCATGAGGACTCTTGTGAGATGAAATCTGTCGATGATTGGGTCGAGAACCAATGCGGCGAAGCCGCCATGACGGATGCTAGTGGGATGGTCCCTTCGATCAAAAGTGATCGGGCAGGAGGACCATGGGTTGAACTTTGGGGCGACTGGCTCCATCGCGTATACGTCCCGTAGCGCACGCTTCTGCTCCCTCTTGGGAATGTGTGTTGCGTATATCATGTTCACCGTCCGCACTTGTGGGGGAAAGCCCCTCTGTCCATTGTTGTTTGGCGGCTTGGGCTCCTCCTCGTCATCGCTGTGCAGCCCCTTGTCTTTGTTTTCGGCTCTTAACTTGCCTGCCTGCTTGAACACCCAACAATCCCTGTTAGTGTGATTAGCTGGCCTTTCGGGGGTGCCATGTATCTGGCACAAGCGGTCGAGTATTCGGTCCAAAATGGACGGGCCCTGAGTATTCTTTTTGAATGGCTTTTTCCACTGACCGGATTTGTAGCCTTTGAATCCGACATTAACTGCCGTGTCTTCATTGCTGTCGCTGCTAACGCGGCGTTTTTGCTTATTCCGACGTGTCCTGCCACTTCTGTCCTTGGTATCCGAATTACCATGGTTCTTTGATAAGTTGTTACTGCGAGCTAGCCGGCTGTCTTCTCCCGCGCAAAAGCGGGTCATGAGTGTCGTGAGGGCTGCCATAGATTTCGGCTTTTCCTGTCCCAGGTGCCGGGCAAGCCACTCGTCGCGGATGTTATGCTTGAAGGCTGCTAGGGCCTCTGCGTCTGGACAGTTGACTATCTGGTTTTTCTTTGTTAGGAACCGTGTCCAGAATTGTCTGGCCGATTCCTCTGGCTGCTGAATTATGTGGCTTAAGTCATCGGCATCCGATGGTCGCACGTAAGTGCCCTGGAAGTTGTCAAGGAATGCGGCTTCCAGGTCCTCCCAAGAACCGATTGAGTCTGCAGGCAAGCTGTTAAGCCAATGCCTGGCCGGTCCTTTATGTTTGAGCGGGAGGTATTTGATGGCGTGTAGATCATCGCCGCGTGCCATGTGGATGTGAAGGAGATAATCCTCGATCCATACCGCCGGATCTGTTGTGCCATCGTATGATTCGATGTTTACGGGTTTGAAACCCTCTGGGATTTTATGATCCATTACTTCATTCGTGAAGCATAGCGGGTGTGCGGCGCCTCTGTACTGGGCTATATCACGACGCAGCTCGGAAGAGCTATGTCTGTTGTGTTCGGCCCGGCCGGATTTGTTGTATCCGGAGTGAAGGTCATCCTCACGTGCCGTAGGGCGCCTGCGCGATCCGTAGATCGATCTTGTTTGTCTTGCCTTATCCTCCAGTACATCTCGCGGGTTTGGTGCATTTTCATGTGCCTTAGTTGAGTGGCGTCGGGGCATGGCTTGGGTGAAGGGCCGAGAGGCCTCTCTGTCGCGGCCGCGAGGTGGCCGGTCTACCATGTCATGCGCTGGTGATGTAGGTGCTTCCTCCTCTGATCGGGGTAGCGGCCTGAGCTTTGGGTAACTCTTGGAGGGGCGTTCGAGTTCGTACTCTTCGGCCGCAAGGACTTCAGTCCATCTGTCAGCTAGCAAATCTTGGGCAGCTTTAAGCTGTTGCTGCTTTTTCTTGAGGCTGCTTGTCGTGGCTTAAAGCCTGTGTTTAAAATGCTCTTGTTCGGCGGGGTCTGATGGTATGACGAATTCGTCGTCATCGAGGCTTGCCTCGTCTTCGGAGGGAGGCATATAGTTATCATCCTCGACCTCTCGGTATGCCGCTCTCTCATGAGGGATGGCTTCTCCATCTTCCTGTGCCGAATCTTGCTGAGGTGGGTGTTCTTCGGCGCTATCCGGGGTAGTATTATCTCCCGTGCCGGAAACACCGTTTTTGCTTTGGCGGGATTTAGAGCAGCGCCGCTGTCGCCGGCGCTTTCGCTATTTCTTGGGGGTGTCATCCCCCACTGTTCCATCGCCATCTCCATCTTTTGGAGTATCCACCATATATATGTCATATGATGAGGTGGCCTTCCAGCGCCCTATAGGTGCTGGTTCCTGTTCGTCTCCTACATCGCCGTCCATACCGTCGATGTCTTCGGAGCCGAAGTCAAGAATGTCGGTTAAATCCTCGACAGTGGCTAAAAAGTGGGTGGTGGGTGGGCTTTGAATTTCTTCATCGTCCGTATCCCATCCTTGCTGACCGTAATCGGGCCAGGGCTCTCCTGATAAAGAGAGAGACTTAAGAGAATTCAGGATGACGCCAAAAGGCGAGTGCTGAAAGATGTTTGCGGCAGTGAACTCCATTATCGGCGCCCAATTGGATTCGATTGGCAGGGGCGCGGGGGGTTCGGAGTCCGGAGAGGAGTCCGGGTCCTCGGAGTCACAGGTCATGCAGAGTGCGGGGCTAGCGTTCGGCTCGATCGCCTTTGAGATCGCAGCCCCCAAGGTGACATCCAACCGCTTGTCCTCGATTGGCGCAATAGGCTCCGAGTTAGGGGTCGGAACCGATGCGTGTGCGGCCTCCAGGACACTGTCCGGAGGCAGAGCTAGATCATGCCCCTCGAGATAGTGCGGCGCGCTTGGCCATGGCTCGAACCCGTCGAAGATCAAGTCTCCGCGGATGTTAGCCGTGTAGTTTAAGCTTCCAAACCTGACTTGATGGCTAGGGGCATAGCTTTCGATTTTCTCCAGGTGGCCAAGCGAATTGGCCCGCAGAGCGAAGCCGCCGAAGACGAAGATCTGTCCAGGGAGAAAAGACTCACCCTGGACCGCATCGTTGTTGATGATCAAAGGAGCCATCGGGCCTAAAGGCGACGACACAGAGGAACTCTCAATGAAAGCACCAATGTCGGTGTCAAAACCGGCGGATCTCGGGTAGGGGGTCCCGAACTGTGCGTCTAGGCCGGATGGTAACAGGAGGCAGGGAACACGATGTTTTACCCAGGTTCGGGCCCTCTCGATGGAGGTAAAACCCTACGTCCTGCTTGATTAATATTGATGATATGGGTAGTACAAGAGTAGACCTACCACGAGATCAAGGAGGCTAAACCCTAGAAGCTAGACTATGGTATGATTGTTGTATATGGAGTTGATTATGTTGTCCTATGGACTAGAACCCTCCGGTTTATATAGACACCGGATAGGGTTAGGGTAACATAGAGTCGGTTACAACAGTAGGAGATCTTGAATATCCGCATCGCCAAGCTTTCCTTCCACGCCAAGGAAAGTCCCATCCGGACACGGGACGAAGTCTTCAATCTTGTATCTTCATAGTCCTGGAGTTCGGCTGAAGGTATAGTCCGGCTACCCGAACACCCCCTAATCCAGGACTCCCTCAGGGTGTGCATCCAACTTGCTTGCTCACGAAGACCTAGGGCAATTTTGAGGAAGCCCATCATTGGAATATACAAGCCAAGTTCTATAATGTAAAATTCCCACTAGTATATGAAAGTGACAACATATGAGACTCTCTATATGAAGAACATGGTGCTACTTTGAAGCACAATATATGAGACTCGCTATATCATGGTGCTACTTTGAAGCCCCTTTTTATTTATTTTCTTTTTTTGGGCCTTTTTTTTCTTTGGCCTTTCTCCCTTTTTTTATTGGGAGAATTCCCTATTACATGATGATCATCACACTTTTATTTATTTACAACTCAATGATTACAACTCGATTCTAAAACAAAGTATGACTCTATATGGATGCCTCCGGCGGTGTACCGGGATATGCAATGAATTAAGAGTGACAAGTATGAAGAAATTATGAACGGTGGCTTTGCCACAAATACTATGTCAACTACATGATCATGCTAAGCAATATGACAATGATGAATGTGTCATAATGAACTAGATGGTGGAAAGTTGCATGGCAATATATCTCGGAATGGCTATGGAAATGCCATAATAGGTAGGTATGGTGGCTGTTTTGAGGAAGGTATATGGTAGGTGTATGATACCGGTGAAAGGTGCGCGGTATTAGAGAGGCTAGCAAAGGTGGAAGGGTGAGAGTGTGTATAATCCATGGACTCAACATTAGTCATAAAGAACTCATATACTTATTGCAAAAATCTAGAAGTTATCAAATCAAAGTATTACGCGCATGCTCCTAGGGGGGATAGATTGGTAGGAAAAGACCATCGCTCGTCCCCGACCACCACTCATAAGGAAGACAATCAATAAATAAATCATGCTCCGACTTCATCACATAAAGGTTCACCATACGTGCATTCTACAGGAATCACAAACTTTAACACAAGTATTCTTTAAATTCACAACAACTCAACTAGCATGACTTTAATATTATCACCTCCATATCTCAAAACAATTATCATGTTTCAATCTTTTCTTAGTATTCAACACACTCAAAAGAAAGTTTCACAAATCTTGAATACCAAGCATATTATTGTTAAGCAAATTACCATGCTATTAAGAGACTCTCAAAATAATTTAAGTGAAGCATGAGAGATCAATAGTTTCTTTAAAACAAATCCACCACCATGCTCTAAAAGATCTAAGTGAAGCACATAGAGCAAAATTATAACACTCAAAAGATATAAGTGAAGCACATACAGCAAAATTATAACGCTCAAAAGATATAAGTGAAGCATATAGAGCAAAACTACTTAGCTCAAAAGATATAAGTGAAGCACATGGAGCAAAACTACTTAGCTCAAAAGATATAAGTGAAGCACATAGAGTATTCTATCAAATTTTAATTCATGTATGGCTTTCTCAAAAGGTGTCTACAGCAAGGATGATTGTGGCATACTAAGACACAAATAATACAAGATGCTCCAAGCAAAACACATATCATGTTGGTGAATAAAAATATAGCTCCAAGTAAATTACCGATGGAAGTCGACGAAAGACGGGATGCCTTCTGGGGCATCCCCAAGCTTTGACTTTTTGGTGTCCTTGGATTATCTTGGGGGTGCCATGGGCATCCCCAAGCTTAGGCTCTTTCCACTCCTTGTTCCATGATCCATCAAAAGAATTCACCCAAAAACTTGAAAACATCACAACACAAAACTCAAAATAGAAAACTTGTGAGCTCCGTTAGCGAAAGAAAACAAAAGACCACTTCAAGATACTGTAATTAACTCATTCTTTATTTATATTGGTGTTAAACCTACTTTATTATAACTTCTCTATGGATTATAAACTATTTTACTAGCCATAGATTCATCAAAATAGGCAAACAACACACGAAAAACAGAATCTGTCAAAAACAGAATAGTCTGTGGTAATCTGTAGCTAGCGCAAGATCTGGAACCCCAAAAATTCTAAAATAAATTGCTGGACGTGAGGAATTTATATATTAATCATCTGAAAAAAGAATTAACTAAATATCACTCTTCAAATAAAAATAACAGCAGTTCTCGTGAGCACTAAAGTTTCTGTTTTTTACAGCAAGTTCAACAAGACTTTCCCCAAGTCTTCCCAACGGTTCTACATGGCACAAACACTAATTAAACACAAAAAACACAACAAAAACAGAGGCTAAATAATTTATTTATTACTAAACAGGAGCAAAAATCAAGGAATAAAAATAAAATTGGGTTGCCTCCCAACAAGCGCTATCGATTAACGCCCCTAGCTAGGCCTAAAAGTGAGGATAGATCTAGGTATTGCCATAATAGTAAGATAGATTATTAAAACTCATTTCATATTCTCTATGTTCGGCAGCATGCTTTCTTTGAGGCAAGCAAAAGTAATCAAAAGTACTAAATTTAACGGGACAAAAGTCCCCAAGATCAACCTTGGGAGGTATAGGTTCCTCCTTTGGTCCTTCGTAATGCACAACCAATTCATCATTATAAGCATTCTTTTGACAGAACTTTGTAAGCCTATATTCAAGAGAATATCCTAGCTCATAATTTCGAATAGCCAAATCATCATTAAGTTCAGAAATTCTATCAACTAAAACATTGGTAGGAACCCTTCTTTTAATATTTTCATTGAAAGCAACATAATCTAGAGATTGAAAACGCATTATTTCTTCTTGATCAAAGAGGATAGCTTCTATGGGAGGATGGCAAGCGTCCACCCTATAATGCGCAAAGATTTCTTTGCCTTCTCTTATTATGAATCTAAACTCATGAGCCAAAAAGATAGTAGCGGCACGCTTAACAGAAGAATGCTCAATATTAGAAAATTCCAAAAAAAATCCTTTGTATGGAAGGATGCATGTGCATGAATTGTCTTTCAAGTTCAACTACAAGCATGGCAATAGCGTCCGCAAGACTACTAGTTCTGTGAAGGATAGAACTACCCATAGATGGTAAAGCACCGGCACAAGTAAAGAAATCTTGAATAACTCCTTTTTCAATAATATTACCACTACCAACACGGAATGTTTTTGTATGAAAGATGGTAGGTTCTTTAGCAGGAGCATCAGAATTTTCCATGATATTGTTCTTGCCCATATTGGTGATAACTTCCCCAATTTCAGACATAACGACAAGCGAGCAAACTAGCACACAAGCAAACAAGAGCAAACGGGCAAAAGAGGCAAATAGAGAGGGAGGATAGAGAGAGAGAGGGTGAATAAAACGGCAAGAGTGAATTGGGGGGAGAGGAAAACGAGAGGCAAATGGCAAATAATGTAATGCGAGAGATAGGGATTGTGATGGGTACTTGGTATATTGACTTTTTGCATAGACTCCCCGGCAACGGCGCCATAAATCCTTCTTGCTACGTCTTGAGCTTACGTTGGTTTTCCCCGAATAGGAAGGGATGATGCAGCAGAGTAGCGTAAGTATTTCCCTCAGTTTTTTAGAACCAAGGTATCGATCCAGTAGGAGGCCACGCTCAAGTCCCTCGTACCTGCACAAAGCGATAGCTACTCGCAACCAACGTGATTACGGGTTGTCAATCCCTTCACGGTCACTTACGAGAGTGAGATCTGATAGATATAATATTTTTTGTATTTTTGGTATAAAGATGCAAAGTAAAAAGTAAAAGCAAAGTAAAAAAGTAAAGCAAGATTAAAGTGATCGAGATTGATATGATGAGAATAGACCCGGTGGCCATAGGTTTCACTAGTGGCTTCTCTCAAGAGAATAAGTATTCTACGATGGGTGAACAAATTACTGTTGAGCAATTGACAGCATTGAGCATAGTTATCAGAATATCTAGGCATGATCATGTATATAGGCATCACGTTCGTGACAAGTAGATCGAAACGATTCTCCATCTACTACTATTACTCCACTCATCGACCGCTATCCAGCATGCATCTAGAGTATTAGGTTAAAAATAGAGTAATGCCTTAAGCAAGAAGACATGATGTAGAGAGATAAATTCATGCAATATGAAATAAACCCCATCTTGTTATCCTCGATGGAAATGATGCAATACGTGCCTTGTTGCCCCTTCTGTCACTGGGTAAGGACACCGCAAGATCGAACCCAAAGCTAAGCACTTCTCCCATGGCAAGAACTACCAATCTAGTTGGCCAAACCGAACGGATAATTCGAAGAGACTTGCAAAGATAACCAATCATACATAAAAGATTTCAGAGAAGATTCAAATATTATTCATAGATAGACTTGATCATAAACCCACAATTCATCGGTCTCAACAAACACACCGCAAAAAGAAGATTACATCGAATAGATCTCCACAATAGAGGGGGAGAACTTTGTATTGAGATCCAAGAAGAGAGAAGAAGCCATCTAGCTACTAACTATGGAACCGAAGGTCTGAGGTAAACTACTCACACTTCATCGGAGAGGCTATGATGATGTAGAAGCCCTCCATGACGACGGCCCTCTTCCGGCGGAGCTCCGGAATAGGCCCCAAGATGGGATCTCGTGGATACAGAAAGTTGCGGCGGTTGAATTAGGTTTTTGGCTCCTGTTTTGATCGTTTGGGGTACATGTGTATATATAGGAGGAAGGAGTACGTCAGTGCAGCACCGAGAGGCCCACGAGGCAGGGGGCGCGCCCTAGGGGGGGCGCCCCCCTGCCTCGTGACCTCCTGTTTGACTCCCTGGAGTAGGGTCCAAGTCTCCTGGATCACGTTCGGTGAGAAAATCACGTTCCCGAAGATTTTATTCCGTTTGGACTCCGTTTGATATTCTATTTCTTTGAAACACTGAAATAGGCAAAAAAACAGCAATTCTGGGTTGGGCCTCCGGTTAATAGGTTAGTCCCAAAAATAATATAAAAGTGGAAAATAAAGCCCAATATAGTCCAAAACAGTAGATAATATAGTATGGAGCAATCAAAAATTATAGATACGTTGGAGACGTATCACCCGCATGTTCGCTTGCTCCCGCCGTGAGTGCGGCGCTGTCGCTGCGGCGTGACTCGCTGCTCTCACCGCGGCTCGTACTTGCCGCGGGGTGAGGGTGGATGATGCCTGGCCGCGCTGTCCACGCCCGGCGGAGTTTGGCGGCGCCCGCGCCGCTTGGGGTGCGGGGTCGAGACCTTCATGGGCAGGCGGCGCCGTCCGGGCCGGCTAGGCTGCCCAGCGGTCGGATCCGGCTCTTGGGTCGCCAGACATCATTGCCGGTGAACAACGGAGAGCTGATTGGTGGAGAAGAAGCTCCGGCGCACCCCTACCTGGCGCGCCAAATGTCGGATGTGGGGTTCCGGCAAACCCTTAAGGTTCGAACACTGGGGTGCGCGTGAAGTCTTTCCCTCCTACGAATCTACGCTCTAGCTCGCTAGATCTCGCGGATGAACTCGACGAACTCACAACACAGAAAGACATGGGGTTTATACTGGTTCGGGCCACTATTGTGGTATAATACCCTACTCCAGTGTGGTGGTGGTGGATTGCCTCTTGGGCTGATGATGAACCATACAAGGGAAGAACACCCTCCTGAGGTAGAGGTGTTCTTGTGCATATGAACTTGTGGTGTGTCTCTAGGTCTGATGAGATCTCTGGGTCTCATTTCCCCTCACTATGGTGGTGGCTAGTCCTATTTATAGAGGCCCAGGTCCTCTTCCCAAATATCGAGCGGGAAGGGAGCCAACAATGGCGGGCTAATTTGAAGGGGGGGCAGCTAGTACGAGCCATCCTGACAAAAGTAGTCTTCGCCTGCACAAAGCTCTGGTGGAGACGCCATCTTGGGCTCCATGATGACCTCCGTCTTGCAGTCCATGGTCTTGGTCTTGTTGCACCAAAATGGCAACCTTTGCCTGATGCATCGGTACTCCGCGGCTACGCTTGCCTCATTTGCACCAAAGAGGAAACAAGGACGCTGCGCGCGTTGGCACCCACCTGGTGTCGATCGTCATCCTCACGTCACGAGAGCCTCGTGAGGTTCGCCTCGCCTTGATATCTCCGCTCCTCGTGAGCCTGCCTGCCCAGGCCTCTCCAGAGGAGGTCTTGCATCGTCCGCCTCGCGAGGCTTGGACCCTCACGAGGGTCTTGGATGCTTTGTTGATGAAACTGAGCAGTATGGCCTGCTGGCTCCGCCACGCCGCGGGCCACAGGCAGGCAAGTCTGGGGACCCCCATTCCCAGAACACCGACAACAACCTAAATAGTTCAGTACTATCATTAACAGCATGTTAGTTCAGCAAACTCAAAACCCAAAAGGGGTCCTGCAAACATCATCAGCGTATATTCTCCGTCTGTGAGCTATGCACATGAAAAAATCTTAGTCAAAACAAAGGATGCCCATCAGTTCAACTATAATTGTTCTAGTTCAAATATAAAGAATATATAAAAAACAGTTATGCTTGAGCAAAAATTGGAAAGCATTACATAAATTGTTCCAAACCATCTGATAATACCATAGAATTCAACCATCTCACTTGCAAATGTTTTAAAGAAAAAAATACTACAACATAATCAAACACACACAAATCCCACAACCGGCGTCATTTGCCACATTTAAACCTACAACAGATAAATTCTGAACATCAGAGAGTCATCTTCCCTGGAGAACATAACCATAACCACATCACCATCCTCAAATCCAGAATCTGCCACAAACTCCTTCAACCCAGTAGTTAAGTTGATGCAACCATCAAAGTCGATGTGGTAGGCAACTTCCATCAACTAATACCCGTTTTTGTCTGAAGTCTCCATCTTCAGTATCCTGGAATTAGGAGCAACAATCCTGATCCTGGGTGACATTTTCTGCAAATGGGCATGGGAGTAGAAAAGAAAGTGAACACCTAACATAACTGAATTTTTACACATATCTAGGAACGGTTGCATAACAAACTAAAAAGAAAAAATCGGAACCAAAACAAAAACACCAAACTAACTAGTCATATGAACTGACTAAACTGAAGAAATATACAAATCAATACACCTACAGTAAAAACATCTAACAAAAAACAGATCAAGGATTACACAAAAAATGGATAAAATACTGTTAAGTAATGAACAAATACACACACAAATCCCTACTGTTAAAATTATGACAAAACCAAATAAGAATTATAGACAAACTATTGATAAAACTACACTACAGATTTAGTCCATGGGATTCAAAATGAGACCTACAAAAAGAAGAAAACAAAACAAATAGGAACACATACCCATGATTCTTTCAAGTCCCCAACCGTCAGGCGACAAACATAGGGTGCACGAAACCCATGGCTGGTGTACAACAGACAAGAAAGTTTCCCACGGTGCTGAGTCTCGGTGAGCTCCAAACCAGATTCGTACACACAGCCATCAGCTATGCGCACCATCTTTGCCGGACATTCGCATGAACAATCCTCCATGGAAGACACAGGAATAGGGAAGAAAACAATGGAGAGAAGAAGGAGGAACCTAGATCTGATTCTGGAAGAAGGAAGAAAAAGGAGGGGGAGACTGAGCCACACAGCACACATAGATGGATAGAATTTATAGCCAGGGAGACTTGCAGATTCTAAAAATAATAAATAGGCAGGTGGGCAGCCAGCTGGTAGGAAATAGTTCTTATACAAGCCATGCAACATTTGACCGCAAATCAGTTCAACTTCAGATAAACCAGCAGTTCAAAAACTGCACATAACAAACATATGTAGATAAAACAACACATTCAATGGTAGACCGTTGAATTCATTTATTCATTCAAACATCTGCTCCCTCACAACACAATCTTTAAAACATAAAAAAAATCAGTACTTCAGTCATAACGATCAAAGAAACGCCGCCATTTAGCCCTGGTGGATGGATGTGGAGCCGTGGCTGCTCTCGCCCTAGCCCAACTGATGATCTGAACATGGTTCATTTCCCTGCCCTCCGGGAAAAGAAGCTCCAGTTCATTGGAGTTGCAAGTATCCATCACCTCGCGCGCAAGGCGTCTGTTGAACTCTGCCACCACTTCCTCCTTGGCAGCACGTCGTGCCATCTGCCTGCGCCTGCGCCTCCTCCTCCTCCTTTGCTCCGCTACTGCAGCCCTCACATTGATGGCATCCCCCTCCTCCTCTGTGACCTCTCCCAGCTCAGGATCCATCTGGCTTTTCTTTGGTTGCAGCTGGTGGAATGAAAAGTGACACAAGGCTTGGGATTTATACTCGAAGTGCAGAGGTATGGGTAGGCAGCCAGTAGAAAATACTTACTCCGATGTCAACGCACAGTAATACAACTTTGACACGGAGTAGTCCAACTACACATACGGCAGCAATCCAAACAACAATTGAAAAACACGCAACTCAATTACACAGTTTGACCAGATTATAAGAAATCGCAGGCTACAGTCAGCCACCGTACACCACCTCCGCCAATGACCAAATAACATGGGAATCCGGGGTAGAAACAACTCAAAGAAGCAAAATTGACAACACAAATCTTTTAATACAATCCTCATCTCTCTCCCTGCAACACCAATTCGAAAGTAAAACAACAGAAAAAGGAGAACACATTTGCATGGCGGGCATGGAAAACGACCAAGAACACCAAAACTTGTAATCAGAAATTATAGATGAAATTAATCTCCAAAAACTCTAACACACCGATAATTCTCACATCCAAAACAACAAACCGGACGTAAAATTGAGGCCTACGAACACCATGGTAAACACCAACGCCCAAAACACGTCCGCCACCAAATGCCCACGCCGTCACCTCCGGTGACTTGAGATCGCAAAACACAACCAGGTGAGCGCGCACATGTGCGGAACCCCTTACATGTCTCCTCTCGCAATGAATGGCCCGCAGCACTGCGCCGGAGAACGCCCGGAAGCTCCACGTTACATCCCCTGTTTCCGTCCGTCATACACGCAAGAAGATCAGTTCAAGTAGAAAACCACGTCAGTCCAACCTATAAAATACGTCAGTTCAAGTAGGGTAACAGAATAATATTCTGTTACGCGAAACAGAATAGCCCAGATGTGTGTGTATATATATAGTTGTTGAACGCACAAGGAAAAGTTGTCCACAAGCTGAGCGCGCCGACGGACACGAGCAGGGCGCGCCATGGCGCCTAATGGCGAGCAGAGCTTGCCGAGGGACGTGAGCAGAGGTCGGCACAGTGATACGTGACAAATAAGACGAACTGTGCGAGCGATGTCGAAGACATCAAGCACGAATCAGATTAGAGTTGCGTGTGTGATACATGGCATACAGTTGATCCATCCGAGCTATTTGTGATGGAATAAGCCGTGTGTGTTGCGGGCAAACGCTTGCTGGTATATAACCTTAAACTTAACCAAAAATGTGTTAATGCATGTTACAAAAATTGTATAGATGGAAACTATGTTCAAATATGACTCCAATGATATAATCTTTGGCGACATGCATTCGTATTTTATTAGTTAAGTCCTACTTATAAACTAGGACGGGGGTATAGTAGGTAATTAAATCACAAACGTTTTTTATTAACCATATGTGTGCGTGCCCTTTCGTCCTCCTCTTGCACGTCTTGTCACCCCGCTGTCGCCGACGGCTTATAGTGCAAGCTTGCGCAGCGCGCGGGGGCATTCTTTTGGCCAAATGGTGGCGCCGATGAATCATCAGTGAGCCTGTTCCCACGTAACCTCGTAGGTTCCCGCGCAAGCTTCCCGCCCGACTCGGTGAAATCCCCCAAAATCCCAATGCTTACCAGCCTGCTATAAAAACCCTCACGGCCGGCTAGTCCTGCGTCGCATTTTCCCCTCCCTCCTAGTAGCTTATCTCGGGTACTTCTTCCAAAATCGCCACTGGTACCGGTCCATTATAGTCGCTCAGCCACTCCACCATCATCAGAGGACGGCTCCAGCTGGGAGGCTACACCATGGTGGCGGCGCAGTCCCCAGCGTAGTGTAGTGCGCATGGCGACCTATTGGGTGTGCGCAGAACACCCACCACACGCTCCGCCGCCGCTGCCCGTCGGCAGCTGTTGCCGGCCGTCATTGCTGCCACACTACCATCGAAAGCCAGGGCCATCTCCCTCTCCTCTATCGCGGCCGAAAGGCGGGAGGTGGCCGTCGTGGCTGCCACCCCACTGCCGGCCACCATGGCCATCACCCGCTCCGCCACCGTGGCCCGAAGGCGGGAGGTGGTGGTCGTGGCCGCCACCCCATCGTCGGTTGTCGTGGCCGCCAGCCCACCGTCGACCGACGGGATCATCACCCGCTCTACCACCGCCGCCCGAAGGGGGAAGCAGAGGTGGAGGCTCGCACGTGCGTCAGCGACCTTGCGCACCACATCAGGTTCCTATGGGATGAGGACGAGCGCCTCGTCGAGCATGCAAAGAGCCTTACCGCAGCCATGGCCGTAGCACACGCCGATGCAGAGGCGAGGAATCAGGAGATCTATGAGCAGTCCGGCCGCTTCGAGAGGGATAGTCTGGAGCGGCAATGGGCGTTCGAGCTGGCGAGCGTCGCTGAACGTGCAGCAGCTGCAGGCACCGTATTGCATTTCTCCAGCTCGTCGGTAGGCTCCTCCTCCTCTGCCTCTTACTAAGCGTGCTCGGCGGAGGAGAGGCTGCCAGAAGTAGCACAAAGCCCCTTCGTGGTAGTAGTATTTAGGGGCTATTTTGTTTAGTTCGTCCGATTATATATAGATGTGTGGTTGAATTGTGCAACGTACTTAAAATTAGCTAGTATATATAGTTGAACTAGCTATTTCAGTATGTGGTTGGCAACAATTGGGGAAAAGTTTGGTCGGTTCAGCTGTCGAGATGAACTGTTTGTATAAATTAAGAACGTATGCTTAATCTATGAATGAAATCTATGCTCAATTACAGAATTTTAGTTGCAAAAATTAGATAGTTCTAGTGATTTCTAGCTGCATATTTTGACAAATCGCAGTGTTACAAGGATTGACAAATGGCAACATTACTAGATCAACAAATGTCAATCTTTCCAGATTGACAAATGGCAACTTACCCAATATGACAGATGCAAATCTTACCAAATTGTTTGTACGTGGTTGCACATGGGTCATCCAAAACAATCGTTTGCGTTGAAGGGATGCACAAATCATGCGTTGCGGATTTTCCCTCGAATTAAGGGGGAAGACCATAGCTCTCACTTTGCATACGGGTGTTCTATCTAAAATATTTGCGATCAAGAGCTGCAGAAATCCTGCTCGACACATTTTCTCTTGGCTTCCTGGGGAAGCTGTCGGCACGCCTTCCGTTTAGTCAAGCACTCAAGCACCTATCCACACGGCACCTCCTAGCCATTAAAAGAGTGAGGCGTGGTGTCACGTGAATGGTTAACAAAACGCACACAATTTCATTAAATTATACAAAATGTTTGAGATGTTATAGTGGCAGCTATTTGTTTCAAAATGCCTTTGTTGGCTGTTATTCGAGTGTGCCTTCTCTCGAAATGGACACGAAAAATACCACAGCATGTCGGGTACCATTCCATTATAGCATGCCAAGTTTCATGAATTTCAGACGAGTTTTGGATTTACTAGAATTTAAAAACAAAGTATCTCAACATTTTGTCGGCAATCAACAGTGCCCTGGTGTTTGAAATTCATTCCCATTTCTTGCATGGGACCTAAGCATGCCCCGAAGGACACAGATTTGATTTTTCAACCAATTTATATGCACTGGAGCTTGTGCATGTGGTTCCAATTTGAATTATGCACATGAAATGCCTAGAAAACCCAGTTAATGTATAAAAATGTCCAAACGAACCCCGAAAATTCCAAAAGTAAACACAACACTCCTGTTGCTCTATGTTGACACTAGAAAAATTTTGAAAGCAATAAGAGGCAACGGATATCGTTTCGTCCCCAAAGGTGGCACGTTCCCTACCGAAACCATCACGCTTGTTGTGAGAAGCTAAGATTTGTGAGAAGCTTATACCCAAACCTGCCACAAATGGGACAAAAAATTTACCACGGCATGTTGATGCCGCTCCATGGTAGCATGCCAAGTTTCATGAATTCCAAGCGAGTTTTGGATTTACTAGAATTTAAAAACCAAGTGTCTCAATGTTTTGTCGGCAATCAACAGTGCCCTGGTGTTTGAAATTCATTCCCATTTCTTGCATGGGACCTAAGCATGCCCCGAAGGACATAGATTTGATTTTTTTAACCAATTTATATGCACTGGAGGTTGTGCATGTAGTTTAAATTTGAATTATGCACATGAAATGCCTAGAAAACCCAGTTAATGTATAAAAATGTTCAAACCAACCCCAAAATATTCCAAAAGTAAACACAACACTCCTGTTGTTCTATGTTGACACTAGAAAATTTTTGAACGCAATAAGAGGCAACGGATATGATTTCGTCCCCAAAGGTGACACGTTCCCTACAAAAACCAACACACTTGTTGTGAGAAGCTAAGGTTTGTGAGAAGCTAAGGTTTGTGAGAAGCTTATACCCAAAATGGACAATTTTTTTACCACGGTATGTTGATGCCGCTCCATGATAGCATGCCAAGTTTCATGAATTTCAGATGAGTTTTGGATTTACTAGAATTTAAAAACCAGGTATCTCAATGTTTGCGGTCGAGTGACGATGGTAGGGTGTTTGAAATTCATTCCCAATTCTTGTGTGGGACCTCAGCATGCAACCAAGGACACAGTTTGATTTTTCAACCGGTTTATATGCACTGGAGAATGTGCATGTAGTTCAAATTAGAATTATGCCCCTGAAATTCCTACAAAACCAACTTAATGTATGAAAACATCCAAACGAACCCTGAATAATTCCATCTTTTACGATACACCTATAGTTGCATGTTCATTGCAGATAAAGGTTCTAGCAATTCAAACACCATCATTTGTAGCTGTGACCCCATTACGTAATTCAAATGAAGACGATAAATCAAGTAGATCGCACACAGTTTATTATCAACAGTCGTGTGAGATGCACCACAAAATATCTTGGAGCACCGTCAGTGTATAGTATGCCTATGGCTTATGCGAGAAGGTGCGTCAGCTACAGTCCACAGTCGGCGTGTCAAGCACACTAGCTCACTCCCCAAATATCATTGCATTGTTCATTCATCGCCGGTGAAAGATGGGGACGTGGACCCACATCGTGAGGGCAACTTCGGCGGCCCACTCCGGCGAGAGCGCGGCCGCAGCCGCCAGGCGCGTGCTAACAAGCTTCGTGAGGGCAACCGCAGTCTGCGTCCGGGCGGCCAAGGCAGCCCAAACGGGCGTTGTTGCTTCTCAGGCGGCGGCAACACCATCTGCCTTGGGGATAGCAACTGGCAAGAGCGGCACAGCAGCTGTCCGTTCTGCAGTGGCGGCCTTAGCCCTGATGGAGGCCGCCCACTACCATGTCGAGGCTGTCCACGCCCAACTCGTGGCAGTCACCGCACAAATCAAACGAAGCTTCTCCGACAACGGTCGGCAACCCACGGCCGAAGAGTTGGCAATCGTCGAGAGAGTTCGAGCAGCCGTCTGGTCCTGCGCGGCATACCTTGCCACGACGGAGCCCGCCAGAGCACAGATCGCGGCCGCCCATGCCCAGCTCGTGGCGGCCTATTCCAAAGATATGGCGGACATGGATGGCGAGATGCTTGCCGAGTATGGTGCAATTGATGCCATGGAGCCCCTTCCTCAGGAGACCGTCGGGCACGAGCTGGACATGGAGGTGGCGGCGGAGATCGACGAGCACCAGTCGTAGTAGTACTCTTTGTTTTGTTTAATTAAGAGCGCCGATCTTTAATTTCTTAGAGTAATGTTTAGGTCATCTAGCTTTGGTTTTTTTTGCAGAAAGCTAGCTCTGTTTAATTGCTGAACTTGCTCGATTAAGAAGTTAGTCTCCTTTGTGTACCCAAATTATGCAATGACGTGAATGACCACTATAACCAGGGAAATCCGAACCAAAATTTTTGATGTTCAAACTCAACACACACGGGTAAGCTATCTAAATCGTTTGTGATGTTCACGTATCATACACAGTTCTGAATAAGGGACTGTGTCTGATGACACTTTGCGCGCCTGTTTTTTTGCTGAAGCGATTCCAAATTTTCCGCTTCCGCAGAAATATCTATCTCCATGTCCCCTCCCCCTTACCAAAAGCCACATTTCCCCTGTTTCCGCCTTCCTTTCCAAGTTGAAACCTTCACTCCTTGTTTGCAGCGCCGCCTCATCGATGGTGACCCTCCTCCACGCTGCTCGGCCTTGCCTATCCAGGCAGGTAATCCACACTTGACCCCCATCCTCCTTCTCCATCCACATCCCACATGCCCCGACCGCCGGCGCGACACCTTCCACCCAAATCACCGACCCCTCCACCAAATAAGCGCCACCATAAGCCATGGTGCACGCATTATAGCCAGGATCCCAAGGACCATTTGGCATCGGAGAAGCAAATCCTGGCCGCACGCGCGAATGAGGTCATGATAGTTGCCATTCGTGTTGACCCCCAAATCTTGGAGGAGCACCTCGCCGTCGAGGCCACCATCAATGCCTCGCGTGCCAACGATGCGACGCAGTTGGATGTTTGATTCAATTCTGTAATGTGATGTTCAATTGTTGTGGGTGCATTCTTTTATTGTATACCATGTGAGAAAATAAATCTAATTTGGCTATACTAAATACATGAGAAACAAATACAATTGCTATATTTCCAAGTTGTTAAGCATGCTCGGTTTGGTTAACTGTCTGATCTTCTATTAGGAGTATGTTATATTGTGCAATGTGGTGCTCAGTTAATGTTTGGTTCATTTGTTGTGGTGTCTAGCTAACTGCTTGGTTCAATTCTACACTGCGATGTCCAATTGCTGTGGGTAGAATTTTTTATTGTTGTGCATGTGAGGAATAAATCGAATTTGGCTGCACTTAATACATGAGAAACATATACAAGCGCTATATTTCCTAGTTCTTAATCATGCTTGGTTTGGATAAATGGGTTTTCCATGTGGCTTGAATTAATCTGATGAATCTACAATGTGTTTATTTTTCATCAACATATTTTACTGATAGCATGCGAACTCTTTCTTAACTTGATGACTAACTACCTTATATGTGTTGCAGGGAAACAGTGGGAAGCACTGAGGTTTACAATCGAGGTTAGTGCGTGCATGGTCCGTTTTCTATATAGCACATTGTTGGGAAATTGCAGGAACCATTCTAATATTTAGGTTTTTAACAATTTGGTCTTGCACATGTAGGTCCTGCTGTCAGAGGTTTTGACCCACTATTCGACCCTTTTTGCATATGGGGAAATGAGTTGTCCATGAATATCAGCCAAGACAAGAAACTCAGAAAGATTGTTAGGATAAAGAAATTAGCGAGAAAAAAACAACAAGATCTTTGTCTGCACAATGAAGAAGACATCAGTTCACTACAGGATGGTACTAACTATTATACCTTGCCTTTTTTTATTCCTTTGCCCCATTTCCAATATAGAGAAGATATTTGTGCACATCCTTGTTTTCAAGCCTTTCCAAAGCAGTTCACTGATGATTACCTCTCAAACCACCTATATGGTCAGGAGGAAGGTATTCATACAACACCCATGGTTCAATATTGAAGTGTTCCTGAAGAGGACGAAGGATGGACGGTCAATCATTCACAGGCACTAGCCCAAAGTTACAAAGACCTTCAACATCAATGAAGGTTCAATATTCGCCTTCTGCTTCAGCAGTTTTCCAGATGAGATACATCTGTCTATGTACCATCTATGATGCTAATTTCGAAAGGTTATAGATGTTGCATGTGAAACTTGGTCCTGGTGTAGTTGTGTAATGGGGTAGCTGAGTGCTGAAGCTATATGTTGTTGTACTCTGATGTATTTCAATTATGAAAATGTAATATATTGTGTGCATAATATGAAATGTCAATTAGATTAATAAATGGATTATGAATAATCGAATAATTAGCCTGCTAATTAGGTTTTGCTATTGCAAACGGTTGTTGAAAAAATACCGTGGGCGATGAACTCAGGCAACGCACACAGTTTCTAGGAATAAACCGTGTTGGATCAATGAACAATCACACACGACTTTCTCTTGAAAACTGTTTGCGTTAGGCCACCTTGCGCAAATGTTTACCACAAAAACACTATGTGTGATGGACAAACTTTGCCACACGGTTTCTTCTACTGACCGTGTGTGATGCATTCAATAACGCAAACGATTTAACGGTAAAAATTGTGTGTGATGTACCTATGAACAGAAATATTTTCCTTGGAGCAACTGTGTGGGATGTACATACGAACGGAAACGTTAAGCGGGGACTGACTGTGTGGGATGTACTTGCGACCAGAAACAATTTCGTCGTATAATTGTATTTTTAGCTCTACTATACGTATTTCCGTATTTGAGCACTCGCGGTCGCACACGACCTCATTATGCGAGCGTGTGTGCCATGAGGGCATATCCCCGACAGTTTCTGGGTCGTGTGGGAAGGAACTCCCTGTCGCCCACACTCACTTGGCAACAATTCCAAATGTCGTCGCGGAAAGGGGTTAAAAACCGTTTGTATAGGACCGACGCGTACCAGTGTGACATCATTTGGTATTTTTCATGTATTTACTGATCTTTTGAGCTAAATGACCCTGAAATTGAAAAGCAATACAAATGAACTCTAAAAAGGTTGAAAGTTGGCATGGTATCATCATTTCACCCACATAGCATATGCTAAAAAGTTGAGAGGGTTACGGCAAAAGCTGGATGCACTTAGTGTACAAAACGGACAATCTCTTTCGAAGTATTAGGGTTTCGGATGAAAACTCATCTGTTACAAAGGTATTTCATTTTTTTGAACTTATTTGAACTCCAGACTTTTTGTGTGTTCAAAATAAACCATTCAAAGCCACATTATCAATTTTCAACCCTTTCTAACTTCATTTTGTATTTTTCATGCATTTACCCTTTTTTAAGCTAAATGACCCTGAAATTGAAAAGCACTAAATGAACTCTGAAAAGGTTGAAAGTTGGCCTGGTATCATCATTTCACCCACATAGCATGTTATAAAAAGTTGAGAGGGTTACGGCAAAAACTGGACGCACTTCGTGTACAAAACAGACTATCTCTTTCGAAGTATCAGGGTTTCATACGAAAACTCATCTGCTACAAAAGGCATTTAATTTCTTCACATGTAACTGCAGTGATATTCTAGATCAAATGAATCATCATAATATTTGTGGAGTGAAAGCCTTCACTTTTTCTTCGCCTGTGTCCTTTGCTTATTGCGTCGTAACCATGGATAATCTTCATTGTTTAACAGGGTGCTTGGGTCAGCCTTGACTTTGAAGGGAGGAATTTCATGAAACTTTTCATAATCTTCAGACATGTCCGTCTTGCCCTCCACTGCCATGATTTCTCTTTTTCCTGAAAAAACTATGTGGCGCTTTGGCTCATCGTATGATGTGTTCGCTTCCTTATCTTTTCTTTTTCTCGGTTTGGTAGACATGTCCTTCACATAGAAAACCTACGCCACATCATTGGCTAGGACGAATGGTTCGTCTGTGTACCCATGCTACCTCTTGAGCATGCGTTGGTTTTCCCTTGAAGAGGAAAGGGTGATGAAGCAAAGTAGCGTAAGTATTTCCCTTAGTTTTTGAGAACAAAGGTATCAATCCAGTAGGAGACTACACGCAAGTCCCCTAGTACCTGCACATACAAACAAGAACCTCGCAACCAACGCAATAAAGGGGTTGTCAATCCCTTCACGGTCACTTACGAAAGTGAGATCTGATAGAGATAATAAGATAAATATTTTTAGTATTTTTGTGGTATAGATTGGAAAATAAATATTGCAAAATAGGTAGTAAAGTAGAATTGTAGATTGGAAACTTATATGATATAAACTAGACCCAGAGGCCATAGGTTTCACTAATGGCTTCTCTCAAGATAGCATGTATTACCGTGGGTGAACAAATTACTGTCGAGCAATTGATAGAAAAGCACATAGTTATGATGATATCTAAGGCAATGATCATGAATATAGGCATCACGTCCGTGACAAGTAGACCGAAACGATTCTGCATCTACTACTATTACTCCACACATCGACCGCTATCTAGCATGCATCTAGAGTATTAAGTTCACAAGAACGGAGTAACACATTAGGCAAGATAACATGATGTAGAGGGATAAACTCAAGCAATATGACATAAACCCCATCTTTTTATCCTCGATGGCAACAATACAATATGTGTTGTTTCCCTTTCTATCACTGGGATCAAGCACCGCAAGATTGAACCCAAAGCTAAGCACTTCTCCCATTGCAAGAAAGATCAATCTAGTGGGCCAAACTAAACCGATAATTCGAAAAGACTTGCAAAGATATAAAATCATGCATATAAGAATTCAGAGAAAAAACAAATAATATTCATAGATAATCAAGTTCATAAACCCATAATTCATCGGATCTCGACAAACACACCGCAAAAAGAGTTACATCGAATAGATCTCCAAGAAGATCGAGGAGAACTTTGTATTGAGATCCAAAGAGAGAGAAGAAGCAATCTAGCTAATAACTATGGACCCGAAGGTGTGTGGTAAACTACTCGCACATCATCGGAGAGGCTATGGTGTTGATGTTGAAGCCCTCCGTGATCGAATCCCCCTCCGGCAGATCACCGGAAAAGGCCCCAAGATGGGATCTCATGGGTACAAAAGGTTGCGGCAGTGGAAAAGGTGTTTCGTGGCTCTCCCCGAAGGTTTCAGGGTATAAGAGTATATATAGGCGAAAGAAGTAAGTCGGTGGAGCTACGAGGGGCCCACAAGGGTGGGGGCGCACCCTCCTACCTCGTGGCCGCCTCGCTGCTTCCTTGACATCCACTCCAAGTCTCCTAGATCATGTTTGTTCCAAAAACGATCCTCGCGAAGGTTTCATTCCGTTTGGATTCCGTTTGATATTCCTTTTCTGCGAAACACTGAAATAGGCAAAAATAGCAATTTGCACTGGGCTTTTGGTTAATAGGTTAGTCCCAAAAATAATATAAAAAGGTATAATAAAGACCATTAAACATCAAAAACAGATAATATAATATCATGGAACAATCAAAAATTATAGATACGTTGGAGACATATCAAGCATCCCCAAGCTTAATTCATGCTCGTCCTCGACCAGGTAAATGATAAAAACAGAATTTTTGATGAGGAATGCTCCCTAACAATATTTTCAATGTAATTCTCTTTATTGTGGCACGAATGTTTAGATCCAAAAGATTCAAGATAAAAGTTTAATATTGACATAAAATAGTAATACTTCAAGCATGCTAACCAAGTGATGATGTCCTATCAAAATAACATAGCCAAAGAAAGCTTATCCCTAAAAAATCATATAGTTTGGCCATGCTTCATTTTCGTCACACAAAATGCTCCCCTCATGCATAACCCCGATGACAAGCCGAGCAATTGGTTCATACTTTTTAATGCACTTCAGCCTTATCAACCCTTACGCGATACATGAGTGTTAGCCATGGATATAGCACTATAGGTGGAATAGTATGTGATGATGAGGGTTATGTGAGAAGACAAAAAGGGAGAAAGTCTCACATTGACGCGGCTAATCAATTGGCTATGGAGCCCATCAATTGATGTTAATGCGAGAAGTAGGGATTGCCATGCAACGGATGCACTAGAGCTATAAGTGTATGAAAGCTCATCAAAAGAAACTAAGTGGGTGTGCATCCAACTTTCTTGCTCACGAAGACCTAGGGCATTTTGAGGAAGCCCATCATTGGAATATACAAGCCAAGTTCTATAATGAAAAATTACCACTAGTATATGAAAGTGACAAAATAAGAAACTCTCTATCATGAAGACCATGGTGCTATTCTGAAGCACAAGTGAGGAAAAAGGATAGTAACATTGTCCCTTCTCTCTTTTTCTCTCAGTTTTTTATTTGGGCTTCTTTGGCCTCTCTTTTTTATTTGGGCTTCTTCGGCCTCTCTTTTTTTATTTGACTTTCCTCACATGGGACAATGCTCTAGTAATGATGATCATCACACTTTTATTTACTCATAACTCAATGTTACAACTCGATACTAGAACAAAAATATGACTCTATGTGAATGCCTCCGGCGGTGTACTGGGATGTGCGATGAATCAAGAGCAACATGTATGAAAGAATTATGAAAGTGGCTTTGCCACAAATACGATGTCAACTACATGATCATGCAAAGCAATATGACAATGATGGAGCGTGTCATAATAAATGGAACAGTGGAAAGTTGCATGGCAATATATCTCGGAATGGCTATGGAAATGCCATAATAGTTAGTTATGGTGTCTGTTTTGAGGAAGATATAAGGAGGCTTATGTGTGATAGAGCATATCGTATCACGGGTTTGGGTGCACCGGCGAAGTTTGCACCAACTCTCAAGGTGAGAAAGGTCAATGCATGGTACCGTAGAGGCTAGAAAATTGCAGAAAGGTGAGAGTGCGTATGATCCATCGACTCACATTAGTAATAAAGAACTCATATACTTATTGCAAAAGTTTATTAGCCCTCGAAGCAAAGTACTACTGCGCATGCCCCTAGAGGGATAGATTGGTAGGAAAATACCACCGCTCGTCCCCGACCGCCACTCATAAGGAAAGCACTCAAAGAACACCCCATGCTTCAAATTTGTCACACAACATTTACCATACGTGCATGGTACGAGACTTACCAACTTGCAATTTGGAATGTTATACATTAGATCATCATGCAAATCATATTTTCTTGCATTTTGGTTGATCCTAGAAATTTCACGCAACTCAAGGACCCTCAGAGAGAGTTGGAGATTTCGTTATTTTCATATTTGAGTTCTTCTCAAATTTTGAAGAGAGGATCATTGGATTTGTCGGAGTTTATTTGCCTTTTGTTTGGATAGAGAAAAATGCGTGTTTTCAAAAATTGCATTCTAGGTCCTGAGAAAAGTTCATTTTGTTTGACTCATTTTTAGGAGTCGGGGAAAATTTACTTTAGAAATTTTGGAGTTCGTTTAGATTTCTTTTCTGTGTTTTTCTGCGCGCGAAACCGTTTTAAAAAAAATCCCGCAGCGCCCCTGGGCCAAAGGCCCAGCCAGCCTGGCCTCTCCCGCGCGCCGCGCCAAGGCCAGCGCCGCCGCCTGCCTTGTGCCGCCGCCGCCCTAGGAGTCCTAGTAGGACTCAGTTTCATTTTTTTCCCTCTCCTTCTCTTTTTTTTGCCCCCTCCCCCAAGCAAACCCTCTCCCCTCACCTATATAAATACCCAAGCACCCCCCCTCTAAACCCACATAAAACCAAGCCCCAAGCCCTCCACCGCACCCTCACCCCGCGTCGCGCCCCTTGCCAGCGCCGCCCTCACCCCGCGCCTCCCAAGCCGCCGCCGCCGCCATACGCCACCGCCGCCGCCGCCCAACGCCGCCGCCGCCGGAGCCCCGTTCGCCGGAGCCTCACCGAGGTTGCCCCGCGTCTCTTTTTCTCCCCTCGGTTCGGTTTTTCCTATAAACCATTCCGGTTCTTTTCTTCTCTTCCGATTCGTTTTCTTTCCGGTTCTTTTCTAAACCGTTCCGGTTTTCTAGATCCGTTTTTCGTTCGGTTTTCTTCTCCGAAACCCTAGATCGGATTCGTTTTCTTTTCCGGTTTAGTTGCCTCGAGATAGTTCGCCGGACCGTTCGTCCTAACGAACGTGATTACTGGTTATTCCCGGTTAACGAACGTCCGTTTAACCATTCTTCTTTTTCTTTTCGCCGGATTAATTCCTCGATCGCGATCTCAGATCCGATCTTCGTTCTAGTTTATCTTCTCGCTCGTTTATCGGAATCAGGTGATTCAAGCGCCTGGAGTTTCGTTTTGAAACCACCGTTCCGACTAATCAACTTAAACAAGTTTTTGCTACGGTAAAATTTGACCTAGTTTCAACTTGCTAGAACCGAGTTGTTTTCTTCCGCCGTTTGTTTTCGGTTTCTTTGTTCGGTTCCTTCTCTCTTTGCAACCGGAGTTCTTAAGTTGAACTTTCTGGTTCAAACTCTTGTTCGAGTTTTACCTGTGCATTAGATGAGTACTTATTGTATGCTTGTTGTTTGTCTGTGATAGATTACCCGGATTGCGCCGCCTGTTACTTCGAATCTCTAGGACTCACGGATCATCAGCAAGGCAAGTAACACTTTGATCATACCTTTTCTACAACCCAATTTTATTGCATTAGATCAATCCTCACACATTGCATGATTAGGATCTAATTAAATTGTGGGATGGGAAGTAGATGAGGTAGTACCTATTACCTGCTTATTATGAAACCTTTGGGAGTACTTCTACGTTTGCTTATTATGCCATGCTATGCTAGTAGACGTGGATTGGGTGAGTGATATCCATGACAGATGTGAGATTGATAATTTTAATGGTTTATCTAAGGTGGCAACTTAAACACACATCTGGGTGGATTGAGGCACCTGATGTCTATTAGGACTTGCCTGTTTTCTTTTGGACCGCCACCCAGGCTCAAAGGGATCATAAGATCTTTCATGCTAAATACTTACGTGTGCAGCCACAAGCCAATATGGGCTCTGGCATAGTTGACTAAGTCGTGCGAACTCTTACAGGGTAGACTAGCAGATGTAGGGTAAAGTAGGTGTACCGGTCTATCCATCGTAAGGTGCAAGCGCTTCTGAAAGACTGTGTCTCGGTTATCCGTTTCTCAAACACCAGTAGTGCGAGAAATCCAACGGAGGCGATCGAGTCTTGTGGGGAAAAGTGCGCAAACCTCTGTAGAGTGTAATAAACTAATCATGATTAGCCGTGTCCCCGGTTATTGACATCATTGAGTATCTAGTACTTGAATATCATGTGAATCTCATCATGTTACTTCTAATTAATATTGTTGGGTTATTGATGACTACTTTTAATTGGGATTGAGAATGCTGTCAACCATTCTCAATGTTTAACAACCACCATGATAGTTAAATAAATTTATTCCTTTGTGGTAGGGAAAAACTGGCTTTACGCAAAATAGTAACCATAGAGCTTTCCACCAGCCAAATATGCATATAGTATAGTTGTTTCATTCCATTACTCTCTATGTGTTACCTTGCCAGCATATTCCATGTGCTGACCCATTTCGGGCTGCAACGTTAATGTTGCAGACTTTTCAGACGATGATTAAGGTGCTTTTAGGTCGTGGTTCTATACTCAGTGATGCCGTTGGAGTTGATGGACCCATTTATCTTCCAAGTCTTCCGCTGTTATCGATATTAGATGGCCTTAAGCCATATTATTGTAATAAGTTCTCTTTTGAGATATCGATGTAATAAGTGTGTGATTGCCACTCTGCTATAAATCCTTCGAAGTACTGTGTGGTATCAGCATTACTGATCCAGGGATGACACCGGAGCACAGTAGACTTGATCCATTTGGGTCGGGTCGCTACAGAGATGGTATCAAAGCACACGCTGACTGTAGGACACGACCACTAAGTTAAAGCCATAGATCACTATTCTCTCCTCATTTTCTAACTCCTCATCTTTTCTACTCTTTAGGATGAAGGACGCAAAGATTAAGTACGCTCAACCGGATGAAGGCACACCTTTTGGATTTCACTTGAAGGAAGTCACCAAGTACCTAAACATTGGATTACCAAGTTTCACGGGAACCTTCAATGCCACCCTACCTGAAGAGGAGCGCTGGAAGATTCAAGCTCATGTTCCGGGAAGGACATTCTCGCCAATCACGAAGCCCATAGATAGTATTTTCAATGCACCAACTTGGAGTCTAGGAAAGAGCATGGCAGCCCATATCACCATAGGACGCATTGGAGAAGTTTATCAAGAAGACCTCAAGGACACTATCTACCAGATTTGCGGACGCCGAGATGAACAATGGGAGTTAGTCAGCACCAAGAAGGATAGATCCATTGCAGCTTTCATCCAGGAGTTAAACCAGCACATTCGACGCCACGAGAACCAGATGTGCAATGATATGATAGAGTTGAAGAATGCGAAGGCAAGGATCATCGAGCTAGAAGGAGAACTGAAGGCTACACGCAAGGACTACATGGACGAGATCGTAGCCCTAGCAAGACACAATGGCGATCTTAAGCAAGAGATTGAAGAACTCAAGATGGAGTTAGCATCCAGGAAGGAAGACATGTACGTCGCATGTCCGGACAACTACATCATCATCGACGACACCGATTCGGGTCCAAGTGAACCCGAATTTGAAGACGAAGCTGGAGCGGTCATCATGGAGTCTTCCACCGGTTCAAATTTTTAGATGACCACCAAATATTAGTAGTATTCCCCCCCCCCCCCCCCATGTAAACATTATAGTTCGAGCACTTTTGCGATAGCTAGATCGATTGTAAGCCCTTGTTTGATTGAATGAAGTGATTTTGTGTGATTTTGCTCATGTGCATTGGGGTAGTGTTTTCTCTTTAGACCTCATTCTATTCTTATATCTCTTCTTTTCTAAACCCTCAGATGCCTCCGAGACGTGACAATGGATTTCCACCGGAGCTCACTCAGTTGATCCAACAGCAGAATCAATTGATGCAGATGTTAGTCCAGAATCAGCAAAACAACAACAACAACCCACCACCACCACCACCCCCTGTTGACCACTTAGCCCGTTTCCTTAGGCTGAATCCGCCGGTGTTTTCTAGTAGCATCGAGCCGATAGTAGCAGACGATTGGCTCCGCAAGATAGGAAGGGAGTTGACCACTGCAGGATGCACAGATGGTGAGAAAGTGAAGTTTGCCGCACATCAGCTTGAAGGACCCGCGGCAGCATGGTGGGAGAATTTCACAGCCACCTTCCCAGTTGACGCCGTCACATGGGATCAGTTTCAGCATACCCATGGAGGAAGTAGTTCGCACAACCATAACAGCCACAAGAATGGTAATGGGAATGGAGGAAGCAACGGCCAGAACCGTACCACCCCATCAACCCCATCCAAGAGAGACCTGAGTCAAGTCACCTGTTTCAAGTGTTCCAAGACCGGACACTATGCCAATGAATGTCCTGAAGGCCAGAATGGAAATGGCAGTGGAAGCTCAGGGAAGAAGCCGAACCCTTTCAATAGGGCACAAGTGAACCACGTTAACGTGGAGGAGGTTGAAGATCAGCCGGATGCAGTAATCGGTAAGTTTTTGGTTAAGTCATTTACCGCACTCGTTCTTTTCGATACTGGTGCATCACATTCATACATATCAAGGGGATTTGTGGAAAAATATATCCTGCCCACTAGGATTCTTAAAACACCTATGTTAGTAAGTTCGCCAGGAGCAGAGTACATGGCCAGTCAAGGATGCTTTCAAGTGCCATTAAGCATAGGAAGGCATGTTTTCCCAACAGATTTGATTATTCTGGAATCCCAAGGTTTGGATGTAATCCTCGGTATGGATTGGTTGTCAAAGTATGGAGGAAACATCGATTGTGCTAGTAATTCAATTTTGCTTACAACGCCAGGAGGAAGAAGGATCAAGTATGTATCCCGGCATGTGCCAAATAGGGCACAAGTAAACTGCCTAACGGGAGTTGTGCAGGAGGAAGTACCAGTGGTAAAGGATTATCCTGGTGTATTTCCTGAAGAGTTGCCAGGCATGCCACCAGATAGAGACATTGAGTTTTTGATTGAGTTATTGCCAGGTACAGGCCCAATATCAAAGAGACCGTACCAGATGCCTGCAAAGGATTTGGTGGAAATTAACAATCAGATTAAGGAGTTATTGGAGAAAGGTTACATTCGCCCAAGTTCTTCGCCTTGGGGATCACCCGTACTTCTAGTGGAGAAGAAGGATGGATCATTACGGATGGTTGTTGATTACCGTGGATTGAATGAAGTAACCATCAAGAACAAGTACCCACTGCCAATGATTAATGATCTGTTTGATCATTTGCAAGGAGCTAAAGTGTTTTCCAAGATCGATTTGCGATCAGGGTACCACCAGTTGAAGATTCGAGAGCAGGACATACCTAAGACAGCATTCACCACAAGATATGGATTGTATGAGTATACCATTATGTCATTTGGATTGACTAATGCGCCTACCTATTTTATGAACCTGATGAACAAAGTGTTTATGGAGTTTTTGGATAAGTTCGTCGTAGTGTTCATTGATGATATCCTGGTTTATTCTAAGAATGAAGAAGAGCATAAGGAACATTTGCATTTGGTTTTGGAGAAACTAAGGGAACATCAGTTATATGCCAAATTTAGCAAATGTGAGTTTTGGTTGAAGGAAGTAGGATTCCTCGGACACGTTATATCCGGAGAAGGGATAGCAGTTGACCCCGCAAAGGTTGAGACCGTAACCGAATGGGAAGCACCAACGACAGTTGGAGAGATCCGGAGTTTTCTTGGACTCGCAGGATACTACCGGAGATTCATTGAGAACTTTTCAAAGATTGCGAAGCCTATGACGGAGTTGTTGAAGAAGGATACCAAGTTCAATTGGACTGAGGAGTGTGAGGCTAGTTTCCAGGAGTTGAAGAAACGATTGGTTACCTCACCAGTGTTGATTTTGCCAGATCGGACTAAGGATTATGAGGTATATTGCGACGCTTCACGTCGGGGACTTGGAGCAGTGCTTATGCAGGAAGGGAGAGTTGTTTCGTATGCTTAACGACAACTGAAGCCTCATGAGTTGAACTACGCCACGCATGATTTGGAGTTAGCAGCCGTAGTGCATGCATTGAAGACGTGGAGACATTTCCTCATTGGAAATCATTGTGAGGTGTACACGGATCACAAGAGTTTGAAGTACATTTTCACGCAGAAGGAGTTGAATCTCAGACAAAGGAGATGGTTGGAGCTCATCAAGGATTATGATATGAGATTGCATTACCATCCCGGAAAAGCTAATGTAGTAGCTGATGCATTGAGCCATAAGAGCCATGTCAATACGTTAATGACGGGAGAAATATCCAGGGAGTTAGCAGAAACCCTTCATGGAGTAAGTTTAGAGATAGTTCCGAAAGGCTATGTAGCAGCATTGGAGATTCAGTCAACATTGATGGACAAAATCAAAGAGGCTCAGAAATCTGACAAGGAGATTGCTGCTATAAAGGAGAAACTAAGCAAAGGAAAAGCAAAGGGATTTTGTGAGGATGAGCACGATACCCTATGGTTTGAGGACCGTGTTTATGTGCCAAATGACCCGGAGATCAGGAAGTTGATTCTACAAGAGGCACATGATTTACCCTATTCGATTCACCCGGGAAATACCAAGATGTATTTGGATTTGAAGGAGACATTCTGGTGGACCGAAATGAAGAAGGACATTGCAGCATATGTAGCAGTTTGTGACGTATGTCATAGAGTAAAGGCAGAGCATCAGAAGCCAGCCGGATTGTTGCAACCATTGCCGATACCCGAATGGAAGTGGGATAAGATAGGCATGGATTTTATCACAGGACTACCCAAGACGAAGGCAGGATATGACTGTTGGGGAACGCAGTAATTTCAAAAAAATTCCTACGCACACGCAAGATCATGGTGATGCACAGCAACGAGAGGGGAGAGTGTTGTCTACGTACCAACGCAGACCGACTGCGGAAGCGATCACACAACGTAGAGGAAGTAGTCGTACGTCTTCTTCCCGATCCGACCGATCCAAGCACCGTTACTCCGGCACCTCCGAGTTCTTAGCACACGTTCAGCTCGATGACGTTCCTCGGGCTCCGATCCAGCAGAGCGTCGAGGAAGAGTTCCGTCAGCACGACGGCGTGGTGACGATCTTGATGTACTACCGACGCAGGGCTTCGCCTAAGCACTGTAACGGTATGATCGAGGTGGAATTTGGTGGCAGGGGGCACCGCACACGGCTAAGGAACGATCAACAATGATCAACTTGTGTGTCTATGGGGTGCCCCCTGCCCCTGTATATAAAGGATGAAGGAGGAGGAGGCCGGCCAAGGCATAAGGTGCGGCCAGGATGGGAGTCCTACTAGGACTCCAAGTCCTAGTAGGAGTCCATCAAGAGGGGAGGAAGGGAGAAGGAATAGGAGGAGAAGGAGAGGTGGCCGGCCCCCTTTTCCCTAGTCCAATTCGGACCAAATGGGAGGGGGGGCGCAGCAGCCTTTTCCTCTTCCCACTAAAGCCCATCAAGGCCCATTACTTCTCCCGTAACTACCCGCTACTCCGAAAAATACCCGAATCACTCGGAACCTTTCCGATGTCCGAATATAGTCGTCCAATATATCGATCTTTACGTCTCGACCATTTCGAGACTCCTCGTCATGTCCCCGATCTCATCCGGGACTCCGAACTCCTTCGGTACATCAAAACTCATAAACTCATAATACAACTGTCATCGAAACCTTAAGCGTGCGGACCCTACGGTTCGAGAACAATGTAGACATGACCGAGACACGTCTCCGGTCAATAACCAATAGCGGTACCTGGATGCCCATATTGGCTCCTACATATTCTACGAAGAACTTTATCGGTTAGACCGCATAACAACATACGTTGTTCCCTTTGTCATCGGTATGTTACTTGCCCGAGATTCGATCGTCGGTATCCAATACCTAGTTCAATCTCGTTACTGGCAAGTCTCTTTACTCGTTCCGTAATACATCATCCCGCAACTAACTCATTAGTTGCAATGCTTGCAAGGCTTAAGTGATGTGCATTACCGAGAGGGCCCAGAGATACCTCTCCGACAATCGGAGTGACAAATCCTAATCTCGAAATACGCCAACCCAACATCTACCTTTGGAGACACCTGTAGTACTCCTTTATAATCACCCAGTTACGTTGTGACGTTTGGTAGCACCCAAAGTGTTCCTCCGGCAAACGGGAGTTGCATAATCTCATAGTCATAGGAACATGTATAAGTCATGAAGAAAGCAATAGCAACATACTAAACGATCGTGTGCTAAGCTAATGGAATGGGTCATGTCAATCAGATCATTCAACTAATGATGTGACCTCGTTAATCAAATAACAACTCTTTGTTCATGGTTAGGAAACATAACCATCTTTGATTAATGAGCTAGTCAAATAGAGGCATACTAGTGACACTCTGTTTGTCTATGTATTCACACATGTATTATGTTTCTGGTTAATACAATTCTAGCATGAATCATAAACATTTATCATGATATAAGGAAATAAATAATAACTTTATTATTGCCTCTAGGGCATATTTCCTTCAATGACTCGATATGGGTAGTAGTTGATTGTTTGACGAAGGTAGCACATTTCATTCCAGTCAAGACCACTTACACCAGTGCTAAGTTGGCAAAGATATACATGACTAGGATCATTTGTTTGCATGGAGTTCCGAGGAGTATTGTATCAGATAGAGGAACCCAATTTACCTCAAAGTTTTGGAATCAGTTGCATGAAACTTTGGGAACCAGGCTAGAGTTCAGCACCGCATTTCATCCGCAGACAGATGGACAGACCGAGAGAGTCAATCAGATTTTGGAAGATATGCTGAGAGCTTGTGCACTAGATTATGGATCTAGTTGGGACGATAACTTGCCGTACGCGGAGTTTTCCTATAACAACAGTTACCAAACCAGTTTGAAGATGGCACCTTTTGAAGCTTTATACGGAAGGAGGTGCAGGACACCGTTGTCATGGGACGAAGTTGGAGATCGCCAGTTCTTTGGACCGGATTTGATTAAGGAGTCTGAACGGAAAGTTAAGTTGATTCGCGATAGGCTCAAGGTAGCCTAGTCTAGGCAGAAGAGCTACGCAGATTCTAAATGCAAGGAGACAGTTTACGAAACCAGAGACAGAGTTTATCTCCGAGTATCCCCACTACGAGGAGTTAAGCGATTTGGAGTTAAGGGAAAGTTAGCACCGCGTTTCGTTGGACCATATAAGATCTTGCAACGTATGGGAGAAGTCGCGTATAAGTTGGAATTACCAGAGGGACTGTCAGGAGTTCACGACGTATTCCATGTTTCCCAGCTGAAGAAATGTCACGCCGAGATGGCGGAGGTAGCACTAAGAGACACAGTGCCACTTGAAGCGATTCAGTTGAAGGACGACTTAACGTATGAAGAGAAACCAGTCAAGATTCTCGATTATGCCAGCAGAGTTACCCGCAGCAAGGTTATCAAGTTTTGCAAAGTTTAGTGGAACCACCACTCAGAGGATGAAGCCACCTGGGAGAGAGAAGAAGATTTGCTCAAGGACCACCCTCACCTATTTTCTAGCCAACCCGAATCTCGAGGGCGAGATTCATCTTAAGGGGGGTAGGTTTGTAACATCCCAAATTTGCAATTTGGAATGTTATACATTAGATCATGATGCAAATCATATTTTCTTGCATTTTGGTTGATCCTAGAAATTTCACGCAACTCAAGGACCCTCGAAGAGAGTAGGAGATTTCATTATTTTCATATTTGAGTTCTTCTCAAATTTTGAAGAGAGGATCATTGGATTTGTCAGACTTTATTTGCCTTTTCTTTGGATAGGGAAAAACGCGTGTTTTCAAAATTGCATTCTAGGTCCCGAGAAAAGTTCATTTTGTTCGACTCATTTTTAGGAGTCAGGGAAAATTTACTTTAGAAATTTTGGAGTTCGTTTAGATTTCTTTTCTGTGTTTTTCTGCGCGCGAAACCGTTTAAAAAAATCCCGCAGTGCCCCTGGGCCAAAGGCCCAGCCGGCCGGGCCTCTCCCGCGCGCCGCGCCAAGGCCAGCGCCGCCACCTGCCTTGTGCCGCCGCCGCCCTAGGAGTCCTAGTAGGACTTCGTTTCGTTTTTTTCCCTCTCCTTCTCTTTTTCTTGCCCCCTCCCCCAAGCAAACCCTCTCCCCTCACCTATATAAATACCCAAGCACCCCCCCCCCTCTAAACCCACATCAAACCAAGCCCCAAGCCCTCCACCGCGCCCTCACCCCGCGCCGCGCCCCTTGCCCGCGCAGCCCTCACCCCGCGCCTCCCAAGCCGCCGCCCAACGCCGCCGCCGCCGGAGCCCCGTTCGCCGGAGCCTCGCCGAGGTTGCCCCGCGTCTCTTTTTCTCCCCTCGGTTCGGTTTTTCTTATAAACTGTTCCGGTTCTTTTCTTCTCTTCCGATTCGTTTTCTTTCCGGTTCTTTTCTAAACCGTTCCGGTTTTCTAGATCGGTTTTTCGTTCGGTTTTCTTCTCCAAAACCCTACATCAGATCCGTTTTCTTTTCCGGTTTAGTTGCCTCGAGACCGTTCGCCGGACCATTCGTCCTAACGAACGTGATCACCGGTTATTCCCGGTTAACGAACGTCCGTTTAACCGTTCTTCTTTTTCTTTTCCCCGGATTAATTCCTCGATCGCGATCTCAGATCCGATCTTCGTTCTAGTTTATCTTCTCGCTCGTTTATCGGAATCAAGTGATTCAAGCGCCTGGAGTTTCGTTTCGAAACTACCGTTCCGAATAATCAACTTAAACAAGTTTTTGCTACGGTAAAATTTGACCTAGTTTCAACTTGCTAGAACCGAGTTGTTTTCTTCCGCTGTTTGTTTTCGGTTTCTTTGTTCGGTTCCTTCTCTCTTTGCAACCGGAGTTCTTAAGTTGAACTTTCTGGTTCGATCTCTTGTTCGAGTTTTACCTGTGCATTAGATGAGTACTTATTGTATGCTTGTTGTTTGTCTGCGATAGATTACCCGGATTGCGCCGCCTGTTACTTCGAATCTCTAGGACTCGTGGATCATCAGCAAGGCAAGTAACACTTTGATCATACCTTTTTCTACAACCCAGTTTAATTGCATTAGATCAATCCTCACACATTGCATGATTAGGATCTAATTAAATTGTGGGATGGGAAGTAGATGAGGTAGCACCTATTACCTGCTTATTATGAAACCTTTGGGAGTTACTTCTACGTTTTCTTATTATGCCATGCTATGCTAGTAGACGTGGATTGGGTGAGTGATATCCATGACAGATGTGAGATTGATAATTTTAATGGTTTATCTAAGGTGGCAACTTAAACACACATCTGGGTGGATTGAGGCACCTGATGTCTATCAGGACTTGCCTGTTTTCTTTTGGACCGCCACCCAGGCTCAAAGGGATCATAAGATCTTTCATGCTAAATACTTACGTGTGCAGCCACAAGCCAATATGGGCTCTGGCATAGTTGACTAAGTCGTGCGAACTCTTACAGGGTAGACTAGAAGATGTAGGGGAAAGTAGGTGTACGGTCTATCCATCGTAAGGTGCAAGCGCTTCTGAAAGACTGTGTCTCGGTCATCCGTTTCTCAAACACCAGTAGTGCGAGAAATCCAACGGAGGCGATCGAGTCTTGTGGGGAAAAGTGCGCAAACCTCTGCAGAGTGTAATAAACTAATCATGATTAGCCGTGTCCCCGGTTATGGACATCATTGAGTATCTAGTACTTGAATATCATGTGAATCTCATCATGTTTCTTCTAATTAATATTGTTGGGTTATTGATGACTACTTTTAATTGGGATTGAGAATGCTGTCAACCATTCTCAATGTTTAACAACCACCATGATAGTTAAATAAATTTATTCCTTTGCAGTAGGGAAAAACTGGCTTTACGCAAAACAGTAACCATAGAGCTTTCCACCAGCCAATATGCATATAGTATAGTTGTTTCATTCCATTACTCTCTATGTGTTACCTTGCCAGCATATTCCATGTGCTGACCCATTTCGGGCTGCAACGTTAATGTTGCAGACTTTTCAGACGACGATTAAGGTGCTTTTAGGTCGTGGTTCTATACTCAGTGATGCCGTTGGAGTTGATGGACCCATTTATCTTCCAAGTCTTCCGCTGTTATCGATATTAGATGGCCTTAAGCCATATTATTGTAATAAGTTCTCTTTTGAGACATCGATGTAATAAGTGTGTGATTGCCACTCTGCTATAAATCCTTCGAAGTACTGTGTGGTGTCAGCATTACTGATCCAGGGATGACACCGGAGCACAGTAGACTTGATCCATTTGGGTCGGGTCGCTACATAGCATGACTCTAACATTACCACCTTTATATCTCAAAACATCTATCAAGAAACATAGTATTCAATGCACTCTATATGAAAGTTTTTATTGTACCCATCTTGAATGCCTATCATATTAGGACTAATTTTATAGCCAAAGCAAATTACCATGTTTTTCTAAAAGACTATCAAAATAATATAAGTGAATCATGAGAGATCAATAATTTCTACAAAATAAAACCACCACCGTGCTCTAAAAGATATAAGTGAAGCACTAGAGCAAAATTATATAGCTCAAAAGATATAAGTGAAGCACATAGAGTATTCTAATAAATTCCGATTCATGTGTGTCTCTCCCTAAAGGTGTGCACAGCAAGCATGATTGTGGTAAACTAAAAAGAAAAGACTCAAATCATACAAGACGCTCCAAGAAAAACACATATCATGTGGTGAATAAAAATATAGCATCAAGTAAAGTTACCGATAGACGAAGACGAAAGAGAGGATGCCTTCCAGGGCATCCCCAAGCTTAGTCTTTTGGTTGTCCTTGGATTTTACCTTGGGGTGCCTTGGTAATCCCCAAGCTTAGGCTCTTGCCACTCCTTGTTCCAAAATCCATCAAATCTTTACCCAAAAACTTGAAAACTTCACAACACAAAACTTAACAGAAAATCTCATGAGCCCCATTAGTATAAGAAAACAAATCACCACTTAAGGTACTGTAATGAACTCATTCTTTATTTATATTGGTGTTAATCCTACTGTATTCCAACTTCTATATGGTTCATACCCCCTCATACTAGTCATAGATTCATCAAAATATGCAAACAACACACGAAAAACAGAATCTGTCAAAAACAGAACAGTCTGTAGTAATCTGTAGGTTTCGAATACTTATGTACCTGCAAAAATTCTACCAAATTAGGAAGACCTAAATAATTTGTATATTTACCTACTGTAGTTGGAATCAGCATTTTATCGCTCTCTAGTTAAAAATGAAAATTATTCTCATGAGTGCATAGTTTCTGTTTTTTCAGCAAGATCAAATAACAATCATCCAAGAAGATCCTAAAGGCTTTACTTGGCACAATCACTAATTAAAGCATAAAAACACAATCATAACAGAGGATAGATGATTTATTTATTACTAAACGGGAACAAAAGCAAGAACAAAAATAAAATTGGGTTGCCTCCCAACAAGCGCTATCGTTTAACGCCCCTAGCTAGGCATAAAAACAAGAATAGATCTAGGTATTGCCATCTTTGGTGTTTATCTTTTTAATGGAGTTATGTTCGGATCTGGGAGGTTCCTTACATTTCCCTTCATGCTCGGAGATCTTTAGATCTAGAGCATCCAACCGCTTATTGCAAAGTGTAATCAACATATTCATGCGGTTAAGATCTCCACCAACATTTTTAAGAGGTTCAATAAAAAAATTCAATTCACATAATTTCTCTAAGTTTTGGGTTCCTTCTTGCGTAAGGTGAAGTCCCTTTTGTGGGGGAAGTTATCCTACTATCCCCTCTATAATTTCATAAGCTATACTAGATTCAACTTCAATAAAGTTCCCTTTGGTGGAAAAATCAAGGAGTTGTCTATGGGGTAAGGTAAGGCCAACATAAAAATTGTGAAGTAAAATCTTGAAATCACCCTCTATGGTGCAACTATGATAAGATTCTACCATCCTATACCAAGCATCTTTTAAGATTTCTCCTTGTCTTTGTTTGAAGTGGAGAACTTCAAAATCAGGAGTACTAATAGTGATAGAAGGACTAGCCATAACAGAAAAATAAATGATCTAACACACGGGCACACGAGAAGCAAGAAAAAAAGAGACGAACGGAAAAAGGGCGAACGGAAAAGAGGCGAATAAAACGGCAAGGGTGAAGTGGGGGAGAGGAAAAAGAGAGGCGAATGGCAAATAATGTAATGCAAGGGATAAGAGTTTGTGATGGGTACTTGCTATGTCTTGACTTGTGTGTAGATCTCCCCGACAACGGCGCCAAAAATCCTTATTGCTACCTCTTGAGCATGCGTTGGTTTTCCCTTGAAGAGGAAAGGGTGATGCATCAAAGTAGCGTAAGTATTTCCCTCAGTTTTTGAGAACCAAGGTATCAATCCAGTAGGACACTACACGCAAGTCCCCTAGTAACTGCACAAACAAACAAGAACCTCGCAACCAACGCGATAAAGGGGTTGTCAATCCCTTCACGTTCACTTATGAAAGTGAGATCTGATAGAGATAATAAGATAAATATTTTTGGTATTTTTGTGGTATAGATTGGAAAATAAATATTGCAAAATAGATAGTAAACTAGAATTGTAGATTGGAAACTTATATGGTATAAAGTAGACCCGGGGGCCACAGGTTTCACTAGTGGCTTCCCTCAAGATAGCATGTATTACGGTGGGTGAACAAATTACTGCCGATCAATTGGTAGAAAAGCGCATAGTTATGATGATGTCTGAGGCAATGATCATGAATATAGGCATCACGTCCGTGACAAGTAGACCGAAACAATTCTGCATCTACTACTATTACTCCACACATCGACCGCTATCCAACAAGCATCTAGAGTATTAAGTTCATAAGAACGGAGTAACGCATTAGGCAAGATGACATGATGTAGAGGGATAAACTCAAGCAATATGATATAAAGCCCATCTTTTTATCCTCGATGGCAACAATACAATACGTGTCGTTTCCCTTTCTGTCACTGGGATAGATCACCGCAAGATTGAACCCAAAGCTAAGCACTTCTCCCATTGCAAGAAAGATCAATCTAGTAGGCCAAACTAAACCGATAATTCGAAGAGACATGCAAAGATATCAAATCATGCATATAAGAATTCAGAGAAGGATCAAATAATATTCATAGATAATCAAGTTCATAAACCCACAATTCATTGGATCTCGACAAACACACCGCAAAAAGAGTTACATCGAGTAGATCTCCAAGAAGATCGAGGAGAACATTGTATTGAGATCCAAAGAGAGAGAAGAAGCCATCTAGCTAATAACTATGGACCTGAAGGTCTGTGGTAAACTACTCACACATCATCGGAGACGCTATGGTGTTGATGTAGAAGCCCTCCGTGATCGAATCCCCCTCCGGCAGATCGCCGAAAAGGCCCCAAGATGGGATCTCACGGGTACATAAGGTTGTGGCGGTGGAAAAGGTGTTTCGTGGCTCTCCCCGAAGGTTTCAGGGTATACGAGAATATATAGGTGAAAGAAGTAGGTCGGTGGAGCTGCGAGGGGCCCACGAGGGTGGGGGCGCGCCTGGCCCCCCTGGGCGCGCCCTCCTACCTCGTGGCCACCTTGCTGCTTCCTTGATGTCCACTCCAAGTCTCCTGGATCATGTTTGTTCCAAAAATGTTCCTCGCGAAGGTTTCATTCCGTTTGGATTCCATTTGATATTCCTTTTCTATGAAACACTGAAATAGGCAAAAAAAACAGCAATTTGCACTAGGCTTTAGGTTAATATGTTAGTCCCAAAAATAATATAAAAAGGTATAATACAGCCCATTAAACATCCAAAACAGATAATATAATAGCATGGAACAATCAAAAATTATAGATATGTTGGAGACATATCAACCCAAGATTGTTCAGATCCACTGTTGTCATTCCATACTGTGGGTCTACCTGTACCCTGCCTCCTGACAGATTAACCCATTTGCACTGAAACAAAGGGACCTTAAAATCATGTCCATAGTCAAGTTTCCATATGTCCACTATGTAACCAATAATATGTGTCCTTTCCCCTCTTGGTTGCTGCATCAAAGCGGACACCACTATTTTGGTTGGTGCTCTTTTGATCTTGGGCGATCATGTAAAGTGTATTCCCATTTATCTCATACCCATTGTAAGTCAATACATTCAAGATGGTCCCCCGGCCAACGAGTACAGCTCATTAGAAACAGTGTTGTCACCCATGAGACATGTTTTCAACCAACTGCTGGAAGTCCTGATGTGTTCACATGTAATCCAGTCGTCACACTGCTCCGGGTGTTTGGAGCGCAGAATATTCTTGTGCTCATTGACATAGGGGTCACCAAGGTAGAATTCTATAGAACTGTGTAGTGTGCTTGAGACCAAGAATGCCCGTCCCTACATATTATTGAGTCTGCTCCTAGCGTGCCTTCTCCAGTCAGTCTCCCCTCATACCGCGATTGAGGAAGACGAATCTTCTTAAGGTCAGGAATGAAGTCAACACAAAACCCAATGACCTCCTTTGTTTGATGGCCCATGGAGATTCTTCCTTCTGGCCTAGCACGGTTATGAACATATTTCTTTAAGACTCCCATGAACCTCTCAAAGGGGAACATATTGTGTAGAAATACATGGCCCAGAATGACAATCTCATCGACTAGATGAACTAGGACATGCGTCATGATATTGAAGAAGGATGGTGGGAACACCATCTTGAAACTGACAAGACATTGTGCCATATCACTCCTTAACCTTGGTAGGATTTCTAGATTGATCACCTTCTGAATGATTGCATTGAGGAACGCACATAGCTTCACAATGGCTAATCGAACATTTTCCGTAGAAGCCCCCTCAATGCAACCGGAAGCAGATGCGTCATAATCATGAGGCAGTCATGCGACTTTAGGTTCTGGAACTTTTTCTATGCCATATTTATTATTCCCTTTATACTCCACGAGAAGCTAGATGGGACCTTCATACTAAGCAAGCATTCAAATAAGATTTCCTTCTCTTCTTTGGTAAGAGCGTAGCTGGCAGGACCATCATACTGCTTTGGAGGCATGTCGTATTTTCGTGCACACGTTGCTCGTCCTCCCATGCCTCCGGTGTATCATTTGTCTTCCCAAACACGCCCAAGAAGCCTAGCAGGTTCACGCAAAGATTATTCGTCACATGCATCATGTCGATTGCAGAGCGGACCTCTGGGTCTTTCCAATAGGGTAGGTCCCAAAATATAGATTTCTTCTTCCACATGGGTGTGCGTCCCTCGGTATCATTTGGAACAGATAGTCCACTGCGAACCTTTCCAAAGATTACTTTTAAATCATTGACCATAGCAAGTATGTCATCACTAGTACGGACGGCGGGCTTCTTTCGGTGATATGCCTCGCCTTTGAAATGCTTGCCTTTCTATCGACATTGATGGTTGGTCAGAAGAAATCAAGGATGCCCCAGGTACACATTCTTCCTGCATTTGTCCAAATATATACTTTCGGTGTCATCTAAACAGTGCGTGCATGCGTGGTATCCCTTGTTTGTCTGTCCTGAAAGGTTACTGAGAGCAGGCCAACCATTGATGGTTACAAATAGCAACGCATGTAGGTCAAATTCCTGCTGGTCTTTGCTCATCCCACACACGTGCACCTTTTCCATTCCATAGCTGCAAAAGTTCTTCAACTAATGGCCTTAGGTACATATCAATGTCATTGTCGGGTTGCTTAGGGCCTTGGATGAAAACTGGCATCATAATGAACTTCTGCTTCATGCACAACCAAGGAGGAAGGTTATAGATACATAGAGTCACAGGCCAGGTGTTGTGATTACTTCTCTTCTCCCCAAAAGGATTAATGTCATTCGTGCTTAAACCAAACCATACGTTCCTTGCGTCACCTGCAAAGTCCCCCCAGTTTCTCTCGATTTTTCTCCACTGCAACCCGTCAGTGGGTGCTCTCAACTTCTTGTCTTTCTTATGGTCATCTTTGTGCCATCACATTAACTTGGCATGCTCTTTTTTTCTGAACAGACGTTTCAACCATGGTATTATAGGAGCATACCACATCATCTTGGCAGGAACCCTCTTCCTGGGCCGCTCGCTCTCAATATCACCAGGGTCACCTCGTCTGATATTATACCGCAATGCACCGCATACCGGGCATGCATTCAAATCCTCCTACGCACCGTAGTAGAGGATGCAGTCATTAGGACATGCATGTATCTTCTGCACCTCCAAAACTAGAGGGCATAGAACCTTCTTTGCTCTGTACATACTGTCAGGCAATTCATTATCCTTTGGAAGCTTCTTATTCAATATTTTCAGTAGCTTCTCAAGTCCATTGTCAGATACACCATTGTCTGCCTTCCACTTTAGCAATTATAGTGTGGTACCGAGCTTTGTGGTGCCATCCTCGCAATTTGGGTACAACCCTTTTTTGTGATCCTCTAACATGCGATCAAACTCAACTTCTCCTTTTCACTTTCGCATTGTCTCTTTGCATCAACAATGACCCGGCGAAGATCATCATCGGGCACATCGTCTGGTTCTTCTTGATCTTCAACTTCCACTATTGCAGCATCACCGTATTTAGGGGCCACATAGTTTTCATCATCATCTTCTTCTTCGTTGTCTTCCATCATAACCCCTCTTTCTCCGTTCTTGGTCCAAACATTATAGTGTGGCATGAAACCCTTATGAAGCGGGTGGTGTGAAGGATTTTTCGGTCAGAGTAAGATTTCGTGTTCCCACATATAGGGCATGGACAACACATAAAACCACTTTGCTTGTTTGCCTCAGCCACTTCTAGAAAATTATGCACGCCCCTAATGTACTCGGAGGTGCGTCTGTTACGTACATCCATTGTCGGTTCACCTGCGTGCATTATATATAATTAGGTGTGTCAAAAACCATTACAAAACATCATGAATACAGAAGTGACGAAATTAATAGAAGTTCATCATCACATTAAAACCAAAGCACAATAGTGATCAAATGTTCATACATATATAGTTCTCATTGAATAACATATAGCTCTCTAGAGCATCTAATTAAACCATACATTGAAACTATGTAAAACATTTCAATGCAACAACAAATGCGATCATAATCGCAACTAAGGTAACAATTGATCCAATGGCATAATGATACCAAGCCTCAGTATGAATGGCATATTTTCTAATCTTTCTAATCTTCAAGCGCATTGCATCCATCTTGATCTTGTGATCATCGACGACATCCGGAACACACAACTCCAATCTCATATTCTCCACAATTCTTTTCATTTTTTTCTTTAGGTAATTGTTTTCTTCTTCAACTAAATTTAACCTCTCGATAATAGGGTCGGTTGGAATTTCTGGTTCACATACCTCCTAGATAAAAACATCTATGTCATGTTGGTCGGCATAATTGTCATAAACACTAAATGAACCAAATAGTTATGAAAGATAATATATATACCACATCCGAATCATAGACAGGACGAGGCCGATGGACGCGGATACCAAAACCATCACACTATATAATAACAAAGAATAATAAAAGTACAAAAATTACACAAGTATCAATCTAAATCATATAAGTTGGAACTTTTTTCTTCTAGAAAGAAGATAAGAACAAGAAGCTCACCACGGTAGTGCAGGCGGCGAGATCGGCGCGGGCGATTGACGGTGGTGAGGACGGGGACGGGACATGACGGACCGCCAAACCTAGACAAATCTTGAGGAAAATGGAGTTTGGACAAGGAGCTTCGAGAGGATAAAGCTTAAGTGTGGCTCGGGCATTTCATCAAACACCTCGTGTGCATAGGAGGTGAGTGATAACCAACAAGTATAAGGGATCGCAACAGTTTTCGAGGGTAGAGTATTCAACCCAAATTCATTGATTCGACACAAGGGGAGCCAAAGAATATTCTCAAGTATTAGCAGTTGAGTTGTCAATTTAACCACACTTGAAAGACTTAATATCTGCAGCAAAGTATTTAGTAGCAAAGTAGTATGGAAGTAACGGTAACGTGGGAAAAGTAACAGTAGCAGTTTTTGTAGTAATCATAACAGTGGCAACGGAAAAGTAACTAAGCAAAGATCAATATGTGAAAAGCTCATGGGCAATGGATCAATGATGTATAATTATGTCGGATGTGATTCCTCATGCAATAGTTATAACATAGGGTGACACAGAACTAGCTCCAGTTAATCAATGTAATGTAGGCATGTATTCCGAATATAGTCATACGTGCTTATGGAAAAGACTTGCATGACATCTTTTGTCCTACCCTCCCGTGACAGCGGGGTCCTATTGGAAACTAAGGGATATTAAGGCCTCCTTTTAATAGAGTACCGGACCAAAGCATTAACACTTAGTAAATACATGAACTCCTCAAACTATGGTCATCACCGAGAGTGGTCCCGATTATTGTCACTTCGGGGCTACCGGATCATAACACATAGTGGGTGACTATTGAATTGCAAGATAGGATAAAGAACTCACATATATTCATGAAAACATAATAGGTTCAGATCTGAAATCATGGCACTCGGGCCCTAGTGACAAGCATTAAGCATAGAAAAGTCATAGCAACATCAATCTTAGAACATAATGGATACTAGGGATCAAACCCTAGCAAAACTAACTTGATTACATGGTAAATCTCATCCAACCCATCACCGTCCAGCAAGCCTACGATGGGATTACTCACGCACGACGGTGAGCATCATGAAATTGATGATGGAGGAAGGTTGATGACGACGACAGCGACAGATTCCCCTCTCCGAAGCCCCGAACAGACTCCGGATCAGCCCTCCCAAGAGAGATTAGGGCTTGGCGGTGGCTCCGTATCGTAAAACGCAATGAATCCTTCTCTCTGATTTTTCTCTCCCCGAACATGAATATAAGGAGTTGGAGTTGACGTCGGTGGAGCCTCAGGGGGCCCACGAGGCAGGGGGCGCGCCCTCCACCCTCGTGGACAGGGTGTGAGCCCCCTGATGTTGAATCTTTCGCCGGTATTTTTTATTAATTCCAAAATGTGTCTCCGTTGATTTTCAGGACATTTCGAGAACTTCTATTTCTGCACAAAAATAACACCATGTCAATTCTGCTGAAAACAACGTCAGTCCGGGTTAGTTCCATTCAAATCATGCAAGTTAGAGTCCAAAACAAGGGCAAAAGTGTTTGGAAAAGTAATACGTTGGAGACGTATCAACTCCCCCAAGCTTAAACCTTTTCTTGTCCTCAAGCAATTCAGTTGACAAACTGAAAGTGATAAAGAAAAACTTTTACAAACTCTGTTTGATCCTGTTGTTGCAAATATGTAAAGCCAGCATTCAAGTTTTCAACAAAGATTAGGAACTAACCATATTCACAATAACATTTAGGTCTCACATTTACTCATATCAATGGCATAGTCAACTAGCGAGCAATAATAATAAATCTCGGATGACAACACTTTCTCAAAACAATCATAATATGATATAACAAGATGGTATCTCGCTAGCCCTTTCTGAGACCGCAAAACATAAATGCAGAGCACCCCTGAAGATCAAGGACTGGCTAGACATTATAATTCATGGTAAAAGAGATCCAGTCACAGTCATACTCAATGTAAATTACTAGCAATGCATGCAAATGACAGCGGTGCTCTCCTACTGGTGCTTTTTAATAAGAGGATGATGACTCAACATAAAAGTAAATAGATAGGCCCTTCACAGAGGGAAGCAAGGATTTGTAGAGGTGCCAGAGCTCAAGTTTTGAAACAGAGATAAATAATATTTTGAGTGGCATACTTTCATTGTCAACATAACAACCAAGAGATCTCGATATCTTCCATGCTACACACATTATAGGTGGTTCCCAAACAGAATGGTAAAGTTTATACTCCCCCACCACCAACAAACATCAATCCATGGCTTGTCCAAAACAATAGGTGCCTCCAACTAACAACAATCCTGGGGGAGTTTTGTTTGTAATTATTTTGATTTACGCATGGGACTGGGGATCCCGGTTACCAGCCATTTTCTCGTGAATGATGAGCGGAGTCCACTCATCTTGAGAATAACCCACCTAGCATGGAAGATATAAACAACCCTAGTTGATACATGAGCTATTCAAGCATACAAAACAGAATTTCATTCAAAGGTTTAGAGTTTGGCACATACAAATTTACTTGGAACGGCAGGTAAATACCGCATATAGGAAGGTATGGTGGACTCGTATGGAATAAATTTGGGGTTTATGGAAGTGGATGCACAAGCAGTATTCCCGCTTAGTATAAGTGAAGGCTAGAAAGAGACTGGGAAGCGACCAACTAGAGAGCGACAACAGTCATGAACATGCATTAAAATTAATCAACAATGAGTGCAGGCATGAGTAGGATATAATTCACCATGAACATAAATATCGTGGAGGCTATGTTGATTTTGTTTCAACAACATGCTTGAACATGTGCCAAGTCAAGCCACTCGAATCGCTAGAAGGAGGATACCACCCTATCATACCACATCACAACCATTTTAATAGCATGTTGGCACGCAAGGTAAACCATTATAAACGCCTAGCAAATTAAGCATGGCATGAGCAACTATAATCTCTAATTGTCATTGCAAACATGTTTCATTCATAATAGGCTGAATCAAGAATGATGAACTAATCGTATTTACAAAAATAAGATAGGTCGAGTTCATACCAGCTTCTCTCATCTCAATTAGTCCATAATATATCATCATTATTGCCTTTCACTCGCACGACTGAATGGTGTGGATAATAATAATAGTGCACGTGCATTGGACTAAGCTGGAATCTGCAGGCATTCAATACAAGGGAGAAGACAAGGTAATATAGGCTCTTGGTTAAATCAACAATAATGCATATGAGAGTCAATCAACATTTTCATCATGGTCTTCTCCTCTCGACCCCCAAAGAAAAGAAATAAAACTATTTACACGGTAAAGCTCCCAACAAGCAAGAGAAGAGCGAGAAATCTTTTGGGTTTTCTTTTAATTACTACTACTAAAGGCATGGAAAGTAAACTAGCTAAAAGCTACAACTATTTTTTTGGTTTTTCTTAAGGTTATTCAAACACATAAGAAAAAGGCTTAGAAAAGAAAATAAACTAGCATGGATAGTACAATAAAAAAGTATGAGCATAGACAACTAGAATGAGTGTGTGAACATGAATGTAATGTCGGTGAGAAATATGTACCCCCCAAGCTTAGGCTTTTGGCCTAAGTTGGTCTATGCCCATAGATCGAAGCTACTCTCTCCGATGTACTGAGGAGGGTCCTCAGGGTGCCACTGGTTGGCAATCTCCTCGGGATCCCACTGATAAACAGACTGTCGGTAAGGGTCAAGTGTTGGCTCAGGTTCAGGCTCTGGGACTTGTATCAGCCTCCAGTATGCATAAATGGCCTCTGGCAAGATGAGGTGCCTGCCTGAAAGTATGTTAAACAAAGAGGGTGCAGGCAAGGTAATAATCTCATAGTGAGTTTTATCAAATATCAAATTGTACTTAAGCATCTTCTTCTTATTTTTAATGATAAAATCATGTGCTACCATACTCTTTAATCTAGAAAAACAAGGGGCAACAACTTTTCCTCTTTCTCATAATGCCTAAAAGGTATCTCAAAGTGTTCAGCAAGGCGTGAAGCAAAGATGCCTCCGAAGATGGGGCCCTTTGTATGGTTCAGACTTAATCGTTTAGCAATAATGGCACCTAAGCTGAAAGTTGTATGACGAAACAAAGCATGGCGCAAAATGACAAGGTCAGGAGCACTAAGATTTCCACTATTCCCGCGACCAATTAAGCATCTACTAGCAGATATTCCAAAGTAACGTAGAACAGGAAAATGTATACTAGTAATTCTTGCATCTAAACCTTTCTTCATTTCCCCTACAACAATTCTATCAATAAATTAATCCACATCACTCCGGTGTGGTTCCTCGATGCTACCCACAAAGGGTATCTTGCAGACCCGACAAAAATCATGAAGTGACATCTCCTTAACCTCATCATATAAGTGAAACTCCACTGAAGGTGGTGATTTATTAGCATGGAAATAAAAAAATTGCACGAAAATATTAGTGAGTAGGAGATGCTGTTCGCGCTGGTCGTGGAGGAAGTCGGTGAGGCCTGCATTCTCAGCCAAGTAATAAAAGTCATCGTGAATTCCGGTGGCTCTCAAGAACGCGTCACAAGGCCATTTGCATGGCCGAACCTCCATAGTGTGAGGAAGATTGTATTTGGGCTTTTTATTCTCCTCATTCTTCTTATCCTTCGAGCTTCGGCTTGAAGAGCCCCTCAACAATCTCTTCACCATTTTCTTTCTCGAAGAACAATCTCCCCAAAAAGTTTCATGAATGGAGCTTTTAGCAAGGAGATCGAAAATGGCAGCAACAAGAGCTAGAACACGGGTTTGAGCTATGTGAGGATTTTTCTGGAGGAAGACGAAGTGAGTGGGTGCAGGAATAAGTGGAGGGGGTCCACGTGGGGCCCATGAGGCAGGGGGCGCACCCTAGGGGGTGGGCGTGCCCTGGGCCCTCGTGGCCAGATGGTGGGTCCCCCTGGTGTGTTCTCAGTGCGAGATATTCTTAAATATTCTACAAAAGATCATATTTCATTTTCAGGACATTTGGAGAACTTTTATTTTTGGGGTATTTTTTATTGCAAGGATAATTCAGAAAACAGATAGAAAATACTATTTTTGCTTTATTTATTCTAAATAACAGAAAGTAAAAGGAGGGTACAGAGAGTTGTGTTTTCTAACTTCATCCATCTCATGCTCATCAAAAGGAATCCACTAACAAGGTTGATCAAGTCTTGTTAACAAACTCTTTCCGAATCGCATGAAACCGGGGAATTTTCGAAAAACACTAGGTTACCTCAACGGGGATATGTATGTCCCCAACAATAAGAATATCATATTTCTTCTTGACAGTAGGAAGAGGGAATTCAAAACCTCCAATAGTAATCGTTGAAATTTTTCCAATACAATTAATACTATGGACTTGAGGTCGTTTCCTCGGAAAGTGTACCGTATGCTCATTACCATTAACATGAAAAGTGACATTGCCTTTGTTGCAATAAATAACAATCCCTGCAGTATTCAAAAAGGGTCTACCAAGAATAATAGACATACTATCATCCTTGGGAATATCAATAATAACAAAGTCCGTTAAAATAGTAACGTTTGCAACCACAATAGGCACATCCTCACAAATACCAATAGGTATAGCAGTTGATTTATCGTCCATTTGCAAAGATATTTCAGTAGGTGTCAGCTTATTCAAATCAAGTCTACGATATAAAGAGAGAGGCATAACACTAACACTGGCTCCAAGATCACATAAAGCAGTTTTAACATAGTTTCTTTTAATAGAGCATGGTATAGTTGGTACTCCTGGATCTCCTAGTTTCTTAGGTATTCCACCTTTAAAAGTATAATTGGCAAGCATGGTGGAAATTTGAGCTTCCTGTATATTTATTTTATTTGTAACAATATCTTTCATATACTTAGCATAAGGATTCATTTTAAGCATATTAGTCAAACTTATACGCAAAAAGATAGGTATAATCATTTCAGCAAAGCGCTCAAAATCCTCGTCATCCTTTTTCTTGGATGGTTTAGGAGGAAAAGGCATGGGTTTCTGAACCCATGGTTCTCTTTCTTTACCGTGCTTCTTAGCAATGAAGTCTCTCTTATCATAATGTTGATTCTTTGATTGTGGATTATCAAGATCAACAGCAGGTTCAATCTCTACATGATTGTTATTGCTAGATTGAGAATCACTATGAACATCATCATTAACATTATCACTAGGTTCATGCTCATTACCAGATTGTGTTTCACCATCAAAAATAGAAATATCATTGGGATTCTCAGGTGTGTCAAAAAAGGTTCACTAGAAGCATGTAAATCCTATCATTTTTAATTTTTTTCTGCTTAGAAGGACTAGGTGCATCAACATTAGTTCTCTGAGAATCTTGCTCAATTCTCTTAGGGTGGCCCTTGGGATACAAAGGTTCCTGAGTCATTATACCTCCTCTAGTCACAACTCTAACAGCATCAACGTATTTCTTATTATTTAATTCATTGAGCAAATCATTTTGAGCTTTAAGCACTTGTTCTACTTGAGTGGTAACCATAGAAGCATATTTACTAATAAGTTTAAGGTCACATTTAACTCTAGACATATAATCACTCAGGTGTTCAATCATATAAGCATTACGTTTCAATTGTCTACCAACATAAGCATTGAAGTTTTCTTACTTAACAATAAAATTATCAAACTCATCCAAGCATTGGCTAGCAGACTTATAACGAGGAATATCACCTTCATCAAATCTATAGAGAGAAATTACCTTTAATACCTGTGTCGGGTTATCAAGAACACGTATTTCTTCAATAGGTGGTAAATTCTTAACATCTTCAGCTTTAATACCTTTTTCTTTCATATATTTCTTTGCCTCTTGCATATCTTCAGGACTGAGAAATAGAATACCCCTTTTCTTCGGAGTTGGCTTAGGAGTTAGTTTAGGAAGTGTCCAATCATTATCATTACTCAATATATTATTCAATAGAAATTCAGCTTGCTCAACAGTTCTTTCCCTGAAAACACAACCAGCACAACTATCCAGGTGGTCTCTAGAAGCATCGGTTAGTCCATTATGAAAGATATCAAGTATTTCATTTTACTTGAGAGGATGATCAGGCAAAGCATTAAGTAATCGGAGAAGCCTCCCCCAAGCTTGTGGGAGACTCTCTTCTTCAATTTGCACAAAATTATATATTTCCTTTAAGGCAGCTTGTTTCTTATGAGCGGGGAAATATTTAGCATAGAAGTAATAAATCATATCCTGGGGACTACGCACACAACCAGGAGCAAGAGAATTAAACCATGTTTTAGCATCACCCTTTAATGAGAACAGAAATAACTTAAGGATATAGTAGTAACGAATTTTTTCCTCATGAGTGAATAGGGTGGCTATATCATTCAATTTAGTAAGATGCGCCACAACAGTTTCAGATTCATAGCCATAAAAAGGATCAGATTCAACCAAAGTAATTAACTCAGGATCGACAAAGAAATCATAATCCTTATCAGAAATACAGATAGGTGAAGTAGCAAAAGCAGGGTCATATTTCGTTCTAGCATTCAAAGACTTTTCTTTCAGCTTAGCTAACAGTTTCTTAAGATCGTATCTATCTTTGGAAGCAAAAAGGTCTCTAGTAGTTTCTTCATCCATAACATAACCCTCAAGCACATCAGGCAATTCATATCTAGAGGGAGAATCTTCATCATCACTTTCATCAATATTATCTGTTTCAATAATTTCATTCTCTCTAACCCTAGCAAGTTGTTCATCAAGAAATTCACCTAATGGCACAACATTATCGACCATAGAAGTAGTTTCATCATAAGCATCATGCATAGCAAAAGTGGCATCATCAATAACATGCGACATATCAGAATCAATAGCAGGTGTAGGTGTCGCAAATTTACTCATAACAGAAGGTGAATCAAGTGCAGAGCTAGATGGCGGTTCCTTACCTCCCCTTGTAGTTGAGGGAAAAATCTTGGTTCTTTCATCTTTCAAGTTCCTCATAGTGATCAACAGATATAAATCCCAGGTGACTCAAAGAATAGAGCTATGTGTCAGTGTCAAAACCGGCAGATCTCGGGTAGGGGGTCCCGAACTGTCCGTCTAAGGCTGATGGTAACAGAAGGCGGGGGACACAATGTTTACCCAGGTTCGGGCCCTCTCGATGGAGGTAATAACCTACTTCCTGCTTGATTGATCATGATGATATGAGTATTACAAGAGTTGATCTACCACGAGATTGTAGAGGCTAAACCCTAGAAGCTAGCCTATGATTATGATTGTTCTTGTCCTACGGACTAAACCCTCCGGTTTATATAGACACCGGAGGGGGCAAGGGTTACACAGAGTCGGTTACAAGGGAGGAGATCTACATATCCGAATTGCCAAGCTTGCCTTCCACGTAAAGGAGAGTCCCACCCAGACACAGGACGAAGTCTTCAATCTTGTATCCTCATAGTCCAACAGTCCGGCCAAAGTATATAGTCCGGCTGTCCGAGGACCCCCTAACCCAGGACTCCCTCAGTAGCCCCTGAACCAGGCTTCAATGACGACGAGTCCGGCGCACGGATTATCTTCTGCATTGCAAGGCAGGTTCCTCCTCCGAATACTCCATAGAAGATTTTGAACACAAGGATCGTGTCCGGCTCTGCAAAACAAATTCCACATACCACCGTAGAGAGTGCAATATTCCACAAGTCCAATCCGCTGACAACTTTTCCCAACGTGACACCATGCCACGATATGGTCTTTATTCGAACCGTTCTCCTTGACCAGCTACTGCGCATGTCGCGAGGCGGTTTTCTGGGCATGTCGTATCGAAGCAGAGATCGTGTCCCCCTATTTTAGGATTCTCATCAATACGGGTATGGGTAATCCAACAGCGTCTTCAGCGCGACGCTTGGGGAATAAGCGAGTTTACTAGGCAAGTGGGGAGGCGTTGGATCCCTGCCGCCTTTATAAGGAGATAAGGACTCCCCTTTTTTACCCACGCCTTCTCCTTCTTCTTATCCATTCCCCTCCGCTCGAGCCTCAGCGCCCAAGCGTTCATCCTCTCCGACCACAAAGGTCCTTCGAAAATGTCTGGATCCGGAGCAGGAGGCAAATGGATGGCCTCCACCATCCCGAAGAAGGATATCAAAAAGCTTTGGGAGGCCGGGTACCTGGCCCAGAAAATCAGCCACCGTCTCCCGACAGCAGGACAGATCGTCCCTACTCCGGAACCCCATGTGAGGGTTGTTTTCCTCCCTCATTTTGTCCGTGGGCTGGGGTTTCCCCTCCACCCATTCGTTCACGGCATCATGTATTACTATGGGATCGATTTTCATGATCTATCCACCAATTCCTTCCTCAACATCTCGACGTTCATCATCGTGTGCGAGGCCTTTCTCCGCATCTCGCCACATTTCGGCTTATGGCTGAAGATCTTTAACGTGAAGCCCAAGGTAGTGGGCAGAGAGCACGCTGAGTGCGGAGGCGCCATGGTGAGCAAGATGCCCAACGTCACATGGCCAATAGGTACTTTCAATGATTCCGTCAAAGAGTGGCAGCAGCAGTGGTTTTACATCACTGAGCCGTGCGGCACGAAATGGGCCGCTACTCCTGAATTCCGATCTGGAGCCCCCCTGCGGCTTACGTCCTGGCCCAAGAAGGGCCTGGATTGGTCTTCATCTGACAAGCTGTCGGTACTTTAGACGCATGTCAAGAATATGGAAGACAAGGATATCCAACTTGTCAATGTAGTCCAGGTGATGTTAGCTCGCCGGATCCTTCCTTGTGAGCACCGGGCTTGCAATTTATGGGAATTCGACCAGGCCAAGCACCAGACCCTGCGAGAGCTCTTTGGCTCCTCACACAAAGATATCTGGAGGGTGCTTTTTAAGTCCGGCAAATCATGGCCGGACTCAGCCGAGGACCGTGGGTACCACCTGTCCCGCCCCGCAAGTTCGGTAAGCCATTATAAGTTTTATTCGCATGACCCAAGGGAAACGCTTAATATGTTTTCCACAACTCTCCTAGGGCTGGACAAAGAAGGCAGGGCGGATCTACTGTCTGGCCCTGCTACCTGAAGAACCGGCTGGCCCGCTTCTAACGAAGATGCTGGTCCCGGCGTCCTACAAGGCACCGAAGAAGAAGGCCGAGAGAGAGACCAAGAAGACCAGGGGCAGCCTCCATCGTCGTGGTGCCTCGGACACGATAACCGAAGATTCTAATGCCCGTTCTTCCTCCGAAGAGGACGACGAGGAGGAGGAAGACAAATCCCCAGTGGGGGGAGAAAGAAAAGGACAGCCTCCGCATCGTTGGAAGCCGAGTTGCCTAAGAAGGGAAAAATCTTCTTCCAGAGGAGTCCACCGCCGCTGATAGCAGCCCGGAGTGGGATCCCAGGGCTCAGCCCCTGGTGAACTCGTGAGTGTATAAAATCTAAACACGTTTATGCGTCTAGACTTATCATGGCACAATATTTTGATCTAGGCCATACTTTTGCAGTCCGGCGAGGTCCCGCATGAAGCAATCCTCGTCGGAGGATTTGTTACGCTTGGACACTATGGAGAGCGGGACACCTCCGAAGGCACCTTCCCCCAAACATGTGGATGACACCGAGGCTTTGTCCCAGGAGGACCCTAGCCAAGGAGGGGGGAGATTGCCAAGGTGGCGCCAAGAGGTCAAACTTCAGGGGCCGGACACACAGGAGAGAAGGCTCCCATGGGCGTCGTCGACAGGAGCCATCTTGAATTCGGCCCCCAGCCGGACGCTATTTCGGAGACCAATATGGTTCCAGAGTCAGGCAGGCGGTCTCCCTCGGCTAGAGGGGGTGTACCTATTCCACCGGCAACCTCTGTCCAGCCAGAGGTGTTGGATACTTTATTCGCGGCGCTGAAAAGCGCCTCCGTCGTCGATGAACACCGTGCCCTTGTGGGTGTGGTGATTGAGAAGATTCAATCTACGGAGAGTGGGCTGAATGAAGCCTGTATTAGCCTTATAAGAGGCTTTGAGGTATGTTTTATGAAGTTTCGAAGAGTGTCACACTATAGATAGTAGCCCCTGATACACTTTTCGGTGAGGAAAGAACCGGACAGAGGATCAAATCTATGTTCGCAGGAGACTCACTTGATGACATTTACCTCTCTTTTGGTATAAACAGGCGTCTGTAGCGACTGCCACCTCTCGTACTGCAGAGGTCTCTGGACTAAATCGAAGTCTGGAGCGGGCCACAGAAGAATTGGGCCAGTTGAAAAGGCAGTTGGAGGATAAACAAGGTATGCACAAACCTTGCTCACGTTCAGTGCGAACGAATTTTAAAATATGTTTTGTGATTTGCGCCAGGGGCGATGACTGAAGTCGAGGCTCTGAAGAAGGCTGTTGCCGAGGCCGAGGGAAAGGCGGCCGCAGAGCGGGCTCTTCGTGAGAAGCACGAGGCCAGGGTTATTGAAGCTGAGCAAGAGCTTCAAGAGATCATGAGAAGATGCGAGGCCTTGGAGCAGAGTTTAACAGAGAAAGAATCCGAACTTACCAAGGCTAATTAGGCAGCATGCGATGCCCAGGGGGAAACCCAGGGTGCCCTGCAGGAGATCCAAGAGGCGAGGAAGATCGTGGCGGGTAAGGCTTGTTCCACATAAGGAAACTATTTGGGGAGAAAATCATGTTTCTAATCTTGAGTTCGGATTTCTCCAGAGGTGTTTGTGGAGCTGCCACGTAGCATATCTGATGCCGCACAATTCTACCGAGCCGAAGAAAGGAACACTGCAGATAAGCTCTTCTAGTCATAGTATCTGGCGCCGAATTATCCGGTGCCTTTTGCCGACCAACTGAAACAGCTGATTGAACTACAGAAGGCGGCCGAGCTAGCCATGCAGGATTTGATTATCCGGCTATGGCCTGCTGAGCCGATTCCAGGCAGCTACTTTGGGCTCGTGAAACGGCTTGTGAGTGCCTGCCCTCGACTGGACGTCATCAAGCGGTCGGTCTGTATAGAGGGTGCGCGAATGGCCTTCGCCCGCGCAAAGGTGCACTGGGGGAAGATGGATGCTGAAAAGCTGGTGACCGAGGGACCACCGGAGGGAAAGGAGCACCGCAAGCCTGAGTTATATTATGAAAGTGTCCTGAAAGGATCCTGCCTTGCGGCGGCGCAATGCACCAAGGACATTATATTTTCGTGAATACAATCATGTTGTCCTTTGTAATGTTGAACAAGGTCATTTCTATTATTTATTTCCTGTTATATGAAAGTTCATCCTCCTGGGCGGCCGTTTTATATATTAATGTTGAGAGTTGGCCAGTCGTCGGCTTCTGCCCCCATGTAGGAAGTACGGGGGTGTTCGGGATAAATCTGATCACTCTTTATCCCAATTTTGGGTCCTTCGAAGGAGGTGTTCAGCACAACGAACCAGGAAATCGGACTATAGGGATTTATCACTCTCACTTAGACATAGGAGCTTTAGAAAAGGAAGGTAGGTGCAGCCCCTGGTGTTCGGAAGACCGCACAAGGGGCTCTATAAGCACCTGATCGGAAGAAAAGCCGATCCATCGCGCGCTGCATTGGTTATGGCATTATGCGGGATAAATCCTTAAAGATTTAATAACCTCTCGAACAGCTGACCAGCTCTCGCTGTATCATGACAGTCATTTTTCGGCTTTCTCTACAGAGGTGCTCATCCGGAAGAACCGAGACACAATTGCAGTAGCTCTCCCTGTGTCGCCTTAGCCGATATAGCGAAATGTAAGGCAGCAAAACATGGGAGCTGGGCAAACCCAACATTTGACCCAAGACATGATTCGGAGCTAATGCATATAATGCTATAAGTTCGGGGTGTTGAACTACCATGAAGTTGTTCGGACTTGATTATCGTATTATGGGTAAAACGAAGCCCCTGGCATATTTAAGGCATATCATGGTGTACGGATGCCCTTTGACAAAATAATTTCAGTAAGATATAACGGCAGATAAGCATCATATAAATCCACATGTCATATTTAAATAATACGTCGATGCGAATGAGTACATATAAAGTAATAAAAAGAGAAAGTGACTGCGGAACATACTGAGACCAGGCGGGAAGAAGCTGTGTGTGGATCTGGAGTGTAGTTGGATGGTCATAGAGGGGAATATCTAAGAGTTCCCTTGCGCGTTCGAGCTGTTTCCATGTCGTCGGTCCTTGCCTGGGCAAAAATGAACCTATACAGAAAATGCAAGATGTGTTTGTGTGCCGTAGAGCGGTTGAGCCGTGGCATGTGGCATGTCCTGGCTTTTGCCGGAGTGTTCAATTGAGCTCTGGACGAGCCGGGCTATCCTGCCGCGAAGTAGTTCGGAGTCCTTTGGTGGTGTCCGGGAGCTTGGCCGTCGACTCGAGGTTCGATTGAAAGGTGCCGCTCGTTGCATCTCGGCCAAGAGAAGCCAAAATCCATGGCAGGCCTCACGACACTCATGATGGATGTTATGTTTAAAGGCCGCTAGGGCTTCGGTATCCGGACAGTCGACAATTTGGTTCTTTTTAGTTAGAAACCGAGTCCAGAATTTCCTGGCTGACTCTCTGGGCTATTGTGTTATGTGACTTAAATCATCAGCACCCGGTGGTCGCACATAAGTGCCCTGGAAGTTGTCCAGGAATGCGTCTGCCAGGTTCTCCCAACTTTCGATGGAGTTTGCCGGCAAGCTATTCAGCCAATGCCGAGCCGTCCCTTTGAGTTTTAGTGGGAGATACTTGATGGCGTGTAGATCACCCCGCGGGCCATGTGGATGTGGAGGAAGAAATCCTCTATCCATACCGCGGGGTCTGTAGTAGCATCATATGATTCAATGTTCACGGGTTTAAACCCTTCTGGGAATTCATGATCCATTACTTCGTCAGTGAAGCATAGGAGGTGTGCAGCGCCTCTGTGTAGGGCTATATCACGACGCGGTTCATACGAGTCTTGTCTGCTGTATTCGGCCCGGCCGGATTTGTTTTTAGTATATCCGGCGTGTCGGTCGTCGTCACGCGTTGGGGCGCGCCCCCGTGATCTGTAGATTGATCTTATATGTCCTGCTTTGTTTTCCAATACGTCTCGTAGGTCCTGCGTGTAGCCCCATGCCTTGGTGTTTTTGTTTGACTGGCGACGGGGTGCGGGCTGGACTTCGGGCTGATATGCTGCTTTGTCTCGGCCACGAGGTGGCCGGTCAGCCGCATCATACACTGGTAGTGTAGGTTTTAATGCTTCCTCCTCGAGTTGGGGTAGCAACCTGCGCTTTGGGTAACTTTTGGTTGGGCACTCGGGTTTGTATTCCTCGGCTGCTAGGATCTCGGTCCATCTATCCGCTAGCAGATGTTGATCAGCTTGAAGCTGCCGATGCTTTTTCTTCAGGCTCTTTGCTGTGGCTATAAGCCGGCGCTTGAAGCGCTCCTGCTCGGCGGGATCCTCAGGCATGATGAATTCTTCGTCGTCGAGGCTCACCTCGTCTTCGGAGAGGGGCATGTAATTGTCATCCAATGATTCTCCATCTGTCGCCTGTTCCTTAGGGCTCGCTTGCCCATCCTCCCGCTCGAAGCCTGGCTGGAGGGGATTGTCTTCGTCTTCGGCACTGTCCGCAGCGTTATTGTCTCTTGTGCCGGTATCGCTGCTTTTGGTATGGCGGGGCTTAGAGCAGCGTCGATGACGCCGGTGCTTAGATTGCTTCTCGAGGGGGTTATCCTCCGTTGCCTTATTGCCATTGCTTTCTTTGGGGGTGTCCACCATGTATATATCATATGATGAGGTGGTTGTCCAGCGCCCTGTGGGCGGTGGTTCCTGTTCTTCTCCTGCATCGTCGTCCATACCATCGATGTCTTCGGAGCCGAAATCGAGCATGTCGGTTAAGTCATCGATAGTGGCTATTAAGTGGGTGGTGGGTGGGGAATGAATTTCGTCGTCCTCTTCCCACTCAAGCCGGACATAGTTCAGCCAAGGATCTCCTGACAAGAAGAGAGACCTCGGTGAATTTAGCACATCGCCCAAGGGCGAGTGGTGAAACATATCCGCGGAGGTAAAATCCATGATCGGTGCCCAGTCAGATTCGATAGGCACGGATGCAAGCGGTTCGGAGCCTATTGTTGGGGAAGAATTCAAGGGTCAGGTAACACATGTCTCATAGGAGGTGAAGTCAGTATTCCGCTCTATCGCCACTGAGTGTGTGGCCTCCGTGGCGGGGTCTATCCACCTGTCCTCGGACCCACGATCTACTCTGGATTGAGGGCTGGAGTAGCCACATGTGTGATCTCCCGAACACCGTCCGACGGCAAAGCTACGTCATGCTCGTCGTGACTGTGCGGCGCCGCTGACATTGGCTCGAATCCGTCGAAGATCAAGTCTCCGCGGATGTCTGCAGTATAGTTCAAGCTTCCAAACCTGACCTGATGGCCAGGGGTGTAGCTTTCGATCTGCTCCAGATGGCCAAGCGAGTTAGCCCGCAGTACGAAGCCGCCGAATACGAAGTTCTGACCGGGGAGAAAAACCTCACCCTGGATCGCATCGTTGCCGATGATCGAAGGAGCCATCAAGCCTTTATCATGACGGCACAGTGGAACTCTCAATGAAAGCACCAATGTCGGTGTCAAAACCGGCGGATCTCGGGTAGTGGGTCCCGAACTGTGCGTCTAAGGCTGATGGTAACTGGAGGCGGGGGACACAATGTTTACCCAGGTTCGGGCCTTCTCGATGGAGGTAATACCCTACTTCCTCCTTGATTGATCTTGATGATATGAGTATTACAAGAGTTGATCTACCACGAGATCGTAGAGGCTAAACCAGAGAAGCTAGCCTATGATTATGATTGTTCTCGTCCTACGGACTAAACCCTCTGGTTTATATAGACACCGGAGGGGGCTAGGGTTACACAGAGTCGGTACCAAGGGAGGAGATCTACATATCCGAATTGCCAAGCTTGCCTTCCACGCAAAGGAGAGTCCCACCCGGACACGGGACGAAGTCTTCAATCTTGTATCTTCATAGTCCAACAGTCCTGTCAAAGTATATAGTCCGGCTGTCCAAGGACCCCCTAACCCAGGACTCCCTCACTATGCTCCCCGGCAATGGCGCCAGAAAATAGTCTTGATAACCCACAAGTATAGGGGGTCACAACAGTTTTCGAGGGTAGAGTATTCAACCCAAATTTATTGATTCGACACAAGGGGAACCAAAGAATATTCTCAAGTATTACAAGTTGAGTTGTCAATTCAACCACACCTGAAAGACTTAATATCTACAACAAAGTATTTAGTAGCAAAGTAGTATGGAAGTAACGGTAACGGTGGCAAAAGTAACAAAAGCAGTTTTTGTAGTAATCGTAACAGTGCCAACGGAAAAGTAACTAAGCAAATATCAATATGTGAAAAGTTCGTAGGCAATGGATCAATGGTGGATAACTATGTCAGATGCAATTCCTCATGCAACAGTTATAACATAGGGTGACACAGAACTAGCTCCAATTCATCAATGTAACGTAGGCATGTATTCTGAATACAGTCATACGTGCTTATGGAAAAGAACTTGCATGACATCTTTTGTCCTACCCTCCCATGGCAGCGGGGTCCTATTGGAAACTAAGGGATATTAGGGCCTCCTTTTAATAGAGTACTGGACCAAAGCATTAACACTTAGTGAATACATGAACTCCTCAAACTACGGTCATCACCGGGTGTGGTCCCGATTATTGTCACTTCGGGGCTACCGGATCATAACACACAGTAGGTGACTATTGACTTGCAAGATAGGATCAAGAACTCACATATATTCATGAAAACATAATAGGTTCAGATCTGAAATCATGGCACTCGGGCCCTAGTGACAAGCATTAAGCATAGCAAAGTCATAGCAACATCATCTCAGAACATAATGGATACTAGGGATCAAACCCTAACAAAACTAACTCGATTACATGGTAAATCTCATCCAACCCATCACCGTCCAGCAAGCCTATGATGGAATTACTCACGCACGGCGGTGAGCATCATGAAATTGGTGATGGAGGAAGGTTGACGATGACGACAGCAACGGATTCCCCTCTCCGAAGCCCCAAACGGACTCCAGATCAGCACTCCCGAGAGAGATTAGGGCTTGGCAGCGGCTCCATATTATAAAACGCGATGAATCCTTCTCTTTGGTTTTTTTCTCCCCGAACGTGAATATATGGAGTTGGAGTTGACGTCGGTGGAGCCTCAGGAGGCCCATGAGGCAGGGGGCGCACCCTAGGGGGCACGCCCTCCACCCTCATGGACAGGGTGTGGGCCCCTGATGTTGATTCTTTTGCTGGTGTTCTTTATTAATTCCAAAACGTGTCTCCGTTGATTTTCAGGTCATTCCGAGAACTTTTATTTCTGCACAAAAATAACACCATGGCAATTCTGCTGAAAACAGCGTCAGTCCGGGTTAGTTCCATTCAAATCATGCAAGTTAGAGTCCAAAACAAGGGCAAAAGTGTTTGAAAAAATAGATACATTGGAGACGTATCAGTGAGCTAGAGCACCACAAAGCTCTCCCACGGCCAGCCAAAAAAATAGAGCAGTGCATTGCTCTGCTCGCGGGCAGAGGGTATATATAGGCCTCTCTTAATCCCGGTTTGTGGCTAGAACCGGAACTGAAGGACCCCATTTGGTCCCGGTTCCAGCCACCAACCAGGACTAAAGGTGGTGGGCCAGGAGCGAGGCCCATTGGTCTCGGTTCGTGTCTGGAACCGGGACCAAAGGGGTCAGACAAACCGGAACCAATGGCCCCCGGGGCCCGGCCTGCGCCCTGGCCTCACGGACCGGGATTGATGCCTCCATTGGTTCCGGTTCGTGAGTGAACCGGGATTAATGCCCTTTTCTGGCCTGGACCAAAACCCTGTTTTCTACTGGTGACTTGGAAACTTATGACATTCCTGTAGTGTAGGGGTGTGCAAAATGCACGTCGTTAGTTCACCAGCGACATGATACTAGCGGCATACTAGTGGACTGCTGATGGTAGATACTTCTTAACGTCCCTAATAGCCCTAGATAGAATTAATGGTCCACACTTGGTGCCCAAACCAAAGAGAAATGGAGTACTTATGATTGAGGTAACTGATTTTTTCCTTTCTAACTTCAGTTGATTGGAAACGAACAACTTCGAGTCACTAGATTAGAAACGGAAAGGATGGATATGTTTTCTCTTCCTCCAACCGTTTTTTCACTCTTTCAACCTATTCCATACATCACACTTCTCTCTCCCTGGACACCGATTTCTCTCCCTACCACCCTTACCGCGGCGTCCTCATCTTGAGCTCAGCAACTACATAATCTAAGCGGCGGCGAAAATGAAAAGGTCCTCCACGCACACCGGTCAACCCACGTTCTTGCCTTCGCAGGTGAGAAACTATCTCTCCCTTCTCCCCTCCCAAATCGACTGATCTAAATGGGTTTTTTAGGCAACTAATAAATAGCGAATACAACAGAAAAAATTGGTAGACATGTGCATTTGTAGAAATTCAGTGCCCCTTTAGCTGTTGCCTTTAATTAGCTTCAACCCCAAGACCTTAGGCTGGCCATAGTGATGGTATTATAGCGGGTATCATGCACTCGAGAATAGCAAACACGTTGATGTGGCAAAGAATTAAAAAAGAGAGAGAGGGTATGTAGATACCGTATCATGCTAAATGCTATACTACTTTGTGTCATGCATGGCAATAAATATTATCATCTATGATACTATGCATTTAGAGGTAGTATCATACATTAGTATCATATGCATGATACTAGTAAGCTGGTCGTAAAGGGAGTATCAGGCTGGTCATAGTGGGGAGTAATTTATACTAGTGTCATGCATATGACACTAGTCTAAGTTATTACCTTCATAGTGCAAAGTAACATAGTGCTAGTGTCATAGATGGCCTCATTTATTAGCTTGGAGACTCATCCTTTTTCGGGAAGCGCTATGTTACAGTAACATATTATGTTACTCTAAACACCTCTCTCCTTATTAACTACATGCCACATAAGTAAAATTTTCTTGGAGTGCGCTATGTTACTACCTAAGTTACTCCCACTATGACTAGCCTCATAGCTAGTATCATGCGTGCCAACTAGGAAATATTGATGAGGTGGCATGAAATTAAATGAAGAAAGTGATGGTGAAGTATCAGGCTGGCCATAGTGGGGAGTATCATATACTAGTATCATGCATATGATATTAGTGTATGATACTATATTCATAGTGCATAGTAACATAGATTAGTATCATAGGTGGTCTCATTTATTGCCATGCATGATACATAATAGCATAACATTTATTATGTTACGATATCTACCTATGTTACTATAATCATCTCTTTCTTCTTTAATTGACTGCCACATAAGCATGTTTGTGAGTCCCAAGTGTATGATACTACTTATGTTATCCTCACTATGGCCAGCCTCATATCATGATACTGTATCATAATAAATGTTATGCTACTATGTGTCATGCATAGCAATAAATAAAATCATTTATGATACTAGTCTATGATACTATGCATTAAAAAGGTAGTATCACATCATATGCATGCTACTAACTTACGAATTACAAGCAGCCGTATACTATGATACTAGCACGACACTCGTATTTTTTATATCCCTAGATCAGCTACAATACCTACATTTGGCAGTTGAGAACGACAAAAATGAAGTAACAAAACCAATCAAAATAAAGTTTCCACGAGCTAGACGTGCTACACGTCGCTCTATAATTGAGGAGCAGCTGCTGCAGCTGCAGCTGCAGACATGATGAATGGGCTATCATCTGACTCTCCCCCTACATTGACCCTGCAACACATTTCTTTAATCCCAAGAACCCCAAACTCGCCATCGATCACCGATCACATAATACTATTAGAAAATAACCCGCATTGCAAGAACCAAAGTAAACACCGGCCAGAATGATACGATGCCTCTGCCTTGCAAACCAATTCAAACCCCCCTTAATTGGGGTTCCCACACACAAGAATATATTGTGGTGAATAAACTAACCTTTGACACCTAACTTGGTGCAGTTATAAAAGGGGGCTTGGCCTCACAGCTTCGACACCATCTCCCTTCTTCTTCTTCTTCCACCTTCCAATTTCCAGAGTCATTGCTGGTAGCTACCTAATCGACACACCTGAGACGTGCAATGGCGATCCCTGTCATCGACTTCTCCAGGCTTGATGGCGACGAGAGGGCGGCTGCCCTGGTGGAGATCGCCGCCGGGTTCGAGGAGTGGGGGTTCTTCCAGGTAAGCATACGCATATATATAGCTATTCGGAGGTTCAACAATGGATGCCAAATGTTCCATGATACTCATGAGAGGATCCTGTGATGCAGCTGGTGAACACTGGCATCCCTGACGAGCTGCTGGAGAGGGTGAAGAAGGTGTGCACCGACTGCTACAAGCTGCGCGAGGAGGGGTTCAACAGGTCCAACCCCGCGGTCAAGGCCCTGGCGGCCCTGGTGGAGCAGGAAGGCGAGGGCCTCGCACCAAGGAAGGTCGAAGGCATGGATTGGGAGGATGTCTTCACCCTCCACGACGACCTGCCATGGCCCTCCATCCCTCCAACCTTCAAGTAAGTGAGGGACAGATGATCAGTCAGATGCCCGGTTTTTGTTGGTGGCGTTTGTTGATCGTCCTCGCACTCTGCAGGGAGACGATGATGGAGTACAGGACGGAGCTGAAGAAGCTGGCGGAGAAGATGCTGGGCGTCATGGAGGAGCTTCTGGGGCTGGAGGAAGGGCAAATCACCAAGGTCTTCTCCAAGGACGGCGACTTCGAGCCTTTCTACGGCACCAAGGTGAGCCACTACCCGCCGTGCCCGCGCCCGGAGATGGTGGACGGGCTGCGCGCCCACACCGACGCCGGCGGCCTCATCCTGCTCTTCCAGGATGACCGCGTCGGCGGGCTGCAGGTGCTCGGCCGCGATGGCCGCTGGGCCGACGTCCAGCCCGTGGAGAACGCCATCGTCATCAACACCGGCGACCAGATTGAGGTACGTTGAGTAGTACAGTATTGTACTATCATGCTGGTCTTGGTGGACTTGTGGAGCTCACGTTAATTAATCATCTTGCTTTGTGATCTGGAGAGGCTCATAAAGAAATGAGCAGTCAACCCAACAAACCACCACAAAAAATTTGGGTTCTGAATCGAGAATATCTTCAAATTACTTACTGCAATCAACTTGATCACAGGTGATGAGCAATGGCCGGTACAAGAGCGCGTGGCACCGCGTCCTGGCCACCCGCGACGGCAACCGTCGCTCCATTGCCTCCTTCTACAACCCGGCGCGCGCTGCCACCATCGCGCCGGCGATCCTGGCCGCCGCCGACTCCGGCGACTACCCGAGCTTCTCGTTCGGGGACTACATGGAGGTGTACATCAAGCAGAAGTTCCAGGACAAGGAGCCCAGGTTCGCAGCGGCTGCGGCGACCAAAAATATGGTGGACTGATCAGCCTGAGCCAGCAGCCAAAAATGGCTGCACCTGCAAAGCTTCAGCTACTTCTTCCTCCACTTGCTCTCTTAATTAAGTTACTCGGTTAAGTGTGCAATTACAACACAGATTGGTACGATAAATAGGTTGTTAAGTACAGATGTATCGGTGCCGTTCGGCGGTCTCACAGCCATACATGCAAATATATGGTGGCATATGAGACTGTCAGAATGTGCTGTGGTCAGGAGATGCCGGAGTGATTTGTAGCTTGGAACGGCATCTCTCTATGGGTTTCAAATATTTTCTTCTGTTTGGGTGTGAGGTCTGTCCGTGTGGTTTGTAAATGTACATTAGTGGGAGATGTGAGGACTGTGGAAAAGTCCTGTGAATGGAATATATATTGATGTTAAAAAGTGGGGAGGAAAGAGTAGATAACTTGAGCACTAGTAGATCACTGATCTGCTGGCTTTTTTCTTGAAGCCTCACACAGGTAGAACAATTGTTCTACGGCAATTTTCTCATATATAACCAGTATGTTAAAAAGTGGGGAGGAAAGAGTAGAAAACTAAAAAAAATCCTACAAATAACAGTTTAAGGATTTCAGTCCGCGGACGATACCCTGATCATCCTTCCGGCCGCCGCTGACCAGCTCATTCATTTAAAACTTCTTCTAAACCAGTTCTCGAAGGCCACGGGCCTTTCCATCAATTTTCACAAAAGTACTTTCGCCCCCATCCACGTTGATCCGGTCCTCTCTAGTTCCCTTGCGGAGATCCTAGGTTGTCCGGTGGCCTCCTTTCCCCAATTGTATCTTGGTCTCCTCCTTTCGACCTCGAAACTAAACCTGTCTGCGTTCTTCTTTATTATCGATAAGGTGGATCGTCGACTCGCTAGCTGGCGTGGTCTCATGCTGTCTCTGGCGGGTCGGGCAATCCTGGTTCGCGCGGCTCTTCGTTCCTTGCATGTCTATGCTATGAGCGCTCTTCTGCTGCCATCCGGGACGCTGCTGGAGCTTGACAAGCGATGTCGCGCGTTTTTTTGGTCTGGGCAGGACTCTATCACTGGCGGGCAATGTGTCAGCGCTACGCCTCTCTATTGCTCAATCATGGCCGATTTCGAATCAATTCAGGGTACAAATTGGGGATCGAGAGTTGTTGAGCTACACGCACTTGTCGTGCCTCGGCTTCTAGCCGTTCTGTCCGCCTGGCCACTCACACCACACACGCCTGTATAAGTATCCACAACAGAGGCCTAAGCCCACTCAGGCCCAGCAAGCCTAGCGGGCCGCTGAGGCTTGCGACGAGGCCTGGCCGTAGTAGGAACCGCAGCTTCCCGCGTCGCCTGCTCCTTTGGAGGTACCGGATCGCTGACAGCTCCTCCTCCCTTAGAAACGGCTTCTCCCCAAGCCGGTGAACGAGGGAACGGCTGCTTGAGTGTTTCTTTGTCCTCCCAGGTAGCCAAATCTTCAGTAGAATCACTCCATCGGATCAGGACCTGGACGATCGAATCATTGCCACGACGAACCACTCGTTGCTGCAACACCTGTTCAGGGACTTGCAAATGTGCATCAGTGGAAGGTAACTGAGAACGAACCTGACAGTCCGGCGCCAAAACCTTTTTCAGCAAGGAGACGTGAAACACGGGGTGCATGCGACTGGTAGCAGGCAAGTCCAGCTGATATGCAACCTCTCCCACGCGAGCCACTATCTGAAAGGGACCATAGTACTTAAAGGCCAGCTTGTGATTGGCGCGCGGAGCAACGGACGACTGGAGGTAAGGTTGCAGCTTCAGGAAGACAGACTCGCCCACAGAAAAAATGCGTTCAGTGTGGTGTTTGTCAGCTTGAGCTTTCATGCATTGCTGAGCACGCAACAGGTGCTGGCGGACTGAATTGATAACCACTGTGCGCTGCTTCAGCCACTGCTGAAGATCTTCAGATTGGATCGTATCGTCAGTCGTCAGACCAAAGTGACGAGGAGAATGCCCATAGATGATTTCGAACGGGGTGGAGCCAGTAGCAGAATGCCAATTGGTGTTATACCAATACTCACACGATGGTATCCACTAAGCCCATCGAGCAGGGTGAGCATTGACAAAGCAGCGAAGAAAGCACTCCACCTGTTGGTTCACACGCTCTGTCTGGCCGTCAGACTGAGGGTGTCGAGCAGAGCTCATTCGGAGCAAGATTCCAGACCTGGTAAAGAGCTCCTTCCAGAAGAGGCTAGTGAAAATGCGGTCGCGATCGGACACAATGGAGAGCGGCATCCCATGAAGCTTATAAACTGAATTCAGGAACGCTTCAGCAACTGTTTGAGCGGTGAAAGGATGATGCAACGGAACGAAGTGGCCATATTTTGACAGCTTGTCAATGATTACTAGTAAACATTTATATCTGCCCGAAGTGGGTAATCCCTCCACGAAATCCATGGTGACCATCTCCCACGGTATGTTTGGAACGGGCAGCGGCTGCAGTAACCCTGGGTAAGGTACGCGTTCAGGCTTAGCTTGCTGACAGATCACACAATGGTGCACAAACTGCTTAATAAATCCGCGCATTCCTGCCCAACGGAAAAGTTGGCGAACTCGTTTGTACGTGACAGGGAAACTAGAATGGCCACCGACCGGGCTATCATGGAAGGCACTGACGATTTTCTGATGTAAGGCAGGCATGTTTCCAATCCAGATACAGTTATCAACACGAAGCAGCCCAGCTTTTAATGAAAACTTCTTGTCAGCTTCAGGGTCAGTCGCCAAGCGCTGCAGTAACCCAGTACAGAAGGAATCGTCCAAGTAACTGTCCAATATTTCTATGAGCCAGAGTGGTTGAACTATTGACATGGCCAAAACTTCAGGTAAAGCTTCGGAAGAACTGTGTGGTCTGCGCGAAAGCGAATCAGCTGCACAATTTTCACTGCCTTTCTTGTAACAGATTGTGTAGCTGAGCCCCAGGAGTTTGGTAAGAGCTTTTCGTTGCCATACGGTATGCAGTCGTTGTTCAGACAGGCTAGACAAACTACGCTGATCAGTTCTGATAACAAATTCAGACAACTGCAAGTACTGACGCCAATGGTCGACAGCTAGCAATATAGCCAGGTATTCCTTTTCATAGACAGATAAGGTTTGATTCCTAGGGCCCAAGGCCTCACTCACACAAGCCAGTGGGTGCTCATCTTGCATAAGGACTGCTCCAATCCCCACATCACATGCATCTGTCTCAATGACAAATTTCTTAGAAAAAACAGGGAGGGCCAAAACAGGAGCTGAAACCAGAGCCTGTTTGAGGGCCTCAAAGGATTGTTGCTCAATGTGTGTCCAGTGGAAGAACACCCCTTTCTTGAGAAGATTTGTAAGGGGTTTGTTGATCACGCCAAAAAGTTTGATAAACTTTCTGTAATACCCTGCCAGACTAAGGAATCCTCTGACCTCCTTGACAGTAACAGGAACAGGCCGGTTCTGAATAGTTTCAATTTTAGTTGGGTCTGTAGCAACTCCCTGTCCACTGATAACATGCCCTAGGTATTCAACCTGCTGCTGAGCAAAGGTGCATTTAGACAGCTTAACTTGCCACTGCTGTTTTTCAAGGAGTTGCAACACCTCTTCCAAATGCTGCAGGTGCTGAGAATATGTGATACTGAAGACCAGTATATCATCAAAGAAAACAAGAACAAATTTCTTTCCCTTATGGCGTCTCATGACTGGTTTTAGATCACTATTCATTGCAAAGTGGAAAGTATTGGGGCCACCAGTGAGACCAAAGGACATGACCAGAAATTCATAATGGCCCATATGTGTCTGGAATGCAGTCTTGTATTCTTCCCTAGGTGCCATTCTGATTTGGTGGAATCCAGCCCTAAGATCCAACTTAGTGAACCAATGGGATCCAGCCAGCTCGTCCAATAGCTCATCTATAACTGGTATGGGGTATTTGCTCTTGACAGTGATATTATTCAGATGTCTGTAGTCAACTACTGGTCTCCAAGTTGTGTCCTTCTTTTCCACCATGATCATAGGTGAAGAGAAGGGACGGTTACTATGTCTGATAATGCCACTGTCCAACATCTCTTGCACCTGTATTTCCATCTCACTTTTCACAGCAGGGGCAATTCTATATGGTCTAAGGGACACAGGAGCTACACCTGGGACCAGGGGAATAGTATGGTCATATTGCCTTCTGGGAGGCAGCCCAGTAGGAGCTTCAAATACAGAAGCGTACTTTTCCAACAGCAGTTGCACTTCAGGTGGTATTTCAGACATAGCAGTATCTGATGTACAAGTGATAGCGTACAGACTAAACAATGTGCTAACAGGCTGAGTAGCATCTTCTCCGAGCAATGTTATGAGAGCACCATCATGCTGAAACGCAAGCCAATGAGCAGACCAATCCACTTGCATAGGGCTCTGTGCAGCTAGCCAATCAATGCCCAAAATCCCATCATAGGATCCCAAGGGAAAAATCCTGAAATTACTGACAAACTTATGACCACTGCAAGTCCATTTGCTTTGCAATAGCTGTTTGGAACAGGGAATTAACTTGCCATTGGCAACTCTGACCATGGAAATAGGCATGTCTGACACTCCTGACAATAGCTCTGCTACTGCACAGTTCAGAAATGTGTGAGAGCTACCTGAATCAACCAGGGAAGTTAAGGTATGGCCCTGCAGCTGAATTTTCATCTTCATTGTCATAGCAGGAGCTTGAGAAGTGTCACCTAGAGCTGCAGCAGATAGAGACATAGCATTGGCTTCAGAAACTGTGTCTGTTTCAGGGTAATCTACAAACTCCTGTGGAAGATGCTGTACATAATCTAGCATTTCCTGCACAACATGCAATTGGACTTCCTGTTTACAAACGTGCTCCTTGCCCCACCGCTCTCCACACACAAAGCATAACCCCTTAGCTCTCCTATAGTTACGCAGAGCACTCCACTTGTCATCAACAGCAGCCTTTCTGAACCTGTCTGTAGCCTTATTATCATCAGTCGTCCGAGTAGTAAGTAGAGGCGTCGATGAGGACGGTGGCGGAGGTGGCAGCGGCAACGCAGAAGCTCTATGACTGGTACTAGCCACGGAAGGACTGACAGAACTCGTGCCCAACTCCTCATGCAGGATAGCAAGCTGGTAAGTTGTATCCAAATCTGCAGGCTGCTGAATGCCAACGGCCATCCTGACGGCAGGTTTCAGTCCTTCCATGAAACGGGTAATGTAGTGCACCGTGCTGGGAAAACTTTCGTAAGCAGACAGCTGATCGAACAATTCAGAGAACCTCTCGACATAATCCTCCACAGTTCCCGTCTGAGAGATGTGAAAAAATTTCCTCAACACAGTCTGGTGCAAATTGCGGCCAAACCTGTTCTGGAGCAGCTTGCAGAACTCGTCCCAGGTAGCATGCGGTGCCCGGCGATGAACAGACTCCATCCACCTAGCAGCAGATGCCTCGAACAAGGAAGTGGCCAGAGAGATCCACTGATTTTGTGGCGTGCCCCAAAACCTGAAGTAGTCCTTGCAGCGGGCCTGCCAGAGTTTCGGATTGGATCCGTCGAAATGGGGCATCTCAATCCGAGGACCGACACCATACACATCAGTAGAATTCTGCCTCGAATCCAGAGGAGCGAATGGAACGCGCTGCAACGTCTAGTCCAGATGCGTACCTCTGATCGGAGGCGGAATGTACGCCCGGTGAATGGGACCCCGATTCTCGATGTCGAAGCGAAATGCCTCGGAGTTGGACGAGCTGTCGCCTTGCGCTCGTGAAGGAGTAGCAGGCGCGACACGCGGATCCGCGACGGCTGGCTCGGGCGGTGCGGGCTTGTCGAACTCCTGCCACATTTCGTCGATGTCGACTCCGATCGAGATTTTGACCTCGTCGAGGCGCCCGGAGAGGAGGTCGAGCTTGGCGTCGAGCTGCGTGATGGCCTTCACGGTGGTGTCATCGTGCTCGCGGCTGACCTTGTCGAAGTCGGCACGTAAAAGGTCGTAGATGGCCTTCGTCTCTGGCGGAATGTGCTCCATCACCGCCGCACGCAGCCGGCCGGCGAGCCGCGTATGCCGGTGGTGAGTCGGAAGGGCCGACGGATCGAATGGCTCTGATGCCAAATTGTCAGCGCTACGCCTCTCTATTGCTCAATCATTTTTTTTCGAAAAGGGGGTTTACCCCAGCCTCTGCATCAAAAATATGCATACGGCTCATATTATTAAAATTATAATCCAGTAACAAAGTCGCCAAGTATTGAGGTGCGAAAATAAACAATAAGCTCGAAAGAGCTAAAACCCAAAGCCACAACCGGCTGGCAAACACAATAGGAGCACTACATGCCTATCCTATTACATGACCGCCATCCAAACCGGTTGAAAATATCCCGCGCTACCATCTCCCATCGGGTAGACACAGTAACCAAACGCTCCCTGGCCTCCGTCGGAGTGAGTAGCGACCACATACGGATGAACGTCGTGGCCCTGAAGATAACCTGCAAAAAGTGAATGTTTGTTGATCTGTTAAATACTAAATCATTTCTGCAGTTCCATACTGCCCAAAGTAAAGCACAAACGCCAACACGAATGTGTCTTGCAGTATCGGAATCAACCCCGTCAAGCCATGCTCCAAATAACATGTTGATAGAGGTGGGCTGATTAATATTAAACGCAATATGAATCGACCGCCACAGAATCTTAGCCAACGGACAATCGAGAAAGAGGTGTTTGATGTTTTCGTTATGATCGCAAAAGCTACACCTAGAAGAGCCCATCCAGTTGTGTTTTGCCAGGTTATCCTTAGTCAAAATGACTTGTTTATGCACAAACCACATAAGCACTTTGATTCGTAAGGGAACCTTTACTTTCCAAACGTGAATCGAGGAAGGGACAACGCTATAGTTAATGAAATCCAGATACATAGATTTAACCGAGAACACACCGTTCTTAGTAAGTTTCCAATACAGTTGATCTGGTTGCTGGGACAGGCGGACCTCCGTTAAATGTCTAACAAGGTGGAGCCAGGCCTCCCAACGATTTCCAACTAGCGTCCTACGAAAACTAATATTGAGGGGAGTGGATTGTAAAACATTTGCCACATAGGCTTCTCTACGTCGCACAATGTTGTACAAAGTAGGATATTGAAGTGCAAGGGGAGTCTCCCCAAGCCACGTATCCTCCCAAAACCTTGTAGTGGCACCATTTCCGACAATAAATTTTGACTTGTTGAAAAAAAGTTGTTTGACTCTCATCAAACCCTTCCAAAAAGGTGAGTCGGAAGGCCTCACATTTACCTGGGCCAAGGTTTTAGCATAAAGATACTTATTTCGCAAAATCTGTGCCCAAGTAGCTTCCGTCTCAGACGACAGTTTAGATAGCCACTTGCTAAGGAGACATATGTTTTTGACTTCCAAATTTTCAATACCTAGACCCCCTTGGTCCTTCGGCCTACAAATTATATCCCACTTAGCAAGCCTATACTTTCGTTTGAGCTCATCATTCTGCCAAAAGAATCGAGATCGGTATAAATCTAACCTTTTCCTGACTCCCACCGGAACCTGGAAAAAGGATAAGAGAAACATAGGCATACTGGTAAGGACCGAATTAATCAGAATCAATCGTCCTCCGTGTGACATGAGCTTCCCTTTCCAACAGCTCAGTTTCTTTTCAAAGCGATCCTCGATGCATTTCCACTCAATGTTAGTCAGCTTACGATGATGAATGGGTATACCTAAGTACGTAAATGGTAAGGAGCCCAATTCACATCTGAACAATTGTTTATACGTGTCCTGGTCATCCTTTGCTCTTCCGAAGCAAAACAATTCGCTCTTGTGGAAGTTAATTTTGAGGCCAGATAATTGTTCAAATAAGCATAACAGCAGCTTCATGTTTCTTGCTTTCGCCAAGTCGTGCTCCATAAAGATGATAGTATCATCAGCATACTGAAGAATGGAAATCCCTCCGTCAACTAGATGTGGGATCAGGCCACCTACCTGCCCTGCATCCTTTGCCCGACCTATTAAAATAGTCAGCATATCAGCCACTATGTTAAACAGGATTGGTGACATCGGGTCTCCTTGCCTTAGCCCCTTGTGTGTTTGGAAATAGTGACCTATGTCGTCATTCACTTTAATCCCTACACTCCCTTTTGCGTAAAGGAATCAATCTGGTTTCTCCAGGCCGGATCAAAACCTTTCATACGCAAAGCTTGTTGAAGGAAAGGCCATTTAACTTTATCATATGCTTTTCAAAATCCACTTTAAAAACTACGCCATCAAGTTTTTTTGAGTGGATTTCATGGAGCGTTTCATGCAAGACAACAACCCCTTCAAGGATATTTCTATCAGGCATGAAAGCAGTCTGGGACGGATGAACCATAGAGTGCGCAATCTGCGTGAGTCTGTTCGTCCCGACCTTGGTGAAGATTTTGAAACTCACATTAAGCAGACATATAGGTCTGAACTGCTCAATGCGAACAGCGTCTGTCTTCTTAGGAAGAAGAGTTATCGTTCCAAAATTCAGCTTAAACAACTGAAGCTGTCCCTCAAAAAACTCCTGAAACATGGGCATCAAATCTCCCTTAATAAAATGCCAGCACTTTTTGTAGAACTCCGCCGGAAACCCATCCGGTCCTGGAGCCTTATTATTCTCCATTTGTGCAATGGCTTCAAACACCTCTTTCTCAGAGAAAGGAGCAGTCAGGAGCTTATTCTCGGCAGTCTCAAGTTGAGGAACATCCTCAACCCTAGACTCATCTAAGGACACAAAATTCTCTTCCGGGGGACCAAACAACTGCTTATAGTAATTGGTAATATAGACTTTCAGATTGTCTTGACCAACTATCGTCCCTTCGTCTTGTTCTAGCTGGAAAATTATCTTTTTACGATGCTTCCCATTAGCAATCATATGAATGAATTGAGTATTGTCCTTGCCTTGTACTATCTTCCGAACCTTAGCTCGCAACGCCCACTTCAATTCCTCCTCGCGAAGAAGCTGTTTAAGTCGCATCTCCGCCTCTATCTTTGTTTCCAACTCACTAGAATCCAAGATAGAAGTTTCAGCTTTAACTTCAAGGTTTTGAATAAGTAGAAGAAATCTCTCCTTCTTCGCCTTATAAATACCATGCGTGTGCTTAGCCCATCCTCGAAGGAACCTTCGGAGATGACGAACCTTGCATTGCCATCGCTCGATAGGCGTCCTTCCTCCTGAGTCTTTAGCCCACTCCTGAGCTAACAACTCGAGGAACCCTTCTCTTTCAAACCAGGCAAGTTCAAACAAGAAAATGTTCTTGTTGCCCACAAAAGTTTGAACTCCTGAATCGACTAGTAACGGTGTATGATCAGAGACACCTCTTGTCAATGCCTGCACGCTTACCAAAGGAAACTTCTGTTCCCATTCGACACTTGCTAGGACACGGTCAAGTTTCATCGGGACCGGTAACGAATTAGCCCAAGTGAATTTCCTATCCGAAAGCTCTATCTCTCTGAGATCCAAGCTTTTGATAATAGTGTTGAACATAAACGACCATCGGCCGTCAAAATTCTCATTATTCTTTTCCTCCTTCCTACGGATAATGTTGAAATCCCCCCCCCCCACTAAGAGGGGGAGCTGTTCGTTACCACAAATACGAACCAGATCCGCCAAAAAGTCTGGCTTGAGCTCTGGTTGCACAGCTCCGTACACCGCCACCAAAGCCCAATCAAACCCATCTGCCTTAGTTCTAACTCGAAACTTGACAGCAAAATCCCCCAAAACTACACTCCGAACTTCCAACGTTTCGCACTTAACCCCAAGTAAAACCCCACCGGATCTTCCTCGAGGGGGGAGGCAATGCCAGTCAAAATCTACCCCCCCCCCCCCCCGGACAAAGTGGCAAGAAATTGTGAAGTGAAGTTGCTTCTTCCGGTCTCAGACAATGCAATAAAATCCAAATGATGTTCAAGAGAAGCCTCCGCTAGAAATCTTCTTTTAGCCAAGTCTCTAAGACCTCTGCTATTCCAGAAAATGCCTCTCATAATTCATCATGATTTTTTTGCAGTAAGGATCCTAGCACTCCTACGCGCTTCCGAGACGGGATAAACCTTCCGTTTCCACATCCGTTTTGGCTTAAGGTGACCATCAGCCTGATCAGCACAGTCATTCTCTGCTTCTAGCGCCTCGGGCTCATCTACATGAAGAGACACCTCAGGAATGGTGTCCTCCTCTATCTCGGGTAATGCAGGGTCAAGATCGGCACACAAGCCATCAAGAACCCTAACCCCAAGCGCATATATCTCCGAGTCGTTCATAGGTTTAACAGCAGCAATGTGACGGATCATATCTACCGCACGATCACCTTCCAAATCAAGAATGTCATTAACCGACCTAGATATCTCAATATCATTATTACCAAGTGAAACTCCTATTTGATTTGCATTATGAATAATTTCAACATCAGTAAAATGCAAAATGGAATTCGACTTATTAACCGACATACCAGTGGAGGTATCGACGTCGCGCAACTTGGCAGCTCTCAAAGCACACCTCAACTGCATGTCATCAACGTCCGGCTGCTCCTGCAGCCTCCCGCTGACCCGCCTCCCCTGGGAGACAGGATCCGGGATACCGCCAAAGGCGATGACCTCCTCGCGTGAAGCTCTGCTAGGGGAAAGGCCTCCTGCCCGTCCCCCAACAGCGGCACCCCGGGCCGTAGCCACCGGGGCAGTAGAGCAGCACGGTGACGACTCCCGCGGCCTGTCCACGGGCGACCCACCGGCAACAGGGACCGGGGATACCCTCGCACGGTGCTCTGGAGAGGAAGCCGGTGAGGCAGGCGCGTCACCTGACCCGCCCACCGCAACGGGGAAAAGAGTGACGGCGGCCTCCTACAGAGCCACCCCTCCTCCCGCGCGCGGCGACATGGGGAAGAGCGCCGAGTCCACCGTGGACGCTGTCGGTGTCGTCATCACAGGGGACTGGGCCTCCTGCCCGTCACCTCTAGCCATAGCCGCAAGCACAGCACCATCCACGGTAGTCATCAGCGAGGTAGGAGACGTGGGAAGGGCCACCTGCCCCTCGGTATCTCCCAACTCAAGAACTGCCAGCGCACAAAGGGGAGCCACGGGATCCACGGAACCCAGATAGACACCCCGAAGCCGAAGCGGAGCAGAGAACGGTCCCAACGACCCAAGCTGCAAGGTGGACGTCGGAGCCACACCAGATGACCGAGCAGGAGCAATATCACTAGAATCAGACGGACCGAGCGGCTCCTTGGCCCCATCTTCATCACCCATAGCCGAATCATCCTGGTTCCCCGGGGCACCTCCTCCCTCAGTCGTGTCCATAGGATTATCATCCTCAAACTCATCGAAGAAATTAGGATCCTCATACAGAACGTCCAGCTGATACAGAACACCATCGTACGTCCAAGGCACCACGTTCAGCAAGAACTCAATATTAGCAACACTGACAAGTAAACGCGCCACCCCGTTGGCCCGAGTGAATGGCATATCCACCTGTTCAGTCTTGCCGATCAAAGACCCCAAACTCCACGTCACCAAGAAGCTATCCAGGGGATCAGATGGCGCCCCGGAGAAACGAACCCAAATCTGCCTCAACGGCGTGCCCTGCGGCTCCTTCTTTTTCCACTCATCAAACTGCAACACAAAACTAGTGCCTGTGACCCTGCTCATACCGAACTTGAGGATTCGCAACTGATCCTCCTTAGACGGAAAATCAACTTTGTAAGACGTATCATTTAGCTTGAGCAACGACCACTGAAAATTACCCGGAGCGAGTTCCCGCAGCTATTGAATAATTTGCGCCTCGGTCAACGGTCCATGGACTACCTTCACCACCCCTGGGAAAGAGGTCTCTACCGCTGGTGCCAGAGGTGCCACACTGGAAGACTCGAAGAACATCAACTCCGAGCAGCAGACCCCGTATATCTGAACAGTAGGCTTAGGCCCAAGCATAAGAGGACACTCGACAGCGGTATGCTTAGGTTTCCGGCACAGGTCACATAATTCCGCAGTGCACTCAGCCATAAAGTGTCCCGTGTCACCACATCGAAAACAAGTAAGCTTCTTCTTCTTTGCCGCCCACTTGGACCACTTGTCAGTCTCAGATTTGTCCGTACCATGCTCAGAAGCAGAATCACCAGTCTGCATGGGTACCGGCAACGTGACTTCGGCCAGGGCCTGAACCGTTTCCACCGCCACCTGTGGTAGAACCGATCCTCCGTCGGCCACCACCTCAGTCTCAACCATAGCCTTCGGATGCCTAGGCGGGTAGTTACGTCTGTGCCCGCCCCGACCTCCGCGGAATCGGCCCCAGAAGGAGCGATTATTAGGAGCGACCGTCCCCTCAACGAAGTTACCGGGCGGACCCTGAAAACCCCGGTTGGCATTGCCGTCGTCCGTCCAAGCATAACCACGGCCACCGCCGGAGGACGAAGAACCCCGATGCAGTCCAGCACCGTAGGCGTCGTAACCGTCATCGCCCCACAGGCCACGCGAGGGATTCCGGTCATCTCCCGGTGACGCCCCAACCCCAGGGCCGAGTGGGCCTTGGCCAGGGCCACCGCGGCCGGCCGCCATTTGCCGCGGCCACGGCCTTTGGTTCGGCTGCGGCTCAGCCCTAGGCGGAGGCGGCGGATCAGCCCTAGGCTGCTGTGGCGGCGGAGGCAGGGCCCGAGTCGGCGGTGGAGGAGGCGCCGCCCGAGGCGGCGGTGGAGCAGCCCGATGCAGCGGCAGAACCGCCCGGGGCGGAGGTGCCGCACGCGCGGGACCCGGCGCAATAGCGCCCGCCGCCGGTGTGGCCGAGCCGCCCGCGGCCTCGGTCTGGCTTCTCGCCACTGGTGGCACCCGCGGCGGCGGCGGCTTGGATGGCATGGCTGGCCGTCGTGAGACAGGAGGCAGGCGTCGGTCGACTCCGGCCAATCTTAGCGAAGAACGGCGCGAGGGGGCCGAAGGAAAACCCACACGCCCGCGGCGCCGAACCCTAGCAGGGACAAACGGAGGGAGAGAGGGGTACGTGCATGCAGAGGCGATCGATCCAAGGCCCCCTCATGCACGTCGCTAGCCCCCGCTGCGTCGTTTGCCTGGCTAGCCCCCTGGGCCTCAAGCCCAGTATTGACCAAGCCTATGTCACATGCACCCACAGGTAGCCCAACTGAGCCCAACAACTCATTCAAACGCTCAGATCTGGCCGCCCGAATGTCACACGGCACGGCCACCACCGGCGAGCTCTGTGACACCATCGAACCACCTTTTTTCTTTCGCCGAGCCACTCTCGTCCAACACTCGAGACGGAAAAAATCTGACAAAGTGATGGCCGACGGACCATGCTTTGGCAACGGTCCCTTCCATGGTTTCACCTTCGACTTCTACGAAGGAACCGAAGTATCCAATGAACCCGACTTCTTAGTACTCACCTTAGGTTTAGACCCCGAGGTAGATGTAGCCACAAGAAGTGTACATGGTGACCGCATTGGCGCATCCGGCAGATCCTCATCATCGTCTTCTTCATCATCAGCTAGTATCCAAAAACAACCCCCAACCCGCTGCGCAGGCTTGGGTTCCTCGGCGTCCCTCGTAAGATCCACAAACTCAATTTGCTCATCGCATTCTCTGGGTGCCTGCACACACTCAAGAACTTCGATATGGAAAAGATCAATAATAAAACTCTTACCAACAGCAATATCTTCGCCAACGTAGAGATGTCGTCTGGCTAAAATGTCTCCTTCATCGCGGATCGTCATCCAACGGGACGGGTGCGAGTAGATCAGGCCATTGATCCATCTCCCCACCCTTCTATCGTCTTGAAAACGCACATACCATTTTGTATGATTCAAAAACTCCCAATCCCGATCTGCCGTCGAGGGATCCGGGCTAGACGACGAGGAAAGAGGGAGATCGGGCGCCGCCTCCGAAACCGGCCTCCACTCATTTTGGATCGGATCCGGCGCTAGTCGTCGGGGCGACGGCGGCGGAGGATCCGCACCGCGGGCGAGCGGCGGAGAGGAAAGCCCCTTCCCGATGGCACACAACCCTACCCCGTCCGCCATCGAGATGGGCGGCGGTGGCTCCGGCAGGATTGGCGGCGTCGGGGACTCCCGGCCGCCGCCCGTCGATTCGCCCGAGGGGTCGCCCGCGGAGTCACCCATCAGCTATAGTGAGTTTGCTATTGCTCAATCATGGCCGAATTCGAATCAATTCAGGGTACAAATTGGGGATCGAGGAGGGGATCGAGAGTTGTTGAGCTACACACACTTGCCATGCCTCGGCTTCTAGCCGTTCTGCCCGCCTGGCCACTCACACCACACACGTATCCACAATAGAGGCCTAAGCCCACTCAGGGCCAGCAAGCCTAGCGGGCCGCTGAGGCTTGCGACGAGGCCTGGCCGTAGTAGGAACCGCAGCTTCCCGCGTCGCCTGCTCCTTTGAAGGTACCGGATCGCTGACACAATGTAAAGTGGCTTGGGACCTAGTGTGCGCTCCATTCTCTAACAGGGTCTAGGATTCTCTTCTATGAGGCACATGAACGTGTGCCTCCTCCTTAAACATCTCTCTAGTCTTCATGATCACGGACACCCTCTGCCTCCTACTTACCTAATCAATAAGTACGGATGGTCCATGTCTCGTGATCTCAGTCCTTGCAATAATTCTGCCACCCCGGTTTGGCGCGTCATTCTCAAGGGCCTTGACTTCTTCCGCTCTATCACCACTGTCAGGATCGGCAATGGCACTACCACCTCCTTTTGGCACGACCTTTGGCTCCCCTCCCACCAAATTACCTTGGCTGGCCAATTCCCGGCGGTATATTCTCACTCCAATAGACAGTATGTTTCTGTGGCTAGGGCTCTAGCTTCCCCGGAGTTGAACCTCGATCTGGCACCTAGATTATCCCATGTGACGGAACTCGAACTGGTTGCTCTGCGCGCTATCATGGCCACGATTAACTTGAATTCGCAGGTTGCAGACCTCAAAATTTGCAGGCGGGGGGGGGGGGGGGGGGGGGGGGGGGGGGAAGCCGCTGACAACTAAATCGGCTTACAAGGCATGCTGGCTGGACAGCCCGGTCGACCCTCTGGCTAGGGCTATTTGGAAGAACTTTGCACCAAACAAATGTCGGATTTTTATTTGGCTTGCGAACAAAGACCGCGTTAACACCAACGAACGGAGACTTCGGAGATCCATTGCTTCTTCGGCTGCTTGCCCTTTCTGCGGAGCAACCGAGAGCATCGCTCACCTCCTTCTCTGCTGCCTCTTTGGGACGGCCTTGGCAGTCTCTTCGAACGAAGGCCGGAAAGTCTGGGCGAGGTTTGGTCTGGGGCTCTTTCCAATAAGGTTCGCTCCACCGTGATCATTGCTCTACTATGGAATACCTGGAAGCGAGGCAACGCAAAAGTGTTCAAAAATGAAACTCTTGGTGTCCACCACATTGCTCAAACAGCTGCAGATGATCTGATGCTCTGGTCCCACCGATGCAAAAATGCTGATAAACAATCCCTGCTAAGAGATTGGGGAACTATGTTGTCTCATTTAGCTGCGAGATTATAGACCACGTGTAATTTACTTTACTTCTCTTCTTCTTTTCTTCTTTTCATCTCCACCCAAACCTCCTGTAACTCTGATCTGCCCTGTACTTTGTTATGTTTCCGTAATATAAGGTTCAGGCCGGCGTAAGCCCGCCGTTGACGCGTCAAAAAAAACAGTTTAAGGATTTAACCAACTCCAGTTTTTTGGGAACATGTCCATCATGTCACTAAAATTTATATCAAACCATTGCTGAAATTCTTCTGAATATTTATCCTTCAACTAGATCTTGAGACACTTTAAAATCTGCCTTTCGAGTGAATCTCCAATTCTCGACAGTTGGCTGAATGTTTCTGAATACTTGACCATTTCTCTGAATCCAAATACTCCAGCATCCCAACATGACTATTTCCATAGCTCTGCTGTTTGTTGGGCCGGACCATGTTGCCCAATGCGAGTTTGGCAGCCGGTTGTTGCCACTGCAAGCCCATAAGAACGTGGGCAATGTGGCTAGAAGAAGTAGTTGCTAAGTGAAGAGTTTGAAGATCCAAAAACTGAACTTTCAAATATGAACTTTCAAGACAGAACTTGGAATAAGATACGAGGTTGGGTTGAGAAACTGTTATCTATGGGAGGGCATGATGTCCTGATCAAGTATGTGGTGCAGGCTATTACCAGTACATTATATTCTATGGGGTGTTCTAAATTGCCTCGAAGTCTTTGTGAACTAGGAACGTATCCACCCGAAGCGCAAGCAGCCAGAGCGTGATCCGACGGAGCCAAAAGGCGAGGCGTCCCCATGTCCCACGTCCGACGGAGAGCAGCTGATCCCCTTGCCCTCACGGTTGCAAAACGCTGACATGCTTGGTTCTGTTCTTGGCATACACTACTTTTTCGTTGTGTGGCTGTACATGGTGAATCAGATGAAGGTATCTTACGGCGCCTGCGATGATGCCTTGAGTTTCACCTCCGTGTTTCACTTGGTCAGCACAGAGCAGCCTGCGGTTTCTCGATTTGGTGGTTGCAACCATAGTTGCGGCATGTCACGCTAATGACCAGTTCTCACTGATTTATTCGGTAGCCCATTTTTATCACAAGTGTATCTATCACTTTACCCGCTAGAAAGATATAGCCGGCATTACCAAGATTTGTGGCATGGAAATGTGCTAGTGTGTACAAGTATGACAATCAAACATGCCCTAAGTTTTGGGGCTGATGAGTCTTTGAGGGCGTGTTTGGTTGCCTGCGGCCATCGGGTCAAGCTGTACGAGTAAAACGAGTCAGGCTGAGTAGGGCATGGTTAAAGAAAAACAGTGCAAAAAAGCGACGTATGTATGTTAATTGGTTACCTACATGGTGGTTGGTGGGGTTTTGTAGTATGTAGGCTCACGCGTTTGGTAGCGGTGGCTTCCCACATGCGCCGTGAGAAAAGCATGCAGTGTGACATGAAAAAGGAGAGAATCACCTGGTGGTCCGTGCGAGCCTGCATGAGTGAAAACTGCCAATTCAGCCGTTCCTCCTCAGCCTGGCCCTGGAGTGCTTTAAACATCGTGTGACGCAGGGAATTGATGTGAGACAAATAATCGAACACTGGGTGAAGTAAAAGATTCCTTCCACATGCCGCGTACCAACCACCATGCGGGCAACCAAACACGCCCCAATGCATCTCTCTCTTATTCAAATTAAGTTACATTGTAAGAGCTACTCACTTTTATTTGCTTTATTACTACTAGCAAAATGGACTCGTGCGTTCCAACGGGAGGAAAAATATATCATAATCTTCAATGGTCATGACCACACTTTGTTGTATCATCGAGATACACTATCACTCTCATTTTCGTGAAATCTTGAACAATTTTTGAAAAACATGAATATTTCTTAAACTCGTGAACATATCTGAAATCGAGAACATTTTTCAAATTCATGAACATTTTACAGATTTTCGAACATTTTTTAAATCATGAAAAAAAAGAATTCATGAACATTTTATACTATTTGCAAAAAAAATCTAAAGTTGTAACATTTTCTAAAACATTTTTCATGAATAGGCGAATATTTCTAGAATCGACGAACATTTTTTTCGGAAATTGGTGGAATAATTTTTTAAATTCACAAACTTTTTTTGATTTAACGAACTTTTTGAAATGCATGTTCATTTTTGAATCCGCTAACATTTTATGAATTAATAAACTATTTTGCAAGTCACGGACAGTTTTTGACTATTTAGGATATTTTTCAATTCATGAACACTCTTTGAATTGGAAATTTTTTGTTCAATTTCATTAACATTTTTTAATACAAGAACTTTAAAAAAGTTCATGAATATTTTAATATTTCCCGAACAAATATGCAAGCATGTTTTAAAAATCACAAACATTTTCTGAATCCATGAGCATTTATGAATTATTAAACATTTATTTAAAAAATCATATTTTTTTTATTTTCGGAACTTTTTGAATCCCAAATTATTTCAAGTAAAAAAAGAAGACGAAAAATAAAAGCGAAATTTGAAAAACAGGCCACCCGGACATGGGTCGGCCCAAACAGGCGTGTTCTGTCAGCAACATTTTTCAAATTCGTGAACATTTCACAGATTTTCAAACATTTTCTAAAATCATGGAAAAATTGAATTCATGAACATTCTATACTATTTATAAACATTTTTCAAAAATTATGAACATTTTCTAAATCAATTTTCAAAAGTTGGATGGCTTGGGGCTCGTCGAAGGTCGTCCTCCCAGTGAACCGGTAGGGGCGCTCTAATGTGGTGCCCTTCCCGTTGATGTGCACTATAGCCCGGAAGTGATGGATGGCATCACTTGTGTGTTCCAGGTACACAACATATTTCGGGGGTTCATCTTTGCCAAAAGCACGGCGAGTGAGATTGGCAAGGATGGCTACAAAATCTCCAAGCTCGAATGCAGTGGTCTCATTGTAGACGATGGGACCAGGCATCTTGGTGGTTTGGATATCAGGCCGCAAGTGAAGGCTATGAGGTGCTGAGTAGGGGCAAGGCTTCCTTATAAGCCAGCGGAGTCTTCTATTGCACGCTTGTGGATGGGACAACTCAGGTGTCGGCCATGGGCGCACGGCCCTAGGATTACTGTTGTTGATAGACACTTCCTTGATACAGAATTCCAAACAGTTACAAGAATTTGAGTACAAGACCATAAAGGTCCAATGAATATAACAAGGATCTTTAGTGGTGGATGATAAAAGCGACACGTGGATCTCCAACATTGATGGGACTCCATTCCCACAGGAATAGGTGACCTGGATAACTCCTATCTCGCGTGGCTGCTATATTCAAAATCCTAGGTTGCGAGGTGTTCTCGTAGTGCTCTTCTCGTAATTTGGCCAAGACACTAGCTAGGAATAAGCCAGTGAGTACGTTTGAATGTACTCGCAAAACACAATCAATATTTCTAGAATTGACATTTTTTTTGGAAATTGGTGGAACAATTTTTGAAATTCACAAATATTTTTTTGATTTAATGAACATTTTTTGAAATGCATGCTCATTTTTTGAATCTGTGAATATTTTATGGATCAATAAACTATTTTATAAGTCACGAACAGTTTTTGGATTTTGAGGATATTTTTAATTCATGAACATTTTTTGAATTGGCAAAATTTTGTTCAATTTCTTTAACATTTTTTCATACACAAACTTTAAAAAATCATGAACAGTTTTTTATTTTCCAAACATTTGTTTTCAATATAAAAATTACGAACATTTTTTAGAAGTCATGAACATTTTATGAATACACAATCATTTATGGATTTTCAAACATTTTATTTCAAAATTTATATTTTTTAATTTGCGAAACTTTTTTAAAGTCCCAAATTATTTAAAGTAGAAAAAACGAAGACAAAAAGGAAAACGAAAAAAAAATAAAAAAAACAGGCCGCCCTGACATGGGACGGCCCAAACAGGCACACTGTGTCTTCTCATGCGCACAGAGCATAGTATGTATAGAAGGTGCTACCGCATGGGCCGACCCAGGCAGGGATTCCCGTATGTGAAATATTTTTTATCACTTATAGGTGGCATCGGTGGGCAATATTTGGCAACTTTTGGTGCAATTTCGGTGACATATTGCCAGAAGCAATAGCCTATTTATTATTAGGTATATAGATAGATATAGATATAGATTTTGCCGTTTGTTAGTTCGTTCGATGATGCGAAAGTAAACAATAGTGTAGCCTAATCGGGAATGTTTAAACCTACAACTAGTACGACATAGCTAGAAAGACCCATCCTTTAGTTCAAAAGAAGAAGAAAAAAGATTGATCGTTATTGACTAAAAGGTACTCCCTCCGTCCGGAATACTTGTCAAAGAAATGGATGTATCTAGACGTATTTTAGTTCTAGATACATCTATTTTTATCCATTTCTATGACAAGTAATTTCAGACGAAGGGAGTATGATGTCTAGCCCCATATCTCAACGTAAAGATGCAGCACCAACTTGTTTCAATAACTATTTGAAGCAAATGCAGTGACAGCCCAAAGCACCATGCTTAACTTCTACTCTAGATCAGGATTCTGAATCTTCCTCTGTGAAAAGTCCATGTTGTTCTTCTCGTGCATTTTTTCACTTCAATTTTGCTAGAATTTCTAAATCAGGAGGGATGATGTTTTAGGAGAGACGGAGTCTACCTTTGCCCTACTATGCTACTGGAACTCATGGAAATACCACAACGGTGTTCGCATGTTCCAGGAGGATGCCGGTGCGTCTCCTGGATGCTCACAGTGCTCATGTCATGTGTTGGCTGGGCTGTCTAGGGTCCTAGTCATATAAATGTATTGCCTAATTTTTTTCATCAGATAGGTTTTTTGGTTGCATTGGCTAGAGCATGCACTTCACATTATGTCCATGTAAAATCACTAGAGGTATGCGTGACATATCTTGATCCTTCAAATAAAATCTTCACAGAGTAACGCTAAGTTGAAATACGAAAAATAGCCATCAGCTTCAATATATATGTCTGAGCAAAAATAGACCGGTTCATTAGAATGGGCTATCATCTTCGCGTGGGCTGTCATCTTCTGCTAGGCCCAGAGATAACGAGCTATACTGTTGATTTACAAAGCGGATAATTACAAACACTATCAGTGTTACCATCACCTGCTGTCACTGTCACTGTCAGGTCAAAAAGTCTGCTCGTCTCCTGTGATGTTACAGATGCTACAGAAAAGATAATCTATCTTCTAACACAAGGAGGTTATCTATGTATAGAGCTATGTATGTACAGGAACATATGCTAGGGTCTAGAGCGCCTTCTGGTCCAGCCTCTCGTTCCAGTTCAGGCACCTGATCAAGCTGCGGAACCAGTCGCCTGTTTGGTCCGATTTGTTGACGGTCGGCAGCGGGTGCTCGCTCATGGATATATGAACGGAGTCTCCTCGCGATAGCTGCTGCCGCCTTTTGCCGTCGAACGACACCCACGCGTTGCTTCTCGCGTCGTCCGGGATCTGGTAATAATAACAAAGTCAATCAATCAGTGGAGCAAGACTCTGGTATTGTTGGATAAACATGGCCAGGGATATTCTAGAGACATAAGAATGCCAGAATTTATCAGGATGAGATAATGGCATAAGATTACATGACAATATTAGGCATTTCACCATCCATCTATTGGAGTATTTCCGTACCTTCAATTCAAGCCGTGCAGAGTCAGGAAGGATGACAGGTCTAAATGACAGCGAGTGTGGGCAGATTGGAGTGAACAGCATACATGGGACATTTGGATGCACCTGGACAGCAAAAACCACAATGACCCCAGTAAATAACTTGTTCTTTTCACTTGATATATCGAAGTACGCATGGGAAAAGGAACAGTTGACTGGCAAGAATGAAAAGGTTGCTAAACACAAGTAGTCCGATTGTGGTGCTCAAAAGACAAAAGTACAGGTGACATAGTGCATTTGAAGGAAGCACTAGACTGGCAAAGCAGACAAACAGGCCATAGCATCACTTTCGTTATTCAACCTTGAGGTATGCGTTGCCCCCAAGTTTTTAAAATACAAGATCTTAACTGCAGCAGGTAGATTGAATCTTGCTCACAGGCAACAGAGGAAAACTTTGTATTATGATTTAGTAGATGGTGTGTATACAAAATGAATGCGCTAGTATAGCTTGTGAAAAGCATTTGTAGTTTAAGCTTGTCAAAAGGAACCACTAAACAATTCCGCAGTGGAAATCAAGGACAAAGAGCTTTCCAGATGTTCATTCGCCTGGCTTCGTTGAAACAGGTACAGGATGCATGACAGATGTAAGTTTTATTTATATAACCAAAATTCTGTCTTAAATGTAAAAAACATACCCATATGCTGCATAACTGAGAAATAACATGTCACATGGAATGAAAATATAACACGAGAAACATGCATTAGGTGAATCTGGAAAATGCTTTTGTTTACATGCCATGACACAATTTAAGTCAATGCTTTTGCTCAGTTCTTCCTAGTAATATAACTTGCAAAAATTAACCTACCATTGAACCCCCTGCTGCTGTAGAGTATGCTGTGCTGCCAGTTGGTGTTGCTACTATCACACCATCTCCTTGAACCTATATATATTCCCATTAATTCAAAGTAGTTGAAGTTACAGTGGATACATAGTAGTACAACAATCCTGAACATCTAAATAAATACAAGCATCAAACAGTAATATAATCTCCACGACTACAAGATCAAGAGTAGCAAGTAGACTCAGCGACACTAATATGTGATGATTATACTGCAATAACCGTTTCTTTCAGGGCACCAAGTGATAAAAGTATGAAACAATGAAGGACAGTTCAGTTTGGAGAAATTTTGAAACATAAGTGACAACTGGCTAAACTTTTCTAGCATAATACAGAATTTGGAGGTGCCACCCATGAAAATTGAGTTAATTCAATATTTGCCATTGTGAACTTTGCGTAGCCAAAAAATTCCAGAGAGAAATATAGACAAAGGGCAATGATGCATAGTTACCAAGGAAAAAGGCACAAATAGAGACATCTAGTTTCTAAGGCTTTATACAGATCTTACCTTAGTGATAAGGTGGTTATGCTCATAGCATTCAATTTTTGAGAGATATGGATTAGAACCCCGATCGACAACGACTTCATTTAGCACATCAAACACTTTCCCGGGCATTGCTTTTCCATTTCGAAAGATTACACAGCGTAGACGCATTCTAAGGGTTATATAAACTCCAAGTGTATTGTTCCCATGGATGACAGCTCTCATATCTTGCCTGAAACCTTCAAACTGAAGTGAAGGAAATGTTACATGCTTAGACTTGACAAAAGAAGGTCATAGGATAAAATTCTCTTAGAATGGAGTCTGAAACATACAATATGTGAAGTCAGAAATCCAAGAGATCCAAGATTGAATGAGACAACAGGGGGTACAGAAGTCCTAAATAAGTTTGATGCGTGCAATATGACCCCATCACCACCCAAGCATGTGACAAAATCAACTCTCTCATGAAGGTCGCTGATTTTTGGTACAAAATAACATTAGTAAATAGTAATGCAGAAATTAGTATACAGTTATATCACTCATCAGACTTACATATGTTTCACTTATACCTGGTATCTTGAGTATAGAAGGTTTGCACAAAACCATAACCAGGAATCCTCGCAAATATATCATGAACATCAGGCTCCACAAGAACATTCATCTTTTCTTGATGATGCAGAAACGAAGCAACCTGAAAAGTAGTATACAGGATATCAAATGATGTGTATGTTGCCAAATAAGAAATAAAATTAGGTAGAAGTACATGAAATGTATATCCTAAGTGACTATCAAACAGCTTGGATAGTTGGAGTAGATAACTAAGTCTTAGACAAACTTTGACACTTACGAAGACATGTACCAAAGAGCATGGACTGCATGAGTTACAAAATTGGGAAATGGGTAACAGATACGTTAGCTACATGATATAGACTGGTTGGCACACATGAATGATTATCCCTACCATGAAGTGAGATCTACAAGTCAATCTACCTCACACAAAAGAGATACAGCTGTTTTGAATTTTAAAGCAAACCCTCATCAATCAGGCAAAACCTTTCAAGAACTTAAACTCTAAAGAAGAAAATTCAAACTATAGTAGCTCACTTAACTAATGCTCTCTTTGATACAACAATACTAAAATTCTCGCAATTAATTCTGTGTAGTTCCACATCTCACTACAAATCCATGATGTAAGGTAAGTTTCTGAACATAATACTAGCAGTGTATTTATAATTTTATCAAATACTCCCTCTGTTCCTAAATATAAGTCTTTCTAGAGATTCCAATATGGACTACATAAGGAGCAAAATGGGTGAATCTACACTGTAAACTACGTCTATATACATCCGTATGTAGTCCATATTGAAATCTCCAGAAAGACTTATATTTAGGAATGGAGGAAGTACATAATTTGCATGCCGGAAATTTATTCTTTAAGATGAGTAGAGTACATTTTGCTACCAAATACAAAAAAAGAAAATATGTATTTATATATGTATGATATGCAATAAATAGATATATACTAAAAAATGGAAATTGTGCATCCACCTCTTTAGCCTCTTCCATGAGCTCATCACCTAATTTCTTCAACAGTAAGACGGTCTTTGGAGGAGATTTCCACATAAGCATCTGTTGCTGGGTGCTAGGATGAGTAAAAGCTAAAGATGATTCTGTTACTTTTTCTCTAGTACAAGAGAATCCATCTGTACGTACTAGAAACATCTCAGCTTTTCTTCTTGACTGAACTCTGACAACACCAGTTGTGGCACAAATACTTCCATCAATTGTATCTGATGAGTATCTCTCAAGATAAGGACCACCATTCTTTTCAGATGGTTTTTGTGATCCAAGCTGAGCATTCCCATTGGGATTGCTGGCATTAGACGTTTTAGGATCAATAGTTAGGAGTGAAGCTTCACTTCCCTTTTCTTCAAAAGAAGTGGAGGTTCCATTGTTCGAGGGTTTTCCATTAGTGATACCTGAAGAAACCGATAATATATAATCATTGTCAAATAATGTCCCATTTGCGTTTTTCAAAACCATCATGTCTGCTGCTTCACAATCAATGGCCTCATTATGTTCAGCTCTGAGATTTTGTTTTCTCCTTGAGATCATCAAGCTACTCGATCGTCTTCGAGAGTTCAGAACAGATTTTGGATAAACTCTTTTGCTTCTAAAAAATTTGGTCATCTCCTTTCTAGAGAAAACATTGCAAGTAGGAAACTGTGCCTTAAGGGGACTAGTCTCCAGTTTAAAATCTGAAAGAAGTTCTGTCCTGCTGTCATGCATTTCACCTTGTTCAGTGCTTTGACCATTGGGAAGGGAATTAGTAACTTCCAGATTATTACTTGTAATTTCTATGTCTATATCATGTGCTTCCCCAGCATCCACGGTTCTATCAGACTTTACTACTGCACCATTTTCACTACCATTTGACGAGGAACCTGGGTCATTTGTCAGATCATTCTTCAGCGCCTTACCATTCACAATTGGTGAACGCTTTTTGGTGGCCAGTCTCTCTGCACGAGTGGCATACTGCTTCCATCTGGAGACCATTGCAGATGTCCTATTAATCCCTTCCTTGCTGTGAAGATAAATGGGCTTCTTCGTTCCATCTGACACAAGCGCCGCAAATTGCTGAACCTGTTCAGCTGAGGGAGCAGTCCCAATCTCAACTGGCATGTTGACCACCTCTATCTTTCCAGATGAGACAGCTTCGCCAACTGCTGAAAGATATAAATCATCCTTAACATCTTCCTCCCGGAGATCGACAATAGTTCGGAATCCCTTAGCCAATAACCACGCCAGACCCTCCTCACTGACTTGCCCTCCCCTCCAAAATGCGACCTCCAACTCATCTGTCTCCGAATAATCTGGCACAGCTGAAAAGTACACCGGAAACCAATTTGCAAACAATGTTGGACAGGGATGACCATCAACCCTTGCGAAACCCGCATCATAGCAGGCATTCTTCAACCTTTGCAGCCTCATCCAGATATCCAATCCTCGGGGCTCATTCGGTACAAGGTAGCTAGCAAGTGCAACCTGCATGCTCTCACAACACCGCTTCATATCACCACGGAACAGGGCCAGCGGCGGAATCCTATCCATCGTGCTGTGCTCAGATCCTTGGAATGCGCTCGCAACACCTGACCGCCCTGCAAGCACCTCAGTCCTACCCCGGTTCAGCAATGCCAGCATGCAGCCAAGCACAGCAGCAACCTTGTCTTCGAGCACTGGCAGGTCCTCGGATGGCACATCATACCGCACAGGGCACTCGCCTGTCTCTGGATCACAGAGCGCCGACATGACAGCATTCTGGAGCTGCTCTGCGGCACGGAATATGCGGCAGTATGCCTCGATCTCTGCGATGTCACCAGGCACTGGACCCACCCACAACAGCTGGGATAAGTCCCTTGTGTGAGAATTCTGCAGCAAAGAATGTGATGCATCAGTTACGAAGCAACACTACAATATCATATGGAGCTATCGATGCAATCAAACAAGCAACAAAGTTTCCACTTCATTTCTAGCCTCAAGCCAAGTGCTCGATCAAATTCCCACAGAAGCCATATACAGGCTAGAACCATATACAGAAAGCATCTGTCATCAGCCATCCACCCCATAAATGGGGTACAATTTGCATATCGAAGGTTCAAGAAGTAGCAGCCGCTAAGATCGCTAGACCAAGAACAAGGGCGGCGCCCCGAGTCGCTTCGACGAACTGTTCCACGGAATGCTCGAGAACGGCAACTAACCTGGGAATCGAGCCCGATCCGGGAATTGAAGGACGACGCCCGCGCGGCGACGCCACGGCGCGCCGCCGCGGGGCGCCAGCACCACCACCGGCCGGCGGCGACCCAGGCGGCACGTTCGCCCGCGAGCGGCGGGAGCGGGAGCTTGGCGGGCCCGTGCCGCGCGCAGACGGCGAGCATCACGCGCGCGCGACGAGGACGAGCGGAGCGGGAGGGACCGCGTTGCTGTCGAGGCCGCCCGTGGTCTCGGCGTGCCTCTCGATGGCATCCACAGGTGAGGGGGTGGAGTAAAAACTGCGGCCTCTGAGGGAGAGAGGAGAAGAATCCGAACTACCGGTAGGGAAAACAAGATGCGAACTGGCAAAACTCTCCGCGGCAGGTTGGTCACGCCGCCGCCATTGTGGGTGGCTGTGAGCGGATTGCCGTCGCCGATCCCAGATGGAGCGCGCACACGCACACAAAAATATGAGGAGAAATTGCAGAAATGTGATGGGAAGGGGAAGCGGGCAGAAAAAGAAAGTTGGGTGTTGGGGTGATCAGAGGAGTCTCTTTTCTCCGAGATTGACATTCTTGGAGGTTTGCTGAAAGGATGAGGTTCTGTTTTGGGGAGGATATCGTGGACCACATTGTGTGGTTTGGGTTTTATGGACTTCTGTAGAAATTTTGCTGATGGGAGGAAAAGAAAAGGGTGAACAAAATTATGTGTGCCCTTATGGATTTTAGGGTAATGATGATGGTAATGGGGCCCTATGACCCCCATATCCTTCTTCAAGGCGACTTGGGGGGGGGGGGGGGCTATTTTTTGCACCGCCTGCACCTCGCCACCGCCGTGGGCCGCCGGCGGGCACAGACTCTCCTGGCTCGCCCCCCTCCTCCCTGGCCATGGCGTGGGTGCTCCTCCGACAGATTTCCTTGGCTATGTGGTGCTGCGAAGGTCCGGCGGCGGCTTGGCATGGTGGCTACAGTGGAGGTGTGTGCCTCGTCCGGTGATGGGACCTGTGGCTACGGCGGCCTGTGGTCTTGCCCACATCCTAATTTGGTTCCTGCTGCCGCAGGCATGGTGACGCCGGGCCTCCATGGTTGTTGGGCACCGCGTTGATGCAACAGTTGGTGCTGGTTCGATGTGTTGTGCGGTGGTGCACGGTGGGAGGTGTGGTGGGGCGGTGGTCATGGCGAGTGCAGGCAGTGGCGTGGCAGCTCGGGCGTGCGCGGCAGTGTTGTCTGGAGGCGATGACGCGAGCTACTGACCAGGTCGACGGTGGCACTGTGATAGCTCGGCCTGGATGGAGTTCCTAGGTTTAGGGTTTAGGACCCCGGTTACCTCCTCGGTTTAGGGTTTAGGGTTTAGGACCCGGCCATCCGTGCGTGTTTCGCTGGGCTCGGTCCGCTCTGCGCCTGCCCTGCCGTCACCGCCGGGACCACCTCCATCTGGGGCGGTGCAGTTGTGTCGTCCGTGGAGCGAGGTGGTCCGCCCTTCTGCAGAGCGAGTGGTGGTCGGGCCGGGGTTCTCCGTCCCCTTCTTGGGCCATGCGATCGCCGGCGCCCTACCGCGGCAGGCGCAGGGGCCGGCGCCGGTGGAAAGGTGCTTCCTTGGGGCCTCTGAGGAGCTCGCCCGCATGGAGGCTGACCTCGCACGCGCGGTCGTGGTGACTGTAACCGGAGACAGGCCGGAAGTGGATCTTGCATCGGCAGCTGCGGCATTACACGCGGAGTTTGGAATCAGGCCGGCCGACATGTCTATCCTCCCATACTTCCCTAAGGATTTCCAGGTGATTTGCGAGCTGCCGTTCATTAGGCAGCTGATGGTGGAGCGGGGGAGGCTTCTTCCAGCTGGTTCTCCCTCTCCCTGCGTCCTTGGCTCCGGCAGGGGCAGGCCTCCGGTGCCGCCATGCCTTTCTTAGTGCCTCTGGAGCTCCGGGGTGTGCCGACGCATGCATGGACGAGGCGGACCGCGGAGGTGATTCTACGGGGACTAGGGTTTGTTGTGCAGGTCTCGAGCAGCACGGAGAATCGTTTCGACATGGCTGCATTCAGAATGTGGCTTCGCACAGACGATCCGGCTGTTGGGGAACGTTGCAGAAAACAAAAAATTTCCTGCGGTTTCACCAAGATCCATCTATGAGTTCATCTAGCAATGAGTGATCGGATTGCATCTACATACCTTTGTAGATTGCGAGCGGAAGCGTTCAAGAGAACGGGGATGAGGGAGTCGTACTCGACGTGATCTAAATCACCTGAGATCCTAGCGCCGAACGGACGGCACCTCCGCGTTCAACACACGTACGGTCAGCGTGACGTCTCCTCCTTCTTGATCCAGCAAGCGGGAAGGAGAGGTAGATGAAGATCCAGCAGCACGACGACGTGGTGGTGGATGCAGCAGTCACCGCAGCAGGGCTTCACCGTTCTTCTGCGAGAGGGAGAGGTGTAGCAGGGAAGAGGGAGGCGCCAAGAGTCAAGGGTGCGGCTGCCCCTCCCTCCCCCCCTTTATATAGGCTCCCCAAGGGTGGGCGCCGGCCCTAGGAGATGGGATCTCCTAGGGGGGCGGCGGCCAAGGGTGGAGTGGCCCCCAAGGCAAGTGGGGCGCCCCCCACCCTAGGGTTTCCAACCCTAGGCGCAGGGGTGGGCCAAGGGGGCGCACCAGCCCACTATGGGCTGGTTCCCCTCCCCACTTCAGCCCATGGGGCCCTCCGGGATGGGTGGCCCCACCCAGTGGACCCCCGGGACCCATCCGGTGGTCCCGGTACAATACCGGTGACCCCCGAAACTCTCCCGATGGCCGAAACTGCACTTCCTATATATAATTCTTCACCTCCGGACCATTCCGGAACTCCTCATGACGTCCGGGACTCCGAACAACTTTCGCGTTACTGCATATTCATATCTCTATAACCCTAGCATCACCGAACCTTAAGTGTATAGACCCTACGGGTTCGGGAGACATGTAGACATGACCGAGATGGCTCTCCGGTCAATAACCAACAGCGGGATCTGGATACCCATGTTGGCTCCCACATGCTCCTCGATGATCTCATCGGATGAACCATGATGTCGAGGATTCAAGCAACCCCGTATACAATCCCCTTTGTCAATCGGTACGTTACTTTCCCGAGATTCGATCGTCGGTATCCCAATACCTTGTTCAATCTCGTTACCGTCAAGTCACTTTACTCGTATCGTAATGCATGATCCCGTGACCAGACACTTGGTCACTTTGAGCTCATTATGATGATGCATTACCGAGTGGGCCCAAAGATACCTCTCCGTCATACGGAGTGACAAATCCCAGTCTCGATTCGTGCCAACCCAACAGACACTTTCGGAGATACCCGTAGTATACCTTTATAGTCACCCAGTTACGTTGTGACGTTTGGTACACCCAAAGCATTCCTGCGGTATCCGGGAGTTACACGATCTCATGGTCTAAGGAAAAGATACTTGACATTGGAAAAACTCTATCAAACGAACTATATGATCTTGTGCTATGTTTAGGATTGGGTCTTGTCCATCACATCATTCTCCTAATGATGTGATCTCGTTATCAATGACATCCAATGTCCATAGTCAGGAAACCATGACTATCTGTTGACCAACGAGCTAGTCAACTAGAGGCTTACTAGGGACATGTTGGTGTCTATGTATTCACACATGTATTACGATTTCCGGATAACACAATTATAGCATGAATAAAAGACAATCATCATGAACAAGGAAATATAATAATAATCCTTTTATTATTGCCTCTAGGGCATATTTCCAACAGTCTCCCACTTGCACTAGAGTCAATAATCTAGTTACATTGTGATGAATCGAACACCCATGGAATTCTGGTGTTGATCATGTTTTGCTTTAGGGAGAGGTTTAGTCAACGGATCTGCGACATTCAGATCCGTATGTACTTTACAAATATCTATGTCTCCATCTTGAACATTTTCACGAATGGAGTTGAAGCGACGCTTGATGTGCCTGGTCTTCTTGTGAAACCTGGGCTCCTTGGCAAGTGCAATAGCTCCAGTGTTGTCACAGAAGAGTTTGATCGGCCCCGACGCATTGGGTATGACTCCTAGGTCGGTGATGAACTCCTTCACCCAAATTGCTTCATGCGCTGCCTCCGAGGCTGTCATGTACTCCGCTTCACATGTAGATCCTGCCACGACGCTCTGCTTGCAACTGCACCAGCTTACTGCCCCACCATTCAAAATATACACATATCCGGTTTGTAACTTAGAGTCATCCAGATCTGTGTCGAAGCTAGCATCGACGTAACCCTTTACGACAAGCTCTTCGTCACCTCCATAAACGAGAAACATGTCCTTAGTCCTTTTCAGGTACTTCAGGATATTCTTGACCGCTGTCCAGTGTTCCTTGCCGGGATTACTTTGGTACCTTCCTACCAAACTTACGGCAAGGTTTACATCGGGTCTGGTACACAGCATGGCATACATAATAGACCCTATGGCTGAGGCATAGGGGATGACACTCATCTCTTCGATATCTTCTGCCGTGGTCGGACATTGAGCTGAGCTCAATTTCACACCTTGCAACACAGGCAAGAACCCCTTCTTAGACTGATCCATATTGAACTTCTTCAATATCTTATCAAGGTATGTGCTTTGTGAAAGACCTATGAGGCGTCTTGATCTATCTCTATAGATCTTGATGCCTAATATATAAGCAGCTTCTCCAAGGTCCTTCATTGAAAAACTCTTATTCAAGTAGGCCTTGATGCTGTCCAAGAGTTATATATCATTTCCCATCAAAAGTATGTCATCTACATATAATATGAGAAATGCTACAGAGCTCCCACTCACTTTCTTGTAAACGCAGGCTTCTCCATAAGTCTGCACAAACCCAAACGCTTTGATCATCTCATCAAAGCGAATGTTCCAACTCCGAGATGCTTGCACCAGCCCATAAATCGAGCGTTGGAGCTTGCACACCTTGTCAGCATTCTTAGGATCGACAAAACCTTCTGGCTGCATCATATACAATTCTTCCTTAAGGAAACCATTAAGGAATGCCGTTTTGACGTCCATTTGCCATATCTCATAATCATAGAATGCGGCAATTGCTAACATGATTCGGACGGACTTCAGCTTCGCTACGGGTGAGAAAGTCTCCTCGTAGTCAACCCCTTGAACTTGTCGATAACCCTTAGAGACAAGCCTAGCTTTATAGATGGTTACATTACCATCCGTGTCTGTCTTTTTCTTAAAGATCCATTTATTTTATATGGCTCGCCGATCATTGGGCAAGTCAGTCAAAGTCCATACTTCGTTTTCATACATGGATCCTATCTCGGATTTCATGGCTTCTAGCCATTTGTCGGAATCTGGGCCCGCCATCGCTTCTTCATAGTTCGAAGGTTCACCGTTGTCTAACAACATGATTTCCAAGACAGGGTTGCCGTACCACTCTGGTGCGGGACGTGTCCTTGTGGACCTACGAAGTTCAGTAGCAACTTGATCTGAAGTTTCATCATCATTAACTTCCTCTCTAGTCGGTGCAGGCACCTCAGGAACATTTTCTTGAGTTGCGCCACTTTCCGGTTCAAGAGGTAATACTTCATCAAGTTCTACTTTCCTCCCACTTACTTCTTTCGAGAGAAACTCTTTCTCTAGAAAGGATCCATTCTTGGCAACAAAGATCTTGCCTTCGGATCTGAGGTAGAAGGTATACCCAATAGTTTCTTTAGGGTATCCTATGAAGACGCATTTTTCCGACTTGGGTTCGAGCTTTTCAGGTTGAAGTTTCTTGACATAAGCATCGCACCCCAAACTTTTAGAAACGACAGTTTAGGTTTCTTCCCAAACCATAATTCATACGGTGTCGTCTCAACGGATTTCGACAGAGCCCTATTTAAAGTGAATGCGGCAGTCTCTAAAGCATAGCCCCAAAATGATAGCGGTAAATTGGTAAGAGACATCATAGATCGCACCATATCTAATAGAGTGCGATTACGACGTTCGGACACACCATTACACTGAGGTGTTCCAGGCGGCGTGAGTTGTGAAACTATTCCACATTTTCTTAAGTGTGTGCCAAATTCGTGACTCAAGTATTCTCCTCCACGATCTGATCGCAAGAACTTGATTTTCCTGTCACGTTGATTCTCAACCTCACTCTGAAATTCCTTGAACTTTTCAAAGGTCTCAGACTTGTGTTGCATTAAATAGACATACCCATATCTACTCAAGTCATCCGTGAGGGTGAGAACATAATGATAGCCACCGCGAGCCTCAACACTCATTGGACCGCACACATCAGTATGTATGATTTCCAATAAGTTGGTTGCTCGCTCCATTGTTCCTGAGAACGGAGTCTTGGTCATTTTACCCATGAGGCATGGTTCGCATGTGTCAAATGATTCGTAATAAAGAGACTCTAAAAGTCCATCTGCATGGAGCTTCTTCATGCGTTTGACACCTATGTGACCAAGGCGGCAGTGCCACAAGTATGTGGGACTATCATTATCAACTTTACATCTTTTGGTATTCACACTATGAATATGTGTAGCATTACGCTCGAGATTCATTAAGAATAAACCATTCACCATTGGAACATGACCATAAAACATATCTCTCATATAAATAGAACAACCATTATTCTCGGATTTAAATGAGTAGCCATCTCGAATTAAACGAGATCCTGATACAATGTTCATGCTCAAAGCTGGCACTAAATAACAATTATTGAGGTTTAAAACTAATCCCGTAGGTAAATGTAGAGGTAGCGTGCCGACGGCGATCACATCGACCTTGGAACCATTCCCGACGCGCATCGTCACCTCGTCCTTCGCCAGTCTCCGCTTATTCCACAGCTCCTGCTTTGAGTTACAAATGTGAGCAACTGCACCGGTATCAAATACCCAGGAGCTACTACGAGTACTGGTAAGGTACACATCAATTACATGTATATCACATATACCTTTCGTGATGCCGGCCTTCTTGTCCGCTAAGTATTTGGGGCAGTTCCGCTTCCAGTGACCACTTTCCTTGCAATAAAAACACTCAGTCTCGGGCTTGGGTCCATTATTTGGCTTCTTCCCGGCAGCTTGCTTACCGGGCGCGGCAACTCCCTTGCCGTCCTTCTTGAAGTTCTTCTTACCCTTGCCTTTCTTAAACTTAGTGGTTTTATTCACCATCAACACTTGATGTTCCTTTTTTACTTCTACCTCTGCTGATTTCAGCATTGCAAATACCTCAGGAATGGTCTTTTCCATCCCCTGTATATTGAAGTTTATCACAAAGCTCTTGTAGCTTGGTGGAAGCGACTGAAGGATTCTGTCAATGACCGCGTCATCCGGGAGATTAACTCCCAGCTGAGTCAGGCAGTTATGTAACCCAGACATAGTGAGTATGTGCTCACTGACAGAACTGTTTTCCTCCATCTTACAGCTGAAGAACTTGTCGGAGACTTCATATCTCTCGACCCGGGCATGAGCTTGAAAAACCATTTTCAGCTCTTCGAACATCTCATATGCTCCGTGTCTCTCAAAACGCTTTTGGAGCCCCGGTTCTAAGTTGTAAAGCATGCCGCACTGAACGAGGGAGTAATCATCGCAACGTGTCTGCCAAGCATTCATAACATCTTGTTCTGTAGGGAGAACAGGTGCTTCACCTAGCGGTGCTTGTAGGATATAATCTTTCTTGGCAGCTATGAGGATGATCCTCAGGTTCCGGACCCAGTCCGTATAGTTGCTGCCATCGTCTTTCAGCTTGGTTTTCTCTAGGAACGCGTTGAAGTTGAGGACAACGTTGGCCATTTGATCTACAAGACATGTTTTAAAGGTTTTAGACTAAGTTCATGATAATTAAGTTCATCTAATCAAATTATTCAATGAACTCCCACTCAGATAGACATCCCTCCAGTCATCTAAGTATAACATGATCCGAGTTAACTAGGCCGTGTCCGATCATCACGTGAGACGGACTAGTCAATGTCGGTGAACATCTTCATGTTGATCGTATCTTCTATACGACTCATGCTCGACCTTTCGGTCTTCTGTGTTCCAAGGCCATGTCTGTACGTGCTAGGCTCGTCAAGTCAACCTAAGTGTTTGCATCTGTAAATCTGGCTTACACCCGTTGTATTCGAACGTTAGAATCTATCACACCCAATCATCACGTGGTGCTTCGAAACAACGAACTGTCGCAACGGTGCACAGTTAGGGGGAACACTTTCTTGAAATTATTATGAGGGATCATCTTATTTACTACCGTCATTCTAAGTAAACAAGATGTAAAAACATGATAAACATCACATGCAATCAAATAATAATAGTGACATGATATGGCCAATATCACATAGCTCCTTTGATCTCCATCTTGGGGCTCCATGATCATCTTGTCACCGGCATGACACCATGATCTCCATCATCGTGTCTCCATGAAGTTGCTCGCCAACTATTACTTCTACTACTATGGCTAACACATTTAGCAATAAAGTAAAGTAATTTACATGGCGTTTCTCAATGACACGCAGGTCATACAAAAAATAAAGACAACTCCTATGGCTCCTGCCGGTTGTCATACTCATCGACATGCAAGTCGTGATTCCTATTACAAGAACATGATCTCATACATCACATATATACCATTCATCATTCATCACAACTTTGGCCATATCACATCACAGAACACTTGCTGCAAAAACAAGTTAGACGTCCTCTAATTGTTGTTGCAAGTTTTACGTGGCTGCAATAGGGTTCTAGCAAGAACATTTTCTTACCTACGTGAAAGCCACAACGTGATTTGTCAACTTCTATTTACCCTTCATAAGGACCCTTTTCATCGAATCCGCTCCAACTAAAGTGGGAGAGACAGACACCCGCCAGCCACCTTATGCAACTAGTGCATGTTAGTCGGTGGAACCGGTCTCACGTAAGCGTACGTGTAAGGTTGGTCCAGGCCGCTTCATCCCACAATACCGTTGAAGCAAAATAAGACTAGTAGCGGCAAGAAAGTTGACAACATCTATGCCCACAACAAATTGTGTTCTACTCATGCAAAGAGAACTCCGCATAGACCTAGCTCATGATGCCGTTGTTGGGGAACGTTGCAGAAAACAAAAAATCTCCTACGGTTTCACCAAGATCCATCTATGAGTTCATCTAGCAACGAGTGATCGGATTGCATCTACATACCTTTGTAGATCGCGAGCGGAAGCGTTCAAGAGAACGGGGATGAGGGAGTCGTACTCGACGTGATCCAAATCACCGGAGATCCTAGCGCCGAACGGACGGCACCTCCGCGTTCAACACACGTACGGTCAACGTGACGTCTCCTTCTTCTTGATCCAGCAAGCGGGAAGGAGAGGTTGATGAAGATCCAGCAGCACGACGGCGTGGTGGTGGATGCAGCAGTCACCGCAGCAGGGCTTCGCCGTTCTTCTGCGAGAGGGAGAGGTGTAGCAGGGGAGAGGGAGGCGCCAGGAGTCAAGGGTGCGGCTGCCCCTCCCTCCCCCCTTTATATAGGCTCCCCAAGGGGGGCACCGGCCCTAGGAGATGGGATCTCCTAGGGGGGCGGCGGCCAAGGGTGGAGTGGCCCCCAAGGCAAGTGGGCCCCCCCACCCTAGGGTTTCCAACCCTAGGCACAGGGGTGGGCCAAAGGGGGCGCACCAGCCCACTATGGGCTGGTTCCCCTCCCCATTTCAGTGCATGGGGCCCTCCGGGATGGGTGGCCCCACCCGGTGGACCCCCGGGACCCATCCGGTGGTCCCGATACAATACCGGTGACCCCGGAAACTCTCCCGATGGCCGAAACTGCACTTCCTATATATAATTCTTCACCTCCGGACCATTCCGAAACTCCTCGTGACGTCTGGGATCTCATCCGGGACTCCGAACAACTTTCGGGTTACTGCATATTCATATCTCTACAACCCTAGCGTCACCGAACCTTAAGTGTGTAGACCCTACGGGTTCGGGAGACATGTAGACATGACCGAGATGGCTCTCCGGTCAGTAACCAACAGCGGGATCTGGATACCCATGTTGGCTCCCACATGCTCCTCAATGATCTCATCGGATGAACCATGATGTCGGGGATTCAAGCAACCCCGTATACAATTCCCTTTGTCAATCGGTACGTTACATGCCCGAGATTCGATCGTCGGTATCCCAATACCTTGTTCAATCTCGTTACCGGCAAGTCACTTTACTCGTACCGTAATGCATGATCCCGTGACCAGACACATGCCCTGAGACCGATGTGCCAGCTGTCCTCCGTTTATTCGCTGGTGTTGCCTTGTCATTGCTTGGGTGTCATGCATTGCATATCATGTCATCATGTGCATTTCATTTGCATACGTGTTCGTTTCATGCATCCGAGCTTTTCCCCGTTGTCCGTTTGGCATTCCGGCGCTTCGTTCTCCTCTGGTGGTCATTTCTACCTTTCTTTCATGTGTGGGGATTAAACATTTCCGGATTGGACCGAGACTTGTCATGCGGCCTTGGTTTACTACCGGTAGACCGCCTGTCAAGTTTCGTACCATTTGGACTTCGTTTGATACTCCAACGGTTAACCGAGGGACCGAAAAGGCCTCGTGTGTGTTGTAGCCCAACACCCCTCCAATTTGGCCCAAAACCCACCAAACGCTGCTCCATCATCTAGAGCATTCGATCACGATCGCGTGGCCGAAAACCGCACCTCATTTGGACTCTCTTAGCTTGACTTATGCCTATAAATAGCCCCCCTCCATTTTCGGATCTCTCCCTCTCCGAAACTCTAGCAAAAAAACAGATCCCACCGCCGCCGGACGTGTCCGCACTAGGCCGGACAACATCTGCCGCTCGCCTCCGCCTACCATGACGCGCCACGTGGCATCGCCACCTCGCCGCCGCCGCCGGCCCGGGAGGCCCGATCCGGGCCCCTGCGAGCCCATCGCCTCCATGCCTCCTCGCCCGAGCGCCGCCTTCGTCCCCTCCACCACCGGCCGCCGCCCGCTGCCAAGTCCGCCGGTGCCACCCCGGTTCTTCGTCGCCGGTGAGAGGCGAGCCTGACGCCGGCCGCCTCGAGCCGCCTGCCGCCCAGGCCACCGCCACCGCTGCCCACGTCTTCCTCCTCCACGCCGGCGCCGCCCGGTCCCTCCTCGAGCTCCGGCGAGCCCCGCTACCTCCGGCGACCTCGATTCTGGCCGGCCATCCTCGAAAAACGCGTCGGTGAACAGTGCCCGCGAGATCCCGATCTGGATCTGAGAATCTCGGTTGACTTTTTCCCCTCCGAACCCTAATTTTTGTGCATACTTTGACCTGTGATATCTCCGCATCCGTAGCTCCGATTCATGCATATAGTATATCAAAATGTTCGTCTCGACGAGTACATCATTTCATTCCATTGCGTCATTTGCATTTGAGTTCATCTTGATGCCCGAAATGCTGTTAGAAGGAGGCTTCATGAGTTAATTGTCAGATCTGCTAGTTCATCTTAGACTTTTGTCATTTTTGCCATGATTGTTGTGTGCATGATATGCCCGTGAGTTCTACATATGTTTTGTTAAGCATCTTGTTATCTTTCCAGAGGTGCAACCCATGCATTTTTAGGATGTGTGTGGTGACTTGTGCAAGCTTGCAAAGTGAGGCACCCGGTAAATCTGTTTTCAGGGACTTGGTAGTTTCACTAAGTCTGGGATTATTTAGTTCATGATGCCATATGTTCGTGCTATTTCCTAGTGATCCGTGCCTCTTTTGAGGATGATCAGTAAAGGAGTTTTGTTAATATTGTAGTGCTCTATCCATCCATGTCTTTGTTTGTATATATGGAGCACCCTAGCTTGAGTCAATGGAGCTCTACTTTTGCTTCGTTGTAAATCTGGGCAGATCGTCAACTTGTTTGCGATTTTGCCGATGCTATTGTAGTTGATTCGTGCATGCTATGCCATTGTTCTTGCCATGTCTAGCTTGCATTTTGTGCCTTCTTAATGGATGTATGTTTGCCTTGCCATGACTTGCACCGTAGTGAGTGCATCGAGCTCGTTTACATGCCTTCATGAGTTATATTTCAGCATGTGTCAGTTTTCACTATGTCTGAAAGCTGATTGTGTTTTAGCTATGTTCGTGTGCTTGTTAGTATATTTTGTGATCCCTTTTGGCCCCAGGTCACTTAGGGACTTTTGTTAAGCTTGTTGAGTAGCTCCATGCCATGCCTTTCTTTGTCCTATTCAGGTCTTGTAGCTTGTTGTTTTGTTGCTCCGAAGAGGGCTTCATGATCTGAAATTTCAGACAAGTGTTAATTTCACTAAGTCTGAGATCTGTTTACCATTTGCGTTTTTGCCATGCTTGTTTGAACCTGTTAATGGATGAATTGGCCGTAGCTCAGTGCTGGTCTTTTGTTAAGCATCTTGAATGCTTCCCTGCCATGTATTTTGATGCCATGTTTGAGTGTTGTGGCATGTTCATTTCATTGCATTTAGATGCCTACTTGCTGTAAATCGCAGACCGGTGTCATTCTTAAATCGCTTGCCATTTCCAAACCGTAACTCCGATTCTGGCGATCTTTATATCGTTTTCAAGCGATTTCATCTCATCTTTCCAGTGACACACTTGGTTTTCGAAGTTAAGGCCAGGTTCTTGCATTTCCTGTCATATCTTGCATTTTGCATACCGCATCGCATCCTGCATCTCGCATATCATACCATGTTCATGTGTTGGTTGTTTACTATGTTGTGTGCTTCTTTTCTGGTGTTGCTTCTTCGGGTTGGTTCCGGTAACGTCGCGTTTGTGAGGATCCGTTCGACTACGTCCGTTTGTCTTCTTCATGGACTCGTTCTTCTTCCTTGCGGGATTTCAGGCAAGATGATCATACCCTCGAAATCACTACTATCTTTGCTATGCTAGTTGCTCGCTCTTTTGCTATGCCTATGCTGCGATACCTACCACTTGCTTATCATGCCTCCTACTTTGCTCAACCAAGCCTCTAACCCACCTTGTCCTAGCAAACCGTTGTTTGGCTATGTTACCGCTTTGCTCAGCCCCTCTTAGAGCGTTGTTAGTTGCAGGTGAAGATTGAAGTTTGTTCCTTGTTGGAACATGGAGATGTTGTTCCTTGTTGGAACATGTTTACTTGTTGGGATATCACAGTATATCTTATTTAATTAATGCAGCTATATACTTGGTAAAGGGTGGAAGGCTCGGCCTTATGCCTGGTGTTTTGTTCCACTCTTGCCGCCCTAGTTTCCGTCATATTGGTGTTATGTTCCCGGATTTTGCGTTCCTTACGCGGTTGGGTATATGGGAACCCCTTGACAGTTCGCTTTGAATAAAACTCCTCCAGCAAGGCCCAACCTTGGTTTTACCATTCGCCACCTAGCCTTTTTCCCTTGGGTTAGGCCAGCCCAAGGGTCATCTTTATTTTAAACCCCCCCCCAGGCCAGTGCTTGTCTAAGTGTTGGTCCGAACTGAGTAGACTGCGGGGCCACCTCGGGGAAACTTGAGGGCTGGTTTTACTCGTAGGATGTCTCATCTGGTGTTGCCCTGAGAACGAGATATGTGCAGCTCCCATCAGGATGTCGGCGCATCGGGCGTCTTTGCTGGACTTGTTTTACCATTGTCGAGGATGTCTTGGAGTACCGGGATACCGAGTCTGATCGGAATGTCTCGGGAGGAGGTCTATTCCTTCGTTGACCGTGAGAGCTTGTGATGGGCTAAGTTGGGACACCCCTGCAGGGTTTTGAACTTTTGAAAGCTGTGCCCGCGGTTATGGGCATATGGGAATTTGTTAACGTCCAGTTGTAGAAAACCTGAAGTCGACCTTAATTAAAATGAATCAACTGCGTGTGTAACCGTGATGGTCTCTTTCCGGCGGAGTCCGGGAAGTGAACACGGTTGTTGGAGTTATGCTTGACGTAGGTTGCTATAGGATCACTTCTTGATCATACTTTTATCGACCGTGCTTTGCCTTCTCTTCTCGCTCTCATTTGCGTATGTTAGCCACCATATATGCTAGTCGCTTGCTGCAGCTCCACCTCATACCTTTTACCTTACCCATAAGCTTAAATAGTCTTGATCGCGAGGGTGCGAGATTGCTGAGTCCCCGTGGCTCACAGATACTTCCAAAACCAGCTTGCAGGTGCCGATGAGTCCGTCCAGTTGACGCAACCAAGCTCAGGAGGAGCTCGATGAAGATCTTGTCCTTTGTGTTGTTTTTGTTCGAGTCGATCAGTAGTGGAGCCCAGTTGGGGTCGATCGGGGACCTTTGTCGCATTTGGGGTTCTTCTTTTATTTTGGTTCCGTAGTTGGACCATGAATGTATTTGGATGATGTAATGCTTTATTCATGTATTTGTGTGAAGTGGCGATTGTAAGCCAACTATGTATCTTTTTCCCCTATTGTATTACATGGGTTGTGTGAAGATTACCTCACTTGCGACATATGCCTTCAATGCGATTATGCCTCTAAGTCGTGCCTCGACACGTGGGAGATATAGTCGCATCGAGGGTGTTATAGTCGCCTCCTGTTTGTCGAGGATGTTGGGATCTACGTTAGGGTGCGTCGACTGCAAATTAAAATTTTCCTACGCGCAGAACAACCAAGAACATGCCACGGGAGATGGATCACAGTTCGTTACCACTAGACGCGCAGTGTCGTGCAGCGGAAGAAGAGTTGGGGTAGCGCGTCCGCGTGGATCGTCTCCTCCTCATCCGATCTCCCTCGTACAGCCGGACGTCGGTTCCCACGTACAGGTTCACTGGAGCGGCGCAAGTGCATCGCCTCTAACGGTATCCGCGCGCGTAGGAGGAATGTCGTGTGGCGGACTGCTAGGTCCGATCACACAACCGGCAAACACATGCAAACCCTAGTGACAGCGCCAAAGCGATCAAAATCACGTGAGTGTGCGGCAACTCCACTTTATATAGGCGTTCGTCGCAGGCTCAACACTTGGGCCTTGCACGGACCCTAATTAAAGCCCATAAGTCTACTCGGCCATAATTCGAATACAGCTCGGATCACATCCGACCAATGTCCTCGGATCCAACCTCGTAGGTTCCTTCCCTTAAGCGCGCGACCCCTTAGGTTCAAACCGGCTTGGTCGCAGTTCGGATCACCTCCGGACTGCACAGTTGGTAGCGGCCTCTAGCAAGGCATGCCGAACACCAAACAGACTATGAAGCTGGTTAGGCGAACATGTACATCACACTTCCATTCCTTTTGCCACACGATATATGTTGTCGAGCTCAAGGCGAGTCTGTCATCCTTGTGCTAGCCCGACCTCTTTCTCATTCCAGTGATGCCGACCACAAACCGGATTATCTCATAATCCTTGTCGCATGGCCATGCTTATCCTAGTCGGATCACACGAGTGGCCCAGAGTATATCTCTTCTGATCGGAGGGGCAAATCCCATCTTGCTCGACCACGTCTCGCAGCATGGGTCTGGACAAAACCGAAACCTACCTTTATAACTACCCAGTCATGGAGTAGCGTTTGGTTGGCCCAAAGCAAGTCTGTTACCATCCCGAGTACATGCGCCAGCTCAGGTCTTAGGACATAGAACGTATGTTGTACTAGAGACTCACAGATGACATATCACTGCGTCTCATAGTTGGGTCTGTCCGACTAGAACCTTATCTCAACTCGGATCCGACTACGTCGAATCCGAGCAGATCCTTCCGAGTCCATATTATCCGGTTAGCATCCAATGCTCCATGGCTAGTGAGACCAAGCCATCGACCGTGTCATATGCTAGTCTAGTCGGCTACGCGTCCACACAGCCCTTTCGACTAGGGACCTTTTAGGACAGTCATTATACAATGCATACTCCCACAAACAAGTCACGTACTTGCTGATACACATCATTGATAATGTCCAAGGACTATCTTTATTCATAAACACATAGGAAATATCATCATACATGATTGCCTCTGGGGCATATCTCCAATGGAGGAGCCGCGTGATGCTCGGGTGGAAGGTGCGCCGGCGGCATTATGGTACCCAGTCACAATCAGCGTTCTGGGTGCGCCGGTGGTGGAGGCTAGGGTGGACGCGCCTGCGTCGCCAGCTCCGCCGCCACCGTCGCTGCTGTTAGGCTCGGGCAATGGTGGAGGTCCGCAGTCGCTGGGCGATGTGAGGCCGGCCAGGGCTGATCTGTATCATGGTGGCGACGGTGGGGCTGGTGGCTCGTCGGCGGCGCCGCCGACCGGAATGCAATGGTCGGCTGGGTTGGTGGCGCAGGCTCAACTATCTATGGAGTCTTCCAGCAGGTGCGCTGACATCAGGCCAGTCGTGGAGACGGTGGGCTCAGGCCAACCTTTGACTGATCAAAGTAGGAGGGGTCAACTCAATCCTCTGCTTCGGGAGTCGTCATGTGGTTCCAACGTGGTGCCCCAGGGCCAAGAGGATCCGAGGGTCTCGGGTGTGGGGCTGGTGTCTCCTGATTCGGTGCAGCTGGATAGATGGAGGGCACGACCATTGGCCAACAGCAGCCCATGCGGGGTCAGGAGTGCGGACCAAGGCAGTAGGATGGATGCAGAATCATGGGAACCGATCGGGACGCGCGTCCGGATTGGGTCGCTTTCCCTATCTCTCGATGGGGAAGGGCAGGTGGAGCCAACTGGCAATGCACAAGAGGACGATCGGTCTGGTGGTGTGGGAGACGGCAGCGATAGTGACAGGCTGAGCCAGGGCCACGCACTGTCCCTTGTGGTGGATCCCCAGTTGGGCACGGAGGCCGATGTTGATCTGGTACAGGAACGGATGTGTGCTGACCCCAACGCTGTCTTGGTGGCCCCACCTCTAAGCGTGGAGATTGAGGAGGATTTGAACCAGGAGCGGATGGGCGCGGTTCCTGTTGGCAATTGGGTGGCCCCAGGGCAGGCTGTGCAGATGGACACTTTTGTCGTGAGCCTCTCAGTGGAGCCCGTGGGGGCATCTTCGCCAATCCCCGCGGCTGCAAATGAACGCATGCCATGCACGCCATGCATGACACTGGTGGACACTTGTATGCCCCCTACTCGCGGTGAGCCATGCACGTCGTGCAACGTAAATGCATGTCGGAGCCACGTCGACTCGCTTTGCGCTGATCTGAGGTGTACGATGTCCCCACTCCTATCCGGCCTGCCTGCCAGAGGCCGTGCACTACCAACAAATGCCCAAGACAAAAGCGGCAACTGGTTTCAAACCCTAGGAGGAGTGTGCGTTTGGCCAAGCGCGATGCACAAGGTTCTAAGGCGTCTAAACAGCAAAATGTGATCATACGCAAGCTATGTCTAGCGAACGAAGGAGATACAATCAGTGATGAGGCCCTGCAAGCGTACGTTCAGCTTTTCGAGACGCCACTCTCCGATGCTCACATTGAGGCTATTCTAGCGTTGTTCGGATGGCACCCGGCGATCCTACCGGTGATTGCGGAGGAGGCCCTGGGCGATGTCGTACAGTAGATCGGGACCTTGGTGGTCAGGGTGGGGCTTGAAAATGAATAGCCAACCATTCAAATCCCTAGTGTGGAATGTGCGGGGCCTCAACAGCCCAGCACGAAGGAATGTCATCGCCCAGGTGATAAACGCGGCATGCCCGAGTGTAGTTTGCTTGCAAGAAACTAAGATGGAAACCATATCACCCGATGTAGTGAGGCATTGCATGGGTAATAAAGTTGAGAACTTCTTCTATTTGTCGGCAATTGGTACGCGGGGTGGAATCCTGTTGGCTTGGGATGCTATGGTGGCTCATGTTTCCAACCCACATTACACGGATTACACTCTTACGGCTTTGGTGAAACCAAAAGAGGGGCCACAATGGTGGTTCACTGGCGTCTATGGGCCACAATTAGATCATGAGAAGATCTTGTTTTTGCAAGAACTAGTGGATATCAGGGAGTTGCATGTGGGACCATGGTTCGTGGCTGGAGATTTCAACTTGTTAGTTAACCCAGAAGAGAAAAGCAACAGCAGGATCAACCGTTGAATGATGAGCCAATTCTGAGCCAAACTCAACTTCCTTGAGCTAAAAGAGGTTTATCTAAACGGCAGGCATTACACTTGGTCGAATGAGCGTGAGGCAGTTACTCTGGAGAAGGTGGATCACATCTTTTGTACATCATCATGGGAGGAATTGCATCCAACGTGTTGTCTCACGGCGGTGGGTTTTGCTATCTCGGACCACTGTTCGTTACTACTGGACCTCAATGTGGACTTGTGTATGGGGAAGCGATTCAAATTTGAGGCCTTTTGGACCAAGGTCGATGGGTTCTTGGACACGGTAAGTGAGGCCTAGGGATCGATGCCGAGGGAAGGCAATCCCTTCAAGGTTCTTGATTTGAAGTTACGCGCGATGGAAAAAAGTCTTAAAAAGTGGAGCGACCGCTGGATTGGCAACATAAAACTTCAGATCGTGGTGGCATTGGAGATCATTTTTCGGCTGGACATGGCGATGGAGCTAAGAAACCTCTTTGTGGGCGAGAGGGAACTACGTAGACTTTTGAAACAGAAATTGCTAGGTTTATGTTCTCTTGAGAGATCCATCGTGCGCCAAGGGTCCCGGATCCTGTACCTAAAGGAAGGAGACGGCAACACGAGGTTATTCCATCAATCTGCTTGCCATCGGCAGTGTAGGAACATGATCACCAGCCTAACAAATGGCAGTGAGTTGGCGACGAGCCAGGAGGAAATTGCGACCATGGTGGACAGCTACTACAAGGAGCTTATTGGAACAGCTCCACCCAGAGCTCATTCTATCAACCTGGATATCCTTGGGCTTCCCCGCCTAGACATGCTTGACCTCGATGCTCCATTCATGGAAGAGGAAGTAAGGAAAATTGTCAAGTCAATGACGTTGGACAAAGCCCTGGGTCCGGACGGGTTCGCTGGTCGCTTCTATGCGACGTGCTGGGAAATTATCAAGGTGGACTTCATGGCCACTTTGGAGTCCTTTTACCGCGGAGATATGCGTGGACTACATGCGATCAACAAGGCCATCGTTTCTCTACTTTTGAAGATTGATGGTGCCTCGGATGTGCGAGATTTCAGACCCGTCAGTTTGGTTCATGGGGCCATTAAGATTTTCAACAAAGTTCTCTCAACTAGGCTGGCAGTGGAACTACCGAATCTGGTGGGTAATCACCAAAGTGCTTTTGTGAAAGGTCGCTCCATCCATGACAACTTCATGCTTGTCCGAAGCACGGCAAGAAAGCTGCATGCACTAAAGGAGCCGACTGTCATGCTAAAGCTCGATATTTCTAAGGCCTTCGACTCGGTCCAGTGGCCGTTCATTGTGGAAGTTATGCAGCGCATGGGTTTTACACGGAGGTGGATTGATTGGTTTTGTGGGCTCCTTGCAACCTCGTCAACCCAAATAATGGTGAATGGGGTACCGGGTGAGCCGATCTACAACTGCCAAGGTCTGCGACAGGGCAATCCGGTATCTCCAATGATCTTCATCCTCACCATGGAGCATTTGCAACAGATGCTTGAGCTTGCGGCGGAGCGTGGTGCCCTTTCCTCGCTGGCACAAAGAGGACTTTCGAAGAGGGTTTCATTGTTTGCTGACGAAGTCATGATATTCCTGAAGCCGGAGGTGAGAGATCTCAATGCTTGTGCATCAATCCTGAGGCTTTTTGGGGAGGCTTCGGGCCTCAAGGCCAACCTACAAAAGAGCAGAACTATTTCAATTCGGTGTAACTCAGACGTGATGGCAGAGGTGACCCGAGTCCTAGGATGCCCAGCTGGCTCTTTTCCTTGCAAATACTTGGGACTCCCGGTCACCCTTCGGAAGCCGACAGCAGCGCAACTCTCAGGCCTTGTGGATCAGCTCGCGCGGTGTCTCCCAGGGGTGGAAGGCGGTAAATGTGCCGAAGAGTGGGCGAATGGTTTTGGTATAGTCCATTCTATGTGCAATACCTATACATGCGATGATGGCTCTCAACATTCCCAAGAAGACGATCGCAACCATGAATAAAATCTGCAGAGGCTTCCTGTGGTGCGCGAAGGATCAGGCGAATGGAGGGAAGTGCCGCGTGGCGTGGGAGATTGTATGCTCGGCAAGATAGGCAGGTGGCCTGGGCATCACCAATCTAAAGTGGCTTAACACTACCATGCGGGCAAGGTGGCCTTGTCTCAAACGGGTGGATCAGGCTAGGCCCTGGGCGGAGTTCCGACATAGCAGTGCCGAAAAAATTGTTGCAACTGTTCCAGGTGGCCACCCATGTAATGTTAGGAAATGGTGAAGGGACCCTGTTCTGGGAAGATCGTTGGTTGGATGGCTTCAGGGTGGAGGAGTTGGCACCATCGCTATACGGCTCGGTGAGGAAAAGAATTTGCGACAATCGCACGGTCAGCCAAGGGATTGCAAATGGAGCTTGGGCACTGGACGTTGGGCCGGAGGTTAATACGCAAATGCTCCAGGAATACTTGCGGCTTTGGGATAGACGTGCCAGGGTACAACTTCAACCGGATGTGGTGGACACGATCCGATGGACCTGGGAGGAAGGTGGATCCTACTCCGCAAGCTCAGCATATAAGGCGAAATTTTGGGCAAAGTAAACGGTGCCAACGGCCGAATTCACTTGGAAGTCCAAAGCACCACTTAGATGTCATTTCTTTGCTTGGCTGGCACTACAAGATCGTTGCTGGACTTCTGACAGGTTGGCTAGACATGGACTGGACCACCAGGAGACATGCCCGTTCTGTGATCAAGAAGAAGAGAGCATAAACCATATCTTACTCTAATGCGTCTTTGCGAGGGAAGTGTGGGCGCGCGTCTGCGTTGCTTGGGGTAGACCAGATTGGGCTCCAACTTCTACGTCGAACTTGGGAGCATGGTGCTTGAGCAACACGGGCAGGGTCGTGGGAGGCAAGGATGCAAGGGCCATGTTGGTGTTGGTCTTATGGGAGCTTTGGAAGCATAGAAATAGGGTGGTTTTTGATGGGGATGCTCCCTTGACCTCTTTCGTAATTAACCGGATCGCTGTAGAGTGTAGGGCGTGGATGGCGGCAAGCCTATTTAAATCGGACATGGATAGCGCAATTGCATCCATTGAGGTGGGTAATGACGCGAGTAGTTAGCCTAGGCATATCGGTGGAGTTGGGCTATGTAACACTTTGTAGCTCCAACATGGAGGGGTCTTCTAATCCCCATCCTCTTCTTTACTATATATAGTACGCACACTCGTGCATATTCGAGAAAACCTCCGGGGTTGTGTAGCTTGTGGTGGTGCTCTCCCGATGATGTCGGCATGGGAGTTGTCCGTCGAGAGGTGTTGGGTCCTCGCAAGGTTGTCCCTTGGTGTGGGTGACAGCCATCGTGGGTGGTCCTGGGCCTTGTTGGAGTTGTTGGTGGTTGTTGTTCTTTGACTAGGTTGGACATGTTGGTTGGGTCACGTTTCTCTCTGACATGCGGTCTGTCGGCAGTCCTGGGCTAGCGGCTACGATGGCGTGGAGCTGCAGTGGCGGAGGTGTGAGGCCACATGGACGGTGCTTGCCAATTCTTTTTTGGTGTGGAGATGTGCGATGCTCAGATGAAATCTTGCTCGGCTTTGGCCGAGCCGACGGCGATGGCACCCATGGGTGGCATACCCCTCCTTGGAGGCGTCACTGAGGTGGATTTGACATTCTACTCGCTCGGTTGGAGTTGGTGATTGCCTCCAAGCAAAAGCCTCGATTCGGTTGGATTGGCATGATGGTGGCATCCTCAACATCGCTCTTCTGTTGAGAGCATTGTGTTTGGAGGCACGGCTTGGTTCCTCGTTTCTCTCCTCCAGTGTTCACTGTGGTCCTTTTTTTTATCCTTGACAACGCTATGTAGGGCCATTGCTAGTGTGTCCAAGACGGTGTCTTTCTCGGATCTGATCAAGTCCTGCCATTCACTTGCCACCTCCTCTTAGGCATTCAGGGTGGATGGTGCGTCGACAAGCGAAGTTCCTTGGAAGTTGGTAGTCTTTGGAGGTGTCTGGCATTGATCGAGACGCGATGTTGTTCTAAGTTAGGACAAGCTCTTTTTCTTTATAGTTTTTGTATGGTCATGTCGTGGATGTCTTCAGACTTGCCGGGGTGTGTTGTTCATCCTACGCTTGTTGTTCATAGCTAGGGGTAATGTTCTTGTAATCAAATTTCGACCTTCTATAAAGCTATGGTACACCTAGGCAAAGATGATGATAATGGGGTTTTCTAGGAATCTCTAGGTTACATTGACTAGTTTTTTGAGAGTTTCAGGCAGCTTTTGCGCTATACCGCTGAAAATACAGTTCCAACAAATAGAAACAGAAAAGCTAAAAAAGGAAACCAAAAAAGGAAATACATGATAAATAATGAAATAAAAATGTTTTAAACTTCACAAGTTTCCAAGAGTTAACTAAAGTGATTAAACCTTCACAGAAGTGGTTGAAACACTATCAAACAAAAACAGGTGTTGGGACTTCAAAAAAATCCAATCCTACATTTTCAGGAAATTATGTGTTTTTCGGCAGGTGTAGAAATAGGTGAAACATCTTACCTCGTTAGAGGTGATGGTTTCGTGTCAAATGTACAAGGGCATATCGCTAGAGATGCATACTACGTGGGTTACAAGGAGAGGGGTGTCGGTGTCAAAACTGGCAGATCTTGGGTAGGGGGTCCCGAACTGTGCGTTTGAGGATCGATGGTAATAAGGGACGAGTGGGACACAATATTTACCCAGGTTCGGGCCCTCTTAATGGAGGTAAAACCCTACGTCATGTTTGATTGTATTTGATGAGTATAGGGGTTACAAGAGTTGATCTACCTCGAGATCGTAATGGCCAAACCCTAGCTGTCCAGCCTATGAGAATTCGGATAGCCTCCACAGACTAAATCCCACGGTTTATATATACACCGGAGGGGCCTAGGGTTATACAAAGTCGATTTGTGGGGGAAGGAAATAATATATCTGGACACCAATCTTGCCGTCCACGCATACAGGAGTCCTACCCGGACACGGAGGAAAAGTCTTCTGCTTGTATCTTCACAGCCCATCAGTCCGGCCCATATCAAATAGCCCAGACACTCGAGGACCCCCTAATCCAAGACTCCTTCAGTAGCCCCCGAACTGGCCTTCAAAGGATGATGTAGTATCTGGCGTATGTCTTCGACTTTTGCAAGGTTGGTTCTTCATTATACCTTGGACGGATAACAGTCCGACCCTGACCTCCACGTTCTGCCTTTATGACTCCTTCCCTGTCGTCGCCTCGATTTCCATGCATTGGGCGAATGCGAACGATCCATAATAATTTTTACCAAAAAGAAAACCCCTGGCCACATAGGGATGACACCTATATAAATAGGTTAGATCTCCAAGTGCCATCCACATCATGAAGAGAACACCGGGACTAGCCACGAAAAACTTCAAAACATGGCCAGCGCCTTAGGCTCTTCTTCGCGCCCCCATGGCCCTCAAGAGGGTGATTGGCAAAGATGTTCAGTGTCTCATCTTCAGTTGAGTCAACTCCAGACGCAGGGATATCTCCCCCTTGCAGATCTAGTCTCTGTACGAGGGGGGTTGGCTTCGATTGGCAATGATGTACTAGCGGGAAAATTCCCCAACCCCAATAAGGAGGAGAGGGTGTGCTTCGTTTCATTTCTCTTGCGAGGCTTAGGATTTCCGATCCATTCCTTTCTTGGGGGTCTGTTGGAGTTTTACGGGATCCAGCTGCACAACCTCACCCCAGGTTCGATTCTACACATCTCAGGTTTTGGCGCTCTCTACGAACTATTTCTGGGCTGCGAAGCCCATTTTGAACTATGGAAAGTTCTTTTGCCTCCTCCCTCGCCATCGAGGGGGCTCCATATTTGAAGTGGGCGGCGTCAAAGTATGGCGCATAGCTGGATCAGGCTACCCTATCAGAACTCCCAAAGAGGTATCTCCAGAATGGTCTTTGGAGTGGTTTTATATTGATGATGTCCCACTTCCGGACCCAGTTCGGCACGGCCTCCCCGAATTTTCCAGTGCTCCTTTGAAGAAATGCCTCAATTGGCACCCCCGTAGTCCCAAGGAGGAAGACAGTGCGGAAGTAAAGAGGTTGATCAGCAAGGTCAGATTACTAGCTCATACCGAGCTCTCAATAATCGAAGTCATGGCCTATAACACCCACGATGCGGCTATATCTCCCACGTGTCGGAGCACGACTTAGAGGCATAACCGCATAGTAGGCATGTCGCAAGAGGGGTAATCTTTACACATCCCATGTACTGAATAAGAAAGGGATAAAGAGTTGGCTTACAATAGCCACTTCACACAATACATCAATATAGCATTACATCATCCAGAATACAATCAAGGTCCGACTACGGAACCAAATAAAGAAAGACAACCCCTAATGCAACAGATCCCCGATCGCCCCGACTGGGCTCCACTACTGATCAACTGGAAACGAAACAACACAAAGAACAAGATCTTCATCGAGCTCCTCCTTGAGCTCGGTTGCGTCATTTGCACGGAATCATCGGCACCTGCAACTGGTTTTTGAAGTAATCTGTGAGTCACGGGGACTCAACAATCTCACACCCGCGAGATCAAGACTATTTAAGCTTATGGGTAGGAAAAGGTAGTGAGGTGGAGCTGCAGCAAGCACTAGCATATATGGTGGCTAACTTACGCAAATGAGAGCGAGAAGAGAAGCAAAGCTCGGTCGAGAAGCTATAATGATCAAGAAGTGATACTGAAACTACTTATGTTCAAGCATAACACAAGAACCGTGTTCACTTCCCGGACTCCGCCGAGAAGAGACCATCATGGCTACACACGCGGTTGATGCATTTTAATTAAGTTAAGTGTCAAGTTTTCTACAACCGGACATTAACAAATTCCCATCTGCCCATAACCGCGGGCACGGCTTTCGAAAGTTCAAACCCTGCAGGGGTGTCCCAACTTAGCCCATCACAAGCTCTCACGGTCAACGAAGGATATTCCTTCTCCCAGGAAGACCCAATCAGACTCGGAATCCCGGTTACAAGACATTTCGACAATGGTAAAACAAGACCAGCAAATCCACCCGAATGTGCCGACAAATCCCGATAGGAGCTGCACATATCTTGTTCTCAGGGCACACCGGATTGTCCAAGATTCCGGTAGACCAACCCAGAGTTGCCCCTGGTGGTCACCAGCTGCTGACAGGTTGGACCAACACTCAAAGGAGCATTGGCCCGGGGGTTTAAAATAAAGATGACCATCGGGCTCCAGAAACCCGAGGGAAAAATGCTTAGGTGGCAAATGGTAAAACCAAGGTTGGGCCTTGCTGGAGGAGTTTTATTCAAAGCGAACTACCAAGGGGGTCCCATTCCCCCAACCGCGTAAGGAACGCAAAATCAAGGAACATAACACCGGTATGACGGAAACTAGGGCGGCAAGAGTGGAACAAAACACCAGGCATAAGGCCGAGCCTTCCACCCTTTACCAAGTATATAGATGCATTAATTAAATAAGAGATATTGTGATATCCCAACAATATCCATGTTCCAACACGGAACAAACTCCATCTTCACCTGCAACTAGCAACGCTATAAGAGGGGCTGAGCAAAGCGGTAACATAGCCAAACAACGGTTTGCTAGGACAAGGTGGGTTAGAGACTTGACATGGCAATATGGGAGGCATGATATAGCAAGTGGTAGGTATCGCAGCATAGCAATAGAGCGAGCAACTAGCAAGCAGAGATAGAAGTGATTTCAAGGGTATGGTCATCTTGCCTGAGATCCCGCAAGGAAGAAGAACGAGTCCATGAAGAAAACAAACGGACGGAGTCGAACGGATCCTCACAACTCCGGAACGAAACCGAAGCTAATGAGAGAAGCAACCTGGAAAGAAGCAGGCAACATAGTAAACAACCATCACATAAACATGGCATGATGCGCAAACAAGTATGATGCATGTCCGGTTTAAAGAGGCATGGCACGGCAAAGTGCACAAACAAATACTAAAAGTTAAGTGGAGCTCAATATGCAACAAGTTGCATATTGACGGAACACCACATCAATTATTAAGTTCACTCTCGTTTATGTACCCAACAATATTAAATGTTGTTAAACATGGCAAGAGGTGAAACATGAGTAGAAAACATAGTTAGGCATTTTAAATGAGGCCGAAAACAACAACAACAATTCCGGTTAAACCCCATATGTATTTAGCAAATTAAAGCAAACAACAATTTAAACATTCTTGATGTTATTACCATGATGCGGATGACATGTGCAAGTTTACGCAATTTTTATTAAAAGTTGACAAGAGCATTATGAAGCATTTGTCATCGTGGCGGAAATGAAAGGGGTGCCACGGCAATGATAACGAAATGGTGCCACGACAGCGATAACGAAATGGTGCCACGGCAACATTCCGGTTTCGGTAACTCGATTGAGGTGCCGGTGAAAAGATAGGGCATGAGCGAGTCGAGCAAGATGGTGGGGTGCTCCCGACTACCGGGTTCCCACGGGACGATCGCATGGCAACGCGGAACATGCAAGAAACACATCGGGCACGGTGCAAACGCGAGCATTTCATACAACACAAGCATTCGGTCCACGGGCGGTCGTCTCGGGGTTATACCTTCAAAGCGTGAAACGGGACGGTTCTCGTTCGGTGCAAGGTAGAGGAAGTTGTTGGGAAACGTAGTAATTTCGAAAATTTTCCTACGCACACGCAAGATCATGGTGATGCATAGCAACGAGGGGGAGAGTATTGTCTACGTACCAACGCAGACCGACTGCGGAAGCGATCTCACAACGTAGAGGAAGTAGTCGTACGTCTTCTTCCCGATCCGACCGATCCAAGCACCGTTACTCCGGCACCTCCGAGTTCTTAGCACACGTTCAGCTCGATGACGATCCTCGGGCTCCGATCCAGCAAAGCGTCGAGGAAGAGTTCCGTCAGCACAACGGCGTGGTGACGATCTTGATGTACTACCGACGCAGGGCTTTGCCTAAGCTCTACAACGATATGACCGAGGTGGAATTTGGTGGCAGGGGGCACCGCACACGGCTAAGGAACGATCAACAATGATCAACTTGTGTGTCTATGGGGTGCCCCCTGCCCCCGTATATAAAGGAGCAGGGGGAGGGGGTTCGGCCGGCTAGGGAGAGGGCGCGGGAGGAGTCCTACTCCTACCGGGAGTAGGACTCCCCCCCTCAATCCTATTCCAACTAGGACTCCCAAGGGGGAAAGGAGAGAGAGGGGGGCCGGCCCCTTCTCCTAGTCCTAATAGGACTTGGGGAAGGGGGGCGCGCGGCCAGCTATGGGCTGCCCCTTTTCTCTTTTCCACTAAGGCCCAATAGGCCCATTAGCCTCCCGGGGGGTTCCGGTAACCCTCCCGGTATTCCGGTAAAATCCCGATTTCACCCGGAACACTTCCGGTGTCCAAACATAGGCTTCCAATATATCAATCTTTACGTCTTGACCATTTCGAGACTCTTCGTCATGTCCATGATCACATCCGGGACTCCGAACAACCTTCGGTACATCAAAACGCATAAACTCATAATAACTGTCATCGTAACGTTAAGCGTGCGGACCCTACGGTTCGAGAACAATGTAGACATGACCGAGACATGTCTCCGGTCAATAACCAATAGCGGGACCTGGATGCCCATATTGGCTCCTACATATTCTACGAAGATCTTTATCGGTCAGACCGCATAACAACATACGTTGTTCCCTTTGTCATCGGTATGTTACTTGCCCGAGATTCGATCGTCGGTATCCAATACCTAGTTCAATCTCGTTACTGGCAAGTCTCTTTACTCGTTCCGTAATACATCATCTCATAACTAACATCTTAGTTATTATGCTTGCAAGGCTTATGTGATGTGTATTACTGAGAGGGCCCAGAGATACCTCTCCGACAATCGGAGTGACAAACCCTAATCTCGAAATACGCCAACCCAACATCTACCATTGGAGACACCTGTAGTACTCCTTTATAATCACCCAGTTACGTTGTGACGTTTGGTAGTACCCAAAGTGTTCCTCCGGTAAACGGGAGTTGCATAATCTCATAGTTATAGGAACATGTATAAGTCATGAAGAAAGCAATAGCAACATACTAAACGATCGTGTGCTAAGCTAATGGAATGGGTCATGTCAATCAGATCATTCAACTAATGATGTGACCTTGTTAATCAAATAACAACTCTTTTGTCCATGGTTAGGAAACATAACCATCTTTGATTAACGAGCTAGTCAAGTAGAGGCATACTAGTGACACTGTTTGTCTATGTATTCACACATGTATTATGTTTCCGGTTAATACAATTCTAGCATGAATAATAAACATTTATCATGATATAAGGAAATAAATAATAACTTTATTATTGCCTCTAGGGCATATTTCCTTCAGTCTCCCACTTGCACTAGAGTCAATAATCTAGTTCACATCGCCATGTGATTTAGCAGCAATAGTTCACATCACCATGTGATTAACACCCATAGTTCACATCGTCATGTGACCAACACTCAAAGGGTTTACTAGAGTCAGTGATCTAGTTCACATCTCTATGTGATTAACACCCAAAGAGTACTAAGGTGTGATCATGTTTTTGCTTGTGAGATAATTTTAGTCAACGGGTCTGTCACATTCAGATCCGTAAGTATTTTGCAAAATTCTTTGTCTATAATGCTCTGCACGGAGCTACTCTAGCTAATTGCTCCCACTTTCAATATGTATCCAGATTGTGACTTTAGATTCATCTGGATCAGTGTCAAAAACTTGCATCGACGTAACCCTTTACGACGAACCTTTTTGTCACGTCCATAATCGAGAAACACATCCTTATTTCACTAAGGATAATTCTGACCGCTGTCCAGTGATCTACTCCTAGATCACTATTGTACTCCCTTGCCAAATCAGTGCAGGGTATACAATAGATCTGGTACACAGCATGGCATACTTTATAGAACCTATGAATGAGGCATAGGGAATGACTTTCATTCTCTTTCTATCTTCTGCCATGGTCGGGCTTTGAGTCTTTACTCAACTTCACACCTTGTAACACAGGCAAGAAACTTTTTCTTTGACTGTTCCATTTTGAACTACTTCAAAATCTTATCAAGGTATGTACTTATTGAAAAACTTATCAAGCGTCTTGATCTATCTCCATAGATCTTGAAGCTCAATATGTAAGCAGCTTTACCGAAGTCTTTCTTTGAAAAACTCCTTTCAAACACTCCTTTTATGCTTTACAGAATAATTCTACATTATTTCCGATCAACAATATGTCATTCACATATACTTATCAGAAATGCTGTAGTGCTCCCACTCACTTTCTCGTAAATACAGGCTTCACCGCAAGTCTGTATAAAACTATATGCTTTGATCAACTTATCAAAGCGTATATTCCAAGTCCGAGATGCTTGCACCAGTCCACAGATGGATCGCTGGAGCTTGCACATTTTGTTAGCACCTTTCGGATTGCCAAAACCTTCTAGTTGCATCACATACAACTCTTCTTTAATAAATCCATTAAGGAATGCAGTTTTGTTTATCCATTTGCCAGATTTCATAAAATGCGGCAATTGCTAACATGATTCGGACAGACTTAAGCATAGATACGAGTGAGAAAAACTCATCGTAGTCAACACCTTGAACTTGTCAAAAACCTTTTTCGACAATTCTAGCTTTGTAGATAGTAACACTACTATCAGCGTTCGTCTTCCTCTTGAAGATCCATTTATTTTCTATGGCTTGCCGATCATCGGGCAAGTCAACCAAAGTCCATACTTTGTTCTCATACATGGATCATATCTCAGATTTCATGGCTTCAAGCCACTTTGCGGAATCTGGGCTCACCATCGCTTCTTCATAGTTCGTAGGATCATCATGATCTAGTAGCATGACTTCCAGAACAGGATTACCGTACCACTCTGGCGCGGATCTTACTCTGGTTGATCTACGAGGTTCAGTAGTGTCTTGTTCTGAAGTTTCATGATCATCATCATTAGCTTCCTCACTAACTGGTGTAGGTGTCACAGAAACATTTTCTGTGATGTACTACTTTCCAATAAGGGAGCAGGTACAGTTACCTCGTCAAGTTCTACTTTCCTCCCACTCACTTCTTTCGAGAGAAACTCCTTCTCCAGAAAGTTTCCGAATTTTAGCAACAAAAGTCTTGCCTTCGGATCTGTGATAGAAGGTGTATCCAATATTTTCCTTTGGATATCCTATGAAGACGCACTTCTCCGATTTGAGTTTGAGCTTATCAGGATGAAACTTTTTCATATAAGCATCGCAACCCCAAACTTTAAGAAACAACAACTTTGGTTTCTTGCTAAACCATAGTTCAGATTGTGTCGTCTCAACGGATTTAGATGGTGCCCTATTTAACGTGAATGCAGCTGTCTCTAATGCATAACCCCAAAACGATAGTGGTAGATCGGTAAGATACATCATAGATTGCACTATATCCAATAAAGTACGGTTATGACGTTTGGACACACCATTATGTTGTGGTGTTCCAGGTGGCGTGCGTAGTGAAACTATTTCACATTTTTTTAACTGAAGACCAAACTCGTAACTCAAATATTTGTCTTCGCGATCAGATCGTAGAAACTTTATTTTCTTGTCACGATGATTTTTCACTTCACTCTGAAATTCTTTGAACTTTTCAAATGTTTCAGACTTATGTTTCATCAAGTAGATATACTCATATCTGCTTAAATCATCTATGAAGATCAGAAAATAATGATACCTGTCGCGAGCCTCAATATTCATCGGACCACATACATCAGTATGTATGATTTCCAACAAATTTGTTGCTCGCTCCATTGTTCCGAAGAACGGCGTTTTAGTCATCTTGCCCAAAAGGCATGGTTCGCAAGCATCAAGTGATTCATAATCAAGTGATTCCGAAAGCCCATCAGCATGGAGTTTCTTCATGCGCTTTATACCAATATGACCTAAACGGCAGTGCCACAAATAAGTTGCACTATCATTATTAACTTTGCATCTTTTGGTTTCAATATGTGTATCACTACGATCGAGATCCAACGAACTTGTTTCATTGGGTGTATGACCATCGAAGGTTTTATTCATGTAAACAGAACAACAATTATTCTCTGACTTTAATGAATAACCATATTGCAATAAACATGATCAAATCATATTCATGCTCAATGCAAACACCAAATAACACTTATTTAGGTTCAACACTAATCCCGAAATTATGGGGAGTGTGCGATGATGATCATATCAATCTTGGAACCACTTCCAACACACATCGTCACTTCACCCTTAACTAGTCTCTGTTTATTCTGCAACTCCTGTTTTGAGTTACTAATCTTAGCAACTGAACTAGTATCAAATACTGAGGGTTTGCTATAAACACTAGTAAAGTACACATCAATAACATGTATATCAAATATACTTATGTTCACTTTGCCATCCTTATTATCCGCCAATCACTTGGGGTAGTTCCGCTTCTAGTGACCAGTCCCTTTGCAGTAGAAGCACTTAGTCTCAGGCTTAGGATCAGACTTGGGCTTCTTCACTTGAGCAGCAACTTGCTTGCCGTTCTTCTCGAAGTTCCCCTTCTTCCCTTTGCCCTTTTCTTGAAACTAGTGGTCTTGTCAACCATCAACACTTGATGTTTTTCTTGATTTCTACCTTCGTTGATTTCAGCATCACGAAGAGCTTGGAAGTTGTTTCCGTTATCCCTTGCATATTATAGTTCATCACGAAGTTCTACTAACTTGGTGATGGTGACTAGAGAATTCTGTCAATCACTATCTTATCTGGAAGATTAACTCCCACTTGATTCAAGTGATTGTAGTACCCAGACAATCTGAGCACATGCTCACTAGTTGAGCGATTCTCCTCCATCTTTTAGCTATAGAACTTGTTAGAGACTTCATATCTCTCAACTCGGGTATTTGCTTGAAATATTAACTTCAACTCCTGAACCATCTCATATGGTCCATGACGTTCCAAACGTCTTTGAAGTCCCGATTCTAAGCCATTAAGCATGGTGCACTAAACTATCAAGTAGTCATCATATTGAGCTAGCCAAACGTTCATAACGTCTGCATCTGTTCCTGCAATAGGTCTGTCACCTAGCGGTGCATCAAGGACATAATTCTTCTGTGCAGCAATGAGGATAAACCTCAGATCACGGATCCAATCCGCATCATTGCTACTAACATCTTTCAACACAATTTTCTCTAGGAACATATCAAAAATAAACACAGGGAAGCAACAACGCGAGCTATTGATCTACAATATAATTTGCAAAATACTACCAGGACTAAGTTCATGATAAATTAAAGTTCAATTAATCATATTACTTAAGAACTCCCACTTAGATAGATATCCCTCTAATCCTCTAAGTGATCACGTGATCCAAATCAACTAAACCATAACCGATCATCACGTGAGATGGAGTAGTTTTCAATGGTGAACATCGTCATGTTGATCATATCTACTATATGATTCACGCTCGACCTTTCGGTCTCTGTGTCCCGAGGCCATATCTGCATATGCTAGGCTCGTCAAGTTTAACCTGAGTATTCTGCGTGTGCAAAACTGGCTTGCACCCGTTGTAGATGGACGTAGAGCTTATCACACCCGATCATCACGTGGTGTCTGGGCACGACAAACTTTGGCAACGGTGCATACTCAGGGAGAACACTTCTTGATAATTTAGTGAGAGATCATCTTATAATGCTACTGTCAATCAAAGCAAGATAAGATGCATAAAAGGATAAACATCACATGCAATCAATATAAGTAATAAAGTAAAGGGAGATCATCACCGGCGCGACACCTTGATCTCCATCGTAGCATCGTTGTCGTCTCGCCAATCTTATGCTTCCACGACTATCACTACCGCTTAGTAATAAAGTAAAGCATTACATCGCGATTGCATTGCATACAATAAAGCGACAACCATATGGCTCCTGCCAGTTGCCGATAACTCGGTTACAAAACATGATCATCTCATACAATAAAATCAGCATCATGCCTTGACCATATCACATCACAACATGCCCTGCAAAAACAAGTTAGACGTCCTCTACTTTGTTGTTGCAAGTTTTACGTGGCTGCTACGGGCTTAAGTAAGAACTCATCTCACCTACGCATCAAAACCACAACGATAGTTCGTCAAATAGACTCCGTTTTAACCTTCTCAAGGACCGGGCGTAGTCACACTTGGTTCAACTAAAGTTGGAGAGACAGTCTTCCGCAAGCCATCTGTGTGCATAGCACGTCGAGGGAACCGGTCTCGCGTAAGAGTACGCGTAAGGTTGGTCCGGATCGTCTCGTCCAACAATACCGCCGAACCAAAGTATGACATGCTGGTAGGCAGTATGACTTGTATCGCCCACAACTCACTTGTGTTCTACTCATGCAAATAACATCAAACCATAAAACCTAGGCTCGGATGCCACTGTTGGGAAACGTAGTAATTTCGAAAATTTTCCTACGCACACGCAAGATCATGGTGATGCATAGCAATGAGGGGGAGAGTATTGTCTACGTACCAACACAGACCGACTGCGGAAGCGATCTCACAACATAGAGGAAGTAGTCGTACGTCTTCTTCCCGATCCGACCGATCCAAGCACCGTTACTCCGGCACCTCCGAGTTCTTAGCACACGTTCAGCTCGATGACGATCCTCGGGCTCCGATCCAGCAAAGCGTCGAGGAAGAGTTCCGTCAGCACAACGGCGTGGTGACGATCTTGATGTACTACCGACGCAGGGCTTCGCCTAAGCTCTACAACGATATGACCGAGGTGGAATTTGGTGGCAGGGGGCACCGCACACGGCTAAGGAACGATCAACAATGATCAACTTGTGTGTCTATGGGGTGCCCCCTGCCCCCGTATATAAAGGAGCAGGGGGAGGGGGTTCGGCCGACTAGGGAGAGGGCGCGGGAGGAGTCCTACTCCTACCGGGAGTAGGACTCCCCCCCTCAATCCTATTCCAACTAGGACTCCCAAGGGGGAAAGGAGAGAGAGGGGGGCCGGCCCCTTCTCCTAGTCCTAATAGGACTTGGGGAAGGGGGGGCGCACGGCCAGCTATGGGCTGCCCCTTTTCTCTTTTCCACTAAGGCCCAATAGGCCCATTAGCCTCCCGGGGGGTTTCGGTAACCCTCCCGGTATTCCGGTAAAATCCCGATTTCACCCGGAACACTTCCGGTGTCCAAACATAGGCTTCCAATATATCAATTTTTACGTCTCGACCATTTCGAGACTCCTCGTCATGTCCGTGATCACATCCGGGACTCCGAACAACCTTCGGTACATCAAAATGCATAAACTCATAATAACTGTCATTGTAACGTTAAGCGTGCGGACCCTACGGTTCGAGAACAATGTAGACATGACCGAGACATGTCTCCGGTCAATAACCAATAGCGGGACCTGGATGCCCATATTGGCTCCTACATATTCTACGAAGATCTTTATCGGTCAGACCGCATAACAACATACGTTGTTCCCTTTGTCATCGGTATGTTACTTGCCCGAGATTCGATCGTCGGTATCCAATACCTAGTTCAATCTCGTTACTGGCAAGTCTCTTTACTCGTTCCGTAATACATCATCTCATAACTAACATCTTAGTTATTATGCTTGCAAGGCTTATGTGATGTGTATTACCGAGAGGGCCTAGAGATACCTCTCCGACAATCGGAGTGACAAACCCTAATCTCGAAATACGCCAACCCAACATCTACCATTGGAGACACCTGTAGTACTCCTTTATAATCACCCAGTTACGTTGTGACGTTTGGTAGTACCCAAAGTGTTCCTCCGGTAAACGGGAGTTGCATAATCTCATAGTTATAGGAACATGTATAAGTCATGAAGAAAGCAATAGCAACATACTAAACGATCGTGTGCTAAGCTAATGGAATGGGTCATGTCAATCAGATCATTCAACTAATGATGTGACCTTGTTAATCAAATAACAACTCTTTTGTCCATGGTTAGGAAACATAACCATCTTTGATTAACGAGCTAGTCAAGTAGAGGCATACTAGTGACACTCTGTTTGTCTATGTATTCACACATGTATTATGTTTCCGGTTAATACAATTCTAGCATGAATAATAAACATTTATCATGATATAAGGAAATAAATAATAACTTTATTATTGCCTCTAGGGCATATTTCCTTCAGAAGTAGACGTTCTCGGGACGTTCGTAGTGGAAGTAGTCGTTCCCACTTCGTAGCTATACACACTCCGTAGGTGTTCGGGGTCACAACGAGGAACTTGACATCCACGGGGTCTTCGAGGGTCGACGGTAGTTGTTCTATGCATCGGACATCAAGGTACTTGTCGTTCTTAGCGATTCCGAAGATGGCGGTAGTGGTACCCGTTACGTAGATGTTCAGGGTCGTCACCGTTCATAGTCAATGTAGTTGAACTTGACGAACCCTCGGCGACAGTAGTAGTGGATGTCATCGGTATCGTGGTACTTGGCGATATCCGTGCGTAGAGGTACTTTGCAGTTTCAACGATGGTCATACACGTTTTTCATAGATGTTCGAGCCATCGGTAGCGATACTTGGTGAATCCCAAAACGGTCTTGGCGTCTTCGCGTGTAGGGATACTTGGCGTTTCCATATGGCACTTGTCAAGCAAGAGGCGAAGTCGTGGTACTTGGGTCGTCGTGGTACTTGCGTTCGGGTCATGTAGTCGTACACGTGTCTTTGGCAGAGGTACTTGACGTCCACGGGTGCATTGGGGTCTTTGAACTTGCCGGCGCTATCAGTCTCCTCGGGACAAACCTGATGTACAAGGGCCAGAGTGGCCGGCAGCGGCAGGATGAAGGCACGGAGTTCTACGGCTGGTCACGTTCAGCTGCGGGATGCAGGGCACGACAAAGGGCCTGAAGCAGGGAAGCGGTGGCACACACACTGAAGGCCGGCGAGGAGCAGGAGATGCCCAGGGTGCCTTGGCGCAACGGAGGCAGAGCAGAGGAGGGCAGCGGCGACGCACTTGCTGGGCAGAGCAGGGGCGGCGGAGCGGAGCAAAGAAGCAGCGGCGAGGCGAACTAGGCCATGGTGATGGGGAGACGAAGCAGAGGAGGGTCGGAGGTGCCAGAAGCGGACGACGGAGGGCGAGGGGCGTGCGGCTTCGCAGGCACCAGGCGGAGGAGGAGAAGGGTGCCATGGATGGGGAGACGATGCAGAGTGGAGGAGGCATGGCGGAGGAAGGAGAGGCCGGCCGGGGACGAAGGCAAGGGCGCTGTCCCTCTATGTGTGCGCGGGAGGCCGGTCCGGGTGCCATGGAGAGACGGCGGCGCAGAGGGGACTCGCCTGAAGGGCATCTGGCGCGGGTAGGCCTGGGCGTTCGGTTTAACCGGGCCGATCGGTTCAGTTTCTCGGGTTTTAAAATATTTCGGTTTTCTTAATATGCTGACCGATCGGTGTTTAGTAATAACAGTAACCGAGAATTTGGTCCATTGAAAATTCGGTTCGGTCACCCGTTAAGACCGAGCAGGGCCGATCTACAACCAAGAAAGAGGGAGAGAGAGAGAGCCGTTGCGGGGAGTATGGTCGCTGGCTACAAGGAGCTCCGTGGCCATTCCCTGGTTGCCTGCTGGGGTGGCCCCGCAGGGAGCAAGGTCGGTCAGATCTGGCGGAGGTCGCCGGAAAGGAGGGGAGGGAGAGGGAGGAGGTTCCTGGCTGCCGAACCATCGCCGTTAGGTACTAGGGGCTGTGGCGGCTAGGGCTAGGGGTGGAGTGGGGAAATATGACGGGGGAGCGATAGAGGCAGGGCCGTGGGCTCGTGGAGATAATGGACTGTATGTGCGACTGTAGAAAGAAGAGTCTGGACTACGGCCTAGTTAGATAACGGGCTGGGATTTTCCACACGTTGGCCCATGTTCGGGTATTTCCGGTCAGTTCAGGTATCTGATGCCTAAACCCGAAATTACCGAAGTTAATTCGGTTTTCCAGAGTTAAGGACCGAACTTATGACCATAATTATCGGTTTGGGTCTATTCGGCTTCGGTCCTGGTTTTTTCGGTTCGGGAGTTCGGTCATCGGGTAATATGCCCAGCCCTAGGCGCGGGCGCTATCGGGAGAAGGACGAGGGGGATCGGGCGCGATGCGTGGTCTCTGGGGTTGGCGGCGCGAGGGATAAGATGAGGGAGAGACGAGGGGATCGAGGCCTAGGGTTCGGGATTAGATGGGCCGGCGCGGGAGGCCCGGTTGGGAGGAGGTCTAACAGGCCGGCGGGGATGGAGAGGCCCAAGTGGGCTGCGGCTGGCCTAAATCTGTTGTTTCCTTTATCTATAATTTTCTTCAGGAGAAAAATAAAGAGAAAAGCACAGGGGAAAAGGAGAGGTGTATGAGAAATATAAAAATATCCTCATGACCTTGAATTCATGCCCTATTTGATAAAATTAGTTTGGACATTTTTAGAGGTAGAAAAATAAAACAAGTTTGAATATGATTCAAACTTGCGTCATTTTTGAACCTAACCAAAACAACTCCAAAGGATCTGAAATTTGACAGAGAGGGTTTAGGCATGGTGAACTAGCATCAGGAAAAGAATGAACATTTATCGAGGAGGGGAAAAGGTCACTTGCCAAAATGAAAGAAAGAAGAAGGAAGGAGGAGGTGATGATGCATGGGTATGGCTTGAGAGAGAGATGACAAGGAAATATATGAAGTTCAGCCGGATAAAAGAAGAGTTGAAGAGTAGTGCAATTTTGTTATGGGTGATTCCAAGATAATGGAATATTTATAATAGCTCCCTAATAATAGTAGGAGACTTTCATATGTTATAAAGAGAATTTCACCATGTGAACTTCCTCGATTTAAATGGATCGAAGATCCATACGATTTATTTACTTGAGTTGGAAAGATTAAAGACATGATCACATGATGCAATGCACATGATGCAATGATGAATGCAACAAGCAAAAAACAAATCACACAACGAATCTCGGACTTGCGCGTAGCCTCCTACTGGATTGATACCTTGGTTCTCAAAAATCGAGGGAAATACTTACGCTATTTTGCTCCATCTGAAGGAAATATGCCCTAGAGGCAATAATAAAGTTATTATTTATTTCCTTAATTCATGATAAATGTTTATTATTCTTGCTAGAATTGTATTAACCGGAAACATAATACTTGTGTGAATACATAGACAAACAGAGTGTCACTGGTATGCCTCTACTTGACTAGCTCGTTGATCAAAGATGGTTATGTTTCCTAGCCATTGACATGAGTTGTCATTTGATTAACGGGATCACATCATTAGGAGAATGATGTGATTGACTTGACCCATTTCGTTAGCATAGCACTTGATCGTTTAGTTTGTTGCTATTGCTTTCTTCATGACTTATACATGTTCCTGTGACTATGAGATTATGCAACTCCCGTTTACCGGAGGAACACTTTGTGTACCACCAAACGTCACAACGTAACTGGGTGATTATAAAGGTGCTCTACAGGTGTCTCTGAAGGTACTTGTTGGGTTGGCGTATTTCGAGATTAGGATTTGTCACTCTGATTGTCGGAGAGGTATCTCTGGGCCCACTCGGTAATGCACATCACTATAAGCCTTGCAAGCATTGCAACTAATGAGTTAGTTGCGGGATGATGTATTACGGAACGAGTAAAGAGACTTGCCGGTAACGAGATTGAACTAGGTATTGAGATACCGACGATCGAATCTCGGGCAAGTAACATACCGATGACAAAGGGAACAACTTATGTTGTTATGCGGTCTGACCAATAAAGATCTTCGTAGAATATGTAGGAACCAATATGGGCATCCAGGTCCCGCTATTGGTTATTGACCAGAGAGGTGTCTCGGTCATGTCTACATAGTTCTCGAACCCGTAGGGTCCGCACGCTTAATGTTCGTTGATGATATAGTATTATATGAGTTATGTATGTTGGTGACTGAATGTTGTTCGGAGTCCCGGATGAGATCACGAACATGGCGAGGAGCTCCGGAATAGTCCGGAGGTAAATATTCATATATTGGATGGTATGGTTTGGCCAAGGGGTCAGGCCCATGGGGCTATAAGTCTATGCAAAAGGAGTTTTGCGAAGGCCAGGGGGCCAAACGCCGGAGACCTTGGCGTCTGGCCCTGGGCCAGACGCCGAGGCCCATGGCGTCTGGGCCAGACACCAAGGATTGTGGCGTTTGGTCCTAGAGTCCGAGTGGGACTCTTGCCTTTCGGGCAAAACCGACTTTGAGGAGGCTTTTGCTCCAAGTTTCGACCCCAGGGCGCAACATATAAGTAGAGGGGCAGGGCTAGCACCAAAGACACATCAAGAAACACCAAGCCTTGTGCCGGCAACCCCGTCCCCTCTAGTTTATCCTCCATCATGATTTTTGTAGTGCTTAGGCGAACCCCTGCAAAGATTGTTCTTCACCAACACCGTCACCACGCCGTCGTGCTGCCGGAACTCATCTACTACTTCGCCCCTCTTGCTGGATCGAGAAGGTGAGGACGTCACCGAGCCGAACGTGTGCAGAACTCAGAGGTGTTGTGCTTTCGGTACTTGGATCAGTCGGATCATGAAGACGTACGACTACATCAACCGCGTTGATATGACGCTTCCGCGAACGGTCTACGAGGGTACATAGACAAGACTCTCCCCTCTCGTTGCTATGCATCACCATGATCCTGCGTGTGCGTAGGAAATTTTTGAAATTACTACGTTCCCCAACAGCATCATCCCTTCCTCTTCGGGGAAAACCAACGCAGTGCTAAAAGAGGTAGCAGTAGCTTTATTTAATTTGCGGAAATCAATCACCATCCTATAACCTGTAATAATTCTTTGCGGGATCAATTCATCGTTATCATTAGGAACGACAGTAATACCTCCCTTCTTAGGGACACAATGGACAGGGCTTACCCACTGACTATCAGCAACGGGATAAATTATACCTGCTTCAAGGAGCTTTAATATTTCCTTTCTTACCACTTCTTTCATCTTAGGATTTAGCCATCGTTGGTGATCAATAACTGGCTTGGAGTCTTTCTCCAAATTTATTTTGTGTTGACATAGAGTGGGACTAATGCCCTTAAGATCATCAAGAGTATACCCAATAGCAGCACGGTGCTTCTTCAGAGTTTTCAGTAATTTCTCTTCTTCATGCTCTGAAAGATTAGCACTAATAATAACAACATATATCTTCTTTTCATCAAGATAAGCATATTTAAGAGTATCAGGCAATGGTTTAAGCTCAAACACGGGATCACCCTTGGGTGGAGGAGGATCCCCTGGAATTTCAACAGGCAAGTTGTGTTTCAAAATAGGTCCCTGCTTAAAGAATACTTCATCTATTTTCCTTCTTTCATTCATGAACATATCATTTTCATGGTCTAGCAAATATTGTTCTAAAGGATCAGTAGGAGGCACGGCAATAGAAGCAAGACCGATAATTTCATCTTTACTAGGCAATTCTTTATCATGGGGTTGTCTATGAAACTTAGCAAAATTAAACTCATGAGACATATCCCCTAAACCAACAGAAACAATATCCTTATTGCAGTCTATCTTAGCATTAACAGTATTCAAGAAGGGTCTACCAAATATAATGGGACAAAAGTCATCTTGTGGAGAACCGAGAACAAGAAAACTAGCAAGGTATTTAACTTTCCCACACAAGACTTCAACATATCTAACAATCCCAACTGGTGAAATAGTATCTCTATTAGCAAGCTTAATTGCAACGTCAATTTATTCTATCTCAGCAGGTGCAATATCATGCATAATTTCTTTGTATAAGGAATGAGGTATTGCACTTGCACTAGCACCCATATCACATAAGCCATGATAGCAATGATCTCCTATTTTAACAGAAATAACAGGCATGCCTACAACAGGTCTATGTTTATTTTTAGCATCAGGTCTAGCAATTCTAGCAGCTTCATTGCAGAAGTAAATAACATGCCCATCAATATTATCGGCCAAGAGATCTTTAACCATAGCAACACTAGGTTCAACTTTAATTTGCTCAGGGGTTTAGGTGTCTTAATATTACTCTCGTTAACCACAGTTGAAGCTTTAGCATGATCCTTTATTCTAACAGGGAAAGGTGGTTTCTCAATATAAGCAGTAGGAACAACAGGATCATTATAAGTGATAGTATTTTCTTCAACTTTAATAGGTGCAACTACTTTTACTTCAGCGGGATGATCATATTTAAACCACTTCTCCTTAGGGAGATCAACATGAGTAGCAAAGGATTCACAGAAAGAAGCTACTATCTCAGAGTCAAGTCCATATTTAGTGCTAAATTCACGGAAAGCATCGGTGTCCATAAAAGATTTAACACAATCAAACTTGGGTGTTATACCTGACTCCTTACCTTCTTCGAGGTCCTAATCTTCAGAGTTGCGTTTAATTCTTTCCAATAAATCCCATTTGAATTCAATAGTCTTCGTCATAAAAGATCCAGTACAAGAAGTATCGAGCATGGAGCGATTACTGAGAGAAAGCCGAGCATAAAAATTTTGAATAATCATTTCTTTTGAGAGCTCATGATTGGGGCATGAATATAACATTGACTTAAGCCTCCCCCAAGATTGAGCGATGCTTTCTCCTTTGTGAGGCCAAAAATTATATATATATATATATATATATATATATATATAATTACGATCACGATGAACAAGATGCATAGGATAAAACTTCTGATGCAATTCCAATTTCAATCGTTGGTAGTTCCATGATCCAATATCATCACATAGCCTCAAACATGTCAATGCATCTCCCTTCGAAGATAAAGGGAAGACCTTCTTCTTGATAACATCATCAGGCATACCTGCAAGCTTAAATAATCCACAAACTTCATCCACATATATTAAGTGTAGATCAGGATGCAATGTTCCATCACCTGTGAAAGGATTAGCTAGCAGTTTCTCTATCATACTCGAAGGAATTTCAAAGTAAACATTTTCAGTAGGTTCAGTAGGTTGAGGAGCAACTCTTTGCTCTATTGGTCGGGGTGAAGATACCCCGAACAAGCCCCTCAAAGGATTATGTTCCATAGTAACAAGTGACAGTAAATTTCAGCACATTATATGAATTTTTCCTTACCAAATTCCACCTACCAAAGGCGCTTCACTCCCCGGAAACAGCGCCAGAAAAGAGTCTTGATGACCCACAAGTATAGGGGATCTATCGTAGCCTTTTCGATAAGTAAGAGTGTCGAACCCAACGAGGAGCAGAAGGAAATGATAAGCAGTTTTTAGTAAGGTATTCTCTGCGATCACTAAAATTATCGGTAACAGATAGTTTTGTGATAAGGTAATTTGTAACGAGTAGCAAGTAATAAAAGTAAATAAGGTGCAGCAAGATGGCCCAATCCTTTTTGTAGCAAAGGACAAGCCTGGACAAACTCTTATATGAAGGAAAGCGCTCCCGAGGACACATGGGAATTATCGTCAAGCTAGTTTTCATCACGTTCATATGATTCACGTTCGGTACTTTGATAATTTGATATGTGGGTGGACCGGTGCTTAGGTATTGTCCTTACTTGGACAAGCATCCCACTTATGATTAACCCCCATTGCAAGCATCCGCAACTACAACAGAAGTATTAAGGTAAACCTAACCATAGCATGAAACATATGGATCCAAATCAGCCCCTTACGAAGCAACGAATGAACTAGGATTTAAGCTTCTGTCACTCTAGCAACCCATCATCTACTTATTACTTCCCAATGCCTCCCTCTAGGCCCAAACAATGGTGAAGTGTCATGTAGTCGATGTTCACATGACACCAATAGAGGGATGACAACATACATCGCATCAAAATATCGAACGAATACCAAATTCACATGACTACTTATAGCAAGACTTCTCCCATGTCCTCAGGAACAAACGTAACTACTCACAAAGCATATTCATGTTCAAAATCAAAGGGGTATTAATATGCATAATGGATCTGAACATATGATCTTCCACCAAGTAAACCAACTAGCATCAACTACAAGGAGTAATCAACACTACTAGCAACCCACAGGTGCCAATCTGAGGTTTGGATACAAAGATTGGATACGAGAGATGAACTAGGGTTTGAGATGAGATGGTGCTGGTGAAGATATTGATGGAGATTGACCCCCTCCCGATGAGAGGATCATTGGTGATGATCATGGTGATGATTTCCCCCTCCCGGAGGGAAGTTTCCCCGGCAGAACAGCTCTGCCAGAGCCCTAGATTGGTTCCGCCTCGTGGCAGCGGAGTTTCTTCCCGAAAGCTTGCTTCTATTTTTTTTTCCTCGACGAAAGACTCCATATAGCCAAAGATGGGCATTGGAGGGCCACCAGGGGGCCCACGAGGCAGGGGCGTGCCCAGGGGGTAGGACACGCCCTCCACCCTTGTGGCCAGGGTGTGGGCCCCCTCTGGTACTTTCTTCGCTCAGTATTTTTTATTAATTCCAAAAATGACTTCCGTGGAGTTTCAGGACTTTTGGAGCTGTGCAGAATAGTTCTCTAATATTTGCTCCTTTTCCAGCCCAAAATTCCAACTACTGGCATTCCCCCTCTTCATGTAAACCTTGTAAAATAAGAGAGAATAGGCATAAGTATTGTGACATAATGTGTAATAACAGCCCATGATGCAATAAATATCGATATAAAAGCATGACGCAAAATGGATGTATCAGTAACAATCGCAGAGGTGCTCCCTTTACACCCTAGCCGAACAATCGGGAACATAGGGTATAAACACAGGAGCGAGGCAACCCAGCTTGGCAAAAACTTAAGTCATAAAGGTGCATATAATGGCAAAAGGTGTATATAACGAACGACATAGGTTATGTAAGCTCCAAGCTATTAATAATAAGCTTCATCAAAGAAGCCCCCAGTCATAGGGGGTGTATACATTTAAAGATGCGTACCCCTAATAGTTCGGCATATCTGAACATACACTAGGAAGTATATGAGAAAAAAGGAAGAGGAGAGAAGAAAAAAAAAGGGACTAAGAAAATGATGCGGCCAAACTATATATGCTTAGAATCTTCGGAGCCGAGCAGCGTTCCATGGATTCGGCTCGAGGCGATTATCCGATGCATTACGAAGGCGATAGGCTCCTCCTGTGAGAACTTCGTCTGTGATGAAGGGGCCCTACCATTTTGGTTTGAGCTTATCCTTCTTCTTATCAGGGAGGCACAGAATGAGTTCGCCGACGTTATAAGTCTTGACCCACACTTCTCCGCTTTGGTATCTCCTAGCCTGTTGTTGATAAAATGCAGAACGGGCTCGTGCAATATCGCGCTCCTCTTCGAGGCCGTCCAGGTCGTCCTGCCGATCGAGCTCGGCTTCTCTCTCTTCATACATGCGCACTCGAGGTGAGTCATGAATAATGTCGCAGGGCAAGATAGCTTCTGCGCCGTACACCATGAAAAAAGGTGTGTATCCGGTCGTTCGATTAGGCGTAGTCCGCAGCCCCCAGAGCAAGGAATCGAGTTCCTCAACCCAGTGCTTATCTGACTCCTGTAGGGAGCGCACCAGTCTGTGTTCAATGCCACTCATTATGAGGCCATTAGCCCATTCAACCTGACCGTTTGTTTGAGGGTGGTATACGGATGCATAATCAAGCTCAATGCCCAAGTTGGCACACCAGTTTTTCACCTCATCGGCTGCAAAATTGGAGTCATTATCAGTGATAATGTTGTGCGGGACACCATAATGGTGTACCATGCCGGATATAATGTTGATCACTGGCCTTGCTTCAGTTGTTTTACTGGTTTGGCCTCTACCCACTTAGTGAATTTATCCACCATAACTAGTAAATACTTCTTGTGGCTTCCCCCTTTAAGGGGTCCGGCCATATCTAGCCCCCAGACCGCGAAAGGCCAAGTAATGGGGATTGTTCTTAAAGTAGTGGGAGGCATATGACTTTGATTAGCGAAAAGCTGACATCCCATGCAGCGTTCCATAAGAGTTTGTGCGTTTGCTCGGGCCGTTGGCCAAAAGAAACATGTACGGAAAGCCTTGCTTACGAGGGCCCGAGCTGCGGCGTGATGGCCGCCTAGGCCAGCATGTATTTCAGCCAAGAGTTGACGTCCCTCCTCTTCAGAGATGCACCTTTGGAGGACTCCAGTAGCGCTTTTCTTGTACAGCTCACCTTCGTGAACTTTATAGGCTTTAGAACGCCGAACTATTCGACGGGCCTCATTTTGATCATCAGGAAGCTCCTGCCTATTAAGGTAGGCCAGGAAGGGTTTGGTCCATGTAGCAATAACGACCATGATTACATGGGCAGAGGGTGTTAATTCGGTACCCGAACCCCCGATGATATATGTATTGTGTTCAGCTGCTGGGGGTATGATCGGGTCCGGACTAGTATTTCCGCTCTCATCCTGCCATGCCACGGATGGCTTAAAGAGCCTTTCCACAAAGGTGTTAGGCGGGACGAGATCGTGTTTGGCGCCCATTCGAGCGAGGATGTTCGCTGCATGGTTACTGTCTCGAGTAATATGATGGAACTCGAGCCCTGATACGTCTCCAACGTATCTATAATTTATGAAGTATTCATGCCAATATATTATCATTCTTGGATGTTCTACAATCATTTTATAGCAACTTTATATCATTTTTTGGGACAAACCTATTGACCCAGTGCCCAATGCCAGTTGCTATTTTTTTCTTGTTTTTTACATCACAGGAAATCAATATCAAACGGAGTCCAAACACCGAAAATCTTTTTGGAGATTTTTTATGGACCAGAACACCCAGGATGGGCCAAAGAAGCGCCTAGGGGTGCCCCGAGGGGGCACAACCCACCAGGGCGCGCCTAGGCCCCCAAGCACGCCCAAGTGGGTTGTGCCCACCTCGGTGGCCTCCCGCACCCCCTCTTTATCCTATAAATTACCAAATATTCCGAAAACCTCGGGGTTAACCTAGATCAGAAGTTCCGCCACCGCAAGGCTCTGTAGCCACCAAAAAGCAATCTAGACCCTTTCCGGCACCCTGTCGGAGGGGGAATCATCTCCGGTGGCCATCTTCATCATCTTGGCGGCCACCACGATGAGGAGGAAGTTGTCCACCCTCGGGGCGCAGGGTTTGTACCAGTAGCCATGTGTTTAATATCTCTCTCTCTCTCTCTCGTGTTCTTGAGATGTCATGATCTTCATGTATCGTGGGCTTTGTTAATATAGTTGGATCATATGGTGTTTTCCCCTCTCTATCTTGTTGTGATGAATTGAGTTTTCCCTTTGAGATTTCATTATTATCGGATTGAATACTTTTATGGATTTGAGAACACTTGATATATGTATTGCAATTGAATACTCGTGGTGACAATGGGGTATCATATTGATTCACTTGATATATGTTTTGGCACTCAACTCGCAGATTCCCGAGGTGACATTGGGGTAATCTATGCATAGGGGTTGATGCACGTTCTTGTCTTTGTTTCTCCGGTAGAAATCTTGGGGCACTCTTTGAAGTTCTTTGTGTTGGATTGAATATTATGAATCTGAATTTGCTTTGGTATTATTTTAGTACGAACTCTTGGTTAGATCGATCGGAAAGAATAGTTGTGTGTTATTTTAGTATGAACTCTAGGATAGATTGATCGGAAAGAATAGCTTTGAGGTGGTTTCATACCCTACAAACAATTCTGTCTTATGTTCTCCACTAGATAGAAACTTTGGAGTGATTCCTTGTTGCACGTTGAGGACGGTTATATGATCCAATTATATTAGCATTGTTGAGAGATTGCACTAGTGAAAGTACGGACCCTACGCCTTGTTTTTAAGCATTGCAATACCGTTTTTGTGCCCATTTACTATTTGCTACCTTGCTGTTTTTATTTATTCAGATTATAAAAATATATTTCTACCATCAATATTACACTTTTATCACCATCTCTTCGCCGAACTAGTGCACCTATACAATTTGCCATTGTATTGGGTGTGTTGGGGACACAAGAGATTTCTTGTATTTGGTTGCAAGGTCGTTTGAGAGAGACCATATTCATCCTACACCTCCCACGGATTGATAAACCTTAGGTCATCCACTTGAGGGAAAATTGCTATTGCCCTACAAACTCTGCGCTTGGAGGCTGCTACCTCCTGAGCACTGTGTTGGCTTTCCCCGAAGAGGAAAGGATGATGCAGCAAAGTAGCGTAAGTATTTCCCTCAGTTTTTGAGAACCAAGGTATCAATCTAGTAGGAGGCTACGCGCGAGTCCCTCGTACCTGCACACAAAAAAATCCTCGCAACCAACACAAATAGGGGTTGTCAATCCCTATAAGGCCACTTACGAGAGTGAGATCTGATAGATATGATAAGATAATATTTTTGGTATTTTTATGACAAAGATGCAAAGTAAAATAAAGGCAAAGTAAATAGCAAAGGAAATAACTAAGTAGTAGGAGATCAATATGATAAACATAGACCCGGGGGCCATAGGTTTCACTAGTGGCTTCTCTCGAGAGCATAAGTATTCTACGGTGGGTGAACAAATTACTGTTGAGCAATTGACAGAATTGAGCATAGTTATGAGAATATCTAGGTATGATCATGTATATAGGCATCACATCCCAGACAAGTAGACCGACTCCTGCCTGCATCTACTACTATTACTCCACTCATCGACCGCTATCCAGCATGCATCTAGAGTATTAAGTTAAAAACAGAGTAACGCCTTAAGCAAGATGACATGATATAGAGGGATAGACTCATGCAATATGAAGAAAACCCCATCTTGTTATCCTCGATGGAAACAATACAATACGTGCCTTGCTGCCCTACTGTCACTGGGAAAGGACACCGCAAGATTGAACCCAAAGCTAAGCACTTCTCCCATTGCAAGAAAGATCAATCTAGTAGGCCAAACCAAACTGATAATTCAAAGAGACTTGCAAAGATAACCAATCATACATAAAATAATTCAGAGAAGATTCAAATATTATTCATAGATAGACTTGATCATAAACCACAATTCATCGGTCTCAACAAACACACCGCAAAAAGAAGATTACATCGAATAGTTCTCCACAAGAGAGGGGAGAACATTGTATTGAGATCCAAAAAGAGAGAAGAAGCCATCTAGATACTAACTATGGACCCGTAGGTCTCAGGTAAACTACTCACACTTCATCGGAGAGGCTATGGTGTTGATGTAGAAGCCCTCCGTGATCGATGCCCCCTCCGGCGGAGCTCCGGAACAGGCCCCAAGATGGGATCTCATGGATACATAAAGTTGAAGCGGTGGAATTAGGTTTTTGGCTCCGTCTATGATTGTTTGGAGGTACGTAGGTATATATAGGAGGAAGGAGTACGTCGGTGGAGCAACAGGGGGCCCACGAGGGTGGAGGGCGCGCCTGGTGGGGGTGGGCGCACCCCCCTACCTCGTGGCCTCCTCTTTTCTTTCTTGACGTAGGGTCCAAGTCTCCCGGGTCTTGTTCGTTGAGAAAATCACGTTCCCGAAGGTTTCATTCCGTTTGGACTCCGTTTGATATTCCTTTTCTTCGAAACCCTAAAATAGGCAAAAAAAAAAGCAATTCTGGGCTAGGCCTCCGGTTAATAGGTTAGTCCCAAAAATAATATAAAAGTGGATAATAAATCCCAATAATGTCCAAAACAGTAGATAATATAGCATGGAGCAATCAAAAATTATAGATACGTTGGAGACGTATCAAGCATCCCCAAGCTTAATTCCTGCTTGTCCTCGAGTAGGTAAATGATAAAAATAGAATTTTTGATGCGGAGTGCTACTTGGCATAATTTTAATGTAATTCTTCTTAATTGTGGTATGAATATTCAGATCCGAAAGATTCAAGACAAAAGTTCATATTGACATAAAAATAATAATACTTGAAGCATACTAGCAAAGCAATTATGTCTTCTCAAAATAACATGGCTAAAGAAAGTTATCCCTACAAAATCATATAGTCTGGCTATGCTCTATCTTCACCACACAAAATATTTAAATCATGCACAACCCCGATGACAAGCCAAGCAATTGTTTCATACTTTTGACATTCTCAAAACTTTTTCAATTTTCACGCAATACATAAGTGTGAGCCATGGATATAGCACTATAGGTGGGATAGAGTGGTGGTTGTGGAGAAGACAAAAAAGGGAGAAGATAGTCTCACATCAACTAGGCGTATCAATGGGCTATGGAGATGCCCATCAATAGATATCAATGTGAGTGAGTAGGGATTGCCATGCAACGGATGCACTAGAACTATAAGTATATGAAATCTCAAAAAGAAACTAAGTGGGTGTGCATCCAACTTGCTTGCTCATGAATACCTAGGGCATTTTGAGGAAGCCCATCATTGGAATATACAAGCCAAGTCATATAATGAAAAATTCCCACTAGTATATGAAAGTGATAACATGAGAGACTCTCTACTATGAAGATCATGGTGCTACTTTGAAGCACAAGTGTGGTAAAAGGATAGTAACATTGTCCCTTCTCTCTTTTTCTCTCATTTTTTTATTTGGGCCTTTTCTATTTTCTTTTTTTATGGCCTCTCTTCTTTCTCTTTTTTTTTTATTTTTCGTCCGGAGTCTCATTCCGACTTGTGGGGGAGTCATAGTCTCCATCATCCTTTCCTCACTGGGACAATGCTCTAATAATGATGATCATCACACTTTTATTTTTCTTACAACTCAACAATTACAACTCGATACTTAGAACAAAATATGACTCTATATGAATGCCTCCGGCCGTGTACCGGGATATGCAATGAATCAAGAGTAACACGTATGAAAGAATTATGAATGGTGGCTTTGCCACAAATACGATGTCAACTACATGATCATGCTAAGCAATATGACAATGATGGAGTGTGTCATAATAAACGGAATGGTGGAAAGTTGCATGGCAATATATCTCGGAATGGCTATGGAAATGTCATAATAGGTAGGTATGGTGGCTGTTTTGAGGAAGGTATATGGTGGGTGTATGATACCGGCGAAAGGTGCGCGGTATTAGAGAGGCTAGCAAAGGTGGAAGGGTGAGAGTGCGTATAATCCATGGACTCAACATTACTCATAAAGAACTCATATACTTATTGCAAAAATCTACAAGTTATCAAAGCAAAGTATTACGCGCATGCTCCTAGGGGGATAGATTGGTAGGAAAAGACCATCGCTCATCCCCGACAGCCACTCATAAGGAAGACAATCAAAAAATAAATCATGCTCCGACTTAATCACATAACGGTTCACCATACATGCATGCTACGGGAATCACAAGCTTCAACACAAGTATTTCTCAAATTCAGAACTACTCAACTAGCATGACTTTAATATCACCATCTTCATATCTCAAAATAATTATCAAGTATCAAACTTATCATAGTATTCAACACACTCATAAGAGAATTTTTTTTTATTCTTGAATACCTAGCATATTAGGATTTTTAAGCAAATTACCATGCTATTAAGACTCTCAAAATAATCTAAGTGAAGCATGAGAGATCAATAGTTTCTATAAAACAAATCCACCACCGTGCTCTAAAAGATATAAGTGAAGTACTAGAGCAAAATTATATAACTCAAAAGATATAAGCGAAGCACATAGAGTATTCTAACAAATTCTAAATTATGTATGGCTCTCTCAAAATGTGTGTACAGCAAGGATGATTGTGGTAAACTAATCAACCAACAATTCAAATAATACAAGATGCTCCAAGCAAAACACATATCATGTGGCGAATAAAAATATAGCTCCAAGTAAAGTTACCGATAGAAGTAGACGAAAGAGGGGATGCCTTCCGGGGCATCCCCAAGCTTTGGCTTTTAGGTGTCCTTAGATTATCTTGGGGGTGACATGGGAATCCCCAAGCTTAGGCTCTTTCCACTCCTTGTTCCATAATCCATCAAATCTTTACCCAAAACTTGAAAACTTCACAACACAAAACTTAAAGTAGAAAATCTCGTGAGCTCCGTTAGCGAAAGAAAATAAAAGACCACTTCAAGGTAATGTAATGAACTCATTATTTATTTATATTGGTGTTATACCTACTGTATTCCAACTTCTCTATGATTTATAAACTATTTTACTAGCCATAGATTCATCAAAATAAGCAAACAACACACGAAAAACAGAATCTGTCAAAAACAGAACAGTCTGTAGTAATCTGTAGCTAGCGCAAGATCTGGAACCCAAAAAATTCTAAAATAAATTGCTGGACGTTAGGAATTTATCTATTAATCATCTTAAAAAAGAATTAACTACATATCACTTTCCAAATAAAAATGACAGCAGTTCTCATGAGCGCTAAAATTTCTGTTTTTTACAGCAAGTTCAACAAGACTTTCCCCAAGTCTTCACAATAGTTCTACTTGGCACAAACACTAATTAAACACAAAAAACACAACCAAAATAGAGGCTAGATAAATTATTTATTGTATAACAGGAAGGATAAATATTGGGTTGTCTCCCAACAAGCGCTTTTCTTTAAATCCTTAAAGCTAAGCATTGATAATTTTAATGATGCTCACATGAAAGACAAGAATTGAAGCACCAAAAGAGCATCATAAAATACGTGACAAACACATCTAAGTCTAACATACTTCCTATGCATAGGCATTTTATAGGCAAACAAATTATCAAGGCAAGCAAAAACTAGCATATGCAAGGAAGCGGAAAGAAACAATAGTAATCTCAAAATAACGAGAGGTAATTTAGTAACATGAAAATTTCTACAACCATATTTTCCTCTCTCATAATAATTGCATGAGGGGTCATAAGCAAATTCAACAAAATAGCTATCACACAAAATATTTTCAACCAAAATAGTGGGATTAGTATTAACTAAAGTCATGACCTTTCCAAACCCACTTTCAATAATATTGCAAACACTATTATAAATCTCATATTCATCATGGGGCTTAAATAAATTTTCAATATCATAAGAAGAATCACCCCAATCATGATCATTGCAACAAGTAGAGGACATAGCAAAACTAGCATCCCCAAGCTTAGGGTTTTGCATATTATTAGCACAATTTACATAAATAGAATCTATAATAAAATCATTACAATCATGCTTTTTATTCAAAGATCTATCGTGAATCGTTTCATAAAGTAATTCATCACACTTTTGAGATTCACGAATTTCAAGCAAAACCTCATAAAGATAATCTAGTGCACAAAACTCACTAGCAATTGGTTCATCATAATTGGATCTCTTAAAAAGATTAGCAAGTGCATGAGGATCCATAGATCTTAGGTTCTCTATTTAGTAATAAATAAACAACTATTCTAACCATACGAGCAAACAAGAAGCAAGCGAAAAAGAGGCAAATAGGGAAAGAGAGGGAGGATACAGAGAGAGGACGAATAAAACGGCAATGGTGAAGTGGGGGAGAGGAAAACGAGAGGCAAATGGCAAATAATGTAATGTGGGAGATAAGGGTTTGTGATGGGTACTTGGTATGTTGACTTTTGCGTAGACCTCCCCGGCAACGGCGCCAGAAATCCTTCTTGCTACCTCTTGAGCACTGCGTTGGTTTTCCTCGAAGAGGAAGGGATGATGCAGCAAAGTAGCGTAAGTATTTCCCTCAGTTTTTGAGAAGCAAGGTATCAATCCAGTAGGAGGCTACGCGTGAGTCCCTTGTACCTGCACAAAACAAATAAATCCTCGCAACCAACGCAAATAGGGGTTGTCAATCCCTATAAGGCCACTTACGAGAGTGAGATCTGATAGATATGATAAGATAATATTTTTGGTATTTTTATGATAAAGATGCAAAGTAAAATAAAGGCAAAGTAAATAGCAAAGGAAATAACTAAGTAGTAGGAGATCAATATGATAAAGATAGACCCGGCGGCCATAGGTTTCACTAGTGGCTTCTCTCGAGAGCATAAGTACTCTATGGTGGGTGAACAAATTACTGTTGAGCAATTGCCAAAATTGAGCATAGTTATGAGAATATCTAGGTATGATCATGTATATAGGCATCACGTCCGAGACAAGTAGACCGACTCCTGTCTGCATCTACTACTATTACTCCACTCATCGACCGCTATCCAGCATGCATCTAGAGTATTAAGTTAAAAACAGAGTAACGCCTTAAGCAAGATGACATGATGTAGAGGGATAGACTCATGCAATATGAAGAAAACCCCATCTTGTTATCCTCGATGGCAACAATACAATACGTGCCTTGTTGCCCCTACTGTCACTGGGAAAGGACACTGCAAGATTGAACCCAAAGCTAAGCACTTCTCCCATTGCAAGAAAGATCAATCTAGTAGGCCAAACCAAACTGATAATTCTAAGATACTTGCAAAGTTACCAATCATACATAAAAGAATTCAGAGAAGATTCAAATATTATTCATAGATAGACTTGATCATAAACCCACAATTCATCAGTCTCAACAAACACACCGCAAAAAGAAGATTACATCGAATAGTTCTCCACAAGAGAGGGGGAGAACATTGTATTGAGATCCAAAAAGAGAGAAGAAGCCATCTAGCTACTAACTATGGACCCGTAGGTCCGAGGTAAACTACTCACACTTCATCGGAGAGGCTATGGTGTTGATGTAGAAGCCCTCCGTGATCGATGCCCCCTCCGGCGGAGCTCCGGGACAGGCCCCAAGATGGGATCTCATGGATACAGAAAGTTGCGGCGCTGGAATTAGGTTTTTGGCTCCGTCTCTAATCGTTTGGGGTACGTAGGTATATATAGGAGGAAGGAGTACGTTGGTGGAGCAACAGGGGGGCCACGAGGGTGGAGGGCGCGCCTGGTGGGGGTGGGCGCGCCCCCTACCTCGTTGTCTCCTCTTTTCTTTCTTGACGTAGGGTCCAAGTCTCCCGGATCTTGTTCGTTGAGAAAATCACGTTCCCAAAGGTTTCATTCCGTTTGATATTCCTTTTCTTCGAAACCCTAAAACAGGCAAAAAACAACAATTCTAGGCTGGGCCTCCGGTTAATAGGTTAGTCCCAAAAATAATATAAAAGTGGATAATAAAGCCCAGTAATGTCCAAAACAGTAGATAATATAGCATGGAGCAATCAAAAATTATAGATACATTGGAGACGTATCAGAGGACCAACACGTGTCTACAAGAATAAAGTTGCATAGTAGACATCAAGCTCTTTTCTGGCGCCGTTGCCGGGGAGGTGAGTGCTTGAAGGTATATCTTTAGATCTTGCAATTGAATCTTTTAGTTTCTTGTTTTATCACTAGTTTGGTTCGTGAAAGAAAACTAAAAAAATGAAGTTGAGATTGCATCATATTATTCATCTTTGGGGGGCGCCCCCACCTTGGTCGCCTCCTCCTCTCTCCCACTAAGGCCCAATAAGGCCCATTGACTCCCTGGTGGTTCCGATAACCCTTCCAGCACTCCGATATATATTCGATGACCCCCGGAACTCATCCGGTGTCCGAATATAGTCATCCAATATATCAATCTTTATGTCTCGACCATTTCGAGACTCCTCGTCATGTCCGTGATCACATCCCGGACTCCGAACTACCTTTAGTACATCAAAACACACAAACTCATAATACCGATCGTCATCGAACGTTAAGCGTGTGGACCCTATGGGTTCGAGAACTATGTAAACATGACTAAGACTCATCTCCGATCAATAACCAATATGGAACATGGATGCTCATATTGGCTCCCACATATTCTACGAAGGTCTTTATTGGTCAAACCGCATAACAACATACATTGTTCCCTTTGTCATTGGTATGTTACTTGCCCGAGATTCGATCGTCGGTATCTCAATACCTAGTTCAATCTCGTTACCGGCAAGTCTCTTTACTCGTTCTGTAATGCATCATCCCGCAACCAACTCATTAGTCACTTTGCTTGCATGGCTTATAGTTATGTGCATTACCGAGAGGGCCTAGAGATACCTCTCCGATACACGGAGTGACAAATCCTAATCTTGATCTATGCCAACTCAACAAACACCATTGGATACACCTGTAGAGCATCCTTATAGTCACCCAGTTACGTTGTGACGCTTGATAGCACACTAAGTGTTCCTCCGGTATTCGGGAGTTGCATAATCTCATAGTCATAGGAACATGTATAAGTTATGGAGAAAGCAATAGCAATAAACTAAACGATCATAGTGCTAAGATAACGGATGGGTCAAGTCAATCACATCATTCTCTAATGATGTGATCCCGTTCATCAAATGACAACTCATGTCTATGGTTAGGAAACTTAACCATCTTTGATTAACGAGCTAGTCAAGTAGAGGCATACTAGTGACACGCTGTTTGTCTATGTATTCACACATGTACTAAGTTTCCGGCTAATACAATTCTAGCATGAATAATAAACATGTATCATGATATAAGGAAATATAAATAACAACTTTATTATTGCCTCTAGTACATGTGTGAATACATAGACAAAACAGAGTGTCCCTAGTATGCCTCTACTTGACTAGCTCGTTAATCAAAGATGGTTAAGTTTCCTGACCATAGACATGTGTTGTCATTTGATGAACGGGGTCACATAATTAGACAATGATGTGATGGACAAGATGCATCTGTTAGCTTTACATAATGGTCGTTAAGTTTTATTGCTATTGCTTTCTTCATGACTTATACATATTCCTCTGACTATGAGATTATGCAACTCCCGAATACCGACGTAACACCTTGTGTGCTATCAAACATCACAACGTAATTGGGTGATTATAGAGATGCTCTATAGGTGTATCCGAAGGTGTTTGTTGGGTTGGCATAGATCAAGATTAGAATTTGTCACTCCGAGTATCGGAGAGGTATCTCTGGGCCCTCTCGGTAATGCACATAACTATAAGCCTTGCAAGCAATGTGAATAATGAGTTAGTTACAGGATGATGCACTACAGAACGAGTAAAGGGACTTGCTGGTAACGAGATTGAACTAGGTATGAAGATATCGATGATCGAATCTCGGGCAAGTAACATACCGATGACAAAGGGAATAACGTATGTTGTTATTGCGGTTTGACCAATAAAGATCTTCGTAGAATATGTAGGAACCAATATGAGAATCTAGGTTCCGCTATTGGTTATTGACCGGAGATGTGTCTCGGTCATGTCTACATAGTTCTCGAACCCGTAGGGTCCGCATGCTTAACGTTCGATGACGATTTGTATTATGAGTTATGTGTTTTGGTGAACGAAGTTCGTTTGGAGTCTCGGATGAGATCACGGACATGACGAGGAGTCTCGAAATGGTTGAGAGGTAAAGATTGATATATTGGAAGGTAGTATTCAGACATCGGAAGGGTTCCGGAGTGTATCGGGTGCATACCAGAGTAGCGGAGGGGTTACCGGAACCCCCCGGGGAAAGATATGGGCCATATGGGCCATAGGAGGGAGGCTAACCAGCCTATAAGGGGCTGGTGCGCCCCCCACAAGGGAGGAGGCCGAATTGGACTAGGGAAGGGGGCGCCACCCCCTTTTCCTTCTCCTACTCCCTCTCCTTCCCTTTTCCCCCCTCCGGCAGAAGGAAAAAAGGGGGGCGGATCCTACTAGGACTGGAGTCCTAGTAGGACTCCCCCCTCCTTGGCGCGCCCCTTGTGGCCGGCCTCCTCCCCTCCTCCTTTATATACGGGGGCAAGGGGGCACCCCATATCACATCAATTGTTCTCTTAGACGTGTGCGGTGCCCCCTCCACAGTTTACTCCTCCAGTCATAGCATTGTAGTGCTTAGGCAAAGCCCTGCGCGGATCACATCACCATCACCGTCACCATGCCGTCGTGATATCGGAACTCTCCCTCGACCCTGGATCAAGAACTCGAGGGACATCATCGAGCTGAACGTGTGCTGAACACAGAGGTGCCGTACGTTCGGTACTTGGATCGGTTGGATCATGAAGACGTTCAACTACATCAACCGCGTTAACCTAACGCTTCCGCTCTCGATCTACTAGGGTACATGGGCACACTCTCCCCGTCTCGTTGCTATGCATCTCCTAGATAGATCTTGTGTGATCGTAGGAAATTTTTTGAAATTGCATGCTGTGTTCCCCAGCACTAACCACCACGCGGGAATAAGTATGGGCACTCTACATCGTACGATTCTCTGAAAGCTCTTCATACGTCAATGATTGAGCGGCACGTGCCTGGGTGGTCTGCGTAAGCACCTGCTTTATATAAAGAGGTAGCCAGGACTGATCTTGGCCATCCACACAACACGCAAGAGTGCAAAGGGCTATGGGCCCAAGACCCCTGAGCACTTAGGATGTAGACCGGCGTGTTGGCCTCTCTATTGAGCCTAGGTAGGACTACTGCGTGTTGATCCACTGAGATAGGGCATGACCCAGAAAAGTGTGTCCGGCCAAAGCTAATCGAGCGTGTTGGGTAACTTGGTGCACCCCTGCAGGGTAGTATATCTATTCGAATAGTCGTGTCCACAATAACGGACGCTCGGAGTTGTATCCCGATCTATTACAACTAGAACTAGATATTGGAGACACTAAATGGATATGATAGCTCCGGGACCGCTTTCTTGAAGGGATTCGAGGAAGGATCTATGGGCATTACTAAATTATACTTGTTAATATATTATATGTTACTCTTCTCTCTCTTGTTGCTGCAAGATGCTAGTCTTTGTTAGGCTAGGCATTCCCTTCTATTCCGGCATTCCGTAGTAAAGTCCACAGATACAACCCCTTCCCTTTGATACCGGTGCATAGTTTAGCATAGATCTGATGTAAGTCTTGCGAGTACTTTGGATGAGTACTCATGGTTGCTTTGCTACCCCTTTTCCCCTATACCCAATTGTTGTGATCAGATGACGGAGTCCTGGATGACACCGCCGATGACTACTACTACCACGATGGAGCCTACTACTACGTGGAGATTGCCAACGACCAGGAGTAGTTAGGAGGCTCCCAGGTAGGAGGCATGCACCTTTTCAATCCAGATGTTATTGTTTTGCTAGCCTTCTTAAGGCAGACTTGTTCATCTTATGTATGTACTCAGATGTTGTTGCTTCCTCTGACTCTTGTGTATTCGAGCCCTCGAGGCCCCTGGCTTGTAATATAAAGCTTGTATTATTTTTATTTGTGTCTAGAGTTGTGTTGTGATATCTTTCCGTGAGTCTCTGATCTTGATCGTGCGCATTTGTGTGTATGATTGGTGCACGGTCGAGTCGAGGGCGTCACACGAGGATGGTAGGTCATCAATATATTAGCTGGTTGTCAATCTACATGTACCTTGCAGTTCTTGAAGTGGAGGCAGCAACAGTGAAGTTCTATTTCGAGGGTACTTGTCTTGCAATAGCTACATGGATCATAAAAAAGAAGAAATGTAAAACAAATCTTTTGGTGTTCAAAAAAACTAATAATTGTGCACAGAAATAACTAATGTCAATATAAATTTAAGGCAACCAACCCATCATATTGGCAACATAACAAATAATCAAGTGCCATTACAACATAATTTGATACTACTGCTGGTAAAAAATTATATCGGGTCACATGTTTAAAAGATATGGTGCAACATCAAATCCAATACAAAGACGCAACAACGAGAAAGATTATATCACTACCTTCACAACGAGTGGATGCAGCCGAGGAACCTGGCTGCCAGCCTCCTACGCATAAGCATGGAAGTTTCAAAGAGTGTGCCTGAAAATGACCTTGTTGATTGCATGTTTCTCTCCTTATCACACGTACTGCATAATTGTTGATCAAAGCATACATTCATCAAGTGCAGCTCCAGGAAGATCAAACATAGATGTTGAGTCGCTAAGATAAAATCAGTTGTACTACGCATGCAAGGTTTTCAATTCGTTGTTCAGTTCACGAATGTTTCAGTGTGCATGCACATGTTCCACTAACTTTTAATGGACGAAAACAAAAACATTGTATCACTTTGATTTTCACGAAACCAAAAAGTATGTGCATTCTGCACAGGAAACAACATACTTCCATTTATACTGTCCGCGAAAAAAAGAGAAGTGTTGACCATTGATTCCTAGTAAGGCATAGTTAACCAAATGATTATAGCAATACAACAGCATTACCAAAGAAGAAAAGCAACGGACATGCTCCTCTAGATCCACACATCAAAAATACTTCCAGTGAGCTCACACTTGATGCAGTTGAACAACGTAGCTTCCAATTTAAAGTGATTCTACATGACATTGCTACTAAAGCCTCTTTTGCTAAAATAAATACGTGATATTGCATAATCATGAGCTGAGCGTAGGCCCGCAACATTTACCTCCTCCTTGTTGGCGGTGGCGTCCTCTTTCTGCTCCTTCTTCCTCCTCTTCTTGCACCGGTTCTTCTTCTTCTCCTGCTCCTACCTCCCGGGGTCTCCCTCGCCAAGTTCCACCATGGTGTCCTCGTCAACCTCCTCGTCTAGGGACATGGAGATCAACTCAGCAAACCCGGGCTGGCCTCGCGCCACCGCACCAAGAGATCAATGGTGTTGCAAGGAATATGGATCCACAATTATTGATTAAGTCAGCAGAATCAACATATATAGTAGATGCGATTCTTTTAAGAAGTTAAATGTAGAAAATAGAATAGATAGTATAATGCCATTCTAAAAGTAAGGTCCATCTGTTGTCACCTCGGCCTCCAAACTGAGCATGCCCCGCTCTATGCAAATTGTAATATGCCATTATGAAAGTAAGGGTGTTGTAGTGAAAGACGGAACAAAAAGCTGCCATGCCTATCAAAGAAATTAATAGTTCTTGTTAGAAAAGGAAAGCTGCATAAAGATCATAACAAAGGAGTGTTTCTGTACTTCATAGTCAAGCAAAAACAGGAATCGTGAAGGACTGTGAATGAATTAACTAACACTTGTACATAATGTATATCAAATGTAGGAATAATTTCAGCACAGCAAGACGGATTAGCTTCACACCATCCTGAAAAAATCACCACCAGCTAGATATCTTCTTACCTTGGCCAAACAAAAGGACCCCACCCTCTCACGCCAGTGACCCGTTCCGGCAACCGCTCCACCCAGCATGACAGAACTTGTCCTGCCGGCTGCCGCTCTGCCTCCTCCCCGGCGCCATCCACCATAGGGGCTCTGCCATCAACCTCCACAGATCGGGATTCGTTATTGAGAGTATTAAGAGGAAAAAGGGGTAGGAGACGAGATGAAAGGAGAGTGGGGCTGTGATGGAAGGGGAGTGGAGGAGGCGGCATGCGGGGGAGAGCCGGAGACGCAAGCGATCTCCGGCATCGACAAGATGACAACCCATGGGAGAGAAGACAAGACGAGAGAGGAAGAGAAGGTGGAGACGTGTTCGAGGAAGAAAGGCTTTCGTGCGGGGCAAGGCAAATTATTGATAGCTATTTTCATTTGGGGGAGATGTTACTTGAGGGAAGCGTTAAAAAATGCACATTATAAAAACATGACTCGCCCGCACAGTGCACGCTGCCGACGTGAACATGCCGAGCATCTGCCCCTTCCCCGCACGTTAATGTGTTCGATATGGCACTCGGGCTAGGTTGATCGCTCTGCTTGGAGTTAATTGCTCAGAGGTACTACAATTGAAGCAGCACGTGCAGATTGGTATCAACTTTTATAATTTTTATATGTCAGTACGAATACGGGGACGCACAGCTGCAGAACGGACTAAACGTCGTATAAACATGTACAAACATCGTATAAACTAGCTTGTTAATAGTTGTTTATACGCCGTTTAGTCCATTTTGCAACAGCGCGCCCCAGTCTTGATACTCACATGTAAAAATTATGAAAGTTGGTACCAATCCACACATACTACCCCAATTGTGGTATATTTTACTTGATTTTTTTTAATCATGCCCGGCAAACCATGCTGCTAGGGACAATCAGGCCAGGAGATCTTTTTCTCCACTAGGGCACCAACCAAATAGAAATCAGGCAGGAACCAGGCACATGTCAGGCCAGGCTTGCAATGGCGTGGACTCCAACCGAACACGCTCTTGGTCCTTAGGCTCGCATGCAGCTCCACTGCCAAGCTGCTCGCCCTGGTACATCTTTCATATGTGATCGAAGCTTTCTTTTCTCTCTCCCTTTTCTTTTTTTGCAGCCGATCTTGTCATAAGATTCTAGTGGTTCTCTACACGTCGGTGGTTCTCTGTAATGGGAGTGGAGGCGGAGGGACCGCTAGTAGTTTCCTCTTATGTATGTCTTGAAGAAGAACATCATTAGCAAGCTACAACATTTTTTTATTCAGACCGGTAGGGGAGGCGGGGTGAGAGGTAGCAAAGCCCGGTGACATGAATGGATCATTGTGTTTGATTGGGGAGGGGCGGGGGTGTAACGCCCCGAGACCGTTGCGCCAGGTGTCTTCCAGTTATTCGCTGTTGTTGCCTTGTCATTTGTTTGCGTGTCATGCATTTCTTATCATGTCATCTTGTGCATCGCATTTGCATACATGTTCGTATTATGCATCCGAGCATTTTCCACGTTGTCCGTTTTGTAATCCGGCGCTCCTATGTCCGCCGGCGCCTCCTTTTGCCTCTTTTCGTGTGCGGGTGTTAAACGTTCTCGGAATGGAACGAGATTTGCCAAGAGGCCTTGGTAGACTGCCGGTAGACCGCCTGCCAAGTTTCATGCCATTTGGAGTCCGTTTGATACTCCAACGGTTAATCGAGGAACCGTAAAGCCCTCGTATGTGTTGCAGCCCAACACCCCTTCAAAGTGGCCCCAAACCCTTCCAAAACCCCTCCATCCTCTCGGTCGTTCGATCATGATCGCGTGGCCGAAAACCGCACTCCATTTGGACTCTCCTAGCTCCCTCTACCTATATATATGTCCTATCCCCCGAAATCCCGCCGCCGCCTCCCGGCTAATCCAAGGGCGCCATGTGTCCCCCGCGCCTCCTCCCACCTCCGCAGCCGCCGCCGGCCCGCGGAGCCCACGATCGGCCCGCGCCGGGCCCGACCGCGCCCCGCGCCGCCACTGAAGCCGCGCCGCCCGGCTCCCTTCGCCACCGGCGTCGCGCGCCTCGTCGCCGGATCCCCACCGCCGACGCCGGATCCTCGCCGCGCGTCGCCGTCGGCGGCCACCGCGCCCCGCCGCCTCGCATCCCGCGCCGCCTTCGCCCAACGCCGAGCCCGACCGCACCTTGCCGCCCGCCCGCGCCTCGCCGCTGCCGCCGCCTTTGCCCGTCGCCGCCATGCGCCGCATCCCGCCGGCGCCGCCCCGGCCCTCCTCCGGCGAGCCCGGCCCTGCCTCGATCTGGATCCAGATCCAGATCCGCAGGTTGACTCCCCCCCCCCCCCCTCGAATTTTTCTCTAAGTCCTTAAGTTTTTACATTCTGGTCCTCTATTCAACATGCCATAACTTCTCATCCGCTGCTCTGTTTTGCGTGCATGAGAGATCAAATTGTTCGTCTCGATGTGCTCTTCATTTTGTTCCATTGCACCATGCTTGTTTGAGTCCATCTTGATGCCCTAATTACTGTTGCAAGAGTGCTTCATAATGTTAGGTGCTGATTCTTATCAGTTTATGAGCATTTGTCATTTTTGCCATGATTAATATGTGCTGCATATGTGTTGGGGAACGTAGTAATTTCGAAAATTTTCCTACGCACACGCAAGATCATGGTGATGCACAGCAACGAGAGGGGAGAGTGTTGTCTACGTACCAACGCAGACCGACTGCGGAAGCGATCACACAACATAGAGGAAGTAGTCGTACGTCTTCTTCCCGATCCGACCGATCCAAGCACCGTTACTCCGGCACCTCCGAGTTCTTAGCACACGTACAGCTCGATGACGATCCCCGGGCTCCGATCCAGCAAAGCTTCGGGGAGGAGTTCCGTCAGCACGACGGCGTGGTGACGATCTTGATGTACTACCGACGCAAGGCTTCGCCTAAGCACTGTAACGGTATGATCGAGGTGGAATTTGGTGGCAGGGGGCACCGCACACGGCTAAGGAACGATCTCAAGGATCAACTTGTGTGTCTTGGGGTGCCCCCTGCCCCCGTATATAAAGGTTGGAGGAGGGGGAGCTGGCCGGCCAGATAGAGGGAGGCGCAGGAGGAGTCCTACTCCTACCGGGAGTAGGACTCCCCCCTCCAATCCTAGTCCAACTAGGAAACCTTCAAAGGGGAGAGAGAGAGAGGTGGCCGGCCCCTCTCCTAGTCCTAATAGGACTAGGGAGAGGGGGGGAGGCGCAGCCCTATGTGGGCTGCCCTCTCACCTTTCCACTAAGGCCCATGTTGGCCCATTTGACTCCCGGGGGGTTCCGGTAACCCTCCCGGTAATCCGGTAAAATCCCGATTTCACCCGGAACACTTCCGATGTCCAAACATAGGCTTCCAATATATCAATCTTTACGTCTCGACCATTTCGAGACTCCTCGTCATGTCCGTGATCTCATCCGGGACTCCGAACTCCTTCGGTACATCAATACTCATAAACTCATAATATAACTGTCATCGAAACCTTAAGCGTGCGGACCCTACGGTTCGAGAACAATGTAGACATGACCGAGACACGTCTCCGGTCAATAACCAATAGCGGGACCTGGATGCCCATATTGGCTCCTACATATTCTACGAAGATCTTTATCGGTCAGACCGCATAACAACATACGTTGTTCCCTTTGTCATCGGTATGTTACTTGCCCGAGATTCGATCGTCGGTATCCAATACCTAGTTCAATCTCGTTACTGGCAAGTCTCTTTACTCGTTCCGTAATACATCATCTCATAACTAACATCTTAGTTATTATGCTTGCAAGGCTTATGTGATGTGTATTACCGAGAGGGCCCAGAGATACCTCTCCGACAATCGGAGTGACAAACCCTAATCTTGAAATACGCCAACCCAACATCTACCATTGGAGACACCTGTAGTACTCCTTTATAATCACCCAGTTACGTTGTGACGTTTGGTAGTACCCAAAGTGTTCCTCCGGTAAACGGGAGTTGCATAATCTCATAGTTATAGGAACATGTATAAGTCATGAAGAAAAGCAATAGCAACATACTAAACGATCGGGTGCTAAGCTAATGGAATGGGTCATGTCAATCAGATCATTCAACTAATGATGTGACCTCGTTAATCAAATAACAACTCTTTGTTCATGGTTAGGAAACATAACCATCTTTGATTAACGAGCTAGTCAAGTAGAGGCATACTAGTGACACTCTGTTTGTCTATGTATTCACACATGTATTATGTTTCCGGTTAATACAATTCTAGCATGAATAATAAACATTTATCATGATATAAGGAAATAAATAATAACTTTATTATTGCCTCTAGGGCATATTTCCTTCAGTCTCCCACTTGCACTAGAGTCAATAATCTAGTTCACATCGCCATGTGATTTAACAGCAATAGCTCACATCACCATGTGATTAACACCCATAGTTCACATCGTCATGTGACCAACACTCAAAGGGTTTACTAGAGTCAGTAATCTAGTTCACATATCTATGTGATTAACACCCAAAGAGTACTAAGGTGTGATCATGTTTTGCTTGTGAGATAATTTTAGTCAACGGGTCTGTTACATTCAGATCCGTAAGTGTTTTGCAATTTTCTATGTATACAATGCTCTGCACGGAGCTACTCTAGCTAATTGCTCCCACTTTCAATATGTATCTAGATCGAGACTTAGAGTCATCCAGATCAGTGTCAAAACTTGCATCGACGTAACCTTTTACGACGAACCTTTTTGTCACGTCCATAATCGAGAAACATATCCTTATTTCACTAAGGATAATTCTGACCGCTGTCCAGTGATCTACTCCTAGATCACTATCGTACTCCCTTGCTAAATCAGTGCAGGGTATACAATAGATCTGGTATACAGCATGACATACTTTATAGAACCTATGGCCAAGGCATAGGGAATGACTTTCATTCTCTTTCTATCTTCTGCCGTGGTCGGGCTTTGAGTCTTACTCAACTTCACACCTTATGACACAGGCAAGAACTCTTTCTTTGACTGCTCCATTTTGAACTACTTCAAAATCTTTGTCAAGGTATGTACTCATTGAAAGAACTTATCAAGCGTCTTTGATCTATCTCTATAGATCTTGAAGCTCAATATGTAAGCAGCTTCACCGAAGTCTTTCTTTGAAAAACTCCTTTCAAACACTCCTTTATGCTTTACAGAATAATTCTACATTATTTCCGATCAACAATATGTCATTCACATATACTTATCAGAAATGCTGTAGTGCTCCCACTCACTTTCTTGTAAATACAGGCTTTACCGCAAGTCTGTATAAAACTATATGCTTTGATCAACTTATCAAAGCGTATATTCCAACTCCGAGATGCTTGCACCAGTCCACAGATGGATCGCTGGTGCTTGCACATTTTTGTTAGCACCTTTTGGATTGACAAAACCTTCTAGTTGCATCACATACAACTCTTTTTTAATAAATTCATTAAGGAATGCAGTTTTGTTTATCCATTTGCCAGATTTCATAAAATGCGGCAATTGCTAACATGATTCGGACAGACTTAAGCATAGATACGAGTGAGAAAATCTCATCGTAGTCAACACCTTGAACTTGTCGAAAACCTTTTGCGACAATTCTAGCTTTGTAGATAGTAACACTACTATCAGCGTCCGTCTTCCTCTTGAAGATCCATTTATTTTCTATTGCTTGCCGATCATCAGGCAAGTCAACCAAAGTCCATACTTTGTTCTCATACATGGATCATATCTCAGATTTCATGGCCTCAAGCCACTTTGCGGAATCTGGGCTCACCATCGCTTCTTTATAGTTCGTAGGTTCATCATGATCTAGTAGCATGACTTCCAGAACTGGATTACCGTACCACTCTGGTGCGGATCTCACTCTGGTTGATCTACGTGGTTCAGTAGTATCTTGCCCTGAAGTTTCATGATCATCATCATTAGCTTCCTCACTAATTGGTATAGGTGTCACAGAAACAGTTTTCTGTGATGTACTATTTTCCAATAAGGGAGCAGGTACAGTTACCTCGTCAAGTTCTACTTTCCTCCCACTCACTTCTTTCGAGAGAAACTCCTTCTCCAGAAAGTTTCCGAATTTTAGCAACAAAAGTCTTGCCTTCGGATCTGTGATAGAAGGTGTATCCAATAGTTTCCTTTGGATATCCTATGAAGACGTATTTCTCCGATTTGAGTTTGAGCTTATCAGGATGAAACTTTTTCATATAAGCATCGCAACCCCAAATTTTAAGAAACGACAGCTTAGGTTTCTTGCCAAACCATAGTTCACACGGTGTCGTCTCAACGGATTTAGATGGTGCCCTATTTAACGTGAATGCAGCTGTCGCTAATGCATAACCCCAAAACGATAGTGGTAGATCGGTAAGAGACATCACAGATCGCACCATATCTAGTAAAGTACGATCACGACGTTCGGACACATCATTATGCTGTGGTGTTCCAGGTGGCGTGAGTAGTGAAACTATTTCACATTGTTTTAACTGAAGACCAAACTTGTAACTCAAATATTTGTCTCTGCGATCAGATCGTAGAAACTTTATTTTCTTGTTACGATGATTTTTCACTTCACTCTGAAATTCTTTGAACTTTTCAAATGTTTCAGACTTATGTTTCATCAAGTAGATATACTCATATCTTCTCAAATCATCTGTGAAGATCAGAAAATAATGATACCTGTCGCGAGCCTCAATATTCATCGGACCACATACATCAGTATGTATGATTTCCAACAAATCTGTTGCTCGCTCCATTGTTCCGAAGAACGGCGTTTTAGTCATCTTGCCCAAAAGGCATGGTTCGCAAGCATCAAGTGATTCATAATCAAGTGATTCCGAAAGCCCATCAGCATGGAGTTTCTTCATGCGCTTTATACTAATATGACCTAAACAGCAGTGCCACAAATAAGTTGCACTATCATTATTAACTTTGCATCTTTTGGTTTCAATATTATGAATATGTGTATTATTAAGATCAAGATCCAATGCACTATTTTCATTGGGTGTGTAACCATATAAGGTTTTATTCATGTAAAGAGAACAACAACTTATTCTTTTACTTAAATGAATAACCGTATTACAATAAACATGATCAAATCATATTCATGCTCAACGCAAAAAAACCAAATAACACTTATTTAGGTTCAACACTAATCCCGAAAGTATAGGGAGTGTGCGATGATGATCATATCAATCTTGGAACCACTTCCAACACACATCGTCACTTCACCCTTAACTAGTCTCTGTTTATTCTGCAACTCCCGTTTCGAGTTACTAAACTTAGCAACTGAACTAGTATCAAATACTAAGGGTTTGCTATAAACACTAGTAAAGTACACATCAATAACATGTATATCAAATATACTTATGTTCACTTTGCCATCCTTCTTATCCGCCAATCACTTGGGGTAGTTCCGCTTCCAGTGACCAGTCCCTTTGCAGTAGAAGCACTTAGTCTCAGGCTTAGGATCAGACTTGGGCTTCTTCACTTGAGCAGCAACTTGCTTGCCGTTCTTCTTGAAGTTCCCCTTCTTCCCTTTGCCCTTTTCTTGAAACTAGTGGTCTTGTCAACCATCAACACTTGATGTTTTTCTTGATTTCTACCTTCGTTGATTTCAGCATCACGAAGAGCTTAGGAATTACTTTTGTCATCCCTTGCATATTATAGTTCATCACAAAGTTCTACTAACTTGGTGATGGTGACTAGAGAATTCTGTCAATCACTATCTTATCTGGAAGATTAACTCCCACTTGATTCAAGCGATTGTAGTACTCAGACAATCTGAGCACATGCTCACTAGTTGAGCGATTCTCCTCCATCTTTTAGCTATAGAACTTGCTGGAGACTTCATGTCTCTCAACTCGGGTATTTGCTTGAAATATTAACTTCAACTCCTGGAACATCTCATATGGTCCATGACGTTCAAAACGTCTTTGAAGTCCCGATTCTAAGCCGTTAAGCATGGTGCACTAAACTATCAAGTAGTCATCACATTGAGCTAGCCAAACGTTCAAAACGTCTGCATCTGCTCCTGCAATAGGTCTGTCACCTAGCGGTGCATCAAGGACATAATTCTTCTGTGCAGCAATGAGGATAAACCTCAGATCACGGATCCAATCCGCATCATTGCTACTGACATCTTTCAACACAATTTTCTCTAGGAACATATCAAAAATAAACACAGGGAAGCAACAACGCGAGCCATTGATCTACAACATGATTTGCAAAATACTACCAGGACTAAGTTCATGATAAATTTAAGTTCAATTTAATCATATTACTTAAGAACTCCCACTTAGATAGACATCCCTCTAATCCTCTAAGTGATCACGTGATCCAAATCAACTAAACCATAACCGATCATCACGTGAGATGGAGTAGTTTTCAATGGTGAACATCGTTATGTTGATCATATCTACTATATGATTCACGCTCGACCTTTCGGTCTCCGTGTTCCGAGGCCATATCTGCATATGCTAGGCTCGTCAAGTATAACCTGAGTATTCTGCGTGTGCAAAACTGGCTTGCACCCGTTGTAGATGGACGTAGAGCTTATCACACCCGATCATCACGTGGTGTCTGGGCACGACGAACTTTGGCAACGGTGCATACTCAGGGAGAACACTTCTTGATAATTTAGTGAGAGATCATCTTATAATGCTACCGTCAATCAAAGCAAGAATAAGATGTATAAAAGAAAAACATCATATGCAATCAAAATATGTGACATAATATGGCCATCATCATCTTGCTTCTTTGATCTCCATCTCCAAAGTACTGTCATGATCTTTGTCATCACCGGCATGACACCATGATCTCCATCATCTTGATCTATATCAATGTGTCGTCACACGGTCGTCTCGCCAACTATTGCTCTTGCAACTATTGCTATCGCATAGCGATAAAGTAAAGCAATTATTTGGTGCTTGCATCTTATGCAATAAAGAGAAAACCATAAGGCTTTTGCCAGTTGCCGATAACTTCAACAAAACATGATCATCTCATACAACAACTTATATCTCATCACGTCTTGACCATATCATATCACAACATGCCCTGCAAAAACAAGTTAGACGTCCTCTACTTTGTTGTTGCAAGTTTTACGTGGCTGCTACGGGCTTAAGTAAGAACTCATCTCACCTACGCATCAAAACCACAACGATAGTTCGTCAAATAGACTCCGTTTTAACCTTCTCAAGGACCGGGCGTAGTCACACTTGGTTCAACTAAAGTTGGAGAGACAGTCTTCCGCAAGCCATCTGTGTGCATAGCACGTCGAGGGAACCGGTCTCGCGTAAGAGTACGCGTAAGGTTGGTCCGGATCGTCTCGTCCAACAATACCGCCGAACCAAAGTATGACATGCTGGTAGGCAGTATGACTTGTATCGCCCACAACTCACTTGTGTTCTACTCGTGCATATAACATCAAACCATAAAACCTAGGCTCGGATGCCACTGTTGGGGAACGTAGTAATTTCGAAAATTTTCCTACGCACACGCAAGATCATGGTGATGCACAGCAACGAGAGGGGAGGGTGTTGTCTACGTACCAACGCAGACCGACTGCGGAAGCGATCACACAACGTAGAGGAAGTAGTCGTACGTCTTCTTCCCGATCCGACCGATCCAAGCACCGTTACTCCGGCACCTCCGAGTTCTTAGCACACGTACAGCTCGATGACGATCCCCGGGCTCCGATCCAGCAAAGCTTCGGGGAGGAGTTCCGTCAGCATGACGGCGTGGTGACGATCTTGATGTACTACCGACGCAAGGCTTCGCCTAAGCACTGTAACGGTATGATCGAGGTGGAATTTGGTGGCAAGGGGCACCGCACACGGCTAAGGAACGATCTCAAGGATCAACTTGTGTGTCTTGGGGTGCCCCCTGCCCCCGTATATAAAGGTTGGAGGAGGGGGAGCTGGCCGGCCAGATAGAGGGAGGCGCAGGAGGAGTCCTACTCCTACCGGGAGTAGGACTCCCCCCTCCAATCCTAGTCCAACTAGGAAACCTTCAAAGGGGAGAGAGAGAGAGGTGGCCGGCCCCTCTCCTAGTCCTAATAGGACTAGGGAGAGGGGGGGAGGCGCAGCCCTATGTGGGCTGCCCTCTCACCTTTCCACTAAGGCCCATGTTGGCCCATTTGACTCCCGGGGGGTTCCGGTAACCCTCCCGGTAATCCGGTAAAATCCCGATTTCACCCGGAACACTTCCGATGTCCAAACATAGGATTCCAATATATCAATCTTTACGTCTCGACCATTTCGAGACTCCTCGTCATGTCCGTGATCTCATCCGGGACTCCGAACTCCTTCGGTACATCAATACTCATAAACTCATAATATAACTATCATCGAAACCTTAAGCGTGCGGACCCTACGGTTCGAGAACAATGTAGACATGACCGAGACACGTCTCCGGTCAATAACCAATAGCTGGACCTGGATGCCCATATTGGCTCCTACATATTCTACGAAGATCTTTATCGGTCAGACCGCATAACAACATACGTTGTTCCCTTTGTCATCGGTATGTTACTTGCCCGAGATTCGATCGTCGGTATCCAATACCTAGTTCAATCTCATTACTGGCAAGTCTCTTTACTCGTTCCGTAATACATCATCTCATAACTAACATCTTAGTTATTATGCTTGCAAGGCTTATGTGATGTGTATTACCGAGAGGGCCCAGAGATACCTCTCCGACAATCGGAGTGACAAACCCTAATCTTGAAATACGCCAACCCAACATCTACCATTGGAGACACCTGTAGTACTCCTTTATAATCACCCAGTTACGTTGTGACATTTGGTAGTACCCAAAGTGTTCCTCCGGTAAACGGGAGTTGCATAATCTCATAGTTATAGGAACATGTATAAGTCATGAAGAAAAGCAATAGCAACATACTAAACGATCGGGTGCTAAGCTAATGGAATGGGTCATGTCAATCAGATCATTCAACTAATGATGTGACCTCGTTAATCAAATAACAACTCTTTGTTCATGGTTAGGAAACATAACCATCTTTGATTAACGAGCTAGTCAAGTAGAGGCATACTAGTGACACTCTGTTTGTCTATGTATTCACACATGTATTATGTTTCCGGTTAATACAATTCTAGCATGAATAATAAACATTTATCATGATATAAGGAAATAAATAATAACTTTATTATTGCCTCTAGGGCATATTTCCTTCAATATGAGCATGAGCTCTACATGTGTTTTGGGCTATGCCATGCCATCTTTACACGGGTGTATGCACTGTATTTTTGTGATCAATGTGGTGACTAGCACATGCATGCAAACTAGCTCTCATGATGTTGCTGATTTCAGGGACTTAGAATTCTTCTAAGTCATTTCCCTGATGTTATTTTTATGCCATGTATTCATGTTGCTACAGAGTGATCCATTCCTCTTTTGAGCATGTTTAGTAAGGATGATTTGGGCATATGGTTATGCTCTATCCATCCATGTCTTTGTTTGCAATTATGGAGTACCCTAGCATGACTCAATCTTACTCTACTTTTGCTATAAAATGTTCCTGGCAAATTGTTTACGTGTTAATCAATTTTGCCAAGGTTGTTGTAGTTGATCCATGCATGCTATGAGATTGTTCTTGGCATGTTTAGCTTCTTCATCATGTCTTCTTGTTGGGTGTATGCTTAGTTTGTCATGCAATGCCTTGTGGTGAGTGCATCGAGATCGCAAACATGCCTTCGTAATTCTGTTTATGCCTTGTCCAGTTTTCTGCCAAGTCTGAATCTGTTAACGAAACTTGCTATGTTTACATGGGTGCCGTCATATTTTCTGATCCTTTTTGGCTTATGGTCAGTAAGGGACTTTTGTTATATGTTTTGAGTAGATTCATGCCATGCCTTGTATTGCTATATTCTGATCCTGTAGCATGTTGTTATCTTGCTCTAAACATTGCTTCCTGATGTTAATTCCTGGCATGTTGTTATTTTCACTAAGTCTGAGATGTTGTTATCATTTGCACTTTTGCCATGCTTGTTTGAACCTGCTCTTGTGTGATTTAGCCGTAGCTCAGTGTGCATCCTTTGTCAAGCATCTTGAGTATATCACTGCCATGTGCTTTGTTGCTATGTTGGAGTGCAGTAGCTTAGTTTCTTGTTACATTCTAGGTGGCATCGTGCTGTTAATCGCAGAATTGTGCCATTACTGTTTTGCTTGCCATTTGCAAACCGTGCATCCGTTTCCGGTGATCTTTATATCGATTTCGACCAAAATCAACTCATCTTTCTAGCGGCATGGTTGGTTTGCCAAGTTGAGGCCTGGTTCCATCATTTCCTTCTGGAGCACGCATATGCATTGCATATAACATCCCGCATATCATGCCATGTTTTGCATCATGTTGCTTGCGCATTGCACCGTGGTTGATTGTGGTTTCCTTTGCTTGTGTTCTTGCCTTGGGTAGAGCCGGGAGACGAGTTCGTGTTCGAGGAACCCGTTGATTTCGTTTACGAGGATCAAGCTTTCGTCTTCTCGGAGAACTTTGCAGGCAAGATGACCATACCCTCGAAATCACTTCTATCTTTGCTTGATAGTTGTTCGCTCTTTTGCTATGCCGCGATAACTACCACTTGCTATATCATGCCTCCCATATTGCCATGTCAAGCCTCTAACCCACCTTTCCTAGCAAACCGTTGTTTGGCTATGTTACCGCTTTGCTCAGCCCCTCTTATAGCGTTGCTAGTTGCAGGTGAAGATGGAGTTCGTTCCATGTTGGAACATGGATTTTGTTTGGGATATCACAATATCTCTTATTTAATTAATGCATCTATATATTTGGTAAAGGGTGGAAGGCTCGGCCTTATGCCTGGCATTTTGTTCCACTCTTGCCGCCCTAGTTTCCGTCATACCGGTGTTATGTTCCTTGATTTTGTGTTCCTTACGCGGTTGGGTTATAATGGGAACCCCTTGACAGTTCGCCTTGAATAAAACTCCTCCAGCAAGGCCCAACCTTGGTTTTACCATTTGCCACCTAAACCTTTTTCCCTTGGGTTCTGTAGACTCAAGGGTCATCTTTATTTTAAACCCCCGGGCCAGTGCTCCTCTGAGTGTTGGTCCAACCTGTCAGCCGCCGGTGGCCACCAGGGGCAACTCTGGGTTGGCCTACCGGAAGTTTGGACAATCCGGTGTGCCCTGAGAATGAGATATGTGCAGCTCCTATTGGGATTTGTCGGCACATCCGGGCGGCTTTGCTTGTCTTGTTTTACCATTGTCGAAATGTCTTGTAACCGGGATTCTGAGTCTGACCGGGTCTTCCTGGGAGAAGAAATACCCTTCGTTGACCGTGAGAGTTTGTGATGGGCTAAGTTGGGACAGCCCTACAGGGTTTTGAACTTTTGAAATCCGTGCCTGCGGTTATGGGCAGATGGGAATTTGTTAATGTCCGGTTGTAGAGAACTTGACACTTGACTTAAATTAAAATGCATCAACCGCGTGTGTAGCCGTGATGGTCTCTTTCCGGCGGAGTCCGGGAAGTGAACACGGTTTTCGTGTTATGCTTGAACGTAAGTAGTTTCAAGATCACTTCTAGATCACGACCATGCTTTGCTTCTCTTCTCGCTCTCATTTGCGTAAGTTAGCCACCATATATGTTAGTGCTTGCTGCAGCTCCACCTCACTACTTTTCCTACCCATAAGCTTAAATAGTCTTGATCGCGAGGGTGTGAGATTGTTGAGTCCCCGTGACTCATAGATTACTTCCAAACCTGTTGCAGGTGCCGATGCTACCAGTGCAGGTGACACAATCGAGCTCAAGGAGGAGCTCGATGAAGATCGTGTTCGTTGTGTTGTTTCGTTTCCAGTTGATCAGTAGTGGAGCTCAGTCGGGGTGACGGGGGATCTATGCACTAGGGGTGGTCTTCTTTTATTTTGGTTCCGTAGTCGGACCTTGATTGTATTCTGGATGATGTAATGCTATATTTGTGTATTGTCTGAAGTGGCGATTGTAAGCCAACTCTTTATCCCTCTCTTATTCAGTACATGGGATGTGTAAAGATTACCCCTCTTGCGACATGCCTACAATGCGGTTATGCCTCTAAGTTGTGCTCTGACACGTGGGAGATATAGCCGCATCGTGGGTGTTACAAGTTGGTAATCAGAGCCTTCCCCGACTTAGGAGCCCCCTGCTTGATCGAATCGCTGGCATTGTTGAGTCTAGAAAAATGTTTTGAGTCTTATAGGATTATATATATATCGGAGAGTAGGATTCTTTTTACTCCTCAGTCCCTTCGTCGCTTTGGTGAGGCCTCCTGACATAGAGTTTTGACTCTTCTCTTCTCAAATTTCACGAAAAAAAATTTAGGATCACGCGGGTATCTTGGAATCGTTCCGATAGTTTTGTGACGAGAACATTGTTCTTGGTGCCTCCTGACATTTAGGGGTTGTGGCAGTGTCCCGGGGAGTTGAGCTCCGAGGTGTTGTCGTCACAATTTTATCATTGTAGTTCTGGAATACCTGAGTTTCGTCGACATCGAAAATCTCTTTTATGCAATTGTTGGTGAGATAACCTCGACGCCACCCAGTACTGGGGCGGGAGTTCGGGAGTATTGCCATAACTTGTATAACGGATGCTTTTCGAAGGTTGAGGTAAATGATTTCCGAAGGTTTCTTGGTTATGTGTTGAAGGATGGATACAGCTGGATGTAGGATTTGCTAGTTTTGGGTGAGATATTATGCTTCCCCTGTATCCCCAACACCTGATTGCATAACTGGAAAGTTTCGGGAGTTTATAAGTGGGAATTCAAGTAGCTCGTAGGATATCTTTCCGATAGAGGCATGATATGAGATTGGGGTTCGACGTCTAGTGGTCCGCCTATCCACGGTTGGTTTTACAGTGGTCTCATTGTGTCTTAAAGAGTACTTGGCTATGCTGACTCCGGGACGCTTCGTATGTCATGTGCACTGCCTTGTACATGATGGTGTTGTACGACCAAGCCCGTGTGGGCCCCACCACGAAAACTTCGGACGAAATCTCTATCATATGTTTGTTCTGGCTTATTTTGCAAGCCAATCCTTTGTTTTGTTTTCAGTTGTGGTATTCGAGTTGCTTCGATGTCAAATGTTGATTTCATGCCTCTTTCTAAATGGTGTTCTCATATTTCTATATGAATGCTAATCCTTCCTAATAATCAAGATTGTCATGTCAATTCTTTCCAACCGGTGTGTTTCTCTTCAAGTGGATCCGATCATTTCAACATTTGCAAGATCCAATCTAAGTTCTTCTCAACGGTGTTCATTTCATTTGTCTCAAGCTTCCATTGTTTTTCCCGCCCTCCCACCCTTTTTCTTCAAGGACTCGGATTTCTTAATCAAGTATCATTTTATTCATGTGAAGTCTCTCCATTCTTTTCCGTCAATATCCTTATCCGATGATTATTAGAAAGATTCTAACAGAGCTTCAAGTTCATTATTCTTCATGCTTTTCTTCTCCGGTGGTTTCAATTCAAGCTTTGTCAATCATAAACTCTCCTCGGTTCAAATGATTTCTCATGCCGATGTACCTCTTAATCTTTCACTTCTCGCTATTCTTTAGTTCTGGAGGGCTAAAGATATCTCGAAGATTCGTGTTTCCACTCTACATCCGTTCAAGCTATTTCGAGGTCTTATCTTATTCAAGCCATTTAATTTAACCGGTGCTATCTCCTTTTCAAGTAATCGTTCAACTGTGTTTTTCTCTTGAGTGGGCCCTAACCCACAGGTCTTTCCCAGGATCTTACCTGACTCTTCTAATTTTACCGGAGTATTCTCAAATCTTTCAAAGTTTGACGTAAGAATGAATTATCATCAGTCATATGTATTTCTCCAAGATCTGTCAAATTCTTTTCATCGTTGACTCAACCTCTTCGCTTTTGATTCTTCCGGGGTGTCTAAATAATTCATGGTGGTGTTTCTCGTCGTCATTCTCAGATTTTGAAGACCAAAGAAGAGTTTTCCTCCAAATCTTGGTCCGTTCTCTCGAAGATGCGTAGTTCAAGCTTGATGCCATCCTCTCATGATTGTTTTGATTGCGAGTATTCTTTTCACCCATTTGGAGCAATTCAAGAGTCTTTTAGTTTGATTCTCCGAAGGCCATCATCTCAGGACTATTTATTCCATCTTTCAGCTCTCGTTCTCCAAATCTTACCGGTGCATCATTCAAATATTCTCTAATCAGATTGTGATCTATTTGTTCTCATATATTTATATTCTCTCAAGTATCTTCGTTCATTTCATAATTCTTCTCGGTGTTTCTTTATCTTTTCTTCGTTCATTTTCAATTCTTACGGCGGTTTGTTCAAGATTCCTCCTTCTATGTTATCACACTAATTCATTCGTTGTTTCCAAATCCTATCGGTGGTTCGTTGAAGACCTTTCTCAAGTTTGCGCTATATCCCTTCTTAATCCTTTTCAATGAGAATAAGTAGTATGTCAAATCCGTTGCTTGTCATCAATTTAATTGATGAAGGATAAGCATAATCTAATTCTTATTCTTGTTTCATCCAAGTGATTAATTGCTGCTTTCCAGAGTGGTTCATCATATCACATTCTCGGTTCGAGATGCTTTATCTTTTATTTTCCAAGAGTTCCAAGCTCTCGCAATTATATCACCACGGAGATTCATCTAAATCATTGCAAGGATTCACCTTGTGTTTTCAACTTCTCTTTCCTTTCATTTGATCATTCTTTTATTACCGGAGTTCTTCATGGAGGCTCTACATGATGGTTCATCAAGGATTTAATTCCTTCTTGAAGTTTTCATCGAGATTCTTTTCTAAGGAGCTCAAGTATTCTTCACCTTGCAATCCGGAGTGCAATTCTTTTTACCTTATCTTTTGAGGTGGTGTTATGTATTTCTTGACAAATTTCTCTTCATGTTTCATGGTTCGCAAGTTGTCAAGTATGAGATATTTTAAATCCATTAATCTCTTCATTGGAGTTATCTTGGGTTATTTTTCACCTAAAGATTTCCCAAAGGATTCTTGCTATTTATGGTGGTTATAAATGAACCAAGTTCTTCATTCACCCTCCCGGTGGAATAAGTTTCTCGTCTCCTTGTTCATATCAATCCAATCTTTTGTTTTCCATAGTGGCAGAATTTCACCTCATAGTTTTGAGATGTTTCCCATAAGCCCACTGTAAGCTTACTCTTTTCGTTGTTGGTTTTCCAACAACTCCATTCGACTTTTCTCCTATAGATGCTTTTTCAAGTTCATTTGAGGCAGAAGATGTGGTTTTCTCCTCCGTTCTTTTGATTCCATTCTTACATTCATTCTGGAGGCTTTGTATTGTTGCTATATTCACCCATCATCTCGTTTTGTCAAAGATCATGTTCTTTTCGTGCTTGTCCATTTCCAACCGGAGTGTTGTGTCTATCATTCCTCTTCTAAACGGACTCTCATCCAAGTGCTTTCATTTTGCCAAGTTCATATTACTGCCCTCCATTTCCAACCGGAGTGTTGTCATAATTGATCCTTATCATTCTTTGTACATCTCATTTCATCCGGAGTGCTTGCATGTACTTCCTGTCAATTGCAACCCTTTTCTTAAGTCTTTCAACCTACAAGGTTCCCGTAATGTTCTTTGTTCCTCTTTTCTAACGGAGTGTTTTCAACTTTGTTCATCTCTGTTGTATTCTTCAAGTTGTTCAACCTTTCAAGATTCTTTGGTTTCACTCATTTGTCAAAGAAGCAACTTAGTTTTACCTCTTATCTTCCTCTTCCGTTTCCTCCAGTGCCATTCTAGATCTCGAGACGAGATCCTCTCGTAGTGGTGGAGTGTTGTAACGCCCCGAGACCGTTGTGCCAGGTGTCTTCCAGTTATTCGCTGTTGTTGCCTTGTCATTTGTTTGCGTGTCATGCATTTCTTATCATGTCATCTTGTGCATCGCATTTGCATACATGTTCGTCTCATGCATCCGAGCATTTTCCCCGTTGTCCGTTTTGTAATCCGGCGCTCCTATGTCCTCCAGTGCCTCCTTTTGCCTCTTTTCGTGTGCGAGTGTTAAACGTTCTCGGAATGGACCGAGATTTGCCAAGTGGCCTTGGTACACTACCGGTAGACCGCCTGCCAAGTTTCGTGCCATTTGGAGTCCGTTTGATACTCCAACGGTTAACCGAGGAACCGTAAAGGCCTCGTGTGTGTTGCAGCCCAACACCCCTTCAAAGTGGCCCAAAACCCTTCCAAAATCCCTCCATCCTCTCGGTCGTTCGATCACGGTCGCGTGGCCGGAAACCGCACTCCATTTGGACTCTCCTAGCTCCCTCTAACTATATATATGTCCTCTCCCCCGAAATTTCCGCAGATGAAACCCTAAAAATCCCCCCCCCCCCGCACGCCACCGGACGAAATCCCGCCACCGCCTCCCAGCCAATCCAGGGGCGCCATGTGTCTCCCGTGCCTCCTCCCACCTCCGCCGCCGCCGCCGGCCCGCGGAGCCCACGACCGGGCCGCGCCAGGCCTGACCGTGCCCCGCGCCGCCACCGAAGCCGCGCCACCCGACTCCCTTCCCCGCCGGGGTCGCGCGCCTCGCCGCCGGATCCCCGCCGCCGACGCCAGATCCTTGCCGCGCGTCGCCTTCGCCGGCCACCGCGCCCTGCCGCCTCGCATCATGCGCTGCCTTCGTCCAGCGCCGGGCCCGACCGCGCCTCGCCGCTGCCGCCGCCTTCGCCTGTCTTTGCCATGCGCCGCATCCCGCCGGCGCCGCCCCGGCCCTCCTCCGGCGAGCCCGGCCCCGCCTTGATCTGGATCCAGAATCAGATCCGCAGGTTGACTTCCCCCCCCCCCTGAATTTTTCTGTAAGTCCTTAAGTTTTCACATTCTGGTCCTCTGTTCAACATGCCATAACTTCTCATCCGCTGCTCCGTTTTGCGTGCATGAGATATCAAATTGTTCGTCTCGATGTGCTCTTCATTTTGTTCCATTGCACCATGCTTGTTTGAGTCCATCTTGATGCCCTAATTACTGTTGCAAGAGTGCTTCATAATGTTAGGTGCTGATTCTTATCAGTTTATGAGCATTTGTCATTTTTGCCATGATTAATGTGTGCTGCATATGAGCATGAGCTCTACATGTGTTTCGGGCTATGCCATGCCATCTTTACAGGGGTGTATGCCATGTATTTTTGTGATCAATGTGGTGACTAGCACATGCATGCAAACTAGCTCTCGTGATGTTGCTGATTTCATGGACTTAGAATTCTTCTAAGTCATTTCCCTGATGTTATTTTTATGCCATGTATTCATGTTGCTACAGAGTGATCCATTTCTCTTTTGAGCATGTTCAGTAAGAATGATTTGGGCATATGGTTATGCTCTATCCATCCATGTCTTTGTTTGCAATTATGGAGTACCCTAGCATGACTCAATCTTACTCTACTTTTGCTATAAAATGTTCCTGGCAGATTGTTTACGTGTTAATCAATTTTGCCAAGGTTGTTGTAGTTGATCCATGCATGCTATGAGATTGTTCTTGCCATGTTTAGCTTCTTCATCATGTCTTCTTGTTGGGTGTATGCTTAGTTTGTCATGCAATGCCTTGCGGTGAGTGCATCGAGATCGCAAACATGCCTTCGTAATTCTGTTTATGCCATGTCCGGTTTTCTGCTAAGTCTAAATCTGTTAACGAAACTTGCTATGTTTACATGGGTGCCATCATATTTTGTGATCCTTTTTGGCTTATGGTCAGTAAGGGACTTTTGTTATATGCTTTGAGTAGATTCATGCCATGCCTTGTATTGCTATATTCTGATCCTGTAGCATGTTGTTATCTTACTCTAAACATTGCTTTCTGATGTTAATTCCTGGCATGTTATTTTCACCAAGTTTGAGATGTTGTTATCTTTTGCACTTTTGCCATGCTTGTTTGAACCTGCTCTTGTGTGATTTAGTCATAGCTCAGTGTTCATCTTTTGTCAAGCATCTTGAGTATATCACTGCCATGTGCTTTGTTGCTATGTTGGAGTGCAGTAGCTTAGTTTCTTGTTACATTCTAGGTGGCATCGTGCTGTTAATCACAGAATTGTGCCATGATTGTTTTGCTTGCCATTTGCAAACCGTGCATCCTTTTCCGGTGATCTTTATATCGATTTCGACCGAAATCAACTCATCTTTCAGTGGCACGCTTGGTTTGCCAAGTTGAGGCCTGGTTCCATCTTTTCCTTCCGGAGCACGCATATGCATTGCATATCACATCCTGCATATCATGCCATGTTTTGCATCATGTTGCTTGCGCATTGCACCGTGGTTGATTGTGGTTTCCTTTGCTTGTGTTCTTGCCTTAGGTAGAGCCGGGAGACAAGTTCGTGTTCGAGGAACCCGTTGAGTTCGTTTATGAGGATCAAGCTTTCGTCTTCTCGGAGAACTTTGCAGGCAAGATGACCATACTCTCGAAATCACTTCTATCTTTGCTTGATAGTTGTTCGCTCTTTTGCTATGTCGCGATACCTACCACTTGCTATATCATGCCTCCCATATTGCCATGTCAAGCCTCTAACCCACCTTTCCTAGCAACCCGTTGTTTGGCTATGTTACCGCTTTGCTCAGCCCCTCTTATAGCGTTGCTAGTTGCAGGTGAAGATGGAGTTCGTTCCATGTTGGAACATGGATTTTGTTTGGGATATCACAATATTTCTTATTTAATTAATGCATCTATATACTTGGTAAAGGGTGGAAGGCTCGGCCTTATGCCTGGTGTTTTGTTCCACTCTTGCCGCTCTAGTTTCCGTCATACTGGTGTTATGTTCCTTGATTTTGCGTTCCTTACGCGGTTGGGTTATAATGGGAACCCCTTAACAGTTCGCCTTGAATAAAACTCCTCCAGCAAGGCCCAACCTTGGTTTTACCATTTGCTACCTAAGCCTTTTTCCCTTGGGTTCTGCAGACTCAAGGGTCATCTTTATTTTAAACCCCCGGGCCAGTGCTCCTCTGAGTGTTGGTCCAACCTGTCAGCCGCCGGTGGCCACCAGGGGCAACCCTGGGTTGGCCTACCGGAAGTTTGGACAATCCGGTGTGCCCTGAGAATGAGATATGTGCAGCTCCTATCGGGATTTGTCGGCACATCCGGGCGGCTTTGCTGGTCTTGTTTTACCATTGTCGAAATGTCTTGTAACCGGGATTCTGAGTCTGATCGGGTCTTCCTGGGAGAAGGAATATCCTTCGTTGACCGTGAGAGTTTGTGATGGGCTAAGTTGGGACACCCATGCAGGTTTTTGAACTTTCGAAAGTCGTGCCCGCGGTTATGGGCAGATGGGAATTTGTTAATGTCCGGTTGTAGAGAACTTGACACTTGACTTAAATTAAAATGCATCAACCGCGTGTGTAGCCGTGATGGTCTCTTTCCGGCGGAGTCCGGGAAGTGAACACGGTTTTCGTGTTATGCTTGAACGTAAGTAGTTTCAGGATCACTTCTAGATCACGACCGTGCTTTGCTTCTCTTCTTGCTCTCATTTGCATAAGTTAGCCACCATATATGCTAGTGCTTGCTGCAGCTCCACCTCACTACTTTTCCTACCCATAAGCTTAAATAGTCTTGATCACGAGGGTGTGAGATTGCTGATTCCCCGTGACTCACAGATTACTTTCAAACCAATTGCAGGTGCCGATGCTACCAGTGCAGGTGACGCAATCGAGCTCAAGGAGGAGCTCGATGAAGATCGTGTTCGTTATGTTGTTTTGTTTCCAGTTGATGAGTAGTGGAGCCCAGTCGGGGCGACGGGGGATCTATGCATTAGGGGTGGTCTTCTTTTATTTTGGTTCCGTAGTCGGACCTTGATTGTATTCTGGATGATGTAATGCTATATTTATGTATTGTCTGAAGTGGCGATTGTAAGCCAACTCTTTATCCCTCTCTTATTCAGTACATGGGATGTGTAAAGATTACCCCTTTTGCGACATGCCTATAATGCGGTTATGCCTCTAAGTCGTGCTCCGACACGTGGGAGATATAGCTGCATCGTGAGTGTTATAGGGGGGCTTTGCGGGCGTGTGTAAATGTGTCTTTATGGGCTAACGGGTTTGAATCAAGCATGTTCGAATGGTGGTACGTAACGGCCCTTTACAAATTTGACAAAGATCCAGAACGAAATCAATAAAATTTTCAGAAGTTGGAACAAAAACGAAATGAAAAACAGCCAACTGAGTGTTCTCTCATGTATATCCAAATTCTGATGTGCATCAACTGAATATTCTCTCATGGAGTACTGTAAAAGGACTCATAACGAGTGTTCTCTCATGTATAACCAAATTCTGAGAATCAACCAACAACGTACATATCCAAACAACAATCTGAAATGTGAAGTTGTTTGATTCCATGAGCAACTCCAACCGTCAACCAAATAATAGAAATTGAATCATAAGCAGATTTCCCTTTGCTTAGGTTCGATTGGAATTTGCTCTGAGCTCCGCAGACCGATTCAATTCAAACAGAACTCTCTGTTTTTTTCTAGCAGATTAATTAAAGAGACTTCTACTCTTTATTGAATGGAATATAATACATAGAGTGACTCAAAACAAAACAAAAAATACTGAGCACATGCGTGCTATGGTCGGCACTCGGCGCAGCGAGCAAATAGTTTGACCGGCTCACGTCTACCCGCTGACTTCAACACGCACATCTCACTGGCTGCTTCTACTCCAGCTTTGTAGCTGCATGCATGCAAGCCACACGTACGTACACATGCAACTTGCTTGCTTATTGACTAATCTACATATAATTATACTCATTAGTACTAGGAGTAATACGTAGTAACTGCATGCCTGATCGAGCATGCCGTTAACTTTTTTTTTTTTTGAGGATCGAGCATGCCGTTAACTAATTAGTTGCCTTGGTAGGCGGCAGGGGCTTGAGCACGAGGCCGTCGCCGCCCGGCCTCTCCTCGACGGCGTAGGGCATGTGGGTCCCGAACACATGGTCCCACGTCACGAAGAAGAGGTCGGAGAAGTTGTACCGGACGCCGCGCGGCATGTGGTGCACGCCGTGGTACGCGGCGCCGTTCCAGACCGACTGCAGGCGGCGCGGCAGCAGGCACACGCCGCAGTGGTTGTCGATGGCCTTCACGGTGCAGAGGGTGAGGAACACGGCCGTGGCGCGCGGTGAATGCGGCGAAAGGCCGGTGACGAGGACGGCGAGCGAGGCGCCGGCCGTGTCGGCGATGAGGACCTCGATCGGGTGGCCGTAGATGGCGCCGAACGCGTAGGGCACCACGATGCGGTGGTGCCACGAGTGGAGGTGCCGGTAAATAAACCGGTTGATGTGCGCCAGCCGGTGCCACGCGTACCGGTACGCGTCGAACACCAGCACAGCCACCGCGATCCGGGCCGCCGCCGTTAGGTACGCCTCCGCCCGTGAGCCGCCAGCGGCCTTCGACGCCGTCGCTCCTCTTCCTCCCGTAACCTGTGTATGTATAAGCTCGACGGTCAGCGGGTGCACAAATTAACGACGTGCATGCATGCATGCATGCCGTTAGTAGTATAAATAAGATCAGTAGTACGTACCATGGCGAGCACGGCGAGGGCGGCGAGCTGCATGAGGTGCTGCATGAGGACGTTGAGGATGACGGCGCGCTTGGACACCATGTTCTTGCGGTCCTCCTCGTCCTTGGTGTTGAGCCTGTACTTGTCCATGAGCCGCGAATGCCCCAGCGCCGTGTGCACGCCGGCGTAGGCCCAGTACACGGCGATGGGCACGACGGCGGCCACGGTTTCCTCAGAGACCCTCGGCATCTCCATCTCAACAAGCCTCTTCGATCGATCACCGACGTACGTGCCTTTCGTGCGTGTAGGTGTGTGCTAACTGCAGACGACGTACTGTCTTGTGTCGATCTTGTGGCTGTGTGAGTAAACCTTAGCGCGATTTCCCTTGCTTATATACACCCGAGAAGTGAGAAGCCACGTGCGTGCGTGCATGCGTGCATGCATGGCAGGGTTGAGGAATCAGGCTGTTTGACCGTGCAAGTCGTGGTTTGTGGTTGCCATGTTTGATTGTCGTCGCGGTGGTGTACATGTTTGACGGCGACGTATGTGGGACGTGGATCGGCTTGGAAGCGTGGAGCCCAACGGATTTGTCAAGTCAGTCCGTCGCTCGATCCCATCCCGCCGCCAGCCAGCAGCGACGGTTTCAAAGCCTTCCTTCCTCGCTCTACATACGGAGTTACCATTATTGACTCTTCATCAAATCTTCCAGATATCGCCGCGAGCCGAATTGCTTTCAACCATGTGAGTGTATTTTGTTGTACGTATATAGGAAGCATTTTAAGGGCTGCATGCAGAAATATGGACGTCAGACATGACACCGTTTGTCTTTTCTAGTACTACTAGTATTTTTTTCTAGTAATATGTGTCTCATTAATAACATAATAATTTTATTACAAGCCACGTAAACATCTATATTACAGGACTGAAAAGATAGAATAATCCTATGCAAAAAAACCAGCGCCTGGCCCTCTCCACTAAGAAAAAAGAGACAGATCACCTCTTCATCCGAGCTCGACGCGACTCTATCGCTGATCAGCAACTTTACGGACCTCCAAAGTAGTTTGCCTGAAACAAAACCATTGCCGTTGAAAGAATCGGACCGGGGCAACCTGTCCTCGGACATGCCATCGAACTTCAGAATTGATACCCCCACACGACTACGACATCGAAGGTGAAAATCAGAACTGTCAGCCTCCAACCATAAATCCAGCACAAGATGCACCAAAATTGCATTAGTAGTCCTATAAGAATGCGTACACCTACACACATGTATCGTTGATCCACATCCATGCGTACGCTCTTGGCTACCGGCCGGGTCGTTGCAGCGGCGTACGTAGACCCATTAGGCCATCGTTATTTTATTATTATTATTATTTTGAGAATCCATCGTTATTTAGGTAATTGATTGAATTATGGGATTGCTAAATGTCAGTCGATTAAGACTTCAAGTGACAGAACATATAAAAACAAGTTATACAAATCTCCATGTAAGATCTCACGGATATAGCATTGATTAAGGCTTCATTAAATCTTTAGTCGACTGAGATTTAACAATCCTGTTTCATTTTTGGTAGGCCTCCTCACACATTAATCTTGGCTTGACCGACGAGGAGGCGACACCAGCGGCTCCGTATGATAGCGGCTCGATATCTTGGGCAACAACTCTTCATATCGTAGCAAGGGGCTCTACAGGCGTTCGCTTAGTGACGATGTCAGTGTTCTTGTTACATGCTTCCTCGGTCCATTTCCGTCCTTAGCGCTGCCGCCGCCGGCGAGGACGTCCGGGTTTCTACCGAGTAGGCAGGCAGGCCCCATATCGATCAGGTTGGACGCCCGCGAATGCATCCAACTCAACGACGAGCAAGTCAAGCACAACTCTCCCGCGAGGCCCAAAGATATATCTAGCCAGTGAACACTTCGCATCCATTCTATCCCTTTGTTGCATGGCATGTTGGCTATTGCTGGCTAATGTGAATGAGTCGGTTTCGTGCCAAGATTCTGTTAATTTTGTGAAGAGCCTGGCATCACCGGAGTAATATACTTTCTTCATTCCATAATGTAGTGCATCCATGCTTTTAGAGATTTAAATTTGATCATAAACTTAATCAACATGGGCAACCATGGCTCGAAAAGCACAATGGACATTGCATAGAGGCTGCGTCAGTTAATTTGGATCAGAGGGAGTACTAAAAAATGCATGGCTATATTATGACCCAGTGATGAAATAAAGTAAGGCATCAACAAGGATACATTCAGCCTATAACATTTTACCGTAACTTTGTTCCTGCCTGGCACACCTATAATTTTGCAAAATCATATGTTAATGTGCTCACATGAACCAAGCACATGTGATATCTACAAAGCAGGACAAAACAAACAGGAAGGAGGACTTGAACCATATCTAGCAAAAGGAGGACTCGACCATCTCAAGAAAAAGACGGACACAACTATACAAGCATCTAATCAGCATATATTACATTGCCACATCTGTACGGGCATGTTCAAATGCTCGGTAATCCAGCATCAAGTCAGTACAAAACCACACTAATCAAGAAAACTGCCGATACAGCAAACACCACAGGCCAGAGTCTCAGAACGTCTTCTCGGGAAAAGGAAGCACAACAGTCATGAGTCGCTCTACAAAATTGCGACAGACATACACTACATCCCATGATAATCTTCTGCTGTTTGTTGTGCCACCAGCACAAGATGTCTCCTGCGTAGGAACAACCTCCAGAGTTCATGCTCCTACATCCATCTTGAGGACAACGAGGCAGGGAAAGGAGATTCAATGTTTCTTTTGATCTCCTGTGTTGGAATCATCAGGCAGCAGATCTTGCTGCAAGTCTCTAACTCAAGACATGCCGTTTCATTTGAGGGGGTCCCATTGATGCCCCATGAATGAACTGTCGGTGCCTGAACTGTCGATGGTCTTTTTTTGAGAACTAACTCTGTCAATGATCTTCTGCATGCCAGTCAAATCTTCTTCATACCCGATGATCTGCATGACAAACCAGAGGTTACATGAGCTGAGCGGTCATGCCAGTTGTGACCTGCCAAGGGGGAAAGTGTTGGTTGTAAGGTACAATGCACACCTGAGAATCTGTCTGCGTTTCGCTGAAAGGTAGATAGGGAGTTGGGACAGGGGCCCGGGTGGAGTCTGGGCTCTTGACATTCTTGCCAGGGGGCATGTGTTGCTTCTGTGGCCTGAAGGGAACACATGGTAAAAAGGAATTATTTGAATGTGCAGGCGAGTGACAAGACAGAATACGTTTCCGATGTATACTCATAACAATTACCAGTTATTTGAGCGGGTTTTCATGTCATTGTATAGGGAAGTGAAAGCATTATCTGGCACAGGTTGAGGTTCCTCATCTTGACCTACAGCAGAAGCATCAAGTGCAGGATCCTGCATTGGCCGTTAAAAAAGGTGTGAAGTTGCCACTTATATTCAAATTCCTATAAACATGGCATGCTGTGCAAATGGTAAAGTACATGAACCACATACCCTGGATGACTGAACCAGTAGGTCCTCAAAGTCCTTTATGGAGTCTGCAACACCCAGAGCAGAGCTGCTGTCCGAATGTTTCTCCGTTCGTCCAATGTTTGTAGATGTATCATTAGCCTTGGCTGTTTCAGATCGTCTTCTTTTGCTAACAGAAGAAGCAATTTTCTCCTCACTAATAGAGGAGCCTGCCAAGCTATCATGGTGAGTCTGTGACAAGAAAATATTCACAAATTGTGCAGTGATAATTACCTGAGCTGTGTTTTGAACTGCTTCTTGGTACTTGAGGTTCACTAAGTGGCTCAGGGCAATCAAATTTAGAGGTCGTATTGGCGGCTTGTGTCGGAAATTGACTAACAATGCACATACCGGCATCCTTGTCCTGAGAAGTAGGTGGTTTCGGCTGAAACTGGTCGTAAGGGATAATGGTGTCCTGCGATGACAATTTGTTGTGCTGTTAATCAATCCCATGCAACCTATCTATCATAAATAAGAAAATAATTGGCAGGCAAAATTTGGTTATGCTCAAAACTACGCATGAAAAAAGGATACCTGTCTCACACATTCGAAGAGCCACTCGATGGTAATGGTTGGAATTCTCTTATTATGGTATGCCTCGTACTTTGGACCGCTCGCAAATTTACAGATAAGATGGCTCACTCTTTTTGATGCTTTCTCTGTGAATTTAGCTCCTAGAGTAAGACAGAGGTTCTTAAGCAGAACTCGATCTTTCTCATCATACTGTGAAACACAGAAACGGAAGTCTTCAAACCCTGGCAATGGGATGCGACACCGCAAAGGAGAGAAGATAGGATGACTTCCAACATCTTGCAAGTGGCCCACCTGTACAAGAATTTGTATGTAAGAACTGGAAGCTTATAGAAAGTTGCAAGTAGAAGTGCAGGGTATGATGGACCATCTGCTTCTTGAATACAGAATAAAGAAGCAACCATGAGAACATAAACATGCACCTCAATACATGAGGCTATCCATTGAGTTGAAACAACGGTTGAATGAGAATAGTCACATTGCATGCTGTTCTGTCCATGGCAATCAATTATGAAATCCACAGCAGTTGCTTGTGCATCATCCACGACCATAGTGCCTCCCCCTTTTCTGACCCAATCGATAACCTCCGGTCTCTGATTAAGATGGACATAGGCACTTCATCAACAGGAAAGCAAATAAAGTGGCAAACAAGGCAAATGGTGAAAAACAAAGGCACTGCATCGATGAATATGATTAGGCATTTTTTAACTCTGGTGTACTACGCCTAGCAACTTCACTGAAAAGCAATGTCCTCACAAGTTGATGGATGAGCCTCTAATATTAGAAAGTGATAACATAATTTACTGTTAGTCTGCTTGTCCCAGTAATAGTATGATCTAGTAAAGGTTGAACCCAAGTGGAAAAATTGATAGCGCAAATCAAGAAGTGATACTGGTAAAACAGATTAATAAAATAATTACACCATAGCATACCCGGTCATGAGAAAATGAATTTGAGAAACAAAATGTTCTCCCTTCAAAAATATTTGAGGAAGTGCTACGCTGTGAATTTGCTGCAGAAGTTGCTTTGCCAGTACTGGTCAATCCATTTTGTTGGCTTGATTTTGCAGACCTAGTTGCTGCTCGTGCATTATTCATGTTTTCGTGTTTGCCCTTGGCTGGTTTTCTTTCAGATGACGGATCTTTTGCGAGCTGCTTATCATGTGAATCACTGACAGTTGGAACATGGAATATTCCATGTGAACTTTCGGCTGCCTTTGTTTCACGTGTAGCAGCAGATTTTTCCATACCCACAAACGGAAATTCTGAGTTCAGAAGATAGAAAATGAATATAAAACAAAGTCAGCCAGGACAACGTGTCTTTTGGTGACCCATTCAACAATCTGAAATACAACTAAATCTGATTCTTCCGTACCTTTTGAGAGTAACTCGCTAGCCAAATGACATGTGGATACTTTGACTTCCGTTTTTATTTTATTGCAGTCTTCTAACCATTTTGCCTTTACCACATTTATCACACCCCAAGCAGCAAGGCGTCTTACCTCTTTTTTGTCTCTGCTAAGGCAAATAAGCATCATTAACTGTAATTGCAACCAGTTAATACAGAACTTAGTACATGCAGAAGAAACGGTGACATGAACTTACTCCTCTGAAGGTGCACCTAGAATAATATGAGTAAGCCTCTCACTCAACATAACATGCCGGGATCCACCACCATTACGTATCATCATGACTAACCTTGACAATTCTTTCTCCTCAAAACCCACAAGAGAAATTCTGCAATTTGATAAGTACAGATCGTCATCTTCAGCCTCTGAATCCTCAGCTACATGACTCTCAACCGGCATCTCGTTTGTCTCTTGTACACAAGGTGCACCGACAATATCAGTGCTACAGATCTTTGAAGCATAACCAGAAGAAACTGGCACATACTGTGACATTGATACTGAATCATCAACTGATACTGCTGGAACAGATTGAAAACTTGCACCGCTCATCTCTGGGTTCCGTTGCTCTTTAAGGGAACCCTTTATGCCATTATAATTAAAAGAATTCTGGCCAATGACATAGGCACTTTCATCTAGATAAGCTGTGTTCCCAACAAAAAAACATGAGGTTAGTTTTTAACCTTACTAGCTCATTTCTATTGGAGAAACAAGACAATATCAGCATCAAAGTCAACGAAACGCCCATGCATCTTGATTATTACCTCTTCGAGCAACAGATTGGTCAACCCATCTCCGATCCACAATGTGAATATTACCCCATTTTTTAGCTACAAGATACTTGTCACCGCCAGGTTCGTAATAACATGTTAAGAAAAGTTCCCTCAAGATTCGATTTCTTGATAAATAAGAGAGATACATGCAAACCAGTGCGCTATTTTTGAGAAAGTTGTACGGGAATTGGAGAACATTTATCGAATGTGAGACAACATGCTCAACCAACTATAAAGCAAAAAATTAACACTGATAGCCTGATGTTTCATATCAGTGTTTCATCGTTGGAATAAATACAACGTGCCTTAAGGAATTCAGAACTGACCTTTCTAGCCTGTTATCTGAGTACGCTTGCATTCCTGTATGAGAGTATGTGTGCATATATGTCCTACAAACTAAATTGGTGTATGATTTCGCTGTCGAGTGCCCAGGCATACAGCTAATTCTGAAATTTAGTCACATTTCTGCCGATGTGTCGACAACTCTCATAGGTGCCTCACTCGTAAATCGTCATTGGGACATCTTTACATGCTTACATGTGGCAGACCAAAGCATCAAATCTTTTAATGCAGAGCTTAACTGCTTAAAGTGAAACATGAGCAGCATTGAAATTAATTGGAGTAACATCCCCTTTCTGCTCTATTCGCTGTTTTATAGCGGTGTGTGAAACAAATACGGGTGGAGGATCACATCACTGGTCAATTAACAAGGAGGTATCTCAAGACCTATTCCACTAAAATTCAAAAAGGAAAGAAGCCAGTGAAAATAATTTGTCAATTTGATCAGATGAAATCTCAAACTGTGAGCAAAAGCAGAAAGCACCAAAAGGATATATTTGCAACTAAATGAGTGCACTTTTTTGTAAGATTTGCTGAATACTGGCCACCATTCTGCTCTATTATTTCCATCAACTCCTTCCGTTTATCTGATTAAACAAAAGAAAATGGGGTAAGACAAATGAAGTAAACAAACATCCAACAGGATAAAGCATATATTGCCAGATGCGGTGGCGAAGAGATACTAGTGGTAACTTCTTAAATGCCACAGATTTTTTTTTCACATTGCTATGCTGACTGTCGAGCAGTTCATTTACCAAAACCAGGACCAGTTCATACTAGCTAGTTAGCAGATTCTGATTGGTTTTCAGTGTAATTGCTGCGGCAAAATTTCAAGCACCTAACGCAGTCATATATCTGCCAAAAATTGCACAAGAACCACCTGTAAACTGTCTGGTTTGGTTCAGTTCCAAGTCAAAATTGAAAAATTGCCAATTCACGGCTGATAAGTGATTTCAGAAAGTGCATAAAGAGTGAAAGAAAACACAGAGCAGCTAGGACAAGATTGGGCTAATTCAGAAAATCCACCCAATTTTCATGGTCAGGGATTTCAAGTACTGCCACCATCGACCAATTTTCTGCAACTATTGGTAACATCTGCTGCCGGTCTAAGATTCATTATCATATTTCATTTGGTAAAATTGTTCCCACAGTTAACAACTACAATTTTTTTAATAGAGATGCAAAATAAAAGTATATATTGGTTGAAAGAAGGTCAAAGTTGCTTCCAGCCTTCCATCGCCGGGTCTAAATACCTGCATCTAGTTTGGTGACATATCTATTCAATGGTTCAACCAAGTAAAAGAATTAACAATGAATCATTCAAGGTTTGTTAGGCACCTACCTGCATCTAGTTTTGTGATGCATATATTCAACCCAGTAAAAGGAAGAATCCTGTAAGGTTCATGAGGCACAACACGATGTTCGATCCAGCATTGCTCCAACCAGTTCATATTGACAATAGGCTTCTTCAGGCTATTCACGGCCCACTGCAGTACACAAAAACATTGAAGCACGTCCCCATTAGTCAGCCCAACAGTATCGACCCTCGAACGACATGACACCACAAAACAAGTCTTGCTTCCAGACTAAGGTTAAAGAAGGTAACAGAAACCAGTAACTAATGTTGCCAGCTTTACAGCAAAAGAGCCTCCAAACATAAAGAAGCCCTATAGGTGAACTTATAATAGGGAAGCTATACAAACCTGGCATGAAAAGAGCAAACAGCTAAATATTACGAACAGCCCTAACGAGTTGAACGAAACAGCTCTGCTAAGCATTGAGAATAAGCAGTTAAAACAAATAGTATTTTCATCTACGATTTGCAGCACAGATGATAAAATGCCAACAGCCTAGAAACATATTTTGTTTAGGTTGTAGGCTTGTGGCAAGCTGGAGATCAAATAAAATGGGCTCCATCAGATTTACGGCTTAGTTTGGCATGGTAGCAGCATATAATCTGTGATTTCAGTTTACAATTTTGGTAATCTTAATAACCTCTTTTTTCTAGCAATCAAATAAATGTCCCATAAAACATTGAATTTTTTTGAACTAAATACATTCGGCTGCAAAAGCAGCTCCAAACTAGTGATCACACATGCTACAAATACATACAAAAGAAATCATCAGAGGAATCCTTAGAGGCTCAAACGGAGGAGATGAAAGAGCATGTGTGAACAGAGATTTTTAGATCCATAAAGGAAATGTACAAAGCTGAGGGGTGTAGCAGAAAAGACTGAAGACGACTACATGGAAAGATGGCTGACTTGAGATTCTGACTATTTTCATGTTATGTCTCATACACTCTTGCTAATTTCCTATTTGTAATTCTCACATGCTTCTGTTGCAATTTGCAAGATGCACTGCCACTCATGTGTGGATCAAACTAAATTGTACCCCCTGCATTGGGTTGATGCCTCTGTATTTTCAGCATTCTCTGGTGTGGGCTACCCAGAAGATGAACTTTGGGTTCGCCAGTTTATAGTTTTCAATTTTATTATGAAAACTGGGATTGCTTGCACAAAAGATAATATACAGTTTGCCTCAGGTTCCTCTGAATCTACTACCCTATAAAGGCACAAAGTGCGGAGACCCAAAACTTAATTCTATCCATCTAATCACACCCATATGGTTCAGATTAGTCATTAAAACACGTTTGGTCTAGAACAGGTGTTTAGCCACTCCACATTTACCCTATACCCCCCTGAAAAAAACTGCTACCTGCACGCCTGCGCCCGAACGGACGTTGTTCCTCCTAGCCGCCCCCACGACTCCCTCCCCATCCTCACCAGGCCTCATCACCTCCCTCCCCACCCCTATCGCCGAACCTCCCCGCTGCCACTACGACGGAGATCGAGAGGAAGCGGGTGACCCAGGAGAGAGCAGTCGGCGCCTCAGTAGGACGAGCGCGACGGCGGCTGGAGGAAGCTCGTGTCTTTTTACGCCACCCCTCCCCTACACGCACCCGCACGCCTATCCCCTCGCTCCGGGAGGTCGAGGACGGGCTCCTCCGGCAAGCACGGGGCACTGATGGTCTCTTTCGCCCATGGTCGGATCTGCGCGTCGGCAGCTGCAGGAAGGCAAGGATCTGGACATGCTCCACGACCACCACAACCAAGGCAGGGAGCGCTGCTCCGACCTCCTCTCCTATGGCTCCAAGTCTGAGGACGCCCACGACCAGGCGTACTCCCCTCCAAGGTATGAGGAACATCGTATACAGATTCCTTCAGCAGTTCTTTGTGACGGAATTGTAGAACTTAGTAGTATATCTGTATTTGCAAATTCTGTACTTTGTGGTTATGTCAATGTAGTGAATTAGTTTGCCAAAAAAGTAGTGAATTTGATGTGCCAGACTGTTGTCAGTACCACTCAAAGTGACTGCATTTTCATCCCTTTTCGTTTTCCCCTTTGGCTCTGGCGACTTTGACCATGCACAAATAGTTCAGAAAGAAACAGGAACACAAGGCCATCACAGAACTACTTTTACAACAGTATAAGAGATACATACCCTTTAGCTATTGAACTATTTAGCAGTGAAAAGGTTTGAACTATTTAGCTCCCGGACAATCAGTTTGACTTCATGTCCATATGTGACCAAATAGTTTTAGGCTGATAAGTATCACTAGAACCAGCCTGAAATTTGACCTCTCGGAACATGAAAAGCATAGGCTTACTTCAGCAGCACGTGGTCAGTTCCCCTCACCGGCTACCATCTGTCTCAGATTTTGATTTTGATTTTTTCGGGATATTTCAGGATAGAAAGGCAGCTTTGGAGAGGGGTCACAAAGATCAAGGCTATTGTGTCATGTACTGTGCTCAAAACGTCCATCGGGTGCATCCATCTCGCCCCAGTTCATCACCGACCACCAAGCGACTTTACATCCACTGCGATCATGGATGACCCCGTGAGACATTGTCGCCGTCCTATTCTTCCAGATACAATGAGCCGATTAATACAGTATTTTGATATGCTAATCACGCTTCCGTTTCACTACATTCCCAGAACAATACTACTTACTTTCTACTAATAGTGTTCTGTCAACTGCAAAAATCAGAATTATCGCAACATTTTCATGATCTATATTCCAGCTTTTAGTATATGGTTTGTTTCAGAAGCGGATAAGTGGTGAAGGGTCGTATATAGGACTACTTGTTATGCAGGTCTATCTACACTCTTCTCAGCCTGGAAATCATTATGTGCTTGCTGACTTGCTTTGCTCACATTGCCGCCGAAACTGTAAGCGGTCCTTGCATGTCTTGTGTATTCATTGAAAGCGTCTAACATATGGAGTTGCAGCATGGCTGCTAGCTGCTACTTTCATGTTATCAGAAGAAGGCCAAAGCTCTCATTTTCTAGATATGTCGAGTTTAAATATGAAGGATAATTTAAGAACAGAACTTTCAGCATCATATATCTATAGCAATTATGTTTTGAAACGGAATTGCTGGCTCCTAATAATAGTGTACTGAATTCTCTCAAGTCCCAGTTAGGTTCTTTGAACTCTATGACCTTAGATGTATTGTGACCTGATGATCGTCGTATTTTTCTTGATATACCAGAAGCTGCAATCACTGCTGATGTACTTCTACATGGCAACTGTGGAGAGGTAAAGAACACTTCAGTTGCTATACTTTCTTATTTCCCATTTATCTGTTATTTGACTTGTGATGGTTTAATAATCTTTAACCTTCAGGATTCCCAGGTACGGATGCAAGCGGGCATCCCGCAAAAGCAGTAAATTAGTTCAAACTGGACTAAATCTGAATGGGAGGATTAGAACTGACTTGGTCTACTTTGACTATGAAGCGGGGCGGATCGGGCGCCGCTCTGCACCCCTATTCCCAGGTGAGCTGGGAAATTTGACAAATTTAAGCAATTCATCAATCCATCACAAATTGAGCTGTGAATGGGTAGGCCTGTCGGTGATGGCTTCTCAGGTGAGAGATTATATGCATTGTTACTCCCACGCTTGAAACCAAACAAGGTATCATTATGTTCACTAAAAGAAAACTCTGTAAATGTACTGCAATATGCTTGAAATTAGACACCGATGTACTGTGTAAAATTCGATCGTGTGTAATAGTTCTACGAAGGTAATCTTGTAGAGAATAGGCTTAACAACCCTGCTTTATACAAAGTTTAATTTTATGCTCAATAGACCAGCAACATGACTCTACTTCTGTATGTTGTGTAATTAATTAATCCAGAGTAAGAATCTTGGAAAGTTGGAAGGCCTATCTGCATGAAAAAAAAAACTACAGGTGAATGCCCACCATTTTGAAAGCTTTTCCTCCTGTGGGTGCTCTAACAGCTCAAAAAAAAGTGATGACATATTAAATTCCTGAATAATGTTTTTTTATCTTGAGGAAATTACATAATCAATGTTAGTGCCCGCCTAAAGGGGAAGTACTATGGGGTAAACATTTAGCCAAATGCGAATCAGAGCCCACCTAATGTCGTTGCTTTAGACTTTAGAGTTGCAATATTGTTTACATCTTTGGATATAGGATAAATGATTTCTCTTATTTAACCTTTAAAAATACTTTAGAAAAAAAACTCATCGAGTCTTAATCATCATCCGACCACTTAGCCATCATTTCTTATAGCGTTATGAACATATTGCTACATACAATGAACCCACATGACCCTGACCTCAAACTTGCTAATGGTTTTGTCGTTGCAGCAATGGACGAAAGCCCTGGGTTCCTTCAGCTTATTCTAGACTTCCACTTATCATAAAGTTGGGACGATGAAGGCTATAAATACTACGTGCAAGTGAACTGAAAACTGTAGCCTGATGAGAATCACGCTTTTTCTCAATCGTTTGAAATTGACTGGATTGCAGAGATAGTTGGCACCATAGAGTGTATGACACCATGGAATAAGTAAAGGAACTTTCTCCAAAACAGAGTTCAGACAATTCCTTAGAAAAAAGTTCAAAGTGCAGGGCAGCAACGAACCACCAATCGTACTAAGATCGGACCCCATGATGTCATACATGTGGTAGTTTCAAATATCAAACGATCTATGGATCTATATCCTCCGATAATCTTGTAAAACACCTTTGAATCAAAGTAGCCCTAGCCAAATCTAATTATGTACTCCCTTCGTCCGGAAATACTACTTGTCGGAGAAATGGATAAAAATGGATGTATCTAGAACTAAAATACGTCTAGATACATCCATTTTTTCGACAAGTATTTTCGGACGGAGGGGGAGGGAGTGGTAATTTATCTACAACACACATGATACAAACTATGTTCATGTAAATGACACCACATGTTGGTTAAACGAATTGTGAACTATCACATTTCATGATAATTTATAAAGTTAATTTTTATTGTTATGTTTAATTTGGTCGACACGTACACGTGCGTTGCACGTGCACGATTACTAGTAAACCAGAGTAATTCTTAGGCTAGAAGACCTAAGAGGATACAAAAGGTGTGCAAGGAAAGTAACAAAGCCAAACAGGGGAGTGGGGCACCAGAACGTTTGCAGCAAAAGGACACCTCAAATGAGTATCAGTTTAGGAAGCACCAAGAGCATCGATAAACTAAACTACCACCAAGTACACCACTAAGCAGCTTCGAACCCTAGCCATAAAATGAGATATTTTATATGTAGTATGTGATATATTAGCCATCTCTATGATAACATTATGAAAGAACTAGTTTTGAAATTCAAAGGTTTCACAAATCACAACTAGATGGGCTACACAGCAAATTAGTAGTCCATATTACCTGTTTGGTAAGCATATTTAAGTTCTCCAACCAGACTGACTGCAACGGCAATTAACAAATATTTGCATCTCATATTAACAACTTTCAGCAAAACTTACTTTATATTTTGCAGCCGAGACATCCTTTGCAACTACAAAGTTAACATCCATGGACACTTTAGTCTGCAAAAGACCTCCCATAGCTGTCACTAATTGTTCAATCCTGGCCTGGAAGAACAAAAACAAACTTGAGATACATGCATCATGTGTTAGCTAATGAAGCTGCAACAGGAAGACAAGTTCTGATACGTGATACACATACCCTCTGATCTTTCTCGAAGCCTGAACAGAGTATAGTAACCCCGTCCATTGCAAGACAACAAGTATAACCTTGTTTAGGTAGGGAACGATGCTCCTTAGCACAGGAAAGGATGCATTGTGGTCCTGTAAAAAAAATGAACCTGGTCTTACAATGAACACCAATGCCCAAAATGGAAATACTCCGAACTGGTTGACCGCGGTACCAACCAAACAAAATTGTGTACTGCTCCCTCCGTCCCATATTCCCTAGTAGGTTACTAGGGAACACATCACATTTTGGCTCTGTATTAACGCAAAGCCTTATAGAGTAAATAAAATATCTTCAATTTTAACGAAAAAAATTTAGAGGTTGCTTCGAGATTTTTCTGGGCCATGGTCCTCGGTAACTGACGGCAAATATACCACACTAACAGCTGCAACATTGAAACATCGAGGTACCAACCAGACTAGTAACTGATTAATCCACCTTCGGCAGGTTCTAGCTTAGCGTAAAAACATTGTAAACTGTCTGCTTATTATGGATTAAGGATGCACAAACTCTAGAATCCTAGCCACATGCTCCCCAAATCGCAAGGTGTCCAAGCCAGCCAGCGTTAAATTTCACGGGCACGTGAGCTAATTTCGGTGTTTCCACTGAATAGATTTCACAGTCACAGCTTACAACTACACAAGGAAATTAACACTAGCACCGCCGAACCGAATTACCTAGCAGATTGCAGCCTTTGTCCTTCAGATCCGCGAACCTCTCCTGCAGAAGACAGGGACGGAAACGGAAGGGGTCAATTAGGGATTCGGTGATGGCATAGGTCGCGCCGAGCAGCGCGGGGACGGGGGAGGGGGGGCGTACGTGGGAGGAGGAGGAGATGACGTGGTAGTCGAGGGACCCCGTGCGGGTGGGGTCGGCGCAGAGGAGGACATCGGCGCCGTTGAGGCGGAGCGCGTCGTGCACGGCGTCGAACACCTCGGGGGCCACTAGCTTCCGCGAGAGGAACACGCTGGCGCCCGCGAACGTGGCGGTCCTCCGCCCGCCGCCGAAGGAGGTGGCCGGCGCGGCGGGGGCGGGGGCGTGCGACGGCGTCATCGGGGCAGCGTATAGTGTGGTGGTGGCGGAGGCGGAGGCGGGGGAGCGGGGAGCAGGGGCGGGAAGAGGCGCGGGGGATTTTATTTGGGGTGAGGTGTCGCGGATGGTGAGGCCGTGCCACCGCCACCGTTTAATGTGTTTCGAAAATGAATTTCCCGGGGCCGGGACGGCTTAAACCCACCGCAATTCTTTGGTGTAAGAGCATCTTCAGTCGTTCAGCCTTTTTAAAATAATATTGTCTGTAACATATTGATGGAAAAATCAGTGGAGAAGGTCGGTTTCGAGTCATCGTCCCACGCCTCAGACATCGATTACAGCCTATTTTTGCGCAATTTGGCCCACTTCTCAGCCAATTTTCAACACACATTGGTTCACTATCAACGTAAATGAACTAATTCGGCCCATATTCGATGTGTTTGGGCACAAATTCAACAGAAGTTATTTTTTATCACATAGATCATTATAGAAAATTAATACAAATCAAATTGTTCAACAAATCAATACAAATCATATAGTTCAACAAATAAAAACTCGTGTTTCATCACACATCGAATTAGGCATTGCCCTTGAGCCTCCATATGTGCTTCACCAGATCCTGTTGCAGTTATTGATATATCTGTGGGTCTCGAATCTCCTAACACATATTGAGAAAGGCAGTTCAGGTTACCGGTAGCTGGTGATCAACTTGGGTAAGAGGACTCTGCCTGTAATATGGTTCAGTGTCAAACACTAGCTCTTCCTGCTCGCTCTCAATGATCATGTTGTGCAAGATGACACAGCAAGTTATGACCTCCCACATTTGATCTTTCGACCAGGTCTGAGCGAGGTACCGGACAACAGCAAATCAAGATTGGAGCACACCAAATACCGTTCAACATCCTTCCCGCAAGCCTCTTGAACTTCGCAAAATGGGAGTTCTTGCCTCCTGGCACATGGTTTGAGATAGTCTTCACAAATGTGAATCATCTCGGATAGATGTCATCTGCTAGGTAGTATCCCTTGTTGTAGTGCCTCCCATTGACCTCGAAGTTCATCAGAGGAGAATGACCTTCAACAAACTTGGCAAAAACCGGGGAGTCCTGCAGTACGTTTATATCATTGTGAGTTCGTGGCATACCAAAGAAGGAGTGTCAAATCCAGAGGTCGTGTGTGGCCACTGTCTCAAGTACCACACTGCAACCGTCTTTGGCGCCTTTGCACATCCCCTGCCAAGCAAATGGACAGTTTTTCCATTTCCAATGCATGTAGACGATGCTTCCAAGCATCCCAGGAAATCCTCTTATTGCATTCTGTGCTATGATCCGAACAGTGCCTTCAGCATTGGGTGATCGCAAGTATTGCGGTCCAAATACTGCCACCACTGCCCTGCAGAACTTGTACAAACACTCAATGGTTGTGGACTCGGCCATGCGGTCCATAGTCTTTCAGTGAATCATCGAGAACTCCGTATGCAAGCATCCTCATAGCTTTCGGATACGTCTTCAACATATCTATAATTTGTACTTGTTCCATGTTGTTATATTATCATTTTTGGATATTTTACAATCAATTAATAGCAACTTTATATCATTTTTTGGGACTAACCTATTAACATAGTGCCCAGTGTCAGTTGTTGTTTTTGCTTGTTTTTTACTTCGCAAAAAATCAATACCAAATGGAGTCCAAACGCAGCGAAACATTTTGCAAAATTTTTCTAGACCAGAAGGAACAACTTGGGCCAAAGAAGTACCATAGGGGTGCCCCGAGGGGGGCACAACCCACCTGGGCGCGCCGGGGGGCACAGGCACGCCCAGGTGGGGGCACAACCCGCCTGGGCGCGCCTGGGGGGGCAGGCATGCCCAGGTGGGTTGTGCCCACCTCGGTGGCCTCCCGCACCGCCTCTTTACTCTATAAATACCCCGAAAATCCAAAGGGGATTCGATGAAACACAATTCCAGCCGCCGCAAGTTTCAGAACCACGAGATCCAATCTAGACACCATCACGAAGGGGTTCATCATCCTCATTGGTGCCTCTCCGATGATGCATGAGTAGTTCATTGTAGACCTACGGGACCGTAGGCAGCAGTTAGATGGCTTCCTCTCTCTCTCTTTGATTCTCAATACAATGGTCGGTTGGAGATCTATTTGATGTAACTCTTTTTGCGGTGTGTTTATTGGGATACAATGAACTTTGAGTTTATGATCATATCTATTTTTATCCATGAAAGTTATTTGAGTTTTGATCTCTTATATGCATGATTGCTTATAGCCTTGTATTTCTTCTTCGAACTTTGGTTTAGTTAGGCCAACTAGATTGATTTTCTTGCCATGAGAAGAGGTGCTTTGTGATGGGTTCGATCTTACGGTGCTCAATCCTAGTAACAGAAGGAGACATGACACGTATGTATCGTTGCTACTAAGGATAACAAGATGGGGTCTATTCCTACATGAATAGATCTTGTCTACATCATGTCATCGTTCTTATTGCATTACTTCATTTTTTCATGAACTTAATGCACTAGATGCATGCTGGATAGCGGTCAATATGTGGAGTAATAGTAGTAGATGCAGGCAGGAGTTGGTCTACTAATCTTGGACGTGATGCCTATATAATGATCATTGCATGGATATCATCATAATTATTTGAAGTTCTGTCAATTGCCCAACCGTAATTTGTTTACCCGTTGTATGTTATTTTTCTCGAGAGAAGCCACTAGTGAAATCTACGGGCCCGGGGTCTATTCTTTATCATATTTGCTTTCCGATCTATTATTTGACTCTTTTATTTTCAGATCTATTATTCCAAAAACCTAAAAAATACTTTGCTGCATTTTTTTGTTATTTATTTTATTTAGCGTTTCCTCGAGATCTATTTATCCAATCTACTACAAACCAATCTATCTTTTATCCGGGAGAGATTGATAACCCCTCTTACGCGTCGGGTTGCAAGTATTTGTTCTTTGTGTGCAGGTACTGTTTACATAGTGTTGCGTGGTTCTCCTACCGGTTCGATAACCTTGGTCTCTTCGCTGAGGGAAATATCTACCGTAGTTGTGCTGCATCATCCCTTCCTCTTCGGGGAAAATACTGATGCGGATACGAGCCATCACTGTCGTGCACTTTCTGGAGTGAGGTGAATCCAAGTGTGTCGGTGCAATCCTTCTTGCACTTGAAGTAGTTGTCGAACTCACAGATGGAATTCACAATCCTAAGGAAGAGCTTTCGGCTCATCTGATAACGGCGTCGAAATACTTCCTCGCCGTGTAGTGGAGCATCGGCGAAGTAGTCAGAGTAGAGCAAGCAATAGCCTTCCAGTTGATGCCTTTGCTTTGCCTTCAGCCGGCCCGGCGCCGAGCCACCTCGCCGCGGCTTTGCATTGCTCGTGAACAGGTCGGCCAGAGTGGCGAGGACCATGAGATGCTCTTCATCCTGGGCGTCGGCATCGGCTTCTCCTCCAGCAGCGCCATGAACGCCTCCTCCTCGTCCGAGTCCATCGCCGAGCAGACAAATCGTTGAACACCTGGCAGGCGTGGCAGGCGCGTAGCCGTCGGTATTCCCGCCCTCCATGGCCGGAGCACCGGAAAGCTTGCCCAGGAGCGGAGGGGAGGTTGCCGTGGCAGAACCCTCTCTTTTTCGGTGGGGAAATGGCATATCTAGCGGCGGTGGTGGGTAGGTGATATGTCTCCAACGTATCTATAATTTTTTATTGTTACGTGCTATTATATTACTCCCTCCGTCCGGAAATACTTGTCATAGAAATGGTTGTATCTAGACTTATTTTAGTTATAGATACATCCATTTTCAACCATTTCTAAGACAAGTATTTCCGGACGGAGGGAGTATCTGTTTTGGATGTTTTATATGCATTAATATGTTATTTTATATTATTTTTGGGACTAACCTATTAACTTAGAACCCAGTGCCAGTTTCTATTTTTTTTCCTTGTTTTAGAGTTTTGCAGAAAAGGAATACCAAATGGAGTCCAAATGGAATAAAACCTTCGCGATGATTTTTCTTGGACCAGAAGACATCCAGAGGACTTGGAGTGCAAGTCAGAGAAGCCACGAGGCGGCCACAAGGACGGAGGGCGCGCCCAGGAGGGTAGGGTGCGCCCCCACCCTTGTGGGCCCCTCGTGAGTCCACCGACCTAGTTTCTTCACCTATATATTCTCATATATCCCAAAACCAACAGAAAAGGCCACAAAAACACTTTTCCACCGTCGCAACCTTTTGTGCCCATGAGATCCCATCTAGGGGACTTTTTCTGACGTCTTGCTAGAGGGGGATTCGATCATGGAGGGCTTTTACATCAACACCATTGTCCTTCCTATGAAGTGTGAGTAGTTTACCACAAACCTATGGGTCCATAGCTAGTAGCTAGATATCTTCTTCTCTCTCTTTGATTCTCAATACCATGTTCTCCCAATGTTCTTGGAGATCTATTCGATGTAATACTTTTTTGCGGTGTGTTTGCTGAGATCCGATGAATTGTGGATTTATGATTAGCTTATCTATGAATATTATTTGAATCTTCTCTGAATTCTTATATGCATGATTTGATATCTTTGCAAGTCTCTTCGAACTATCAATTTGGTTTGGCCAACTAGATTGGTTTTTCTTGCAATGGGAGAAGTGCTTAGCTTTGGGTTCAATCTTGCGGTGTCCTTTCCCAGTGACAGTAGGGGCAGCAAGGCACGTATTGTATTGTTGCCATAGAGGATAAAAAGATGGGGTTTTCATCATATTGCTTGAGTTAATTCCTCTACATCATGTCATCTTGCTTAATGTGTTACTCCATTCTTTATGAACTTAATACTCTAGATGCATGCTGGATAGCGGTCGATGTGTGGAGTAATAGTAGTAGATGCAGAATCATTTTGGTCTACTTGACACGGACGTGATGCCTATATTCATGATCATTGCCTTAGATATCGTCATAACTTTGCGCTTTTCTATCAACTGCTCGGCAGTAATTTGTTCACCCACCGTAATATTTTCTATCTCGAGAGAAGCCTCTAGTGAAACCTATGGTCCTGGGGTCTATTTTTGTGATAGCCTGGTTTTTGCCCTCTCTTATTTGCTTGACTTTCATTTGAAAATTTTCTGAAACTTGGAGTTCTTGAATCTTTTCACATGGACTTAACCACTTGGGCATCCTTGGATTTCACCCAAGTGCTTCACTTCCCTCCTAAATCATCATTTCTCTTCTGATCCACCCCAAAATAATCTTTGGAATATTTTTCTTAAATGAAAAAAATTCATTTTCTCTCAGAAACCCTAGCCAGATCAGTTTGCCTCAAAGCAACCCTAATTTTTATGGCTCACAAAAATATGAGATAATTCAAAAATATTCTGTGAACCCTAGGGTACCTTCCCGAGCAAAAATATTTCATCACTTTCTGGAATATTTTTGCTACAGAAAATATTTTCTGTTCTGGACAGAAATGGTGGTTTCTACAGCAACTACCATTTTACTTGCTCCATTTGACCTGAACTTTCTTGTGCCTCTTTACCTTAGTAACTTATAACTAGCCTCCAAAGCACGGCCTCAATCTCCCAGCCGTTTGACCATGGTAACTGTTCAAAGTTACTGATCAGAAACTTACCTGGCTTGTAAAATCCTCTCTACTGCACCTGGATCCAAACCAAATCGGGGTAACACTCAAAACTACCATGAACAACATGCCAGACATGAAGTTTATGCTTAGATCGGCCTGATGTCATACTTCACGCGGTGACCATGTTCGTCCATGGGTGTTGGCATGCGTGTCGACGCGCTCTGAGTGACGCCGAGCTCTCTGTTCGCGTGTGCTCGCTTCCCTCGCCTGCCCGAGCGTGCCAAACCGCGCTGCCATCTTCGTCTCTAAGCCCTTAACCTCCCTCTGGCGCTCGCCGACGTCGGAGCTCGCCGCAACGAGCAAGGGCAAGGTCCGGCCAGCCCAACAGTGTGGAACACACTATGCTCGTCGCCTTACTCTCGACCATGTGCTCGTCTCTGTCCGCCCACAGTTGCCGCGTGACCTGCGTCGCCTTCTCCCCCTCTCACCGACGCCGCTCGTCGCCGGGCGCCGTGGACAGGTGTCCACCGGCGGAGCCTGAAACCCCATCGCCGCTCGCCTATAAATAGGGCCACCCCCAGCCTCCTCGAGCACCATCCAGCACTCCCACACACTCCACGATTCCGTAGGAAGCCGTAGCCCAGCCGGGCAGGCCTCGGGCCGCCGTCCCCGAGCTCGAGCTCGCCGGCGATCCCTTCTGGTCGCCGCGGAAGCTCTAGCCTCTCCCAGGCCAGGGCAACCCCTCCAGGGCTTCCGCCTCTCTCCGGTGAGGCCGTCTCGCCCGCTTGGAGCCCCTGGAGTGGCCTCCGTTCACCATCTTCCTCAACTCCGGCGACCTCCGCATTCTGCCTCCGCTTGCAAGCTTGTTTCCGACGCCGTCCGACCACCCCTAGCCACGCTACGGGTACGGGCAGGTGCGCCATCGTCCCCCCTCTAAATCCCTCCCTCTTGTTTTGGCCAAGAAGCCCTCGTCGCCGGCGAGAGCTCCGGCGAAGGCGCGGCCTTCTCTGTTTCCTTCTCCCCCTTCCCCCACCTGACTAGCGGGGCCCGCTAGTCAGCCACTATGTACGCGTGCGAAGCGGTACGAGTGGTGGCGCCCTGAGGTTTTACGCCTTCAACGTCACCCCCCTCAGCTGTTTATTTAAATTCAAAATCATTTATATTCCAGAGAACTTCAAACAGTTATAACTCTTCAACCATAAGTCCAAATGAATTGATTCTTTTTGCATTGTGTTCTTTGAAAAGAAATCTAGCAGCTCACCAAAGATGAGATTTTTCTGAGCCATTTAGAATTTCTGGTGAATTTCAGAAGTGTTCTTGATATTTGCTTTTTGTGTTTAAATTTATTTTCAGAAGGTGAGGCTTGTCTCGAGGATCACTAGAAGGCTTGTGAACCTCATCTGCACTAAGGCAAGCCACAGCAACATTTTCATGGTGTCATTTCAATATTTGTGATTTCCTTACTTGAATGAAATGATTAATCCATGCATTTAAATAATTATTGTGTATTTGTATTCTAATAAATATTTGTTAGTTATTATGCCTGATTTATAGAATGATTGAAACTAGTTTAGTGGGTAAAGCAAGTTAAGATTTTTTTGTGGTGATGTTAGAAATGATTTTGTTATGCATGTTAGTAATTGTTTACAGCTTTGTTCTTGCATACATAATTTGATAAAAATTTGCTAGAAAATATTCTGTTAAATACTTGTTTAGTCATTTTACTTGTCTTACAAAATGTTGAACCCAACTTAGTTGATAAAGAAATTAAGAGTTGCCGATAGTGAAATCTTTTTGTTAAGCATATGAGAAATTTATCGAAGTTACTTTCTTGCGTGAGAAATTAATAAAACTTGTTGCAGAATATTTTGGTTAAGTTGTGAGTCATTTTGAGCAGTAAAGTAATATGAGTTGTTGATGTTTGTGCTTGGTGTGTTTATGGATGACATCGGTCATTATTATTATTATTATGTGATGCATGTGCAGTTTTGCATTTCATGGCATGCTATGACACCGGTCATTTTCATTTTAAAGTTGAACCTGAATATAACTCAACTTGAATATACCGTTGACTGGGTCATGGTGCCGCTGAATCAAGTTTCTTTCCCAATGCAACCACATTTGCCTTTTTGGGAAGGCCTTAATCCGGTCCATTGACATGGCCTCTGGTCGGTGCCTCCAACTAGGGAAGGTTTTGTCGTGCTTGCCCTGGCCCGATAAGCAGGCATAATCTTGTGTGCCCGTTGTTGATTTTATGGTACCGAGTCCCCGAGTGGGATTGTTTTGGCCACAATGGTGGTCGGGGTGTCTTTGGTAGACATGGGGCCACCTAGGACTAGCCCGTTGGGGATTGGGTCGGAGTGGCCGGGAGAGTGTTGTGGCAATGGAAGGGTTTTGTTGGAATGCCGTTGGTCCACCCGAATGGGAGCACGAGGCCATGGGTTCCGTGGTGTGGGTACAGTGTGCTACCTCTGTAGAGTGTATAATCTATCGATAGCCGAGTCCACGGTCACGGACACCTCATAGTAGGTCCCACCATGAGTCAACGTTTAATAAAAATTGCACCCTAAGCTATGAACTTTGCATTGGTGATGGATGGAAGAAAGGCCATCGAGGCATTTGGGATCAGATGATGGTCGTGGTTGTGATCGCCGTAAGGATCACGAGTTGTTCTGGTAAAGGACCACGTTGGTGGTTTGTTTGTGATCCAGGGATGATCACAGTTGGTAAGCTGTCCCGAGGGATGTTCGAGCATGATCACAACATGTTTGACATATAGTGTTGCATTATTAATAATTGGTTAAATATCACGATATTGTTTGCCATTATGATTATGCCTGTTGTGAGCTTGCAAGTACATTCAATGTACTGACCTGGCGTGTCATGCCAGATTTCAGGAAAGTATCGTTGGAGAGGAGCGTTGTTAGAGTCTAGATTGTGTCCACATCGGTGTCCCTGTGATATGGAGCTTCCGCCACGACGTTATTCCGCTGCCACGTAGTCGTTCTGATCGAGGACCCTTTATGTTCACTAAATAATGTATATATTGTTTAGCCGCACCGGGTGTGCCGCTTGGCCTCGACAGCTGTTGTAATGTAAACTCTGTTACGCTAGCATCAATAAAGCGGTTGTTTCTATACCAAGATGTTGTGTGTTGCCAGAAGACATGGTCTCTGGGCTGGCAATGCATGGTAAACCGGTCGTTCTGAGCCGGGGTGCCACAACGCTTGGTATCAGAGCCGCGCTGACTGTAGGCCATGCTAGACTGCGACGTATTAACTGGACGTTAGATACGAGTTTAAGTTGAGTGCCGGTAGTAATTTGTGCTAATTGTTGCGTTGCTTGCATTTGGTTTATATATTTTTATGCTAACCTGCTAATGGTTGTGGGTGTAGATGGCTCCGGTGCCGTATCCGTGCCAGTTGCAGCTGATGCCGTACACATCACCGCACCTCCTTCGCAACGTGTGGTGTCGGTTGTGTCGGATTTCGGGTTCCGGCAGACCCTTGAGGTTTGAACACTGGGGTGCGCGCGGAGATTTCGCCTCCTACCTACTTGCACCCCTCCGCCTTGCTGGGATCTAAACTATCGAAAGAACAACACAAGAGACACAGGGTTTGTACTGGTTCGGGCCACCGTTGTGGTGTAATACCCTACTTTAGTGTGTGGTGTGTGGATTGCCTCTTGGGCTGATGATGATGAACAATACAAGGAAGAACAGCCTCGCGAGGGTCTGTTCTTGGCTGGGGCGATGAACTGCCGGATGGAGTTCAGTCACCTTTCTCTCTCTCTCTCTCTCTCTCTCTCTCTCTCTCTCTCTCTCTGCTTCCAACCTCTCTACCCCCAGAGACCCTTCGACCCCCAGCTATGTGGGTGGCTGGTCCTATTTATAGAAGCCCTGGTCCTCTTCCCAAATATCGAGCAGGAAGGGAGCCAACAATGGCGGGCTAATTTGAAGGGGGGCGACAAGTATCAGCTATCCTGACAAAAGTAGTCTTCGCCTGCGCAAAGCTCTGGTGATGACGCCGTCTTGGGCTCCACGGTGACCTCCGTCTCGTAGTCCTCCTGGTCTTGGTCTTGTTGCACCGAAATGGCAACCTTTGCCTGATGCCTCGGTACTCCGCGGCTGCGCTTGCCCCATTTGCACCAAAGAGGAAAGGAGGACGATGCGCGGGCTGGCACCCGCCTGGCGCCCTTGGTCGTCATGGCTTGCGTCACGGGCATCTCGTGAGGTACCCCGCCTTGATCTCTCCGCCTCCTCGCAAGCCAGCCTGATGAGGTCGTGCCTGAGGAAGCTCCGTGTCGTCCGCCTCGCGAGGCTTGGCCCCTCGCGAGGGTCTTGAGTTTGTGTTGGTGAAGATGGGTCGTGCTGGGCCCCCCTTTTGAGCCACGCCGCAGGCCGCAGGCAGGCAAGTCTGGGGACCCCTGTTCCTAGAACACCGACAGTAGCCCCCGAGCCCAAGGCGCGCCCGGACTTGGCCGTGCAAGGAGGCGAAAGGGCAAGAGCGAAGCACCGGGGGCCCTAACAGCCTGCGGCCTTGGGCGCCGCGTGGCGGTTGATTGGACGCGGGCGTCTCCACTTCCCCATGGCGCCTCGGAAACTGCACGGATTGGACAAGTCGCTGCATGCAAAACGGGTCATGATTACCTGCGATCGTGGAGGTCGGCGGTTGGCCTCCGCCGGCTATAAGTACGGAACGTCGCGCGCCCTTCCAGTCCATCCCTCCTTGCTTCTCCTTCTTCCCGATTCTTGCTCCATCTTGCCGTGATGGCTCCGATCTGCCTGTTCTCGACGGCAGAGAAGGGAAAGGCTCCCCCAGAGGGACCAGACCCACTCCCGCTGAAGAAACGGCTTGTCCACCATGGCCCGGACGAGGGGGCCCTTCAGGTGGTGTCGAGGCCTTGGGGCGAGCGGGCGCCGCCGGGGTTCCCGCTTCCATTGTATGCCCACGTCGAGGGCCCCGAAGGAGCTGATGCTGACCACCACAGGCGGCGCCACCGTCGGCGCCGACGGGTCACGAAGGCGTGGGTCGTCCCCCCTGGGGTCCATGCCGAGGGATCCTCCCAAGAGTTCGTGCTTCATGTCGCCATTCCTCTTCAGTCTTGGATCCGCCTGCCTCCCTTCTTCGCCTCCATCATCCTGCAGGGGGAGCCCCTAGAGCTCTGGCTGCAGCATGCCGGCTGCAGCACCCTCACGACCGAGGCAGAGGTCGCGGTCGTCACCCCGGGCGAGGTCTACATGACTCGAGGCTGGAGAGAGATCGCCCGGGTTTGCAGGACAAGGGGCGTCTTCGCGATCCACTTGGACTACGATGGTGCTTCGGTGATGCTCTTCAAGGTCTTTGATGCGAGTGGGCGCCGGCTGGAGTGCTACCCCGGTGAAGGCGGCCAGGGCCCTGCTGCGACGAGAACTGGGCTTGCTAACCGCTCCCTTGGCGGCTCCTCAGGCGGTGGAGACATCGGAGGTTCCAATGACTCCGGCGAGCCCTTCGCGACTCCGGAGACGAGCGACGACAGCTATGAGCCCCCGAGCCGGCGCCGATCCTGGAGCAGGGCCGGCTCGTCAGGCCGCCGCCGACTCTGATCTGGATGGGGTTGGTGTTGATGCTTGATGGCCCACTGTTGATGATGGCGTCTTTTGTAGGGATGCGTGTAGTTTGCGTCTCTTTAGGGCCTGTTCCCTGCGAGGAACCAAAAACGCGCCCCGCGGGGGCTTGTAAGGTGCCTGTGATCCTGTTTTGTTAATATAACCCTTGTCGTAGAATTGTGCGAGTTGCTCATCCCGTCTTAGCTTGGTCCTCCCTTTCAAACCTCACGAGGGCTTGGTGCTCTGCGCCGACAGGTCCCAGTCCCAAGGCAGCTTCAGCCATCGCTGGTATGCCAGGTCGCGATGCCGTGGTCAAGGCCAGGAGGTGCGCGACCCGGAGTCCGGTAAGAGCCCCTGAGTCGCGATGCTCAGGAGGTCCCCTTTGGCGCCCAAGCAGCCGTCGTTTGGTGAGAAAGGGGAGCGGCGTTGCTAACAAGGGATAGCATTAGGTGCGGGGATGGTGCCACGGTAGCTGGCGCTTCTGGGCGATAACTTATCTCGAGGATCAGGGGCCGCTCTCTGGTGTGTGGCCGGGTCCGTGCATCGGCAGGCGCAGGGTTGCTCGGCGAGGTCCTCGTGTGTCTCTCCCCTCTCGCTTTTGCTCCCCTTTCTGCTCTACGTCCTCGGGTCTCGGCCCTCGAGCGAATCTCAGCCGTCGCTGGTATGCCAGGTCGTGATACCGTGGTCAAGGCCAGAGGGTGAGGGCTGGAGAGCCAGTAGGATCCCTGAGTCGCGATGCTCAGGCACCCCCCTTTAACGTGCAAGTGGTTCGCGCAGACGAGAGCGAAGGAGGCACAACAAGAGCCTCGCCTGACGCAGCTCCTTCAGGAGGTCCTGCAGGTCCATCATAGAAAAAGCAAGGGGTTGCCATAACAATTGACGGTCAGCCGTTGGTTGCTTCCGAGGGGTAGTGAGGCACTGAAGGCTTGACGAGGTGACGCTATGTGGGGCTGCCGCGGCTAGAGCTCAGCCATCCAGGTTTGTCAGCATTGCAGGGACGGACCCATGCGCAAGCGTTGTGCCGTTTGGGAGCAGCTCCGTTAGTTGGCGTCAGCTAAACAGGCAACTAGGTAAAACACATTAGCCGCGAAGGAGTGGAATCGTTCAAATAGATACTGGGAATGCGGAGATCACTGGGTCAGGCCCGAGCGACTTGGGGGTCATGCTGCCCAAGGGGCGCCCCCAACAAGGTAAGCTAACCGACGTGAAATAAAAGGGATACACGCCGCAGGGACGGACCCACACGGCCTGGGAATAATGCAGCCCTGGGGGCGCTCCCAGCTGGAAGTGAAACTTGAAAGATGTTACCTAATGACGCTGAAGACGAAGGGGTGTTGGTGTAGCCGGCTCGGTGGGCTGCGGAAGCCGATCCTCATGAGCCCCCAGACCCAGGGGCCTCGGGAGGCTCCGGAGGCGCTGGCGGCTCCTCGTGGACCATCTCCATCTCCGCCAGGGCTGCAGAGTGCCTGGCCTCTTGTGCCTCCGTGGTGCCCCTCATGAGGCGCTGGTACGTGCCAGCCGCGCTCGGCAAGCCGTAAGGCATGCGAACGTAGCTGTGGGCGGACCTCTGCAGCACCTCACTCGCGAGGGCCAGAGGCGCTCCAGGGAGGCGACTCAGTCGAGCCCTGGTACGTTGATGCAGACGCGCAGCCTGCCATCCTCGCCTGGATGGGGAGCCACTGCTGGTAGGCGGCGGCCGCCTTTCATGACTCTTGACTCCTGTAACTCCTGGATGGCCTTGCTGACGAACTCTTGAGGGTCCGGATCTCCTTGCCTTGCTCCTTCTTGAGGGAAACATGCTTCTAAACACGCCTCCATGTGGTGCCCAAGCGCCTCCCTCGTGACCCTAGCTAGGTCGGTGGCCCTCCAGGGGAGAGCCCCCGAGCCCTGCCTGAGGAGGGCGCTGGGCGCGCTTTCCTATGCGATGGAAGGAGGTTCCCCTTGGGCAGGCACGGGCCCAGAGGGGCCTGCCTCCTGAGGGGCCAGGCCGGACGATGTCTTCTTCTTCTTGGGGGCGGCCTCGGGAAGCCTCCTGCTTCCGCGATCCGGGTCTTCCAGTGATGCGGCCTGAAAGGCTCGCTCCAGGGAACACACCGCGTCCCTCTCCTCGCTGGGTACCATGATGACTCCGCCGCTTCCTGGCATCTTGAGGACGTTGTAGCCGTGGTGAGTTACGGCCATGAACTTGGCCAGCGCTGGGTACCCAAGGATGGCGTTGTATGGCAGGCGAATGTGAGCGACGTCGAAGTCGATGAGCTCAGTGTGGTAGTTGTCGCGTGCCCCAAAGGTGACAGGGAGGCGGACCTGCCCGATCGGGACCGTGGAGCCGTCGGTGATTCCGGAGAAAGGCTTGGTTGGCTGAAGTTGGCTGTAGGGCACTTGGAGGTTGTTGAATGTCTCCACGGACAGGACGTTGAGCCCTGCCCCGCCATCGATGAGGGTCTTGGTGACCACCATGTTGCTGATGATTGGGGAACAAAGCATCGGGAGGACTCCGGCTGTTGCCGCACACTTGAGCTGATCTGCTGAGCTGAACGTGATGGCGCACGCCGACCACCTGAGAGGGTGCGTGGCTTCGAGCCTGGTGAGGACTGCGTTCACTTCGTGGGCGAACTGCTTGAAGATGTGTTGAGAGGCTGGGGCTTGAGCCCCGCCCAGGATGCAGGCGATCGCGCGCGGCTCCTGGAAGCCCCCAGCCTCCTCGTCCTGGTGGCGATCCTCGTTTCTCCTTGGCAGCGGTGGCAGCGGTGGGAGGCATGCGTTGCCTTGCGGGCGATCCTCGCGAGGCTGATCCCTCCAGCCTCCCTCGCGAGGCGGGTCTTGCCAGCGATCCTCGCGAGGTTGGTCGCGCTACCCCTGGCGCGGGCCACGGTCTTCCCAGCGTCCTGCGTTCCTTCCTCCTCCTCGACCGTAGCCCCGGTCACCGCGGTTGGGACGACGGCCGATCCTTCCTTCTCGCACGGCCCGGAGCTCTTGGCATTCGTTGGTGTTGTGGGTGTGGAGGTCGTGGTACACACAATACCGGCTGCCCTTGGGAGGTTCGGGCTGATCTCTGCCCCGCTTGGTGTCTGGTTCTGCCGCGAGCACTGCAGCCCCCTTGCGCTTCACATCCTTGGCCTTGAGCTTCTTCTCTTCTGGGTCTGCGGCAGGCAGCTCGAGGAGGGAGAGACGCCCCTCCTCAGCCCTGGCGCACTTGTTTGCCAAGTTGAACAGTTCCAAGGAAGTGCATAGGTCTTCATGCATCGCCAGCTCCTCCTTCATCTTGACATCGCGCACGCCGTCGGAGAAAGCTGAGATGATGGCCTCCTCAGTCACCTTGGGGATCTTGAGGCGTGCGTTGTTGAAGCGCTGGATGTACTTCTGTAGGGTCTCCCCGGGTTGTTGCTTGATGCGGCGCATGTTGCTCACGGCGGGCGGCCGGTCGCGAGTACCTTGGAAGTTGGCGATGAAGCGGGTGCGCATCTCTTCCCAGGAGGAGATTGTGCCTGGAGCCAGGTTCAGGAGCCAGGTGCGGGCCCCGTCCTTGAGCGCCATGGGAAACCAGTTCACCATGACCTTCTCGTCTCCGTTGGCAGCTTTGATGCCCAGCTCGTAGAGCTGGAGGAACTCCGCAGGGTCGGCCGTGCCGTCGTAGCGAGCAGGCAGGTCTGGCTTGAACTTGCCGGGCCACGCGACGCTGCGTAGTTCGGTGGTGAAGGCGCGGCAGCCTGTGGTGGCCACGGGCAGCCTTGGGTGACGGAGAGCCTGGTCTTGCATGTCCCCACGCACTGGAGCAGGAGGATGGTCGCGACGTGCTGGAGCAGGGAGCGCCCGGGCAGCTTCTGGCGGGCGAGGGACTTCTTGGCAGCTCTGTTCTTGCTGCGCTGGCACCTGACGGAGCGGGTTCTGCCCAGGGGCCATGCGCCTTGGAGCCATGGCGTCTTCTTGAGGAGGAGGCCGCCGGGGCGCCGCCGGAGCCTCTTCGCCCGCGCGGGGCAGGGTGCGGTGCAGCGGAACGGACGTCGCGGAACAGCCCCCTGTAGCGCGGATGAGCTCGGCGACGCGGTCGAGCCATTCTTCATAGACGTCGTCGACGGGACGGTAGCGCAGGAGCTCGTTTTCCGCGATGAGTGCAGCCCGAGCCTCCATGGGCGCGCGGAGCGCGCGGGACGAAGATCCAGCTGGGGCGAGTGAGGGAGTTGCGGTACGGCCGTCTTGCCGCACAGACGGATGCTGGGACGATGCTTGCTGCTCGTCCCCCGCCGGGCCAGTGGCGGCGTTGACGGTGACGCCCGCCGACAGGGGCCATCTGGGCAACATGGGAAGCGAAGGCGGCCCGGCACTCCGCGCAGGCCCGACGAGCGTCAGACATGGGCGCGATGGTCGGAGGAGAACGGGGTGGCGGAAGACGAATTCCGGCGCACCCCTACCTGGCGCGCCAAATGTCGGATTTTGGGTTCCGACAGACCCTTGAGGTTCGAACACTGGGGTGCGCGCGGAGATTTCGCCTCCTACCTACTTGCACCCCTCCGCCTTGCTGGGATCTAAACTATCGAAAGAACAACACAAGAGACACAGGGTTTATACTGGTTCGGGCCACTGTTGTGGTGTAATACCCTACTCCAGTGTGTGGTGTGTGGATTGCCTCTTGGGCTGATGATGATGAACAATACAAGGAAGAACAGCCTCGCGAGGGTCTGTTCTTGGCTGGGGCGGTGAACTGCTGGATGGAGTTCAGTCACCTCTCTCTCTCTCTCTCTCTCTCTCTCTCTCTGCTTCCAACCTCTCTACCCCCAGAGACCCTTCGACCCCCAGCTATGTGGGTGGCTGGTCCTATTTATAGAAGCCATGGTCCTCTTCCCAAATATCGAGCGGGAAGGGAGCTAACAATGGCGGGCTAATTTGAAGGGGGACAACAAGTATCAGCTATCCTGACAAAAGTAGTCTTCGCCTGCGCAAAGCTCTGGTGATGACGCCATCTTGGGCTCCACGGTGACCTCCGTCTCGTAGTCCTCCTGGTCTTGGTCTTGTTGCACCAAAATGGCAACCTTTGTCTGATGCCTCGGTACTCCGCGGCTGCGCTTGCCCCCTTTGCACCAAAGAGGAAAGGAGGACGCTGCGCGGGCTGGCGCCCGCCTGGCGCCCTTAGTCGTCATGGCTTGCGTCATGGGCACCTCGTGAGGTACCCCGCCTTGATCTCTCCGCCTCCTCGCGAGCCAGCCTGATGAGGCCGTGCCTGAGGAAGCTCCGCATCGTCTGCCTCACGAGGCTTGGCCCCTCGCGAGGGTCTTGAGTTTGTGTTGGTGAAGATGGGCCATGCTGGGCCCCCCTTTTGAGCCACGCCGTAGGCCGCAGGCAGGCAAGTCTGGGGACCCCCGTTCCCAGAACGCCGACAGGTTGTACCCTCTCGGAGACGACCCAGTCTATCGTGTGTACCGGGAGCATCTAGCTGATTTAGTGTATGATTATCACGCAGTGGTCACTTTGCGCACTAGTTCCGATTCTAGCTCCTACACTCGCACTTCTCGGAGCGGTTACGCCTCCACCGCTTCTCAAGGCTGTCCAGTTTGCTGCATTCGAGGTCCTTGTCGAGCTTCGCTACAACGAGGTCCGAATGCAGAAACACCCAGGTTTCTATTACTACCCATCTCTGCACGACAACGGCCGTGTCCGTTTCCCTCTCATTGATCCGGAGTCTGATAGTGTTGCTAGCCACCTTGCTCGTTATGTCACTGCTAGCTATCTTATGATCCACGAGCTAGCTCGAGAGCTGACTCGTACCCATACTACTTTAGCCGCTACTTTGGTCACTTCTAGATCCGCCACTACTCCGTCTTCTCTGGGATTTACCCCTTATGCTCCAGTCAGCTCTAGCTCCCTATTTCGCCGGTTACTCCTCCGAGTAGCACGGGCGTCTCGGTTGTGAACCCTCTCAATACTCATGCCGAGTGGGTCTCACTTCTCGCTACTCCTGTAGCCCCGATGCTTCATCCTACCCCTGCCCCTGAGGGAGAGCCCTCGAGACAGCGCCGTCGTGTTACCTTTAACCCGGAGGTTTTCGTTAACCACGTCAGTTCGGGATCCGAGGCCGTTTCAGGGGAGGACGCCGCAGCACCAGTAGACTAGTAGTATCTTTGAGTATTCGCGGTTGTCTGGATGATGTACGGATGTAGTCGTATGAGTCATGATGTTTCGTTGCATGTATGAGAGTAGTGAACCAGTCATGTTGTTTATCTTTCATGTATGAGTCTATGTATAATTATGTTGAGACTTTATTCACCGTAATTTTCTTCGCTCTTCTGCTTTCTTCCGGGATTTGTCGCTGGCTTTTCCCCAATTTTATTCTTGGGTGTTTCTCATCTCGATTGTGTTGGCTTGGAAAAAATCCACAATAGGATGACGCGTGGAGGCAGCAGTAGCAACATTCGTGAGGGAACTCCTGTTCGTTGTTCCGCACGACAGGCATGACATTCTCCCGAGCCGTACATTCCGCCACCACCTCCACTGCCTAATCCTCCCTCCACCGAGCAAATTCTGTGTATGTTTGAAGAGAAAAGGAACAATGATCTGATTGAAATATCGAGAAGTGTGCAAGCTATGGTTGGACAGAATGGAAATCAGAATGGTCATCACTCAAAGCTATCAGATTTTCAGAGGACCAATGCACCCAGCTCCAGTCAGATTGTTGACCCATTGGATGTAGACGATTGGTTGCGCACAATGGAGAAAAAGCTTGAGATTTCTCGTACTGAAGGAAATGATAAAGTTCCCTTTGCAACTCATTACCTTGCGGGCGCAGCTGCCATATGGTGGGAAAATACAAAGGCCATGTGGCCAGCTGATGAAGAGATCACCTGGGAAAAGTTTAAGGATCAATTCCGAAAATATCATATCCCTACTGGAGTTATGAAGACTAAGCAGTGTTAATTTCTCGCACTCGTCCAAGGAAATCAGTCTGTGGCAGAATATTGGCAAAAATTCAATCATCTGGCCCGTTACTCTCTTTATGACGTGGCCACCGAAGAAAGGAAGATTGACAGATTTCTGGGAGGTCTAAATCCGCAACTCCGGTGTACTCTCAGTATGCTTGATTTCCCAGACTTCCAAACTCTCGTGAACAAGGCTTTCATTGCTGAACGAGAGCACAAGCTTATAGCAGATAATCGGCCTGTTAACAACGACAACAAGCGTAAGTTTGAGCCAAAGGAGGAAGGGCAACCAGTGCAAAAGGCTCGTACCTAGCAGCAGACTCAGGTGGAATTCAAGCCAAATTGGCAGCAGAATGTTAACAAGACCACCACTCAAGTCAAAAATATTGAGACCAACCCAACACATGAGGAGCGTCAGCGCAATAATTCTTGCTTCAACTGCGGGCAGAACGGACATTATGCCCAACAGTGCCCTAAGAACAACAAGTTGAATCCCCTAAGCAGGCCACAAGTCAACTTTATGGGGTCATGGCCAACCCCGCAAAACTTCACTGGGCATGTGCATCATATCTCCGCCAATGAAGCCCAAGAAAAGCCAGAAGTCGTCATTGGTATGTTTTTTGTTAATGACATACCTGCCGTAATTTTATTTGACTCTGGGGCTTCCCATTCTTTTATTTCTCGGAGTTTTGTTGCCCAAAACAATTTTCCTTGCACGATTTTGGGCAAAAATATGCTGGTACAAACCCCGGGATCTATAATCAAGAGCAATATGTTCTGCCGTGATCTGGAGATCAATATCAACAGGGTCTACTTTCCAACATCTCTGATAATCATTGAGTCTGAAAAGTTGGATATTATATTGGGTATGAATTGGTTGACCCGATATCAAGTTTGCATAAACTACGCAACCCGAGAAGTCACTTTGACCAGTCTGAATGGGCAGCTTACCAAATTCTACGCTCGCAAGAATATACCCAAGCCAGAATTAGTTTGCACCGCTGTGGCTGAAGTGGAATTTATTCCTGTGGTCAGTGAGTACCCTGATGTATTTCCGGAAGAACTGCGAGGCATGCCACCATATCAGGAACTGGAGTTTGCAATAGATCTTGTGCCTGGAACCACACCGCTATACAAGAAGTATTACCGAATGCCCTCATCAGAATTAGTGGAGCTAAAGAAACAGCTTGACGAATTACTCCAGAAAGGTTATATTTGTCCCAACTCTTCGCCATGGGGATCACCTGCTATTTTCGTGGACAAAAAGGATGGTAGTCTCCGTATGTGCATAGATTACCGCCAGCTGAATGAGGTCACCATCAAAAATAAATATCCGCTGCCAAGGATTGATGATCTGTTTGATCAGCTCAGTGGGGCTAAAGTATTCTCTAAAATAGATTTACGGACCGGATATCATTAGCTCAAGATTAAAAAGGAGAATATTCCTAAGACCGCATTCACTACTCGGTATGGTCTTTACGAATATACCGTGATGTCCTTTGGTCTCACCAATGCCCCTACTTTCTTCATGCATATGATGAACAAAGTATTCATGGACTTCCTCGACAAATTCGTGGTAGTCTTCATCGATGACATCCTCATTTACTCCAAGGGTGAAGAAGAGCACAAGGATCACCTCCGAGCAGTGCTACAACGGCTCCGCGACCATCAGCTATATGCCAAGTTCAGTAAATGCGAATTTTGGCTCAAGAAAGTTGGGTTTCTCAAACATGTACTATCCACCGAAGGTATAGCCGTGGACCCAAGCAAAGTAAAGGATGTACTCGATTGGATACCACCCACGACTATGACGCAGATCCGGAGTTTCCTTGGATTAGCGGGATATTATCGTCGTTTTATTGAAGGGTTTTCCAAAATTGCTAAACCCATGATGGAGCTGCTTAAAAAGGATAAGAAGTTTAAGTGGACAGAGGATTGTGAGAAGAGTTTTAATGAACTAAAGATACGTCTGACAACCGCACCTATATTGACTCTTCCAGACATTTATCGCAGTTTTGATGTGTACTGCGATGCCTCCAGACAAGGTATTGCTTGCGTGCTTATGCAAGACAGCAAGGTAGTAGCATATGCATCGCGACAGCTACGACCCCATGAAGGAAATTATCCTACTCATGATTTGGAATTGGTTGCGGTGGTTCATGCATTGAAAATTTGGAGACACTACCTCATTGGAAAAAGGTGCCAAATTTTTACTGACCACAAAAGTCTCAAGTACATCTTCACTCAGCCAGATTTAAATCTCCGTCAGCGAAGATGGCTAGAGTTGGTCAAGGATTATGACCTTGGAATAAATTACCATCCAGGCAAGGCCAACATCGTTGCCGATGCCCTCAGTTGAAAGCCTGTCAGCTTAAATGCCATATTGGAATCATTGCCTACCGAACTCCAAGAGGAGATCGCTCAGCTCAACTTGGTCATCATGGATGCTGGCCTCGCTAATATTTTGGAAGTTACCCCCACACTTGAGATGGAGATCTGCAAGGCCCAGCCAGCTGACGCCAAGCTACAAAGACGCACCAAGGGCCAGACAGCAAAGCAGGCCCCTGACTTCTCCAAGGACAATTTCGGTACCCTCTGATTTCATGGACGAATTTGTGTGCCAAATCAACCGGACTTGAAGAAGAAAATCATGTCAGAAGCACATGAATCCTCATATTCCATTCACCCGGGAGGTATGAAAATGTATGAGGATCTCAAACAAATATTCTGGTGGGAGGGAATGAAGAAAGACATTGCCTATTTCGTAGCCTGTTGCGACATATGCAACAAGGTGAAGGCAGAGCATCGGAAGCCAGCCGGACTCCTCCAACCACTGCCAGTTTCACACTGGAAATGGGATGACGTTTGTATGGATTTCATCACAGGATTGCCTAGGACTCAGCGAGGCAAGGATGCAATCTGGGTTATAGTAGACACTCTAACCAAGGTTGCTCACTTCATCCCGATCAGCACCAGATACAGAGCAAATCAACTTGCACAGCTGTATGTCTCCCGAATAGTCAGTCTGCATGGAGTACCCCGAACTATCACTTCCGACCGAGGTTCCTTATTTACCTATGCTTTTTGGTCCCGTCTCCATCAAGCCTTGGGGACAGCACTGAAATATAGTACTGCTTATCGCCCTTAGACAGATGGGCAGACAAAGCGGGTAAATCAAATACTCGAAGATATGTTGCGAGCCTGTGTGCTAGCCAAAGGAGCTAGATGGGAAGATTGCTTGCCCTATGCCGAGTTCTCTTATAACAAAAGTTTCCAGACCAGTCTAAAGATGTCACCATATGAAGCTCTGTATGGCCGTAAGTGCCGGACTCCCCTAAATTGGTCTCAAACTGGAGATAGCCATATCTTCGGAATGGATCTCATGATGGAAGCTGAGAAACAAGTTAGTGAAACCAGAGACAGACTACAATTGGCCAAATCTCGACAAAAGAGTTATTATGATGCAAAGCATCGACAGGTCAGTTTTGAACCCGGAGAACACGTATACCTCCGAGTCACCCCTATGAAAGGAGTCAAGAGATTTCAGACTTGCGGAAAGCTGGCACCCAGATTTATTGGTCCATTCCTGATTATGTCTTGAGTGGGTACTATTGCATATCAACTGGAACTACCCCCTGAATTGGCAGACGTGCACAACGTGTTCCATGTTTCGCAATTGATACGATGCATATCTCCACCTGAGAAAAGGGCTTCTATGGCTGAGATAGAGTTGGGAAAAGATTTAACTTATGAAGAGAGGCCATTTAAAATTTTGGATCAGATGGAAAGGGTCACCCGCAGTAAAGTCAGAAAATTTTACAAGGTTCAGTGGGAGCATCACATAGAATCAGAAGCGACTTGGGAGCGGGAAGAATTCCTTAGGGATCAGTATCCAGAGTGGTTTTCCCAAGCAACCAAATCTCGAGGACGAGATTCATTCTAAGTGGCGGAGGTTTGTGACAGCCTGGTTTTTGCCCACTCTTATTTGCTTGACTTTCATTTGAAAATTTTCTGAAACTTGGAGTTCTTGAATCTTTTCACATGGACTTAACCACTTGGGCATCCTTGGCTTTCAGCCAAGTGCTTCACTTCCCTCCTAAATCATCATTTCTCTTCTGATCCACCCCAAAATAATCTTCAAAATATTTTTCTTAAATGAAAACATTCATTTTCTCTCAGAAACCCTAGCCAGATCAGTTTGCTTAGCAACCCTAATTTTTATGGCCCACAAAAATCTAAGATAATTCACAAGTATTCTGTGAACCCTAGGGCACCTTCATGAGGAAACATATGTTGGAAATATGCCCTAGAGGCAATAATAAAATGATTATTATATTTCCTCGTTCATGATAATTGTCTATTATTCATGCTATAATTGTATTATCCGGAAATCGTAATACATGTGTGAATACATAGACCACAATGTGTCCCTAGTGAGCCTCTAGTTGACTAGCTCGTCGATCAATAGATAGTCATGGTTTCCTGGCTATAGACATGGGGATGTCATTGATAACGGGATCACATCATTAGGAGAATGATGTGATGGACAAGACCCAATCCTAAGCTTAGCTCAAAGATCGTGTAGTTCGTTTGCTGTAGCTTTTCTGAGTGTCAAGTATCATTTCCTTAGACCATGAGATTGTGCAACTCCCGGATACCATAGGAGTGCCTTGGGTGTGCCAAACATCACAACGTAACTGGGTGACTATAAAGGTAGATTACAGGTATCTCCGAAAGTGTCTGTTGGGTTGGCACGAATCGAGACTGGGATTTGTCATTCCGTATGACGGAGAGGTATCTCTGGGCCCACTCGGTAATGCATCATCACAATGAGCTCAAAGTGATCAAGTGGTTGATCACGGGATCATGCATTACGGTACGAGTAAAGTGACTTGCCGGTAACGGGACTGAACGAGGTATTGGGATACCGACGATCGAGTCTCGGGCAAGTAACGTACCGATTGACAAAGGGAATTGTATACGGATTGATTGAATCCTCGACATCGTGGTTCATCCGATGAGATCATCGTGGACCATGTGGGAGCCAACATAGGTATCCAGATCCCGCTGTTGGTTATTGACCGGAGAGGCTTCTCGGTCATGTCTGCATGTCTCCCGAACCCGTAGGGTCTACACACTTAAGGTTTGGTGACGCTAGGGTTGTAGAGATATGAGTATGCAGTAACCCGAAAGTTGTTCGGAGTCCCGGATGAGATCCCGGATGTCACGAGGAGTTCCGGAATGGTCCGGAGGTGAAGAATTATATATAGGAAGTGCAGTTTCGGCCATCGGGAGAGTTTCGGGGGTCACCGGTATTGTACCGGGGCCACCGGAAGGGTCCCGAGGGTCTACCGGGTGGGGCCACCCATCCCGGAGGGCCCCATGGGCTGAAGTGGGGAGGGGAACCAGCCCCTAGTGGGCTGGTGCACCCCCCTTGGGCCCCCATGCGACTAGGGTTGGGAACCCTAGGGGAGGGGGCGCCTCCACTTGCCTTGGGGGGGTACTCCACCCCCTTGGCCGCCGCCCCCCCTAGGAGATCCCATCTCCTAGGGCCGGCGCACCCCCTAGGGGGCCTATATAAAGGTGGGGAGGGAGGGCAGCTACACCTCAAGTCTTGGCGCCTCCCTCTCCCCTGCTACACCTCTCCCTCTCGCAGAAGCTCGGCGAAGCCCTGCTGCGATCACTGCTGCATCCACCACCACGCCGTCGTGCTGCTGGATCTTCATCAACCTCTCCTTCCCCATTTCTGGATCAAGAAGGAGGAGTCGTCATCCGCTCCATACGTATGTTGAACGCGGAGGTGCCGTCCGTTCGACACTTGGTCATCGGTGATTTGGATCACGGCGAGTACGACTCCATCATCCCCGTTCTCTTGAACGCTTCCGCTCGCGATCTACAAGGGTATGTAGATGCACTCTCCTCTCATTGCTAGTTGACTCCATAGATTGATCTTGGTGAAACGTAGGATTTTTTTTTGTTTTCTGCAACGTTCCCCAATAGTGGTATTAGAGCTAGGTCTATGCGTAGTTACTATGCACGAGTAGAACACAAAGTAGTTGTGGGCATCGATATTGTCAATTTTCTTGCCGTTACTAGTCTTATCTTGATTCGGCGGCATCGTGGGATGAAGCGGCCCGGACCAACCTTACACGTACGCTTACGTGAGACCGGTTCCACCGACTGACATGCACTAGTTGCATAAGGTGGCTGGCGGGTGTCTGTCTCTCCCACTTTAGTCGGATCGGATTCGATGAACAGGGTCCTTATGAAGGGTAAATAGAAATTGGCAATTCACGTTGTGGTTTTGGCGTAGGTAAGAAAACGTTCTTGCTAGAACCCTATTGCAGCCACGTAAAACTTGCAACAACAATTAGAGGACGTCTAACTTGTTTTTGCAGCAAGTGTCATGTGATGTGATATGGCCAAAGTTGTGATGAATGATGAATTATATATATGTGATGTATGAGATCATGTTCTTGTAATAGGAATCATGACTTGCATGTCGATGAGTATGACAACTGGCAGGGGCCATAGGAGTTGTCTTTATTTTTGTATGACCTGCGTGTCATTGAGAAACGCCATGTAAATTACTTTACTTTATTGCTAAACGTGTTAGCCATAGTAGTAGAAGTAATAGTTGGCGAGCAACCTCATGGAGACACGATGATGGAGATCATGATGATGGAGATCATGGTGTCATGCCGGTGACAAGATGATCATGGAGCCCCAAGATGGAGATCAAAGGAGCTATATGATATTGGCCATATCATGTCACTATTATTTGATTGCATGTGATGTTTATCATGTTTTTGCATCTTGTTTACTTAGAACGATGGTAGTAAATAAGATGATCCCTCATAATAATTTCAAGAAAGTGTTCCCCCTAACTGTGTGCCGTTGCGACAGTTCGTTGTTTCGAAGCACCACGTGATGATCGGGTGTGATAGATTCCAACGTTCACATACAACGGGTGTAAGACAGATTTACACATGCAAACACTTAGGTTAGCTTGACGAGCCTAGCATTTACAGACGTGGCCTCGAAACACAGAAGATCGAAAGGTCGAGCATGAGTCGTATAGAAGATACGATCAACATGAAGATGTTCACCGATGTTAACTAGTCCGTCTCACGTGATGATCAGACACGACCTAGTTAACTCGGATCATGTTATACTTAGATGACTGGAGGGATGTCTATCTGAGTGGGAGTTCATTAAATAATTTGATTAGATGAACTTAATTATCATGAACTTAGTCTAAAATCTTTACAATATGTCTTGTAGATCAAATGGCCAACATTGTCCTCAACTTCAACGCGTTCCTAGAGAAAACCAAGCTGAAAGACGATGGCAGCAACTATACGGACTGGGTCCGGAACCTGAGGATCATCCTCATAGCTGCCAAGAAAGATTATGTCCTACGAGCACCACTAGGTGAAGCACCTGCTTTCCCTGCAGAACAAGATGTTATGAACGCTTGGCAGACACGTGCTGATGATTACTCCCTCGTTCAGTGCGGCATGCTTTACAGCTTAGAACCGGGGCTCCAAAAGCGTTTTGAGAGACACAGAGCATATGAGATGTTCGAAGAGCTGAAAATGGTTTTTCAAGCTCATGCCCGGGTCGAGAGATATGAAGTCTCCAACAAGTTCTTCAGCCGTAAGATGGAGGAAAATAGTTCTGTCAGCGAGCACATACTCAAAATGTCTGGGTTGCATAACCGCTTGACTCAGCTGGGAGTTAATCTCCCGGATGACGCGGTCATTGACAGAATCCTTCAGTCGCTTCCACCGAGCTACAAGAGCTTTGTGATGAACTTCAATATGCAGGGGATGGAAAAGACCATTCCTGAAGTATTTGCAATGCTGAAATCAGCAGAGGTAGAAGTCAAAAAGGAACATCAAGTGTTGATGGTGAATAAAACCACTAAGTTCAAGAAAGGCAAGGGTAAGAAGAACTTCAAGATGGACAGCAAGGGAGTTGCCGCGCCCGGTAAGCAAGCTGCCGGGAAGAAGCCAAAGAATGGACCCAAGCCCGAGACTGAGTGCTTTTATTGCAAGGGAAGTGGTCACTGGAAGCGGAACTGCCCCAAATACTTAGCGGACAAGAAGGCCGGCACCATGAAAGGTATATGTGATATACATGTAATTGATGTGTACCTTACCAGTACTCATAGTAGCTCCTGGGTATTTGATACTGGTGCAGTTGCTCACATTTGTAACTCAAAGCAAGAGCTGCGGAATAAGCGGAGACTGGCAAAGGACGAGGTGACGATGCGCGTCGGGAATGGTTCCAAGGTCGATGTGATCGCCGTTGGCACGCTACCTCTACATTTACCTACGGGATTAGTTTTAAACCTCAATAATTGTTATTTAGTGCCAGCTTTGAGCATGAACATTGTATCAGGATCTCATTTAATTCGAGATAGCTACTCATTTAAATCCGAGAATAATGGTTGTTCTATTTATATGAGAGATATGTTTTATGGTCATGCTCCAATGGTGAATGGTTTATTCTTAATGAATCTCGAGCGTAATGCTACACATATTCATAGTGTGAATACCAAAATATGTAAGGTTGATAATGATAGTCCCACATACTTGTGGCACTGCCGCCTTGGTCACATAGGTGTCAAACGCATGAAGAAGCTCCATGCAGATGGACTTTTAGAGTCTCTTGATTATGAATCATTTGACACGTGCGAACCATGCCTCATGGGTAAAATGACCAAGACTCCGTTCTCAGGAACAATGGAGCGAGCAACCAACTTATTGGAAATCATACATACTGATGTGTGCGGTCCAATGAGTGTTGAGGCTCGCGGTGGCTATCGTTATGTTCTCACCCTCACTGATGACTTGAGTAGATATGGGTATGTCTATTTAATGAAACACAAGTCTGAGACCTTTGAAAAGTTCAAGGAATTTCAGAGTGAGGTTGAGAATCAACGTGACAGGAAAATCAAGTTCTTGCGATCAGATCGTGGGGGAGAATACTTGAGTCACGAATTTGGCACACACTTAAGAAAATGTGGAATAGTTTCACAACTCACGCCGCCTGGAACACCTCAGCGTAATGGTGTGTCCGAACGTCGTAATCGCACTCTATTAGATATGGTGCGATCTATGATGTCTCTTATCGATTTATCGCTATCATTTTGGGGCTATGCTCTAGAGACTGCCACATTCACTTTAAATAGGGCTCTATCAAAATCCGTTGAGACGACACCGTATGAATTATGGTTTGGGAAGAAACCTAAGCTGTCGTTTCTAAAAGTTTGGGGATGCGATGCTTATGTCAAGAAACTTCAACCTGAAAAGCTCAAACCCAAGTCGAAAAAATGCGTCTTCATAGGATACCCTAAAGAAACTATTGGGTATACCTTCTACCTCAGATCCGAAGGCAAGATCTTTGTTGCCAAGAATGGATCTTTTCTAGAGAAAGAGTTTCTCTCGAAGGAAGTAAGTGGGAGGAAAGTAGAACTCGATGAAGTATTACCTCTTGAACCGGAAAGTGGCACAACACAGGAAAATGTTCCTGAGGTGCCTGCACCGACTAGAGAGGAAGTTAATGATGATGATCATGAAACTTCAGATCAAGTTGCTACTAAACTTCGTAGGTCCACAAGGACACATTCCGCACCAGAGTGGTACGGTAACCCTGTCTTGGAAATCATGTTGTTAGACAACAATGAACCTTCGAACTATGAAGAAGCGATGGCGGGCCCAGATTCCGACAAATGGCGGGAAGCCATGAAATCCGAGATAGGATCCATGTATGAAAACGAAGTATGGACTTTGACTGACTTGCCCGTTGATCGGCGAGCCATAGAAAATAAATGGATCTTTAAGAAGAAGACAGACGCGGATGGTAATGTGACCATCTATAAAGCTCGGCTTGCCACTAAGGGTTATCGACAAGTTCAAGGGGTTGACTACGATGAGACTTTCTCACCCGTAGCGAAGCTGAAGTCCGTCCGAATCATGTTAGCAATTGCCGCATTCTATGATTATGAGATATGGCAAATGGACATCAAAACGGCATTCCTTAATGGTTTCCTTAAGGAAGAATTGTATATGATGCAGCCGGAAGGTTTTCTCGGTCCTAAGAATGCTGACAAGGTGTGCAAGCTCCAACGCTCGATTTATGGGCTGGTGCAAGCATCTCGGAGTTGGAGCATTCGCTTTGATGATATGATCAAAGCGTTTGGGTTTATGCAGACTTATGGAGAAGCCTGCGTTTACAAGAAAGTGAGTGGGAGCTCTGTAGCATTTCTCATATTATATGTAGATGACATACTTTTGATGGGAAATGATATAGAACTTTTGGACAGCATTAAGGCCTACTTGAATAAGAGTTTTTCAATGAAGGACCTTGGAGAAGCTGCTTATATATTAGGCATCAAGATCTACGGAGATAGATCAAGACGCCTCATAGGTCTTTCACGAAGCACATACCTTGATAAGATATTGAAGAAGTTCAATATGGATCAGTCTAAGAAGGGGTTCTTGCCTGTGTTGCAAGGTGTGAAATTGAGCTCAGCTCAATGTCCGACCACGGCAGAAGATATAGAAGAGATGAGTATCATCCCCTATGCCTCAGCCATAGGGTCTATTATGTATGCCATGCTATGTACCAGACCTGATGTAAACCTTGCTGTAAGTTTGGTAGGAAGGTACCAAAGCAATCCCGGCAAGGAACACTGGACAGCGGTCAAGAATATCCTGAAGTACCTGAAAAGGACTAAGGACACGTTTCTCGTTTATGGAGGTGACGAAGAGCTCGTCGTAAAGGGTTACGTCGATGCTAGCTTCGACACAGATCTGGATGACTCTAAGTCACAAACTGGATACGTGTATATTTTGAATGGTGGGGCAGTAAGCTGGTGCAGTTGCAAGCAAAGCGTTGTGGCGGGATCTACATGTGAAGCGGAGTACATGGCAGCCTCGGAGGCAGCACATGAAGCAGTCTGGGTGAAGGAGTTCATTACCGACCTAGGAGTCATACCCAATGCGTCGGGCCCGATGACTCTCTTCTTTGACAACACTGGAGCTATTGCCCTAGCCAAGGAGCCCAGGTTTCACAGGAAGACCAGGCATATCAAGCGTCGCTTCAACTCCATTCGTGAAAGTGTTGAAAATGGAGACATAGAGATTTGTAAAGTACATACGGACCTGAATGTAGCAGATCCGTTGACTAAACCTCTCCCTAGAGCAAAACATGATCAACACCAGAATTCCATGGGTGTTCGATTCATCACAATGTAACTACATGATTGACTCTAGTGCAAGTGGGAGACTGTTGGAAATATGCCCTAGAGGCAATAATAAAATGATTATTATATTTCCTTGTTCATGATAATTGTCTATTATTCATGCTATAATTGTATTATCCGAAAATCGTAATACATGTGTGAATACATAGACCACAATGTGTCCCTAGTGAGCCTCTAGTTGACTAGCTCGTTGATCAATAGATAGTCATGGTTTCCTGGCTATAGACATGGGGATGTCATTGATAACGGGATCACATCATTAGGAGAATGATGTGATGGACAAGACCCAATCCTAAGCTTAGCTCAAATATCGTGTAGTTCGTTTGCTGTAGCTTTTCTGAGTGTCAAGTATCATTTCCTTAGACCATGAGATTGTGCAACTCCCGGATACCGTAGGAGTGCCTTGGGTGTGCCAAACGTCACAACGTAACTGGGTGACTATAAAGTTACATTACAGGTATCTCCGAAAGTGTCTGTTGGGTTGGCACGAATCAAGACTGGGATTTGTCACTCCGTATGACGGAGAGGTATCTCTGGGCCCACTCAGTAATGCATCATCACAATGAGCTCAAAGTGATCAAGTGGTTGATCACGGGATCATGCATTACGGTACGAGTAAAGTGACTTGCCGGTAACGGGACTGAACGAGGTATTGGGATACCGACGATCGAGTCTCGGGCAAGTAACGTACCGATTGACAAAGGGAATTGTATATGGATTGATTGAATCCTCGACGTCGTGGTTCATCCGATGAGATCATCGTGGAGCATGTGGGAGCCAACATGGGTATCCATATCCCGCTGTTGGTTATTGACCGGAGAGGCTTCTCGGTCATGTCTGCATGTCTCCCGAACCCGTAGGGTCTACACACTTAAGGTTCGGTGACGCTAGGGTTGTAGAGATATGAGTATGCAGTAACCCGAAAGTTGTTCGGAGTCCTGGATGAGATCCTGGACATCATGAGGAGTTCCGAAATGGTCTGGAGGTGAAGAATTATATATAGGAAGTGTAGTTTCGGCCATCGGGAGAGTTTCGGGGGTCACCAGTATTGTACCGGGACCACCGGAAGGGTCCCGGGGGTCCACTGGGTGGGGCCACCCATCCCGGAGGGCCCCATGGGCTGAAGTGGGGAGGGGAACCAGCCCCTGGTGGGCTAGTGCACCCCCCTTGGCCCCCCATGCGCCTAGGGTTGGGAACCCTAGGGGAGGGGGCGCCTCCACTTGCCTTGGGGGGTACTCCACCCCCTTGGCCGCCGCCCCCCTAGGAGATCCCATCTCCTAGGGCTGGCGCACCCCCTAGGGAGCCTATATAAAGGGGGGGGGGGAGGAGGGCAGCTACACCTCAAGTCTTGGCGCCTCCCTCTCCCTTGCTACACCTCTCCCTCTCGCAGAAGCTCGGCGAAGCCCTGCTGTGATCACTGCTGCATCCACCACCACGCCGTCGTGCTGCTGGATCTTCATCAACCTCTCCTTCCCCCTTGCTGGATCAAGAAGGAGGAAACGTCATCCTCTCCGTACGTGTGTTGAACGCGGAGGTGCCGTCCGTTCGACACTTGGTCATCGGTGATTTGGATCACGGCGAGTACGACTCCATCATCCCCGTTCTCTTGAACGCTTCCGCTCGCGATCTACAAGGGTATGTAGATGCACTCTCCTCTCATTGCTAGTTGACTCCATAGATTGATCTTGGTGAAACGTAGGAATTTTTTTGTTTTCTGCAACGTTCCCCAACAAAATATTTCATCACTTTTTGGAATATTTTTGCTACAGAAAATATTTTGTGTTCTAGACACAAATGGTGGTTTCTACAACAACTACCATTTTACTTGCTCCATTTGACCTGAACTTTCTTGTGCCTCTTTACCTTAGTAACTTATAACTAGCCTCCAAAGCACAACCTCAATCTCCCAGCCGTTTGACCACAGTAAATGTTCAAAGTTACTGATCAAAAACTTACCTGGCTTGTAAAATCCTCTCTATTGCACCTGGATCCAAACCAAATTGGGGTAACACTCAAAACTACCATGAACAACATGCCAGACATGAAGTTTATGCTTAGATCGGCCTGATGTCATAGTTCACGTCGTGACCACGTTCGTCCAGGGGTGTTGGCATGCGTGTCGACATGCTCTGAGTGCCGCCGAGCTCTCTGTTCGCACGTGCTTGCTTCCCTCGCCTGCCCGAGTGTGCCAAACCGCGCCACCATCTTCGTCTCTAAGCCCTTAACCTCCCTCTGGCGCTCGCTGACGCCGGAGCTCACCGCAGCGAGCACGGGCAAGGTCCGGCCAGCCCAACAGTGCGGAGCGCACTGTGCTTGTCGCCTTCCTCTCGACCCTATGCTCGTCTCCGTCCGCCCACAGTTGCCGCGTGACCTGCGTCGCCTTCTTCCCCTCTCACTAACGCCGCTCGTCGCTGGGCGCCGTGGACAAGTGTCCACCGGTGGAGCCCGAAACCCCTCGCCGCTCGCCTATAAATAGGGCCACCCCTAGCCTCCTCGAGCACCATCCAGCACTCCCACACACTCCACGATTGCGTAGGAAGCCGTAGCCCGGCCGGGCAGGCCTCGGGCCGCTGTCCCCGAGCTTGAGCTCGCCGGCGATCCCCTCTGGTCGCCGCGGAAGCTCTAGCCTCTCCCAGGCCAGGGCAACCCCTCCAGGGCTTCCGCTCTCTCCGGTGAGGCCGTCTCGCCCGCTTGGAGCCCCTGGAGTGGCCTCCTTTCACCATCTTCCTCAACTCCGGCGACCTCCGCATTCTGCCTCCGCTTGCGAGCTTGTTTCCGACGCCGTTCGACCACCCCTAGCCACGCTACGGGTACGGCAGGTGCGCCATCGTCCCCCCTCTACATCCCTCCCTCTCGTTTTGGACAAGAAGCCCTCGTCGCCGGTGAGAGCTCCGTCGAAGCAGTGGCCTTCTCTGTTTCCTTCCCCCCTTCCCCCACCCCCGCTAGTCAGCCACTCTGTACGCGCGTGAAGCGTTACGAGTGGTGGCGCCCTGAGGTTTTACGCCTTCGACGTCACCCCCTTAGTTGTTTATTTAAATTCAAAATCATTTATATTCCAGAGAACTTCAAACAGTTATAACTCTTCAACCATAAGTCCAAATGAATTGATTCTATTTGCATTGTGTTCTTTGAAAGGAAATCTAGCAGCTCACCAAAGATGAGATTTTTCTGAGCTGTTGAGAATTTATGGTGAATTTCAGAAGTGTTCTTGATATTTGCTTTTTGTGTTTAAATTTATTTTCAGAAGGTGAGGCTTGTCTTGAGGATCAGCAGAAGGCTTGTGAACCTCATCTGCACTAAGGCAAGCCATAGCAACATCTTCATGGTGTCATTTCAATATTTGTGATTTTCTTACTTGAATGAAATGATTAATCCATGCATTTAAATAATGATTGTGTATTTGTATTCTGGTAAATATTTGTTAGTTATTATGCCTGATTTATAGAATGATTGAAACTAGTTTAGTGGGTAAAGCAAGTTTAGATTTATTTGTGGTGATGTTAGAAATGATTTTGTTATGCATGTTAGTAATTGTTTAAAGCTTTGTTCTTGCATACATAATTTGATAAAAATTTGCTAGAAAATATTCTGTTAAATACTTGTTTAGTCATTTTACTTGTCTTACAGAATGTTGAACCCAACTTAGTTGATAAAGAAATTAAGAGTTGCTGATAGTGAAATCTTTTTGTTAAGCATATGAGAAATTTATCGGAGTTACTTTATTGCGTGAGAAATTAATAAAACTTGTTGCAGAATATTTTGGTTAAGTTGTGAGTCATTTTGAGCAGTAAAGTAATATGAGTTGTTGATGTTTGTGCTTGGTGTGTTTATGGATGACATCGGTCATTATTATTATGTGATGCATGTGTAGTTTTGCATTTCATGGCATGCTATGACACCGGTCATTTTCATTTTAAAGTTGAACCTGAATATAACTCAACTTGAATATACCATTGACTGGGTCATGGTGCCGCTGAATCGAGTTTCTTTCCCAGTGCAACCACATTTGCCTTTTTAGGAAGGCCTTGATTCGGTCCATTGACATGGCCTATGGTCGGTGCCTCCAACTAGGGAAGGTTTTGTCGTGCTTGCCCTGGCCCAGTAAGAAGGCATAATCGTGTGTGCCTGTTGTTGGGTTTATGGTACCGAGTCCCCGAGTGGGATTGTTTTGGCCACGACAGTGGTCGGGGTGTCTTTGGTAGACACGGGGCCACCCAGGACTAGCCCGCTGGGGATTGGGTCGGAGTGGCCAGGAGAGTGCTGTGGCAATGGAAGGGGTTTGTCAGAATGCCGTTGGTCCACCCGAGTGGGAGCCGAGTCCACGGTCACGAACACCTCATAGTAGGTCCCACCATGAGTCAACATTTAATGAAAATTGCACCCTAAGCTATGAACTTTCCACTGGTGATGGATGGTAGAAAGGCCATCGAGGCATTTGGGATCAGATGATGGTCGTGGTTGTGATCGCCGTAAGGATCACGAGTTGTTCTGGTAAAGGACCACGTTGGTGGTTTGTTTGTGATCCACGGATGATCACAGTTGGTAAGCTGTCCCGAGGGATGTTCGAGCATGATCACAACATGTTTGACATATAGTGTTGGATTATTAATAATTGGTTAAATATCATGATATTGTTTGCCATTATGATTATGCCTGTTGTGAGCTTGCAAGTACATTCAATGTACTGACCTAGCGTGTCATGCCAGATTTCAGGAAAGTATCGTTGGAGAGGAGCGCTGTTCGAGTCTAGATCGTGTCCACATCGGTGTCCCTGTGATATGGAGCTTCCGCCACGACGTTATTTTGCTGCCACGTAGTCGTTCTGATCGAGGCCCCTTTATGTTCACTAAATAATGTACATATTGTTCAGCCGCACCGGGTGTGCCGCTTGGCCTCAACAGTTGTTGTAATGTAAACTCTGCTCCGCTAGCATCAATAAAGTGGTTGTTTCTGTACCAAGATGTTGTGTGTTGCCAGAAGACATGGTCTCTGGGCTGGCAATGCATGGTACACCGGTCGTTCTGAGCCAGGGTGCCACAATTTTCCATCATACAAGTTTTAGTTTCCATCATATTAGTTTCTGATATACTATTTTACAATCTTTTACTTTCTGATCTATAAATCAAAAATACCAAAAATATTTACTTTACTGTTTATCTATCTCTATCAGATCTCACCTTTGCAAGTTATTGTGAAGGGATTGACAACACCTTTATCGCGTTCGGTGCAAGTTGTTGTTTGTTTGTGCAGGTATTCGGTGACTTATGCGTTGTCTTCTACTGGATTGATACCTTGGTTCTCAAAACTGAGGGAAATACTTACTATACTTTGCCGCATCACCCTTTCCTCTTCAAGGGAAAAACCAACGCAAGCTCAAGAAGTAGCAGGAAGAATTTCTGGAGCCGTTGCTGGGGAGATCTACGACAAGTCAAGGCATACCAAGTACCCATCATAAACTCTCATCTCTTGCATTACATTATTCACCATTCGTCTCTCATTTTTCTCCCCCCCACTTCTAAAACGATTTTCGAAAAGATTTGCCTTTTCTTCACCCCTCTTTCGTTCGTCATCTTCGTTTTCTTTTCGTGTGCTTCTGCATTTGATCGCTTGTATCACTTCCATGGTTAGTCCCCCCATGATTGTTAGCACTCCCGATAACGAAGTTCTCAATTTTAAACAAAGGGAGGGAGAAAATTTAAAAGGTGCTTGGTATATAATTTGCAATGCTCAAAATAGATCTACTCGAAAGCAATCTACTGCCGCTCTTCTTTGCAATTTTTATGTGGGCATTATGCCTTGGAATAGATATGTTCTACATACCATTACCGAGGGAAATTTCTTGGGGAGCCATACTTTTGATTCTCACAATGCCATGATAGATTTGCTAGGACCACCACCTCTTTTGATAAATGGAACTGTTTTAACCTTGGAACATGTGATGCAAAGGCTTGATATTATTGAGAATAAAATTGCTACAGTAGAGTTGATTGAAAATTTGGATAAAAGATTCATAATTAGATTACTCAATATGGATCTAAGGTTGGAGTTACTTTAAAGAACCTTAGGGAAAAGGAACCCATAGTTAATGAAAAGATAGATCAAGATTCTACTAGAGTTGGCAAACTAGAAGATATTATTACCAACTTGGGTTCCACTTTTTCCTTCATTAAAACTACTCAAAATCTTCCTCCTACTAAGAGTGCCAAGTTTACTTACATTCCTAAGAATAAGGGTGAATCTTCTAGTAAGGAAAACGAAGATCTCAAAACAATAAGTGTTCACCCCAATTTTTTTCGATATTATTAAGGAACCAATTGCTACAAGTGAATTTCTTGATTTCTTGCCTAGGATTTTGATCATTGATAAAACCAAAGAACCTCCTAAGGATTAAAAGTGTGTGATTGAAGAATTGCATACCGAAGATGTGAATATCTAGATCTATTCGTGTTTTATGCCTAGCTAAGGGCGTTAAACAATAGGGCTTTTTGGGAGGCAACCCAATTTGTTTTTTGCTTTTTAGGTTCTGTTTTGCATTAAGTAATTTATCTAGCCTCTGGTTAGATGTGGTTTTTATATTTTAATTAGTGTTTGTGCCAAGTAAGACCTTTGGGATAGCTTACCGTGATAGTTGATTTGATCTTGCTGAAAAACATAAACTTTTGCGCCCAGGAGATTAATTTTAATTTTTAGCAAAAGTGCGGTAAAATACTGATTCTTATTGCAGAAGATTAATAAACAAATTTCTTAGGTTTTCCTAATTTCTCAGAATTTGTGGAGTTACATAAGTATTTGAAATCTTCAGATTGCTGCAGACTGTTCTGTTCTTGACAGATTATGTTTTCTTTGTGTTGTTTGCTTATTTTGATGAATCTATGGCTAGTATCGGGGGGTATGAACCATGGAAAAGTTGGAATACAGTAGATATTACACCAATATAAATAAAGAATGAGTTCACAATAGTACCAAAAGTGATGATTTATTTTCTTATACTAACGGAGCTTATGAGATTTTCTGTTGAGTTTTGTGTTGTGAAGTTTTCAAGTTTTGGGTAAGGATTTGATGGACTATGGAATAAGGAGTAGCAAGAGCCTAAGTTTGGGGATGTCCAAGGCACCCAAAGGTAATATTCAAGGACAACCAAGAGTCTAAGCTTGGGGATGCCCCGGAAGGCATCCCCTCTTTCGTCTTCGTCTATCGGTACTTTACTTGAGCCTATATTTTTATTCACCACGTGATATGTGTTTTGCTTGGAGCATCTTGTATGATTTGAGTCTTTGCTTTTTAGTTTGCCATAATCATCCTTGTTGTACACACCTTTTGAGAGAGAGACGCATGAATCGTGATTTATTAGAATACTCTATGTACTTCACTTATATCTTTTGAGCTAGGCAATATTGCTCTAGTGCTTCACTTATACCTTTTAGAGCACGGCGGTGGCTTTATTTTATAGAAATTGAGGAACTCTCGTGCTTCACTTATATTATTTTGAGAGTCTTAAACAGCATGGTAATTTGCTTTGGTTATAAATTTAGTCCTAATATGATAGGCATCCAAGAGGGATATAATAAAAACTTTCATATAAAGTGCATTGAATACTATTAGAAGTTTGAATCGTCATGATTGTTTTGAGATTTGAAGATGGTGATATTAAAGTCATGCTAGTAAGTAATTGTGAATTTGAGAAATACTTGTGTTAAAGTTTGTGATTCTCGTAGCATGCATGTATGGTGAACCGTTATGTGATGAAGCCAGAGCATGATTTATTTATTGATTGTCTTCCTTATGAGTGGCGGTCGGGGACGAGCGATGGTCTTTTCCTACCAATCTATCCCCATAGGAGCATGTGTGTAGTATTTTGTTTTGATAACTAATAGATTTTTGCAATAAGTATATGAGTTCTTTATGACTAATGTTGAGTCCATGGATTATACACACTCTCACCCTTCCACCATTCATGGCCTCTCTAGTGCCGCGCAACTTTCACCAGTACCGTAAAACCACCATATACCTTCCTCAAAACAGTCACCATACCTACTTGCCATGGTATTCCCATAGCCATTCCGAGATATATTTCCATGCAACTTTCCACCGTTCCCTTTATTATGACACGCTCCATCATTGTCATATTGCTTTGCATGATCATGTAGTTGACATCGTATTTGTGGCAAAGCCATCGTTCATAATTCTTTCATACATGTCACTCTTGATTCATCGCACATCCCGGTACACCGCTGGAGGCATTCACGTAGAGTCATATTTTGTTCTAAGTATCGAGTTGTAATTCTTGAGTTGTAAGTAAATAAAAGTGTGATGATCTTCATTATTAGAGCATTGTCCCATGTGAGCAAAGGATGATGGAGAATATGATTCCCCCACGGGATGAGACTCCGGACAAAAAAAAGAGGCCAAAAGAATGAGAGAAGGCCCAAATAAAAAAATGAGAGAAAAGAGGGAAGGGGCAATGATATTATCCTTTTACCACACTTGTGCTTCAAAGTAGCACCATGATCTTCATGATAGAGAGTCTCCTATATTGTCACTTACATTTACTAGTGGGATTTTTTCATTATAGAACTTGGCTTGTATATTCCAATGATGGGCTTCTTCAAATTGCCCTAGGTCTTCGTGAGCAAGCAAGTTGGATGCACACCCACTTAGTTTATTTTTGAGCTTTCATAAACTTATAGCTCTAGTGCATCTGTTGCATGGCAATCCCTACTCACTCACATTGATATCTATTGATGGGCATCTCCATAGCCCATTGATATGCCTAGTTGATGTGAGACTATCTCCTTCTTTTTGTCTTCTCCACAACCACTGTCTATTCCACCTATAGTGCTATATCCATGGCTCACGCTCATGTATTGCGTGAAAGTTCAAAAAGTTTGAGAACATCAAAAGTACGAAACAATTGCTTGGCTTGTTATCGGGGTTGTGCATGATTTAAATATTTTGTGTGATGAAGATGGAGCATCACCACACTATATGATTTTGTAGGGATAAGCTTTCTTTGGCCATGTTATTTTGAGACGACATAATTGCCTTGTTAGTATGCTTGAAGTATTATTGTTTTTATGTAAATATTAAACTTTTGTTTTTCTCATACAGATCTGAACATTCATGCCACAATAAAATAAATTACATGGATAAATACGTTAGGTAGCATTACACATCAAAAATTCTATTTTTACCATTTACCTACTCGAGGACGAGCAGGAATTAAGCTTGGGGATGCTTGATACGTCTCCAACGTATCTATAATATTTGATTGTTCCATGATATTACATTATTTGTTTTGGATGTTTTATATGCATTAATATGCTACTTTATATTATTTTTGGGACTAACCTATTAACCTAGAGCCCAGTGCCTGTTTTTGTTTTTTCCTTGTTTTAGAGTTTCACAGAAAAGGAATACCAAACAGAGTCCAAACGGAATAAAACTTTTGCGATGATTTTTCTTGGACCAGAATACATCCAGAGGACTTGAAGTGCAAGTCAGAGAAGACAGAGGCTGCCACAAGGACGGAGGGCACTCCCCCACCCTTGTGGGCCCCTCGTGACTCCACCGACCTAGTTTCTTCGCCTACATATTCTCATATATCCCAAAACCAACAGAGAAGGCCACGAAAACACTTTTCCACTGCTGCAACCTTCTGTACCCGTGGGATCCCATCCAGGGGCCTTTTCTGGCGTCTTGCCGGAGGGGGATTCAATAACGGAGGGCTTCTACATCAACACCATTGCCCTTCCTATGAAGTGTGAGTAGTTTACCACATACCTATGGGTCCATAGCTAGTAGCTAGATGGCTTCTTCTCTCTCTTTGATTCTCAATACCATGTTCTCCCGATGTTCTTGGAGATCTATTCGATGTAATACTTTTTACGGTGTGTTTGCTGAGATCCGATGAATTGTGGATTTATGATCAGCTTATCTATGAATATTATTTGAATCTTCTCTGAATTCTTATATGCATGATTTGATAACTTTGCAAGTCTCTTCGAACTATCAATTTGGTTTGGCCAACTAGATTGGTTTTTCTTGCAACGGGAGAAGTGCTTAGCTTTGGGTTCAATCTTGCGGTGTCCTTTCCCAGTGACAGTAGGGGCAGCAAGGCATGCATTGTATTGTTGCCATCAAGGATAAAAAGATGGGGTTTTCATCATATTGCTTCAGTTAATTCCTCTACATCATGTCATCTTGCTTAATGCGTTACTCCGCTCTTTATGAACTTAATACTCTAGATGCATGCTGGATAGCGGTTGATGTGTGGAGTAATAGTAGTAGATGCAAAATCATTTCGGTCTACTTGACACGGACGTGATGCCTATATTCATGATCATTGCCTTAGGTATCGTCATAACTTTGCGATTTTCTATCGATCGCTCGGCAGTAATTTGTTCACCCACCGTAACGTTTTCTATCTTGAGAGAAGCCTCTAGTGAGACCTATGGCCCCGGGGTCTACTTTCCATCATACAAGTTTTAGTTTCCATCATATTAGTTTCCGATCTACTATTTTGCAATCTTTTACTTTCCCATCTATAAACCAAAAATACCAAAAATATTTACTTTACCGTTTGTCTATCTCTGTCAGATCTTACCTTTGCAAGTAACCATGAAGGGATTGACAACCCCTTTATCGTGTTGGGTGCAAGTTGTTGTTTGTTTGTGCAGGTATTCGGTGACTTGTTCATTGTCTCCTACTGGATTGATACCTTGGTTCTCAAAACTGAGGGAAATACTTATTCTACTTTGCTGCATCGCCCTTTCCTCTTCAAGGGAAAAACTAAAGCAAGCTCAAGAAGTAGCAGTAGGCGCGCCGGGATCGGCACGGCAGCGGAAGGGCGTGCGCGTGGGCGGGGGCGAATCTGGAAGTGAAGATGCTTTTCCACCTGACAGTGGTGGCCCAAGCGCGGTTTTTCCTTCCGCCGGAGCCCCCAAGTGCGCTGGGTTAGGCCTGGGATCACCATGCTAAAAAATGGGCCGAGCTGGCGGATTTCGGAGTCCTGTGTCAGCGTTCTGGGAACGGGGGTCCCTAGACTTGCCTGCCTGCGGCCTGCGGCATGGCTCAAGTAGGGGTCCAGCGCGGCCCATCTTCATCAGCATAAGCTCAAGACCATCGCGAGGGGCCAAGCCTCGCGGGGCGGACGACAGGAAGCTTCCTCAGAAGCAGCCTCATCAGGCAGGCTCGCGAGGAGGCGGAGAGATCAAGGCAGGGGTACCTCGCGAGGAGCCCGTGGCGCAAGCCATGACGATCGAGACCAGGCGGGCGCCAGGCGGGCGCCGGCTTGCGCAGTGTCCTTGTTTCCCCTTTGGTGCAAAGGGGGCAAGCACATGCCAAGGCATCGGGCAAAGGTTACCATTCCGGTGCAACGAGACCAAGACAAGCAGAGCGGCAGGACGGAGGTCACCGTGGAGCCCAAGACGGCGTCATCACCAGTGCTTTTGGCAGCCGAAGACCACCTTTGGTCAGGATAACTTGTACTAGATGTTCCCCTTCAAATGGCCAATTGTTGGCGCCCTTCCCGCTCATTATTTGGGGAGAGGCCCAGGGCCTCTATAAATAGAGCTAGCCACCACAGAGGAAGGGGATAGAGGGACCAAAAAGAGAGATAGAGAAAGAGAGGTGATTGAACTCACCCAAGCAGTTCATCGCACCAGCTCAAGAACACCTCTCGCGAGGCTGTTCTTCCCTTGTACAGTTCATCATCAGCCCCTGAGGCAATCCACCACATCACACACTGGAGTAGGGTATTACACCACAACGGTGGCCCGAACCAGTATAAACCTCGTGTCCCTTGTGTTGTTCATTGCTTCCAGCTTAGATCACGCGTGGAGATTAGACGTAGATCGGTAGGGGAGAGATCTCCGCTCGCACCCCAGTGTTCGAACGTCAAGGGTCTGCCGGAACCCGAAATCCGACATTTGGCGTGCCAGGTAGGGGTGCGCCGGAATCCTTCTCCCTCCGCATCGTGTCCCGTCGCCTCGCCGTTCAGATGTCAAGTGACCCGGCTGCCAAGGCCGACCGCTGGGCAGCGTCGCCCGCCCACACCGTGTCACCGGCCCAGGGCGACCCCAACCTTGCGCCTCAGGCAGCCTGCGCTCCGCACGACGCTGCGGGGCGCGAGCGACGCGACCAGACGCCGCCTGCCCTCACACCACGACAGGTGCGGGCCGCAGCAAGGGCCTCAAACTACGCCACGGCCACGGCGCCGTACACCCGACGGGAGCAAGCAAACTCCAGGGCCGCGGTCATGGTGGCCTGAGAGCTGCTACGGTGTCAGCTGCTGGAGGGCGGCCGCGACATGTTGCTGGAGCGAGTCACCGAGCTCCTGGCCGCCGCCGCCTTAGGAACACCTCCTTTCTGCGTCCAGCTGCCACCCCAGACCCAAGGCGGGCCATATGGCGGCGTCGTGCGCGTGCACGCAACTTCCGGCGGACTCCAGGGCCCGTTCAGCGCCAACACCTCCGCCGGCACCGGGCGACAAGTCACGTCGGCCCCTTCTCAGGCCAGCGAAGGGGTGCCCGCCATGGCCTTCAGCTTCGGCGGACCGCCGCGCCATCACCCCCAAGACGGCGCTCCAAGTTAGGCTGCATGGCATGCGGGGCGCTACGGCGAGGCGCACGGGGCGGCGGCCCCAGAAGCTTACGTGCCCCGCATGGTGGATCAGGGGTGCGCACTAGAAGAAGATCATGGCTCATTCCTCGGGCCAGGCTGGGGCGAGGAGATGCTAGGAGCTGAGCTCTTTCAGGAATCCCAAGAGAGCCTCGACAACCGCACCGGCGACAGCAACTATCGGGTACCACTCATCCCTCAGGAGCAACCTTATGCTAACCATGGGTCACAGGAGATACAGGTCGCCGCAGCAGGTGGCTGCCCCAATTCTGCAGCCTCATACCCCTCAGGAGGAGGGCGCAGGGGGCTGCAGGAGAGGGGCCAAGATTCGGGTTCTTCCCCGCGGTGGTCGGAGCAAGGCGTTCTTAGGAGGTAGGCCCCCTGCTGGGGAGGTGCCCCAGGGCCTGCCCCCGACAGGGGACCCGTGGTCGTCGGGGGAACCGCTGGCGACTGCTCTGCCCCATTGGTGTCGTCCTTGGTTTTTGGTCACCATCGATGGCGGCAGAGTGAGGCGCAAGGCGGGGCCCTCGTCTGGCGATATGAAGCAAGGTCAGTACCTGTGAAGAAGGCCCAATGCCTGTGAAGCTCGCCGCCCGTGACACTCTCACGTAATAATGAGTGGGGATGTACACGCCCCGGAGTCTCCGGAGAGCCGCCCTCGGGCCTCGGGGGCTCCCTCCCACGCCCAGTGGCAGCACTTAGCTCCGCGCTGGTGAGAAGACATCGAAGACTAGACTAGGTGCCGGACGCGGCCTTTTGCTTTTGCCTTTCCTTGTTGACAAAGTTCTTTGATTTGGATTTAAGTTGGATTTGAGCTCGATGCTTGCGTGTGTTTGGGGGAAGGGGTGTTTAGTCTCGTTGGAGTAATCTTTCGCGTTCTGGTTTTGGCTTTGCGTCCATAGTTAACCTCGGCTGCCCCCCTCGCGAGCCCCTCGCGAGCCGGGCCGGGCCAGGCACGTTCACAACCAGTACCGCTGTTACCGCATCCTTTCCGGAGGTTTTCATCACGGGATCTACAAGTTAATCAGAAGACACCCAAGGTGCAGCGGCCCCCGCAGGCCCGCTCAGGACTCGTCGGGGTCGGAAGGTACACAAGTCAGCTGACCCATCACCGGGACAGTGGCTAAGTTCACGCGCAACGTTATGCTTACCAGGGTACTAATTGCAAACCTTTACATGAGGGGCTCCCCCTCCCAAAATGCTCTTACATTCTCCAGGGCCAAGCCCAAACCTTCTTCATGCAAGATAAACAGCAGTGACATGCGGTTAGTCGGACATATCACTCACCGCGTCTTCTGGGGCATCCTCGGAGGCATCGCTGACATTGTCGCCGCCGCCGCCAGCATCTCCGTCGGCGCCAGGCTCGTCCACAACGCCGCCTTCATTAGCGCCCATGACCACGCCGTCGTCATCAGACTCAAAGGCCCTAACGAGGGCGTCCATGTTGTCCTCCACCCACCGCGCCAGGTTGCCCCGGAAGGCAATGGGCACGGGTGCGATGGTAGCGTGGAAGTCGAAGTGGGGGTCCCTGTCCTGCAGATGGCTGAAGACACGGGAGAAGGCACGCCTGAGCAAGGCTCGGCTCCTCTCTTCGACAAGCCAATGGGACCTCTCGGATCGGTTCTCCAGAAGCGTCACCACATCGGTGAAAAATTGGAGGTTGCCGGCGTAGTTGACCTCGTGCGGCTCCTTAGCGGCAGCCTCGCAGATATTGCCCAAAGCTGTGTTGGCCCTCTCTCGGATCGTTTGAAGCATGGGGGCATGCACATGCTCCAGAACTCACCGCCAACGGATCTCGTCCTCATTCCGATGTGCGACGGCCTCGGCGTCGTCAACCCTCTGTTGGAGAAGAAGCTGCTCGGCCCGGGAAGAGGAGAGCTCCGCCTGCGCCGCGCTGAAGGCGGCTGTGGAGGAGTCCGCACGCCGCGTCACTTCGGCCAGTTTGGCCCTGAGGGCTGCGGTCCTGCCCTCGGCCTTAGCCTTGATCAGCCCCAACCTCGTCTCATATTCGCGCTCGAAGGCCGAGCGAGCTTCCGCCACGCGGCGATCGACTTCTTCCTGGGCCTAGGCTTCGCGCGCGGCAACGTCATCCTCCGCCCGGGCCACTAGGCGCTTCCTCGTCTCCAACCGCTCAAGGTCAAGGTTGCGCTCGGCGGCTTCCAGCGTCAGCGCCTCCTCGCGCTTCAGAAGCTCCGCCCAGTCAACAGAGGCCCCCTCCATCGACTCAAGGGCCGCTGGGCACAGTTCCACTTGCTGCTCCAGGGAGTCGCTCCAAGCTTGGAGCTCCCATGCGTGCTCCTCGCATCCTTGCACCGTCGGTCTGCTTCCCGAGCCTCCTCGATGGCCTGGGAGTAGGCCTCCCGCGTAGCTACCAGCGATGCTTCAGCCTTCGTGTTGTCGAGATCAGGTTGGTGACGCGCGAGGGCGACGGCTACCTTTCGTTTGCGCCTCTCCTCAACAAGGCGCAAACCTTCGGCCTCGAGGCGCGCATCCTCGTCAGCAAGCTCTGCCCCGATCTGGCTCACTGCATCCGCCGCCCTCTGGAGGAACTCTTCGCGAAGGGCGCGTCGCTCCCGAGTGCGCCTGAGCACGTCTTCTGCATCACCCTCTTCCACCAGAGCATGCAGAGAGCCCTGGGGCGGCAAGCCCCCTCCCGGCGCGGGGCTGGGGGCTGGCGCCCTAGTCATCGCCAAATGGACCTCTCTAGGAATCCAGCCTGGCGTCGGTCCACCCATGGAGGAGGAGCCAAAGACAGACTTCCGCCATTCACCATCTATGATCAGAGGAGGAATGTGGGGTAAGCCGGATGTGCCCCAGGAGGACTCATGAAGAAAGGACAGCGGGTGCGCAGGCTCGAGGTGCCCTATGGAACGGGCCACTCCACCAATCGGTCTGGCAGCAGGGGTGCCGCTCGAGCTTGGCGAGCCCAGGGCCAGTGGAGGAGGCGAAGCTTGGGGGGATGGCTCCCGGGCTGACTCAGCGAGTTTTGCAGGGCAGGGCCTGAAAGGGCCACAATCAGTCGCAGGGATAGCAAAGTAAATGAGCAAAGAAAGAAGAAGACTTACTCGTCCATGGCAAAGTACTTCCTGCGCTTCAATAGGCGACAAGGGCGGTCATTGCCACCCAAGGCCTCCTTTCTCTTGCGGAGGGCCTCGAAGTCTACGCGGAACCGACCTAAGCGCTCGGCGCACGGGTCGGCCTCTAGTGCGGAAGAAGCGGCAAGATGATCAGCGCTGGAGGAGTCAGCCAGGCGGGCGCCCTCAGGCGTCGCCTCGCGAGGAACGGCTGGGGCTTCGGGAGCCCCGGCCTCAGGAACCATGGGCCGCGACTCCGCACCCACCGCCGCTCCAGGGCAGGCCTCGGGAGACGCCACCTTCAAGGCTTCTCGCGGTGTCGGCACCTCGACATCGGTCGCCTCAACTCCCGCAGGTTCTCATCTCCCGCCCTGTTGCCCGAGGAAGGACTGCTGTGGGCGGCAGGGGAAGCAACCACGGCGGCTGGGTTCTCGCGGGGCCCAGTGAAGCCAGCCGGGTGCAGTCCCCACTCGTCGAAGCCTGGCATCTGCCTCACAAAATCGGCCCTACTAGAGCAAAGATACAAGAGGACACCATTGCTCCAAAGGCCGCCGGGGAAGGATCGCGAGTCAAGACCCTGAGTACCATCCGCAGCGCTTCAGGCGCCAAGTCCTCCTCCTGAAGCCGCATGCGGTCTTTATGCCCCGCAAAGTCCCACATCCGGTGAGAGTGGCGCTGGAGAGGAGCAATGCGACATTGGAGGAACTCCTTCACCACCTTGGGCGCTGACACATTGAGCGCCCTCAAACTCTGAAAGCGGCGCCAGACGAAGGCGAGCCAGGGGCTCGCAAGCACCTCATGATCCCAGCCTAGGTTGGGAACAGCAGGCGAGGTCGGGTGCGAGAGCAAAGGGTTGGGCACTCCGACGTCCACGTACAGCCACCGCTCTCTGAACCTGGCCTCGGGAGAAGGAAGGCTGAAGTCGATCCCTGAAGCGGCCGTCTCTGGCATGGCGGAGAAGCTCACGCACCCTGAGCACTGAGTGGGGTCGCTCAGGCGCAAGGAAAAGAAGTGGCGCAGCAGGGCAACGGAAGGAGGAATGCCTATCATAGCCTCGCAAACAAAAGCAAAGACAACTAGAAGGGTAATGGACTCCGGCCCGAGGTGCATCATACGAATCTGATAATGGGAGCGCACCGCATTGAAGAAGGCAGAAAAGGGGGGAACCAGACCCGCCCATAGGGCATCGGTGAAGAATCAGACCTCCATGACGATCCTATGAAGGGAGGCATGGGACGCAGGCCAGACTGTGGTCCTGCCGCACTCGTTGAAGATCGTGGCAAGGGCGGAGCGGACCTTGTTCAAAGCTTCTGGATTGAGTATGATTGACTGAGCAACGGCGAGGGCCACCGCTGGAGGTGTGCGGTGCGAAGGCGCGGGCTTCTTTCCCCTTCCTTTCTTTGTCGGCGCCATGGAGGTGAAGAGAGGGAAGAACTTGAGCCGGGTTGGTGGCAAAGGCTGGAGCTCGAAGAGGAAGGAAAGGTAGGAGGCGAGCGAGCAGCGGAAAGGAGGAACAACTGTGTGCAACTGCAGGTCCGCTCAGCCGGGTGCACAACAAGGTGTCGTGGGGAAGCGCAGACGCCCACGTCCAATCAATCACCATGCGGCGCCCGAGGCCACATGCTTTTTGGGCCCACGGCGCTTCGTGCTTGCCCCTTCGCCTCTCTGCAAGGCCAAGCCCGGGCGCGCCTTGGGCCCGGGGGCTACTGTCGGCGTTCTGGGAACGGGGGTCCCCAGACTTGCCTGCCTACGGCCTGCGGCGTGGCTCAAGTGGGGGCCCAGCGCGGCCCATCTTCATCAGCACAAGCTCAAGACCCTCGCAAGGGGCCAAGCCTCGTGGGGCGGACGACAGGAAGCTTCCTCAAAAGCAGCCTCATCAGGCAGGATCGCGAGGAGGCGGAGAGATCAAGGCAGGGGTACCTCGCGAGGAGCCCGTGACGCAAGCCATGACGATCGAGACCAGGCGGGCGCCGGCTTGCGCAATGTCCTTGTTTCCCCTTTGGTGCAAAGGAGGCAAGCACATGCCAAGGCATCGGGCAAAGGTTACCATTCCGGTGCAATGAGACCAAGACCAGCAGAGCGGCAGGACGGAGGTCACCGTGGAGCCCAAGACGGCATCATCACCAGTGCTTTTGGCAGCCGAAGACCACCTTTGGTCAGGATAACTTGTACTAGATGTTCCCCTTCAAAATGGCCAATTGTTGGCGCCCTTCCCGCTCATTATTTGGGGAGAGGCCCAGGGCCTCTATAAATAGAGCTAGCCACCATAGAGGAAGGGCATAGAGGGACGAAAAAGAGAGATAGAGATAAAGAGAGAGGCGATTGAACTCACCCAAGCAGTTCATCGCACCAGCTCAAGAACACCTCTCGCAAGGCTGTTCTTCCCTTGTACAGTTCATCATCAGCCCCTGAGGCAATCCACCACACCACACACTGGAGTAGGGTATTACACCACAACGGTGGCCCGAACCAGTATAAACCTCGTGTCCCTTGTGCTGTTTGTTGTTTCCAGCTTAGATCACGCGAGGAGATTAGACGTAGATCGGTAGGGGAGAGATCTCCGTGCGCACCCCAGTGTTCGAACCTCAAGGGTCTGCCGGAACCCGAAATCCGACATCCTGGGGGCGCGACTGGGGGTTTTCGGCACTAATGTGAAAAAATTGCCCTGGGGGGCATGTTGGGGGCGCGAGTTGAGATGCTCTAACAAGAAAGGAATGGGAGAGGAGACACGGCTGTGGGAGCATCTCGGGAGATAGATTCAGCGAGCTGGCCGATGCTCGCCAAGTACGGATCATAGGGCGTGTACGTTTTACCCGCTGGCTGATGTCTACTGCACAACCTTCTTCCTGTAGACTCGTGTTGGCCCTACAAGCGGAGAGTTTTGTAGGACAGTAGAAAATTTTCTTCAAGTGGATGACCTAAGGTTTATCAATCCATGGGAGGCATAGGATGAAGATGGTCTCTCAACCTTGCAACCAAATAACAAAGAGTCTGTTGTGTCCCCAACACATCCAATACAATGGTAAATTGTATAGGTGCACTAGTTCGGTGAAGAGATGGTTATACAAGTGTAATATGGATGGTAGATATAGGTTTTTGTAATCTAGAAATATAAAAACAGCAAGGTAACTAGTAAGAAAAGTGAGCAAAAACGGTATTGCAATGCTTGAAAACAAGGCCTAGGGTTCATACTTTCACTAGTGCAAAGCCTCTTGAGGGAGTCATGGATTAGGGGGTGTCCGGATGGCCGGACTATACTTTCGGCCGGACTCTTGGACTATGAAGATACAAGATTGAAGACTTCGTCCCATGTCCGGGAGGGACTTTCCTTGGTGTGGAAGGCAAGCTTGGCGATACGTATATGTGGATCTCCTACCATTGTAACCGACTCTATGTAACCCTAACCCTATCCGGTGTCTATATAAACCGGAGGGTTTTAGTCCGTAGGACAACACATTCATACACAACAATCATACCATAGGCTAGCTTCTAGGGTTTAGCCTCTCTGATCTCGTGGTAGATCTACTCGTGTACTACCCATATCATCAATATTAATCAAGCAGGACGTAGGGTTTTACCTCCATCAAGAGGGCCTGAACCTGGGTAAAACTTCGTGTCCCTTGCCTCCTGTTACCATCCGGCCTAGATGCACAGTTCGGGACCCCGTACCCGAGATCCGCCGGTTTTGACACCGACATTGGTGCTTTCATTGAGAGTTCCTCTGTGTCGTCGCCGTCAGGCTTGATGGCTCCTACTATCATCGATAGCGATGCAGTCCAGGGTGAGACATTCCTCCCTAGACAGATCTTCGTCTTCGGCGGCTTCGCACTGCGGGCCAATTCACTTGGCCATCTGGAGCAGATCGAAAGCTACGCCCCTGGCCGTCAGGTCAGATTTGGAAGTTTAAACTACACGGCTTACACCCGCGGGGACATAATCCTCGACGGATTCGAGCCACTGCCGAGCGCGCCGCACTATCACAACGAGCATGATCTAGCTCTGCAGCCGAACAGTGCCCTGGAGGCCGCACCCACATCAGCTTCGACCCTTAATTCGGAGCCAACTGCGCCGATCGAGGATGGGTGGTTGGACGCCGCCTCGGGGGCTGCGATCCCAACGGCGATCGAGGCGAACACCAGCCCCGCACTCCGCGAGACTCGTGACTCCAAGGAGCCGGACTCCTCTCCGGACTCCGAACCCTCCGTGCCCCTGCCGATCGAATTCGATTGGGCACCAATCATGGGGTTTACTACCATAGACATCTTTCAGCACTCGCCTTTCGGCGATATTCTGAAGACACTAAAGTCTCTTTCTTTATCAGGAGAGCCCTAGCCGGACTACGGTCAGCAAGGTTGGGGTACGGACGATGAAGAAATTCAAAGCCCACCCACCACCCACTTTGTAGCCACTGTCAACGATTTAACCGACATGCTCGACTTCGACTTCGAAGACATCGACGGTATGGACGCCGATGTAGGAGACGATGAAGAACCAGCACCTATTGGGCCCTGGAAAGCCACCTCGTCATATGACATATACATGGTGGACACCCCAAAAGAAGGAGATGGCGATGGAACAACGGAGGATGACCCCTCCAAGAAACAGCCTAAGCGCCGGCGTCAGCGACGCCGCTCAAAATCCCGCCAAAACAAATACGGTGAGTCCAGCACAGGAGATAATAATACTCCGGAGAGTGCCGAAGAAAACCCCCTCCAGTAAGATTCAGCACAGGAGGATGGAGAAGCCAGCCCTCATGAGAGAGCGGCAGACAGAGAGGTCGAGGACGATAACTATACGCCTCCCTCCGAAGACGAGGCAAGCCTCGACGACGACGAATTCGTCGTGCCAGAGGATCCCGTCGAGCAAGAGCGTTTTCAACGTAGGCTTATGGCCACGGCAAAAAGCCTCAAGAAAAAGCCGCAACAGCTTAGAACTGATCAAGATTTGCTAGTCGATAGATGGACTGAAGTCCTTGCGACCGAAGAGCATAAACTCGAACGCCCCTCCAAGAGCTACCCAAAGCGCAGGTTGCTACCCCGATTAGAGGAGGAAGCACTTAAACCTACATCACCAGCACTTGATACGGCCGACCGGCCACCTCATGGCCGCGATAGAGAGGCCTTTTGGCCCTCCACTCAAGCCGCACCCCGTACCAAGGCACGGGAAAATGCGCCAGACCTACGAGATATGTTGGAGGACAAGGCAAGACAAACAAGATCGATCTACGGATCGCGTGGGCACCCCATGACTCGAGACGATAACCGTCATGCCGGACACAAATCCGGTAGGGCCGAACACAGTAGACAAAGCTCATTGGAGCTACATCATGATATAGCCCACTACAGAGGCGCCGCACACCCACTATGCTTCACAGATGAAGTAATGGATCATCAAATCCCCGAGGGTTTCAAACCCGTAAACATCGAATCATACGATGGCACAACAGACCCTGCGGTATGGATCGAGGATTATCTCCTTCATATCCACATAACCCGCGGCGATGATCTCCACGCCATCAAATACCTCCCACTCAAGCTTAAAGGACCAGCTCGGCATTGGCTTAACAACTTGCCAACAGGATCAATGAGTTGTTGGGAGGACCTGGAAGCCGCATTCCTCGACAATTTCCAGGGCACTTATGTGCGACCACCAGACGCCGATGACCTAAGCCACGTAATTCAGCAGCCAGAGGAATCGGCCAGGCAATTCTGGAAATGGTTCCTAACAAAGAAAAATCAAATGGTGGCTATCCGGACGCAGAGGCCCTAGCAGCCTTCAAGCACAATATCCGTGACGAGTGGCTTGCCCGGCACCTTGGACAGGAAAAGCCGAAATCTATGGCAGCACTCACGACACTCATGACCCGCTTTTGCGCGGGAGAAGACAGCTGGCTTGCTCGTAGCAACAATATGACCAAAAACCCTGGCAATTCGGATACCAGGGATAGTAGTGGCAGGTCGCGTCGCAACAAGCAGAAGCGCCGCATTAACGGCGACAATGCTGAGGATACGGCAGTTAATGCCGGATTCAGAGGCTATAAATCCGGTCAGCGGAAAAAGCCATTCAAAGGAAATCCTAGGGGCCCGTCCAGTTTGGACCGAATACTCGACCGCTTGTGCCAGATACATGGCACCCCCGAAAAGCCGGCCAATCACACCAACAGGGATTGTTGGGTGTTCAAGCAGGCAGGCAAGTTAAACACCGAAAATAAAGACAAGGGGCCGCATAGCGATGATGATGAAGAGCCCCGGCCGCCGAACAACAGTGGGCAGAAGGGTTTTCCCCCACAAGTGTGGACGGTGAACATGATATACGCAACCCACATCCCCAAGAGGGAGCGGAAGTGCGCGTTAAGGGACGTATACGCGGTAGAGCAAGTCGCCCCAAAGTTCAACCCATGGTCCTCCTGCCTGATCACCTTTGATCGAAGGGACCATCCCACTAGCAGCCGTCATGGCGGATTCGCCGCATTGGTTTTAGACCCAATTATTGACGGATTTCATCTCACTAGAGTCCTTATGGACGGCGGCAGCAGCCTGAACCTGCTTTACCAGGATACAATGCGGAAAATGGGCATAGATCCCTCGAGGATTAAGCCCACCAAAACGACCTTTAGAGGCGTAATACCAGGTGTAGAGGCCAACTGTACAGGCTTAGTCACACTGCAAGTGGTCTTCGGATCTCCGGATAATTTCCGAAGCGAGGAGTTAATCTTCTACATAGTCCCATTCCGCAGTGGCTATCACACACTGCTCGGGCAAACCGCATTCACCAAGTTCAATGTGGTACCGCACTATGCATACCTTAAGCTGAAGATGCCAGGCCCTCGAGGAGTAATTACGGTCAATGGAAACACCGAACGCTCCCTCCGAACAGAGGAGCACACGGCGGCCCTTGCAGCGGAGGCACAAAGTAGCCTCTCCAGGCAATTCTCCAGTCCGGTCATTAAACGTCCAGACACCGTCAAGCGCGCCCGGAGTAACCTACAACAAGACCGCCTGGCACGTTCCGAGCAGGCGTAGCAATGCGGCCCCAACCCCAGCCCTCACAAAAATGCGACACCAGTGCTTCGCGTACATAACTACGCTCTAGAAATACCATGGGTACAGGGAGAGGGGCACCATCACAGCACGCCCGAAACATGGCTTAAACCGCACTAGGGGCTGCCAATTTTTTTAATTTTCTCTTACTTTCAGGACTCCATTCTTCGGAAGGCCTGTTCGGCAGTTCAATTGCCGCACAAACGATGCAAGAACCAGGGAAGCAGACAAGCCATGCCGCATTACGGAACTCCCAGGTGGTCTCTATCACGAGCAGTATACCTGTTTCGCATACCATTCCGCAGCCTGCCCCTGGAACAGACATGTTAAATAGTCCAACCTTTTGCTTATCGCATTATTTGTATCGTTCTGCTTTGATCGTAGCCCTTTTTAATAAACAATGCATAGCCTTTGTCTATTTTTGCATTACTCTTTTTTTTACAAATATATGTTCCTTAACGACATGTTGCACCCGTACACTTTGGTACGGCCAAAATATGCCAGGGGCCTTAGTACCCCTCAATATGGTGTGAGAAGCCCGAACACTTCAACAAGTGCGGCACCTCGAACTTATAGCATTATATGCATCGGCTCCGAATCATGTCTTGGGTCAATAGTTGGGTTTGCCCGGCTCCTATGTTTTGGTGCCTTACGTTCCGCTATATCGGCAAGATAGCACCAGGAGAACTACTGCGATTGTGCCCCAGTTGAGCTGGGTCGAGCACCTCAGTAGAGAAAGCTAAAACTGACTGTCATGATGAAGTGAGAGCTGGTCGCTGTTCAAGAGGTTTTTCGAGTCCCTAAAGACTTATGCCGCTTAGAGCGAGGAGCCGGCTTTGTCCGGCCAAGGCGTGGATAGCGCCCCGAACTCGGTCTTCCGAATACCAGGGGCTTCGCCGAAATTTAAAATTATAGAATTCTATGGCTAAGTGAGAGTGTTCAAGCATTATAGTCCGATTGCCTTGTTCATTGTGTTGAGCGCCTCCCTCGAAGGACCCAAACATGGGAAAAAGAGCGCTCAGGTTTATCCCCGAACACCCCAGCACTAGCGGCACGGGGGCAGAAGCCGACGACTCGCCATGTCTTAGAATTGATAAACAGCCGCACAGAAGGTAATATTTTAAATTCCAACAGCATTGCTTAGCGCATATGAACAAAGTTTTCAGCGCATAGGACAAAACGAGCGAGTTTTACTCAAAAATTACATCCCTGGAACATTCATCCGCCATAAGGCGGGCACCCTTTAGAACATCCTTATAATAATTATCGGACTTGCGATGCTCTTTCCCCGGCGGTGGCCCGTCCTTCACAAGCTTCTCAGCATCCAGCTTGCCCCAGTGCACCTTAGCACGGGCAAGGGCCCTACGGGCACCTTCAATGCAGACGGAGCGCTTGATAACTTCGAGCCTTGGACAGGCCCCCACCAGCCGCCGCACCAGCCCGAAATAGCTCCCAGGCAGAGCCTCTCCAGGCCACAGCCGAACTATGAGGCCCTTCATGGCCTGTTTGGCCTCCTTGTGGAGCTCGACCAGTTGCTTCAGCTGGTCGCTCAGGGGAACGGGGTGTCCGGCCTCAGCATACTGAGACCAGAACACCTTCTCTATCGAATTGCCCTCCTTGGCTCGATAGAATGCGGCGACATCGGACACACTACGGGGACGATCTGCGAACGCTCCTGGAGAGCTCCGGATTCGGGTAAGTAACAAGTAACTCACGTTTATGTGTTTGGTTTGCATAAAGAATGCCTTACCCGCCGCTATCTTTTTTGCCTCATCCAACTCCTGGAGGGTCTTCTGGGATTCGGCCTTGGCAGACTTGACATTTTCAATAGCCACCGCGAGCTCGGACGCTCGCGTCTTTGAGTCAAGCTCCAAACTCTCATGTTTTTCCATAAGAGCCTGGAGCTCTTGCCGCACCTTGCCAACCTCGGCCTCATACTTCTCCCGCTCGGTGCGCTCCGTGGCCGCCGTCTTCTCGGCCTTGAGCAGCACTTGCTTAAGGGTCGCCCCTCAGACGTGGCCCCTACAAATAGCCACGTTAATCCTGTCATTTTTTGCAATTGCACTTATATATATATATATATTTAAACAAGGTATTTCTTACCTTCCTCCTCCTCGAGCTGCTTCTTGGCACGCCCAAGCTCTTGCTTGGACTGCTCGAGGTTCTGCTTTAGCGTGTCCACTTCCGCAGTCAGTGCGGCGGACGCCAGCAGGGAAGCCTGCATACGCATATTGACTCCTTTTTGTTAGACTCCTATGAATTTTATTTGATCCTCTATTCGGCTTTTCTTCCCGAATGCCAAACAGAGCATCAGGGGCTACTATCTATGCGGTAATATTTTTTACACATGCTTTACTTACCTCAAAGCCTGTTAAAAGGCTAGTACAAGCTTCAGTCAGTCCGCTCTTGGCGGACTGAACCTTCTGGACCACCGCACTCATAATGGCGCGGTGCTCCTCGTTGATGGAGGCGCCTTTGAGCGCCTCCAACAGATTGTCCGGCGCCTCCGGTTGGACGGGGGTCACCGGCACGGAGGGCCTGCTCCTCTTGGAAGGGGGTCGCCCGCCGGACTCTGGAACCTTTGAAGGTTCCGAAGCGGTGTCCGGCCTAGAGCCGGACTTGGAGCCCTGGGAGATTTTATCCCCTTCACCCCTGGAGTCCGGGAGGTCGCCTTGCGGCGCCTCCAGGACCACCTCCTCCTGGCTTGGAACCTGTTGGGACAACACTTCAGCGTCATCCGTAGGGTAGGGGGAGGAAGCCGTCGGAAGCGAATTCACATCCGACGAGTCCAGTGAACCGCTCGACGACGCGTCGAGCCGGTCTTTGGGTGGGCTGCATAATCATATTCGACATAAGGGAAAGCTGTGCAATAAAGGAATACTATGAATTACTCTGGTATCCGAATACTTACGATTTCGCTAGGGGCTTGGCCCTGGGCAGCCACTCCTCTTCGCCGTCGTCGGCGTTGGTGGAATAGTCCGGAGGAAGGGTTTTCCCCTTCTTGGACCCTTCGGCCTCCCCAGTTGGGGCGGCCTTCCTTTTCTTCCCTTCCCTCGCTGGAGGGGGAGAGGTCTCTTCTTCCTCCTCCTCCTCGTCTTCATGGGAGGAGTACGTCTTGGAGTCGTCGGATGATGGATCCGACGCCTCCTGGCGCCGGGCACTCTTTCGAGTCCCTGTGGCCTTCTTCTTGGCCTTCTTCTCCGGCACCACATAGGGTGCCGGAACCAGCAGCTTCACCAAACGAGCATCCGCTGGGCCTTCGGGCAAAGGAGCCGGACAGTTGATCTGTCTGGGCGTCTCCTGCCAATCCTGTCAAAGGTAAGGGAGCTTAGCTCCCGCATGGAGTCAAACTATGAAAAACTGATACCCTGTAGAAGGTAAAAATAGCTTACCGCACGAGCATGACGTTGCGTGCTGAATCCGCGATCCTCGGTAGAGGATGCGGGGGCCTCGGCGCCTTTGAAAAGCACCTTCTAGGCATCTTCGTACGTCGTGTCGAAGAGCCTGCTCAGAGTTCGGTGCTGTGCCGGGTTGAACTCCCACAGGTTGAAAGCCCGTTGTTGACATGGGAGGATCCGGCGGATGAGCATAACCTGGACTACGTTGACAAGCTTGAGCTGCTTGTCCACCAGGGTTTGGACGCATGTTTGGAGTCCGGTCAGCTCTCCTTTTTTACCCCACGACAGGCCCGTCTCTTTCTAGGAGGTGAGCCGCGTAGGGGGTCCGGATCGGAACCCTGGGGCTGCGACCCACTTAGGATCACGCGGCTCGGTGATGTAAAACCACCCTGATTGCCACCCCTTTAGGGTCTCCACAAAGGAGCCCTCGAGCCATAAGACATTGGGCATCTTGCCCACCATGGCGCCTCCGCACTCCACCTGGTTGCCACGCACCACCTTTGGCTTGACATTGAAAGTCTTGAGCCATAGGCCGAAATGGGGGCGGATGCGGAGGAAAGCCTCGCACACGACGATAAACGCCGAGATGTTGAGGACAAAGTTTGGGGCCAGATCATGGAAATCCAGGCCATAGAAGAACATGAGCCCCCGGACAAATGGGTGGAGAGGGAAACCCAGTCCGCGGAGGAAATGGGGGAGGAACACCACCCTCTCATGGGGCCTAGGGGTGGGGATGAGCTGCCCCTCTTCGGGAAGCCGGTGCGCAATGTCATTAGACAAGTATCCGGCCTTCCTTAGTCTTTTGATGTGTCCCTTCGTAACGGAGGAGACCATCCACTTGCCTCCTGCTCCGGACATGGCTGGAGAAGGTTGAGGTGGGGAGTGCGGACTTGGGCGCTAGAACCCGAGTGCGCGAAAATGGATAGGCAAAGGAGGAAGAAGGCGTAGGTGAAAAGGTGGATCCTTATCCCCTTATATGGGTGGACGCGACTATGCGTCCCCACCAGCCTGGTAAAACTCGCTTATCTCCCAAGCGCCGTAATCAATGGCGCGGTTGGGTTACCCACGCCCGTATTGATGAGAATCCCGGAATAAGGAGACACGATCTCTGCTTTAACAAGACGTGCCAAGGAAACCGCCTCGCATAACACGCTGAGGTGGAACAGTAAAACTATTTGAATAAAGGCTTGGCCGTGGTGTGATGTCACACTACGGAATACGTCAGTAGATTAGATTTGTGTAAATATTATTCTCTCTGTGGCAATATGTGGAAATTTATTTTGCAGAGCCGGACACTACCTTTGTGTTCAAAATCTTCTATGAAGTACTTGGGGGAGGAACCCGCCTTGCAATGCCGAAGACAATCTGCGCGCCGGACTCGTTGTCATTGAAGCCTAGTTCAGGGGCTACTGAGGGAGTCCTGGATTAGGGGGTGTCCGGATGGCCGGACTATACCTTCGGCCGGACTCCTGGACTATGAAGATACAAGATTGAAGACTTCGTCTCATGTCCGGGAGGGACTTTCCTTGGCGTGGAAGGCAAGCTTGGCGATACGGATATGTGGATCTCCTACCATTGTAACCGACTCTATGTAACCCTAACCCTATCCGGTGTCTATATAAACCGGAGGGTTTTAGTCAGTAGGACAACACATTCATACACAACAATCATACCATAGGCTAGCTTCTAGGGTTTAGCCTCTCTGATCTCGTGGTAGATCTACTCGTGTACTACCCATATCATCAATATTAATCAAGCAGGACATAGGGTTTTACCTCCATCAAGAGGGCCCGAACCTGGGTAAAACTTCGTGTCCCTTGCCTCCTGTTACCATCCGGCCTAGACGCACAGTTCGGGACCCCCTACCTGAGATCCGTCAGTTTTGACACCGACACCTCTCAACAATGATAACATAACTGGATCATATAACAACCCCTCAATGTGCAACAAAGAATCACTCCAAAGTTTCTATCGAAGAACGTAGGACGAAAACGTGCATCACCCCCTATGCATAGATTACCCCAATGTCACCTCGGGAATCTGCAAGTTGAGTGCGAAAACATACATCAAGTGAATCAATAGAACATCCCATTGTCACCACAGATATCTGATACGTCTCCATCGTATCTACTTTTCCAAACTCTTTTGCCCTTGTTTTGGACTCTAATTTGCATGATTTGAATGGAACTAACCCGGACTGACGCTGTTTTCAGCAGAATTGCCATGTTATTATTTTTTGCAAAAATAAAAGTTCTTGGAATGACCTGAAGCTTCACGGAGATTATTTTTGGAATAAATAAAAAAATATTGGCGAAAGAATCAACCAGAGGGGACCCACACCCTCTCCACAAGGTTGGAGGGCGTGCCCTCCGGTCTTGTGGGTCCCATAGACCTCCACCGACCTCAACTCCAACTCCATATATTCACATCCAGGGAGAAAAAAATCAGAGAGAAGGATTCATCACGTTTTACGATACAAAGCCGCCGTCATCGTCTGTTCTTCATTGGGAGGCCAATCCGGAGTCCGTTCGGGGCTCTAGAGAGGGGAAATAGTTGCCATCATCATCACCAACCTTCCTCCATCACCAATTTCATGATGCCTACCACCCTGCGTGAGTAATTCCATCGTAGGCTTGCTAGACGGTGATGGGTTAGATGAGATTTACCATGTAATCGAGTTAGTTTTGTTAGGGTTTGATCCCTAGTATCCACTATGTTCTAAGATTGATGTTGCTATGACTTTGCTATGCCTAATACTTGTCACTAGGGCCTGATTGCCATGATTTCAGATCTGAACCTATTATGTTTTCATGAATATATTTGTGTTCTTGATGCTATCTTGCAAGTTATAGTCACCTACTATGTGTTATGATCCGGCAACCCCATAGTGACAATAGTCGGGACACTTCCCGGTGATGACCGTAGTTTGAGGAGTTCATGTATTCACTAAGTGCTAATGCTTTGGTCTGGTTCTCTATTAAAAGGAGGCCTTAATATCCCTTAGTTTCCAATAGGACCCCACTGCCACGGGAGGGTGATAACTCACAAGTATAGGGGATCAACTGTAGCCTCTTTCAATAAGTAAGAGTGTCGAACCCAACGAGGAGCTAAAGGTAGAGTAAATATTCCGTCAAGCTCTATCGACCACCGATACAACTCTACGCACGCTTAACGTTCGCTTTACCTAGAACAAGTATGAAACTAGAAGTACTTTGTAGGTGTTGTGGGATAGGTTTGCAAGAATATAAAGATCACATAAAAAATTAGGGGTTGTTTTAGGTAAAGAAGCAATAAAGTTAGTATAGTGAGTGTGGAAAAGTGGTGGTAGGAGTTGCGAAATTGTCCCTAAGCAATTGACTACTTTACTAGACCGATAGCAAGTTTTATGTGGGAGAGGCCACTGCTAGCATGTCATCCCTGACTTAGGATTCTATGCACTTATGGTTGGAACTATTAGCAAGCATTCGCAACTACTAATGTTCATTAAGGCAAAACCCAACCATAGCATTAAGATATATTGGTCCCCCTTCAATCCCGTATGCATCAATTTCTATGCTAGGTTGAAGCTTCTGTCACTCTTGCCCTCCAATACATAGTCCTATCAACATACAACTAACCCTATGGTGTGATTGTTGGGGAACGTAGCAGAATTTTAAAATTTTCTACGCATCACCAAGATCAATCTATGAAGTCATCTAGCAATGAGGGAGAGGGGAGTGCATCTACATACCCTTGTAGATCGCGGAAGCGTTCAAGAGAACAGGGTTGATGGAGTCGTACTCGTCGTGATCCAAATCACCGATGACCTAGCACCGAACGGAAGGCACCTCCACGTTCAACACACGTACGGTTGGGAAGACGTCTCCTCCTTCTTGATCCAGCAAGGGAAGGAGAGATTGATGGAGATCCAGTAGCACGACGGCGTGGTGGTGGAAGCAGCGGTGATCTCAGCAGGGCTTCGCCAAGCTCCAACGAGAGAGAGAGAGAGAGGTGTTACGTGGGGAGAGGGAGGGGCCAGGGACTTGGTGCGGCTGCCCTCCCTCCCCCCCACTATGTATAGGGCCCCTAGGGGGGCGTCGTCCCTAGAGATTGGATCTCAAGGGGGGGGGGGGCCAAGGGGGGTGGCTTGCCCCCCAAGCCAAGTGGGGCGCCCCCACCCCTAGGGTTTCCAACCCTAGGCGCAGGGGGAGGCCCAAGGGGGGCGCACCAGCCCACCAGGGGCTGGTTGCCTTCCCCACTTCAGCCCATGGGGCCCTTCGGGATAGGTGGCCCCACCCGGTGGACCCCCGGGACCCTTCCGGTGGTCCCGGTACAATACCGATTACCCCCGAAACCTTCCCGATGGCCGAAACTTGACTTCCTATATATAAATCTTCAACTCCGTACCATTCCGGAACTCCTCATGATGTCCGGGATCTCATCTAGGACTCCGAACAACTTTCGGGTTACCGCATACTAATATCTCTACAACCCTAGCGTCACCGAACCTTAAGTGTGTGGACCCTACGGGTTTGGGAGACATGCAGACATGACCGAGACGACTCTCTGGTCAATAACCAACAGCGGGATCTAGATACCCATGTTGGCTCCCACATGTTCCATGATGATCTCATCGGATGAACCACGATGTCGAGGATTCAATCAATCCCGTATACAATTCCCTTTGTCAATCGGTACGTTACTTGCCCGAGATTCGATCGTCGGTATCCCAATACCTTGTTCAATCTCATTACCGACAAGTCACTTTACTCATACCGTAATGCATGATCCTGTGACCAAACACTTGGTCACATTGAGCTCATTATGATGATGCATTACCGAGTGGGCCCAGAGATACCTCTCCTTCATACGGAGTGACAAATTCCAGTCTCGATCTGTGTCAACCCAACAGATACTTTCGGGGATACCTGTAGTATACCTTTATAGTCACCCAGTTACGTTGTGACGTTTGGTACACCCAAAGCACTCCTACGGCATCCGGGAGTTACACGATCTCATGGTCTAAGGAAATGATAGTTGACACTGGAAAAGCTCTAGCAAACGAACTACACGATCTTGTGCTATGCTTAGGATTGGTCTTGTCCATCACATCATTCTCCTAATGATGTGATCCCGTTATCAATGACATCCAATCTCCATAATCAGGAAACCGTGACTATCTATTGATCAACGAGCTAGTTAACTAGAGGCTTACTAGGGACATGTTATGGTCTATGTATTCACACATGTATTATGATTTCCGGATAACACAATTATAGCATGAACAATAGACAATTATCATGAACAAGGAAATATAATAATAATCATTTTATTATTGCCTCTAGGGCATATTTCCAACAGTCTCCCACTTGCACTAGAGTCAATAATCTAGTTACATTGTGATGAATCGAACACCCATAGAGTTCTGGTGTTGATCATGTTTTGCTCGAGGAAGAGGTTTAGCCAACGGATCTGCGACATTCAGGTCCATATGCACTTTGTAAATATCTATGTCTCCATTTTGAACATTTTCACGAATGGAGTTGAAGCGACGCTTGATATGCCTGGTCTTCCTGTGAAACCTGGGCTCCTTGGCAAGGGCAATAGCTCCAGTGTTGTCACAGAAGAGAGTCATCAGGCCCGACGCATTGGGAATAACTCCTAGGTCGGTAATGAACTCCTTCACCCAGATTGCTTCTTATGCTGCCTCCGAGGCTGCCATGTACTCCGCTTCACATGTAGATCCCGCCACTACGCTTTGCTTGCAACTGCACCAGCTGATTGCCCCACCATTCAAAATATACACATATCCGGTTTGTGAATTAGAGTCATCCAGATCTGTGCCGAAGCTAGCATCGACGTAACCCTTTACGACGAGCTCTTCATCACCTCCATACACGAGAAACATATCCTTAGTCCTTTTCAAGTACTTCAGGATATTCTTGACCGCTGTCCAGTGTTCCATGCCGGGATTACTTTGGTACCTTCCTACTAAACTTATGGCAAGCTTTACATCAGGTCTGGTACACAACATGGCATACATGATAGACCCTATGGCCGAGGCATAGGGGACGACACTCGTCTTTTCTCTATCTTCTGCCATGGTCGGGCATTGAGCTGTGCTCAATCTCACACCTTGCAATACATGCAAGAATCCCTTCTTGGACTGATCCATATTGAACTTCTTCAATATCTTGTCAAGGTATGTACTTTGTGAAAGACCAATAAGGCGTCTCGATCTATCTCTATAGATCTTGATGCCTAATATATAAGCAGCTTCTCCAAGGTCCTTCATTGAAAAACACTTGTTCAAGTAGGCCTTTATGCTTTCCAAGAATTCTATATCATTTCCCATCAATAGTATGTCATCCACATATAATATGAGAAATGCTACGGAGCTCCCACTCACTTTCTCGTAAACGCAGGCTTCTCCATAAGTCTGCATAAACCCAAACGCTTTGATCATCTCATCAAAACGAATGTTCCAACTCCGAGATGCTTGCACCAGCCCATAGATTGAGCGTTGGAGCTTGCACACCTTGTCAGCATTCTTAGGATCGACAAAACCTTCCGGCTGCATCATATACAATTCTTCCTTAAGGAAACCATTAAGGAATGCCGTTTTGACGTCCATTTGCCATATCTCATAATCATAGAATGCGGAAATTGCTAGCATGATTCAGACGGACTTCAGCTTCGCTACGGGTGAGAAAGTCTCATCATAGTCAACCCCTTGAACTTGTCGATAACCCTTAGCAACAAGCCGAGATTTATAGATGGTCACATTACCATCCGCGTCTGTCTTCTTCTTAAAGATCCATTTATTTTCTATGGCTCGCCGATCAACGGGCAAGTCAGTCAAAGTCCATACTTCGTTTTCATACATGGATCCTATCTCGGATTTCATGGCTTCCAGCCATTTGTCGAAATTTGGGCCCGCCATCGCTTCTTCATAGTTCGAAGGTTCACCATTGTCCAACAACATGATTTCCTGGATAGGGTTGCCATACTACTCTGGTGCGGAACGCGTCCTTGTGGACCTTCGAAGTTCAGTAGCAACTTGATCTGAAGTTTCATGGTCATCATCATTAACTTCCTCCCTAGTCGGTGCAGACACCTCATGAACAATTTCCTGAGCTGCGCCACTCTCCGGTTCAAGAGGCAATACCTCATCAAGTTCTACTTTCCTCCCACTTACTTATTTCGAGAGAAACTCTTTCTCTAGAAAGGATCCATTCTTGGCAACAAAGGTCTTGCCTTCGGATCTAAGATAGAAGGTATACCCAATAGTTTCTTTAGGGTATCCTATGAAGACGCATTTTTCCGATTTGGGTTCGAGCTTTTCAGGTTGAAGTTTCTTGACATAAGCATCGCATCCCCAAACTTCTGAAAACGACAGCTTAGGTTTCTTGCCAAACCACAATTCATATGGTGTCGTCTCAACGGATTTCGACGGAGCCCTATTTAAAGTGAATGCGGCAGTCTCTATAGCATAACCCCAAAATGATAGCGGTAGATCGGTAAGAGACATCATAGATCGTACCATATCCAATAGGGTGTGATTACGACGTTCGGACACACCATTATGCTATGGTGTTCCAGGCGGCGTGAGTTGTGAAACTATTCCACATTTCCTTAAGTGCGTGCCAAATTCGCGACTCAAATATTCTCCCCCACGATCTGATCATAAGAACTTGATTTTCCTGTCATGTTGATTCTCAACCTCACTCTGAAATTCCTTGAACTTTTCAAAGGTCTCAGACTTGTGTTTCATTAAGTAGACATACCCATATCTACTTAAGTCATCAGTGAGGGTGAGGACATAATGATAGCCACCGCGAGCCTCAACGCTCATTGGACCGCACACATCAGTATGTATGATTTCCAATAAGTTGGTTGCTCGCTCCATTGTTCCGGAGAACGGAGTCTTGGTCATTTTACCCATGAGGCATGGTTCGCACGTGTCAAATGATTCATAATCAAGAGACTCCAAAAGTCCATCTGCATGGAGTTTCTTCATGCGTTTGACACCAATGTGACCAAGGCGGTAGTGCCACAAGTATGTGGGACTATCATTATCAACCTTACATCTTTTGGCATTCACACTATGAATGTGTGTAACATCACATTCGAGATTAAATAAGAATAAACCATTGACCAGCGGGGCATGACCATAAAACATGTCTCTCATGTAAATAGAACAACCATTATTCTTAGATTTAAATGAGTAGCCATCTCACATTAAACAAGATCCAGATACAATGTTCATGCTCAAAGCTGGTACTAAATAACAATTATTGAGGTTTAAAACTAATCCTGTAGGTAAATGCAGAGGTAGCGTGCCGACGGCGATCACATTGACCTTGGAACCATTCCCGACGCGCATCGTCACCTCGCCCTTTGCCAGTCTCCGTTTATTCTGTAGTTCCTGTTTTGAGTTACAAATATGAGCAACTGCACCGGTATCAAATACCCAGGAGCTACTACGAGCGCTGGTAAGGTACACATCAATAACATGTATATCACATATACCTTTGGTATTGCCGGCCTTCTTTTCCGCTAAGTACTTGGGGCAATTCCGCTTCCAGTCATCGTTTCCCTTGCAATAAAAGCACTCAGTCTCAGGCTTGGGTCCATTCTTTGAGTTCTTCCCGACAGCTTGCTTACCGGGAACGGCAACTCCCTTGCCATCCTTCTTGAAGTTCTTTTTACCCCCGCCTTTCTTGAACTTAGTGGTTTTATTCACCATCAACACTTGATGTTCCTTTTTGATTTCCACCTCTGCTAATTTCAGCATTGAATATACCTCGGGAATGGTCTTTTCCATCCCCTGCATATTGAAGTTCATCACAAAGCTCTTGTAGCTAGGTGGGAGCGACTGAAGGATTCTGTCAACGACCGCATCATCCGGGAGATTAACTCCTAGCTGAGACAAGCAGTTATGCAGCCCAGACATTTTGAGTATGTGCTCACTGACAGAACTGTTCTCCTCCATCTTACAATTGTAGAACTTGTCAGAGACTTCATATCTATCGACCCGGGCGTGAGCTTGGAAAACCATTTTCAGCTCTTGGAACATCTCATATGCACCGTGTTGCTCAAAACGCTTTTGGAGCCCCGGTTCTAAGCTGTAAAGCATGCCACACTAAACCAAGGAGTAATCATCACTACGTGTCTGCCAAGCGTTCATAACGTCTTGTTTTGCAGGGAAAACAGGTGCTTCACCTAGCGGTGCATCAAGGACATATGCTTTCCTGGCAGCTATGAGGATAATCCTGAGGTTACGGACCCAGTCTGTGTAGTTGCTGCCATCGTTTTTCAGCTTGGTTTTCTCTAGGAACGCGTTGAAGTTGAGGGCAACATTAGCGTGGGCCACTTGATCTACAAGACGTATTGCAAAGATTTTAGACTAAGTTCATGATAATTAAGTTCATCTAATCAAATTATTTAATGAACTCCCACTCAGATAGACATCCCTCTAGTCATCTAAGTGATACATGATCCGATTCAACTAGGCCGTGTCCGATCATCACGTGAGACAAACTAGTCATCATCGGTGAACATCTTCATGTTGATCGTATCTTCTATACGACTCATGTTCGACCTTTCGGTCTTCCGTGTTCCGAGGCCATGTCTGTACATGCTAGGCTCGTCAAGTCAACCTAAGTGTATTGCGTGTGTAAATCTGGCTTACACCCATTGTATGCGAATGTTAGAACCTATCACACCCGATCATCACGTGGTGCTTCGGAACAACGGACCTTAGCAAAGGTGCACAGTTAGGGGGAACACTTTCTTGAAATTATTGTGAGGGATCATCTTATTTACTACCGTCGTTCTAAGCAAATAAGAAGTAAAAACATGATAAACATCACATGCAATCAAATAGTGACATGATATGGCCAATATCATTTGCTCCTTTTGATCTCCATCTTCGGGGCGCCATGATCATCATCGTCACCGGCATGACACCATGATCTCCGTCATCATGATCTCCATCATCGTGTCTTCATGAAGTTGTCTCGTCATCTATTACTTCTACTACTATGGCTAACGGTTTAGCAATAAAGTAAAGTAATTACATGACGTTTATGTTGACACGCAGGTCATAAATAAATTAAGACAACTCCTATGGCACCTGCCGGTTGTCATATTCATTGACATGCAAGTCGTGATTCCTACTACAAGAACAAGATCAATCTCATACATCACATATATCATTCATCACATCCTTTTGGCCATATCACATCACAAGGCACATGCTGCAAAAACAAGTTAGACGTCCTCTAATTGTTGTTGCAAGTTTTTACGTGTCTGCTATAGGTTTCTAGCAAGAACGTTTCTTACCTACACCAAAACCACAACGTGATATGCCAATTTCTATTTACAATTCATAAGGACCCTTTTCATTGAATCCGATCCAACTAAAGTGGGAGAGACAGACACCCGCCAGCCACCTTATGCAACTAGTGCATGCCAGGCGATGGAACCAGTCTCACGTAAGCGTACATGTAAGGTCGGTCTGGGCCGCTTCATCCCACGATGCCGCCAAATCAAGATAAGACTAGTAACGGCAAGTAAATTGACAAAATCAACGCCCACAACAACTTGTGTTCTACTTGTGCATAGAAACTACGCATAGACCTGGCTCTGATACCACTGTTGGGGAACGTAGCAGAATTTTAAAATTTTCTACGCATCACCAAGATCAATCTATGGAGTCATCTAGCAATGAGGGAGAGGGGAGTGCATCTACATACCCTTGTAGACCGCGAGCGGAAGCGTTCAAGAGAACAGGGTTGATGACTCGTCGTGATCCAAATCACCGATGACCTAGCGTCGAACGGAAGGCACCTCCGTGTTCAACACACGTACGGTTGGGAAGACGTCTCCTCCTTCTTGATCCAGCAAGGTAAGGAGAGGTTGATGGAGATCCAGCAGCACGACGACGTGGTGGTGGAAGCAGCGGTGATCTCGGCAGGCTTCGCCAAGCTCCAACGAGAAAGAGAGAGAGGTGTTACGTGGGGAGAGGGAGGGGCCAGGGACTTGGTGCGGCTGCCCTCCCTCCCCCCACTATATATAGGGCCCCTAGGGGTGGCGCCGGCCCTAGAGATTGGATCTCAAGGGGGGCGGTGGCCAAGGGGGGTGGCTTGCCCCCAAGCCAAGTGGGGCGCCCCCACCCCTAGGGTTTCCAACCCTAGGAGCAGGGGGAGGCCCAAGGGGGGTGCACCAGCCCACTAAGGGCTGGTTCCCTTCCCCACTTCAGCCCATGGGGCCCTCCGGGATAGGTGGCCCCACCCAGTGGACCCCCGGGACCCTTCCGGTGGTCCTGGTACAATACCGATTACCCTCGAAACCTTCCCGATGGCCGAAACTTGACTTCCTATATATAAATCTTCACCTCCGGACCATTTCAGAACTCCTCGTGACGTCCGGGATCTCATTCGAGACTCCGAACAACTTTCGGGTTACCGCATACTAATATCTCTACAACCCTAGCGTCACCGAACCTTAAGTGTGTAGACCCTACGGGTTCGGGAGACATGCATACATGACCGGGACGACTCTCCGGTCAATAACCAACAGCGGGATCTGGATACCCATGTTGGCTCCCAAATGTTCCACGATGATCTCATCGGATGAACCACGATGTCGAGGATTCAATCAATCCCGTGTACAATTCCCTTTGTCAATCGGTACGTTACTTGCCCGAGATTCGATCATCGGTATCCCAATACCTCGTTCAATCTCGTTACCGGCAAGTCACTTTACTCGTACCGTAATGCATGATCCCGTGACCAAACACTTGGTCACATTGAGCTCATTATGATGATGCATTACCGAGTGGGCCCAGAGATACCTCTCCGTCATACGGAGTGACAAATTCCAGTCTCGATCCGTGTCAACCCAACAGATACTTTCGGGGATACCTGTAGTATACCTTTATAGTCACCCAGTTACGTTGTGACGTTTGGTACACCCAAAGCACTCCTACGGCATCCGGGAGTTACACGATCTCATGGTCTAAGGAAATGATACTTGACACTGGAAAAGCTCTGGCAAACGAACTACATGATCTTGTGCTATGCTTAGGATTGGGTCTTGTCCATCACATAATTCTCCTAATGATATGATCCCGTTATCAATGACATCCAATGTCCATAATCAGGAAACCGTGACTATCTATTGATCAATGAGCTAGTTAACTAGAGGCTTACTAGGGACATGTTATGGTCTATGTATTCACACATGTATTATGATTTCCGGATAACACAATTATAGCATGAACAATATACAATTATCATGAACAAGGAAATATAATAATAATAATCATTTTATTATTGCCTCTAGGGCATATTTCCAACAGTGATCCACGCGCGCGCTCATATGATGGGCACCAAAGGACAGCAACATAACCACAAGCAAATTAAACCAATTATAGCAATTCACCAATTACCGATAGGACAATGAAAATCTACTTAGACATCATAAGATGGCAACACATCATTGGATAATAATATGAAGCATAAAGCACCATGTTCAAGTAGAGGGTACAACGGGTTGCGGGAGAGTGGACCGCTGTAGATAGATGGGGGAAGGTGATGAAGATGTTGGTGAAGATGACGGAGGTGTTGGTGTAGATCGCCATCACACGATGATAGCCCCGGCGGCGTTCTGACACCACCGGGAGAGAGAGGGAGAGAGCGCCTTCTTATTGTTCTTCCTTGACCTTCTCCATAGATGGGAGAAGGGTTTACCCTCTGGTCCATGGCCTCCATGGCAGCGGAGGGGCGAGAGCCCCTCCGAAATTGGATCCGTTTCTCTATCTCTCTCTCTATTTCAGCGCTCCAGATTCTGGCCTTTCACCGTTTCTTATATTCCCGGAGATCCGTAACTCTGATTGGGCTGAAATTTTAACACGATTTGTATCTGGATATTCGCTTTCTTTCAGCAAAAGAAGGGCACCAACCGCCTTACGGGGTGGCCACGAGGGTCAGGGGCGCACCCCCCCCTCGGGCATCGTCTCGTGTTGATTCTTCTTCCCAGAAATCACATATATTCCCAAAAAAATCTCCATAAGTTTTTATCCCGTTTGGACTCCGTTTGATATGCATTTTCTGCGAAACAAAAAACATGCAACAAACAGGAACTGACACTGGGCACTGGATCAATATGTTAGTCCCAAAAATAGTATAAAAAGTTGCCAAAAGTATATGAAAGGTTTATAATATTGGCATGGAACAATCAAAAATTATAGATACGACGGAGATGTATCAGAGGGCAGGACAAAAGATGTCATGCAAGTTCTTTTCCACAAGCACGTATGACTATATTCAGAATACATGCCTACATTATATTGATGAATTGGAGCTAGTTCTGTGTCACCCTATGTTATAACTGTTGCATGATGAATGACATCCGACATAATTATCCATCATTGATCCATTGCCTACAAGCTCGTTTCATATTGATCTTTGCTAAGTTACTTTTCCGTTGCCTCTTTACAATTGCTACGAAACTGCTATTGTTACTTTTGCCACTATTACCGTTATTTCCATACTACTTTTCTATAGATATTAAGTCTTTTAGGTGTGGTTGAATTGACAACTCAGCTGCTAATACTTGAGAATATCCTTTGGCTCCCCTTGTGTCGAATCAATAAATTTGGGTAGAATACTCTACCCTTGAAAACTGTTGCGATCCCCTATACTTGTGGGTTATCAAGACCTTTTTTTGGCGCCATTGCCGGGGAGCATAGCTCTATTCTTTGAGCCACTTGGGATTTATATGTGTCGATCACTATGAGGAATTTGAAAGATCAAAGAACCAATATTTTCCCCTCAACTACGTGGGAAGGTAAGGAACTGTCATCTAGCTCTACACTTGATTCACCTTCTGTTTTCAGTAAACTTGCGAGACCTGCACCTGCTATTGTTCGATATGTCACATGTTATTGATGATGCCACTTATACTATGCATGATGCTTATGATGAAACTACTTCTCTGCTTGATAATACTATGCCACTAGGTGAATTTCTTGATGAACAACTTGCTAGGGTTAGAGAGAATGAATTACTGAAACTGATGATATTATTGAATCTGAAGATTATGATTCTTCCCCTAGATATGAATTTCCTGTTGTACCTGAGGGTTATATTATGGATGAGGAAATTGCTAGAGACTTTCTTGCTTGTAATGATAGAGATGATCTTAAGAAACTGTTAGCTAAGCTGAAAGAAAAGTCCTTGAATGCTAGAATGCAATATGACCCTATGTTTGCTACTTCAACTATCTTTGTTACTGATAAGGATTATGAATTCTCTGTCGATCCTGAGTTAATTACTTTGGTAGAATCTGGTCCTTTCTATGGTTATGAATCTAAAACTGTTGTGGCACATCTTACTAAATTGAATGATATAGCCACCGTATTTTCCCATGAGGAAAAAATTCTCTATTACTATATCTCAAATTGTTTCCTTCCTCGTTAAAGGGTGATGCTAAGTTATGGTTTAATTCTCTTGCTCCTGGTTGTGTGCATAGTCCCCAGGATATGATTTACTACTTCTCTGAAAAATATTTCCCTGCTCATAAGAAACAAGCTGCCTTACGGGAAATATTTAACTTTGTGCAAATTGAAGAAGAGAGTCTCCCACAAGCGTGGGGGAGGCTTCTCCAATTACTTAATGCTTTGCCTGATCATCCTCTCAAGAAAAATGAAATACTTGATATCTTTTATAATGGACTAAACGATGCTTCCAGAGACCACCTGGATAGTTGTGCTGGTTGTGTTTTCAGGGAACAAACTATTGATCAAGCTGAATTGCTATTGAATAATATATTGAGTAATGATAATGATTGGACACTTCCTGACCAACTCCTAAGCCAACTCAGAAGAAAAGGGGTATTCTATTTCTCAGTCCTCAAGATATGCAAGAGGCAAAGAAATCTATGAAAGAAAAAGGTACTAAAGCCGGAGATGTTAAGAAGTTACCGCCTATTGAAGAAAGACATGATCTTGATAACCCGACATAGGTAGTAGAGGTAAACTCTCTCCATAGATTTGATGAAGGTGATATTCCTCATAATAAGTCTGCTAGTCAATGCTTGGATGAGTTTGATAATTTTATTGTTAAACAAGAAAACTTCAATGCTTATGTTAGTAGACAATTGAAACGTAATGCTTACATGCTTGACCACTTGGGTGATTATATGAGTAGAACTGTTAATGATCTTAAGCTTATTAGTAAACATGCTTCCATGGTTACAAATCAAGTAGAGCAAGTACTTAAGGCACAAGATGATTTTCTTAATGAGTTGAATAGTAAGAATAATGATAATGTTGTTAGGGTTATGACTAGAGGTGGTAAGATGACCCAGGAACCTTTGTATCCTAAAGGCCATCCTAAGAGAATTGAGCAAGATTCTCAGAGAGTTAATACCGATGCACCTAGTCCTTCTAATAAAAAGAAAAAGAAAACTGATAGGACTTTGCATGCTAGTGAACATGTTATAGACACACCTGAGAATCCCAATGATATTTCTATTTCTGATGCTGAGACACAATCTGGTAATGAACATGAACCTAGTGATAATTTTAATGATGATGTTCATGTTGATGCTCAACCTAGGAATCATAATGATGTAGAGATTGAACCTGTTGTTGATCTTGATAACCCACAATCAAAGAATCAACATTATGATAAGAGAGACTATGTTGCTAGGAAACATGGTAGAGAAAGAGAACCATGGGTTCATAAACCCATGCCGTTTCCTCCTAAGCCATCCAAGAAAAATGATGATGAGGATTTTGAGCGCTTTTCTGAAATGGTTAGACCTATCTTTTTGCATATGTGTTTGACTGATAGCCTCCTTATGCTAAGTATATGAAAGATATTTTTACTAATAAAAGAAAGATACTGGAAGCTGAGATTTCCACCATGCTTGCTAATTACACTTTTAAGGGTGGAATACCAAGGAAACTAGGAGATCCAGGAGTACCAACTATACCATGCTCCATTAGAAGAAACTATGTTAAAACTGCTTTATGTGTTCTTGGAGCCGATGTTAGTGTTATGCATTTCTCTTTGTATCATAGACTCGAATTGAATAAGTTGACACCTACTGAAATCTCTTTGCAAATGACTAATAAATCAACTGCTATACCCATCAGTATTTGTGAGGATGTGCCTGCTGTGGTTGCAAACACTACTATCTTAATGGACTTTGTTATTCTTGATATTCCCGAGGACGATAGTATGCAGATCATCCTTGGTAGACCCTTTTTGAATACTGTAGGGGCTATTATTGATTGCAACAAAGGCAATGTCACTTTTCATGTTATTATTGGTAATGAGCATACAGTACACTTCTCGAAGAAACAACCTCAAGTTCATAGTATCAATTTTATTGGAAAATTTTCAACTATTACTATTGGAGGTTTTGAATTCCCTCGTCCTACTGTCAAAAGGAAATATGATATTCTTATTGTTGGGGACATGCATATCCCCGTTGAGGTAACCTAGTGTCATTAAAAAATTCTCCGGTCTCATGTCATTCGGAATTTGTTTGTGAATAAGACTTGATCAACCTTGTTAATGGATTCCTTTTGATGAGCATGAGATGGATGAATTTAGAAGGCACAACTCTCTGTACCCATATTTTACTTTCTGTTATTCAGAATAAATAAAGCAAAAATAGTATTTTCTGTCTGCTTTCTGAATTATCCATGCAATAAAAAATGTCCCCAAAATAAAAGTTCTCCAAATGCCTTGAAAATTTAGTATGTTTTTATAGAATATTTGAGAATTTCTGGCACTGAGAACACACCAGGGGGACCCACCACCTGTCCACAAGGGTGGAGGGTGCACCCCCTATCTTGTGGGTACCCTCCACTTATTCCAGCACCCATCCACTTCGTCTTCCTACAGAAAAATCATCCTGTAGCTCAAACCCATGTTCTAGCTCATTTTGTTGCCATTTTTGATCTCCTTGCTCAAATCTTCATTCACAAAACTGCTTTGGGGGATTGTTCTTCAGTATGTGACTCCTCTAATGGTCCAATTGGTTTTTGTTATAGTGCTTTAGTTATTGCAAATTTTTGCTACTATGGTGACCCTATTCTTGAGCTTGCATGTCAAATTTATATGGTCCAAAGTAGTTTTGATGCATGATTTAGTCTCTAGACACTTGTAGGAGTAGTTGCTATCAATTTTGTTGAGTTTGGTTCACTTTTATTTTGAGTCACTAAAAATTTCAGAAATTTTTCAAAGGAAGAAAAATGTCTAGGAGAATGTACCAAGGTTGTTCTTCAAGGAAGCAAACATCGAGGCTTGCGATACATGAGCCAGACCTCGAACCACCACGGGAAGCTCAAGTGCGGCCTTGTGAATGGCCGTCAGATGAATTTATGGTTCAGGCAGGCTTCAAGGATGAATTTGATGCATATGTATGGATGCTGATCTTGAGGACTTCATATCAGATAAGTGAAAGTGCGTTATATCGACTAGAGGGGGGGGGGGTGAATAGGCGATTTTTACAAATTCGTCACTGAGGAATTACTAGGTGAGGAACTTTCGAAGTAATGAACTACTTAGCAGCGGAATAAGTACTCAGATACAAGCATAGCAGAGCAATAGCACAATCATCATGATGAAACGAAAACAAGCACAGAGTACAAGTAGCGTATAACCAGGATAAGCAGGCCGAAAACAAACTGACTGAAGAAGTAGGGTTGAGGAAATTGAGAAAGTCTTCAGTCAAAGTTTTCAAATAGTAACGATCAAGTACTTCAACACATAAATGAGGAAACGAAAGGGTTCAGGAAATAGAACCAGTAGCTTGGTGAAGACGATGATTTGGTAGACCAGTTCCAACTGCTATGACAGTCGTACTCTGGTTGGAGCGGCTAGGTATTTAAACCTGAGGACACATAGTCCTCACCATATTATCCTTGAGCTAAGATCGCATAGACCTCACCCAATCACTCGTGGTAAGTCTTCAGGTGACTTCCAAACCTTCACAGACCTGGTCACTCGGTGATCCACAATTTCCTCTTGGATGCTCTAGACCATGACGCCTAACTATCTGGAGGATGCACAGTCCTCAGAGGTAACAAGTGTCAATTCCACACAGGAACAATCTCTTCAGTGATGCTCAATCACTTTGGGTTTGTAGGTGTTTGGGTTTGGGTTTTCCTCACTTGATGATTTTCGCTCAAAGTCCTCGGAGGATGGGATGCTCTCAATGACAAGTGTCAGTTTCTCTCGAAGCAGCCAACCAACTAGTGGTTGTAGGGGGCGGCTATTTATAGCCTAGGGAGCAGCCCGACATGATAAGACATAAATGCCCTTCAATGATATGACCATTAGGTGGGTAGATATTTTGGGACAGATGGCGCATAGCACAACAATGGTCGGAAATTTGAGTATCAAATTCCTCAGGACTATCATGTTCCTCACTTGTAGGTAATCCGCACTGGCGAATTCCTAACTCCTCAGTCAGAACAAATTCCTCAGAGACCAGAATATCTTTGTCTCTGTCACTGAAGAAATTGACTGAACTGTACGAGATTTCCAATGGCTTCACTCAAAAGGATTGGGTAGGTGTAGGATTTTGAGATGAGCATCACTTAGAAACTTTTCCTTAGTTTTACCTCGTCCCCCTTTAACAGTACGGCGTTTCCTATGACTCAAGTAAGAGAAAACGAAACTACAAAAACAAAAGTCTTCACACTTCATATTCCTCGCATGAATATCAAGTCTTCATGGTCACACAAATTTCTTCACTTTCAAAGTCTTCAAGAAAACCAAAGTCTTCAGCTGAAGACATACATTTTTAGGGGTCGACTTTCATCGTAAATATCAAACTCCTCATAGACTTATAGACCTGTGTACACACAAACTCATTAGTCCCTTAACCTATAAGTCTTCAATACACCAAAATCACTAAGGGGCACTAGATGCACTTACAATCTCCCCCTTTTGGTGATTGATGACAATATAGGTTAAGTTTTCAATGGGGATAAACATATGAAGTGTAAATACTGATATTGAGGAATTTGATTGCAAGATATAGAAGAACTCCCTGTGAAGATGTGAATATGCGAGGAATTTGCTTTGAATAGCAAATGCACATTGTAGAGTAGAATCATGGAGATCTCCCCCTATATCTTGTAATTCATACACGCATTTAATATATGATATGAAGAATTTGAAATGCATGATGAAATATGGCGTCTGATGAAATTCAGCATGCGTGCATGAACGGACTGAGGAAATAGCATGCAGAAAATAGAGCAAAAGTATCAGACCACCATAGGACTTAAGTTTACAGCTTGATCAACAAACACTTCAGAAGAGCAAAAGTTGTAACTTAACAAAAAATGCCCATATATATAGACCCGTTTGAAGACTAACTCAAATTCCTCCCCTTTGTCATCGAATGACCAAAAGGGACGAGAAATGAGGACTAACGCCCCTGAAGAATATCATCTTGATGTCGATGGAGGAGCGCCAGCGTTGTTGGGGTCGTCCATTGGAATAGGGTCTTTCGCGATGTCGTTCAAGTCTTCAGCTTCATCCGTCTCGCGTGATGAAGAATATGAACCGGCGACCAGATGAGGAACTTTTACCTTCTTGAATTTCTTTGAAGGGGCTGAGACCAGTCAAAATCCTGTTGGAAGCCCATCTATTTGAGATCTTCATCACCGTAGAGGTGAGAGAATACAACCAAAGTGCGGTCAAAAACTTCATGCAAGTAGTAGCGGTTCTTCTTCATAGTGTTTTGCGTGATCGTCATATTCTGAAGAATTGAACCAAACCGACGCTTGACCCACTTGTGGTTGCGATCGACCTTCTGATGAAGACTGAGGAGAAGCTCGTGATCAGACATCACACGCGGAGCTGTGGCTTGAGGATATTGCTTTGAAGCATTTGCAGCAGTATCACGAGTGACAGAGTCATCATTGGTGGAATAAGAAGCAGCTTTGCAAAACTGTCCATCCAATGGACGAGTGCCTTCATCAATGATGGCAGCCTTGCCCTTCTCATCAGCTGAGGAAATGGTCCTTTTGAGGACTTCAATTGGCGGCAAGTAGGTGATATGATTTTGACAGTCAGCCTTATAATTGATTGAAGACCTTGATCTAATGAATCTCATAATACAGGGAGCGTAAGGCTTCAATTCAAACGGTGACAGAGCTACATTGGCCAAAGTCCTCATTAAGAAATCATGGTAGTTGATTGGAATACCATGGATGATATTGAATAACCGATTCTTCATTATGCCAACAACTTCTTCATCATCAGAGTTGTGGCCCTTGATTGGACTAAGGGTTTTGGTCAATATTCTGTAGATCGTCCTTGGCACATAGATCAATTCCTTTACAAGGAATGTGGTCCTTGGAGCTTGGCCTGGCTTCAAAGGCTTCAATAGCACTTGCATCAGATGATTTGAAAGTTCAGGTTCATCATAGATGCGCCTTGCACCTTCAGTGGGAGGACTGGCTGGGACGGTGTGAAGCAATTCAGAGGTCGGAGCTTTATAGTGAGTGTTTTCAGTCATCCAGTCCAGTACCCATGAATTGACATCTTCAACGTTTGCAGTAATGTGCAGTGTGCCAAAGAATTTAAGAATGAGTTCTTCATTCCAATGGTAGATGTCGGTGTAGAGGTTGAGCAGCCAGTGTCATGAAGAACACTGAGGACTGGGGTGAAGCACGACAGAGACTCCAGATCTACATGAGGTATTTGCTCATGGTCAAAGATCTTGTCCTTATCGAACATCGGCGAGGAATAAAAGTTCATTTGGCTGGCAGTTCAAAAACGCTTGCGTCGAAGTCGAGCAGAGTCATATGGATTATAGTCAGTGAAGAAGATGTGCTCAACAAAGAAGTCATCAGCCTTAAACTTCTGCTTCTTGGAGTGAGGATTCTATGGCTTGGGCTGAAGATATGTAGATGAGGTCTTCACAGCCTCTTGTTGTATAGCCTCTAGAGCCACATACTGAGGAATTTCAGGAGAAGATTCATCAGCAGCAGCCTTGGCATCCATTTCTTCAGCACTAGCAGCTGGAACTTCTTCTGGAATAGAAGGAAGTGAAGCTTGATGTCCATCAGAACCCGTATGAATTTCTTCAGTTTGGACAGGGGACTGAGGAATCTGTTACGGAGGGGTGTAAAGTGGTGAATTGGGGTGATGACTTTCCCAATAGTCATAATTCAGAATAGGAGTTGTTGACCCAATGTCCACATCCTCATCTTCTTCATCAATTTCTTCTATGCTTGCCTCTTCAACTATGAACTGAGGCATGGGCGATGATACCAGAGGAGTTGAAGGGATATCATTCACTTTAATTTCTCCATCCAACTGCTCTGACGTAGCAGCAAAAGGATCTTATTCTTCAGATTCACTAGGAACCACATATTCCTCACCAAAGGGAATGATCTCCTTTGATGGCATGCTTGATATAGGAACAACATATATGGGATTTGCATAAGAGCTTGTCAAAGTCTTCGCTTTCTTTGGTGTTGAAGACTCTGAGGATGTAGATGCTTTCCTTTTCTTCACAGCTGCTCGCTCTGCAGCTTTGGTTTTCTTTGCTTCTGTTGTAGAAGGAAGATTGGTGCTTGTCATCTGTGCAGGAGGAGCAGAGGAATTTGGTGCAATTTTTTCAGGCGCAACTGATGCAGTTGCCCTGGCATGTTCAGTTTCCTCATGCGCAGTAGCAGATGCTTGAACTGGCCTGGCTTGTTCTTCACGCGCAACACTAAAGGTTGTCTTGGCAGTTTCTTCAGTGGTTGGAATTTCTTTAGCAACCCTGGTACTCTCATTTTCTTCAACAGCTGGACTATCATCAGCTGTGCTTGCATGTTCTTTTGTAGGCTGAGCAGATGCTTCAGCCTGAGGAATTTCATGTTGCGATGAAACTGCAACATTTGAGGTAAATCCCTTCACCATTTTGACGAATCTGACTTTGGCTCCCAGCCAATCTGCACGGTATGCATCAAATTCATCACCGACTGCTTTGATCTCAGTTTGCATGGTCACAAGTTCATCAGGAGTCATTTTGAACATTCTTCTTCAGAAGACACTCCTTGTACTGAGCTTTCTGCAGTTGCCTGGCCTTTTCAAACTTCCATTTTTCTTCGCCTATGAAGGCTGTCAACATATGACTTTGGCCAGGTGTGAGTTTGAAATCAGGCATAGGAGTGTTAGGATCCTTGTGCCAGAGATCAATGAAATCAAGGATCAACTTGGGATCCAGCAAAAGAGACACATTGCTGCCTTTGGCTCTAGCGGTCCTTTGCTGTCTATCTCTGATGATTTCAGCCAATTCTTCATCATCAGCTTCATCTTCACTAGACGACACTTGGAAGGCAACCTGCTTCTTGTGAGGACTTGGTCTTGTGCCTCGTCTAGCAGTGGCCTTTTTCTTCAGCAAGGTGGGGCATGTTGAAGACTGTGGAGGAGCTAAAGAACTTGCAGATGCTCCTGAAGTAATTGATATCCCATCGGTCCTTTGGCAAGAGGTGAGGTGCGCAGGTGTCGAGGACTTTGTAGCACCCGCTGAGGATTTAGCAGAGGGCGCTGGAGCTGCCTTTAAGGAAGTGGCATGAGGCACTGGCCGTGAGGGCTTTGAGGAACTTGGCCTTGAGGGCATTGCAGCTGAGGAACTGGGCTTGTGCGCAGGCTTCTTGGGCATGACCTTCTTGGGATTGCTAGCAGAGGCCTTAGCAGCGGCAGCAGCAGAATCTTCATTGAATTTCTTCACTGCTTCTTTGGCCATTTTGGCCAACCTGGCTTGCCGCTTTTCCCATTCTTTTGGAAAGTCCTCACCTTTTCTGATGCTTGAGGGATCAGCAACTTGGTCTGGTGCCAATGGAGGTCTTGGGCATGGAGGGTGTACTGCGAATTTCTTCATGTACTTGGGAGTCACATATCTGCACTCCCTCCATTCTCATGCCCATCACCTCTCTATCCTCTGAATGCGCACTTTGCGCTCATTCTTTGTCTCCTTGCCATGAATTGCTTCATCAGGAGTGCAATACCCTGCATAGATATCATCAGGGATCTCAAAGGTAGCATTTACTTCTGGTCGCTTGCCTCCCTTTTGAGGTCTCTTGCCATCAGCCATTTTCTTCAGCTGAGGATTTTGAACAATAGAATTCTCTGATGGGGTATGCAATTTGTCTTCAAGGAATGCTGCAAATGAGTTAAGTTGATGAGAACCTAGAGATTCAGCAGCGGACATGTGTACCTATGAACAGAGTATAGTTGCGAAGAATTTGGAGAGGTCATATGCGTTCGCAAAAGTTTTTCAAAAGAATCAAGTTTGAGGAATTTGACCAGGAGCGTCTTGAGGAATTTCACTAAGCGGTCTTTGACTTAGGTTCCAGAGTTGTATAGATTGAAAATCCACACTATTGAGGAATCTTGAGGAAAAACATTTCTTAGAGAAACAAATCAAGAAACACATGCAAGTGTGGTGTTTAAGAGTATGGGAGTTGAAGAATAAACACCTTTTGAAGATTTTGTGGAATCATCAGAATCAACAAGGGAAGTAAAAATAGATTTGATTTACCCTTGACGAGAACACGATGAAATGAGAGTTGAAGTGGAGAAGTTTGTCAGTTCAAATCTTCCACGTCCTAACTTGGTGGTAGAAGACAGCTATGGCGGCGGAGTGAAGATTTCCGTGGCCGGCGCGAGTACGACGGCGACGAGGTTGAGGCAGTGAAGCTCTTCCTCACTGGCGACAATGGAAGGTATTTGCGGCGCTAGGTTAGAGAGCTCGAGTGAGGGGAGTGAGGTCGAGCGGGGTAAATGAGGTTAGAGGAGGGTAAGGGGTATTTATAGCCGTGGTGAAAAACCGCTCGTTCGAAGAAAATGGATGAATTAACGTGCCCCTGACCCTTCTCATCCTAGCGATATGTGTCACCCACGTACTAAGAAGTGGAGATCGTGTTAGATCGTGTGTGAGTATTTTAATCTTATCATGGGATGCGGAACGGTTTGAGCGGTAAAAGCCAAAAATTCAGATAAGAATATTGTAAAGTTTCATTCGCAAATTCTTCAGCTGACAAGGACACGGTGAAGATTTTGAACGGGTTTCAAATAGAACACACATGAAGAATTTGTGAATAGAATGGGTTGAGTTTAGCAAAGAGGGGGAAGGGTCCGATCACATTCACTCAGCAGAAAAGTCAACTTGAAGAATTGGCAATGAGTGAATGTTGTAGAGGACTAAAAACTATATATATATATATATATATATATATATATATATATATATATATAGCCGGTCTATTCTCATAACATTATGAGAATAATATTCTCATAACACTTCTGAACTGCATTGAAAAACTGCATTGGAAAGCTATGCGCACTGCTTCCTCTTCTGTTGCGAACCACATAGAGGCGCAGCAGGAAACCTTCATGGAGCAGCGTTTCTGGCTAGTTTGATCGATTTCTATTGGTTTATTTGTGTGTGCGCTGATTTAATATGTGGTTAAGCACTGAATTCAGCGAGAAAACGACGGAAATCCTTTGATTTGGCGGATCTACGTCCGTTCTTCCGGTGGTGGAGGAGTTTCGCATCCTGCTGCTGGCTGTTCGTATTCGATTTTTATAGCGTGGTCCTAATGTGTTACCATTATCGCGTTGATGTTTGTGTTATTCCGCGACAGATTAATCTGCTAATAGGATTGAAATTTCAGTATAATTTGTCGAGTATGTCTCTGTTCTAGCGGAAAAACGTCTGTTCTCTATTCTTCCCCGTCCGGATCGAAATTGTTGCGTTCTGTATGTAATATTCTGTTGTTTTCGGCATTTACGGGCTGCCTTTGATCTATCCGTATGAATTGGAGCGGATTAAGTTGTTAATTTTCAAGAATTTAAGTTTTTTGTCCATGTTTTTTGCGGCGCGACTGGCTCTGGTCGTTTCTCAAAGATGTTTTTTGAGATTTTTTTTGCATTATATAGTTGTTAGAACTGCATTGCAGGCCGTGTTTTTCGTCTGTGAATCGTGGTCAATAGCGGTGGACTGCAGTAATATGCAATGCGCGGTGAACTGCAGTAATATGCAATGCGCGGGTGAATTTTTGTAGTGCGGCGAACTGCATTAATATGCAATGCGAGCCTGTATGAACTGCATTACAGCCACGGGGGTGTGTGGGGACTAGTTTGATATAGTTTTTTTGCTTTGATCAAGCGCGGTGGACTGCAGTAATACGCAATGCGAAATGCACATTCGGAACTAGAGTTTTTTTTAATAAAAGAGGACTGCATCAACCTTCTTAATAGCAGCAGTTTTGTGAAAGAATACTCTATGTGAACTGCTCTGATAGTTTTGTTTTTTATGTCTATCCTAGCTACAGCAGCAGTTTTGAAGCAATATACATACTGAAAACAGACTACTGAGAACTGCATATAGTTGATAGATAGAAACCAAGGTTCTGCGCTCATAATTAACATAGTGCATCATCAAGCAAACTAACGCAACATAAGCAAACATTGTCCCAAAGCAAACTACAATGAAAGCAAACTAATCTACATATGCAGAGGGAAACTAATCGAGCACTTGCGACAGGGAATCCTTGGCTTTCAGCATCTGGCCTGCTTCACTAGTTCCACCCGTTGGAGTTGGAGGTGGAAGTTGATGCCCCCTTGCCCCACCCCTTGCAGGATGACCTCGGGCGCTTCCTGGTCTTCTCTGTTTCAGCGCGCGCGAGGCCCTTCTTCATTGTGGTGATTCGGTTCCATATCTCGAACGCAGTGTAGGCGTCCTTGGCAGCATACTCGATGTGCCTGGTGCTGAGAATGGAAGTCCATAGGCTGTGGTCGTGGTCTGACATCTTCGTCTTCATGTCTGCGTACTCATCGTCGATGATGGCAGCAGCTACATCGCCAAGCGAGTCCAGTGGCTTCGTTCCATCAGGCACCCTCCAGTTCGTCTGGATGTCGACGAAGTTGGGGATGTGGAGGTTGCAGCGTGCGAGCTTCTCCTTGTCCTGCTTGATGGCGAAGCCAGCGAACTCGAACCTAAGGAAAGTGAACCGCAAGTTATACCTTTCGGAACTGCATACACAGGCATATAGAACTGCAACACGTACTCGGCAGAGAGAATTGCTTACTTTGGGTCGCCGAGGAACCTATCGAAGGGGATGCATCTCTTGCCCAATGTACCACATACCTGGAAAAGAAGCACTGGGTGGTACTTGCCGATGGATAGTTGAACCAGGGCCACCCTGTCATGGTCGGGTGTGTACTCCATGTCGATGCCGACGATCTTCTGGTGGCGCCGCTGGAGAACTGTCTTGAACTGTTTGACATACGTCGCCATGGCGTCGACGTCGGTGGTGTAGATCACCTTCAGCTTCATGTTCGCGTGCGCATGTAGTCCAGGGCCGCCCTTCCTTGTCTGGATGCACCTGTCCACCTGCGACGCAAAGATGTGTAGGTCGTGTCTTTCCTTGACAAAGTTCCTCTTCAAGATCCGGTTCATGCTTTCACTTCTCTGTGTCGACGTCATCCGTGCACAGAACACCTCCTTCTAGTAAGCCGATATCTATTCTTTTCTATCTGTCCAGAGCGCCTTCATAATCTCATCATTTTGCAGGTTATACCTTTCCATGAGCTCATGCCAAGCGCGTTCAAACTCTGATGGCATCAGCGGGTGGTTGAGAACGGAGGTCAGCTCATCCTTGAATTTCTCATACGCTTTGTACAACAAGGACAGGTGATCCTTGTATTTTTTCAGTATATGCCAACGGCATAACTTGTGCAGCGTGCCTATTAGCGTACTTTTTATCGCGGCATCCTTGGAGGGGCATTGATCTGCATGTTTTTGAAAAAAAACCAAGCAGCGAGTTATTGAGAGAACTGCATATCCTTTTTCTGCTTTTTTTCTTTTTTTTCATTTGGATGTAAGAATTGGACTACAAAAGTTGGCAGTGAACTGCATTGTTATTTAATTTCACTCTTTTTTTTCAGCATACCTGTGAGTATGCAGATTGGCCGCTTGTTGTTCATGCAACGCAATAACATCCGGAACACCCACTCGAAAGTCGGTATTGTTTCGTCTCTGATGAGAGCCACAGCGAATATTGTACTTTGGAGGTGGTGGTTGACTCCAACGAAGACGGCGAGAGGCATGTGGAACTTGTTGGTCTTGTAGGTCGTGTCAAATGTGACACAATCTCCAAAATCTTCGTACGATCCCCTGCAGCTAGCGTTCGCCCAGAATATGTTCCGCACATGGTTATCGACATCTTTGTCGTAATCATAGAAGAACTCCGGGTTTATTTGCTGCATCTTCTCAAAGAAAGCCAGGAGTTTCTTCACATCGTCCTCTGTTTCCTCCCTCGTGAATTGATGCTTCCTGCAGTTCGAAATAACAATATACTTGCAGCATTATGGACATACAGAAAATGCACAAAGCGGACTGCATGAAATAGACGATATATCATTTTTTTTGTTTTAGTGAATGTACCTATTCACCCAGTCATGGTTGGTGCGCCCCATAAAGTGCAGCCCTCCTGACATCCTTGACAGGGTTGACATCATCTGCGTGTGCGTCAGGTTGTCGCTCTGCATGTCCTTCACTAGTTTATCGAGCAACGGATCATCCGTCTTATGCGAGTGCATGTGCAGAAGCATAGCCGGGCTGTCAATCATCCTGTGGTTGTGATTGAGCTCAATCTCTGCTATCACAAACACATCCTTGATTTTTTTTCAATCTCATTCCCGCCTTGCAGCCAGTCCTCTTTGATGTTTTTTCTCGCTTTCTGTCATAATCTGTGACAGTTTCTTTGCTTCTGCCTTCCTTTGAGCACACGATGTATCTGTTTGTTCTGTATCCGCCGTTTTTGCGTGTGCCGAAGCCTGCATGCCTCGCATACGTGTTGTAGAATTCTCGCGCCGCATCTTGTAATGTGAACTGCATACCTTTCACAGGCACAAGTTCTTGGAGCATGTTCTCATCCTGCACACACACAATATGGAATGTTTTCTTTGTTAATGAGAATGCACAAGCTGAAAGAATGCGTAATAAGTGAACTGCAGTAATTAGGTAAGGATGCTTACGTGCGTGTACTGTTTTTCTTCTAACGGTGTTTGCAGCTCACCGATGTTTATTGGGCATGGAGGGGTGACAACAGATCTGTGTAATTGAGGATCGCGAGGAGGCAGGAGTGTGGAGAACTTTACTTTTTTGGTTGCTTGCGGCCCTCCTTGATTCTGCTTCCGATTCTTTTGTTGGGCAGTAGGCGGCCTTGGTGGAATTCCACTGTCCCTTTGTCGACGAATCATTTGCTCATGGACCTGCCGAACTTGCTGGGTTTCAACATCGGCTTCTGGAGGTGCTATATCATCCGTTCTGATCTGCTGACCAAATGTTTCAAAGACACGCGTGTACCTTGGCTGCATAACTGTTATGATTTGCTCTTCGTCATCATCCTCCTCCTCATCATTTTTCTGCGCGTGCTCCCCTATGAAGACCAGATCGTCGTCGTCCTCCTTCTCATCCTGCGGGTTTTTTGTTTCACTGCCTTCTCCATCTCGAATGATGTTTGGTTCACTGTTTTCATCTTTATCCTCTACATCTTCCTCCACGGAATATGCAGTTCTGTTTGTTGTGTTAAAGAAACCCCTAGGTATTTCAGGTGTTATCCATCCAGGCATCTCCCACTCTTCTCTTCCAATGCAGTTCAGGGGCTCGGGGTCGCAAATGATTTGAGGCATCTTCTGTTTTTGAGGCATAGTAAATTCCTGCAGGTTATTAAGCCAAAGCTTTTTTTATGCACGTCAACAGTGAAATGAACTGCATCTTTCGTACTATATATCATTATATTTTTGCAACTGTAAGAAATTGCACTTCAATTTGTCATTCTACAGCAGGGGCACTGTTAGTTAACATGAAGAAACAATGCACTTCACTTCTAGGCACAGCGCTCTACATATTTTAAGTCATTGTGGACTGCAATTTTGATCCATATAGCGTTTTTTATTTTTCAAAGTATCCTTTTCTGTTTTTCTACTTTTGGAGACACATGTGACTGCAGTCGACGCAAGATGGGGCACTGCATGGGTATAAAAACGGCACTGCAAACTGGATGTGGGGGTTTGGTATGTGATTTTCTTACCTTATATGCAGTCCCCCTCTTCTGCAGATGCAGCTCTTGCTGCTGTTGGCGTGCAGTCCACCTCCGCTGCAGGAACTCATGCGCTTTTTCCACCTTCGCCATTGTTGCGGGAGAAGGCTGGATGGGCACCATTGCAGTTCGCATCCACGACGACTGCGATGGAGAAGGCATCCTTGCAGTTCTCTTCCCCCTGCCATGCATCACCGAGGCTGGATGCTTCAGCGGCGGATCCCCCAGGTGGTGTTGGGGCGAAGGTGAGGGGCGGCGTCGCTTCCTAAACGCCACGGCGGAAGAATCCTCGCCGACGGACTGCATCGCCGGCCGCTCGGCGTGCGCTCTGCGCTACTGGCCGCGGAAGAAGGCAGGGAGGGGTGGGGGTCGCCGCCGGCCGCCGGGGCGCAAGGAGGCGGGGAGGGGAGGGGGACGTCGCCGGCCGCCGGGGCGCTACCGCGCTAGGAGGCGGGGAGGGAGGGGGACGCCGCCGGCCGCCGGCCGCCGGGGCGCTCCCGCGCTAGGAGGCGGGGAGGGAGGGGGGCGCCGCTGGCCGCTGGCCGCCGGGGCGCTCCCGCGCTAGGAGGTCGGTAGGGGGAGTGGTGTTATGAGAATAAGGTTTTTGTTATGAGAATAAGATCTTAAGGGGTGTTATGAGAATAGACCCACCCTATATATATATAGTCAATGAAGAACATAGTCGGAAAGAGTGAAGACTTGCAAAGTTGAAGAATTTGAACAACTAAGGAATTTCAAAAACTGTAGAAAAACTCAAATTGAAGATTTTCAACTTTTGTTGGTGGCGTGACCCACCATATAAGAATGATGATTTCAGACACCGCGTACAATTGTCGTAGGGCTCTGAAAATCAAATTCTTTGTTAATTTCTTCACACTTAGAGGGTTAGTCTTCATTGATTGAAGAAAAACGTTACTTCGTGTGTTGCACATCTAAGTCATCAATTTGCATAAGTGTTAGGATGTGTGTCCTTTTCAAAGAACATTTGAAGATTCTAAGATATTTAGCTCATACCGCAACTTGTTAAAATCTCTTCTCATCCAAGGGCTTTGTGAAGATATCAGCTAACTATTCTTCAGTCTTCACATGCTCAATAGAGATGTCGCCCTTCAACACATTGTAACGCCCGGAGACCGATGTGCCAGGTGTCGTGCAGTTATTCGCTGGTGTTGCCTTGTCATTGCTTGCGTGTCATGCATTGCATATCATGTCATCATGTGCATTTCATTTGCATACGTGTTCGTCTCATGCATCCGAGCATTTTCCCCGTTGTCCGTTTTGCAATCCGGCGCTCCGTTCTCCTCCGGTGGTCATTTTTACCTTTCTTTTGTGTGTGGGGATTAAACATTTCCGGATTGGACCGAGACTTGCCATGCGGCCTTGGTTTACTACCGGTAGACCGCCTGTCAAGTTTCGGGTCATTTGGACTTTGTTTGATACTCCAACGGTTAACCGAGGGACCGAAAAGGCCTCGTGTGTGTTGCAGCCCAACACCCCTCCAATTTGGCCCAAAACCCACCTAACTCTGTTCCATCGTCTCGGTCGTTCGATCACGATCGCGTGGCCACAAACCGCACCTCATTTGGACTCTCCTAGCTCCCTCTACCTATATATATGTGGGCATCCCCGAAAATTTCGCGGATGAACCCTATCCTTCGTCCACCTCGCGCCGCCGGACAAAAACCAACCCCCCCGGACATGTCCGGCCGCGCCCTCGGCGAATCCGCCGCCGCCACGTCAGTGCGCCGCCACCTCCTCTCTCCTCGTGCCGCCTCTCAACCCCGCCGCCCGGCCTCGCGTCCCGCCGGCGCCGCCCATCGCCGGTGCGCCGCCCGCCACCGGCCGGATCCCGCGCCGCTCGCCGCCCATTTTCCTCCGCCGTCGCCGCGCCGGTCTTTCAACGGCGCCGCCCCCGCGCCATTCTCGCCGGAGCTCCGCCGCCCGGAATCCTCGTCGCCGGCCGCCCCTCACCGGAGTCAACTCCGGCCAGATCCGGTGAGGCTGGACCAGATCCATCAGTCCCCGGATCCAAACAGCCTCCCCGCGCCCCGGATCTGCTCATCCCGCTCCGCCCGATCCCGTTGACTTTTCCGGAGGTATAAATTTGGCTAAGTCCCCGAAATTCCCAGATCCATGATGCCATGTTCGAGGCCTTGTATCTTTGCATCCTTAGCTCCGATTCATGCATATGATATGTCAAAATCTTCGTCTCGACGAGTACATCATTTCATTCCATTGCATCATTTGCATTTGAGGTCATCTTGTTGCCCAAAATGCTGTTGGAAGGAGGCATCATGAGTTAAATTGCAGATCCGTTAGTTCATCATGCACTTTTGTCATTTTTGCCATGTTTAATCCGTGCATGATATGCCTATGCCCCTTTGGGACGAATTGTTAAGCATGTTGTCTTCTTTCCAGAGGTGCCTCCCATGAATTTTTAGGATGTGTGTGTTGTCTTGTGCAAGCTTGCGAAGAGGGGTACCTGAGTTTACTGATTTCAGGGACTTAGTAAAAATCACTAAGTCTGGGATGTTTTAGTTCACGATGCTATATGTCCGGCTTGTTTCCTAGTGATCCGTGCCTCTTTTGAGGATGATCAGTAAGAGTGATTTGTTATGCTTGATGTGCTTAATCCATCCATGTCTTTACTTGTTATGTTGGAGCACCCTAGGTTGACTCAATCGAGCTCAACTTTTGGATAGTTGCTGTTTTGGGCAGATCGTGAGCTCTTTTGCGATTTTGCCGGAGTCATTGCTAGTGATCCATGCATGCTATGCCATTGTTCTTGCCATTTCTAGCTAGCATTTTGTGCCTTCTTTATGGATATGTGCTTGCCTTGCCATGACTTGCACCGTAGTGAGTGCATCGAGCTTGTTTACATGCCTCCGTGAGTTATATTTTCAGCATGTCCCAGTTTTCACTAGTCTGAAAACTGATTGTGTTTCATCGATGTTCGTGTGCTCGGTAGAGTATTTTGTGAACCCTTTTGGCCCCAGGTCATTTTGGGTGTTTGGTTAAGCTTGTTGAGTAGCTCCATGCCATGCTCTTACTTGCCATGTTCAGGTTTTGCATCATGTTGTTTTGCTGCTCCGAAGAGAGCATCGTGGTCTGAAATTTCAGACTAGCGTTAATTTCGCTAAGTCTGAAATCTGTTTTGCTTATTCAGTTTTGCCATGCTTGTTTGAAGCCCTTAATGGATGAATTTGCCTATGCCTCAGTCCTGGTGATTTGTTAAGCTTCTTGAGTACATCGCTGCCATGCAATTTGTTTTCATGTTTGGTGGCTGTAGCATGTTCATTTTGTTGCATTTAGGAGCCTACTTGCTGTAAATCGCAGATCGGTTCGTTTCGTAAAACGCTTGCCATTCCTAAACCGTAGCTCCGATTGCCATGATCTTTATATCATTTTCAGGGGATTTCTTCCCCTCTATCCAGTGGCACACTTGGTTTTCCAAGTTGAGGCCAGGTTCATGCATTTCCTGTCATGTCTTGCATTTTGCATCCCGCATCGCATCCCGCATCTCGCATATCATACCATGTTCATGTGTTGGTTGTTTACTATGTTGTGTGCTTCTTTTCCGGTGATTGCTTCTTTGGGTTGGTTCCGGTAACGTCGAGTTTGTGAGGATCCGTTCAACTTCGTCCGTTTGTCTTCTTCATGGGCTCGTTCTTCTTCCTTGCGGGATTTCAGGCAAGATGATCATACCCTCGAAATCACTACTATCTTTGCTATGCTAGTTTGCTCGCTCTTTTGCTATGCCATTGCTACGATGCCTACCACTTGCTTGTCAGCCTCCCAAATTGCCATGTTCAGCCCCTAACCCATCTATGTCCTAGCAAACCGTTGATTGGCTATGTTACCGCTTTGCTCAGCCCCTCTTATAGCGTTGTTAGTTGCAGGTGAAGATTGAAGTTTGTTCCTTGTTGGAACATGGAGATGTTGTTCCTTGTTGGAACACTTATTTACTTGTTGGGATATCACTATATTTCGTATTTAATTAATGCATCTATATACTTGGTAAAGGGTGGAAGGCTCGGCCTTATGCCTGGTGTTTTGTTCCACTCTTGCCACCCTAGTTTCCGTCATATCGGTGTTATGTTCCCGGATTTTGCGTCCCTTACGCGGTTGGGCTATAATGGGAACCCCTTGACAGTTCGCCTTAAGTAAAGCTTCTCCAGCAATGCCCAACATTGGTTTTACCATTTGCCACCTAGCCTTTTCTTTCCCTTGGGTTCTGCAGACTCAAGGGTCATCTTTATTTTACCCCCCGGGCCAGTGCTCCTCTGAGTGTTGGTCCACCTGTCAACTGCCGGTGGCCACCAGGGGCAACTCTGGGCTGGCTTGCCCGTACCTAGGACAATCTGAGTGTGCCCTGAGAAAGAGATATGTGCAGCTCCTATCGGGATTTGTCGGCACATTCGGGCGGTGCTGCTGGTTTAGTTTTACCCTGTCGAAATGTCTTGTTGTACTGGGATACCGAGTCTGATCGGAATGTCTCGGGTGGAGGTCTATTCCTTCGTTGACCGTGAGAGCTTGTGATGGGCTAAGTTGGGACACCCCTGCAGGGATTTGAACTTTCGAAAGCCGTGCCCGCGGTTATGGGCAGATGGGAATTTGTTAACGTCCGGTTGTAGAAAAACCTGAAGTTGACCTTAATTAAAATGAATCAACCGCGTGTGTAACCATGATGGTCTCTTTCCAGCGGAGTCCGGGAAGTGAACACGGTTGTTGGAGTTATGCTTGACGTAGGTAGTCCAGGATCACTTCTTGATCATATTTTATCGACCGTGCTTTGCCTTCTCTTCTCGCTCCCATTTGCGTATGTTAGCCACCATATATGCTAGTCGCTTGCTGCAGCTCCACTTCATACCTTTACCTTACCCATAAGCTTAAATAGTCTTGATCGCGAGGGTGCGAGATTGCTGAGTCCCTGTGGCTCACAGATACTTCCAAAACCAGTTTGCAGGTGCCGATGAGTCCGAGCAGATGACGCAACCAAGCTCAGGAGGAGCTCGATGAAGATCTTGTTTATTTGTGTTGTTTCGTTCTAGTTGATCAGTAGTGGAGCCCAGTTGGGGTCGATCGGGGACCTTTGTCGCATTTGGGGTTCTTCTTTTATTTTGGTTCCGTAGTCGGACCATGAGTGTATTTGGTTGATGTAATGCTTTATTCATGTAATTGTGTGAAGTGGCGATTGTAAGCCAACTATGTATCCTTGTCCTTATTATTACATGGGTTGTGTGAAGATTACCTCACTTGCGACATATGCCTTCAATGCGATTATGCCTCTAAGTCGTGCCTCGACACGTGGGAGATATAGTCGCATCGAGGGTGTTACACACATGATCTCGAAGAAAATGATGATGAATCTTGATGTGCTTTGTCTTCGAGTGCTGAACTGGGTTATGAGGAATCTTGATGGCACTCTCATTGTCACAGAAGAGTGGCACATTCTTCACATTGATGCCTTAGTCCTTGAGGGTTTCACTAAAAAAAAGACACATCCGTGACATTTTGGGCCAAACAATTTTTTTTCTTTCATACTTATGACACTTCTAGACGATAACTGTGACAAAACCCGGTATCATCATAGATGTGGTTGGGTCCTACTTCTATGACAAAAAATCATGACAGAAAATGGGCTTTTCATCCTGGGTGGGCCGGAGACGCAGCTGCATGACATTCTTTGGGCCGTCCATGACGGAAAAAATCATGGTAGAAGCAAGGGCGTGGAAAATATCGGGGAGTTCCCGGTTACGATGGGTGGTCGGGGGCCAAGCGATGCGTGTTTCTCTTGTATGTACGCGCGTGTGTGCAAGGCGTTGGGCTCTAACTGAACCCGAGCGAGGCGTTGGGCTCTAACTGAACCTGAGCGATTGCACTGTAGGCTACGCGTTACTGAACCCGAGTGATCGATCGATCCCTTGTTGTTAACTGAACCCGAGTGATTCCTTCGCTACTGCTGCTAACTGAGGCTGATCGAACACTGCCGCCTCCTTCCCTTGATGAACAGTGAGCGTTGTTGAGGGGGTTTGGGTGAATAGTTCCCAGTGGGGGGGTTGGATGAATAGAACCCCGTGGTAGTAGAGGCCGTTGCCGCTGGATGAACAATACCCCGACCGATCGAGCCGGTGGATGAACAGGACCCCGTGGAGGGCTGGATGAACAGGACCCCGTGGAGGGCTGGATGAATAGTAGCCGATGGAGGGCTGGTTGAACAGTAGCCGGTGGAGGGCTGGATGAACAGTAGCCCGTGGAGGGGTGGTTGAACAGGACCCCGTGGAGAGGGCTGGTTGAACAATAACCAGTGGAGGCTGGATGAACAGGAGCCCGTGGATGAACAGTTGCAGGTGGAGGCTGGAGGAGGTCGACGGTGGATGAACAGGAGCCCGTGGAGGCTGGAGGAGGTCGATGGTGGAGATGAACAATATCTTGTGGAGTCCCGTTTCGCGGTACGCCACACCCCTCCCGATGAACAGGACCCCCGTTTCAACCGCAGCGCTTCAACATAAGTTTGTTTCCTCCGTTTTGCGGTACGCCACACCCCTCCCGATCAACAGGACCCCGTTTCCACCGTAGGAGGTCCGTTTCCTCCATTTTGCGGTACGCCAGACCCCTCCCGATGAACAGGATCCCGTTTCCACCGTGGCCGGTCGAACACAAGGCTGTTTCCTCCATTCTGCAGTACGCCATGCCTCGTTTCCATCGGCTGTTCTGTCCAAGCCGGTTGGCTCCCAATGAACACGACGTATTCCGACCCAGTCGGTTGCCTCCCGATGAATAGGACGCTGTTTCTCCGTTCCGACCCAGCCGGTTGGATGCCCAATGAACAGGACGCCGTTGCTGCCGTCTGTTGCCTCTCCATGTACACAAGCCCTGGCCGCCCGTATATATATATATGCACGAGTAGGTGTTTGAGACCTCACCTGTATGTACGTACGTGGCCGTATTTTCTTTCTTGCACCCTGGCCGTTGTACGTATGTGTACATGCTACGTGCGCGCCTCTACTACGACACGTGCCCTTCCTTACACGACCACGGTTCATCGCTGCAGCCTGCGGACAGGCCGATCGACCAGTATGTACGTACATGTTCGCCACCAGAATGGCAACGCTACGTATGCTTCGACCAGGTGGGTCCCGATTGTCAGACACTACTTTACGTGCGAAGATGTAGCTGGTGGGTCCCAGCAGTCAGGGGGGCAAATCAATTTTTTTGCCCGTAATATGGACGCACTTCCTTGCATGCGAAGATGTAGCTAGTGGGTCCCAGCAGTTAGGGGGAAAAGTTTTTTTTTTGCGAAATATGGTGGCCCGTCTGATGGGTCCTTGATGTCAGGTGGAGGAATCATTATTTTGCACATAATAAGGAGGCATTTCCTTGTTGTGGCCGTGGACCCAGCTATCAGCCTCTCCACGTACAGTACTCTTCCGATGGAAGTCGTTTTTTGACCACATTGATCACGCCGCACCGAGAGCACCAGGGTGGTGGACGACGGCGAGGCCTAGGAAGGGGACGATGCGGAGCCAGGGAAGATGCGACAGTGGATGCCCACGCAGAGGGGAGTACGTGGGTTGACTGCTTCGGTTGCGGTGTGAGGCTGCCGTCGCCGGAGAGTAACATGAGGTGTGGGTGAGTATAGAGGGATGGCATGGCCAGCGGTGGCACCACAGCTGGCCACGGGAGGCACGAGCAGGCGGCATGGACGATGCTTGTTTGGGCGGCTGGAGCAAGAAGACCAGTGGTTGAAGAAGCACTACGGCCGTTGGATGGACATTGTACGGTCACTGGAGCTAGAATCGTTCATATTGACTAAGTTGACAAAGCCCTCCATCCCCGTCAACTTACTAGGCCCACAAGTCAGCCTCCCATTATGCTAGGTCCTAGCTAGTGGGGGGAGTATTCATTTTTTGTGCGCAATAAGGAAGCACTTCCTTGCGTGCGAAGATATAGCTGGTGGGTCCGAGCTGTCAGTGGCTGGAACATTTTTTCGCGAAATACAGAGGCCCTTTCGGTTGGTCCCAGATGTCAGGTGGAGGAATCATTATTTTGCGCATAATAAGGAGGCAGTTCCTTATGTGCGGTCGTGGACCCGGTTGTCAGCCTCTCCATGTACAGTCCACTTCCGATGGATGTCGTTCGTTGACCACGCCGTGACGAGAGCAGTGGGGAGTACGAGGGTTTACTGGTTCGGCCGCCGTTGCCGGAAAATAACAGGAGGTGTGGGTGAGTAGAGGGATAGCCAGGCCAGGGATGCGAGTATGGTGGGGCCATGAGGCCTGCCCGGCAGCACAGCCGGCCACGGGAGGCGGGAGCAGGCAGTTTCGCCGACGCTGGTTTGGGCGGCTGGAGCAGGAAGATCAGAGATTGAAGAAGCATGATTGCCGTTAGATTGACATCTAATAGTCTGACGCCGATAGAGTCGATTGTTGACTAAGTTTCTTTTTTTGAGAAACCTTGTGTACGCATGAACTTAGTAGGCCCACAAGTCAGCCTCCAAATATGTGGCAGACAACATAGAGCCCATTTGCTATTTTTTTTTAATAATTTGCAGCCCATTTGCTAATTATTAAGTAATTTATTACAACCCATTTTCTGCCCAGGACCACGGTCAAAAAGTTCAACCTTATTTTTCATATTTCAGTGGAGTCCGAACTGTTGTAATCCCGAAATGATAAACATTTTAAAGAACTTATTGATTTGCCAAAAAAATCGTTTTTTTGTAAGCAAACAAGACGTGGGACAATTTTGTTGGTTTAAGGGAAAACCAGTGGTAAAAAAATCAACGCTGGGAGGGAAACAACAACAAAAATAAGGATGTAAATATGAAAAGGGAACTTTATGTATTTTCAATATAATGATACGTGTATATGAACTAGTAAAACTATAGGTAGAGATTAGAAAACGGAAGTAGGACATGGCATTTCAAGAGGAAAATAGAACTTGGCCGTGTGTTTGATTCAGTAAAAATATTGCCTGCGGATGTTGTAAGACAAAATATAACTAACGCTGGCGGGCCAGAGGCCAGTAGATACCTGCTGGATCTTTGTGCCCTGTTGTCGTCATGGGCTAGGCCTGTTAAAAAACCAAGCCTGGGCAGTCTACAACCCAGTTGAAACTTGCTCGAACTGAAAAAACAATATACCTGCTCAATAAACGAGAGAATTTTGCAAGTACAGACTGATAACTGGGATGCAACAGGTATATTGTTTTTTCATCATGATAATAAATGCATGCACTTGTTTCGAAACATTTGCAAAACTGGGAATTCGAACGGCAGGTGCTTATGCTACCCATCAAATAAAAATCAGGTGCCTGAAAATTCGTTTAGAAACAAATGATTCATCTTTATATCCACGTCGACCCTCAGCATGATGGTTGGAAGCAAATGCCAAGTTCATACCGAAAGATCGTTAATAGCAATACCAACTTGCGCACGACAAGGTAGTACAAGTACTAATACCAAACTAACTTATAATCTTTTTAGTCCTAGCCCTAGTGTTCGTCTGGTAGAAAATCTTGCAGAAGACCAGCTCCTGCTCCTTCTCTTGCTCTAGGTCCCTGAGGTGGTACTGGTGCATCACCCAGTTGGTCCTCTGCTGGTTGAAGTTCTTTTTTTATTTTTTTTTATTTTTTTGCGGGAATGGTCGAAGTTCTTGTTGGTGTGCAGCACTAGAACCTTTTTGCTGTCCATCTGCCGGCCATTGACCATCACCGGCAAGGTATTGCCGGTCTTGTGCCACATCACGTGCATGTCGCACTCCGACTGTATCTTGCGACACGTCCACGTGCCCCTTTTTAACGCCCTGTAATTGCACTAGAAGAAATGCTTGCTTAGGCCACTCAGTGTGATACCTGCAGTATTGCCGAATACAGGTTTTAGTGTACGTAGTGGCATTTTCATAACATCTTTGGCATGTTGCAGTCACTTGTTTCACTTTTTATTAACTGGCAAATTGTAATTGCTTCACTAGGTCCGCGTCTAAAAAGAAAATAGAGCTATAAACAAAGGAATATGTTTGTGCAAGTAGACAGCCGATTGGTGTCTACCCGGAAGTTTCTCAGGATGGGTGTAGCATATGCCGTGCTCGCTGTCGATGGTTGCTATGAACAAATCAATGAGAGGGTGAGATCTCGCGCTGTCAGCACTCACTTTGGCCTCAAGGTGCTCGATCAGCTCCTAATCCGTGAGATCGAACTTGACACTAGCCGACAGCACCGGCCAATCCTTCTTGGAGTTGCATCGGTTAATTCTAGTTATATGGTACTCAATGTATGATCAAATCAACGGTTTTAAGTGAATGATGAAAGATTTCGACAGATAAGTGGTAGTACTCCACATCTGAAGTCCACAATACCCGAACACGCCGTCGAGATTCTTGTGTCACCCCACGCGCAGCGTGTTGTCACGTCAATTCAATGTGAGGACATGATGAATAATTTGACCGACGTATACTAGTACTACTATTGTACTTTACTTACTAGTCGTATTTAGTGTCACATTTTAACCATAGGTTTAACTAACAAAATGTCAATGCATGTCATCGGAAATTATTCCATTGGAAACTATGTTCAAATACGAATAAAACAATATAATTTTTTGTGACATGCATTAACATTTAGTTAGTGAAATTTATGGTCAAAATTTGACACAGATTACGAAGGGGACTAGTAAACCAGGAGGGATGTAGTAGTATGAGTAGCACAATATACGGTATAGAGGACTAGTACAAATTTAGAAATGGGGTAAGAAGTTACAAGGCTGTGCGACAAACTTTGTAGGCTACATGAGTAATACAAAATATAATTCCCATTGGACAACACTTTCACCAACAAGTTCACACTTGAAGCCTAATTGATATATATGGCTTCTGCACAACATCTCCATCATCATTATCAGCACATCCTACGCAGGTGAGTTAAGATGCACTCGATCCCAGGAAGGTATCTATCCTTCAAACCAGAGGAGTGCTTCAAACTAACAACAATACATAATATCCAAGAAAAGAGGGTCATGCTACAGCAGCAGGATACATGGCCCAATCTAGATATCAGTACTAATCAAGTTGTGCATATTTGCTGTTGGCATGAACCGATAGTTCTAGTCCGCTGTCCGATTCTAGGTTTGAAGCTTGGGCCATGTCCTCCTGTAGACGGGTATCCGGCTCGGAGAGCTCAGGAATCCGGACATAGTTTGTCCTCAAAATAGAGGAAGAGTCGCTGCATTGCTCCTCCACCACCACTATCTGATGGGTTACCCGCGGAGAGTTAATCTCCCTTTGGTCGGGTTTAAGCCCGATCCGATCACAGTCCGTAGCGACTCCCAAGGCGGCGATGCGATCCAAGAGCTCGTTCAAGGAAGAGAGCTCCATTGGATCCATCTGCTCGGTGAATCCCGAGCCGACGTGGAGGCTGTTTTTGATGACCCGAGAAGTCATCGTCGGCGCGACAGCCGAACGGGCGGTCATGACGAAGCTGCCTAATCGGAGAGTTTGGCCTACAGCCAGGGCTCCCCCAGAGGTAATGTTGTCCTTGACAACAAGACGAGCCATCAAGCCTTATCGTGATGGCACAGTGGAACTCTCAATGAAAGCACCAATGTCGGTGTCAAAACCGGCGGATCTCGGGTAGGGGGCCCCGAACTGTGCATCTAAGGATGATGGTAACAGGAGGCAGGGGACACAATGTTTACCCAGGTTTGGGCTCTCTCGATGGAGGTAATACCCTACTTCCTGCTTGATTGATCTTGATGATATGAGTATTACAAGAGTTGATCTACCACGAGATCGTAGAGGCTAAACCCTAGAAGCTAGCCTATGATTATGGTTGTTCTTGTCCTACGGACTAAACCCTCCAGTTTATATAGACAACGGAGGGGGCTAGGGTTACACAGAGTCGGTTACAGAGAAGGAAATCTACATATCCGAATCGCCAAGCTTGCCTTCCACGCAAAGGAGAGTCCCACCCGAACACGGGACGAAGCCTTCAATCTTGTATCTTCATAGTCCAATAGTCCGGCCAAAGTATATAGTCCGGCTGTCCGAGGACCCATAATCCAGGACTCTCTCACACGTCCCAGCTGTCGCCGCCTGGCCTGGCCTCGACACGCGTCCAAGATGATGAGGCATCGTGGCGCCACATTGGCTGGCTGCTGGGCTGGTGCGGTGGTGGAGCCTTCATGAAGGGTCACATGCTGCCACACAGGTGCTTGCTGAGTCGGTGTAGAGGCCGCCCGTCGCCACACAGGTGCCTGCCCAGCTGGTAGAGCTAGCAGCTGCTTGGGGACGATGGTGGAGTCTTGGCTGGCGCGGGCCTGGCAGTGGCCCTACTAATGCCCTCAGCAAGGGTCTTGCCGAGGGCCCGGCAAGGGTGCTGCTGTGGCGTTGTAGTTGTCCCCAGCAAGGGTCTTGCGGGGGTCTTGTGGATTTCCTAGGCTAGGATCCCGTCGAGGGTCACCGTCTTCTGGTCCTCATCTAATCTCACATGTTTATGATCTTGACGAAGATTTGCATGCCGCCACAGAGGCGCCTCCCGAGCCTTGGTTCCAATGTAGTTGGTTGGGTTGGAGCCTGTGGGCTCAAGGGTGGCTCACTCCGCTGGCATCAGGCAAGTTGCCCCGGCAAGGCTCTTGCCGGGGCTGCAGAGGCTGCCTCGGCAAGGATCTTGTCGAGGGAGTCCACTTCGCCCTCTTGCTCTCCTGCGCTTCTCGTCTTGGCGTTGCATTGGTTGTCTCGTGTTTTGGCTTCTCTCCGGCTTCCCTCCTCTGCCCTACTAAGTGTGGCCGTGGCGCGCGACTCTGACCACCCATGCACAAGTAAAGGGGTCAAAAGAAGAGCCCCTAGTTTTGTACACCGCCAGGAGCCCCCGGGCCTGGGCCACACATAAGCGCACCGTGTTGTTGGGCTAGGCCCAGAACGGTGTGCGGGTAGGTGGGGCGGATTTTACCGCAGTAACTTCTTGTCCGCTGCGCTTCCCCATGACCCGCGTTGAACGCGCGACATGGAGGGTCGTGCGTGACATGGGGGTCATGCGTGGGGTGGTTTCCGCACACATGCGTCACATCATGGTAAAGAGGCGGCCCGCGCCTTCCCCGTAAAAAGGAACGACCACGGGCGCGCTGCTCATTTACCCCCTATGTCTTCTCCAATCTCAGAGCCGCCGTTCCTTCCTTCTTCCTCCTTAAGCCCTTGCTCACCGCCGCTGTGTTTTTTCTGCCTTTCCTTTCCACCTTCCGCAGCCGCCATGGCACCCAAGACTAGCAAGGGCAAGGGAGCGGCCAAGAACACCGGAGGGGTGGAGCTGCCAGAGAATGAGTTGGCGGCGTGGCGAACGGAGCTCGCCTACTTTCCCTCGACGGCCGACACGGCCCACCTTTGGGACAACTTCAGGCCGCTGTGGGGGGTCAAGACGGGGGGCGGGGGGCGACGGGGCATCCTACCACATGCGTCATCCCCGCCAACTGCGGCAAAGCCGCCCCGAATCGGTATCTGTTCTTCGTCGATAACTTGTCCTGTGGCCTCTGCCCCCCTTCTCCGATTTCTTAAATGACATCATGCATACCTTCGGCTTCCACCACCTAGATTTCACCCCAAATGTCGTGGCGTGCATGGCTCTATTCGCCCATCTCTGTGAGGGCTTCGCCGGAGTGCATCCCAACATGGCGCTCTTCCGCCACTACTTCTTCCCTTGGATCCAGCAGGGAGGCGCCATCTCCGGTTGTGTTGCCTGGATCCCGAGGTCCAAGGGGACATACCCGAAGGGTGCTCAGAAGGAGAGGTGGGAGGAGTTACGGGGCCGGTGGTGCTAGATTGAAGAGGAGGACCCACAAGAACTCTGCCGGGTTCGCCAGTCCCCGCCGGTTCACGGAAATGACTGGAGCAGTGTCGATGCCGACAACGCGAAGCTCACGGTCGCCACCACCAGGGTTCTTCGCCTCACCGAGGCCGGGCTCACCCTTGAGATGACCGGGGCGGATTTCATCCGCCGCCAAATCGCTCCGCTGCATAACAAGGGGAGGCCGGCCTGGCTCTTCACGAACGCGGCGGACATCATGCGACTCCGCCCTGGCCTCGACCACAACTTCACCGTGTTGGCGCATGCTCACTTCTGCCAGCAGCTCTTCTAGCTCGACATGGAGCGCGACGGCAAGGCCGAGAGGTTCGGCAAGGCCGCGAAGGCCGGCAAGGTCGCCAAGGGGCCCTTGTTTGGGTTGCCGGTGGGGGTGGTCCTACTGAGCAATAACTCGCGCCGAAGCGACATAATCGCCATCATGCCAGAGTTCAACGCGCACGGCCTCGTCCCAAATTGGGCCGAGCCGTCGGAGGATCAAGTGTAGGAGTTTTTTGACACCCTGGAGGAGAAGCACATCCGCGACGAGCCGCGACTCGTCCAGGACGCCACCCAGGCGGAGCTAGACTACATCGCCGTCAGGGCGGCGGAGCCGGAGCTCACCAAGGAGGCCGGCAGCGCCGGCAGAGTGGAGGACAAAGCCGCGGCGACCGCAGAGGAGAAAGAGCTCGCCCAGTGGGAAGAGTCCGCTGGGGAAGCCAGCAGTGTCGGCACCGGGGCCCCTCTTATTGGAGATGACGGCGATGAGCCGTCCAATGAGGCTGAAGCTGCCGAGCCCCTAGCCACGGGGAAAGGGTGAGTCCTGCGGCGGGCCAGCTCTGGCGAGCCGGTTCAGCCCGGCAGGGCCGTGCAACCCCGGCATGCCCAGGAGATGTCCGCGTGCCAAACAAGGGTCGTGGTGGCGAAAAAATTGGTGAAGGCCGCGGTGGCGAAGAAGAAAGCATCTGCCTCTTCTTCATCCAAGCGTTCCCCAACTCCAGCTGCTTCCCCTCCTCCTGCAGGTGACGACATGGAGGTCTTCTTCGACCTCGGGTCTCTCAGCCCGAGGAGGAAGAGGAAGGCAGTGGAAGAAGAAGCGGAGGATGAGTAAGTGCCTCAACTTTTGTCATCTCCGTCCCTCCGGACCGTACCTCTTTTCTTGACTTGTGTTCATCTTGGCAGGGATACGGAGACACTGGCACAGAAGGTGAAGAGGTCCAGGTCTTCGGCGGGCGGCCAGCCCCCAGCAGGCACTTCCGATACACCGCTAGTGGTGTCGAGCAGTCCGGACAGCAGCCCCCGGCACAGCCTCCAGCGTAAGCTCATCACCCGCCCCTCGTCAATGTGTGTCGGGGGTACGATCCTTGGTGCTGACTTTGCCGTGATCGCAGGAGGAGGACAGCAGCTGGGGAGCCACTGAGGGCTACCCCAACATGCCGCCTCTGTCAACCACTCCGCCCCGAGGGGCGCCCCGGCAAGGGCGCCAAGCCCCGAAGCCCATGCATATGGAGGAGGAGGAGGAGAACTTGGGTGCCAGCGGCTCCACCTTGGCACCTAATGTTGGCGAGGAAGGGGCTACTTCTTCCCTGCCCGGCACGAGTACATCATTTGCCTCTCATCCCTGCCCTTTCTTCTTCTTTCTGAATCTTTGTCTTGGCTTCACTTCATCCCCTTCTCAATATCTACATCCTCTGTCGGCGGACCAGGAGGACATAGACACCATCATCGAGGATGTCGCCAAGGCCGCCGAGGCGGAGGCTAAGAAGATCGCCGCCGAGGAGGCCGCCAAGGGCGCTGCTAAGGACGCCGCCAAGGGGCCTGCTGGGGAGCCCGACAAGGCTACTGTCGAGGAGGCCGGCAAGTCCGCTGCTGAGGAGGAGTAGGTGGCTGATGACCAACCTTCCTCCTCCGCTGCCTCTGGCTCCGGCCGGTATCTGAGGGTGAGCGACGACCTTTTCGTCCACCTTCCAGGGGTGTCGAGCTCCAAGGCGCCCATCGAGGGAGAGGTGTTCGACGAGGAGGTGCTTGCCGCCGCCGGGCTCGAGGTCGTCGACGAGCCAAACGCCGGTAGTGACGGTTCCCAGGAGGAGCGGCTTCTCCAGGCCATGGGCGCCAGCTTTTGGAAGCTCCAGGCGCTACACCGCGCCCGCCTGGACAAGGCCAAGTCCAGGATGGCAACGGTGGACAAGGCGGAGGCGGACCGCAAGGGACACATCGCCGAGGCGCAAACTTGGTTCCGCCAAGCTTGTGAGGAGCTGAAGGCCGCCCAAGGCAAGCTGGCCAAGCGTGAGGTGGAGCTCACCATGGAACGGGCCGACATTAAGAAGGCCTAGGAGACAACGAAGAACCTGGCCGCCGTAGCCGAGGCCGCTCGAGCCCAGCATCAGGCCGCGCTAAACTCCCAGGAGGAGCACCTTGTCGTGCGCGAGGAGAAGCTTGCCGCAACGCTCCGCGGCAAGGACGAGGAGGTGGAGAAGCTCATCGTGCAGCGGACCCAGGAGCTAGAGCAGAGGCACAGGGACGCACTCGATGCCCAGGCTCTGGTTCATGCCGGCAAGGCGAAGGAGCTGTAGGTGGAGCGGGACGAGCTGAAGGATCAAGTCCTGAAGCTGTCCAAGGAGAAGGACATGCTCAATGGTGCCCTGGTTGAGGCGCAGGGTGTAGTCCTCGACAAGATCGGGCAGCTTTCCGAGGCCAACAACTCCATCAAAGACCTCAGGCTGAAGCTGGAGGGTCTCGAGGGGATGCTCTCAGAGGCCAAAACCCGAGAGGAGACCCTGCCCAAGGATCTGGAGGCCGAGAGGCAGCTGCAGAAGAACGAAGCCACCAACCACAAGGATTTTGTGGAAGGCAAGAACCGCTGGATCGGGCACCTCAAAGGCGTCACCGGCAGGATCACCACGCAGCTGGCTACCATGGGGATGCCAAATGTGAGGTATACCTCGGAGTGCAACGCGAGCCCCAATGCCAAGTTGATCATCTTCTTCGAGGGCGTCCTCGGGGTCCTGGAGCAGCTCCACTCCAATCGAGCGGCCTCCCTGGCCGATGAGGCCCGGATGCTTTGCCGGGGTGCCATGACCAAGGTTCTCACCAAGGTGGCGCACTGGAACCCCAACCTCGACTTCGACGCCGCGCTGGAGAGCTTGCCGGAGGATGCAGACCTCACGACGCTCAAGAAGCGTATCAAGCCCATCATCAGCCGCATCGGCGGAATCGAGAGGGTGGAGGGCCAGCATCGGGATTATGCACTCTGTTTCTCACTACCACTACAGGTTCATGGCCAAGACAATTTATATCTTTAGTTAGAACCGCAGCAACAATTGATGTAATATAACTCTGCAATACTTTTGGAAAGATGCATGTTATTGTCCTATTTGATCCCCCTTTGTATGTCCACCCTACATTAATCGGGTAGGCTTGCCGGCGCGTAACCCAGGCCACGGCGCCTCGAGGACGGATCCCCAATAGCCTGCCGGGTATGCTTGCTGCTAGGCGAACCACCTTACCGCTCTCAACATGGCCGCTCGAACTATCGAGCTTGACTCGAGTCAGAATCGAGAGGGTTGCCAATCGTGGAAGGCTACCCTGCCACTCTCGACGCGACCGCTAGAGCTGTTGAGCGGACTCGAAATAGAACAAGGGCACTGCCGATTGCGTAAGGGCCCCTTTGCGTGCAGGTTTTCCATACACGGGGCAGGACCTCCGAGGACAATAACCTTATATATAAAAAGAAATTGCTTAAAGTTTCGCATGACTTAGCTTTTCTGTTGTTGCACGGGCATCCACCGCATCCGCCGATGGTGCCGCCAAGCTCGGTCGTCTTCTTCCTTGGAACGATGGCCACGATGACCGCTGCCTCGATCAGACCGGATTCTCACAACTGCGCCCCTACCTGGTGCGCTAGAGATGTCGGTGGAAACGACACCTATGGGGTCACTGGGATCCCTTCTATGGTTGGCGGGCGCGTGGTTGTGCGAAGAGCGGGTTTGACAGGAAGCACATGGATCGTTTACCCAGGTTCGGGCCGCGAAGATGCGAAATACCCAAGTCCTGCTTTGGTGGATGTATTTGAGCGTTCTTGTGTTCTTGAGCTTGCTACGGGGTGCAACTTTGCCCAAAAGAGTCGAATCCCTCTCTTGGTCGCCTCGGGCCTCCTTTTATAGGCGAAAAGGGGTCGCCACAGTGGCACACAGGAGGTGGAAAGGTCTACAGTTGACAAGCCTATCCTCTGGGACTGTCGGACAAACGAATTTAATGCGCTACCGACGTGCCCTCCTTGCTTTATTGGGGACGCCAGGGAAGCACGTCCCAGCTGTCGCCGCCTCGCCTGGCCTCGACACGCGTCCGAGCTGATGAGGCATCGTGGCGCCATGTTGGCTGGCTGCTGGGCTGGCGCGGTGGTGGAGCCTTCATGAAGGATCGCATGCCGCCACGCAGGTGCTTGCTGAGTCGGTGTAGAGGCCGCCCGTCGCCACGCAGGTGCCTGCCCAGCTGGTTGAGCTAGCAGCTGCTTGGGGACGGTGGTGGAGTCTTGGCTGGCGCGGGCCTGGCAGTGGCCTTGCTGATGCCCTTGGCAAGGGTCTTGCTGGGGGCCCGGCAAGGGTGCTGCTGTGGCGTTGCAGTTATCCATGGCAAGGGTCTTGCCGGGGGTCTTGTGGATTTCCTTGGCTAGGATCCCGCCGAGGGTCACCGTCTTCTGGTCCTCATCTGATCTCACATGTTTATGATCTTGATGAAGATTTGCATGCCACCATAGAGGCGCCTCCCGAGCCTTCATTCCAATGTAGTTGGTTGGGTTGGAGCCTGTGGGCTCAAGGGTGGCTCACTCCGCTGGCATCGGGCAAGTTGCCCCGGCAAGGCTCTTGCCGGGGCTGCGGAGGCTGCCTCGGCAAGGATCTTGCCGAGGGAGTCCACTTCGCCCTCTTGCTCTCCTGCGCTTTTGGTCTTGGCGTTGCCTTGGTTGTCTCGTGCTTTGGCTTCTCTCCGGCTTCCCTCCTCTGCCCTACTAAGTGTGGCCATGGCGCGTGGCTCTGACTGCCCGTGCACAAGTAGAGGGGTCAAAAGAAGAGCCCCTACTTCTGTACACTGACAGTTAGTCTGCACAAAAATCCCCGAGTGACCTCCTACCTCTGGCCCGTCCACCTAGTCGTCCCCGGCCATGGGACGCAGCTACCACCGCCGGTAGAAGGCGAGGTCAAATCCTCCGGCGGTGCGGAGCCCATCTTGTGGCAGCCCAGATGCCAGCTCCGTCTGGCGCTTGCGGCCGCTAGCTAGCCAAGATAGCTCCATCGAGCTGCTTGTATGCAAGGTTTGCTAGCTAGATTGGCACGGCGGTGCGGCTGCTTGCTCACGCGTGCCGCGCTAAGGCCAGCCATCTGGCTCTAGCGAAGGCCAGCACGGCGGCTTGCTCGCGCGTGAGTCATGCTCGGGCCAGCCTGCCAACCCATGCGAAGACCAGCGTGTCGTCTGGCCTGTCCGGCGAAGCGGCGGCCAACTCCCTCATTGCCGGTGCTACCGACGAACACGCATCCGTACTGTTTGAAGTAACGTTCAGGAAAAATAATGATTTGTGGGGGAATATAATAGGATAGAAGGTCAGATGTGGGTCCCTCGTGTCAACGGTCAAACAAAATGTGTTGGTTTAAGCTGCCTTGTCAGCACGGACGTGTGGGCCAACCCTGTCATAAACGGGTTTAAACGAGCCTAATCGGCACTAGGTAGTAGTTTTTGGCACGAATTAAGAAATTTTGGGTATGTTTTTGCTATTTTTTGTACAATAGTTTCTTCCTAGGGCTGGTTGAAAGTGGTAGTTTTTTGTTAAATACTCAACATATTGTAAGTAGGAGTGAAAATTAAGCTTTGGAAGCCAATAAGCAAGGCTAGTTACATAGTGCTTACGTGTACGTGATTGAAAGTAAATATCAACCATGGGTGACTAATATCTTGATGGAAAACTCGAAACTATGGAAATACTAGCATTTTTTTGAATGTTTGGAAATACTAGCAATGTTCACGTGCGTTGCAATGGATCATAATTAGAATAATAGTTATTAACAAACTTGATACAAAACACTCTAATTTTGATATACATACTAGCAAGAGGCCCATGCGTTTCATGGAACATCAGGATGCATTTATACGAGCTGTTTATCTCGTGGGAGATGAAGATGAATGAGGGAAGTCCTTATCTGCAAATGTGGAGAGGGGTGCGGGTATCTTTTTGCAAAATTGTCATAGTTTGCTTTCTATCCGTTAGATATAGATGAGACGGTCTATATTGCAGGATGGCAGGCACACCATCATCACCAACTCGTTTTTATAAGAGTGTAGATATCACTAGAGATATATTATGTTTCAATCAGAAAATATTCCTTAGGCTGTTTTGGTGAGGTGAGGGAGGGGTGTGGTTGGTTTTAAGATACTAATTATGGGTCTTTCTGCAAATTGGTAGATAAGTGGGATGTTGGTGAGAAAAGGCAACAACTTACCTCATAGTCGTTAGATGTATATCTAATGGTCAGAAATGATGGATGACAGACACACCATCATCACCAACTTAGTCTTCTATGGAGTACTAGCAAGATGTCCGTGCATTGCATGGAACATCAAGATGCATATTTTTATAAAACACTTGTTGTGATTGACCCATGTAGGAGTAATCCCATGTGTAAAAACTAATGATATCTCGTGAAAGAGGAGATAAGGTGAAGAGTAGTGGGGCGTGGTGGTGATTGGTGGTCGGACTAAGTGGAGGCAAGGGGATGGACGACGCCGACAGCGGCCACCAGGCCAGTTTGTTCCAGAGGCTTCCTTTTTTAATTTCTCAACAATGAGGTTGTTGGACCTAAGGATGAATGAGGGAAGGCCTTGTTTGCAAATGTGGAGAGAGGTGCGGGTATTGTAAGTGCATCTAGTGCCACCCCTAGTTGGTTTTAGAGTATTGACGACAAACCTAGTTGAGGGACTAATGTGTTTGTGAGAATTGCAGGATAACACAGGTAGAAGTCCCTCATTGATTCGGTTTTCCTACCAGAGATGACCCCTAAAAATGTATGAAGACATTGAAGTCAAAGGTGGTATGTGAAGATATTCACATTGAAGACTATGACAAGAGAAGACATCGCATGAAGCCTATGGAGCTCAAAGACTTAGATCTTTCATAGTTCTTTTTCTTCTTTGTTGAGTCATAGGAACCACCATACTGTTAAGTGGGGTCCAAGAGAACCAGTCAGAATGACTGAAGTGATGCTCAACCAAAATCCTATGTCTTCGAGTGAAGACTATGAGAGCGAATCTTGTCCAGAGTTGGACAAGTCGGCTTTGCTTGTAGCCCAAGTAAAGTTGCCGTGTGTGTTTGAAATCTGACCATTGGAATACGTGTCAGTTCCTTAGTGACCCAGGGTCATTTTGGACAAATCAGGTCGGGTTGCCTAGTGGCTATAAATAGCCCACCCCCTACAACCATAAATGGTTGGCTGCTCAGAGTTAAAGTACAACTGTTTTTGTTTGAGAGCAACCCACCTCGAAGCCTTTGAGAGAGAATTCCTTGCGAGGACAAAGTCCTAACCACCCAGAGCCAAAGAGTGTTAGGCATCACTTAAGTCGTTCTGTCTGTGTGATCTGAAGAGTTATTACACTTGAGGACTGTGAATCCTCCAGCCGGTTAGGCGTCGCGTTCTGAGCATCCAAGAGTCATTGTGGATCGCCGATGAACGAAGTCTGTGAAGGTTTGGGAGTCTACCTTGAAGACTTACCAGAGTGATTGGGCGAGGTCTGCGTGACCTTAGCTCAAGGGGAATATGGTGAGGACTAAGGGTTCTGAGCTGCGTGTTCAGGACTAGGTGTCCGGGACTGTGTGTCCTTAGGTTTAAATACCTAGCCGCCCTAACCAGACGTACATTTGTCACAGCAACTGGAACTGGTCCAAAAAATCATTGTCTTCAACGAGTCACTGCTGTCATCCTTCCCTTCCTTTACTTACTGTTGGTCCTTGTGAAGTCATTGCATGATTGCATTATCTTTTGTCTTCACCAAGTGACTGCTTGTTCTGATTGGCTTCACAATATCTTCCTACCTGATCCTTACTGCCTAGCTACTATAAGTCATTGTGCTTTCACTTCGTTGATTACCTGACTAAGGTTTGCCTAGTGTAGTCTACCTTCCGCTGCGTGGTAATAGGTTTACTTCTATTGTTTGTCTTCAAAACTTCCCTGTTTAGAAGACTTTCATAAAGATCGCCTATTCACCCCCCTCTAGTCGATCAGTAGCACTTTCAATTGGTACCAGAGCAAGGTACTCCCTTGTTCTGTGTGATTCGGTTTAACCACCTGGAGTTTTAGCTACGTCGACTTCAGGGATAATTAAAGTCTCCGCTGCGTGCCCCATCTTTGATGGAATTGAATATCCCTACTGGAAGAATAAGATGCGCATGCATCTTGAAGCCATTGATGTCGACCTATGGTATGTCGTCAAGAACGGCGTTCCCAAGGCTGGAGAAGGTGTCACTGCTGCTGATGTCAAGAAGTTCGTTCAACTGGACTCTACTGCCAAGAATATTATCTGTGGTCATCTGACCAAAGGATAGTATGGCCGTGTGAGTGCGTTGGAGACTTCCAAGCTAGTCTCGGACTGGCTCTCCAAGGTCAATGAAGGCGTCTCCACCCAGAGAGATCAGAGAATCAGTGTCCTTCGCAACCTCTGAAAGTGCAACTATCCCTAGGTGGTTTGGTAATTCATAACAACATATAGCACATTGAGCTAATGCTATTCCAAGATGATTATTTCAGGAAAGCTCAATGATTGGCATGGCATGGATGTGAAAGTGGAACCCTCAAAATGCTAAGGACAAAGGATTGGCTCAAGCTCAAAAGCTCAAGACTCTTCATTTTCTATTTTAGTGATCCAATATCACATTGTGTCTTTAGGAAAAGCCAATACTATCAAGGAGGTATGAGGTGTTGCTTAATGAGCCTCTTGGTTCATGTGCTTAGTGATATGCTCCAAAAAAACCCTCAACTACTTTCCCATATCCACATTTGACCTAAACCCTAAGCCAAACTCGGTCCTACCGATTCTTTCTATCCGGCGCCACCGAGTTTCACTTGTCATAAGCCACTGCCAAACCCTAGCAATTCGGTTCTACCGATAGGGATCTTGGTCTCACCGAGATGGGATTGCAAACTCTCTGTTTCCTTTTGTAACTTTTCGGTCTCGCCGAAAGAGCGGATCGGTCCCACCGAGATTGCAATGTGAACTCTCTGTTTTCCTTTTGTAACTTTTCGGTCTCACCGAAAGAGCAAATCGGTCCCACCGAGTTTGCCTGACCAACTCTCTGGTTAGCTAATTACCAAAATCGGTCTCACCGAGTTTGTGTAATCGGTCTCACCGAGATTACGTTATGCCCAAACCCTAACCATATCGGTCCTACCGAGTTGCATGTCAGTCCCACCGAAAATCTCTAACGGTCACTAGGTTTACCTTTTCGGTCCGACCGAGTTTGTTGATTCGGTCCCATCGAGATTGGTAAATTGTGTGTAACGGTTGGATTTTGTGTGGAGGCTATATATACCCCTCCACCTCCTCTTCGTTCGTGGAGAGAGCCATCAGAACACATATACACTTCCAACTCATATGTTCTGAGAGAGAATCACCTACTCATGTGTTGAGACCAAGATATTCCATTCCGACCATATGAATCTTGATCTCTAGCCTTCCCCAAGTTGCTTTCCACTCAAACCTTCTTTCCACCAGATCCAAATCCTATGAGAGAGAGTTGAGTGTTGGGGAGACTATCATTTGAAGCACAAGAGCAAGGAGTTCATCATCAACACACCATTTGTTACTTCTTGGAGAGTGGTGTCTCCTAGATTGGCTAGGTGTCACTTGGGAGCCTCCGAAAAGATTGTGGAGTTGAACCAAGGAGTTTGTAAGGGCAAGGAGATCGCCTACTTCGTGAAGATCTACCGCTAGTGAGGCAAGTCCTTCGTGGGCGATGGCCATGGTGGAATAGACAAGGTTGCTACTTCGTGGACCCTTCGTGGGTGGAGCCCTCCGTGGACTCGTGCAACCGTTACCCTTCATGGGTTGAAGTCTCCATCAACGTGGATGTAGGATAGCACCACCTATCCGAACCACGGGAAAAACATCCGTGTCTCCAATTGCGTTTGAATTCTCCAAACCCTTCCCTTTACATTCTTGCAAGTTGCATGCCTTACTTTCCGCTGCTAATATACTCTTTGCATGCTTGCTTGAATTGTGTGATGATTGCTTGACTTGTCCTAAAATAGCTAAAATCTGCCAAGAACTAAAATTGCGAAAAGGTTAAGTTTTTATTTGGTCAAGTAGTCTAATCACCCCCCTCTAGACATACTTTCGATCCCACAAGTGGTATCAGAGCTTTGGTCTCCATTTGCTTTGATTTCCATAGCTTTTGGCGGTCATAGCCTTGGTTTCACAACCTAGGAGAGTATGGCGTCTAGCGAGGGAAATTATCACCATAGAGGTCCTTACTTTGATGGTACTAATTTTGCTAGTTGGAAGCATAAAATGAAAATGCATATTCTTGGACATAACCCCGCCGTGTGGGCTATTGTGTGTGTTGGTTTGCAAGGTGACTTCTTTGATGGGAGAGAACCAAACCGTGAAGCTATCGCGGATGAGTTGAAGATGTTGCAATACAATGCTCAAGCTTGTGATATTCTCTTCCACGGATTGTGCCCCGAAGAATTCAACAAAATCAGCTGTCTTGAGAATGCAAAGGAAATTTGGGACACTTTGATTGATATGCACGAAGGTACCGACTCCGTCAAGGAATCCAAGTTGGATGTGCTTCAAAGTCAACTTGACAAGTTCAAAATGAAGGATGGTGAAGGTGTCGCTGAAATGTACTCTAGGCTTGCTCTCATCACAAATGAGATTGCCGGCTTAGGGAGTGAAGAGATGACTGATAGATTCATCATCAAGAACATTCTAAGAGCCTTTGATGGAAAATATGATACCGTGTGCACATTGATCCAAATAATGCCCAATTACAAAGATCTCAAGCCAACGGAGGTGATTGGAAGAATTGTTGCTCATGAGATGTCACTTAAGGATAAAGAGGAACTTCACAACAAATCAAGTGGTGCCTACAAAGCCTCATGTGAAGCCCCTACATCATCAAGTGAGAAACAAAACTTCAATGAAGAATTGAGCTTAATGGTGAAGAACTTCAACAAGTTCTACAAGAGTAGAAGCAAAGATAGAAGCTCCAAGTCAAGGTCCTACAATAACAAAAGATCTTCTAGTCGAGAGCGAAACTGCTACAATTGTGGAAGACCCGGACACTATTCTAATGAGTGTACGGCTCCCTACAAGAGAAGAGAAGACTCTCCAAAAAGAAGAAGCAAAGAATCACCACCAAGAGAGAGAAGGAGTAGAGATGATCGTTATGAACGAAGATACTCACGGAGAAGCAAGGATTTGGAAAGGAAGGAAAAATCATCAAGGAGCTACACAAAACGAAGACATCAAGCTCATGTTGGTGAATGGGTATCCGGCTCCGACTCTGACAGCCACTCCGAGAGAAGTTATGACTCCGACTCCGAAGATACTCAAGATGAAGGTGTTGCCGGTCTAGCACTTGTGTCAACCAACTCCTACGGCATATTTGACTCACCAAATGAAGGAATTGGAAGATGCTTCATGGCCAAAGGTCCTAAGGTAACACACCCCGAGTATGTTGATTTTAATAGTGATGAAGATGACTTGTTAGGTGATGATGATTTGCTTGTTGACAACTCTAGTGATGAATACTATGATGAAACGTCAATTAATCATGCTAATCAAGATAAAACGAATGACAATGATAAGGTGAAGATTGAGGCTCTAACTAAAGAACTAAACACTCTTAAGTTAGCTCATGAAACTATCTTCGAAGATCATCGAGAACTTTTAAGAGCTCATGAGAAGTTACGCTTTGAAAAGCTCAATCTTGAGCAAGAGCATGAGTTTTTAAAAGCAATCAATGATGATCTCCGCAAGAAAAGTTCTTCTTACATTGCCAAGCGTTTACTCTTATCCACTTACATGCCTCAAGTCAAGTCTAGTAACAAGAACAAGAAAGATTCTTCCTCTAGTAGTAACAATGATCATGCTAAATCAAATATTGTTGCTTCTAGTAGTTCTCTTGATTCCACTAATGGTTCTCTTAGCCAAGTTACACTTGAGCAAGAAAATAGCTTATTGAAGGGAATTATAGAGAAAGGAGTGTACAAAAGCCTTGCTGGGAGTAAGCAATTCGAGGAAATTGTGCGCAAGCAAGGAATGCACCGGAAGAATCAAGGTGTTGGTTTTGAACGAAAGTTCAATGCCAATGGAGTTGAGTGAGAAGAAGATCAATATCCCAAGACAAAGTTTGTTCCTCAACAAGAGAAGTATGATACTTCCTTCAAGGGAACACAAGCTCAAAATGATCTTCCACCACAAGGCTACAAGCAAAAAGGCAAGGACAAGCTTCAAGAGGAAATTGATGCATTTGAAGAAGCTCCTAAGACCTTAGTCAAGTGGATTCCCAAGACCACGTCAAGTTCCACTTCATCAAGTACGACTACAACTCCAAGGATTCCCATCAAGATGGTGTGGATCCAAAAGAAGAAGAACTAGAGAGTTCTTGAGGGTGACTCCGCCAACATACTTCACTCTTATCATTTTGGAAAGAACAAGTGCAATCAACTTCCACATCTTGCACTAGTTCAAGGAGTCACAAACCCTCTTGTTGGTAAGACAAGGGACAAGGTAACCTAAAAGTTTTCATGGACATCATCTTGTGTGTGCATCACTCTATGTCTATGGATATCCTTGTTTGTTCCTTGTGGGACTAACCCATGTAGGTATTGAAAGTGCAATTCACTCAAATGGATAACTCCAAGTGATCTACATCAACATTGAGCATCCACATCTTCAACATCTACATGAAGTCATCATCGACAAAGCCCAAGGTTAGTTCATCCCTCTTAGGGGGGATATCACATCTAGGGGGAGCTTTACTCTAAGACTTGAGCTAAAGCAACTCTAAAGATGTGAACACAACAATGCTTTATGTAAAAGTGGTAACCCCACTTGAGCTTAAACGATGAGTATGACCTATGATCAAGTGTTCTCACTTGACTCCTAAGTCAATATACTCATATATAGATGACCTAGTCATCGCAAATTGCTTGATAGATGCTAGAATTGGTTGTGCATGCTTTGTCACATATTTCATTTGCCATTTTATTGTGTGAGCATGTTGGTTGCATATTTTACTCATTCGAGGACATCCACTTGCTGTTTTGATTGTTTGGTTTTATTTCCTTTTGCCAAGTGGATGGACAAGAATGCCTAAGAACCTCCTCTAGCTATCTATGCTTTTCTCGTCTCAAACTCTATTCATGCTACATCACAAAATTTGATCAAGTCAGATTCGAACCACTCTGTGTGAGGAGCGCTCGGAGTCCCCGATTCGTCATAGACTTAAACTTCCAAAACCTCTTTGTGATTCTCGGTCTAACCGATATCCTACTTTCGGTCCTACCGAGATAATTAAGTTGATCTAGGTTTTCTATCTCGGTGCATCCGATTTGAACCATTCGGTCACACCGAGTTGCAACAACTGTATACAGTTTTGCATCTCGGTGCCACCGAGTTGTTCCACTCGGTCACACCGATAGGGTCGGGCTATATATAGTCACGGGCAAAAATTTGGAAATTTCTCCGAACCCCTTCGCCCGCGCGATAGCCTGCTCTGCCAACGTGGTCTCCGGATCGTCTCCTCGCCGCCAGCCGCCTCCAGTCGCTGGTCTCCGTCGCCGTCAACGGGAATCAACCCCGCCGTTGCTGCCGTAGCGAGTCTCCGCCGAACTAGGGTATGGACTTGATCTTTGTGCTATTCCTCAATCCGATTCTTAGCACATTGTGGTCATCATGATTCTTGCCACGTTTGAAACACTTCTATCCGGTCAATGAACTCGTAGATTAGGTTTAATTTGAAAATTTTAGGGTTAGGTTTCCACCGAAACCATCTCGGACCCACCGAGTTGAAAAACTCGGTCCCACCGATTTGGCTTATGCCATTGCACAAGTGAGACTCGGTCTGACCGAGAATTACTTATCGGTGTGACCGATTTTGGAACTTTGTGAAACCCTAGCAGTCTCGGTGCCACCGAACTGTGACTCGGTCTGACCGAGTTCACTAGTCCAGGTGCCAAAACTGCTTCGGTATCACCGAGTTTAAAAATCGGTAGATCCGAGATGATTTCAGTGGGAAACTAAAACTAAGTTTTTGAATTATTCTTTTGCAAAAATCTCTGCATTTTGTGATGCTCTCATCTATAACCTATTCACAGGGTCAGCAGTCAGAGTTTGCAACATGTCTGATCAAAGTGATAGCCAGAGCAGCAAGTGCAGATGAGTGAGGGCACTAGTCCCTCAAGTTCTTCAGATGATGGCAGCAGAAGTACTCCTAGCAACCTACCAAAAGATGCCACAAGACAGATAAAGAAGAGAACCTCAGAATCAGAGGATGAGGATTATGTGGCAGAAGAGGAAGCAACTTCAAAGAGAGTAGTGCTTGAGAAGGAACACGGCTCAGCTCAAGGCACAAAGCCAGGGTTAAAGATCAAAAGGCCAGCAGGCAGGCAACCTATGTCAAAGGCCAGAGCTTCAACTGAGAAGCCCACTCCCATAGAGCCAGTTGCTGCTGAAGGCAAGAAAAGAAAGGAAAGGGTCAAGAAGACCGTAGCCAGAGTGCTTGGAAAGGCTTCCATCATGGAAGATGAGGAGACCAAAGGCACCCAAGCTGATGGGTGATGCCATAAGATCAAGGATAGCTGCTTCCAAGGCCAAGCCAGCTCCAAAGCCAAAGCCAAAGAGGAATACAAGAAGCATCCCAGCTGCTGAGCAGAACAAGGCCCCAGTGCCTGACACTGCAAAAGATGATGAAGAGCAAGTTCTCAGAAAACTCAAGCCCAAGATCCCAGACCACAACGATGCTCATCCTGTGGCTGAGGACATGAAGCTCAGGAGAGATTCAGGGCTCCGGAAGTGGAGAGAAGCAGATCCGTATGCTTCAAGGAGGAGGACTGCTGTGGACTACAGATTTCACACCAAGGAACAGCAGGACTTCTATGAGACAGTGCTGCTAGATAAGAAGCCAATTGTATGTGATATGAGATGGGTTGATTGGCAATACATCAAGGACAACGAAGAGTACTACCCTGGAGTGCAGGACAGCTTCAAGGCATGTGGAGTAGAGGACTTTGTTGGGAAGAAGCTCACAAAGTGGAACGAGGAACTCATCATGCAGTTCTACTCCACCGCACATTTTTATTCAGATGGGAGAATTGTTTGGATGTCTGAGGGTACGAGGTACCAGTCTACAGTTGCTGAATGGGCTCAGCTGATCAATGCCCCACAAGAGCATGAGGATGACTTGGATATCTATGCCAAGAAGAAGATGGACCACAACTCAATGTCAAACATGTACAAGGAGATTCCAAATGAAGCACTTGACACTTTCAAGTTTGGCTCAGTACACTATCTTCTGTCAGGGCTGCCAACCATCAATTGGATAATGAGGCACACCTTGTTGCCCAAGTCAGGTGATCACAAGATGATCAGAGGCCATGCGATCAATTTGCTACATATCTTTGATGTGCCACAGAAGTTCAAGGTGATGAGCCTCATGGTAGAGACCATCAAGAGGACTGCAGCAGACCAGAAGAGGAGCTGTGGGTATGCCCCACAAATTCAGGAGCTCATTAACTCCAAGATGGGCACGGGCATATACTTATTGGACAAGGAACACCTGCCCATCCGTCCAGACTTTGAAGATAATCAAGTTGTTATGACTGAGAATGAACCATCTTCAGCACAAGCACAAGCCAAGAAGGAGAAGGCAAGGAAGGAGAAAGCTGCCAAGATGCCAACTCAAGAGGAGGCATCTGAATATTTCTTGAAAACCAAACAAGAGCAGCTTGGCTACCTGATTGCATCCACCCTGCGGATTGAGAAAGGATTAGCCACCCTAACTCAGAACCAGGCAAGCCTAGAGAGGATCGTAGAACAAAGGTTCTATGACTTGGATATCAAGGTGACAGAGATTCAGACTGAAGGAAATATGCCCTAGAGGCAATAATAAAGTTATTATTTATTTCCTTATATCATGATAAATGTTTATTATTCATGCTAGAATTGTATTAACTGGAAACATAATACATGTGTGAATACATAGACAGACTTAGTGTCACTAGTATGCCTCTACTTGACTAGCTCGTTAATCAAAGATGATTATGTTTCCTAACCATGAACAAAGTGTTGTTATTTGATTAACGAGGTCACATCATTAGTTGAATGATCTGATTGACATGACCCATTCCATTAGCTTAGCACCCGATCGTTTAGTATGTTGCTATTGCTTTCTTCATGACTTATACATGTTCCTATGACTATGAGATTATGCAACTCCCGTTTATCGGGGGAACACTTTGTGTGCTACCAAACGTCACAACGTAACTGGGTGATTATAAAGGAGCTCTACAGGTGTCTCCAAAGGTAGATGTTGGGTTGGCGTATTTCGAGATTAGGATTTGTCACTCCGATTGTCGGAGAGGTATCTCTGGGCCCGCTCGGTAATGCACATCACATAAGCCTTGCAAGCATTGCAACTAATGAGTTAGTTGCGGGATGATGTATTACAGAACGAGTAAAGAGACTTGCCGGTAACGAGATTGAACTAGGTATTGGATACCGACGATCGAGTCTCGGGCAAGTAACATACCGATGACAAAGGGAACAACGTATGTTGTTATGCGGTCTGGCCGATAAAGATCTTCGTAGAATATGTAGGAGCCAATATGGGCATCCAGGTCCCGCTATTGGTTATTGACCGGAGATTTGTCTCAGTCATGTCTACATTGTTCTCGAACCGTAGGGTCCGCACACTTAACGTTACGATGACAGTTATTATGAGTTTATGCATTTTGATGTACCAAAGTTAGTTTGGAGTCACGAATGTGATCACGGACATGACGAGGAGTCTCGAAATGGTCGAGACATAAAGATTGATATATTGGATGACTATATTCGGACACCGGAAGGGTTCCGGAGAAGTATCGGATAAAACCGGAGCACCGGGGGGTTACCGGAACCCCCCGGGGGGTTAATGGGCCTCATGGGCCCTAATGTGGAGAAGAGGAAGGGGCTGCCAGGGCAGGCCGCGCGCCCCCTCTCCCCCTAGTCCAAATTGGACAAGGAGCGAGGGGCGGCACCCCCCCCTTTCCTATTCTCCCTCCACCTCTCCTAGTTGGACAAGGAATTGGGGGGGGGGGAGTCCTACTCCCGGTAGGAGTAGGACTCCTCCTGCGCGCCACCATAGGGCCGGCCGCACCCCCCCTTGGATCCTTTATATACGGGGGCAGGGGGGCACCTCTAGACACACAAGTTGATCCACGTGATCGTTCCTTAGCCGTGTGCGGTGCCCCTGCCAACATATTCCACCTTGATCATATCGTTGTAGTGCTTAGGCGAAGCCCTGCGTCGGTAGAACATCATCATCGTCACCACGCCGTTGTGCTGACGGAACTCATCCCCAAGCTTTGCTGGATCGGAGCCCGGGGAGCGTCATCGAGCTGTACGTGTGCTAAGAACTCGGAGGTCCCGGAGTAACGGTGCTTGGATCGGTCGGATCGGGAAGACGTACGACTACTTCCTCTACGTTGCGTCAACGCTTCCGTTGTGGTCTACGAAGGGTACATAGACAACACTCTCCCCTCTCGTTGCTATGCATCACCATGATCTTGCGTGTGCGTAGGAAATTTTTTGAAATTACTGCGTTCCCCAATAGTGGCATCTGAGCCTAGGTTTTATGGTTTGATGTTATATGCACGAGTAGAACACAAGTGAGTTGTGGGCGATATAAGTCATACGGCCTACCAGCATGTCATACTTTGGTTCGGCGGTATTGTTGGATGAAGCGGCCCGGACCGACATTATGCGTACGCTTACGCGAGACCGGTTCTCCCGACGTGCTTTGCACAAATGTGGCTTGCGGGTGACTGTTTCTCCAACTTTAGTTGAACCAAGTGTGGCTACACCCGGTCCTTGCGAAGGTTAAAACAGAGTCAAATTGACAAACTATCGTTGTGGTTTTGATGCGTAGGTGAGATTGGTTCTTACTTAAGCCCGTAGCAGCCACGTAAAACTTGCAACAACAAAGTAGAGGACGTCTAACTTGTTTTTGCAGGGCATGTTGTGATGTCATATGGCCAAGACATGATGCTAAATTTTATTGTATGAGATGATCATGTTTTGTAACCGATTTATCGGCAACTGGCAGGAGCCATATGGTTGTCGCTTTATTGTATGCAATGCAATCGCGATGTAATGCTTTACTTTATCACTAAGCGGTAGCGATAGTCGTGGAAGCATAAGATTGGCGAGACGACAACGATGCTACGATGGAGATCAAGGTGTCACGCCGGTGACGATGGTGATCATGATGGTGCTTCGGAGATGGATATCACAAGCACAAGATGATGATGGCCATATCATAGCACTTATATTGATTGCATGTGATGTTTATCTTTTATGCATCTTATCTTGCTTTGATTGATGCTAGCATTATAAGATGATCTCTCACTAAATTATCAAGAAGTGTTCTCCCTAAGTATGCACTGTTGCGAAAGTTCTTCGTGCTGAGACACCACGTGATGATCGGGTGTGATATGCTCTACGTTCAAATACAACGGGTGCAAAACAGTTGCACACACGGAATACTCAGGTTATACTTGACGAGCCAAGCATATACAGATATGGCCTCGGAACACGGAGACCGAAAGGTCGAGCGTGAATCATATAGTAGATATGATCAACATAGTGATGTTCACCAATGAAACTACTCCATCTCACGTGATGATCGGACATGGTTTAGTTGATTTGGATCACGTGATCACTTAGAGGATTAGAGGGATGTCTATCTAAGTGGGAGTTCTTAAGTAATTTGATTAATTGAACTTAAACTTATCATGAACTTAGTACCTGATAGTATCTTGCTTGTTTATGTTTGATTGTAGATAGATGGCTCGTGCTGTTGTTCCGTTGAATTTTAATGCGTTCCTTGAGAAAGCAAAGTTGAAAGATGATGGTAGCAATTACACGGACTGGGTCCGTAACTTGAGGATTATCCTCATTGCTGCACAGAAGAATTACGTCCTGGAAGCACCGCTGGGTGCCAGGCCTGCTGCTGGAGCAACACCAGATGTTATGAACGTCTGGCAGAGCAAAGCTGATGACTACTCGATAGTTTAGTGTGCCATGCTTTACGGCTTAGAATCAGGACTTCAACGATGTTTTGAACGTCATGGAGCATATGAGATGTTCCAGGAGTTGAAGTTAATATTTCAAGCAAATGCCTGGATTGAGAGATATGAAGTCTCCAATAAGTTCTATAGCTGCAAGATGGAGGAGAACAGTTCTGTCAGTGAGCATATACTCAAAATGTCTGGGTATAATAATCACTTGATTCAGATGGGAGTTAATCTTCCAAATGATTGCGTCATTGACAGAATTCTGCAATCACTGCCACCAAGCTACAAGAGCTTCATGATGAACTATAATATGCAAGGGATGAACAAGACTATTCCCGAGCTCTTTGCAATGCTGAAAGCTGCGAAGGTAGAAATCAAAAAGGAGCATCAAGTGTTGATGGTCAACAAGACCACTAGTTTCAAGAAAAAGGGTAAAGGGAAGAAGAAGGGGAACTTCAAGAAGAACGGCAAGCAAGTTGCTGCTCAACAGAAGAAACCCAAGTCTGGACCTAAGCCTGAAACTGAGTGCTTCTACTGCAAGCAGACTGGTCACTGGAAGCGGAACTGGCCCAAGTATTTGTCGGATAAGAAGGATGGCAAGGTGAACAAAGGTATATGTGATATACATGTTATTGATGTGTACCTTACTAATGCTCGCAGTAGCACCTGGGTATTTGATACTGGTTCTGTTGCTATTATTTGCAACTCGAAACAGGGACTACGGATTAAGCGAAGATTGGCTAAGGACGAGGTGACGATGCGCGTGGGAAACGGTTCCAAAGTCGATGTGATCGCAGTCGGCATGCTACCTCTACATCTACCTTCGGGATTAGTATTAGACCTAAATAATTGTTATTTGGTGCCAGCATTGAGCATGAACATTATATCTGGATCTTGTTTAATGCGAGACGGTTATTCATTTAAATCAGAGAATAATGGTTGTTCTATTTATATGAGTAATATCTTTTATGGTCATGCACCCTTGAAGAGTGGTCTATTCTTGTTGAATCTCGATAGTTGTGATACACATATTCATAATGTAGAAGCCAAAAGATGCAGAGTTGATAATGATAGTGCAACTTATTTGTGGCACTGCCGTTTAGGTCATATCGGTGTAAAGCGCATGAAGAAACTCCATACTGATGGACTTTTGGAACCACTTGATTATGAATCACTTGGTACTTGCGAACCGTGCCTCATGGGCAAGATGACTAAAACACCGTTCTCCGGTACTATGAAGAGAGCAACAGATTTGTTGGAAATCATACATACAGATGTATGTGGTCCGATGAATGTTGAGGCTCGTGGCGGATATCGTTATTTTCTCACCTTCACAGATGACTTAAGCAGATATGGGTATATCTACTTAATGAAACATAAGTCTGAAACGTTTGAAAAGTTCAAAGAATTTCAGAGTGAAGTTGAAAATCATCGTAACAAGAAATAAAGTTTCTACGATCTGATCGTGGAGGAGAATATTTGAGTTACGAGTTTGGTGTACATTTGAAAAATTGTGGAATAGTTTCGCAACTCACGCCACCCAGAACACCACAGCGTAATGGTGTGTCCGAACGCCGTAATCGTACTTTACTAGATATGGTGCGATCTATGATGTCTCTTACTGATTTACCGCTATCGTTTTGGGGATACGCTCTAGAGACGGCCGCATTCACATTAAATAGGGCACCATCAAAATCCATTGAGACGACGCCTTATGAACTGTGGTTTGGCAAGAAACCAAAGTTGTCGTTTCTAAAAGTTTGGGGCTGCGATGCTTATGTGAAAAAGCTTCAACCTGATAAGCTCGAACCCAAATCGGAGAAATGTGTCTTCATAGGATATCCAAAGGAAACTATTGGATACACCTTCTATCACAAATCCGAAGGCAAGACTTTTGTTGCTAAATTCAGAAACTTTCTGGAGAAGGAGTTTCTCTCGAAAGAAGTGAGTGGGAGGAAAGTAGAACTTGATGATGTAACTATACCTGCTCCCTTGTTGGAAAGTAGTACATCATAGAAATCTGTTTCTGCGACACCTACACCAATAAGTGAGGAAGTTAAAGATAATGATCATGAAACTTCGGAACAAGATACTACTGAACCTCGTAGATCAACCAGAGTGAGATCCGTGCCAAAGTGGTACGGTAATCCAGTTCTGGAAGTCATGCTACTAGATCATGATGAACCTACGAACTATAAAGAAGCGATGGTGAGCCCAGATTCCGCAAAATGGCTTGAAGCCATGAAATCTGAGATGGGACCCATGTATGAGAACAAAGTATGGACTTTGGTTGACTTGCCCGATGATCGGCAAGCAATTGAGAATAAATGGATCTTCAAGAAGAAGACTAACGCTGACGGTAATATTACTGTCTACAAAGCTCGACTTGTCGCAAAAGGTTTTTGACAAGTTCAAGGGGTTGACTACGATGAGACCTTCTCACTCGTAGCGATGCTTAAGTCTGTCAGAATCATGTTAGCAATTGCCGCATTTTATGATTATGAAATTTGGCAGATGGATGTCAAAACTGCATTCCTGAATGGATTTCTGGAAGAAGAGTTGTATATGATGCAACCGGAAGGTTTTGTCGATCCAAAGGGAGCTAACAAAGTGTGCAAGCTCTAGCGATCTATTTATGGACTGGTGCAAGCCTCTCGGAGTTGGAATAAACGTTTTGATAGTGTGATCAAAGCATTTGGTTTTATACAGACTTTCGGAGAAGCCTGTATTTACAAGAAAGTGAGTGGGAGCTCTGTAGCATTTCTGATATTATATGTGGATGACATATTACTAATCGGAAATGATATAGAATTTCTGGATAGCATAAAGGGATACTTGAATAAGAATTTTTCAATGAAAGACCTCGGTGAAGCTGCTTATATATTGGGAATCAAGATCTATCGAGATAGATCAAGACGCTTAATTGGACTTTCACAAAGCACATACCTTGATAAAGTTTTGAAAAAGTTGAAAATGGATCAAGCAAAGAAAGGGTTCTTGCCTGTGTTACAAGGTGTGAAGTTGAGTCAGACTCAATTGACCGGCCACTTCAGAAGATAGAGAGAAAATGAAAGTCATTCCCTATGCCTCAGCCATAGGTTCTATCATTTATGCAATGCTGTGTACCAGACCTGATGTGTGCCTTACTATTAGTTTAGCAGGGAGGTACCAAAGTAATCCAGGAGTGGATCACTGGACAGCGGTCAAGAACATCCTGAAATACCTGAAAAGGACTAAGGATATGTTTCTCGTATATGGAGGTGACAAAGAGCTCACCGTAAAAGGTTACGTTGATGCAAGCTTTGACACTGATCCGGATGATTCTAAATCGCAAACCAGATACGTGTTTACATTAAATGGTGGAGTTGTCAGTTGGTGCAGTTCTAAACAAAGCGTCGTAGCGGGATCTACATGTGAAGCGGAGTACATAGCTGCTTCGGAAGCAGCGAATGAAGGAGTCTGGATGAAGGAGTTCATATCCGATCTAGGTGTTATACCTAGTGCATCGGGTCCAATGAAAATCTTTTGTGACAATACTAGTGCAATTGCCTTGGCAAAGGAATCCAGATTTCACAAGAGAACCAAGCACATCAAGAGACGCTTCAATTCCATCCGGGATCTAGTCCAGGTGGGAGACATAGAGATTTGCAAGATACATACGGATCTGAATGTTGCAGACCCATTAACTAAGCCTCTTCCACGAGCAAAACATGATCAGCACCAAGGCTCCACGGGTGTTAGAATCATTCTTGTGTAATCTAGATTATTGACTCTAGTGCAAGTGGGAGACTGAAGGAAATATGCCCTAGAGGCAATAATAAAGTTATTATTTATTTCCTTATATCATGATAAATGTTTATTATTCATGCTAGAATTGTATTAACCGGAAACATAATACATGTGTGAATACATAGACAAACTTAGTGTCACTAGTATGCCTCTACTTGACTAGCTCGTTAATCAAAGATGGTTATGTTTCCTAACCATGAACAAAGTGTTGTTATTTGATTAACGAGGTCACATCATTAGTTGAATGATCTGATTGACATGACCCATTCCATTAGCTTAGCACCCGATCGTTTAGTATGTTGCTATTGCTTTCTTCATGACTTATACATGTTCCTATGACTATGAGATTATGCAACTCCCGTTTACCGGAGGAACACTTTTTGTGCTACCAAACGTCACAACGTAACTAGGTGATTATAAAGGAGCTCTACAGGTGTCTCCAAAGGTAGATGTTGGGTTGCCGTATTTCGAGATTAGGATTTGTCACTCCGATTGTCGGAGAGGTATCTCTGGGCCCTCTCGGTAATGCACATCACATAAGCCTTGCAAGCATTGCAACTAATGAGTTAGTTGCGGGATGATGTATTACAGAACGAGTAAAGAGACTTGCCGGTAACAAGATTGAACTAGGTATTGGATACCGACGATCGAATCTCGGGCAAGTAACATACCGATGACAAAGGGAACAACGCATGTTGTTATGCGGTCTGGCCGATAAAGATCTTCGTAGAATATGTAGGAGCCAATATGGGCATCTAGGTCCCGCTATTGGTTATTGACCGGAGATTTGTCTCAGTCATGTCTACATTGTTCTCGAACCATAGGGTCCGCACGCTTAACGTTACGATGACAGTTATTATGAGTTTATGCATTTTGATGTACCGAAGTTAGTTCGGAGTCCCGGATGTGATCACGGACATGATGAGGAGTCTCGAAATGGCCGAGACATAAAGATTGATATATTGGATGACTATATTCGTACACCGGAAGGGTTCCGGGGAAGTATCAGATAAAACCGGAGCACCGAGGGGTTACCGAAACCCCCCGAGGGGTTAATGGGCCTCATGGGCCTAATGTGGAGAAGAGGAAGGAGCTGCCAGGGCAGGCCGCACGCCCCCTCTCCCCCTAGTCTGAATTGGACAAGGAGGGAGGGGCGGCGCCCCCCCTTTCCTATTCTCCCTCCACCTCTCCTAGTTGGACAAGGATTGGGGGGGGGGAGTCCTACTCCCGGTAGGAGTAGGACTCCTCCTGCGCGCCACCATAGGGCCGGTCGCACCCCCCCTTTGGATCCTTTATATACGGGGGTAGGGGGGCACCTCTAGACACACAAGTTGATCCACGTGATCGTTCCTTAGCCGTGTGCGGTGCCCCCTGCCACCATATTCCACCTCAATCATATCGTTGTAGTGCTTAGGCGAAGCCCTGCGTCGGTAGAACATCATCATCGTCACCACGCCGTTGTGCTGACGGAACTCATCCCCGAAGCTTTGCTGGATCGGAGCCCGGGGAGTGTCATCGAGCTGTACGTGTGCTAAGAACTCGGAGGTGCCGGAGTAACGGTGCTTGGATCGGTCGGATCGGGAAGACGTACGACTACTTCCTCTATGTTGCGTCAACGCTTCCGTTGCGGTCTACGAAGGGTACGTAGACAACACTCTCCCCTCTCGTTGCTATGCATCACCATGATCTTGCGTGTGCGTAGGAATTTTTTTGAAATTACTGCGTTCCCCAACACAGACTGCAGTGGAGCAGCTCCAAGATGACATGCAGGAGAGGAGAGGCAAGACTACAACTGATGCCTTTGCCAGAGTGCCACGAGGTCCGAGGTCGTCTGCAGTGCCAGTTGCTGACACCAGAGCCACCACTTCTGCACTAGCTACAGCCTCAGTTCCACCAGCTCTAGCGTCTACTTCAGCCTCGACTCCGACCACGTCTACAGAAGGCTTCGTCCTTGGAGTGCTCCGGACTCCACCACCACCTGAAGATCAAGCCTGAGTGTCGATTTAGCACTATGCATTTTCTAGGAACTTTTTGGTAACTTGTTGCCAAAGGGGGAGAAAATGTATAGATCATAGGCTTCGAGAGAGAGAGAGTGTTGCTTTTCTCTCTTGCTTTATTTGGTGGTTTTTCGAACTTTGTTTGCTTTTGAGTGCTTGAGTACTATGTTACTATGTCATTATCTGTGAGACATTGATGATCATGTGTTTGATCATAAGCTACACTTAATGCTTGCTTAATGCTATTATCCTATCTATCTTATGTGATCATTCACTATTCTTGGTGATGGGTGCATGTATTTCATTCTTATCATTTTAAGCGCTCCACCAAGATGTATGTGACATGGAAGAGTAACCCATGACTCTAACTCTTTGTGCATTTGCAGTCCAAAGCAAATCTTAAATATGCACAAATTTAGGGGGAGCTCTTACTTATCACATACTTCTCAAAGCGACGATATATTTCATGCCTATTATCATTTGTCGAAGCTTTGATCTATATGTTGTCATCAATTACCAAAAAGGGGGATATTGAAAGTGCAACTATCCCTAGGTGGTTTTGGTAATTCATAACAACATATAGCTCATTGAGCTAATGCTATTCCAAGATGATTATTTCAGGAAAGCTCAATGATTGGCATGGCATGGATGTGAAAGTGGAACCCTCAAAATGCTAAGGACAAAGGATTGGCTCAAGCTCAAAAGCTCAAGACTCTTCATTTTATATTTTAGTGATCCAAGATCACATTGAGTCTTTAGGAAAAGCCAATACTATCAAGGAGGGATGATGTGTTGCTTAATGAGCCTCTTGCTTCATGTGCTTAGTGATATGCTCCAAAAAAACCCTCAACTACTTTCCCATATCCACATTTGACCTAAACCCTAAGCCAAATTCGGTCCTACCAATTCTTTCTATCTGGCGCCACCGAGTTTCACTTGTCATAAGCCACTGCCAAACCCTAGCAATTCGGTTCTACCGATAGGGATCTCGGTCTCACCGAGATGGGATTGCAAACTCTCTGTTTCCCTTTCATAACTTTTAGGTCTCACCGAAAGAGCGGATCGGTCCCACCGAGATTGCAATGTGAACTCTCTGTTTCCCTTTTGTAACTTTTCGGTCTCACCGAAAGAGCAAATCGGTCCCACCGAATTTGCCTGACCAACTCTCTGGTTAGCTAATTACCAAAATCGGTCTCACCGAGTTTGTGTAATCGGTCTCACCGAGATTACGTTATGCCCAAACCCTAACCATATCGGTCCTACCGAGTTGCATGTTAGTCCCACCGAAAATCTCTAACAGTCACTAGGTTTACCTTTTCGGTCCGACCGAGTTTGTTGATTCGGTCCCACCGAGATTGGTAAATTGTGTGTAACGGTTGGATTTTGTGTGGAGGCTATATATACCCCTCCACCTACTCTTCGTTCGTGGAGAGAGCCATCAGAACACATATACACTTCCAACCCATATGTTCTGAGAGAGAATCACCTACTCATGTGTTGAGACCAAGATATTCCATTCCTACCATATTAATCTTGATCTCTAGCCTTCCCCAAGTTGCTTTCCACTCAAACCTTCTTTCCACCAGATCCAAATCTTATGAGAGAGAGTTGAGTGTTGGGGAGACTATCATTTGAAGCACAAGAGCAAGGAGTTCATCATCAACACACCATTTGTTACTTCTTGGAGAGTGGTGTCTCCTAGATTGGCTAGGTGTCACTTGCGAGCCTCCGACAAGATTGTGGAGTTGAACCAAGGAGTTTGTAAGGGCAAGGAGATCGCCTACTTCGTGAAGATCTACCGCTAGTGAGGCAAGTCCTTCATGGGCGATGGCCATGGTGGAATAGACAAGGTTGCTACTTCGTGGACCCTTCGTGGGTGGAGCCCTCCGTGGACTCGCGCAACCGTTACCCTTCGTGGGTTGAAGTCTCCATCAACGTGGATGTAGGATAGCACCACCTATCCGAACCACGGGAAAAACATCCGTTTCTCCAATTGCGTTTGAATTCTCCAAACCCTTCCCTTTACATTCTTGCAAGTTGCACGCCTTACTTTCCGCTGCTAATATACTCTTTGCATGCTTGCTTGAATTGTGTGATGATTGCTTGACTTGTCCTAAAATATCTAAAATCTGCCAAGAACTAAAATTGGGAAAAGTTTAAGTTTTTATTTGGTCAAGTAGTCTAATCACCCCCCTCTAGACATACTTTCGATCCCACAACCTCTTCAACCGCTTCAAGAGAAATGACAATGAGAATGTCCAGCTCACATTTGATCGACTCACTGACATCACAAATGAGCTTCAAGCCCTCGGCGCCACTAAGATCACCAAGCATGAAGTCGTCAAGACACTCATGAGATCACTTGACAGTTTGTTTGACACCCTAGCCCTGATGATTCAAGAACGCCCTGATTTCAAGACACTCGATCCGTCTGACATACTTGAGAGGCTCAACACACACGAGTTTAAGCTTTCTAAGAAAAGAGACATCTACGGTCCCAGCTATGGGCGAACTCGTGCCTTGAAGGAAAAAGCTGTCTCCTCATCCGAAGAAGAATCTGACAGCAGTTCTGATGATCCTGAAGACATTGGAAAGGAGCTTGCTATGCTTGTGAAGAAGTTCCAAAAATTCACCAAGAAGAAAGGGTTCAGAAAGTCTTCACGATCAAGCTCAAGGAATGATGAAGCTTCTGCTCATGACTACAAGAAGAGAACATGTTACAAGTGCAAGAAGCCTGGCCACTACATCTCTGAGTGTCCACAGTGGGACAATGAGAACAAGAACAAGAAGAAGAGCAAGGAGTATGACTCTGATGACAAGAAGAAGAAGAAATACTCAAAGTCTTCTTCCAAGTCTTCCTCAAAGTCTTCATCACACAAGAAGAGCTCATCTGGCAAGTCACGCGCATTTGTTGGCAAGGAAATGGATTCTGAGGAGGAGTTTGCTTCTGAGGAGGCGGAGGTGGAGTCTGAGGAGGAGTCCAATTCTGGCGTTGCGAGTCTGGCTACAGCATACGTTGCCAAGTTCATCTTCAACACTGACGACAATGACTTCATCACCGACACCGATGCAAATGACAAGGACTACTCCGCTCCTTCCTACTGCTTCATGGCACGTGGTGCCAAGGTAAACACACGCACTACTCACTATCAAACATCCAGTGACAATGAATTTGATTGTGATTCCAAACCTAGCTACAAAACACTTGCTAAAATTGCAACTGAACAACAGAAAGCTATGGAACACATTCAAAAACTGTTAGACAAAAGCGATGATCTGTTAGACGCTGAAATGACTCGATCTCAGTCCTTAATTGAAGACATAAAAAAATCTTCACGTTAAGTATGAGGAACTTGAAAGTCGTCATGAAACGCTCTCAACAACTCATGAAAGGCTGTCCTACGATTATCTTCAAAGGAAGCAAGACCTTGAGAAATTGAGAGCGGCTCATGAAGATCTTCAAAAGGAAAACGAGTCACTTCGCGCCAAACAGATTAGTTCAGCTCAAGAAGGATTTGAACCACCATGTCTTAAATGCATTGAGCGTGATAACGCTACTTCTGTTGCTGAATGTTCTACTGCTGCTACTGTTGCAATATCTTCACCTGTTGATGTGGTAACTAACCCCTCCGCTGAGGATACCACTGCCATTGCTGATGAGAATGCTAGGCTGAAGACACTGCTTGAAACAGGGATGTACAAAAGTCTCAAAGGGCATCAGACACTATGTGATGTCCTCAAAAGGCTGATCCTGAACCGAAACCCTAGGAAAGAGGGTGTTGGGTTCGAAAGGAAAATGAATGCCGATGGCTCTTACTGGAAACCTGAGCAGTACCCCAAAACCACACGGGTTGCTGCAAAGGAACCGTCAGTGGATCCATCCACCCTATCTGGCTTCACTTGTGCTAATCCCATTGTTATTGATGAATCCTTTGATGCAAACTACAAACTGTTTAAGAATCAGAATGGTGAAGTGTTTGCCAGGTATATTGGTACTAACTGCAGGAATGGACCGCCTATGAAAAAGATCTGGGTGCCGAAAAGGTGTTTGGAGAATCTTGCTGTGAATGTCATCATGACACCACAGGGAAGCCATACTCAGGCCTATGAATATGAGCGTGGTTCATCAAACCGCCAAGTTCATAAGACCAAGAACTATTCCACTTATTCTTATGAGTGCTATTGTCCACCTGCAAGACTTTTTGCTAGGGCTCCAAAGCCAAAGTTCTCAGATGCTGCACTTAGACTCATTGCTTCAAAGCCACCCTTGAAGATGTGGGTGGCTAAGAAAGCTGAACTCTCTTTTGCAGGGAAAGGTCTCCAGCAGAAAACCAAAATCGTCTGACGCTATTGCTGGGGACCTTAAACATCTTGTAGGGCGCAAGATCAAATGCCCAAATGGTCTTATTATGTACTTTGTTCCTGAATCGCTTGCTACTCGCCCTATCAGTCCAAATCTCGATCTAAGCTTTCATAACCCACTGGTTCGTCAAATGTTTTTGCTTCACAATTCTCTTCGTGAAGCCTATCCCCCTAACTGCACTGTAGGGTATGACACCAGCAGCTTTAGAATGGATTATTGATAGTGGGTGTACCAATCACATGACTGGCAAGAGAAGCCTTCTTATGGACTCAACCTTACGTCCATCCGACAAAAGTCACATCACATTTGTTGACACTGGTAAAAGTAAGGTATTGGGTCTAGGTAGAGTTGCAATCTCAAAGGATCAACACATGGATAAAGTCATGCTTGTTGAATCCCTTGGCTTCAACTTAATGTCTGTCTCAATGCTTTGCGATTTAAACATGATTGTGATGTTTGGAAAATATCGTTGCCTTGTTCTAATGGAATCTGACAAGTCTCTAGTGTTTGAAGGGTATCGGAAAAATGATTTGTACGTGGTAGATTTCTCAGCAGGACCACAGCTTGCCGTATGTCTTCTAGCAAAAGCTTCAGAATGCTGGCTCTGGCATTAGAGGCTAGGGCATGCTGGCATGAGGAACCTGCACACCCTTGCAAAGAAGAAGCATGTCATAGGCATCGAGGGCGTCAAGTTCAAGAAAGATCACTTATGCGGTGCCTGTGAAGCAGGAAAGATGACGAGGGCCAAGCATCCCTCGAAGACAATCATGACAACGACTCGACCCTTCGAACTGCTCCACGTGGATCTCTTCGGTTCCACTCATTACTCAACTCTTACTACTACTGCTTGTCTCTATGGCTTTTTCATTGTTGATGATTATTCTAGATATACTTGGGTGCATATAATCCTCTACAAGACTGAAGTGCAGGATGTCTTCAGACGCTTCGCCAATCGAGCAATGACCAACTATGGCGCCAAGATAAAGCACATCAGAAGTGACAATGGCATTGAATTCAAGAACACTGGCCTTGATACATATCTTGATACTTTGGGCATCACACATGAATTCTCAGCTCCGTACACGCCACAGCAGAATGGCATCATCGAACGCAAGAACAGAACACTCATTGAGATGGCCCGAACGATGCTTGATGAATACAAGACTCCAAGAAAATTCTGGCCTGAAGCCATTGATACTGCATGCCATACAATCAACCGTGTTTATCTTCACAAGCTTCTGAACAAGACATCTTATGAGCTCCTTACTGGCAAGAAGCCAAATGTCAGTTACTTCAGAGTATTTGGCGCCAGGTGCTGGATCAAGGATCCACATCACACTTGAAAATTTGCACCAAAAGCACATGAGGGTTTTATGCTTGGATATGGAAAGGATTCGCACTCCTACAGAGTCTTCAATCTCTTTCATTATAAAGTGGTTGAAATAGTGGATGTGCGGTTCGATGAGACTAATGGCTCACAAAGAGAGCACCTGCCAAATGTGCTAGATGAAGTTCCATCCAGTGAATCAATCAAACTTATGGGAAATGGAGAAATCATACCTTCTGAAGCTCAACCTGAAGAGGAACTTATCATCTTCGCACCTGATCAACCTAAAGACAATGCTCAGCCTGAAGACAATCCCTCTAATAATGACAATAATCAGCAAGAGCAAAATCTTCGCCCTGTACATCCTCGTGTTGCCAATGAAGTGCAGATTGAGAGAATAATTGATAGCATCAATGCACCTGGTCCACTCACTCGTTCAAGGGCAACACAGCTAGCAAATTTCTGTGGGCACTTCGCATTCGTCTCAATAATAGAACCCAAGAAAGTTGAAGAAGCCTTCATGGAACCTGAATGGATTCAAGATATGCAAGAAGAGCTTCAACAGTTTGAGCTAAATAATGTATGGGAACTGGTTAAGCGTCCTGATCCTCGGAAGCACAATATAATAGGCACCAAATGGATATATCACAACAAGCAAGATGAGCATGGTCAAGTTGTCAAAAACAAAGCTCGTCTCGTTGCTCAAGGATATACTCAAGTTGAAGGGATTGACTTCGATGAAACATTTGCTCCTGTGGCTCGACTTGAAGCCATACGCATACTGCTAGCCTATGCAAATCATCATAACATACTTCTATATCAAATGGATGTGAAGAGCGCTTTTCTCAATGGCAAGATTGAAGAAGTGTATGTTGCACAACCGCCTGGCTTTGAAGATCCAAAACATCCTGACATGGTATACAAGCTCAACAAGGCACTGTATGGCCTCAAACAAGCCCCTCGGGCTTGGTATGACACACTCAAATACTTCCTGAAGAGCAAAGGCTCCACACCTGGTTCCCTCGACCCCACTCTCTTCATGAAGACATATGATGGTGAACTGTTTGTGTGCCAAATATATGTGGATGACATTATCTTCGGCTGCACCAATCAGAAATACAGTGAAGAGTTTGGATATATGATGCAAGAGCAATATCAGATGTCCATGATGGGAGAGCTGAAGTTCTTCCTTGGTCTTCAAATACGGCAGCAACGCAACGGCATCTTTATATCTCAAGAGAAGTATCTCAAAGATTGCCTGAAGAATTTTGGTATGCAAGACTGCAAAGGCTTCATGACGCCAATGCCAGCAAAACATCATCTGGGTCCCGACGACAATGGTAAAGAGTTCGATCAAAAGTTATACCGCTCCATGATTGGTTCTTTACTTTATCTATGTGCATCTAGGCCAGATATTATGCTTAGTGTTTGCATGTGTGCTCGATTCCAAGCGGCACCAAAGGAATCGCATCACTTAGCTGTGAAGCGAATTCTTCGATATTTGGCTTACACCCCAACTCTAGGATTATGGTATCCAAAGGGCTCAGAGTTTGATCTGGTTGGATTCTCGGATGCTGATTATGCTGGTGACAAGGTGGATCGCAAGTCTACATCAGGCACATGTCATTTTCTGGGAAGATCACTTGTATGTTGGTCTTCAAAGAAGCAGAACTGTGTATCTCTCTCCACTGCTGAATCTGAATACATTGCTGCTGGATCTTGCTGCGCTCAGCTTCTATGGATGAAGCAAACACTCAAAGACTATGGCATTCATCTGAAGCAAGTACCACTCTACTGCGACAACGAAAGCGCCATCAAGATTGCCAACAACCTAGTTCAACACTCGAAGAGAAAGCACATTGAGATCCATCATCACCTTCTCAGAGATCATGTTGTGAAGGAAGATATTGATATCATACACGTCAACACTGAAGAGCAATTGGAAAATATCTTCACCAAGCCCTTGGATGAGAAGAGATTTTGCAAGTTATGGTGTGAGCTAAATATCTTGGAATCCTCAAATGTCCTGTGATCAGGCACACATCCTAACACTTATGCGTATTGATGACTTAGATGTGCAACACACGAAGTAAAGTATATCTTCAATCAATGAAGACATACATTCTAAGTGTGAATACATTAATGAGGAATTTGACTTCGGAGCGCCACGACAATTGCGCTCTGTGTCCGGGTCTAATACTTCCTATACGGTGGGTAACGCCACCACCAAATGTTTTGTTTGAAGTATTTCACTCATGGCGTTACATTTGCTATGTCTTCACATTTGGTTTGACTTCAATCTCAACATGTCTTCATGATTATCTTCATTATGTTGATCATATATATATACATACTAGTGTTCTGTCCTCTACAGCATTCACTTATAGCTATGTCTTCTTGTTGAATCTTTTAAACTAAGTGAATGTGATCGGACCCTAACCTCTCTATGCTTTCTATCTCAAACTCTATCTCTCCAAATCATATGCATTCTATTGAAACTGTCGAATGTCTTCTCTGCGTCCTTGTCAGCGGAAGATATAGAGACAAACATTGAGTCCGTTTTCAATGCTAATTTCTTCACCTGAAACCCGACAAAGTGGGAACGACCACCCGACAATCCAGGCGTGCGTGGGAACGTGGAACAACCTCTGATATGCTGCATGATGGCCACGTGTTCCTCAGATGTGAATTGCCAGGGGCACCTGTGTAATAACACTGAGCCGTCCCTGTCCCTATAAATACACGCCTCACCTCAGTCATTATCCTTTCTTCCACTCTCACACGAACCCTAGCCCCACCGCTAGCCCTCGATGACGCCGGCGATGAAGCGCTTAGCTGCCGCAACCTCTCCGATGCCGTTTTCACGCCGACCGCGGACATCGTCTTCTCCGCCGTCGCCGTAGGTGTCCCCCGTCGCCAAGTTAGGGCACGGACGATCGAACTGCTCGGCCTCCTCGTCCACTCCGTCTAGCAGTTTCTTGTGTGGTAAATAAAACTCCCTTTTTACAGCCTCTTTGATCCTATAGATTCGTCACTTTCTACCACAAGCAGTTTCTGTTCACACAAGTTGGATCCACTTCATACTATATCTCATATTACGCCTAGTACGTTCACTTATGCTTCACAAAGTAGTTAGATTCCTCACTTGTACTGATCTGTGGATTCGTACAAATCTGGAACCAACTCTTTATCTATGAGTGAATGTCTTCACACGATGAGGTCAATTTCTTCTAAACTAATTTATCTTCAAAATCTTCTGAGAATGCATATGACCTCTTCCCCTTCCCTCGCACCTTAATGCTGTCACAGGTACATGTCCGTGGGAGAATCCCTTGGTTCTCATAGTCTGCATTCATTTGCAGAATTCTTACAGCATCACATAAATTCTCCCGAAGCCAGTTCCTGTTTGTCCAGCAAGCGAAAGCCCTTGAAGCCTTTGAATGTATTGAAGCCATTCAGTTTAAAGTTCATGGCTGCAGAGAAATCAGCAAGGAAGGGTGGCAGAAAGCGTCGAGGTGAGACATCAAGAGATCTACCCGATGACCTCTCAGAACTGTACAAGACAGATCCAGAAGAGGATTACAATCAGCGCAAGACACGAATCCAATGGATTCGACGATATTGGGCAGAACGGTGGTTCAAGTACAGATTTGTGACAAAGGAATATGCTGAAAAGAATGCCATCAAGCGACCATGGGGAGACATCCTATACAAAAATCTTCAACCCAGGTCCAGAGATGAAGCCGTTGAACAAGGCTTCTATTCCTGCATGGTCTGTGGACCACAGCCTGCGGAGGCTGACTCATCGTCACTGCTATGGTGTCGTGACGACAATCTGTTCAAGCGCAACTTCCAGTTTGCCCAGAATTCGGCAAAGCAGAACAAGAAGTCTTTGGGATTAGACTTCAACCCTGGTCCCTCTGCTCCCCGTGCCGATGGGACCCGCGAAGCTGAACCCAATCTTGTTGGGCCCTTCTACAACCTGGAAGGTCTCATCACTCATATCGTGGTTCAAGGGACAGCCGTGGATGAGCCTGCAGATGACGCCGAATCAGATGAAGCGCCTGCAGCGCCGAAGCCAAAGAAACTGAAGCAGCCTAAAGCTTCAAAGCCTGCCTCAGCACCAAAAATCTCACGGGCAAAGCCACTGGCTACTGCACCTCCTGAAGACAGTGTGCAGTCTGAAGATCTGTCACGCATCTCCAAGCCCCAGAAAGTCAAGATGCCTCTGCCACACACCAGCCAAGAACTGACTGCTGCTAGTATTCTGTGCAACGATGCCATTGATCTGTCCAGTGATGAAGATCTTGCAGATGACGCTCTTGAGCAACTGATTAAGAGCAAAGAAGAAGCAGAAATCTTCAATGATTTGCCTCTCTTTGACATGGCAATTATCCACAACTTCATTGATGAGTGGTTTGACATGCCCAACCTCAGCTTCGAAGATCTGCAACTTCCAATTGGCCTCAGTGTCGCCTTCCATGGGGCCATTGCTTCAGAGCTGGCTCTAGCTTAGCGCATCGTCAAACTGAAGCAAAAGATTTTCTTTGAGAAAGCCCAGTTCAAGAAGCACATGGCCAAGCTCAGTGTGCAAGAGGTGAAAAACTTCAAGATTATGCTGCACGAGCTCAAAGAAGCCTTTCTCAAGAAACGTGTAGAAGCTCAAGGTTCTCGTGAGCACATGAAGATCCTGGCTGACAAGAGTGTGCAAGCCTACAATGAGGCTGAGAAGCGCAAGGCCCTTGGTCATCCTGGCATCGACCCCAGGATGGCTGCAAAGCAGAAGAAGAAGCGAGCTATGGCTGCACCCGACGCACCAAGGCAGGAAGCACATCCCATTGTCTTCCCAACCAGCATGACTGGCTCGAAGCCAAAAGCCAGGTCTACCGCTTCATAACTGAAGAAGACGAGGACTGCTGAGGCTGAAGCCAGAAAGAGGAAACATCCTGAAGCCTCTGCTCCTGCTCCCTCCAAGAAGAAGCGGAAGACCAAGAAGGAACGGGCTGCTCCCACAGAGCCCTTAATTGTTGAACCCATCTCCATGGTTCGCCCTGCCGCTGAACATCAAGAGCGCCAACTGACTGTCCATGAGCCTGCTTTCACAGATGCTCATGAAGCTGAAGACTTTCCAGCAGCTGATCCCACTGCTGCTGAAGACATTGGTCACCATGACCATGTTGAAGATGATGCAGTTCTTCCTCAGATCGAGCACCAACAGGTATCATCACCTGTGCTTACGCACAGCGAACTCATCAGCATTGGTTGTCCTCTGATGCCAATTGCTCAGGATGCATCATGGGCTGATCACCCACAACAACAAGTCACACCACCTCGGCAAGAAGAAGAGGATGACTTTGAGGCCCAGCCAACTCCATCTCCAAAGGCGTCGCCAGCGTTATGTAGGCTTCGCAAAGGACCAAGGCCTCCAGTCTCCGAATCTGAAGCTAAAGCTGCTGAAGATACTCCGGCTGCATCAGGCAATGACACCCAAGAAGAAGAACGTGTCCCCACTCCCCAACTACTGACGAAGCTATTCTCGCGGAGAACGTGTCTGTGCCTGACCCTCCAGCTCATCAAGTGGAGGTAGAAAATCTTGAGGCTGCCACCACCAACACCAATGAAGCCACTGACGCTGTCATGGCTGAAGCAAATGTGGAGCCTACACCAACCCAAGAACCAGAAGTCAGCGAAGCCAATGATGCTACTGCTTCTGTTCCTGCGCCTACTGCTGGTCCTCAATTTGACTATCATATAGAGCATAAGGCTCAGGTACAGAAGCCAATGCCAAGGTTGCCCAGGTTTCCAGGTCCTGCATCAGCACCTGGATCCTTCAATGTCAACAGCTTCAAAGCAGACAACACCTTCTTCAATAGCTCCAAGAACCCCTACTCAAGGGAACGAATATCTTCTGATCGGTTCTGGAGCTATCCGCAGTGAAGCTATTACTCCTGCATTCTGTACAATCAAGGTCGCATCTTCCCACATATGCGTCTTGACACCGAAGCAATAGCTAGTCTGCCCTGCTTGGAAGAAGCTCTGGACTGCTTCAAAGAGGTTGGATTGTTGCCTTTCGTCACCGACCAAGAGCACTGGAACGAAGAGTTGCTGCTCCAATTTTATGCAACACTTCACATACGTGGTTACAACAGAGATCCGAAGACTTGGGCCCTTGAGTGGATGACAGGAAATGTTCATCACGAAGCCAAAGCCTTTGATATCATTGAGCTCACTGGTCTGCCCACTCCTGGAGATCTCTATGAAACTGGATGCCAACTTCACAGTGAAGCTATGGAGAGCATCTTTCAGAAGCCTGAACCGAACATGAGTCAGATGCTCAGTATGATGAAGCCTTTGCCACAAGATGCTGCATATCCTAAGGAGTTCCTTGTTGAAGACCTCGAGTATCTGCCAAGGACCATCTATCACATTTTAAGGCGAACTCTCTGGCCCATCAAAGGACATTCCCCATATGCAAAGCTGGAAGGTGCAATGAAGACTTTGGTCTTCTATATTCTTCACGGCAAATGCTTCAACGCACAAGACTTCTTCATCAGCCAACTTGCTGCTTCAGGATCTGACCTTTTTGGCTTGAAGTTCTACACTCCATGGATAATGCGGCTGATCAAACTCCACTCAGCTATCTCATATCAGCCTTCTACTCACAATCATCGGATCTTTATGCCTAACATGGATATGTCCGTTGAAGCCCTCTATCCAGAGCCTGCCAAGGAGTCTCTTAGTCTTCAGAATGCGGAGCATCAAAGTTTCTCTCAGAACATTGAAGGAGTTGAAGCAGTCACTTGTGTTTATCCTCTGGCTGGCACTACACGCGCACCTCATCGTGCCCTCACTGAAGCAACTGAAAGCACTATTGCCCAACGGCCCAAGAAGCGATCTCGTGTTCTCAATGACCGAGAGCTTCTGGTTGCTCTTCATCAGAAACAAGATAGGCATCATGACTGGCTAAAGCGCCAAATGCACAGCCTCTTGGTGGATGTCAACCGCATTTGCAACCTTTCCACCAAGAATGCCTTTGTTGCCCATGAAACTTGTCGGCGTACATGGAAAGGGCTGACGCTTATGTGCTCTGAGGATGATCTTCAAGAGGATGGCTTCTCTGAACATTTCAAGTTCGACTCCACACCTCCCCGCAGGGCTGTGCTGCGACGAACTCCCTCACTTGAAGACTCTAAGTTCTCTTCCTCTACGGCAACTGTGAATGCCAGAGTGATCGAGGACGAAGACGATGCTACTTCACCGCCCCCTCCTTCAGCATGCGTCGACACTGCCCCGAGCTCGTCTGCACCGCCTAACAACACCGACGACCTTGCTACTTCACCTACTCCTCAGGGAACGAGTAGATGCTCTATGTCTTCAAACCTTTTTGGTCCTTATTGACAAAAGGGGGAGAAGCATATGAGTTTGATAGTCTTCAAGCGGGTCCATATGGGCGGTTACTTTATGTTTTGCCTAGTGTTTACAGCTCTCGTTTTGATACATTTGGTTCTTTGAGTTGTAACACTTAAACTCGATGGTCGTCTGCTACTCATTTGCTACTTTGTAATGCGACGATAAATTCCGCACTTAGATCATTTTGCAGACGTCCATTTTCCATTATGCATGTCATTATCTTCACATACTTTTCATGCATGATGAGTTGTCATCATAAGTTGAAGAGGATCTCCACAAGTACAACCTGCCATGTGCATTTGCATTCCAAAAGCAAATTACTTATATGCACATCTTCAGGGGGAGCCCTTACAACTTATGAAGACAATTCCTTATCCTTTACAATTTCACATATTATATTCCCCGTTGAAAACTTCAACTAGTTTGTCATCAATCACCAAAAAGGGGGAGATTGTAAGTGCATCTAGTGCCACCCCTAGTTGCTTTTAGAGTATTGACGACAAACCTAGTTGAGGGACTAATGTGTTTGTGAGAATTGTAGGATAACACAGGTAGAAGTCCCTCATTGATTCGGTTTTCCTACCAGAGATGACACCTAAAAATGTATGAAGACATTGAAGTCAAAGGTGGTATGTGAAGATATTCACATTGAAGACTATGACAAGAGAAGACATCGCATGAAGCCTATGGAGCTTGAAGACTTAGATCTTTCATAGTTCTTTTTCTTCTTTGTTGAGTCATAGGAACCACTGTACTGTTAAGTGGGGTCCAAGAGAACCAGTCAAAATGACTGAAGTGATGCTTAACCAAAATCCTATGTCTTCAAGTGAAGACTATGAGAGCGAATCTTGTCCAGAGTTGGACAAGTCAGCTTTTCTTGTAGCCCAAGTAAAGTCACCGTGTGTGTTTGAAATCTGACCGTTGGAATACGTGTCAGTTCCTTAGTGACCCAGGGTCATTTCGGAAAAATCAGGTCGGGTTTCCTAGTGGCTATAAATAGCCCACCCCCTACAACCATAAATGGTTGGCTGCTCAGAGTTAAAGTATGGCTGTTGTCGTTTGAGAGCAACCCACCTTGAAGCCTTTGAGAGAGAATTCCTTGCGAGGATAAAGTCCTAACCACCCAGAGCCAAAGAGTGTTAGGCATCACTTAAGTCGTCCTGTCTGTGTGATCTGAAGACTTATTACACTTGAGGACTATGAATCCTCTAGCCGGTTAGGTGTCGTGTTCTGAGCATCCAAGAGTCATTGTGGATCGCCGGTGAACGAAGTCTGTGAAGGTTTGGGAGTCTACCTTGAAGACTTACCAGAGTGATTGGGCAAGGTCTGCGTGACCTTAGCTCAAGGGGAATACGGTGAGGACTAAGGGTTCTGAGCTGCGTGTTCAGGACTGGGTGTCCGGGACTGTGTGTCCTCAGGTTTAAATACCTAGCTGCCCTAACCAGACGTATAGTTGTCACAGCAACTGGAACTAGTCCAACAAATCATTGTCTTCAACGAGTCACTGGTTTCATCCTTCCCTTCCTTTACTTATTGTTGGTCCTTGTGAAGTCATTGCATGATTGCATTATCTTTTGTCTTCATTGAGTGATTGTGTGTTCTGATTGGCTTCACAATATCTTCCTACCTGATCCTTACTGCCTAGCTACTATAAGTCATTGTGCTTTCACTTCGTTGATTACCTGACTAAGGTTTGCCTAGTGTAGTCTACCTTCCACTGCGTGGTAATAGGTTTACTTCTATTGTTTGTCTTCAAAACTTCCCTGTTTAGAAGACTGCCATAAAAATTGCATATTCACCCCCCTCTAGTCGATCACTAGCACTTTCAGGTATCTTTTAGTTTAATTTCCATCTATCAGATATAGATCGGACGGTCTATTGCAAGATGGCTCGCATACCATCATCACCAACTTGTTTTTTATAAGAGAAGAAATATAAGTATGGAGATACAAATGTATTATCGATACTAGCTTGTTTCCGTAAACTAGGATCTACATTCTATTCAATGGCTCAGCATGTGGGGCCTTAGCAGAATGACTTCTCGACTATGTAAAACAACGGCTTTCCCGTCGCTGATAAGGAGGGGGTGACGGCAGCACGCTTTCGGCTTGTTCTAGTCCTAGTAGTCATACTAGGTGGTCTACGCATGTGTAGATTTATTCTTTTTCACGTCTCGTGTTCGCCGTACTGCCACGATTGTTAATGAATAGACGGTAAGTTATTCATGGGGAAACCCTTGCTGAGCGTGTTTGCGGGAGAGAGAGAGTGCGTGTGTGATATGTCTAGAGACTGAGGCAATGATAATAGATTCTTTGTGTCTATGTGTGTCGAGGATAGAGAGAGACATGTACATGGGGCTTTGTGTTGTGTAACGTGGACACACATAGACATAATCAGAGAGTGAGTGTGTGAGATACACATGCGGGCATGGGGAGAGATGTGTGAGTTAGAGAGATGGAGAATTTTGGTGTGCATGTGAGCTATAGAAGGGGGTATATACATATCTAGAGCTGTAGAGAATATGCAAGGTGTGTGTGTGTGTGTCTTAAAAGAAGGATCCAGATAGCTAGATGGGTGTTTGTGTGTGTTTGTGTGCGCGTTTGTGTGTGAGAGGGAGTGTGTGTATGTGGAGTAGAGAGACCAGTAATGATGTAAACCTAGTATAAGGGAAGGGGGAATGGTGTGACATGTGTGTCAAAGAGAGACAAAGGCATGTGTAGTAGTGGGGTAGCATGGGTGCGGGCGGGGAGCGAACTATTTGGAAGAGACATCGAGTGCGTGGGAGAGGGGTGTGAGAGCGATAGAGAGAGAGCTAGCGACGGAGAGAGAGAGAGAGGAAAAGAAGGGGGAGAGGGGTCATTTAAGTCCATAAGTGGCGTATAGATAGGGAGACAATGTTGATGTTGTTCGAAATTGGCCTATGTACGGAGACGCAAGGGAAGCGAGTCATCGTGTGTGTGATAGGGACTTCATGAGAGATCAAGAATACATGGTGTAGAGAACAACGTGCGAGATTGAGAATGATGATACATTAGGGAGCTATGGAAAGAGTCACGGCATATATGTATATAGGAAAGGAGCTGGGGCGGGTCTGCATGTGGGAGAGATAGAAAGAGGAGAGCGGTGCACAAGGAGACAAAGTGTGCTTGTTTGCAGTGGGGGTGGTGTGTGAGGTGAGTGTGCGAGAACCACATAACTAGGGAGATAGACATTTGGGGGCGACGTTTCGTGTGTGTATGAGAAAGATACACTCTACATAGTGCGTGTGCTTGGGAAAGAGAGATGCCGGGAGACTTGGAGAGTGGGGGAAGAGATGTGTGCATGCCCGAGAGACAAAGTGATAAGAGACCTATATTGGGGTCCGGACTTTAGAAGAGGGGGGTGTTAATGTGCTCATGTGTTTGTGTCTAGGGGAGAGAACGGCGTGTGTGTGTGGGGGGGGGGGGGGTGGGCAGGGGAGGGGGCGTTAGAGGGGGTGGTGGTGGTGGGGGGGGGTGGCTTCAGATAATGAGTTAGGTGTCTATATTTGAGGGACTTTAGCGTAATTGAGATATATATGGTCAATAGTGTGTGCACTCATGGTTGATCAATTTGTTTCACAGTTTGGACTATGAGATAACGGTACTTTTGAACATGCGTGATATACCTTGATGTACCAGAATTACAAACCTAAGATTGGAATTTTGGAATTGATTCTATCATTAGCTTTTGTAATTCATTTAAACAAAGGTACATTTTTTAAGCTAGGATTTCGTGATTTAAAATTCATATATCAAACCTAGAGATATACACATACGGGCATGTTCAAACTTTATAATCATCCACTTTATTCATACACATACACATTTTTGCTTTTGTCATCATATTTAGGATAAACACATTTGGAATTTCATTTGAATTGGACCGTATGATGGTATTTACTTGTACTAGCTCAATGATCCATATTTGAATTGAATGGACAATCTAAGTTTCGAGTTGGAGACATTGATTTTCAAAACTTGCACTTTTTTGGGGGGCAAAACAAATAAATTCTCGGCCATGATATCATAGTTGGCCGTACAAGAGTAGAACACTTATAATTTCAGGCGCCAAAAGCTTTCAAACTTCCCACTCACATCGAAATATCTCGCGCCCGAAATTTTAGCCCTGTGATATTCCTGTTTTACCCGTGCCACATGGATGGAAAAGGGTTGCTTTGGTAACTCCATTGTTTTCCCCACTTTGCCCCCAGCATTCTTTCCCAGAGCTCCTCCCCTTTCCCCTCCCCGACCCCTAGCAAGCCGCCGAATCTAGTCCTCCACCGCAGCGGTGGACCTCACACCCCACCGGATCTACCTTCCGCACCTTGGAACCCCCAACTGCCAACTCACCACTTCACCGGAGCCGCTTCACCGACTGGCTTGTCCACCGCTCCAGATCTCCTTGACCGCCATCATGGTCCATCGCACCAGATCTGCTTAACCGGCGCCCTCATCCACCACAGTGTAGGCCCTTCACTTACTCCCGTGTCCTCCCCATCGCTGGCCCTTCATACAAGCCCTCGTCCGCCACAACAGATCCGCCTCACCGAAAGCACTGTACACCGCGCCTGCCGAATCCTTCGTCCACTGCGCCGGACCCGCTCCACGGACGCCATATTCAACTCCACCGGCCCTGCTTTACTGGCGCTGCAGCCTCATCAAATTACTTCGATTTGTACTCCTTCGGTTTTTCTCTTCTTTATCGTGCAACTGTTCACTTACCAAAGATGAGCTTTCATGTATGTCGACAGGCGCCGCAACCGAAGCACCGGAGCTGCTTCAGCAACGGCGATAGCCTGCCCAAACTCAACCACAACACGAACCATCGATGAGCCTTAGCTATCAAGTATGACAATGATACCCATACGCCGCCGAGAATCAGGTACTATTATCCAATAGCCGACGCCTACGTTCACTTTCTTAGCATAAGCACGGCACCTTTGAATTTCTTCAGGGCATCATTCAATTTTTCATGAGACGCGTTATTCTGCTTGCACCTGTAGGGCCATACTTCTGGTAGTGAACATGTTACATGTGCTAAATTACATACCAGTGCACATATAGTTAATATGCTTTAGTTTTGTCCTAAGTATTATTGTACTTCCTAGATATCAATGCCTACTATTTTACTTCTTGCATGCTATATTTTATGATAATGATGTTGTTCTGATGCCACCTATTGGTTCCATCAGACTGCTTCATGTTCTCTATGCTTAATTACGCATCAGCAAACTAGCATGTGGTTCCGCTGCTTTTTGTTTGTTTTACCCTACATTTTCTGATGCTAGCTATTACATCACTGCTCTGAGCCTCTGTTCATTACTTTTTTGTGTGTTCTTGATCTTCCCAAGTTGCATGACTAATTAAAAACTAGCCAGTCTTTTGGGTATGAAACCCATTTGGGCAAGAGTAGTACTAGGATGGGTGACCTCCTCGGAAGTCCTCATGAAAGGGTTTCATATCTATCCTACTCCAACTTGTTTGGGATAATAGGCTTCATAAGTAAGGATTAATTACGGAGATGCCAACCCCGTCAAGCAAAATATTTGTTCTTTTGGGGCTGGCACCTCGAACAAGCATAAAAATATAGTGAAGTAGACATATTGTCATGTAAGCACACACCCATCTTTCATTAGTTTAAATGAAGAATTTATGATCAATTCGAACCAGTGCATGCGATTAAAATTAATTTTACCTAAATAGAGGGTGCAGAATAAACTACAACAACTAGATTTGCACCCACAGGATGGTGACGATATCTTCAAAGAACATTGCAACAACACCGAGGCTTCACAACAACATATGGTAAGCCAGTGTGTTTTAGTACATGTGAAATGTAATGCGTGTGGGCTGCTTTCTTGGCTTGTGCCATCAACCTATACTCCTACAGAATTACAAATAGTTCAGTTGTCTGCTTTGCTATATTGCTTGATTCGAATGCTTGTTTGTTACTTGTTAGGCTATACCCGAGTTGGCCAATATGTCGGCAGTGCCTGCTGTACTATCATAAAGAAATGCATGCCTAGTTCATTTGAGTCCTTAAATTTTCCTCTGAATTTCATCACAAGATTGTCTTCGTAGTTCATATGAGGCCACACTGTTAAGTGCTTTCTCAGATTATTTGAACTGCTTAGATGCCTTGGCAACTTAAATATAGCGGTGGTACACTCCCTTTCAAGTTTCATCTTACCATTTTAATTTCTTTTCGGCTAATGTTGCTTTGAACCATTTAAATATAGCTTGCCATGCTCGGAAATAATTCGTATGTCGTTTACCATGTAAGCTTACTGCCTTAATCATGCGACAACTATCTCTTACTTATGTCCAGCGGAAACCTTTCAGGATGCTGTTCACACTAGGACACAATGCACAACCCCAGAATCTATTTGTGGAAGCAGTGCGCCATCCATGTTACCAGATGGTAGCAGTTCAGAGGCAACAACGCCATAGAGCAGTCTGAGCACATATATTGTAGTTCTTGAGGCTCTACTAGAGCGAGAAAGAGATGGTGTGGCTGCCATGAATGAGGTAATCTTGATCTTGAGGCTGGAAATTATGCAATTAGTCACACACATTATGCAAGCAACCCAAGAATTGGAGGAAGTAAGAATGTTGCATTTGAAGACGGAGGAGGTCCTGCTATTTCTGCTATCTGAAGCCCAGGGTAATCCCAGTTCTTCTTTAGATACCAGTTGAAATTGTTAATAGATTATTGTACTTGCATGTTGTGTCATGTCTCTGAATGGATTATGTTGTAAGACCCCCTATGTTGTCCATGTGTTGTAATGATCCAAATTTTTTAGGCGAGGTAATCCTCAATACTTGTATGATTGACATAAGGTGAACTATTTTTCGTGTGAGCATATTGTATTGGATGAAATAACTGTTTGGCTCAAAGTGTATCCGACCTACTGAATTCGAAGATAACGACATTTCTAAATCATAATCATATGTGAAGGTGGAATAAATCTTTGTTGTGGTTTTGAAGAAATAAATAAAAAACATAGAATTATCGGTGGATACTCGTAATCGAATACAAATTGGATTTGAATTTAGTTGCCAGTGCCCAGGACAAACGTGAATGCTAATTCTCCCAAGTTTTGAAAGAAATGGCTAAACACACACTATCATTTGTGGGCTGCCCGAAGCAAGTGTTTGCGAGATGGAAATTACTGTCTACCCTGACACTTTGACATCCTTATCGACCGGAATTACACTGTTGTCGATAGGGGTAGACTACTAACTTCAATCAGATGTGACACGACCGCCTCTGAGCCCATTCCGACACGGTGGGCGCCAAACGTGGGCGGCAAAACACATTTGATTCAAGCTCGTTCGAAAGACATGTGTCTCTCCCTCCATTTCCCCATTCATACACGGTGGGCGGAAAAAAAACTCTCCTCGCCCGAAATCGATGTAGGCAAATATTTTAAATAGGGGCAGATCTGTAACTTCCCTCAGACGTGACACAACCGCCCTACCTGCCAGCCCCGTTCATACACCGTGGGCGCCAACCATGGGCGGCAAAACACCCTCTCCTCGCCCGAAATCACTACTGGCAAATATTTGGGAGATGCGAGATTACCGTCCTATCCCCAACCGACGTGATGTCTGAAATTTTAAATGGGGGATAAGTTCGTAACTTTCCCACATTTCAGACAAGCGCGTCCCAAATTTTGAGATCCCCCTCCCCCTCCATTTCCCCATTCATACACCGTCAACGCACAACAACCTCCCCACTGCGGCCAGCCTCCTCCGTCCGCCACCCCATCCTCCACCTTGTCGGAGCTGCTACCCCGTCGTCCACTGCAAGAGATGGACGTCTCTCATCCACGGCGCTGGACCAGGATCCTTTCATCGTGTCCTCTCGCTTCATCGGCGCTGACGTCCACCTTACCGTTGCCGTTCCTATGACTGCCTCGTCCACGGCAACAGGATTTATCCCCCGACCCAGCCGTCTGCCGTCTAAAGTCTTCTTCCTCGCCACCGACAGCCATCGCACCTGCAGCACCGTCAATGTATCAGCAGGGGCCTACACGGCATCGCAAGAGAGGTGGTACTCTTCCATATGTGCTCAAGTAATTGATCTCACCCAAAAAATAGATCATAAATTGTTTACTGTATGTTTCTTGTCCGTACCAAATCGTAGTGGCTAGTTAAAAGCAAACATTGGTTGCGAAGTAGCTTTGTCCGGTTTGCACCTTCAGATCCGCCATGGCACGGTCACTATACTCGTAAAGCTTATGGTTTTCCCCATTTATATTCACTACCATCATCGTAGGTGCTTCGTGGCATGCTAGCACTGCTCCTCAAGACCTCAACCCATCAAGCAAAACAACATGCCACTCATAATTCCAAAGCTTAGGTGTTGAAATACGAATCTGATATGATGCTCATATTACTAAAATAGAGAACGTTTAATTGGTCACCTAATGTTCCTATATTCGTTTTGAAAAGCATGTGCGCCACCCACTGGTCCAGCTAGTTCCACTTTCCTGATTTTACTCTTGATGCTTAGGGTTTTCCCCTTTTATCTTCTCTACTATGATCTGCGTAGGTGCTTTCTGTCGTACTAGCATGATTCCACCCATCAAGCTAAACAACACAGGGCTTAGTTGTTCAAATATGATTGTGATATGATACTGATATTAGTTAACGGACACATTTAATTGGTGATCTAAAGGTCCCACTTGAATTTCCAAATGCATGTCGCGACATATAGAGAGACAGCAGAATTGCATTTCTTTGTCACTTGTTGACTGTACTTTCTTGTCCATACCAAATCTTAGTTGTTATTTCAAAGCAAAGATCGGTTGCTAACAACCCTTTGCAAGGTTTGTAGCTTCAGATCTGCCATCCCACTGCCACGATCAACACTATACTCATCATGCTTACGGTTTCCCCATTTTATGATGACCATGATCAGCCTACGTGATTCGTGTCATAATAGCACTTCTCCACCCATCGAGCTAAACAAGTTTAGTTGTACAAATTCAAATATGATATTATGCTGATATTAGTAAAACTGAGAGATGTTTAATTGGTCAGCTAAATGTTCCTACTTTAGTTTCGAAATGCATGTGAGCCATATATGGAGAGATCAGAAGGAATATTATTTCTTTGGGCGCTCTGGTTCATCATGGATGGGCAACCGATATTGTATAGAGGGACTTGCAATAGATCCAATCTGCTTGCTCTTCTGCTCTTCTTTAAGATGACCCTCTTCTCTTCTTTAATAAGTATGTTCCTTGTTGGGAAGAGTAGCAGAGATATTTGCATCGACTGGTCAGGTCGAGTTGTTCTCCCTTAGTATATTTTGAATCTGTCAGGTCAGGTCGACTTGTTCTTCTTTACTATATGTTGAAGCTGTCATCTGCGAAGTATCATCACTTCTAGAGCTCTCATATTTTGAGTAGTAGGCCACATTATATTAATGCACACACCAAGTTACAACATGCATGACATCTCCCAGAAGAATTGTAGAGATAGCACAAAGGGGTTTATAGGGAGGCAGTATTGGCTTAGAATCACTTCTGCATTACAAAGATAATCTCACTTGTTTTTATGTTTTCATGCATGTCAGGTATTGAACATTATCAAAATGAATATGAGAATGGGTGCACGAGAGGAATGTTGTGGAACAGTCCACTGGCTAACAAACTTGGCATGGTGGAGGATTTCCTATCTTATTCACCCATCAAGGTGCTTGCTCTAACTTGGCAAGGTTGTATTGGTCGCACATATTTTGCATCTGACCTCTTGCATTACTTCTACTTTGTTACACCATCTGCTTAGTTTAAGCATCATATATGAGTATATGCCATACCTATCCATTTTCTGTACCTATTCCATGTGTCGTCATACTATGTTTTTCCACTCAAATGTCGTTCTTTCGTAATAGATGTCCAAAAGGAAGAGGGTGAGTGCAGATCCTCAAGGAGTAAAAACTAGGTATTTGGAAAAGGTAGTGATACCTAATAAATCAGATAGATCAGTAGCCATAGAAAACACAGGCCCAACTGTACCACACTCTACCCCTACCCCACTAGCCAAACCCCTATTAGAACTGCTGACAGCCCAGCGTCAGGTACTGTCTATGATATCAATTCAAAATTTGAACTCCTAAAATTTCTGCATGTGCCTTACCTTCTCTCTTGTATGAAAACTAATTTCAGATGAAGCTCCTTGCTCAAAGGATCATAGGATCTCACAACAATACTGGGCTCTACATTGCTCTTGTTAGTACCTCTTGCCCTTTGTCAGCATACGTACACTCATTGTTGTTTGATTATGTAGCATCACTGTAAATGTTTGCTTCTTTATCCTCCCTTTGCTTGAAATTACAAGATCTATATTTACTCTTAGATAAATGTAGAATTAACACAATGGTTATGAAGTTTTGGATTGCTCATGTATGTACCTATTGTCATGTACTCCCTCTGTATCGAATTAATTGTTGATCAATTGGATGTATTTAGAACTTAATAGTGCTAGATACATCCATTTGAGCGACAAGTAATAATGAACGGTGGTGGTATTACCGTACTTGCATCGCGAGATAGTTGATTATCTAGCATTACTCTGCATCTTATCTGCCTTGCCCTCCACTCTCTCCAAATTATCATATCTACATTTACTCTTACCAAAATGTTGAATAAAGCCAATGCCACTGCACACATTGATGTCTACATTCCTCTTGTCAGTACCTTTTGCCTTGTAACCCTGTACTTATTTAATTGCTATTTGATTATGTATCATCAGTCTGCACCTGAGCTTCATTATCCTCTGTTTCTTCCAATATTATTTGATCTATATTTACTCTTTGCAAAATGTAGAAAAATGGCAACGCTTATAAAGAATTTTCTTTGGGGAATTTATTGAATTATCCTTCCATCAACATGGAGATGGGCTTTGTCCAGCCCGTGTTAACATGTAATGTAAGTTCATCCTTCTCAAGCCTTCGAAATTTGTTCTAGTATAGAGTTGGATAGGCATCATTTCCTCCACTACTGTTTACTTTGCTGTTTAAATCTGATTGGATGTTTGCAACAACTACCAGTTTTAAATTGTAGTTGTAAAAACATGTTCCTTATGCAGAACAGATCCATTTATTTTCTTATATAATTGTGAAACCTCTTACATGTCTCCTTGTTTCTCTTTCAGAGTCGTATCTCTTACGCCAGGCAAAACTTTAGGGAAGATAGTGAGCCAAATCATATTGAGGACAGCGAGATGACCCCAAGGTCCTGTCTTGATGAAGATAGTGAGTTGAAGCTACTCACCAGCAGGTGTGAGACAACCTCTGTGCAGTCGCTGCCTCAATCAGTTTGACTGCTTCAGTCTCAACTTAAAGAGGAAAGGCTTGCTTCAGCTTAGCTCCGACTTGAAGTCAAAGATGCAAAGAAGATGTCAAAGGACTGTCATTCACACTATCGTGCCATACAACTAGGGATGGAGCATCTATCGTTGACACAACTAAGGTCTCACCAGCTTGTTCGGCTGCTTGCGGGGCCTGTCCTATAAAGGCCTAGTGCCTTCTGAAGTGCTCTCAGTTTTGTATATTCTTTTGTTAGCGCGTTTATATGCACTGGTGGCGACCTTTGATGCCTAGTGTATGTAATTCGCGGTCACGTTGCGCTTTATTATCACCGGTAGCGAACTTTGATTCCCAGTGGTTGTAATATGCCGTAATTTCTTTATTGTATAGTCTAGGTTTATTCTTTGGTCGGTATGCTGTAATTTGGGCCGGAAGGTTCAGTGGATCTCAGTGTTGTTGGTCTTCAGGCCGGCCCGTTACTCATATGGGACAAAACATGGGCCTATAGTCATCTTGGGCCATTAGCAGGTCTAAACCTATAGTAGTTTCCCGCCTTTAACAGGCCGAGTAAAGTTCTAGCCAGCTGGGCCAGAGAATACCATGGGCTTTTAACAGGCTAAAACCTAGATTGGGCCAGCGTTGGGCCGAAAAATTCATGGGCCAATACAGGCCGAAAGTGCCTAAGGCCCATGTTTGGCCCAAATAGGATGAGCAGTTAACAGGCCAAAATATATCTCGGGCCAGTTTGGCCCAATAAAATTATGGGCTTTAAGCAGGCTGGTATCCACGCGGGCCATAGGCCCAAAAGTGTCATGGGCCATTATCAGATGGGCTGTAAGCAGGCCTGATTCAACGCGGGCTGTAATTAGGCCCAACTGTTCCACGGGCCATTAACAGGCCGATAGGCCTATTGGGCTGAAATTTATCCACGAAGACTATAGGACATTAAGAGGCCTAACGTTACTTCGGGCAAGAAATAGCCTAGTTTCTGCATGGGCCGTTAAAGGGCCTAAAGTTAAACCGAGCCGACAGCGTCCCAGATGCACCACGGGCCGCTAACAGGCCGAAACTATTATCGGGCCGAACTGGTTAAAGGGCATTTAACAGGCTGAAATACAAACCTATCTTAGAATGAGCCCAAAAGAACAATGGCCTCTTAACGGGCCTGATCCGATATGGGCCGTAATTTGGCCCAAAACACGGTAGTGTGTGAACGGGCCTGATCTGCTATGGGCCTCAATTTGGCCCAAAAGATGGCAGGTTGTTAACGGGCCAGCCCACTAGTGTTTGAAAAAACATGGTGGGCCTTTAGCTGGGCCAGCCTTTTCACCGGAATGGGCCTCTGTTGGGCCGTGCCATGTGTCGACGTATCATAGGCGCCTCCTATCCAATGAGTGGATGACATCTATCCGAACGTTGAGCCAACACGTAATTCCTCTGGCCAATGAGAATTTTACATGTGGAAAATCCCCATTGGTCCGCGGTGTTAACGGGTTATCGGATCCAAAACCGGACCTGATTACTTAACGGTGACCCGTTACGGTCGATGCCACATGTCGGTCACCCTTGATGAAAGCACTTCTATGACGCGTGATTTATCGTCACGGAAGTGGACACTTCCGTGATGATAATTTTGGTAATGTCATGGAACACTTCTATGACAACACATGTATGACTATCTTGATTCTGTCATAAAATTTTCATGGATGTACATGCATGAAAGAAAATGTGACCTACTGTGACAAACATGTATCATCACAGAAGTGTCTTTTTCTGTAGTGTTTGCTTCATCCATAGCAATTGTGCACAACATGAACTAGTAGCAATGTACTCAGCTTCAGAAGTAGAGAGTGATACACAATTCTGCTTCTCCGAGGACCAACATACCAAGGATCATCCGAGGAAATGGCATGTGCCGGATGTTGACTTGCGGTCCACACGATCACCAGCATAGTTAGACTCATAATATCCAATGAGATCAAAAGCCGAGCCCTTGGGATACCATAATCCAAGTGTTGGAGTGTGAGCTAGATATCGAAGAATATGCTTCACAGCCTTATGGTGTGATTCCTTTGGTGTAGCTTGAAAATGGGCAGACATGCAAACACTAAGCATAATATCTGGCCTAGATGCACATAGATACAATAAAGAGCCAATCATGGAGAGGTATACCTTTTGATCGAAGTATATACCATTTTCATCAGTGCATAGATGGCCATTTGTGGGCATAGTGTTGGGGAACGCAGTATTTCAAAAAAATCCTGCGATCATGCAAGATCTATCTAGGAGATGCATAGCAATGAGAGGGGAGAGTGTGCCTACGAACCCTCGTAGACCGAAAGCGGAAGCGTTTGGTAACGCGATTGATGTAGTCGAACATCTTCACAATCCAACCGATCCAAGTACCAAACATATGACACCTCCGTGTTCAGCACATGTTCAGCACGATGACGTCCCTCGAGCTCTTGATCTAGTTGAGGACGAGGGAGGGTTCCGTCAGCATGACGGCATGGTGATGGTGATGATGAAGTTACCGGCGCAGGGCTTCGCCTAAGCACTATGATGATATGACCGAGGTGGTAAACTATGGACGGGGGCACCGCACATGGCTAAGAGATGTCTGTTGTCCTTTGGGGTGCCCCCCGCCTCCGTATATAAAGGGGGGAGGAGGAGGCCGGCCCCCTAGGGGCGCGCCAAGTGTGGGGAGTGCTACTAGGACTCCCTAGTCCTAGCTAGTAGCATTCCCCTCTCCTCTTTTTTTCCTTTTCCGAAGTAGCAAAGGGGGAAAGAGAGAAGGAGTAGGAGTGGGAAAGGGGGGGCACCGCCCCCACCCCTTGTCCAATTCGGATTGGCAAGGGGGGCGCGTGCCACCTCCTGGCTGGCCCTCTTTCTTCTCCACAAAGGCCCATGTTGGCCCATTAACTTCCGGGGGGGGGGGTCCGGTAACCCCCGGTACTCCGGAACTTATCCGAAACTATTTCGGTGTCCGAATGTAACCTTCCAATATACGAACCTTTACCTCTTGACCATTTCGAGACTCCTCGTCATGTCAGTCATCTCATTCGGGACTCCGAACAAACTTCGGTCATCAAATCACATAACTCACAATACAAATCGTCACCGAACGTTAAGCGTGCAGACCCTACGATTTCTAGAACTATGTAGACATGACCGAGACACATCTCCGGTCAATAACCAATAGCGGAACCTGGATGCTCATATTGGCTCCTACATATTCTACGAAGATCTTTATCGGTCAAACCGCACAACAACATATGTTATTCCCTTTGTCATCGGTATGTTACTTGCCCGAGATTCGATCGTCGGTATCATCATACCTAGTTCAATCTCGTTACCGGCAAGTCTTTTTACTCGTTCCGTAATGCATCATCCCACAATTAACTCATTAGTCACATTTCTTGCAAGGCTCATAGTGATGTGCATTACCGAGAGGGCTGTCACATCCCTAGTTCTGGTATGCTCTGGGCTAGCTAGTCATGTGTTGCATCATGTTTAAATTGCATTTAAACTTGAAATGGGGATTGATCCAAACCCCAGCACAAATGATTTCAACTAGGTTCAAATAAAAACCATTTTCAATGAACCCAAAATGCCTTTGGGAAAGTTCATCATTTTTGAACTGGTCTAGAACCTCTGCCAAAAATGGTGCACATTTTTCTAAGCCACTTTGGATTTTTGAATTAATCCATAGAGTATTTGAATTTGGGCATTTAACTGCTATAAATATTTTAAATGCCCAATTAATGCTGAAAGCAGTTGAGGGCTGTTGGGAAGATTCCAATATGTGCCCACAGTTTATTCCAGGATTTATAAAAATGGTTTAGTACTTTTACTAAATCAAAATAGACAAAATAAAATAGAAAATAGAAAAGAATTAGAGAGAGAGAGAGAGAGAGAGAGAGAGAAAAGACAACCTGGGCCACTTACCTGGCAGCCCAGTAGGCCAGCCCAGCCGACTGGCCCTCCCAGTCATCTCCCTCCTCCCGCCAGAAGGACGAGAGGCGCGTGCTCGACACGCGCGACCATGCGTTGTGCCACGTCTTGCTTCCCGCCGCTGCCCCGACGCGTCTGGACGACACCACGCATCACCCCGAACCCTCTCGCCCACTCCCTCATCCTCATTCCCTCCTCTCGCTGTACACCTCGTGCACGAGCGCCACCATCGCCACCGCCTAGCCTCCCCAACACGTCCAGGAGCTCCGCCTCCGTCGTCTACGCCTCCTCAAGGACACACGAGCCACCGGACACCCCCGAATGCCCACACCGCCGTCTTCTGCAACCTCGGGTCGCCGAGATCGCCGGCGACCTCCCGTCGTCACCAGCCCATCCCCGAGCTCGCCGAGGCCTCCATCGTAATCGTTGTGAGCCTCTGCACCAAACCCCTCTCTTCCCTCGCTCTTTTGCTCTCTCTAGATCATGGTTCCATTGGAGACAAGAGCCGGTTGCCACCGTAACCAGAGCTAGCAAAGCTCGTGCCCGAGCATGACTACGTCCTCAGCAGCTCCGCAGCAAGCTAACATCGCCACCAGCTCATCTTCCCGTGTACCATAGCGCCGCTCGAATCCGAGCACCGGTAGCCGCCGTGGGCTCCACTCCGACGAGATCCGGCCTCCCCGCAACCCAGCACCTGCACTGTTCAACGCGCGGGAGCAAGGGCTTTCCAAGTCACCCAGGCACGCTTCAAACGAGGCCCTGTAACACATTTCCGAGTCACGTCGTCGTCTCAGCCCTCGCCGGCGGCTAAACGCCAGTGGGTTTGACCTTTTTAACCGAGGGTTTGACCACATCGGGCCACTGACGTGTGGGCCCAAGCCTCTAACTAAATTAGGTTTAGTGTTAACCCAGTGCTAATTAACCCTGTTAATTAGATGTGAGACTGGCATGTGGGTCCTAGCCGTCAGGTTTGACCTGGACCGCCCTGTTGACCTCCTGACATCATCGTGACGCATTGCCGATGCAGTAATGTTTTTCGGATTTTAAATAAATCTAAATGATTTATTTATTTTCAAAAAATAACCTAAACTTTGAAAAATCATAGAAATTAAACCATAACTCCAAATGAAATAATTTATATATATGAAAAATGATTAAAAAAATCCAATCTATCCATTTGTACCATTTTCATGCATATTAGAATAACTTATGACTTCTGTTTAGGACAAACCAAATAAATGGCATTTTCATATCCACATATGGAGTTTGAATTTGAATCTTGGATTCAAACCAACTTCATTTAAATTGTTGCTAGTTGCATTAGCTCAAACCACAACATATTGCCATGCCATGATCATGCATCATATTGTTGCATTGCATTGATTGTGTTCCTTCTCTATTGCCAGTATTTGTCCCCTCTCAGTAGACGTGGTTCCGGCGATGAGATCGATGACACCGATGAAGAACTATACTATCTTCAGAAGTGCCAGGCAAGCAAACCCCCTTGTTCATGTCGATACAATCCTACTCTCTGCTCTTTCTCTCTTTTATTGCATTAGGACAATATTGTTTCAACTGTTACCTTTTCTCGGTAGTTGAACCCATCCCTTTGCATGACCTATCATTGTCACCAAATAGCTAAACCATCCAAGCATGCTTAGGAGTTGCTTGAGCTTTGTTGTGACCACTCTTCCATGCTCGCTTGCTATGCTTAGAGTTGTGTCGGGTCCAATCCATCTGGGTGATGAATTGGAATGAACATGTCCTAATGATTAGACTTAAGTGTCTTGACCCGTTTTGGTCAAGTTGGTGATGAAAGGCCGTGTTGGAAAACATGGTGGATTGTCTTGTGATATGGCTCACAGGATTTGAGTTTCGTGCTTATTAGAGCCTACCTTGCGGTTACACGGACATTTGCGGTTAGGTGTGCGGGCAGGTGACACATGACGCGTGTGTCCAGGTGACACACGACATGGCACAGTGTCCGGACTGGACGTATATACGTGTTCCAAGAGGGAATGTTGCTAATGGGATGGGGACGGATTCCTTTGAGTCATGGTTAACATGATCTATTCGAATAGCCGCGTCCGCTGTAATGGACTTCTGGGTTGCCTATACAGTTCATAGACAAGTGAAAGTGGATACTCTAAAATGCGCAAGATAAGCATGAGTGCTATGGATGGCATTCTCGTAGGAAGACGAGAGCAGATCCATAGTGGTGTATTGATTAGTGAATATGTGGACTCGTGTGCGCCACCCCAAAAGAGTTACTTGCAATCATAGTTCAATATAGCCACCGAGTCAAAGCTGACTTGCTGCAGTTAAACTCCACCACCCCTTTGTTGATACTGATGCATATTTAGCTAGTTCTGATGTAAGTCTTGCTGGATACATTTTGACTCACGTTTGCTTAATTTATGTTTTTACAGAGAGACTTTAGTCTCACTAGTAGTTCCGCATGGACTTCGATGTTTAGCTTGTTAACTCATCTATGATCTTGTGCCCTCGGCAGGGTCTTGTAGATAGTCAGGCTTCTCAGCCTTTTCCATTTGTAGTTGTTTGTACTCAGACAAGTTAAGCTTCCGCATGTGCTTATTGCTTGTATGACTTGAATGTTGGGTCATCAGACCCATGTTTGTAATATCTGGCTCCTCGGAGCCTAATGAATACATACTTTTGAGTCGTAGAGTTTTGTTGTGATGCCATGTTGTATTTGCACATATCCAACATATTGTGTGTATGATTTTGAAATGCTTGGTACGTGTGGGATTCGACAACCTAGTTGTTTATTCCTAGTAGCCTCTCTTATGGGGAAATGTCTCCTAGTGCTTCCACTGAGCCATGGTAGGTTGCTACTGCTCCGGAACACTTAGGCTGGCCGGCATGTGTCCTTCTTCGTTCTTGTGTCTATCCCTTCGGGGAAATGTCACGCGTTGTTCCTTTAAGTCCTTGTAGCTTGCTACGACTTGGGTTCATACGTTGATGACCGACACGTTCGTTGCTAGGTCATGTATGCCTATCCCTGTAAGTTAGTGCCACTTTGGGTTTACGACTAGTCATGTTGGCCCGGGTTCTCTGCCATATGGATGCCAGCAGCACTATCATATACGTGAGCCAAAAGGCGCAAACGGTCCTAGGCCAGGTAAGGTGGCACCTGTGGGAATACCATGCGTGAGGCCACAAAGTTATAGGATGTGTTACACTTGAGGTTTTCATCAGATTCATCCTCACTTGATTCAGAGGAGGGGTATTTGTGTACCTTGGCACCTTTTGCCATGAAGCAATATGTGGGAGCGTAGTCATCATTGTAGTCATCAGCTGTGTTGGGGAAGTCATTTTCCTCAGAGTTGAAGATGGACTTGCTGACGAAAGCAACAGCGAGGGCTAGGCTCGCCACACCAGAGTCTGACTCCTCATATGCCTCCCCTTCCTCATTTTCCTCAGATTCAGCTTTAGAGTCCATTTCCTTGCCAATGAATGCCCGAGCCTTTTTGGAGATGCTCTTCTTGTGATATGAAGACTTCAAAGATTTTGACGATGAGGACTTTGAAGATTTCTTCTTCTTCTTTGAGTCATCAGAACTATAATCCTTGTATTTCTTCTTCTTTGATTCCATATCCCATCGAGGACAATCAGTAATGTAGTGACCAGGCTTCTTGCATTTGTTGCAAGTTCTCTTCTTGTAGTCACGGGATGAGGATTTATGAAAGCGACCATGCCTTGAGAACTTCTGGAATTTCCTCACAAGCAATGCTAGCTCTTGACTCAGTTCTTCAGGATCACCAAGGATGCTACCAGAATCCTCACCTTCAGATTTAGAGACCGCCTTGGCCTTCAGAGCGCGTGATCTACCATAGCTCGGTCCATAGAAATCCCTCTTCTCAGCAAGTTGAAACTCACGAGTGTTTAGCCTCTCGTGGATATCAGCGGGATGAAGTGACTTGTAGTCTCCACGTTCTTGTATCATCAGTGCAAGAGTGTCAAATGAGGAATCAAGCGATCTCAGCAATTTCTTCACCACCACATGGTCGATGATGTTAGTGGCACCAAGTGCTTGAAGCTCATTTGAGATGTTAGTGAGGCGATCAAAGGTTTGCTGAACATTTTCATTGTCGAATCTTTTGAAGCGGTTGAAGAGATTGCGAAGAACGTCAACTCAAGAGTCACGCTGTGTTCAGACTCCTTCGTTGACCTTGGACAACCTATCCCAAATAAGCTTAGTTGTCTCCAAAGCACTCACTCTGCCATACCGCCCTTTGCTCAGATGACCACATATGATATTCTTCGCTTGAGAGTTGAGTTTCTTAAATCTCTTCACAACAACAGCGTTAATTGTAGAAGTGACGGAGGGAACGCCATTTTCCTCAACGTACCAGAGATCGTTGTCAATTGCCTCAAGATGCATTCACATATTGTTCTTCCGGTAGGGGTAGTCTGTCCCATCGAAGGTAGGACACCTAGCCGAGACCTTGATCATGCCTGCAGTCGACATAACTAAAACTCTAGGTGGTTAAACCAAAATCACAAAGAACAAGAGAGTACCTTGCTCTGATACCAATTGAAATTGCATTATGTCGACTAGAGGGGGGTGAATAGGCGATTTTTACAAATTCTTCAATGAGGAATTACTAGGTGAGGAAATTCCTAATCAACGAACTACTTAGCAACGGAATAAGTACTCAGATGCAAGCATAGTAGAGCAATATCACAGTCATCATGATGAAATAAAAACAAGCACAGAGTACAAGTAGCGTATAACTAGGATAAGCAGGCTGAAGACAAACTGACTGAGGAAATAGGATTGAGGAAATTGAGAAAGTCTTCAGTCAAAGTCTTCAAACACAATAATGATCAAGTACCTCAACACAGAAATGAGGAAATGAAAGGGTTGAGGAAATAGAACCAGTAGCTTGGTGAAGACGATGATTTGGTAGACCAGTTCCAACTGCTGTGACAGTCGTATGTCTGGTTGGAGCAACTGGGTATTTAAACCTGAGAACGCACAGTCCCGGACACACAGTCCTCACCGTATTCTCCTTGATGTAAGGTCACACAAACCTCGCCCAATCACTCGTGGTAAGTCTTCAGGTGACTTCCAAACCTTCACAGACTCGGTCACTCGGTGATCCACAATTTCCTCTTGGATTCTCTAGACCATGACGCCTAACCTTCTGGTGGATGCACAGTCCTCAAAGGTAACAAGCACTAGTTCCACACAGGAACAATCTCTTCAGTGATGCTCAATCACTTTGGGTTGGTTGGTTTCTGGGTTTGGGTTTTCCTCACTTGATGATTTTCACTCAAAGTTCTTGGAGGATGGGATGCTCTCAATGAAAAGTGTCAGTTTCTCTCAGAGCAGCCAACCAGCTAGTGGTTGCAGGGTTGGCTATTTATAGCCTAGGGAGCAGCCTGAAATGATAAGACATAAATGCCCTTCAATGATATGAACATTAGGTGGGTAGATATTTTGGGACAGCTAGCGCATAGCACAATTATGGTTGGAAATTTGAGTACCAAATTCCTCAGGGCTATCATGTTCCTCACTTGTAGGTAATCCGCACTGGCGAATTCCTAACTCCTCAGTCAGAACAAATTCCTCAGAGACCAGAAGATCTTCATCTATGTCACTAAAGAAAATGACTGAACTATACAAGATTTCCAATGGCTTCACTCAAAAGGATTGGGTAGGTGTAGGATTTTGAGATGAGCATCACTTGGAAACTTTTCCTTAGTTTTACCTCGACCCCCTTTAACAGTATGGTGTTTCCTATGACTCAAGTAAGAGAAAACGAAACTACGAAAACAAAAGTCTTGACGCTTCATATTCCTCGCATGAATATCAAGTCTTCATGGTCACACCAATTTTTTCACTTTCAAAGTCTTCAAGAAAACCAAAGTCTTCAGCTGAAGACATTCATTTTTAGGGTTCAACTTTCATCGTAAATATCAAAATCCTCGTAGACTTATAGACTTGTGGACACTCACAAACTCATAAGTCCCTTAACCTATAAGTCTCCAATACACCAAAATCACTAAGGGGCACTAGATGCACATACAATGAGTGCCAACAATACTATTACCTCACAGACTCCTTTGTGCGGAGGTTTGAATTTTCATCTAAGCGCAATACCCATACTATTTTATTTGATCTTTATGATGAATCATATACCATGGACCTTGAAGATTTTACTACTGCTTGCAAAATCCCACAGTGGGGCCTTCTTAGTGAGCCTCACAAATCTGAATACAATGATTTCCTTGCTAGCATCACTATGGGAGAAACTAGAAATATCACACAAGCCTCCATGAGGAGCATTCATTTCCCTGCCATACATTATTTTGCTCTCTTTTATAGGTAGATGCATTAATGGTAAACATGATCATAGCCACCTCTGTGCATCGGATCTTAGTGTCCTCAAGTGTGCAATGTTGGGTGATAAGCAATATAATCTCGGGCGTATTACTGCCAGGAGGTTACACCTTAATGCTAAAGATGGAGATTTATTTGGTGGGATTTACGCAACTCGTTTAGCTAATTATCTTAGAGTACCCATAAGGGGGAATGACGTAGAGTTGCCACCTGCTTTTCTTAATTATAATGCTTTGGTGCACTATCAGTTTCTTGAGAGGAACGAATAATCCCTCTAGTACTGACTAATCTTTGACAGACGGCGTGCCGTCCATATTACCCTTCCTGCTCCTGCATTCTTTAACTTTCAGGTAAATGGGAGATATTTTATAACCAGAGAGGAGGCAAACGAGTACGAGAGAACAACGGAGGCTGCTCACCTCCAGGAGGCAGCTTACGAAGCGGTAGCTGCTGCAGCACAATATGACCCCAACTATGATTTCAGGCATCATCCGGGCCAGTGGTGGCCCTAGACCAACTTAGGCCAAAAGCCTAAGCTTGGGGGAGTACGTATTTCTCACCGACATTACATTCATGTTCACACACTCACTTCAGTTGTCGGTGTTCATACTTTTTCATTGTATCATCCATGCTAGTTTATTTTCTTTTTCCTGCTTTCTTCTTGTGTGTTTGAAAAACTTTGAGAAAAAAAATTAGTTGTAGTTTCTGTCTAGTTTACTTTCCATGTTCACTTAGTAGTAGTATTAAAAGAAAATCCAAAAAGATATCTCGTTCTTCTCTTGCTTGTTGGGAGCTTTCCCGTGTAAATAATTTTTCTCGTTCCTGTTTTTCTTTCTTCAGAAAAACAAAAACTCCAAAAACATTTCAGTGTGTTTCTTTGAAATTCTTTTCTTTTCTTTGGGGGTCGAGAGGATAAGACCACGATGAAAATGTTGAGTGGCTCCCATATGCATTATTTTTTATCTAACAAAGAGCCCATATTACCTTGTCTTCTCCTTTGAATAAATGTTTGCAGATTCTAGCTTAGTCCAATGCACGTGCACTATTATTATTATCCACACCGTTCGGTCGTGCAAGTGAAAGGCAATAATGACGATATATGATGAAATGATTAAGATGAGGAAAAGTTGGTATGAACTCGACCTATCTTGTTTTTGTAAATATGGTTAGTTCATCGTTCCTGATTCAACCTATTATGAATGAAACATGTTTGCAATGACAATTAGAGATTATAGTTACTCATGCCATGCTTAATAAGCTAGGAGTTTATAATGGTTTATCTTGTGTGCCAACATGCTTTTAAAATGGTTGTGATGTAGTATGATAGGATGGTATCCTCCTTTGAATGATTCGAGTGGCTTGACTTGGCACATGTTCATGCATGTAGTTGAAACAAAATCAACATAGCCTCCACGATATTATGTTCATGGTGATTTATATCCTACTCATGCTTGCATTCAATGTTGGTTAATCTCAATGCATGTTTATGACTGTTGTCGCTCTCTAGTTGGTCACTCCCCAGTCTTTTTCTAGTCTTCACTCGTACTAAGCGAGAATACTGCTTGTGCATCCACTTCCATAAACCCAAAGTTGTTCCATATGAGTCCACCATGCCTATCCATATGCGGTATTTACCTGCCGTTCCAAGTAAATTTGCATGTGCCAAACTCTAAACCTTCAAATGATAATCTGTTTTGTATGCTCGAATCGCTCATGTAGCAACTAGGTGATACGTCTCCAACGTATCTATAATTTTTGATTGTTTCATGCTGTTATATTATCATTCTTGGATGTTTTATAATCATTTTATATCATTTGTTTGTACTAACCTATTGACATAGTGCCAAGCGCCAGTTGTTGTTTTTTGCTTGTTTTTTACATCGTAGGAAATCAATACCAGATGGAGTCCAAGCGCAGCGAAACTTTTTGTGAATTTTTTATGGACCAGAAGACACCCAATGGGCCAGAGAAGCACCTGGGAGTGCCTCGAGGGGGCACAACCCACCAGGGTGTTCCTGGCCCCCCAGGCGCGCCCAGGTGGGTTGTGCCCACCTCGATGGCCTCCCACACCGCCTCTTTGCTCTATAAATACCCCAATATTCCAGAAACCCTAGGGGAGTTGACGAAAATCAATTGCAGCCACCGCAAGTTCCAGTAACACCAGATCCAATCTAGACACCATCACGGAGGGGTTCATCATCCTCATTGGTGCCTCTCCGATGATGCGTGAGTAGTCTTTTGTAGACCTTCGGGTCCGTAGTTAGTAGCTAGATGGCTTCCTCTCTCTTGTTTGATTCTCAATACAATGGTCTCTTGGAGATCCATATGATGTAATTCTTTTTGCGGTGTGTATGTTGGGATCCGATGAACTCTGGGTTTATGATCAGATCTATGTTTTTATCCATGAAAGTTATTTGAGTCTTTGGATCTCTTATATGCATAATTACTCATCAACATAACTCACATATCACATCATCATATCTCAAAACTATTACTAATAATCAAGTTTATTTTGTCCAATGATCTTAATGATAGTTTTTATTATATCCTTCTTGGATATCTATCACTTTGGGACTAATTTTCATATGTTGCTTTTGACAAGCTCAAACAAATATAAGTGAAGATCATGAGCATAATTTTTTTCTTTCTCTCAAATTAATTTGCGAAGTAAGAGAGAATTACTTGAAAATTTTATTGACTCTCAAATAAATCTAAGTGAAGCAAGAGAGCATTTCTTCAAAATACTAAAGCACGCCTTGCTAAAAAAGATAGAAGTGAAGCACTAGAGCAAGTCCATAGCTCATAAAAGATTTAAGTGAAGCATAGAGAGCAATTCTAACAAGTCATGAAATAATTTTGGATCTCTCAAATAGGTGTGTCCAGCAAGGAATCAAGACTTAAAACACAAAATAAAACAAGAAAAGACTCATATCATACAAGACGATCCAAGCAAAACACATAGTATGTGACGAATAAAAATATAGCTTCGAGTAAAATACCGATGGTCGTTAGAAGAAAGAGGGGATGCCACTCGGGGGCATCCCCAAGCTTAGTTGGTTTCTCTCTTTTGGATAATATCTTGGGATGCTGGGGCATCCCCAAGCTTAGGCTCTTCTTACTCCTTATTCCTTCATCCATCGTAAGATAACCCAAAACTTGAAAACTTCAATCACACAAAACTCAACAAAACCTTCATGAGATCCGTTAGCATAAGAAAACAAATCACTACTATAAGTGATGTATCAAACCAATTAAGCTTTTGTTCTTGAATTATATCTACTGTATTCCAAATTTTATATGGCAAAAACTCATCAAAGAAAACCATAGAGCCATCAAAATAAGCACACAACGCAAAGAAATAGAATATGTCAAAACATAACAGTCTGTGGCAATCTGACTATTTATAATAGTTCTGGAACTCCAAAACTTCTGAAAAATTAGGACGACCTGAGAAATTTGTATATTGATGTACTGCAAAAGGAATTGGTATTTTATCACGCTCTGGTAAAAAATGAGAATTATTTTGGTGAGAGCAAAAGTTTCTGTGTTTCAGCAAGATCAAACAACTATCACCCAAGAAGATCCTAAAGGATTTACTTGGCACAAACACTAATTAAAACATAAAAAACACAATCATAACAATAGCATAATTGTGCAAACACTCAAGAACGTAAAGCAAAAAGCAAAAATAAATTTTACCATTGGGTTGCCTCCCAACAAGTGCTATAGTTTTACGCCCTTAGCTAGGCATAAAGCAAGGATCTAAGTTTTGTCATCTTTGTTTCGAGATCCATAAGATGCTCTCATGATTGATTCATAAGGTAGCCTAATTCTTGTTCTAGGAAAGTGCTCCATACCCTTCCTCAAGGGAAATAGGAACTTAATATTGCCTTCTTTCATATCAATCACGGCACCGATACTGCGTAAAAACGGTCTACCAAGAATAATTGGACAAGAAGGATTGCAATCAATCAAGAACAATAAAATCTATGGGCACATAATTCCTATTTTCATGGATAAGAACATCAATAATTCTACCCATAGGCTTTTTAATAGTAGAATCCGCCAACTGCAAATTTAAAGAACATGATCCAATATCGGTTAGACCAAGCACATCACATAAAGATTTCAGAATAGTAGAAATACTAGCACCCAAGTCACACAAAGCAAAACACTCATAATTTTTAATCTTGACTTTTATAGTAGGTTCCCATTCATCATGCAATTTTCTAGGAATTGAAACATCTAATTCCAACTTTTCTTCTAAAGCTTTCATCATAGCATCAACAATATGTTTTGTAAAAGCTTTATTTTGTTCATAGGCATGGGGTGAATTTATCATGGATTGCAACAAAGAAATACAATCAATCAAAGAGCAACTATCATAATTAAGTCTTTGTAATCCAGAAGAGTGGGTACATCACTTGCTAAAGTTTTGACCTCTTCAAACCCACTTTCATCAATTTTCTCAACAAGATTTTCACCCCTCCGAATTATCGGGACGCCTTCTAGCTAAAGTTGATTCTTCTCCAGTCCCGTTTTCAGCAATCTTAACTTTACTAAACAAGGAATCAACAGAAGAAACACCAATCATTTTAAAATCTTCATCACTTTTGCGAAAGTAATCACTAGAAAACGTTTTTTTTCTAAAAATTCTCTTTTAGCTCTTAGCATAGCGGTTCTTTTCTTACTTTCATCCATAGAAACATAAAGAGCTTTAATTGATTCATCAACCTTAGGCACACACATTTTCATCTTGAGATTTTCCACATCATGAGAAATTCTATCAACACTTCTAGACAAATCATCAATCTTACTCAACTTTTTTTCTATGGAAGTGTTGAAAACTTTTTGTGTGTTGATAAATTATTTAATATTATTCTCAAGATCAGAGGTGTTCCTATTATTATTATAAGATTGATTTCCATAGGAATTACCATAATTATTATAGGAATTACTAGGAAAAGGCCTTGGATTAAAATTACCTCTATAAGCATTGTTGTTGAAATTATTTCTAGAAATAAAATTCACATCTATGGCATCACTATTTTGCTCAATCAAAGTAGACAAAGGCATATCATAAAATCAATAGGAGCACTTATACTAGCAACCAATTTCATAAGAGCATCAACTTTTTCACTCAAAGAAGAAATTTCTTCAATTGAATTAACTTTTTTTTACTAGTAGGAGCTCTTTCGGTATGCCATTGCGAATAATTTGCCGTAATATTATCAAGCAATTTAGTGGCTTCACCCAAAGTAATTTCCATAAAAGTACCACCAGCGGCGGAATCTAAAAGATTACGAGAAACAAAATTCAATCCCGCATAAAAATTTTGTATGATCATCCAAAGATTTAATCCATGAGTTGGGCAATTCCTTAGCATCATTTTCATCCTTTCCGAAGATTGTGCAACATGCTCATGTTCAAGTTGCTTGAAATTCATGATCTGGGTTCTAAGGGAAATAATTTTTGCGGGCGGAAAATACTGAGTGATAAAAGCATCTTTGTACTTACTCCAAGAATCGATACTATTTTAGGCAAAGAAGAGAACCAATTTTTTGCGGAATCACGCAAAGAAAACGGAAATAATTTCATCTTCACCACATCATTGTCCACATCTTTTTTATTTTGCATATCGCACAATTCCATGAAGGTATTAAGATGGGACGCGGCATCCTCATTAGGAGTACCAGAAAATTGATCTTTGATAACAAGATTCAGTAAAGCAGTATTAATATTACAAGACTCCACACTAGTGCCAGGAGGAGCAATCGGAGTGCCGATAAAATCATTGTTGTTGGTATTTGAGAAATCACATAACTTGGTGTTCTCTTGAGTCATGATGACCACACAACAAGATTGCACTCAAAAACAGATCTGGCAAGAAAACGGCGAACAGAAAAAGAGGGGCGAATAAAACGGCAAATTTTGTGAAGTGGGGGAGAGGAAAGCGAGAGGCAAACGACAAATTTTGTGAAGTGGGTAAACAAATTACTATTGGGAAATTGATAGAACTTCAAATAATTATGATGATATCCAGGCAATGGTCATTATATAGGCATCACGTCCAAGATTATTAGACCGACTCCTGCCTGCATCTACTACTATTACTCCACACATCAACCGCTATCCAGCATGCATCTAGTGTATTAAGTTCCTGGAGAAACAGAGTAATGCAATAAGAACAATGACATGATGTAGACAAGATCTATCTATGTAGAGATAGACCCCACCGTTTTATCCTTTATAGCAATGATACACACGTGTCAGTTTCCCTTCTGTCACTGGGATCAAGCACCGTAAGATTGAACCCACTACAAAGCACCTCTTCCCATTGCAAGATAAATAGATCAAGTTGGCCAAACAAAACCCAAATATCCAAGAAGAAATACGAGGCTATAAGCAATCATGCATATAAGAGATCAAATAAGCTCAAATAACTTTCATGGATATAAAAAGATAGATCTGATCATAAACTCAAAGTTCATCCGATCCCAACAAACACATCGCAAAAAGAGTTACATCATATGGATCTCCAAGAGACCATTGTATTGAGAATCAAACGAGAGAGAGGAAGCCATCTAGATACTAACTACGGACCCAAAGGTCTACAAAGAACTACTCACACATCATCGGAGAGGCACCAATGGAGGTGGTGCACCCCTCCGTGATGGTGTCTAGTTTGGATCTGGTGGTTCTGGACTTTGCGGCGGCTGGAATTGATTTTCGTCGACTCCCCTAGGGTTTTTGGAATATTGGGGTATTTATAGAGCAAAGAGGCGGTCCGGGGGGCACCCGAGGTGGGCACAACCCACCAGGGCGCGCCTGGGCCTCCTGGTGCTCCCTGGTGGGTTTTGCTCTCCTCGGAGCACCCCCAGGCGCAGCCTTGGCCCATTAGGTGTCTTCTGGTCGATAAAAAATCTCCGTAAAGTTTCGTTGCATTTGGACTTCGTTTGGTATTGATTTTCTACAATGTAAAAAACATGGAAAAAACAGCAACTGGGACTTGGCACTATGTCAATAGGTTAGTACCAAAAAATGATATAAAATGACTATAAAATGATTATAAAACATCCAAGATTGATAATATAACAGCATGGAACAATAAAAAATTATAGATACGTTAGAGACGTATCAATGGTCTCTCTCAAACAACCTTGCAACCAAATAACAAAGAGTCTCTTGTGTCCCCAACACACCCAATACAATGATAAATTGTATAGGTGCAGTAGTTCGGCGAAGATATGGTTATACAAGTGTAATATGGATGGTAGATATAGGTTTTTGTAATCTGAAAATATAAAAAAAGCAAGGTGGCTAGTAACAAAAGTGAGCAAAACGATATTGCAATGCTTGAAAACAAGGCCTAGGGTTCATACTTTCACTAGTGCAAAGCCTCTCAACAATGATAACATAATTGGATCATATAACAACCCCTCAACGTGCAACAAAGAATCACTCCAAAGTTTATATCGGAGAACATAGGACGAAAACATGCATCAACCCTATGCATAGATTGCCCCAATGTCACCTCAGGAATCCGCCAATTGAGTGCAAAAACATACATCAAGTGAATCAATAGAACATCCCATTGTCACCACAGATATCCCATCGTCAAAGGACATACATCAAGTGTCCTCAAATCCAATACTCAATCCAACATAAAGAAACCTCAAAGAGCAGGACTCAATTCATCACAAGAAGGTAGAGGGGGAGAAACACCATATGATCCAACTATAGTAACAAAGCTCGCGGTGCATCAAGATCGTGCCAAATCAAGAACACGAGAGAGAGAGAGCGAGAGAGAGAGAGAGATCAAACACATAGCTACTGGTACATACCCTCAGCCCCGAGGGTGAACTATTACCTTCTCATCATGGTGACCCCCGGGATTGGTTTTTCATGGCTACAGAGGCTTGCATCAGCGGAACTTCTGATCTAGGTTTCTTTTCAGAGGTTTCTATATTTATAGGATTTTTTGGCGCCGGAAACAAGTCAGGGGGTTCTCGAGGAGCCCACTAGCTAGGGGGCGCGCCCTAGGGGGGGCGCCCCTAGGCTTGTGGTCGCCTCGGGACTCTTCTGGACCAACTCCGATGCTCTGTGGGTCTCTTCTAGTCCATAAAAAATCACCGTAAATTTTCAGTTTGTTTGGACTCCATTTGATATTCCTTTTTTGTAAAACTCAAAAACAAGGAAAAAATAGAAACTGACACTGGGCTCTAAGTTAATAGGTTAGTCCCAAAAATAATATAAACTAGGACTACCCTTATGTATCAGGATCCGTCTTTCTCTTTCTCATCAAGAAAATATATTAATTTGGGAATTCTCTACTCAATGAAAGCAATAATATATTTATATTTTGGGTCAAAACTTTGACCATATATATGACTAACAAAATATGGTTTATGTGCTTGAAAACTATAATGTTGGATCTGTATTTGGAGGAAGATTTGCATTGTATAATTTTTGTGACATATAATTTTTATTTTATTATTTAAATTCATGGTGAAAATTCAACCCTAAATATGAGAGGGCCGATATATCCGGACGGACAAAGTATTCAAGAAATTTACTCGGTGTCTTGTGACACTGATGACCCACAAGTATAGGGGATCAATCGTAGTCCTTTCGATAAGTAAGAGTGTCGAACCCAACGAGGAGCAGAAGGAAATGACAAGTGGTTTTCAGCAAGGTATTCTTTGCAAGCACTGAAATTATAAGTAACGAGTAGTTTGATAGCAAGACAATTTTAACGAGCAAGTAACAAAAGTGCAGCAAGGTAGCCCAATCCTTTTGAGGCAAAGGACAGGCCAAAACGGTCTCTTATGATAAGCAAAGTGTTGTTGAGGGTACACGGGAATTTCATCTAGTCACTTTCATCATGTTGGTTTGATTTGTGTTCGCTACTTTGATAATTTCATATGTGGCTAGATCGGTGCTTAGGTGTTGTTCTTACTGATACGTCTCCAACGTATCTACTTTTCCTCACGCTTTTTCTCTTGTTTTGGACTCTAATTTGCATGATTTGAATGAAACTAATCCCGGAAATGGAGCGAAACTTTTTGAGGATTTTTTATACCAATAATAAGAATTTCTAGAGCCAAGACCCATCGGAGAGGGGACCCTGGGTGGGCACAACCCACCAGGGCACGCCCCCCTCTCCTGGCGCGCCCAGGTGGGTTGTACCCACCCGGTGGCCCCGCTGATGACCCCCTTGATACTATAAATTCACATTATTCCAGAAAAATCAGGGATAAAGACCTATCACGATCCACGAGACGGAGCTGCCGCCAAGCCCTGTTCTTCCTCGGGAAGGCGGATCTGGAGTCTGTTTGGGGCTTCGGAGAGGGGGATCTTCGTTCTTCGTCATCACCAACCCTTCTCCATGATGTATACTACACAACCTTCTTCTTGTAGACATTGTTGGGCCTCCAAGTGCATACGTTTGTAGGACAGTAGCAAATTTCCCTCAAGTGGATGACCTAAGGTTTATCAATCCGTGGGAGGCGTAGGATGAAGATGGTCTCTCTCAAACAACCCTGCAACCAAATTACAAAGAGTCTCTTGTGTCCCCAACACACCCAATACAATGGTAAATTGTATAGGTGCGCTAGTTCGGCGAAGAGATGGTGATACAAGTGCAATATGGATGGTAGACATAGGTTTTTGTAATCTGAAAATATAAAAAATGTAAGGTAACTAATGATAAAAGTGAGCACAAACGGTATTGCAATGCTTCAAAACAAGGCCTAGGGTTCATACTTTCACTAGTGCAAGTTCTGTCAACAAGGATAACATAATTAGATCATGTAACTATCCCTCAACATGCAACAAATAGTCACTCCAAAGTCACTAATAGCGGAGAACAAACGAAGAAATTATTGTAGGGTACGAAACTACCTCAAAGTTATTCTCTCCGATCAATCCATTGGGTTATTCCTATAAGTGTCACAGACAGCCCTAGAGTTCGTAGTAAAATAACACCTTAAGATACAAATCAACTAAAACCCTAATGTCACCTAGATACTCCAATGTCACCTCAAGTATCCGCGGGTATGATTATATGATATGCGTCACACAATCTCAGATTCATCTATTAAACCAACACAAAGAACTTCAAAGAGTGCCCCAAAGTTTCTACCGGAGAGTCAAGACGAAAATGTGTGCCAACCCCTATGCATAGATTCCCAAGGTCACAGAACCCACAAGTTGATCACCAAAACATACATCAAGTGAATCAATAGAATACCCCATTGTCACCACGGGTATCCCACACAAGACATACATCAAGTGTTCTCAAATCCTTAAAGACTCAATCTGGTAAGATAACTTCAAAGGGAAAACTCAATCCATTACAAGAGAGTAGAGGGGGAGAAACATCATAAGATCCAACTACAGTAGCAAAGCTCGCAGTACATCAAGATCATGCCAAATCAAGAACACGAGAGAGATAGAGAGAGATCAAACACATATCTACTGGTACATACCCTCAGCCCCTTGGGTGAACTACTCCCTCCTCGTCATGGAGAGCGTCGGGGATGATGAAGATGGACACCGGTGATGATTCCCCCATCCGGCAGGGTGCCGGAACAGGGTCCCGATTGGTTTTTGGTGGCTACAGAGGCTTGCGGCGGCGGAACTCCCAATCAGGTTTCTTTTCGGGGGTTTATGTATTTATAGGAATTTTTGGCGTCGGTCTCACGTCAGGGGGCTCTCCGAGTCATCCACGAGGAAGGAGGGTGCGCCCTCCAACCTCATGGATGGCTTGGGACTCTTCTGGCCCAACTATTTTACTTTGGGGGCTTCTTTTGTTCCATTAAAAATCATCAAAAATTGGCACGTTAATGGGACTCTGTTTGGTATTCCTTTTCTGTAAAACTCAAAAACAAGGAAATAACAGAAACTGGCACTAGGCTCTAGGTTAATAGGTTAGTCCCAAAATCATATAAAATAGCATATAAATGCATATAAAACATCCAAGATGGATAATATAATAGCATGGAACAATCAAAAATTATAGATACGTTGGATATGTATCACTCAATCGCCAATTCCATGATGCTCCCCACCGGGAGTGAGTAATTCCTTCGTAGGCTCACTCGTCGGTGAGGAGTTGGATGAGATTCATCATGTGATCGAGTTAGTTTTGTTAGGGCTTGATCCCTAGTATCCACTATGTTCTTAGATTGATGTTGCTATGACTTTGCCATGCTTAATGCTTGCCACTTTGGGCCTGGGTGCCATGATTTCAGATCTGAACTGTTTATGAATTCATCATTATATTCATGTTTTAGATCCGATCTTGCAAGTTATAGTCACCTACCATGGTTATGATCCGGCAACCCCGGAGTGACAACAACCGGGCCCACTCTCGGTGATGACCGTAGTTTGAGGAGTTCATGTGTTCACTATGTGTTAATGCTTTGTTCCGGTTCTTTATTAAAAGGAGGCTTTAATATCCCTTAGTTTCCAATATGGACCCCACTTCCATGGGAGGGTAGGACAAAATATGTCATGCAAGTTCTTTTAATAAAGCACGTATGACTATTTACGGAATACATGCCTATATTATATCGATGAACTGGAGCTAGTGCCGTATCGCCCTAGGTTATAACTGTCTCATGATGAATATCATCCAACAAGTCCCCGATCCAATGCCTACGAATTTATCTTATATTGTTTCTGCTAAGTTACTATTGCTATCATCACTGTTACACTTGCTATAAACTACTGCTATCACTGTTACTGTTACCGTTGTTGCTGTCACTATTATCAAAACTATCAAACTACTTTGCTACTGATCACTTGCTGCACACAATTAATCTCCAGGTGTGGTTGAATTGACAACTCAGCTGCTAATACCTTCAAATATTCTTTGGCTCCCCTTGTGTTGAATCTATAAATTTGGGTTGAATACTCTACCCTCGAAAACCGTTGCGATCCCCTCTACTAGTGGGTTATCAAGACCTTTTTCTGGCGCCATTGTCGGGGAGCATAGCTATATTTGTTGAGTCACTTGGGATTATTATCATATTATCACTATGAAGAATCTGAAAGATCCTAAGACTAAGATATTTCCCTCAAGGACGAGGGGAGGTAAGGAACTGCCATCCAGTTCTGCTTTAGATTCACCTTCTGTTTTGAATAAACTTGCAACACCACCACATGCTATCAATCCTGATTTGTCGCAAGTTATTGATGATGCTACTTCTACTATGAATGATGCTTATGATGATGCTAGTACCTTGCTTGATAATGATGATGTGCCACTTGGTGAATTTCTTGATGAACAAATTGCTAGAGTAATACAACATGATGTTGAATCTGATGATGAGCTTGAAACTGAAACTCCTGCAACACCTGCTAGAAATAGCCTTCATAGATATGAATTGCCTAAGATACTGGAAGGTTATGCTATGAGTGAATAAGCAACTTGAGATATTCTTGCTTGTAATGATAGAGATGATCTAGAGAAATTACTACAAAAGTATAAAGAAAAATCTCCGAATGCTAGAATGAAATGTGATCCTAAGTTTGCTACTTCACCTATCTTTATTGATGATAAGGATTATGAATTCTTTGTCAACCCAGAGCTAATTACTCTGGTTGAATCTGATCATTTCCATGGTTATGAAACTGAAACTGTTGTGGCACATCCTACTAAGTTGAATGATATAGCCACCCTTTTTACTCATGATGAGAAAACTTGCTATTACTTTATTCTCAAATTGTTTCCTTTCTCATTAAAGGGTGATTCTAAAGCTTGGTACAATAATCGTGCTCCTGGTTGTGTGCCTAGGATATGGTTTATTACTTCTCTGAAAAATATTTTCCTGCTCATATGAAACAAGCTGCCTTACCGAAAATAATTAACTTTGTGCAAACTAAAGAAGAGAGTCTCCCACAAGCTTGGGGGAGGCTTTTCCACTTGCTTAATGCTTTTCTTGATAATCCTCTTAAGAAAAATGAAATACTTGATATCTTGTATAATGGTTGTGCTGGTTGTGTTTCCAGGGAACGAACTATTGCTCAAGCTGAAGATTATTGAATAACATACAGAAAAATTATGATGATTGGACTATTCCTGAACCACCGCCTAAACCCACTCTGAAGAAGAGGGGTATATTATATCTCAGTCCTGAAGATATGCAAGAGGCAAAGAAATCTATGAAGGAAAAAGGTATTAAATCTGAGGATGTTAAAATTTTACCTCCTATTGAAGAGATACATGGGATTAATACAGCACGAATGCCTAAGGTGGTAGAGGTAAATTCTCGTATGAAGTTCAATGAAAATTATAATCCTCACAATATGCATCCTAGTCAATGACTTTATGAGTTTGAAAACTACATTAGAAAACAAGATCACTTCAATGCAAATGTTATGAAACAATTAAAATATAATTCTAATATGATTGCTCGCTTGAGTGACTTGTATTTAGAATATCAAATGATGTTAGAGGTGTTGGAAAACATGCTTCTATGGTTCAAACCCAACTAGAACAAGTTGCTAAATCCAAAGAGAATTGCTTGATGAAATGAATCATAATATGCATGACTTTGCTGTTAGAGTTGCAACTAGAGGAGGTAAAATGACTGAGGAACCACTTTATCCTTAGGGAACCCTAAAAGAATTGAACAAGATTCACAAAGAAACAACACTAGTGCACCTAGTCCTTCCAAGAATAAAAAGAACAAGAAAAATGATATGACTTTGCACACTTCTAGTGAACCTGAAATAGAGAAACATCCTGATAATGAAAATGAAGCTTCTATCTTTGATGCTAAAACTCAATCTGGTAATGAACACTCACCTAATGATAATGAAAAAGATAATGAAGGGGTTCATGAAGACTCTCAACCAAACAATAAAGAACCAGATAATTATGTTGAGATAGAACCACCTATTGATCTTGATAACCCACAACCTAAAAATAAAAGATATGACAAAAGAGACTTCATTGCTAGAAAACACGGTAATGAAACAGAACCGTGGGTTCAAAAACCTAAGCCTTTTCCACCCAAGTCAATTAAAAAGAATGATGATGAAGAATTTGAACACTTTGCTGAAATGCCGAGGTCAGTCTTTTTGCGTACTCGCTTGACTGATATCCTGAAAATGCCTCCTCATGCAAAGTATATGAAAGACATCATCACAAATAAGAGAAAACTATCGGAAGCTTAAATCTCCACTATGCTTGCTAATTACACTTTTAAAGATGGAGTACCAAAAAAACTCAGAGATCCGGGAATACCAACTATACCTTGCTCTATCAAAAAGAATTATGTGAAAACTGCTTTGTGTGATTTAGGAGCTGGTGTTAGTGTTACGCCTTTCTCTTTATATAAAAGACTTGACTTGAATAAACTCACACCAACTGAAATTTCTTTACAAATGGCTAACAAATCAAATGCCATACCAATCGATATCTGTGAGGATGTGCACGTTGTTGTTGCTAATATTACTATTTTAACTGACTTTGTTATACTTGAGATGCCCGAGGATGACAACATGTCGATTATCCTTGGCAGACCCTTCTTGAATACTGCAGGGGCTGTTGTTGATTGCAATAAAAGCAAGGTCACTTTTCATATCAATGGTAATGAGCATACGGTGCACTTTCTGAAGAAACAATTCCAAGTGAATGGTATTAATGTTATTGAAAAATCTCTGACAATCACTATTGGAAGTTTTCAAATACCTCTACCTACTGTCAAAAAGAAATATGAAATGCTTATTGTTGGGGAAATGCATATCCCCATTGATGTAACTTAGTGATTTACGAAAGTTCTTCGGTTTCATACTAATCGAAAGTGGTTGTTAATAAGACTTTATCAACCTTATTAATCAATCATTTTTGAACGGTATGAAGTTGATGAATTTAGTAAGCACTACTTTCTGTCCCTACTTTTTATTCTCTGTTTTTTATTAGTTAAATAAAATAAAATACCATGTTTTGTCTGTTTTCTGAATTTCCCGTGCAATAAAAAAATGACCCAAAAATAAAAGTTCTTGGAATGCCCAGAAAATTTTATATGATTTTTTCATGAATATTTAAGAATTTTTGGTGCAAAAATAACCAGAGGGGGGGGTGCACGAGGTGGGCACAACCCAGCTGGGCGCGCCAGCACCCCCTGGCGCGCCCTAGAGGGTTGTGGTCCCCACATGGGCCCCCTCACTTATCTCTTTAGCCCACATTGTCACCTACCTCCAGAAAAAATCACTCTTGCTCTCTCTCCCGTGTTCTTGCTCAATTTGCTGCCAATTTCGATCTCTTTGCTCGAAGCTCCATTTCCGAAACTGTTTCGGGAGATTGTTGCTTGGTATGTGACTCCACCATTTGTCCAATTAGTTTTTGTTTTAGTGGTTTATACTTTGAATAATTAGTTACTCTTGGTGCTGCTATAGATGTGCTTGCATGTTGAATTCTTAGTGTTCTAAGTAGTTTGAATGCCTGCTATGGCCTCTATGTATCCCTATGAGTAGTTGCTATCAATCTTACACAGTTTTGTTGACAAATTTTTGTCACTCCAAATTTTTATTTTCAGAAAATTGTACGCGGACATGATGAACCTATTTGCAAGTAGTTCTTGAAGGAGATGATCCTCAGGGGCATCCTCTAGTGACAGTTCTACCCACCGGTCTTACGTTGAACCAAGTGAAAGTTCCACGCGAGATGCAACCACCAAAACATGCTTACTGCCTTGTGATGAGTATATGATGTAGGTGGGCATCAAAGAGGAATTTTAGCAATATGTTCATAATGCCGGTCTCGCTCCCTACCTCTCAGATAAGTGTGAAACGTGCCATCTTCTCACTGAATCATTTGTCAAAGGATTTAAATATTTTCCACGTGAGTCTAGGGTGTCGTTTATGCTTTATGATGAACCATTTACTATTCCACTAGAAAATTTTTCTTATAATTGCAAACTTCCATTTTGGGGTTCGCTTGATGAGCCAGCAAAGGCTGAGTATGAGACCTTCTTGACTAGCCTTTGTTACAGTGAAAATAGGGGAGTTAGGCAGGGTAGAATAAAGAGCATTCACTTTCCCGCAATTCAGTACCTTGCATTATTTAACAGGAAATGCATAGTAGGCAAGGAAGACTGTAGCATACTTTGTTCGTCAGACTTGAGCCTCATTCACACCACTCTCACTGGTGAAAGGAATTACAACCTTGGAGCGATTTTTGCACGTAGACTTCAGCATAACGCTAGAAGTGGCTGGTTCTATGGTGGAATTTATGCCACATGTTTAGCACGAGGACTGGGTGTTTCACCTTTGCCCTTTGACCCTATCCTACCCACTCGATATTTAGATTTTGATGCCTTAAAGGAGCATAAGATTCTCAAAGGGAGGGCTGATAACTTCAGTTATAATTTGTTGTTTAACCAATCACATGTTGTGGACACATATTTGCCTATGCATGCTCTCTTTGATTATCACAACAAGGAAAGATATTTTGTTCTTGAGAGCGAGGCCCGAGCTCACAACGCAGCAGTGTTAGCGGCACAGCGTGCTGAGGCCTCTGCCCCAAGAGCCTCCGTGTGCTACCACACCGACTACTACCCTCCAGGCTACTGATTTACTACCAAGTTAGGCCAAAAGCCTAAGCTTGGGGGAGTACGTGTATCTCACCGACATTGCATTCATGTTCACATATCATTCCATTTGTCGGTGTTCACACTTTTTCATTGTATTATCTATGCTTAGATTTATTTTCTTGGTTTCTTCTTGTGTGTTTGAAAAACTCTAGAAAAACCAAAAAAAATTAGTTGTAGTTAATTTACTATCTATGCATGCTTAGCAGTGGTACTAAAAAGAAAATCCAAAAAGATTTCCTTGTTCTTCTTTTGCTTGTTGGGAGCTTTCCTGTGTAAATAGTTTTTCTCATTTTTGCTTTTTATTTGCTTGTTGAAGAAAACCAAAAACTCCAAAATATTTCAGTGTGTTTCTCTGAATTTCTTTTCTTTTATTCGAGTTGTACCGAGGAGAAGACCACGATGAAAATGTTGAGTGGCTCTCATATGAATAACTGTTGAACTAATAAGAGCCAATTTTACCTTGTCTTCTCTTGTTGAATAAAATGTTTGCAGATTCCAGCTTAGTCCATGGCACTCTTGCACTATTATTATTTTCATATCATTCGGTCGTGCAAGTGAAAGGAAATAATGACAACATTCGCTGAACTGGCCGTGGCAAAGAGAAACTAGTATGAACTCAACTTGTCTTGTCTATGTGAATATGTTTAACCTAGTGCCCATGCTTCAGCCCATTAGGATTAAACATGTTTGCAATGAAAATTAGAGATTATAGTTTCTCATGCCATGCATAAGTAGCTGGGAGTTAATAATGATTTATCTTGGATAACAACATAGCGTTAAGGTGATTGTGATGTAGTATCATGATATGGTATCCTCCTCTGAATGTTCACGTGGCTTGACTTGGTACATGTTCATGCATGTAGTTGAATCAAAACCAACAGAGCCTCTATAATATTTATGTTCATGGTGTTCATATCCTACTCATGCTAGTGTCCAATGTTACTTATGCATAATGCCTGGTTATGATCGTTGTTGCTCCCTAGCTGGCCGCTTCCCAATCTTAAATTGCTAGCCTTCGCCTGTACTAAGAGGGAATTCTGCTTGTACATCAAAAACCATGAACCTTAAGTATTCCAGATGAGTCCACCATATCTACCTATATATGGTATTACCCTGCCTTCTGTTGGCGTCCTGGGAACGGGGGTCCCAAACTTGCCTGCCTGCGGCCCACGGTGTGGCTCTACCAGCGGCCCTGTACGGCCCATCTTCACTAGCAAACACTCAAGACCCTTGTGAGGGGCCAAGCCTAGCGAGACGGACAATGCAAGACCTCCTCGGGGGTGGCCTCACCAGGCTGGCTCGCGAGGGGCAGAGAGATCAAGGCACGGGGCACCTCACGAGGTTCCTATGATGCAAGCCATTACGACCAAGGCCAGGCGGGCACCAGGCAGGCGCCAGCACACATAGTGTCCTTTTTTCCTCTTTGGTGCTAAAGAAGCAAGCGCGGGCGCGGAGTCTCGAGGCATCAAGCAAAGGTTTCCATATCGGTGCAACGAGACCAACACCAGCAAGACGGTAGGACGGAGGTCACCGTGGAGCCCAAGACGGCGTCATCACCAGAGCCTTTGGCAGGCGAAGACCATCTTTTGTCAGGATAGCTTGTACTAGCTGCCCCCCTTCAAACTGGCCGTTGTGGGATCCCTTGCCGCCTAATATTTGGGAAGAGGACCCGGGCCTCTATAAATAGGGCTAGCCACCACCTTAGAAAAGGGAGAAGAATCCTCAACCGCATCAAGCTCACCAAGCACAAGAGCACCTCTCCTCAGGAGGCTGTTCTTCCCTTGTAACTATTCATCCCCAGCCCAAGAGGCAATCCAGCACACCACACTAGAGTAGGGTATTACACCACATCGGTGGCCCGAACCGGTATAAATCTCGTGTCCCTTTGTTCTGCGAGTTCGACGCGCTAAGGCCCGAGATCGCGGTGAGGGTGAGAGCTTGGGGGAGGAGAGATCTTCGTGCGCACCCTAGTGTTCGAACCTCAAGGGTTTTGCCGGAACCCGAAATCCGACAATTGGCGTGCCAGGTAGGGGTGTGCCGAAGCCTCTCTTCCATCAGTAGACCCGCCAACACTCTGCGGCGCTGATGTTCGGTGACCCGAGGGCCAACGCCGATCGCTGGGCAGCCTGGCCAGCCCGGGCGGTGCCGTACACCCAAGAAGACCTCAACCCTGCACTCCAGGTGGCATGTGCATCGCCAAGCGCCGAGGGGTGCGGGCGGCATGGTCCGACGCCTTCCAACCTCACCCCACGGAGCGCGCGGGCCGCCGCAAGGGCTTCAAGCTACGCCACGGCAACGGTGCCGCACTCTCGACGGGAACAAGCAAACATGAGGGCCGCGCTCATAGTGGCACAGGAGTTGTGGCGATGCCGACTGATGGAGAGCGGCTGGGATGCGTTGCTGGAGCGTGTTGCCGAGCTGTTGGACGCCGCAGCCAGGAGTGCACCGCCTTTCTGCTCCTTGCTTTTGCCTCAGGCTCCGACCGGATCGCACGGTGGGCCTCATCGCGCCTGCGCGCCCCCAGGCGCACCAGGAGGTTTCATCGGCACCGGCGCAACCAGCGGCGCCGGACACCCAACCAGTCCCATGCCTCCCCCAATGGGCGTAGGCGTGGGCATCGCCACCCACGGTCCCGGTAGGATGCCGTCCTACCATCCTGGCGCGCCGAGCCAAGCGATGTGGAGCGTGGGGCACCTCAGCGAGGTCTCTGGGGCGACGGCTCCGGAGGCCTATGTGCCCCGCATGATGGACCAGGAGTACACACCGGAAGACGACCCCGGTTCGTTCCTCGATCCGGGCTGGGAAGAGGAAACGCTGGAAGCAGAGGCCTTCCAGGAGCCGCCCAGGGGCCTCGCCGACCATGCCGGCGACAACAACTATAGGGTACCACTAATCTCTCAGGAGCAGGCTTATGCTAACCATGGGTCGCGAGTGAATCAGGTCACAGCAGTGGACGACGGCCCCAGCGCTGAAGCCCCCCTCTCACCAGGGGAAGTGCATTGGGGGCTGTGGGGGAGGAGCTAGGAGCAAGAACCCTCCCCGCATTGTACGGAGCAATGTATCGCCCGGAGGTAGGTCCTCTGCCAGGGAGGCACTGGCGAGCCTCCCCCCCCCCGCTGAGGGCCCGTGATCGCCGAGGGCGCCGCTAGCGTCCCCTTTGCCCCTTGGTATCGTCCTGGTTTTCAGACGCCCCAATGGTGGTCAAGGGCGGCGCAAGGCGGGGCCCTCGCATGGCGATATGAAGTAAGGCTCACGCCTGTGAAGGTCTCCACTCGTGACACTCTCACGTAATAATGAGTGGGGCTGTACACGCCCCGGAGTCTCCGGAGTGCCGCCGTCGGGCCTCGGGGGCTCCCGCCCACGTCCTAGTGGAAGCACCATGCTCCGCGCTGGCCGTTGACACTGTCCCCCAGTGACTATGCTCACGGCCGTGAAAGCACTTAGCTCCGCGCTAGTGAGGAGACTCGAAGACAAGAAGGCTAGCTAGGTGCCGGACACGGCCATTTGCTTTTGACCTCTTTTCGGTAGCTCAAGCTTGCAGCTTTTGATCTTGAATTTGAAGTTGCATTTTCATTAGCAATCATGGGGGGCATCCTTTCTTGTTCGCGCTGATTTCGTGAGTTTCTAGATTCATGTTTTGTTTGAGATTTACAACCGCTATCTCCCCCCCCTTTCAAAAACCTCGCCAACGGGGCAGCGGTGCACACGCACTGCGAGCGTGTCTCGCCATTACTGGCACTCGCTACTCGCGAGGCCCCCTCGGGTGGACCGACGGACCCCTCAGGAAACCAGAACATCGCAAGCTCGTGAGGGGCTCCTCTCGGAAGGAATGCATGACCATGACAAACAAACCAGTTTGAAGCTCAGCTAAAACAAAGTAAGTTACGACATCAAGCCCGCAAGGGGAGTTCCAAGCACCCAAAAGCACGCTTTAAGCTTAGCCAAAGGAATGAAGTAGTAGTATATTTACATGAGGGGATTCCCCTCTCCAAAATGCCTTTACATCGTGAGGGGCCGTACCCAAGCTTTTTGTGTGCAGGTTCAAAATAAAGGAGCAAGGGCTCAGCCGGACATATCGCTTGCCTCATCCTCCGAATCGCTCCCGGACAGGCCGCTAGCACCGTCGTTGTCGCTGTCTCCACCGCCATCAGCCCCACCTCCATCAACCACACCACCATCAGCCACACCGCCATCGACCACGTCGCCCTCATCTGTTGCGACCACCACCGCGTCGTCATCAGAAGCAAAGTCCCTAACTAGAGCGTCCACATTATCTTCCACCTAGTGCGTGAGGTTGCCCCAGACGACCGCGGGCACTGGGGCGATGGCGGCGGCAAAATCAAAGTCGGGATTGGTGTTCAGGAGATGGCTGAAGATGCGGGAGAATGCGCGCCCGAGCAGGCCTCGGCTCTTTTCGTCCACAAGCTCGTGAGCCCTCTCAGCACGGTTCTCCAGGCGCGTCACAACATAAGTGAAGAAGCAAAGATGGCTGGCGTAATCCTGGGCATGGGGATGAGGGACGTGCTCATCGTAGATGGCACCAAGCGCCTGGTTGGCCCTCGTCCCGAGGTCCCGAAGCATGGGAGCGTGCTCGCGCAGCAACGTCTACCGGCAAAGTGCCTCCTCCCTGCTTTACTGCGCGAGGGACTCGGCGCTGGAAACTCGCTGCTGAAGGGAGAGCATCTCGGCATAGGCGGAGGTCAGCTCGGCCTGCACCGAGATCAGGGCAGCTGCGGCGGCCTTCTCTTGTTGTTCCGCCTCAACCAGCCCTGACCTGAGGGCAGCGGCCCTACCCACACCTTTGGCTTCCACGAGCTTCAGCTTCAGGTCGTACCTGCCAGCAAGATCCACGCGAGCCTCGGCCACCCTACGGTCGACCTCCTCCTGGGCCCTGGCCTCACGCGCGTCGACAACATCCTCTGCTTGTGACTTGGCATTCCCTCGTCTCCAACCACTCGAGCTCGAGGCTGCGCTCCGTGGCCTCCAGCAATAGTGCTTCCTCGCGCCTCAAGATCTCTTCCTCATCGGATGGGGCGCCCTTCATCGATGCCAGGGCAACTCTACACACTTCCACCTGCTGCTCCTGGGCGGCGTTCAAGGCCTGCAGTTCCCGCCTGCGCTCCTCGGCGGCCGAGCGACGATTGTCTGCCTCCTTGGCCCCCTCCAGGGCCCGGGTGTTGGCCTCTTGCGAGGTTGCCAGGGATGCCTCGGCCTTCGCATCGGCGTGCTCGCGCTGGAGGCACCCGAGGTTGATAGCCACCTTCAGGCAATGCCACTCCTCCACCAGCCGGAGGCCTTCGGCTTCACGGCGAGCGTCGATGTCTGCAAGTTCTCCACTGAGTCGGCTCATCGCGCCCATTGCCTCCTAAAAGAGCTCGTGGCGGACGACACTCCGCTCGTGCGCAAGCTGAAGTGCGCAATCAAAGTTGATCCCCGAGCCTGCCGTCACGGCCATGGCTTGGAAGCTCAGGCATCCCGAGCATTGTCGAGGATCGGTCAAGTGTAGCGAGAAGAAATGGCGCAGTAGGGCCACGGAAGGGGGAATGCCCACCATGGCCTCACAGACGAAAGCAAAGACGGTGAGAAGGGAGATTGATTGGGGATCCAGGTGCAACATATGGATCTGATAGTGGGAGAGCACGGCATTGAAGAAGGCAGAGAAAGGAGGAACCAGGCCAGCCCACAAGGCGTCGATGAAGAATGGAACCTCGGTGGTTGTCCTGTCAACGGAGGCGCGAGAGGTGGGCCAGGCTGCCGTCCTCCCCCATTCGTTGGAGTCGACAGCGAGCATAGGGCGAACCTTGTCCATAGCTTCCTGGTTGAGCACCAGTGACCGGCCAATGGTGGGTTCAACGGCCGAGGGTGGCCCGGCTGAAGACTGAGGCTTCCTCCTTTCCTTCTCTATTCACCGGGGTGCCATGACAACGAGGAGGGCTGAGCTCGGAACTGATTGGAAGAGGAGGTTATTGTTTTGAAAAGGCAGGAGAGTTGGAGGGGCGTGTCACCAGCAATAGGGGGATAATTGTGTAAGTCACGGTGGTCGCCTAGCCAGGCGGATATCAAGGCTGCATGGGGAAGCAGAGACACCCACGTCCAATCGACCGCCAGGCATCAAATAAGGCCGTAGGCTGTTGGGCCCCGCGGCGCTCCGAACTTGCCCCTTGGCTTCGTCTCGAACCCAAGCCCGAGCGTGCCTTGGGCCTGGGGGCTACTGTCGGCGTCCTGGGAACGGGGGTCCCCAGACTTGCCTGCCAGCGGCCCACGGCGTGGCTCCACCAACGGCCCTGTACGACCCCTCTTCACCAGCAAACACTCAAGACCCTCGCGATGGGCCAAGCCTCGCGAGGCGGACGATGCAAGACGTCCTCGGGGGCGGCCTCACCAGGCTAGCTTGCGAGGAGCGGAGAGTTCAAGGCACGGGGCACCTCGCGAGGTTCCTGTGATGCAAGCCATGACGACCAAGGCCAGGCGGGCACCAGGCGGGCGCCAGCGCGCACAGCATCCTCGTTTCCTCTTTGGTGCTAAATAAGCAAGCGCAGGCGCGGAGTCCCGATGCATCAAGCAAAGGTTTCCATATCGGTGCAACGAGACCAAGACCAGCAGGACGGCAAGACGGAGGTCACCGTGGATCCCAAGACGGTGTCATCACCAGAGCCTTTGGCAAGCGAAAACCATCTTTTGTCAGGATAGCTTGTACTAGCTGTGCCCCTTCAAACTGGCCGTTGTGGGATCCCTTCCCGCCTAATATTTGGGAAGAGGACCCGGGCCTCTATAAATAGGGCTAGCCACCTGTCGGCATTCTGGGAACGGGGGTCCCCAGACTTGCCTGCCTGCGGTCCATGGCGTGGCTTTGCTAACAGGCCTGTATGGCCCATCTTCATCAACAAGGCATTCAAGCTTGGGAGGGGCCAAGCCTCACGAGGCGGACGACGCAAGACCTCCTCGGGAGCGGCCACACCAGGTTGGCTTGTGAGGGGAGGAGAGTTCAAGGCCAGGCAAACCTTGCAAGGTTCTCATGATGTGAGCCATGACGATCGAGACCAGGCGGGTGCCAGGCGCGGGCCAGCACGCGCAGCGTCCTTATTTCCTCTTTGGTGCTAAGGGGGCAAGCACAGGCGCGGAGTACTGAGGCATCAAGCAAAGGTTCCCATATTGGTGCAATGAGACCAGTACCAGCAGGACGACAAGATGGAGGTCACCGTGGAGCCCGAGACGGCGTCACCACCAGAGCCTTTGGCAGGAAAAGACTGCTTTTGTTAGGATAGCTTGTACTACCTGTCCCTCTTCGAATTGGCCGTTGTTGGCTCCCTTCTCGCTCAATATTTGGGGAGAGGACCAAGGCCACTATAAATAGGACGAGCCACCACCTTAGCTAGAGGACCGGATCTTAGATTGAGGAACCAGATCTTAGATTAGAGCCACCACATCCTTGGCCACACATCCACCGAGCACAAGAACACCTCAACCTTAGGAGGTTGTTCTTCCCCTTGTACTGTTCATCATCAGCCCAAGAGGAAATCCACCACCACCACACTGGAGTAGGGTATTACACCACAACGGTGGCCCGAACCATTATAAATATTGTGTCCTTTGTGTTGCGAGTTCGTCGAGTTAGTTCGTAAGATCTTAGCTAAGTTAGGATGTTGGTCGGCAGGGGGAAATCTTCGCGCGCACCCCAGTGTTCGAACCTTAAGGGTTTTGCCGGGACCCGTGATCCGACACCACCACCTTAGAAAAGGGAGAAGAATCCTCAACCACATCAAGCTCACCAAGCACAAGAGCACCTCTCCTCGGGAGGTGGTTCTTCCCTTGTAACTGTTCATCCCCAGCCCAAGAGACAATCCACCACACCACACTGGAGTAGGGTATTAGACCACATCAGTGGCCCGAACCAGTATAAATCTCGTGTCCCTTTGTTCTGCCAGTTCGACGCGCTAAGGCTTGAGATCGCGGTGGGGGTGAGAGCTTAGGGGAGGAGAGATCTTCGTGTGCACCCCAGTGTTCGAACCTCAAGGGTTTTGCCAGAACCCGAAATCTGACACTGTCCTAAGTAAATTTGCATGTGCCACCTCTAAAAACTTCTAAAAAAATATCCGTTTTGTGTGCCTGGATCGTTCATGGAACGACAGGAGGTGGTCGATATCTTCCGTGCTAAGCATGTTATCCTCAGGTCGAGTGTTTATTCACTCGCCATCGCACGAGGAAATGGGCGGTAATAGGGATGCCCAGTCCCAAACTACAAAAATACAAATAGAGTTCATCTCTTACACAATCAAACAAAAACTCCCAATGGAGTCAAAACCTTTACTTTCTGCTTGGGGACCACTACCAGCATGCTTAGCATGGAAGATGTTGATAACTGATGGACGTGAAGTGAATACAAAGGGTGCATGTCTCAAAATATCATTTATCTCTGTTTTAAAAATTGAGCTCTGGCACCTCTGCAAATCACTACTTCCCTCTGCGAAGGGACTTTCTATTTACTTTTATGTTGTGTCACCACCTTCTAAAAACAAGCGCCAGAAACTAAGTAGAGCACAGCGGTCATGATTTATGCATTGTGTATATCTAATGTTGGGTGCATCATGACTAGATCTTTTCTACCATGAAATACAATGTTTAGTCGCTGCTTGAACTTCGGAGGTGCTCTGCATTTATGTTTTGCGGTCTCAGAAAGGGCTAGCGAGATACCATTATTGTCATATTATATCATGGTTGTTTTGACAATGTTTTGCTATTTGAGATATCTTATTATTGCTCGCTAGCTGATTATGTCATTGATATGAACCATTATAATCTTTAAGAGTTATTGTTGACATGGTTTGTTATAATGTTGGGTTAAAACCCAGGTGTTGTTTAACCCTATTTATGCAAACAAGAGCAAAAGAGTTCGTAAAAGTTTTTCTTTCTCACTTTCAGTTTATCAACTGAATTGCTTGAGGACAAGCAAATGTTTAAGCTTGGGGGAGTTGATACGTCTCCAATGTATCTACTTTTTCTCACGCTTTTCCTCTTGTGTTGGACTCTAATTTGCACGATTTGAATGAAACTAACCCCGGACTAACGCTGTTTTCAGCAGAACTACCATGGTGTTGTTTTTGTGCAGAAATAAAAGTTCTCGGAATGGAACAAAACTTTTTGAGGATTTTTATACCAATCATAAGAATTTCTGGAGCCAAGACACACCAGAGAGGGGCCCCTGGGTGGGCACAACCCACCAGGGCGCACCCCCTCTCCTGGCGCGCCCAGGTGGGTTGTACGCACCTGGTGGCCCTGTTGATGACCCCCCTGATACTATAAATTCACATTATTCCAGGAAAAATCAGGGAGAAATAATTATCGTGATCCATGAGACGGAGCCGCCGCCAAGCCCTGTTCTTCCTCGGGAGGGCAGATCTGGAGTTCGTTTGGGGCTCCAGAGAGGGGGATCTTTGTTCTTCGTCATCACCAACCCTTCTCCATCGCCAATTCCATGATGCTCCCCATCGGGAGTGAGTAATTCCTTTGTAGGCTCGCTGGTCGGTGAGGAGTTGGATGAGATTCATCATGTGATTGAGTTAGTTTTGTTAGAGCTTGATCCCTAGTATCCACTATGTTCTTAGATTGATGTTGCTATGACTTTGCCATGCATAATGCTTGTCACTTTGGGCCCGGGTGCCATGATTTATGATCTGAACCATTTATGAATTAATCATTATATTCATGTTTTAGATCCGATCTTGCAAGTTATAGTCACCTACTACGGTTATGATCTGGCAACCCCGGAGTGACAACAACTGGGCCCACTCCCGGTGATGACCATAGTTTCAGGAGTTCATGTATTCACTATGTGTTAATGCTTTGTTCCGGTTCTCTATTAAAAGGAGGCCTTAATATCCCTTAGTTTCCAATATGGACCCCGCTGCCACGGGAGGGTAGGACAAAAGATGTCATGCAAGTTCTTTTAATAAATCACATATGACTATTTATGAAAAACATGCCTACATTACATCGATGAACTGGAGCTAGTGCTATATCGCCCTAGGTTATAACTGTCTCATGATGAATATCATCTAAGAAGTCACTGATCCAATGCCTACGAATTTATCTTATATTGTTTCTGCTAAGTTACTATTGCTATCATCACTGTTACACTTGCTACAAACTATTGCTATCACCGTTATTGTTGCTGCTGTCACTTTTATCAAAACTATCAAACTAGTTTGCTACTGATAACTTTGCTGCAGATAATTAATCTCCACGTGTGGTTGAATTGACAACTCAGCTGCTAATACCTTCAAATATTATTTGGCTCCCCTTGTGTCGAATCTATAAATTTGGGCTGAATACTCTACCCTTGAAAACTGTTGTGATACCCTATACTTGTGGGTTATCACTTACTTGAACAAACCTCCTACTTATGATTAATCCCCTTGCAAGCATCCGCAACTACGAGAAAAGTATTAAGAATAAATTCCAACCATAGCATTAAACTTTTGGATCCAATCGGTCCCTTACGGAATAGCGCATAAACTAGGGTTTAAGCTTTTGTCACTCTCGCAAGCCATCATCTAATAACTACTCCAAAATGCATTCCCTTAGGCCCAAATATGGTGAAGTGTCATGTAGTCAATGTTCACATGACACCACTAAGGGAATCACAACATACATACCCTCAAAATATCGAACACGATAAAATTCACACGATTACTTGCAACAAGATTTCTCCCGTAACCTCAAGAAAAAAAGTAAATACTCACAAACTATAATCATGCTCATGATCATAGGGGTATTAAATAGCATATTGGATCTGAAAATATAATCTTCCACCAAATAAACCATATAGCAATCAACTACAAGATGTAATCAACACTAATACTCACCCACAAGGACCAATCTATAGTTCCACTACAAAGATTGAACACAGGGGATGAACCAGGGTTTTAGATGAGATGGTGATGTTGAAGATGTTGATGGAGATTGCCCTCCCCAAGATGGGAGAGTTGTTGGTGATGATGATGACGATGATTTCCTCCTCCGGGTGGGAAGTGCGATTCCGTCGGAGGGCAAAAGTGCTCCTGCCCAAGTTCTGCCTCGAGACGGTGGCGCTTCATCCCGAAAGTCCTCTCCTTATTTTTTTTTCTAGGTCAAAATGACTTATATAGCAGAAGATGGGCACCGGAGGTGGGGTGGGCTGAGCACAACCCACCAGGGCGTGCCTGGGGTCGCTGGCACGCCCTGGTGTCTTGTGCTCACCAGGTCTCCCCCGGTAGTTGTTCGCTCCAGTATTTTTCATATATTCCATAAAAATTCCTCGTAAAGTTTTAGCTCATTTGGAGTTGTGTACAATAGGTAGCCTAATGTAGCTTTTTCAGGTCCAGATTTCCAGCTGCCGGAATTCTCCCTCTTTGTGTGAACCTTGCATATTATGAGAGAAAAGGCATTAGAATTACTCCAAAAAGCATTATTATGCATAAAAACGTTATAAATAATAGTAGGTAAACATGCTGTAAAATGGGCGTATCAACTCCCCCAAGCTTAGACCTCGCTTGTCCTTAAGCGAAAACCAAAATCGAAAAACATGTCCACATGCTTAGAGAGAGAGGTGTCGATAAAAACAAAATATGGACATAGAAGCATCATGTAAATTATTATAACAACAACAAACATTAACATAAAACTTTTATCATAGACTTCTCATAATAAGTAACAATTCATCACAACATCGAAATATAAAGCATAAACTCTATTGGAAACCAACAAACTATGTTCTCAGTCAACTTTGCAACTACAATTCATCATCTTTTCAGGAAGGGTCACGTATTTGAGCATTTGGGAAAGTCCACATACTTGATGTCTACTATGCAACTTTATTCTTGTAGACACGTGTTGGGCCTCCAAGCGCAGAGTTTTGTAGGATAGTAGCAATTTTCCCTCAAGTGGATGACCTAAGGTTTATCAATCCGTGGGAGGCGTAGGATGAAGATAGTCTCTCTCAAACAACCATGCAACCAAATAATAAAAAGTCTCTTGTGTCCCCAACACACCAAATAAAATGGAAATTTGTATAGGTGCACTAGTTCGACAAAGAGATGGTGATACAAGTGTAATATGGATAGTAGATATTGATTTTTGTAATAGGAACAATAAAAAACAGCAAGGTGGCAATTGATAAAACGGAGCACAAACGATATTGCAATGCTTGAAAATGAGGCCTAGGGTCCGTACTTTCGCTAGTGCAAACTCTCAACAGTGCTAATATAATTGGATCATATAACAATCCCTCAACGTGCAACGAAGAATCACTCCAAAGTTCCTATCTAGCGGAGAATATAAGAAGAAATCGTTTGTAGGGTACGAAACCACCTCGAAGCTATTCTTTCTGATTGATCTATCCAAGAGTTCGTACTAAAATAACACCAAATAATTTCAGATTCATAATACTCAATCCAACACAAAGAACCTCAAAGAGTGCCCTAAGATTTCTACCAGAGAAACAAAGACAAGAATGTGCATCAACCCCAATGCATAGATTACCCCAATGTCACCTCAGGAATCCACGAGTTGAGTGCCAAAACATACATCAAGTGAATCAATATGATACCCCATTGTCACCACGAGTATTCATTTGCAAGACATACATCAAGTGCTCTCAAATCCATAAAAGTGTTCAATCTGATAAAACCAAATCTTAAAGGGAAAACTCAATTCATCACAACAAGATGGAGAGGGAAAAACACCATATGATCCGACTATATCAACAAAGCCCGCGATACATCAAGATCGTGCACATCTCAAGAACACGAGAGAGAGATTAAACACATAGCTACTGGTACAAACCCTCAGCCCCGAGGGTGGACTACTCCATCCTCATCGTGGTGGCCGCCGGGATGATGAAAATGGCCATCGGTGATGATTTCCCCCTCTGGCGGAGTGCCAGAACAGGGTCTAGATTGGTTTCTCGTGGCTATAGAGCCTTGCGGCGGCGGAACTTCTGATCTAGGGTTACCTCGAGGGTTTTTGGAATATTTGGGAATTTATAGGGCGAAGTGAAGGAAATATGCCCTACAGGGAATAATAAAGTTTTTATTTATATTTCCTTATATCATGATAAATGTTTATTATTCATGCTATAATTGTATTAACCGGAAACATAGTACATGTGTGAATACATAGACAAACAGAGTGTCCCTAGTATGCCTCTATTTGACTATCTCATTAATCAAAGATGGATAAGTTTCCTAGCCATGGACATGTGTTGTCATTTGATAAACGGGATCACATCATTAGAGAATGATGTGATGGACTAGACCCATCCGTTAGCTTAGCACTATGATCGTTTAGTTTATTGCTATTGCTTTCTTCATGACTTATACATCTTCCTATGACTATGAGATTATGCAACTCCCGAATACCGGAGGAACACTTGGTGTGCTATCAAACATCACAATGTAACTAGGTGATTATAAAGATGCTCTATAGGTGTCTCCATTGGTGTTTGTTGAGTTGGCATAGATCGAGATTAGGATTTGTCACTCCGATTGTCGGAGAGGTATCTCTGGGCCCTCCCGGTAATGCACATCACTATAAGCCTTGCAAGCAATGTGACTAATGAGTTACTTGCGGGATGATGCATTATGGAACGAGTAAAGAGACTTGCCGGTGACGAGATTGAACTAGGTATGATGATACCGATGATCGAATCTCAGGCAAGTAACATACCGATGACAAAGGGAACTACGTATGTTGTTATGCGGTTTGACCGATAAAGATCTTTTTACAATATGTAGGAACCAATATGAGCATCTAGGTTCCGCTATTGGTTATTTATCGGAGATGTGTATCGGTCATGTCTACATAGTTCTCGAACCCGTAGGGTCCGCACGCTTAACGTTCGATGACGATTTGTATTACGAGTTATGTGATTTGATGTATCAAAGGTTGTTTGGAGTCCTGAATGAGATCACGGGCATGACGAGGAGTCTCTAAATGGTCGAGACATAAAGATTGATATATTGGACCATGTTATCCGGACACCGGAAGTACTCCGTATTGTTTCGGATAAAACCGGAGTGCCGGAGGGGTTACAGGAACCCCCCGAGGAAGTAATGGGCCTTAGGGGAGAGAGAGGGTAGCATCCAGGAGGTGGCGCCCCCCCCAAGGGGAGCCCGAATAGGACTAGGGGAGGGGGAGGTGGCCCCTCTTTCCCTTTCCCTATCCCTCTCCTTCCTTCTTCTCCTACTTGGACTAGGAAAGGGGGGGCGATTCCTACTTGGAGTAGGATTCCCCCTCCTTGGGCGCGCCCCTTGTGGCCGGCCGGCCTCCTCCTCCCCTCCTTTATATACAGGGGAGGGGGCATCCCATAGACACAAGAGTTGATCTTTAGCCGTGTGTGGTGCCCCCTCCACAGTTTTACACCTCGGTCATATTGTCGTAGTGATTAGGCAAAGCCCTGCGTTGGTAACTTCATCATCACCGTCGACACGCCATCATGCTAACAGAACTCACCCTCGGCCTCAGATGGATCAAGAGTACGAGGGACGTCACCGAGCTGAACGTGTGCAGATCGCGGAGGTGTCGTGCGTTCGGTACTTGATCGGTTGGATCGTGAAGACGTTCGACTACATCAACCGTGTTACTAAACGCTTCCTCTTTTCGTCTATGAGGGTACGTAGATACACTCTCCCCTCTCATTGCTATGCATCTCCTAGATAGATCTTGCGTGATCGTAGGAATTGTTTTGAAATACTGCATTGCCCAACAGTGGCATTAGAGCCAGGTCTATGCATATATGTTATATGCACGAGTAGAACACAAAGAGTTGTGGGTGATAATAGTCGTACTGCTTACTAGCATGTCATACTTTGATTCGGCGATATTGTTGCATGAAGCGGCCCGAACCAACATTACATGACCATGTTCATGAGACTGGCTCTATCGACGTGCTTTGCACACAAGTGGCTAGTGGGTGTCTATTTCTCCAACTTTAGTTGAATCGAGTGTGACTATGTCCGATCCTTGTTGAAGGTTAAAACATCACACTTGACGAAAAATCGTTGTGTTTTTTGATGCGTAGGTAAGAACGGTTCTTGCTAAGCCCGTAGCAGCCACGTAAAACTTGCAACAATAAAGTAGAGGACGTCTAACTTGCTTTTGCAGGGCTAATTGTGATGTGATATGGTCAAGACGTGATTATATAAATTGTTGTATGAGATGATCATGTTTTGTAACAGTTATCGGCAACTGGCAGGAGCCATATGGTTGTCGCTTTATTGTATGAAATGCAATCGCCATGTAATTGCTTTACTTTATCACTAAGCAATAGCGATAATCATGGAAGCAATAGTTGCCGAGACGACAACGATGCTATGATGGAGATCAAGGTGTCAAGCCGGTGACGATGGTGATCATGACGGTGCTTTGGAGATGGAAATCAAAGGCACAAGATGATGATGGCCATATCATATCACTTATATTGATTGCATGTGATGTTTATCTTATGCATCTTATTTTGCTTAGTACGGCGGTACCATTATAAGATGACCTCTCACTAAATTTCAAGGTATAAGTGTTCTCCCTGAGTATGCACCGTTGCTACAGTTTGTCGTGCCGAGACACCACGTGATGATCGGGTGTGATAAGCTCTACGTTCACATACAACGGGTGGAAGCCAGTTTTGCATAGACAGAATACTCAGGTTAAACTTGACGAGCCTAGCATATGCAGATATGGCCTCGGAGCACTGAGACCGAAAGGTCGAGCGTGAATCATATAGTAGATATGATCAACATAGTGATGTTCACCATTGAAAACTTCTCCATCTCACGTGATGATCGGACATGGTTTAGTTGATATGGATCACGTGATCATTTAGATGACTAGAGGGATGTCTATCTAAGTGGAAGTTCTTAAGTAATATGATTAATTGAACTTTAATTTATCATAAACTTAGTACCTAATAGTATTTTGCATATCTATATTGGTGTAGATAAATGGCCCATGCTACTGTTCCTTTGAATTTTAATGCGTTCCTAGAGAAAGCTAAGTTGAAAGATGATGGTAGCAACTACACAGACTGGGTCCGTAACTTGAAAATTGTCCTCATTGCTGCATAGAAGAATTATGTCCTGGAAGCACCGCTAGGTGCAAAGCCTGCTGCGGGAGCAATACCAGATGTTATGAACATTTGGCAGAGCAAACTGATGATTACTCGATAGTTCAGTGTGCTATGCTTTACGGCTTAGAATCGGGACTTCAACGATGTTTTGAACGTCATGGAGCATATGAGATGTTCCAGGAGTTGAAGTTAATGTTTCAAGAAAATGCCCGAATTCTGAGATATGAAGTCTCCAATAAGTTCTATAGCTGCAAGATGGAGGAGAATAGTTATGTCAGTGAACATATACTCAGAATGTCCGGGTACCACAACCACCTGACTCAACTGGGAGTTAATCTTTCTGATGATAGTGTCATTGAGAGAGTTCTTCAATCATTTCCACCAAGCTACAAAAGCTTCATGATGAACTATAATGTGCAAGGGATGGATAAGACAATTCCCGAGCTCTTCGCAATGCTAAAAGCTGCGGAGGTAGAAATCAAGAAGGATCATCAAGTGTTGATGGTCAACAAGACCACTAGTTTCAAGAAGAAGGGGAACTTCAAGAAGAACGACAAACAAGTTGCTGCTCAAGTGAAGAAGCCCAAGTCTGGACCTAAGCCTGAGACCGAGTGCTTCTACTGCAAAGGGGCTGGTCACTAGAAGCGGAACTGCCCCAAGTATTTGGAGGATAAGAAGGATGGCAAAGTGAAAGGTATATTTGATATACATGTTATTGATGTGTACCATACTAATGCTCGCAGTAGTGCCTAGGTATTTTATACTAGTTATGTTGCTCATATTTGCAACTCGAAACAGGGGCTACGGATTAAGCGAAGATTGTCTAAGGACGAGGTGACGATGCGCATGGGAAATGGTTCCAAAGTCGATGTGATCGCGGTCGGCACGCTACCTCTACATCTAACTTTGAGATTAGTATTAGACCTAAATAATTGTTATTTGGTGCCAACATTAAGCATGAACATTATATTTGGATCTTGTTTGATGCGAGACAATTATTCATTTAAACCAGAGAATAATGGTTGTTCTATTTATATGAGTAATATCTTTTATAGTCATGCACCTTGGTGAGTGGTCTATTTTTATTGAATCTCAATAGTAGTGATACATATATTCATAGTATTGAAGCCAAAAGATATAAGTTTAATAATGATAGTGCAACTTATTTGTGGCACTGCTGTTTAGGTCATATTGGTGTAAAGCGCATGAAGAAACTCCATGTTGATGGGCTTTTGGAATCACTTGATGCTTGCGAACCATGACTCATGGGAAAGATGACTAAGACGCTGTTCTCCGGAACAATGGAACGAGCAACAGACTTATTGGAAATAATACATACTGATGTATGCGGTTCAATGAGTATTGATGCTCGTGGCAGGTATCGTTATTTTCTGACCTTCACAGATGATTTGAGCAGATATGGGTACATCTACTTGATGAAACATAAGTCTGAAACATTTGGAAAGTTCAAAGAATTTCAGAGTGAAATGGAAAATCATCATAACAAGAAAATTAAGTTTCTACGATCTAATCATGGAGGTGAATATTTGAGTTATGAGATTGGTCTTCATTTGAAACAATGCAGAATAGTTTCGCAACTCACGCCACCTGGAACACCACAGCGTAATGGTGTGTCCGAACATCGTAACTGCACTTTATTAGATCTGGTGTGATCTATGATGTCTCTTACTGATTTACCGCTATAGTTTTGGGGTTATGCTTTTCTGCATTCATGTTAAATAGGGCACCATCGAAATCCGTTGAGACGACACCATATGAACTGTGCTTTGGCAAGAAACCCAAGTTGTCGTTTCTTAAAGTTTGGGGCTGCGATGCTTATGTGAAAAAGCTTCAACCTGATAGGCTCGAACCCAAATTGGAGAAATGTGTCTTCATAGGATACCCAAAGGAAACTGTTGGGTACACCTTCAATCACATATCCGAAGGCAAGATATTTGTTTCTAAGAATGGATCCTTTCTAGAGAAGGAGTTTCTCTCGAAAGAAGTGAGTGGGAGGAAAGTAGAACTTGATGAGGTAACTGTACCGTCTCCCTTATTGGAAAGTAGTTCATGACAGAAATCAGTTCCAGTGATCCCTACACCAATTAGTGAGGAAGTTAATGATGATGATCATGAAACTTCCGATCAAGTTACAACCGAACCTCGTAGGTCAACCAGAGGAAGATCCGCACCAGAGTGGTACGGTAATCCTGTTCTGGAGGTCATGTTACTTAACCATGATGAACCTACGAACTATGAGGAAGCGATGATGATCCCAGATTCCGCAAAATGGCTTGAGGCCATGAAATCTGAGATGGGATCCATGTACGAGAACAAAGTATGGACTTTGGTTGACTTGCCCGGTGATCGGCAAGCCATAGAGAATAAATGGATCTTCAAGAAGAAGACTGACGCTGACGGTAATGTTACTATCTACAAAGCTCGACTTGTTGCGAAAGGTTTTCAACAAGTTCAAGGAGTTGACTACGATGAGACCTTCTCACCCGTAGCGATGCTTAAGTCCGTCTGAATCATGTTAGCAATTGCCGCATTTTATGATTATGAAATTTGGCAAATGGATGTCAAAACTGCATTCCTTAATGGATATCTTAAAGAAGAGCTGTATATGATGCAACCGAAAGGTTTTGTCGATCCAAAAGGTGCTAATAAAGTGTGCAAGCTCCAGCGATCCATTTATGGACTGGTGCAAGCATCTTGGAGTTGGAATATACGCTTTGATAGTGTGATCAAAGCATATGGTTTTATACAGACTTTTGGAGAAGCCTGTATTTACAAGAAAGTGAGTGGGAGCTCTGTAGCATTTCTGATATTATATGTGGATGACATATTGTTGATCGGAAATGATACTGAATTTCAGAATAGCATAAAAGGATACTTGAATAAGAATTTTTCAATGAAAGACCTCGGTGAAGCTGCTTATATATTGGGAATCAAGATCTATCGAGATAGATCAAGACGCTTAATTGGACTTTCACAAAGCACATACCTTGATAAAGTTTTGAAAAAGTTGAAAATGGATCAAGCAAAGAAAGGGTTCTTGCCTGTGTTACAAGGTGTGAAGTTGAGTCAGACTCAATTGACCGACCACTTCAGAAGATAGAGAGAAAATGAAAGTCATTCCCTATGCCTCAGCCATAGGTTCTATCATGTATGCAATGTTGTGTACCAGACCTGATGTGTGCCTTACTATTAGTTTAGCAGGGAGGTACCAAAGTAATCCAGGAGTGGATCACTGGACAGCGGTCAAGAACATCCTGAAATACCTGAAAAGGACTAAGGATATGTTTCTCGTTTATGGAGGTGACAAAGAGCTCGCCGTAAATGGTTATGTCGATGTAAGCTTTGACACTGATCCAGATGACTCTAAGTCACAAACCGGATACATATTTTTATTGAATGGTGGAGCTGTCAGTTGGTGCAGTTCTAAGCAGAGTGTCGTGGCGAGATCTACGTGTGAAGCGGAATATATAGCTGCTTCGGAAGTAGCAAATGAAGGAGTCTGGATGAAGGAGTTCATATCCGATCTAGGTGTAATACCTAGTGCATCAGGTCTAATGAAAATCTTGTGTGACAATACTGGTGCAATTGCCTTGGCAAAGGAATCCAGATGTCACAAGAGAACCAAGCACATCAAGAGACGCTTCAATTCCATCCATGATCAAGTCAAGGAGGGAGACATAGAGATTTGCAAGATACATATGGATCTGATTGTTGCAGACCCGTTGACTAAGCCTCTCTCACGAGCAAAACATAATTAGCACCAAGACTCCATGGGTGTTAGAATCATTAGTGTATAATCTAGATTATTGACTCTAGTGCAAGTGGGAGACTGAAGGAAATATGCCCTAGAGGCAATAATAAAGTTGTTATTTATATTTCTTTATATCATGATAAATGCATATTATTCATGCTAGAATTGTATTAACCGGAAACTTAGTACATGTGTGAATACATAGACAAAGAGAGTGTCCCTAGTATGCCTCTACTTGACTAGCTCGTTAATCAATGATGGTGAAGTTTCCTAGCCATGGACATGTGTTGTCATTTGATAAATGGGATCACATCATTAGAGAATGATGTGATGGACTAGATCCATCCGTTAGCTTAGCACTATGATCGTTTAGTTTATTGCTATTGCTTTCTTCATGACTTATACATGTTCCTATGACTATGAGATTATGCAACTCCCATATACCGGAGGAACATTTAGTGTGCTATCAAACGTCACAACATAACTGGGTGATTATAAAGATGCTCTACAGGTGTCTCCGATGGTGTTTGTTGAGTTGGCATAGATTGAGACTAGGATTTGTCACTCCAATTGTCGGAGAGGTATCTCTGGGCCCTCTCAGTAATGCACATCACTATAAGCCTTGCAAGAAATGTGACTAACGATTTAGTTGCGGGATGATGCATTATGTAACAAGTAAAGAGACTTTCCGATGACGAGATTGAACTAGGTATGATGATACCGACGATCGAATCTCGGGCAAGTAACATACCGATGACAGAGGGAACAACGTATGTTGTTATGCAGTTTGACCGATAAAGATCTTCGTAGAACATGTAGGAACCAATATGAGCATCCAGGTTCCGCTAATGGTTATTGACTGGAGATGTGTCTCGGTCATGTCTACATAGTTCTCGAAACCATAGGGTACGCACGCTTAACGTTCGATGACGATTTGTTTTATGATTTATGTGATTTGATGTACCGAAGGTTGTTCAGAGTCCCGGATGAGATCACGGACATGACGAGGAGTCTCGAAATGGTCAAGACATAAAGATTGATATATTGGACCATGTTATTCGGACGCCGGAAGTGTTCCGTATGGTTTCGGATAAAACCGGAGTGTCGGAGGGGTTACCGGAACCCCCCGGGGAAGTAATGGGCCTTAGGGGAGTGAGAGGGCAGCAGCCAGGAGGTGGCGCCCCCAAGGGGAGTCTGAATAGGACTAGGGGAGGGGGGCGCGGCCCCTCTTTCCCTCTCCCTCTCCCTCTCCTTCCTTCTTCTCCTATTTGGACTAGGAATGGGGGACCGATTCCTACTTGGAGTAGGATCCCCCCCTTGGGCGTGCCCCTTGTGGCCGGCCAGCCTCCTCCTCCCTTCATTTATATACGGGGGAGGGGGAACCCCATAGACAAACAAGTTGATCTTTAGCCATGTGCGGTGCCCCCCTCCACAATTTTACACCTCGGTCATATTGTCGTAGTGATTAGGCGAAGCCCTGTGTCGGTAACTTCATCATCACCGTCGACACGTCGTCGTGCTGATGGAACTCACCCTCGTCCTTAGCTGGGTCAAGAGTACGAGGGACGTCACCGAGCTAAACGTGTGCAGATCATGGAGGTGCTGTGCGTTCGGTACTTGATCGGTTGGACCGCTCAGACGTTCTACTACATCAATCGCGTTACTAAACGCTTCCGCTTTCGGTCTATGAGGGTACGTAGACACACTCTCCCCTCTCATTTTCTATGCATATCCTAGATCGATCTTGCGTGATCGTAGGAACTTTTTTGAAATATTGCGTTCCCCAACATGAAGAGGGGGTGCGGGAGGCCACCGAGGTGGGCACAACCCACCTGGGCACGCCCTAGACCTCCCAGGCGCGCCCTGGTGGGTTGTGCCCCCCTCGGGGCACCCCCAGGTGTTGCTCTAGCCCAATGGATGTCTTCTGGTCCATAAAAAATCCACAAAAAGTTTCCGGTGTTTGGACTCCGTTTGATATTGATTTCCTGCGATGTAAAAAACAAGAAAAAAATAGCAACTGGCACTAGGTCAATAGGTTACTCCCAAAAAATGATATAAAGTTGCTATAAAATGATTGTGAAACATCCAAGAATGATAATATAATAGCATGAACACTTCATAAATTATAGATATGTTGGAGGCCTATCAATACTCAACCATCCTATAGTCTTCCATGATTGCTAACACTCACCGCATACACATGAGCAAAACGTTTCAACCGGACACATTGAAAGATAGGGGCTTATAGTTTCGCCTCCCAACATATTCACCTCAAGGGTGATGTCAACAATAATAACTCATGCTACCCATATCCAACTGGATATATGTGCCTAGATCTTTCCTCACCACATGATGCTTGCCAAAAGAGAAAAAAAGGAATAGAGAGAAGAACTTTGACTCTTGCATAAAAGTAAATACATAAAAGTAAAAGATAGGCCCTTCGCAGAGGGAAGCAAAGGTTTCCATGCGCCTTTTGTTTGTATGCTCAATCCCTTAGTGCAAGAGAATGTCACGTTATATTGCCCCTTGTGATAGCAACCTTTATTATGCAGTATGTCGCTTTTATTCTTTACCATCACAAGTTCGTACAATGCTCAATTTTATCCTACACTAAATGATCTAACACTTTTAGAAGCAATTTTTATTGCCTTATTGCACTGTTGACAACTTACTTGAAGGATATTACTCAATCCTTAGGTAGGTATGGTGGACTCTTGAAAATAAGAATTGGGTTTAAGGGTTTTTGGATGCACAAGTAGTATCTCTATTTGGTGCGGAATTTTTGGCTAGCAAATATGGGTGGCAAGCACCACATGTTAAAGGATCTATGACAATATAACTTCTATGTGAATATGAACAAACATAAATCATTACGGTGTCTTCCTTGTCCAACGTCAACAATTTTGGCATATAATAATTTGATGGGGGCTCACAATCACAAAAGATTTCCAACATAGTGAATTTGCAGGTGAATCTTATCTTCCCTTATTAATTCTTTCATGAATTGCATCATTAACCAATGCTATGTTTGTCAATCTCCAATAAAATTTTCTACTTGTACTTTTCCTTATGTGGTGTCATTACTTACCATAATATTAGCATATGATCTTTTTCATTTATTTCCTTTATTTTTATTGAACATGAAAGTAAAGAAAGCAAAACTCAAACTAAACTTTATTATATATCTCGCACACAATTACAAAGATGGACCACTAAGCAAACTCTCGAAAAGAAAGGATCGAACTAAACTTTTATCCATCTAAAGCAAAAGATAACTATGGATCGAACTAAGGTAAATAAAGGCAAAAGATAGTGGAGGTGATACAATACCGGGGCACCTCCCCCAAGCTTGGCGCAAGCCAAGGGGAGTGCCCATACCCGATACTCAATTTCCTTTTGGTGATGAAGAAGGAGGTGGTGGTGGTGAAGTGGAGGCGATCTTGTCCTTCATGATCAAGAGATTCTCCAGTCTACGGATGACGATCCGGAGGGCGATGATGTGCTCTTGCAACATAATATTTCATGGGTGAGATATTTATTTTGCACACGAACTATTTTGATGATCTGAAAGGCCTCGATCTCGGTGAGCATAGTAAGGTTTAAGGATATCTTCTTCCTCTTCCTTGGCAGGCCAGACCTGCTCAACCACCGGCTCTTGATCTCCAGTAGCCTCCTTGCTCTTGTCCCTTTTGACGGCTTCCATGGGCTCTTCTCTTTTCAGCTCGATCTTCATCAACCAAGCATCCTCTTCCATGTTGTTGGTGGAAGAAGAAGATGATACGTCTCCAACGTACCTATAATTTTTGATTGTTCCATGCTGTTATATTATCATTCTTGGATGTTTTATAATCATCTTATAGTCATTTTATATCATTTTTTTGTACTAACCTATTGACATAGTGTCAAGTGCCAGTTGCAACTTTTTGCATGTTTTTTACATTGCAGGAAATCAATACCAAACAGAGTCCAAACGCAGCAAAACTTTTTGTGGATTTTTTTGGACTAGAAGACATCCAATGGGCCGAAGAAGCGCCCTAGTGGGTTGTGCCCACCTCGGGTGCCCCCTGGACCGCCTCTTTGCTCTATAAATGCCCCAATATTCCAGAAAACCTAGGGGAGTCAGCAAAAATCAATTCCAGCCGCCCAGAGTCCAGAACCACCAGATCCAATCTAGGCACCATCACGGAGGGTTTACCACTTCCATTGGTGCCTTTGTGATGATGCGTGAGTAGTTCTTTGTAGACCTTCGGGTCTGTAGTTAGTAGCTAGACAGCTTCCTCTTTCTCGTTTGATTCTCAATACAATGGTATCTTGGAGATCCATCTGATGTAACTCTTTTGCGGTGTGTTTGTTGGGATCCGATGAACTTTGAGTTTATGATCACATCTATCTCTTTTTATCCATGTAAGTTATTTGAGTTTCTTTGATCTCTTAGATTCATGATTTCTTATAGCCTCGTATTTCTTTTATGATATTTGGGTTTTGTTTGGGAAACTTGATCTATTTATCTTGCAATGGGAAGAGGTGCTTTGTAGTGGGTTAGATCTTACGGTGCTTGATCCCAGTGATAGAAGGGGAACCGGCACGTATTTATTGTTGCTACTAAGGATAAAATGAAAGGGTCTATTTCTACATAAATAGATCTTGTCTACATCATGTCATCATTCTTATTGCATTACTCCGTTTCTCCATGAACTTAATACACTAGATGCATGCTGGATAGCAGTCGATGTGTGGAGTAATAGTAGTAGATGCAGGCAGGAGTCGGTCTACTAATCTTGGACGTGATGCCTATATAATGATCATTGCCTGGATATCATCATGATTATTTGAAGTTCTATCAATTGCCCAACAGTTTTTTTTTATCCACCGTTTGCTATTTTTATCGAGAGAAGCCACTAGTGAAACCTACGGCCCCCGAGTCTCTTTCTCATATTATTTGCCTTTGCGATCTATTTGCCTTTGCTTTTATTTTTAGATCTATTAAACCAAAAATACAAAAATACCTTGCTACAATTTATTCTTATTTGTTTTATTTGGCGTTCGATCTATCAATCTACTACAATTTCACGTTCATTTGCCAATTTCTGGCTCCGTTACCCGAAAGGGATTGACAACCCCTTTAATATGTCGGGTTGCGAGTATTTGTTATTTGTGTGCAGGTGTCGTTTACATATTGTTGCATGGTTCTCCTACTGGTTCGATAACCTTGGTCTCATCACTAAGGGAAATACCTACCATCGTTGTGCTGCATCATCCCTTCCTCTTTGGGGAAATACCGACGTAGCTTCAAGCCGCATCAAAAGGAAATTCTGGTGCCGTTGCCGAGGAGGATCTTTAACATATACCACGTTCCTAATCACAAATCTCATCTCCTCGCAATTTACATTATTTGCCATTTGCCTATCGTTTTCCTCTCCCCACTTCACAAAAATTTGTCGTTTTATTCGCCCTCTTTTTCGTTCGCCTTTTCTTACCAGATCTGTTTTTGCGTGCATTCTTGCTTGCGTAGTCATGATGCCTCAATGAAAATATTATGATGTTCCTTACCCCAATATTTTGCTTGAAATTGAGAAAAGTACTAAGGAATATATGACAACACAATTTGATCATAATAAGTATTTTACCGAAGAACTCAAGGAGCACTCCGTTGTGCTAGATGCTATAACAAAACAACTTGATAATATTAGTAGAGAAGTTTGCAATCTCCAACCTAAGTACGCTTTTGCTGAAAGTTTGCTAGGAAAAATATCCGATGCACAAGCTACTCTAGTAAATCAAATGGCCGCTAAACCAATCTCGCTAGAAGATAAAAATGATGATCTTAAAATGATTGGTGTTTCTTCTATTGATTCCTTGTTTAGTAAAATTAAGATTAATGAAAAAGGGACTGGATAAGAGTCAACTTTAGTTAGAAGGCGTCCCGATTTTTCGGAGAGTGGAAATCTTGTTGAGAAAATTAATAAAAGTGGGTTTGAAGAGGTCAAAACTTTAACTAGTGATGTGCCCACTCTTTTGGATTACAAAGACTTTAGTTATGATAGTTGCTCTTTGATTGATTGTATTTCTTTGTTGCAATCCATGATAAATTCACCCCATGCTTATGAACAAAATAAAGCTTTTACTAAACATATTGTTGATGCTATGATGAAAGCTTTAGAAGAATGGAATTAGATGTTTCAATTGCTAGAAAATTGCATGATGAATGGGAACCTACTATCAAAGTCAAGATTAAAAATTATGAGTGTTTTGCTTTATGTGACTTGGGTGCTAGTGTTTCTACAATTTCGAAATCTTTATGTGATGTGCTTGGTCTTACCCATGTTGAAGAATGTTCTTCGAATTTGCACTTAGTGGGTTCTACTATTAAAAAGCCTATGGGAAGAATTAATGATGTTCTTATTCTTGCAAATAGGAATTGTGTGCCCATAGATTTTTCTCGTTCTTGATATTGATTGCAATCCGTCTTGTCCAATTGTTCTTGGTAGACCATTTTTACGCACTATCGGTGCCGCGATTGATATGAAAGAAGGCAATATTAAGTTTCAATTTCCACTAAGGAAGGGTATGGAACACTTCCTATAACAAGAATTAGGCCACCATATGAATCAATCCTGAAGGCATCTTATGGATCTCGAACCAAAGACGACAAAACTTAGATCCTTGTTTTATGCCTAGCTAGGGGCGTAAAACAATAGTGCTTGTTGGGAGGCAACCCAATGAATAAAATTTATTTTTGCTTTTTGCTTTCTGTTCTTGAGTGTTAGCACAATCATGCTAATATTATGATTGTGTTTTTTATGTTTTAATTAGTGTTTGTGCCAAGTAAAGCCTTTAGGATCTTCTTGGGTGATAGTTGTTTGATCTTGCTAAAAACAGAAACTTTTGCGCTCACTAAAACAATTCTCATTTTTAACCAGAGAGAGATAAAATATCAATTATTTTTGCAGAAGATTAATATACAAATTTCTCAGCTTTTCCTAAATTTTCAGAGTTTTTAGAGTTATAGAAGTATTCGAAATATCCAGATTGCTACAGACTGTTCTATTTTTGACAGATTCTATTTTCTTTGCGTTGTGTTCTTGTTTTGATGATTCTATGGTTTTCTTTGATAAGTTTTTGCCATTGAAAAGTTGGAATACAGTAAATATAATGCAATAATAAAATATGAATTGGTTTTCTACAGTACATATAGTAGTGATTTGTTTTCTTATACTAATGGAGCCCGTGAAGGTTTTGTTGAGTTTTGTGTGATTAAAGTTTTCAAGTTTTAAGGAGTAAGAAGAGCCTAAGCTTGGGGATGAAAGCTATTATCCAAAGAGAGAAAGCAACTAAGCTTGGGCATGCCCCGAGTGGCATCCCCTCTTTCTTCTAATGACCATCGGTATTTTACTCGAAGCTATATTTTTATTCGTCACATACTATGTGTTTTGCTTGGAGCGTCTTGTATGATATGAGTCTTTGCTTGTTTTATTTTGTGTTTTAAGTCTTGATTCCTTGCTGGACACACCTATTTGAGAGAGCCAAATTTATGCCATGACTTGTTAGAATTGCTCTCTATGCTTCACTTCAATTTTTTATGAGCTATGGATTTGCTCTAGTGCTTCACTTATATCTTTTTGAGCACGGTGTGCTTTAGTATTTTTGAAGAAATGCTCTCTTCCTTCACTTAGATTTATTTGAGAGTTAGTAAAATTTTCAAGAAATTCTCTCTTGCTTCACTTAAATTAACTTGAGAGAAAGAAATTTTATGCTCATGATCTTCACTTATATTTGTTTGAGCTTGTCAAAAGCAACACATAAAAATTAGTTCCAAAGTGATAGATATACAAGAAGGATATAATAAAAACTTTCATGAAGATCATTGGATAAAATAAACTTGATTCTTAGTAATAGTTTTGAGATATGATGATGTGATATGTGAGTCATCTTGATGAGTAATTATGCTTTTATAAGAATATTGGTGTTAAGGTTTGTGATTCCCTATGCAAGCACGAAAGTCAATAGTTATGCAATGAAATTATATCCTACTTGTGGTGCATTATTCGGTGTTAATTATGCTTAATGCTCTTTTATGAGATTATTTGTTTCTTGGTTAGTCACTTCTCAATCTTTTGCTAACCTTCATTTTGCCCTAAGTATGATCACTACTTGTGCATCCAAAATCCTTTTAACCATTTTTGCCACATGAGTCTACTATACCTACCTATATGCGGTATTCTTTTGCCGTTCTAAGCAAATTTGTATGTGCCATCTCTAATATTGAAAATAAATTTCTCTTTTGTGTGCTCGTACCGCTCGCGAGGCGGCGAGGGGTGGCTATTTTCCATGCTAGATGTGTTATTCTCACGATGAGTGTTTATTCACTTGTCATTGCACGAGAGTAAGGCAAAGGTATTAGGGATGCCTAGTCCCGAAATGAAAAATGAATTTACTTTCTGTTGTCAAATAATAAATTCCTTGGAAAGTGTTGGTATGGAAGGCACCCGTGGATACGGTTAGCCATGGAATGTGAAAGTATGGAGGAAAAAGGAATAAACTTTAATTTCTATTTGGGAACCGCCTATGATATATCTAGCATGGAAAGTGTTGGGAACGCTAAGTCGTTTTTTGGGTGGGAAAAGTATGCCTCTCAAAATGTTTCTATCTCTAAATTTTCGCTTTGAGCTCTAGCACCTCTACAAATCCCTACTTCCCTCTGCGAAGGGCCTTTCTTTTACTTTGTGCAATTTTTATTTTGAATTTGAGTCTCCATCTTCTCTTCTAAAGCACCAAATAGGGGGCACTATGATCGTACTTGAGCATTGGGTGTAGCTAATATGCGAGTGTGTTACATGAATGGATCAATGATTGAGCATCATGGGCTAGCGATAACTTATTTTAGCATTGATATTTTGAAGGACTTGGTTGCTTGTTGATATGCTTGAGTATTTAAGTTATCATGTCAAAACTAGACTATTGCTTTGAACAATATAAAAGTCCAAATGTCCATGCTATAAGGAAAAGAATATGAGATGAAATGTTAGGCAGCATTCCACATCAAAAATTCTATTTTTATCATTTACCTACTCGAGGAAGAGCAGGAATTAAGCTTGGGGATGCTGATACGTCTCCAACATATCTATAATTTTTTATTGTTCCATGCTGTTATTTTATCATTCTTGGATGTTTTATAGTCATTTTATATCATTTTTTGGTACTAACCTATTGACATAGTGCCAAGTGGCAGTTGTTGTTTTTGCATGTTTTTTACATCGTAGGAGATCAATACCAAATGGGGTCCAAACGCGGTGAAACTTTTTGTGGATTTTTTTTGGACCAGAAGACATCCAATGGGCCGAAGAAGCGCCCTGGTGGGTTGTGCCCACCTCGGGTGCCCCCGGACCGCTTTGCTCTATAAATACTCCAATATTCCAGAAACCCTAGGGGAGTCGAAGAAAATCAATTCCAGCCACCGCAGAGTCCAGAACCACCAGATCCAATCTAGACACCATCACGGAGGGGTTCACCACTTCCATTGGTGCCTCTCCGATGATGGGTGAGTAATTCTTTGTAGACCTTCGGGTCCGTAGTTAGTAGCTAGATGGCTTCCTCTCTCTCATTTGATTCTCAATACAATGGTCTCTTGTAGATCAATATGATGTAACTCTTTTGTGGTGTGTTTGTTAGGATCTGATGAAATTTGAGTTTATGATCAGATCTATCTCCTTTTATCCATGTAAGTCATTTGAGTTTCTTTGATCTCTTATATGCATGATTGCTTATAGCCTCATATTTCTTCTCCGATATTTGGTTTTTGTTTGGCCAACTTGATCTATTTATCTTGCAATGGGAAGAGGTGCTTTGTAGTGGGTTTGATCCTACGGTGCTTGATCCTAGTGAGAGAAGGGGAACCGACACGTATGTATCGTTACTACTAAGGATAAAACGATGGGGTCTATTCCTGCATAAATAGATCTTGTCTACACCATGCCATCGTTCTTATTGCAGTACTCCGTTTCTCCATGAACGTAATACAATAGATGCATGCTGGATAGCGGTCGATGTGTGGAGTAATAGTAGTAGATGCAGGCAGGAGTCGGTCTACTAATCTTGGACGTGATGCCTATGAAATGATCATTGCCTCGATATCTTCAAGATTATTTGTAGTTTTATCAATTGCCCGACAGTAATTTGTTTACCCACCGTTTGCTATTTTTCTCGAGAGACACTACTGCAGGATGCTGCTAACGCGACACTACGACCAGAGACCCATCGACGAAAATGTGTGCGATGCAATAATCACAAACGGTGGTGTAAAAAATCGTCAAAAGGTGCAAAACGTTTGCGATGGAGGATGCATCAAACACGGTTCAGATTTTAGTTGCGTGTGTGATGCAGGGCATATGGTTTAGTTCAATTAACCGTTTGCGATGAGGAGGAACAAAAGAAACGAGCAGCCAGATGAAGGTGTGTGCGATGTATAGCATACGGTTCACTCGGATGAACTGTTTGTGATTAGGCAACACAAAAGAAACGGTCGGCCAAATCAAGGTGTGTGCGATGTACAGCATACAGTTCACTCGGATGAACTGTTTGTGATTAGGCAACACAAAAGAAACGGTCAACTAGATCAAGGTGTGTGCGATATACAACATGCGGTTCACACGGATGAATTATTTGCGTTGAGACAAGAGAACATAAATGGTTCAATATAACAAATACCATAAATATTGCAAGGTTCAAATTCAAAGATTACAATACCCAAATTCACACATTGCATACTTCATCATTTCTGCAAAGGGATCAGCCGCTGACAAGTCATGTATGGGTTTGACACAATGACTTCCAGTTGCTCTATCATATGCTCTTCCAATACGAAGTTTAACTTTTTTGGATCCTCTTCCATTCTGCAGTACCTGACGGCTCTGATCAACATACCATTCATCTTTGCTAATTAAATGCGTGTTCAACCTTAGTACCCACAACACCGTTGCTCTGGCAAGAAAGAACCTGGCGAGTGTAATCTCCGGTAAGGTCCCTCGGTAGGAGTTCAAAGTAATATTTGAGAGATGCAGATCCAGGAATTCAATGTGATTGTCGTTATAAACATTATCCACCTCCGGGCCTATTATTATCTACAAAAGAAGAGAACGTGTTAGTGCCTACATGCAGTTTTGAACACTACTATAGTCATATTTGGTTTCCAGGATTTGTAAAATGCACCAACATGCCATTTTTGATCTGATATGATTAACATGGGCATTTGATTACAATCTAGAAACATGTAGCCTTCTTCACAATAGGTTGGATTGGATGAAAAATTCCCTAAGAAAACTAGTACAGATGAATCCAAAGGAGAAATGCTTATGGATTGTAACCATATGAATCAAGCAACCAATATGGGGTTGGGGTGTATGTCCTGAAATCCTCCAAAATTCCTTCAGAAATCGTAGTACATTGTCATTGTAAACTTGGGAAATGGTGGAAAAAATTTAACTCCCTTATGGTTAAAATTTAACAAGAAAGGAACATCACCTTGATATACAACTTCTTCAGGCACGGAAAGCATCTCATGCAACTGACAACTTGGTCCAGGTTGGGACCGACAGATTCTAGTGCCAAGACCTTCACTGTGCCAAGAATCTAGGTGAAGCTTTGCTGGATGACAGACGAACATACATCTTCAAAACTAGAAATAATGTTGATATCAAGAAGGAGAGGTATAAGGCGACTGTTGTACCTGAAAGTAGTAGTATTTAACATTTGATAGACGAGTAGCCCACCACTATCAATTTCGGCGCAGAAATGACATTGATTCTTGTTGGACCTTCTTGATCAACTGCAAGTAATATCTCAAGTGAAGGTGTGTCCTCAATGACCATATTGTGGTCTAGCTTTTGTGATCTCTCGTTGCAGCACTAGCAACACACATAAATAGTCTGGAGAGTCCTGGAAGTGATGTGCAAGGTACTCAACCAATTCATCGCCTGAAGACGAAGGAACTCAAGTGCAGTACAGCCGTAGAGCAAGCGCTCCATGTCATCCTTTGGGATGCAGACGACGACGAGCTCGAGGTGCTTCAGTCGTGGTAGAAAAAGAGCGGGCACATCATTAAGGGGGGTGGCAGTTCATGAACTTGGCGAGGTGCAGAGTGGGTGTGAAGCGAAGCGTGAACGTTGGCAGCAAGCGCATATGCCCATCATTAAAACCGAGCTTCTCGAGTGGATCTATGGTGGGGGATCGGAACCACTCGTAGAGCTTGGCTTGGTCCTTGCCATTGGAACGGAACTTGCCAGTGATAAGGCCTTTGATTGGGCCATGTGACTGCCGAGGATCTGGTTTGTGAGAGCTCATACCCAAACCTGCCCCAAATGGGACAATTTTTTACCACGACATGTTGATGTCGCTCCATGACACCATGCCATGTTTCATGAATTTCAAACAAGTTTGGGATTTACTAGAATTTAAAAGCCAGGTATCTCAATGTTTGTCGGCAATCAATAGTGCCCTAGTGTTTGAAATTCATTCCCATTTCTTGCATGGGACCTAAGCATGCACCCAAGGACACATATTTGATTTTTCAACCAATTTATATGCACTGGAGCATGTGCATGTATTTCAAATTTGAATTATGCACATAAAATGCCTAGAAAACCTAGTTAATGTATAAAAATGTCCAAACAAACCCCAAAAAATTCCAAAACTTAACACAACACTCCTGTTGTTCTATGCCGGCACTAGAAATTTTTTGAAAGCAATAAGAGGCAACGGATATCGTTTCATCCCCAAAGGTGGCACGTTCCGTACCGAAACCATCAGGCTTGTTGTGAGAAGCTCTAGTTTGTGAGAAGCTTATACCCAAACCTGCCCCAAATGGGACAATTTTTTACCATGGCATGTTGATGCCGCTCCATGATACCATGCCAAGTTTCATGAATTTCAGACGAGTTTCGGATTTACTAGAATTTAAAAGCCAGGTATCTCAACATTTTGCCAGCAATCAACAATGCCCTAGTGTTTGAAATTCATTCCCATTTCTTGCATGGGACCTAAGCATGCACCGAAGGACACATATTTGATTTTCCAACCAATTTATATGCACTGGAGCATGTGCATGTATTTCAAATTTGAATTATGCACATAAAATGCCTAGAAAACCCAATTAATGTATAAAATGTCCAAACGAACCCGAAAAAATTCCAAAAATTAACACAACACTCTTGTTGGTCTATGCTGGCACTAGAAATTTTGTGAAAGCAATAACAGACAACGGATATTGTTTCATCCCCAAAGGTGGCACGTTCCGTACCGAAACCATCAGGCTTGTTGTGAGAATCTCTGGTTTGTGAGAAGCTTATACCCAAACCTGCCCCAAATGGGACAATTTTTTTACCACGGCATGTTGATGCCGCTCCATGATACCATGCCAAGTTTCATGAATTTTAGATGAGTTTTGCATTTACTAGACTTTAAAAGCCATGTATCTCAACATTTTGTCGGCAATCAACAGTGCACTGGTGTTTGAAATTCATTCCCATTTCTTGCATGGGACCTAAGCATGCACCCAAGGACACATATTTGATTTTTCAACCAATTTATATGTACTGGAGCATGTGCATGCATTTCAAATTTGAATTCTGCACATAAAATGCCTAGAAAACCTAGTTAATGTATAAAAATGTCCAAACGAACCCCGAAAAATTCCAAACATAACACAACACTCCTATTGTTCTATGTTGGCACTAGAAATGTTTTGAAAGCAATAAGAGGCAACGGATATCATTTCGTCCCCAAAGGTGGCACGTTCCGTACCGAAACCATCAGACTTGTTGTGAGAAGCTCTAGTTTGTGAGAAGCTTATGCCCAAACCTGCCCCAAATGGGACAAATTTTTACCACGGCATGTTGATGCCACTCCATGATACCATGCCAAGTTTCATGAATTTCATACGAGTTCTGGATTTACTAGAATTTAAAAACCAGGTATCTCAATGTCTTGCCGGCAATCAATAATGCCCTGGTGTTTGAAATTCATTCCCATTTCTTGCATGGGACCTAAGCATGCACTCAAGGACACATATTTGATTTTCAACCAATTTATATGCACTGGAGCATGTGCATGTATTCCAAATTTGAATTATGCACATAAAATGCCTAGAAAACCCAGTTAATGTATGAAAATGTCCAAACGAACCCCAAAAAATTCCATTACTTAACACAACACTCTTGTTGTTCTATGCTGGCACTAGAATTTTTTTGAAAGTAATAAGAGGCAACGGATATCGTTTCGTCCCCAAAGGTGGCTCATTCCGTACCGAAACCATCAGGCTTGTTGTGAGAATCTCTGGTTTGTGAGAAGCTTATACCCAAACCTGCCCCAAATGGGACAATTTTTTTACCACGTCATGTTGATGCCGCTCCATGATACCATGCCAAGTTTCATGAATTTCAAACGAGTTTTGCATTTACTAGAATTTAAAAGCCATGTATCTCAACGTTTTGCCGGCAATCAACAGTGCACTGGTGTTTGAAATTCATTCCCATTTCTTGCATGGGACCTAAGCATGCACCCAAGGACATAGATTTGATTTTTCAACCAATTTATATGTACTGGACCATGTGCATGTATTTCAAATTTGAATTATGCACATAAAATGCCTAGAAAACCTAGTTAATGTATAAAAATGTCCAAACGAACCCCGAAAAATTCCAAACATAACACAACACTCCTGTTGTTTTATGTTGGCACTAGAAATATTTTGAAAGGAATAAGAGGCAACGGATATCATTTCGTCCCCAAAGGTGGCACGTTCCGTACCGAAACCATCAGGCTTGTTGTGAGAAGCTCTGGTTTGTGAGAAGCTTATGCCCAAACCTTCCCCAAATGGGACAAATTTTTTACCACGGCATGTTGATGCCACTCCATGATACCATGCCAAATTTCATGAATTTCAGACGAGTTTTTGATTTACTAGAATTTAAAAACTAGGTATCTCAAGGTTTTGCCAGCAATCAATAGTGCCTTGGTGTTTGAAATTCATTCCCATTTCTTGCATGGGACCTAAGCATGCATCCAATGACACAGATTTGATTTTTCAACCAATTTATATGCACTGGAGCATGTGCATGTATTTCAAATTTTAATTTTGCACATAAAATGCCTAGAAAACCGAGTTAATGTATAAAAATGTCCAAATGAACCACGAAAAATTCCAAAATTTAACACAACACTCCTGTTGTTCTATGTTGACACTAGAAATTTTTTGAAAGCAATAAGAGGCAACGGATATCGTTTCGTCCCCAAAGGTGGCACGTTCCGTACCGAAACCATAAAGCTTGTTGTGAGAAGCTCTGGTTTGTGAGAAGCTTATGCCCAAACCTTCCCCAAATGGGACAAATTTTTTACCACAGCATGTTGATGCCACTCCATGATACCATGCGAAGTTTCATGAATTTTAGACGAGTTCTGGATTTACAAGAATTTAAAAACTAGGTATCTCAACGTCTTGCCGACAATCAACAATGCCCTGGTGTTTGAAATTCATTCCCATTTCTTGCATGTGACCTAAGCATGCACCCAAGGACACGGATTTGACTTTTCAACCAATTTATATGCACCGGAGCATGTGCATGTAGTTTAATTTTGAATTGTGCACCTGAAATGGCTAGAAAACTAGTGTAATGTATAAAATGTCCGAACAAACCCTGAATAATTCCATTTTTAAGACACACATATAGTTGCATGTTCACTGGAGATAAAAGGTCTAGCAATTCAAACACGGTCCATTGTCGTTGTGACCCCATTATGTAATTCAAATCAAGATGAAAAATCAAGTAGATCCCACACAGTTTATTATCACCAACCGTGTGGGATGTAGTACAAAATATCCTGGAGCACCGTTGGTGTATAGTACGCCTATGGCTTACGCGAGAAGGTGCGTCGGCTACAGTCCACAGCAGGCATGTCAAGCACACTAGCTCGCTCCCCAAATACTCCCACCTCTGCATCCCTCGCAGTCTCGAAAATATTACTGCCTCGTAATCTCAAAAATATCTACCGCCTGGAAGGTTTTAATGTTTGATAGCACAAGATTTGTATGTGCAGATCGTGTGTGATGTCTGTTACTCCCACTCTGCTTCAGTCCCTTGATTCAAATTTTCAGTAGCCCCGACATTATACTCCCGCATGTGCATCCCTCGCAATCTTAAAAATATCTGCTCGCCCTTGATCCAAATTTTAAGTAGCCCCGCCTTGTTACTCCTGCCTAGAAAAATTTTCAGTTGCCGCAGTATTTCCTCAAACACAACCATGCCCCGCTCCACACACACCACACACTCCCCAAAACCTCCGCTCACATAGACACACACCACCCCCAAAAGCATTGGTAGGTCGCCGCCATCGCTGGCACCTCCATCCTCAACCTCTACCTGTGTGTCGGGAGCTTGAGGAGCCAATGGCCAAAAGGAGGTTTATCTCGTTCATTTTGCCCGATGCCGGTGAGGTGGTTGCCGAGGTGTCCCCGTCGCCCTCTGCGGGCTCGATCCATCGTTGCCGGTCCCCGCATCCGCCCGCCGCCGTGCCCCTATGCCGGTTCGTGGACTTCCCCATCCTCCCTCAGACCCGGCAGCCGACGAGGTCCTACCTCGGGGTCCGGCAGGGGTGATGGGGGATGTGGGTCACCGAGATTACAGATCGGGAGACCCACAGATCGAGAGTACCTATTCTTTGACATTCATCACAAGATAAGACAAACTTATGAGTATCCTTGAAGAGAGTAGGCCAATAAAACCCAGATTGCAATACTTGTGACAAGTTCTGTCTCCCGCATGACGTCCTCCATAAGCTTCTGAGTGAAATTTCCATAGGATTTGTTCTTGTTCATGCCCAGGTACACAACGTCTAATAATACCATCTACTCCTTCTTTATAAAGATGTGGGTCATCCCAAAAGTAATGTCTTAAATCATAGAATAGTTTTTTTTCTTTTGTTGGTAAGTAAATCTATGGGCTATGTATTTAGCAACAATGTAATTAGCATAGTCAGCATACCAAGGTGTACTATTAGAAACATTTATTGCAGCTAATTGCTCATCAGGAAAGCTATCATTAATAGGTTGTGGGTCATCAAGAATATTTTCATGCCTAGACAAGTTATCAGGTACGGGGTTTTCCGCTCCTTTTCTATTAGTGATATGCAAATCAAATTCTTGTAGCATGAGAGCCCACCTAATGAGTATAGGTTTAGCATCTTTCTTTTCCATAATATATTTTATGGTAGCATGGTCGGTGTGAACAATAAATTTAGAATCAACAATGTAAGATCTGAATTTATCACAAGCAAACACCACTGCTAGAAATTCTTTTTCAGTAGTACCATAATTTCTTTGGGCACTATCTAGAGTTTTACTAGCGTAATGAATAACATTCAGTTTCTTATCAACTCTTTGTCCTAGAACAGCACCAATAGCATAGTCACTACCATCACACATAAATTCAAAAGGCAAGTTCCAATCAGGAGTTTGAACAATAGGTGCAGAAATTAAGGCTTTCTTGAGTGTTTCAAAGGCTTCTAAACAATCATCATAAAAAACAAATGGAGTATCCTTTTGCAAAAGATTTTTAAAAGGCTTAGAAATTTTAGAGAAGTATTTGATAAATCTCCTATAGAAACCAGTGAGGGAGTCCTGGATTAGGGGGTCTCCGGACAGCCGGACTATATCCTTTGGCCGGACTGTTGGACTATGAAGATACGAGATTGAAGACTTCGTCCCGTGTTCGGATGGGACTCTACTTGGCATGGAAGGCAAGCTAGGCAATACGGATATGGATATCTCCTCCTTTGTAACCGACCTTGTGTAACCCTAGCCTCCTCCGGTGTCTATATAAACCGGAGGGTTTTTAGTCCATATGACAACATACAATCATACCATAGGCTAGCTTCTAGGGTTTAACCTCTCCGATCTCGTGGTAGATCTACTCTTGTACTACTCATATTATCAAGAATAAATCAAGCAGGACATAGGGTTTTACTGCCTCCTGTCATCAAGAGGGCCCGAACCTGGGTAAAACATCGTGTCCCCTGCCTCCTGTTACCATCCGTCTTAGACGCACAGTTTGGGACCCCCTACCCGAGATCCGCCGGTTTTGACACCGACATTGGTGCTTTCATTGAGAGTTCCTCTGTGTCGTCACCGTTAGGGTTGATGGCTCCTTCGATCATCGATAGCGATGCAGTCTAGGGTGAGACTTTTCTCCTCGGACAGATCTTTGTATTCGGCGGCTTTGCACTGCGGGCCAACTCGCTTGGCCATCTGGAGTAGATCGAGAGTTACGCCCCTGGTCACCAGGTCAGGTTTGGAAGCTTAGACTACACGGCCAACATCCGCGGAGACTTGATCTTCGACGGATTCGAGCCCTTGCCGTGTGTGCCGCATGGTCACGATGAGCATGATTTAGCTCTACTATCGGACAGTGTTCAGGAGACCGCACCGGCAACCGCTCCGACCCTCAATTCGGAGCCAATTGCGCCATCCATGGACGGGTGGATAGACCCCGCCACTGAGGTCGTATTCTCAGCGGCGATCGAGCCGAGGATCGACCTTACCCTTCACGGGAGCCGTGATGCCAAAATACCGGATTCTTCCCCGGCCACGGACTCTGAACCGCGTGCGCCCGTGCCTCTCAAATCCGACCAGGCACCGATCATGGAGTTCACCTCCGCGAATATCTTTCAGCACTCGCCTTTCAGCGACATACTGAACTCATTAAGGTCTTTCTCCCTACCAGGAGAGTCCTGGCCGAACTATGTTTGGCAGGATTGGGATGCGGATGACGAAGAAATTCGCCACCCACCCATCACCCACTTAGTAGCCACTGTCGACAATTTGACTGACATGCTCGACTTCGACTCCGAAGACATTGACGGTATGGATGATGATGCGGGAGACGAAGAGGAACCACTGCCCACAGGGCACTGGATAGCCACCTCATCATATGATATATACATGGTGGACACACCCAAAGAAGGCAATGGTGATGAGACAGCGGAGGATGACCCCTCCAAGAAGCACCCCAAGCGCTGACGTCAGCGGCACCACTCTAAGTCTCGCCAAAGCAAAAGCGGTGACACCGGCACAGGAGATAATAGCACTCCGGACAGTGCCGAAGACGACAGCAATCCCCTCCAGCAAGATTTAGAGCAGGAGGATGGAGAAGCCAGCCCTCCCAAGAGAGCGGCAGATGGAGAGGCGGGGGATGATAATTACATGCCTCCCTCCGAAGACGAGGAAAGCCTCAACGATGATGAATTTTTCGTGCCTGAGGATCCCGTCGAACAAGAGCTCTTCAAGCGCCGGCTTATAGCCACGGCAAATAGCCTTAAGAAAAAGTAGCAGCAACTTCAAGCTGATCAAGATTTGCTAGCTGACAGATGGACTGAAGTCCTTGCGGCCGAGGAATATGAACTCGAACGCCCCTCCAAGAGTTACCCAAAGCGTAGGTTGCTACCCCGACTGGAGGAGCAAGCATTCAAACCTACATCTCCAGCATACGATGCGGCTGATCGACCACCTCGTGGCCGCGACAGAGAGGCATTTCAGCCAAAAACTCAGCCCGCACCCCGACGCCACTCAAATAAAAATCACAAGGCACGGGGAAACACACTAGACCTGCGAGACGTATTGGAGGACAAAGCAAAACAAGCAAGATCGATCTACGGATCACGAGGGCGCGCCACTATGCGAGACGATAACCGCCACGCCGGATACAACAAAAGTAAATCCGGTCGGGCCGAACACAGCGGACAAGACTCATTCGAGCTGCGTCGCGATATAGCCTAGTACAGAGGCGCCGCACACCCCCTATGCTTCACAGACGAAGTAATGGATCACCAAATCCCAGAGGGTTTCAAACCCGTAAATATCGAATCATACGACGGCACAACAGATCCTGCGGTATGGATCGAGGACTTCCTCTTGCACATCCACATGGCCCGCGGTGATGATCTACACGCCATCCAATACCTCCCACTCAAGCTCAAAGGACCAGCTCGGCATTGGCTCAACAGCCTGCCAGCAGAATCCATTGGCTATTGGGAAGATCTGGAAGCCGCATTCCTCGACAACTTCCAGGGCACTTATGTGCGACCACCAGATGCCGATGACTTGAGCCACATAATTCAGCAGCCAGAGGAATCGCCCAGGCAATTCTGGACACGGTTCCTGACAAAGAAAAATCAAATCATTGACTGTCCAGATGTAGAGGCCCTAGCAGCCTTTAAGCAGAACATCCATGAAGAGTGGCTCGCCCGGCACCTTGGCCAGGAAAAGCCGAAATCTATGGCAGCCCTCACGACACTCATGACCCGCTTTTGCGCGGGAGAAGACAGCTGGCTGGCTCGCAGCAATAACATATCAAAGAACCATGGTACTTCGGATACCAAGGATGGCAATGGCAGGTCACGTCCCAACAAACACAAGCGCCGCATCAACAACGACAATACCGAGGATACGGCAGTCAATGCTGGATTCAAAGGCTCTAAACCCGATCAGCGGAAAAAGCCATTCAAAAGAAGCACTGGGGGCTCGTCCAGTTTTGTCACAGCCTTAGAATTGTTTGTAATTAGTTGCATCTGCATCCATGCATCATGTTTAATTTCAAAGGAAGTTTGAATTGGGGATGACCAAGCCCTAGCACTAAACCAATTCAAATAGGTTCAACTAAAAATATTTTTTTCAATGAACACAAATGGCCTTAAAAATGTTCATCATTTTTGGGAAACGCTGGAAACAGTAACCAGAGATGATACACCTTTTTCCATGACATTTTGGATCTTTGAACTAATACATATTGTATTTGAGTTGGAGCAAATATATGTTATAAATATATTTAATGCTTCATTAATTCTATTATTTTGTGAGGGGCTCTAGAATATTCCTTTCAGTCCCTGCAAAAACTATCAGAAGAAAAAAATGATTTAGTGCTTGAACAAAATCAAAACAGATTGAAACAATAGAAAACAGTAATTAAAATAGAAAACAGAGAAGGAGGTAGTACCTGTAACTTACCTGGTCCACGAGAGAAGCCAGCCCACCAGGCCCATGTGCCAATCATCCTCCTCCTTGCGCCAGAAGGATGCCGGGCGCGTGCCCGACGCGCGCCGGCCACCTCCACCTTGCCTGCCTGTCTCCTCGCCGCCCCGAAGCGCCTAGAGGACGACACGGACCCCCCCCCCCCAGACCGCTCTCACTCCCTCCTGCGCTCATCCTCTCCTCTGCCGCCCTCTCTCTCCCGCGACCGAACGCTGCCGTCGCCGCCGCTCGTCATCACCGTAGCCACAACCACCCCCTCGCCTCTCCGACATGTCCCTGAGCTCCGCCATGACCTTGTTATCCTCCCCGCCGAGTCGAGCAACGCCGGATGCCCCGAAGCGTCGTCCACGCCATCTTCTTCAACCTCGGCTCGCCGAGATCGACCCCGCCGCTCCAGAGCTTCCCCGGGCCGGCTGAGCTGCTCATCTGGACAGATGTGAGCACCTGCCCTTCCCCCCTTGGTCACCCCCTCCCTTCCCGTTCGCTAGCTGCCGTCCCTGCGAACCCGAGCTCCGGCCGCCGCCATGGCCGGTGATCTCCGTGCTTCCAAGCCCCTCCACTCCAACCAGTTGCTCCTGTGTGGTTCTGCTGCTCTTTATGTGCTGCCAAGCGCCTCCGTTCGCTCTCCCTTGAACTGCAGGATGCGCCCGTGCATAGCCGTGCTCCGGCCGCCGCAGTTGTCATCGCCGTCGCCGCTGCAGACCGACCTGGCACCGCACACAGCCACCAATCGACACGCCTCCTCACGCAGCAGCCGTAGAGACCAACCCCGCCTCCTCTCGTCGCCGGAATCCCCAGAACAAGTGGCGCCGCCGCATCTATGTGTCACCGGCGGTTAGCCGCCGACGTGGCCACTTAATTAGTGCCTAAACACACAGCTAATCGCTCCCTAGAGCCACTGCCAAGTGGGCCCCCGTGCCTAAATTAATTAGTTTAACTTCTTTGTTAAACTAGCACTAATCTCAAAGGGCCCCGCCTGTCACCTTTGACTTGGCCACGTCAGCATTGACCGGGTCCCACGTGTCAGCCTCTGTAGTTGACTCTGTGTCACTGACCGGTGGGCCCTACTGGTCATGTTTGACCTGGACCAGCACGTTGACCTGCTGACCTCACGGATACGTCATGCTGACACAGTAGATATTTTCTGGGATTTATATAAATCAGAAATGATTTATCTATTTCAGAAAATATCCAAAACTTCAAAAATCCAGAGAAATTAATCTATAACTCCAAATGAAATAATTTATATATGAAAAATTATCAGAAAAATTCAAGGAATCCATCTGTACCATTTTCATGCATGTTTGAACAATGTTTGTCCTCTGTTTTGGACAAAACAAATAAAGGGCATTTAAATAATCATATATGGAGTTGGAATTTGAATCATGTATTCAAACCAACTTCATTTTAATCATAGCTAGATGCATTAGCTCAAATCACAGCATATTGCCATGTCATGATCATGCATCATATTGTGGCATTGCATTGATTGTGTTATTTCTTAGTTGCCGGTGATTGTCCCCTCTCAGTAGACGACGTTCCGACGATGAGATCGATGACACCGATGAAGAACTATACTATCTTCAGATGTGCCAGGCAAGTAAAACCCCTTGTTCATTATGATACAATCACACTCTCTCACTCCTGCTCTCTTTTACTGCATTAGGACAACAATGATTCAACTGTTACATGCTGCGGTAGTTGAACCCCTTTCATTTGCATGACCTGTCATTGCCACAGTAAATAGATGAAACCCACTAGCATGAGTAGGAGTTGTTTGAGCCCTGGTGTGCCTACTCATTCATGCTTGTTTGTCATGCCTGCTATTGCTTAGAGTTGAGTCAGGTCTGATTCATCGGGAATGAATTGGAATGGTGATGAACATGTCCTACTGTGTGTGAGCTAAGTGTGTGAACACAATTTGGTAAAGGTAGCGGTGAGAGGCCATGTAGGAGTACATGGTGGGTTGTCTCATTGCAGCCGTCCTCAGGAACTGAGTTCTGTATTTGTGATCCATGAACAGTTACTACCACACATTGGGTTCCGGTAACTCGACCCCTCTCGACTTATTAATCAACTCGATCTCTGTCCAGGAGTTGCAACTAGTTTCTGGTGTTTGTAGGTAGTGTTAGTAGTCTACCAAGTGGCACCCGGTACAGGTGGGCTTGGGACAGACTAGGCACAGTGGCACGGTGTACCAAGTGGCACCCGGATGGTGGGCTTGGGAACCCTGAACACATCGTTTGGGGCCATGAGCGACACCCCGGCTGGATCTCCTTGCGGATGGAACCCGAATAGGCGATAAACCTGGACTAGAGACTTGTTGGTTAGTCAGGTCATGGCCGACTCCCTCGCCAGGCTTCCGCTTGAAGGTTGATGAGATACAAGATGTGTACATGGTGGTAAGTGGCGAGAGCGTGTGTGAAGAAGTACACCCCTGCAGGGTAAACAATATCTATTCGAATAGCCGGATTCCTCGGATATGGAAACTTGGACCCCTTGCATAGTTCATAGACAAGTGAAAGTGGATAGTCTAAAATGCGCAAGATAAGCGTGAGTGCTATGGATGGCGTTCTCGTAGGGAGACGGGAGCGGATCCATAGTGGTATATTGATATGGTGAATATGTGGACTCATGTGCGCCACCTCAAAAGAGTTACTTGCAGTCATAGTTCAGGATAGCCGCCGAGTCAAAGCTGGCTTGCTGCAGTTAAACTCCACCACCCCTTTGTTGATACCGATGCATATGTAGGTACTTCTGATGTAAGTCTTGTTGGGTACATTTGTACTCGCCTTCTCTTAATTTATGTTTTTGCAGAGAGACTTCAGTCTCACTAGTACTTTCGAATGGACTTTGACGTTTAGCTTGATACCTCAGCTATGATCTTGTAACCTCGGCAGGATCTGGTAGATAGTCATGCTTCTTAGCCTTTTTTCATTTGTAGATGTCTGTACTCAGACAAGTTAAGCTTCCGCATGTGCTTGTTGTTTGTATGCTCTGTATGTTGGGTCATGAGACCTATGTTTGTATCACTTGGCTGCTCGGAGCCTAATGAATAAATACTCTGAGTCGTAGAGTCTTGTTGTGATGCCATGTTGTATTGCACATATTGAGCATATTGTGTGCATGATTGAAATGCTTGGTATGTGTGGGATCCGACAACCTAGTTGTTTATCCTTGGTAGCCTCTCTTATTGGGAAATGTAGTCTTGTGCTTCCATGAGCCATAGTAGTCCGCTACAGCCCGGTTCACTGGAGTCCTGCTAGCCCAGCACTACTGCTCCGGAACACTTGACTGGCCGGCATGTGATTCACTTCGTTCCTGTGTCTGTCCCTTCATGGAAATGTCACACGGTGACATCTGGAGTCCTGCCTAGCCTGCTACAGCCCGGGTTCCTGGAGTCCTATTAGCCCAGTGCTACAGCCCGGATTCGCACGCTGCTGACCGACATGCTTGATGTTGATTCATGTATGCCTGTCCCCGTAAGTTAGCGCCACTTTGGGTTCACGACTAGTCATGTCGGCCTGGGTTCTCTGTCATATGGATGCTAGCGACACTATCATATACATGAGCCAAAAGGCGCAAACAGTCCCGGGCCATGCTAAGGCGACACCCGTGGGAATACCGTGCATGAGGCCGCAAAGTGATATGAGGTGTTACCGGCTAGATCGATGTGACTTGGAATCGGGGTCCTGACAGCTTTGGTATCAGAGCCTGACTGCATGTAGGATTGCCAAGCCAACTGGTTGAAGTCGTGTCTAGAAATGCTTTAGTTATGTAAGGGAATTGATTGTGGATGGAACATAAGGCTCTTTTTACTCCTTATCCTCACGACCTTCTGATCTGAGTCATCTTATCTTTTCTATGGGGTTAAGAACTAGGCTTCTCTTCTATCTCTCAGGATGACGTGTTACTAAACCGTAGTTGCCTAGGATTGTTGAGTTCAAGCCTCAGTTCAGTTCCTACTACTTCCATATGTTCATAGCTGGCCTTAGAACCTTGAGTTTCTGATGTTGAGTGGCTATGCCACCATTTTTACAGGATGTCTCAAATCATTTTGAGCATTTACAGCTGTTATGCTGTCCGAGTCATCCAAGGTTTCTAAATAGTCTGATGCACTTGCAAATCTTTCCTACATGTTCCCGTTGTATTTTTTGGGCCAGATTAAGCACACTAATCGGTGTGTTGAGGTACTTTGTTGCCTTGACGTGTATGTTGGAGTTAGTATTATGACCTTAGGTGTCCTCGAGAACCACTCAGTAATTTAGCAATGTTTTCGTATCCCCAGTGTGATGATTCTGGCCATCATTCTTGAAAGCATCCTGTGATGCCATTTAGTAGTAGGTATTCTACTCCTGTGTTCTTGACCCAAGTATGACTCTGTTCACTTCGAGTTGATATTGTTGCTAGTTCCTTTAGGATATTAGTAACCTTTGCGATAGTCCTCGAGGTCCGTGGTATTTCCTTCTTCCAAATACCATGAACCATTAAGGCAAAAGTTCTTTGAACCAAAAGATCACCATTAGAGTACTCCTGAGGAGTTCTCCATTCATAATTGTGATTCTGCCAGCTCTACCTTTCTGCATGGGTTATCCGGAAGAAATATGTTGAACTCGTTCGACATACTAATCTATGCATCCACAACTCAGAAAGTTATATGTTCCTTTGAGTTGTCCCCTTCAGTTATATTCCGACCTTCATCTATCAATTGATAGTCAAGAGTATGTGAGCATTCGTTCATCGGTGCCTATTATTCTTGTGGTCCGTCGAGCCGTTCTATTTCAGAATGACTAGGAGAAACAAACTCCGGTACCTCATCCATATCTAGGATTGGGTCAAAGTAGTTGTATTCCGCAGATCAAAATGCCAATCCAGCTTTTGATTCTGTTCTACCCTGAAGTATTGCCCTCTTGATGCCAGGAATGTCATGATAATTGCACCAACTCTTATAAATTCTTGTTGAAGTGATACGTCTTGCCATCATTGTTGATTCCTCGGTTCCCGTGTTATTGTAACCGGAATGCTGACAAGTGAATTGTGATGTGTGAAATCAATACTCCTAGCAACCCTTTGCTTGGTAGTTAATGGACATTAATATCATCCTTAGTGTGCTGATTATTGAATCATCACCCTAAGGTTGATCGTGCTACCTAGTCCTTATCTCCTGGTGCACTCTTCGATCAACGGATTAGGATTTTACCAAACCCTTGCTCTTTTGATCATATCGTCTTGCCTTGAAAAGCAAGATTGATCTCGAGCTTAGTATCACGTCGGTGGTTCGTGATTTTTCGAATATCTTCTCGGAAGTATTACCAGGTTGTCACCTGACCGCTATGTGGAGTTCGTGATCAAGTTGGTTTCTTGCAAACCAGCCATTCTCCAAGAATCTGTGTCGGTTACCCCCTGAGCTAGTTGGTTAAGCTAAACAATAACTTGGAGAGTTGGAAGATAAAAGCTTGCCAGCTTAGTTCATCTCAAGGGATATATTTGTGTGTGTTGAAGATAAATGATATCTTCATCGATTGGTCCCTGTGATCAGTTGTTGGACCTATTGTCGTATCAAAACTTTGATTTGAGTATGGGCTATCATCAAATCAAATCAGAACCAACGATGTTCATAATGTTGTCTTACTCGTGGTTGATCCCTCAAGCATACACCATTATATCTTTTGGGTCTGACCAATGCTATCACTTGTTCACATAATTATGGAATTCCATCTCCATGAAAACCTGCATGAATTGTGGTTGAGCCCATCAGCAACACTGCTACCTTCTCCATGATTCGTGTTGAACATCCAACTAGTATTGGAAACTTTATAAGCATTATATTCATGTTTCGTTCATGAAGCATATGTTTGGATGAAAAAAGTGACTACCTCTGATTCACGTGCATTTGGTGAAAGTTGCCGCCGTGAATTCAAGAAAGTTAGTTTTGCTTCCTATGGAATCATCCCAAGTTAGTCATGCACATGTGTGAAGTATTCTATGGTTTGGAGACTTGCAACCTTCATTCTATATGCATCCCTAGCACACGAAGCCACTGATTGATTTGTTCAAGGATAAGAAGTTCAAATACTATTCCCGAAGGGCCCAGACGGACATGCACAAGAATTCTTTATTTCAATGATGGTTCCAATCAGAACTCGGTAGTGTTTCGTTGTAAGACTACCATGTGGTCATGCTTGTCTGCGACAACGTGTTCACATGCGAGTAGCAGAACCCGCTCATGTCTTGGAGCTTGCTATCATAGTTCATCTCCCGAGAATCTTGCAACATCATCTCGTCAATTTGGGTTGCAACTCTTCTTTTCAGACATGTTGAGTCTGAAGTATCCTGTTTCTAACCAGATCTGAATCTCAGGCAGATATGATCGTTGGAACATTCCCACCATTTGCATTTTGTTCCCAGCTTGCACCCCATTGTGCCAATCCAACCATGGGTTGACCTCCTGGTAATTACTACTCAGGATTATCTTCAAAGTGGGCTTACTATGGGTCCATCCATCTCCAATGATAAGCAAAAATCACTCATTGCATTGTCTTCAACAAGGTAGTCCACATCATCCATTCTAGCCTGAGTATGCCATTTCTCCGTACACCTTTGACCGGTCATTTGTAATTTTCCTTAGGATGGTTTAGAGAGTTTCAATGATCTATGTATCAAAAGTAATTCTTTTTGCCATTTAAGGGAATAATTCTATGAGTCACCTCCTCTAAGATGTCTCGTTGTGGTATCATGGCAACTCAACTCCTCGCTACGTTGACAGTCGTTCACCACCTTCTTAAGTGTGGTATTGTTGCCTACCTAGTGAATCTTCGTCATCTATTTCACTCCATCCCTATGGATGTATGTTTCGTGTCTTAGCTCGAGAGATGCTCAACATCTCATTCCGTGAATTGATCGTGAGTTGCTCGATCTTTAAGAAGATCGATTCCTATGGAGTTGTCTTTGTCCTCGCGTTTGTTGAAGAACTCGAAAGCAGAGTTGTCAAGATCAAGATGATGCAAGGAATCGATGCTCCTATGAGGTGCAAGTTGGATCATGAAGATCGTGTTAGCTTGTGTCCCTCTGTCTTCTTACTTCACGACTTGAATCTCGGGACGAGATTCTTGTTTAGTGGGGGTGAGTTGTCACAGCCTTAAAATTGTTTGTAATTAGTTGCATCTGCATCCATGCATCATGTTTAATTTCAAAGGAAGTTTGAATTGGGGATGACCAAGCCCTAGCACTAAACCAATTCAAATAGGTTCAACTAAAAATATTTTTTCAATGAACCCAAATGGCCTTAAAAATGTTCATCATTTTTGGAAAACGCTGGAAACAGTAACCAGAGATGATGCACATTTTTCCATGACATTTTGGATCTTTGAACTAATACATATTGTATTTGAGTTGGAGCAAATATATGTTATAAATATATTTAATGCTTCAATAATTCTGTTATTTTGTGACGGGCTCTAGAATATTCCTTTCAGTCCCTGCAAAAACTATCATAAGAAAAAAATGATTTAGTGCTTGAACTAAATCAAAACAGATTGAAACAATAGAAAACAGTAATTACAATAGAAAACAGAGGAGGGAGTACATGTAACTTACCTAGCCCACGAGAGAAGCCAGCCCACCAGGCCCATGTGCCAATCATCCTCCTCCTTGCGCCAGAAGGACGCCGGGCGTGTGCCCGACGCGCACCGGCCACCTCCACCTTGCCTGCCTGTCTCCTCGCCGCCCGGAAGTGCCTAGAGGACGCCACGCACCCCCCTGGACCACTCTCACTCTCTCCTGTGCTCATCCTCTCCTCTGCCGCCCTCTCCTCTCCCGTGACCGAACGCTGCCATCACCATCGCTCGTCGTCGCCGTAGCCACAACCACCCCCTCGCCTCTCCGACGTGTCCCTGAGCTCTGCCACGACCTTGTTATCCTCCCCGCCGATTCGAGCAACGCCGGACGCCCCGAAGCGACATCCACGCCATCTTCTTCAACCTCGGCTCTCCGAGATCGACCCCGCCGCTCCGTCCGATCTAGAGCTTCCCTGGGCCGGCTGAGCTGCTCATCTGGACCAATATGAGCACCTACCCTTCCCCTTGCTCACCCCCTCCCTTCCCGTTCGCTAGCTGCCGTCCCCGCGAACCCGAGCTCTGGTCGCTGCCATGGCCGGTGAGCTCCGTGCTTCCGAGCCCCTCCACCCCAACCAGTTGCTCCTGCGTGGTTTTGCTGCTCTTTACGTGCTGCCTAGCGCCTCCGTTCGCTCTCCCTCGAACTGTAGGACGCACCCGCGCATAGCCGTGCTCCGGCCGCCGTGGTTGTCATTACTGTCGCCGCTGCAGACCGACCCAGCACCGCACACGGCCACCAATCGATGCGCCTCCTCGCGCAACAGCCGTAGAGACCAACCCCGCCTCCTCCCATCGCCGGAATCGCCGGAACGAGTGTCGCCGCTGCATCTGTGTGTCACCGGCGGTTAGCCGCCGACATGGCCACTTAATTAGTACCTAAACACCCAGCTAATCACTCCCTAGAGCCACTGCCAAGTGGGCCCCCGTGCCTAAATTAATTAGTTTAACTTCTCTGTTAAACTAGCACTAATCTCAGAGGGCCCCGCCTGTCACCTTTGACTTGGCCATGTCAGCATTGACCGGGTCCCACGTGTCAACCTTTTTAGTTGACTCTATGTCACTAACCGGTGGGCCGTACTGGTCAGGTTTGACCTGGACCAGCACGTTGACCTGCTGACCTCACTGATATGTCATGCTGACGCAGTAGATATTTTCTGGGATTTATCTAAATCAGAAATGATTTATTTTTTTCAGAAAATATCCAAAACTTCAAAAATCCATAGAAATTAATCTATAACTCCACATGAAATAATTTTTATATATGAAAAATTATCAGAAAAATTCAAGGAATCCATTTGTACCATTTTCATGCATGTTTGAACAATGTTTGTCCTCTGTTTTGGACAAAACAAATAAAGGGCATTTAAATAATCATATATGGAGTTGGAATTTGAATCATGTATTCAAACCAACTTCATTTAAATCATAGCTAGATGCATTAGCTCAAATCACAACATATTGCCATGTCATGATCATGCATCATATTGTGGCATTGCATTGATTGTGTTCTTTCTCAGTTGCCGGTGATTGTCCCCTATCAGTAGACGACGTTCCGACGATGAGATCAATGACACCGATGAAGAACTATACTATCTTCAAAAGTGCCAGGCAAGCAAAACCCCCTTGTTCATTCTGATACAATCCCACTCTCTCGCTCATGCTCTCTTTTACTGCATTAGGACAACAATGATTCAACTGTTACATGCTGCGGTAGTTGAACCCCTTTCCTTTGCATGACCTGTCATTGCCACAGTAAATAGATGAAACCCACTAGCATGAGTAGGAGTTGTTTGAGCCCTGGTGTGCCTAGTCATTCATGCTTGTTTGGCATGCCTGCTATTGCTTAGATTTGAGTCAGGCCTGATTCATCGGGAATGAATTGGAATGGTGATGAACATGTCCTACTGTGTGTGAGCTAAGTGTGTGAACACGATTTGGTAAAGGTAGCGGTGAGAGGCCATGTAGGAGTACATGGTGGGTTGTCTCATTGCAGCTAGGGGTGGGCATTTAAACCGAAGACTGAACTACCGAATCGTAAAAACCGAGACCGAGCCCGAACTGACCGAAACCGAGAAGTTCAGTCGTTACTTCGGTGAAAGCTTGTGAAAAACCGAAGTAGTTTCGGTAAGTTCGGCCATGACCCTCGGTCACCCGAAAGAACCGAGATATGTCATACGTGCACGTCTATGTAGTCCAAATCTGAGAAACAACCCACCTAATTGCCTAACTCCATGATCCACCCGATCTCCCCAAAAAAGTACTATATCCACTCGATGCTTTAACCTAGCCGCCAGCGTTCCCCTCGAAAGAAAAAAATAGCCGCCGTGCTATCTGCTACTTTGGCCAGCGGCGGCTGCGGACTCGCATGCTATCTTCCCCGGCCAGTGGCGGCAGCCCAGGAGCGGCATTATCTGTTCCCTGCTTCTTCCTCGTCCACTAGCGCTTCCTTTGCACTACATCTTCTTCTTTTTACCTATCTCTTTTTTACCATCCCGTTGGGGATTGTTTCTTGATTTCTTTCGATGTGTTCACGTTCTCACAAGAAATTGACTGCTACACGCGATGCTCTTGCATCTGATATGTTTCCTTTCTTGTTCGAGTGGTGAGGGGCTGCTCAAATTTAGACAGAACTCTCCACAGATTCCTATTGTCGGGCATTGCTTTAGCTTTGTTCGGTTGAACCGAGAACCGACCCGAAATACCGGTGGACCGAAGTCATCGGTTATTGTTTTTCTAAGAAACCGATCGGTCAACAAAGTAAGAAAACCAAAATTTTTATTAACCGAGAAAACCGAACCGAATGGTTCGGTCTAACCGAACGCCCAGCCCTAATTGCAGCTGTCCTTAGGAACTAAGTTCTGTGTTTGTGATCCATGAACAGTTACTACCACACATTGGGTTCTGGTAACTTGACCCCTCTCGACTTATTAATCAACTCGATCTCTGTCCAGGAGTTGCAACTAGTTTCTGGTGTTTGTAGGTAGTGTTAGTAGTCTACCAAGTGGCACCCGGTCCAGGTGGGCTTGGGACAGACTAGGCACAGTGGCACGGTGTACCAAGTGGCACCCGGATGGTGGGCTTGGGAACCCTGGACACATCGTTTGGGGCTATGAGCGACACCCCGGCCGGATCCCCTTGCGGATGGAACCCAAATAGGCGATAAACCTAGACTAGAGACTTGTTGGTTAGTCAGGTCGTGGCCGACTCCCACGCCAGGCTTCCGCTTGAAGGTTGCCGAGATACACGATGTGTACATGGTGGTAAGTGGTGAGAGCATGTGTGAAGAAGTACACCCCTGCAGGGTTAACATTATCTATTCGAATAGCCGGATTCCTTGGATATGGAAACTTGGACCCCTTGCATAGTTCATAGACAAGTGAAAGTGGATACTCTCAAATGTGCAAGATAAGCGTGAGTGCTATGGATGGCGTTCTCGTAGGGAGACGGGAGTGGATCCATAGTGGAGTATTGATATGGTGAATATGTGGACTCGTGTGCGCCACCTCAAAAGAGTTACTTGCAGTCGTAGTTCAGGATAGCCACCGAGTCAAAGCTGGCTTGCTACAGTTAAACTCCACCACCCCTTTGTTGATACCGATGCATATGTAGATAGTTCTGATGTAAGTCTTGCTGGGTACATTTGTACTCACGTTTGCTTAATTTATGTTTTTGCAGAGAGACTTCAGTCTCACTAGTACATTCGGCAGGATCTGGTAGATAGGCAGGCTTCTTAGCCTTTTTTCATTTGTAGATGTATGTACTCAGACAAGTTAAGCTTCCGCATGTGCTTGTTGTTTTTATGCTCTGTATGTTGGGTCATGAGACCCATGTTTGTATTACTTAGCTCCTCGGAGCCTAATGAATAAATACTCTGAGTCGTAGAGTCTTGTTATGATGCCATGCTGTATTGCACATATTGAGCATATTGTGTGCATGATTGAAATGCTTGGTATGTGTGGGATCCGACAACCTAGTTGTTTATCCTTGGTAGCCTCTCTTATGGGGAAATGTAGTCTTGTGCTTCCATGAGCCATAGTAGTCCGCTACAGCCCGGTTCACCGGAGTCCTGCTAGCCCAGCACTACTGCTCCGGAAGACTTGACTGGCCGGCATGTGATTCACTTCGTTCTTGTGTCTGTCCCTTCGGGGAAATGTCACGTGGTGACATCCGGAGTCCTGCCTAGCCTGCTACAGCCCGGGTTCCCGGAGTCTTGTTAGCCCAGTGCTATAGCCTGGATTCGCACGCTGCTGACCGACATGCTCGATGTGGATTCATGTATGCCTGTCCCCGTAAGTTAGTGCCACTTTGGGTTCACGACTAGTCATGTCAGCCCGGGTTCTCTGTCATATGGATGCTAGCAACACTATCATATACGTGAGCCAAAATGCGCAAACGGTCCCGGGACATGGTAAGGCGACACCCGTGGGAATACCGTGCATGAGGCCGCAAAGTGATATGAGGTGTTACCGGCTAGATCGATGTGACTTGGAATCGGGGTCCTGACAAGTTTGGACCGTATACTCGATCGCTCGTGCCAAATACACGGCACCCCCGACAAGCCAGCCAACCACACTGTCGGTGTCAAAATCGGTGGATCTCGGGTAGGGGGTCCCGAACTGTGCGTCTAAGGCGGATGGTAACAGGAGGCAGGGGACAAGATGTTTTACCCAGGTTCGGGCCCTCTTGATGGAGGTAAAACCCTACGTCCTGCTTGATTATTCTTGATAATATGAGTAGTACAAGAGTAGATCTACCACGAGATCGGAGAGGCTAAACCCTAGAAGCTAGCCTATGGTATGATTGTCTGTTGTCCTACGGACTAAAAACCCTCCGGTTTATATAGACACCGGAGGAGGCTAGGGTTACACAAGGTCGGTTACAAAGGAGGAGATATCCATATCCGTATTACCTAGCTTGCTTTCCAGGCCAAGTAGAGTCCCATCCGGACACGGGACGAAGTCTTCAATCTCGTATCTTCATAGTCCAACAGTCCGGTCAAAGGATATAGTCCGGCTGTCCGGAGACTCCCTAATATAGGACTCCCTCAGTAGCCCCTGAACCAGGCTTCAATGACGATGAGTCCGGCGCGCAGTGTTGTCTTCGGCATTGCAAGGCGGGTTCCTCCTCCGAATACGCCACGGAAGATTTTGAATACAAGGATAGTGTCCGACCCTGCAAAATAAGTTCCACATACCACCGTAGAGAGAATAATATTTCCACAAATCTAATCTACTGATGCGTTTTGGCAGCATGACATCACGCCACGGCCCAGTGATTATTGAACCGTTTTTCTTTAACTAGCCCCGCACATAACGCGAGGCGGTTTCTTGACACGTCTTGTCAAAGCAGAGATCATGTTCCCCTTATCACGGGATTCTCATCAATACGGACGTGGGTAACCCAACTGCGCCACCAATTATGATGCTTGGGGGATAAGCGAGTTTTACCAGGCTAGTGGGGGCGCATAGTTTCATCCGCCCTTATAAAAGGATAAGGTCTCACCTTTTTCTACCCACGCCTTCTTCCTCCTTGCTCATCCATTCTCGCGCACTCGAGCTCCAACGCCCAAGTCCACATCCTTCTCCTCAACTCTCTCCAAACATGTCCGGAGCGGGAGGCAAGTGGATGGCCTCCTCCATCATGGAGGGACACATCAAAAAGCTACGTGGAGCTGGATACTTAGCCGCGGATATCGCACACCCGCTGCTAGCCGCAGGGCAGGTAGTCCCTACCCCAGAACCTCACGAAAGGGTGGTTTTCCTCCCCCACTTCGTCCGCGGACTGGGGTTTCCCCTTCATCCATTCGTCTGTGGCCTAATGTTCTATTATGGGATGGACCTTCATGATCTGGCCCCGAATTTTATCCTCAACATCTCGGCGTTCATCGTCGTGTGTGAGGCTTTCCTCCGCATCCGGCCCCACTTCGGCATGTGGCTGAAGACCTTCAATATCAAGCCGAAGGTGGTTGGCGGCCAACAAGCGGAATGCGGCGGAGCCATGGTGGGCAAAATGTCCAACGTTATATGGCTGAAGGGCTCCTTCGTGGAGACCATAAAGGGGTGGCAATCGGGGTGGTTCTACATCACCGAGCCGCGCGACACCAACTGGGTGGTGGCCCCCAAGTTTCGATCCAGAATCCCCACGCGGCTCACTTCCTGGAAGGAGAAGGGCATGTCCTGGGGTTCATCAGTGGAGTTGGACGGACTCCAGAAGTGTATCCGGAACATGACAAGCAAGAAACTTAAGCTTGTCAACATAGTCCAGGTCATGCTCTTCCGCCGGATCCTCCCATGTCAACAACGGGATTTCAACTTATGGGAGTTCGACCTGGCCCAGCACCAACTCTAAGTGAGCTATTCGACACGACGCATAAGGTCGTCTAGAGGGTGCTGTTCAAGGTCGCCGAGGTCCCTCCTTCTCTTACCGAGGACCGCGGGCTAAGCGTGAAGCGCCCTGCGAATCCGGTAAGTTATGTACATCTGGTAGGGTGTTTATTTCCCATAGCTTAACCATGTGCGGGGTCTGAGCTCCCATGCCTTTAATAGGACTGGGTGGAGACATCGGAGTAGATTAACTGTCCAGCCCCTCTGCCCGAAGACCCTGCAGACGCTCTCCTGACGAAGATGCGGACTCCGACTCCTTATGAGGTGCCGGAGAAGACCAAGAAGAAGGCCAAGGGAACCCAAAAGAGTTCCCGATGCTAGGTGGTATCGGACTCATCGTCTGATACCTCCGAGGCACACTCCTCCCATGAAAACGAGGGGGAGGAAGACGAAGATTCTCCCCCTCCAGCTGGGGGAGACAAGAAAAGGAAGGCCGCCCCAACCAGGGAGGCCGAAGGGTCCAAGAAGGGAAGGACTCTCCTTCCGGACTGCTCCACCACCCCGCCGACGGCGAAGACGAGTGGCTGCTCAGGGCCAAGCCCTTGGCGAAGTCGTAAGTATTCGGATACTAGAGTAACTCATAGCATACCTTTGTCGCACTGCTTCTCCTAACGTCGAATATGATTATGCAGTCAGCCCCAAGCCCGTATCGACGTATCATCGTCGGACGGTTCCTTGGACTCATCGAACATGAATAGTGATACACTTCCAACAACCCCCTCTCCTTGCCCTATGGACAATGCCGACGTATTATCTCAAGGGGCACCGAGCCGGGGGGAGACAGTCCCAGAGGCGCCTCAAGGCGACCTTCCGGACTCCAGGAGCAAAGGGAGCAAGGCTCCCGGGGGCTCCAAGTTCGGCCCTCAGCCGAACGCTGCGCCGGAACCTCCAATGGTTCCGGACTCGGGCAGGCGCCCCCCTTCCAAAAGGGGCAAGCCATCCGTGTCGGTGACCTCTGTCCACCCAGAGGCACCGGACGACCTACTGGGAGCGCTTCGCGGCGCTTCCATCGATGAAGAGCATCGCACTATTATGAGTGCGGTGATCAAGAAGGTTCAGTCCGCCAAGAGCAGACTGACTGAAGCATGTGCCAGCCTTCTAACAGGCTTTGAGGTAAGTATTTAAAATATAGGAAAATATTACCGCATAGACAATAGCCCCTGATGCTCTGTTTGGAGTTCACAAAGAAAAGCTGAATAGAGGATCAAATAATATCTGCAGGAGTCTAATATAAGTATGTCTGTATGCGTATGCAGGCTTCGCTGCTGACCTCTGCCGCACTGACTGCGGGGGTCGCTGCACTGAAGCAGGACCTCGAGCAGTCCGAGAAAGAGCTCGGCCTTGCCAAGAGGCAGCTCGAGGAGAACAAAGGTAAGTAATACCTTGTCTATATAAAAAAGAAAATGTGGTTGCTAAATGACAGGATCATCATGAATGTGCCAGGGGCCACGACCGAAGTGGCGACCCTGAAGCAAGCGCTGTCCAAGGCTGAAAACAAAGCGGCCGAGGAGCGCACCGAGCGGGAAAAACAAGAGGCACGGGTGGGCGAGGTGCAGCAAGAGCTCCAGGCTCTCGTGAAGAAGCACGAGGCTTTGGAGCTTGACTCGAAGATGCGAGAGTCTGAGCTTGCCGCAGCCCTCGGGAGCACAAAGCATGCCAAGGCTGAAGCCCAAAAGGCCCTCCAAGAAATTGAGGCGATGAGGAAGATAGCGGTGGGTAAGGCATTCAATATGCAAAGCAAGCATGTGAAAGTAAATTACTTGTTACTTACCCGAATCCGGAGCTCTCCAGGAGCATTCGTAGATTTGCCCCGCAGCGTGTCGGATGCCGTGAAGTATTACTAGGCCGAGGAGGGAAGCTCGACGGAGAAGTTGTTCTGGTCTCAGTATACTGGGACCGAACACCCGATGCCTATGAGCGACCAGCTGAAGCAACTGGCCGAGCTGCACAAGGCGGCCGATCAGGCCATGAGGGGCCTTATAGTCCGGATGTGGCCTGGCGACTCCCTTCCCAACAGCTACTTTCGGCCTGGTGAGGTGGCTTGTGGATGTCCGCCCATGGCTAGAAGTCATAAAGCGGTCCGTCTGCATGGAAGGTGCACGCCGGGCTTTTGCCCGTGCGAAGGTGCACTGCGCCAAGATGGACGCCGAGAAGCTGGTGAAGGAGGGGCTGCCGCAGGGCAAGGAGCATCGCCACCCCGAAATGTATTAAGAGGGTGTCCTGAAGGGTCCCCGTCTTGTAGCGGACGAGTGTGTGAAGGATGTAATATTTGAATGAACTTGGTCATGTGATCCTGTATTATGAAAACTTGTTCATATGCGCTATGCAACGCTTGTGTGAATTTAAAATATTACCTTCTGTGTGACTGTTTATCAAATCTGAGAGATGGCCAGTCGTCGGCTTCTGCCCCCCATGCCACGAGTGTTGGGCATTCGGGATAAACCTGAGCACTCTTTTTCCCATTGTTGGGTCCTTCGAGGGAGGTGCTCGGCACAACGAACAAGGCAATCGGACAATAATGCTTTATCACTCTCACTTAGCCATAGAAGTCTACAATTTTAAATTTTGGCGAAGCCCCTAGTATTCGGAAGGCCGAATTCGGGGCGCTATACACGCCTTAAGCCGGACAAAGCCGACTCCTCGCTCTAAGCGGCATAAGTCTTTAGGGACTCGAGACCTCTCGAACAGCGACCAGCTCTCGCCTTATCATGACAGTCAGTTTTAGCTTTCTCTACTGAGGTGCTTAGCCCAGCTGAACCGGGCACAATCGCAGTAGTTCTCCTAGTGCTACCTTAGCCGATATAGTAGAACGTAAGGTGCCAAAACATGGGAGCCGGGCAAACCCAACTATTGACCCAAGACATGATTCGGAGCTGATGCATATAATGCTATAAGTTCGGGGTGCCGCGCTGTCAAAAGTGTTCGGACTTCTCACACCGTATTATGGGGTATGCTTAAGCCACTGGTGTATTGGCCGTACCAGAGTGTACGGGTGCTTAATGTCATGAATGAACATATATATATAAAGAAGAATAGAGAATGCGATAATAGTCTAGTGCTATGCATTGTTTATTCGAAAAGGTGCATCGAAGCAGAATGATACAAGTAGTGCGATGAGAAAAAAGTAGGACTATTTGACATGTCCCCTCCAAGGGCAAAGCTGAGGAATGGTATTTAAAGCAAGTATTTCATTCGTTATCAAAATCCACCTGGGAGTTCCGTGGTGCGACGTAGCTTTCTGCCTCCTTGGTTGTTGTATCGTGTGTCCGGCAATCGTACTGCCAGACGGGGCTTCTAGAGATTGAAGTCCTGAAAGAAAGAAAAATCACAAAGTGGGAAGCCCCTAGTGCGGTTGAGCCGCGCCTTCGGGCGTGTCGTAGTCGTGCCCCCCTCCCCACCTGTGCCCGTGGTATTTTCAATGCGTAATTATGTACGTGTGGCACGGATTTCGCCGTTTGGCTGGGACTGGGGTGGGAGCCGTGTGGCTATGCAAGCTCGGAACGTGCCAGGCGGTCTTGTTGCCGATTACTCCAGGCGCGCTTGAAGGTGTCCGGGTCCTTAATCGCCGAACTGGTGGATTGCCTTAAGAGGCTGCTTTGTGCTTCTGCTGCGAGGGCCGCAGTGTGCTCCTTTGTGCAGAGAGAGCGCTCTGTGTTTCCATTAACTGTGATGACCCCCTGAGGTCTTGGCATCTTGAGCTTGAGGTATGCATAATGCGGTACCGCATTGAATCTCACAAATGCGGTTCGCCCGAGTAGTGCATGATAGCCACTGCGGAACGGGACTATATTGAAAATTAACTCCTTGCTTTGGAAGTTATCCGGGGATCCGACGACCACTTCCAGTGTGCCTGAGCCTGTGCAATGGGCCTCTACACCTGGTATGACGCCTTTGAAGGTCGTTTTTGTGGGTTTGATCCTTGAGGGGTCTATACCCATTTTGCGCAATGTGTCCTGATAAAGCAGGTTCAGGCTGCTGCCGCCGTCCATAAGGACTCGAGTGAGGTGAAATCCATCGATGATTGGGTCTAGAACAAGTGCGGCGAATCCGCCATGACGGATACTAGTGGGTGGTCCCTGCGATCGAAGGTGATCAGACAGGAGGACCATGGGTTGAACTTTGGGGCAACTGGCTCCAACACATATATGTCCCTTAGCGCACGCTTCCGCTCCCTCTTGGGGATGTGGGTCGCGTATATCATGTGCATCGTCCGCACTTGTGGGGGAACCTCTTCTGTCCTCCGGTGTTCGGCAGCCAGGGCTCCTCCTCGTCATCGATGTAACCCTTTATCTTTGTTTTCAGCGTTTAACTTGCCGGCCTACTTGAACACCCAACAATCCATGTTGGTGTGGTTGGCTGGCTTGTCGGGGGTTCCGTGTATTTGGCACGAGTGATCGAGTATACGGTCCAAACTGGACGAGCCCAGAGTGCTTCTTTTGAATGGATTTTTCCGCTGACCGGGTTTAGAGCTTTTGAATCCGGCATTGACTGTCGTATCCTCGGTATTGTCGTTGTTGATGCGGCACTTGTGTTTGTTGCGACATGACCTGCCATTGCCATCCTTGGTATCCGAAGTACCATGGTTCTTTGATATGTTATTGCTGCGAGCCAACCAGCTGTCTTCTTCCGCGCAAAAGCGGGTCATGAGTGTCATGAGGGCTGCCATAGATTTCGGCTTTTCCTAGCCAAGGTGCTGGGCGAGCCACTCGTCGCGGATGTTGTGCTTAAAAGCTGCTAGGGCCTCTGCATCCGGACAGTCGACGATTTGATTTTTCTTTGTCAGGAGCCGTGTCCAGAATTGCCTGGCTGATTCCTCTGGCTGCTGAATTATGTGGCTCAAGTCATCGGCATCTGGTGGTCGCACATAAGTGCCCTGGAAGTTGTCGAGGAATGCGGCTTCCAGATCTTCCCAACAGCCAATGGATTCTGCTGGCAGGCTGTTGATCCAATGCCGAGCTGGTCCTTTGAGCTTGAGTGGGAGGTATTTGATGGCGTGTAGATCATCACCGCGGGCCATGTGGATGTGCAAGAGGAAGTCCTTGATCCATACAGCAAGATCTGTTGTGCCGTCGTATGATTCGATATTTACGGGGTTTGAAACCCTCTGGGATTTGGTGATCCATTACTTCGTCTGTGAAGCATAGGGGGTGTGCGGCGCCTCTGTACTGGGCTATATCACGACGCAGCTCAAATGAGTCTTGTCCGTTGTGTTCGGCCCGGCCGGATTTACTTTTGTTGTATCCGGCGTGACGGTTATCGTCTCGCGTAGTGGCGCGCCCTCGTGATCCGTAGATCGATCTTGCATGTTTTTCTTTGTCCTCCAATACGTCTTGCAGGTCTAGCGTGTTTCCCCATGCCTTGTCATTTTTATTTGAGTGGCGTCGGGGTGCGGGCTGAGTTTTTGGCTGAAATGCCTCTCTGTCGCGGCCACGAGGTGGCCGATCAGCTGCATCGTATGCTGGAGATGTAGGTTTGAATGCTTCCTCCTCCAGTCGGGGTAGCAACCTATGCTTTAGGTAACTCTTGGAGGGGCGTTCGAGTTCATATTCCTCGGCCGCAAGGACTTCAGTCCATCTGTCAGCTAGCAAATCTTGATCAGCTTGAAGCTGCTGCTGCTTTTTCTTAAGTCTATTTGCCGTGGCTATAAGTCGGCGCTTGAAGCGCTCTTGTTTGATGGGATCCTCAGGCACGACAAATTCGTCATTGTCGATGCTTGCCTCGTCTTTGGAGGGAGGCATGTAATTATCATCCTCCGCCTCTCCATCTGCCGCTCTCTCGGGAGGGCTGGCTTCTCCATCCTCCTGCTCTAAATCTTGCTGGAGGGGATTGTTGTCATCTTTAGCACTGTCTGGAGTGCTATTATCTCCTATGCCGGTGTCATCGCTTTTGCTTTGGCGAGACTTAGAGCGGCGCCGCCGACGTCGGCGCTTGGGCTGCTTCTTGGAGGGGTCATCCTCCGCTGTCTTGTCGCCATTGCCTTCTTTGGGTGTGTCCACCATGTATATATCATATGATGAGGTGGCTGTCCAGTGCCCTGTGGGCAGTGGTTCCTCTTCGTCTCTCGCATCGTTGTCCATACCGTCGATGTCTTCGGAGTCGAAGTCGAGCATGTCGGTCAAATTTTCGATAGTGGCTACTAAGTGGGTCGTGGGTGGGCGGCGAATTTCTTCGTCATCCGCATCCCAATCCTGCCGAACATAGTTCGGTCAGGACTCTCCTGATAGGGAGAGAGGCCTTAATGAGTTCGATATGTCGCCGAAAGGTGAGTGCTGAAAGATATCCGCGAAGGTGAACTCCATGCTCGGCGCCCAGTCGGATTTGACAGGCACGGGCGCAGGCGGTTCGGAGTCCGTGGCCGGGGAAGAATCCAGTTGTTCGGCGTCACGGCTCCCGTGAAGGGTAAGGTCGATCCTCGGCTCGATTGCCGTTGAGAATACGGCCTCTGTGGCAGGGTCTATCCACCCGTCCATGGATGGAGCAATTGGTCCGAATTGAGGGTCGGAGCAGTTGCCGGTGTGGTCTCCTAAACACTGTCCGATGGTAGAGCTAAATCGTGCTCATCGTGACCGTGCGGCGCACTCGGCAGGGGCTCGAATCTGTCGAAGATCAGGTCTCCGTGGATGTCAGCCGCGTACTTTAAGCTTCCAAACCTGACCTGGTGGCCAGGGGCATAACTCTCGATCTGCTCCAGATGGCCAAGCAAGTTGGCCCGCAGTGCGAAGCCACCGAATACAAAGATCTGTTCGGGGAGAAAAGTCTCACCCTGGACTGCATCGCTATCGATGACCGAAGGAGCCATCAAGCCTAACGGTGACGACACAGAGGAACTCTCAATGAAAGCACCAATGTCGGTGTCAAAACCGGCGGATCTCGGCTAGGGGGTCTAGAACTATGTGTCTAAGGCGGATGGTAACAGGAGGCAGGGGACACGATGTTTTACCCAGGTTCGGGCCCTCTTGATGGAGGTAAAACCCTACGTCCTGCTTGATTATTCTTGATAATATGACTAGTACAAGAGTAGATCTACCACGAGATCGGAGGGGCTAAACCCTAGAAGCTAGCCTATGGCCTATGGTATGATTGTCTGTTGTCCTATGGACTAAAAACCCTCCGGTTTATATAGACACCGGAGGAGGCTAGGGTTACACAAGATTGGTTACAAAGGAGGAGATGTCCATATCCGTATTGCCTAGCTTGCCTTCCACGCCAAGTAGAGTCCCATCCAGACACGGGACGAAGTCTTCAATCTCGTATCTTCATAGTCCAACAGTCCGGCTGTCCGGAGACCCCCTAATCCAGGAATCCCTCACACACCAACAGGGATTGTTGGGTGTTCAAGCAGGCCGGCAAGTTAAACACCGAAAACAAACATAAAGGGTTACATAGCGATGACGAGGAGGAGCCCCGGCCACCTCACACCGGAGGACAGAAGAGGTTCCCCCCACAAGTGCGGATGGTGAACATGATATACACGACCCACATCCCCAAGAGGGAGCGGAAGCATGCGCTAAGGGACATATATGTGTTGGAGCCAGTCACCCCAAAGTTCAACCCATGGTCCTACTGTCCGATCACCTTCGATCCCAGGGACCACCCCACTAGTATCCTTCATGGCAGATTCGCCGCAGTGGTCCTAGACCCAATCATCGACAGATTTCACCTCACTCGAGTCCTTATGGACGGCGGCAGCAGCCTGAACCTGCTTTATCAGGACACAGTGTGCAAAATGGGTATAGACCCCTCAAGGATCAAACCCACAAAATGACATTTAAAGGCGTCATACCAGGTGTAGAGGCCCATTGCACAGGCTCACTCACACTGGAAGTGGTCTTCGGATCCCTGGATAACTTCCGAAGTGAGGAGTTAATCTTTGATATAGTCCCATTCCGAAGTGGTACCGCATTGCGAGATTCAATGTGGTACCGCATTATGCATACCTCAAGCTCAAGATGCCAGGACCTCGGGGGCTCATCACAGTCAATGGAAACACAGAGCGCTCTCTCCGCACGGAGGAGCACACTGTGGCCCTCGTAGCAGAAGCGCAAAGCAGCCTCTTAAGGCAATCCACCAGTTCGGTGATTAAGGACCCGGACACCTTCAAGCGCGCCCGGAGTAATCGGCAACAAGACCGCCTGGCACGTTCCGAGCTCGCATAGCAACGCGGCCCCCACCCCAGTCCCAGCCAAACGGCAAAATCCATGCCACACGTACATAATTACACAATGAAAATACCATGGGCACAGGTGGGGAGGGGGCACGACTACGGTATTTATATGTTCATTCATGACATTAAGCACCCGTACACTCTGGTATGGCCAATACGCCAGGGGCTTAAGCATACCCCATAATACGGCGTGAGAAGTCCGAACACTTTCGACAGTGCGGCACCCCGAATTTATAGCATTATATGCATCAGCTCCGAATCATGTCTTGGCTCAATAGTTGGGTTTTCCCGGCTCCCATATTTTGGTACCTTACGTTCCGCTATAGGCTAAGGTAGCACTGGGAGAACTACTGCGATTGTGCCCCGGTTCAGCTGGGCTAAGCACCTCAGTAGAGAAAGCTAAAACCTAAAACTGACTGCCATGATAAGGCGAGAGTTGGTCGCTATTCGAGAGGTCTCGAGTACCTAAAGACTTATGCCGCTTAGAGCGACCAGTCGGCTTTGTCCGGCTTAAGGCGTGTATAGAGCCCTGAATTCGGCCTTCTGAATACTAGGGGCTTCACCAAAATTTAAAATTGTAGACTTCTATGGCTAAGTGAGAGTGATAAAGCATTATAGTCTGATTGCCTTGTTCGTTGTGCTGAGCACCTCCCTCAAAGGACCCAACAATGGGAAAAGGAGTGCTCAGGTTTATCCCGAACACCCCAGCACTCGTGGCATGGGGGCAGCAGCCGACGACTGGCCATCTCTCAGATTTGATAAACAGCCGCACAGAAGGTAATATTTTAAATTCAAACAAGCGTTGCATAGCGCATAGGAACAAGTTTTCATAATACAGGATCACACGAGCAAGTTCATTCAAATATTACATCCTTCGCACACTTGTCCGCTACAAGACGGGCACCCTTCAGGACACCCTCATAATATATTTCGGGGTGGCGATGCTCCTTGCCCTGCGGCGGCCCCTCCTTCACCAGCTTCTCGGCGTCCATCTTGACCCAGTGCACCTTTGCACGGGCAAAAGCCCGGCGTGCACCTTCGATGCAGACAGACCGTTTTATGACTTCCAGCCGTGGGCAGGCATCCATAAGCTGCCTCACCAGGCCGAAGTAGCTATTGGGAAGGGAGTCGCCAGGCCACATCCGGACTATAAGGCCCCTCATGGCATGTTCGGCCGCCTTGTGCAGCTCGACCAGTTGCTTCAGCTTGTCGCTCATAGGCATCGGGTGTTCGGTCCCTATATACTGAGACTAGAACAACTTCTCCGTCGAGCTTCCCTCCTCGGCCTGGTAATACTTCGCGGCATCCGACACACTGTGGAGCAAATCTGTGAATGCTCCTGGAGAGCTCCGGACTCAGGTAAGTAAAAAGTAATTTACTTTCACATGCTTGTTTTGCATATTGAATGCCTTACCCGCTGCTATCTTCCTCATCGCCTCAATTTCCTGGAGGGCCTTTTGGGCTTCAGCCTTGGCATGCTTTGTGCTCTCGAGGGCCGCGGCAAGCTCGGACTCGCGTGTCTTCGAGTCAAGCTCCAAAGCCTCGTGCTTCTTCACGAGAGCCTGGAGGTCTTGCTGCACCTCACCCACCCGTGCCTCTTGTTTTTCCCGCTTGGTGCGCTCCTCGGCTGCATTGTTTCGGTGTCGGACAACGCTTGCTTCAGGGTCGCCACTTCGGTCGTGGCCCCTGGCACATTCATGATGATCCTGTCATTTAGAAACCACATTTTCTTTTTATATATAGACAAGTATTACTTATCTTTGTTCTCCTCGAGCTGCCTCTTCGCAAGGCCGAGCTCTTTCTCGGACCGCTAGAGGTCCTGCTTCAGTGCGGTGACCTCCGCGGTCAGTGCGGTAGAGGTCAGCAGCGAAGCCTGCATACGCATACAGACATACTTATATTAGACTCCTGCAGATATTATTTGATCCTCTATTTGGCTTTTCTTTGTGAACATCAAACAGAGCATCAGGGGCTACTGTCTATGCGGTAATATTTTCCTATATTTTAAATACTTACCTCAAAGCCTGATACAAGGCTGGCACAGGCTTTAGTCAGTCCGCTCGTGGCGGACTGAACCTTCTTGATCACCGCACTCATAATAGTGCGGTGCTCTTCGTCGATGGAGGCGACGCGAAGCGCTCCCGGCAGGCCGTCCGGTGCCTCTGGGTGGACAGAGGTCACCGGCATGGATGGCTTGCCCGTTTTGGAAGGGGGCCGCCTGGCCGAGTCTGGAACCACTGGAGGTCTCGGCGCGGTGTTCGGCTGAGGGCCGAACTTGGAGCCCTCGGGAGCCTTGCTCCCTTTGCTCCTAGAGTCCGGAAGGTCGCCTTGAGGCGCCTCCGGGACTGTCTCCCCCCGGCTCGGTGCCCCTTGAGACAATACCTCAGCATTGTCCGTAGGGCAAGGAGAGGAGGCTGTTGGAAGTGTATCACTATTCATGTCCGACGAGTCCAAGGAACCGTCCGACGATGATACGTCGATACGGGCTTGGGGCAGACTGCATAATCATATTCGATGTTAGGAGAAGCAGTGCGACAAAGGTATGCTATGAGTTACTCTGGTATCCGAATACTTACGACTTCGCCAGGGGCTTGGCCCTGAGCAGACACTCGTCTTCACCGTTGGCGGCGGTGGTGGAGCAGTCCGGAAGGAGAGTCCTTCCCTTCTTGGACCCTTCAGCCTCCCCGGTTGGGGCGGCCTTCCTTTTCTTGTCTCCCCCGGCTGGAGGGGGAGAATCTTTGTCTTCCTCCCCCTCGTTTTCACGGGAAGAGTGTGCCTCGGAGGTATCAGACGATGAGTCCGATACCACCTGGCTTTGGGAACTCTTTCAGGTTCCCTTGTCCTTCTTCTTGGTCTTCTCCGGCACCTCATAAGTTGCCGCAGTCCGCATCTTCGTCAAGAGAGCGTCTGCGGGGTCTTCGGGCAGAGGGGCCGGACAGTTAATCTGCTCCGATGTCTCCACCCAGTCCTGTCAAAGGCATGGGAGCTCAGACCCCGCACATGGTTAAGCTATGGGAAATAAACACCCTACCAGATGTACAGAACTTACCGGATTCGCAGGGTGCTTCACGCTTAGCCCGCGGTCCTCGGTAAGAGAAGGAGGGACCTCGGCGCCCTTGAACAGCACCCTCCAGACGTCCTTATGCGTCGTGTCGAAGAGCTTGCTTAGAGTCTGGTAATGGGTCGGGTCGAACTCCGAAAAGTTGAAATCCCGTTGTTGACACGGGAGGATCCGGCGGAAGAGCATGACCTGGACTATGTTGACAAGCTTAAGTTTCTTGTTTGTCATGTTCCGGATACACTTCTGGAGTCCGTCCAGCTCCACCGATGAACCCCAGGAAAGGCCCTTCTCCTTCCAGGAAGTGAGCCGCGTGGGGATTCAGGATCGAAACTCGGGGGCCGCCACCCAGTTGGTGTCGCGCGGCTCAGTGATGTAGAACCACCCCGATTGCCACCCCTTTATGGTCTCCATGAAGGAGCCCTCGAGCCATATAACGTTGGGCATTTTGCCCACCATGGCTCCGCCGCATTCCGCTTGTTGGCCGCCAACCACCTTCGGCTTGATATTGAAGATCTTCAGCCACAGGCCGAAGTGGGGCCGGATGTGTTGGGGAATGTAGTAATTTCAAAAAAATTCCTACGCACACACAAGATCATGGTGATGCATTGCAATGAGAGGGGAGAGTGTTGTCCATGTACCCTCGTAGACCGAAAGCGGAAGCGTTATCACAACGCGGTTGATGTAGTCGTACGTCTTCGCGACCCGACCGATCAAGCACCGAAACTACGGCACCTCCGAGTTCTAGCACACGTTCAGCTCGATGACGACCACCGGACTCTGATCCAGCAAAGTGTCGGGGAAGAGTTCCGTCAGCACGACGGCGTGGTGACGAGCTTGATGTTCTACCGTCGCAGGGCTTCGCCTAAGCACCACTACAATATTATCAAGGAGTATGGTGGAGGGGGGCACCGCACACGGCTAAGAGAACGATCACGAAGATCAACTTGTGTCTCTATGGGGTGCCCCCTGCCCCCGTATATAAAGGAGTGGAGGAGGGGAGGGCCGGCCCTCTCTATGGCGCGCCCTAGGGGAGTCCTACTCCCACCGGGAGTAGGATTCCCCCTTTCCTAGTCCAACCAGGAGTCCTTCCAAGTAGTAGGAGTAGGAGACAAGGAAGGGGAAGAGGGAAGAGAAGGAAGGAGGGGGCGCCGCCCCTCCCCCTAGTCCAATTCAGACTAGTCAATGGGGGGCGCGTGGCCTGCCTCTCCCTCTCCCCTAAAGCCCAATAAGGCCCATATACTTCTTCCCCCGTATTCCCGTAACTCCCCGGTACTCCGAAAAATACCCGAACCACTCGGAACCTTTCCTATGTCCGAATATAGTCGTCCAATATATTGATCTTTACGTCTCAACCATTTCGAGACTCCTCATCATGTCCCCGATCTCATCCGGGACTCCGAACTCCTTCGGTACATCAAAACTCATAAACTCATAATATAACTGTCATCGAAACCTTAAGCGTGCGGACCCTACGGGTTCAAGAACAATGTAGACATGACCGAGACACGTCTCCGGTCAATAACCAATAGCGGAACCTGGATGCTCATATTGGCTCCTACATATTCTACGAAGATCTTTATCGGTCAGACCGCATAACAACATACGTTGTTCCCTTTGTCATCGGTATGTTACTTGCCCGAGATTCGATCGTCGGTATCTCAATACCTAGTTCAATCTCGTTACTGGCAAGTCTCTTTACTCGTTCCGTAATACATCATCTCACAACTAACTCATTAGTTGCAATGCTTGCAAGGCTTATGTGATGTGCATTACCGAGAGGGCCCAGAGATACCTTTCCGACAATCGGAGTGACAAATCCTAATCTCAAAATACGTCAACCCAACATGTACCTTTGGAGACACCTGTAGAGCTCCTTTATAATCACCCAGTTATGTTGTGACGTTTGGTAGCACACAAAGTGTTCCTCCGGTAAACGGGAGTTGCATAATCTCATAGTCATAGGAACATGTATAAGTCATGAAGAAAGCAATAGCAACATACTAAACGATCGAGTGCTAAGCTAACGGAATGGGTCAAGTCAATCACATCATTCTCCTAATGATGTGATCCCGTTAATCAAATAACAACTCTTTGTCTATGGTTAGGAAACATAACCATCTTTGATTAACGAGCTAGTCAAGTAGAGGCATACTAGTGACACTCTGTTTGTCTATGTATTCACACATGTATTATGTTTCTGGTTAATACAATTCTAGCATGAATAATAAACATTTATCATGAAATAAGGAAATAAATAATAACTTTATTATTGCCTCTAGGGCATATTTCCTTCAGTCTCCCACTTGCACTAGAGTCAATAATCTAGTTCACATTGCCATGTGATTTAACACCAATAGTTCACATCATTATGTGACCAACACTCAAAGGGTTTACTAGAGTCAATAATCTAGTTCACATCGCTATGTGATTAACACCCAAAGAGTACTAAGGTGTGATCATGTTTTGCCTGTGAGAGAAGTTTAGTCAACGGGTCTGCCATATTCAGATCCGTATGTATTTTGCAAATTTCTATGTCAACAATGCTTTGCACGAAGCTACTATAGCTAATTGCTCCCACTTTCAATATGTATCCAGATTGAGACTTAGAGTCATCTAGACCAGTGTCAAAATTTGCATTGGCGTAACCCTTTACGACGAACCTTTTTGTCATGTCCATAACCGAGAAACATATCCTTATTCCACTAAGGATAATTTTGACCGTTGTCCAGTGATCTACTCCTAGATCACTATTGTACTCCCTTGCCAAAATCAGTGTAAGGTATACAATAGATCTGGTACACAGCATGGCATACTTTATAGAACATATGGCTGAGGCATAGGGAATGACTTTCATTCTCTCTCTATCTTCTGCCGTGGTCGGGTTTTGAGTCTTGCTCAACTTCACACCTTGTAACACAGGCAAGAATCCTTTCTTTGCTTGATCCATTTTGAACTTCTTCAACACTTTGTCAAGGTATGTGCTTTGTGAAAGTCCAATTAAGCATCTTGATCTATCTCTATAGATCTTAATGCCCAATATGTAAGCAGCTTCACCAAGGTCTTTCATTGAAAAACTCTTATTCAAGTATCCTTTTATGCTATCCAGAAATTCTATATCATTTCCGATTAGCAATATGTCATCCACATATAATATCAGAAATGCTACAGAGCTCCCACTCACTTTCTTGTAAATACAGGCTTCTCCAAAAGTCTGTACAAACCCAAATGCTTTGATTACACTATCAAAGTGTTTATTCCAACTCCGAGAGGCTTGCACCAGTCCATAAATGGATTGCTGGAGCTTGCACACTTTGTTAGCTCCTTTTGGATCGACAAAACCTTCCGGCTGCATCATATACAACTCTTCTTCTAGAAATCCATTCAGGAATGCAGTTTTGACATCCATCTGCCAAATTTCATAATCATAAAATGCGGCAATTGCTAACATGATTCAGATAGACTTAAGCATCGCTACAGGTGAGAAGGTCTCATCGTAGTCAATCCCTTGAACTTGTCGAAAACCTTTTGCGACAAGTCGAGCTTTGTAGACAGTAACATTACCGTCAGCGTCAGTCTTGTTCTTGAAGATCCATTTATTCTCAATTGCTTGCCAATCATTGGCAAGTCAACCAAAGTCCACACTTTGTTCTCATACATGGATCCCATCTCAGATTTCATGGCTTCAAGCCATTTTGCGGAATCTGGGCTCACCGTCGCTTCTTCATAGTTCGTAGGTTCATCATGATCTAGTAGCATGACTTCCAGAACAAGATTACCGTACCACTCTGGTGCGGATCTTACTCTGGTTGATCTACGAGGTTCAGTAGTAACTTGTTCTGAAGTTTCATGATCATCATCATTAGCTTCCTCACTAATTGGTGTAGTGTCACAGAAACCGGTTTCTGTGATGTACTACTTTCCAATAAGGGAGCAGGTATAGTTACCTCATCAAGTTCTACTTTCCTCCCACTCACTTCTTTCGAGAGAAACTCCTTCTCTAGAAAGGATCCATTCTTAGCAACGAATGTCTTGCCTTCGGATCTGTGATAGAAGCTGTACCCAACTATCTTCTTTGGGTGTCCTATGAAGACACATTTCTCCGATGTGGGTTTGAGCTTATCAGGATGAAACTTTTCCTTATAAGCATTGCAACCCCAAACTTTAAGAAATGACAACTTTGGTTTCTTGCCAAACCACAGTTCATACAGTGTCATCTCAACGGATTTAGATGGTGCCCTTTTTTCGTGAATGCAGCTGTCTCTAATGCATAACCCCAAAACTATAGTGGTAAATCGGTAAGAAACATCATAGATTGCACTATATCCAATAAAGTATGGTTATAACGTTCGAACACACTATTATGCTGTGGTGTTCCAGGTGGCATGAATTTGTGAAACTATTCCACATAGTTTTAATTGAAGACCAAACTCGTAACTCAAATATTTGTCTCTGCGATCAGATCGTAGAAACCTTATTTTTCTTGTTACGATGATTTTCCACTTCACTCTGAAATTCTTTGCACTTTTCAAATGTTTCAGACTTATGTTTCATCAAGCAGATATACCCATATCTGCTCAGATCATATGTGAAGGTCAGAAAATAACGATAGCTGCCGCGAGCTTCAACACTCATCGGATCGCATACATCAGTATGTATTATTTCCAATAAGTCAGTTGCTCGCTCCGTTGTTCCGAAGAACGGAGTCTTTAGTCATCTTGCCCATAAGGCATGGTTCGCAAGCACCAAGTGATTCATAATCAAGTGATTCCAAAATCCCATCAGCATGGAGTTTCTTTATGTGCTTTACACCAATATGACCTAAACGGCAATGCCACAAATAAGTTGCACTATCATTATTAACTTCGCATCTTTTGGTTTCAATATTATGAATATGTGTATCACTACAATCAAGATACAATGAACTATTTTCATTGGGTGTGTAACCATATAAGGTTTTATTCATGTAAACAGAACAACAATTTATTCTCTTACTTAAATGAATAACCGTATTACAATAAACATGATCAAATCATATTCATGCTCAACGCAAACACCAAATAACACTTATTTAGGTTCAACACTAATCCCGAAAGTATAGGGAGTATGCGATGATGATCATATCAATCTTGGAACCACTTCCCACACACATCGTCACTTCACCCTTAACTAGTCTCTGTTTATTCTGCAACTCCCACTTCGAGTTACTAATCTTAGCAACTGAACTAGTATCAAATACTAAGGGGTTGCTATAAACACTAGTAAAGTACACATCAATAACATGTATATCAAATATACTTATGTTCACTTTGCCATCCTTCTTATCTGCCAATCACTTGGGGTAGATCCGCTTCCAGTGACCAGTCCCTTTGCAGTAGAAGCACTTAGTCTCAGGCTTAGGACCAGACTTGGGCTTCTTCACTTGAGCAGCAACTTGCTTGCTGTTCTTCTTGAAGTTCCCCTTTTTCCCTTTGCCCTTTTCTTCAAACTAGTGGTCTTGCCTACCATCAACACTTGATGTTTTTCTCGATTTCTACCTTCGTCAATTTCAGCATTACGAAGAGCTTGGGAATCATTTCCGTTATCCCTTGCATATCATAGTTCATTACGAAGTTCTACTAACTTGGTGATGGTGACTAGAGAATTTTGTCAATCACTATTTTATCTGGAAGATTAACTCCCACTTGATTCAAACGATTATAGTACCCAGACAATCTGAGCACATGCTCACTAGTTGAGCGATTCTCCTCCATCTTTTAGCTATAGAACTTGTTGGAGACTTCATATCTCTCAACTCGGGTATTTGCTTGAAATAATAACTTCAACTCCTGGAACATCTCATATGGTCCATGACGTTCAAAACGTCTTTGAAGTCCCGATTCTAAGCCGTTAAGCATGGTGCACTAAACTATCAAGTAGTCATCATATTGAGCTAGCCAAATGTTCATAACATCTGCATCTGCTCCTGCAATAGGTCTGTCACCTAGCGGTGCATCAAGGACATAATTCTTCTGTGCAGCAATGAGGATAAACCTCAGATCACGGATCCAATCTGCATCATTGCTACTAATATCTTTCAACACAATTTTCTCTAGGAACATATCAAAATAAACATATGAAAGCAACAATGCGAGCTATTGATCTACAACATAATTTGCAAAATACTACCAGGACTAAGTTCATAATAAATTTAAGTTCATTTAATCATATTACTTAAGAACTCCCACTTAGATAGACATCCCTCTAATCATCTAAGTGATCACGTGATCCAAATCAACTAAACCATGTCCGATCATCACGTGAGATGGAGTAGTTTTCAATGGTGAACATCACTATGTTGATCATATCTACTATATGATTCACGCTCGACCTTCCGGTCTCCAGTGTTCCGAGGCCATATCTGTATATGCTAGGCTCGTCAGGTTTAACTTGAGTATTCCGCGTGTGCAACTGTTTTGCACCCGTTGTATTTGAACGTAGAGCCTATCACACCCGATCATCACGTGGTGTCTCAGCATGAAGAACTTTCGCGACGGTGCATACTCAGGGAGAACACTTATACCTTGAAATTTAGTGAGAGATCATCTTATAAAGCTACTGTCGAACTAAGCAAAATAAGATGTATAAAAGATAAACATCATATGCAATCAAAATATGTGACATGATATGGCCATGATCATCTTGCGCCTTTGATCTCCATCTCCAAAGTACTGTCATGATCTCTATCGTCACCGGCATGACACCATGATCTCCATCATCTTGATCTATATCAATGTGTCGTTACATGGTCGTCTCGCCAACAATTGCTCTTGCAACTACTGCTATCGCATAGCGATAAAGTAAAGCAATTATTTGGCGCTTGCATCTTATGCAATAGAGAGACAACCATAAGGATTCTGCCAGTTGCCGATAACTTCAACAAAACATGATCATCTCATACAAAAACTTATATCTCAGCACGTCTTGACCATATCACATCACAACATGCCCTACAAAAACAAGTTAGACGTCCTCTACTTTGTTGTTGCAAGTTTTACGTGGCTGCTACGGGCTTAGCAAGAACCAATCTTACCTACGCATCAAAACCACAATGATAGTTTTTCAAGTTGGTGTTGTTTTAACCTTCGCAAGGACCGGACGTAGCCACACTCGGTTCAACTAAAGTTGGAGAAACTGACACCCGCCAGCCACCTGTGTGCAAAGCACGTCGGTAGAACCAGTCTCGCGCAAGCGTACGTGTAATGCCGGTCCGGGCTGCTTCATCCAACAATACCGCCGAACCAAAGTATGACATGCTGGTAAGCAGTATGACTTATATCGCCGACAACTCACTTGTGTTCTACTCGTGCATATAACATCAACACATAAAACCTGGCTCGGATGCCACTGTTGGGGAACGTAGTAATTTCAAAAAAATTCCTACGCACACACAAGATCATGGTGATGCATAGCAACGAGAGGGGAGAGTGTTGTCCACGTACCCTCGTAGACCGAAAGCGGAAGCGTTATGACAACACGGTTGATGTAGTCGTACGTCTTCGTGACCCGACCGATCAAGCACCGAAACTACGGCACCTCCGAGTTCTAGCACACGTTCAGCTCGATGACGACCCCCGGACTCCGATCCAGCAAAGTGTTGGGGAAGAGTTCCGTCAGCACGACAGCGTGGTGACGAGCTTGATGTTCTACCATCGCAGGGCTTTGCCTAAGCACCGCTACAATATTATCGAGGAGTATGGTGGAGGGGGGCACCGCACACGGCTAAGAGAACGATCACGAAGATCAACTTGTGTCTCTATGGGGTGCCCCCTGCCCCTGTATATAAAGGAGTGGAGGAGGGGAGGGCCGGCCCTCTCTATGGCGCACCATAGGGGAGTCCTACTCCCACCGGGAGTAGGATTCCCCCTTTCCTAGTCCAACCAGGGGTCCTTCCAAGTAGTAGGAGTAGGAGACAAGGAAGGGGAAGAGGGAAGAGAAGGAAGGAGGGGGCGCCGCCCCTCCCCCTAGTCCAATTCGGACTAGTCAATGGGGGGCGCGCGGCCTGCCTCTCCCTCTCCCCTAAAGCCCAATAAGGCCCATATACTTCTTCCCCCGTATTCCCGTAACTCTCTGGTACTCCGAAAAATACCCGAACCACTCGGAACCTTTCCGATGTCCGAATATAGTCGTCCAATATATCGATCTTTACGTCTCAACCATTTCGAGACTCCTCGTCATGTCCCCGATCTCATCCGGGACTCCGAACTCCTTCGGTACATCAAAACTCATAAACTCATAATATAACTGTCATCGAAACCTTAAGCGTGCGGACCCTACGGGTTCGAGAACAATGTAGACATGACCTAGACACGTCTCTGGTCAATAACCAATAGCGGAACCTGGATGCTCATATTGGCTCCTACATATTCTACGAAGATCTTTATCGGTCAGATCGCATAACAACATACGTTGTTCCCTTTGTCATCGGTATGTTACTTGCCCGAGATTCGATCGTCGGTATCTCAATACCTAGTTCAATCTCGTTACCGGCAAGTCTCTTTACTCGTTCCGTAATACATCATCTTGCAACTAACTCATTAGTTGCAATGCTTGCAAGGCTTATGTGATGTGCATTACTGAGAAGGCCGAGAGATACCTCTCCGACAATCGGAGTGACAAATCCTAATCTCGAAATACGCCAACCCAACATGTACCTTTGGAGAAACCTATAGAGCTCCTTTATAATCACCCAGTTACGTTGTGACGTTTGGTAGCACACAAAGTGTTCCTCCAGTAAACGGGAGTTGCATAATCTCATAGTCATAGGAACATGTATAAGTCATGAAGAAAGCAATAGCAACATACTAAACGATCGAGTGCTAAGATAACGGAATGGGTCAAGTCAATCATATCATTCTCCTAATGATGTGATCCCATTAATCAAATAACAACTCTTTGTCTATGGTTAGGAAACATAACCATCTTTGGTTAACGAGCTAGTCAAGTAGAGGCATACTAGTGACACTCTGTTTGTCTATGTATTCACACATGTATTATGTTTCTGGTTAATACAATTCTAGCATGAATAATAAACATTTATCATGAAATAAGGAAATATATAATAACTTTATTATTGCCTCTAGGGTATATTTCCTTCAGGATGCGGAGGAAAGCCTCACACACGACGATGAACACCGAGATGTTGAGGATGAAATTCGGGGCCAGATCATGAAAGTCCAGCCCATAATAGAACATAAGGCCGCGGACGAATGGATGGAGGGGAAACCCCAGTCCGCGGACGAAGTGGGGGAGGAAAACCACCCTTTCGTGAGGTTCCAGGGTAAGGACGACCTGCCCCGCGGCTGGCAGCCGGTGCGTGATATCCGCGGCTAAGTATCCGGCTCCATGTAGCTTTTTGATGTGTCCCTCCGTGACGGAGGAGGCCATCCACTTGCCTCCCACTCTGGACATGTTTGGAGAGGGTTGAGGAGAAGGATGTGGACTTGGGTGTTGGAGCTCGAGTGCGCGAGAATGGATGAGCAAGGAGGAAGAAGGCGTGGATAGAAAAATGTGAGACCTTATCCTTTTATAAGGGCGGACGAAACTATGCACCCCCACTAGCCTGGTAAAACTCGCTTATCCCCCAAGCACCGTAATTGGTGGCGCGGTTGGGTTACCCACGTCTGTATTGATGAGAATCCCGTGATAAGGGTAACACGATCTCTGCTTTGACAAGACGCGTCAAGAAACCGCCTCGCGTTATGTGCGGGGCTGGTTAAAGAAAAATGGTTCAAATAATTACCGGGCCGTGGCGTGATGTCATGCTGCCAAAACGTGTCAGCAGATTAGATTTGTGGAAATATTATTCTCTCTACGGTGGTATGTGGAACTTATTTTGCAGGGCTGGACACTATCCTTGTATTCAAACTCTTTCGTGGCATATTCGGAGGAGGAACCCGCCTTGCAATGCCGAAGACAACACTGCGCGCCGGACTCATCATCATTGAAGCCTGGTTCAGGGGCTACTGAGGGAGTCCTGGATTAGGGGGTCTCCGGACAGCCAGACTATATCCTTTGGCCGGACTGTTGGACAATGAAGATACGAGATTGAAGACTTCGTCCCGTGCCCGGATGGGACTCTACTTGGCGTGGAAGGCAAGCTAGGCAATACGGATATGGATATCTCCTCCTTTTTAACTGACCTTGTGTAACCCTAGCCTCCTCCGGTGTCTATATAAACCGGAGGGTTTTTAGTCCGTAGGACAACATACAATCATACCATAGGCTAGCTTCTAGGGTTTAGCCTCTCCGATCTCGTGGTAGATCTACTCTTGTACTACTCATATTATCAAGTCTAAATCAAGCAGGACGTAGGGTTTTACCTCCATCAAGAGGGCCCGAACCTGGGTAAAACATCGTGTCCCCTGCCTCCTGTTACCATCCGCCTTAAACGCACAGTTCGGGACCCCCTACCCGAGATCCGTCGGTTTTGACACCGACAACCAGCATGACCAAGGAAACTACGAATACCTTTGATATCTTTAGGACATGGCATTTTCTCAATTGCATCAACCTTAGCTTTGTCCACCTCAATACCTCTTTCAGAAATTTTATGGCCCAAAACAATACCTTCGTTAACCATAAAGTGGCACTTCTCCCAATTCAAGACAAGATTTGTTTGCTCACATTTCTGCAAAACTCAATCAAGATTGCTTAAAAAATCATCAAAAGACTTCCCATAAACAGAAAAGTCTTCCATGAAAACCTCAACAATCTTTTCACAAAAGTCAGAGAATATAGCAGTTATACATCTTTGAAAGGTAGCGGGTGTGTTGCATAATGCAAAAGGTATACGTCTATAAGCATAAGTTCCAAAAGGACAAATAAAAGTGGTCTTTTCTTGATCAGGTTGAGAAATAGGTATTTGTGAAAAACCATAATATCCATCAAGGAAGCAAAAATGTGTGTGCTTAGATAATCTCTCTAGCATTTAATCCATAAAAGGTAGAGGGTAATGGTCTTTTCTACTTTCTTTGTTTAATTTTCAAAAATCAATTACCATTCTATAGCATGTAACAATTCTTTGTGGAATAAGTTCATTTTTATCATTAGGAACAACAGTAATACCTCCTTTCTTAGGGACACAATGAACAGGACTTACCCATCTACTATCAGCTATAGGATAGATTATACCTGCTTCCAGAAGTTTTAATATCTCCGTTCTTACCACTTCTTTCATCTTCGGATTTAACCGATGTTGGTGATCGACAACGGGTTTAGCATCAGGTTCCATATTAATCTTGTGCTGACATAGAATGGGACTGATGCCCTTAAGATCATCAAGAGTATATCCAATAGCAGCTCGGTGCTTCCTTAGAACTTTCAATAATCTTTCCTCTTCATGTTCTGGAAGTTAGCACTAATAATAACAGGATAAATCTTTTTCTCATCGAGATAAGCATATTTCAAAGTGTCAGGCAATTGTTTTAATTCAAACATAGGATCACTTTTAGGCAGAGGAGGACCTCCTAGAGTTTTAATAGGCAAGTTGTGTTTAATCAGAGGACGTTGTTCAAAGAAAATCTTATCTATATCTTTTCATTCATGCATATGCATATCATTTTCATGGTCTAGCAAATATTGTTCTAAATGATCAGTAGGATGTACAACAATAGAAGCAAGACCAATAATTTCATCCTTACTAGGCAATTCTTTTTTATGAGGTTTTCTACTAAACTTGGAAAAATTAAATTCAGGAGACTCATCACCAAAGCTAACACCGACAGTTTGTTTTTCACAATCTATTTTAGAATTAACGGTGTTCAAGAAAGGTATACCAAAGATAATGGGACAAAAGTCATCTTGTGGGGAACCAAGAACAAGAAAATCAATAGGGTATTTTATTTTCCCACACAAGACTTCAACATCTCTAACAATCCCAATTGGTGATATAGTATCTCTATTAGCAAGTTTAATAGTAACATCAATGTCTTCTAATTCAGCGGGTGCTATGCCATTCATAATTTCTTGATATAAGGTAAAAGGAATAGCACTCACGCTAGCACCTAAGTCACATAGACCATGATAACAGTGATCTCCTATTTGAACTGAGACAACAGGCATGCCAACAATAGGTCTATGTTTATCTTTTTCATCGGGTTTGACAATTCTAGTAGCTTCATCACAGAAGTAAATAACATGCCCATCTAAATTTTCAACTAAGAGATCTTTAACCATAGCAACACTAGGTTCTACCTTGATTTGTTCAGCTGGTTTAGGTGTTCTAATATAACTTTTATTGACCACAATTGAAACTTTTGCATGTTCCTTCATCCAAACAGGGAAAGGTGGTTTTTCAATATAAGCAGTAGGAACAACCGGATCAACATTATAGATAATAGTTTCATCTTTAGTTGTTACTAGTTCTTTAATTTCTTATTTAATAGGTGGGTGATATTTGAGCCACTTCTCCTTAGGGAGATCAACATGAGTAGCAAAAGATTCACAGAAAGAGGCTACTATCTCAGAGTCAAGTCCATATTTAGTGCTAAACTTTTGGAAAGCATCGGTATTCATAAAAGATTTAACACAATCAAACTTAAGGTTAATACCTGACTCTTTACCTTCACCGAGTTCCCAATCTTCAGAGTTGTGTTTAATTCTTTCTAGAAGATCCCGCCGGAATTCAATAGTCTTCTTCATAAAGGAACCAGTAGAAGAAGTATCAAGCATGGATCAATCATCATGAGAAAGCCGAGCATAAAAATTCTGAATGATAATTTCTCTTGAGAGCTCATGATTGGGGCATGAATATAACATTGACTTAAGCCTCCCCCAAGCTAGAGCGATACTTTCTCCTTCATGAGGCCAAAAATTATATATATAATTCCGATCACGATGAACTAGATGCATAGGATAATTTTTGTAACACCACGGTAGCTAAGCTACAATAATCACACACTAATGGTGCCAGGTCATCATGATTATTTTTCTAAACCTCACTTTGATCAAAACCGAATTCAAATTTAAATTAAAATAATGTCAAATTGTTTTTTCTTCAAACGCTGAAACAAAAATGTTTGATGGTTTGCAAATATTCTTTAACTAATTATCAGGGAGAAACCAACATTAATAAAATGTTTAATTGCCCTAAAACATTTAAAAGAGGGGCCAAGTCTTTACTAAAATGCATTTTCAAAATTATAGGAATTCTAAAATATTTTATTTAAACTCCAAGACTTTTTGTGGCAGTACTAAATAATGCCTAGTTTTTGTTTTGACAAGTGTCACTTTCTACAAAATCCAATTGGTGGCTCAACTTAACACAAAACAGAAGCTTTTAAAAAAAACAAAAAAAGGGTTTAAGTAAAAGAAAGAAAGTGAGAGGGAGGCCCAAGTGCGGCTGAAAGGCCCAGCCCGCACTTGTTGCCTTCAACCTGTAGCAGGGAGGCATCATGGAGCACATCCATAGATGCCATGGTGTCGTGGCGCGCATCCACGGCCCCCCTCGCCCTACTTAACACCGGCAACCCCCTCCCTCGAACCCTAGATGCTTTTCCCCCTTCGCCCGCTTCCCCTCGCACCTCCCTCGCTCCGGCCCGAGCACTCCCCGTCCCCGCGCCATATTCGTCAATGTGGCCATCGGCCGCAGCTCGCCAAGCCGAAGCGTCGAGGGGCCTTGCTGGACTGATCTCCGTCGACCCCATCGCCTAGAACCGCACTGGGAGCCCGCCGTCGACCTCCACTGCGCCTACGACCGGTACCTCGAGCTCGGGGCCACTCCACCATCATCGGCGTCCTCTTCTTCCACCTCGGCCGCGATGGGCGCCATCGACGTTTTGCCATCGCACCGCATCGACCGTCGCAAGCTCCCCACCGGTCACCTCTCAGTGAGCAGCGATGAACCCGCTCCTTCCCCCTTTTCCCCTCACACCCCTTGCTCGATTCATCGCCGTAGGTCACCGTGGCCGGTGCTTTGTTCCTCGCGCACCCGTCACTGTCATCGCCGCGACTGCCACCCCCTATACCTCGCGCCGTCCCCGCTTGCCCTGTACGTTGTAGCCTTCATGCCCGCCTGCAGCAACCACTGCCGCCTGCTGCTCCATGCAGCTACTTGCTGCGGCTCCTTCTGCCGCTGCCACTCCTGCTTTCGGCTGCGGTCGCCGCTCCCCACGCCCACCACCGGCCGTTGCTCCCCTTCCACTGTCGTCCTGTCTGTGTCGGCCAACGCTCCGCCGTCTGCATCGCCCACCTGTCACGACCGGTTTTCCAATAAAAATATTTATTGAGAAACCAATCTTTTGAGTCCAGTATGAGGGAAATCCTCCTCACTGGTAGACAAAATTCTTGATACAATAAGCCAGTAGCAAAGAATATATTACAAGGTTGAGCTAGGGCTGCTCAACAATTTATAACAAGCGCGCCAACAATTATACATAATGGCGGATATAACACAATGGTGTGGTGGCATACTACTGACTCGGGGATAAAGTGATGGTGGAATAACACAGTGGGGAGTGTGATAACATGACTCTCAAACTGGCATCTCATCGAGCGTCGAGGTGAGGCTCGATAAATTTTATTCGGGTTGCGGAAGCGAATATAATACAGTGACCGAATCCATGGTCGCACGAGACTGACTGGGACTCCTCTAGGCGTCGGACTCGCTATCGAACTCTTCATCCATGAGATCGCCTTCGTCAGCATCTGGCCAAATCAACAAGCCAGTGAGTACTTTGACAGTACTCGCAAGACAGTTCGGACGTAAGATATAACAAATGCATGCATGAATGCGTCATGATTAATTCACCAAATGTACATTCCAAAAATTAGCATAACGAAGCAAGTAAAAGGGAAACGGCGGTAGTCCGCCTGAAATCCCAACAAAAGCATAAATGAAAACTGATCGGGTGTCTGAAGCGACGCCTCAAAAGGTGAACAAATAAATAAAGGAGAAAATCATGCCATAGTCGGGCGTCTTCGCGACACCACATAAAGGGCTTTAAAAGAAATGTCATAGTCGGACGTCGGGGCGACATCACAGAAAGGGCTTTAAAAGAAATGCCACAGTCGGACGTCGGGGCAACATCACAGAAAGGGCTTTAAAAGAAATGCCACAGTCGGACGTCGGGGCGACATCACATAAAGGGCTTTAAAAGAAATGCCACAGTCGGACGTCGGGGCGACATCACAGAAAGGGCTTTAAAAGAAATGCCACAGTCGGACATCGGGGCGACATCACAGAAAGGGCTTTAAAAGAAATGCCACAGTCGGACGTCGGAGCGACATCGCAGAAAGGGCTTTTATTCACAAGTAAATAATACTCATAATAAATATTCAATTCATGATAATAAACAGGTTAGTCCATCCACAGGAATAACATTTAGCCGGGCTTAGCACTCATGGGATTCACCGGAGTCTCTGTCATCAAACTGATACTGTTAGGCCAAGATGATACGAATTTGGACATGGAATAGATGATTCAAGGAATGTATGACTCTGCAGAGTTTGTACAAAAAATTTCCCACAGCCAAAGGATTTCCGTAGTCACGAGGGACTAGTTCCGTTTACGGTTTTTCGGAAGAAAACACAGCTAACCAGTACACACCCATCCTACCTCTCGATGCCAGGACTCACCCTAGACATCGTCCAAGAAAAACTTTTGAGACAAGGAGATCACAATCTCGAATAGCATGGGATGAAATTTATATACGCGCGCTCTAAGGGGTGCCCCCCTCTCGGTCCCAACCGGAAACACCCATGCCCCCTGACCGGATGACTGGCTTTAATCCAGGGCCATGGAACCATCATCCCGGCCTCTCCTTTTGGTGTGTACCAGGAAAGCGGTTTGCAACTTACTAAGCCATATTCCTTGCGGAAAACATGTGGTAGTACAGGGAAGGAAATGGGAGGAACTGGACCGGTACGGTTTGACCCTGAAGTCATATAGTCTGGCATAAGACTGGCATGCTACAACACTGCCATCTTACCCATCCTCATGCCAACACATGGCCATTCATACTCACATCCATCCACTTATGGATCATCGAACTCACTTACCTCAACATTTCATAAAAAAATAACGTTCATCGGTATGCTCATCAACATGCCATGAAACTAACTAAATGCAAAACATGCCAAGACACTCATCATATCAAAAGTTCAAACATGCTTGCCTGGTTCAGAGTAGTCGGAGCCTAGCTCGGTGAAGTTCGCGGCTCCGTCACCTCCTTCGGTATCTATGGTATAAAGAAAATATATGCGCTATCGTAAATACCAAGAGGTGCACAGAAAGTATTCCAAATATTTTTCAAATAAATATGATCAAAAACTAGACAAAAATCTGAAGAGGACAGGAAAAGAATCACTCAAAAATTCCTTTCTGTTAAAAAGTTATAAGGGTTTTAATCCAAGGACTTATCTGTAATGAAACAGAAAGTTTCCAGGGGCTAGTTTATAAAAACAGAAAACGCTTCGGCAGAAACTACGCCAGCCCAGAGGGAAGGCGCATTTGGCAGAAGGCATTTTCAGAAAACGATTCGCTTAGACATGATAGAGAGGCTGACAGCGGGTCCCGCCCGTCAGGTTTAAACTTTCAAACGGGGGTGGCAGATTTCGCCGGTGCCCGAGAGCCGCGGTGGTCGCTGGCGGCGATCCACGGCGAGGCAGGGTGATCGGAGATTACCAATGTGCTCACCGTGTCCTTCCGCAACAGTGGGTGGTGGTGTTGGTCGCCGGTGAGCACCACGTCGACGGCGGTCTTGACTCCGGCGGACGGTGGTTCGGGCGTTGATGGATCTCGCCGAGGAGGGCTGCAAGGATCAAATTGAGGTGGGGGTTAGAGCACTAGGTGTAAGAGAAGGCTACGGACGAGGTTTGGGCACCGGAGATGGCCTCACTGGAGTGAATCGAGGTGGAGGCCGAGGCGGAGCGAGGTGGCCGGAGTTGGGGGAGGAGACCTCCTCGAGGTCCTCCTGGTGGCTTGGCAGGGTCCTGGAGAGGTGCAGTGAAGGTGTGCGTCTCGTGAGCGAGCTCGGGGTCCTTTTTATAGGCGATCCGAGGCGGTGGCCGTGAACGGGGATCTCCGGTGAAGGTTACGGCGGCGCAGAGCTTGGTCGGGAAGGTTTAGGGAGTTGGGCGTCATCGCGGAGTTCCACCGGTTCCATTTAGGTGCTAAGCGAGCTTGGATTGGGGTGCTAAGGGCGAGCCCGACGGAACGGGGCGGCGCGGGCCCGTCGGTGGCAGGGAGCATGTTCCGTGCTTGCCGGGCCGTGGTGATGGTGCCACGGGCGTGCGCTGGCATGCATGAGGCCACGCGGAGAGCCAGGGAGCTTTGGGTGGCGCCGAACGGTGTTCTGCCGTGGTGTGCCTTCTGTCGGCCGCCACGGGAGGTCCCGACGCCGCAGAAGACGCCGGCGAGGGCGGGCCAGCGTGCCACCGACGCCAGGAAAGCTCCAAGCACGCGTGTGAAGCTCCGGACAAGAGGGAGGGGCTGCGAGCATCGAGCCAAAGGCACTGTGAGCATGTGCTTGAAACTCTGAAGAAAACGACACTGTAAAACTGAATTTTACTGAACTTTTCTGAAAAATGCAAAGAATAGTGCAGCTCAGGTGTTCGACAGAATGTTTTTGGCATCTAGGGATTTTTCCTTGAGCTAAAACTTGGTGGAGTGGCCTCTCATTGCTCCAGTAGGCTGCCTGAATTTTGGTGGAATTTTTTGGAGAAGTGTAGATATGAATTTCACCAAATTTGGCAAATCTGGTCCAAACTTGCAGTGAGTGAAATTTGAAATATTTGAAAAGAAGAAGAGTGGATCAAGATGGTTCTAGGTTGTGGGTACTAAAGACAATCCAGGGAAGTTGGTTTGGGATAAAAACTCAAAGGCAAAGTGATACTTGCTTTGAAAATCACTTAAGCTCAAAATAAATGGCAGAAATGTTTTGGGGGATAAAATAATTGAAATAAAATCCAAAACTTGTTTGGACTTGTTGAGACAGAGAATTTAGATTGTTCAAAGGTGGAGGGATGGATTTTGAGAAGATTTACTATAGGAGACATGGTAAAACCATGGGTGTTTTCAAAAAGAAAGAAGTCCCAAAACTCCTAGGGTTTCCTTTTTTTGAAAAAAAAAATAAGTTTGAGAGGGTAACAACCAGAAGGAAAAGCTCCCAAAAACTTCAACACCAAATTTGAAAAGGGAAAAGAAAATCCTTGTCAAAGGAAAGGAAGTTTTTAAGAGGAAGGATTTCTGGAAAAGATTTTTTTTTTAAAACCCTCTTTTAAAATCCAACAAGGTTTTCATAAAAACCAAATTAAAATTTTGGAGTGTCACAGCACCTACCCCCTTAGGAAAAATCTCGTCCCCGAGATTTCAGGTGATCCTTAAATAAGTGAGGATGCTCTGTCCGAAGAAAATCCTCTCTTTCCCAAGTTGTTTCACTGTCGGTGTGATTGCTCCACTGGACTTTGAAAAACTTGATGGTCTTCTGTCGGGTCCTCCTTTCAGACTCCTCTAATATTCTTACGGGACGTTCCCGATAAGTGAGGTCTGGCTGCACATCGATGTTCTCATGGGATACTTGTTTCTCTGGGTTGCTTACGCACTTCCTCAATTGCGAGACGTGGAACACGTCGTGGACATTGGATAATTCCTCGGGTAAGTCTAGCTGGTAGGCTACCGTGCCTCTTCGTGCCCTTATACAGAAAGGTCCGATGAATCTTGGTGCTAGCTTCCCTTTAATCTTGAACCATTGCAATCCTCTCATAGGGGATACTCTTAGGTATACGAACTCACCGGGTTCGAAGCTGACCCCACGATGTTTCTGATCGTAATAACTCTTCTGTCGACTTTGAGCGGTCTTAAGTCAGTCTCTGATTAGTTTGACTTTTTCCTCGGCTTCTTTGAGCATGTCTGGTCCGAAGATGCGGCTGTCTCCGGTCTCTGACCAATTTAACGGGGTACGACATCTTCGTCCGTATAAGGCCTCAAATGGTGCCATTTGCAGGCTGGCCTGGTAGCTATTGTTGTACGCGAACTTGGCGTATGGCAGGCTTTCTTCCCAACTATTTCCATAGGTGAGGACACATGCTCTCAGCATGTCTTCTAAAACCTGGTTTACGCGTTCTGTTTTCCCATCAGTCTGTGGGTGGTATGCGGTACTGAAGGCTAGTTGGGTTCCCAGAGCCTGTTGTAAATGCTCCCAAAATCTCGAGACGAACTGAGTGCCTCTGTCGGACATTATAGTCTTCGGGACACCGTGCAGACAAACTATGCAGGAAAGATAAATCCTGGCAAGCCTCTGAGTGGTGTGGGTCGTCTTTATTGGAATAAAGTGTGCCACTTTGGTTAACCTGTCAGTGATGACCCATATGGCATCATTCCCGTGTCGTGACCGAGGTAGTCCGACAATGAAATCCATCCCTATTTCATCCCATTTCCACTCAGGTATTTTGTTCGGTTGCAGTAGTCCGGCTGGTCTCTGATGCTCAGCTTTTATGCGTTGACATGAGTCGCACCATGCAATGAAGGTGGCTATGTCCCTCTTCATACCGTGCCACCAAAATCTTTCCTGAATATCTTTATACATTTTGGTTCCTCCCGGGTGGATCGAGTACGGGGCGGTGTGGGATTCAGCTAAAATTTGCTGTTTAAGGTCTTCTATGTTTGGCACGCAGAGTCTGTCTCTGTACCATAATATTCCTTCATTATCTATGACAAATTCCGAGGCTTTGCCCATACTCACCTTTCTTTTGATGCCTTCGATGCTGGGGTGACCGGGCTGAGCTCCTTTAATTTCCCCCCACAAGGTTGGGTTGTATTTCCAAGTTTGATATGGTGCCTTCTGCTACCATCATCAAGTTGAGCTTGGCAAATTCTTGTTGGAATTCGGGCCTCAATCTGTGCAAATTGTTGTCGTCGGAGCTGGGATTCCGACTAAGAGCATCGGCCACTATATTTGCTTTTCCTGGATGGTAATGGATACCAACATCATAATCCTTTACCAATTCCAACCAACGTCGTTGCCGTAAGTTTAGTTCTGGCTGTGTGAAAATATACTTGAGGCTTTTGTGATCCGTATATATTTCACATCGATTCCCAAGTAAGAAATGCCTCCACTCCTTGAGTGCATGAATAACTGCTGCCATTTCTAAGTCATGAGTGGGATAATTTTCCTCATGCTTACGAAGTTGCCTTGAAGCGTAGGCGACAACCTTGCCTTCCTGCATCAACACGCATCCGAGACCCTTTCTGGACGCGTCACAATATACTTCAAAATTCTTGTGTATGTCGGGTACAATTAATACCGGTGTTGTCGTTAATTTCCGTTTTAGCTCTTGGAAACTTTTCTCGCAGGCTTATGTCCATTCAAACTTCTTGTCTTTCTTGAGTAACTGCGTCATAGGCTTGGCTATGGTGGAGAACCCTTCAATAAACCTGCGGTAATATCCTGCCATTCCCAAGAAACTTCGTATGTCCGTTACGCTGGCTGGTGACTTCCAGCCAAGTATGGCCTTGACTTTCTCTGGGTCCACTGCGATACCGTCTTGGGTCAGTACGTGGCCTAGAAAGCCTACTTGTCTTAGCCAAAATTCGCACTTGCTGAACTTGGCATACAATTGGTGTTTTCTGAGCTCTCCTAGCACAATCCTGAGATGTTCTGCGTGCTCTTCTGGTGTCTTGGAGTATACCAGAATATCATCGATGAATACCATGACGAACTTGTCCATAAACTTCATAAATACTTTGTTCATGAGGTGAACAAAATATGCAGGGGCGTTAGTTAATCCAAATGGCATCACTGTGAACTCGTACAGTCCATATCTGGAGGTGAAGGCTGTTTTGGGAATATCTTCTGTTCGCACCTTTAATTGATGGTATCCTGACCTTAAGTCAATTTTTGAGAATACCTTGGCCTGAGCGAGTTGATCAAACAAATCGTTTATCCTTGGCATCGGGTATTTGTTCTTGACTGTGACCATGTTAAGTGCTCGATAGTCAATACACAATCTCAGTGTTCCATCCTTCTTTTTGGCAAATAAAATTGGTGATCCCCAAGGTGAGGAGCTGGCCCGAATGTATCCTTTGTCTAGCAATTCCTTTATTTGTTTCTTCAACTCAACTAATTCGGATGGTGCCATTCGGTACGGTTTCTTGTATATGGGGGTGGTTCCTGGTGCGAGCTCAATGCTGAACTCTATCTCTCGGTCTGGTGGCATGCCTGGTAGCTCTTCAGGGAATACGTCTGGAAATTCACACACTACTGGAACCTTGTTTAGCTCAGAGATGTCCACCTTATTCAATCTCGGTTGCTGGGGTATTTTTCCTTCCTTGGCTGATACTCTTATTGTCTTCCCTTGGTGGTGTGTGAGAATTACGGTCCTGTTGAAACAGTCGATAAACCCCTTGTTGGTGGTTAGCCAATCCATCCCTAGGATGACATGCAGTCCTTTATTTTCCAACACAATAAGATTTGCGTGAAACTCCAATCCTTCGAACTCAATGACCACATTCTGACAGTAATTCTGAGTAACTTGCTGAATCCCAGGGGACTTGATGATCATGGATTTCTCCAAAGGAAGCATCGAAAAATTATTTTTCAAAGCAAAACTTTTCGAAATGAAAGAGTGAGAAGCTCCAGAATCAAACAAAACCGTTGCAGGTATTGTGTTGACAGGAAACGTACCGAGTACGATATCCGGAGCATTTTGTGCCTCCTCTTTGGTTACGTGGTTCAGATGACCCTTCCTGTGGTTGTTGTTGGGATTGAAATTGTTTCGCTTGGGCGCTGAATTACTGCCGCCGTTGTTCGGCTTTGGGGTTGAGTTCCTTGGCTTGGGGCACTGTTTGGCATAGTGCCCTTCTTCTCCACAAGCGTAACAAGTAACGCCGGGGCGATATGTGAACTCCTTGTCCCTTGCATGAAAATTCTTGATTGGGCGTGAAACGTTGGATGAGGATTTGTGCGTCCCACCCTTTTTGAAATCTGTCTTGCTTCGGTGATTGCGAGCAAGGTTAGTCTGGTCCCTTTTTCGCTTGCGGATATCTTCCAGACTGCGTCTCTCATTCTCCAGAGTAATGGCTTTGTCCACCAGTGTTTTAAAATCAGGAAAAGTGTGCACGACCAGTTGGCATTTAAGCGCGGGCGCCAGACCGTCAAGGAATTTCTCCATCTTCTTGCTTTCAGTCATACGCTCTTCATTGGCGTAGCGAGACAATAGAGTAAATTGACTGTTGTAATCTGACACTGTCATGTTCCTTTGCTTGAGGTCATCGAACTCTCTCTTCTTGATTTTCATAATACTCTTAGGAATGTGTGCACCACGGAAACCTTCCTTGAAATTATCCCAGGTTATGTCATTTTCGTTGGGATGCATGTGCAGAAAATTCTCCCACCACGATGCGGCTGCTCCTGTGAGATAGTGCGGAGCATACAGTACTTTTTCGGGGTCTGAACATTTTGCAATAACTAATTTCCTCTCCATATCTCTAAGCCAGTCCTCGGCTTCAAGAGGTTTGTTAGTGTGAGAAAATGTTTGGGGACGTGTCTTCTGAAGCTCGGATAACTTGGATTGCTGCTGATACTGTCCATGGTGATTCCCCATGTTGATGACTTGGTTCATCATTTCACGATGTTGTTGCTGACTTTGTTCATATAGGCGGCACATTTGGGAAAGTGCCGTTTCACTGTCCTGTTGACTCGACTGCCCTTGTGTGAAATTGTTGCCTGGTTGAGTGTCATAATTTTCCTCTGGCGGAGTAGGCATGGAGCGAGTCCAAGGACGAGACATTTTTCACTGTGGGGATATAATTTGCAAAACTCATAAGAAAAGCGAAAATGGTCGCAAAAACAAATCCAAAATTGCACAAGGATGGCAAATAATTTAAATGACCAAGATCACTTAAGAAAACAAATCGAATTACGCACGGAGAAGGACTGCTCATTACATATCTTACACGCGGGCGATAATTATACAATACATCACTCAGGATATGCGTACATAATCCTGACATGTTATTTAGGCTAGTGCACTTCTCCAGTTCCTACATGATGCGCAAACAAGCTACTCCTCACAACCTATGTACATATCTTACAAAGCGGTACATCGCATGACGGGCAAGCGCACTCAGCCGGAAATGTTGACGATCTCCTTGGCCCTGCCAAGGGTGAGGCGCAGTGAGGCTGGGGACTCGACCTCCTCCTCACTAATAGGCTCCAGACGTGAAGAGCTGCATCGGGTAGATGGAGCGGGTGCCAGGGGCGGAGCAACACGAATAGGAGTAGGCACAACGGGTAGTGCAGTGCGCGCTGGAGTGGGCGCAATGGCCTGGTTGAACTCCTCGGTGGTAGGCGGGCGACGAGTAGGTGCAAAAGATGCTGATGACGAGACCAAAGTCAGTGGCGGTGCGGCGGGTAGGAGCTCCCTCCTATTGGCGGGACAGCCATGGACTGAGTCCATGCGGGCAGCTACGAAGTCGTCCACCAGGTTGTCGAAGGCTGCCTCCAGAGCCCGGAGATACTCAATAAGCATCTCAAAAGCCTCATCTCGTTCTCCTCTGGGGCAAGAGAATGCGTAGTGATAGGTGTAAGGCACATGGCATGGAAGATAGCGGTAGCGACGAGTCTTCATCGCGGGAAGGACATCCCTGAGGCGAGCTATCGCCTCACGGGCTGCCATCTGCATAGCATGCCTCTCCGTAGGCATGGCTCTTCCCACGAACCGGAAGCGGCGTAACTCACCACGCCCTCCCCTGAACTGCACCGTGACCTGGTGCATGGTCAGATTGTCATTGACCTTGTGCTGGTAGAGTGTGAAGACTGGGTGCACAGACGGCCCCATCGCGACCTGAACGATGAAGGAGAGAAGCTTGACGAACCCATCGGGCACGTTGGCGAAGGTCTGAGACTCGCAGCTGTTGTCGGCCATCTACAAAAGTAGGCAAAATTCCTGCATGGTCAGATCATAAATTTATGCTGACTGTCAGAAAATGACTACCATTGCAAAAATATAAATTAGCTCTATTATGCTAATAACCGATTAGCGATCACACCTAGTGGCTTCCTACGGTCAGCCTGGCTCTGGTACCAAGCTTGTCACGACCGGTTTTCCAATAAAAATATTTATTGAGAAACCAATCTTTTGAGTCCAGTATGAGGGAAATCCTCCTCACTGGTAGACAAAATTCTTGATACAATAAGCCAGTAGCAAAGAATATATTACAAGGTTGAGCTAGGGCTGCTCAACAATTTATAACAAGCGCGCCAACAATTATACATAATGGCGGATATAACACAATGGTGTGGTGGCATACTACTGACTCGGGGATAAAGTGATGGTGGAATAACACAGTGGGGAGTGTGATAACATGACTCTCAAACTGGCATCTCATCGAGCGTCGAGGTGAGGCTCGATGAATTTTATTCGGGTTGCGGAAGCGAATATAATACAGTGACCGAATCCAGGGTCGCACGAGACTGACTGGGACTCCTCTAGGCATCGGACTCGCTATCGAACTCTTCATCCATGAGATTGCCTTCGTCAGCATCTGGCCAAATCAACAAGCCAGTGTGTACTTTGACAGTACTCGCAAGACAGTTCGGACGTAAGATATAACAAATGCATGCATGAATGCGTCATGATTAATTCACCAAATGTACATTCCAAAAATTAGCATAACGAAGCAAGTAAAAGGGAAACGGCGGTAGTCCGCCTGAAATCCCAACAAAAGCATAAATGAAAACCGATCGGGTGTCTGAAGCGACGCCTCGAAAGGTGAACAAATAAATAAAGGAGAAAATCATGCCACAGTCGGGCGTCTTCGCGACACCACATAAAGGGCTTTAAAAGAAATGCCATAGTCGGACGTCGGGGCGACATCACAGAAGGGCTTTAAAAGAAATGCCACAGTCGGACGTCGGGGCGACATCACAGAAAGGGCTTTAAAAGAAATGCCACAGTCGGACGTCGGGGCGACATCACAGAAAGGGCTTTAAAAGAAATGCCATAGTCGGACGTCGGGGCGACATCACATAAAGGGCTTTAAAAGAAATGCCACGGTCGGATGTCGGGGCAACATCACAGAAAGGGCTTTAAAAGAAATGCCACAGTCGGACGTCGGGGTGACATCACAGAAAGGGCTTTAAAAGAAATGCCACAGTCGGACGTCGGAGCGACATCGCAGAAAGGGCTTTTATTCACAAGTAAATAATACTCATAATAAATATTCAATTCATGATAATAAACAGGTTAGTCCATCCACAGGAATAACATTTAGCCGGGCTTAGCACTCATGGGATTCACCGGAGTCTCTGTCATCAAACTGATACTGTTAGGCCAAGATGATACGAATTTGGACATGGAATAGATGATTCAAGGAATGTATGACTCTGCAGAGTTTGTACAAAAAATTTCCCACAGCCAACGGATTTCCGTAGTCACGAGGGACTAGTTCCGTTTACGGTTTTCCCAAAGAAAACACAGCTAACCAGTACGCACCCATCCTACCTCTCGATGCCAGGACTCACCCTAGACATCGTCCAAGAAAAACTTTTGAGACGGGGAGATCACAATCTCGAATAGCATGGGATGAAATTTATATACGCGCGCTCTAAGGGGTGCCCCCCTCTCGGTCCCAACCGGAAACACCCATGCCCCCTGACCGGATGACTGGCTTTAATCCAGGGCCATGGAACCATCATCCCGGCCTCTCCTTTTGGTGTGTACCAGGAAAGCGGTTTGCAACTTACTAAGCCATATTCCTTGCGGAAAACATGTGGTAGTACAGGGAAGGAAATGGGAGGAACTGGACCGGTACGGTTTGACCCTGAAGTCATATAGTCTGGCATAAGACTGGCATGCTACAACACTGCCATCTTACCCATCCTCATGCCAACACATGGCCATTCATACTCACATCCATCCACTTATGGATCATCGAACTCACTTACCTCAACATTTCATAAAAAAATAACGTTCATCGGTATGCTCATCAACATGCCATGAAACTAACTAAATGCAAAACATGCCAAGACACTCATCATATCAAAATTTCAAACATGCTTGCCTGGTTTAGAGTAGTCGGAGCCTAGCTCGGTGAAGTTCGCGGCTCTGTCACCTCCTTCGGTATCTACGGTATAAAGAAAATATGTGCGCTATCGTAAATACCAAGAGGTGCACAGAAATTATTCCAAATATTTTTCAAATAAATATGATCAAAAACTAGACAAAAATCTAAAGAGGACAGGAAAAGAATCACTCAAAAATTCCTTTCTGTTAAAAAGTTATAAGGGTTTTAATCCAAGGACTTATCTGTAATGAAACAGAAAGTTTCCAGGGGCTAGTTTATAAAAACAGAAAATGCTTCGGCAGAAACTACGCCAGCCCAGAGGGAAGGCGCATTTGGCAGAAGGCGTTTTCAGAAAACGATTCGCTTAGACAGGATAGAGAGGCTGACAGCGGGTCCCGCCCGTCAGGTTTAAACTTTCAAACGGGAGTGGCAGATTTCGCCGGTGCCCGAGAGCCGCGGTGGTCGCTGGCGGCGATCCACGGCGAGGCAGGGTGATCGGAGATTACCAACGTGCTCACCGTGTCCTTCCGCAACGGTGGGTGGTGGTGTTGGTTGCCGGTGAGCACCACGTCGACGGCGGTCTTGACTCCGGCGGACGGTGGTTCGGGCGTTGATGGATCTCGCCGAGGAGGGCTGCAAGGATCAAATTGAGGTGGGGGTTAGAGCACTAGGTGTAAGAGAAGGCTACGGACGAGGTTTGGGCGCCGGAGATGGCCTCACCGGAGTGAATCGAGGTGGAGGCCGAGGCGGAGCGAGGCGGCCGGAGTTGGGGGAGGAGACCTCCTCGAGGTCCTCCTGGTGGCTTGGCAGGGTCCTGGAGAGGTGCAGTGAAGGTGTGGGTCTCGTGAGCGAGCTCGGGGTCCTTTTTATAGGCGATCCGAGGCGGTGGCCGTGAACGGGGATCTCCGGTGAAGGTTACGGCGGCGCAGAGCTTGGTCGGGAAGGTTTAGGGAGTTGGGCATCATCGCGGAGTTCCACCGGTTCCATTTAGGTGCTAAGCGAGCTTGGATTGGGGTGCTAAGGGCGAGCCCGACGGAACGGGGCGGCGTGGGCCCGTCGGCAGCAGGGAGCATGTTCCGTGCTTGCCGGGCCATGGTGATGGTGCCACGGGCGTGCGCTGGCATGCATGAGGCCACGCGGAGAGCCAGGGAGCTTTGGGCGGCGCCGAACGGCGTTCTGCCGTGGTGTGCCTTCTGTCGGCCGCCACGGGATGTCCCGACGCCGCAGAAGACACCGGCGAGGGCGGGCCAGCACGCCACCGACGCCAGGAAAGCTCCAAGCACGCGTGTGAAGCTCCGGACAAGAGGGAGGGACTGCGAGCATCGAGCCAAAGGCACTGTGAGCATGTGCCTGAAACTCTGAAGAAAACGACACTGTAAAACTGAATTTTACTAAACTTTTCTGAAAAATGCAAAGAACAGTGCAGCTCAGGTGTTCGACAGAATGTTTTTGGCATCTAGGGATTTTTCCTTGAGCTAAAACTTGGTGGAGTGGCCTCTCATTGCTCCAGTAGGCTGCCTGAATTTTGGTGGTATTTTTTGGAGAAGTGTAGATATGAATTTCACCAAATTTGGCAAATCTGGTCCAAACTTGCAGTGAGTGAAATTTGAAATATTTGAAAAGAAGAAGAGTGGATCAAGATGGTTCTAGGTTGTGGGTACTAAAGACAATCCAGGGAAGTTGGTTTGGGATAAAAACTCAAAGGCAAAGTGATACTTGCTTTGAAAATCACTTAAGCTCAAAATAAATGGCAGAAATGTTTTGGGGGATAAAATAATTGAAATAAAATCCAAAACTTGTTTCGACTTGTTGAGACAGAGAATTTAGATTGTTCAAAGGTGGAGGGATGGATTTTGAGAAGATTTACTATAGGAGACATGGTAAAACCATGGGTGTTTTCAAAAAGAAAGAAGTCCCAAAACTCCTAGGGTTTCCTTTTTTTGAAAAAAAAATAAGTTTGAGAGGGTAACAACCAGAAGGAAAAGCTCCCAAAAACTTCAACACCAAATTTGAAAAGGGAAAAGAAAATCCTTGTCAAAGGAAAGGAAGTTTTTAAGAGGAAGGATTTCTGGAAAAAAAAATTTTAAAAAAAACCCTCTTTTAAAATCCAACAAGGTTTTGATAAAAACCAAATTAAAATTTTGGAGTGTCACACCACCCGTGGCCGAGCCGCCTCCGCATCTCGCGCCATCCGGCCAAGCCACCTCTGCCTCGCGCTGCATGGCCTAGCCCGCCTTGGGCCGCCGCTTGCCAGTGCCGCCGCCGCTGGCCGAGGCTCGCCCTGCTACCCGCGTGCCCTTGCTGGCCAGCCGGGCTAAGGGCCAGTTCTTTTGTAGCTTTTAGTAGCTTATTCTCAAAATAAGCCAAAAGCTCAAAAGAACTCGGTTTAGAGAAGCTAGCTCAGCTTACTTCCACATGCCTCTCCTTCAGAATGGAAAAAAGCTGGGGTGGGAGTAGCTTCCCGCAGCTTATGACTTAAGAGCGAAGGGGTATAGCAAAAGGGTACTGACATTTGATCATATTACAACAAAAATGCCCCTCCCAGGCTGTGCGTCACACCCAGCAGCTGACACGAAAAAAACCGCACAGCGACCCTTTCTTCTCGCACGCGCGCCCCTCCTCTCGCTCCTGCACCAGAGAATCTTGGGTTCCCGGTTGCTAGCCGCCGCCGCCGGTCCCCGCCTCCTCTGCTCTACGATGCGGCCAACTCCGGCGACATGGTCGGCGGGTAGGCCCTCTCCCCCGCCGCTACTCCTTCGGCCGACCACTGGCGCGACCCCTCCCTCTCCTGGTGTCCATCAGCAGCTGCTAGTCGGTCCAGCCAGGGCTCCACTCCGGCGAAGGACCCACGTTCCCCCTCCCATCCTCCCTGTCCGTGGCCGTGAGAATGTCGCCCGACAGGGTGAGCAGCTCCCGATTTGCATCTAGATTTGCTATGATATGGATGTGGACATGTGGTGATTGTGCCAAGTAGTAGTACAAAATTTTCCACTACTTTTGATATGAATGTATTTCCAAGTAGTCATACAAGATTGTTTCCCATCTGGTTGTGTCGCCACTCTATTTGCATAGAAGAAATGTTGATGTTCTCTGTGTATGCTCCCATTGTATTTGCCAATTGTATGTTTGATTATAATATATGAGGTGTTCGAAAGTCGAATTTATATTTATATAGGCGGCAAAATGATAAAAATATCACTATCATTTAATCATGACAACATTATAGTCCAATGGCATTACAGACTTTTCGCCGACCATTCCACAGATAAGCTGAAAAAACAGACACTGAAAAGAACTGGCTAGCTTATAATCTGGAGCTTATTTTCACTGGAGCTTATTTGGAGCTTATTTCCGTAGGAGCTTATTTCCATAGCATCACTCAAAAGAACTGGCCCTAAGCTTCACTGCCCTGCGCCCACGTGTTTCGGCCGCCCCCTTGCGCCGCCTGCAGCGCACCCCTAGCCTCACGCCTGTGTGCCGCCGTCGGCGCCTGGACGCGCCCACCAGGGCTGCTGCTGCCCGGGGCCTCCCCCTGCTCCTGCCTGCCGCCTCCTGCCGCACAAGGCCACCGGCGCCCTCCGCACAAGCGTGCAGCCCAGCCAGAGAGGTCGTTTGACTCTCTGGATACGAGGTCGGTCCTTGTTTAATTAGCTCTAGCTAATTTTGCTTAATAGAAGATGACAAGTGGGCCACCCCTGTTGATTATCTTTTAATTATTGGGTTAATAAAAACAGTGCCTATGACAAGTGGCCCCATCACTTAAAAAGTCTATTAAAACTTTTCTATCTGAACATGAGCCTATGACATGCGGGGCGAAATCACTGTTCTGACCTTGTCAGCGTTTATAGTCACAAACTGAACTCGACGAGAAAGTATTTCGTGATTTGACCCTTTTAGAAACGCCAGGGTCCGCGGCGTTTCCACCCAACATAAAAACACCGAGCAAGCTAGCGTTTCTGCCCTGGCCCACTGCCAGGCCGAGGACGCGTTGGCTGCTGACGTGGCAGGCTGGAAACGCCGACCCAGCTAGCGTTTCTGGAAACGCCATAATTAGTAGCGTTTCTGGTGCAGATATTTTAGGTGGTCATGGGGCTTTCACCCACCACTCACCACTCACTCTCTTCTCCCCCATTGGCCTATCCCGAGCTCTTGCCCTTTTTCCCCTTTGTGTCCCTCACTTAGCCCCTCACAAATCCTTGCAAATCGATTGGGTTGGTCCGTGGATCCGGTGTCATTTCTGTTCATTGAGATAACCTCCTTCATCTCACAAATTTGTATTGGTTGGATTTGTCCATTTGGATTGATTTGTTCTTGTTGTTCCTAACCCTAGTTTTGAGCATGGATCTATAATGTGATGTTTTGAGTATTGTTGTTCCAATAGTGTTCCAATAGTGTTGCATTTTGATGTTGTTGAGCATACCTTATTGTGGGTTATGACTAATGTTAAGATTTAGGGTTAGGGTTATGGCCAATGTTAAGATTTAGGGTTCGGGTTAGGTGTTTTGTTAGCAATGTGGTATATTTAGCATTGTACATTTCTTATACTTATGTTACCATTTTTTTAGATGGACAAGATTGTGAATATTCATTATGTTGACAAAGAGGCATTCATGAATGTGGATATTGTAGACAAGTATGAGGAAGTGTTGATATTTCTTAAGACCCCTAGTTATGAAGAGGTTGTGGAAGAAACACGGATAAGATTAAAGTGGGTGAATGCAAGTGATCAAGTTGAATTAGTAGGAAGATATGATGTTGGGTCGGCACACAAGTGTCGAATGAAGACAATGCCTATCAAGTCCAATTTGCATTGGGCTGCATATAAGGAGGTTGTTGCATCCTCAGAAGTCAAGTCACTCGAAGTCTTTGCAAGTAAGGTGGTCAAGGCTCCTCTCTTTCATGTTGACTTGAACCAAACCTTAGTAGATGATGTGAACCCGGTTAGTAGTGTGCCGCCTATTGTTGAGTATAAAGTTGAAGCGGAAGCCAATGAGTATCCCCAATATGAGTTCGGAGGTAGTGCACCAATGAAAGATGATGGCGATGACTCTGACGAAGAGTATGGGAGGCACCACAACATTGTTGGTGATGTAGAGGCTGAAGTAAGGCATCAGGACATGGATCCTGACATTATCTATCAGCGTGCTTGTGTGGATGACTCGGATGATGAAGGCCTGGTGAATGAGTTGGACGAGGATGGCTTGACTGCGAAAGAAGCAGAGTGGTACACAAAAAACACCGGTAGGGATCACAAAGTTCCCTTGTTTTGTGATGTTAGCCTTGCAGATAAGGCTATAGTCGACGGTGGCATGATCAAGACAATTGAGGCTAGACAATTCCCAAGTAGTACACCCGACGCGATTTCGATGTCATATGTGAGGAAAGGTTTGATGTTCGAGCACATGCTAGAATTCAGGATGTGGTTGTGTGAGTATGTTGTCAAACACCACAGGCCTTTCATAGTTGTTCACTCGGACTGCAACAAGAGATACACCATGAAATGTGAGGTAGAAAGATGCAAATGGAAAGTCAATGGAAGACTCATGAAAGATGGTTGGTGGAAGATAACTAGTTGCAAAGCCACTCACCAATGCACACCGCCGGCCGTAGAAGCACGGAAGACACACCGTCAACTAACATCAGAATTCATTGGTTATAAATACCAGAAACATATAGCCGAGGATCCAACCATTAAAGTGAAGTTGTTGATGAGTTGGATTGAAGATAAATTCGGATATAAGGTCAAGTACGGAAAGACATGGAAGGCCAAGCAAGTCGCTCTCAGAATGTTGTATGGTGGATGGGAAGAGGCTTACAACATGCTACCCAGGTTGCTGGGAGCGATGTCGTACAGAAACCCAGGAATGTACCACTATGTCCAAGATATTGAAGGAGTGTTCCGTCATGCCTTTTGGACGTTTGGCCCATGCATTGCAGCTTTTGAGCATTGTCGACCGGTTTTGTCTATAGATGGGACATTCTTGACAGGGAAATACAAGGGCACACTCATGATAGCAATGGCACATGATGCTAATGATCAGGTGTTGCTTGTGGCATTTGCTTTGGTCTCCGTGGAGAACCAAGACAACTGGGAATGGTTCATGAGACTTGTAAGGAGCACGGTCATTCCTCCGAATAGGGAGGTATGCATCATATCCGATCGGCACCAAGGCATATTGAAGGCCGTGGATATTCATATTCCAGGTCATGCGAGGCTTCACCACCGATGGTGTATGAGGCACTTCGTTGCAAACTTTTACAGGGCTTGTAAGAACAAGGATCTTTGCAAGGATCTTAACTCCGCATGTGTAGCCTTCTCCGTTAAGTCATTCACGACACGCTTGAACAAAATCTATGAGAAGGCAAACGAAGGTGGGAAAGATTTCTTAGAAAGGAATATTGATGAGAGAAACAAGTGGTCACGGGCATGTGACGAAGGAGGCATGAGATATGGTGACATGATAAGCAATCTAGTTGAGTGCTTCAACTTTGTCTTGAAGGGTGCACATCAGTTGTCGGTGATGGCAATAGCAGAATATACCTTTTACAAGCTGAATGAGTATTTTTTGAAGCACTCCGACGAAATCGACAAATTGATTGCTGATAGTGAGAAGCCTCCCAATGAAATTTATCCGAAGAAGGTTGCCGAGTGGCTGGAGTTTCAGAGAGACAAGTCAGCCATCCAGCGAGTCACTTGTTTCGATAATGTAGAAATGAAATACCAAGTGAATGAGCCAGGTGGGACAACTAGAGATGGACAATCATATGGTGCTCTCTCATTTACGGTGGCTCTTAGGACAAGACATTGCACTTGTGAGCAGCCTAGTAAGTACCACTGGCCATGCTCGCACATGATGTCGGCGGACCGCATCGGGAATGTGGATATCTCCGATGGAGTAGTTGTGAGGTTGCATGAATTCAATTTGCAAACTCATAAGTTAACATGGGCGTCTAGATTCCACCCTTTTCTGGATGCATCGCAGTGGCCAGAGTATCACGGTCCTAATATTAGGCCCGATCCGGAGATGATGGTACAACCCAAGGGTAGAAGGAGAACAAAGCGATACAGGAATGATATGGATGACCTCATGAGCACCAGAGAATTTGGTAGTGGACATTTCATGGAGCCACGTGATAGAACCAATGCGGTGGTTGCAATGAAACGACACACAACAAAAGGACTTGCAAAACAAACAAAACTTCAAAAGGGCACAATGCTTCTTCAAGTGGTGGCCGAGGTTCCGGTGATGGCCTTGGTGGTGGCCGAGGTTTCGGTGGTGGGCGAGGTTCCGTGATGGACTTGGTGCTGGCCGAGGTTCCGGTGGTGGCCTTACTGGTGGCTGAGGTTCCGGTGGTGGCCTTGGTGGTGGCCGAGGTTCCGGTGGTGGCCTTGGTGGTGGCCGAGGATCCAGGGGTGGTCGTGGTCGAGGACGAATTACCGGTGATGGTGCTCGTGGTAGGGCTAGAGGTTCGGGTGGTGGTAGAGGAGGTTTCATGGGTAGAGGCCGTGGTAATGCTAGAGGAATGTTTGGATACCTAGATGGACCATTTCTGTACGTGGCTACATTTCATAATTATTTTCATGTCTCCCAATATTACTTTCATGTTGTTTTTGTCCTTACTAACTAATGTCTTGCAATTTTTCATAGGTATGGCGGCTTCTCAACCCAACAAGGCAACGATGAAGGGGCTTGAGGATGGCGAAGGTGAGATGGCGGGATGGTGGGAGAAGGCTACGAAGAAGCTTAGAGAGGAGGATGCAGCCAAGCTAAAGAAGAAGAAGGAAGAGGAACTTGAGAAGAAGAGGAAAGAATTAGAGAGAGCGAGAAATGCGATGTATGCTAGGGAGCAAGCGTTGGTGAGGAAATGTGAGGAGGCACAGAAAAGGCGTCAAAAGTATTTTGTAGAAAAAACCTTGAAGCTTTGGGCAATTGCAGATGAAAAAAAAAAGAGAGGGGGAATCAGATATTCATGGAGAGGGTGGTCAAGGAGGCTCACCTCATAAGGAAAAGGGAGGAGGAATAAGAAGAAGAAGAAGAGAGGAAGAAGAAGAAGGGAAAGGGGCCTTGCTCTACACAATAGAGTAATGATGTGAACTGTGCCATGCTTTGGACCTTCGTGTGCATTTCATCTTGAACCTTCTTGTTGCCTAGACTCCTTTATGTGGTGAACTATGTGTACTCTAAATTGCTTTGGACTCCTCTATGTGTACTCCTTTATGTGTTGAACTATGTGATCATCTTCAACTCGGGCATTCCTCTGAGTATTCCACATGTCTACCCACATAAGATGGTGATCCTCCCAATTAATGACATTCTTGTTGTGTTGCCGGCTCGTCCTACAAAGCATGAGAAGTATCGGCATCATTTTCATTTTTCCGTGGTTACATATTGATCAACATATGGTACAAGAAACTCTCACCTATGTAGCACCACACTTGTCTCAACATACTCCGGCGGGGTGCGTTGTTGTACTCCAAATTGCTTCAAAACACGATGTGGAAGATGCCACTCCACCGCAAAAAAACATATCATGGGGCAACGCACACGCCAAAGATGTTGGTCACGAAGGCACATATTGCTCAAAGGGAACTGCCTAAGTACCATGTACGGCCTCCAATTAACCTACATCACAACATGTCACTAGCTCATGCACAACAAAAAAATCTGTAATGATGGCAAGGGATTTGGTAATTACCTGGTTGTAAGTAAGCATGTCAAGCTCGCTTATGTATGCCTTATACCACCCCATGGCGGCGATACTCGACACTTGGACATTAGCCCAAGTGTATGCGATAGTCGGATATCGCTCCTCATCCCGTCAAAAGGCCACTCCCAAGGTTCTTTCGGAGCAATGGTAAAGTTACGGCCCACAGGGATACGCTCCCACATCCAAATCTATAGGGCCCAAACAAAACCACCAAGACAAGATTTCGGCTTACTCCTCATACATGCTCCGTCCAACTGCACATTTGTACACACATTAAACAATCACAGGAAAAAAATTTGTTCATATAATGAGAATGCATCAAATTATCATTACCTGACGGTACAAGAAGGCTAGTGCCACCGACCCCCAACTCCACTTGACATCCTAGTTACGAAGAGGGTCCAAGAACATCCATGAGGCTGTGTCTCCTGTGCCGTCAGGAAACACCACTTGGGTCAAAAGATTCCATAAGTAAGCCCTGGCGTACCTCTCCACAACAGCCGGACTGGCATTCTCTGGGCACTCGTAAAAATGTTCTTGTAGCCACGAGAACAAAACACCAGATGGCCTAGGATCCTTCTTTGTTTCATGAATCCACGGGGGAGGTTCAACACCAACCAAACCTGCAGCCCTTTGTCGCCACCCCTCAGACCTCACCTTCCCGGTAAGAGCCCTGCCCTCGATCGGAAGACTGGAGATCATCGCAATATCCTCCAAAGTAACTATCATCTCACCAAGAGCAAGGTGAAAAGAGTGCGTCTCCGGTCTCCAACGGTCCGTAAGGGCGGTAATGGCCGTCGAGTTCAGCCATGGTGGTGTGCCTTTAAAGTTGAGCACAAACTAGAGAAGATCCATTCTTCTAAAATAAGGCTCGTAGCGACGGTCATACCTCAAGGACTCACGTGGGTTGTGGCCTCTCAAACGAAGTACTGGAGGAACCTACAAATAAGACACGCACAATTTATATACTTCTCTAAACTACTCACAATATGAGAATCAACAATGTAGATACATAATTACCTCCCCTCTTTCCACTAGCACAGCACGATGCTTCTCCTCGTAATAATCAAGGCCGGGATATTTATCCGGCTCAAATATCCTACAAAATAAGGTTAATGGATTTGTTATAATATATGCTTAAAATTATGACCGCATCATATACAAAATCGTGTGAGAACTACTACAAATTATCCCAAAGATACATTACCAACACCAATTCTTTTCAACCTATTTTGTCCTAAAGAATCTATCACAACTAATTATTAACAAATAATAGGCTCAACCTAATCCAAAAAAATGGTCTCTCTCTAAATCCAATAATAAACAAGTTAACTAAGAATACTTAAACACAAGGAGTATATGTCTTCTTTATAAACATAATGTAACCAAAATATTCATCAAACAAATCACTAATAACTCATCTTAGGGTTCCACCATGTTTGAAAAAATAGATCTACAATAGCCAATCTTGACTGAAAATAAATGGAGGATTGGGAGGAGAATACCTCAAGCAACTCGGGGATGCTCCGATCTCCTCGTTTTGATGATCAAAATAGCAGATCTGGGGAAGATTTGGTGAAGAAGAGGGAGGGGCGGCCGCCAGTTCGTCATCGAGAAGGAACTGCTCGACCGGGGGAGTGGGCTAGGTGAGGCCCCCGCGGCCCGCGCGCGTTATTTAATCCTGGTCAGAAACGCCAAGGACCTTGGCGTTTCAAGCGTGCCACGTCAGCGAAAACAGCGGGTTCAGACTGACTGTGGGCCAGGTTAGAAATGCTAGCTGGCTCGGCGTTTGCGTGTTGGCTTGAAACGCTAGCTTGCTCGGCGTTTCTATGTTGGGTGGAAACGCTGTGGACCCTGGCGTTTCTAAACGGGTCAAATCGTGAAATACTTTCTCGTCGAGTTCAGTTTGTGACTATAAACGCTGACAAGGTCAGAACAGTGATTTCGGCCTGACATGCGGGCCCCCCTTGTTAGTTTAACCCAGTCAACAGTCAAACTAGTTGACTGCTGACTAGACGTTGACTTGGTCAACTAGAACCCCCGGCCCCGCTATCATACACATGGCTAGCCCCCTAGTTGGTGTGAAAAATATTCTTTCATCTAGTATTAGAGTAAATAGATAAAAGGAATTTCAGAAAAATGAATTAAAGCTTTAGAAATTCTTATAAAATAAACCGTAGCTCAGATGAAAATAATTTCTACATGAAAGTTACTCAGAACGATGAGACGAATCCAAATACGCAGTCCGTTTACCTATCAGATGCCTCTAACTATCTGAACATGGAACATTCCCCCTCCGGTCATCTGTCTGACACAGGTCTGGAACCGGGAAAGCATTCCCAGCTGAATTCCCCCTTCACCTATTCGCGTAGACATACGTTAGGTCACATCCGGCACGTCATATTACCATGTTATGCTTTATGATGCTTTGTTTGTTTTATATTTATTGTTTCTTCCCCCTCTTCTCTCTGGTAGACCCCGAGACCGATGATGCCCTGGTGATCGACTACGTCGACAATGACACTTCTTCCTTTTCAACAGAGCTTCCAGGCAAGCAAACCCCCCTTGAGCATTCCAATATCGCCCATTCCCTTCTCTCTTATGCTTGCATTAGAATCTGCCGCTACTACTATTATCATATTTGTGCTGCATAGCCTGTTTATTGTAACCTGCTATTGTTACCTACCTGCTTATCCTAAACTGTTTAGTATAGGTTGGGTAGAGACCCATCAGAGACCCCCACTTTGTCCCGACTGCCCCGCTGGATTATCAGAAGATCCGATCAACGGGATCGAAGACCAGGCCCCCGCATCGCACATCACTTTCCCCTTAGTTGCTTGACACTACTGGATTACTATCGAGTGCCGAGGTTGATACTCATCAGCACTTCTGATGTTAACCTTGTAGGTTAGTTCATCGGTTATGGTCATCGAGGGTGATTCCTCCTTCTCCACTCCCGATAGTGACACTGTCATGCAACTCCTCAAGAGTGGACCTCGAGGGTGATTCCTCCTTCATTCACCTTGACGATAACATCAGGTGGAATTCCATCGAGGGTGATTCCTCAAGGTTTCCCTTGGTGTTAGACACACGGTTACTATGACTTTACACTGAACCATGTTACTAAAGATGGGTCGGACCCGAGGGGTACCCGTGCGAGCTTAATTGCGAGTGATGTGGAGTCGGGTTGATCTGGAGGATACCCGCAAGTTTTCCACGCGACGCGGCCTGCTACCTCTTTTAGCACTGCGTTGGTTTTCCCCGAAGAGGAAGGGATGATGCAGCAAAGTAGCGCAAGTATTTCCCTCAGTTTTTGAGAACCAAGGTATAAATCCAGTAGGAGGCTACGTGCAAGTCCCTCCTACCTGCACAAAACAAATAAATCCTCGCAACCAACGCAAATAGGGGTTGTCAATCCCTATAGGGCCACTTACGAGAGTGGGATCTGATAGATATGATAAGATAATATTTTTGGTATTTTTATGATAAAGATGCAAAGTAAAATAAAAGCAAAGTAAATAGCAAAGTAAATAACTAAGTAGTAGGAGATTGATATGATAAAGATAGACCCGGGGGCCATAGGTTTCACTAGTGGCTTCTCTCAAGAGCATAAGTATTCTACGGTGGGTGAACAAATTACTGTTGAGCAATTGATAGAATTGAGCATAGTTATGAGAATATCTAGGTATGATCATGTATATGGGCATCACGTCCGAGACAAGTAGACCGACTCCTTCTTGCATCTACTACTATTACTCCACTCATCGACCGCTATCCAGCATGCATCTAGAGTATTAAGTTAAAAACAGAGTAACGCCTTAAGCAAGATGACATGATGTAGAGGGATAGACTCATGCAATATGAAGAAAAACCCATCTTGTTATCCTCGATGGCAACAATACAATACGTGCCTTGCTGCCCTTACTGTCACCGGGAAAGGACACCGCAAGATTGAACCCAAAGCTAAGCACTTCTCCTATTGCAAGAAAGATCAATCTAGTAGGCCAAACCAAACTGATAATTCGAAGAGACTTGTAAAGATAACCAATCATACATAAAATAATTCAGAGAAGATTCAAATATTATTCATAGATAGACTTGATCATAAACCCACAATTCATCAATCTCAACAAACACACCCAAAAAGAAGATTACATCGAATAGATCTCCACAAGAGAGGGGGAGAACATTGTATTGAGATCCAAAAAGAGAGAAGAAGCCATCTAGCTACTAACTATGGACCCGTAGGTCTGAAGTAAACTACTCACACTTCATCGAAGAGGCTATGGTGTTGATGTAGAAGCCCTCCGTGATTGATGCCCCCTCCGGCGGAGCTCCGGAACAGGCCCCAAGATGGGATCTTGTGGATACAGAAAGTTACGGTAGTGGAATTGAGGTTTTGGCTCCTGTTCTGATCATTTGGGGGTACGTGGATATATATAGGAGGAAGAAGTACGTCGGTGGAGCAACAGGGGCCCCACGAGGGTGGAGGGCGCACCTGGGGGGTAGGCGCGCCCCCTACCTCGTGGGCTCCTGTTACGTGGCTTGACGTAGGGTCCAAGTCTTCTGAGTTGTATTCGATGAAAAAATCACGTTCCCGAAGGTTTCATTCCGTTTGGACTCCGTTTGATATTCCTTTTCTTCGAAACCCTAAAACAGGCAAAAAACAACAATTCTAGGTTGGGCCTCTGGTTAATAGGTTTGTCCCAAAAATAATATAAAAGTGGATAATAAAGCCCAATAATGTCCAAAACAGTAGATAATATAGCATGGAGCAATCAAAAAATATAGATACGTTGGAGACGTATCAAGCATCCCCAAGCTTAATTCATGCTCGTCCTCGAGTAGGTAAATGATAAAAATAGAATTTTTAATGCGGAGTGCTACTTGGCATTATTTTAATGTAATTCTTATTAATTGTGGTATGAATATTCAAATCCAAAAGATTCAAGACAAAAGTTCAGATTGACATAAAAATGATAATACTCCAAGCATACTAACTAAGCAATTATGTCTTCTCAAAATAACATGGCCAAAGAATGTTCATCCCTACAAAATCATATGGTTTAGTCATGTTTCATTTTAGTCACACAAGAATGCTATCATCATGCACAACCCTGATGACAAGCCAAGCAATTGTTTCATACTGTAGTAATCTCAAACCTATAAACTTTCACGCAATATATGAGCGTGAGCCATGGACATAGCATTATAGGTGGAATAGAATACAATGAGGGGGGTTATGTGGAGAAGACAAAAAAGGAGAAAGTCTCACATCAACGAGGCTAATCAATGGGCTATGGAGATGCCCACTGAGGGAGTCCTGGATTAGGGGGTGTACGGGTAGCCGGACTATACCTTCAGCCGGACTCCAGGACTATGAAGATAAAAGATTGAAGACTTCGTCCCGTGTCCGGATGGGACTTTCCTTGGCGTGGAAGGCAAGCTTGGTGATGCGGATATTCAAGATCTCCTACCATTGTAACCGACTTTGTGTAACCCTAACCCTCTCTGGTGTCTATATAAACCGGAGGGTTTTAGTCCGTAGGACAACTTCATATACAACAATCATACCGTAGGCTAGCTTCTAGGGTTTAGCCTCCTTGATCTCGTGGTAGATCTACTCTTGTACTACCCATATCATTAATATTAATCAAGCAGGACGTAGGGTTTTACCTCCAGCAAGAGGGCCCGAACCTGGGTAAAACATCGTGTTCCTTGCCTCCTGTTACCATCCGGCCTAGACGCACAGTTCGGGACCCCCTACCCGAGATCCACTGGTTTTGACACCGACATTGGTGCTTTCATTGAGAGTTCCTCTGTGTCGTCGCTTTTAGGCCCGATGGCTCCTTCGATCATCAACAACGATGCAGTCCAGGGTGAGACTTTTCTTCCCGGGCAGATCTTCGTCTTCGGCGGCTTCGCACTGCGCGCCAAGTCGTTTGGCCACCTTGAGTAGATCGAAAGCTAGGCCCCTGGCCATCAGGTCAGGTTTGGAAGCCTAAACTACACGGCTGACATCCGCGGGGACTTGATCTTCGACGGATTCGAGCCACAGCCAAGCGCGCCGCACTGTCTCGATGGGCATGATATAGCTCTGCTGCCGAACAGCGCCTTGGAGGCCGCACACGCATCGGTTCCGACCATTGATTCGGAGCCTACTGCGCCGATCGAGGATCAGCGGTTGGACACTACCTCAGGGGCTGCGATCTCAGAGGCGATCGAGCCAAACTCCAGCCCCGCACTCCGCATGGCCCGTGACTCCGAGGAGCCGGATTCCTCTCCGAACTCCGAGCCCCCCGCGCCCCTGCTAATCGAATCCGATTGGGCGCCGATAATGGAGTTCACCGCCACGGACATCTTTCAGCACTCGCCCTTTGGCGACATCTTGAATTCTCTAAAGTCTCTCTCTTTATCAGGAGATCCCTGGCTGGACTACGGTCAGCAAGGTTGGGATACGGGCGATGAGGAAATTCAAAACCCACCCACCACCCACTTCGTAGCCACTGTCGACGACTTAACCGACATGCTTGACTTCGACTCCGAAGACATCGACGGCATGGACGACGATGTAGGAGACGAACAAGAACCAGCACCTGTAGGGCGCTGGAAGGCCACCTCGTCATATGACATATATATGGTGGACACTCCAAAGGATGGAGATGGCGATGGAACAGCAGGGGACGATACCTCTAAGAAACAGCCCAAGTGCCGGCGTCACCGGCGCCGCTCTAAATCCCGCCAAAGAAAAAACGGTGATTCCGGCACGAGAGATAATACTACTCCGGATAGCGCCGAAGAACACCCCCTCCAACAAGATTTAGCACAGGAGGACAGAGAAGCCAGCCCTCATGAGAGGGCGGCGGACCAAGAGGTTGAGGACGATAATTATATGCCTCCCTCCGAAGACGAGGCAAGCCTCGACGACGACGAGTTCGTCGAGCCAGAGGATCTCGCCGAACAAGAGCGTTTTAAACGCAGGCTTATGGCCAGGGCAAGCAGCCTCAAGAAAAAGCAACAACAGCTTAGAGCTGATCAGGATTTGCTAGGTGACAGATGGACGGAAGTCCTCACGGCCGAAGAGTATGAACTCGAACGCCCCTCCAAGAGTTACCCAAAGCGCAGGCTGCTACCCCGACTAGAGGAGGAAGCACCTACATCACCAGCGCATGACATGGCCGACCGGCCACCTCGCGGCCGCGACAGGGAGGCCTCTTAGCCCTCCACTCAAGCCATGCCCTGATGCCGCATCAAGCATACTAAGGCACGGGAAAATGCGCCCGACCTCCGCGATATACTGGAGGACAAGGCAAGGCAAACAAGATCGATCTACGGATCGCGCAGGCGGCCTGCGGCACGTGACGGTGATCGTCACTCCGGATGCAATAAATCCGGCCGGGCCGAACTCAACAGACAAAGCTCCTTAGAGCTCCGTCGTGATATAGCCCAATACAGAGGCGCCGCACACCCACTATGCTTCACAGATGAAGTAATGGATCATAAAATCCCTGAGGGCTTCAAACCCGTAAACATCAAATCGTACGATGGCACAACAGATCCTGCAGTATGGATCGAGGATTATCTCCTTCATATCCACATAGCCCGCGGTCATGATCTACACGCCATCAAATACCTCCCACTCAAACTTAAGGGACCGGCCCGGCATTGGCTTAACAACTTGCCAGCAGACTCAATCGGTTCTTGGGAGGACCTGGAAGCCGCATTCCTTGATAACTTTCAGGGCACTTATGTGTGACCACCGGACGTCGATGACCTAAGCCACATAATTCAGCAGCCAGAGGAATTGGCCGGGCAATTCTGGACATGGTTCCTAACAAAGAAAAACCAGATAGTCGACTGTCCGTACGTAGAGGCCTTAGCGGCCTTCAAGCATAATATCCGTGACGAGTGGCTTGCCCGGCACCTGGGACAGGAAAAGCCGAAATCTATGGCAGCCCTCACGACACTCATGACCCGCTTTTGCACGGGAGAAGACAGCTGGCTAGCTCGCAGCAACAATTTAACCAAGAACCTTGGTAATTCAAATACCAAGGACAAAAGCGACAGGTCGCGTCGGAACAAACAAAAGCGCCGCGTTAACAGCGACAGCAACGAGGATACGGTAGTTAATGCCGGATTCCGAGGCTACAAATCCGGTCAACGGAAAAAGCCATTCAAAAGAAATACTCAGGGCCCGTCCAGTTTGGACTAAATACTCAACCGCTTGTGCCAGATACATGGCACCCCCGAAAAGCTAGCCAATCGCACCAACAGGGATTGTTGGGTGTTCAAGCAGGCAGGCAAGTTAAGAGCCGAAAACAAAGACAAGGGGCTGCATAGCGACAACGAGGAGGAGCCTAGGTTGCCGAACAACAGTGGACAGAAGGGATTTCCCCCGCAAGTGCGGACGGTGAACATGATATACGCAACCCACATCCCCAAGAGGGAGCGGAAGCGTGTGTTACGGGACGTATATGTGATGGAGCCAGTCGCCCCAAAGTTCAACCCATGGTCCTCCTGCCTGATCACCTTTGATCGAAGGGACCACCCCACTAGCATCCATCATGGCGGCTTCGCCGCATTTGTTCTAGACCCAATCATTGACGGATTTCATCTCACAAGAGTCCTCATGGACGGCGGCAGCAGCCTGAACCTGCTTTACCAGGATACAGTGCGAAAAATGGGCATAGATCCCTCGAGGATCAAGCCCACCAAAACGACCTTTAAAGGCGTCATACCAGGTGTAGAAGCCAACTGTACAGGCTCAGTCACACTGGAAGTGGTCTTCGGATCTCCGAATAACTTCCGAAGCGAGGAGTTAATCTTCGACATAGTCCCGTTCCGTAGTGGCTATCATGCACTGCTCGGGCGAACCGCATTCGCAAAATTCAACGCGGTACCGCACTATGCATACCTCAAGCTCAAGATGCCAGGCCCTAGAGGAGTAATCACGGTCAATGGGAACACTGAACGCTCCCTCCGAACGGAGGAGCACACGGCAGCGCTCGCAGCAGAAATACAAAGCAGCCTCTCTAGGCAGTTCTCTAGTTCGGCCTTCAAAAAGCCAGACACTGCCAAGCGCTCCCGGAGTACCCTACAACAAGACCGCCTGGCACGTTCTGAGCTAGCGTAGCAATGCGGCCCCAACCCAAGCCCTCGCAATATAGCGAAACCAGTGCTTCGCATACATAACTACGCTCTTGAAATACCATGGGCACAGGGGAAGGGGCACTATCACGGCACGCCCGAAATACGGCCTAAACCGCACCAGGGGCTGCCGGATTCCTTTTTTTTTCTTTTTTCTCTTACTCTCAGGACTCCATACTTCGGATGACCCATTCGGCAATTCAACGGCCGCACAAACGATGCAAGATCCAGGAAAGCAGACAAGCCACACCGCATTATGGAACTCCCAGGTGGTCTCTATTGCGGGCAGCATACCTATTTTTTAATAGAATTCCGCGGCCTGCCCCTGGCCAGGACATGTTAAATAGTCCAATTTCTTTTGCTTATCACACTATTTGTATTGTTCCGCTTTCATAGCAGCCTTTCTATAAACAATGCATAGCTTTTTGTCTATTTCTTACATTATCCTCTTTTTATATATATGTTTATCAATAACATGTTGCATCCGTACACTGTGGTACGGCAAAAATACGCCAGGGGCTTTAGTACCCATCAATATGGCGTGAGAAGTCCGTACACTTTCACAAGTGCGGCACCCCGAACTTATAGCACTATATGCATCGGCTTCGAATCATGATTTGGGTCAATAGTTAGGTTTGCCCGGCTCCTATGTTTTGGTGCCTTATGTTCCGCTATATCGGCTAAGGTAGCACTAGGAGAAATACTGCGATTGTGCCCCAGTTAAGCTGGGCTGAGCACCTCAGTAGAGAAAGCTAAAACTGACTATCATGATGAGGCGAGAGACCGGTTGTTGTTCGAGAGGTTTTTCGAGTCCTTAAAGACTTATGCCGCTTCGAGCGAGGAACCGGCTTTGTCCGGCCAAGGCGTGGATAGCGCCCCGAACTCGATCTTCTGAATACTAGGGGCCTCGCCGAAATTTAAAATTATAGAGTTCTATGGCTAAGTGAGAGTGTTCAAGCATTATAGTCCGATTGCCTTGTTCGTTGTGCTGAGCGCCTCCCTCGACGGACCCAATCATGGGAAAAAGAGCGCTCAGGTTTATCCCGAACACCCCAGCACTAGTGGCATGGGGGCAGAAGCTGACGACTGGCCATCTCTCAATTTTTTGATAAACGGCCGCACAGAAAGTAATATTTTAAATTCAACAAGCATTGCTTAGCGCATATGAACAAGTTTTCAGCGCACAAGATAACACGAGCGAGTTCATTCAAAAATTACATCCTTGGTACATTCATCCGCCATAAGGCGGGCACCAGCCAGAACATCCTTGTAATAGTTCTGGGGCTTGCGATGCTCCTTCCCCGGCGGCGGCCCGTCCCTCACAAGCTTCTCACCGTCCAGCTTACCCCAGTGCACCTTTGCATGGGCAAGGGCCCTACGGGCACCTTCGATGCAGATGGAGCGCTTGATGACCTCGAGCCTTGGACAAGCCTCCACCAGCCGCCACACCAGTCCGAAGTAGCTCCCAGGCAGGGCCTCTCCAGGCCACAACCGAACTATGAAGCCCTTCAGGGCTTGTTCGGCCGCCTTGTGGAGCTCGACCAGCTGCTTCAGCTGGTCGCTCAAGGGCACAGGGTGTCCAGCCTCAGCATACTGAGACCAGAACACCTTCTCCGTCGAGCTGCCTTCCTTGGCTCGGTAGAATGCGGCGGCATCGGATACGCTGTGGGGAAGATCTGTGAATGCCCCTGGAGAGCTTCGGATTCGAGTAAGTAACAAGTAGCTTACTTTTATATGTCTGCTTTGCATAGAGAATGCCTTACCCGCCGCTATCTTTTTCACCGCATCCAATTCTTGGAGGGCCTTCTGGGCTTCGGCCTTGGCAGATTCGGCAGTTTTAAGGGCCGCAGCAAGCTCGGACGCTCGCGTCTTCGAGTCGAGTTCCAAACTCTCATGTTTTTTTCATGAGAGCCTGAAGCTCTTGCTGCACACCGCCGACCTGCGCCTCAAATTTCTCTCGCTCGGTATGCTCCGTGGCCGCTTTCTTCTCGGCCTCGGACAGCGCCTGCTTGAGGGTCGCCACCTCAGTTGTGGCCCCTACAATAAGCAGGGTACTCCTGTCATTTTTTGCAATTGCGTCTTCTTATAGGTATTTTTTCTATAAGGTATCTCTTACCTTCTTTCTCCTTGAGCTTCCGTTTGGCAAGGCCAAGCTCTTGCTCGGTCCGCTCGAGGCCCTGCTTCAGGGCACCCACCTCCGCACTCAGTGCGGCGGTGGCCAGCAGCGAAGCCTGCATACATATATTGACTCCTTTTTAGTTAGACTCCTGCGATATATAATAGATCCTCTATTCGGCTTTTCTTTCCGACCGCCAAACAGAGCATCAGGGGCTATTGTCTATGCGGTAATATTTTTATATATCTTTTACTTACCTTGAAGCCTGTTAGAAGGCTAGCACAAGCTTCAGTCAGTCCGCTTTTGGCGGACCGAACCTTCTGGACCACCGTACTCATGATGGTACGGTGCTCCTCGTTGATGGAGGCGCCCTTAAGCACCTCCAGCAGATTGTCCAGCGCCTCCGGTTGGACGGAGGATGCCGGCTCAATAGGCTTGCTCCTCTTGGCAGGAGTTCGCCTGCCGTGGTCCGGAACCGTTGATGATTCCGGCGCGGTGTCCGGCTTAAAGCCGGACTTGGAGCCCTAGGGGGTCTTGTCCCCTTTACTCCTGGAGTCCGGGGAGTCACCTCGCGGTTCCTCCTGGACCACCTCCTCTTGCCCCGGAGCTTGTCGCGACGCCACTTCAGCGTCATCCGCAGTGCAGGGGGAGGCAGCGGGCGGAACTGAATTCACGTCTGAGGAATCAAGGGAGCCGCTCGACGACTCGTCGAGCCCGTCCTTGGGCGGGCTGCATGATGATATTATACATTAGGGAAAGCTGCGCAACAAAAGGAATATCATGAGTTATTCTAGTATCCGAACACTTACGATTTCGCCGGACGCTTGGTCCTGTCCGACCACTCTTCTTCGTCCTCGTCAGCGTCGGGAGCGTAGTACGGCGGAGGGGTTTTCCTCTTCTTGGACCCTTCGGCCTCCCCTACTGGGGCGGCCTTCCTCTTCTTTCCTCCACCCGCTGGAGGGGGAGAGGTCTCTTCTTCCTCCTCCTCGTCTTCACGGGAGGAGTGCGTCTCGGACTTGTCGGACGACGAGTCCGACACCACCATATGCCGGGAACTCTTTCAAGTCCCCGTGGCCTTCTTATTCTTGGCCCTCTTCTCCGGCACCACATAAGGTGCCGGAACCAGCAGCTTCACTAGGAGAGCAGGGGTTGGGTCTTCGGGCAAGGGAGCCGGACAGTTAATCAGTCCGGACTGCGCCTGCCAATCCTGTCAAAGGTGAGGGAGTTTAGATCCCGCATAGAGTCAAACTATGAAGAAACTTAACATCCTGTAAAAGATGAAAATATTTTACCTCGCCAGCAGGACGCTGCGAGCTGAATCCGCGGTCTTCAGAGGTAGATGCGGGAGCCTCGGCGCCTTTGGTTAGCCCCTTCCAGACATCTTCGTACGTCGTGTCGAAGAGCCTGCTCAGAGTTCGGTGCTGCGCCGGGTTGAACTCCCACAGATTGAAGTCCCGTTCTTGACACGGAAGGATCCGGCGGACGAGCATGACCTGGACTACGTTGGCAAGCCTGAGCTGCTTGTTCACCAGGGACTGGATGCATTTTTGCAGTCTGGTCACCTCTTCTTCGTCGCCCCACGACAAGCCCGTCTCCTTCCAGGACATGAGCCGTGTAGGGGGTCCGGATCGGAATTCAGGGGCTGCGATCCACTTCGGATCGCGTGGCTCGGTGATGTAAAACCACCCTGACTGCCACCCCTTCAAGGTCTCCACAAAGAAGCCCTCGAGCCATAGGATGTTGGCTATTTTGCCTACCATGGCACCTCCGCACTCTGCCTGGTTGCCGCGCACCACCTTTGGCTTGACGCTGAGGGTCTTGAGCCAGAGGCCGAAATGGGGGCAGATGCAGAGGAAAGCCTCGCACACGACGATAAACGCCGAGATATTGAGGATGAAGTTCGGGGCCAGATCATGGAAATCTAGGCCATAGTAGAACATGACCCCGCGGACGAATGGGTGGAGAGGAAAACCCAGTCCGCGGAGGAAGTGGGGAAAAAATACTACCCTCTCATGGGGCCTTGGGGTGGGGAGAAGCTGCCCCTCCTCAGGAAGCCGGTGTGCGATGTCTTTGGACAGGTATCCGGCCTTCCTTAGCTTTTTGGCATGGCCCTCCGTAACGGAGGAGACCATCCACTTGCCTCCCGCTCCAGAGATGGTTGGAGAAGGTTGAGGTAGGAAGTGCGGGCTTGGGCGCTGGAGCTCGGGTGCGCAGAAGATGGATAGGCAAAGGAGGAAGGAGGCGTAGGTAAAAAGGTGGATCCTTATCCCCTTATATGAGCGGATGCGACTGTGCGTCCCCATCAGCCTAGTAAAACTCGCTTGCCCAGTGCCGTGATAAATGGCGCGGTTGGGTTACCCACGTCCGTATTGATGAGAATCCCGTAAATGGGGGACGCGATCTCTTCTTTGACAAGACGTGCCAAGGAAACCGCCTCGCAAAACACGCTGAGGCGGAAAAGTGAAAACGATTCGAATAGAGGCTTGGCCGTAGTGTGATGTCACGCTGCGGAATACGTCAGCAGATTAGATTTGTGTTAATATTATTCTCTCTGTGGCAATGCATGGAAACTTATTTTGCAGAGCCGGACACTACTCTCGGTGTTTACAAACTTTTATGAAGAATTTGGAGGAGGAACCCGCCTTGTAATGCCGAAGACAATCTACGTGCCGGACTCGTCGTCATTGAAGCCTGGTTCAGGGGCTACTAAGGGAGTCCTGGATTAGGGGGTGTTCGGGTAGCCGGACTATACCTTCAGCCGGACTCCAGGACTATGAATATACAAGATTGAAGACTTCGTCCCGTGTCCGGATGGGACTTTCCTTGGCGTGGAAGGTAAGCTTGGCGATGCGGATATTCAAGATCTCCTACCATTGTAACCGACTTTGTGTAACCCTAACCCTCTCCAGTGTCTATATAAACCGGAGGGTTTTAGTCCGTAGGACAACTTCATATACAACAATCATACCGTAGACTAGCTTCTAGGGTTTAGCCTCCTTGATCTCGTGGTAGATCTACTCTTGTACTACCCATATCATCAATATTAATCAAGCAGGACGTAGGGTTTTACCTCCATCAAGAGGGCCCGAACCTAGGTAAAACATCGTGTTCCTTGCCTCCTGTTACCATCCGTCCTAGACGCACAGTTCGGGACCCCCTACCCGAGATCCGCCGGTTTTGACACCGAAACCCACCGATTGATGTTAATGCAAGGAGTAGGGATTGCCATGCAACGGGTGCACTAGAGCTATAAATGTATGAAAGCTCAACAAAAGAAACTAGTGGGTGTGCATCCAACTTGCTTGCTCATGAAGACCTAGGGCACTTGAGGAGGCCCATTGTTGGAATATACAAGCCAAGTTCTATAATGAAAAATTCCCACTAGTATATGAAAGTGATAACATGAGAGATTCACTACTATGAAGATCATGGTGCTACTTTGAAGCACAAGTGTGGCAAAGGATAGTAATATCGTCCCTTCTCTCTTTTTCTCTCATTTTTTTCTCTTTTTTTGGGCCTTCTCTTTTTATGGCCTTTCTCTTATATATATATATATATATTCCTCACTTGGGACAATGCTCTAGAAAATAATGATCATCACACTTCTATTTATTTACAACTCAATGATTACAACTCGATACTAGAACAAAGATGACTCTATATGAATGCCTCCGTCGGTGTACCGGGATATGCAATGACTCATGAGTGATATGTATGAAAGAATTATGAACAGTGGCTTTGCCAAAAATACTATGTCAACTACATGACCATGCTAAGCAATATGACAATGATGAATGTGTCATGATGAACGGAATGATGGAAAGTTGCATGGCAATATATCTCGGAATGGCTATGGAAATGCCATAATAGGTAGGTATGATGGCTGTTTTGAGGAAGATATAAGGAGGTTTCTGTGTGAAAGAGTGTATCATATCACGGGGTTTGGATGCACCGGCGAAGTTTGTGCCAACTCTCAATGTGAGAAAGGGCAATGCACGGTACCGAAGAGGCTAGCAAGGATGGAAGGGTTAGAGTGCGTATAATCCATGGACTCAACATTAGTCATAAATAACTCACATACTTATTGCAGAAATCTACAAGTCATCAAAAACCTCGGTACTACGCGCATGCTCCTAGGGGGATAGATTGGTAGGAAAAGACCATCGCTCGTCCTCGACCGCCACTCATAAGGAAGACAATCAAATAACACCTCATGTTTCAAATTTGTTGCATAACGTTTACCATATGTGCATGCTACGGGACTTGCAAACTTCAACACAAGTATTTCTCAATTTCACAACTACTCAACTAGCACGACTTTGATATTATTATCTTCATGTCTCAAAATAATCATCAAGCATCAAACTTCTCTTAGTATTCAACACACTCATAAGAAAGTTTTATTATTAATCTTGCATACCAAGCATATAAGGATTTAAAGCAAATTACCATGATATTAAGACTCTCAAAATAATCTAAGTGAAGCATGAGAGATCAATAGTTTCTATAAAACAAATCCACCACCGTGCTCTAAAAGATATAAGTGAAGCACTAAAGCAAAATTATATAACTCAAAAGATATAAGCGAAGCACATAGAGTATTCTAACAAATTCCAAATCATGTATGGCTCTCTCAAAAGGTGTGTACAGCAAGGATGATTGTGGTAAACTAACAAGCAAAGACTCAAATCATACAAGACGCTCCAAGTAAAACACATATCATGTGGTAAATAAAAATATAGCTCCAAGTAAAGTTACCGATAGAAGTAGACGAAAGAGGGGATGCCTTCCGGGGCATCCCCAAGCTTTGGCTTAGGCTCTTTCCACTCCTTGTTCCATAATCCATCAAATCTTTACCCAAAACTTGAAAACTTCACAACACAAAACTTAAAGTAGAAAACTCGTGAGCTCCGTTAGCGAAAGAAAACAAAAGACCACTTCAAGGTACTGTACTGAACTCATTATTTATTTATATGGGTGTTATAACTACTGTATTCCAACTTATCTATGGTTCATAAACTATTTTACTAGCCATAGATTCATCAAAATAAGCAAACAACACACGCAAAACAGAATCTGTCAAAAACAGAACAGTCTCTAGTAATCTGTAGCTAGCGCAAGATCTGGAACCCCAAAAATTCTAAATTAAATTGCCGGACGTGAGGAATTTATCTATTAATCATCTTCAAAAAGAATTAACTAAATATCACTCTCCAAATAAAAATGACAGCAGTTCTCGTGAGCGCTAAAGTTTCTGTTTTTTACAGAAAGTTCAACAAGACTTTCCCCAAGTTTTCCCAACGGTTCTACTTGGCACAAACACTAATTAAACACACAAAAAACAACCAAAACAGAGGCTAAATAATTTATTTATTACTAAGCAGGAGCAAAAATCCAGGAATAAAAATAAAATTGTGTTGCCTCCCACAAGCGCTATCGTTTAACGCCCCTAGCTAGGCATAACAAGCACGAATAGATCTAGGTATTGCCATCTTTGGTAGGCAATCCATAAGTGTCTCTCATAATAGATTCATAAGGTAATTTAATTTTCTTTCTAGGAAAGTGTTCCATGCCTTTCCTTAACGGAAATTGGAATCTAATTTTCCTTCCTTCATATCAATAATTGCACCAATCGTTCTAAGGAAAGGTCTACCAAGAATAATAGGACATGAAGGATTACAATCTATGTCAAGAACAATAAAATCTACGGGCACATAATTCCTATTTGCAACAATAAGAACATCATTAATTTTTCCCATAGGTTTCTTAATAGTGGAATCCGCAAGGTGCAAGTTTAGAGAGCAATCATCAAAATCACAGAAACCTAACAAATCACACAAAGTCTTTGGAATCGTGGAAACACTAGCACCCAAATCACATAAAGCAAAGCATTCATGATCTTTAATTTTAATTTTAGGGTTTTTATCAGTTATGCCACCGGTTGTGTCCCACTACTCAGTTTTGCCACTAGAAATTTCAACTCCTCAAAATTGCCATCGCTTCATTAGACACATGCTCAAAAATGCCATTAAACACCATTATTGTGATCTCAAATCTCTTTTGCCATGTTATAATGACATAAATACCTATGAACCAACATGCCAGCTCTCCCTCTATCTCACTACAATAAAGTATGGGGCCCACTTGATCCCAACAGCGTTCTTATTTTCCTGTAAAATTATTTGCTTCGTTACTCATGACAAGTGGGGCCACACATATCATTGTGAGATAGAGAGAACTGACATGTGGGTCTAGGCTTATTTTTGTCATAGAACATGGTCAACGGGTTTGACGTAAAAATAACAATGTCTAATGGCATTTTTGAGCAAACATCTAACATAACGATGGCATTTTTTAGATATCTAATGGCATTTTTGAGCAAGCATCTCACGGATTGATGGCATTTTTGAGCAGTTGTAACTTTTAATGGCAAAACTGAGTAGTGGGACACAACTAGTGGCATAAATGGTAAAATCCCTTAATTTTAATAGTTGGTTCCCACTCATAATAAAGTTTTCTAGGTATAGAAACTTCTAATTCAAATTTTTCTTCTTAAGATTGCATCAAGGCATCAACGATATGTTTAGTAAACGCTTTATTTTGACTATAAGCATGAGGAGAATTTAGTACGGATTGCAACAAGGAAATACAATCAATCAAAGAGCAATTCTCATAGTTAAATTCCTTGAAATCCATAATAGTGGGTTTAGCAACATCTAGGGTTTTAATTTCTTCAATCCCACTTTTATCAAATTTAGCATCAAGGTCAAAAGATTCAGAATTCTTGGAACGCCTTCTAGGTAAAGGTGGATCATGTTTGGTACCATCATTATCAAGATTCATATTGCAAAACAAAGATTTAATAGGGGACACATCAATAACTTTTAGATCTTCATCATTATTTTCATAGGAACTAGAAGAACACGCTTTTATAAAGGCATCTTTCTTAGCATGCATCCTAGCAGTTCTTTCTTTACACTCGTCAATGGAAATTCTCATGGCTTTGAGAGACTCATTGATATCATGCTTAGGAGGAATAGATCTAAGTTTCAAAGAATCAACATCAAGAGCAATTCTATCAACGTTCCTAGCCAAATCATCAATCTTAAGCAATTTTTCTTCAATCATAGCATTAAAATTCTTTTGTGAAGTAATAAATTCTTTAATATTAGAATCAAAAATCAGAGGGAATCTTATTATAATTTCCATAAGATTTGTTGTAGGAATTACCATAATTATTAGAGGGATTACTAGGATAAGGCCAAGGATTGAAATTTCCTCTATACGCATTATTACCAAAATTGTTCCTACCAACAAAATTCACATTCATAGATTCATTATTATTATCAGTGAAAGTAGACAAGGGCATATCATTAGGATCAGAAGAAACACTCTTATTAGCAAATAATTTCATAAGTTCATCCATCTTTCCACTCAAAACATTAATTTCTTCTATCGCATGCACCTTTTTATTAGTAGATCTTTCAGTATGCCATTGAGAATAATTAACCATAATATTATCTAGGAGTTTAGTAGCTTCTCCTAAGGTGATTTCCATAAAAGTGCCTCCCGTGGCCGAATCTAAAAGATTTCTAGAAGCAAAATTCAATCCGGCATAAATTTTTTGTATAATCATCCACAAGTTTAAACCATGAGTAGGGCAATTACGTATCATTAATTTCATTCTCTCTCAAGCTTGTGCAACATGTTCATGATCAAGTTGCTTAAAGTTCATAATATCGTTTCTAAGAGAGATGATCTTAGCGGGAGGAAAATACTTAGAGATAAAAGCATCTTTGCACTTGTTCCATGAATCAATACTATTTTTAGGCAAAGATGAAAACCAAGCTTTAGCATGATCTCTAAGAGAAAAAGGAAATAGTTTCAATTTAACAATATCATTATCCACATCTTTCTTCTTTTGCATGTCACACAAATCAACGAAGCTATTAAGATGGGTAGCGGCATCTTCACTAGGAAGTCCGGAGAACGGATCTTTCATCACAAGATTCAGCAAAGCAGTATTAATTTCACAAGATTCAGCATCGGTAAGAGGAGCAATCGGAGTGCTAATAAAATCATTGTTGTTGGTATTGGTGAAGTCACACAATTTAGTATTATCTTGAGCCATCGTGACAAGCAAGCAAACTAACACACAAGCAAACAAAAAGCAAGCGGACAAAAAGAGGCAAATAAAGAAAGAGAGGGAGGATAGAGAGAGAGGGCGAATAAAATGGCAAGGGTGAATTGGGGGGAGAGGAAAATGAGAGGCAAATGGCCAACAATGTAATGCGGGAGATAAGGGTATGTGATGGGTACTTGGTATGTTGACTTTTGCGTAGACCTCCCCGGCAATGGCGCCAGAAATGGATCGTTGATGGGAGGTAATATTTTAACTTGACTTCATGTGAGCCTCCCCGGCAACGGCGCCAGAAATCCTTCTTGCTACCTCTTTTAGCATTGTGTCGGTTTTCCCCGAAGAGGAAGGGATGATGCAGCAAAGTAGCGTAAGTATTTCCCTCAGTTTTTGAGAACCAAGGTATCAATCCAGTAGGAGGCTACGCGCAAGTCCCTTGTACCTGCACAAAACAAATAAATCCTCGCAACCAACGCAAATAGGGGTTGTCAATCCCTATAGGGCCACTTACGAGAGTGAGATCTGATAGATATGATAAGATAATATTTTTGGTATTTTTATGATAAAGATGCAAAGTAAAATAAAAGCAAAGTAAATAACTAAGTAGTAGGAGATTGATATGATAAAGATAGACCCGGGGGTCATAGGTTTCACTAGTGGCTACTCTCGAGAGCATAAGTATTCTACGGTGGGTGAACAAATTACTATTGAGCAATTGACAGAATTGAGCATAGTTATGAGAATATCTAGGTATGATCATGTATATAGGCATCACGTCCGAGACAAGTAGACCGACTCCTGCCTGCATCTACTACTATTACTCCACTCATCGACCGCTATCCAGCATGCATCTAGAGTATTAAGTTAAAAACAGAGTAACGCCTTAAGCAAGATGACATGATGTAGAGGGATAGACTCATGCAATATGAAGAAAACCCCATCTTGTTATATTGGATGGCAACAATAAAATACGTGCCTTGCTGCCCTTGCTGTCACCGGGAAAGGACACCGCAAGATTGAACCCAAAGCTAAGCACTTCTCCCATTGCAAGAAAGATCAATCTAGTAGGCCAAACCAAACTGATAATTCGAAGAGACTTGCAAAGATAACCAATCATACATAAAATAATTCAGAGAAGATTCAAATATTATTCATAGATAGACTTGATCATAAACCCACAATTCATCGGTCTCAACAAACACACCGCAAAAAGAAGATTACATCGAATAGATCTCCACAAGAGAGGGGGAGAACATTGTATTGAGATCCAAAAAGAGAGAAGAAGCCATCTAGCTACTAACTATGGACCCATAGGTTTGAAGTAAACTACTCACACTTCATCGGAGAGGCTATGGTGTTGATGTAGAAGCCCTCTGTGATTGATGCCCCCCTCCGGCGGAGCTCCGGAACATGCCTCAAGATGGGATCTCGTGGATACAAAAAGTTACGGTGATGGAATTAGGGTTTTGGCTCCTGTTCTGATCGTTTGGGGGTACGTGGATATATATAGGAGGAAGAAGTACGTCGGTGGAGCAACAGGGGCCCCACGAGGGTGGAGGGCGCGTCTGGGGGGTAGGCGCGCCCCCTACCTCGTGGGCTCCTGTTACGTGGCTTGACATAGGGTCCAAGTCTTCTGACTTGTATGCGATGAGAAAATCACGTTCCCGAAGGTTTCATTCCGTTTGAACTCCGTTTGATATTCCTTTTCTTCGAAACCCTAAAACAGGCAAAAAACAACAATTCTGGGTTGGGCCTCCGGTTAATAGGTTAGTCCCAAAAATAATATAAAAGTGGATAATAAGGCCCAATAATGTCCAAAACAGTAGATAATATAGCATGGAGCAATCAAAAATTATAGATACATTGGAGACGTATCACGGCCGGGCATTCTTAGCCCTTGCCGCAAGTCCATGGGACGGGGCGACGGGACCACATATCGTGGATCATTGATCGCTACCGCACTATCAAGACACTAACGGTTTGGATATTTGATCTGAGTAGGCCTATGGCCTTTTTCACACTAACCACCACGCGGGAATAAGTATGGGCACTCTGCATCATATGTATCAGCCGAAAGCTCAACGGACGTCAGCGATGGAGCGGCGCGTGCCGGGTTGGACTGCAATGCCTCGCCTTGTATAAGGGAGGCCAGGTCTACTCATCGGCCGCGTACGTAACATGCAGGAGTGCAAAGGGCGATGGGCCCAAGACCCCTACGCGCTTAGGATGTAGACCGGCGTGCTGGCCTCTCTATTAAGCCTAGGTAGGACCACGATGTGTTGATCGGCCGAGGCCGGTCATGACCTGATGGTGTGTCCGGCCGGAGTTGATCGAGCGTGTTGGGTAAGTTGGTGCACCCCTACAAGGAAGTATTCTATCTATTCGAGTAGCTATCTCCACGGTAACGGAAGCTCGGAGTTGTATCTCGATCGATACAACTAGAACTGGATACTCAAGATGATAACTGGATAGTATGGCTCTGGGATTGCTTTCTCGCAGGGAGTCAGGAAAGGATCTCTGGGCGAGAGATGGTGGAGCCCAGGAACCAGACGCCACCGTCGACGACAACTACCACTACCACGAGGGTGCTTGCTACTACGTGGAGGCCGCCGATGACCAGGAGTAATTAGGAGGCTCCCAGGAAGGAGGTCTTGCCTTTTCGATCGTAGATGCTTTTATGCTGGCCTTCTTAAGGCAAACTTGTTTAACTTATGTCTGTACTCAGATATTATTGCTTCCGCTGACTCTTGTATATTCGAGCTTATGTATTCGAGCCCTCGAGGCCCTTGGCTTGTAACATAAAGCTTGTATTATTTTAATTTGTGTCTAGAGTTGTGTTGTGATATCTTCCCGTGAGTCCTTGATCTTGATCGTACACATTTGCGTGTATGATTAGTGTACGATTGAATCGGGGGCGACACAATTTTTTTGGTAAAACTCCAATCTCAATCGATTCCAATTCCAAGATCCAATATCATCGCATAGCCTATACCATGCCAATGCTTTTCCCTTCAAAGACAAAGGGAAAACCTTCTTCTTAGCTTCATCTCCGGGTAAACCTGCATGCTTAAACAATCCACAAATTTATTCCACATATATCAAGTGCATATCAGGATGTTCGGTTCCATCTCCTGCATAAGGATTAGCTAGCAGTTGTTCTATCATACCCGAAGGAATTTCATATTTAATATTTTCAGTAGGTGTAGTGGGTTGAGGGGTGACTAATTATGGTTTCGGTCGAGGTGAAGATACCCCGAACAAAACCCTCAAAGGATTGTTTTCCATAGTAACAAGTGACAATAAATTTCAGCAGGTAGTAATAATTTTCCTTATCAATTTCCACTTACCAGGAGCACTTCACTCATCGAAAACGGCGCCAGAAAAGAGCCTTGATGACCCACAAGTATAGGGGGTCAATTGTAATCCTTTCGATAAATAAGAGTGTCGAACCCAATGAGGAGCGGAAGGAAATGACAAGTGGTTTTCAGCAAGGTATTCTCTGCAAGCACTGAAATTATAAGTAACGAGTAGTTTGATAGCAAGATAATTCGTAATGAGCAAGTAAAAATAGTAGTAACAAAAGTACAGCAAGGTAGCCCAATCCTTTTGAGGAAAAGGACAGGCCAAACGGTCTCTTATGATAAGCAAAGTGTTCTTGAGGGTATACGGGAATTTCATCTAGTCACTTTCATCATATTGGTTTGATTTGTGTTCGCTACTTTGATAATTTGATATGTGGATGGATCGGTGCTTAGGTGTTGTTCTTACTTGGACAAACCACCTACTTATGATTAACCCCATCGCAAGCATCCGCAACTAAGAGAAAAGTATTAAGAATAAATTCTAACCATAGCATTAAACTTTTGGATCCAATCGGTCCCTTACGGAATAGCGCATAAACTATGGTTTAAGCTTCTGTCACTCTCGCAAACCCATCATCTAATAACTACTTCACAATGTATTCCCTTAGGCCCAAATATGGTGAAGTGTCATGTAGTCGACGTTCACATGACACCAGTAAGGGAATCACAACATACATAATATCAAAATATCGAACACATATAAAATTCACATGATTACTTGCAACAAGATTTCTCCCGTGACCTCAAGAATAAAAGTAACTAATCACAAATGATAATCATGCTCATAATCAGGGGGGTATTAAATAGCATATTGGATCTGAACATATAATCTTCCACTAAATAAACCATATAGCAATCAACTACAAGATGTAATCAACACTACTAGTCACCCACAAGTACCAATCTATAGTTCCGGTACAAAGATTAAACACAAGAGATGAACTAGGGTTTGAGAGGAGATAGTGTTGTTGAACATGTTGATGGAGATTTCCCTCCCCAAGATGCGAGAGTTGTTGGTGATGATGATGACGATGATTTCCCCCTCCAGGAGGGAACTTCCCCCGGCGGAATCGCTCCGCCGGAGGGCAAAACTGCTCCTGCCCAAGTTCCGCCACAAGACGGCGGCGCTTCATCCCGAAAGTTCTCTCCTTATTTTTTTTCTAGGTCAAAATGACTTATATACCAGAAGATGGGCACCGAAGGTGGGCTGGGCTGAGCACAACCCACCAGGGCGCGCTTGGGGCCCTAGCGCGCCCTGGTGTCTTGTGCTCACCAGGTGGCCCCCCTCCGGTAGTTGTTTGCTCTAGTATTTTTCATATATTTCATAAAAATTCCTTGTGGAGTTTCAGCTCATTTGGAGTTGTGCAGAATAGGTAGCCTGACATAGCTTTTTCAGGTCCAGATTTCCAGTTGTCGGAATTATCGCTCTTTGTGTGAACCTTGCATATTATGAGAGAAAAGGCATTACAATTACTCCAAAAATCATTATTATGCATAAAAACATTATAAATAACAGTAGGTAAACATGATGCAAAATGGACGTATCAGACACAGGTTGGGCCAATGTGGGTCCACCCGTGTGGCCATATGTAGTGTTCCTCTAGCCATCTCTTGCTATTCTCATCTTGGTTTGTTCCAGTTGTCAATTACCCAATCCACTAATAGCCATTTATTAGAATTTAGAATTTGATTTGATACAAATAAAGTCAGTATATTTACTATAGTTTTTTAGGCAAGTCATTTATTATTGGGTTCATCGAGCCTTTATATCAAGATTTATCTTGCGTCTAGAAAGAAGAAGATCTTAATTTGGGGATTCTAAACTCACCAAAAGCAACGAGTGCATTCAATTTTTTATTTCCTACATTATACATTTAATAACTAAATCTATTTGATTTGCCAGTACTATTATTCATTTGATTCGCTATTAATTTCATGTGGCAGTATGAATAAATACACAATAATTAATGCGGACAATAACTTAAGGATTTTCTCCGGCACAGAGTCTTATATATAGAAGAAAGAGTTGCCATGTCCTACACCAACACAACAACCCCTAGCTAGGTGCAAAGTGCAAACTACAATGGTGGGCACTCCAACAATGTCCATGGCTATGGTTCTCGTCGTGCTTGCCCTCATGTCTTATGGGCTCCCCTCAGCCCACGCCGATGTCGCTTTCATATCCAACACATGCAAGAAAACCACGAACCCCGCGTTGTGTGAGGATGTGCTAAGCTACAATGAACATAGCACCCAGGCCGCCTCCACCGTGCATGAGCTCGCCAGCATCGCGTTGGAGATAGCCACCGCCATCGCAAAATTCAATGGCAAGAACTTCGGAGTCTAGGCCAGACACAGCCAGGGCATACCTGTGGGGGACGCTCTGCTCGCCTACCTCATGGGCTATGGTGATGCTATAAATAAACTCGAGGTCCTTGCCAAACATAGTCTCCATGTCGGGGACTATGCCAATGCGTTGAGGAAGGTGTTGGACGCCAAGGCTGCCAGTGATGTGTGCGATAATGCGTTCAAGCAGATCAAAAAGGATCCCCCTATTGAAAGTGATCAAAAAATGATGGAGCGATGTGGCGTCACTGCTGACCTCATCGGGCTTCTTATCCACAAGTGATAGATCATAAGCCATTCTCAGCTAATCTATGTATTCCTATCAATAAACAGTTATTCGGTCGTCTATCAACATTGTTTTGTTCATTGCTGCAATATGAATTATTTTAGAGACATTAAAAATGGGAATCATAGAATCCCTCTCAAGCATCCGCACTAAAGAGTGGTCCGATCTCAGACTCAAACATCAATGGGAATCCTATATACTACCTAAGAGATCCAACCTCACTACCATATTTATCTTTACATATAGCCTATCCACTTCATCAGTTCGCCACGTCATCGTTTTTCTTCAATTAGCACACCAAAGCGCAACCTTCTATCCCTAGAAATAAAAGTGAAAATCTATTTCCCTGGCACCGTCTGAAGAATAATTACTCTAATCTCTTCGCCTTCATGTCTCTTCACTCAATTCACCCTTCCCCTTCTCTCGCCTCTCCACTTGATCGCCTTCCCCTTCACCCTTCCCCTGTCGCTCACCTCCCCTTCCGAGTCGAGTCAACATCTTCCATGGCATATGCAACATACACGACGTACGAACCATCCTCCACATCAGAGACACCTCCATCATCGTCGACCAGTGCCGCGGCAGTTGGATGACCTACCTTGTCCTCCACCTCCTGCTTGCATATCATGTCCGAACAACGTTTTCCAATCAGATTTTAGACATAGCGCTTGAAGTCCAGCATGAAGCAGAAGTGCCTTTCCCGATCACCTCATCTACGGCCTGGTCTGCTTCCTCCGGCAGGCCAGTGGTGCTCCATGCATCGACCGACGCCTCCGTGCTGGAAGTGTCCTAGAACTGCGATCATAAGAAACTGACTCCACATAAAACCCATATATACAGTATATGGAAACGATTCTGCAGGCGCACGTACCTAGAGATCGATGCTTGCATGACCCAGGTTTTCGAGAATGGCATGTACGACCGATATGATCTGTGACTCAGTAACACACACAATGATCTGGTCCATGGATAAGGATGTCGTCCACGTGCTGCAGGACGCCCACTTCACCCGTTGGGCCCGCCAAACATGCACTATTCCATGTAGTATACGCGGCGTATCCTATTTTCCCATTGTTTCTACTGCTTAGTGTCGGACTGAATTCTTAGAATCCCAAGACAGGAACTCTCCATAGACGTGTCAATGATAGGTTGTGTACATGCTTTATATTTCACATAACGTTATGTAGGTCTACTTTTAAATCTCAACCATTAATTTTTATGGTTAACAAAAAATCAACAGATATAAGGCAATGACGTATGGAGAATCTTGAAAGCCTCCGTTTTTAATAATATTAGGTATTAGGTATAGAATAGCATATTAATGCATATAAAACATCCAAAACAGATAATATAATAGCATGAAACAGTAAAAAATTACGGATACGTTGAAGATGTATAACCTGCTAGGATCCAAGTTCTAGTTGGAGGCAATCACTGTAGACGAGGAGGGGAGGAGATGCTGCGATGCCGATGCCAACTGTCAGGATCGAGCAGGGGAGGTGCGGCAGGCGTGTGCCTGCTAGATCTTGTGGGCGGCGCCTCAACCTGCCCGGTCAGTGAATAAAGGCGTGTTTGGTTGCTCGCATTAAGCCCAACCAAACCTACGCAAGGTAAAATTAAGCTGTTTGGTAACCTGCTTTCACTATTTAGCCTGCATAGCACGAAACTAAAACACCTCTCAGCCAGGCCCGCTACGAACGACCGAATCGACCGTTTCCAGCGAGACACGCTGAGGCGAGCTACATCAGACACACGTGATGTGTCCCGTTGCACCAGAGTATACAACTAGTATACACCATGTATGTGCTATCTTCTCCTACCTCTGTTAAACTCTCCCTAATCTCCTTTCTTCCTCTTGTTGCTCCAGCACAGATAGTTGTCGATCCAGAGCAGCCCACCATCGCGCAACACCCGGTCCCTCGTTCGGGCGGCGAAGTTGGCGGCGCCGCCGGCGACATCGAAGCCGATCCGGATCTTGCATGCGCTTAGGCGCAGCACGTCGTCGACGAGGAACTTATGGCCGCCGCACGGAGAGCCCGCCCAGCGGCGGTGATCGAGGCCCATGCCGGAGGCCGGTAGCAGGGCGCGGAGTCCGCGGCAGAGGCACCAGCGGTGGGGCAACGGAGGCCATCATGTGGGGGAGCCCCGTCCGCGCGTCGCGGCCGAGCGGGAGCGCGTGCTGGGTGGGGAAGAGCAGCAGCTCCCGGGGCAGGCCGCCCGGGAGGCGGGAACCGGAGGAGAAGGCGCCGCCGATCTCACCCGTGATGGCGGCGACGTGCGCGGAGAGGTTGGAGGAGGCGGAGGAGATGCCGGTGGCTGGGTCGTGTCAGGGAGGGGGCGGGAAGAAGACGAGAAGGTTGGTGGAGAGGAGGGAGAGCGGCATCGGTGGGTAGAGACAGGAGAGGGCCCGGCCGTGCCGGCGGCGGGCCGCCAGCAGTTTCAAGGACACGGACCCCATGGCACGCGTCGTGGGCTCCGGTGCTCTCCGGAGCGAGTTAGATCAATTCATCGTCTGTTCACCTAAATCTGATGGTACTATTTCTAATTCAGAGCACACTCTTCTATTGATTCATCTTTAGCTTGATGTGTACTTTGCACATCTGCAACTCTGGCGAATCAGAGGCCATAGCCGGCGGCCTTGGTGTCCTTGCAACCACAGCCGAGCGCGAACCTCACGTTGCTGAACCACTTCGTCGCCACCATTGTCCACCGCAATCGCTATGGCACTATATAACTGTGTGTTATGCGTAGCTGTCAACTTTTAATCATATCCAACATATGCAACCAAATAATATGCACTCGTATGAGTACAACCAATGCGAGCAACCAAACATGATGCAAAGAGGCATTGCTATGATACAAAAAGAGGACATGCACGTAATCAATCAACATACAGATACAGATGTTGATTTTTTGCTTGTATATGGTCAACCAGGCTTAACTGAAACAAAGTACGCAAATGGGCAAAAAATTATGCAGATAATCAAACACACCCTAAGAGATGCATTATGTGCAGGTAGGGCTTTTTTTTGAGACACTTGTGCAGGCAGGGCTGTGCAGAGAGCTCCTCACTGGCACACGTGGGCCGGCCCAAGAAGGAGCTGATGAGCTCGCGCACGATGCACGCTTCCGTGAAAAATCCGGAAATCCCCATTTGCCGCTCGCTGCTGTAAACTGTCAGGCTACCGCACCGGGCGGCGATGCAAGCGACAAACATGGGTCGGCAAACTTCAAGATTTACACAGGTGTGGTCAACCGGTTTTAGGAACCTTCTAGAAGGTTCCCTAAACCAGGTTTTTTTCTGTGTTCTTTCCTTTTCGATTTTTTGGTTTTCTATTGTGTTTTATTTTTCGTTTACTTCTTTTTCGTTTTTCCATTTTCTTTTTTCTGTTTCTTTCACAAAACTGTACAAAAATTTCAAAAAAGATTGCATTTTTCAAAATTTTGTTTAAAGTTTCAAAAACTATGCTTGTTTTCAATTTTTGTTTGTAAATTTATAAAATATTAGAATTCAAAATATGTTCGCATGTTTGAAAATATGTTCACAAACTTAAATATCGTTCTGGTTGTCAAATTTGTACGGAACTTTAAAAATTGTTCAATCTTTAAAAAAATCTAATTTCCAAATTTATATTCAATCTTTTAGAAATTTTTCCTGTTTTCAATTATTTGTTCAGAAATTTCATAAAGTTTATAATTTCAAAAATTGTTCACTTAATTTTGAAAGATGTTCTAAATTTCAAAAAGTGTTCACCTTTTTTAATTTTGTTCACAAACTAAGAAATGTTTGGTTTCAAAAATATGTTCCCGTTTTCAAAATTTGTTCAAAATGTTGAAAATATTAATATTTGAAAATTTGTTGACAAATTCAAAAAATGTTCGCGTTTTAAAATTCTGTTCGCAACTTAGAAATTGCTCAGGAATTTTAAAAAATGTTCCCATTTTCAATACTGTTCACAAAATTCAGAAAATGTTCCCGTTTTCATAATTTGTTCACAAATTCAGAAAACTTGTTCTTGTTTTCAAAACTTGTTCACAAATTCAAAAAATGTTCGGGGAAGTTCGTAAAGGTTTGTGTCTTGGAAAAATATTCATAATTTCAAAAAATGTATGCAATATTCGAAAAATGTTCTAGTTTATAAAAACACAAATTCAAATGATTTTGTGTTCAAAATTTGAATTTTGTGAATGTCTGCATTTCCAAAAAAAATGTTTGCAATTTTAAGAAAATGTTCGCAACTTCAGAAAAGGTCTGGGGAATTTCATAAAATGCCCTGTCGAAAAAATTGTTCATAATTTTGAAAATGATTCTTGTTTTTCAAATAATGTTCCTCTTGTCGAAATTTCTTCGCAAATTCAAAGATATTCATGAGTTCAAGATTTTGTTCGCACATTAAAAGAATGTTCGGGAATTTCATAAGATGTTCATGTTTTGAAAAGAAAATAATAATTTCGGAAAATGATTGCATTTTCATATTTTGGACGTGGTTGACTCTCTGCATGTCGTGTGTGCGATCCTCCAGTTCACATAATTTTTTGGGGATTTTTTTGAATGAGTGTTTAAGTTTTGTCACAGTGGCTCGTTCTTTAAATTTCGGCCTGCAATTTTTTCGTTAAAGTGAGCTTGCTGCGGTGGTAGCAGCGCGCCCGCATGTTCCTGCTGGTCCCGGGTTTGAATCCCCCGGTTTTTATTGGTTTTCGAAACCTTCTAGAGGGTTTTCTGAACCGAGTTTTTTTTGGTATTTCTATTTGTCTTTATTTTTTCTATTTTTTTGGTTTTCCGTTTCTTTCTTTTCTCTTTTTCCCTTTTCTGTTTATTTTCTTTCCTTTTTATTTTATTTAAAAATATGTTCACAAATTAAAAAAATGTTTTAATTTCGGAAAAATTACAGGAATTTCAAAAAATGTTCCTGTATTTTTTAAAAAACATTGATTTAAAAAATGTTCTTGTTTCAAAAAAACTTCTGGAATGGCAAAAAATGTTCACAGTTGCAAATTTGGTCTGAAATTCAAAAAATGTTCACGTTTCAGAAAGTGTTCAAGAATTTCAAAAAATGATCACGTTTGCCAACTTTTTGTTAGATGTCCCATGGAATGTTGCATTTTTAAATTTTTGTTCATAAATTCAAAAAATGATCGCGGTTTCAAATTTTTATTTGGAATTTAATGAAATATTTTATTTTTAAAATATTTGTTCACAAATTCAAAATAAATTCGTGGTTTGAAAATTTTGATCGGAATTTCATAATTTGTTCACAACTTCAAAAGAGGTTCAAGTTTTTAAAAAAAGCTTTCTGCAATTTCAACTTTTCTCGCATATGCAAAAAAATATTCCTGTTTAGGAAAATTTGTTCAGAAGTTCATGCATTTTTCGAAATATACACTTTCAGTAGAAATGTACACCTTTTTGTTAGATGATGACTATAGTAACTAATTCCGGTTGGATATAGTGCATCAGTCAGGTTGTACAGTCATGCTATTATTAATGTGCGTTGTTCTATTGCATGGGACGCTAGTCAGCTGGAGTGGCCAGAAGCGCTCAGTCACAATTAGCTGGTCGCTAGTTTGACTCCTTGCATTGCGCCTTTTTTTGCTTCCTTTTTCTTCCCACAGAACAGCTCGATGGACCGGCCCAGTCAGGTTGCCTCCCTGTGCGTGGCGGCGCCAATTTGAGGAGAATCCTATTTGGCGCTGCAGGCGCTCGTTAATGTGTATTCTGCACTTTTTTTCCTTCCCGTTTTGTAGATGCAAAAAAAGAAGCGACGCGGTGAGGAATCGAACTCCCGACCTCCACTACGACGCAACAGAGAGTAAACACCGCGCCATCATGCCCAACCTATTAACTAACATCCCTATACGTCTTTTCTTATTTCTTCTTTCATTTTACCTTCTTTATTCTTTTTTTTGTTTTTTGTTTCTCGTTTCTGTTTTTTCTTTTTTCATTTTCTTCTTCCTGGCTTGATGATTTTTTTACAATTCGTGAACTTTTTCTTCAAATCGATGATCATTTTAAAATTGGCTGAATTTTTTTCAAATTCAATGAATTTTTTCCAAATTCGATGAATTTTTTTAAAATTTTAATGATTTTTTTAAAATTCAATGAAATTTTTCCAAATTGGATGAACTTTTTTCAATTTTTTTTTGAAAATCCATGAACTTTTTTCCCATTTCAATGATTTATTTTTAAATCTATGAATATTTTTTTTTCAAATTTGATGAACACTTTTTGAAAATCGATGAACTTTTCAAGCTTGTGAACTTTTCTTAAAAAATGATGAACTTTTTCCAAAATTTAGTAACTTTTTCTAATCTCAAGTTCTTTTCCAAAAAACTGACACAATACAGTACATGGTTATGTGCAACAAATATCGTTGCGACCATCTTATTTATTGTTTCACATTGTTTATAATTGCTCAAGGTCAGTAGCTCCAGTGGTTCATCTCCACCAACCAGAGTGCCTTCATTGCCGGACGGAGCATCCACGACAACTTCATGCTCGTCCAGTAGACCGCCAGGCAGCTCCACTCTCTTCGTCCGCCGCGCGTCCTCCTCAAATTGGACATCGCCCGCGCTTTCGACTCTGTCTCCTGGCCATTCCTCCACGAGGTGCTTCAGCACTTGGGTTTTGGGCCCCGCTGGCGCAACTGGATATCCATCCTCATCTCCACGGCCACCACCAAGGTGCTCATCAACGGGCTCCCAGGACCGTTGATCCGGCACTGCAAGGGGCTACGCCAGGGCGACCACGTGTCCCCTATGCTCCTCGTGATCGTCATCGACGTCCTTAACCGCCTCTTCCAACACGCCACCTTCCTGGGGCTCCTACACCAACTCACTGACTGTCACATGGCCTCCAGTCTCTCCCTCTACGCGGACGACGTCGTGCTATTTTGCCACCCCGGCGAGCGCGACCTTTCTGCGGTGCGCCGCATTCTTGAACTGTTCGGCACCGCCTCCGGCCTCCACACCAACCTTGCCAAAAAGCACGGCTATGGCAATCCGGTGCCCCCCAAGCTCTGAGACTCCATCTCCCACCACTTCCCGTGCGCGATTGGCGAGTTCCCCTCCAAGTACCTCGGCCTCCCGCTTTTCATCCGGAAGATCACCGCCTCATCCCTCCAACCCTTCGTCGAGAAGCTAGAGAAAAAGCTCTCCCCATGGTGGGCGTCCATGCTTTCCCGCGACGAACGTTTGGCCCTCATCCGACATGTGTTCTACGCAATGCCCACCCACATCCTAATTGCCATGTCTCTGCACCCCTCCATCCTACGCCAAGTGAATCGCCTCCTCCGCGCTTTTCTCTGGCAAGGACGGAAGACCACCAATGGAGGCCACTACCTTGTCAGTTGGGCCAAGCTCTGCCGCCCCTTGGTCTACGGCGGCCTCGGCATCCCCGACTTCCAGCGTTCCACCCATGCCCTGCAAACCCGATGGATTTGGCTGCGCAAAACGGACCTCGCCCGCCCCTGGCAGCATCTTCACATACCTTGCAGCCCGTCCGTCTAGGCCATATTTTGAGCTTCTACCTCCTAGACGATCGGCGACGGCGGTACCTGCCTTTTTTGGGACGACCACTGGATCGACGGGCTCTCCATCGCCGAGCTGGCTCCGCTCCTCCACGCCCTGGTCCCCCGCCACCACCGCAGAGTCCGCACCATGGCCGCGGGCCTGGCCTCCCGCGCCTGGATCCACGATGTGCAGGGCCATATGTCCCCCGTGGCGCTGGTTCAATACGTCCTTCTCTGGACGCGGCTTCAACAGGTCACGCTCTCCGCCTCGCCGGACGTCCTCACCTGGCGCTGGACCCAGAACGGCGTATACTCCGCCAAATCCTGCTACAAAGCTCTCTTCGTTGGTTCTACGATCGAGCCCTCCTAGCGCCTCACCTGGAAATCCTGGGCACCCCTACGCATCAAGATCTTTCAAGGTCGATGCTGGACCGCCGACCGGCTTGCTCGCCGCGGCCTTGCCCACGCCCCTCTATGCTTTCTCTGTGACCAGGAGCCCGAGACCATGGCGCACTTACTCGCGGGCTGCGTCTTCTCCAGGCAAACCTGGCACGAGTTCCTTTCTTGGCTTCGTGTCCTCAACATGCCGCTTGTAGGCCCCGGGCTGTGTTTCCATGACTGGTTCGCCCGGTCCATGGAGGACGCCCCCACCGCCCTACGTTGCGGCCTAGCCTCGCTCATCATCCTCACCGCATGGCGCATTTGGAACGCAAGAAACGCATGCGTCTTCAACGGAGCAACCCCCTCTATCCCGCTTCTCGTCCACGACATCAAGGAAGACGCCCGCAACTGGGCTGCCGCCGGAGCCAAGGGGCTCAGCAACAAGCTCCCGCCCGCGTAGTATCTTTATAGGGAACGCGCATCCCCCTTCTTTGTGTATGCGCCCTTGTAGCCCTCGCTCACGTCATTGGTGTACGTGCATGCGAGGATACCCCTGTAACTTCTTTTGTTCCATCCTTCTATCAATGCAATGATATGCAAAACTTTTGCGTATTCGCGAAAAAAAGTAGCTCCAGTGGTTGGCGAGTTTTGACGTGGAGCGAACTGCGTGAGTTTGAATCCCGTTAGTAGCTACTTTTTTGGAGGGATTTTCTGCGCTAATTTACTGTTCGACGCATTTCGTGGGCCGACCCAACCTGGAGGGCGCGTGGGCGCCGTTTCTCCTAGCCGGCGCTTAAGGCGCCGACTAGGAGCTCCCCGTTTCCCTGCCTTTCCCTGCTCGATCGTTTCCTTTACTGATGAAAAAGGAAATAAGCTCCATCGTTTCGTGGTTGACTGGTAGTGGTAGACCGATCAACCATTGGCCATTGACTTTTTTTTGAAATTTCAGAAAATTGAATGCAAAAATAAAATGCTCACGGACTCTAAAAAGTTCGCTGATTTTCAAAGAAGTTCATCAAACTTTTAAAAAAGTTCACCGATTTGAAAAAACCCATGAATTAAAAAAACAGTTATGGAAAACAGTTTGTTAATTTTAAAACAAGTTCAGCGATTTTTTTAAAAAATCGCTACTTTGAAAAATGTTCATCAATTTTGAAAAAAATGTATCTACTTTCAAGAAAAAAGTTCACGAACTTCTTTCGCAATTTTTTTCATGAATTTGAAAAAAGAAATTAAAAGGGAGTAGGGGGAAAACGAAGAAAGAAGAAGAAGAAGAAGAAAAGGCTAAACAACTCACTATGCGAACACGCGAGGTTAGTTTTTTTTAAAAGGAATGCCTATTCGACGCACTTTATTTCCAAGCCAACATAGTTACATCCTGAATTACAAGAGGTAGTAAGAAACTAGGAGGATCATCATCCCAAAAAGCAGAAGACTTCGACTCATAAGAGTGTTTTGCTAAGTGATGTGCGACCAAATTTGCATCCCGCTTATAGTGTTGGAAAAAGATACCAGCAACGTGCTTTGCTCTAGCAAAAATTTCTGCCAAGGTTGCCGAGAAGGGGCCAAAAATTTCAATGTCACCATTGCATGCATTAATCAACTCCAAACAGTCAGACTCCATGGTAACCCACAAGCATCCTAGTCGTTCCAGTAGATCCATTCCTTTAAGCATGGCTAGAGACTCTGCTGCCATTGCATCCAAAGCATGAGTAATTGGCTCAGCAGCGCCAGCGATTGCCTTCCCAGAACAGTTGCAGAGGACTACTCCCACAGCTCCTGTCCCATACTCATAAAAAGCCGCATCCAAATTAAGTTCACAGGACCCCGGGCTAGGCTTTGTCCACATGATTTCAGGTGGTGCACTAGAGATCGAGACGGCACCAAAATTTGATATTAGAGCTTGGATTGCAAAGGCTATTCGAGTTGGGGCGGCCACCTGTTCGCCTTTAGCAATCTCTCTTCCTTGGTACGAGATGTACCAGCATGCAACGACGATTGATTCCTGTAGCCCTAGACCACCAAGGACCGGTGATTTCTTTTCCTGCTACACAACAACTCTTCTAAAATTACAGATCATGATCGGTCAGATGGCAGCGATTGGTTGATCACCTCATCCAGCCCAAGTGCCTTCCACACAAGACGAGCACGCCTACAAGTGAATAAGAGATGGCGGATGTCCTCGGAACCAGAAGAGCAAATCGGACATTGTGCAGCCTGGAGAGCTAACACTTGTGATTTTCTGAAGGCCCAAATTGACACATGTAAGCTGACTAGTCACTAGTAGGCTACGGGCCTAATGCGTGGAGTTGGTTTGTGAGGGAGTCCTGGATTAGGGGGTGTTCGGGTAGCCGGACTATACCTTCAGCCGGACTCCAGGACTATGAAGATACAAGATTGAAGACTTCTTCCCGTGTCCGGATGGGACTTTCCTTGGCGTGGAAGGCAAGCTTGGCGATGCGGATATTCAAGATCTCCTACCATTGTAATCGACTTTGTGTAACCCTAACCCTCTCCGGCGTCTATATAAACCGGAGGGTTTTAGTCCGTAGGACAACTTCATATACAACAATCATACCGTAGACTAGCTTCTAGGGTTTAGCCTCCTTGATCTTGTGGTAGATCTACTCTTGTACTACCCATATCATCAATATTAATCAAGCAGGACGTAGGGTTTTACCTCCATCAAGAGGGCCCGAACCTGGGTAAAACATCGTGTTCCTTGCCTCCTGTTACCATCCGGCCTAGACGCACAGTTCGGGACCCCCTACCCGAGATCTGCCGGTTTTGACACCGACATTGGTGCTTTCATTGAGAGTTCCTCTGTGTCGTCGCTTTTAGGCCCGAGGGCCCCTTCGATCATCAACAACGATGCAGTCCAGGGTGAGACTTTTCTCCCCGGACAGATCTTCGTCTTCGGCGGCTTCGCACTGCGCGCCAATTCGTTTGGCCACCTTGAGCAGATCGAAAGCTACGCCCCTGGCCATCAGGTCAGGTTTGGAAGCCTAAACTACACGACTGACATCCGCGGGGACTTGATCTTTGACGGATTCGAGCCACAGCCAAGCGCGTCGCACTGTCTCGATGGGCATGATATAGCTCTGCCGCCGAACAGTGCCTTGGAGGCCGCACACGCATCGGTTTCGACCATTGATTCGGAGCCTACTGCGCCTATCGAGGATCATCGGTTGGACACTGCCTCAGGGGCTGCGATCTCAGAGGCGATCGAGCCAAACTCCAGCCCCGCACTCCGCATGACCCGTGACTCCGAGGAGCCGGATTCCTCTCCGAACTCCGAGCTCCCCGCGCCCCTGCTGATCGAATCCGATTGGGCACCGATAATGGAGTTCACCGCCGCGGACATCTTTCAGCACTCGCCCTTCGATGACATCCTGAATTCTCTAAAGTCTCTCTATTTATCAGGAGAGCCCTGGCCGGACTACGGTCAGCAAGGTTGGGATACGGGCGATGACGAAATTCAAAACCCACCCACCACCCACTTCGTAGCCACTGTCGACGACTTAACCGACATGCTTGACTTCGACTTCGAAGACATCGACGGCATGGACGACGATGCAGGAGACGAACAAGAACCAGCACCTGTAGGGCGCTGGAAGGCCACCTCGTCATATGACATATATATGGTGTACACTCCAAAGGATGGAGATGGCAATGAAACAGCAGGGGACGATACCTCTAAGAAACAACCCAAGCGTCGGCATCAGCGGCGCCGCTCTAAATCCCGCCAAAGCAAAAACGGTGATTCCGGCACGGGAGATAATACTACTCCGGATAGCGCCGAAGAACACCCCCTCCAACAAGATTCAACACAGGAGGACAGAGAAGCCAACCCTCATGAGAGGGTGGCGGACCAAGAGGTCGAGGACGATAATTATACGCCTTCCTCCGAAGACGAGGCAAGCCTCGACGACGACGAGTTCGTCGTGCCAGAGGATCTCGCCGAACAAGAGCATTTTAAACGCAGGCGTGGCCTCAAGAAAAAGCAGCAATAGCTTAGAGCTGATCAGGATTTGCTAGCAGGCAGATGGACTGAAGTCCTCGCGGACGAAGAGTATGAACTCGAACGCCCCTCCAAGAGTTACCCAAAGCGCAGGCTGCTACCCCGACTAGAGGAGGAAGCACCTGAAGGAAATATGCCCTAGAGGCAATAATAAAGTTATTATTTATTTCCTTACATCATGATAAATGTTTATTATTCATGCTAGAATTGTATTAACCGGAAACATAATACATGTGTGAATACATAGACCAACAGAGTGTCACTAGTATGCCTCTACTTGACTAGCTCGTTAATCAAAGATGGTTATGTTTCCTAACCATGAACAAGGAGTTGTTATTTGATTAACGAGGTCACATCATTAGTAGAATGATCTGATTGACATGACCCATTCCATTAGCTTAGCACCCGATCGTTTAGTATGTTGCTATTGCTTTCTTCATGACTTATACATGTTCCTATAACTATGAGATTATGCAACTCCCGTTTACCGGAGGAACACTTTGGGTACTACCAAACGTCACAACGTAACTGGGTGATTATAAAGGAGTACTACAGGTGTCTCCAATGGTAGATGTTGGGTTGGCGTATTTCGAGATTAGGGTTTGTCACTCCGATTGGCGGAGAGGTATCTCTGGGCCCTCTCGGTAATGCACATCACATAAGCCTTGCAAGCACTGCAACTAATAAGTTAGTTGTGAGATGATGTATTACGGAACGAGTAAATAGACTTGCCGGTAACGAGATTGAACTAGGTATTGGATACCGACAATCGAATCTCGGGCAAGTAACATACCGATGACAAAGGGAACAACGTATGTTGTTATGCGGTCTGACCGATAAAGATCTTCGTAGAATATGTAGGAGCCAATATGGGCATCCAGGTCCCGCTATTGGTTATTGACCGGAGACGTGTCTCGGTCATGTCTACATTGTTCTCGAACCGTAGGGTCCGCACGCTTACCGTTACGATGACAGTTATTATGAGTTTATGCATTTTGATGTACCGAAGGTTGTTCGGAGTCCCGGATGAGATCACGGACATGACGAGGAGTCTCGAAATGGTCGAGACATAAAGATTGATATATTGGAAGCCTATGTTTGGACATCGGAAGTGTTCCGGGTGAAATCGGGATTTTACCGGAATACCGGGAGGGTTACCGGAACCCCCCGGGAGACTAATGGGCCTATTGGGCCTTAGTGGAAAAAATAGAAAAAGGGAAAAGGCCCAAGCTGGCCGGCGCCCCCCTTCCCCAAGTCCTATTAGGAATAGGATAAGGGGCCGGCCCCCCTTCTCTCTCTTTTCCCCCCCGGGAGTCCTAATTGGATTAGGATTGGGGGGAGGAGTCCTACTCCCGGTGGGAGTAGGACTCCCCTGCGCCTCCCCTCCCTTGGCCGGCCGGCCCCCCTCCTCCAACCTTTATATACGGGGGCAGGGGGCACCCCAAGACACACAACTTGATCCTTGAGATCGCTCCTTAGCCGTGTGCGGTGCCCCCTGCCACCAAATTCCACCTCGATCGTACCGTTGTAGTGCTTAGGCGAAGCCCTGCGTCGGTAGTACATCAAGATCGTCACCACGCCGTCGTGCTGACGGAACTCCTCCCCGAAGCTTTGCTGGATCGGAGCCCGGGGATCGTCATCGAGCTGAACGTGTGCTAAGAACTCGGAGGTGCCGGAGTAACGGTGCTTGGATCGGTCGGATCGGGAAGAAGACGTACGACTACTTCCTCTACGTTGTGTGATCGCTTCCGCAGTCGGTCTGCGTTGGTACGTAGACAACACTCTCCCCTCTCGTTGCTGTGCATCACCATGATCTTGCGTGTGCGTAGGAAATTTTTTGAAATTACTGCGTTCCCCAACAGTGGCATCTGAGCCTAGGTTTTATGGTTTGATGTTATATGCACGAGTAGAACACAAGTGAGTTGTGGGCGATACAAGTCATACTGCCTACCAGCATGTCATACTTTGGTTCGGCGGTATTGTTGGTTGAGACGATCCGGACCAACCTTACGCGTACTCTTACGCGAGACCGGTTCCCTCGATGTGCTTTGCACATAGATGGCTTGCGGAAGACTGTCTCTCCAACTTTAGTTGAACCAAGTGTGACTACGCCCGGTCCTTGAGAAGGTTAAAACGGAGTCTATTTGACGAACTATCGTTGTGGTTTTGATGCGTAGGTGAGATGAGTTCTTACTTAAGCCCGTAGCAGCCACGTAAAACTTGCAACAACAAAGTAGAGGACGTCTAACTTGTTTTTGCAGGGTATGTTGTGATGTGATATGGTCAAGGCATGATGCTGATTTTATTGTATGAGATGATCATGTTTTGTAACTAAGTTATCGGCAACTGGCAGGAGCCATATGGTTGTCGCTTTATTGTATGCAATGCAATCGCGATGTAATGCTTTACTAGATTACTAAACGGTAGTAATAGTCGTGGAAGCATAAGATTGGCGAGACGACAACGATGCTACGATGGAGATCAAGGTGTCGCGCCGGTGACGATGGTGATCATGACGGTGCTTCGGAGATGGAGATCACAAGCACAAGATGATGATGGCCATATCATATCACTTATATTGATTGCATGTGATGTTTATCCTTTTATGCATCTTATCTTGCTTTGATTGACGGTAGCATTATAAGATGATCTCTCACTAAATTATCAAGAAGTGTTCTCCGTGAGTATGCACCGTTGCCAAAGTTCGTCGTGCCCAGACACCACGTGATGATCGGGTGTGATAAGCTCTACGTCCATCTACAACGGGTGCAAGCCAGTTTTGCACACGCAGAATACTCAGGTTATACTTGACGAGCCTAGCATATGCAGATATGGCCTCGGAACACAGAGACCGAAAGGTCGAGCGTGAATCATATAGTAGATATGATCAACATGACGATGTTCACCATTGAAAACTACTCCATCTCACGTGATGATCGGTTATGGTTTAGTTGATTTGGATCACGTGATCACTTAGAGGATTAGAGGGATGTCTATCTAAGTGGGAGTTCCTAAGTAATTTGATTAACTGAACTTAAACTTATCATGAACTTAGTACCTGATAGTATCTTGCTTGTTTATGTTGCTTGTAGATAGATGGCTCGTGCTATTGTTCCGTTGAATTTTAATGCGTTCCTTGAGAAAGCAAAGTTGAAAGATGATGGTAGCAATTACACGGACTGGGTCCGTAACCTGAGGATTATCCTCATTGCTGCACAGAAGAATTACGTCCTGGAAGCACCGCTGGGTGACAGGCCTGCTGCTGGAGCAACACCAGATGTTATGAACGTCTGGCAGAGCAAAGCTGATGACTACTCGATAGTTCAGTGTGCCATGCTTTACGGCTTAGAATCGGGACTTCAACGACGTTTTGAACGTCATGGAGCATATGAGATGTTCCAGGAGTTGAAGTTAATATTTCAAGCAAATGCCCGAATTGAGAGATATGAAGTCTCCAATAAGTTCTATAGCTGTAAGATGGAGGAGAACAGTTCTGTCAGTGAGCATATACTCAAGATGTCTGGGTATAATAATCACTTGATTCAGATGGGAGTTAATCTTCCAGATGACTGCGTCATTGACAGAATTCTCCAATCACTGCCACCAAGCTACAAGAGCTTCGTGATGAACTATAATATGCAAGGGATGAACAAGACTATTCCCGAGCTCTTCGCAATGCTGAAAGCTGCGGAGGTAGAAATCAAGAAGGAGCATCAAGTGTTGATGGTTAGCAAAACCACTAGTTTCAAGAAAAAGGGCAAAGGGAAGAAGAAGGGAAACTTCAAGAAGAACAGCAAGCAAGTTGCTGCTCAGGAGAAGAAACCCAAGTCTGGACCTAAGCCTGAAACTGAGTGCTTCTACTGCAAGCAGACTGGACACTGGAAGCGGAACTGCCCCAAGTATTTGGCGGATAAGAAGGATGGCAAAGTGAGCAAAGGTATATGTGATATACATGTTATTGATGTGTACCTTACTAGAGCTCGCAGTAGCACCTGGGTATTTGATACTGGTTCTGTTGCTAATATTTGCAACTCGAAACAGGGACTACGGAATAAGCGGACACTAGCAAAGGACGAGGTGACGATGCGCGTGGGAAACGGTTCCAAAGTCGATGTGATCGCGGTCGGCACGCTACCTCTACATCTACCTTCGGGATTAATATTAGACCTAAATAATTGTTATTTGGTGCCAGCGTTGAGCATGAACATTATATCTGGATCTTGTTTAATGCGAGACGGTTATTCATTTAAATCAGAGAATAATGGTTGTTCTATTTATATGAATAATATCTTTTATGGTCATGCACCTTTGAAGAGTGGTCTATTCTTGTTGAATCTCGAAGATAGTGATACACATATTCATAATGTAGAAGCCAAAAGATGCAAAGTTAATAATGATAGTGCAACTTATTTGTGGCACTGCCGTTTAGGTCATATCGGTGTAAAGCGCATGAAGAAACTCCATACTGATGGGCTTTTGGAATCACTTGATTATGAATCACTTGGTACTTGCGAACCGTGCTTCATAGGCAAGATGACTAAAACACCGTTCTCCGGTACTATGGAGAGAGCAACAGATTTACTGGAAATCATACATACCGATGTATGTGGTCCGATGAATATTGAGGCTCGTGGCGGATATCGTTATTTTCTCACCTTCACAGATGATTTAAGCAGATATGGGTATATCTACTTAATGAAACATAAATCTGAAACATTTGAAAGGTTCAAAGAATTTCAGAGTGAAGTTGAAAATCATCGTAACAAGAAAATAAAGTTTCTACGATCTGATCGTGGAGGAGAATATTTGAGTTACGAGTTTGGTATACATTTGAAAAATTGTGGAATAGTTTCGCAACTCACGCCACCCGGAACACCACAGCGTAATGGTGTGTCCGAACGTCGTAATCGCACTTTACTAGATATGGTGCGATCCATGATGTCTCTTACTGATTTACCGCTATCGTTTTGGGGTTATGCTTTAGAGACGGCCGCATTCACGTTAAATAGGGCACCATCAAAATCCGTTGAGACGACGCCTTATGAACTATGGTTTGGCAAGAAACCAAAGTTGTCGTTTCTTAAAGTTTGGGGCTGCGATGCTTATGTGAAAAAGCTTCAACCTGATAAGCTCGAACCCAAAGCGGAGAAATGTGTCTTCATAGGATACCCAAAGGAAACTGTTGGGTATACCTTCTATCACAGATCCGAAGGCAAGACATTCGTTGCTAAGAATGGATCATTTCTAGAGAAGGAATTTCTCTCGAAAGAAGTGAGTGGGAGGAAAGTAGAACTTGACGAGGTAACTATACCTGCTCCCTTATTGGAAAATAGTACATCACAGAAAACTGTTTCTGCGACACCTATGCCAATCAGTGAGGAAGCTAATGATGATGATCATGAAGCTTCAGAACAAGATACTACTGAACCACGTAGATCAACCAGAGTGAGATCCGCACCAGAGTGGTACGGTAATCCAGTTCTGGAAGTCATGATGCTAGATCATGATGAACCTACGAACTATGAAGAAGCGATGGTGAGCCCAGATTCCACAAAGTGGCTTGAGGCCATGAAATCTGAGATGGGATCCATGTATGAGAACAAAGTATGGACTTTGGTTGACTTGCCCGATGATCGGCAAGCAATTGAGAATAAATGGATCTTCAAGAAAAAGACTGACGCTGACGGTAATGTTACTGTCTATAAAGCTCGACTTGTCGCAAAAGGTTTTCGACAAGTTCAAGGGGTTGACTACGATGAGACTTTCTCACCCGTAGCGATGCTTAAGTCCGTCAGAATTATGTTAGCAATTGCCGCATTTTATGATTATGAAATATGGCAGATGGATGTCAAAACTGCATTCCTGAATGGATTTCTGGAAGAAGAGTTGTATATGGTACAACCAGAAGGTTTTGTCGATCCAAAAGGAGCTAACAAAGTATGCAAACTCCAGCGATCCATTTATGGACTGGTGCAAGCATCTCGGAGTTGGAATAAACGCTTTGATAGTGTGATCAAAGCATTTGGCTTTATACAGACTTTTGGAGAAGCCTGTATTTACAAGAAAGTGAGTGGGAGCTCTGTAGCATTTCTGATATTATATGTGGATGACATATTGCTAATTGGAAATGATATAGAATTTCTGGATAGCATAAAGGGATACTTGAATAAAAGTTTTTCGATGAAAGACCTCGGGGAAGCTGCTTACATATTAGGCATAAAGATCTATAGAGATAGATCAAGATGCTTAATTGGACTTTCACAAAGCACATACCTGGACAAGATTTTGAAGAAATTCAAAATGGATCAAGCAAAGAAAGGGTTCTTGCCTGTGTTACAAGGTATGAAATTGAGTAAGACTCAATGCCCGACCACTTCAGAAGATAGAGAGAAAATGAAAGATGTTCCCTATGCTTCAGCCATAGGCTCTATCATGTATGCAATGCTGTGTACCAGACCTGATGTGTGCCTTGCTATAAGTTTAGCAGGGAGGTACCAAAGTAATCCTGGAATGGATCACTGGACAGCGGTCAAGAACATCCTGAAATACCTGAAAAGGACTAAGGATATGTTTCTCGTATATGGAGGTGACAAAGAGCTCACCGTAAGAGGTTACGTTGATGCAAGCTTTGACACTGATCCGGACGATTCTAAATCGCAAACCGGATACGTGTTTACTTTAAACGGTGGAGCTGTCAGTTGGTGCAGTTCTAAACAAAGCGTCGTAGCGGGATCTACATGTGAAGCGGAGTACATAGCTGCTTCAGAAGCAGCAAACGAAGGAGTCTGGATGAAGGAGTTCATATCCGATCTAGGTGTCATACCTAGTGCATCGGGTCCAATGAAAATCTTCTGTGACAATACTGGTGCAATTGCCTTGGCAAAGGAATCCAGATTTCACAAGAGGACCAAACACATCAAGAGACGCTTCAACTCCATCCGGGATTTAGTCCAGGTGGGAGACATAGAGATTTGCAAGATACATACGGATCTGAATGTTGCAGACCCGTTGACTAAGCCTCTTCCACGAGCAAAACATGATCAGCACCAAGGCTCCATGGGTGTTAGAATCATTACTGTGTAATCTAGATTATTGACTCTAGTGCAAGTGGGAGACTGAAGGAAATATGCCCTAGAGGCAATAATAAAGTTATTATTTATTTCCTTACATCATGATAAATGTTTATTATTCATGCTAGAATTGTATTAACCGGAAACATAATACATGTGTGAATACATAGACCAACAGAGTGTCACTAGTATGCCTCTACTTGACTAGCTCGTTAATCAAAGATGGTTATGTTTCCTAACCATGAACAAGGAGTTGTTATTTGATTAACAAGGTCACATCATTAGTAGAATGATCTGATTGACATGACCCATTCCATTAGCTTAGCACCCGATCGTTTAGTATGTTGCTATTGCTTTCTTCATGACTTATACATGTTCCTATAACTATGAGATTATGCAACTCCCGTTTACCGGAGGAACACTTTGGGTACTACCAAACGTCACAACGTAACTGGGTGATTATAAAGGAGTACTACAGGTGTCTCCAATGGTAGATGTTGGGTTGGCGTATTTCGAGATTAGGGTTTGTCACTCCGATTGGCGGAGAGGTATCTCTGGGCCCTCTCGGTAATGCACATCACATAAGCCTTGCAAGCACTGCAACTAATAAGTTAGTTGTGAGATGATGTATTACGGAACGAGTAAATAGACTTGCCGGTAACGAGATTGAACTAGGTATTGGATACCGACAATCGAATCTCGGGCAAGTAACATACCGATGACAAAGGGAACAACGTATGTTGTTATGCGGTCTGACCGATAAAGATCTTCGTAGAATATGTAGGAGCCAATATGGGCATCCAGGTCCCGCTATTGGTTATTGACCGGAGACGTGTCTCGGTCATGTCTACATTGTTCTCGAACCGTAGGGTCCGCACGCTTAACGTTACGATGACAGTTATTATGAGTTTATGCATTTTGATGTACCGAAGGTTGTTCGGAGTCCCGGATGAGATCACGGACGTGACGAGGAGTCTCGAAATGGTCGAGACGTAAAGATTGATATATTGGAAGCCTATGTTTGGACATCGGAAGTGTTCCGGGTGAAATCGGGATTTTACCGGAATACCGGGAGGGTTACCGGAACCCCCCGGGAGACTAATGGGCCTATTGGGCCTTAGTGGAAAAAAGAGAAAAAGGGAAAAGGCCCAAGCTGGCCGGCGCCCCCCTTCCCCAAGTCCTATTAGGAATAGGATAAGGGGCCGGCCCCCCTTCTCTCTCTTTTCCCCCCCCCGGGAGTCCTAATTGGATTAGGATTGGGGGGAGGAGTCCTACTCCCGGTGGGAGTAGGACTCCCCTGCGCCTCCCCTCCCTTGGCCGGCCGGCCCCCCTCCTCCAACCTTTATATACGGGGGCAGGGGGCACCCCAAGACACACAACTTGATCCTTGAGATCGCTCCTTAGCCGTGTGCGGTGCCCCCTGCCACCAAATTCCACCTCGATCGTACCGTTGTAGTGCTTAGGCGAAGCCCTGCGTCGGTAGTACATCAAGATCGTCACCACGCCGTCGTGCTGACGGAACTCCTCCCCGAAGCTTTGCTGGATCGGAGCCCGGGGATCGTCATCGAGCTGAACGTGTGCTAAGAACTCGGAGGTGCCGGAGTAACGGTGCTTGGATCGGTCGGATCGGGAAGAAGACGTACGACTACTTCCTCTACGTTGTGTGATCGCTTCCGCAGTCGGTCTGCGTTGGTACGTAGACAACACTCTCCCCTCTCGTTGCTGTGCATCACCATGATCTTGCGTGTGCGTAGGAAATTTTTTGAAATTACTGCGTTCCCCAACAGCACCTACATCACCAGCGCATGACATGGCCGACCGGCCACCTCGCGGCCGCGACAGAGAGGCCTCTTGGCCATCCACTCAAGTCATGCCCCGACGCCGCATCAAGCATACTAAGGCACGGGAAAATGCGCCCGACCTGCGCGATATACTGGAGGACAAGGCAAGGCAAACAAGATCGATCTACGGATCGCGCAGGTGCCCCGCGGCACGTGACGGTGATCGTCACTCCGGATGCAATAAATCCGGCCGGGCCGAACTCAACAGACAAAGCTCCTTCGAGCTGCGTCGTGATATAGCCCAATACAGAGGCACCGCACACCCACTATGCTTCACAGATGAAGTAATGGATCATAAAATCCCTGAGGGCTTCAAACCCGTAAACATCGAATCGTACGATGGCACAACAGATCCTGCAGTATGGATCGAGGATTATCTCCTTCATATCCATATGGCCCGCGGTGATGATCTACACGCCATGAAATACCTCCCACTCAAACTTAAGGGACCGGTCTGGCATTGGCTTAACAGCTTGCCAGCAGACTTAATCGGTTCTTGGGAGGACCTGAAAGCCGCATTCCTTGATAACTTCCAGGGCACTTATGTGCGACCACCGGACGCCGATGACCTAAGCACATAATTCAACAGCCAGAGGAATCGGCCAGGCAATTCTGGACACGGTTCCTAACAAAGAAAAACCAGATAGTCGACTGTCCGGACGCAAAGGCCTTAGCGGCCTTCAACTATAATATCCATGACGAGTGGCTTGCCCGGCACCTGGGACAGGAAAAGCCGAAATCTATGGCAGCCCTCACGACACTCATGACCCGCTTTTGCGTGAGAGAAGACAGCTGGCTAGCTCGCAGCAACAATTTAACCAAGAACCTTGGTAATTCGAATACCAAGGACAAAAGCGACAGGTCACATCGGAACAAACAAAAGCGCCGCGTTAACAGCGACAACAACGAGGATACGGCAATTAATGCCGGATTCCGAGGCTACAAATCCGGTCAACGGAAAAAGCCATTCAAAAGAAATACTCAGGCCCCGTCCAGTTTGGACCGAATACTCGACCGCTTGTGCCAGATACATGGCACCCCCGAAAAGCCAGCCAATCACACCAACAGAGATTGTTGGGTGTTCAAGCAGGCAGGCAAGTTAAGAGCCGAAAACAAAGACAAGGGGCTGCATAGCGACAACGAGGAGGAGCCCAGGTCACCGAACAACAGTGGACAGAAGGGATTTCCCCCGCAAGTGCGGACGGTGAACATGATATACGCAACCCACATCCCCAAGAGGGAGCGGAAGTGTGCGTTACGGGACGTATATGCGATGGAGCTAGTCGCCCCAAAGTTCAACCCATGGTCCTCCTGCCCGATCACCTTTGATCGAAGGGACCACCCCACTAGCATCCGTCACGGCGGCTTCGCCACATTGGTTCTAGACCCAATCATTGACGGATTTCATCTCACAAGAGTCCTCATGGATGGCGGCAGCAGCCTGAACCCGCTTTACCAGGATATAGTGCGAAAAATGGGCATAGATCCCTCGAGGATTAAGCCCACCAAAATGACCTTTAAAGGCGTCATACCAGGTGTAGAAGCCAACTGTACAAGCTCAATCATACTGGAAGTGGCCTTCGGATCTCCGGATAACTTCCGAAGCGAGGAGTTAATCTTCGACATAGTCCCGTTCCGTAGTGACTATCACGCATTGCTCGGGCGAACCGCATTCGCAAAATTCAACACGGTACCGCACTATGCATACCTCAAGCTCAAGATGCCAGGCCCTAGAGGAGTAATCATGGTCAATGAGAACACTGAACACTCCCTCCGAACGGAGGAGCACACGGCAGCGCTCGCAGCAGAAATACAAAGTAGCCTCTCTAGGCAGTTCTCCAGTTCGGCCTTCAAAAAGCCGAACACTGCCAAGCGCGCCCGGAGTACCCTACAACAAGACCACCTGGCACGTTCTGAGCTAGCGTAGCAATGCAGCCCCAACCCTAGCCCTCGTGATATAGCGAAACCAGTGCTTCGCGTACATAACTACGCTCTTGCAATACCATGGGCACAGGGGAAGGGGCACTATCACGTCACGCCCGAAATACGGCCTAAACCGCACCAAGGGCTGCCGGATTCCTTTTCTTTCTTTTTTCTCTTACTCTCAGGACACCATACTTCGGATGACCCATTCGGCAATTCAACTGCCGCACAAACGATGCAAGATCCAGGAAAGAAGACAAGCCACGCCGCATTATGGAACTCCCAGGTGGTCTCTATTGCGAGCAGTATACCTGTTTTTTTAATAGAATTCCGCGGCCTGCCCCTGGCCAAGACATGTTAAATAGTCCAATTTCTTTTGCTTATCGCACAATTTGTATCGTTCCGCTTTTATAGCAGCCTTTCTATAAACAATGCATAGCTTTTTGTCTATTTCTTACATTATCCTCTTTTTATATATATGTTTATCAATAACATGTTGCATCCGTACACTGTGGTACGGCAAAAATACTCCAGGGGCTTCAGTACCCATCAATATGGCGTGAGAAGTCCGTACACTTTCACAAGTGCGGCACCCCGAACTTATAGCACTATATGCATCGGCTCCGAATCATGATTTGGGTCAATAGTTTGGTTTGCCCGGCTCCTATGTTTTGGTGCCTTACGTTCCGCTATTGTAACGCCCCACATGTAACCTTCCCCAATTGTACTCCGACTCTTGCCGTTTCCGGCATTAAGTCATATTTAATTCTCGGGTTCGCGTCTATGCCTCCGTGTGTTGTTTTCGTTTTCGTGCATCTCATATCATGTCATCACGTGCATTGCATTTGCATACATGTTCATCTCATGCATTCGAGCATTTTCCCCGTTGTCCGTTTTGCATTCCGGCGCTTCGTTCTCCTCCGGTGGCCATTTCTAGCTTTCTTTCATGTGTGGGGATTAAACATTTCCGGATTGGGCCGAGACTTGCCATGCGGCCTTGGTTTACTACCGGTAGACCGCCTGTCAAGTTTCGGGTCATTTGGACTTCGTTTGATACTCCAACGGTTAACCGAGGGACCGAAAAGGCCTCGTGTGTGTGCAGCCCTACACCCCTCCAATTTGGCCCAAAACCCACCAAACTCAGCTCCATCGTCTCGGTCGTTCAATCACGATCGTGTGGGCGAAAACCGCACCTCATTTGGACTCTCCTAGCTCCACTTATGTCTATAAATACCCCTCCTTCTCGGATCTCTTCTTCTCCCCCTCGAAACCCTAATCCAAAAAAAAAGGATCTCGGAGCCCCGCGCCCGGCCGGACGTGTCCGCCCGCGCCGGACACGCCGCGCCGCCGCACCGCAGCCTGTGGCAGGCCGCCACGTGTCGCCTCCGCCGCCGCGGCCCGGGAGGCCCAAGCCGGGCCCCCGCGAGCCCGTAGCCGCGCCGCCCGTCCCCCCCGTCGCCTCTCCACACTCCGGTGGCCGGAGCTCCACCGCGCCGCCGCGGAGCGCCTCGCCGGAGCCCGCACCTCGCCGGAGCCCGCGCCGGCCGGCCACCGCCGCCACACCACGCCGGCCACCGCCGCCTCGACCACGCCGCCCCGGCGACCGCCGGATCCGGCCGGCCCCGCCGTCCTCCTCCTGCCACCTCGGCGCCGACGAGCTCCCTCGCCGGAGCGCCCGCCGTCCTCGCCGGCCCCGGCCACCTCCACTCGCCGGTGAACAGTGCTCGCGCCGTGCCTCGGTTTCCGTGCGAAACCCTAGATCTGGGAGGTTGTTTTTTTTTTGCTAAGTCCCAGGATTTTTTTTACTTCATATGCTCATGTTTGACCTGCCATAACTTTGCATCCGTAGCTCCGATTTGGGCGTATGATATGTCAAATTCTTCGTCTCGACGAGTACATCATTTCATTCCATTGCATCATTTGCATTTGAGGTCATCTGGTTGCCCAAAATACTGTTGGAAGGAGGCATGTTGAGTTAAATTGCAGATCCGTTAGTTCAACATGCACTTTTGTCATTTTTGCCATATTTAATTCGTGCATGATATGCCTGTGCCCCTTTGGGATGAATTGTTAAGCATGTTGCCTTCTTTCCAGAGGTGCCTTCCATGTATTTTTAGGAGGTGTGTGTTGTCTTGTGCAAGCTTGCGAAGGGGGCTACCTGAGATTTCAGATTTCAGGGACTTAGTGATTTTCACTAAGTCTGAGCCGTTTTAGTTCACGATGCTATATGTCCGGCTCGTTTCCTAGCGATCCGTGCCTCTTTTGAGGATGATCAGTAAGAGTGTTTTGTTATGCTTGTTGTGCTTAATCCATCCATATCTTTACTTGTTATGTTGGAGCACTCTAGGTTGACTCAATCGAGCTCAACTTTTGGATAGTTGCTGTTTTGGGCAGATCGTTAACTCTGTTGCGATTTTGCCGGAGTGATTGCTAGTGATCCATGCATGCTACGCCATTGTTCTTGCCATGTCTAGCTAGCATTTTGTGCCTTCTTAATGGATATATGCTTGCCTTGCCATGACTTACACCGTAGTGAGAGCACCGAGCTCGTTTATATGCCTCCGTGAGTTATTATTTCAGCATGTCCCAGTTTTCACTAAGTCTGAAAACTGATCGTGTTTCATCGATGTTCGTGTGCTCGATAGAGTATTTTGTGAACCCTTTTGGCCCCAGGTCATGTTGGGTGTTTTGTTAAGCTTGTTGATTAGTTCCATGCCATGCTCTTACTTGCCATGTTCAGGTTTTCCTTCATGTTGTTTTGCTGCTCCGAAGAGCGCATCGTGGTCTGAAATTCCAGACTAGCGTTAATTTCGCTAAGTCTGAAATCTGTTTTGCTTATTCAGTTTTGCCATGCTTGTTCGGAGCCCGTAATGGATGAATTTGCCCATGCCTCAGTCATGATGATTTGTTAAGCTTGATGAGTACATCACTGCCATGTAATTTGTTTTCATGTTGGGTGGCTGTAGCATGTTCATTTTGTTGCATTTATGAGGCATGTTGCTGTAAATTGCAGATCGGTTCGTCTAGTAGAACGCTTGCCATTTCTTAACCGTAGCTCCGATTGCCATGATCTTTATATCGTTTTCAGGGGATTTCTTCCCCTCTATCCAGTGGCACACTTGGATTTCCAAGTTGAGGCCAGGGTCATGCATTTCCTGTTACTTGTTGCATTCTTGCACCCCGCATCGCATCCCGCATAGCATATCATCTTTGCATCTTATTGGTTGCCCTTGCACGTGGTTGATTGTATCCTTGTTGCTTGTTTGTGTTGTTGGGTAGAGCCGGGAGACGAGTTCGCTAACGAGGAGCCCGTTGAGTTTGCTTTTGAGGATCCAGTTAATTCTGACAACTGTGCAGGCAAGATGATCACACCCTTGAAATCACTACTATCTTTGCTATGCTAGTTTGCTCGCTCTTTTGCTTTGCCAATGCTACGATGCCTACCACTTGCTTGTCAGCCTCCCTATTGCCATGATTGAGCCTCTAACCCACCTTTGTCCTAGCAAACCATTGATTGGCTATGTTACCGCTTTGCTCAGCCCTTCTTATAGCGTTGTTAGTTGCAGGTGAAGATTGGAGCCGTTCCTTGTTGGAACATTTATTTACTTGTTGGGATATCACTATATTGCTATGTTATCTTTACTCATCTATATACTTGGTAAAGGGTGGAAGGCTCGGCCTCTCGCCTAGTGTTTTGTTCCACTCTTGCCGCCCTAGTTTCCGTCATATCGGTGTTATGTTCCCGGTTTGTTGCGTCCCTTACGCGGTTGGGCTATAATGGGAACCCCTTGATAGTTCGCCTTGATTAAGGCTTTTCCAGCAATGCCCAACATTGGTTTTACCATTTGCCACCTACCCTTTTCTTTCCCTTGGGTTTCCGGAGCCCGAGGGTCATCTTCTTTTAAACCCCCCCCCCCCCCGGGCCAGTGCTCCTCTGAGTGTTGGTCCAACTGTCAGCTGCCGGTGGCCACCAGGGGCAACTCTGGGCTGGCCTACCCGTACCTAAGACAATCTGAGTGTGCCCTGAGAAAGAGATATGTGCAGCTCCTATCGGGATTTGTCGGCGCATTCGGGCGGTGTTGCTGGACTAGTTTTGACCTGTCGAATCATCTTGTTGTACCGGGATACCGAGTCTGATCGGTGGGTCCTGGGTGGAGGTCTATTCCTTCGTTGACCGTGAGAGCTTGTTATGGTCTAAGTTGGGACCCCCCTGCAGGGATTGATCTTTCGAAAGCCGTGCCCGCGGTTATGGGCAGATGGGAATTTGTTAATGTCCGGTTGTAGATAACTTGAACTCAATTAATTAAAATGAATCAACTGCGTGTGTTGCCGTGATGGCCTCTTCTCGGCGGAGTCCGGGAAGTGGACACGGCGTTGGAGTTATGCTTGCGTAGTCTGCTCTACTTAGTTACCGCTCGTGCTTTGCCTTCTCTTCTCGCTCTCTTTTGCGAATAAGTTAGCCACCATATATGCTAGTCGCTTGCTGCAGCTCCACTCACATTACCCCCCCTTCCTTACCTATTAAGCTTAAATAGTCTTGATCGCGAGGGTGCGAGATTGCTGAGTCCTTGTGGCTCACAGATTACTATTATACCAGATGCAGGGACCGATGATACTCCTCCAGATGGCGCGTTCGAGCTGAAGTGGGAGTACGACGAGGACTCTCAGCGATACTATGTTTCTTTTCCTGATGATCAGTAGTGGTGCCTGCTCGGGGTTCGATTCAGGGTTTAGTCGCATGTTGGGGGTTCTTTTCTATTTTGGCGCCGTAGCCGGGCCATGAGTGTTTGTATGATGTATGCTATTTATGTACCTTGATGTGACGTGGCGAGTGTAAGCCGACTATTATTATTATTCCCCTTCATATTTATATGTACATGGGTTGTGTGAAGATTGCCTCACTTGCGACTTATGCCTTCAATGCGATTATGCCTCTAAGTCGTGCCTCGACACGTGGGAGATATAGTCGCATCGAGGGTGTTACAAGTTGGTAATCAGAGCCTTCCCCGACCTCAGGAGCCCCATTGCTTGATCGTTTGTAGCAGCCGAGTTGTGTCTAGAAAAATGTTTTGAGTCCTTAGGAATTATATATCGGAGAGCTTAGGAATTCTTTTTACTTCCCAGTCTCCTCATCGCTCTGGTAAGGCATCCTGACGTAGAGTTTTGTCTCTTCTCTTCTCAAATTTCACTAAATTTTTTTTAGGATCACGCGAGTATCTTAGTTTTGTTCCGATGGCTTATGATGAGAATACTGTCTTGGTGCCTCCTGTCAGGGGTTTAGTGGAAGTGTCCCGGGGAGTTGAGCTCTGAGGTGTTGTCATCATAATTCTATCATTGCAATTCTGGCATACTTGAGATATGTGCGCGACATCGGAAATCTCCTTTATGCAGTTCGTTGGTGAGATAACCTCGACGCCACCCAGTACTGGGGCGGCAGTTCGGGAGTATCGCCATAACTTGTATAACGGATGCTTTTCGAAGGTTGAGATAGATGGTTTCCGAAGGTTTCTTGGTTATGTGTTGAAGGATGGATGCAGCTGGATGTAGGATTTGCTAGCTTGGGTGAGATATTATGCTTCCCCTGTATCCTCAACACCTGATTGCATAACCGGAAAGTTTCGGGAATTTCATAGGTGGGAATTCAAGTAGCCTTAGGATATCTTTTCAACAGATGTGTGATATGAAATTGGGGTTCGACGTCTAGTGGTTCACCTATTCACGGTTGATTTTACAGTGGCCTCGTTGTGTCTTAAAGAGTCCTTGGCTATGCTGACTCGGGGACGCTTCGTATGTCATGTGCACTGCCTTGTACATGATGGTGCTGTACGGTCGAGCCCGTGTAGGTCCTACCACGAACACTTCGGACGAAATTTCTATCATGTGTTTGTTCCGGCTTATTTCCGCAAGCCAACCCTTGGTTTTATTTCGAGTTGTGATATTCGTTCTTCTCCGACGTTATATGTTGATTCCATCCCTCGTTGATGTACTTATTCTACTTGATTCTTCGTAGCTTCGCAATTTAGGAATATGTGACCACTTCAAGAGAAGTGCATTCGTTCATTTTGTTCGGATGTGAAGACTTATGTTGCAATTTTTCATTCCGTTGGATTCACCTTCTATATTTCTCTATTTGTGTGCTAATGGTGGTCAACCTCTTCAGGATGGCTCCTCCAACGCGCACGACTCCGAACCCAGATCCTCCGCCACCTCCGCCTCCTCCGGAAGCATGGCAGGCTGTGATGGCTGCTACTAATGCAAATACTCAGCTGATCATGCAAATCATCCAAGAGCGGAATCAAAGTAGTCAAGCGAACCAAGGCAGCAACCAGAACCAGTTTGCATCTCTGCATCAGTTCCTCGCTAATGGTCCAAAGTCGTTCAGTAACTGCGTTGAGGCTACCGATGCTGATGATTGGTTAATCGATCTGGGCAAGCATTTTGAATGTAGCAACGTCAGACCTGAAGATTTCGTCAAGTTCGCGTCTTTCCAGCTCAAGGATCAGGCCGCAGAGTGGTTTCAGCAGTACCGGGATTCCAGAGGTGGACGTTTGATCACTTGGGATGATTTCCGTCGTGATTTCCGCGCTCATCACATTCCTCAAAGTGTGACTGAAAGCAAACGTGAAGAATTCCGCAATCTGAAGCAAGGCTCTTTGTCTGTCTATGACTACAACAAGTTGTTCCAGAAGCTCGCCCGTTTTGCCAAGCAGGATGTTCCTGATGAGAAGAGCATGATCTATCAGTTCAGGGGTGGTCTTCGTGAAGAAATTCAGCTCGCTCTTGTCCTCTTTGAGCCGCTGAGATACGATGAGTTCTACAACATGGCACTGAAGCAAGAGGCTGCTCAGCTCAGGTGTGATGCTTCCAGGAAGCGAGTCAGAGACACTTCGTCTTCGTCCTCTACTCAAGTGGCCAAGCAGCAGAAGTTTTGGCTTCCTCCTCCTCCGTTCCGTCAGCCGTATCAGCAGAAGAGCAAAGGTGGCAGTGGTTCTTCCCACCCACCCAACCCAGGCTTTCAGAACAAGACTTCGTCTCAAGCTCCAAGATCGAGTGCTCCGTACCACCGTCCGCTCTCAGAGGTCACGTGCAACAAGTGCCAACAGAAGGGTCACTACGCTAACAAGTGTTTCAACCAGAGGCGTCTTCCTCCTCCTCCTCCTGTCAGATCGGCAAGTACAGCTGTGGTCAAGCATAATTCCAAGTCCGCCAAGGTCAACTTGATGAACGCAGCTCAGGCAGAGGATTCGTCAGATGTGATCATGGGTAACCTTCCTGTTAATGATATTCCCGCAAAAGTACTTTTTGATACAGGTGCATTGCATTGTTTCATTTCAAGGCCTTTTACATCTAGGCATGGTTTGGCTCAGCAAATTCTGCCTAGTCCGTTAGCAGTCGTCTCTCCTGGTAAACGCATGCAGGCTAACTCCATTGCTCCGGATATTTCTATCAAGTTGGGTGACTTCAAGTTCTTGGCTTCTCCAACGGTTCTTGGCAATTCCGATATCGACCTCATTCTTGGGATGGACTGGCTCTCTAAACATAAAGCTCAGCTGGATTGCGCAGCCAAGCAGATTCAACTGACTCATTCGTCTGAGGAAGTGATTGTCTTTGCTGCTCGGGATAATACCATCCGGTTATTCTCTCTCAATGAGAAGGGTGAATTGGATGCTATTTCGCAGATTCCGGTTGTTTGTGAGTATCAAGATGTCTTCCCTGAAGAACTCCCAGGCATGCCTCCAAACCGGCCAGTTGAATTCGTTATTGAACTTGAGCCCGGTACGGAACCGGTGTGCAAGCGGCCTTACAAGCTCGGCCCCGAAGAGTTGAAGGAGTTGAAGAAACAGCTCGATAAGCAAGAAAGTATGGGTCTCATTCGGCCTAGTACTTCTCCGTGGGGTTGTGGTGTTCTTTTTGTGAAGAAGAAGGATGGAACGGACCGACTTTGTGTCGATTATCGTCCATTGAACAAGAAGACCATCAAGAACAAGTATCCACTTCCCAACATTAATGAGCTATTCGAACAACTCAAGGGTGCCCAAGTATTCTCCAAGCTCGATCTCCGTATGGGTTATCATCAAATTCGCATTCGTGAACAAGATATTCCAAAGACGGCGTTCAGAACAAGCTATGGGTCATATGAATACACTGTTATGTCTTTTGGCCTCGCTAATGCTCCTCCGACGTTCTCTCGCATGATGAACTTCATCTTCAACCCCTACACCAACGACTTCGTTTTGGTCTATCTCGATGATATCCTGGTTTTCTCGAAGAACAAGGAAGATCATGCCAAACACTTGCGTTTGGTTCTTGACAAGCTAAGGGAACATCAATTCTATGCCAAGTTCTCTAAGTGTGAGTTTTGGCTCGATGAGGTTCTTTATCTTGGTCATATTATCTCTGCCAAGGGCATTTCTGTGGATCCTGAGAAGGTGTCTGCAATCGTTAATTGGGAACCTCCTCAGAATGTGAAGCAACTCCATAGCTTCCTCGGTCTTGCAAGTTATTGTCAAAGATTCATCGAAAACTTCTCCAAGATCGCGAAGCCTCTCTCAAATCTTCTTCAGAAGCACGTCAAGTACGTTTGGTCTCCGGAGTGTGATGTTGCTTTCAACGCTTTGAAAGAGAAATTGATCACTGCTCCAGTTCTAACTCCGCCTGATGAAACCAAGCCGTACGAGGTCTTTTGTGATGCCTCTCTCCAAGGTCTCGGTGCAGTACTGATGCAAGAGAAGAAAGTTGTTGCTTATACCTCTCGCCAGTTGAAGCCAAATGAGAAGAACTACCCCACTCATGATCTCGAGTTGGCGGCAGTTGTGCACGCATTGTTGACTTGGAGACATCTTCTCTTGGGAAGGAAAGTGGACATTTTCACTGATCACAAGAGTCTCAAGTACATCTTCACTCAGCCTAATCTCAACCTCAGGCAGACTCGATGGGTCGAAATGATTCAAGAGTACAATCCGAGTATCGAGTATACTCCAGGCAAGGCTAATGTGATTGCTGACGCTTTGAGCAGAAAAGCATATTGCAACAGTCTGATTCTCAAGCCTTATCAACCCGAGCTTTGTGAAGCCTTCCGTAAACTTAATCTGCAAGTTGTTCCTCAAGGTTTCCTCGCCAACCTTCAAGTTTCTCCTACCTTGGAAGACCAGATTCGCCAAGCCCAGCTTCTTGATGCTATGGTGAAAAAGGTGAAGATCGGTATTGCAAAGAGTCAGTCCAAGTACAAGTGCTACCGGCTTGATGACAAGGACACTCTCTTCTTCGAGGATCGAATTGTTGTGCCCAAAGGAGAACTTCGTAAAGTGATCATGAATGAGGCTCATAACTCTCTCCTCTCCATCCACCCTGGGAGCACGAAGATGTATCAAGACCTGAAGCAAACTTATTGGTGGACTCGAATGAAGCGCGAAATCGCTCAATTCGTGAATGAATGTGATGTCTGCAGAAGAGTGAAAGCAGAACACCAAAGGCCAGCAGGTCTCCTCCAACCTCTCGCCATTCCAGAATGGAAGTTTGACCACATTGAAATGGACTTTGTGACTGGGTTTCCTAAGTCCAAGCGTGGCAATGATGCTATATTCGTTGTCATCGACAAGCTGACCAAAGTGGCTCATTTCTTGCCTATCAAAGAGTCAATAACTGCAGCTCAATTGGCGGAGCTCTACACCTCCCGCATTGTCTCTCTGCACGGTATTCCTCAAGTGATATCTTCAGACCGTGGCAGCATCTTTACCTCCAAGTTTTGGGATTCTTTTCAGAAGGCCATGGGCACCAGCATTCGCTTCAGCACTGCTTTCCATCCTCAAACAAGCGGTCAAGTCGAGCGTGTCAACCAGATTCTTGAAGATATGCTCAGGGCTTGTGTTATCTCCTTCGGCATGAAGTGGGAGGATTGCCTTCCTTATGCTGAATTCTCGTACAACAACAGTTTCCAAGCAAGTTCCGGCAAGGCCCCGTTTGAAATTCTGTATGGTAGGAAGTGCCGTACACCTCTCAACTGGTCTAAAACCGGTGAACGTCAGCTGCTGGGTAATGACCTGATCACAGAAGCAGAAGAAATGTGCAAGGTCATTCGTGATAACCTCAAAGCAGCCCAGTCTCGTCAGAAGAGCTATTACGACAGCAAGCACTGTGATTTGGCTTTCGAGATCGGAGATCATGTCTACCTCCGCGTCTCTCCTATGAAAGGGACTCGTCTCTTCGGTATCAAAGGGAAGCTTGCCCCAAGATACGTCGGGCCTTTCAAGATCGTCAGTAAGAGAGGCGACCTCGCCTATCAACTCGAGCTTCCTACAACCTTTGCCAATGTTCATGATGTGTTTCACGTCTCGCAACTCCGTAAGTGCTTCAAGACGCCTGAGCGCACCGTCAACTTCGAGGACATTGAGCTCCAAGAAGATCTCTCCTACCGTGAGCACCCAGTTGCAATCCTTGAAGAGACTGAACGCAAAACTCGCAACAAGTCAATCAAGTTTCTCAAAGTCAAGTGGTCACACCATTCCGACCGTGAAGCTACCTGGGAACGCGAGGATCACCTCCGTTCCGAGTACCCGGAGTTCTTTCAGTCCTAGATCTCGGGACGAGATCTTTTCGTAGTGGTGGAGTGTTGTAACGCCCCACATGTAACCTTCCCCAATTGTACTCCGACTCTTGCCGTTTCCGGCATTAAGTCATATTTAATTCTCGGGTTCGCGTCTATGCCTCCGTGTGTTGTTTTCGTTTTCGTGCATCTCATATCATGTCATCACGTGCATTGCATTTGCATACATGTTCATCTCATGCATTCGAGCATTTTCCCCGTTGTCCGTTTTGCATTCCGGCGCTTCGTTCTCCTCCGGTGGCCATTTCTAGCTTTCTTTCATGTGTGGGGATTAAACATTTCCGGATTGGGCCGAGACTTGCCATGCGGCCTTGGTTTACTACCGGTAGACCGCCTGTCAAGTTTCGGGTCATTTGGACTTCGTTTGATACTCCAACGGTTAACCGAGGGACCGAAAAGGCCTCGTGTGTGTGCAGCCCTACACCCCTCCAATTTGGCCAAAACCCACCAAACTCAGCTCCATCGTCTCGGTCGTTCGATCACGATCGTGTGGGCGAAAACCGCACCTCATTTGGACTCTCCTAGCTCCACTTATGTCTATAAATACCCCTCCTTCTCGGATCTCTTCTTCTCCCCCTCGAAACCCTAATCCAAAAAAAAGGATCTCGGAGCCCCGCGCCCGGCCGGACGTGTCCGCCCGCGCCGGACACGCCGCGCCGCCGCACCGCAGTCTGTGGCAGGCCGCCACGTGTCGCCTCCGCCGCCGCGGCCCGGGAGGCCCAAGCCGGGCCCCCGCGAGCCCGTAGCCGCGCCGCCCGTCCCCCCCGTCGCCTCTCCACACTCCGGTGGCCGGAGCTCCACCGCGCCGCCGCGGAGCGCCTCGCCGGAGCCCGCACCTCGCCGGAGCCCGCGCCGGCCGGCCACCGCCGCCTCGACCACGCCGCCCCGGCGACCGCCGGATCCGGCCGGCCCCGCCGTCCTCCTCCTGCCACCTCGGCGCCGACGAGCTCCCTCGCCGGAGCGCCCGCCGTCCTCGCCGGCCCCGGCCACCTCCACTCGCCGGTGAACAGTGCTCGCGCCGTGCCTCGGTTTCCGTGCGAAACCCTAGATCTGGGAGGTTGTTTTTTTTGCTAAGTCCCAGGATTTTTTTTACTTCATATGCTCATGTTTGACCTGCCATAACTTTGCATCCGTAGCTCCGATTTGGGCGTATGATATGTCAAATTCTTCGTCTCGACGAGTACATCATTTCATTCCATTGCATCATTTGCATTTGAGGTCATCTGGTTGCCCAAAATACTGTTGGAAGGAGGCATGTTGAGTTAAATTGCAGATCCGTTAGTTCAACATGCACTTTTGTCATTTTTGCCATATTTAATTCGTGCATGATATGCCTGTGCCCCTTTGGGATGAATTGTTAAGCATGTTGCCTTCTTTCCAGAGGTGCCTTCCATGTATTTTTAGGAGGTGTGTGTTGTCTTGTGCAAGCTTGCGAAGGGGGCTACCTGAGATTTCAGATTTCAGGGACTTAGTGATTTTCACTAAGTCTGAGCCGTTTTAGTTCACGATGCTATATGTCCGGCTCGTTTCCTAGCGATCCGTGCCTCTTTTGAGGATGATCAGTAAGAGTGTTTTGTTATGCTTGTTGTGCTTAATCCATCCATGTCTTTACTTGTTATGTTGGAGCACTCTAGGTTGACTCAATCGAGCTCAACTTTTGGATAGTTGCTGTTTTGGGCAGATCGTTAACTCTGTTGCGATTTTGCCGGAGTGATTGCTAGTGATCCATGCATGCTACGCCATTGTTCTTGCCATCTCTAGCTAGAATGTTGTGCCTTCTTAATGGATATATGCTTGCCTTGCCATGACTTACACCGTAGTGAGAGCACCGAGCTCGTTTATATGCCTCCGTGAGTTATTATTTCAGCATGTCCCAGTTTTCACTAAGTCTGAAAACTGATCGTGTTTCATCGATGTTCGTGTGCTCGATAGAGTATTTTGTGAACCCTTTTGGCCCCAGGTCATGTTGGGTGTTTTGTTAAGCTTGTTGAGTAGTTCCATGCCATGCTCTTACTTGCCATGTTCAGGTTTTCCTTCATGTTGTTTTGCTGCTCCGAAGAGGGCATCGTGGTCTGAAATTCCAGACTAGCGTTAATTTCGCTAAGTCTGAAATCTGTTTTGCTTATTCAGTTTTGCCATGCTTGTTCGGAGCCCGTAATGGATGAATTTGCCCATGCCTCAGTCATGATGATTTGTTAAGCTTGATGAGTACATCACTGCCATGTAATTTGTTTTCATGTTGGGTGGCTGTAGCATGTTCATTTTGTTGCATTTATGAGGCATGTTGCTGTAAATTGCAGATCGGTTCGTCTAGTAGAACGCTTGCCATTTCTTAACCGTAGCTCCGATTGCCATGATCTTTATATCGTTTTCAGGGGATTTCTTCCCCTCTATCCAGTGGCACACTTGGATTTCCAAGTTGAGGCCAGGGTCATGCATTTCCTGTTACTTGTTGCATTCTTGCACCCCGCATCGCATCCCGCATAGCATATCATCTTTGCATCTTATTGGTTGCCCTTGCACGTGGTTGATTGTATCCTTGTTACTTGTTTGTGTTGTTGGGTAGAGCCGGGAGACGAGTTCGCTAACGAGGAGCCCGTTGAGTTTGCTTTTGAGGATCCAGTTAATTCTGACAACTGTGCAGGCAAGATGATCACACCCTTGAAATCACTACTATCTTTGCTATGCTAGTTTGCTCGCTCTTTTGCTTTGCCAATGCTACGATGCCTACCACTTGCTTGTCAGCCTCCCTATTGCCATGATTGAGCCTCTAACCCACCTTTGTCCTAGCAAACCATTGATTGGCTATGTTACCGCTTTGCTCAGCCCTTCTTATAGCGTTGTTAGTTGCAGGTGAAGATTGGAGCCGTTCCTTGTTGGAACATTTATTTACTTGTTGGGATATCACTATATTGCTATGTTATCTTTACTCATCTATATACTTGGTAAAGGGTGGAAGGCTCGGCCTCTCGCCTAGTGTTTTGTTCCACTCTTGCCGCCCTAGTTTCCGTCATATCGGTGTTATGTTCCCGGTTTGTTGCGTCCCTTACGCGGTTGGGCTATAATGGGAACCCCTTGATAGTTCGCCTTGATTAAGGCTTTTCCAGCAATGCCCAACATTGGTTTTACCATTTGCCACCTACCCTTTTCTTTCCCTTGGGTTTCCGGAGCCCGAGGGTCATCTTCTTTTAAACCCCCCCCCCGGGCCAGTGCTCCTCTGAGTGTTGGTCCAACTGTCAGCTGCCGGTGGCCACCAGGGGCAACTCTGGGCTGGCCTACCCGTACCTAAGACAATCTGAGTGTGCCCTGAGAAAGAGATATGTGCAGCTCCTATCGGGATTTGTCGGCGCATTCGGGCGGTGTTGCTGGACTAGTTTTGACCTGTCGAATCATCTTGTTGTACCGGGATACCGAGTCTGATCGGTGGGTCATGGGTGGAGGTCTATTCCTTCGTTGACCGTGAGAGCTTGTTATGGGCTAAGTTGGGACCCCCCTGCAGGGATTGATCTTTCGAAAGCCGTGCCCGCGGTTATGGGCAGATGGGAATTTGTTAATGTCCGGTTGTAGATAACTTGAACTCAATTAATTAAAATGAATCAACTGCGTGTGTTGCCGTGATGGCCTCTTCTCGGCGGAGTCCGGGAAGTGGACACGGCGTTGGAGTTATGCTTGCGTAGTCTGCTCTACTTAGTTACCGCTCGTGCTTTGCCTTCTCTTCTCGCTCTCTTTTGCGAATAAGTTAGCCACCATATATGCTAGTCGCTTGCTGCAGCTCCACTCACATTACCCCCCCCCCTTCCTTACCTATTAAGCTTAAATAGTCTTGATCGCGAGGGTGCGAGATTGCTGAGTCCTTGTGGCTCACAGATTACTATTATACCAGATGCAGGGACCGATGATACTCCTCCAGATGGCGCGTTCGAGCTGAAGTGGGAGTACGACGAGGGCTCTCAGCGATACTATGTTTCTTTTCCTGATGATCAGTAGTGGTGCCTGCTCGGGGTTCGATTCAGGGTTTAGTCGCATGTTGGGGGTTCTTTTCTATTTTGGCGCCGTAGCCGGGCCATGAGTGTTTGTATGATGTATGCTATTTATGTACCTTGATGTGACGTGGCGAGTGTAAGCCGACTATTATTATTATTCCCCTTCATATTTATATGTACATGGTGAAAGTGCGTTATATCGACTAGAGGGGGGGTGAATAGGCGATTTTTATGAAAGTCTTAAAAACGTGGAAGTTATGAAGACAAACAGTGAAGATATGCCTATCACTATGCAGCGGAAGTTAGATTACACAAGCAAGCTAAGGTCAAGTATTCAGCACAGCAACAATAGCTTCAGTGTAATTAGGATCAGGTAGGAAGAAGTTATGAAGCCAATCAAATCATACAGTTATGTTGTGAAGACAAACGATAGAGCAGGCATGCAATGGCTTCTCAATAAATAACAGTAAGTTGAAGGGAAGTGAAGATGAAACCAGTGACACGTTGAAGACAATGATTTGTTGGACCAGTTCCAGTTGCTGTGACAACTGTACGTCTGGTTGGAGCGGCTAGGTATTCAAACCAAAGGACACACAGTCCCGGACACCCAGTCAAGGACACTTAGTCCAAGACACCCAGTCCTCACCGTATTCTCCTTGAGCTAAGGTCACACAGACCTCGCCCAATCACTCAGGTAAGTCTTCAAGGTAGACTCCCGAACCTTCACAGACTTCGTTCACCGGCAATCCACAATTGCTCTTGGATGCTCAGAACGCGACGCCTAACCGTTTGGAGGATGCACAGTCCTCAAGTGTAATAAGTCTTCAGATCACACAGACAAGAAGACTTAAGTGATGCCCAATTTACTCTGGCTCTGGGTGGTTAGGGCTTTTCTCCTCGCTAGGGATTTTCTCTCAAAGGCTTCGAGGTGGGTTGCTCTCAAACGACAAAAGCCGTGCACTGAAATCTGAGCAGCCAACCATTTATGGTTGTGGGGGTGGGCTATATATATAGCCACTTGGCAACCCTGACCTGATTTGTCCGAAATGACCCTGGGTCACTAAGGAACTGACACGTGTACTAACGGTCGGATTTTGAACTCTCGAGGCAACTTTACTTGGGCTGCAAGCAAAGCTGACTTGTCTGACTCTGGACAAGATTTTCTCTCATTGTCTTCACTCGAAGACATAGGATTTGAATTAGGCATCACTTCAGTCATCCTGACTGGTTTTCTTGGACCCCACTTAACAGTACGGTGGTTCCTATGACACAACATGAATAAGCAAAACTACGAAGGATCTAAGTCTTCGAGTTCCAAAGGCTTCATGGGGAGTCTTCATATGTCATTGTCTTCGACATGAATGTCTTCATGAACCACCATTGTCTTCAATGTCTTCATACATTTTTGGGGGTCATCTCTGGTAGCTAAACCGAATCAATGAGGGACTTCTACCTGTGTTATCCTGCAATTCTCACAAACACATTAGTCCCTCAACTAGGTTTGTCGTCAATACTCCAAAACCAACTAGGGGTGGCACTAGATGCACTTACAATCTCCCCCTTTTTGGTGATTGATGACAAACTAGTTGAAGTTTTCAACGGGGAATATAATTTGTGAAATTGTAAAGGAATTGTCTTCATAAGCTGCAAGGGCTCCCCCTGAAGATGTGCATATTAAGTGATTTGCTTCTGGAATGCAAATGCACACAGCAGGTTGTATTTGTGGGAATCCGCTTCAACTTATGATGACAATCCATCATGCACGTAAAGATATATGAAGATAATGATATGCATAATGAAGAATGGACGTCTGCGAAATGATAAGAGTGCGGAAATTATCGTCGTACATGCGGAATTTATCATCGCAAGAACACAGTGGCAAACATAGTAGCAGACGACCATCAAGTTTAAGTGTTACAACTCAAAGAACCAAAAGTAGCAAAACGAGAGTTGTAAACACGAAGCAAAATGCAAAATATAAAGCACCCGCCCATATTATTGACCCGCTTGAAGACTATAAACATCATATGCTTCTCCCCCTTTTGTCAGTGATGACCAAAAAGGTTTGAAGACATAGAGTTTTCTATGCGTTCCCAGGCGCAGCAGGGTCGGTGGAGGCGTTTGGTGGTGCAGGTGAGCTTGGTGCAGTGACGACGCGCGCTGAAGACATCGGTGGTGATGTAGCGTCGTCTTCTTCTTCAATGATCTTGGCAGATACTGTGGCAGCAGAAGAAGAAAAATCCGAATCTTCAAGAGATGGTGTGCTTCGCATCACAGCTCTTCTGGGAGGTGTGGTATCAAACTTGAAATGCTCTTTGAAGCCATCCTCGTGAAGATCAGCTTCTGGGCACATCATGGTGAGACCTTTCCAAGTGCGGCGACAGGTTTCGTGTGCGACGAATGCATTCTTGGTTGCCAGATTGCGGATGCGATTGACGTCTTGCATGATGCTTTTCATCTGCCGCTTGAGCCAGTCATGATGCCTATCTTGTTTTTGGTGGAGAGCCACAAGAAGTTCACGATCAGTGAGTGTACGAGCTCGTTTCTTGGGTCTCTGCCCAGCTTCACTGTCAGTGGCTTCAGTGTATGCAGGGGCACGTGTGGTGCCAGCCATTGGATAGATTCTGGAAATGGCTTCAACACCTTCATCATTTGGAGTGAAGCTTTGGTGTTCTGCATTCTGAAGACTTAGTGGCTGTTTGGCAGGCTCAGGATAAATGGCTTCGGCTGAGGTGTCCACATCTGGTAAGAAGATCCTGTGGTTGCGGGCTGAGGGCTGATAGGAGATTGCAGAGTGAAGCTTAATCAGCCTCATCACCCAGGCAGCATAGATCTTCAATCCAAACAATTCTGTGGCTGACACTGCAAGTTGACGGATGAAGAGATCCTGTGCGTTGAAGCATTTGCCATGCATAATACAGAAGATGAGAGTCTTCATGGCACCTTCAAGCTTGGCATACCGAGAGTGTCCCTTAATGGGCCAGAGAGTCCGCCTTATGATATGATATATGGTTCTAGGCAGGTACTCTAAGTCTTCAACGAAGAACTCAGTTGGATAAGGTGCATCATGTGCCAATGGCTTCATCATGGAGAGCATCTGACTCATATTTGGTTCTGGACGCTTAAATATGCTCTCAGTTGCTTCAGCATGGAGTTGGCATCCTTCTTCAAAGAATTCGCCAGGAGTGGGAAGGCCAGTAAGCTCAATGATGTCGAAAGCTTTGGCTTCATGATGGACATCTCCTGTCATCCACTCCAGGACCCATGTCTTCGGATCTCGGTTGTAGCCTTTTATATGCAGAGTGGCATAGAATTGAAGTATAAGCTCTTCGTTCCAGTGCTCTTCGTCAGTGATGAACGGCAGTAGACCCACTTGCCTGAAGCAATCAATGGCTTCTTCCAAACCAGGCAGACCAGCAACAGCTTCAACCTCAAGGCGCTGGTGGGGAAAGATGCGGCCTTGGTTGTATAGAATGCATGAATAGTAGCTGCGCTGTTGATGGCTCCAGAACCTATCTGATGCAATCTGTGCCCTTGAATAAGGATTCGCGGAGCTGTTGAAGAAAGTGTTGTCTGCCCTGAAGCTATTGATGTTGAAGGAACCAGGAGCTGATGCAGGACCTGGGAACCTTGGCAGTCGTGGAATTGGCTTCTGAACCTGGGGCCTGTGCGCAATGTGATAGTTGAATTGCGGGCCGGCAGCAGACTCTGGTGCAGAAGGTTCAGGGTCAGTAGGTTCAGTATGTTCTGAAGCTATTGTCGGGGAGGGCTCCACATTGGCTTCAGCACTGTGTGTGGCAGCCTCAATGTTTTCATCCTCAGCACGTGCAGTGAGAGGAACGGACTCAGGCACGTTCTCCTGGAGAACGGCCTCTTGTTGGGGTGGTGGAGTTGGAGCTTGGGGTTCCTGTGGTGCTTTCTCACTGTCTTCGGCTGGTGCAGCCGGAATGTCGTCAGCAGCTTGAGCCCTTGGTCCTCTGCGAAGCCTACGGAATGCAGGCGATGCTGGTGGAGTTGCAGTGGTCTGGGGCTCATCCTCTTCCTCCTGTGGGCGATCTGCCCACGATGCATCTTGTGTGATTGGCGTCAAGGGACGACCAATGCTGAGCAATTCACTCGATTCGAGCTGAGGAAGGACTGCATCATCTTGTACATTGTCTTCGAGACCAATGTCTTCAGCAGCGGTGGGGTCGGCTGCTGGAATGTCTTCATCATGCTGAGCCTCGTTGAGAGCAGGCTCATGGACGGTCAGCTGACGATCTTCATTTGGACGTTGAACGGAAAGGGGTTCAACCATCAAGGGCTCTGTGGGAGCAGCCCGAGACTTCTTGGACTTGCGCTTCTTGGTGATGGGGTCTGAAGGAGAGGCTTCAGAGTGTTTCCTCTTCCTTGCTTTGGCTTCGGCTATCCTTGTCTTCTTAAGCTCTGAAGCGGGTGAGCGCTTTGGCTTCGAGCTGGGCTTGGCGGTGGGGAAGACAATTGGAATAGCTTCTTGGCGTGGGGCCTCTTCTTCAGCCACGATGGGTGTCTTCTTTTTCTTGGCGGCCATCCTGGGGTCGATGCTGGGACGCCCAAGTGCCTTTCGCTTCTCGGCCTCGTTGTAGGCCTGTACGCAGAGATCAGCTGAATGCTTCATGCGCTCGCGGGATCCCTGAGCCTCTGCACGTTTCTGCATGAAATTTTCCTTCAGCTCATGCAGCATGACCTTGAAGTCTTTGATCTCCTGGACGCTGAGCGTGGCCATGTTCTGCTTAAACTGAGCCTTCTCAAAATCTATCTTTTGCTTCAGTTCCACGATGCGCTGAGCAATAGCGAGTTCTGAAGCGATAGCTCCTTGGAAGGCCACGCTGAGGCCAATGGGCAGCTGCAGATCGTCAAAACTGATGTTGGGCGTGTCAAACCACTCATCTATGAAGCTGTGGATGATCTTTGCATCGAACAGAGGCAGATCGTTGAAGATTTCAGCCTCCTCCTTGCTCTTGATGAGCTGCTCAAGAGCGTCATCACCAAGATCTTCGTCACTGGACAGATCAATGTCTTCGCAGCGAAGAACATCAGCGACAGTGAGCTCTTTGCTGGTGTGTGGCTGTGATTTCTTTGCATCTTGAGGCTTGGAGACTCTTGATAAGCCTTCAGACTGCACACTGGCTTCAGGAGGTGCAGTGGCCAATGGCTTCGCTTTGGAGATCTTGGGGGAGGCAACTGGCTTGGAAGCTTTTGGCTTCTTCTTCATCTGCTTTGGCTCTGGGGCAGCAGGAGCATCATCAGACTCAGTGTCTGTTGGAGGGTCGTTCACGGTAGTCCCTTGGACTATAATGTGAGTGATGAGGCCGTCGAGATTGGCAAATGGCCCGATGACATTGGGATTAGCGTCACGTGTGCCATCTGCCCTTGGTTTGGAGGGACCAGGGTTGAAGTCCCATCCAAACTCCTTCTTGTTTTGCTTCGCAGAGTTCTGGGCAAATAGGAAGTTGCGCTTGAAAAGAGTGTCATCGCGACACCAGAGAAGGGACGATGGATGTGCATCAGCTGGCTGTTGTCCCCTAACCATGCATGGAAAGAAGCCTTGAGCTATGGCTTCGTCTCTGGTTCGGGGTACAAGATTCTTGTATAAGACATCTCCCCATGGTTGCTTGAGGGCGTACTTCTCTGCATATTCTTTGGTGACGAAGCGGTATAGGAACCACTGCTCCGCCCAGTACCTGCGAATCCATTGGATTCGTGTCTTGCGCTGAGCATAGGTTTCTCCAGGATCTGTTTGGTACATTTCTGCCAAATCTACAGGCAGATCCTTTGATGTGTCACCCCGTCTCTGTCTGCCTCCCTTCCTTGATGGTTTCTCGGATGCCATGAAGCTTAACTTGGAAGGCTTCAAAAGCTTCAAAGGCTTCAAAGCTTTCAAAGGCTTCAAAGGCTTCCTTTTGCTTGACCAACAGGAACTTGCTTCAGGTGAATTGATGTGAAGCTGTAGGAATTCTGCAAATGAATGCAGACTATGAGAACCAAAAGATTCTCCCACGGACATGTACCTGTGACAGCATTAAGGTGCGAGGGAAGGGGAAGAGGTCATATGCATTCTCAGAAGATTTTGAAGATAAATTCGTTTAGAAGACATTGACCTCATTATGCGAAGACATTCACTTAGAGAAAAGAAGTTGGTTCCAGATTTGTACGAACCCATAGATAAGTACAAGTGAGGAATCTAACTACTTCAGGATGCACAAGTGAAGATTCTAGGCAGTTTATGAGATGCAGACTGAGAGAGATGTTACTTGTGATAGCAGTAAACTTCTTATGGAAGAGAATGACTGAGCTATAGGATCAAAAGAGGCAGTAAAAAGGGGTTTTAATTACCACACTTGGAACTGCTAGACGAAGTGGGATTTGAGGCCGAGCAGTTCGATCCTCCGTGCCCTAACTTGGCGACGGAAGACTCCTACAGCGACGGCGGAGAGGTTGAGGTCCGCGGTCGGCGTGAAAACGGCGTCGGAGAGGTTGCGGCAGTGAAGCGCTTCGTCGCCGGCGTCGTCTAGGGCTAGCGGTGGCGCTAGGGTTCGTGCGAGCGAGGGTGGAAGAAGAAATAGTGACCGCTGTGAATCGTGTACTTATAGGAACAGAGGCGGCATTGCGCTATTACTTAGGTGCCCCGGGCGGTTCGCATCTGAACAGCACGTGGCCATCATGCGGAATTTCGGGGGCAGTTCCACATCCCACGTTCGCCTGGACTGTCGGGCGGTCGTTCCTACTTCTCCGGAGCATTGAAAACGGTTTTTAAAGTTTGTCTCTTTGTCTTCAACTGACTAGAGTGCAGTGAAGACATTCGACAGTTTCAATAGAATGCATACGACTTGGAGAGATAGAGTTTGAGGTAGGAAGCATGGAGAGGTTAGGGTCCGATCACATTCACTTAGTTCAAAAGATTCAAACAAGAAGACATAGCTATAAGTGAATGCTGTAGAGGACAGAACACCAGTGCATATGTAATCAACATAGTGAAGATAATCATGAAGACATGTTGGGATTGAAGCCAAACTAAATGTGAAGACATTGCGAGGTAACGCCATGAATGAAGCACTTCAAATAGAATGGTTGGTGGTGGCGTTACCCACCGTATAGGAAGTATTAGACCCAGACACGGCGCACAATTATCGTGGCGCTCCGAAGTCTATTTCCGCATTAATGTATTCACACTTAGAGTGTATGTCTTCATTAATTGAAGATATACGTTACTTCGTGTGTTGCACACCTAAGTCGTCAATATGCATAAGTGTTAGGATGTGTGCCTGATCACAGGACATTTGAGGATTCCAAGATATTTAGCTCACACCGTAACTTGCAAAACCTCTTCTCATCCAAGGGCTTGGTGAAGATATCTGCCAATTGATCTTCAGTGTTGACGTGTATGATATCAATATCTTCCTTTGCCACATGATCTCTGAGAAAATGATGACGAATTTCAATGTGCTTTGTCTTCGAGTGCTGAACTGGGTTGTTGGCGATCTTGATGGCGCTTTCGTTGTCGCAGTAAAGTGGCACTTGCTTCAGATGAATGCCATAATCCTTGAGGGTTTGCTTCATCCATAGAAGCTGAGCGCAGCAGGATCCAGCAGCAATGTATTCAGATTCAACAGTGGAGAGAGATACACAGTTCTGCTTCTTTGAAGACCAACAGACAAGAGATCGGCCCAGAAAGTGACATGTGCCTGTTGTGGACTTCCGATCAACCTTGTCACCAGCATAATCAGCATCCGAGAATCCAACCAGATCAAACTCTGAGCCCTTTGGATACCATAACCCTAGAGTTGGTGTGTGAGCCAAATATCGAAGAATTCGCTTTACTGCTAAGTGATGCGACTCCTTTGGTGCCGCTTGAAACCGAGCACACATGCAAACACTAAGCATAATATCTGGCCTAGATGCACATAAGTAAAGCAAAGAACCAATCATGGAGCGGTATACCTTTTGATCGAACTCTTTACCATTGTCGTCAGGACCCAGATGATGTTTGGCTGGCATTGGAGTTGTGAAGCCTTTGCAATCTTGCATACCGAACTTCTTCAGGCAGTCTTTGAGGTATTTCTCTTGAGATATGAAGATGCCATTGCGTTGTTGCCTTATCTGAAGACCGAGGAAGAACTTCAGCTCCCCCATCATGGACATCTGATATTGCTCTTGCATCATATGGCCAAACTCTTCACTGTACTTCTGATTTGTGCAGCCGAAGATAATGTCATCCACATATATTTGGCACACAAACAGTTCACCATCATATGTCTTCGTGAAGAGAGTGGGATCCAGGGAACCGGGTATGAAGCCTTTGCTCTTCAGGAAGTATTTGAGTGTGTCATACCAGGCCCGAGGGGCTTGTTTGAGGCCATATAGTGCCTTTTTGAGCTTGTATACCATGTCAGGATGTTTTGGATCTTCAAACCCTGGTGGTTGTGCAACATACACTTCTTCTTCAATCTTGCCATTGAGAAAGGCACTTTTCACATCCATTTGATACAGAATTATGTTGTGATGATTTGCATAGGCCAGCAGTATACGGATGGCTTCAAGTCTGGCTACAGGAGCAAATGTTTCATCGAAGTCAATGCCTTCCACTTGAGTGTATCCTTGAGCAACCAGACGAGCCTTGTTTCTGACGACTTGGCCATGCTCATCTTGCTTGTTGCGGTATATCCATTTGGTGCCTATTATGTTATGCTTCCGTGGATCAGGACGCTTAACCAACTCCCATACATCATTCAGCTCAAATTGTTGAAGCTCTTCTTGCATAGCTTGAATCCATTCAGGTTCCATAAAGGCTTCGTCAACTTTCTTGGGTTCTGAGATTGAGACAAATGCGAAGTGCCCACAGAAGTTTGCCAGTTGAGTTGCCCTTGAACGAGTCAGTGGACTAGGTGCATTGATGCTATCAATTATTCTGTCAATTTGCACTTCATTGGCAACACGAGGATGTAGGGGTCGAAGACTTTGCTCTTGCTGATCTACATTATCATGGGGAGGTATGTCTTCAGTTTGAGCATTATCTTCAAGTGGATCAGGTGCTGAGATGATAAGTTCTTCTTCAGGACGAGCTTCAGAAGGTATAATTTCTCCAGTTCCCATTAGCTTGATTGCTTCACTAGCTGGAGCTTCATCTAGCACATTTGGCAGTTGTTCTCTTTGAGATCCATTGGTTTCATCAAACCGCACATCCACTGTTTCAACCACTTTGTAGAGAAAAAGATTGAAGACTCTGTAGGAGTGCGAATCCTTCCCATATCCAAGCATGAAGCCCTCATGTGCTTTTGGTGCAAACTTAGAGGTATGGTGTGGGTCCTTGATCCAGCATCTTGCACCAAATACTCTGAAGTAACTGACGTTTGGCTTCTTGCCAGTTAGGAGTTCATAAGGTGTCTTGTTCAGCAGCTTGTGAAGATATACACGGTTGATAGTATGGCATGCAGTGTCAATGGCTTCAGTCCAGAATTTTCTTGGTGTCTTGTACTCATCTAACATTGTTCTGGCCATCTCAATGAGTGTTCTGTTTTTGCGTTCGACGATGCCATTCTGTTGTGGCGTGTATGGAGCTGAGAATTCATGAGTGATGCCTAATGTATCAAGATATGTGTCAAGGCCAGTGTTCTTGAATTCTGTGCCATTGTCACTTCTGATGTGCTTTATCTTGGCGCCATAATTGTTCATGGCCCGATTGGAGAAGCGTCTGAAGACATCCTGCACTTCAGTCTTGTAAAGGATTATGTGCACCCACGTATATCTAGAATAATCATCAACAATAACGAAGCCATAAAGGCAAGCAGTAGTGTTAAAAGTTGAGTAGTGAGTGGGACCGAAGAGATCCATATGAAGCAGTTCGAAGGGTTGAGTAGTGGTCATGATTGTCTTCGAAGGATGTTTTGCCCTCGTCATCTTTCCAGCTTCACAGGCACCGCATAAGTGATCTTTCTTGAACTTGACGCCCTCGATGCCTATGACATGCTTTTTCTTCGCAAGGGTGTGGAGGTTCCTCATGCCAGCATGCCCAAGTCTTCGATGCCAAAGCCAGCATTCTGAAGCCTTTGCGAGAAGACAAACTGCAAGCTGTGGCCCTGCTGAGAAATCTACCACGTACAAATCATCTTTTCGATACCCTTCAAACACTAGAGACTTGTCAGATTCCATTAGTACCAAACAACGATATTTTCCAAAGATCACAATCATGTTCAAATCGCAAAGCATTGAGACAGACATTAAGTTGAAGCCAAGGGATTCAACAAACATGACTTTATCCATGTGTTGATCCTTTGAGATTGCAACTCTACCTAGACCCAGTACCTTACTTTTACCAGTGTCAGCGAATGTGATGTGGCTCTTGTCGGATGGACGTAAGGTTGAGTCCATAAAGAGACTTCTTTTGCCAGTCATGTGATTTGTACACCCGCTGTCAATAATCCATACTGAAGACTCCGAAGTTGCTGGTGTCGTACCCTACAGTGCAGTTAGGGGGATAGGCTTCACCAAGAGTGTTGTGAAGCAAGAACATTTGACGAACCAGTGGATTATGAAAACTGAGATCCAGGTTAGGACAAGCAGGGAGAGTAGCATGCGATTCAGATATAAAATACATAGTGATGCCATTTGGGCATTTGATCTTGCGCCCCACAAGTTTTTTAAGGTCCCCAGCAATAGCATCAGAAGATTTTGGTCTTGTGCTGGAGACCTTTCCCTGCAAAAGAGAGTTAAGCTTTCTTAACCACCCACATCTTCAAGGGTGGCTTAGAAGCAATAAGTCTAAGTGCAGCATCTGAGAACTTTGGCTTTGGAGCCCTTGCAAACAGTCTAGCAGGTGGACAATAGTACTCATGAGAATAGGCAGAATAGTTCTTGGTCATATGAACATGACGGTTTGACGAGCCGCTCTCATATTCATATGCCTGAGTATGATTTCCCTGCAAAAGATTTGCGTTAGTGTGACTCAGGTGAGTCCTCTGTCTGTATGAAGCCTTTGGACCGTATGAAGCCTTTGGTCTGGGGTTTGTCTTCTTCAAGTGAGGTGTCATGAAGACATTCACAGGAAGATTTTCCAGACACGTTTTTGGAACCCAGATCCTCTTCATAGGCGGTCCATTCCTGCAGTTAGTACCAATGTATCTAGCAAACACTTCACCATTCTGATTCTTAAACAGTTTATAGTTTGCATCAAAGGATTCATTAATAATAACGGGGTTGGCACACGTGAAGCCAGACAGATTGGATGGATCTTCTGAGGATTCCTTTGCAGCAACCCATGTGGTTTTGGGGTACTGCTCAGGTTTCCAGTAAGAGCCATCTGCATTTATTCTCCTTGTGAACCCAACACCCTCCTTCCTAGGGTTTCGGTTCAGAATCTGCTTCTTGAGGACATCACATAATGTCTGATGCCCTTTGAGACTTTTGTACATCCCTGTTTCAAGCAATGTCTTCAACCTAGCATTTTCGTCAGCAATAGCAGTGGTGTCCTCCGCAGAGGGGTTAGTTACCACTTCAACAGTTGAAGATATTTGAACAGCAGTAGCAGTGGAACATTCAGCAACAGAAACAGCATTATCACGCTCAATGCATTTAAGGCATGGTGGTTCAAATCCTTCTGGAGCGGAACTGATCTGTTCGGCTCGAAGTGACTCGTTTTCTTTTTGAAGATCTTCATGATCCGCTCTCAACTTCTCAAGATCTTGCTTCCTTTGAAGATAATCATAGGAGAGCTTTTCATGAGTAGTTGAGAGAGTCTCAAGACGATCTTCAAGTTCCTGATACTTAACGTGAAGATTTTTTATGTCTTCAATTAAGGATTCAGAACGAGTCATTTCAGCACCCAACAGATCATCGCTTCTTTCTAACAGCTTTTGAATGTGTTCCATATCCTTTTGTTGTTCAGTTGCAATTTTAGCAAGAGTTTTGTAGCTAGGTTTCGAATCACATTCAGAGTAATCGTCACTGGATGTTTGATAGTGAGTAGTGCGTTTGGTTACCTTGGCACCACGGGCCATGAAGCAGTAGGTGGGAGTGGACTCGTCCTCGTCATTAGCGTCGGTGTTGGTGATGAAGTCATTGTCTCCAGTGTTGAAGATGGACTTGGCAACATAGGCAGTAGCCAGACTCGCAATGCCAGAATCAGATTCCTCCTCAGACTCCACCTCTGCCTCCTCAGACGCAGACTCCTCCTCTGAATCCATTTCCTTGCCAACAAATGCACGAGCCTTGCTAGATGACCTCTTCTTGTGTGATGAAGACTTTGATGAAGACTTGGACGAAGACTTTGAGTATTTCTTCGTCTTCTTATCGTCAGAGTCATATTCCTTGCTCTTCTTCTTCTTTCTGTTCTCATTTTGCCACTGTGGACACTCAGAGATGAAGTGTCCAATTTTCTTGCACTTGTGACATGTTTTCTTCTTGTAGTCATGCGCAGACGCTTCATCATTCCTTGAGCTTGATCGTGAAGACTTTTTGAAGCCTTTCTTCTTGGTGAATTTCTGGAACTTCTTCACAAGCATAGCAAGTTCCCTTCCAATGTCTTCAGGATCATCAGAACTGCTGTCAGATTCTTCTTCAGATGATGACACAGCTTTTGCCTTCAATGCACGAGTTCGCCCGTAGTTTGGACCGTAGATATCTCTTTTCTCAGAAAGCTGAAACTCATGTGTGTTGAGCCTCTCAAGTATGTCAGACGGATCGAGTGTCTTGAAGTCTGGACGTTCTTGAATCATTAGTGCTAGGATGTCAAATGAACTGTCAAGTGATCTCAGCAGCGTCTTGACAATTTCATGTTTGGTGATCTCAGTGGCGCCGAGGGCTTGAAGCTCATTTGTGATGTCAGTGAGCCGGTCAAATGTGTGCTGGACATTCTCATTGTCATTTCGCTTGAAGCGGTTGAAGAGATTGCGAAGAACACTGATTCTCTGATCTCTCTGGGTTGAGACGCCTTCATTGACCTTTGAGAGCCAGTCCCATACCAGCTTGGATGTCTTCAAGGCACTCACACGGCCGTACTGTCCCTTGGTCAGATGACCACATATAATATTCTTGGCAGTAGAGTCCAGTTGAGTGAACTTCTTGACATCAGCAGCAGTGACACCTTCTCCAGCCTTGGGAACGCCGTTCTCGACGACATACCATAGGTCGACGTCAATGGCTTCAAGATGCACGCGCATCTTATTCTTCCAGTAGGGATATTCAGTTCCATCGAAGACGGGGCACGCAGCGGAGACTTTGATTATCCCTGCAGTCGACATAGCTAAAACTCCAGGTGGTTAAACCAAATCACACAGAACAAGGGAGCACCTTGCTCTGATACCAATTGAAAGTGCGTTATATCGACTAGAGGGGGGGGGGTGAATAGGCGATTTTTATGAAAGTCTTCAAAACGTGGAAGTTATGAAGACAAACAGTGAAGATATGCCTATCACTATGCAGCGGAAGTTAGATTACACAAGCAAGCTAAGGTCAAGTATTCAGCACAGCAACAATAGCTTCAGTGTAATTAGGATCAGGTAGGAAGAAGTTATGAAGCCAATCAAATCATACAGTTATGTTGTGAAGACAAACGATAGAGCAGGCATGCAATGGCTTCTCAATAAATAACAGTAAGTTGAAGGGAAGTGAAGATGAAACCAGTGACACGTTGAAGACAATGATTTGTTGGACTAGTTCCAGTTGCTGTGACAACTGTACGTCTGGTTGGAGCGGCTAGGTATTCAAACCAAAGGACACACAGTCCCGGACACCCAGTCAAGGACACTTAGTCCAAGACACCCAGTCCTCACCGTATTCTCCTTGAGCTAAGGTCACACAGACCTCGCCCAATCACTCAGGTAAGTCTTCAAGGTAGACTCCCGAACCTTCACAGACTTCGTTCACCGGCAATCCACAATTGCTCTTGGATGCTCAGAACGCGACGCCTAACCGTCTGGAGGATGCACAGTCCTCAAGTGTAATAAGTCTTCAGATCACACAGACAAGAAGACTTAAGTGATGCCCAATTTACTCTGGCTCTGGGTGGTTAGGGCTTTTCTCCTCGCTAGGGATTTTCTCTCAAAGGCTTCGAGGTGGGTTGCTCTCAAACGACAAAAGCCGTGCACTGAAATCTGAGCAGCCAACCATTTATGGTTGTGGGGGTGGGCTATATATATAGCCACTTGGCAACCCTGACCTGATTTGTCCGAAATGACCCTGGGTCACTAAGGAACTGACACGTGTACTAACGGTCGGATTTTGAACTCTCGAGGCAACTTTACTTGGGCTGCAAGCAAAGCTGACTTGTCTGACTCTGGACAAGATTTTCTCTCATTGTCTTCACTCGAAGACATAGGATTTGAATTAGGCATCACTTCAGTCATCCTGACTGGTTTTCTTGGACCGCACTTAACAGTACGGTGGTTCCTATGACACAACATGAATAAGCAAAACTACGAAGGATCTAAGTCTTCGAGTTCCAAAGGCTTCATGGGGAGTCTTCATATGTCATTGTCTTCGACATGAATGTCTTCATGAACCACCATTGTCTTCAATGTCTTCATACATTTTTGGGGGTCATCTCTGGTAGCTAAACCGAATCAATGAGGGACTTCTACCTGTGTTATCCTGCAATTCTCACAAACACATTAGTCCCTCAACTAGGTTTGTCGTCAATACTCCAAAACCAACTAGGGGTGGCACTAGATGCACTTACACATGGGTTGTGTGAAGATTGCCTCACTTGCGACTTATGCCTTCAATGCGATTATGCCTCTAAGTCGTGCCTCGACACGTGGGAGATATAGTCGCATCGAGGGTGTTACAGCTATATCAGCTAAGGTAGCACTAGGAGAACTACTGCGATTGTGCCCCAGTTTAGCTGGGCTGAGCACCTCAGTAGAGAAAGCTAAAACTGACTGTCATGATGAGGCGAGAGACCGGTCGCTGTTCGAGAGGTTTTTGAGTCCTTAAAGACTTATGCCGCTTCGAGCGAGGAACCGGCTTTGTCCGTCCAAGGCGTGGATAGCGCCCCGAACTCGGTCTTCCAAATACTAGGGGCTTCGCCGAAATTTAAAATTATAGAGTTCTATGGCTAAGTGAGAGTGTTCAAGCATTATAGTCCGATTGCCTTGTTCGTTGTGCTGAGCGCCTCTCTCGACGGACCCAATCATGGGAAAAAGAGCGCTCAGGTTTATCCCGAACACCCCAGCACTAGCGGCATGGGGGCAGAAGCCGACGACTGGCCATCTCTCAATTTTTTGATAAACGGCCGCACAGAAAGTAATATTTTAAATTCAACAAGCATTGCTTAGCGCATATGAACAAGTTTTCAGTGCACAGGATAACACGAGCGAGTTCATTCAAAAATTACATCCTTGGTACATTCATCTGCCATAAGGCGGGCACCAGCCAGAACATCCTTGTAATAGTTCTCGGACTTGCAATGCTCCTTCCCCGGCGGCGGCCTGTCCCTCACAAGCTTCTCACCGTCCAGCTTACCCCAGTGCACCTTTGCACGGGCAAGGGCCCTACGGGCACCTTCGATGCAGACGGAGCGCTTGATGACCTCGAGCCTTGGACAAGCCTCCACCAGCCGCCGCACCAGTCCAAAGTAGCTCCCAGGCAGGGCCTCTCTAGGCCACAGCCGAACTATGAAGCCCTTCAAGGCTTGTTCGGCCGCCTTGTGGAGCTCGACCAGCTGCTTCAGCTAGTCGCTCAAGGGCACAGGGTGTCCGACCTCAGCGTACTGAGACCAGAACACCTTCTCCGTCGAGCTGCCTTCCTCGGCTCGGTAGAATGTGCCGGCATCGGATATGCTGCGGGGAAGATCTGCGAATGTCCCTGGAGAGCTCCGGATTCGGGTAAGTAACAAGTAGCTTACTTTTATATGTCTGCTTTGCATAGAGAATGCCTTATCCGCCGCTATCTTTTTCATCGCATCCAATTCCTGGAGGGCCTTCTGGGCTTCGGCCTTGGCAGATTCGGCAGTTTTAAGGGCCGCAGCAAGCTCGGACGCTCGCGTCTTTGAGTCGAGCTCCAAACTCTCATGTTTTTTCATGAGAGCCTGAAGCTCTTGCTGCACCCCGCCGACCTGCGCCTCAAATTTCTCCCGCTCGGTACGCTCCGTGGCCGCTTTTTTCTCGGCCTCGGACAGCGCCTGCTTGAGGGTCACCACCTCAGTTGTGGCCCCTACAATAAGCAGGGTACTCCTGTCATTTTTTGCAATTGCGTCTTCTTACAGGCATTTTTTCTATAAGGTATCTCTTACCTTCTTTCTCCTCGAGCTGCCGTTTGGCAAGGCCGAGCTCTTGCTCGAGGCCCTGCTTCAGGGCACCCACCTCCGCAGTCAGTGCGACGGTGGCCGGTAGCGAAGCCTGCATACGTATATTGACTCCTTTTTAGTTAGACTCCTGCGATATATAATAGATCCTCTATTCGGCTTTTCTTTCCGAATGCCAAACAGAGCATCAGGGGCTACTGTCTATGCGGTAATATTTTTATATATCTTTTACTTACCTCGAAGCCTGTTAGAAGGCTAGCACAAGCTTTAGTCAGTCCGCTCTTGGCGGACCGAACCTTCTGGACCACCGTACTCATGATGGTACGATGCTCCTCGTCGATGGAGGCGCCCTTAAGCACCTCCAGCAGATTGTCCGGCGCCTCCGGTTGGACGGAGGACGCCGGCTCAATAGGCTTGCTCCTCTTGGCAGGAGTTCGCCTGCCGCGGTCTGGAATCGTTGATGATTCCGGCGCGGTGTCCGGCTTAAAGCCGGACTTGGAGCCCTGGGGGGTCTTGTCCCCTTTACTCCTGGAGTCCGGGAGGTCGCCTCGCGGTTCCTCCTGGACCATCTCCTCTTGCCCCGGAGCTTGTCGCGGCGCCACTTCGGCATCATCCGCAGCGCAGGGGGAGGCAGCGGGCGGAACTGAATTCACGTCCGAGGAATCCAGGGAGCCGCTCGACGACTCGTCGAGCCCGTCCTTGGGCGGGCTGCATGATGATATTCGACATTAGGGAAAGCTGCGCAACAAAAGGAATATCATGAGTTATTCTGGTATCCGAACACTTACGATTTCACCGGACGCTTGGTCCTGTCCGGCCACTCCTCTTCGTCCTCGTCAGCGTCGGGAGCGTAGTCCGGCGGAGGGGTTTTCCTCTTCTTGGACCCTTTGGCCTCCCCTACAGGGGCGGCCTTCCTCTTCTTTCCTCCCCCCGCAGGAGGGGGAGAGGTCTCTTCTTCCTCCTCCTCGTCTTCACGGGAGGAGTGCGTCTCGGACTCGTCGGACGACGAGTCTGACACCACCATATGCCGGGAACTCTTTCGAGTCCCCTTGGCCTTCTTCTTCTTGGCCTTCTTCTCCGGCACCACATAAGGTGCCGGAACCAGCAGCTTCACTAGGAGAGCAGGGGCTAGGTCTTCGGGCAAGGGAGCCGGACAGTTAATCAGTCCGGACTATGCCTGCTAATCCTGTCAAAGGTGAGGGAGTTTAGATCCCGCATAGAGTCAAACTATGAAGAAACTTAACATCCTGTAAAAGATGAAAATATTTTACCTCGCCAGCAGGACGCTGCGAGCTGAATCCGCGGTCTTCGGAGGCGGATGCGGGAGCCTCCGCGCCTTTGATTAGCCCCTTCCAGACATCTTCGTACGTCGTGTCGAAGAGCCTGCTCAGAGTTCGGTGCTGCGCCGGGTTGAACTCCCACAGATTGAAGTCCCGTTCTTGACACGGAAGGATCCGGCGGACGAGCATGACCTGGACTACGTTGGCAAGCCTGAGCTGCTTGTTCACCAGGGACTGGATGCATTTTTGCAGTCCGGTCACCTCTTCTTCGTCGCCCCACGACAAGCCCGTCTCCTTCCAGGACGTGGGCCGTGTAGGGGGTCCGGATAGGAATTCAGGGGCTGCGATCCACTTCGGATCCCGTGGCTCGGTGATGTAAAACCACCCTGACTGCCACCCCTTCAAGGTCTCCACAAAGGAGCCCTCGAGCCATAGGACGTTGGCCATTTTGCCCGCCATGGCACCTCCGCACTCCGCCTTATTGCCACGCACCACCTTTGGCTTGACGCTGAAGGTCTTGAGCCAGAGGACGAAATGGGGGCGGATGCAGAGGAAAGCCTCGCACATGACGATAAACGCCGAGATATTGAGGATGAAGTTCGGGGCCAGATCGTGGAGATCTAGGCCATAGTAGAACATGAGCCCGCGGACGAATGGGTGGAGAGGAAAACCAAGTCCGCGGAGGAAGTGGGGAAGAAATACTACCCTCTCATGGGGCCTTGGGGTGGGGAGAAGCTGCCCCTCCTCAGGAAGCCGGTGCGTGATGTCTTTGGACAGGTATCCGGCCTTCCTTAGCTTTTTGACATGGCCCTCCGAAACGGAGGAGACCATCCACTTGCCTCCCGCTCCAGACATGGTTGGAGAAGGTTGAGGTAGGAAGTGCGGGCTTGGGCGCTGGAGCTCGGGTGCGCAGAAGATGGATAGGCAAAGGAGGAAGGAGGCGTAGGTAAAAAGGTGGATCCTTATCCCCTTATATGGGCGGATGCGTGCGTCCCCATCAGCCTAGTAAAACTCGCTTGCCCAGCGCTATGATAAATGGCGCGGTTGGGTTACCCACGTCCGTATAGATGAGAATCCCGTAAATGGGGGACGCGATCTCTGCTTTGACAAGACGTGCCAAGGAAACCGCCTCGCAAAACACGCTGAGGCGGAAAAGTGAAAACAATTCGAATAGAGGCTTGGCCGTAGTGTGATGTTACGCCGCGGAATACGTCAGCAGATTTGATTTGTGTTAATATTATTCTCTCTGTGGCAATGCGTGGAAACTTATTTTGCAGAGCCGGGCACTACTCTTGGTGTTTACAAACTTTTATGAAGAATTTGGAGGAGGAACCCGCCTTGCAATGCCGAAGACAATCTACGCGCCGGACTTGTCGTCATTGAAGCCTGATTCAGGGGCTACTGAGGGAGTCCTCGATTAGGGGTGTTCGGGTAGCCGGACTATACCTTCAGCCGGACTCCAGGACTATGAAGATACAAGATTGAAGACTTCGTCCCGTGTCTGGATGGGACTTTCCTTGGCGTGGAAGGCAAGCTTGGCGATGCGGATATTCATGATCTCCTACCATTGTAACCGACTTTGTGTAACCCTCACCCTCTCCGGTGTCTATATAAACCGGAGGGTTTTAGTCCGTAGGACAACTTCATATACAACAATCATACCGTAGGCTAGCTTCTAGGGTTTAGCCTCCTTGATCTCGTGGTAGATCTACTCTTGTACTACCCATATCATCAATATTAATCAAGCAGGACGTAGGGTTTTACCTCCATCAAGAGGGCCCGAACCTGGGTAAAACATCATGTTCCTTGCCTCCTGTTACCATCCGGCCTAGACGCATAGTTCGGGACCCCCTACCCGAGATCCGCCGATTTTGACACCGACAGTTTGTTACTAGTTTTTCGATTTCTTCAATCGTTTCGGTTAACAAAGTTTTTTTAAGGAAAAGCCTTCATGATGCATTTTATTTCGCTTTAAAAGGAGATATATCATTTATTACTTCAGAAACAATAAAAGTAGGTGGGGTATCATCCAAAAGACAGTAGAGTTTGAAATACTAGCATGCCTAGCTAAATTGTGTACCACGTGATTTGCTTCTCAGTTGTAGTGTTGCAAGGGAATATCACCAATCCTCTGAGCTATTTGAAAACAATCTACAAGTATAGCCGTGTAAGGACACCAAACCTGAGTTGTGCCATTGAAAGCTTGAACAAGTTCCAAGGAATCCGATTCTACATTGACTGGAATATACCCCAAGTCTTCAATGATGTTTAAGCCATGTTGTAGTGCTTTAGCTTTTGCTGTTGCTACATCTAATAGGCGGTGAAGAGGCCAACATGCACCAGCTATGGCCTCGCCCTTATCATTTCGAATAACCGCTCTTGCACCTCCTCTGCCTTCATTCTTGAGAGTGGCATCTACATTCAGCTTGTATATATCATTTGGTTGTTTTATCCAAGTGAGTTCTTCTTGTTTGGTCCATGAATATGCGCCTGCAAAATTGCTTGCTTGCTAGAGCTTGAATCGTAAAAGATGCGCGAGGTGGCGGGGATACAGACCCCCCCCCCTTAACAAACTCCCGCCGCTGCCACCATACATACCATGCCCCAACTAGAATCAGCTCTTTAAGACCAACTTAACCAAGAATTGATGATTTGTTACTAGTTCGACGTAGCAGCTCTTCAAACACAACGGATTTGGATCTATCTATACATGACGCTTTTTCAATAATTTTTAGAAGACCCAGGGGAGCCCACACTTGCTTCACTCGTGTACAAGTAAACATCAAGTGTAAGACGTCCTCCCATAGAATTTCCCAAACTGGGTTCCGTGATGATGTACCTTGACCATCAGTACGGGTAAGTCTATGCCGGTGAGAATGATCCCATTCAACATAATATGCTGACCTAACCAAGAACGTGTATGACTTTGTATAGTGCCACGAAATCTTCATCCATATGATCGCTAAGGGGTATCCGAAGAATCATGTCAACTTCAATAGGGTAAAAAAATCTCGTATTAACACAGGGTTAAAACCGAACTGACCGAGCTAATTTCGGTTGTCTAGGCTTCAATCCCGTTTTTTCAGTTTGGAATTCGGTTCTCGGCTAAAATACCCACCCGTTGCCCCGGGGGTGAAGCAGCCAATGACCGGGCCAAGAGTTTCGTCTCCATTTTGGGAGTTTCGGCTCGATGTTTTGCATCGCTCCTCTAGCCTCTGATATGAGTTAGAATGCTACTACACACACGGCAAACTTTGAACGATTTTCTAACGATGCAGCAATCAAGCCGTCCATGCGCAGAGCAAACTTGGATAGCACCGTTCAATCTCCATTGTCCAAAGTTCGGACAGGTCTCTATCGCCTGCACAGTAGTTTCGCATGAGTTGAATGGCAGAATTGTGAAACACGGGAATGTGAAAAACTCAGGAATCTGATGGGGTTCACAAAGCGAAATAGAGAATTACAAAAACATAGGAAAACCGCAAGAATAGTCATTTGGATGAAATGTAGGGAAAAAACATAAGAAAAGCGCCTTGATCCTCCACGAGTAAGTCTAAAAATGAGGTTGGAGTGGATGTTCAAATTCCTATGAAATTGAAGCATAACAATCTATTCCATATGGATTTGGGTGCCATCATTCCTCGATCCAAAGGCAATCCTTAGGAAAAAATTCCAAAAGATTGAAATCGTACAAAATTCCTGCAATCCAGGAGGGCCTTAAGTTACACTGAACTATTAGCATGTTCAGGAGGGCCATAAGTTACTCTGATTGCTTGCGGTTTGTTTTGTTCATCCATGCGTGAGCATCTCCAGCTTTTGCACGCAGCGGTGTGCTGGCTTCAGCGGCCGTCGCAAATTAAAGCGCGCCCACACCGCTCCAGCTGGCGCGCTATATTTCATTTTTTTTCTACTACATATTTGATTTCGTAGATAGTGATGTCCTCCTCCGATGTTGGAGCGTAGGCGTCAAGGAACGAGACCTCTCGCCGGAGTTCCACGAGGACGCATCTCCTAGCGCTTGGTTGTATTTAGCAACCGCCTTCCGCGTTCGCTTGTCCTCGCGATAATCGGCTCGCTCCTCCCTCCTCTTCGTCCTCCTCGCCCTTCTCTGGGCGAAGAACTGTTCCTCGTTGGTGTCTTCCGAAAAGCGATGGCTCCACACCGTCATGGCTTGCTCGTCCATCTCGGCCAGCCTGAGACGATGCTCCCGCCTTCGGTGTTTGCGATGATCCTCGTCAGTGAGAAGCCACGGGAAAGGCGCCAACTCCTGTGCGCGCTCCCCGTCGCCACATCGGCGAAGTTCATGTCCTGACGGGACCGCAGGAGACGCCACGCCGCAGCGTCGTACGCGCGGGCGCCCTCCTGGGCGGTGTCGAAGGTTCCGAGATGGAGCCGCATGCCGCCGCCCGACCGAATCTCGGCGGAGTAGGTGCCGGACGGACGCACACGGACGCCGCGGTAGCCCGTACCTCCCCGGCGGCGAGGCGGCATCATGACGCGGTGGTGGCGTGTCGGCGGCAGAGCGCGGCAGGGGGCGATGGAGAGATGAAGAGAGCGGCAAAGGGCGATAGAGAGATGGAGAGAGTGGCGGAGGCGCTGCAATTTATAGGCGCACCGGACGCGGTGCGCCAAATGTAGCGCGCAAGCGGCCGCCTTTTCCCGCGCGTGCTAGTTTCGCGCCACCGCTGGAGTGCGCGAAAACGCCCCGTGCGCGCTAAAAAAACCAATTTACCGCACGCGCGTCTTTTGGCGCGGCTGTTGGAGATGCTCTAAGGCCAACTCCACCGCGCAACCTCAAACGGACGTCCGTTTTGTCCGGATTCTGTCCGTCTGGGTAGCGATTTGGGGTCGTGTCCGGGCGTGCCCTAGGATGCGGTGGCCGTGCGCCCAGCGCACGGCCGCATCCATTTGCCCCATCCTATTCGCGTCTATTTAAAAAACCAGTAGCAACATTTCAAATGCCAAGCCCTAATTCAGGCCAGCGGCCCCGGTTCATCACGCCGGCAACAGAGCCAGCGGCCTACACGTCCATCACCGGTATCAGCCAGCGACCGGCAACACAGCTAGCCTCCAAAATAAATAGTTGTCCTCGCAGGCAACATAGCCAGCGGCCGGCAACACAGCCGGCCACCAAAATGAATGTTTTCTCGCCGGCACACAGTCAGTGGCCCAGCGGGCGGGCGGCACCCATGCCAGCCTTCAAAAAGAACGGCCACGGCCGATCGGACGACCTAGTTCAGGCCTTCGGCTTTGAGCTGTTGGGGAACGTAGTAATTTCAAAAAAATTCCTACGCACACGCAACATCATGGTGATGCATAGCAACGAGGGGGAGAGTCTGATCTACGTACCCTTGTAGATCGCAACGGAAGCGTTGACACAACGTAGAGGAAGTAGTCGTACGTCTTCTTCCCGATCCGACCGATCCAAGCACCGTTACTCCGGCACCTCCGAGTTCTTAGCACACGTTCAGCTCGATGACGATCCCCGGGCTCCGATCCAGCAAAGCTTCGGGGAGGAGTTCCGTCAGCACGACGGCGTGGTGACGATCTTGATGTACTACCGACGTAGGGCTTCGCCTAAGCACTACAACGATATGATCGAGGTGGAATTTGGTGGCAGGGGGCACCGCACACGGCTAAGGAACGATCTCAACGATCAACTTGTGTGTCTAGAGGTGCCCCCTGCCCCCGTATATAAAGGTTGCCAGGGGAAGGGCTGGCCGGCCAAAGGAGGAGGGCGCAGGAGGAGTCCTACTCCTACCGGGAGTAGGACTCCCCCCAATCCTATTCCTAATAGGACTCCTCGAGAGAGAGAGAGAGAGGGAGAAGGGGGCCGACCACCTCTCCTAGTCCTAATAGGACTAGGGGAGGGGGGAGGCGCGCAGCCCACCTTGGGCTGCTCCTTTCACCTTTCCACTAAGGCCCAATAAGGCCCATTTGGTTCCCGGGGGGTTCCGGTAACCTCCCGGTACTCCGGTAAAATTCCCGATTTCACCCGGAACACTTCCGATGTCCAAACATAGGCTTTCAATATATCAATCTTTATGTCTCGACCATTTAGAGACTCCTCGTCATGTCCGTGATCACATCCGGGACTCCGAACAACCTTCGATACATCAAAACTCATAAACTCATAATATAACTGTCATCGAAACCTTAAGCGTGCGGACCCTACGGTTCGAGAACAATGTAGACATGACCGAGACACGTCTCCGATCAATAACCAATAGCGGGACCTGGATGCCCATATTGGCTCCTACATATTCTACGAAGATCTTTATCGGTCAGACCGCATAACAACATACGTTGTTCCCTTTGTCATCGGTATGTTACTTGCCCGAGATTCGATCGTCGGTATCCAATACCTAGTTCAATCTCGTTACCGGCAAGTCTCTTTACTCGTTCCGTAATACAACATCCCGCAACTAACTCATTAGTTGCAATGCTTGCAAGGCTTTAAGTGATGTGCATTACCGAGAGGGCCCAGAGATACCTCTTCGACAATCGGAGTGACAAATCCTAATCTCGAAATACGCCAACCCAACATCTACCTTTGGAGACACCTGTAGTACTCCTTTATAATCACCCAGTTACGTTGTGACGTTTGGTAGTACCCAAAGTGTTCCTCCGGTAAACGGGAGTTGCATAATCTCATAGTCATAGGAACATGTATAAGTCATGAAGAAAGCAATAGCAACATACTAAACGATCGGGTGCTAAGCTAATGGAATGGGTCATGTCAATCAGATCATTCAACTAATGATGTGACCTCGTTAATCAAATAACAACTCTTTGTTCATGGTTAGGAAACATAACCATCTTTGATTAACGAGCTAGTCAAGTAGAGGCATACTAGTGACACTCTGTTTGTCTATGTATTCACACATGTATTATGTTTCCGGTTAATACAATTCTAGCATGAATAATAAACATTTATCATGATATAAGGAAATAAATAATAACTTTATTATTGCCTCTAGGGCATATTTCCTTCAGTCTCGCACTTGCACTAGAGTCAATAATCTAGTTCACATCGCCATGTGATTTAACAACAATAGTTCACATCACCATGTGATTAACACCCATAGTTCACATTGTCATGTGACCAACACTCAAAGGGTTTACTAGAGTCAGTAATCTAGTTCACACATCTATGTGATTAACACCCAAAGAGTACTAAGGTGTGATCATGTTTTGCTTGTGAGATAATTTTAGTCAACGGGTCTGTCACATTCAGATCCGTAAGTATTTTGCAAGTTCTATGTCTACAATGCTCTACACGGAGCTACTCTAGCTAATTGCTCCCACTTTCAATATGTATCCAGATTGAGACTTAGAATCATCTGGATCAGTGTCAAAAACTTGCTTCGACGTAACCCTTTACGACGAACCTTTTTGTCACGTCCATAATCGAGAAACATATCCTTATTTCACTAAGGATAATTCTGACCGCTGTCCAGTGATCTACTCCTAGATCACTATTGTACTCCCTTGCCAAATCAGTGCAGGGTATACAATAGATATGGTATACAGCATGACATACTTTATAGAACCTATGGCCAAGGCATAGGGAATGACTTTCATTCTCTTTCTATCTTCTGCCGTGGTCGGGCTTTGAGTCTTACTCAACTTCACACCTTATAATACAGGCAAGAACTCTTTCTTTGACTGCTCCATTTTGAACTACTTCAAAATCTTGTCAAGGTATGTACTCATTGAAAAAACTTATCAAGCGTCTTGATCTATCTCTATAGATCTTGAAGCTCAATATGTAAGCAGCTTCACCGAAGTCTTTCTTTGAAAAACTCCTTTCAAACACTCCTTTATGCTTTACAGAATAATTCTACATTATTTCTGATCAACAATATGTCATTCACATATACTTATCAGAAATGTTGTAGTGCTCCCACTCACTTTCTTGTAAATACAGGCTTCACCGCAAGTCTGTATAAAACTATATGCTTTGATCAACTCATCAAAGCGTATATTCCAACTCCGAGATGCTTGTACTAGTCCATAGATGGATTGCTGGAGCTTGCATATTTTGTTAACACCTTTAGGATCGACAAAACCTTCTAGTTGCATCGTATACAACTCTTCTTTAATAAATCCATTAAGGAATGCAGTTTTGTTTATCCATTTGCCAGATTTCATAAAATGTGGCAATTGCTAACATGATTCGAATAGACTTAAGCATAGATACGAGTGAGAAACTCTCATCATAGTCAACACCTTGAACTTGTCGAAAACCTTTTTGCGACAATTCTAGCTTTGTAGATAGTAACACTACTATCAGCGTCCGTCTTCCTCTTGAAGATCCATTTATTCTCAATTTCTTGCCGATCATCGGGCAAGTCAACCAAAGTCCATACTTTGTTCTCATACATGGATCATATCTCAGATTTCATGGCCTCAAGCCGTTTATCGGAATCTGGGCTCATCATCGCTTCCTCATAGTTCATAGGTTCGTCATGGTCTAGTGACATGACTTCCAGAACAGGATTACTGTACCACTCTGGTGCGGATCTTACTCTGGTTTACCTACAAGATTTGGTAGTAACTTGATCTGAAGTTACATGATCATCATCATTAGCTTCCTCACTAATTGGTGTAGTAGTCACAGGAACAGAATTGTGTGATGAACTACTTTACAATAAGGGAGCAGGTACAGTTACCTCATCAAGTTCTACTTTCCTCCCACTCTCTTCTTTCGAGAGAAACTCCTTCTCTAGAAAAACTCCGAATTTAGCAACAAAAGTCTTGCCTTCGGATTTGTGATAGAAGGTGTACCCAACAGTCTCCTTTGGGTATCCTATGAAGACATATTTCTCCGATTTGGGTTTGAGCTTATTAGGATGAAACTATTTCATATAAGCATCACAACCCCAAACTTTAAGAAACGACAACTTTGGTTTCTTGTCAAACCACAGTTCAGATTGTGTCGTCTCAACGGACTTAGATGGTGCCCTATTTTACGTGAATGCGGCTGTCTCTAATGCATATCCCCAAAACGATAGTGGTAGATCGGTAAGAGACATCATAGATCGCACCATATCTAATAAAGTACGGTTATGACATTCGGACACACCATTATGCTGTGGTGTTCCAGGTGGCATGAGTTTGTGAAACTATTCCACATTGTTTTAATTGAAGACCAAACTCGTAACTCAAATATTTGTCTCCGCGATCAGATCGTAGAAACTTTATTTTCTTGTCACGATGATTTTCCACTTCACTCTGAAATTCTTTGAACTTTTCAAATGTTTCAGACTTATGTTTCATCAAGTAGATATACCCATATCTGCTCAAATCATCTGTGAAGTTCAGAAAATAACGATACTTGCCGTGAGCCTAAACACTCATCGGACTGCATACATCAGTATGTATTATTTCCAATAAGTCAGTTGCTCGCTCCGGAGAACGGAGTCTTAGTCATCTTGCCCATGAGGCATGGTTCGCAAGCATCAAGTGATTCCAAAATCCCATCAGCATGGAGTTTCTTCATGCGCTTTACACCAATATGACCTAAACGGCAGTGCCACAAATAAGTTGCACTATCATTATTAACTTTGCATCTTTTGGTTTCAATATTATGATTATGTGTATCACTATGATCAAGATCCAACGAACTATTTTCATTGGGTGTGTAACCATATAAGGTTTTATTCATGTAAACAGAACAACAATTTATTCTCTTACTTAAATGAATAACCGTATTACAATAAACATGATCAAATCATATTCATGCTCAACGCAAACACCAAATAACACTTATTTAGGTTCAACACTAATCCCGAATTTATAGGGAGTGTGCGATGATGATCATATCAATCTTGGAACCACTTCCAACACACATCGTCACTTCACCCTTAACTAGTCTCTGTTTATTCTGCAACTCCCGTTTCGAGCTACTAATCTTAGCAACTGAACTAGTATCAAATACTGAGGGGTTGCTATAAATACTAGTAAAGTACACATCAATAACATGTATATCAAATATACTTATGTTCACTTTGCCATCCTTCTTATCTGCCAATTACTTGGGGTAGTTCCGCTTCCAGTGACCAGTCCCTTTGCAGTAGAAACACTTAGTCTCAGGCTTAGGATCAGACTTGGGTTTCTTCACTTGAGCAGCAACTTGCTTGTTGTTCTTTTTGAAGTTCCCCTTCTTCCCTTTTGCCCTTTTCTTCGAACTAGTGGTCTTGTCAACCATCAACACTTGATGTTTTTCTTGATTTCTACCTTCGTCGATTTCAGCATCACGAAGAGCTTGGGAATCGTTTCTGCTATCCCTTGCATATCATAATTCATCACGAAGTTCTACTAACTGGTGATGGTGACTAGAGAATTCTGTCAATCACTATCTTATCTGGAAGATTAACTCCCACTTGATTCAAGCGATTGTAGTACCCAGACAATCTGAGCACATGCTCACTAGTTGAGCGATTCTCCTCCATCTTTTAGCTATAGAACTTGTTGGAGACTTCATATCTCTCAACTCGGGTATTTGCTTGAAATATGAACTTCAACTCCTGGAACATCTCATATGGTCCATGACATTCAAAACGTCTTTGAAGTCCCGATTCTAAGCCGTTAAGCATGGTGCACTTAAACTATCAAGTAGTCATCATATTGAGCTAGCCAAACGTTCATAACGTCTGCATCTGCTCCTGCAATAGGTCTGTCACCTAGCGGTGCATCAAGGACATAATTCTTCTGTGCAGCAATGAGGATAAACCTCAGATCACGGATCCAATCCGCATCATTGCTACTAACATCTTTCAACACAATTTTCTCTAGGAACATATCAAAATAAGCAGATGAAAGCAACAACGCGAGCTATTGATCTACAACATAGATATGCTAATACTACCAGGACTAAGTTCATGATAAATTAAAGTTCAATTAATCATATTACTTAAGAACTCCCACTTAGAAAGACATCCCTCTAATCCTCTAAGTGATCACGTGATCCAAATCAACTAAACCATAACCGATCATCACGTGAGATGGAGTAGTTTTCAATGGTGAACATCGTTATGTTGATCATATCTACTATATGATTCACGCTCGACCTTTCGGTCTCCGTGTTCCGAGGCCATATCTGCATATGCTAGGCTCGTCAAGTTTAACCTGAGTATTCTGCGTGTGCAAAACTGGCTTGCACCCATTGTAGATGGACGTAGAGCTTATCACACCCGATCATCACGTGGTGTCTGGGCATGACGAACTTTGGCAACGGTGCATACTCAGGGAGAACACTTCTTGATAATTTAGTGAGAGATCATCTTATAATGCTACCGTCAATCAAAGCAAGATAAGATGCATAAAAGATAAACATCACATGCAATCAATATAAGTGATATGATATGGCCATCATCATCTTGTGCTTGTGATCTCCATCTCCGAAGCACCGTCATGATCACCATCATCACCGGCACGACACCTTGATCTCCATCGTAGCATCGTTGTCGTCTCGCCAATCTTATGCTTCCACGACTATCACTACCGCTTAGCAATAAAGTAAAGCATTACATCGCGATTGCATTGCATACAATAAAGCGACAACCATATGGCTCCTGCCAGTTGCCGATAACTTGGTTACAAAACATGATCATCTCATACAATAAAATCAGCATCATGCCTTGACCATATCACATCACAACATGCCCTGCAAAAACAAGTTAGACGTCCTCTACTTTGTTGTTGCAAGTTTTACGTGGCTGCTACAGGCTTAAGCAAGAACTCATCTCACCTACGCATCAAAACCACAACAATAGTTTGTCAAATAGACTCCGTTTTAACCTTCTCAAGGACCGGGCGTAGCCACACTCGGTTCAACTAAAGTTGGAGAGATAGTCGCCCGCAAGCCATCTATGTGCAAAGCACGTCGAGGGAACCGGTCTCGCGTAAGCGTACGCGTAAGGTTGGTCCGGGTCATCTCGTCCAACAATACCGCCGAACCAAAGTATGACATGCTGGTAGGCAGTATGACTTGTATCGCCCACAACTCACTTGTGTTCTACTCGTGCAAATAACATCAAACCATAAAACCTAGGCTCGGATGCCACTGTTGGGGAACGTAGTAATTTCAAAAAAATTCCTACGCACACGCAAGATCATGGTGATGCATAGCAACGAGGGGGAGAGTCTGATCTACGTACCCTTGTAGATCGCAACGGAAGCGTTGACACAACATAGAGGAAGTAGTCGTACGTCTTCTTCCCGATCCGACCGATCCAAGCACCGTTACTCCGGCACCTCCGAGTTCTTAGCACACGTTCAGCTCGATGACGATCCCCGGGCTCCGATCCAGCAAAGCTTCGGGGAGGAGTTCCGTCAGCACGACGGCGTGGTGACGATCTTGATGTACTACCTACGTAGGGCTTCGCCTAAGCACTACAACGATATGATCGAGGTGGAATTTGGTGGCAGGGGGCACCGCACACGGCTAAGGAACGATCTCAATGATCAACTTGTGTGTCTAGAGGTGCCCCCTGCCCCCGTATATAAAGGTTGCCAGGGGAAGGGCTGGCCGGCCAAAGGAGGAGGGCGCAGGAGGAGTCCTACTCCTACCGGGAGTAGGACTCCCCCCCAATCCTATTCCTAATAGGACTCCTCGAGAGAGAGAGAGAGAGAGGGAGAAGGGGGCCGGCCACCTCTCCTAGTCCTAATAGGACTAGGGGAGGGGGGAGGCGCGCAGCCCACCTTGGGCTGCCCCTTTCACCTTTCCACTAAGGCCCAATAAGGCCCATTTGGTTCCCGGGGGGTTCCGGTAACCTCCCGGTACTCCGGTAAAATTCCCGATTTCACCCGGAACACTTCCGATGTCCAAACATAGGCTTCCAATATATCAATCTTTATGTCTCGACCATTTACAGACTCCTCGTCATGTCCGTGATCACATCTGGGACTCCGAACAACCTTCGGTACATCAAAACTCATAAACTCATAATATAACTGTCATCGAAACCTTAAGCGTGCGGACCCTACGGTTCGAGAACAATGTAGACATGACTGAGACACGTCTCCGGTCAATAACCAATAGCGGGACCTGGATGCCCATATTGGCTACTACATATTCTACGAAGATCTTTATCGGTCAGACCGCATAACAACATACGTTGTTCCCTTTGTCATCGGTATGTTACTTGCCCGAGATTCGATCGTCGGTATCCAATACCTAGTTCAATCTCGTTACCGGCAAGTCTCTTTACTTGTTCCGTAATACAACATCCCGCAACTAACTCATTAGTTGCAATGCTTGCAAGGCTTTAAGTGATGTGCATTACCGAGAGGGCCCAGAGATACCTCTCCGACAATCGGAGTGACAAATCCTAATCTCGAAATACGCCAACCCAACATCTACCTTTGGAGACACCTGTAGTACTCCTTTATAATCACCCAGTTACGTTGTGACGTTTGGTAGTACCCAAAGTGTTCCTCCGGTAAATGGGAGTTGCATAATCTCATAGTTATAGGAACATGTATAAGTCATGAAGAAAGCAATAGCAACATACTAAACGATCGGGTGCTAAGCTAATGGAATGGGTCATGTCAATCAGATCATTCAACTAATGATGTGACCTCGTTAATCAAATAACAACTCTTTGTTCATGGTTAGGAAACATAACCATCTTTGATTAACGAGCTAGTCAAGTAGAGGCATACTAGTGACACTCTGTTTGTCTATGTATTCACACATGTATTATGTTTCCGGTTAATACAATTCTAGCATGAATAATAAACATTTATCATGATATAAGGAAATAAATAATAACTTTATTATTGCCTCTAGGGCATATTTCCTTCACGAGCATCTCCTTCTGCTTGGCCTCGAACCAGGCCCTCGTCTTGTCGCTCATCTTCGACAAGTCCACGCTCATGATCGCAAGGGCCACCTCCTTCGCTTTGGTGGCGGCGTTCGTGGCCTCGATGTCGAGCTGCCTATGCCTGGCCTTGACGTTGTCAGCCTCGATGTCGAGCTGCCTTTGGCGGGCCGCCTCCTTCATGTCGATCTTTCTCCTCTTGGCCGCCTCCTCCATCTCAAGCTTCTTTGTTTGAAGGTCTAGGTATTGCTTCATTTGCTCCTCCTTGCTTTGCCGCTTCTTCTCGTTCCTCACATCCTTTTGGGACATCATGCCATGCAAAGTGTCATGCAATGCCATGGATGAGGCATCACGTATGTCATCAACCTTGGATTTGCTCTTGCCCCTCGGCCTCTTCAAGGCCCCGCCATCTCCACCTCCGGCATACTTGGCCGTCTTTAGTCCTCTCTTCCTTTGTAGTTCACGGTATTGGTCCTTGAACTTAGGGCAATTGTTGATAATCGTCCAACAATACGTAAGAGTGAATGGCTTGTCATTGTGCCGGGCCTTGAATGCCTCCAAATATTGAAATGCCTAAATCACATGATCAACAACAAGTGAACATGCAAACATATACACGGCCGAAGTGTCATGGCCGTAGCAAGGAAAGGGCTAGGAAGAGGAGAGCATACCATGTCCCCAATGCCGAGACCACTCACGGGGTTCAACGCTCTCTAATGCAGCGCAATACTTGTTGCACTCTTGTTGGATGAACAACCATCTCTTTTGAATCGAGCCGATGCCACGGTTGCTTGTAAATTGGTAGGGCTCAAACATCTTCCTTTCATGGAATGTTTTGTGGACTCTCGTCCAAAAACAATGCCCTTTTGTTGCGCGCCGGTCCTCGGATCTTGGCTAATCTCCATCCAAGCTTGGCAAATCAACTTGTCCTCATCTTGTGTGTATGAACCCGTGCGAATGCTCTTCCTCTTCTTTTGTGCTTCCGCTCTTTGGGTGAGCTCGTCGATGAACAATGGCTCGCCACTAATATCAACGTCATTGCCTTCTTCTTCATCACCTTCGACATAGATGTCATCGTCTTCATGCCACGAGTCACCATGGTCGTAGTCAGCACGGTCGTCGGCCTCTTCATCGGGCACGTACTCGGCGCGGCCATCCTGACTTTGGGTCTCCTCGGGGTCGTAGGCACGACCATGCCCACTCTCGAAGATCACGTCCTCCATGTACTGGCTGTAGAAGGGGTCATCGACCGTTGGCGTTGGGGTTGGCATTCCGTCAAACAAGACACGGGGGGCCGGCATGGTGCCCGTGCCTGCTTTCTTTGCATCTCGACGGACGGCCGCCCGCCGCTGCTGGACCCAGGCGTGACGTTGAGGTCGATGACGGTCGCGGGGCGCGGTGTGGACGGCGCGAACAAGCCCACGTCCGGCGACGCCGAGAAACGGGTCTGGCCGTCGTGCCTTAGCGGAGGAAAGCCGGACGACATGGGCGCGGCGCGCGACGTCGGCGACTAGCAGTGCGTAGCCCGGGCGACCGACGAGCCTGTGCTCGCCGGGCTGACGGCTGCTGCAGGGAACCCGGTCGGACGGCCCATGCCGCCAAGCATGAGGATGGCGTGCGCTTTGTTGACGAGGTCCTCCTTCTCGTCGGTAGCGGCCTTGCGCCGCGCGGCCTCCAGCTCCTCGCGCTGGCCGGCGAACTTGGCCGCGGCGGCATTGACCTTGACGGCCGCTCTCCGTTCTCTCCTCTTCGCCGATTCCGCGTCCAACTTGGCGATCTCCTCCGGCGTGCACTCTGACCGCGGCTTCCTTGGCGCTTTCTTCTTCACCTTTGCGGGCGGGTCGACGGCCAGGCCGCCGGAACTCGGCGGGGCGTCGGCCATGGCCGGGGAAGAGAGGGGCGGCGGGAGGGACGTGGAAGGGTTTGGGGGAAATGGCGACAAATGGGCGTGGGGGGTTTGGTTTCTCCCACCGACAGGCGGGCCAGGGGAGGACAAGAGCGCGCGTCCCGCCCGTCCGCGCGCTGTCCGTTTCACCCAAAAAACGGCGCAAGCTTGGGCCGGGGATGGGTCGAAAGCGGACAAAAGTTCGTTTGCGCCCGCGCGCTGCGCTGTGCCGTCTCGTTTGTCCGTTTTACCTCAAACGGACGGGGGCGGACAGGATAGGATCGCGTGGTGGAGTTGGCCTCATAAGTGTGTGTCCCCATTATTCGCTGTCTGTCGCCAAGCTTCTCGTCGATGTTGGCGTGCACAGGTAACGCTCCCAAGGATCCTGCCATTGTCGGTTCTCTCCTCTCATGCAGTACTACCATCCACGGGGGTTAGTTGGTTGGTTGGTTCATGTGAGTGTGAAGTGAATGTGATTCCCCCAGCCAGCCGATGCAACATGTCCCAACTGTGCCTGCGATCACCAAATGATTTAGTATCCTACTACTAGTAGGACAGCTTTACTCCTCCTGCACCATCTTCTCTTTTCTTTCCTTTTAATGATGATGAGCTCTGTTCGTTGGTTGGACCGACCTGCTCAGGAGTCGGGACCATGAGATGCCATGCCGAAGCAGACACCCATTAGTTAGTTATCAGAATCACTGGCCCTTCATTGTCTAGTGGATGCACAGGCACAAGCATCATCGTGGAGCACAAGCCTGGATTAATAATATGCTAGCAGGATCTGGGTGTGAATACATTGATCCTGACCTTATTCATGATCTGGAGCGATGTGTGATAGGTAATAACACAAGGCACTAGCAGAAGCAATTCAACATCCACAGTGAAATTCAGCAGTAAATATTCTCTCACACCAAACAAGTTTGGCAGTCTCAGTCTCATGATGATCTTACGCTTAACAAGTGAGCAGAGGGCGGAACAATCACTAATGATTTGGGTGTGGTGTGGGCAAACGACCCACGGTTACATTCTCCCTGCCCTACTTTATTCCTCATCTCATCCTTTGGGTGAGAACATTACACTCATAACAACTCTAGGGGGAAGAAAAATAAACAAGAAATAATGATCAGAACATAGACCCTGAGGAGGGCGTTGCATTGCATGTGCCGCCTCTCACCCAAGGAGCAACAGGTTAACTTAGGAAGTGGGAGAGGGGAAGGATCTCTATGAACAAAACTTGGGCACCAACTCTGCCATGGATCTGCTGCCGGTCAGTCGAAGCTCGACGATCGACTCCATCTTCCCTGTAGGTACTCTTCCAGGGACGTGTTTGCTGTGATGAAGTCGTTGCTGCTCACCGAGGCGGAGTCGTCGTCCACGTCAAAGGCGAGATTGATGTACGATTGGATGTTGGTGCTGTTCTCCGGCGGTGGCGCGAGCGTGACGACGTCGTCTTCGTCGCCATCGCTCTCGTATGATAAACCGACATGAGATCTAGCCCACTTGAGAATGTCATTGTCGCCATCAAGTAGTTTCAAAACCTGATGTTTACAGATGGAAGCTTGTAAGATGGGAGTACAAAGGAAATGCACAACATGATAAATGGCGCAATCTATATGCATCACAGACGAAATCTCACCACTGTGATATGAGGACGGTGTTGAGGCGTCGGTCTGATGCAGAGCGAAGCAGCAAGTGTCATCCTCTCAATTTCATCGTTATGGCCTTCGGTAGGCAAGCTAGGATCTGCCAGTTGCGTGAGCTTTCCTCCTTGGATGATAGAATTCGCCTATACAACACAAACAACCAAATTCTGTTAAAACTACAGGAAGGAACCATTGTTTACAATAGATCAAGCAAATTTTTATTTTCAAACAAACAAGCAGCATGTGATCTGGGGTGTTGCATAGGGATGATGCACTTACCCACATAACTAGGCTCTCCTGGCCTTTCGGACAACCAGTGCACAGCGGTTTCCTGCCTGAGACGAGTTCAAGAAGAACAACACCAAAAGCAAAAACATCGATTTTGTCGTTCACCTTGCCATGCATGAAGTATTCAGGAGCCAAGTACCTGGGGGAAGGTATGTATACATGCATCAGTAAAGCAAATGTTGCAGCAGAGCATAAAAAAGGGAAAGCTAGTGTGCACATGATCAGCTAACTAACCCAAAAGTTCCTGCTACATCATTGCATGTGATCTGGGGTGTTGCATCAGCGGCCCAAAGCGCAAGGCCAAAGTCTGATAACTGCATCACACAAACGTAGATATCTTGATTCAGCTAATTTGATGCCGCACAAGAACTGAAGCATGTTGTGGAACAGGGTGATAGGTTTACCTTTGGCTCAAAATCCTCTGAAACGAGGATATTTGACGACTTGACATCCCTATGGATCACTGGGCGACTGTTGCCGTTACCATGGAGATAATCCAGTGCATGTGCAACACCTACCGCCACATTGAACCTCTCGGTCCAACCAAACATGCTTTTACATTCTTTCTCACCTACATCACGTTAACAATAAGATGAGTTTTTTCATGGAAACAGCACAAGGAGAAAACAGGTGACACAAGCTATGGAACATACCATGCAGTATTTCTTCTAGGCTGCCTCTTTGCAAGTATTCATATACCAATAGAAGATCATTGTTCTTGAAGGAGAAGCCAGTGATGGATATGATGTTCTTGTGAACGACGGAGCTGACAATCTCGATCTCTGATGTGAACTCTTTCAGTACCTCATCGGAATACTTCAGGATCTTCACTGCCAACTCCTTGCCATTTGTCAAACAACCTTTGTAGACTTGGCTCGTGCCACCTTGTCCAACTATACACTCTGCGCAAACAAGCACCTAATGGCTAAACATGACATGTCTAGGGAAGTGGGAATAATAGAAATCAATATGAAACACATACCAGATGAAAAATTGGAAGTGATATCTGCAAGCTCATTGTAACTGTACGAAGAATAAAGGGATAAGAATTTCTCTTTGAGTGAGATCAGCTCCTCTGGAATTTCTTTATCCAATTCCTCAATCACAACAGAAGTGCCTCCTGAATTGCTTCTGGAGGGGATAACTACCCTATCACGCAAGATACGACTGACATTGTTGGTTGAGTCTGGTCTCGTGGTTCTGTGTTCAACATGGACCGGCGAAACAGCTGAATACCTGCTCGGAAGCCGCATTGCCCACTGCACCACAGACATCTTGGGCTTGTCAGACAACGGATCCTGTCGGTTTGGCAATAACTTCTTCCTTAGGAATGGCCAGCCAGTTGCTACTTCTGGCGATTCACGTCGGCAAACCTTAACTGGAACCAATGCTAGCGAAACTTCCTTTGGCGATGTGTGAGACCTCATTGGCATGGTGACAGCCCGAGAAATGGACCTGTTATCCTTTATACATTCGTCCTGAGATCTCTCTCCTATCAGGGAAGTCAAAAGCTTGCGGTAACTCCTCCTTGGAGTCTCGGCTGCATTCCAGTTACAGAGTTTAAGCATACTCATGGCAACCACAGACAGGGAAATGAACAAGTGATATGGTTGATTGACTTACGTGCGCTAGTGCTATTGAATGGTTCTTCGTGTGCTGCAGCTCTTTGGTAAATAATCTTGCCATTGTTGACAGCAAGAACCGAGCAACTCGTGGGAACTCTCTTTGCACAGTACTTGGCAACTGAAGTGGAGGAGGATCTGATGGAAAGTTGAAAAGAAACAAGGACACTAATATGAGGAACAAACTAATTTGGACCAATTTAGCAACAAGGAATGGAGAATGTGCGAAATTCAGTACCCAAAAGACCGAGAATTCTTTGCGACACCGAGGATCAGATGCGCAGCACCACATGAAGCCGCCTCTTTAACCAGAGTTTTCCGGATAGACGATCCTGCGCAGACCTTGAGCTCCAAATTGATCTGCCGAAGGTAAGTGGAACAACAAAGCGATGAGAATTTTGAGGAGGAAAAACTTTAAAAGAGAGAGAGTTAATTTTGAGGCAAATTCCCGGTGGTAGGATCAAAGGGCTACAAAGTCCTGGTCCCGCAACCTCTTGCAGATTGACTTGACAAGCACTGGCAGTAAAAATGTAATGGTTGGAGGTGAAAATTAAGAGGTGCCAAAATTTCAAGCCGCCAAAACTGAATGAAAACACAAGAGTTGGACCACCCGGTAAGCTATTGTCAGCATCAAATGGTACGGAAGAGGTGGAAAGTTTTAAGTTTGAGCCATAAAATTGGATGGACCAGCAAATTAATGGCGGGTCAAATTGGGAGCTCTCCGTGACGAAAAAGGCAAGTGCTTTGATGAACCGTAGCCATTGAATAGAATCCGGAAGTTACTCCCGCGAATAATAATAAAATAAAGTAGCGGTAACAAAAAATAGAGAGCGTTTTGGGAAGCAGGGAGGGACGGACCTGCTTGAGGTTGCAGAAGCCGTCGTACACGGCGAGCACCGTCGCGAGCGAATCCGCGGCCTTCCTCCTCTCCTCCAGCCCAGCCCCTCCTCCGCCTCCTGAACGAAAAGGCAGGAAAAGGAGGAGATTAATCTCATGGCAAGACCGAAGGAAAAATTTCGCAACCACGGAACTCGAACTTGGTAAAAACTTGGGCAAGGAAATTAGAGACACGGGTAACAGGCGGCTGAGGGCCGGGGGCAGGGATGGGGGGACGCACCGGCGGCGACGTGGAGGGCGACGACGCGGTCGCCGGCATTGGCGACCTTGACGAGCGCCCACGTGAGGAGCTCGCGGCTGGCGGCGTCCCACCTGATCCCGACCGCCACCGTCCTGCCGCTCGCCTCCGGCGGCGCCTCGGGCGGCGGGCGGTGCCGGCGCGGCGTCGCGGCCTCGGAGTGCTGGCGCGCGCCGTCGGGGACGAGGAGCCTCATGGCGGGCGGGCGGGCGGCGTGACGCTCCCTTCCGCCTCCGGCCGCTGCTTTTCGATTCGCGTTCCACTTGACTTGCCGCGGAGGACAGCGAGAGATGGGGGGGAGAGAGAGGAGCGTTGGGTTGTATCGGGGGGCGCGTGGGAGTGTGGGGAGGACGACGATCCCAGGGGGAGGGGGGCCCTGCGTTTTATGCGGCTTTTTTTTTTACTCTTTTTGTTTGCTGGGCCTTCGCGGTTAAGTAGAGGACAATCTTAACGGCGCTTAGAGACATGTTTAATTGGTTGCTATATTTCCGAACTGAGGTCGAGAAAATACTGATCCTTATAAATCCATGCAGTTTATGGTGTCTACTCCTTCCATCCTTAAAAGAGCGTATTTCCAACAGTCAAACTTTTTTACGTTTAACCATATTACACAATAATAGACCAACATTTATGCCATCAAATTACATTAGATTCATGACAAAATATATTTTCATCACATACCACCTATTTGATTTCACAAGCATTGATATATTTTCTTACAAACTCGGTCAAATTTTAAGATATTTTGACCTCCAACAAACTTGAAAGTACACTTTTTCAAGGACAGAGTGAGTACTATGAATACACGTGAAATTGAAATTTTAGTTGGTTATAAAGCATAAAATAGAAATTTTAATAGTATTTTTTTTGCAGGGTATAATTGGGCAATGTCCATGAAAAATATGTTAACAAATTTTTTTTGAAGGCTTTGTTAGCATCGTACATGTTGCCTTGCCTGTGGATGGTTCCTTTTTGATAGAGTTGGGCGGCGGCGGCAGGCATGATCGTGCGGCGATATGATGGGTCCGTCATTTTTTGCAGCTTGTCGATTTGTGTTTAACTACAATGACGCCCTGAAGGTTGAAATCCGTGCAATCATGCATGGGATGGCTTTGGCGCTACAAGCCTACAACACTCTAGCTCGTCGTAATTGTCCAATCTGACTCCACGGAGACCTTATCATGTACTTCCTCCGTTCGGAATTACTTGTCGCAGAAATGGATGTATCTAGACGTATTTTAGTTTTAGATACATCCATATCCGAGACAAGTAATTCGGAACGGAGGGAGTATTACTGGCGATGGTCTTATTCGTTCGGCATACAGTCATCTTGTTGTAGAGATCAAAGCTTTAATGATAGATATGGAGTTTATTCCTCATAAATAGTAGGGACCAAAATAGAGTTGTTGATTGTTTGGCGAATTATAGTCGTACGGAATGTATCATGGCTATGTGGTTGCATCAAGGACCCCATGTATGGAGAAACTTTTGCCTCTGACAGTAACTGTACTCATGAAATAAAATTCCCTTTACCCCGCATAAAAAATAGCATTGTACATGTGTCAGATGGTTAGGTTCCTTGTGATGGAACTAGCCCACCAAGATTCAAGTCCTAAACTTGCCACTGGCGCTTGCATTTTTCTTTTATTACTTCAATCTTTTGGCAATGTTTGTTCGGTGGGAGGAGATGTTACCGTCGACTTCGAGACGCCTATGATGACTTTGTCAATCTCAAGATGTTGTGCCGGCTCGGTATTTCGAAGGCGCTCATACGAATAGGATGTGTGTGTGTGTGCTTTCATAGGGGTGAGTGTATATTAGCATCTACGATTGTACTGTGTTAAAATAATTGAATATGTGTCACGAAACTTAGTAAAAAAATATGCATAGGAGGAAAAATATGAAAAGCAACAAACTTCTAGATTAAGGGAAGACCGGGTCCATGTAAATTTCTTTGGTAAAAATAAATAGCATTTATGAGTTGAGCAAACCTTACGAAGTGAGTTGTTGTACAATATTTATTACCGTGCAATTCACTTTAAAATAAAATTCACCATGTGACTTTTATGTGGTTCCAAATGATCATATTCTTGAATCAAAATTTACAAACATATTTGAACTTGTCCGTCTTTCATAGTCTTTTAGCATATAACCTTAGGAGAAAATTTATGACCCTTCCACTTACCTCTCGAGAGGTAAGAGGAGAATTCAATCCTAGAGGTCTACTCGTTAAGGGTACTTTAAATATACTAAAATGGTAAACCTAACAAGTTTGAAAATAATTATAAATGTAAATGTTTGCTCTTTTTCAAATATAGAGAGTTCCATACACTATGTTTTTTTAAACTAATGTTAGTTCAGTGTAGCATACGACATGCATGTGAATCTTGTTTTAACGTATGCTTAATTTTCTGTTTTGCCACGTGATTGGTTGTACAAGAGATATATTTCATATTTCCTAAAGACATGTAAAATACATAAGCCATTGGTCAGGTAAATTTCTTGTATGCATTACAAACGTTATCGAATAGTTTGTCTCAATTGCATAAGTAATTAGTAATACACACTCTTTTTTGAAACATTCAATACACATACTTGGTATACTTACGTAGCACCTAAAATTGTTGCCACAACTTTATATATTTATGCATGGGCTTTGATGCCATAATTCACTTCCTTGTTTGTATGAGTACAAAAAATACATATTAGACCTATACTAGCACAGTACTTATATTCTTTTTAAACACAATACTTATACTTGCCACTTGATGGGAAGAAAATTGAATGGTTCATAGTACTATTAATTTTGGAACATCGTAAAAACCTATATGTTTCAATGAGTGTTTTTCTGGAAAAAAAAAAGAGGGGAAGTGCTTTCCGATTTCATGGTAGGTTGCTGGTGTCTACTAGCTGCTTTGGAAATTTCGGTTAGAATCGGATGAACCTCGGGGCGGGGGTGTCACACATGGGAAGATGCCTCACCCCACCCATCTGCACGATATTACACTGTCTTGCTCCGTTGTTAATGGCTCTGTTGTGTGTGGCTTCGTACCCTGAGCGAGTGAGTGCACGCAGTATGGCGCTGACTTTGGCAAGCATGTGATGTGATGTCTCCAGGTTCGATGACATGAGAGTCAGGATGCCTGCATGCATGTGCGCCCGCCAAGGGTAAAAATGAAGAGGAAAAAAGCATTGACTAAAACCAAACTTACTCAGGGTTGAATCCAAATTCACTGGCTGGCACTGGAACTGAATCCTGGCCCCTTATTTGATCCGTACGTCCAGGCCTCTCTTGCATGTGTCCAGTTCTAGAGTCAAAGAAGAAGAAGAAGAAGAAGAAGAAGAAGAAGACATTCTTGGTGAAAACCTTGGAGTTCGTTGTGCTGCTTGCTCTGTACTGCCGTCTCCCCGAAGTACCAATCAAATCTACTAGTAATAGCTAGGCTGCGGGGATGTCAATGTCTACCATCTTTATGTGAAGATTGATCCAACAATTATACTACTAGTAAACTTAGCCTACTACTACTAGTATATCTACTGCTACTCGTACTAAACGTGGCTAGCTATGTGTAATCCGGAGATGAGTTAACTAATTCCCCTCCGCGATTTGATCTGGCAATCCAGATACCATCTCGTGGAGGCCGGAGACGAGATGGCGCGCGAGCCAGCTTGGACGGATCGATCCGGCGTAGTACAGCTAGCGTCACGTCACCGGCATCGGCATGCATCCCCTCCCCGTGAAGTGATCATGTGCGGCAACGCTCCATCCATCGGCCACGGAGAAGATCCACGGACAATGACGTCCAGAGATTACTCCACCCACGAGCGCGTGTTCTATCCAAATAGAGCAGCTTTTTTCCGGCGGTGTTCTCCTTGTCTAACCAACTAGTAGTAACTAACTCGCCGATCAAAAGAGCACTTTTCAATGTACCAACATATGGTTGGATGGTTAGAGTGACAGTGGTATCCCTAGCTCATCAGGATTCAAGTCTTGCTGCTTGATGTGCGTGTGTACGTTCATATGAGTGAGTGTATGCGCGTATATATGAATGCATGCGTCTGTACTGTATTAAAAAAAATCTACTAGGTTTGTTTACCATGACGGTTGAGCCGCTTTGATATAAGATTTTTATAACCAGCGAGTGTTCGCTAGGATGACATGGCAAATGGAACGATTTTCATGGCAATTGACGATTGTCCGCTCAAGCAATCATGGCAAATTCATCCAGTTTAGTTTTCTTGTCAGAATTTGTCATGCTTCATGAAGGGATTTGCCATCCTCATGATGCCTAAAATGTCATATAAAACGTTCGTTTTGTGCCATGCCCTCCCAGTTAGCACAATAAAAAAAATATTAATGTGTACTCCAATGAAGACTTCAACTCTTTTCTCGCGAATACAAAAATAAAAGGTTTAATTCAATTATTACACTCACAACACATGCATTAAGCGTTTAAATACAATACAAATGATGATTAAGAGGAGATTCTACGTTTTTAAACCACGAAAGGCTTGGTTCATTTGGGTTGTAGATGCAACCTTCTCACCTTTCCTTTTGACGGCTCCTATCCCTAGACAGCGGCCTATATGTTTGTATTTTGTAACACAAAATCTTCAAAGCCTTTTAGCATATCAAATATGTTTATCTCCACTACTATTAAATGAGCAAGTTGAGGCGAAAACATTATATCTCAGTCACATATCCACCATCCGCCAATGCACCGGATTGCCCGGATATTTTATCACATCAAATTCATATATTTACTAACTAATTTTTATCATCTTCACAACACAATTTTTGCACCTTAATCACACCTTTATTACAAAACAAATCATCACACCATATATCACATAATTGCAAAAAAAACATCAGTCATCATCTCCACAACATCTTAATTAGGATCAATTATACCTTATCATCATGTAACTAAAAAAACATCAACCAAAGATCAAGTGTCGCACACCTCCCACCACTATATCTCCTCCTCTAAAACTGCTCCTGTCGGTGTCAAAACCGGCGGATCTCGGGTAGGGGGTCCCGAACTGTGCGTCTAGGCCGGATGGTAACAGGAGACAAGGGACGCGAAGTTTTACCCAGATTCGGGCCCTCTCGATGGAGGTAAAACCCTACGTCCTGCTTGATTAATATTGATGATATGGGTAGTACAAGAGTAGATCTACCACGGGATCGAGGAGGCTAAACCCTAGAAGCTAGCCTATGGTATGATTGTTGATGTGTATGTTGTCCTACGGACTAAAACCCTCCGGTTTATATAGACACGGGATAGGGTTAGGGTTACATAGAGTCGGTTACAATGGTAAGAGATCTAAATATCCGCATCGCCAAGCTTGCCTTCCACGTCAAGGAAAGTCCCTCCCGGACACGGGACGAAGTCTTCAATCTTGTATCTTCATAGTCCATGGGTCCGGCTGAAGGTATAGTCCGACTATCCGAACACCCCCTAATCCAGGACTCCCTCAGTAGCCCCTGAACCAGGCTTCAATGACGACGAGTCCGGCGCGCAGAATGTCTTCGGCATTGCAAGGCGGGTTCCTCCTCCAAGTACTTCGTAGAAGATTTTGAACACAAAGGTAGTGTCCGGCTCTGCAAAATAAGTTTCCACATATTGCCATAGAGAGAATAATATTTACACAAATCTAATCTGCTGACGTATTCCGTAGTGTGACACACCACGACCAAGCCTTTATCCGAGTCGTTTCATTATCCCACCTCAGCGCGTTATGCGAGGTGGTTTCCTTGGCACGTCTTGTCAAAGCAGAGATCGTGTCTCCTTATTTCGGGATTCTCATCAATACGGGTGTGGGTAACCCAACCGCTTCTAGGACTCCTAGATTATAGGAAAGTCCAAGCGGACACGGAGAGGACGCTTGATATTCACCCTCTTTATAAAGGGGACAAGGCTTTTATTTTTCCCTCCCGTGCTCAATCGAATCCTTCCCCCACCTCAAGCTCAAACGCCCGAAGTTCAGGTCAGATGCTCCGAACCTCCAGTCATGTCCGGATCTAGTCTTCAAGGCCGATGGGTGCCTTCCTCCGTCACGGAAGAAGACATCAAAAAGTTGAGGGAGGCCAGATATCTGACCGCCGAAATTTCGCATCGGCTGCCTCCCCGAGGGCAGGCCGTCCCTACCCCCGAACCCAACGAGAACGTCGTATTCGTCTCCCACTTCCTCCGAGGTCTAGGCCTTGCTCTGGATCCTTTCGTCAAGGGTTTGATGTTTTATTACGGGCTAGACTTCCACGATCTAGCTCCGGACTCCTTTCTTCATATCACGACATTTATTGTCGTATGCGAGGCCTTCCTCCGGGTTACCCCTCACTTTGGCATATGGCTCAAGACCTTTGAAGTGAAGCCGAAGATGATCGAGGGGCAACATGCGGCGTGTGGAGGTGCCTCAATACGTAAGATGATGGGAGCTACGTGGCCCAAAGGTTCCATCCCAGAGGTGTCTGAATTGTGGCAACAGGAGTGGTTCTACATCACGGCTCCTAGAAGCGCCAAGTGGGCGGCCGCCCCTATTTTCCGCTCGGGCCCTCCACCACAACTGATGTCATGGATCAGCAGGGGTCTGAGCTGGGGTCCAGCCAAGGACGTGCCTATACTGCAAAGCCGCATTCGCGATCTTTTCAATGGAGATTTCAGTTTGGTTGCGGTAATACAAGTTATGCTGGTTCGTCAAGTCCAGCCTTGCAAACGCCGGCCCCTTCGCCTATGGGAGTTCAATCCCGAGGGACCGCATGTCATTCAAGATTTTCTCGGCCTGACGCACGAGGAGATGTACAAGTCATTCTTCGGACCTCAGGTGGAGTGTCCGGAAATCACCAAGGACGTGGGCCTGAGTAGTAACCCTGCCGCCAAACAGGTAAGGCATCTTCCGGCCGAACATACTATCTCTCCTTTGTTACGAAGTTATTTCTGAGAGTTCGCCTTTTGACCAGGACTGGCTAACAAAGGCGAAGTTGATTCGGTGTTCGGCCCCCCTCCCTGAGGGTTTGGAAAATCCGGTATTGGAAAAGCTGCTCCAGTCCGCACCTTGCCCGGAGCCCTTAAAGGAAGATACTGTGGAGGGCAATGCGGGCGGACGCGGGCCCCCAACACTGCCCATTCTAGCCGAGGGAGCGAGTGTCTCCATGAAGGAAGACGACCAGAAGAGGAAAAGGACTGCGCCCGGGGATTCGGAAGCCGAAACTTCCAAACGGGAGAAGAAGTCTCCCACAGAGGGTCCTACCTTGGGGGGCGCCGTTGCCGCACAAAGTCCGCGGGGGGATCAATTCTCCCGTGAGTCGTAAGTGACCCGAAATACTTTAATAGTACAGATATGCCATTTTTTTTCTTCTGAGAAGATAACCACCACATATATTTTTGCAGTTTGGGCCTTAGCCCCTCTCAAATGAGCTCGTCTTCGTGGGATCTTCTTCCAGAGATGATGGAGAGCAAAACGCCTCCTCCGGACTCCTCCGCTCCGGAAGTGGGCGACCCTGAAGTGTCGTCACGGAGGGCCTCTCCGAGTCCGGTGAGGCCAGAAGATAATCCCATTGACCCCCGAAGCTCCCAGTGTCCGGCTCCCAAACAGAGTAGACAAAAGAGTCCGGCACCGTCTAGTGTGCGATCGGACGTTCTGAGGGAGTTGGTGAGGGAGCGGCCATCTCAGATGAACACCGTGTGCTGATGAATACGGTGATGGAGAGAATATCGTCCGCTGAAAGCAGATTGCATGAAGCTTTTATGAGTCTACTGACAGGCTTTGAGGTACGTAAAAGAATGTATGATAGTCCTGCACATGCTAGGTGTGCCCTGTGTAGATAGTAGCCCCTGAGACTCTGGTTGTCGTCGGAAACGACGACGAACAAAGGATCATATTCTTCGGTAATAACCATACTGCCTCTATGTGCAGGTGATGGAAGCTCCGGTGGCTAGCCGGACTAGCGAATTTTCCCATTTAGAACGGCAGTTGGATGCGGCAGACGCCGACATCGAGCTTGTTAACAAAAGGCTTGACGAGGCACAGGGTAAGTGTCATTATCTGGTAAACATCACATAGGAAGAGCAGCATGATGCCAGTATCTTTAATATGTTGTGACTGTAGATGGAGCTGCCACTGTTGAAGCCTTGCGGGCAGAACTTGCCCGAGCCAAGGAACAAGCGAGGTTGGGTAATGCGGCTGCTTTGAAGGCGGCCGAAGAGTTGCAAGCCGAGAAGGCCGCACATGGCGAGAGCCGAGACAATATGGCCAAGATGGCCATAGAATTAAAAGCCGCTACCGGCCGTTGCCGGGTTCTTGAAAAGGAAAACCAGGCGAAGGCATCGAACCTTGAGAAGGCTGCTGCGACGAGAAAGGACCTCCGCTCTGCTATGAGGGCAAAGAAGGAGGAGCTGCGGGAAGCCGGGGATATTGTAGCTGGGAAATCCTTTATGTTGCGGAGGAAGTTCGGAGATCCACGGTATGCCCCTCTGGATCGGCTGTGGAGCTCGGAGGATGTATATATGGATTTGGCGGCGAGCGCTACCGATGCGGCCAAGTACTTCCAGGGTCAGATGGACCGTGGAGTAGACCAGCTATTTTGGAGACAATTCCATACTCCCGAGCGTCCACTTTCATTGACTGGCCAATTAGCCGAATGGGCCGAACTAAATAGGTTGTCTGGACTCTCCATGAGGTCCGTTGTGGATCAGCTATGGCCGGAAAGGTCAAAACCAAACAGCTATTTCAGCTTGGTGCAGCAGTTCCTTGACGTGGTGCCGCACATTAATGCGATGAAGAGGTCGGCGTGCATAGAGGGCACACGGATGGCCTTTGCCCGTGTTAAGGCATACTGGGCGGAGATGGATGCTACCAATGTTGCAGCGCGGGATTCGGCTATAGGTCGAAAGGCTGCTGAGCACTACTTTGAAGAAGTTCTTGAGGGTGCCCGTTTGATAGAGACCCAGTGCTCAAAAAACATTATGTTTGAGTGATATGTAATCTCATTGTAAGCGAAATGCTTTTATAAATTTTTATAAGGCTATTTTTATACTTTTGCCTCAAAGTAATATGATGCCTCCTAGGCGACTGTTTATGTATACATGTGTATAACCTGAAAGATTGCAGTCGTCGGCTTCAGCCCCCACACATATAATGCGGAGGTGCTCGCAAAAACACGCGTTCACACTTAACCCAACGTCTTGGTCCTATTAAGGAGGTGATAGCGGAGCGAGCGAGGCAACCGGACTATAATGCTTTAGCACTTTCACTTAGCCATAGGAGTTTGACAGTGGGGCTACTAGATAGCCCCTGGTGGCTCCGCACTCTCCCGGTTCCGGGGTGCGTACATGCCTGGCCGGAAAACGGCCCTTCATTAAGGCGGAGGAATTCTAACATTCCCACAGGTCATCGAGTGGTTGACCAGTCTCACGCTATATCATGACAGTCAGTTTTCGGCTTTCTCTACCGAGGTGCTCTTCTGGATGAATCGGGGCACAATCGCAGTAGTTCTCCTGGTGCTACCTTAGCCGGTAAAGAGGAACGTAAGGCACCAAAACACAGGAGCCGGGCAAACCCAACATTTGACCAAAGACAATGATTCGGAGCTGATGCATATAGGGCCAAACTCGCGACGCCGAACACTCCCTAAGGTATTCGGTCTTTGTGGTATAAACCGGGCCTAAATAATGGCCTTTCTAAGAAGCCCCTTGTGTCCAGGTACGTGCATTGTTCTGGCGTGACCACATGCCAAGACGTCAGCATCCTTCTCAACGGTGGATATTGAAGGAAATATGCCCTAGAGACAATAATAAAGTTATTATTTATTTCCTTATTTCATGATAAATGTTTATTATTAATCATGCTAGAATTGTATTAACCAGAAACATAATACATGTGTGAATACGTAGACAAACAGAGTGTCACTAGTATGCCTCTACTTGACTAGCTCGTTAATCAAAGATGGTTATGTTTCCTAACCATAGACAAAGAGTTGTTATTTGATTAACGGGATCACATCATTAGGAGAATGATGTGATTGACTTGACCCATTCCGTTAGCTTAGCACTCGATCGTTTAGTATGTTGCTATTGCTTTCTTCATGACTTATACATGTTCCTATGACTATGAGATTATGCAACTCCCGTTTGCCGGAGGAACACTTTGTGTGCTACCAAACGTCACAACGTAACTGGGTGATTATAAAGGAGCTCTACAGGTGTCTCCAAAGGTACATGTTGGGTTGGCGTATTTCGAGATTAGGATTTGTCACTCCGATTATCGAAGAGGTATCTCTAGGCCCTCTCGGTAATGCACATCACATAAGCCTTGCAAGCATTTCAACTAATGAGTTAGTCGCGAGATGATGTATTATGGAACAAGTAAAGAGACTTGCCGGTAACGAGATTGAACTAGGTATTAAGATACCGACGATCGAATCTCGGGCAAGTAACATACCGATGACAAAGGGAACAAAGTATGTTGTTATGCGGTCTGACCGATAAAGATCTTCGTAGAATATGTAGGAGCCAATATGAGCATCTAGGTTCCGCTATTGGTTATTGACCGGAGACGTGTCTCGGTCATGTCTACATTGTTCTCGAACCCGTAGGGTCCGCACGCTTAAGGTTTCGATGACAGTTATATTATGAGTTTATGAGTTTTGATGTACCGAAGGAGTTCAGAGTCCCGGATGAGATCGGGGACATGACAAGGAGTCTCGAAATGGTCGAGGCGTAAAGATCGATATATTGGACGACTATATTCGGACATCGGAAAGGTTCCGAGTGGTTCGGGTATTTTTCGGAGTACCGGGGAGTTACGGGAATACGGGAGAAGAAGTATATGGGCCTTATTGGGCTTTAGGGGAGAGGAAGAGGCAGGCCGCGCGCCCCCCATTGACTAGCCCGAATTGGACTAGGGGGAGGGGCGGCGCCCCCTCCTTCCTTCTCTTCCCTCTTCCCCTTCCTTGTCTCCTACTCCTACTACTTGGAAGGACTCCTAGTTGGACTAGGAAAGGGGGAATCCTACTCCCGATGGGAGTAGGACTCCCCTAGGGCGCGCCATAGAGAGGGCCGGCCCTCCCCTCCTCCACTCCTTTATATACGGGGGCAGGGGCACCCCATAGAGACACAAGTTGATCTTCGTGATCATTCTCTTAGCCGTGTGCGGTGCCCCCCTCCACCATACTCCTCGATAATATTGTAGCGGTGCTTAGGCGAAGCCCTGCAACGGTAGAACATCAAGATCGTCACCACACCGTCGTGCTGACGGAACTCTTCCCCGACACTTTGCTGGATCGGAGTCCGGGGATCGTCATCGAGCTGAACGTGTGCTAGAACTCGGAGGTGTCGTAGTTTCGGTGCTTGATCGGTCGGGACGTGAAGATGTACGACTACATCAACCGCGTTGTGCTAACGCTTCCACTTCCGGTCTACGAGGGTACATAGACAACACTCTCCCCTCTCGTTGCTATGAATCACCATGATCTTGCGTGTGCATAGGAATTTTTTTGAAATTACTACGTTCTCCAACAGTGGTATCAGAGCCAGGTTTTATGCGTTGATGTTGTGCATGAGTAGAACACAAGTGAGTTGTGGGCGATATAAGTCATACTTCTTACCAGCATGTCATACTTTGGTTCGGCGGTATTGTTGGATGAAGCGGCCCGGACCGACATTACGCGTACGCTTACGCGAGACTGGTTCTACCGACGTGCTTTGCACACAGGTGGCTGGCGGGTGTCAGTTTCTCCAACTTTAGTTGAACCGAGTGTGGCTATGCCCGGTCCTTGCGAAGGTTAAAACAACACCAACTTGACAAACTATCGTTGTGGTTTTTATGCGTAGGTAAGAATGGTTCTTGCTAAGCCCGTATCAGCCATGTAAAATTTGCAACAACAAAGTAGAGGGCGTCTAACTTTTTTTTGCAGGGCATGTTGTGATGTGATATGGTCAAGACGTGATGAGTTATAAGTTTTTGTATAAGATGATCATGTTTTGTTGAAGTTATCAGCAATTAGCAAAAGCCTTATGGTCGTCTCTTTATTGCATAAGATGCAAGCGCCAAATAATTGCTTTACTTTATCGCTATGCGATAGCAATAGTTGCAAGAGCAATAGTTGGCGAGACGTCCACATGATGACACATTGATATAGATCAAGATGATGAAGATCATGGTGTCCTGCCGGTGACGATAGAGATCATGACAGTACTTTGGAGATGGAGATCAAAGGCGCAAGATGATGATGGCCATATCATGTCACATATTTTGATTGCATATGATGTTTATCTTTTTATACATCTTATTTTGCTTAGTTTGATGGTAGCATTTTAAGATGATCTCTCACTAATTATCAAGAAGTGTTCTCCCTGAGTATGCACTATTGTGAAAGTTCTTCGTGCTGAGACACCACGTGATGATCGGGTGTGATAGGCTCTACGTTCAAATACAACGGGTGCAAAACAGTTGCACACGCGGAATACTCAGGTTATACTTGACGAGCCAAGCATATACAGATATGGCCTCGGAACACGGAGACCGAAAGGTCGAGCGTGAATCATATAGTAGATATGATCAACATAGTGATGTTCACCCTTGAAACTACTCCATCTCACGTGATGATCGGACATGGTTTAGTTGATATGGATCACGTGATCACTTAGAAGATTAGAGGGATGTCTATCTAAGTGGGAGTTCTTAAGTAATATGATTACTTGAACTTAAATTTATTATGAACTTAGTCCTGGTAGTATTTTGCAAATTATGTTGTAGGTCAATAGCTCGCGTTGTTGCTTTCAAATGTTTATTTTGATATGTTCCTAGAGAAAATTGTGTTGAAAGATATTAGTAGCAATGATGCGGATTGGATCCGTGATCTAAGGTTTATCCTCATTGCTGCACAGAAGAATTATGTCCTTGATGCACCACTAGGTGACAGACCTATTGCAGGAGCAGATGCAGACGTTATGAACGTGTGGCTAGCTCAATATGATGACTACTTGATAGTTTAGTGCACCATGCTTAACAGCTTAGAATCGGGACTTCAAAGACGTTTTGAACGTCATGGACCATATGAGATGTTCCAGTAGTTGAAGTTAATATTTCAAGCAAATACCCGAGTTGAGAGATATGAAATTTCCAACAAGTTCTATAGCTAAAAGATGGAGGAGAATCGCTCAACTAGTGAGCATGTGCTCAGATTGTCTGGGTACTACAATCACTTGAATCAAGTGGGAGTTAATCTTCCAGATAAAATAGTGATTGACAGAATTCTCTAGTCACCATCACCAAGTTAGTAGAACTTCATGATGAACTATGATATGCAAGGGATAACAGAAACGATTCCCAAGCTCTTCGTAATGCTGAAATCAACGAAGGTAGAAATCAAGAAAAACATCAAGTGTTGATGGTTGACAAGACCACTAATTTCAAGAAAAGGGCAAAGGGAAGAAAGGGAACTTCAAGAAGAATGACAAGCGAGTTGCTGCTCAAGTGAAGAAGCCCAAGTCTGGACCTAAGCCTGAGACTAAGTGCTTCTACTGCAAAGGAACTGGTCACTGGAAGCGGAACTACCTCAAGTATTTGGCGGATAAGAAGGATGGCAAAGTGATCAAATGTATATTTGATATACAGATTATTGATGTGTATTTTACTAGTGTTCATAGCAACCCCTCAGTATTTGATACTGGTTCAGTTGCTAAGAGTAGTAACTCGAAACGGGAGTTGCAGAATGAACAGAAACTAGTTAAGGGTGAAGTGACGATGTGTGTTGGAAGTAGTTCCAAGATTGATATGATCATCATCGCACACTCCCTATACTTTCGGGATTAGTGTTGAACCTAAATAAGTGTTATTTGGTGTTTGCGTTGAGCATGAATATGATTTGATCATGTTTATTGCAATACGATTATTCATTTAAGTTAGAGAATAATTGTTGTTCTGTTTACATGAATAAAACCTTATATGGTTACACACCCAATGAAAATGGTTCATTAGATCTTGATCATAGTGATACACATATTCATAATATTGAAGCCAAAAAATGCAAAGTTAATAATGATAGTGCAACTTATTTGTGGCGCTGCCGTTTAGGTCATATTGGTGTAAAACGCATGAAGAAACTCCATGCTGATGGACTTTTGGAATCACTTGATGCTTGCGAACCATGCCTCATGGGCAAGATGACTAAGACTCCGTTCTCCGGAACAATGGAGCGAGCAACTGACTTATTGGAAATAATACATACTGATGTATGCGATCCGATGTGTGTTGGAGCTCGCGGCGGGTATCGTTGTTTTCTGACCTTCACAGATGATTTGAGCAGATATGGGTATATCTACTTGATGAAACATACGTCTGAAACATTTGAAAAATTCAAAGAATTTCAGAGTGAAGTGGAAAATCATTGTAACAAGAAAATAAAGTTTCTACGATCTGATCGTGGAGAAGAGTATTTGAGTTACGAGTTTGGTCTTCAGTTAAAACAATGTGAAATAGTTTCACTACTCACGCCGCGTGGAACACCACAACATAATGGTGTGTGCGAACGTCATAACCGTACTTTATTGGATATAGTGCAATCTATGATGTTTCTTACCGATTTATCACTATCATTTTGGGGGTTATGCATTAAAGACAGCTGCATTCACGTTAAAAAGGGCACCATCTAAGTCCGTTGAGACGACACAATCTGAACTGTGGTTTGGCAAGAAACCAAAGTTGTCGTTTCTTAAAGTTTGGGGTTGTGATGCTTATATGAAAAAGTTTCATCCTAATAAGCTCAAACCCAAATCGGAGAAATATGTCTTCATAGGATACCCAAAGGAGACTGTTGGGTACACCTTCTATCACAAATCCGAAGGCAAGACTTTTGTTGCTAAATTCGGAGTTTTTTCTAGAGAAGGAGTTTCTCTCAAAAGAAGTGAGTGGGAGGAAAGTAGAACTTGATGAGGTAACTGTACCTGCTCCCTTATTGGAAAGTAGTTCGTCACAGAAAACGGTTTCTGTGACACCTACACCAATTAGTGAGGAAGTTAATGATGATGATTATGAAACTTCAGATCAAGTTATTACTGAACCTCGTAGATCAACCAGAGTAAGATCCGCACCAGAGTGGTACGGTAATCCTGTTCTGGAAATCATGCTACTAGATCATGATGAACCTACGAACTATGAAGAAGCAATGGTGAGCCCAGATTCCGCAAAATGGCTTGAAGCTATGAAATCTGAGATGGGATCCATGTATGAAAACAAAGTATGGACTTTGGTTGACTTGCCCGATGATCGGCAAGCAATTGAAAATAAATGGATCTTCAAGAGGAAGACGGACACTGATAGTAGTGTTACTATCTACAAAGCTAGAATTGTCGCAAAAAGGTTTTCGACAAGTTCAAGATGTTGACTACGATGAGAGTTTCTCACTCGTATCTATGCTTAAGTCTGTCCGAATCATGTTAGCAATTGCCGCATTTTATGAAATCTGGCAAATGGATAAACAAAGCTGCATTCCTTAATGGATTTCTTAAAAAGAGTTGTATATGATGCAACTAGAAGGTTCTGTCAATCCTAAAAGTGTTAACAAAATATGCAAGCTCCAGCGATCCATCTGTGGACTGGTGCAAGCATCTCAGAGTTGGAATATGCGCGTTGATGAGATGATCAAAGTATATAGTTTTATACAGACTTGTGGTGAAGCCTGTATTTACAAGAAAGTGAGTGGGAGCACTACAACATTTCTGACAAGTATATATGAATGACATATTATTGATCGGAAATAATGTAGAATTATTCTGCAAAGCATAAAGGAGTGTTTAAAAGAAGTTTTTCAAAGAAAGACCTCAACGAAGCTGCTTACATATTAAGCATCAAGATCTATATAGATAGATCAAGACGCTTGGTAAGTTTTTTCAATGAATACATACCTTGACAATATTTTGAAGTAGTTTAAAATGGAACAATCAAAGAAAAGAGTTCTTGGCTGTGTTACAAGGTGTGAAAATTGAGTAAGACTCAAAGCCCGACCACGGCAGAAGATAGAAAGAGAATGAAAGTCATTCCCTATGCCTCAACCATAGATTCTATAAAGTATGCCATGCTGTGTACTAGATCTATTGTATACCCTACACTGTGTTAAGCGAGGGAATACAATAGTGATCTAGGAAGTAGATCACTGGACAGCGGTCAAAATTATCCTTAGTGAAAGAAGGGTATGTTTCTCGATTATGGACATAACAAAAATTTTCATCGTAAAGGGTTACGTCGATACAAATATTTGACACCGATCTGGATGACTCTAAGTCTCGATCTAGATACATATTGAAAGTGGGAGCAATTAGCTAGAGTAGCTCCGTGCAGAGCATTGTTGACATAGATATTTGCAAAATACTTACGGATCTAAATATAACAGGTCCGTTGATTAAAATTATCTCACAAGAAAAACATGATCACACCTTAGTACTCTTTGGGTGTTAATCACATAGCGATGTGAACTAGATTACTGACTCTAGTAAACCCTTTGGGTGTTGGTCACATATCGATGTGAACTATGGGTGAACCACATAAAGATGTGAACTATTGATGTTAGATCACATGGCGATGTGAACTAGATTATTGATTCTAGTGCAAGTGGGAGACTGAAGGAAATATGCCCTAGAGGCAATAATAAAGTTATTATTTATTTCCTTATTTCATGATAAATGTTTATTATTCATGCTAGAATTGTATTAACTGGAAACATAATACATGTGTGAAAACATAGACAAACAGAGTGTCACTAGTATGCCTCTACTTGACTAGCTCGTTAATCAAAGATGGTTATGTTTCCTAACCATAGACAAAGAGTTGTTATTTGATTAATGGGATCACATCATTAGGAGAATGATGTGATTGACTTGACCCATTCCGTTAGCTTAGCACTCGATCGTTTAGTATGTTGCTATTGCTTTCTTCATGACTTATACATGTTCCTATGACTATGAGATTATGCAACTCCCGTTTGCCGGAGGAACACTTTGTGTGCTACCAAACGTCACAACGTAACTGGGTGATTATAAAGGAGCTCTACAGGTGTCTCCAAAGGTACATGTTGGGTTGGCGTATTTCGAGATTAGGATTTGTCACTCCGATTGTCGAAGAGGTATCTCTAGGCCCTCTCGGTAATGCACATCACATAAGCCTTACAAGCATTTCAACTAATGAGTTAGTCGCGAGATGATGTATTATGGAACGAGTAAAGAGACTTGCCGGTAACGAGATTGAACTAGGTATTAAGATACCGACGATCGAATCTCGGGCAAGTAACATACCGATGACAAAGGGAACAAAGTATGTTGTTATGCGGTCTGACCGATAAAGATCTTCGTAGAATATGTAGGAGCCAATATGAGCATCCAGGTTCCGCTATTGGTTATTGACCGGAGACGTGTCTCGGTCATGTCTACATTGTTCTCGAACCCGTAGGGTCCGCACGCTTAAGGTTTCGATGACAGTTATATTATGAGTTTATGAGTTTTGATGTACCGAAGGAGTTCAGAGTCCCGGATGAGATCGGGGACATGACGAGGAGTCTCGAAATGGTCGAGACGTAAAGATCGATATATTGGACGACTATATTCGGACATCGGAAAGGTTCCGAGTGGTTCGGGTATTTTTCGGAGTACCGGGGAGTTACGGGAATACGGGAGAAGAAGTATATGGGCCTTATTGGGCTTTAGGGGAGAGGAAGAGGCAGGCCGCGCGCCCCCCCATTGACTTGTCCGAATTGGACTAGGGGGAGGGGCGGCGCCCCCTCCTTCCTTCTCTTCCCTCTTCCCCTTCCTTGTCTCCTACTCCTACTACTTGGAAGGACTCCTAGTTGGACTAGGAAAGGGGAAATCCTACTCCCGGTGGGAGTAGGACTCCCCTAGGGCACGCCATAGAGAGGGCCGACCCTCCCCTCCTCCACTCCTTTATATATGGGGGCAGGGGCACCCCATAGAGACACAAGTTGATCTTCGTGATCGTTCTCTTAGCCGTGTGCGGTGCCCCCCTCCATCATACTCCTCGATAATATTGTAGCGGTGCTTAGGCGAAGCCCTGCGACGGTAGAACATCAAGATCGTCACCACGCCGTCGTGCTGACGGAACTCTTCCCCGACACTTTGCTGGATCGGAGTCCGGGGATCGTAATCGAGCTGAACGTGTGCTAGAACTCGGAGGTGCCGTAGTTTCGATGCTTGATCGGTCGGGCCGTGAAGAAGTACGACTACATCAACCGCGTTGTGCTAACGCTTCTGCTTCCGGTCTACGAGGGTACGTAGACAACACTCTCCCCTCTCGTTGCTATGCATCACCATGATCTTGCGTGTGCGTAGGAATTTTTTTGAAATTACTACGTTCTCCAACAGATATGTATCAACAAGAGATAGTAAAAAAGGTTTACACAGGGTCTTAATCTAAAAAGAATCCTTGGAGCGGGTCCCTGCTGCACGTCTGCGCCTGTGTCTCCGTTGTGTCGTATCCTGGACGGGTGTAGCACGATGATCGTCTGTAAAAGAGAGGAAGTTAAGTGAAAAAGTTGTCGTGCAAAAGGATAGTTTTTAAAGAAACCATGTATAATTCAAGATGATAAGAAATTGCCACTTGTCTGCGCGCGTTGAGCCCCTTGTATTGACAAATAGGGGTGTGACCACTTATTTCCGTATAAATAGCGGCGCCGGACTTGACTAGTTGTATCTGAGGTCTTGACGACCTATTGGATGCTTTCGTTTGTCCGGGCGCCTTTAGTGTGCGGCGGCCAAGGCAGCCTCACTCTCTTCGGCGCGTAGAGATCGCTTGATATTTCCGTGCACTGTAATGATGCCACGTGGACCGGGCATCTTGAGTGTGAGGGAGGCGTAGTGTGGTATTGCATTAAAGCGAGCGAAAGCTTCTCGTCCGAGCAGTGCTTGATAGCCACTTTGGAACAGAGCGATGTGGAAAGTTAAATGCTCACGACGGAAGTTATCGGAGGAGCCGAATGTAACTTGTAGTAGGAGGGAGCCCGTACAACGAGCCCCTGGGCCTGGCGTTACTCCTTTGATGGTAGTATTGCTATGGCGGATTTGTGTTGGGTCTAGCCTCATCCCGCGGATTGTATCCTGATATATTAGGTTTAGGCTACTGCCGCCGTCCATCAAGACCCTTGTGAAGTGATATCCGCCAATTACTGGGTCTAATACCAGGGCAGCCCCTCCTGTGTGTCGGATACCTGCTGAGTAATCGCGATAGTCGAAAGTGATCGGTTGAGATGACCAGTGGCAGGACTTCGCGGTGACAGGCACTTGGGTATATTTGTTGGAAATATGCCCTAGAGGCAATAATAAAAGGATTATTATTATATTTCCTTGTTCATGATGATTTTCTTTTATTCATGCTATAATTGTGTGATCCGGAAATCGTAATACATGTGTGAATACATAGACACCAACATGTCCCTAGTAAGCCTCTAGTTGACTAGCTCGTTGATCAACAGATAGTCATGGTTTCCTGACTATGGACATTGGATGTCATTGATAACGAGATCACATCATTAGGAGAATAATGTGATGGACAAGACCCAATCCTAAACATAGCACAACATCGTATAGTTCGTTTGCTAGAGTTTTTCCAATGTCAAGTATCTTTGCCTTAGACCATGAGATCATGTAACTCCCGGATACCGTAGGAATGCTTTTAGTGTACCAAACGTCACAACGTAACTGGGTGACTATAAAGGTATACTACGGTATCTCCGAAAGTGTCTGTTGGGTTGACACGGATCAAGACTGGGATTTGTCACTTCGTATGACGGAGAGGTATCTCTGGGCCCACTCGATGATGCATCATCATAATGAGCTCAAAGTGACCAAGTGTCTGGTCACGGGATCATGCATTACGGTACGAGTAAAGTGACTTGCCGGTAACGAGATTGAACGAGGTATTAGGATACCGACGATCGAATCTCGGGCAAGTAACGTACCGATTGACAAAGGGAATTGTATACGAGGTTGCTTGAATCCTCGACATCGTGGTCCATCCGATGAGATCATCGAGGAGCATGTGGGAGCCAACATGGGTATCCAGATCCTGCTGTTGGTTATTGACCGGAGAGCCGTCTCGGTCATGTCTACATGTCTCCCGAACCCGTAGGGTCTACACACTTAAGATTCGGTGACGCTAGGGTTGTAGAGATATGAATATGCAGTAAACCGAAAGTTGTTCGGAGTCCCGGATGAGATCCCGGACGTCACAAGGAGTTCCGGAATGGTCCGGAGGTGAAGAATTATATATAGGAAGTGCAGTTTCGGCCATCGGAAGAGTTTCGGGGGTCACCGGTATTGTACCGGGACCACCGGATGGGTCCCGGGGGTCCATCGGGTGGGGCCACCCATCCCGGAGGGCCCCATGGGCTGAAGTGGGGAGGGGAACTAGCCCATAGTGGGCTGGTGCGCCCCCCTTGGCCCACCCCCTGCGCCTAGGTTTGGAAACCCTAGGGGGGGGCGCCCCACTTGCCTTGGGGGCCACTCCACCCTTGGCCACCGCCCCCTAGGAGATCCCATCTCCTAGAGCCGGCGCCCCCTCTTGGGGAGCCTATATAAAGGGGGGGAGGGAGGGGCAGCCGCACCCTTGACTCTTGGCGCCTCCCTCTCCCTTGCTACACCTCTCCCTCTCGCAGAAGAACGACGAAGCCCTGCTGCGGTGACTGCTGCATCCACCACCACGCCGTCGTGCTGCTGGATCTTCATCAACCTCACCTTCCCCCTTGCTGGATCAAGAAGGAGGAGACGTCACGCTGACCGTACGTGTGTTGAACGCGGAGGTGGCGTCCGTTCGGCGCTAGGATCTCCGGTGATTTGGATCACGTCGAGTACGACTCCCTCATCCCCGTTCTCTTGAACGCTTCCGCTCGCGATCTACAAAGATATGTAGATGCAATCCGATCACTCATTGCTAGATGAACTCATAGATGGATCTTGGTAAAACCGTAGGAAATTTTTTGTTTTCTGCAACGTTCCCCAACAGTGGCATCATGAGCTAGGTCTATGCGTAGTTCTCTTTGCACAAGTAGAACACAATTTTTTGTGGGCGTAGATGTTGTCAACTTTCTTGCCGCTACTAGTCTTATTTTGCTTCAGCGGTATTGTGGGATGAAGTGGCCCAGACCAACCTTACACGTACGCTTATGTGAGACCGGTTCCATCGACTAACCTGCACTAGTTGCATAAGGTGGCTGGCGGGTGTCTGTCTCTCCCACTTTAGTTGGAGCGGATTCGATGAAAAGGGTCCTTATGAAGGGTAAATAGAAGTTGACAAATCATGTTGTGGCTTTAACGTAGGTAAGAAAACGTTCTTGCTAGAACCCTCTTGCAGCCACGTAAAACTTGCAACAACAATTAGAGGACGTCTAACTTGTTTTTGCAGCAAGTGTTTTGTGATGTGATGTGGCCAAAGTTATGATGAATGATGAATGATACATGTGATGTATGAGATCATGTTCTTGTAATAGGAATCACGACTTGCATGTCGATGAGTATGACAACCGGCAGGAGCCATAGGAGTTGTCTTTATTTTTTGTATGACCCGCGTGTCATTGAGAAACGCCATGTAAATTACTTTACTTTATTTCTAAACGTGTTAACCATAGTAGTAGAAGTAATAGTTGGCGAGCAACTTCATGGAGACACGATGATGGAGATCATGGTGTCATGCCGGTGACAAGATGATCATGGAGCCCCAAGATGGAGATCAAAGGAGCTATGTGATATTGGCCATATCATGTCACTATTATTATTTGATTGCATGTGATGTTTATCATGTTTTACATCTTGTTTACTTAGAACGACGGTAGTAAATAAGATGATCCCTTATAATAATTTCAAGAAAGTGTTCCCCCTAACTGTGCACCGTTGCGACAATTCGTTGTTTCGAAGCACCACGTGATGATCGGGTGTGATAGATTCCAACGTTCACATACAACGGGTGTAAGACAGATTTCCACATGCAAATACTTAGGTTGACTTGACGAGCCTAGCATGTACAGACATGGCCTTGGAACACAGAAGACCGAAAGGTCGAGCATGAGTCGTATAGAAGATACGATCAACATGAAGATGTTCACCGATGTTGACTAGTCCATCTCACGTGATGATCGGACACGGCCTAGTTAACTCGGATCATGTTATACTTAGATGACTGGAGGGATGTCTATCTGAGTGGGAGTTCATTGAATAATTTGATTAGATGAACTTAATTATCATGAACTTAGTCTAAAACCTTTACAACATGTCTTGTAGATCAAATGGCCAACGTTGTACTCAACTTCAACGCGTTCCTAGAGAAAACCAAGCTGAAAGACGATGGCAGCAACTATACGGACTGGGTCCGGAACCTGAGGATCATCCTCATAGCTGCCAAGAAAGATTATGTCCTACAAGCATCGCTAGGTGAAGCACCTGCTCTCCCTGCAGAACAAGACGTTATGAACGCTTGGCACACACGTTCCGATGATTACTCCCTTGTTCAGTGCGGCATGCTTTACAGCTTAGAACCGGGGCTCCAAAAGCGTTTTGAGAGACACGGAGCATATGAGATGTTCGAAGAGCTAAAAATGGTTTTTCAAGCTCATGCCCGGGTCGAGAGATATGAAGTCTCCGACAAGTTCTTCAGCTGTAAGATGGAGGAAAACAGTTCTGTCAGTGAGCACATACTCACTATGTCTGGGTTACATAACCGCTTCACTCAGCTGGGAGTTAATCTCCCGGATGACGCGGTCATTGATAGAATCGTTCAGTCGCTTCCACCGAGCTACAAGAGCTTTGTGATGAACTTCAATATGCAAGGGATGGAAAAGACCATTCCTGAAGTATTTGCAATGCTGAAATCAGCAGAGGTAGAAGTCAAAAAGGAACATCAAGTGTTGATGGTGAATAAAACCACTAAGTTCAAGAAAGGCAAGGGTACAAATAACTTCAAGAAGGATGGCAAGGGAGTTGTCGCGCCCGGTAGGCAAGCTGCCGGGAAGAACCCAAAGAATGGACTCAAGCCCGAGACTGAGTGCTTTTATTGCAAGGGAAATGGTCGCTGGAAGCGGAACTGCCCCAAATACTTAGCGGACAAGAAGGCCGGCATCACGAAAGGTATATGTGATATACATGTAATTGATGTGTACCTTACCAGTACTCGTAGTAGCTCCTGGGTATTTGATACCGGTGCAGTTGCTCACATTTGTAACTCAAAGCAGGAGCTGCAGAATAAGCGGAGACTGGCGAAGGACGAGGTGACGATGCGCGTCGGGAATGGTTCCAAGGTCGATGTGATCGCCGTCGGCACGCTATCTCTACATTTACCTACGGGATTAGTTCTAAACCTCAATAATTGTTATTTAGTGCCAGCTTTGAGCATGAACATTGTATCAGGATCTCGTTTAATTCGAGATGGCTACTCATTTAAATCCGAGAATAATGGTTGTTCTATTTATATGAGAGATATGTTTTATGGTCATGCTCCAATGGTGAATGGTTTATTCTTAATGAATCTCGAGCGTAATGTTACACATATTCATAGTGTGAATACCAAAAGATGTAAAGTTGATAATGATAGTCTCACATACTTGTGGCACTGCCGCCTTGGTCACATAGGTGTCAAACGCATGAAGAAGCTCCATGCAGATGGACTTTTAGAGTCTCTTGATTACGAATCGTTTGACACATGTGAACCATGCCTCATGGGTAAAATGACCAAGACTCCGTTCTCAGGAACAATGGAGCGAGCAACCAACTTATTGGAAATCATACATACTGATGTGTGCGGTCCAATGAGTGTTGAGGCTCGCGGTGGCTATCGTTATGTTTTCATCCTCACTGATGACTTGAGTAGATATGGGTATGTCTATTTAATGAAACACAAGTCTGAGACCTTTGAAAAGTTCAAGGAATTTCAGAGTGAGGTTGAGAATCAATGTGACAGGAAAATCAAGTTCTTGCGATCAGGTCGTGGGGGAGAATACTTGAGTCACGAATTTGGCACACACTTAAGAAAATGTGGAATAGTTTCACAACTCACGCCGCCTGGAACACCTCAGCGTAATGGTGTGTCCGAACGTCGTAATCGCACTCTATTAGATATGGTGCGATCTATGATGTCTCTTACCGATTTACCGCTATCATTTTGGGGCTATGCTTTAGAGACTGCCGCATTCACTTTAAATAGGGCCCCGTCGAAATCCGTTGAGACGACACCATATGAATTATGGTTTGGGAAGAAACCTAAGTTGTCGTTTCTAAAAGTTTGGGGATGCGATGCTTATGTCAAGAAACTTCAACCTGAAAAGCTCGAACCCAAGTCGGAAAAATGCGTCTTCATAGGATACCCTAAAGAAACTATTGGGTATAACTTCTACCTCAGATCCGAAGGCAAGATCTTTGTTGCCAAGAATGGATCCTTTCTAGAGAAAGAGTTTCTCTCGAAAGAAGTAAGTGGGAGGAAAGTAGAACTTGATGAAGTATTACCTCTTAAACCGGAGAATGGCGCAACTCAAAAAAATGTTCCTGAGGTGCCTGCACCGACTAGAGAGGAAGTTAACGATGATGATCATGAAACTTCAGATCAAGTTGCTACTGAACTTTGTAGGTCCACAAGGACACGTTCCGCACCAGAGTGGTATGGCAACCCTATCTTGGAAATCATGTTGTTAGATAACGGTGAACCTTCGAACTATGAAGAAGCGATGGCGGGCCCGGATTCCGACAAATGGCTGGAAGCCATGAAATCTGAGATAGGATCCATGTATGAAAACGAAGTATGGACTTTGACTGACTTGCCCGATGATTGGCAAGCCATAGAAAATAAATGGATCTTTAAGAAGAAGACAGACGCGGATGGTAATGTGACCATCTATAAAGCTAGGCTTGTCGATAAGGGTTATCGACAAGTTCAAAGGGTTGACTACGATGAGACTTTCTCACCCGTAGCGAAGCTGAAGTCCGTCCGAATCATGTTAGCAATTGCCGCATTCTATGATTATGAGATATGGCAAATGGATGTCAAAACGGAATTCCTTAATGGTTTCCTTAAGGAAGAATTGTATATGATGCAGCCGGAAGGTTTTGTCGATCCTAAGAATGCTGACAAGGTGTGCAAGCTCCAACGCTCGATTTATGGACTGGTGCAAGCATCTCGGAGTTGGAACATTTGCTTTGATGAGATGATCAAAGCGTTTGGGTTTATGCAGACTTATGGAGAAGCCTGTGTTTACAAGAAAATGAGTGGGAGCTCTGTAGCATTTCTCATATTATATGTAGATGCCATACTTTTGGTGGGAAATGATATAGAACTTTTGGACAGCATTAAGGCCTACTTGAATAAGAGTTTTTCAATGAAGGACCTTGGAGAAGCTGCTTATATATTAGGCATCAAGATCTATAGAGATAGATCAAGACGCCTCATAGGTCTTTCACAAAGCACATACCTTGATAAGATATTGAAAAAGTTCAATATGGATCAGTCTAAGAAGGGGTTCTTGCCTGTGTTGCAAGGTGTGAAATTGAGCTCAGCTCAATGTCCGACCACGGCAGAAGATATAGAAGAGATGAGTGTCATCCCCTATGCATCAGCCATAGGGTCTATTATGTATGCCATGCTGTGTACCAGACCTGATGTAAACCTTGCCGTAAGTTTGGTAGGAAGGTAACAAAGTAATCCCGGCAAGGAACACTGGACAGCGGTCAAGAATATCCTGAAGTACCTGAAAAGGACTAAGGAAATGTTTCTCGTTTATGGAGGTGATGAAGAGCTCATGGTAAAGGGTTACGTCGATGCTAGCTTCGACACAAATCTGGATGACTCTAAGTTACAAACCGGATACGTGTATATGTTGAATGGTGGAGCAGTAAGCTGGTGCATCTGCAAGCAGAGCGTCGTGACGGGATCTACATGTGAAGCGGAGTACATGGCAGCCTCGGAGGCAGCGCATGAAGCAATTGGGTGAAGGAGTTCATCACCGACCTAGGAGTCATACCCAATGCGTCGGGGCCGATCAAGCTCTTCTATGACAACACTGGAGCTATTGCACTTGACAAGGAGCCCAGGTTTCACAAGAAGACCAGGCACATCAAGCGTCACTTCAACTCCATTCGTGAAAACGTTCAAGATGGAGACATAGATATTTGTAAAGTACATACGGATCTGAATGTTGCAGATCCATTGACTAAACCTCTCCCTAGGGCAAAACATGATCAACACCAGAACTCTATGGGTGTTCGATTCATCACAATGTAACTAGATTATTGACTCTAGTGCAAGTGGGAGACTGTTGGATATATGCCCTAGAGGCAATAATAAAAGGATTATTATTATATTTCCTTGTTCATGATGATTGTCTTTTATTCATGCTATAATTGTGTTATCCGGAAATCGTAATACATGTGTGAATACATAGACACCAACATGTCCCTAGTAAGCCTCTAGTTGACTAGCTCGTTGATCAACAGATAGTCATGGTTTCCTGACTATGGACATTGGATGTCATTGATAATGAGATCACATCATTAGGAGAATGATGTGATGGACAAGACCCAATCCTAAACATAGCACAAGATCGTATAGTTCGTTTGCTAGAGTTTTTCCAATGTCAAGTATCTTTTCCTTAGACCATGAGATCGTGTAACTCCCGGATATCGTAGGAATGCTTTGGGTGTACCAAACGTCACAACATAACTGGGTGACTATAAAGGTATACTACGGGTATCTCCGAAAGTGCCTGTTGGGTTGACACGGATCAAGACTGGGATTTGTCACTCCGTATGACGGAGAGGTATCTCTGGGCCCACTCGGTGATGCATCATCATAATGAGATCAAAGTGACCAAGTGTCTGGTCATGGGATCATGCATTACAGTACGAGTAAAGTGACTTGCCGGTAACGAGATTGAACGAGGTATTAGGATACCAACGATCGAATCTCGGGCAAGTAATGTACCGATTGACAAAGGGAATTGTATACGGGGTTGCTTGAATCCTCGACATCGTGGTTCATTCGATGAGATCATCGAGGAGCATGTGGGAGCCAACATGGGTATCCAGATCCCGCTGTTGGTTATTGACCGGAGAGACGTCTCGGTCATGTCTACATGTCTCCCGAACCCGTAGGGTCTACACACTTAAGGTTCGGTGACACTAGGGTTGTAGAGATATGAATATGCAGTAAACCGAAAGTTGTTCGGAGTCCCGGATGAGATCCCGGACGTCAGAGGAGTTCCGCAATGGTCCGGAGGTGAAGAATTATATATAGGAAGTGCAGTTTCGGCCATCGGGAGAGTTTCGGGGGTCACCGGTATTGTACTGGGACCACCGGATGGGTCCCGGGGGTCCACTGAGTGGGGCCACCCATCCCGGAGGGCCCCACGGGCTGAAGTGGGGAGGGGAACCAGCCCATAGTGGGCTGGTGCGCCCCCCTTGGCCCACCCCCTGCGCCTAGGGTTGGAAACCCTAGGGTGGGGGGGGGGGGGGGCGCCCCACTTGCCTTGGGGGCCACTCCACCCTTGGCCGCCGCCCCCTAGGAGATCCCATCTCCTAGGGCCGGCGCCCCCTCTTGGGGAGCCTATATAAAGGGGGGGGAGGGAGGGGCAGCCGCACCCTTAACTCTTGGCGCCTCCGTCTCCCCTGCTACACCTCTCCCTCTCGCAGAAGAACGGCGAAGCCCTGCTGCGGTGACTGCTGCATCCACCACCACGCCGTCGTGCTGCTGGATCTTCATCAACCTCTCCTTCCCCCTTGCTGGATCAAGAAGGAGGAGACATCACGCTGGCCGTACGTGTGTTGAACGCGGAGGTGCCATCCGTTCGGCGCTAGGATCTCCGGTGATTTGGATCACGTCGAGTACGACTCCCTCATCCCCGTTCTCTTGAACGCTTCCACTCGTGATCTACAAAGGTATGTAGATGCAATCCGATCACTCGTTGCTAGATGAACTCATAGATGGATCTTGGTGAAACCGTAGGAAATTTTTTGTTTTCTGCAACGTTCCCCAACAATATTTTCCTAGGAGTGCCGTGTTGTTTTTTCCCTTGATCACGTGTAACACGTTTACTGTTTTGACTTCTGGTGGGAATTTCTTTTGTTCTGCCGTGTCTTGCTTTGGAGGCTCGTCCTCGTCTTCACTTGGTGTATACTCCCCCTTATGTACGGCGTTGAGCTTGCCGGACTGCTTGAAGACCCAACATTCTATGGGTATGATTAGCAGGTTTACCAGGGGTACTATGGATCTGACATACTTGGTCCAGAATTTTGTTAAGGATGGACAGTTCATCCCTGGTGCCTTTAGGGGGCGGCTTTTGACCTGGCCGAGAGCTTTTGAATCCGGCATTTACTGCCGTGCCCTTTGTGATGTCTTTTTTATTCCGACGTTTGTTATTGCTATTGCGCCGTGATTTCCCGTTTCCATCTCTAACTTCAGATGTACTGGGGTCGCTGGTGCTGCATCTGGCTAACCAGCTGTTCTCACCCGCGCAAAAGCGGGTCATGAGGTTCGTTAATGCCGCCATCGTTCTCGGCTTATTTTGGCCGAGGTGTCTGGCGAGCCATTCGTCACGGACGCTATGCTTGAAAGCTGCCAAGGCTTCGGCGTCCGGACAGTCGACAATCTGGTTTTTTTAGTAAGAAACATGTTCCAAAGCTTTCAGGCTGACTCTCCGGGCTGTTGAGTTATATGACTCAAATCGTCCGCACCCAGAGGTCGGACATAAGTCCCTTGAAAATTTGCCCGAAAGGCGTCTTCGAGCTCTTCCCAACTTCCAATGGAGCTTTCGGGGAGGCCTTTGAGCCAGTGACAAGCTGGCCCTTTGAGCTTGAGGGGTAGGTACTTGATGGCGTGGAGATCATCTCCTCGAGCCATATGGATATAAAGGATGTAGTCCTCAATCCAGACCCCAGGGTCTGTTGTTCCGTCGTATGCCTCTATGTTTATGGGCTTGAATCCCTCTGGAAATTCGTGGTCCAGTACCTCATCGGTGAAACATAGGGGGTATGCGGCACCCCTGTAGCTGGGTGTACCGCGTTGTTCGGATGTTTGTTGTGTTGCATTGTATGCTGGGGCGCGCTTGTGTGGTCCATAGATGGATCTGGTTGCGCCGTCCTTTGGGTGCGAGCCCTCGCATGGGTCGCGTATTGTATTGTGAGCGGCGTTGTATGCCGCTCTGTGTTGGTAGAAGGGTTGTTTATCCGACCAGGTGGCTGCTTTGATATTTGGTTGTGGGGGTTCTGAGGCCTCCTCATCGAATTCGGGTAGCAGCTTCCGCTTTGGGTAACTCTTGGAGGGGCGATTGTCGCCATACCTTGCTGCAGTGCTGAATATTTTACTCCATCTGAATTGGAGTGTGTCTTGCGCGGCCTTGAGCCTTTGCTTCTGCTTTTTCAGGCTCCTCGCGGTGGCAACAAGCCTTTTACGGGCAGTCTGCTGCTCCGGGTGTCTGTCCGGCGTTATGTCGTCCGGACCATTATCCTTGGTAGGATTTGTTTGTTCGGTTTGATTATCCGGATTGCCGTTGTCCGGCAGCGGTTCGCCCTGCTCCAGTGCAGGGTCTGTGTGATTGCTATTTCTGTTGAGGCGGGATTTGGGGCAGCGCTTGCGTCGCCGCTTTGACTGCTTTTCGAGGGAACAAGCCTTCGGTGCGTCCTTCTGCTCCTCGTCGTCATCTTTTGGTGCGTCCACCATGTATACGTCATATGATGAGGTGGTGTTCCAGGGCCCAATAGGCGCTGGTTCTTCATCGTCTCCTTCATCGGCGTCCATATCGTCGATGTCTTCGGAGTCGAAGTCGAGCATGTCGGTTAAATCGTCGACAGTGGCTACAAAGTGGGTGGTGGGTGGGCTCTGAATTTCTTCATCGTCCGTACCCCAACCTTCCTGACGGTAGTCCGGCCAGGGCTCTCCTGATAAAGAGAGAGACTTCAGTGACTTCAGGATATCGCCGAAAGGCGAGTGCTGAAAGATGTCCGCGGCCGTGAACTCCATAATCGCGCCCAATCGGATTCGATTGGCAGGGGCGCGGAGGGTTCGGAGTCCGGAGAGGAGTCCGGCTCCTTGGAGTCACGAGTCTCGCAGAGTGCGGGGCTGGTGTTCGGCTCGATCGTCGTTGGGATCGCAGCCCCCAAGGTGGCGTCCAACCACCCATTCTCGATCGGCGCAGTTGGCTCCGAATTAAGAGTCGAAGCCGATGCAGGCGCGGCCTCCAGGGCACTATTCGGCGGCAGAGCTAGATCATGCTCGTCGGAACAGTGCAGCGCGCTCGGCAGTGGCTCGAATCCATCGAAAATCAAGTCCCCGCGGGTGTCAGCCGTGTAGTTTAAACTTCCAAATCTGACCTGACGGCCAGGGGCATAGCTTTCGATCTGCTCCAGATGGCCAAATGAATTGGCCCGCAGTGCGAAGCCGCCGAAAACGAAGATCTGTCCGGGAAGGAAGGTCTCACCCTAGACTGCATCGCCATTGATGATCGTAGGAGCCATCGAGCCTGACGGCGACGGCACAGAGGAACTCTCAATGAAAGCACCAATGTCGGTGTCAAAACCGGCGGATCTCGGGTAGGGGGTCCAGAACTGTGCGTCTAGGCCGGATGGTAATAGGAGACAAGGGACACGAAACCCAGGTTCGGGCCTTCTCGATGGAGGTAAAACCCTACGTCCTGCTTGATTAATATTGATGATATGGGTAGTACAAGAGTAGATCTACCACGAGATCGAGGAGGCTAAACCCTAGAAGCTAGCCTATGGTATGATTGTTGATGTGTATGCTGTCCTACGGACTAAAACCCTCCGGTTTATATAGACACCGGATAGGGTTAGGGTTACATAGAGTCGGTTACAATGGTAGGAGATCTAAATATCCGCATCGCCAAGCTTGCCTTCCACGCCAAGGAAAGTCCCTCCCGGACACGGGACGAAGTCTTCAATCTTGTATCTTCATAGTCCAGGAGTCCGGCTATCCGAACACCCCATAATCCAGGACTCCCTCAGCTCCGCTCAGGTAAAAAAAACTTCTGCAAACCGTGTCCCCATGCTCACGTCGTCATTGATGAACCAGCGCCGGCAACCTACCATGCCTGCCCGGCTCTCTCCCCGCACATGGGGCTCCCGACTCAACTGCTCACATTATTCGTTGAGGGCCTAACACTTCTGTCGCGCCCGCTGGCCACCCCTAGCCCTGACCAGGCACACCATCTATCGTGCCAACGACCGCTAGACTTGCAACACCTATGCTCCCGCCGGTGCAACCCTTGTCGTGACCGGACACATCATGCAAAGCCGCTTCAGCCAACATGTCTCAATCAAAACCTGCCAGGACTGGATGCATCGTCCGCCTGTGTCCATAGCTCCCGTCCATCTTGAGCAACACATGTCGGTCGCGCTCCTATTTGCTCCACTCGCTCAGGTCAAGTTGCTTCATCGACATCGGATCGCTGAACAAGAACACCCCAGGTCCACCTAGCTATAGAGTTTATTTAATTTTTAAAGGTATGCATATGCCTTTTCAGAATATGTTATCTCTTTGTGTTTGTTCACCCTTAGCTCTCTTTTTTCCCTTTCGTCTCAGAAACTTCTAGCATATTAGCTAATGTTATGCGTATTTTGTTACATGTTTGATAGACCTAAATTGTTCGTTGTGTTGTGGATGCTTTATGTTGATTTTAAGTTGTTCATACATGTTTGCTAATTACCCCTGAGCAGCCTAGCAGCGAGTTGACGGGTCGCGGCGGCGATAGTGGTTATCCAGCAGTCGAGGGAACTTGATATATTTTTTATTTTGTTTGGGGTGCTTTGTACTTCTACTCACTTCTGTAATAGATTTGGGTCATTTTGCCAATCAAAAAAAGAAGAATAGACTCCAAATAAATTTAATTTGGCGAGTCCTCCAACGGGAAATACTAGTCTTAACAATTCAGACACTATACTCAAAAATAAACATGTAGATCAGTGTGGAACAGTATTAGTGGAAATAAACAAAAGCTAGCTAGATAAACCATAAATAGATTGACCGAAATATACTTTAAAGACGAGATCATTCATGATAATCCAATGCATATTGCTTAAAACGCCTTGTGCAATCGTAGATCAAACTGACAGTGACAACTTCACAATTTAAGCTGATACTATATCTCGGATCCGGACCACGTTTCAAGATGCTACTATGAACAAGTGTCGTGCACGGCAACTTAACCGATCGATGAATCAGACGGGCAATAAATACAAATTTTTGATGCACTTTATGCGTTGGAGTAGATTCAGCTGTGTGTGTTTTATCAACGGCTTTAATCTGGCTTCTACGAGCAGCCATGTGCGTGATGATCATCTTTCTCTAAACAAAGTGGCAGGAGTACAGTAGTAGCAGCAACGGCTGCTAATGGTATAGGTCTCCGCTCTCCAATGGAAGCTTCAACAGAGAAATAAAAAGGACCATTCAATTCCATACTGATTTCTTCAACTACCACGAGCGCACAGCCTCTCTCTTTTGGTTGATCAAATTAATAATCAACTCCCTTAAAAAATTAACGAAGATCTCATTGGAAGGTATTATTGCATTTCGTTTTCAAAATTGAAAAGCGAGAGTGATTACGTTGCCCTTTACTTGAAAACTTCCAAAAGGTAGTACGTACGGTTTTCCTATTCCTCATTTGAACAACACAAGCTAACATCCAACAACCCAGTAGGGAAAAAGAAAAGAAAAGAAAAACATCGTAGTGATCACGTTGCTCCTTGTATTGAATTTTGTATCTTTACTGAATTGACTGAATTTGGGTCATCCAGAACGACGGACAAATCACTTTGGCCACCTTTGACACTTTGGTTTGCTTGATGACAATGGTGGAAATCTTCCTCTAATAATAAAGCAAATACTGCTTCTGGTCGTACGTCGTCGGCATTTCTAAGAAAAAGCCTCTCTGTTTTCTTGAAATCAACCCACAGTCCGGACTTAAGTCACAGTCCGAATCATTATTTTACATTTTTTTTAAAACCCCCTGACATTTTAGTAATTCATCCACAGATCATATTTAAGTTAAACACATGCTTTTTAAAAATATTCATATCTTTTAAACCGTAACTCCGATTTGAATATGTTATCTATGAAGTTTGATTAGAAAATATGTAGAATATGAATACGATATTATTTTTAGCTCTTAAATATTTTAAATAATATTTTAGAAGATATTTAAATCAAACAAATGCTTTTCTAAATTATCAGTATCTTTTAAACTGTAACTCCGATTTTAACATGTTATATATGAAATTTGATTAGAAAAATATGTACAGTCTGAATATGATGTTATTTTTACTTGTTTAATATTACTTTGGAAGCAAACTTATAGTCTATAGCGCATGATCCGTTTTTCTTTCGTACCGGCGGCGATCCCAGTTGCAAATAAACACCCACTAAAATCATATAGGAATAAAACATCGATAACTACACATGCATACCTTTGGAAAACTTCGCAGGGGAAAACAACAGATTTCTCATCGCGAGAGTGAGAGAAAGCAAGAGAGGGAGGGAGAGAGAGATGCCTTAGAATTAACCACATTCAAACATGTTTTGGTTTGTGTGCACATTAAGGCCACCGCCGGTGAGGATGAGAAGGAGGATAAGAGGCAACACAAATGTGATGCCTCGCTAAAATAAAGGACATCGACCTATTGTGGTCTTGAGCAATGGTTGTTGGGTTAAAAGTGTGTGTTATTTTTTTCCCGTTACAACACACGGACTTTTTTGCTAGTTAACAAGAAAAAAATCTCCCAAGGAAGTGACAAAAATATCTCCTGGCTTGTCGGAAACTTACGCTCTTTGTACTTCAGCATATAAGCTCACTACAGGCATCTCTAAGGCTGACCCGCAAATTTGCACCGGCATCTATCCACAGACATTGATGCCAGAAATCGCCATCCAACGCTGACCACATACATTTCAAGCCGCATTTGAACTAACCGGACGAAAGGCATGCAAACCGACCGATATTCATCAAAGTTCGGATAGGAAATAACACAAAGCATCCATGCATAGCATGCAAATAAGTCCAGTACAACAATTTCTTAAATTCGACGAGATTAACCAGATGTCCAACAAGTTTTTCATCAACGGATCATGTTGTCCCATACATATTGCGCCTTCAGCTTCATCAAACTGTGTGTGTATGTAAATGACCGCCCCTCTGTTCATGGTACATCATGGCAGTGTGTGCGGGCTACATAATGTATAGATCAACACTGAGTGAATGGATAGTTTAAACAAGTTCAACAAGAAGAAACAAAACTTACGATCTCCTCCTCTGTCGCGTGCAATGGTCACCTGGCTTCCGGCTAACGAACCACATGACAAAACTTGGTGACGCTGGTGTGGATAGCGTACCAGTGATACGATAATGACCTCACATTGCATTCTTTAATGATGTGCATGTCGTAGGGCACACTGTGCATTCGTGGCTGAAATGATTCATGCACTTGCTGCCAGAAGGTCCCCTGCTTCTGCCTACAAAATCAGTGGATACGACCAACCACGCATCACACAACAGCTCATCCTCCATGGTCGAATACCCCGCCATCCTTCATACTCTAAAAGAATGACATATCATCCGAAATTAAGCTAAATGACATTTGACCGAACTCCTGTCGAACGTAGTGTCTGCCATGGAGGTCGTCGACAGGGGGAGGAGTGTACCTGAGTACAAACGGCTCCAGGGTGGACAACACCGTCGTAAAGGTGAGCGGACGCGTCGGTGCTGATTACGGACGTCCGCCAATGCCTCTATGGTGAACGGAGAGGTACAGCGCCGACAGAGGATGTGGATGCAAAGTAAGGGGGAGAAGGGGTGGAGTGAAAGGAAATGGGACCGGGATGGGGGATTTAGTGGGCCTCGGGTGTTGGAGTCCTATGTGGTTGTTGTCCGGACTCTCGCACCCCCTCCCTCCCCTTTTATCCCCACTTTGCGGGGGAAAGCATGTCCGAACAGCTGAGCGCACCAATACAGGCCCTCGTTGGATGGCACAATACGTCTGAACCATGCGGTCCGGACGGTTGCGAGCGATTTGAGGGTCAGTGTTGGAGATGGCCTTACTCATTTTATGATTTTTGCATGGCTTGTAAATCGCCGTGTTCTTTTGACCGAAATTTACATGGATAAGTATCCACCCTTTTTCTTACATTTATAAATATTTTCCTAATTTTTGATAACTTGTACTACTTCTGTTCGTAAATATAACACGTTTTGGCAGTTTGATTTCAACTGTCAAAACGTCTTATATTTAAGAGCAGAGAGTGTAATTGGTATGAATTTTTAGACTTAGTTTGGCGTCACTCGTATTTAGGCTCCAGCAAATTCACTCTGTGACTACCGTGACTAGTATAGTAGTATTCCACAGAGAGAAACAAAGAGAGGACACCACCTACGACCTCACTACCTCAGCTAGCAAACTGACCGCCATTCCTTTTTCCTATGGACGTTTATAGTGGACACGGTCGCATCCAAAATCCCGTGATCCACACAGCGAAAGTGCTGGATCAACTTGTTCTTTCCATGAAGGCGAGAAAAGGGATCGCCATCTCCTAGTGACCTGTGATCATTTCGATCGTGAAGAATGTTCTTTAGCTCCTTCCCTGTAAAGGCAAAAGTAGCTATGGGTCAGAGATAAGAAGCATCGATTCCTTCCTTGAGTGGTGTTCCACGCACTTGCCGACCCATCGAGAGGTCATGATAAACAAGCTTGGAGCAAGGACGCGTATGCCTGAATAAAGATACAACGAATACACTCATGTGGGTTCGATCCTTCTTTTTAGGATGGTATTTTTCACTGATCCGAATGTTCAGAGATTTGCCATTCAAAAACATACTCTTTTTTTTGCGGGTCTTCAAAAACATACTTAAAACCCGGTTGATACGCCTTTGTCATGGAGACAAGGAATTCGAATGCAGGACGATTTGAGTTGTTGTGCCACCACAAACCCATATCATATCTTAAAGCATCTGCAATAGTTGATTTTTTAGTGCACTGCTTGGCACACAATTAGCATCCCGTGATCTAGTCTATTGCACTTTCACAATAGTTCATACTTCAGTTTTGGGCAATGCTGAGGGGGCCGCTGCCCCCTCCCCCCCCCCTCCCCCTCCATATTTTCTAAAGGAGAAAACGAGAGCCTTAAACCAAAATGTTGTTTTCATTTGGTCCCCAGCTAGCTTCTCCACTCGCAGCCTATTGCATTTTCGGCAGCCGATCCCATTTTTTTTGCCGTTGAGATTGTATTTATATACACACCCATCCCATAGCCTTAAAAAATGTTGCATTGCACATTATGAAATATAGTTTGTGATAGATCTATGTGTATATGTTTAGTGTCATAGATGTTGATGTTTTGTCGGGCTTGAGAAAGTTTGTTTAGCAACTACATAAATGGACGTGCAATGAGACTACTAGAGAGTATATGTCAAGATCAAGAGACTTCGAACTTCCCCTTTTCTACGATTGCTTAGAAAACATGCAATGCTAGCCGCCTAGCTAAGCCGACCGCAGAAATATGGTAGTAGTGTAGCATTGAAGCTTGCAACGGCTTGATCAGCTCACTCGGCATCATTGAGTTTTATAGACCGAGGACCATGATTCAGTAGTAGAAAACGGGCCTTTAGTCCCGGTTGCAGAGGACCTTTAACCCTGGTTCGTAACAGAATCCGGATTAAAGGGGGGACGAACCGGGACTAAAGGCCCTCCACATGGCCGCTCTCTGTGCGTGGGCTGGAGAACCTTTAGTCCCGACCGGTCATCCATCCTCTCACTACTCCAGCACGAGCACGCTTAACTTTCAGGTTCTATCTCCCCTAGTTTCAAAGTCTGCACTTGTTGTTTTCCTGACAATAATAAGCTATCAATCCTGTTAACCCTTAGGTCTTGATGTCACATGATTTAATTTTGAATTCCAAACAATTATTAAAATAAACAACAATGATTAATTTAAAAACTCAAAAATACTTCGAATCTAGGGGAATAATACAAAAAATCAAAAATTCTCAAAAAACAAGAAAGAAAATAAAAAAAATCCAAAATAATACAAAAGTTTAAAATAAAATAATTAATAATAATATTGAATTACAATGAAAATAAAATAATAATATTATAATTATTATGCCATTTATTCATTTAATATTTTTAAATTTGTAAATCAAAATTCGACAAATAATATATCCATTATTATCAGAAAAATGTGACCATGATGTCACACGCTTCACCGTTTGAGTCTGAAATTATTATTCTAAAAATCAATGATTGTTTAGTAACACTAATATTTATTGAATAAGCAGTTTGACCAGAGTTTGACCACATTTCATTTTTTCAAACTTATATTAATTAAAGAATTTTCGTGTGTTCAATATGAACCATTCAAGGCCACATCCTTAAATTTCAACCCTTTTTGACTTCATTTGCTATTTTTCATGCATTTAATGATTCTTTGAGCTACATTAGCCTGAAATTGAAAACCACTACAAATGAACTCTGAAAATCCTGAAACTAGGCATGGTATCATCATTTCACCCAAATAGCTTGTGCTAAAAAGTTGAGAGGGTTCTGGTAAAACTGGATGCACTTCGTGTATAAACTGGACCATATCTTTCGAAGTAACAGGGTTTCGGATGAAAACTCAGCTGTTACAAAGACATTTCATTTTTTTAATCTTATTTCAACTCCAGAATATGTGTGTGTTCAATATGAACCATTCAAAGCCACATCCTTAAATTTCAACCATTTTTGACTTCATTTGCAATTTGTTCATTCATTTAATGATTCTTTGAGCTAAATTAGCCTGAAATTGAAAAGCACTACAAATGAACTCTAAAAACCCTAAACACGGGACTTAAAACGTCCAAAACTCTATTCTAAACAGTAAACACTAAAGGTTCAAACCCTAAAATCTAACACTAAACTTGGAAATCTAAACCCTAGCCTAAACCCTAAAACGTCTAAAATGTCCTAAAACTCTATTTTCCCTGTGGAATTTTGTGACTTAAAAAATTGTCCTAAACCCTAAACCCGGGACTTAAAACGTGCGAAACTCTATTCTAAACAGTAAAAACTAAAGGTTCAAACCATAAAACCTAACCCTAAACTCTGAAATCTAAACCCTGGCCCTAAACCCTAAAAACGTCTAAAACGTCCAAAAACTCTATTTTCCCTTTGGAATTTTGTGATTTTAAAAAATTGCCAAAACGGAAAACTTGTCTGTTTCTTCGGATCAATCTTTTTGTTCTGTAAATTTTGATATATTATTTGTATTTTTCTAAATTAGGATGAGTCAGTTATGATTTTTTCAAGCTTAATATGGTAAAAGGCTTTAGTCCCGATTGGTGCCTCCAACCAGGACTAAAGATAGACCTTTAGTCCCGATTAAAGACACCAACCGAAACTAAAGAGCTAGAAGAAAAAAATTGAAATTTGAAAAAAATAAATTTCAGTCCCGGTTCGTGGCTCGGACCGGGACTAAGGGGGCCACGAACCGGGACTAAAGGTCATCACACCCTTTAGTCCCGGCTCATGCCTCAAACCGGGGCTAAAGGTTCCATTTGAACCGGGACTAATGAATGTCCAGCGCCCTAGTTGCTCGAATCAGGACTAATGCTTACACTAATCCCGATTCGTAATGCAACCGGGACTAATGTGTAGATTAAGGTTGGACCAAAGCCCTGTTTTTTACAAATGATTTGGGCCTGCCCGTCGATATCCACACCTTGTTTTTGAATTTCAAGGACACCAAGGTGACACAATTTCCATTTACATGCTTCCCCGGTGGAAAATAAAGTAAAAAATAACTCCATTTACAGACGCCTGATGCAGGAGCCTTCCAAAAAATGACGCAGGAGCCGGCTCCCCAGTTTGTATATTTTTTTAGTTGTGGAGGACTTGGACGATTTTGGAAGAAAGACAGCGGAACCTAATCCGATTTAACAATTACCGCCACGACGTCGGTGCATCATCAATCAACCGGCTTTGGAGAGCGACGCGTATGGTGACATTTCCAGAATGCATCGGTGCCATTTTCCTAGCGTCGAGCGGCAAGGCAAAATGGTGTGCCCGGGAAGCAACAAACTCCGCCCGAACGGTCGACGTCCGGAGCTGAAGGTCGTGCAACGTCGTACGTACGTACTCCTACTAGGTGACAAGGCCCCGGAAAGGGGCAGCAGGCCGGCCCTACGTGACGCGCCGCTGCCCGTCGCCATCTCGGGCGCCAGACCCGGCGAGCCGACCTCCTTAAATGCCCCTTGGCTCTCTCCTCGCGTCCGTCCGCGCGCTTGCTCGGCCTCCTTCGTCAGCTTGTCTCTGTCGCTCGCCGGCCCATGGAGGGACGCACGCACGTACCACGAGCGTGCTCCATACGTGCGAGCCCCATGCGGCCACGCGACCGTGCCCTGCGCCGAGGAGGCGCGCTCCTCGGGTTAGTATACTTGGGCTGCGACTGTGATCGCGACGGTGAGCGTGAACCCAGCCGGCAGTGGTTTGTCTGTGGCAACGGTTGTCGTACCGACGTACGGGACATGGTTCAGTTTCTAGGCCGCGACTCGGACTCGGCGGAGATAATAACACGTCCAAGTTTGAGCACTGATGGCGATGGGTTACTTAATTGTATGACTTCTCTTTTACAAGTTGCACTCTTTGTTCATCTGGTTTGATCGACCCGGCGGGTCACACAAACGATCTTAGAGGTAAGAGAGGAACCATACGTATGCAAGCAACCCGATGTACGTGCTTTGCTGGTAACCTCTCAATAAGGCTAAATTTCGTGTTTTGACTCTTTTGTCAAACAATTTGAGGATCTGACCCTGGTTTGAATTTTTTTCGGGATTTGACCCTTTTGCTACCGCTATAGCCTCTGGCAGTAGAGTTACACAGCCTATCACCTGGCGGTAGGTTTTGACGGAGGGGACGGCGGCCGTCACCGCGAACTGACGTGGATAAGTACCTTACCGCCAGGGGCCCTGGCGGTAGGCTGTCTACCCTTACCGCCAGTGTCTCTGGCGGTAAGGTGTGGCAGGGTTTTGCCGTGTAGACATTCTGTAACGAATGATGCAATGGCCCAGGCGGTAGGTGCACCCTACCGCCAGCCTCCTGGTGGTAGGGTCTTGTGTTTTGACGTATATAGTTTCTGTAGAGAAATATGAAAGGGCCCTGGCCGTAGGTACACCCTACCGCCGCAGAGGCTGGCGGTAGGTTGTCTAACCCTGGTGGTAGGGCCTACCGCCAGGCACCCTGGCGGTAGGCCCTACCACCAGGGTGCCTGGCGGTAGGCCCTACCACCAGGGTGCCTGGCGGTAGGCTTCTCAGTTTTGTTTTTTCAAATTCATTTGGTTGCTTGTTCTCAAATTCAAATATGACAGCAATATCACAGCAAGTTTCACAAATATGACAGCAATATCATAGATTTTAAACAATTAAACTTGAGCATCGCATAGATCCATGTTAGAATAACTTGAAGTGCATAGAACATTTCAAACACATAGATTCACAATAGCAAACACATAGTTCCATGTAGTTTCACAGCCACTAGACAAGTTCAACCAAACGAAGTTCCACCAAACTAAAAGAGCCAAGTATCGAAGAGCATAATCAGTTGCTCCCTCCCCTCTTGGAGGTATGGTCCTCGTTACTCTTTGAACGAGTCTCTTCGGTCTTCTTCTTGGGCCGGCGAGGAACCGGTCTCTGGAAAGGGTCCGGACTCAGCAAATCCTTCTTCTTCGGATTCCTCTTCGGCAGCTGAGCAGCTTGAGATGTTTGAGTTGGTGGAGGTACATAATCTTCATCGTACTCCTCCTCCCCGTTGCTCTCCTCCTCCTCCCCTTCTTCATGTGTGGCCTCCTCCTCCTCCTCCCCAACCAACCTAGACGACGAGGGAGCATGCCTAGATGAGCCGATCAGACCCTGTGTGGCTACATGCTGATAAGCTTCAACTGGCCCAGCTCCAGCACACCCAAGCAGCCCTACCAGCTCGCGACAATGCTTCACGAACTTCTGCACTCACAATGAAACAAGGGCATAATAAGTATCAGATCGACTGATTGCAAGTGAACAAGATGCATCTGTCCCGAGGAGGCTGAAATTGTACCTTCATCGTCCCCCTCACTTTGTTCTTAGATTCCATGCTCCCGAGGAGATCACCTAGTGCATCTGAGGCTTCAAAGATGCATCTGTTCAGCTCACCAGACTGCAACGGCATAAGTCAGTCACGATGACGAATAAACTAATTTAAATACAACCGTCGGTTCAAACTTACCACTTTGTTGATGAGGGGTGCAAACTCCCTAAATCCACTGTGCATGTCTCTGATGCCGGTCTGGTAGGCCTCTTCCTCGGGGTCATCCCTCTCCAGCTCCGCGATGTCTTTCGCCGTCCACCGAGGCCTGAGACGAAGACGGTGCTTCTGGCCATCATCGTACCACTTCATGTGTCGGGTCAGGTAAGTGCTACCTCTTTTAGCACTGCGTTGGTTTTCCCCGAAGAGGAAGGGATGATGCAGCAAAGTAGCGTAAGTATTTCCCTCAGTTTTTGAGAACCAAGGTATCAATCCAGTAGGAGGCTACGCGCGAGTCCCTCGCACCTGCACAAAACAAATAAATCCTCACAACCAACGCAAATAGGGGTTTTCAATCCCTATAGGGCCACTTACGAGAGTGAGATCTGATAGATATGATAAGATAATATTTTTGGTATTTTTATGATAAAGATGCAAAGTAAAATAAAGGCAAAGTAAATAACTAAGTAGTAGGAGATTGACATGATAAAGATAGACCTGGGGGCCATAGGTTTCACTAGTGGCTTCTCTCGAGAGCATAAGTATTCTACGGTGGCTGAACAAATTACTGTTGAGCAATTGACAGAATTGAGCATAGTAATGAGAATATCTAGGTATGATCATGTATATAGGCATCACGTCCGAGACAAGCAGACTGACTCCTGCCTGCATCTACTACTATTACTCCACTCATCGACCGCTATCCAGCATGCATCTAGAGTATTAAGTTAAAAACAAAGTAACGCCTTAAGCAAGATGACATGATGTAGAGGGATAGACTCATGCAATATGAAGAAAACCCCATCTTGTTATCCTCGATGGCAACAATACAATACGTGCCTTGCTGCCCTTACTGTCACTGGGAAAGGACACCGCAAGATTGAACCCAAAACTAAGCACTTCTCGCATTGCAAGAAAGATCAATCTAGTAGGCCAAACCAAACTAATAATTCGAAGAGACTTGCAAAGATAACCAATCATATATAAAAGAATTCAGAAAAGATTCAAATATTAATCATAGATAGACTTGATCATAAACCCACAATTCATCGGTCTCAACAAACACACCGCAAACAGAAGATTACATCGAATAGATCTCCACAAGAGAGGGGCAGAACATTGTATTGAGATCCAAAAAGAGAGAAGAAGCCATCTAACTACTAACTATGGACCCGTAGGTCTGAGGTAAACTACTCACACTTTATCGGAGGGGCTATGGTGTTGATGAAGAAGCCCTTCGTGATCGATGCCCCCTCCGGCGGAGCTCCGGAACAGGCCCCAAGATGGGATCTCGTGGATACAGAAAGTTACGGTGGTGTAATTAGGGTTTTGGCTCCGTCTCTGATCATTTGGCGGTACGTGGGTATATATAGGAGGAAGAAGTACGTCAGTGGAGCAAGAGGGGGCCCACGAGGGTCGAGGGCGCGCCTGGGGGGGGGGGGGGGGGGTAGGCGCGCCCCCTACCTCGTGGCCTCCTGTTACGTGTCTTGACGTAGGGTCCAAGTCTCCTGAGTTGTATTTGATGAGAAAATCACGTTCCCTAAGGTTTCATTCCGTTTGGACTCCGTTTGATATTCCTTTTCTTTGAAACCCTAAAACAGGCAAAAAACAGCAATTCTGGGCTGGGCCTCCAGTTAATAGGTTAGTCCCAAAAATAATATAAAAGTGGACAATAAAGCCCAATAATGTCCAAAACAGTAGATAATATAGCATGGAGCAATAAAAAATTATAGATACATTGGAGACATATCAAGCATCCCCAAGCTTAATTCCTGCTCGTCCTCGAGTAGGTAAATGATAAAAACAGAATTTTTGATGCGAAGTGCTACTTGGCATAATTTTAATGTAATTCTTCTTAATCGTGGTATGAATATTCAGATCCGAAAGATTCAAGAGAAAAGTTCATATTTACATAAAAAATAATAATACTTCAAGCAAACTAACAAAGCAATTATGTCTTCTCAAAATAACATGGCTAAAGAAAATTATCCCTACAAAATCATATAGTCTGGCTATGCTCTATCTTCACCACACAAAATATTTAAATCATGCACAACCCCGATGACAAGCCAAGCAATTGTTTCATACTTTTGATATTCTCAAAACTTTTTTAATCTTCACGCAATACATGAGCATGAGCCATGGATATAGCACTATAGGTGGAATAGAGTGGTGGTTGTGGAGAAGACAAAAAGGGAGAAGATAGTCTCACATCAACTAGGCGTATCAACGGGCTATGGAGATGCCCATCAATAGATATCAATGTGAGTGAGTAGGGATTGCCATGCAATGGATGCACTAGAGCTATAAGTATATGAAAGCTCAAAAAGAAACTAAGCCAGTGTGCATCCAACTTGCTTGCTCATGAAGACCTAGGGAAATTTGAGGAAGCCCATCATTGGAATATACAAGCCAAGTTGTATAATGAAAGATTCCCACTAGTATATGAAAGTGATAACATGAGAGACTCTCTACTATGAAGATCATGGTGCTACTTTGAAGCACAAGTGTGGTAAAAGGATAGTAACATTGTCCCTTCTCTCTTTTTCTATCAATTTTTTATTTGGGCATTTTCTCTCTTTTTATGGCCTCTTTTCTTTCTCTTTTTTATTTGGGCTTCTTTGGCCTCTTTTATTTATTTTTCGTCCGGAGTCTCATCCTGACTTGTGGGGGAATCATAGTCTCCATCATCCTTTCCTCACTGGGACAATGCTCTAATAATGATGATCATCACACTTTTATTTTTCTTACAACTCAACAATTACAACTCGATACTTAGAACAAAATATGACTCTATGTGAATGCCTCCGGCGGTGTACCGGGATATACAATGATGCATCAGAGACATGTATGAAAGAATTATGAATGGTGGCTTTGCCACAAATACGATGTCAACTACATGATCATGCTAAGCAATATGACAATGATGGAGTGTGTCATAATAAACGGAACGGTGGAAAGTTGCATGGCAATATATCTCGGAATGGCTATGAAAATGCCATAATAGGTAGGTATGGTGGCTGTTTTGAGGAAGGTATATAGTGGGTGTATGATACCGGCAAAGGTGCGCGGTATTAGAGAGGCTAGCAAAGGTGGAAGGGTGAGAGTGCGTATAATCCATGGACTCAACATTAGTCATAAAGAACTCATATACTTATTGCAAAAATCTACAAGTTATCAAACCAAAGTATTATGCGCATGCTCCTAGGGGGGTAGATTGGTAGGAAAAGACCATCGCTCGTCTCCGACCGCCACTCATAAGGAAGGCAATCAATAAATAAATCATGCTCCGACTTCATCACATAACGGTTCACTATACGTGCATGCTACGGGAATCACAAGCTTCAACACAAGTATTTCTCAAATTCACAACTACTCAACTAGCACAACTTTAATATCACCATCTTTATATCTCAAAACAATCATCAAGCATCAAACTTTTCTTAGTATTCAACACACTCAAAAGAAAGTTTTATTATCAATCTTGCATACCAAGCATATTAGGATTTGAAGCAAATTACCATGCTATTAAGACTCTCAAAATAATCTAAGTGAAGCATTAGAGATCAACAGTTTCTATAAAACAAATCCACCACCGTGCTCTAAAAGGATGTAAGTGAAGCACTAGAGCAAACTTATATAACTCAAAAGATATAAGCGAAGCACATAGAGTATTCTAGCAAATTTCAAATCATGTATGGCTCTCTCAAAAGGTGTGTACAGCAAGGATGATTGTGGTAAAATAAAAATTAAAGACTCAAATAATACAAGACGCTCCAAGCAAAACACATATCATGTGGTAAATAAAAATATAGCTCCAAGTAAAGTTACCGATAGAAGTAGACGAAAAAGGGGATGTCTTCCGGGGCATCCCCAAGCTTTGGCTTTTAGGTGTCCTTATATTATCTTGGGGGTGCCATGGGCATCCCCAAGCTTAGGATCTTTCCACTCCTTGTTCCATAATCCATCAAATCTTTATCCAAAACTTGAAAACTTCACAACACAAAACTTAAAGTAGAAAATCTCGTGAGCTCCGTTAGCGAAAGAAAACAAAAGACCACTTGAAGCTACTGTAATGAAATCATTCATTATTTATATTGGTGTTATACCTACTTTATTCCAATTTCTCTATGGTTTATAAACTATTTTACTAGCCATATATTCATCAAAATAAGCAAACAACACACTAAAAACATAATCTGTCAAAAACAGAACAGTCTGTAGTAATATGTAGCTAGCGCAAGATCTGGAACCCCAAAAATTCTAAAATAAATTGCTAGAAGTGAGGAATTTATCTATTAATCATCTTCAAAAGGAATTTACTAAATATCACTTTCCAAATAAAAATAAACAGCAGTTCTCGCGAGCGCTAAAGTTTCTGTTTTTTACAGTAAGTTCAACAAGACTTTCCCCAAGTCTTCCCAACGGTTCTACTTGGCACAAACACTAATTAAACACAAAAAACACAACCAAAAAAGTGTCTAGATAATTTATTTATTACTAAACATGAACAAAAAGCAAGAAATAAAAATAAAATTGGGTTGCCTCCCAACAAGCGCTATCGTTTAACGCCCCTAGCTAGGAATAACAAGCAAGAATAGATCTAGGTATTGCTATCTTTGGTAGGCAATCCATAAGTGGCTCTCATAATAGATTCATAGGGTAATTTAATTTTATTTCTAGGAAAATGTTCCATGCCTTTCCTTAATGGAAATTTGAATCTAATATTTCCTTCCTTCATATCAATAATTGCACCAATCGTTCTAAGGAAAGGTCTACCAAGAATAATAGGACATGAAAGATTGCAATCTATGTCAAGAACAATAAAATATACGGGCACATAATTCCTATTTGCAACAATAAGAACATCATTAATTCTTCCCATAGGTTTCTTAATAGTGGAATCCGCAAGGTGCAAGTTTAGAGCGCAATCATCAAAATCACGGAAACCTAACAAATCACACAAAGTCTTTGGAATCATGGAAACACTAGCACCCAAATCACATAAAGCATAGCATTCATGATATTTAATTTTAATTTTAATAGTTGTTTCCCACTCATCATAAAGTTTTCTAGGGATAGAAACTTCCAATTCAAGTTTTCCTTCATAAGATTGCATCAAGGCATCAACGATATGTTTAGTAAACACTTTATTTTGACTATAAGCGTGAGGAGAATTTAGCACGAATTGCAATAAGGAAATACAATCAATCAAAGAGCAATTTTCATAGTTAAATTCCTTGAAATTCATAATAGTGGGTTTAGCAACATCTAGGGTTTTAATTTCTTCAATCCCACTTTTGTCAAATTTAGCATCAAGATCAAAAGATTCAGAATTCTTGAAACGCCTTCTAGGTAAAGGTGGATCATATTCAGTTCCATAATTATCAAGATTCATATTGCAAAACAAAGATTTAATAGGGGACACATCAATAACTTTTAGATCTTCATCATTATTTTCATAGGAACTAGAAGAACACGCTTTTATAAAGGTATCTTTCTTAGCACGCATCCTAGCGGTTCTTTCTTTGCACTCATCAATGGAAATTCTCATGGCTTTGAGAGACTCATTGATATCATGCTTAGGTGGAATAGCTTTAAGTTTCAAAGAATCAACATCAAGAGCAATTCTATCAACGTTCCTAGCCAAATCATCAATCTTAAGCAATTTTTCTTCAATCATAGCATTAAAATTCTTTTGCGAAGTAATAAATTCTTTAATATTAGATTCAAAATCAGAGGGCATCTTATTATAATTTCCATAAGAATTGTTGTAGGAATTACCATAGTTATTAGAGGGATTACTAGGATAATGCCTAGGATTGAAATTTCCTCTATACGCATTGTTACCAAAATTGTTCCTACCAACAAAATTCACATCCATAGATTCATTATTATTCTCAATCAAAGTAGACAAGGGCATATCATTAGGATCAGAAGAAACACTCTTATTAGCAAATAATTTCATAAGTCCATCCATCTTTCCATTCAAAACATTAATTTCTTCTATCGCATGCACTTTTTTATTAGTAGATCTTTCAGTATGCCATTGAGAATAATTAACCATAATATTATCTAGGAGTTTAGTAGCTTCTCCTAAGGTGATTTCCATAAAAGTGCCTCCCGCGGCCGAATCTAAAAGATTTCTAGAAGCAAAATTTAATCCGGCATAAAATTTTTGTATAATCATCCATAAATTTAAACCATGAGCAGGGCAATTACGTATCATTAATTTCATTCTCTCCCAAGCTTGTGCAACATGTTCATGATCAAGTTGCTTAAAATTCATAATATCATTTCTAAGAGAGATGATCTTAGCGGGAGGAAAATACTTAGAGATAAAAGCATCTTTGCTCCTGTTCCATGAATTAATACTATTTTTAGGCAAAGATGAAAACCAAGCTTTAGCACAATCTCTAAGCAAAAAAGGAAATAGCTTCAATTTAACAATATCATTATCCACATATTTCTTCTTTTGCATGTCACACAAATCAACGAAGCTATTTAGATGGGTAGCGGCATCTTCACTAGGAAGGCCGGAGAACGGATTTTTCATATCAAGATTCAACAAAGCAGTATTAATTTCACAAGATTCAACATCGGTAAGAGGAGCAATTAGAGTGCTAATAAAATCATTGTTGTTGGCATTGGTGAAGTCACACAATTTAGTATTATCTTGAGACATCGTGACAAGCAAGCAAACTAACACACAAGCAGATAAAAAGCAAGCGGGCAAAAAGAGGCAAACAGAGGGAGGATAGAGACAGAGGGCAAATAAAACGGCAAGAGTGAAGTGGGGGAGAGGAAAACAAGAGGCAAATGGCAAATAATGTAATGAGGGAGATAAGGGTATGTGATGGGTACTTGGTATGTTGACTTTTGCGTAGACCTCCCCGGAAACAGCGCCAGAAATCCTTCTTGCTACCTCTTTTAGCACTGCGTTGGTTTTCCCTGAAGAGGAAGGGATGATGCAGCAAAGTAGCGTAAGTATTTCCCTCAGTATTTGAGAACCAAGGTATCAATCCAGTAGGAGGCTACGCGCGAGTCCCTCACACCTGCACAAAACAAATAAATCCTCGCAACCAACGCAAATAGGGGTTGTCAATCCCTATAGGGCCACTTACGAGAGTGAGACCTGATAGATATGATAAGATAATACTTTTGGTATTTTTATGATAAAGATGCAAAGTAAAATAAAGGCAAAGTAAATAGCAAAGTAAATAACTAAGTAGTAGGAGATTGATATGATAAAGATAGTGAAGGAAATAAGCCCTAGAGGCAATAATAAAGTTATTATTTATTTCCTTGTATCATGATAAATGTTTATTATTCATGCTAGAATTGTATTAACCGGAAACATAATACATGTGTGAATACATAGACAAACGGAGTGTCACTAGTATGCCTCTACTTGACTAGCTCGTTAATCAAAGATGGTTATGTTTCCTAACCATAGACATGAGTTGTTATTTGGTTAACGGAATCATATCATTAGGAGAATGATGTGATTGACTTGACCCATTCCATTAGCTTAGCACTTGATCGCTTAGTTTGTTTCTATTGCTTTCTTCATAACTTATATATGTTCCTATGACTATGAGATTATGCAACTCCCGCTTACCGGAGGAACACTTTGTGTGCTACCAAACGTCACAACGTAACTGGGTGATTATAAAGGTGCTCTACAGGTATCTCCGAAGGTATTTGTTGGGTTGGCGTATTTGGAGATTAGGATTTGTCACTCCGATTGTCGGAGAGGTATCTCTGGGCCCAAGCCTTGCAAGCATTGCAACTAATAAGTTAGTTGCGGGATGATGTATTACGGAACGAGTAAAGAGACTTGTCGGTAACGAGATTGAACTAGGTATTCAGATACCGACGATCGAATCTCGGGCAAGTAACATACCGATGAATAAGAGAACAACGTATATTGTTATGCGGTCTGACCGATAAAGATCTTCGTAGAATATGTAGGAGCCAATATGAGCATCCAGGTTCCGCTATTGGTTATTGACCGGAGATGTGTCTTGGTCATGTCTACATAGTTCTCGAACCCGTAGGGTCCGCACGCTTAAAGTTCGGTGACGATCGTAATTAGGGTTTTTGTGTTTTGATGTACCGAAGGTTGTTTGGTGTCCCGGATGTGATCACGGACATGACGAGGAGTCTCGAAATGGTCGAGACATAAAGATTGATATATTGGAAGCCTATATTTGGATATCAGAAACGTTCCAGGTGAAATCGGGATTTTTCCGGAGTACCGGGGGGTTACCGGACCCCCCCCCCGGGGGGGGGGGGGGTTATTGGGCCTACATGGGCCCTAAGGGAGAAGAGGAGGGCCGGCCAGGGCAGGCCGCGCGCCCGCTCCCCCTAGTCCGAATAGGACAAGGAAGGGGGGGGGGGGCAGTGCCCCCCTTTCCTCTTTCTCCCTTCCCTCTTCCTTTTCCAACAAGGCAAGAGGGGGGAGTCCTACTCCCGGTGGTAGTAGGACTCGTCCAGGCGCACCCCTTGGGCCGGCCGCACCTCCCCCTCTCCCTCCTTTATATACGGGGCAAGGGGCACCCCATGACACACAAGTTGATCTTCATGATCATTCCTTAGCCGTGTGCGGTGCCCCTTCCACCATATTCCACCTTGGTCATATCGTAGCGGTGCTTAGGCGAAGCCATGTGTCGGTAGAACATCATCACCGTCATCATGCTGTCGTGCTGACGAAACTCTCCCTCAACACTTTGCTGGATCGGAGCTCGAGGGACGTCACCGAGTTGAACGTGTGCAGAACTCGGAGGTGCCGTACGTTCGGTACTTGGATCGGTCGGATCGGGAAGACGTACGACTACTTCCTCTACGTTGTGTCAACGCTTCCGTTGCCGGTCTACGAGGGTACGTAGACAAACACTCTCCTCTCTCGTTGCTATGCATCACCATGATCTTGCGTGTGCGTTGGAAAATTTTGAAATTACTACGTTCCCCAACAGTGGCATCCGAGCCTAGGTTTTATGCGTTGATGTTGTGCACGAGTAGAACACAAGTGAGTTGTGGGCGATATAAGTCATACTGCTTACCAGCATGTCATACTTTGGTTTGGCGGTATTGTTGGATGAAGCGGCCCGGACCGACATTACGCGTACGCTTACGCGAGACTGGTTCTACCGACGTGCTTTGTACACAGGTGGCTGGCGGGTGTCAGTTTCTCCAACTTTAGTTGAACCAAGTGTGGCTACGCCCAGTCCTTGCGAATGTTAAAACAGCACCAACTTGACAACCTATCATTGTGGTTTTTGATGCGTAGGTAAGAACCGTTCTTGCTAAGCCCGTAGCAGCCACGTAAAACTTGCAACAACAAAGTAGAGGACGTCTAACTTGTTTTTGCAGGGCATGTTGTGATGTGATATGGTCAAGACATGATGCTAAATTTTATTGTATGAGATGATCATGTTTTGTAACCGAGTTATCGGCAACTGGCAGGAGCCATATGGTTGTCGCTTTATTGTATGCAATGCGATCACGCTGTAATGCTTTACTTTATCACTAAGCGGTAGCAATAGTCATGGAAGCATAAGATTGGCGAGACGACAACGATGCTACGTGGAGATCAACATGTCGCGCCGGTAACGATGGTGATCATGGCGGTACTTCGGAGATGGAGATCAGAAGTACAAAATGATGATGGCCATATCATATCACTTATATTGATTGCATGCGATGTTTATCTTTTATGCATCTTATCTTGCTTTGATTGACGGTAGCATTATAAGATGATCCCTCACTAAGTTATCAAAGTATAAGTGTTCTCCCTGAGTATGCACTGTTGCGAAAGTTCTTCGTGCTGAGACACCACGTGATGATCGGGTGTGATAGACTCTACGTTCAAATACAACGGGTGCAAAACAGTTGCACACGCGGAATACTCAGGTTAAAATTGACGAGCCTAGCATATAACAGATATGGCCTCGGAACACGGAGACCGAATGGTCAAGCGTGAATCATATAGTAGATATGATCAACATATTGATGTTCACCATTAATACTACTCCATCTCACGTGATGATCGGACATGGTTTAGTTGATTTGGATCACGTGATCACTTAGAGGATTAGAGGGATATCTTTCTTAGTGGGAGTTCTTAAGTAATATGATTAATTGAACTTAAATTTATCATGAACTTAGTACCTGATAGTATCTTGCTTGTCTATGTTTGATTGTAGATAGATGGCTCGTGTTGTTGTTCCATTGAATTTTAATGCGTTCCTTGAGAAAGCAAAGTTGAAAGATGATGGTAGCAATTACATGGATTGGGTCCGTAACTTGAGGATTATCCTCATTGCTGCACAGAAGAATTACGTCCTGAAAGCACTGCTAAGTGCCAAGCCTGCTGCAGGAGCAACACCAGATGTTATGAACGTCTGGCAGAGCAAAGCTGATGACTACTTGATAGTTCAGTGTGCCATGCTTTACGGCTTAGAACCGGGTCTTCAACGACGTTTTGAACGTCATGGAGCATATGAGATGTTCCAGGAGTTGAAGTTAATATTTCAAGCAAATGCCCGGATTGAGAGATATGAAGTCTCCAATAAGTTCTATAGCTGCAAGATGGAGGAGAATAGTTCTGTCAGTGAACATATACTCAAAATGTCTGGGTATCATAATCACTTGACTCAACTGGGGGTTAATCTTCATGTTGATAGTGTCATTGACAGAGTTCTTCAATCACTGCCACCAAGCTACAAAAGCTTCGTGATGAACTATAATATGCAAGGGATGAATAAGACTATTCCTGAGCTCTTCGCAATGCTAAAAGCCGCGGAAGTAGAAATCAAGAAGGAGCATCAAGTGTTGATGGTCAATAAGACCACCAGTTTCAATAAAAAGGGCAAAGGGAAGAAGAAAGGGAACTTCAAGAAGAACAACAAACAAGTTGCTACTCGGGAGAAGAAACCCAAGTCTGGACCTAAGCCTGAGACCGAGTGCTTCTACTGCAAGCAGACTGGTCACTGGAAGCAGAACTGCCCCAAGTATTAGGCGATTAAGAAGGATGGCAAAGTGAACAAAGGTATATGTGATATACATGTTATTGATGTGTACCTTACTAATGCTCGCAGTAGCACCTGGGTATTTGATACTGGTTCTGTTGCTAAACATTTGCAACTCGAAACAGGGGCTACGGATTAAGCAAAGATTGGCTATGGACGAGGTGACGATGCGCGTGGGAAATGGTTCCAAAGTCGATGTGATCGCGGTCGGCACGCTACCTCTACATCTACCTTCGGGATTAGTATTAGACCTAAATAATTGTTATTTGGTGCTAGCGTTGAGCATGAACATTATATCTGGATCTTGTTTGATGCGAGACTGTTATTCATTTAAATCAGAGAATAATGGTTGTTCTATTTATATGAGTAATATCTTTTATGGTCATGCACCCTTGAAGAGTGGTCTATTTTTGATGAATCTCAATAGTAGTGATACACATATTCATAATGTTGAAATCAAAAGGTGCAGAGTTGATAATGATAGTGCAACTTATTTGTGGCACTGCCGTTTAGGTCATATCGGTGTAAAGCGCATGAAGAAACTCCATACTGATGGACTTTTGGAACCACTTGATTATGAATCACTTGGTACTTGCGAACCGTGCCTCATGGGTAAGATGACTAAAACGCCGTTCTCCGGTACTATGGAGAGAGCAACAGATTTGTTGGAAATCCTACATATAGATGTATGTGGTCCAATGAATGTTCAGGCTCGTGGCGGATATCATTATTTTCTCACCTTCACAGATGATTTAAGCAGGTATGGGTATATCTACTTAATGAAACATAAGTCTGAAACATTTGAAAAGTTCAAAGAATTTCAAAGTGAAGTTGAAAATCATCGTAACAAGAAAATAAAGTTTCTATGATCTGATCGTGGAGGATAATATTTGAGTTACGAGTTTGGTCTACATTTGAAACAATGCGGAACCGTGCCTCATTTGGTCTACATTCGAAACTCACGCCACCCGGAACACCACAGCGTAATGGTGTGTCCGAACACCGTAATCGTACTTTATTAGATATGGTGTGATCTATGATGTCTCTTACTGATTTACCGCTATCGTTTTGGGGTTATGCTTTAGAGACGGCTGCATTCGCGTTAAATAGGACACCATCGAAATCCGTTGAGACGACGCCTTATTGTTGGGGAATGTAGTAATTTCAAAATTTTCCTACGCACACACAAGATCATGGTGATGCATAGCAACAAGGGGGAGAGTCTGATCTACATACCATTGTAGATCGCAACGGAAGCGTTGACACAACGTAGAGGAAGTAGTCATACGTCTTCTTCCCGATCCGACCGATCCAAGCACCGTTACTTCGGCACCTCCGAGTTCTTAGCACATGTACAGCTCGATGACGATCCCCGGGCTCCGATCCAGCAAAGCTTCGGGGAGGAGTTCCGTCAGCACGACGGCGTGATGACGATCTTGATGTTCTACCGACGCAGGGCTTTGCCTAAGCACTACAACGATATGATCGAGGTGGAATATGGTGGCAGGGGGCACCGCACACGGCTAAGGAACGATCACGTGGATCAACTTGTGTGTCTTGGGGTGCCCCCTGCCCCCGTATATAAAGGAGCAAGGGGAGGAGGCCAGCCGGCCAGGTGTGGCGCGCCAAGGAGGAGTCCTCCTCCTAGTAGGAGTAGGACTCCTACTAGGAGGGGGAAAGAGGTGGAGTGGGAGAAGGAAAAGGGGGGGGGGGCACCGCCCCCCTCCCCTAGTCCAATTCGGACCAGGGAGGAGGTGGCGCGCGGCCCACCTCTGGCAGCCCTTCTCTCTCTCCACTAAAGCCCATAAGGCCCATTACTTCTCCCGGTAGGGTTCCGGTAACCCTCCGGCTCTCCGGTTTTCTCCGTAATCATCCGGAACACTTCCGGTGTCCGAATATAGTAATCCAACATATCAATCTTTATGTCTCGACCATTCCGAGACTCCTCGTCATGTCCGTGATCATATCCGGGACTCCGAACTAACTTCAGTACATCAAAATGCATAAACTCATAATAACTGTCATCGTAACGTTAAGTGTGCGGACCCTACGGTTCGAGAACAATGTAGACATGACTGAGACATATCTCTGGTCAATAACCAATAGCGGGACCTGGATGCCCATATTGGCTCCTAGATATTCTACGAAGATCTTTATCGGTCAGACCGCATAACAACATACGTTGTTCCCTTTGTCATCGGTATGTTACTTGCCCGAGATTCGATCGTCGGTATCCAATACCTAGTTCAATCTCGTTACCGGCAAGTCTCTTTACTCGTTCCGTAATACATCATCTCGCAACTAACTCATTAGTCACAATCCTTGCAAGGCTTATGTGATGTGTATTACCGAGAGGGCCTAGAGATACCTCTCCGACAATCGGAGTGACAAATCCTAATCTCGAAATACGCCAACCCAACATCTACCTTTGGAGACACCTGTAGAGCTCCTTTATAATCACCCAGTTACGTTGTGACGTTTGGTAGCACACAAAGTGTTCCTCCGGTAAACGGGAGTTGCATAATCTCATAGTCATAGGAACATGTATAAGTCATGAAGAAAGCAATAGCAACATACTAAACGATCGGGTGCTAAGCTAATGAAATGGGTCATGTCAATCAGATCATTCAACTAATGATGTGACCTCATTAATCAAATAACAACACATTGTTCATGGTTAGGAAACATAACCATCTTTGATTAACGAGCTAGTCTAGTAGAGGCATACTAGTGACACTAAGTTTGTCTATGTATTCACACATGTATTATGTTTCCGGTTAATACAATTCTAGCATGAATAATAAACATTTATCATGATATAAGGAAATAAATAATAACTTTATTATTGCCTCTAGGGCATATTTCCTTCACTTATGAACTGTGGTTTGGCAAGAAACCAAAGTTGTCGTTTCTAAAAGTTTGGGTCTTCGATGCTTATGTGAAAAAGCTTCAACCTGATAAGCTCGAATCCAAATCGGAGAAATGTGTCTTCATAGGATACCCAAAGGAGACTGTTGGGTATACTTTCTATCACAGATCCGAAGGCAAGACTTTTGTTGCTAAATTCGGAGTTTTTCTAGAGAAGGAGTTTCTCTCGAAAGAAGTGAGTGGGAGAAAAGTAGAACTTGATGAGGTATCTATACCTGCTCCCTTATTGGAAAGTAGTACATCATAGAAACCGGTTTCTGTGACACCTACACCAATTAGTGAGGAAGCTAATGATAATGATCATGAAACTTCAGATCAATTTACTATCGAACCTCATAGATCAACCAAAGTAAGATCCGCACCAGAGTGGTACGGTAATCCTGTTCTGGAAGTCATGCTACTAGATCATGATGAACCTACGAACTATGAAGAAGTGATGGTGAGCCCAGATTCCGCAAAATGGCTAGAAGCCATGAAATCTGAGATGGGATCCATGTATGAGAACAAAGTGTGGACTTTGGTTGACTTGCCCGTTGATCGGCAAGCAATTGAGAATAAATGGATCTTCAAGAAGAAGACTGACGCTGGCGGTAATGTTACTGTATACAAAGCTCGACTTGTTGCGAAAGGTTTTCGACAAGTTCAAGGGATTGACTACGATGAGACTTTCTCACCCGTAGCGATGCTTAAGTCTGTCTGAATCATGTTAGCAATTGCCGCATTTTATGATTATGAAATTTGGCAAATGGATGTCAAAACTGCATTCTTGAATGGATTTCTGGAAGAAGAGTTGTATATGATGCAACCAGAAGGTTTTGTCGATCCAAAGGGAGCTAACAAAATGTGCAAGCTCGAGCGATCCATTTATGGACTGGTGCAAGCCTCTCGGAGTTGGAATAAACGCTTTGATAGTGTGATCAAAGCATTTCATTTTATACAGACTTTTGGAGAAGCCTATATTTACAAGAAAGTGAGTGGGAGCTCTGTAGCATTTCTGATATTGTATGTGGATGACATAGTATTGATTGGAAATAATATAGAATTTTTGGATAGCATTAAGGAATACTTGAATAAGAGTTTTTCAATGAAAGACCTCGGTGAAGCTGATTACATATTGGGCATTAAGATCTATAGAGATAGATCAAGACGCTTAATTGGACTTTCACAAAGCACGTACCTTGACAAAGTTGTGAAGAAGTTCAAAATGGATCAAGCAAAGAAAGGGTTCTTGCCTGTGTTACAAGGTGTGAAGTTGAGTAAGACTCAATGTCCGACCACTGCAGAAGATAGAGAGAAAATGAAAGATGTTCCCTATGCTTCAACCATAGGCTCTATCATGTATGCAATGCTGTGTACCAGACCTGATGTGTGCCTTGCTATAAGTCTAGCAGGGAGGTACCAAAGTAATCCAGGAGTGGATCACTGGACAGCGGTCAAGAACATCTTGAAGTACCTAAAAAGAGCTAAGGATATGTTTCTCGTATATGGAGGTGAAAAAGAGCTCATCGTAAATGGTTACGTTGATGCAAGCTTTGACATTGATCCGCACGATTCTAAATCGCAAACCAGATACGTATTTACATTAAATGGTGGAGCTGTCAGTTGGTGCAATTCTAAACAAAGCGTCGTGGTGGGATCTACATGTGAAGCGGAGTACATAGCTTCTTCGGAAGCAGCAAATGAAGAAGTCTGGATGAAGGAGTTCATATCCGATCTAGGTGTCATACCTAGTGCATCGGGTCCAATGAAAATCTTTTGTGACAATACTGGTGCAATTGCCTTGGCAAAGGAATCCAGATTTCACAAGAGAACCAAGCACATCAAGAGACGCTTCAATTCCATTCGAGATTTAGTCCAAGTGGGAGACATAGAAATTTGCAAGATACATACGGATTTGAATGTTGCAGACCCACTGACTAAGCCTCTTCCACGAGCAAAACATGATCAGCACCAAGGCTCCATGGGTGTTAGAATCATTACTGTGTAATCTAGATTATTGACTCTAGTGCAAGTGGGAGACTGAAGGAAATATGCCCTAGAGGCAATAATAAAGTTATTATTTATTTCCTTGTATCATGATAAATGTTTATTATTCATGCTAGAATTGTATTAACCGGAAACATAATACATGTGTGAATACATAGACAAACGGAGTGTCACTAGTATGCCTCTACTTGACTTGCTCGTTAATCAAAGATGGTTATGTTTCCTAACCATAAACATGAGTTGTTATTTGGTTAACGGGATCACATCATTAGGAGAATGATGTGATTGACTTGACCCATTCCATTAGCTTAGCACTTGATCGTTTAGTTTGTTGCTATTGCTTTCTTCATAACTTATATATGTTCCTATGACTATGAGATTATGCAACTCCCGTTTACCGGAGGAACACTTTGTGTGCTACCAAACGTCACAACGTAACTGGGTGATTATAAAGGTGCTCTACAGGTGTCTCCGAAGGTATTTGTTGGGTTGGCGTATTTCGAGATTAGGATTTGTCACTCCGATTGTCGGAGAGGTATATCTGGGCCCTCTCGGTAATGCACATCACTCAAGCCTTGCAAGCATTGCAACTAATAAGTTAGTTGCGGGATGATGTATTACGGAACGAGTAAAGAGACTTGCTGGTAACGAGATTGAACTAGGTATTGAGATACCGACGATTGAATCTCGGGCAAGTAACATACCGATGACAAAGGGAACAACGTATATTGTTATGCGGTCTGACCAATAAAGATCTTCATAGAATATGTAGGAGCCAATATGAGCATCCAGGTTCCGCTATTGGTTATTGACCGGAGACGTGTCTCGGTCATGTCTACATAGTTCTCGAACCCGTAGGGTCCGCACGCTTAAAGTTCAGTGACAATCGTAATTAGGGTTTTTGTGTTTTGATGTACAGAAGGTTGTTCGGTGTCCCGGATGTGATCACGGGCATGACGAGGAGTCTCGAAATGGTCGAGACATAAAGATTGGTATATTGGAAGCCTATATTTGGATATCGGAAACGTTCCAGGTGAAATCGGGATTTTTCCGGAGTACCAGGGGGTTACTGGAACCCCCCCGGGGGTTATTGGGCCTACATGGGCCCTAAGGGAGAAGAGGAGGGATGGCCAGGGCAGGCCGCGCGCCCCCTCCCCCTAGTCCGAATAGGATAAGGAAGGGGGGGGGCGCCCCCTTTCCTCTTTCTCCCTTCCCCCTTCCTTTTCCAACAAGGCAAGAGGGGGGAGTCCTACTCCCGGTGGGAGTAGGACTCCTCCAGGCGCACCCCTTGGGCCCGCCGCACCTCCCCCTCTCCCTCCTTTATATACGGGGGCAAGGGGGCACCCCATGACACACAAGTTGATATTCGTGATCGTTCCTTAGCCGTGTGTGGTGCCCCCTTCCACCATATTCCACCTCGGTCATATTGTAGCGGTGCTTAGGCGAAGCCCTGCGTCAGTAGAACATCATCACCGTCATCACACCGTCGTGCTGACGAAACTCTCCCTCAACACTTTGTTGGATCAGAGCTCGAGGGACGTCACCGAGTTGAACGTGTGCAGAACTCGGAGGTGCCGTACATTCGGTACTTGGATTGGTCGGATCGGGAAGACATACGACTACTTCCTCTACGTTGTGTTAACGCTTCCATTGTCGGTCTACGAGGGTACATAGACAAACAGTCTCCTCTCTCGTTGCTATGCATCACCATGATCTTGCGTGTGCGTAGGAAAATTTTGAAATTACTACGTTCCCCAACAGATAGACCCGGGCCATAGGTTTCACTAGTGTCTTCTCTCGAGAGCATAAGTATTCTATGGTGGGTGAACAAATTACTGTTGAGCAATTGACAGAATTGAGCATAGTTATGAGAATATCTAGGTATGATCATGTATATATGCATCACGTCCAAGACAAGTAGACCGACTCCTGCCTCCATCTACTACTATTACTCCACTCATCGACTGCTATCCAGCATGCATCTAGAGTATTAAGTTAAAAACGGAGTAACGCCTTAAGCAAGATGACATGATGTAGAGGGATAGACTCATGCAATATGAAGAAAACCCCATCTTGTTATCCCCGATGGCAACAATACAATACGTGCCTTGCTGCCCTTACTGTCACCGGGAAAGGACACCGCAAGATTGAACCCAAAGCTAAGCACTTCTCCCATTGCAAGAAAGATCAATCTAGTAGGCCAAACCAAACTGATAATTCGAAGAGACTTGCAAAGATAACCAATCATACATAAAAGAATTCAGAGAAGATTCAAATATTAATCATAGATATACTTGATCATAAACCCACAATTCATCAGTCTCAACAAACACACCGCAAAAAGAAGATTACATCGAATAGATCTCCACAAGAGAGGGGGAGAACATTGTATTGAGATCCAAAAAGAGAGAAGAAGCCATCTAACTACTAACTGTGGACCCTTAGGTCTGAGCTAAATTACTCACACTTCATCGGAGGGGCTATGTGTAAGTGCATCTAGTGCCACCCCTAGTTGGTTTTGGAGTATTGACGACAAACCTAGTTGAGGGACTAATGTGTTTGTGAGAATTGCAGGATAACACAGGTAGAAGTCCCTCATTGATTCGGTTTTACTACCAGAGATGACCCCTAAAAATGTACGAAGACATTGAAGTCAATGGTGGTATATGAAGATATTCACATTGAAGAATATGACAAGAGAAGACACCACGTGAAGCCTATGGAACTCGAAGACTTAGATCTTTCGCAGTTCTCTTTCATTTGTGTTGAGTCATAGGAACCACCGTACTGTTAAGTGGGGTCCAAGAGAACCATTCAGAACGACTGAAGTGATGCCAAATTCAAAACCTATATCTTCGAGTGAAGACTATGAGAGCAATCTTGTCCAGAGTCGGACAAGTCAGCTTTACTTGTAGCCCAAGTAAAGTTGCTGTGTGAGTTTGAAATCTGACTGTTGGTACACGTGTCAGTTCCTTAGTGACCCACGGTCATTTCGGACAAATCAGGTCGGGTTGCCCAGTGGCTATAAATAGTCCACCCCCTACAACCATAAATGGTTGGCTGCTCAGATTTCAGTGCACGGCTTTTGTCGTTTGAGAGCAACCCACCTCGAAGCCTTTGAGAGAAAATTCCTAGCAAGGAGAAAAGCCCTAACCACCCAGAGCCAGAGAGAATTGGGCATCACTTAAGTCTTCTTGTCTGAGTGATCTGAAGACTTATTACACTTGAGGACTGTGCATCCTCCAACCGGTTAGGCGTCACGTTCTGAGCATCCAAGAGACATTGTGGATTGCCGGTGAACGAAGTCTATGAAGGTTTGGGAGTCTACCTTGAAGACTTACCAGAGTGATTGGGCGAGGTCTGTGTGACCTTAGCTCAAGGGGAATACGGTGAGGACTGGGTGTCCTGAGCTGCGTGTTCAGGACTGGGTGTCCGGGACTGTGTGTCCTTTTGTTTAAATACCTAGCCGCCCTAACCAGAGGTACAGTTGTCACAGCAACTGGAACTGGTCCAACAAATCTTTGTCTTCAACGAGTCACTGGTTTCATCTTCACTTCCTTTACTTACTGTTGCTCATTGTGAAGCCATTTCATGCTTGCTCTATCTTTTGTCTTCACAACGTAACTGTATGATTTGTTTGGCTTCATAACTTCTTCCTACCTGATCCTTATTACACTGCCACAACTTGTCACTGTGCTTTCACTCTATTGAATACTTGATCATGGCTTGCCTAGTGTAATCTAACTTCTGCTGCTTAGTGATAGGCATATCTCTACTGTTTGTCTTCACAACTTCCATGTTTTGAAGACTTTCATAAAACTCGCCTATTCACCCCCCCTCTAGTCGATATAACGCACTTTCAATTGGTATCAGAGCGAGGTGCTCCCTTGTTCTGTGTGATTCGGTTTAACCACCTGGAGTTTTAGCTATGTCGACTGCAGGGATAATCAAAGTCTCTGTTGCCTGCCCCGTCTTCGATGGAACTGAGTATCCCTACTGGAAGAATAAGATGCGCATGCATCTTGAAGCCATTGACGTCGACCTATGGTATGTCGTCGAGAATGGCGTTCCCAAGGCTGGAGAAGGTGTCACTGCTGCTGATGTCAAGAAGTTCACTCAACTGGACTCTACTGCCAAGAATATCATTTGTGGTCATCTGACCAAAGGACAATATGGCCATGTGAGTGCTTTGAAGACATCCAAGCTGGTCTGGGACTGGCTCTCCAAGGTCAATGAAGGCATCTCAACCCAGAGAGATCAGAAAATCAGTGTACTTCGCAACCTCTTCAACCGCTTCAAGCGAATTGACAATGAGAATGTCCAACACACATTTGACCGACTTACTGACATCACCAATGAGCTTCAACCCCTCGGCGCCACTGAGATCACCAAACATAAAATCATCAAGACGCTGCTGAGATCACTTGATAGTTCGTTTGACATCCTAGCCCTGATGATTCAAGAATGTCCTGATTTCAAGACACTCGATCCGTCCGACATACTCGAGAGGCTCAACACACATGAGTTTCAGCTTTCTGAGAAAAGAGAAATCTACGGTCCAAACTACGGGCGAACTCGTGCCCTGAAGGCAAAAGCTGTTTCCTCATCTGAAGAAGAATCTGACAGCAGTTCTGATGATCCTGAAGACATTGGAAGGGAACTTGCAATGCTGGTGAAGAAGTTACAAAAATTCACCAAAAATAAAGGCTTCAGAAAGTCTTCACGATCAAGCTCAAGGAATGATGAAGCTTCTGCTCATGACTACAAGAAGAAAACATGCCACAAGTGCAAGAAAACTGGACACTTCATCTCTGAGTGTCCACAGTGGGACAATGAGAACAGAAAGAAGAAGAAGAAATACTCAAAGTCTTCTTCCAAGTCTTCCTCAAATGCTTCATCACACAAGAAGAGCTCATCTGGCAAGGCACGTGCGTTTGTTGGCAAGGAAATGGATTGAGAGGAGGAGTCCGCTTCTGAGGAGGCAGAGGTGGAGTCTAAGGAAGAGTCTGATTCTGGCATCGCAAGTCTGGCTACAGCATACGTTGCCAAGTCCATCTTCAACACTGAAGACAATGACTCCATCACCGACACCGATGCAAATGACAAGGACTACTCCGATCCTACCTATTGCTTCATGGCACGGGGTGCCAAGGTAAACTCACGCACCACTCACTATCAAACATCAAGTGACGATGACTCTGATTGTGATTCAAAACCCAGCTACAAAACACTTTCTAAAATTGCAACTGAACAACAGAAAGCCATGGAACATATTCAAAAACTGTTAGACAGAAGCGATGATCTGTTGGGTGCTGAAATGACTCGATCTGAATCCTTAATTGAAGACATAAAAAATCTTCACGTTAAGTATCAGGAACTTGAAGATCGTCATGATACTCTCTCAACAACTCATGAAATGCTTTCCTATGATTATCTTCAAAGGAAGCAAGATCTTGAGAAATTGAGAGCGGCTCATGAAGATCTTCAGAAGGAAAACGAATCACTTCGCATCGAACAAATCAGTTCCGCTCAGGAAGGATTTGAACCACCATGTCTTAAATGCATTGAGCGTGATAATGCTGCTTCTGTTGCTGAATGTTCCACTGCTACTGCTGTTGCAATATCTTCAACTGTTGATGTGGTAACTAACCCCTCTGCTGAGGATACCACTGCTATTACTGATGAGAATGCTAGGTTGAAGACATTGCTTGAAACAGGGATGTACAAAAGTCTTAAAGGGCATCAGACATTATGTGATGCCCTCAAGAAGCAGATTCTGAACCGAAACCCTAGGAAAGAGGGTGTTGGGTTCGTAAGGAAAATAAATGCAGATGGCTCTTACTGGAAACCTGAGCAGTACCCCAAAACCACATGGGTTGCTGTAAAGGAATCTTCAGCAGATCCATCCAATCTATCTGGCTTCACTTGTGCTAACCCCATTATCATTGATGAATCCTTTGATGCAAACTATAAACTGTTTAAAAATCAGAATGGTGAAGTGTTTGCCAGGTACATTGGTACTAACTACAGGAATGGACCGCCTATGAAGAAGATCTGGGTTCCAAAAACGTGTCTGGAGAATCTTCCTGTGAATGTCTTCATGACACCTCACATGAAGAAGACAAATCTCAGACCAAAGACTTCATACGGTCCAAAGGCTTCATATAGACAGAGGACTCACCTGAGTCGCACTAACGCAAATGCTTTGCAGGGAAACCATACTCAGGCATATGAATATGGGAGCGGTTCATCAAACCGTCATGTTCATATGACCAAGAACTACTCTGCCTATTCTTATGAGTACTATTGTCCGCCTGCTAGACTGTTTGCTAGGGCTCCAAAGCCAAAATTCTCAGATGCTGCACTTAGACTTATTGCTTCTAAGCCACCCTTGAAGATGTGGGTGGTTAAGAAAGCTTAACTCTCTTTTGCAGGGAAAGGTCTCCAGCAGAAAACCAAAATCTTCTAACGCTATTGCTGGGGACCTTAAAAAACTTGCAGGGTGCAAGATCAAGTGCCCGAATGGCATCACTATGTATTTCGTTCCTGAATCGCATGCTACTCTCCCTATTAGTCCTAATCTGGATCTAAGTTTTCATAACCCACTGGTTCGTCAAATGTTTTTTCTTCACAATTCTCTTCGTGAAGCCTATCCCCCTAACTGCACTGTAGGGTACGACACCAGCGTCTTCAGAATGGATTATTGACAGTGGGTGTACAAATCACATGACTGGCAAAAGAATCCTTCTTATGGACTCAACCTTGCGTCCATCCGACAAGAGCCACATCACATTTGCTGACACTGGTAAAAGTAAGGTATTGGGTCTAGGTAGAGTTGCAATCTCAAAGGATCAACACATGGATAAAGTCATGCTTGTTGAATCCCTTGGCTTCAACTTAATGTCTGTCTCAATGCTTTGCGATTTGAACATGGTCGTAATATTTGGAAAATATCATTGCCTGGTACTAATGGAATCTGACAAGTCTCTAGTGTTTGAAGGGTATCGGAAAGATGATCTGTATGTGGTAGATTTCTCAGCAGGGCCACAGCTTGCAGTATGCCTTCTGGAAAAGGCTTCAGAATGCTGGCTTTGGCATCGGAGGCTTGGACATGCTGGCATGAGGAACCTCCACACCCTTGCAAAGAAGAAGCACGTCATAGGCATCGAGGGCGTCAAGTTCAAGAAAGATCACTTATGCTGTGCCTGTGAAGCAGGGAAGATGACGAGGGCAAAACATCCCTCGAAGACAATCATGACCACTACTCGACCCTTCGAACTGCTTCACATGGATCTTTTTGGTCCCACTCACTACTCAACCTTTTCCACTACTGCTTGCCTCTATGGCTTTGTCATTGTTGATGATTACTCTAGATATACTTGGGTGCACCTAATCCTTTACAAGACTGAAGTGCAGGATGTCTTCAGACGCTTCGCCAATCGAGCTATGAACAATTATGGCGCCAAGATAAAGCACATCAGAAGTGACAATGACACTGAATTCAAGAACACTGGCCTTGACACATATCTTGATACCTTGGGCATCACACATGAATTCTCAGCTCCGTACACGCCACAGCAGAATGGCGTCGTCGAACGCAAGAACAGAACACTCATTGAGATGGCCAGAACGATGCTAGATGAATACAAGACTTCAAGAAAATTTTGGCCTGAAGCCATTGACACTGCATGCCATACAATCAACCGCGTTTGTCTTCACAAGCTTCTTAACAAGACATCTTATGAACTCCTAACTGGCAAGAAGCCAAATGTCAGTTACTTCAGAGTATTTGGTGCAAGATGCTGGATCAAGGACCCACACCACACCTCAAAGTTTGCACCAAAAGCACATGAGGGTTTTATGCTTGGATATGGAAAGGATTCGCACTCCTACAGAGTCTTCAATCTCTTTCACTACAAAGTGGTTGAAACAGTGGATGTGCGGTTCGATGAGACCAATGGTTCACAAAGAGAGCAACTGCCAGATGTGCTAGATGAAGTTCCAGCTAGTGAATCAATCAAGCTAATGGGAACTGGAGAAATTATACCTTCTGAAGCTCATCCTGAAGAAGAACTTATCATCTCAGCACCTGATCCACATGAAGACAATGCTCAGCCTGAAGACATTCCTCCCAACAACAACTCAGATCAGCAAGAGCAAAGTCTTCGCCTTGTACATTCTCGTGTTGCTAATGAAGTGCAGATTGACAGAATAATTGACAGCATCAATGCACCTGGTCCACTGACTCGTTCAAGGGCAACTCAACTGGCAAATTTCTGCGGGCACTTCGCATTCGTTTCAATCACAGAACCCAAGAAAGTTGAAGAAGCCTTCATGGAACCTGAATGGATTCAAGCTATGCAAGAAGAGCTTCAACAGTTTGAGCTGAACAATGTATGGGAACTGGTTAAGTGTCCTGATCCACGGAAGCACAATATAATAGGCACCAAATGGATATACCGCAACAAGCAAGATGAGCATGGTCAAGTTGTCAGAAACAAAGCTCGTCTCGTTGCTCAAGGATATACTCAAGTGGAAGGCATTGATTTCAATGAAACATTTGCTCCTGTGGCCAGACTTGAAGCCATACGTATAATGCTGGCCTATGCAAATCATCATAACATAATTTTATACCAAATGGATGTGAAGAGTGCCTTTCTCAATGGCAAGATTGAAGAAGAAGTGTATGCTGCACAACCACCTAGGTTTGAAGATCCAAAACATCCTGACATGGTATACAAGCTAAATAAGGCACTGTATGGCCTCAAACAAGCCCCTCGGGCCTGGTATGATACACTCAAATACTTCCTGAAGAGCAAAGGCTTCATACCTGGTTCCCTAGATCCCACTCTCTTCATGAAGACATATGATGGTGAACTGTTTGTGTGCCAAATATATGTGGATGACATTATCTTCGGCTGCACCAATCAGAAGTACAGTGAGGAGTTTGGATATATGATGCAAGAGCAATATCAGATGTCTATGATGGGGGAGCTGAAGTTCTTCCTCGGTCTTCAGATACGGCAACAACGCAATGACATCTTCATATCTCAAGAGAAGTATCTCAAAGATTGCCTGAAGAAGTTCGGTATGCAAGACTGCAAAGGCTTCACAACACCAATGCCAGCCAAACATCATCTGGGTCCTGACGACAATGGTAAAGAGTTCGATCAAAAGGTATACCGCTCCATGATTGGTTCTTTGCTTTATTTATGTGCATCTAGGCCAGATATTATGCTTAGTGTTTGCATGTGTGCTCGATTTCAAGCGACACCAAAGGAGTCGCATCACTTAGCTGTGAAGCGAATTCTGCGATATTTGGCTCACACCCCAACTTTAGGGTTATGGTATCCAAAGGGCTCAGAGTTTGTTACGGTGTGAGCTAAATATCTTGGAATCCTCAAATGTCTTGTGATCAGGCACACATCCTAACACTTATGCATATTGATGACTTAGATGTGCAACACACGAAGTGACATATATCTTCAATCAATGAAGACATACATTATAAGTGTGAATACATTAATGTGGAAATTGACTTCGGAGCGCCACGATAATTGTGCGCCATGTCTGGGTCTAATACTTCCTATACGGTGGGTAACACCACCACCAAACATTCTATTTTGAAGTGTTTCACTCATGGCGTTACCTTGCAATGTCTTTACATTTGGTTTGGTTTCATTCTCAACATGTCTTCATGATTATCTTCACTACGTGGATTATATAGATATATACATACTAGTGTTTTGTCCTCTACAGCATTCAATTATAGCTATGTCTTCTTGTTTTGAATCTTTTGAACTAAGTGAATGTGATCGGACCCTAATCTCTCTATGCTTTCTATCTCAAATTCTATCTCTCTAAGTCATATGCATTCTATTGAAACTGTCGAATGTCTTCTCTGCATCCTTGTCAGCAGAAGACACAGAGACAACCTTTAAAACCGTTTTCAATGCTCATTCATCCACAAGAAATCCGGAGAAGTAGGAACGACCACCCGACAATCCAGGCGTGCGTGGGTTGTGGAACTGCCCCCGAGATTCCGCATGGTGCCCACGTGTTGTTCAGATGCGAATCGCCAGGGGCACCTGTGTAATAGCGCAATGCCGCCCCTATAGCTATAAATACACACTCACCGCAGTCATTATCTCCTTCTTCCTCCCTCGCACGAACCCTAGCATCACTGCTAGCCCTCGACAACGCCGGCGACGAAGCGCTTCGCTGCCGCAACCTCTCCGACGCCGTCTTCACGCCGATCGCGAACATCGTCCTCTCCGCCGTCGCCATGGGTGTCTTCCGTCGCCAAGCTAGGGCATGAAAGATTGAACTGCTCGGCCTCATCTCCCACTCCGTCTAGCAGTTCTAAGTGTGGTAAATAAAACTTCTTTTTACAGCCCCTTTTGATCCTATGGTTCTGTCACTTTCTACCATAAGTAGTTTCTATTCACACAAGTTAGATCTCCCTCAATCTGCATCTCATAACATGCCTAGTATATTCACTTATGCTTCATGAAGTAGTTAGATTCCTCACTTGTACTGATCTGTGGGTTCGTACAAATCTGGAACCAACTTCTTATCTATGAGTGAATGTCTTCGCACGATGAGGTCAATGTCTTCTAAACTAATTTATCTTCAAAATCTTCTGAGAATGCATATGACCTCTTCCCCTTCCCTCGCACCTTAATGCTGTCACAAGTACATGTCCATGGGAGAATCTTTTGGTTCTCATAGTCTGCATTCATTTGCAGAGTTCTTACAGCATCACATCAATTCTCCTGAAGCCAGTTCCTGTTGGTCCAGCAAAAGAAAGCCTCTGAAGCCTTTGAACGTCTTGAAGCCTTCCAAGTTAAGGTTTATGGCTTCAGAGACAACAGCAAGGAAAGGGGGCAGACAGCGTCGTGGCGGAACCTCCAAAGATCTGCCTGATGAACAGGTAGAAATGTATAAAACAGATCCTGAAGAGAATTATGGTCAGCGCAAGACCCGAATCCAATGGATTCGACGCTATTGGGCAGAACAATGGTTCCAATACCGCTTCGTCACTCAAGAGTATGCTGAGAAAAGTGCCATCAAACGACCATGGGGAGACATCCTATACAAGAATCTTATACCCAGGTCCAGAGATGAAGCCATTGCTCAAGGCTTCTACCCATGCATGGTCCGTGGACCACAGCCTGCTGATGCACATCCGTCGTCACTACTCTGGTGTTGTGACGATAGTCTGTTCAAGCGCAACTTCCAGTTTGCCCAGAACTCAGCGTAGCAGAACAAGAAGAAGTTTGGGTTAGACTTCAACCCTGGTCCCTCCGCACCAAGGGTAGATGGCACACGCGATGCAGAACCCAATGTCATCGGCCCTTACGCCAATCTTCAAGGCCTCATCACCTGCATCTTGGTTCAAGGGACTGTAGTGAATGAGCCACCAGCTGACTCTGAATCAGAAGAAGCGCTTGCTGCACCGAAGCCAAAGCAATCAAAGAAGCCAAAAGCTTCAAAGCCGGCCTCTTCACCAAAAATCTCAAGGGCGAAGCCATTGGCAACTGCACCTCCTGAAGTCAGTGTATCCAAGCCCGCATATCCAAGCCCCAGAAGAGCAAGATGCCTCAGCCACACAGCGGCCAAGAGCTCACAGCTGCTGCCATTCTGCGCAATGACGCCATTGAGCTGTCAATCGATGAAGACCTTGCAGATAATGCTCTTGAGCAACTCATCAAGAGCAAAGAGGAGGCAGAAATCTTCAATAATATGCCTCTCTTTGATGTCGCCATCATCCACGACTTCATTGACGAGTGGTTTGCTACACCAAACGTCAGCTTTGAAGATCTGCAGCTGCCCATTGGCCTCAGCGTCGCCTTCCAAGGCGCTATTGCTTCAGAACTTGCAATTGCCCAGAGCATTGTTGAACTGAATCAGAAAATTGATTTTGAAAAGGCTCAGTTCAAGAAGCATATGGCCAAGCTCAGTGTGCAGGAAGTGAAGAACTTCAAGATCATGCTGCACGAGCTAAAGGAAAACTTTCTGAAGAAGCGCACCGAAGCTCAAGGTTCACGCGAGCGCATGAAGACTCTGGCCGACAGATGTGTGCAAGCCTATAACGAGGCTGAGAAGCGCAAGGCACTTGGGCGTCCTGGCATCGACCCCAGCATGGCCGCGAAGAAAAAGAAGAAGCCTACTACGGCTGAACCCGATGCACCTCGACAGGAAGCAGCTCTGCTAGTCTTCCCAACTGCAACGACTGGCTCGAAGCTAAAGAGCCGGTCAACAGCTTCAGAGCTCAAGAAGACCAGGACTGCTGAGGCTGAAGCAAGGAAAAGAAAATACCCTAAAGCCTCTCCTACTGCCCCCTCCAAGAAGAAGAGGAAGACCAGGAAAGATCGGGCTGCTCCCTCAGAGCCCTTGATGGTTGAACCCCTTTCTGTGGTCTATCCTGACGCAGAACGCCAACTCACAGTTCATGAGCCTGCTTCCATAGAGGCTCCTGAAGCTGACGACATTCCAGCAGCCGACCCCATCGCTGCTGAAGACATTGGTCATAATGACAATGTAGAAAAAGATGCAGTCCTTCCTCAGCAAGACCACAGTGAGCTAATCAGCATTGGTCGTCCATTGACGCCAATGGCCCAGGATGCGTCATGGGCGGATCGCCCACAAGTGGAAGAAGAATCTGAGGTCCAGCCCACTCCAACTCCACAGGCGTCGTCTGCATTTCGCAGGCTTCGCAAAGGTCCAAGGCCTCAGGACTCTGCTGACGACATTCCGGCTGCATCAGCCGAAGAAGATGAAGAAGCACCACAAGATCCCACTCCCCCGCTCCACCAAGACGTAGTTCTCCACGAGAACGTGCCTGTGCCTGACCCTCCAGCTACTCACGTGGAGGCTGAAAATATTGAGGCTGCCACAACTAACATTGAAGCTGATGTGGAGTCCTCCCCACCGAAAGCATCAGAAGACAGTGAAGCTACTGCCCCTGATACTTCTGTTCATGAGTCTGCTGCTGGTCCCCAATTCGATTACCATGTTGAGCACAAGCCTCAGGTCTAGAAGCCAGTCCCAAGACTGCCAAGGTTCCCAGGTCCTGCATCAGCTCCTGGCTCCTTTAACATCACTAGCTTCAGGGCAGATAATACGTTCTTCAATCGCTCCAAGAACCCCTATTCAAGGGAAAGGATTTCATCAGATAGGTTCTGGAGCTATCCTCAGCGCAGCTACTATTCATGCATCCTGTACAACCAAGGTCGCATCTTCCCACACAAGCGCTTTGATGTTGAAGCTGTTGCTGGTCTGCCCTGTCTGGAGGAAGCGTTGGATTGCTTCAAGCAAGTGGGTCTACTACAGTTTGTGACTGATGAAGAGCACTAGAATGAAGAGCTTCTGCTACAATTCTATGCCACCCTCCACATCAAAGGATACAACAGAGATCTGAAGACTTGGGTCCTGGAGTGGATGACCAGTAATGTTCATCACGAAGCCAATGCATTTGATATCATTGAGCTCACCGGCCTGCCCACTCCTGGCGCATTCTTCGAAGAAGGCTTTCAACTGCATGCTGAAGCTACTGAGAGCATCTTTCAGCGACCAGAACCTGATATGAGTCAAATGCTCTCCATGATGATGCCATTGCCTCAAGATGCTCCTTATCCCTCAGAGTTCTTCGTTGAAGACCATGAGTACCTGCCCAGAACCATCTATCACATCATCAGGCGGACTCTCTGGCCTATCAAAGGGCACTCTCCAAATGCCAAGATCGAGGGTGCAATGAAGACTCTGATATTTTATATCCTTCATGGCAAATGCTTCAATGCACAGGACTTCTTCATACGCCAACTTGCTGCATCAGGCTCAGATCTGTTTGGCTTGAAGTTCTATGCCCCTTGGGTAATGAGGCTGATCAAACTGCACCAGCTTACTGCCCCACCATTCAAAATATACACGTACCCGGTTTGTGACTTAGAGTCATCCAGATCTGTGTCGAAGCTAGCATCGATGTAACCCTTTACGACGAGCTCTTCGTCACCTCCATAAACGAGAAACATATCCTTAGTCCTTTTCAGGTACTTCAGGATATTCTTGACCGCTGTCCAGTGTTCCATGCCGGGATTACTTTGGTACCTTCCTACCAAACTTACGACAAGGTTTACATCAGGTCTGGTACACAGCATAGCATACATGATAGACCCTATGGCCGAGGCATAGGGTACGACACTCATCTTTTCTCTATCTTCTGCCGTGGTCGGGCATTGAGCCGTGCTCAATCTCGTACCTTGCAATACAGGCAAGAACCCCTTCTTTGACTGATCCATTTTGAACTTCTTCAATATCTTGTCAAGGTACGTACTCTGTGAAAGACCAATGAGGCGTCTCGATCTATCTCTATAGATCTTGATGCCTAATATATAAGCAGCTTCTCCAAGGTCCTTCATTGAAAAACACTTGTTCAAGTAGGCCTTTATGCTTTCCAAGAATTCTATATCATTTCCCATCAACAGTATGTCATCCATATACAATATGAGAAATGCTACAGAGCTCCCACTCACTTTCTTGTAAATGCAGGCTTCTCCATAAGTCTGCGTAAACCCAAACGCTTTGATCATCTCATCAAAACAAATGTTCCAACTCCGAGATGCTTGCACCAGCCCATAAATCGAGCGTTGGAGCTTGCACACCTTGTCAGCATTCTTAGGATCGACAAAACCTTTTGGCTGCATCATATACAATTCTTCCTTAAGGAAACCATTAAGGAATGCCGTGTTGACGTCCATTTGCCATATCTCATAATCATAGAATGCGGCAATCGCTAACATGATCCGGACGGACTTCAGCTTCACTACAGGTGAGAAAGTCTCATCGTAGTCAACCCCTTGAACTTGTCGATAACCCTTAGCGACAAGCCGAGCTTTATAGATGGTTATGTTACCATCCGCATCTGTCTTCTTCTTAAAGATCCATTTATTTTTTATGGCTCGCCGATCATCGGGCAAGTCAGTCAAAGTCCATACTTCATTTTCATACATGGATCCTATCTCGGATTTCATGGCTTCCAGCCATTTGTCGGAATCCGGGCCCACCATCGCTTCTTCATAGTTCGAAGGTTCACCGTTGTCCAACAACATGATTTCCAAGACAGGGTTGTCGTACCACTCTAGTGCGGAACGTGTCCTCGTGGACCTATGAAGTTCAGTAGCAACTTGATCTGAAGTTTCAGGATCATCATCATTAACTTCCTCTCTAGTCGGTGCAGGCACCTCAGGAACATTTTCTTGAGCTGCGCCACTTACCGGTTCAAGAGGTAATACTTCATCAAGTCCTACTTTCCTCCCACTTATTTCTTTCGAGAGAAACTCTTTCTCTAGAAAGGACCCATTCTTGGCAACAAAGATCTTGCCTTCGGATCTGAGGTAGAAGGTATACCCAATAGTTTCTTTAGGGTATCCTATGAAGAAGCTTTTTTCCGATTTGGGTTCGAGCTTTTCAGGTTGAAGTTTCTTGACATCAGCATCGCATCCCCAAACTTTTAGAAACGACAGCTTAGGTTTCTTTCCAAACCATAATTCATATGGTGTCGTCTCAACGGATTTCGACGGAGCCCTATTTAAAGTGAATGTGGCAGTCTCTAAAGCATAGCCCCAAAATGACAGCGGTAGATCGGTAAGAGACATCATAGATCGCACCATATCCAATAGAGTGCGATTACGATGTTCGGACACACCATTACGCTGAGGTGTTCCAGGCGGCGTGAGTTGTGAAACTATTCCACATTTTCTTAAGTGTGTGCCAAATTCGTGACTCAAGTATTCTCCCCCACAATCTGATCGCAAGAACTTGATTTTCCTGTCACGTTGATTCTCAACCTCACTCTGAAATTCCTTGAACTTTTCAAAGGTCTCAGACTTGTGTTTCATTAAGTAGACATACCCATATCTACTCAAGTCATCAGTGAGGGTGAGAACATAACGACAGCCTCCGCGAGCCTCAACACTCATTGGACCGCACACATCAGTATATATGATTTCCAATAAGTTGGTTGCTCGCTCCATTGTTCATGAGAACGGAGTCTTGGTCATTTTACCCATGAGGCATGGTTCGCATGTGTCAAATGATTCATAATCAAGAGACTCCAAAAGTCCATCTGCATGGAGCTTCTTCATGCGTTTGACACCTATGTGACCAAGGCGGCAGTGCCACAAGTATGTGGGACTATCATTGTCAACCTTACATCTCTTGGTATTCACACTATGAATATGTGTAACATTACGCTCGAGATTCATTAAGAATAAACCATTCACCAACGGAGCATGACCATAAAACATATCTCTCATATAAATAGAACAACCATTATTCTCGGATTTAAATGAGTAGCCATCTCGAATTAAACGAGATCCTGATACAATGTTCATTCTCAAAGCTGGCACTAAATAACAATTATTGAGGTTTAAAACTAATCCCGTAGGTAAATGTAGAGGCAGCGTGCCGTCGGCGATCACATCGACCTTGGAACCATTCCCTTCGCGCATCGTCACCTCGTCCTTCGTCAGTCTCCGTTTATTCCGCAGCTCCTGCTTTGAGTTCAAAATGTGAGCAACCGCACCGGTATCAAATACCTAGGAGCTACTACGAGTACTGGTAAGGTACACATCAATTACATGTATATCACATATACCTTTAGTGATGCCGGCCGTCTTGTCCGCTAAGTATTTGGGGAAGTTCCGCTTCCAGTGACCACTTCCCTTGCAATAAAAACACTCAGTCTCGGGCTTGGGTCCATTCATTGGCTTCTTCCCGGCAGCTTGCTTACCGGGCGCGGCAACTCCCTTGCCGTCCTTCTTGAAGTTCTTATTACCCTTGCGTTTCTTGAACTTAGTGGATTTATTCACCATCAACACTTGATGTTCCTTTTTGATGTCCACCTCTGCTGATTTCAGCATTGAATATACCTCAGGAATGGTCTTTTCCGTCCCCTGCATATTGAAGTTCATCACAAAGCTCTTGTAGCTCGGTGGAAGCGACTGAAGGATTCTGTCAATGACCGCATCATCCGGGAGATTAACTCCCAGCTGAGTCAAGCGGTTATGCAACCCAGACATTTTGAGTATGTGCTCACTGACAGAACTATTTTCCTCCATCTTACAGCTGAAGAACTTGTTGGAGACTTCATATCTCTCGACCCGGGCATGAGCTTGGAAAACTATTTTCAGCTCTTCGAACATCTCATATGCTCCATGTCTCTCAAAACGCTTTTGGAGCCCCGGTTCTAAGCTGTAAAGCATGCCGCACTGAACGAGGGAGTAATCATCAGCACGTGACTGCCAAGCATTCATAATGTCTTGGTTCTCTAGGATAGGTGCGTCACCTAGCGGTGCTTCTAGGACATAATCTTTCTTGGTAGCTATGAGGATGATCCTCAGGTTCCGGACCCAGTCCGTATAGTTGCTGCCATCATCTTTCAGCTTGGTTTTCTCTAGGAACGCGTTGAAGTTGAGGACAACGTGGGCCATTTGATCTACAAGACATATTGTAAAGATTTTAGACTAAGTTCATGATAATTAAGTTCATCTAATCAAATTATTCAATGAACTCCCACTCAGATAGAAATCCCTCCAGTCATCTAAGTGAAACATGATCCGAGTTCACTAGGCCATGTCCGATCATCACATGAGACGGACTAGTCAACATCAGTGAACATCTTCATGTCGATCGTATCTTCTATACGACTCATGCTCGACCTTTCGGTCTTCTGTGATCCGAGGCCATGTCTGTACATGCTAGGCTCGTCAAGTCAACCTAAGTGTATTGTGTGTGTAAATCTAGCTTACACCCGTTGTATTCGAACATTAGAATCTATCACACCCGATCATCACGTGGTGCTTCGAAACAACAAACCTTCGCAACGGTGCACAGTTAGGGGGAACACTTTCTTGAAATTATTACGAGGGATCACCTTATTTAAGCTACCGTCGTTCTAAGAAAATAAGATGTAAAACATGATAAACATCACATGCAATCAAGTAGTGACATGATATGGCCAATATCATTTGCTCCTTTTGATCTCCATCTTCGGGGCTCCATGATCATCGTTGTCACCGGCATGACACCATGATCTCCATCATCATGATCTCCATCATCGTGTCTTCTTGAAGTTGTCTCGTCATCTAATACTTCTACTACTATGGCTAACGCTTTAGCAATAAAGTAAAGTAATTACATGACGTTTATGTTGACACGCAGGTCATAAATAAATAAAGACAACTCATATGGCTCCTGCCGGTTGTCATACTCATCGACATGCAAGTCGTGATTCCTATTACAAGAACATGATCAATCTCATACATCACATATATCATTCATCACATCCTTTTGGCCATATCACATCACATGGCACATGCTGCAAAAACAAGTTAGACGTCCTCTAATTGTTGTTGCAAGTTTTTACGTGGCTGCTATAGGTTTCTAGCAAGAACGTTTCTTACCTACGCCAAAACCACAACATGATATGTCAATTTCTATTTACCCTTCATAAGGACCCTTTTCATCGAATCCGACCTGACTAAAGTGGGAGAGACAGACACCCGCCAGCCACCTTATGCAACTAGTGGATGTCAATCGGTGGAACCAGTATCACGTAAGCGTACGTGTAAGGTCCGTCCGGGCCGCTTCATCCCACGATGCCGCCGAATCAAGATAAGACTAGTAACAGCAAGCAAATTGACAATATCCACGCCCACAACTGCTTTGTGTTCTACTCGTGCATAGAAACTACGCATAGACCTAGCTCATGATGCCACTGTTGGGGAACGTAGCAGAATTTTAAAATTTTCTACGCATCACCAAGATAAATCTATGGAGTCATCTAGCAACAAGGGAGAAAGGAGTGCATCTACATACCCTTGTAGATCGCGCGTGGAAGCGTTTAAGAGAACGGGGTTGATGGAGTCGTACTCGTCGTGGTCCAAATCACTGATGACCTAGCGCCAAACGGACGGCACCTCCGCGTTCAACACATGTACGGTTGGGAAGACGTCTCCTCCAACTTGATCCAGCAAGGGGAAAGGAGAGGTTGATGAAGATCCAGCAGCACGACGGCGTGGTGGTGGAAGCAACGGTGATCTCGGCAGGGCTTCGCCAAGCACAGGGAGACGGAGGAGTGTCACGGGAGGGAGAGGGAGAGGCCAGGGGCTAGGGTGCGGCTGCCCTCCCTCCCCCCACTATATATAGGGTCCCTAGGGGGGGGGCACCGGCCCTAGGAGATCCAATCTCCTAGGGGGCGGCGGCCAGGGGGGTGGCTTGCCCCCCAAGGCAAGTGTGGCGCCCCCACCCCTAGGGTTTCCAACCCTAGGCGCAGGAGGAGGCCCAAGGATGGCGCACCAGCCCACTAGGGGCTGGTTCCTCCCCTACTTCAGCCCATGGGGCCCTCCGGGATAGGTGGCCCCACCCGGTGGACCCCCGGGACCCTTCCGGTGGTCCCGGTACAATACCGATTACCCCGAAACTTTCCCGATGGCCGAAACTTGACTTCCTATATATAAATCTTCACCTCCGGACCATTTCGGAACTCCTCGTGACATCCGGGATCTCATCTGGGACTCCGAACAACTTTCGGGTTACCGTATACTAATATCTCAACAACCCTAGCGTCACCGAACCTTAAGTGTGTAGACCCTACAGGTTAGGGGGACACACAGACATGACCGAGACGACTCTCCGATCAATAACCAACAGCGGGATCTGGATACCCATGTTGGCTCCCACATGCTCCTCGATGCTCTCATCGGATGAACCACGATGTCGAGGATTCAATCAATCCGTATACAATTCCCTTTGTCAATCGGTACGTTACCTGCCCGAGTCTCGATCGTCGGTATCCCAATACCTCGTTCAATCTCATTACCGGCAAGTCACTTTACTCGTGTCGTAATGCATGATCCCGTGATCAACCACTTGGTCACATTGAGCTCATTATGATGATGCATTACCGGGTGGGCCCAGAGATACCTCTCCATCATACGGAGTGACAAATCTCAGTCTCGATTCATGCCAACCCAACAGACACTTTCGGAGATACCTGTAGTGTACCTTTATAGTCACCCAGTTACGTTGTGAGGTTTGGCACACCCAAAGCACTCCTACGGTATCCGGGAGTTGCACAATCTCATGGTCCAAGGAAATGATACTTGACATTCGGAAAAGCTACAGCAAACGAACTACACGATCTTTGAGCTATGCTTAGGATTGGGTCTTGTCCATCACATCATTCTCCTAATGATGTGATCCCGTTATCAATGACATCCAATGTCCATAGTCAGGAAACCATGACTATATTTTGATCAACGAGCTACTCAACTAGAGGCTCACTAGGGACGTGTTGTGGTCTATGTATTCACACATGTATTACGATTTCCGGATAACACAATTATAGCATGAACAATAGACAATTATCTTGAACAAAGAAATATAATAATAACCATTTTATTATTGCCTCTAGGGCCTATTTCCAATAGTGGGTATATATAGGAGGAAGAAGTATGTCGATGGAGCAACAGGGGGCCCACGAGGGTGGAGGGCGCGCCTGGGGGGGGGGGGTAGGCTCGCCCCTACCTCGTGGCCTCCTGTTACGTGTCTTGACGTCGGGTCCAAGTCTCCCGAGTTGTATTCGATGAGAAAATCACGTTCCCGAAGGTTTCATTCCGTTTGGACTCCGTTTGATATTCCTTTTCTTCGAAACCCTAAAACAGGCAAAAACAACAATTCTGGGCTGGGCCTCCAGTTAATAGGTTAGTCCCAAAAATAATATAAAAGTGGATAATAAAGCTCAATAATGTCCAAAACAGTAGATAATATAGCATGGAGCAATCAAAAACTATAGATACGTTGGAGACGTATCAGTAAGCATCCCAGTGCGTAACTTTCCTCTCCACGTCTTTACGGAACCTCCGTCAGTTCCACTCCGTCACATGAGTTTTATGCTCCTCTCCCCAGTCTGTGATCGACTGATTCTTCTGCCGGCTCATCCTGCAAGGCATAAGCAACAATAATCAACATAAGCGCAGTGAGATCATCATAAGCAACAAGAAACATGATAGGCATAATGAAATCATGGGCATGGAGAACAAAGCGCTCACAGGTGGAGCGCGTGGCCGCCGGTATCGGTGGGCTGGCCCGGTGGGGTATGCTGAAAAATCCCAAACTGCGTGGCCACGCGGTGTGGCAAGTGCCACTCGACGGCGTACACACAGATCATGGGCACGATGCACCGCCAGAGACCACGGTCCACATCGCACATCACGTTCAGATCAAAGCCCCACTGCCAGTCATGATACGGCCACCAGTTTACCTGTTACATATACATTGGTAAGTTCCCACTTTCGGTCAAAAGTGGAATCAAAGAGAAAGGAGTTGAGCGAGTTCATATACCTGTGTATGCATCAGAGCGTCCACCTCATTGGTGTAGGTCTTGTACGAAGTCTTGTTTAGGCCCGTGTAGAGTTTGACAATGTCCCAACTCTAAGCTACGGTGGGGTGTCGAGTCTCATCGTCGTCTTCGCTATAGGCACCCCCCGGGCGTCGTGCCAACTTCTCCGGACTCCCCACCGGCAGCCGCTCCCACATCCAAATGGAGAAGGCCCGGACAAATCCACCCATATTGGACTTGTCTCCCGTCCTCTGCGTTGCATCGTCAAGCTGCAAAACATCAAATGAGGATCAGATATAAGAAAATGTCATGGACACACTTTCGTAGGTAGGTAGGCAAATAGATCCTCTCTTACCGAACGGTATAGGTAGGCGAGAGATGCGGTCCCCCAACTGTACCCTGCCTCCCAGTCCGCTAGGAAGAAGAGATACGACCAGTTGGCAGAGTTCCTAGAGCTGTCTGGAAACACGACCTCCGTGAGAAGATACCACATGTAGGTCCTCGCGTACCACTCCATGGTCATCTCGTCGGCGCCTTCGGGGCATTTCTGCCGGTGCTACGAGAGCCAGGTCAACGGCACACCGGATGTACGGTTACCCTTGACAGCGGGGCAGTCACCGATGAGGGCTGCAACCCTCTGCTGCCAGTTGGTCCTCTCCACTCGCCCGGTGAGTGCATGACCCTCGATCGGCATGGCAGTAATCATCGACCAATCCTCGAGGGTCACCGTCATCTCCCCGCATGGCAGATGGAAAGAATGGGTCTCCGGTCGCCACCGGTCAATCAACGCCGTCATAGCTGCGTGGACAAGCGTCGGCGGCTGACGCTTGAACTGCCACACAAAACCCAACAGACGGGCTCTCTTGAAGAACGACGTGTAGCGCTCGTCGTAGTCCATATGCCCGTGAACCCCGTGACCCCTCATGTGCAGTGGCTGGAGCATCTGTCAAAAAGTGAACGCCAAAAATTAGGAAATTATTTTCATCAATCCGAAAACTTTCATCAAAATTTCATCCATATCACTTACCTCGCCGTTCTCTATGAACCGGGCATGATGACCCTTGTCGAATGCCCAGTCCAGCATGGAGTACCATGGGCTGATGTTGTCCGCAAGAGGTGGCCGCCTTAATAAAATTTCATACATCATATCATAATAAAATTTTAAGCATATTCCTCCAAAAACAACTTCTACACATGATGGATCAAATCATATCGACATGCATCACATAAAAAAATCCTCCAACATACGTCATATCATCATATTTTTAAATAATTTTTTTCCAAACAACATCTTCATATCATCATATCAACATGCATCATCAAACTAGGGTTCATCTTCACACTAGATCATATCATCATATCAACATGCATCATCAAACTAGGGTTCATCCTAATATCAACATTACATCATAATTTATTTGACAAAAAAAATTATGAACTAGGGTTCATCTTCACACTAACATATGAACTATTGATTAGAGTTCATATCCAATACAATTAGTTACTAAAGAACTAAGAGCTACAACTACAATCAATCTTAGGTGAAAAAAATCCAATCTAAGTTAAAAAATATGAGGGATTTCAAGCAAATAATGCGTCGAATCGGAAGCAAGTTTGCAAAAACTAATTGGAGGGATTGGAGGAGCTTACGTTTCTCTCTTCGGGGCCATCTCGATCCGCAAAAAACGGTGAAGATCTGAGGGGGGGAGTGGAGGAGATGAGAGAGGGAGAGAGGGGCAACTTGGGGGAGAAAATGAGGAACTACCGACGGGGGGGGGGGGGGAGATGGGCAGGGGCGCGGGGGTTTCAGGGCAAATAACTGCCCGCACCCTACCGCCAGGGGCTCTTGCGGTAGGGTTAGACAGGCTACCGCTAGTTCCCCTGGCGGTAGGGTGCGACGGCCGTTTCCGCGTGCTGACGTGGATAAGTGTAGCGACCAGACCTCAAACGGTCCAATCTCTGTGCTCCAGTGTCATCCCTGGATCAGTAATACTGACACCACATAGTACTTGAAGGATTTATAGCAGAGTAGCAATCACACACTTATTACATCGAGTTTCTCAAAAGAGAACTTATTACAATAAATATGGCTTAAGGCCATCTAATAACTATAACAGCGGAAGGCTTGGAAGATAAGTGAGTCCATCAACTCCAATGGCATCACTGAGTATAGAACCACGACCTAAAACTCCTTAATCGTCATCTGAAAAGTCTGCAACATTAACGTTGCAGCCCGAAAATGGGTCAGCACATGGAATATGCTGGCAATGTAACACATAGAGAGTAATGGAATAAAACAGCTATTCTATATGCATATTTGGCTGGTGGAAAGCTCTATGGTTATAGTTTTGCGTAAAGCCAATTTTTCCCTACTGCAAAGGAATAAATGTATTTAACTATCAAGGTGGTTGTTAAACATTAAGAATGGTTGACAGCATTCTCGATCCCAATTAAATAACATCATTAAACAAACCCAACAAAATTAATTGTAGAGTAACATGTTGAGATTCACATGATAATCCAGGTACTAGATACTCAAGATGTCCATAACCGGGGACACGGCTAACCATGATTAGTTTATACACTCTGCATAGGTTTGCGCACTTTTCCCCACAAGACTCGATCTCCTCCGTTGGTTTTCTCGCACTGCATGGTGTTTGAGAAACGGGTGACCGAGACATAGTCTTTCAGAAGCGCTAGCACCTTACGAACGGGTAGACCGTACCAACCTACATCTCCTACATCTGCTAGACTACCACTGTAAGAGTTCGTATGACTTAGTCAACTATGCTAGAGCCCATAATAGCTTGTGGCTGCACACGGAAGTTTCTAGCATGAATAATCTCATGATCCCTTTGAGCCTGGGTGGCGGTCCAAAAGAAAACAGGCAATCCTGGAATACCCAGGTGCCTCAATCCACCCAGATGTGTGTTTAAGTTGTCACCTTAAGTAAACCATTAATTAACAAAGCTCACATATTTCATGGATACACTCACCCAATCCACGTCTACTAGCATCGCATAGCAATAATAAGCAAACTTAGAGTAACTCCCAAAGGTTTGATAATAAACAGGTAATAGGTTCTACCTCAACTACTCCCCAAACCCACAATTTAATTAGATCCTAAATCATGCAAGTGTGAGGATTGATCTAATGCAATAAAACTGGGTAGTAGGAGGTATTATCAAAGTGTTACTTGCCTTGCTGATGATCCGGGAAACCTAGCGATTCGAAGTAACAAGCAGCGCACTCCGGGTACTCTATCACAAACAAACAAACACACAATAAGTACTCAACTAATGCACAGGTAAAACTCAAATAAGAGATCTAACCAGAAAGTTCAATTTAAGAACTCCGGTTGGCAAAAAGAATCAAATCGAACGAAGCAACGAAAGACAAACGGCAAAAGAAACAGGCTCCGTTTACTATTCTGGATCCAAGGCAATTTTTACAGAAGAAAAAACTTGTTTAAGTTGGTTAAACGGAAAGAGGGTTTCGAGACGAAACTCCAGGCGCTTGAATCGCCTGATTCCGATAAACGAGCGAAAAGATATACTAAAACGAAAATCGGATCAGAAAAATCACGGATTTAATCCGAGAAAAAGAAAAACGACGAACATTCGTTAAAAGGAACGAACGGACGAACCGCTCACTATTTAAATAAACCGGAAAAACCGATCTATTTGAAAAAACCAAAACTAAAAAAATGAACAAAACCGTCGGAAAACCAAACGGTTTTTCAAAAAAATGGCGGCGGGATCGAGGTAAACCTCGGGCGGCGTGTCCGGCGGCGACGGTGCGGGGCGGCGGGGGCGGCGTGGCAAGGCGGCGGCGCGGGGCTGCTAGGGTTTGGGGGGCTTCCGGCTGGGCCTCCCTGGCTTTTAAAGCCGGACGGGCCTTAGTGTCCGAGTCGGACATGGCCTGTAGGTCGGTTGCGCGTTTTTTATATAAATAGTTACGCTCAGAAAAAAACAAAAGGACTACTAAACGGAATCCAAAAATCCCGAAATAAATTTTCCTCGGCTTCTAAAATCAAGCCGCACAGGATGAACATTTATTTGGGGCCTGATGGAGTCCTGGATTAGGGGGTGTTCGAATAGCCGAACTATACCTTCCGCCGGACTCCTGGACTATGAAGATACAAGATTGAAGACTTCGTCCCGTGTCCGGAGGGGATTTTCCTTGGCGTGGAAGGCAAGCTTGTCCATACGGATGATCAGATCTCCTACCATTGTAACCGACTCTATGTAACCCTAACCCTATCCGATGTCTATATAAACCGAAGGGTTTTAGTCCATAGGACAACATACACATCAACAATCATACCATAGGATTGCTTCTAGGGTTTGGCCTCTCTGATCTCGTGGTAGATCAACTCTTGTAATACCCATACCATCAATATTAATCAAGCAGGACGTAGGGTTTTACCTCCATCGAGAGGGCCCGAACCTGGGTAAAACTTCGTGTCCCCTACCTCCTATTACCATCCGGCCTAGACGCATAGTTCGGGACCCCCTACCCAAGATCCGCCGGTTTTGACACCGACATTGGTGCTTTCATTGAGAGGTCCTCTGTGCCATCGCCGTCAGGCCCGATGGCTCCTACGATCATCAATGGCGATGTAGTCCAGGGTGAGACCTTCCTCCCCGGACAGATCTTCGTCATTGGCGGCTTCACACTGCCGGCCGATTCACTTGGCCATCTAGAGCAGATCGAAAGCTACGCCCCTGGCCGTCAGGTCAGATTCGGAAGTTTAAACTACACAGCCGACATCCGCGGGGACTTGATCTTCGACGGATTCGAACCACTGCCGAGCGTGCCGCGCTGTCACGACGAGCATGATCTAGCTCTGCCGCCGAACAGTTCCCTAAAGGCCGCACCCGCATTGGCTCCGACCCCTAGTTCAGAGCCGGCCGCGCCGATCGAGGACGGGTGGTTGGACGCCGCCTCGGGGGCTGTGATCCCAACAACGGTTGAGCCGAACACTAGCCCCGTACTCTGCAAGACTCGTGACTCCATGGAGCCGGATTCTTCTCCGGACTCCGAACCCTCCGTGCCCCTGCCGAGTGAATCCGATTGGGCGCCGATCATGGAGTTCACGGCCGCGGACGTCTTTCAACACTCCCCTTTCGGCGATATCTTGAAATCACTGAAGTCTCTCTCTTTGTCAGGAGAGCCCTGGCCGAACTACGGTCAGCAAGGTTGGGGTACGAACGATGAAGAAATTCAAAACCCACCCGCCACCCACTTTGTAGCCACTGTTGACAACTTAACCGACATGCTCGACTTCGACTCCGAGGACATCGACGGTATGGACACCGATGAAGGAGATGATGAAGAACCAGCGCCTACTAGGCCCTAGAAAGCCACCTCGTCATATGACATATACATGGTGGACACCCCAAAAGAGGGAGAGGGTGATGGAACAGCGGAGGATGACCCCTCCAAGAAACAGCAAAAGCGCCAGCGTCAGTGGCGCCGCTCAAAATCCCGCCAACACAAAAATGGCGATTCCAACACAGGAGATAATAATACCCCGGAAAGCGCCGAAGAACATCCCCCCGAGCAAGATTTAGCACAGGAGGATGGAGAAACTAGCCCCCATGGGAGAGCGGCTGACAAAGAGGTCGAGGACGATAATCATATGCCTCCCTCCGAAGACGAGGCAAGCCTCGACGACGACGAATTCGCCGTGCTAGAGGATCCCGTCGAACAAGAGCGTTTTCAACGCAGGCTTATGGCCACGGCAAGAAGCCTCAAGAAAAAACAGCAACAGCTAAAAGCTGATCAAGATCGGCTAGTCAATAGATGGACTGAAGTCCTCGCGGCCGAAGAGCATAAACCCGAACCCCCTCCAAGTGCTACCCGAAGCGCAGGTTGCTACCCCGATTAGAGGAGGAAGCACTCGATGCGGCCGACAGGCCACCCTGTGGCCGCGACAGAGAGGCCTCATGGCCCTCCACCCAAGCCGCACCCCGTACCAAGGCACGGGAATATGCGCCGGACTTACGAGACATATTGGAGGACAAGACAAGGCAAACAAGACCGATCTACGGATCGCGTAGGCACCCCACGGCTCGAGACGACAACCGTCACGCCGGCCACAAATTCGGCAGGGCCGAACACAGTAGACAAAGCTCATTGGAGCTACGTCATGATATCGCCCAATACAGAGGCACCGCACACCCATTGTGCTTCACAGACGAAATAATGGATCATCAAATCCCCGAGGGTTTCAAACCCGTAAACATCGAATCATACGATGGCTCAATAGATCCCGCAGTATGGATCGAGGATTATCTCCTTCGTATCCACATGGCCCGCGGCGATGATTTCCACGCCATCAAATACCTCCCACTCAAGCTTAAAGGACCAGCACGACAGTGGCTTAACAGCCTGCCAACAGGGTCAATTAGCTGTTGGGAGGACCTGGAAGCCGCATTCCTTGACAATTTCCAGGGCACTTATGTGCGACCCCCAGACGCTGACGACCTAAGCCACGTAATTCAGCAGCCAGACGAATCGGCCAGGCAATTCTGGACACGGTTCCTAACAAAGAAAAATCAAATACTCGACTGTCCGGACGCAGAGGCCTTAGCAGCCTTCAAGCATAATATCCGTGACGAGTGGCTTGCCCGGCACCTAGGACAAGAGAAGCCGAAATCTATGGCAGCACTCATGGCACTCATGACCCGCTTTTGCGCGGGAGAAGACAGCTGGCTTGCTCGTAGCAATAATATGACCAAGAACCCTGGTCGTCCGGACACCAGGGACATTAGCGGCAGGTCGCGTCGCAACCAACAGAAGCGCCGCATCAACGACGACAATGCTAAGGATACGGCAGTTAATGCTGGATTCAGAGGCCCTAAATCTGGTCAGCGGAAAAAATCATTCAAAAGAAATCCCAGGGGCTCGTCCAGCTTGGACCGAATACTCGACCGCTTGTGCCAAATACATGGCACCCCCGAAAAGCCAGCCAATCACACCAACAGGGACTGTTGGGTGTTCAAGCAGGCAGGCAGATTAAGCGCTGACAATGAAGACAAGGGGTTGCATAGCGATGACGACGAGGAGCCCCGGCCGCCGAACAACAATGGATAGAAGGGTTTTCCCCCACAAGTACGGATGGTGAACATGATATACGCCACCCATGTCCCCAACAGGGAGCGGAAGCGCGCGTTAAGGGACGTATTCGCGGTAGAGCCAGTCGCCCCAAAGTTCAACCCATGGTCCTCCTGCCCGATCACCTTTGATCGAAAAGACCATCCCACTAGCATCTGTCATGGCGGATTCGCCACATTGGTCCTCGACCCAATTATCGACGGATTTCATCTCACTAGAGTCCTTATGGACGACAGCAGTAGCCTGAACCTGCTTTACCAGGATACAGTGCGGAAAATGGGCATAGATCCCTCGAGGATTAAGCCCACCAAAACGACCTTTAAAGGCGTAATACCAGGCGTAGAGGCCAGCTGTACAGGCTCAGTCACACTTGAAGTGGTCTTTGGATCTCCGGATAATTTCCGAAGCGAGGAGTTAATCTTCGACATAGTCCCGTTCCGCAGTGGCTACCATACACTGCTCGGGCGAACCGCATTCGCCAAGTTTAATGCGGTCCCGCACTACGCATACCTTAAGCTCAAGATGCCAGGCCCTCGTGGAGTAATTACGGTCAATGGAAACACCGAATGCTCCCTCCGAACGGAGGAGCACACGACGGCCCTTGCAGCGGAAGTACAAAGAAGCCTCTCCAGGCAGTTCTTCAGTCCGGCCATTAAACGTCCGGACACAGTCAAGCGCGCCCGGAGTAACCTACAACAAGACCGCCTGGCACGTTCCAAGCAGGCGTAGCAATGCGGCCCCAACCCCAACCCCCACAAAAAGGCGACGCTAGTACTTCGCGTACATAACTACGCACTAGAAATACCATGGGCATAGGGGGAGGGGCACCACCACGGCACGCCCAAAACACGGCTTAAACCAGGGGCTGCCGAACTTTTTTATACTTTTCTCTTACTTCCAGGACCCTACTCTTCGGAAGGCTTGTTCGGCAGTTCAATTGCCGCACAAACGATGCAAGGACCAGGGAAGCAGACAAGCCATGCCGCATTACGTAAATCCCAGGTGGTCTCTATCACGAGCAGTACACCTGTTTCGCATACTATCCCGCAGCTTGCCTCTGAAGCAGACATGTTAAATAGTCCAACTTTTCGTTTATCGCATCACTTGGATCGTTCTGCTTTGATCGCAGCTATTTTAATGAACAATGCTTAGCTTTTGTCCATTTTTTGCATTACCTTTTGTTAATATATATATGTCCCTTAATGACATGTTGCACCCGTACACTTTGGTACAGCCAAAATACACCAGGGGCTTCAGTACCCCTCAACATGGTGTGAGAAGTCCGTACACTTTAACAAGTGCGGCACCCCGAACTTATAGCATTATATGCATCGGCTCCGAATCATGTCTTGGGTCAATAGTTGGGTTTGCCCGGCTCCTATGTTTTGGTGCCTTACGTTCCGCTATAACGGCTAAGGTAGCACTAGGAGAACCACTGCGATTGTGCCCTAGTTGAGCTGGGCCGAGCACCTCAGTGGAGAAAGCTAAAACTGACTGTCATGATGAAGCGAGAGCTGGTCGCTGTTCGAGAGGTTTTTTCGAGTCCCTAAAGACTTATGCTGCTTCGGGCGAGGAGTCGCCTCTGTCCGGCCAAGGCATGGATAGCGCCCCGAAAACGGTCTTCCGAATACTAGGGGCTTCGCCGAAATTTAAAATTATAGAATTCTATGGCTAAGTGAGAGTGTTCACGCATTATAGTCTGATTGCCTCGTTCGTTGGGCTGAGCACCTCCCTCGAAGGACCCAAATATGGGAAAAAGAGCGCCCAGGTTTATTCCCGAACACCCCAGCACTAGCGGCATGGGGGCAGAAGCCGACAACTATTGATAAACAGTATTGATAAACAGCCGCACAGAAGGTAATATTTTAAATTCAAGCAGCATTGCTTAGCGCATATGAACAAGTTTTCAGCGCATAGGATAACACAAGCGGGTTTTACTCAAAAAATACATCCTTGGTACATTCATCCGCAACAAGGCGAGCACCCTTCAGAACATCCTTATAATAATTCTCGGGCTTGCGTTGCTCTTTCCCCGGCGGTGGCCCGTCCTTCACAAGCTTCTCCGCATCCAGCTTGCCCCAGTGCACCTTAGCACGGGCAAGGGTCCTACGGGCACCTTCAATGCAGACGGAGTGCTTGATGTCTTCAAGCCTCGGACAAGCCTCCACCAGCCGCCGCACCAGCCCAAAATAGCTCCCAGGCAGAGCCTCTCCAGGCCACAGCCGAACTAGGAGGCCCTTCATGGCCTGTTTGGCTGCCTTGTGGAGCTCAGCCAGTTGCTTCAGCTGGTCGCTCAGGGGCACGGGGTGTCCGGTCTCAGCGTATTGAGACCAGAACACCTTCTCCGTCGAGCTGCCCTCCTCGGCTCGATAGAATGCGGCGGCATCAGATAGACTCCAGGGAAGATCTGCGAACGCTCCTGGAGAGCTCCGGATTCGGGTAAGTAACAGGTAACTCACGTTTATGTGTTTGCTTTGCATAAATAATGCCTTACCTGCCGCAATCTTCTTCACCTCATCCAACTCCTGGAGGGTCTTCTAGGACTCAGCCTTGGCAGACTTGGCATTTTCTATAGCTGACGCGAGCTCGGATGCTCACGTCTTCGAGTCAAACTCCAAACTCTCATGTTTCTTCATGAGAACCTGGAGCTCTTGCCGCACCTTGCCAACCTCAGCCTCATAGCTCTCCTGCTCGGCGCGCTCCACGGCCGCACTCTTCTCGGCCTCGAGCAGCGCTTGCTTAAGGGTCGTCACCTTAGACGTGGCCCCTGCAATAGCCATGTCAATCCTGTCATTTTTTGCAATTGCACCTTTTTTATATACATATTCAAACAGGGTATTTCTTACCTTCCTTCTCCTCGAGCTGCTCCTTGGCACGCCCGAGCTCTTGCTCGGACTTCTCGAGACTCTGCTTCAGCACTTCCACTTCCGCAGTCAGTGCGGCGGATGCTAGCAGAGAAGCCTGCATACGCATATTGACTCCTTTTGTTAGACTCCTGCGAATTCTTTGATCCTTTATTCGGCTTTTCTTCCCGAACGCCCAACAGAGCATCACGGGCTACTGTCTATGCGGTAACATTATTTGAACATTCTTTACTTACCTGAAAGCCTGTTAAAAGGCTTGTACAAGCTTCAGTCAGTCCGCTTTTGGCGGACTGAACCTTCTGGATCGCCACACTCATAATAGTGCGGTGCCCCAAGTCGATGGAGGCACCTTGGAGCGCCTCCAACATATTGTCCGGCGCCTCCGGTTGGACGGAGGTCACCGGCACGGTAGGCTTGCCCCTCTTGGAAGGAGGTCGCCCGCCGGATATCCGGCCTTCCTCAGCTTTTTGATGTGTTCCTCCGTGACAGAGGAGACCATCCACTTGCCTCCCGCTCCGGACATGACTGGAGAAGGTCGAGGTGGTAGTGCGGACTTGGGCGCTGGAGCTCGAGTGCGCAAGAATGGATAGGCAGAGGAGGAAGAAGGCGTGGATGAAAAGGTGGATCCTTATCCGCTTATATGGGTGGACGCGATTATGTGTCCCCACCAGCCTAGTAAAACTTGCTTATCTCCAAGCGCCGTAATCAAAGGCGCGGTTGGGTTACCCACGCCCGTATTGATGAGAATCCCGAAATGAGGGGACACGATCTCTGCTTTGACAAGACGTGCCAAGGAGACCGCCTCGCATAACGCGCTGAGGTGGGATAATGAAACGATTTGGATAAAGGCTTGGCCATGGCGTGTCGCACCACGGAATACGTCAGCAGATTAGATTTGTGTTAATATTATTATTCTCTCTATGGCAATATGTGGAAACTTATTTTGCAGAGCCGGACACGATCTTTGTGTTCAAGATCTTCTATGAAGTATTCGGAGGAGGAATCCGCCTTGCAATGCTGAAGACAATTTGCGCGCCGGACCCGTCGTCATTGAAGCCTGGTTCAGGGGCTACTGAGGGAGTCCTAGATTAGGGGTGTTCGGATAGCCGAACTATACCTTCCGCCGGACTCCTGGACTATGAAGATACAAGATTGAAGACTTCGTCCCGTGTCCGGGGGGGATTTTCCTTGGCGTGAAAGGCAAGCTTGGCGATACGGATGTTCAGATCTCCTACCATTGTAACCGACTCTATGTAACCCTAACCCTATCCGGTGTCTATATAAACTGGAGGGTTTTAGTCCGTAGGATAACATACACATCAACAATCATACCATAGGCTAGCTTCTAGGGTTTAGCCTCTCTGATCTCGTGGTAGATCAACTCTTGTAATACCCATACCATCAATATTAATCAAGCATGACGTAGGGTTTTACCTCCATCGAGAGGGCCCGAACCTGGGTAAAACTTCGTGTCCCCTACCTCCTGTTACCATCCGCCTAGACGCACAGTTCGGGACCCCCTACCCGAGATCCGCCGGTTTTGACACCGACAGGGCCTAAATGCAATTTTGAAAAACGCACATTTTTTCCTAAATTCAAATAAAATAGCAAATAAAACTAAATAAAATCTTATTTTATTTTTTATTAAATACTCAATATTTATTTATTTTGGGAAAGTCATTTTATTCCCTCTCTCATAATTTTTATAATAGAAATAATTAAAGATAAAATAAATAAAATCAGATGATCCTATTTTTAAAATTTGAGACAACTCAAATATGAAAATAACGAAATCCCCAACTCTCTCCGAGGGTCCTTGAGTTGCGTGAAATTTCTAGGATCAACCAAAATACAATAATTATGATATGCAATAATGATCTAGTGTATAACATTCCAAATTGAAGATTTGGGATGTTACAATAAGTACCCTACCGCCAGGGGCCTTGGCGGTAGGCTGTGTAACCCTACCGCCAGAGGCTCTGGCGGTAAGAAAAAGGGTCAAATCTCGAAAAAAAAAATTAAACTAGGATGAGATCCTGAAATTATTTGTCAAAAAGGTCAAAACACGAAATTTAGCGTCTCAATAATTCAGCTAGCAGCCTATAGAACGATGCCAATGCCATCAATCAACTTTAACATGCATATGTACGTACACGTACGGGCGTAATTAATTTTCAAACTACTAGTAGTTCCTTCTCGCTGGTCCCTGCCGGCCGGATTGCATTCCGTCTTCATTTCTAGATCAGATGTACTAGTACTCTACTACCAGTACATTTCAGCGATGTGCTTACGTCCTAAGGTGCACCTTTCTAGTTTACTTGCTGCAATATATAGGAGCATTACTAATTTTCAATTTTGAGAAACAGTCACTGAGCAATTATCCTTTTTACCGTTCCCGATTTTCTTGAAGGGTTCTTATTCCCATCACTGTCTTTTGCTGCATATATCCAGAGCAAACCGTCAACAATAAAATTCTTCTATGTGGTAGGAAAAAAAGGAGCTTCGTCTTTTTTTTTAAAACGAAGATAAAAAATTTGTCTCATCCATTAAATAAGAGGAGAATAGAGTTTGACAGTTTACAAGTGACCCAACAAAAAACGGCATGGCAATTACTCTCGTACAACGATACATCCTGCTTCTTAGCACCCGCTGTAACTCATAGGTTGGCCTCAAGCAATATATTTTGAAGAAGAATAGATGGTGGCGCACTGTTGTGGCAAAACACCTGGACGTTTCCCTCATTCCAGAGAGTCCAAGAGACGAGCATGGTGAGGGAGGCCATCGCTCGTCTGTCTAGATTTCACATGTCGGTTCTTCTATCCCACTAACGCATAAGAGAGTCCCCAAGGTGCCAATCGGAGGTGTCAATATGCGCAACACCAAACTTGTCAATGACCGATCGCCAGAGCCGAATGGAGAAGCGGCACTTGACGAAAAGGTGGATGCCTCATTCTTGCTCCCTCTAGCAAAGTGGGCAAAGCCCGCAATTTCCCCAACCGCGCCGCTCCAACCGGTCCGAAGTCTAAATCCGGTTTGGCAAGGCCAGCCAAGCGAAGAATTTGATCTTAGGGGGAGCCCAAGCTTTCCAGACCATGTAGTGAATGGACGAGTGCGTTAGGCCAAGGAATTGCGCCTTATAAGCAGTGGTTGCCGAGTATATCCCATCTACAGCATGTTTCCAAACAATGTCATCCTCAACCTGGTCATCAAGGTGAAAGTCATGCAGAAGTGTCCAGAGCGAGAAAAGCTCTCGGACGTGGGTGGCGGAGACAATCGTGTCATGCTTGATGTGAATAATCCAAGCATTCCCGCGTATGGCTTCTCGCAGCTTCCAGCTTTTTCTTTTCGCGGCTTGATAGATAAGCGGGGCAACATCCTTGGACTTGCGACCAAGCAACCACGGGGCGTCCCAAAAAGGTGTTTTAGCACCATTTTCGATGATGATTGTGGTTGAGGCATAGAAGAAATCCAGGTCGTCTTCGGTGCAAGGGTTGCCTAATCCAACCCAAAGTTTGTTAGGCTCCTTCCATTCGTACCAAAACCACCTCAGCCGCAAGGCCCGGGCAAACTTGTCGGTGTTGAGGACCCCAAGGCCTCTATAATTCGTGGGCCTGCAGACCACGTCCCAGTTGACCTTGCATTTTGCACCGGTCGTCTTGTCCGAACCAGTCCAGAGGAAGGCCCGCTCCACTTTGTTGAGATTATGGAGTGTGCCCTGCGGCACAATGAGAGGCGTGATGGAGAAGACCGCTTGAGAGGTGATGAGGGCAGTGCGTCCAATGATTGTGATGGATTGTCCCTCCCAAGTTACCAACTTCCTGGCCGCCTTGTCTTCGAGATATTGGAAGTCGACTTTTCGGAGTTGCCTGACCGAGAGCGGGAGGCCTAAATATTTTATTGGGAACATGGCGCGGGTCGCCGGGATGCTACTCAGAATATGCCCCAGCGGAAGATGGTTGCATCAAATGGGCACCACCGAGCTCTTGTGGAAGTTGGTGCAAAGGCCTGTCACCTCGCCGAAACCCCTTAGGATGGCAGAGAGGTTGTCAACGTCCCTCTTAATTAGGGCCATGAAGATGGCCGCGTCATCCGCATAGAGGGAGGTTCTCATCATGGCACCTCGCCGCGTATCTTGTGTAAGATGCCTTTACGAGTTGCGGTGGTGAGGATTTGTTGAAGGGGGTCGATTACAACGACGAACAACATCGGTGATATCAGGTCCCCTTGATGGAAACTACGGCCATGCTTGATTGGGTGGCCCGGAAGCCCATTAAGGAGGATACACGAAGAGGATGATGAAAGCAGAGTGGCGATCCAGTTCCGGAATTTGCAAGGGATTCCCTTGCGTTGTAAAAGGTCGAGTATGTATTCCCACTTGATCGAGTCAAATGCTTTTCTAATGTCGAGCTTAAAGAGGAGGGCGGAAGTCTTGCGTTTGTGCAACCGGAGCTTCGTCTTTGATTTCATTACTGAAAACAAATATTTTTTTTTACAAACTAACAACAAACCACAACAGGGATACGAATGCAACTGGGAGCTCTAGGCCACCAGCACTTGCATATGGTATCACCTGCTTTCGTACGTGCCAGTTACAAAATCGGTACTTTGGTATCTCACCTGCTTTGGAGTACAACAATACATTACCGCCATTTGGAATAATATACAAATTCCAGCTGCCTATGCAATATTGGTAGTATCTCCGACTGACCGCACAATCACAGAAATCCCGAGTACGTTGACTTAGCTGGATATACATACAGGTGAGATGCTTAGGTTAATTAGCTGTTAGCTGCGCACGCACGTGTGCATGGCCATTGCCACGAGGTTTCTCTGCTCTCTCGGCTGGGGCAGCAGGAGACAGCCACAGCTCACACCTCAACACAGCCTGCCGCCGCATCTTATTCGGTTTGATTCAACTTCTGGACGGTGAGTCGACCGTGCAACTAATTAAACAACTTATGATTCACCACCCTTCCTGAGCACGAGCCGGATACAGAATTAGCGATTGGATTATGCCAGTATGCCACTGATCTCATCTCCAGACACGCTGTATGTACAGTAGGTCAACGTACGTACTGTATGATAGTATATGGACGGGGTGATCTCTGGCTCGAATCAGACAGACAGCTTGTAATCATGCTCTTTTTGTTGCCCGGAATTCCTAAGGTTCATCATTCGTACGCTCCGGTGCGGTGTTCCAACGACTGTGGACGTATCAACCGCGGGAACACCACAGCTAAGAGATGCCATTACGGACGGGGGGCGGTGGCCTAACTGAGCTCGATGGCCATGGCCACATAACCGCCAATGTACATGTGACCGCTGGTTGAGAGGCAGCATGCACGGTGCAACGCACTCCCTCTGTAAACTAATATAAGAATGTTTAAATCATTATTTTAGTATTCTAAACGCTCTTATATTAGTTTACGGAGGGAGTACGTGTCATATCTGGAGATTTCGCGTGTCGGGGCTCCTAGTTACAGCCCATGCACAGCTGAGATTAGGGATCTGCCCCCTCCAATTATAAACCACTCCTTTTACTCAAGAAAAAATAATTTATAAACCACTCCTAAAAGAACACTAAACCGGTGTCAGATTTCTGGTCATCTCGCGTGAACGTTGATTGAACCGTTAGATCAATAGCATGAATCACAAAGTTGCTAGCATGGTGTCGTACACTGCCGAACATTTGCTCCGAGAGAATATCACGTGCTCTCGCACCTTATATGTTACGGTGATACGAGCTCCTGGGAGCCGTTGGATCTGAGATCCAATAGCTCGTTGGAGGTCTGTAAGTTTTTGTAAAGAAAAACCCTCAAAAAAATTGAGAATTGCACACAAATATCGAAGCTCCCTGGAGGTCTGAACGTTGTTGACGTTTGTTCTCTCTGGATCTACCGCTTTAAGAAGTTGAAACTTAGGGATCATGCTAGGAAGTGGCTTGCTTTTCTCTCTTCTAGAATTCCCTCTGCTGGGTGATTTGCTATAATTGTAATCTCGTCTCTAAACTAGGTAATTGATGCAATATATTCAAGTGTGGAAGCTCTCTTCCTCGTGACCGTTAAAAAAAAGTACATAAGCTGCTCAGATGCCATTGGATCTGATCCAATGGCCCACAAACTCGTATCATCGTAGTCTCTAAGGTTTGGGAGCACCTAACATTCTCCCGTTTGCTCCATGGCACGCGTCGCGCGAACGACGCTAACCTTATCGTTTTCACTCGGTGAGAAGGGGAGGGAGGGAGGGAGGAGTGACCTTATCCTTGTTCTGGAATCCCCGTCGACCTCCATTTCCATCCTGATGGAGCACCACATGCACATCTTTGTTTCCAAGCCACCGGCGTCGGCGGAGAAGCACAACAAGCTCTCTCTCTCTCTCTCTACATCGTGGCCTGAACATTCATGCTCCCACCTGGCGTACTCTTCCTCTTGTCCAAGTCTCCATGCAACGGTTGTGGTTTATATGGTTGTTTGTTGCTATAGCGGTGGCGCACACTTGGGGGTGCGGCGAGGAGAGATCTACTAAGCGAGGCAATAACAAAGCTCTAGAGTGGTGCACTTTTGGATTCATTTGATAACTGTGAGTCTTTTCTAATGGGAAAATTGACTAGGACGCCGTTCACAGGCCATATGGAACGAGCGGGTGACTTATTGGAAATAATGCATCTAGATGTATGTGGTCCAATGAGTATACCGGCACACGGTGGATTTCTCTACTTGGTTACCGTCACAGATTATTTCTCTGCATTATATCTACTTAATGAGATGGAAGTCTGAAACATGTAAAAATTCCAAAGAACTGCAGACAAAGTAGGAAAATCACGTAAGAAGAAAATCAAATTTTTACGATCAGATCGTGGAGGAGAGTATTTAAGTTACGAGTTTAAGAAGCATCTGAAGAGTTGCGAAATTGTTTCTCATTTATGCCACCCAGAACACCACGGAGGAATGGAGTGTCCAAGAGACGTAATCAAACTTTGTTAGACATGGTTAGATCGATGATATCATTAACTGAACTGACATTATCTTTTCAGGGTTATGCTTTAGAAACAATGGTTTTTACACTTAATAGAGCACCGTCAAAGTCTATTGAAACGACACCATATGAGATTTGGAAAGAAAAGAAGCCCAACTTGTCTTTTCTTAAAATTTGGGGTTGCTATGTTTATGTAAAATGTGAAGGAAATATGCCCAGGGGGTAGGGCGCGCCCAGGGGGGTAGCGCGTGCCCTACACCCTCGTGGCCAGGTGCTTCCCCCCTGCTGTGTTTTTAGTGCCAGATATTCTCAAATATTCTAGAAAAATCATATTTATTTTTCAGGGCATTTGGAGAACTTTTATTTTCGGGGTATTTTTTATTGCATGGATAATTCATAAAACAGACAGAAATTACTATTTTTGCTTTATTTAATATAAATAACAGAAAGTAAAAAGAGGGTACAAAGAGTTGTGTTTTCTAAATTCATTCATCTCATGCTCATCAAAAGGAATCCACTAATAAGGTTGATCAGGTCTTGTTAACAAAATCATTCCGAATAACATGGAACCGAAGAATTTCTGAATAACACTAGGTTACCTCAATGGGGATATGCACGTCCCCAACAATAAGAATATCACATTTCTTCTTGACAGTAGGAAGAGGAAATTCACAACCTCGAAAAATAATCGATTGAATTTTTCCAATAGAATTGATACTGTGGACTTGAGGTTGTTTCCTCGGAAAGTGTAACATATGCTCAGTACCATTAACATGAAAAGTGACATTGCCTTTGGTGCAATCAATAACAGCCCCTGCAGTATTCAAAAAGGATCTTCCAAGAATAATAGACATCGTCCTCAGGAATATCAAGAATAACAAAGTCCGTTAAAATAGTAACGTTTGCAACCACAACAGGCACATCCTCACATATACCGACAGGTATAGCAGTTGATTTATCGGCCATTTGCAAAGATATTTCAGTAGGTGTTAACTTATTCAAATCAAATATATGATATAAAGAGAGAGGCATACCACTAACACCGGCTCCAAGATCACATAAAGCAGTTTTAACATAATTTCTTTTAATGGAGCATGGTATAGTTGGTACTCTGGGATCTCCTAGTTTCTTAGGTATTCCATCCTTAAAAGTATAATTAGCAAGCATGGTGGAAATTTCAGTTTCCGGTATCTTTCTTTTTAGGAGAAAAAGGCATGGGTTTTTGAACCCATGGTTCCCTTTCCTTACCGTGCTTCCTAGCAACAAAGTCTCTCGTATCATAACGTTAATTCTTTGATTAAGGGTTATCAAGATCAACAGCAGGTTCAATCTCTACTTCATTGTCATTACTAGGTTGAGCATCAACATGAACACCATTATTAACATTATCACTAGGTTCATGCTCATTACCAGATTGTGTTTCAGCATCAAAAATAGAAATATCATTGGGATTCTCAGGTGTGTCTACAATAAGTTCACTAGAAGCATGCAAAGTCCTATCATTTTTCTTTTTCTTCTTCTTAGAAGCACTAGGTGCATCAATATTATTTCTCTGAGAATCTTGCTCAATTCTCTTAGGATGGCCCTTAGGATACAAAGGTTCCTGAGTCATTTTACCACCTCTAGTCATAACTCTAACATCATTAACATTCTTACTATTTAATTCATTGAGCAAATCATTCTGAGTTTTAAGTACTTGTTCTACTTGAGTTGTAACCATAGAAGCATGTTTACTAGTAAGTTTAAGTTCACCTTTAACATTGGCCATATAATCACTCAAGTGTTCAATCATGTAAGCATTATGTTTCAATTCTCTACCAACATAAGCGTTGAAGTCTTCTTGCTTAACCATAAAGTTATCAAACTCATCTAAGCATTGACTAACAAACTAAGTAAGAGGGACTTCAGCTTTATCATATCTATAGAGAGAATTTACCTTTTGCTACCTGTGTCGGGTTATCAAGACCGTGTGTTGCTTCAATAGGTAATGAATTAAGGCCATGTATTTCTTCAATAGGAGGTAAATTCTTAACATCTTCAGTTTTAATAACTTTTTCTTTCATAGATTTCTTTGCCTCTTGCATATCTTCAGGACTGAGAAATAGAATACCCTTTTTCTTTGGAGTTGGCTTAGGAGTTGGTTCAGGAATTGGATCAGGAAGTGTACAATTATTTTCATTAGTCAACATATTATTCAATAGAATTTCAGCTTCATCCGGTGTTCTTTCCCTGAAAACACAACCAGCACAACTATTCAGGTGGTCTCTGGAAGCATTGGTTAGTCCATTATAAAAGATATCAAGTATTTCATTTTTCTTAAGAGGATGATCAGGAAAAGCATTAAGTAATTGGAGAAGCATCCCCCAAGCTTGTGGGAGACTCTCTTCTTCAATTTGCACAAAATTATATATTTCCCTTAAAGCAGCTTGTTTCTTATGAGCAGGGAAATATTTAGCAGAGAAGTAATAAATCATATCCTGGGGACTACGCACACAACCAGGATCAAGAGAATTAAACCATATCTTAGCATCACCCTTTAATGAGAAGGGAAATATCTTAAGGACATAATAGTAACGAGTTTTCTCATCATTAGTGAACAGGGTGTCTATATAATTTAATTTAGTAAGATGTGCCACAACAGTTTCAGATTCATAGCCATAGAAAGGATCAGATTCAACTAAACTAATTATCTCAGGGTCGACAGAGAAATCATAATCCTTATCACTAACAAATATAGGTGAAGTAGCATAAGCAGGATCATATTTCATTCTAGCATTCAAAGTTTTTTGTTCCAGCTTAGCTAATAATTTCTTAAGATCACTCCTATCATTGCAAGCAAGAAAGTCTCTAGCAGTTTCTTTATCCATAACATAACCATCAGGAACAATAGACAATTCATATCTAGGGGAGAATCTTCATCATCACTTTCATCAATATTATCAGTTTCAATAATTTCACTCTCTCTAGGCCTAGCAAGTTGTTCATCAAGAAATTCACCAAGTGGCACAGTAGTATCAAGCATAGAAGTAGTTTCATCATAAGTATCATGCATAGCAGAAGTGGCATCATCAATAACATGCGACATATCAGAATTAATAGCAGAAGCAGGTGTAGGTGTCGCAAGATTACTCAAAACAGAAGGTGAATCAAGTGCAGAGCTGGATGGCAGTTCCTTACCTCCCCTCGTAGTTGAGGGATAAATCTTGGTTCTTGGATCTTTCAAGTTCTTCATAATGATAAGCAGATATAAATCCCAAGTGACTCAAAGAATAGAGTTGTGCTCCCCGGCAACGGCGCCAGAAAATAGTCTTGATAACCCACAAGTATAGGGGATCGCAACAATTTTCGAGGGTAGAGTATTCAACCCAAATTTATTGATTCGACACAAGGGGAGCCAAAGAATATACTCAAGTATTAGCAGCCGAGTTGTCAATTCAACCACACCTGGAAACTTAATATCTGCAGCAAAGTATTTAGTAGCAAAATAATATGATAGTAGTGGTAACGGTGGTAAAAGGTAAAGGTGGCAAACGTAATATTTTTAGTGTTTTATAGTGATGATAATAGTAGCAACTGAAAAGTAAATAAGCGAAGAACAATATATGGAAAGCTCGTAGGCAATGGATCGGTTATGGAGAATTATGTCGGATGCGGTTCATCATGTAACAGTCATGACCTAGGATGACACAGAACTAGCTCCAATTCATTAATGTAATGTAGGCATGAATTCCGAATATAGTCATACGTGCTTATGGAAAAGAACTTGCATGGCATCTTTTGTCCTACCCTCCCGTGGCAGCGGAGTCCTATTGGAAACTAAGGGATATTAAGGCCTTCTTTTAATAGAGTACGGGACCAAAGCATTAACACATAGTGAATACATGAACTCCTCAAACGACGGTCATCACCTGTAAGTATCCCGATTATTGTCACTTCGGGGTTAACGGGTCATAACACATAATAGGTGACTATAGACTTGCAAGATAGGATCAAGAACTCTCATATATTGATGAAAACATAATAGGTTCAGATCTCAAATCATGGCACTCGGACCCTAGTGACAAGCATTAAGCATAGCGTAGTCATAGCAACATCAATCTCAGAACATAGTGGATACTATGGATCAAACCCTAACAAAACCAACTCGATTACATGATAAATCTCATCCAACCCATCACCGTCCAGCAATCCTACGATGGAATTACTCCCGCACGGCGGTGAGCATCATGAAATTGGTGATGGAGGATGGTTGATGATGACGATGGCGACGGATTGCCCTCTCCGGAGCCCCGAACGGACTCCAGATCAGCCCTCCCGAAAGAATTTAGGGATTGGCGGCGGCTCCGTATCATAAAACACTATGAATCCTCTTCTCTGGTTTTTTCTCCCCAAAAGTGAATATATGGAGTCAAGGTTGAGGTTGGTGGAGCGTCAGGGAGCCCACGAGGCAGGTGGGCGTGCCTCCCACCCTCGTGGACAGGGGGAGGCCCCCCTGATGTGGATCTTCCTTCCACTATTTATTATATATTTCAAAATAATTCTCCATTGATTTTCAGGTCATTCCGAGAACTTCTATTTTCACACAAAAATAACACCATGGCAATTCTGCTGAAAACATCATCAGTCCGGGTTAGTTCCATTCAAATCATGCAAGTTAGAGTCCAAAATAAGGGCAAAAGTGTTTGGAAAAGTAGATACGACGGAGACGTATCAACTCCCGCAAGCTTAAACCTTTGCTTGTCCTCAAGCAATTCAGTTGATAAACTGAAAGTGATAAAGAATATTTTTTTACAAACTCTGTTTGCTCTTGTTGTTGTAAATATGTAAAGCTAGCATTCAAGTTTTTAGCAAAGATTATGAACTAACCATAGCCACAATAACATTTAGGTCTCATGTTTACTCATATCAATGGCATAATCAACTAGCGAGCAATAATAATAAATCTCAGATGACAACACTTTCTCAAAATAATCATGATATGATATAACAAGATGGTATCTCGCTAGCCCTTTCTGAGACCGCAAAACATAAATGCAGAGCACCTTTAAAGATCAAGGACTGACTAGACATTGTAATTCATGGTAAAAGAGATCCAGTCAAGTCATACTCAATGTAAACTAATAGTAATGGATGCAAATGACAGCGGTGCTCTCCAACTGGTGCTTTTTAATAAGAGGATGATGACTCAACATAAAAGTAAATAGATAGGCCCTTCGTAGAGGGAAGCAGGGATTTGTAGAGGTGCCATAGCTCAATTTTGAAATAGATATGAATAATATTTTGAACGGTATACTTTCATTGTCAACATAACAACCAAGAGATGGCGATATCTTCCATGCTACACACATTATAGGCGGTTTCCAAACAGAATGGTAAAGTTTATACTCTCCCTCCACCAACAAGCATCAATCCATGGCTTGCTCGAAATAGCGAGTGCCTCCAACTAACAAAAGTTCCGGGGGAGTTTTGTTTGCAATTATTTTGATTTGATTTGCATAAAGCATGGGACTAGGCATCCCGGTGACCAGCCACTTTCTCGTGAGTGAGGAGCGGAGTCCACTCCTCTTGAGAATAACCCGCCTAACATGGAAGATACGGACAACCCTAGTTGATACATGAGTTATTCGAGCATACAAAACAGAATGTTTATTTGAAGGTTTAGAGTTTGGCACATACAAATTTACTTGGTATCGCAGGTAGATACCGTATATAGGTAGGTATGGTGGACTCATATGGAATAACTTTGGGGTTTATGGAATTGGATGCACAACCAGTATTCCCGCTTAGTACAGGTGAAGGCTGGCAAAAGACTGGGATGCAATCAGCTAGAGAGCGACAACAGTCATGAACATGCATTAAAATTAATCAACACCGAATGAAAGCATGAGTAGGATATAATGCGCCATGAACATAAATATCGTAGAGGCTATGTTGATTTTGTTTCAACTACATGTGTGAACATGTGCCAAGTCAAGCCACTCGAATCGTTCAAAAAAGGATACCACATCACAACCATTTTAATAGCATGCTGGCACGCAAGGTAAACCATTATAAGCTCCTAGATAATTAAGCATGGCATAAGCAACTATAATCTCTAATTGTCATTGCAAACATGTTTATTCATAATAGGCTGAATCAGGAACGATGAACTAATCATATTTACAAAAAACAAGAGAGGCCGAGTTCATACCAGCTTTTCTCATCTCAATAAGTTCATCATATAATCATCATTATTGCCTTTCAGTTGCACGACCGAATAGTGTGGATAATAATAATGGTGCACGTGCATTGGACTAAGCTGGAATCTGCAAGCATTCAATTCAAGAGAGAAGACAAGGTAATATGGGCTATCAGATCAACAATAATGCATATAAGAGCCACTTTAACATTTTAATTATGGTCTTCTCCTCTTGACCCCCAAAGAAAAAAAATTAAACTATTTACACGAGAAAGCTCCCAACAAGCAAAAGAGGAACGAGAACTCTTTTGGGGTTTCCTTTTTAATTACTATTACAAGCATGGAAAGTAAACTAATTAAAAGCCACAACTAATTTTTTTTGTTTTTATCAAGGTTTATTAAACACACAAGAAGAAAGCATAAAAGGGAAATAAACTAGCATGGATGATACAATGAAAAAGTATGAGCACCGACAAGTAGCAATGAGTGTGTGAACATGAATGTAATATCGGTGAGAAATACGTACTCCCCCATGCTTAGGCTTTTGGCCTAAGTTGGTCTATGGCCACGGCTGGCCTGGCGGATATCCAAAGTTGTAGCTGGGGTCGTACTGTGATGCAGCAGCTATTGCCTCATGAGCTGCTGCTTGGAGTGTTGGGGAACGCAGTAATTTCAAAAATTTTCCTACGCACACGCAAGATCATGGTGATGCACAGCAACGAGAGGGAAGAGTGTTGTCTACGTACCAACGCAGACCGACTGCGGAAGCGATCACCCAACGTAGAGGAAGTAGTCGTACGTCTTCTTCCCGATCCAACCGATCCAAGCACCGTTACTCCGGCACCTCCGAGTTCTTAGCACACGTTCAGCTCGATGACGTTCCTCGGGCTCCGATCTAGCAAAGCGTCGAGGAAGAGTTCCGTCAGCACGACGGCGTGGTGACGATCTTGATGTACTACCGACGCAGGGCTTCGCCTAAGCACTGTAACGGTATTATCGAGGTGGAATTTGGTGGCAGGGGGCACCGCACACGGCTAAGGAACGATTAACTTGTGTGTGTTGTGGTGCCCCCTGCCCCCGTATATAAAGGCCAGGGGCAGGGGGTTCGGCCGGCTAGGAGGGAGGCGCAGGGAGGAGTCCTACTCCCACCGGGAGTAGGACTCCTTCCCCCCAATCCTATTCCAACTAGGATTCTTGGGGGGGAAAGAGAAAGAGGGGGCCGGCCCACCTCTCCTAGTCCTATTAGGACTTGGGAAAGGTGGGGGGCGCCGGCCAGGTGTGGGCTTCCTCTTCTCTCTTTTCCACTAAGGCCCAATAGGCCCATTTACCTCCCGGGGGGTTCCGGTAACCCTCCCGGTAATCCGGAAAAATCCCGATTTCACCCGGAACGCTTCCGGTGCCCAAACATAGGCTTCCAATATATCAATCTTTACGTCTCGACCATTTCGAGACTCCTCGTCATGTCCGGGATCTCATCCGGGACTCCGAACAACCTTCGGTACATCAAAATGCATAAACTCATAACAACTGTCATCGTAACGTTAAGCGTGCGGACCCTACGGTTCGAGAACAATGTAGACATGACCGAGACACGTTTCCGGTCAATAACCAATAGCGGGACCTGGATGCCCATATTGGCTCCTACATATTCTACGAAGATCTTTATCGGTCAGACCGCATAACAACATACGTTATTCCCTTTGTCATCGGTATGTTACTTGCCCGAGATTCGATCGTCGGTATCCAATACCTAGTTCAATCTCGTTACTGGCAAGTCTCTTTACTCGTTCCGTAATACATCATCTCATAACTAACATCTTAGTTATTATGCTTGCAAGGCTTATGTGATGTGTATTACCGAGAGGGCCCAGAGATACCTCTCCGACAATCGGAGTGACAAACCCTAATCTTGAAATACGCCAACCCAACATCTACCATTGGAGACACCTGTAGTACTCCTTTATAATCACCCAGTTACGTTGTGACGTTTGGTAGTACCCAAAGTGTTCCTCCGGTAAACGGGAGTTGCATAATCTCATAGTTATAGGAACATGTATAAGTCATGAAGAAAGCAATAGCAACATACTAAACGATCGGGTGCTAAGCTAATGGAATGGGTCATGTCAATCAGATCATTCAACTAATGATGTGACCTCGTTAATCAAATAACAACTCTTTGTTCATGGTCAGGAAACTTAACCATCTTTGATTAACGAGCTAGTCTAGTAGAGGCATACTAGTGACACTTTGTTGGTCTATGTATTCACACATGTATTATGTTTCCGGTTAATACAATTCTAGCATGAATAATAAACATTTATCATGATATAAGGAAATAAATAATAACTTTATTATTGCCTCTAGGGCATATTTCCTTCAGTCTCCCACTTGCACTAGAGTCAATAATCTAGATTACACAGTAATGATTCTAACACCCATGGAGTCTTGGTGCTGATCATGTTTTGCTCGTGGAAGAGGCTTAGTCAACGGGTCTGCAACATTCAGATCCGTATGTATCTTGCAAATCTCTATGTCTCCCACCTGGACTAAATCCCGGATGGAATTGAAGCGTCTCTTGATGTGTTTGGTTCTTTTGTGAAATCTGGATTCCATTGCCAAGGCAATTGCACCAGTATTGTCACAGAAGATTTTCATTGGACCCGATGCACTAGGTATGACACCTAGATCGGATATGAACTCCTTCATCCAGACTCCTTCGTTCGCTGCTTCCGAAGCAGCTATGTACTCCGCTTCACATGTAGATCCCGCTACGATGCTTTGTTTAGAACTGCACCAACTGACAGCTCCACCGTTTAAAGTAAACACGTATCCGGTTTGCGATTTAGAATCGTCCGGATCAGTGTCAAAGCTTGCATCAACGTAACCTCTTACGGTGAGCTCTTTGTCACCTCCATATACGAGAAACATATCCTTAGTCCTTTTCAGGTATTTCAGGATGTTTTTGACCGCTGTCCAGTGATCCACCCCTGGATTACTTTGGTACCTCCCTGCTAAACTTATAGCAAGGCACACATCAGGTCTGGTACACAGCATTGCATACATGATAGAGCCTATGGCTGAAGCATAGGGAACATCTTTCATTTTCTCTCTATCTTCTGCAGTGGTCGGGCATTGAGTTTGACTCAACTTCACACCTTGCAATACAGGCAAGAACCCTTTCTTTGCTTGATCCATTTTGAACTTCTTCAAAATCTTGTCAAGGTATGTGCTTTGTGAAAGTCCAATTAAGCGTTTTGATCTATCTCTATAGATCTTTATGCCTAATATGTAAGCAGCTTCCCCGAGGTCTTTCATCGAAAAACTTTTATTCAAGTATCCCTTTATGCTATCCAGAAATTCTATATCATTTCCAATGAGTAATATGTCATCTACATATAATATCAGAAATGCTACAGAGCTCCCACTCACTTTCTTGTAAATACAGGCTTCTCCAAAAGTCTGTATAAACCCAAATGCTTTGATCACACTATCAAAGCGTTTATTCCAACTCCGAGATGCTTGCACCAGTCCATAAATGGATCGCTGGAGTTTGCACACTTTGTTAGCTCCTTTTGGATCGACAAAACCTTCTGGTTGCATCATATACAACTCTTCTTCCAGAAATCCATTCAGGAATGCGGTTTTTACATCCATTTGCCAAATTTCATAATCATAAAATGCGGCAATTGCTAACATGATTCTGACAGACTTAAGCATCGCTACGGGTGAGAAAGTCTCATCGTAGTCAACTCCTTGAACTTGTCGAAAACCTTTTGCGACAAGTCGAGCTTTGTAGACAGTAATATTACCATCAGCGTCAGTCTTTTTCTTAAAGATCCATTTATTCTCAATTGCTTGCCGACCATCGGGCAAGTCAACCAAAGTCCATACTTTGTTCTCATACATGGATCCCATCTCAGATTTCATGGCTTCAAGCCACTTTGCGGAATCTGGGCTCACCATCGCTTCTTCATAGTTCGTAGGTTCATCATGATCTAGTAGCATGACTTCCAGAACAGGATTACCGTACCACTCTGGTGTGGATCTTACTCTGGTTGATCTACGAGGTATAGTAGTATCTTGATCTAAAGTTTCATGATCATCATCATTAACTTCCTCTCTTATTGGTGTAGGTCTCACAGAAACAGTTTTCTGTGATGTACTATTTCCCAATAACGGAGTAGGTACAGTTACCTCGTCAAGTTCTACTTTCCTCCCACTCACTTCTTTCGAGAGAAACTCCTTCTCCAGAAAGTTTCCGAATTTAGCAACAAAAGTCTTGCCTTCGGATCTGTGATAGAAGGTGTATCCAATAGTTTCCTTTGGATATCCTATGAAGACACACTTCTCCGATTTGGGTTCGAGCTTATCAGGTTGAAGCTTTTTCACATAAGCATCGCAGCCCCAAACTTTAAGAAACGACAACTTTGGTTTCTTGCCAAACCACAGTTCATAAGGCGTCGTCTCAACGGATTTAGATGGTGCCCTATTTAACGTGAATGCGGCCGTCTCTAAAGCATAACCCCAAAATGATAGCGGTAAATCAGTAAGAGACATCATAGATCGCACCATATCTAGTAAAGTACGATTACGACGTTCGGACACACCATTACGTTGTGGTGTTCCGGGTGGCGTGAGTTGCGAAACTATTCCACAATTTTTCAAATGTACACCAAACTCGTAACTCAAATATTCTCCTCCACGATCAGATCGTAGAAACTTTATTTTCTTGTTACGATGATTTTCAACTTCACTCTGAAATTCCTTGAACTTTTCAAATGTTTCAGACTTATGTTTTATTAAGTAGATATACCCATATCTGCTTAAATCATCTGTGAAGGTGAGAAAATAACGATATCCGCCACGAGCCTCAATATTCATCGGACCACATACATCGGTATGTATGATTTCCAATAAATCTGTTGCTCTCTCCACAGTACCGGAGAACAGTGTTTTAGTCATCTTGCCCATGAGGCACGGTTCGCAAGTACCAAGTGATTCATAATCAAGTGGTTCCAAAAGCCCATCAGTATGGAGTTTCTTCATGCGCTTTACACCGATATGACCTAAACGGCAGTGCCACAAATAAGTTGCACTATCATTATCAACTTTGCATCTTTTGGCTTCAACATTATGAATATGTGTATTACTACTATCGAGATTCAATAAGAATAGACCACTTTTCAAGGGTGCATGACCATAAAAGATATTATTCATATAAATAGAACAACCATTATTCTCTGATTTAAATGAATAACCGTCTCGCATCAAACAAGATCCAGATATAATGTTCATGCTCAACGCTGGCACCAAATAACAATTATTTAGGTCTAATATTAATCCCGAAGGTAGATGTAGAGGTAGCGTGCCGACCGCGATCACATCGACTTTGGAACCGTTTCCCACGCGCATCGTCACCTCGTCCTTTGCTAGTGTCCGCTTATTCTGTAGTCCCAGTTTCGAGTTGCAAATATTAGCAACAGAACCAGTATCAAATACCCAGGTGCTACTGCGAGCATTAGTAAGGTACACATCAATAACATGTATATCACATATACCTTTGTTCACCTTGCCATCCTTCTTATCCGCCAAATACTTGGGGCAGTTCCGCTTCCAGTGACCAGTCTGCTTGCAGTAGAAGCACTCAGTTTCAGGCTTAGGTCCAGACTTGGGTTTCTTCTCTTGAGCAGCAACTTGCTTGCCGTTCTTCTTGAAGTTCCCTTTCTTCTTCCCTTTGCCCTTTTTCTTGAAACTAGTGGTTTTGTTAACCATCAACACTTGATGCTCCTTCTTGATTTCTACCTCCGCAGCTTTCAGCATAGCGAAGAGCTCGGGAATAGTCTTGTTCATCCCTTGCATATTATAGTTCATCACAAAGCTCTTGTAGCTTGGTGGTAGTGATTGGAGAATTCTGTCAATGACGCAATCATCCGGAAGTGTAACTCCCAATTGAATCAAGTGATTATTATACCCAGACATTTTGAGTATATGCTCACTGACAGAACTGTTCTCCTCCATCTTGCGGCTATAGAACTTATTGGAGACTTCATATCTCTCAATCCGGGCATTTGCTTGAAATATTAACTTCAACTCCTGGAACATCTCATATGCTCCATGACGTTCAAAACGTCGTTGAAGTCCCAGTTCTAAGCCGTAAAGCATGGCACACTGAACTATTGAGTAGTCATCAGCTTTGCTCTGCCAGACGTTCATAACTTCTGGTGTTGCTCTTGCAGCAGGCCTGGCACTTAGCGGTGCTTCCAGGACGTAATTCTTCTGTGCAGCAATGAGGATAATCCTCAGGTTACGGACCCAGTCCGTGTAATTGCTACCATCATCTTTCAACTTAGCTTTCTCAAGGAACGCGTTAAAATTCAACGGAACAACAGCACGAGCCATCTATCTACAATCAACATAAACAAGCAAGATACTATCAGGTACTAAGTTCATGATAATTTTTAAGTTCAGTTAATTTACTTAAGAACTCCCACTTAGAAAGACATCCCTCTAATCCTCTAAGTGATTACGTGATCCAAATCAACTAAACCATAACCGATCATCACGTGAGATGGAGTAGTTTTCAATGGTGAACATCAATATGTTGATCATATCTACTATATGATTCACGCTCGACCTTTCGGTCTCCGTGTTCCGAGGCCATATCTGTATATGCTTGGCTCGTCAAGTATAACCTGAGTATTCCGCGTGTGCAACTGTTTTGCACCCGTTGTATTTGAACGTAGAGTCTATCACACCCGATCATCACGTGGTGTCTCAGCACGAAGAACTTTTGCAACGGTGCATACTCAGGGAGAACATGTAACACCCTCGATGCGACTATATCTCCCACGTGTCGAGGCACGACTTAGAGGCATAATCGCATTGAAGGCATAAGTCGCAAGTGAGGCAATCTTCACACAACCCATGTACATATAAATATAAAGGGGGAATAATAATAATAGTCGGCTTACACTCGCCACGTCACATCAAGGTACATAAATAGCATCCATCATACAAACACTCATGGCCCGACTACGGCGCCAAAATAGAAAAGACCCCCCAACATGCGACTAAACCCTGAATCGAACCCCGAGCAGGCACCACTACTGATCATCAGGAAAAGAAACATAGTATCGCTGAGAGTCCTCGTCGTACTCCCACTTCAGCTCGAACGCGCCATCCGGAGGAGTATCATCGGTCCCTGCATCTGGTATAATAGTAATCTGTGAGCCACAAGGACTCAGCAATCTCGCACCCTCGCGATCAAGACTATTTAAGCTTAATAGGTAAGGAAGGGGGGTAATGTGAGTGGAGCTGCAGCAAGCGACTAACATGTATGGTGGCTATCTTATTCGCAAAAGAGAGCGAGAAGAGAAGACAAAGCGCGAGCGGTAACTAAGTAGAGCAGACTACGCAAGCATAACTCCAACGCCGTGTCCACTTCCCGGACTCCGCCGAGAAGAGGCCATCACGGAAACACACACAGTTGATTCATTTTAATTAATTAAGTTCAAGTTATCTACAACCGGACATTAACAAATTCCCATCTGCCCATAACCGCGGGCACGGCTTTCGAAAGATCAATCCCTGCAGGGGGGTCCCAACTTAGCCCATAACAAGCTCTCACGGTCAACGAAGGAATAGACCTCCACCCAGGACCCACCGATCAGACTCGGTATCCCGGTACAACAAGATGATTCGACAGGTCAAAACTAGTCCAGCAACACCGCCCGAATGCGCCGACAAATCCCGATAGGAGCTGCACATATCTCTTTCTCAGGGCACACTCAGATTGTCTTAGGTACGGGTAGGCCAGCCCAGAGTTGCCCCTGGTGGCCACCGGCAGCTGACAGTTGGACCAACACTCAGAGGAGCACTGGCCCGGGGGGGTTAACATAAAGATGACCCTCGGGCTCCGGAAACCCAAGGGAAAGAAAAGGGTAGGTGGCAAATGGTAAAACCAATGTTGGGCATTGCTGGAAAAGCTTTAATCAAGGCGAACTATCAAGGGGTTCCCATTATAGCCCAACCGCGTAAGGGACGCAACAATCCGGGAACATAACACCGATATGACGGAAACTAGGGCGGCAAGAGTGGAACAAAACACTAGGCGAGAGGCCGAGCCTTCCACCCTTTACCAAGTATATAGATGAGTAAAGATAACATAGCAATATAGTGATATCCCAACAAGTAAATAAATGTTCCAACGAGGAACGGCTCCAATCTTCACCTGCAACTAACAACGCTATAAGAAGGGCTGAGCAAAGCGGTAACATAGCCAATCAATGGTTTGCCAGGACAAAGGTGGGTTAGAGGCTCAATCATGGCAATAGGGAGGCTGACAAGCAAGTGGTAGGCATCGTAGCATTGGCAAAGCAAAGAGCGAGCAAACTAGCATAGCAAAGATAGTAGTGATTTCAAGGGTGTGATCATCTTGCCTGCACAGTTGTCAGAATTGACTGGATCCTCAAAAGCAAACTCAACGGGCTCCTCGTTAGCGAACTCGTCTCCCGGCTCTACCCAACAACACAAACAAGCAACAAGGATACAATCAACCATGTGCAAAGGCAACCAATACGATGCAAAGATGATATGCTATGCGGGGTGCGATGCGGGATGCAAGAATGCAATAGGTAACAGGAAATGCATGAACCTGGCCTCAAATTGGAAGTCCAAGTGTGCCACTGGATAGAGGAGAAGAAATCCCCTGAAAACGATATAAAGATCATGGCAATCGGAGCTACGGTTAAGAAATGGCAAGCGTTTTACTAAACGAACCGATCTGCGATTTACAGCAACATGCCTCCTAAATGCAACAATATAAACATGCTACAGCCACCCAACATGAAAACAAATTACATGGCAGTGATGTACTCATCAAGCTTATCAAATCATCATGACTGAGGCATGGGCAAATTCATCCATTAAGGGCTTCAAACAAGCATGGCAAAACTGAATAAGCAAAACAGATTTCAGACTTAGCGAAATTAACGCTAGTCTGGAATTTCAGACCACGATGCCCTCTTCGGAGCAGCAAAACAATATGAAGGAAAACCTGAACATGGCAAGTAAGAGCATGGCATGGAGCTGCTCAACAAGCTTAACAAAACACCCAACATGACCTGGGGCCAAAAGGGTTCACAAAATACTCTACCGAGCACACGAACATCGATGAAACACAATCAGTTTTCAGACTTAGTGAAAACTGGGACATGCTGAAATAATAACTCACGGAGGCATATAAACGAGCTCGATGCTCTCACTACGGAGCAAGTCATGGCAAGACAAGCATATATCCATAAAGTAGGCACAAAATGCTAGCTAGACAAGGCAAGAGTAATGGCATAGCATGCATGGATCACTAGCAATCACACCGGCAAAATCGCAAAAGAGTTAACGATCTGCCCAAAACAGCAACTATCCAAAAGTTGAGCTCGATTGAGTCAACCTAGAGTGCTCCAACATAACAAGTAAAGACATGGATGGATTAAGCACAACAAGCATAACAAATCACTCTTACTGATCATCCTCAAAAGAGGCACGGATCGCTAGGAAACAAGCCGAACATATAGCATCGTGAACTAAAACGGCTCAGACTTAGTGAAAATCACTAAGTCCCTGAAATCTGAAATCTCAGGTAGCCCTCTTCGCAAGCTTGCACAAGACAACACACACCTCCTAAAAATACATGGAAGGCACCTCTGGAAAGAAGGCAACATGCTTAACAAATCATCCCAAAGGGGCATAGGCATATCATGCACGGACTAAATATGGCAAAAATGACAAAAGTGCATGTTGGGCTAACGGATCTGCAATTTAACTCAACATGCCTCCTTCCAACACCATTTTGGGCACCAAGATGACCTCAAATGCAAATGATGCAATGGAATGAAATGATGTACTCGTCGAGACAAAGAATTTGACATATCATACGCCCAAATCGGAGCTACGGATGCAAAGTTATGGAGCCTCGAACAGAGCAACTTGGATCAAAATATTCTGGGACTTGGAAAAAAAATCGGGGGTTAGGGTTTACTGTTCACGCGACCGGATCCAGATCGGGATCGCGGCGCGGAAGCCGAGGCGGCGCCGGCGAGGAGCTCGCGCTCGCCGGAGCTGCGGGGTGCGCCGGCGGTGGAGGAGGTCGCCGGGGGAGGCGGCGCCGGCGAGGAGGCAGCGGAGCGACGGCGGGGCGGCCGGCGGTGGCTCGCGCGCCGGCGAGGAGCGGCGGCCGGAGAGGCGAGGAGGTCCGGGCGGAGCTGCCCTGGCCGGCAATGGCGCGAGCGGCGGCGGGCTCGGCCGGCCACGGGGGAGACAAGGCGGCGCGGGCGGCGGGGTCTGGCCCGGGGAGGCGGGCCCCGCGCGGGCCTGGGCGGGCCGGCGGGAGCGGCGGCGATGCGGTCCCGCCCGGGGACAGGTGGCGGCGCCCGAATGGCTGGCGGCGGCGGGGCGGACGGTGTCCGGTCCGGTCCGGACACGTCCGTCGGTGGCGGGGTCGATCTGTTTTTTTTTAGGGTTTGGAGAGGGGGATCCGGGATTTGGAGGAGGGGGTCTATATATAGACCTAGAGGGAGCTAGGAGAGTCCAAATGAGGTGCGGTTTTCGCCCACACGATCGTGATCGAACGACCGAGACGATGGAGCTGAGTTTGGTGGGTTTTGGGCCAAAATGGAGGGGTGTTGGGCTGCACACACACGAGGCCTTTTCGGTCCCTCGGTTAACCGTTGGAGTATCAAACGAAGTCCAAATGACCCGAGACTTGACAGGCGGTCTACCGGTAGTAAACCAAGGCCGCATGGCAAGTCTCGGCCCAATCCGGAAATGTTTAATCCCCACACACGAAGAAAGCTAGAAATGGCCACCGGAGGAGAACGAAGCGCCGGAATGCAAAACGGACAACGGGGAAAATGCTCGGATGCATGAGATGAACATGTATGCGAATGCAATGCACGTGATGGCATGATAAAAGATGCACGAAAACAAAAACAACACACGGAGACAAAGACCCGAACCCGAGAATTAAATATAACTTAATGCCGGAAACGGCAAGAGTTGGAGTACAATTGGGAAAGGTTACATATGGGGCGTTACAGAACACTTCTTGATAATTTAGTGAGAGATCATCTTATAATGCTACCGTCAATCAAAGCAAGATAAGATGCATAAAAGGATAAACATCACATGCAATCAATATAAGTGATATGATATGGCCATCATCATCTTGTGCTTTGTGATCTCCATCTCCGAAGCATCGTCATGATCACCATCGTCACCGGCGTGACACCTTGATCTCCATCGTAGCATCGTTGTCGTCTCGCCAATCTTATGCTTCCACAACTATCACTACCGCTTAGTAATAAAGTAAAGCATTACATCGCGATTTCATTGCATACAATAAAGCGACAACCATATGGCTCCTGCCAGTTGCCGATAACTCGGTTACAAAACATGATCATCTCATACAATAAAATCAGCATCATGCCTTGACCATATCACATCACAACATGCCCTGCAAAAACAAGTTAGACGTCCTCTACTTTGTTGTTGCAAGTTTTACGTGGCTGCTACGGGCTTAAGTAAGAACTCATCTCACCTACGCATCAAAACCACAACGATAGTTCGTCAAATAGACTCCGTTTTAACCTTCTCAAGGACCGGGCGTAGTCACACTTGGTTCAACTAAAGTTGGAGAGACAGTCTTCCGCAAGCCATCTGTGTGCATAGCACGTTGAGGGAACCGGTCTCGCGTAAGAGTACGCGTAAGGTTGATCCGGATCGTCTCGTCCAACAATACCGCCGAACCAAAGTATGACATGCTGGTAGGCAGTATGACTTGTATCGCCCACAACTCACTTGTGTTCTACTCGTGCATATAACATCAAACCATAAAACCTAGACTCGGATGCCACTGTTGGGGAACGCAGTAATTTCAAAAAATTTCCTACGCACACGCAAGATCATGGTGATGCACAGCAACAAGAGGGAAGAGTGTTGTCTACGTACCAACGCAGACCGACTGCGGAAGCGATCACCCAACGTAGAGGAAGTAGTCGTACGTCTTCTTCCCGATCCAACCGATCCAAGCACCGTTACTCCGGCACCTCCGAGTTCTTAGCACATGTTCAGCTCGATGACGTTCCTCGGGCTCCGATCCAGCAAAGCGTCGAGGAAGAGTTCCGCCAGCACGACGGCGTGGTGACGATCTTGATGTACTACCGACGCAGGGCTTCGCCTAAGCACTGTAACGGTATTATCGAGGTGGAATTTGGTGGCAGGGGGCACCGCACACGGCTAAGGAACGATTAACTTGTGTGTGTTGTGGTGCCCCCTGCCCCCGTATATAAAGGCCAGGGGCAGGGGGTTCGGCCGGCTAGGAGGGAGGCGCAGGGAGGAGTCCTACTCCCACCGGGAGTAGGACTCCTTCCCCCCAATCCTATTCCAACTAGGATTCTTGGGGGGGAAAGAGAAAGAGGGGGCCGGCCCACCTCTCCTAGTCCTATTAGGACTTGGGAAAGGTGGGGGGCGCCGGCCAGGTGTGGGCTTCCTCTTCTCTCTTTTCCACTAAGGCCCAATAGGCCCATTTACCTCCCGGGGGGTTCCGGTAACCCTCCCGGTAATCCGGAAAAATCCCGATTTCACCCGGAACGCTTCCGGTGCCCAAACATAGGCTTCCAATATATCAATCTTTACGTCTCGACCATTTCGAGACTCCTCGTCATGTCCGGGATCTCATCCGGGACTCCGAACAAGCTTCGGTACATCAAAATGCATAAACTCATAACAACTGTCATCGTAACGTTAAGCGTGCGGACCCTACGGTTCGAGAACAATGTAGACATGACCGAGACACGTTTCCGGTCAATAACCAATAGCGGGACCTGGATGCCCATATTGGCTCCTACATATTCTACGAAGATCTTTATCGGTCAGACCGCATAACAACATACGTTATTCCCTTTGTCATCGGTATGTTACTTGCCCGAGATTCGATCGTCGGTATCCAATACCTAGTTCAATCTCGTTACTGGCAAGTCTCTTTACTCGTTCCGTAATACATCATCTCATAACTAACATCTTAGTTATTATGCTTGCAAGGCTTATGTGATGTGTATTACCGAGAGGGCCCAGAGATACCTCTCCGACAATCGGAGTGACAAACCCTAATCTTGAAATACGCCAACCCAACATCTACCATTGGAGACACCTGTAGTACTCCTTTATAATCACCCAGTTACGTTGTGACGTTTGGTAGTACCCAAAGTGTTCCTCCGGTAAACGGGAGTTGCATAATCTCATAGTTATAGGAACATGTATAAGTCATGAAGAAAGCAATAGCAACATACTAAACGATCGGGTGCTAAGCTAATGGAATGGGTCATGTCAATCAGATCATTCAACTAATGATGTGACCTCGTTAATCAAATAACAACTCTTTGTTCATGGTCAGGAAACTTAACCATCTTTGATTAACGAGCTAGTCTAGTAGAGGCATACTAGTGACACTTTGTTGGTCTATGTATTCACACATGTATTATGTTTCCGGTTAATACAATTCTAGCATGAATAATAAACATTTATCATGATATAAGGAAATAAATAATAACTTTATTATTGCCTCTAGGGCATATTTCCTTCATGGAGGTGGGCTTTCTCCGTCCTCCTCTTATACTCGCCCGCCTCCTCCCTCGTTATAACATATCTCCCTTTTGCCTAAGAGTTAAAGAAAGCAGGAGCAGGGAGAGCGATGTGATAGGTGCGTCGTCTGTCAAAGATTAGTCGGTACTGGAGGAACTGATCGTTCCTCTCAACAAACTGATGACAAACCATAGCCTCATAATCTAAAAAAACAGGAGGCAACTCAATATCATACCCATGTATGGGTATATCAAGAAAATTAGCTAGACGGGTTGCATAAATTTCACCAAAGAAATCTCCATTAAATCTATCATTATGCAACCTACATGTAACAATGGCTCCCAAATTATAATATTTATCTCCTAATACAGCACTCCTGAGAACACTGAGGTCAGGGACACACATGTGACATGCTTCATCCTTACCATTTATGCACCTACCTATGAAGAGAGCAAAATAATGTATAGCAGGAAAATGAATGCTCCCTATGGTAGCTTGTGTTATATCTCTAGATTCCCCCACAATTATACTAGCAAGAAAAGCTCTAAACTCAGATTAGTGAGGCTCACTAGTGCTGCCCCATTGTGGAAGTTTGCAAGCAATATTAAAATCCTCTAAGTCCATAGTATAAGAATTTTCATAAAGATCAAATAGGACAGTTTGAGAATTGCGTGATGATGAAAATTCAAACCTTCTCACAAAGGAATCAGTGAGATAGTGGTATTGGCGGCACTTATCTGCCTCGAAGCTCTCAAGATCGGCATTACGCACATACGCGTTAAATTCTTTCTTGATTCCTGCTCGATCCATAAAGTCCTCTGACGGCCATTCACAAGCCCGCACCTGAGCTTCCCTCGGTGGTTCATCATCGGCATCACGTATTGAGAGCCTGGGTCCTTGCTTCCTTGAAGGACCACCTTGATACATTTTCCTAAACATATTTATTCCTCTGAAAAATTTCTGAAATTTTAGTAATTTCAAAATAAAAGTGAACCAATCTCAACAAAATTGATAGCAACTACTCCTACAAGTGCCTAGAGACAATATCATGCATCAAAACTATTTTTGACCACATAAATTTGACATGCAAGCTCAAGAACAGGGTCACCTAAGCAGCAAAAATATGCAATGAATAAAGCACTAGAACAAAAACTAATTGGACCATTGGAGGAGTCACATACCAAAGAACAATCCCCCAAAGCAGATTTGTGAATAGAGTTTTGAGCAAGGCGATCGAAAATGGCAGCAAGATGAGCTTGGACTCGGGTTTGAGCTGGTTAGTGATGTTTGTGGGAGGAAGGAGTGTGTGGTAGATGGAATAAGTGGAGGGGAGCCACCGTGGGCCCACGAGGCAGGAGGGCGCGCCCAGGGGGGTAGGGCGCGCCCTCCACCCTCGTGGCCAGATGCTTGCCCCCCCTGCTGTGTTTTTAGTGCCAGATATTCTCAAATATTCTAGAAAAAAATCATATTTAATTTTTAGGGCATTTGGAGAACTTTTATTTTCGGGGTATTTTTTATTGCATGGATAATTCAGAAAACAGACAGAAATTACTATTTTTTCTTTATTTAATATAATAATAGAAAGTAAAAAGAGGGTACAAAGAGTTGTGTTTTCTAAATTCATCCATCTCATGCTCATCAAAAGGAATCCACTAACAAGGTTGATCAGGTCTTGTTAACAAACTCATTCCGAATAACATGGAACCGGAGAATTTTCTAATAACACTAGGTTACCTCAACGGGGATATGCACATCCCCAACAATAAGAATATCATATTTCTTCTTGACAGTAGGAAGAGGAAATTCAAAACCTCCAAAAATAATTGATGGAATTTTTCCAATATTTTTCCAATAGAATTGATACTGTGGAATTGAGGTTGCTTCCTCGGAAAGTGTACCATATGCTCATTACCATTAACATGAAAAGTGGCATTGCCTTTGGTGCAATCAATAACAGCCCCTGCAGTATTCGAAAAGGGTCTTCCAAGAATAATAGACATAGTATCGTCCTCGGGAATATCAAGAATAACAAAGTCCGTTAAAATATTAATGTTTGCAACCACAACAAGCACATCCTCACAAATACCGACATGTATGGCAGTTGATTTGTCGGCCATTTGCAAAGATATTTCAGTAGGTGTCAACTTATTCAAATAAAGTCTACGATATAAAGAGAGAGGCATAACACTAACACCGGCTCCAAGATCACATAAAGAGGTTTTAACATAGTTTCTTTTAATGGAGCATGGTATAGTTGGTACTCCGGGATCTCCTAGTTTCTTAGGTGTTCCACCGTTAAAAGTATAATTAGCAAGCATGGTGGAAATTTCAGCTTCCGGTATCTTTCTTTTATTTGTAACAATATATTTCATATATTTAGCATAAGGATTAATTTTGAGCATATCAGCTAATCACATACGCAAAAAGATAGGTCTAATCCTTTCAGCAAATCGCTCAAAATCCTCATCATCCTTTTTCTTGGATGGTTTAGGAGGAAAAGGCATGGGTTTTTGAACCCATGGTTCTCTTTCCTTACTGTGCTTCCTAGCAACAAAGTCTCTCTTATCATAACATTGATTCTTTGATTGTGGGTTATCAAGATCAACAACAGGTTCAATCTCTACTTCATTGTCATTACTAGGTTGAGCATCAACATGAACATCATTATTAACATTATCACTAGGTTCATGCTCATTACCAGATTGTGTTTCAGCATCAGAAATAGAAATATCATTGGGATTCTCAGGCGTGTCTACAACAGGTTCACTAGAAGCATGCAGACTCCTATCATGTTTCTTTTTCTTCTTCTTAGAAGGACTAGGTGCATCAATATTATTTCTATGAGAATCTTGCTCAATTCTCTTAGGATGGCCCTCAGGATACAAAGGTTCCTGAGTCATTTTACCACCTCTAGTCATAACTCTAACAGCATTATCATTCTTACTATTTAATTCATTGAGAAAATCATTCTGAGCTTTAAGTACTGGTTCTACTTGAGTTGTAACCATAGAAGCATGTTTACGAATAAGTTTAAGTTCACCTTTCACATTAGCCATATAATCACTCGGGTGTTCAATCATGTAAGCATTATGTTTCAATTATCTACCAGCATAAGCGTGAAGTCTTTTTGCTTAACCATAAAGTTATCAAACTCATCTAAGCATTGGCTAGCAAACTTAGTAAGAGGGATTTCAGATTTATCATATCTATAGAGAGAATTTACCTTTACTACCTGTGTCGGTTTATCAAGACCGTGTGTTGCTTCAATAGGTAATGAATTAAGAACATGTATTTCTTCAATAGGAGGTAAATTCTTAAGATCTTCAGCTTTAATACCTTTTTCTTTCATAGATTTCTTTGCCTCTTGCATATCTTCAGGACTGGGAAATAGAATACCCCTTTTCTTCGGAGTTGGCTTAGGAGTTTGTTCAGGAATTGGATCAGGAAGTGTCCAATTATTTTCATTAGTCAACATATTATTCAATAGAAAGTCAGCTTCATCTGGTGTTCTTTCCCTGAAAACAAAACCAGCACAACTATTCAGGTGGTCTCTGGAAGCATCGGTTAGTCCATTATAAAAGATATCAAGTATTTCATTTTTCTTAAAAGGATGATCAGGCAAAGCATTAAGTGATTAGAGAAGCCTCCCCCAAACTTGTGGGAGACTCTTTTCTTCAATTTGCACAAAATTATATATTTCCCTTAAAGCAGCTTGTTTCTTATGAGCAGGGAAATATTTAGCAGAGAAGTAATAAATCATATCCTGGGGACTACGCACACAACCAGGATCAAGAGAATTAAACCATATCTTAGTATCACCCTTTAATGAGAAGGGAAATATCTTAAGGACATAATAGTAGCGAGTTTTCTCATCATTAGTGAACAAGGTGTCTATATCATTTAATTTAGTAAGATGTGCCATAACGGTTTCAGATTCATAGCCATAGAAAGGATCAGATCCAACTAAAGTAATTATCTCAGGGTCGATAGAGAAATCATAATTCTTAGCAGTAACAAAGATAGGTGAAGTAGCATAAGCAGAATCACATTTCATTCTAGCATTCAGAGTTTTTTGTTTCAGCTTAGCTAATAATTTCTTAAGATCACTCCTATCATTGCAAGCAAGAAAGTCTCTAGCAGTTTCTTCATCCATAACATAACCCTCAGGAACAACAGGCAATTCATATCTAGGGGGAGAATCTTCATCATCACTTTCATCAATATTATCAGTTTCAATAATTTTATTCTCTCTAGCCCTAGCAAGTTGTTCATCGAGAAATTCACCAAGTTGCACAGTAGTATCAAGCATAGAAGTAGTTTCATCATAAGTATCATGCATAGCAGAAGTGGCATCATCAATAACATGCGAATATCAGAATTAATAGCAGAAGCAGGTTTAGGTGTCGCAAGATTACTCAAAACAGAAGGTGAATCAAGTGCAGAGCTAGATGGCAGTTCCTTACCTCCCCTCGTAGTTGAGGGATAAATCTTGGTTCTTGGATCTTTCAAGTTCTTCATAATGATAAGCAGATATAAATCCTAAGTGACTGAAGGAATAGAGCTATGCTCCCCGGCAACGGCGCCAGAAAATAGTCTTGATAACCCACAAGTATAGGGGATCGCAACAGTTTTCGAGGGTAGAGTATTCAACCCAAATTTATTGATTCGACACAAGGGGAGCCAAAGAATATTCTCAAGTATTAGCAGCTGAGTTGTCAATTCAACCACACCTGGAAACTTAATATCTGCAGCAAAGTATTTAGTAGCAAAGTAATATGATAGTAATGGTAACGGTGTGTAACACCCTGGATGTAATTTACCTTATATGTACTCCAACTCTTGCCGTTTCTGGCACTAAGTTATTTTATTTCCTCGGGTTCGGGTTTTTGTCTCCGTGCATTGTTGCCGTTGTCATGCATCTCTTATCATGTCATCATGTGCATTGCATTTGCATAAGTGTTCGTCTCATGCATCCAAGCTTTTTCCCCGTTGTTCGTTTTGCATTCCGGCGCTCCTATCTCCTCCGGTGGTCCTTTCTACCTTCTTTTCATGTGTCGGGGTTAAACATTTTCGGATTGGGCCGAGACTTGCCAAGCGGCCTTGGTTTACTACCGGTAGACCGCCTGTCAAGTTTCATACCATTTGGACTTCGTTTGATACTCCAACGGTTAACCGAGGGATCGAGAAGGCCTTGTGTGTGTTGCAGCCCAACACCCTTCCATTTTGGCCCAAAACCCACCAAAATCCTCTCCATCATCTAGAGCGTTCGATCACGATCGCGTGGCCGAAAACCGCACCTCATTTGGACTCTCCTAGCCCCTCCTACCTATAAATATAACTCCTTCCCGAAATTTTCGGATCTTCCACCCCAAAACCCTAGCTCCCCTTCCTCTCCGCGCGCCGGACAACGTCCGGACGCGCCGGACACGTCAACCCACCGCGCCCAGCCAATAGCGCGCCGCCACCTGTCCCGCGGGGGAACACATCGCCGCCTCGGCGCCCGCGGTCCGCCGAGCCCGTCCCGGGCCCCCGAGGCCCATCGGCCGCCGCCCGCCGCGCGGGAGCCGCGCGCCGCCCCGCGCCCTTGTCTCCATCTCCGGCACGGCCCCGCCACCGCACGCCGGCTCGCCGTCCGAGCTGCGGGAGAGCTCCGCCGCGCCGCCTTTCCTCCTCCCTGAGTCGTCGCGCGCCGCCAGAGGTCGCCTCGTCGTCCGCGCCCGCCGCCCCGGCCTCCCTCAAGCCCGACAAGTCCTCCTCCGGCGAGCTTCTCCTCTCTCCGGCCGTCACAAGCTCCAAGTCCGGCGATCTACAGCGAACTCCGGCGAGCGCATCGTGAACCGTGCCAGATCTGGATCTAGATCCCGAAGGGTTGACTTTCCCCGAAACCCTAATTAAATTGCGTTTTTCATCATGTCGTAACTCCGCATCCGTAGCTCCGTTTTGCGCGTGTAGCATATCAAAATGTTTGCCTCAGAGAGTACATCATTTCATCTCATTGCATCATTTTCATTTGAGCTCATTGTCATGCCCGAAATGCTGTTGGAAGAGAGCTATTTGAGTTATTTGTCAGTTCTGCTGCACCAAATAGCTATTTGTCATTTTTGCCATGATTAATGTGTGCATGATATGCTCCTGAGCTCTACATGAGTTTTGTTATATGCTTTGCCATATTTACATAGGTGCTTACCATGTATTTTTGTGATATGTGTGGTGACTAGCACAAGCTTGCAAAGTATTGCATTCGTTAATGTTGATTTCAGGGACTTCAAATTTCTCTAAGTCCTTGATCTATTTTTATCAATATGCCATATCTTCATGTTGTTTCCTAGTGATCCGTGCCTCTTTTGAGGATGATCAGTAAGGATGATTTGTTAACATTGTGGTGCTCTATCCATCCATGTCTTTGTTTGCAATTATGGAGCAACCTAGCTTGAGTCAATCGAGCTCTACTTTTGCTCTACTTTTGCTATTTCGTGAATCCTGGCAGATTGTTGACTCGGTAGCGATTTTGCTGAGGATGCTGTTGTTGATCCGTGCATGCTATGTTGTTGTTCTTGCCATGCCATGCTTCTATGATATGTATTATTGATGGGTGTATTCTTATTTTGTCATGCCTTGCTCCGTAGTGAGTGCATCGAGTTCGTGAACATGCCTACTCGGTAACATATTTGCATGCTCTAGTTTTTTCGCTAAGTCTGTAACCTGATTATGTTTTTGTCATGTTCACATGCTTGCAATTGTATTTTCTGATCCCTTTTGGCTCAAGGTCACTAAGGGACTTTTGTTAAGTGATTTGAGTAGCTTCATGTCATGCCTTGCTTTGCCATTTAACTTCCTGTAGCGTATAGCTTTCATGCTCCAAAGTGTGCTACCTGATCTTAAATTCCAGACTTGTGTTAATTTCACTAAGTCTGAAACCTGTTATCGTTTGCATTTTTGCCATGCTTGTTTGAACCTGTTAATGGATGAATTGGCCGTAGCTCAGTGTTCATCTTTTGTCAAGCATCATGAGTGGATCCCTGCCATGTATTTTTTTGCCATGTTTGAGTGCTGTAGCATAATTATCTTGATGCATTTGGATGGCCACTTGCTGTTTATCGCAGACCGGTGCCATATTTGTTTTGCTTGCCATTTCCAAACCGTGCATCCGATTCCGGTGATCTTTATATCGATTCCAACCGAAATCACCTCACCTTTCCAGTGGCACTATTGGATTTCCAAGTTGAGGCCAGGTTCAATCTTTCCTTGTCAAATCTTGCATATGCATCACATATCGCATCCCGCATAGCATACCATGTTTGCATCATGTTGTTTGAGCTTTGCATGTGGTTGATTGTGTTCCTTTTGCTTGTTTGTCTTGTTTGGGTAGAGCCGGGAGACGAGTTCGCTAACGAGGAACCTGTTGAGTTTGCTTACGAGGACCAAGTCAACTCTGACAACTTTGCAGGCAAGATGATCATACCCTCGAAATCACTTCTATATTTGCTTGCTAGATGCTCGCTCTTTTGCTATGCCTATGCTATGATGCCTACCACTTGCTTATCATGCCTCCCAAATTGCCATGTCAAACCTCTAACCCACCATGTCCTAGCAAACCGTTGATTGGCTATGTTACCGCTTTGTTCAGCCCCTCTTATAGCGTTTCTAGTTGCAGGTGAAGATTGGAGATTGTTCCTTGTTGGAACATTGTTTATTGTTGGGATATCACTATATTATCTTGTTATCTTAATGCATCTATATACTTGGTAAAGGGTGGAAGGCTCGGCCTTTTGCCTAGTGTTTTGTTCCACTCTTGCCGCCCTAGTGTCCGTCATATCGGTGTTATGTTTCCGGATTTTGCGTTCCTTACGCGGTTGGGTGATAATGGGAACCCCTTGACAGTTCGCCTTGAATAAAACTCTTCCAGCATTGCCCAACCTTGGTTTTACCATTTGCCACCTAGCCTCTTTTTCCCTTGGAGCCCGAGGGTTATCTTATTTTAAACCCCCTCGGGCCAGTGCTCCTTTGAGTGTTGGTCCACCTTGTCAGCCGCCGGTGGCCACCAGGGGCAACTCTGGGCTGGCCTACCGGAAGTTTGGACAATCTGAGTGTGCCCTGAGAACGAGATATGTGCAGCTCCTATCGGGATTTGTCGGCACATTCGGGCGGTGTTGCTGGATTTGTTTTACCATTTTCGAAGTTGTCTTGTAGAACCGGGATACCGAGTCTGATCGGAATGTCCTGGGAGAAGGTTTATCCTTCGTTAACCATGAGAGCTTCTGATGGGCTAATTTGGGACTCCCCTACAGGGTTTTGAACTTTCGAAAGTCGTGCCCGCGGTTATGGGAAGATGGGAATTTGTTAATGTCCGGTTGTAGATAACATGAACCTTAATTTAATTAAAATGAATCAACTATGTGTGTAACCGTGATGGTCTCTTCTCGGCGGAGTCCGGAAAGTGAACATGGTGTTGGAGTAATGTTTGCCGTAGGTTGTTCTATAGTTCTTCGTTCGTGCTTTGCCTTCTCTTCTCGCTCTCTTTTGCGAATAGGTTAGCCACCATATATGCTAGTCGCTTGCTGCAGCTCCACATATTACCTTGCCTTACCTATAAGCTTAAATAGTCTTGATCGCGAGGGTGCGAGATTGCTTAGTCCCCGTGACTCACAGATTACTTCCAAACCAGATGCAGGGCCCGATGACTCTGTTCCAGATGATGCGCTTGAGCTCAAGTGGGAGTTCGACAAAGACTCAAGCCGTTACTATGTGTCTTTCCCTGATGATCAGTAGTGGTGCCCAGTTGGGGCGATCGGGACCGTGTCGCATGTTGGGGTTGATCTTTTATTTTGGTACCGTAGATGGACCATGAGTGTATTGGATGATTGTAATGCTATTTATGTACTTTGTGTGACGTGGTGAGTGTAAGCCAACTATGTACCTTTTTTCCCTATTATCTATTTACATGGGTTGTTGTGAAGATTACCTTACTTGCGACATTGCTTTCAATGCGGTTATGCCTCTAAGTCGTGCTTCGACACGTAGGAGATATAGCCGCATCGAGGGCGTTACAAGTTGGTAATCGGAGCCTTCCCCGACCATAGGAGCCCCCATTACTTGAGCGAATTAGGTGACGAGTTGAGTCTAGAAAAATGTTTTGAGTCATTTAGGAATTATATATCGGAGAGTTTAGGAATTTTTTTACTCCCCAGTCCCTTCATCGCTCTGGTAAGGCATCCTGACGTAGAGTTTTGTCTCTTTTCTTTTCAAATTTCACAAAAAAAATTAGGATCACGCGTGTATCTTGGAATCGTTCCGATCGATTTGTGACGAGAACATTGTTCTTGGTGCCTCCTGTCATTTAGGGGTTGTGGCAGTGTCCCGGGGAGTTGAGCTCCGAGGTGTTTTCGTCACAATTTTATCGTTGCAGTTCTGGAATACCTGAGTTTAGTTTCACCGACATCGAAAATCTCTTTTATGCAGTTGTTGGTGAGATAACCTCGACGCCACCTAGTACTGGGGCGGGAGTTCGGGAGTATTGCCATAACTTGTATAACGGATGCTTTTCGAAGGTTGAGGTAGATGATTTCCGAAGTTTTTTCTCGGTTATGTGTTGAAGGATGGATACAGCTGGATGTAGGATTTGCTAGATTTGGGTGAGATATTATGCTTCTCCTGTATCCCCAACACCTGATTGCATAACCGGAAAGGTTTGGGAGTTTCATAGGTGGGAATTCTTGTAGCTCTAGTTCTTCTTCCACGGATATTTGGTTTGAGATTGGGGGATCCTTACCGAGTATTCGTTCTTGTTCCGTACCTTGTTGATTTTATTCTTCTACATCAATTCTAAGTGGCTTCTCAATTTATGGATATGTGACCATTTCAATTGGAATACATTCATTCATTTTGTTCGGATGTGAAGACTATATGTTGCAATTTCAACCCGTTTGGTTCAGCTTCAATATTTATCTGTCAATGTGCTAATGGATGTCAACCTGTTCAGGATGGCTCCTCCAACGCGCACGACTCTGAATCCTGATCCGCCACCACCACCTCCACCTCCGGAGGCATGGCAAGCTGTGATGGCCGCTACCAATGCAAACACGCAGCTGATCATGCAAATTCTTCAAGAGCGCAACCATGCGAACCAAGGCAACCAGGGCAACAACCAGAATCACTTTGCTACACTCAATCAGTTCCTTGCTAACCAGCCAAAGACCTTCAGCAACTGCGTTGAGGCAACTGACGCTGATGATTGGCTCGTGGACTTATGCAAGCATTTCAAGTGCAGTAACGTCAGGCCTGAGGACTTTGTCAAGTTCACTTCCTTCCAACTCAAAGACCAAGCTACAGAATGGTTTCAGCAGTACAAAGATTCCAGAGGAGGACGTGTGATTACCTAGGATGAATTCCGTCAAGACTTCAAAGCTCATCATATTCCTCAGAGCGTGGTTGAAAGCAAGCGTGAGGAATTCCGCAACCTGAAGCAAGGCTCTATGTCTGTCTATGAGTACAACAAGATGTTTCAGAAGCTCGCTCGTTTTGCTAAGCAGGACGTCCCTGACGAGAAGAGCATGATATACCAGTTCAGGGGTGGTCTGAGAGAAGAAATCCAGCTAGCTCTTGTTCTCTTTGAGCCCATGAGGTACGATGAGTTTTACAACATGGCATTGAAGCAAGAGGCTGCTCAACTGAAGTGTGATGCTTCCAAGAAGCGAGTCAAAGATGCTACTCCTTCTTCCTCAACTCAAGTGGCTAAGCAGCAGAAGTATTGGCTTCCTCCTCCTCCGTTCCGGCAGCCTTATCAATGGAAGAGCAAAGGTGGCAGTGGATCTTCCCACCCACCCAACCCTGGCTTTCAGAACAAGACTTCGTCTCAAGCTCCAAGATCGAGTGCTCCGTATCACCGTCCGCTTTCAGAGGTCACGTGCAACAAGTGCCAACAGAAGGGTCACTATGCCAACAAATGCTTCAATCAAAGGTGTCTCCCTCCTCCTCCTGTGAGATCGGCAAGTACAGCTGTGGTCAAGCATAACCACAAGCATGCCAAGGTCACCTTGATGAATGCAGCTCAGGCAGAGGACTCGTCAGATGTCATCATGGGTAACCTTCCTCTTAACGATGTTCCTACAAAAGTACTTTTTGACACTGGTGCATCGCATTGTTTCATCGAGACCTTTTGCATCTAAGCATGAGTTGTCTTCTCAAGTTTTGCATAAACCGTTAGCAGTTGTCTCACCGGGTAAATGTTTGCTCGCAAACTACGAGATTCCGGATATTTCTATCATGATGGGTGATTTTAAGTTTCTGGCTTCTCCAATGGTCCTTGGTAACTCGGATATTGATCTTATTCTTGGAATGGACTGGCTTTCTAAGCACAAGGCTCGGCTTGATTGTGCAGCCAAGCAGATTCAATTGACTCATTCATCTGAGGATGTAATTGTCTTTGCCGCTAGGGATAATACAATCCGTCTGTTTTCTCTCAATGAGAAGGGTGAACTGGATGCCATCTCTCAAATTCCAGTCGTTTGCGAATATCAAGACGTCTTTCCAGAAGAGCTTCCAGGAATGCCTTCACACCGGCCAGTTGAATTCGTCATCGATTTTGAGCCTGGCACGGAACCGGTTTGCAAACGTCCTTACAAGATCGGACCTGAAGAGTTGAAGGAGCTGAATAAGCAACTCGATATTCAAGAGCGAATGGGCCTTATCCGACCTAATTCTTCTCCGTGGGGTTGTGGAGTACTTTTTGTGAAGAAGAAGGATGGAATGGACCGACTTTGTGTTGACTACCATCCATTGAACAAGAAGACTATCAAGAACAAGTACCCACTTCCCAACATCAATGAGCTGTTCGAACAACTCAAAGGTGCCCAAGTATTCTCCAAGCTTGATCTCCGTATGGGCTATCACCAGATTCGAATCCGTGAACAAGATATTCCCAAGACGGCTTTCAGAACAAGCTATGGTTCATATGAATACACTGTCATGTCATTTGGCCTCGTCAACACTCCTCCGACTTTCTCTCGCATGATGAACTTCATCTTCAATGCCTACACAAATGACTTCGTTTTGGTCTACCTTGATGACATTCTGGTCTTTTCGAAGAACAAGGAAGATCATGCCAAGCACTTGCGTTTGGTGCTCGATAAGCTCAGGGAACATCAGTTCTACGCCAAGTTCTCAAAGTGCGAGTTTTGGCTCGATGAGGTTCTATATCTTGGGCATATCATCTCTGCCAAGGTCATAGCGGTGAATCCTGAGAAGGTGTCTGCAATTGTGAATTGGGAACCACCTTAGAACATGAAGCAACTCCACAGCTTCCTTGGTGTCGCAAGCTACTGTCGACGGTTCGTTGAGAACTTTTCAAAGATCGTGAAGCCTCTTTCAAACCTTCTCCAGAAACACGTCAAGTACGTTTGGTCTCGGGAATGTGACATCGCTTTCAACACTTTGAAAGAGAAATTGGTCACTGCTCCAGTTCTGACTCCTCCTGATGAATCCAAACCGTTCGAGGTCTTCTGCGATGCCTCTCTTCAAGGTCTTGGTGCAGTGTTGATGCAAGAGAAGAAAGTTGTGGCTTATACCTCTCGCCAGTTGAAGCCCAACGAGAAGAACTACCCCACTCATGACCTCGAGTTGGCGGCAGTTGTGCATGCTCTTTTGACTTGGAGACATCTCTTATTGGGAAGAAAAGTGGACATCTTCACTGACCACAAGAGTCTCAAGTACATCTTCACTCAGCCTAATCTCAACCTCAGGCAGACTCGTTGGGTCGAAATGATTCAAGAGTATAATCCGAGTATCGAGTATACTCCAGGCAAGGCCAATGTGATTGCTGACGCATGGAGCAGGAAGGCTTACTGCAACAGTCTGATTCTCAATCCTTACCAACCCAAGCTTTGTGAAGCTTTCCGCAAACTCAATCTGCAAGTTGTTCCTCAAGGTTTCCTCGCCAACCTTCAAGTCTCTCCTACTTTGGAAGATCAGATTCGCGAGGCTCAACTTCTTGATGCTATGGTGAAGAAGGTGAAGATTGGGATTGCCAAGAGTCAACCCAAGTACAAGTGCTATCGCCTTGATGACAAGGATACTCTCTTCTTCGAGGATCATATTGTTGTGCCCAAAGGTGACCTTCTTAAAGTTATCATGAATGAGGCTCACAACTCACTCCTCTCCATCCACCCTGGGAGTACGAAGATGTATCAGGACCTCAAGCAGGCTTATTGGTGGACTCGAATGAAGCGCGAGATTGCTTAGTTCGTGAATGAGTGTGATGTCTGCAGAAGAGTGAAGGCAGAACACCAAAGGCCAGCTGGTCTCCTCCAACCTCTTGCCATTTCAGAATGGAAGTTTGACCACATTGAGATGGACTTCGTGACTGGGTTTCCAAAGTTCAAGCATGGCAATGATGCTATATTCGTTGTCATCGACAAACCCACTAAAGTGGCTCACTTTTTGCCTATCAAAGAGTCTATCACTGCAGCTCGATTGGCGGGGCTTTATACCTCTTGGATTGTATCTCTGCACGGCATTCCACAGGTGATCTCTTCAGAACGTGGCAGCATCTTTACCTCCAAGTTTTGGGATTCTTTTCAGAAGGCCATGGGCACCAACATCCGCTTCAGCACAGCTTTCCATCCTCAAACTAGCGGTCAAGTCGAGCGTGTCAATCAGATTCTTGAAGATATGCTCAGGGCTTGTGTGATCTCCTTCGGTATGAAGTGGGAAGACTATCTTCCATACGCCGAATTCTCCTACAACAACAGTTTTCAAGCAAGTTCGGGCAAGGCTCCATTCGAAATTCTGTATGGCAGGAAGTGCCGTACTCCTCTTAACTGGTCAGAGACCGGTGACCGTCAACTTCTTGGAAATGACTTGATCACAGAGGCAGAGGAAATGTGCAAAGTCATTCGTGATAACCTCAAAGCAGCGCAATCGCGCCAGAAGAGCTACTATGATAGTAAGCACCGTGATTTGGCTTTCGAGACCGGAGACCATGTTTACCTCCGCGTCTCTCCAATGAAAGGTACTCGTCGCTTTGGTATGAAAGGGAAGCTTGCCCCTAGATACGTGGGTCCTTTCAAGATTGTCAACAAGAGAGGCGATCTCGCCTATCAACTCGAGCTTTCTTCAAACTTTGCAAATGTGCACGACGTGTTCCATGTCTCTCAGCTTCGCAAGTGCTTTAAGACTCCTGACCGCACCGTCAACTTCGAAGACATTGATCTCCAAGAAGATCTCTCTTATCGTGAGCACCCAGTTGCTATTCTTGAAGAGACTGAACGCAAGACTCGCAATAAGTCAATCAAATTCCTCAAAGTCAAGTGGTCACACCATTCCGACCGTGAAGCCACCTGGGAACGCGAGGATCACCTCCGTTCTGAGTACCCGGCGTTTTTCCAGTCCTAGATCTCGGGACAAGATCCTTTCGTAGTGGTGGAGTGTTGTAACACCCCGGATGTAATTTACCTTATATGTACTCCAACTCTTGCCGTTTCCGGCACTAAGTTATTTTATTTCCTCGGGTTCGGGTTTTGTCTCCGCGTGTTGTTACCGTTGTCATGCATCTCTTATCATGTCATCATGTGGATTGCATTTGCATACGTGTTCGTCTCATGCATCCGAGCTTTTTCCCCGTTGTCCGTTTTGCATTCCGGCGCTCCTATCTCCTCCGGTGGTCCTTTCTACCTTCTTTTCGTGTGTGGGGGTTAAACATTTCCGGATTGGACCGAGACTTGCCAAGCGGCCTTGGTTTACTACCGGTAGACTGCCTGTCAAGTTTCGTACCATTTGGACTTTGTTTGATACTCCAACGGTTAACCGAGGGACCGAGAAGGCCTCGTGTGTGTTGCAGCCCAACACCCTTCCATTTTGGCCCAAAACCCTCTCCATCGTCTAGAGCGTTCGATCATGATCGCGTGGCCGAAAACCGCACCTCATTTGGACTCTCCTAGCCCCTCCTATCTATAAATATAGCTCCTTCCCAAAATTTTCGGATCTTCCACCCCAAAACCCTAGCTCCCCTTCCTCTCCGTGCGCCGGACAACGTCCGGACGCGCCGGAAACGTCCACCCGCCGCGCCCAGCCAATAGCGAGCCACCACCTGTCCTGCGGGGGACCGCATCGCCGCCTCAGCGCCCGCGGCCCGCCGAGCCCGTCCCGGGCCCCCGAGGCCCATCGGCCGCCGCCCGCCGCCTGGGAGTCGCACGCCTCCCCGCGCCCTCGTCTCCATCTCCGGTGTGGCACCACCGCCGCACGCCGGCTCACCGCTCGAGCTACGGGAGAGCTCCGCCGCGCCGCCTTTCCTCCTCCCCGAGCCGTCGCGCGCCGCTAGAGGTTGCCTCGTCATCCGCGCCCGCCGCCCCGGCCTCCCTCAAGCCCGGCAAGTCCTCCTCCGGCGAGCTTCTCCTCTCTCCTGCTGTCACAAGCTCCAAGTCCGGCGATCTACAGCGAACTCCGGCGCGCGCATCGTGAACCGTGCCAGATCTGGAATTGGATCCCAAAGGGTTGACTTTCCCCGAAACCCTAATTAAATTGTGTTTTTCATCATGCCGTAACTCCGCATCCGTAGCTCCGTTTTGCGTGTGTAGCATATCAAAATGTTCGTCTCAGAGAGTACATCATTTCATCTCAGTGCATCATTTTCATTTGAGCTCATCTTGATGCCCGAAATGCTGTTGGAAGAGAGCTATTTAAGTTATTTGTCAGTTCTACTGCACCAAATAGCTATTTGTCATTTTTGCCATGATTAATGTGTGCATGATATGCTCCTGAGCTCTACATGAGTTTTGTTATATACTTTGCCATATTTACAGAGGTGCTTACCATGTATTTTTGTGATATGTGTGGTGACTAGCACAAGCTTGCAAAGTAGTACATTTGTTAATGCTGATTTCAAGGACTTAAAATTTCTCCAAGTCCTTGATCTGTTTTTATCAATATGCCATATGTTCATGTTGTTTCCTAGTGATCCGTGCCTCTTTTGAGGATGATCAGTAATGATGATTTGATAACATTGCGGTGCTCTATCCATCCATGTCTTTGGTTGCAATTATTTAGCATCCTAGCTTGAGTCAATCGAGCTCTACTTTTCCTATTTCGTGAATCCTGGCAGATTGTTGACTCATTAGCGATTTTGCCGAGGATGTTGTTGTTGATCCGTGCAGGCTATGTTGTTGTTCTTGCCATGCATAGCTTCTATGATATGTATTCTTGATGGGTTTATGCTTAGTTTGAAATGCCTTGCTCCGTAGTGAGTGCATCGAGTTCGTGAACATGCCTACTCGGTAACATATTTGCATGCTCCAGTTTTTTCGCTAAGTCTGTAACCTGATTATGTTTTTGCCATGTTCACATGCTTGCAATTGTATTTTCTAATCCATTTTGGCTCAAGGTCACTAAGGGACTTTTGTTAAGTGCTTTGAGTAGCTTCATGTCATGTCTTGCTTTGCCATGTTAAGTTCCTGTAGCATATCGTTTTCATGCTCCAAACTGTGCTACCTAATCTGAAATTCCGGACTTGTGTTAATTTCACTAAGTCTGAAACCTGTTATCGTTTGCATTTTTGCCATGCTTGTTTGAACCTGTTAATGGATGAATTGGCTGTAGCTCATTGTTCATCTTTTGTCAAGCATCATGAGTGGATCCCTGCCATGTATTTTGTTGCCATGTTTGAGTGTTGTAGAATAATTATCTTGATGCATTTAGATGGCCACTTGCTGTTTATCGCAGACCGGTGCCATATTTGTTTTGCTTGCCATTTCCAAACCGTGCATCCGATTCCGGTGATCTTTATATCGATTCCAACCGAAATCACCTCACCTTTCCAGTGGCACTCTTGGATTTCCAAGTTGAGGCCAGGTTCAATCTTTCCTTGTCAAATCTTGCATATGCATCACATATCGCACCCCGCATAGCATACCATGTTTGCATCATGTTGTTTGAGCTTTGCACGTGGTTGATTGTGTTCCTTTTGCTTGTTTGTCTTGTTTGGGTAGAGCCGGGAGACGAGTTCGCTAACGAGGAGCCCGTTGAGTTTGCTTACGAGGACCAAGTCAACTCTGACAACTTTGCAGGCAAGATGATCATACCCTCGAAATCACTTCTATCTTTGCTTGCTAGATGCTCGCTCTTTTCCTATGCCTATGCTACGATGCCTACCACCTGCTTATCATGCCTCCCAAATTGCCATGTCAAACCTCTAACCCACCATGTCCTAGCAAACCGTTAATTGGCTATGTTACCATTTTTCTCAGCCCCACTTATAGCGTTGCTAGTTGCAGGTGAAGATTGGAGATCGTTCCTTGTTGGAACATTGTTTATTGTTGGGATATCACTATATTATCTTGCTATCTTAATGCATCTATATACTTGGTAAAGGGTGGAAGGTTCGGCCTTTTGCCTAGTGTTTTGTTTCACTCTTGCCGCCCTAGTTTCCGTCATATCGGTGTTATGTTCCTGGATTTTGCGTTCCTTACGCGGTTGGGTGCAAATGGAAACCCCTTGACAGTTCGCCTTGAATAAACCTCTTCCAGCAATGCCCAACCTTGGTTTTACCATTTGCCACCTAGCCTCTTTTTCCCTTGGGTTTCCGGAGCCCGAGGGTCATCTTATTTTAACCCCCCCCCCCCCGGGCCAGTGCTCCTCTGAGTGTTGGTCCACCTCGTCAGCCGCCGGTGGCCACCAGGGGCAACTCTGGGCTGGCCTACCGGAAGTTTAGACAATCTGAGTGTGCCCTGAGAACGAGATATGTGCAGCTCCTATCGGGATTTATCGGCACATTTGGGCGGTGTTGCTGGATTTGTTTTACCATTGTCAAAGTTGTCTTGCAGAACCAAGATACCGAGTCTGATCGGATTGTCTTGGGAGAAGGTTTATTCTTCGTTGACCGTGAGAGATTAGGATGGGCTAAGTTGGGACTCCCCTGCAGGGTTTTGAACTTTCGAAAGCCGTGCCCGCAGTTATGGGCAGATGGGAATTTGTTAATGTCCGGTTGTAGATAAAATGAACCTTAATTTAATTATAATGAATCAACTACGTGTGTAACTGTGATGGTCTCTTCTCGGCGGAGTCCGGGAAGTGAACACGGTGTTGGAGTAATGTTTGCCGTAGGTTGTTCTATAGTTCTTCGTTCGTGCTTTGCCATCTCTTCTCGCTCTCTTTTGCGAACAGGTTAGCCACCATATATGCTAGTCGCTTGCTGCAGCTCCACATATTACCTTGCCTTACCTATAAGCTTAAATAGTCTTGATCGCGAGGGTGCGAGATTGCTAAGTCCCCGTGACTCACAGATTACTTCCAAACCAGATGCAGGGCCCGATGACTCCGTTCTAGATGATGCGCTTGAGCTCAAGTGGGAGTTCGACGAAGACTCACGCCGTTACTATGTGTCTTTCCCTGATGATCAGTAGTGGTGCACAGTTGGGGCGATCGGGACCGTGTCGCATGTTGGGGTTGATCTTTTATTTTGGTACCATAGTCGGACCATGAGTGTATTGGATGATTGTAATGCTATTTATGTACTTTGTGTGACGTGGCGAGTATAAGCCAACTACGTACCTTTTTCCCCTATTATCTATTTACATGGGTTGTTGTGAAGATTACCTTACTTGCGACATTGCTTTCAATGCGGTTATGCCTCTAAGTCGTGCTTCGACACATAGGAGATATAGCCGCATCGAGTGCGTTACACGGTGGTAAAAGGTAAAGGTAGAAAAAGTAATATTTTTGGTGTTTTATAGTGATGATAACAGTAGCAACGGAAAAGTAAATAAGCGAAGAACAATATTTGGAAAGCTCGTAGGCAATGGATCGGTGATGGAGAATTATGCCGGATGTGGTTTATCATGTAACAGTCATAACCTAGGGTGACACAGAACTAGCACCAATTCATTGATACGTCTCCAACGTATCTATAATTTTTGATTGCTCCATGCTATAGTATCTTCCATTTTGGAAATTATTGGGCTTTATTATTCACTTCTATATTATTTTTGGGACTAACCTATTAACCGGAGGCCGAGCTCAGGATTGCTGTTTTGTTGCCTATTTCAGAGTTTCGCAGAAAAAGAATATCAAACGGGGTCCAAACGGAATGAAACCTTCGGGAACGTGATTTTTAGAACGAACATGATCCAGTGGACTTGGACCCTACGTCAAGCAACCAACATGGAAGCCACGAGGTAGGGGGCGCGCCTACCCCCAGGCATGCCCTCCACCCTCGTGGGCCCCCTGTTGCTCCACCGACGTACTCCTTCCTCCTATATATACCTACATACCCCCAAACGATCAGATATGGAGCCAAAATCCTAATTCCACCGCCGTAACTTTCTGTATCCACGAGATCCCATCTTGGGGCCTGTTCCGGAGCTCTGTCGGAGGGGGCATCGATCACGGAGGGCTTCTACATCAACACCATAGCTCTCCAATTAAGTGTGAGTAGTTTACCTCAGACCTTCGGGTCCATAGTTATAAGCTAGATGGTTTCTTCTCTCTTTTTGGATCTCAATACAATGTTCTCCCCCTCTCTTGTGGAGATCTATTCGATGTAATCTTCTTTTGTGGTGTGTTTGTTGAGACCGTGAATTGTGGGTTTATGATCAAGTTTATCTATGAACGATATTTGAATCTTCTCTGAATTCTTTTATGTATGATTGGTTATCTTTGCAAGTCTCTTCGAATTATCAGTTTGGTTTGGCCTACTAGATTGATCTTTCTTGCAATGGGAGAAGTGCTTAGCTTTGGGTTCAATCTTGCGGTGTCCTTTCCCAGTGATAGTAGGGGTAGCACGGCACGTATTTTATTGTTGCCATCGAGGATAACAAGATGGTTTTTTTTATCATATTGCATGAATTTATCCCTCTACATCATGTCATCTTGCTTAAAGCGTTACTCTGTTCTTATGAACTTAATACTCTAGATGCATGCTGGATAGCGGTCGATGTGTGGAGTAATAGTAGTAGATGCAGACAGGAGTCGGTCTACTTGTCTTGGACGTGATGCCTATATACATGAGCATACCTAGATATACTCATAACTATTGTCAATTCGGTCAATTGCTCAACAGTAATTTGTTCACCCACCGTAAAATACTTATGCTCTTGAGGGAAGCCACTAGTGAAACCTATGGCCCCCGGGTCTATCTTCATCATATTAATCTTCGAACACTTAGTTATTTCCGTTGCTTTTTACTTTGCCTTTTATTTTACTTTGCATATTTATCATAAAAATACCAAAAATATTATCTTATCATATCTATGAGATCTCACTCTCGTAAGTGACCGTGTAGGGATTGACAACCCCTTATCGCGTTGGTTGCGAGGATTTATTTGTTTTGTGTAGGTGCGAGGGACTCGCGCGTAGCCTCCTACTGGATTGATACCTTGGTTCTCAAAAACCGAGGGAAATACTTACGTTACTTTGCTGCATCACCCTTTCCTCTACAAGGAAAAACCAATGCAGTGCTCAAGAGGTAGCAAGAAGGATTTCTGGCGCCGTTGCCGGGGAGGTCTACGCAAAAGTCAACATACCAAGTACCCATCACAAACCCTTATCTCCTGAATTACATTATTTGCCATTTGCCTCTCATTTTCCTCTCCTCCACTTTACCCTTACCATTTTATTCACCCTCTCTCTCTCTCTATCCTCCCTCTCTTTCTCTATTTGCCTCTTTTTTTGCCCATTCCTCGTTTGCTTGTGTGTTGGATTGCTTGCTTGTCACGATGGCTCAAGATAACACAAAATTGTGTGACTTTACCAATACCTACAACAATGATTTTATTAGCACTCCAATTGCTCCTCTTACCGATGCTGAATCTTGTAAAATTAATGTTGCCTTGCTGAATCTTGTCATGAAAGATCCGTTTTCCGGCCTTCCTAGTGAAGGTGCCGCTACCCATCTAAATAGCTTCATTGATTTGTGTGATATGCAAAAGAAGAAAGATATAGACAATGATATTTTGAAATTGAAGCTATTTCCTTTTTTGCTTAGAGATCGTGCTAAAGCTTGGTTTTCGTCTTTGCCTAAAAATAGTATTGATTCTTGGAATAAGTGCAAAGATGCTTTTATCTTTAAGTATTTTCCTCCCGCTAAGATCATCTCTCTTAGAAACGATATTATGAATTTTAAGCAACTTGATCATGAACATGTTGCACAAGCTTGGGAGAGGATTAAATTAATGATACGTAATTGCCCAACACATGGTTTGAATTTGTGGATGATTATACAAAAATTTTATGCCGGATTGAATTTTGCTTCTAGAAATCTTTTGGATTCAGCCGCGGGAGGCACTTTTATGGAAATCACTTTAGGAGAAGCTACTAAACTCCTAGATAATATTATGGTTAATTATTCTCAATGGCACACTGAAAGATCTACTAATAAAAAAGTGCATGCGGTAGAAGAAATTAATGTTTTGAGCGGAAAGTTGGATGAACTTATGAAATTATTTTCTACAAAGAGTGTTTCTTCTGATCCTAATGATATGCCTTTGTCTACTTTGATTGAGAATAATAATGAATCTATGGATGTGAATTTTGTTGGTAGGAATAATTTTGGTAACAACGCGTATAGAGGAAACTTTAATCCTAGGCCTTATCCTAGTAATTTCTCTAATAATTATGGTAATTCCTACAACAATTCTTATGGAAATTTTAATAAGATGCCCTCTGAATTTGAGACTAGTGTTAAGGAATTTACGAATTCACAAAAGAATTTCAATGCTTTGCTTGAAGAGAAATTGCTTAAAGTTGATGATTTGGCTAGGAACGTTGATAGAATTTCTCTTGATGTTGATTCTTTAAAACTTAGATCTATTCCTCCTAAGCATGATATCAATGAGTCTCTCAAAGCCATGAGAATTTCCATTGATGAGTGCAAAGAAATAACCGCTAGGATAAGTGCGAAGAAAGATTCCTTTATAAGAGTGTGGTCTTCTAATTTCCATGATAATAAAGATGAAGATCTAAAAGTTATTGATGTGTCCCCTATTAAATCTTGGTTTTGCAATATGAATCCTGATAATGATGGGACTGAATATGATCCACCTTTACCTAGAAGGCGTTCCAAAAATTCGGAGTTTTTAGATCTTGATGCTAAATTTGATAAAAGTGGGATTGAAGAGATCAAAACTCTAGATGTTACTAAACCTACTATTTTGGATTTCAAGGAATTTAATTATGATAGCTGCTCTTTGATAGATTGTATTTCCTTGTTGCAATCCGTGCTAAATTCTCTCCATGCTTATAACCAAAATAAAGCTTTTACTAAACATATCGTTGATGCTTTGATGCAATCTTTTGAAGAAAAACTTGAGTTGGAAGTTTCTATCCCTAGAAAACTTTATGATGAGTGGGAACCAACTATTAAAATTAAAATTAAAGATCATGAGTGCTCTGCTTTGTGTGATTTGGGTGCTAGTGTTTCCACGATTCCAAAGACTTTGTGTGATTTGTAAGTTTCCGTGATTTTGATGATTGCTCTTTAAACTTGCACTTTGCGGATTCCACTATTAAGAAACCTATGGGAAGGATTAATGATGTTCTTATCGTTGCAAATAGGAATTATGTGCTCGTAGATTTTATTGTTCTTGACATAGATTGCAATCCTTCATGTCCTATTATTCTTGGTAGACCTTTCCTTAGAACGATTGGTGCAATTATTGATATGAAGGAAAGAAATATTAGATTCCAATTTTCGTTAAGGAAAGACATGGAACACTTTCCTAGAAAGAAAATTAAATTATCTTATGAATCTATTGTGAGAGCCACTTATGGATTGCCTACCAAAGATGGCAATACCTAGATCTATCCTTGCTTTTTATGCCTAGCTAGGGGCGTTAAACGATAGCGCTTGTTGGGAGGCAACCCAATTTTATTTTTATTCCTTGTTTTTTGCTCATGTTTAATAATAAATAATTTATCTAGCCTCTGTTTTGGTTGTGTTTTTTGTGTTTAACTAGTAATAATGTACGTGCAATGCACGTTTATATTAGGTAGGATATTAGTTGCACGTTATATTAGGTAAGATATATCTGTTGCACATTGGTATTTGGAAATATATCAATTACTTTTTCGCACGAATGGTAGGATATTAATTACATGACAGATTTTAAGGGATAACGTTGAGTCAAAACGTGTTTATAACCAATGGCAGTGGTGGGTAATTAGAGCATTAAACGTATTTGGTGCTAAACATTGGAGGGATTTGAACCGCTAGATAACATGATTTGACGGTGGAGATAGTTTGGATCTGCCCATTTGGGTCTTTATATACATCTATATATATAGATGTACGTGCAATGCACGTTTATATTAGGTAGGATATTAGGTGCATGTTATATTAGATAAGATATATCTGTTGCACGTTGGTATTTGGTAAGATATCAATTACTTTTTTGCGGAAATTGTAGGATATTAATTACATGACAGATTTTAAGGGATAGCGTTGAGTAAAAACGTGTTTATAACCAATGGTAGTGGTGGGTAATTAGAGTGTTAAACGTGTTTGATGCTAAACATTGGAGCGATTTGAATCACTAGATAACATGATTTGACGGTCGAGATGGTTTGGATCTGCACATTTTTTATATTGGTATAGATTAGTGTTTGTGCCATAGAACCGTTGGGAAGACATGGGGAAAGTCTTGTTAATCTTGCTGTAAAAAACAGAAACTTTAGCGCTCACGAGAACTGCTGCCATTTTTATTTAGAAAGTGCTATTTAGTTAAATCTTTTTGCAGATGATTAATAGATAAATTACTCACGTCCAGCAATTTATTTTAGAATTTTTGGGGTTCCATATTTTGCGCTAGCTACAGATTACTACAGACTGTTCTGTTTTTGACAGATTCTGTTTCTCGTGTGTTGTTTGTTTATTTTGATGAATCTATGGCTAGTAAAATAGTTTATAAACCATAGAGAAGTTGTAATACAGTAGGTTTAACAGCAATATAAATAAATAATGAGTTCATTACAGTACTTTGAAGTGGTCTTTTGTTTTCTTTCGCTAACGGAGCTCACGAGATTTTCTACTTTAAGTTTTGTGTTGTGACGTTTTCAAGTTTTGGGTAAGGATTTGATTGATTATGGAACAAGGAGTGGCAAGAGCCTAAGCTTGGGGATGCCCATGGCACCCCTAAAATAATCTAAGGACACCAAGAAGCCGAAGCTTTGGGATGCCCCGGAAGGCATCTCCTCTTTCGTCTACTTCCATCGGTAACCTTACTTGGAGCTATATTTTTATTTAGCACATGATATGTGTTTTTCTTGGAGTGTCTTGTATGATTTGAGTCTTTGATTTTTAGTTACCACAATCATATTTGCTGTACACACCTTTTGAGAGAGACACACATGATTCGGAAATTATTAGAATACTCTATGTGCTTCACTTATATCTTTTGAATTATATAGTTTTGCTTTAGTATTTCACTTATATCTTTTAGAGCACGGTGGTGGATTTGTTTTATAGAAACTATAGATCTCTCATGCTTCACTTAGATTATTTTGAGAGTCTTAAATAGCATGGTAATTTGCTTAAATAATCCTAATATGCTAGGTATACAAGATTAGTAAAAACTTTCTTATGAGTGTGTTGAATACTAAGAGAAGTTTGATGCTTGATGATTGTTTTGAGATATGGAGGTAGTGATATGAAAGTTGTGCTAGCTGAGTAGTTGTGAATTTGAGAAATAGTTGTGTTGAAGTTTGCAAGTCCCGTAGCATGCACGTATGGTAAACGTTATGTAACAAATTTGAAACATGAGGTGTTCTTTGATTGTCCTCCTTATGAGTGGAGGTCGGGGACGAGCGATGGTATTTTCCTACCAATCTATCCCCCTAGGAGCATGCGCGTAGTGCTTGGTTTTTGATGACTTGTAGATTTTTTGCAATACGTATGTGAGTTCTTTATGACTAATGTTGAGTCCATGGATTATACGCACTCTCACCTTTTCATCATTGCTAGCCTCTTCGGTACCGTGCATTGCCCTTTCTCACATTGAGAGTTGGTGCAAACTCCGCCGGTGTATCCAAACCCCGTGATATGATACGCTCTTTCGCACATAAATCTCTTTATATCTTCCTCAAAACAGCCACCATACCTACCTATTATGGCATTTCCAAGCCATTCCGAGATATATTGCCATGCAACTTTCCACCATCCCGTTTATCATGACGCCTTCATCATTGTCATATTGTTTAGCATGATCATGTAGTTGACATAGTATTTGTGGCAAAGCCACCGTTCATAATTCTTTCATACATGTCACTCTTGGTTCATTGCGTATCCCGGTACACTGCCGGAGGCATTCATATAGAGTCATACCTTGTTCTAGTATCGAGTTGAAATCATTGAGTTGTAAATAAATAGAAGTGTGCTGATCATTATTTAATAGAGCATTGTCCAAATAAAAAAAGAGAAAGGCAAAAAAGGCCAAAAAAGGGAAATGAAAAGGGACAATGCTACTATCCTTTTTTTCCACACTTGTGCTTCAAAGTAGCACCATGATCTTCATGATAGAGAGTCTCTTGTTTTGTCACTTTCATATACTAGTGGGAATTTTTCATTATAGAACTTGGCTTGTATATTCCAACAATGGGCCTCCTCAAGTGCCCTAGGTCTTCGTGAGCAAGCAAGTTGGATGCACACCCACTAGTTTCTTTTGTTGAGCTTTCATACATTTATAGCTCTAGTGCATCCGTTGCATGGCAATCCCTACTCCTTGCATTAACATCAATCGATGAGCATCTCCATAGCTCATTGATTAGCCTCGTTGATGTGAGACTTTCTCCTTTTGTCTTCTCCACATAACCCCCATCATTATACTCTATTTCACCCATAGTGCTATATCCATGGCTCACGATCATGTATTGCGTGAAGGTTTATAAAGTTTGAGATTACTAAAGTATGAAACAATTGCTTGGCTTGTCATCGGGGTTGTGCATGATGAGAGCATTCTTGTGTGACGAAAATGGAGCATGACTAAACTATATGATATTGTAGGGATGAACTTTCTTTGGCCATGTTATTTTGAGAAGACATAATTGCTTAGTTAGTATGCTTGAAGTATTATTATTTCTATGTCAATATTAAACTTTTATCTTGAATCTTTCGGATCTGAATATTCATGCCACAATTAAGAAGAATTACATTGAAATTATGCCTAGTAGCATTCCACATCAAAAATTATGTTTTTATCATTTACCTACTCGAGGACGAGCAGGAATTAAGCTTGGGCATGCTTGATACGTCTCCAACGTATCTATAATTTTTGATTGCTCCATGCTATATTATCTTCTATTTTGGACATTATTGGCTTTATTATTCACTTTTATATTATTTTTGGGACTAACCTATTAACCTGAGGCCCAGCCCAGAATTGCTGTTTTTTGCCTATTTCAGAGTTTCGCAGAAAGAGAATATCAAACGGAGTCCAAACGGAATGAAACCTTCGGGAACGTGATTTTCGGAACAAACATGATCCAGGAGACTTGGACCCTACGTCAAGAAACCAACAGGGAAGCCACGAGTTGGGGGGGGGGGGGCGCCTCCTCCCCCAGGCGCGCCCTCCACCCTCGTGCCCCCCCCCCCCCCCCCCCGTTGCTCCACCAACGTACTCCTTCCTCCTATATATACCTATGTACCCCCAAACGATCAGATACGGAGCCAAAACCCTAATTCCACCGCCATAACTTTCTGTATCCATGAGATCCCATCTTGGGGCCTGTTCCGGAGCTCCGCCGGAGGGGGCATCGATCACGGAGGTCTTCTACATCAACACCATAGCCTCTCCGATGAAGTGTGAGTAGTTTACCTCAGACCTTTGGGTCCATAGTTATTAACTAGATGGCTTCTTCTCTCTTTTTGGATCTCAATACAATGTTCTCCCCCTCTCTTGTGGAGATCTATTCGATGTAATCTTCTTTTTCGGTGTGTTTGTTTGAGACCGATGAATTGTGGGTTTATGATCAAGTTTATCTATGAACAACATTTGAATCTTCTTTGAATTCTTTTATGTATGATTGGTTATCTTTGCAAGTCTCTTCGAATTATCAGTTTGGTTTGGCCTACTAGATTGATCTTTCTTGCAATGGGGGAAGTGCTTAGCTTTGGGTTCAATCTTGCGGTGTCCTTTCCTAGTGACAGTAGGGGCAGCAAGGCACGTATTGTATTATTGCCATCGAGGATAACAAGATGGGTTTTTTTTCATATTGCATGAATTTGTCCCTCTACATCATGTCATCTTGCTTAAAGCGTTACTCTGTTCTTATGAACTTAATACTCTAGATGCATGCTGGATAGCGGTCGATGTGTGGAGTAATAGTAGTAGATGCAGGAAAGAGTCGGCCTACTTGTCTTGGACATGATGCCTATATACATGATCATACCTAGATATTCTCATAACTATGCGCAATTCTGTCAATTGCTCAACAGTAATTTGTTCACCCACCATAAAATACTTATGCTTTTGAGAGAAGCCACCAGTGAAACCTATGGCCCCTGGGTCTATCTTCATCATATTAATCTTCCAACACTTAGTTATTTCCGTTGCTTTTTACTTTGCCTTTTATTTTACTTTGCATCTTTATCATAAAAATACCAAAAATATTATCTTATCATATCTATCAGATCTCACTCTTGCAAGTGACCGTGTACGGATTGACAACCCCTTATCGCGTTGGTTGCGAGGATTTATTTGTTTTGTGTAGGTGCGAGGGACTCGCGCGTAGCCTCCTACTGGATTGATACATTGGTTCTCAAAAACTGAGGGAAATACTTACGCTACTTTGATGCATCACCCTTTCTTCTTCAAGGGAAAACCAACGCAGTGCTCAAGAGGTAGCATTCATCAATGTAATGTAGGCATGTATTCCGAATATAGTCATACATGCTTATGGCAAAGAACTTGCATGACATCTTTTGTCCTACCCTCCCGTGGCAGTTGGGTCCTATTGGAAACTAAGGGATATTAAGGTCTCCTTTTAATAGAGTACCGAACCAAAGCATTAACACATAGTGAATACATGAACTCCTCAAACTACGGTCATCACCGGTAAGTATCCCGATTATTGTCACTTCGGGGTTAACGGATCATAACACATAATAGATGACTATAGACTTGCAAGATAGGATCAAGAACTCTCATATATTGATGAAAACATAATAGGTTCGGATCTGAAATCATGGCACTCGGGCCCTAGTGACAAGCATTAAGCATAACAAAGTCATAGCAACATCAATCTCAGAACATAGTGAATACTAGGGATCAAACCCTAACAAAACTAACTCGATTACATGATAAATCTCATCCAACCCATCACCATCCAGCAAGCCTACGATGGAATTACTCACGCACGGCGGTGAGCATCATGAAATTGGTGATGGGGGATGGTTGATGATGACGATGGCGACGGATTCCCCTCTTTGGAGCCCCGAATGGACTCCAGATCGGCCCTCCCGAGAGAGTTTAGGGCTTGGCAGCGGCTCCGTATCGTAAAACATGATGAATCCTTCTCTCTGGTTTTTCTCCCCAAAAGTGAATATACGGAGTCAAGGTTGAGGTCGGTGGAGCGTCAGGGGGCCCACGAGGTAGGGGGCACGCCTAGGGGGGTAGGGCGCGCCCCCACCCTCGTGGACAGGTGGAGGCCCCCCTGACGTGGATCTTCCTTCCAGTATTTATTATATATTCCAAAATAATTCTCCATTGATTTTCAGGTCATTCCGAGAACTTTTATTTCCGCACAAAAATAACACCATAGCAATTCTGCTGAAAACAGCGTCAGTCCGGGTTAGTTCCATTCAAATCATGCAAGTTAGAGTCCAAAACAAGGGCCAAAGTGTTTGGAAAAGTAGATACGACGGAGACGTATCACATACCGATGAGAAAGGGAAAAATGTATGTTGTCATTATGGTAAGACCGATAAAGATCTTCATAGAATATGTGGGAACCAATATGAGCATCCAGGTTCCGCTATTGGTTATTGACCGGAGAGGTGTCTCGGTCATGTCTACACAGTTCTCGAACCCGTAGGGTCCGCACGCTTAACGTTCGATGACGATTTGTATTATACGAGTTATGTGATTTGGTGACCGAATGTTGTTCGGAGTCTCGGATGCGATCACATACATGACGAGGAGTCACGAAATGGTCGATAGGTAAAGATTCATATATAGGACGATAGTATTTGGGCACCGAAAGTGTTTCGGGGATTCCGGGTACGTATCGGGTCATCGGAAGGGGTTCCGGGTACCCCCCCGACAAAGATATGGGCCTTATCGGGCCAAGGGCGGGACAGACCAGCCCCTAGTGGGCTGGTACGCCCCCATATGATCCGGCCTAAGTGGATAAAGGAAAAGGGGAGGAGGAAAGGAAATAGAGGGAATAGGATCCCCCTTCCTTTCCCCTCTCCCCTCTTTCCTTTCCCCCTCCGGAGAAAAGGAAAGGGGAGGCCGAATTGGAGGAGGCCCCCAAGTAGGATTTCTCCTACTTGGGGCGCTCCATGGCTGCTCCCCTCCCCCTCCCTCCTATATATATGTGGGGAGGGGGCACCTAGAACACACAACAACGATTGTTAGCCTTGTACGGCGCCCCCCTCCATAGTTTACGCCTCCGGGCATATTCACGTAGTGCTTAGGCGAAGCCCTGCGCCGATCACTTCACCATCACCGTCAGCACGTCGTCGTGCTGACAAAACTCTCCCTCGACACTTTGCTGGATCAAGAGTTCGAGGGACGTCATCGAGCTGAACGTGTGCAGAACTCGGAGGTGCCGTACGTTCGGTGCTTTATCGGTCGGAATGAGAAGACGTTCGACTACATCAACCGCGTTGTTAAACGCTTACGCTTTCGGTCTACGAGGGTACGTCGACACACTCTCCCCCTCTCGTTGCTATGCATCGCCTAGATAGATCTTGCATGAACGTAGGAAAATTTTGAAATTGCATGCTACATTCCCCAACAAAATGTTTACAACCAAACAGGCTTAATCCTAAATCAGACAAATGCTACTTTGTTGGTTATCCCAAGGATACTATTGGGTATTACTTCTACCACCATACCGAAGGCAAGGTGTGTGTCGTTAAGAATGGAGTATTTCTTGAGAAAGAGTTTCTTGCGAAAGTGGTGAGTGGGAGGACAATGCAACTTGATGAGATTGTTCAATCTCCGGTGATGGAGCAAAGAGTGGAGGCACCAGAAGTTGTTCCGGATCCTACTCCTGCGCCCGAACCAGAAGAACCTCCATGTGATGAAGATACTTCGGCAAGTGTGTAGTCGAACCATGCAGAAAAATTGCTTGCATCAGACATGCCTATTTTGTATCCATCACTAAATAAAATTTGTATCTCAAATGCATGTCAATGCATATAGATAAATCTATCACACATTTGTTATTGACTCACACCTAAAACAAACTAACCAATAGGTAGGAGCTTACATGAATGAGTAATTTTTTGAGAAAATGAGGAAATTAGGGTTCCACCTAGTGCTAGAAATACATACATAAAAAACAACAACATTTAGTCGAAAAATTTAGAGGAATCGAAGGACATTACCTTAACCTACATAGGTGAGGCATGCTCCACAAAAAAAATCACAAAAGGAAGAAATCTGAGAGGGAATCGAAGAGGGGGGAGAGGGGTTCTCTTCAGTTCGTGGAATGAATGAGGAGTAGTCGGCCGGGTTGCTTGTGTTGTCCACTCGCAGCCCCACAGCTTACCTCTTCGCAAGAGTGTATCGTTGCCTCCCGTGGCGATGGGTTAGTGGCGTACCGCTGGGGTTAATGGTGGTAGCCACGTAAGCCGGGTCAGCGGATGTGGATCGTGGTCTACGGTCGTTGAGCGGGGCTGTATTTCGTTATGGAAATGATAACTAATGACCGTCAGCTGGGAGGGGATGGCAAGCAAATATTTTTCTATGTGTGGCAACTTTATCTAGTAGGAGATGAAAAATCTTGTTCTTTCTTGTTGCATTTATGACGATAGTCAAAGGATTAGATCTTGCAGAAGTTTCAACGAAAACATTCCACCCTAACTTCTCTTAATAAGTTTAAAACAGGCGAACAACCTATGCTTGAATGGTTAGGACATTGATATCCCTAGCACACTGGTAGAGTTTAAGTACTAGATTTTCATCGGTACGCGCATTTTTTTAAACTTATTTCAGCCCTTTTCTGGATGTGTGTTTAATGAGAGGAGACGTACTTGTCAACAACAGAAATATGTGCCGGTTTAGTTCTTGGGATGTCCATAAAAGTAGGGCATACATGCCTATGTTCATAGAGAATTAGAGATAACGTACGTGCGTATGTATGAACATCTTCGTCCGTACTATGTTAAGAAAACAAAATTCAAAACAGTTATTTTGGCGTCGCGGGGGTAGTCATCCACTGCTAGTAAAATCCATCGGGGCCTCGTGTGAGCGTGCAGCGACGAGCATGGGCAGCATGCAGCTCTTTTAGCTGACAATTTGACAGTCTCCTGGCAGTTACATGCACGGTGCCGGCCGGTAGTCCAGGCATGTGCGGTGGACACATACACCGACGATAGTGCAGGATGCTGTCAGGTGCACGAGTAAAACGGGCAGGCTCTACGCACGCGTGTCTCCCGGCCATCTCTATCATGCACCGACGCCGGCATCATAAATCGCTCGCCCGCTCGCCGGCTTCCCGCGGCCTCGCCGGTACTTCTACATGTCCGCTCCTCGTTCGTACTGGTACAGTATCGACCCGTCCACATGGATCTGTCCAGTTGAGAACTTGAGAGAACTTCCTCATTGGTTTTACTAACCGCCCTATGAATGGCCACATCACAGCTTAATACTGTACATCATAGTACACTCATCTTTTTTATACTAGCACTCATGATGCATCTATAGCACTGGTAATAAGTTGTCTAATTATGCATGGGGCGGCTCGCACATGACATGAGACTGCAGCAGCATCGATCAAGCCCTGTGATCTTTTGATTGCGTTTTTGTTTATCCTCTCGTGCCTGACCAGTACCCTACAGTGAGAGGCACCTACAGCTAGCAGCGGATAGATGCATATAGGTGCAGCAGCAAGGGAGATTAAATTATGAAGCCGGGTTTAGTTAACGTACGACCGGTCTCCCGGAGATGCACCGTCCATCAATCAGCCGGTCGTCAGTTAGGGCTGTCGGCCGGACAGCCGTGGCGTCTGTGTTGGGCAAATTTTCGTGTTTTGATACTTTTCTAAAACCTATTCAAGATTTGACTCTAGTTTGAAAAAATTTTAAGATTTGACCCTTTTACTACCGTCAGAGTCCATAACGATAGGGTCTAACAGCCTACCGTCAGAGACTTTGGTGATAGAAAACATCGCTACCGCCAACCGGGCTGGCGGTAGCCTGCACAACCCTACCGCCAGGCACGAGCACGCATTGTGTTCAATACTTATGAGCTTTTTGGCAGTAGGGCATGCAAACCTACCGCCAGGGGCCATGGCGGTAGGTTGTTATACCCTACCGTCATGGTCCCTGACGGTAGCAAAAGGGTCAGATGTCGATTTTTTTAAAACTAAGGTCAAATTTCGAATAAGTTTCAGAAAAGGGTTAAAACACGAAATTTAGCCTTTGTGTTGGCGTACGTCGCACATTGCTTGCTTAAGCTACCTGCTTAAGGCTAGTCATAATAGAAGTAACTTAGCTAGTGACATAGCGCATTTTAATTTTTTTTTGTTTATGTGGCAAGTAGGTAATGAGAAATGGTAACATAATACTTCCTCCGGTCAGAACTACTTTTCGCATAAATGTATGAAAATGAATGTATCCAGACGTAAAATACGTCTAGATACATCCATTTCTTCGACAAGTATTTCGAACGGAGGAAGTAGGTTACTGTAACATAGCGCTTCCCAAGACAAAATGAGTCTATAAGCTAATAAATGAAGTCATCTATAACACTATTAGGCACTTTCCCAGTGCTCCACGGTGTAGAGGTGATAAGGGTGCCACATAGGCAGAAGTATGATGTGGCAAAGCATTTAAAGAGGAGAGAGAGCATTATGATGACCCCAATAAAAACCAATGCTAAGCACGTGGACCTAGGCAAAAAGACTACCAACCAATACATGAAGGAGTTTTATTGCTAAACAATTAAATAAAGGAGGCTTAGCTACAAAACCTAAGCACCAATGCATTGGGGACATTAGTTGCTAAGCATTTTAATGCACTTAGCACCCCACTTTAGCACCAATACATTGGGAGAGGTCTTATGTTAAAGTGCACTATGAAGGTACTACCTCCATCCTGGTTTATTGGTCCCCTTAGTATTTTGTGCCAAATTTTGACCCTAGATTTAACTAACATAATAATAATGCATGCCACCAAAAAAATTTATCATTGAATTCGTATTTGAACATAGTTTCCAATAATATTATTTTTGGTTACATACATTAACTTTTTATTAGTTAAATCGAAGGTCAAAACTTGACAGAAAATGCAAAGGAGACCAATAAACTAAGACGGGGGTAGTAATAACTTAGACTAGTGTCATGCATATGACACTAGTATGACTAGCCTAATTAAGAGGTTAGATAAGTATGCCACATAAGCGAAAAAATGGCATGGCACTGTAATTAAGGAGGAGAGAGAGCACTTTGGTGGTCTCAAAAAGAACCAATGCCAAGCACGTGAATCTAGGCAAATAACTTAAATGAAAGAAGTTGATCAATACATAAAAGTGTTTAAGTGCCAAATCATTAAATAAAATGAGCTTAGCAACAACAAATTAAGCATCTATGCACTGGGGAGATGAGTTGCTACGCTATTTAATGTAGTTAGCACCTCACCTAAGCACGTTTGCATTGAAAGAGGTCTAGTAAGGTGTCTGCATGTGCATGAGTGTAACTGGGAGAATATCTGGTGCACCGGTGCTTGTGGTGCTACCGGTGTACCGAACTCACATTGCACATTTAAAATGCTCAAAAAAATCAGAATTTTTTTTAGCACATTCACACAACATGAATGTAGGTTGTCCCAAAATTTCTAATTAAAATTCAAAATTTAGCTCAAAAAGCAAAAATGATAAATTCAACACTGAATAATACATAACATTAGTTGGACTTTAGATTTAGCCCATTATCACACTGATGTCAAGTTTGTAACTCACAGAATGTTTTAAATTTTAATACGAATTTTTGTGACAATACACATTGATATTGTGTCAATGGGCTAGATTTTTTTCACATTTCTTACAAATGTTCTATCGCATCCGGTGCACCCATAGCACTACAAGTGCGGGTGCACCGTATATGTTCCCGTGTGTAACTTGTGCCTGGTGTATCTGCATCAATTAACCCAACGGTTATCCAGACGGCATCGTTGAGGACTTGAGGTGGTTCATCCCGGTCGGCCGGACCAACATCCTCCTCCGCAAACTAAAGCAGCGTAATCTGTGCCACATGCAGACGCCTGATGCACGGGAGTTGCCTCCCAAAAAAAAATGACGCAGGAGCCGCGGCTCCTCAGTTTATATATGTATTTTTTAGTTGTGGACTACGATTTTGAAAGAAAGACAGCGGAACCTAGTCCCGATTTAACAATTACCGCCACGACATCAGTGCATCAATCAACCGCCTATGGAGAGCGACGCGTATCGCGACATTTCCAGAAGGCGCATCGTCGGGCCAGCAAGGCGATGGAGGCAACTGTTGAGAGGAGAAATGGGTGTGGCCGGGAAGCAACAAACTCCGCCCGGACGGTCGACGTCTGAAGCTGAAGGTCGTGCAACGTCGTACGTACGTAGGTGACGCGCCGCTGCCCGTCGCCATCTCCGGCGTCAGACCCACCGCGCAGACCTCCTTGCGTCCGTCCGCGCGCGTGCTGGACCTCCTTCGTCAGCTTGTCTCTGTCGCTCGCCGGCCGGTCCATGGAGGGATACACGCACGCACGAGCGAGCTCCATGCGGCGGCCACGCCACCGTGCCCTGCTCCGAGGAGGCGTCCTCACCTGCGTGTCGCGTCACTGTGATCGCGACGGTGCGCGTGAACCCGGCCGTGGTTTGTCCGTGGCTACGGTTTTCGTCCCGACGCACGGGGTTTGGTCCAGTTAATTTCTAGGCCGCGACTCGATGGAGAAAATAGCACGTCCAAGTTTGAACGCTGATGGATGGGCTGCTTGATTGTACCTCACAAGTTGCACTGTTTGTTAATCTGGTTTGATCGCCCGGTGGGTCAGACAAACAAACAATCTAGGAGGTCGGACAGGAACCATAGGTTAATTTGCACACAAGCAACCCGTCGTACGTGCTTCGTACGTACGTACTACCCTGCGGAGCTGGTAGCTAGACCTCTCAATAATTCAGCTAACAGCCTATAGACCGATGCCAATGCCATCAATCAACTTTAACGTGCACATGTACATGCACGGGCGTAATTATCTCTCGAACTAGTTCCTTCTCCCTGGTCCCCGACGGCCGGATTGCATTCCGTCTTCATTTCCAGACAACCAGTACAGTGCAGCGATGTGCGTGCGTTATATAGGGCCTAATCATTTTTCAAGATCACTTTTGACTATTCACAAGATTAATAGTACATAAAATGTATAATGTGAAAATCATATCATTGGAAGCTCTTTTTACATACAAATTTGATGGTATGCTTTGTGTAACTTATATGTTATATATTATTGCTCTAACATTTAGTCAATGTTAGTTTTCGAAAACACATTAAGCCCTGTATAAATGGAAAGAGAGAGTAGGGTGCACCTTTCTACTTTCTTTGCTACCGTTGCAGCAAGTTCTCGATTATCTATACCAATATAAAAAAACCTAAAAAGACAGATCCAATTAATCTCGGTCATCAAATCATGTCAATCCAACGACCTAGACTGCTTTAATGTCGAGCGCTCAGCACGTTTAGCGTGCAGTTAATTTCATGCCAAATATAGTGTCAATCACATAATAACACGCAAATAATAGACTATTTAATATCCGCATGCACTTAATACACTTCCAAATTAACGTGCATTGCACGTACACATTGACTAGTACTCCCTCCGTCCGAAATACTTGTCATCAAAATGAACAAAAAATATGTATTTAGAACTAAAATACATCTAGATACATCCCCTTTTATTTATTTTGATGACAAGTATTTCCGGACGGAGGAAGTATTAAGTAGTGATCTATACGCTTTTATATTTCTTTACGAAGGGAGTATGTGGTAGCATTTTTTTTTTGAAAAGGGAGCTTTCACTTGGTTTTAACAACGCATTTTTTTTCACAAACTAATAACAAAGTACAACAGGAATATGAATGCGTTAGGAGCTCTAATAGGCCACCCGCACTTTTTTAAACATATATGGTTGTAGCACCTGCTTTCGTACGTGCCAGTTACAGAATCGGCACTTGGTATCTCACACAATATACAGATATTACTACCATTTGGAATCATACAAAGGCAAGCTGGCTACGCAATGTTGCTAAGTATCTCCAACCGATCGCAGAATCACAGAAATCCGAATGCGCTGACTTAGTTGGATATGTACAGGTGGGGTGGCGGTTAGGTTAATTAGCTGTTAGCTGCGCACGCACGTGTACATGGCCATTGCCACGAGGTTTCTCCTTCTCCGCCCTCTTGGCTAGGACAGGAGGAGACAGCCACAGCTCACACCTCAACAGAGAGCCTGCCGCCGCATCTTACTCAGTTTGATTGAACTTCTGGACGGTGAGTCGACCGTGCAACTAATTAAACAACTTATGATCCACCATCCCTTCCTAAGCACGAGCCGGGTACAGGATTAGAGATTGGATTATGTCACTGATTCAAGACACCGCTGTATAGTAGGTCAACGTACGTATAATACATGGACGAGGTGATCTCTAGCTCGAACTAGACAGCTGCTTGTAATCATGCTCTTTTTGTTGCTTGGAATTCCTTGGGTTCATCATTCATACGCTCCGGTGCGGTGTTCCAACGACTGTGAACGTCTGAACCGAAGAGAAAAGACACAACAGCTAAGAGATGCCATTACGGACGGGGGACGGTGGCCTAACTGAGCTCGATGGCCATGGCCACATCACTGCTAACGTACATGTGACCGCTGGTTGAGAGGCAGCACGCACGGAGCGACGTACGTGTCATTTCTGGAGATTCCGCATGTCGGGGCTCCTAGTTACAGCCCATGCACAGCTCAGATTGGAGATCTGCCCCTCCAATTATAAACCATTCTACTCAAGATTTTTTTATTAAACCCCTCCTTTCTAAAAAAAATACTAAAGAACTGGCATCAGATTTTTGGTCATCTCGCGTGGACGTTGTTTAAACCGTTAGATCAATAGCACGAATCACGAAGTTGCCAGCATGGCGTTGTACACTGCCGAACGTTTGCTCCGGGAGAATATCATGTGCTCTTGCACCTTATATGCTACGGTGGTACGAGCTTCTCAGAGCCGTTGGATCTGAGATCCAATAGCTCGCTGGAGGTCTCAAAGTTTTTGCAAAAAAAAAAATTACTCGAAGAATTTGAGAATTGCACACAAATACAGAAGCTCCTTGGAGGTCTGAACATTGTTTCGGTTTGTTCTCTCTGGATCTACCGCTTTAAGAAGTTGGAACATAGGGATAATGCTAGGAAGTGGCTTGCTTTTCTCTCTTCTAGAATTCCCTCTATTGGGTGATTTGCTATGAATTGTAATCTCCTCTGTAAACTAGGTACTTGATGCAATATATTCAAGTGTGGAAGCCCCCCGCGGTCGTTAAAGAAAAGTATAGAAGCTACTCAGACGCCGTTGGATCTGAAATCCAATGACCCAGAAACTCATATCATCGTAGTCTCTAAGGTTTGGGAGCACCTAATATTTTCCCCATTTGCTCCATGGCATGTGTCGCGCGAACGATGCTAATTTTATCATTTTCACTCGGTGGGCGGGGGGGAGGGGGGGGGGGAGCGACCTTATCCTTGTTCAGGAATCCCCGTCGACCCCCATTTCCATCCCGATGGAGCACCACACACACATCTCCATTTCCAAGCCACCGACGTCAACAGAGAAGCACAACTCTCTCTCTTTCTCTCTCTCTCTCTCTCTCTCTCTCTCTCTCTCTCTCTCTCTCTCTCTCTCGTCTACTCCATAGTGCGGCCTGAGCATTCACGCTCCCACCCGGCCTACGCTTCCTCTTGTGCAAGTCTCCGTGCAACAGTCGCGGTTTATATGGTTGTTTGTTGCTATAGCGGTGGTGTCGGGGATATACCCCGCGGTATGACCCGGCCGTAATTATGACTCGGTCGGGCTTGGGGATTCACTGGTGACCCGCCCTGACTTGGCGAATCACTAAGTGACCCATCCAGATCTCTCCACTCGCTGATGACCCGCCGGGCCTGGCGACTCATTGGTACCCCGCCGGGCGGGTCAGATGGATGACGAGACTCAACGGCCCATAAGGCGGCTCATGGGAAGACTGGCTTATGTGATGGTGGGTCGGCTTAAGATGAAAGGCATATTCTTCTACAAGGAAGCAAGACCCGAAGTTGTATCTGGCTTGTAATAGAAGATAGACTAGTCCTAATCCTAGTAGGACTCCACATATAACCCGCCCCTTCAACATATATAAGGAGGGGCAGGGCAAACCAAGAGGGACAAGTTTTGACAGGTTCCACAAGTTGGACAAGTTAGGTATAGACAGACAGGTCAATAGCTCTTGAGATAGAGCACCCTTGTAATCATGATCATCATCATCAATATTAATGAAGTAGGATGTAGGCTTTTACCTCCACCGTGAGGGCCGATCCTGGGTAAAACCTCGCGTCTCTCATCCCGCTCAACCCCTCTCAAGCTACTACATAAATGCGTTGGCCTCACGACTAAGTCCTTTCAACGAGGACATCTCCCGTGACAATTCCACGACAGTTGGTGCCTACCATGGGGCTTGCGCACGATGGTGTTGAGTTCTTGAAGGGATCTCTTCAGGTATTGAGAAGCTCGCGATTACGGATGAAGACGAACTAGCATGGAGCAATAGTATGGGGCAGAGCCACGACCGGGTTAATTAAATTTGATATTATGAGTTTTGAGTTCAAGACAAACTAGGGTTTGGAGTTCTGCTGTGCGCCGCCGATGCAAAGTGATCCGTCGAATCCAATCAATCAACAAGCGCGTGTGCAGGCAAGGGTCAAGACCCTAAGTGATACTCCACGACGCTGTTCGAATAAAGTAATCCATCCATTGATCCATCAGCATAAGAAGAAAAGTCAAACCAACAGCAAATCAGAGGAGAACCCCGATATGGATTGGACTCTGATTCCGCCTCCGTCGACTGACATCGCCGCTACGGTTCGCCTCCGCCGGCTTGCTTCTGTCGTGGCCTTTGATGACCCACAAGTATAGGGGATCTGATAGAGGCAAAGGTGTCCCGTTGTTTCGATGAGATGGTGGCTATCGTTTTCCGTGGGAGTCAACCTTGACGGTCCGACTACGACCGTGCGAGACGTCGCGCCTTAGCAATCGCTAAACCAACTTCCGAGGGTTATTGACCACGCCGGAGCACGATCAACCTGACCACGAGGGTCTGTTTCCTGCGAGAAAACGAAGAACAAGCAAGAAACTGAGATTGCAATCTGGGTATTGCGAATATAAGATGAAAGCTTTATTGATCAAGGTGGGCTTCTATGACGTCTTGGTCTGGTCGTCGAACACAAACGAAGTACGCGAAGTTGCAGCTATGGCGAACTTTTAATCTAAACAAAACCCAAAGTCTAAACGACGCCCTAAGGGCTGTATATATGGAGGAAGAGGCGGGGATTTCGTGGCCCTTGGAGGAGGGGTCCGAAACCAACCCTAACTCTTGTTTCCCACACATACGGACTCTAAAAAATAGCCTATACTTAAGTATTTCGAAAATACATGGGCCTGGCTGTAACACCCCGGATATGATTTACCCAATATGTAATCCAACACTTGCCGTTTTCGGCTTTAAGTTATTTTATTTTCTCGGGTTCGGGTCTTTGTCTCCGTGTGTTGTTATCGTTGTCATGCATCTCATATCATGTCATCATGTGCATTGCATTTGCATACGTGTTCGTCTCATGCATCCGAGCATTTTCCCCGTTGTCCGTTTTGCATTCCGGCGCTTCGTTCTCCTCCGGTGGTCATTTCTACCTTTCTTTCGTGTGTGGGGATTAAACATTTCCGGATTGGACCGAGACTTGCCAAGTGGCCTTGGTTTACTACCGGTAGACCGCCTGTCAAGTTTCGTACCATTTGGACTTCGTTTGATACTCCAACGGTTAATCGAGGGACCGAAAAGATCTTGTGTGTGTTGCAGCCCAACACCCCACCAATTTGGCCCAAAACCCACCTAACTCTGCTTCATCATCTAGAGCGTTCGATCACGATCGCGTGGCCGAAAACCGTGCTCAATTTGGACTCTCCTAGCTTCCTCTATGCCTATATAAAGACCCCCCCCCCCCCCCGAAATTCGGATCTCCACCTCCCCCGAAACCCTAGAAATCGCCTCCGCGTACCGGACATTGTCCGCCGGCCGCCGGACACTTCGCCGCCACCACTCAGGGGCTGCCACGTGGCCCCTGCGCCGCCGCCTACCGCTCCGGCCCGGGAGGCCCGCAGCCGGCCCCCGCGGCCCGCTACCGCACGCCGCCACCTACCGCTCGCCGCCGCCTTCCTCTCAGCCGCGCCGCCCGAGAGAGTTGCCGGCGCCGCTCAGCCCTCTCGTCGCCGGCGACCCGTCCGCCGCCCGCCGCATCGCCTCGCCTCGCCACAGCAAGCCAGCGCCGCCCCGCGTCGCCTTCCCCGCCGCCGCTCCGGCTCCCCGCTGGCCGAATCCGGCGAGATCCGGACCGGGAGTGCCTCGCCGCCGCCTCCCCGTCAAGCTCCCGACCACCACGACGCCATCGCCGGCGACCTCGGATCCGTTCAGCTACAGTACCCCGACCGCGCCTCGGTTTCCGTGCAAACCCTAGATCTGGGAGAGGTTGATTTTTTCGTCTAAGTCCTCGGATTTTCAGATCCAAGTGCTCCTGTTCATGGCCTCGTAACTTTGCATCCGTAGCTCCGATTCATGCATATAGCATATCAAAATGTTCGTCTCAGAGAGTACATCATTTCATTCCATTGCATCATTTTCATTTGAGTTCATCTTGATGCCCGAAATGCTGTTAGAAGAGGGCTACTTGAGTTAATTGTCAGATCTGCTACTCCATGTTAGACTTTTGTCATTTTTGCCATGATTGTTGTGTGCACGATATGCCCTGATGCTCTACATATGTTTTGTTAAGGGTGTTGTAATCTTTCCAGAGGTGCAACCCATGTATTTTTGTGATGTGTGTGGTGACTAGTGCAAGCTTGCAAAGTGAGGCACTTGATAATTCTGTTTTCAGGGACTTAGCATTTCCACTAAGTCCTTGAGCTGTTTAGTTCATGATGCCATATGTTCATGTTGTTTCCTAGTGATCCGTGCCTCTTTTGAGGATGATCACTAAGGATGTTTTGTTAATCTTGTAGTGATCTACCCATCCATGTCTTTGTTTGCATATATGGAGACCCTATCTTGAGTCAATCGAGCTCTGCTTTTGCTACTTTGTGAATCTGGGCAGATTGTCAACTTGTTTGCAATTTTGCCGATGATGTTATAGTTGATCCGTGCATGCTATGTTATAGTTCTTGTCATGTCTAGTTTGCAATTTGTGTATTCTTGATGGGTGTATGCTTAGCTTATCATGACTTGCACCGTAGTGAGTGCATCGAGCTTGTAAACATGCCTACTTGAGTTATGTTTTCAGCATGTCCCAGTTTTCACAAAGTCTGAAAACTGATTATGTTTTTGCTATGTTCACATGCTTGCAAATGTATTTTGTGATCCCTTTTGGCTCAAGGTCACTAAGGGACTTTTGTTAAGCTCTTTGAGTAGCTCCATGCCATGCTTTACTTTGTCATGTTCAGATCCTATAGCATATAGTTTTGTTGCTCCAAAGAGTGCTACCTGATCTGAAATTCCAGACAAGTGTTAATTTCACTAAGTCTGAGATCTGTTTACCATATGCATTTTTGACATGCTTGTTTGAACCTGTTAATGGATGAATTGGCTGTAGCTCAGTGCTAGAATTTTGTTAAGCATATTGAATACATCCCTGCCATGTATTCTTTTTGTCATGTTTGGGTGCTGAAGCATGTTCATCTCATTGCATTTAGATGACTACTTCCTGTAAATCGCAGACCGGTGTCATATTTGTTTCGCTTGCCATTTCCAAACCGTAACTCCGATTCCGGTGATATTTATATCGTTTTCAAGCGATTTCATCTCATCTTTCCAGTGGCACACTTGGTTTTCCAAGTTGAGGCCAGGTTCGTGCATTTACTGTCATATCTTGCATATGCATCCCGCATAGCGTACTATCTTTGCATCGTGTTGTTTGAGTTTGCACGTGGTTGATTGTGTTCTTGTTGCTTGTTTGTCTTGTTTGGGTAGAGCCGGGAGACGAGTTCGCTAACGAGGATCCCGTTGAGTTTGCTTTCGAGGATCCAGTCAACTCTGACAACTTTGCAGGCAAGATGATCATACCTTCAAAATCACTACTATCTTTGCTATGCTAGTTTGCTCGCTCTTTTGCTATGCCAATGCTATGAAGCCTACCACTTGCTTTCAAGCCTCCCAAATTGCCATGTCAAACCTCTAACCCACCATTGTCCGAGCAACCCATTGATTGGCTATGTTACCGCTTTGCTCAGCCCCTCTTATAGCGTTGCTAGTTGCAGGTGAAGATTGGAGACTGTTCCTTGTTGGAACATTTATTTACTTGTTGGGATATCATTATATTGCCATGTTATCTTAATGCATCTATATACTTGGTAAAGGGTGGAAGGCTCGGCCTCTCGCCTAGTGTTTTGTTCCACTCTTGCCGCCCTAGTTTCCGTCATATCGGTGTTATGTTCCCGGATTTTGCGTTCCTTACGCGGTTGGGTTATAATGGGAACCCCTTGACAGTCCGCCTTGAATAAAACTCCTCCAGCAATGCCCAACCTTGGTTTTACCATTTGCCACCTAGCCTTTTCCCTTGGGTTTCGTGGACTCAAGGGTCATCTTATTTTAAACCCCTGGGCCAGTGCTCCTCTGAGTGTTGGTCCAACCTAGAGCACCGTGCAGGGCCGTCCCTTCGCAACTTGGGTTACGTTGGCTCCCGTACGCTTAGCTTATCCGGTGTGCCCTGAGAACGAGATATGTGCAGCTCCTATCGGGATTTGTCGGCACAGCGGGTGGTGTTGCTGGTCTTGTTTTACCATTGTCGGAGTTGTCTTGAAGAACCGAGATGCCGAGTCTGATCGGAATGTCTTGGGAGGAGGTCTATTCCTTCGTTGACCATGAGAGCTTTTCATGGGCTAAGTTGGGACTCCCCCGCAGGGATTTGAACTTTTGAAAGTCGTGCCCGCGGTTATGGGCAGATGGGAATTTGTTAATATCCGGTTGTAGATAACTTAAACATTAACTTAATTAAAATGAATCAACTGTGTGAGTTACCGTGATGTTTGCCGCAGGATTGTCCTCTTTAGTTATGCGTTCGCGCTTTGCCTTCTCTTCTCGCTCTCTTTTGCGAATAGGTTAGCCACCATATATGCTAGTCGCTTGCTGCAGCTCCACATATTTACCTTGCCTTACCTATTAAGCTTAAATAGTCTTGATTGCGAGGGTGCAAGATTGCTGAGTCCCTGTAGCTCATAGATTATTATTACACCAGATGTAGGGCCTGATGATACAGCTCCAGATGGTGCGCTTGAGCTCAAGTGGGAGTTCGACGAGGACTCTCAGCGTTACTATGTTTCTTTTCCTGATGATCAGTAGTGGTGCCCAGTTGGGGTGATCGGGACCATGTGGCTTGTTGGGTTATCTTTCATTTTGGCGCCGTAGTCGGGCCATGAGTGTTTGGATGATGTATGTTATTTATGTACTTGATTGACGTGGCGAGTGTAAGCCAACCATGTTATCCCTTTTAATTATCTATATTACATGGGATGTTTGTGATGATTACCTGACTTGCGACATATGCCTTCAATGCGATTATGCCTCTAAGTCGTGCCTCGACACGTGGGAGATATAGTCGCATCGAGGGTGTTACAAGTTGGTAATCAGAACCTTCCCTGACCTTAGGAGCCCCCACTGATTGATCGTTTTTAGTAGCCGAGTTGTGTCTAGAAAAATGTTTTGAGTCATCTAGGAATTATATATCGGAGAGTTTAGGAATTCTTTTTACTTCCCAGTCTCCTCATCGCTCTGGTAAGGCATCCTGACGTAGAGTTTTGACTCTTCTCTTCTCAAATTTCACTAAAAAAATTTAGGATCACGCGGGTATCTTGGAATCGTTCCGATGGTTTTATGATGGGAACATTGTCTTGGTGCCTCCTATCAGGGGTTTAGTGGAAGTGTCCCGGGGAGTTGAGCTCTGAGGTGTTGTCGTCATAATTTTATCGTTGCAATTCTGGAATACCTGAGTCTGGTACGCCGACATCGAAAATCTCTTTTATGCAGTTCGTTGGTGAGATAACCTCGACGCCACCCAGTACTGGGGCGGGAGTTCGGGAGTATCGCCATAACTTGTATAACGGATGCTTTTCGAAGGTTGAGGTAGATGGTTTCCGAAGGTTTCTTGGTTATGTGTTGAAGGATGGATACAGCTGGATGTAGGATTTGCTAGATTTGGGTGAGATATTATGCTTCCCCTGTATCCCCAACAACTGATTGCATAACCGGAAAGGTTCGGGAGTTTCGTAGGTGGGAATTCTTGTAGCTCTAGTTCTTCTTCCACGGATATTGGTTTGAGATTGGGATTTCTTACCGATTATTCGTTCTTGATCCGTACCTTGTTGATTTACTTCTTCTACCTAATTCTACGTGGCTTCTCAATTTATGGATATGTGACCATTTCAAGAGGAATGCATTCGTTCATTTTGTTCGGATGTGAAGACTTTATGTTGCAATTTTCATTCCGTTGGATTCAGCTTCATTTTATCTGTCTATGTGCTAACGGTGGTCAACCTCTTCAGGATGGCTCCCGCTAAGAGCACCAATCAGAACCAGAATCAAGATCCGCCACCACCTCCACCTCCTCCGGAGGCATGGCAAGCTGTGATGGCCGCAACCATTGCAAACACGCAGTTGATCATGCAAATTCTTCAAGAGCGCAATCAAGGCAACCAAGGGAATCAAGGCAACAATCAGAATCACTTTGCTACACTCAACCAGTTCCTTGCTAACGGGCCAAAGACTTTCAGCAATTGTGTTGAGGCAACCGATGCTGACGATTGGCTTGTGGATCTGTCCAAGCATTTTGAGTGCAGTAACGCCAGGCCTGAAGATTTCGTCAAGTTTGCTTCCTTCCAACTCAAAGATCAAGCTGCAGAGTGGTTCCAGCAGTACAACGATTCCATAGGTGGACGTGTGATCACTTGGGATGAATTTCGTCAAGATTTCCGAGCTCATCACATCCCTCAGAGTGTGACTGAAAGCAAGCGTGAGGAATTCCGCAACCTGAAGCAAGGCTCTTTGTCTGTCTATGACTACAACAAGTTGTTCCAGAAGCTCGCCCGTTTTGCCAAGCAGGACGTTCCTGATGAGAAGAGCGTGATATACCAGTTCAGGGGTGGTCTCAGAGAAGAAATTCAGCTAGCTCTTGTTCTCTTTGAGCCCTTGAGGTATGATGAGTTCTACAACATGGCACTGAAGCAAGAGGCCGCTCAACTGAGGTGTGATGCTTCCAAGAAGCGAGTAAGAGATGCTACTCCTTCTTCCTCTACTCAAGTGGCCAAGCAGGAGAAGTATTGGCTTCCTCCTCCTCCGTTCCGTCAGCCGTATCAGCAGAAGAGCAAAGGTGGCAGTGGATCTTCCCACCCATCCAACCCTGGCTTTCAGAACAAGACTTCGTCTCAAGCTCCAAGATCGAGTGCTCCATACCACCGTCCGCTTTCAGAGGTCACGTGCAACAAGTGCCAACAGAAGGGTCACTATGCCAACAAGTGTTTCAACCAGAGGCGTCTTCCTCCTCCTCCTCCTATGAGATCGGCAAGTACAGCTGTGGTCAAGCATAACCCCAAGCACGCCAAGGTCAACTTGCTGAATGCAGCTCAGGCAGAGGATTCATCAGATGTTATCATGGGTAACTTTCTAGTTAACTCTATTCCCGCAAGAGTTCTTTTTGACACTGGTGCATCGCATTGTTTCATGTCAAGATCATTTGTTTCCAAGCATGACTTCGTTTCGCAAATGTTGGGTAAACCTATGGGAGTGGTTTCTCCGGCTAAGTCTATGAGGGCTACTTCAATAGTCCTGGATGTTTCTATCATGTTGGGTGATTTCAAGTTTTTGGCTTCTCCAATGGTTCTTGGCAACTCGGATATTGATCTTATTCTCGGAATGGATTGGCTTTCTAAGCACAAGGCTCAGCTTGATTGTGCGGACAGGCAGATTCAATTGACTCATTCGTCTAAGGATGTAATTGTCTTTGCCGCGAATGACGATACCATCCGTCTGTTTTCTCTCAATGAGAAGGGTGAACTGGATGCTATCTCGCAGATTCCAGTCGTTTGCGAATATCAAGACGTCTTTCCAGAAGAGCTTCCAGGAATGCCTCCGCACCGGCCAGTTGAATTCGTTATTGATCTTGAGCCTGGCACGGAACCTGTGTGCAAGCGTCCTTACAAGCTCGGACCTGAAGAGTTGAAGGAGCTGAAGAAGCAACTCGATGTTCAAGAAAGAATGGGTCTCATCCGGCCTAGTTATTCTCCGTGGGGTTGTGGTGTTCTTTTTGTGAAGAAGAAGGATGGAACGGACCGACTTTGTGTTGATTACCGTCCATTGAACAAGAAGACCATCAAGAACAAATATCCACTTCCCAACATCAATGAATTGTTCGAACAACTCAAGGGTGCCCAAGTATTCTCCAAGCTTGATCTCCGTATGGGTTATCATCAGAGTCGAATCCGTGAGCAAGATATTCCCAAGATGGCTTTCAGGACAAGCTATGGTTCATATGAATACACTGTCATGTCTTTTGGCCTCGTCAACGCTCCTCCGACGTTCTCTCGCATGATGAACTTCATCTTCAATGCCTACACCAATGACTTCGCTTTGGTCTATCTCGACGACATTCTGGTTTTCTCGAAGAACAAGGAAGATCATGCCAAGCACTTGCGTTTGGTGCTTGACAAGCTGAGGGAATACCAGTTCTACGCCAAGTTCTCCAAGTGTGAATTTTGGCTCGATGAGGTTCTTTATCTTGGTCATATCATCTCTGCCAAGGGCATTGCCGTGAATCCTGAGAAGGTGTCTGCAACTGTGAATTGGGAACCTCCTTAGAACGTGAAGCAACTCCGTAGCTTCCTCGGTCTCGCAAGCTACTGCCGAAGATTCGTTGAAAACTTTTCTAAGATCGCGAAGCCTCTCTCAAATCTTCTCCAGAAGCACGTCAAGTACGTTTTGTCTCCGGAGTGTGACATTGCTTTCAACACTTTGAAAGAGAAATTGATCACTGCTCCAGTTCTGACTCCGCATGATGAATCCAAACCGTACGAGGTCTTTTGTGATGCCTCTCTCCAAGGTCTTGGCGCAGTATTGATGCAAGAGAAGAAAGTTGTTGCTTATACCTCTCGCCAGTTGAAGCCCAATGAGAAGAACTACCCCACTCATGATCTCGAGTTGGCGGCAGTTGTGCATGCTCTTTTGACTTGGTGACATCTCTTATTGGGAAGAAAAGTGGACATTTTCACTGATCACAAGAGTCTCAAGTACATCTTCACTCAGCCTAATCTCAACCTCAGGCAGACTCGATGGGTCGAAATGATTCAAAAGTATAATCCGAGTATCGAGTATACTCCAGGCAAGGCCAATGTGACTGCTGATGCATTGAGCAGAAAGGCTTATTGCAATAGTCTGATTCTTAAGCCTTATCAACCCGAGCTTTGTGAAGCTTTCCGCAAACTTAATCTGCAAGTTGTTCCTCAAGGTTTCCTCGCCAACCTTCAAGTCTCTCCTACCTTGGAAGACCAGATTTGCCAAGCCCAGCTTCTTGATGCTATGGTGAAAAAGGTGAAGATTGGGATTGCCAAGAGTCAACCCAAGTACAAGTGCTACCGCCTTGATAACAAGGATACTCTCTTCTTCGAGGATCATATTGTTGTACCCAAAGGGGAACTTCGTAAAGTGATCATGAACGAGGCTCACAATTCTCTCCTCTCCATCCACCCTGGGAGCACGAAGATGTATCAGGACCTCAAGCAGGCTTATTGGTGGACTCGAATGAAGCGCGAGATCGCTCAGTTCGTGAATGAATGTGATGTCTGCAGAAGAGTGAAGGCAGAACATCAAAGGCCAGCTGGTCTCCTCCAACCTCTTGCCATTCCAGAATGGAAGTTTGACCACATTGAAATGGACTTCGTGACTGGGTTTCCAAAGTCCAAGCGTGGCAATGATGCTATATTCATTGTCATCGACAAACTCACTAAAGTGGCTCACTTTCTTCCTATCAAAGAGTCAATCACTGCAGCTCAATTGGCGGAACTCTATACCTCTCGGATTGTCTCTCTTCACGGTATTCCTCAAGTGATTTCATCAGACCGTGGCAGCATCTTTACCTCCAAGTTTTGGGATTCTTTTCAGAAGGCCATGGGCACCAACATCCGCTTCAGCACAGCTTTCCATCCGCAAACTAGCGGTCAAGTCGAGCGTGTCAACCAGATTCTTGAAGATATGCTCAGGGCTTGTGTGATCTCCTTCGGCATAAAGTGGGAGGATTGTCTTCCATATGCTGAATTCTCCTACAACAACAGTTTTCAAGCAAGTTCGGGCAAGGTCCCATTTGAAATTATGTATGGCAGGAAGTGCCATACCCCTCTCAACTGGTCTGAAACCGGTGAACGTCAGCTTTTGGGAAATGACTTAATCATAGAGGCAGAAGAAATGTGCAAAGTCATTCGAGATAACCTCAAAGCAGCCCAATCCCGCCAGAAGAGCTACTATGACAGTAAGCACCGTGATTTGGCTTTCGAGATCGGAGATCATGTTTACCTCCACGTCTCTCCTATAAAAGGTACTCGTCGCTTCGGTATCAAAGGGAAGCTTGCCCCCAGATACGTGGGACCTTTCAAGATTGTCAGCAAGAGAGGCGACCTCGCCTATCAACTCGAGCTTCCTTCAAACTTTGCAAATGTTCATGATGTGTTCCATGTCTCTCAGCTCCGAAAGTGCTTCAAGACTCCTGACCGCACCGTCAACTTCGAGGACATTGAGCTCCAAGAAGATCTCTCCTATCGTGAGCACCCAGTTGCTATCCTTGAAGAGACTAAACGCAAGACTCGCAACAAGTCGATCAAGTTCCTCAAAGTCAAGTGGTCACACCATTCCGACCGTGAAGCTACCTGGGAACGCGAGGATCACCTCCGTTCTGAGTACCCGGCGTTCTTTCAGTCCTAGATCTCGGGACGAGATCCTTTCGTAGTGGTGGAGTGTTGTAACACCCCGGATATGATTTAACCAATATGTAATCCAACTCTTGCCATTTCCGGCTTTAAGTTATTTTATTTTCTCGGGTTCGGGTCTTTGTCTCCATGTGTTGTTATCATTGTCATGCATCTCATATCATGTCATCATGTGCATTGCATTTGCATACATGTTCGTCTCATGCATCCGAGCATTTTCCCCGTTGTCCGTTTTGCATTTCGGCGCTTCGTTCTCCTCCGGTGGTCATTTCTACCTTTCTTTTGTGTGTGGGGATTAAACATTTCTGGATTGGACCGAGACTTGCCAAGCGGCTTTGGTTTACTACCGGTAGACCGTCTGTCAAGTTTCATACCATTTGGACTTCGTTTGATACTCCAACGGTTAACCGAGGGACCGAAAAGGCCTCGTGTGTGTTGCAGCCCAACACCCCACCAATTTGGCCCAAAACCCACCTAACTCTGCTCCATCATCTAGAGCGTTCGACCACGATCGCGTGGCCGAAAACCGTGCTCAATTTGGACTCTCCTAGCTCCCTCTATGCCTATATAAAGACCCCCCCCGAAATTCAGATCTCCTCCTCCCCCGAAACCCTAGAAATCGCCTCCGCGCACCGGACATTGTCCGCCGGCCGCCGGACACTTCGCCGCCACCACTCAGGGGCTGCCACATGGCCCCTGCGCCGCCGCCCACCGCTCCGGCCCGGGAGGCCCGCAGCCGGCCCCCGCGGCCCGCTACCGCACGCCGCCACCTACCGCTCGCCGCCGCCTTCCTCTCACCCGCGCCGCCCAAGAGAGCTGTCGGCGCCGCCCAGTCCGCTCATCGCCGGCGACCCGTCCGCCGCCCGCCGCATCGCCTCGCCGCAGCAAGCCAGCGCCGCCCCGCGTCGCCTTCCCCGCCGCTGCTCCGGCTCCCCGCCGGCCGGATCCGGCGAGATCCGGCCCGGGAGTGCCTCGCCGCCGCCTCCCCGTCAAGCTCCCGACCACCACGACGCCATCGCCGGCGACCTCGGATCCGGCCAGCTACAGTACCCTGACCGTGCCTCGGTTTCCGCGCAAACCCTAGATCTGGGAGAGGTTGATTTTTTTCGTCTAAGTCCCCGGATTTTCAGATCCAAGTGCTCCTGTTCATGGCCTCGTAACTTTGCATCCGTAGCTCCGATTCATGCATATAGCACATCAAAATGTTCGTCTCAGAGAGTACATCATTTCATTCCATTGCATCATTTTCATTTGAGTTCATCTTGATGCCCGAAATGCTGTTAGAAGAGGGCTACTTGAGTTAATTGTCAGATCTGCTACTCCATGTTAGACTTTTGTCATTTTTGCCATGATTGTTGTGTGCATGATATGCCCTGATGCTCTACATATGTTTTGTTAAGGGTGTTGTAATCTTTCCAGAGGTGCAACCCATGTATTTTTGTGATGTGTGTGGTGACTAGTGCAAGCTTGCAAAGTGAGGCACTTGATAATTCTGTTTTCAGGGACTTAGCATTTCCACTAAGTCCTTGAGCTGTTTAGTTCATGATGCCATATGTTCATGTTGTTTCCTAGTGATCCGTGACTCTTTTGAGGATGATCACTAAGGATGTTTTGTTAATCTTGTAGTGATCTACCCATCCATGTCTTTGTTTGCATATATGGAGACCCTAGCTTGAGTCAATCGAGCTCTACTTTTGCTACTTTGTGAATCTGGGCCTGGCGACTCATTGGTACCCCGCCGGGCGGGTCAGATGGATGACGAGACTCAACGGCCCATAAGGCGGCTCATGGGAAGACTGGCTTATGTGATGGTGGGTCGGCTTAAGATGAAAGGCATATTCTTCTACAAGGAAGCAAGACCCGAAGTTGTATCTGGCTTGTAATAGAAGATAGACTAGTCCTAATCCTAGTAGGACTCCACATATAACCCGCCCCTTCAAAATATATAAGGAGGGGCAGGGCAAACCAGGAGGGACAAGTTTTGACAGGTTCCACAAGTTGGACAAGTTAGGTATAGACAGACAGGTCAATAGCTCTTGAGATAGAGCACCCTTGTAATCATGATCATCATCATCAATATTAATGAAGTAGGATGTAGGCTTTTACCTCCACCGTGAGGGCCGAACCTGGGTAAAACCTCGCGTCTCTCATCCCGCTCAACCCCTCTCAAGCTACTACATAAATGCGTTGGCCTCACGACTAAGTCCTTTCAACGAGGACATCTCCCGTGACAATTCCACGACAGTTGGTGCCTACCATGGGGCTTGCGCACGATGGTGTTGAGTTCTTGAAGGGATCTCTTCAGGTATTGAGAAGCTCGCGATTACGGATGAAGACGAACTAGCATGGAGCAATAGTATGGGGCAGAGCCACGGCCGGGTTAATTAAATTTGATATTATGAGTTTTGAGTTCAAGACAAATTAGGGTTTGGAGTTCTGCTGTGCGCCGCCGATGCAAAGTGATCCGTCGAATCCAATCAATCAACAAGCGCGTGTGCAGGCAAGGGTCAAGACCCTAAGTGATACTCCACGGCGCTGTTCGAATAAAGTAATCCATCCATTGATCCATCAGCATAAGAAGAAAAGTCAAACCAACAGCAAATCAGAGGAGAACCCCGATATGGATTGGACTCTGATTCCGCCTCCGTCGACTGACATCGCCGCTACGGTTCGCCTCCGCTGGCTTGCTTCTGTCGTGGCCTTTGATGACCCACAAGTATAGGGGATCTGATAGAGGCAAAGGTGTCCCGTTGTTTCGATGAGATGGTGGCTATCGTTTTCCGTGGGAGTCAACCTTGACGGTCCGACTACGAACGTGCGAGACATCGCGCCTTAGCAATCGCTAAACCAACTTCCGAGGGTTATTGACCACGCCGGAGCACGATCAACCTGACCACGAGGGTCTGTTTCCTGCGAGAAAACGAAGAACAAGCAAGAAACTGAGATTGCAATCTGGGTATTGCGAATATAAGATGAAAGCTTTATTGATCAAGGTGGGCTTCTATGACGTCTTGGTCTGGTCGTCGAACACAAACGAAGTACGCGAAGTTGCAGCTATGGCGAACTTTTAATCTAAACAAAACCCAAAGTCTAAACGACGCCCTAAGGGCTGTATATATGGAGGAAGAGGCGGGGATTTCGTGGCCCTTGGAGGAGGGGTCCGAAACCAACCCTAACTCTTGTTTCCCACACATACGGACTCTAAAAAACAGCCTATACTTAAGTATTTCGAAAATACATGGGCTTGGCTGTAACACCCCGGATATGATTTACCCAATATGTAATCCAACTCTTGCCGTTTTCGGCTTTAAGTTATTTTATTTTCTCGGGTTCGGGTCTTTTTCTCCGTGTGTTGTTATCGTTGTCATGCATCTCATATCATGTCATCATGTGCATTGCATTTGCATACGTGTTCGTCTCATGCATCCGAGCATTTTCCCCGTTGTCCGTTTTGCATTCCGGCGCTTCGTTCTCCTCCGATGGTCATTTCTACCTTTCTTTCGTGTGTGGGGATTAAACATTTCCGGATTGGACCGAGACTTGCCAAGTGGCCTTGGTTTACTACCGGTAGACCGCCTGTCAAGTTTCGTACCATTTGGACTTCGTTTGATACTCCAACGGTTAATCGAGGGACCGAAAAGATCTTGTGTGTGTTGCAGCCCAACACCCCACCAATTTGGCCCAAAACCCACCTAACTCTGCTCCATCATCTAGAGCGTTCGATCACGATCGCGTGGCCGAAAACCGTGCTCAATTTGGACTCTCCTAGCTTCCTCTATGCCTATATAAAGACCCCCCCCCCCCCGAAATTCGGATCTCCACCTCCCCCGAAACCCTAGAAATCGCCTCCGCGTACCGGACATTGTCCGCCGGCCGCCGGACACTTCGCCGCCACCACTCAGGGGCTGCCACGTGGCCCCTGCGCCGCCGCCTACCGCTTCGGCCCGGGAGGCCCGCAGCCGGCCCCCGCGGCCCGCTACCGCACGCCGCCACCTACCGCTCGCCGCCGCCTTCCTCTCACCCGCGCCGCCCGAGAGAGTTGCCGGCGCCGCCCAGCCCGCTCGTCGCCGGCGACCCGTCCGCCGCCCGCCGCATCGCCTCGCCTCGCCACAGCAAGCCAGCGCCGCCCCGCGTCGCCTTCCCCGCCGCCGCTCCGGCTCCCCGCCGGCCGAATCCGGCGAGATCCGGACCGGGAGTGCCTCGCCGCCGCCTCCCCATCAAGCTCCCGACCACCACGACGCCATCGCCGGCGACCTCGGATCCGTTCAGCTACAGTACCCCGACCGCGCCTCGGTTTCCGTGCAAACCCTAGATCTGGGAGAGGTTGATTTTTTCGTCTAAGTCCCCGGATTTTCAGATCCAAGTGCTCCTGTTCATGGCCTCGTAACTTTGCATCCGTAGCTCCGATTCATGCATATAGCATATCAAAATGTTCGTCTCAGAGAGTACATCATTTCATTCCATTGCATCATTTTCATTTGAGTTCATCTTGATGCCCGAAATGCTGTTAGAAGAGGGCTATTTGAGTTAATTGTCAGATCTGCTACTCCATGTTAGACTTTTGTCATTTTTGCCATGATTGTTGTGTGCATGATATGCCCTGATGCTCTACATATGTTTGGTTAAGGGTGTTGTAATCTTTCCAGAGGTGCAACCCATGTATTTTTGTGATGTGTGTGGTGACTAGTGCAAGCTTGCAAAGTGAGGCACTTGATAATTCTGTTTTCAGGGACTTAGCATTTCCACTAAGTCCTTGAGCTGTTTAGTTCATGATGCCATATGTTCATGTTGTTTCCTAGTGATCCGTGCCTCTTTTGAGGATGATCACTAAGGATGTTTTGTTAATCTTGTAGTGATCTACCCATCCATGTCTTTGTTTGCATATATGGAGACCCTAGCTTGAGTCAATCGAGCTCTGCTTTTGCTACTTTGTGAATCTGGGCAGATTGTCAACTTGTTTGCAATTTTGCCGATGATGTTATAGTTGATCCGTGCATGCTATGTTATAGTTCTTGTCATGTCTAGCTTGCAATTTGTGTATTCTTGATGGGTGTATGCTTAGCTTATCATGACTTGCACCATAGTGAGTGCATCGAGCTTGTAAACATGCCTACTTGAGTTATGTTTTCAGCATGTCCCAGTTTTCACAAAGTCTGAAAACTGATTATGTTTTTGCTATGTTCACATGCTTGCAAATGTATTTTGTGATCCCTTTTGGCTCAAGGTCACTAAGGGACTTTTGTTAAGCTCTTTGAGTAGCTCCATGCCATGCTTTACTTTGTCATGTTCAGATCCTATAGCATATAGTTTTGTTGCTCCAAAGAGTGCTACCTGATCTGAAATTCCAGACAAGTGTTAATTTCACTAAGTCTGAGATCTGTTTACCATATGCATTTTTGACATGCTTGTTTGAACCTGTTAATGGATGAATTGGCTGTAGCTCAGTGCTAGAATTTTGTTAAGCATATTGAATACATCCCTGCCATGTATTCTTTTTGTCATGTTTGGGTGCTGAAGCATGTTCATCTCATTGCATTTAGATGACTACTTCCTGTAAATCGCAGACCGGTGTCATATTTGTTTCGCTTGCCATTTCCAAACCGTAACTCCGATTCCGGTGATATTTATATCGTTTTCAAGCGATTTCATCTCATCTTTCCAGTGGCACACTTGGTTTTCCAAGTTGAGGCCAGGTTCATGCATTTACTGTCATATCTTGCATATGCATCCCGCATTGCATCCCGCATAGCGTACTATCTTTGCATCGTGTTGTTTGAGTTTGCACGTGGTTGATTGTGTTCTTGTTGCTTGTTTGTCTTGTTTGGGTAGAGCCGGGAGACGAGTTCGCTAACGAGGATCCCGTTGAGTTTGCTTTCGAGGATCCAGTCAACTCTGACAACTTTGCAGGCAAGATGATCATACCTTCAAAATCACTACTATCTTTGCTATGCTAGTTTGCTCGCTCTTTTGCTATGCCAATGCTATGAAGCCTACCACTTGCTTTCAAGCCTCCCAAATTGCCATGTCAAACCTCTAACCCACCATTGTCCTAGCAACCCATTGATTGGCTATGTTACCGCTTTGCTCAGCCCCTCTTATAGCGTTGCTAGTTGCAGGTGAAGATTGGAGACTGTTCCTTGTTGGAACATTTATTTACTTGTTGGGATATCATTATGTTGCCATGTTATCTTAATGCATCTATATACTTGGTAAAGGGTGGAAGGCTTGGCCTCTCGCCTAGTGTTTTGTTCCACTCTTGCCGCCCTAGTTTCCGTCATATCGGTGTTATGTTCCCGGATTTTGCGTTCCTTACGCGGTTGGGTTATAATGGGAACCCCTTGACAGTCCGCCTTGAATAAAACTCCTCCAGCAATGCCCAACCTTGGTTTTACCATTTGCCACCTAGCCTTTTCCCTTGGGTTTCGTGGACTCAAGGGTCATCTTATTTTAAACCCCCGGGCCAGTGCTCCTCTGAGTGTTGGTCCAACCTAGAGCACCGTGCGGGGCCGTCCCTTGGCAACTTGGGTTACATTGGCTCCCGTACGCTTAGCTTATCCGGTGTGCCCTGAGAACGAGATATGTGCAGCTCCTATCGGGATTTGTCGGCACAGCGGATGGTGTTGCTGGTCTTGTTTTACCATTGTCGGAGTTGTCTTGAAGAACCGAGATGCCGAGTCTGATTGGAATGTCTTGGGAGGAGGTCTATTCCTTCGTTGACCGTGAGAGCTTGTCATGGGCTAAGTTGGGACTCCCTGCAGGGATTTGAACTTTCAAAAGCCATGCCCGTGGTTGTGGGCAGATGGGAATTTGTTAATGTCCGGTTGTAGATAACTTAAACATTAACTTAATTAGAATGAATCAACTGTGTGAGTTACCGTGATGGCCTCTTCTCGGCGGAGTCCGGGAAGTGGACACGGTGTTGGAGTAATGTTTGCCGCAGGATTGTCCTCTTTAGTTATGCGTTCACGCTTTGCCTTCTCTTCTCGCTCTCTTTTGCGAATAGGTTAGCCACCATATATGCTAGTCGCTTGCTGCAGCTCCACATATTTACCTTGCCTTACCTATTAAGCTTAAATAGTCTTGATCGCGAGGGTGCGAGATTGCTGAGTCCCTGTGGCTCACAGATTACTATTACACCAGATGCAGGGCCTGATGATACAGCTCCATATGGCGCGCTTGAGCTCAAGTGGGAGTTTGATGAGGACTCTCAGCGTTACTATGTTTCTTTTCCTGATGATCAGTAGTGGTGCCCAGTTGGGGTGATCGGGACCATGTCGCTTGTTGGGTTATCTTTCATTTTGGCGCCGTAGTCGGGCCATGAGTGTTTGGATGATGTATGTTATTTATGTACTTGATTGACGTGGTGAGTGTAAGCCAACTATGTTATCCCTTTTAATTATCTATATTACATGGGATGTTTGTGATGATTACCTGACTTGCGACATATGCCTTCAATGCGATTATGCCTCTAAGTCGTGCCTCGACACATGGGAGATATAGTCGCATCGAGGGTGTTACACTGGCCCAATAATAAGGTGACGCAGCACCTAAAATAGCCTCTAGACAAAATTTATGAAGTGACATCTTGTATATTTCGTCCACGGCTTCATGCACTCCTTATGGTGGCTTCAAAGTCCTGAAATCATCACTTGTAACTCCGTTCTTGATCCCCTTGCGTATGCCATCATCTCCATGCTTGAACTTGCTCCAAGGTTCATCTTTCTTGCCCAAGGTAGGCCCTTCATTTGTAAGCAAAACAAATGTATCCAATTTAGGCAGCATCATATTCTCATGAACATTAGAATCGTTACCAAGAAACGAAAGTACCTGATAATTCAATTGGCGTGCGCGAGCTCTAGTAATTGGTCCAGTATGTATAGCAGCAGGGGCTGTGGGTGTAACAATGGTATTGATGTTCTCATCATCCCCCCTTCTTGAAATGAAGTCGTTCTCGACGAAAGTTCATCGTCCTCACCCAAATAATGCTTCAAATCTGCAATGTTAAAAGTGGGACTAACCCCAAAATCTGTAGGCAGCTCAAGTTTATATGCATTATCATTTATTTTCTTTAACACCTTAAAAGGACCATCAGCACGTGGCATTAGTTTTGATCTGCGCAAATTAGGAAATCTTTCCTTATGCAAATGTAACCAAACAAGATCTCCAGGTGCAAACACAACATGTTTTCTACCCTTATCTCCAGCAAGTTTATATTTAGCATTCATACGCTCAATATTTTCCTTAGTTAACTCATGCATTTTTAAAATCAATTCAGCACATTGTTTAGCATCAAAATTAACCTTCTCCGAAGATGGAAGAGGGAACAAATCAATAGGTGCACGAGGTAGGAAACCATACACAATTTCAAAAGGGCACATCTTAGTAGTAGAATGCAATGAACGATTATAAGCAAATTCAAGCATTCTTCCCACATTTTCTTGTTATTCTTCAAAACAGCCCTAAGCATAGTAGACAATGTTCTATTGACTACGTCAGTTTGTCCATCAGTTTGGGGGTGACAAGTAGTACTAAAAAGCAGTTTAGTCCCCAACGTAGCCCATAAACGTCTCCAAAAGTGGCTAAGAAATTTAGTATCACGATCTGAAACAATAGTATTTGGCACACCATGCAAGCGAATAATTTCACGAAAGAACAAATCAACAATATTAACAGCATCATCGCTTTTATGACATGGTATAAAGTGTGCCATTTTCGAGAACCTATCCACGACAACAAATATGCTATCCCTCCCCTTCTTTGTTCGAGGTAAACCTAAAACAAAGTCCATAGATATATCCTCCCAAGGGACACTAGGTATATGCAAAGGCATATATAAACCTTGAGGATTGAGTCGTGACTTAGCTTTTTGACATGTAGTGCAGCGAGCAACAAAACGCTCAACATCCCGTCTCATCTTTGGCCAAAAAAATGTGTAGCAAGTATATCCTCCGTCTTCTTGATGCCAAAGTGTCCCATTAATCCTCCTCCATGTGCCTCCTGCGATAACAAAACACGAACGTAGCTAGCTAGAATGCATAGCTTGTTAGCACGAAACACAAATCCATCGTTAAGAACGAACTTGTTCCAAGTTCTCCCTTCCTTACAATTCTGCAATACATCTTTAAATTCAGCATCATGCACATATTGATCTTTGATGGTCTCCAAACCAAATATTTTAAAGTCAAGTTGTGAAAGCATAGTATAACGACGAGACAATGCATTAGCAATAACATTTTCTTTACCCTTCTTGTGTTTAATGACATAAGGGAAAGTCTTAATGAATTCAACCCATTTAGCATGTCTACGGTTCAGTTTTGCTTGACTTTTAATGTGTTTCAAAGATTCATGATCAGAATGTATAACAAATTCCTTTGGCCATAAATAATGTTGCCATGTTTCTAAGGTCCGAACAAGAGCATATAATTCTTTATCATAAGTAGAATAGTTTAGACTAGGCCCACTCAATTTTTCAGAAAAGTATGCAACAGGTTTGCCATCTTGTAATAACACACCTCCTAATCCAATTCCACTAGCATCACTTTCAAGCTCAAAAGTCTTATTAAAATCAGGAAGTTGGAGTAAAGGAGCATGTGTCAACTTATCTTTCAATACCGTGAAGGCTTCTTCCTGTGCGGTACTCCAAACAAAAGGCACATCCTTCTTTGTAAGCTCGTTGAGAGGTGCAGCAATGGTGCTGAAATCTCTCACAAAACGCCTATAGAAACCAGCGAGGCCAAGGAAACTCCTCACTTGTGTGACCGTTTTGGGCTGCGGCCAACTCTCAATAGCTTCAATCTTGGCTTTATCAACTTCAATTCCCTGTGGAGTAACAACATAGCCAAGAAAAGATACCCGGTCAGTGCAAAAGGTGCACTTTCCAAGGTTGCCAAACAAACGTGCATCACGTAGAGCAATCAAAACAGCACGTAAATGTTCCAAATGTTCCTCCAAAGATTTGCTATAAATCAATATGTCATCAAAGTAAACTACCACAAATCGTCCAATGAAAGCACGTAAAACTTCGTTCATTAATCTCATGAAAGTACTAGGTGCATTAGTTAACCCAAAAGGCATGACTAACCACTCATATAATCCAAACTTAGTTTTAAATGCTGTTTTCCATTCATCTCCCAATTTCATACGAATTTGATGGTATCCACTATGCAAAACAACCTTGGAGAATAGTGTAGAGCCACTCAATTCATCAAGCATATCATATATCCTAGGAATAGGATGATGATAACGAATAGTAATATTATTAATGCCTCTACAATCAATGCACATACGCGATTACCATCCATTTTTGGCACTAAAATGATAGGAACAACACAAGGACTAAGGGATTCACGTATATAACCTTTGTCGAGCAGTTCTTGTACTTGACGCATAATCTCCTTCGTCTCCTCTGGATTGGTACGCTATGGTGCACGGTTGGGTAATGATGCACCGGGAATTAAGTCAATTTGATGCTCAATCCCTCGAATAGGTGGTAATCCCGGTGGCACGTCTTGTGGAAAGACGTCAGCGAACTCCTGCAAAATGTTAGTGACAGCAGGAGGCAAAGAGGAAGGCACGTCCTCGAATGAAAATAATGCCTCTTTGCACACAAAAGCATAGTAAACAGATTTGCTGAAATCTAGCTCATCAATATCAGATTTTGTGGCAAGTAAACATGCACGTTTCAATTTAATTTCAGAAGGAACACTTGATGGTTTATTATTAGGTTTCATTTGTTGCTCAAATCCTTTTGCCACAATCTGATTTTCACTCTTATTTTTCTCCTGTTTTGCTTTATTAGCTCTATTAATATCATCTTTCAAAATGGATTCAGGAGTCATAGGAAGCAAAGTAATATTTTTATCCTTATGAACAAGAGTATACTGATTGTTTCTACCATGGTGTACAGAATTTTTATCAGATTGCCATGGTCTACCAAGTAATAAGGAACATGCTTGCATAGGTACCACATCACAATCAACATAATCAGCATATGTAGAGATACTAAAATGCACACAAACAGTACGTGTTACCTTAACCTTGCCGCTGTTGTTGAACCATTGGATGTAGTAAGGATGTGGATGTGGTCTTGTGGTGAGAGATAGCTTCTCCACCATCTCCAGGCTAGCCAAGTTATTGCAGCTCCCTCCATCTATGATGACGCGAACAGAGTGTTCCTTCACAACTCCCTTTGTATGGAACAAATTATGCCTCTGATTTTGCTCAGCTTGTGTAACCTGCACACTCAAAACACGTTGAGCAACTAAATATTCATACCTGTCAGCATCTTTAGCAGCCATGTATTGCGTCTCATGATCGGAATCATCCCCACCGTGTTCTTCGTGTGTAATAAGAGCCAAAGTCTCCTCATCATAGTCACTAGCGGACTCATACCCACCATCCTCAGTAGCAATCATCACACGTTCAGCTTTACAAGCAAGATGGAATAGACGAGTGATATTAGTATAATCCTTATACTTTAGAATGGTCTGAATCCCTCTATTTAATCCACCCATAAAACGTGCAAGCATAGCTTCATTCTCCTCAACAATACCACATCTAATCATGCCAGTTTGTAATTCCTGATAATATTCTTCTACAGAATTCTTTCCTTGTCTTAAGCGCTGCAATTTTTGAAGTAATTCACGTTGATAATATGGTGGAACCCAACGAGTACGCATAGCAGTTTTCAAAGCAGCCCAAGTAGCTGGAATAGGATATAATCTACAATGTTCAGACCACCAAACACATGCAAAGCTAGTGAAAGCACAAACAACAGCAGGAACACGTCTCTCCTCAGGATATTGTAAACATGTAAATCATTGTTTAGTTTATAACTCCCAAGTAAGTTATATATCAGGAACATATCTACCCTCAAATGGTGGAATATTCAATTTTAGTTTAGGAAGATGGTCATGTACCTCAGGTGGTGGTGCAGCCCTACCGTTGCGATGATATGCATGAGGACGACCTGGTGGTGGCGGTGTTGGTGGTTGCACGTAGTTCTGATTTTGATCAACCTCATCCTCGTAATGGTCCTCCATCTCTATAGTAGCAGCAGGAGCGATAGAAGCACCAACAGTAGGTACAGCAGCACCAGAAGTTTGACCAGGCTTAGTGGGACCGCGCTGTGCTCGTCCCACTTGATTTGGAAGACGATGTTGTTGTTGTTGTAGAGGTGCGACAGGTGCAGCGGGTGGTGGAAGATGCGCGAACAATTCATTAAACTTGTTATCGAGGTTTGTTTCGAATGCCTTCTCAATGCCATCTATCTTCTCCATGGCCTCTTCAAATCTGTTTAGCACATCTTCCACCTATCCACTCATCATTTGCTGAAACTTATCATGGAGCTCTTTGTTCGTCATGTTCTCCCAGTCAATCGTGTCGGGTTGTGATCCTGCCATGGTTAGCAGCAATAGAAACACACAAGAATATGATCCTACAGACTACTAGAAAATGGCGGTGGTGTGACGCCCCCGATTTGACCATACACTAATCATACACGCAAACATGTACGATCAAGATCAGGGACTCACGGGAAGATATCACAACACAACTCTACAAATAAAATAAGTCATACAAGCATCATATTACAAGCCAGGGGCCTCGAGGGCTTGAATACAAGAGCTCGATCATGGACGAGTCAGCGGAAGCAACAAAATCTGAGTACAGACATAAGTTAAACAAGTTTGCCTTAAGAAGGCTAGCACAAACTGGGATACATATCAAAAGAGGCGCAGGCCTCCTGCCTGGGATCCTCCTAAACTACTCCTGGTCGTCGTCAGCGGGCTGCACGTAGTAGTAGGCACCTCCAGAGTAGTAGGAGTCGTCGTCGACGGTGGCGTCTAGCTCCTTGACTGCAACGTCTGGTCGCAGCAATCGGGTATAGAAAGGGGGAAAAGGGGGAGCAAAGCAACCGTGAGTACTCATCCAAAGTACTCCCAAACAAGGAGCTACACTACATATGTATGCATTGGTATCAAATGGAAAAGGGTTAACATATGTGGACTAAACTGCAGAATGCCGGAATAAGAGGGGGATAGCTAGCCCTGTCGAAGACTACGCTTCTGGCAACCTCCATCTTGCAGCATGTAGAAGAGAGTAGTTGGTAAGTTAACCAAGTATCATCGCACATCATAATCCTACCTGGTGATCCTCCCCTCGTCGCCCTGTAAGAGAGTGACCACCGGTTGTATCTGGCACTTGGAAGGATGTGTTTTATTGAGTATCTGGTTCTAGTTGTCATAAGGTCAAGGTACAACTCCGAGTTGTCCTGTTACCGAAGATCACGGCTATTTGAATAGATTAACTTCCCTGCAGGGGTGCACCACATTTCCCAACATGCTCGATCCCCTATGTCCGGACACACTTTCCTGAGTCATGCCCGGCCTCGGAAGATCAACACGTCGCAGCCCTACCTAGGCACAACAGAGCGGTCAGCACGCCGGTCTAAATCCTACGGCGCAGGGGTCTAGGCCCATCGCCCATTGCACACCTGCATGTTGCGAACGCGGCTGGTGAGCAGACCTAGCAACCTCCATTACAAAGGAAGTTGCGTTACACGGTCCAACCCGGCGTGCGCTGCTCACTCGCTGATGTCATGAAGGCTTCGGCTGATACCACGACATCGAGTGCCCATAACTGTTCCCGCGTAGTTGGTTAGTGCGTATAGGCCAGTAGCCAGACTCAGATCAAATACCAAGATCTCGTTAAGCGTGTTAAGTATCCGTGAACGCCGACCAGGGCCAGGCCCACCTCTCTCCTAGGTGGTCTCAACCTGCCCTGTTGCTCCGCCTCAAAGTAACAGTCGGGGGCCGTCGGGAACTCAGGCCCACCACTACCTGGATGGAGCCACCTGCCCCTTCAGCCCCCACATTAGAATCACCTGCGGGTACTCAACGAGCCGACCCGACTTTAGTCACCACCTGTATAGTATGTATATATGTATAAGTATATACCCGTGATCACCTCCCGAGTGATCACGGCCCGATAGTATAGCATGGCAGATGGACAAGAATGCACTGATGATAAACTAGCATCGTATACTAAGCATGTTGGATTGCAGGTAAGGTATCAACAGTTGTAGCAACAATGACAGGCTATGCATCAGAATAGGATTAACGGAAAGTAGTAACATGCCACACTACTCTAATGCAAGTAGTACAGAGAAGAGTAGGCGATATCTGGTGATCAAGGGGGGGGGGGGTTGCCTGGTTGCTCTGGCAAGTAGGGGTCGTCAACACCGTAGTCGATCGGGGGTACCAGCAGCGGTCTCGGGGTCTACCGGAAAGAAGTAACGAAGGGGGAACACAATAAATAACAGAGCAAACAAAGCAACACAAAGCATAACATGGCAATGCGTGGTGCTAGAAGTGACCTAACGTCGTATGAGGTGATACCGGTGAAGGGGGGAAACATCCGGGAAAATATCTCCGGTGTTTTCGCGTTTTCAGACAGATGAATTGGAGGGGGAAAGTTGTGTGTTCGCTATGCTAGGGACGTGTGACGGACGAACGGGCTGCGTATCCGGATTTGTCTCGTCATTCTGAGGAACTTTCATATAGAAATATTTTTCATCCGAGCTATTGTTTATTTTCTATGATTTTCTAAAGTTTTTAAGTGATTTGCTAATTTCCTAATTTACTTTAATTTTGAAATTCGCCAAATAGAAACTGGGTGCACCCGGTGCAGTGCACCCAGCAGTGCACAGAGGCTGGCCAGTGGGCCCCGTTGACTGCCAAGTCAGCAGTCAACGTTGACCCGTTGACTGGTCAACGGGGCCAGAGGGTCCCACACGTCAGTGTCTTAGAATTTTCTAATTTGCTTTACCTTAATCTAATCAAGGGGGACCCACATGTCATTTACTATAGACTAGGTTAGTACTAATCGAATCCTAGGCTAACATAATACACACATGCACACACAGAACACACGCAAACAGAACACACACGCACACGCGCGCATGGCCGCTCGGCCATGGCCGGCCATGGCCAACCACAGGAGCAGCCGGCGGGGAGGCGAGGCCACGTGCGGGACGGGGCCCGGCCTCGGCGCAGGGGGAGTGGCGCGAACGCGGTTAGGCACCGGTGGACGCGGCAGCGGCGGTGATAGTACAAGAGGAGGAGCCGGCAGAGCAACACGGTGGCAGCGGGTGAGGCCAAGGGAACGCGGGCGCGGGCAAGGCTCGCCGGAGGTAGCGGCGGATGCGGCTGGCACGGCAGGTCGCCGGCAGCCAGGGGAGGCGCGCGCTCGCGGCGGGAAGTGGCGAGGCGCAGTGGGGCAGCGGCGGCAGTAGCAGAAGGAGCAGCAGGCGGGAGCAGGGGCAGACAGGCTGAGCGGCTGCAGGGGGTGAGGCAGGCGAGGCACATGGAAGGGGCGGCTGGTGGGACGACCACCGGCAGGTGGGCGCGAGTGCGGGCCAGCAAGGCAGCGCAGCGGGCGCGGCGACGCGGGGCATGGACGGGCGTGCACGAGCACGCGACGCACGCGCAAGGTGAGGCCGCGGCCCGTCGAGCTCGTGAACATGGCGACAGGGGGGCGCGGGGACGCGGCAAGCGGCTGCAGGGCAGGGGACGGTGGCCAGCAGGCATCATGGGCGTGGGGCTAACGGGGCGCCGGCCGATGAGGTAAAGCGGGCGTCGCAGAGTAGTGGGGCGCCGGCGAACAGCCACGGCGGGCGGGGCGAGCATGCAGGGCGGGGCGCTCGCGGGAGGCACGGGGTGAGCGCGTCCACGCAGCAAGCTGCGGGCGCTCGACATCGATGACTATGGTGAGCTACGAGGAGAAGAGGGCGGAGGGGACGGGGAGCTCATAGCGGAGATGCTGGGGACGGAGTGGGATAGGTGAGGGACATCGACGACGGAATCGGCGGCGAACAGCATCGGGTCCCTTGTTGAAGGCAGGGTCGATGGTGGAGCTCGGGGCCGTCGGTTGGAGACGATGTCGGTCCCATCGTTGCGGTGGCTCCGAGGTCAAACACATCCACGTAGTCATCGTAGGAGATGCATACGATGCCCCCAACGTAATCTCAGGTGGTGGCGAGGTCGCTGGGCGCGTGCACGGAGGAGGCCATGGCGATGGCGGCTCGGTTGAGCGAGGGGAAGAAGGAGAGCGACACGAGGGGGAGAACTGGGAGAGGTAGGGCGAGCGGGCGAACCCTAGGGCACCGGGGATAGTCTTATCCAACCAGGGACCCGTGAGATAGCCGACACGGCGGCCTCGGCAAGGTGGATGGTCGCCACGCACTCCTCTACTCCTGTAGCGGGAGGTAGGGGATGCCCCCCACGGGCTGGGCTGGCTATTGTGCTAGATGGGCCAAAGCGCCCAGAAGATTTGGTCCTTTTATTTTAAACTTTTTTTCTGTTTCTACTTATTAGATCGTGGTTTTATTTAGTTTTGTTATCAAATGAATTTTGTTGATCATGTAACTTTGCACATAATTCAAACACTATATTTAGGGGTTGCATAAAAATGTTCCGGGGTATTTACAAATAGTCAATTTTTGGTTTGTATTTAAAGGTCTCAACTAAGTGTTGCAGATATATCTTAAATAACCTCATGTTCAATTAAAAATCTATTTGATGTTGGGTTCCTACATGTTAATTTCCTAGTGAATATTTTCAAACCCTAGAACATTTTTATTTGACAGTTTGAAGAAATAAAAATTTGACTTGTAATTTAATTTGTATTTATATTTGATTTTTATGAAGCGGCAATTTGCATAGTAATCATAATGACTTGGCCACCTTTAGAGGGAGATTACTGTAGCCTAATTCTCGGGGTGTTACAAATCTCCTCCACTACAAGAAATCTCGTCCCGAGATTTAAGCGGTGGAGTAAGGGGGAAAGATGCTGGTAGCGAAACCTAACGAGTCTTCTCGGTCTTGGCTGCCCTTTCGAAGTGGTCGATCCATTACATTGATGTCTTCATTTATATGCTTCAGGTCATCATGATGAAGTCGGCAACCTTTCTTCGGGAACTCCATCGTACTTACAAAATAATAAGGGGTGGGTATTCCGGGGGAACAGACCTCTGCAAGGTTGACTACCTGGTCGATACATCGGGGAAGGTGGCAGAGAGTAACTCTCGAATTGAAACTTGAGAAAATATCGAGAGCAAAATAATAAGGTATCCTGGGAAGTTTTGAGTGGACAGGAAAACGTTCGATGCCTGAAACATGGCGTGAAAGGGGTTCAAATCAACGGGAATAAGTATTGTGTCTGATACTAGATTATATCACTAGGCAGGTGGCCCGTGAATTACATACGAGGTCAAGCTCGAGGAATAACTTTGGCAACAAGGTGTACAGGAGAGTCAGGTTTTGATCTTGTGGAACTATGGGTTATGGGCCCACCATGTGGGTTAAAGTAGAAGGAGCGGTGACATCTTGCACGATCATGATAGCAAGGCATGTCAGAGGGTAGTCTATCAATTATGTCGGCAACAACGTCGGTACCAAGGGCGAGGGACGAAGAGAACCATTTTCCTGCTCGTTGAACGAGGCGGACCAATAGGCAAGGTTCACGTCCATCGGTGGTCACCGGAATGCTATCAACAAAAGCAACAGGGTCTTACTGACACGGTTGTACACCAAGGTGTTTACATAAACAGAAGAATATTACTGCTTAGATCATATAGATCACAAGAAAGGTTAAACCAAACAATGGAAAGGAAGATATGATTATCAGAATTAAACAGAACAATGCAAAGGAAAATGTGTTTAAGCACATATTTCAAGGTTATATCCTTCCCAAGGACAAGCAGAGCATAATATCCATGACAGGATATAATGTAGAAAACTCTTTAGGTAGGGGAGAGAATTTTCATGACATTACCCATATAGCGGTGTTTGGATAATTGGGCGGGAAACATTTAGCATTGGGCTTCAAATGTTCTTGTTGAAAATCGGAGTACCATAGACATGCTTCCAGATAGCATTGACATGGTCAATAGGTGAAGATCAGACTTTGGAAACAAAAAGGATCCATCAAGAACAACTTATAGATTAAGTCTTACAATTTCCTCACGGAAGCATGACTAACCTTGCCAAGAAGGAAACTTATATCAATAGGTCCTCCAGCTAGGTGTGCTTGGCATGACATCACCTTACCGACTCATATAATGACCAATATTATAACTCTAGGAAATATGTTCCAACCATCATATCTGACCGAGATTGAGATCTTATTGGTTTCAGGATACCTCAGACTCAGGATGCCTGAGAAGAAATGGTGCGACACAATTTTGACGAGATGACATTGTAAGATTCATGGGAATTGAACTATGGAAGCGAGTTCCAAATCAAGAGTTCATCATTAAATGAAGGAGAGGCGAGGAGGTGGCTGATTGACTCAGCGACAATTCATTGAGATTTTCAAAAGATGGATTTCCACACTTATGTGAACAAGGGGATAACATTTCCCGAATCAAATGATATAATGATGTATGCTAGAGGAAAAACATACACATTTAAACATTGGCTGAAAAGTGCACCCAAAAATCTGGACTAGGTAGCACGATCAATGTTTGAATGATGATTCAATAAGAAATAGACTTAGAATGAAGCTATCGACCATTAATGTCAAAGCAATAGGGTTGCTAGAAATTTTGAATTTTGCACATCACAATCCATTTGTCGGTTTTTCGGTTGGAAACAACACGGTGACCAAGGAATGAACGAAGATAGCAAGAAGTATCACTTGTATCAAGAATTCTTAAGAAGTGGTAAAATTCTCACGACATCCTTGGCATAAAAGGTGGTAATATTCTAAGGTAGAACATAACACCAGCTGGATAGAAAGGAACTCAAGGTACTACACGAGACATGAACAAATTTGTGTTGGAGGGAGGGCAATAAAGTTGCTGATGATAACACAAATCATCGAGGGGCAAGGAGGGTGTTTCTCATCAAGAATACGATAGATATCTCGGAAGAACCCAGAATGTTGATGATGATCACGACACAATTGTCGACAGATTTCATGAAGATGTAATCAATCGGCGATGACATCAAGTCAAAGGAATGATGAAGCAAAAGGTTATTGGAACCACAAGTACGACACAAACTCGAAATCAAGCTTGCTGTTCAAGGCGAAATGACATGACGAGGAAAATCAATGTAAGCTTACCTCATCGTTGAAAGTGGTGCTCCGAGAATAAGGACCAGGTAGCACAGTAAAAATCATCACGACAATGATAAAGCCAAACATGCTAGTAATGGCGTGATCGGGTACAAACTTGTACTTAAGAAGATTACTAAGAGTTGTTGAACCGTAATGTGGACTCGGTTCAGTTAACGGTGTCTTTGAGTGTTTAATAACTCAGAGCCCATGAAAAATTGTAATAAGTGAGAGTGTAGTACTTGATGAAGAACTCATAAGAAGTTATGCAGTTCCAAGATAATCTCGAGATACCAGGGGGTAATACTCGACGACAGATCAAAGTAGAGGTTGGACTAGGGTATTGCTTTGCAGAAGACAAGTGCTTAAACTTGCACGAGAAATGGTGTTTAAAGGAGAACATGGTCCAAACCACGATTGCAAAAGGCTGGATCCTAGATATAAGAACTTATACCAAGGGAATAATTAATTTAAGAGAAGCTTCCATGATAAGGTATACATCATGTCCATGGGCATGAACACAGGGTTCAAGGTCGACTCCCACTTTCAACGCATAACCTTTCATTTACCTCTCGTATTTCGAAAATGACATTAGTCGTAATATTGAAATTTTATCTGACATAACATGAGTAGAGTATGACCCGTAGTAGTTTCTGGGTTCACACAGATTCGACAAGGCATAGGTTCAACCCATCTGGGCCTCTTAGGAACATATACCACAAACTTCAGGAGTGAATAACTCAAGCTCGGGAGCAGAGCATGGTTGACAAAAGCAGGGGATACAATTTACCAAAGGCATTATGTATCCGATGAAAGGCTCACAATTTTAATGAATATGAAGGATGGTGTCGGACAAAATCCAACAAAGGATCTGGTGGTCCATAAGGGATCTGATATGAGTATCGGTACTCAACCAGGGGAAAAAAAGAATGCAAGGAGATCATATTATAGAAACAACTGACTAACTCAAAGCTAATATGCAAAGGAATTATGAATTCCAAGACAAGGGATCAGAAGCAATGCTCTGATTAGGGATGGATAAGTTGAATAGGCTTAGGGGTACAACCGATGGCAATTTGATTGGTTGAGAACCAACTCATGTTCAAACTGACACTGAGCGGGAAGGATAATCCTAGGATTCGACTGATGATTGTGAACATTCGCAGCGTATTGAATCAATGGACTAAAAAATGATGGTGACAAAGGATGCCAATAAGATTACTATACTTATGGGATTAACCATAATGCAAGCAAGAAAGAATTTCAAAAACAATAGGTTGTTGAGGATTTTCGAAAGATCAAATGGTATTTCAAAGACTATGGTGAAACACATGAACTAGGGAGAAACAAATCCTCAGTGTGTGTGTGTGTGTGTGTGTGAGGATTAATTTGTAGGCGGATTTAGGTGACAAGGAACTGCAAGGTAGTAGGCATAAGGATTCTCGAAACAACAACGAGTATTTCGGGGTATCTCATAATAACAAGAGCAACTAGGGACTATGTAAGAATGGCAAGTGTATGTAGTTATCTATAGGGATTGACGGTGGAAGGGAATTGCAAACGCAACGAGCACAAGTTCTCGGGATAACATCAGAGAGTAACTTCGGAATCTTCTGGTGCATCAAGCAACCATCTGGAGTGAGGGGCTCTCCGGGAGAAAGTATTTTCGAGAACCTAAAGTTAGTTTTTTTATCGAAATCATTTAACCCGAATAGAAGAGAGGTCAGAGTCCTAGAGTATAGACGAGGAATAAAATATCCTAATACCACCCAATGGCGACGTGGGCCCATAAGCCACACAGCCATGTTAGTAAAAGTTTTGTCATGACTAGACTCGACTTCGGCCAAGGAGTTGGAAGGGGGATTCCTACACGCAGTCGGCTCTGATACCAACTTGTGACGCCCTCGATTTGACCGTACACTAATCATACACGCAAACATGTATGATCAAGATCAAGGACTCACGAGAAGATATCACAACACAACTCTACAAATAAAATAAGTCATACAAGCATAATATTACAAGCCAGGGCCCTCGAGGGCTCGAATACAAGAGCTCCATCATGGACGAGTCAGCGGAAGCAACAAAATCTGAGTACAGGCATAAATTAAACAAGTTTGCCTTAAGAAGGCTAGCACAAACTGGGATATAGATCGAAAGAGGCGCAGGCCTCCTGCCTGGGATCCTCCTAAACTACTACTGGTCATCGTCAGCGGGCTGCACGTAGTAGTAGGCACCTCCAGTGTAGTAGGAGTCATCGTCGACGGTGGCGTCTGGCTCCTGGACTCCAACGTCTGGTTGCAGCAATCGGGTATAGAAAGGGGGATAAGGGGGAGCAAAGCAACCGTGAGTACTCATCCAAAGTACTCGCAAGCAAGGAGCTACACTACATATGTATGCATTGGTATCAAATGGAAAAGGGGTAACATATGTGGACTGAACTGCAGAATGCCGGAATAAGAGGGGGATAGCTAGCCCTGTCGAAGACTACGCTTCTGGCAACCTCCATCTTGCAGCATGTAGAAGAGAGTAGATGGTAAGTTAACCAAGTATCATCGCACAGCATAATCCTACCCGGTGATCCTCCCCTCGTCGCCCTGTGAGAGAGTGACCACCGGTTGTATCTGGCACTTGGAAGGATGTGTTTTATTAAGTATCTGGTTCTAGTTGTCATAAGGTCAAGGTACAACTCCGAGTCGTCCTGTTACCGAAGATCACAGCTATTCGAATAGATTAACTTCCCTGCAGGGGTGCACCACATTTCCCAACACGCTTGATCCCCTTTGTCCGGACACACTTTCCAGGGTCATGCCCTGCCTCGGAAGATCAACACGTTGCAGCCATACCTAGGCACAACAGAGAGGTCAGCACGCCGGTCTAAATCCTATGGCGCAGGGCTCTGGGCCCATCGCCCATTGCACACCTGCATGTTGCGAACACGGCCGGTGCGCAGACCTAGCAACCTCCATTACAAAGGAAGTTGCGTTACGCGGTCCAATCCGGCGCGCGCCGCTCAGTCGCTGACGTCACGAAGGCTTCGGCTGATACCACGACGTCGAGTGCCCATAACTGTTCCCGCGTAGTTGGTTAGTGCGTATAGGCCAGTAGCCATACTCAGATCAAATACCAAGATCTCGTTAAGCGTGTTAAGTATCCACGAATGCCGACCAGGGCCAGGCCCACCTCTCTCCTAGGTGGTCTGAACCTGCCCTGTCGCTCCGCCTCAAAGTAATAGTCGGGGGCCGTCGGGAACTCAGGCCCACCACTAACTGGATGGAGCCACCTACCCCTTCAGCCCCCACATCAGAATCACCTGCGGGTGCTCAATGAGCCGACCCGACTTTAGTCACCACCTGTATAGTATGTATATATGTATAAGTATATACCCGTGATCACCTCCCGAGTGATCACGGCCCGATAGTATAGCATGGCAGACAGACAAGAATGTAGGGCCACTGATGATAAACTAGCATCCTATACTAAGCATGTAGGATTGCAGGTAAGGTATCAACAGTTGTAGCAACAATGACAAGCTATGCATCAGAATAGGATTAACGGAAAGCAGTAACATGCTACACTACTCTAATACAAGCAGTAGAGAGAAGAGTAGGCGATATCTAGTGATCAGGGGGGGTTGCCTGGTTGCTCTGGCAAGTAGGTGTCGTCAACACCGTAGTCGATCGGGGGTACCAGCAGCGGTCTTGGGGTCTACCAGAAAGAAGTAACAAAGGGGGAACACAATAAATAACAGAGCAAACAAAGCAACACAAAGCATAACATGGCAATGCACGGTGCTAGGAGTGACCTGACACCGTATGAGGTGATACCGGTGAAGGGGGGAAACATCCGGGAAAATATCTCCGGTGTTTTCGCATTTTCGGACAGATGAATCGGAGGGGGAAAGTTGCATGTTCGCTATGCTAGGGACATGTGACGGACGAACGGGCTGCGTATCCGGATTCGTCTCGTCATTCTGAGCAACTTTCATATAGAAATATTTTTCATCCGAGCTACGGTTTATTTTCTATGATTTTCTAAAGTTTTTAAGTGATTTCCTAATTTCCTAATTTACTTTAATTTTGAAATTCGCCAAATAGAAACTGGGTGCACCCGGTGCAGTGCACCCAGCAGTGCACAGAGGCTGGCCAGTGGGCCCCGTTGACTGCCAAGTCAGCAGTCAACGTTGACCCGTTGACTGGTCAACGTGGCCAGAGGGTCCCACATGTAAGTGTCTTAGAATTTTCTAATTTGATTTACCTTGATCTAATCAAGGGGGGACCCACATGTCATTTACTACAGACTAGGTTAGTACTAATCTAATCCTAGGCTAACCTAATACACACACGCACACACATAGAACACACGCACATAGAACACCCACGCACACACGTGCATGGCCACTCGGCCATGGCCGGCCATGGCCAACAACAGAGCAGCCGGCGGGGAGGCGAGGCCACGCGCGGGACGGGGCCCGGCCTCGGCGCAGGGGGAGCGGCGCTGACGCGGTTAGGCGCCGGCGGACGCGGCAGCGACGGCGACAGTACATGAGGAGGAGCCGGCAGAGCAACACGGCGGCAGCGGGCGAGGCCAAGGGAACGCGGGCGCGGGCAGGGCTCGTCGGAGATAGCGGCGGATGCGGCCGGCACAGCAGGTCGCCGGCAGCCAGGGGAGACGCGCGCTCGTGGCGGGAAGTGGCAAGGCGCGGTGGGGCGGCGGCGGCAGTAGCAGAAGGAGCAGCAGGCGGGAGCAGGGACAGACAGGCTGAGCGGCTGCAGGGGGTGATGCGGGCGAGGCAGAGGGAAGGGGCGGCTGGTGGGACGAGCACCAGCAGGCGGGCGCGAGTGCGGGCCAGCAAGGCAGCATGCAGCGGTCGCGGTGACGCGGGGCATGAACGGGCTTGCGCGAGCACGCGATGCACGCGCAAGGCGAGGCCGCGGTCAGTCGAGCTCGTGAACGTGGCGACAGGGGGGGCGCGGGGACGCGGCAAGCGGCTGCAGGGCAGGGGACGGTGGCCAGCGGGCATCACGGGCGTGTGGCTAACGGGGCGCTGGCCGATGAGGTAAAGCGAGCGTCACAGAGCAGTGGGGCGCCGGCAAACAGCCACGGCGGGCACGGCGAGCAGGCAGGGCGGGCGCTCGCGGGAGGCACGGGGTGAGCGCGTCCACGCAGCAAGCTGCGGGCGCTCGACATGGACGACTATGGTGAGCTACGAGTAGAAGAGGGCGGAGGGGAAGGGGAGCTCACAGCGGAGCTGCAGGGGACGGAGTGGGATCGGTGAGGGACGTCGGCGTTTAATCGGCGGCGAACGACATCGGGTCCCTTGTTGAAGGCGGGGTCAATAGCGGAGCTCGGGGCCGTCGGTTGGAGACGATGTCGATGTCGTCGTTGCGGTGACTCCGAGGTCGAACACATCCACATAGTCGTCGTAGGAGACGCATATGATGCCCTCGACATAATCTCAAGTGGCGGCGAGGTCGCTGAGCGCGTGCACGGAGGAGGCCATGGCGATGGCGGCTCGGTTGAGCGAGGGGAAGAAGGAGAGCGACACGAGGGGGAGAAGTAGGAGATGCAGGGCGAGCGGGCGAACCCTAGGGCACCGGGGATAGTCTTATACAACCGGGGACCCGTGAGATAGCCGACACGGCGGCCTCGGCAAGGTGGATGGTCGCAACGCACTCCTCTGCTCCTGTAGCGGGAGGTAGGGGATGCCCCTCGCGGGCTGGGCTGGCTATTGTGCTAGATGGGCCAAAGTGCCCAGAAGATTAGGTCCTTTTGTTTTTAAACTTTTTTTCTGTTTCTACTTATTAGATCGTGGTTTTATTTAGTTTTTGTTATCAAATGAATTTTGTTGATCATGTAACTTTGCACATAATTCAAACACTATATTTAGGGGCTGCATAAAAATGTTCCGGGGTATTTACAAATGGTCAATTTTTGGTTTGTATTTAAAGGTCTCAACTAAGTGTTGCATATATATCTTAAATAACCTCATGTTCAATTAAAAATCCATTTGATGTTGGGTTCCTACATGTTAATTTCCTAGTGAATATTTTCAAACCCTAGAACATTTTTGTTTGACAGTTTGAAGAAATAAAAATTTGACTTGTAATTTAATTTGTATTTATATTTATTTTTATGAAGCGGCAATTTGCATAGTAATCATAATGACTTGGCCACCTTTAGAGGGAGATTACTGTAGCCTGATTCTCGGGGTGTTACAGGTGGTGGAGTGTCACAAATCCGTCAATCAAATCTCAAATTCTTATCAGTTCTTACCCAGCAGCAGGCAGTGATCGGCAACTGTCGTAGTCAAAACTCTCAAAGCTTGGATACAGCGATTACCAGGGAGAGTCAAACGCACGACGTAGATGTATGTGGAGCTAGGAAGGCCTATAATATGGTAGCAAAAAGGGTCAGCAATAATCAATTCAGAGATGTAGAGTTGAATAAATGCTCAACGACGGTACTGTGCTGATCCTAGGCTAGACCGTGCTAGAGACGCGAGCCTAGAACACTAACAAAATCACGGCGCTGCACGTAAACAGGAAGGAGCACGCTCTGATTTTTTTTCTTTTTTTCACTTTTTTTTGCACTTTTTTTCCTCTCTTTTTTGCTCCGCAAATTTTTTTTCTTTAAAAAAGTCTACAAATGGTCTAAAAACTGCCTAGCCAGAATTTCCAGACTTCGTTTTTTTTAGTTTGGAACTATTTTTCTTCTGTGGATGGCTCGAAAGTTGGGGAGTCCTACTCTGTCACAGCTCGGAGTATCGCGTGATCTGGAACTCGAAAAGAAACCAACAAATACTGGAATCGGACTAGGACTAGTGGCGGAGATGAATCTGGTGGAATCTCGGACTGGCGGCGGCGATGAATCTGGTGGAAATCGGACTGGTGGTGGATATATGTTGCAGGTGGACTCGGATTGGCATGATGGTGGCGTATATGGACTCGGATTGGTGGTGAATATGTGGTGGTGAATATGGCAGCGACGATGAAGTTGGTGTGGTGGTGGTATATGGCATCAGTGATGATGTTGATGCAGTGGTGATATATGGCAACGGTGATGTGGCAACCTGTGAACAGAACTCGAAACTCTAAAGGACTAGACGCTAAGACCGGCAACTTGACATGCGATGCAACCACAAATTCAACAAAGCAAATACAGAAAAGATTATGCAAAGGCTCAGATTGGTTCAGATAGGATGAACTAACCCTAATTTTTTTTGGATTTTTCGTGGACTATAGGTACGAAGAAAAGACACGATCTAAACTATGAAAAACTGTAAAATCTCACCGAGCAACCTAGAAATCTGATACCACTTCATAGAGGCAAAGGTTTCCTGATGTTTCGATGAGATGGTGGCTATCGTTTTCTGTGGGAGTCAACCTTGACGATCCAAATACGAACGTGCGAGACGCCGCGCCTTAGCAATCGCTAAACCAACTTACGAGGGTTATTGACCACGCCGGAGCACAATCAACCTGACCACGAGGGTCTGTTTCCTGCGAGCAAACAAAGAACAAGCAAGAAACTGAGATTGCAATCTGGGTATTGCGAATATAAAATGAAAGCTTTATTGATCAAGGTGGGGTTCTGTGATGCCTTGGTCTGGCCGTTGAACACAAACGAAGTACGCGAAGTTGCAGCTATGGCGAACTTTTAATCTAAACAAAACCCAAAGTCTAAACGATGCCCTAAGGGCTGTATATATGGAGGAAGAGGGGGGATTTCGTGGCCCATGGAGGAGAGGTCCGAAACAAACCCTAACTCTTGTTTCCCCACACATACGGACTCTAAAAAACAGCCTATACTTAAGTATTTCGAAAATACATGGGCCTACCCCAATAATAAGGTGACGCAGCATCTAAAATAGCCTCTGGACGAAATTTATGAAGTGGCATCTTGTATATTTCGTCCAAGGCTTCATGCACTCCTTATGGTGGCTTCAAAGTCCTGAAATCATCACTTGTAACTCTGTTCTTGATCCCCTTGCGTATGCCATCATCTCCATGCTTGAACTTGCTCCAAGGTTCATCTTTCTTGCCCAAGGTAGGCAGTTCATTTGTAAGCAAAACAAATGTATCCAATTTAGGCAGCATCATATTCTCATGAACATTAGAATCGTTACCAAGAAATGAAAGTACCTGATAGTTCAATTGGCGTGCGCGAGCTCTAGTAATTGGTCCAGTATGTATAGCAGCAGGGGCTGTGGGTGTAACAATGGTATTGATGTCCTCATCAGGATCTATCGTAGTCCTTTCGATAAGTAAGAGTGTCGAACCCAACGAGGAGCAGAAGGAAATGATAAGCGGTTTCCAGCAAGGTATTCTCTGCAAGTACTGAAATAAGCGGTAATAGATAGTTTTGTGATAGGATAATTTGTAACGAGCAACAAGTAACAAAAGTAAATAAAGTGCAGCAATGTGGCCCAATCCTTTTTGTAGCAAAGGACAAGCCTGGACAAACTCTTATATAGAGAAAAGCGCTCCCGAGGACACATGGGAATATCGTTAAGCTAGTTTTCATCACGCTCATATGATTCGCGTTCAGTACTTTGATAATTTGGTATGTGGGTGGACCGGTGCTTGGGTACTGCCCTTACTTGGACAAGAATCCCACTTATGATTAACCTCTATTGCAAGCATCCGCAACTACAAAAAAAGTATTAAGGTAAACCTAACCATAGCATGAAACATATGGATCCAAATAGCCCCTTACGAAGCAACACATAAACTAGGGTTTAAGCTTCTGTCACTCTAGCAACCTATCATCTACTTATTACTTCCCAATGCCTTCCTCTAAGCCCAAACAATGGTGAAGTGTCATGTAGTCGACGTTCACATAACACCACTAGAGGAGAGACAACATACATCTCATCAAAATATCGAACGAATAGCAAATTCACATGACTACAAATAGCAAGACTTCTCCCATGTCCTCATGAACAAAAGTAACTACTCACAAAGCATAAACATGTCCATAATTAGAGGGGTATTAATATGCATATAGGATCTGAACATATGATCTTCCACCAATTAAACCAACTAGCATCAACTACAAGGAGTAATTAACACTACTAGCAACCTACTAGCACCAATCCCGGACTTGGAGACAAGAATTGGATACAAGAGATGAACTAGGGTTTTGAGAGGCGATGGTGCTGATGAAGATGTTGATGGAGATTGCCCTCTCCCGATGAGAGGAGCGTTGGTGATGACGATGGCGATGATTTCCCCCTCCGGGAGGGAAGTTTCCCCGGCAGAACAGCTCCGCCAGAGCCCTAGATTGGTTCCGCCAAGGTTCCGCCTCGTGGCGGCGGAGTTTCGTCCGAGAAGATGGCTTATGCTATTTCCCATCAAAATATTTCATATAGCAGAAGATGGCCACCGAAGGGCCACCAGGGGGCCCACGAGGTAGGGGGTGTTGGGGAACGTAGTAATTTCAAAATTTTCCTACGCACACGCAAGATCATGGTGATGCATAGCAATGAGAGGGGAGAGTGTTGTCTACGTACCCTCGTAGACCGGCAATGGAAGTGTTGATACAATGTAGGGGAAGTAGTCGTACGTCTTCCCGATCCGACCGATCCAAGTATCGAACGTACGACACCTCCGAGTTCTGCACATGTTCAACTCGATGACGTCCCTCGAGCTCCGATCCAGCAAAACATTGAGGGAGAGTATCGTCAACACGACGTCGTTATTACGATGATGATGTTCTACCGACGCGGGTCTTCTCCTAAGCATCGCTATGATATGACCGAGGTGGAATATGGTGGAAGGGGGCACCGCACACGGCTAAGGAACGATCACAAGGATGAACTTGTGTGTCATGGGGTGCCCCCTTGCCTCAGTATATAAAGGAGGGAGAGGGGGAGGTGCGGCCGGCCCTATGGGTGCGCCTGGAGGAGTCCTACTCCAACCGGGAGTAGGACTCCCCCTCTTGCCTTGTTGGAAAAGGAAGGAGGAAGGGAGAAAGAGGAAAGGGGGGCGCCGCCACCCCCCCCCCTTCCTTGTCCTATTCGGACTAGGGGGGAGGGGGAGCGCGGCCTGCCCAGGCCGGCCCTCCCCTTCTCCCTTATGGCCCATGTAGGCCCAATAACCCCCCCCCCCCCGGGGGGGGGGGGTCCGATAACCCCCCGGTACTCCGGTAAAATCCCGATTTCACCCGGAACGTTTTCGATATCTAAATATAGGCTTCCAATATATCAATCTTTATGTCTCGACCATTTTGAGACTCCTCGCCATGTCCGTGATCACATTCAGGACTCCGAACAACCTTCGGTACATCAAAACACAAAAACCCTAATTACGATCGTCACCGAACTTTAAGCGTGTGGACCCTACGGGTTTGAGAACTATGTAGACATGACCGAGACATGTCTCCGGTCAATAACCAATAGCGGAACCTGGATGCTCACATTGGCTCCTACATATTCTATGAAGATCTTTATCGGTCAGACCGCGTAACAACATACGTTGTTCCCTTTGTCATCGGTATGTTACTTGCCCGAGATTCGACCGTCGGTATCTCAATACCTAGTTCAATCTCGTTACTGGCAAGTCTCTTTACTCGTTCCGTAATACATCATCCCGCAACTAACTTATTAGTTGCAATGCTTGCAAGGCTTGAGTGATGTGCATTACCGAGAGGGCCTAGAGATACCTCTCCGACAATCGGAGTGACAAATCCTAATCTCGAAATACGCCAACCCAACAAGTACCTTCGGAGACACCTGTAGAGCACCTTTATAATCACCCAGTTACGTTGTGACGTTTGGTAGCACACAAGTGTTCCTCTGGTAAATGGGAGTTGCATAATCTCATAGTCATAGGAACATGTATAAGTTATGAAGAAAGCAATAGCAACAAACTAAACGATCAAGTGCTAAGCTAACGGAATGGGTCTCAATCACATCATTCTCCTAATGATGTGATCCCGTTAATCAAATGACAACTCATGTCTATGGTTAGGAAACATAACCATCTTTGATCAACGAGCTAGTCAAGTAGAGGCATACTAGTGACACTCTATTTTGTCTATGTATTCACACATGTATTATGTTTCCGGTTAATACAATTCTAGCATGAATAATAAACATTTATCATGATATAAGGAAATAAATAATAACTTTATTATTGCCTCTAGGGCATATTTTCTTTAGGGGGCGCGCCCCCCACCCTCGTGGGCAGGGTGTGGCCCCCCTGGTGAATTTCTTCCACTGAGTATTTTTTATATATTCTGAAAACATCTTTCGTGAAGTTTCAGGACTTTTGGAGCTATGCAGAATATGCCTCTAATATTTGCTCCTTTTCCAGCCCAGAATCCCAGTTGCCGGCATTCTCCCACTTTATGTAAACCTTGTAAAATAAGAGAGAATAGGCATAAGTATTGTGACATAATGTGTAATAACAACCCATAATGCAATAAATATCGATATAAAAGCATGATGCAAAATGGACGTATCAACTCCCCCAAGCTTAGACCTCGCTTGTCCTCAAGCGAAAAGCCAAAATCGAAAAATATGTCCACATGTTTAGAGATAGAGGTGTCGATAAAAATAAAATACGGACATGAGGGCATCATGATTATTCTTAGAACAGCAACTTATATAATTCTTGTCATATGATTTCTTATGCTAGAGTAATAATTCAATCACAATTTGAAGTATGAGTCGTAAACTTCATTGAAAACTAACAAACTATAATCTCAGTCATTGGAGCAATTGCAATTTATCATAACATAGGAAAGAGTCAATATATAAGAGCTTTTCAGCAAGTCCACATACTCAACTATCATATAGTCTTTCACAATTGCTGACACTCATGCAATACTTATGGGTATGGAGTTTTAATCGAACACAAAGAAAGATAGGAGCTTATAGTTTTGCCTCCCAACGTTTTACCTAAAGGGTAATGTCAACAGTAATAGTTCATGAAAACTCACATCCAGTTAGCCATATATACCAGGATCTTTCCAACATACTGTGCTTGCCAAAGGATAAAATGTAAAAAAGGAAGGGTGAAGATCACCATGACTCTTATGCAATGTAGGAGATAAAAGTAAAGAGAAGCCCTTCGCAGAGGGAAGCAGAGGTTGTCATGCGCTTTTATAGTTGGATGCACAAAATCTTAACGCGAAAGAACGTCACTTTATATTGCCACTTGTAATATGGACCTTTATTATGCAGTCTGTCACTTTTATTTCTTCCATATCACATGATCGTATAAAGCTTATTTCTCCCACCCTAATAAGTCATACATATTTAGAGAGCAATTTTTATTGCTTGCACCAATGACAACTTACTTAGAGGATCTTACTCAATCCATAGGTAGGTATAGTGGACTCTCATGGCAAACTGGTTTAAGGGTATTTGGAAGCACAAGTAGTATCTCTACTTGGTGCGATGAATTTGGCTAGCATGAGGGGGGAAGGCAAGCTCAACCATGTTGGATGATCCATGACAATATAATTTATCTCAATTGTAAGAAAACATAACCCATTATGTTGTCTTCCTTGTCCAACGTCAATTCTTTTAGCATGTCATATTTTAATGAGTGCTCACAATCATAAAAGATGTCCAAGATAGTATATCTATATGTGAAGACCTCTCTTGCTTTATTACTTCCTATTAATTGCAAAGATGACCAAAACTATGTTTGTCAACCCTCAACAACTTTTATTCATCATACTTTTTCTATGTGAGCTCATTACTCTCCATAAGACTCACATGATCTCTTTGTTTCTTTTTATTTCTTTCTCTTTTCTTTTATTCACTTAAGATCATGGAAAAATAATCAAGCCCTTGACTCAACACTAATCTTTATTATATAGCTCATGGACTTGATTACATAGAAGAATTATAAAGCAAAACTCACGGTTGGATCATACTAAGAACTTTTATTCTACTAGATCAAGATATTACCAAAAGGATCGAACTAAGAAAAACGGTAAAGATAAAAGTGATGGTGATATGATACTGGGGCACTCCCCCAAGCTTGGCAGTTGCCAAGGGGAGTGCCCATACCCATGTGGTTATGTCTCCTTTGTTGGTGAAGAAGGTGGAGTCGTTGATGATGGATAGTCGCACATTGAGCGTAGGAGGTCTTCTAACTTGCAGATAATGCCCTTGAGTGTGGTGACATGCTCCTTCAACAAAAAAAATCACGCGTGAGATACTTATTTTGTATACGAGCTAACTCAATCATCTTGAAACCTTCGATCTCTGTTGGGGTAAGAAGATTGTGATCAAGTTGAAGGGTGTCTTCTGTTGCCGGAACTTGGTCCTCCATAGCCTTCTTGATCCCTTCATCCTTGTTGATCTCCATGGGTTCTTCTCTCTTTAGCTCTATCTTCATTAGCCAAGCATCGTTGCCCTCATGGTTGGAGGAGGAGGGTGACGACATAATGCCTGGCCTTGACAACCCTGACAGAAAACAGCTCAAAACAAAGACAAGAGATTTTTGCGTGATACGGGAGTCAAAACCTCTTGGAGATTATATAATGAATTTTTACTGACCAAACTACGTGTCGTGTACGAAAACAGAGTCCGGAGAGCACATGAGGTGCCCACGAGGTAGGGGGCGCGCCCAGGAGGGTAGGGCGCGTCCTCCACCCTCGTGGAGCCCTCGTGTCCTTCCCGGACTACTACTTATTTTTCTATTTTTCTAAATATTCCAAAATGGAGAAATATTACCTTAAAAACTATTTTGGAGTCGGTTTACTTACCGTACCACATACCTATTCCTTTTCGGAGTCTGAAACATTTCGGAAAGTGTCCCTTATGTATGCCTCCGGGGTTACGGTTTCAATAATATTGGTTTCAACATTTATGGGATTACCTGAGATATAATGTTTGATTCTTTGACCGTTCACCACCTTCGGATTTGTGCCTTTGAAGTTGTTTATTTTTATGGCACCGGAACGATAGACCTCCTCGATAACGTAAGGACCTTCCCATTTAGAGAGAAGTTTTCCTGCAAAAAATCTTAACCGAGAGTTGTATAGCAATACATAATAATCTACATTAAACTCACACTTTCGTATTCTTTTGTCATGCCATCTTTTAACTTTTTCTTTAAACAATTTGGCATTTTCATAGGCTTGGGTTCTCCATTCATCAAGTGAGCTAATATCAAATAACCACTTCTCACCGGCAAGTTTGAAATCATAATTGAGTTCTTTAATAGCCCAATATGCCTTGTGTTCTAGTTCGAGAGGTAAGTGACATGCTTTTCCATAAACCATTTTATACAGAGACATACCCATAGGATTTTTATATGCAGTTCTATAGGCCCATAATGCATCATCAAGTTTCTTGGACCAATTTTTTCTAGATCTGTTAACAGTCTTTTGCAAAATTAATTTGAGCTCTCTATTACTCAATTCTACTTGACCACTAGACTGTGGGTGATAAGGAGATGCAATTCTATGATTAACATCATATTTAGCAAGCATTTTACGGAAAGCACCATGAATAAAATGTGAACCACCATCAGTGATTATATATCTAGGGACTCCAAATCTCGGAAAAATAACTTCTTTAAGCATTTTAATAGAAGTGTTGTGATCTGCACTACTAGTTGGAATAGCTTCTACCCACTTAGTAACGTAATCAACAGCAACTAAAATATGTGTATATCCATTAGAGGAAGGAAAGGGTCCCATATAGTCAAAGCCCCAAGCATCAAATGGTTCAATAACGAGTGAATAATTCATAGGCATTCTTGACGCCTAGTAATATTACCAATTCTTTGACATTCGTCACAAGATAAGACAAACTTACGCGCATCCTTGAAGAGAGTAGGCCAATAAAATCCAGATTGCAATACCTTATGTGCAGTTCTATCTCCAGCATGGTGTCCTCCATAAGCTTCGGAGTAACACTTGCATAGGATCTGTTCCTGTTCATGCTCAGGTACACAATGTCTAATAACACCATCTACTCCTTCTTTATAAAGATGTGGGTCATCCCAAAAGTAATGCCTCAAATCATAGAAGAACTTTTTCTTTTGCTGGTATGTGAAACTAGGTGGTATAAACTTAGCAACGATGTAATTAGCATAATCAACATACCATGGAGCAGTATGAGAAGCATTTATGACATTTAATTGCTCATCAGGAAAGCTATCGTCAAGAGGAAGTGGGTCATCAAGCACATTTTTGAACCTAGACAAGTTGTCTGCAACGGGGTTCTCAGCTCCCTTTCTATCAACATTATGTAAGTCACATTCTTGTAGCAAGAGAACCCATCTAATAAGTCTAGATTTAGCATCTTTCTTTTGCATAAGATATTTAATAGTAGCATGATCAGTGTGAATAGTTACTTTAGAATCAACAATATAAGGTCTGAACTTATCACAACCAAATACAACTGCTAAGAATTCTTTTTGAGTGGTAGCATAATTTCTTTGAGCATTGTCTAAGGTTTTACTAGCATATTGAATAACGTTTAATTTTTTATCAACTCTTTGTCCTAGAACAACACTTACAACATAATCACTAGCATCACACAAAATTTCAAAGGGTAAATTCCAATCAGGTGGCTGAACAATAGGTGCAGAGATCAATGCTTTCTTAAGTATTTCAAATTCTTCTACACAATCATCATCAAAAACAAATGGTATATCTTTTTGTAATAAACTAGTCAGAGGCTGAGAAATTTTTGAGAAGTCCTTAATGAACCTCCTATAAAATCCGGCATGACCAAGGAAACTTCTTATACCTTTGATGTCCTTGGGACATGGCATCTTTTCAATAGCATCAACCTTGGCTTTATCAACTTGAATACCTTTTTCAGAAACTTTGTGCCCCAAGACAATACCTTGATTAACCATAAAGTAGCACTTTTACCAATTCAAGACAAGATTAGTTTCTTCACATCTCTGCAAAACTCGATCAAGGTTGCTTAAGCAATCATCAAAAGAAGATCCATAGACGGAGAAATCGTCCATGAAAACCACACAAATCTTTTCACAGAAGTCAGAGAATATAGCCATCATGCATCTTTTAAAGGTAGCAGGTGCATTACATAAACCAAAAGGCATACGTCTATAAGCAAAAGTACCAAAAGGGCAAGTAAAAGTAGTCTTTGATTGATCTTTGGCTGACACAGGTATTTGAGAGAAACCAGAATAACCATCTAGAAAGCAAAAATGTGTATGTTTGGATAATCTTTCTAGCATTTGATCGATAAAAGGTAAGGGGTAATGATCATTTTTAGTGGCCTTATTTAATTTGCGGAAATCAATTCCCATCCTATAACCTGTAATAATTCTTTGAGGAATCAATTCATCTTTATCATTAGGAACGACAGTAATACCTCCCTTCTTAGGGACACAATGGACATGACTTACCCACTGACTATCAGCAACGGGATAGATTATACCTGCCTCAAGGAGCTTTAGTATTTCTTTTCTTACCACTTCTTTCATTTTAGGATTCAGCCGTCGTTGATGATCACGAACTGGTTTAGCATCTTCTTCCAAATTAATTTTATGTTGACATAGAGTGGGACTAATGCCCTTAAGATCATCAAGAGTATACCCAATAGCAGCACGATGCTTCTTCAAAGTTTTCAATAATCTCTCTTCCTCATGCTCTGAAAAGTTAGCATTAATAATAACATGATATATCTTTTTCTCATCAAGATAAGCATATTTAAGAGTATCAGGTAACGGTTTAAGCTCAAACACGGGATCACCCTTGGGTGGAGGAGGATCCCCTAGGATTTCAACAGGTAAATTGTGTTTCAGAATAGGTTCCTGTTTAAAGAATACTTCATCTATTTCCCTTCTTTCATTCATAAACATATCATTTTCATGGTCTAGCAAATAATGTTCTAAGGGATCACTAGCAGGTACGACAATAGAATCAAGACCAATAATTTCATCCTTGCTAGGTAATTTTTCTTCACGGTGTTGTCTACTAAATTTAGAAAAATTAAATTCATGAGTCATATCATCTAAACCGATAGTAACAACATCCCTTTTGCAATCTATGGTAGCATTAACAGTGTTTAAGAAGGGTCTACCAAATATAATGGGACAAAAGCTATCTTGTGGCGAACCAAGAACAAGAAAATCAGCAGGATATTTAGTTTTCCCACACAATACTTCAATATCTCTAACAATTCCCATCGGTGAAATAGTATCTCTATTGACAAGTTTAATTGTGACGTCAATATCTTCTATTTCAGCACGTGCAATCTCATGCATAATTTCTTTGTATAAGGAATGAGGTATTGCGCTAGCACTAGCACCCATATCACATAATCCATGATAACAATGATCTCCTATTTTAACAGAAATAACAGGCATGCCTACCACAGGTCTAGGTTTATCTTTAGCACAAGGTTTGGCAATTCTAGCAGTTTCATCACAGGAATAAATAACACGCCCATCAATATTATCAGACAAGAGATCTTTAACAATAGCAATATTAGGTTCAACTTTAACTTGCTCAGGAGGTGTATATGTTTTAATATTGCTTTTACAAACCACAATTGAAGCTTTAGCATGATCCTTTATCCTAACATGAAAATGTGGTTTCTCAACATAAGCAGCAGGAACAATAGGATCATTATAAGTGACAATCTTTTCTTCAACTTTAATAGGTGCAGCTACTTTTACTTCTATGGGAGGATGATATTTAAACCACTTCTTCTTAGGGAGATCAACATAAGTAGCGAAAGATTCACAGAGAGAATCTACTATCTCAGAGTCAAGTCCATATTTAGTGCTAAATTTACGGAAAACATCGGTATCCATAGAAGATTTAACACAATCAAAACTAGGTGTCATACCTGACTCCTTACCTTTGTCGAGGTCCCAATCTTCAGAGTTGAGTTTAATTCTTTCCAATAAATCCCATTTGAATTCAATAGTCTTCATCATAAAAGAGCCAGCACAAGAAGTATCAAGCATGGTGCGATTGCTATCAGAAAGCCGAGCATAATTTTTTTGAATAATCACTTCTCTTGAGAGGTCATGATTGGGGCATGAATATAACATTGATTTAAGCCTCCCCCAAGCTTGAGCGATGCTTTCTCCTTCGCGAGGCCAAAAAATTATATATATAATTGCGATCACGATGAACAAGATGCATAGGATAAAACTTCTGATGAAATTCCAATTTCAATCGTTTGTAATTCCAAGACCCCATATCATCACATAGCCTATACCATGTCGATGCGTCTCCCTTAAAAGATAAAGGGAAGACCTTCTTCTTAACAACATCTCTGGGTACACCTGCAAGCCTAAATAATCCACAAACTTCATCCACATATATTAGATGCTCATCAGGATGTTTTGTTCCATCTCCTAAAAAAGGATTAGCTAGCAGTTTTTCTATCATACCCGAAGGAATTTCAAAGCAGACTGTCGGTGTCAAAACCGGCGGATCTCAGGTAGGGGGTCCCAAACTGTGCGTCTAAGGCGGATGGCAACAGGAGGCTGGGGACACGATGTTTACCCAGGTTCGGGCCCTCTTGATGGAGGTAATACCCTACGTCCTGCTTGATTGTTCTTGATAATATGAGTAGTACAAGAGTTGATCTACCACGAGATCGAAGAGGCTAAACCCTAGAAGCTAGCCTATGGTATGGCTGTCTGTTGTCCTTCGGACTAAAACCCTCCGGTTTATATAGACACCGGAGGGGGATAGGGTTACACAAGGTCGGTTACAAAGGAGGATATATACATATCCGTATTGCCTAGCTTGCCTTCCACGCCAAGTAGAGTCCCATCCGGACACAGGACGAAGTCTTCAAACTTGTATCTTCATAGTCCAACAGTCCGGCCAAAGGATATAGTCCGGCTGTCCGGAGACCCCCTAATCCAGGACTCCCTCAGTAGCCCGTGAACCAGGCTTCAAAGACGATGAGTCCGGCGCACAGTGTTGTCTTCGGCATTGCAAGGCGGGTTCCTCCTCCGAATACACCATGGAAGAGTTTGAATACAAGGATAGTGTCCGACCCTGCAAAATAAGTTCCACATACCACTGTAGAGAGAATAATATTTTCACAAATGTAATCTGCTGACACGTTTTGACAGCATGACATCACGCCATGACCCGGTCATTATTCGAGCCGTTTATCTCAACCAGCTCCGCACATAACGCGAGGCGGTTTTCTTGACACATCTCATCAAAGCATAGATCGTGTCCCCCTTATCACGGAATTCTCATCAATACAAACGTGGGTAACCCAACCGTGCCTGTTGGTATGACTCCTAGATCTTAGGCAAGTCCCAAACGGCCACGAGGGGGATGCCTGATATTCACCCTCTTTATAAAGAGGACGAGGCTTTTTCTTTTTTCCCTCCCGTGCTCAATCGAATCCTTCCCCCGCCTCGAGTTCTGACACCCAAAGCTCAGGTTAGGTGCTTCAGACCTTCAACTATGTCTGGATCCAACCTTCAAGGTCGGTGGATGCCTTCCTCCGTCACAGAGGAGGACATCAAGAAGTTGAGGGAGGCCAGATATCTGACCGCCGAAATTTCGCATAGGCTGCCCGCCCGAGGGCAGGTCGTCCCTACTCCCAAACCCAACTTGTGTTCGTCTCCCACTTCCTCTGAGGACTAGGCCTCGCTCTGGATCCCTTTGTTAGGGGTCTTATGTTCTATTACGGGCTGGATTTTCAAGATCTGACCCCGGATTCCCTTCTTCACATCTCGTCATTTATTGTTGTGCGTGAGGCCTTCCTCCGCATTACCCTTCACTTCGGCCTGTGGCTCAAGACCTTCGATGTGAAGCCGAAGATGATCGAGGAGCAGCACGTAGCGTGCGGAGGTGCTTTAATAAGCAAAATCGCTGATGCTCCATGGCCAGAGGGTTCCTTCCCAGAGGTGTCCAGATTGTGGCAGAGGGAGTGGTTTTACATCACAGCTCCCCGAAGTGCCAAGTGGGTAGCTGCCCCCACCTTTCGCTCGGGCCCCCCACCACAACTGATGTCATGGATCAGCAGGGGGCTGAGCTGGGGTCCAGCCAAGGACGTGCCAATATGCAAAGCCGTATCCGAGATCTCTTCGAGGGAGATTTCAGTCTGGTTATGGTAATGCAAGTTATGCTGGTTCGTCGAGTCCAACCTTGCAAACGCCGGCCCCTCCGCATGTGGGAATTCAACCCAGAAGGACCACGAGTTATTCAGCATTTCCTCGGCATGACGCACGAAGAGATGTACAGATCGTTCTTCAGACCCCAAATAGAGTGTCCGGACACCACCGAGGACGTGGGCCCGAGCTGCAACCGCGCCGCTGCCCAAGTAAGTACTCCCATGCCGAACCTGTTGTCCTTTTATTTATCATGGCATCATTATAAAGAGACGCTCTTTGATCAGGACTGGATAACAAAGGCGATGATGATTAGTTGTTCGGCCCCCCTTCCTGAGGGCTTGGACAATCCAGTATTGGACAAGATGCTCGAGCCGGTGCCTTATCCAGCGCCCTCGAAGGAAAATGATGGGGGGAATAAAGAGGGCGAAAGCGGGCCTCACTCGCAACTCATTCCAGCCGGGGGATAAGCGCCTCCGCAAGGGAGGACAATCAAAGGGAAGAATCAGACATTCTCTCTCCCCGGGGAAGGAAGAGGACTAGCTCTGAAGATCCGGAAACTAAGGTTTCCAAACGGGAGAAGAAATCTTCATTAGAGAGTCCTGCCTCGGAGGGTATTCTTGTCGCACAGTGTCTGCGCGGAGATCAACCCTCTACCGAGCTATAAGTAATCGAAAAGTACTTTAATAGTGGAAATATCCTAGTGATATGTCTCCGTTGTATCTACTTTTCCAAACACTTTTGCCCTTCTTTTGGACTCTAACTTGCTTGATTTGAATGGAACTAACCCGGACTAACGCTGTTTTCAGCAGAATTACCATGGTGTTATTTATGTGCAGAAACAAACGTTTTCAGAATGACCTGAAACTTCACGGAGCAACTTTTCAGAAAATATGAAAAATACCTGCAAAAGATGAAGGCCAGGGGGCCCACCACCTCTCCACGAGGGTGGGGGCGCGCCTGCCCCCCTAGGGCGCGCCCCCTACCTCGTGGGCACCTGTTGCCTCTCCAACTCCAACTCCATATATTGTGTTTCGGGGAGAAAAAAATCAAAGAGAAGAATTCATCGCGTTTTACGATACGGAGCCGTCGCCAAGCCCTAAAACCTCTCGGGAGGGCTGATCTGGAGTCCGTTCGAGGCTGCGGAGAGGGGAATCCGTTGCCATCGTCATCATCAACCATCCTCCATCACCAATTTCATGATGCTCACCGCCGTGCATGAGTAATTCCATCGTAGGCTTGCTGGACGGTGATGGGTTGGATGGGATCTATCATGTAATCGAGTTAGTTTTGTTAGGGTTTGATCCCTAGTATCCACTATGTTTTGAGATTGATGTTGCTATGACTTTGCTATGCTTAATGCTTGTCAATAGGGCCCGTGTGCCATGATTTCAGATCTGAACCTATTATGTTTTCATCAATATATGAGTGTTCTTGATCCTATCTTGCAAGTCTATAGTCACCTATTATGTGTTATGATTCGTTAACCCCGAAGTGACAATAATCGGGATACTTACGGGTGATGACCGTAGTTTGAGGATTTCATGTATTCACTATGTGTTAATGCTTTGTTCCGGTCCTCTATTAAAAGGAGGCCTTAATATCCCTTAGTTTCCGTAAGGACCCCGCTGCCATGGGAGGGTAGGACAAAAGATGTCATGCAAGTTCTTTTCCATAAGCACGTATGACTATATTCTGAATACAAGCCTACATTATATCAAGGGAAAATTTTGTTTTTTCCACTCTAGTTTTTTCCTATTTTGCTTATGCCATTCTAGAATTTGACATATCACTTTTGCCACTCTTAGTTTTTGACAATACATCACAAATGCCATTCCGTGGCAAAAGCAATACCCTTTCATTTCACTTTTGCCACTCTTAGATTTTGACAATGTATCACAATTGCCACTCTAAAATTATTGCTTTTGCCACGGAATGGCAATTGTGATGTATTGTCAAAAACTAAGAGTGGCAAAAGTGAAATGTGAAATTCTAGAGTGGCATAAGCAAAGTTGGAAAAAAACTAGAGTGGCAAAAACAAAGTTTTCCCTTATATCAATGAACTGGAGCTAGTTCTGTGTCACCCTAGGTTATGACTGTTACATGATGAACCGCATCCGGCATAATTCTCCATCACTGATCCTTTTCCTACGAGCTTTCCATATATTGTTCTTCGCTTATTTACTTTCCCGTTGCTATTGCTATCATCACTACAAAATACCAAAAACATTACTTTTACTACTGTTACCTTTTGCTACCGTTACCACTACTATCATATTACTTTGCTACTAAATACTTTGCTGCAGATACTAAGTTTCTAGGTGTGGTTGAATTGACAACTCAGCAGCTAATACTTGAGAGTATTCTTTGGCTCCCCTTGTGTCGAATCAATAAATTTGGGTTGAATACTTTACCCTCGAAAACTGTTGCGATCCCCTATACTTGTGGGTTATCAAGACTATTTTCTGGCGCCGTTGCCGGGGAGCATAGCTCTATTCTTTGAGTCACTTGGGATATATATCTGCTTATCATTATGAAGAACTTGAGAGATCCAAAAACCAAGATCTATCCCTCAACTACGAGAGGAGGTAAGGAACTACCATCTAGCTCTGCACTTGATTCACCTTCTGTATTGAGTAAGCTTGCGACACCTACACCTGCTTCTGCTATTCGTTCTGATATGTGGCATGTTATTGATGATGCCACTTCTGCTATGCATGATACTTATGATGAAACTACCTATATGCCTGATACTACTGGGCCACTTAGTGATTTTCTTGATGAACAACTTGCTAGGGCTAGAGAAATTGAAAATATTGAATCTGATGATACTGATGAAAGTGATGATGAAGAATCACTTGTTATTCCTAAGGGTTATGTTTTTGATCAAGAAGCTTCTTTCGCTATTTTAGCTTGCAAAAATAGAAATGAACTCAAAAGGTTATTAGCTAAATGGAATAAGCAATATCTAAATGCTAGAATGAAACCTGACCCTGCTTTTGCTACTTCACCTATCTTTGTTACTGATAAGGATTATGAATTCTCTGTTGATCCTGATATAATTACTTTGGTTGAATCTGATCCTTTTCATGGTTATGAATCTGAAACTATTGTGGCACATCTTACTAAGTTGAATGATATAGCCACCTTGTTCACTAAAGATGAGAGAACTCGTTATTTTTACATCCTTAAAATATTTCCATTCTCATTAAAGGGTGATGCTAAGATATGGTTTAATTCTCTTGATCCTGGTTGTGTGCGTAGTCCCCAGGATATGATTTATTACTTCTCTGCTAAATATTTCCCTGCTCATAAGAAACAAGCTGCTTTAAGGGATATATATAATTTTGTGCAAATTGAAGAAGAAAGTCTCCCACAAGCTTTGGGAAGGCTTCTCCAATTACTTAATGCTTTGCCTGATCATCCTCTTAAGAAAAATGAAATACTTGATATCTTCTATAATGGACTAACCGATGCCTCCAGAGATTACCTGGATAGTTGTGCTGGTTTTGTTTTCAGGGAAAGAACACCGAATGAAGCTGAAATTCTATTGAACAATATGTTGACAAGTGAAAATAATTGGACACCTCCGGAGCCAATTCCTGAGCCTATTCCTAAACCAACTCCGAAGAAGAGGGGTATTCTATTTTTCAGTCCTGGAGATATGCAAGAGGCAAAGAAATCTATGAAAGAAAAAGCTATTTAAGTTGAAGATGTTAAGAATTTACCTCCTATTAAAGAAATACACGGTCTTAATTTACCACCTGTTGAAGAAACATATAATCCAAATCCTTCTCCTATTGAAGAAACTCATGGTCTTGATAACCCAACACAGGTAGTAAAGGTAAACTCTCTCTACAGATATGATAAAGCTGAACTCCCATTTACTAAGTTTGCTAGCCCATGCTTAGATGAGTTTGATAAATTTATGGCTAAGCAAGAAGATTTTAATGCTTATTTTGGTAGACAATTGAAATACAATTCAAATATGCTTGAGCACTTGGGTGATTATATGGATAATATTAAAGGTGAACTTAAACTTATTAGTAAACATGCTTCTATGGTTACCACTCAAGTAGAACAAGTACTTAAAGCTCAAAATGATTTGCTCAATGAATTGAATAGTAAAGATAATGATAATGGTGTTAGAGTGGCTACTAGAACAGGTAAAATGACTCAGGAACCTTTGTATCCTGAAGGCCACCCTAAGAAAATTGAGCAAGATTCTCAGAGAAATAATATAGATGTACCTAGTTCTTCTAAAAAGAAGAAAAAGAAAAATGATAGGACTTTGCATGCTTCTAGTGATCCTATTGTTGAAACACCTGAGAATCCAAATGATATTTCTATTTCTGATGCTGAAACACAATCTGGTAATGAACCTGAAACTAGTAATAATGTTACTCATAATGTTCATAATGATCCTCAACCTAGTAATGGTAATGACATAGAAATTGAACCTGATGTTGATCTTGATAACCCACAATCAAAGAATCAACGTTATGATAAGAAAGACTTTGTTGCTAGGAAACATGGTAAAGAAAGAGAGCCTTGGGTTCAGAAACCCATGCCTTTTCCTCCCAAACCATCCAAGAAAAAGGATGATGAGGATTTTGAGCGCTTTGCTGAAATGATTACACCTATCTTTTTGCGTATGCGATTAACTGATATGCTCAACACCAATCCTTATCTAAGTACATGAAAGATATTATTACAAATAAAAGAAAGATACCGGAAGCTGAAATTTCCACCATGCTTGCTACTTATACTTTTAAGATTGGAATACCAAAGAAACTTGGAGATCCAGGAGTACCCACTATACCATGCTCTATTAAAAGAAATTATGTTAAAACTGCTTTATGTGATCTTGGAGCCGGTGTAAGTGTTATGCCTCTCTCTTTATATCGTAGACTTGATTTGAATAAGTTGACACCTACTGAAATATCATTGCAAATGGCTGATAAATCAACTGCTATACTTGTCGGTATTTGTGAGGATGTGCTTGTTGTAGTTGCAAACGTTACTATTTTAACGGACTTTGTTATTCTTGATATTCCCGGGGACGATGGTATGTCTATTATTCTTGGAAGACCCTTTTTGAATACTGCAGGGGCTGTTATTGATTGCACTAAAGGCAATGTCACTTTTCATGTTAATGGTAATGAGCATACGGTACACTTCCCGAGGAAACAACCTCAAGTTCATAGTATCAATTCTATTGGAAAAATTCCATCGATTATATTTCGAGGTTTTGAATTTCTTCTTCCTACTGTCAAGAAGAAATACGATATTCTTATTATTGGGTATGTGCATATCCCCGTTGAGGTAACATAGTGTTATTCGATATTTCTCCGGTTCCATGTTATTCAGAATGAGTTCGTTAACAAGACTTGATCAACCTTGTTAGTGGATTCCTTTTGATGATCATGAGATGGATGAAACTAGAAGGCACAACCTTCTGTACCCCACTTTTACTTTCTGTTATTTATATTAAATAAAATAAAAATAAATATTTTTCTGTCTGTTATCTGATTATCCGTGCAATATAAAAATACCTCGAAAATAAAAGTTCTCCAAATGCCCTAAAATTTAAATATGATTTTTTTTCTAGAATATTTGAGAATATTTGGCATTGAGAACACAGCAGGGGGTCAACCACCTGCCCACTAGGGTGGAGGGCGCGCCCCCTGCCTCGTGGGCCCATGGTGGTCCTCCTCCACTTATTCTTTCACCCACACACTCCTTCTTCCTCCCACAAACATGAATAACCAGCTCAAACCCGAGTCCAAGCTCGTTTTGCTGCCATTTTCGATCTCCTTGCTCAAAGCACCTCTCACAAAACTGCTTGGGGAGATTGTTCCTTGGTATGTGACTCCTCCATTGGTCCAATTAGTTTTTGTTCTAGTGCTTTATTCATTGCAAATTTTTGCTACTTAGGTGACCCTATTCTTGAGCTTGCATGTCACATTTATATGGTCAAAAGTAGTTTTGATGCATGATATAGGCCCTAGGCACTTGTAGGATTAGTTGCTATCAATATTATTGAGTTTGGTTTACTTTTATTTTGAAGCTACTAAAAATTTGCAGAATTTTTCAGAGGAAGAAATATGCTTAGGAAAATGTTCCAAGGTGGTTCTTCAAGGAAGCAAGGACCCAGGCTTGCAATGCATGATGCTGATGACAAGCCACCAAGAGACGCTCCAGTGTGTCCTTGTGAATGGCCTTCTGAGAACTTTATGGATTGAGTGGGAATTAAGGAAGAATTCAATGCATATTTGCGTAACGCTGATCTCGTGAGCTTCAAGGAAGAGAAGTACAGCCAGTATCACAACCTCGCCAATACCTTTGTGAGGAGGTTTGAATTTTCAACTTCACGTAATTCTCCAACTGTCATGTTTGATCTTTATGATAATTCCTATACTATGGACTTAGAGGATTTTACCACTACATGCAAAATTCCACAATGGGGTAGTAGAAGGGATCCTCGCAAATCTGAATTTAGAGATTTTCTTGCTACTATAACTGTGGGAGAATCTAGAGATATAACACAAGCTACCATAGGGAGCATTCACTTTCCAGCTATACATTACTTTGCTCTCTTCATAGGTAGATGCATTAATGGTAAGGATGAAGCATGTCACATGTGTGTCCCCGATCTCAGTACTCTTAGGAGTGTTGTGTTAGGAGACCAATCTTATAATTTGGGAGCCATTGTTGCACGTAGGTTGCATCTTAATAGATTTAATGGAGATTTCTTTGGAGGAATTTATGCAACCCGCATAGCTAATTTTCTTGGTGTAGCCATATGCGAAGACGATATTGAATTACCACCTGCTTACCTAGACTTTAATGCTATGGTTCACCACCAGTTTGTTGAGAGGAATGAATCACCTCTCCAGTATCGACTGATCTTTGACAGACGCCGTGCTATCCATATTACTCTCCCTGCTCCTGCCTTCTTTGATTATCAGGCAAGAGGAAGATATACCATTACCAGAGAGGAGGGAGATGAGTAAGAGAGGAGAGCGGAGGCCGCTCGTCACCATGCTGCAGCTCAGCAGGCGATAGCCGCTGCATCTCAGTACGACCCCAGCTATTATTGTGGATATCCGCCAGGCCAGCCGTGGCCATAGACCAACTTAGGCCAAAAGCCTAAGCCTGGGGGAGTACGTATTTCCCACCGACATCACATTTATGTTCACACACTCATTGCTAGATGTCGGTGCTCATACTTTTTCATTGTATCATCCATGCTAGTTTATTTCCCTTCTTATGCTTTCTTCTTGAGTGTTTAATAAACCTTAAGAAAAACCAAAAAAATTAGTTGTAGCTTTTAGTTAGTTTAATTTCCATGCTTATAGTAGTAATTAAAAAGAAAACCCAAAAATATTTCCTATTCTTCTTTTGCTTGTTGGGAGCTTTCCCGTGTAAATAGTTTTATTTCTTTTCTTTGGGGTCGATAGGAGAAGACCATGATTAAATTGTTGGAGTGGCTCTTATATGCATACTTGTTGATCTGACAAAAGATCCCATATTGCCCTGTCTTCACCTGTTTATTGAATGCTTGCAGATTCCAGCTTAGTCCAATGCATGTGCACTATTATTATTATTCATATCATTCGGTCGTGCAAGTGAAAGGCAATTATGATGATATATGATGGACTGGCTGAGATGAGAAAAGCTGGTATGAACTCGACCTCTTTTGTTTTTGTAAATATGATTAGTTCATCATTCCTGATTCAGCCTATTATGAATAAACATGTTTGCAATGACAATTAGAGATCATAGTTTCTTGTGCTATGCTTGATTAGCTATGAGTTATAATGGTTTACCTTGCGTGCCAACATTCTATTGAGATAGTTATGATGTGGTATGATAGGGTGGTATCCTCCTCTGAATGATTTAAGTGACTTGACTTGGCGCATGTTCATGTATGTAGTTGAAACAAAATCAACATAGCCTTCACGATATTTATGTTCATGGTGGATTATATCCTACTCATGCTTGCATTCGGTGTTGATTAATTTTAATGCATGTTAATAATGGTTGTCGCTCTCTAGCTGGTCGCTTCCTAGTCTTTTGCTTGCCTTCACCTGTACTAAGCGGGAATACTGCTTGTGCATCCAAACTCCTTAAACCCCAAAGTTATTCCATACGAGTCCACCATACCTACCTATATACGGTATCTACCTGTCGTTCCAAGTAAATTTGTATGTGACAAACTCTAAACCTTCAAATAAATATCCTGTTTTGTATGCTCGAATAGCTCATGTATCAACTAGGGATGTCTGTATCTTCCATGTTAGGCGGGTTATTCTCAAGAGGAGTGGACCCCGCTCTTCACTCACGAGATAAATGGTTGGTCACCGAGATGCCCAGTCCCATGCTTTATGCAAACTAAATCAAAATAATTGCACAAAAAAACTCCCCCTGGGACTCTTGTTAGTTGGAGGCACTCGTTGTTTCGAGCAAGCCATGGATTGATGCTTGTTGGTGCAAGGGGAGTATAAACTTTACCATTCTGTTTGGGAACCGCCTATAATGTGTGTAGCATGGAAGATATCGCCATCTCTTGGTTGTTATGTTGACAATGAAAGTATACCGCTCAAAATATTATTCACCTTTATTTCAAAACCGAGCTCTGGCACCTCTACAAATCCCTGCTTCCCTCTGCGAAGGGCCTATCTATTTACTTTTATGTTGAGTCATCATCCTCTTATTAAAAAGCACCAATTGGAGACCACCGCTGTCATTTGCATTCATTACTGTTAGTTTACATTGATTATGACTTGACCGGATCTCTTTTACCATGAATTACAATGTCTAGTCAGTCCTTGGTCTTTAAAGGTGCTCTACATTTATGTTTTGCTGTCTCAGAAAGGGCTAGCGAGATACCATCTTGTTATATCATATTATGGTTGTTTTGAGAAAGTGTTGTCATCCGAGATTTATTATTATTGCTTGCTAGTTGATTATGCTATTGATATGAGTAAACTTGAGACCTGAGCGTTATTGCAAATGTGGTTAGTTATAATCTTTGCTGAAAACTTGAAAGCTGGCTTTACATATTTACAACAACAAGAGCAAACAGAGTTTGTAAAAGTTTTTTCTTTATCACTTTCAGTTTATCAACTGAATTGCTTGAGGACAAGCAAAGGTTTAAGCTTGGGGGAGTTGATACGTCTCCGTCGTATCTACTTTTCCAAACACTTTTTCCCTTGTTTTGGACCCTAACTTGCATGATTTGAATTGAACTAACCTGGACTGGCGTTGTTTTCAGCAGAATTACCATGGTGTTATTTATGTGCAGAAACAAATGTTCTCAGAATGACCTGAAACTTCACGGAGCAACTTTTTAGAAAATATGAAAAATACCTGCAAAAGATGAAGGCCAGGGGGCCCACCACCTCTCCACGAGGGTGGGGGCGCGCCTGCCCCCCTAGGGCGCGCCCCCTACCTCGTGGGTCCCCTGTTGCCTCTCTGACTCCAACTCCATATATTGTGTTTCAGGGAGAAAAAATCAGAGAAAAGAATTCATCGTGTTTTACGATACGGAGCCGCCGCCAAGCCCTAAAACCTCTCAGGGGGGCTGATCTGGAGTCCGTTCGGGGCTCCGGAGAGGGGAATCCGTCGCCATCGTCATCATCAACCATCCTCCATCACCAATTTCATGATGCTCACCGCCATGCGTGAGTAATTCCATCGTAGGCTTGCTGGACGGTGATGGGTTGGATGGGATCTATCATGTAATTGAGTTTGTTTTGTTAGGGTTTGATCCCTAGTATCCACTATGTTCTGAGATTGATGTTGCTATGACTTTGCTATGCTTAATGCTTGTCACTAGGGCCCGAGTGCCATGATTTCAGATCTGAACCTATTATGTTTTCATCAATATATGAGTGTTCTTGATCCTATCTTGCAAGTCTATAGTCACCTATTATGTGTTATGATCCGTTAACTCCGAAGTGACAATAATCGGGATACTTACCGGTGATGACCGTAGTTTGAGGAGTTCATGTATTCACTATGTGTTAATGCTTTGTTCCGGTTATCTATTAAAAGGAGGCCTTAACATCCCTTAGTTTTCGTAAGGACCCCGCTGCCACGGGAGGGTAGGACAAAAGATGTCATGCAAGTTCTTTTCCATAAGCACGTATGACTATATTCGGAATACATGCCTACATTATATCAATGAACTGGAGCTAGTTCTATGTCACCCTAGGTTCTGACTGTTACATGATGAACCGCATCTGGCATAATTCTCCATCACTGATCCTTTGCCTACAAGCTTTCCATATATTGTTCTTCGCTTATTTACTCTCCCGTTGCTATTTCTATCATCACTACAAAATACCAAAAACATTACTTTTACTATTGTTACCTTTTGCTACTGTTACCACTACTATCATATTACTTTGCTACTAAATACTTTGCTGCAGATGCTGGGGAACGTAGTAATTTCAAAAAAATTCCTACGCACGCGCAAGATCTTGGTGATGCACAGCAACGAGAGGGGAGAGTGTTGTCTACGTGCCCTCGTAGACCGGAAGCGGAAGCGTTATAACAATGCGGTTGATGTAGTGGTGCGTCTTCACGGCCCGATCGATCAAGCACCGAAACTACGGCACCTCCGAGTTTTTGCACACGTTCAGCTCGATGACGATCCCCGGACTCCGATCCAGCAAAGTGTCGGGGATGAGTTCCGTCAGCACGACGGTGTGGTGACAATCTTGATGTTCTACCGTTGCAGGGCTTCGCCTAAGCACCACTACAATATTATCGAGGATTATGGTGGAGGGGGGCACCGCACACGGCTAAGAGATCAATGATCAATTGTTATGTCTCTGGGGTGCCCCCTGCCCCCGTATATAAAGGAGTGGAGGCGGGGGCCGGCCAAGGAGGGTGGCGCGCCCAAGGGGGGGAGTCCAACTCCCACTGGGAGTAGGACTCCCCTTTTTCCTATTAGGAGTAGGAGAGGGAAGGAAGAGGAAGGAGGAAGGAAAGGGGGGCCGACCCCCTTCCCAATTCGGATTGGGCTTGGGGGGCGCGCCCCCTCCCTTGCTCCTTTCACATCCTTTCCACTAAGGCCCAATAAGGCCCATATACCTCCCGAGGGGTTCCGATAACCTCCCGGTGATCCGGTATTGTCACAATCTTACCCGGAACCTTTCTGGTGTCCAAATATAGTCGTCCAATATATCGATCTTTATGTCTCGACCATTTCGAGACTCCTCGTCAAGTCCGTGATCACATCCGGGACTCCGAACAACCTTCGGTACATCAAAATATATAAACTCATAATGAAACTGTCATCGTAACGTTAAGCGTGCGGACCCTACGGGTTCGAGAACAATGTAGACATGACCGAGACACGTCTCCGGTCAATAACCAATAGCGGAACCTGGATGCTCATATTGGCTCCTACATATTCTATGAAGATCTTTATCGGTCAGACCGCATAACAACATACGTTGTTCCCTTTGTCATCGGTATGTTACTTGCCCGAGATTCGATCATCGGTATCTCAATACCTAGTTCAATCTCGTTACCGGCAAGTCTCTTTACTCGTTCCATAATACATCATCTTGCAACTAACTTATTAGTTGCATTGCTTGCAAGGCTTAAGTGATGTGTATTACCGAGAGGGCCTAGAGATACCTCTCCGACAATCGGAGCGACAAATCCTAATCTCGAAATACGCCAACCCAACATGTACCTTTGGAGACACCTGTAGAGCACCTTTATAATCACCTAGTTACGTTGTGACGTTTGGTAGCACACAAAGTGTTCCTCCGGTAAACGGGAGTTGCATAATCTCATAGTCATGAAGAAAGCAATAGCAACATACTAAACGATCGGGTGCTAAGCAAATGGAATGGGTCATGTCAATCACATCATTCTCCTAATGATGTGATCCCGTTAATCAAATGACTACTCATGTCTATGGTTAGGAAACATAACCATCTTCGATTAAAGAGCTAGTCAAGTAGAGGCATACTAGTGACACTTTATTTGTCTATGTATTCACACAAGTATTACGTTTCCGGTTAATACAATTCTAGCATGAATAATAAACATTTATCATGATATAAGGAAATAAATAATAACTTTATTATTGCCTCTAGGGCATATTTCCTTCAGTCTCCCACTTGCACTAGAGTCAATAATCTAGATTACATAGTAATGATTCTAACACCCGTGGAGCCTTGGTGTTGATCATGTTTTGCTCGTGGAAGAGGCTTAGTCAATGGGTCTGCTACATTCAGATCCGTATGTATCTTGCAAATCTCTATGTCTCCCACCTAGACTAGATCCCGGATGGAATTGAAGCGTCTCTTGATGTGCTTGGTTCTCTTGTGAAATCTGGATTCCTTTGCCAAGGCAATTGCACCAGTATTGTCACAAAAGATTTTCATTGGACCCGATGCACTAGGTATGACACCTAGATCGGATATGAACTCCTCCATCCAGACTCCTTCGTTTGCTGCTTCCGAAGCAGCTATGTACTCCACTTCACATGTAGATCCCGCCACGACGCTTTGTTTTGAACTACACCAGCTGACAGCTCCACCGTTTAATGTAAATACATATCCGGTTTGCAATTTAGAATCGTCCGGATCAGTGTCAAAGCTTGCATCAATGTAACCATTTACGATGAGCTCTTTGTCACCTCCATATACGAGAAACATATCCTTAGTCCTTTTTAGGTATTTCAGGATGTTCTTGACCACTGTCCAATGATCCACTCCTGGATTACTTTGGTACCCCCCTGCTAGACTTATAGCAAGGCACACATCAGATCTGGTACATAGCATTGCATACATGATAGAGCCTATGGCTGAAGCATAGGGAACATCTTTCATTTTCTCTCTATCTTCTGCAGTGGTCGGGCATTGAGTCTTACTCAACTTCACACCTTGTAACACAGGCAAGAATCCTTTCTTTGCTTGATCCATTTTGAACTTCTTCAAAACTTTGTCAAGGTATGTGCTTTGTGGAAGTCCAATTAAGCATCTTGATCTATCTCTATAGATCTTAACGCCCAATATGTAAGCAGCTTCACCGAGGTCTTTCATTGAAAAACTCTTATTCAAGTATCCCTTTATGCTATCCAGAAATTCTATATCATTTCCGATTAGCAATATGTCATCCACATATAATATCAGAAATGCTACAAAGCTCCCACTCACTTTCTTGTAAATACAGGCTTCTCCAAAAGTCTGTACAAAACCAAATGCTTTGATCACACTATCAAAGCGTTTATTCCAACTCCTAGATGCTTGCACCAGTCCATAAATGGATCGCTAGAGCTTGCACACTTTGTTCGCTCCTTTTGGATCGACAAAACCTTCCGGCTGCATCATATACAACTCTTCTTCCAGAAATCCATTCAGGAATGCAGTTTTGACATCCATCTGCCAAATTTCATAATCATAAAATGCGGCAATTGCTAACATGATTCGGACAGACTTAAGCATCGCTACGGGTGAGAAGGTCTCATCGTAGTCAATTCCTTGAACTTGTCGAAAACCTTTTGCGACAAGTCGAGCTTTGTAGATAGTAACATTACCGTCAGCTTCAGTCTTCTTCTTGAAGATCCATTTATTTTCAATGCCGATCATTGGGCAAGTCAACCAAAGTCCACACTTTGTTCTCATACATGGATCCCATCTTAGATTTCATGGCTTCAAGCCATTTTACGGAATCTGGGTTCACCATTGCTTCTTCATAGTTTGTAGGTTCATCATGCTCTAGTAGCGTGACTTCCAGAACAGGATTATCGTACCACTCTAGTGTGGATCTTACTCTGGTTGATCTACGAGGTTCAGTAGTAACTTGTTCTAAAGTTTCATGACCATCATCATTAGCTTCCTCACTAATTGGTGTAGGTGTCACAGAAACCAGTTTCTGTGATGTACTACTTTCCAATAAGGGAGCAGGTACAGTTACCTCATCAAGTTCTACTTTCCTCCCACTCACTTCTTTCGAGAGAAACTTCTTCTCTAGAAAGGATCCATTCTTAGCAATAAATGTCTTGCCTTCGGATCTGTGATAGAAGGTGTACCCAACAGTCTCCTTCGGGTATCCTATGAAGACACATTTCTCCGATTTGGGTTCGAGCTTATCAGGTTGAAGCTTTTTCACATAAGCATCGCAGCCCCAAACTTTCAGAAACGACAACTTTGGTTTCTTGCTAAACCATAGTTCATAAGGCGTCGTCTCAACGGATTTAGATGGTGCCCTATTTAACGTGAATGCGGCCGTCTCTAGAGCGTATCCCCAAAACGATAGCGGTAAATCGGTAAGAGACATCATAGATCGCACCATATCTAGTAAAGTACGATTACGACGTTCGGACACACCATTACGCTGTGGTGTTCCAGGTGGCGTGAGTTGCGAAACTATTCCACAATTTTTTAAATGTATACCAAACTCGTAACTCAAATATTCTCCTCCACGATCAGATCGTAGAAACTTTAATTTCTTGTTATGATGATTTTCAACTTCACTCTGAAATTCTTTGAACTTTTCAAATGTTTCAGACTTATGTTTCATTAAGTAGATATACCCATATCTACTTAAATCATCTGTGAAGGTGAGAAAATAATGATATCCGCCATGAGCTTCAATATTCATTGGACCACATACATCTGTATGTATGATTTCCAACAAACCTGTTGCTCTCTCCATAGTACCAGAGAATGGTGTTTTAGTCATCTTGCCCATGAGGCACGGTTCGCAAGTACCAAGTGATTCATAATCAAGTGGTTCCAAAAGTCCATCAGTATGGAGTTTCTTCATGCGCTTTACACCGATATGACCTAAACAGTAGCGCCACAAATAAGTTGCACTATCATTATCAACTCTGCATCTTTTGGCTTCAACATTATGAATATGTGTATCACTACTATCGAGATTCATCAAAAATAGACCACTCTTCAAGGGTGCATGACCATAAAAGATATTACTCATATAAATAGAACAACCATTATTCTCTGATTTAAATGAATAACCGTCTCGCATCAAACAAGATCCAGATATAATGTTCATGCTCAACGCTGGCACCAAATAACAATTATTTAGGTCTAATACTAATCCCGATGGTTGATGTAGAGGTAGCGTGCCGACCGCGATCACATCGACTTTGGAACCATTTCCCACGCGCATCGTCACCTCGTCCTTCGCCAGTGTTCGCTTAATCCGTAGTCCCTGTTTTGAGTTGCAAATATTAGCAACAGAAGCAGTATCAAATACCCAGGTGCTACTGCGAGCTCTAGTAAGGTACACATCAATAACATGTATATCACATATACCTTTGTTCACCTTGCCATCCTTCTTATCCGCCAAATACTTAGGGCAGTTCCGCTTCCAGTGACCAGTCTGCTTGCAGTAGAAGCACTCAGTTTCAGGCTTAGGTCCAGACTTGGGTATCTTCTCCTAAGCAGCAACTTGCTTGCTGTTCTTCTTGAAGTTCCCCTTCTTCTTCCCCTTGACCTTTTTCTTGAAACTAGTGGTCTTGTTGACCATCAACACTTGATGCTCCTTCTTGATTTCTACCTCTGTAGCTTTTAGCATTGCGAAGATCTTGGGAATTGTCTTATCCATCCCTTGCATATTATAGTTCATCACGAAGCTCTTGTAGCTAGGTGAAAGTGATTGGAGAATTCTGTCAATGACGCAATCATCCGGAAGATTAACTCCCAGTTGAATCAAGTGATTATTATACCCAGACATTTTGAGTATATGCTCACTGACAGAACTGTTCTCCTCCATCTTGCAGCTATAGAACTAATTGGAGACTTCATATCTCTCAATCCGGGCATTTGCTTGAAATATTAGCTTCAATTCCTGGAACATCTCATATGCTCCATGACGTTCAAAACGTTGTTGAACACCCGGTTCTAAGCCGCAAAGCATGGCACATTGAACTATCGAGTAGTCATCAGCTTTGCTCTGCCAGACGTTCTTAACATCGCCAGTTGCATCAGCAGCAGGCCTGGCACCCAGCGGTGCTTCCAAGACGTAATTCTTCTATGCAGCAATGAGGATAATCCTCAAGTTACGGACCCAGTCCGTATAATTGCTACCATCATCTTTCAACTTTGCTTTCTCAAGGAACACATTAAAATTGAACAGAACAACAGCACGGGCCATCTATCTACAATCAAACATAAACAAGCAAGATACTATCAGGTACTAAGTTCATGATAAATTTAAGTTCAATTAATCATATTACTTAAGAACTCCCACTTAGGAAGACATCCCTCTAATCTTCTAAGTAATCACGTGATCCAAATCAACTAAACCATAACCGATCATCACGTGAAATGGAGTTAGTTTTCAATGGTGAACATCACTATGTTGATCATATCTACTATATGATTCATGCTCGACCTTTCAGTCTCAGTGTTTCGAGGCCATATCTGCATATGCTAGGCTCCTCAAGTTTAACCTGAGTATTCCGCATGTGCAAAACTGGCTTGCACCCATTGTAGATGGACGTAGAGCTTATCACACCCGATCATCACGTGGTGTCTGGGCACGACGAACTTTGGCAACGGTGCATACTCAGGGAGAACACTTTTATCTTGAAATTTAGTGAGAGATCATCTTATAATGCTACCGTCAATCAAAGCAAGATAAGATGCATAAAAGATAAACATCACATGCAATCAATATAAGTGATATGATATGGCCATCATCATCTTGTGCTTGTGATCTCCATCTCCGAAGCATCGTCATGATCACCATCGTCACCGGCGCGACACCTTGATCTCCATCGTAGCTTCATTGTCGTCTCGCCAATCTTATGCTTCTACGACTATCGCTACCGCTTAGTGATAAAGTAAAGCATTACAGGGCGATTGCATTGCATACAATAAAGCGACAACCATATGGCTCCTGCCAGTTGCCGATAACTTGGTTACAAAACATGATCATCTCGTACAATAAAAATTAGCATCATGCCTTGACCATATCACATCACAACATGCCCTGCAAAAACAAGTTAGACGTCCTCTACTTTGTTTGTTGCAAGTTTTACGTGGCTGCTACGGGCTTAGCAAGAACCAATCTTACCTACGCATCAAAAACCACAACGATAGTTTGTCAAGTTGGTGTTGTTTTAACCTTCGCAAGGACTGGGCGTAGCCACACTCGGTTCAACTAAAGTTGGAGAAACTGACACCCGCCAGCCACATGTGTGCAAAGCACGTCGGTAGAACCAGTCTCGCGTAAGCGTACGCGTAATGTCGGTCCGGGCCGCTTCATCCAACAATACCACCGAACCAAAGTATGACATGCTGGTAAGCAGTATGACTTATATCGCCCACAAGTCACTTGTGTTCTACTCATGCATATAACATCAACACATAAAACCTAGGCTCGGATGCCACTGTTGGGGAACGTAGTAATTTCAAAAAATTCCTATGCACACGCAAGATCATGGTGATGCACAACAACGAGAGGGGAGAGTGTTGTCTACGTACCCTCGTAGACCGGAAGCGGAAGCGTTATAACAACGCGGTTGATGTAGTCGTACGTCTTCACGGCCCGACCGATCAAGCACCGAAACTATGGCACCTCCGAGTTTTTGCACACATTCAGCTCGATGACGATCCCCGGACTCCGATCCAGCAAAGTGTCGGGGATGAGTTCCGTCAGCACGACGGCGTGGTGACGATCTTGATGTTCTACCGTCGCAGGGCTTCGCCTAAGCACCGCTACAATATTATCGAGGATTATGGTGGAGGGGGGCCGCACACGGCTAAGAGATCAATAATCAATTGTTATGTCTCTGGGGTGCCCCCTGCCCCCGTATATAAAGGAGTGGAGGAGGGGGCCGGCCAAGGAGGGTGGCGCGCCCAAGGGGGGGAGTAGGACTCCCCTTTTTCCTATTAGGAGTAGGAGAGGGAAGGAAGAGGAAGGAGGGAGGAAGGAAAGGGGGGCCGGCCCCCTTCCCAATTCGGATTGGGCTTGGGGGGGCCTCCCTTGCTCCTTTCCCCTCCTTTCCACTAAGGCCCAATAAGGCCCATATACCTCCCGGGGGGTTCCGATAACCTCCCGGTGATCTGGTATTGTCCCAATCTTACCCGGAACCTTTCCGGTGTCCAAATATAGTCGTCCAATATATCGATCTTTATGTCTCGACCATTTTGAGACTCCTCGTCAAGTCCGTGATCACATCCGGGACTCCGAACAACCTTCGGTACATCAAAATATATAAACTCATAATGAAACTATCATCGTAACGTTAAGCGTGTGGACCCTACGGGTTCGAGAACAATGTATACATGACCGAGACACGTCTCCGGTCAATAACCAATAGCGGAACCTAGATGCTCATATTGGCTCCTACATATTCTACGAAGATCTTTATCGGTCAGACCACATAACAACATAAGTTGTTCCCTTTGTCATCAGTATGTTACTTGCCCGAGATTCGATCGTCGGTATCTCAATACCTAGTTCAATCTCGTTACCGGCAAGTCTCTTTACTCGTTCCATAATACATCATCTTGCAACTAACTTATTAGTTGCATTGCTTGCAAGGCTTAAGTGATGTGTATTACCGAGAGGGCCCAGAGATACCTCTCCGACAATCGGAGCGACAAATCCTAATCTCGAAATACGCCAACCCAACATGTACCTTTGGAGACACCTGTAGAGCACCTTTATAATCACCCAATTACGTTGTGACATTTGGTAGCACACAAAGTGTTCCTCCGGTAAACGGGAGTTGCATAATCTCATAGTCATAGGAACATGTATAAGTCATGAAGAAAGCAATAGCAACATACTAAACGATCAGGTGCTAAGCTAATGGAATGGGTCATGTCAATCACATCATTCTCCTAATGATGTGATCCCGTTAATCAAATGACAACTCATGTCTATGGTTAGGAAACATAACCATCTTCGATTAATGAGCTAGTCAAGTAGAGGCATACTAGTGACACTTTGTTTGTCTATGTATTCACACAAGTATTACGTTTCTGGTTAATACAATTCTAGCATGAATAATAAACATTTATCATGATATAAGGAAATAAATAATAACTTTATTATTGCCTCTAGGGCATATTTCCTTCAGCAGATACTAAGTTTCCAAGTGTGGTTGAATTGACAACTCAGCTGCTAATACTTGAGAGTATTCTTTGGCTCCCCTTGTGTCCAATCAATAAATTTGGGTTGAATACTTTGCCCTCGAAAACTGTTGTGATCCCCTATACTTGTGGGTTATCACCTACCTTACTTCCGAAGACAATAACCAGTGCTTATATATTGTAGTCCGGATCGTAGCCCATCTCGACAGAGTTCGTCTTCAGGGGATCTTCTTCCGGAGATGATGGAGAGCGAAGCGCCTCCCCTCGACACCCCGCCTCACGAAGCGGGCGACCTTGAAGTGTCGTCGCGAAGGGTATCTCTGGATCCACTAAGGCCGGAGGATAACCCTTTGGCTACCCGGGATTCCCAGTATCCGGCTCTTAAAGAGAGCGACGGCAAGGGTCCGTACAGTGTGCGGTCGGACGTGTTGAAGGATCTTCTGTGGCAAGCGGCCGTCTCAGAAGCGCATCGTACGCTAATGGGTACGGTAATTGAAAGGATTTCATCTGCTGAAAGCGGTTTGCATGAAGCTTTTATGAGTCTGCTGAAAGGCTTCGAGGTACGTGAAATAGTGTATGTTTTTGATAGTACCGCATACATTAGGTGTGCCCTATGCAGATAGTAGCCCCTGAGACTCTGGTTGTCGTTGAAAACGGCGGCAAACAGAGGATCATAGTCCTAGGTAATAATTAGACCGCCTTTATGTGCAGGTGGCTGAAGCTCCGGTGGCTAGCCAGACTGATGGGTTTGCTAAGCTAAAGCGGCAACTTGATGCGGCAGACGCCGACATCGTGCTTGTCAACAAGCGGCTTGACGAGGCATAGGGTGAGTGATTTCTCTGGTGATCGTCACATAATAATAGTAGCATGATGCCAGTATCTTTAATATGTTGTGTGATTGCAGATGGAGCTGCCACCGTGGAGACCCTTCAGGCAGAGCTTGCCAGAGCCAAGGAGCAAGCCAGGAGTAGCAATGCGGCCGCTTTAAAGGCGGCCGAAGAGTTAAGGGCCAAACAGGCCGCGCATTGCGAGAGCAAGGAAAAAATAGCCAAGATGGTTGTAGAGTTAAAAGATGCCGCTGACTGTTACCAGCTTCTTGAAGAAGAAAACCGGGCGAAGGCGACGCACCTGGAGAAGGCCCTGGTGGCTGCCAAGGAAGCCCGCTCCAAAATTAGAGCGACGAAGGAGGAGCTGAATCAAGCTGCAGATATCGTGTCTGGGAAGCCCTTCTTGTTGCGGACTAAGTTCGGAGATCCGAAGTATGCTCCTCTGGACCGGCTATGGAGTTCTGCGGACTCCTACATGGATCTGGCTGCAAGTGCTGCTGATGTGGCCGAGTACTTCAAGGATCAGAAAGGTCCCGAAGTGGAAAAGCTGTTCTGGTCACAATTTCACGCTCCAGTCCGTCCGCTGCTGTTGAATGAGCGATTGGCTGAGTGGGCCGAGCTCCATAGGTTGTCCGGACTTGCCATGAGGTCCGTTGTGGATCACCTGTGGCTGGGAGGGCCCAGGCCGAATAGCTACTTTAGTTTAGTGCAACAATTCCTTGGTGTTGTGCCACGCATCGATGCTGTAAATAGATCGGCGTGCATAGAGGGTGCGCGGATGGCCTTTGCCCGTGTCAAGACATACTGGGCGGAGATGGAGGCCACCACTGTTGCGACACAGGGTTCGACCGTAGGCCGAGTTGTAGAATCGAAAGTATGTCTAGAGGGGGGTGATTAGACTACTTGACCAAATAAAAATCTAGTCTTTTCCCAATTTTAGTTCTTGGCAGATTTTAGCTATCTTAGCACAAGTCAAGCAATCTCCACACAATTCAAGCAAGCATGCAAAAGAGTATATGAGCAGCGGAAAGTAAAGCATGCAACTTGCAAGAATGTAAAGGAAGGGTTTGGAGGATTCAAACGCAATTGGAGACACGGATGTTTTGTCGTGGTTCCGATAGGTGGTGCTATCATACATCCACGTTGATGGAGACTTCAACCCACGGAGGGTAACGGTTGCGCGAGTCCACGAAGGGCTCCACCCACGAAGGGTCCACGAAGAAGCAACCTTGTCTATTCCATCACGGTCGTCGTCCACGAAGAACTTGCCTCACTAGCGGTAGATCTTCACGAAGTAGGCGATCTCTTTGCCCTTACAAACTCCTTAGTTCAACTCCACAATCTTGTCGGAGGCTCCCAAGTGACACCTAGCCAATCTAGGAGACACCACTCTCCAAGAAGTAACAAATGGTGTGATGATGATGAACTCCTTGCTCTTGTGCTTCAAATGATAGTCTCCCCAACACTCAACTCTCTTTCACAGGATTTGGATTTGGTGGAAAGAAGATTTGAGTGGAAAGCAACTTGGGGAAGGCTAGAGATCAAGATTCATATGGTTGGAATGGAATATCTTGACCTCAACACAAGTGTAGGTGGTTCTCTCTCAGAAAATGTGTATCGGAAGTGTAGGTGTGTTCTGATGGCTCTCCCCACAAATGAAGAGTGGGTGGAGGGGTATATATAGCCTCCACACAGAATCTAACCGTTACACACAATTTGCCAAACTCGGTGGGACCGAATGGTTAAACTCGGTCGGACCGATTCAGCAAACCTAGTGACCGTTAGGGTTTTCGGTGGGACTGAGATGCAACTTGGTAGGACCGATATGGTTAGGGTTAGGGCATAACGTAATCTCGGTGTGACCGATTACACAAACTCGGTGGGACCGATTTTGGTAATAAGCTAACCAGAGAGTTGGTCAGGTAAACTCGGTGGGGCCGATTCACTCATCTCGATGGGACCGAAATGTTACAAAAGGGAAACAGAGAGTTTACATTGCAATCTCGATGGGACCGATCGCTCATCTCGGTAAGACCGAAACGTTACGAAGGGAAACAAAGAGATTACAATCCCATCTCGGTGAGACCGAGATCCCTATCGGTGAGACCGATTTGCCTAGGGTTTGTGGCAGTGGCTATGGCATTTGAAACTCGGTGGCGCCGGATAGAAAGAATCGGTGGGGCCGAGTTTGACTTTTGGTTTAGGTCATATGTGGATGTGGGAAGGTAGTTGAGGGTTTTGGAGCATATCACTAAGCATTTTGAGCAAGTAAGCCATTAAGCAACACCTCATCCCTCCTTGATAGTATTGGCTTTTCCTATAGACTCAATGTGATCTTGGATCACTAAAATATAAAATGGAGAGTCTTGAGCTTCAAGCTTGAGCCAAACTTTTTGTCCTTAGGATTTTGAGGGATCCACTTTCCTCATCCATGCCATGCCATTCATTGAGCTTTTCCTGAAATATTAATCTTGGGATAATGTTAGCTCAATGAGCTATATGTTGTTAGGAATTACCAAAACCACCCAGGGATAGTTGCACTTTCACGAGTGGCTGCCGAGCACTACTTTGAAGAAGTTCTTGAAGGCGCTCGTTCGATAGAGGCTCAGTGCTCGAAGAATATTATGTTCTAGTGACATGTATTCCCATTGTAAAAACAATGTTTTATTGAATTATCAAGGCTGTATTTATACTTTTGCCCCAAAGTACTATGATGCCTCCTGTGCGGCCGTTTATGTATATATGTATATAACCTAAAAGTTTGCAGTCGTCGGCTTCCGCCCCCACGCATATAATGCAGGGGTGTTCACAAAAAATGCATATCCACACTTGATCCAACGTCTTGGTCCGTTAAGGAGGTGATAGCGCAGCGAACGAGGCAATCGTACTATATTGCTTTAACACTTTCACTTAGCCATAGGAGTTTGACATTGGGGCTACAATATAGCCCCTGGTACTTCTGCGCTCGTCCGAATACGGGGCGCGTATGTACATGACCGGGAAACGGCCCTTCGTTAATGCGGAGGAATCCCGAAGATTCCGATGAGTCATCAAGTGGTTGACCAGTCTCTCGCTATATCATGACTGTCAGTTTTCGGCTTTCTCTACTGAGGTGCTGATCCGGATGAACCAGGGCACAATCACAGTAGTTCTCCCAGTGCTACCTTAGTCGATATAACGGAACATAAGGTACCAAAACGTGGGAGCCGGGCGAACCCAACATTTGACCAAAGAAATGATTCGGAGCTCATGCATATAGGGCCAAACTCGTGACGCCGAACATTCCCTAAGGTGTGCGGTCTTTATAACATATACCGGGCTAAACAATGCCGTTAAAAAGAAACCCCATGTGTCCAGGTACGTGCAAAATCCTGGCGTGGCCACATGCCAATAACGCCAGCATCCTTCTCGGTTATGCGGAGTATCCGAAGGATATGAGCAACAAGAGACAGCAAAAAAGGTTTACACAGGGTCTTAATCTAAAAAGAAACCTTTGGGCGGGTCCCTGCTGCACGTCTGCGCTTGTGTCTCCGTTGTGCCGTGTCCTGGACGGGTGTAGCACGATTATCATCTGTAAAAGGAAAGAACTTAGGTGAAAGTTGTCGTGCCAAAAAAGGAAGAATTGGTTATTATCAATGAACTATCAAAATTCAGGAGAAGTCAAGTTGAGCCGGGCTGGCCCTGATTACACACGGGGAGCCCCTAGTACCTTTTATGAGGGTTTGATCATCAAACCCGTCTCATGTAAATGTGATGGGACGCAGGACTCGTCTAATTGTGTCCGTGGTCTTAACGACCTGCCATTTTTTTGGTTTGTGAGGCCGTCTAGTTTGCGGTTGTTAGAGCCGCCGCGTCCTCTTCCGTATGTGAAAAATGTTCGGCATTTCCACTAACTGTGATGATGCCATGTGGACCGGGCATCTTGAGCTTGAGAAAAGCGTAATGCGGTATTGCATTAAAACGAGCAAAAGCCGCCCTTCCGAGTAGTGCTTGATAATCACTTCGGAATGGAGCGATGTGAAAAGTTAACGTTTCACTTCGGAAGTTATCGGGAGAACCGAATACCACCTCTAGTAGTAGAGAGCCCGTACAGCGGGCCTCTTGGCCTAGTATTACTCCCTTGAAGGTAGTATTATTGTGGCTTATTTGTGTCGGGTCTATCCCCATTTTGCAGACTGTGTCCTGATATATCAGATTTAGATCACTGCCATCGTCCATGAGGACTCGTGTGAAATGGTACCCATTTATGATTGGGTCTAACACCAAGGCCGTCAGTCCTTCGCGCTGGATATATGTATCGTGATCCCTACGATCAAAAGTGATCGGGCAGGCCAACCAGGGGTTGAACCTAGGGGTGACGGGCTCTATGGCTCGTGTGCATCGGAGTGCATGATTGCTTCTCCTCTGGCGGGAACTTTTCGTGTCCTCCGGTGCTTTGCTGGTGAGGTTCATCCTCGTCTTCGCTTGGTGTCTCTTCCCCTTTGTGTTCGGAGTTTAGCTTACCGGCCTGCTTGAAGACCCAACATTCTCTGTGGGTAAGATTTGCAGGTTTGTTTGGGGTGCCGTGAATCTGACAGAGTTTTTCAAGAATTTTGTTTAGGCCAGATTGTCCTTCTCTGCTGCCTTTGAAAGGCTTTTTCTGCTGACCTGGTCGGGAGCCCCTGAATCCGGCGTTTACCGCCGTGTTATCTGGGCTACCTTCTTTATTTAGACGCTTGTTTTTGTTGCGTCATGGTTTACCATTGCCATCCCTAACTTCGGATGTGCTTGGGTCGCTCGTGCTGCTACAGGCCAACCAGTTGTCCTCGCCCGCACAAAAGCAGGTCATGAGGCTTGTTAGGGCTGCCATCGTTCTCGGTTTTTCTTGGTTGAGGTGTCTGGCGAGCCATTCGTCTCGGACGTTGTGTTTAAAAGCTGCCAAGGCTTCGGCGTTCGGACAGTCGACGATTTGGCTCTTCTTGGTGAGGAACCTATTCCAAAGCTTTCGGGCGGACTCTTCGGACTGTTGGACTATATGACTTAACTCATCTGCATCTGGAGGTCGGACATAAGTCCCTTGAAAATTGGCCTGGAAAGCGTCCTCGGGGTCCTCCCAACTTCCAATTGAGTTTTCGGGGAGGCTTTTCAGCCAGTGCCGAGCTGGCCCTTTAAGCTTGAGGGGTAAGTATTTAATGGCATGGAGATCGTCTCCACGAGCCATATGAATATGGAGGATGAAGTCCTCTATCCAGACTCCAGGGTCTGTGGTCCCGTCGTATGCCTCTATGTTCACCGGTTTGAATCCCTCTGAGAATTCATGATCCAGCACTTCATCGGTGAAACATAGGGGGTGTGCGGCACCCCTATATTGGGATGTGCCATGGTGTTCGGACGGTTGTAGTATTCGGTTTTGGTTTTTTACCGGAGCGCGCTTTCTAGATCCGTAGATGGATCTGGTCGCGCCGGATTTTTTGCGCAAGTTCTCACGTAGATCGTGTGTTGACTTATGCGCGAACTTGTTAGCCACTCTATCGCGCTCACAAGGTGGTGGATCCGACCGGTTGGCCGTATCATTCTTCGGCTGTGTGGGCTCTAAGGCCTCATCGTCGAATTCCGGTAATAGTTTGCGCTTTGGATAGCTATTTTTTATGGTAGCTTCCACCATACTTTGTTACTTTGTTCCACCTGCTTCGGTTTCTTCAGGCTCCTTGCTGTGGCAATAAGCCTTCTGCGGAGGTTTTCTTGCTCCAAGTGTGTTTCCGGGATGATCCGTGTATCTTCGTCCGGACGGTTTTCTTCCCCCGACGGGGTTTGATGAGGCTTATCTTTGGCGTCATCGTGTTCGGACGTCGGATCCATACTATGTTTGCAGTTTGCATCTTGATCGTGCTCTGCCACTGGGGTGGTGCAGTTGTCGTTTCTTCCAGAGTCGAGTGGACTATTATTTCCTCTTGCGCTGTTATCGCTGTTTTTGCTATGGCGGGACTTAGAGCGGCGCCGCTGACATCGGAGCTTGGGTTGCTTGGAGGGTGCATCCTCCGTTGTCTCTTCGCCATTGTCTTCTCTGGGTGTATCCACCATGTATACGTCATGTGATGAAGTAGCGGTCCAGCGCCCTGTGGGCAGTGGTTCCGGTTCGCCTCCTGCATCGTCGTCCATACCGTCAATGTCTTCGGAGTCGAAGTCGAGCATGGCAGTTAAGTCATCGACAGTGGCTACTAAGTGGGTGGTGGGTGGGCCGCGAATTTCTTCGACGTCCGCATCCCATTCTAGCTGGACATAGTTCGGCCAAGGTTCTTCTGACAGGGAGAGAGACCTTAATGAATTTAGCACATCTCCGAAAGGTGAGTGCTAAAAGATATCCGCGGAGGTGAACTCCGTGATCTGCGCCCAGTCGGATTCGACGGGCACGGATGTGAGCGGCTCAGAGTCCGTGGCCGGAGATGAATCCAGTGGTTCGGCGACACGGCTCTCGTAAGGGGTCAAGTCAGTATTTGGCTCTATCGCCACTAAGAGTGCGGCCTCCATGGCGGGGTCTATCCCTCCGCTCTCGGATGGCGTGATTTGCTCTGGGCTAACGGTCGGAGTAGTTGCGGATGTGATCTCCCGAACACTGTCCGACGGCAGAGTTATGTCATGTTCGTTGCGACTGTGCGGCGCGTCCGGCATGGGCTCGAATCCGTCGAAGATCAACTCTCCGCGGATGTCGGCCGTGTAGTTCAAGTTTCCAAATCTGACCTGATGGCCAGGGGCGTAGCTCTCGATCTGCTCCAGATGGCCAAGCGAATTGGCTCGCAGTGCGAAGCCGCCGAATACGAAGATCTGTCCAGGGAGAAAAGCCTCACCCTGGACCGCATCGCTAGCGATGATTAAAGGAGCCATCGAGCCTTATGGTGACGGCACAGTGAAACTCTCAATGAAAGCACCAATGTCGGTGTCAAAACCGGCGGATCTCGGGTAGGGGGTCCGGAACTGTGCATCTAAGGCAGATGGTAACAGGAGGCAGGGGACACGATGTTTACCCAGGTTCGGGCCCTCGTGATGGAGGTAATACCCTACGTCCTGCTTGATTGTTCTTGATAATATGAGTAGTACAAGAGTTGATCTACCACGAGATCGAAGAGGCTAAACCCTAGAAGCTAGCCTATGGTATGACTGTTTGTTGTCCTTCGGACTAAAACCCTCCGGTTTATATAGACACCGGAGGGGGCTAGGGTTACACAAGGTCGGTTACAAAGGAGGAGATATACATATCTGTATTGCGTAGCTTTCCTTCCACGCCAAGTAGAGTCCCATCCGGACACGGGACGAAGTCTTCAAACTTGTATCTTCATAGTCCAACAGTCCGGCCAAAGGATATAGTCCGGCTGTCCGGAGACCCCCTAATCCAGGACTCCCTCACAGAAATTTTCATTTTCATTTTCAGTAGGTTCAGTAGGTTGAGGAGAAACTCTTTGCTCTACTGGTCGGGGTGAACATACCCCGAACAAGCCCCTCAGAGGATTACTTTCCATAGTAACAAGTGACAGTAAATTTCACATGAGTACTAATAGCAAGACTTCTCCCATGTCCTCAGGAACAAAAGTAACTACTCACAATGCATAAACATGTTCATAATTAGAGGGGTATTAATATGCATATAGGATATGAACATATGATCTTCCACCAATTAAACCAACTAGCATCAACTACAAGGAGTAATTAACACTACTAGCAACCTACTAGCACCAATCCCAGACTTGGAGACAAGAATTGGACACAAGAGATGAACTAGGGTTTTGAGAGGAGATGGTGTTGATGAAGATGTTGATGGAGATTGCTCTCTCCCGATGAGAGGAGCGTTGGTGATGACGATGGCGATGATTTCCCCCCTCCGGGAGGGAAGTGATATGTCTCCAACGTATCAATAATTTTTGATTGCTTCATGCTATATTATCTAATGTTTTGGACATTATTGGGCTTTATTATCCACTTTTATATTATTTTTGGGACTAACCTATTAACCGGAGGCCCAGCCCAGAATTGCTGTTTTTTTGCCTGTTTTAGGGTTTTGAAGAAAAGGACTACCAAACGGAGTCCAAATGGAATGAAACCTTCGGGAATGTGATTTTCTCAACGAACAAGACCCAGGAGACTTGGAACCTACGTCAAGACACAAAAGAGGAGGCCACGAGGTAGGGGGCGTGCCTACCCCCCCCCCCCTCCAGGCGCGCCCTCCACCCTCGTGGGCCCCCTGTTGCTCCACCAACGTACTCCTTCCTCCTATATATACCTACGTACCCCCAAACAATCATATATGGAGCCAAAAACCTAATTCCACTACCACAACTTTCTGTATCCACGAGATTCCATCTTGGGGCCTGTTCCGGAGCTCCGTCGGAGGGGGCATCGATCAAGGAGGGCTTCTACATCTACACCATAGCCCCTCCAATGAAGTGTGAGTAGTTTACTTCAGACCTACGGGTCCATAGTTATTAGCTAGATGGCTTCTTCTCTCTTTTTGGATCTCAATACAATGTTCTCCCCCGCTCTTGTGGAGAACTATTCGATGTAATCTTATTTTTGCGGTGTGTTTGTTGAGACCGATGAACTGTGGGTTTATGATCAAGTCTATCTATGAACAATATTTGAATCTTCTCTGAATTCTTTTATGTATGATTGGTTATCTTTGCAAGTCTCTTTGAATTATCAGTTTGGTTTGGCCTACTAGATTGATCTTTCTTGCAATGGGAGAAGTGCTTAGCTTTGGGTTCAATCTTGCGTGTCCTTTCCCAGTGACAGTAGGGGCAGCAAGGCACGTATTGTATTGTTGCCATCGAGGATAACAAGATGGGATTTTCATCATATTGCATGAGTTTATCCCTCTACATCATGTCATCTTGCTTAAGGCGTTACTCTATTTTTAACTTAATACTCTAGATGCATGCTGGATAGCGGTCGATGAGTGGAGTAATAGTAGTAGATGCAGGCAGGAGTCGGTCTATTTGTCTCGGACGTGATGCCTATATACATGATCATACCTAGATATTCTCATAACTATGCTCAATTCTGTCAATTGCTCAACAGTAATTTGTTCACCCACCGTAGAATACCTATGCTCTCGAGAGAAGCCACTAGTGAAACCTACGGCCCCCAGGTCTATCTTTACCATATTAATCTCCTACTACTTAGTTATTTCCTTTGCTTTTTACTTTTGCCTTTATTTTACTTTGCATCTTTATCACAAAAATACCAAAAATATTATCTTATCATATCTATCAGATCTCACTCTCGTAAGTGGCCGTGTAGGGATTGATAACCCCTATTCGCGTAGGTTGCGAGGATTTATTTGTTTTGTGCAGGTACGAGGGACTCGCGTGTAGCCTCCTACTGGATTGATACCTTGGTTCTCAAAAACTGAGGGAAATACTTACGCTACTTTGCTGCATCATCCCTTCCTCTTCGGGGAAAACCAACGCAGTGCTCAAGAGGTAGCAAGAAGGATTTCTGGCGCCATTGCCGGGGAAGTCTACACAAAAGTCAACATACCAAGTACCCATCACATACCCTTATCTCCCGCATTACATTAATTGCCATTTGCCTCTCGTTTTCCTCTCCCCCACTTCATCCTTGCCGTTTTATTCGCCCTCTCTCTCTCTCTATCCTCCCTCTCTTTCTCTATTTGCCTCTTTTTGCTCGCTTGCTTTTTGTTTGCTTGTTTGTTAGTTCGTTTGCTTGTCACGATGGCTCAAGATAATACTAAATTGTGTGACTTCACCAATACCAACAACAATGATTTTATTAGCACTCCAATTGATCCTCTTACCGATGATGAATCTTGTGAAATTAATACTGCTTTGCTGAATCTTGTCATGAAAGATCCGTTTTTCCGCCTTCCTAGTGAAGATGCCGCTACCCATCTAAATAGCTTCGTTGATTTGTGTGATATGCAAAAGAAGAAAGATGTGGATAATGATATTGTTAAATTGAAGCTATTTCCTTATTCGCTTAGAGATCGTTCTAAAGCTTGGTTTTCGTCTTTACATAAAAATAGTATTGATTCATGGAATAAGTGCAAAGATGCTTTTATCTCTAAGTATTTTCCTCCCGCTAAGATCATCTCTCTTAGAAACGATATTATGAATTTTAAGCAACTTGATCATGAACATGTTGCACAAGCTTGGGAGAGAATGAAACTAATGATACGTAATTGCCCTACTCATGGTTTAAATTTGTGGATGATTATACAAAAAAATTATGCCAGATTGAATTTTGCTTCTAGAAATCTTTTAGATTCGGCCACGGGAGGCACTTTTATGGAAATCACTTTAGGAGAAGCTACTAAACTCCTAGATAATATTATGGTTAATTATTCTCAATGGCATACCAAAAGATCTACTAATAAAAAGGTGCATGCGATAGAAGAAATTTATGTTTTGAGTGCAAAGATGGATGAACTTATGAAATTATTTGCTAATAAGAGTGTTTCTTCTGATCCTAATGATATGTCCTTGTCTACTTTGATTGAGAATAATAATGAATCTATGGATGTGAATTTTTTTGGTAGGAACAATTTTGGTAACAACGTGTATAGAGGAAATTTTAATCCTAGGCTTTATCCTAGTAACCCCTCTAATAATTATGGTAATTCCTACCAAAATTCTTATGGAAATTATAATAAGATGCCCTCTGATTTTGAATCTAATATTAAAGAATTTATTACTTCGCAAAAGAATTTTAATGTTTTGATTGAAGAAAAATTGCTTAAGATTGATGAGTTGGCTAGGAACGTTGATAGAATTTCTCTTGATGTTGATTCTTGAAACTTAGATCTATTCCACCTAAGCATGATATCAATGAGTCTCTCAAAGCCATGAGAATTTCCATTGATGAGTGCAAAGAAAGAACCGCTAGGATGCGTGCTAGGAAAGATGCCTTTATAAGAGCGTGTTCTTCTAGTTGCTATGAAAATAAAGATGAAGATCTAAAAGTTATTTATGTGTCCCCTATTAAATCTTTGTTTTGCAATATGAATCTTGATAATGATGGGACTGAATATGTTCCACCTTTACCTAGAAGGCATTCCAAGAATTCGAATTTTTTTTATCTTGATGCTAAAATTGATAAAAGTGGGATTGAAGAAATTAAAACCCTAGATGTTGCTAAACCCACTATTATGGATTTCAAGGAATTTAACTATGAAAATTGCTCTTTGATTGACTGTATTTCCTTGTTACAATCCGTGCTAAATTCTCCTCATGCTTATAGTCAAAATAAAGCGTTTACTAAACATATCGTTGATGCCTTGATGCAATCTTATGAAGAAAAACTTGAATAGGAAGTTTCTATCCCTAGAAAGCTTTATGATGAGTGGGAACCAACTATTAAAATTAAAATTAAAGATCATGAATGCTATGCTTTCTGTGATTTGGGTGCTAGTGTTTCCACGATTCCAAAGACTTTGTGTGATTTGTTAGGTTTCCGTGATTTTGATGATTGCTCTTTAAACTTGCACCTTGCGGATTCCACTATTAAGAAACCTATGAGAAGAATTAATGATGTTATTATTGTTGCAAATAGGAATTATGTGCCCGTAGATTTTATTGTTCTTGACATAGATTGCAATCCTTCATGTCCTATTATTCTTTGTAGACCTTTCCTTAGAACGATTGGTGCAATTATTGATATGAAGGAAGGAAATATTAGATTTCAATTTCCATTAAGGAAAGGCATGGAACACTTTCCTAGAAAGAAAATTAAATTACCTTATGAATCTATTATGAGAGCCACTTATGGATTGCCTACCGAAGATGGCAATATCTAGATCTATCCTTGCTTGTTATGCCTAGCTAGGGGCGTTAAACGATAGCGCTTGTTGGGAGGCAACCCAATTTTATTTTTATTCCCTGCCTTTTGCTCCTGTTTAGTAATAAATAATTTATCTGGCCTCTGTTTTGGTTATGTGTTTTTGTGTTTAATTAGTGTTTGTGCCAAGTAGAACCGTTGGGAAGACTTGGGGAAAATCTTGTTAAACTTTCTGTAAAAAACAGAAACTTTAGCGCTCACGAGAACTGCTGCCATTTTTATTTGGAAAGTGCTATTTAGTTAATTATTTTTGAAGATTATTAATAGATAAATTCCCCACGTCCAGCAATTTATTTTAGAATTTTTTGGGTTCCAGATCTTGCGATAGCTACAGATTACTACAGAGTGTTCTGTTTTTGAAAGATTCTGTTTTTCGTGTGTTGTTTGCTTATTTTCATGAATCTATGGCTAGTAAAATAGTTTATAAACCATAGATAAGTTGTAATACAGTAGGTATAACACCAATATAAATAAATAATGAGTTCATTACAGTACCTTGAATTGGTCTTTTGTTTTCTTTTGCCAACGGAGCTCACGAGATTTTCTACTTTAAGTTTTGTGTTGTGAAGTTTTCAAGTTTTGGGTAAAGATTTGATGGATTATGGAACAAGGAGTGGCAAGAGCCTAAGCTTGGGGATGCCCATGGCACCCCCAAGATAATCTAAGGACACCTAAAAGCCAAAGCTTGGGGATGCCCCGGAAGGCATCCCCTCTTTCGTCTACTTCTATCGGTAACTTTACTTGGAGCTATATTTTTATTCGCCACATGATATGTGTTTTGCTTGGAGCGTCTTGTATGATTTGAGTCTTTACTTTTCAGTTTACCACAATCATCCTTGCTGTACACACCTTTTGAGAGAGCCATACATGATTTGGAAATTGTTAGAATACTCTATGTGCTTCGCTTATATCTTTTGAGTTATGTAGTTTTGCTCTAGTACTTCACTTATATCTTTTAGAGCACGGTGGTGGATTCGTTTTATAAAAACTATTGATCTCTCATGCTTCGCTTAGATTATTTTGAGAGTATTAAATAGCATGGTAATTTTCTTAAAATCCTAATATGCTTGGTATACAAGATTAATAATAAAACTTTCTTATGAGTGTGTTGAATACTATGAGAAGTTCGATGCTTGATAATTGTTTTGAGATATGAAGATGGTGATATTAAAGTTGTGCTAGTAGAGTAGTTGTGAATTTGAAGAATACTTGTGTTAAAGTTTGTGATTCCCGTAGCATGCACGTATGGTGAACCGTTATGTGATGAAGTCGGAGCATGATTTATTTTTTGATTGTCTTCCTTATGAGTGGCGGTCGGGGACAAGCGATGGTCTTTTCCTACCAATCTATCCCCTTAGGAGCATGCGCGTAATACTTTGCTTTGATAACTTGTATATTTTTGCAATAAGTATATGAGTTCTTTATGACTAATGTTGAGTCCATGGATTATACGCACTTTTCTCACCCTTCCACCTTTGCTAGCCTCTTTAATACCGCGCATCTTTCGCCGGTATCATACACCCATCATATACCTTCCTCAAAACAGCCACCATACCTACCTATTATGGCATTTCCATAGCCATTCCGAGATATATTGCCATTCAACTTTCCACCGTTCCTTTTATTATGACACACTCCATCATTGTCATATTGCTTAGCATGATCATGTAGTTGACATCGTATTTGTGGCAAAGCCACCGTTCATAATTCGTTCATACATGTCACTCATGAGTCATTGCATATCCTGGTACACCGCCGGAGGCATTCATATAGAGTCATATTTTGTTCTAAGTATCGAGTTGTAATTGTTGAGTTGTAAGAAAAATAAAAGTGTGATGATCATCATTATTAGAGCATTGTCCCAGTGAGGAAAGGATGATGGAGACTATGATTCCCCCACAAGTCGGGATAAGACTCTGGACGAAAAATTAAAAAAAGGAAGAAAAGAGGCCATAAAAAGGGAAAAGGCCCAAATAAAAAAATGAGAGAAAAAGAGAGAAGGGACAATGCTACTATCATTTTGCCACACTTGTGCTTCAAAGTAGCACCATGCTATTCATAGTAGAGAGTCTCTCATTTCGTCACTTTCATATACTAGTGGGAATTTTTCATTATAGAACTTGGCTTGTATATTCCAATGATGGGCCTCCTCAAATTGCCCTAGGTCTTCATGAGCAAGCAAGTTGGATGCACACCCACTTAGTTTCTTTTTGAGCTTTCACATACCTATAGCTCTAGTGCATCCGTTGCATGGCAATCCCTACTCACTCACATTGATATCTATTGATGGGCATCTCCATAGCCCGTTGATACGCCTAGTTGATGTGAGACTATCTTCTCCCTTTTTGTCTTCTCCACAACCACCATTCTATTCCACCTATAGTACTATATCAATGGCTCACGCTCATGTATTGCGTGAAGATTGAAAAAGTTAGAGAATGTCAAAAGTATGAAACAATTGCTTGGCTTGTCATCGGGGTTGTGCATGATTTAAATATTTTGTGAGGTGAAGATGGAGCATAGCCAGACTATATGATTTTGTAGGGATAACTTTCTTTGGCCATGTTATTTTGAGAAGACATAATTGCTTTGTTAGTATGCTTGAAGTATTATTATTTTTATGTTAATATTAAACTTTTGTCTTGAATCTTTCGGATCTGAATATTCATACCACAATTAAGAAGAATTACATTAAAATTATGTCAAGTAGCACTCCGCATCAAAAATTCTGTTTTTATCATTTACCTACTCGAGGACGAGCAGGAATTAAGCTTGGGGATGCTTGATACGTCTCCAACGTATCTATAATTTTTGATTGCTCCATGCTATATTATCTACTGTTTTGGACATCATTGGGCTTTATTATCCACTTTATATTATTTTTGGGACTAACCTATTAACCGGAGGCCCGGCCCAGAATTGTTGTTTTTTGCTTGTTTTAGGGTTTCGAAGAAAAGGAATACCAAACGGAGTCCAAATGAAATGAAACCTTCAGGAACGTGATTTTCTCAACGAACAAGACCCAGGAGACTTGGCCCTACGTCAAGACACAAAAGAGGAGGCCACGAGGTAGGGGGCGCGCCTACCCCCCCCCCCCCCCAGGCGTGCCCTCCACCCTTGTGGGCCCCCTGTTGCTCCACCGACGTACTCCTTCCTCCTATATATACCTACGTACCCCCAAATGATCAGATACGGATCCAAAAACCTAATTCCACCGCCGCAACTTTCTGTATCCACGAGATCCCATCTTGGGGCCTGTTCTGGAGCTCCGTGATAACCCACAAGTATAGGGGATCGCAACAGTTTTTGATAAGTAAGAGTGTCGAACCCAACGAGGAGCTAAAGGTAGAACAAATATTCCCTCAAGTTCTATCGACCACCGATACAACTCTACGCACGCTTGATGTTCGCTTTACCTAGAACAAGTATGAAACTAGAAGTACTTTGTAGGTGTTGTTGGATAGGTTTGCAAGATAATAAAGAGCAAGTAAATAAAAGGTAGGGGTTGTTTGTAAGTAAAGAAACAATAAAGTAAATATAGCGAGTGTGGAAAAGTGGTGGTAGGAGTTGCGAAATTGCGCCTAAGCAATTGACTACTTTACTAGACCGATAGCAAGTATTATGTGGGAGAGGCCACTGCTAGCATGTCATCCCTTACTTGGAATTCTATGCACTTATGATTGGAACTATTAGCAAGCATCCGCAACTACTAATGTTCATTAAGGTAAAACCCAACCATAGCATTAAGATATATTGGTCCCCCTTCAATCCCGTATGCACCAATTTCTATGCTAGGTTGAAGCTTCTGTCACTCTTGCCCTCCAATACATAGTCCTATCAACATACAACTAACCCTAAGGTGTGATCCGCGCGCGCTCATATGATGGGCACCAAAGGACAGCAACATAACCACAAGCAAATTAAATCAATCATAGCAATTCATCAACCACCGATAGGACAACGAAAATCTACTCAGACATCATAGGATGGCAACACATCATTGACTAATAATATGAAGCATAAAGCACCATGTTCAAGTAGAGGGTACAATGGGTTGCGGGAGAGTGGACCGCTGTAGATAGAGGGGGAAGGTGATGGAGATGTTGGTGAAGATGGCGGAGGTGTTGCTGTAGATCGCGGTGATGATGATGATGGCCACGGCGGCGTTCCGGCGCCACCGGAGGAGAGGGGGAGAGGGGCCCCCTTCTTCCTCTTCTTCCGTGACCTCCTCCCTAGATGGTAGAAGGGTTTCCCCTCTGGTCCTTGGCCTCCATGGCATGGGAGGGGCGAGAGCCCCTCCGAGATTGGATCTATCTCTCTGTTTCTCTCTGGCTCTGCGTTCTGTTCTGGCTCTGTTTCACCATTTCGTATATATATGGAGATCCGTAACTCCGATTGGCCTGAAACCTTCGCCGTGATTTTTTCCGAATATTAGCTTTCTTGCGACAACTCCGCCTATGTTGTCTCAACATAGCCGGTCCCAAGCCCGGGTAAAGGAGGAAGGTTGTGATAGGCTTGGCGAGCCAACGTAAAAACTCAGCCACTCTTATGGAGATGAAACCCAAAAGATTTTCGTTGGGGTGTAACCCTCTCAGCGACGCGCCACATCGGAACCCGGATGTGGTGGAAAGTGGGCAAGGGTCGGGCCGTCATCCCCCAAGTGGCGCGTCGTATCTTGATTCGGATACGGTGGCAAGTGAGCGAGGATCGGGTCGTCGCATCCTTAGTGGCGCGCTACATCGGCGCCCGGGTGTAGTGGAAAATGAGCAAGGGTCTTCGCATTTGACTCGACGGGTGTGAAGGGTAAGGAAGCTAGCCGAGCCTATGAGGATTCGCTTAGGTAGCTGGAACGTAGGGTCTCTGACAGGGAAGCTTCGGGAGCTAGTTGATGCAGCGGTGAGGAGAGGTGTTGATATCCTTTGCGTCCAAGAAACCAAATGGAGAGGACAGAAGGCGAAGGAGGTGGAGGATACCGGCTTCAAGCTGTGGTACACGGGGACGGCTGCAAACAGAAATGGTGTAGGCATCTTGATCAACACGAGCCTCAAGTATGGAGTGGTAGACATCAAGAGACGTGGGGACCGGATTATCTTGGTCAAGCTGGTAGTTGAGGACTTGGTTCTCAATGTTATCAGCGCGTATGCCCTGCAAGTAGGCCACAATGAGAACACCAAGAGGGAGTTCTGGGAAGGCCTGGAAGACATGGTTAGGAGTGTACCGATTGGTGAGAAGCTCTTCATAGGAGGAGACCTCAATGGCCACGTGGGTACATCTAACATAGGTTTTGAAGGGGCGCATGGGGGCTTTGGCCATGGCATCAGGAATCAAGAAGGAGAAGATGTCTTAAGCTTTGCTCTAGCCTACAACATGATTGTAGCTAACACCCTCTTTAGAAAGAGAGGATCACATCTGGTGACTTTTAGTAGTGGCCAACACTCTAGCCAGATTGATTTCATCCTCTCGAGAAGAGAAGATAGGCGTGCGTGCCTAGACTGTAAGGTGATACCTGGAGAGAGTGTTGTACCCCAACATAAGCTGGTGGTTGCTGACTTCCGCTTTCGGATTCGTGTCCAGCGGGATAAGCGTGCCAAAGTCGCTAGAACGAAGTGGTGGAAGCTCAAGGGGGAGGTAGCTCAGGTGTTCAAGGAGAGGGTCATTAAGGAGGGCCCTTGGGAGGAAGGAGGGGATGCGGACAATGTGTGGATGAAGATGGCGACTTGCATTCATAAGGTGGCCTCGGAGGAGTTTGGAGTGTCCAGGGGAAGGAGAAGCGAAGATAAGATACCTGGTGGTGGAATGATGACGTCCAGAAGGCGATTAAAGAGAAGAAAGTTTGCTTCAGACGCCTATACCTGGATAGGAGTGTAGACAACATAGAGAAGTACAAGATGGCGAAGAAGACCGCAAAGCGAGCTGTTGGTGAAGCAAGGGGTCGGGCATATGAGGACCTCTACCAACGGTTAGGCACGAAGGAAGGTGAAAGGGACATCTATAAGATGGCCAAGATCCGAGAGAGGAAGACGAGGGACATTGGCCAAGTCAAATGCATCAAGGACGGAGCAGGCCAACTCTTGGTGAAGGACGAGGAGATTAAGCATAGATGGCAGGAGTACTTCGACAAGCTGTTCAATGGGGAGAATGAGAGTTCTACCATTGAACTAGACGACTCCTTTGATGAGACCAGCATGCGTTTTGTGCGGCGAATCTAGGAGTCTGAGGTGAAGGAGGCTTTAAAAAGGATGAAAGGAGGCAAGGCGATGGGCCCTGATTGTATCCCCATTGAGGTGTGGAAAGGTCTCGGGGACATAGCAATAGTATGGCTAACCAAGCTTTTCAACCTCATTTTTCGGGCAAACAAGATGCCAGAAGAATGGAGACGGAGTATATTAGTACCAATCTTCAAGAACAAGGGGGATGTTCAGAGTTGTACTAATTACCGTGGAATTAAGCTGATGAGCCATACAATGAAGCTATGGGAGGGAGTCATTGAGCACCGCTTAAGAAGAATGACAAGCGTGACCAAAAATCAGTTTGGTTTCATGCCTGGGAGGTCGACCATGGAAGCCATTTTCTTGGTACGACAACTTATGGAGAGATATAGGGAGCAAAAGAAGGACTTGCATATGGTGTTCATTGACTTGGAGAAGGCCTATGATAAGATACCGCGGAATATCATGTGGCGGGCCTTGGAGAAACACAAAGTCCCAGCAAAGTACATTACCCTTGTCAAGGACATGTACGATAATGCTGTGACAAGTGTTCGAACAAGTGATGTCGACACCGATGACTTCCCGATTAAGATAGGACTGCATCAGGGGTCAGTTTTGAGCCCTTATCTTTTTGCATTGGTGATGGATGAGGTCACAAGGGATATACAAGGAGATATCCCATGGTGTTGCTCTTTGCGGATGATGTGGTGCTAGTTGACGATAGTCGGACGGGGGTAAATAGGAAGTTAGAGTTATGGAGACAAACCTTGGAATCGAAAGGGTTTAGGCTTAGTAGAACTAAAACCGAGTACATGATGTGCGGTTTCAGTACTACTAGGTGTGAGGAGGAGGAGGTTAGCCTTGATGGCCAGGTGGTACCTCGGAAGGACACCTTTCGGTATTTGGGGTCAATGTTGCAGGAGGATGGGGGTATTGATGAAGATGTGAACCATCGAATCAAAGCCGGATGGATGAAGTGGCGCCAAGCTTCTGGCATTCTCTGTGACAAGAGAGTGCCACAAAAGCTAAAAGGCAAGTTCTACAGGACGGCGGTTCGACCCGCAATGTTGTATGGCGTGGAGTGTTGGCCGACTAAAAGGCGACATGTTCAACAGTTAGGTGTGGCGGAGATGCGTATGTTGAGATGGATGTGTGGCCACACGAGGAAGGATCGAGTCCGGAATGATGATATACGAGATAGAGTTGGGGTAGCACCAATTGAGGAGAAGCTTGTCCAACATCGTCTGAGATGGTTTGGGCATATTCAGCGCAGGCCTCCAGAAGCTCCAGTGCATAGCGGACGGCTAAAGCGTGCGGAGAATTTCAAGAGAGGGCGGGGTAGACCGAATTTGACATGGGAGGAGTCCGTTAAGAGAGACCTGAAGGATTGGAGTATCACCAAAGAGCTAGCTATGGACAGGGGTGCGTGGAAGCTTGCTATCCATGTGCCAGAGCCATGAGTTGGTTGCGAGATCTTATGGGTTTCACCTCTAGCCTACCCCAACTTGTTTGGGACTAAAGGCTTTGTTGTTGTTGTTGTATTAGCTTTCTTGTGGCAAAAGAAGAGCGTCAACCGCCTTACGGTGGGCTCACGAGGGTAGGGGGTGCGCCCTAAGGGGGGGGCTGCCTCGTGACCACCTCGGGCACTGGTTCGCATTGATTTTCCTTCTAAATTTTTCATATTTTCCAAAATAAGCTCCATCCGTTTTTATCCCGTTTGGACTCCGTTTGATATGGATATTCTGCGAAACCAAAAACATGCAACAGACAGGAACTGGCACTGGGCACTGGATCAATATGTTAGTCCCAAAAATAATATAAAAAGTTGCCAAAAAGTATATGAAAGTTGAATAATATTGGCATGGAACAATCAAAAATTATAGATACGACGGAGACGTATCACTCCGCCGGAGGGGGCATCGATCACGGAGGGCTTCTACATCAACACCACAGCCCCTCCGATGAAGTGTGAGTAGTTTACTTCAGACCTACGGGTCCATAGTTATTAGCTAGATGGCTTCTTCTCTCTTTTTGGATCTCAATACAATGTTCTCCCCCTCTCTTGTGGAGAACTATTCGATGTAATCTTCTTTTTGCGGTGTGTCTGTTGAGACCGATGAATTGTGGGTTTATGATCAAGTCTATCTATGAACAATATTTGAATCTTCTCTGAATTCTTTTATGTATGATTGGTTATCTTTGCAAGTCTCTTCGAATTATCAGTTTGGTTTGGCCTACTAGATTGATCTTTCTTGCAATGGGAGAAGTGCTTAGCTTTGGGTTCAATCTTGCGGTGTCCTTTCCCAGTGACAGTTGACGAGGACATGTATTAGGGGTAGGGTAACAGGCCTGACCTAAAGGCCCTACCCATGGACACCGTATACTTTGTACTGGGCCCCTGGGCCAGATCGCCGTCTAGATGTACCGCAACTTGAAAGTCACTCGGACGGCGATCACCACTCGAAGCACGGCACTTCACTCGACGAGCTCATTCCACTCGACCATGTAACTCACTCGGATATGCGAAGACCAATAGTCAGCATGACGGTTTTGTAGTGGGCAGGCATTATGGCATTGATGCTCCACCGTGTAACATAAGGGGTGAGGGGGTGGCGCACTCTATATAAGCCACCCCCCACCACTAGACTAGGGGGTCTCTTCTTTCATCTCTCTTTTCCTCACCATTAGTCTCAGGACTACGGGGATCCGTTCCCCTCTCATTGTAATATCCGGATACATACTAAGATAAAACAAAGCCTTTCCGGAGCACGAGACGTAGGGTTGTTATCTCCACCGTGAGAGGCCCGAACTCGCTAAAACTACCGTATCACCCATATGCATCTCGATAGATCATGCTCCTTTATCCTACCCCTCTCTTACTGTCGGAATCGTTACCACGACAGTTGGCGCCCACCGTGGGGCATGGCGTCTGTCGAGCCATGATGCAAATGATTTTTTCTTCAATCGCCAGCAATAGACTAATTTCGGCAGGAAACCCAAGCTTTCTTGGGATGATCTCCCGAGATCAAACAATCATCACTACAAATTGACATTGGAGTCCCGGCCATCACACCATCTACAGGAGGACAACTCCTCATCATACAAAAAAAATCAGGGAGTTGCTCATCTCATCTTGTCTCTTTTACAATCAACAATTGATCTAACGATTGTTTGTTCTTCTTGTATGCACACGAGCTCATACAATTGATCTAACGATTGTTTGTTCTCCTTTGAACCGATTGGTGGATGGGCTCCAGGACGATGAAGCGCCGCTGTCCGCCCGTCGTCATCTTCGGCCTCATCTACGAACGCCATCGCCGAGCGCTGACACACACACCGCCGCTAACGCCTGTCCTGGTTCCTCGACCGACGAAGCACGACGACCGGCGGTCGACCCGGCTCCTCGGGAACAAGACCCGGCTACCGGCACTCGGCCCAGCTCCGCAGGCATCGAAAAATGGCCCCGGCCGGTGCACAGCTCCGGCTCCCCAAGCAGTGAAACGCGGCCACTAGTGCCCGCGTCGATCTCGCCCTTGGCAGCGTCGGCCCGCGTCTCCGGCGCCTGGGCTGCGTCCAACCGCTCGTCGACCTCGTCGCCACCTCTCGGCTGCCGTCCGGTTCCGACCAGACCGGCCGTTTTCGCCGCAGCGGATCTCTCCTCCGGCGTCCGTACCAGGTCGTAATCTTTCTCTCCTCTAATTAATACTCATCCATACGCATACATGCATGCGTAGTTTTTTTTTCCTCAATCAGCTCGGCTGCATGTTCACTGGATCGGTTAGGCTTTCATGCCATTAAATGCGCACATAACGTACTAGCAACCGATGCATGCATGCCGTAACTGCAACCAGTGCTGAATGGAAGCTTAATTTGTGGCATGCAAAACCGAAGCGTGCAGTCCGGTGCAGCCATAATTGCATGCTACCATTTGCTGTTACCAATCTTAAAAAGCGCATATAATTATCATTAATTTGTTGCCTTAATGTCCGAGTAACATGCAGGATTCACTGGGAAGGAGCTGGTCAAGCCTCCACATGCGGCGCATCTGTCCGGCGGAGAGCCGCCACGGTCAGGTTCATCATGACTGCCAGCGCTGCTAAGTCCGTCGACGTGATGCACCACGCCGAGTGCGCCATCGAAGACCGCGATATCTGCAAGATCAACATCCCAAGCTGCTCTACGGCGCCGGCCGACGGTCTCGTTCATGTCAAGGCGTCAAGTCTGTATTCGGCACGCTCGACTTGGCATCCGTGCGCAGTGGCTCTTCTCTCCAAAAAGCTGCTCGACGGCGGCCTTCTTGACGAAGACACAGGCCCAACACGGTGCTCGCACATGACGGCTGCTCCCATGGGCAACAGCTACCCTGCAGCAGCACCCTCGGCGGCGGATACAGACCCGACGCAACTGGAGGTGCATCGGGAGCCCCTGCTCTTCCTTCTTCCAGCAGACCTCTGCGGCTCATCCCTTATGTATTGTCTGCCCGACGCGGTACGGGCACACATTCCCTCCTGCATCATCCACTCGGCAACAACTCCCTCCAATCAGCACGGACACTCGGATGGGACTAGCTCACTCGGACCCAACCCGATCAAGCACTCGGCCGCCCGTACGCCATCACTCGACTGGGCACGTCCTCAGCACTCGACTGCCCTGCACGCGGTCACAAAGCTGCTCACGTCATTATCAACTTTCCCGACTTGGACGCTCCGTACGTCGCCACTCCGCGGGATGCCTCTACTTTACTCGAAGGCCCCATGCCTGGTTACTCCACGGGACGCCTTTACTTCACTCGAAGGCTACGCTCATCGTCACTCCGCGGGACGCATCTACTTTACTCGAAGGCTCCGTACATCGTCACTCGCAGGACATGTCATCACCATTCGGCCGCCCCGCGCGTCGCCACTCGGTTGGTCACCTCATCATCACTCGGCCGTCCCGCGCGTCGCCATCAGTTGGTCACCTCATAACCACTCGGCCGTCCCGCGCGTCGTCATCGGTTGGTCACCTCATAACCACTCGGCCGCCCCGCGCGTCGCCACTCGGTTGGTCACCTGATAACCACTCGGCCGCCCCCGCGCGTCGCCACTCGGTTGGTCACCTCATAACCACTCGGCCGCCCCGCGTGTCGCCATAGGTTGGTCACCTCATAACCACTCGGCCGCCCCGCGCGTCGCTAGTCGGTTGGTCACCTCATAACCACTCGACCGCCCCGCGCGTCGCCATCGGTTGGTCACCTCATAACCACTCGGCCGCCCCGCGCGTCGCCACTCGGTTGGTCACCTCATAACCACTCGGCCGCCCCGCGCGTCGCCACTCGGTTGGTCACCTCATAACCACTGGGCCGCCCCGCGCGTCGCCACTCGGTTGGTCACCTCATAACCACTGGGCCGCCCCGCGCGTCGCCACTCGGTTGGTCACCTCATAATAACTCGGCCGCCTCGCGCGTCGCCACTCGGTTGGTCACCTCATAACCACTCGGCCGCCCCGCGCGTCGCCATCGGTTAGTCACCTCATAACCACTCGGCCGCCCCGCGCGTCGTCACTCGGTTGGTCACCTCATAACCACTCGGCCGCCCCGCGCGTCGCCACTTGGTTGGTCACCTCATAACCACTCGGCCGCATCGCGCGTCGCCATCGGTTGGTCACCTGATCACCACTCGGCCGCCCCGCACGTCGCCGTCACCAAAATCCCCCAGTGGGTGACTTAGCTGCGAATCTGTTTCGCCTAAGTTCAAGAAATCCTACCGAGTGGAGAGCAAACCTCCCACTTGGGGGCTTAGCTGCAGTCCAGTACTCGCCTAAGTTTGAAAAAAATCCTACCGAGTGGAGAGCAAACCTCCCACTCGGGGGCTTAGCTGCAGTTCAGTACTCGCCTAAGTTTGAAAAAAATCCTACCGAGTGGAGAGCAAACCTCCCACTCGGGGGCTTAGCTGCAGTTCAGTACTCGCCTAAGTAAAAAAATCAACCGAGTGGAGAGCAAACCTCCCACTCGGGGGCTTAGCTGAGTTCAGTACTCGCCTAAGTTTGAAAAAAATCCTACCGAGTGGAGAGCAAACCTCCCACTCGGGGGCTTAGCTGTAGTTCAGTACTCGCCTAAGTAAAAAAAATCCTATCGAGTGGAGAGCAAACTTCCCACTTGTGGGCTTAGCTGCAGTCCAGTACTCGCCTAAGTTTGAAAAAAATCCTATCGAGTGGAAAGCAAACCTCCCACTCGAGGGCTTAGCTGCAGTCCAGTACTCGCCTAAGTAAAAAAATCCTACCGAGTGGAGAGCAAACCTCCCACTTGAGGGCTTAGCTGTAGTCCAGTACTCGCCTAAGTTTGAATAAAATTCTACCAAATGGAGAGCAAACCTCCCGCTCGGGGGCTTAGCTGCAGTCCAGTACTCGCCTAAGTTTGAAAAAAATCCTACCGAGTGGAGAGCAAACCTCCCACTCGGGGGCTTACTGCAGTCCAGTACTCGCCTAAGTTTGAAAAAAATCCTACCGAGTGGAGAGCAAACCTCCCACTCTGGGGCTTAGCTGCAGTCCAGTACTCGCCTAAGTGTTTTAAATCCTACCGAGTGGAGAGCAAGCCTCCCACTCGGAGGCTTAGCTGCAGTCCAAGGACTCGCCTAAGTAGCCAAAATCCGACTGAGACAAGAGCAAACCTCTAATTCAAGGAGCTGCATCACAAGTATAATGTGCTCTCCATCCCTATCCGCAAGGACACCGAGACGAAGGTCGACTGTCACCATCACCTCATCACCACTCGGCCGCCCCGCGCGTCGCCGCTCGGTTGGTCGCCTCATTACCACTCGGCCACTCGCGCGCCTTCAGACAGCTAAGTCATTTTACATTCTGTTATTTCTGTCTTCCCGAGTATCCCGTAATTCACACATCACGTCCACTCGGAGGCCACGCCATCGAGTGTACCTCTACGCTCGGCTGTTTATTTTCACATACTTGCTTAGTACTGGTAATGTGACTCACGAGTCCAGCTTCCATTTTTTCGCATACATCATTCACGAACACCATGTGTCGTTCTTCATTTCGAGTTTGCATTGGTCCTCCGGGGCTGCAACTCAGTCGAAACACTACACTTCCACTTTATTTGAGCCAGTATTCCAATGAGTTCAGTCGGATCCGTCGCTTCGACAAGTTCGAACGGATCCTTCGCTCTTTCAGACTCTTGCGGTTAACCAGCAAGTCCCTTGCACTCCCAGCGGGTGTCTATGGGTGTTATAAACACAAATCATTTCAGCACACGTCAAATTTCCTTGAGAAATTATTTCGTTGGCTTGTGCCATTTTTACACAAGTTATGCGATCACTCGACGGCCCTATGCGCCAACTTCATCGCTGCTCGGACTCGGTCACCGTACCGGTCCTAGCGCACCACAACACCGACCTTGTCACCTGTTGGCTTCAAACACATTCGGCCAACCCCTCAGAGGAATCCTCTTCATCATATCAATGACATAGACCTCGTCAGGCCTGAGACTGATAAGTCCCTTTTATAATTAAATTGCACATTTCACTCTTTTGCGAGTTTGCCTCTTTCAAGCATCACTCGGAAATTTCTCCTCATCCTTACCCGAGTACGACTCGATGGATTGCAAATTATCCATTCAACACTATATTTCCCGTATTCCGACATGTCCGTTATTGAATCATGTAGTACGCTCGGGAGCTACGCCGCACTCGGGGGCTGCAACTCTTTTGGAATGACACTCTCTTAAGTGGTCGAGTGCTTCATCACCAGTTAGATCCTTCACTTCAACAAGTGCATTCGACCCACCACTTTGACAAGTTTTATAATCACCCAGACGCTCTGCGCGCCATCTTCATTCCTACTCAGACTCAGTTGTCACGCCGGTCTTGTTGCGTCGCAACCACACTACATCATCCTCGTCGCTACATTAACTTCGAAAGCATCTGGCTAACTCCTTCGAAGACAATTTCATCCACTTGGCTGGACACGTAATCCTTCACTTGGCCACCTCGTGCATCCTCACTCGGCCACCCCACGCGTTGCCACTTGGTTATGCACGTCTTCACCACTCGGCCGCCCCGCGCGTCGCCACTCGGATCTGCATGTCTTCACCACTCTACCGCCCCGCGCGTCGTCACTCGGTTGTACACATCATCGCCCCTTAACCACCTCGCGCATCACCATCAGTTGGACATGTCTTTACCTCTACACCCCCAACACGGGAACGACTAAGTTACTCATATGATCAAACCTCATATCACATTCTGTAGCAAGCTTGCCTCTTTCGAGCATAACTCGGGGGCTACGCACACCCGTCGGCCATGCCGCCCTCAGGGGTTACGCCCATTCAATCAACCCATCGATCACATCAGGAATATCTTTATGACCATACTTGCCCGGTCTGCCGAAAATCTATAAGGGCAGTACTGTCCACTCGGACGATCGCCCAAATCATTACCTAAAGTCATCTTCAAGACTGCAAAAGGGTGAAAACAACGCTCCTCTACGGATAACTTGGCCCTATCCTAGGTTCCAAGGCGTCAGTTTCACAAACTTGGACTCAGAGATGGCACATGCTGGTGTTCCCCCGGGATAATGAGTGGCCTCTCCCCGGAGAGTTAGCCTACACACTAGCCTCGTCACTCGGGTTTCATGGCACGTCCATGTCAGACCACTAGTCTATCTCCTCCGGGAGACATACAAGTGCCACTAAGTCTTTCCTTGCAGTCAACATACCTCGATCAGTCGGGAAGCACGTCCACTCGGACAAATACCCCTTTCATGTAAGAGGGTGAAAATGAATCTCCTCTGCGGATATAATGTACTCTTACAAATCCCCCTTTCATGCAAAATCTAACGGTAGAAGTACTAATGGAAAGATTACTCCCTGGAGTGTCCAGCTTTTTTCTACAGTCGGCAGTTTCAAAGCCGAATTCATTCACCGTGCCGAGAGCACGAAGATTCACCTACTTGACCGAGTTCCAGGCTGAATTTATTCCGTGCTGAGTGCACGATGATCATTCCGACTGACTCAGCTCCAGGCTGAGCTTATTTACCATGTCAAGCACCTGAAGATGCATCCGATTGACTCAATTTCAGACTAAAAGATATTTACCGTATCGACTGCGTGGAGGTTTACTAGGAGACTTAAACCCTCTACCCAAGTCATCTAGTCCGACAGAGGCTCGGGGACTACACCCAGCAGGTGCACTCAGCGTGCCCCCACTGGAAGAGAACTCAAAAAGAAACATTTTGCTCGATGCAAAACCAGCTCCAGAATTACTCGACCTTCGAGTCAGAGAAGAACAAGTTCGATCACTACTATCTAAGAAGAGTTTTAGTTCTCTCAGACCCCCGCCGACTGCCCGCAGTCGATGGTGGTCTCGGGGACTACACCCAGTGGGTGCACTCAGCGTGCCCCCACTAGAGTAATCTCCACTTGGTACGTCCTGACAGTCCGAGTGATGAACACAACAACAAAAAAGACAGGCTCTAAGACTTCCGCCGACTGCCCGCAGTCGACGGCAGTCTCTGGGACTACACCCAGTGGGTGCACTCAGCGTGCCCCCACTGGAATGGTATCCACTCGGAACGGTCCGCCCGGTCCGAGTGACGGCCAAACTACAAAAAAGACACGTTCCAGGCGTGAAGAAATTCTGAGTAATCAGTTACTCAATGCAGGACCGGCTCCAAATCACTCCAAAAAAATTGCTATAAGGTGAGTTTAACGCTCCTCCGCGGACCCATTTGAGCTCATTTCACTCGGACACCAAACAGTCTGGAATCCGTCAAGGCAACATGCGGAGATTACCGATGCGGACACCAAACAGAGGGAGTTCATAAGGGCCTCCGCAGCACTCGACTCATCTGGGAATTCACCTCGACTCGACCCGCTCAACCTCGACCGATTCGGGGGCTAATGACGAGGACATGTATTAGGGGTAGGGTAACAGGCCTGACCTAAAGGCCCTAACCATGGACACCGTATACTTTGTACCGGGCCCCTGGGCCAGATCGCCATCTAGATGTACCGCAACTTGAAAGTCACTCGGACGGCGATCACCACTCGGAGCACGGCACTTCACTCGACGAGCTCATTCCACTCGACCATGTAACTCACTCGGATATGCAAAGACCAATAGTCAACATGACGGTTTTGTAGTGGGCAGGCATTATGGCATTGATGCTCCACCGTGTAACATAAGGGGTGAGGGGGTGGTGCACTCTATATAAGCCACCCCCCACCACTAGACTAGGGGGTCTCTTCTTTCATCTCTCTTTTCCTCACCATTAGTCTCAGGACTACGGGGATCCGTTCCCCTCTCATTGTAATCTCCGGATACATACTAAGATAAAACAAAGCCTCTCCGGAGCACGAGACGTAGGGTTGTTATCTCCACCGTGAGAGGCCCGAACTCGCTAAAACTACCGTGTCACCCATATGCATCTCGATAGATCATGCTCCTTTATCCTACCCCTCTCTTACTGTCAGAATCGTTACCACGACAACAGTAGGGGCAGCATGGCACATATTGTATTGTTGCCATCGAGGATAACAAGATGGGGTTTTCATCATATTGCATGAGTTTATCCCTCTACATCATGTCATCTTGCTTAAGGCGTTACTCTGTTTTTAACTTAATACTCTAGATGCATGCTGGATATCGGTCGATGAGTGGAGTAATAGTAGTAGATGCAGGCAGGAGTCGGTCTACTTGTCTCGGACGTGATGCCTATATACATGATCATACCTAGATATTCTCATAACTATGCTCAATTCTGTCAATTGCTCAACAGTAATTTGTTCACCCACCGTAGAATACCTATGCTCTCGAGAGAAGCCACTAGTGAAATCTACGGGGCCCGGGTCTATCTTTATCATATTAATCTCCTACTACTTAGTTATTTCCTTTGCTTTTTTACTTTTGCCTTTATTTTACTTTGCATCTTTATCACAAAAATACCAAAAATATTATCTTATCATATCTATCAGATCTCACTCTCGTAAGTGGCCATGTAGGGATTGACAACCCCTATTTGCGTTGGTTGCGAGGATTTATTTGTTTTGTGCAGGTACGAGGGACTCGCGCGTAGCCTCCTACTAGATTGATACCTTGGTTCTCAAAAACTGAGGAAAATACTTACGCTACTTTGCTGCATCATCCCTTCCTCTTCGGGGAAAACCAACGCGGTGCTCAAGAGGTAGCAGGAAGTTTCCCCGGGAGAACAGCTCCGCCAGAGCCCTAGATTGGTTCCGCTAAGGTTCCGCCTCATGGCGCCGGAGTTTCGTCCGAGAAGATGGCTTATGATTTTTTTCCCACCGAAAGACTTCATATAGCAGAAGATGGCCACTTGAGGGCCACCAGGGGGGCCACTCGGTAGGGGGGCGCACCCAGGGGGGTAGGGCGCGCCCCCCACCCTCGTGGGCAGGGTGTGGCCCCCCTGGTGAATTTCTTCTGCTGAGTATTTTTTATATATTCTGAATACGTCTTCCGTGAAGTTTCAGGACTTTTGGAGCTGTGCAGAATAGGTTTCTAATATTTTCTCCTTTTCCAGCCCAGAATCCCAGCTGCCGGCATTCTCCCTCTTTATGTAAACCTTGTACAATAAGAGAGAATAGGCATAAGTATTGCGACATAATGTGTAATAACAGCCCATAATGCAATAAATATCGATATAAAAGCATGATGCAAAATGGACGTATCAGCCCGCCTCTTGGGCCGCCGGGCCACCTCGTCGTCGCTCGCCCTTCATCGCCGCCATACCGAGTCGCCGCCTCGCCGTCTCAATGGCCTTGCCTCCGAGCTGCCGCGCCTTGAGCTACATTCCTCAAGCCACCTCTGCGGCTGTCTTGCCTCGCCTTTGGGGCTTTGTTCCAGAAGCCGTCGGCCTTGCGTTGTTGCCTCTATAGTTTCACGTTAAGCCACCCAGTTTCGCTTGCTCATGCCGGCTGCTGATGAATCGGCCCTCACCACCTGACTACACCACGAGCCGCCTCGGTCCCCCTTGGCTGTCACGCGCCGAGTCGCCATGGCTGAGCTACTGCCGACACCGCAGACGACCTCAACTCGGCCTCACACTGCTTCCGACGGCCGTTTCCGTCACTTCTTCTGTGGCCTTGTACTTCTCCGCGTCTTTCTCCACTTGTGCCCTCGAGGTGCCTTGGCCGCCTTTGACGACCGGGCCACTTCCAGCGCGGTGACAAGCCGTCCCTGCTCAAACTTGCTATGCCGGCCACAGTTCAAATAGTCGTGGCCCACAGCCGTCTCATGTTGCAGCGCTCCACGGCCACCTTGAGCCGCCCTCACGCGAAGCTGGCGCCTACGGCCCTGAGCTGTCGCGCCGAGTAGCCGCTTCAATTCGCCATTCACCACAAGTTGCCTCAGCAGATTCTTTAAGTCAGCCGCCACCAAGGTCGCCTCGCTCCTCATCTGCCACGACTGTTTCTGAGCCGCCGGCCGCTTCTGTTGGTGTGTCCGTGCTGCAATGCACCGAGCCGCTATTGGGCAGGGCCACAGGGGGAAAAGTCAGCCGGGCAAGAAAGAATAGTTTCAAGCGCATGCGTATTTCCTTCCGGTTCTAAGGCCGCAGTGGAAAAGTGGTTACCGACCACGTGATGACCAGAGTCAGACAAAAAAGGACAAAAGAGCTGTCATGCTTTGGCAAGCCTGGTGATGTTGACCCGCCGGGATTATATTGAGTCGCTAGTCTGCCTGAGCAGCCTCTGTCGCGATGAACGGATCACCCGTTGTTCGAAAAAATCAGGTGATGTCCATTTAAATTTATCTTATTAGCACATATTGTTTTGTCAAAAGAACAGTTTATCTTTGCCTTGGTCTACAATATTGTTTACGCAGGACAATTGTTCACTTTAAGATTGATGGCCATGTCATGGATGTATAGCTCGCGCCAATATTATCAAATGCCAGCATCCAACCATACTGCATTGTTCAAACAAACGTGCGTGCAAGCCACCGTCTATGTGGCTCAGTTACAACAGCAACACCGCGGCCGGCTCACCCGTCTGCGCCGGTTTACAACACCACAGACAACTCACCCGTCCGCCCCCGCGGCCGACTCTCCCGCCCACGCCGGCTTACAACGCCGCAGCCGATTCATCTGTCTGTGCCGCCTCTGATGCTACGGTTGTCTTTACCGCCTGTTTCTCGCGGTCGAGTGTACATCAACTCATACATGATCATTTATAACCTACCGAGCTTCAACATATTCCAGCGTTCCGCTGTTCAACTATATGCCGGTTCACATCACGGTCAAGTATGAAGAATCTTAAGCCAACTCCTCGAGTCGTCTTAAGACTCGGGGGGTTACAATGGTATGACTCAGCAAATCTTTCTCTCACTGAAGCTCTCAAATATCCGGTTTAAAATCCGAATCAAGGGAAATCTGTTTCTCACAAAGCTTTGAAGCTCTCAAATCCAGTTTAAACTTTCGGTTCAAAAAGAATTAATCTCTCGCAAGTTCGAGTTCTCAGAAAAATTAAAGGTTGCCAAAGAGAACTTGCTGCCATGATGCGTGGTCCTTGGGGGGCTACACGTTGTTGCTCAAGTCTACATAATCATATCTACAAAGTCCCTGCTCATTACTGCATAATGACCAGGCCCTTGGGGCTACATTGGTTGAACTTTTTATGGGCATCAGACAATTACAAGTCCCAGGTTGCTACAAGCATGAAAACTCGGCACTTGGGGGCTACATATATGGAGTATTCAGTCTTTACTAGTGACTGAGATGACCAACATGGATTTCTTCAAAGTGGCAGTATTTATATTGAAGCAAGTATTAAGTCATCACTTTGTTCTACTCAAGACTTGAGGGCTACAGGTAATATGGATATAAGGGAGAAAAATCTTCAAATTCTCAGTTTTGAGCAAACCAGATTGACCAGGTGTCTGTAACAATTATGACCCGGCGTCGGCAATAATAATGACTCGGCATCATCTGTTTATAACCCGGCAATTTTGGTAATCATGAATTGGCAAGATCTACATCTTCAAGCTGGCTGAAAATTAGATAAGTATTTCAAGTCCAATATTTTTTAAGCATTGGAAGCTGAATCAAATGAATTATTCTTCATATATTTCTGTGAGAAACCAATGTCATCAGATTGATTATGAAGCTGGTCTATTGACCCGGACTTTCCAGAAGAAGGAAATAACAAGGACTTAAGGATGATCAGATGCCGGCTTACAAGAATTTTTAAACCCGGAGCACAACCTGTCAAATTTGTTCTTGTGTTTATTTTGCAGGACCAGTTTAACATGAATAAATCCAAATTAAACTGGGGGCTAATGTCGGGGATATACCCCGCGGTATGACCCGGCCGGGCTTGGCGATTCACTGGTGACCCGCCCTGACTTGGCGACTCGCTAAGTGACCCGCCCGAACCTCTCCACTGGCTGATGACCCGGCCGGGCCTGGCGACTCATTGGTAACCCGGCGAGCGAGTCAGATGGATGACAAGACTCAACAGCGCATAAGGCGGCTCATGGGAAGACTGACTTATGTGATGGTGGGCTGGTTTAAGATGAAAGGCATATTCTTCTACAAGGAAGCAAGACTCGAACTTGTATCTGGCTTTTAATAGAAGATAGACTAGTCCTAATCCTAGTAGGACTCCACATGTAACCCGCCTCTTCAACATATATAAGGAGGGGCAAGGCACCTCAAGAGGGACAAGTTTTGACAGGTTCCACAAGTTGGACAAGTTAGGTTTAGACAGACAAGTCAATAGCTCTCGAGATAGAGCACCCTTATAATTGTGATCATCATTATCAATATCAATGAAGCAGGATGTAGGCTTTTACCACCACCGTGAGGGGCTGAACCTGGGTAAAACCTCTGCCGTGACAATTCCACGATAGGTGGCGCACGCTCGGGGGTGCGGCGAGGAGAGATCTACTAAGTGAGGCACTAAAGAAGCTCCATAGCGATGCACTTTCGGATTCATTCGATTTTGAATCATTTGATAATTGCGAGTCTTTTTTGATGGGAAAATTGACTAGGATGCCGTTCACGGGCCATATGGAATGAGCGAGTGACTTGTTGGAAATAATTCATTCAGATGTATGTGGTCCGATGAGTATACCGGCACACAGTGGATTTCTCTACTTTGTTACATTCACGGACTATTTCTCTACTTTATATACTTAATGAGACAAAAGTCTGAAACATTTAAAAATTCCAAAGAACTGCAGAACAAAGTAGAAAAATCACGTAACAAGAAAATCAAACTTCTGCGATCAGATCGTGGATGAGAGTATTTGAGTTACGAGTTTAAGAAGCATCTAAATAGTTGTGGAATTGTTTCTCAACTTGTGCCACCCAGAACAACATGGAGGAATGGAGTGTCCAAGAGACGTAATCGAACCTTGTTAGACATGGTTAGATTGATGATATCATTAACTAAATTGACATTATCTTTTTGGGGTTATGCTTTAAAAACAATGGCTTTTACACTTAATAGAGCACTGTCAAAGTCTATTGAAACGACACCATATGAGATTTGAAATGAATATAAGCTTAACTTTTCTTCTCTTAAAATTTGGGGTTGCAATATTTATGTAAAACGTTTACAACCAAACAAGCTTGATCCTAAATCAGACAAATGCTACTTTGTTGGTTATCCCAAGGATACCACTGGGTATTACTTCTACCACCGTACTGAAGGCAAAGTGTGAGTCGTTAAGAATGGAGTATTTCTCAAGAAAGAGTTTTTTGCAAAAAAGGTGAGTGGGAGGACAATACAATTTGATGAGATTGTTGAATCTCCGGTGATGGTGCAAAGAGTGGAGACGCCAGAAGTTGGTTCGGATCCTACTCCTGCGCCTGAAAGAACCTCCAAGTGATGAAGATACTTCGGTGAAGTGTGTAGATAAACCATGCAAAAAAAATTGCTTGCATCACACGTGCCTATTTTGTATCCAACACTAAATAAAATTTCTATCTCAAATCCATGTCAATACATATAGATAAATCTATCACACATTTGTTATAGACTCACACCTAAAACAAACTAACCAATGGATAGGAACTTACATGAATGAGTGAAATTTTGAGAAAATGAGGAAATTAGGGTTTCATCTAGTGCTAAAAATACATACATAAAAAACAACGACATTCAGTCAAAAAAATTGGTGGAATCGGAGGACATTGCCTTAACCTACATAGGTGAGGCATGCTCTACAAAAAAAGTCGCAAAAGGGAGAGATCTGAGAGGAATCAGAGAAAGGGGGGGGGGGGGGGGGCGTGTTCTCTTCAGATCATGCAATGAATAAAGAGAAGTGGTCGGCTGGGCCGCTTGTGCTGTCCACCCGCAGCCCCACAACTTACCTCTTCGCAAGCGTGTATCGTTGCCTCCCGTGGCGATAGGGTTAGTGGCCTACCGTTGGGGTCAATGGCGGTACCCACGTAAGCCGGGTCAGTGGATGTGGATCGTGGTCTATGGTCGTTGAGCGGGGCGATATTTCGTTACGGAAATGATAACTAATGAACGTCAGTTGGGAGGAGATGCCAAGCAAATGATTTTCTATGTGTGGCAACTTTATCTGGTAGGAGATGGCAAATCTTGTTCTTTCTTGCTGCAATTTTTTCTCCTTTCCAGAAATTGCCACGTGTTTTTGAAGAATTTGCCATGCCACCTCATACAATTAAACTTGCCATCTAAAATATTCACACTTGCCAGCCCCTCCCGTCAAACGGTCCCTGACTAGTGGGGTCTGTTTTGTTAATCCCACCATCATCATGTATGGTGATAGACAAAAGGATTAGACCTTGTAGAAGTTTCAAAACGAAATCGTTTCATCCTAACTTCTCTTATAATAAGTTAAAAACAGGTGAACCAATTCATGGTTGGATCATTTGAACGACGGTGATATTCCTAGCGCACTAGAGTTTAAGTATTACAATGTCATCGGTGCTTGTAGTTTCTTGGATTTATTTCAGGTCTTTTGTGGATGCGTACTTAATAGGAGGAGATGTTTCTGTCGACTACGGAGACATGTATCGGTTCAGTCGCTCAAAGGTGCTCATAAAGATATGGTGTACATGGCTACGATCATAGAGATAAGTGTATGTGGGTTCTGTTAAAAAACAAAATTCAAAACAGTTATTTTGGCGTCGCGGCGGTAGTCATCCCCTGCTAGTAAAATCTATCGGGGCATCATGTGAGCGTGCAGCGACGAGCAGGGGCAGCATGCAGCACCTCGTAACTCTTTAGCTCAGAATTTGACAGTTTCCCGGCTGTCACATGCCCGGTACCGGCCGGTAGTCCGGGCATGTGCGGTGGACACCATACACCGACGATATTGCAGGATGCTGCCGTCAGGTGCACGAGTAAAACGGGCAGGCTCCACGGACGCGTGTCTCCCGGCCCATCCGTCGCCATCTCCCTCTCATGCACCGATGCCGGCCTCATAAATCGCTCGCCCGCCCGCCGGCCAGCCGGTACTTCATGTACCTGCTCCGGCGGCCTGGCGAGCCTTTCAATTAAGCATTCGCGGCAGACAGGCAAATTCCCGTCGTCCCTCGGTGATTCTACTTTCTACATGTCCAGTGCTCATTCATATATACTACTACAGTGTCGATGCATCCACATGGATCTGTCCTCGCTTGTCTAATTATAACCGCCCTATAAATGGCCACATCACAGCTTAATACTGTACATGGTAAACTTATCTTCTTTTTTTAGCACTGTATAAGTACCCATGATGCATCGATAGAACTGGCAGTCTAATTATGGGCGCACATGATCTGGGACTGCAGCAGCATCGATCACTGGCCCTGTGATCATTTGGAGTGCGTTTTTGTTTATCCTCTCGTGCCTCACCAGTAGCCCACAGTGAGAGGCACGTACAGCTAACAGATGCATGCAGGCGCAGCAGCAGGAGGGATTAAATTATGAAGGCGGGGTTAGTTTACGTACGGCCGGTCGCCCGGAGACGCACCGTCCATCCATCGATCAGCCGGCCGTCGGTTAGCCCTGTCGGCAGGGGACACAGCCGTGGCGTCTGTGTTGGCGTGCGTCGCGGATTGCTTAATTCAGAGGTTGATTAACGTGTGTAGCTTGTGCCCGGCGTTCCGTGTGCGCGTGTTTGTGTTGTTATCCGGATCAGTTAACCCAGTGGTTCACCCCGGTCGGCCGGACCGACACCCACCTTGGCAAACTAAGCAACATAATCTGCGCAGCTACGTTAATTAAGTGTTAATCAGCGCTTTGCGTTGCGTTAATTTCATGATTGATTGTTTCATAATTCATCGTGTCATCGGTTAACAGCTGTGTGTAGATGAGGCTACTTAACGTCTAAGTAAATCAGGCGTCACCATGCATATTACTCCTACGTACCAAAACGCGCAAGCTCAAGAAATGAATTGCTCCTACTTAGATCACTCAATCGCTCTTATATTAGTTTACGAAATGGTACTTGAAAAGAAACTTGCGATGCTAACATTCCCACAATACTTGCAGCTCCAATCCATTACCGGTCGCAAACATTACTACTACTATGATGCTTGAGAGGACGATGAGGCTTCCAGAGCACAATCCTTTTCGTTGCTTCATCATCGTTGCAATTCAGAAATACAAGGCCGAACGTACGAGCTAAGCTAGCTGGCAGCATATATACCACTTTTGTGAAAAGTATGCGGTTTTCAAAAGGGCGCAAGTGTTGGCGCCAAGTTTAGCATATGCACGCCTTATCCCTCCCCACTGTCGTGTCACCGGCGTGGCGGATTTGTTGTGCGTACGGTACGGCTCCTACATCATTCCGTGACAATTTCGGTTTAGTGCCACTTTGCTTTTCAAAATCTCAAGCCAGATTCGGTTCGGCTCCACTCGTCAAAACTGTTTGCTGTGGCAGCTCACCTTTTTTTCCTAGTTTGGGCGCGTCACGTTTTCAAGGAGCGCGCCGTGGGCAAAGTTGCCGAGGATGCCGTTATTATAAAGATGATGTACGGGCTCAGCCTCTCACAGATGCTCATAGGATAGATTGTGCGTGTGTGCTTATAGAGGTGAGTTTATTTGTGTATATATGAACGTTTGCATTTGTACCGTGTTAAAAAAATTTGCCGAGAACGGTGGTGGTCGTCGTGGCGAATGCTGGAGAAAAAACCAGTGGAGGCGTGCATGACTCCCGAGATTCCGACTATGCATGAGCCGACGCAATCCCTTGCACGCCGCCGTGCAAGGGAAGAAGGCTGCCACATCCGTCATGTGCCAGGATCTCGATCACGATATCACCGAAGCACAGCCGCTGTCAGGCGACGTGGTCATTGTGTAATTGCTTTTGACTGCTGCGGCGCCCGGTGGCTAAATTTCGTGTTTTGAGCCTTTTTTGAAACCTATTCGCGATTTGACTCTAGTTTGAAAAAAAATCGAGATCTGATCCTGTTGCTACTATGGTGGTAGGGTTGCATGCCCTACCGTCAAAACCTCCTAAGTATTGAACACAGTGCGTGCTCGTGCCTACCGCCAAGCACCTTGGCGGTAGGGCTGTGCAGGCTACCGCCAGCCCGATTGGCGGTAGCGATGTTTCCTACCACCTAGGCTGTTAGACCCTACCGCCATGGACTCTGGCGGTAGCAAAAGGGTCAGATCTCAAAAAAAATTCAAACTAGGGCCAAATCTCGAATAGGTTTCAGAAAAGGGTCAAAACACGAAAATTTGCCGCGCCTGGCCAACTTGGACCTCTTTTTTGAAGGGAAACACATAGATTACATCAAAGGCCCACAAAAGGGCACGACAATGCGGTAGAAGCCGGTGATGGGCCGGCCCAGTACGGAAGTTGGTTTGCCATGTTGATGTCCTGTTTTTGTCTTTTTCTCATTTTCCAATTTATTTATATTTTAATAATTATATTTAGAAAACTTAAATTTGCATCGAAAGTTTAAGGTCAGAAATTTTAAAAAGTGTTAACATGGTATAAAAAAGTAAGCGCAATTAAAAAATGGTAATAGCTTAAAACAATATCCATATGTTTCATAAAAATGTATGTGATTTGTTTTTGAAAATTGTTTATACAATTTAATCAAATGTTTTGCATAGTATAAAAAAATGTCTCGTACCCTTAAGAAAATGTACATGCCGTTTTAAAGAAATGTTCCCACGTTCCAGGAAAATATTGGTAACATTTAAAACAATGTAATAACATGTTTGTGTAGTTTAGAAAACATGTTTCTTACCTTTAAAGAAATCTACAACATGTATTTGAAAAATGTTTTTTTCGAATAGTATTTGAAAAATGTTACATTGTATTAAAAAAGTGAAAAACATATATTTTAAAAAAAGATGTACATCACGTATTTAAAAATGTCCACCATGTATGAATAAAATGGTTCATGTCTGCGCTTAAAATGTACGTTGTGTACCAAGAAAAAGTACAAATGTGCTAAAAAAATAAAATGTGTATTTGTAAAATATTAATAATGTATTTCAAAATGCTAAACGTGCATAATAATAATATTTCAGATGTATAAAAAATTATACAATGTATATGAAAAAATGTTTATGATGTATACAAAAAATGTAAACGGAGGAAGAAGTAAATAAAACAAATGAAAATCAAATAATAAAAATATTTAAAAATAAACCAAAAGGAACATAGAGAATATGAAGAAAACCGACTAAAAACAAGAAAGAAATTAAGAAAACTGAAAGGAGAAAAAAATAGAAATATAATGAAAAACAAAGATTGTAAGCAGAAGAAAACGAATAAAACTGAAAGAACCAAAGAAAATGAAAGGGAAATAGAAAAAAAACTAATTCTTTTGTATAGCCAAACAGTGTAACCAATCAAAACTGTAACTGCGAAAATCCTTCAGGCGAGACCGAAGCTATACTCGCTATAAACAAGATATAGCTCCATAAAATGCAGAGTAAGCTAAAGCACCGGCCGAAGGAATTGTGAAGGACCAATATTTTAGGTTATGATCCCACAAAAAAAGGTTTAGGTTATGAAAATATGTTGTGGATTTGCAGCACATTTGGCAAACCCAACAACACAGGGAGGTCGTGTACAAGAGCCCTTATCCGATGGAAAATCCTATGTCTCGCTCAATGCGGCACATACTCGGGGCTTCGCAAAGGGAGCTAACTCGAGCGTGTGAAATGGGCTGGCCCACTTTCGTGTTTTAGTTTATTTTTATTTTTATTACTTATTTTCTTTTCCATTTTCATTTTTCCTTTTATTACATGTTCAGAAATTTAAAAAATTCTTGTGTTTTTCAAGAATTGTTCAAAACTTAAAAAAACTCACATTTGTTAAATGTTGTTCCCAAATTCAAAATCTCGCTTTTCAAATGTCCTGGGAAATAAAAAAATGTCCGTGATTTTCAAAAATTGTTATGGAGATCAAAAACTGTTTCTGTTTTAAGTCTATTTCACAAATTCAAAAGGTGTTTGCTTCAAAGAAAAGCACGTTTTTAAAATGTTCAGAATTTCAAAAACTACTTTAGTTTCCAAAATTTGTTCATAAATTAAAAAATGCGTTTTCCAAATTTGTTCAGGACTCCAAATTTGTTCAGGAGTTTTATAAAATATTTCGTTTTCTGTTTTTTGAAAATTCAAAATTTTCCCCTTTTTTGTTTATTTTTTTAAAAAGTGAAGAATGGCTCACATCTAAAAAATGGGTCATGTTTCACAAAAAACGTTCTGAATTTTGAAGTTGTAGTCGAAATTTCAGAAAATGTTTAGAATTTTTGTATTTTTTTGGGATCTGCCACTGCGGTTCGTTCTTGAAGGTTTGTGTTGCTTATTGGTCGCAAATACTCACGAGCTCCACTTGCTAGCTACATGCACCCACAAGCCGAGGGTCTTGAGTTTGATTCTGACCATCACGCCGCTTTTATTGGTATCTTTGCACTGCTCGTGTGCGGCCCCTACCATGTGAGTCAGACCAGGCGGGGGACTCCCGTGTGCGAAACGCGGGCAATTCATCGCAAAAGGCACATAGGAGGTCCCATTTATGCTAGCTCCTTGTTGGGGAGCAAGTCTATGTGAGGATCGAGTATTGAGCTCGTCGTGCTTCGACGGTATTGGTGGGTGCTGCACTATGAGGACTGAGCGGGTGCTCTGAGGGCTCTCCCAAACTACGAGCCGACAATGTGACGGGGCGCCGTCGTGCTGGAAGGATGATGTCGCTAACCTCTGGTGCGGATGCTCAATGTATGAGATATGCATGCGTTGGGGATGGTGGATCACGAAACGAACGTTGCGATCGACTGCAACATACATCAGCTGATTTTTGGCTTGCTACAACTGGCTGGCGCTAGCGTTGCCCCTTGATATGGAAAGCCTGGCTCTTCTGCTAAAAAGACTGGGTATGTGCATGTGTGTTGCCATGGGGGTCAAATATTTTTGTATCTCGATAATTTAGTAGCTTGGGTCATGCATGGTAATTGGTAAATAAATTAATATGATTGAATGGCGATACGCCACAGTAAAATATGATGTGGAATCGAACGTTGTAATTGCTGGGTAACGTTGCAGAAAACAAAAAATTTCCTACTCGTTTCACCAAGATCCATCTAGGAGTTCATCTAGCAACGAGTCATGAGATGCATCTACATACCTTTGTAGATCGCGTGCGGAAGCGTTCAACGAACGGGGATGATGTAGTCGAACACGACGTGATCCAAATCACCGATGACCGAGTGCCGAACGGACGGCACCTCCGCGTTCAACACACGTACGGGACGGGAGACGTCTCCTCCTTCTTGATCCAGCAAGGGGGGAGGAGAGGTTGGTGATGATCCAGCAGCACGACGGCGTGGTGGTGGATGCAGGGCGTCACAGTAGCAGGGATTCGCCTATACTACAAGAGAGAGAGATGTAACAGGGAGAGAGGGAAGCACCAAAAGCGTAGCCTCAAGTCCCTCCTCTCCCCACTATATATAGGGGTGCCAAGGGGGGGGGGCGCTGGCCCTAGGAGATGGATCTCCTAGGGGGGGCGGCGGCCAAGGGTGGGGGGCTTGCCCCCCAAGGCAAGGGGGCGCCCCCCTTTAGGGTTTCCCCTAACCCTAGGCGCATGGGCCCCTTAGGGGTGGCGCCCCGGCCCACTAAGGGCTGGGTCCCTTCCCACTTCAGCCCATGGGGCCCTCCGGGATAGGTGGCCCCACCCGGTGGACCCCCGGAACCCTTCCGGTGGTCCCGGTACAATACCGGTGACCCCGAAACTTGTCCCGATGGCCGAAACAGCACTTCCTATATATAATTCTTTACCTCCGGACCATTCCAGAACTCCTCGTGACATCCAGGATCTCATCCGGGACTCCGAACAACATTCGGGTTACTGCATATACATATCTTCACAACCCTAGCGTCACCGAACCTTAAGTGTGTAGACCCTACGGGTTCGGGAGACATGTAGACATGACCGAGACGACTCTCCGGTCAATAACCAACAGCGGGATCTGGATACCCATGTTGGCTCCCACATGCTCCACGATGATCTCATCGGATGAACCACGATGTCGAGGATTCAATCAACCCCGTATGCAATTCCCTTTGTCAATCGATATATTACTTGCCCGAGATTTGATCGTTGGTATCCCAATACCTCGTTCAATCTCGTTACCGGCAAGTCACTTTACTCGTACCGTAATGCATGATCCCGTGACCAGACACTTGGTCACTTTGAGCTCATTATGATGATGCATTACCGAGTGGGCCCAGTGATACCTCTCCGTCATACGGAGTGACAAATCCCAGTCTTGATCCGTGTCAACCCAACAGACACTTTCGGAGATACCCGTAGTCTACCTTTATAGTCACCCAGTTACGTTGTGACGTTTGGTACACCCAAAGCACTCCTACGGTATCCGGGAGTTACACGATCTCATGGTCTAAGGAAAAGATACTTGACATTGCAAAACTCTAGCAAACGAACTACACGATCTTTATGTTATGTTTAGGATTGGGTCTTGTCCATCATATCATTCTCCTAATGATGTGATCTCGTTATCAATGACATCTTATGTCCATAGCCAGGAAACCATGACTATCTGTTGATTAACGAGCTAGTCAACTAGAGGCTTACTAGGGACATGTTGGTGTCTGTTATTCACACATGTATTACGATTTCCGGATAACACAATTATAGCATGAATAAAGACAATTATCATGAACAAGGAAATATAATAATAATGCTTTTATTATTGCCTCTAGGGCATATTTCCAACAGTAATTTCATGTTATTAAAAAGGGCAAGTTAATTAAGGCGGAGTTCATGTAGTGCTGAAAAAGGTACGTGAATTAATATGATTGGGTGACATATTTGGAAAGTGTCGTGGTGGAAAAAAACTGGTTGAATGAATAAAACCGATGGAGGGACATTTATTTTAGGGAAAGGCCTTTGGCTAGTTTTATTAAATTTAAACAACGCTTACATCATCCGATAAAAGTTCAGAAATAAAGACTGAAGGTGAGTCCAACCACACATTCGGTGAATCATCACGACCCAAAAGAGCTAACGCATGAGCTACCGTATTTGATTCACGATTACAATGCTCTAACGAGACCTTCCCGAAATCAAGGAATAGTGATCTACATTCATCAAGAATTGGAGCTGCTACCATAAAATGACCAGGATTCTGTTGGATTGCCTCCACCACGGTAAGATTGCCCATTTGAACCAAGAGTGAGTTACAGCCGACCGAAATAGCTAGTTTCAAGCCTTCGGCTAGCGCATCCGCTTCAGCTGACTCCACATCCGCTACGTACTCCAGCCTTGCCGTGGACGCCGCTATGAACAATTAGTTATTGTCCCTTATAATTGATCCACACGCGCCAGTGTTGTCGTCCGCCAAGAAGGCGGGGTTAACATTCGGAGCGAGCTGACCCGCTAGGGGTCTCTTTCAAAAATTTAGTCTAGGTGTTGTAGATGGTTTGTTGGCTACGCGCGCAAAATAGAGCGAGAGCCTTGATCGATTGACATGAACGCATTGGTGGTTGGACTTCTTCATGCCGCATCAATTATCTCCTCTGCCACCATAAAAACCAGTTTGTAACTGCCACCATCTCCGATAATCTCATAGTATTCATGTATTGCTTATCATGCTCTTTGTCGCAAAGAAGGATCTCCATGACTTCTGCTCCAGAACGACTACAACTACTGTAGTTATCATTTCATGTAGACCCAATCCCTTCCAAACCTCCTATGCTCGATTACATTTAAACACCATATGTGCTACATCCTCTGCATCTTTGGAACAAATCAGGCACTGGGAGAAGCGGGATATATGTCCGTTTGCTAAGACGCAACAACACGGAATAGCGTCATGTAAACATCACCATAGAAAAGATTTTTATTTTACTGGGAATCTTAAAATTCCAGAGTTTCTTCCAGAATGGGTGTGCCGAAGAATCACTTATACCATTAGGATTTAAGTCACTTGATTCATAATACTCCTCCCATTGACTGTAGTAAGCTGGCCGGACAGAAAAATCACTAGATTTTGCAAGATGCCAAGCAACGAAATCCTCTGCTTCCTGCTGAAAGATTGGTATTTGTAGGATCCTTTCTGCATCTATTCTCCAAAAATTGTCACGGATCAGTTCTTCATCCCATTCGCCAGAGGTTGGGTTAATAAGTTAATTTACTGTTGTAAGCACACAATTACCCCTAATAGTGATTATCCTCCGTGAATTGCTACTGGGTATCTAACAGTCCTCCCGTATGTTGATTTTCATACCATTACCTACTCTCCAGATGCACCCTTTCTTGAATGTTTGGACTCCTGACCAGATACTCTGCCAAACATACGAATGATCCCTTTTTAAGTGCACAATTTAATAATCACTAGAAGAGTACTCCCTCTGTAAACTAATAAAATAGCGTTTAGATCACTAAAGTAGTTATCTAAACGCTCTTATATTAGTTTACGGAGGGAGTAATATTTAGCTCTTAGAACCTTTGCACATAAGGAATCATAGTTCTCGATAAGGCGCCAACATTGTTTGGCTAAAATGGACAAATTAAAACTATTGATATCTCAAAAAGTCATACCTCCCCAATTATTTGGGACATACATCTTCCACCATGCAAACCAATGCATTTTGCGTTGATCCTCTCCGTCACCACATCAAAATTGCAATATAGCATCAGTGATTCCCTTACAAATTTTATTTGGAAATTTGAATACTCCTATCGCATAGGTTGGGATGGCTTGATCCACCGCTTTTATTGAGGCCTCCTTCCCTTCATAAGACAAGGTTCTTTCTTTCCATCCATTCAAAACCTTCTGTATCCTTTCACTGAGGTGTTTGAAACAGTCAACACCAATCACAGAGGACAGCCCCAAGTGTTGGGGAACGTAGTATTTCAAAATTTTCCTACGATCACGCAAGATCTATCTAGGGATGCATAGTGATGAACCACAAGTGTAGGGGATCTATCGTAGCCTTTTCGATAAGTGAGAGTGTCGAACCCAACGAGAAGCAGAAGGAAATGATAAGCGGTTTTCAGCAAAGTATTCTCTGCAAGCACTGAAATTATCAGTAACAGATAGTTTTGTGATAAGATAAATTGTAATGAGCAACAAGTAATAAAAATAAATAAGGTGCAGCAAGATGGCCCAATCCTTTTTGTAGCAAAGGAGAAGCCTGGACAAACTCTTATATGAAGGAAAGTGCTCCTGAGGACACATGAGAATTATCGTCAAGCTAATTTTCATCACGCTCATATGATTCACGTTCAGTACTTTGATAATTTTATATGTGGGTGGAACAGTGCTTGGGTGTTGTCCTTACTTGGACAAACATCCCACTTATGATTAACCCCTATTGCAAGCATCCGCAACTACAAAAGAAGTATTAAGGTAAACCTAACCATAGCATGAAACATATGGATCCAAATCAGCCCCTTACGAAGCAACTTATAAACTAGGGTTTAAACTTCTGTCACTCCAGCAACCCATCATCTACTTATTACTTCCCAATGCCTTTCTTTAGGCCCAAACAATGGTGAAGTGTCGTGTAGTCGACGTTCACATAACACCACTGGAGGAAAGACAACATACATCTCATCAAAATATCGAACGAATACCAAATTCACATGACTACTTATAGCAAGACTTCTCCCATGTCCTCAAGAACAAATGTAACTACTCACAAAGCATATTCATGTTCATAATCAGAGGGGTATTAATATGCATAATGGATCTGAACATATGATCTTCCACCAAGTAAACCAACTAGCATCAACTACAAGGAGTAATCAACACTACTAGCAACCCACAGGTACCAATCTGAGGTTTGGAAACAAAGATTGGATACAAGAGATGAACTAGGGTTTGAGATGAGATGGTGCTGGTGAAGATGTTGATGGAGATTGCCCCCCTCCCGATGAGAGGATCATTGGTGATGATGATGGTGATGATTTCACCCTCCCGGAGGGAAGTTTCCCCGGCAGAACAGCTTTGCCGGAGCCCTAGATTGGTTCCGCCAAGGTTCCGCCTCGTGGCGGCGAAGTTTCTTCCCGAAAGTTTGCTTATTATTTTATTCGGACGAAAGACCTCATATAGTAGAAGATGGGCATCAGAGGGCCACCAGGGAGCCCACGAGGCAGGGGGTGCGCCCCCACCCTCGTGGCCAGGGTGTGGGCCCCCTCAGGTACTTCTTTCGCCCAATATTTTTTATATATTCTGAAAATAACTTCCATGAAGTTTCAGGACTTTTGGAGCTGTGCGGAATAGGTCTCTAATATTTGCTCCTTTTCCAACCCAAAATCCCAGCTACCGGCATTCCCCTTCTTCATGTAAACCTTATAAAATAAGAGAAAATAGGCATAAGTATTGTAACATAATGTGTAATAACAACCCATAATGCAATACATATCGATATAAAAGCATGATGCAAAATGTACGTATCAACTCCCCCAAGCTTAGACCTCGCTTGTCCTCAAGCGAAAGCCGAAATCAAAAAATATGTTCACATGTTTGGAGATAGAGGTGTCAATAAAAATAAAATACGGACATGAAGGTATCATGATCATTCTTAGAGCAACAACACACACACACACACACACACACACACACACACACACATATATATATATATTGTCATATGATCTCTTATGCTAAAGTAACAATTCAATCACAATTTCAAGTACGAATCATAAACTTCATTGAAAACTAACAAACTCTAATCTCAGTCATTGAGGCAATTGTAATTTATCATAACATAGGAAAGAGTCTGAAGGAAATATGCCCTAGAGGCAATAATAAAGTTATTATTTATTTCCTTATATCATGATAAATGTTTATTATTCATGCTAGAATTGTATTAACCGGAAACATAATACATGTGTGAATACATAGACAAACAGAGTGTCACTAGTATGCCTCTACTTGACTAGCTCGTTAATCAAAGATGGTTATGTTTCCTAACCATGGACAAAAGAGTTGTTATTTGATTAATGAGGTCACATCATTAGTTGAATGATCTGATTGACATGACCCATTCCATTAGCTTAGCACCCGATCGTTTAGTATGTTGCTATTGCTATTCTTCATGACTTATACATGTTCCTATGACTATGAGATTATGCAACTCCCGTTTAACGGAGGAACACTTTGGGTGCTACCAAACGTCACAACGTAACTGGGTGATTATAAAGGAGTACTACAGGTGTCTCCAAAGGTAGATGTTGGGTTGGCGTATTTCGAGATTAGGATTTGTCACTCCGAATGCCGGAGAGGTATCTCTGGGCCCTCTCGGTAATGCACATCACATAAGCCTTGCAAGCACTGCAACTAATATGTTAGTTGTGAGATGATGTATTACGGAACGAGTAAAGAGACTTGCCGGTAACGATATTGAACTAGGTATTGGATACCGACGATCGAATCTCGGGCAAGTAACATACCGATGACAAAGGGAACAACGTATGTTGTTATGCGGTCTGACCGATAAAGATCTTCGTAGAATATGTAGGAGCCAATATGGGCATCCAGGTCCCGCTATTGGTTATTGACCGGAGACATGTCTCGGTCATGTCTACATTGTTCTCGAACCGTAGGGTCCGCACGCTTAAGGTTTCGATGACAGTTATATTATGAGTTTATGAGTATTGATGTACCGAAGAAGTTCGGAGTCCCGGATGAGATCGGGGACATGACGAGGAGTCTCGAAATGGTCGAGACGTAAAGATCGATATATTGGACGACTATATTCGGACATCAGAAAGGTTCCGAGTGATTCGGGTATTTTTCGGAGTATCGGGTAGTTACGGGAGAAGTAATGGGCCTTGATGGGCTTTAGTGGGAAGAGGAAAAGGCTGCTGCGCCACCCCTCCCCTTTGGTCCGAATTGGACTAGGGAAAAGGGGGTCGGCCACCTCTCCTTCTCCTCCTATTCCTTCTCCCTTCCTCCCCTTTTGGTGGACTCCTACTAGGACTTGGAGTCCTACCCTATCTTGGCCGCACCTTTGCCTTGGCCGGCCTCCTCCTCCTCCATCCTTTATATACAGGGGCAGGGGGCACCCCATAGACACACAAGTTGATCCTTGAGATCGTTCCTTAGCCGTGTGCGGTGCCCCCTGCCACCAAATTCCACCTCGATCATGCCGTTGTAGTGCTTAGGCGAAGCCCTGCGTCGGTAGTACATCAAGATCGTCACCACGCCGTCGTGCTGACGGAACTCCTCCCCAAAGCTTTGCTGGATCGGAGCCCGGGGATCGTCATCGAGCTGAACGTGTGCTAAGAACTCGGAGGTGCCGGAGTAACGGTGCTTGGATCGGTCGGATCGGGAAGAAGACGTACGACTACTTCCTCTATGTTGTGTGATCGCTTCCGCAGTCGGTCTGCGTTGGTACGTAGACAACACTCTCCCCTCTCGTTGCTATGCATCACCATGATCTTGCGTGTGCGTAGGAAAATTTTGAAATTACTACGTTCCCCAACAGTGGCATCAGAGCCTAGGTTTTATGGTTTGATGTTATATGCACGAGTAGAACACAAGTGAGTTGTGGGCGATATAAGTCATACTGCCTACCAGCATGTCATACTTTGGTTTGGCGGTATTGTTGGATGAAGCGGCCCGGACCGACATTACGCGTACGCTTACGCGAGACCGGTTTCCCCGACGTGCTTTGCACATAGGTGACTTGCGGGTGACTATTTCTCCAACTTTAGTTGAACCAAGTGTGGCTACGCCCGGTCCTTGCGAAGGTTAAAACGGAGTCTATTTGACAAACTATCGTTGTGGTTTTGATGCGTAGGTGAGATGAGTTCTTACTTAAGCCCGTAGCAGCCACGTAAAACTTGCAACAACAAAGTAGAGGACGTCTAACTTGTTTTTGCAGGGCATGTTGTTATGTGATATGGTCAAGGCATGATGCTGATTTTATTGTATGAGATGATCATGTTTTGTAACCAAGTTATCGGCAACTGGCAGGAGCCATATGGTTGTCGCTTTATTGTATGCAATGCAATCGCGATGTAATGCTTTACTTTATTACTAAGCGGTAGTGATAGTCGTGGAAGCATAAGATTGGCGAGACGACAACGATGCTACGATGGAGATCAAGGTGTCGCGCCGGTGACGATGGTGATCATGACGGTGCTTCGGAGATGGAGATCACAAGCACAAGATGATGATGGCCATATCATATCACTTATATTGATTGCATGTGATGTTTATCCTTTTATGCATCTTATCTTTCTTTGATTGACGGTAGCATTATAAGATGATCTCTCACTAAATTATCAAGAAGTGTTCTCCCTGAGTATGCACCGTTGCCAAAGTTCGTCGTGCCCAGACACCACGTGATGATCGGGTGTGATAAGCTCTACGTCCAAATACAACGGGTGCAAAACAGTTGCACACGCAGAATACTCAGGTTATACTTGACGAGCCAAGCATATACAGATATGGCCTCGGAACACTGAGACCGAAAGGTCGAGCGTGAATCATATAGTAGATATGATCAACATAGTGATGTTCACCAATGAAACTACTCCATCTCACATGATGATCGGACATGGATTAGTTGATTTGGATCATGTGATCACTTAGAGGATTAGAGGGATGTCTATCTAAAGTGGGAGTTCTTAAGTAATATGATTAATTGAACTTAAATTTATCATGAACTTAGTCCTGGTAGTATTTTGTAAATCATGTTGTAGATCGATAGCTCGCGTTGTTGCTTCCCTGTGTTTACTTTGATATGTTCTTAGAGAAAATTGTAATGAAAGATGTTAGTAGCAATGATGCGGATTGGATCCGTGATCTAAGGTTTATCCTCATTGCTGCACAGAAGAATTATGTCCTTGATGCACCGCTAGGTGACAGACCTATTGCAGGAGCAGATGCAGACGTTATGAACGTTTGGCTAGCTCAATATGATGACTACTTGATAGTTTAGTGCACCATGCTTAATGGCTTAGAATCGGGACTTCAAAGTCGTTTTGAACGTCGTGGACCATATGAGATGTTCCAGGAGTTGAAGATAATATTTCAAGCAAATACCCGAGTTGAGAGATATGAAGTCTCCAACAAGTTCTATAGCTAAAAGATGGAGGAGAATCGCTCAACTAGTGAGCATGTGCTCAGATTGTCTGGGTACTACAATCGCTTGAATGAAGTGGGAGTTAATCTTCCAGATAAGATAGTGATTGACAGAATTCTCTAGTCACCATGACCAAGTTAGTAGAACTTCGTGATGAACTATAGTATGCAAGGGATGACGAAAACGACTCCCGAGCTTTTCATGATGATGAAATCGATGAAGGTAGAAATCAAGAAAAACATCAAGTGTTGATGGTAGACAAGACCACCAGTTTCAAGAAAAGGGCAGAGGGAAGAAGGGGAACTTCAAAAAGAACAGCAAGCAAGTTGCTGCTCAAGTGAAGAAGCCCAAGTCTGGACCTAAGCCTGAGACTGAGTGCTTCTACTGCAAAGGGACTGGTCACTGGAAGCGGAACTACCCCAAGTGATTGGCGGATAAGAAGGATGGCAAAGTGAACATAAGTATATTTGATATACATGTTATTGATGTGTACTTTACTAGTGTTTATAGCAAACCCTCAGTATTTGATACTAGTTCAGTTGCTAAGATTAGTAACTCGAAACGGGAGTTGCAGAATAAACAGAGACTAGTTAAGGGTGAAGTGACGATGTGTGTTGGAAGTGGTTCCAAGATTGATATGATCATCATCGCACACTCCCTATAATTTCGGGATTAGTGTTGAACCTAAATAAGTGTTATTTGGTGTTTGCGTTGAGCATGAATATGATTTGATCATGTTTATTGTAATACGGTTATTCATTTAAGTAAGAGAATAAATTGTTGTTCTGTTTACATGAATAAAACCTTATATGGTTACACACCCAATGAAAATAGTTCGTTGGATCTCGATCGTAGTGATACACATAATCATAATATTGAAACCAAAAGATGCAAAGTTAATAATGATAGTGCAACTTATTTGTAGCACTGTCGTTTAGGTCATATTGGTGTAAAGCGCATGAAGAAACTCCATGCTGATGGGCTTTTGGAATCACTTGATTATGAATCAGTTGATGCTTGCGAACCATGCCTCAAGGGCAAGATGACTAAGACTCTGTTCTTCGGAACAATGGAGCGAGCAACAGATTTGTTGGAAATCATACATACTGATGTATGTGGTCCGATGAATATTGAGGCTCGCGATAGGTATCATTATTTTCTGATCTTCACAGATGATTTGAGTAGATATAAGTGTATCTACTTAATGAAACATAAGTCTGAAACATTTTAGAAGTTCAAAGAATTTCAAAGTGAAGTTGAAAATCATCGTAACAAGAAAATAAAGTTTCTACGATCTGATCGTGGAGGAGAATATTTGAGTTACGAGTTTGGTGTACATTTGAAAAATTGTGGAATAGTTTCGCAACTCACGCCACCCGGAACACCACAGCGTAATGGTGTGTTCGAACGTCGTAATCGTACTTTACAAGATATGGTGCGATCTATGATGTCTCTTACTGATTTACCGCTATCGTTCTGGGGTTATGCTTTAGAGACGGCCGCATTCACGTTAAATAGGGCACCATCAAAATCCGTTGAGACGACGCCTTATGAACTATGGTTTGGCAAGAAACCAAAGTTGTCGTTCCTTAAGGTTTGGGGCTGCGATGCTTATGTGAAAAAGCTTCAACCTGATAAGCTCGAACCCAAATCGGAGAAATGTGTCTTCATAGGATATCCAAAGGAAACTATTGGATACACCTTCTATCACAGATCCGAAGGCAAGACTTTTGTTGCTAAGTTCGGAAACTTTCTAGAGAAGGAGTTTCTCTCGAAAGAAGTGAGTGGGAGGAAAGTAGAAAACTTGATAAGGTAATTGTACCTTCTCCCTTATTGGAAAGTAGTACATCACAGAAACCAGTTTCTATGACACCTACACCAATTAGTGAGGAAGCTAATGATGATGATCATGTAACTTTAGATCAAGTTACTACCGAATCTCGTAGGTAAACCAGAGTGAGATCCGCACCAGAGTGGTACGGTAATCCTGTTCTGGAAGTCATGTTACTAGACCATGACGAACTTGCGAACTATGAGGAAGCGATGATGAGCCCAAATTCCGCGAAATGGTTTGAGGCCATGAAATCTGAGATATGATCCATGTATGAGAACAAAGTATGGACTTTGATGGATTTGCCCAATGATCGGCAAGCCATAGAAAATAAATGGATCTTCAAGAGGAAGACGGACGTTGATAGTAGTGTTACTATCTACAAAGCTAGAATTGTCGCAAAAGGTTTTCGACAAGTTCAAAGTGTTGACTACGATGAGAGTTTCTCACCCGTATCTATGCTTAAGTCTGTCCGAATCATGTTAGCAATTGCCGCATTTTATGAAATCTGGCAAATGGATAAACAAAACTGCATTCCTTAATGGATTTCTTAAAAAAGAGTTGTATATGATGCAACCAGTAGGTTTTGTCAATCCTAAAGGTGCTAACAAAATATGCAAGCTCCAGCGATTCATCTATGGACTGGTGCAAGCATCTCAGAGTTGGAATACACACTTTGATAAGTTGATCAAAGCATATAGTTTTATACAGACTTGCGGTGAAGCCTGTATTTACAAGAAAGTGAGTGGGAGCACTACAGCATTTCTGATAAAGTATATGTGAATGACATATTCTTGATCAGATATAATGTAGAATTATTCTGTAAAGCATAAAGGAGTGTTTGAAAGGAGTTTTTCAAAGAAAGACTTCGGTGAAGCTGCTTACATGTTGAGCTTCAAGATCTATAGAGATAGATCAAGACGCTTGATAAGTTTTTTCAATGAGTACATACCTTGACAAGATTTTGAAGTAGTTCAAAATGGAGCAGTCAAAGAAAGAGTTCTTGCCTGTATTACAAGGTGTGAAGTTGAGTAAGACTCAAAGCCCGACCACGGCAGAAGATAGAAAGAGAATGAAAGTCATTCCCTATGCCTTGGCCATAGGTTCTATAAAGTATGTCATGTTGTATATCAGATCTATTGTATACCCTGCATTGATTTGGCAAGGGAGTACAATAGTGATCTAGGAGTAGATCACTGGACAGCGGTCAGAATTATCCTTAGTGAAATAAGGATATGTTTCTCGATTATGGACGTGACAAAAAGGTTCGTCGTAAAGGGTTACGTCGATGCAAGTTTTTGACACTGATCCAGATGAATCTAAAGTCTCAATCTGGATACATATTGAAAGTGGGAGCAATTAGCTAGAGTAGCTCCGTGTAGAGCATTGTAGACATAGAACTTGCAAAATACTTACGGATCTGAATGTGACAGACCCGTTGACTAAAATTATCTCACAAGCAAAACATGATCACACCTTAGTACTCTTTGGGTGTTAATCACATAGATATGTGAACTAGATTACTTACTCTGGTAAACCCTTTGAGTGTTGGTCACATGACGATGTGAACTATTGCTGTTAAATCACATGGCGATGTGAACTAGATTATTGACTCTAGTGCAAGTGGGAGACTGAAGGAAATATGCCCTAGAGGCAATAATAAAGTTATTATTTATTTCCTTATATCATGATAAATGTTTATTATTCATGCTAGAATTGTATTAACCGGAAACATAATACATGTGTGAATACATAGACAAACAGAGTGTCACTAGTATGCCTCTACTTGACTAGCTCGTTAATCAAAGATGGTTATGTTTCCTAACCATGGACAAAAGAGTTGTTATTTGATTAACGAGGTCACATCATTAGTTGAATGATCTGATTGACATGACCCATTCCATTAGCTTAGCACCTGATCGTTTAGTATGTTGCTATTGCTATTCTTCATGACTTATACATGTTCCTATGACTATGAGATTATGCAACTCCCGTTTACCGGAGGAACACTTTGGGTGCTACCAAACGTCACAACGTAACTGGGTGATTATAAAGGAGTACTACAGGTGTCTCCAAAGGTAGATGTTGGGTTGGCGTATTTCGAGATTAGGATTTGTCACTCCGAATGCCGGAGAGGTATCTCCGGGCCCTCTCGGTAATGCACATCACATAAGCCTTGCAAGCACTGCAACTAATATGTTAGTTGTGAGATGATGTATTACGGAACGAGTAAAGAGACTTGCCGGTAACGAGATTGAACTAGGTATTGGATACCGACGATCGAATCTCGGGCAAGTAACATACCGATGACAAAGGGAACAACGTATGTTGTTATGCGGTCTGACCGATAAAGATCTTCGTAGAATATGTAGGAGCCAATATGGGCATCCAGGTCCCGCTATTGGTTATTGACCGGAGACATGTCTCGGTCATGTCTACATTGTTCTCGAACCGTAGGGTCCGCACGCTTAAGGTTTCGATGACAGTTATATTATGAGTTTATGAGTATTGATGTACCGAAGAAGTTCGGAGTCCCGGATGAGATCGGGGACATGACGAGGAGTCTCGAAATGGTCGAGACGTAAAGATCGATATATTGGACGACTATATTCGGACATCAGAAAGGTTCCGAGTGATTCGGGTATTTTTCGGAGTATCGGGTAGTTACGGGAGAAGTAATGGGCCTTGATGGGCTTTAGTGGGAAGAGGAAAAGGCTGCTGCGCCACCCCTCCCCTTTGGTCCGAATTGGACTAGGGAAAAGGGGGTCGGCCACCTCTCCTTCTCCTCCTATTCCTTCTCCCTTCCTCCCCTTTTGGTGGACTCCTACTAGGACTTGGAGTCCTACCCTATCTTGGCCGCACCTTTGCCTTGGCCGGCCTCCTCCTCCTCCATCCTTTATATACAGGGGCAGGGGGCACCCCATAGACACACAAGTTGATCCTTGAGATCGTTCCTTAGCCGTGTGCGGTGCCCCCTGCCACCAAATTCCACCTCGATCATGCCGTTGTAGTGCTTAGGCGAAGCCCTGCGTCGGTAGTACATCAAGATCGTCACCACGCCGTCGTGCTGACGGAACTCCTCCCCAAAGCTTTGCTGGATCGGAGCCCGGGGATCGTCATCGAGCTGAACGTGTGCTAAGAACTCGGAGGTGCCGGAGTAACGGTGCTTGGATCGGTCGGATCGGGAAGAAGACGTACGACTACTTCCTCTATGTTGTGTGATCGCTTCCGCAGTCGGTCTGCGTTGGTACGTAGACAACACTCTCCCCTCTCGTTGCTATGCATCACCATGATCTTGCGTGTGCGTAGGAAAATTTTGAAATTACTACGTTCCCCAACAGAGTCAATATAAGAGCTTTTCAGCAAGTCCACATACTCAACCATCTTTTAGTTTTCACAATTGCTAACACTCACGCAATATTTATGGGTATGAAGTTTTAATCGGACACAGAGAAAGATAGGGGCTTATAGTTTTGCCTCCCAATGTTTTACCTCAAGGGTAATATCAACAATAATAGTTCATGAGAACTCACATCCAATTAGCTATATATATCAGGATCTTTTCAACACATTGTACTTGCGAAAGGATAAAATGTAAATAAGAAAGGTGAATATCACCATGACTCTTTGCATGAAGTATAAGACGAGAATAAAAGATAGGCCCTTCGCAGAGGGAGGCGGAGGTTGTCATGCTTTTATAGTTGGATGCACGAAATCTTAATGCAAAAGAACGTCAGTTTATATTGCCACTTGTGATATGGACCTTTATTATGCAGTCCGTCGCTTTTATTTCTTCCATATCACAAGATCGTATAAAGTTTATTTTCTCCACACTAATAAGTCATACATATTTAGAGAGCAATTTTTATTGCTTGCACTGATGACAACTTACTTGAAGGATCTTACTCAATCCATAGGTAGGTATAGTGGACTCTCATGACAAAACTGGGTTTAGGGATATTTGGAAGCACAAGTAGTATCTCTACTTGGTGCAAAGAAATTGGTTAGCATGAGAGCGAAAGGCAAGATCAACATGTTGGATGATCCATGACAATATAATTTATCTCAGATGTAAGAAAACATAACCCATTATGTTGTCTTCCTTATCCAACGTCAACTCTTTTAGCATATCATACTTTAATGAGTGCTCACAATCATAAAAGATGTCCAAGATAGTATATTTATATGTGAAGACCTCTCTTTCTTTATTACTTCCTATTAATTGCAACAATGACCAAAACTATGTTTGTCAACTCTCAACAACTTTTATTCATCATACTATTTATATGTGAGCTCATTACTCTCCATAAGATCCATATGATCTCTTTATTTCTTTTTATTTCTTCTCTTTTATTTTATTCCCTCAAGATCATAGAAAGGTAATCAAGCCCTTGACTCAACACTAATCTTTATTATATATAGCTCACGAACTCGATTACATAGAAGGATCATAAAGCAAAACTCACAACTAGATCATACTAAAACTTTATTCTACTAGATCAAGATATTATCAAAAGGATCAAACTAAGAAAATGGTAAAGGTAAAAGTGATGGTGATATGATACCGGGGCACTCCCCCAAGCTTGACAGTTGCCAAGGGGAGTGCCCATACCCATGTGATTATGTCTCCTTCCTCTGAGGTGGTGATGAAGGAGTTGTTGATGATGTAGGCTTGTCGTTCATCTTCCAAGGCATAGGCTCACCATCATAGAAGGATGACCGAGTCTTCGGAATCCTCAAATCTGTAGCCAAACTCATCCTCTTGAATCTATATTCATACTCACAGTTTTGGTTTTGCGGGTCATAGATCTGGGCTTGGAGGCGCTCGATTTTCTCGTGAAGCTTGAAGATGGCCTCCCCAATGTCCTTGGCGTCCAACTTGTGGTGTTGGTGAACTCCATGATCATTATATGATTGGAGTCGAGTCCACGCTCCACCATCTTCTGACACTTGAAAACTTGTTGCTCCATCGCCTCGAGCCATGTCTCCACGATTCCGGTCCTCCTTGGTCCCTCCACATCGCGGATGTGCAATAACCCCTCACGCATCTCAATGGTTTGAGGGTGTTGCAGCACTTCCGCGAGGTAGGGGTTGATGACCTTCTCGAATAACTTGTCCTTGGGGGCACTTGAAGACGCCATGGCGATCTAGATCTGTCAGGAAAACAGCTCGAAACAAAGACAGGAGATATTTGTGTGATACGGTGGTCAAAACCTTCGGGAGATTATATAGTGAATTTTTACCGACCAAAAGAAGTATTGTGCAAGAAAACGGAGTTCGGAGAGCACACGAGGTTACCACGAGGCAGGGGGGCGCCCAGGGGGTAGGGCGCGCCCTCCACCCTCGTGGAAGTCTCGTGTCCTTTCCGGTCTGCTTCTTATTTTCCTATTTTCTTAAATATTCCAAAATGGAGAAAATTTGCCATTAGGACTGTTTTGGAGTCGGTTTACTCCTCCGGGGTTACGGTTTCAATAATATTAGTTCCAACATTTATGTGATTACCTGAGATATAATGTTTGATTCTTTGACCGTTCACCACCTTCGGATTTGTGCCTTCGAAGTTGTTGATTTTTATGGCACCGGAATGATAGACCTCCTCGATAACGTAAGGACCTTCCCATTTAGAGAGAAGCTTGCCTGCAAAAAATCTTAAACGTGAGTTGTATAGCAATACATAATCACCTATATTAAACTCACGCTTTTGTATCCTTTTGTCATGCCATATTTTAACCTTTTCTTTAAACAGTTTGACATTCTCATAGGCTTGGGTTCTCCATTCATCAAGTGAGCTAATGTCAAATAACCTCTTCTCACCGGCAGGTTTGAAATCATAGTTGAGCTCTTTGATAGCCCAATATGCCTTATGTTCTAGTTCGAGAGGTAAGTGACAAGCTTTACCATAAACCATTTTATAAGGAGACATACCCATAGGATTTTTATATGCAGTTCTATAAGCCCATAATGCATCATCAAGTTTCTTGGACCAATTCTTCCTAGATCTATTAACGGTCTTTTGCAAAATTAATTTGAGCTCTCTATTACTCAATTCTACTTGACCACTAGATTGTGGGTGATAAGGAGATGCAATTATATGATTAACATCATACTTAGCAAGCATTTTACGAAAGGCACCATGAATAAAGTGTGAACCACCATCAGTCATTAAATATCTAGGGACTCCAAACCTCAGAAAAATAACTTTTTTAAGCATCTTAATAGAGGTGTTATGATCAACACTACTAGTTGGAATAGCTTCTACCCACTTAGTAACGTAATCAACATCAACTAAAATATGTGTATACCCATTAGAGGAAGGAAAAGGTCCCATATAATCAAAGCCCCAAACATCAAATGGTTCAATAACAAGTGAATAATTCATAGGCATTTCTTGACGTCTACTAATATTACCGATTCTTTGACATTCATCACAAGATAAGACAAACTTACGGTCATCCTTGAAGAGAGTAGGCCAATAAAAACCGGATTGCAATACCTTATGTGCAGTTCTATCTCCAGTGTGGTGCCCTCCATAAGCCTCAGAGTGACACTTGCGTAGGATCTGTTCCTATTCATGCTCAAGTACACAACATCTAATAACACCACCTACTCCTTTATAAAGATGTGGGTCATCCCAAAAGTAATGTCTCAAATCGTAGAAAAACTTTTTCTTTTGCTAGTATGTGAAACTGGGTGGTATGAATTTAGCAATAATGTAATTAGCATAATCAGCATACCATGGAGCAGTACGAGAAGCATTTATGACAGCTAATTGTTCATCAGGAAAGCTATCATCAATAGGTAGTGGGTCATCAAGAACATTCTCTAACCTAGACAAGTTGTCTGCAACAGGGTTCTCAGCTCCCTTTCCATCAATAATATGCAAATCAAATTCTTGTAGCAAGAGAACCCATCTAATAAGTCTAGATTTAGCATCTTCCTTTTCCATAAGGTATTTAATAGCAGCATGATCAGTGTGAATAGTTACTTTAGAATCAACAATATAAGGTCTGAACTTATCACAAGCAAAAACAACTGCTAATTTTTTTTCAGTAGTAGCATAATTTCTCTGGGCACTATCTAGAGTTTTACTAGCATATTGGATAACATTCAGCTTCTTATCAACTCTTTGTCCTAGAACAACACCTACAGCATAATCGCTAGCATCATACAAAATTTTAAAGGGTAAATTCCAATCAGGTGGCTAAACAGTAGGTGCAGAAATCAAAGCTTTCTTGAGTATTTCAAATGCTTCTACACAATCATCATCAAAGACAAAAGGAATATCTTTTTGTAATAGGTTAGTCAGAGGCCAATAAATTTTTGAGAAGTCCTTAATGAACCTCCTGTAAAAACCGGCATGACCAAGGAAACTTCTTATAAATTTGATGTCCTTGGGACACGACATCTTTTCAATAGCATCAACTTTAGCTTTATCAACTTCAATACCTCTTTCAGAAATTTTATGCCCCAAGACAATACCTTCATTAACCATAAAGTGGCACTTCTCCCAATTCAAGACAAGATTAGTTTCTTCACATCTCTGCAAAACTTGATCAAGGTTGCTCAAGCAATCATCAAAAGAGGATCCATAAACGGAGAAATCGTCCATGAAAACCTCACAAATCTTTTCACAAAAGTCAGAGAATATAGCCATCATGCATCTTTGAAAGGTAATAGGTGCATTACATAAACCAAAAGGCATACATCTATAAGCAAAAGTACCGAAAGGGCAAGTAAAAGTGGTCTTTGCTTGATCATCAGCTGACACAGGTATTTGAGAGAAGCCAGAGTAACCATCTAGAAAGCAAAAATGTGTATGTTTGGATAATCTTTCTAGCATTTGATCAATGAAAGGCAAAGGGTAATGATCTTTTTAGTAGCTTTATTTAATTTGCGAAAATCAATTACCATCCTATAACCTGTAATAGTTCTTTGTGGAATCAATTCATCTTTATCATTAGGAACGACAGTAATACCTCCCTTCTTAGGGACACAATGGACATGACTTACCCACTGACTATCAGCAACGGGATAAATTATACCTGCCTCAAGGAGCTTTAATATTTCCTTTCGTACCATTTCTTTCATCTTAGGATTCAGCCGTCGTTGGTGATCAATAACTGGTTTGGCGTCTTTCTCCAAATTTATTTTGTGTTGACATAGAGTGGGACTAATGCCTTTAAGATCATCAAGAGTATATCCAATAGAAGCACGGTGCTTCTTCAGAGTTTTCAATAGTTTATCTTCTTCATGCTCTGAAAGGTTAGCACTACTAATAACAGGATATATCTTCTTTTCATCAAGATAAGCATATTTAAGAGTATCATGTAATGGTTAAAGCTCAAATACGGGATCACCCTTGGGTGGAGGAGGATCCCCTAGGATTTCAACAGGCAAGTTGTGTTTCAGAATAGGTCCTTGTTTAAAGAATAATTTATCTATTTCCCTTCTTTAATTCATGAACAGGTCATTTTCATGGTCTAGTAAATATTGTTCTAAAGGATCAGTAGGAGGCACGATAATAGAAGCAAGACCAATAATTTCATCTTTACTAGGCAATTCCTCATCACGGGGTTGTCTACGAAACTTAGCAAAATTAAACTCATGAGTCATATCCCCTAAACCAACAGAAACAATATCCTTATTGCAGTCTATCTTAGCATTAACAGTATTCAAGAAGGGTCTACCAAATATAATGGGACAAAAGCTATCTTGTGGGGAACCAAGAACAAGAAAATCAGCAGGATATTTAACCTTCCCACACAAGACTTCAACATCTCTAACAATCCCAATTGGTGAAATAGTATCTCTATTGGTAAGCTTAATGGTAACATCGATATCTTCTATCTCAGCAGGTGCAATATCATGCATAATTTCTTTGTATAAGGAATGAGGTATTGCACTTGCACTAGCACCCATATCACATAAGCCATGATAGCAATGATCTCTTATTTTAACAGAAATAATAGGCATGCCTACAACAGGTCTATGTTTATTTTTAGTATCAAGTCTAGCAATTCTAGTAGTCTCATCACAAAAGTAAATAACATGCCCATCAATATTATCGGCCAACAGATCTTTAACCATCGCAATATTAGGTTCAACTTTAACTTGCTCAGGGGGTTTGTGTGTCCTAATATTACTTTTGTTGACTACAGTTGAAACTTTAGCATGATCCTTTATTCTAACAGGGAAAGGTGGTTTCTCAACATAAGCAGTAGGAACAACAAGATCATTATAAGTGATAATCTTTTCTTCAACTTTAATAGGTGCAACTACTTTTACTTCAATGGGAGGATTATATTTAAACCACTTCTCCTTAGGGAGATCAACATGAGTAGCAAAGGATTCACAAAAGGAAGCTACTATCTCAGAGTCAAGTCCATATTTAGTGATAAATTCACGAAATGCATCGGTATCCATAAAAGATTTAACACAATCAAACTTAGGTGTTATATCTATCATGTTGATAATCATACCCGAAGGATTTTCAAAGTAAACATTTCCAGTAGGATCAGTAGGTTGAGGAGCAACTCTTTGCTCTACTGGTCGGGGTGAAGATACCCCGAACAAGCCCCTCAAAGGATTATGTTCCATAGTAACAAGTGGCAGTAAATTTCAGCACACTATATAAATTTTTCCTTACCAAATTCCACCTACCAAAGGCGCTTCACTCCCCGGTAACGGCGCCAGAAAAGAGTCCTGATGACCCACAAGTGTAGGGGATCTATCGTAGCCTTTTCGATAAGTAAGAGTGTCGAACCCAATGAGGAGCAGAAGGAAATGATAAGCGGTTTTCAGCAAGGTATTCTCTGCAAACACTAAAATTATCGGTAACAGATAGTTTTGTGATGAGATAAATTGTAACGGGAAACAAGTAATAAAAGTAAATAAGGTGCATCAAGATGGCCCAATCCTTTTTGTAGCAAAGGACAAGCCTGGACAAACTCTTATATGAAGGAAAGCGCTCCCGATGACACATGGGAATTATCGTCAAGCTAGTTTTCATCACGCTCATATGATTCGCATTCGGTACTTTAATAATTTGATATGTGGGTGGACCGGTGCTTGAGTGTTGTTCTTACTTGGACAAACATCCCACTTATGATTAACCCATATTGCAAGCATCCGCAACTACAAGAGAAGTATTAAGGTAAACCTAACCATAGCATGAAACATATGGATCCAAATCAGCCCCTTATGAAGCAACTTATAAACTAGGGTTTAAGCTTCTGTCACTCTAGCAGCCCATCATCTACTTATTACTTCCCAATGCCTTCCTCTAGGCCCAAACAATGGTGAAGTGCCATGTAGTCGACGTTCACATAACACCACTAGAGGAAAGACAACATACATCTCATCAAAATATCAAACAAATACTAAATTCACATGACTACTTATAGCAAGACTTCTCCCATGTCCACAGGAACAAACATAACTACTCACAAAGCATATTCATGTTCATAATCAGAGGGGTATTAATATGCATAATGGATCTGAACATATGATCTTCCACCAAGTAAACCAACTAGCATCAACTACAAGGAGTAATCAACACTACTAGCAACCCACAGGTACCAATCTGAGGTTTGGATACAAAGATTGCACTACACGAAATTTGTTAATACGTGACGGTGATAGTCCGTCATGGAATAGGAGAAAACTGTCATGGGTGCCCATCCATGACGGAGTCGATGTCCGTCATGTATATCGCGTCATAATTTGACATCATGCTCACCATGACGGATTTTCACCATCATGGATTTGCCCCAGGCCCGCCCAAGGCCCAAACCATTGTGACAGAACAATCCGTCATGGACTGACGCCACATAGGATTTTCAACTGACCAACTGCAATGACGTGGCTGCCTACATGGACACTTTTTTCCGTCACAGAAATCGTCATGGATTTAGGGGCAATATAAAATTATTTCTGCCATTAGCCTATTTCATTAGGCCCAATTTTCACCAAATACATTTCAAGCATAATGCGTTCCACAAATCATAATGCGAACTATGGCCCAAGACAAAGTATTTCCAAAGTTTCATACATACATATATGAATCAATATGCAATCATCCGCAGGTATTTACAATATAGAAGTTTACAAAATCCTGCAGGAAATGGTAATTTTACAATATAGGTTGACAAAATATCACTCAACAAAGTTAGGAAATAGTACAATCCAGCTCACACAAAGAGAACGATTAAACTACTGAAGTTATTATTCATCTTGTCGTCGGCCCTCCTGATGGACACTATGCATCATGTCATGCTGATTGTTATTGGAAGCACCAAGTAGCCCAATATGCAATCATACCTAGCATATTTACAAGACCATTAGATATGTTAGATATAAATAGATAGAAGAGAATTGTAACAAATGTAAAAACTGAATAACATAATATCTGCTACATATAAGTTTCATGTAGATCTGTATTAATTAAGACAACCAAGTTTTGGGTAAAACATGAAATGTTAAGTACTTTGCATATCATGCAAACAAGAAACAGAAAAACACTTGTCTCACAATGGGGGACAACACATAATACAATGCACAAGATTCATTCAATTATCATGTGTAATGATACTTGACGATGTAATCACTTCAGCAAAAGAAGGCATGTACCTGCACGTTCAAGAGAAAGATACGCAATTTGATATGGAACTGTTAATCAAATAAAAAATTATAGATAACGGACACTAGATGCATGCATTGATGCTTTGAACTGGACACTTTCCCATGTTTTGAGAACATCCATGGAAACCAAACACAACAATTGACTGGATTTGCAGCCCGCTTCCTAAAGAAAATTCTGTTATTTTTTTAGGTTTTTTTGTTGCTGTGCACCTGATGGAGATTTCAAGCAACATGAACACAAACTGTGAAGGAAAACTTCAGCCCTAACACATCCGCACGGCCGCACAGAGCTCTTAATTGATGAACGGTTCGGCACATCGGCTAGGCTAGATCCAGCACCTTGCCGGAAGTGGGAAGTGGCTATTGCGCGTCAGTATAATGTATGCAAGGCAGATTTTGAGGAAAAATACTAATCAATATGGCCGATATAGATTTTATGCTAGACTTTTTGTTGACCTGCCATTAGAGTGGTCTTTCTAAGATATGAAAAGGAAAAAGAAGAATACTACTACTCGAAACAAGTTGTGTACGTGCCCCATATTTTGAGTGAAAAAACTGGCGACGGGACTAGCTCAAAAACATCAAAGATTTGATGTGTTTTGCAAGTTTATCTGTGAACTTTATTTGGTAATAATGTTGCCATTGATGCTCAAGGCACTATGGAATTTCAAGCATGACTTCATGCCTCCAAGCATCTAGAAGTAACGTGCTTGTAGAAATATAACATGAAGTGCAGGTATAAGCCATCAAGTAATAAATTTAGAATTCCTCAAATTTTTAAGCAATGAAATGACTTGCAGAAATATATGTGCAGACCTGTAGAAGAACATAACTTCAAATCACTAGCACTTTCATTGCCCCGATTCTAGTTACTTCAAACACATAAGATTACCAAAAAATATTCTAAGGCAATGTTGATAGTTTACCGAAAAGCTTAGCAATAAAACATGAGGAAATTGTTTATTGCATCATTTACTAGAAATTTGCATAACACAACACTTGCTGGCAGAGATTGGACTAGTCATGTAAAGTATATGAATCGTGAGTATTATGCCCATTTTAATCCACTTTACATTGGTGTGGTCATTTTACTCTTCTAAACATATCCATGTCAAGGGAAAAATGTGAGAGAGTGTATTAACAACCTAAATATAAGAATATTGTGAAATACAGTGTTATTGTAGAATGAGGGCTCTACTTTATGTTTCCAAAATTCTCAAAGGGTGGTCACTGCATTTAGAAAAAAATGAACAAACCATGTTGGAACATCGCACCCCACTATCTGCCACAAATATTACTTGTACAAAATGGTCAGCTAAGTAGATCCCATGGAGATAAATCAAGAGTTGCCAGAATTTGAATGTTTAGTGGAAGGACAAGATACCATGGTACTCTTCTCCTCGGCAAAAAGGCAGATAGCATCATCACCGGCCCCACTGGCAATAACATCCTTGCTACTTGCACAGAGTAGCAAGGAACCAACAGGAGCATCTCATGGGCGTTTACTTATTAAACTAGCAGCTTTAACTAACTAGCAGATCTCAGAAATTCTACATGGCTGCTGCTCGCAATGCTAGTTGGCTGTAACTTGCATTTCAGAAAACAAAGTAGCCACGTTTTGTGCATCATGGTTCAGTACAAGAAAATGTGAGAGCCCTTGGAGAACTATGCTAGAGCACAACAGTGATCACTTGGAAAGGAAAGAAAAACATAGCAAGAGGGTCGACCTTTGTTCTGTGGGGAATCATGGTGGTTGGGGTGGACGATCTCGCTGTCGAGCTCGAGCGTGGGGTGTTGGTCGTCACCGTCCATGGAACTGGAGAGACGGAGAGCTCCTGCTGATCTGAATCAAAGCAAAAAAGTCGATTGGGGATGGGACAGAGAAAGAACGAATGGAGGAGAAAGGAAACGAGGGGGTAGGGAGGGACCTTGTGCGGGGCGTCGTCGTCCCCAGCAAGGTCGAGCTTGTGCCTCCTACAAGTCATGGTCGTCGTCCTCTCCTCGTCCCACGCTGGCTGATCCGAATCTCTAGACGGCGAGGCAGCTGTGCGGCCTGGGAGACGGAGTAGAAGGCCCCTGCAGTAGATCCATGGCCCTGGTCGCTACTTGCGAGCAGCAGCTGCTCGCCGCATCGGCTATGGTTGGCTTCCGCTTCCATCGGGCCGCTTCAGCCGTCGTCTCCATGGATCTTGGCTGCCCTCATTGGTTGGAGGCGGGGAGGTGGAGGTGAAGGACGGGGTGGAGAACATGGGAGGCGTGGAGGCGGAGGACGGGGACGAGGAGATGCGTGGTGTGGAGGACGGTGACAAGGAGATGTGATGTGTGGTGGCGGCGCACGGAGAAAAGAGATAAGGGACGGGTGTGTCTTAGGGTTAGGTTTTATACGGGGAAAGGTTTAGGGCTTCTGGCGGGCTTTTTGGCGGGCTTGCGGTGCTGTACTAGGCCGTTCATGACGATTTTGAAATTGTCACCGGAAATTTGTCATGGATTAACAGGTTTCTTGTAGCGTTGGATGCAAGAGATGAACTAGGATTTGAGATGAGGTGGTGCCGGTGAAGATGTTGATGGAGATTGACCCCCTCCCGATGAGAGGATCGTTGGTGATGACAATGGTGATGATTTCCCCCTCCCGGAGGGAAGTTTCCCCGGTAGAACAGCTCTGTCGGAGCCCTAGATTGGTTCCGCCAAGGTTCCGCCTCGTGGCGGCGGAGTTTCTTCCCGGAAGCTTGCTTATTTTTTTTCTGTGACGAAAGACCTCATATAGCAGAAGATGGGCATCGGAGGGCCATCAGGGAGCCCACGAGGCAGGGGGGCGCGCCCCCACCCTTGTGGCCAGGGTGTGGGCCCCCTCGGGTACTTCTTTCGCCCAATATTTTTATATATTCTAGAAATAACTTCCGTGAAGTTTCAAGACTTTTGGAGCTGTTCAGAATAGGTCTCTAATATTCACTCCTTTTCCATCCCAGAATCCCAGCTGCCGGCATTCCCCCTCTTCATGTAAACCTTGTAAAATAAGAGAGAATAGGCATAAGTATTGTAACATAATGTGTAATAACAGCCCATAATGCAATAAATATCGATATAAAAGCATGATGCAAAATGAACTATCACATAGCAACGAGAGGGGAGAGTATGTCTACGTACCCTCGTAGACCGAAAGCGGAAGCGTTAAGAAACGCGGTTGATGTAGTCGAACTTCTTCTCGATCCAACCGATCAAGTACCGAACGCACGGCACCTCCGTGATCTGCACATGTTCAGCTCGGTGACGTCCCTCGTACTCTTGATCCAGTTGAGGCCGAGGGAGAGTTTCGTCAGCACGACGGCGTGTTGATGGTGATGATGAAGTTACCGGCGCAGGGCTTCACATAAGCACTACGACAATATGATCGAGGTGTGTATATGCGGAGGGGGTCACCGCACACGGCTAAAACAACTGTCAACTTGTGTGTTCTAGGGTGCCCCCTGCCCCCGTATATAAAGGAGCAAGGGGGAGGCCGGCCGGCCCTCATAGGGCGCACCCAAGGGGGGCAATCCTACTCCAAGTAGGAGTTGGATCCCCCCCTTTCCTAGTACTACTAGGAGAAGAAGGAAGGAGAGGGGAAAGAGAAGGAAGGAGGGGGCGCCGCCCCTCCCCCTAGTCCAATTCGGACTAGGCCCATGGGGGGGGGGGCAGCCCTTGGCTGCCCCTCTCTCTCTCCCCTTGGCCCAATAAGGCCCGTTACTTCTTCGGTGGTTCCAATAACCCTTCTGACACTCCGATATATATCCGGTGACCCTCGGAACTATTTCGGTGTCCGAATATAGTCATCCAATATATCAATCTTTATGTCTCAACCATTTCGATACTCCTTGTCATGCCCGTGATCACATCCGGGACTCCGAACAACCTTCGGTACATCAAATCACATAAACTCATAATATCGATCGTCATCAAACGTTAAGCGTGCGGACCCTATGGGTTCAAGAACTATGTAGACATGACCCATACTCATTTCTGGTAAATAACCAATAGCGGAACCTAGATGCTCATATTGGTTCCTACATATTCTACGAAGATCTTTATCGGTCAAACCGCATAACAACATACATTGTTCCCTTTGTCATCGGTATGTTACTCGCCCGAGATTCGATCATCGGTATCATCATACCTAGTTCAATCTCGTTACCGGCAAGTCTCTTTACTCGTTCCGTAATGCAACATCCCGCAACTAACTCATTAGTCACATTTCTTGTAAGGCTTATAGTGATGTGCATTACCGAGAGGGCCCAGAGATACCTCTCCGACAATCGGAGCGACAAATCCTAATCTCGATCTATGCCAACTCAAGAAACACCATCGGAGACACCTGTAGAGCATCTTTATAATCACCCAGTTATGTTGTGACGTTTGATAGCACACTAAGTGTTCCTCCGGTGTTCGGGAGTTGCATAAGCTCATAGTCATAGGAACATGCATAAGTTATGGAGAAAGCAATAGCAATAAACTAAACGATCATAATGCTAAGCTAACGGATGGGTCAAGTCAATCGCATCATTCTCTAATGATGTGATCCCGTTCATCAAATGAAAACTCATGTCTATGGCTAGAAACTTAACCATCTTTGATTAACGAGCTAGTCAAGTAGAGGCATACTAGTGACACTATGTTTGTCTATGTATTCACACATGTACTAAGTTTCTAGTTAATACAATTATAGCATGAATAATAAACATTTATAATGATATAAGGAAATATAAATAACAACTTTATTATTGCCTTTAGGGCATATTTCCTTCACCAAGTATTTATCAGATATAGATTCAGTCATAATGCCCAAGATTTGGCAAACATGCACCTTATCATCGAAGTTTGTATGGGGGCTAAAATAAATAGAGGATTTTTGCAACACTAACCATTTGTTTTGAAGCTTCACAGTAGTCATCAAGGATTCTCTTCAAGGTAATAACATTCATAGAATCCGCCCTCATGAGGATCAAGGAGTCATCAACAAATAATAAGTGGAAAATAAAGGGGGAATCACGACACACCTGCACCCCTTTGAGCTATCCATTTTCCTCCTCATAAGAAATTACTGTCGACAAACCTTCCGCACACAAAATAAAAAGGCAAGGGGATAGAGGATCCCCTTGCCTTAACCCCCTCGATGGAGAAACACATATGTCTCATTTGAATTAAATCTGACTTTGTACTGAACGGAAGTGACACAAGTCATTATCAACTGAACCCATTGTATGTTAAATCCAAGTTTCAGCAACATGGCCTCCAGAAAAACCCACTCCACGCGGTCATACACTTGATGCATATCCAGTTTGACCGCTCATGTTCCAACTTTCCCCTTCTTCTTTTTCGTGGAATGGAGGCATTCATAAGCCACAATTACATTATCCGTAATGATACGCCCTGGTACAAAAGCACTTTGAGTCTCGCTGATGATATCAAGTAAGAATACGTTTAGCCTAGTTGCCAACATCTTTGCTATAACTTTGTGGACTACGTTACAGAGGCTTATAGGTCTAATTTTGGAAATATTTTCAGGGGTATCAACTTTAGGGATTAAAACTATCATGGTACAGTTCCGCCCCTCCGGGATGGCACCACTGTTTACAGCATCAAGGACCTCCTTCACGAGATCATCCCCAATCAAATGCTAAAACTTTTTATAGAAAATTGCATGTAGCCCGTCTGGCCCTGGGGTCTTTAGATTACCAATACCTGACAACACTCTCCTCACTTCCTCCTCTATGTATGGTGCTAGCAGCGCCTCATTCATGTATGGTGTCACTTTTGGTTTTACCTTCTCAAGGACCTCCTGGTTCGGTATGTCAACCTCAGCAGTGAACAACTGTTGGAAATAACTGTCAATCAGTGACTTCATAGCCTCATTGTCTTCTTTCGAGTCACCATTTGCGTCCATAAGTCGCCAGATAAAATTCCTCTTTTTTCTAGCTGTTGCAAAATTATTGAAAATGTGTTTCTATCGCCGAACTTGAGCCAATTTGCACGAGTTCTATGAACCCAATAAACTTCCTCTTTCTCCATAGTTTCCTCAATTTCAATCAACAAATGTCTTTGCCGATCTGCCGACTCATCAGTAAGCGGCCCCGATCACAATTGTTCCAGCTCCTCCTTCAAAGTTTTCAGCCGGCGTCGGGGTGTTTTTAGTACTTTACGGTCCCAATCATGCAATCCTTATGCACCGCTGTTGTTCGTTTTGCAAGTGGCAAAGTTACTAAAGTGCGTGACCACGCCTCAGGCACACGATCCATCATCTCATCTTCATGTAACCAGCGAGCCTCGAATTGCCGCTGTCTTTGCCCTTGCTGCCTAGAAATGCTCTCTCCCTCAGTTTCCAGTATTACCGGCCTGTGGTCAAACTTAGTATGTGACTCATTGGTCCCAACACTTGGCAATAATCCATAAAATCCTACATTACAGACCACCCGGTCCAAGTGTTCCCGGATGCGCCGCCTTCTCCAGGCAAACTGCTCTTTGGTGTATCCCATATCATCTAGTTCACAATCCACAAGAGCATCATGAAAATTCTGCATCATACGGTTGGACATGCCGCTCCCCCTCCTTCTCACGAGAGTATAGGATCTCAATGAAATCACCTATGACACCCCAAGGTAGGGATGCCTATAGATACAGACCTCGTAAGTAGTCCCATGTCAATGGTCTGTCTTCCCATTTGAGTTCACCGTAGAACCCCGTGAGCCTCCAACTTTCCTTCGGTGAAGCACCCACCTTAACATCAAAGTTTTTTTGTCTTTCCCATCACCTCCAGCACAATAGGACGACGCCAAAATAGTAATAGATCTCCATTGGCCCCAACGCTTTCCACCACTTCAACATGATACATATTAAGCTTTTTCCTCAACTTTTCCACCCTAGCTATGTTCAAATGCGTTTCAGACAGAAAAAACACATTCGGCCCCCATTGTTTCTGGATATCCAGAAGCGCTCTGACCGTCGCGGTGCTGGCCATACCGCGACAGTTCCAACTTACGGTTTTCATTACTTGATAGGACGGGTATAATTAATGTGAGGGAAAAAATAGTTGACGAAGAATTCTGTCTGGCAGGAAAAATGACACTAATTTTTTAAGTGGTATAGAGATGTATATATATAAAGTATACATAAGTATGATATAGATAAAAAGGAAAGCCTGGCTCTTAACCGTTGGATTTGCTTGATCGGACGGGTATAATTAATGTGAGATGGTGTGGCCCCCTCTTATTAGACACCAAAATACTGTAGCTCGTGGGACCACATGTAAGCCCTCCTCCCTTCCCTGCACGCTTCCTCGTCTCTCGCTTTCCATGGCCGCCTCCCTCCTCCCCCCTCCCTCCTCCCTTCTCCTCCCCGCCCCTGCGCCCCGCCTCCGCCTCTTCCCCAACTCCACAGCCACTCCCCGAGCAAACCGCAAGAACAATTGCAGGGAGCCTCGTCCCTTGTCCTGCTCCGCGGCCACGTCCCCGTCCCCTTCCGCCTCACCCACCACCACCGCCGGTGCGGCCAAGGCCGGTTCATGGAGGGACCTATGCAGCCTCAACGCCTGGGTGGTGGGCGACTACTACCGCCTAGTCTCCGCCGTCAACGCACTCGAGCCGCTTCTTCGGAGGCTTTCCGACGAACAGGTGGCGTGCCGCGTGGAACACCCCGCCCACCATTACTGGTTCCCGATTGCTTTTCCTTGTGTGGGTGATGGATTTATGTGTTCGTGCAGCTGAAGGAGAAGACGGAGGAGTTCCGCGCGCGCCTGGGCCGCGGGGAGACGCTCGCCGACGTTCAGGCAGGTTGGTCTCCTTGCTGTTCCTGTTACTGTTAGTGTTGCACTGCAGCGTTCCCTTCGAGTTGTCGTCTGAGATGGGGTTGGTGTGTGTTTGCTTCTGTCCAGAGGCGTTCTCTGTGGTGAGGGAGGCGGCAAGGAGGACGCTCGGCATGCGGCACTTCGATGTTCAGGTATACTAGCTTTGCTTTGTTAGGATGTTCAGGCAATGCACTAGTCTGTTTGGGAGTGATTGAGCCTCGTTTAATTGATGTTTTTGTGTTAGATTGTTGGTGGCGCTGTGCTCCATGACGGGTGCATTGCCGAGATGAAGACCGGCGAGGGGAAGACACTCGTGTCGACCTTGGCAGCTTATCTCAATGCACTGACTGGGGATGGAGTTCATGGTACTGTATGCATTTAGATTATTTGCGTTTTGCCAATCAAAAGTTCTGAGTTAAACTGTACCATTGAGTCTATCATGGCATTGTGCATGGACGAGCGCAATGCATATGCTCGTTCTTTTGTTCTTAAATACCACCATATTCCCCACTGTAGTTTGCTAAAATCATACTATTAAATAATTTATGCATGAGTATATATAAGATATTTTTGTTACTCGGATTATAAACTCTTGCCTGTGTTTGTTGATCCAAACAAAGATGTTTATTCAAGGTTGGTTTGTTGATATTATACATTGATTTGATCCACTTTCCACATTTCCATTGTTAAACCCTAAACAGGCATCCATGTCCTTGGTCCCACTTCTTCACATTTATAAGCACTGTAAACCTTTTTCAGTGGTGACTGTAAATGATTATTTGGCACAGCGAGATGCTGAATGGATGGGTCGCGTTCATCGTTTTCTTGGCCTAACTGTCGGTCTAATTCAGGTATACTTCTACATAATGCTGTTGTCATACTTTCTAGACTCCCTCATCGTTCTGGCTTGGAACCAGTCAGTTTTTGCGCTGTTACAGTATTTTTAGAGAAACGTATGATCGAAGGCAAACATTTAACCTTCTTTCACTCTTTCATCTGTGGCATATGCACAGGCGGGTATGAAGTCTGATGAGAGGAGAGCCAACTATATGTGTGACATTACATACACTAATAACTCGGTAAGATGCTCAGTAGAACAACAACTTTTAATTGTTCTATAGTGGCTATTCATCTGAGGACCTTTCTTCTTGTAACTTGGTATTATATGTTAAAGTTGTCTTCATTTCAGATTTAAAGTAATACTAAAATAAGTTGTCTTTGAATCTTCTACGAGAATCTGCCTGTGAGCTGCAGCCATACTTGTTAATGAATCCTTTACCTGCTTATCTTGGTTATGTAGTACTTTATGGTGATATCCCAATATATATAGGTTCTCAGAGACTGCTCATAACCTACAGGAGCTTGGATTTGATTATCTTCGTGACAACTTGTCACGTAAGAAAGAACAGTTAGTCATGAGATGGTACATTCGAGGCTGTCCCCTCTCACTTTTTCAGAACTGTGATTTGTTTATTTGTTAATTTTCTGTGTAATACACGATTTGATAGGCCAAGACCATTCCATTTTTCTATCGTGGATGAAGTGGACTCAGTGCTTATCGATGAAGGAAGAAACCCATTGTTAATAAGTGGAGAGGTTTTCCTCGCTATTTTTTTGCTAACCTTGTCCCTCCTATGCCTGGCCTGTCAAAATGCAAGATGTTCACCAGCCTTTCTATCCTATATTAGGATAATAGAGAAGCAGCACGGTATCCAGTTGCTGCTAAAGTTGCAGATCTTCTCATGGAGGGTGCTGTGAGTATTTTCATGTTGCTTGAATTAAAGTTACAATGGTCATAGTTTACTAATATTTCCCACTAATAATCATTATTTTGATTTATTTCTGCAGCATTATACTGTAGAACTGAAGGGCAATAATATAGATCTAACAGAGGATGGAGTTACTTATGCTGAGATGATTCTTGGGACCAATGATCTGTGGGATGAGACTGATCCGTGGGCAAGGTGCCATCACTGTATTTCTTTTCTAGCTTTTGTCTGCAAGGTGCCATCACTGTTTATTTATTTTGTAGCTTTCTGTTCGGTGTAGTTATTCTGCTCTATGGATTTATTGACAGTCAACTCAGCATTTAATATACAGTTCTGTTCAAGTATTAAAATTGCCACGGGAGAGATGGCAACAACTGTGCCCATGAATTAGCCAAGCAAACCCAGATCAGTGGTAGGGGGGCTGTCTATATGGGCCAACTACCACGGGATTTGGCACTGCTGGTGCTATCTGATTGTAATGACCGTGATGATATTTTAATATAAATGCAATCTTTCCCCTCATTTTTTTTTTGCCTATCAGCAACCCAGAAACATCACAGTTCTTCCATGGTAGTCTTTCCATTTGGTTGCTTGTCACTTGTGCATGTTCTTTCCCCCTTTCACTGTATATCCAAATGGTTGTTTAGAATTAGTGTTAAATTATGCAACCGCATGTGAGGTGCGACCAACTTACTAGCAACTTGGACATGCGACATGACTCTGACCCTAAACTTGTTGAGTGCTTCAGATTTGTGACGAATGCATTGAAGGCCAAAGAGTTCTACCGCAGGGATGTACAGTACATTGTCAGGAATGGAAAAGCTCTCATAATTAACGAGGTACTACTATATCAATTTCACAATTGCTTATTTGCCATATAGGGTGACTTTTTTTTTTGAACTTATATAGGGTGACTTAGTTCATTTCTTTTTAAATAGTAGACTGAAACGGACATTCCATGTTTTATTTGAGATCCAAAACCTTTTTTCTGTTGATAATTATACAAGTAAGCTTATGGTCAGCTTCACAGCAGTTTGTTTTTGCTACAACATATCTTCTGTCGGTGCACTAGTCAATCATAATCCTTGATTACTAACCCCACCCCACCTACTGACTCCTTGAAAACCCGATAGAACATAGGAACATATGGTAGTCCTCTTCTTAGCTTCAGTTCACAATTTCAGTGGATCATGCTATCCTTGAAACCAGATAGAACATCGAAAAATATGGCATTCCTTACTTGGCTTCAGTCCACTAGCTATTAAATGGATCCAGTGCATGCTATTCTGTTTTGGGGTAAACTATGTAAGGCTATTACCATGGTCATATGAAGCTGAAATACGATGTACTCCCTCTGACGGAAATACTTGTCAGAGGAATGGATGTATCTAGACATATTTTAGTTTTAGATGCATCCATTTGCATCCATTTTTGCGACAAGTATTTTCGGACGGAGGGAGTACTCAATTTTTCCTGTGTTTAATAAATCATTTTTGTACCTGACTAAGGTCCATTCTTTTTATCATTCTGATCCTTCTGGGCTGCACTATTTCAATTTAGTGACCTGAGAAAAGTACCACTGTTTTTTATCGCCTCTACTGTTATGGCCGGTTTAGCTAGGCCCACCGGGCAATCTTAGCCCACAAGTTATCTTAGGTTAATTCTTATGCAAGTTATCTTAGGTTAATTCTTCTGCAAGTTATATAGGTTATAAATATAGGCTGTAAGACTCTTTTTGGAATTAAGCAATAAGAAGAATATTATCTCCTATTGCCCGGCTCCCTGAGGAGCCGGAAACCCTAGCCGCCAACAGCCCTAACTGCCGCCGCCCTTCTCCTAGCTCGCGACGGCGCCCTGCCGCCGGCGCGCCCGTTCCTCGCCACGCCCACCTCCATCCTTCCCTTACCACCTACGGCCTAGACCTGGTAGATTACTTGATTCTACCAATTTGGTAATCAGAGACCAAGTTCCGATCATGTCGCTGCCACCACCACCGCCGACGCTTTCCAGCGGATCCACCGGGCCGATGACGACGATGCTGTCCCTCACCGCGCCGATGCTGTCGGCGCCGTCCCTCACCGCGCCGACGACGTCCGCCGCCGGATCAACCACGCTGGCGGGCCCCATCTCCACCGCGACCCCGGCCGCGCCGTCCTCCACAATTCCTCCTGCGCCACCGCCGTCCGCCGTCTTCACACCGGAGCAGGTCACGGCCACCCTGCGGGACCTCGTCACCGCCGTCCAGAGCCTCTACTTGCAACAGCAGCAGTACGCGGTCGGGCCCTACATGCCCCTGCCAACGGCGCCCCCTGCCACCTACGGCCACACGCCGTGGCCGCCCCAGGGCGTCTCTCCGTACGGCGTGCCCCTTTGGCCCTTGGCGTCGACGCCGTCCTCGGGCCCCTGGCCGCTACAGCAGATGCCGCAGGCGGCGGCCACCGGACCGCTGCAACCGTTCTCCGCGCCGACCTGCACCGGGCAGCCCCTGCCGCCGTTTCCAGCGGGACACCCCGGCGGGACTACGCCGGCCGCGGCCCCTCTGTGGTACTTGCAGCCATCCCCTCCCGCGGCCACCGACGCCCTCGCCCACCCCCCGCCACCGACGCTCCAACCACCGGCACCGCCCCTGCCTAGCTCGGGGGCACCCTCACCGACCGGCCTCCCGATTCATCAGGTCCGGTTCCCGCCCTCCCCGTCGCCACTTCCCGCGTGGGCGGCTGGGTCTTCGCCATCGCCGGTCTACACCACGGCTCCGGAGCAGCCGACCCCGTTTCCGCAGTTCGGCGGGCCATCCAGCTCCGCGGGTCCCTACCCGGAGTACTCCGACCAGGCGCCTTCCGCCTCGCTGCTCCGCACCTCTGAGCCAGCTCGACACGGCGCTCCGACCCAGACACCGCCACGGTTCGCCAAGATCGACTTCGCCACCTATGACGGCACGGAGGACCCCCTCAACTGGCTCCACCAGTGCGACCAGTTCTTTCGCGGGCAGCGCACCCTCGCATCGGAGCGTACCTGGCTCGCCTCGTATCACCTCCGCGGCGCGGCACAGACCTGGTATTACGCCCTCGAGCAGGACGAGGGCGCCATGCCCCCTTGGGAGCGCTTCCGCGAGCTCTGCCTCCTTCGCTTTGGGCCTCCGGTTCGCGGGAGCCGCCTGGCGGAGCTCGGCCGCCTTCCATTCACCTCCACGGTGCAGGACTACGCTGACCGTTTCCAGGCCCTGGCATGCCATGCGTCGGGTGTGACGGCGCAGCAGCGGGCCGACCTCTTTGTCGGTGGACTTCCGGACCACATCCGCGTGGACGTGGAGCTTCGGGGACCCTAGGATCTCCAGTCGGCCATGTACTACGCCCGCGCTTTCGAGCGCCGCGCGGTGGCCATCCAGCAGGAATCACCGTCCCGGACCGCTGGGTTGCTACCCGAGCCGGATTCCGCGCAGGGTCGGCCTGCGCAGGCTTCTGCGACACCCCTCGTCGCGACCGCGGCGCGGCAGTTCCGCCGGCTCACATCAGCCGAACTGCTCGAGCGTCGTCGCCAAGGGTTATGCTTCAACTGCGACGAGCCCCACACGCCCGGCCATGCCTGCCCGCGACTCTTCTACCTGGAGGTTGCAGACTACATTCCGGAGGACACCGTCGCCGCCGACCTGGCCGCCCCAGCTATCGAGAAGGTGTTTGACGCTGGTTGATCGCCTCCAGGAGTTCTGCAAGCGCTTCCCCACCTTACAGCTCGAGGACGAGCTGTTTGTGCAGGCGGGGAGAAGTGTTATGGCCGGTTTAGCTAGGCCCACCGGGCAATCTTAGCCCACAAGTTATCTTAGGTTAATTCTTATGCAAGTTATCTTAGGTTAATTCTTCTGCAAGTTATATAGGTTATAAATATAGGCTGTAAGACTCTTTTTGGAATTAAGCAATAAGAAGAATATTATCTCCTATTGCCCGGCTCCCTGAGGAGCCGGAAACCCTAGCCGCCAACAGCCCTAACTGCCGCCGCCCTTCTCCTAGCTCGCGACGGCGCCCTGCCGCCGGCGCGCCCGTTCCTCGCCACGCCCTCCTCCATCCTTCCCTGACCACCTACGGCCTAGACCTGGTAGAGTACTTGATTCTACCATCTACCATGCTCTATCTCATGCAAAAGTTCTTCATGATCCTATATTTGACACTGCCTATTAGTCCATTACAATTGCACATTGGCATATTTGGGAAGACTTTGTTCTGAAACTATTCCTAATTTTTTTCCTCCAGCTTACTGGTCGAGTCGAACCCAAAAGGAGGTGGTCCGATGGTATTCATCAAGCAGTAGAAGCAAAAGAAGGCCTCAAAATCCAGGCAATCATTGACTTGCCCATTGTCAATTTGTACATATGAACTAATATAATTTTTCTTTTATTAGTCTTGTCATTGTTTGCGAAAGTGTTTGACAGTTTCTTGTATGCAATGCTAATTGCAATTCATCAGGCAGACTCAGTAATTGTGGCTCAGATTACGTATCAGTCTCTGTTTAAGCTTTATCCTAAGCTTTCCGGGATGACAGGTACTGCTAAGACAGAGGTACGATATCTACTTGGCCACTTCCTGGATAGTTTCTATGTTCATATTATTTATGCTCCGTTAATATTATCATATACTGGTTCTGCAGGAAAAGGAATTTCTGAAGATGTTTAAGATGCCAGTTATTGAGGTGCCCACGAATCTGCCAAATATACGGGTGGACTTACCTATCCAAGCTTTTGCGGTAAGGCTTCTGAGAAGTGAGATCATACCCAGTATTTTCCTTTGTTTATGATGACAAAACATTTGATGTCTACTATTACGTTTTGTAGACTTTAAGGGGTAAATGGCAATATGTCCGGGAAGAGGTAGAGTCTATGTTTCAATTGGGCCGTCCTGTTTTGGTTGGAACTACCAGGTATATTTTCCTTGCAACCTAGAAGAAATGCACTGCATTGCATATTACCAAACATAATACTCCCTCTATTCCCAGAAGGAGGGCGTGACATTTTCTGTGCAAAGAACAAGGTCCAAGGCAGCCTCGTGCTTAGCAAATTTGCCGATAGCCGGACACTTTTGCCCCTGGTAAATCGCCCATTCGTTTGAGAACTTAATAGCACGCCGCGAACACCCGTAATCTTCTCACGAGTCGGGCTGCAACTAGGTCTCCCCGTTGTGTTTATTAGCAGAGTCAGGCATGCAAACATCCCCGCACGGGCTCGCTTTCCCCCTCCCGTGCGCTTGCCACACCATGCAAACAGATTCACACACCCGTAATTTTGAGAGGAATTTCAGTTTCTGCAACTCTCGTACAGATGCCCACTCCTCATGAACACATCACTCCCAGCACCCCACCCCCTTCGATCAATCCGCGCGCGTCCATGTTGCTGGTATCACTGAATGAGGAGAAGCTGCACAGGTACGGACTAAGAGCAACTCCAATAGCTCAGTATCCTTTAAAAAGCCTACAGTTTACGAGAAGTTGAGGCAAAAAAAGGCCCCTCCAACAGCTCCCTTAAACCCGATTTTTTTACGGGATCCCGTATAATTGCGCCCAACTTCCCTCACGTTTATGGGAAGATGGCCTTCCTGTATAATTTTGGCAGGCAGGAAACTGCCTGAAACTTCACGAGTGGAACGCCGGGCTGCCGCGGCGCCGGCCATCACCTCCGACGTCGGCGCACCACCGCTAGCTCCTATCCACTCGCTGGACCCCACCGCCTCTGCGCCCGCGCCTGTTGGCACCGCCGATTGCCGCCCTTCTCCACCGTGACCGGCCACCGTCGCTCCTCCCCTCCTCCACCACCAGCTCGCCGTTCAGGCCACAACCACCGCGGCCAACGCCATGTCCGCTCCTGCACGACCAGCAGCCGACGTCTCCATGTTCGGCCGACCCCGCCGCTGCCGCGCTTCCCATGTCCCGCACCACTCTGGCGCTGTCGCCACGCCCCCTATCACCGTGTCACTGACATGCGGGCCCAGCTCTGTTTAATGGGAAACAGGAAAAAAAAGGATTTTAGGGGAAGAAATTCTACAGGAACTGAGAAAAGTTGGTGTTAGACAATTTCCCCTAAATTTTACGGTCACCCCATAAAACGACTTTTACAGGAAGTTTTTTACAGGAGCTATTGGAGTTGCTCTAACAGTGGAGAGATGCCAGTAGCATATTGGCACTGGGAGCAGCGATGCTGAAAACAGAGGTTCCTGCTGAAGTGCCTGTGGGCCTGATGGCAAAGCGGCATGCTTTGCTTGTGTCGCTTTATGCTGACGCTATTTTTCCCAAAGTGTCCTGCGTGTCAATCATTGTGCCATTGTGTTGTTAGTTGGCCATTATCTTGACACTGTCGGCCTTTATCAAAGCTAGCAACTTTCGCAGCAAAAGTCATTGTGTAATTGTCTGCTTGGGTATGGACTGGGCCTGATCGAGGTGTCCTTGAATCAAGTAGGCTGGGAGCACCATAGGGGCAGGGAGAAATAATCTATTATCTCAGGAACTTGGGTTTATTTTTTGCTTGCTTAGTAATGGTAATGATGCTCTCCTTATGAAGTGGACACGTAACAATACAGATATAATCAATCGCAATAATAACCTATCTAAACTGTACCCTGTTACAAAATGTAGGGTGCATTTTAACTATCCAATCCATGCTTTGACTAACAATTAAGCCAACAATGCATTAGGTATGTTATATAAACTTGATAACATTGGATTTGTATTAGAAAAAAACACTTTTCTTGTGATTGTGATTCTGTAGCTATCAATAAAATAGTGCACAGAATTTACGGTCAAAGTTCAAAATTGATCAGTCAACATACGACCCTACATTTTGCAGAGGGAGTGGATAGGATACCAATCAATGCATCTTTTTCATAGGAACCAAAATATTCATGAAAACATATTACTTGTCTGGGAGGAAAATCTGTCTAAATCTTTGATGGGGGCTGTCGCTATAATTACCTCGCCCGTTGGTACCATTCCTGGGCATGGACACTTGATTTTACAGTAATTTCTGCATGTGGTATGTTTGTGGCATTTGGAATTAATGGCATATATACCTGTTGCAGTGTTGAGAGTTCAGAATACCTGTCGGATCTTCTTAAGTCTCGTAATATTCCTCACAATGTACTTAATGCAAGACCAAAGGTATGTAAACTCCTGATTTAGTTTAACTTATTCTTCCATGTTTGGAGCTAATCGAATCGTTCTCGGCAGTATGCTGCGAGAGAAGCTGAGATAATTGCACAAGCTGGAAGGAAACATGCAATTACAATTTCAACGAACATGGCAGGCAGAGGGACAGACATCATTTTAGGTGGCAACCCTAAGGTTAGTATTTAATCTCTTCTCCTTTTTTTGGGTATTTAATCTCATCTCTTGATAGCTCTCTTCGTGTATATATATGTGAAAGCAGAAAGCTAGCAGAGACTTTTCTCTCCAGGGCCTGATCAGTTCATTTTTCTGTTCTTGGTAGATGCTTGCAAAAGAAATCGTAGAAGACAATGTACTTCCATTTCTGTCGCACGACACCCCAGATGTCGAAACTGAGGGGGAGTCCACATCCCACAAGGTGATTATTTTTGTGATTTTTTAGCCATCCTAAGACTCCAAAGGTGTTTCTCACTGTCACCTTTCGTTTTTTGGCAGGGTCTTTCCAAGATAAAACTCGGGCCATCGTCACTAGCTCTGCTTGCCAAAGCTGCAATCATGGGTTAGTAATAAGTGTTGGACTATCAGTGGTTGTATGTTCTATAACCTGTAACGAGGTTTTTTATTGCGTGGCTCACTCCCCCATGTATTCTTGTAGCAAAATATGTTCACAAAAGTGAGAGCAATGAATGGTCTTTTCAGAAGGCAAAATCCACTATTATGGAGTCAATTGAAATGAGTAATACAATTGGGTTGGAAAAACTACAAGAGCGTGTGGCTGAAGTGACTGAGATGTACCCTCTTTGTGATGCAATAGCACTTGCTTATGCCACTGTTCTAAAGGATTGCGAAATTCATTGTTTTGACGAGGGTGCTGAGGTGAAGACATTAGGTGGGCTTCATGTAATAGGAACTTCTTTGCATGAGTCACGCCGAATTGATAACCAAGTAAGACACTCTTGATGCTGCAGGGTACACTCTGTTAGGCATGATGCTTAGGCTTGTTTGTCAGATGTGATTTGAAACTAAATAAGTTTTAGCTACCAGGTCTTTGGGGGAAAATAATTTCAATAAGCTGCTTAACGTGGGCACATAAATGTAGAATCAACTGGCATTAAATTACAAACAGAATCTATTAAGTTCTGTCTTATTCCGTTCTGTTAATTACATACATTTTACTGTAAATAAATTCAATTTTCATTTTATTTGTGCGCTGTTTCTATCTCTTTCATGGCTGCCAGAGTTCTTCAAAAGCATCACATGCAAACTTTGTGCTTTTGATGCAATATGTTGTTTGTCTTATTGAATTAGTGGATTTTGTCAATTCTTTGAATAAAAACTTGCTGAGAATATAGTTCTGTGTGATGAAATTTGTACTGCCACAGTTGCATAAAATCTGCAAGTTTTTTTCCGCAGTTACGTGGTAGAGCTGGCAGACAAGGTGATCCTGGTTCCACACGGTTTATGGTGAGGTATGTCTGTTCCTGAACAAAAAACACTTGTGTAACACTAAACTATTGTAGCATCTGATGATCCTTTTGCTTGCCAAATCTAACTGTCTCTAACTTTGGTCAACTAGCTTACAAGATGAAATGTTCCGGAAGTTTAATTTGGACACAGAATGGGCCGTGAGACTTATATCAAGGATAACAAATGGCGAAGACATAGCGATCGAGAGCAATGCTGTTGTAAAACAGGTCAGATTACATTTGTTGATGTGCTAAACATTGATACCTTTAGTTTTGGGATCACAGTGTATTGTCTTGTACTCTTGTTTACATGCATTACTTCTCAAAATGCAGCTTCTAGGCCTTCAAATCAATGCAGAGAAGTATTATTTTGGCATAAGGAAAAACCTTGTTGAGTTTGATGAAGTCTTGGAGGTATATAATTTCTCTCGGCCGCTATACTTCTATACTGTTGTTTCATTCCCTGACCGTTATGCTAAATTCCAGCTATTTTTTTGTTTTGTTTTTTATAAAGTTTTAGCGGTCACCACAGAATACAGTTCATATTAAGGCCCTTTGATTCATTTAAACCATTATGTTTGTATCTAAATGAAAAAGGTTACTGTTTCTATTGTTCTTAGTTCTTAGTGCGGCAGCTTAATTTTCATACACGTGAGGGTTTAAATACTGAATTGGTTAATGTAATTTCTCCATTTCTTGAATTCCCTTGTTCATGGAGTATCATTCATATTTATAGGTCCAAAGAAAGCACATCTATAGCCTTAGGCAGGTGATATTATCAGGTGACTCTGAAAGCTGCAGTGAACAAATTTTCCAGTAAGTTTGGCATCCTTAATTTGAAATTTATTTAATAAAAAAAATTCAAATGAGAGGTAACGGACATATTCTAAGATACAACATTATTTTAGATACTATCTTAAGAGTAGAAATAATACATTATTGCTTATGCGGATTTAGGGTAACTTGTCAGAAGCATATCATCAAGTAGTAGATGATATGCTGATATTTAATTGTGAGTTTTTAGGAGTTCAGGATTTATTTATCATGCTTGTACTCTGTTCCGTCCTTGTTGCTACCTTGTGTGTGTGTGTGCGCGGTGTGAACCTGATGGATTTGTGCTCTGGTGGTTTGCTTTATTTATAAAGCGGGGCGAAAGCCTTTTTCGGTATTTATCATGCTTGTACTCCTGTGAACATGACATGCATTGATGCTCGAGCACTGCCCTGATAGGTCATAATTTCTTTGCTTGCATGCTCGCTTTTGTCTTAATTGTGAGTTTTTAGGAGTTCAGGAAATATTGATCTTGTTCAGAATGTTCACCTTTTACTTCATCATTATCACTAGCCAGCTATCTATTCCTCTTTATACAAAATGATTCAGTTTTTAAACTTAAATCATTTATCTCTGAAAGTTTTTACCCCACCAATTACATGCCTTCAATTGAAATGCTACTAGGTACATGCAAGCTGTAGTTGATGAAATTATTCTGGGAAATGTTGATCCCCAGAAGGTACTTTATCTTGCCCTGATTTTTATATATCATTTTTAGAATTTCCTTTTGGTGTGCTATATGTCAGCTGTTCTGATGATTACATTTCATTTCAGCCACCTAAAACGTGGGATTTGGCAAAGCTTTTGGATGAGTTTGCCAGTCTAGGCGGAAATTTGCTCACAGGTGATAAGCCTAAATATATAGTGAATTCATGTTCTTATGCAGTTAATTCTTCTGACTTTGAGATACTCTGCAGAAACATTCAAGGAGACCCAAGAGGAAGACCTACAATCATCACTTGAGCAAATACTTAGATATGGCTCTGTGGAGGTCGATAATTTTGTTCTCCCAAACATGCCAGTGCCACCTAATTCATTCAGGGGAATTCGTAAGAAAACATCTTCAGCAATGCGATGGTTTGCCATGTGTGTTGATGATACAACAAAGTAAGTTGTGATATAATCCCATATATGTTTTTCTTCAACATGGAGTTACACATTCGCCTCAGGTATTCATTGTTTCTCTATACTTCATCTATGTGATAAAAATCCAGGAAAGGGAGATATACAAACATTATCAATCTTCTTCGGAAATATTTTGGGGATTTTCTAATAGCTACCTACCTGGAAGTGCTGCAAGAGTCCCGTTATCATGATGCGTACATTAGGGGAATTGAGGTTTGCTTCTCTTACGAATATGTTTGTGTTCTGTGTGGAGGTCAAGGTCATATTCTTTCTTGGGTACTTTGCAAGTGATGTTGCAATGTGCATAGCATTTACTCTGTTCTTATTTCAAGTTCCCATTCATTTTTATCCTGTGAAATTCTGTTTGTGAAAGCATATTATTTACCAACTAGCATAAGATTATAGTTAAAAATAAAGGATCTTGATTGTGGCCTCGTGGGAATGCATAATGGATGTAACTTTGGCATTACTTGACAAGTTATGTGTTTCGTCATGACCATTTTATCTTTTTCTCAAGTCAACGCATATTCTTATGTAATCATGCAACTCTGTTGAATTGAAGAGGGAAGCACTTCTGAAGACACTTGATATGTTGTGGAAGGACCATTTAGTTAACATGAACAAGCTTAGTTCTGCGGTAATTTCAATCTTTCCCTTTAGACTCATTGATCACCAGTTTTCTGTCATTGACTCAGATTTTATAACTTTTTACTAGGTGAATGTCCGGAGCTTTGGGCACAGAAATCCTCTGGAGGAGTATAAGATTGATGGCTGTCGGTTCTTCATCTCAATGTTGAGTGCCACACGACGGTTGACAGTGGAAGCCTTACTCCGTTACTGGTCATCTCCAATGGAATCTGAAGAGATCTTCAACACTGCGGATCAATAGCCGAGTAACATCACATCTGATGAATTTTTTCCTCAAGAGACTGCACACCCAGATACTTCTGATGCATGGCCAGTACAATCTCATATTGTTGGAACGTGTTTCCTGTCTAGATTGCTGGCTTGGTTCCTCATCAGTGGGGAAGTCTCTTAACACAGGCTTGATTGGGATGGCAGCCAGGTGACATTAGACTTTCTGCTTTCATATGGATGGCCTTCCCCCGGAGTCTTAGATATAGGTTACAAGACAATAGACATTAACCACTATCTAGTACGAGTAGATTACTCCAGCAATGAGTTAACTCTGTAGAAAACGCAACTTGATATAGATGAAGTGCAAACAGGGGATGTATATTGGAGTACATAACTGGATCCAGGTGATGACGCACACATGAAGTGCTCATCAGTTTTTGCCCGTGACAATCAGAGCTTTATTATATGTTACAACTCCCAGGTAAAATACAGATTCGCGCACATTGTGTTGTCGTATCATACATATATTTCTGTCCAGTCTGTACTGTTTTGTGAGTGAAACCTTTACCAAACAACTCATGTAGTGACACACTAGGCCTAAGGCCTCTCACTTGGCTATCATCTCTTGTCAAGTATGAATTGCATGCATGCGGGGTATCTGGCTTGTGGACACGGAACTCTTGAGGCTGTGCTAATGGGCAGGCAGCATTTGACATTTTGTCAAGTCGCTGCTTTCGATGACGATGACAAGGCAACCAAACCAAACCCACGGCAAATATTTCAACTCTCCAGATACTTTGCATGAAAGAATCAGTGTCTACATTAGTATATCGGCATGAGCTATTTGCGCATTGGCTACTCCCGAGGGTATTCGGCTTCCTTACATTCCGCATATTCCCTCTGGCATTCTATATTGCAAGTGTCGCGCGAGCAAGTATGGAGGTGGTTGGCACGAGTGACGCCGCATGATGGTAACGCAACGTGTCACGGGATCACGTATACGCAGCTACGCTGTCTTCTCTACTTTGGATCTTCCCGGCGTAGCTATCAGGCATGTGTTCATTTCACATAGAAAAAAGCAGTAGCAGAGTAGAGTACATATTTTCTTACCTTACACGCGTTTCATTCATTCGCGTGGGCGGCCTCTTCTCTTCCCCTTTTGCAGCATCGCTCTCAGACACGCGAGATGATCTCACGCCCTCGAGAATGCGTGTGACGTCAGAGGTGACGCGCGCGTGCGCCTCCCCTGTTGCGTGCGCCTAGTCTCAGTAGCGGCTGGGTGTCATCCAACTTTATTTTCGAATTTTCTTTCTAGGATGGGATATTGGGATGGAATGAACGGGGTGATCCTGTCGCGTGTCATTCGTGTTGGATGGCAAGTGCCACTCATCTGTCCATCTGAATCTGACCGGCTATATCAGAGTAGTAGCGGCTGGGTTACCTTGCCGTCAGGGAATTTATTGCACCCACAATATATGTGTGGTCTGTGGTGCTGCAGCCACAGAGCATGGTGAAGAATCTGCACCGCAGTGGACTTGGACCGAGACCGGCCTGATCGATCGTGTCCTGGCGCTGGGGCACACGACCACTACTGTACTATATATCATCAGACCCATCATCACTCGTGCCGCCTAGTACAGTGTACTCGTAGTATGTTTTATCATTCAAATAAATAAGGGCATACACTTATTCTCGGGCCACTCGGCCACGAATGAGTTCACTTCTATATACAGTATGCACATAGCCCGCGATCATGTGTGCCCCACCCGCAAAAGAAATGAAAAAGAAAGATCTTGGTTTGAATTTTCCACGTCAACTTATCTTGTGGTCTTCGCCGAGGCTGGCGCATCAGTAGCTGCTGAACGAAGACCACGACCGCATACATATGGTCAAATACTTTGACATTCTCCCACGACTAGTAGTTTCCCCTTGCTCAACTCAACTGAAGTGAACTGGGCATTTACGTTAGGCTCTGGTGTAATCCTTCTTCTCTTCTTTATTTAGAGAAGAATGGTGTTTTTATTTGAGATATACAGGAGATACATAGATGTTGACGCAAATGCATATACACTCATCTATTGCAAACGCATGCATGGATATCCTATCACTCGTCCATGAATGATATTGACGAAGTCACCACAGATACCTCGCTATCGACAAGAATATCGCCTCCCACTGAAAGAATAATCCGCTTTAGCTTTAGGAGACACACATATGTCAAACATGAAGTTTGATCCCTGATGGGCTGGGGTACAACCACCTTCCTAACCATCCAGACACATGTTGAAAGAGTACTCCTACTTTGTGAAAACCCTACTTCAAAATATCATGGTCAATTGGAGAACTACCTCGTAGTGAGTATAGCTACAAGTACCAAGAAAACACTTCGTCCCTCCCATCGCTCCCGCTAGCGGCGGGAGGGAACCTAGCCGCCGCCGCCTAGCTCTCCCCTCCTCCATCGCATCTCCTCGCCGTTGCCGGTTCGCGTCATCGGGTGAGTCTGACCAACTTGGGCGACGGCAGGGCCCCTTCTTCCTTCTGCGGGGATGAGGTGGCATGGGCACAACATTGTGTGGGGCTCTGCGGCGTGACGACGGCCACACTACAGTGATGGCGGTGGCAGGTGGTGGCGATGAGGAGGCTGCGTGACGGTGGTGTGGGACTGGTGGCGACGACTACACATATCTAGTGGTTGTGCTCCTACAAGCAACACGGGGTGACGGTTGTGGCCTCCTTTCTTATGGGTTCAAGCTGGCGGCACACGGGGCTAGGCGGGTGCCGACCATCGTGCCTGTTGCACGCGCGTAGGCAGTGACTCTGGCCTTGGGCTCGCGCTAAGGGCATGGCCAATGCATAGCCCCAGGGTGATGCCTCACATGCCATGTAGGATCGGATAACATAAAAAGTAGGTTCGGATGGGGAAGCAGGATCCTCTTCAGAAGGCGGGTGCTTAGAGAGAAAAAGTGTGGTCCGGTGCATAAAGTTGGAAAAGTTGAAGTGGAGAGGAGGGATGCATGTGTAGTGAGAGTAATTTTCTATTCTTTGATGAGGCCCACTAATAGTAGCTTGCATTAGAGAGAAAAAATCAACGCATATGCCTCAAATTACTTTTTGTCATGAGGCACCAGTATTCATATGCCACCATTGTACGTGCCCTAAGGGCGTGCCAGATCTAGGCTCTGGGTGAGTTAGGGATTTAGTTCCGGATAGGTGAGGTTGGGCCCAGCCCGGGTGGTGCACATGGGCGGTTAGGTGCTTCTTTGTCCCTCTTGTCGCTTCCCCGAGCGAAAGGAGGGAACCCTAGCCGCTGTCGTCTAGCTCTCTCCTCTTCCTTCCCTTCTCATTGTCGCCATCGATGCACGTCATCAGGTAAATACTGACTGACGTGGGTGGGGCCCCTTCTCCCTTTATGTGTGAGGTGGGGTGGTGCGGGGCGGCTACTTAAGACGGGGGCACGACCTTGTGTTGGGAGTTGCGGTGCGTCAGCTACCGTTCTTTGGCAATGACGGTGGCAGGTGACAGCGAGGCGGGGGGCTGCAAGATGGCGGTGCGGGCCTGTGCTGGCGATAATTGCATGGATTTTGCGGCCGTGCTTCTGCAAGCGGCGCAGTTGGCGATGGCGGCCTCGCCTTTTCTTCTGGGTTTAAGCCGGTGGCGGGTGAGGCTGGGTGGGTGCTGGCCGTAGTGCCCGCTACACGCACTTCGGTGGTAGCTTTGACCTAGGGCTCACGCTCGGGATGGGTCAGATCTTCGCCCAAGGCGGGTTGTGCTGTAGCTCTTGGTAGGTGAGTTTGGTCCCGGTCCGGGTCGTGCACGAGGGTGGTGAGGTGCCTCTTCGTCCCTCCCGTCACTTCCGCAAGTGGCAGGAGGGAACCCTAGCAGTCATTGTCTAGCTCTCTCCTCTTCCTTCCCTTATCGCCGCCGTTGGAGCGCGTCATCGAGCGGATCCCGATCAGTGTGGGTGGCGGTGGGGCTCCTTCCCCTTTCCACGCAGAGTGGGGTGGCGTGGGGTAGCTACTTCACATGGGGGCACAATGATGTGTGGGGCATCGTGGCGCGATGGCGACTGTGCTTTGGCAACGATGATGTCAGGTGGCAGTGACGCCAAGTGCCGCTTGACAATGATGTGCGCATGTGGTGGCAATGGCTACACTGATCTGGCGGTCATGCTCATGCATGAGGCGCATGGTGGCGGTGGCGGCCTTCTTTCTTCCGAGTTCAAGCCGGCGGTGCGTGGGGTTGGGCGGGTGCCGGCCATGGTGCCTGCTGCATGCACGACAACGATTCTGACCTAAGGCTAGCACTTTGGCGGGCCAGATTTGGGCCCAAGGTGGGTTGGGGCTGCAGCTACGGGTAGGCGAGATTGTGCCCGGTGCGGGTGGTGCACGGAGGCGGTGAGGTGCCTCTTCTCACGGGGCGCGATGGCTTCATAATGGAGTTTGGGCAGCGGCCCGCGGTACGGGACATCGTGATCGAGGCCTCTGAAGTGGCTGGAGGTGTCCGCTACCTGGAGGGGCCTCATCAAGATCTAGAGTTGCCAAATCTGATGGGACGCCGATCACTGCTCTCTTTGGTGGTGCTTGCCTACAGTTTGTCAGCGACACGAATCCTGTCGCCAATGTAGTGGTGGGGTGTTGCCCCTCTATCCGGGTCTAGATCTCCCCACGCGTGGGCTGATGCCCCTTCACCGGGCGGCCATGTTGGTGACTTTGGCCTCCATCCGGTCTCATGTCATGGTGGGGGCTCAGAGGTTGGGTGGGAAGTGCTTGCTTCCCTTCCTGGTAGGTGGCGTTAGCGTGTTTTGGCGGTGAGTGGTGCGACTTAGGATGCGAGGACGTCGGCCTCGGATGGCTGGCTACCCGACGGCTCTTCGTCAGGCTCCATGGTGGTCGTGGTGACTTCGTCTCTTGGTCGTGTGCGCGGCAAGGGGCCGAACGACTGGTGGCCCTGGCTCGTTCTCTTTCGCTGGAAGTGGCGACACCCAAATCTGATTTGGATGTGCTGGACTTTGTCGCAACGGTGACCAAGGTGCTTTGGCACTGGAGCCGACGTTGATCTCCTGAGCTATGGGTGAAAATCCTTGTCGGTCAGACTTGATAGAGGCAATGCTTCCCATAGTTACCGTTTTCGGGTGTTGTTGTGGAGCTCAGGCCCGCCGGTTGGGTCGTGACTATTTATTCCAAAAAAATAATTCTATGTGTTTGTTTGGCGGCGTCTTTGTCTCGTTTTAGTGTCTTTGTTCATCTTTTTCGGTGTGATTTCTTCTATTGTTCGATGTTCTTGATCAATTTTTTAGGGCTTCCTCTTTACTATGTTTCGTCCAGCCATGTACTTTAATTATTGCTTTATATATAAACATGACAAAGGCCTAGTTTGAGAGTATAGATAGATGTAGTGGATTATGATCCCACCCACCGTTGGTTCATATTCTTGTGCTCAATTACCCCCACTATTTAAAACACCAATCTAAAGAAGGATCTTCGGACTCACACTTGAAATGATAAGGTTATGCCCACGCTCTTTATGACGATGGTGCAATCGCATGATGGAAGCAATTTTTCATATGTATCCACACCTGAAAAAGGAGCAAGAAACAACAAAAAACAGACAGAGGAATACAATACGAGACAGGCAAGTTGTTAGTAGCTAGGTCCACAGATTAAATAGCATTTGATGCAGCAACTGTCAGGTATGCCTGTGTCCTCTCGACTCTTTAATCAGACCGCTACTCGCCTGGTACATCAACCAGTATCATCTAGAAGGTAGAATGATTTGTACTAGTACGTTTGAACCGAACTAAACAAACAATTAAAGAAACTGATTTAATCAAATGAAATTTTGCAAATGCTCCCGATTTAAGCAAAAGCTTGCTACTGGTTGCTCTTGATTTGTACTCCCTCCGTCCCAAAATATAAGATGCTTTTCGACACTATCATACTATCAGAAAAAAAAACGTTTTATATTTCAAGACGAGGGTGTACTTCCTTTGTCGATGAACACCGGGTGCCTACCTTGAAATAGTAAAATGGAGTGACGAAACAGCATCGCGTTGCTGAATTTGTTCTACCCCGTATTAGTTAACTACCGGTAGATGGTCGCGTAACGCGTATGATCGTTGCGTCACTCTACGCTGGAGACTTTGCGCATACCGATGAGTTATTTAAAAGACACCGAATATATACGTTAAGCATGTGAGCCCACACCAGGAGCTAGCTTAATTAGCCACGTATTATAGTGACCTGCTAACCTTTCATCAGTGACCTACCTAGGCTACAACGCAGTCCTTGTCATTCCGTCAAAAGAAATGCTTGATAAGAGCCGCGTGCATGTGGTGATATGACCACACATTGAATAGTAATATGCCTTCGCAACTGCCAACTGCCCAATTGTATGGCTTTCGCCGAAATATCCAGTATAGGTTTGGGACTCCTCCTCACCATTATTTGGTAAATCCGACCCCTCAAATGACTGTGGACGTGTTGGTCGTGTTTATAGACAGTGACAGGTCACACCTCAAATAATTGATTCCATAATAGGATACCTCAAATTCTTACTATTACATACGTAAATCTAATCTTAAGCGGAGCGCGTCCGGTGGCCGGATGCGCCCCTCAGAGTATTGGTCTGGTCGCCGGCGAGATAGAGTAGGACATGGGACACGACTCGGATCATGGGACTCAAGGCGTCGCTGTCTCCCATGCCCTACCCCTCCTCGTCGGAGCTCGAAACTCTAAAGGTGCCGGTGGACGTGAGATTGATGATGGATCCTCCTGGGAGAAGCCGGCGACGTCCATCACGACGTGGTTGCGGACAAACTTTGGCATAACTTCGATCACCTCAAATATTCATTCCTCTAAACAACTCTATCAATAAATACCATCAAAACAATCAAATTTAGTTCTATGAAGTTGAATTACTTAAGTGCTAGTTCTCTTCAACAATTTGAGCCCCTTAATTCCTTTTAAAACCTTTTCTTTTCAAAATTATCACGCTTTGGTGGTGCATGCATTCTAGAAAATATACTAGAACTAATTAGTGTTAGCAAAGCCAAACGTTTGCGATGTGTTGGGCAAATGACACAACAATGTTGACATTTACTACATACACATCACCCAAGAGAAGGTCGATCAATTTCAGCACAAGCTCAAGCGCGGTGACGGAGCCACATTTACGCGCGAAGACACATATAGTAATGAGACATGGAACCATAGAGAAGCTGAAGCGCCATGATTTTGAATTGCGGACAAATTTTGGCATAACCTCGACCACCTCAAATATTCATTCCTCTAAATAACTCTATGAGTAGGTACCATCAAGACAATCAAATTTAGTTAATTATGGAGGTGAATTACTTAAGTGCTAGTTCTCTTCAACAATTTGAGCCCCCAAGTTCCTTTTAAAACCTTTTCTTTTCGAAATCAAAACCAAGCTTTACATCAAAGTTTCACTAGCAAGATTCGCAAATAGGAATTATAACCAAATGACATTCAACTACCGCGGGGAACAAAACTTAAGTACAACCAACAAAATAAAAAGCATTAACTTAATTAAACATGCAAGAGAAGTGAGTATGACTATATTATACCATCTCACGCTAGCTTGCTCTTCTCTCAAGTCACTTCTCCATTTCGTTATTTTCATTTCCAACTTGCTAGCAACGTCCAAATATGCGGGCTCATAGAAAGAAAAAACAAACAAGGAGAATTCCAAGAAACAAAACCAAAATCTTCTCTACAACATTTATATGAAAAAACGAAAATAAACATGACAACATAAAAAGGAAAGTAAAATAAAAATATGCATGGAAGGGTAACTAGGGGAAAGAGCGCCCTCAAGCTTAGGCTCTTTTCTAACTCTCTCTAGTCCATGTCCTCATCATCGCGGTCGTGAGGTGTGGCACTAGGCTACTGAAACTATGATGGACCACTAGAGGACGATGGAGCAACGCTGGGCTGGCCGGCAGGTGGCCAAAGGGAAACAAAGTGTGCATGTTGTGTGAGAGCAACCCTACGTTGTTAGTGTCCATGTGGAGGTTAGTACGGATATCCCCGCACTAGCGACTGGCACTCGGTCCTAGGGACATAATTGTTAGGAAACATAGTAGAAAATAAAAAAATTCACGTCTACAATCACTCAAGATCAATATGAAGATGCATAATGGGTTGGGATCACGTCCGTTATCATCACCGAGTTGTAGCTGAAGCTGAACGTGTCTGTGTGTCTGTGTATATCGTACTTGGAGTCCCTTGAACTGTCAATGAACGATCCCTCATATCGCCCACGAACAGTCCCTCGAACCAGAGACCGAAAGCACGACCTCTCTACTTGGTTGCAAGCGTGCAGCCTTGACGACCGGCAACTCTTCATCGTCCAGAGCTAATTGTCACCGGAGATTAGAACCACACATGGCTTCTAATTATGAGGACAAGAGGATTAGCCTATCTCTAATTAGTCAAATAGGACCAATTAGAATTAGAACTAGAACTAGAACTAGAACTAGAAGAACTAGAGGATGCTCAAAAACTTGTATTTATCAAAGGACAAAATCCCCTAGTATATATAGGTTGGAGGGGAGGGAGAGGGCAGCCAACGAGGAGGGAAAGTCCCTCCTTGGTGCGCCAGCCTTGGGGGAGGAGTTGGATTCCTCCCCAAGTAGGATTCACCCCCACAAGGAAAGCGAGGGGGGGGGGGGGGGGCACCTCCAGTTGGGCCTTTGTGGTCCAAGTTGCCTTCCACCTCTTGGCCTTTTTAGGCCGTTGATATTTAAATTAAATATAAAATATTTTAAATAATTTTAGACCATTATATATGGATAACATTTATGAATACATTTTCCACCTATATATATTTATCAAGAATACCCGGTATTACCCGATATTCACCGAAACACTTCCGGTGACCCCGAAACCCTTTCGGATCCTCTCGAAACTATTCTGAATATTAATGAAACAATTACATAAATATATTATCACTACTCCCGTCCTACTAACACTCAAGAAATCATGATTTCCTTAAGCTTGTGACCCCATAGGTTCGGTAGCTCATAGACATCAATGAAATCACTCGTTTAATGACCAATAGCGGGACCATGCACGTCCATATCGATCCCTATGAGCACATGAATGATATTCGAGTGAACCTCTGGTTATCATGTGATGTTCCCTTTGCTTCGCAATACTTCACAAAACTAGGGATGTATCGGTATCCCTCTGAGTCATCACAATGCTCATTATACCAAAATCCTCGTTACCGGTTTTGTTCTTCTTTCTCGTTAGTGTGTTCCGGCATCCCCGTGACGAAGTCACATGTGTATGGCCAGACGATGATTGATATCATCACACCGATAGGTCCCTAAGAATACCTCTCCATCATTAGAGGAGCAAATCCCACTCTTGAGCTATCCGGCCACTTGTCACACTTTCCGATGAACCGTAAGTTGTCGTTATGAACACCGTGTTACATGTGATGTTTGAGCAACCCCAAAGCCCACAATACGACAAGAAGTGACCATGATACTTTCATGGTCTAAGGAGCAATATCACACGTTAACACTCTGCGTTATTACAATTGATTACAGACGATATTAACTCAATTCATAACAAACAAGATTTTGGTCGCTTTAATATGACAGTTCTTCTAAGGTCATAATCTCAATGTTGTTTTAGGATTTTGTTACACTTCACGATATCCTAACATCCGGAAAATGTGATCACCAACAACACTTGAGCTAGTCCCAGAGGCAAGACTAGGAAACCTTTTATTTAACTATTTATCATTCCACTCGTGCATATGAGTTTTCCACTGAATCACATCGGGGTTCATCTCGCTCTAGGGCGGTTAAGCCACAAGAATAGAGCACGAGGCTCTGATACCAATTGAAAGGAACGAGATGGACCTAGAGGGGGGGTGAATAGGTATGATTACAAATTTTAATTGTTACTTAGCAATTTTAGGCAACAATGCGGAATATGAAAATGAGCCTAACAATTGCAAGTATGATGCTACGAGCTAATCAAGGTAAGCAAGTAACACAAGTATGTGAGTAAGCAAGCACAATATGATATAAGTAAAGACTAAGAGACAAGTAACCACATGTAGGAAGTTAGGGTTAGGAATAACCGCAACTCTGAGAGACGAGGATGTATGCCGATGTTCACTTCCTTGGAGGGAAGCTACGTCACCGTTTAGAGAGGTGGGTGTTACCACGAAGGCACACCAACGCCATGAAGGCTCACCCTATTCTCTCTTTGAGATATCACCACGATGGCGATTCCCAACCACTAGTGGTAGACCTTGGGGTGGTCTCCAAACCCTCACAAAATTTCCAGGGGTAATCACAATGAATGATTCCTTGCCGGAGTACTCCTACCGCCTAGGAGTCTCCAACCTCCAAAAGTAAAAATATGCACCACAAAAACAAGGGGGAATCAACTTTAACTTTGGTGAATGTGTAGATCGGGAACTTCTCCTTTGCTCCTCAAAATATCAAGAGCTTTGGGTGGCTAAGGAGGCAGATCTCCAAGAAATCGAGGTCTAAAAATGGAGGTGAGAGAAATGGAGTCGTCACCTTCTTCGTGAGGAAGAAGAAGACTATTTATAGGTGGGGACGGAATCTGGCCGTTGGAGGCAAATTTTTGCGTATCTCGGAAGTCCCGGCCACGCACGTAAGTTCTGGACACCAGAAGTTCCGGCCAAGTTTCGGGCTACACAGAGAGTTTGCATCCACTCCGTAGTACCCTGTAAGCTGTTAGAATAGGGGACGGAAGTTCCGGCCAAGGTCCGGCAAGGTTCCGGGCTACACAGAGTGTTTGCACAAAAGAGCAGTTTCTCTGGGTGGCCCAGAAGCTTCCCAGATCCCTCCCGGACCTTCTGGTCCCTGGACCTTTCAGCCGTCCTGGAAGTTCTGGCCTGAACAGAAGCTTTTCTCTGTGAGATTTTTCAGATCATGCGCGAGGAGAAGTTGATTCCCAAATGTTTCTATCATGCACCCCTCTTATGCAGCTGCCCTAAGGAATCAAGAAATAAGAAAACACTATCGTACTCTGATACGTCTCCGTCGTATCTATAATTTTTGATTGTTCCATGCCAATATTCTACAATTTTCATATACTTTTTGCAACTTTTTATACTATTTTTGGGACTAACATATTGATCCAGTGCCCAGTGTCAGTTCCTGTTTGTTGCATGTTTGTTTCGCAGAATATCCATATCAAACGGAGTCCAAACGGGATAAAAACGGACGGAGATTTTTTTTGGAATATATATGATTTTTGGGAAGAAAAATCCACGCGAGACGGTGCCCGAGGGGGCCACGAGGCAGGGGGGCGCACCCCTGACCCTCGTGGCCACCCCGTAAGGCGGTTGATGCCCTTTTTTCGCCACAAGAAAGCTAATGTCCAGATAGAGATCGTGTTAAATTTTTAGCCCAATCGGAGTTACGGATCTCCGGAAATATAAGAAACGGTGAAAGGGAAGAATCTGAGAACGCAAAAACAGAGAGAGACAAAGAGACAGATCCAATCTCGGAGGGGCTCTCGCCCCTCCCATGCCATGGAGGCCAAGGACCAGATGGGGAAACCCTTCTCCCATCTAGGGAGGAGGTCAAGGAAGAAGACGAAGGGCCCCCCTCTCCCCTTCTCTTCCGGTGGCGCCGGAACGCTGCCGTGGCCATCATCATCATCATCATCATCGCGATCTACACCAACACCTCCGCCATCTTCACCAACATCTCCATCACCTTCCCCCCTCTATCTACAGTGATCCACTCTCCCGCAACCCGCTGTACCCTCTAATTGAACATGGTGCTTTATGCTTCATATTATTATCCAATGATGTGTTGCCATCCTATGATGTCTGAGTAGATTTTCGTTGTCTTATCGGTGGTTGATGAATTGCTATGATTGATTTAATTTGCTTGTGGTTATGTTGCTTTCCTTTGGTGCCCATCATATGATTGCGCGCGTGGATCACACCCTAGGTTTAGTTGTATGTTGATAGGACTATGTATTGGAGGGCAAGAGTGACAGAAGCTTCAACCTAGCATAGAAATTGATGGATACGGGATTGAAGGGGGACCAATATATCTTAATGCTATGGTTGGGTTTTACCTTAATGAATGTTAGTAGTTGCGGATGGTTGCTAACAATTCCAATCATAAGTGCATAGAATTCCAAGTCAGGGATGACATGCTAGCAGTGGCCTCTCCCATATAATACTTGCTATCGGTCTAGTAAAGTAGTCAATTGCTTAGGGACAATTTCGCAACTCCTACAACCACTTTTCCACACTCGCTATATTTACTTTTTAGTGTCTTTACTCTAAACAGCCCCTAGCTTTTATTTACGTCCTCTTTATATTCTTGCAAACCTATCCAAAAACACCTACAAAGTACTTCTAGTTTCATACTTGTTCTAGGTAAAGTAAACGTTAAGCGTGCGTAGAGTTGTATCGGTGGTCGATAGAACTTGAGGGAATATTTATTCTACCTTTAGCTCATCGTTGGGTTCGACACTCTTACTTATCGAAAACTGTTGCGATCCCCTATACTTGTGGGTTATCAAGACTTTTTTCTGGCGCCGTTGCTGGGGAGCAATAACGTGGGGTGAATATTCTCGTGTGTGCTTGTTTGCTTTATCACTAAGTAATTTTTATTTGTTGTTCTTAGTTGTTCTCTATCTTTAGTTATGGATATGGAACATGAAATACCAAAAAAATTAGGTGTACTTTCTGCTCATGGAGATGGGGAACCTCCTAAAACCCTCGATGCTGGTTATGTGAAAGATATTATGTACTACTTTAATAATTCTGAGAAAACCCCATTCAATTATATAATGGGAGTAACGTTGGATCAACGTGAATACTTTAGGGATTACCGCTTGACACAAAAAGGGAAACTATTATGGGACCAAATTCATATATTGAAGTAGTATGCTAGGCAACTATGCTTGAGATATGATTATACTTGTTGCTCTAGGATGAAGGCTCCACACCTTCCCTTTTTATACGAATTTAATGATAATAAAACCTTAGCTTCTTATGCTAATGATATATATGATTACTATGATGTGGAACAAATAGAAGAATTTGTTGCTTTTATGGGTGCTTATGAAATTGAATCTATGTTTAAAGAGTTTGAAGATTTTGATGATTCGGTTTATAGACCTGAAAATTTAGCTATCCTTAAATATTGCTATGTATGAATACAATTCCGATATTAATGCACTTATTGAGAAAGTCTCCGCTGTCCAAGAAGAGATTAATATTTTGCAGGAATATATGGAATAAGAAGTTGATGAAACCGTGAGCCCATTGGATGAAAAAGATGATGAGGAGAGCGAAGAACAAAAGGAGGAAGAGCGGATTAGCTACCCATGCCCACCTTCTAATGAGAGTAACCCTCCAACTCATACATTGTTTAATTTCCCTTCGTGCTTACCGAAGGATGAATGCTATGATAATTGCTATGATCCCGTTGATTCTTTTGAAATATCCCTTTTTGATGATGCTTGCTATGCTTATGGCCAAGATGCCAATATGAATTATGCTTATGGAGATGAACTTGCTATAGTTCCTTATGTTAAACATGAAATTGTTGCTATTGCACCCACGCATGATAGTCCTATTATCTTTTTGAATTCTCCCAACTACACTATATCGGAGAAGTTTACCCTTATTAAGGATTATATTGATGGGTTGCCTTATACCGTTGCACATGATGATTTTGATGAATATAATATGCATGTGCTCGCTGCTCCTACTTGCAATTATTATGAGAGAGGAACTATATCTCCACCTCTCTATGTTTCCCACATGGTAAAATTGCAAGAAACTGTTTATACTATGCATTGGCCTTTACTATGTGTGCATGAATTGTTCTTTTATGACATGCCGATGCATAGGAAGAGAGTTAGAATTCGTTGTTATATGATATATGTTACTTTGTGCTCACTACTAAATTACAAATCATTGTTAATTAAAATTGGCTTTGATATACCTTGGGATCCGGGTGGATCCATTACTTGAGCACTATATGCCTAGCTTAATGGCTTTAAAGAAAGCGCTGCCAGGGAAACAACCCGGAAGTTTTAGAGAGTCATTTATTTCTATTGAGTGCTTTTATATAGTTTAAAAACAACAAAAATAAAGAGGGGAACCCAAAACTTTTTCAAAAAGGAAAATGAAAGTGAGAAAGACAAGCATTGTTGAAGTGGGAGAGCTCCTTGAACTTTGTTCATGCTCACGACAACTTTGTGAATCTTGATTACAGAAACTTTTCAACAAAAATAATTATCCCGTCGTACAATTTCATTGTATTATAAAAATAATGTGCCAAGATTTGCCTTTAGGATGTTTACATTTGCTTGATGGTCTATACGGTGCAGCATAGAAACTTTGGTTGTAGTGCGTTATTTTACATTTTCAACTGGAACGTCAAATGGTTCTGATTCTTTTGCACTGTCTTTCTATACAAATTGTTTATTTTCCTAATTTTGGTAGAAATTTTCAAGTATCAGAAGTGGTGAATGTTCAGATTATTACAGACTGTTCTGTTTTAGACAGATTCTGTTTTTGATGCATAGTTTGCTTGTTTTGATGAAACTATCGATTCATATCACTGGATTAAGCCATGAAAAAGTTATATTACAGTTGACACAATGCAAAAACAAAAATATGAATTGGTTTGCAACAGTACTTAGAGTAGTGATTTGCTTTATTATACTAACTGATCTTACCGAGTTTTCTGTTGAAGTTTTGTGTGGATGAAGTGTTCGACGATCGAGAAGGTCTCGATGTGAGAAGAAGGAAGAGAGGCAAGAGCTCAAGCTTGGGGATGCCCGAGGCACCCCAAGTAAATATTCAAGGAGACTCAAGCGTCTAAGCTTGGGGATGCCCTGGAAGGCATCCCCTCTTTCTTCAACAAGTATAGGTATGTTTTCGGATTCGTTTCGTTCATGCGATATGTGCAATCTTGGAGCGTCTTTTGCATTTAGTTTTCACTTTTCTTTTATGCACCATGCTGGTATGAGATAGTCCTTGGTTGATTTATAGAATGATCTATGCACTTCACTTATATCTTTTGAGTATGGCTTTATAGAATGCTTCATGTGCTTTGCTTATATCATTTGAAGTTTGGATTGCCTGTTTCTCTTTACATAGAAAACCACCATTTGTAGAATGCTCTTTTGCTTCACTTATATTTGTTAGAGCGTGGGCATATCTTTTGTAGAAAGAATTAAACTCTCTTGCTTCACTTATATCTATTTAGAGAGATGACAGGAACTGGTCATTCACATGGTTAGTCATAAAATCCTACATAAAACTTGTAGATCACTGAATATAATATGTTTGATTCCTTGCAATAGTTTTGCGATATAAAGATGGTGATATTAGAGTCATGCTAGTGGGTAGTTGTGGATTAGTATAAATACTTGTGTTGAGGTTTGTGATTCCCGTAGCATGCACGTATGGTGAACCGTTATGTAACGAAGTCGGTGCATGAGGTATTTATTGATTGTCTTCCTTATGAGTGGCGGTCGGGGACGAGCGATGGTCTTTTCCTACCAATCTATCCCCCTAGGAACATGCACGTAGTACTTTGTTTCGATGACTAATAGACTTTTGCAATAAGTTTGTGAGTTCTTTATGACTAATGTTGAGTCCATGGATTATACGCACTCTCATCCCTCCATCATTGCTAGCCTCTCTAGTATCGCGCAACTTTCGCCGGTACCTTAAACCCACCATATATCTTCCTCAAAACAGCCACCATACCTACCTATCATGGCATTTCCATAGCCATTCCGAGATATATTGCCATGCAACTTCCATCATCATCATATACATGACTTGAGCATTCATTGTCATATTGCTTTGCATGATCGTAAGATAGCTAGCATGATGTTTTCATGGCTTGTCTGTTTTTTATGTCACTGCTATGCTAGATCATTGCACATCCCGATACACCGCCAGAGGCATTCATATAGAGTCATATCTTTGTTCTAGTATCGAGTTGTAATATTGAGTTGTAAGTAAATAAAAGTGTGATGATCATCATTATTAGAGCATTGCCCCAGTGAGGAAAGGATGATGGAGACTATGATTCCCCCACAAGTCGGGATGAGACTCCGGACTTTAAAAATAAATAAAAGAGGCCAAAGAAGCCCAAATAAAAATATAAAAAAGAGGCCAAAGAAGCCCGCCAAAAAATAAAAAAAATAAAAAGAGAGAGAAGGGGTAATGTTACTATCCTTTTATCACACTTGTGCTTCAAAGTAGCACCATGTTCTTCATATAGAGAGTCTCTTGAGTTATCACTTTCATATACTACTAGTGGGAATTTTTATTATAGAACTTGGCTTGTATATTCCGATGATGGGTTTCCTCAAATGCCCGAGGTCTTCATGAGCAAGCAAGTTGGATGCACACCCACTTAGTTTCAGTCTGAGCTTTCATACACTTATAGCTCTAGTGCACCCATTGCATGGCAATCCCTACTCACTCACATTGATATCTATTGATGGACATCTCCATAGCCCATTGATATGCCTAGTTGATGTGAGACTATCTCCTCCTTTTTATCTTCTCCACCATCATATTCTGTTCCACCTATAGTGCTATGTCCATGGTGAAAGGATCGATATGGTTGACTAGAGGGGGGGTGAATAGGCAACTAACAATTTTTAGCTTTTCTTCAACAATTTAAACTTTGCATCAAAGTAGGTTGTCTAGATATGCAACTAGGTGAGCAACCTATATGATGCAACGAGGATAGGTACACAAGCAAGCAAGAGATATGAAACAAGTAAGCTTGCTTAAATAAAGGCACGAGATAACCAAGAGTGGAGACGGAGGAGACGAGGATGTGTTGCCGAAGTTCCTTCCCTTTGAGAGGAAGTACGTCTCTGTTGGAGCGGTGTGGAGGCACAATGCTCTCCAAGAAGCCACTAGGGCCACCGTATTCTCGTCACGCCCTCACACAATGCGAGATGCCGTGATTCCACTATTGGTGCCCTTGAAGGCGGCGACCGAACCTTTACAAACAAGGTTGGGGCTCTCTCCACAACTTAATTGGAGGCTCCCAACAAAAACCACGAAGCTTCACCACAATGGAATATGGCTTCGAGGTGACCTCAACCGTCTAGGGTGCTCAAACACCCAAGAGTAACAAAATCCACACAAGAAAGTATGGGGGAAGCAAATATCCTTTGGTGGAAGTGTAGATCTAGGTCTCCTCCTTCAATCCCTAGCAAATCAACAAGTTTGAGTGGCTAGAGAGAGAGATCGGGCAAGAGAGCTTGAAGGGCATTAATGGTGGAGTGAGAGAGGTTGAAGGTGGGAGTGGTAGGTGGGAGAAGCTCCCTTAAATAGTCACCCACATTTCCAACCGTCACTGCGTTTTTTGCACTGCAGCGGTACAGCCGGTCCTCGTCCCGGTACAACCGAGACTCACAGTGTAACTGCAGAACCCTACCAAGCGGTACAACCGGATAGGCGGGTGGTAGTACCGGCTAAGAAAAATAACCGGACTAACCGCCTGGCTACCGCACAACCACCGCATCAAAACAGGAGCTTGACCGGTACTTGGGCGGTGCCTGGCCGGAACAACCGCATGGCCTTGAGCTCTTGGGCGGCTAAGTTCTGAGCGGAAGAACCGCTCGGACCACCGGTGGTACCGGTCATCGTGGAACGACCGGACCAACCGGGCCACTACCGCCCAAGAACCGCATCAAACCAGAAGCGAGAGCGGTACTTGAGCGGTGCATGGACGGAACCACCGCCCCAGCTGTTGCAGAGCATGGTGGCGGTACCACCGCCTGGAGGCAGCGGTACAACCGCTCGAGCAAAGCTGGTGAGCGACAAGACCCAGCGGTACAACCGCTCCAGAGAGCGGTACAACCGCTGGGCAGAAACAGTGAGCAGGAAAGAGGGGAAGAGGCAAGGAAAACTCTCTCTCACACACACACCTGAGGAAGGCAAAGAGAGGGTGAGAAAAGTGTACGTGAACTGATTCCCCCAGAGCTTCCTAATGAGGATTCCCTCTTGATAGTACGGGTACTCTACGACCAAAGAAAATAAAAGCGTAGAGGACACGTCTTCGATCTTTTCCTTCGAGAGGCAATAGCAATCCGATGTAAGCCTAAGCATCGAGAACCTGAAACATATAGCACACGATTAGACCACAAAGGGTTGTCATCATCATCCAAAACATAAAGTAGGGAAATGCCCTTTCAATCTCCCCCTTTTTGGTGGATGATGACAACAACACGATTTGCAAGAGATAAGTCAATGAAATCTAGACGGAACTCCCCCTGAATGTGTGCCCCAACAAGTACTAGCTGTTAGAAAGCATGGGCACACTTTCAGGACTAGACTCCCCCTAGATTTTATAGACTCATCACTCTGAGCTCAAAAGGATAGACAATATAATACTTAGAGGCAATAATAACGATAATGACCTACGAACAGAAAGGTAAAATGGAGTAACAAGTCTCACACACAGCACGGAACGAAACAAGTCCACAAACAAACACAAAACACGAGAACAAGAGAAAAAAACCCAAGCAAATCCCCGAGACCTATAGAACCCTCTCCCCCTTTGGCATCAAGACACCAAAAAGGAAAAGAGCAAAGCTAGCGACCCAAAGCTCAGGCGTCCTCCTCTGACTCCTCGGTCGCATCTGGATCTTCATCATCAGAGTCGTCATCGTCGTCGTGATCAGATTCTTCCATGGCATTGTCAGCTGCTGCAAACGAGGATGATGGCTGGGGAGGGGCTTCATCATCAGTCCAGGTGCTATGGGTAGAGATCCAACGCTCCTCTGGGGTGATGCTCTTCTCAGAGCCACTCTGAACCTGCATGTTGAGGTACTTCATCATTGCAATTTGGCGACGCCGTGCAAGCTTCTCATTGACATGTGCCTCATACATCTTCTTCTGGATGTCAGCCTAGAGACAAAAGGTCTTCTTCACCTTGGCAGTAAGTTTGGCTACCCACGAAGGCTTGGCCCCTGGCTCCAGCTCAAAGTCCTCATCGTCAGAAGTAGCATGGACATCCTCAGGAGCATGTTCAGGGAAGCGAGGCTCGGCATGCCTCTTCTTCTTAAGGAGCTTGACCTCATGAACAGTGAGGTTGTCTGGAGAAGTGAGGAGCTCTCCAGGACGACGAACAGCCCACACAGAGTTCAGAAAGCACATGACAAACAGAGCGTAGATTGGGACTTTACGGTAGATGACCATGTTGTACATCTCATGCCACAGCCAATTTGACACATCAAACGTTGCCCCTGTCCCCACCATGGTCTTCATAGCAACCATCAAATCAACTAGATAGCCATGAATCTCATCTTGATTGCCCACCTTGGGCAAGAGCACATTGCGGAACACTCGGTGCATGATGTCATAGACCTTCTCCAAATCCTTGGATTCTCCAATAATCCCACGGCCCCGAATGTACAGAGGGGCAAGCTTCTCCTTAGGCATGGACTCAAGAAAATCACGAGGGAGAATACCACCCCTTCCGGTCGTACCCAATAGCATTGCAGAAAGCCCTCCAGGGAACGTGAAACAATTCATCACAACACATAAAGGTGAGAGTGCGCGCATCATCTTCCCCAAAATGAACCATGGCATAGAACTGATGGATAAGTTGAACATCAAAGTCATAGTTGACTGACATGATCTTGACAAGATCAAACTCCTCGCAGAGAGCTAGCGCCTCACCAAAATACTCCATGTTGTTTCTCCAATGATCAAAATCAATTGTCCACTGCTTGGCATATCTGTTCTTGTTGTGCTCAAAGAGTTCATGAACAATCCGCACTTGCATCTCATTCTAGAACTGAACAGTGGTCCAACGGGAAGTAATGGGAACTTCATACGGATTCTTTGAGCGGAAGGCTTCCCAATCCTTGGCTTTCCAACGATGCAACGGCATAACCACACGTTGCTTAGCAGCTGCAGACTTTTCACGGCGAGTGGGCTTGGTGGGAATCACAACTTCTTCTTCATCATCAGACACAACCGGGCGCAAGGTCCTTCGTGCCCTCTTCTTGGTCTTGCGAGGAGCAGAGCGAGAACTAGAGCCACCTGAACACACACACGAAAAGAATACACAAAAACCCAACAAGGATGAGAGGATTGCACCCACTAGCAGAAAAGGAACAAGTTGCAACAACAGAGAAGATAGAACAGTGCTTAGTGGTTGATATACTCCGGTTGTACCAGATCTTCCGCCGGTAGTACCGCTCCAGCGGTTGTACCGCCCGTAGGGGCGGTAGTACCGCTCTAGCGGTTGTACCACCCGTAGGGATGGTAGAACCGCTGACAGTGGCACTACCAGGGAAGATAGATCTAACCGAGGCATACGAATCACACAAGTAATATTCCGAATTCTAAGTGCTGCAAACAAGACAGGAGGCTAACAAAGAACTCTTCTAAGCCATAGATCGAACACTAAACGCGGAAAGATAGGTAAAGCCCTAGACAAGGAAGAACCCTAAAAAAATCTAGAGGCAAAGAACACGAGGCATTACCACCATCCATGGGAAGAGATCGGGAGGCCTCCACGGAGAGAATCCACGGAGAGCCAAGGATCCGAAGCGCGAGACGCACTCCGGGGCAGGGGTAGAGATGGCCGGCGGCTAGGGAAAAAAGAAGAGGAACGAGGACGAAGGGAAAAAGACAACCCTTCAGCCCCGTCGAGTATATATAGGCCCGTACACACGCCCCGGTAGAACTGCTTAGGGGAGCGGTTGTACCGCTCGTCTGGTACAGACCGGTGGATGGAGGCGGTACTTCCGGTGCCTGGGAGGCAGCGGTAGTACCGCACGGCATCAACCGGTAGTACCGGACGTGGGTTACCATGGGTAAGTGCGGTGGAACCGCCCAAGCACCGAACGGAGACCCTTGGGACGGCACAACCTGGTACCAGCGGTAGAACCGCTCGTGGTACCGGTTGTACCGCCCGACCACCTAAGCCCAAGCCAAGATCAAATGAGTGCAATCCGAAGGGAGGAAGAAGGGGCGCAAAACAGGAGAGAAACAACACCCTAGGAGAACCTAACACAAAGAGCAAAGACAAAAAGAGAGAAAACAACACGAGAACAACAAGGCTAACTCCAACCTCCCGAAGAGAGGACGGTGGCCGAGCCACCTATGTTTGAGTCAATTGGTATGGCACCACGAAGAATTATCCTTGGGTCCATGACCAAAACTCGTCTTTGAAGCACAAGTACCATCAAATATGGCTAATGTGAAAGACACGATCAATTTATGCATAATGGGGGGAGGGAGAGTTCATTGAGAGAACAACACTCCCCTTATGTCCATGCCTACACCTAAACTAGACAACAAATTGAGCGTGGTAGGGTGTGCAAGGGTTCAAGCCACATTGCTCGAATCAATGATATTTAGCTCATGCCTTAACTCGCGAAATCTTGCTCCATCCAAGGGCTTCGTGAAAATATCTGCAAGGTTGTCATGAGTGTTGACATAGTTGAGCTCGATCTCTCCTCGTCTAATGTGATCCCGGATGAAGTGATACCGGATCTCAATATGCTTCGTCTTGAAATGTTGCACCAGATTGAGAGAGATCTTGATGGCACTTTCATTGTCACACCAAAGAGGCACTTTGTCACAAGTGACACCGTAATCCTTTAAAGTTTGCCTCATCCATAGGAGTTGAGCACAACAACTACCGGCGGCAACATACTCCGCCTCAGTGGACGAGAGAGACACACAACTTTGCTTTTTGGAAGACCAACTTACCAAAGAGCAACCAAGGAATTGGCACCCTCCGGAAGTGGACTTCCTATCCACTTTGTCTCCCGCCCAATCGGAATCCGAGTACCCTACAAGCTTGAAGTTTGATCCTCTGGGGTACCATAGGCCAAAGTTTGGGGTATGAGCCAAATATCGAAAGATTCGTTTGACCGCCACATAGTGACTTTCCTTAGGTGCGGCTTGAAACCGTGCACAAATTCCCACACTCAACATGATGTCCGGTCTAGATGCACAAAGGTAAAGCAAGGATCCAATCATGGAACGATATACCTTTTGATCCACCACTTTACCATTGGGATCTAAGTCAAGTTGGCACTTGGTGGGCATTGGAGTGGAAGCCGGCTTGACGTCACTTAGCTTGAATCTCTTGAGCATGTCTTGAGTGTATTTGGATTGATCGATGAAGGTTCCTTCTCTTCTTTGCTTCACTTCGAACCCTAGAAAGAACTTCAACTCTCCCATGGAGGACATCTTGAACTTTGAGGTCATGAGAGCGGCGAATTCCTCATTGAAAGCTTTGTTAGGAGAACCAAAGATAATATCATCAACATATAATTGGCACACAAACAACTCCCCTTTGACCTTCTTAGTAAAAAGAGTGGGGTCGATTAGCCCAACTTCAAAACCACCGTCTTGTAACAACTCGGTAAGGTGGTCATACCATGCACGTGGGGCTTGTTTAAGGCCATAGAGCGCCTTATCGAGTTGATACACATGATCGGGAAAGTAGGGATCCTCGAACCCGGGGGGCTACTTGACGTAAACCAATTCATTAATGGGACCATTAAGAAAAGCACTCTTCACATCCATTTGTTGTAACTTAAAGTTATGATGAGAAGCATATGCAATCAACATGCGAATGGATTCAAGACGAGCAACGGGAGCAAAGGTTTCACCGTAGTCGATACCCTCGACTTGGGAGTAGCCTTGTGCTACCAAACGAGCCTTGTTGCGAATGATAATCCCATGGGCATCTTGCTTGTTCTTGAATATCCACTTGGTTCCAATGACATTGTGGTTCCCCGTTGGCCTTGGCACCAATCTCCACACTTTGTTGCGCTTGAAGTTGTTGAGTTCTTCGTGCATGGCATTGAGCCAATCCGGATCTTCTAGCGCCTCATAGACCTTGTGGGGTTCCACACAAGAGACAAACGCGTGATGCTCACAATAATTTGCTAATTGTCTACGAGTGCTTACCCCCTTTCTTAAGCTTCCAAGCACATTCGTCATGAGATGATCCTTGGTGGAGAGCTTGGATGCAATCTTGGCGGCGCGACGCTCTAATTCCTCCTTGGTGGTGAGTTGAGGAGCGGTTACTTGATCATCTTGAGCGCCGTCATGAACTTGTTCTTGATCTTGAACTTGCTCGGGGGAAAGAACTTGACCTTGGGCATCACTTGGTGTGTCAACACTGTCTTGAGTATGATCTTGCCCTTGGTCTTGTTCATGAGGTTGAGGGCCTTCACTTTGTTCTTCGGAAGTGTGTGGGCCTTGGGTTGGTGATGGCTCCACTTGAGTGGAGCATTGTCCTTCTCCTTCGGCCACAAGGGGTTCCTCAATGGGTAGGATAAAACCAACACCCATTCTTCTTATGGCTTGAGGAGGAATTTCATCACCTACATCACAAGTGCCACTTTGCTCCACTTGGGAGCAGTTATTCTCATCAAACTCCACGTTACACGTCTCTCAATAAGTCCCGTGGATTTATTGAGGACACGGCAAGCATGAGAGTTTGTAGCATAACCAACAAATATGCCCTCATGAGCTCTAGCCTCAAATTTAGACAACCGAACACCTTTCTTAAGAATGAAACACTTACACCCGAATACCCGGAAGTACTTGAGGTTGGGCTTGTTACCGGTGAGTATCTCATATGGAGTCTTGTTCAAGCCCTTGCGGAGGTAGAGCCGATTGGATGCATGACACACGGTGTTGATGGCTTCGGCCCAAAAGTTGTACGGAGACTTGAATTCCGCCATCATGGTCCTTGTCGCATCCATCAACGTCCGGTTCTTCTTCTCTGCAACACCATTTTGTTGAGGGGTGTATGGTGCGGAATATTGATGCTTGATTCCCTCATCACTAAGAAATTCATCCAAGGTGTAGTTCTTGAACTCGGTGCCGTTGTCATTTCTTATTGTCAAGATCTTTGCATTGTGTTGACGTTGTGCTTCATTTGCAAAGTCAATGACGGTTTGTTGGGTCTCGCTCTTCCTCTTGAAGAAATACACCCACGTGTACCTTGAGTAGTCATCCACAATCACCAAGCAATACTTCCTACCTCCAAGACTATCGAAGGATGGAGGCCCAAAGAGATCCATGTGAAGGAGCTCCAAAGGCCTCTTTGAATAAATGATAGTCGTGGGAGGGTGAGCCTTCTCATGTAGCTTTCCTTCGATATAGGCACTGCAAGCACGATCTTTAGCAAAACTAACATTCGTTAGTCCACGGACATGGTCCCCGTTGAGGAGACTTTGCAAAGATCTCATATTGACATGGGCTAAACGGCGATGCCAAAGCCATCCCACATCAACTTTAGCCATTAGGCATGTCGCGGTCTTAGTGGGTCCCTCCGAAAAGTTAATCACATATAGACCGTTCTCGACATGCCCAACAAAGGCTACTTTAAGAGTCTTGCTCCACAAGAGGGCCACGGTATCGATATCAAAGAAAGTGGCAAAGCCCATGATTGCAAGTTGATGAACGGAAAGTAAATTGTATGCAAGGGACTCAACAAGCATGGCCTTCTCGATCATGAGAGATGACCACCTTGCCAAGTCCCAATAGCTTAGAAGATGAGGCGTCACCCCACTCGACATTGGTGGGCATAGATGGAACCTTGTGCACGTCCACCACCAAGTCCTTGCTTCCGGTCATATGATTTGTAGCTCCGCTATCGAGCAACCATGATCCACCACCGGAAGCAAACACCTACAACAGATCAATGCTTGGTTTTAGGTACCCATTTTGTAATGGGTCCTTTGATGTTAGTAACAAGGGTCTTAGGAACCCAAATAGACCATTCAATGTATTCATGAAGAGAACCAACAAATTTGGCATAAACATGCCCATCACTAGCACGGCATAACACATAAGAAGGATTAAAATTGCCGGCTCTGTTGGGAGGGGTGACATTGCCCTTCTTGACATTGTTCTTCTTCTTCTCCTCGGGGGCACTCTCTCCCTCCCCCACAAAGGTTTGCATGAGGGGAGGAGGTCGTTTGGTCTTGTCATTCTTCTTCTTGTTCTTGGAGTCGGGCACGTACCCAACCCCTTCCTTGGCCACAACTCCCTTTTGGTTGATCAAGAGATCGTTGAGGTTCTTCTTGCCTTGTATGCAAGTCGCAAGACCTCTCTCAAGTTGCTCCTTCAACTTAGCATTTTCCTCAACAAGATGTATATGCTCACAACACGGGTTAGTAGCATTTGCATTATCAATTAAAACCATATGAGGAAAAGTTGCTTTCTCCTTAGTTAGCTTCACTTGGAGTTGATCATGAGACTCCTTGAGACTAGCGTGAATACCCTTCAAGGCCTTGTGGGCCTTGTCAAGTATATCAAACTCCTCTTTGAGTCTAGCAAGATCAACCCCGAGTTTGGCCTTCTCGGAATTTAGCACACGAGAAACAATGAGGACATGATCATAATCTTTCTTTAACTTAGTATGATCAACGTTGTGTGACTCCTCAAGAGCCAAACGAAGGCCACGCTCTTCCTCAAGAGCATTGGAAAGATCCGAGATCTCATCGGCATAGTCACGACTATGCCCTTCCATCTTAGAGATGGTGTCCTCATGAGCCTCGATCATGTCATTGTCTTCACCAAGTTGTTCCAAGAGAGCAACAAAGTGCTTCTTGGATTTTCCCTTGAGTTTGCCCATAAAGGCCTCAAACTCGTTAGCCTCCACATTAGCTCCCTCAAGTTCATTAATGCAATCCGTCGGAGAAGGATGATTAATGATGGTAGTTTTGATGTTGGAGGTTACCTTGTTGGTGGCTTTAGCCATGAGGCAATTGGCGGTGATGCTCTCGTTGGGTGAGTCGAAGAGAGACACCCGTGACGTTGTTGCAATGGCAACGGAGGCCATGGCAACCGACTCATCATCTTCATCATCGTCATCATCCTCATTGTACTCTTCTTGCACAACCAAAGCCTTGGGAGGAGTCTTCTTGGAGAAGTTGTTCTTGTTGGGGAACGACTTGGCCTTGTCCTTTCGGATGAGCTTGCCACCATTGTCTTCCCTCTTCTCATACGGGCATTCCGCAACGAAATGACTCACGTTGCCGCAATTGTAGCAAGTCCTAACACGTTGCTTGCCCCTTGTACCACTCGAGTTGTTTTTGCTAAAGTTTGTCCTCGAGTTTTTCTTGCTCGAAAATTGCCTTGAAGCAAGTGCCATGTGTTCATGATATGCATACTTTGTATCTTCGGGGTTGCTCTCCTCTTCTTCCTCTTCTTCGTCTTCCACGATGAGCTTGGACTTCAATGCAAGGTTAGGCTTCTTTGCCCGTTGAGAACAGAGCACCGCATTGTCGGCGGTCTTGTCCAAAATGTTCATGGCCACAAACTCATCCAACACTTCGCTTGAGGTCAAAGTGTGGAAGTCCGGTCTTTGACGAATGACGGAGGACATGGCCTTGTGATAGGGCATCATTGCCTTGAGGAATTTGCGCTTGATCCAATTGTCATCCATGTCCTTGCTCCCGTGATCTCATAGTGAGACCGCGAGTTTGGTTACTCTCCGATAGAGCTCACGAGGTTCTTCATCTTCCTTCATTGCAAACTCATCGGCCTCATCTTGTACCACTTCATAGTTGGAGCGTTGAATGCTTGCGCTTCCCCGGTAGAGAGACACGACACAATGCCATGCATCTTTGGCCAAGGCGAAAGGACGAAGATGAGGTAGGTCTTCGGGTGGAATTGCATCTTGAATGATGAAGAGAGCATTCTCATTGAATTGATTGTCCGCTGCTTCTCGAGGAGTGAAGTTGCTTGGATCATGTGGATAGAAACCTTCTTCAATGATTCTCCAAAGGTTAGTGTTCACATGATTTAAATGACGTTTAAAGCGGTAAACCCAAGAATCAAAATCCTCATTTTTCACAATCTTAGGGGGAGGACCGGCATGATTCAAATGAGTGGAAGGAACCGGTCCACCATAAACAAGTGGTGGTTTCACATGGGCAAAGATGCCGGTGCCATTCTTGCCACTAGAAGAAGGAGCCTTTTCACTACTAGCTTCCCCCTTGTCGGGGATAGCATCTGTCACCTTGTTGGCGGGATCACCCACTTTCAACGGTGTGGTGGATAGTTTAAGCCCCTCAAGAAATTTAGTAAACATGCTTTCGACTTCGGTCGTCATGGAGGTTTTCAATGTCTCCAAGGCCACATTGAACTCCTCACGAGAGACCGAAGTTCCCCCATCTCCCATAGACGAGATCGGATTCACACCGGAGTGTTCCTCACACCGTCTACGGTATCAACCATACTCTTTGGACGGTAAAGTCCTTAATAAAGAGACGAGGCTCTGATACCAATTGAAAGGATCGATATGGTTGACTAGAGGGGGGGGGGGCGAATAGGCAACTAACAATTTTTAGCTTTTCTTTAACAATTTAAACTTTGCATCAAAGTAGGTTGTCTAGATATGCAACTAGGTGAGCAACCTATATGATGCAACGAGGATAGGTACACAAGTAAGCAAGAGATATGAAACAAGTAAGCTTGCTTAAATAAAGGCATGAGATAACCAAGAGTGGAGACGGAGGAGACGAGGATGTGTTGCCGAAGTTCCTTACCTTTGAGAGGAAGTACGTCTCCATTGGAGCGGTGTGGAGGCACAATGCTCCCCAAGAAGCCACTAGGGCCACCGTATTCTTCTCACGCCCTCACACAATGCGAGATGCCGTGATTCCACTATTGGTGCCCTTGAAGGCGGCGACCGAACCTTTACAAACAAGGTTGGGGCTCTCTCCACAACTTAATTGGAGGCTCCCAACAAAAACCACGAAGCTTCACCACAATGGAATATGGCTCCGAGGTGACCTCAACCGTGTAGGGTGCTCAAACACCCAAGAGTAACAAAATCCACACAAGAAAGTATGGGGGAAGCAAATATCCTTTGGTGGAAGTGTAGATCTAGGTCTCCTCCTTCAATCCCTAGCAAATCAACAAGTTTGAGTGGCTAGAGAGAGAGAGAGATCGGGCAAGAGTGCTTGAAGGGCATTAATGGTGGAGTGAGAGAGGTTGAAGGTGGGAGTGGTAGGTGGGAGAAGCTCCCTTAAATAGTCACCCACATTTCCAACCGTTACTGCGTTTTTTGCACTGCAGTGGTACAACCGGTCCTCGTCCCGGTACAACCGGGACTCACGGTGCAACTGCAGAACCCTACCAAGGGGTACAACCGGACAGGCGGGCGGTAGCACCGGCTAAGAAAATTAACCGGACTAACCGCCTGGCTACCGCACAACCACCGCATCAAAACAGGAGCTTGACCGGTACTTGGGCGGTGCCTGGCCGGAGCAACCGCATGGCCTTGAGCTCTTGGGCGGCTAAGTTCTGAGCGGAAGAACCGCTCAGACCACCGGTGGTACCGGTCATCGTGGAACGACCGGACCAACCGGGCCACTACCGCCTAAGAACCGCATCAAACCAGAAGCGAGAGCGGTACTTGAGCGGTGCATGGACGGAAGCACCGCCCCAGCTGTTGCAGAGCATGGTGGCGGTACCACCGCCCGGAGGCAGCGGTACAACCGCTCGAGCAAAGCTGGTGAGCGACAAGACCCAGCGGTATAACCGCTCCAGAGAGCGGTACAACCGCTAAGCAGAAACAGTGAGCAGGAAAGAGGGGAAGAGGCAAGGAAAACTCTCTCTCACACACACACCTGAGGAAGGCAAAGAGTGTTGGGGAATGCAGTAATTTCAAAAAAAAATCCTACGCACACGCAAGCTCATGGTGATGCATAGCAACAAGAGGGGAGAGTGTAATCTACGTACCCTCATAGATCGCAATGGAAGCGTTGACACAACATAGAGGAAGTAGTCGTACGTCTTCCCGATCCGACCGATCCAAGCACCGTTACTCCGGCACCTCTGAGTTCTTAGCACACGTACAGCTCGATGACGCTCCCCGGGCTCCGATCCAGCAAAGCTTCGGGGATGAGTTCCGTCAGCACAACGGCGTGGTGATGATGATGATGTTCTACCGACGCAGGGCTTCGCCTAAGCACTACAACGATATGATTGAGGTGGAATATGGTGGCAGGGGGCACCGCACACGGCTAAGGAACGATCACGTGGATCAACTTGTGTGTCTAGATGTGCCCCCTGCCCCCGTATATAAAGGAGCAAGGGGAGGAGGCCGGCCGGCCAGGTGTGGCGCGCCAAGGAGGAGTCCTCCTCCTAGTAGGAGTAGGACTCCTACTAGGAGGGGGGAAAGAGGTGGAGTGGGAGAAGGAAGGGGGGGGGGCGCCGCCCCCTTCTCCTAGTCCAATTCGGACGAGGGAGGAGGTGGCGCGTGGCCCACCTCTTGCAGCCCCTCTCTCTCTCCACTAAGGCCCATATGGCCCAATACTTCTCCCGGTAGGGTTCCGGTAACCCTCTGGCTCTCCGGTTTTCTCCGAAATCACCCGAAACACTTCCGTGTCCGAATATAGCCGTCCAATATATCAATCTTTATGTTTCGACCATTTCGAGACTCCTCGTCATGTCTGTGATCACATCCAGGACTCCGAACTAACTTCGGTACATCAAAATGCATAAACTCATAATAACTGTCATCGTAACGTTAAGCGTGCGGACCCTACGGTTCGAGAACAATGTAGACATGACTGAGACAGATCTCCGGTCAATAACCAATAGCGGGACCTGGATGCCCATATTGGCTCCTACATATTCTACGAAGATCTTTATCGGTCAGACCGCATAACAACATATGTTGTTCCCTTTGTCATCGGTATGTTACTTACCCGAGATTCGATCGTCGGTATCCAATACCTAGTTCAATCTCGTTACCGGCAAGTCTCTTTACTCGTTCCGTAATACATCATCTCGCAACTAACTCATTAGTTGCAATGCTTGCAAGGCTTATGTGATGTGCATTACCGAGAGGGCCCAGAGATACCTCTCTGACAATCGGTAAACGGGAGTTGCATAATCTCATAGTCATAGGAACATGTATAAGTCATGAAGAAAGCAATAGCAACATACTAAACGATCGGGTGCTAAGCTAATGGAATGGGTCATGTCAATCAGATCATTCAACTAATGATGTGACCTCGTTAATCAAATAACAACACTTTGTTCATGGTTAGGAAACATAACCATCTTTGATTAACGAGCTGGTCAAGTAGAGGCATACTAGTGACACTTAGTTTGTCTATGTATTCACACATGTATTATGTTTCCGGTTAATACAATTCTAGCATGAATAATAAACATTTATCATGATATAAGGAAATAGATAATAACTTTATTATTGCCTCTAGGGCATATTTCCTTCAGTCTCCCACTTGCACTAGAGTCAATAATCTAGATTACACAGTAATGATTCTAACACCCATGGAGCCTTGGTGCTGATCATGTTTTGCTCGTGGAAGAGGCTTAGTCAACGGGTCTGCAACATTCAGATCTGTATGTATCTTGCAAATCTCTATGTCTCCCACCTGGACTAGATCCCGGATGGAATTGAAGCATCTCTTGATGTGCTTGGTTCTCTTGTGAAATCTGGATTCCTTTGCCAAGGCAATTGCACCAGTATTGTCACAAAAGATTTTCATTGGACCCGATGCACTAGGTATAACACCTAGATCGGATATGAACTCCTTCATCCAGACTCCTTCGTTCGCTGCTTCCGAAGCAGCTATGTACTCCGCTTCACATGTAGATCCCGCCACGACGCTTTGTTTAGAACTGCACCAACTGACAGCTCCACCGTTTAATGTAAACACGTATCCGGTTTGCGATTTAGAATCGTCCGGATCAGTGTCAAAGCTTGCATCAACATAACCTTTTACGGTGAACTCTTTGTCACCTCCATATACGAGAAACATATCCTTAGTCCTTTTCAGGTATTTCAGGATGTTCTTGACCGCTGTCCAGTGATCCACTCCTGGATTACTTTGGCACCTCCCTGCTAAGCTTATAGCAAGGCACACATCAGGTCTGGTACACAACATTGCATACATGATAGAGCCTATGGCTGAAGCATAGGGAACATCTTTCAATTTCTCTCTATCTTCTGCAGTGGTCGGGCATTGAGTCTGACTCAACTTCACACCTTGTAACACAGGCAAGAACCCTTTCTTTGCTTGATCCATTTTGAAGTTTTTGAAAATCTTGTCAAGGTATGTGCTTTGTGAAAGTCCAATTAAGCGTCTTGATCTATCTCTATAGATTTTTATGCCTAATATGTAAACAGCTTCACCGAGGTCTTTCATTGAAAAACTCTTATTCAAGTATCCCTTTATGCTATCCAGAAATTCTATATCATTTCCGATCAGTAATATGTCATCCACATATAATATCAGAAATGCTACAGAGCTCCCACTCACTTTCTTGTAAATACAGGCTTCTCCGAAAGTCTGTATAAAACCAAATGCTTTGATCACACTATCAAAACGTTTATTCCAACTCCGAGATGCTTGCACCGGTCCATAAATTGATCGCTGGAGTTTGCACACTTTGTTTGCTCCCTTTGGATCGACAAAACCTTCCGGTTGCATCATATACAACTCTTCTTCCAGAAATCCATTCAGGAATGCAGTTTTGACATTCATCTGCCAAATTTCATAATCATAAAACGCGGCAATTGCTAACATGATTCGGACAGACTTAAGCATCGCTACGGGTGAGAAGGTCTCATCATAGTTAACCCCTTGAACTTGTCGAAAACCTTTTGCGACAAGTCGAGCTTTATAGACAGTAACATTACCGTCAGCGTCAGTCTTCTTCTTGAAGATCCATTTATTCTCAATTGCTTGCCGATCATCGGGCAAGTCAACCAAAGTCCATACTTTGTTCTCATACATGGATCCCATCTCAGATTTCATGGCTTCAAGCCACTTTGCGGAATCTGGGCTCACCATCGCTTCTTCATAGTTCGTAGGTTCATCATGATCTAGTAGCATGACTTCCAGAACTGGATTACCGTACGAGTCTGGCGCGGTTCTCACTCTGGTTGATCTACAAGGTTCAGTAGTATCTTGTTCTGAAGTTTCATGATCATTATCATTAACTTCCTCACTTATTGGTGTAGGTGTCGCAGAAACAGTTTTCTGTGATGTACTACCTTCCAATAAGGGAGTAGGTACAGTTACCTCGTCAAGTTCTACTTTCCTCCCACTCACTTCTTTCGAAAGAAACTCCTTCTCTAAAAAGTTGCCGAATTTAGCAACAAAAGTCTTGCCTTCGGATCTGTGATAGAAGGTGTATCCAATAGTTTCCTTTGGATATCCTATGAAGACACATTTCTCCGATTTGGGTTCGAGCTTATTAGGTTGAAGCTTTTTCACATAAGCATCGCAGCCCCAAACTTTCAGAAACGACAACTTTGGTTTCTTGCCAAACCATAGTTCATAAGGCGTCGTCTGAACGGATTTTGATGGTGCCCTATTTAACGTGAATGCGGCCGTCTCTAGAGCGTATCCCCAAAACGATAGCGGTAAATCAGTAAGAGACATCATAGATCACACCATATCTAGTAAAGTACGATTACGACGTTCGGACACACCATTACGCTGTGGTGTTCCGGGTGGCGTGAGTTGCGAAACTATTCCACAATTTTTCAAATGTACACCAAACTCGTAACTCAAATATTCTCCTCCATGATCAGATCGTAGAAACTTTATTTTCTTGTTATGATGATTTTCAACTTCACTCTAAAATTCTTTGAACTTTTCAAATGTTTCAGACTTATGTTTCATTAAGTAGATATACCCATATCTGCTTAAGTCATCTGTGAAGGTGAGAAAATAACGATATCCGCCACGAGCCTCAATATTTATCGGACCACATACATCTGTATGTATGATTTCCAACAAATCTGTTGCTCTCTCCATAGTACCGGAGAACGGTGTTTTAGTCATCTTGCCCATGAGGCACGGTTCGCAAGTACCAAGTGATTCATAATCAAGTGGTTCCAAAAGTCCATCAGTATGGAGTTTCTTCATGCGCTTTACACCGATATGACCTAAATGGCAGTGCCACAAATAAGTTGCACTATCATTATCAACTCTGCATCTTTTGGCTTCTACATTATGAATATGTGTATCACTACTATCGAGATTCAATAAGAATAGACCACTCTTCAAGGGTGCATGACCATAAAAGATATTACTCATATAAATAGAACAACCATTATTCTCTGATTTAAATGAATAACCGTCTCGCATTAAACAAGATCCAGATATAATGTTCATGCTCAACGCTGGCACCAAATAACAATTATTTAGGTCTAATACTAATCCCGAAGGTAGATGTAGAGGTAGCGTGCCGACCGCGATCACATCGACTTTGGAACCGTTTCCCACGCGCATCGTCACCTCGTCCTTAGCCGATCTTCGCTTAATCCGTAGTCCCTGTTTCGAGTTGCAAATATTAGCAACAGAACCAGTATCAAATACCCAGGTGCTACTGCGAGCATTAGTAAGGTACACATCAATAACATGTATATCACATATACCTTTGTTCACCTTGCCATCCTTCTTATCCGCCAAATACTTGGGGCAGTTCCGCTTCCAGTGACCAGTCTGCTTGCAGTAGAAGCACTCAGTTTCAGGCTTAGGTCTAGACTTGGGTTTCTTCTCTTGAGCAGCAACTTGCTTGTCGTTCTTCTTGAAGTTCCCCTTCTTCTTCCCTTTGCCCTTTTTCTTGAAACTAGTGGTCTTGTTGACCATCAACACTTGATGCTCCTTTTTGATTTCTACCTCCGCAGCTTTCAGCATTGCGAAGAGCTCGGGAATAGTCTTGTTCATCCCTTGCATATTATAGTTCATCACGAAGCTCTTGTAGCTTGGTGGCGGTGATTGGAGAATTCTGTCAATGACGCAATCATCTGGAAGATTAACTCCCATCTGAATCAAGTGATTATTATACCCAGACATTTTGAGTATATGCTCACTGACAGAACTGTTCTCCTCCATCTTGCAGCTATAGAACTTATTGGAGACTTCATATCTCTCAATCCGGGCATTTGCTTGAAATATTAACTTCAACTCCTGAAACATCTCATATGCTCCATGACGTTCAAAACGTCGTTGAAGTCCCGATTCTAAGCCGTAAAGCATGGCACACTGAACTATTGAGTAGTCATCAGCTTTGCTCTGCCAGACGTTCCTAACATCTGGTGTTGCTCCAGCAGCAGGCCTGGCACCCAGCGGTGCTTCCAGGACGTAATTCTTCTGCGTAGCAATGAGGATAATCCTCAAGTTACGGACCCAGTCCGTATAATTGCTACCATCTTTCAACTTTGCTTTCTCAAGGAATGCATTAAAATTCAACAGAAAACAGCACGAGCCATCTAAAACATAAACAAGCAAGATACTATCAGGTACTAAGTTCATGATAAGTTTAAGTTCAATTAATCAAATTACTTAAGAACTCCCACTTAGATAGACATCCCTCTAATCCTCTAAGTGATCACGTGATCCAAATCAACTAAACCATGTCCGATCATCACGTGAGATGGAGTAGTTTCTTTGGTGAACATCACTATGTTGATCATATCTACTATATGATTCACGCTCGACCTTTCGGTCTCCGTGTTCCGAGGCCATATCTGTATATGCTTGGCTCGTCAAGTATAACCTGAGTATTCTGCGTGTGCAACTGTTTTGCACCCGTTGTATTTGAACGTAGAGCCTATCACACCCGATCATCACGTGGTGTCTCAGCACGAAGAACTTTCACAATGGTGCATACTCAGGGAGAACACTTCTTGATAATTTAGTGAGAGATCATCTTATAATGCTACCGTCAATCAAAGCAAGATAAGATGCATAAAAGATAAACATCACATGCAATCAATATAAGTGATATGATATGGCCATCATCATCTTGTGCCTGTGATCTCCATCTCCGAAGCACCATCATGATCACCATCGTCACCGGTGCGACACCTTGATCTCCATCGTAGCATCGTTGTCGTCTCGCCAATCTTATGCTTCCACGACTATTTCTACCGTTTAGTGATAAAGTAAAGCATTACATCGCGATTGCATTGCATACAATAAAGCGACAACCATATGGCTCCTGCCAGTTGCCGATAACTCAGTTACAAAACATGATCATCTCATACAATAAAATTTAGCATCATGTCTTGGCCATATCACATCACAACATGCCCTGCAAAAACAAGTTAGATGTCCTCTACTTTGTTGTTGCAAGTTTTACGTGGCTGCTACGGGCTTAAGTAAGAACCAATCTCACCTACGCATCAAAACCACAACGATAGTTTGTCAATTTGACTCCGTTTTAACCTTCGCAAGGACCGGGCGTAGCCACACTTGGTTCAACTAAAGTTGGAGAAACAGTCACCCGCAAGCCACCTTTGTGCAAAGCACGTCGGGAGAACCGGTCTCGCGTAAGCGTACGCGTAATGTTGGTCCGGGCCGCTTCATCCAACAATACTGCCGAACCAAAGTATGACATGCTGGTAGGCAGTATGACTTATATCGCCCACAACTCACTTGTGTTCTACTCGTGCATATAACATCAAACCATAAAACCTAGGCTCGGATGCCACTGTTGGGGAACGCAGTAATTTCAAAAAAAATTCCTACACACACGCAAGATCATGGTGATGCATAGCAACGAGAGAGGAGAGTGTAATCTACGTACCCTCGTAGATCGCAACGGAAGCGTTAACACAACATAGAGGAAGTAGTCGTACGTCTTCCCGATCCGACCGATCCAAGCGCCGTTACTCCGGCACCTCCGAGTTCTTAGCACACGTACAGCTCGATGACGCTCCCCGGGCTCCGATCCAGCAAAGCTTCGGGGATGAGTTCCGTCAGCACAACGGCGTGGTGATGATGATGATGTTCTACCGACGCAGGGCTTCGCCTAAGCACTACAACGATATGATCGAGGTGGAATATGGTGGCAGGGGGCACCGCACACGGCTAAGGAACAATCACGTGGATCAACTTGTGTGTCTAGAGGTGCCCCCCTGCCCCCGTATATAAAGGAGCAAGGGGAGGAGGACGGCCGGCCAGGTGTGGCGCGCCAAGGAGGAGTCCTCCTCCTAGTAGGAGTAGGGAAAGGGGGGGCGCCGCCCCTTCTCCTGGTCCAATTCGGACCAGGGAGGAGGTGGCGCGCGGCCTACCTCTTGCAGCCCCTCTCTCTCCACTAAGGTCCATATGGCCCAATACTTCTCCCGGTATGGTTCCGGTAACCCTTCGGCTCTCCGGTTTTCTCCGAAATCACCCGAAACACTTCCGGTGTCCGAATATAACCGTCCAGTATATCAATCTTTATGTCTCGACCATTTCGAGACTCCTCGTCATGTCCGTGATCACATCCGGGACTCCGAACTAACTTTAGTACATCAAAATGCATAAACTCATAATAACTGTCATCGTAACGTTAAGCGTGCGGACCCTACGGTTCGAGAACAATGTAGACATGACTGAGACAGATCTCCGGTCAATAACCAATAGCGGGACCTGGATGCCCATATTGGCTCCTACATATTCTACGAAGATCTTTATCGGTCAGACCGCATAACAACACACGTTGTTCCCTTTGTCATCGGTATGTTACTTGCCCGAGATTCGATCGTCGGTATCCAATACCTAGTTCAATCTCATTATCGGCAAGTCTCTTTACTCGTTCCGTAATACATCATTCCGCAACTAACTCATTAGTTGCAATGCTTGCAAGGCTTATGTGATGTGCATTACCGAGAGGGCCCAGAGATACCTCTCCGACAATCGGAGTGACAAATCCTAATCTCGAAATACGCCAACCCAACATCTACCTTTGGAGACACCTGTAGAGCTCCTTTATAATCACCCAGTTACGTTGTGACATTTGGTAGCACACAAAGTGTTCCTCCGGTAAACGGGAGTTGCATAATCTCATAGTCATAGGAACATGTATAAGTCATGAAGAAAGCAATAGCAACATACTAAACGATCGGGTGCTAAGCTAATGGAATGGGTCATGTCAATCAGATCATTCAACTAATGATGTGACCTCATTAATCAAATAACAACACTTTGTTCATGGTTAGGAAACATAACCATCTTTGATTAACGAGCTAGTCAAGTAGAGGCATACTGGTGACACTTAGTTTGTCTATGTATTGACACATGTATTATGTTTCCGGTTAATACAATTCTAGCATGAATAATAAACATTTATCATGAATAATAAACATTTATCATGATATAAGGAAATAGATAATAACTTTATTATTGCCTCTAGGGCATATTTCCTTCAAAGAGAGGGTGAGAAAAGTGTACGTGAACTGATTCCCCCAGAGCTTCCTAATGAGGATTCCCTCTTGATAGTATGGGTACTCTATGACCAAAGAAAATAAAAGCGTAGAGGACACGCCGTCGATCTTTTCCTTCGAGAGGCAATAGCAATCCGATGTAAGCCTAAGCATCGAGAACCTGAAACATATAGCACACGATTAGACCACAAAGGGTTGTCATCATCATCCAAAACATAAAGTAGGGAAATGCCCTTTCACATGGCTCATGCTCATGTATTGCGTGAAAGTTGAAAAGGTTTGAGAACGTCAAAAGTATGAAACAATTGCTTGGCTTGTCATCGGGGTTGTGCATGATGTGAATATTTTGTGTGGTGAAGATGGAGCACGGCCAGACTATATGATTTTGTAGGGATAACTTTCTTTGGCATTATTATTTTGAAAAGACATGATTGCTTTACTAGTAGGCTTGAAGTATTATTGTTTTATGTCAAATGATAGACTATTGCTTTGAATCACTCGTGTCTTAATATTCATGCCATGATTAGATATGTGATCAAGATTATGCTAGGTAGCATTCCACATCAAAAATTATCTTTTTTTATCATTTACCTACTCGAGGACGAGCAGGAATTAAGCTTGGGGATGCTGATACATCTCCATCGTATCTATAATTTTTGATTGTTCCATGCCAATATTCTACAACTTTCATATACTTTTTGGCAACTTTTTGTACTATTTTTGGGACTAACATATTGATCCAGTGCCCAGTGCCAGTTCCTGTTTGTTGCATGTTTTTTGTTTCACAGAATATCCATATCCAATGGAGTCCAAACGGGATAAAAACTGATGGAGATTTTTTTTCTGGAATATATATGATTTTTGGGAAGAAAAATCCACGCGAGACGGTGCCCGAGGGGGCCACGAGGTAGGGGGGCGCGCCCCAGGGGACAGGCGCGCTCCTGATCCTCGTGGCCACCCCGTAAGGCGGTTGATGCCCTTCTTTCGCCGCAAGAAAGCTAATATCCGGATAGAGATTGTGTTAAAATTTCAGCCCAATCGGAGTTACGGATCTCCAGGAATATAAGAAACGGTGAAAGGGAAGAATCTGAGAACGGAGAAACAGAGAGAGACAGAGAGACAGATCCAATCTCGGAGGGGATTTCGCCCCTCCCATACCATGGAGGCCAAGGACCAGAGGGGGAACCCTTCTCCCATCTAGGGAGGAGGTCAAGGAAGAAGAAGACGAAGGGGTCCCCCTCTCCCCTTCTCTTCCGGTGGTGCCGGAACATTGTCGTGGCCATCATCATCATCATCACCGCGATCTACACCAACACCTCCGCCATCTTCACCAACATCTCTATCACCTTCCCCCCTCTATCTACAGCGGTCCACTCTCCCGCAACCCGCTGTACCCTCTACTTGAACATGGTGCTTTATGCTTCATATTATTATCCAATTATGTGTTGCCATCCTATGATGTCTGAGTAGATTTTCGTTGTCCTATCAGTGGTTGATGAATTGCTATGATTGATTTAGTTTGCTTGTGGTTATGTTGCTTTCCTTTGGCGCCCATCATATAATTGCGCGCGTGGATCACACCCTAGGGTTAGTTGTATGTTGATAGGACTATGTATTGGAGGGCAAGAGTGACAGAAGCTTCAACCTAGCATAGAAATTGATGCATACGGGATTGAAGGGGGACCAATATATCTTAATGCTATGGTTGGGTTTTACCTTAATGAAAGTTAGTAGTTGCAGATGCTTACTAATAGTTCCAATCATAAGTGCATAGAATTCCAAGTCAGGGATGACATGCTAGCAGTGGCCTCTCCCACATAATACTTGCTATCGGTCTAGTAAAGTAGTCAATTGCTTAGGGACAATTTCGCAACTCCTACAACCACTTTTCCACACTCGCTATATTTACCTTTTCGTGTCTTTACTCTAAACAGACCCTAGCTTTTATTTACGTCCTCTTTATATTCTTGCAAACCTATCCAAAAACACCTACAAAGTACTTCTAGTTTCATACTTGTTCTAGGTAAAGTAAACGTTAAGCGTGCGTAGAGTTGTATCGGTGGTCGATAGAACTTGAGGGAATATTTATTCTACCTTTAGCTTCTCGTTGGGTTTGACACTCTTACTTATCGAAAACTGTTGTGATCCCCTATACTTGTGGGTTATCATACTCTGCTTTTCTTGGGCACTCCGCTTTTCGTTTTTCTGATAGGAGGGGAAATAACCATCGATGCTTCACTTTATTTTAATCGGTCTTGTTTACACTAGAGCATGTGGTTAGAAACACAAATGAATTTGTCATAGATGTCAAAAGCAATTTAGTGCAACAATGCACTTTCACCCCTCTCTCTCAGTGGTGCCGGAGCGCCACCGGGGCAATCATCATGATGGCGATATACACCAACAACTTCGCCACCGTCAACACCAACTCTCCCCCCCCCCCTCTATGCAGCAGTGTAACACCCCTTCTCCCCACTGTAATCTCTACTTAAATATGGTGCTCAACGCTATATATTATTTCCCAATGATCGATGGTTATCTTATGATGTTTCAGTAGATCCATTTTGTCCTATGGGCTAATCGACAATCGTGGTTGGTATGAGTGTATATTTTGTTATGCTGTTGTACTACGGTCCCCTCCACGTCGGGCAAACATGAGGAATCCCCATTGTAGGGTGTTGCAATACGTTCATAATTCGCTTATAGTGGGTGCTACGAGTGACAGAATACACCAGGGGCGGACCCAGGTTATAGCCTGTGGGGGCAGTTGCCCCCACTCGATTTTTCCAGCTGCTTAGAGTTGGTCCGACGTGTATTGGATGTGCCCCCACTCGGGCGAATAGCCTGCCCCCACTCAGCCCGATGTTTGTTTATTTTCGAAATCCCAACTCCAAAGAAGAAGCCCGATATATAAGAAAAAAAATTGCTACAGCCCTCAGCTTAGCGTACATCAGATCAGATGCCTCCTTCCTGTAGCGTACACACGGTGGCTAGCTCAATACAATGGCCAGATTTCATGTACACGCACGCATCATCCACTCGAAGGAAAACCACCCACGCAGCCACGCACCAGATAGATTTCGGGAAGCCTTGACCTCACTTCTCATGCCGCCGCAGAGTCATGGCCTTGCCGGCTCGCTGCGGCAAATCTCAGACTTGCCATCGCTGGCCCCTTGCACTACTCCATGGGCGAACTGAGATCTCAATTCCACAGTTCCCTAGTTCTAATTGACATCAAGGTATGCCATCTAATTCCCAATTCCAAATCAACTCATATGTATAGTTCATCAATTTGGTTTGGATGATTAGCTAAGTTTGAACAATTTTTTGTAACACATAAATTTCTTATACAACTTTCCACTTACCAGTAGTAATGGCTAGACCAAAAAACTCCAATTTAATTCAGATCATCTATTACTCACTACAATCCGAATTAATTGACACATCTTCCTAATTTGTAGCACAACTCATCTTCATGTATGATGTATGGAAATTTAGGCTCCGTTTGGTTGCAAAGTATTTTTAAAGTAGTTTCAAATATTATGAGGTGTTTGGCGCTAGTTAAAACTGTGGTATTATAAACCATGGTATCCACAAAACCATGGTATTTTTGTAGTACTAAAAAAAGAGGTATGGACCTCTTTTTTAAAAATTGAGAAAGAGAAAAGAAGGACACAACCAAATAGTAGTCCCTCCAGTCCTTTTTACTCTGCATATTAGAATTCTCTGAAGTCAAACTTCACAAAGTTTGACCGTATTTATATGAAAAAATATCAACATCTGCCATGCTAAAGTTATACAATATGAAACTTTAAGTCATGACACATCTATTGATATTGATTTTAGATTATGAATGTTGGTACTTTTTTCTATAAAGTTGGTCAAACTTTACGAGGCTTGACTTCAGTCAAATCTTATATGCGAACTAAAAAGGACCGGAGGGAGTACCCCTTAATACTTTGATTGTCAAACACATCACTGTTTTCACGATACTCTAAAAGACTGATGTTTTTATAAACCACGGTATTCAATGTCCTCAGCACAAAAAACTGCAGTATTGGAATACTAGGTTTTTAAAAAGCATTGCATCCAAACATAGCCTTAGCCGTTCATTTAACTTTTATTTATTTCAGTTAAAGTTGCAGGGAAATAAATGGAGAGTTTTTTCTTAAAAAATCAACAACTTCCAAGATGTCTGAACTAGTTGATTTATTCAAGCTTCCTAGGTATCCATATAAAAGACTAGAATTCCTATTGAAAGTGATGGTAAAACATTTTCATACAGTGAAAGATCATCATGGGATAAAACAAACGGTAATGCGCTAAAGATTTTCTTTTTTAAAGTAGTGGCCTTCTTCAATGTTTCAATATTTTCCTCAATTCGATAATGTTTTCTCTTACAGGTTGTAGGTTGGATTGTTATAAAAATGTGTCAATGTTCACTTTTGCAACTTCAAAACACGATATTACCAGATGCAGTTCATTTCATCTCAAATGGTCTTCTTTCACTTTTCGTTGTATTTGGTTAATGCGTGCAAAATGAAGTGTTAATGTCCATGTTCTGTTTACATGAATGTTTTTGCCTTGCTGGTTCATGCATATGGACATACATTTTTTGCCCCCTCTCAATTTTTTCCTGGGTCCGCCCCTGGAATACACAGTCCCGAGTAAGTGGGCTATTGCGTACAGGAGTAAAGAGGACTTGATACTTAATGCTATGGTTGAGTTTTACCTTAATGATCTTTGGTAGTTGTGGATGCTTGCTAGAGCTCCAATCATAAGTGCATATGATCCAATTAGATAAAGTATGTTAGCTCATGCCTCTCCCTCATATAAAATTGCAAGAATTATTACCAATCTAGTTATCGACTATCTAGGGACAAATGACTTTCTTGTTGACAAAAGCTATCTACTTTTATTACCTTGCAATTTATTCATTGTTTTATGCTTGCAAAATACTCGTAGTTTTATTCTTGCAAAATAGTTTCATACTTGTTCTAGGTAAAGCAAACATTAAGTGTGTGTAGATTCGCATCGGTGGTCAATAGAACTTGGGGGAATATTTGTTCTACCTTTAGCTCCTCGTTGGGTTCGACACTCTTATTTATCAAAAAAGGCTACAAACGATCCCCTATACTTGTGGGTTATCAGAGGGGTGTATATAGCCTCCACACGAAATCCAACCGTTATACACATTTGACTCAACTCGGTGGCACCGATCAGAAATCTCGGTGGCACCGACCTGTGTAAAAGATGTGAACGTTGGAGGTCTCGGCGGGACCAAATGGAAACATCTCGGAGTGACCAATGTGCAATGGTAGGGCAAAACCTTGCTTTGGTGGCACCGGTTGCATCATCTTGTAAGATCGAAATAAAGCAATAAGACAAGAGAAGGTTGGCAAGCCATCTCGGTGGCACCAATTACAAAACTTGGTAAGACCGAAATAATTGCAACAAATGACAGAGTTGGCAAGACCATCTCGGTGGGACCAAGATCCATATTGGTGGATCCGGTTTGTTAGGGTTTGGTTGTGGCAGTGTCTAGATGAACTCGATGGGTCTGGATAGGTAAGATTCGGTGAGACCGAGTTGGCTTTTAGGGTTTTGGACATATTTGGATAGAGAAAGTGGTTGAGGGTTTTGGAGCATATCACTAAGCACTTAAGCAACAAGATCATCATCAAAACCTCATCCCTTTTAATAGTATTGGCTTTCTATGGACTCATTGTGATCTTGGATCATTTAACCAAAAATGTAGAGTCTTGAGCTTTTGCCAATCCATGTCCTTAGCATTTTGAGGGGTCCACAATCACTAGGCCTTGCCATGCCAATCATTGAACTTCCTAAAATCTTTGACTTGAATGGATATTAGTTCAATGAGATATATGCTGTTATTAATTACCAAAACCACCGCAGGATTAGCTGCACTTTCAATATCTGAGTCCTAGTAGTTTGGTATGTCGTCTTTAACAAATGCGAACTTGTCCCAAAATTGCCTGGTCGATTCGTGATACGTCTCCAACGTATCTATTTTTCCAAACACTTTTGCCCTTGTTTTGGGCTCTGACTTGCAAGATTTGAATGGAACTAACCCGGACTAACGCTGTTTTCAGCAGAATTACCATGGTATTATTTTTGTGCAGAAATAAAAGTTCTTGGAATGACCTGAAAATCAACGGAGATTATTTTTGGAATATATAAAAAATACTGGCAAAAGAATCAAGGCCAGGGGCCCACACCCTATCCACGAGGGTGGGGGCGCGCCTACCCCCCTGGGCGCACCCCCTACCTCGTGGGCCCCCTAGTGCTCCTCCGACCTCAACTCCAACTCTATATATTCGTGTTCGGGGAGAAAAAAACCAAGGAGAAGGATTCATCGCGTTTTATGATATGAAGCCGCCGCCAAGCCCTAAACTCTCTCGGGAGGGCTGATCTGGAGTCCTTCGGGGCTCCGAAGAGGGGAATCCTTCGCCATCGTCATCATCAACCTTCCTCCATCACCAATTTCATGATGCTCACCGTCGTGCGCGAGTAATTCCATCGTAGGCTTGCTGGACGGTGATTGGTTGGATGAGATTTATCATGTAACTGAGTTAGTTTTGTTAGGGTTTGATCCCTAGTATCCATTATGTTCTGAGATTGATGATGCTATGACTTTGCTATGCTTAATGCTTGTCACTAGGGCCCGAGTGCCATGATTTCAGATCTGAACCTATTATGTTTTCATGAATATATGTGAGTTCTTGATCCTATCTTGCAAGTCTATAGTCACCTATTATGTGTTATGATCCGTTAACCTCGAAGTGACAATAATCGGGATACTTAGCGGTGATGACCGTAGTTTGACGAGTTCATGTATTCACTATGTGTTAATGCTTTGGTCCAGTACTCTATTAAAAGGAGGCCTTAATATCCCTTAGTTTCCAATAGGACCCAGCTGCCACGGGAGGGTAGGACAAAAGATGTCATGCAAGTTCTTTTCCATAAGCACGTATGACTATATTCGGAATACATGCCTACATTACATTGATGAACTAGAGCTAGTTCTGTGTCACCCTATGTTATAACCATTGCACGAGGAATCGCATCCGACATAATTATCCATCACTGATCCAATGCCTACGAGCTTTGCATATATTGTTCTTCGCTTATTTACTTTTCCGTTGCTACTGTTACAATCACTATAAAACCAAAACTATTGCTTTTGCTACCGTTACCGCTACTATGATACTACTTTGCTACTAAATACTTTGCTGCAGATATTAAGTTTCCAGGTGTGGTTGAATTGACAACTCAGCTGCTAATACTTGAGAATATTGTTTGGCTCCCCTTGTGTCGAATCAATAAATTTGGGTTGAATACTCTACCCTCGAAAACTGTTGCGATCCCCTATACTTGTGGGTTATCAATTCATCAGGTCGTTGCCTTACCTAGATGAGATCCCAGACATCAGGAAGATCCGAATTATCGGGGCAATACTCAATGTGGGGGAGGTGGGTGGGAGAGGAATTTTGATCTCTATGGACTGTGGGGTTGATGCCCTGATGTTTTTAGCCCAAAAAGGGTGCGCGACCGCCAGACCGACCGAGCCCACTTGAAGAACAGGCTCGTCGGTGGTTTCTGGCTAGCTGCTGTTGGAATCGCTTTCCGGGAAGTACCTCGAACCTTCGGCCTTTACGGGGAGTTCAGTCGGGGGGAGAAAGGTCGTGGATCGCTTCTTGCTCGTGAATGAGAAAGTGCGTCTCCGTGATGGGAGTTTTAGGCATGGAAACAGTCCCTTGGGGATTGGATTCGTTGATCGATGAATCCATCAATCCTTTCTTGATCTTCACAATGGAACTCTCAATGAAAGTACCATTGTCAGTGTGAAATCCGGTAGACCTCGGGGTAGGGGGTCCTGAGCTGTGGATCTCGGATCGATGGTAACATGAACATGGGAGGCGATGTTTACCTAGGTTCGAGCCCTCTTGATGGAGGTGTGTCAAGTACATAGTTGATCTACCTCGTGATCGTAAGTTGTGTTCTAACTCTAGGGCTAGGTGAATGTAATTGTGATTTGGTCCCCTCTACAGGCTAAACCCCTTGGATTATATACATGCCAGGTAGGGTATCTAGGGTTACATGGTCGGTATCCAGGAGATCATATGGAGGTGGCATGATATGTCCTTGAGTGTTGGGGAACGTAGTAATTTCAAAATTTTCCTACGCACACGCAAGATCATGGTGATGCACAGCAACGAGAGGGGAGAGTGTTGTCTACGTACCCACGCAGACCGACTGCAGAAGCGCTAACACAACGTAGAGGAAGTAGTCGTACGTCTTCCCGATCTGACCGATCCAAGCACCGTTACTCCGGCACCTCCGAGTTCTTAGCACACGTACAGCTCGATGACGATCCCCGGGCTCCGATCCAGCAAAGCGTCGGGGAGGAGTTCCGTCAGCACGACGGCGTGGTGACGGTCTTGATGTTCTACTGATGCAGGGCTTCGCCTAAGCACTACAACGATATGATCAAGGTGGAATATGGTGGTAGGGGGCACCGCACACGGCTAAGGAACGATCTCAATGATCAACTTGTGTGTCTAGAGGTGCCCCTGCCTCCGTATATAAAGGAGCCAAGGGGGAGGGGGCCGCCGGCCAGGAGTAGGGCGCGGGAGGAGTCCTACTCCTACTGGGAGTAGGACTCCCCCCCCCCAATCCTAGTTGGACTAGGATTCCCCGTGGGGGAAAGAGAGAGAGGGGGGCCGGCCACCTCTCCTAGTCCTCATAGGACTAGGGGAGGGGGGAGGCACGCGGCCACCTTGGGCTGCCCCTTTCTCCTTTCCACTAAAGCCCATTAAGGCCCATATGGCTCCCGGGGGGTTCCGGTAACCTCCCGGTGCTCCGGTAAAATCCCGATTTCACCCGGAACACTTCCAATATCCAAATATAGGCTTCCAATATATCAATCTTTATGTCTCGACCATTTAGAGACTCCTCGTCATGTCCGTAATCACATCCGGGACTCCGAACTAACTTCGGTACATCAAAATGCATAAACTCATAATAACTGTCATCGTAACGTTAAGCGTGCGGACCCTACGGTTCGAGAACAATGTAGACATGACTAAGACACATCTCCGGTCAATAACCAATAGCGGGACCTGGATGCCTATATTGGCTCCTACATATTCTACGAAGATCTTTATCGGTCAGACCGCATAACAACATACGTTGTTCCCTTTGTCATCGGTATGTTACTTGCCCGAGATTCGATCGTCGGTATCCAATACCTAGTTCAATCTCGTTACCGGCAAGTCTCTTTACTCGTTCCGTATACATCATCTCGCAACTAACTCATTAGTTGCAATGCTTGCAAGGCTTATGTGATGTGCATTACCGAGAGGGCCCAGAGATACCTCTCCGACAATCGGAGTGACAAATCCTAATCTCGAAATACACCAACCCAACATCTACCTTTGGAGACACCTGTAGAGCTCCTTTATAATCACCCAGTTACGTTGTGACATTTGGTAGCATACAAAGTGTTCCTCCGGTAAACGGGAGTTGCATAATCTCATAGTCATAGGAACATGTATAAGTCATGAAGAAAGCAATATCAACATACTAAACGATCGGGTGCTAAGCTAATAAAATGGGTCATGTCAATCAGATCATTCAACTAATGATGTGACCTCGTTAATCAAATAACAACTCTTTGTCCATGGTTAGGAAACATAACCATCTTTGATTAACGAGCTAGTCAAGTAGAGGCATACTAGTGACACTCTGTTTGTCTATGTATTCACACATGTATTATGTTTCCGGTTAATACAATTCTAGCATGAATAATAAACATTTATCATGATATAAGGAAATAAATAATAACTTTATTATTGCCTCTAGGGCATATTTCCTTCAGTCTCCCACTTGCACTAGAGTCAATAATCTAGATCACATCTCCATGTGATTAACATCGATAGTTCACATCATCATGTGATTAACACCCATAGTTCACATCGCCATGTGACCAACACCCAAAGGGTTTACTAGATTCGGTAATCTAGTTCACATCGCTATGTGATTAACACCCAAAGAGTACTAAGGTGTGATCATGTTTTGTTTGTGAGATAATTTTAGTCAATGGCTCTATCATATTCAGATCCGTAAGTATTTTGCAAATATCTATATCAACAATGCTCTGCATGGAGCTACTCTAGCTAATTGCTCCCACTTTCAATATGTATCTAGATCGAGACTTAGAGTCATCTAGATTAGTGTTAAAACTTGCATCGACGTAACCCTTTACGACGAACCTTTTTGTCACCTCCATAATCGAGAAACATATCCTTATTCCACTAAGGATAATTTTGACCAATGTCCAGTGATCTACTCCTAGATCACTATTGTACTCCCTTGCCAAAATCAGTGTAGGGTATACATAGATCTGGTACATAGCATGGCATACTTTATAGAACCTATGGCTGAGGCATAGGGAATGACTTTCATTCTCTTTCTATCTTCTGCCGTGGTCGGGCTTTGAGTCTTACTCAATTTCACACCTTGTAACACAGGCAAGAACTCTTTCTTTGACTGTTCCATTTTGAACTACTTCAAAATCTTGTCAAGGTATGTACTCATTGAAAAACTTATCAAGCATCTTGATCTATCTCTATAGATCTTGATACTCAATATGTAAGCAGCTTTACCAAGGTCTTTCTTTGAAAAACTCCTTTCAAATACTCCTTTATGCTTTGCAGAATAATCCTACATTATTTCCGATCAACAATATGTCATACACATATACTTATCAGAAATGTTGTAGTGCTCCCACTCACTTTCTTGTAAATACAGGCTTCACCGCAAGTCTGTATAAAACTATATGCTTTGATCATCTTATCAAAGCGTATATTCCAACTCCAAGATGCTTGCACCAGTCCATAAATGGATCGCTGGAGCTTGCATATTTTGTTAGCACCTTTAGGATTGACAAAACCATCTTGTTGCATCACATACAACTCTTCTTTAATAAATCCATTGAGGAATGCAGTTTTGTTTATCCATTTGCCAGATTTCATAAAATGCGGCAATTGCTAACATGATTCGGACAGACTTAAGCATAGATACGAGTGAGAAACTCTCATTGTAGTCAACACCTTGAACTTGTCGAAAACCTTTTGCGACAATTATAGCTTTGTAGATAGTAACACTACTATCAGCGTCCATCTTCCTCTTGAAGATCCATTTAATCTCAATGGCTCGCCGATCATTGGGCAAGTCAATCAAAGTCCATACTTTGTTCTCAGACATGGATCTCATCTCAGATTTTATGGCCTCAAGCCATTTTGCGGAATCTGGGCTCACCATCGCTTCTTCATAGTTCGCAAGTTCGTCATGGTCTAGTAACATGACTTTCGGAACAGGATTACCATACCACTCTGGTGCGGATCTCACTCTGGTTTACCTACGAGATTCAGTAGTAACTTGATCTGAAGTTACATGATCATCATCATTAGCTTCCTCACTAATTGGTGTAGTAGTCACAAGAACAGTTTTTTGTGATGAACTACTTTCCAATAAGGGAGAAGGTACAATTACCTTATCAAGTTTTCTACTTTCCTCCCACTCACTTCTTTCGAGAGAAACTCCTTCTCTAGAAAGTTTCCGAATTTAGCAACAAAAGTCTTGCCTTCGGATCTGTGATAGAAGGTGTACCCAATAGTAACTTTTGGGTATCCTATGAAGACATACTTTTCCGATTTGGGTTTGAGCTTATCAAGATGAAACTTTTTCACATAAGCATTGCAACCCCAAACTTTGAGAAACGACAACTTTGGTTTCTTGCCAAACCATAATTCAGATTATGTTGTCTCAACGGATTTAGATGGTGCCCTTTTTTAACATGAATGCAGCTGTCTCTAATGCATAACCCCAAAACGATAGTGGTAGATCGGTAAGAGACATCATAGATTTCACTATATCCAATAAAGTACGGTTATGATGTTCGGACACACCATTATGCTGTGGTGTTCCATGTGGCATGAGTTTGTGAAACTATTCCACATTGTTTTAATTGAAGACCAAACTCGTAACTCAAATATTTGTCTCCGCTATCAGATCGTAGAAACTTTATTTTCTTGTCACGATGATTTTCCACTTCACTCTGAAATTCTTTGAACTTTTCAAATGTTTCAGACTTATGTTTCATCAAGCAGATATACCCATATCTGCTCAAATCATATGTGAAGGTCAGAAAATAACGATACCTGCTGCAAGCCTTAATATTCATCGGACCACATACATCAGTATGTATGATTTCCAACAAATCTGTTGCTTGCTTCATTGTTCCGGAGAACGGCGTTTTAGTCATCTTGCCCATAAGGCATGGTTCGCAAGCATCAAGTGATTCATAATCAAGTGATTCCAAAAGCCCATCAGCATGGAGTTTCTTCATGCGCTTTACACCAATATGACTTAAACTGCAGTGCCACAAATAAGTTGCACTATCATTATTAACTTTGCATATTTTGGTTTCAATATTATGAATATGTGTATTACTATGATCGAGATCCAACGAACTTGTTTCATTGGGTGTATGACTATCGAAGGTTTTATTCATGTAAACAGAACAACAATTATTCTCTGACTTTAATGAATAACCGTATTGCAATAAACATGATCAAATCATATTCATGCTCAACGCAAAAACCAAATAACACTTATTTAGGTTCAACACTAATCCCGAAAGTATAGGGGAGTGTGCAATGATGATCATATCAATCTTGGAACTACTTCCAACACACATCGTCACTTCACCCTTAGCTAGTCTCGGTTTATTCTGCAACTCCTGTTTCGAGTTACTACTCTTAGCAACTGATCCAGTATCAAATACTGAGGGGTTGCTATAAACACTAGTAAAGTACACACTAATAACATGTATATCAAATATACTTTTGTTCACTTTGCCATCCTTCTTATCCGCCAATCACTTGGGGTAGTTCCGCTTCCAGTGACCAGTCCCTTTGAAGTAGAAGCACTTTAGTCTCAGGCTTAGGACCAGACTTGGGCTTCTTCACATGAGCATCAACTTGCTTGCTGTTTTTCTTGAAGTTCCCCTTTTTCCCTTTGCCCTTTTCTTGAAACTAGTGATCTTGTCAACCATCAACACTTGATGCTCTTTCTTGATTTCTACCTTCATCGATTTCATCATCATGAAAAGCTCGGGATTCGTTTTCGTCATCCCTTGCATACTATAGTTCATCACGAAGTTCTACTAACTTGGTGATTGTGACTAGAGAATTCTGTCAATCACTATCTTATCTGGAAGATTAACTCCCACTTGATTCAAGCGATTGTAGTACCCAGACAATTTGAGCACATGCTCACTAGTTGAGAGATTCTCCTCCATCTTTTAGCTATAGAACTTGTTGGAGACTTCATATCTCTCAACTCGGGTATTTGCTTGAAATATTAACTTCAACTCCTGGAACATCTCATATGGTCCATGACGTTCAAAATGTCTTTGAAGTCCCGATTCTAAGCCATTAAGCATGGTGCACTAAACTATCAAGTAGTCATCATATTGAGCTAGCCAAACGTTCATAACGTCTGCATCTACTCCTGCAATAGGTCTGTCACCTAGCGGTGCATCAAGGACATAATTCTTCTGTGTAGCAATGAGGATAAACCTTAGATCACGGATCCAATCCGCATCATTGCTACTAACATCTTTCAACACAATTTTCTCTAGGAACATATCAAAATAAACACAGGGAAGCAACAACGCGAGTTATTGATCTACAACATAATTTGCAAAATACTACCAGGCCTAAGTTCATGATAAATTTAAGTTCAATTTAATCATATTACTTAAGAACTCCCACTTAGATAGACATCCCTCTAATCCTCTAAGTGATCACGTGATCCAAATCAACTAAACCATGTCCGATCATCACGTGAGATGGAGTAGTTTCATTGGTGAACATCACTATGTTGATCATATCTACTATATGATTCACGCTCGACCTTTCGGTCTCCGTGTTCCGAGGCCATATCTGTATATGCTTGGCTCGTCAAGTATAACCTGAGTATTCCACGTGTGCAACTGTTTTGCACCCGTTGTATTTGAACGTAGAGCCTATCACACCCGATCATCACGTGGTGTCTCAGCACGAAGAACTTTCGCAACGGTGCATACTCAGGGAGAACACTTCTTGATAATTTAGTGAGAGATCATCTTATAATGCTACCATCAATCAAAGCAAGATAAGATGCATAAAAAGATAAACATCACATGCAATCAATATAAGTGATATAATATGGCCATCATCATCTTGTGCTTGTGATCTCCATCTCCGAAGCACCGTCATGATCACCATCGTCACCGGCGAGACACCTTGATCTCCATCGTAGCATCGTTGTCGTCTCGCCAATCTTATGCTTCCACGACTATCGCTACCGCTTAGTGATAAAGTAAAGCATTACATCGCGATTGCATTGCATACAATAAAGCGACAACCATATGGCTCCTGCCAGTTGCCGATAACTCAGTTACAAAACATGATCATCTCATACAATAAAATTTAGCATCATGTCTTGACCATATCACATCACAACATGCCCTGCAAAAACAAGTTAGACGTCCTCTACTTTGTTGTTGCAAGTTTTACGTGGCTGCTACGGGCTTAAGCAAGAACCAATCTCACCTACGCATCAAAACCACAATGATAGTTTGTCAAATAGACTCCGTTTTAACCTTCGCAAGGACCGGGCGTAGCCACACTCGGTTCAACTAAAGTTGGAGAGACAGTTGCCCGCAAGCCACCTGTGTGCAAAGCACGTCGGGGGAACCGGTCTCGCGTAAGCGTACGCGTAATGTTGGTCCGGGTCGTCTCGTCCAACAATACCGCTGAACCAAAGTATGACATGCTGGTAGGAAGTATGACTTATATCGCCCACAACTCACTTGTGTTCTACTCGTGCAAATAACATCAAACCATAAAACCTAGGCTCTGATACCACTGTTGGGGAACGTAGTAATTTCAAAATTTTCCTACGCACACGCACGATCATGGTGATGCACAGCAACGAGAGGGGAGAGTGTTGTCCACGTACCCACGCAGACCGACTATGGAAGCGTTGACACAATGTAGAGGAATTAGTCGTACGTCTTCCCGATCCGACCGATCCAAGCACCGTTACTCCGGCACCTCTGAGTTCTTAGCACACGTACAGCTCGATGACGATCCCCGGGCTCCGATCCAGCAAAGCCTCGGGGAGGAGTTCCGTCAGCACGACGGCATGGTGACGGTCTTGATGTCCTACTGATGCAGGGCTTCGCCTAAGCACTACAACGATATGATCAAGGTGGAATATGGTGGTAGGGGGCACCGCACACGGCTAAGGAACGATCTTAATGATCAACTTGTGTGTCTAGAGGTGCCCCTGCCTCCGTATATAAAGGAGCCAAGGGGGAGGGGGCCGTCGGCCAGGAGTAGGGCGCAGGAGGAGTCCTACTCCTACTGGGAGTAGGACTCCCCCCCCCCCAATCCTAGTTGGACTAGGATTCCCCGTGGGGGAAAGAGAGAGAGGGGGGCCGGCCACCTCTCCTAGTCCTCATAGGACTAGGGGAGGGGGGAGGCACGCGGCCACCTTGGGCTGCCCCTTTCTCCTTTCCACTAAAGCCCATTAAGGCCCATATGGCTCCCGGGGGGTTCCGGTAACCTCCCGGTGCTCCGGTAAAATCCCGATTTCACCCGGAACACTTCCAATATCCAAATATAGGCTTCCAATATATCAATCTTTATGTCTCGACCATTTCGAGACTCCTCGTCATGTCCGTAATCACATCCGGGACTCCGAACTAACTTCGGTACATCAAAATGCATAAACTCATAATAACTGTCATCGTAATGTTAAGCGTGCGGACCCTACGGTTCGAGAACAATGTAGACATGACTGAGACACATCTCCGGTCAATAACCAATAGCGGGACCTGGATGCCCATATTGGCTCCTACATATTCTACGAAGATCTTTATCGGTCAGACCGCATAACAACATACGTTGTTCCCTTTGTCATCGGTATGTTACTTGCCCGAGATTCGATCGTCGGTATCCAATACCTAGTTCAATCTCGTTACCGGCAAGTCTCTTTACTCGTTCCGTAATACATCATCTCGCAACTAACTCATTAGTTGCAATGCTTGCAAGGCTTATGTGATGTGCATTACCGAGAGGGCCCAGAGATACCTCTCTGACAATCGGAGTGACAAATCCTAATCTCGAAATACGCCAACCCAACATCTACCTTTGGAGACACCTGTAGAGCTCCTTTATAATCATCCAGTTACGTTGTGACGTTTGGTAGCATACAAAGTGTTCCTCCGGTAAACGGGAGTTGCATAATCTCATAGTCATAGGAACATGTATAAGTCATGAAGAAAGCAATATCAACATACTAAACGATCGGGTGCTAAGCTAATAAAATGGGTCATGTCAATCAGATCATTCAACTAATGATGTGACCTCGTTAATCAAATAACAACTCTTTGTCCATGGTTAGGAAACATAACCATCTTTGATTAACGAGCTAGTCAAGTAGAGGCATACTAGTGACACTCTGTTTGTCTATGTATTCACACATGTATTATGTTTTCGGTTAATACAATTCTAGCATGAATAATAAACATTTATCATGATATAAGGAAATAAATAAGAACTTTATTATTGCCTCTAGGGCATATTTCCTTCATGGAGTACGTCAAGTCTCCGGGAGGCGCAATCTTGATCCGTCGTGCATCTACCGGAGTCCACCTCGAAGAGAATGGGGCCCCACCGTCCCATCCGAAGACTACGGGCCGTCTGAGTTAGTATCCCCAATTTTGGGACAACATCACCGTGATCATATCATGATGTGCCTGGACAGACGATGATGGATACCGTATAATGAATGGGCCCAAAGAGTATCTCCCCATTGTCGGTGGAGCAAATCCCAGTCTTGAATTATCAAGTCGCTTGACATATTTTTAAATGTACCTGAAAGTTACCGTTATGATAACCCATTTACATGTAACATTGGGAAACCCAAAGTAACCATCTAGTATGAAGGTCCACAATATTCTCATGGTCCAAGGGCGTGAGTATATTTTAACACATAACATGAAAATATCGACAACAATGTTGACGATTTGATCTTGTAGTTATTTCATAAGTTGGGTCTGTCCAACACCACTGTTCTACTAACAATGTGTTCTCATTATTGCCAACATCCTTGTTTCGTTTAAAAATGCCCACGATCAGAAAAACAGGATCATCTGCAATACATGAACTAGTCTTAGAGGCGAGACAAGGGATCTACTTGATGTTTATCTTTCCATGTATGAAACTGACTTTTCCTCCGAATATCATATTCTAGAACCATTGAAATTATAACAGAGAAATATAAAATTAATTATAAACATGAAAAGAAATAATAATGTTTTATTTTTGCCTGTAGGGCATATTTCCAATATGAATAAGGTGGGTCTGATGCCAACTGTTGGCCCGAGCTATGGACTCCGGCGAAGCCAAACACACACATAAAGATCTCGCTGAGGAGGTTTTACGTTGTGTAATTGTATGCAACCTTTTGTTTTCTTCTTCCATTTATTCGGAAATAAAAATGATCGTGTTGATTGTGCTGATACGTCTCCAACATATCTATTTTTCTAAAAACTTTTGGTATTGTTTTTGCCTCAAATTTTCATAATTTGAATGAAACTAACACGGGTTGATGTTATTTTCAACATAGCTGCCTTGATGTTATTTTTTTGAAGAGATAAAAGTGCTCAAAATCGAACGAGAATTTTTGAAGAATTATTTTAGAATATTTTATTTAATAATTTATGGAGCGGAAATGGACCGGAGGGGAGTCACCTGGCCTTGGCACGACTAAGTGGAGCCGCTTAGGGCGCGCCATGGGGGGGCGTGTGGCCCCCCTAGTTACCGCCTTACAACAATTCCACCACCATAAATTCACATATACACAAGAAAAATCACGAAAGCTTTCCGCGATACGGAAACACCCCAACCTCCTGTTCTTCCTTTGGAGATCTGATCTGGAGTCTGTTTCTGGCTCCGGAGAGGGGGATTCGTCGCCATCGTCATCGTCACCCTTCTTCAACAACAATTTTATGATGCTTCCATCCTTGTGTGAGTATTTCCCATGTAGGCACATTGAGGTAGATAACAATTGGATGAGAATTCTTATGTAATCGATGTCTGATTTGTTAGGGTTTGATGCCTAGTATCCATTATGTTATGAGATTATTATTGCTATGATTTTGATATGTTTAATGCTTGTCACTAGGACCCGGATGCCATGATTTCAGATCCGAATTCTCTATGTTTTCATAAATATATTTGTGTTTTTCATCTTACATGCAAGTTGTATGCACATGCTATCCTTCTGAACCGTAGGGCATGAGCAATGGTAGCAGCACCTTGGTGCTGCCCCAGCCCATCCACCTAGGCAACCTAAATTATTTTGATTTTTTTCATCCAGCCAGAAAATATAAACCGATGCCTCACGGTCGTCATCTCCTTGCTTTTTTTTCTCTCCCTTTCCTATTGTGGTCATTTGCATTCTTCTTTCCCTCTACCTTTCCTTCTCTCTCCTTTCTTTTTCTTCTTTTGCTCATGAAGCACCCGACTCCCCTGCAAGCTACCGTCCGAGGCTAGGACTGACACCCGAGCCTAGTTGGCATGCGGGGCACCTGGCTGAAGCCACCCGTTGGGCATGCTCTAAGAGCATGCACAATAGTGACATATAGATACATATGCTCAATGATAAAAAATAATTTGAGGTATCTATATTAATTTTTTTCTCTCCAATGTAAACTATTATTAGTGAGTCTCATTAAGAAATAGAAAATAAGGATTCTAATACAAATGCATTTCTACTTTTCACTTCAATTTTTTCAGCTTTTGTCATCGGACCATATTTTTTCTCTTCAAGCACTCGCCTTCTGAAGAGGATCCCGCTTTCCTATCCGAACCTACTTTACGTCATATCTGATCCTATATGGCATGCGAGACATCACCTTAAGGCTATGCATTGTACACGTCCTTATTGACACTGTATCATTACTGCTACCATATTACTTTTGTAACAATAAATTATTGGAAGCAAGTTATCTACTCAGGTGCAAGTTATCCACCATTTCTTAAAAAAAACATTGCATTTTCCCTAGGAGAGGACCAGGGAAAAAAATCTGGGCCTTTAAATGCAAAGTCGACGAAATATTTGACCAGAGCGGTGATAGAAATTGCAGCTCCCTTGCCCGGCTGCCCCCACCACACCAGAGCGCGGAGGCCACGCAAAGTAAACTTGACCACTTCCTCTCCTAACCCTTCTCTCGCTCTCCCCAGCGCCGCCCCATTTCCGGGAAGCTCGCCCGCCTGCCATGGAAGACGCCGAAGAAAATTCCATGTAAGTTCCTCCGATTTTCTTCCATAACTTTTCTCTCCTCTCAGCACATATATAACTACTTCCCGGCGCACTCGACGCACAAAAGCTTGGCCGCTTTGGCTTCTCCCGATCCCGCCATGATTTGGTGGTAGAAAAGGAGAGGAATTTGGGAGAGAGATGTATAGAGGAGCTGAAAATGCGTGTGCGCTTTGAAGGTTCGAGACCAGCCATGTCCTCGGCGCGCTGCTGGCCTCCTCGCCGCTGCTGGCGCGCGCCTGGGACCGGTGCGCGGCCGCCGCCGCGATGGGCGCCGCCTCCTCCGGCTTCGCGCACGGCGACGGCGGCGGGGACGGAGGGACGGTGTACGTGGCCTTCTCCGGCCTGCAGGCCGCGCTGTCGGTTGCGCGCCCGGCGGTGGCGAGCGGCGCCGACGTCTTCGCGCCGGTCGGCCTCGCCGGCGACGCTGCCGGCGCGCGGGCCTTCCCGCAGCTGGCGGCCGCCGAGCCGGACGCGGCCGCCGCCGGGGAGCGTGTCGCCGTGCAGGCGCTGGCTCTGCGGTGCTTCTTGAAATTGTGCGGCTCCCCTGAGTTCCAGGTAAATTAGTCAATCAATTAGCCGGGAATTTCTCATCAATCAGCATTTAATCGAGTGTTTATCTCCTGAATTTCCCAGATTAATCATTTTTTCTTGTGATGATTGTTAGCGTGATGATCTGATATTTTTTTGGTTCTGGTCCTTTGGGCCAAGTTATGGTGATGTTGATGCGCCTGTCTTTAGTTGGTTGGTATGTCCCTGTGTTCACACTTAAAAGACTTCAGACTGCAGACATCAGTAGATGAGATAATGTACTACTACTTGATTATATTATGACAGTGTCAATTATTTGAGATTTCACTCGATAATAACTTAACAGCTTAACTGGGACAATAAATTTAATAACATTGTGGCTTGTGGAGTAATGAAACAAAAACTAAATCATTTGTTAGAAAGAAAACCAAATCTAAAGGTTGCATGTGAGATTGCCGTTGACTTAACCTTCTTTGTTTATTGTAGTGCCGTCTGAAATTGATTTTGCATTGCGGTAGGCTAGTTCAGTGCATATCTTCTTCTTTCTGTGTGATTTTTTTACGATCAGTTTGGTGCCTTTGGCATAGAGTTTGTAAGTTCATCGAAAAGATCCAATCTCTATCAAGCTTGGCGGCCAGCTTGAGATGCTGTGCGCCTGTCCACTTTATGTCACTGCAAACAAAAAGTACGGCACAGATGGCGCATTACGCATCACCCTTCACCCAACCAAGTCTGTATGCTATTGCTATTTTGTTGTCACTTGCATGCAAGGAATTTGGGTGTGACCCACGGGCAACAGATGAGGATGATTGAGAGCAGCATGGAAGTATATATACCATGCTTTATTTGGAACGCCTGAATTTGATGGGAATTATGCAGTAACTTCACATGAAGTGCATGCAACAACTGCATTCCCATTAGAATCGGGGGAAATTTCCGTGTTCTGGATGAGGGCTGCATCTAGAGCATTTATGAAATTCAGTGGTCCATGAAGAATAATAGTGCATAGTTTACCGTCATCCAGAGTACATGCTGATTTTGATGAGATATACTCTTCATGTGCTGTCCAGATGTAAACAACTTTTTTGAATTTGTTATAATTACGCAGTATCATTTTACTCAGTCAGCAGGCATACGAGTATACGACCTTAATTGTTTTTTGACAAGTTCAGTGATGCTTCAAAGATCTTCACCTGTTTTCATCTGGTGCTATAATTCTCGTATCTTTCTTGCTATTCTAAATAAAATTTGTGGCCTGTTCCTTATTTATGAATCAATCTGGATGTTTATATTCTCCTTGATCTTTCTCCTGAAAATAGTATTTGCTATTTGCAGTTATGCATCAGAAGATTTTTTTTTTCTTTTCTAGCTCAGTATTTTAGTGTTTTGATGCTTTTTCACTGCTGAAAATTGTTTCTTACTCATTGCATTGGGTCAATGACAATACAGATGCTGCTAAATCAGATCCAGGGCAAGGCAGTGGTGTTCACCGGTCACTCACTTGGTGGAGCCATCGCTGCTCTTGCGGCACTGCACTACCTCTGCATCTCATCGTTAAGCTCGCCATGCAGTCCATCTCCTCCTGTGCTGTGTGTCACATTCGGGAGCCCACTGATCGGCAACGGGGCCTTGTCCAGGGCCATCCTGCGCGAGCGGTGGGGCGGCAACTTCTGTAATGTTGTCTCACAGCACGACGTCGTCCCGAGGCTCCTCTTCTGCCCCCTAGACGCTATCCCTGTGCGCGTCATCATCGGTATGCAGCTGCAGCAATGGCCAGGACACACTCACAACACGGGTGTAATGACCACTCGTGTTGTGGACGCCGAGCAGGAGGGGCTGCGTCAACTGATACAGGCGCATGTCCGCACGGTTGCCATGGAGCAGAAGCTCGTGGACCCAGAGTCGCGAGGCGGGAGCCCTTATCGTCCGTTCGGGGCCTACGTGCTGTGCTCGTCGGAAGGTGCAGTGTGCGTTGACAACTCAACAGCGGCAGTCCAGATGCTCTATGCCACATTTGCCGCTTGCTTTGCGCGAGGCGACACGACACCCCTGGAGGCTGCACACTCTTGCTACGGCGATCTTGTGCTGAAAATGCCACAGAACTTGCTCCTCAAGCGGCGCCCGCATGCCATTGACGTGTTGGCGTCCATGTCCAACTCCAACTACGACGCCGGCATCTCCCTGGCTATGGAGGCCTCCGGCATTGGCAGCGAGGCAATGGAGGCCACGACGACGCGATACTGGCTGAAGGCGTCTAAGCGAGCGGGTCGCAGCCCAAGCTTGAACTGCGCGGGACTCTCAACACGGCTGGGGCGGATCACTCCATGCCGGGCACAGGTCGAGTGGTACAAGGCATCATTCGACGGCGACATGGGGTACTACGACGCATTCAAGCAACGGAGGTCACCAAAGAAGTTCAACATGGCCGACATGTGTCGCATCAAGCTGGGCCAGTTTTGGGATGGTGTGCTCGCAATGCTCGACAACAGCCAGCTGCCGCACGACTTCCATCGCCGGGCCAAGTGGGTGAATGCCGCCCGGTTCTACCAGCTCCTCGTTGAGCCACTGGACATCGCAGACTATCACCGCAAGAACTTCCACAAGACCAGAGGCGGCTACATCACCCATGGCCGTGACAGCAGGTATTCCCTCCGATCCATAATAAGTGTCGCAGTTTTGAACTAAGATTGAGGGAGTATGTTGGAGCTGCATACACCATCTGTTCATGCTTGGTCAGTGAGCTCACAGAGATCTACACTTCACAGGTATGAGCTGTTCGACAAGTGGTGGAAGGAGAAGGGAGCCTTCACTGGTACGAGCACCAGCGACACGGCTGCCACAGCGAGGAGCAAGTACGCCGGGCTGACTCAGGATCCATGCTTCTGGGCGAGGGTGGAAGAGGCATGGGATCAGACTGAAAGCGCCCAGGCCGAGCACGACGTGGCGATGCTAGCGATGAAGCTTGGGAGGCTGCGGGAGTTTGAGCGGTACGCCAGGGAGCTGGTGGAGAGCAAGGAGGTGTCGATCGACGTCCTTGCGCCGCAGTCGAGCTACAGCCGCTGGGTGGAGGAGTGGAAGAAGCTCTTGCTCAGAGACGAAGCCAGAACAGCGTCCTTGTTTTAGTTCTGATGATGAATTAGCTGGAGCAGCTCAAGAATTCTATTTTTTTTTTGCCACTAGTTTTAGGTAACTTAGTATAGCCCTCGTATAGGCGGTTGTAAATACGCGTAGCCTTGCAGACCGCAGTGGCACTGCATTATGTTGTTGTATCAGTTCTTCATCTTGCATCTTGATGCTGATTTATTCAGTTGTTTCTTCTTCAAGGCCATCGTTGATCTGCATTATTGAGCATCTGGGTGGTATAGTGTCCCTGTATGATCAGCGTCTGATATCAAACTTTGCATGACACTGTGATACCGCATCGCAAATTCAAATCTGCAAGTTTAAAAAAATTTCTAACATGTGTCTACAATCCCTAAATTTCAAATCTAAATTAAAACTACACATCGTGAAACAAAAAAAGCAAAGGGATTGTAACACATGTATCTTGTGAATATTCAAATTTTCAGATTTTTTGAGAACTTCTAAATTAATATTTGGAGACATGTATTCTAAATGAAGCAAACTGTGTGAGATGAGTCTTTCGAATCGAAAGGCGGCATTTTTGCCATGATGCTTACAGTATTCTAGATCATCGAAATCTTCAACGCCACCCACTGCACTGATGGAATCTCTCTGTCGCAACTGAACAGCTTAAGAGAAATTACAGGGTTTTTACTCAGGAAGAACGAAGAATTTTTGGTAAACGCTGTCACAAACTTACAGACTACAGCATTCTGAATCAAAATGACATTTTGGAACACAGAACATATCTGACTGACAACAGACGCGATTCAGCGATCATCAGCCACTGTGTTCCTTGTATTCAGCACTGATGTGTATATGTCAGGAACAGACTATCAGCCCCTAGGGAAATGCCATGTCGCCGGCGCCTCCTCGCCCTTGCACGATCCTCTAGGAAGCGGCGAGCAGACCGACTCATCACTCATGTCGAATATCGCGTATGAGCTCGGCGCGCTCGGCGCATGCTTCCAGTACCACTGGCAACGGTCGTCATCCAGGAAGAAGATGCAGTTCCCCTTCAGATTGTACTGGGACGCACAGACAGACTTGGAGCATCTTGGCCCAAGAAACAGCACCTGGTCGTCCCCCACGCTCCTCTTCTCAACCCACTGAGACGACTGAAAGTCTGCCTCACACACCTCGAATTCAAACCGTACTGCCCTGATCTCGAACCTGGTGTGGCTGCCGGCAGGTGTGTTGCCATAGATGGTCCCGCAGACCAGCAGCAGAGCGCCGCGGGATTCAACCAGGTATGTTCGAATACAAGGAGGAAACCCGGGAACCGCCTGAAGGGCCAGGGAGGACCCTCGATGATGCGCTCGATCCGGGAAATGAATAGGCTGCCATTGTCACTGTCCTCCTCGACATCGATAACGTAAAGGTTCCTCCATCCATCAACAATGAGCAACTTGCCTCCGTGGAGAATTATGTCAAGGGACCTGTCGTAGCCAAGCGCACTTACAAACCATAGGTCACCTCCCGGTCGGCACACCGCAAGGGTGCGGAGATCCCCAACGTCAACGACGGCGGCAACAAGGAGCTCTGAGCACACGATTACCTTGTATATTGACATGGTTACATTCAGGTCCAGACAAATGTAGCGTATGCTGTGACCGTTGATAACTTCGTCAGGCTCCTTGATGGGGTCGTACATGTCTAGGTCAGGGAGCTTCAAGGTGACCTTAGAGAAGGTGTCTACGAGGTAGCAGATGTCGTCACATGCAAAGACAAGCCACTCACCGCAGGAACTGTGGAATTCAGCGCCGTTGGGGATCTGGAAGGATTCACTATGGGGTAAGGTGAAGAAGGTTCCACCGGGGAGTATGAACCACGGCAATGGCGGAGGCAGCTGATGCTGCCTTGCGGAGGCGCACCAATGGCGGCATACAGCTGCGAAACGGATGCGGTCAGAGTGGGCAGGGAGGCGGAGGAGGACCAGGCCAGCAAGGTCTGGTGGTATGTCCGACCATGATCGCTGGTACCTTGCCATGCTGCTGCTTCCAGGAATCTGCTTCAGAACAAAAAATGGGGGACTCTTAATCTGGATTAGGCAGTATAAAACATCAGGAATAGGCGATTAGGTGTGCTCCAGTGCTATGTGGGTGAAATTGAATGACTAATTTAGTGCCTCTGTTTCGAAGTGTGAAGTCCATTTTCACTGTCCAACTTCCATCTTCAACCTAAAATTTCCATTTATTGTTATTCAAGTGGTTATATTATCACAATCATAAGTGTTCAATCCAATGGTGCCAATTTCCTGTAATACAACTCACATACTATCATACTCCATTTCTAAATCAGAGAGAATATTAGTAAAGAATCAGAGGGAATATTATCTCTAAATCGAGCAGGCTTTATGTCCATTTTGTGCAGTTCTTATAATTGCTCTTCCCTGCTAATAACTGAATGAGATTCAAATTATTTTTGTCCTTCACCCTTTGCTCCTTTCCAACCCAAGAATACAAACACGGTTGTCAATAGGATTCTCCTTTCTGTCTAATAAGGAAATTTATTGTCATTGTATTCTCCAAGAATAGTTACAATCCATCAGTTCCACCCGTTAATCTGGGACTAAATCAAACCCTAGGTAGCAGCAAAACGAGCTGCAGCATCACGACGGCGCTAAATCAACTGGCCAGAGCAAACTATCCTGATCTGCCGGAGAAAAATATGTTGATTTAGCATTACCTCTAGGTTCCTCGAAGGCGACGTGCCTCCGTCACCGCTGATCTAGCCGCCGCCGATGCGCGCGTGCCGGCGTGCGGTTGTCTGCTCTTTTTTTCTCGCGCGGTTGTCTGTTGTCTTTTTTTTTTTGAGAGTGGTTGTCTGTTAGAAGTGAAAGGCTTCAGCAAATGGGCTGTTGAAGCGGAATTAGGCCTGTGCGGTGTGTGCTGGGCTGGAGGTATCGTGTTGTCATATTACCCTAGTATGATAAAGCCCCTAAAAAAACGATTATGATAAAGTCTGATATTTTGCACAAAAAAGAGGGTGGGGTGGTGGTTCAAAAAAAGGCTATTTTTTTCCTGATATTTACCCTAAAAGAAACAAGGAAAATGTTAAGTGGCGAACGTTCGTCGGGGGGAGGGGGAGGCCCAGCGAATGCCCGCACAGCCGTGTGATATGAATCAAACGATTGGCATTTAAAAAAAAAGAATACAATGTGTTTGTTGGCAATTCTACCTATACATGGCAAATTTTCTTTCGTACTCCATACATGACAAGTCCTTAACAAACACATGGCATTTTTAGTTGTTTTGGCATGGCTACTCGGGCGTTCACTGGCAATTTTGCTCCCGTTGAATTTAGCTGTTTTAGTTCTTAACAAACACATGGCATTGTATTTTTTTCATATTTAAAAAAATATATCTTATTTTTGATTTTTTTTAATATTTCGGCCTCCATGGTGCTCGAAAGCAAGAAATCCTCACTCCTAATTTAGCCTTTTTGTTTCAAAGTGTGAAGCGGTTTCTCGTTGTCCAAGTTTAAACGCTCTTATGTTTCTTTACAGTGGAAGTAGTATTCTAATTTAATACAATCAAAATCATAAGAAAGTGTTTAATCCAATGATGCCAATTTCCTGTAATAAAAACTCAGATATTATCAGATTAGTGATTTGTCAAAGATTGAATTTGTAAATAATTGGAGAGAGTATCATTTCTTAATCTAGGAGGCTTATGGCCATTTTGAGGAGTTCTTATTCGTTCTTCTCTGCTAGTAACCGAATGAGATTCAATTTGTTCTTCTCCTTCACCCTTTGCTCCTTTACGCACCAAGAAAGTGCACACATACAAACACGGTTGGCTGTCTAAGAGATAATGATCAATAGGATTCTCTTTTTCTGGCTAATACGAGCAGTCGCAATCCATCAGTTCACCCGTTAACCTGAGACCAAATCAAACCCTAGGTAGCAGCAAAACGAGCTGCAACATTTACCGGAGACGACGACGCTAAGCGAACCAGCGAGAGCAAGCTATCTGGAATCTACCCGATGGAAATATGCTGATTTGGCGTTACCTCTACGTTCCTCGACGGTGATGTGCCTCCGCCACCGCTGATCTAGCCGCCGCCGCCGACGCGCGCGTGCGGCCGTGTGCTCTGTATTTTTTTTTAGGAGTATAGGTGCAAAGGCTTCAGAAAATAGGCTGTATAACTGGAATTAGGCTAGGTGCGGTGTCTGCTGAGCTTGAGGCATCTTTGGGCCTACTGGCCGTCAGGTTTGGACTGGAACTTTTAAAAAAGAGGTAAAAGCACGGCAGACCCATAAACTTGTCCGGCCCGTGATCTTTTGGCCCAGAAACTTGCAAAACCTCATCCCGCCACCCACAAACTTGCAGCCGACGTGCAAAAAAGCCCACAGCCAATCCCGATTCGACATCTGGCGACACGCTGGCGGAGGCGGGACGAGACGGCTGCCGCGCGATTTTGCGAAACCCCCCTGATCTTTAGCACTAATTAACCCGCACTCCACCTCTCGCCTGGACAGAGGAAAATCCCCATTCCCTCTCTCTCTCTCGTTCCCCGTTCGAGCTGCGTCCACCAAATCCCTAGCCTCTCTCGTTCCTCTCTGTCCCTGCCCGACGCCCACGCCATGAGAGGTAGGTTGACGGCGGCGACGAGTCCGGGCTGCGGAGGTAGCGGCGGATGCATGGTTGCAGGACGGACAGCGCCATCGGCGTGCAGCGGATCCATTTGAGGCGACGGGTTCATGGGCGGCGGAGGCCCCCGTGAACCGTGGGCGAAGGTGATCTCTGTCGTGAACTTTGGTGCGCTATCTTCATCTCAGGTTAGTTTCTTCGCAATCCCCAATTTCTGTCAATTGGATTTGTTCTATGTTTCAGAAATGACAGTGATTTTGTGTGCCTATGAATTTTGCAGGGCCCTGATGCTTCCGATTTTGTTCACTTGGTTGACAAAAGGTGGGAAGGCACAACAAAGACAGTGATCATGGAACTGGCCATGAAGAACAAGAACCTGGAGACTAGAATCAAAGCTTGTGAGGCAGAAATTGAAAAGAACAGGCTTGAAAAGAGGGCAAGTGCAAGGATCCAGAAGGAAAGACTGTTGTTTGGGATTGGATCATATTATTGGACTAAACTGACAAGAGTCCGCGTCTTTAAATGAAGTGTCAGTTTAGTCCTTAGTTTAAATAAAAAGTGTCAGTTTAGTTCTAGTTCTTTCAAAACACACGAGTACTTCCTCCTTCCCGGTTTATAGGACTTATCTCAAAAATTTCAATTTCTCATTTTATAAGTCTCAATTTGATTGTTTCCCATCACATGCTCATATTTTAAGATGCATTAATTCATTACATGCAAGGATTATGAAAAACTTGACCAATGCATGTATTTTATGCATGCATGCATTGCAATTAATGCATTAGTAAACATAATTCTTTGAGGGAAATGAGCGCATTAATTGAATGCTTTTACAAACCACAAAAATTATTTCACCAGTCATTATCTATATCGGCAGGTGAGATTTTTGAATTAAGCCCTATAAACCGAAAAGGAGGTAGTAGGTCTTAATTCTATAGTAAGTGATCCATCCGAGTTCCTTTCTTGCCCATTCAAAGTTGCCTTCCCCGTGATGGCCAGCTACAGCAGCCGCCTCCGCCACGCATGGATTAGTTTCCGAACTCCTCTACTAGCCTAGACAGCCATGGCGTACTCAAGGTGACAGTCGCTCCCCTGCTTCCCTCTCTCCCTTTATCGCTCTCTCGCCTAGCATCGTTGATCGTCGCTGCTATGAATTTTTGCGGCTTCCCTCTGGCGACTCCACATACACCCACTCTCGAGGACATCGTGGGCTAGCACCTGCAAGACCGAATGCACACGTGCAGTTGCCATAGCTCACTCTAGTGTGCTGTCAAGCCTCGCCGTCGTGCTTTCACGCGGATTTTGGCATTTGATCACTGGTAATTAATGCCCTTGTCTATTGGGCCTGAGACCAGGGAATGAGAATACAATGATTTCTAAGGGTTTTTTTAATAAAAAATGACCAATTGCCGCAACAATCCCTGTCGATGTGGCGATGCTCAACATGCCACGTGAGGAGGCCAGAGAGCATTCGGGCAAAAAAGGACCTCGGATGAACCACTTCCTACAAAATTGGGCCTTGAATGTGCATTTTGAAAGAACTGTGACTTAAATTGACACTTCAATGAAAGATTTAGGACATCCACAATGGGTAATTTCTGTTAGTTAGCATGGCGATTTTAGTATTAAGTCCATGCCATTTTTATGAAGTAGACAATGACATATTCAACTTAGGTAGCATGGCATTTTTATTCTTTAGAACGTTACAATTTTAATAGTTAGACCATGACAATTTTAATTATTATTCTTTATAGCATGACCATTTTTTGTCTCCTAACTCATGGCATTTAAAAATTATGTTTATGCTCATATGGCAAATTCATTTTTGGACCCTGAAAAGTGGTGTCGATTTTTTCCTAATTCATGGCAAACTTTTTTGTGTGCGAATATGTAATGCTGACATGGAAAACTTTATTTTTTATTTTTTGCACTGTCACATGGCAAAAAAAATGTTCTCATAAACATGTCCATTTTTTTTCACAGTGACATGGCATGAAACATTTTTTTTTGCTTTCTGAAATGAAAAAACAACACAGTTTAGGCTTGTATTCTTGATTTTGTTTTCTGTTTCGGGCCCCTTTTTTTTTTTGCTAAACTGTGCCTTTTTTTTCCTTAGATTTTGCCACCTGATGTGTGATTCTTTCCATTCTGAGCAACGATTTGTTCGCGTTCTCCTCAAAAAAAAAAAACAAAAAAAACAGTTATTAGCATCGAAAAAGCTAGCGTGAAATAGGAAGGAAAGAGAGGTTGCCGTCCCGTCATCGAGAGATGCCCATCGATCGATCACGATGGAATCGCGGCAATCCCGCGAGGGTTTGTATCTCGGTTAGCTTGCATGCGATCGTAGCTGCCCTACGAGTACGACGCCACCAAAGCCAGCCGGTGCCGATCGAATTGGCGATGACCACCATGGACTCCCTCAAGGACGACAACGTGGAGGAGATCCTGCTCCGCCTCCCATCGTGGGCCTCCCTCGGACACGCCGTGCGCGCCTCCGGCCGCCTCCGCCGCGTCGCCTCCAGCCCCGGCTTCCTCCGCTGCTTCCGCGCACGCCACGCCTCGTCGTCGCCCCACAGCTTCCTCGGCGTCTTCTCCCGCTGGCAACCCTCCGGCCTCCCCCTCTTCCACCTCGCCGGCCCAGCCCGGTCCGACCCCGGCCTCGTCGCCATCGCGCACGCCGGCGACTTCCTGCTCGCCCGCCTCGAGGACGACCCGGGGTGGCCGCCTGCTCCTCTCCAGAGGCAGATGCAGATCCCTCTCCGTCTACGACCCCGTCTCTCTCTGCCGCGTCGACATAGACCGCCCGCACGACGACCCCTTTCCGGACGGCTACATCGCCGACGCCAACTGCCTGGTCGACGACGACGGCGACGCTTCCTTCCGCGTGGTCTCCCTGCAGGTAGACGATCGCCGCAGGCTGCGCGCCGTCGAGTACGACTCCAAAGCACACGGGTGGCGCTTCCACCCTTGGGCGGCGGACACCGTCACGCCGCCCCCGGCGTACCAGACGATGTACGCGGCCGGGCTCATGTTCTGGAACCACGACGGGGACACCGCCGGGGCCTCGTCGCTCTTGCTCGACACCCGCACGAGGGACTTCTCCATGCTCCCTCTCCCGGCAACCATTTCGGAGGCGGGCTCGAATACCACAAGGTACTCCATCGGAGAGACCGACGACGGCAAGTGCTGCCTTGTGTGCGTCAAGGAACGCCGGATGCAACTGTGGCTACTCAAGGAGAACCGTGGTGGTCGCAACCGCAATATTTGGGTGTTCGAGAAGGAAAAGCCATGGATCGAGCTGCTTGGCGGATTTTGCCAGGTACAGCACGTCGGGAAGGTGGGCGCCGGACTGGTCATCGTTTGGGCAGGCAATCCCTCTGATGGCGGCGGGGAGTCGTTTCATCAATCATCATTATGCCATTGACATAAAGAGCCTCAGCCTCAAGGCCAAGCTTTCCGTTGTTGGAGGTGGAACGGTGGTTCATCCTTTTATACTACCATATCCGCCTGCTGGGTTCTTGACGCCTGCCACGCCACACACGCCTCAGATGGATATTTGCAAAGGTATGTATATATGTGTGTGAATCTCATTTTTCTGGTGTCTACTTACTGTCTAGATCAGCTTGCTAGGAAATATATATGTGTGTGATCAGTAGTTGCAAAAATTAATCAAATCGGTGCTTGCCATAAGATTTTCAATCAAACTGGATTACGATTGGTTCTGACATCGTGCATCATGCATGTATGTATGCAGAATTCTGAGAATAAAATTCTTCATCATCTAAAAATGGTTGGGCTGGTAATTCCTGAACTAAATTGACAATATATAGTACTCTTTCTGTAAACTAATACAGTATAAGATTTTAGTATTAGTTTACAAGGGAGTACTGCTTAGTATCAGCTGCAATGACAGTATATATAATGAAGGACTGTGCTAACCACCAGTCGACTGGTGGTTAGCAACAGATCCGCACGACTCCCGCTACATCGATTTTTTTCATCCCTAGCGATTCTTTCCGTATCGCAGCATTTTTACGCAAAAAAAAAAGAGCACCGGAGTCGAACACAAGACCTCGGTCGTCCATCCCCAGCTCAACAACCACCTGAGCTAACTCCTCATCGCAATTAAGTCATGCGTTAGTTTATATTTCACTACCATATATAACGTCGACAAGCTTCAAAAATATCTGACTCCTTATAAAATTCGAGTACATATTTGAAAGAGAAATTCGCCTCACAACTAAATTGAACGGTCGGCCCAAATCAAATAATAAACTAACCAATTTTTGGACATTTCTTTACTATGTATAAATAGTATAGGAAACATGCTTTCCCAGTTTTTTCCTTGGATTTTTGTACTGGACAATTTTCGCGAACGAATATATGTTGTCTTCATGACCCTCATGTTATACTAGTTACCTAGAACTTATCGGGAGATGTTTCTACACTTATTTTAACTGAAACAAAAGTTATCAGGGTGTTCATATGTAAGTTATCAGATATGTGAGGTGTAAATTATCCTGCTATTTACACAAGAGTTATCGGGGTACATTTTTAATTAAAAAAATCCCCGATTCAAAATTATCAGGGGGCTTGTGCATAAGTTATCAGATCTGTAATGCGTAAAGAAAACCATGCTTTTTATACAAAACTTGTCGGAATATATTTTCAACAACTTTTTTCCGAGGGTCAAAAAGGTTACCATGGTATTCGTACATGAGTTATCGGCTCCGCGCTATGTAATTTACCGTGCTATTTACACATATGTTATCGAGGGTATCTTTTCAATGATTTTTTCTCCGGTTCAAAGTTATCATGTTGTTTGTACCTAATTTAGCAGGTCTATAGTTTTTTTTTGCAGGCAACAGGTCTATAGTTTGTAACTTACCATGCAACTTACACAGAACATATCATATGTATATTTCAACAATTTTTATCCACTAGATCAAAAGTTACCATGGTGTTTGTCCATAATTCATCAGGTATGCGGTGCGTACTACAATGCTATTTACATAGAACTTAGCGGGGTTTTGTTTTGAACAATTTTTACCAGGTCAAAAAGTTATCACGATGTCCATACATTAGTTATCAACTCTACGATGTGTAATTTATCATGCTATTTTACATACATGTTATGGGGGGGGGGATTAAACAACTGGCCCCTTCATGGTGCAAAATTTACCATGGTGTTTGTTCCTAATTTAGCAGGTATGTGGTACGTAAGTTACCACGCTACTTAAACAAAACTTAACATGGGTATGTTTAAAAAAATCCACTGTCTTAAAAGTTATCATGATATTTAGACGTAAGTTATCAGGTATGCGACATCTGTATTACCATGCTATTTACACATAAGTTACTGTAGCGACCAGACCTCAAACAGTCTGATCTCTGTGCTCCGGTGTCATTCCTGGATCAGTAATGCTGACACCACACAGTACTCGGAAGATTTATAACAGAGTAGCAATCACACACTTATTACATCGAGTGTCTCCATAGAGAACTTATTACAATAAATATGGCTTAAGGCCATCTAATAACGATAACAGCGGAAGGCTTGGAAAATAAGTGAGTCCATCAACTCCAACGGCATCACTGAGTATAGAACCACGACCTATAACTCCTTAATCGTCGTCTGAAAAGTATGCAACATTAACGTTGCAGCCCGAAAACGGGTCAGCACATGGAATATACTGGCAAGATAACACATGGAGAATAATGGAATGAGACAGCTATACTATATGCATATTTGGCTGGTGGAAAGCTCTATGGTTACAGTTTTGCGTAAAGCAAATTTTTCCCACAGTAAAGGAATAAATTTATTTAACTATCATGGTAGTTGTTAAACATTGAGAATGGTTGGCAGCATTCTCAATCCCAATTAAACATCATTAAACAAAACCCAACAAAATTAATTTAGAGTAACATGTTGAGATTCACATGATAATTTAGGTACTAGATACTCAAGATGTCCATAACCGGGGACACGGCCAATTATGATTAGTTTAATACACTCTGCAGAGGTTTGCGCACTTCTCCCCACAAAACTCGATCGCCTCCGTTTGGTTTCTCGCACTACATGGTGTTTGAGAAGACGGATGACCGAGACATAGTCTTTTAGAAGCGCTCGCACCTTACGATCGGGTAGACCGTACCACCTACATCCCCTACATCTGCTAGTCTACAACTGTAAGAGTTCGCACGACTTAGTCAACTATACTAGAGCCCATAATAGCTTGTGGCTGCACACAGAAGTTTCTAGTATGAATAGTCTCATGATCCCTTTGAGTCTGGGTGGCGGTCCAAAAGAAAACAGGCAAATTCTAGATTACCCATGTGCCTCAATCCACCCAGATGTGTGTTTAAGTTGCCACCTTAGATAAACCATTAATTAATAATACTCACATCTGTCATGGATATCACTCATCTAATCCACGTCTACTAGCATAGTATGGCACCATAAGCAAACGTAGAAGTAACTCCCAAAGGTTTGATAATAAACAGGTAATAGGTACTACCTCATCTACTTCCCATCCCATAATTTAATTAGATCCTAATCATGCAATGTTGGAGGATTGATCTAATGCAATAAAACTGGATAGTAAAAAAGGTATGATCAAAGTGTTACTTGCCTTGCTGATGATCCGCGAAACCTAGAGATTCGAAGTAACAGGCGGCGCACTCCGGGTATTCTATCGCAGACAAACAAACAAGCATACAATAAGTACTCATCTAATGCACAGGTAAAAGTCAAATAAGAGATCTAACCAGATAGTTCAACTTAAGAACTCCGATTTGCAAAAAGAATCAAATCAAACGAAGCAACGAAAGTCAAACGGCGAAAAAAAACAACTTTGTTCTACTAACCTGGATCTAGGGCAATTTTTACAGTGGCAAAAACTTGTTTAAGTTGGTTAAACGGATAGAGGGTTTCGAGACGAAACTCCAGGCGCTTGAATCGTCTGATTCCGATAAACGAGCGAAAAGTTATACTAAAACGAAAATCGGATCAGGAATCGCGATTAGAAAAAATCGCGGATTTAATCCGAGAAAAAAACGACGAACGCTCGCTAATTAAATAAACCGGAAAAACCGATCTATTAAAAAAACAGAAACTAAAAAAAACCGAAAACAAAAAAAAAACAGCGAAAACCGATCAATTTTTTTTAGAAAAACCGGCGGTGCGAAAATCGAGGCGCAGCGAACCTCGGGCGGTGGGCGGCGGCTAGGGTTCGGGGGCTGGGGCGCTGGCTTCGGCTGGGCCTCCCACCGGCTTATAAAGGCGACCAAGCCAGGAGTCCAGGTAGGACACGGCCCGTTAGGTCGGTTCGTTTTTTTTAAATAATTACGCCTGGAAGAAAGATAAAGAGGAATACTAAACCGACTCCAAAAATCCCGAAATAAATTTTTCCGGATTTCTAAAATCAAGCCGCACAAGGTGAACATTTATTTGGGGCCTAAATGCAATTTTGAAAAACGCACATTTTACCTAAATTCAAATAAAATAAAGAAAAACTCCGAATTAAAATCTTATTTGATTTTATTATCAAATCCTAAATATTTCTTTATTTTTGGAAAGTCATTTTATTCCCTCTCTCATATTTTTGTAATAGAAATAATTGACGATAAAATAATAAAAATCAAATGATCCTATTCTCATAATTTGAGAAAACTCAAATATAAAAATAATGATATCCCCAACTCTCTTCGTGGGTCCTTGAGTTGCGTAGAATTTATAGGATCAACCAAAATGCAAAATAAAATATGATATGCATTTATGATCTAATTGTATAACATTCTAAATTGAAAATTTGGGATGTTACAGTTACCGAGGATATATTTTCGATAAAATTTTTTGATCAAAAGCTACCGATGTTTGTATGCAAGCTATCAGGTTTGTGGTTCATAAAATATCAAACTCATTACAAAGAATTTATCAGATAATATATCAAAACAAACATTGATTTACGTACGTGTGTACACACAATGATCAAAAGTTATCATTGTATTTGTACTTAGTTTATCAGGTCTGCAGTGCGGATATTATCACTTTATTTCCGCGTAATTTACCAAGGGTATGTTTTTCAACAACTTTTACTCAAGGGTCAAAAAGTTAGTATTGTGTTTGTACATAGATTATCAGGTCTGCGGTGTATATATTACCATGTTATTTACACATAATTAATTGGGGACACATTTTTTAACATATTTTTCTCTCGGTTCAAAAGTTACCATAGTGTTCGTACATGGGTTATCAGCTTTGCGATACGTGTATTACCATACTATCTACACATAAATTACCATGTCGCATGTTTTCAACAACTTTTTTTCTCCGGTCAAAAGTTATCATAGTATTTGTGCGTAAGTTATCGGGTCTGCTGTGTTATATTATTACGTTATTTACACATAATTTACTGGGTATATTTTCAACCAAAAAAAAATCCCAAGACAAAACTTATCATGGTGTTTTTATATAGGTTATAGGTATGCAATGTTTATATTACCATGCTATTAGAAAAAATAAGCTACCGGGTATATTTATGTTGGCCCATACTAGATTGTATGTATATTCGTTGCGCTGCACCATGTCGAATCACTAGGAACGAGTGCAGCTCAGCAGCAAAATCACGGTCAACAAGAATCCAGCACAATTTTTTTTTATTGGAATGGTAGATGTTGTAGAGAAGAAATAGTTTAGTGTGGTATAGAAAAGATAACTATGCATAACCTGACACCAATACTAGCAGAGGCCAGGTGGTTCCCTCACTTACTTGTGTAACCTAGGGTCCTGAGTTTGACAAACTGTAACCGCGCGATTCATATCCAACGGCATCCAAGTCGTTCGGATCTGTCGTAAACGACCTGTCGGCAGGAAATTAGCTTTTGCCTATTTTTGTCGTAAATGACAGTATATATAATGAATATTTTTGGAGTGGATTGAATTTTGAGCAGAAATCTAACATGTTTACTGCATGTGCTTCATTAACATTTGCAGATAATGAGACGCAACAAGAACCGTCTTCTTTCAGGAAACGTAGGAACGCCCTCCCGCCCACCCTTGAGCTCCTTCAGCCGCCCATCATCGCAATCTCCGACGACGCTAGCACCGTGGCGGCCTCCGCTGCTCTCAGAGCCGCCGCGCCCTCTCCTCGCCGCAGCTCGCGCATCCAGAAGTTGTACAACGAGGCTCGTGTTGGCTCCATTGAGCGTGCCTCCAAGCGCAAAGCCACTGTTAGTTCCTCTGACAGCGGGATGGTGAACCGCTCATGCTCCTCCTCCCCCTCCAGGCGGAAGAAGACCAAGGTTCAGCACGCGGCTTCCAATGCTGCGACCTGAACATCGACGCCATCCTCGCTGATGCGTCTCAGAGCTCTTCGGCGGGCATCCGCGACTACTCGGCCTCTTCTACATCCTCCAGGTCAACCCATGGCTAGCCGCCACCACTGCGATCACTCACTTGAGGTTGTTGCATTATTCACGCATTTCAGGAGAATCAAGTCTTTTGGCTTCAGTCTCTTCCGTCAGGTCATGTTTAATCGGTGTCAGGTTTCATGTTTAATTAGTGTCAGGTTTCAGTTAAGCTTTCTCTTAGAGAAACCCTCTGCATGTGCTAGTCAGCCGCACTTCACGCGCTTGTATCTGCATCCTTTGCATCGTATCCAAGTGTTATTCATCCGCGCTTCAATCGCTTGAATCTGCATCCATGTACGCTCTGCCAAGTTCAGTTTCGGATCAACATGCAATTTTTTTTTTGAAAGATCCAGCAAATTGCTGGCTTGATTCAGATTTAGCAGAAAGCAGCGGAAGAACAACATGGTGAAGATCCGAAGATCAAAAGAGAAAGGACACACATGCAAATTTTGACATGAAAAGTCCAGGCGTCGTCGTATTATTGGGCTATGATGGATGGAAAGCTTCAACAGCTGGATCAGAGACCATGTGATGTATTTGATATTGCTAACCGCAGCTTCACATGGTCGAATGAGAGACGTGAGCCAACACTAGTAAAGTTGCACACTGGACAGGGTTTTAGTTAACGCTAACCGAAAGCTGAGCTTTCTTCAGACTACAGCCACAGCAATTGCAGCAACAACTTCTGACCACACTCCCGTACGTCGCAGTAGATTTCAACAAGGAAACACCCAAGAGCAAACTCTTCAGGTTTGAGAATCATTGGCTTGAGATTGAGGAGGTAAGACCGTAAGAGAGATTGTTTCAAATGGGTGATGGGCGTTCCTCCCTGATCGGTTTCAAAATGACAAGGATCAGGGCTGCTATTCGAAAGTGTCTGGAGAAATGTCAACTGCATCCAAGGGAAATCCAGGGCCGGGCACTTACATCAATGTAAGCTCCTTGCGATTCAGCACAATCAGTACTGATAATTGTTGTTGGCTTCGTTTTATGATGAAATGAGGCCGGAGGAAACCCCTCTTTTCCAAAAAAATTTAAAATAAATAGAAGTAAAAATAATAATTCAGTTTGAGCAAAGAATTGCTTTCTAACAAAAGAAATACCCAAATGATAAGTGCCACACGTGTGGCATGAAGCACTCCGGCCCTGACGACGGTTTTTACAACTAAAGTTGTCATCCGAAAAGAGAACAAATCCAAAGAAGAAAACAGAAACTTGCCATTCGAAAAGAAAGTTGTCATGCTTGACAACTAAAGTCGCCATCCTTGCGTCACTAAACTTGCCAAAAAAATGTTCGAAGTTGTCATGTGTTCGTGCCACAGGTGTGACACTTATCAGGGTCCAAGAAATATCATTTGGGGGAGATACGGGTACCATGTCATCAATAACCATACCTTGCTTTGCCAGTGTTTTCTGAACTTACTGAATCTTGCGCCGCAGAAAGTACCGACAAAAGCAACGCTTTGCCGATTACAAACACAGTGGAGTGGTGGCGTCACTGTTTTCATCAGGCGCGGCACCTTCTTGCCACAGATGGCAGTGAGAGAGATCATGGAAGCTTCGTGACGACAAGAGGCATGCCGAACCCAGGCTCGACGGTGAGCCGGAACAACGGCGCGTGCCGGTACCCGGGCGACGGTGAGAAGGCGAACTTGCTCAGCAGGCGCACGAGCACCACCTTCAGCTCCATCATCGCCAGGTTCTGCCCAGCACAAATTCTGGGCCCGTGCCCAAACGGCAGGTACATGTGTGACGGCTCGCATGCCGCAGCGGCGCCGTTCGCAAACCGATCAGGCCGGAACTCACCGGCGTCCTGGCCCCAAACATCCTTGTCGAGGTGCAGCATCGCTATGGCTATCTGGATGATCGTCCCCCGTGGGATGTCGAGCCCACCGAGCTTGAAGTCCTTCAGCGCTTCGCGCATAATCAATGACCCCGGAGGGTACAGTCGGAGAGTCTCCTGGATCACCATGGTGATCTGGAAAAGGAATGCAGTAATGGTTATGCCAGCTTCTCGAGACTGATTGATGCATGACGGGATGCTTTCTCACCGTTTTCAGTCGCCGGAGGACGTCGACGTCGAGCTCTGTGCCTCCACGGCACACCTCTAGAGCCTCGGCACGGGCACGGTCCTGCCACGCCGGGTGTGTGGCCAGCAACATCAGGCACCAGGTGACGGTGACGGCTGTAGTCTCGTGCCCAGCAAAGTAGATGCTCTTGCAGTTGTCGACGATGTAGTCCTCGGCGCTGCCACGGAAGCTGGCCGGACAATGGCGAGCACTATTGACAATCGAGCGCAGAAGGCCATTGTGTTTAGTCTTTATGCAATCGTCGTCTTCGCTGCTGCTGCCACGGATGTGTTCCTTTGCGACATTCAGGATGAGTAACCGAACTTCTTGCTCCAGCTTTTGTATCTCTCGATTGGCCTTGGTCGGCAAACTCTTCCTGTAATCACACACAAAAACATTATGACAATATAAGTTTCACTTTTTACCCCTTGAGACAAAATTTTCCATATTTAGCATATCTTGCCACATTTTAATCATTAGTGCTGAACTTGTGACATTATGACATTATTTTTCCCTGAACTGAAAAGCTGGACAACTCGGACAAGTACCAAATTATGAAAAAAAAATCCCTCCCGTTCAGTTAAATTTATGAAATTGTGTTAGTTTTGCTAAATGGGTACTGCTAGCTGCACGGCTGTACGACACTGCCACCTAGTCAGCTGCATTGTCAGTCAAGGGAAATATAAATAGGATAAAAGCCATAACAAAGGTCCCAACTGAGTAACATGTGGCCAGATATTTTAAAATAAAGTGCCGTTGTCACAAGATTGCATCTACTGGGTAAAATGTGGAAATTACTATTAATTTTATGACAGGACTGGACTAGACTTTGCCCTATGGAAAAGACTTATCTTAATTTGAGCAACCAGACTATTTTGGGGGAAAACATTTCGGATATTTACATCACATTTTCAGTGATTCCTGTCTGATGAATGAGAATGAACCTTATTTAACCAAATCTGTTGAAAGACTTACGATCAGATACTCATGCACAAATATGCAGGTGAAGAATCACATTTCACTTTTTTTCACTATGTTAGATATGCATACTTACCACACTGCGGATAATCCAACAAGTGCATCTTGCTGAGAAATCGCCTTCTGAAGCTGCCTGAGCTTGTAGAATATTTCTTCCCCTGTTGCGAAATTGCTGCCAAAACATGCCCTGGCGATTACATCCGCCGAAAAACTCCGCAAATAACCATCCACATCTATCTCTCTACTCCCTCCCGTGCCGTCAAGCATACTATCCCATGCTTCTAGCAGTGGGGCAGAAGCCTCCACTATTAGTTCTATCATGACCTGCAAACATCATTCTTGCAATTATAATGACTTTTTACAGAAATTCCAACTATAATGCCGGATCATGTTCTTAGTATTTCAACTCATATTTAAGCATGAAGAAGCTGACGTCACCTTAATCTTCTCCATGAAGAACTCTTGTGCAATGATCTTTCTCTGATAGGCCCATATATTGCCATTTGCCACCAAGATGCCTTCACCGAAGAGTGGTTTGCGAGATTTCTGTATAAAAATAGGCTTTCCGAGCTCAGATGATGTGCAGTGGCTCATGTCCTTGACCATGCCAGGGTCAGAAACATACAGAATCTCCACAGCTCCTGTTGAGTAGAGGAATACCGACCCTATTCCAAATTCACAATCCAATAGCATCATCGCCATAAAAAGAATGGACTAATATAAGAAATACAGCACAAATAAGTACTGCAAATACCATTGAGATAAACAGAACAATTTTATATCAAATACTGTATATGTTCGCTAATTATATCTGGCACAAAATTCAACATTACTTTCCACTGGAGCGAAATTCCTTATTATAAAAATTAGTTACAAATGCACGGTCTTCATATAAAAAAGATTCCAGCATTTTCAGTCAACAAGCCAACTACTGATCACTTCACGCATTTTGTTTTAAGGCATAGTTGAACAATATTTCATAGAACAAGACAAAAAGATCTATAGACAGACACTTAGGTCTCGTAGGAGGCCAGGTTCCAAGAGAATTATTATATCATTAACCAAAATACTACTCCCTCCGATCCATATTAATTGTTGCTGCTTTAGTATAACTTTGTACTACAATTAATATGGATAGGAGGGAGTAGTATTTTATATCGTCAGTATTCCAATGTTCAAGAGTTCGACATCAAGAGAAAGCTGTCAGGGTTCGACTCGAACATAAACCTGAGCTTCAGTCTGAAGATGGTGTCAACTAGAAGTCGACACTGGACGGTTCAGATGCAACTGGGCAAAAGAGTGACCAAAGTAAGAAAGGAGAACAAAGTAGATCTTATGTAGCTTAGGGTTCGTCCTTCTTCCCCTATCGTGTCCCAATTTCAATCTTGCTCAAATCCACACACAATTCGTCCCCGATCGCAACAGCAGTCCTTCGGGGCATCACAAAAGCTTATGTAGCTTTCAGTTATCCGAGTTGTTCCTGACTTTTGACTTTTGAGAGACCATTTATATACCCAGCTAAGGTTGGTAAGGATGTTCCTTTGTCACTAACTACGAGCAAGAAGACAGTGCGGAACATGTAAGTGAGTATAATGTGGCTTTATCTTTTGGATGCTAGGGTTGCTAGGGTGGATGCCTTACATCAATGAAATGTACAGAGCATAAATAGCAACAGAGACGAGATGCACTGCCAACAAACTGTAAAATGTAAATTTTGTGATCTCACAGTCTTATGTCACAAGAATAGAAACATCCATGGGCCATCTAATCACTAACATACTAAAAATGACTTGTAAGCAAAGAACAAGTGTTACTGTTAAAATAGACCAAACCAGAGACTATGTGTGCATGAATTGAACTTTTGACTACATACCATATGTTTCCCTCCAGATCATGAACTGAGGGAAGAGGGTGGACATGTAGTTACTGGTGTCTTGCTTCTGCGCAGGCAATGCCTCTTGTCGGATCCTCTTTATCTCCTGGGTGTTGCCATAGAGCAAAGTAGGCCTGGGACCCCTCACACCTTGCTTCCTTAGTTTCTTTCTTATCCTCTCTGGCCTCAGCCATAGTATCTCACAGATGTACAACAGAGGTAACCCAAGAAGTACAGGAAGAAGCAGAGCTAGCAGATGAAGTTTCCCCATGGCAGAGTGAGGAAAGAGGGAGGACTTCTTGTCACACTATGTAATCCACAAGATTCCCATCTGTTTTAGAACTCTAGGATATAAATGCTGTTTTTGTCTTCTACAGTTTCTGATTCTTTATTATCTTGCTTTCTGATCTTGGCATCTACTGACAATATTCTGCCAAGTTGAGGTTTTTATATATTAATTGATAGGCTTTTGGCTTAGCTGCCAAAGTATACTTTTAAACAAAGGAGTCAAATTTATACCTGGTCACAAAATAATAGTACTAAAAGAAACATTATTACCTAAAGGAATGGACTCTTGCATAGTTCATTAATAGGTGCAGCTCATCCTCCGCTGAACTGTGCAAAGTGGTGGGGAGAAAAGGTGACTAAACCCAGTAACAAGAACAACCAGATGGGTGAACTCAGAAAAGTTTGAAAACCTTTTATCAACATTTTTACAGAGACAACACCAGCAGCAATCACGTTCTGTCCACGGATCAAATTAGCTTTTTTTTTCTAGAAAAAACGATCAAATTCCATTTTAGCTTGTATGTCAATAAACATTTTTTTTCAACAATCCACCACGGAGAGGTATATCAATAGCATAGAAGAAGAGGGGACACGACGCCTTTTAGCATATAATGCTAAACCAAGAGGTTAGAAACCACACCCACCATAACTACAAGTCTACAACGGCACACAGCTCACCTTGTCCAAACTCAGGCCAAGGCCACTAATGGCGAAGAGGCAGGACACAAAGCACCAAGGCCGCATCACAACCGATGCCAGATACCTTGGAAGCCCGACAAAGATTTCAGACCAGACTGGGTCAACGCACCCTATGATGTGCAGTTGGGAAGAGTCTGATTTCTATGAAGCAGTTGACGCCAATCGCAGCATGCAGCCTCTGTACTCTGCAGTAATCACGCCGCATTCGCCAAAGTGTATTGCCTGAGCAGGAATCTGAAGATGGTGTATCAACTAGGAGAATGTCTATGAAATCAGACTGCAAATGTGACTTGACTCGATACCTAAGATGGAATCATGGAAGAGCAAGAAACCAGGGCAATAAACTGGATATCTAAAAAAATCATCATCAGGCTGATGAGCAGAGCTGTTGTGGGAATGCGTCAGTCCTCTTATAATCCCTCACTGCAAATAGCTGAAGCTTCGAAGTTACCCACAGCAAAAGGTCCAGTACAAACTAGGGAATGAACATCTGGTTGACTGGCGCCGGCCAGGAACGCGTCGTTGCTAGACTGTGTACTCCATCGATTGCGAGCACCGCACCGACGAGAAGAAGCAATGGGGATTAATCCAGCTTGTGGCAGATACTACAAACACATAAGGCTGCGAGAATCATGGAGAATGAGAGATCAATCAGCTACGAAGTTTACCAAGATGACGGGAGCAACTAAGAACGGCGACGTCGATTAGGAATCGCAGATGGAGCGGCGGCGCTGGCGGAGGAAGACGACGCCGGACGGACGGAGTGAGGTGAGACTGGGTTTGGGGCTTGGAGAACAGCATAGCGGAAGTGGGCCTGCTCGAGATATCTCTCTCAATCAGCACATCCCCTCGGTGGGCCGGCCACCTTTTACGACGGTTTGCCGGCTTTATAATAAAGCAAACCATCACCGATTACATTCGAGTACACCAATACAAAGACACGCCAGTATTGCACACAACACACTCAAAACAAGATAAAAAGATGCCAGGCACCGACACATCACCCCACCGACTACCAAGCAAACTATAAATGTGCGAAGAAGGCCGCTTGGAGCCGACGGAGATCACCGCCATGAGCAATCCATAACAAAGAGGTGAGACGAACAACAATAAAGTCAGGAGTCCAAAACAATGCCTCCCAAAAGGGCACGATCATGGATAGTCGTCACTGCCCGATCCTGTAGATCAAGTTTTCACTAAAAGCAAGATAAAAGGAGCCGAAACGCGATGGAGCCTTCAGGAAGGATAGGACGTTAATGGACGCCGCCACTGTCGATTAGTATAAGAACTGGGCAAATGATGTACCTCGGCGCTCACACCTCTCCGTCACACCCTAACTCTGCCTGCAACCAAGCCACCCACGTGGCCATGGCTGCCCGCCCGCACATGAGACGCATGCTCTGCCCACGAATGCCACACCTCCCACCGTCAGGGCCGTCGTCCTACGTTCAAATATCCCCACGACCAGCCAAAGTGATCGGCTTTGGTCCAAAGGAACGCCCCCGCCCAACGAAACTGCAACCCATGTCCTGCCTTGAACATCGTCGAAGCTGCATCTATGTGCAAAAGGACGGCAAAAAAGGGGAGGAGGTGGAGCGAACGCATCCACGACAGACACACCCCCGTGCTGACGACAGGCAGCCCTAGCGTCGACGCCACCTACCCCTCCACCCAACCTCCCCACCGAACACCACGTGTGTCGCCCCACTGCAGCGACCGATGCAGATCCACGCAAGGCCACCAAGGAACACCCATCCACTAGCAAGGGAGCCAAAGACCATCGCCTACCGCCCACTACAAAGACTGCTCACCAGGAAGCCCACCTGTGTCGCCCACCATTGACCAGCCGCTAGATCCGGTTAGAACCCGGCCAGCACACCGACCAGATCCACCATAGACGCGCTGCCACCCCCACCAGTCGAGCGCCGAGGTAGGGGCGGCCGGCACCCCCGCTGAGCAGGGCCAGGCCGCCTCCTTGGCCACTGTCCGCATACACTATGCGCAGCAGCACGCTGCTGCCCCGACGAACACGACAAGGTACACCGCCACCAGCCGAGCCGCGCCCCCGGTCCAAATTCGCGTCATGGCACCGCCACCTTGAGCCACCAGAGAGGAGGAGGCCCGACGCTGGCGGAGCCCATCGTCCAAGGCCAACGCGCCACACTAGTCAGACCCCTCACCATGCGAGAGGAGGAGGCCCACTGCCGACGAGAGCCGAGCGGGGATTTTTGTCTGCACTCGCCGGCCACTTTTTATGCCGTCACTCCCTCCTGCTGCGCGGCGCCCACACTTCCCACCACCACCGCCCACCAGGGCATCGGGCTGAGCCTCTGCCTCATTTGCTTTGAAAAATGTAATGCTATCATATGCAAATAATAAATGATTAACACATGGTGTCGTAGGTACCACTTTTATACATGCTACTCCCTCCGTAAACTAATATAAGAGCGTTTAGATCACTACTTTAGTGATCTAAACGTTCTTATATTGGTTTACAGAGGGAGTATATCATTATTGTTACCCCGACCCTTCTATCAAGCGTGAAAGTTCTTCAGGCGCTAGCAAAAACAAGTAGAGTGAGATAGAGTCACTTTGTCAGATACCTCTAATTGGTTTAAATACTTCTAGCTTGTATCCATTAAAGATAACTGAGAAGGACACCGAGACAACACACCTCATTACCCTTTCAAACCAACTAGAAGGACACGCGCGCTTTGCCGCGCCGGGAACTTATATTAATCATTGCTGGCAAGTTTCACCACACGATGTTTACATAATACTATTATCTAAATACAAGTAGATATATCCATGTTATATAAAAGAATAAATAATACTCGTGTCATATGAAGTTTACATCATCACATCAATGTGTTAGTGGTTTGAGATGCTTTGAATGTTCACCATCCAGAAGCTCCTTAGTTAATAGATTAGTAAGGATACAGATAGTAAATGCACCAGACACATGCAATTCATATGAAAGAGGTATAAAAATTACAGCTATCCTAAGAACAACAATACTAAGGATAAAATATCTTTCATCTAAAATATCATTAATCGATTAGTACATGAATATGTGTAAAAGCTAGCCCTTTCAAAATGGACAGCAGAAATAGCACCCAAATGCAATTAAGCAGACTTTCCCAATTGCCAGATGCCTCGGATAAACAGGACACTAAACTAACATTTATCATTTAACGTACATCATACCAAGTAGCAGCCAGACACACGGATATAATTTAATTGCTTAACAAACAAAAATGCAGGATAAATTCATAGGAAGATGCAAGCAAGTGGATAAGCTAAACAAGATATAGTAACTACCTGAAGCATCATGCATCAGGTGTGAGGTATTATCAAGTAACAAGCAACACAGAGTAAGAGTTCAGATCAGAACTGCTATAGTATTTATTCTAGTAAGCGATCATCATGAGTATTTGCTCCTTCTTTTACTACAGTGTATACTAATTTGGTATGCACTGCACTTAAATTTGAGTGATGTTCATCGAGTTTTGCCTTCTACTTCCGAATAAACGTTGGTCATGTGAAATCGACATGGCACCTATGGTCTTTACCTGACAAGCTATAAAGCATGGCTGCCACCGTTCAGCAAGATACAGCCAGCACATACCTCATCCGTCGAGAGGGAGGGAGGGAAGGAGGGAGGGAGGGAGGGAGGGAGGGAGAGAGAGAGAGAGAGAGAGAGAGAGAGAGAGAGAGAGAGAAATCCTGCCGCCGTAGATCGTCGTTCAGTCGTCGTCCGGGAGAAAGGCGGCAGAGAAGACAAAGGAAGACAGAGGGGAAAGGGGCATCACCTCACGCGGGTCGCGGGCCTCCATTCAAGATCGGTGTCGACCTCCGCTCAAGCGCGTCGCTGCCCCAATGCGAAACCGCCATCACCGACGCCGCCTCCTTTTCCTGTCGTGCGAGAGAGATAGGATGTCAAGTTTTTTGGGCAGAAGCGCTACGTTATGCAGACCACCCACGCGTTACAGGCAACTGGGCCAGACTGGCTATCACACGCCGTACATCGTGGGCCCATGCGCTGAACATAGCCTCGATCAACCAGGGAGCTTTATTTCACGGGAGCTTAGTATCTGTAAAGATTAGCATTAAAACTAAGCTTGAGCATAACCCCTTCCAAATACTTCCATTCCATCTGATCATAGGTCTTCATCATATCGAGCTTTAGAGCACAACAAGTATTCTTCTTTCCCTTTCCAATTTTCATGTAATGCAGGCATTCATATGTCGTGATCACATTGTTAGTAGCAAGTCTACCTGGCACGAAATCAGTTTTTCGACAAAAATAATCTCCGATAGAATAAGCTTCAGACGATTACTCTGATAGAATAAGTTTCAGACGATTAGCAAGTACCTTCGAGACAATTTTATATATAACGTCGCACAAGCTTATTGGTCGAAACTGAGACAAAAGTATCATTTTTGCTACCTTAGGAATAATAATGATGAATGTTCTGTTTAACTCTTACATGGAGTCCTCTCCATTGAGAATCCGCAAAACTATACCAGTCACCTCTTCACGCCAAGGTTTTGTTTCTTCTGAAAAAAATGTGCAGGCAGCCAATCCGGCCACGGGGCTTTTGTTGGGAACATCTAAAATAAAACATCTTTTACCTCCTGCTCATAAAACGGGGCGTTGAGCTGCTGATTCATCTCCAGGGAGACTTTCCAAGGCATGTGTGAAAGAACTTCAATTGCGATTCGGCACATCAGCATTGATGTTGCGCTCCCTTCGTCTACTTGATCATCGTCGTGGAGAGCTCCCGAGGATCGCATGGGTTTGACCCTTCCACTGGACACAGCTGATGAGCACCGACGTCGATTGCTCGTAGCCAACACCAATTGGTTGAGCAAAGAATGAAAAATCTGCAATGTTTGGCTTGTAGCTTTAGGCTAGTTTTGATTCGGTCGGTTTTGTAATAATTTGAACACGGCCTTAGTCCGTTCGGCTACTCTGGGTTCAACCCGAGCACTAGAATTGTTGCTGGCTTCGTTTTATAATGAAACGGGGCAGGAGGGAAACCCCTCTTTTTAAAAAAAAATGCCACTTTGAATCTGAATTAGTTCATTTTAGATGAATTTTGGACCAATCGAATGGCCCAGATAAGACAAGATTTTCATCCTTAGTTGATCATGATGACTTGCACCAGTCGTGCTTTAACTACTCAACAGAAAATAAAAGATTTTGATAGGAGTAGCTCTGCAAGAAGCCAACAGCAGTTGATTTATGATAATGGCTTCATCCCTTTCGCAAGGTCATGCACTCTTGCTCTTGAACGGCACATCAGACATCAGTGAGCCACGCTAGCAATGAAAATCTACCACGGTCTGAAAACATATTATGCAAAAATTATAACATTCAAACTCAGCATTTACAGTTTGATTTGCTATATAGAAGTACTAATGCCAAGGCTTTACAGAAATAAGCTCTAGGTGCGAGCTTCAGACATGCCAGAAAATAATAGACTGATTCTGAAAAGAATATCTGAAACAAATCAACACCAAGATACGAGATCAAACTGTTCTATTAAAGAAAATCTGAAGCAAGGTAACAGGGTAATACTAGATCAATAGGTTTCTGAGCACATTTAGCAATTCCACTAGTGCTTGGTTGTGTTCCTTAACAAGTTAATTCTCATAACAAAATCATGTTCTCTGTTTTCCAATGCCATATCACTCAGTTTAAAGTAGCACATACAGAACAGTGTATAGCAAGCTATATACATTGATCTAACTATCAAACATTACTTGCATTATGATTAATTGTCCACAGACCATAACAAACTAATCAAGCAAACATACTGAGGCTGTAAAGAAAAAACGCAGGGCATCAGACAAGAAGCAAGGGCATACCTGGAGTGTAGAAGCCCATGTAGGGTAAGACGCTGAAGTACTTCCCAGACTCCGCGACCTTCTTAACCAGCCCAGAATTTAGCTTGATTGTGAACAAGCCAACATCTGTGCTCACGAATATGACACCCGCACCCTCTGCACATCCGACAACGACTGGTTCCTCATCAGGATTGGCTACAGGTATAACTTTCTCCAGCTTGATGGCCCTGCAGCGCATCCATTCTGCATCTCCTTCTGCATTCACCTTCCTTGAGAACAGACAAAGGCTGGAATTCTCAAGGCAGGGAAACCCCAGTGAACCGTCCTCCATCGCCATGAGGGCAACATCGTCGTACACATTCGGGTCCGGTGGATCAACCATGGATATGCAATTCTTGGCCCAGTCATATTTGATGATTGCGTTACCCTCACGAAGCGTGAAGTAGGTTTCATCTCCAATAACGACACCCCGCCTAGGCTCGACATAGGGGATATAGTAGAATGATCCATCAGCAGCAAGAACATCTCGCCTGTGCCGAACATAGGATTCACAGTCGTCGTCGAGTGTCACTGGCGTGCTCCACGCAGCTGTCCCTGATGAGTACACTGCCGCCTTGACTAGCTCGTCGTAGTCGTCGGTGGCCACAAAGACAACCCGGAAGGGGCCGCCGTGGCAGTCAAGGTGGCCGCAGCCGGCCTCAGGGCAGAACACGGCGGCGGTGTAGATCAGCCACGGGATGCCGGGCTCCGGGAGGCTCTGCTGGTCGCCGGTGACGGGGTCCCAGACGGTGAAATGCCAACCCCTGCCCCTGACCCACACGTGGAGGAGGACGCGGCCATGACGGCAGTCGAGCGCCCGCGAGCGGTCGCAGTCGGGGTAGGGAGAGAGGGGTGCCGATGTGGTGGGGGCGAGCCGGGGCGCGGGGTCTCCTTGGATGACCTGGAGCCTGTGGAGGAGGCCCAGAAGTGGAGGGGTGCCGTGGAAGGTGCGGTACCGGCGGCGGAAGCCGGGGTCGCAGAGGACGCGGAGCCAGGGCTTGCAGACGAGCGCGGCGCGGAAGAGGTGCTCGGGCTCGTCCGGCGGCAGGCGGAGGAGGATCTCGGCGGTGACGTCGTCGATCAGCGGCGCCATCGGTGGCCGGCGGCGGGTGCGAGGGTTTGGTGGGGTTTCGGGTTGGTGCGCAACGGAGGGAGACCAGCGCACCACACGGCCTCTCCTAGTCGGTTGGGTTCAACCAGATTGAGCTGTGCTGGGTCACGCTGCCTCGCTCCCCCAACCCTTCTAATCCAAGTTTTATAGTCTCAAAACTTGAGCCGGCTGACACTTTAGTCATTGTATTTTAAAATACCCTAAATATCATCCATATACTTGCTCTAGAGGTTTACTTCGGTCTATATACGATTTTGTGTACGTATACGCTGATTTGGCGGTGGTCAACTCGAGCCACGGGGCGTCGACTGACAGATCCTCTAAGCCGCTTCAATACGCAGGAAAGCATGGTTTTTATTGCAAATTGCCAGTGATAAAACAGTTGCTTCCTACCGACACTCCTCCCCGATCCGCTCCTCCGGAGCACCTCGTCGTCGGTCGCCACACACACCCCCATCACACGCGCCGTGCACCTGGCCCACCCGCTCCGTCGCCCTGTCGTCGCCGAGGTCGTAGAAGATGGAGCCAAGGCCGGCGCCAGCGAGCAGCGAGTGGAGCACATCGACGGAGCCATGATGGAGCACGGAGTTGGCGGCGAGCAGGAGCACGGCGTCGAACATATTGACGATGCGCACGCCGGGCTGGTGGATGCTGAGCACTACGGTGCGCCCGCGTGACTCGGCCTTGGCCCGGAGCGCGCCCACGATCTGGAGCGCGGGCGCGCTGTCGAGGCCCGACGTGGGCTCGTCGAGCACCAGCACGGCGGGGTCGCGCACGGCCTCGACGCCGATGGACACGCGTCGGCGCTCTCCGCCGGAGAGGTCCTTGACCCTGGCATCGGCGACGCGAGCGAGCGCAAGGTCGTCAACGAGCGCGTCAACCGCGGTGGGGTCCTATGCGTCCGGGCCGAGGCGGAGGCGCGCGTTGAAGTGGAGCGTCTCGCGCACTATGAGCAGCGGGAAGACGACGTCGCGCTGGGTGGCGTAGCCGTAGAGGCGGCGGACGGCCGCAGCCCGTGGCGTCCACGGGTGAGCCATTGACGCGGAGGTCAGTAGGAAGGGAGGAGCTGATCTCAAGGCGGCCGGAGAGGATCTCGAGCGGCGTGGACTTGCCGGCGCTGGGGCCGACGATGGCGAGCAGCTCGCCGGGGCTCGCGCGGCAGCTGACGTTGCGGAGCACTAGGCGGGGTTCGGCTCACCTGCAGGGTTCCCTGCAGGAATTATGGTGCAAGGCCAATAAGAGGCTGCCATGTGTCATTGTGGGCCAACGCCTCTAATTAAATTAGATTTAGTTTGTTATGGCATGTTCTCCTTCTTTCTTGGGACCTCATGCCTATAGCTACTCGTTTTTTTCTCCTTTTTTTTTGCGGGTGTCGTTTTTCTTCTCCTCGTCGGCATGAAGAGCCCGCCACCGCCGACGTCTCTTTTTCTAGTGTGCCGCCGCCGGCGTCTGCTGTCCCATGCCGCCGACTGTCCCTCCTCCCAGTCTGCTCAGTCTTTGGGGAGCACATCGCCGCCGTCCGGCCCTTTTCCATTGCAAAACGGCATATGTTTTCTTCACTGCCCCGTCCAGCCATCTCGTTTTGCCTCAAGAACTTGCATGTCGTGCTGTGAGATCAAGTAATGTCTCCCCACCAAAGGAATTGAGTATGGAGGAGGAGAGGACGTGTTGATCTCCCGCTCTCCTGCTCCGGTGAGATTTAATTCTGCTCTTGGGTTTCCACGACATCATGAAGTTCCTCTGTGTGGACAAGCACCTCATCACTCTAGATCGAGAATCCTAATAATTCAAAACCAAGGAACGGAAGAACTGAAACGACGTGATTTTGATGACACCAGTGTCATGCTACTTCTAATCCTGTGCGCCCTCTTCTCTGTTGTCGCCGGCATCTACACTATTTGACAGCCTAGCGGCCACCGGCCATCGGCCGTAGAAAGAAACAGTGCCGGCTAGCAATAATTCTTGTGTTTCTTTCTGTAGATACGACCTAAAGAAGCCACTCTGCACCTCTTTTGTGTAGGCAGTGAGGAGGACTGACGCAGCAAGACCATACCAAAACAAACCTAACTTAATTGGAAGCGTAGGCCCACAATGACACATGGCAGCCTCTTATTGGCCCTGCACCATAATTCCTGCAGGGAACCCTGCAGGTGAGCCGAACCCCACTAGGCGGCACCTGCGGAGGTGCAAGCGCAGTAGGGTCGCCGGCGGCGTCGAGGAGGAGGTTACACAATCCTGAAAGAAAATATCGACCATTAAATACTTTCTCTCCGAAGAAGATTGATAAATCAAAAGGCACTTGCCAAATGCAAGGAGGAATTAAAGAAATTCCTTAAGAGTTGACTTGGGCTTCTCACATCATCACCGTGTTTGCATTTATCGCTCCACCACGTCTCGCCTCTGCCTTCGAGCAAGCCGGTGCTGTTGCCGGTAACCGTGAGCCCGTCGATCTGGTAGAACATCAGCCAATAGTTCTTCTTCTCGCTCCATGCGCCCGCCGGCAGCGCCGTAATCGTGCCCATGGCCTGCGACAACCAAAGCCAAAACACGACCCAGATCAGGAAGGACAAACGAGCGGTGCGCGCCTAGACGATGATTCTGGTGGAGGCGCATGGCCCACTGAACCTGGTGAGGCCGACGAGGAATGACTTTGCCACCGGCACGAGCAACATCGTCGACGAGCCAGCGGCGTCGCACGCCGCCGCCCATGCGTCCACGAACGCCTTCGCACACACGGTGCAGATAGTCAACACACATCCGGCCATCAGGTATACACCAGTATTATCGATGTAAAGCAGGCGCGTGCGTACCTTGGTGTCGTCCGTGGTCCCGTCGCCGAGAGCACCGTAGTCCTCGACGTTGAACGCACCGTCCACCCCGCCGACGGTGGCGATTAGCACACTACAGCACGCGAGGCCGACGAGGAGCAGATTGGCAATGCGGAGGACGCCGATGATACCCTGCATGATTAAGCACATCTCACACAGACACACATGCATGGTCGTCGACTGATCACCAGCACGCACGTAGTACTACTCTATAAACTATGGATGAATCTGAACATTAGTTCGAGCAAACTTAAAATGCACTAATATACACAGAGCACTTTGCAGAGAAGTAGTTGCTGGCGAGGGAGACAACGATGAGGTTCCAGAGCAGGGTGAGGTTCCCCGGTATGGTGCCGGAGAGCGCGTTGCCGGCGAGATTGAGGGCGCAGAGGCTGCGCAGCAGGCCAACGTGCTCCGGCAGCGCCCCCATGATGCCGTTGCTGGCGAGCGAGAGGATGTGGAACTCCAGCACGCGGAACAGGTCGACGGGGAGGGTGCCGTTGAGTGCATTGCCAGAGAGATCGAGGTGGCGGAGGTGCTCGATCCGGCCCAGCTCCGGCGAGATGGGGCCGACGAGCTGCTCGTTGGGCAGGACGACGCTGACGCCCCTCATCTGGTCCGAGGACGACGTGGCGGGGAAGGCCATGCAGACGACGCCGTTCCAGGCGCAGGGCGTGGCGTCGGCGTAGCCCCAGCCGGAGATGGAGCCGAGGTGGTCGGCAAGGAGGGAGGACTTGAAGGAGAGGAGCAGCACGCCGTCCTGGTTAAGCGCCAGGGCAAGCTGCGTCGCGTGGCCGCGCGACGCCCAGCAGCAGGACTAGCAGCAACGGCGAGCCGAATTGCTGAGTATTCCTTCTCCCCTAAGTACGTGGCAGTCAAAGCACGCGTGGCGAGCGTTGACGCGGCCAGATCAGCGTATACGTACACAAAATCGTATATATGGACCGAAGTGAACCCTAGAGCAAGTATATGGATGGTATTTAGGGTATTTTAAAGTACAGTGATTAAAGTGTCAGCCGGCTCAAATTTTGAGACCTATAGTGAATTTTTCTCTTTTAAAAATGGGTAGCTGTAAATTTCTTTTCTATCGCGAAGAGACAAAAACAACTGGACCTTTATTCTTGCATCCTAAGTTTTTTTTTTAACATGCATCCCATCAAATTTAAAAGGTGAAGTTAACTACTCCCTATCTTCACTTTTATAACGTTTTAGAAGACATTTTCAGACAAGATGCAAAATAGCTCATTTTCAGTTGTCTGAAATGACTTATAAAAATGAACGGAGAGAGTAGTATTAATACATGTTTGCCTCAAGTTGCATATGAGGACTTTATAAATTTTGGTGCTTTATTACTGCTCAGATTAGTGGAAAATATAATACACTAGTCTGGAATTGGAACGGGTCACGTCCTGAAGGCCGAAGGCGACTACCACGCTAGTCTGGAATGGGTCACGTCACCATAATCTAGTAGACTATATCTGGTAGACTATTAAAAATCTAACATCAGATTTTCTAAGCATGCCACCAGTTTTGTTTTGGATCTGGATCATCAATGTCGATGCTACGTCGGTTAAGGTCATGGCATCCAAGGGCGAGGACACTAGTACAGTTCAAAGAACACCGGGGAAGAATTTTAAAACAAAAAATTCTAACAACCGGCGCGCAAAATGTATCAACTCTCCATGTGGTGGATCATTAGCAAGTATAACGTCCTGGAGTTGTTTGGTTCCTAGCCTCATCTTGCCACAATTTGCCACACCTTAAATTAGACAAGTTTTTTTTTGAAGGTTAAATTAGATAAGTTTGACCAAGTTAAATGGGTGCTTGGTTTTAGCCACACCCAAGGTAAGAATCTTTATGTAAGCAATGAGTTCCACATGTTGTACACATAAAAGTATGTCAAGGTTCTCTAAGGCAAGTCCAAGTTTGCTTAAGAATTTAAACATCTCATGTTAGGCAAGTGTGACAACATATGACAAAAATGGCTGACTTTCTACTCCAGTGAACAAAAAATCATCGGAGCTCATCATGGTGGTATAACCCAGACCACATTTCAATGTATTCCGGACCACTGTTTAAAGAGGGGGTAATCCATATGCAGTTTAGATGTGTAACTGAAAACGTGAAAAACCGTGACTCCTCAAGCACTGCATCCAAAAACCAAAGGAGCAACCCTAATAGTTGTTGTATCTCTATAAAAACTACTCACTTCATTTCATAATGTAAGACGTTTTTGTAAGCTATGTCAAAAACTCATGTGCAAAAAGAGTTTCATGTGGATGCTTATAATATTTTTTTTAAAGGTGACCAGGGGAGGGCGAGAGCCCCGGGGGGGGGGGGGGGGGGGACAGGAAGTTTTACATGGGAGGAGAAAAGAGAGAGAGATGGGGGGGGGGGATCACACCAGTAACAATGCAGCACAGGCTACCTCCCAGGATACGCGAACATCTGCAACCATCTGTCGACGCAAGGGGGGGGGGAGGGGGGGGGGGGATATCACACCAATAACAATGCAGCACAGGCTACCTCCCAGGATACGCGAACATCTGCAACCATCTGTCGACGCACGACCTTTCAGCTACTTTCAGGCGTCCTCGCCACAGGGCCGAGTCTTCTCTGCAGCAAGCGAGGAGACGGGCGAGGGAGGGCGCCGCCCCCCGGAAGACCACATCATTCCTGTGCTTCCATATCTGCCAGCAGCACAGAAGAACGAAGGTAGCGCAGGCAGTATCTCCGACCACCTCCCGGACATCAAGAGCCTGGAGCGCGCCAATCTGGTAGCCTTTGTCGACCACGTCGACTCCCACAGCCTGCCAGAATGAACGGGCGAGAGGACACTCAAACACCATGTGATCCGCCGTCTCCAGCTCGCACGAACAGACAGGGCAGACTGCCCCCTCCGCCGTGACGATGGTTTTGCACAGCAAGACGTCTCTTGTGTTGATCCGTCGTTGGACCAGAAGCCACCCGAAGAAGCGAACGCAGGAGGGAGCAGCGCACCCTAGAGGAATGCAGCGAACGACGCCTGCACGCCGCCGAACCTCTCCAGGGCGTAGACGGCCGCCGTCACGAGACCCCCATGGGCGCCCGAGCACAGCATCGGTGTGCGCTCGTCGTCGCCGGGCTCCGTAGCGCTGTCGCCGAGTAGGGTCAGAAGGGTAGCCCGCTCCACGGCGCCGGCAGTGGTAAGCCTAGGCACCAGCACACTGTCCAGGCCGCGCGCACGTACCTGCCACACCGTGGCCTCCTTCAGCGTCGTGTGAGAGTGCAGCGCCGGAAGGGCCACCACAAGAGGCCCACACGGGAGCCAGGAGTCGAGCCAGAAAAACGTCCGCCTCCCCTCGCGCACCATCACCCTGGTGATCCCGCGGTACAGCGGAAGCATCCGCGCCAGCGCCTTGCTGTGCTCCCCCATGTTCCTGCCGGCCATAGCCGAGAGAAGGGAGCGGCCGTCGAGCTCCGCCCACACCCACCGCACCCATCTCGAGGACGCTCGTAATATGAACTTCTGAAAGGGATCATTGGCCACACATGCTCAAACCTGGAAATCGGCAGGAGTTCGGGCTCGCAACATCGCTGGGAAAATTTCTGCTTTCACACTTCCCTTACAAACAGTCGTCACAGAAAATGGAAGAAAATATGTTCTCTCATTGCTTTTAAATATGCCACTATATGGTGCTTTTAGTGCCAAATAAATATTTTCCCTTGACACCAAGAATCAAAACCTCCAACCTTAGCCCTACGTCGTCCCACATCTAGGTTCGGGCCACTTGGGCCCATAATAATAATTATAAAACCACACGAGAAAACAGGGCTGCTTCTTACAACAGCATAACATTCCCACAGGAGACAACATTCTTCAAGGCAAAAGAGCAACACTGAATGACCCTTCCTTTTTTTTCAGAAATTGGAAGCCCACATAAGTTTTTCATGTGGCTGACTCAACCATTTAACCAAGCAAGAACTCAAATATGCCAGCCCGACATATCCAACAGAAGTACAGTTTGTGGTCGATGTAAGCAGGACAATTCGCAGCACAGACACAATTGAACATGATGACTTGCACCGCTCCTACTTAAAACTGCTCAACAGATAAGAAGGCAACATACTAAACTGAAACACAAGTCTCTGGCCTGACCGGCCGCATGATCAGGATGAATTGAACAAGAACAACCAACTTGCAATCATCATGCTTAAACTGCTAAAGAAAACAGACCAACTTGATAGTAGTAGCTCCAAAAACAAGGCAACAGCAGCACACTCCAGACGATGGATTTGTCCATTATGCATTGCACCACTGCTGCGCGGCACATCGGCGATCAGTTAGTCCTTGCCAGCGACAACAATCTGCCACGATCTGTAAACATACCAAGCACAAAACGCATAAGCAACTTAAGAATTAAAAATTCGCTGTGCCATGTACTTGTTCTTTGTTCAAAAGATTACAGGAATGGATTTCAGACATCAACTTCAGCTATGCCAGAAAGTAACATACAGTTTTTCAAGAAAATCTAAACCAAGGCAACAGGACAATATGATATCAACATGTTTATTTAAATTATTTAGCAATCTCCATTTTAGCCTAGCAGCAAGTTCATGCTTCACCCTCTACTTGACCAATAAACGGCTCTAGCGAAAAGAAGAAAACAATTTTATGAGCGGTGCATTTTATTTTAGGACAGCATAACCTTGAGTCCTTGACAATACTTTCCAATGTTTGCAGTACAAGAGTAAAACATCTGAGTTACACGCCTGTTAAACTAAAATCGGTTCTTCAGTTTAGTCTAAAGAAAATGTTTTATACAGAAGGTGAAGCATGAACTTGCTGCTAGGCTAATACTTTCCAATGTTTGCAGTACAGGAGTAAAACATCTGAGTTACACGCCAGTATACTCACATCTACGTTGTTTAAATTTAATAAAGCTAGCCATGGAGGCCTTTCCCTCAAAAAAAATAAATTTGGTTCTTCAGTTGATTTACAGAAGATAAATGTTTTATGGTGAGACTAAATAACAGTTTGGATCCCTGTATCTCCAATTGCAAGTCCAAAACGTCTGACAATGCTACTTAGCCCTTTTGAAGACGAGACCAACACTCAATATCATATTCAAGTAAAGAGAAACAACATAGACTACACTAAAATTTAGTTCCAAGTAGCCAAACCAAGCACTATCCAAACATTAACTGCGATATGCCTGACACATTGAAAACTTTTCAACACAACCAGGATAATTTCGACAAAGAAACACACACAATCGATTATAATGACTTGCACTATCTGTATGTAAACCGCTCAACATAAAACAAAATACTCAGAGATCAGTTAGTGATAACGATAACAATGTGCCATGATCTGAAAAGATAACATACACAAAACTAATAACCAACAGTTCAACTCAGCATTCCACTTTGGTGAGGTATGTGCTAGTACTAATTCCGAAGGTTACAAGACTGAGCCTGATATGTGTGCGACAGCTATGCTAGAAGACAGAAGAATTTTAATTTTATGTTATAAAAAGAAAATCTGAAGCAAGGTTGCAGGATAATACAAGACCATGAAGTTTGCATGTGCATTTATCAATAGGACTGATGCATATCATGGCCCTTAGCAACTAGAATGTGAAAGCAAAATTACATTCTGTTTCCCCATGCCACATATTCATTTTTCACTAGCATACACAAAATTGTACAGATAAGTGTGGAAGAACCAGTGCCAAACTATGTAAGCAAACATACAGAAGCTGTAAAGAAAATGCATGCCCAGAGACAGGCAAGGGCCAGTATCATTCATACCTGGAGTGTAGAAGCTCATGTAGGGTAGGACGCTAAAGTAGACCCCAGACTCGCCAACCTTCCTAACCAACCCTGACTTGAGCTTGATCATAAATAAGCCAATACATGTGCTAATGAAGATGACACCGACACCCTCCGCAAAGCCGACCACAACTGGTATGTCATCAGGATTGGCAACAGGAATTGTTTTCTCCAGCTCAATGACCCTGTATTGTACCCAGTCAGCAGCTTCTTCTGTATCCACCTTCCTTGACCACATACGAAGGCTGGAATCCCGAGTGCAGGCAAAGCCCAGTGAACTGTTCTCCATCACCATGAGGGAAACGTAGTAGACGTCCTCTGCCGGTGGGTCAATCATGGATAAGCAATTCTTGCCCAAGTCATACTTGACGATTGGATTACCCCACCGAACTGTGAAGTAGACTGCATCTCCAACAAGGGTGCCTCGCCTAGGCTGGAGATAGGGCGTGTAGTATGGTCTGTCTGCAAGCCCCTCTCGCATATGCTGGGCAAAGACTTCACAGCTCTTGTCAAGACACACTGGCACGCTCCACACACCCGTCTCTGATGAGTAGACGCTCGCAAATATGGTATCTTTGTAGTCGTGGGTGGCCGCGAAGACCACGCGGAAGGGGCCGCCGTGGCAGTCGAGGTGGTCGCAGCCGTCGGCGGCACAGAGCCCCACCGCAGACTCGATGAGCCAATCGATGTCCGACGAGGGCACGCCGTGGCGCTCGCCCGTGACGGGATCCCAGACGAGGTAGTCCGCATTGTCGTCCGTCCTCATATAGATGAGGACGCGGCCGTGGCGGCAGTCGAGGGCGCGCTCCCAGGGGTCGCCGGAGCTCGGATGGGGGAAGTCCGGCACCGATGTGGTAGAGGCGAAGCGACGCGCGGGGGGTCCTTCGAGGACCTGGAGCCTGTGGAGGAGGCCGAGGAGGGGAGGGGTGCCGTGGAAGGTGCGGTAGCGGCGGAGGAAGCCAGGGTCGCAGAGGATGCGGAGCCACGTCTTGCAGACGAGGGCGGCGCGGAAGAGGTGCTCGGGCTCGTCCGGCGGGAGGCGGAGGAGGATCTCGTCGGTGACGTCTTCGATCAGCGGCGGAGGCGGGAGTGACGGCGCCATGGTGCGCTCGTGGACGGCGGAGCGAAGTGGAAGCGAGGGTTTTGGGTGGGGATTGGGGGAGGAGAGTCGGAGCGGAGTGAGTCAGGCGCAGGCGCAGGCGCAGCCGCACAGTCGTCTTTCTACTCGGCTGGGTTCGACCAGAACCGGTTCGGTTTGAGCGTACGAGTTTTATTTTAAGTTTTGCATATAATTTAGAGATGATAAAAAAGTATGTGTACAATGAGTTATATCTTAGTCTTATCTTCAATAACTAGCAATTCCTTAAAATATGGTGAGACAAATTATACTAAGAGATCATCTATTGTCTTATTTTAAATAAGAGAAGACAAACCTTTTCTTATGCGGAAACGCTTATAGACGGCGCGCCGGCCGAAGTTTCCGCCGGTCGCACGCGTAGCGTTGGATCCATCACAATCGTACGCCTTCACCGCATGCCCAGTTTTTTTTCTCTCTGTCTGCCTTATCTTTTTCTTTTCACCTCCCTCCCTTATCCTCTTCCTTCCCGTGTCTTCCATCCCCTTCATGGCTCCATCTCTCTCTTTCTCCAGCGAGAGAAATCTCCTCCATGAGATTCAGCACTAGCCGCTGCTACTTGGAGCCAGCCATGGCCGCTCATCCAAACCCCTCGCCTCTCCCATCCTTGTTAGTTTTGCTGCAAAAAAGAGCGAGAGGAGTTCCCGTGGTGGCTGCGCCGCGTCGACAGCGTGCATCGATGGTGAATCGACGGCTCCCTGCGTCGACCAGCTCCAGCGGTGCTACAACCAGCGGTTAGAAATGTTGGAACCATGGCTTCCAGATGTTGGAGCCACGGCGGCAAATCCCGACGCGCCCTCGCCGCCGACGGCAACCTTTTTTGTTGGAACCCGTGTGTGTTTTTGCTGGAACAAGCTATTTTTTTTGCTACAATCGTCACCGGGAGCTTTTCCTGCTGACTTTGATTTGCTGGAATCAGCTTTAGTTTTTGCTGGAACCTAGTAATTATTTGCTTCAACCGACAATGAAAGATTTTTGTTGCTTCCAGATTTTCATTGCTTGGCACTCTCAACCACGTTAATTAGATTTTCATTGCTATTGATGTTGCAACCGTGGTCACCGTGGGCTGGAACCGGCCGGCGGCAGAGTTGCGACCATGGTGGCCATGGCGAGCGTTACTCTGTTTTCTACTGCATTTTGGCGATGATGATTTTTGCTACAACCGTAATCTCTTTTTGTTACGACCGGCGGGATGATTTGCTACATCCAATCACGAGTTGCAACGACACCTGGGCGGTGCAACAATGGTGATGGACGGAGGCGGTGACCATCGATGAGTGGTGGCGCCAGACTCACGGAGGTGATGCTGGAACCAGCATTCTTTTTTGCTTGACCCGGCCGAAGCCAGAGCTGGAACCGCATGTCTTTTTTGCTGCAACAGACAAGCGAGTTGAAATCACAACTGATTTTTTGCTACAAACATATCATTTGTTTGCTACAACCGGCGTCACTTTTTGCTACAATCTTTCTACGACGTAGTTTGGTGGCCGGCGGTGGCGAACTTGTGGCCGGCGACAGCAGACAACTGCACCCTATGATCAAGGAGCTGCAACCGGCGTCAGTTTTTGCTACAACCTGTGATTTTTGTCGTGCTACCACCGGCACCGAGTTTGCTACAACTGGTATCGACGGTTGGAAAAAAGCTTCAACCAACGTGTACAAATGCTTCAACCGTGCGAGAAAAAGCTTCAATCATATGTGGAGCGGCAGTGCCAAGAGCTACAGCCAACGGCGTGGGCGGCGCCCGGCGGCGAGGCAAGCGGGCGAGGACGGCGCCCGGCGGCGAGGCAAGCAGGCGAGGACGACCGGCGAGTTGGCTGGGGTCCGGGAAGGATCATCGTTGCCTGCGATGACAGCCGCCATGGCCTTTTCTTCTTTTCTACGAACAAAGCAGTTGGGGAAAGAGGGACCATCATGCGGCTGAAATTGCTTATAATTTTTTCGAAGGATTCAAGTTAAAGAAGAAAATAGTGATCAAAGATATGAATCAAAGACTATGTGAAGTTGACCGGAGGGAGTAATACTCTTGTATGTTTCTTACGTACAACTTGGAGTTGGAGTAAATTTCAGACAACCACCACACTGGGGCTAGGGATTCAAGGAACCAACATCTTTTTTTTCGGTTGGTGCATAATAAATTGCATTGACCGTAGAATTTTCTTATTTTAACATGTTTATTGATTGCTCGAGCCCACCTGTCGGGTCTATGTGGCATCAATAGACAGTGCGGGGAAGACGGGCGTTTGGTTGTTTCACTTATCACCCCCACCCACCCCCACCCCAGCCAACCCGCTCCCTCTCATTCTCTCTCATGCAAGAGATGAAGCCATGGTGACCGGAGTTGGTGGGGCCGGCGACGCTCGCGGCAGTGGAGGTAATCGAAATTTCTTCTGGTTTGAGAGTTGTTCGGGCCCTATGCTGGATGCAGAGTGGCTTTGGGGGATGGCCTGCACCCATCATTGTCGGTATCACCTGCCTCACCCTGTCGAGTGCACAAGGTTTGCGTGAGGGCAACCAACAACTCCGTCGAGGACCAGGTGAGCCACTACTTGTCTGACGGTAGGGAAGTTCTCTCCTTCCCAAGCCCTAAAATTTTGGGTATGGTTGTTCTAGGATTTTTCGAGTTCTTCCTAATTAGGACCTATAGATTGTGGATTTAGGTTGAACTGTTGCTATGTTGTGAATGTAGGGTTAATTATGATATGTCCGAACTGAACATTCAATATGATGGTGTGGACTTTGTGCAATCATCTATGCGTCGATCTGATATTAGGTTTTTGGAATTGTTGTCACCGATGAGAAGAAGGGTATGGCATGTTCAATTCCATGTACTATGTGAAAGCTGAAGGTGGACGGTTGGCAAGCGTTTGATCTTTTCGACTGCAATGCTAAGGTGGAATAGGTGATTAGGAAATATGGAAGTACTGAGAAATTGGTATTGATTGTGATGAGAAACAAGAGGCATGAAGAAATTGTTTTGGGTGGAATTCCTTAGACGACCTCGAGCATGTGGAGGAGAATGAGGAGAGAGGGTGCCTGGGAAGGTGCGGTAGCGGTGGAGGAAGTCGGGGCCGCACAGGATGCACAGCCATATCTTGCAGGCGAGGGTGGCGCAACAGAGGTGCTCGGTTTCGTCCGACCGGGGGGAGGGGGCAGAGGAGGATCTCATCGGTGATGTCATTGACGAGTCCCATTTTGCGTCATATTTTACTTCTTGTTTTTTGATGACCCTGTCCTTGATAAGGAACACGAATCTCCGTGTCCTGTGCTAGCCCCTGGATTAATAGCTGACAACATAGTTCATGATGAAATACCAATATATATCACATGTTATAATATTACATTGTAGATCGAGTCTTTTTTTGCATTACATGCATGCTTAACTCAAGGCTAGATTAGCGAACCAACCTGTGGTTGGATGATTAGAGGGACAGTGGTACCCGTCGATGATGAGGCGCCTACGTGACTTTGTGAATCTCAAGATGATATGCCGGCTCAGTCTCCCGAATGTGCTCATAGGGGTAGGGTGTGCGTGTGTGCGTTCGTAAGGGTGAGTGTATGCATGTATGTATGAGTGCTTTCGTTTGTACTGTGTGACGAAGACATGTACCTAGGGTAGGGTCATAGGCCTGACCTAGACACCCTCCCCAAGGACATTGGCCTAAAGTCGTAAGCATTCGAGGGATACCATCATTCACTCGACCATAAACACCCCACTCGGAAGATTCAAGTTCACTCGACCAAGGAGTACTCACTCGACCGCGACAAGAATCACTCGACAGCTAGAAGATCTAAGGTCACTTTGTATGGCAACGGCTCGGCGTTACCTTATAGACTTAATAGTCATTCATGTATCTTTATTGCTGGTGTTATCAGTAACGCCCATCTTTATGTACCTTAAACCCTGTGTAATTGAGGACTGGAGGGGTCCGGCGCACTCTGTATAAGCCATCCCCTCCTCTAGCACAAGGGTTCGCACCCCCTGTAACTTCATGCATATTCCAATCGACCGAGCCTCCGGGCACCGAGACGTAGGGATGTTACTTCCTCCGCGAAGGGCCTGAACTCGTACATCCTGCGTGCACAATCTCACCGTAGCTAGGATCTTGCCTCTACATTCTTACCCCTACTTTACTGTCAGACTTAGAACCACGACAGTTGGCGCCCACCATGGGGCAGGTGTCTTAGCGACTTTCCGGCGAGGTTGTAATTTTCTCCGACTCGGGCCGCGAGATCCGTCTCGGCGCGCCCGTCTTCAGCGCCGATGACTCCGCCTGGCTTCAGGAAGCTCCTCTTGATGTCGAGGCGCTCCCTGTCCGTGGAGTGACACACTTTCGTGCGTGCGTTCGCGGCATCCTGCTGCGACAGCCGTCGACCCAGTATCGGTCGGCTCCGGCGGTACCCTCGCTCCCCGCCGTACGCCGTTGCAAGCGATTTGGTCGGTCGCGGATTCAGCGGTGGGTGAAGCACGCAGTGGCACGTCAGTCGGCCACCCCTCAAGTCACGGCAATTGAGCCCGACGAATCTCTCTACGGCCTGTTCGACTGGCTCCGTCGAGACCTCATCCGAGTGCGACAGCAGCGACCCCGCGGCAGAAGTCCTGATGGTCGACACGCCCCGCAGCCCGCCTGGCATGCGTGGCAACGGCGGCAATGAGGGCGGCGGTGAGCCGTCGCGTATTCATGAAGAGTATCATCCCGAAACTCTCTCTTCTCAGCAGAGGGATGAACTTCACCACCGCAATATGGAGGCCCTGCACACGCTCGTTGTTGGAGAGACCTCTGAGGCTCGGGCCTTGGAGGCAGTGCATTTAGCCACTTTGGCTGAGCGCACTCGATTGGAGAATCTTCAGCATTCACTCGACGAGCGTGCTCAGCGGCAAATCTATTGGGGAACGTAGTAATTTCAAAAAAATCATATGCACACGTAGGATCATGGTGATGCATATCAACGAGATGGGAGAATGTTGTCTACGTACCCTCGTAGACCGTTCGCGGAAGCGTTATATCAATGCGGTTGATGTAGTCGTACGTCTTCACGGTCCAACTGATCCAAGTACTGAAAGCACGGCACCTCCGAGTTCTGCACACGTTCGGCTCGGTGACGTCCTCGCCTTCTCGATACAGCAAGAGGGGCGAAGTAGTAGATGAGTTCCGGCAGCACGACGGCGTGGTGACGGTGTTGGTGAAGAACAATCTCCGTAGGGCTTCGCCTAAGCACTACGAAAACGATGACGAAAGATAAACTAGAGGGGACGGGGTTGCCGGCACACGGCTTGGTGTTTCTTTATGTGTCTTGGGTGCTAGCCCTACCCCTCTATTTATATGTTGAGCGTTGGGGTCGAAACTTGGAGTAATCCACAAAGTCGGTTTCACCCGAAAGGCAAGAGTCCTTCTCGGACTCCAGGGCTAGACGCCAGGGTTCCCGGCGTCTGGACCCAGACACCAGGGACCCTGGCGTCTGGCCCCTGGACTCCGCAAAACTTCCTTTTGCGCTTTCCAAAAACCTTGTGGGCTTTCCCCTTTGGCCCAAATAAAGTGTTCCCGTACCCAAACATTTCGGGAAACATTCGGAACCCCTTCCGGTGAATTCCAGAACCCTTCAGAAGTCCAAACACTATTATCCCATATATCAATCTTTATCTCCGGACCATTCCGGAGTTCCTCGTCATGTCCGTGGTCTTATCCGGAACTCCGAACAACATTCGGTCACCAACATACATAACTCATAGTACTATATCGTCAACAAACGTTAAGCGTGCGAACCCGACAGGTTCGAGAACTATGTAGACATGACCGAGACACCTCTTTGGTCAATAACCAATAGCGGGACCTGGATGCCCATATTGGCTCCTACATATTCTACGAAGATCTTTATCGGTCAGACCGCATAACAACATATGTTGTTCCCTTTGTCATCGGTATGTTACTTGCCCGAGATTCGATCGTCGGTATCTCAATACCTAGTTCAATCTCGTTACCGGCAAGTCTCTTTACTCATTCCGTAATACATCATCCCGCAACTAATTCATTAGTTGCAATGCTTATAGTGATGTGCATTACCGAGTGGGCCCAGAGATATCTCTCCGACAATCGGAGTGACAAATCCTAATCTCGAAATACGCCAACCCAACAAGTACCTTCGGAGACACATGTAGAGCACCTTTATAATCACCCAGTTACGTTGTGACGTTTGGTGGCACACAAAGTGTTCCTCTGGTAAACGGGAGTTGCATAATCTCATAGTCATAGGAACATGTATAAGTCATGAAGAAAGCAATAGCAACAAACTAAACGATCAAGTCTAAGCTAACGGAATGGGTCAAGTCAATCACATCATTCTCCTAATGATGTGATCCCGTTAATCAAATGACAACTCATGTCTATGGTTAGGAAACTTAACCATCTTTGATCAACGAGCTAGTCAAGTAGAGGCATACTAGTGACACTCTGTTTGTCTATGTATTCACACATGTATTATGTTTCCGGTTAATACAATTCTAGCATGAATAATAAACATTTATCATGAAATAAGGAAATAAATAATAACTTTATTATTGCCTCTAGGGCATATTTCCTTCAGTCTCCCACTTGCACTAGAGTCAATAATCTAGATCACATCGCCATGTGATTTAACATCAATAGTTCACATCACCATGTGATTAACACCCATAGTTCACATCATCATGTGACCAACACCCAAAGGGTTTACTAGAGTCAATAATCTAGTTCACATCTCTATGTGATTAACACCCAAAGAGTACTAAGGTGTAATCATGTTTTGCTTGTGAGAGAAGTTTAGTCAACGGGTCTGCAACATTCAGATCCGTATGTATTTTGCAAATTTCTATGTCAACAATGCTCTGCACGGAGCTACTCTAGCTAATTGCTCCCACTTTCAATATGTATCCAGATTGAGACCTAGAGTCATCTGGATCAGTGTCAAAATTTGCATCGACATAACCTTTTACGACGAACCTTTTTGTCACTTCCATAATCGAGAAACATATCCTTATTTCACTAAGGATAATTTTGACCGCTGTCCAGTGATCTACTCCTAGATCACTATCGTACTCCCTTGCCAAAATCAGTGTAGGGTATACAATAGATCTGGTACATAGCATGGCATATTTTATAGAACCTATGGACAAGGCATAGGGAATGACTTTCATTCTCTTTCTATCTTCTGCCGTGGTCGGGCTTTGAGTCTTACTCAGTTTCACACCTTGTAACACAAGCAAGAACTCTTTCTTTGACTGTTCCATTTTGAACTACTTCAAAATCTTGTCAAGGTATGTACTCATTGAAAAACTGATCAAGCGTCTTGATCTATCTCTATAGATCTTGATGCTCAATATGTAAGCAGTTTCACTGAGGTCTTTCTTTGAAAAACTCCTTTCAAAAATTCCTTTATGCTTTGCAAAATAATTATACATTATCTCCGATCAACAATATGTCATTCACATATACTTATCAGAAATGTTGTAGTGCTCCCACTCACTTTCTTGTAAATACAGGCTTCACCGCAAGTCTGTATAAAACTATATGCTTTGATCAACTTCTCAAAGCGTATATTCCAACTCCAAGATGCTTGCACCAGTCCATAGATGGATCGCTGGTGTAACGCCTCGATGCGGCTATATCTCCCACGTGTCGAAGCACGACTTAGAGGCATAACCGCATTGAAAGCAATGTCGCAAGTGAGGTAATCTTTGCAAACAACCCATGTAATACAATAGGGGAAAAGATACATAGTTGGCTTACAATCGCCACTTCACACAATTACATGAATAAAGCATTACATCATCCAAATACAATCAAGGTCCGACTACGGAACCAAAATAAAAGAAGAACCCCAAATGCGACAAAGGTCCCCGATCGACCCCAACTGGGCTCCACTACTGATCAACTAGAACGAAACAACACAAAGGACAAGATCTCCATCGAGCTCCTCCTGAGCTTGGTTGCGTCATCTGCACGGACTCATCGACACCTGCAAGCTGGTTTTGGAAGTATCTGTGAGCCACGGGGACTCAGCAATCTCGCACCCTCGCGATCAAGACTATTTAAGCTTATGGGTAAGGTAAAGGTATGAGGTGGAGCTGCAGCAAGCGACTAGCATATATGGTGGCTAACATACACAAATGAGAGCAAGAAGAGAAGGCAAAGCACGGTCGATAAAAGTATGATCAAGAAGTGATCCTGGACTACCTACGTCAAGCATAACTCCAACAACCGTGTTCACTTCCCGGACTCCGCCGGAAAGAGACCATCACGGTTACACACGCGGTTGATTCATTTTAATTAAGGTCGACTTCAGGTTTTCTACAACCGAATGTTAACAAATTCCCATCTGCCCATAACCGCGGGCACGGCTTTCGAAAGTTCAAATCCCTGCAGGGGTGACCCAACTTAGCCCATCACAAGCTCTCACGGTCAACGAAGGAATAGACCTCCTCCCGAGACGTTCCGATCAGACTCGGTATCCCGGTACAACAAGCCATTTCGACAGGGTAAAACTAAACCAGCAACAGCGCCCGAATGTGCCGACAAATTCCGATAGGAGCTGCACATATCTCTTTCTCAGGGCACACTCAGATGAGCAATCTGTACAACTAAAACCAAACCTCGAGTTTCCCCGAGGGGGCGCTGCACAGGGCTCTAGTTCGGACCAACACTCAGAGGAGCACCTGCCCGGGGGGGGGGGGGGGTTAGAATAAAGATGACCCTTGAGTCTGCAGAACCCAAGGGAAGGTGGTAGGTTGTTAGTGCAAATGGTAAAACCAATGTTGGGCATTGCTGGAAGAGCTTTACTTAAGGCGAACTGTCAAGGGGTTCCCATAATAGCCCAACCGCGTAAGGAACGCAAAATCCGGGAACATAACACCGATATGACGGAAACTAGGGCGGCAAGAGTGGAACAAAACACCAGGCATAAGGCCGAGCCTTCCACCCTTTACCAAGTATATAGATGCATTAATTAAATAAGATATATTGTGATATCCCAACAAGTAACCAATGTTCCAACAAGGAACGATCTCCATGTTCCAACAAGGAACAAACTTCAATCTTCACCTGCAACTATCAACGCTATAAGAGGGGCTGAGCAAAGCGGTAACATAGCCAAACAACGGTTTGCTAGGACAAGGTGGGTTAGAGGCTTGGTTCACAATATGGGAGGCATGATAAGCAAGTGGTAGGTATCGCAGCATAGGCATAGCAAAAGAGCGAGCATCTAGCAAAGCAAAGATAGTAGTGATTTCGAGGGTATGATCATCTTGCCTGAAATCCCGCAAGGAAGAAGAACGAGTCCATGAAGAAGACAAACGGACGTCGACGAACGGATCCTCATACACGACATTATCGTAACCAACCCGAAGAAGCAATCATCGGAAAAGAAACACACAACATAGTAAACAGACCACACCTGAACATGGTATGATACGCGAGATGCGGTATGCGATGCATATGCATGATTGGGCAAGGAATGCATGAACCTGGCCTCAACTTGAAAAACCAAGTGTGCCACTGGAAAGATGGGATGAAATCGCTTGAAAACGATATAAAGATTGCCGGAATCGGAGTTACGGTTTGGAAATGGCAAGCGATTCAAAATTGGCACCGGTCTGTGATTTACAACAAGTAGGCATCTAAATGCAATGAAATGAACATGTTACAGCACCCAAACATGGCAACAAAAGGCATGTCAGGTAAGCATTCAAGATGCTTAACAAAATACTAGCACTGAGCCATGGCCAATTCATCCATTAAGAGGTTCAAACAAGCATGGCAAAAACGCAAATGGTAAACAGATCTCAGACTTAGTGAAATTAACACTTGTCTGGAATTTCAGATCATGAAGCCCTCTTCGGAGCAACAAAACAACATGCTACAGGACCTGAACATGACAAAGAAAGACATGGCATGGAGCTACTCAACAAGCTTAACAAAAGTCCCTTAGTGACCTTGAGCCAAAAGGGATCACAAAATATACTAACAAGCACACGAACATAGAAAAAAACATAATCAGTTTTCAGACTTAGTGAAAACTGGGACATGCTGAAACATAACTCACGAAGGCATGTTCACGAGCTCGAAGCACTCACTACGGAGCAAGTCATGTCAATACAAGCATACATCCGTAAACAAGGCACAAAATGCAAGGTATACATGGCAAGAACAATGGCATGGCATGCACGGATCAACTACAATAACATCGGCAAAATCGCAAACAAGTTGACGATCTGCCCAGATTCACAACGAAGCAAAAGTAGAGCTCGATTGACTCAATCTAGGGTGCTCCATATATGCAAACAAAGACATGGATGGATAGAGCACTAAAATATTAGCAAAACTCCTTTACTGATCATCCTCAAAAGAGGCACGGATCACTAGGAACCAACACGAACATATGGCATCATGAACTAAACAATCCCAGACTTAGTGAAAACTACTAAGTCACTGAAAACAGAGTTACCGGGTGCCTCACTTTGCAAGCTTGCACTAAGCACCACACACATCACAAAAATACATGGGTTGCACCTCTGGAAAGATGACAAACCCTTAACAAAACATATGAAGAGCACCATGGCATATCATGCACACAATAATCATGGCAAAAATGACAAAAGTCTAAGATGAACTAGCAGATCTGACAATTAACTCACGAAGCCCTCTTCTAACAGCATCACGGGCATCAAGATGAACTCTAATGAAGATGATGCAATGGAATGAAATGATGTACTCTTTGAGACGAACATTTTGATATGCTATATGCATGAATCGGAGCTACGGTTGCGTAGATATAGTAGGTCAAAGTATGCATAAAAATTAGGAGGAGAGGGGAAAAAGTCAACCCCTAGGGTTTTTTAAATCTAGATCCGGATCCGACGTGCACTGTTCATCGGTCGGCGCGGAAGCCAAGGACGACCGGCCAGAGATGGCGGTGGTGGCCGGCGATGGAGCGGCTGGACTCGACCCGGATGGCGGCGGCGAGGCCGGGCGGTGCGGCGGCGGGGTCGGACGGCGGCGAGGTGGCGCGGTGCGGCGTCGGGGACGGAGTGGAGCAGGGCGGCGGTCGCCGGCCGACGTCGAGTGGCGGGGCAGCGCCGGCGACCGGACACGGGGAGGACGACGCGGGCACGGGCGACACGGGAGGAAGGAGGCGGCGGCCCGGGCGTGGGCGGAGAGGGCCGGCCTTGGGCCCTCGCGGGCAGGCAGCGGTGGGAGGTGGCGCTGCCACGTGGCGGTCGGTGGTAGGCTGAGGCGAGCGGCGGACGTGTCCGGCGGTGTCAGATATGAGATTTTAGGGTTAGGGGGGAGAATGAACCGCGAATTTGTGGAGGGGGGTGTATTTATAGGCATAAGTGGAGCTAGGAGAGTCCAAATGAGGTGCGGTTTTCGGCCACGCGATCGTGATCGAACGCTCTAGGTGATGGAGCAGAGTTTGGTGGGTTTTGGGCCAAATTGGAGGGGTGTTGGGCTGCAACACACATGAGGCCTTTTCGGTCCCTCGGTTAACCGTTGGAGCATCAAACAAAGTCCAAATGGTACGAAACTTGACAGGCGGTCTACCAGTAGTAAACCAAGGCCGCATGGCAAGTCTCGGTCCAATCCGGAAATGTTTAATCCCCACACATGAAAGAAAGGTAGAAATGACCACCGGAGGAGAACAAAGCGCCGGAACGCAAAACGGACCACGGGGAAAAAGCTCGGATGCATGAGACGAGCACGTATGCAAATGAAATGCACATGATGACATGATATGAAAAGCATGACACGCAAGCAATGACAAGGCAACACCAGTGAATAACTGAACGACACCTGGCACATCGGTCTCGGGGCGTCACAACTGGAGCTTGCATATTTTGTTAGCACCTTTTGGATTGACAAAACCTTCTGGTTGCATCATATACAACTCTTCTTAAATAAACCCATTAAGGAATGAAATTTTGTTTATCCATTTGCCAGATTTCATAAAATGCGGCAATTGCTAACATGATTCGGACAGACTTAAGCATAGATACGAGTGAGAAACTCTCATCGTAGTCAACACCTTGAACTTGTCAAAAACCTTTTTGCGACAATTCTAGCTTTGTAGATAGTAACACTACTATCAGTGTTCGTCTTCCTCTTGAAGATCCATTTAATCTCAATGGCTCGCCGATCATTGGGCAAGTCAATCAAAGTCCATACTTTGTTCTCATACGTGGATCTCATCTCAGATTTCATGGCCTCAAGCCATTTCGTGGAATCTGGGCTCATCATCGCTTCCTCATAGTTCGTAGGTTCGTCATGGTCAAGTAACATGACCTCCAGAGCAGGATTACCGTACCACTCTGGTGCGGATCTCACTCTGGTTTACATACGAGGTTCGGTAGTAACTTGATCTGAAGTTACATGATCATCATCATTAGCTTCCTCACTAATTGGTGTAGTAGTCAGAGGAACAGATTTCTGTGATGAACTACTTTCCAATAAGGGAGCAGGTACAGTTACCTCATCAAGTTCTGTTGTCCTCCCACTCACTTCTTTCGAGAGAAATCCTTCTCTAGAAAGGATCCATTCTCAGCAATGAATATCTTGCCTTCGGATCTATGATAGAAGGTGTACCCAACATTTTCTTTTGGGTATCCTATGAAGACCCACTTATCCGATTTGAGTCTGAGCTTATCAGGTTGAAATTTTTTCACATACGCATTGCAACCTCAAACTTTAAGAAACGATAGCTTAGGTTTCTTGCCAAACCATAGTTCATACGGTGTCGCCTCAATGGATTTAGATGGTGCCCTATTTAACATGAATGTAGCTGTCTCTAATGCATAACCCCAAAACGATAGTGGTAAATCGGTAAGAGACATCATAGATCGCACCATATCTAATAAAGTACGGTTACGACGTTCGGACACACCATTACACTATGGTGTTCCAGGTGGCGTGAGTAGTGAAACTATTTCATATTGTTTTAGCTGAAGGCCAAACTCGTAACTCAAATATTTTACTTCTGCGATCATATCGTAGAAACTTTTATTTTTGTTACGATGATTCTCCACTTCACTCTGAAATTCTTTGAACTTTTCAAATGTTTCAGATTTGTGTTTCATCAAGTAGATATGAGTATCTGCTCAAATCATCTATGAAGATCAGAAAGTAATGATACCTGCCGCGAGCCTATTCATCGGACCACATACATCAATATGTATTATTTCCAACAAATCTGTTGCTCGCTCCATTGTTCCGGAGAACGGAGTCTTAGTCATCTTGCCCATGAGGCATGGTTCGCAAGCATCAACTAATTCATAATCAAGTGATTCCAAAAGCCCATCAGCATGGATTTTCTTCATGCGCTTTACACCAATTGACCTAAACGGCAGTGCCACAAATAAGTTGCACTATCATTATTAACTTTGCATCTTTTGGCTTCAATATTATGAAAATGTGTATCACCACGATCGAGATCCAACAAACCATTTTCATTGGGTGTATGACCATAGATGGTTTTATTCATGTAAACAGAACAACAATTATTCTCTAACTTACATGAATAACCGTATTGCAATAAACATGATCCAATCATATTCATGCTCAACGCAAACACTAAATAACATTTATTTTAGGTTTAACACTAATCCCGAAAGTATAGGGAGTGTGCGATGATGATCATATCAATCTTGGAACCATTTCCAATACACATCGTCACTTCACCCTTAACTAGTCTCTGTTCATTCTGCAACTCCCGTTTCGAGTTACTATCCTTAGCAACTGAACTAGTATCAAATACCGAGGGGTTGCTATAAACACTAGTAAAGTACACATCAATAACATGTATATCAAATATACCTATGTTCACTTTGCCATCCTTCTTATCCGCCAATTACTTGGGGTAGTTCCGCTTCCAGTGACCAGTCCCTTTGCAGTAGAAGCACTCAGTTTCAGGCTTAGGTCCAGACTTGGGTTTTTTCACTTGAGCAGCAACTTGCTTGCCGTTCTTCTTGAAGTTCCCCTTTCTTCCCTTTGTCCCTTTACTTGAAACTAATGGTTTTGTTTACCATCAACACTTGATGCTTTTCTTGATTTCTACCTTCGTCGATTTCAGCATCACGAAGAGCTTGGGAATCGTTTCCGTTATCCCTTGCATATTATAGTTCATCACGAAGTTCTACTAACTTGGTGATGGTGACTAGAGAATTCTGTCAATCACTATTTTATCTGGAAGATTAACTCCCACTTGATTCAAGCGATTGTAGTACCCAGACAATCTGAGCACATGCTCGCTGCTTGAGTTATTCTCCTCCATCTTTTAGCTATAGAACTTGTTGGAGACTTCATATCTCTCAACTCGGGTATTTGCTTGAAATATTAACTTCAACTCCTGGAACATCTCATATGGTCCATGACGTTCAAAACATCTTTGAAGTCCCGATCCTAAGCCGTTTAAGCATGGTGCACTAAACTATCAAGTAGTCATCATATTGAGCTAGCCAAACGTACATAACATCTGCATCTGCTCCTACAATAGGTTTGTCACCTAGCGGTGCATCAAGGACATAATTCTTCTGTGCAGCAATGAGGATAAACCTCAGATCACGGATCCAATCCGCATCATTGCTACTAACATCTTTCAACTTAGTTTTCTCTAGGAACATATCAAAAATAAAACAGGGGAGCTAAACGCGAGCTATTGATCTACAACATAGATATGCTAATACTACCAGGACTAAGTTCATGATAAATTTAAGTTCAATTAATCATATTACTTAAGAACTCCCACTTAGATAGACATCCCTCTTAATCCTCTAAGTGATCACGTGATCCGTATCAACTAAACCATGTCTGATCATCACGTGAGATGGAGTAGTTTCAATGGTGAACATCACTATGTTGATCATATCTACTATATAATTCACGCTCGACCTTTCGGTCTCAGTGTTCCGAGGCCATATCTGTTATATGCTACGCCCGTCAAGTTTAACCTGAGTATTTCGCGTGTGCAACTATTTTGCACCCTTTGTATTTGAACGTAGAGCCTATCACACCCGATCATCACATGGTGTCTTGATACGTCTCCAACGTATCTATAATTTTTGATTGCTCCATGCTATATTATCTACTGTTTTGGACATTATTGGGCTTTATTATCCACCTTTATATTATTTTTGGGACTAACCTATTAACCGGAGGCCCAGCCCAGAATTGTTGATTTTTTTGCCTATTTAAGGGTTTCGAAGAAAAGGAATATCAAACAGAGTCCAAACGGAATGAAACCTTCGGGAAGGTGATTTTCTCACCGAACAAGACCCAGGAGACTTGGACCCTACGTCAAGCAACCAACAGGGAGCCCGCGAGGTAGGGGGCGCGCCTACCCCCCCAAGGCGCGCCCTCCACCCTCGTGGGCCCCCTGTTGCTCCACCGACGTACTTCTTCCTCCTATATATACCTACGCACCCCCAAATGATCAGATACGGAGCCAAAAACCCTAATTCCACCGTCGTAACTTTGTGTATCCACGAGATCCCATCTTGGGGCCTGTTCCGGAGCTCCGCCGGAGGGGGCATCGATCACAGAGGGCTTCTACATCAACGCCATAGCCTCTCCGATGAAGTGTGAGTAGTTTACCTCAGACCTTTGGGTCCATAGTTATTAGCTAGATGGCTTCTTCTCTCTTTTTGGATCTCAATACAAAGTTCTCCCCCTCTCTTGTGGAGATCTATTCGATGCAATCTTCTTTTTGCGGTGTGTTTGTTGAGACCGATGAATTATGGGTTTATGATCAAGTTTATCTATGAAAAATATTTGAATCTCCTCTGAATTCTTTTATGTATGATTGGTTATCTTTGCAAGTCTCTTCGAATTATCAGTTTGGTTTGGCCTACTAGATTGATCTTTCTTGCAATAGGAGAAGTGCTTAGCTTTGGGTTCAATCTTGCGGTGTCCTTTCCCAGTGACAGTAGGGGCAGCAAGGCACGTATTGTATTGTTGCCATCGAGGATAACAAGATGGGGTTTTCATCATATTGCATGAGTTTATCCCTCTACATCATGTCATCTTGCTTAAGGCATTACTATGTTCTTATGAACTTAATACTCTAGATGCATGCTCGATAGCGGTCGACGTGTGGAGTAATAGTAGTAGATGCAGGAAGGAGTCGGTCTACTGGTCTCGGACGTGATGCCTATATACATGATCATACCTAGATATTCTCATAACTATGCTCAATTCTGCCAATTGCTCAACAGTAATTTCTTCACCCACCGTAAAATACTTATGCTCTCGAGGGAAGCCACTAGTGAAACCTATGGCCCCTGGTTCTATCTTCATCATATTAATCTTCCAATACTTTGTTATTTTCATTGCCTTTTATTTTACTTTGCATCTTTATCAAAAATATTATCTTATCATATCTATCAGATCTCACTCTCGTAAGTGATCGTGTAGGGATTGACAACCCCTTATCGCGTTGGTTGCGAGGATTTATTTGTTTTGTGTAGGTGCGAGGGACTGGCGCGTAGCCTCCTACTGGATTGATACCTTGGCATCAAAGTACTCGGGGTACGGCTTTTGGTAAATCCGATTCCGAGGTAACTCAACTCAAAAATTCTCTCTAAGCATCTTAGCCATCTCCTCTCTAAGATTAGCTAGACCATCATCCGTAGTGGACGATGAAGCTTGTGGCAGTGACATAGAAAGAGTATGGTTACTAGCTGTAGGTAGGAATTGTGGCATGTATGTCGACCCATAATTTGGTAGTGGTCGAGTGGTTGTAGCTGTAGGTAGATTTTGGTTCGGCGTTGCCACCGAACCTGTCATGCTCATAATAGGATTAATGGGTGTAGCCACAATCTGATTTGTTTGGGTAGGATAATAAGTCATCGGCACGGGAGGCGCCGATGCAATAGATAAAGCCAGATTAGGGTTTTGCACACTAGCAGCTACACCATTATTACCACTAGAAGATTGAGATATATTCTTCTGAGCATTAGTATTTTCTATAAAAGTTTGATAGACTAGATTGTTACCATCAGCAATACGACTTTCAATCTCAGCCCACTGCTCAGGAGAAAAGGCAGTACTTATAGAGGGTTTAATCTGTTCAGTTTGAAGAGGAGGGAACTTGATTTCTTCAATCGGAGTGATGTTGCCTTGGCGATCTTTCTTGAATTTTGCAAGGAAGGTCCTTCTCCTCGCGCGCCTTCTTGTACTCCTCATAGACTTGGCGATGATCGGCCGATATCTCATCAAGACTGGGCTTAATGATGTTATCGGCGTCTACCTCAGATGGCTTGGGAAGATCGGACATGGTGGATGATGATGATTGATCTTCGGTCCCCAGGGGAGTCACCAAAAAGTGTATTGACACACGAACACGTCACGTGTACCCTCGACGACGGGGGTGATGCACCGCAGCTAACGTCGAAGGAGACCCGACTGACAGCGCAATACGCAAGACAGTCGACAGGCGCTTTTGCAGACCCGAAAACCCCACACCCCCGGGAGGGACCCCGTCAGGGAGTGCGGCGGCTATGGGCTGCCCTAGGTCGATTCGCTCGCCCCCAGAGCCTCGGGATTCGCAGCTCTCAAACACGAAGAATAGCAAAGAACGAGATAGAAAAATGGTGGATAGATAAAACGTAGATGAAAAAGTAGTATATTGATTTGTTCGATTTTGTGTTGTTCAATCAGCCGTCACCCCCAACATATATAAGAGGCGGCTGGACTTCCCGTACAAGTAAAGGATTCATCTAGGCTTTCCTTACAAGAAAAATTACATCAATTCACGTCCTAGAGTCCTAATTCTATTCCAACTCGGATTCAGTCTGAATCTGGCCCAAACTTTGTCTTCCTTCTTGCGCGGGCCGCCGAGCTTGCATATGATCTCTGATCGAGACGGCCCAAATATCAAACTTGTGCGCCTCGATGATACGAACAACTCTCATGTTGATCACTTATTTTGGCCATCTTGAATACTTTTCGAGGTCATCTTTATCTTCCAGTCGGACTCGGTCTTCCAGTAGACTGGATTATCCGAGTCTCGTAGTGAATTTGTAGGCTATATATTATCTCTGATGATGATGACTCCAAAATCAAAGTTTACCGTCTTGATGATATGCACAACTTCTGTATTGAACACTTCTTCATCCAAGGTCATTTTGATAAACTTTCGAGCACGTGTTCAATTTCACTCGGACTTGAGCTCATCCACTCGGATATTAGATACTTTCACTCGGATCGTCCAATTGGACTTTTTCACTCGGAAGACAATCTTTCACTCGGATGACTATATTTCCACTCGGATGACTATATTTTCACTCGGAAGGCACTATCTTATTCAATCGGCAAGTTTTCGTCCCGATGGTAATCTTTTCACTCGGAATATTTTCACCTGGACGACAATTTCACTCGGATGATCATATTTTCACTCGGATGACTATATTTCCACTTAGATAATAATAAGTTCATCCGGTCAGCAAACTTTCACTCGACCGGGAAATTTTCACTCGACCGTCAACTTTCACTCGGATGGTAAACTTTTTACTCAGATTTCCGACTGAAAACATAGCCCGATCTTGATTTGTCTCTCCAGGCCTCATACGATCTTGGATTGAGACGAATTATATATGAAAATCGATCGGCTCGACGAGACGAAACGTTTCCGTGTTGAAGGTTTTTCGATTCAAGGCCGTCTTGATGGCCGAATTACTCGCGCAACCTATCAGACAAGTGTCTGGCACCTCGCGCCATATTTCCGTTGAGGTTCAGTCTGCAGTATATTGCCTCTAACTTTTGCATATGAACTCGGATTGAGATGATTTATATATCAAAATCGATTGCCTCAACGAGACGAAGACAATTCCTTAAGAGTGCTCCTTCATCCGAGGTCATCTTGAAGACGTGATTGGCCAAAAACCACTCGGAACATTGAATTATGCCACTCGGAGTGTAGTTTCGGTCCGTAAGATAAAGTAGAATGAATATAACCGAAACATCAAAGTGGTTCCACTCGGTGACATGAATATTTTATGCTGAAAACTTGTTCACTCGAGACCATCTTCATTGCAATCTGTATCTTGCCAAAATCAGGTGTCAACACGGAGTTTCTAGATCTTGATGCTAAATTTGAAAAAAGTGGGATTGAAGAGATCAAAACTCTAGATGTTAATGAACCTACTATTTTGGATTTCAAGGGATTTAATTATGATAATTTCTCTTTGATAGATTGTATTTCCTTGTTGCAATCCGTGCTAAATTCTCCTCATGCTTATAGCCAAAATAAAGCGTTTACTAAACATATCGTTGATGCTTTGATGCAATCTTATGAAGAAAAACTTGAGTTGGAAGTTTCTATCCCTAGAAAACTTTATGATGAGTGGGAAAAAACTATTAGAATTAAAATTAAAGACCATGAATGCTATGCTTTGTGTGATTTGGGTGCTAGTGTTTCCACGATTCCAAAGACTTTGTGTGATTTGTTAGGTTTCCGTGATTTTGATGATTGCTCTCTAAACTTGCACGTTGCGGATTCCACTATTAAGAAACCTATGGGAAGAATTAATGATGTTCTTATTGTTGCAAATAGGAATTATGTGCCCGTAGATTTTATCGTTTTTGACATAGATTGCAATCCTTCATGTCCTATTATTCTTGGTAGACCTTTCCTTAGAACGATTGGTGCAATTATTGATATGAAGGAAGGAAATATTAGATTCCAATTTCCGTTAAGGAAAGGCATGGAACACTTTCCTAGAAAGAAAATTAAATTACCTTATGAATCTATTATGAGAGCCACTTATGTATTTCCTACCAAAGATGGCAATACCTAGATCTATCCTTACTTTTATGCCTAGCTAGGGGCGTTAAACGATAGCGCTTGTTCGGAGGCAACCCAATTTTATTTTTATTCCTTGCTTTTTGCTCCTGTTTAGTAATAAATAATTTATCTAGCCTCTGTTTTGGTTTTATTTTTTGTGTTTAATTAGTGTTTGTGCCAAGTAGAACTGTTGGGAAGACTTGAGGAAAGTCTTGTTAATCTTGCTGTAAAAAACAAAAACTTTAGCGCTCACGAGAACTGCTGTCATTTTTATTTGGAAAGTGATATTAAGTTAATTCTTTTTGCAGATGATTAATAGATAAATTCCTAACGTCCAGAAATTTATTTTAGAATTTTTGGGGTTCCAGATCTTGAGCTAGCTACAGATTACTACAGACTGTTCTGTTTTTGACAGATTCTGTTTTTCGTGTGTTGTTTGCTTATTTTGATAAATCTATGGCTAGTAAAATAGTTCATAAACCATAGAGAAGTTGGAATACAGTAGGTTTAACACCAATATAAATAAAGAATGAGTTCATTACAGTACCTTGAAGTGGTCTTTTGTTTTCTTTCGCTAACGGAGCTCACGAGATTTTCTACTTTAAGTTTTGTGTTGTGAAGTTTTCAAGTTTTGGGTAAAGATTTGATGGATTATGGAACAAGGAGTGGCAAGAGCCTAAGCTTGGGGATGCCCATGGCATCCCCAAGATAATCTAAGGACACCTAAAAGCCAAAGCCTGGGGATGCCCCGGAAGGCATCCCCTCTTTTGTCTACTTCTATCGGTAACTTTACTTGGAGCTATATTTTTATTCACCACATGATATGTGTTTTGCTTGGAGCGTCTTGTATTATTTGAGTCTTTATTTTTTATTTTACCACAATTATCCTTGCTGTACACACCTTTTGAGAGAGACACACATGATTCGGAAATTGTTAGAATACTCTATGTGCTTCACTTATATCTTTTGAGTTATATAGTTCTGCTCTAGTGCTTCACTTATATCTTTTAGAGCACGATGGTGGATTTGTTTTATAGAAACTATTGATCTCTCATGCTTCACTTAGATTATTTTGAGAGTCTTAAATAGCATGGTAATTTGCTTAAATAATCCTAATATGCTAGGTATATAAGATTAATAATAAAATTCTCTTAGGAGTGTGTTGAATACTATGAGAAGTTTGATGCTTGATAATTGTTTTGAGATATGGAGATGGTGATATTAAAGATGTGCTAGTTGAGTAGTTGTGAATTTGAGAAATACTTGTGTTAAAGTTTGTGATTCCCGTAGCATGCACGTATGGTGAACCGTTATGTGATGAAGTCGGAGCATGATTTATTTTTTGATTGTCTTCCTTATGAGTGGCGGTCGGGGACGAGCGATGGTCTTTTCCTACCAATCTATCCCCCTAGGAGCATGCACGTAATACCTTGCTTTGATAACTTGCAGATCTTTGCAATAAGTATATGAGTTCTTTATGACTAATGTTGAGTCCATGGATCATACACACTCTCACCCTTCCACCATTGCTAGCCTCTCAAATACCGCGCACCTTTCGCCAGTATCATACACCCACCATATACCTTCCTCCAAACAGCCACCATACCTACCTATTATGGCATTTCCATAGCCATTCCGAGATATATTGCCATGCAACTTTCCACCGTTTCGTTATTATGACACACTTCATCATTGTCATATTGCTTTGCATGATCATGTAGTTGACATCGTATTTGTGGCAAAGCCACCATTCATAATTTTTCATACATGTCACTCTTGATTCATTGCATATCCCGGTACACCGCCAGAGGCATTCACATAGAGTCATATTTTGTTCTAGCTATCGAGTTGTAATTGTTGAGCTGTAAGAAAATAAAAGTGTGATGATCATCATTATTAGAGCATTGTCCCAGTGAGGAAAGGATGATGGAGACTATGATTCCCCCACAAGTCGGGATGAGACCCCGGACGAAAAAAGAGGCCATAAAAAAGAGAAAAGGCCCAAATAAAAAAATGAGAGAAAAAGAGAGAAGGGACAATGCTACTATCCTTTTACCACACTTGTGCTTCAAAGTAGCACCTATTGGAAATATGCCCTAGAGGCAATAATAAAAGCATTATTATTATATTTCCTTGTTCATGATAATTGTCTTTTATTCATGCTATAATTGTGTTATCCGGAAATCGTAATACATGTGTGAATTCATAGACACCAACATGTCCCTAGTAAGCCTCTAGTTGACTAGCTCGTTGATCAACAGATAGTCATGGTTTCCTGACTATGGACATTGGATGTCATTGATAACGAGATCACATCATTAGGAGAATGATGTGATGGACAAGACCCAATCCTAAACATAGCACAAGATCGTATAGTTTGTTTGCTAGAGTTTTTCCAATGTCAAGTATCTTTTCCTTAGACCATGAGATCGTGTAACTCCCGGATATCGTAGGAATGCTTTGGGTGTACCAAACGTCACAACGTAACAGGGTGACTATAAAGGTATACTACGGGTATCTCCGAAAGTGTCTGTTGGGTTGACACGGATCAAGACTGGGATTTGTCACTCCGTATGACGGAGAGGTATCTCTGGGCCCACTCGGTAATGCATCATCATAATGAGCTCAAAGTGACCAAGTGTCTGGTCACGGGATCATGCATTACGGTACGAGTAAAGTGACTTGCCGGTAACGAGACTGAACGAGGTATTAGGATACCGACGATCGAATCTCGGGCAAGTAACGTAGCGATTGACAAAGGGAATTGTATACGGGGTTGCTTGAATCCTCGACATCGTGGTTCATCCGATGAGATCATCGAGGAGCATGTGGGAGCCAACATGGGTATCCAGATACCGCTGTTGGTTATTGACCGGAGAGCCGTCTCAGTCATGTCTACATGTCTCCCGAACCCGTAGGGTCTACACACTTAAGGTTCGGTGACGCTAGGGTTGTAGAGATATGAATATGCAGTAAACCGAAAGTTGTTCGGAGTCCCGGATGAGATCCCGGACGTCACGAGGAGTTCCGGAATGGTCCGGAGGTGAAGAATTATATAAAGGAAGTGCAGTTTCGGCCATCGGGAGAGTTTCGGGGGTCAGCGGTATTGTACCGGGGCCACCGGAAGGGTCCCGGGGGTCCACCGGGTGGGGCCACCCATCCCGAAGGGGCCCATGGGCTGAAGTGGGGAGGGGAACCAGCCCGTAGTGGGCTGGTGCGCCCCCTTGGCCCACCCCCTGCGCCTAGGGTTGGAAACCTTAGGGTGGGGGGGGGGGGCGCCCCACTTGCCTTGGGGGGTACTCCACCCCCTGGCCGCCGCCCCCCTTGGGGAGCCTATATAAAGGGGGGGAGGGAGGGGCAGCCACACCCTTGACTCTTGGCGCCTCCCTCTCCCCTGCTACACCTCTCCCTCTCGCAGAAGAACGGCGAAGCCCTACTGCGGTGACTGCTGCATCCACCACCACGCCGTCGTGCTGCTGGATCTTCATCAACCTCTCCTTCCCCCTTGCTGGATCAAGAAGGAGGAGACGTCACGCTGACCGTACGTGTGTTGAACTCGGAGGTGCCGTCCGTTCGACGCTAGGATCTCCGGTGATTTGGATCACGTCTAGTACGACTCCCTCATCCCCGTTCTCTTGAACGCTTCCGCTCGCGATCTACAAAGGTATGTAGATGCAATCCGATCACTCGTTGCTATATGAACTCATAGATGGATCTTGGTGAAACCGTAAGAAAATTTTTGTTTTCTACAACGTTCCCGAACAGTGATATCAGAGCCAGGTTTATGCGTAATTCTCTTTGCACGAGTAGAACACAATTTGTTGTGGGCGTAGATGTTGTCAACTTTCTTGCCGCTACTAGTCTTATTTTGCTTCAACGGTATTGTGGGATGAAGCGACCCGGACCAACCTTACACGTACGCTTACGTGAGACCGGTTCCACCGACTAACATGCACTAGTTGCATAAGGTGGCTGGCGGGTGTCTGTCTCTCCCACTTTAGTTGGAGCGGATTCGATGAAAAGGGTCCTTATGAAGGGTAAATAGAAGTTGACAAATCACGTTGTGGCTTTCACGTAGGTAAGAAAACGTTCTTGCTAGAACCCTATTGCAGCCACGTAAAACTTGCAACAACAATTAAAGGACGTCTAACTTGTTTTTGCAGCAAGTGTTCTGTGATGTGATATGGCCAAAGTTGTGATGAATGATGAATGATATATATGTGATGTATGAGATCATGTTCTTGTAATAGGAATCACGACTTGCATGTCGATGAGTATGACAACCGGCAGGAGCCATAGGAGTTGTCTTTATTTTTTGTACGACCTGCGTGTCATTGAGAAACGCCATGTAAATTACTTTACTTTATTGCTAAACGTGTTAGCCATAGTAGTAGAAGTAATAGTTGGCGAGCAACTTCATGGAGACATGATGATGGAGATCATGGTGTCATGCCGGTGACAAGATGATCATGGAGCCCCAAGATGGAGATCAAAGGAGCTATGCGATATTGGCCATATCATGTCACTATTATTATTTGATTGCATGTGATGTTTATCATGTTTTTACATCTTGTTTACTTAGAACGACGGTAGTAAATAAGATGATCCCTCATAATAATTTCAAGAAATCATTCCCCCTAACTATGCACCGTTGCGACAGTTCGTTGTTTCGAAGCACCACGTGATGATCGGGTGTGATAGATTCCAACGTTCACATACAACGGGTGTAAGACAGATTTACACATGCAAACACTTAGGTTGACTTGACGAGCCTAGCATGTACAGACATGGCCTCGGAACACAGAAGACCGAAAGGTCGAGCATGAGTCGTATAGAAGGTACGATCAACATGAAGATGTTCACCGACGTTGACTAGTCCGTCTCATGTGATGATCGGACACGACCTAGTTAACTCGGATCATGTTATACTTAGATGACTGGAGGGATGTCTATCTGAGTGGGAGTTCATTTAATAATTTGATTAGATGAAGTTAATTATCATGAACTTAGTCTAAAACCTTTACAACATATCTTGTAGATCAAATGGCCAACGTTGTCCTCAACTTCAACGCGTTCCTAGAGAAAACCAAGCTGAAAGACGATGGCAGCAACTATACAGACTGGGTCCGGAACCTGAGGATCATCCTCATAGCTGCCAAGAAAGATTATGTCCTACAAGCACCGCTAGGTGAAGCACCTGTTCTCCCTGCAGAACAAGACGTTATGAACGCTTGGCAGACACGTTCCGATGATTACTCCCTCGTTCAATGCGGCATGCTTTACAGCTTAGAACCGGGGCTCCAAAAGCGTTTTGAGAGACACGGAGCATATGAGATGTTCGAAGAGCTGAAAATGGTTTTTCAAGCTCATGCCCGGGTCGAGAGATATGAAGTCTCCGACAAGTTGTTCAGCTGTAAGATGGAGGAAAACAGTTCTGTCAGTGAGCACATACTCACTATGTCTGGGTTACATAACCGCTTGACTCATCTGGGAGTTAATCTCCCGGATGACACGGTCATTGCAGAATCCTTCAGTCGCTTCCACCGAGCTACACGAGCTTTGTGATGAACTTCAATATGCAGGGGATGGAAAAGACCATTCCTGAAGTATTTGCTATGCTGAAATCAGCAGAGGTAGAAGTCAAAAAGGAACATCAAGTGTTGATGGTGAATAAAACCACTAAGTTCAAGAAAGGCAAGGGTAAGAAGAACTTCAAGAAGGACGGCAAGGGAGTTGCCGCGCCCGGTAAGCAAGCTGCCGGGAAGAAGCCAAAGAATGGACCCAAGCTCGAGACTGAGTGTTTTTATTGCAAGGGAAGTGGTCACTGGAAGCAGAATTGCCCCAAATACTTAGCGGACAAGAAGGCCGGCATCACGAAAGGTATATGTGATATACATGTAATTGATGTGTACCTTACCAGTACTCGTAGTAGCTCCTGGGTATTTGATACCGGTGCAGTTGCTCACATTTGTAACTCAAAGCAGGAGCTGCGGAATAAGCGGAGACTGGCGAAGGACGAGGTGACGATGCGCGTCGGGAATGGTTCCAAGGTCGATGTGATCACCGTCGGCACGCTACCTCTACATTTACCTACGGGGTTAGTTTTAAACCTCAATAATTGTTATTTAGTGCCATCTTTGAGCATGAACATTGTATCAGGATCTCGTTTAATTCGAGATGGCTACTTATTTAAATCCGAGAATAATGGTTGTTCTATTTATATGAGAGATATGTTTTATGGTCATGCTCCAATGGTGAATGGTTTATTCTTAATGAATCTCGAGCATAATGCTACACATATTCATAGTGTGAATACCAAAAGATGTAAAGTTGATAATGATAGTCCCACATACTTGTGGCACTGCCGCCTTGGTCACATATGTGTCAAACACATGAAGAAGCTCCATGCAGATGGACTTTTAGAGTCTCTTGATTACGAATCATTTGACACGTGCGAACCATGCCTCATGGGTAAAATGACCAAGACTCCGTTCTCAGGAATAATGGAGCGAGCAACCAACTTATTGGAAATCATACATACTGATGTGTGCGGTCCAATGAGTGTTGAAGCTCGCGGTGGCTATCGTTATGTTCTCACCCTCACTGATGACTTGAGTAGATATGGGTATGTCTATTTAATGAAACACAAGTCTGAGACCTTTGAAAAGTTCAAGGAATCTCAGAGTGAGGTTGAGAATCAACGTGACAGGAAAATCAAGTTCTTGCGATCAGATTGTGGGGGAGAATACTTGAGTCACGAATTTGGCACACACTTAAGAAAATGTGGAATAGTTTCACAACTCACGCCGCTTGGAACACCTCAGCGTAATGGTGTGTCTGAACGTCGTAATCGAACTCTATTAGATATTGTGAGATCTATGATGTCTCTTACCGATTTACCGCTATCATTTTGGGGCTATGCTTTAGAGACTGCCGCATTCACTTTAAATAGGGATCCGTCGAAATCCGTTGAGACGACACCGTATGAATTATGGTTTGGGAAGAAACCTAAGCTGTCGTTTCTAAAAGTTTGGGGATGCGATGCTTATGTCAAGAAACTTCAACCTGAAAAGCTCGAACACAAGTCGGAAAAATGCGTCTTCATAGGATACCCTAAAGAAACTATTGGGTATACCTTCTACCTCAGATCCGAAGGCAAGATCTTTGTTGCCAAGAATGGATCCTTTCTAGAGAAAGAGTTTCTCTCGAAAGAAGTAAGTGGGAGGAAAGTAGAACTTGATGAAGTATTACCTCTTGAACCGGAAAGTGGCGCAACTCAAGAAAATGTTCCTGAGGTGCCTGCACCGACTAGAGAGGAAGTTAATGATGATGATCATGAAACTTCAGATCAAGTTGCTACTGAACTTCGTAGGTCCACAAGGACACGTTCCGCACCAGAGTGGTACAACAACCCTGTCTTGGAAATCATGTTGTTAGACAACGGTGAACCTTCGAACTATGAAGAAGCGATGGCGGGCCCGGATTCTGATAAATGGCTGGAAGCCATGAAATCCGAGATAGGATCCATGTATGAAAATGAAGTATGGACTTTGACTGACTTGCCAGATGATCGGCGAGCCATAGAAAATAAATGGATCTTTAAGAAGAAGACAGACGCGGATGGTAATGTGACCATCTATAAAGCTAGGCTTGTCGCTAAGGGTTATCGACAAGTTCAAGGGGTTGACTACGATGAGACTTTCTCACCCGTAGCGAAGCTGAAGTCCATCCGAATCATGTTAGCAATTGCCGCATTCTATGATTATGAGATATGGCAAATGGACGTCAAAACGGCATTCCTTAATGGTTTCCTTAAGGAAGAATTGTATATGATGCAGCTGGAAGGTTTTGTCGATCCTAAGAATGCTGACAAGGTGTGCAAGCTCCAACGCTCGATTTATGGGTTGGTGCAAGCATCTCGGAGTTGGAACATTCGCTTTGATGAGATGATCAAAGCGTTTGGGTTTACGCAGACTTATGGAGAAGCCTGCGTCTACAAGAAAGTGAGTGGGAGCTCTGTAGCATTTCTCATATTATATGTAGATGACATACTTTTGATGGGAAATGATATAGAACTTTTGGACAGCATTAAGGCCTACTTGAATAAGAGTTTTTCAATGAAGGACCTTGGAGAAGCTGCTTATATATTAGGCATCAAGATCTATAGAGATAGATCAAGACGCCTCATAGGTCTTTCACAAAGCACATACCTTGATAAGATATTGAAGAAGTTCAATATGGATCAGTCTAAGAAGGGGTTCTTGCCTGTGTTGCAAGGTGTGAAATTGAGCTCAGCTCAATGTCCGACCACGGCAGAAGATATAGAAGAGATGAGTGTCATCCCCTATGCCTCAGCCATAGGGTCTATTATGTATGCCATGTTGTGTACCAGACCTGATGTAAACCTTGCCGTAAGTTTGGTAGGAAGGTACCAAAGTAATCCCGGCAAGGAACACTGGACAGCGGTCAAGAATATCCTGAAGTACCTGAAAAAGGACTAAGGAAATGTTTCTCGTTTATGGAGGTGACGAAGAGCTCGTCGTAAAGGGTTATGTTGATGCTAGCTTCGACACAGATCTGGATGACTCTAAATCACAAACCGGATATGTGTATATTTTGAATGGTGGGGCAGTAAGCTGGTGCAGTTGCAAGCAGAGCGTCGTGGCGGGATCTACATGTGAAGCGGAGTACATGGCAGCCTCGGAGGCAGCGCATGAACCAATTTGGGTGAAGGAGTTCATCACCGACCTAGGAGTCATACCCAATGCGTCGGGGCCGATCAAATTCTTTTGTGACAACACTGGAGCTATTGCACTTGCCAAGGAGCCCAGGTTTCACAAGAAGACCAGGCACATCAAGCGTCGCTTCAACTCCATTCGTGAAAATGTTCAAGATGGAGACATAGATATTTGTAAAGTACATATGCACCCGAATGTAGCAGATCCGTTGACTAAACCTCTCCCTAGAGCAAAACATGATTAACACCAGAATTCCATGGGTGTTCGATTCATCACAATGTAACTAGATTATTGACTCTAGTACAAGTGGGAGACTGTTGGAAATATGCCCTAGAGGCAATAATAAAAGCATTATTATTATATTTCCTTGTTCATGATAATTGTCTTTTATTCATGCTATAATTGTGTTATCCGAAAATCGTAATACATGTGTGAATTCATAGACACCAACATGTCCCTAGTAAGCCTCTAGTTGACTAGTTCGTTGATCAACAGATAGTCATGGTTTCCTGACTATGGACATTGGATGTCATTGATAACGAGATCACATCATTAGGAGAATGATGTGATGGACAAGACCCAATCCTAAACATAGCACAAGATCGTATAGTTCGTTTGCTAGAGTTTTTCCAATGTCAAGTATCTTTTCCTTAGACCATGAGATCGTGTAACTCCTGGATACCGTAGGAATGCTTTGGGTGTGCCAAACGTCACAACGTAACTGGGTGACTATAAAGGTATACTACGGGTATCTCCGAAAGTGTCTGTTGGGTTGACACGGCTCAAGACTAGGATTTGTCACTCCGTATGACGGAGAGGTATCTCTGGGCCCACTCGGTAATGCATCATCATAATGAGCTCAAAGTGACCAAGTGTCTGGTCACGGGATCATGCATTACGGTACGAGTAAAGTGACTTGCCGGTAACGAGACTGAACGAGGTATTAGGATACCGACGATCGAATCTCGGGCAAGTAACGTACCGATTGACAAAGGGAATTGTATACGGGGTTGCTTGAATCCTCGACATCGTGGTTCATCCAATGAGATCATCGAGGAGCATGTGGGAGCCAACAGGGGTATCCAGATCCCGCTGTTGGTTATTGACCGGAGAGCCATCTCGGTCATGTCTACATGTCTCCCGGACCCGTAGGGTCTACACACTTAAGGTTCGGTGACACTAGGGTTGTAGAGATATGAATATGCAGTAAACCGAAAGTTGTTCAGAGTCCCGGATGAGATCCCGGACATCACGAGGAGTTCCGGAATGGTCCGGAGGTGAAGAATTATATATAGGAAGTGCAGTTTCGGCCATCGGGAGAGTTTCGGGGGTCACCGGTATTGTACCGGGACCACCGGAAGGGTCCCGGGGGTCCACCGGGTGGGACCACCCATCCCGGAGGGCCCCATGGGCTGAAGTGGGGAGGGGAACCAGCCCATAGTGGGCTGGTGCGCCCCCCTTGGCCCACCCCCTGCGCCTAGGGTTGGAAACCCTAGGGTGGGGGGCGCCCCACTTGCCTTGGGCGGTACTCCACCCCTCTAGCCGCCGCCCCCTTGGGAGATTCAATCTCCAAGGGCCGGCGCCCCCTTGGGGAGCCTATATAAAGGGGCGGGGGGAGGGAGGGGCAGCCGCACCCTTGACTCTTGGCGCCTCCCTCTCCCCTGCTACACCTCTCCCTCTCGCAGAAGAACGGCGAAGCCCTGCTGCGGTGACTGCTGCATCCACCACCACGCCGTCGTGCTGCTGGATCTTCATCAACCTCTCCTTCCCCCTTGCTGGATCAAGAAGGAAGAGACGTCATGCTGACCGTACGTGTGTTGAACGTGTAGGCGCCGTCCGTTCGGCGCCAGGATCTCCGGTGATTTGGATCACGTCGAGTACGACTCCCTCATCCCCGTTCTCTTGAACGCTTCCGCTCGCGATCTACAAAGGTATGTAGATGCAATCCGATCACTCGTTGCTAGATGAACTCATCGATGGATCTTGGTGAAACCGTAGGAAATTTTTTGTTTTCTACAATGTTCCCCAACAGCACCATGATCTTCATGATAGAGAGTCTCCTATGTTGTCACTTTCATATACTAGTGGGAATTTTTCATTATAGAACTTGGCCTGTATATTCCAATGATGGGCTTCCTCAAATTACCCTAGGTCTTCGTGAGCAAGAAAGTTGGATGCACACCCACTTAGTTTCTTTTTGAGCTTTCATATACTTATAGCTCTAGTGCATCCGTTGCATGGCAATCCCTACTCACTCACATTGATATCTATTAATGGGCATCTCCATAGCCCGTTGATACGCCTAGTTGATGTGAGACTATCTTCTCCCTTTTTGTATTCTCCACAACCACCATTCTATTCCACCTATAGTGCTATATCCATGGCTCATGCTCATGTATTGTGTGAAGATTGAAAAAGTTTAAGAATGTCAAAAGTATGAAACAATTGCTTGGCTTGTCATCGGGGTTGTGCATGATTTAAATACTTTGTGTGGTGAAGATAGAGCATAGCCAGACTATATGATTTTGTAGGGATAACTTTCTTTGGCCATGTTATTTTGAGAAGACATAATTGCTTAGTTAGTATGCTTGAAGTATTATTATTTCTATGTCAATATTGAACTTTTGTATTGAATCTTTTGGATGTGAATATTCATACCACAATTAAGAAGAATTACATTGAACTTATGCCAAGTAGCATTCCACATCAAAAAAATCTGTTTTTTTATCATTTACCTACTCGAGGACGAGCAGGAATTAAGCTTGGGGATGCTTGATACGTCTCCAACGTATCTATAATTTTTGATTGCTCCATGCTATATTATCTACTGTTTTGGACATTATTGGGCTTTATTATCCACTTTTATATTATGTTTGGGACTAACCTATTAACCGGAGGCCCGGCCCAGAATTTTTGTTTTTTGCCTATTTTAGGTTTTCGAAGAAAAGGAATATCAAACAGAGTCCAAACGGAATGAAACCTTTGGGAATGTGATTTTCTCACCGAACAAGACCCAGGAGACATGGACCCTACGTCAAGCAACCAACAGGGAGGCCGCGAGGTAGGGGGGCGCGCCTACCCCCCCCAGGCGCACCCTCCACCCTCGTGGGCCCCCTGTTGCTCCACCGACATACTTCTTCCTCCTATATATACCTACGTACCCCCAAACGATCAGATACGGAGCCAAAAACCCTAATTCCACCGCCGTAACTTTCTGTATCCACGAGATCCCATCTTGGGGCCTATTCCGGAGCTCCGCCAGAGGGGGCATCGATCACGGAGGGCTTCTACATCAACACCATAGCCTCTCCGATGAAGTGTGAGTAGTTTACCTCAGACCTTCGGGACCATAGTTATTAGGTAGATGGCTTCTTCTCTCTTTTTGGATCTCAATACAAAGTTCTCCCCCTTCTTGTGGAGATCTATTCGATGTAATCTTCTTTTCGCGGTGTGTTTGTTGAGACCGATGAATTGTGGGTTTATGATCAAGTTTATCTATGAACAATATTTGAATCTCCTCTGAATTCTTTTATGTATGATTGGTTGTCTTTGCAAGTCTCTTCGAATTATCAATTTGGTTTGGCCTACTAGATTGATCTTTCTTGCAATGGGAGAAGTGCTTAGCTTTGGGTTCAATCTTGCGATGTCCTTTCCCAGTGACAGTAGGGGCAGCAAGGCACGTATTGTATTGTTTCCATTGAGGATAACAAGATGGGGTTTTCATCATATTGCATGAGTTTATCCCTCTACATCATGTCATCTTGCTTAAGGCGTTACTCTGTTCTTTTGAACTTAATACTCTAGATGCATGCTGGACAGCGGTCGATGTGTGGAGTAATAGTAGTAGATGCAGGCAGGAGTCGGTCTACTGGTCTCGGACGTGATGCCTATATACATGATCATACCTAGATATTCTCATAACTATGCTCAATTCTGTCAATTTCTTAACAGTAATTTGTTCACCCACCGTAAAATACTTATGCTCTCGAGAGAAGCCACTAGTGAAACCTATGGCGCCCGGTCTATCTTCATCATATTAATCTTCCAATACTTTGTTATTTTCATTGCCTTTTATTTTACTTTGCATCTTTATCATAAAAATACCAAAAATATTATCTTATCATATCTATCAGATCTCACTCTCGTAAGTGACCGTGTAGGGATTGACAACCCCTTATCGCATTGGTTGCGAGGATTTATTTGTTTTGTGTAGGTGCAAGGGACTGGCGCGTAGCGTCCTACTGGATTGATACCTTGGTTCTCAAAAACTGAGGGAAATACTTACGCTACTCTGCTGCATCACCCTTTCCTCTTCAAGGGAAAAGCAACACAAGTGCTCAAGAGGTAGCAGGTACTCAGAGAGAACACTTATATCTTGTTAATTTAGTGAGAGATCATCTTGTAATGCTACCGTCAATCAAAGCAAGATAAGATGCATAAAAGATAAAAATCACATGCAATCAATATAAGTGATGTGATATGGCCATCATCTTCTTGTGCTTGTGATCTCCATCTCCGAAGCACCGTCATGATCGCCATCATCACCGGTGCGACACCTTGATCTCCATCATAGCATCGTTGTCGTCTCGCCTACTTATGCTTCTACGACTATCGCTACCGCTTAGTGATAAAGTAAAGCATTACATGGCGTTTGCATTGCTTACAATAAAGCGACAACCATATGGCTCCGGCCAGTTGCCGATAACTCGGTTACAAAACATGATCATCTCATACAATAACATTTAGCTTCATGCCTTGACCATATCACATCACAACATGCCCTGCAAAAAACAAGTTAGACGTCCTCTACTTTGTTGTTGCAAGTTTTACGTGGCTGCTACGGGCTGATCAAGAACCGTTCTTACCTACGCATCAAAACCACAACGATAGTTTGTCAAGTTAGTGTTGTTTTAACCTTCTCAAGGACCGGGCGTAGCCACACTCGATTCAACTAAAGTTGGAGAAACTGACACCCGCTAGTCAGCTGTGTGCATAGCACGGTGGTAAAACCAGTCTCGCGTAAGCGTACGTGTAATGTCGGTCCGGGCCGCTTCATCCAACAATACCGCTGAACCAAAGTGTGAGATGCTGGTAAGCAGTATGACTTATATCGCCCACAACTCACTTGTGTTCTACTCGTGCATATTACATCAACACATAAAACCTGGCTCGGATGCCACTGTTGGGGAACGTAGTAATTTCAAAAAAAAAATCCTACGCACATGTAGGATGATGGTGATGCATAACAATGAGAGGGGAGAGTGTTGTCTACATACCCTCGTAGACCATTCGCGGAAGCGTTATATCAACACGGTTGATGTAGTCGTACGTCTTCACGATCCAACCGATCCAAGTACCGAAAGCACGGCACCTCCGAGTTCTGCACACGTTCGGCTCGGTGACGTCCTCGCCTTCTCGATCCAGCAAGAGGGGCGAAGTAGTAGATGAGTTCCGGCAGCACGACGGTGTGGTGATGGTGTTGGTGAAGAACAATCTCCGCAGGGCTTCGCCTAAGCACTACGAAAACTATGACGGAGGATAAACTAGAGGGGACGGGGTTGCTGGCACACGGCTTGGTGTTTCTTTATGTGTCTTGGGTGCTAGCCCTACCCCTCTATTTATATGTTGAGCCTTGGGGTCGAAACTTGGAGTAAAAGCCTCCACAAAGTCGGTTTCACCCGAAAGGCAAGAGTCCTTTTCGGACTCCAGGGCCAGACGCCAGGGTTCCCGGCGTCTGGACCTAGACGCCAGGGACCCTAGCGTCTGGCCCCTGGACTCCGCAAAACTTCCTTTTGCGCTTTCCAAAAACCTTGTGGGCTTTCCCCTTTGGCCCAAATAAAGTGTTCTCGTACCCAAACATTTCGGGGAACATCCGGAACCCCTTCCGACGAATTCCGAAACCCTTCCGGAGTCCAAACACTATTATCCCATATATCAATCTTTATCTCCGAACCATTTCTGAGTTCCTCGTCATGTCCGTGATCTTATCCGGAACTCCAAACAACATTCGGTCACCAACATGCATAACTCATAGTACTATATCGTCAACGAACGTTAAGCGTGCGGACCCTACGGGTTCGAGAACTATGTAGACATGACCGAGACACCTCTCTGGTCAATAACCAATAGCGGGACCTGGATGCCCATATTGGCTCCTACATATTCTATGAAGATCTTTATCGGTGAGACCGCATAACAACATGCGTTGTTCCCTTTGTCATCGGCATGTTACTTGCCCGAGATTCGATCGTCGGTATCTCAATACCTAGTTCAATCTCATTACCGGCGAGTCTCTTTACTCGTTCTGTAATGCATCATCCCGCAACTAACTCATTAGTTGCAATGTGATACGTCTCCAACGTATCTATAATTTTTGATTACTCCATGCTACATTATCTACTGTTTTGGATGTTTATGGGCTTTATTATACACTTTTATATCATTTTTTGGGACTAACCTATTAACCCAGAGCCCAGTGCCAGTTTATGTTTTTACCTTGTTTTAGGGTTTCGAAGAAAAGGAAAATCAAACGGATTCCAATTGACCTGAAACTTCACAGAACTCATTTTTGGAAGGAAAGAAGCCCAGAAGACTTGAAGTGCACGTAAGGGAAGCTTTGAGGAGGCCACGAGGTAGGGGGCGCGTCCTCCACCCTCGTGCCCCCCCTGACGTATTTCTTCCACCTATATATCTCCATATACCCTAAAAACATCCGTGAGCACAATTGATCGGGAGTTCCGCCACCAGAAGCCTCCGTAGCCACCGAAAGCCAATCTAGACCCGTTCCGGCACCCTGCCGGAGGGGGAATCCTTCTTTGGTGGCCATCTTCATCATCCCGATGCTCTCCATGACGAGGAGGGAGTAGTTCTCCCTCGGGGCTGAGGGTATGTACCAGTAGCTATGTGTTTGATCTCTCTCTCTCTCTCTCTCTCTCTCTCTCGTGTTCTTGAGGTGATACGATCTTGATGTATCGCGAGCTTTGCTATTATATTTGGATCCTATGATGTTTCTTCCCCCCTCTACTCTCTTGTAATGGATTGAGTTTCCCCTTTGAAGTTATCTTATCAGATTGAGTCTTTAAAGATTTGAGAACACTTGATGTATGACTTCCCGTGTGTATCCGTGGTGACAATGGGATACCACGTGATACACTTGATGTATGTTTTGGTGATCAACTTGCGGGTTCCGCCCATGAACCTATGCATAGGGGTTGGCACACATTTTCGTCGTGATTCTCCGATAGGAACTTTGGGGCACTCTTTGAGGTCCTATGTGTTGGTTGAATAGATGAATTTGAGATTATGTGATGCATATCGTATAATCATACCCACGGATACTTGAGGTGACATTGGAGTATCTAGGTGACATTAGGGTTTTGGTTGATTTGTGTCTTAAGGTGTTATTCTAGTACGAACTCTAGGGCTGCTTGTGACACTTATAGGAATAGCCCAACGGATTGATTTGAAAGAATAACTTTGAGGTGGTTTCGTACCCTACCATAATATCTTCGTTTGTTCTCCGCTATTAGTGACTTTGGAGTGACTCTTTGTTACATGTTGAGGGATAGTTATGTGATCCAATTATGTTATCATTGTTGAGGGAACTTAAACTAGCGAAAGTATGAATCTACCGTTTACACACACTTTTATCATTAGTTACCTTGCTGTTTTTATATTTTCAGATTACAAAAACTATTATCTACCATCCATATACCACTTGTATCACCATCTCTTCGCCGAACTAGTGCACCTATACAATTTACCATTGTATTGGGTGTGTTGGGGACACAAGAGACTCTTTGTTATTTGGTTGCAGGGTTGCTTGAGAGAGACCATCTTCATCCTACGCCTCCTACAGATTGATAAACCTTAGGTCATCCACTTGAGGGAAATTTGCTACTGTCCTACAAGCCTCTACACTTGGAGGACCAACAACGTCTATAAGAAGAAGGTTGTGTAGTAGACATCAAGCTCTTTTCTGGCGCCGTTGCCAGGGAGGTGAGTGTGTGAAGGTATATCTTTAGATCTTGCAATCGAGTCTTTTAGTTTCTTGTTTTAGCACTAGTTTAGTTTATAAAAGAAAATTACAAAAATATGGAATTGAGTTTGTCTCATACGCTTCATCTTTTTAATATCTTTCGTGAGTATGATGGAAAGGAAAATTGTGCTCAAGTGCTAGAGGAAGAAGTCTATAAAATGTTTGGCACTAAATCTTTGAATGATGAGCATGATTGCAATGTTGTTAGTACGAATTCTTTGAATATCCATGATACTAATGATGATTGCACTAGTTATGATGTCTCCTATAAACATGTCAATTTTTATGGAGTACATTGGGTTTGTAAGTACACACCAAATAGGGAAGATAGATATTGCAAGAGGCATAAGTACTTAGAAACTAAATTGTTGCAAGAAAGGCTAGATGAATGTGCTGAAAATTTAAATTATCTTGGCCATACTTGTGAGCTTTGCAATGAACATGATCATTTCAATACTCAATGCAAATTGTTTCATGATCGTATCGTGTCCAAAAATTGTGATGACTTGATTTCCCTTGCACATCATAATGAACTTAGTTTGCTTATGGGTTACGAAGAAATGAAACGTATAACTAATTATCTTCCAGGAGTTGCCCGTTATAAACTTCTTTGATTTGATCTAGAGGAAATTTATATGTATTTGTGGTGAATTGTATTGAAAATCCTTATATTGCCAACTACATAAAGAAAAGAAAAGAAATAGAAGATGAAGAGAATACTAATGAAAGGGAAGAGACTTCCCAATATCCTCCTATTATTTCTTATGATGAATCAGGTAACAAGGAGGAGCCTCCTATTCAACCAATCTCATTAATAAGGATCTCCAAAAAGAGGATTGAACCCACACATGATGTGGTGAAGAGGAAGAAAAGAAAAAGGAAGAGAGGTAAAAAGATATCTCCCCCAAATAATGCTGCTCTTATTACTATTGTGCCTCATGAAAATATAATCGTGGAAGATAATGATACTTCTTATGATCTTGAAAATCTTTTTGGCACTTGCTTGGAAGAATATGATAATTGCTATACTATTGGTGCTATCCATACTATTAATTATGAGAGTGATTATGCTTATGATTTGAAAAGGACCAAGCTTGGGGATGCTATGTTTGATGAAGATGATGTTTTTGAGAATATATTTGCTGAAATTAATGTTTGTCCTAAGCTTGGGGAAGCTATGATTAATGAAGATGATATTTTTAGTCTCCCAAGTTTTGATATGCAAATTTATAATGATGATAGCATGACTCCTACTTATGATGATTATTGTGATGATACTTATGCTATAAAAAGTAGTGATTATATTTATAAAACTTGCCATGATTATGATTACCCCTTTTCTGAACATTACTCTTTTAATGTGGAAACAATTTATAGTATTCGAGTTTCTTATGATACTCCCACTATTCAGAATGAGAAGAATTTTGCTTATGTGGAGAGTAATAAAATTTCTATGCTTGTAGATCATGAAAAGAATGCTTTAAGTACTGGTTATATTTTTGAATTCATTCATGATGGTACTAAAAATTATTATGATGGAGGAATATATGCTTGTATGAATTGCAATAATATCAAGTTTCCTCTCTATGTGCTTAAGGTTTTGAAGTTATGCTTATTTTGCCCTCCTATGCTAGTTGGTTATTGTTCCCACAAGTTGTTTGCTCACAAAATCCCTATGCATAGGAAGTGTGTTAGACTTAAATTTGCTAGTCATATTCTTCATGATGCTCTCTTTATGTTACAATTCTTATCCTTTATGTGAGCATCATTGTCATTATCATGCCTAGATAGGGGCATTAAACGATAACGCTTGTTGGGAGGCAACCCAACTTTATTTTTGTTCCTGTTAGTAATAAATAATTCATCTAGACTCTATTTATATGTGGTTTTATGCTTTTAATTAGTGTTTGTGCCAAGTAGAACCTTTGGGAAGACTTGGGGAAAGTCTTGTTGATCATGCTGTCAAAAACAGAAACTTTAACGCTCACGAGAATTTCTGCCATTTTTATTTGGGGAGTGATATTTAGTTAATTATTTTTTCAGATGATTAATAGATAAATTACTCACGTCCAGAAATTTATTTGAGAATTTTATGAGTTCCAGAAGTAAACGTTTGATCCAGATTACTACAGACTGTTCTGTTTTTGACACATTATATTTTTCATGTGTTGTTTACTTATTTTGATGAATCTATGGCTAGTAAAATAGTTTATAAACCATAGAGAAGTTGGAATAAAGTAGGTTTAACACCAATATAAATAAATAATTAGTTCATTACTATACCTTGAAGTTGTGATTTATTTTCTTATACTAACGGAGCTTACGAGTTTTCTGTTAAGTTTTGTGTTGTGAAGTTTTCAAGTTTTGGGTAAGGATTCGATGGACTATGGAATAAGGAGTGGCAAGAGCCTAAGCTTGGGGATGCCCAAGGCACTCCAAGGTATTCTAGGATAGCCAAGAGCCTAAGCTTGGGGATGCCCCGGAAGGCATCCCCTCTTTCGTCTTCGTTCATCGGTAACTTTACTTGGAGCTATATTTTTATTCACCACATGATATGTGTTTTGCTTGGAGCGTCGATTTATTTTGTTAAGATTTGCTTGATGTTATTTAGAACAATGTTTTTCATCTTTTATTTCAATAAAAGTGGCATCGATAGCCTTTACTATGCCTATTTTAGAAGTCCACATGTTGCTGTTTGAAGACAGAAAGTTTACCGCTGTTGCAATAATTCCCTAGAAAAGTCAGAATGTGATAAAATGTTGAAACCTTTTGCATATTAGGATATGATAAATTTACTACACTGGGAATTTTCTTTCATAATTTTTGGAGCTAGTTAAGTATGGATGTTGCAGCATTCTTTACAGACTATCCTGTTTAGGCAGATTGCTGTTATGTTTGCATATGTTTGCTTCTTTAATGATTCTATTTGAGGATAGGACTATTTAATATGCAGAGGCATTTAGTATGCAATGTTGAATAATAATTTTAGTGATTTGCTACAGTAGAGTATGATAAGGTTTTTGCAATGGTTTATACTAACTTATCTCACGAGTCCTTGTTGAGTTTTGTGTGGATGAAGCTTTTGAGATTTAGGGAGACCGTGATATGAGAGGAATTAAGGAGACACAAAAGCTCAAGCTTGGGGATGCCCAAGGCATACCAAGATAATATTTCAAGAAGTCTCAAGCATCTAAGCTTGGGGATGCCCCGGTTGGCATCCCACCTTTCTTCTTCAACAACTATCGGTTAGTTTCGGTTGATCCTAAGTTTTTGCTTCTTCACATGATGTTTGCCATTCTTAGAATGTCATTTTATTTTTCTTTGCTTGCTGTTTGAATAGAATAGTAAGATCTGAAATTATTAAATGTTAGCGAGTCTTCACATAGTTGCATAATTATTCGACTACTCATTGATCTTCACTTATATCTTTCGGAGTAGTTTGTCATTTGCTCTAGTGCTTCACTTATATCTTTTAGAGCATGGTGGTAGTTTTATTTTGAAGAAATAGATGAACTCTCATGCTTCACTTAGATTATTTTGAGAGTCTTAATAGCATGGTAATTTGCTAAAAATCCTAATATGCTAGGTATTCAAGAATAATAAAACTTTCTTATAAGTGTGTTGAATACTAAGAGAAGTTTGATGCTTGATGATTGTTTTGAGATATGGGTGTAATAATATCAAAGTCGTGCTAGTTGAGTAGTTGTGAAATTGAGAAATGCTTGTGCTGAAGTTTGCAAGTACCGTAGCATGCATGTATGGTAAACATTGTGTAACAAATTTGAAACATGAGGTGTTATTTGATTGTCCTCCTTATGAGTGGCGGTCGGGGATGAGCGATGGTCTTTTCCTACCAATCTATCCCCCTAGGAGCATGCGCGTAGTGCCGAGGTTTTTGATGACTTCTAGATTTTTGCAATAAGTATGTGAGTTCTTTATGACTAATGTTGAGTCCATGGATTATACGCACTCTCACCCTTCCATCCTTGCTAGCCTCTTCGGTACCATGCGTTGCCCTTTCTCACATTGAGAGTTGGCGCAAACTTCGCCGGTGCATCCAAACCCCGTGATATGATACGCTCTGGCACACATAAACCTCCTTATATCTTCCTTAAAACAGCCACCATACCTACCTATTATGGCATTTCCATAGCCATTCTGAGAGATATTGCCATGCAACTTTCCATCATTCCGTTTATCATGACACATTCATCATTGTCATATTGCTTAGCATGATCATGTAGTTAACATAGTATTTGTGGCAAAGCCACCGTTCATAATTCTTCCATACATGTCACTCTTGGTTCATTGCATATCCCGGTACACCGCCGGAGGCATTCATATAGAGTCATCCTTGTTCTAGTATCGAGTTGTAATCATTGAGTTGTAAATAAATAGAAGTGTGATGATCATCATTATTAGAGCATTGTACCAAGTGAGGAATAAATAGAAAAAAGAGAAAGTCCATAAAAAAAGATAAGCCCCCCCCCAAAAGAGAAAGGCCATAAAAAAAGAGAGAAGGCCCAAAAAAATGAAAATGAGAGAAAAAGAGAGAAGGGACAATGCTACTATCCTTTTACCACACTTGTGCTTCAAAGTAGCACCATGATCTTCATAGTAGAGAGTCTCTTGTTTTGTCACTTTCATATACTAATGGGAATTTTTCATTATAGAACTTGGCTTGTATATTCCAACAATGGGCCTCCTCAAGTGCCCTAGGTCTTCGTGAGCAAGCAAGTTGGATGCACACCCACTTAGTTTCTTTTGTTGAGCTTTCATACATTTATAGCTCTAGTGCATCCATTGCATGGCAATCGCTACTCCTTGCATTAACATCAATCGATGGGCATCTCCATAGCCCATTGATTAGCCTCGTTGATGTGAGACTTTCTCCTTTTTTGTCTTCTCCACATAACCCCCTTCATTATATTCCATTCCACCCATAGTGCTATGTCCATGGCTCGCGCTCATGTATTGCGTGAAAGTTTATGAGTTTGAGATTACTAAAGTATGAAACAATTGCTTGGCTTGTCATCGGGGTTGTGCATGATGAGAGCATTCTTGTGTGACGAAAATGGAGCATGACTAAACCATATGATTTTGTAGGGATGAACTTTCTTTGGCCATGTTATTTTGAGAAGACATGATTGCTTAGTTAGTATGCTTGAAGTATTATTATTTTTATGTCAATATGAACTTTTGTCTTGAATCTCTCGGATCTGAATATTCATGCCACAATTAAGAAGAATTACATTGAAATTATGCCAAGTAGCACTTCGCATCAAAAATTCTGTTTTTATCATTTACCTACTCGAGGACGAGCAGGAATTAAGGTTGGGGATGCTGATACGTCTCCAACGTATCTATAATTTTTTATTGCTCCTTGCTATATTATCTACTGTTTTGGATGTTTATGGGCTTTATTATACACTTTTATATCATTTTTTGGGACTAACCTATTAACCCAGAGCCCAGTGCCAGTTTCTGTTTTTACCTTGTTTTAGGGTTTCGAAGAAAAGGAAAATCAAACGGAGTCCAATTGACCTGAAACTTCACGGAACTCATTTTTGGAAGGAAAGAAGCCCAGAAGACTTGAAGTGCACGTAAGGGAAGCTTCGAGGAGGCCACGAGGTAGGGGGCACGCCCTCCACCCTCGTGGGCCCCTCGTGCCCCCCTGACGTATTTCTTCCACCTATATATCTCCATATACCCTAAAAACATCCGTGAGCACAATAGATCGGGAGTTCCGCCCCCAGAAGCCTCCGTAGCTACCGAAAGCCAATCTAGACCCGTTCCGGCACCCTGCCGGAGGGGGAATCCTTCTTCGGTGGCCATCTTCATCATCCCGGTGCTCTCCATGACGAGGAGGGAGTAGTTCTCCCTTGGGGCTGAGGGTATGTACCAGTAGCTATGTGTTTGATCTCTCTCCCTCTCTCTCTCTTGTGTTCTTGAGGTGATACGATCTTGATGTATCGCGAGCTTTGCTATTATATTTGGATCCTATGATGTTTCTTCCCCCCTCTACTCTCTTGTAATGGATTGAGTTTCCCCTTTGAAGTTATCTTATCGGATTGAGTCTTTAAAGATTTGAGAACACTTGATGTATGTCTTGCCGTGCGTATCTGTGGTGACAATGGGATACCACGTGATTCACTTGATGTATGTTTTGGTGATCAACTTGCGGGTTCCGCCCATGAACCTATGCATAGGGGTTGGCACACGTTTTTGTCGTGATTCTCCGGTAGAAACTTTGGGGCACTCTTTGAGGTCCTATGTGTTGGTTGAATAGATGAATCTGAGATTATGTGATGCATATCGTGTAATCATACCCACAGATACTTGAGGTGACATTGGAGTATCTAGGTGACATTAGGGTTTTGGTTGATTTGTGTCTTGAGGTGTTATTCTAGTATGAACTCTAGGGCTGTTTGTGACACTTATAGGAATAGCCCAACGGATTGATTGGAAAGAATAACTTTGAGGTGGTTTCATACCCTACCATAATCTCTTTGTTTGTTCTCCGCTATTAGTGACTTTGGAGTGACTCTTTGTTGCATGTTGAGGGATAGTTATGTGATCCAATTATGTTATCATTGTTGAGGGAACTTACACTAGCGAAAGTATGAACCCTAGGCCTTGTTTCAACACATTGCAATACTGTTTACGCTCACTTTTATCATTAGTTACCTTGCTGTTTTTATATTTTCAGATTACAAAAACTATTATATACCATCCATATACCACTTGTATCACCATCTCACTACAAAAAAATACACTTCCGTGATGATACGTGTTTGTCACAGTAGGTCGCTTTTTTGTGATGCATGTACATCCATGACAAATTTATGACAGAATCAAGATAGTCATACCTGTGCTGTCGTAGAAGTGTTCCATGACATTACCAAAATTATCATCACGGAAGTGTCCACTTCCATGACGATAAATCGCGCGTCACAGAAGTGCTTTCGTCAAGGGTGACCGACACGTGGCATCCACCGTAACGGAACGCCGTTAAGCTATCGGGTCGGGTTTTGGATCCGATAACTCGTTAACAACCCCGACCAATGGGGATTTTCCACGTGTAAAATCATGATTGGCTAGAGGAAACACGTGTCGGCTCATCGTCGGGACAGATGTCATCCACTCACTGGACAGAAGGCGCCTATGATACGTCAACACGTGGCACGGCCCAACAAGTTTAAATGGGCCGGCCCAACTAAAGGCCCACAAGATTTTGTGGACCATAATGGGCTGGCCCAGCTAAAGGCCAACGAGATTTTGCGGACCATAATGGGCTGGCCCAGCTAAAGGCCAACAAGATTTTGCGGGCCATAATGGGTCGGCCCAGGTAAAGGCCCACAAGATTTTTGTGCCATAATGGGCAGGCCCAGGTAAAGGCCCCCAAGATTCTTGCGGGTCATAATGGGCCGGCCCAGCTAAAGGCCCACGAGATTTCGCCGACATTAATGGGCCGACCCAGCTATAGGCCCACAAGATTTTGAGGACTCTAGTAGGCCGGCCCATTAACTGGCTGCCATGTTTTGGGCCAAATGTCGGCCTATATTTGATCTGCTCCATTAATGGTCTGCCACGCTCCGGGCCTAATAGTGGCCCATATGAGATCCGGCTCGTTAAAAGCCTACCATGTTCTGGGCCAAATTACGACCTAGATCAGGTCCAACCCTTTAAGAGGCTTTGGGCTCAATTATGGCCCATATCAGATTTGGCCCGTCAACTGGACACTATGCTTTTGGACCCACTTGCTAAAGGTCCACTTAGTAATTCGGCCTGATATTAGTTTTGGCATGTTAAGGGCCCGTTTAACATTTCGGCCCTATATTAATTTTGGCCTGTTAAAAGCCCGTCATATAGTTGGGCCTAACTACGACCCGGTTTGCATCCGGCCTACTCGCAGCCGATATCTAATTGGGCCAAACAAGGACCCAAACAATTTTGGCTGTTAAAAGCCCGTGATTTGATTCGCACAATCATGGGCTGGGGTTCATTTCGGGCTGCTGCGTAACTAGTAGGAATTAAGAACAAACCTACTCTATACAATAAAGAAATTACGGCATAGTAACTAAGAATAAACCTACACTACAGAATAAAGGATTTAAGGTATATTACATCCATTGGGCATCAAAGTTCGCCACCAGTGATCATAAAGTGCAACGAAGAAGCAGATTACAAAAACTGGGCACCATTGCAGCGTAACAACATAATACTGAACCGAGACCACTTCCAAGATAGTTCAAGAAAGGTTAGCCTTACGGGGGAACTGCTGCGCAAGCGGCTGAGCAAGGCTGTGAGACTGGCCTAGCATGTCGGTCATAGCTTCTAGGTGTAGCAGTTTAGCGATGAGGTTCTCATTGGTGTTCTCCGCAATCTTTCTTAGAGATAGGACTTCAAGTTGAAGTTGAGTTGAAGAATGCCTTTCTGCTAGAACTTGGGACTGAAGAAGTCGAACTTATTCAGGCAACGAATTCTGTGAGCTTGTCTGACTGTTAGTCTCAAGTAACTTGAACACTGCATCAAGACAAGACTTTGGGGTTGTCTCGCTATCTTCAAGATGTTTTGCCTTCTTTGCTGCAATATATGTTGGGTTTGTCTCACAGCCTTCAGCAGACTTGTGCATGCCATCAGGCATATCACCCTGAAATAAAGCAGAGAGATGACAGGTTTTGCACGTGTATAAACAAAGATGATAACCGTTCTGTCAATTCTATCCAATTTCAAATTAGAAAATAAAGAGTATGTTCAAAATATCAATAGCATAATTTGGCATTGTTCATAATGCGGGGAGCTTCACCACACTAGTGGATTACCATGTCAACATAACAAGCATAGATGAAGGGCAAAGAAAATCATTGTATCTAATTTGGATAATGTGCATGGCATGTTGTTCATATCATCAGCCACATCAGTAAGATAAAATAGGAGATGACAAGGTGCAAACGTGGGCTGCTTCACCACACACTGGATTATAGATCCACAAAAACAAGCATACATATAGGGAGTATTAAGTAATGTGCATGGTATGAATAAGGAATTTGGTTTTACAAGTAAAACTTAGAACTTACGGTTCTTACGAACATGCATTTTGGTAGAAACAGCAAACTAAACAGTAGTAAACGATAGGGAGTATGAGAAAATTAAACAGTAGTTGAGGATAAAGGCTTTAGAAGGACTGACTTACATTAACAGTTAACGCCGGCTTTATAATGCCCTTCTCCATGGCAAGGGAAGGATAATTCAAGAATTTTAGCACAGAATCGTCTTCATAAGCATTGACTGTACTCTACATTTTGGAGAGAGTAATTATAGATATGATAATACTGGAAGGGATAGAGGATAATGAAGATAAGATGCAGATTGATGCTACATAATCAACTACCAATCCCTGGAAGTACAAGCGTTACAGGACAAAATGTACTGACAAGAGCAATGGGCTACACTTCTGCACTAGCATTGTCTGTGTATTCTACTTGTTGGTAAGATTAAATATAGATCTGATCTTTTTTAGTAAATGGTGGGCGAGGGAGATAAGATGCAGAATGCTACAAAATGAACCAATCCCTCTTCCCATAATACAAGGGTGTTTTGAACACTGGTGTACTGTACAAAACGTTCTTATATTATGGGACGGAGGGAGTAGCTGTTAATGTAAGTACAGTGATAGACCATGTTCAGTCCTTACAAGAGGACTGCAGTGATCCATATGGATCTTATAATGTAAGAGTCCATACGGATCTTACAATGTCCACCAAATGGACGATTACGAGGCTAACATGTGCAGTGATCCTACATAATCAAACAACCATGAAAGTAAGTATGGTCATACAGGGCAAGAGGTACTCACAAGAGCAACACAGTGTGCAGTATAGTTGCGAGATTCTGTGGTCCCTTGAGAACGAATGTTCTTCTGCTAACAGTTTTCGTACAAGTGAGACATTAAGGCAAATGCAGAAATGTAGTTCAAATTGTGATGTGATATCATAGACAGTACCTTATGCTGCAGCCGAGACCAATGTGTAACAAGATTATTCCAGTCACCGTCGGATAAATGTAGCACCAGAGACTTTACAGAAATTTCATTTAGAGGCTTGCCATCGAAGTGCGCTTGCCTTAGGTAGGAACGATACTTCATCAACGAGTGCTTGAAAAGCGCAACCAACCCTTGCTCGTCATCACAATCCAGTTTGCGCCTCGCCTATTTAAAAGAATGAAATCTTGTGTCTTCTGTCAGTAGAAGCATATGCAGTAATGACCATGAATAACATTAGTACATTACTTACGCGTAAGTTGTGGAGGAAGACTGGAAATTGTTCTGTGTCTGCGGTATAATCTTTCCATGAAGGAAAGATGCGCACAAAGTTCCTGACAACAACATAAGCTTCGTCTTCTAAACTGGGAAGAAATGGAATAGGGGTCCTATTTGCTGCAATTGGGGCTCTCTCTGGTTCAAAAAGGGATTTGGCAACTGGATCTGGTGTACTCTTTGCTGGAATGGGGGTTTTGCGTCGTACAGCTGGTGCTATGTCAACTGGCATAATCATACTATTTGCTGCAGTTGGGGTCTGTCGTGGTTCTAACTCTGACAGTGATGTAGGGGGGTATGTATGGAGAGGCTAGATCTTAGCTATGGAGGATTCGTAAGCACACGAGGATTACGAGTTCAGGCCCTTCTTGGAGGAAGTAACATCCCTACGTCTTGGTGCTCGGAGGCGGTCGACTGAATTTATGTGTGTATGAATAACAGGGGTGCGAACCCTTGATACTGAGGAGGGGGGTGGCTTATATAGAGTTCGCCAGGCCCCTCCAGCCCTCAGTAATGCAGGGTTTAAAGTACATTAAGACTGGGCATTACTGGTAACGCCCCTAATAAAGTGCTATGATGACCATAAAAGCTACTTAATGACCGACTGTTTGCGTGCGGAGTGACTTTAGATCTCCTGGCAGTCGAGTGGTTGGCTTCGTGGTCGAGTGATAGCTTCGTGGTCGAGTGTCTTGAATCTGTCGAGTGGGATACCTCCAAGTCGATTGAAAGGTGAATTCTTCTAGGGATGTCCTTGAGTAGGGCACTTAGGATAGGTCCATGCCCCTACCGTAGGTACGTAGCTTCATCATTAGCCCCCGGATGGATCGAGGTTTGAGTGGGGAAGGAGTTGGGGATCTTTCCGACTGGTTCTTCATGTTATATGAACGTCTTGTTTTGGATCAATTGTCACGGATGACGTCGTCAACTTCTTTCAGTCGCCTTGATCCATTCTTGGCCTCTTGTCGAGTGAATTTCTTTACTTGTGAAGTTCCGAGTGATGGTGTGAAAGGGATCTTCTGTTTGACGAGTTGTTCTGCGGCCCACGGATTTTGCGGGATTTGAATTTCGGGAAGCGCGCGGGACGGGGGCCGCCGCAGTAATCGGATGGGATAGGACGGAAGCTCCTCGATCCCCGCGCCACCTTTTTCGCCACGTACCACGCGCGCACCTGTTGCGGGATTTGACGGGATTGCCTAGGCCTACCAGTCAGCCACTCAGAAGCGACCTCTTATAAGCTGCTGGCTCGGGACCCCCGAACAGTGCGCCTTCACTTTTCCCCCTTCCTTCACAAGATCCTCCGCCACCTCCGCTCTCACCTTGGTGCCGTAGGTCTGTTCGAGCTTCGCCGGTGACGATGGTGAAGGAGAAGACGTCGGCTCTAGAGCGCGCGAAGAAGGCGGCGGTGCAGGGGAAGGGGAAGAAGTCCGCTCGGGGCGGATCTTCCTCGAGGACTGCTCTGCCCAAGGATTGGATCCAGGGCGACTGGATGCCGTCAGCAATTCGGCAGGATGATCTTGATGATCTGGTCGAGGGGGGATTCATTCCCCATGAATCTGCGCGTCTTCTGGGGAAAGAAGTTGAACCCCAGCCTCTTGATGGTGAGTTCGTCCTCCTCACCACCCATATCGATTGTGGATTCTCTCTGCCTCCTCATCCTTTTTTCCGGAGCTTCTTGAACTTCTTCGGAGCGCAGCTCCATCACTTTACTCCCAATTCTATTGTGTATCTTGCTGCTTTCGTTTCCTTGTGTGAAAACTTCTTGGGTTGCCGCCCCCATTGGGGACTCTTCAAGCACATCTTCAGTTGCCGCTCTCAGTCGGTCAAGAAGGCCAAGTCGAGTGACGAACGGACACAGGTGATTCAGCTGTGCGGGGGCCTGGCGATCCAGATGAGGGGAAAAAGTTCCTTTCCGTCTATCACTTTTCCCGAGTCAGTCCGTGGGTGGCAGTCGACTTGGTTTTACTGTAAAGACCAGGTGACCCCGGGACAGTCGACTGGGCTTCCCCCTTTTTCTCTGAATCGAGCACAAAAACCTGCCTCTCTGCAAGTGACGCCGGAGGAAAAGGCGCAAGTCAAGGTGTTGGTCGGTCGAGTGGTTCAGCTTGTCCGCGAGGGTGTGACTTGCATGGACTTGTTGGAAGTCTTCCTTCGGAGACATATCCAACCGCTTCAGGCTCGTGACCACCCGATGTGGCTGTACTCGGGTCTCGAAGACACCACTCGGATTCACCCAGAGGAGGTCACTGACGAGATGTTGGAAGGGTGGCTGTCGAGTATCACAGGGAACAAGGACAACCCCCGAGGTGCCAGGAGGATTCCTCCACTCGACCAGTCATACGAAGTGGACGAGGTCTGACCTTGCATTTCCGACTGAGATCTTGCTTTCTTTATTTGTTCTCTTTGAATCAGTCGATTGACTTTGTCTTGTTTGCTGTCCTCTAGGCCATTACTGAGATGTACTCGACACCCAATGGAGCACAGGAGCAGGTCGAGGAAGGAGAGGCGAGCGGAGGCGAAAGTGGAGACGAGAGAGAAGAGTGGGAATCTAACGGCGAAGGAGAGGAGGATGACGACGATGACTCCAGTGAAGAGGAGGAGGAAGAAGTCGAACCTCCCCGCTCAGAAAGGTGATCCAAGCTTACACACGACCCTGCGCGGGAACGTGGTAAGGTGACTGTCCCTGTTGGGCAGTCGTCGAAGCGCCCTCGGACCTCTTCTCCAGCGCCGACAGAAAAAGCTCCCAAGCACCCATGCGCGACGCCGTCCAAGCCGCCCAAGGCTCTGCCCAAGATGAAGATGACCGTCCCCACCATTTCTGGGTAATAGTAGAATTTGTTTTCCTTTGTTGAACGTGACGGACTCTTGGTCGACTCATTGAATAAGCTGACTGACTTTTGAAATTTGTAGTGCTACCACCTCGGAGATCTCCGCCAAGGACGATGATCAAGAGATGGAAGACGCTGTTACCTCCAACCCCGGTATGATTACTGATGCTCTGCTTTTAGTCAACCGATGATTTCTTATAACTCCGGTCGATTGGATTTTTCTTGTAGCTCCTCCTCATATCATTGACCTCCCTGATGATGACGATGAAGTGCCGCTGAGGGCGAGAAGGAACAGGAGGGCGCCGGCTGGCAAGACCCCACAAACTACTTCGGCGCCTGAGGCCGTAGCTCGAGAGGGTGGTGACACCACTCAGGCTTATGTGACCTTCGCTGTTCCTCTGACGAGTGTCTGGCCTTCGACGTTGACTGTAAATCCGCCTTCGCTTTTTGCCACACACCATGTCCCTGAGGACCAAGCGGGTGCCGCTAAGGAGGCTATGCGCCAGGCGGGGATCATGATGGAGCAAGTGAAGGTGGTTCGGGAAGCCAGCCAAGCAGCTTATGACGTGAGTTCAGCTCTCCAGAGCAACATCCAGGTCAGTCGATTCACCGCTTGTTCTGTTAGGACATGCTATTTGAAGAATCTCTTTTCTGAAGATCTTTATATCTGTACACCCACTAGGTGTGTCTATTAATCTTTTTGGACGAGTGGGGGCACGCTAAGTGCACCCACTGGGTGTAGTCCCCGAGACTACGGTGGACTGCTGGCAGTCGACTGTAATCTTTATATTGTGTTGCTTTAGTTGAACTTCTTCACTCGGTCTGGTCAGGCCATGTCGAATGGAACTGTACACGGTCGACTGCGGGCAGTCGATTTTTTTGGTCGAACCAGTGGGGGCACGCTGAGTGCACCCACTGGGTGTAGTCCCCGAGACTACTGTCGAATGTTTTTGATTCAGCTGTAGTCTTAGAAACGCCATCATTGTCTCTTGGTTACTCGGAAGCAACTTATCTTGGACGTCTGTCGACTGATTTTTTGCAGAAATCCTGCAAACTTGTGGCTCGCTACACTGAGTTGGAGAACAAACAGATCCAGCTCAACCTTGACTTGAAGCTTGCTCAGGAGAACTTGCAGAAGGCGAGGGACGAAGCAAAAGGTATGGCTGGTGAGCTTTTGTCGACTGTCCTTTCTTTCTGGCTGTCCTCGATGTTGATCTCACTTGCTGTTTCACAGACAAAGTGGAGGAGGCTCTGAAGAAGAAGGATCAAGACCTTGCCGAAGCTCAGACGGAGGCCCTGAACAAAACGAAGCTTGCTGAAGAAAAACTGGCTTCAGTCGGTACTCTTGAAAAGGAAAACTCCAGGCTGAAAACTGCTCTTGACGCGGCTAATCAAGAGGTCAGCCGTCTGAAGAATGACAAGATGGCTCTGAATGACAAGGCAAGTGAACTAGCGGGGAAGAGGAACGATCTGGAGGCTTATCTTGGTGGACTCGCCAAGAAGCTGTTCGTCATGCTCGAGGGTAATTACTCCGATCCAACTGACTTGCGGTTACCAAACCTGCGTAGAGCCACTGACTTATCCTTGAATTGTGTTTACAGAATTCTGCCAGAACTTCGAAGAGGAGACCAGTCAAGTGGAGACAGGCTTGGACCCCATCAATTCTCCAGTGAAGGACGAGGCTGCTATGAACGTGCTTCGACTGGAATCTCGTGTTGCCGGAGTTGTTGACTATCTTGCTTGGTTGAAGGTTGCGATGTCGCGGATCGACATGTCGCTCTGGCCTTGGACGACGCTTCAGAATGACCTCGAGTCCCTGATGACTCGACTGAATGAAGTCCCAGGTCGAGTGGTGGAATGGAAGAAATCTTCTGCTAGATGTGGTGCTGACGTCGCTCTGTCTCTGGTCCGCATCCACTGCAAGGATGCGCGAGAAGAAAAGTTGGCCGCCATCCAAGTTGCCAATACCAGGAAGCACAACTTTCAAGACTTCATGGAGACTTTCATTGCTGCTGCCACTCGCATTGCAGACGGGCTCGACTTGGACGAGTTCGTCGCCCCTTCCAGTCCTCCGTCTGAGGAATAAAAACTTTTATGCTTCACTTTAAATTTGCCTCGGAATGCCGAGTGGATTTTGTAATTTTGTAATCGTTAAACCCTGTCGAGCTGGAGGCTCGAGTACTTCGATCTGCGGTCCAGGACCTTTGGATCTTATCTGAACTTGATTTATCGTTGAATATCTTCATGAATTATCTGTCGAGTGGAACTTGTTCTTCACTCGAAATAACTTTGTATTTGTGGTGCAGCTCCGAAGGAGAAGGTAGCAGTCGATTTGCACCTCGTCGTCCTTGCGGATTGGGATGTGTTCCGTACTTAGGCGAGCACTGGGCTGCAGCTAAGCCCCCGAGTGGGAGGTCTGCACTCCACTCGGTAGGATTTTAAAAACTTAGGCGAGTACTGGACTGCAGCTAAGCCTTCGAGTGGGAGGTCTGCTCTCCACTCGGTAGGATTTTTTCAAACTTAGGCAAGTACTGGACTGCAGCTAAGCCTCCGAGTGGGTGGTCTGCTCTCCACTCGGTAGGATTTTTTCAAACTTAGGCGAGTACTGGACTGCAGCTAAGCCTCCGAGTGGGAGGTCTGCTCTCCACTCGGTAGGATTTTTTCAAACTTAGGCGAGTACTGGACTGCAGCTAAGCCCCCGAGTGGGAGGTCTGCTCTCCACTTGGTAGGATTTTAAAAACTTAGGCGAGTACTGGACTACAGCTAAGCCTCCGAGTGGGAGGTCTGCTCTCCACTCGGTAGGATTTTTAAACACTTAGACGAGCACTGGGCTGCAGCTAAGCCCCCGAGTGGGAGTCTGGCTCGCCACTTGGTAGGATTTTTAAACACTTAGGCGAGCACTGGGCTGCAGCTAAGCCCCCGAGTGAGAGTCTGGCTCGCCACTCGATAGGATTTTTTAAACACTTAGGCGAGCACTGGGCTGCAGCTAAGCCCCCGAGTGGGAGGTCTGCTCTCCACTCGGTAGGATTTTTTCAAACTTAGGCGAGTACTGGACTGCAGCTAAGCCCCCGAGTGGGAGTCTGGCTCGCCACTCGGTAGGATTTTTAAACACTTAGGCGAGCACTGGGATGCAGCTAAGCCCCCGAGTGGAAGGTCTGCTCTCCACTCGGTAGGATTTTTTCAAAGTTAGGCGAGTACTGGACTGCAGCTAAGCCACCGAGTGAGAGTCTGGCTCACCACTCGGTAGGATTTTTTTTACAAACTTAGGCGAAACGGATTTGCAGCTAAGCTACCCACTGGGGGATTTTACATGCAAACAAAGGCGATAGCAATTATAGGAAAAATTGTAACACTCTTGTTTTTGATAAATAGACTACAGAAGTTTTTCTTATTACATCTCATCCGAGTGAGAATTCAAGTGTAAAAGGGGCGGAGCAGTTCCGCATTCCAAGCTCGTGGCTCATTGATCTGGCGACCGATATTGTAAAGGTGATACGCTCCATTGTGGAGGACTCTGGTGACGATGAAGGGGCCTTCCCAAGTAGGGGCGAGCTTGTGTGGTTTCTGTTGATCCACTCGGAGGACCAAATCTCCTTCTTGGAAGGCTCGACTCTTCACATTTCTGGCATGGAATCGACGCAAGTCTTGCTGATAAATGGTCGATCGGATCATAGCCATTTCTCTTTCTTCTTCCAGGAGGTTGACTGCGTCTTGCCGGGCTTGTTCTGCTTCATCTTTGGTGTAAAGCTCGACTCGTGGCGCATTGTGAAGTAGATCGCTCGGTAGGACTGCTTCCGCTCCGTAAACCAGAAAGAACGGAGTTCTTCCAGTCGACCGATTTGGGGTGGTCCTCAATCCCCACAGAACTGACGGAAGCTCGTCGACCCATGCGCCCACTGCATGTTTGAGATCGCGCATCAGCCGAGGTTTTAGTCCTTTGAGAATTAGACCATTTGCCCTTTCTGCTTGTCCATTCGACTGGGGATGGGCGACCGATGCGTAGTCGACTCGTGTGCCTTGAGAGGCGCAAAAAGCTCTGAACTTGTCCGAATCAAAGTTTGACCCATTGTCAGTGATGATGCTATGCGGGACTCCATATCTGAATGTTAACTCCCTGACGAAACTGATAGCAGTGCAAGCATCAAGATTCTTGATAGGCTTAGCTTCAATCCATTTGGTAAACTTGTCGACTGCCACAAGCACATGTGTGAAACCGCTCCTGCCTGTTCTCAATGGACCAACCATGTCCAGTACCCAAACAGCGAAGGGCCAGACGAGTGGAATGGTCTTCAGGGCTGATGCAGGTTTGTGTGATATGTTGGAGTAGAACTGGCACCCTTCACACTTGTCGACTATCTCTTTTGCCATTTCATTTGCTCTTGGCTAGTAAAATCCCACTCGGTATGCTTTAGCCACAATGGTCCGAGAGGACGCATGGTGACCGCAGGTCCCCGAGTGGATATCATCAAGGATTATCTGACCTTCTTCTGGTGTTATACACTTCTGACCGACTCCAGTCACGCTTTCTCTATACAACTGTCCCTTTATGACTGTAAAGGCCTTGGATCGACGGACGATCTATCGAGCCTCTTCCTCGTCCTCTGGGAGTTCTTTTCTCAGAATATACGCGATGTACGGTATCGTCTAGTTAGGGGTGATTGCCAAGACTTCCATGATTAGGTCGACCACCGCTGGAATTTCGACTTCAGTCAGATCTGTGGCACTCTTTGGCTGTGGGGCTTCATCTATAAAAGGATCTTCTTGGACTGATGGCGAGTGGATGTGTTCCAAAAACACATTGCCGGGGATGGCTTCTCTCTTGGAGCCTATCTTTGCCAAATCATCAGCCGCTTGATTTTTTAGTCGGTGGATGTGATGAAGCTCTAACCCTCGAATTTCTTCTCTAACTTTCTCACTGCATTGCAATACCCAGTCATAGCTGGACTTCTGACGTCCCACTCCTTCATCACCTGATTAACCACCAAATCTGAGTCGCCATAGACCATGAGGCGACGGACGTCGAGTGAAATGGCCATGCGCAACCCATATAAAAGTGCTTCATATTCTGCTTCGTTATTAGAGGAATCGAAGTGAATCTGGAGAACATATCTGAGCTTATCTCCTCGGGGGGAAACCAATACTACCCCAGCACCGGAACCATTCAGCATCTTACATCCATCGAAGAACATGGTCCAGTGCTCCGAGTGAACTTGAGTCAGAAGTTGCTGTTCGATCCACTCGGCGACGAAATCTGCAATTGCTTGGGACTTGATAGCTTTCTTTGACTCAAACTTGATATCCAGGGGAAGAAGTTCAATCGCCCATTTGGCCACTCGACCAGTTGCATCTCTGTTGTGCAAAATCTCTGATAGCGGAGCGTCGCTGACGACTGTAATGGAATGATCAGAGAAGCAATGTGCAACCTTCTTCGTGGTCATATAAATCCCATATACAAGCTTCTGGTAGTGAGGATATCTTTGCTTTGAAGGAGTCAAAACATCAGAAACATAATATACTGGGCGCTGAACTTTGAAGGCCTTTCCTTCTTCTTCCTGCTCAACCGTAAGTACTGTACTGACAACTTGTCCTGTGGCTGCAATGTAAAGCAGCAAAGCCTCCTTGCTGATTGGGGCAGCAAGCACCGGCTGGGTGGAGAGCAGAGCTTTTAGCTCTGCAAACGCTGCATCAGCTTCCGGAGTCCACTTGAACTTGTCGGACTTCTTCATCAGTCGGTAAAGAGGCAATGCCTTTTCACCGAGATGAGATATGAATCGACTTAAAGTGGCCAAGCAACCTGTAAGCTTCTAAACGTCATGTACACGCACAGGACGCTTCATCCGGAGTATAGTACCAATTTTTTCAGGATTGGCGTCGATTCCCTGTTCGGAAACGAGAAAACCTAGTAACTTTCCACCTGGAACTCCGAATGCGCATTTTGATGGATTGAGCTTGATATCATACCCCCTGAGGTTGGCAAAGGTTTCAGCAAGGTCAGTCAGCAGGTCGGAACCTTTGCGTGACTTAACCACAATATCATCCATGTATGCCTCCACGTTCCGACTGATTTGAGTGAGCAAACACTTCTGAATCATCCTCATGAACGTGGCTCCGGCATTCTTGAGGCCGAATGGCATGGTAACATAACAAAAGCACCCGAATGGAGTGATGAAAGCTGTTTTGATCTCGTCGGGCCCGTACAGACGGATCTGATGGTACCCGGAATAGGCGTCTAGAAAAGACAATCGCTCACATCCTGCAGTCGAGTCGACTATCTGGTCGATGCGGGGGAGAGGAAAATGATCTTTCGGGCAGGCCCGATTGATATGCTTAAAATCAATGCACATGCGAAGTGACTTGTCCTTCTTGGGGACCATGACAACATTGGTGAGCCACTCGGAGTGGTAAATTTCTCGGATGAACTCCGCTGCTAAGAGCCGAGCCACCTCCTCGCCAATGGCCTTCCTCTTCTGGACGGTGGACCGTCGAAGATGTTCTTTCACAGGTTTAAATTTTGGGTCGACTCGTAGACGGTGCTCAGCCAGCCCCCTGGGAACTCCAGGCATGTTAGAAGGCTTCCATGCGAAGATGTCCCAGTTCTCACGGAGGAACTGGATGAGCGCTTCTTCCTATTTGGAGTCGAGCGTCGTTGAGATGTGAGTCGGAGCAGCATTTGGATCAGTCGGGTGAATGTGAACTGCCTTCGTTTCACCGGACGACTGAAAAGCTGATTCTGAAGCAAGCTTCTTAGCTCGTAGCAACTCACTCGGATCTGCAGTCTTTTGATACTCTTGCAGCTCGACCACTGCTATCTGAGCGTCAGCAATCTTTGAGCCTTTCTGAAAACACTCTTCTGCTTTCTTCCGATTGCCTGTAACAGTGATCACACCTTTGGGACCAGGCATCTTCAATTTGAGATACACATAACATGGTCGAGCCATGAAGCGTGCATAAGCTGGCCTGCCCAAAATAGCATGATAAGCACTTTGGAAATCCACAACTTTGAATGTCAACTTTTCCTTGCGGTAATTCTTGGAATCACCGAAAACCACATCAAGAGCAATTTGGCCGAGTGACTCGGCTTTCTTCCCAGGAATGACTCCATGGAAACTCATGTTACTGGTACTGAGCCTGGACATTGAAATGCCCATCCCTTTCAATGTTTCTGCATACAGTATGTTCAAACCGCTGCCTCCATCCATCAGGACTTTGGTCAGCCGAGTGCCTTCGACAACTGGGTCGACCACCAGAGCTTGCCTCCCAGGGGTGGCAATGTGCGTAGGGTGATCAGACTAGTCGAATGTGATGGCAGTCTGGGACCACTTTAGATAATTGGGTGTTGCCGGAGCAACCATATTCACCTCACGGTTAATAACCTTCAGTCGACTTTTGCTCTCAACATCAGCAAAAATCATCAGGGTGGAATTGACCTAGGGGTACCCATCGTCACTATATTCCTTGTCCTCAACTTTGTTCGACTCCTTTTCCTTATCTTTGGTCTGCTTGCCCTGAAACTGCTGGATCAGGAGCCGACACTGTTGAGTGGTATGCTTTGGGTAAATGAGTGGATGTGACACGGTAGATCCAAAACATCATTTCCATCTTGGTCTTTAACTTTCTTAGTGTTCCAAGGCCCTTTGGGTTTTCCCTTAAACTTTCCCTGGGTTACGGCCAGGGCCTCCCCAGGAGCGGCTGGCTCGGCTTTCCGCTTCTGTTTCCAACTGGAATTTCCTCCGGTTTCCTGGGCGACTGCTTTATGCTTGCCACTCCAGAGTCGATCCTCATCTTCACCATTAGCGTATTTGGTGGCGATCTCCATCATCCGATTCAGAGACATCTCTCCGGTTCGACCGAACTTCAGATTCAATTCTCTGTACTTAACGCCTTCTTTAAAGGCACAAACTGCTTGATGATCTGGTACATTTTCAACTGTGTGATGCAACATGATCCACCTCTGGATGTAATCCCTCAGAGTTTCGTTCGGTTTCTGCATGCAAGACCGCAATTCTGTAAGGCCTGCAGGTCGCTTGCATGTTCCTTCAAATGTTGTGACAAACACTCGGGAGAGATCCTCCCAAGTGTAAATGCTGCTGGGTGCTAACTGATTCAGCCACGCTCTGGACGAGCCTTTTAACATGAGAGGCAGGTGCTTCATGGCTACCTCGTCATTCCCACCGCCAATCTGGACAGCCACTCGGTAATCTTCGAGCCAAGTATCGGGCTTGGACTCACCGGTGAACTTACTAACTCCAGTCACCAACCTGAAGTTGGGAGGAATTACCGCGGCTCTGATGGCTCGACTAAAACACTCCGGCCCTGAAACATGTACTCTACTACTGGTAGGCGCATCTCTGTCGTAGCCTTCTCGGTGAGCTCTATTCCTGTCGGCCAAACCTTGAACGAGAATGGATCTCGCATCAAAGCCTGGTTCCCTGGGGTTGACTGGAATTCTCCGCCCAACACTATGAGGGCGCCTGTCACCCTGTTGTCGAGGCACATATGATCCACTCCTCGGGGGAGGGGTTGGCACTCGACGTCGATCATCAAGATCGAGTCGGTGATCATACCGCTCATTCCTTCTGTGCTGATCATGCCGGTCTCCACGTCCCTCACGCCTCAGGGGCGATCTTGGGCTGTGAGCCGACTGGACTGTATCCGCTGCCACAAATCGGCTATGTATCCTGTTCCGCGATTGAGAAATAGCGGAATTCTGGTCTCCTGCTGCCCGGAGCAACGCTCTGATTTGCAACAAGCCTCTGCCAGCCTCTGACTGGGAGGGCTGAATTGACTCTGCTATACGGGCTGCAACTGCTAAATTCTGAATCAGAGTTTGATATACCTGCGAGGGCAGAAAGAGCTGACGTCGACTGGATTCCGGAGCCCGTTGACGTGCTCGCTCGTCGAGTATTCACTGGAGATTCTCCGATCGAGTGCGCTCGGCCAAGTTAGCCAAGCGCGCATCCTCCAAGGCCCGGACCTCGGGGGTTTCTCCAACGATAAGAGTGTGGAGTGCATCCATGTTTCGGCGGCAAAGCTCCTATCGCTGCACTGACGTGAGAGGCTCGGGGAGATACTCTTCGTGGGGACGCGACGGGTCGCCTCCATCTGCGCCTCCGTCAGTGCGGGGAAAACCGAGAGGACTGTGTGGCCCATCGATCACCAGAACCTCTGCCGCTGGGTCACTGCTGTCGCATTCGGATGCGGTCTCTGCGGAGCCAGTCGGCAGGTCGAACAAGCCATAGAGGGATTCGTCGGGCTCGATCGCCGCGACTTGTGGGGTGGCCGACTGGCGGGCCACCGCATGCCTCACCCACCTCTGAAGCCTCGACCGACCGGAGCGCTTGCACCGGCGAGAGACAGGGCGGGGAGAGGCCACAGGAGCCGACCGATACTGGGTCGACGGCTGCCGCAGGAGGACACCACGGACGCATGCGCGAAAGTGCGTCGCCCCGCGGACGGGAAGCGCGTCTTCTCCAACTAGGCGCTAAGACTCCTACCCCACGGTGGGCGCCGACTGTCGTGGTTCTAACTCTGACAGTGATGTAGGGGGGTATGTATGGAGAGGCTAGATCTTAGCTATGGAGGAGTCGTAAGCACACGAGGATTACGAGTTCAGGCCCTTCTCGGAGGAAGTAACAACCCTACGTCTCGGTGCCCGGAGGCGGTCGACTGAATTTATGTGTGTATGAATAATAGGGGTGCGAACCCTTGATACTGAGGAGGGGGTGGCTTATATAGAGTTCGCCAGGCCCCTCCAGCCCTCAGTAATGCAGGGTTTAAAGTACATTAAGACTGAGCGTTACTGGTAACGCCCCTAATAAAGTGCTATGATGACCATAGAAGCTACTTAATGACCGACCGTTTGCGTGCGGAGTGACTTTAGATCTCCTGGCAGTCGAGTGGTTGGCTTCGTGGTCGAGTGATAGCTTCGTGGTCGAGTGTCTTGAATCTGTCGAGTGGGATACCTCCAAGTCGATTGAAAGGGGACTTCTTCTAGGGATGTCCTTGAGTAGGGCACTTAGGACAGGTCCATGCCCCTACCCTAGGTACGTAGCTTCATCAGGGTCTGCTGAGTTGGGGCATCAGAAATGGCCAGTGTAGTAGGGCTAGAGTCTGCTAGAGTTGGGGTATTTTGTGGGTCAGGTGATATTGCAACTACACCTAATGGGCTATTTGATTTATCAGGTGCCACTACCTTTTCCAAATACTTTTCTTGTGCTCCTCCATGATCAGCAATCGCCCTCTTCCTTTTGAATGTCTGATACACAAGAACATCATTTGAATGGATAAATATGGTATGATGACAGATGGAATATGTACTGAAAATGGATAGGCAGGGCGTATTCACATACACGATGTGTAAACTAAGCTAATGACAGTTCAACAAAGTAGAAGCAATGCAAAGCATCAGTTGCAAGATATGTGCGAGCAATGTAACCTTGGAAAGTTAGAGCAAGTACCTTGATGGGTGAATAAGATAGGGCATCTTCCTCTGACTCCTCCACTAGGGAGCTACATTGACTTAGGTCTCCCTCTAGCTCAGAATCACTGTTAGGATCATATTCTGAGCATGAATCTGTAGGTGGAGAGTGTTTGCATTGCATTGCATCCAGACTTGATTTCAGTCCCTTAATGCCAAGTTTGACAGCCATGGCATTGTTCTGCTTTATTCTTTTCATGTGCGCAAGCTCATAATCATTATGATGCTATTCAGAATCTGAGATTCATGAAAACATAAAAAGTAGTCAGATTATCTATGGAATGCATTGCGGTTTCAACTCGGAGAGTGTCTCCCTATAAACCCCTGCATATGCAAAGTTGACCTCCCCAACCGTGCTGACCAGACCACACATAGAGATACACACCCGAGCGGCGAACATGCATTTTCAAAACTAATTTAGGAACATTTAGCTGACCAATTAAACAACTCTGTTTTAATAATATCATATTCATATTTGAACAACTAAGCTTGTTTAGCTTGATGGGTGGAGCAGTGTTATTATGACACAAAGCATGTATTATGATCGTATAGTGATCGTAAAAGGGGGAAACTCTAAGCATATATTTTTTAGCAAAAGAGGGTTTCCCCTCTGATTTCTATTAAAGAAACCACCACGAAACCAACATGATCAATTAAACCCTAAGCATGATCAATTAAACTGTATTATGGTTGTGCCATGACAGATTTGAAGCTGCAAACCGGAGAAATGATATTTAGCATCCATTGTTTGCTTCAAACTAAGAACTAAATTCTAAGAGGTGAAAAGAAAGTAGAGTAACCAAGTTAAGATCTATTTTCTGGTTGAGATCAAAAAGTTGAGGAGATATGAAGTACCACCTCTCTTGCGGTGCCGTGTAGGCATCAGGGGTGCGATGGCTGTCGGTGGCGTTGAAGCAGATCTGTGATGATAGACGGGTGCATCGGGGGATAAGTCCCGTTGCGGTGGAAGAGAAGGTCGTGTGAGCGGCCCCGGCAAAGAGGACGACGGCACCGATGAAGCAAGAGGATGTGATGAAAGGCTTGGTAGGCGCTCCGGCATGGTGGAGGATGGTGGCGATGGATGTGGTGGAGGACGGCGGCGATGGATGGGGTGGCGGACGGAGGCTGGTGTGGGAATGGGGTGTTCTAGCGCGGACGATGTATGAATGGGAAAATGGAGGGAGAGGTACGGGGAACCATGTTTTTGGGACGCGCCTGTCTGAAATATGGGAAAGTTACGAACTTATCCCCGTTTCAAATTTGGACGTCTCGTCGGTTGGGGATAGGACGGTAATCCCGCATCTCCCAAATATTTGCCGGTAACTATTTCGGGCGAGGAGAGGGTGTTTTGCCGCCCACAGTTGGCGCCCACGGTGTATGAACGGGGATGATAGGTAGGGCGGTTGTATCACGTCTGATGGAAGTTACACATCTGCCCCTATTTAAAATATTAGCCTACATCGATTTCGGGCGAGGAGAGGGTGTTTTGCCGCCCACGGTTGGCGCCCATGGTGTATGAACGGGGCTGACAGGTAGGGCGGTTGTGTCACGTCTGATGGAAGTTACATATCTGCCCATATTTAAATTATTAGCCTACATCTATTTCGGATGAGGTGAGGGTGTTTTGCCGCCCACCGTGTATGAATGGGGAATGGAGGGAGAAACAAAGGTCTTTCGGACGAGCTTGAATCAAATGAGTTTTCCCGCCCATGTTTGACGCCCACCGTGTCGGAATGGGCTCAGAGGCGGTCGTGTCACGTCTAATTGAAGTTACTAACCTACCCCTATTTAGAGCAGTGGAAATCGGGCCGATGGATCGTCCATGTAATGGGTAGGTAGTAATTTCCATCTCCCAAACACTTGGCTTCGGGCAACCGATGTGGGAGTGGACATTTTGCTGTTTCTTTCAAATTTTGGGACAATAAGCATCCACGTTTACCCTGGCAACTAAATTCGAATCCATTTTGTATTCCTATATGAATCTTTATAAATCATTCTATGTGTTTTTATATATCTTCAAAAGGACGACAAAGATGTATTCCACTGTCATATATGAATATGGTTTACAAATGTCGATACTCAAATTCAGAAACTAGAATCCAGTTTAAGGTGAATTCGAATATTTGGAACACTTCATGTCCAACTCAAATGTCACACGCATCATAATGTGTACTCCCATTTAGATATGTACACAAGCGATGTATCAAGATTCAAATACCGAGTCAATCAACCAAGAATGTACGGAACTAACAGACATATAAACACCTATAGAGTATATGGATCAATAATATCAACTAACATACATAAGCCAGGCCGCTGTACTTTTTTTTGGCTACAACAACATCCTTTTTTAGCTAGCATCTTGGCCCTTTCCGATGCGTGCCACTTATGGTCCATCTATACTACTATTGTTGAATGCACATTCAGCCCGATTGGCATATTTGTAGGTCTGGCAGAGCAATCCAAATGAAATGTCTTCGAGTCTTATCAATTAATACAGACTTGTGCTCAAATAAAATTACAAACAAAAAAAACAAAAAAAACAATTATTACATGATCTCTAAAACAAATGGTTTGATTGATTACACGAACAGACAACACAAAGGTTATTCAACTATGGAAAGAACATTTCACCTATGATTTACCAAGTAAGAATTTAATTTCCTTTTTTCCTTCAGGACCTTAACAATCTGGTTAGTCTCAGCTTGCTTCATTTTGAAATCCACCAAATATTTAATGGTTGTCTTGAGTACTGCTTGTGATTGTGCTATTTGCTTCCTCAACATGTCAACTTCATCTCTAAGTGCAGAAGCAGAATCTCTTTCTACCACTAGTATAGCCTCTAGAGCATCAGCAGTTGGCAATTCATAATGCACGATTGGGCCGGTGCCACTGCTGTGGAATGATGCAACGTCCATGGGGACCTCGCTCTTTGATCTTGGGCTAACCTGTTTTGCCATTAAAGTTCCGATTGGATTCAGAAAAGTTGAAGTTAGCAAAACATCTCAACTCGGAGTTATAACAGCAAACCAGATAAACAAACAAGGAATTAAAGACTTTCAATTGGATGCTGAAAAGTAGTTATTAACATCATTGTAACCCACTGTTGCAGTAGCAAAGCAGTTAAACAAACAAGTAGATATTTAAGTTAAGGCAAATAGGTAATTCTTAATAGTAAGTATCAAACACATAGATAGGCGCAGTCTACAATATGATTAACAGGCTGTGCCGTTATGTAATCAGTAGCAAACTAAATTAAGCCAAGCAACGTAATTGAACAATTTTGCAATAAGTGGCTAACTAAAATTCCGAGAAGCGGGTAACTGAACTTACGCTAGTTCATTGTACAGGCACACTGTAACTTCTTTTTCGCTTACAAGGTTGTACAAAGGAGTCCATGGCATCAATTGCTTGGATACGCAGTCCCAATACTTCTTTCTTCCCACACTGCATGGGTAAGTCGAATGGTTAATCTGGTAAGATGGTGCGTCCTTGATATGTTATATGAGGACGTGTAGTCAGACTAGTTGTAGCCAAACACATCACACTTGCTTTTACTGTATATTTCATGCGATTACTTTTGGCATATCGAGATCTAAGCAATCTACAATAGGATGAAAAGACCGGCATCCTTCACATTATTGGTGAACTCAGTTCATAGAAACAAGCAATTCAACCATTACGTGGGTAAATCAAAAGCGCCACTGGAATATTTTTCACTATCCAATCATACACGCAAAAAGGGCGACGCCACCATAGGGGCTGGTATGGGCGGCCGCCTCAGGTGGCTGGAAAGTGTGCACCTAGTTTGAGTCGTCCAGGTTGGCCCACGCTAGTTTTGTTCGTCCCAATGCACGAGCAGGCAATGTAAAAAATGAAGAAAAATGATTCAATTTGGATGGGCCAATAACATAAGTGCAAGGCAGGCCCTATAGCAGGCTCGCGGCCCAAACGAGCGCCTCCCATATCGATCGACACCAGGAAAAATCCCAATTCATTCGCTCCAGCCTCCAGTCTGGTTCGCTCCTAACCTAGTCGCCGCTGGACAGACCGACACAGCACTTCCCCGCGCCCTCGTTGGAGGGCGGTCACCGGGCTTCAAGCAAACGGAAGGACAAGAAGATGAAGATCCAACCCTGGGTGTAGCCTGCGTGGGAGGCAGCGGCGGCAGCACGGGCATGGCATGAGCTTGCACAAACGGACGGTCACAGCCTACAAGAGTAGCATGCGCAATGAGCAGGTACATCACATCCCTGATTATATCTAATTCAACTCTTCAATTTCTGCCCAATAGTTAAACCTGACGGTGTTGTAAAACTGCTTGTATGTAGGGAATCTATGAGAAAATGAAATGAATTTCTACTTATTTTATAACTCCCCCAATCAATACTGAACTGACTGAATCTGATGTATCTAATCAAGTTTTCGGTGCAAACATACAAGCTCATGTTGTTCTTGAGCCTGAAGTGTCTAATGAATAGACTACTAATGAAGGATTTGATGCAAACATTTTACATGCTCCTAGTGATGAACATATAGTGTCTAATGAGGGATCTAATGCAAGCATTTTGCAAGCTCATTGAAGGATTTAGTGTCTAATGATGATCTACTATGTTGAGAGAGACAGAGATTTGCAGGCATTGATGACAAGCAAATTATAGTGCATTTTCATAGCTTGAGGAAACGTCGAGGCCATCTACCAGAAAGTCCCCGTATCATGACAACATAGCATAAATACTTTTCTAATCTGTTGTTCGAAACTATTGGCATACTTGTGCAGGATAGATATATTGATATGCAGTTTGCGCACTGGTTATACGTGCAATTACACTTTGATATTTTCAGCCAGAGAACGAATAATTCAAGCAGGTACAGACCATGTTTGTAGTCCTTGTACACCATGCTGCATTTTGTGTTTTTGGTGCTTGCATCATTTAGTGTTTATAATCTGAACTACTTTGGATCATTAGCTGGTTTTCAAAGTGCATGTAGCTTCACATTTCTCAAGTTATGTTGATTTCCGGAGTGCAAGTGCCTTCGTATTTTTTAAGTTAAATGTTCGCCCCTGGTAACTTGAATTCGTGGATCAGCCACTGCACACAAATCATACATGAATGCCAGTATGAATTAAATGAAATGCAGGGACTTACGCTAGCTCGTTGTACAGGCTCACTGCAGCTCTGCTTGCGCTTGGGATGTTCCATGTATAAGTCCATGTTACCAGTTGCTTGGATGTGCAGGCCTTGTGCTCCTTGCATCCCCCTCTGCATTTTTGACACGTCGAATGGTTGATCAAATAAGAGGAATCGATATTTGATACATCTACAATGTATCTATAATTTTTGATTGTTCAATGCTATATTATCTACTGTTTTGGACTATATTGGGCTTTATTTTCCACTTTTATATTATTTTTGGGACTAACATATTAACCGGAGGCCCAGCCCAGAATTGCTGTTTTTGCCTATTTCAGTGTTTCGGAGAAATAGAATATCAAACGGAGTCCAAACGGAATAAAATCTTCGGGAACGTGATTTTCTCACCGAACGTGATCCAGGAGACTTGGACCCTACTCCAGGGATTCAAAGAGGAGGTCACGAGGGTGGGGGGGGCCCTAGGGCGCGCCCCCTGCCTCGTGGGCCCCTTGGTGCTCCACCGACGTACTCCTTCCTCCTATATATATATACCTACGTACCCCCAAATGATCAGAACAGGAGCCAAAAACCTAATTCCACCGCCGCAACTTTCTATATCCACGAGATCCATCTTAGGGCCTGTTCCGGAGCTCCGCCGGAAGAGGGCCATCATCACGGAGGGCTTCTACATCATCCTAGCCCCTCCGATGAAGTGTGAGTAATTTACCTCAGACCTTCGGGTCCATAGTTAGTAGCTAGATGGCTTCTTCTCTCTCTTTGAATCCCAATACAAAGTTCTCCCCCTCTCTTGTGGAGATCTATTCGATGTAATCTTCTTTTTGAGGTGTGTTTGTTGAGATCGATGAATTGTGGGTTTATGATCAAGTCTATCTATGAATAATATTTGAATCTTCTCTGAATTCTTTTATGTATGATTGGTTATCTTTGCAAGTCTCTTTGAATTATCGTTTGGTTTGGCCAACTAGATTGGTAGTTCTTGCCATGGGAGAAGTGCTTAGCTTTGGGTTCGATCTTGCGGTGTCCTTACCCAGTGACAGAAGGGGCAGCAAGGCACGTATTGTATCGTTGCCATCGAGGATAACAAGATGGGGTTTATTTCATATTGCATTAATTTATCTCTCTACATCATGTCATCTTGCTTAAGGCGTTACTCTGTTTTTAACTTAATACTCTAGATGCATGCTGGATAGCGGTCGATGATTGGAGTAATAGTAGTAGATGCAGAATCGTTTCAGTCTACTTGTCACGGACATGATGCCTATATACATGATCATGCCTAGATATTCTCATAACTATGCTCAGTTCTGTCAATTGCTCAACAGTAATTTGTTCACCCACCATAGAATACTTATGCTCTTGAGAGAAGCCACTAGTGAAACCTATGGCCCCCGGGTCTATTCTCATCATATCAATCTCCATCACTTTAATCTTGCTTTGCTTTTACTTTTTACTTTGCATATTTATATCAAAAATACCAAAAATATTATATCTATCAGATCTCACTCTCGTAAGTGACCGTGAAGGGATTGACAACCCCTAATCGTGTTGGTTGCGAGTAGCTATTGTTTTGTGCAGGTACGAGGGACTTGAGCGTGGCCTCCTACTGGATTGATACCTTGGTTCTCAAAAACTAAGGGAAATACTTACGCTACTCTACTGCATCATCCCTTCCTCTTCGGGGAAAACCAACGCAAGCTCAAGACGTAGCAAGAAGGATTTCTAGCGCCGTTGCCGGGGAGTCTACGCAAAAATTCAACATACCAAGTACCCATCGCAATCCCTGTCTCTTGCATTACATTATTTGCCATTTGCCTCTCGTTTTCCTCTCCCCCACTTCACCCTTGCCATTTTATTCGCCCTCTCTCTCTCTATCCTCCCTCTCTTTTCCGCTTGCCTCTTGTTTGCCCGTGTGCTAGTTTGTTTTCTTATCGTCATGGCTAGTCTCATATCTTCTCCGTTGTCTCCCGAGAGTGAAGTTCTAAATTTTAAACAAAGGGAGGGAGAAAATCTAAAAGATGCTTGGTATAGAATTTGCAATGCTCAAAATAGATCTACCAGGAAGCAATCTACCTTAGTTCTTCTCCGCAATTTTTATGTAGGTGTTAATCCTTGGTATAGATATATCCTAGATACCATTACCGGAGGGAACTTTTGGGTAGCCATACCTTTGATTCTTATAATGCCATGCTAAATTTATTTGGCTCACCACCTCTTTTGGTTAATGGAACCATGTTAACTTTGGAGCATGTTATGCAAAGACTTGAAATTATTGAAAATAAAGTTGCTACTATTGAATTAATTGAAAATCTAGATAAAAAGATCCACAATAAAATTACTCAATATGGATCTAAGGTAGGAATGACTCTGAAAAATATTAAGGAAAAGGGACCCATAGTTAATGAGAAGATAAACTTAGATTCTACTAGAATTGATAAACTTGAGGGTATCATTACAAACTTGGGAACCGCTTTTTCTTCCGTAAAGAATACTCCAAGTCCTCCTACTAAAATTGCCAAGCTTATGTATGTTCCTAAAAATAAGAGTGAATCATCTAGTAAGGAAACTGCAGATCTTAAATCTATAAGTATTCATCCTAATCTTTTTGCTATCATTAAGGAACCGATTGCCACAAATGAATTTTTCGATCTTGTGCCTAAAAGTTTGATAATCACTAGAAAGAAAGAAATTCCTAAGGGAAATAGATGCCTCACCAAAGAATTGCCTACCAAAGATGGCAATACCTAGATCTATCCTCGCTTTTATGCCTAGATAGGGGTGTTAAACGATAGCGCTTGTTGGGAGGCAACCCAATTTTATTTTTATTCCTTGCTTTTTGCTCCTGTTTAGTAATAAATAAATTATCTAGCCTCTATTTTGGTTGTGTTTTTTGTGTTTAATTAGTGTTTGTGCCAAGTAGAACCGTTGGGAAGACTTGGGGAAAGTCTTGTTGAACTTGCTGTAAAAAACAGAAACTTTAGCGCTCACGAGAAATGCTGTCATTTTTATTTGAAGAGTGGTATTCAGTTAATTCTTTTTTTTCAGATGATTAATAGATAAATTCCTCACGTCCAGCAATTTATTTTATAATTTTTGGGGTTCCAGATCTTGCGCTAGCTACAGATTACTACAGACTGTTCTGTTTTTGACAGATTCTGTTTTTCGTGTGTTGTTTGCTTATTTTGATGAATCTATGGCTAGTAAAATAGTTTATAATCCATCGAGAAGTTGGAATGCAGTAGGTTTAACACCCATATAAATAAAGAATGAGTTCATTACAGTGCCTTGAAGTCGTCTTTTGTTTTCTTTTGCTAACGGAGCTCACGAGTTTTCTATTTTGCGTTTTGTGTTGTGAAGTTTTCAAGTTTTGGGTGAATTCTTTTGATGGATCATGTAACAAGGAGTGGAAAGAGCCTAAGCTAGGGGATGCCCATGGAACCACCAAGATAATCCAAGGACACCAAAAAGTTAAAGCTTGGGGATGCCCCGGAAGGCATCCCCTCTTTCGTCCACTTCCATCGGTAATTTACTTGGAGCTATATTTTTATTCACCAACTTGATATGTGTTTTGCTTGGAGCATCTTGTATTATTTGTTTCTTTGTTTCTTAGTATTCCACAATCATCCTTGCTGTACACACCTTTTGAGAGAGCCATACATGAATTAAAATTTGATAGAATACTCTATGTGCTTCACTTATATCTTTTGAGCCAAGTAGTTTTGCTCTATGTGCTTCACTTATATCTTTTGAGCTAATTAGTTTTGCTCTATGTGCTTCACTTATATCTTTTGAGCTAGATAGTTTTGCTCTATGTGCTTCACTTATATCTTTTGAGCGTTATAATTTTGCTCTATGTGCTTCACTTAGATCTTTTAGAGCACGGTGGTGGATTTGTTTTAAAGAAACTATTGATCTCTCATGCTTCACTTAAATTATTTTGAGAGTCTCTTAATAGCATGGTAGTTTGCTTAATAATAATATGCTTGGTATTCAAGATTTGTGAAACTTTCTTTTGAGTGTGTTGAATACTAAGAAAAGATTGAAGCATGATAATTGTTTTGAGATATGGAGGTGATAATATTAAAGTCATGCTAGTTGAGTAGTTGTGAACTTAAAGAATACTTGTGTTGAAGCTTGTGATTCCTGTAGCATGCACGTATGGTGAACCGTTATGTGATGAAGTCGGAGCATGATTTATTTATTGATTGTCTTCCTTATGAGTGGCGGTCGGGGACGAGCGATGGTCTTTTCCTACCAATCTATCCCCCTAGGAGCATGCACGTAATACTTTTCTTTGATAACTTGTAGATTTTTGCAATAAGTATATGAGTTCTTTATGACTAATGTTGAGTCCATGGATTATACGCACTCTCACCCTTCCACCTTTGCTAGCCTCTCTAATACCGCGCACCTTTCGCCGGTATCATACACCTACCATATACCTTCCTCAAAACAGCCACCATACCTACCTATTATGGCATTTCCATAGCCATTCTGAGATATATTGCCATGCAACTTTCCACCATCTAGTTCATCATGACACATTCATCATTGTCGTATTGCTTAGCATGATCATGTAGTTGACATAGTATTTGTGGCAAAGCCACCGTTCATAATTTTTTCATACTTGTCACTCTTGATTCATTGCATATCCCGGTACACCGCCGGAGGCATCCATATAGAGTCATACTTTGTTTTAGAATCGAGTTGTAATCATTGAGTTGTAAATAAATAAAAGTGTGATGATCATCATTCAATAGAGCATTGTCCCAAAAAAAAGAAGGGGAAAGGCCAAAGAAAAAAAAGAAGGCCCAAAAAAAGAAAATAAATAAAAAGGGGCAATGCTACTATCCTTTTTTCCACACTTGTGCTTCAAAGTAGCACCATGATATAGCGAGTCTCATATATTGTGCTTCAAAGTAGCACCATGTTCTTCATATAGAGAGTCTGATATGTTGTCACTTTCTTATACTAGTGGGAATTTTACATTATAGAACTTGGCTTGTATATTCCAGTGATGGGCCTCCTCAAGTGCCCTAGGTCTTCGTGAGCAAGCAAGTTGGATGCACACCCACTAGTTTCTTTTATTGAGCTTTCATACGTTTATAGCTCTAGTGCATCCGTTGCATGGCAATCCCTACTAACTCACATTGATATCTATTGATGGGCATCTCCGTAGCCTGTTGATACGCCTAGTTGATGTGAGACTATCTTCCCCTCCTTTTGGTCTTCTCCACAACCACCATTCTATTCCACCTATAGTGCTATATCCATGCCTCACGCTCATGTATTGCGTGAAGATTGAAAAAGTTAGAGTATGAAACAATTGCTTGGCTTGTCATCGGGGTTGTGCATGATTTAAATATTTTGTGTGGTGAAGATGGAGCATAGCCAGACTATATGATTTTGTAGGGATAACTTTCTTTGGCCATGTTATTTTGAGAAGACATAATTGCTTTGTTAGTATGCTTGAAGTATTATTATTTTTATGTCAATATAAACTTTTGTCTTGAATCTTTCTAATCTGAATATTCATACCACAATTAAGAAGATTTGCATTGAAATTATGCCAAGTAGCACTCCGCATCAAAAATTCTCTTTTTATCATTTACCTACTAGAGGACGAGCAGGAATTAAGCTTGGGGATGCCTAATACGTCTCCAACGTATCTATAATTTTTGATTGCTCCATGCTATATTATCTACTGTTTTGGACTATATTGGGATTTATTTTCCACTTTTATATTATTTTTGGGACTAACCTATTAACCAGAGGCCCAGCCCATAATTGCTGTTTTTTGCCTATTTCAGTGTTTCGGAGAAACATAATATCAAACGGAGTCCAAACGGAATAAAATCTTCGGGAACGTGATTTTCTCACCGAACGTGATCCAGGAGACTTGGACCCTACTCCAGGGAGTCAAAGAGGAGGTCACGAGGGTGGGGCCTCCCTAGGGCGCGCCCCCTGCCTCGTGGGCCCCTCGGTGCTCCACCGACGTACTCCTTCCTCCTATATATACCTACGTACCCCCAAACGATCAGAACAGGAGCCAAAAACCTAATTCCACCATCGCAACTTTCTGTATCCACGAGATCCCATCTTGGGGCCTGTTCAGGAGCTCCGCCGGAAGAGGGCCGTCACCACGGAGGGCTTCTACATCATCCTTGCCTCTCCGATGAAGTGTGAGTAATTTACCTCAGACCTTCGGGTCCATAGTTAGTAGCTAGATGGCTTCTTCTCTCTCTCTCTTTGAATCTCAATACAAAGTTCTCCCCCTCTCTTGTGGAGATCTATTCGATGTAATCTTCTTTTTGCGGTGTGTTTGTTGAGACCGATGAATTGTGGGTTTATGATCAAGTCTATCTATGAATATTATTTGAATCTTCTCTGAATTCTTTTATGTATGATTGGTTATCTTTGCAAGTCTCTTAGAATTATCCGTTTGGTTTGGCCAACTAGATTGGTAGTTCTTGCCATGGGAGAAGTGCTTAGCTTTGGGTTCGATCTTGCGGTGTCCTTACCCAGTGACCGAAGGGGCAGCAAGGCACGTATTGTATCGTTGCCATCGAGGATAACAAGATGGGGTTTATTTCATATTGCATTAATTTATCTCTCTACATCATGTCATCTTGCTTAAGGCGTTACTCTGTTTTTAACTTAATACTCTAGATGCATGCTGTATAGCGGTCGATGAGTGGAGTAACAGTAGTAGATGCAGAATCGTTTCGGTCTACTTGTCACGGACGTGATGCCTATATACATGATCATGCCTAGATATTCTCATAACTATGCTCAATTCTGTCAATTTCTCAACAGTAATTTGTTCACCCACCATAGAATACTTATGCTCTTGAGTGAAGCCACTAGTGAAACCTATGGCCCCCGGGTCTATTCTCATCATATCAATCTCCATCACTTTAATCTTGCTTTGCTTTTAATTTTTCCTTTGCATATTTATATCAAAAATACCAAAAATATTATATCTATCAGATCTCACTCTCGTAAGTGACCGTGAAGGGACCAACAACCCCTAATCGCGTTGGTTGCGAGTAGCTATCGTTTTGTGCAGGTACGAGGGACTTGAGCGTGGCCTCCTACTGGATTGATACCTTGGTTCTCAAAAACTGAGGGAAATACTTACACTACTCTGCTGCATCATCCCTTCCTCTTCGGGGAAAACCAACGCAAGCTTAAGACGTAGCAACCTTGATGTTGTACCGGAGGACGGATACTTACAAGGTTATACGGGTGTGCAGGATGTGTACCAGATCCCGTAGCGCCGTCATGCTTCGCTAAAATATGGATTTGCTTGTTTCAGATGATATCTCTAGAAGAAATAAGAGTTAAGGTCAGAGTTGCATAGGCGTGTAAGCTAAGAGAGCAGTGAAAGGATATCCAAACATCGTCGGAACAGTGCACAAGGGAGTGATGTGTGGATACCTAGTTCGGGCCGGCGTTTGGGCATGCTCGCCTAGCTAGAGTGCGGGTCATTTCAGAGCCGTTGAGGGTGATGCGCTGGCGTTGGCTGGCCGCGCACGGATGCAGATCTTGAGTGGCAGCGGAGCGCTACGATGCGGTGGACGAGACCGTTGGTGAAGCCCCAACGGCCTCGAGGGGCGGAGGTGCGACGATGTGCTCGGTGAAGTAGCCCCGGTGAGCTGGGAGATGGCATCGGTGAAGCGCACCTGATGCGGTGGAACTCGGTGTCTGTGAGGCACGTCGGTTGCGGTGGCCGACGTTGTCGGTGGACCACCCGATGCGGTGGACGCGGGCGTAGATGAGGTAGCTCCGGTGCGGTGGTGAAGCGCGACCGTTGTCTTCGTCGTCGTCGTCCGGCACAGAGGTGGGGAAAGAGACGAGACGAGGGGCGATTCGAGGGTTGGCGGTGAATTAGGGATTTGAGCAATCTGGGCGCGGAAGGGGGCGGTGGAGAAGCGAGATTTTGCAGGGCTGGAATTGGGGCCGCCAGATATTTCAATCCAAAACGTGGAAGCGCGAACTTATATTGTCGCCGTCCTTTTGGGGGGGAGGAGGGGTGGGTGGCTGGGTGCTACGCGTCCGTCTGACACGCGCGACCACCCCGACAGGACTATGCTTCGGTGCCTTAAGGCACCTGCCTTTGTGTCCATGACATATAGGCCCAACAGGTGGCTGGCCCACATGTCAGTGACCCAAAGGCAGTTGCCTTTAAGGCACCGAAGCAGCGTCCACCCCGACACGACCCTGGTTTGCCTGGTGCGCCTACATTTGAGAATGCAAACGAATCTTCTTTCATTTGCAAACGAATCTGTATGTATTACCATGCCCGTGTTTTCCTTGCAATAATTAGTCATTCGAAATGAGATACTCCATCCGTTCACTTTTGTAAGTCGTTTCAGACAACTTAAAATGAACTGTTTTGCACATTGTCTGAAATGTCTTCAAGGTCTTATAAAAGTGAACAGAGGGAGTACTATTAATTAATGAATGAGGAGTTATTTGAAAAAAATTCAAAACGATACCCACGCTAACGTGGATTAGAGTGTGTGTCACATAATTAGTTATTTGAATTAGAGTGTGTGTCACGTAGTTAGTTATTTGAATTAGAGTGTGTGTCACGTAGCGATCTCCAATTCTAACGTGGATTTCGCATTTCACTGTATCCACGCTACTTTTTTTAATACAAATTCATATGTATATGATGAACACCATGGTAGTGAGAAAACTTTTGGATGGATTCAAACATATGACCTACAAAATAACACAACAAACTGAGTCAATGTCAACTTTTCGAAACTTAGTATGGCACGAATTTGAAATAATTACCCGTATGCATGGTCCTCGGTTCAAATCTTACAATGTACACCAAATGGAAACATCGATATTAAGTCTCGTACTATGTAAATTCAAATGTTGTTTTAGCCCCCCCCCCCCCCCCCGCACAAACGATGCATACTTCCTGTATCGGTCAATCTTCCTCTCCTAACCACCTTAGGAAGCTATCGGTTTCCAACACACGTTCATTCTTTCTCTCCATGTTTCGATCTCTAAGTCTCTCAACTACACAACCCCTTTTTCCACTCTGTTACCAAATGTATTTACCTCACACACCCGCCATTGCACCCCATGCCAAGCTCTCTCTCCCCCATCTCCCTCTCACCCTCTCGCGCTAAATACATGCATTGCCTATCTAGCCCCCCAACCTCTCGTGCATGCGCACGCACGCATGTTGTATATCTAGGTCACTCCCTCGAGACTGTCTCACTCTTTCTTCCGCACGGCGAGCCACACTCGCTCAATCTCGCTCTCTTTATCTGAGTCTTGTTTAATCTCGTTTTCTTTCACACACAAATGATATATCTCCCTGTTCGGGCCTCGATCGACACACTCTATACTCTCTCACGCAGATTGTCTATCTAGGTCAGTCCATCCAAGCCGCCACCACTCTTTCGACCTCATGGTGGGCCACGCTCACTCAATCTCTCTCTCTCCGTATGTCTCGATTGACCTCGCTCTTTCTCGGACAAAAACGATATATCACCATGTTTGAGCCCAATTCGACCTATTCACATTGTATACTCTCTCACGCACATCGTCTATCTAGGTCACTCTCTCCAACCCGTCTCACTCTTTCGATCGCACGGCGACCCTATGTGATCGGTTGACCTTGCTTCCTCCCACGCACAAAATATATCTACACGTCTGTGACTGGATCATCTCTCAAGCTCTATCTTACAGCCCTCACTCTTGCCAAAAAGCTCAATCGAACAATATCTCTCCAGAGCATATATATTTGTTCAATGAATGCCGGACCACACTCACTTTCTCTCTCTATCTATATGTCTCTCGATTGACCTCGCTTTCTCACACCGTATCTTCCACGCATTGAAGCTACTACCTCTCCATCCCTCACAAAGCCGGAGCTATTTACATTGCGAGGGGCACTCCAACCTTGGATTAATTTGTGTAGGCATTTATTCCGTTCGGTTTAGATTATATTTTCATAGCATTCGGCCCACAACTACTCCAATCACCGTAGCAGGTAATTAAGCTACGGGGAGCACCTAATATGAGCACGGGGGAGCCATTGGATCGAAGATGCAGCGGTACACACGAGGCCTGAATGTTTTATTTGCAAAAAAACATTTGGAGAGTTTGGAAATTGCGCATAATTACAAAGACTACTCCCAAGCCATTGGATCTCACTTCCAACGGTGCAAAAACTCGTATCACCATAGTATCTAAGCTGCGGGGTGGATGTGATATTCTATGCCACTATCATTTTTGTTCGTAAACTTGCAAAAAACGTGTAACTCGTGCCGTTACTTGTCTAACCGCGCAAAGTGTTTGTTCAAAAAAACCATCCTACACTGAAATATCGGAACAACACACGGGGGTCCCACTTGTCATTAATCAAATTTGGACCTAAAACTAACAAATCTGAAAGACGAGATTCGAACTGGCAACCTGGACTACAAAGCGTAAGTCGATAGCCTGAAAAAATGAACGGTTGTTGGCTTTGTTCCATAACTTGATTTTATACAGTAGTTGCGTTGAGTAGAGTAGAGGGAGTGCCTCGTCAACACATGCATGACCGTTATCTCACTTACTGGTGGGTCCCAGGTCTGCGATCTCAATCTCTCTTCTCTCCATCGTCTAACCCGGGCACACACGAAGAGCGGCGCTAGCTTGCCATGGTGTTATTACAACTAAAAAAACTTGGAAAATAGAAGAATCGCCTAGAACAAGAGACGTTGTGGCTGGTCGAGATGGAGCTAACCACATCTATCCTCCGTGCCATGTTTGCATGATGAAGCTGTGTGGCTAGTGGGGTGTTTTCAACCGACTGGCTGGGTCCCGAGGTCGAACCATAGGTACTATGTCTGATACAGTATATTTTTACACGCACATTTTTCCTCCGTGCCGAGACATGGCACACCCTACCGCGCGGTTTTGGGGTCCTCCCGGGTGGTGCACGCATATATTCTTCCTGACGTGGGACGCCCTACCGTGCGTTTTTTGGGTTCTCCTCGGTCGTAGTGCCGAAGCAAGTAAATGAGTCGTCAAATCACGAAAGACCACCTTTCCCGCCGAGTACATCAGTGAAGCACGGTGGCTAGCTAGTTGGGCTAGTTCGACCGATTAGCTAGGCCGCCGCCACATTTGTTTTTTCACCCCTTTTTTTATCTACTTGCCTGCAGGTAAATTTAAATATCCACCGCAGCGTTGCTCTGGTGTTTGGGTGCGGCAGGATTTTTTATTTTTTGATTGACGGGAGCAGGCGTGGCAGGATTTTTAATTTTTTGATTGACAGGAGCAGGCGCGGCAGCAATTAGTCACGATGAATCTGCCTGTACCCACTGCTCCCTGATGTGAGAAGTCGTCGACTGGTCTTTTACCATGGTGAAAACCAAAAGATTCCCCGCTCCCTTCGCCTTCCCGTAGATTGCATTGCCTTTCAGCCGTTTTGCCCCCTTTTCTTCCTCTCCCCATTGCTTCTACCTAGTACCATGGCGGCGCAGCAGATCACGGAGTCCGAGGTGAGGCTCCTGACACAGGAGCTCCATGCCAAGGATGCGGAGCTCAGGGCCAAGGACGTGGAGCTCCGTGAGCTCAAGGAGGAGAGGAGTGCCATGCTCCTCCGTTATGTGCGGGAGTTCACGGATCTTCAAAAGCGGCAGGCGTCCACCACAAAGATGCTCGAGGCGTCGGTGGCGTTGCTGCAGAAAGCGGGAGATACAATAGGCCGTTAGGGGAGCCGGCTGGAGCGCGAGCGGGCCGATCGTGACGAGGTCCAGGATCACCTCAGCCACTTGGTGAACCAAGTTGCCACGCATGTGTTGCGGCTGCGCGATGCGTACCGTCGTGCCAGCGCGATGATGCCGGCCGTCGGGCTAAACCCGTTCGACCACCCAGTCGACTTCAACGAGCTGCGGCTTCCTGACCTGGTCTCCTTCTTCACCTATATCTCCGAGGAGCTGAGCCTTCTCCGCGTGATGGTGGGGGCTAAGCTGGACAAGGAGGGGTTGCGAGCTGCCGTCGCCGTTGCCGGGCGAATCCTTTCAGGGCTCCGTCACCGGAATCCATTCATGCCATTGGACACCGTCTTTGACGAGCTGGCTCCCGTCGACCGGGGGCGGGCTCTACGGGCGGTTGCACCCTGCATCACCAACGTCGTGCACCTCGAGAAGTAGAGGGACTTCGGTGGTGTTTGGGCGCCCTCTGCATGGGCATGTCCATGTCTCGGTGCAACATGACCGTTGGATCAAACTCAGACGGTGCACATCAGTCACTGTAGCACAAAGCGTGTGGGTGTGTTTGGTTGCATTCTCATCTCAATATAGTTGTTTCCTCTTCGTGTATTTTTGTCAACCTACTAGTGTGGACTCATGCACCCTTCATGCACTCTGCCAAACACCCAAAAGTGGGTCGAGAAGGGAACTTTTTCTCCCATCCCGTGCACCCTTCATACACCCTGCCTAACACTATTCGAGCTTCATATGGTTCATGTTTCGTGGAGTACTGTAGCACCGAACTCTCGTGCACTGTGGACCTAGTTCTGTTAACATTGATCTCACCCTTCATTCTCGATCGGACAGTCGAAAAAGCGGTACTATGTTACATATAGGAGTAGTTGACATGCGCACAACATCATTTGTTATCGTCATATCTTACTACACTAGCAACAAGATTGTGTAGTACTAACGTATGAACCACTGCACATGCCTAGTAGTAGGAGCACTGTGTATGTTCAAGTGGCTGCCGTGTTTCGCACTCCTCTGTCGTAAGAGTGGAAATGCTTGATGTAATCATTTTTTTCTTTTGAAAAACAATGGACACGCTCTACCGTGCGGATCCTCCTCCAGCCATGCACTAAATTGCTCACTTTCGCCGACGTGTGGGACAGCCAACATCGGGGTCCACCATCCATGCACTAAATTACTCCGTAGTAGAGTGACGGTAGACTACCCCGATCGAAGCGCTGCAGTAATGCCCAATGAGCCATCAAATCACAAAATCCCCTCCTTTCCAGCAGTAAGTTGGACGGACGAAGCAACCATCATTTCACTCTTCTCTCTCAGCTTCCTCTCTACCCAACCCTCGCTTCTGCCGCATGTTGTTCCTCATTTCTTCAAGAAAACCCCGACCTGCTTCTGCCATTGTTCTTCTCTCCCAAAGAAGGAAAGGTGAGCGCATCAATGGTGTTGATTCTGGCCAAGGTCCGGTCTTGCAACCCCGAGATTGATCCTATAACTCCCTCTCTTTTCTTCTTTTGGGTTTGTGATTATGGTTTCTTTTCTTTTATTTCTATTTGACAGTTTCTTGATGGACGCTAGAGCACCGGCCGAAGTGATGTCTATGGCTCCGGCCAAAACCGTCGACGCTCATGGTACGAAGAAGTGCAAGCACCCCGCCGAGACTACCGCAGACAAGCTCAAAGCCATCGCCCTGTCCAAGCCCCCCTCTCCGGGATCCCTCATTAAGCAAGTCCAGGTAATATCTCTTCTTGATGATCTTTTTCTCGATCTTGATCGTGTTTTTTCATCTAACACGCAGTACTAGTACTAGTAGTACAACTTTCTGGGTGATCTTGCATGTGATTTTTGTGTGCCAAATGACGGTTCTAAATTCCTCTTTTGACCAAAACATGCGAGAGTTTGAAAGTGATTTCTTATAGATTACTTTCAACTACTCCCTCTGTCCCAAATTTCTTGTCTTAGATTTGTCTAGATACGGATGTATCTAATACTAAAATGTGACTTGATACATCCGTATCTAGACAAATCTAAGACAAGAATTTTGGGACGGAGGGAGTACTTTATGAACATCAATGCTACCTTTTAAGAGGGTATATTTGCCTCAGTAACTTCTGTTATGGATATTGCATGTAATCCCTCTGCTCTCATGCCTTTGAAGACATGTTCTAGTGTCTTTGTTCACTCATTTCTGTGCGTATATGTAGTCATATATGGAGTATAATAACGAAAATCATCTTATATTTCTGAACGGAGGTAGTAATAAAATATGGTTTCTGTTTGAATTAGAACCAGGTCCGCGGTGGAGATGAAGTTCTCAAAGTCATGCCGTGTGAACTGGAAGACTTGATGATGAGTTCTACTGCTGAACTATCCAGCTGTTGTGTCCTTGTCGCCACGTGTCCTGAACTAGTGTTTTCCTGTAGCGTTGTTGTCAGGCGTGTTCTCGAGGCTGTACTTTACCACAACAATTTCCTGGCTATGCCTTCGATTACGAAGGGTGTGGTTCTTGTAAAGCTTCCCAACAAATCTGATGCGACCTGTCTTCATCATCATGTTTATGAGTGGAAAGACCACTCCGTTAGGTTCTCCAAGGTTGACAAGATGGCGATGGTGCATGTATACATCTCACATGAAGTCCATGGCCTAGTCAGTTATGCGGGGTTCATCCCGTAGGTCGGTGGCAAAAAATAGTCTGCAGAGTTTAGTTAGTGCAACTTTGCTTGTCTGTAGTAAGTACTATTGTTCAGTACTTGATTTGTGTTCGTGAACCCTTTATTGTTTATTAGTACTGCCACTTTTGGTGTGTGGTCAGTCCTGAGAACGGTCTATGTTAATGTCTGTCCACTCAATTCAGTCTGTATATTTTGAAGTATCCATATCATATTTTTTGTGAGGACGGCCTACCAATTATGGTTACACTCCAATATCTGTATGCATTGCAGGGTTTATCGCACCCACCAGGATTTCCAGCCCCATGGATGTTCGGTCCATACGATTTGTCACGACCTTTGGACTGTCCTGCTTGTGAGAGTAGGCGGGGCCCCTACATGCCACACATAGTTGGACGATCAATCTTCTGTTTAGTACTTCGACATAGTGATTTCCTGGTAAGGATTCACTCGTGTCACATCAAGTAAATCTTATTGATTTACTGTCTAAATCTTATTCATTTAATGTCATGTTTTCTTTCTTTTCCTGCAATTTTACTATGCAGGTTTTGCCATGTGACATTCATCACAGAATAAACCGTTTGGTTTGCTCTATGATGGCTATTTTTGCAGGTTTCACTTCTTATGTCGTTTCAGTAACGAAGGCACCGTCCATCACTTATATTACTGGGAAAAATTGGACCAGTCTGTTGTCTGAGTACAAGCTGAATCCCTATGACGAACTGCAGTTTGGTTTAACAAAAAGGCCACAATTAGTCCTTCTCGCGTTTAAAAGAAATGAAGAAAAAGACTGGATCATGGTCACGGATCCTAGTCAAGTTAGAAAGCTAATCATAGCAGACCAGACACGATCGCCGCTGTCTTGCATAGATCGAGCACTAGCAGTTGCTCTAGCACTGACAGCGGCAGCAGCTCGGTATGATCCAGCTGAGAACTGGGCACCGACCGTGTCAGCAGATCAGTCTGATCTACTAGAGGATCGGGCATCGACACCAGCACCTGCTCCGACATCGGCATCAGTTCTACTAGGAGCGCCATCTTCAGCAGCAGCAGCGGCTTCGGCACCTGCACCAACACTTGCACTTGCATCTGCTCCGGCCCGTGCAGTTGCACCGGCAATAGACTGGGCTGCAGTTCGCACTTCATATACCAAAGTCCTTACAAAAACCGACATGTCCACCTTCTTGGTAAGCATTGGCCGCCCAAGTGCTTTATTCTTTTTTCTTTCCGTGTTGTTTCACATGATTCACGGTGTTGATCTAACTGTTTGGGTATGTCTTCTTGTTTGCAAACAGAGAATTCCTAGGGCAACGAGGGAGTCGTTCAACAATCCAGGCGACCGCGGCCAAGTTTCTCTTACCATGCGCAGCCTTGGTGTGAATGAACCTGCCCAATATACCGCAAGTACAAAGGATGGTCGCATGATGATTGATGCTAAAGGATGGTCAAGGTTCAAATCTAAATCATATATTGCGGTAGGGGATGATGTCAAAATCGAACTTTCTCGGCAAGGAGAGCTGGTCCAAATCAACTTTGAAATTCTTTAGTAGCAGCACGCAACTGCCGAACTGATCTATCCTCCGAGAGATTTTGATGTAATAATCTGGCATGGTGAAACAAGTGTCCCGTGTGTATAAGTAGTACGACAGTATTATTTATCACATGGTATATCGTTGATAGAATTGCAACTCTGATTGCTGGTTAGGAACTGTCGTTCGATTTCATTCCAATAGTTGTCGTGCTTTATTCAATTTTGTGTATTCGCCTTGTGACAGCATCTAAAACCAGTGTCATACCGATCGCTTGCAATATGAAAAGCGCTAAGGTAGAACACATGGCCCCCCAAACATGCAGGGTCGGCCTGCGACCCATAGTCCAGAACCGTGAGTATTATATTCTCAGCTAAACCCCCATAAAAAAAGCTGAACCCCATAACGCCCGTGCGTTGCAGAGGGAGTATATTTCTCGACAAGCTGAGCCTGTGATATAAAAGATTTGTATATTTCTTTATAGAGGGAGTATCTCTCTGTCAAAATATATATTTATGTGTAACTAGTTACTCCTGTCTTTCTACTTCCTTTCGCTGATATGTGGGGCAACCGGCAACGGGGTCCACGTGCCATATGCACAAATTAGAGTGCAAAACTTCACGGTAGACACACCCCGGTCGCAGCGCCGCAGTAATGCCCAATGAGCCGTCAAATCACAAGCCCCACTTTCCAGCTTTAGCAGTAAGCTGGATGGACGAAGCGGCAATATTTCACTGGGCCTGAATCCCCTTCTCCCTCGTCTGCTTGTTCAGAGAAAACCCCCTCTCGGGGATTGCATAGGGTTTTCTCATGGAGAACCAGGTACGAATTCTTCATCCATCCCCGATAAACCCAAGTCCCTTGGTTGCAGGTAATCCTAGGATTGCAGCCGCCGCCGTTGATGCATTTTTCTTCCTACTGAATCTAGTGTGTTTCATTTGCAGTGCCCAAAGTGCGAGTACCCTACAGGTTTCTGCGCCCTCGGCGAGAGCCACACTTGTTCCTTCTCATCCTAACACAACATTTTGAAATGCGCACAGTATGTTCCTAGAATCCTCTTTTCTATCTGGGAGGGTGGGGTTTTTTTGAACATGCTGTGTTCTCATATTATTTTTCCTGCAGTTTATTATTTGCTCTACCAGAACACATGTACTCAAGATGCTCGGCCTTGCCATAACTGAATACACTAGTTTAAAGGTCACAGTGAAGACAAGCCATGGATATAAGTTCCGATTTGGGTTCATGAACCAAGAAGATCGCTGCTTTTTTTATGGACGAACTTGGATAAACTTTCTCAAGTGTTACGGACAGAAAGTTGGGGCACGAATGTTCATGGAAATAGCAGAACCTGGTCTCATCTTCACTGCGATCTTCCACCCTGACGTCGTTCCAATTGTTCATCCATGTTAGTTTTGTATCTGGTTCTTGCTTGTTGCCTCGATTACTTCTTAATCCACCTATTCTGTCTAACTAATCACAATTTAACTTTAGAAGTAGCAACGAATCTCTCACGAAGATGCTACTTCTAACTAATATTTTCTTATAATTGGTGGCACGTGTAGGTTTTTTCAGAGTTAAGCAGTCTGCTCATTTTTTACTCTATAATAACTCGGCTGTTACTAATGGCACTGAAGTTGACTGGATCGACATCCACAAGTTCCTACACTTTACTGATCGTCTTGAGGTCCTTGTGGGGCGTTTCAATGGTGGAAGGCCGCGTGGGATATGTGTGCCACTGTTGCACTCGTTGAACAGGTCCAACTGTGTCGATAAACTTATGGTACGAGCTGTTTTCTGTTATATATGTTGTTCATAAACTATTCCTTATACACAGCTTTACAACTGTGATCTTCTTGAAACAGGAACTGCCGAGTTCTATTGTTCCTATACAGATGCCTGACCATGGTCGGGTCAGACTTACGCTTGGTCACAACATGATGTTTATGTCGACCTACTCAATTCCCCTTGGAGGTGAAAAGATACTTATTCATGGGTGGTCTCAAATAATGAAGGCCCGTCCATCTTGGAGAATAGGACAGAAGATTATGTTCATGCTTCTCCATGGCTCTAAAGCGAATATCCTGTTTATTGACCACATTGCGAGATGAAGCCGCTTTCAGAAGGTTGTGGATGCGTAGGGTGGCACCTGGGCCTTGTCCTGGGGCTTAGCGGCCTCACCCTTGGTTAACTATAGGCAAAGTAGCACTGTTCGAGGCGTGCTTTGTACGGTTGAACCTATATAAGTACTCATACTGCTTTCAGCTTTGGTTGTTAAGTACTCCAGCTGCATTTACAGTCTGTTGTGTTTCTTCAGTCCTGTCTTCCTCCAGCCGCCAAAACCAAACCATCACCGGCGGGGCCGCCTGCTTCCGCCTCCCACGGCTGGCTGCGCCTCAGCGCATGCATCGCCACCCCACCGTCTCCTAAATCGTTAACACCGACGTCCTCCACGCGCTTTGGTGCGCTCGCCGCGGTGCCGCCCTCTCGCATTGTCAACATGGTCAACAAACAACAGGAATCGACAGAAGTACGTGGAGAGGATGATAGTAGGGGCCCACCACGTCAGCGTATGGAAAAAATAAAATGCTTCCTCCTAGTGTTTTCCTGACATGTGGGACCCATGACATTGTGAGCGTATATAGTCAATAGACAAGAGAACAGCACAAGATCGGCTGACACCTGGGACGTAGCTACTCGAGCAGTATTTTTTTTGTTTGGTATTGTTGAGACGGAGCAGGGTTTGAACTGGGCTGTGGCCCGTCTAGCCAGGCTTATATTTATGTTCACCATGTGACCAGCCCAGCTATTTTTTCTTTGTGAAAATGAGCCCAGTTTATTTTTTCTGAAGAATACCCAATCCAGGCCTACTTATTTTTCTATGCCCTGATGGGCTGCAACTCTTTCAAGACGCCTGCAAATCTTGAAAGTAATATGAAATAGGTTGTAAATATAAAAACAGATGACAAATTGGCAATTACTTTATAATTTCTGAATTTTATTACATTTTCATATTCCTATTTCACTGGGCATTAACCTAATTTAAATATATCTTCAAAGTACTTTAAATCTGGCTGCACATTTCGGAATTAAAAATAGTTTGGAACCCACAGAAATATGCGAAATTGGCCCTGGCCAACCAAAAAACGACTGCAATAAATTGCATAAGAAGCTGCCATGAGCTATATATAAATTATTAAAAAAAGAGGGAGTGGTCTGACTTGTGGTCCTGTTTAGTTGACGCGTATGCAAGATTTTTTTAGTTATTATACACGTCAACAAACGATTCTAGCAGACGTAACCGTTGGATGTCAATCCAACAACCGTCGTGTTTCTTTAATCTCTGATCTTCTTGCTCCAGCCGCCAAAGCAGCGCCGGCGGGACCGCCTACTCCCGCCTCCCGTGGCCGGCTATGCTGCCGCGCAGGCCTCAGCGCCCCCTACTACTCCCATCGCTGGCCAGGGCATCCCTCTACTCACCCACACCCCCTGTTATTCTGCGGCGACGACAGCCTCACACCGCAGCCGAACCGGTGAATGCTCGTACTCCTCTCCGCGTGGGCATCCACTGCCGCGTCTTCCCCGGCTCCGCGTTGTCCCCTTCCTATGCCTCGCCGTCGTCCACCGTCGTGGTGCTCTCGGCGCGGCATGGTCAATGTGGTCAATGACCGACTTCCATCGGAAGAGTACTGTACATGGAGAGGCTGACAGCTGGGTCCACGGCAGCCGCAAGGAAGTGCCTCCTTATTACGTGGAAAATAATTATTCCTCCACCTGACAGCGGGGACCCACCGGACGGGCCACCAGTATTTTGCGAAAAAATCATTTCCCCCTGACTGCTGGGACCCACCGGACGGGCCACCGTATTTCGAGAAAAAAACGTTCCCCCCGCTGTCAGCTCGGACCCACCGGAAGTGCCTCCTTATTACGCACAAAAAAAATGAATACTCCCTTGGCTAGCTAGGGCCCACCTTGGTGGGAGGCTAACTTGTGGGCCTACTAAGTTGACGGGGATGAAGGGCTTTGTCAACTTAGTCAATATGAACGATTCTAGCTCCAGTGACCGTATGATGTCCATCCAACAGCCATAGTGCTTCTTCAACCTCTGGTCTTCTTGCTCCAGCCGCCCAAAGCAGCGCCAGTTGTGCCGCATGCTCCTGCCTCCCGTGGCCGGCTGTGCTGCCGCGGAGGCCTCACCGCCCCTACTATTCCCACCGCTGGCCAGGCCCTGCGGCGACGGCAACCTCACACCGCAGCTATTCTGGTGCTGGAGTTGTTCTGGTATCCCCGCGAGGTGGCAAACTTAGCTATGTCCTTCAGATTCACTTTGATTCCTCCAACAATGAGGCTGAGTACGAAGCTCTTTTGTATGGGTTGCGAAATGGCCATTTCACTCGGCGTTTGTCGCCTAATGGTCTTCAGCGACTCGGATTTGGTGGTTAATCAAGTGATGAAAGAGTGGGATGTCAGAAGCCCGGCTATGACTGGCTATTTCAATGCAGTTAGAAAGTTAGAAAATAAGTATGAAGGTTTAGAGCTCCACCATATTCCCCGATTGAAGAACCAGGCAGCAGATGACCTGGCTAAGATAGGTTCTAAGCAAGGGTCCATTCCCAGCAATGTGTTCTTAGAGCATCTTCACACACCATCAGTCTAGGAAGATCCCTTCACGGAAGAGCCCCCGCAACCTAAGAGTTCCACTGATCCGACTGAAGTTGAAGTCCCAGCTGTGGTCGACCTAGTCATGGAAGTTTTGGTCATCATTCCTGATTGGACTGTACTGTACATCGCATATATTCTCAGGAAAGAGCTACCAGAAGACAAAGATGAAGTGCGACAGATCGTCCATCGATCCAAAGCCTTCACTGTGATAAGCGGTCGACTGTACAGAGAAAGTGTGACTGGAGTTTCTCAATGATGCATTGTCACGACCGGTTTTCCAATAAAAATATTTATTGAGAAACCAATCTTTTGAGTCCAGTAGGAGAGAAATCCTCCACACTGGTAGACAATTTCTTGATACAATAAGCCAGTAGCATAGAATATATTACAGGGTTGAGCTAGGGCTGCTCAACAAATTATTACAAGCGCGCCAATAATTATACATAATGGCGGATATAACATAATGGTGTGGTGGCATACTACTGACTCGAGGATAAAGTGATGGTGGAATAACACAATGGGAAGTGTGGTAACACGACTCTCAAACTGGCATCTCATCGAGCGTCGAGGTGAGGCTCGATAATTTTATTCGGGTTGCGGAAGCGGGTATAAAACAGTGACCAAGACCAGGGTCGCACGAGACTGACTGGGATTCCTCTAGGCGTCGGACTCGCTATCAAACTCTTCATCCATGAGATCGCCTTCGTCAGCATCTGGCCAAATCAACAAGCCAGTGAGTACTTTGAAAGTACTCGCAAGACAGTTCGGACGTAAGATCCACGGCGAGGTAAGGGGATCGGAGGGTACCTCCTTGCTCAAGACGTCCTTCCGCGTTGGTTGGTGGTGGTGGTGGTCGCCGGCGAGTACCACGTCGACGGCGAGCCTTGCTCCGGCGGACGGCGGCTCAGGTGGAGATGGACCTCGCCGGGGAGAGCTGCGAAGGTCAAATTGATGCTTGGGTTAGCTCTCTGGTTGCTCGAGGAAACTACTGACGAAGTCTGGGCGCCAGGGATGGCCTCACCGGAGCGAATCGAGGTGGAGGCCGAGGCGGAACGAGGTGGCCGGAGTCGAGGAAGAAGGGCCCCTCGAGGCTCTTCTAGTTGTTGGTCGGGGTCCAGAGAGGTAGTGGAGGTGTGTGGGGGCGAGAGGGAGCTCGGGGCGCTATATATAGCCGGCCCGAGGCGGTTGCCGCGAACGGGATAAGTCCGACGAGTGATTACGGCGGCGCCGGGGTTGGGCAGTGGGATTAGGGGCTTGGGCATCGTCTAGGTGGAGTAGAGGTTCCATTCCAGGGTCCAGCTCAGCACGGGGGGAAAGGTTTACGGCTGGTCCCAATGGAACGGCCGTGCGGCACGTCGGCGGCAGGGAGCACGCCCTGCGCGTGCCAGGCTACGGTGACTGTGCAGCGGGGCTGCGCTGGCATGCATATGCCATGCGGAGAGCCAGGGAGCGTTGGGCGGCGCCGAACGGCATTGCGCCGCCGTTCTGCTTCCGGTCGGCTGTTACGGTGGATCAGCCGCCGCGAGACACGCCGGCGCAGGCGGGCCAGGGCGCCACCGACGCCCGGAAGGCGCCAAGCGCGCGTGCGGCACTCCAGACAAGAGGGAGAGGCGGCGAGGATCGTGCCAAGGGCACTGTCCATGCGTGACTGAAACTGGCGAGGAGAAAACGACACTGAACTCTGAACTTTACTGAATTACTGAAAGTGCAAAATACAGTGTATGCAAGGTGTTCGACAGAATGATACTGGTCTCTAGGGATTTTTCCTAGAGCTGATTTTTGGTGGAGTGGCTACTCATTGCTCCAGTAGGCTGCCTGAATTTTTTGTAGAATTTTTGGGGAAGTGTAGATATGAATTTCACCAAATTTGGCAAATCTGGTCCAAACTTGCAGAGGCTGAAATTTGAAAATTTTGAAAAGAAGGAGAGTGGATCAAGATGGTTCTGAGTTGTGGATGCTAAGGACAATCCAGAGGAGTTGGTTTGAGATCAAAACTCAAAGGAAATAAGGTACTTGCTTTGTAAATGACTCAGGCTCCAAATAATTGACAAAAATGATTTGAGAGGAAAAATGATTGAAATAAAATACAAAACTCGTTTGGATTAGTTGGGACAGAGAACTTAGGTTGTTCCAAGGAGGAGGGGGGGTTTTGGAGGGGTTTTACCACCTGTGATATGGTGAAATCAAGGGTGGTTTCAAAAAGAAAGAAGTCCCAAAACTCCTAGGGTTTCTTTTTAAATGAAAAATAAATAAGTTTGAGAGGGAAACAACCAGAAGAAAAGCTTCCAAAAAAATCAACACCAAAATTGAAAAGGAAAGGAAATCCTTGCCAAAGGTGAAAGGAAGTTTTTTAAGAGGAAGGATTTTCTGAAAAAGAAATTTTTAAATGCCCTCTTTTAGAATCCAATAAAGTTTTTGATGAAAACCAAATCAAAATTTTTGGAGTGTCACATGCATTACCCCAGAAGAAGGTCGAATGATCCTCAATGATATCCACTCGGGGACCTGTGGTCACCATGCGTCCTCACGGACAATCGTGGCCAAAGCATGCTGAGCAGGTTTTTATTGGCCGCGAGCAGATGAAAATGGCAAAGGAAATAGTCGACAAATGTGAAGGTTTCTAGTTCTACTCCAACATGTCTCACAAACCCGCCTTAGCCCTGAAGACCATTCCACTCGTCTGGCCATTTGCCGTTTGGGGGTTGGATATGGTTGGACCCTTGAGGACTGGCAGAAGTGGTTTCACTCACCTACTTGTTGCAGTCGACAAGTTCACTAAATGGATTGAAGCCAAGCCCATCAAAAACCTTGATTCGAGCACTGCCGTCAGCTTCGTCAGGGGGCTAACATTCAGGTTTGGAGTCTCGCACAGCATCATCACAGACAATGGATCAAACTTTGATTCAGATGAATTCAGAGCTTTCTATGCTTCCCAAGGCACTCGGGTCGATTATGCTTTAGTCGCTCACCCGCAATCGAATGGACAAGCAGAAAGAGCAAATGGTTTGATACTCCAAGGGTTGAAGCCCAGGCTGATGCGAGATCTCAAGCATGCAGCTGGCGCTTGGGTAGATGAGTTACCATCAGTATTGTGGGGCCTGAGGACAACACCAAATCGGTCGACTGGTCGGACTCCCTTCTTCCTGGTCTATGGAGCCGAAGCCGTACTACCGACTGATTTGCTTCATAATGCCCCACGAGTGGAAATCTTCTCAGAAGCCTAAGCAGAACAAGCCCGTCAAGATGCTGTTGACCTTCTGGAAGAGGAAAGAGAGATGGCGCTGATCCGCTCGACCATTTATCAACAAGATCTGCGGCGTTTTCATGCCAGAAACGTCAAGGGTTGAGCATTTCAGGAAGGAGACCTAGTTCTCCGAGTGGACCAGCAACATCCACACAAGCTCGCCCTTTCCTGGGAAAGCCCCTTCATCATCACCAAAGTGCTCCACAACAGTGCATATCACTTGTACGATGTAGAGCACAAGAAAGACGAGCCACGCGTCTGGAATGCAGAGCTTCTCCGCCACTTTAACACTTAATCATTTGGACTGTTGAGATGTAATAAGAAGTACCTTTCAGTTTGTTTATCAAAGACAAGGTTTTGCAGTCTCCTATATGATTGTTGTTTCTTGTGCATGTGTCCAAAATCCCCCAGTGGGTGGCTTAGCTGCGAACCTGATTTGCCTAAGTTCCAAGAATTAAAATCCCACCGAGTGGAGAGCATGTCTCCCATTCGGGGGGTTTAGTTGCGAACTTGATTCGCCTAAGTTTAAAAAATCCTACCGAGTGGCGAGCAACCCTCCCACTCGGGGGCTTAGCTGCAGTCCAGTACTCGCCTAAGTTTAAAAAATCCAACAGAGTGGTGAGCAACCCTCCCACTCGGGGGCTTAGCTGCAGTCCAGTACTTGCCTAAGTTTAAAAAATCCTACGGAGTGGTGAGCAACCCTCCCACTCGGGGGCTTAGCTGCAGTCCAGTACTCGCCTAAGTTGAAAAAATCCTACCGAGTGGTGAGCAACCCTCCCACTCGGGGGCTTAGCTGCAGTCCAGTACTCGCCTAAGTTTAAAAAATCCTACCGAGTGATGAGCAACCCTCCCACTCGGGGGCTTAGCTGCAGTCCAGCACTCGCCTAAGTTTAAAAAATCCTACACAATGGTGAGCAACCCTCCCACTCAGAGGCTTAGCTGCAGTCCAGTACTCGCCTAAGTTTAAAAAATCCTACCGAGTGGTGAGCAACCCTCCCACTCGGGGGCTTAGCTGCAGTCCAGTACTCGCCTAAGTTTAAAAAATCCTACCGAGTGATGAGCAACCCTCCCACTCGGGGGCTTAGCTACAGTCCAGTACTCGCCTAAGTTTAAAAAATCCTACAGAGTGGTGAGCAACCCTCCCACTCGGGGGCTTAGCTGCAGTCCAGTACTCGCCTAAGTTTAAAAAATCCTACCAAGTTGTGAGCAACCCTCCCACTCGGGGGCTTAGCTGCAGTCCAGTACTCGCCTAAATTTAAAAATCCTACTGAGTGGTGAGCAACCCTCCCACTCAGGGGCTTAGCTGCAGTCCAGTACTCGCCTAAGTTTAAAAAGTCCTACTGAGTGGTGAGCAACCCTCCCACTCGGGGGCTTAGCTGCAGTCCAGTACTCGCCTAAGTTTAAAAACACACTCCATCCTTATCCGCAAGGACGACGAGGTGCAGGTCGACCACGATCTGTCCTCAGAGCTTCGACACAAATACGACGTCCGCTCCATCCTTATCCGCAAGGACGGCGAGGTGCAGGTCAACTGCGATCTGTCCTCGAAGTTTCGACACAAATACAACGTCCGCTCCATCCTTATCCACAAGGACAGCGAGGTGCAGGTCGACCGTGATCTGTCCTCGGAGCTTCGACACAAATACAACGTCTGCTCCATCCCGATCCGCAAGGACGACGAGGTGCAGGCCATGGGCAACACCAAGTATCTTTGCCCATGATACACTCGACTGAGCTGCCTCACAAAGGCAGTAGTAACTCAAACTGAAGAAACAAGTTCTAATCAAAGAGTCAAAAGATCCAACCAAGTTCAGGTAAATCCTACAAGGTTCCAGATCGCAGTTCAAGGTACTCGAGCATCAGGCTCGAAGAAGTTTAAACGGTTACAAAAACCACTCGGGATACCGAGGCAAATTTAATCGGATCATAAAAAGTTTGTTCACTCCGCGGGAGGATTGGCAGGCTCGATGAATTTGTCCAAGTCGATTCCATCTACAATCCGAGTGGCAGTGGCAATAAAGGTTTCCATGAAGGACTAGAAGTCATGTTTTCTGGTATTGGCAACCTTGATCGCTGCTAGCTTCTCCCCCTTGTCTTCCTTGCAGTGGACTCGAACTAATGACAGAGCTACGTCAGCACCGCAGCGAGCAGATGACTTCTTCTACTCCTGCACTCGGCCAGGGATCTCGTTGAGTCGAGTCATCAAAGACTCGAGGTCATTCTGGGGCGTCTCCCGTGGCCAAAGCGTTGAGTCAATCTGTGACACCGCAACCTTCAGGCGAGCAAGGTAGGCTGTAACACTGGCAACATGGGATTCCAGTCGGAGCACGTTCATGGCAGCTTCATCACCGATAGGGGAAAGGACGGAGTCCAGGCCTGTCTCGATCCGTTCGGTTTCTTCTTCAAAGTTTTGGCAGAATTATACAAACACAAAGAAATAATGAGTCGACGGCTGCATGGTGAATCAACGATAGCTAAATAGTCAGACAAGGAAGAATACATTCGAGCACAAGGAATAGCTTCTTGGCGAGTGCCCCCAGATAAGCTTCCAGATCATTTGTCTTACGAGAAATGCCTTCAATATTCTCGTTCAAAGCCACTTTGTCTTTCTTCAGACGAGTCACTTCTCGGTTGGACTCGTTAAGGGATGTCTTCAACTTGGTGTTTTCTTCCTCCAGCGCACCCACTGAGGCCAGTTTCTTGTCAGCAAGTGCAGTCTTCTCCTGAGCCTCCTTTTGCGCAGCGGCAAGGTCGAGGTCCTTTTTCGCTAGAGTCTGCTTCATTTTCTCTGAAAGATACTCGGGTCAGACAGAAGAACGAGGAGATGACTTGTGAGTCGGCCAAGATAAACAATCGACCAGTTGTTACCTTCCATACCGGCTGTCTCAACTTTGGCCTTCTGCAAGTTCTGCTTAGCCAGCTCCAAGTCAAGATTGAGTTGGCTCTGCTTCTCCTCGAATTCGGAAAATTTGGAGATGACCTCACAAGATTTCTGAAGTCAATAAATGTTACATCAGCGAACAGAATCAAAAGTTATTCACTCCCAAGTGAAAAGAATTCTCAGACTACTGCCGAATCAAACATTCAACAGTAGTCTCGGGGACTACACCCAGTGGGTGCACTTAGCATGCCCCCACTGGTTCAAGTTACACTCGACATGATCCGTTCAGACCGAGTGAGAATGTTATGATTCACATACCATAGCCGACTGCCCGCACTCAGTTGCGGTCTCGGGGACTACACCCAGTGGGTGCACTGAGCGTGCCCCCACTGGTTCAAAGACTCAATCGACACAATCTAGTCGACTCACGAAGCAAACACTATTCAACAGTACTATTCAGCAATGAATTAAACACCCATTGGGCGTACAAATGCAAAAGGCAGACTGACGAAAAGATGTACAAGGAAATTTTTCGGGTAGCATATCCTAACAGAACAAGCGACAAGCTAAGAGTTCAGTCGGTAATCAACCAACCTGGACATTGCTCCGGAGAGCTGAGCTGGCGTCATAAGCAGCTTGACTGGCCCCTCAAACCACCTTCATCTGCTCCATCATGATGCCTGCCTGGCGTATGGCCTCCTTGGCAGCACCCACTTGGTCCTCCGGGACACAATACGTAGTGAAGATTGGAGACGGTGTATCGGCTGAGATCTGAGCAGTCGATGCCGAAGGCTTAGCACTCGACAATGGTACGGAAAAAGTCACAGAAGTTCGGTTGGCATCGCCTGTCTCCTGGATCACCGGCTCCGTCACTAGCGTCGACTGGGGCACCTTGCCAGTTGATGCCTTCTTACTCCTCCCGGGCCTCAGCGGCACATCCTCATCGTCATCTGGAAGATCAATGACATTGGGAGGAGCTACAAAAAAAGAATTAATCATCAGAATTCAGTCGATCAACAAAATGGTTGAGAAAGCAAAGACAAGTTTGCAAAAGTCATACCCGGGTTAGAAGTGACCTTGTCTTCCACATCCTCGCCATCATCCCCATAAGCAGAAATCCCAGAAGTAGCAACTCTGCAAGTTTCAAGATTCACTCGGACAAATGAGGAAGAGAGTCAATAGCACAAGTCCTTGATCGAAAAGTGGGGACAAGACACTTACGCAGAAGCGACGGGGACGTCGATCTTGATCTTGGGCAGGGTCTTCCGAGGCTTTGGTTCTGCAACTTTTGGCTTCTTTGGAGCCTTCTTAGTCGGCATAGGGGAAGAGGTCCGAGTGCCCTTGGAAGTCTGTCCGGTCGGCTTAGCTACTTCGCCGCGAATACTTGTTGGGTCGTGCTTATGTTTGGAACGCTTTTCGTTGTGAGGTGGTGACTCGACTTCTTCACCACTGCTCGAGTCCTCGCTTTCCTCCTCCTCTTCTCCTCCACCAGACTACCAATCCATGCTTTCACCTCCGCTTTCTTCTCCTTCCCGGTACTGCTCTTGCTCCCCGTTCGGCATTGAGTATGTCTTCGTATAAACCTGCGAAGCAAAAGAGGTGACCAAATGATGGTCGACTCAGTAAACAACTGCAAGTCAGAATGAAAAACACTCGGAGATAAGGGACAGACCATGTCTGGTTGGTTGTTGGTGTCGAATGGTAAAACTCTTCGGGACCCCCTGGGGTTATCCTTGTTCCTTGCTATGCTTTGCACCCAATGTGCCACCGTCTTCTCATCAACGTCCTCCGGGTGGATCCGAGTGGAATCTTCAATCCCTAAGTACATCCACATGTAGTGATCACGAGCCTGGAGGGGTTGAATACGTCGACTGAGGAATACCTCGAGCAGATCCATACCAGTCACACCCTCATGGATCAACTGAACTACTCGCTCCATCAACATGGACACCTCCACCTTCTTTGCTGGAGTCACTCTCAAGGAAGTAGGTTTCCGGACTCGCGCCAAGGAAAAGGGGGAGACCGGTCGAATGACCAGGGGTCGACTTGTCTTTGCAATAAAACCAAGTCGACTGCCACCCTCTAACCGAGTCAGGGAGAGTCATCGCAGGAAAAGCACTCTTCCCCCTCATCTGGATACCCAAGCCCCCACACATCTGGATCACCTAGGTTTTCTCGTCACTCGGGTTGGCCTTTTTCACAGTCTGCGAGCGGCATGTGAAGATGTGCTTAAACAGACCCCAGTGTGGTCGGCAACCCATAAAATTCTCACACAAGGAGACATAGGCCACAAGGTACATGATTGTGTTGGGAGAGAAATGGTGGAGTTGGGCTCCGAAGAAGTTCAGGAATGCATGAAAAAGGGATGTGGGGACAAAGAAAAACCGTGGTCGGCATGAGTGGCGAGTAAGACACACTCACCCTCCTGAGGCTGCTGATGAAGCTATGTACCTAGGGTAGGGGCATGGACCTGTCCTAAGAGCCCTACCCAAGGACATCCCTAGAAGAAGTCACCTTTCAATCGACTTGAAGGTATCCCACTCGACGGATTCAAGACACTCGACCAGGAAACTATCACTCGACCATGAAGCCAACCACTCGACTGCCAGGAGATCTAAAGTCACTCCGCAGGCAAACGGTTGGCCATTAAGTAGTCTTTATGGTCATCATAGTACTTTATTAGGGACGTTACCAGTAACGCCCATTCTTAATGTATTTTAACCCTGCATTACTGAGGGCGGGAGAGGTCTGGCGATCTCTATATAAGCCACCCCCTCCTCAGTAGCAGGGATTGGCACCCCTGTTATTCACACACCCGTAATCCAATCGACCGCCTCCGGGCACCGAGACGTAGGGCTGTTACTTCCTCAGCGAAGGGCCTGAACTCGTACATCCTGGTGTGCTTACAACTTCTCCATAGCTGAGATCTAGCCTCTCCATACATACCCCCTACATCACTGTCAGAGTTAGAACCACGATAGTTGGCGCCCAACGTGGGGCCGGAGTCTTAGCGCGTAGTTGGAGAAGTTGCGATTTTTCCGATCCCTTTGATCATGGTTTCGTGCAGAGTTTTGGTGGAGGGCCGCGAGATCCGTCTCGGCGCGCTCACGTTCATCGCCGACGACTCCGCTTGGCTTCAGGAGGCTCCACTCGACATCGACGCGCTCCCCGTCCGCGGTGCGACGCACTTCTGCGCATGTGTTCGTGGCGTCCTCCTGCGGCAGCCGTCGACCCAGTATCGGTCGGCTCCCGTGTCATCTTCCCACCCTGTCTCCCACCGGTGCAAGCGCTCCGGTCGGTCGAGACTTCAGAGGTGGGTGAGGCATGCCATGGCTCGCCAGTCGGCCGCCCCACAAGTCGCGGCAATCGAGCCCGACGAATCCCTCTACGGCCTGTTCGGCCTGTCGACTGGCTCCGCGGAGACCGCATCCGAGTGCGACAGCAGCGACCCAACGGCTGAGGTTCTGGTGGTCGATGGAACACACAGTCCTCCCGGTTTCCCTCGCACCGATGGAGGCGCGGGTGGGGGTGACCCGTCGCATCCCCACGATGAGTATCTCCCCGAACCTCTCACGTCATTGCAGCGAGAGGAGCTTCGCCGCCGGAACATGGATGCACTCCACACTCCTATCGTCGGAGAAACCCCTGAGGCCCGGGCCTTGGAGGACGTGCGCTTGGCTAACTTGGCCGAGCGCACTCGGCTGGAGAATCTCCAGCGAATACTCAACGAGCAAGCGCGTCAGCAACCTCCCGAGTCCAGTCGACGTCAGCTCTTCCCGCCTACGCAGGTATATCGAACCCCAGTTCAGAATTTGGCAGCCGCGGCCCGTATAGCAAAATCGATTCAGCCCTCCCAGACAGAGGCTGGCAGGGGCTTGTTGCAAATCAGAGTGTTGCTCCGGGCGGCGGGAAACCAGAATTCCACTGTTTCTCAATCGCGGAATAGGATCCACAGTCGGTCCATTGCAACGGATACAGTCCAGTCGGCTCACAGCCCAAGATCGCCCCCGAGGCGTGAGGGACGCGGAGACCGGCATGATCAGTACAGAAGAAATGAGCAGTATGATCACCAATTCGATCGTGATGATCGACGTCGAGTGCCAACCCCTCCCCCGAGGAGTGGGTCATATGCGCCTCGACAGCGGGATGACAGACGCCCTCATAGTGTTGGGCGGAGGATTCCAGTCGACCCCAGGGACCCAGGCTTTGATGCGAGATCCATCCTCGTTCAAGGTTTGGTTGACAGGAACAGAGCTCACCGAGAAGGCCATGACAGAGATGCGCCTGCCAGCAGCAGAGTACATGTTTCAGGGCCAGAGTGTTTCAGTCGAGCCATCAGAGCCGCAGTAATTCCTCCCAACTTCAGGTTGGCGACTGGAGTCAGCAAGTTCACCGGTGAGTCTAAGCCTGAAACTTGGCTCGAAGATTACCGAGTGGCTGTCCAGATTGGCGGTGGCAATGATGAGGTGGCTATGAAGCATTTGCCTCTCATGTTAGAGGGCTCAGCCAGAGCGTGGCTGAATCAGTTAGCACCCAGCAGCATCTACACTTGGGAGGACCTCTCCCGAGTGTTTGTCACAACCTTTGAAGGAACATGCAAGTGACCTGCAGGCCTTACAGAATTGCGGTCTTGCGTGCAGAAACCGAATGAAACTCTGAGGGATTACATCCAGAGGTGGATCACATTGCATCACACAGTTGAGAATGTACCAGATCATCAAGCAGTTTGTGCCTTTAAAGAAGGCGTTAAGTACAGAGAATTGAATCTGAAGTTCGGTCGAACTGGAGATATGTCTCTGAATCGGATGATGGAGATTGCCACCAAATACGCTAATGGTGAAGACGAAGATCGCCTCCGGAGTGGCAAGCACAAGGCAGTCACCCAAGAAACCGGAGGAAATTCCAGTCGGAAACAGAAGCGGAAGACCGAGCCAGCCGCCCCTGGGGAGGCCCTGGCCGTAACCCAGGGAAAATTCAAGGGAAAACCCAAGGGGACCTGGAACCCCAAGAAAGTTAAGGATCAAGATGGAAATGATGTTTTGGATCTGCCATGTCACATCCACACCAAGAAAGATGAAGAGGGTAAACTTATTTACCCAAAGCATACCACTCGACAGTGCCGGCTCCTGATCCAGCAGTTTCAGGGCAAGCAGTCCAAAGATAAGGAAAAAGTGTCGGACGAAGTTGAGGACAAGGAAGATAGTGACGATGGATAACCCCAAGTCAATTCCACCCTGATGATTTTTGCTGATGTCGAAAGCAAAAGTCGACTGAAAGTCATTAACTGTGAGGTGCATATGGTTGCTCCGGCAACACCCAGTTATCTGAAGTGGTCTCAGACTGCCATCATATTCGACCAGTCTGATCACCCTACGCACATTGCCACCCCTGGGAGGCAAGCTTTGGTGGTCGACCCAGTTGTCGAAGGCACTCGACTGACCAAAGTCCTGATGGATGGTGGCAGTGGCCTGAACATACTGTATGCAGAAACATTGAAAGGGATGGGCATTCCGATGTCCAGGCTCAGTACCAGTAACATGAGCTTCCACGGAGTCATTCCTGGTAAGAAAGCCGAATCACTCGGCCAGATTGCTCTTGATGTGGTTTTCGGTGATTCAAAGAATTACCGCAAGGAAAAGTTGACATTCAAGGTTGTGGTCTTCCAAAGTGCTTATCATGCTATTTTGGGCAGGCCAGCTTACGCACGCTTCATGGCTCGACCGTGTTATGTGTATCTCAAATTGAAGATGCCTGGCCCCAGAGGTGTGATCACTGTTACAGGCAATCGGAAGAAAGCGGAAGAGTGTTTTCAGAAAGGCTCAAAGATCGCTGATGCTCAGATGGCAGTGGTCGAGCTGCAAGAGTACCAGAAGACTGCTGATCCGAGTGAATTGCTACGAGCCAAGAAGCCTGCTTCAGAATCAGCTTTTCAGTCGTCCGATGAAACAAAGCCAGTCCACATTCATCCGACCGACCCTAATGCTGCCCCGACTCACATCTCAACGACGCTCGACTCCAAATAGGAAGAAGCGCTCATCCAGTTCCTCCATGAGAACTGGGACATCTTCGCATGGAAGACCTCTGACATGCCTGGAGTTCCCAGGGGGCTGGCTGAGCACCGTCTATGAGTCGACCCAAAATTTAAGCTTGTGAAAGAACATCTTCAACGGTCCGCCGTCCAGAAGAGGAAAGCTATTGGCGAGGAGGTGGCTCGGCTCTTAATAGCGGAGTTCATCCGAGAGATTTACCACTCCGAGTGGCTTGCCAATGTTGTCATGGTCCCCAAGAAGGACAAGTCACTTCGCATGTGCATTGATTTTAAACATATCAATCGGGCCTGCCCGAAAGATCATTTTCCTCTCCCTCGCATCGACCAAATAGTCGACTCGACCGTGGGGTGTGAGCGATTGTCTTTTCTGGACGCCTATTCCGGGTACCATCAGATCCGTCTGTATGGACCCGACGAGATCAAAACAGCTTTCATCACTCCATTCGGATGCTTCTGTTATGTCACCATGCCATTCGGCGTCAAGAATGCCGGAGCCACGTTCATGAGGATGATTCAGAAGTGTTTACTCACTCAAATCAGTCGGAATGTGGAGGCATACATGTAACGCCCCGGACACACCCGCCGGTGGTCGTTACTCCTAGCGGGATCTAGACTGGCCCCATAGATCAATACTAGTCTTTTCTGCGCACTTTGTTCTCACTCGTGCGCACCCGGGAGCAACTTCCCGGTTGGTCACCCATCCTGACACTACTCCAAGCTGAGCATGCTTAACTTTGGAGTTCTGTCCGAATGGGCTCCCGAAAAAGAAGGAATTCCTTATTGATGTGAGTAGTCTATCATCCCTAATAAGCCAGGCCTTCACATACACCCCCACTCAGAGGAACCGACGTCCTCGTCGGGCCACAGGAACGTTCCCTCTTGGCACAAACGTCTGTGCTTCCAGTCTGGTACATGTGCCATGTCAGGTGCCACGACGGGTCACAAACGTCATGAACAACATGACCAAGCACCTGTCCGCAACCATCCGTGTAACCGCGAGGGTCAGCTCTGATACCAACTTGTAACGCCCCGGACACACCCGCCGGTGGTCGTTACTCCTGGCGGGATCTAGACTGGCCCCACAGATCAATACTAGTCTTTTCTGCGCACTTTGTCCTCACTCGTGCGCACCCGGGAGCAACTTCCCGGTCGGTCACCCATCCTGACACTACTCCAAGCTGAGCACGCTTAACTTTGGAGTTCTGTCCGAATGGGCTCCCGAAAAAGAAGGAATTCCTTATTGATGTGAGTAGTCTATCATCCCTAATAAGCCAGGCCATCACAATACATGGATGATATTGTGGTTAAGTCACGGAAAGGTTCCGACCTGCAGACTGACCTTGCTGAAACCTTTGCCAACCTCAGGAGGTATGATATCAAACTCAATCCATCAAAGTGCACATTCGGAGTTCCAGGTGGCAAGTTACTCAGTTTTCTCGTTTCCGAATGGGTAATCGACACCAATCCTGAAAAAGTCGGTACCATACTCCGGATGAAGCGTCATGTGCGTGTGCACGATGTCTAGAAGCTTATAGGTTGCTTGGCCGCTCTAAGTTGATTCATTTCTCGTCTCGGTGAAAAGGCGTTGCCTCTTTACCGACTGATGAATAAGTCTGACAAGTTCGGGTGGACTCCAGAAGCTGATGCAGCATTTGCAGAGCTCAAAGCTCTGCTCTCCACCCAGCCGGTGCTTGTTGCCCCAATCAGTAAAGAGCCTCTACTGCTTTACATTGCAGCCATGGGACAAGTTGTCAGTACAGTACTTACGGTCGAGTGGGAAGAAGAAGGAAAGGCCTTCAGAGTTCAGCGCCCAGTATATTATGTGTCTGAAGTTTTGACCCCTTGAAAACAAAGATATCCTCATTACCAGAAGCTTGTATATGGGATTCTCTGACCACTCCATTACAGTCGTCAGCGACGCCCCACTGTCAGAGATTCTGCACAACAGAGATGCAACTAGTCGAGTGGCAGAGTGGGCAATTGAACTGCTTCCCCTAGATATCAAGTTTGAAGCAAAGAAGGCTATCAAGTCCCAAGCAATCGCAGATTTCGTCGCCGAGTGGATTGAACAGCAACTTCTGACTCAAATTCACTCGGAGCACTGGACCATGTTCTTCGATGGATCTAAGATGCTAAATGGTTCCGGTGCTGGGGTAGTATTAGTCTCCCCCCGAGGAGATAAGCTCAGATACGTTCTCCAGATTCACTTCGATTCCTCCAATAATGAAGCAGAATATGAAGCACTTTTGTATGGGTTGCGCATGGCCATTTCACTCGGTGTCCGTCGCCTCATGGTCTATGGCGACTCAGATTTGGTGGTCAATCAGGTGATGAAGGAGTGGGACGTCAGAAGTCCGGCAATGACTGGTTATTGCAATGCAGTGAGAAAGTTAGAAAAGAAATTCGAGGGGTTAGAGCTTCATCACATCCCCCGACTGAAAAATCAAGCGGCTGACGATTTGGCAAAGATAGGCTCCAAGAGAGAAGCCATTCCCAGCAACGTGTTCCTGGAGCACATCCACTCACCATCAGTCCAAGAAGATCCTTTTACAGAAGAAGCCCCACAGCCGAAAAGCGCCACAGATCCGACTGAAGTCGAAGTTCCTGCTGTGGTCGACCTAATCATGGAAGTCCTGGCAAATCACTCCCGACTGGACGATACCGTACATCGCGTATATCCTAAGGAAAGAACTCCCGGAGGACGAGGAAGAGGCTCGACAGATCGTCCGTCGATCCAAGGCCTTCATAGTCATAAAGGGACAATTGTATAGAGAAAGCGCGACTGGAATCGGTCAGAAGTGCATAACACCAGAAGAAGGTCAGATAATCCTTGATGATATCCACTCGGGGACCTGTGATCACCATGCGTGTTCTCGGACCATCGTGGCTAAAGCATACCGAGCAGTATTTTACTGGCCAAGAGCAAATGAAATGGCAAAGGAGATAGTCGACAAGTGTGAGGGGTGTCAGTTCTACTCCAACATGTCGCACAAGCCTGCATCAGCCCTGAAGACCATTCCACTCGTCTGGCCCTTCGCTGTTTGGGGACTGGGCATGGTTGGCCCGTTGAGAACAGGCAGGAGCGGCTTCACACATGTGCATGTGGCAGTCGACAAGTTTACCAAATGGATTGAAGCTAAACCTATCAAGAATCTTGATGCCTGCACTGCTATCAGTTTCATCAGGGAGTTAACATTCAGATATGGAGTCCCTCATAGCATCATCACTGGCAATGGATCAAACTTTGATTCGGACAAATTCAGAGCTTTTTGCGCCTCACAAGGCACACGAGTCGACTACGCATCGGTCGCCCATCCCCAGTCGAACGGACAAGCTGAAAGGGCAAATGGTCTGATTCTCAAAGGACTAAAGCCTCGACTGATGCGTGATCTCAAGCACGCGGCAGGTGCTTGGGTCGACGAGCTTCCGTCAGTTCTGTAGGGATTGAGGACCACCCCGAACCGGTCGACTGGAAGAACTCCATTCTTTCTGGTTTATGGAGCCGAAGCAGTCCTGTCGAGTGATCTACTTCACAACGCACCCCGAGTCGAAATTTATACCGAAGATGAAGAAGAACAATCCCGGCAAGACGCAGTCGACCTCCTAGAAGAAGAGAGGGAAATGGCTATGATCAGATCGACCATTTATCAGCAAGACTTGCATCGATTCCACGCCAGAAATGTGAAGAGTCAAGCCTTCCAAGAAGGAGATTTGGTCCTCCGAGTGGATCAACAGAAACCACACAAGCTTGCTCCTACTTGGGAAGGCCCCTTCATTGTCACCAGAGTCCTCCACAATGGAGCGTATCACCTTTACAATGTTGATCGCCAGATCGACGAGCCACGAGCTTGGAATGCGCAACTGCTCCGCCCCTTTTACACTTGAATTCTCTCTCGGATGAGATGTAATAAGAAAAACTTCTGAAGTTTATTTTTATTGAAGACAAGAGTGTTCCAATAATTGCTGTCACTTTTGTTTGCATACAAAATCCCCCAGTGGGTGACTTAGCTGCGAATCCGTTTCGCCTAAGTTTGTAAAAAAAAAATCCTACCGAGTGATGAGCCAGACTCACACTCGGGGGCTTAGCTGCAGTCCAAGTACTCGCCTAAGTTTAAGAAATCCTACCGAGTGGAGAGCAAACCTCACACTCAGGGGCTTAGCTGCAGCCAAGTGCTCGCCTAAGTTTGAAAAAATCCTACCGAGTGGAGAGCAAACCTCCCACTCGGGGGCTTAGCTGCAGCCCAGTGCTCGCCTAAGTTAAAGAAATCCTACCGAGTGGAGAGCAAACCTCCCACTCGGGGGCTTAGCTGCAGCCCAGTGCTCGCCTAAGAGTTTTAAAATCCTACCGAGTGGTGAGCCAGACTCCCATTCGGGGGCTTAGTTGTGGCCCAGTGCTCGCCTAAGAGTTTTAAAATCATACCGAGTGGAGAGCAAACCTCCCACTCGGGGGCTTAGCTGCAGTCCAAGTACTCGCCTAAGTTAAAGAAATCCTACCGAGTGGAGAGCAAACCTCCCACTCGGGGGCTTAGCTGCAGCCCAGTGCTCGCCTAAGAGTTTTAAAATCCTACCGAGTGGAGAGCAAACCTCACACTCGGGGGCTTAGCTGCAGCCCAGTGCTCGCCTAAGTTTGAAAAAATCCTACCGAGTGGAGAGCAAACCTCCCACTCAGGGGCTTAGCTGCAGCCCAGTGCTCGCCTAAGTTTGAAAAAATCCTACCGAGTGGAGAGCAAACCTCCCACTCAGGGGCTTAGCTGCAGCCCAGTGCTCGACTAAGTGTGAAAAAATCCTACCGAGTGGAGAGCAAACCTCCCACTCGGGGGCTTAGTTGCAGCCCAGTGCTCGCCTAAGTGTGAAAAAATCCTTCCGAGTGGAGAGCAAACCTCCCACTCGGGGGCTTAGCTGCAGCCCAAGTACTCGCCTAAGTTTAAGAAATCCTACCGAGTGGAGAACAAACCTCACACTCGGGGGTTTAGCTGCGGCCTAGTGCTCACCTAATTTTGAAAAATCCTACCGAGTGGAGAGCAAACCTCCCACTCGGAGGCTTAGCTGCGGCCCCAGCGCTCGCCTAAGAATGGAACGCAACCCAATCCGCAAGGACATCGAGGTGCAAATCGACTGCTACCTTCTCCTTCAGAGCTGCACCACAAATACAAGGTTATTTCGAGTGAAGATCTAGTTCCACTCGACGGATCGTCCATGAAGATATTCAACGATAAATCAAGTTCAGATAAGACCCAAAGGTCCCAGGCCTCAGATCAAAGTACTCGAGCCCTCGGCTCGACAGAGTTTAACGGTTACAAAATCCACTCGGCATTCCGAGGCAAATTTAAAGTGAAGCATAAAAGTTTTTCATTCCTCAAGCGGAGGACTGGAAGGGGCGACGAACTCGTCCAAGTCGATCCCGTCTGCAATACGAGTGGCAGCAGCGATGAAAGTCTCCATGAAGTCTTGAAAGCTGTGCTTCCTGGTATTGGCAACTTGGATGGCGGCCAGCTTTTCTTCTTGCGCCTCCTTGCAATGGACGCGGACCAGAGACAAAGCGACATCAGCACCACATCTAGCAGAAGATTTCTTCCATTCCGCCACTCGACCCGGGACTTCATTCAGTCGAACCATCAGAGACTCGAGGTCGTTCTGAAGCGTCGTCCCAGGCCAGAGTGATGTGTCGATCCGCGACATCGCAACCTTCAGCCGAGCAAGATAGCCAACAACACTGGTAACACGAGACTCCAGTCGGAGCACGTTCATAGCAGCCTCGTCCTTCACGAGAGAATTGGCGGGGTCCAAGCCTAGCTCCACTCGACTGGTTTCCCCTTCAAAGCTCTGGCAGAATTCTGCAAACACAATTCAAGAATAAGACAGTGGCCCTACACAGGTTTGGTAACTGCAAGACAGTCGGGTCGGAGTAATTACCTTCGAGCATGATGAACAGCTTCTTGGCGAGACCACCGAGATAAGCCTCCAGATCGTTCCTCTTCCCCGCCAACTCACCTGCCTTGTCGTGTAGAGCCATCTTGTCGTTCTTCAGTCGGCTGATCTCTTGATTAGCTGTGTCGAGAGCAGTTTTCAGTCTGGAGTTCTCCTGTTCAAGAGTTCCGATTGAAGCCAGTTTCTCTTCTGCAAGCTTCGTTTTGCTCAAGGCCTCCTTCTGCGCTTCAGCAAGATCTTCATCCTTCTTCTTCAGAGCCTCCTCCAGTTTATCTACAGAACGTCGAATGAGCTCAACATCAAGAACGGGCAAGAAAGGAAAGTCACTCGTCAAGAATGAGAAACCTCACCAGCCATACCTTTTGCTTCATCTCGCACCTTCTGCAGGTTCTGTTGAGCAAGCTTCAAGTCAAGGTTGAGCTGGATCTGTTTGTTCTCCAACTCAGTGTAGAGAGCCACAAGTTCACAGGATTTCTGCAAAAATCAGTCGACAGAGGTCCAAGATAAGTTGCCTCCGAGTAACCAAGAGACAATGATGAAGTTTCTAAGACTACAGCTGAATCAAAAACATTCAACAGTAGTCTCAGGGACTACACCCACTAGTTTTGAAAAAAATCGACTGCCCGCAGTCGACCGGATACAGTTTCATTCGACATGGCCTGACCAGACCGAGTGAAGAAGTACAACTACAGCAACACAATATAAAGACTACAGTCGACTGCCAGTAGTCCACCGTACTCTCGGGGACCACACCCAGTGGGTGCACTCAGCGTGCCCCCACTCGACCAAAACTTAACAGACACACCCAGTGGGTGTACAGATTTAAAGATCTTCGGAAAAGAGATTCTTCAGACAGCATACCCTAACAGAACAAGCAGTGAATCGACTAACCTGGACGTTACTCTGAAGAGCTGAACTCGCGTCATAAGCTGCTTGGCTGGCTTCTCGAACCACCTTGACCTGCTCCATCATGATCCCTGCCTGGCGTATAGCTTCCTTAGCTGCACCCACTTGGTCCTCAGGGACGTGGTGTGTGGCGAAGAGCGAAGGCGGATTTGCGGTCGACGTCGAGGACCGCACACTCGTCAGAGGATCAACGAAAGTCACGGAAGCCCGAGTGGTATCACCACCGTCTCGAGCTACGGCCTCAGGCGCCGGAGTAGATTGTGGGGTCTTGCCAGCCGACGCCTTCCTGTTCCGTCTCGTTCTCAGCGGCGCTTCGTCATCATCGTCAGGAAGGTTAATAACATGAGGAGGAGCTACGAGAAAAATTCAATCGACAGGAGTTATAAGAAATCGTCAGTCAACTCAGGGCAGAACATCAGTAATCATACCAGGGTTGGAAGTAACAGCATCTTCCATCTCTTGATCATCGTCCTTGACGGAGATCTCAGAAGTAGCAGCATTGCAAATTCCGAAAGACAGTCAGTTGGCTCAATGAATCGACTAAGGATCTATCCACGGTCGACAAAGGAAAACAAGTTCTATTATTACCCAGAAATGGTGCGGAAAGTCATCTTCATCTTGGGCAGAGCTTTGGGTGGCTTGGACGGCACCGCGCGTGGGTGCTTGGGAGCTTTTTCAGTCGGCGCTGGACAAGAGGTCTGAGGGCGCTTCGACGACTGCCCAACGGGAGCAGTCGCCTTACCACGTTCCCACTCAGGGTCGTGTGTAAGCTTGGATCACCTTTCCAAGCAGGGAGGTTCAGCTTCCTCCTCCTCCTCCTCTTTGCTGGAGTCGACGTCGTCGTCTCCCTCTCCTTCGCCGTCAGATTCCCACTCTCCTTGTTCGCCTCCACTTTCGCCTCCGCTCGCCTCCCCTTCCTCGGCCTGCTCCTGCGCTCCATTGGGTGTCGAGTACATCTCTGTAGTTGCCTGGAGAGCAGCAGACAAGTCAAAAGTCAGTCGACCGATTCAAAGAGAGCAAATGAACAAAGCAAGATCTCAGTCGGGAACACAAGGTCAGACCTGGTCCACTTCGTATGTACTGTCAAGCGGAGGAACCCTCCCGGCTCCTCGGGGGTTGTCTTTGTTCCCTGTGATGCTCGACAGCCACCCTTACAGCACCTCGTTGGTGACCTCCTCTGGGTGAACCCGAGTGGTGTCGTCGAGACCCGAGTACAGCCACATCGGGTGGTCACGAGCCTGAAGCGGTTGGATGCGCCTCCGAAGGAAGACCTCCAGCAAGTCCATTCCGGTCACGCCCTCTCGGACAAGCTGAACCACTCGACCAACCAGCACCTTGACTTGCGCCTTTTCCTCCGGCAACACTTTCAGAGAGGCAGGTTTTTGAGCTCGGTCCAGAGAGAAAGGGGGAAGCCCAGTCGACTGCCCTGGAGTCACCTGGTCTTGGCAATAAAACCAGGTCGGCTGCCAACCACGGACCGACTCGGGAAAAGTGATAGACGGAAAAGAACTTTTTCCCCTCATCTGGATCGCTAGGCCCCCGCATAGCTGGATCACTTGCGTCTGTTTGTCACTCGACTTGGCTTTCTTTACCGATTGGGAATGGAAAGTGAAAATGTGTTTAAAGAGTCCCAAATGAGGGCGGCAACCCAAGAAACTTTCGCACAAGGAAACGAAAGCAGCCAGATACACGATGGAATTGGGAGTGAAGTGATGGAGCTGCGCTCCAAAGAAGTTCAAAAAGCTCCGGAAAAAGGATGAGGAGGTAGAGAAAATCCGCGATCGATATGGGTGGCGAGGAGGACGCACTCACCGTCATGAGGTTGGGGTTTGATCTCTCTCCCCGGGAGACGTGCAGCTTCATGGGGAATGACTCCCCCCTCGACCATGTCATCAAGATCTTCCTGCCGAATCACCGACGGCATCCAGTCGCCCTGGATCCAATCCCTGGGCAGAGCAGTCCTCGAGGAAGATCCGCCCCGAGCGGACTTCTTCCCCTTCCCCTGCACCGCCGCCTTCTTTGCGCGCTCCAAAGCCGACGTCTTGTCCTTCGCCATCGTCGCCGTCAAGGCTCGAACGGACCTACGACGCTAGGATGAGAGCGGAGGTGGCGGAGGACCTTGTGAAGGGAGAGGCAAAGGTGAGAGCGCGCTGTTTGGGAGCCCCGAGCCAGCAGCTTATAAGGGGCCACTTCCGAGTGGCTGACCGGTAGGCCCAGGCGATCCCGTCAAATCCCGCAACAGGCGCGCGCGTCACGTGGCGCAAAAGGTGGCGCGGGAATCGAGGAGTTTCCGCCTTATCCCATCCGATTACTGCGGCCGCCCCCGTCCCGCTTGCTTCCCGAAATTCAAATCCCGCAAATTCCGCGGGCTGCAGAACAACTCATCAAACAGAAGATCCCGCTCGGGCCGGCACTCGATATTTCACAAGTAAGGAAATTCACTCGACGAGAGACCAAGAATGGATCAAGGTGACCGAAAGAAGTTGACAACGTCATCCGTGACAATTAATCCAGTACAAGACATTCATATAATGCTAAGAACCAGTCGGAAGGATCCCCAACTCCTTCCCCACTCGAACCTCGATCCATTCGGGGGCTAATGATGAAGCTATGTACCTAGGGTATGGGCATGGACCTGTCCTAAGAGCCCTACCCAAGGACATCCCTAGAAGAAGTCACCTTTCAATCGACTTGAAGGTATCCCACTCGACGGATTCAAGACACTCGACCAGGAAACTATCACTCGACCACGAAGCCAACCACTCAACTGCCAGGAGATCTAAAGTCACTCCGCAGGCAAACGGTCGGCCATTAAGTAGTCTTTATGGTCATCATAGTACTTTATTAGGGACGTTACCAGTAACGCCCAGTCTTAATGTATTTTAACCCTGCATTACTGAGGGCGGGAGAGGTCTGGCGAACTCTATATAAGCCACCCCCCTCCTCAGTAGCAGGGGTTGGCACCCCTGTTATTCACACACCCGTATTCCAATCGACCGCCTCCAGGCACCGAGACGTAGGGCTGTTACTTCCTCAGCGAAGGGCCTGAACTCGTACATCCCGGTGTGCTTACAACTTCTCCATAGCTGAGATCTAGCCTCTCCATACATACCCCCCCTACATCACTGTCAGAGTTAGAACCACGACAGCTGCAGCTCAGTTTCATCCTCCGGGAGCCTCCAGGAATCATGCTCAATCAGCCCGCTCTCGGCCAGGTCTTGCAAGTCATCCAACACGATTGTGAATCGGATCTAGTCGCCCCAAACCCAACCGCATGGCAAACCAGATCTCGACGACGACCTGCTCCTGTCGGTCTTCTTTCCCTTCCCCTTCGCTGCTCCCTTCTTTGCGCGCTCCAGCATTGCCGTCTTGTCCTTCGCCATCACAGCAAGGGGCGCACGGGTGGGAGGTGGCGTTGAGGGCGGAAGCGGTAACAGTGGAGAAGCAGAGGAGGAAGAAGGAGAAATTGAGGCGCACTGTGCAAAATTCCCCAACCCAACGTCTTATATGGAGTCATTTCTGAGTGACTGACGACTGGGCCCGGGCAATCATGTCAAATCCCGCAACTGTCACTCACTTGGTACGTGGCAAAAAAGGTGGCGCGGTGATCGAGGCGCCCCTGCCTAATCCATCCTGATTACTGCGCCCTCCTCCGTCTCGCGCGCTTCCCAAAATTTCGAATCCCGCAAGATCCGAGAACTGCAGAGCAACCTGTCAGACTGAAGATTTCTTTCATATCAACACTCGAAGCTTATCAGCAAAAGTTCACTCGACTACTTTAGAATGGATCAAGGCAACTGAAAATGAAGTCAAAGTTGTCGCATAACTCATCGGTCTAAGGAAAATACTTCCGCAACATGTAACAGAGTCAGGATGAACTTCCAGTCCCTTTTCCACTGGAACCCTGAACCATTCAGGGGCTAATGACGAAGACATGTACCTAGGGTAGGGTCATGGCCTGACCTAGACACCCTCCCCAAGGACATTGGCCTAAAGTCGTAAGCATTCGAGGGATACCATCATTCACTCGACCATAAACACTCCACTCGGAAGATTCAAGTTCACTCGACAGCTAGAAGATCTAAGGTCACTCTGTATGGCAACGGTCTGGCGTTACCTTATAGACTTAATAGTCATTCATGTATCTTTATTGCTGGCATTATCAGTAATGCCCATCTTTATGTACCTTAAACCATGTGTAATTGAGGACTGGAGGGGTCCGGCGCACTCTATATAAGCCACCCCCTCCTCTGGCACAAGGGTTCGCACCCCCTGCAACTTCACGCATATTCCAATCGACCGAGCCTCCGGGCACCGAGACGTAGGGTTGTTACTTCCTCCGCGAAGGGCCTGAACTCGTACATCCTGCATGCACAATCTCACCGTAGCTAGGATCTTGCCTCTACATTCTTACCCCCCCCCTACTTTACTGTCAGACTTAGAACCACGACACTGTGTTCAGAATAAACTCAAGGCTAGATTATAATATCATGCAACTGAAATGCAATATTATATTGTGACGTCCATCCACTCACGGACAAAAGTTGAGTATAGCATTGTAACCCTAATTATAATCCCTTATTCGTCCCAGATAAGTCCTGCAATATGATACGTTAGAGCCACAAGGGTCAATACATCGAATATATTGGCAACTTTCACCGAAAACTATAACAGACCTAAATCATACTTTTGGGAAAAGTGTAGGTTGGTTTCTTTTTGTAGAAATCAATAAATGTTTTTCCAATCTTTGTATATAGCCGGATCTACTCTATACATAGGACATATTGGGTACTCCAACAGATCTGTAGCATACTTGGGCTCACTGCATCACACAATAGCCCTAGACCTGTAATTCACTAGCTCAACCAATAGCATCACACCATCAGGGTCACCAAACAGAGGCATGTCCTATAGTTTAACCCATCAAAGTTAGTTATAAGAAATGTGATGAGATCTTCCAGACAGCTCCCGACCAAGTTGCCCAAAATGTCCATAAATGAGGACGCGACTAATCATGATCGGTGTATACATGCTACATAGGTTTGTGTACTTTACCTACAAGGCCTGGTCACACACTTCTACTGCTAAACTCCACTGGAGTAGCCAGATAGGCGGAGATGAGACTTTTGGGAAGCAATAGCCCGTACCACATGGCAGACCCATACAACCTTCATTCTAACTATCAGCTAGTCTGCCAGGTCAGGTTCCCATAACTTACTTGACAGTGCTATACTTACTTGGAACTCGTATAATCCCTTTGAACTTGGGTGACAGTCTCAACCTGCAAACTTTCAAAGACCCAATCAAAGCCAATCCGCCCAGATGATTCATTCATTAAGTTGTCATTAAATAGTTATCCAAATATAGTAACCTGTCAACCAGTGTGGTCCCAACTCCATTGCTTCATAGCAAGCTAAGCACTTTCTACATGATGTTATAATGGTTACAAGGAACAGGGTAAAGAACCCGTGGTTAATCTACTAGGTATCCTATCAATAACAATATGATAATTATTTCCCTACATGCACTCCTATTGAAAAGTTCTACATGCACAAACTCCCACGCCCGCTCGCATGCTACATCAGATGCCAACGTGCCAAGGTACTGCACCCAAATTCAAATGTGTATCCTATATCCCATTCTATATTCTATATAGCTAAAAGAGTGAGCCCCCTACTTCCAATGTTCTTAACATGCATGCTTTCGCATCATCAAAATTGTTGTGGCTATTAGATTTACTAGCTTGATTCACCACCATTCGTTCGATCTATGCATGAGAATCCTCTAACATGCATTAGTGCATTCTAAGTAGGTTTTAGACCAGTATTGCAATTAAATTGTTACATGCACTACAACCAACTACATATTTTTCCTAGCCATGCAACCATGCCACATCAACAAGCCATGTATGTAAGTTATAAGTTATATTTTTTTGCACTAGCATATCGATGCAACGCTGCCACCTCATTATTTCATGCATGTAAGTCATTGGTTATTATTTTTTGCATTAGATTTTGTGTTCTCCTAGACATGATAGGTGTGTTGGGCGCTTGGAGCATACCCGTATGGCTGTATAGTTGACCTTCACTTGTTTATTAGAAACAACACTCTTTTCCTCTATTGCTAAATATCTACAACCCACTATATATTCTTTTTTTTGACTGAACACTGTGAGGCAAAAGCCCCACAGCCTTTTATTAATATGGGCCCAAGTCTTTACATGAAAAGAAAACTAACAAAGTCTATCTATGAGAACAAAAGACCTACCTAGACATGTACAACTAGTATATACAAATATACAAATATACAATAGGAGATGCCACAGGATCAAGGCAGAGCATTGATCCACTGGAGAAGAAGGGGCTTGATCAAAGCCTTCATCCTATGAGAGTACAAGGTGATGTCATGAATGAACTTGGCTTTCCAGCTGCCAAAGGTTGGCCTGATATGTGTGAAGATCCTATCATTCCGCGTGATCCAAATGCTCCAGGCAGCAAGATAAACCACCTCGAAGAAGAAAGGATGCTGAAAACTTCTCTTGGCAGCCATAATGCACTCTCTAGGAGTTAACCCTGCATACCAGGTAATCTGCAGATAATTCCAAACTCTGATGCTAAAGGTACACTTGAAGAAGAGATGATCTCTGTCCTCATGCAATTGAGCCACACACATAGGGCATAGTAGGGGTGGAAACGGATCGGATGCGGATTGGATAGTGCTCTTGCCACTTCCATTTTCATATTTTCAAAACGAATACGAATCCGAATACAGATGTTATCGGATACGGATGCGGCTCGGATATTATTCGAATACGGATACGTATCGGATATTTTCTTGATTCGGAACGGATACGAATAATATCAACATATTGCTTAAGTAAATTAGTCGATAGCTATGTGACCTGAAATAATCAACTTGTGACATACAATAAGTCAATGATAAATAGGTTTATGAATAAATACTATTGTAATGCATAATAATTTATAAGTTTAATCATATAAAGAGTAAAATTTGACTACTTATTTGGCTTTTATGTTGGATAATTGGAATATTGGGTCTAGAATTTTAAAAATTACCTCCCATAATCTTATTCGGATACGGATATATCCACTTCCATATCCATATTTGTCTCAAAATCTCCTACCATCTTTTATTTTTTTATTTGTTTAATAAATTCGGATACGGATAATTTCCATTTCCATTTTGGTTCGGATGCGGATGTTTCGGATATGAATAGGCATTTTCTCGAATACGAATATCGGATATTTCGAATTATCCGCTACCAATTTCCACCCCTAGGGCATAGATTGTCCTCCTCCTCGGTTCTCCAATGCCTTCTTAGAAGCATATCTCTAGTATTGAGCCTATCATTCAGCATCAACCAGGCAAAGACTTTGATTTTCATAGTGCACCTGCTCTTCCATATCCATTTACAGGGGTCATCATCAGGTAAATGTGCACGGGCCAGCGTATAATAACTCTTGGCAGAGTATGGGCCTTTTCCAGGTGTCCATGACCAGGAGTCAGGTTCATTGGGTCTTCTTTGCAAGCCTGATAGGGCAGAATTAAGGGAAACCAACTCATCCATTGCTTCATGGGAGAGTGGCAATTGAAAATAGGTGCCAATATCAAAGTCCTCAATGAAATCCCTGACAGATATCTTGTCATCCAGAGAGAAGGAAAAGAGTCTTGGAAATCTCTCCTTAATTGGTAGGTGGCTTCCATCTAAGCTCCATGTGTCATGCCAAAACAAAGAGCTATTTCCCTCATTGATTGTGATAATAGAATGGGCTCTATAGACATCATTTAGCTTCATGATGTCTCTCCACCATGAAGATCCACACTGAACAGTTGCATGAGGGACCACTCCATTGTAATAAGTGTCCCAAATCAGAGAAACCCACTATATTTCTTCTAACCATGCAACCATGTTACATCAGCAAGCTATGCATATAAGTTACAAGTTATATTTTTTGCATTATCTATATCCATTGGCACTGCCATGCCACATCATCGGTTCATGCATGTAAGTCATCTGTTATTTTTTTTGCACTAAACATTGTGCTCTCATAGACACGATATATGTGTTGGGAGGATAACCACATAGGTGATCCTTCACAATGTCACTCTTAACTGCAATCCAATTTTTATTCTCCTTTATACGTCGTTTTGTTATATGCTTTACATTTTCTTAATATTTTTGAAGGGTAAATCAAGAATACTGTTACATCTTAATTTCATTAGTTTTAGTTATTTGTGTAGCACCTAATTATGCATTTCTTTGAATAAGATTACCGCGTCAACCGCATGGGGTATCATCTAGTTAGACAGATAGATGATGTACCCAAGTGCACCCAGCAGCTCTGCCCCTTCCATCCTTGCATTGCATGATGCGCGGGTTGCTACTGAGAGACATTTCTGTGAAATGTGAATAAACACTTTACAGATTTGGCATGAGAACGGTAATCTCGATGGCAGGAAGCATGTTATAATAATAGTTTCACTTTGATGCGTCAAATATTCCAGCTTTGTTATGATAAAGGCAAATACGTACTAGGTAAATAATGGCAAGCAAGAGACCTCATCCCCACTATGAGAAGTACAAACTATGGCTTTACAAAGATGGGACCAAATAGGTGCGATTCTCAGACTGCAACCGTCGCTCCGTCAGAAACCATGCTGGTTGATCCAACAGGGGGGAAATCCTAGCCGAAAGCCTCATTTTTTAAGTGCATTCATCCTGTCTCTCAGGTAATACAGCTTAGCTCTCCTGACTTTCTTCCTGTCCAAGATCTTCATTTCTTTGATGTTTGGTGAGTAACTGAATGGAAAAGAGAAAGTCGCATCAGAAATATAATCCAAGCAAATACTTGATAGCTAATTAGGAGAAAGACATGCGGCCATTCAAACAACAATAAACTTAAAAAAACATAACTAATGGGAAGCTCGGGGCAAGCTCAAATCAATCTAGCTAGTACTCCATCTGTTCAGAAATATAAGATGTTTTGGATATTTCAATATGGACTACATACAGACAGAAATGAGTGAACAAACACACTAAAATGAGTCTATATACATCCGAATAAGAAAAAAAAATTGGAAAATATTATAAGAGTGCTCGGAGGGAGTATTATATATGCTGGCAAAAATGCACGGGTTATATGTAATCATATGTCGATATCTTTCAAGTTTAATTCTAGTTATGCTAGTTCTAAATATTAAAAGTTGAACACATACATATAACTGCAGAACAGAGCACAAAGATCCTGAGAATCAAAAGCAAAAAACATATAAACTGCTACTTGTAGCATTCTTTGGATGTATTTGTTTCGACAGAAAATGCAGAACAAAGAAAGAAAAGGCCACAAGGTCAAAACAATTGGGATTTGAACATAACCGGATGACGTGTTTATGGAACCACAACCTCCACTTCTAACAGGAAGCTAAAAGGGCACAAGCAGCCATGTCAATCATTCCACAAAATAGCCAAAGGGATGATAGTGCCTACTTTGTACCAGAGGCTAGCTGTGCCCATCTCATCATTAACTTACTTCAGGGTCATTACCTACCATAGCATGGTTCAGAATACAGTATGCATGGATTTACAGCAAATGGAAGGACCAGATGAATCTAGTTTGATTGTTCTCATCGGCGAATTAGAAACTAGAGGAACATAAGGAAGTCAGCTGTTGGTTATCTAGCCTAAACAGGAGACAGGGGATGGGAGATTGACAAGATAAAACTAGCAAATGCGGGAGATGGGAAAGAGTGAGGAAAACAACTATTCCCTCCGTTTACAATATAAGATGTTCTAACTTCTTTCTGAATCAGATGTATATAGACACATTTTAGTGTGTATGTTCACTCATTTCAGTCGGTATGTAGTCCATATTGAAATATCCAAAACATCTTATATTTGTGAACGGAGGGAGTAGCAAATAGGGGAGAGTCCTCCCACAAGTTAACCCTCGGGCCTCTCCCCCAACATCAGCAATACCAGCATGACAAAAACTTTACTACCTGAGCAGTGAGCACAGTTTTCTCAGTTCTGCAAGCATCCAAGATCCAACTACATTTCTCACGCAGGAATTGCACATCTATAGTTTCACTGGCCTTAATTTATCCGGGGATATTGTTAGGTATTTTCTTTTTGAGAGAAAGGATATTGTAAGGTTACTCACAAACAAGGGATAAGAACTCCCTGTCTGATATCCTAACGGACAGGGAGAAGTAGCCCACTAAGAACATGGTGTTTAGTGGTTGTTGAATCGTTGCCAGATTTGAATTAAGGATATCGCAGAATCAAGAGGTATTTCAATCTCAGCATGATATGTTCCAAGACAAAGCAGTATAAATACTTCAAAAAAAAGGAGTAGAAGAGCACATGTTTGGTTTGACTTACAGTGGAAAGACGGACTCGACTCCCACACCAGCTACTAATCTACGCAATCTGAAGGTTGTATTTATCCCAGCATTGCGCCTTGCTATCACAATCCCTTTCAATGTAGACTCTCGCCGTTTGTTCTCAGGAACTTGCTGTTTATTCACAGGATCAGTACCAGAAATGTATCCGAACAGCGCTAAAGCAGGAATGTGAAATGCTATACCAATCTCATCTGAATGATGCATCCAGGCTGCACATCAGGAATCTCCCTCTCCGAACGGACCTTTTCAACCGCCTCTTTGTTCAAGATCTGCAAAACCAAACAAAGAATATAACAAGCAGTTTTATGTTTGTGCGGTAACATTACTGCAACTGGATGTTAGTATACAGTAAGTGGTTCCTGCAAGTAACGCTAAGCTTACATTCATAATGTGCCTGGCAGTCTTGTCGGGCCTCTTGAACTTGATGCGTGGGGGGTGCTCAACCGCAGGGGAGCTGGAATCGTCCTCGTCCGAGGCAACCTCAGCACTTCCCACCGTCGACAAACCCCTCGGCATGAGAACCTTCGCGCAGAAACCAGAGGAAGCAGTCACACCATGACATGAAATGAACCGATTCTGCACGCAAAGAAATTGATCCAGATGACATGACCTGGACGAATTCGAAGAAACACACGAAAGAGGACAAGAATCCTACCCCAGTTGGAGGAGTGAAGCCGTAATGCCTCAGGTGTTTGATGGCCGAGGATGGCGGGGTAGCCCCCGGCTGAGTGGCCACAGGAGCAGCAAACTCCAGGAGCCTCGCCGCAGCCCCGCGGCTTCCGGCTCGGCAGACATTCCGGAGCAAAGATTGCATCCTGAGGCCCGCACGCTGCGAACAAATTGCGCAGTAAACCAGGGGCGGATCCAGTATAGGACATGGGTCATAATTTTTGCAAGAAATCGAAGTTAGTGGGTATACTCTACAATGCTGCTGTGCTGGTAACTGGGTCAGATCCGGATACAAATATCTGCATCAGGGTTCCGGGTGCTCGGTTATGGACAGGGAAAGGGAAAGGGAAAGGGAAGGGCGTACCAGGTGGTCGGATGCTCGTCGCCGGCGAAGAGGCAAGACGAAGAGGGCGGCGCCGCCAGGAAAGAGGGGGAGAGAGGTGAACGGGAGAGGTGGCGAACGAACAGGCTTACGTCACGAGATGAGCCAGCCCAGGCCCAGCGGGAAACAGCGACCCAGCTCGGGGGCAGGAATTGGCCCGTTTATCTATTTTCCATTCTTTCTTTTCCCTGCAATCTTTATGATTATCACTTTATTGTATTAATTTCTTTCAGAAAAATTGTAATGAATGCATGTACTTTTATTACCTAACACGATAATTAAACTTACATATTATATGTTTTAAGAAAAAACAATCCGCCCAATAGAGCAATACTGGATCCCATGTTCGAAAGAAAAAACGTAGAAGCTTAAATAAAAGTATCAAGAAATATATCTGATTTGCCGCAGCCTCCTCCTCCTCCTCCAAAAAAAACTAGGGTTTCTGCCCCCCGCCGGCGCCGTCGCAGATCCGCCTCCTCTCCAATGGCCCTATGGGCATGGGGCGCGGTGGATCTCGGTAAGGGTCGGCGGAAGGGCATCGTTTTTAGTCGTTTCTTTCAGTTTTGCTAGGGTTTGTGTCTTACTCAGAAAGATGAGACGGCGGCGGCTCCCTAAATATGGAATAAAGGTCTCCCCGCCTAGCCTCCATTTTCAGCTGTGCGTCTAGCACCGTTGGTGGGCGTGTGGAGATGTGTCTCCGGCTGATCTATCTTTGGTGGATTTGCTCGGATCTCGTTGTTGTTTGTCTAGATTGGTATGTCTTCGGATTGGATCCTTACGATCTACATTATTCTTCATCTGCGGCGGTTGCTGTTCTGCTACGCTAATCCTACGGGGCCTTAACACGCCGACTTCCCGACTGTTTACTACAACAAGTTGTGCTCGACTCCGGTGATGGAGGAGCGACGACGGCGGCGCACCTTCGGCTCGCTTCAGTGTTTGTAGTCGTCGCTGGGTGGTCTACGGATCTTGATGTAATTTTTATTATTTCTGCTATTCGTTGTTGATGAGGACATCAATACCATTGTTACACCCACAGCCCCTACTGTTACATATACTGGACCAATTACTAGAGCTCGCGCACGCCAATTAAATTACCAGGTACTTTCGTTTCTTGGTAATGATTCTAATGTTCATGAGATTATGATGCCGCCTAAATTGGATACATTTGTTTTGCTTATAAATGAAGGGCCTAGCTTGGAGAAGGATGAACATTGGAGCAAGAACACGCATGGAGTTGATGGCATGCACAAGGGGATCAAGAACGGAGTTACAAGTAATGCTTTCAGGACTTTGAAGCCGCCATAAGGAGTGCATGAAGCCTTGGACGAAATATACAAGATGCCACTTCATAATATTCGTCCATAGGCTATTCTAGGTGCTGTGTCACCTTATTAATGGGTCAGGCCCATGTAATTTCGAAATACTTAAGTATAGGCTATTTTTAGAGTCCGTATGTGTGGGGAAACAAGAGTTAGAGTTGGTTTCGGACCCCACCCTCAAGGGCCACGAAATTCTCCCCTCTTCCTCCATATATACAGCCCTTAGGGCGTCGTTTAGACTTTGGGTTTTTTTAGATTAAAAGTTCGCCATAGCTGCAACTTCGCGTACTACGTTTGTGTCCAACGACCAGACCAAGACGTCACAGAACCCCATCTTGATCAATAAAGCTTTCATCTTATATTCGCAATATCCAGATTGCAATCTCAGTTTCTTGCTTGTTCTTTGTTTGCTCGCAGGAAATAGACCCTCGTGGTCAGGTTGATCGTGCTCCGGCGTGGTCAATAACCCTCGGAAGTTGGTTTAGCAATTGCTAAGGCGCGACGTCTCGCACGTTCGTAGTCGGATCGTCAAGGTCGACTCCTACAGAAAACGATAGCCACATCTCATCGAAACATCGGGACACCTTTGCCTCTATCAAGTGGTATCAGATTTCCAGGTTGCTCGGTGAGATTTTACAGTTTTTCGTAGATTAGATCGAGTCTGTTCTTCATACCTACAGTCCACGAAAAAGCCACACAAAAAATTAGGGTTAGTTCATCATATCCGAACCAATCTGAGCCTTTGCATAATCTAATTAGGGTTTTTGCTTTGTTGAATTTGCGGTTGCATCGTCGTGTCAAGTTACTGGTCTTAGAGTCTAGTCTTTTAGAGTTTCGAGTTCTGGTCATAAGTTGTCACGCCGCCGCCGCACCATCGCCCATCTACCACTTTTGCTTCTCCGCCACCACTCTGAATCCATATCCATATACCACCACCAATCCGCTACCATATACCACCACCACTGCCATATACCACAACCATATATCCACCACCAATCCGAGTTCTTCTCATATTAGGTTTATTTTGAGATCAATCTCAATTCCGATTCGTGTTTCCTTGCCTGCGTAGGTCTCGGAAAAAAAAAGTCTGGAGACCCCCGGGCAGTTTTTAGGCCAAAATTTTCACGGGCAAATTTTTTTCCCTATCCTATTTTCAGGTTTTTCTGAGTCTTTTGAGCCACGTGCCATCATAGTGATTTTTTGTCGCACTTTTTCGTCGTCGCTGCCCTGATTTCCGAAAAAAGTGATTTTTTTTTTCGTGCATCCTACCAGTTTGACGAGGGAAGAGTTTTGAGACACTCGCCATTATAGTGATTTTTCGCAAAAAAAAGAGGAGCGCAAAAAAAGAGCGCAAAAAAAAGAGCGAAAAAAAAAGTTCCAGAGTGTGCTTTTCCCTTATTTACGTGCAGCGCCGTGATTTTGTTAGTGTTCTAGGCTCGCGTCTCTAGCACGGTCTAGCCTAGGACCAGCACAGTACCGTCGTTGAGCGTTTATTCAAGTTTGCATCTCTGAATTGATTATTGCTGACCCTTTTTGCTACCATACTATAAGCCTTGTCAGCTCCACATACATCTACGTCGTGCGTTTGACTCTCCCTGGCAATCACTCTATCCAAGCTTTTGAGAGTTTTGACTACAACGGTTGCCGATCACCGCCTGCTGCTGGGTAAGAACTGGTAAGAATTTGAGATTGGCTTGACGGATTTGTGACACCACCACCACCTCTTGTTAGTATTCTATAGGATCATATTCTTGTGTGTTTCTATTGTTGCCAACCATGGCAGGATCACAAGCCGACGAGACTGACTGGGAGAACATGACGAATCAGGAGTTGCATGATAAATTTCAGCAAATGATGAATGGACAGGTGCAAGATGTGATAAACAGATTTGAAGAGGCCATGGAGAAGATAGATGACATGGAGAAGACGTTCGAAACAAAGCTCGATAACAGGTTTAATGAATTGCTCGCGCGTCTTCCACCATCATCACCGGCTGCACCTAACGCACCTCTACAACAACAACAACAACGACTACCTACACATCATGAAAACAGCCCTCCGCCGAGCGAGCCGTCTCCCTCTTGCACCTGGCCAAACTGTTGGTGCTGCTGTTGCTACTTCTGTGGCTCCTGCTGCTGATGCGGAGGAGGATGATTTTGCTGGCGATTACGAGGATGAGGTTGATCAAAATCAGAACTACGTGCCACCACCAGCACAGCAACCGCCAGGTCGTCCACATGCAAATAATGGCAATGGTAGGGCTCACCCTCAGGTACGAGATCATGACCATCTCCCTAAACTAAAATTGAATATTCCAACATTTGAGGGTAGATATGTTCCTGATATATATCTTACTTGGGAGTTAGAAACTGAAGATGAATAGATTGAAAAATTTCTGGCAAAAAAAAGGAAATATATGTGATTTATTTTACAAAATATGAGGGTACTAAATGTATCTCAGCCTCATCGTGAGAAAAATATTCGAGCCTCATGAAAATACTGTTCTAGCTTTACAAGAAAAATTATCCAGCTTCACTAGAAAATGTTCCATTGCCAGGAAAGAGGGAGGGAGAGAGGTGAACGGGAGGGCTGGTGAACGAACAGACTTACGTGAGGAGACGAGCCGGCCCAGGCCCAGCGGGAAAATAGGAATTGGCCCGTTTCTCTATTTTCCGTTTCTTTCTTTTCCCTGCAATCTTTATGATTATATTAGTTTATTGTATTTATTTATTTCAGAAAAATGTAATGAATGCATTACTTTTATTACCTAACAAGGTAATCTAACGTATACATTATGTTTTTAAGAAAATACAATCCGCCCAATAAAGCAATACTGGATTCCATGTTTGAAAGAAGAAAACATAGCAGCTTAAATAAAAGTATGAAGAAATATATGTGATTTGTTTCATAAAATATAAAGGTATTAAATGTATCTCCAGCCTCATCGTGAGAAAAATATTCGAGCTTCATGGAAATATTGTTCTAGCTTTACAAGAAAAAAATCCAGCTTCACTACAAAATGTTCCATCTTAATGTACTTTTTTCCATGTTTTTTAGAAAATTAAATACACTAAAATATACTCCCTCCATTTCTAATTATAATATAGTTTAGATATTGTAATATGAACTCCATACATATTAAAATGAGTGAATATACACACTAAAACGCGTCTAGATGAAAAAAAACTAAGAAAATAGAGAAAAGCTAAAACACCTTATATTTAGGAATAGAAGGAGTAGCATCTATAATAATTTATGTTTTTAAATAAAAATACTCAAACTATATCTTCTTTTATTAAATTAATTTTTTAAAAATGTTAGAATTTTTGAGACATGTCGATCTACCCTATCTACAAGTCTCCAAGTGCGAAGCAGGCAACAAGTGTTAAGAGGAGATGTTTATGGCTTAATTACACTCATGTTTTTCTAATGAACACGTTGTATCTAACTCGCAAAAAAAGATGTCCAACTCAAACCTGTACCCTATCTACAAGCAATATGACTTAAAACTAACAGTAAGTTAACTCGTGACACATACTCCCTTCGTTCCTAAATATAAGCACTTTTAGAGATTTCAATACGGACTACATTCGAAGTACAATGAGTGAACCTACACTTTAAAATATGTTGGTGTCGGTTGAGTGCGCAGGGCGCAACGGAGCAATGGATGTCGAGGCGGCAGCCTCGGGAGATTTGCAGCTTCGAGGGCATGGACCTCGTGTCGTGTGGGCGACGTGGTTGTCATCGGAGTTGGTCATGGGTGGGCTTTGCTCTGTGTGTTAGTCTCGGGTGGGCTTGGCCCTTGTTGTTCCAGTTTTTGCCCGGTTTTCCGTAATTAACTGGACAATTCTCTTCTGCTTAATTAATAGATGAGGCAATCTTTGCCTCCGTTTCGAAAAAAATATGTCTATATACATCTGTATGTTGTCTGTATTGAAATATCTAAAAGGGCTTGTAGGTCGGTGGCTACATAAGAAATTCACCACGCCGTCGTGTTGACGGAACTCCTCCCCGAAGCTTTGCTGGATCGGAGTCCGGGGATCGTCATCGAGCTGTACGTGTGCTAAGTGTTGGGGAACATAGTAATTTCAAAAAAATTCCTACGCACACGCAAGATCATGGTGATGCATAGCAACGAGGGGGAGAGTCTGATCTACGTACCCTTTTAGATCGCAACGGAAGCGTTGACACAACGTAGAGGAAGTAGTCGTACGTCTTCTTCCCGATCCGACCGATCCAAGCACCGTTACTCCGGCACCTCCGACTTCTTAGCACACGTACAGCTCAATGACGATCCCCGGGCTCCGATCCAGCAAAGCTTCGGGGAGGAGTTCCGCCAGCACGACGGCGTGGTGACGATCTTGATGTTCTACTGTCGCAGGGCTTCGCCTAAGCACCGCTACAATACGACCGAGGTGCAATATGATGGCAGGGGGCACCGCACACGGCTAAGGAACGATCACGTGGATCAACTTGTGTGTCTATGGGGTGCCCCCTGCCCCTGTATATAAAGGATGGAGGAGGAGGAGGCCGGCCAAGGCTAGGCGCGCCAGGTGTGGAGTCCTACCAGGATTCCAAGTCCTAGTAGGAGTCCACCAAGAGGGGAGGAAGGGAGAAGGAAGTGGAGGAGTAGGAAAGGTGGTCGGCCCCCTTTTCCCTAGTCCAATTCGGACTAGAGGGGAGGGGGGGCGCAGCAGCCTTTTTCCTCTTCCCACTAAAGCCCATCAAGGCCCATTACTTCTCCCGTAACTACCCGGTACTCCGAAAAATATCCGAATCACTCGGAACCTTTCCGATGTCCGAATATAGTCGTCCAATATATCGATCTTTACGTCTCGACCATTTCGAGACTCCTCGTCATGTCCCCGATCTCATCCGGGACTCCGAACTCCTTCGGTACATCAAAACTCATAAACTCATAATATAACTGTCATCGAAACCTTAAGCGTGCGGACCCTATGGTTCAAGAACAATGTAGACATGACCGAGACACGTCTCCGGTCAATAACCAATAGCGGGACCTGGATGCCCATATTGGCTCCTACATATTCTACAAAGATCTTTATCGGTCAGACCGCATAACAACATACGTTGTTCCCTTTGTCATCGGTATGTTACTTGCCCGAGATTCGATCGTCGGTATCCAATACCTAGTTCAATCTCGTTACCGGCAAGTCTCTTTACTCGTTCCGTAATACAACATCCCGCAACTAACTCATTAGTTGCAATGCTTGCAAGGCTTTAAGTGATGTGCATTACCGAGAGGGCCCAGAGATACCTCTCCGACAATCGGAGTGACAAATCCTATTCTCGAAATACGCCAACCCAACATCTATCATTGGAAACACCTGTAGTACTCCTTTATAATCACCCAGTTACGTTGTGACGTTTGGTAGCACCCAAAGTGTTCCTCCGGCAAACGGGAGTTGCATAATCTCATAGTCATAGGAACATGTATAAGTTATGAAGAAAGCAATAGCAACATACTAAACGATCGGGTGCTAAGCTAATGGAATGGGTCATGTCAATCAGATCATTCATCTAATGATGTGATCCCATTAATCAAATAACAACTCTTTGTCCATGGTTAGGAAACATAACCATCTTTGATTAACGAGCTAGTCAAGTAGAGGCATACTGGTGACACTCTGTTTGTTTATGTATTCACACATGTATTATGTTTCCGGTTAATACAATTCTAGCATGAATAATAAATATTTATCATGATATAAGGAAATAAATAATAACTTTATTATTGCCTCTAGGGCATATTTCCTTCAGTCTCCCACTTGCACTAGAGTCAATAATCTAGATCACATCACCATGTGATTAACATCGATAGTTCACATCATCATGTGATTAACACCCATAGTTCACATCGCCATGTGACCAACACCCAAAGGGTTTACTAGATTCAGTAATCTAGTTCACATCGCTATGTGATTAACACCCAAAGAGTACTAAGGTGTGATCATGTTTTGCTTGTGAGAGAATCTTAGTCAACGGGTCTGCCACATTCAGATCCACATGTATTTTGCAAATTTCTATGTCAACAATGCTCTGCATGGAGCTACTCTAGCTAATTGCTCCCACTTTCAATATGTATCTAGACCGAGACTTAGAGTCATCTAGATTAGTGTCAAAACTTGCATCGGCGTAACCCTTTACGACGAACCTTTTTATCACGTCCATAATCGAGAAACATATCCTTATTTCACTAAGGATAATTCTGACCGCTGTTCAGTGATCTACTCCTAGATCACTATTGTACTCCCTTGCCAAATCAGTGCAGGGTATACAATAGATCTGGTATACAGCATGACATACTTTATAGAACCTATGGCCAAGGCATAGGGAATGACTTTCATTCTCTTTCTATCTTCTGCCGTGGTCGGGCTTTGAGTCTTACTCAACTTCACACCTTATAATACAGGCAAGAACTCTTTCTTTGACTGCTCCATTTTGAACTACTTCAAAATCTTGTCAAGGTATGTACTCATTGAAAAAACTTATCAAGCGTCTTGATCTATCTCTATAGATCTTGAAGCTCAATATGTAAGCAGCTTCACCGAAGTCTTTCTTTGAAAAACTCCTTTCAAACACTCCTTTATGCTTTACAGAATAATTCTACATTATTTCCGATCAACAATATGTCATTCACATATACTTATCAGAAATGTTGTAGTGCTCCCACTCACTTTCTTGTAAATACAGGCTTCACCGCAAGTCTGTATAAAACTATATGCTTTGATCAACTCATCAAAGCGTATATTCCAACTCCGAGATGCTTGCACCAGTCCACAGATGGATCGCTGGAGCTTGCACATTTTGTTAGCACCTTTCGGATTGACAAAACCTTCTGTTGCATCATATACAACTCTTCTTTAATAAATTCATTAAGGAATGCAGTTTTGTTTATCCATTTGCCAGATTTCATAAAATGCGGCAATTACTAACATGATTCGGACAGACTCAAGCATAGATACGAGTGAGAAGCTCTCATCATAGTCAACACCTTGAACTTGTCGAAAACCTTTTGCGACAATTCTAGCTTTGTAGATAGTAACACTACTATCAGCGCCCGTCTTCCTCTTGAAGATCCATTTATAATCAATTGCTTGCCGATCATCGGGCAAGTCAACCAAAGTCCAAACTTTGTTCTCATACATGGATCATATCTCAGATTTCATGGCCTCAAACCATTTCGCGGAATCTGGGCTCATCATCGCTTCGTCATAGTTCGTAGGTTCGTCATGGTCAAGTAACATGACCTCCAGAACAGGATTACCGTACCACTCTGGTGCGGATCTCACTCTGGTTTACCTACGAGATTCGGTAGTAACTTGATCTGAAGTTACATGATCATCATCATTAGCTTCCTCACTAATTGGTGTAGTAGTCACAAGGACAGATTTTTGTGATGAACTACTTTCCAATAAGGTAGAAGGTACAATTACCTTATCAAGTTTTCTACTTTCCTCCACCTACTTCTTTCAAGAGAAACTCCTTCTCTAGAAAGGATCCATTATAAGCAACGAATGTCTTGCCTTAGGATCTGTGATAGAAGGTATACCCAACAGTCTCCTTTGGGTATCCTATGAAGACATATTTCTCTGATTTGGGTTTGAGCTTATCAGGATGAAACTTTTTCTCATAAGCATCGCAACCCCAAACTTCAAGAAACGACAACTTTGGTTTCTTGCCAAACCATAGTTCATAAGGCGTCGTCTCCACGGATATAGATGGTGCCCCTTTTTTAACGTGAATGCAGCTGTCTCTAATGCATGACCCCAAAAACGATAGTGGTAAATCGGTAAGAAACATCATAGATTGCACTATATCCAATAAAGTACGGTTATGACGTTCGGACACACCATTATGCTGTGGTGTTCCAGGTGGCGTGAGTAGTGAAACTATTTCACATTGTTTTAACTGAAGACCAAACTCGTAACTCAAATACTCTTTTCCACGATCAGATCGTAGAAACTTTATTTTCTTGTTACGATGATTTTCCACTTCACTCTGAAATTATATGAACTTTTCAAATGTATCAGACTTCTATTTCATTAAGTAGATATACCCATATCTGCTCAAATCATCTGTGAAGGTCAGAAAATAATGATACCCGCTGCAAGCTTTAAATATTCATCGGACCACATACATCAGTATGTATGATTTCCAACAAATCTGTTGCTTGCTCCATTGTTCCGGAGAACGGCGTTTTAGTCATCTTGCCCAAAAGGCATGGTTCGCAAGCATCAAGTGATTCCAAAAGCCCATCAGCATGGAGTTTCTTCATGCGCTTTATACCAATATGACCTAAACGGCAGTGCCACAAATAAGTTGCACTATCATTATTAACTTTGCATCTTTTGGTTTCAATATTATGAATATGTGTATCACTACGATCGAGATCCAACGAACTTGTTTCATTGGGTGTATGACCATCGAAGGTTTTATTCATGTAAACAGAACAACAATTATTCTCTGACTTTAATGTATAACCGTATTGCAATAAACATGATCAAATCATATTCATGCTCAACGCAAAAACCAAATAACACTTATTTAAGTTCAACACTAATCCCGAAAGTATAGGGGAGTGTGCGATGATGATCATATCAATCTTGGAACTACTTTCAACACACATCATCACTTCACCCTTAACTAGTCTCTGTTTATTCTGCAACTCCTGTTTCGAGTTACTACTCTTAGCAACCGAACCAATATCAAATACTGAGGGGTTGCTATAAACACTAGTAAAGCACACATCAATAACATGTATATCAAATATACTTTTGTTCACTTTGCCATCCTTCTTATCTGCCAAATACTTGGGGCAGTTCCGCTTCCAGTGACCAGTCCCTTTGCAGTAGAAGCACTTAGTCTCAGGCTTAGGACCAGACTTGGGCTTCTTCACTTGAGCAGCAACTTGCTTGCCGTTCTTCTTGAAGTTCCCCTTCTTCCCTTTCGCCCTTTTCTTCAAACTAGTGGTCTTGTCAACCATCAACACTTGATGTTTTTCTTGATTTCTACCTTCATCGATTTCAGCATCACGAAGAGCTTGGGAATCGTTTCCGTTATCCCTTGCATATCATAGTTCATCACGAAGTTCTACTAACTTGGTGATGGTGACTAGAGAATTCTGTCAATCACTATCTTATCTGGAAGATTAACTCCCACTTGATTCAAGCGATTGTAGTACCTAGACAATCTGAGCACATGCTCACTAGTTGAGCGATTCTCCTCCATCTTTTAGCTATAGAACTTGTTGGAGACTTCATATCTCTCAACTCGGGTATTTGCTTGAAATATTAACTTCAACTCCTGGAACATCTCATATGGTCCATGACGTTCAAAATGTCTTTGAAGTCCCGATTCTAAGCCATTAAGCATGGTGCACTAAACTATCAAGTAGTCATCATATTGAGCTAGCCAAACGTTCATAACGTCTGCATCTGCTCCTGCAATAGGTCTGTCACCTAGCGGTGCATCAAGGACATAATTTTTCTGTGCAGCAATGAGGATAAACCTCAGATCACAGATCCAATCCGTATCATTGCTACTAACATCTTTCAACACAATTTTCTCTAGGAACATATCAAAGTAAACACAGGGAAGCAACAACGCGAGCTATTGATCTACAACATGATTTACAAAATACTACCAGGACTAAGTTCATGATAAATTTAAGTTCAATTAATCATATTACTTAAGAACTCCCACTTAGATAGACATCCCTCTAATCCTCTAAGTGATCACGTGATCCAAATCAACTAAACCATAACCGATCATCACGTGAGATGGAGTAGTTTTCAATGGTGAACATCATTATGTTGATCATATCTACTATATGATTCACGCTCGACCTTTCGGTCTCTGTGTTCCGAGGCCATATCTGCATATGCTAGGCTCGTCAAGATTAACCTGAGTATTCTGCGTGTGCAAAACTGGCTTGCACCCGTTGTAGATGGACGTAGAGCTTATCACACCCGATCATCACGTGGTGTCTGGGCACGACGAACTTTGGCAACGGTGCATACTCAGGGAGAACACTTCTTGATAATTTAGTGAGAGATCATCTTTATAATGCTACCATCAATCAAAGCAAGATAACATGCATAAAAGATAAACATCACATGCAATCAATATAAGTGATATGATATGGCCATCATCATCTTGTGCTTGTGATCTCCATCTCCGAAGCACCGTCATGATCACCATCGTCACCGGCACGACACCTTGATCTCCATCGTAGCATCGTTGTCGTCTCGCCAATCTTATGCTTCCACGACTATCACTACCGCTTAGTAATAAAGTAAAGCATTACATCGCGATTGCATTGCATACAATAAAGTGACAACCATATGGCTCCTGCCAGTTGCCGATAACTTGGTTACAAAACATGATCATCTCATACAATAAAATTCAGCATCATGCCTTGACCATATCACATCACATCATGCCCTGCAAAAACAAGTTAGACGTCCTCTACTTTGTTGTTGCAAGTTTTACGTGGCTGCTACGGGCTTAAGCAAGAACTCATCTCACCTACGCATCAAAACCACAACGATAGTTTGTCAAATAGACTCCGTTTTAACCTTCTCAAGGACCGGGCGTAGCCACACTCGGTTCAACTAAAGTTGGAGAGACAGTCGCCCGCAAGCCATCTATGTGCAAAGCACGTCGAGGAACCGGTCTCGCGTAAGCGTACGCATAAGGTTGGTCCGGGTCGTCTCGTCCAACAATACCGCTGAACCAAAGTATGACATGCTGGTAGGCAGTATGACTTGTATCGCCCACAACTCACTTGTGTTCTACTCGTGCAAATAACATCAAACCATAAAACCTAGGCTCGGATGCCACTGTTGGGGAACGTAGTAATTTCAAAAAAATCCTACGCACACGCAAGATCATGGTGATGCATAGCAACGAGGGGGAGAGTCTGATCTATGCACCCTTTTAGATCGCAACGGAAGCGTTGACACAACGTAGAGGAAGTAGTCGTACGTCTTCTTCCCGATCCGACCGATCCAAGCACCGTTACTCCGGCACCTCCGAGTTCTTAGCACACGTACAGCTCGATGACGATCCCTGGGCTCCGATCCAGCAAAGCTTCGGGGAGGAGTTCCGCCAGCACGACAGCGTGGTGACGATCTTGATGTTCTACTGTCGCAGGGCTTCGCCTAAGCACCGCTACAATACGACCGAGGTGGAATATGATGGCAGGGGGCACCGCACACGGCTAAGGAACGATCACGTGGATCAACTTGTGTGTCTATGGGGTGCCCCCTGCCCCTGTATATAAAGGATGGAGGAGGAGGAGGCCGGCCAAGGCTAGGCGCGCCAGGTGTGGAGTCCTACTAGGACTCCAAGTCCTAGTAGGAGTCCACCAAGAGGGAAGGAAGGGAGAAGGAAGTGGAGGAGTAGGAAAGGTGGCTGGCCCCCTTTTCCCTAGTCCAATTCGGACTAGAGGGGAGGGAGGGGGGCGCAGCAGCCTTTTTCCTCTTCCCACTAAAGCCCACCAAGGCCCATTACTTCTCCCGTAACTACCCGGTACTCCGAAAAATACCCGAATCACTCGGAACCTTTCCGATGTCCGAATATAGTCGTCCAATATATCGATCTTTACGTCTCGACCATTTCGAGACTCCTCGTCATGTCCCCGATCTCATCCGGGACTCCGAACTCCTTCGGTACATCAAAACTCATAAACTCATAATATAACTGTCATCGAAACCTTAAGCGTGCGGACCCTACGGTTCGAGAACAATGTAGACATGACCGAGACACGTCTCCGGTCAATAACCAATAGCGGGACCTGGATGCCCATATTGGCTCCTACATATTCTACGAAGATCTTTATCGGTCAAACCGCATAACAACATACGTTGTTCCCTTTGTCATCGGTATGTTACTTGCCCGAGATTCGATCGTCGGTATCCAATACCTAGTTCAATCTCGTTACCGGCAAGTCTCTTTACTCGTTCCGTAATACAACATCCCGCAACTAACTCATTAGTTGCAATGCTTGCAAGGCTTTAAGTGATGTGCATTACCGAGAGGGCCCAGAGATACCTCTCCGACAATCGGAGTGACAAATCCTATTCTCGAAATACGCCAACCCAACATCTATCATTGGAAACACATGTAGTACTCCTTTGTAATCACCCAGTTACATTGTGACGTTTGGTAGCACCCAAAGTGTTCCTTCGGCAAACGGGAGTTGCATAATCTCATAGTCATAGGAACATGTATAAGTTATGAAGAAAGCAATAGCAACATACTAAATGATCGGGTGCTAAGATAATGGAATGGGTCATGTCAATCAGATCATTCATCTAATGATGTGATCCCATTAATCAAATAACAACTCTTTGTCCATGGTTAGGAAACATAACCATCTTTGATTAACGAGCTAGTCAAGTAGAGGCATACTAGTGACACTCTGTTTGTTTATGTATTCACACATGTATTATGTTTCCGGTTAATACAATTCTAGCATGAATAATAAATATTTATCATGATATAAGGAAATAAATAATAACTTTATTATTGCCTCTAGGGCATATTTCCTTCACTAAGAACTCGGAGGTGCCGGAGTAACGGTGCTTGGATCGGTCGGATCGGGAAGAAGACGTACGACTACTTCCTCTACGTTGTGTCAACGCTTCCGTTGCGATCTACAAGGGTACGTAGATCAGACTCTCCCCTTCGTTGCTATGCATCACCATGATCTTGCATGTGCGTAGGGAAATTTTTGAAATTACTACGTTCCCCAACAGTGGTATCAGAGCCTAGGTTTTATGGTTTGATGTTATATGCACGAGTAGAACACAAGTGAGTTGTAGGCGATATAAGTCATACTGCCTACCAGCATGTCTTACTTTGGTTCGGCGGTATTGTTGGATGAAGCGGCCCGGGCCGACATTACGCGTACGCTTACGCGAGACCGGTTCTCCCGACGTGCTTTGCACACAGGTGGCTTGCGGGTGACTGTTTCTCCAACTTTAGTTGAACCAAGTGTGGCTACGCCCGGTCCTTGCGAAGGTTAAAACGGAGTCTATTTGACAAACTATCGTTGTGGTTTTGATGCGTAGGTGAGATTGGTTCTTACTTAAGCCCGTAGCAGCCACGTAAAACTTGCAACAACAAAGTAGAGGACGTCTAACTTGTTTTTGCAGGGCATGTTGTGATGTGATATGGCCAAGACATGATGCTAAATTTTATTGTATGAGATGATCATGTTTTGTAACCGAGTTATCGGCAACTGGCAGGAGCCATATGGTTGTCGCTTTATTGTATGCAATGCAATCGCGATGTAATGCTTTACTTTATCACTAAGCGGTAGCGATAGTCGTGGAAGCATAAGATTGGCGAGACGACAATGATGCTACGATGGAGATCAAGGTGTCGCGCCGGTGACGATGGTGATCATGACGGTGCTTCGGAGATGGAGATCACAAGCACAAGATGATGATGGCCATATCATATCACTTATATTGATTGCATGTGATGTTTATCTTTTTATGCATCTTATCTTGCTTTGATTGACGGTAGCATTATAAGATGATCTCTCACTATATTATCAAGAAGTGTTCTCCCTGAGTTTGCACCGTTACCAAAGTTCGTCGTGCCCAGACACCACGTGATGATCGGGTGTGATAAGCTCTACGTCCATCTACAACGGGTGCAAGCCAGTTTTGCACACGCGGAATACTCAGGTTAAACTTGACGAGCCTAGCATATGCAGATATGGCCTAGGAACACGGAGACTGAAAGGTCGAGCGTGAATCATATAGTAGATATGATCAACATAGTGATGTTCACCATTGAAACTTCCCCATCTCACGTGATGATCGGACATGGTTTAGTTGATTTGGATCACATGATCACTTAGAGGATTAGAGGGATGTCTATCTAAGTGGGAGTTTCTTAAGTAATATGATTAATTGAACTTAAATTTATCATGAACTTAGTCCTGGTAGTATTTTGTAAATCATGTTGTAGATCAATAGCTCGCGTTGTTGCTTCCCTGTGTTTATTTTGATATGTTCCTAGAGAAAATTGTATTGAAAGATGTTAGTAGCAATGATGCGGATTGGATCCGTGATCTGAGGTTTATCCTCATTGCTGCACAGAAGAATTATGTCCTTGATGCACCGCTAGGTGACAAACCTATTGCAGGAGCAGATGCAGACGTTATGAATGTTTGGCTAGCTCAATATGATGACTACTTGATAGTTTAGTGCACCATGCTTAATGGCTTAGAATCGGGACTTCAAAGACGTTTTGAACGTCATGGACCATATGAGATGTTCCAGGAGTTGAAGATAATATTTCAAGCAAATACCCGAGTTGAGAGATATGAAGTCTCCAACAAGTTCTATAGCTAAAAGATGGAGGAGAATCGCTCAACTATTGAGCATGTGCTCAGATTGTCTGGGTACTACAATCGCTTGAATCAAGTGGGAGTTAATCTTCCAGATAAGATAGTGATTGACAGAATTCTCTAGTCATCATCACCAAGTTAGTAGAACTTCGTGATGAACTATAATATGCAAGGGATAACGGAAACAAACCCCAAGCTCTTCGTGATGCTGAAATCAACGAAGGTAGAAATCAAGAAAAACATCAAGTGTTGATGGTAGACAAGACCACTAGTTTCAAGAAAAAGGCAAAGGGAAGAAGGGGAACTTCAAGAAGAACGTCAAGCAAGTTGCTGCTCAAGTGAAGAAGCCCAAGTCTGATCCTAAGCCTGAGACTAGGTGCTTCTATTGCAAAGGGACTGGTTGTAACGCCCCGAGACCGATGCTCGAGAAGACTTCCTTATGTTCCGGGTTTCTCCGTGTGTTTTCATTTGTGCGTTCTCTTTTATTTATTTATTTTTTTGCATTGCATCATGTTATCATATCATCATGTCATAATCTTTTGCAGCTCAACTAAATAATTTGTGTGGGTCTTCGATCCTTTTAAATCGAGGGAAGAGTGACTTCTCTTTATAACATATCCTCCCGATATTAGTGGGGCTATTATAAAATATTCCATTCTTTTGGAATTAACCGGAACACACTTGCAAAATATATCCCTATGCCTTTTATTATTTCTTCTCTTGGCCTCTAACTTTGCCCATAAATTCTTTCGTCATTTTCCGGAGCTCCACCAAAAATCCGATCATTTTTGGGGCTTCCTAACACTCACTTCCTATTCAAACCATTCGATTTTAAATCAAATGAGTTTGAATTTGAACGCTCAAAATGCCCACTCCATTTTTCTTGGAACATGCGTATTTTTGCGAGAACGTGGAAATTATCCCCATGCCCAGATTCCATCCCTAACTTCTCTTTCTTTTCTTTCTCTTTTTCTGTTTTGTTTCTAAATGGCAAACAGATTTAAAGAAAGAGAGAGAGGAAGAGAAGTCCAGCAGGCCGCAGCCTTCTAAGGCCCAGCCGCGCCCCTGCCCACCTGGGCCTCCCTCTCCACTCGGCCGTCCGCTTTGGCCTAAGGCCTCCCGCAGCCCACTACCTAACCCTAGGCCCGAGCGACCCTTAGCTTTTCTCCTCGCCCTCTCCCTCTCGTTCCCGTGCCCGCCGCCAGGGAGGCGCCCCAGCGCTCAATCCCATCTCTCTCCCTAGCCCGGTCCCTCGCTCTCCTCGATCTCTCTCTCTCGCGCGCGCCACGACCCTCTAGCCGAACCCCATCGCAGCCTCTCCCCCGCGAGCTCCCTCTCTCCCTTTCCTCCCATCGCCGTCTTCGAGGGGAAGGAGCTCCCTGCTGTCGCTCCGGCCGGCGGAGTCCAAGCCACCGAGGAGCCGAGCCGCCTCCTGCCTCGTCCTCGCGTCTCCAGGCCGCCGTCCCGCACTCTACCTCCTCTGCCCCGAGCTCCAAGCGCCGCCCCATGACGCCCGAGGCCCCCTGCTCCGGTGAAGCCTAGCTTCGCTGGCAACGGAGGTCTACCATAGCCCCACCTCTCCTTCACGCCGCCCTGCACCCTCGCGCCCCAAGCTCTGCACGCCGCCCCGCCTCCAAGTTCGTCGCCACCGACAGCAGCATCAACTGTTGCACCCTCTCGTCGCCGAGACTAGTCATCCCCGCACTCTTGTCCTCTTGCCGGACAGGGAGAAGTTGCCTCGTCTCCGGCCAAACACAAGTCGTTCCCGACCCCCTCTCGCCAGATCCAGCAGTGCCATTGCCTCGCCTCTGCTTTGTGGTCGCGTTGACCCGAGGCCGTCCTCCCCGACGCCCTTGCTGCTGCTAGACCGTCTTCATGCCATCACGGAGTACCGTGGCCTCCGTCGAGACCCTTGGAATCGTCAAGAACGCCAAGTACCAAGACGTCGAGGACCGGCCAAGTTCATCTACGCGCGTGTACAACTACCGTCGCCCCGAAGACGTTGGAGTCATCAAGTACCTCTCCGAAACGAACGTGAACGACTACCATCGCCGATGACCCGAGTACCGCTACCGATATGGCTCGAACGTCTACGAAACGTGTACCACTACCGTCACAAGTACCACTCCGAACCATGTACGACAACCGTCGCCGAAGACCCGTGAAACGTGAACGTGAACGACTACCGTCGCGAGTACCTCTACGTCGTCATGTACCCCTACTTCCACTACCATCGCGAGAATGGCTACTTCCCCTACTTCCCACGACGACCCCGTGAACAACTGCTTCCTCGTCGACACGTGTACCCCTACCGCCGAAATCGATCCGTTTCGATGATGCTCGCTTCAAAGGTATAACCGCCGGAACGATGCCCGTGAATGAATGCATGTTGTATGAGATGCACCCTTGTTCAATAACGTCGCCCCTCTTTTGCCTTGCCCCCGTCATGTGGGAACCCGGTATCCGGGATCACCCCACCTCCTATCGCGTGTTACGCTCCCGTCACTTTTCCTTTTGCACCGGGATCTCAATCGAGTTACCGAAACCGATATGTTGACGTGGCATCATTTTCGGATTCGTTGCCGTGGCACCCCTTTTTCCTTCCACCACGGTGACAAATGCTTCACGTTCTCATATCAACATTTTTTTCATAAAAATTGCTTAAAACTTGTTCATGTCATCCGCATCATGATAACAACAATTAAAAATTGTTGAAATTGATGTTTGGTTAAATTTGCTTAAATGCCATGTTAAAAATGCTTTAATCCATATCTAAATAACCGTAACTCTGATTTTAATAAACTTTATATGTAAATGGGGTAGAATTTTGCCTAGTTTATCATGGTGGCATCACTTTGCATGTTAAACAACTCTAAAATTGTGTTTAGGACAGATCAGGACCAAACCTAATATTTGCACATGAGGACTTTCCGGAATTGTTGTTCGTTGCTTCCGGCCTCATTTAAACTTGCCTAGGTTAGATAGTTTCATCATGTTTCCCCTCTCGCCATGTTTAACAACATTTAACATTGTTGGGTACATAAACGAGAGAGAACTAAATAATTGATGTGGTGTCTTGTCAATATGCATCCCGATGCATATTGTGCTCCACTTAATGTGTAGGATTGTTTGTGCACTTTGCCATGCCATGCTTCATTAAACCGGACATGCACCATACTTGTTTGTGCATCATGCCATGTTGATGTGTTGGTTGTTTACTATGTTGTTTGCTCTTTTCCGGTGTTGCTTCTTCGGGTTGGTTCCGATAACGTCGAGTTTGTGAGGATCCGTTCGACTACGCCCGTTTGTCTTCTTCATGGACTCGTTCTTCTTCCTTGCGGGATTTCAGGCAAGATGATCATACCCTCGAAATCACTACTATCTTTGCTATGCTAGTTTGCTCGCTCTTTTGCTATGCCGTTGCTACGATGCCTACCACTTGCTTGTCAGCCTCCCAAATTGCCATGTTCAGCCTCTAACCCACCTTTGTCCTAGCAAACCGTTGATTGGCTATGTTACCGCTTTGCTCAGCCCCTCTTATAGCATTGTTAGTTGCAGGTGAAGATTCAAGTTTGTTCCTTGTTGGAACATGGAGATGTTGTTCCTTGTTGGGACATGTTTACTTGTTGGGATATCACAATATATCTTATTTAATTAATGCATCTATATACTTGGTAAAGTGTCGGGTGGTAGGATCGACATATGCCAACGGGTGGCTTATCATTGCGGGGGCCAAAAGAACGTCGCCGGTGCCTGGAAACGGGATGAGGCGTAGGCATGCACGCCGGCGAATCTTACCCAGCTTCAGGGCTCTCCGGGGAGATAACACCCCTACTGCTGCTCTGCGGGGTCTCCGCATGGTTACTAAGTTCACAGGTGGCTACAATGCTCCTTGAGCTGTTTTGGGTGGAAGGAGGAGGAAGGGCTTAGCTCAGCTTGCTTCTTCTCCTTGTATGTGTCTAAGTCTAGAGAGAGAGTCCAACCCTTTGCATGGGTGCACCGGGGGGTTTATATAGGCCTACCCCCCGGGGGTACAATGGTAATCCGACTGGGCACTGGGCCCAGCTGTCTGTGGCTATGTTTGCCGGCTTCTCCGCCGGCTTCTGGGGCCCGCCGGCTGGTGGGTCCCGCCGACTGCCGGCTCCTGGGTCGACAGGCCGGCCCCACGGGCCAGGGCCTGGTCGGCGGCTGGTTACTGTTGATCCGTGTTAGTTGGCGCAGGCTTGGTCGGGGTAAGCGTGGCTACAGCAACGCCGCCCTGGCGGGCGATTACTGTAGCCCCGCCGCACCTTGTCTCCTTAGTGGGCGTCTCCTTCGAGGAAGGCGGCAAGCCGGCTACGCCAAGCCGGCCCTCTATCTTGCCGGCTTGAGAGGAGGTGCGGCCGCCTTCGGCATCTCTTTGCCCGAAGGGGCCCACCGCCTCGGGGGCCACGCTGGCGGCCCGTCGTGGATGGCGTCAGAGCCACCATGGCTACAGTGCCGCGCCGGGCGGGCCGTGGCTGCCCGCACGGCGCGCCGTACCAGGCGTGCTCTGGGTTTCGGGGGTGGCAGGCTCCACTGTTGCCACGCCCCGCTTCATCATCGCAGAGTGGACGCGTACATTGTGGGTACGGCGTTGACTGCTTTATGGGAGCCGGCCTCGCCGTAGCCGGCCCTCCACAGCTTTCTTCATGAGGGTAAAGGGCGGGCCGCCCCCGAAGCCGGCTAGGAAGGTAGTCGGCTGGGGGGGAGGCGGCCCAGGTCTTGAGTCTTCTTATGAGCCGGATGGGCTCATAATTTTTTCTGAGGGACCAGGGGAAGCCGGCTGGGCTACCCATGGCTATTTACCCCGACAGTAGTCCCCGAAGCCGGGCGAGCTTTACAGCGGACGGAAGGACGGGAAGCTTGGCCGGCTTCACACCCTGAGGGGCCGACCTCGTCGTTGCCGCCGACTTCGGAGCACTTTTTGTTTATTAAGGTGACCGTGGTTGACCCGCGGGCTGGCCGCTGGCCCCACGTCGAGCCACGTGGCGGAGAAGTCCTGCCGTCGCACGCGCGTGACGGGACGCCGCCGCAGGCCCGGGCCCGCCACTCCCTGGCCTCGGCCCGGGCGCTGATCTTCTGTGGCCCCGGGGGACTGCTCGCCTCCCCGCGACCGTTTCTTCGCGTCATCAAGGCGCGCAATCAACGCGGGCGTGGGGGAGATGGGCGCGATCGATCCCCACGATCCCCCACGCCGCGCCTCCTCGGCTCTGGCGCACGCGCCTACAAGTAGGGGAGAGGAGGAGAGACAAGAGCTCGTTCGGTCCCCCGCTCCCCGTCCCTCCTTGCTCCTCTTCTTCCTGCTCTTCTTCTTGCTCGACACTGCTTCGCGCCGTAGCCCTCCCACGTCGCCATGTCGCTGGCCTTGTCGAGCTCGTGGGACGGGTCCAACATCCACGACGAGCACATCGAGTTCCTCCGCCAGACCCGGCGCCTGCCCTCCGCCGACCTCGTGCAGGTGCGCCTAGCGCCCACGAAGGAGGTCTCGCCGGCGCCGGAGGAAGGCGAGTGCGTCGTCTTCCGCGCGCACTTCCTCCGGGGCTTCGGCTTTCCGGCGAGCAGTTTCATGCGATCGTTCCTCGAGTTCTACAATCTTCAACCACATCACGTCACGCCCAACGCGGTGCTCCAACTCTCGGCCTTCGTCACGCTCTGCGAAGGGTACTTGGGGGTGCTGCCGACGCTGGAGCTCTGGGCCGAACTGTTCCAGAACAAGCTCGGCACCGTTTCCGCCGGCGTGCCGGCTCCCTGCGGCGCCTTCATCGCGATGAAGAGGGCCAGCGACGACAACCCCTTCCCCCACATTCCTCTGATCCAGTCGGTCAAGCTGTGGCAAAAGTCTTACTTCTACGTCAAGAACGTCGCCCGGCACGGCGACTACGTCAACCTGCCGGCTTACGTAGCCGGCCCGCCGACTGGGAAGCGGCGGACCTGGGGCTACCGGTCGAAGTCCCTTTCTCCAGCGGGGAATGCTTCCATCTCCCGGCTTCGGGTGATGATCCAATCGGAGGGTCTGCTTGCGTCCGACTTGGTAACCGCCTTCGTCGAGCGCCGGATCTTGCCTCTCCAAAGCCGGCCGCACCTGATGTGCCAGATGAGCGGCCGGTTCGATCCCAGCCGGCTGAGCACCCGGGAGATGCCGCACGCCGAGGTGGCTCTGATGGCGAACTACGTCGCCAACTTGAAGCTCACCGACGAGTGGCAGTTTGGCAAGGCGCCGTACTCCCGCGCCCAGCCTCCGCCTGTGGTAAGCCTTTCCCCTCACCGTCTGCCGGCTTGGGATAGCCGGCCTCTGACCAGGCGACCCCTTTTCTCTTTTCCTTTATCAGAATCCTCTCCTCCCGCTGCCGGCCGGGGCAGCCGGAGTCGACCGCGAGTACGCCCCGGATCGCACGGAGGATGACCCTGACGACCCGGATCTCTCCGCCGTCGCCATGGAGGACGCCGCCACGGGGGGTGCCGTCGAGCTTGGCGGCACCGGGCTCTCGGCCAGCTTCGACGACTGGCCGGACGACTTCGAAGCCGGAGAACTCCCTCGCCGCCAGTCGGCACCCGACTGCCGCGGCGCGAGCTCGTCCGCCATGCCGACTGCCGGCGGCGGGAAGGGAAAACGCCGGGCCGCGCTCCCGCTCTTCGGGAGCCGGCCGAAGAAACCGAAGGCCTCCGCCGCGGCCACGAAGCGCGAGGAGGCAGCGGCGAAGGCGGCCCGCTTTCGGAAGGCGGTGAAGAAACCCCCGTCAGTTTCCGCGTAAGTCTAGTAGCCGCTTGCGTGCTTGCTATTCTGAAGTTTTCTTGAATGTCTTCTGATTTCCTGAGCAGGGCGCCGCTCTTCCTCGAGAGGGGCCCAGCCGGCTCCGTGGTCGGGCCGAGTGCCGCCTCTTCAAGGTCCCGCCGAGTGGACCCCCGCGCCGAACTTGACGCAGCCACGCAGCGCAACGCACGCGAGGCACGCCGGGAGATGGAGGCGGCCGAGCGGGCGACGGCGGAGCGAGAGGCCGCCCAAACGGCGCCAGGGCGGGCGAGCGCGGCGGCTGAGGCTCCACCGGAGCGGGCGGCCGTGGAGGCGGAGGTGGAAAGCGCGCGTAGCCAGACTCCGCAGCTCGCCATCCCCCTCCAGACCTTGGATCCGGACGTCCCTCTGCCCACGGCGGAGGAGATTATTCCCGAGCAGCCGCCGGTGCAGAGGGGCGAGGCCGTCGAGGGATCCGCCGAGAGGACGCCGCCGGCAGCGCTAGCTGGAGCGGGCGAAGGCGGCCGATCGTCGGCGGTGCCGGAGGAGCCGGCCCGGGCCACACCCGAGGCCGGAGTCGGCCTCGAGATCGAGCCGGCGGCGGACCAGCCCGCCGGAAGGGGCACGGCCCCGCCGGACACGCGCCGAGCCGCGGGAGCCGAGCGGACGGCGGATGCCCTGGAGGCGGCCAGCTCCGCCACGTCCGGGTGGACTCCCAGCGGAGGGAGCGGCGAGCTGAACGTCGCGGCCCAAGGGGTTCGGAGCCGGTTGCAGGCGCAGGCCGGCCTCCTGAGGCAATTCACTCAGGAGTTTCTGTCGACGCGGGCTGCAATCCGGGTAAGTCTTCGCTCCTTGACCGCTCTGGTCCTTTGAGTTTTTTCCGTGGGGGCGCGCTGGCGCACCCACTGGGTGTAGTCCCCGAGATCCGGGCCGACTGCAGCTCAGTCAGGTCGGATCTTACTAGACGACTATGCTGACTGTTTTTTCTGATCTTCAGGATTATCACAACTCTCGCGCGGCCGCCTTCAACTCCCAGGCTCGGGAGCTAAGCCGAAGGACCGAGGACCTCGCCAGCAGCCGGCGTAAGTGTCTTGTCGTAGTTAACTTCTCGTGGGGGCGCGACAGCGCACCCACTGGGTGTAGTCCCCGAGATCCGGGCCGACTGCAGTGCAGTCGGGTCGGATCTTTCTTGACGACTTTCCCTTTGCTGATTTTTCTCTTTATTTTTTGCTCGAGCAGAGGCCAATGCCAACTTGCGGAGGGAACTCGGCGTGGTGCAGGCCGCTCTTCGTGCCAAGGACGCCGAGTACGCTGATCTGGCTCAAGAGCGCGACCGCCTGGCAACGAAACTGGCCGACCAGGAGAGGAGCCACAAGGCGGCCCTGCAAAAAGCGCAGGACGACGAGGCTACCCTGAGGGCGGAGTTCGGGGCCAGGGAGGCGAGCTGGGCCGAGACGCGGTGGGCACTGGAAGAAGGCTTCGGCCGGGTCGAGGATCTTATTGACGGTAGGCTGTCTTCCTCGCTCTTCTTCCAATCGCCGGCTGCCTATGGTTTTGTTTTGACTTGTGTTTGCTGTCTGGCGCAGAGTACTTCCCCGGCCAGTCTGTCCTAGCCGCCCAAGCCATCGAAGCCTACCGCAAGGAGCTCGTCAAGCCGGGGTCGTGATTCCGCCGGATGCGAACCGAACATTGTCGGAGCAGCTTATCGCCGTCCAGGCGCGGCTGCAGCCGGCCCACCGGTTGCTCCGTCGACTCCAGCGCGCCGGGGCGACGATGCTGGCCGCGCTCTGGCCCGGCCAGGCAATTCCCCGGACCCCAAGCCGGACGGCCGACTGGCTCGAGGTCGCAGTCGGCCGCTTCGAGGCCTGGAAGGCGTCCGCGGCCCGTCTTGGAGCCGGGCGCGCGCTGGAGTTCGTCCGCGCGTGGTACCCAGGGCTGAGCCTGGACCAGCTGCGGACGTGGCGGTCGGAAGCCGACGCCGAACTGGAGGAGGTGCGGCCGGCGATCGCGCAGCGCGCCTCGACGATCGCCGAGTGCACCGACACCAGCGTCTTCGCGCCGGAGCTTAATGACGATGGCGCCGCCCAGCCGGAGGAATGGTTCGGGCTGAACCCGGCGGACGACGAAGACTCGGCGGAAGAGATCGCCTCTAGCGACGAGGGCGAAGACGACGAGGAGGAGGACAGCGAAGACGCCGAGCCGACTGGTGGGGCGGCCGACCGTCCCCCAGCCGACCGTGCCTCTAGCAACGAGCCGTGCAGGAGCGCGCCCTCTGCCGGAGGCGACGATCAAGCCGAGGTTCGTCAGTCGGCCGCTCCTTCAGCCGGCGCGACTACCTCCGCCGCCTAATCCAGCTCGTCTGCGGTCCTGCCAGCTTGAGTTGCCTTTCGTTTCGTCCCTGTCTTTCTTTTTGGACAAGTTTAAGTTTCTGCAATTCCACCCACTGGGTGTATATCGAACAATGCTGAATGTCGACCTCTCTAGAGGTTTTTTGTGTAATATATTAATATATGCATGTGTTGGCGTTCATCCAAGTGTACTTTTTGTCCTTAGGCTCTTTCCTTTGCCGCCTTCCCTCTTTGGGAAGGCAAGTACTTGAGTTTTCTTGGATTTGAAGTAGACTGGATGTAAGCCGGCCGGCCGGCTACTCTGGTAGTCGGTCGGCGGGCGGCAGCAAGCCGGCCTTTGCTATATATGCGAGCCTGTTTGGTCCCTAGCCGTTTTTCATGTGCGCACCCTTTCCGGCTGGTGGCTCCTGCCAGTCGGGCAGTCGGTTCTTCGAGCTGCGATTTCGGCAAGAGCCAAGCCTGGGTGTCGGCGCATTACTTGTCTGACTGCGGGTAGGGCTCTGAATATAACTCTAGCCGGCCAGTCCCCGGGCCGACTCGTCGGACCCGGTGCCGGACGGAATAAATGAAGAGATAAAATCATGCGCATGATAACTTTCATTCATAAGGTAAAGGGTGGCAGTCCCCGAGTCTTTCTCGGGGAGCCTACTGTTCATACTAAATACAAAAGTGGGCATAACACATACTGTGTTTTAACTGTAAAACTTCCGAAGGAGATTTGCGTTCCATGGTCGCTCCGACTCCTTGCCGGAGTCGTCTCTCTTGCGTGCCTTCGGCTTCTGCGCGTCGATGAGGTAGTAGGCGTCGTTGCCCAAGGCTCTGCTGATGATGAAGGGGCCTTCCCAGGGGGCTGCGAGCTTGTGCTGGCCGGCTGTTCGCTGGATCAGCCGGAGCACAAGGTCGCCCTCCTGGAAGGATCTTGGGCGGACCCTCCGGCTATGGTAGCGGCGCAGACCCTGCTGGTAGATGGCGGACCGGCTGAGGGCTAACAGCCGGGCCTCTTCCAGCAGGTCGACACCGTCTTCTCGTGCTTCTTTGGCTTCCGCTTCCGTGTACATGGTTACCCGAGGTGAGTCGAACTCGATGTCTGTTGGGATGACCGCCTCGGCACCATATACAAGGAAGAAGGGAGTGAAGCCGGTTGATCTGTTCGGAGTAGTGCGCAGACTACATAGGACAGCCGGCAGCTCATCGAGCCAGCAGCCGGCTGAACGCTCCAGGGGTACGACCAGTCGAGGCTTGATGCCGGACAGAATGAGGCCGTTTGCTCGCTCCACTTGGCCGTTTGACTGTTGGTGGGCGACTGACGCAAGGTCCAGCCGGATACCTTGCGCAGCGCAGAACCGTGCCAGGGCACCTTTGGCAAAATTCGTGCCGTTATCGGTGATGATGCTGTGCGGTACGCCGTACTGGGTTGTTATATCTGCAATGAACGTCACTGCAGTCGGCCCATTTAGCTTCTTGATCGGCTTCGCCTCGATCCACTTGGTGAATTTGTCAACGGCGACGAGCAAATGAGTCATGCCGCCGCGCGCCGTCTTAAATGGGCCCACCATATCCAACCCCCAGACGGCAAAGGGCCAGGTGATGGGAATGGTCTTGAGTGCCGAAGCCGGCATGTGTTGCTGCGAGCTGAAAAGCTGGCAGCCTTTGCAGTGTTTGACTAGCTCTTTGGCGTCGTCCAAAGCAGTCGGCCAGAAGAAACCGTGGCGGAAAGCTTTGGCGACCAGTGACCTTGATGCGGCGTGATGGCCGCATTCTCCTTGGTGTATATCCCTGAGGATCGCGATGCCCTTCTCCTGCTCGACGCATCGCTGCAAGACTCCGGTGGCACTGCGCTTAACAAGCTCTCTGTTGACGATGGTGTATGCTCCAGCCCGGCGCTGGACTTGTCTTGCTTCGTTTTTGTCAGCCGGCAGGTCATGGTTCACCAGAAAGTTGCGGATGGCTTGGGCCCATGATGGGGCGATGACCTCCTCGGCCACCAATGTGGCCAGAGCCACCAGGGTGGGTGGGTTGGGTAGTGCAGCGCTGGAGTCAGCCGCCGCTTCCTGTGCTGAAGAAGTCCCCGGGCCGGCCACTGCAGCCCCCGGGCCGGCTGCTGCAGTCCCCGGGCCGGGTGCGGCAGTTCCTGAGCCGAATATTGAAGTCCCCGAGCCGGCTGCTTGATTCTTCGAGCCGGACCCGGCCCCCTCGGGATTAGGCGGCACGAGAATGGAATCGGACTCCGGAGACGGCCTGATTGAAGGCTTGAGGAGGCGCTGCAGGGCGACGCCGGCTGGTATTGCTTGCCGCGTGGATCCTATTCGAGCCAGGGCGTCCGCCGGCTCGTTGTCGGCCCGCGGCACGTGGAGGAACTCACATCCGTCGAAGTATCCGCTGATTTGCTGTACCAGGAAACGGTAGCTCGCCATGTTTGCGTCCTTGGCGTCCCAATCGCCAGAAGACTGCTGCACCACCAAATCCGAGTCGCCATAGCACAGGATCCGGCGAATACCGAGCTCCTTGGCCAGCCGGAGCCCGTGTATGAGCGCCTCGTACTCGGCGACGTTGTTGGAGGCGGCGAAGTGGATCTGCAGCGTGTATTTGAGCTTGTCGCCCTTTGGAGAAGTCAGGACGACGCCGGCTCCCAAGCCAGTGCGCATCTTTGATCCGTCAAAGTGCATGCGCCAATGGGTGGAGTCGGGCGCCGGCGGTAAGTACTGGGTCTCGGCCCAGTCGACGAGGAAGTCGGCCAACGCTTGCGTCTTGATGGCGGTGCGGGGTTGGTAGAAGATGGTGTAGGGGGCCAGCTCGATGGCCCATTTGGCCACCCGGCCGGATGCGTCCCGGCTGCCTATGATGTCGGCAAGCGGGGCAGTGCATACGACCGTGATGGGGTGCTCTTGAAAGTACGGCTTCAGCTTCTTGGCGGCGAAGTACACACCATAGCACATCTTCTGATAGTGCGGGTAATTTTGTTTTGAGGTGGACAGCACCTCGCTCAGGTAATAGACCGGTCTCTGCACCGGCTGGGCGGGGCCTTCTTCGGGGCGTTCGACCACAATGACGGTCCTGACCACCCGGCTGGTGGCGGCAATATACAGGAGCATGGGCTCCTTCTCAGTCGGTGCCACCAGGACAGGCGGCGTGGACAGCATTTTCTTCAGCTCGTGGAAAGCTTGGTCGGCCTGGTCGTTCCACTAGAAGTGAGTGCTCTTCTTCATGAGGCGGTAGAGGGGGAGAGCCTTTTCTCCGAGCCGGCTGATGAAGCGGTTAAGGGAGGCCAGGCACCCGGTGAACTTCTGGATCTCTCTGAGCTTGGTTGGGACCGCCATCCTCTCGATGGCTTTGATCTTCACAGGGTTGCACTCTATGCCGCGTTCAGAGACCAGGAAGCCTAGGAGCTGGCCGGCTGGCACTCCGAACACGCATTTCTCTGGGTTGAGCTTGATTCGGAACCGGCGCAGGTTCTCGAATGTTTCCTTCAAGTCTTCCAGCAGGGTGCCACGCTTCTCCGTCTTCACCACAACATCATCCACGTAAACGTGGGCGTTCTTGCCGAGCTGCGTGAGGAGGCACTTCTGCATGCAACGCTGAAACGTGGCGCCGGCATTCCTCAGGCCGAACGTCATGGTCAGGTAGCAGAAGGCCCCAAACGGCGTGATGAAGGCGGTTTTCAGCTGGTCATCCGGGTTCAGCTTGATCTGGTGGTATCCCGAGTAGGCGTCCAAAAAGCTCAACAGCTCGCATCCGGCTGTGGAGTCTATTACTTGATCGATCCTGGGCAGGGCGAAGGGATCCTTTGGGCAGGCTTTGTTGAGGCTCGTGTAATCTATACACATGCGCCACTTGTTATTCTTCTTCAGCACGAGAACTGGGTTCGCGAGCCATTCGGGGAAGAAAACTTCCATGATGAAGCCGGCTGCAAGGAGCCGGGCTATCTCCTCCCCTACGATCCTTCTCTTCTCTTCTGACAGTCGGCGGAGGGGCTGTTTGACTGGTTTGGCATCCTCCTGCACGTGCAATTTGTGCTCGGCGAAATCCTTCGGAACACCCGGCATGTCTTTGGGGGACCATGCAAAGATATCCCGATTCTCACGGAGGAAATCGGCGAGCTCGCCTTCCTATTTGCTATCTAGGCTCGCCCCAATGACGGCGAACCTCTCGGGGTGCTCGGGGTCGAGCTGTATCTTCTTGGTCTCCTTGGCCGGCTAGAAAGATCCTTGGGCATCATACTCCTTGGAGTCGGCGGGTTGGTTTAACTGCTTGCTGGCCAGGGCCACGACCCGGTCCAGCGTCTTCCCCTCGGCCGCGATCACAAGGGATTCGGCCAGCCGGCTGCTGGCCGCGGCGCAGTCGGCGGACTTCTTGTAGTCGCCGGCGATGGTGATGACGCCCTTGGAGCTTGGTATCTTCATCTTGAGGTAAGCATAGTGGGGGACCGCCATGAACTTGGCCAAGGCGGGTCGGCCAAGCAAGGCATGATAAGGGCTATCCAGGTCCACCACCTCGAACCAGATTGCTTCTCGGCGAAAATGATCCTTGCCCCCAAAGAGTACATCGATCTTGAGCTTGCCAATGGGGGCGCAGGACAGTCCGGGTACGATGCCATGGAACACCGTTCGAGTCGGCGCAAGTTGCTTGGCCTTGACGCCCAGCTTCTCCATGGTGTCGCGGTACAGGATGTTGATGCTGCTTCTGCCGTCGATCAGCACGCGGGAGAAGCGTGCGGCGCGCGTATCAGTAGCGAGGGTGGCCTCCAGGACCAAGGCGTAGGACCCGGGGGAGGGCATCGCCTCCGGGTGGTCGGCCCGGCTCCAGCTAATGGGTTTCTCTGACCAGTGCATGTGGCCGGCTGGGCTGGTAGCAGCCACGTTGACCTCCTGTTGCTCTCGGCGCCTGCTGCGCCGGTCTTCGGGCTGGCTCGTGAAGATGACATAAGACGCTTGCTTGTCGGGGAACTCGTCCTGCACGGCATCGACCGCGGGCCGGGCGGCTTTGGGCGGCGGAGCCGGCGGCGGCGGGCCGACAGACGGAGTCGGTGTGAGCCCTTCGCCCTTCGAGATTCGGGCGAGCCAGTTGCATTTGCGGGTCGTGTGGTTGGACGGCTTCGCGCCGCTATGGAATTTGCACGGGGCATCAAGGGTTTGCTCGTAGGAGAAGGCCGGCTGCCAAGCCGGCCGGCCACCCTTTGGCTTCTTGGGCGCAGGCCGCCCTTCAGGCGACGCATCTTCGACCGTGGCCACCTGCCGGCTGGCGGGAGGCGGCGCAGGGCCCTTGCGTTTTTGATCGTTCTGGTGTTGGCGTCGGCCGCCGTCTCCAGCCGGCGCTTTGGGTGCCGGATTGAGTACCTTTCCGGATGCGTCCACCCGGAGCTCGGTCTTCATCGAGGAGTCGGCGGTGGCGTACTTGTCGGCGATGTTTAGGAGCTCGTCGAGGGTAGTCGGCTCATCGCAGAGAAGCTTGTGCTTGAGGAGGGTGCCCTCTCGGCACCCGGTGGTGAAATATTCGATGGCTTGCACCTCGTGCACCCCCTCACAGGAATTGCGGAGCTCGGCCCAGCGCGTCAGGTAGTCGCGAGTGGACTCGGCTGGGCCCTGTACACACAGGGAGAGCTGTCTGGGCTTGGGGGCCCGCTTGTTGGTGCTGGTGAAGTTGCGAACGAAGGCTCCAGTGAAGTCTACCCAGCTGTTGATGCTGAGCGGCTTAAGGATGTTAAGCCACGTCCGCGCCGTGCCCTGCAGCATGAGGGGCACGTATTTTACGGCAACGCGCCGGTTGCCATTGGCGATGCTGACGGCCGTGGAGTAGTCGGTCAGCCAGTCTTCCGGCTTCACCGAGCCGTTGTACTTAGGCGTGTCTCTTGGGAGCGAGAACCCTTTGGGGAAGGGCTCGTCGCGGATGCGGGGGCCGAAGCAAGGCGGGCCGACATCATCTTCTTCTTCCAGCGCCAGAGATCGGGCCAAACGGTCGATCCGGTGGCGGGCGTCGTTTTTGCCGATTCCCTCCCGGCGACCAAGCTGGCCGCTGAGAGTCGGGTGAGCCACGGGAGGCGGGGTAGGATATCTTTCTCCGCGGGTTCGAGGCGGAGGCGGGGTGCCCCGCCATTCCATGGCTCGGGGGCGGCCGTCCGCGTCTCGCTCGATGGAGACTTGGGTCCGGCTTCGGCTGGGAGCCGGCTCTTTCTCGTGCCGCGCGCGGGTGTAGCTGGTAGTCGGCGACCGGGAGGTCGCGCCGTGTTCGCGGCGCGGGGGCGGGCTCCCCGCGCAGGCGTCGGCCTCGTGCCGTCGTGCGGCCGCGTCGATTAGCTGCTGGATGCGCCGCGTCATATGGGGGAGATCTTCGGCTTCCAAGCCGTCTAGCTCGTCGACGGCCGCCTGGGCGGCGCGCAGGTTCTCGAGCGGGGTGGCATAGACCGGGCGATCCACGCCGAGCGTGTCGGCGATGACGGCGCCGCGTTGCCTGATGGCGCCGGCCCGGCTAGGTCCAGCCGGAGCCGGCGTGCCGAAGGCGGCGCGATCAGCTTCGCGCTGGTAGGCCTCGGTGAGGCGTCTCACGGAGGCCAGCCGCCGGCCCTCCGCGAGGAGAGCGAGGCGGCGTGCCTCCAGAACTTCGTCGCTGGCGTCAGCCGGAAGGGGGACGGACAAGTCTTGGGCTGCCGCGCGCGGGGAGTCGCGGGCGCCCTCGTCGGTCGGGCCGTCGAGGCCGATAACCATCACCTCGGGGGCGTCAGAATCGCGATCGCCAGCCGGAGGGAGCGGGTCGTTGTAGACCATGACGTTGGTGGGGAAGGTGTCGTAGGATACCGCGTCGGAATCGACGGGCATCGGGTCGGTGGAGCCAACCGACTCCAAGTCCGCAGCGGGCTCGCCGGAGACGTGGAGCTGGCTGAGGAGGTTGGCGAGGTGACATGCGCCCGCATTGGCGGCGAGCTCGTCGGAGAGGCGGGCATTGTCGAAGAGGCTGGCGAGGCCGCTAGCCGCGCAGACGTCGGCGACGCCGTGCAGCGCGTCGCGGCATGCGCCATCGGGCGAGCCAGGCTGGCTGCGCCCGCGAGGGAGGAAAAGGGTTCCCGTCCAGAACAGGTCTCCGGACGACGGTGCACCTTGCCCCACGGTGGGCGCCAAATGTCGGGTGGTAGGATCGACATATGCCAACGGGTGGCTTATCATTGCGGGGGCCAAAAGAACGTCGCCGGTGCCTGGAAACGGGATGAGGCGTAGGCATGCACGCCGGCGAATCTTACCCAGCTTCAGGGCTCTCCGGGGAGATAACACCCCTACTGCTGCTCTGCGGGGTCTCCGCATGTTTACTAAGTTCACAGGTGGCTACAATGCTCCTTGAGCTGTTTTGGGTGGAAGGAGGAGGAAGGGCTTAGCTCAGCTTGCTTCTTCTCCTTGTATGTGTCTAAGTCTAGAGAGAGAGTCCAACCCTTTGCATGGGTGCACCGGGGGGTTTATATAGGCCTACCCCCCGGGGGTACAATGGTAATCCGACTGGGCACTGGGCCCAGCTGTCTGTGGCTATGTTCGCCGGCTTCTCCGCCGGCTTCTGGGGCCCGCCGGCTGGTGGGTCCTGCCGACTGCCGGCTCCTGGGTCGACAGGCCGGCCCCACGGGCCAGGGCCTGGTCGGCGGCTGGTTACTGTTGATCCGTGTTAGTTGGCGCAGGCTTGGTCGGGGTAAGCGTGGCTACAGCAACGCCGCCCTGGCGGGCGATTACTGTAGCCCCGCTGCACCTTGTCTCCTTAGTGGGCGTCTCCTTCGAGGAAGGCGGCAGGCCGGCTACGCCAAGCCGGCCCTCTATCTTGCCGGCTTGAGAGGAGGTGCGGCCGCCTTCGGCATCTCTCTGCCCGAAGGGGCCCACCGCCTCGGGGGCCACGCTGGCGGCCCGTCGTGGATGGCGTCAGAGCCACCATGGCTACAGTGCCGCGCCGGGCGGGCCGTGGCTGCCCGCACGGCGCGCCGTACCAGGCGTGCTCCGGGTTTCGGGGGTGGCAGGCTCCACTGTTGCCACGCCCCGCTTCATCATCGCAGAGTGGACGCGTACATTGCGGGTACGGCGTTGACTGCTTTATGGGAGCCGGCCTGGCTGTAGCCGGCCTCGCTGTAGCCAGCCCTCCACAGCTTTCTTCATGAGGGTAAAGGGCGGGCCGCCCCCGAAGCCGGCTAGGAAGGTAGTCGGCTGGGGGGGAGGCGGCCCAGGTCTTGAGTCTTCTTATGAGCCGGATGGGCTCATAATTTTTTCTGAGGGACCAGGGGAAGCCGGCTGGGCTACCCATGGCTATTTACCCCGACATAAAGGGTGGGAGGCTCGGCCTTATGCCTGGTGTTTTGTTCCACTCTTGCCACCCTAGTTTCCGTCATATCGGTGTTATGTTCCCGGATTTTGCGTCCCTTACGCGGTTGGGTATATGGGAACCCCTTGGTAGTCCGCTTTGAATAAAACTCCTCCAGCAAGGCCCAACCTTGGTTTTACCATTCGCCACCTAGCCTTTTTTTCCTTGGGTTAGGCCAGCCCAAGGGTCATCTTTATTTCAACCCCCCGGGCCAGTGCTTGTCTAAGTGTTGGTCCGAAATGGGCAGCCTGCGGGGCCACCTCGGGGAAACTTGAGGGCTGGTTTTACTCGTAGCTTGACCTATCCAGTGTTGCCCTGAGAACGAGATATGTGCAGCTCCCATCAGGATGTCGGCGCATCGGGCGGCTTTGCTGGACTTGTTTTACCATTGTCGAGGATGTCTTGGAGTACCGGGATACCGAGTCTGATCGGAATGTCTCGGGAGGAGGTCTATTCCTTCGTTGACCGTGAGAGCTTGTGATGGGCTAAGTTGGGACACCCCTGCAGGGATTTGAACTTTCGAAAGCCGTGCCCGCGGTTATGGGCAGATGGGAATTTGTTAACGTCCGGTTGTAGAAAACCTAAAGTTGACCTTAATTAAAATGAATCAACTGCGTGTGTAACCGTGATGGTCTCTTTCCGGCGGAGTCCGGGAAGTGAACACGGTTGTTGGAGTTATGCTTGACGTAGGTAGTCCAGGATCACTTCTTGATCATACTTTTATCGACCGTGCTTTGCCTTCTCTTCTCGCTCTCATTTGCGAATAGGTTAGCCACCATATATGCTAGTCGCTTGCTGCATCTCCACCTCATACCTTTACCTTACCCATAAGCTTAAATAGTCTTGATCGCGAGGGTGCGAGATTGCTGAGTCCCTGTGGCTCACAGATACTTCCAAACCAGCTTGCAGGTGCCGTTGAGATCGAGCAGATGATGCAACCAGGCTCAGGAGGAGCTCGATGAAGATCTTATCCTTTATGTTGTTTCGTTCTAGTCGATCAGTAGTGGAGCCCAGTTGGGGTCAATCGGGGACCTTTGTCGCATTTGGGGTTCTTTTATTTTGGGTTCCGTAGTCGGACCCTGAGTGTATTTGATTGGTGTAATGTTTATTCATGTAATTGTGTGAAGTGGCGATTGTAAGCCAACTATGTATCTCTTTCCCTTATTGTATTATATGGGTTGTGTGAAGATTACCTCACTTGCGACATATGCCTTCAATGCGATTATGCCTCTAAGTCGTGCCTCGACACGTGGGAGATATAGTCGCATCGAGGGTGTTATAAGTTGGTAATCAGAGCCTTCCCCGACCTTAGGAGCCCCATTGCTTGATCGTTTTTAGCAGCCGAGTTGTGTCTAGAAAAATGTTTTGAGTCATTTAGGAATTATATATCGGAGAGTTTAGGAATTCTTTTTACTTCCCAGTCTCCTCATCGCTCTGGTAAGGCATCCTGACGTAGAGTTTTGACTCTTCTCTTCTCAAATTTCACTAAAAATTTTTTTAGGATCACGCGAGTATCTTGGATTTGTTCCGATGGCTTATGATGAGAACACTGTCTTGGTGCCTCCTGTCAGGGGTTTAGTGGAAGTGTCCCGGGGAGTTGAGCTCTGAGGTGTTGTCATCATAATTTTATCGTTGCAATTCTGGTGTACTTGAGATATGTGCGCGACATCGGAAATCTCTTTTATGCAGTTCGTTGGTGAGATAACCTCGACGCCACCCAGTACTGGGGCGGGAGTTCGGGAGTATCGCCATAACTTGTATAACGGATGCTTTTCGAAGGTTGAGATAGATGGTTTCTGAAGGTTTCTTGGTTATGTGTTGAAGGATGGATGCAGCTGGATGTAGGAATTGCTAGCTTGGGTGAGATATTATGCTTCCCCTGTATCCTCAACACCTGATTGCATAACCGGAAAGTTTCGGGAGTTTCATAGGTGGGAATTCAAGTAGCTCTTAGGATATCTTTCCGACAGATGTATGGTATGAAATTGGGGTTCGACGTCTAGTGGTTTGCCTATTCACGGTCTATTTTACAGTGGTCTCGTTGTGTCTTAAAGAGTCCTTGGCTATGCTGACTCGGGGACGCTTCGTATGTCATGTGCACTGCCTTGTACATGATGGTGCTGTACAATCGAGCCCGTGTAGGTCCCACCACGAAAACTTCGGACGAAATCTCTATCATATGTTTGTTCTGGCTTATTTTGTAAGCCAATCCTTTGCTTTTGTTTTTGAGTTGTGGTATTCGAGTTGCTTCAAAGTCAAATGTTGATTCCATACCTTTTTCCTAAATGGTGTTCTCATACTCCGATGTGAATACCAATCCTTCCTGAGCATCGATATTGTCATGTCAATCCTTTTCACCGGTGTGTTTCTCTTCAAGTGGACCAGATCATTTCAACATCCGCAAGATCATATATCAGTTTCTTCTCAATGGTGTTTGTTTCATCCATCTCCAAGTTGCCTTTGTTTTTTCCCACCCACCCACCCTTTTTCTTCAAGGATTCAGATTCCTTAATCAAGTATCCTTTTATTCTTGTGAAGTCTCTCCATTCTTTTCCGTCTATATTCTTACCCGGTGGTTCTCAAGAAGATGTTCTACTAGTTCGTCATTCCTCATTCCTTTTCTTCTCCGGCGGATTCAATTCAAACTTCGGTATTGAGCATTGTCTTTTCTTTTGTCCAATGCTTTTCTTATGCCGGTGCACCTCATTATCATTCCACTTCTCGCTATTTATTTTTCTGGAGTGCTCAAGATATCTCGAAGATTCGTGTTTTTCACTCTGCTTTCGTTTAATATCTTTCGAGGTTGTTCCCTCATTCAAGTCACTTAATTCAACCGGTGCAACCTCTCTTTTAAATCATTTCAACGGTGTTCTCTTTTGAGTGGGCCCTAACCCACAGGTCTTTTCCCAGGATCTTACCTGACTCTTCTAATTCTCCTGGAGATATCCTTCAAATTCTTTTCGAAGTTGACGTAAGAATGATTTATCATCAGCCTAATGCCTTTTCTCCAAGATCTTTCAAATTCTTTCATCATTGGCTCAACCTCTTTGTTTTCATTCTCCCGGTGTACCTCAATAATTCTTGGTGGTGTTTCTCGTCGTCATTCTCATATTTTGAAGACCAAAGAAGAGTTTCTCTCATTTTGATCCATTCTCTTCAAGATTCGCGATTCTAGTTTGTTGTCATCCTCAAATAATTATTTTTCGATTGTGAGAATTCTTTTTACCCAGCCGGAGCAATTCAGGAGTCTTTTCAGTTTGTTTCTCCGGAGCCCATCATCTCAGAATTTATCCATTCTCAGCTTTCAGCTCTCGTTCTCCAAATTTTTTTTACCGGTGCATCGTTCAAGTGATCTCTAATCAGTTCGTGAGCCCTTTGTTGTCATGTATCTAGATTGTCTCAAGTATGTTCGTTAATTTGCTAATTCCTACTTGGTGATTAATCCCTTTACTTCATTCATTGTTTCAATTCTTACGGTGGTTCGTCCAAGAGTTCTCGTCATTTGTTATCGTATATATTCATTTGTTGTTTCAATCCTACCGGTGGTCCATTAAGTTTGCGCATTATCTATCTTAATCCTTTCTACAAGAATAAGTAGTATGCCAATTCCATTGGTTGTCATCAATTTGAATTGGTGAAGGATAAGCATAATGTAATTCTTATTCTTGTTTCATCCAAGTGATTAATTCTTATTCAGGAGGCCCTTCAAACTCTCGGTTTCATTTGTTTCATCTTCTCTTTTTCTCGGAGTTCCAACCTCTTTCAATTATGTTATCACGGAGATCTCTAGCTAAATCATTGCGAGGCTTCAATCTTATTCTTTTCATCAGTCAATTATTTTGGATCATTCTTTTACCGGAGTTTTTCATGAAGGTTCTACATGATGGTTCATCAAGGATTTAATTCTTTCTCTCAGTGTTCATTGAGATTCTTTTCAAAGGAGCTCAAGCTTTCTTCATATTGTAATCCGGAGTGCATTTCTGTCTATCGTATCATTGGAGGTGATATTATGTCATTCTTGATAATTTGAGTTCATGTTTTCATGATTCACATGCTGTCAAGATTGGGATATTTTAAATCCATCAACCTATTCGTTGGAATTGTCTTGGGTTATATTTCACCTAAAGCCTTCCCTAAGGATTGTTGCTATAATGGTGCTCATGTATGATCCAAGTCCTTCATCTACCCTCCCGGTGAAATAAGCTTCTCGTCTCCTTGTTCATTCCAATACAATTCTTTCCCGTGAGTGGCAGATTGTCACCTCATAATTTTGAGATGTTTTTTCTATAAGCCCACTACAAGCTTATTCTTTCGTTGTTGGTTTTCCAACAACTCCGTTCTAGCATTTGTTGTAACCGTGCTCTCTCAAGATCTTGTTTCCCTTTGTTCCGGAGGCTTGTGATGTTGCTCTCTTCAACCCATCTTCTTGGTTTGTCATGATAGTGTTCTTTTCTTTGCTTATCCATTCAACCGGAGTGTCGTGTTTTCTTTCGAGTTTTCTCATCTTATCAATTGTTGCATCCCTTCTCAACCGGAGTGCTGTCCAAATTAGATAAGTCTTATTCCTTCTCTATCTTGTTTTAACTGGAGTGTTTTTCAATATATATCTTCCCTTCAACCTCAAGGTTTTCGCAATGTTCTTTGTCCTCTTTTCTAACGGAGTGTTTTCGACTTTGTTCACCTTCGTTGTATTCTTTTCTCGAATTTGTTCAACCTCGCAAGGTTCTTGGTTTTCACTCGTTTGTCTAAGGAGCAACTTAGTTTTACCTCTTCCCTTTCTCTTCCGTTTTTTCCTCCGGTGCCATTCTAGATCTCGGGACGAGATCCTCTCGTAGTGGTGGAGTGTTGTAACGCCCCGAGACCGATGCTCGAGAAGACTTCCTTATGTTTCGGGTTTCTCCGTGTGTTTTCATCAGTGCGTTCTCTTTTTTTTTGCATTGCATCATGTTATCATATCATCATGTCATAATCTTTTGCAGCTCAACTAAATAATTTGTGTGGGTCTTCGATCCTTTTAAATCGAGGGAAGAGTGACTTCTCTTTATAACATATCCTCCCGATATTAGTGGGGCTATTATAAAATATTCCATTCTTTTGGAATTAACCGGAACACACTTGCAAAATATATCCCTATGCCTTTTATTATTTCTTCTCTTGGCCTCTAACTTTGCCCATAAATTCTTTCGTCATTTTCCGGAGCTCCACCAAAAATCCGATCATTTTTGGGGCTTCCTAACGCTCACTTCCTATTCAAACCATTCGATTTTAAATCAAATGAGTTTGAATTTGAACGCTCAAAATGCCCACTCCATTTTTCTTGGAACATGCGTATTTTTGCGAGAACGTGGAAATTATCCCCATGCCCAGATTCCATCCCTAACTTCTCTTTCTTTTCTTTCTCTTTTTCTGTTTTGTTTCTAAATGGCAAACAGATTTAAAGAAAGAGAGAGAGGAAGAGAAGTCCAGCAGGCCGCAGCCTTCTAAGGCCCAGCCGCGCCCCTGCCCACCTGGGCCTCCCTCTCCACTCGGCCGGCCTCTTTGGCCCAAGGCCTCCCGCAGCCCACTACCTAACCCTAGGCCCGAGCGACCCTCAGCTTTTCTCCTCGCCCTCTCCCTCTCGTTCCCGTGCCCACCGCCAGGGAGGCGCCCCAGCGCTCGATCCCATCTCTCTCCCTAGCCCGGTCCCTCGCTCTCCTCGATCTCTCTCTCTCGCGCGCGCCACGACCCTCTAGCCGAACCCCATCGCAGACTCTCCCCCGCGAGCTCCCTCTCTCCCTTTCCTCCCGTCGCCGTCTTCGAGGGGAAGGAGCTCCCTGCTGTCGCTCCGGCCGGCGGAGTCCAAGCCGCCGAGGAGCCGAGCCGCCTCCTGCCTCGTCCTCGCGTCTCCAGGCCGCCATCCCGCACTCTACATCCTCTGCCCCGAGCTCCAAGCGCCGCCCCATGACGCCCGAGGCCCCCTGCTCCGGTGAAGCCTAGCTCCGCTGGCAACGGAGGTCTACCATAGCCCCGCCTCTCCTTCACGCCGCCCTGCACCCTCGCGCCCCAAGCTCTGCACGCCGCCCCGCCTCCAAGTTCGTCGCCACCGACAGCGGCATCAACTGTTGCACCCTCTCGTCGCCGAGACCAGTCGTCCCCGCGCTCTTGTCCTCTTGCCGGACAGGGAGAAGTTGCCTCGTCTCTGGCCAAACACAAGTCGTTCCCGACCCCCTCTCGCCAGATCCAGCAGCGCCATTGCCACGCCTCTGCTTTGTGGTCGCGTTGACCTGAGGCCGTCCTCCCCGACGCCCTTGCTGCTGCTAGACCGTCTTCATGCCATCACGGAGTACCGTGGCCTCCGTCGAGACCCTTGGAATCGTCAAGAACGCCAAGTACAAAGACGTCGAGGACCGGCCAAGTTCATCTACGCGCGTGTACAACTACCGTCGCCCCGAAGACGTTGGAGTCATCAAGTACCTCTCCGAAACGAACGTGAACGACTACCGTCGCCGATGACCCGAGTACCGCTACCGATATGGCTCGAACGTCTACGAAACGTGTACCACTACCGTTGCAAGTACCACTCCGAACCATGTATGACAACCGTCGCCGAAGACCCGTGAAACGTGAACGACTACCGTCGCGAGTACCTCTACGTCGTCATGTACCCCTACTTCCACTACCATCGCGAGAACGACTACTTCCCCTACTTCCCACGACGACCCCGTGAACAACTGCTTCCTCGTCGACACGTGTACCCCTACCGCCGAAATCGATCCGTTTCGATGATGCTCGCTTCAAAGGTATAACCGCCGGAACGATGCCCGTGAATGAATGCATGTTGTATGAGATGCACCCTTGTTTGATAACGTCGCCCCTCTTTTGCGTTGCCACCGTCATGTGGGAACCCGGTATCCGGGATCACCCCACCTCCTATCGCGTGTTACGCTCCCGTCACTTTTCCTTTTGCACCGGGATCTCAATCGAGTTACCGGAACCGATATGTTGCCGTGGCATCATTTTCGGATTCGTTGCCGTGGCACCCCTTTTTCCTTCCACCACGGTGACAAATGCTTCACGTTCTCATATCAACATTTTTTTTCATAAAAATTGCTTAAAACTTGTTCATGTCATCCGCATCATGATAACAACAATTAAAAATTGTTTAAATTGATGTTTGGTTAAATTTGCTTAAATGCCATGTTAAAAATGCTTTAATCCATATCTAAATAATCGTAACTCCGATTTTAATAAACTTTATATGTAAATGGGGTAGAATTTTGCCTAGTTTATCATGGTGGCATCACTTTGCATGTTAAACAACTCTAAAATTGTGTTTAGGACAGATCAGGACCAAACCTAATATTTGCACATGAGGACTTTCCGGAATTGTTGTTCGTTGCTTCCGGCCTCATTTAAACTTGCCTAGGTTAGATAGTTTCATCATGTTTCCCCTCTCGCCATGTTTAACAACATTTAACATTGTTGGGTACATAAACGAGAGAGAACTAAATAATTGATGTGGTGTCTTGTCAATATGCATCCCGATGCATATTGTGCTCCACTTAATGTGAAGGATTGTTTGTGCACTTTGCCATGCCATGCTTCATTAAACCGGACATGCATCATACTTGTTTGTGCATCATGCCATGTTGATGTGTTGGTTGTTTACTATGTTGTTTGCTCTTTTCCGGTGTTGCTTCTTCGGGTTGGTTCCGATAACATCGAGTTTGTGAGGATCCGTTCGACTACGCCCGTTTGTCTTCTTCATGGACTCGTTCTTCTTCCTTGCGGGATTTCAGGCAAGATGATCATACCCTCGAAATCACTACTATCTTTGCTATGCTAGTTTGCTCGCTCTTTTGCTATGCCGTTGCTACGATGCCTACCACTTGCTTGTCAGCCTCCCAAATTGCCATGTTCAGCCTCTAACCCACCTTTGTCCTAGCAAACCGTTGATTGGCTATGTTACCGCTTTGCTCAGCCCCTCTTATAGCATTGTTAGTTGCAGGTGAAGATTGAAGTTTGTTCCTTGTTGGAACATGGAGATGTTGTTCCTTGTTGGGACATGTTTACTTGTTGGGATATCACAATATATCTTATTTAATTAATGCATCTATATACTTGGTAAAGGGTGGGAGGCTCGGCCTTATGCCTGGTGTTTTGTTCCACTCTTGCCGCCCTAGTTTCCGTCATATCGGTGTTATGTTACCGGATTTTGCGTCCCTTACGCGGTTGGGTATATGGGAACCCCTTGGCAGTTCGCTTTGAATAAAACTCCTCCAGCAAGGCCCAACCTTGGTTTTACCATTCGCCACCTAGCCTTTTTTCCCTTGGGTTAGGCCAGCCCAAGGGTCATCTTTATTTTAACCCCCCCGGGCCAGTGCTTGTCTAAGTGTTGGTCCGAAATGGGCAGCCTGCGGGGCCACCTCGGGGAAACTTGAGGGCTGGTTTTACTCGTAGCTTGACCTATCCGGTGTTGCCCTGAGAACGAGATATGTGCAGCTCCCATCAGGATGTCAGCGCATCGGGCGGCTTTGCTGGACTTGTTTTACCATTGTCGAGGATGTCTTGGAGTACCGGGATACCGAGTCTGATCGGAATGTCTCGGGAGGAGGTCTATTCCTTCGTTGACCGTGAGAGCTTGTGATGGGCTAAGTTGGGACACCCCTGCAGGGATTTGAACTTTCGAAAGCCGTGCCCGCGGTTATGGGCAGATGTGAATTTGTTAACGTCCGGTTGTAGAAAACCTAAAGTTGACCTTAATTAAAATGAATCAACTGCGTGTGTAACCGTGATGGTCTCTTTCCGGCGGAGTCCGGGAAGTGAACACGGTTGTTGGAGTTATGCTTGATGTAGGTAGTCCAGGATCACTTCTTGATCATACTTTTATCGACCGTGCTTTGCCTTCTCTTCTCGCTCTCATTTGCGAATAGGTTAGCCACCATATATGCTAGTCGCTTGCTGCAGCTCCACCTCATACCTTTACCTTACCCATAAGCTTAAATAGTCTTGATCGCGAGGGTGCGAGATTGCTGAGTCCCTGTGGCTCACAGATACTTCCAAACCAGCTTGCAGGTGCCGTTGAGATCGAGCAGATGATGCAACCAGGCTCAGGAGGAGCTCGATGAAGATCTTATCCTTTATGTTGTTTCGTTCTAGTCGATCAGTAGTGGAGCCCAGTTGGGGTCGATCGGGGACCTTTGTCGCATTTGGGGTTCTTTTATTTTGGGTTTCGTAGTCGGACCCTGAGTGTATTTGATTGGTGTAATGTTTATTCATGTAATTGTGTGAAGTGGCGATTGTAAGCCAACTATGTATCTCTTTCCCTTATTGTATTATATGGGTTGTGTGAAGATTACCTCACTTGCGACATATGCCTTCAATGCAATTATGCCTCTAAGTTGTGCCTCGACACGTGGGAGATATAGTCGCATCGAGGGTGTTATACTGGTCACTGGAAGCGGAACTACCCCAAGTGATTGGCGGATAAGAAGGATGCCAAAGTGAACATAAGTATATTTGATATACATGTTATTGATGTGTACTTTACTAGTGTTTATAGCAACCCCTCAGTATTTGATGCTAGTTCAGTTGCTCAGAGCAGTAACTCGAAACGGGAGTTGCAGAATGAACAGAGACTAGTTATGGGTGAAGTGACGATGTGTGTTGGAAGTGGTTCCAAGATTGATATGATCATCATCGCACACTCCCCATAATTTCGGGATTAGTGTTGAACCTAAATAAGTGTTATTTGGTGTTTGCGTTGAGCATGAATATGATTTGATCATGTTTATTGTAATACGATTATTCATTTAAGTAAGAGAATAAATTGTTGTTCTGTTTACATGAATAAAAACTTATATGGTTACACACCCAATGAAAATAGTTCGTTGGATCTCGATCATAGTGATACACATAATCATAATATTGAAACCAAAAGATGCAAAGTTAATAATGATAGTGCAACTTATTTGTAGCACTGCCGTTTAGGTCATATTGGTGTAAAGCGCATGAAGAAACTCCATGCTGATGGGCTTTTGGAATCACTTGATTATGAATCAGTTGATGCTTGCGAACCATGCCTCATGGGCAAGATGACTAAGACTCTGTTCTTCGGAACAATGGAGCGAGCAACAGATTTGTTGGAAATCATACATACTGATGTATGTGGTTCGATGAATATTGAGGCTCGCGACAGGTATCATTATTTTCTGATCTTCACAGATGATTTGAGCAGATATGAGTATATCTACTTGATGAAACATAAGTCTGAAACATTTGAAAAGTTCAAAGAATTTCAGAGTGAAGTGAAAAATCATCGTAACAAGAAAATAAAGTTTCTATGATCTGATCGTAGAGAAGAGTATTTGAGTTACGAGTTTGGCCTTCAGTTAAAAACAATGTGAAATAGTTTCACTACTCACGCCACATGGAACACCATAGTGTAATGGTGTGTCCGAACGTCATAACCGTACTTTATTAGATATAGTGCGATCTATGATGTCTCTTACCGATCTACCACTATCGTTTTGGGGTTATGCATTAGAGACAGCTGCATTCACGTTAAAAAGGGGCACCATCTAAGTCCGTTGAGACGACACAATCTGAACTGTGTTTTAGCAAGAAACCAAAGTAGTCGTTTCTTAAAGTTTGGGGTTGTGATGCTTATGTGAAAAAGTTTCATCCTGATAAGCTCAAAACCAAATCGGAGAAATATGTCTTCATAGGATACCCAAAAGGAGACTGTTGGGTAAACCTTCTATCACAGATCCTAAGGCAAGACATTCGTTGCTTATAATGGATCCTTTCTAGAGAAGGAGTTTCTCTCGAAAGAAGTGAGTGGGAGGAAAGTAGAACTTGATAAGGTAATTGTACCTTCTCCCATATTGGAAAGTACTTCATCACAGAAATATGTTCCTGTGACTACTACACCAATTAGTGAGGAAGCTAATGATGATGATCATAAAACTTCAGATCAAGTTACTACCGAATCGCGTAGGTAAACCAGAGTGAGATCCGCACCAGAGTGGTACAGTAATCCTGTTCTGGAAGTCATGTTACTAGACCATGACGAACTTGCGAACTATGAGGAAGCGATGATGAGCCCAGATTCCGCAAAATGGCTTGAGGCCATGAAATCTGAGATGGGATTCATGTATGAAAACAAAGTATGGACTTTGGTTGACTTGCCCGATGATCGGCAAGCCATAGAAAATAAATGGATCTTCAAGAGGAAGACGGACATTGATAGTAGTGTTACTATCTACAAAGCTAGAATTGTCGCAAAAGGTTTTCGACAAGTTCAAAGTGTTGACTGCGATGAGAGTTTCTCACTCGTATCTATGCTTAAGTCTGTCCGAATCATGTTAGCAAATTGCCGCATTTTATGAAATCTGGCAAATGGATAAACAAAACTGCATTCCTTAATGGATTTATTAAAGAAGAGCTGTATATGATGCAACCAGTAGGTTTTGTCAATCCTAAAGGTGCTAACAAAATATGCAAGCTCCAGCGATTCATCTATGGACTGGTGCAAGCGTCTCAGAGTTGGAATACACGCTTTGATAAGTTGATCAAAGCATATAGTTTTATACAGACTTGCAGTGAAGCCTGTATTTACAAGAAAGTGAGTGGGAGCACTACAGCATTTCTGATAAGTATATGTGAATGACATATTGTTGATCGGAAATAATGTAGAATTATTCTGTAAAGCATAAAGGAGTGTTTGAAAAGAGTTTTTCAAAGAAAGACTTCGGTGAAGCTACTTTCATATTGAGCATCAAGATCTATAGAGATAGATCAAGACGCTTGATAAGTTTTTTCAATAAATACCTACCTTGACAAGATTTTGAAGTAGTTCAAAATGGAACAGTCAAAGAAAGAGTTTCTTGCCTATGTTACAAGGTGTGGAATTGAGTAAGACTCAAAGCCCGACGACGGCAGAAGATAGAAAGATAATGAATGTCATTCCCTATGCCTTAGTCATAGGTTCTATAAAGTATGCCATGTTGTTTAGCAGATCTATTGTATACCCTACCACTGAGTTTGGCAAGGGAGTACAATAGTGATCTAGGAGTAGATCACTCGACAGCAGTCAAAATTATCCTTAGTGGAATAAGGATATGTTTCTCGATGAGAGCACTGTTGGGGAACGTAGTAATTTCAAAATTTTCCTACGCATACGCAAGATCATGGTGATGCATAGCAACGAGGGGAGAGTGTGATCTACGTACCCTTGTAGACCGACAGCGGAAGCGTTTGGTTGATGTAGTCGTACGTCTTCACGATCCGACCGATCCAAGCACCGTTACTCCGGCACCTCCAAGTTCTTAGCACACGTACAGCTCGATGACGATCCTCGGGCTCCGATCCAGCAAAGCGTCGGGGAGGAGTTCCATCAGCACGACGGCGTGGTGACGATCTTGATGTACTACCGTCGCAGGGCTTCGCCTAAGCACTGCTACAATATAATCAAGGTGGAATATGGTGGCAGGGGGCACCGCACACGGCTAAGGAACAATCTCAATGATCAACTTGTGTGTCTATGGGGTGCCCCTTGCCTCAGTATATAAAGGATGGAGGAGGAGGAGGCCGGCCAAGGCTTGGTGCGGCCAGGATGTGGAGTCCTACTAGGACTCCAAGTCCTAGTAGGAGTCCACCAAGAGGGGATGAAGGGAGAAGGAAGTGGAGGAGAAGGAAAGGTGGCCGGCCCCCTTTTCCCTAGTCCAATTCGGACGAGAGGGGAGGGGGGGGGGGGCGCAGCAGCCCCTTGGCCCTTTCTCCTCTTTCCACTAAAGCCCATCAAGGCCCATTGCTTCTCCCGTAACTACCCGGTACTCCGAAAAATACCCGAATCACTCGGAACCTTTTCGATGTCCGAATATAGTCATCCAATATATCGATCTTTACGTCTCGACCATTTCGAGACTCCTCGTCATGTCCCCGATCTCATCTGGGACTCCGAACTCCTTCGGAACATCAAAACTCATAAACTCATAATATAACTGTCATCGAAACCTTAAGCGTGCGGACCCTACGGTTCGAGAACAATGTAGACATGACCAAGACACGTCTCCGGTCAATAACCAATAGCGGGACCTGGATGCCCATATTGGCTCCTACATATTATACGAAGATCTTTATCAGTCAGACCGCATAACAACAGACGTTGTTCCCTTTGTCATCGGTATGTTACTTGCCCGAGATTCGATCGTCGGTATCCAATACCTAGTTCAATCTTGTTACCGGCAAGTCTCTTTACTCGTTCTGTAATACATCATCTCGCAACTAACTCATTAGTTGCATTGCTTGCAAGGCTTAAGTGATGTGCATTACCGAGAGGGCCTAGAGATACCTCTCCGACATTCGGAGTGACAAATCCTAATCTCGAAATACGCCAACCCAACATGTACCTTTGGAGACACCTGTAGAGCACCTTTATAATCACCCAGTTACGTTGTGACGTCTGGTAGCACACAAAGTGTTCCTTCGGCAAACGGGAGTTGCATAATCTCATAGTCATAGGAACATGTATAAGTCATGAAGAAAGCAATAGCAACATACTAAACGATCGGGTGCTAAGCTAATGGAATGGGTCATGTCAATCAGATAATTCAACTAATGATGTGATCCCGTTAATCAAATAACAACTCTTTGTCCATGGTTAGGAAACATAGCCATCTTTGATTAACGAGCTAGTCAAGTAGAGGCATACTAGTGACACTCTGTTTGTCTATGTATTCACACATGTATTATGTTTCCTGTTAATACAATTCTAGCATGAATAATAAACATTTATCATGATATAAGGAAATAAATAATAACTTTATTATTGCCTCTAGGGCATATTTCCTTCAGTCTCCCACTTGCACTAGAGTCAATAATCTAGATCACATCACCATGTGATTAACATCGATAGTTCACATCATCATGTGATTAACACCCATAGTTCACATCGCCATGTGACCAATACCCAAAGGGTTTACTAGTTTCAGTAATCTAGTTCACATCGTTATGTGATTAACACCCAAAGAGTACTAAGGTGTGATCATGTTTTGCTTGTGAGAGAATCTTAGTCAACGGGTCTGCCACATTCAGATCCACATGTATTTTGCAAATTTCTATGTCAACAATGCTCTGCATGGAGATACTCTAGCTAATTGCTCCCACTTTCAATATGTATCTAGACCGAGACTTAGAGTCATCTAGATTAGTGTCAAAACTTGCATCGGCGTAACCCTTTACGACGAACCTTTTTTCACTTCCATAATCGAGAAACATATCCTTATTCCACTAAGGATAATTTTGACCGCTGTCCAGTGATCTACTCCAAGATCACTATTGTACTCCCTTGCCAAACTCAGTGGTAGAGTATACAATAGATCTGGTACACATCATGGCATACTTTATAGAACCTATGACCAAGGCATAGGGAATGACTTTCATTCTCTTTCTATCTTCTGCCGTGGTCGGGCTTTGAGTCTTACTCAACTTCACACCTTGTAATACAGGCAAGAACTCTTTCTTTGACTGCTCCATTTTGAACTACTTCAAAATCTTGTCAAGGTATGTACTCATTGAACAAACTTATCAAGCGTCTTGATCTATCTCTATAGATCTTGGAGCTCAATATGTAAGCAGCTTCACCGAAGTCTTTCTTTGAAAAACTCCTTTCAAACACTCCTTTATGCTTTACAGAATAATTCTACATTATTTCCGATCAATAATATGTCATTCACATATACTTATCAGAAATGCTGTAGTGCTCCCACTCACTTTCTTGTAAATACCAGCTTCACCGCAAGTCTGTATAAAACTATATGCTTTGATCAACTCATCAAAGCGTATATTCCAACTCCGAGATGCTTGCACCAGTCCACAGATGGATCGCTGGAGCTTGCACATTTTGTTAGCACCTTTCGGATTGACAAAACCTTCTGGTTGCATCATATACAACTCTTTTTTAATAAATCCATTAAGGAATGCAGTTTTGTTTATCCATTTGCCAGATTTCATAAAATGCGGCAATTACTAACATGATTCGGACAGACTCAAGCATAGATACGAGTGAGAAGCTCTCATCGTAGTCAATACCTTGAACTTGTCGAAAACCTTTTGCGACAATTCTAGCTTTGTAGATAGTAACACTACTATCAACGTCTGTCTTCCTCTTGAAGATCCATTTATTCTCAATTGCTTGCTGATCATTGGGCAAGTCAACCAAAGTCCAAACTTTGTTCTCATACATGGATCATATCTCAGATTTCATGGCTTCAAACCATTTCGCGGAATCTGGGCTCATCATCGCTTCCTCATAGTTCGTAGGTTCGTCATGATCAAGTAACATGACCTCCAGAATAGGATTACCGTACCACACTGGTGCGGATCTCACTCTGGTTTACCTACGAGATTCGGTAGTAACTTGATCTGAAGTTACATGATCATCATCATTAGCTTCCTTACTAATTGGTGTAGTAGTCACAGGAACAGATTTTTTGTGATGAACTACTTTCCAATAAGGGAGAAGATACAATTACCTTATCAAGTTTTCTACTTTCCTCCCACTCACTTCTTTCGAGAGAAACTCCTTCTCTAGAAAGGATCCATTATAAGAAACGAATGTCTTGCCTTAGGATCTGTGATAGAAGGTGTACCCAACAGTCTCCTTTCGGGTATCCTATGAAGACATATTTCTCCGATTTAGTTTTGAGCTTATCAGGATGAAACTTTTTCACATAAGCATCACAACCCCAAACTTTAAGAAACGACAACTTTGGTTTCTTGCTAAACCATAGTTCAGATTGTGTCGTCTCAACGGACTTAGATGGTGCCCATTTTTTAACGTGAATGCAGCTGTCTTTAATGCATAACCTCAAAAACGATAGTGGTAAATCGGTAAGAAACATCATAGATTTGTACTATATCTAATAAAGTACGGCTATGACGTTCGGACACACCATTATGCTGTGGTGTTCCGGGTGGCACGAATTTGTGAAACTGTTCCACATTGTTTTAATTGAAGACCAAACTCGTAACTCAAATATTTGTCTCCGCGATCAGATCGTAGAAGCCTTATTTTCTTGTTACGATGATTCTTCACTTCATTCTGAAATTCTTTGAACTTTTCAAATGTTTCAGACTTAGTTTCATCAAGTAGATATACTCATATCTGCTCAAATCATTTGTGAAGATCAGAAAATAATGATAACTATTGCGAGCCTCAATATTCATTGGACCACATACATCAATATGTATGATTTCCAACAAATCTGTTGCTCGCTCCATTGTTCTGAAGAACAGAGTCTTAGTCATCTTGCCCATGAGGCATGGTTCGCAAGCATCAACTGATTCATAATCAAGTGATTCCAAAAGCCCATCAGCATGGAGTTTCTTCATGCGCTTTACACCAATATGACCTAAACGGCAGTGCTACAAATAAGTTGCACTATCATTATTAACTTTGCATCTTTTTGGTTTCAATATTATGATTATGTGTATCACTATGATCGAGATCCAACGAACTATTTTCATTGGGTGTGTAACCATATAAGGTTTTATTCATGTAAACAGAACAACAATTTATTCTCTTACTTAAATGAATAACCGTATTACAATAAACATGATCAAATCATATTCATGCTCAATGTAAACACCAAATAACACTTATTTAGGTTCAACACTAATCCCGAATTTATAGGGAGTGTGCGATGATGATCATATCAATCTTGGAACCACTTCCAACACACATCGTCACTTCACCCTTAACTAGTCTATGTTTATTCTGCAACTCCCGTTTCGAGTTACTAATCTTAGCAACTGAACTAGTATCAAATACTGAGGGGTTGCTATAAACACTAGTAAAGTACACATCAATAACATGTATATCAAATATACTTATGTTCACTTTGCCATCCTTCTTATCTGCCAATCACTTGGGGTAGTTCCGCTTCCGGTGACCAGTCCCTTTGCAGTAGAAGCACTCAGTCTCAGGCTTAGGTCCAGACTTGGGCTTCTTCACTTGAGCAGCAAGTTGCTTGCCGTTCTTCTTGAAGTTCCCCTTCTTCCCTTTTGCCCTTTTCTTGAAACTAGTGGTCTTGTCAACCATCAACACTTGATGTTTTTCTTGATTTCTACCTTCGTTGATTTTAGCATCACGAAGAGCTTGGGAATCGTTTCCGTTATCCCTTGCATACTATAGTTCATCACGAAGTTCTACTTACTTGGTTATGGTGACTAGAGAATTCTGTCAATCACTATCTTATCTGGAAGATTAACTCCCACTTGATTCAAGCGATTGTAGTACCCAGACAATCTGAGCACATGCTCACTAGTTGAGCGATTCTCCTCCATCTTTTAGCTATAGAACTTGTTGGAGACTTCATATCTCTCAACTCGGGTATTTGCTTGAAATATTAACTTCAACTCCTGGAACATCTCATATGGTCCATGACGTTCAAAACGTCTTTGAAGTCCCGATTCTAAGCGTTAAGCATGGTGCACTAAACTATCAAGTAGTCATCATATTTAGCTAGCCAAACATTCATAACGTCTGCATCTGCTCCTGAATAGGTCTGTCACCTAGCGGTGCATCAAGGACATAATTCTTCTGTGCAGCAATGAGGATAAACCTCATATCACGGATCCAATCCGCATCATTGCTACTAACATCTTTCAACATAATTTTTCTCTAGGAACATATCAAAATAAACACAGGGAAGCAATAACGCGAGCTATTGATCTACAACATAATTTGCAAAATACTACCAGGACTAAGTTCATGATAAATTTAAGTTCAATTAATCATATTACTTAAGAACTCCCACTTAGATAGACATCCCTCTAATCCTCTAAGTGATCACGTGATCCAAATCAACTAAACCATGTCCGATCATCACGTGAGATGGAGTAGTTTCAATGGTGAACATCACCATGTTGATCATATCTACTATATGGTCCACGCTCGACCTTCCAGTCTCCGTGTTACGAGGCCATATCTGTATATGCTTGGCTCGTCAAGTATAACCTGAGTATTCCGCCTGTGCAACTGTTTTGCACCCGTTGTATTTGAACGTAGAGCCTATCACACCCGATCATCACGTGGTGTCTCAGCACGAAGAACTTTCGCAATGGTGCATACTCAGGGAGAACACTTCTTGATAATTAGTGAAAGATCATCTTAAAATGCTACCGTCAATCAAAGCAAGATAAGATGCATAAAAAGATAAACATCACATGCAATCAATATAAGTGATATGATATGGCCATCATCATCTTGTGCCTGTGATCTCCATCTCCGAAGCACCGTCATGATCACCATCGTCACCGGCGCGACACCTTCATCTCCATCGTAGCATCATTGCCGTCTCGCCAATCTTATGCTTCCACGACTATCGCTACCGCTTAGTGATAAAGTAAAGCATTACATCGCGATTGCATTGCATACAATAAAGCGACAACCATATGGCTCCAGCCAGTTGCCGATAACTCGGTTACAAAACATGATCATCTCATAGAATAAAATTTAGCATCATGTCTTGACCATATCACATCACAACATGCCCTGCAAAAACAAGTTAGACGTCCTCTACTTTGTTGTTGCAAGTTTTACGTGGCTGCTACGGGCTTAAGCAAGAACCAATCTCACCTACGCATCAAAACCACAACGATAGTTTGTCAAATAGACTCCGTTTTAACCTTCGCAAGGACCGGGCGTAGCCACACTCGGTTCAACTAAAGTTGGAGAGACAGTCGCCCGCAAGCCACCTATGTGCAAAGCATGTCGGGGGAACCGGTCTCACATAAGCGTACGTGTAATGTTGGTCCGGGTCATCTCGTCCAATAATACTGCTGAACCAAAGTATGACATGCTGGTAGGCAGTATGACTTATATCGCCCACAACTCACTTGTGTTCTACTCGTGCATATAACATCAAACCATAAAACCTAGGCTCGGATGCCACTGTTGGGGAACGTAGTAATTTCAAAAAAATTCCTACGCACACGCAAGATCATGGTGATGCATAGCAACGAGGGGGAGAGTCTGATCTACGTACCCTTGTAGATCGCAACGGAAGCGTTGACAGAACGTAGAGGAAGTAGTCGTACGTCTTCTTTCCGATCCGACCGATCCAAGCACCGTTACTCCGGCACCTCCGAGTTCTTAGCACACGTACAGCTCGATGACGATCCCCGGGCTCCGATCCAGCAAAGCTTCGGGGAGGAGTTCCGCCAGCACGACGGCGTGGTGACGATCTTGATGTTCTACTATCGCAGGGCTTCGCCTAAGCACCGCTACAATATGACCGAGGTGGAATATGGTGGCAGGGGGCACCGCACACGGCTAAGGAACGATCACGTGGATCAACTTGTGTGTCTATGGGGTGCCCCCTGCCCCTGTATATAAAGGATGGAGGAGGAGGAGGCCAGCCAAGGCTAGGCGCGCCAGGTGTGTAGTCCTACTAGGACTCCAAGTCCTGGTAGGAGTCCACCAAGAGGGGAGGAAGGGAGAAGGAAGTGGAGGAGTAGGAAAGGTGGCCGGCCCCCTTTTCCCTAGTCGAATTCGGACTAGAGGGGAGGGGGGGGGGGCGCAGCAGCCTTTTTCCTCTTCCCACTAAAGCCCATCAAGGCCCATTACTTCTCCCGTAACTACCCGGTACTCCGAAAAATACCCGAATCACTCGGAACCTTTGCGATATCCGAATATAGTCGTCCAATATATCGATCTTTACGTCTCGACCATTTCGAGACTCCTCGTCATGTCCCCGATCTCATCCGGGACTCTGAACTCCTTCGGTACATCAAAACTCATAAACTCATAATATAACTGTCATTGAAACCTTAAGCGTGCGGACCCTATGGTTCGAGAACAATGTAGACATGACCGAGACACGTCTCCGGTCAATAACCAATAGCGGGACCTGGATGCCCATATTGGCTCCTACATATTCTACGAAGATCTTTATCGGTCAGACCGCATAACAACATACGTTGTTCCCTTTGTCATCGGTATGTTACTTGCCCGAGATTTGATCGTCGGTATCCAATACCTAGTTCAATCTCGTTACCGACAAGTCTCTTTACTCGTTCCGTAATACAACATCCCGCAACTAACTCATTAGTTGCAATGCTTGCAAGGCTTTAAGTGATGTGCATTACCGAGAGGGCCCACAGATACCTCTCCGACAATCGGAGTGACAAATCCTAATCTCGAAATACGCCAACCCAACATCTACCTTTGGAGACACCTGCAGTACTCCTTTATAATCACCTAGTTACGTTGTGACGTTTGGTAGTACCCAAAGTGTTCCTCCGATAAACGGGAGTTGGATAATCTCATAGTCATAGGAACATGTATAAGTCATGAAGAAAGCAATAGCAACATACTAAACGATCGGGTGCTAAGCTAATGGACTGGGTCATGTCAATCAGATCATTCAGCTAATGATGTGATCCCATTAATCAAATTACAACTCTTTGTCCATGGTTAGGAAACATAACCATCTTTGATTAACGAGCTAGTCAAGTAGAGGCATACTAGTGACACTCTGTTTGTCTATGTATTCACACATGTATTATGTTTCCGGTTAATACAATTCTAGCATGAATAATAAATATTTATCATGATATAATTAAATAAATAATAACTTTATTATTGCCTCTAGGGCATATTTCCTTTAGTCTCCCACTTGCACTAGAGTCAATAATCTAGATCACATCACCATGTGATTAACATCGATAGTTCACATCATCATGTGATTAACACCCATAGTTCACATCGCCATGTGACCAACACACAAAGGGTTTACTAGATTCAGTAATCTAGTTCACATCGCTATGTGATTAACACCCAAAGAGTACTAAGGTGTGATCATGTTTTTCTTGTGAGAGAATCTTAGTCAACGGGTCTGCCACATTCAGATCCACATGTATTTTGCAAATTTCTATGTCAAAAATGCTCTGCATGGAGCTACTCTAGCTAATTGCTCCCACTTTCAATATGTATCTAGACCGAGACTTAGAGTCATCTAGATTAGTGTCAAAACTTGCATCGGCGTAACCCTTTACGACGAACCTTTTTATCACGTCCATAATCGAGAAACATATCCTTATTTCACTAAAGATAATTCTGACCGCTGTCCAGTGATCTACTCCTAGATCACTATTGTACTCCCTTGCCAAATCAGTGCAGGGTATACAATAGATCTGGTATACAGCATGACATACTTTATAGAACCTATGGCCAAGGCATAGGGAATGACTTTCATTCTCTTTCTATCTTCTGCCGTGGTCGGGCTTTGAGTCTTACTCAACTTTACACCTTATAATATAGGCAAGAACTCTTTCTTTGACTGCTCCATTTTGAACTACTTCAAAATCTTGTCAAGGTATGTACTCATTGAAAAAACTTATCAAGCGTCTTGATCTATCTCTATAGATCTTGAAGCTCAATATGTAAGCAGCTTCACCGAAGTCTTTCTTTGAAAAACTCCTTTCAAACACTCCTTTATGCTTTACAGAATAATTCTACATTATTTCCGATCAACAATATGTCATTGACATATACTTATCAGAAATGTTGTAGTGCTCCCACTCACTTTCTTGTAAATACAGGCTTCACCGCAAGTCTGTATAAAACTATATGCTTTGATCAACTCATCAAAGCATATATTCCAACTCCGAGATGCTTGCACCAGTCCACAGATGGATCGCTGGAGCTTGCACATTTTGTTAGCACCTTTCGGATTGACAAAACCTTCTATTGCATCATTTACAACTCTTCTTTAATAAATCCATTAAGGAATGCAGTTTTGTTTATCCATTTGCTAGATTTCATAAAATGTGACAATTACTAACAAGATTCGGACAGACTCAAGCATAGATACGAGTGAGAAGCTCTCATCGTAGTCAACACCTTGAACTTGTCGAAAATCTTTTGCGACAATTCTAGCTTTGTAGATAGTAACACTACTATCAGCGTCCGTCTTCCTCTTGAAGATCCATTTATTCTCAATTGCTTGCCGATCATCAGGCAAGTCAACCAAAGTCCAAACTTTGTTCTCATACATGGATCATATCTCAGATTTCATGGCCTCAAACCATTTCGCGGAATCTGGGCTCATCATCGCTTCCTCATAGTTCGTAGGTTCGTCATGGTCAAGTAACATGACCTCCAGAACAGGATTACCGTACCACTCTGGTGCGGATCTCACTCTGGTTTACCTACGAGATTCGGTAGTAACTTGATGTGAAGTTACATGATCATCATCATTAGCTTCCTCACTAATTGGTGTAGTAGTCACAAGAACATATTTTTGTGATGAACTACTTTCCAATAAGGTAGAAGGTACAATTACCTTATCAAGTTTTCTACTTTCCTCCCACTGACTTCTTTCAAGAGAAACTCCTTCTCTAGAAAGGATCCATTATAAGCAACGAATGTCTTGCCTTAGGATCTGTGATAGAAGGTGTACCCAACAGTCTCCTTTGGGTATCTTATGAAGACATATTTCTCCGATTTGGGTTTGAGCTTATCAGGATGAAACTTTTTCTCATAAGCATCGCAACCCCAAACTTCAAGAAACGACAACTTTGGTTTCTTGCCAAACCATAGTTCATAAGGCGTCGTCTCGACGGATATAGATGGTGCCCCTTTTTTAACGTGAATGCAGCTGTCTCTAATGCATGACCCCAAAAACGATAGTGGTAAATCGGTAAGAAACATCATAGATTGCACTATATCCAATAAAGTACGGTTATGACGTTTGGACACACCATTATGCTGTGGTGTTCCAGGTGGCGTGAGTAGTGAAACTATTTCACATTGTTTTAACTGAAGACCAAACTCGTAACTCAAATACTCTTTTCCACGATCAGATCATAGAAACTTTATTTTCTTGTTACGATGATTTTCCACTTCACTCTGAAATTATATGAACTTTTCAAATGTATCAGACTTCTATTTCATTAAGTAGATATACCCATATCTGCTCAAATCATCTGTGAAGGTCAGAAAATAATGATACCCGCTGCAAGCCTTAAATATTCATCGGACCACATACATCAGTATGTATGATTTCCAACAAATATGTTGCTTGCTCCATTGTTCCGGAGAACGGCGTTTTAGTCATCTTGCCCAAAAGGCATGGTTCGCAAGCATCAAGTGATTCATAATCAAGTGATTCCGAAAGCCCATCAGCATGGAGTTTCTTCATGTGCTTTATACCAATATGACCTAAACGGCAGTGCCACAAATAAGTTGCACTATCATTATTAACTTTGCATCTTTTGGTTTCAATATTGTGAATATGTGTATCACTACGATCGAGATCCAACGAACTTGTTTCATTGGGTGTATGACCATCGAAGGTTTTATTCATGTAAACAGAACAACAATTATTCTCTGACTTTAATGAATAACCGTATTGCAATAAACATGATCAAATCATATTCATGCTCAATGCAAAAACCAAATTACACTTATTTAAGTTCAACACTAATCCCGAAAGTATAGGGGAGTGTGCGATGATGATCATATCAATCTTGGAACTACTTCCAACACACATCGTCACTTCACCCTTAACTAGTCCCTGTTTATTCTGCAAGTCCTGTTTCGAGTTACTACTCTTAGCAACTGAACCAATATCAAATACTGAGGGGTTTCTATAAACACTAGTAAAGCACACATCAATAACATGTATATCAAATATACTTTTGTTCACTTTGCCATCCTTCTTATCCACCAAATACTTGGGGCAGTTCCGCTTCCAGTGACCAGTCCCTTTGAAGTAGAAGCACTTTGTCTCAGGCTTAGGACCAGACTTGGGCTTCTTCACTTGAGCAGCAACTTGCTTGCCGTTCTTCTTGGAGTTCCCCTTCTTCCCTTTTGCCCTTTTCTTCTAACTAGTGGTCTTGTCAACCATCAACACTTGATGTTTTTCTTGATTTCTACCTTCATCGATTTCAGCATCATGAAGAGCTTGGGAATCGTTTCCATTATCCCTTGCATATCATAGTTCATCACGAAGTTCTAATAACTTGGTGATGGTGACTCGAGAATTCTGTCAATCACTATCTTATCTGGAAGATTAACTCCCACTTGATTAAAGCGATTGTAGTACCCAGACAATCTTAGCACATGCTCACTAGTTGAGCGATTCTCCTCCATCTTTTAGCTATAGAACTTGTTGGAGACTTCATATCTCTCAACTCGGGTATTTGCTTGAAATATTAACTTCAACTCCTGGAACATCTGATATGGTCCATGACGTTCAAAACATCTTTGAAGTCCCGATTCTAAGCCATTAAGCATGGTGCACTAAACTATCAAGTACTCATCATATTGAGCTAGCCAAACGTTCATAACGTCTGCATCTGCTCCTGCAATAGGTCTGTCACCTAGCGGTGCATCAAGGACATAATTTTTCTGTGCAGCAATGAGGATAAACCTCAGATCACGGATCCAATCCGTATCATTGCTACTAACATCTTTCAACACAATTTTCTCTAGGAACATATCAAAATAAACATATGAAAGCAACAACGCGAGCTATTGATCTTCAACATAGATATGCTAATACTACCAGGACTAAGTTCATGATAAATTAAAGTTCAATTAATCATATTACTTAAGAACTCCCACTTAGATAGACATCCCTCTAATCCTCTAAGTGATCATGTGATCCAAATCAACTAAACCATGTCCGATCATCACGTGAGATGGGGTAGTTTCAATGGTGAACATCACTATGTTGATCATATCTACTATATGATTCACGCTCGACCTTTCGGTCTCCGTGTTCCTAGGCCATATCTGCATATGCTAGGCTCGTCAAGTTTAACCTGAGTATTCCGCGTGTGCAAAACTGGCTTGCACCCGTTGTAGATGGACGTAGAGCTTATCACACCCGATCATCATGTGGTGACTGGGCACGACGAACTTTGGCAACGGTGCATACTCAGGAAGAACACTTCTTGATAATTTAGTGAGAGATCATCTTATAATGCTACCGTCAATCAAAGCAAGATAAGATGCATAAAAGGATAAACATCACATGCAATCAAAATATGTGACATGATATGGCCATCATCATCTTGTGCCTTTGATCTCCATCTTCAAAGCATCGTCATGATTTCCATCGTCACCGGCATGACATCATGATCTCCATCATCTTGATCTATATCAATATGTCGTCACATGGTCGTCTCGCCAACTATTGCTCTTGCAACTATTGCTATCGCATAGCGATAAAGTAAAGCAATTATTGGGCGCTTGCATCTTATGCAATAGACAGACAACCATAAGGCTTTTGCCAGTTGCCGATAACTTCAACAAAACATGATCATCTTATACAACAACTTATAACTCATCACGTTTTGACCATATCACATCACAACATGCCCTGCAAAAACAAGTTAGACGTCCTCTACTTTGTTGTTGCAAATTTTACGTGGCTGCTGCGGGCTTAGCAAGAACCAATCTTACCTACGCATCAAAACCACAACGATAGTTTGTCAAATAGACTCCGTTTTAACCTTCGCAAGGACCGGGCGTAGCCACACTCGGTTCAACTAAAGTTGGAGAACCAGTCACCTGCAAGTCACCTATGTGCAAAGCACGTCGGGGAAACCGGTCTCGCGTAAGCGTACGCGTAATGTCGGTCCGGGCCACTTCATCCAACAATACCGCCGAACCAAAGTATGACATGCTGGTAGGCAGTATGACTTATATCGCCCACAACTCACTGGTGTTCTACTCGTGCATATAACATCAAACCATAAAACCTAGGCTCGGATGCCACTGTTGGGGAACGTAGTAATTTCAAAATTTTCCTACGCACACGCAAGATCATGGTGATGCATAGCAACGAGGGGGAGAGTCTGATCTACGTACCCTTGTAGATCGCAACGGAAGCGTTGACACAACATAGAGGAAGTAGTCGTACGTCTTCTTCCCGATCCGACCGATCCAAGCACCTTTACTCCGGCACCTCCGAGTTCTTAGCACACGTTCAGCTCGATGACGATCCCCGGGCTCCGATCCAGCAAAGCTTCGGGGAGCAGTTCCGTCAGCACGATGGCGTGGTGACGATCTTGATGTTCTACCGACGCAGGGCTTCGCCTAAGCACTACAACAATATGATCGAGGTGGAATATGGTGGCAGGGGGCACTGCACACGGCTAAGGAACGATCTCAATGATCAACTTGTGCGTCTAGAGGTGTCCCATGCCCCTGTATATAAAGGAGCCAAGGGGGAGGGGTGCGCCGGCCAGGGAGAGGGCGCAGGAGGAGTCATACTCCCACCGGGAGTAGGACTCCCCCCCCCAATCCTAGTTGGACTAGGTTTCCCAAAGGGGGAAAGAGAGAGAGGGGGCCGGCCCCTTCTGCTAGTCCTAATAGGACTAAGGGAAGGGGGGCGCACGGCCACCTATGGGCTGCCCCTTTTCTCCTTTCCACTAAGGCCCATGAAGGCCCATATGGCTCCCGGGGGGTTCCGGTAACCTCTCGGTAATCCGGTAAAATCCCGATTTCACCCAGAACACTTCCGATTTCCAAATATAGGCTTCCAATATATCAATCTTTATGTCTCGATCATTTCGAGACTCCTTGTTATGTTCGTGATCACATCCGGGATTCCGAACAACCTTCGGTACATCAAAATGCATAAACTCATAATAACTGTCATTGTAACGTTAAGCGTGCGGACCCTATGGTTCGAGAACAATGTAGACATGACCGAGACACTTCTCCGGTCAATAACCAATAGCGGGACCTGGATGCCCATATTGGCTCCTACATATTCTACGAAGATCTTTATCGGTCAGACCGCATAACAACATATGTTGTTCCCTTTGTCATCGGTATGTTACTTGCCCGAGATTCGGTCGTCGGTATCCAATACCTAGTTCAATCTCGTTACTGGCAAGTCTCTTTACTCGTTCCGTAATACATCATCCTGCAACTAACTTATTAGTTGCAATGCTTGCAAGGCTTAAGTGATGTGCATTACCGAGAGGGCCCAGAGATACCTCTCCGACAATCGGAGTGACAAATCCTATTCTCGAAATACGCCAACCCAACATCTACCATTGGAGACACCTGTAGAGCTCCTTTATAATCACCCAGTTATGTTGTGACGTTTGGTAGCACACAAAGTGTTCCTCCGGCAAACGGGAGTTGCATAATCTCATAGTCATAGGAACATGTATAAGTCATGAAGAAAGCAATAGCAACATACTAAACGATCAGGTGCTAAGCTAATGGAATGGGTCATGTCAATCAGATCATTCAACTAATGATGTGACCTCGTTAATCAAATAACAACTCTTTGTTCATGGTTAGGAAACTTAACCATCTTTGATTAACGAGCTAGTCTAGTAGAGGCATACTAGTGACACTCTGTTTGTCTATGTATTCACACATGTATTATGTTTCCCGTTAATACAATTCTAGCATGAATAATAAACATTTATCATGATATAAGGAAATAAATAATAACTTTATTATTGCCTCTAGGGCATATTTCCTTCAGTCTCCCACTTGCACTAGAGTCAATAATCTAGATTACACAGTAATGATTCTAACACCCATGGAGCCTTGGTGCTGATCATGTTTTGCTCGTGGAAGAGGTTTAGTCAACGGGTCTGCAACATTTAGATCCGTATGTATCTTGCAAATCTTCTGCAGTGGTCGGGCATTGAGTCTGACTCAACTTCACACCTTGTAACACAGGCAAGAACCCTTTCTTTGCTTGATCCATTTTGAACTTCTTCAAAATCTTGTCAAGGTATGTGCTTTGTGAAAGTCCAATTAAGCGTCTTGATCTATCTCTATAGATCTTTATGCCTAATATGTAAGCAGCTTCCCCGAGGTCTTTCATCGAAAAACTTTTATTCAAGTATCCCTTTATGCTATCCAGAAATTCTATATCATTTCCAATTAGCAATATGTCATCCACATATAATATCAGAAATGCTACAGAGCTCCAAAAGTCTGTATAAAACCAAATGCTTTGATCACACTATCAAAGCGTTTATTCCAACTCCGAGAGGCTTGCACCAGTCCATAAATGGATCGCTGGAGCTTGCACACTTTGTTAGAACCTTTAGGATTGACAAAACCTTCTGGCTGTATCATATACAACTCTTCTTTAAATCCATTAAGGAATGCAGTTTTGTTTATCCATTTGCCAGATTTCATAAAATTGCGGCAATTGCTAACATGATTTGGACAGACTTAAGCATCGATACGAGTGAGAAACTCTCATCGTAGTCAACACCTTGAACTTGTCGAAAACCTTTTGCGACAATTCTAGCTTTGTAGATAGTAACACTACTATCCGTGTCCGTCTTCCTCTTGAAGATCCATTTATTATCTATGGCTTGCCGATCATCGGGCAAGTCAACCAAAGTCTACACTTTGTTCTCATACATGGATCATATCTCAGATTTCATGGCCTCGAACCATTTAGCGGAATCTGGGCTCATCATCGCTTCCTCATAGTTCGCAAGTTCGTCATGGTCTAGTAACATGACTTCCAGAACAGGATTACCGTACCACACTGGTGCGGATCTCACTCTGGTTTACCTACGAGATTCGGTAGTGACTTGATCTGAAGTTACATGATCATCATCATTACCTTCCTCGCTAATTGGTGTAGTAGTCACAAGAACAGATTTTTTGTGATGTACTAGTTTCCAATATGGGAGCAGGTACAGTTACCTCGTCAAGTTCTACTTTCCTCCCACTCACTTCTTTCGAGAGAAACTCCTTCTCTAGAAATGGTCCATTCTTAGCAACGAATGTCTTGCCTTCGGATCTGTGATAGAAGGTGTACCCAACAGTCTCCTTTGGGTATCCTATAAAGACACATTTTTCCAATTTGGGTTCGAGCTTATCAGGTTGAAGCTTTTTCACATAAGCATCGCAGCCCCAAACTTTAAGAAACGACAACTTTGGTTTCTTGCCAAACCAAAGTTCATAAGGCGTCGTCTCAACGGATTTTGATGGTGCCCTATTTAATGTGAATGCGGCCGTCTCTAAAGCATAATCCCAAAATGATAGCGGTAAATCAGTAAGAGACATCATAGATCGCACAATATCTAGTAAAGTACGATTACGACGTTTGGACACACCATTATGCTGTGGTGTTCCGGGTGGCACGAATTTATGAAACTATTCCACATTGTTTTAATTGAAGACCAAACTCGTAACTCAAATATTTGTCTCCGCGATCAGATCGTAGAAGCCTTATTTTCTTGTTACGATGATTCTCCACTTCACTCTAAAATTCTTTGAACTTTTCAAATGTTTCAGACTTATATTTCATCAAGTAGATATACTCATATCTGCTCAAATCATCGGTGAAGATCAGAAAATAATGATACCTATCGCGAGCCTCAATATTCATCGGACCACATACATCAATATGTATGATTTCTAACAAATCTGTTGCTCGCTCCATTGTTCCGAAGAACAGAGTTTTAGTCATCTTGCCCATGAAGCATGGTTCGCAAGCATCAACTGATTCATAATCAAGTGATTCCAAAAGCCCATCAGCATGGAGTTTCTTCACGCGCTTTACACCAATATGACCTAAACGGCAGTGCTACAAATAAGTTGCACTATCATTATTAACTTTGCATCTTTTGGTTTCAATATTATGATTATGTGTATCACTATGATCGAGATCCAACGAACTATTTTCATTGGGTGTGTAACCATATAAGGTTTTTATTCATGTAAACAGAACAACAATTTATTCTCTTACTTTAAATGAATAACCGTATTACAATAAACATGATCAAATCATATTCATGCTTAACGCAAACACCAAATAACACTTATTCAGGTTCAACACTAATCCCGAAAGTATAGGGAGTGTGCGATGATGATCATATCAATCTTGGAACCACTTCCAACACACATCGTCACTTCACCCTTAACTAGTCTCTGTTTATTCTGCAACTCCCGTTTCGAGTTACTAATCTTAGCAACTGAACTAGTATCAAATACTAAGGGGTTGCTATAAACACTAGTAAAGTACACATCAATAACATGTATATCAAATATACTTATGTTCACTTTGCCATCCTTCTTATCCGCCAATCACTTGGGGTAGTTCTGCTTCCAGTGACCAGTCCCTTTGCAGCACTTAGTCTCAGGCTTAGGATCAGACTTGGGCTTCTTCTCTTGAGCAGCAACTTGCTTGCCGTTCTTTTTGAAGTTCTCCTTCTTCTTCCCTTTGCCCTTTTCTTGAAACTAGTGGTCTTGTCAACCATCAACACTTGATGTTTTTCTTGATTTCTACCTTCGTTGATTTCAGCATCACGAAGAGCTTGGGAGTCGTTTTCGTCATCCCTTGCATACTATAGTTCATCACGAAGTTCTACTAACTTGGTCATGGTGGCTAGAGAATTCTGTCAATCACTATCTTATCTGGAAGATTAACTCCCACTTGATTCAAGCGATTGTAGTACCCAGACAATCTGAGCACATGCTCACTAGTTGAGCGATTCTCCTCCATCTTTTAGCTATAGAACTTGTTGGAGACTTCATATCTTTCAACTCAGGTATTTGCTTGAAATATTAACTTCAACTCCTGGAACATCTCATATGGTCCATGACGTTCAAAACATCTTTGAAGTCCCGATCCTAAGCCGTTAAGCATGGTGCACTAAACTATCAAGTAGTCATCATATTGAGCTAGCCAAACGTTCATAACGTCTGCATCTGCTCCTGCAATAGGTCTGTCACCTAGCGGTGCATCAAGGACATAATTTTTCTGTGCAGCAATGAGGATAAACCTCATATCACGGATCCAATCCGCATCATTGCTACTAACATCTTTCAACATAGTTTTTCTCTAGGAACATATCAAAATAAACATAGGGAAGCAACAACGCGAGCTATTGATCTACAATATGATTTGCAAAATACTACCAGGACTAAGTTCATGATAAATTTAAGTTCAATTAATCATATTACTTAAGAACTCCTACTTAGATAGACATCCCTCTAATCTTCTAAGTGATCACGTGATCCAAATCAACTAAACCATGTCCGATCATCACGTGAGATGGAGTAGTTTCATCGTTGAACATCATTATGTTGATCATATCTACTATATGATTCACGCTCGACCTTTCGGTCTCCATGTTCCGAGGCCATATCTGTATATGCTTGGCTCGTCAAGTATAACCTGAGTATTCCGCGTGTGCAACTGTTTTGCACCCATTGTATTTGAACGTAGAGCCTATCATACCCGATCATCACGTGGTGTCTCAGCATGAAGAACTTTCGCAACGGTGCATACTCAGGGAGAACACTTCTAGATAATTTAGTGAGAGATCATCTTATAATGCTACCGTCAATCAAAGCAAGATAAGATGCGTAAAAAGATAAACATCACATGCAATCAATATAAGTGATATGATATGACCATCATCATCTTGTGCTTCTGATCTCCATCTCCGAAGCACCGTCATGATCACCATCGTCACCGGCGCGACACCTTGATCTCCATCGTAGCATCGTTGTCGTCTCGCTAATCTTATGCTTCCACGACTATCACTACCGCTTAGTAATAAAGTAAAGCACTACATCGCGATTGCATTGCATACAATAAAGCGACAACCATATGGCTCCTGCCAGTTGCCGATAACTCGGTTACAAAAACATGATCATCTCATACAATAAAATTTAGCATCATGCCTTCACCATATCACATCACAACATGCCCTGCAAAAACAAGTTAGACGTCCTCTACTTTGTTGTTGCAAGTTTTACGTGGCTGCTACAGGCTTAAGCAAGAACCAATCTCACCTACGCATCAAAACCACAACGATAGTTTGTCAAATAGACTCTGTTTTAACCTTCGCAAGGACCGGGCGTAACCACACTCGATTCAACTAAAGTTGGAGAGACAGTCGCCCGCAAGCCATCTATGTGCAAAGCACGTCGAGGGAACCGGTCTCGCGTAAGCGTACGCGTAATGTTGGTCCGGGTCGTCTCGTCCAACAATACCCCTGAACCAAAGTATGACATGCTGGTAGGCAGTATGACTTGTATCGCCCACAACTCACTTGTGTTCTACTCGTGCAAATAACATCAAACCATAAAACCTAGGCTCTGATACCACTGTTGGGGAACGTAGTAATTTCAAAAAAATTCCTACGCACACGCAAGATCATGGTGATGCATAGCAATGAGGGGGAGGGTATGATCTACGTACCCTTGTAGATCGCAACGGAAGCCCCCTGTCACCATATTCCACCTCAATCATATTGTTGTAGTGCTTAGGCGAAGCCCTGCGTCGATAGAACATCAAGATCGTCACCACGCCGTCGTGCTGACGGAACTCCTCCCCAAAGCTTTGCTGGATCGGAGCCCGGGGATCGTCATCGAGCACGTGTGCTAAGAACTCGGAGGTGCCGGAGTAACGGTGCTTGGATCGGACGGATCGGGAAGAAGACGTACGACTACTTCCTCTATGTTGTGTCAACGCTTCCGTTGCGATCTACAAGGGTACGTAGATCAGACTCTCCCCCTCGTTGCTATACATCACCATGATCTTGCGTCTGCGTAGGGAAATTTTTGAAATTACTACGTTCCCCAACAGTGGCATCCGAGCCTAGGTTTTATGGTTTGATGTTATTTGCACGAGTCGAACACAAGTGAGTTGTGGGCGATACAAGTCATACTGCCTACCAGCATGTCATACTTTGGTTCAGCGGTATTGTTGGACGAGACGACCCGGACCAACATTACGCGTACGCTTACGCGAGACCGGTTCCCTCGACATGCTTTGCACATAGATGGCTTGCGGGCGACTGTCTCTCCAACTTTAGTAGAACCGAGTGTGGCTACGCCCGGCCCTTGAGAAGGTTAAAACGGAGTCTACTTGACAAACTATCGTTGTGGTTTTGATGCGTAGGTGAGATTGGTTCTTGCTTAAGCCCGTAGCAGCCATGTAAAACTTGCAACAACAAAGTAGAGGACGTCTAACTTGTTTTTGCAGGGCATGTTGTGATGTGATATGGTGAAGGCATGATGCTAAATTTTATTGTATGAGATGATCATGTTTTTGTAACCGAGTTATCGGCAACTGGCAGGAGCCATATGGTTGTCGCTTTATTGTATGCAATGCAATCGCGATGTAATGCTTTACTTTATTACTAAGCGGTAGTGATAGTCGTGGAAGCATAAGATTAGCGAGACGACAACGATGCTACGATGGAGATCAAGGTGTCACGCCGGTGACGATGGTGATCATGACGGTGCTTCGGAGATGGAGATCACAAGCACAAGATGATGATGGCCATATCATATCACTTATATTGATTGCATGTGATGTTTATCCTTTTATGCATCTTATCTTGCTTTGATTGACGGTAGCATTATAAGATGATCTCTCACTAAATTATCAAGAAGTGTTCTCCCTGAGTATGCACCGTTGCCAAAGTTCGTCGTGCCCAGACACCACGTGATGATCGGGTGTGATAAGCTCTACGCCCATCGACAACGGGTGCAAGCCAGTTTTGCACACGCAGAATACTCAGGTTAAACTTGACGAGCCTAGCATATGCAGATATGGCCTCGGAACACAGAGACCGAAAGGTCGAGCGTGAATCATATAGTAGATATGATCAACATAACGATGTTCACCATTGAAAACTACTCCATCTCACGTGATGATCGGTTATGGTTTAGTTGATTTGGATCACGTAATCACTTAGAGGATTAGAGGGATGTCTATCTAAGTGGGAGTTCTTAAGTAATTTGATTAACTGAACTTAAACTTATCATGAACTTAGTACCTAATAGTATCTTGCTTGTTTATGTTGATTGTAGATAGATGGCTCGTGCTGTTGTTCCGTTGAATTTTAATGTGTTCCTTGAGAAAGCAAAGTTGAAAGATGATGGTAGCAATTACACGGACTGGGTCCGTAACTTGAGGATTATCCTCATTGCTGCTCAGAAGAATTACGTCCTGGAAGCACCGCTGGGTGCCAGGCCTGCTGCTGGAGCAACACCAGATGTTATGAACGTCTGGCAGAGCAAAGCTGATGACTACTCGATAGTTCAGTGTGCCATGCTTTACGGCTTAGAATCGGGACTTCAACGACATTTTGAACGTCATGGAGCATATGAGATGTTCCAGGAGTTGAAGTTAATATTTCAAGCAAATGCCCGGATTGAGAGATATGAAGTCTCCAATAAGTTCTATAGCTGCAAGATGGAGGAGAACAGTTCTGTCAGTGAGCATATACTCAAAATGTCTGGGTATAATAATCACTTGATTCAATTGGGAGTTAATCTTACAGATGATTGCGTCATTGACAGAATTCTCCAATCACTTCCACCAAGCTATAAGAGCTTCGTGATGAACTATAATATGCAAGGGATGAACAAGACTATTCCCGAGCTCTTCGCGATGCTGAAAGCTGCGGAGGTAGAAATCAAGAAGGAGCATCAAGTGTTGATGGTCAACAAGACCACTAGTTTCAAGAAAAAGGGCAAAGGGAAGAAGAAGGGGAACTTCAAAAAGAACGGCAAGCAAGTTGCTGCTCAGGAGAAGAAACCCAAGTCTGGACCTAAGCCTGAAACTGAGTGCTTCTACTGCAAGCAGACTGGTCACTGGAAGCGGAACTGCCCCAAGTATTTGGCGGATAAGAAGGATGGCAAGGTGAACAAAGGTATATGTGATATACATGTTATTGATGTGTACCTTACTAGAGCTCGCAGTAGCACCTGGGTATTTGATACTGGTTCTGTTGCTAATATTTGCAACTCGAAACAAGGACTACGGATTAAGCGAACACTGGCAAAGGACGAGGTGACGATGCGCATGGGAAACGGTTCCAAAGTCGATGTGATCGCGGTCGGCACGCTACCTCTACATCTACCTTCGGGATTAATATTAGACCTAAATAATTGTTATTTGGTGCCAGCGTTAAGCATGAACATTATATCTGGATCTTGTTTGATGCGAGACGGTTATTCATTTAAATCAGAGAATAATGGTTGTTCTATTTATATGAGTAATATCTTTTATGGTCATGCACCTTTGAAGAGTGGTCTATTTTTGATGAATCTCGATAGTAGTAATAAACATATTCATAATATTGAAGCCAAAAGATGCAGAGTTGATAATGATAGTGCAACTTATTTGTGGCACTGCCGTTTAGGTCATATCGGTGTAAAGCGCATGAAGAAACTCCATACTGATGGGCTTTTGGAACCACTTGATTATGAATCACTTGGTACTTGCGAACCATGCCTCATGGGCAAGATGACTAAAACACCGTTCTCCGGTACTATGGAGAGAGCAATAGATTTGTTGGAAATCATACATACCGATGTATGTGGTCCGATGAATATTGAGGCTCGTGGCGGATATCGTTATTTTCTCACTTTCACAGATGATTTAAGCAGATATGGGTATATCTACTTAATGAAACATAAGTCTGAAACATTTGAAAAGTTCAAAGAATTTCAGAGTGAAGTTGAAAATCATCGTAACAAGAAAATAAAGTTTCTACGATCTGATCATGGAGGAGAATATTTGAGTTACGAGTTTGGTGTACATTTGAAAAATTGTGGAATAGTTTCGCAACTCACGCCACCCGGAACACCATAGCGTAATGGTGTGTCCGAATGTCGTAATCGTACTTTACTAGATATGGTGCGATCTATGATGTCTCTTACTGATTTACCGCTATCATTTTGGGGTTATGCTTTAGAGACGGCCGCATTCACATTAAATAGGGCACCATCAAAATCCGTTGAGACGACGCCTTATGAACTATGGTTTGGCAAGAAACCAAAGTTGTCGTTTCTTAAAGTTTGGGGCTGCGATGCTTATGTGAAAAAGCTTCAACCTAATAAGCTCAAACCCAAATCGGAAAAATGTGTCTTCATAGGATACCCAAAGGAGACTGTTGGGTACACCTTCTATCACAGATCCGAAGGCAAGACATTCGTTGCTAAGAATGGATCATTTCTAGAGAAGGAGTTTCTCTCGAAAGAAGTGAGTGGGAGGAAAGTAGAACTTGACGAGGTAACTGTACCTGCTCCCTTATTGGAAAGTAGTACATCACAGAAAACTGTTTTTGTGACACCTATACCAATTAGTGAGGAAGCTAATGATGATGATCATGAAACTTCAGGATAAGATACTACTGAACCTCGTAGATCAACCAGAGTGAGATCCGCACCAGAGTGGTACGGTAATCCAGTTCTAGAAGTCATGCTACTAGATCATGATGAACCTACAAACTATGAAGAAGCGATGGTGAGCCCAGATTCCGCAAAGTGGCTTGAAGCCATGAAATCTGAGATGGGATCCATGTATGAGAACAAAGTATGGACTTTGGTTGACTTGCCCGATGATCGGCAAGCAATTGAGAATAAATGGATCTTCAAGAAAAAGACTGACGCTGACGGTAATATTACTGTCTATAAAGCTCGACTTGTCGCAAAAGGTTTTCGACAAGTTCAAGGGGTTGACTACGATGAGACCTTCTCACCCATAGCGATGCTTAAGTCTGTCAGAATCATGTTAGCAATTGCCGCATTTTATGATTATGAAATTTGGCATATGGATGTCAAAACTGCATTCCTGAATGGATTTCTGGAAGAAGAGTTGTATATGATGCAACCGGAAGGTTTTGTCGATCCAAAGGGAGCTAACAAAGTGTGCAAGCTCTAGCGATCCATTTATGGACTGGTGCAAGCCTCTCGGAGTTGGAATAAACGCTTTGATAGTGTGATCAAAGCATTTGGTTTTATACAGACTTTTGGAGAAGCCTGTATTTACAAAAAAGTGAGTGGGAGCTCTGTAGCATTTCTGATATTATATGTGGATGACATATTGCTGATTGGAAATGATATAGAATTTCTGGATAGCATAAAGGGATACTTGAATGAAAGTTTTTCGATGAAAGACCTCGGGGAAGCTTCTTACATATTAGGCATAAAGATCTATAGAGATAGATCAAGACGCTTAATTGGACTTTCACAAAGCACATACCTTGACAAGATTTTGAAGAAGTTCAAAATGGATCAAGCAAAGAAAGGGTTCTTGCCTGTGTTACAAGGTGTGAAGTTGAGTCAGACTCAATGCCCGACCACTGCAGAAGATAGAGAAAAAAATGAAAGATGTTCCCTATGCTTCAGCCATAGGCTCTATCATGTATGCAATGCTGTGTACCAGACCTGATGTGTGCCTTGCTATAAGTTTAGCAGGGAGGTACCAAAGTAATCCAGGAGTGGATCACTGGACAGCGGTCAAGAACATCCTGAAATACCTGAAAAGGACTAAGGATATGTTTCTCGTGTATGGAGGTGACAAAGAGCTCACCGTAAGAGGTTACGTTGATGCAAACTTTGACACTGATCCGGACGATTCTAAATCGCAAACCGGATACGTGTTTACTTTAAACGGTGGAGCTGTCAGTTGGTGCAGTTCTAAACAAAGCGTCGTAGCGGGATCTACATGTGAAGCGGAGTACATAGCTGCTTTGGAAGCAGCGAACGAAGGAGTCTGGATGAAGGAGTTCATATCCGATCTAGGTGTCATACCTAGTGCATCGGGTCCAATGAAAAACTTTTGTGACAATACTGGTGCAATTGCTTTGGCAAAGGAATCCAGATTTCACAAGAGGACCAAACACATCAAGAGATGCTTCAATTCCATCCGGGATCTAGTCCAGGTGGGAGACATAGAGATTTGCAAGATACATACGGATCTAAATGTTGCAGACCCGTTGACTAAGCCTCTTCCACGAGCAAAACATGATCAGCACCAAGGCTCCATGGGTGTTAGAATCATTACTGTGTAATCTAGATTATTGACTCTAGTGCAAGTGGGAGACTGAAGGAAATATGCCCTAGAGGCAATAATAAAGTTATTATTTATTTCCTTATATCATGATAAATGTTTATTATTCATGCTAGAATTGTATTAACGGGAAACATAATACATGTGTGAATACATAGACAAACAGAGTGTCACTAGTATGCCTCTACTAGACTAGCTCGTTAATCAAAGATGGTTAAGTTTCCTAACCATGAACAAAGAGTTGTTATTTGATTAACGAGGTCACATCATTATTTGATTAACATGATACCACTGTTGGGGAACGTAGTAATTTCAAAAAATTTCCTACGCACACGCAAGATCATGGTGATGCATAGCAACGAGAGGGGAGAGTGTAATCTATGTACCCTTATAGATCAACAGCGGAAGCGTTATGACAACGCGGTTTATGTAGTCGTACGTCTTCACGGCCCGACCGATCAAGCACCGAAACTACGGCACCTCCGAGTTTTAGCACACGTTCAGCTCGATGATGATCCTCGGACTCCGATCCAGCAAAGTGTCGGGGAAGAGTTCCGTCAGCACGACGGCGTGGTGACGATCTTGATGTACTACTGTCGCAGGGCTTCGCCTAAGCACCGCTACAATATTATCGAGGACTATGGTGGCAGGGGGCGCCGCACACGGCTAAGAATAAGATCACGTGGATCAACTTGTGTGTCTATGGGGTGCCCCCTACCCCTGTATATAAAGGATGGAGGAGGAGGAGGCCGGCCAAGGCTAGGTGCGGCCAGTATGTGGAGTCCTACTAGGACTCCAAGTCCTAGTAGGAGTCCACCAAGAGGGGAGGAAGGGAGAAGGAAGTGGAGGAGAAGGAAAGGTGGCCGGTCCCCTTTTCCCTAGTCCAATTCGGACTAGAGGGGAGGGGGGGCGCAGCAGGCCCTTTCTCCTCTTCCCACTAAAGCCCATCAAGGCCCAATACTTCTCCCGGCGAATTCCCGTAACTCTCCGGTACTCCGAAAAATACCCGAATCACTCGGAACCTTTCCGATGTCCGAATATAGTCGTCCAATATATCGATATTTACGTCTCGACCATTTCGAGACTCCTCGTCATGTCCCCGATCTCATCCGGGACTCCGAACTCCTTCGGTACATCAAAACTCATAAAGTCATAATATAACTATCATCGAAACCTTAAGCGTGCGGACCCTACGAGTTCGAGAACAATGTAGACATGACCGAGACACGTCTCCGGTCAATAACTAATAGCGGGACCTGGATGTCCATATTGGCTCCTACATATTCTACGAAGATCTTTATCGGTGAGACCGCATAACAACATACGTTGTTCCCTTTGTCATCGGTATGTTACTTGCCCGAGATTCGATCGTCGGTATCCAATACCTAGTTCAATCTCGTTACCGGCAAGTCTCTTTACTCGTTCTGTAATACATCATCTCGCAACTAACTCATTAGTTGCATTGCTTGCAAGGCTTAAGTGATGTGCATTACCGAGAGGGCCCAGAGATACCTCTCCGACAATCGGAGTGACAAATCCTAATCTTGAAATACGTCAACCCAACATGTACCTTTGGAGACACCTTTAGAGTACCTTTATAATCACCCAGTTACGTTGTGACGTTTGGTAGCACACAAAGTGTTCCTCCGGCACACGGGAGTTACATAATCTCATAGTCATAGGAACATGTATAAGTCATGAAGAAAGCAATAGCAACATACTAAACGATCGGGTGCTAAGGTAATGGAATGGGTCATGTCAATCAGATCATTCATCTAATGATGTGATCCCATTAATCAAATAACAACTCTTTGTCCATGGTTAGGAAACATAACCATCTTTGATTAACGAGCTAGTCAAGTAGAGGCATACTAGTGACACTCAGTTTGTCTATGTATTCACACATGTATTATGTTTCGGTTAATACAATTCTAGCATGAATAATAAACATTTATCATGAAATAAGGAAATAAATAATAACTTTATTATTGCCTCTAGGGCATATTTCCTTCAGTCTCCCACTTGCACTAGAGTCAATAATCTAGTTCACATCGTCATGTGATTTAACAGCAATAGTTCACATCACCATGTGATTAACACCCATAGTTCACACGCCATGTGACCAACACCCAAAGGGTTTACTGGATTCAGTAATCTAGTTCACATCGCTATGTGATTAACACCCAAAGAGTACTAAGGTGTGATCATGTTTTGCTTGTGAGAGAATCTTAGTCAACGGGCCTGCCACATTCAGATCCACATGTATTTTGCAAATTTCTATGTCAACAATGCTCTACATGGAGCTACTCTAGCTAATTGCTCCCACTTTCAATATGTATCTAGACCGAGACTTAGAGTCATCTAGATTAGTGTCAAAACTTGCATCGGCGTAACCCTTTACGACGAACCTTTTGTCACGTCCTTAATCGAGAAACATATCCTTATTTCACTAAGGATAATTCTGACCGCTGTCCAGTGATCTACTCCTAGATCACTATTGTACTCCCTTGCCAAATCAGTGCAGGGTATACAATAGATCTGGTATACAGCATGACATACTTTATAGAACCTATGGCCAAGGCATAAGGAATGACTTTAATTCTCTTTCTATCTTCTGCCGTGGTCGGGCTTTGAGTCTTACTCAACTTCACACCTTGTAATACAGGCAAGAACTCTTTCTTTGACTGCTCCATTTTGAACTACTTCAAAATCTTGTCAAGGTATGCATTTATTGAAAAAACTTATCAAGCATCTTGATCTATCTCTATAGATCTTGATGCTCAATATGTAAGCAGCTTCACCGAAGTCTTTCTTTGAAAAACTCCTTTCAAACACTCCTTTATGCTTTACAGAATAATTCTACATTATTTCTGATCAACAATATGTCATTCACATATACTTTATCAGAAATGCTGTAGTGCTCCCACTCACTTTCTTGTAAATACAGGCTTCACCGCAAGTCTGTATAAAACTATATGCTTTGATCAACTTATCAAAGCGTGTATTCCAACTTTGAGATGCTTGCACCAGTCCATAGATGAATCGCTGGAGCTTGCATATTTTGTTAGCACCTTTAGGATTGACAAAACCTACTGGTTGCATCATATACAACTCTTCTTTAAGAAATCCATTAAGGAATGCAGTTTTGTTTATCCATTTGCCAGATTTCATAAAATGCGGCAATTGCTAACATGATTTGGACAGACTTAAGCATAGATACGAGTGAGAAACTCTCATCGTAGTCAACACTTTGAACTTGTCGAAAACCTTTTGCGACAATTCTAGCTTTGTAGATAGTAACACTACTATCAACGTCCGTCTTCCTCTTGAAGATCCATTTATTTTCTATGGCTTGCCGATCATCGGGCAAGTCAACCAAAGTCCATACTTTGTTTTCATACATGAATCCCATCTCAGATTTCATGGCCTCAAGCCATTTTGCGGAATCTGGGCTCATCATCGCTTCCTCATAGTTCGCAAGTTCATCATGGTCTAGTAACATGACTTCCAGAACAGGATTACTGTACCACTCTGGTGCGGATCTCACTCTGGTTTACCTACGGATTCGGTAGTAACTTGATCTGAAGTTTTATGATCATCATCATTAGCTTCCTCACTAATTGGTGTAGTAGTCACAGGAACAGATTTCTGTGATGAACTACTTTCCAATAAGGGAGAAGGTACAATTACCTTATCAAGTTCTACTTTCCTCCCACTCACTTCTTTCGAGAGAAACTCCTTCTCTAGAAAGGATCCATTATAAGCAATGAATGTCTTGCCATAGGATCTGTGATAGAAGGTGTACCCAACAGTCTCCTTTTGGGTATCCTATGAAGACATATTTCTCCGATTTGGTTTTGAGCTTATCAGGATGAAACTTTTTCACATAAGCATCACAACCCCAAACTTTAAGAAACGACAACTTTGGTTTCTTGCTAAACCACAGTTCAGATTGTGTCGTCTCAACGGACTTAGATGGTGCCCCTTTTTTAACGTGAATGCAGTTGTCTTTAATGCATAACCTCAAAAACGATAGTGGTAAATCGGTAAGAAACATCATAGATTTGCACTATATCTAATAAAGTACGGCTATGACGTTCGGACACACCATTATGCTGTGGTGTTCCGAGTGGCACGAATTTATGAAACTATTCCACATTGTTTTAATTGAAGACCAAACTCGTAACTCAAATATTTGTCTCCTGCGATCAGATCGTAGAAGCCTTATTTTCTTGTTACGATGATTCTCCACTTCACTCTGAAATTCTTTGAACTTTTCAAATGTTTTAGACTTATGTTTCATCAAGTAGATATACTTATATCTGCTCAAATCATCTGTGAAGATCAGAAAATAATGATACCTATCGCGAGTCTCAATATTCATCGGACCACATACATCAGTATGTATGATTTCCAACAAATCTGTTGCTCGCTCCATTGTTCCGAAGAACAGAGTCTTAGTCATCTTACCCATGAGGCATGGTTCGCAAGCATCAACTGATTCATAATCAAGTGATTCCAAAAGCCCATCATCATGGAGTTTCTTCATGCGCTTTACACCAATATGACCTAAACGGCAGTGCTACAAATAAGTTGCACTATCATTATTAACTTTGCATCTTTGTGTATCACTACGATCAAGATCCAACGAACTTTTTTCATTGGGTGTGTAACCATATAAGGTTTTATTCATGTAAATAGAACAACAATTTATTCTCTTACTTAAATGAATAACCGTATTACAATAAACATGATCAAATCATATTCATGCTCAACGTAAACACCAAATAACACTTATTTAGGTTCAACACTAATCCCGAATTTATAGGGAGTGTGCGATGATGATCATATCAATCTTGGAACCACACACATCGTCACTTCACCCTTAACTAGTCTCTGTTTATTCTGCAACTCCCGTTTCGAGTTACTAATCTTAGCAACTGAACTAGTATCAAATACTGAGGGGTTGCTATAAACACTAGTAAAGTACACATCAATAACATGTATATCAAATATACTTATGTTCACTTTGCCATCCTTCTTATCTGCCAATCACTTGGGGTAGTTCCGCTTCCAGTGACCAGTACCTTTGAAGTAGAAACACTCAGTCTCAGGCTTAGGTCCAGACTTGGGCTTCTTCACTTGAGCAGCAACTTGCTTGCTGTTCTTTTTGAAGTTCCCCTTCTTCCCTCTGCCCTTTTCTTGAAACTAGTGGTCTTGTCTACCATCAACACTTGATGTTTTTCTTGATTTCTACCTTCATCGATTTCATCATCATGAAAAGCTCAGGAGTCGTTTTCGTCATCCCTTGCATACTATAGTTCATCACGAAGTTCTACTAACTTGGTCATGGTGACTAGAGAATTCTGTCAATCACTAGCTTATCTGGAAGATTAACTCCCACTTGATTCAAGCGATTGTAGTACCCAGACAATCTGAGCACATGCTCACTAGTTGAGCGATTCTCCTCCATCTTCTAGCTATAGAACTTGTTGGAGACTTCATATCTCTCAACTCGGGTATTTGCTTGAAATATTATCTTCAACTCCTGGAACATCTCATATGGTCCATGACGTTCAAAATGTCTTTTGAAGTCCCGATTCTAAGCCATTAAGCATGGTGCACTAATCTATCAAGTAGTCATCATATTGAGATAGCCAAACGTTCATAACGTCTCCATCTGCTCCTGCAATAGGTCTGTCACCTAGTGGTGCATCAAGGACATAATTCTTCTGTGCAGCAATGAGGATAAACCTCAGATCACGGATCCAATCCGCATCATTGCTACTAACATCTTTCAATACAATTTTCTCTAGGAACATATCAAAATAAACACAGGGAAGCAACAACGCGAGCTATTGATCTACAACATGATTTACAAAATACTACCAGGACTAAGTTCATGATAAATTTAAGTTCAATTAATCATATTACTTAAGAACTCCCACTTAGATAGACATCCCTCTAATCCTCTAAGTGATCACGTGATCCAATTCAACTAAACCATGTCCGATCATCACGTGAGATGGAGTAGTTTCAATGGTGAACATCACTATGTTGATCATATCTACTATATGATTCACGCTCGACCTTTCGGTCTTCGTGTTCCGAGGCCATATCTGTATATGCTTGGCTCGTCAAGTATAACCTGAGTATTCCGCGTGTGCAACTGTTTTGCACCCGTTGTATTTGAACGTAGAGCCTATCACACCCGATCATCACATGGTGTCTCAGCACGAAGAACTTTCGCAACGGTGCATACTCAGGGAGAACACTTCTTGATAATTAGTGAGAGATCATATTATAATGCTATCGTCAATCAAAGCAAGATAAGATGCATAAAAGATAAACATCACATGCAATCAATATAAGTGATATGATATGGCCATCATCATCTTGTGCCTGTGATCTCCATCTCCGAAGCACCATCATGATCACCATCGTCACCGGCGCGACACCTTGATCTCCATCGTAGCATCGTTGTCGTCTCGCCAATCTTATGCTTCCACGACTATCACTACCGCTTAGTGATAAAGTAAAGCATTACATCGCGATTGCATTGCATACAATAAAGCGACAACCATATGGCTCCTGCCAGTTGCCGATAACTTGGTTACAAAACATGATCATCTCATACAATAAAATTTAGCATCATGTCTTGGCCATATCACATCACAACATGCCCTGCAAAAACAAGTTAGACGTCCTCTACTTTGTTGTTGCAAGTTTTACGTGGCTGCTACGGGCTTAAGCAAGAACCAATCTCACCTACGCATCAAAACCACAACGATAGTTTGTCAATTTGACTCCGTTTTAACCTTCGCAAGGACCGGGCGTAGCCACACTCGGTTCAACTAAAGTTGGAGAAACAGTCACCCGCAAGCCACCTGTGTGCAAAGCACGTTGGGAGAACCGGTCTCGCGTAAGCGTACGCGTAATGTCGGTCCGGGCCGCTTCATCCAACAATACCGCCGAACCAAAGTATGACATGCTGGTAGGTAGTATGACTTATATCGCCCACAACTCACTTGTGTTCTACTCGTGCATATAACATCAAACCATAAAACCTAGGCTCTGATACCACTGTTGGGGAACGTAGTAATTTCAAAAAATTTCCTACGCACACGCAAGATCATGGTGATGCATAGCAACGAGGGGGAGAGTCTGATCTACGTACCCTTGTAGATCATAACGGAAGCGTTGACATACGTCTTCTTCCCGATCCGACCGATCCAAGCACCGTTACTCTGGCACCTCTGAGTTCTTAGCACACGTACAGCTCGATGATGATCCTCGGGCTCCGATCCAGCAAAGCTTCGGGGAGGAGTTCCATCAGCACGACGGCGTGGTGACGATCTTGATGTTCTACCGACGCAGGGCTTCGCCTAAGCTCTACAACGATATGATCGAGGTGGAATATGGTGGCAGGGGGCACCGCACACGGCTAAGGAACGATCTCAATGATCAACTTGTGTGTCTATGGGGTGCCCCCTGCCTCAGTATATAAAGGATGGAGGAGGAGGAGGAGGCCGGCCAAGGCTATTGGTGCGGCCAGGATGGGAGTCCTACTAGGACTCCAAGTCCTAGTAGGAGTCCATCAAGAGGGGAGGAAGGGAGAAGGAAGTGGAGGAGTAGGAAAGGTGGCCGGCCCCCTTTTCCCTAGTCCAATTCGGACTAGAGGGGGGGGGGGGGCGCAGCAGCCTTTTTCCTCTTCCCACTAAAGCCCATCAAGGCCCATTACTTCTCAAAGATGGTTATGCTTCCTAACCATGGACAAAGAGTTGTCATTTGATTAACAGGGTCACATCATTAGTTGAATGATCTGATTGACATGACCCATTCCATTAGTTTAGCACCCGATCGTTTAGTATGTTGCTATTGCTTTCTTCATGACTTATACATGTTCCTATGACTATGAGATTATGCAACTCCCGTTTGCCAGAGGAACACTCTGGGTGCTACCAAATGTCACAATGTAAATGGGTGATTATAAAGGTGCTCTACAGGTGTCTCCAAAGGTAGATGTTGGGTTGGCGTATTTCGAGAATAGGATTTGTCACTCCGATTGTCGGAGAGGTATCTCTGGGCCCTCTCGGTAATGCACATCACTTAAGCCTTGCAAGCATTGCAACTAATGAGTTAGTTGCGGGATGATTTATTACGGAACGAGTAAAGAGACTTGCCGGTAACGAGATTGAACTAGGTATTGGATACCGACGATCGAATCTCAGGCAAGTAACATACCGATGACAAAAGGAACAACGTATGTTGTTATGCGGTCTGACCGATAAAGATCTTCGTAGAATATGTAGGAGCCAATATGGGCATCCAGGTCACGCTATTGGTTATTGACCGGAGACGTGTCTCGGTCATGTCTACATTGTTCTCGAACCGTAGGGTCCGCACGCTTAAGGTTTCGATGACAGTTATATTATGAGTTTATGAGTTTTGATGTACCGAAGGAGTTTGGAGTCCCGGATAAGATCGGGGACATGACGAGGAGTATCAAAATGGTCGAGACGTAAAGATCGATATATTGGACGACTATATTCGGACATCAGAAAGGTTCCGAGTGTTTCGGGTATTTTCGGAGGTACCGGGGAGTTACGGGAATACGGGGAAGAGTATTGGGCCTTAATGGGCTTTAGTGGGAAGGAGCCAGGAGGTGGCGCGCGCCCCTCTCAAGCCCAGTCCGAATTGGACAAGGGATTTGGGGCGCGTCCCACCTCTCCCTTCCTTCTCCACTTCCCTCCTTTCCCTCCTTCTCCTGGTTGGACTAGGAAAGAAGGAGTCCTACTCCCGGTGGGAGTAGGACTCCCCTTGGTGCGCCTACTCCTAGGCCGGCCGCCCCTCCTCCCTTGCTCCTTTATATACGGGGGCAGGGGGCACCCCATAGACACACAAGTTGATCATTGAGATCGTTCCTTAGCCGTGTGTGGTGCCCCCTGCCACCATATTCCACCTCGATCATATCGTTGTAGTGCTTAGGCGAAGCCCTGCGTCGGTAGTACATCAAGATCGTCACCACGCCGTCGTGCTAACGGAACTCCTCCCCGAAGCTTTGCTGGATCGAAGCCCGGGGATCGTTATCGAGCTGTACGTGTGCTAAGAACTCGGAGGTGCCGGAGTAACGGTGCTTGGATCGGTCGGATCGGGAAGAAGACGTACGACTACTTCCTCTACGTTGTGTCAACGCTTCCGTTGCGATCTACAAGGGTACGTAGATCATACTCTCCCCTCATTGCTATACATCACCATGATCTTGCGTGTGCGTAGGAATTTTTTTGAAATTACTACGTTCCCCAACAATGGCATCCAAGGCTAGGTTTTATGGTTTGATGTTATTTGCACGAGTAGAACACAAGTGAGTTGTGGGCGATACAAGTCATACTGCCTACCAGCATGTCATACTTTGGTTCGGCGGTATTGTTGGACGAGACGACCCGGACCAACCTTACGCGTACGCTTACGCGAGACCGGTTCCCCCGACGTGCTTTGCACACAGGTGGCTTGCGGGCGACTGTCTCTCCAACTTTAGTTGAACCGAGTGTGGCTATGCCCGGTCCTTGCGAAGGTTAAAACGGAGTCTATTTGACAAACTATCGTTGTGGTTTTGATGCGTAGGTGAGATTGGTTCTTGCTTAAGCCCATAGCAGCCACGTAAAACATGCAACAACAAAGTAGAGGACGTCTAACTTGTTTTTGCAGGGCATGTTGTGATGTGATATGGTCAAGACATGATGCTAAATTTTATTGTATGAGATGATCATGTTTTGTAACCGAGTTATCGGCAACTGGCAGGAGCCATATGGTTGTCGCTTTATTGTATGCAATGCAATCGCGATGTAATGCTTTACTTTATCACTAAGCGGTAGCGATAGTCGTGGAAGCATAAGATTGGCGAGACGACAACGATGCTACGATGGAGATCAAGGTGTCGCGCCGGTGACGATGGTGATCATGACGGTGCTTCGGAGATGGAGATCACAAGCACAAGATGATGATGGCCATATCATATCACTTATATTGATTGCATGTGATGTTTATCTTTTTATGCATCTTATCTTGCTTTGATTGACGGTAGCATTATAAGATGATCTCTCACTAAATTATCAATAAGTGTTCTCCCTGAGTATGCACCGTTGCCAAAGTTCGTCGTGCCCAGACACCACGTGATGATCGGGTGTGATAAGCTCTACGTCCATCTACAACGGGTGCAAGCCAGTTTTTGCACACGCAGAATACTCGGGTTAAACTTGATGAGCCTAGCATATGCAGATATGGCCTCGGAACACGGAGACCAAAAGGTCGAGCATGAATCATATAGTAGATATGATCAACATAACGATGTTCACCATTGAAAACTACTCCATCTCACGTGATGATCGGTTATGGTTTAGTTGATTTGGATCACGTGATCACTTAGAGGATTAGATGGATGTCTATCTAAGTGGGAGTTCTTAAGTAATATGATTAAATTGAACTTAAATTTATCATGAACTTAGTCCTGGTAGTATTTTGCAAATTAGGTTGTAGATCTATAGCTCGCGTTGTTGCTTCCCTGTATTTATTTTGATATGTTCCTAGAGAAAATTGTGTTGAAAGATGTTAGTAGCAATGATGCGGATTGGATCCGTCATCTGAGGTTTATCCTCATTGCTGCACAGAAAAATTATGTCCTTGATGCACCGCTAGGTGACAGACCTATTGCAGGAGCAGATGCAGACGTTATGAACGTTTGGCTAGCTCAATATGATGACTACTTGATAGTTTAGTGCACCATGCTTAATGGCTTAGAATCGGGACTTCAAAGACGTTTTGAACGTCATGGACCATATGAGATGCTCCAGGAGTTGAAGTTAATATTTCAAGCAAATACCCGAGTTGAGAGATATGAAGTCTCCAACAAGTTCTATAGCTAAAAGATGGAGGAGAATCGCTCAACTAGTGAGCATGTACTCAGATTGTCTAGGTACTATAATCACTTGAATCAAGTGGGAGTTAATCTTCCAGATAAGATAGTGATTGACAGAATTCTCTAGTCACCATCACCAAGTTAGTAGAACTTCGTGATGAACTATAGTATACAAGGGATAACGGAAACGTTTCCCAAGCTCTTCGTGATGTTAAAATCGACGAAGGTAGAAATCAAGAAAAAACATCAAGTGTTGATGGTAGACAAGACCACTAGTTTCAAGAAAAGGGCAAAAGGAAGAAGGGGAACTTCAAGAAGAACGGCAAGCAAGTTGTTGCTCAAGTGAAGAAGCCCAAGTCTAGTCCTAAGCCTGAGACTAAGTGCTTCTACTTCAAAGGGACTGGTCACTGGAAGCGGAACTGCCCCAAGTATTTGGCGGATAAGAAGGATGGCAAAGTGAACAAAAGTATATTTGATATACGTGTTATTGATGTGTACTTTACTAGTGTTTATAGCAACCCCTCAGTATTTGATACTGGATCAGTTGCTAAGAGTTGTAACTCGAAACAGGAGTTGCAGAATAAACAGAGACTAGTTAAGGGTGAAGTGATGATGTGTGTTGGAAGTAGTTCCAAGATTGATATGATCATCATCGCACACTCCCCTATACTTTCGGAATTAGTGTTGAACCTAAATAAGTGTTATTTGGTTTTTGGGTTGAGCATGAATATGATTTGATCATGTTTATTGCAATACGGTTATTCATTAAAGTCAGAGAATAATTGTAGTTCTGTTTACATGAATAAAACCTTCGATGGTCATACACCCAATGAAACAAGTTCATTGGATCTCGATCGTAGTGATACACATATTCATAATATTGAAACCAAAAGATGCAAAGTTAATAATGATAGTGCAACTTATTTGTGGCACTGCCGTTTAGGTCATATTGGTGTAAAGCACATGAAGAAACTCCATGCTGATGGGCTTTTGGAATCACTTGATTATGAATCACTTGATGCTTGCGAACCATGCCTTATGGGCAAGATGACTAAAACGCCGTTCTCCAGAACAATGAAGCAAGCAACAGATTTGTTGGAAATCATACATACTGATGTATGTGGTCCGATGAATATTATGGCTTGCAGCAGGTATCATTATTTTCTGACCTTCACAGATGATTTGAGCAGATATGGGGATATCTACTTGATGAAACATAAGTCTGAAACATTTGAACAGTTCAAAGAATTTCAGAGTGAAGTGGAAAATCATCGTGACAAGAAAATAAAAGTTTCTACGATATGATCGCAGAGGTAAAATATTTGAGTTACGAGTTTGGCCTTCAGTTAAAACAATGTGAAATAGTTTCACTACTCACGCCACCTGGAACACCATAGTGTAATGGTGTTTCTGAACGTCATAACCGTACTTTATTAGATATAGTGCGATCTATGATGTCTCTTACCGATCTACCAATATCGTTTTGGGGTTATGCATTAGAGACAGCTGCATTCACGTTAAATAGGGCACCATTTAAATCCGTTGAGACGACACCGTGTGAACTATGGTTTGGCAAGAAACCTAAGCTGTCATTTCTTAAAGTTTGGAGTTGCGATGCTTATGTGAAAAAGTTTCATCTCGATAAGCTCAAACTCAAATCGGAGAAATATGTCTTCATAGGATACCCAAAGGAACCAGTTGGGTACACCTTCTATCACAGATCCGAAGGCAAGACTTTTGTTGCTAAATTCGGAAACTTTCTGGAGAAGGAGTTTCTCTCGAAAGAAGTGAGTGGGAGGAAAGTAGAACTTGATGAGGTAACTGTACCTCCTCCCTTATTGGAAAGTAGTACATCATAGAAACCGGTTTCTGTGACACCAGCCATAGGTTCTATAAAGTATGCCATGCTGTGTACCAGATCTATTGTATACCCTACACTGATTGGCATGGGAGTACAATAGTGATCTAGGAGTAGATCACTGGACAGCGGTCAAAATTATCCTTACTGGAATAAGGATATGTTTCTCAATTACGGAGGTGACAAAAGGTTCGTCGTAAAGGGTTACGTCAATGCAAGTTTTGACACTGATCCAGATGACTCTAAGTATCAATCTGGATACATATTGAAAGTGGGAGCAATTAGCTAGAGTAGCTCCATGCAGAGCATTGTTGACATAGAGATTTGCAAAATACATGCGGATTTGATTGTGGCAGACCCGTTGACTAAACTTCTCTCACAAGCAAAACATGATCACTTTTTGGGTCTTAATCACATAGCGATGTGAACTAGATTATTGAATCTAGTAAACCCTTTGGGTGTTAGTCACATGGAGATGTGAACCAATCACATAAAGATGTGAACTATTGATGTTAAATCACATGACGATGTGATCTAGATTATTGACTCTAGTGCAAGTGGGAGACTGAAGGAAATATGCCTTAGAGGCAATAATAAAGTTATTATTTATTTCCTTATATCATGATAAATGTTTATTATTCATGCTAGAATTGTATTAACCGGAAACATAATACATGTGTGAATACATAGACAAACAGAGTGTCACTAGTATGCCTCTACTTGACTAGCTCGTTAATCAAAGATGGTTATGTTTCCTAACCATGGACAAAGAGTTGTTATTTGATTAACGGGATCACATCATTAGTTGAATGATCTGATTGACATGACCCGTTCCATTAGCTTAGCACCCGATCGTTTAGTATGTTGCTATTGCTTTCTTCATAACTTATACATGTTCCTATGACTATGAGATTATGCAACTCCCGTTTGCCGGAGGAACACTTTGGGTACTACCAAACGTCACAACGTAACTGGGTGGTTATAAAGGAGTACTACAGGTGTCTCCAAAGGTATGTTGGAAATATGCCCTAGAGGCAATAATAAAAGCATTATTATTATATTTCCTTGTTCATGATAATTGTCTTTATTCATGCTATAATTGTGTTATCCGGAAATCGTAATACATGTGTGAATAACAGACACCAACATGTCCCTAGTAAGCCTCTAGTTGACTAGCTCATTAATCAACATATAGTCATGGTTTCCTGGCTATGGACATAAGATGTCATTGATAACGAGATCACATCATTAGGAGAATGATGTGATGGACAAGACCCAATCCTAAACATAGCATAAAGATCGTATAGTTCATTTGCTAGAGTTTTGCCATGTCAAGTATCTTTTCCTTAGACCATGAGATCATGTAACTCCCGGATACCGTAGGAGTGCTTTGGGTGTACCAAACGTCACAACGTAACTGGGTGACTATGAAGGTAGACTACGGGTATCTCTGAAAGTGTCTGTTGGGTTGACACGGATCAAGACTGGGATTTGTCACTCCGTATGACGGAGAGGTATCACTGGGCCCACTCGGTAATGCATCATCATAATGAGCTCAAAGTGACCAAGTGTCTGGTCACGGGATCATGCATTACGGTACGAGTAAAGTGACTTGCCGGTAACGAGATTGAACGAGGTATTGGGATACCGACGATCGAATCTCGGGCAAGTAATATATCGATTGACAAAGGGAATTGCATACGGGGTTGATTGAATCCTCGACATCGTGGTTCATCCGATGAGATCATCGTGGAGCATGTGGGAGCCAACATGGGTATCCAGATCCCGCTGTTGGTTATTGACCGGAGAGTCGTCTCGGTCATGTCTACATGTCTCCCGAACCCGTAGGGTCTACACACTTAAGGTTCGGTGACGCTAGGGTTGTGAAGATATGTATATGCAGTAATCCGAATGTTGTTCGGAGTCCCGGATGAGATCCCGGACGTCACGAGGAGTTCCGGAATGGTCCGGAGGTAAAGAATTATATATAGGAAGTGCTGTTTCGGCCATCGGGACAAGTTTCGGGGTTACCGGTATTGTACCGGGACCACCGGAAGGGTCCCGGGGGTCCACCGGGTGGGGCCACCTATCCCGGAGGGCCCCATGGGCTGAAGTGGGAAGGGACCCAGCCCTTAGTGGGCTGGGGCGCCACCCCCTAAGGGCCCATGCACCTAGGGTTAGGGGAAACCCTAAAAGGGGGCGCCCCCTTGCCTTGGGGGGCAAGCCCCCCACCCTTGGCCGCCCCCCCCCTAGGAGATCCATCTCCTAGGGCCGGAGCCCCCCCTTTGGCACCCCTATATATAGTGGGGAGAGGAGGGACTTGATGCTACGGCTTTTGGTGCATCCCTCTCTCCCTGTTACGTCTCTCTCTCGCGTAGTATAGGCGAAGCCCTGCTACTGTGACGCCCTGCATCCACCACCACGCCGTCGTGCTGCTGGATCATCATCAACCTCTCCTTCCCCCTTGCTGGATCAAGAAGGAGGAGACGTCTCCCGTCCCGTACGTGTGTTGAACGCGGAGGTGCCGTCCGTTCGGCACTCGGTCATCGGTGATTTGGATCACGTCGTGTTCGACTACATCATCCCCGTTCTTTGAACGCTTCCGCACGTGATCTACAAAGGTATGTAGATGCATCTGATGACTCGTTGCTAGATGAACTCCTAGATGGATCTTGGTGAAACGAGTAGGAAATTTTTTGTTTTCTGCAACGTTCCCCAACAGTGGTATCAGAGCTAGGTCTATGGGTAGTTCTTCTTGCGCGAGTAGAACACAATTTGTTGTGGGCATGGATTTGTCAACTTTCTTGCCGCTACTAGTCTTTTCTTGCTTCAGCGGTATTGTGGGATGAAGCGGCCCGGACCAACCTTACACGTACGCTTACGTGAGACCGGTTCCACCGACTAACATGCACTAGTTGCATAAGGTGGCTGGCGGGTGTCTGTCTCTCCTACTTTAGTTGGAGCGGATTCGATGAACAGGGTCCTTATGAAGGGTAAATAGAAGTTGACAAATCACGTTGTGGCTTTCACGTAGGTAAGAAAACGTTCTTGCTAGAACCCTAATTCAGCCACGTAAAACTTGCAACAACAATTAGAGGACGTCTAACTTGTTTTTGCAGCAAGTGGTTTGTGATATGATATGGCCAAAGTTGTGATGAATGATGAATGATCTATATGTGATGTATGAGATGTGCATGCTATTGTAATAGGAATCACGACTTGCATGTCGATGAGTATGACAACCGGCAGGAGCCATAGGAGTTGTCTTTATTCTTTTATATGACCTGCGTGTCATTGAGAAACGCCATGTAAATTACTTTACTTTATTGCTAAACGCGTTAGCCATAGTAGTAGAAGTAATAGTTGGCGAGCAACTTCATGGAGACACGATGATGGAGATCATGGTGTCAAGCCGGTGACAAGATGATCATGGAGCCCCAAGATGGAGATCAAAGGAGCTATGTGATATTGGCCATATCATGTCACGTTTATTATTTGATTGCATGTGATGTTTATCATGTTTTGCATCTTGTTTACTTAGAACGACGGTAGTAAATAAGATGATCCCTCATAACAATTTCAAGAAGTGTTCTCCCCTAACTGTGCACCGTTGCTAAAGTTCGTCGTTTCGAAGCACCACATGATGATCGGGTGTGATAGATTCTTACGTTCACATACAACGGGTGTAAGACAGTTTTACACATGCAAAACACTTAGGGTTAACTTGACGAGCCTAGCATGTGTATAGACATGGCCTCGGAACACAGAAGACCGAAAGGTCGAGCATGAGTCGTATAGAAGATACGATCAACATGAAGATGTTCACCGACGTTGACTAGTCCGTCTCACGTGATGATCGGACACGGCTTAGTTAACTCAGATCATGTAATACTTAGATGACTAGAGGGATGTCTAATCTAAGTGGGAGTTCATTATATAATTTGATTAGGTGAACTTTATTATCATGAACATTAGTCTAAAATATTTTACAATATGTCTTGTAGATCAAATGGCCCACGTAGTCCTCAACTTCAACGCGTTCCTAGAGAAAACCAAGCTGAAAGACGATGGCAGCAACTATACGGACTGGGTCCGGAACCTGAGGATCATCCTCATAGCTGCCAAGAAAGATTACGTCCTACAAGCACCACTAGGTGAAGCTCCCGTCCCACAGAACCAAGACGTTATGAACGCTTGGCAGACACGTGTTGACGACTACTCCCTCGTTCAGTGCGGCATGCTTTACAGTTTAGAGCCGGGGCTCCAAAAGCGTTTTGAGAGACATGGAGCATATGAGATGTTCGAAGAGCTGAAAATGGTTTTCCAAGCTCATGCCCGGGTCGAGAGATATGAGGTCTCCGACAAGTTCTTCAGCTGTAAGATGGAGGAAAATAGTTCTGTCAGTGAGCACATACTCACTATGTCTGGGTTACACAACCGCTTGACTCAGCTGGGAGTTAATCTCCCGGATGATGCGGTCATTGACAGAATCCTCCAGTCGCTTCCACCAAGCTACAAGAGCTTTGTGATGAACTTAAACATGCAGGGGATGCAAAAGACCATTCCTGAGTTGTTTTCAATGCTGAAATCAGCGGAGGTAGAAGTCAGAAAGGAACATCAAGTGTTGATGGTCAATAAAACCACTAAGTTCAAGAAAGGCAAGGGTAAAAAGAACTTCAAGAAGGACGGCAAGGAAGTTGCCGCGCCCGGCAAGCAAGCTGCCGGGAAGAAGCCAAAGAATGGACCCAAGCCCGAGACTGAGTGCTTTTATTGCAAGGGAAGCGGTCACTGGAAGCGGAACTGCCCCAAATACTTAGCAGACAAGAAGGCCGGCAAAACAAAAGGTATATGTGATATACATGTAATTGATGTGTACCTTACCAGTAATCGTAGTAGCTCTTGGGTATTTGATACCGGTGCAGTTGCTCACATTTGTAACTCATAGCAGGAACTACGGAATAAGCGGAGACTGGCAAAGGACGAGGTGACGATGCGCGTCGGGAATGGTTCCAGAGTTGATGTGATCGCCGTCGGCACGCTACCTCTTCATTTACCTACGGGATTAGTTTTAAACCTCAATAATTGTTATTTAGTACCAGCTTTGAGCATGAACATTGTATCGGGATATCGTTTAATACGAGATGGCTACTCATTTAAATCCGAGAATAATGGTTGTTCTATTTATATGAGACATATGTTTTATGGTCATGCTCCTATGGTGAATGGTTTATTCTTTATGAATCTCGAACGTAATGCTACACATGTTCATAGTGTGAGTACCAAAAGATGTAAGGTTGATAATGATAGTCCCACATACTTGTGGCACTGCCGCCTTGGTCACATAGGTGTCAAACGCATGAAGAAGCTCCATACAGATGGACTTTTAGAGTCTCTTGATTATGAATCATTTGACACGTGCGAACCATGCCTTATGGGTAAAATGACCAAGACTCCGTTCTCAGGAACAATGGAGCGAGCAACCAACTTATTGGAAATCATACATACTGATGTGTGCGGTCCAATGAGTGTTGAGGCTCGCGATGGCTATCGTTATGTTCTCACCCTCACTAATGATTTTAGTAGATATGGATATATTTACTTAATGAAACACAAGTCTGAAACCTTTGAAAAGTTCAAGGAATTTCAGAGTGAGGTTGAGAATCAACGTGACAGGAAAATCAAGTTTCTACGATCAGATCGTGGGGGAGAATACTTGAGTCATGAATTTGGCACACACTTAAGAAAATGTGGAATAGTTTCACAGCTCACGCCGCCTGGAACACCTCAGCGTAACGGTGTGTCCGAACGTCGTAATCGCACTATATTAGATATGGTGCGGTCTATGATGTCTCTTACCGATCTATCGCTATCTTTTTGGGGCTATGCTTTAGAGACTGCTGCATTCACTTTAAATAGGGCTCCGTCAAAATCCGTTGAGACGACACCGTTTGAATTATGGTTTGGGAAGAAACCTAAGTTGTCATTTCTGAAAGTTTGGGGATGCGATGCTTATGTCAAGAAACTTCAACCTGAAAAGCTCGAACCCAAGTCGGAAAAATGCGTCTTCATAGGATACCCAAAAGAAACTATTGGGTATACCTTCTACCTCAGATCCGAAGGCAAGATCTTTGTTGCCAAGAATGGATCCTTTCTAGAGAAAGAGTTTCTCTCGAAAGAAGTAAGTGGGAGGAAAGTAGAACTGGATGAAGTGTTTCCTCTTGAACCGGAAAATGGCGCAACTCAAGAAAATGTTCCTGAGGTGCCTGCACCGACTAGAGAGGAAGTTAATGATGATGATCATGAAACTTCTGATCAAGTTGCTACTGAACTTCGAAGGTCCACAAGGACACGTTCCGCACCAGAGTGGTACGGCAACCCTGTCTTGGAAATCATGTTGTTAGACAATGGTGAACCTTCGAACTATGAAGAAGCGATGGCGGGCCCGGATTCCGACAAATGGCTAGAAGCCATGAAATCCGAGATAGGATCCATGTATGAAAATGAAGTATGGACTTTGACTGACTTGCCCATTGAACGGCGAGCCATAGAGAATAAATGGATCTTTAAGAAGAAGACAGACGCGGATGGTAATGTGACCATCTATAAAGCTCGGCTTGTCGCTAAGGGTTATCAACAAGTTCAAGGGGTTGACTACGATGAGACTTTCTCACCGGTAGCGAAGCTAAAGTCCGTCCGAATCATGTTAGCAATTGCCGCGTTTTACGATTATGAAATATGGCAAATGGACGTCAAAACGGCATTCCTTAATGGTTTCCTTAAGGAAGAATTGTATATGATGCAGTCGGAAGGTTTTGTCGATCCTAAGAATGCTGACAAAGTGTGCAAGCTCCAACGCTCGATTTATGGGCTGGTGCAAGCATCTCGGAGTTGGAACATTCGCTTTGATGAGATGATCAAAGCGTTTGGGTTTACGCAGACTTATGGAGAAGCCTGCGTTTACAAGAAAGTGAGTGGGAGCTCTGTAGCATTTCTCATATTATATGTAGACGCCATACTTTTGATGGGAAATGATATAGAACTCTTGGACAGCATTAAGGCCTACTTGAATAAGAGTTTTTCAATGAAGGACCTTGGAGAAGCTGCTTATATATTAGGCATCAAGATCTATAGGGATAGATCGAGACGCCTCATAGGTCTTTCACAAAGCACATACCTTGATAAGATATTGAAGAAGTTCAATATGGATCAATCTAAGAAGGGGTTCTTGCCTGTGTTACAAGGTATGAAATTGAGCTCGGCTCAAAGTCTGGCCACGGCAGAAGAAATAGAAGAGATGAGTGTCATCCCCTATGCCTCAGCCATAGGTTCTATTATGTATGCCATGCTGTGTACCAGACCTGATGTAAACCTTGCCGTAAGTTTGGTAGGAAGGTACCAAAGTAATCCCGGCAAGGAACACTAGACAGCGGTCAAGAATATCCTGAAGTACCTGAAAAAGACTAAGGAGATGTTTCTCGTTTATGGAGGTGACGAAGAGCTCGTCGTAAAGGGTTACGTCGACGCTAGCTTCGACACAGATCTGGATGACTCAAAGTCACAAACCGGATACGTGTATATTTTGAATGGTGGGGCAGTAAGCTCGTGCAGTTGCAAGCAGAGCGTCGTGGCGGGATCTACGTGTGAAGCGGAGTACATGGAAGCCTCGGAGGCAGCACATGAAGCAATTTGGGTGAAGGAGTTCATCACCGACCTCGGAGTCATACCCAATGCGTCGGGGCCGATCAAGCTCTTCTGTGACAACACTGGAGCTATTGCACTTGCCAAGGAGCCCAGGTTTCACAAGAAGACAAGGCACATCAAGCGTCGCTTCAACTCCATTCGTGAAAATGTTCAGGATGGAGACATAGATATTTGTAAAGTACATACGGACCTGAATGTAGCAGATCCGTTGACTAAACCTCTCCCTAGGGCAAAACATGATCAACACCAGAATTCCATGGGTGTTCGATTCATCACAATGTAACTAGATTATTGACTCTAGTGCAAGTGGGAGACTGTTGGAAATATGCCCTAGAGGCAATAATAAAAGCATTATTATTATATTTCCTTGTTCATGATAATTGTCTTTATTCATGCTATAATTGTGTTATCCGGAAATCGTAATACATGTGTGAATAACAGACACCAACATGTCCCTAGTAAGCCTCTAGTTGACTAGCTCGTTAATCAACAGATAGTCATGGTTTCCTGGCTATGGACATAAGATGTCATTGATAACGAGATCACATCATTAGGAGAATGATGTGATGGACAAGACCCAATCCTAAACATAGCATAAAGATCGTATAGTTCGTTTGCTAGAGTTTTGCCATGTCAAGTATCTTTTCCTTAGACCATGAGATCATGTAACTCCCGGATACCGTAGGAGTGCTTTGGGTGTACCAAACGTCACAACATAACTGGGTGACTATAAAGGTAGACTACGGGTATCTCTGATAGTGTCTGTTGGGTTGACACGGATCAAGACTGGGATTTGTCACTCCGTATGACGGAGAGGTATCACTGGGCCCACTCGGTAATGCATCATCATAATGAGCTCAAAGTGACCAAGTGTCTGGTCACAGGATCATGCATTACGGTACGAGTAAAGTGACTTGCCGGTAACGAGATTGAACGAGGTATTGGGATACCGACGATCGAATCTCGGGCAAGTAATATATCGATTGACAAAGGGAATTGGATACGGGGTTGATTGAATCCTCGACATCGTGGTTCATCCGATGAGATCATCGTGGAGCATGTGGGAGCCAACATGGGTATCCAGATCCCGCTGTTGGTTATTGACCGGAGAGTCGTCTCGGTCATGTCTACATGTCTCCCGAACCCGTAGGGTCTACACACTTAAGGTTCGGTGACGCTAGGGTTGTGAAGATATGTATATGCAGTAATCCGAATGTTGTTCGGAGTCCCGGATGAGATCCCGGATGTCACGAGGAGTTCCGGAATGGTCCGGAGGTAAAGAATTATATATAGGAAGTGCTGTTTCGGCCATCGAGACAAGTTTCGGGGTTACCGGTATTGTACCGGGACCACCGGAAGGGTCCCGGGGGTCCACCGGGTGGGGCCACCTATCCCGGAGGGCCCCATGGGCTGAAGTGGGAAGGGACCCAGCCCTTAGTGGGCTGGGGCGCCACCCCCTAAGGGCCCATGCGCCTAGGGTTAGGGGAAACCCTAAAAGGGGGCGCCCCCTTGCCTTGGGGGGCAAGACCCCACCCTTGGCCGCCGCCCCCCCCAAGGAGATCCATCTCCTAGGGCCGGCGCCCCCCTTTGGCACCCCTATATATAGTGGGGAGAGGAGGGACTTGATGCTACGGCTTTTGGTGCATCCCTCTCTCCCTGTTACGTCTCTCTCTCTCTCGCGCGTAGTATAGGCGAAGCCCTGCTACTGTGACGCCCTGCATCCACCACCATGCCGTCGTGCTGCTGGATCATCATCAACCTCTCCTTCCCCCTTGCTGGATCAAGAAGGAGGAGACGTCTCCCGTCCCGTACGTGTGTTGAACGCAGAGGTGCCGTCCGTTCGGCACTCGGTCATCGGTGATTTGGATCACGTCGTGTTCGACTACATCATCCCCGTTCTTTGAACGCTTCCGCACGCGATCTACAAAGGTATGTAGATGCATCTGATGACTCGTTGCTAGATGAACTCCTAGATGGATCTTGGTGAAACGAGTAGGAAATTTTTTGTTTTCTGCAACGTTCCCCAACAAGGTAGATGTTGGGTTGGCGTATTTCGAGATTAGGATTTGTCACTCCGATTGTCGGAGAGGTATGTCTGGGCCCTCTCGGTAATGCACATCACATAAGCCTTGCAAGCACTGCAACTAATATGTTAGTTGTGGGATGATGTATTACGGAACGAGTAAAGAGACTTGCCGGTAACGAGATTGAACTAGGTATTGGATACCGACGATCGAATCTCGGGCAAGTAACATACCGATGACAAAGGGAACAACGTATGTTGTTATGCGGTCTGACCGATAAAAGATCTTCATAGAATATGTAGGAGCCAATATGGGCATCTAGGTCCCGCTATTGGTTATTGACCGGAGACGTGTCTCGGTCATGTCTACATTGTTCTCGAACCGTAGGGTCCGCACGCTTAACGTTACGATGACAGTTATTATGAGTTTATGCATTTTGATGTACCGAAGGTAGTTCGGAGTCCCGGATGTGATCACGGACATGACGAGGAGTCTCGAAACGGTCGAGACATAAAGATTGATATATTGGAAGCCTATATTTGGATATCGGAAGTGTTCCGGGTAAAATCGGGATTTTACCGGATTACCGGGAGGTTACCGGAACCCCCCGGGAGCCATATGGGCCTTATTGGGCTTTAGTGGAAAGGTGGAAGGGCTGCCATGGTGGGCTGCACGCCTTCCCCCTCCGCTAGTCCTATTAGGACTAGGAGAGGTGGCCGGCCACCTCTCTCTCTCTCTCTTTCCCCCTTGGGAGTCCTATTTGGAATAGGATTGGGGGGAGGGAGTCCTACTCCCGGTAGGAGTAGGACTCCTCCTGCGCCCTCCTCTTGGCCGGCCAGCCCCTCCCCTTGGATCCTTTATATACGAGGGCAGGGGGCACCTCTAGACACACAAGTTGATCATTGAGATCGTTCCTTAGCCGTGTGCGGTGCCCCCTGCCACCATATTCCACCTCGATAATACCGTTGTAGTGCTTAGGCGAAGCCCTGCATCGGAAGTACATCAAGATCGTCACCACGCTGTCGTGCTGACGGAACTCCTCCCCGAAGCTTTGCTGGATTGGAGCCCCAGGATCATCATCGAGCTGTACGTGTGCTAAGAACTCGGAGGTGCCGGAGTAACGGTGCTTGGATCGGTCGGATCGGGAAGAAGACGTACGACTACTTCCTCTACGTTGTGTCAACGCTTCCGTTACGATCTACAAGGGTACATAGATCATACTCTCCCCCTTGTTGCTATGCATCACCATGATCTTGCATGTGCGTAGGAATTTTTTTGAAATTACTACGTTCCCCAACAGTGGCATCCGAGCCTAGGTTTTATGGTTTGATGTTATATGCACGAGTAGAACACAAGTGAGTTGTGGGCGATATAAGTCATACTGCCTACCAGCATGTCATACTTTGGTTCAGCGGTATTGTTGGACGAGACGACCCGGACCAACATTACGCGTACGCTTACGCGAGACCGGTTCCCCCGACGTGCTTTGCACATAGGTGGCTTGCGGGCGACTGTCTCTCCAACTTTAGTTGAACTGAGTGTGGCTACGCCCGGTCCTTGCGAAGGTTAAAACGGAGTCTATTTGACAAACTATCGTTGTGGTTTTGATGCGTAGGTGAGATTGGTTCTTGCTTAAGCCCGTAGCAGCCACGTAAAACTTGCAACAACAAAGTAGAGGACGTCTAACTTGTTTTTGCAGGGCATGTTGTGATGTGATATGGTCAAGACATGATGCTAAATTTTATTGTATGAGATGATCATGTTTTGTAACCGAGTTATCGGCAACTGGCAGGAGCCATATGGTTGCCGCTTTATTGTATGCAATGCAATCGCGATGTAATGCTTTACTTTATCACTAAGCGGTAGTGATAGTCGTGGAAGCATAAGATTGGCGAGACGACAACGATGCTACGATGGAGATCAAGGTGTCGCGCCGGTGACGATGGTGATCATGACGGTGCTTCGGAGATGGAGATCACAGGCACAAGATGATGATGGCCATATCATATCACTTATATTGATTGCATGTGATGTTTATCTTTTTATGCATCTTATCTTGCTTTGATTGACGGTAGCATTATAAGATGATCTCTCACTAATTATCAAGAAGTGTTCTCCCTGAGTATGCACCGTTGCCAAAGTTCGTCGTGCCCAGACACCACGTGATGATCGGGTGTGATAAGGTCTACGTCCATCTACAACGGGTGCAAGCCAGTTTTTGCACACGCAGAATACTCAGGTTAAACTTGACGAGCCTAGCATATGCAGATATGGCCTCGGAACACGGAGACCGAAAGGTCGAGCGTGAATCATATAGTAGATATGATCAACATAACGATGTTCACCATTGAAAACTACTCCATCTCACGTGATGATCGGTTATGGTTTAGTTGATTTGGATCACGTGATCACTTAGAGGATTAGAGGGATGTGTATCTAAGTGGGAGTTCTTAAAGTAATATGATTAATTGAACTTGAATTTATCATGAACTTAGTCCTGGTAGTATTTTGCAAATCATGTTGTAGATCAATAGCTCGCGTTATTGCTTTCCTGTGTTTATTTTGATATGTTCCTAGAGAAAAACTATATTGAAAGATGTTAGTAGCAATGATGCGGATTGGATCCGTGATATGAGGTTTATCCTCATTGCTACACAGAAAAATTATGTCCTTGATGCACCGCTAGGTGACAGACCTATTGCAGGAGCAGATGCAGACGTTATGAACGTTTGGCTAGCTCAATATGATGACTACTTGATAGTTTAGTGCACCATGCTTAACGGCTTAGAATCGGGACTTCAAAGACGTTTTGAACGTCATGGACCATATGAGATGTTCCAGGAGTTGAAGTTAATATTTCAAGCAAATACCCGAGTTGAGAGATATGAAGTCTCCAACAAGTTCTATAGCTAAAAGATGGAGGAGAATCGCTCAACTAGTGAGCATGTGCTCAGATTGTCTGGGTACTACAATCGCCTGAATCAAGTGGGAGTTAATCTTCCAGATAAGATAGTGATTTACAGAATTCTCTAGTCACCATGACCAAGTTAGTAGAACTTCGTGATGAACTATAGTATGCAAGGGATGACGAAAACGACTCCCGAGCTTTTCATGATGATAAAATCGATGAAGGTAGAAATCAAGAAAAACATCGAGTGTTGATGGTAGACAAGACCACTAGTTTCAAGAAAAGGGCAGAGGGAAGAAGGGGAACTTCAAAAAGAACAGCAAGCAAGTTGCTGCTCAAGTGAAGAAGCCCAAGTCTGGACCTAAGCCGGAGACTGAGTGCTTCTACTGCAAAGGGACTGGTCACTGGAAGGGGAACTACCCCAAGTGATTGGCAGATAAGAAGGATGGCAAGCTGAACATAAGTATATTTGATATACATGTTATTGATGTGTACTTTACTAGTGTTTATAGCAACCCCTCAGTATTTGATACTAGTTTAGTTGCTAAGATTAGTAACTCGAAACGGGAGTTGCAGAATAAACAGAGACTAGTTAAGGGTGAAGTGACGATGTGTGTTGGAAGTGGTTCCAAGATTGATATGATCATCATCGCACACTCCCTATAAATTCGGGATTAGTGTTGAACCTAAATAAGTGTTATTTGGTGTTTATGTTGAGCATGAATATGATTTGATCATGTTTATTGTAATATGGTTATTCATTTAAGTAAGAGAATAAATTGTTGTTCTGTTTACATGAATAAAACCTTATATGGTTACACACCCAATGAAAATAGTTCGTTGGATCTCGATCATAGTGATACACATAATCATAATATTGAAACCAAAAAGATGCAAAGTTAATAATGATAGTGCAACTTATTTGTAGCACTGCCGTTTAGGTCATATTGGTGTAAAGCGCATGAAGAAACTCCATGCTGATGGGCTTTTGGAATCACTTGATTATGAATCAGTTGATGCTTGCGAACCATGCCTCATGGGCAAGATGACTAAGACTCTGTTCTTCGGAACAATGGAGCGAGCAACAGATTTGTTGGAAATCATACATACTGATGTATGTGGTCCGATGAATATTGAGGCTCGCAATAGTTATCATTATTTTCTGATCTTCACAGATGATTTGAGCAGATATGAGTATATCTACTTGATGAAACATAAGTCTGAAACATTTGAAAAGTTCAAAGAATTTCAGAATGAAGTGAAGAATCATCGTAACAAGAAAATAAGGCTTCTACGATCTGATCGCGGAGACAAATATTTGAGTTACGAGTTTGGTCTTCAATTAAAACAATGTGGAACAGTTTCACAAATTCGTGCCACCTGGAACACCACAGCATAATGGTGTGTCCGAACATCATAGTCATACTTTATTAGATATAGTACAAATCTATGATGTTTCTTACCGATTTACCACTATCGTTTTTGAGGTTATGCATTAAAGACAGCTGCATTCACGTTAAAAAGGGGGCACCATCTAAGTCCATTGAGACGACATAATCTGAACTATGGTTTAGCAAGAAACCAAATTTGTCGTTTCTTAAAGTTTGGGGTTGTGATGCTTATGTGAAAAAGTTTCATCCTGATAAGCTCAAAACCAAATCGGAGAAATATGTCTTCATAGGATACCCAAAAGGAGACTGTTGGGTACACCTTCTATCACAGATCCTAAGGCAAGACATTCGTTGCTTATAATGGATCCTTTCTAGAGAAGGAGTTTCTCTCAAAAGAAGTGAGTGGGAGGAAAGTAGAACTTGATAAGTTAATTGTACCTTCTCCCATATTGGAAAGTAGTTCATCACAGAAATATGTTCCTGTGACTACTACACCAATTAGTGAGGAAGCTAATGATGATGATCATAAAACTTCAGATCAAGTTACTACCGAATCGCGTAGGTAAACCAGAGTGAGATCCGCACCAGAGTGGTACAGTAATCCTGTTTTGGAAGTCATGTTACTAGACCATGACGAACTTGCGAACTATGAGGAAGCGATGATGAGCCCAGATTCCGCAAAATGGCTTGAGGCCATGAAATCTGAGATGGGATTCATGTATGAAAACAAAGTATGGACTTTGGTTGACTTGCCCGATGATTGGCAAGCCATAGAAAATAAATGGATCTTCAAGAGGAAGATAGACGTTGATAGTAGTGTTACTATCTACAAAGCTAGAATTGTCGCAAAAGGTTTTCGACAAGTTCAAAGTGTTGACTACGATGAGAGTTTCTCACTCGTATCTATGCTTAAGTCTGTCCGAATCTAGTTAGCAAATTGCCGCATTTTATGAAATCTGGCAAATGGATAAACAAAACTGCATTCCTTAATGGATTTCTTAAAGAAGAGTTGTATATGATTCAACCAGTAGGTTTTGTCAATCCTAAAGGTGCTAACAAAATATGCAAGCTCCAGCGATTCATCTATGGACTGGTGCAAGCATCCCAGAGTTGGAATACACGCTTTGATAAGTTGATCAAAGCATATAGTTTTATACAGACTTGCGGTGAAGCCTGTATTTACAAGAAAGTGAGTGGGAGCACTACAACATTTCTGATAAGTATATGTGAATGACATATTGTTGATCGGAAATAATGTAGAATTATTCTGTAAAGCATAAAGGAGTGTTTGAAAAGTGTTTTTCAAAGAAAGACTTCGGTGAAGCTGCTTTCATATTGAGCATCAAGATCTATAGAGATAGATCAAGATGCTTGATAAGTTTTTTCAATAAATACATACCTTGACAAGATTTTGAAGTAGTTCAAAATGGAACAGTCAAAGAAAGAGTTTCTTGCCTATGTTACAAGGTGTGGAATTGAGTAAGACTCAAAGCCCGACCACGGCAGAAGATAGAAAGAGAATGAATGTCATTCCCTATGCCTTGGTCATAGGTTATATAAAGTATGCCATGCTGTGTACCAGATCTATTGTATACCCTACCATTGAGTTTGGCAAGGGAGTACAATAGTGATCTAGGAGTAGATCACTGGACAGCGGTCAAAATTATCCTTAGTGGAATATGGATATGTTTCTCGATTATGGAAGTGAAAAAAGGTTCGTCGTAAAGGGTTACGCCGATGCAAGTTTTGACACTAATCTAGATGACTCTAAATCTCGGTCTAGATACATATTGAAAGTGGGAGCAATTAGCTAGAGTATCTCCATGCAGAGCATTGTTGACATAGAAATTTGCAAAATACATGCGGATCTGAATGTGGCAGACCCGTTGACTAAGATTCTCTCACAAGCAAAACATGATCACACCTTAGTACTCTTTGGGTGTTAATCACATAGCGATGTGAACTAGATTACTGAATCTAGTAAACCCTTTGGGTGTTGGTCGCATGGCGATGTGAACTGTGGGTGTTAATCACATGATGATGTGAACTATCGATGTTAATCACATGGTGATGTGATCTAGATTATTGACTCTAGTGCAAGTGGGAGACTGAAGGAAATATGCCCTAGAGGCAATAATAAAGTTATTATTTATTTCCTTATATCATGATAAATGTTTATTATTCATGCTAGAATTGTATTAACCGGAAACATAATACATGTGTGAATACATAGACAAACAGAGTGTCACTAGTATGCCTCTACTTGACTAGCTCGTTAATCAAAGATGGTTATGTTTCCTAACCATGAACAAAGAGTTGTTATTTGATTAACGCGATCACATCATTAGTTGAATGATCTGATTGACATGACCCATTCCATTAGCTTAGCACCCGATCGTTTAGTATGTTGCTATTGCTTTCTTCATGACTTATACATGTTCCTATGACTATGAGATTATGCAACTCCTGTTTGCCGGAGGAACACTTTGTGTGCTACCAAACGTCACAACGTAACTGGGTGATTATAAAGGTGCTCTACAGGTGTCTCCAAAGGTACATGTTGGGTTGGCGTATTTCGAGATTAGGATTTGTCACTCCGAATGTCGGAGAGGTATCTCTGGGCCCTCTCGGTAATGCACATCACTTAAGCCTTGCAAGCATTGCAACTAATGAGTTAGTTGCAGGATGATGTATTACAGAACGAGTAAAGAGACTTACCGGTAACAAGATTGAACTAGGTATTGGATACCGACGATCGAATCTCGGGCAAGTAACATACCGATGACAAAGGGAACAACGTATGTTGTTATGCGGTCCGACCGATAAAGATCTTCGTAGAATATGTAGGAGCCAATATGGGCATCCAGGTCCCGCTATTGGTTATTGACCGGAGACGTGTCTCGGTCATGTCTACATTGTTCTCGAACCGTAGGGTCCGCACGCTTAAGGTTTCGATGACAGTTATATTATGAGTTTATGAGTTTTGATGTACCGAAGGAGTTCGGAGTCCCGGATGAGATCGGGGACATGACGAGGAGTCTCGAAATGGTCGAGACGTAAAGATCGATATATTGGACGACTATATTCGGACATCGGAAAGGTTCTGAGTGATTCGGGTATTTTTCGGAGTACCGGGTAGTTACGGGAGAAGCAATGGGCCTTGATGTGATTTAGTGGAAAGAGGAGAAAGGGCCAAGGGGCTGCTGCGCCCCCCTCCCCTCTAGTCCGAATTGGACTAGGGAAAAGGGGGCCGGCCACCTTTCCTTCTCCTCCACTTCCTTCTCCCTTCCTCCCCTCTTGGTGGACTCCTACTAGGACTTGGAGTCCTAGTAGGACTCCACATCCTGGCCGCACCAAGCCTTGGCCGGCCTCCTCCTCCTCCATCCTTTATATACTGAGGCAAGGGGCACCCCATAGACACACAAGTTGATCATTGAGATCGTTCCTTAGCCGTGTGCGGTGCCCCTGCCACCATATTCCACCTTGATTATATTGTAGCAGTGCTTAGGCGAAGCCCTGCGACGGTAGTACATCAAGATCGTCACCACGCCGTCGTGCTGATGGAACTCCTCCCCGACGCTTTGCTGGATCGGAGCCCGGGGATCGTCATCGAGCTGTACGTGTGCTAAGAACTCGGAGGTGCCGGAGTAACGGTGCTTGGATCGGTCAGATCGGGAAGACGTACGACTACTTCCTCTACGTTGTGTCAACGCTTCCGCAGTCGGTCTGGGTGGGTACGTAGACAACACTGTCCCCTCTCGTTGCTGTGCATCACCATGATCTTGCGTGTGTGTAGGAAAATTTTGAAATTGCTACGTTCCCCAACAGTGGCATCCGAGCCTAGGTTTTTATGGTTTGATGTTATATGCACGAGTAGAACACAAGTGAGTTGTGGGCGATATAAGTCATACTGCCTACCAGCATGTCATACTTTGGTTCGGCGGTATTGTTGGATGAAGCGGCCCGGACCGACATTACGCGTACGCTTACGCGAGACCGGTTTCCCCGACGTGCTTTGCACATAGGTGACTTGCGGGTGACTGTTTCTCCAACTTTAGTTGAACCGAGTGTGGCTATGCCCGGTCCTTGCGAAGGTTAAAACGGAGTCAAATTGACAAACTATCGTTGTGGTTTTGATGCGTAGGTAAGATTGGTTCTTGCTAAGTCCGTAGCAGCCACGTAAAATTTGCAACAACAAAGTAGAGGACGTCTAACTTGTTTTTGCAGGGCATGTTGTGATGTGATATGGTCAAAATGTGATGAGTTATAAGTTGTTGTATAAGATGATCATGTTTTGTTGAAGTTATCGGCAACTGGCAAAAGCCTTATGGTTGTCTGTATATTGCATAAGATGCAAGCGCCCAATAATTGCTTTACTTTATCGCTATGCGATAGCAATAGTTGCAAGAGCAATAGTTGGCGAGACGACCATGTGACGACATATTGATATAGATAAAGATGATGGAGATCATGATGTCATGCCGGTGACGATGGAAATCATGACAATGCTTTGAAGATGGAGATCAAAGGCACAAGATGATGATGGCCATATCATGTCACATATTTTGATTGCATGTGATGTTTATCCTTTTATGCATCTTATCTTGCTTTGATTGACGGTAGCATTATAAGATGATCTCTCATTAAATTATCAAGAAGTGTTCTCCCTGAGTATGCACCGTTGCCAAAGTTCGTCGTGCCCAGACACCACGTGATGATCGGGTGTGATAAGCTCTACGTCCATCTACAACGGGTGCAAGCCAGTTTTGCACACGCAGAATACTCAGGTTAAACTTGACGAGCCTAGCATATGCAGATATGGCCTCGGAACACGGAGACCGAAAGGTCGAGCGTGAATCATATAGTAGATATGATCAACATAGCGATGTTCACCATTGAAAACTACTCCATCTCACGTGATGATCGGTTATGGTTTAGTTGATTTGGATCACGTGATCACTTAGAGGATTAGAGGGATGTCTATCTAAGTGGGAGTTCTTAAGTAATATGATTAACTGAACTTTAATTTATCATGAACTTAGTCCTGGTAGTATTTTGTAAATCATGTTGTAGATCAATAGCTCGCGTTGTTGCTTCCCTGTGTTTATTTTGATATGTTCCTAGAGAAAATTGTGTTGAAAGATGTTAGTAGCAAAGATGCGGATTGGATCCGTGATCTGAGATTTATCCTCATTGCTGCACAGAAGAATTATGTCCTTGATGCACCGCTAGGTGACAGACCTATTGCAGGAGCAGATGCAAACCTTATGAACGTTTGGCTAGCTCAATATGATAACTACTTGATAGTTTAGTGCACCATGCTTATTGGCTTAGAATTGGGACTTAAAAGACGTTTTGAACGTCATGGACCATATGAGATGTTCCAGGAGTTGAAGTTAATATTTCAAGCAAATACCCGAGTTGAGAGATATGAAGTCTCCAACAAGTTCTATAGCTAAAAGATGGAGGAGAATCGCTCAACTAGTGAGCATGTGCTCAGATTGTCTGGGTACTACAATCGCTTGAATCAAGTGGGAGTTAATCTTCCAGATAAGATAGTGATTGACAGAATTCTCTAGTAACCATCACCAAGTTAGTAGAACTTCGTGATGAACTATAATATGCAAGGGATAACGGAAACAACTCCCAAGCTCTTCGTGATGCTGAAATCAACGAAGGTAGAAATCAAGAAAAACATCAAGTGTTGATGGTTGACAAGACCACTAGTTTCAAGAAAAGGGCAAAGGGAAGAAGGGGAACTTCAAGAAGAACGGCAAGCAAGTTGCTGCTCAAGTGAAGAAGCCCAAGTCTGATCCTAAGCCTGAGACTAAGTGCTTCTACTGCAAAGGGACTGGTCACTGGAAGCGGAACTACCCCAAGTGATTGGCGGATAAGAAGGATGGCAAAGTGAACATAAGTATATTTGATATACATGTTATTGATGTGTACTTTACTAGTGTTTATAGCAAACCCTCAGTATTTGATACTAGTTCAGTTGCTAAGATTAGTAACTCGAAACGGGAGTTGCAGAATAAACAGAGACTAGTTAAGGGTGAAGTGACGATGTGTGTTGGAAGTGGTTCCAAGATTGATATGATCATCATCGCACACTCCCTATTCTTTTGGGATTAGTGTTGAACCTAAATAAGTGTTATTTGGTGTTTGCGTTGAGCATGAATATGATTTGATCATGTTTATTGTAATACGATTATTCATTTAAGTAAAATAATAAATTGTTGTTCTGTTTACATGAATAAAACCTTATATGGTTACACACCCAATGAAAATAGTTCATTGGATCTCGATCTTAGTGATACACATATTCATAATATTGAAACCAAAAGATGCGAAGTTAATAATGATAGTGCAACTTATTTGTGGCACTGCCGTTTAGGTCATATTGGTGTAAAGCGCATGAAGAAACTCCATGCTGATGGGATTTTGGAATCACTTGATTATGAATCACTTGATGCTTGCGAACCATGCCTTATGGGCAAGATGACTAAAACGCCGTTCTCCGGAACAATGAAGCAAGCAACAGATTTGTTGGAAATCATACATACAGATGTATGTGGTCCGATGAATATTAAGGCTTACATCAGGTATCATTATTTTCTGACCTTCACAAGATGATTTGAGCAGATATGGGGATATCTACTTGATGAAACATAAGTCTGAAACATTTGAACAGTTCAAAGAATTTCAGAGTGAAGTGGAAAATCATTGTGACAAGAAAATAAAAGTTTCTACGATATGATCGCAGAGGTAAAATATTTGAGTTACGAGTTTGGTCTTCAGTTAAAACAATGTGAAATAGTTTCACTACGCACGCCACCTGGAGCACCATAGCATAATGGTGTGTCCGAACGTCATAACCGTACTTTATTGGATATAGTACAATCTATGATGTATCTTACCGATCTACCACTATCGTTTTGGGGTTATGCATTAGAGACAGCTGCATTCACGTTAAATAGGGCACCATCTAAATCCGTTGAGACGACACCGTGTGAACTATGGTTTGGCAAGAAACCTAAGCTGTCATTTCTTAAAGTTTGGAGTTGCGATGCTTATGTGAAAAAGTTTCATCTCGATAAGCTCAAACTCAAATCGGAGAAATATGTCTTCATAGGATACCCAAAGGAGAGAGTTGGGTACACCTTCTATCACAGATCCAAAGGCAAGACATTCGTTGCTAAGAATGGATCCTTTCTGGAGAAGGAGTTTCTCTCGAAAGAAGTGAGTGGGAGGAAAGTAGAAAACTTGATAAGGTAATTGTACCTTCTCCCTTATTGGAAAGTAGTTCATCACAAAAATCTGTTCTTGTGACTACTACACCAATTAGTGAGGAAGCTAATGATGATGATCATGTAACTTCAGATCAAGTCACTATCGAATCTCGTAGGTAAACCAGAGTGAGATCCGCACCAGTGTGGTATGGTAATCCTGTTCTGGAAGTCATGTTACTAGACCATGACGAACTTGCGAACTATGAGGAAGCGATGATGAGCCCAGATTCCGCGAAATGGTTTGAGGCCATGAAATCTGAGATATGATCCATGTATGAGAAGTGTAGACTTTGGTTGACTTGCCCGATGATCGGCAAGCCATAGATAGTAAATGGATCTTCAAGAGGAAGACGGACACGGATAGTAGTGTTACTATCTACAAAGCTAGAATTGTCGCAAAAGGTTTTCGACAAGTTCAAGGTGTTGACTACGATGAGAGTTTCTCACTCGTATCGATGCTTAAGTCTGTCCAAATCATGTTAGCAATTGCCGCAATTTTATGAATCTGGCAAATGGATAAACAAAACTGCATTCCTTAATGGATTTAAAGAAGAGTTGTATATGATACAACCAGAAGGTTTTGTCAATCCTAAAGGTGCTAACAAAATATGCAAGCTCCAGCAATCGATCTATGGACTGGTGCAAGCATCTCGGAGTTGGAATATACGCTTTGATAAGTTGATCGAAGCATATAGTTTTATACAGACTTGCGGTGAAGCCTGTATTTACAATAAAGTGAGTGAGAGCACTACAGCATTTCTGATAAGTATATGTGAATGACATATTGTTGATCGGAAATAATGTAGAATTATTCTGTAAAGCATAAAGGAGTGTTTGAAAGGAGTTTTTCAAAAAAAGACTTCGGTGAAGCTGCTTACATATTGAGCTTCAAAATCTATAGAGATTGATCAAGACGCTTGATAAGTTTTTTCAATGAGTACATACCTTGACAAGATTGTGAAGTAGTTCAAAATGGAGCAGTCAAAGAAAGAGTTCTTGCCTGTATTACAAGGTGTGAAGTTGAGTAAGACTCAAAGCCCGACCACGGCAGAAGATAGAAAGAGAATGAAAGTCATTCCCTATGCCTTGGCCATAGGTTCTATAAAGTATGTCATGCTGTATACCAGATCTATTGTATACCCTGCATTGATTTGGCAAGGGAGTACAATAGTGATCTAGGAGTAGATCACTAGACAGCGGTCAGAATTATCCTTAGTGAAATAAGGATATGTTTCTCGATTATGGACGTGACAAAAAGGTTCGTCGTAAAGGGTTACGCCAATGCAAGTTTTTGACACTGGTCCAGATGAATCTAAAGTCTCAATCTGGATACATATTGAAAGTGGGAGCAATTAGCTGGAGTAGCTCCGTGTAGAGCATTGTAGACATAGAACTTGCAAAATACTTACGAATCTGAATGTGACAGACCCGTTGACTAAAAATTATCTCACAAGCAAAACATGATCACACCTTAGTATTCTTTGGGTGTTAATCACATAGATATGTGAACTAGATTACTGACTCTAGTAAACCCTTTGAGTGTTGGTCACATGACGATGTGAACTATGGGTGTTAATCACATGGTGATGTGAACTATTGCTGTTAAATCACACGGCGATGTGAACTAGATTATTGACTCTAGTGCAAGTGGGAGACTGAAGGAAATATGCCCTAGAGGCAATAATAAAGTTATTATTTATTTCCTTATATCATGATAAATGTTTATTATTCATGCTAGAATTGTATTAACCGGAAACATAATACATGTGTGAATACATAGACAAACAAAGTGTCACTAGTATGCCTCTACTTGACTAGCTCATTAATCAAAGATGGTTATGTTTCCTAACCATGGACAAAAGAGTTGTTATTTGATTAACGAAGTCATATCATTAGTTGAATGATATGATTGACATGACCCATTCCATTAGCTTAGCACCCGATCGTTTAGTATGTTGCTATTCCTTTCTTCATGACTTATACATGTTCCTATGACTATGAGATTATGCAACTCCCGTTTGCCCGAGGAACACTTTGGGTGCTACCAAACGTCACAACGTAAATGGGTGATTATAAAGGAGCATTACAGGTGTCTCCAAAGGTAGATGTTGGGTTGGCGTATTTCGAGAATAGGATTTGTCACTCCGATTGTCGGAGAGGTATCTCTGGGCCCTCTCGGTAATGCACATTACACAAGCCTTGCAAGCATTGCAACTAATGAGTTAGTTGCGGGATGATGTATTACAGAACGAGTAAAGAGACTTGCCAGTAACGAGATTGAACTAGGTATTGGATACCGATGATCGAATCTCGGGCAAGTAACATACCGATGACAAAGGGAACAACGTATGTTGTTATGCGGTCTGACCGATAAAGATCTTCGTAGAATATGTAGGAGCCAATATGGGAATCCAGGTCCCGCTATTGGTTATTGACTGGAGACGTGTCTCGGTCATGTCTACATTGTTCTCGAACCGTAGGGTCCGCACGCTTAAGGTTTCGATGTCAGTTATATTATGAGTTTATGAGTTTTGATGTACCGAAGGAGTTCGGAGTCCCGGATGAGATCGGGGACATGACGAGGAGTCTCAAAATGGTTGAGACGTAAAGATCGATATATTGGACGACTATATTCGGACATCGGAAAGGTTCCGAGTGATACGGGTATTTTTCGGAGTACCGAGTAGTTACGGGAGAAGCAATGGGCCTTGATGGGCTTTAGTGGGAAGAGGAAAAAGGCTGCTGTGCCCCCCTCCCCTCTAGTCCGAATTGAACTAGGGAAAAGGGGGCCGGCCACCTTTCCTACTCCTCCACTTCCTTTTCCCTTCCTCCCCTCTTGATGGACTCCTACTAGGACTTGGAGTCCTAGTAGGACTCCCATCCTGGCCGCACCAATAGCCTTGGCCGGCCTCCTCCTCCTCCATCCTTTATATACTGAGGCAGGGGGCACCCCATAGACACACAAGTTGATCATTGAGATCGTTCCTTAGCCGTGTGCGGTGCCCCCTGCCACCATATTCCACCTCGATCATATCGTTGTAAAGCTTAGGCGAAGCCCTGCGTCGGTAGAACATCAAGATCGTCACCACGCCGTCGTGCTGACGGAACTCCTCCCCGAAGCTTTGCTGGATCGGAGCCCGGGGATCGTCATCGAGCTGTACATGTGCTAAGAACTCGGAGGTGCCGGAGTAACGGTGCTTGGATCGGTCGGATCGGGAAGAAGACGTACGACTACTTCCTCTACGTTGTGTCAAAAAATTTTCCAAAAATTTCCTACGCACACGCAAGATCATGGTGATGCATAGCAACGAGAGGGGAGAGTGTTGTCTACGTACCCACGCAGACCGACTGCGGAAGCGTTGACACAACGTAGAGGAAGTAGTCGTACGTCTTCTCGATCCGACCGATCCAAGCACCGTTACTCCGGCACCTCCGAGTTCTTAGCACACGTACAGCTCGATGACGCTCCCCGGGCTCCAATTCAGCAAAGCGTCGGGGAAGAGTTCCGTCAGCACGACGGCGTGGTGACGATCTTGATGTTCTACCGACGCAGGGCTTCGACTAAACACTACAACGATATGATCGAGGTGGAATATGGTGGCAGGGAGCACCGCACACGGCTAAGAAACGATCACGTGGATCAATTTGTGTGTCTATGGTGCCCCCCTGCCTTCGTATATAAAAGATCCAAGGGGAGGGGTTCGGCCGGCCGTATGGAGGCGCAGGAGGAGTCATTTTGAATGATACAGCCACGTTCATAACGAAACATGCTAATTTACCATCCGACAGCAGGACAGAGGAATCCGGTCCAGTCGAGAGATAGAGAGTGCGCCAAGTGGAAGTGGCCCGCGTCCAGTGGAAAGGGATAGCGAGCGAAGGGAAGCCATGAATGCCACGCAGCCTCCACACTGCCCTCACCTCCTCCACTCCACTAGGCAGCAAAGGAAAAGTGCGATGCTTCCAGCACCAACGGTCCAACCACCGACTCTTATCCCCTCGACTCTTCCTCTGCATCACCACCCCTCCTCCCACGGTGCTTTCCCGCGTGCATTTCATCGCTCTCGATCAGTAGTTCTTGGCAGATTGTGCGTCGATCAGCCGTTGCCTCCACGGGCTAGGCCGTAAACAAGAACCCGGGAGAGAGCTGCAGCAATGGCACTGCAGATGCAGGCCCCGTCGCTGACGCGCGCGCCGGCGGGGAGCCCCGCGCGGCTCCGGTCGGCGTTCTGCGCGCCGCCGCTGCTTGTGCGGGTCCGGCTGCCAGCGCCGTGCAGGGCGACGTCCGCGGCGGCGGCGCGGATCACGATGCGGTTCGGCCGCGTTGAGACGAAGCAGGCCTACATCTGCCGGGACTGCGGGTGGGTGAGCCTGCCCGCGCGTTGCTACGGCGAAGTTGACTGCTCCTGATGCGCTCTGCACTTTTGCGAATGTTGTAGGTACATATACAAGGACAAGACTCCGTTTGAGAAGCTGTCCGATGACTACTACTGCCCTGGTGAGAACATTTTGTGTAACCACACTTTACCGGATGTCAGGGCTTTTTCTGATTCACAGGATTATTAAAACGCTGGAATATAGAAGAAGAAAAAAGGCATGATTGCACTATGATGTCCTCTTGAATCCTATAGAATCTGAAAATTACAGGAATTTGAATGGAAGAGTGCTAGCATAGCAAAAACAAAGGAGTTCTTCCAAGAGGCTTGAGGGGATGAAAATTTTCCTTCGAAACATAATACAAATGAATTCTAAGGAATTATTTCGTAAGGATTCCAATTATATGAATCAGAAAAAAAATCCTGTGAATCCAAATCATCCATCCAAAATACCTATGAATCAAAGGAGCCGTTAGGCACATAAATTCCATGAGTGTTTCATTGCACCCATGGTAGACTCTTACCCCCCTTGCCATTGCATTTGCCACGAGGGTGGCTGCTAATTTAGCCATCACAAAAATTGTGGCACAAAAGTGAGGTAGAGTGTGGAAAGCAAGCTAACCCGTTGCCCTTGTTAATCCTCATTTTCTCGCTCTTACATGGTTTGTTGACACATTTTCAGCCAGCCCCTGTTTTTTAGCCATGTACTCTATAGCTGCGTTAATTAATTTGGATCAAAGGCAGTACTGATTTTTTGCGAAGAAATTTTAAATATAGTCAACCTGTGATGCTGGGGTTCTAACTTAGCTACTTGGACAACTGTCTTAAATGTTGCCCAGAGCAGAAATTGAATACTCTTTTCTTCACCTTTTGCCTTTCTTTTATATGTACATGTTGCATGTTAATATTTACGAAAATACCGTTGAATGATTGTTCTACAGTTCTTGGCATAAAAAGAAGTTGTCATTCATTTTCATATTCCAACCACTCAACTCCATTGTTGATGCAGTCTGTGCCGCTCCTAAGAGAAGATTCAGGCCCTACGAACCACCAGTGGCCAAGAACGCTAACGCCACTGATGCCCGGAAGGCGAGGAAGGAGCAGCTCAAAAAGGACGAGACCATGGGGTAAGTAGTTGAACCCTACAAGAAGAAAAGCAAAATAATCAATTAGCTTGACTTCTCCTTCATACGCGTCGATTCAGCATTGTGATGTTAGCTACAAAGAGTGGAAACTGATTGATGACGAACTTTGGAAAATTATTTTGCTCTCTTGCAGGAAAGCTTTGCCCATTGGTATCGCGGTCGGGATCGTTGCATTGGCGGCCCTGTTCTTCTACCTGAACAGTGTCTACTAGACGAAGACAAAAAAGAAAGAAAGTAAAAAAGGGAATGCTTCGCTGGATTAAAAAAAAAGGGAATGCTTCATGTGATGGAAAGAACTAAGACTGTTTTGGCGGTTCTTTTTGCCTCTGTATACGTGGGTGGTCATATAGAGTACGTTTGGTTGGTTCAAAACTAGACATACTAAAATCTTGGATGGCATGGCATACTATAATATTTTGACTTCTGTTCGGTTGTTCATTGTGAAAAGTGTCTGAAGGTTAGATGGCTTTAGGCTCCAATATATTAATTCATGGATACATGTTAGTTGCCCATTTCTGAGGTGATGATATAGCAGTTTAGTCCCACATGGGAAAGTGGAGAAAAGTTTGCACAAACACCTTCCACATACCATTGTAGTTTGAGAAGAGAGTGGTACGAATAATCCGCCAATTGCCTGATAAGTACTCCCTCTATAAGTAAATATAAAAGCGTTTAGATCCTCATTTTAGTGATCTCGCTCTGATATTTCTTTACGGAGGGAGTACTTGTGAAAGCGAAATCACGGTCTTAACTTTCAACCCATTGTGCAATGAGACATTACTAACTATAGGCATCTTTTTTTTTTGAAACGGAGGCAAAAGCTTTGCCTCATTCATTAAATAAGAGAGAATAGAGTTAGTTACAAACGACCCGAGTACACGGCATGCGGATTACTCGCGCAATAACAAAGACCCTAGTTTTTTTGCACCGGCGGTGATCCATAGGTTAGCCTCGGTGGCGATGGAGGAAAGCATCACTGTCGGAGGGGCACACTTATGCCTGAAAACTCGCGCGTGATAGCCGTCTTGTCTGTGCGGATAGCTGTCGCGCGTGATAGCCGTCTTATGCCAAATTGTCCATGAAACAAGCATGGTGAGTGATGCCTTGGCTTGTCTGTGCGGATAGCCGTCGTCGCAAGTACTTGCCCACCAAGATTGGACCAAGTCGAACAAGGGCCAAGTGGAAATGATGAAATCAGGGACGTGGTACTTGTCAATGACCAAGGACCAAAGCCTTCTAGAGAAGCGGCATTTGAAGAATAGGTGATTCCCACTCTCATGTCCCTGTTGCGAAGGGGGCAAAGATCACAATTTGGCCACCCACGCTTTGCCAGTCTATCCGCGGTCCAAATCCTGTCTTGGAGAGCCAACCAAGCAAAGAACTTGAATTTTGGGGGAGCCCAAACTTCCCAAACCATCTTGTCCATGGGGGAGACAACCAATCCTAAAAATTGTGCCTTATATGCGGAGGCCGCCGAGTAATGCCCCGAGACCGAGTGCTTCCAAAGGATGTCATCCTCGAAGAGTTCGTCAGGATGGACCTCATGAAGGAGCATCCAAAGTGTGAAGAATTGCGTGACATGCTCAGCAGAGATAGAGGTGGATGGATTGATCTTGAGGATCCATGCATTGTGCTTGAGGGCCTCCCGCACCTTCTAATTCTTACGCATGGAAGCTTCATGGATGAGCGGGGCAATATCTTTAGGCTTGCGCCCAAGGAGCCAAGGGGAGTCCCAGAAGGGGGTCTCCGCGCCGTTACCAACAGAGATGGTAGTGGAAGCATAGAAAAAGTTAAGTTCCTCCTCGTCACAAGCGTTTCCCAATCCGACCCACATCTTGGTAGGCTCCTTCCATTCATACCAAGGCCACCGTAGCCGGAGGGCGCATGTAAATTTGTTGGTGTTGAGGAGCCCAAGTCCCCCATATTCGAGTGGCCGGCAAACAGTCTCCCAGTTTACTTTGCATTTTGCCCCTGTCATTTTGTCTGTTCCAGACCATAGAAAGGCTCTCTCAAGTTTGTTGACGGTGTGTAGGATGGACGGCGGGATGACTAACGGAGTAGTGGGGTAGACTAGTTGGGAGGTGATCATAGACTTGCCAAGAGTCGTGCGCCCGATGGTGGTGATATTCCGACCCTCGTATGTTGTTAGCTTGCTCGCCACTTTGTCCACAAGGAATTGCAGGTCCACCAATGATACGTCTCCGTCGTATCTATAATTTTTGATTGTTCCATGCCAATATTATTCAACTTTCATATACTTTTTGGCAACTTTTTATATTATTTTTGGGACTAACATATTGATCCAGTGCCCAGTGCCAGTTCCTGTCTGTTGCATGTTTTTGGTTTCGCAGAATATCCATATCAAACGGAGTCCAAACGGGATAACAACAGAAAGAGCTTATTTTTGGAAAATATGGAAAATTTGAAAGGAAAATCAACGCGAACCAGTGTCCGAGGTGGTCACTAGGCAGGGGGCGCGCGCCCCCCTAGGGTGCGCCCCTACCCTCGTGAGCCCACCGTAAGGCGGTTGACGCTCTTCTTTTGCCGCAAGAAAGCTAATATTCGGAAAAAATCACGGCGAAGGTTTCAGGCCAATCGGAGTTTCGGATCTCCATATATATACGAAACGGTGAAACAGAGCCAAAAAAGAATGCAGAACCAGAGAGAAACAGAGAGATAGATCCAATCTCGGAGGGGCTCTCGCCCCTCCCATGCCCTGGATGCCAAGGACCAGAGGGGAAACCCTTCTCCCATCTAGGGAGGAGGTCAAGGAAGTGTTGGGGATCGTAAGAAATTTAAAATTTTCTACACATCACCAAGATCAATCTATGGAGTAATCTAGCAACGAGGGAAGGGGAGTGCATCTACATACCCTTGTAGATCGCTAAGCGGAAGCGTTACAAGAACGCGGATAAAGGAGTCGTACCCGTAGCGATTCAGATCGCGGTTGATTCCGATCTAAGCGCCGAACAACGGCGCCTCCGCGTTCAACACACGTGCAACCCGGTGACGTCTCCTACGCCTTGATCCAGCAAGGGGAGAAGGAGAGGTTGGGGAAGACTCCGTCTAGCAGCACCACGACGGCGTGGTGGTAGTGGAGGAGCGCGAGACTCTAGCAGGGCTTCGCCAAGCACCACGAGAGATGAGGAGGGAGAGGGGTAGGGCTGCGCCAACAGGGGAAGAACTTCGTGTGTTGGGCTGCCCCTTTGCCTTCACTATATATAGGGGGAGAGGGAGGGCTGCGCCCCCACCTAGGGTTTATACCCTAGGGGTGGCGGCAGCCCCAATCCCCATCTGGGGTGGCGGCCAAGTGGGGGGGGGAGAGGGAGGCGCACCAGGCATGGGCCTTAGGGCCCATCTGCCCTTAGGGATTGCCCCCTCTTCTCTCTAGGCGCATGGGCCTCGGTGGGGAGGCGCCCCAACCCACCTAGGGGCTGGTCCCTTCTCACACTTGGCCCATGTATGCCTCCGGGTCCCGTGCCCCCCCCCCCCCGATGGACCCCCGGACCCCTCCGGTGGTCCCGGTACACTACCGGTGATGCCCGGAACACTTCCAGTGGCCAAAACCATACTTCCTATATACAAATCTTTACCTTCGGACCATTTCGGAACTCCACGTGACGTCCGGGATCTCATCCGGGACTCCGAACAACATTTGGTAACCGCGTACATACTTTCCCTATAACCCTAGCGTCGTCGAACCTTAAGTGTGTAGACCCTACGGGTTCGGGAGTCATGCAGACATGGCCGAGACAACTCTCCGGTCAATAACCAACAACGGGATATGGATACCCATGTTGATTCCCACATGCTCCACGATGATCTCATCGGATGAACCACGATGTCAAGGATTCAATCAATCCCGTATACAATTCCCTTTGTCTATCGGTACGATACTTGCCCGAGATTCGATCGTCGGTATCCCGATACCTTGTTCAATCTCGTTACCGGCAAGTCTCTTTACTCGTTCCGTAACACATCATCCCGTGATCAACTCCTTGGTCACATTGTGCACATTATGATGATGTCCTACCGAGTGGGCCCAGAGATACCTCTCCGTTTACACGGAGTGACAAATCCCAGTCTCGATTCATGCCAACCCAACAGACACTTTCAGAGATACCCGTAGTGCACCTTTATAGCCACCCAGTTACGTTGTGACGTTTGGCACACCCAAAGCACTCCTACGGTATCCGGGAGTTGCACAATCTCATGGTCTAAGGAAATGATACTTGACATTAGAAAAGCTTTAGCATACGAACTACACGATCTTGTGCTAGGCTTAGGATTGGGTCTTGTCCATCACATCATTCTCCTAATGATGTGATCCCGTTATCAACGACATCCAATGTCCATGGTTAGGAAACCGTAACCATCTATTGATCAACGATCTAGTCAACTAGAGGCTTACTAGGGACATGATGTTATCTATGTATCCACACATGTATCTGAGTTTCCTATCAATACAATTCTAGCATGGATAATAAACGATTATCATGAACAATGAAATATAATAATAACTAATTTATTATTGCCTCTAGGGCATATTTCCAACAGTCTCCCACTTGCACTAGAGTCAATAATCTAGTTCACATCGCCATGTGATTAACACTTACAGGTCACATCGCCATGTGACCAACATCCAAAGAGTTTACTAGACTCAGTAATCTAGTTCACATCACTATGTGATTAACACTCAATGAGTTCTGGGTTTGATCATGTTATGCTTGTGAGAGAGGTTGTAGTCAACGGGTCTGCAATATTCAGATCCCTATGTATTTCGTAAAACTTTATGTCATATCATAGATGCTGCTACCACGTTCCACTTGGAGCTATTCCAAATTGTTGCTCCATTATACGTATCCGGTATCTCTACTCAGAGCTATTCGGATAGGTGTTAAGCTTGCATCGACGTAACTCTTTACGTCGAACTCTTTATCACCTCCATAACCGAGAAACATTTCCTTATTCCTCTAAGGATGATTTTGACCGCTATCTGGTGATCCACTCCTAGATCACCTTTGTACCCTCTTGCCAGACATGTGGCAAGGCACACATCAGGTGCGGTACTCAGCATGGCATACCGTATAGAGCCTATGACAAAAGCATAGGGGACGACCTTCGTCCTTCCTCTTTCTTCTGCCGTGGTCAAGCTTTGAGTCTTACTCAACTTCACACCTTACAACTCAGGTAAGAACCCCTTCTTTGACTAATCTATTTTGAACTCCTTCAAAAACATGTCAAGGTGTGCATTCTTTGAAAGTATCATCAGGCGTCTTGATCTATTTCTATAGATCTTGATGCCCAATATGTAAGCAGCTTTATCCAGGTCTTCCTTTGAAAATCACTCTTCAAACAACCGTTTATGCTTTCCATAAATTCTACATTATTTCGAATCAACAATATGTCATCCACATATACTTATCAGAAATGTTGTAGTGCTCCCACTCACTTTCTTGTAAATACAAGTTTCTAGCAAATATTGTATAAACCTAAAAGCTTTGATCACTCCATCAAAGCATATATTCCGACTCCGAGATGCTTGCTCTAGTCCATAGAAGGATTGTTGGAGCCAGCATACCTTTTAGCATCCTTAGGATCGACAAAACCTTTTATTGTATCACATACAACTTTTTCTTATGAAAACTGGTAAGAAAACTTGTTTTGACATCCATTTGTCAGATTTCCTAATCGAAAAATACAACTAATGCTAACATGATTCCGGCGGACTTAAGCATCGCTACGGGTGAGAAATTCTCATCGTAGTCAACTCCTTGAACTTGTGAAAAGACTCTTTCCCACAAGTCGAGCTTCATAGACGGTAACATTACCGCCCACGTCCGTCTTCTTCTTAAAGATCCATTTATCTCAATGGCTCGCCGATCATCGGGCAAGTCCACCAAAGTCCATACTTTATTCTGATACATGGATTCTATCTCGGATTTCATGGCTTCTAACCATTTGTCGGAATACGGGTCCACCATCGCTTCTCCATAGCTCGTAGGTTCATTGTTGTCTAACAACATGATATCTAAGACAGGATTACCGTACCACTCAGGAGTAGTACATATCCTTGTCGACCTACGAGGTTCGATAGCAACTTGATCCGAAGCTTCATGATCACTACCATTAACTTCCTATTCAACAGATGTAGGCGCCACAGAAAACATCTTTCTGTGTTGCATCACTCTCTGGTTGAAGTAAAGGTTCGACAACCTCATCAAGTTCTATCTTCCTCCCACTCAATTCTTTCGAGAGAAACTCCTTCTCGAGAAAGGACTCGTTCTTAGCGACAAACAATTTTCCCTCGGATCTGAGATAGAAGGTATACCCAACTGTCACCTTTGGGTATCCTATGAAGATGTGTTTGTCCGCTTTTGGGTTCGAGCTTTTCTGGCTGAAGTCTTAAGCATCGCAACCCCAAACATTAAGAAACGACAACTTTGGTTTCTTCCTAAACCAATGTTCACACGACGTTGTCTCAACGGACTTAGATGGTGTCCTATCTAAAGTGAATGCAGCTGTCTCTAATGCATAACCTCAAAATAATAGCGGTAGATCGGTAAGAGACATCATAGATCGCACCATATCTCATAAGGTTCGATTATGACGTCCGGACACACCATTACTCTGTGGTGTTCCAGGTGGCTTCAACTGCGAAACTATTCCACAATGTCTTAAGTGATTGCCAAACTCATAACTCAGAAATTCTCATCAATCAAATCGTAGGAATTTGATCTTCTTGTTATGATGGTTCTTAACTTCACACTGAAACCGCTTGAACTTTTCAAATGTTTCAAACATGTGCTTCATTAAGTAAATATACCTATATCTACTCAAATCGTCATTGAAGATGAGAAAATAGCGATATCCACCGCACGCTTCAATTCTCATTGGATCACATGCATCAGCATGTATGATTTCCAACAAGTCACTTGCCCGTTTCATTGTACCTGAAAACGGGGTCTTAGTCATTCTGCCCATGAGGCATGGCTCGCATGTGTCAAGCGATTCAAAATCAAGTGACTCCAAACATCCATCGACACGGAGTTTCTTCATGCATCTTATGCCAATATGACCTAAGCGGCAGTTCCACAAGAAAGTGGTACTATCATTATTAACTCTACATCTTTTGGCGTGAACATGTGTATTACCACGACCGAGATTCAATGAACCGTTCACATAGGGTGCATGACCATGAAAGGTATTATTCATGTAAAACAGAATAACCAGTATTCTCTAACTTAAATGAATAACCGTATTGCAATGAACATGATCTAATCATATTCATGCTCAACGTAGACACCTGATAACATTTATCTAGGTTCAATACTAATCCTGAAGGCAGATGGAGCGTGCGATGGTGATCTCATCAACTTTGGAAACACTTCCAACACACATCGTCACCTCGCCCTTAGCCAGTCTCCGTTTAGTCCGTAGCTTTTGCTTCAAGTCACCGATAATAGCAACTGAACCAGTATCCAATACCCAGGTGCTACCATGAGTACTAGTGAGGTACACATTAATAACACGTATATACTTTGTTGAAGTTGCCAGCCTTCTTATCTACCATGCATTTGGGGTAATTCCGCTATCAGTGACCGTTCCCCTTACAATAGAAGCACTTAGTCTCGGGTTTGGGTTCAACCTTGGGTTCCTTCACTGGAGCGGCAACTGGTTTGCCATCCATGAAGTTTCCCTTCTAGCCCTTGCCCTTCTTGAAACGAGTGGTCTTGTTAAACCATCAACACTTGATGCTCCTTCTTGATTTCTACCTTTTGCGGTCTTAAGCACCACGAACAGCTCCGGGATCAACTCCATCCCTTGCATGTCATAGTTCATCACGAAGATCTAGTAGCTTAGTGATAGTGGCTAGAGAACTCTATCAATCACTATCTTATCTGGAAGTTTAACTCCCACTTGATTTAAGTGATTGTAGCACCCAGACATTCTGAGCACATGCTCACTAGCTGAGCTATTCTCCTCCATCTTGTTGGCAAAAGAACTTGTCAGAGGTCTCATACCTCTCAACACGGGCATGAGCCTGAAATCCCAATTTCAGCTCTTGGAACATTTCATATGTCTTATGGCGTTCAAAACGTCATTGGATTCCCGATTCTAAGCCGTAAAGTATGGTGCACTAAACTATCAAGTAGTCATCAGGATGTGTCTGTTAGGTGTTCACAACATCCACAGACGACGTAGTAGGGGTTTGCACATCGAGCGGTGCATCAAAGACTTAAGCCTTCTGTGTAGCAGTGAGGACACTCCTCGGACTATGGACCCAGTCCGCATCATTGCTTACAATATCTTTCAACTTGGTCTTTCTCTAGGAACATATTGAAACAGGGAGCTACAACGTGAGCTATTTATCTACAACATATTTGCAAAGACAATTTAGACTACGTTCATGATAATTAAGTTCATCTAATCAAATTATTTAATGAACTCCCACTCAGATAGACATCCCTCTAGTCATCTAAGTGAAACATGATCCGAGTCAACTAGGCCGTGTCCGATCATCACGTGAGACGGACTAGTCAACATCGGTGAACATCTTCATGTTGATCGTATCTTCTATAAGACTCATGCTCGACCTTTTGGTCTTCCGTGTTCTGAGGCCATGTCTGTACATGCTAGGCTCGTCAAGTCAACCTAAGTGTATTGCGTGTGTAAATCTGGCTTACACCCGCTGTATTCGAACGTTAGAATCTATCACACCCGATCATCACGTGGTGCTTCGAAACAACGAACCTTCGCAATGGTGCACAGTTAGGGGGAACACTTTCTTGAAATTATTACGAGGGATCATCTTATTTAAGCTACCGTTGTTCTAAGGAAATAAGATGTAAAACATGATAAACATCACATGTAATCAAATAGTGACATGATATGGCCAATATCATTTGCTCCTTTTGATCTCCGTCTTCGGGGCTCCATGATCATCGTTGTCACCGGCATGACACCATGATCTCCATCATCATGATCTCCATCATCATGATCTCCATCATTGTGTCTTCTTGAAGTTGTCTCATCATCTATTACTTCTACTACTATGTCTAACACTTTAGCAATAAAGTAAAGTAATTACATGACGTTTATGTTGACACGCAGGTCATAAATAAATTAAGACAACTCCTATGGCTCCTGCCGGTTGTCATACTCATCGACATGCAAGTCGTGATTCCTATTACAAGAACATGATCAATCTCATACATCACATATATCATTCATCACATCCTTTTGGCCATATCACATCACACGGCACATGCTGCAAAAACAAGTTAGACGTCCTCTAATTGTTGTTGCAAGTTTTTTACGTGGCTGCTATAGGTTTCTAGCAAGAACGTTTCTTACCTACGCCAAAATCACAACGTGATATACCAATTTCTATTTACCCTTCATAAGGACCCTTTTCATCGAATCCGATCCGACTAGAGTGGGAGAGACAGACACCCGCTAGCCACCTTATGGAACTAGTGCATGTCAGTCGGTGGAACCAGTCTCACGTAAGCGTACATGTAAGTTCGGTCGGGGCCGCTTCATCCCACGATGCCGCCGAATCAAGATAAGACTAGTAAAGGCAAGTAAATTGACAATATCGACACCCACAACTGCTTTGTGTTCTACTCGTGCATAGAAACTACGCATAGACCTAGCTCATGATGCCACTATTGGGGATCGTAGCAGAAATTTAAAATTTTCTACGCATCACCAAGATCAATCTATGGAGTAATCTAGCAACGAGGGAAGGGGAGTGCATCTACATACCCTTGTAGATCGCTAAGCGGAAGCATTACAAGAATGCGGATGAAGGAGTCGTACTCGTAGCGATTCAGATCGCGGTTGATTCCGATCTAAGCGCCGAACAACGGCACCTCCGCGTTCAACACACGTGCAGCCCGGTGACGTCTCCTACGCCTTGATCCAGCAAGAGGAGAAGGAGAGGTTGGGGAAGACTCCGTCCAGTAGCAGCACGACGGCGTGGTGGTAGTGGAGGAGCGCGGGACTCCAGCAGGGCTTCGCCAAGCACTACGAGAGACGAGGAGGGAGCGGGGTAGGGCTGCGCCAACAGGGGAAGAACTTCGTGTGTTGGGCTGCCCCTTTGCCTCCACTATATATAGGGGGAGAGGGAGGGCTGCGCCCCCACCTAGGGTTTCCACCCTAGGGGTGGCGGCAGCCCCAATCCTCATCTGGGGTGGTGGCCAAGTGGGGGGAGAGGGAGGCACACCAGGCATGGGCCTTAAGGCCCATCTGCCCTTAGGGTTTGCCCCCTCTTCTCTCTAGGCGCATGGGCCTTGGTGGGGAGGCGCTCCAGCCCACCTAGGGGCTGGTCCCTTCTCACACTTGGCCCATGTATGCCTCCGGGGCCCGTGGCCCCTCCCGATGGACCCCCGGACCCCTCCGGTGGTCCCGGTACACTACCGGTGATGCCCGGAACACTTTCGGTGGCCAAAACCATACTTCCTATATATAAATCTTTACCTCCGGACCATTCAGGAACTCCTCGTGATGTCCGGGATCTCATCCGGGACTCCGAACAACATTCGGTAACCATGTACATACTTTCCCTATAACCCTAGCGTCATCGAACCTTAAGTTTGTAGACCCTACGGGTTCGGGAGTCATGCAAACATGACCGAGACAACTCTCCGGTCAATAACCAATAGCGGGATTTGGATACCCATGTTGGTTCCCACATGCTCCACGATGATCTCATCGGATGAACCACGATGTCAAGGATTCAATCAATCCCGTATACAATTCCCTTTGTCTATCGGTACGATACTTGCCCAAGATTCGATCGTCGGTATCCCGATACCTTGTTCAATCTCATTACCGGCAAGTCTCTTTACTCGTTCCGTAACACATCATCCCGTGATCAACTCCTTGGTCACATTGTGCACATTATGATGATGTCCTACCGAGTGGGCCCAGAGATACCTCTCCGTTTACACGGAGTGACAAATCCCAGTCTCGATTCGTGCCAACCCAACAAACACTTTCAGAGATACCCGTAGTGCACCTTTATAGCCACCCAGTTACGTTGTGACGTTTGGCACACCCAAAGCACTCCTACGGTATCCGTGAGTTGCACAATCTCATGGTCTAAGGAAATGATACTTGACATTAGAAAAGCTTTAGCATACGAACTACACGATCTTGTGCTAGGATTAGGATTGGGTCTTTTCTATCACATCATTCTCCTAATGATGTGATCCTGTTATCAACGACATCCAATGTCCATGGTCAGGAAACCGTAACCATCTATTGATCAACGAGTTAGTCAACTAGAGGCTTACTATGGACATGGTGTTGTCTATGTATCCACACATGTATATGAGTTTCCTATCAATACAATTCTAGCATGGATAATAAACGATTATCATGAACAATGAAATATAATAATAACTAATTTATTATTGCCTCTAGGGCATATTTCCAACAGGAAGAAGAAGACGAAGGGGCCCCCTCTCCCCTTCTCTTCCGGTGGCGCCAGAACGCTGCCGTGGCCATCATCATCATCACCGCGATCTACACCAACACCTCCGCCATCTTCACCAACATCTCCATCACCTTCCCCCCTCTATCTACAGCGGTCCACTCTCCCGCAACCCGCTGTACCCTTTACTTGAACATGGTGCTTTATGCTTCATATTATTATCCAATGATGTGTTGCCATCCTATGATGTTTGAGTAGATTTTCGTTGTCCTATCGGTGGTTGATGAATTGCTATGATTGATTTAATTTTCTTGCGGTTATGTTGCTATCCTTTGGTGCCCATCATATGATTGCGCGTGTGGATCACACCCTAGGGTTAGTTGTATGTTGATAGGACTATGTATTGGAGGGCAAGAGTGACAGAAGCTTCAACCTAGCATAGAAATTGATGCATACGGGATTGAAGGGGGACCAATTTATCTTAATGCTATGGTTGGGTTTTACCTTAATGAACGTTAGTAGTTGCGGATGCTTGCTAATAGTTCCAATCATAAGTGCATAGAATTCCAGGTCAAGGATGACATGCTAGCAGTGGCCTCTCCCACATAATACTTGCTATCAGTCTAGTAAAGTAGTCAATTGCTTAGGGGCAATTTCACAACTCCTACCACCACTTTTCCACACTCTCTATATTTAATTTATTGTTTCTTTATCTAAACAGCCCCTATTTTTTATTTACGTACTCTTTATTATCTTGCAAACCTATCCAACAACACCTACAAAGTACTTCTAGTTTCATACTTGTTCTAGGTAAAGCGAACGTCAAGCGTGCGTAGAGTTGTATCGGTGGTCGATAGAACTTGAGGGAATATTTGTTCTACCTTTAGCTCCTCATTGGATTCGACACTCTTACTTATCGAAAACTGTTGCGATCCCCTATACTTGTGGGTTATCAACCAACTTCAGCTGCCATACAGAGAGGGGGAGCCCAAGGTACCGCAGAGGGAAAGAAGCTCTTGCTGCCGGCAGACTTTGGGTCAAACAACCCAGATCGAGGTGGTTGCAACGGATGGGCACCATCGAGCTCTTGAGGAAGTTGGTTCAGAGGCCCGTGACCTCACCAAAGCCTTTCAAGATGCATGCAAGATTTTCCACATCTCTTTTGATCGGGGCCAAGAAAACCACCATGTCGTCTGAATAAAGAGAGGTCCTCAACATTGCCCCCTTCCTCTGAGCTTGTGTAGGAGCCCCTTCCTCGTGGCCACATCTAGGATTCTTTGGAGCGGGTCAATGGCAATGACGAATAGGAGTGGGGAGATGGGGTCACCCTGCCGGAGGCCTTGGCCATGCTTAATTGGACCACCAGCAATACCATTGAGGATGATCCTCGAAGATGAAGAGCAAAGGAGGGCAGCGATCCAATCCTTGAATTTGGGAGGGAACCCTCGCTGTTGGAGAAGATCAAGCAAATACTCCCACTTAACGGTGTCGAAGGCCTTGCGAATATCAAGCTTGAATAGAAGGGACGGGGTCGTACACACGCCGCTGTGATAGCTAGTTGATCAGAGAAAGGGAAAACAGGTGCGCATCTAAAATGAAAAATTGCGTGGTAACGCCACGTAGCGGCACATCCGCAGCTGCTCATTGCCATTCTGAGATTAGTGCGACACTGTTTCGTATAAAAAGCAAGTCATTTTTTTAGGAAATACACAACAATACAAAAAGAAGGGGGTTCACAACAGCAGCCTTTTGTCAAGTGAGAGAGCAGAGAGGCGCACTGCAAGTGCGTATTGCCTGTCCAACTAAGGGTCTGTTCTGATCCTCTCCAAACTTCCAAAACTCCTCAAAATCAGCTTCCTGAAGCTAGTCTCTACTCCACATAGCGATTTGCCGACCGTTCTGCACCACGTAGCTTCTCCCAGCGATTTGGCCCGCTGGGAGGCTGCTGGCCTGTTCGGCTAGAGCTTGGGCCGGCTGGAACCAGCCCAGCTCAGGCCTGACGGGTAGCGGCGGGGATGCACCTTCGGGGTGGTCTTCTGGAAGGGAACCTACGAGGATGGCCCTGTATACGCCGGATCTGGCGGTGGACGGGAGCTCCGGCCAGCGGCTGACGGGATCCGGCCGTGGCGGCGGGGGCGGCGGCGGATGCAAGGTAGTCGCAGAGGGGATTGCTTGGCAGCGCAGTGATTCGAGGGAGAGGGGAACTGCTCGAGCATGTTGCTATGACCGTATCGAGTCGGGCTGGTGAACCGTTTTCTTTAGCGGTGGCATTTTCGTTGTAAATAGGGCGAACTTCTCTTTCTCGTTTTTAGAGCATCTCTAGTAGTACCTCTAAACCCCCAAATCCGTAAAAATAACTGTTTTTTACAGTTTGGACAGAAAAAAAGTGCGTAGACTAGACCCCTTTAACCCTTAAACCCTGAAAAAAAATCTAGAGGCCAACCCGGAAACACATCTCCAACCTGTAGAAGTGAGGGTTTGGGAGGAAAACATGGGTCGACCTGCAATCGTAGCAACGACGCGCGGGAGGGAAGTTTCATCCTCCCCAACCTCCGCGCCACCGCCCCTGCGCAGATCCGGCCGCCCGCCCGCCGCCGTCCCCGCCGTCCCGCCGACGCCTCATGCCTCGGCCGTGTCCATCCCCGGCCCCGGACGGCCATGCCTCCTCCTCTCCGCGCGGATCGCCGCCTCTGCCCGCCCTCCGCCCCGCCGCGGTCTTCCCCGGCCCCAGCCGTCGCGCGTCCTCCCCGTCGCGTCCTCCCCAACCCGCCTCGGCCGTGCCCCCCGCCACGCTCGGCCTCCGCCCCGCCGCGTCCTCCCCAACCCACCTCTGTCGCGCCCCCTGCCCGCCTCGGCCTCCGCCCCGCCGTCCTCGCCCAGCGGCGCCGTCCACGCCACGCCTCGGCCGCACCGCCGCCTCGGCCTCTGCTCCACCTCGACCGCGCAACCGCCTCGGATTATACCGACGAGTATCTTCGCATTGGACAAGATACAACCACAGAGTCCGTCCGTAGTTTTGCAAAGTTGGTTATCAAGTTGTATGGTGAGAAGTATCTTCGAGCACCAAACTAGGAAGATACAAAGAGACTGATGGAAATCAATGAAAAAAGGGGTTGGCCGGGGATGCTAGGTAGTCTTGATTGCATGCATTGGACATGGAAAATTTGCCAAAGGCATGGCACGACATGTATTGCGGTAAAAGCCGTGATGCTACCATTGTGCTTGAGGCCGTGGCATCGGAGGACACATGGATTTGGCATGCATATTTTGGGTTGCCCGGAACACTCAATGATATCAATGTGCTCAATAAATCTCCTTTGTTTAAAAGATTAATCAAAGGGGATGCTCCAACTTGCAACTACAAAGTCATGGACAATGAGTACTCAATGGGATACTATCTCACTGATGGCATTTATCCCGAATGGGCAACTCTTGTGAAGTCCATCAAGGAGAAAAATGGGGTGCCCTTAACCAACAAGAGGCTCATTTCACCAAGGCACAAGAGGCAGCCCGCAAGGATATTGAGAGAGATTTTGGTGTTTTGCAAGCAAGGTTTGCTATAGTGCGGGGTCCAGCTCGGTTTTGGGACAAGAAAACCTTGGTGAACATCATGAAATGTTGTGTGATTCTACACAACATGATCCTAGAGGATGAGAGAGGGTTAAACTTGCCTTGTTTCTATGACAATGTTGGTACACGTGTGCAACCGGAAAGAAACCCTTGTCGCATACAATCTTTTCTTCAAGCACATCATGAGACTGAGGATGCAACCACTCATGGTCGGCTCCGTGATGATCTAGTAGAGCACCCGTGGCAGTTGGATGGGCGGCGCCATGGCGCATGATCTACATATGTTTTACTTTTCTATGTCTTATTTGATTCAAACAATTGTTGTTGTAATTTGCTCCAACATTATTTTACGTGCTTGAATGTACTATTCGGTGTTGTAATAATAACTAGAATGATTATTGTTTTATGTCAAATGTGATGAAATTTGTGATATGTGAAATGATGAAATGTGATGAAAGTTGTGATATGTCATATGATAGTTTTAAAGGTTGTTGGATTTGAGGGTTCTAGTCTTTGCCCCAGTTTTCAACCCTTAAAAGTGCATAAAAGTGCCAATTCTCGACCCTTAAAAGTGCTACAAGGATTTGAGGATTTGAGGGTTCTACTAGTGATGCTCTTACACACGAGAAGGGCTTAGCTTCTCGAATACAACTTCTAGGAGCTCAAACATTCGGCACGGCTTCTGTCGAGAAATTTGAAGAGTTAGAAGCTGGAGGAGTTCAGAACAGGCCCTAAAGACTTGCTTTTAATTTTTCTCATATCATTTTCAATGACTCATAGAACCAATATTCCATGTTAATACTTTCTATATATTTGAACTCATGTTGCAAAAGACCTTAAAAACAAGAACAATTTTTGACACATTTTAAATGGGTTTAAAATTCATGAAACATATTTCACATATTTCACTATTTTGAAATCTTTTGAATAAAATGATTTTAATCAGTTTCACAAGTTGTCATTTCAGTTTCGTTTTTCTTCTTTCAATTTCAACAACTACATTTCACTTGCACTAGCTTATTTCACAAAAATCACATGTATTTCAATTGCACATTTTTAAAATAACATATTTCACCATTTGAAATAAATGGTTACACATTTCAAAATAATCAATTTCACATGTTGACATTACATTTCACTTTTCACTGGCTTGTTTTATAAAAAATCATATGTATTTCAATTGCAATTTTTTGTGAAAACATATTTCACTCTTTTGAAATAAACTGTTACACATATTTTGAAAATCAATTTCACATGTTGACATTACATTTCACTTTCAGGTGACTTGTTTCACAAAAATCACATCTATTTCAATTGCAAATTTTTGAATAACATATTTTACTCTTTTGAAATAAACGGTTACACATTTCCAAATACCAGTTTCCCAAAGTGACATTTTAGAATAACATATTTCACTTTTTTCGAACTAGTCAAAATGTATTCAAGATTGATCTTGTTCTAAAGGTCTTTGCGCTAGAAATTAAAATATATATGAAGTTTTAAAAACAACTTTATAGTTTAGAAGATATGAGTGATTTAATTTGTTTAATAAAAGAAAATCTATGGATTTGTTTGGGAGAGAGAGAAAAGTGATGTCGCATGCATACTATACTGACAGGAAATAGTATTATGGGACCCATCAAACTGACACACCAAGAATACCAGAAAGTGAGAAAACAATACAACGAATATACATATGTGTGGGCCATAGCTAGCACGAATCACAGAAAAAACAAGTGGTGTGAGATGTACCGGCAGGTATCGTTAATGCGCAAAATGACTTTATGGGCGTGCATAGCTGATCATTGCTAAAGTTAGATCAAGGTTCTTCTAGGCCAAGGAGCAGGGGAAGCAAAAATATCACGTGGTCAAATGGGAACATATCTGTTCCCCAAAAGAGGTTTGGGGTCTCGGAGTTATTAATACTAAAGTCATGAACTAGTGTCTCATGGCCAAGTGGGCACGGAAAATCCTTACGGGACGAGGTGGTTCTGCATGTTCGTCTTTTCCAACAAATACCTAATTGAGCGAGGAACGGAGTTTCGTCCTAACGTTAAGTTGTCTCAATTTTCTAAAGATGTTAGGAACGTGTGTCACCTCCTGCAGTTGGCCACTAAGTTTGTGATTCGTACTGGCAAATCGGCCTCCTTCTGGCTCGATGTTTGGTGTGGTGATCAATCGCTTTGCGACATGTTCTTGGCCCTATTCGCAATTCCTGGCAAACCTAATGCCAAGGTGGCAGATGTTTGGATCAATGAGAGGTGGCAACTAGGATTCAGGCGATTTCTAGGGCTAATGGAGATAAATGATGGGAGGAGCTCCAATCTAAGCTTCAAGAAGTTCATCCTACTAGGGGGAGAGATGAGGTATCGTGGAAGCTTGAAGCCTCAGGATGCTTTTCTACATGATCTTTGTATAAAATATCTTCAAAGCTACAAATCCGTGTGACCTTAGTGGGCTACGGAAGGCTAGGTTGCCTGCTAAAATTAAGATCTTTTTGCGGCAAGTAGCACGCAATTGCATTACCAGTGGTGATCAAGTTCCAAAGAGGAACGACCCGAGTGATGGCAATTGTGTGTGGTGTGGTGAGGTCGAGAACCGTGACCATCTTTTGTTTATATGTATTGTGGCATGATTCATGTGGAGTTCCATACAAGAGATAACCAGGGGGTCTTAGAACCCAAGTGGGTTCTCAGAGGTGCTTAGGTTGATTCAGGGTACGACCGGGAGTGATCGTCGCTTGGCATGCGTGGGTTTTGAGGCCCTGTCATGGGCGTTATGGATGACGTGTAACAAAGATTGATAGAGGGGATCTTCTTCCGCCACCCGGCTGACCTCTTTTACAAAATAGTATCTTTCTTGTAGTTGTGGAAGCTCCTGGCCATGCGAAAGGACAAAATAAGTGTGGAGCTGCTCGTGCTAAGGGTACGGAAAAAGTGCACTGAGCTGTGACGTGGAGGATAGGGGATTTCTATGGCCAGATGCCACCCATCTTTCGTCTCCTTATGGGCATTGTGATAGTTTGTAGGCCTATGACCGACGCTGTGTAGTTGATATCAGCCTTTGGGCTTGTATCTGTATTGTTTTTTCTCTCCCGCATACTTTAGTACCCCACGACCGCTGATGCCGGAACTTCACTTTGTAGGGCCTCATCATTAAGGTCGGGCAAGCGCCTCCTCTCTAAAATCACAGATCATTGCAATTCCATAAGCTTCAGGTACAAAGAAGGATCACCCACAAAAAAAGTATGAAGAGGGATTAGCAGATCATCGTGCAAACATGTCTACCTACTTATCTACCAACACATGATCTTCTATTCATCTGGTCATCAATCATGATGAAATTGAAGAACAAATTGGACTCATTTCTTAACCGTGTTGGGAGCAAGATTCACCTTCTCATCATTCCATTACACTCATTCGCATGAACCGATGCATGTGCGGGCAACACTATTGCAGGATACTCTTTTGGTAATCTTAGATTAGAGATGTGTAATGGGTTGTCAGTCACCCAGTGATGGAATCGGGGTTGAAATAGACCCTGGGCCAAAATTTGGCGCTTCTAACTAACCCCAAAAATCACCTCATGTGAAAGCATAAATTGTTTTTACCTTGATTGTGTAATGTACTCGATGTTTATCAATCCAACAAAGTGATAGAACACGACGAATACTGCAAACAATAATATGGATACAAAATAGTAATAAAATAATGGTTTGGTTTTTTTATTACGGGCACCTATAGAAGTGTATACTTATTTTCTATTTCTATAAAATAAAATGAAATTGTAACAAAATACATTAGTTTAAGTTCAGTTCAATACATACATTTGTCAGGACTTGAGCTAACTTACTAACTACCCAACCTAGTCCGAGAGAAACAAGAGCACGGGAGCAGATGATAATCGAGTTCGACTAGGTGTTCCATGATGGCGCAATAGAGGTGGCTCAGGCGGTGGCCGACAGAACGAGCCTGTGGTAGGAGCCCGATGTCTCAGGTGAAGGCTGGAGGAGAAGTACACTCGCACCTTCTCGACTGCCAAGGGTTGAACCTTGTGTGGCAGTGGCTTTCTACCTCTGGTCACTCCGAGGGCATTCTCTTGGTGGTCAAGGAGGACACCTTCAAGGGTCATGACATGAACCGCGGGGAGGTTTTTGTAAGCATGCGCCTCAAGCATAGACGATCAAAACTCATCTAGGAGGCGATTATTGTTTATGCCCCGCAGACCATCATCTTTTTATCCTGGCCGAGCTGAAGGCCAAGGTTGAGCGGTGCCTAGTAGGAAAAAAGCTTGACCAATGTGGACCTTTCGAGGATATGGTTTGTTCAATGACTGCATCACGGATAGCCCTTAGAGAGATCATGTGAGTGGGTGCACATTACACGTGGACTAATAACCAAGTGGACCCAATATGGAGTGTGCTAGAGCGGTTTCTAGTGTTGGTCGAGTCGGAGGTTACCTTCTCACTCTGTACTTTACGGGTGGTCACTCGGAATGGCTCTGGCCTCCCCCTTCTCTTCTCCTCATGGGAGGGCCCGCCAACTAGGTCAAACCCTTCACTGTGAGAATTTTTACTTATTACAACCTCGGTTCATGGAAGCGGTTCAACTCAAGTGGCTGACCGCGGTCACCCCAATGCCCCACGTGTTCAGTGTGGCGTACTATTGATACCATTGTGCCAAAGTCGCCCGACAGTTCATGTGGACTGTAGGGAAATCTAAAAGGCGAGCTCTGAGTGCATAAGGGGTGTATCCTAGGTCAGATTCAGACGTCAGATGTGAAAGCGGTGTTGTTGGGGAATGTAGTATTTCAAAAAAATTCGTACGATCACGCAAGATCTATCTAGGGATGCATAGCAACGAGAGGGGAGAGTGTGTCTACGTACCCTCGTAGACCGAAAGAGGAAGCGTTAAGCAACGCGGTTGATGTAGTCGAACATCTTCGTGATCCAACCGATCAAGTACCAAGCGCACGACACCTCCGCGATCTGCACACGTTCAGCTCGGTGATGTCCCTCGAACTCTAGATCCAGCTGAGGCCGATGGAGAGTTTCGTCAGCACGACGGCGTGTTGACAGTGATGATGAAGTTACTGACGCAGGGCTTCGCCTAAGCACTACGACAATATGACCGAGGTGTGTTTCTGTGGAGGGGGGCACCGCACACGGCTAAAACAATTGTCAACTTGTGTGTCTATGGGGTACCCCCCCTCCCCGTATATAAAGGAGGGGAGGAGGGGCCGACTGGCCTCATGGTGCGCCCCCAAGGGGGGATTCCTACTCCTACTAGGAGTAGGTTTCCCCCCTTTCCTAGTCCTAATTGGAGGGGGAAGGAAGGGGAAGAGGAGAGGAAGGAAAGGGGGCCCGGCCGCCCTCCCAATTCGGATTGGGCTTGGGGGAGCGTGCCCCCAACTCTTGGCCACCTCCTCTCTCTCTCACTAAAGCGCATGTAGGTCCATTAAGCCCCTGGGGGGTTCCGGTAACCCCCTGGTACTCCGGTATATGCCCAATCTCATCCAAAACCATTCTGGTGTCCGAACATAACCTTCCAATATATCAATCTTCATGTCTCGACCATTTCGAGACTCCTCGTCATGTCCGTGATCACATCCGGGACCCTCAACTACCTTCGATACATCAAAACACATAAACACATAATATCGATCGTCATCGAACGTTAAGCGTGCGGACCCTACGGGTTCGAGAACTATGTAGACATGACCAAGACTCATCTCCGGTCAATAAACAATAGCGGAACCTGGATGCTCATATTGGTTCCTACATATTCTACGAAGATCTTTATCGGTCAAACCGCATAACAACATACATTGTTCCCTTTGTCATCGGTATGTTACTTGACCGAGATTCGATCGTCGGTATTATCATACATAGTTCAATCTCGTTACCGGCAAGTCTCTTTACTCGTTCTGTAATGCATCATCCCGCAACTAACTCATTAGTCACATTGCTTGCAAGGCTTATAGTGATGTGCATTACCAAGAGGGCCCAGAGATACCTCTCCGACAATCGGAGTGATAAATCCTAATATGAATCTATGCCAACTCAACAAACACCATCGGAGACACCTGTAGAGCATCTTTATAATCACGTAGTTATGTTGTGACGTTTGACAGCACACTAAGTGTTCCTCCGATATTCGGGAGTTGCATAATCTCATAGTCATAGGAACATGTATAAGTTATAGAGAAAGCAATAGCAATAAACTAAACAATCATAGTGCTAAGCTAACAGATGGGTCAATTCAATCACATCATTCTCTAATGATGTGATCTCGTTCATCAAATGACAACTCATGTCTATGGCTAGGAAACTTAACCATCTTTGATTAACGAGCTAGTCAAGTAGAGGCATACTAGTGACACTCTGTTTGTCTATGTATTCACACATGCACTAAGTTTCTGGTTAATACAATTCTAGCATGAACAATAAACATTTATCATGATATAAGGAAATATAAAGAACAACTTTATTATTGCCTCTAGGGCATATTTCCTTGAGTCTCCCACTTGCACTAGAGTCAATAATCTAGATTACATTGTAATGGTTCTAACACCCATGGAATCTTGGTGCTGATCATGTTTTGCTCGTGAGAGAGGTTTAGTCAACGGGTCTGCAACATTCAGATCCGTATGTATCTTGCAAATCTCTATGTCTCCCTCCTTGACTTGATCGCGGATGGAATTGAAGGGTCTCTTGATGTGCTTGGTTCTCTTGTGAAATCTGGATTCCTTTGCCAAGGCAATTGCACCAGTATTGTCACAAAAGATTTTCATTAGACCCGATGCACTAGGTATGACACCTAGATCGGATATGAACTCCTTCATCCAGACTCCTTAATTTGCTACTTCTGAAGCAGTTATGTATTCCGCTTCACGCGTTGATCCCGCCACGACGCTTTGCTTAGAACTACACCAACTGACAACTCCATCATTCAATAAAAATACGTATCCATTTTGTGACTTTGAGTCATTCGGATCAGTGTCAAAACTTGCATCGATGTCACCATTTACGATAAGCTCTTTGTCACCTCCATAAACGAGAAACATATCCTTAGTCCTTTTCATGTATTTCAGGATGTTCTTGACCGATATCCAGTGATCCACTCCTGGATTACTTTGGTACCTCCCTGCTAAACTAATAGCAAGGCACACATCAGGTCTGGTACACAACATTGCATACATGATAGAACCTATGGCTGAAGCATAGGGAATGACTTTAATTTTCTCTCTATTTTCTGAAGTGGTCGGGCATTGAGTCTGACTCAACTTCACACCTTGTAACACAGGCAAGAACCCTTTCTTTGCTTGATCCATTTTGAACTTCTTCAAAACTTTATCAAGGTATGTGCTTTGTGAAAGTCCAATTAAGCATCTTGATCTATCTCTATAGATCTTGATGCCCAATATATAAGCAGCTTGACCGAGGTCTTTCATTGAAAAATTCTTATTCAAGTATCCTTTTATGCTATTCAGAAATTCAGTATCATGTCCAATCAACAATATGTCATCCACATATAATATCAGAAATGCTACAGAGCTCCCACTCACTTTCTTGTGAATACAGACTTCTCCAAAAGTCTGTGATAAACATATGATTTGATCACACTATCAAAGCATATATTCCAACTCCGAGATGCTTGCACCAGTCCATAAATGGATCGCTGGAGCTTACATACTTTGTTAGCATATTTTGGATCGACAAAACCTCCTGGTTGCAATATATACAACTCTTCTTTAAGATATCCATTAAGGAATGCATTTTTGACATCCATTTGCCAAATTTCATAATCATAAAATGCGGCAATTGCTAACATGATTCACATGGACTTAAGCACCGCTACGGGTGAGAAGGTCTCATCATAGTCAACTCCTTGAACTTGTCGAAAACCTTTCGCAACAAGTCGAGCTTTATAAACAGTAATATTACCATCAACGTCAGTCTTCTTCTTGAAGATCCATTTATTCTCTATGGCTTGTCGATCATCGGGCAAGTTAACCAAAGTCCATACTTTGTTCTCATACATGGATCCCTGATACGTCTCCAACATATCTATAATTTTTTATTGTTCCATGTTATTATATTATCTGTTTTGGATGTTTAATGGGCTTTATTATACACTTTTATATTATTTTTGGGACAAACCTACTAACCCAAGGCCCAGTGCAAATTCTTGTTTTTTTGCCTATTTCAGTGTTTCGCAGAAAAGGAATATCAAACGGAATCCAAACGGAATGAAAACTTCGAGAGAGTTATTTTTGAAACAAACGTGATCCAGGGGACTTGGAGTAGACGTTAAGAAAGGAGCGAGGAGGTGATCCAGGCGGATGTGGCTACGCCAACAACAGCGGCATAATTTTCTTTCATCACGGAGCCCAGGTACGTTCTGCTATTCACTTTCATTGAGTTCGGACGTATTTATGCATTCTTTGTAATCAAATCTAAACGAGTAAGCAATATAACTGCAAGGTTGTAATCAAGAAGGACGCAATCTCATGAAACGCACGGCCAGAGGCGACCTGATTCATCCATGTTCAACCACGACGAGAGTAGCAGCTAGACGATATATGAGTATGAGATTTGGCTCATAGGCTCATAGCAGATCGCCGGCGTCATGCAACACACGGCCAGCGGTGACAGATCAACAACGCTCTCACACAACATGCGGAAATGTACAAATGACCGACGACGTCCACGGAGTCGTGTTTAGAGTATTCACGATGAATCAATCACAAAATCTGATGCATCAGTAAAGATGTGGACTAGTTAGACCTTAGGATGTCGTGGTTCAGACTTCAGAGTATACTCAGTTTTTCAGTGGTCTGGTGTATACATCTGCATGAAAATGTAGAGGCCAAGTGCACATGCGTGCTACTTTAATCTTGTTTTTGGATGGACCCATTTTTGTCAAGATTGGTGTATAATACTTCTGTAATATAATTATTTAGTATATACACATTTTACCATTCTTGTTCTTAAATTTTCTATTGAGATTTGGCACCATACTTGTACTACAATACTCCCTTCACACCAACTATATAAACTGTTCTACGATATAATAATTACCTTGAGATACTTCTTTTTGAACGCAACACTACACACTTATCTTAATAAAATCACTGTATATTCTGTTGTTTAGAGAAAGGAAGTATATACCTTTGGACTTCCAAACATTTTTTTTGCATGGAACTGCCAAACAGTACACTCTTTTGCGACTAAATAGCACTATTCCTCTTCCCTAGAAGAAAAGCGGTATGCAGTATGTACTCTTGAATAAAAACTTGTACAGTATATATGCCCAAACTTGGCCAACAGTATATACCCGAACAATATATATGCCTTAACTTGACAAGCAGTATATACCCCTTTTATAAAAAAATGTATATACCTCAATGATTGTAATATTACATACCCCTAACCCGGCAAGTAGTATATACACCATAAAATAATATACCATCCTGGTTACACTGAAAAAACCAAGAAAGAATAGCTTACGTTTTGAATGAGTGGCACGGCTGGTTAGAGTAGTTACGAGTAAATAGGAAACTAATTAGTTTTTTTAAGTAGCATGGCTGGTTTGTTTCAACTTGGATGCGTCCCTAGATCTCTCAACTAACCCGATCCAATAAGATATATATATATATATATATATATATATATATATATATATATATATATATATATCCCGAAAACATTCAGGAGCGTCACGAAATCCTATTTTCACCGTCACAACCTTCTGTACCCGTGAGATCTCATCTTGAGGCCTTTTCCAGAGCTCCGCCGGAGGAGGAATCAATCACGGAGGGCTTCTACATCAACACTATAGCATCTCCAATGATGTGTGAGTAGTTTACCACAGACCTTCGGGTCCATAGTTATTAGCTAGATGGCTTCTTCTCTCTCTTTGGATCTCAATACAAAGTTCTCCTCGTTTCTCTTGAAGATCTATTCGATGTAGTTCTTTTTGCGGCGTGTTTGTCGAGATCCAATGAATTGTGGGTTTGTGATCAAGATTATCTATGAACAATATTTGATTCTTCTCTGAAATCTTTTATGTATGATTGGTTATCTTTGCAAGTCTCTTTGAATTATCAGTTTGGTTTGGCCTACTAGATTGATCTTTCTTGCAATGGGAGAAGTGCTTAGCTTTGGGTTCAATCTTGTGGTGTCCTTTCGCAGTGACAGCAGGGGCAGCAAGGCACATATTGTATTGTTGCCATTGAGGATAAAAAGATGGGGTTTATATCATATTGCTTGAGTTTATCCCTCTACATCATGTCATCTTGCCTAATGCGTTACTCTGTTCTTATGAACTTAATACTCTAGATGCATGCTGGATAGCGGTCGATGTGTGGAGTAATAGTAGTAGATGAAGAATCGTTTCGGTCTACTTGTCACAGACGTGATGCCTATATACATGATCATGCCTAGATATTCTCATAATTATGCACTTTTCTATCAATTGCTCGACAGTAATTTGTTCACCCACTGTAATACTTATGCTATCTTGAGAGAAGCCACTAGTGAAACCTATGGCCCTCGGGTCTATCTTTTATCATATAAGTTTCCAATCTATTTTACTTTGCAATCTTTACTTTCAATCTATATCATAAAAATACCAAAAATATTTATCTTATTATATCTATCAGATCTCACTCTCATAAGTGAATGTGAAGGGATTGACAACCCCTTTATCGCGTTGGTTGCGAGGTTCTGATTTGTTTGTGCAGGTATGAGGGACTTGCGTGTAGTCTCTTACTGGATTGATACCCTGGTTCTCAAAAACCGAGGGAAATACTTACGCTACTTTGCTGCATCACCCTTTCCTCTTCAAGGGAAAACCAACGCAGTGCTCAAGAGGTAGTAAGAAGGATTTCTGGCGCCGTTGCCGGGGAGATCTACGCACAAGTCAAGACATACCAAGTACCCATCACAAACTCTTATCCCTCGCATTATATTATTTGCCATTTGCCTCTCGTCCCCCCCCACTTCACCCTTACCGTTTTATTTGCCCTCTTTTTCCATTCACCCTTTTTTGCCCGCTTCTTGTGTGCTTGTGTGTTGGATTGGTTGTCACGATGGCTCAAGATAATACTAAATTGTGTGATTTTTCCAGTACCAACAATAATAATTTTATTAGCACTCTGATTGCTCCTCTTACCGATGCTGAATCTTGTGAAATTAATACCGCTTTGCTGAATCTTGTCATGAAAAATCCGTTTTCTGGCCTTCCTGGTGAAGATGCCGCTACCCATCTAAACAACTTTGTTGATTTGTGTGATATGCAAAAGAAGAAATATGTGGATTATGATATTGTTAAATTGAAGCTATTTCCGTTTTCTCTTAGAGATCATGCTAAAACTTGGTTTTCGTCTTTGCCTAAAAATAGTATTGATTCTTGGAACAAGCGCAAAGATGCTTTCATCTCTAAGTATTTTCCTCCCGCTAAGATCATCTCTCTTAGAAACGATATTGTGAACTTTAAGCAACTAGATCATGAGCATGTTGCACAATCTTGGGAGAGGATGAAATTAATGATACATAATTGCCCTAATCATGGTTTGAATTTATGGATGATCATACAAAATTTTATGCTGGATTGAATTTTGCTTCTAGAAGTCTTTTAGATTCGGCCGCGGGAGGCACTTTTATGGAAATCACTTTAGGAGAAGCTACCAAACTCCTAGGTAATATTATGGTTAATTATTCTCAATGGCACACCGAAAGATCTACTAGTAAAAAGGTTCATGCTATAGAAGAAATTAAAGTTTTGAGTGGAAAGATGGATGAACTTATGAATTTTTTTGCTAATAAAAGTGTTTCTTCTGATCCTAATGATATGTTTTTTCCACCTTGATTGAGAATAATAATGAATCTATGGATGTGAATTTTATTGGTAGGAACAATTTTGGTAACAACGCGTATAGAGGAAACTTTAATCCTAGGCCATTTCCTAGTAATTCCACTAATAATTATGGTAATTCCTACAACAATTATTATGGAAATTATAATAATATGCCCTCTGATTTTGAATCTAGTATTAAAGAATTTATTAGTTCGCAAAAGAGTTTCAATGCTTTGGTTGAAGAAAAATTGTCTAAGACTGATGAGTTGGCTAGGAATGTGGATAGAATTTCTCTTGATGTTGATTCTTTGAAACTTAGATCTATTCCACCTAAGCATGATATCAATGAGTCTCTCAAAGCCATGATAATTTCTATTGATGAGTGCAAAGAAAGAACTGCTAGGATGCGTGCTAAACAAGATTGCTTTATAAAAGCATGTTCTTCTAGTTTTGATGATAATAAGGATGAAGATATAAAAGTGATTGATGTGTCTCCTATTAAATCTTTGTTTTTCAATATGAATCTTGATAATGATGGGACTAGAGATGAGTCAACTTTAGTTAAAAGGCGTCCCAATGATTCGGAGTTTCTAGACCTTGATGCAAAAATTGGAAAAAGTGGGATTGGAGAGGTCAAAACTTTACATAGCAATGAGCCCACTATTTTAGATTTAAAGAAATTTAATTATTATAATTGCTCTTTGATAGATTGTATTTCCTTGTTGCAATACGTTCTAAGTTCTCCGCATGCTTATAGTCAAAATAAAGTTTTTACCAAACATATCATTAATGCTTTAATGCAATCTTATGAAGAAAGCTTGAATTAGAAGTTTCTATCCCTAGAAAACTTCATGATGAGTGGGCACCTACTATTAAAATTTAAATTAAAGATCATGAATGCTATGCTTTATGTGATTTGGGTGCTAGCGTTTCCATGATTCCAAAAACTTTGTGTGATGTGTTAGGTTTCCGTGAATTTGATGATTGTCCTCTAAATTTGCACCTCGCGGATTCCACTATTAATAAACCTATGGGAAGGATTAATGATGTTATTATTGTTTCAAATAGGAATTATGTGCCCGTAGATTTCATTGTTCTTGATATTGATTGCAATCCTACATGTCTCATTATTCTTGGTAGACCTTTCCTTAGAACGATTGGTGCAATTATTGATACGAAAGAAGAGAATATTAGATTCCAATTTCCGTTAAGGAAAGACATGTAACACTTTCCTAGAAAGAAAATTGAATTACCTTATGAATCTACTATGAGAGCCACTTATGGATTGCATACCAAAGATGATAATACCTATATCTATTCTTGTTTTTATGCCTAGCTAGGGGCGTTAAACGATAGCGCTTGTTGGCAGGCAACCCAATTTTATTTTTGTTTCTTGCTTCTTGGTTCTGTTTAGTAATAAATAATTCATATAGCCTCTGTTTAGATGTGGTTTTATGCTTTTAATTAGTGTTTGTGCCAAGTAGAACCTTTGGGTAGACTTGCGGGAAGTTTTTGCGATCTTGCTGTAAAAAACAGAAACTTTAGCGCTCATGAGATTTGCTGCCATTTTTTACTGGAGAGTGAGATTAGGTTGATTATTTTTGCAGATTATTAATAAACAAATTCCTCACGTCCAACAATTTATTTTAGAATTTTTGGTGTTACATAAGTATTCAAAACCAACACATTACTACAGACTGTTCTGTTTTTGACAGATTCCGTTTTTCGTGTGTTGTTTGCTTATTTTAATGCATCTATGGCTAGTATCAGAGGGTATGAACCATAGAAAAGTTGGAATATATTAGGTTTAACACCAATATAAATAAAAAATGATTTCATTACAGCACAAAGTGGTGGTTTTTTTCTTATACTAACGGAGCTCATGAGATTTTCTGTTGAGTTTTGTGTTGTGAAGTTTTTAAGTTTTGGGTAAAGATTTGATGGATTGTGGAATAAGGAGTGGCAAGAGCCTAAGATTGGGGATGCCCAAGGTACCCAAAGGTAAAATTCAAGGACAACCAAAAGCCTAAGCTTGGGGATGCCCCGGAAGGCATGCCCTCTTTCGTCTTCGTCTATCGGTAACTTTACTTCAGGCTATATTTTTATTCACCACATGATATGTGTTTTGCTTGGAGCGTCTTGTATGATTTTAGTCTTAGATTTTTAGTTTAACACAATCATACTTGATGTACACACCTTTTGGGAGAGACACACATTAATCGGAATTTATTAGAATACTCTATGTGCTTCACTTATATCTTTTGAGCTAGATAATTTTGCTCTAGTGCTTCACTTATATCTTTTAGAGCACGGTGGCGGTTTTATTTTATAGAAATTATTGGTCTCTCATGCTTCACTTATATTATTTTGAGAGTCCTTTAGAACAGCATGGTAATTTTCTTTGGTTATAAAATTAGTCCTAATATGATAGGCATCCAAGATGGGTATAATAAAAACTATCATAAAAAGTGCATTTAATACTATGAGAAGTTTGATACTTGATAATTGTTTTGAGATATGAAGATGGTGATATTAGAGTCATGCTAGTTGAGTAGTTGCAAATTTGAAAAATACTTGTGTTAAAGTTTGTGATTCCCGTAGCATGCACGTATGGTGAACTGTTATGTGATGAAGTCGGCTCATGATTTATTTATTGATTGTCTTCCTTATGAGTGGCGGTCGGGGACGAGCAATGGTTTTTCCTACCAATCTATCCCCCTAGGAGCATGCACGTAGTACTTTGTTTCGATAACTAATAGATTTTTGCAATAAGTATGTGAGTTCTTTATGACTATTGTTGAGTCCATGGATTATACGCACTCTCACCCTTCCACCATTGCTAGCCTCTCTAGTACCGCGCAACTTTCGCCGATACCATAAACCTACCATATACTTTCCTCAAAACAGCCACCATACCTACCTATTATGGCATTTCCATAGCCATTCTGAGATATATTGCCATGTAACTTACCACCATTCCGTTTATTATGACACGCTTCATCATTGTCATATTGCTTTGCGTGATCATGTAGTTGACATTGTATTTGTGACAAAGCCACCGTTCATAATTCTTTCATACATGTCACTCTTGATTCATTGCACATCCCGGTACACCGCCGGAGGCATTCACTTAGGGTCATATTTTTTTCTAGTATCAAGCTGTAATTTTTGAGTTGTAAGTAAATAAAAGTGTGATGATCATCATTATTAGAGCATTGTCCCGTGTGAGGAAAGGATGATGGAGACTATGATTCCCCCACAAGTAGGGATGAGACTCCGGACGAAAAAAGAGAAAGTCCATAAAAAAAGAGAAGCCCCCCCCCAAAAGAAATGATAGAAAACGAGAGAAGGGACAATGCTACTATCCTTTTACCACACTTGTGCTCCAAAGTAGCACCATGATCTTCATGATAGAGAGTCTCCTATGTTGTCACTTTCATATACTAGTGGGAATTTTACATTAAAGAACTTGGCTTGTATATTCCAATGATGGGCTTCCTCAAATTGCCCTAGGTCTTCGTGAGCAAGCAAGTTGGATGCACACCCACTTAGTTTCTTTTTGAGCTTTCATACACTTATAGCTCTAGTGCATCCGTTGCATGGCAATCCCTACTCACTCACAATGATATCTATTGATGGGCATCTCCATAGCCCGTTGATACACTAGTTTATGTGAGACTATCTTCTCCTTTTTGTCTTCTCCACAACCACCATTCTATTCCATATATAGTGCTATGGCCATGGCTCACGCTCATATATTGCGTGAAGAATGAAAAAGTTTAAGAACATCAAAAGTATGAAACAATTGCTTGGCTTGTCATCGGGGTTGTGCATGATTTAAATTCTTTGTGTGGTGAAGATAGAGCATAGCCGGTCTATATGATTTTGTAGGGATAACTTCCTTTGGCCATGTTATTTTGAGAAGACATGATTGCTTTATTAGTATGCTTGAAGTATTATTATTTTTATGTCAATATTAACTTTTGTCTTGAATCTTTTGGATCTGAACATTCATGCCACAATAAAGAAAATTACATTGAGAATTATGCTAGGTAGCATTCCACATAAAAAATTCTGTTTTTATCATTTACCTACTCAAGGACGAGCATGAATTAATCTTGGGTATGCTTGATACGTCTCCAACGTATCTATAATTTTTGATTGTTCCATGCTATTATATTATCTGTTTTGGATGTTTAATGGGCTTTATTATACACTTTTATATTATTTTTGGGACTAACCTACTAACCCAAGGCCCAGTGCAAATTGCTGTTTTTCCCCCTATTTTAGTGTTTCACAGAAAAGGAATATCGAACGGAATCCAAACGGAGTGAAACCTTCGGGGGAGTTATTTTTGGAACAAACGTGATCCAGGGGACTTGGAGTAGACGTTAAGAAAGGAGCGAGGAGGCTATGAGGCAGGGAGGCGCACCTGCCCCCTGGGCGCGCCCCCACCCTCGAGGGCCCATCGCAGCTCCACCGACCTACTTCTTCCTCCTATATATATCCATATACCCCGAAAACATCCAGGAGCACCACGAAACCCTATTTCCACCGCCGCAGCTCCACAATATTTGATTCTTCTCTGAAATATTTTATGCATGATTTAAATATCTTTGCAAGTCACTTCAAATTATCAGTTTGGTTTGGCCTACTAGATTGATCTTTCTTGAAATGGGAGAAGTGCTTAGCTTTGGGTTCAATCTTGCGGTGTCCTTTCCCAGTGACAGCAGGGGCAGCAAGGCACGTATTGTATTGTTGCCATCGAGGATAAAAAGATGGGGTTTATATCATATTGCTTGAGTTTATCCCTCTACATCATGTCATCTTGCCTAATGTGTTACTATGTTCGTATGAACTTAATACTCTAGATGCATGTTGGATAGCGGTCGATGTGTGGAGTAATAGTAGTAGATGTAGAATCATTTCGGTCTACTTGTCGCGGACGTGATGCCTATATACATAATCATGCCTATAATTATGCACTTTTCTATCAATTGCTTGACAGTAATTTGTTCACTCACCGTAATACTTATGCTATCTTGAGAGAAGCCACTAGTGAAACCTATGGCCCCCGGGTCTATCTTTTATCATATAAGTTTCCAATCTATTTTACTTTGCAATTATACTTTCAATCTATATCATAAAAATACAAAAAATCTCTATCAGATCTCACTCTCGTAAGTGACCGTGAAGGGATTGACAACCCCTTTATCGCATTGGTTGCGAGGTTCTTATTTGTTTGTGTAGGTACGAGGGACTTGCATGTAGTCTCCTACTGGATTGATACCTTGGTTCTCAAAAACTGAGGGAAATACTTATGCTACTTTGCTGCATCACCCTTTCCTCTTCAAGGGAAAACCAACGCAGTGCTCAAGAGGTAGCAATCCCATCTCAGATTTCATGGCTTCAAGCCATTTTGCGGAATCTAGGCTCATCATCGCTTCCTCATAGTTCATAGGTTCGTCATGGTCAAGTAACATGACCTCCATAACAGGATTACCGTACCACTCTGGTGCGGATCTTACTCTGGTTGACCTACGAGGTTCGTTAGTAACTTGATCAGAAGTTTCATGATCATCATCATTAGTTTCCTTACTAATTGTTGTAGGAATCACTGGAACTGATTTCTGTGATGAACTACTTTCCAATAAGGGAGTAGATACAATCACCTCATCAAGTTCTACTTTCCTCCCACTCACTTCTTTTGAGAGAAACTCCTTCTCTTGAAAGGATCCATTCTTAGCAATGAATATCTTGCCTTCGAAACTGTGATAGAAGGTGTACCCAATAGTCTCCTTTGGGTATCCTATGAAGACGCATTTCTCCGATTTGGGTTCAATCTTATCAGGTTGAAGCTTTTTCACATAAGCATCGCAGCCCCAAACTTTAAGAAATGACAACTTGGGTTTATTGCCAAACCACAGTTCATATGCTGTCGTCTCAACGGATTTCGATGGTGCCCTATTTAACGTGAATGCAGCCGTCTCTAAAGCGTAACCCCAAAATGATAGCGGTAAATCAGTAAGAGACATCATAGATCGCACCATATCTAATAAAGTGCGGTTACGATGTTCGGGCACACCATTACGCTGTGGTGTTCCAGGTGGCGTGAGTTGTGAAACTATTCATCATTGTTTCAAATGAAAACCAAACTCGTAACTCAAATATTCTCCTCCATGATCAGATCGTAGAAACTTTATTTTCTTGTTACGATAATTTTCCACTTCACTCTGAAATTCTTTGAACTTTTCAAATGTTTCAGACTTATGTTTGATCAAGTAGACATACCCATATCTGCTCAAATCATCTGTGAAGGTCAGAAAATAACGATACCCGCCACGAGCATCAACACTCGTCAGACCGCATACATCAGTATGTATTATTTCCAATAAGTCTGTTGCTCGTTCCATTGTTCCGGAGAACAGAGTCTTAGTCATCTTGCCCATGAGGCCCATTTCGCAAGCATCAAGTGATTCATAATCAAGTGATTCCAAAAGCCCATCAGCATGGAGTTTCTTCATGCGCTTTACACCAATATGACCTAAACGGCTGTGCCACAAATAAGTTGCACTATCATTATTAAACTTATATCTTTTGGCTTCAATACTATGAATATGTGTATCAGTTCTAGCAAGATTTAGTACAAATAGACCACTCATCAAGGGTGCATGACCATAAAAGATATTACTCATATAAATAGAACAACCATTATTCTCTAATTTAAATGAATAACCGTCACGCATCAAACAAGATCTAGATATAATGTTCATGCTTAACACTGGCATCAAATAACAATTATTCAAGTCTAAAACTAATCCCGAAGGTAGATGTAGAGGTAGCGTGCCGAGGGTGATCACATCGACTTAGGAACCATTTCCCACGCACATCGTGTAGCGACCCGACCTCAGATGGTCAAGTCTCTGTGCTTCAGTGTCATCCCTGGATCGGTAATGCTGACACACACAGTACTCGAAGGATTTATAACAGAGTGGCAATCACACACTTATTACATCAAATGTCTCAAAAGAGAACTTATTACAATAATATGGCTTAAGGCCATCTAATATGATAACAACGGAAGGCTTGGAAGATAAAGTGAGTCCATTAACTCCAACGGCATAGCTGAGCTGCACGGCAACGACCTAATGAACCTTACTCCTCATCTGAAAAGTCCGCAACATAATACGTTGCAGCCCGAAAACGGGTCAGCACATGGAATATGCTGGCAAAATAACACAGTAGAGCAAGAACTGAATAATGCTATCACTACATGCATATTTGGCTGGTGGAAAGCTCTATGGTTATAGTTTTTGCGAAAAGCCAATTTTTCCCTACAATAAAGGAATAGATTTTAATTTAACTATGATGGTAGTTGAAACATCATTGAGAAGGTTCCTCCAACTCAATCCCAATTAAAGTGATTAACAACCCAACAGTATTAATTAAGAGTGATGAGATACATGTGATAACCCAAGTACTAGATACTCAAGAATTGTCCATAACTGGGGACACGGCTAACCATGATTAGATTATACACTCTACAGAGGTTTGCGCACTTTTCCCCACAAAACTCGATCGCCTCCGTTGGATTTCTCGCACTACAAGGTGTTTGAGAAACGGATGACCGAGACATGGTCTTTCAGAAACATTAACTCTCTACTCCGGACAGACCATACCAAACCTACATCCCACTACCTGCTGATCTGCCTCTTCAAGAGCTTCACGTAACTTACTCAACAATGCTAGAGCCCATAATAGCTTGTGGCTGCACACGGAACTTTCTAGCATGAATCATCTCAGTTCCCTTTGAGCCTAGGTGGCGGTCCATAGGAAGATCACACGGGTACTCCGAGATTTCCAAAAAAATACAGGCAACACTGGGTACTCCAGGTGCCTCAATCCACCCAGATGTTAATTTAAGTTGCCACCTTAAGTTGAACCATTAATTAACAATCTCACATCTGTCATGGATTTCACTCAAACCCAAACCATGTCTACGAGCATAGCATAGCATAACAATATAAGCAACGCGTAGAAGTAACTCCAAAGGGTTTGAATGTAACAGGGTAATGGGTTCTACCTCATCAACTACTTCCCAACCCACATATTAATGACATCCTAATCATGCAATGTTTGAGGATGGAACTAATGCATAAAAACTGGGTGATAAAATGGATATGATCAAAGTGTTACTTGCCTTGCCGACGGTCTGCGAAACCTAGGGACTCGTAGTAGCATGCTTCGCACTCCGGGTGTTCTATCGCAAACAAACAATAACATACATAAGCAACAAGCAAGATGCACAAGCAAAAACTCAAATAGAAGAGGTTGACCAGAAGGTTCAACTTAAGAACTCCGGTTCGCAAAAAGAATCAAATCAAACGGAGCAACGAAACTCAAACGGCGAAAAAGAGAAGCTTCGTTTACTAATCTGAACCTAGGTCAAATTTTACAGTAGCAAAACTTATTTAAGTTGGTTAAACGGAAAGAGGGTTTTGAGACGAAACTCTAGGCGCTTGAATCGCCTGATTCCGACTAACGAGCGAAAAGATAAACAGAAACTAAGATCGGATCAGAAATGGCGATCAGAAAAATCACGGAATAAATCCGATAAAAGAAAACTGACGAACTTACTAACGAACGAGCGTTCGTTAGCTGTAACTAACGGGCGAACACCGTTTGTTAAGACGAACATACAGACGAACGTCCGCTAACTAGAAGAACCGAGAAAAACCGATGATCCGAAAAAAATGAATCTAGGGTTTCCTAAAAAACCGAACGGTTCTAAAAAAACCGGCGGCTCGGATCTGGCGGCTACCTCCGGCGAGGCGAGGTGGCGGGGCGGCGGCTTGCGGGGCGGCAGCGGCAAGTGGCGGCACGGGGTGCGACAAGCAGCGGCGGCGGCGGCTTAGCGCGGCGGCGGGGTTGGCGCGGGGCGGCGGTGGGGGATTGGGGCGGTGGGGGTGGCGGCTATATAAAGGAGGGGGGCTTGCTTGGAGGAGGGGGCAAGCGGTGGCGGCTGCGGCCCGGTCTGGCTCGGCTGGGCCTTAGGCCCAGTCAGGCGCGGGAACTTTTTTTAAATAATTCCTCCGACAGATATAAAATCCTAGAAAAATAAATAAAAATCTAAACATGCCAAAACAAATTTTCACCGTCTAAATAAAATATTTAGAATGAGATGAACATTTTCTTGGCCTAAAATGCAATTTTGAAAAACGTGCAATTTTTCTAATGGAAACAAAACTGCAATAAAATCCAAATAAAACAAATATTTGATTTTAATATTTTTTCTCCAATATTTCAATTATCTGGGAGAAGTCATATTATCTCCTCTCATATATTTTAATATGAAATATTTTTGGAGAGAAAATAATTAAAACCAAAATCCTCATTTCAAAATTTGATAAAATCAAACTTGAAAACCGGGAAAATCCCCAACTCTCTCCGAGGATCCTTGAGTTGCTTAGGATTTCGAGGATCGCGAGACGAATGCAAATAAAATATGATATGCATGGATGACTGTGTATAACATTCCAAATTGAAAATTTGGGATGTTACAAACCTACCCCCCCTAGGATGAATCTCGCCCTTGAGATTTGGGTTGGCTAGAAAATAGGTGTGGGTGGTCTTTGCGAAGATCATCCTCTCGTTCCCAGATGGCTTCATCCTCGGTATGGTGGCTCCACTGAACTTTGCAAAAATTGATAACTTTACTGCGAGTGACTCTGCTGGCAAACTCAAGAATCTTTACTGGCTTCTCGTCGTAAGTCAAATCACTGCCCAACTGAATTGCCTCCAAGGGTATTGTATCTCTTAATGGTATATCGGCCATCTCAGCATGACACTTCTTCAGTTGTGAAACGTGAAACACATCATGAACTCCTGACAATCCCTCGGGTAATTCCAACTTGTAGGCAACTTCTCCCATCCGTTCCAAAACATGATACGGTCCTACAAATCTCGGAGCTAATTTCCCCTTAACTCCAAAACGTTTCACTCCTCGCAAGGGAGATACTCGCAGATATACTCTGTCTCCAATTTCATAGGTTACCTCTTTGCGTCTTGAGTCCGCATAACTCTTCTGCCTGGACTGAGCAATCTTCAATCTATCACGAATCAATTTAACCTTCTCCTCAGACTCTTTGATCACGTCTGGTCCAAACAACTGTCGGTCTCCTACCTCGTCCCACATCAAAGGTGTTCTGCACTTGCATCCATACAGGGCTTCAAACGGTGCCATCTTCAATCTGGCTTGGTAGCTATTGTTGTACGAGAATTCTGCGTAAGGAAAATTGTCATCCCATCTAGATCCATAATCTAGCGCACAGGCTCTCAACATGTCCTCCAAAATTTGGTTCACTCTCTCGGTCTGTCCATCTGTCTGTGGGTGAAAAGTTGTACTGAACTCCAACCTTGTTCCCAAAGTTTGGTGTAATTGATGCCAAAACTTTGAAGTAAACTGTGTTCCTCTATCTGATACGATGGTCCTTGGAACTCCATGTAGACATACGATCCTGGACATATAAATCTTGGCCAACTTCGCACTGGTATAAGTTATTTTCACTCAGATGAAGTGAGCCACTTTGGTCAAGTGATCAACTACTACCCATATAGAATCATACCCTGCTTTAGTCCTGGGCAATCCGGTGATAAAGTCCATGCCAAGCTTATCCCACTTCCATTCGGGTATCGGCATGGGCTGTAATAGTCCTGCTGGCTTCTGATGTTCTGCCTTCACTCGCTGACATACATCACATATGGCTACATACTTGGCAATATCCTTCTTCATACCGGTCCACCAGAAACGTTCCTTCAAATCCAGATACATCTTGGTGTTTCCGGGGTGTACCGAGTATGGTGAATCATGAGCCTCTTGAAGTATTAACTTCCTGATCTCCTGGTTATTAGGCACATAAACTTGGTCCTCAAACCATAGGTTATCATGCTCATCTTCACGAAAACCTTCGACCTTTCCTTTGCTCATCTTCTCCTTTATCTTGGCAATCTCCTTATCATCCTTTTGAGCTTCCCGAATCTTGTCCAGCAATATCGACTGGACCTCCATTGTTACAACGAATCCTCTGGGAACAATATCTAATCAAAGTTCCATGATATTCTCTACTAACTCCTTCGGCAATCCCTTACTTTCAAGGATATTAGCATAACTCTTCCTGCTCAAAGCGTCTGCTATAACATTGGCCTTTCCTGGGTGATAGTGTAGCTTCATATCATAATCCTTTATAAGATCCAACCATCTCCTTTGTCTAAGGTTCAGTTCCTTCTAGGTGAAGATGTACTTCAAATTCTTATGGTCCGTGTATACATCACATCGGTTTCCAATAAGGTAATGCCTTCAGGTCTTCAATGCATGCACTATGGCTGCTAACTCCAAATCATGCATGGCATAGTTCAACTCATGAGGTTTAAGTTGTCGTGAGGCATACGAAACAACTCTTCCATCCTGCATAAATACACATCCAAGTCCTAAGCGAGAGGCATCGCAATACACTTGGAATTCCTTATGTATATCCGGCAGTGTTAGCACTGGTGCTGTAGTCAACCGTTCCTTCAACTCTTGGAAACTTGCCTCGCAATCTTCTGTCCATTTAAACTTAGTATCCTTCTTTAACAGTTCAGTCATTGGCTTCGCAATCTTGGAAAAGTTCTCAATGAATCTCTGATAGTAACCTGCGAGTCCAAGAAAACTGCGAATATCGCTAACTGAGGTGGGTGCCAATCATTCAGTGGCTGACTGAACTTTGCTGGGGTCTACTGCTATACCTTCTCCTGATATAACATGTCCAAGGAACCCGACTTCCTTCAACCAAAACTCGCATTTGCTAAACTTAGCATACAACTGGTGTTCCCTGAGTTTCTCGAGAACTAAGCGCAAATGCTCCTTGTGCTCCTCCTCGTTCTTCGAGTATACCATAATATCATCAATAAACACCACAAAAAACGTGTCCAAATACTCCATGAATACCTTGTTCATGATGCTCATGAAATAAGCAGGGGCATTAGTCAGTCCAAATGACATGACCGTGTACTCGTATAATCCGTACCGCGTCATGAACGCTGTCTTTGGTATATCCTTCTCACGTATCTTCAACTGATGGTATCCTGATCTCAAATCGATCTTCGAAAACACCTTAGCTCATTGCAACTGATCAAACAGATCGTTGATCATCGGCAGTGGGTACTTGTTCTTAATCGTCACCTCATTTAAGGCTCGATAATCAACAACCATCCTTAGGGATTTGTCCTTCTTCTCGACCAAAAGCACATGGCCTCCCCAAGGTGATGAACTTGTTCGAATGTATCCTTTCTCCAATAACTCTTTGATCTGTTTCTTGATTTCCTCTAGATCATTTGCAGGCATCCGATAGGGTCTCTTGGATATTGGTCCTGTTCCTGGCAACAGCTCTATCAAAAACTCAATGTCTCTATCCGGTGGCATGCCTGGTAACTCTTCTGGAAAAACATCCAGATAATCCTTCACTACAGGCACTTCCTCCTGAACAACTCCCGTAGGGCATTCACTTGGCTCCTCCTAGGCACATGCCTAGACACATACTTAATCCTTTTTCCCTCTGGGGTGGTAAGATAAATTGACTTACTAGCACAGTTAATACTCCCTCCAAACTTTGACATCCAGTCCATACCTAATATCACATCCAATCCTTGTGACCCCAAGATAATTAGGTCGGACGGAAAGACATGTGTGCCAATGGTTAAGGGTACCTGGTCGCACCATCGGCTAGCCATGTATTCTGCTCCGGGTGAGCTTACTAACAGAGGGGTCCTAAGGGTTTGGGTTGGTAGTTTAAACTTATCCACAAATCCCCTTGATATGTATGAATGCGTTGCACCAGTATCGAAAAGAACAAGAGCGGTAAATGACTTAACCAAAAACTTACCTATTACCGCGTCCGGCTGCTCTTCAACCTCCTCCACATTAACGTGGTTCACTTGTCCTTTGTTGAATGGATTAGGCTTCTTCCCAGCGCTCCCATTTCCGTTTCCAATTTTTCCTTCAGGGCACTCCGTGGCGTAGTGTCCAGTCTTCCCACACTTGAAGAAAGTAACATGACTTAGGTCTCCTTTGGTGGGTGTGGCTGGATTGGGGCGGTTCTGGTTATTGTTGGTTCCGTTCCCATTCCCATTCTTAGAGACATTGTGGTTATGCGAACCTCCTCCGGTGTGGTGGTGACCTCCATGGTTATGAACAAGTCCTCCCGAGTTGGGGGTTAGGCGAGGCTTCTGCTGAGCTCCTGAGTTATACTTCCCTTGTCCATACTTCCTCTTGCGGCTCTCAATCTGCTGCTGCTTCCCTTCAATCATAAGAGCCTTATCTACCAACTCCTGGTAGTTGTTGAAGGTTGCTACCATCAACTACATGCTCATCTCATCATTCAGCCCTTCCATAAACTTCTCCTGCTTCGCGGCATCTATGGCCACATCATTAGGGGCAAAGTGGGATAACTTGCTAAAATCATCCACGTACTGAGCCACAGTACGGTTCCCCTGGCGTAGGTTGCGGAACTCCCGCTTCTTCATCTGCATAGCTCCAGTTGAGACATGGGCCGTGCGGAAAGCTTGCCGAAACTGGTCCCAAGTGACGTTGGCTATAGGAAAGGTGGCTGTGTAATTCTCCCACCATGAGGCTGCAGGTCCATCCAATTGATGTGTGGCAAAGCGCACCCTCTCAGCATCCATGCAACCGGTAGTGGTTAACTCCCTTCCAATACGACGTAGCCAATCATCAGCAACTATTGGCTCGGTGCTACTGGAAAACACCGACGGTTGTAACCTTAGAAAACGGGCTAGGTTGTCTATTGGCGGCGGGTTGTTGTTGTTATTGTTGTTGTTGTTGCCCTGGTTCTGAACTAGCAATTGCATCAAAGCATTCTGCTGCTGGATCAACTAGGTGAGCTCCGGTGGGAAAGCAAAACTGGTGTCACGTCTCGGAGTTAGATGGAAGAGATCAGAATAGAAAAGGGGTCTAATGAGAAAACACTACCCATATGCACATGAGACAAACACAAACATTTCACTCAATCAATCAAGCAAGGGCATACAAACGGTCTAGGACTATCGCAAAGTGCTCATCTACTACTAATTACATGGGGAAATTCTACTAATATATGGTGGTCATTTAGAAATTTTGATCGGTGGAAGACTCCAGGATGTCTGCTCCAGCTTCGTCTTCAAAGTCATTATCACTAGGTTTGGAACCGGTGTCGTCGATGATGATATAGTCCTCGGGGCAAATGGAATCGTCGTCTTCTACTCCCGGTGCTGGACATCCCATGAATACTTCGATCTTCTTAACTAGGTCGTCATTCTTCTCCAGTAGTATCTTGATTTCCTCTTCATATGCATCGCGTGTAAACTTGAGTTCTTCCTCCAGCTCGATGATCCTAGTCTTCGCCTTCTTCAAGTCCATCATATCCGCGCACATCTGATTCTTCTATCGTTGAATATGCTGGTTTAACTCCTGGATGAAAGCTGCAATGGATCTATCCTTCTTGGTGCTGATTACTTCCCATTGCTCGTCTCGGCGCCCACATATCTGGTAGATAGTGTCCTTGAGTTCCCTGTTGTAGACTTCTCCAATGCGTCCCATGGTAATGTGGGCTGCCATGCTCTTGCCTAGACTCCAGGTGGGTGCTTCAAAAGAAAATTTCTATGGGTTTAGAAGTTGGCGAGAATGTCCTTCCTGGAACTTGTACTTGAATCATCCAGTGCTCCTCTTCTGCTAAGGTGGCGTTGTATGTCCCGGTGAAGCTTGGTATTCCAATGTTCAAGTACCTAGTGACTTCCTTCAAGTGGCGTCCAAAAGGTGTGTCTTCATCTGGTTGCGCAAACTTGTTCTTCATCTCCGCCATCCTAAAGAGTAGAAAATGGAGAGGAGTAAGAAAAGAGTAGAGAAGTGTGACCTAGGGTTTATCTTAGTGGCCGTGTCCTACACTCAGCGTGTGCTCTGATACCATCTTGTAGCGACCCGACCTCAGATGGTCAAGTCTCTGTGCTTCAGTGTCATCCCTGGATCGGTAATGCTGACACACACAGTACTCAAAGGATTTATAACAGAGTGGCAATCACACACTTATTACATCGAATGTCTCAAAAGAGAACTTATTACAATAATATGGCTTAAGGCCATCTAATACGATAACAACAGAAGGCTTGGAAGATAAAGTGAGTCCATTAACTCCAACGGCACAGCTGAGCTACACGGCAACGACCTAATGAACCTTACTCCTTGTCTGAAAAGTCTACAACATAATACGTTGCAGCCCGAAAACGGGTCAGCACATGGAATATGCTGGCAAAATAACACAGTAGAGCAAGAACTGAATAATTCTATCACTACATGCATATTTGGCTGGTGGAAAGCTCTATGGTTATAGTTTTTGCGAAAAGCCAATTTTTCCCTACAACAAAGGAATAGATTTTAATTTAACTATCATGGTAGTTGAAACATCATTGAGAAGGTTCCTCCAACTCAATCCAGTTAAAGTGATAAACAACCCAACAATATTAATTAAGAGTGATGAGATACATGTGATAACCCAAGTACTAGATACTCAAGAATTGTCCATAACCGGGGACACGGCTAACCATGATTAGATTATACACTCTGTAGAGGTTTGCGCACTTTTCCCCACAAGACTAGATCGCCTCCATTGGATTTCTCGCACTACAAGGTGTTTGAGAAACGGATGACCGAGACACGGTCTTTCAGAAACATTAACTCTCTACTCCGGACAGACCATACCAAACCTATATCCCACTACCTGCTGATCTGCCTCTTCAAGAGCTTCACGTAACTTACTCAACTATGCTAGAGCCCATAATAGCTTGTGGCTGCACACGGAAGTTTCTAGCATGAATCATCTCAGTTCCCTTTGAGCCTGGGTGGCGGTCCATAGGAAGATCACACGGGTACTCCGGGATTTCCAAAAAAATACAGGCAACACTGGGTACTCCAGGTGCCTCAATCCACCCAGATGTTAATTTAAGTTGCCACCTTAAGTTGAACCATTAATTAACAATCTCACATCTATCATGGATTTCACTCAAACCCAAACCACGTCTACGAGCATAGCATAGCATAACAATATAAGCAACGCGTAGAAGTAACTCCCAAGGGTTTGAATGTAACAGGGTAATGGGTTCTACCTCATCAACTACTTCCCAACCCACATATTAATGACATCATAATCATGCAATGTTTGAGGATGGAACTAATGCATAAAAACTGGGTGATAAAAGGGATATGATCAAAGTGTTACTTGCCTTGCTGACGGTCTGCGAAACCTAGGGACTCGTAGTAGCATGCTTCGCACTCCGGGTGTTCTATCGCAAACAAACAATAACATACATAAGCAACAAGCAAGATGCACAAGCAAAAACTCAAATAGAAGAGGTTGACCAAAAGGTTCAACTTAAGAACTCTGCTTCGCAAAAAGAATCAAATCAAACGGAGCAACGAAACTCAAACGGCGAAAAAGAGAAGCTTCGTTTACTAATCTGAACCTAGGTCAAATTTTACAGTAGCAAAACTTATTTAAGTTGGTTAAACGGAAAGAGGGTTTCGAGACGAAACTCTAGGCGCTTGAATCGCCTGATTCTGACTAACGAGCGAAAAGATAAACAGAAACTAAGATCGGATCAGAAATGGCGATCAGAAAAATCACGGAATAAATCCGATAAAAGAAAACTGACGAACAGACTAACGAATGAGCGTTCGTTAGCTATAACTAACAAGCGAACACCATTTGTTAATACGAACGTACGGACGAACGTCCGCTAACTAGAAGAACCGATGATCCGAAAAAAATGAATCTAGGGTTTCCTAAAAAAACCGGCGGCTCGGATCCGGCGGCTACCTCCGGCGAGGCGAGGTGGCGGGGCGGCGGTGCGGGGCGGCGGCAAGCGGCGGCGGCGGCGCGGGGCAGCCGCAAGCGGCGGCGGCTTAGCGCGGCGGTGGGGTTGGCGCAGGGCGGCGGTGGTGGTTTGGGGCGGTGGGGGTTACGGCTATATAAAGGAGGGGGGCTTGCTTGGAGGAGGGGGCAAGCGGCGGTGGCTGCGGGCCGGCCTGGCTCGGCTGGGCCTTAGGCCCAGTCGGGCGCGGGAACTTTTTTTAAATAATTCCGCCGACAGAAATAAAATCCTAGATAAATAAATAAAAATCTAAAAATGCCAAAACAAATTTTCACCGTCTAAATAAAATATTTAGAACGAGATGAACATTTTCTTGGCCTAAAATGCAATTTTGAAAAACATGCAATTTTTCTAATGCAAACAAAACTGCAATAAAATCCAAATAAAACAAATATTTGATTTTAATATTTTTCTCCAATATTTCAATTATCTGGGAGAAGTCATATTATCTCCTCTCATATATTTTAATATGAAATATTTTTGGAGAGAAAATAATTAAAACCAAAATCCTCGTTTCAAAATTTGATAAAATCAAATTTGAAAACCAGGAAAATCCCCAACTCTCTCCAGGGTCCTTGAGTTTCTTAGGATTTCGAGGATCGTTGGACGAATGCAAATAAAATATGATATGCATGGATGACTATGTATAACATTCCAAATTGAAAATTTGGGATGTTACACATCGTCACCTCGTCCTTAGCCAGTCTTTGCTAAATCTGTAGCCCCCGTTTCGAGTTGCAAATATTAGTAACAGAACCAGTATCAAAACCTAGGCGCTACTGCGAGCATTAGTAAGGTATACATTAATAACATGTATATCAAATATACCTTTCACTTTGCCATCCTTCTTATCCGCCAAATACTTGGGGCAGTTTCGCTTCCAGTGATCTGTCCCTTTGCAGTAGAAGCACTCAGTCTCAGGCTTAGGTCCAGACTTGGGCTTCTTCACTTGAGCAGCAACTTGCTTTCCGTTCTTCTTGAAGTTCCCCTTCTTCCCTTTGCCCTTCTTCTTGAAACTGGTGGTCTTGTTGACCATCAACACTTGATGCTCCTTCTTGATTTCTACCTCCGCAGCCTTTAGCATTGCAAAGAGCTCGGGAATTGTCTTGTCCATCCCTTGCATATTATAGTTCATCATGAAGCTTTTGTAGCTTGGTGGCAGTGATTGAAGAACTTTGTCAATGACACTATCAACCGGAAGATTAACTCCTAGCTGAGTCATGTGATTGTGGTACCGAGACATTCTAAGTATGTGTTCACTGACAGAACTATTCTCCTCCATTCTGCAACTGTAGAACTTATTGGAGACTTCATATCTATCAGTTCGGCCATTTCCTTGAAATCGTAACTTCAACTCCTAGAACATCTCATATGCTCCATGATGTTCAAAACGTTGTTGAAGTCCCGGCTATAAGTCGTAAAGCATGGCACACTAAACTGTCGAGTAGTCATCAGCTTTGTTGTGCCATGTGTTCATAATATCTGGAGTTGCTCCTACAGTGGGTTTGGCACCTAGCGGTGCTTCGAGGACGTAATTCTTCTTTGCAGCAATGTGGATAATCCTCAAGTTACGGACCCAGTATGTATAGTTGCTACCATCATCTTTCAACTTATCTTTCTCTGGGAACACATTAAAATTTAACGGAACAACAACACGAGCCATTTATCTACAACAACATAGACATGCAAAATACTATGAGGTACTAAGTTCATGATAAATTAAAGTTCAATTAATCATATTACTTAAGAACTCCCACTTAGATAGACATCCCTCTAATCATCTAAGTGATCACATGATCCATATCAACTAAACCATGTTCGATCATCACGTGAGATGAAGTAGTTTTCAATGGTGAACATCACTATGTTGATCATATCTACTATATGATTCACGCTCGACCTTTCGGTCTTAGTGTTCCGAGGCCATATCTGCATATGCTAGGCTCGTCAAGTTTAACCCGAGTATTCTGCTTCTGCAAAACTGGTTTGCACCCACTGTATGTGAACGCAGAGCTTATACACCCGATCATCACGTGGTGTCTCTGCACGACGAACTGTAGCAACGGTGCATACTCAGGGAGAACACTTGTACCTTGAAATTTAGTGAGAGTTCATCTTATAATTCCACCGCTGTACTAATCAAAATAAGATGCATAAAGGATAAACATCACATGCAACCAATATAAGTGATATGATATGGCCATCATCATCTTGTGCCTTTGATCTCCATCTCCAAAGCACCGTCATAATCACCATCGTCACTCGCTTGACACCTTGATCTCCATCATAGCATCATTGTCATCTCGCCAAATATTGCTTCCACGACTATTGCTACCGCTTAGTGATAAAGTAAAGCAATTACAAGGTGATTGCATTTCATACAATAACACGACAACCATATGGCTCCTGCCAGTTGCCAATAACTGTGTTACAAAACATGATCATCTCATACAACAATTTATATAATCACGTCCATATCACATCACAACATGCCCTACAAAAACAAGTTAGACATCCTCTACTTTGTTGTTGCAAGTTTTACGTGGCTGCTACGGGCTTAGCAAGAACCGTTCTTACCTACGCATCAAAAACCACAACGCGGCATAGAGATTGCTTTTTGATCTTCAGAAAGAACCCTGTTCATTGAATTCGATTCAACGAAAGTTGGAGAAACTGACAGCCGCCAGCCACTTGTGTGCAAAGCACGTCGGTAGAACCAGTCTCATGAACGCGGTCATGTAATGTCGGTCCGGGCCGCTTCATCCAACAATACGGCCGAATCAAGAAACAACTAGTGGCGGCAAGAAATATGTATGTACCCACGTCCACAACTCCTTTGTGTTCTACTCGTGCATATAACATCTACGCATAGACCTAGCTCTGATACCACTATTGCGGAACGTAGTATTTCAAAAAAAATCCTACGATCATGCAAGATCTATCTAGCGATGCATAGCAATGAGAAGGGAGAGTGTGTCTACGTACCCTCATAGACCGAAAGCGGAAGTGTTAAGCAACGTGGTTGATGTAGTCGAACGTCTTCGCGATCCAACCGATCAAGTAACGAACGCACGGCACCTCTGCGATCTGCACACGTATAGCTCGATGACGTCCCTCGAACTCTAGATCCAGCTGAGGCCGAGGGAGAGTTTCGTGAGCACGACGTCGTGTTATGGTGATGATGAAGTTACCAACGCAGGGCTTCGCCTAAGCACTATGACAATATGACCGAGGTGTGTTTATATGGAGGGGGGCACCGCACACGGCTAAAACAATTGTCAACTTGTGTGTCAATGGGGTGCCCCCTCCCCATATATAAAGGAGGGGAGGAGGGGGCCGTCCGGCCTCATGGTGCGCCCCTAAGGGGGGATTCCTACTCCTACTAGGAGTAGGTTTCCCCCTTTTCCTAGTCCTAATAGGAGGGGGAAGGAAGGGGAAGAAGAGAGGAAGAAAGGGGGGGCCGACCCCCCTCCCAATCTGGATTGGGCTTGGGGGAGCACGCCCCGACCTCTTGGCCGCCTCCTCTCTGTCCCACTAAAGCCCATGTAGGCCCATTGAGCCCCCGGGGGGTTCCTATAACCTCTCGGTACTTCGGTATATGCCCGAACTCATCCAAAACCATTCCAATGTCCAAACATAACCTTCCAATATATCAATCTTCATGTCTCGACCATTTCGAGACTCCTCGTCATGTCTGTGATCACGTCCGGTACTCTGAACTACCTTCAGTACATCAAAACACATAAACTCATAATAGTTATCGTCATCGAATGTTAAGCGTGTAGACCCTACGGGTTCGAGAACTATGTAGACATGACCGAGACTCACCTCCGGTCAATAACCAATAGCGGAACCTGGATGCTCATATTGGTTCCTACATATCCTGCGAAGATCTTTATCAGTCAAACCTCATAACAACATACATTGTTCCCTTTGTCATCGGTATGTTACTTGCCCGAGATTTGATCATCGGTATCATCATACCTAGCTAGTTCAATCTCGTTACCGGCAAATCTCTTTACTCGTTCCGTAATTCAACATACCGCAACTAACTCATTAGTTACATTACTTGAAAGGCATATAGTGATGCGCATTACCGAGAGGGCCCAGAGATACCTCTCTGACAATCGGAGTGACAAATCCTAATCTGGATCTATGCCAACTCAACAAACACCATCGAATACACCTGTAGAGCATCTTTATAATCACCCAGTTACGTTGTGAAGTTTGATAGCACACTAAGTGTCCCTCCGGTATTCAGGAGTTGCATAATCTCATAGTCATAGGAACATGTATAAGTTATGGAGAAAGCAATAGCAATAAACTAAATGATCATAGTGCTAAGCTAACGGATGGGTCAAGTCAATCACATCATTATCTAATGATGTGATCCCATTCATCAAATGACAACTCATGTCTATGGCTAGGAAACGTAATCATCTTTGATTAACGAGCTAGTCAAGTAGAGGCATACTAGTGACACTTTGTTTGTCTATGTATTCACACATGTAATAAGTTTCTAGTTAATACAATTCTAGCATGAATAATAAACATTTATCATGATATAAGGAAATATAAATAACAACTTTATTATTGCCTCTAGGGCATATTTCCTTCAAGTGCATGTTGCCTTCAAGTGTATGCTAGTGGCAGTGATAGACGACACCCCTCTCTCATCTCCCATTGTCGTCTGTCACTGCCACTAGCATACACTTGAAGGCAAGATGCACCTGAAGGAAATATGCCTAGAGGCAATAATAAAGTTGTTATTTATATTTCCTTATATCATGATAAATGTTTATTATTCATGCTAGAATTGTATTAACTAGAAACTTAGTACATGTGTGAATACATAGACAAACAGAGTGTCACTAGTATGCCTCTACATGACTAGCTCATTAATCAAAGGTGGTTAAGTTTCCTAGCCATAGACATGAGTTTTCATTTGATGAACGGGATCATATCATTAGAGAATGATGTGATTGACTTGACCCATCCGTTAGCTTAGCACTATGATCGTTTAGTTTATTGCTATTGCTTTCTTCATGACTTATACATGTTCCTATGACTATGAGATTATGCAACTCCCGAATACCGGAGGAACACTTAGTGTGCTATCAAACGTCACAACATAACTGGGTGATTATAAAGATGCTCTACAGGTGTCTCTTGTTGGAAATATGCCCTAGAGGCAATAATAAAATGGTTATTATTATATTTCTTTGTTCATGATAATTGTCTATTGTTCATGCCATAATTGTGTTATCCGGAAATCGTAATACATGTGTGAACACATAGAACACAAGACGTCCCTAGTGAGCCTCTAGTTGACTAGCTCATTGATCAAAAGATAGTCATGGTTTCCTGACTATGGACATTGGATGTCATTGATAACGGGATCACATCATTATGAGAGTGATGTGATGGACAAGACCCAATCCTAAGCTTAGCTCAAAGATCGTGTAGTTCGTTTGTTGTAGCTTTTCTGAATGTCAAGTATCATTTCCTTAGACCATGAGATTGTGCAACTCCCGGATACCGTAGGAGTGCCTTGGGTATGCCAACGTCACAACATAATTGGGTGACTATAAAGGTACATTATAGGTATCTCTGAAAGTGTCTGTTGGGTTGGCACGAATCGAGACTGGGATTTGTCACTCCGTATGACGGAGAGGTATCTCTGGGCCCACTCGGTAATGCATCATCATAATGAGCTCAATGTGATCAAGTGGTTGATCATGGGATCATGCATTACGGTACGAGTAAAGTGACTTGCCGGTAATGAGACTGAATGAGGTATTGGGATACCGACGATCGAGTCTCGGGCAAGTAACGTACCGATTGACAAAGGGAATTGTATACGGGATTGATTAAGTCCTCGACATCGTGGTTCATCCGATGAGATCATCGTGGAGCATGTGGGAGCCAACATGGGTATCCAGATCCCGCTGTTGGTTATTGACCGGAGAGCCATCTCGGTCATGTCTACGTGTCTCCCGAACCTGTAGGGTCTACACACTTAAGGTTCGGTGACGCTAGGGTTGTAGACATATGAGTATGCAGTAACCCAAAAGTTTTTCGGAGTCCCGGATGAGATCCCGGACGTCATGAGGAGTTCCGGAATGGTCCGGAGGTGAAGAATTATATATAGGAAGTGCAGTTTCGGCCATCGGGAGAGTTTCGGGGGTCACCGGTATTGTACCGGGACCACCGGAAGGGTCCCAGGGGTCCACCGGGTGGGGCCACCCATCCCGAAGGGCCCCATGGGCCGAAGTGGGGAGGGGAACCAGCCCCTGGTGGGCTGGTGCGCCCCCCTTGGGCCCCCATGCGCCTAGGGTTGGGAACCCTAGGGGAGGGGGCGCCTCCACTTGCCTTGGGGGGCACTCCACCCCTTGGCCGCCGCCCCCTAGGAGATCCCATCTCCTAGGGCCGGTGCACCCCCCTAGGGGCCTATATAAAGGGGGGGAGGGAGGGCTGCAACCCCCCAAGTCTTGGCGCCTCCCTCTCCCCTGCTACACCTCTCTCGCGCGCAGTAGTTCGGCGAAGCCCTGCTACGATCATTGCTGCATCCACCACCACGCCGTCGTGCTGCTGGATCTTCATCAACCTCTCCTTCCCCCTTGCTGGATCAAGAAAGAGGAGACGTCATCCGCTCCGTACGTGTGTTGAACGCGGAGGTGCCGTCCGTTCGGCACTTGGTCATCGGTGATTTGGATCACGGCGAGTACGACTCCATCATCCCCGTTCTCTTGAACGCTTCCGCTCGCGATCTACAAGGGTATGTAGATGCACTCTCCTCTCGTTGCTAGTTGACTCCATAGATTGATCTTGGTGAAATGTAGGATTTTTTTGTTTTCTGCAACGTTCCCCAACATCTCCGATGGTGTTTGTTGAGTTGGCATAGATCGAGATTAGGATTTGTCACTCGGATTGTCGGAGAGGTATCTCTGGGCCCTCTCGATAATGCACATCACTATAAGCCTTGCAAGCAATGTGACTAATGAGTTAGTTGCGGGATGTTGCATTACGGTATGAGTAAAGAGACTTTCCGGTTACGAGATTGAACTAGGTATGATGATACCTATGATCGAATCTCGGGCAAGTAATATACCGATGACAAAGGGAACAACGTATGTTGTTATGGGGTTTGATCGATAAAGATCTTCATAGAATATGTAGGAACCAATATGAGCATCCAGGTTCCGCTATTGGTTATTGACCGGAGATGAGTATCGGTCATGTCTACATAGTTCTCGAACCCGTAGGGTCCACACGCTTAATGTTCGATGATGATCAGTATTATGAGTTTATGTGTTTTGATGTACCAAAGGTAGTTCGGAGTCCCGGATGAGATCACGGACATGACGAGGAGTCTCAAAATGGTCGAGACATGAAGAGTAATATATTGGATGACTATATTCGGACATCGGAATGGTTCTGAGGTGTATCAATTATTTACCGGAGTACCGGGGGGTTACGGAACCCCCCGGGGAGTTAATGGGCCTTCATGGACCATAGTGGAAGAGAGGAGGAGGCGGCTAAGTGGTGGGACGCCCCCCGCAAGCCCAATCCGAATTGGGTATGGGGGTCGGCCCCCCTTTCCTTCTCCCTCCTCTTTCCCTTCCTTCCCCCTCCTAGTTGGACGAGGAAAGGGTGGAAACCTACTCCTAGTAGGTGTAGGAATCCCCCCTTGGGGCGTGCCCTAGGAGGCCGGCCCTCCCCCTCCTCCACTCCTTTATATACGGGGGAGGGGGCACCCCATAGACACACAAGTTGATCTTAGGCGTGTGCGGTGCCCCCCTCCACAGATTTCCACCTCGATCATATTGTCGTAATGCTTAGGCGAAGCCCTGCGTCGGTAACTTCATAATCATCATCAACACGCCGTCATGCTGACAAAACACTCCCTCAGCCTCAGCTGGATCTAGAGTTCGAGGGACATCATCGAGCTAAACATGTGCAGATCACGGAGGTGCCGTGTGTTCGGCACTTAACGCTTCCGCTTTCGGTCTACGAGGGTACATGGACACACTCTCCCCGCTCATTGCTATGCTTCTCCTAGATAGATCTTGCGTGATCGTAGGAAATTTTTGAAATACTACATTCCCAAAAGTGGCATCCAAGCCAGATCTATGCGTAGATGTTATATGCATGAGTAGAACACAATGCACTTGTGGGCGTGGATATATACATATTGCTTGCTATCACTAGTTGTTTCTTGATTCGGCGGTACTGTTGGATGAAGCGGCCCAGACCGACATTATAGGACCGCGTTCATGAGACTAGTTCAACCGACGTGCTTTGCACATAGGTGGCTGGCGGGTGTCAGTTTCTCCAACTTTAGTTGAATCAGATTCAATGCACAGGGTTCTTTCTGAAGATCAAAAAGCAATCACTATACCGCGTTGTGGTTTTTGATGCGTAGGTAAGAACGGTTCTTACTAAGCCCATAGCCTCCACGTAAAACTTGCAACAACAAAGTAGAGGACGTCTAACTTGTTTTTGCAAGGCATGTTGTGATGTGATATGGTCAAGACGTGATTATATAAATTATCGTATGAGATGATCATGTTTTGTAACACAGTTATCGGCAACTGGCTGGAGCCATATGGTTGTCGCTTTATTGTATGAAATGCAATCGCCATGTAATTGCTTTACTTTATCACTAAGCGGTAGCGATAGTCGTAGAAGCAATAGTTGGCAAGACGATAACGATGCTATGATGGAGATCAAGGTGTCAAGCCGGTGACGATGGTGATCATGATGGTGCTTTGGAGATGGAGATCAAAGGCACAAGATGATGATGGCCATGTCATCTCACTTATATTGATTGCATGTGATGTTTATCCTTTATGCGTCTTATTTTGCTTAGTACGATGGTAGCATTATAAGATGATCTCTCACTAAATTTCAAGGTATAAGTGTTCTCCCTGAGTATGCACCGATGCTACAGTTCGTCGTGCCGAGACACCATGTGATGATCGGGTGTGATAAGCTCTACGTTCACATACAACGGGTGCAAGCCAGTTTTGCACAAGCAGAATACTCGGGTTAAACTTGACGAGCCTAGCATATGCAGATATGGCCTCGGAACACTGAGACCAGAAGGTCGAGCGTGAATCATATAGTAGATAAGATCAACATAGTGATGTTCACCATTGAAAACTACTCCATCTCACGTGATGATCGGACATGGTTTAGTTGATATTGATCACGTGATCACTTAGATGATTAGAGGGATGTCTATCTAAGTGGGAGTTCTTAAGTAATATGATTAATTGAACTTTAATTTATCATGAACTTAGTACTTGATAGTATTTTGCATGTCTATGTTGTTGTAGATAAATGGCCAGTGTTGTTGTTCTGTTGAATTTTAATGCGTTCCTAGAGAAAGCTAAGTTGAAATTACGTCCTGGAAGCACCGCTAGGTGCTAGGCCTGCTGTAGATGCTACTGATGACATTAAGAACGTCTGGCAAATCAAAGGTGATGACTACTCGATATTTTAGTGTGCGATGCTTTATGGCTTAGAACCGGGACTTCAACGACGTTTTGAACGTCATGGATCATATGAGATGTTCCAGGAGTTGATGTTAATATTTCAAGAAAATGCTCGGATTGAGAGATATGAAGTCTCCAATAATTTCTATAGCAGCAAGATGGAAGAGAATAGTTCTGTCAGTGAACATATACTCAGAATGTGTGGGTACCACAATCACTTGACTCGGTTGGGAGTTAATCTTCCGGTTGATAGTGTCATTGACAGAGTTCTTCAATCACTGCCACCAAGCTACAAAAGCTTCATGATGAACTATAATATGCAAGGGATGGATAATACAATTCCCGAGCTCTTCGCGATGCTAAAGGCTGCAGAGGTAGAAATCAAGAAGGAGCATCAAGTGTTGATGGTCAACAAGACCACCACTTTCAAGAAGAAGGGCAAAGGGAAGAAGGGGAACTTCAAGAAGAACGACAAGCAAGTTGCTGCTCAAGTGAAGAAGCCCAAGTCTAGACCTAAGCCTGAGACTGAGTGCTTCTACTGCAAAGGGACTGGTCACTCGAAGTGGAACTGCCGCAAGTATTTGGCGGATAAGAAGGATTGCAAAGTGAAAGGTATATTTGATATACATGTTATTGATGGGTACCTTAGTAATGCTCGCAATAGCGCCTATGTATTTGATTCTGGTTCTGTTGCTAATATTTGCAACTCGAAACCAGGGCTACGAATTAAGCGAAGATTGGCTAAGGATGAGGTGACGATGCGCGTGGGAAATGGTTCCAAAGTCGATGTGATCGCCGTCGGCACCTACCTCTACATCTACCTTCGGGATTAGTTTTAGACCTGAATAATTGTTATTTGGTGCCAGCCTTAAGCATGGACATTATACTTGGATCTTGTTTGATGCGAGGCAGTTATTCATTTAAATTAGAGAATAATGGTTGTTCTATTTATATGAGTAATATCTTTTATGTTCATGCATCCTTGATGAGTGATCTTTTTTTACTAAATCTTGATAGTAGTGATACACATATTTATAGTATTGAAGCCAAAAGATATAAGTTTAATAATGATAGTGCAACTTATTTGTGGCACTGCCGTTTAGGTCATATTGGTGTAAAGCGCATGAAGAAACTCCATGCTGATGGGCTTTTGGAATCACTTGATGCTTGCGAACCATGCCTCATGGGCAAGATGACTAAGACTCCATTCTCCGGAACAATTGAACGAGCAACAAACTTATTGGAAATAATACATACTGATGTATGCGGCCCGATGAGTGTTGATGCTCGTGGAGGGTATCGTTATTTTCTAACATAAGTCTGAAACATTTGAAAAGTTCAAAGAATTTCAGAGTGAAGTGGAAAATCATCGTAATAAGAAAATAAAGTTTCTACGATCTGATCGTGGAGGAGAATATTTGAGTTACGAGTTTGGTCTTCATTTGAAACAATGCAGAATAGTTTCGCAACTCATGCCACATGGAACACCCCAACGTAAAGGTGTGTCCAAACGGCATAACCGCACTTTATTAGATATGGTGCGATCTATGATGTCTCTTACTGATTTACTGCTATCGTTTTGGGGTTATGCTTTAGAGACGGCTGCATTGATGTTAAATAGGACACCATCGAAATCCATTGAGACAACACCATATGAACTGTGGTTTGGCAAGAAACCCAAGTTGTCGTTTCTTAAAGTTTGGGGCTGCAATGCTTATGTGAAAAAGCTTCAACCTGATAAGCTCGAACCCAAATCGGAGAAATGTGTCTTCATAGGATACCCAAAGGAGACTGTTGGGTACACCTTCTATCACAGATCCGAAGGCAAGATATTCGTTGCTAAGAATGGATCCTTTCTAGAGAAGGAGTTTCTCTCGAAAGAAGTGAGTGGGAGGAAAGTAGAACTTGATGAGGTAATTGTACCCGCTCCCTTTTTGGAAAGTAGTTCATCACAGAAATCAGTTCCAGTGATTCCTACACCAATTAGTGAGGAAGCTAATGATGATGATCATGAAACTTCTGATCAAGTTACTACCGAACCTTGTAGGTCAACCAGAGTAAGATCCGCACCAGAGTGGTACGGTAATCCTGTTCTGGAAGTCATGTTACTTGATCATGACGAACCTACGAACTATGAGGAAGCGATGATGAGCCCATTTTCCGCAAAATGTCTTGAGGCCATGAAATCTGAGATGGGATCCATGTATGAGAACAAAGTTTGGATATTGGTTGACATGCCTGATGATCGGCAAGCCATAGAGAATAAATGGATCTTCAAGAAGAAGACTGACACAGACGGTAATGTTACTGTCTACAAAGCTCGACTTGTTGCGAAAGGTTTTCGACAAGTTCAAGGAGTTGACTACGATGAGACCTTCCCACCCATAGTCATTCTTAAGTCCGTCCGAATCATGTTACCAATTGCCACATTTTATGATTATGAAATTTGGCAAATGGATGTCAAAACTGTAATCCTTAATAGATATCTTAAAGAAGAGTTGTATATGATGTAACCAGAAGGTTTTGTCGATCCAAAAGGTGCTAACAAAGTGTGTAAGCTCCAGCGATCCATTTATGGACTGGTGCAAGCATCTCGGAGTGGGAATATATGCTTTGATAGTGTGATCAATGCATATAGTTTTATACAGACTTTTGGAGAAGCCTGTATTTTCAAGAAAGTGAGTGGGAGCTCCGTAGCACTTCTTATATTATATGTGGATGACGTATTGTTGATTGGAAATGACACTGAATTTTCGAATAGCATAAAAGGATACCTGAATACGAATTTTTCAATGAAAGACCTCGGTGAACCTGCTTATATATTGGGCATCAAGATCTATAGAGATAGATCAAGACGCTTAATTGGACTTTCACAAAGCACATACCTTGATAAAGTTTTGAAGAAGTTCAAAATGGATCAAGCAAAGAAAGGGTTCTTGCCTGTGTTACAAGGTGTGAAATTGAGTCAGACTCAATGCCCGACCATCCCAGAAGATAGAGAGAGAATGAAAGTCATTCCCTATGCCTCAGCCATAGGTTCTATCATGTATGCAATGTTGTGTACCAGACCTGATGTGTGCCTTGCTATTAGTTTAGCAGGGAGGTACCAAAGTAATCCAGGAGTGGATCACTGGACAGCGGTCAAGAACATCCTGAAATACCTGAAAAGGACTAAATATATGTTTCTTGTTTATGGAGGTGACAAAGAGCTCATCGTAAATGGTTACGTCGATGCAATCTTTGACACTGATCTGGATGACTCTAAGTCACAAACCGGATACATATTTTTATTGAATGGTGGAGCTGTCAGTTGGTGCAGTTCTAAGCAAAGCGTCATGGCGGGATCTACATGTGAAGAGGAATACATAGCTGCTTCGGAAGCAGCAAATGAAGGAGTCTGGATGAAGGAGTTCATATCTGACCTAGGTGTCATACCTAGTGCATGGGGTCCAATGAAAATCTTTTGTGACATTACAGGTGCAATTGCCTTGGCAAAGGAATCCAGATTTCACAAGAGAACCAAGCACATCAAGAGACGCTTCAATTCCACCCGTGATCAAGTCAAGGAGGGAGACATGGAGATTTGCAAGATACATACGGATCTGAATGTTGCAGACCCGTTAACTAAGCCCCTCTCACGAGCAAAACATGATCAGCACCAAGACTCCATGGGTGTTAGAATCATTACTACATAATCTACATTATTGACTCTAGTGCAAGTGGGAGACTGAAGGAAATATGCCCTAGAGGCAATAATAAAGTTGTTATTTATATTTCCTTATATCATGATATAAATGTTTATTATTCATGCTAGAATTGTATTAACCAGAAACTTGATATAGGTGTGAATACATAGACAAAACAAAGTGTCCCTAGTATGCCTCTACTTGACTAGCTCATTAACCAAAGATGGTTAAGTTTCCTAGCCATAGACATGAGTTGTCATTTGATGAACGGGATCATATTATTAGAGAATGATGTGATTGACTTGTCCCATCCGTTAGCTTAGCACTATGATCGTTTAGTTTATTGCTATTGCTTTCTTCATGACTTATACATGTTCCTATGACTATGAGATTATGCAACTTCCGAATACCGGAGGAACACTTAGTGTGCTATCAAACCTCGCAACATAACTGGGTGATTATAAAGATGCTCTACAGGTGTCTCCGATGGTGTTTGTTGAGTTGGCATAGATCGAGATTAGGATTTGTCACTCCGGTTGTCGGAGAGCTATCTCTGGGCCCTCTCGATAATGCACATCACTATAAGCCTTGCAAGCAATGTGACTAATGAGTTAGTTGCGGGATGATGCATTACGTAACGAGTAAAGAGACTTGCTGGTAACAAGATTGAACTAGGTATGATGATACCAACGATCGAATCTCGGGAAAGTAACATATCGGTGACAAAGGGAACAAGGTATGTTCTTATGCGGTTTGACCGATAAAGATCTTCGTAGAATATGTAGGAACCAATATGAGCATCCAGGTTCCGCTATTGGTTATTGACCGGAGATGAGTCTCGGTCATGTCTACATAGTTCTCGAACCCGTAGGGTTCGCACGCTTAACGTTCGATGACGATCGGTATTATGGGTTTATGTGTTTTGATGTACCAAAGATAGTTCGCAGTCCTGGATGAGATCACAGACATGATGAGGAGTCTTGAAATGGTCTAGACATGAAGATTGATATATTGGATGACTATATTCGGACACCGGAATGGTTCCAAGGTGTATCGAGTATTTACCGGAGTACTAGGGGGTTACCAAAACCCCCCGGGGAGTTAATGGGCCTTCATAGGCCATAGTGGAAGAGAGGAGGAGGCGGCCAAGTGGTGGGGCACGCACCCCAAGCCCAATCCGAATTGGGGAGGGGGGCTGGTCCCCTTTCCTTCTCCCCCCTCTTTCCCTTCCTGCCCCCTGCTAGTTCGACTAGGAAAGAGGGGAAACCTACTCCTAGCAGGAGTAGGAATCCCCCCATTGGGGCACGCCCTAGGAGGCCGGCCCTCCCCTCGTCCACTCCTTTATATACGGGGCAGGGGGGCACCCCATAGACACACAAGTTGATCTTAGCCGTGTGTGGTGCCCCCCTCCACAGATTTCCACCTCGATCATATTTGTCGTAGTGCTTAGGCGAAGCCCTGCGTCGGTAACTTCATCATCACCGTCAACATGCTGTCGTGCTGACGAAACTCTCCCTCGGCCTCAGCTGGATCTAGAGTTCGAGGGACATCATAGAGCTGAATGTGTGCAGATCGCGGAGGTGCTGTGCATTCGGCACTTGATCGGTTGGATCGCGAAGACATTCGACTACATCAACCGCATTACTTAACGCTTCTGCTTTCGGTCTACAAGGGTACATGGACACACTCTCCCCACTCGTTGCTATGCTTCTCCTAGATAGATCTTGCGTGATCGTAGGAATTTTTTTGAAATACTACGTTCCCAACATAAGTAACTGGCAAAGCCTCCCCCAAGCTTGTGGGAGATTCTCTTCTTTAATTTGCACAAAGTTAAATGTTTCCTGTAAGGCTGCTTGTTTCTTATAAGCAGGAATTTTTTCCAGAGAAGTAATAAATAATATCCTGGGGACTACGCACACAACAAGGAGCAAGAGAATTATACCAAGCTTTAGCATCACCCTTTAATGAGAACGGAATTATTTGAGAATAAAGTAATAGCGAGTCTTCTCATCATGAGTAAAAAGGGTGGCTATGTCATTCAACTTAGTAAGATGTGCCACAACAGTTTCAGTTTCATAACCATGGAAAGGATCAGATTCAACCAAAGTGATTAACTCTGGGTCGACAGGAAATTCATAATCCTTATCATCAACAAAGATAGGTGAAGTAGCAAACTTTGGATCATATTGCATTCTAGCATTCAAAGATTTTTTGTTTATACTTGCATGGTAATTTCTCTATCCTTACAAGCAAGAATATCTCTAGTTGTCTCCTCATTCATAACATAACCTTCTGGTACCTTAGGCAATTCATATCTAGGAAGGCTAGTTCTAGCAGGTGTTTCAGGAGTTTCAATTTCAAGCTCATCATTAGATTCAACAACACCATGTTGTATTACTCTAGCAATTTGTTCATCAATAAAATCACCAAGTGGCACATCATTATCATCAAACAAGGTACTAGCATCATCATAAGTATCATTCATAGCGTAAGTAGCATTATCAATAACTTGCGACATATCGGGATTAATAGCATGTGGTGGCGTTGCAAGTTTACTTATAACCGAAGGTGGATCTAAAGCAGAACTGGATGGCAGTTCGTTACCTCCCCTCGTCTTAGAGGGATAAATCTTAGTCTTAGCATCCTTCATATTATTCATAGTGACAAATTTAGAATAATCCCAAGTGACTAAACAAATATAGCTATGTTCCCTGGCAACGGCGCCAGAAAAAGGTCTTGATAACCCACAAGTATAGGGGATCACAACAGTTTTCGAGGGTAGAGTATTCAACCCAAATTTATAGATTTTACACAAGGGGAGCCAAAGAATATTTGTAAGTATTAGAAACTGAGTTGTCAATTCAGTCACACATGGAGATTAATTATCTGTAGCAAAGTGATCAGTAACACGGTAATATGATAGTTTTGATAGTAGTGACAACAGCAATAGTAACGGTAACAGTGATAGCAATATTTTTGTAGCAAGTGCAACCGTAACGATAGTAGTAGTAACTTAGCAAGAACAATATAAGAGAAATTTGTAGGCATTGGATCAATGATTTGTTGGATGATATTCATCATGTGACAGTTATAACCTAGGGCGATATGACACTAGCTCCAGCTCATAAATATAATGTAGGCATGTATTCCATAAATAGTCATACGTTCTTATGGAAAGAACTCGCATGCCATCTTTTGTCCTACCCTCCCGTGGTAGTGGGGTCCAATTGGAAAATAAGGGATATTAAGGCCTCCTTTTAATAGAGTACCAGAACAAAGCATTAACACATAGTGAATACATGAACTCCTCAAACTATGGTCATCACCGGGAGTGGTCCCGACTATTGTCACTCCGGGGTTGCCAGATCATAACACGTAGTAGGTTACTATAACTTGCAAGATCGGATCTAGAACATGGATATAATGGTGATAACATAAACGGTTTAGATCTGAAATCATGGCACCCGGGCCCAAAGTGACAAGCATTAAGCATGGCAAAGTCATAGCAACATCAATCTTACAACATAGTGGATACTATGGATCAGGCCCTAACAAAACTAACTAGATAACATGATGAATCTCATGTTGGGGAACGCAACATGCAATTCCAAAAAAATTCCTACGATCACGCAAGATCTATCTAGGATATGCATAGCAACGAGAGGGGGGAGAGTGTGTCCACGTACCCTCGTAGACCGAAAGTGGAAGCGTTAGGTTAACGCGGTTCATGTAGTCGAACGTCTTCATGATCCAACCGATCCAAGTACCAAACGTATGGCACCTTCGTGTTCAGCACACGTTCAACTCGATGCCGTCCCTCGAACTCTTGATCCAGCAGAGGGTCGAGGGAGAGTTTCATCAGCACGACGGCGTGGTGACTGTTATGGTGATGTGATCCGCGCAGGGCTTCGCCTAAGCACTACGACAATATGACCGGAGGAGTAAACTGTGGAGGGGGAACCGCACACGGTTAAGAAACAACTGTTGTGTCTTTGGGGTGCCCCCTGCTCCCGTATATAAAGGAGGAGGGGAGGAGGCCGGCCACCAGGGGAGCACCAAGGAGAGGGGAGTCCTACTAGGACTCCATTCCTAGTAGGATTCGGCCCCCCTTTTTTTCCTCAACCGGAGGGGGGAAAGGGGAAGGAGAGGGAGTAGGAGAAGGAAAGGGGGGTGGCACCCCCTTCCCTAGTCCAATTCGGCCTCCTCCCTTGTGGGGGGAGCACCAGCCCCTTGTGGGCTAATTAGCCTCCCTCCTTTGGCCCCTATGGCCCATATCTTTCCCCGGGGGGTTCCGGTAACCCCTCCGGTACTCCGGTATGCACCTGATACACTCCGGAACCCTTCCGGTGTCCGAATACTACCTTCCAATATATCAATCTTTACCTCTCGACCATTCAGAGACTCCTCATCATGTTCGTGATCTCATCCGAAACTCCAGACAAACTTCAGTCACCAAAACACATAACTCATAATACAAACCATCATCGAACGTTAAGCGTGCGGACCCTACGGGTTCAAGAACTATGTAGACATGACCGAGACACATCCCCGGTCAATAAACAATAGCGGAACTTGGATGCCCATATTGGCTCCAACATATTCTACGAAGATCTTTATCGGTCAAACCGCATAACAACATACGTCATTCCCTTTGTCATCCATATGTTACTTGCCCAAGATTCGATCGTCGGTATCATCATACCTAGTTCAATCTCATTACCAACAAGTCTCTTTACTCGTCCCGTAATGCATCATCCCGCAACTAACTCATTAGTCACATTGCTTGCAAGGCTTATCATGATATGCATTACCGAGAGGGCCTAGAGATACCTCTCCGATACTTGGAGTGACAAATCCTAATCTCGATCTATGTGAACCCAACAAACACCTTCGGAGACACCTGTAGAGCATCTTTATAATCACCCAGTTACGTTGTGACGTTTGATAGAACACAAGGTGTTCCTCCGGTATTCGGGAGTTGCATAATGTCATAGTCAAAGGAATATGTATAAGTCATGAAGAAAGCAATAGCAATAAAACTGAATGATCAACATGCTAAGCTAACAGATGGGTCTTGTCCGTCACATAATTCTCCTAATGATGTGATCTCATTCATCAAATGACAACACATGTCTATGTCAGCAAACTTAACCATCTTTGATTAACGAGTTAGTCAAGTAGAGGCATACTAGGGACACTTTGTTTTGTCTATGTATTCACACATGTATCAATTTTCTGGTTAATACAATTCTAGCATGAATAATAAACATTTATCATGATGTAAGGAAATATAAACAACATCTTTATTATTGCCTCTAGGGCATTTCCTTCAGTCTCCCACTTGCACTAGAGTCAATAATCTAATTCACATCGCCATGTGATTTAACACCAATAGTTCACATCGTCATGTGATTTAACACTCCATAGTTCACATCGCCATGTGACCAACATCCAAAGGGTGTACTAGAGTCAATAATCTAGTTCACATCGCCATGTGATTAACACCCAAAGAATACTAAGGTGTGGCCATGTTTTGCTTGTGAAAGAAGTTTAGTCAGCGGGTCTGCCACATTCAGATCCCTATGTATTTTGCAATTTTCTATGTCTACAATGCTATGCATGGAGCTACTCCAGCTAATTGCTCCCACTTTCAATATGTATACAGATTGAGACTTAGAGTCATCTGGATCAGTGTCAAAGCTTGCATCGACGTAAACCTTTACGACGAACTTTTTGTCAGCTCCATAACCAAGAAACATATCCTTATTCCACTAAGGATAATTTTGACCGATATCCAGTGATCCACTCCTAGATCACTACTGTACCCTCTTGCCTAACTCATGGTGAGGTACACAATAGGTCTGGTACACAACATAACATACTTTATATATAGAACCTATGACTAAGGCATAGGAAATGACTTTTCATTCTCTTTCTATTTTCTGCCGTGGTCGGGTTTTGAGTCTTTACTCAACTTCACACCTTGCAACACAGGCAAGAACTCCTTCTTTGACCGTTCCATTTTGAACTACTTCAAAAGCTTGTCAAGGTATGTAGTCATTTAAAAAACTTATCAAGCGTCTTGATCTATCTCTATAGGTCTTGATTCTCAATATGTAAGCAGCCTCACCGAGGTCTTTCTTTGAAAAACTCCTTTCAAACACTCCTTTATGCTTTCTAGAAAATTCTACATCATTTCCGATCAACAATATGTCATTCACATATACTTATCAGAAAGGCTGTAGTGCTCCCACTCACTTTCTTGTAAATACAGGCTTCTCTAAAAGTCTGTGTAAAACCATATGCTTTGATCACACTATTAAAGCGTATATTCCAACTCCGAGATGAGATGCTTGCACCAGTCCATAGATGGATCGCTGGAGCTTGCGCATTTTGCTAGCACTTTTAGGATTGACAAAACCTTCTAGTTGCATCATATACAACTCTTCTTTAAGAAATCCATTAAGGAATGCAGTTTTGACATCCATTTGCCAGATTTCATAAAATCACTACAGGAATCAGCTACTTTGCCGTCTGCCATGGCGGACGGCAAAGGCACGAACGGCGGACGGCAAAGGCCTTTGCCGTCAGCGGCGGACGGCAAAAGGCTCCGGCAAAGTAGGCTTCGGTAAACAGGTTCTTTGCCGTCTGCTACCGACGGCAAAGTCTTTGCTGTCCGCGGCGGACGGCAAAGAGAGAGCGGCAGACGGCAAAGACGGCCGACGGCAATAGGTGCGCTGTCAGTCCGTTAAGTGGCTAACGGAAGGCCTTTGCCGTCCGCCGCGGACGGCAAAATTTCTAGGGTCTTTGCCGTCCGCCGTATGATGTCATCTGCACGTCACTACGTGGCAGGTTCTTTGCCGTCTGCCACTGACGGCAAAGTCTTTGCCGTCTGCCACTGTAGGCAAACTGACCAAACGGGTCAGCTCCCAGGAAGCACAGGTGGACGCCACGTGGCCTCTTTGCCGTCTGCGACAGACGGCAAAGAGCCCATTGCCGTCAGTGGCGGACGGCAAAGAGCCTGCATATTGGCTCTTTTTTCTGTTTTTTCATATACCCAACCATTTTCACAGCAAATAGATGATACATATATATTTTTCACATGGCAAGTTCACAGCAAATATATGAGATATCCAACACATATAATTTCATCATACATGCATAGTTCCATCAACCATACATAGCAAGTTTGACATACATGCATCCAACCATACATATTACAATAGTGTCATCCTACCATACATGCATAGTTCATAGATACAAAGGAAACATAGTTCATCCAAACAAGCACTCCATCTATGCAAGCTTTCGTGAAGTGAATGAATTCTGCAAAATGGGAAATAAGAAAGTTAGAAGAAGAAGATTAGAAGAAGAAGAAGAAGAAAATGAAGAAGAAGAAGAAGAATATATATGACATTTATGAGCTAATTTAGGTGAAATTGATCATTTGTGAGCTAACTTAGGTGAAATGGATCGTTTATGAGCTAACCTAGGTGCAATGGATCGCTTATGAGCAAACTTAGGTAAAATGCATCATTTTAGAGGTAACCTAGGTAAGATGGATCATTTTGGAGCTAACCTAGGTAAAATGGGTCATTTTAGAGCTAACTTCGGTAGAATGGATCATTTATGAGCTAAGTAAGGTTAAATGGATCATTTTAGAACTAACTTAGGTAAAATAGATTGTTTATGAGCTAACTTAGGTAAAATGGATCGTTTTTGAGCTAACTAAGGTGAAATGAATCGTTTTTGAGCTAACTAAGGTGAAGGGCATCATTTTTGAGCTAACTAAGGTGAAATGGATCGTTTTTGAGCTAACTAGGTGAAATGGATCGTTTTTGAGCTAACTAGGTGAAATGAATCGTTTTTGAGCTAACTAAGGTGAAATGGATCGTTTTTGAGCTAACTAAGGTGAAATGGATCGTTTTTGAGCTAACTAAGGTGAAATGGATCGTTTTTGAGCAAACTTAGGTGAAATGGATCATTTAAGAGCTAATTTAGGTGAAATGGATCGTTTTTGAGCTAACTAAGGTGAAATGGATCGTTTTTGAGCAAACTTAGGTGAAATGGATCATTTAAGAGCTAATTTAGGTGAAATGGATCGTTTTTGAGCAAACTTAGGTGAAATGGATCATTTCACAGCTAATTTAGGTGAAATGGATCGTTTTTAGCTAACTTAGGTGAAATGGATCGTTTAGGAGCTACTCTAGGTAAATTGGGTCATTTTAGAGCTAACTTGGATAAACTGGATCATTTATAAGCTAACCTAGGTAAGATGGGTCATTTTGGAGCTAACTTAGGTAAAATGGATTGTCTATGAGCTAACTAAGCTAATTATGCAATTTTTGACATAAGTAAGCTAAGTATAGATCGTTTTAGAGCTAACTTAGGTAAAATGGATGGTTTTGGAGGTCAGTAAGCTTATTAATTCATTTTGGAGGAGAAGAAGCTAAGTCTACGTCATTATGGTAAGCATTGGAGGAAATAAAGCTAAGTCTAGGTCTTTATGCATGTGTTAAGCAAAACACTAGATAAACTTACCAAGATCCAGGAGGTGTAGGAGCGGGGTGGCTCGTGTCGGTAGCTGGAGAAGGATCGTGCGATGCTTGTCTGGAGTTACGCTGCACCAAAGATCATTTCCAATGTCTTGTTAGCATGATGACACTAAAATGTTAAGACTAGCAAGTAATGTCCATTCAAATAAAACTCACCGTGGTCCCAGGAGCAATCACTGGCATCGGCGGAGCGGTCTGACCTGTCTTCTCGCACACAGACTGCACATTTGGTTTTGACGACTCAGTCATACTAGTTAGTAATGAGACAAACACTACATGAATGTTTTGGCTAATCTGCAGAAGAAACTTACCACAAGGAGCTCGTACATGGCCCTTGCCTGCATGTCATTCCGTGCCCTCTCCTCCTCCATCATCTTTGTCGTCCTCTCCTCCAACTCCCGCTGCCTCTCCGCCGCCTCCGCCAGAAGTTTCTCCGTTCTATCTCTCTCACTCTGTATAGCAGCCTGCAACACCACTCACATGACCATTTGTAATCATTGATGAAAGCGCACACAATGTAATGGAGAAAGATAACTCAGTACGTATCACTAACCTTGATGGCGAGTTGCACTGGCCGTTCACGAGGCCTTATCTCAGGAGCGGAGCTCGACTGGCGTGCCTTGATCTCCGGGAGAGTGCTAGGACAACGGATAAGTCCATCTCCAATGGCTATGGAGCCATGGGACCTCCCGCCACCAGATATCATCAACAGCTCTGGATCAATGGGACCCTGGCTCGGGTTAAAGTCCTCCCCTTTCCTCGCCTTCCCCTCATCTCTATATCTCACGAGCTTGTTGTGGGAGGAGATGTTGGTGAAGTTGTTTGCATCATCGAGGTCAGACTGAGAGAAAGCCTTGACTTTCTTGAAAGAGGCAGTGTGGGCCATGGCATACAGGTCGTACACCTCTGGCACCTTATCCGCCTTATTGTAGCGTGCCTAAAAGAGAGAAACAATGAAAATTAGTAATTAAAGGGCTCAAGCTAGCATGATGAATGAATTGCATGAATCATGAAGCAAACCACATACCCAGTTGCGCCCGAACTGATATAAGTTGGAGCTGCCTTGATGGTGTGGCACACCTTCCATTTGGGCACGTTTGTCCTTGGCCTCGTTGTGGAGGGCTAGCCATCGTTGTGAGCACCACTCATCGACCAACACCCCCCAACAATCCATCCGATCCGCACACCATCTCGGAGGCGCCTAAGTTAGCAAATAGAAACTTGAGCGCTACGGCTAAGAATTACTAAATGAAGGAACTTAAGTAGAGAAGGCCTTAAGAATTACCTTCATGTACTGCTCCTTACTCAGGAACTTATCGCGGCACGCCGGCTTGGTCTTCTTGATACCACGCAAGGCGTAGTAGTCTCGAACAGCCTGCACCCGAGCCTCGTGCCGTAAGTTCTGGAGTAGGCGCTTGCAGACGTTCTCGATAACATGTGCCGCGTCCTCCTCGTATCCCTCCTCACACCTATAGAATGTCTGCAATCAAATGAGACAATGTTGATTAGTACAATTAATAACTAGCTAGTTGAAGATTTTTAAATGTGTAAAGGAGAAATTACCCAGAACTTTCTGATCACCATGTCTGCCCTCGTGTCACACATGACACCGTCGATAATCTCATTTGGCGGGGCCGGGGCAGCCACGTAGTGCTCCCAGCTCAATCCAAGCTCTGGAAGCCGACCCTCACCAGGCAACGTGACAAACCCCGGGAAGTTTTGCCGGCAAAGAACTCCAAGGACGGAGTTGGGCCGGCGGACACTATGATGGTGGTCCCAACCCCTGCGGCATGACAAGGCCAACGCATTAGTTATTTGAAAAAACGTGAATGCACAAGGTACAAAAATATTAAATGCACTTACGTACCTCTCCCCATCAGGGAAAATCAACCACCTCTGCTCGCGGGTCACCGGCACGGACGGGAGCCGTGTAGCACCACGCTGGTAGACGGTGCCCCCCTCCTCCTCAAGATCAGTCGGCTCCCCGCCATCATCAGCATGGCCACTCGGCTCCTCGGGCTGATCCGGCCAGGTACCCCATCCGGACGTGTGCTCCTCCGGGGTCACGTGGGCCGAACTCTCATGAGCCGAAGACCAGTGGACCGGAGGCTCGTGGACCGGAGTCCGTGTAGCCTCCTCCTCGGACGAGTCCACCCTAGCAGTCACGTGCTCGGGTGAAACGGCTGGTGGTGGCGGCGAGGAAGGCACCGTAGCAGTCACCCTACCTCCTCTCCCACGACCACGTGCCCCACCTCCTCTCTTCCTACCTCGTCCCCTGCTGGGCACCACGGTCGACGAAGAAGGGCCCGGCGGTGTGGCCATACTGTCCAGCAACGATCGGCGGAGAGGTGCGTCTGGAATGGAAGACCTCAGACCACGCTCCCGACCAGCGCCCACCATCTTTCAACACCTGCCATGACAAACAGTAAACGAAATTAGTACAACATAAAAAAAGACCGACATGAATAATAATATGTGTATCACTTAAGTGTATCATCATCAAGTACAACATAAAAAAATGTAATACCTGACACTACTAATAATCTCGATCAGTATCATCAATAAATGCATAATCATCATCATCACTATAATCAATGACGGGCTCATAGGGTTCATTGGCATCAACATGTGCAAGGCCACCTTGACGTAATCGGTCAAGCATTGACAGGTCATCCGCAGCAGTAACCTCTTCTTGTTCCGGCTCTTCTTGTTCCTCCTCTGGGGTGATGTCGGATTCATTGTCGCTGTCTACTTCAATGTTTTGGGGTGAAGTATAGTGGTTCTTGAAACGCTTTTTGGAAAGACGTGTCTCTTGGAAGAATTCTCCTTCATATGTGTCTGGGTTAATGTGAGGTTCATAATCCTCTTCCTTTGGGGGAGAAAGTCTAGCACGTGGCGGCACTTCATAAACGACATCCCAACCTTTCAGATTTGGATTAGTTTGGCAGGCCCACGGTAGATAGAATACTTGGGTCGCCTGTTGAGCCATAATATAGACATCAGGAACATCTAAATGAGTGCTTTGGTTGATTTCAACTAGCCCTACATGTTCATGAGTCCTTCTAGTCTCCTTCGGTTGAAACCAATAACATTTGAAGACTACGACATTCAATGGGTTTTCACCATAGAACAGAAGTTCATAAATTGCTTCAACTCTCCCATAATACTCGGTACCTCCTTCACCGATAGCAGATACACAAAAATTTGTTGACTTTCGGTCCGCCATCGATAGCTCTTTGCCATAGGTACGAAAGCGATACCCGTTGATGTCGTACTTGTCAAATGAACGGACCTTATAGTCAAAACCATTAGCGACTTGTCTCAATTCGGCGTCCATAGACTCTGAATTAGCCTACAGGTTTAATATGAAAGGATTGTTGCATTATGCACAAATTAGCGAATGAAATGAAATTGTCTAATAGAAATTACCGTTTGTTTGAACCAAGAGATGAAACCGGGATAGCCACCTCCTTGCTTTGCGAGAAGCTCATACTCTTCGACGGAATCCTTTTGGATCTCCGCTCCATACAAGAATATGGTAACGTATCGACTGTATGACATATCCAGGAATAAGAGTAGTTCAAAGGAAATAGAAGTTGCGAAACAATGTACCGAGAACTTACTCGATGTACGGCCGCACTTCTATCAGGTTGTTGAAGATATACAACGAAATGGTCCGCCATTCTTCGTTATCCAAAGATACTGGATGTGAAACACTAGCTGGTGCGAGATTCCCTTTGAATAGGCTGAGGTTGGATCCACCCTTTTTAGGCTCGTCAGCATTGTACCGAGGCTTCGGATTATGCAAATGACGATTTTTGGCTTCGTAGTGCGCTGTTACGAAGTTTGCCGCCTCCTCTGTAATGAATGCCTCAGCCATCGATGCTTCAATTCTACGTTTATTTTTACATTTTTCTCGAAGCGTCTTCTGCATCCTCTCAGTTGGGTAGCACCAACGATTTTGCACGGGCCCCCCCAATCTTGCCTCGGTCGGGAGATGCAAAATCAAATGCTGCATTGGATTAAAGAAGCCCGGTGGAAAGATCTTCTCTAACTTGCAGATCAACTCCGGCGCCAACTCTTCCATTTCTTCTAGCACGCCAGGCGATAGTTCTTTCGCACAAAGAACACGGAAGAAATAGCTGAGTTCTGCCAGTACTAGCCATTCATCCTCAGGGATGAAGCCACGCAACATCACCGGCATTACCCGCTCAATCCATATGTGCCAATCATGACTCTTGAGACCAAATATCTTCAGTTTATCAAGATTCGCTCCCCTCTTTAGATTCGCTGCATACCCATCGGGAAACATCAACTGCTGTTGCACCCACAAGAGAATTTCCCTCATAGCTGGCCTTCCAAGATTGAACCATGCCTTTGGCTTCGTCCAGTTCTGCTTTCCTTTCGGTTCTTTCATGTTTTGTAACGGCCTATCACATAGCGCCTCCAGATCGACTCTAGCCTTAGTATTATCCTTTGACTTCCCATCTATGCCGAACAATGTACCAAAAAGTGCCTCGGCGATATTCTTCTCAGTGTGCATCACGTCGATGTTGTGTGGGCAAAGGAGGTCTTTGAAGTAAGGCAGATCCCATAAGCATGTTTTGTGAGTCCACGCGTGCTTAGTATTATACCCCTTGAAGTACCCTGGATGTTGTGGATCTGGCTCGAGAGCGTTTAACTCATCCAGGGTCTGTTGGCCTGTCAATGCAGGTGGTGCAGAGTTTTTGACAACTCTACCCCTGATGAAGTTCTTCTTGTCTTTCCTGAACTTATGGCGAGGATCCAGGAACTGTCTATGCATGTCGAAGCAAGAAAACTTGCGACCGGCCTGAAGCCAACGAAACTCAAGAGCTCCCTTGCATGTGGGGCACGGGAACCTTCCATGCACACACCAGCCAACGAATAGCGCATACGCCGGCAAGTCATGCGTCGAGTACATGTACCAGACACGCATTATGAAGTTCCGTTTGCTAAAGGCGTCGTATGTCTTGAACCCATTATCCCAGGCTTCTTGCAATTCGTCCTTAAGCGGCTGCATGTACACATTCATATTTTTGCCCGGATAGTTGGGTCCTGGAATTATCAACGTCAGGAAAATGTTCTTTCTTTGCATAATCTGTCCGGGGGGGAGATTGAGTGGAAAGACAAATACGGGCCAACAACTATATTGGGCTGCCGTCATACCAAACACACTGAACCCATCCGTGCTGATGCCGACTCGAGGATGCCTCGGATCTGCCGCTTTGTCAGCATGTAATTCATCAAACTTTTTCCACGCAACACCATCCGATGTGTGTACCATCATCAGATTCCCATCTGCATCTAGTTCGTTTCTTTTGCCTGTTTTGTGCCATGTCATCTGTCTGGCCGTCTCTTCGACCATGAAAAGACGTTGAAGTCTTGGTACGATTGGCATATACCGAAGAACACTAACGGGGATTTTGGTCTGTGTCTTCTCACCCATACCGTTGTCTACCACAATATACCTGGAAGACTTGCAAATGGGACAATAGTTCAAGTCCGCATAGTCAAGCCTAAATAAGGCACATCCTTTCTCACAGGCATGTATCTTCTCATAGGGCATCTTCAGTGCACGGAGGATTTTGTCCGACTGGTATAGGTTTGCAGGCATTACATGGCCTTTGGGTAGAAAGCGTCCAAATACTGTCATAATTGCGTCATAGCATTCTCTGCCCAAGTTGAACTGAGCCTTCAGAGCCATTACTTGTGAGATGGCATCCAACTGACAAAGCTCAGTGTGCTCGTGGAGCGGACGTTTCGAAGACTCCAACATTTCATTGAAGGCCTTTGCAGATTCCTCCATCTCCTCATCCGAATCCCGAGCATCATCATAGTCTTGCACCATGTTTTCCATCCCGGTACCATGCTCGTCGGTGCGACGACGATCCACCTCAGCTCGGTCACGTTGGGCAGACTCACCATGAAATGTCCACACCGTATAATCGGGCGTAAAACCACTCTTCTGCAGGTGTTTGCCCATTTCAGCCTCTGTCTTCTTTTCCCAATTGCCGCACCGGAAACAGGGGCACCAGGTTTTCTTTTGGCCATTTGCAAATGCGGCTTGCACAAACCCCTTAGTTTTTGTGAACCATTCAGCGCTCCATTTGTTCTGACCAGTGTGACCAGTATACATCCAAGCACGGTCACTCATCTTGACTTTCAGAGCTACTGGACACACAACAATTATATATGTAATTCACCATGTATATATTCATCAGTTGATCTACTTTGTCAATTTTATTACGTCCATGCAACCTACACTCTAATAGGTAATGATAGGTCCTAATCCCACCCGTGTATGTGTAGATTGGGTTCATTTTCCCATGCTATGCTCCGGATCCGACGCAAAATTTCGGCAGCACCTCCCCGCTGTTCTCCTGATACACGTCTCTGCAATAAACAGAGAGGATGTGTACCCGGAGAACAACAGGGGAGGCACTGACGAAATATATGCGTCGGATCCGGAGCAAAGCATATGGGAAAACGAACCCAATCTACACATACTCGGGCTGTCCATGGATAGCGTTGGACAATTCGAAAGAATCAAGGTTATAAATATGCAAATGCATGCATATTTATAACTATGACGCTTTCGAACGGGAGACACATATTGGTTACGCATACTGATGATTCAAGACACATATATAGCTAGCTATCAAGTTTCATCGGAATAGATCAAATAATTAATGGGGGAGGACTTGTCATTTGTGCTCACCCACGAACGAAGGGGCAGAGCTCGTCAAACGCACGGCGAGGTCGTCGAACACCAAACCTCGAAGCGATGAAACAACTGCACATTTAAAACTACACGATCAACACAATTATATATGATGTTTTTCATAACTAAATCGAAAAATATATGACCTAACTAATAATTCACAAATATATGACCCCGTCGGCCTCTGGAAGGCCAAAGAACACCTTAATTTTCGGGAGGTGTCGGTGGTCGGGGTGCCCTGTCGGTGTCGGGGTGCCGTGTCGGGGTCGGGGTCTCGGGGTCGGGGTGTCGGGTCGGGGTGCCGGGTCGGGGTCGGGGTGCCGTGTCGGTGTCGGGGTCGGGGTGTCGGGTCCGACTCACGGTCGGGGTCAGGGTCTCGGGGTCGGGGTGTCGGGTCGGGGTGCCGGGTCAGGGTCGGGGTGCCGTGTCAGTGTCGGGGTCGGGGTGTCGGGTAAGGCCCGGGGTCTCGGGGTCGGGGTCTCGGGGTCGGGGTGTCGGGTCAGGCTCGGGGTCGGGGTCTCGGGGTCGGGGTGTCTGGTCGGGGTGCCGGGTCGGGGTCGGGGTGCCGTGTCGGTGTCGGGGTAAAGGTGGGTGTGGTGTCAGGGTGTCGGTGTCGGGGTGTCGTGTCGGGGTCGGGGTCGGGGTCTCGGGGTCGGGGTGTCGGGTTGGGGTCGGGGTGCCGTGTCCGTGTCGGGGTCGGGGTGCCGGGTCAGGCTCGGGGTCGGGGTGTCGGGGTCGGGGTCGGGGTCGGGGTGTCGGGGTCGGGGTCTAGGGGTCGGGGTCGGGTTCGGGGTGTCGGGGTCGGGGTCTAGGGGTCGGGGTGCCGGGTCGGGGTCGGGGTGCGGTGTCGGGTCGGGGTGCCGTGTCGGGTTGGGGTGCCGTGTCGGGTCGGGGTTTTTTCCTCTTTTTTCCTTTTCTTCTTCTTCCTTTTCTTCCTTTTTTTCCTTCTTCTTCTTCTTCTTCTTCTTCCTCCTTTCCTTTTTCCTCTTCTTCTTCTCCTCCTCTCCTCTTTTTTCTTCTTCTTTTTCCTCTTCTTCTTTTTTCTTCTCCTCCTCCTCTTCTTCTTCTTCCTCTTCTTCTTCTCCTCCTCTCCTCTTTTTCTCTTCTTCTTCTTCTTTCCTCAAACTAAACTAAACCTAAAACTAAAACTAAAACTAAATCTAAACTAAACATAAACCTAAAACAAATAAAACAGAAAAAAAGGAAAAAACTAAATCTAAACCTAAAACTAAACTAAAACTAAACCTAAAACTAAAACTAAAACTAAATCTAAACAAAAACTAAAAAGAAAAAAACAGAAAAAAAAACAGAAAAAGGAGAGGCCGGGGCTCACCTTCTCCAGCGCCGGTGGAGGAGGGGGCGGGGCGGTGGAGGAGCCCCCCGGGGCGCGGGGCGGCCTAGGGCGGCGGGGGGCCGGGCCCGGCGCGGTGGGGCGCGGGGCGGCGGGGCGCCGGGGCGGCGGGGGGCTGGGGCGCCCGGGCGGCGGGGGGCTGGGGCACCGGGGCGGCGGGGAGGGGCGACGGGGCGGTGGGGGCCGGGGCGGCGGCGCGCGGCGGGCGGCGGCGGGGGCAAGAGGCGGCGGCGGGTGGCGGGCGGCGGCGGCGGGGGTGCGTGGTGGGGCGCGGGGTGTTGAGAACAGAGAGGCGGGCGGGGGCACGGGCCGTTAGATAGTGCCCTCTTTGCCGCCCGCCTCTCTTTGCCGTCCGCCACTTTGCCTCTTTGCCGTCTGCTGGCGGACGGCAAAGAGGTGGCCCGTTAAGTTTTCCCCAAACGGGCGGGGGGTGGGGGCCACCTCTCTCTTTGCCGTCCGCCAGCTGATGGCAAAGATTCTTTGCCATCTGCCAGCAGACGGCAAAGAACTGGCTGACGGCAAAGAGCTTCTTTGCCGTCTGCCAGTTCTTTGCCATCTGCTTTTTGGTAGCTGATGGCAAAGAGCTGCTTTGCCGTCAGCTAGCAGACGGCAAAGAGCTGGCAGATGGAAAATTAGCTGATTCCAGTAGTGAATGTGGCAATTGCTAACATGATTCGGACAGACTTGAGCATCGCTACGAGTGAGAAAATCTCATAGTAGTCAACACCTTGAACTTGTCAAAAACCTTTTGCGGTAAGTCGAGTTTTGTAGATAGTAACACTACCATCAGCGTTCATCTTCCTCTTGAAGATCCATTTATTCTCAATGGCTTCCCGATCATCGGGCAAGTCAACCAAAGTCCATACTTTGTTTTCATACATGGATCCCATCTCAGATTTCATGGCCTCATGCTATTTCGCGGAATCTGGGCTCATCATCGCTTCCTCATAGTTCGTAGGTTCATCATGGTCTAGTAACATGACTTCCAGAACATGATTAGCGTACCACTCTGGTGTGGAACGTACTCTGGTTGACCTACGAGCTTCGGTGGTAACTTGATCTGTAGTTTCATGATCATCATCATTAACTTCCTCGCTAATTGGTGTAGGCATCACTAGAACTGATTTCTGTGATGAACTACTTTCCAACTCGAGAGAAGGTACAACTACCTCATCAAGTTCTACTTTCCTCCCAATCACTTCTTTCGAGAGGAACTCCTTCTCTAGAAAGGATCCATTCTCACCAAAAAAATCTTGCCTTCGGAACTGTGATAGAAGGTGTACCCAATAGTTCCTTTTTGGGTATCCTATGAAGATGCATTTCTCCGATTTAGGTTCGAGCTTATCAGGCTGAAGCCTTTTTCACAAAAGCATTACAACCCCAAACTTTAAGAAATGACAACTTAGGTTTCTTGCCAAACCACAGTTCATACGGTGCCGTCTCAACGAATTTAGATGGTGCCCTATTTAACGTGAATGCAGCTGTCTCTAATGCATAACCCCAAAACGATAGTGGTAAATCGGTAAGAGACATCATAGATCGCACCATATCTAATAAAGTGTGGTTACGGCATTCGGACACACCATTACGTTGTGGTTTTCTAGTTGGCGTGAGTTGTGAAACTATTCCACATTGTTTCAAATAAAGACCAAACTTGTAACTCTAATATTCGGCTCTACGATCAGATTGTAGGAACTTTATTATCTTGTTATGAGGATTTTCTACTTCACTCTAAAATTCTTTGAACTTTTCAAATGTTTCAGACTTATGTTTCATCAAGTAGATATACCCATATCTGCTCAAATCATCTGTGAAGATCAGAAAATAATGATACTCGCAGCGAGCCTAAATACTCATTGGACCGCATACATCGGTATGTATTATTTCCAATAAGTCAGTGGCTCACTCCATTGTTCTAGAGAACGGAGTCTTAGTCATCTTGCCCATGAGGCATGGTTCGCAAGCATCAAGTGATTCCAAAAGCCCATCAACATGGAGTTTCTTCATACCCTTTACACCAATATGACCTAAACGGCGGTGCCACAAATATGTTGCACCATCATTATCAACTTTTGTGACGCCCCCGATTTAATCGTACACTAATCATACACGCAAACGTGTACGATCAAGATCAGGGACTCACAGGAAGATATCACAACACAACTCTACATATAAAATAAGTCATACAAGCATCATATTACAAGCCAGGGGCCTCGAAGGCTCGAATACAAGAGCTCGATCATAGACGAGTCGGTGGAAGCAACAATATCTGAGTACAGACATAAGTTAAACAAGTTTGCCTTAAGAAGGCTAGCACAAACTGGGATACAGATCGAAAGAGGCGCAGGCCTCCTGCCTGGGATCCTCCTAAACTACTCCTCGTCGTCGTCAGCGGGCAGCACGTAGTAGTAGGCACCTCCGGTGTAGTAGGAGTCGTCGTCGACGGTGGCGTCTGGCTCCTGGGCTCCAACATCTGGTTGCGACAACCAGGTAGAAGGGATAGGGGGAAAAGAAGGAGAAAGCAACCGTGAGTACTCATCCAAAGTACTCGCAAGCAAGGAGCTACACTACATATGTATGCATTGGTATCAACTGGGATAAGGCTATTATAAGTGGACTAAACTGCAGAAAGCCGGGATAAGAGGGGGATAGCTAGTCCTTTCGAAGACTACGCTTCTGGCAGCCTCCGTCTTGCAGCATGTAGAAGAGAGTAGACTGAAGTCCTCCAAGTAGCATCGTATAGCATAATCCTACCCGATGATCCTCTCCTCGTCGCCCTGTTAGAGAGCGATCACCGGTTGTATCTGGCACTTGGAACGGTGTGTTTTATTAAGTATCCAGTTCTAGTTGTCATAAGGTCAAGATACAACTCCGGGTCGTCCTTTTACCGAGGGACACGGCTATTCGAATAGATAAACTTCCCTGCAGGGGTGCACCACATACCCCAACACGCTCGATCCCATTTGGCCGGACACACTTTTCTGGGTCATGCCCGGCCTCGGAAGATCAACACATCGCAGCCCTACCTAGGCACAACAGAGAGGTCAGCACGCCGGTCTAAATCCTATGGCGCAGGGGTCTGGGCCCATCGCCCTTTGCACACCTGCACGTTGCGTACGCGGCCGGAAGAAGACCTAGCCTAGTGGCTTTCCAGTCCAATCCGGCGCGCGCCACTCAGTCGCTGACGTCACGAAGGCTTCGGCTGATACCACGACGCCGGGATACCCATAACTGCTCCCACGTAGATGGTTAGTGCGTATAGACCAAATGGCCAGACTCAGATCAAATACCCAGATCTCGTTAAGCGTGTTAAGTATCCGCGAACACCGACCAGGGCCAGGCCCACCTCTCTCCTAGGTGGTCGGAACCTGCCCTGTCGCTCCGCCTCAAAGATCCACTCACGGGTGCTCCTACGATCCTACCCGTCTTTAGTCACCACATGTATCATGTATAAAGTATATAGTATATACCCGTGATCACCTCCCGAGTGATCACGGCCCGATAGTATAGCATGGCAGACGGACAAGAATGTAGGGCCACTGATGATAAGCTAGCATCCTATTCTAAGCATTAGGATTGCAGGTAAAGGTAACAACAGTAGTAGCAAGGACAGGCTATGCATCAGGATAGGATGAACGGAAATCAGTAACATGCTACGCTACTCTAATGCAAGCAGTATAGAGAAGAGTAGGCGATATCTGATGATCAAAGGGGGGCTTGCCTGGTTGCTCTGGCAAGAGAGAGGGGTCGTCAACTCCGTAGTCGTACTGGGTAGCAGCGGCGTCGGTCTCGGTGTCTATCGAGAGAAGAGGGGGAAGAAACAATAAATATTTAAGCAAGCATATGCATAGTGATGCATGACATGACAAGTAACGGCGTTAGAGGTGCCCTAACGCGGTAATAGGTGATACCGGTGAAGGGGGTGACATCCGCGAAAGTATCCCCGGTGTTTTGCGTTTTCGAGCAGAGGAGCCGGAGGGGGAAAGTTGCGAGTTTGCTATGCTAGGGATGCGTGACGAACGAACAGGCCGCGTATCCAGATTCATCTCGTCGTTCTGAGCAACTTTCATGTTGAAATTATTTTAATCCGAGTTACGGATTAAAAGATATGATTTTCTAAAGATTTTATTAATTTCTGGAATTTAATTAATTATTTAAATTAATTCAAAAAATAGATTAATGACATCAGCATGATGTCATGCTGACATCAGCAGTCAACAGAGTTGACTTGGTCAACCTGACCAGTGGGTCCCACTGGTCAGTGACACATTTTAATTAAACAGATTAATTAAACTAATCAAAATTAATTAAGAGGGTGGGCCCCACTATCATACTAGTTAATTAACTAATTAACAGTAGTTGATTAGGTTAATTAACATTAGGTTAATTAATCTTAATTGGTTAATTTAATCATAATTAATTACGTTAATTAATTAGTTAATTAAATAATTAAATAATTAATAAATTATATTATTTATTATTTATTTATTTTTAATAATAATTTTTTTTATTAAACGTTCTGTGGGGTGGGGCCCCCCTGTCATAGGCACAGGGGCCTTAGCGGGTTCGGGTGCTGGGGCGCTGCGGGGCGCCCGAACTGGGCGTTCACCCAAATCGCCGGGGCAAGGAGTGCCGGGGCAAGGCCGTGACCGTGGGCGTCCGACGGGGCGCGGCATCGCCCGAACGGACATGCCGACGAGCAAAGGCCCGAGGCGACGGCAGGCCGTGGGCGTTGGTTGGGCCGCGGTCGAAGGCGGAGCAGAGCGGGGGGGGGGAAGCAGGGGCGCCACGGGGCGCGGGCGTGGCATGGCCGCGGCAGCGGCAAGCGCAGATGCGCGCGGGTGGGCAGGGGGGCGGGGCCCGGCGAGCGGTGGGCAGCGGCAGCAGCGCTGCGGTGCGCGGCGAGCACGAGCGTGACGGGGGGGCGAGCGCGTGTGTGGGGGGGGGCGCGTGGCCAGAGGAGTGGCGGGCCGCGCGGCAAGCCGCGGGCGGGCGCGCGGTGCGGAGTAGAGAGAGGGGGGGCGACGCGCGGTGTGTGCAGGGGGCCGAGGCGCGGCGACGAGCAGCGCGTGCGGTGGGCGCGGCCGCCGCGCGGCGGGTGTGCGTGCGCAGAGAGGGAGCGGGGCGAGGGAGAGAGAGGAGGGGCGCGGCTCATGGAGAGAGAGGAGGGTCTGTGGCAGTGTGCTCGGGGAGGGTCGGGGAGGCCGACGGGGACGAGCGACGGAGTGGAGGAGGACGGCGAGGTGGCGGCGAGCGGCGTCGGCCTCCTCTGGATCCCGATCCAGATCGGGAGAGAGGAGGGGAGAGGAGAGACGAGCGGGGTGGGGCGAGTGGGGTGTCGGTGGAGTGGGTTAGGTCACGGTGGGGGGGGGGGGGTTATGGAGGGTTAGGTGGGCCGGCCTGGTGGGGTGGCCGGCTGGGCCGGTTGGGTTGGCCCAGTTGGGCCACGGCCCAGGGGGGGCTTGCTCTCTCTCTCTCTCTCTCTTTTTTGCTTGTTATCTTTTTTTATTATTATTATTTCTTTTCTGTTTTAATTCATTTAATAGCATTTAGGCATTTTATAAAAATGTGTTTACTTCACCAAAATTACCGATGCAATAATAGACTTAGCCCGAACATTTTATTTTAATATTTGAAAACTTTTGTCATTTGACTTATTTAGGATTTAAATTTGAAACGGTTTTGAATTAACCCGAGATTAATTACAGTGACAGAGGTGACGTGTAACCATTAACGTGAGATCACTGTAGCATGATTATCTGGGCGTTACAAATCTCCTCCACTACAAGAAATCTCGTCCCGAGATTTAGGAGGTAGAAGGAAACAGTGCAGGGTATTCATCGCGAAGACGATCCTCGCGTTCCCAAGTGGCTTCGTCTTCAGAGTGATTCGACCACTGGACTTTGAGGAATTTGATCGCCTTCTGACGTGTGCGGCGTTCAGCTTGGTCGAGAATGTGGACCGGATGCTCTTTATAAGAGAGGTCCTGTTGCAATTCGAGCACTTCATGATCCACCGCTCGGATTGGATCCTTGAAGCAACGGCGGAGTTGTGACACATGGAACACATCGTGAACCTGAGAAAGGTTCGGCGGAAGCTCCAGTTGATATGCCACCTTTCCACGCCTTTCGAGAATAGTGAATGGACCGATAAAGCGAGGAGCTAGCTTGCCCTTGATCCCGAAGCGGTGTGCACCCTTCATTGGTGTAACTCGAAGATAAGCCTTTTCGCCAGGTTGATAGACCATGTCTTGGTGATGACGGTCATACTGACTTTTCTGACGTGACTGAGCAGTCTTGAGATTCTCGCGAATAATGCGAACTTGTTCTTCAGCCTGTTGGATAATATCCGGACCGAAGAGTGGACGTTCCCAGTTTCTGACCAGTTCAGAGGGGTTCGACACTTTCGTCCAGATAGCACTTCGAAGGGGGACATCTTCAGACTAGCTTGATAGCTATTATTATAAGAGAACTCGGCATATGGAAGAGATTCCTCCCATTTCTTGCCGAATGAGATTACACAAGCTCGAAGCATGTCTTCGAGAACTTGGTTGACACGTTCAACCTGTCCTTGCGACTGAGGATGAAACGCAGTACTGAACGACAGATGAGTTCCCATAGCTTCTTGGAAACTCGCCCAAAACCTTGAAGTGAATAAACTGCCACGGTTTGAACTGATAACCAGTGGGATACCGTGAAGTGAAACAATTCTGGCCATGTAGAGAGTAGCAAGCTGACTAGCAGTGATTGTCTCTTTGACCGCCAGAAAATGGGCAACTTTGGAAAGCCGGTCAATGACGACAAGAATAGCATCATTACCTTTCTGAGATTTGGGAAATCCAGTGACGAAGTCCATTTCAACATGGTCCCATTTCCATTCAGGAATAGAGATATGTTGCAGAGTTCCAGCAGGCCTTTGATGCTCTGCTTTGATTCGGCAACAAACGTCACACTCAGCAACATAACGAGCAATGTCCTGCTTCATATTAGACCACCAGAATCTTTGACGAATATCCTGGTACATCTTTGTACAACCAGGATGGATGGACAGAGGCGTATCATGGGCTTCTTGCATAACCCCTTTAGTTTTATCCAGGTTTTTCTCCGAACATGGTACCACTAGGCGGCCCTTGAAATACAAGGCGCCATCGTCAGCAACAGTGAAGAATGAGGGCTTTCTTTTTTGAGGTCACGCTTAATCTTGAGGACTTCATTGTCACATTTCTGTATCCATTTGATGGTGTCCACAAGATCTGGTTTCGCAACCAGGGTATTGAGAGAACCCTTGGAAACAACATGGAGGTTCCGTTTGGGGAAATCTTCGGGAGGGGGAGCGAGTGATCCCAGAGGAACAATATGGAGGTTCAGCCTTCTAAATTCTTCAACAAGCGATGGGTGAACTTTGTGAACCTGGAGGTGGTTACAGTAATACTTGCGGCTCAAGGCATCAGCCATTACATTAGCCTTGCCGGGGGTATAGGATATACCCACATCAAAGTCTGCAACAGTCTCCATCCACCTTTGCTGACGTAGGTTCAAATCTGGCTGAGTAAACAGATACTTCAGACTTTGATGGTCGGTGAAGATCTCGCAACGATTACCGAGAAGGTAATGTTGCCACTGCTTCAGTGCATGAATGACAGCAGCAAGCTCGAGGTCGTGAACTGGGTAGTTTTCTTCGTGAGGGCGCAGTTGACGAGAGGCATAAGCAATCACTCTGCGCTCTTGCATTAGGACACAGCCTAATCCTTGACGGGAAGCGTCGCAGTAAATGACGAAGTCCTTCTTAGTATCAGGTGGAGCAAGTACGGGGGCAGAAGTCAACTTGTCTTTGAGCGCCTGGAAACTTTCCTGACACTTGTCTGTCCAGTCAAACTTGACACCCTTATGCAACAGATTAGTCAGAGGCCTGGCAATCTTGGAGAAGTTCTCGACGAATCAACGGCAATAGCTGGCGAGAACGAGAAAACTTCGGACTTGCTTGACGTTCTTCGGAGGAGTTCAATCGAGAATAGCCTGAACTCGTTCAGGGTTGACGGCAATACCATCCTTGGAGATGACATGCCCAAGATAGGTTACTTCGGGGAGCCAGAATTCACACTTGGAATACTTAGCGTACAGTTGATGTTCTCGAAGCTTCTCCAGCACAAGACGACGATGTTCAGCATGTTCATCTTCGTTCTTGGAAAATACCAGGATATCATCCAGATAAACCACGACGAACTTGTCGAGGTAATCCATGAATATATAGTTCATCAGGCGAGAGAAGGTGGCGGGAGCAATCGTTAGGCTGAATGACATGACGGTGTACTCGTATGACCCATACCGAGACGAAGGCGGTTTTTGGGATGTCCTCTTCACGAACACGGATCTGGTGGTAACCCAACCTCAAGTCGAGTTTAGAGAACACTGACGAGCCAGCCAGTTGATCATAGAGATCATTGATCCGAGGAAGCGGATATTTATTCTGAATGGTAGCTTGGTTTATAGGACGGTAGTCTTGGACTAATCGGTTTGTCCCATCCTTTTTCTTAACAAAGAGAGAAGGTGCTCCCCAAGGAGAGCAACTTGGGCGAATGAAACCTTTGACAAGAGATTTGTCGATTTCCTCCTTAAGCTCAATGAGTTCATGCGGCGGCATCTTATAGGGTCGTTTAGCTATAGGGGTGGTGCCGGGTTTCAAGTCGATGATGAATTCGACAGCTCTAGCAGGGGGAATCCCTGGAAGTTCTTCTGGGAAGACATCTTGGAATTCACGAACGACGGGAATGTTTTCAATGCCCTCGAGTGGTGCAGCGTTCAACGCATTCAAGGCATAAAGCCGTGCCTCGGCGTTCTGAACTAGATGAGCTTGGTAAGCTATTATTTCGTCAGAAGGGTGTAGCAGATGGACGACCTTAGTGGCGCAAACTATAGAAGTAGTATGCGCTTTCAACCAATCCATTCCCAGAATGAGGTCTATGTTAGACGACTTCAGGATAATGGGAGAGGCATAGAATTCCAGCCCTTCGATTTCCACGGGGACATCGATGCCAACCAGTGAGGTTTGACATTGTCCCACGGGTTTTTTTACCAATACCGAAGTGTTCATCTCCTCACATTTAACGTCATGCTTGTCTGCAAAATCTTCTGACATGAATGAATGCGATGCTCCTGAATCGAATAAAACAGATGCAGGTACTGAGTTTACGAGGAGTGTACCCATCACGGTAGCAGGCTGGTCTTGGGCTTCGTTCAGATCAACATGGTTGGCATGAACGCGACCATAAGACTTGGCATTGTTGTTGCGGGGCTGGTTGTTTCCACGGCCAGTTGCTGGAAGGGCCAGTTGATTCTGTTTCTGGTTGCATTCCCTAGCACGGTGACCTAGTTGTCCACACCTGAAGCACAAACCATTTTCGGGAGTAGGAACAGGAGCTTGGGGTGGTGGAGCTGGAAGCCTTGGCTGCCTAGTTGGAGCAGTAGGCAAACGAGGTGCAGCATAGGACTGCCTTGGGGCAGGGGCATTCGGCTGGTACATGCTGTTGGGAATCCATATCTTGCGCTTCTGCGAGGACGGGCCCGAAGATGAGCCCGTGTCACGGCTGCGCCTGTGAGAGCTCTGGTATTCCTGCAGACCAGTTTCGACGTTGATGGCTTTGTTCACCAAGGTGGTGAAATCAGTAAAGTCATGCACGAGAAGTGCGAGCTTGATGTCAGCTTGAAGGCCATCCTGGAACTTCTCCTGTCTGCGTGCATCAGTTGCAATGTCCTCTTCAGCATATCGGGACAAGTCCAGAAACTCCCGCTGATAAGCTTCCACAGTTTTGTTGCCTTGGGTGAGGTTGCGGAACTCACGCTTCTTTCGGTCCATGACTCCTTGAGGAATGAAGCAAGCACGGAAGGCAGCTTGGAAGTCTGGCCAGGTGATGATTGTCCCAGCTGGCAGGGTACGCCTGTGGCTGTCCCACCATTGAGCTGCGGGTCCTTTCAGGAAGAATGAAGCAAAGGTGACATAGCTGGCAGGGGCTACATCAGCAGACTCCATCTCATAGGTGATGTCACGGAGCCAGTCATCAGCATCCAGAGGCTGAGTTGAGCTGCAGTACACGGTTGGGTTGAGGCGCATGAAGTCCTGCAGAGTCACTTGGGTTGGCTGCTGGTTCATCTTGGGGCGAGGGAACTGAGCCATAATATTCTCCATGAACTGACGATTCAGCTCAAACTGTTGCATCATCCCAGCCATGTACCCAGGCGGTGGTGGGGGGTTGCCACCACGACCACGACCACCTGGTCTAACCATCCTGCTAATATTTAACAGGGGTAGTTCAGCATTTAGAAATTTGCAAAGACAAGAATCATTCATGAAGAAACATGCACAACGAAAGCAGCACGATAGATACTACATAGTAGTCGGCATATTTTACAAAGGAGACCATGCATAGAGTTCGTTACACAGAGTTCGGTACAAAGTCTAAGACATCATAGGCGGCACACAGGCTCGCGGCGAATGCATCTAACACTAACAAGCAAGTCTACATCAGTCCCACGCGGTACTGTGGAGGTAGGTGTAGCCCGACAGCTGGTAGTGATGCGAAGGAAAGACCTCCACGTGAGTAGCCTGGGGTCCGCGGATACTCTGGTGCGGAACCCGATGCGTAGGTGGCAGGAGAGGACCAAGTGCAGGAGACTAGCCTCCCACATCTGGCCAGCCGACGCCCTGGGGCATCACGGTCCTGGCGGGGTAGATCGCAGAACGCGATAGATCACCAGATCGGACAGAGGGGTGTAACAGTGTCAGAGCATGATACAGGTGCTGACGGGTGGTGTACAACTCGTGTCGAAGAGTTCGGTTAGCTCTATCCAGCCCATCAGCATGCAGAACCAGGTTCTGATGGTAGAAGGGCTCGCGGGTGACAGTGGAGTAGGCCGCAGTGTAGTAACCCTCCGCACCAACATCGGATGCGATAGCAATGTGCCTGAAGGGGGAGGTGTCCAACTCCTGATACTCTCCACGAAGATGTGTCAGAGCAGCATAAGCAGCATCGTGGACCGCCATATCGATAGTCACTCCAACACCATGAGCAGTGTGCAGCACAGTAGTGGAGTCATACTCCCGAGATTAGAGGTGGACGATGGCACGGTACTGCTCCTGGTTGAAGTCCTGATACTCCTCATAGACGGTGTACTCAGGGTGCCAGCGATAACCCAGATAGGTCATCATCTCAACCAACACAGCAGGTGATCCTGAGGCACCAATGGCCGTCGTGTGGCGCACGACCTGCCTCGTGGGTTCCATCTGAAAACAAAGATGTTTTCACAGGAGTCAAATGACAAGGTGGACAATGTTCAAATACTACTCTAAAGAAAAACTAGGGCTTATCCAACTTTGGGGTGAATGTCGTAACGGGATCCTAGTGTCAGAGTTAGTAAATTCGTCTTAACCCGAATAGAAGAGAGATCAGAGTCCCAGAGTAAGGATCGAGGAGTAAAAGATCCTAATACCACCCAGATGGCGACGTGGGCCCGTAAGCCACACAGCCATGTTAGTAAAAGTTTTTCAATGACTAGACTCGACTTCGGCCAAGAAGTGTGGAAGGGGGATTCCTACAGGCAGTCGGCTCTGATACCAACTTGTGACGCCCCCGATTTAATCGTACACTAATCATACACGCAAACGTGTACGATCAAGATCAGGGACTCACGGGAAGATATCACAACACAACTCTACAAATAAAATAAGTCATACAAGCATCATATTACAAGCCAGGGGCCTCGAAGGCTCGAATACAAGAGTTTGATCATAGACGAGTCAGCGGAAGCAACAATATCTGAGTACAGACATAAGTTAAACAAGTTTGCCTTAAGAAGGCTAGCACAAACTGGGATACAGATCGAAAGAGGCGCAGGCCTCCTGCCTGGGATCCTCCTAAACTACTCCTGGTCGTCGTCAGCGGGCAACACGTAGTAGTAGGCACCTCCGGTGTAGTAAGAGTCGTCGTCGACGGTGGCGTCTGGCTCCTGGGCTCCAACATCTGGTTGCGACAACCAGGTAGAAGGGATAGGGGGAAAAGAAGGAGAAAGCAACCGTGAGTACTCATCCAAAGTACTCGCAAGCAAGGAGCTACACTACATATGTATGCATTGGTATCAACTGGGATAAGGCTATTATAAGTGGACTGAACTGCAGAAAGCCGGGATAAGAGGGGGATAGCTAGTCCTTTTGAAGACTACGCTTCTGGCAGCCTCCGTCTTGCAGCATGTAGAAGAGAGTAGACTGAAGTCCTCCAAGTAGCATCGTATAGCATCCTATTCTAAGCATTAGGATTGCAGGTAAAGGTAACAACAGTAGTAGCAAGGACAGGCTATGCATCAGGATAGGATGAACGGAAAACAGTAACATGCTACGCTACTCTAATGCAAGCAGTATAGAGAAGAGTAGGCGATATCTGATGATCAAAGGGGGGCTTGCCTGGTTGCTCTGGCAAGAGAGAGGGGTCGTCAACTCCGTAGTCGTACTGGGTAGCAGCGGCGTCGGTCTCGGTGTCTATCGAGAGAAGAGGGGGAAGAAACAATAAATATTTAAGCAAGCATATGCATAGTGATGCATGACATGACAAGTAACGGCGTTAGAGGTGCCCTAACGCGGTAATAGGTGATACCGGTGAAGGGGGTGACATCCGGGAAAGTATCCCCGGTGATTTGCGTTTTCGAGCAGAGGAGCCGGAGGGGGAAAGTTGCGAGTTTGCTATGCTAGGGATGCGTGGCGAACGAACAGGCCGCATATCCAGATTCGTCTCGTCGTTCTGAGCAACTTTCATATTGAAATTATTTTAATCCGAGTTACGGATTAAAAGATATGATTTTCTAAAGATTTTATTAATTTCTGGAATTTAATTAATTATTTAAATTAATTCAAAAAATAGATTAATGACATCAGCATGATGTCATGCTGACATCAGCAGTCAACAGAGTTGACTTGGTCAACCTGACCAGTGGGTCCCACTGGTCAGTGACACATTTTAATTAAACAGATTAATTAAACTAATCAAAATTAATTAAGGGGGTGGGCCCCACTGTCATACTAGTTAATTAACTAATTAACAGTAGTTGATTAGGTTAATTAACATTAGGTTAATTAATCTTAATTGGTTAATTTAATCATAATTAATTAGGTTAATTAATTAGTTAATTAATTAATTAATTAATTAATTATATTATTTATTATTTATTTATTTATTTTTAATAATAATTTTTTTATTAAACGTTCTGTGGGGTGGGGCCCCCCTGTCATAGGCACAGGGGCCTTAGTGGGTTCGGGTGCTGGGGCGCTGCGGGGCGCCCGAACTGGGCATTCGCCCAAATCGCCGGGGCAAGGAGGGCCGGGGCAAGGCCGTGACCATGGGCGTCCCACGGGGCGCGGCGTCGCCCGAACGGACACGCCAACGAGCAAAGGCCCGAGGCAACGGCGGGCCGCGGGCGTTGGTTGGGCCGCGGTCGAAGGCGGAGCAGAGCGGGGGGAAGCAGGGGCGCCACGGGGCGCGGGCGTGGCGTGGCCGCGGCAGCGGCAAGCGCGGATGCGCGCGGGTGGGCAGGGGGGCGAGGCCCGGCGAGCGGTGGGCAGCGGCAGTAGCGCTGCGGTGCGCAGCGAGCACGAGCGTGACGGGGGGGCGAGCGCGTGCGTGGGGGGGCGCGTGGCCAGAGGAGTGGCGGGCCGCGCGGCAAGCCGCGGGCGGGCGCGCGGTGCGGAGTAGAGAGAGGGGGGGCGACGCGCGGTGTGTGCAGGGGGCCGGGGCGCGAGCGAAGGAGGCCCGAGGCGCGGCGACGAGCAGCGCGTGCGGTGGGCGCGGTCGCCGCGCGGCGGGTGTGTGCGTGCGCAGAGAGGGAGCGGGGCGAGGAAGAGAGAGGAGGGGCGCGGCTCACGGAGAGAGAGGAGGGTCTGTGGCAGTGTGCTCGGGGAGGGTCGGGGAGGCCGACGGGGACGAGCGACGGAGTGGAGGAGGACGGTGAGGTGGCGGCGAGCGGCGTCGGCCTCCTCTGGATCCCGATCTAGATCGGGAGAGAGGAGGGGAGAGGAGAGACGAGCGGGGTGGGGCGAGTGGGGTGTCGGTGGAGTGGGTTAGGTCACGGTGGGGGGGGGGGGGTTATGGAGGGTTAGGTGGGCCGGCCTGGTGGGGTGGCCGGCTGGGCCGGTTGGGTTGGCCCAGTTGGGCCACGGCCCAGGGGAGGCTTGCTCTCTCTCTCTTTTTTTGCTTGTTATCTTTTTTATTATTATTATTATTTCTTTTCTGTTTTAATTCATTTAATAGCATTTAGGCATTTTATAAAAATGTGTTTACTTCACCAAAATTACCGATGCAGTAATAGACTTAGCCCGAACATTTTATTTTAATATTTGAAAACTTTTGTCGTTTGACTTATTTAGGATTTAAATTTGAAACGGTTTTGAATTAACCTGAGATTAATTACAGTGACAGAGGTGACGTGTAACCATTAACGTGAGATCACTGTAGCATGATTATGTGGGCGTTACAACTTTGCATCTTTTGGCATCAATATTATGAATATGTGTATCACTACGATCGAGATTCAATAAACCATTTATATTAAGTGTATGACCATAGAAGGTTTTAGTCATGTAAACAAAACAACAATTATTCTTTGACTTAAATGAATAACTGTATTGCAATAAACATGATCCAACCATATTCATGCTCAATGCAAACAGCAAATAACATTTATTTTAGGTTCAATACTAACCCCAAAGGTAAAAGGAGTGTGTGATGGTGATCTTATCAACCTTGAAATAATTTCCAACACACATTGTCACCCTGCCCTCAACTAGTCTCTGTTCATTTTGCAACTCCTGTTTTGAGTTACTAATCTTAGCAACTGAACCGGTATCAAATACCCTAGGGTTACTATGAACACTAGTACAGTACACATCAATAACATGTATATCAAATATATTTTTGTTCACTTTGCCATCCTTCTTATCCGCCAAGTATTTGGGGTAGTTTCGCTTCCAATGACCATTCCCTTTGCAGAAGAAGCACTCATGTTGATGCTTAGGTCTAGCTTTGGGCTTCTTCAAGGGAGTGGCAACTTGCTTGCCATTCTTCTTGAAGTACCCTTTCTTTCCTTTGCCCCTTTTCTTGAAACTAGTGGTCTTGTTAACCATCAACACTTGATGCTTTTTCTTCATTTCTACATTCGCTTATTTCAGCCTTACGAAGAGCTTGGGAATCGTTTTTGTTATCCCTCACATATTATAGTTCATCATGAAGTTCTAGTAACTTGGTGATAGTGACTAGAGAACTCTGTCAATCACTATCATATCTGGAAGATTAAATCCCACTTGATTCAAGCGATTGTAGTACCCATACATTCTGAGCATATGCTCACTAGCTAAGCTATTCTCCTCCATCTTGTAGGCAAAGTAGTTTGTCAGAGGTCTCATACCTCTTAACACGGGCATGAGTCTGAAATAACAATTTCAACTCTTGGAACATATCATATGCTCCATGTCGTTCAAAACATTTTTGAAGTCCCAGTTCTAAGCCGTAAAGCCTGGTGCATTAAACTATCGAGTAGTCATAAAATGGAGCTTATCAAACGTTCATAACGTTTGCATCTGCTCCTGCAATAGTTCTATCACCTAGCGGTGCATCAAGGACATAATTCTTCTATGCAGCAATGAGGATAATCCTCAGATCATGGACCCACTCCACATCATTTCTACTATCATCTTTTCAACTTATTTTTTCTCTAGGAACATATCAAAAAATAAACGGAGAGCTATGATGACCCACATGTATAGGGGATCAATTGTAGCTCTTTTTGATAAGTAAGAGTGTCGAACCCAACGAGGAGCAGAAGGAAATGACAAGTAGTTTTCAGTATGGTAATGTCTGCAAGTGCTGAAATTGTAAGTAGTGGAATAGTTTGATAGCAAGATAATTTGTAACAAGCAAGTAACGATAGTAGTAATAAAAATGCAGCAAGGTAGCCCAATCCTTTTGAGGCAAAGGACATGCCAAAACGGTCTCTTATGATAAGCCAAGCGTTCTTGAGGGTACACGGGAATTTCATCTAGTCACTTTCATCATGTTGGTTTAATTCGTGTTCGATAATTTGATAATTTGATATGTGGGTGGACCGGTGCTTAGGTGTTGTTCTTACTTGAACAAACCTCCTACTTATGATTAACCCTCCCGTAAGCATCCGCAACTATGAGAAAACTGTTAAGAATAAATTCTAACCATAGAATTAAACTTTTGGATCCAATCGGTCCCTTACGGAATAGCGCATAAACTAGGGTTTAAGCTTATGTCACTCTCGCAACCCATCATCTAATTGCTACTCCACAATGCATTCCCTTAGTCCCAAATATGGTGAAGTTTCATGTAGTCGATGTTCACATGACACCACTAAGGAAATCACAACATACATACTATCAAATTATCGAACACATATCAAATTCACATGATTACTTGCAACATGATTTCTCTCGTGACCTCAAGAACAAAGGTAACTACTCACGAATGATAAAGATGCTCATGATCAGAGGAGTATTAATTAGCATAATGGATTTGAACATATAATCTTCCACCAAATAAACCATATAGTAATCAACTACAAGATGTAATCAACACTACTAGTCATGCACAAGCACCAATCTATAGTTCCGGTAACAAGAGTGAACACAAGAGATGAACTAGGGTTTGAGATGAGAGGGTGCTATTGAAGATGTCGATGGAGATTTCTCTCCCCAAGATGGGAGAGTTTTGGTGATGATGATGACGATGATTTCCCCCTTCGGGAGGGAAGTTCCCCCAGCGGAATCGCTCCGCCGGAGGGCAAAAGTGCTCATGCCCAAGTTCCACCTCGAGACAGCGGCGCTCCGTCTCGAAAGTCCTCTCCTTATTTTTTCTAGGTCAAAATGACTTATATACCAGAAGATGGGCACCAGAGGTGGGCCGAGGAGAGCACAACCCACCAGGGCACGCCTGGGCTGCCTGGCGCGCCCATGTGGGTTGTGCCCACTAGGTGGCCCCCCTCTAGTAGTTATTTGCTCCAATAATTCTGAAATATTCCATAAAAAATCTTTGTGAAGTTTCAGCTTGTTTGGAGTTGCGCAAAATAGGTAGCCTGATGTAGTTTTTTTAGGTCCAGATTTCTAGCTGCCGGAATTCTCCCTCTTGGTGTGTACCTTGCAAATTATGAGAGAAAAGGCATTAGAATTACTCCAAAATGCATTATTATGGATAAAAACATCATAAATTATATTAAGAAAACATGATGCAAAATGGACGTATCAACTCCCCCAAGCTTAGACCTCGCTTGTCCTCAAGCAAAAACCTAAATCGAAAAACATGTCCACATGCTTTGAGAGAGAGGTGTCCATAAAAACAAAATGCAGACATAGAAGCATCATGTTGATTATTATAACAGAAAAAAAAATTAAACATAGGACTTTTTTCATAGTACTTTTATCATATGCTTCTCATGAATAAGTAATAGGTCATCACACAATCGAAGTATAAAGCAAAAACTCTATTAGAAACCAACAACCTATGTTCTCAGTCAACTTTGCAACTACAATTCATCTTCTTTTCAGGAAGGGTCACGTGTTGGAGCCTTTAGGCAAGTCCACATACTCAACCATCATATAGTCTTCTATGATTTCTAACACTCACCGCGTACACATGAGCAAAACTTCTCAACCGGACACATAGAAAGATAGAGGCTTATGGGTTCGCCTCCCAACATACTCACCTCAAGGGTGATGTCAACAATAATAACTCATGCCACCCATATTCAACTGGACATATGTGCCTAGATCTTTCCTCGCCACATGATGCTTGCCAAAGGAGAAAAATAAAAGGAATAGAGAGGAAAACTTTGACTCTTGCATAAAAGTAAAAGATAGGCCCTTTGTAGAGGGAAGCAGAGGTTGTCATGCACTTATTTGTTTGTGTGCTCAATCCCTTAGTGCAAAAGAACGTCACGTTACATTGCCCCTTGTGATAGCGACCTTTATTATGCATATGTTGCTTTTATTCTACACCATCACAAGTTCGTGCAACGCTCAATTTTCTCTTACACTAAATGATCTCACACTTTTAGAAGCAATTTTTATTGCCTTTTTGCACTGGTGACAACTTACTTCAGGGATCTTGCTCAATCCCTAGGTAGGTATGGTGGACTCTTGAAAACGATATTTGGGTTTAAGGGTTTTTGGATGCACAAGTAGTATCTCTACTTAGTGCGGAATTTTTGGCTAGCAAAGATAGGGGAAAGCACCACATGTTAAAGGATCCATGACAATATGACTTTTGTGTGAATATGAACAAGCATACATCATTACGTTGTCTTCCTTGTCCAATGTCAACAATTTTGGCATATAATATTTTGATGAGGGCTCACAATCACAAAAGGTTTCTAGGATAGTATATTTATATGTGAGTCTTCTCTTCCCTTATTAATTCTTTCATGAGTTGCATCATTGACTAATGCTATGTTTGTCAATCTCTAATAAAATTTTCCACTTATACTTTTCCTTATGTGGTGCCATCACCTACCATAGGATTAGTATATGATATTATTGATTTATTTCCTTTCTTTTATTTATTAACTTTTTCTTTTTCCTTTCTTATTTCTTTTCTTTATTTGCAACATGAGAGTAAAGAAAGCAAAAACTCACACTAAACTTTATTATATAACTTGCACACGATTACAAGGATAGATCACTAAGCAAACTCTCAATGAACAAAGGATAGAACTAAACTTTTATTCATCTAAAGTAAAAGATCGAACTAAAATAAGTAAAAGCAAAAAGATAGTGGGATGATACGATGCCGGGGCACCTCCCCCAAGCTTGGTGGAAGCCAAGGGGAGTTCCCATACCCGATACTCAATTCTCTTTTGGTGGTGAAGAAGGTGATGTTGGTGATGAAGTAGTATTCTCCAATATAACCATGAGTAGATCCTTCAAACCTTGAATCTCCCGAAGGGCTTGATGAATTAATTCACTGTTCTTCTTTACCTCAGCCATTATATGTTTATTCTCCGAGCCCCACGGTTTTGTTCCTGCACTGTTTTCTCTTGGCCGGGATATGTCCCAGTTGGACGGTATGTGCCTACAAGGAGTGTTCTCGAACCCATAATTGTGAATCAAATTGCAAAAAATATTACGATGTAACCTGTGTAAGGGCCTCCTCGCTAGGAGCTCTTCTTGCTCCTCCAGGCTCGCTTGATTGTTCAATGATCTCGTGGCTTCATGAGGATTAGGGTGAGTAGAGATTCCAGCTAATGTACCCCTCTCGGGGTCGGAGAGTGAGTCCCAAAGGGACTTTCTTCTTCTTCCTCCATAGTGACCTCTTTAGCTTCCTCCCTCCTTAGATCTTCCTGAGCCAACCTTATGTCTCCTTCTCCATTGTTGAAGGGTGAGGAAGACATGGCGTTGGTCTAGTTGAATATGTCAGAAAACACCAAGGAAAAGAAAACATGGGATTTCTCTGTGATACAGTGATCAACAGGTTCGGGAAGTATATATAGACTTTTTATCTTGTAGGACAAGCATACGGGAGAAAACGGAGTCTGGGAGGTGTCCCAGGTGGGCACAGCCCACCTGGGCGCGCCAGGCTGCCTGGCGTGCCCTGGTGTCTTGTGCCCACCAGTGTACGCTTCCTGGAAGTTTCTTTATTTCCTAAATTTTTAAATATTACAAAATTGATAAAAAAATATGTTTGCGGATTTTTCGGAGTCCGTTTACTTACCGTATCACGTACCTCCTTATTTTTGGGATTCTGGAGTGTTCCGGAAAGACTCTTTTATGTGTTCTTCCAGTGTCAAAGTTTGGATAATATTACTTTCAACATTAATGGGCGTACCTGAGATATAAAGTTTTATTCGTTGCCCATTGAGAACCTTCGACTTAGTATCTTCGGAATTATTTATTTTGATGGCTCCAGACCGATAAACCTCCTCGATGACATATGGGCCTTCCCATTTTGAGAGGAGTTTTGTTGCAAAGAATCTAAAACAAGAGTTGTACAAAAGAACATATTCTCCGACTTTAAACTCACGCTTTTGGATTCTTTTGTCATGCCATCTTTTTACTTTTTCTTTGAATAATTTTGCATTTTCATAAGCTTGGGTTCTCCATTCATCTAGAGAGTTAATATCAAATAACCACTTTTCACCAGCAAGCTTGAGGTCATAATTGAGTTCTTTGATTGCCCAAAATGCTTTATGTTCTAACTCAAGAGGCAAATGACAAGCTTTTCCATAAACCATTTTATAAGGAGACATACCCATAGGATTTTTATATGTTTTTCTATAAGCCCAAAGTGCATCATCTAATTTCTTAGACCAATTCTTCCTAGACCTATTGACAGTCTTTTGCAAAATTAATTTTATTTCTCTATTGCTAAGTTAAACTTGACCACTAGACTGAGGGTGATATGGTGATGCAATTCTATGGTTAGCATCATACTTGGCAAGCATTTTATGGAAAGCACCATGAATAAAGTGTGAACCACCATCAGTCATCAAATATCTAGGGACTCCAAACCTTGGGAAAATAACTTCCTTAAGCATTTTAATAGAGGTGTTGTGATCAGCACTATTGGTTGGAATAGCTTCTACCCATTTAGTAACATAACCAACATCAACCAAAATATGTGTATACCCGTTAGAGGAAGGAAAAGGTCCCATGTAATCAAATCCCCAAACATCAAATGGTTCAACAACAAGTGAATAATTCATAGGCATTTCTTGACGCTTACTGATATTACCTATTCTTTGACATTCATCACAAGATAAGGCGAACTTATGAGCATCCTTGAAGAGAGTAGGCCAATAAAATCTAGGCTGCAATACCATATGAGCGGCTCTATCTCCAGCATGATGCCCTCCATAAGCTTTGGAGTGACAGTTCCGTAGGATTTGTCCCTGTTCATGCTCAGGTACACAACGTCTAATAATACCATCTACTCCTTCTTTATAGAGGTGTGGGTCATCCCAAAAGTAATGTCTTAAATCATAGAAGAATTTTTTATTTTGTTGGTATGTAAAGCTAGGTGGTAAATATTTAGCAACAATGTAATTAGCATAATCAGCATACCAAGGAGTACTGTGAGCAACATTTATTGCAGCTAACTGCTCATCAGGAAAGCTATCATCAATAGGTAGTGGGTCATCAAGCAAATTTTCAAGCCTAGACAAATTATCAGCTACTGGGTTATCGGCTCCTTTTCTATCAATGATATGTAAATCAATTCTTGTAACAAGAGAACCCATCGAATGAGTCTAGGTTTAGCATCTTTCTTTTCCATAAGATATTTAATAGCAACATGGTATGTGTGAATAGTTACTTTGGAATCAACAATATAAGGCCTAAATTTATCACAAGAAAACACAACTGCTAAGAATTCTTTTTCAGTAGTAGCATAATTTCTTTGAGGACTGTCTAGAGTTTTACTAGCATAATGAATTACATTAAGTTTTTTATCAACTCTTTGTCCTAGAACAACACCAACAGCATAATCACTAGCATCACATATAACTTCAAAAGGCAAGTTCCAATCTGGTGGTTAAACAATAGGTGCAGAAATTAAAGCTTTCTTATGTGTTTCAAAGGCTTCTAAACAATCATCATCAAAAACAAAAGGAATATCCTTTTGCAAGAGACTAGTAAGAGGCCTAGAAATTTTTGAAAAGTCTTTGATAAATCTCCTATAGAAACCAGCATGATCTAAGAAACTACGAATACCTTTTATATCTTTAGGACATGGCATTTTCTCAATTGCATAAATCTTCACTTTGTCCACTTCAATACCTCTTTCAGAAATTTTATGACCCAAGACAATGCCTTCATTAACCATAAAGTGGCACTTCTCCCAATTCAAGACAAGATTTGTTTGTTCACATCTCTGCAAAACTTGATCAAGATTACATAAACAATCATCAAAAGACTTCTCATAAACAGAAAAGTCATCCATGAAAACCTCAACAATCTTTTCAAAAAAGTCAGAGAATATAACAGTCATACATCTTTGAAAGGTAGCAGGTGCATTACATAAACCAAAAGGCATACGTCTTTGAGCATAGGTTCCAAAAGGACAAGTAAAAGGGGTCTTTTATTGATCAGGTTGAGAAACAGGTATTTGTGAAAAGCCAGAATATCCATCAAGGAAGCAAAAGTGTGTGTGTTCTTTCAAGCATTTGATCAATAAAAGGAAAAGCGTAATGATCTTTTCTAGTTGCTTTGTTTAATTTTCTAAAATCTATTTCCATTCTATAGCCTATAACAATTCTTTGTGGAATAAGTTCATTCTTATCATTAGGAACAACAGTTATACCTCCTTTCTTAGGGACACAATGAACATGACTTACCCATCTACTATCAACTATGGGATAGATTATACCTGATTCTAGAAGTTTTGATATTTCCGTTCTTACCACTTCTTTCATCTTCAGATTTAACCGACGTTGGTGATCAACAACGGGTTTAGCATCAGGTTCCATTTTAATTTTGTGCTGACATAGAGTGGGACTAATGCCCTTTAAATCATCAAGAGTATATTCAATATCAGCTCGGTGCTTCCATAGAACTTTCAATAATCTTTCTTCTTCATGTTCTGAAAAGTTAGCACTAATAATAACAGGATATATCTTCTTTTCATCAAGATAAGCATATTTCAAAGTGTCTGGCAATTGTTTTAATTCAAACACAGGATCACCTTTAGGTGGAGGAGGACCTCCTAGAGTTTCAATAGGCAAATTGTGTTTAAGTAGAGGACGTTGTTCAAAGAAATTTTTATCTATTTCATTTCTTTCATGCATATGTAAATCATTTTCACGGTCTAGCAAATATTGTTCTAAAGGATCTGTAGGTGGTACAACAATAGAAGAAAGACTGATACGTCCCCAATGTATCTATAATTTTTGATTGTTCCATGCTATTATATTATCTCGTACGGATGTTTAATGGGCTTTAATATACCTTTTTATATTATTTTGGGACTAACCTACTAACCAAAGGCCTAGTGCAAATTGCTGTTTTCTTTGCCTATTTTAGTGTTTCTTAGAGAAGGAATATCAAATGGACTCCAAACGGAATGAAACCTTTGGGAGAGTTATTTTTGGAACAAACATGATCCAGGAGACTTGGAGTGGCTGTCAAGAAAGAAGCGAGGAGGCCACAAGGCAGGGGGCACGCCCCCACCCTCGTGGGCCCCTCGCAGCTCCACCGACGTACTTCTTCCTCCTATATATACCCATATATCCCGAAAACATCCTGGAGCACCACGAAACCCTATTTCCACCGCCGCAACCTTCAGTACCCGTGAGATCCCATCTTGGGGCCTTTTCCGGCACTCTGCCGGAGGGGGAATCGATCACGGAGAGCTTCTACATCAACACCATAGCCTCTCGATGATGAGTGAGTAGTTTACCACAAACCTTCGGGTCCATAGTTATTAGCTAGATGGCTTCTTCTCTCTCTTTGGATCTCAATACAAAGTTTTCCTCAATTCTCTTGGAGATCTATTCGATGTAATTCTTTTTGCGGTGTGTTCATCGAGATCCGATGAATTGTGGGTTTATGATCAAGATTATCTATGAACAATATTTGATTCTTCTCTGAAATCTTTTATGCAAGATTTAAATATCTTTGCAAGTCTCTTCGAATTATCAGTTTGGTTTGGCCTACTAGATTGATCTTTCTTGCAATGGGAGAAGTGCTTAGCTTTGGGTTCAATCTTCCGATCTCCTTTCCCAGTGACAGCAGGGGCAGCAAGGCACGTATTGTATTGTTGCCATCGAGGATAAAAAGATGGGGTTTATTTCATATTGCTTGATTTTATCCCTCTACATCATGTCATCTTGCCTAATGCATTACTCTGTTCTTATGAACTTAATACTCTAGATGCATGCTAGATAGAGGTCGGTGTGTGGAGTAGTAGTAGATGCAGAATCGTTTCGGTCTACTTGTCGCGAACGTGATGCCTATATACATGATCATGCCTAGATATTCTCAAAACTATGTGTTTTTCAATCAATTGCTCGACAGTAATTCGTTCACCCATCGTAGAATTTGCTATCTTGAGAGAAGCCACTAGTGAAACCTATGGCCCTCGGGTCTATCTTCCATCATATTATTTCCCTATCAATTTGCTACTTCTGTTTTGCAATCTTTATTATCCAATCTATACAACCAAAATACCAAAAATATTTATCTTATTATCTCTATTAGATCTCAGTTTCGTAAGTGACCATGAAGGGATTGACAACCCCTTTATCGCGTTGGTTGTGAGGTTCTTGTTTGTTTGTGCATGTACTACGGGACTTGTGTGTTACCTCCTACGGATTGATACCTTGGTTCTCAAAACTGAGGGAAATACTTAAGCTACTGTGCTGCATCACCCTTTCCTCTTCAAGGGAAAACCAACGCAAGCTCAAGAGGTAGCAAGAAGGATTTCTGGCGCCATTGTCGGGGAGGTTTACACCAAGTCAAGTCAAGTTGTGATCTCGCACCAACGTGCGGATTTCTGGCGCCGATACCAAGTACCCATCACAAACTCTTATCCCTCGCATTTCATTATTTGCCATTTGCCTCTTGTTTTCCTCTCCCCCACTTCACCCTTGTCATTTTATTCGCCCTCTTTGTCGTCCGCCTCTTTTTGCTTGCTTTTTGTTTGCTTGTGTGCTAGATTAATTGGTTGTCACGATGGCTCAAGATAATACTAAATTGTGTGACTTGTACAATAACAACAACAATGGTTTTATTAGTACTCCGATTGCTCCTCTTACCGATGCTGAATCTTGTGAAATTAATACTGCTTTGCTGAATCTTGTCATGAAAGATCCGTTTTCTGGCCTCCCTAGTGAAGATGCCGCTACCCATCTAAACAGCTTTGTTGATTTGTGTGATATGAAAAATAAGAAAGATGTGGATAATGATATTTTTAAATTGAAGTTATTTCCATTTTCCCTTAGAGATCGTGCTAAAACTCGGTTTTCGTCTTTGCCTAAAAATAGTACTGATTCATGGAATAAGTGCAAAGATGCTTTTATCTCTAAGGATTTTCCTCCCACTAAGATCATGTCTCTTAGGAACGATATTATGAATTTTAAACAACTTGATCATGAGCATGTTGCACAAGCTTGGGAGAGGTTGAAATTTATGATACGTAATTGCCCTACTCATGGATTAAATTTATGTATGATCATACAAATTTTTATGTTGGATTGAATTTTGCTTCTAGAAATCTTTTAGATTTGGCCACGGGAGACACTTTTATGGAAATTACTTTAGGAGAAGCTACTAAACTCCTAGATAATATTATGGTTAATTATTCTCAATGGCACACCGAAAGATCTACTGGTAAAAAGGTTCATGCTATAGAAGAAATTACTGTTTTAAGTGGAAAGATGGATGAACTTATGAAATTGTTTGCTAATAAGAGTGTTTCTTTTGATCCTAATGATATGCCTTTGTCTACTTTGATTAAGAATAATAATGAATCTATGGATGTGAATTTTGTTGGTAGGAACAATTTTGGTAACAATGCGTATAGAGGAAACTCTAATCCTAGGTCGTTTCCTAGTAATTCCTCTAATAATTATGGTAATTCCTACAACAACTCTTATGGAAATTTTAATAAGATGCCCGCTGATTTTGAGACTAGTGTTAAAGAATTTATGATTTCGCAAAAGAATTTATGATTTCGCAAAAGAATTTCAATGCTTTGCTTGAAGAAAAATTGCCTAAGATTGATGAGTTGGCTAGGAACGTGGATAGAATTTCTCTTGATGTTGATTCTTTGAAACTTAGATCTATTCCACCTAAGTATGATATCAATGAGTCTCTCAAAGCCATGAGAATTTCCATTGATGAGTGCAAGGAAAGAACTGCTAGGATGCGTGCTAAAAAGATTGCCTTATGAAAGCATGTTCTTCTAGTTTTCATGATAATAAGGATGAAGATCTAAAAGTGATTGATGTGTCCCCTATTAAATCTTTGTTTTGCAATATGAATCTTGATAATGATGAAACTGGAGATGAGTCAACTTTAGTTAAAAGGCGTCCCAATGATTCGGAGTTTTTAGATCATGATGCAAAAATTAATAAAAGTGGGATTGAAGAGGTCAAAACTTTACACAGCAATGAACCCACTATTTTGGATTTCAAGGGATTTAATTATGATCATTTCTCTTTGATAGATTGTATTTCCTTGTTGCAATCCGTGCTAAATTCTCCTCATGCTTATAGTCAAAATAAAGCTTTTACCAAACATATCGTTGATGCTTTAATGCAATCTTATGAAGAAAAGCTTGAATTAGAAGTTTCTATCCCTAGAAAACTTCATGATGAGTGGGAAACTACAATTAAAATTAAAATTAAAGATCGTGAATGCTATGCTTTATATGATTTGGGTGCTAGTGTTTCCACGATTCCAAAAAGTTTGTGTGATGTGTTAGGATTCCATGAATTTGATGATTGTTCTTTAAATTTGCATCTTGCGGATTCCACTATTAAGAAACCTATGGGAAGGATTAATGATGTTATTATTGTTACAAATAGGAATTATGTGCCCATAGATTTCATTGTTCTTGATATAGATTGCAATCCTACATGTCCTATTATTGTTGGTAGACCTTTCCTGAGAACGATTGGTGCAATTATTGATATGAAAGAAGGAAACATTAGATTCCAATTTCCGTTAAGGAAAGGCATGGAACACTTTCCTAGAAATAAAATTAAATTACCTTATGAATCTATTATGAGATCCACTTATGGATTTCATACCAAAGATGACAATACCTAGATCTATTCTTGTTTTTATTCCTAGCTAGGGGCGTTAAACGATATCGCTTGTTGGGAGGCAACCCAATTTTATTTTTGTTTGTTGTTTTTTGTTCCTGTTTAGTAATAAATGATTCATCTAGCTTATGTTTAGATGTGGTTTTATGCTTTTAATTAGTGTTTTTGCCAAGTAGAACCTTTAGGAAGACTTGGGGAAGTCTTTGTGATCTTCCTGTAAATGACAGAAACTTTAGCGCTCACGAGATTTGCTGCCAATTTTTACTGGAGAGTGCGATTAGGTTGATTCTTTTTGAAGATGATTAATAGACAAAATAATCACGTCCACATATTTATTTCAGAATATTTGGGTTTACAGAAGTATTCGAAACCTAAAGATTACTACAGACTGTTCTGTTTTTGACAGATTCTGTTTTTTGTGTGTTGTTTGCTTATTTTGATGAATCTATAGCTAGTATCGGGGGGTATGAACCATAGAGAAGTTAGAATACAGTAGGTTTAACACCAATATAAATAAAGAATGAGTTCATTACAGTACCTTGAAGTGGTGGTTTGTTTTCTTATACTAACGGAGCTCATGAGATTTTCTGTTGAGTTTTGTGTTGTAAAGTTTTCAAGTTTTGGGTAAAGATTTGATGTATTTTGGAACAAGGAGTGGCAAGAGCCTAAGCTTGGGGATTCCCAAGGCACCCCAAGGTAAAATTCAAGGGCAACCAAAATCCTAATTTTGGGGATGCCCAAGGCACCCCAAGGTAACATTCAAGGACAACCAGAAGCCTAAGCTTGGGGATGCCCCGGAAGGCATCCCCTCTTTCGTCTTCGTCCATCGGTAACTTTACTTGAGGATATATTTTTTTTTCACCAAATGATATGTGTTTTGCTTGGAGCGTCTTGTATGATTTGAGTCTTTGCTTTTTAGTTTACCACAACCATCCTTGCTTTACACACCTTTTGGAGAAACACACATGAATCGGAATTTATTAGAATACTCTATGTGCTTCACTTATGTCTTTTGAGCTAGATAATTTTGCTTTAGTGCTTCACTTACATCTTTTAAGAGCATGGTGGTGGTTCTATTTTATAGAAATTATTGATCTCTCATGCTTCACTTATATCATTTTGAGAGTCTTTTAGAACAACATGGTAATTTGCTTTGGCTATAAAATTAGTCATAATATAATAGGCATCCAAGATGGGTATAATAAAAACTATCATAAAAAGTGCATTGAATACTATGAGAAATTTGATACTTGATGATTGTTTTGAGATATGAAGATGGTGATATTAGAGTCATGCTAGTTGAGTAGTTGCGAATTTGATAAATACTTGTTCCAAAGTTTATGATTCCCATAGCATGCACGTATGGTGAACCGTTGTGTGATGAAGTCGGAGCATGATTTATTTATTGATTGTCTTCCTTATGAGTGGCGGTCGGAGATGAGCGATGGTCTTTTCCTACCAATCTATCCCCCTAGGAGCATGCGTGTAGTACTTTGTTTCGATAACTAATAGATTTTCGCAATACGTATGTGAGTTCTTTATGACTAATGTTGAGTCCATGGATTATACACACTCTCACCCTTCCACCATTGCTAGCCTCTCTAGTACCACGCAACTGTCGTCGGTGACATATACCTTCCTCAAAACAGCCACCATACCTACCTATTAAGGCATTTCCATAGTCATTCCGAGATATATTGCCATGCAACTTACCACCGTTTCATTTATTATGACACGCTTCATCATTGTCATATTGCTTTGCATGATCATGTAGTTGACATCGTATTTGTGGCAAAGCCACCATTCATAATTCTTTCATACATGTCACTTATGAGTCATTGCACATCCTGGTACACCGCCGGAGGCATTCACATAGAGTCATATTTTGTTCTAAGTATCGAGTTGTAATTCTTGAGTTGTAAGTAAATAAAAGTGTGATGATCATCATTATTAGAGCATTGTCCCAAGTGAGGCAAGGATGATGGAGACTATGATTCTCCCACAAGTCGGGATGAGACTCCGGATGAAAATAAAAAAGAAAAAGAAAAGCCATAAAAAAGAGAAGGCCCAAAAAAATTGAGAGAAAAAGAAAGGGACAATGTTACTATCGTTTTACCACACTTGTGCTTCAAAGTAGCACCATCATCTTCATGATAGAGAGTCTCCTATGTTGTCACTTCCATATACTAGTGGGAATTTTACATTATAGAACTTGGCTTGTACTCCCTCTGTCCCAAAATATAAGAGGGTTTTAACACTACACTAGTGTCAAAAGCGTTCTTATATTATGGGACGGAGGGAGTATATTCCAATGATGGGCTTCCTCAAAATGCCCTAAGTCTTCGTGAGCAAGCGAGTTGGATGCACACCCACTTAGTTTCTTTTGTTGAGCTTTCATACACTTATAGCTCTAGTGCATCCGTTGCATGGCAATCCCTACTCACTCACATTGACATCTATTGATGGGCATCTCCATAGCCCATTGATATTCCTAGTTGATGTGAGCCTATCTTCTCCACAACCACCATTCTATTCCACCTATAGTGCTATATCCATGGCTCATTCTCATGTATTGCGTAAAGATTGAAAAAGTTTGAGAACATCAAAAGTATGAAACAATTTCTTGGCTTGTCATCGGGGTTGTGCATGATTTAAATATTTTGTGTGGTGAAGATGGAGCATAGCCAGACTATATGATTTTGTAGGGATAACTTTATTTGGCCATGTTATTTTGAGAAGACATGATTGCTTTGCTAGTTTGCTTGAAGTATTATTATTTTTTATCAATATTAAACTTTTGTCTTGAATCTTTGGGATCTAAACATTCATGCCACAATAAAGAAAACTACAATGAGAATTATGCTAGGTAGCATTCCACATCAAAATTCTGTTTTTATCATTTACCTACTCGAGGACGAGCAAGACTTAAGCTTGGGGATGCTTGATACGTCTCTAATATATCTATAATTTTTTATTGTTCCATGCTATTATATTATCTGCTACGGATGTTATTGGGCTTTAATATACCTTTTTATATTATTTTTCGGACTAACCTACTAACCAAAGGCCCAATGCAAATTGCTGTTTTTTTGCCTATTTCAGTGTTTCGCAGAAAAGGAATATCAAACGGGATCCAAATGGAATGAAACCTTCGGTAGAGTTAGTTTTGGAACGAACGTGATCCAGGAGACTTGGAGTGGCCATCAAGAAAGAAGCGAGGAGGCCACGAGGCAGGCGGGCGCCCAGGGGGGCAGGCGTGCCCCCACCCTCATGGGCCCCTCGCAGCTCCACCGACATACTTCTTCCTCCTATATATACCCATATCCCCAGAAAACATCCGGGAGCACGACGAAACCCTATTTCCACCATCGCAACCTTTTGTACCCGTGAGATCCCATCTTGGGGCCTTTTCCGGCGCTCTGTCGGAGGGGGAATCGATCACGGAGGGCTTCTACATCAACACCATAGCCTCTCCAATGACGTGTGAGTAGTTTACCATATACCTTCGGGTCCATAGTTATTAGCTAGATGGCTTCTTCTCTCTCTTTGGATCTCAATACAAAGTTATCCTCGATTCTCTTGGAGATCTATTCGATGTAATTCTTTTTCTGGTGTGTTTGTTGACATCCGAAGAATTGTGGGTTTATGATCAAGATTATCTATGAACAATATTTGATTCTTCTTTGAAATATATTATGCATGATTTAAATATCTTTGCAAGTCTCTTTGAATTATCAGTTTGGTTTGGCCTACTAGATTGATCTTTCTTGCAATGGGAGAAATGCTTAGCTTTGGGTTCAATCTTGCGGTGTCCTTTCCCAGTGATAGCAGGGGCGGCAAGGCTGTGACGCCCCCGATTTAATCGTACACTAATCATACACGCAAACGTGTATGATCAAGATCAGGGACTCACGGGAAGATATCACAACACAACTCTACAAATAAAATAAGTCATACAAGCATCATATTACAAGCCAGGGGCCTCGAGGGCTCGAATACAAGAGCTCGATCATAGATGAGTCAGCGGAAGCAACAATATCTGAGTACAGACATAAGTTAAACAAGTTTGCCTTAAGAAGGCTAGCACAAACTGGGATACAGATCGAAAGAGGCGCAGGCCTCCAGCCTGGGATCCTCCTAAACTACTCCTGGTCATCGTCAGCGGGCAGCACGTAGTAGTAGGCACCTCCGGTGTGGTAGGAGTCGTCGTCGACGGTGGCGTCTGGCTCCTGGGCTCCAACATCTGGTTGCGACAACCAGGTAGAAGGGATAGGGGGAAAAGAGGGAGAAAGCAACCGTGAGTACTCATCCAAAGTACTCGCAAGCAAGGAGCTATACTACATATGCATGCATTGGTAACAACTTGGATAAGGCTATTATATGTGGACTGAACTGCAGAAAGCCAGAATAAGAGGGGGATAACTAATCCTGTCGAAGACTACACTTCAGGCAGCCTCCGTCTTGCAGCATGTAGAAGAGAGTAGACTGAAGTCCTCCAAGTAGCATCGCATAGCATAATCCTAACCGATGATCCTCTCCTCGTCGCCCTGTGAGAGAGCGATCACCGATTGTATCTGGCACTTGGAAGGGTGTGTTTTATTAAGTATCCGGTTCTAGTTGTCATAAGGTCAAGATACAACTCCGGGTCGTCCTTTTACCGAGGGACACAGCTATTCGAATAGATAAACTTCCCTGCAGGGGTGCACCACATACCCCAACACGCTCGATCCCATTTGGCCGGACACACTTTTCTGGGTCATGCCCGGCCTCGGAAGATCAACACGTCGCAGCCCTACCTAGGCACAACAGAGAGGTCAGCACGCCGGTCTAAATCCTATGGCGCAGGGGTCTGGGCCCATCGCCCTTTGCACACCTGCACGTTGCGTACGCGGCCGGAAGCAGACCTAGCCTAGTGGCTTTCCAGTCCAATCCGGCGCGCGCTACTCAGTCGCTGACGTCACAAAGGCTTCGGCTGATACCACGACGCCGGGATACCCATAACTACTCCCGCGTAGATGGTTAGTGCGTATAGACCAAATGGCCAGACTCAGATCAAATACCTAGATCTCGTTAAGCGTGTTAAGTGTCCGCGAATGCCGACCAGGGCCAGGCCCACCTCTCTCCTAGGTGGTCGGAACCTGCCCTGTCGCTCCGCCTCAAAGATCCACTCGCGGGTGCTCCTACGAGCCTACCCGTCTTTAGTCACCACATGTATCATGTATAAAGTATATAGTGTATACCCGTGATCACCTCCCGAGTGATCACGGCCCGATAGTATAGCAAGGCAGACGGACAAGAATGTAGGGCCACTGATGATAAGCTAGCATCCTATACTAAGTATTAGGTTTGCAGGTAAAGGTAACAACAGTAGTAGCAAGGACAGGCTATGCATCAGTATAGGATTAACGGGAAGCAGTAACATGCTACACTACTCTAATGCAAGCAGTATAGAGAAGAGTAGGCGGTATCTGGTGATCAAAGGGGGGGCTTGCCTGGTTGCTCTGGCAAGAGAGAGGGGTCGTCAACTCCGTAGTCGTACTGGGAAGCAGCGACGTCGGTCTCGGAGTCTATCGAGAGAAGAGGGGGGAGAAACAATAAATATTTAAGCAAGCATATGCATAGTGATGCATGACATGACAAGTAACAGCGTTAGAGGTGCCCTAACGCGGTAGCAGGTGGTACCGGTGAAGGGGGGGAACATCCGGGAAAGTATTCCCGGTGTTTCGCGTTTTCGGGTAGATGAACCGGAGGGGGAAAGTTGCGAGTTTGCTATGCTAGGGATGCGTGGCGGACGAACGGGCTGCTTATCCGGGTTCGTCTCGTCGTTCTGAGCAACTTTCATGTAGAAAGTATTTTCATCCGAGTTACGGATTAAAAGATATGATTTTCTAAAGATTTAAACCATTTTCTGATTTTAATTATTTATTTTATTCCAACATTATCCAAAACAGTGAATGATGACGTCAGCATGACATCGGAGTGATGTCAGCAGGTCAACTGGTCGGTTGACCAGTCAAACCAGACAGATGGGTCCAGTGGGACCCACATGTCATTGATAGGGCTAACTAAACAGGTTTGGTTAGTTTAGTTAATTAATTAGGTTAATTAAGCAAGATTAATTAAGTTAATTAATCCTTTAATTAATTAATTAACTTAATAATTTTATTTATTATTTATTTTTAATTCCTCTTTTTTTTTACAAAACGTTCTGGGGCTGGGGCCCTCATGTTAGTGGCCCAAGGGGCCATAGAGAGCTCGGGCTAACGGGTGCCGGGCGCTCGCGCCCGAGGCCACAGCCAGGCGCGGCGGGGCATCAGCCAGAGCGACGCCGGGCGCGGGGCGAGGTCGCCGGCGAGGGCTCTCGCGGTGGCGGAGCTGGCGGGGGCGCGACCAGCGGAGTGGGGGCGGGGCGGCAGCGTGCGGCATTGGGAGGAGGGGGCGCGAGGGGGAAGCGAAGGCGAATCAGGGGCGCCCGCGGCAGCGCAGGCCAGTGCGGTGGCGGTGGCAGAGCCGGCGAGGCCATGGCCCGTGCGCGGCCAACGATAGGAGCGAGCGGCGACGGAAGGAGAAGGAGGGCGGGGGTGCGTGGTCTCGGACTGGGTCGACGCGGTCCGTCGTGCGAAAACGGCTGTGGGCGCCGCGGCGGAGCGCGAGTGGGCGCGACCAGCAGGGGGCACGACCCAGGCACGGCTGCGGCCGGAGCGCAAAGAGGAGGAGGTCGGGTCAAGCGTCGTGGCCATGGCTAACGGCGCCCGAGGGCGCGGTGTGCACATGGGGACGGGGGGAAGAGGAGAGGCCAGGGTTTGGCATCACCGTACGGTGTAGGGGAGTGGCAGCGGCTCGAGGAGGATGACGGGGACGGCATCGATGACGGAGAGGGTTGCAGGGCGACGGGGTCGACGATGAGTTGATGCCGGCGACGTCGAACGGTGGAGCGGTCCGTGAGGTGAGGCGACGGGGGCGTTGGCGAGCGGGGAGCTCCGAGGAGGTGTCGATCCGGGCCGCGGTAGCCTCGAGCGCCGAGGCGCGGTCGTGGGCGCGTCGGGCCCCGATCCAGATCGGGCAGAGGGGGCGAGGAGCGAGGGGAGTGGGGGGGGGGTTCGCCTCGATCCCGATTGGATCGCGAGGGGAGAGGGAGTGGTTGCCCTAGGGTTTCGGCCGACAGGGGAGGATATGGGGAGTGGGGTGGGCCGGCCTGGTGGCCCAGAGGCTAGTTAGGCCGAAGCCCAGTGGAGGAAGGGAGGCTTCTTGCCTCTGTCTTTTTTTTATGTATTTTCTTTTCTTTTATTTATTTCCTGTTTTCTTTTAACTTCCAATTTATTTTAGTTTCAATAAAATACCAAAGTGGCACCTAAATTGTTGTTACAAATTATGTCACAACCACGAAATGTTTCATCCCAAAATAATGTAGTTTAAAATTCTACAAAATATGAAAGGCATTTAATTAATGGTTTTAGCTACTGTTTAAATTAGTTTATTGCATTTAAACATTTTATAAAGACTTGGCTTCTTCACCAATATTACATATGATTTATTTGTCACTTTTAGAACATTTTAGTTTTAATATTTGAAAACTTTTATTGTTTGCCTATTTTTGAATTTGAATTAGAATCGGTTTTGAACTAACTCGAGATTACCAACTATTAACGAGGTGACGTGGCACCATTAGCAGAGGATCACTGTAGCTTAATTACCCGGGCGTCACAAATCTCCTCCACTACAAGAAATCTCGTCCCGAGATTTAAGGGAGGGACTAGGGGTAAGGTCTAGTTACGAAATTCTAACGAATCTTCTCGGTCTTGATTGCTCTTCTCGAAGTGGTCGATCCATTACATTGATGTCTGCATTTCACTGCTTCAAGTCACCATGATCAATTTGTCATCCTTTCTTCGGGATCTCCATCGTACTTACTAATAGGTAACGGGGCAGCTTTACGACAATTGAATGGTATAAGGGAAAGTCATCTGGGCGGGGGTATCCCAAGAATTATCATAAGAGTATCTCTCGAGTTGAACAAATGAAAAACACCGAGAGCAAGGTAAGAAGGTACCATAAGAAGTTTCAAGCGGATAGACAATCGTTCGATGCCCGTTACAGGGCGTGAAAGTGGTTCAAAGCAATCGGGAATAAGTATTGCGTCTTATACCAGAATAGATCAACAGGCAGGAGGCCCATGAATTACATACAAAGTCAAACACGAGGAATAACTTCGACAACAGGGTGTACAGGAGAGTCAGTTTCGATCCTGGGACCTGTGGGTTATGGGCCCACCATGTGGGTTAAAATAGGGAGGGGCGTTGACATCTTGTATGGTCATGATAGCAAGGCATGTCAGAGGATCAGCCTATCAGTTACGTCGGCAACAACAACGGTACCCAGGGCGAGGGACGAAGAGAACCATTTTCCTGCTCGTTGAACGAGGCGGACCAATAGGCAAAGTTCTCGTCCACCGGTGGTTACCGGGATGCTATCAACAATGGTAACAGGGTCTTACTGACAGAGTTGTACGCTGAGGTGCTTATAAAAGCAGTGACGTATTACTGCTTAGATCATATAAACCTCAAGAAGGTTAAACAGAACAATGGAAAGGAAAACGTGATTCTTAGATTAAACAGAAGAATGGAAAGGAAAATGTGATTAAACACATATTTCAGGGGTATATCCTTCCCAAGGACAAACAGAGCATGATATCCGTGGCAGGATATCATGTAGAAAACCCTTTAAGTAAGGGGAGAGAAATTTCATGACAGTACCCATACAACGGTGTTTGGATAATGGTTAAAGAAAACTTAGCATTGCGCTTTCAATGCTCTCATTGAAAATCGGAGTACCACAAACATGCTTCAAGAAGCATTGACATGGTATTCAAGCAAAGGTCAGATTTTGGAAACACAAAGGATCCATCAGGAATAGCTTGTGAAATAAGTCTTACAATTTCCTCACGGAAGAATGGCTAAACTTGCTAAAAAGGATACTACAACAATAGGTCCTCCGGCCAGGTGTGCTAGGCCTGACATAACCTTACCGAGTCATATATAAAGACCAACATTATAACTCTTGGAAAATAAGTTCCAACCATCATATCTGACCGAGATTCAGATCTGATTGGTGTCACGATACCTCAGACTTAGGATGCCTGAGAAGGAAAAGGGGCAAACACAAATTTGACGAGATGGAGTTACAAGATTATTGAGAAACGGACTACGGAAGCAGGTCCCGAAACCAGAGTTCATCATTAAACCAAGGAGTGGATGAGGAGGTGGCTGATGGACTCGGCGACATATCATCGAGATTTCCAAAGGGTTGATTTCCACAATTATGTGAACAAGGAAATATCATTTGTCGGATCAAATGTCATAATGATGTATGCTCGAGGGAAACATACACAACTGAACAATGATAGAAGGGTGCAACCAGGAATCTGGACTAGGTAGCACGATCAATGTTTGAATGATGATTCAATAATCAATAGACTTAGAATGAAACTGTAGACCAATAACTTCAAGCAATAGGGGTGCTAGAAGTTTAGAATTTGCACAACACAGACCATTAGTCGGTATTCCGGTTAGAAACAATACGGAGACCAAGAGATGAACGCAAAAGGCGAGAGATATTACTATATCAAGAATTCTCAAGAGGTGGTAAAATTACCACGACATTCTTGACATAAATGGTAGTAACATTCCAAGGTAAAGAAGAACAAATGCTGTACAGCAAGGATCTCAAGGTATAACTCAAAACACGAATAAGTTTGTGTTGGAGGGAAGGCAATAAAGTGGCCGATGATAATACAATTCATCGGGGGCAAGGATGGTATTCCTCATCATGAATTCAATTGATATCCAGGAAGACCTCATAAGGTTGATGATCTTCACGGCACATTGGTCGAGAGAATTCAAGATGTAATCAATCAGTGACAACATCAAATCAAAGGAATGATGAAGCGGAAGGTTATTTGGAACCATGGGTAGGGCACAAACTTGAAATCAAGCTTGTTGTTCAAGGTGAATTGATATGGCGAGGAAGATCGACGTAAGCTTAGCTCACCATCGAAAGTTGTGCTCCGGGATTAAGGACCAGGTAGCACAGTTAAAATTTAGCATGATAATGATATAGCCGATCAGGCTAGGGATGGCATGATCGAGTACAAACTCGGACTTAAAGAAGATTATCAAGAGTTGCTGAACCGTAGGGCAGACTCGGTTCAGTTATCGGTGTCTTTGAGTGTTTAATAACTCAGAGCCCATGAAAACTGTAATCAGTGAGAATGTAGTACTTGATGAAGAACTCATAAGAAGTTATGCAGTTTCAAGATAATCTCGAGATACCAGGGGGTAATACTCGAAGACGGATCAAAGTAGAGGTTGGACCGAGGTATTGATCCACATGAGACAAGTGCTTACACTTGCATCGAAAATGGTATTTAAAAAGAGAAACATGGTCGGAACCACGATTGTAAAAGGCCGGATCCCAGATATAAGATGAACTTATACCAAGGGAACTAATATCATTTACAAGAAGCTTCGGTGATAAGATTCACATCGGGTCCATGGGCATGAACACAAGTTCAAGGTCGACTCCCACTTCTCCAATGCATAACCTTTCATTCACTTCTCACTTTCGAAGAAGTTGTAGTGTTGAAATTTTATTTGGCAAAATACCAGAAGTGTATGGCTCGTGAAAACTTTCGAGTTCACACAGTTTAGAGAAGGCATAGGTTCAACCCATCAGGGCATCTTAGGAGTATATACCACAAATTTCAAGAATAAATAACACCAGCTCGATAGTAGAGCATGTTTGAGAAAGCAGAGGATACAACTTACCAAAGGTATTATGTATCCGAGGAAAGGCTCACAGACTTATTGAATATGAAGGACGTTGTCGGATAAAATCACGCAAATGATCTGGTGGTTCTCAAGGGATCTGGTGCGAGCATCGGTACTCAACCAGAGGGAGAAACAATGCAAGGAGATCAGACTTTAGAAACAACTGACTAATTCAAGGCTCAAATGCAAAGGAATTATCAATTCCAAGACAAGGGATCAGAAGCAATGCTCTGATCAGGGATGGCTAAGTTGAATAGCCTTAAGGGTACAATCGGCAGCAATTTGATTGGTCGAGATCCAGCTCATGTTTTAAAATAACGTCTGAGCCGGAAAGATAATTTAAAAGGATCAACTGATGATTGTGTGCATTAGCACTCATGTTGAATCAATAGGATCAAAAAGACGATGCCTAAGGATACTAACGAATATTGCCAGACATATGGAAAGCATCCATAATGCAAGCAGGCAGGTATTGGAGAGCAATAAGCTTAAGGATTTTTGAAAGATCGAATAGTATTTCGAAGACCATTGTGAAACACATGAACAACTGGGGATGAGTGGATGCTCGACAAGTGCGAGGATTTAATTGAAGGGGTATTCATGTGGCAAGGAACTGCTAGGCAGTAGGCACAAAGTATCCTCGGAACAATAGAGAAGACTTCGGGGTATCTTGTAATAACAAGATCAATGGGGGATGGTCGTATGAATGGCAAGTGTAAGTAGTTATCCATAAGGATTTATCGGTGGTCGGGAATAGCAAAAGTGATGGACACAAAGTCTCGAGAGGAATAGCAAAGAGTATCTTCGGAATCTTCTGGTGAAGCAGGCCATCATCTGGAATGAAGGGGCTCTCCGGGAGAAAGTATTTACGAGATCCTAGAGTCAGAGTTAGCAAAACCATTTAACCCGAATAGAAGAGAGATCAGGGTCCCAGAGTAAAGGCGAGGAATAAAAGATTCTAATACCACCCAAATGGCGACGTGGGCCCGTAAGCCGCACAGCCATGTTAGTAAAAGTTTTGCAATGTCTAGACTCAACTTCGGCCAAGGAGTTTGGAAGGGGGATTCCTACAGGCAGTTGGCTTTGATACCAACTTGTGACGCCCCGATTTAATCGTACACTAATCATACACGCAAACGTGTACGATCAAGATCAGGGACTCACGGGAAGATATCACAACACAACTCTACAAATAAAATAAGTCATACAAGCATCATATTACAAGCCAGGGGCCTCGAGGGCTCGAATACAAGAGCTCGATCATAGATGAGTCAGCGGAAGCAACAATATCTGAGTACAGACATAAGTTAAACAAGTTTGCCTTAAGAAGGCTAGCACAAACTGGGATACAGATCGAAAGAGGCGCGGGCCTCCTGCCTGGGATCCTCCTAAACTACTCCTGGTCATCGTCAGCGGGCAGCACGTAGTAGTAGGCACCTCCGGTGTGGTAGGAGTCGTCGTCGACGGTGGCGTCTGGCTCCTGGGCTCCAACATCTGGTTGCGACAACCAGGTAGAAGGGATAGGGGGAAAAGAGGGAGAAAGCAACCGTGAGTACTCATCCAAAGTACTCGCAAGCAAGGAGCTATACTACATATGCATGCATTGGTAACAACTGGGATAAGGCTATTATATGTGGACTGAACTGCAGAAAGCCGGAATAAGAGGGGGATAACTAATCCTGTCGAAGACTACGCTTCAGGCAGCCTCCGTCTTGCAGCATGTAGAAGAGAGTAGACTGAAGTCCTCCAAGTAGCATCGCATAGCATAATCCTAACCGATGATCCTCTCCTCGTCGCCCTGTGAGAGAGCGATCACCGATTGTATCTGGCACTTGGAAGGGTGTGTTTTATTAAGTATCCGGTTCTAGTTGTCATAAGGTCAAGATACAACTCTGGGTCGTCCTTTTACCGAGGGACACAGCTATTCGAATAGATAAACTTCCCTGCATGGGTGCACCACATACCCCAACACGCTCGATCCCATTTGGCCGGACACACTTTTCTGGGTCATGCCCGGCCTCGGAAGATCAACACGTCACAGCCCTACCTAGGCACAACAGAGAGGTCAGCACGCCGGTCTAAATCCTATGGCGCAGGGGTCTGGGCCCATCGCCCTTTGCACACCTGCACGTTGCGTACGTGGCCGGAAGCAGACCTAGCCTAGTGGCTTTCCAGTCCAATCCGGCGCGCGCCACTCAGTCGCTGACGTCACGAAGGCTTCGGCTGATACCACGACGTCGGGATACCCATAACTACTCCCGCGTAGATGGTTAGTGCGTATAGACCAAATGGCCAGACTCAGATCAAATACCCAGATCTCGTTAAGCGTGTTAAGTGTCCGCGAATGCCGACCAGGGCCAGGCCCACCTCTCTCCTAGGTGGTCGGAACCTGCCCTGTCGCTCCGCCTCAAAGATCCACTCGCGGGTGCTCCTACAAGCCTACCCGTCTTTAGTCACCACATGTATCATGTATAAAGTATATAGTGTATACCCGTGATCACCTCCCGAGTGATCACGGCCCGATAGTATAGCAAGGCAGATGGACAAGAATGTAGGGCCACTGATGATAAGCTAGCATCCTATACTAAGTATTAGGTTTGCAGGTAAAGGTAACAACAGTAGTAGCAAGGACAGGCTATGCATCAGTATAGGATTAACGGGAAGCAGTAACATGCTACACTACTCTAATGCAAGCAGTATAGAGAAGAGTAGGCGGTATCTGGTGATCAAAGGGGGGGCTTGCCTGGTTGCTCTGGCAAGAGAGAGGGGTCGTCAACTCCGTAGTCGTACTGGGAAGCAGCGGCGTCGGTCTCGGAGTCTATCGAGAGAAGAGGGGGGAGAAACAATAAATATTTAAGCAAGCATATGCATAGTGATGCATGACATGACAAGTAACGGTGTTAGAGGTGCCCTAACGCGGTAGCAGGTGGTACCGGTGAAGGGGGGGACATCCGGGAAACTATTCCCGGTGTTTCGCGTTTTCGGGTAGATGAACCGGAGGGGGAAAGTTGCGAGTTTGCTATGCTAGGGATGCGTGGCGGACGAACGGGCTGCGTATCCGGGTTCGTCTCGTCGTTCTGAGCAACTTTCATGTAGAAAGTATTTTCATCCGAGTTACGGATTAAAAGATATGATTTTCTAAAGATTTAAACCATTTTCTGATTTTAATTATTTATTTTATTCCAACATTATCCAAAACAGTGAATGATGACGTCAGCATGACATCGGAGTGATGTCAGCAGGTCAACTGGTCGGTTGACCAGTCAAACCAGACAGATGGGTCCAGTGGGACCCACATGTCATTGACAGGGCTAACTAAACAGGTTTGGTTAGTTTAGTTAATTAATTAGGTTAATTAAGCAAGATTAATTAAGTTAATTAATCCTTTAATTAATTAATTAACTTAATAATTTTATTTATTATTTATTTTTAATTCCTCTTTTCTTTTTTTTTCTTTTTTTTTACAAAACGTTCTGGGGCTGGGGCCCTCATGTTAGTGGCCCCAGGGGCCATAGAGAGCTCGGGCTAACGGGTGCCGGGCGCTCGCGCCCGAGGCCACAGCCAGGCGCGGCGGGGCATCAGCCAGAGCGACACCGGGCGCGGGGCGAGGTCGCCGGCGAGGGCTCTCGCGGTGGCGGAGCTGGCGGGGGCGCGACCAGCGGAGTGGGGGCGGGGCGGCAGCGTGCGGCATTGGGAGGAGGGGGCGCGAGGGGGAAGCGAAGGCGAATCAGGGGCGCCCGCGGCAGCGCAGGCCAGTGCGGTGGCGGTGGCAGAGCCGGCGAGGCCATGGCCCGTGCGCGGCCAACGATAGGAGCGAGCGGCGACGGAAGGAGAAGGAGGGCGGGGGTGCGTGGTCTCGGACTGGGTCGACGCGGTCCGTCGTGCGAAAACGGCCGTGGGCGCCGCGGCGGAGCGCGAGTGGGCGCGACCAGCAGGGGGCACGACCCAGGCACGGCTGCGGCCGGAGCGCAAAGAGGAGGAGGTCGGGTCAAGCGTCGTGGCCACGGCTAACGGCGCCCGAGGGCGCGGTGTGCACATGGGGACGGGGGGAAGAGGAGAGGCCGGGGTTTGGCATCACCGTACGGTGTAGGGGAGTGGCAGCGGCTCGAGGAGGATGACGGGGACGGCATCGATGACGGAGAGTGTTGCAGGGCGACGGGGTCGACGATGAGTTGATGCCGGCGACGTCGAACGGTGGAGCGGTCCGTGAGGTGAGGCGACGGGGGCGTTGGCGAGCGGGGAGCTCCGAGGAGGTGTCGATCCGGGCGGCGGTAGCCTCGAGCGCCGAGGCGCGGTCGTGGGCGCGTCGGGCCCCGATCCAGATCGGGCAGAGGGGGCGAGGAGCGAGGGGAGTGGGGGGGGGGGGGTTCGCCTCGATCCCGATTGGATCGCGAGGGGAGAGGGAGTGGTTGCCCTAGGGTTTCGGCCGACAGGGGAGGATATGGGGAGTGGGGTGGGCCGGCCTGGTGGCCCAGAGGCTAGTTAGGCCGAAGCCCAGTGGAGGAAGGGAGGCTTCTTGCCTCTGTCTTTTTTTTATGTATTTTCTTTTCTTTTATTTATTTCCTGTTTTCTTTTAACTTCCAATTTATTTTAGTTTCAATAAAATACCAAAGTGGCACCTAAATTGTTGTTACAAATTATGTCACAACCACAAAATGTTTCATCCCAAAATAATGTAGTTTAATATTCTACAAAATATGAAAGGCATTTAATTAATGGTTTTAGCTACTGTTTAAATTAGTTTATTGCATTTAAACATTTTATAAAGACTTGGCTTCTTCACCAATATTACATATGATTTATTTGTCACTTTTAGAACATTTTAGTTTTAATATTTGAAAACTTTTATTGTTTGCCTATTTTTGAATTTGAATTAGAATCGGTTTTGAACTAACTCGAGATTACCAACTATTAACGAGGTGACGTGGCACCATTAGCAGAGGATCACTGTAGCTTAATTACCCGGGCGTCACAAAGGCACATATTGTATTGTTGCCATTGAGGATAAAAAGATGGGGTTTATGTCATATTGCTTGAGTTTATCCCTCTACATCATGTCATCTTGCCTAATGCGTTACTCTGTTCTTATGAACTTAATACTCTAGATGCATGCTGGATAGCGGTTGATGTGTGGAGTAATAGTAGTAGATGCAGAATCATTTCGGTCTACTTGTCGCGGACATGATGCCTATATACATGATCATGCCTAGATATTCTCATAACTATGCGCTTTTCTATTAATTGCTCGACAGTAATTCGTTCACCCACTGTAGAATTTGCTATCTTGAGAGAAGCCACTAGTGAAACCTATGGCCCCCGGGTCTATCTTCCATCATATTATTTTCCTATCAATTTGCTATTTCTATTTTGCAATCTTTATTTCCCAATCTATACAACCAAAATACCAAAAATATTTATCTTATTATCTCTATCACATCTCACTTCCGTAAGTGACTGTGAAGGGATTGACAATCCGTTTATTGCATTGTTTGTGAGGTTCTTGTTTGTTTGTGCAGGTACTAGGGGACTTGTTTGCTACCTCCTACTGGATTGATACCTTGGTTCTCAAAACTGAGGGAAATACTTACGCTACTGTGCTGCTTCACCCTTTCCTCTTCAAGGGAAAACCAACGCAAGCTCAAGAGATAGCAAAGAACAAGTAATTCATCCTTACTAGGCAATTCTTTTTCATGAAGCTTTCTACTAAACCTGTAAAAATTAAACTCATGAGACTCATCACCAAAACTAACACCGACAATTTGTTTCTCACAATCTATCTTAGCATTAGCGGTGTTCAAGAAAGGTCTACCAAAGATAATGGGACAAAAGTCATCTTGTCGGGAACCAAGAACAAGAAAATTAGTAGGGTATTTTATTTTCCCACACAAGACTTCAACATCTCTAACAATCCCAATTGGTGATATAGTGTCTCTATTAGCAAGTTTAATAGTAACATCTATTTCTTCTATCTCTGCGGGTGCTATGTCATTCATAATTTCTTGATATAAGGCATAAGGAATTGCACTCACACTAGCACCTATGTCACATAAACCATGATAACAGTGATCTCCTATTTTAACTGAGATGACGGGCATGCCAACAACAGGTATATGTTTATCTTTTTTTTACCAGGTTTGGTAATTCTAGCAGCTTCTTCACAGAAGTAAATAACAAGCCCATCCATATCTTCTTCTAAGAGATCTTTAAACAATACTAGGTTCTACTTTAATTTGTTCATCAGGTTTAGGTGTTCTAATATAGCTTTTGTTAATCATAGTTGAAACTTTAGCATGTTCCTTTATCCTAACAGGGAAAGGTTGTTTCTCAATATAAGCAGAAGGAACAACTCAATCAACATTATAAAGTATAGTTTCTTCTTAAATCGGTACCGGTTCTTTAATTTCTTCTTTAATATATGGGTGATATTTAAACCACTTCTCCTTAGGGAGTTCAACATGAGTAGCAAATGATTCACAAAAGGAGGCTACTATCTCAAAGTCAAGTCCATATTTAGTGCTAAACTTTTGAAAAGCATCGGTACCCATAAAAGATTTAACACAATCATACTTAAGTTTAATACTAGACTCTTTACCTTCATCGAGTTCCCAATCTTTAGAGTTGCATTAAATTCTTTCCAAATGATCCCACCATAATTCAATAGTCTTCTTCATAAAAGAACCAGCACAAGAAGTATCAAGCATGGTTTGATCATTACGAGAAAGCCGAGCATAAAAGTTCTGGGTAATAATTTCTCTCGAGAGCTCATGATTGGGGCATGAATATAACATTGACTTAATACTCCCCCAAGCTAGAGCGATACTTTCTCCTTCACGAGGCCAAAAATTATATATATATATATATATATAACTCCGATCACGATGAACTAGATGGATAGGATAAATTTTTTGGGGGAACTCCAATTTCAAACGATTCTAATTCCATGACCCAATATCATCGCATAGCCTATACCATGCCAATGCTTTTCCCTTCAAAGATAAAGTGAAAATGTTTCTCATCACCTCATCTCCGGGTAATCCTGCAAGCTTAAACAATCCACAAATTTGTTCCACATATATCAAGTGCATATCAGGATGTTCGGTTCCATCTCCTGCATAAGGATTAGTTAGCATTTGTTCTATCATACCCGAAGGAATTTCATATTCAATATTTTCAGTAGGTGCACTAGGTTGAGGGGTTGCTAACTATGGTTCTGGACGAGGTGAAGATACCCCGAACAAACTCCTCAAAGGATTGTTTTCCATAGTAACAAGTGACAATAAATTTCAGCACACTATATAAATGTTTCCTTACCGAATTCTACTTACCAAAGGCGCTTCACTCCCCGGCAACGGCGCCAGAAAATAGCCTTGATGACCCACAAGTATAGGGGATCAATTGTAGCTCTTTTCGATAAGTAAGAGTGCCGAACCCAACGAGGAGCGGAAGGAAATGACAAGTAGTTTTTAGTAAGGTAATGTCTGCAAGTGCTGAAATTGTAAGTAGTGGAATAGTTTGATAGCAAGATAATTTGTAACAAGCAAGTAACGATAGTAGCAACAAAAGTGTAGCAAGGTAGCCCTATCCTTTTGATGCAAAGGACATGCCAAAATGGTCTCTTATGATAAGCAAAGCGTTCTTGAGGGTACACGGGAATTTCATCTAGTCACTTTCATCATGTTAGTTTAATTCGTGTTTGGTACTTTGATAATTAATATGTGGGTGGACCGGTGCTTAGCTGTTGTTCTTACTTGAATAAACCTCCTACTTATGATTAACCCTCCCGCAAGCAATCGCAACTACGAGAAAAGTTGTCAGATTCCGGGCTCCGCATACCCTAGAGAGGTTCGAACACTGGGGTGCGTACGAAGAACTCCTTCTTCCCAACCTGCTGGCCCAACGATTCCACACCCTAGCTCGACGAACCCAAGGGACAAGAGACACAGCAGTTTATCCATGTTCGGGCCACCTTGCGGTGTAATATCCTACTCCAACTTTGTGGTGGATTGCCTCGAGGGGCTGAGGATGAACTAGTACAATGGGTGAACAGCCTCAGGAGGTGAGGTGTTCTTAAGCTCGATGAGCTGGTGGGTGTGAGGATGGTCTGAATGATCTGATCCCCCTCTCGGGTGGTCGCTAAGTCCTATTTATAGTGGCCTTGGTCCTCTTCCCAAATGTAGGCGGGAAGGGATCCCACAACGGCCAAATTCAAAGGGGGACAACTAGTACAAGTTATCCGGACAAAAGTAGTCTGTGCCTGCAAAGGCTCTGGTGGTGACGCTGTAGTGGGCTCCACGATGACCTCCGTCCTGTCATCCTGGCGGTCTTGGTCTCGTTGCACCAATATGGAAACCTTTGCCTGATTCCTTGGGACTCCGTGCCTGCGCTTGCCTCCATGGCACCAAAGGGGAAACTGGCACACTGCGCCCGCTGGCGCTCGCCTGGCCTTGGTCGTCATGGCTCACGTCACGTGAACCTCGCGAGGTGCACCTTGCCTTGATATCTCCGCTCCTCAGGAGCCAGCCTAGTGAGGTCGCCCCCAAGGGAGGTCTTGGTGTCGTCCGCCTCGCAAGGCTTGGCCCCTCGCGAGGGTCTTGAGTCGTTGCTGCTGAAACTGGGCCGTATCGGGCAGCCAACTGAGCCATGCCGTGGGCCGTAGGCAGGCAAGTCTGGGTACCCCCGTTCCCAGGACGCCGACAAAAGTATTAAGAATAAATTCTAACCATAGCATTAAACTTTTGGATCCAATAGGTCTCTTACGAAATAGCGCATAAACTGGGGTTTAAGCTTCTGTCACTCTGACAACCCATCATCTAATTGCTACCCCACAATGCATTCCCTTAGGCCCAAATATGGTGAAGTGTCATGTAGACGACGTTCACATGACACCACTATGGAAATCACAACATACATACTATCAAAATATCAAACACATATCAAATTCACATGATTACTTGCAACATGATTTCTCCCGTGACCTCAAGAACAAAGGTAACTACTCACAGTTGATAAACATGCTCATGATCAGAGGAGTATTAATTAGCATAATGGATCTGAACATATAATCTTCCACCAAATAAACCATATAGTAATCAACTACAAGATGTAATCAACACTACTAGTCACCCACAAGCACCAATCTATAGTTCCGGTAACAAGATTGAACAGAAGAGATGAACTAGGGTTTGAGATGAGATGGTGTTGTTGAAGATGTTGATGGAGATTGCTCTCCCCAAGATGGGAGAGTTGTTGGTGATGATGATGACGATGATTTCCCCCTCCGGGAGGGAAGTTCCCCCGGCGGTATTGCTCCGCCGGAGGGCAAAGGTGCTCCTTCCCAAGTTCCACCTCGAGACGGTGGCGCTCCGTCCCGAAAGTACTCTCCTTATTTTTTCTAGGTCAAAATGACTTATATACCAGAAGATGGGCATCGAAGGTGGGCCGAGGAGACCACAACCCACCAGGGAGCTCATGGGCTGCCTGGCGCACCCAGGTGGGTTGTGCCCACCTGGTGGGACCCCTCTGGTAGTTATTTGCTCCAATAATTCTTAAATATTCCATAAAAATCTCCATGAAGTTTCAGCTTGTTTGGAGTTGTGCAGAATAGGTAGCCTGACGTAGCTTTTCCAGGTCCAGATTTCCAGTTGCCGGAATTCTCCCTCTTGGTGTGTACCTTGCAAATTATGAGAGAAAAGGCATGAGAATTACTCCAAAAAGCATTATTATGGATAAAAACATCATAAATAACAGTAAGAAAACATGATGCAAAATGGACGTATCAAGCTACATCGCAAGCTGTTGATCTACAACATAGATATGCAAATACTATCAGGACTAAGTTCATGATAAATTAAGTTCAACTAATCATATTACTAAAGAACTCCCACTTAGATAGACATCCCTCTAGTCATCTAAATGATCACGTGATCCATATCAACTAAACCATGTCTGATCATCACGTGAGATGGAGTAGTTTTCAATGGTGAACATCACTATGTTGATCATATCTACTATATGATTCACGTTCGACCTTTCGGTCTCAGTGTTCCGAGGCCATATCTGCATATGCTAGGCTCGTCAAGTTTAACCCGAGTATTCTGCACGTGCAAAACTGGCTTGCACCTGTTGTATATGAACGTAAAGCTTATCACACCCGGTCATCACGTGGTGTCTCGGCATGACGAACTGTAGCAATGGTGCATACTCAGGGAGAACACTTGTACCTTGAAATTTAGTAAGGGATCATCTTATAATGCTACTGCCGTACTAAGAAAAATAAGATGCATAAAAGATAAACATCACATGCAATCAAAATATGTGACATGATATGGCCATCATCATCTTGTGCCTTCGATCCCCATCTCCAAAGCACAGTCATGATCTCCATCGTCACCGGCCTGACACCTTGATCTTCATCGTAGCGTCGTTGTCGTCTCGCCAACTATTGATTTTACGACTATCACTACCGCTTCGTGATAAAGTAAAGCAATTACATGGCGATTGCATTTCATACAATAAAGAGACAACCATAAGGCTCCTGCCAGTTGCCGATAACTTTTATAAAACATGATCATCTCATACAACAATTTATATCTCATCACGTCTTGACCATATCACATCATAACATGCCTACAAAAACAAGTTAGACGTCCTCTACTTTGTTGTTGCAAGTTTTACGTGGCTGCTACGGGCTTCTAGCAAGAACCGTTCTTACCTAGGCATCAAAACCACAACGATTGTTCGTCAAGTGTGTTGTTTTAACCTTCAACAAGGACCGGCCGTAGTCAAACTCGATTCAATTAAAGTTGGAGAAACAGACACCCACCAGCCACCTGTGTGCAAAGCACATCGGTAGAACCAGTCTCATGAAAGCGCTCATGTAATGTCGGTCCAGGCCACTTCATCCAACAATACCGCCGAATCAAAGTAAGACGTTGGTGGTAAGCAGTATGACTATTATCGCCCACAACTCTTTGTGTTCTACTCGTGCATATCATGTACGCATAGACCTGGCTCAGATGCCACTGTTGGGGAACGCAGAATGCAATTTCAAAAAAATCCTATGGTCACGCAAGATCTATCTAGGAGATGCAAAGCAACGAGATGGGGGGAGTGTGTCCACGTAGCCTTGTAGACCGAAAGCGGAAGCATTAGGTTAACGCGGTTGATGTAGTCGAACGTCTTCACGATCCAACCGATCCAAGTACCGAATGTACAACAACTCCGTGTTCAGCACACATTTAGCTCGATGATGTCCCTCGATGTCTTGATCTAGTAGAGGGCCGAGGGAGAGTTTCGTCAGCACGATGGCGTGGTGACGGTGATGGTGATGTGATCCGCGCAGGGCTTCGCCTAAGCACTACGTCAATATGACCGGAGGAGTAAACTATGGAGGGGGGCACCGCACACGGCTAAGAAACAACTGTTGTGTCTTTGGGGTGCCCCTGCGCCCGTATATAAAGGAGGAGGGGAGGAGGCCGGCCACCAGGGGCGCGCCAAGGAGAGGGGAGTCCTATTAGGACTCCAGTCCTAGTAGGATGCGCCCCCTTTTTTTCCTCTCTACCGGAAGGGGAAAAGGGGAAGGAGAGGGACTAGGAGAAGGAAAGGGGGGTGGCGCCCCCTTCCCAAGTCCAATTCGGCCTCCTCCCTTGTGGGGGCGCACCAGCCCCTTCTGGGCTGGTTAGCGTCCCTCCTATGGCCCATATGGCCCATATCTTTCCCCCGGGGGTTCCAGTAACCCCTTCGGTACTCCGGTATGTACCCGATATACTCCGGAACCCTTCTGGTGTCCGAATACTACTGAGGGAGTCCTAGATTAGGGTTACTCCGGACAGCCGGACTATATCCTTTGGCCGGACTGTTAGACTATGAAGATACAAGATTGAAGACTTCGTCTCGTGTCCGGATGGGACTCTACTTGGCGTGGAAGGCAAGCTAGGCAATATGGATATGGATATCTCCTCCTTTGTAACCGACCTTGTGTAACCCTAAACCTCTCCGGTGTCTATATAAACCGAGGGGTTTTAGTCCGTAGGACAACAACCACAACATGCAATCATACCATAGGCTAGCTTCTAGGGTTTAGCCTCTCCGATCTCGTGGTAGATCTACTCTTGTACTACCCATATCATCAACATTAATCAAGCAGGACGTAAGGTTTTACCTCCATCAAGAGGGCCCGAACCTGGGTAAAACATTGTGTCCCCTGCCTCATGTTACCATCCGGCCTAGACGCATAGTTCGGGACCCCCTACCCGAGATCCGCCGGTTTTGACACCGACATTGGTGCTTTCATTGAGGGTTCCTCTGTGTCGTCGCTGTTAGGCTTGATGGCTCCTACTATCATCAATAGTGATGCGGTCTAGGGTGATACTTTTCTCCCCGGACAGATCTTCGTATTCGGCAGCTTTGCACTGCGGGCTAACTCGCTTGGCCATATGGAGCAGATTGAAAGCTACGCCCCTGGCCGTCAGGTCAGATTTGGAAGTTTGAACTACATGGCCGACATCCGCGGAGACTTGATCTTCGACGGATTCGAGCCACAGCCGGGCGCGCCACACTGTCGGGATGGGTATGACCTAGCTCTGCCGCCGAACAGTACCCCAGAGGCCACGCCCGCATTAGCTCCGACCCTTAGCTCGGAGCCAACTGCACCAGTCGAGGACGGGTGGTTAGACACTGCCTCAGGGGCTGCAGTCTCAACGGCGATCGAGCCGAACACTAGCCTAACCCTCTGCGCAGCCCGTGACTCCAAGGTGTCAAACTCTTTTTCGGACTCCGAACCATCCGCGCCCCTGCAAATCGAATCCGATTGGGCGCCGATCATGGAATTCACCGCCGCGGATATCTTTCAGCACTTGCCCTTCGGCGACATTCTGAATTCACTAAGGTCTCTCTCTTTGTCAGGAGAGCCCTGGCCGGATTATGGCCAACAGGATTGGGATGCGGGCGACGAACAAATTCTACGCCCACCCACCACCCACTTCGTAGCCACTGTCGATGACTTAACCGACATGCTCGACTTCGACTCCAAAGACATCAACGGTATGGACGACGATGTAGGAGACAAACATGAACCAGAGCCTATAGGACACTGGAAAGCCACCTCATCATACAACGTATGCATGGTGGACACACTAAAAGAAGACGACAACGAGGAGCGAAAGGACGCTAGGAAGGCTTGTCCCCTCGAGAAGCAGTCAAAGCGGTGGCGTAAGCGCCGCCCCAAATCCCGCCTCGGTGGAAACAACGATCATACAGACGCAGCGTTAGAGCAGGGCGAGCCATTGCCGGACCACGGCAACACGGAGAATCAAACCGAACAACCCGACTTGGTCAAAGATAATAGTCCAAACGACATCACACCGGACAGACACCCGGAGCAACAGAATGCCCATCAAAGGCTTGTTGCCACTGCAAGGAGTCTAAAAAAGCATAAGCAAAGGTTCAAGGCTGCACAAGACACACTCCAAATCAGATGGAGCAAAGTACTCAACACAGCAGTGAAGTACGGCGGCAATCGCCCCACCAAGAGCTACCCAAAGCGGAAGTTGCTACCTGAATTCGATGAGGAGGCCTTAGACCCCCCACAACCAAAAATTAAAACAGCCATCTGGCCGGATAGATGACCTCACGGCCAACATAAAGCGGCAAGCAATGCCGCACATAATCCAATAGGCGGTCTACGCGAGGGCTCGCATAAAAAGGACGGCGAAGCCAGATCCATCTATGGACCATGCAAGCGTGCTCTAGCACACGATGCAACACAACAAACATCTGAACAACGCGGTACACCCAGATATAGGGGTGCCGCACACCCCCTATGTTTCACCGATGAGGTGCTGGACCATGAATTTCCAGAAGGATTCAAACCCGTAAACATATAGGCATACGATGGAACAACAGACCCTGGGGTCTGGATTGAGGACTATATCCTCCATATCCATATGGCTCGGGGAGATGATCTCCACGCCATTAAGTATTTACCCCTCAAACTCAAAGGGCCAGTTCGGCACTGGCTTAAGAGCCTCCCCGAAAACTCCATTGGAAGCTGGGAAGAGCTCGAAGACGCCTTTCGGGCAAATTTCCAAGGGACTTATGTCCGACCCCCGGACGCGGATGATTTGAGTCATATAACTCAACAGCCCGAAGAGTCAGCCCGAAAGCTTTGGAACAGGTTTCTTACTAAAAAGAACCAAATTGTTGACTGCCCGGACGCCGAAGCCTTGGCAGCTTTTAAGCATAGCGTCTGTGACGAATGGCTTGCCAGACACCTCGGCCAAGAAAAGCCGAGAACAATGGCAGCATTAGTAAGCCTCATGACCCGCTTTTGCACGGGTGAGGATAGCTGGCTAGCCAGATGTGGCACCAGCGACCCCAGTACATCCGAAGTTAGAGATGGAAATGGGAAATCACGGCGCAACAATAATAACAAACGCCGGAATAAAGAAGACAGCACGAAGAGCACGGCAGTAAATGCCGGATTCAAAAGCTCTCGGCCAGGTCAGCAAAAGCCGCCCTCTAAAGGCGCCAGAGACGAACTATCCAGCCTAAACAAAATTCTGGACCAAATATGTCAGATCCATAGCACCCCTGGTAAACCCGCTAATCATACCCACAAAGAATGTTGGGTCTTCAAGCAGTCCGGCAAGCTCAACGCCATACACAAAGGGGAGGATACACCAAGCGAAGACGAGGATGAGCCTCTCAAGCAAGACACTGGGGAACAAAAGAAATTTCCATAAGAAGTCAAAACAGTAAACGTGTTACACGTGATCAAGGGGAGAAACAAAACGATACTCCTAGAAAAATATGCACAAGGTCCTATCACCACGGAGTCCGGCCACTGGTCGTCTCAACCGATCACTTTCGGCCATCGTGATTACTCAGCAAGTATCCGATGTGCAGGATGGGCTGCCCTGGTATTAGACCCAATAATTGACGGATACCCCTTCACGCGAGTCCTGATGGACGGTGGCAGCAGTCTAAACTTGATATACCAGGATACAATCCGCGAAATGGGGATAGACCCAACGAAAATTCGCCATAGCAATACTACCTTTAAAGGAGTAACGCCAGGCCCAGGGGCCAAGGTTGTCAGAATCGCGATTCTGTTATACGATTCTACGACTTTACGATCCAAACTAACCCCTATGATTCTACGATTTTAGTTCATAGAATCTACGTTTCTACGATCCTGATAGTGAAGATTCTACGATTTGCAATCTTACCATCGGAGCTCCGATTCGATTCAAAATCGCGATTCTGACAACCTTGCCAGGGGCTCATTGTATGGGCTCCCTGCTACTAAAGGTTATATTCGGCTTCCCTGATAACTTCCGTAGCAAACATTTAACCTTCCACATTGCTCCGTTCCAAAGTGGCTATCAAGCCCTACTTGGACGCGAAGCTTTCACTCGCTTTAATGCAATACCGCATTACGCTTCCCTCACGCTCAAGATGCCCGGTCCATGTGGCATCATTATAGTACATGGAAGTATTGAGCGATCTTTGCGCGCCGAAGAGAGTGCGGCTGCCTTGGTAGCCGCACACTAAAAACGGCCTCACCAACTAAAGCATTTAACACGTCGTCAAGACCTCGGACACGGTTCGACGAGTCCGGCGTAGTTATATGTAATTCATACTGGATCGATGGTCACACCCCTATTACAAATACAAGGGGCTCAACGCGCACAGACAAGTGGCAATTTTTACTCATCTTGAATTATACATGGTTTCTTTAAAAAACTGTCTTTTGCACGACAACTTTTCACCTATGTTCCTCTCTTTTACAGATGATCATCGTGCTACACCTATCCAGGATACGGCGCAACGGAGACACAGGCGCAGATGTGCAGCAGGGACCCGCTCCAATGATTCTTTTTAGATTAAGACCCTGCGTAAACCTTTTTTACTGTCTCTTGTTGATACACATCCACCGAATTCTCAGCACAATTGAGAAGGATGCTGACGTCTTGGCATGTGGCCACGTCAGAATAATGCACGTACCTGGACACAAGGGGCTTCTTACAAAGGGCACTATTTAGGCCCGGCTTATACCATAAAGACCGAATACCTTAGGGAGTGTTCGGCGTCGCGAGTTTGGCCTTATATGCATCAGCTCCGAATCATTGTCTTTGGTCAAATGTTGGGTTTGCCCGGCTCCTGTGTTTTCGTGCCTTACGTTCCGCTTTACCGGCTAAGGCAGCACCAGGACAACTACTGCGACTGTGCCCTGGTTCATCCGGACAAGCACCTCAGTAGAGAAAGCCGAAAACTGACTATCATGATATAGCGTGAGACTGGTCAACCACTCGATGACCTATAGGGATGTTAGAATTCCTCCGCCTTAATGAAGGGCCGTTTCCCGGCCAAGCATGTACGCACCCCGAGATCGGGAGAGTGCGGAGCCACCAGGGGCTATCTAGTAGCCCCACTGTCAAACTCCTATGGCTAAGTGAAAGTGTTAAAGCATTATAGTCTGGTTGCCTCGTTCGCTGCGCTATCACCTCCTTAATAGGACCAAGACGTTGGGTTAAGTGTGAACATGCGTTTTTTGCGAGCACCTCCGCATTATATGCATGGGGGCTGAAGCCGACGACTGCAATCTTTTAGGTTATACACATGTATACATAAACAGCCGCACAGGAGGCATCATATTACTTTCGGGCAAAAGTATAAACACAACCTTATACAATTTCATAAAAACATTGTGTTTACAATGGGAATACATGTCACTCAAACATAATATTCTTCGAGCACTGGGCCTCTATCAAACGAGCACCCTCGAGAACTTCCTCGAAATAGCGCTCGGCAGCCACCCGGCCTATGGCCGGACCCTGCGTCGCAATAGTGGTAGCATCCATCTCCACCCAGTATGCTTTAACACGGGCAAGGGCCCTCCGCGAGCCTTCTATGCATGCCGACCTCTTCACCGCATCAATGCGCTGCACCACACCAAGGACCTGCTGCACTAAGCTAAAATAGCTATTCGGCTTTGGCTTTTTCGACCATAGCTGATCCACGACAGACCTCATGGCGAGTCCTGACAACCTATTTAGTTCGGCCCATTCGGCTAGCTGATCAGTAAAAGGAAGCGGATGCTCTGGAACGTTGAATTGTGACCAGAACAGCTTGTCCACCCCACGATCTGCTTGACCTTGGAAGTATTTGGCCGCATCGGCAGCGCTCGCCGCCAAGTCCCTATATGCATCTGCCGAACTCCACAGCCGATCCAGAGGGGCATACCGTGGATCTCTGAACTTCCTCCGTAGCATGAAGGGCTTCCTAGCCGCAATATCCCCGACTTCCCGCAGCTCCTCCTTCTTTGCTCTCATAGCAGAGCGAGTGTCTTTGTCCGCCAGCATGGCCTTCTCAAGGTCCGTTGTCTTCGCTCGGTTTTCTTTTTCAAGAAGCCGGCAACGGTCGGTAGTGTCTTTTAATTCTATGGCCATCTTGGCCATCTTCTCTTTTCTCTCGCAATGTGCGGCCTTCTCGGCTTTCAACTCTTTGGCCGCCTTCAAAGCAGCCGCATTACTAATCCTCGCTTGTTCTTTGGCTCGGGCAAGCTCTGTCCGCAAGGTTTCCACGGTGGCAGCTCCATCTGCAGTCACAACATATTAAAGATACTGGCATCATGCTGCTCTTACTAGGTGGCATTCACCAGAAAATAACACTTACCCTGTGCCTCGTCAAGACGCTTGTTAACAAGCTCGATGTCGGCGTCCGCCGCATCCAGTTGCCGTTTTAATTCGGCAAACCCACTAGTCCGGCTAGCCACCGGAGCTTCCACCGCCTGCACATAAAGGCAGTCTGGTTATTGCCTGGGCCTGTGATCCTCTATTCATCGCCGTTCTCGTCGACAAATAGAGTCTCAGGGGCTACTATCTACACAGGGCACACCTACATGTGCGGTACTATCACGTACCTCAAAGCCTGTCAGTAGACTCATAAAAGCTTCACGTAATCCGCTTTCTGCGGACGAAATTCTTTCCATCACCGTACCCATCAGCGTACGGTGTTCTTTTGAGATGGCCGCTCGCCCCAACAGCTCCCTCAGAATGTCTGACCGCATACCCGATGGTGCCGGACTCTTTTGTTCGTTGTCCTTGAGAGCCGGACGCTAGGGACTTTGGGGGTCTATGGGATTATCTTCTGGCCTCACCGGATCCGGAGAGGCCCTTTGTGATGACACTTCGGGGTCGCCCGCTTCTTGAGCGGAGGAGTCCAGGGGAGGCGTTTCACTCTCCATCATCTCTGGAAGAAGATCCCCTGAAGACAAGCTCAGCTGAGAAGGGCTAAGACCCGAACTGCAAGATATATGCGGTGGTTATTTTCTTAGAGGAAAGATAGTATACCTTCACTATTAAAGTATTTTTTGGATCACTTGCGACTCGTTGGAGGGCTGATCCCCCCGCGAACTTTGTGCGGCAAAAGCACCCCCCGAGGCAGGACCCTCTGTGGGAGACTCCTTCTCCCGTTTGGAGGCCTCGGCTTCCGGATCCTCGGAAGCAGCCCTTTTCCTCCCCCGGTTATCCTCCTTCATGGAGGCACTCATTCCCTCGGTTGGAACTGGCAGCGATGGGGGCCCGCGTCCGCCCGTATTATCCCCCCCCCCCCATATCTTCCTTCAAGGGCTCCGAGCAAGGTGCGAGCTCGAGCATCTTTTCCAATACCGGATTTTCCAAACCCTCAGGGAGGGGGGCCAAACACCGAATCATCTTCGCCTTTGTTAGCCAGTCCTGGTCAAAGAGCGAACTCTCAGAAATAACTTCATGATGAATAAAAGACAGTGTGTTCGGCTAGAGGATTTCTTACTTGTTCGGCGGCACGGTTACTGCTCAGGCCCACGTCCTCGGTAGTATCCGGACACTCTATTTGAGGTCCGAAGAATAACTTGTACATCTCCTCATGCGTCAAGCCGAGCAAACTTTGAATGGCACGCGGTCCTTCTGGGTCAAACTCCCACAAGCGAAGGGGCCGGCGTTTACAAGGCTGGACTTGACGAACCAGCATAACTTGCATTACCATGACCAAATTGAAATCTCCCTCGAAGAGATCTCGAATGCGGCTTTGCAGTATAGGCACGTCCTTGGCTGGACCCCAGCTCAGGCCTCTGCTAATCCATGACATTAGTTGTGGTGGGGGGCCCGAGCGGAAAGCGGGGGCAGCCACCCACTTGGCACTTCTGGGAGCTGTGACGTAAAACCACTCCCGTTGCCATAATTCGGACACCTCTGGAAAGGAACCCTTCGGCCATTGAGCTCCTGCCATCTTGCCTATTGATGCACCTCCGCACGCTGCATGTTGCCCCTCGATCATCTTCGGCTTCACTTCAAAGGTCTTGAGCCACAGGCAGAAGTGAGGAGTAATGCGGAGGAAGGCCTCACACATGACAATAAATGTCGAGATGTGGAGAAAGGAGTCCGGAGCTAGATCGTGGAAATCTAGCCCGTAATAAAACATCAAACCCCTGACGAAGGGCTCCAGAGTGAGGCCTTGGCCTCGGAGGAAGTGGGAGACGAACACAACGTTCTCGTTGGGTTCGGGAGTAGGAACAACCTACCCTCGAGCAGGTAGCCGGTGCGAAACCTCGGCGATCAGGTATCTGGCCTCCCTCAACCTTTTGATGTCCTCTTCCATAATGGAGGAGGGCATCCATCGGCCTTGAAGGCTGGATCCAGACATGATTGAAGATCCAGAGCACCTGACCTGGGCTTTGAGTGTTAGAACTCGAGGCGAGGGAGGGGTTCGATTGAGCACGAGAGGGAAAAGACGAAAACCTTGTCCCTTTATAAAGAGGGTGAATATCAAGCGTCCCCTCCGTAGCCGTTTAGGACTTGCCTATAATCTAGGAGTCCTAGACATGGTTGGGTTGCCCAGGACCGTATTGATGAGAATCCTGTAATAAGGGGACACGGTCTCTGCTTTGACAAGACGTGTCAAGAAATCGCCTCGCGTTATGTGTGGAGCCGGTTGAAGAAAAATGGTTCGAATGATCACCGGGCCATGACATGACGTCATGCTGCCAAAACAAGCCAGCAAATTAGATCTGCGAAAATATTATTCTCTCTACGGTGGAATGTGGAACTTATTTTGCAGGGTCAGACACTATCCTCGTATTCAAATTTTTATGTGATGTATTCGGAGAAGGAACCCGCCTTGCAATGCCGAAGACAATACTGCGCACCGGACTCATCGTCATTGAAGCCTGGTTCAGAGGCTACTAAGGGAGTCCTGGATTAGGGGGTCTCCGGACAGCCGGACTATATCCTTTGGCCGGACTGTTAGACTATGAAGATACAAGATTGAAGACTTCGTCTCGTGTCCGGATGGGACTCTACTTGGCGTGGAAGTCAAGCTAGGCAATACGGATATGGATATCTCCTCCTTTGTAACCGACCTTGTGTAACCCTAACCCTCTCCGGTGTCTATATAAACGGAGGGGTTTTAGTCCGTAGGATAACAACCACAACATACAATCATACCATAGGCTAGCTTCTAGGGTTTAGCCTCCTCCGATCTCGTGGTAGATCTACTCTTGTACTATCCATATCATCAATATTAATCAAGCAGGACGTAGGGTTTTACCTCCATCAAGAGGGCCCGAACCTAGGTAAAACATTGTGTCCCCTGCCTCCTGTTACCATCCAGCCTAGACGCACAGTTCGGGACCCCCTACCCGAGATCCGCCGGTTTTGACACCGACAACTACCTTCCAAGACATCAACCTTTACCCCTCGACCATTTCGGGACTCCTCATCATGTCCGTGATCTCATCCGAGACTCCGAACAAACGTCGGTCAACAAAACACATAACTCATAATACAAATCGTCATCGAACGTTAAGCGTGCGGACCCTACGGGTTCGAGAACTATGTAGAAATGACCGAGACACATCTCCGGTCAATAACCAATAGCTGAACCTGGATTCTCATATTGGCTCCTACATATTCTACTAAGATCTTTATTGGTCAAACCGCATAACAACATACAACATTCCCTTTGTCATCGCTATGTTACTTGCCCGAGAATCGATCGTCGGTATCATCATACCTAGTTCAATCTCGTTACTAGCAAGTCTCTTTACTCGTTCCATAATGCATCATCCCGCAACTAACTCATTAGTAACATTGCTTGCAAGGCTTATCATGATGTGCATTACCGAGAGGGCCCAGAGATACCTCTTCGATAATCAGAGTGACAAATCCTAATCTCGATCTATGCCAACCCAACAAACACCTTCGGAGACACCTGTAGAGCATCTTTATATTCACCCAGTTACGTTGTGACGTTTGATAGCACACAAGGTGTTCCTCTGGTATTTGGGAGTTGCATAATCTCATAGTCAAAGGAATATGTGTAAGTCATGAAGAAAGCAATAGCAATAAAACTGAATGATCAACATGCTAAGCTAACGGATGGGTCTTGTCCATCACATCATTCTCATAATGATGTGATCCCGTTCATCAAATGACAACACATGTCTATGGTCAGCAAACTTAACCATCTTTGATTAATGAGTTAGTCAAGTAGAGGCATACTAGGGACACTTTGTTTTGTCTATGTATTCACACATGTATCCAGTTTCCGGTTAATACAATTATAGCATGAATAATAAACATTTATCATGATATAAGTAAATATAAATAACATCTTTATCATTGGCTCTAGGGCATATTTCCTTCATCTCATCCAACTCCTCACCGACTAGCGAGCCTATGAAGGAATTACTCGCTCCCGCGAGGAGCATCATGGAATTGGCGATGGAGAAGGGTTGGTGATGATGAAGAACGGAGATCCCCCTCTTCGGAGCCCCAAACAGACTCCAGATCTGGCCTCCCGATGAAGAACAAGAGGTGACGGCGGCTTCGTCTCGTGGATCGCGATGATTCTTTCTCCCTGATTCTTTTCCCCGACTATGTGATTTTATAGTATCAGGGTTGAGGTCTGCGGGGCCACCAGGTGGGGACAACCCACCTGGGCGCGCCAGGAGGGGGCGCGCCCTGGTGGGTTGTGCCCACCTAGGTGCCCCCCTCCGGTGGATCTTGGCTCCAGAAATTCTCTTTATTGCCTTAAAAAATCTTCCCTAAGTTTCGTTCCATTTCGAGAACTTGTATTTCTGCACAAAAACAACACCATGGTAGTTCTGCTGAAAAAAACAACGTCAGTCCGGGGTTAGTTTCATTCAAATCATGCAAATTGGAGTCCAAAATAAGAGGAAAAGCGTTAGGAAAAGTAGATACGTTGGAGATGTATGAGTGGGTGATACCTCCATTTTGCATCACTATTTCTAAGTATAAATTGCTCGTTATTAATGATATTTTGCACACTATCACATCAATCTAAAGCATTTTCACTCTTAATTTACATGTTGTACCGGAGGAGGGGAGATTACCAGAAAGCTGCAAAAAGCACTAAAAAGATCAGTGAAGACCAAAAGAATCAAACATAAACACATGAATTATTTTCATGCTGGAAGAGAGCCAGGGGCAGTGACCACTTCAGGTGGCCCCTGTGGGGCCCTCATGTCCCCACCACGTGGCCAACCCTTGGGTCGTGCCAACTAGTAGCGTGCCCTGTATTAAAGAATGTGAAGGAAATATGCCCTAGAGGCAATAATAAAGTTGTTATTATATTTCCTTATTTCATGATAAATGTTTATTATTCATGCAAGAATTTTATTAACCAGAAACTTAGTACACGTGTGAGTACATAGACAAACAGAGTGTCACTAGTATGCCTCTACTTGACTAGCTCGTTAATCAAAGATGGTTAAGTTTCCTAGCCATAGACATGAGTTGTCATTTGACGAACGGGGTCACATCATTAGAGAATGATGTGATTGACTTGACCCATCCGTTAGCTTAGCACTATGATCGTTTAGTTTATTGCTATTTCTTTCTTCATAACTTATACATGTTCCTATGACTATGAGATTATGCAACTCCCGAATACCGGAGGAACACTTAGTGTGCTATCAAATGTCACAACGTAACTGGGTGATTATAAAGATGATCTACAGGTGTCTCCGATGGTGTTTGTTGAGTTGGCATAGATCGAGATTAGGATTTGTCACTCCAACAGTCGAAGAGGTATCTCTGGGCCCTCTCGGTAATGCACATCACTATAAGCCTTGCAAGCAATGTGACTAATAAGTTTGTTGCAGGATGTTGCATTACGGAACGAGTAAAGAGACTTGCCGGCAATGAGATTGAACTAGGTATGATGATACTGATGATCAAATCTCGGGCAAGTAACATACCGATGACAAAGAGAACAACATATGTTGTTATGCAGTTCGACCGATAAAGATCTTCATAGAATATGTAGGAGCCAATATGGGCATCCTGGTTCTGCTATTGGTTATTGACTAGAGAGATGTCTCAGTCATGTCTACATAGTTCTCGAACCCATAGGGTCCGCACGCTTAACGTTCGTTGATGATATAGTATTATATGAGTTATGTATGTTGGTGACCGAATGTTGTTTGGAGTCCCAGATAAGATCACGGACATGACGAGGAACTCCTAAATGGTCCGGATATAAAGATTGATATATGGGATAATAGTGTTTGGTCTCCGGAAGGCTTCCGGAATTCATCGAAAGGGGTTCCGGATGTTTCCCGAAATGTTTGGGTACCAGAACACTTTATTTGGGCCAAAGGGGAAAGCCCACGAGGTTTTTGGAAAGCGCAAAAGGAAGTTTTGCGGAGTCCAGGGGCCAGACGCCAGGGTCGCTGGCGTCTGGGTCCAGACGCCTGGAACCCTGGCGTTTGGTCCTGGAGTCCGAGAAGGACTCTTGCCTTTCGGGTGAAATCGACTTTGTGTAGGCTTTTACTCCAAGTTTCGACCCCAAGGCTCAACATATAAATAGAGGGGTAGGGCTAGCACCCGAGACACATCAAGAAACACCAAGCCGTGTGCCGGAAACTCCGTCCCCTCTAGCTTTTCCTCCATCATAGTTTTCATAGTGCTTAGGCGAAGCCCTGCGGAGATTGTTCTTCACCAACACCGTCACCACGCCACTCTACTGCCGGAACTCATCTACTACTTCGCCCCTCTTGCTATATCAAGAGGGCGAGGACGTCATCGAGCTGAACGTGTGCTGAATGCGGAGGTGTCGTACATTCGGTACTTGATCGGGACGAATCGTGCAGGTGTACGACTACATCAACCGCGTTGATAAACGCTTCCGCTTTCGGTCTACGAGGGTACATAGACACACTCTCCCCTCTTGTTGATATGCATCTCCTAGATAGATCTTGCGTGATCGTAGGATTTTTTTTGAAATACTGTGTTCCCCAACATTGGCATCCGAGCCAGGTCTATGCGTAGATGTTATATGCACAAGTAGAACAAAAAGGAGTTGTGGGCGTGGGTATATACATATTTCTTGCCGTCACTAGTTGTTTCTTGATTCGGCGGCATTGTTGGATGAAGCGGCCCGGACCGACATTACATGACCGCGTTCATGAGACTGGTTCTACCGACGTGCTTTGCACACAGGTGGCTGGTGGGTGTTAGTTTCTCCAATTTTAGTTGAATCGGGTTCAATGAACAGGGTTCTTTCTAAAGATCAAAAAGCAATCACTATACCGCATTGTGGTTTTTGATGCGTAGGTAAGAACGGTTCTTGCTAGGCCCGTAGCAGCCACGTAAAACTTGCAATAACAAAGTAGAGAATGTCTAACTTGTTTTTGTAGGGGCATGTTGTGATGTGATATGGTCTAGACGTGATTATATAAATTTTTGTATGAGATCATCATGTTTTGTAACACGGTTATCAGCAACTGGCAGGAGCCATATGGTTGTCACTTTATTGTATGAAATGCAATCACCATGTAATTGCTTTACTTTATCACTAAGCGGTAGCGATGGTCATGGAAGCAATAGTTGGCGAGATGACAATGATGCTACGATGGAGATCAAGGTGTCAAGCCGGTGACGATGGTGGTCATGGCGGTGATTTGGAGATGGAGATCAAAGGCACAAGATGACGATGGCCATATCATATCACTTATATTGATGCATGTGATGTTTATCCTTTATGGATCTTATTTTGCTTAGTACGGCGGTAGCATTATAAGATGATCTCTCACTAAATTTCAAGGTATAGGTGTTCTCCCTGAGTATGCACCGTTGCTACAGTTCATCGTGCCGAGACACCACATGATGATCGGGTGTGATAAGCTCACATACAACGGGTGCAAGCCAGTTTTGCACAAGCAGAATACTCAAGTTAAACTTGACGAGCCTAGCATATACAGATATGGCCTCAGAACACTAAGACCGAAAGGTCGAGCGTGAATCATATAGTAGATATGATCAACATATTAATGTTCACCATTGAAAACTACTCCATCTCACATTATGATCGGACATGGTTTAGTTGATATGGATCACGTGATCACTTAGATGATTCGAGGGATGTCTATCTAAGTGGGAGTTCTTAACTAATATGATTAATTGAACTTTAGTTTATCATAAACTTAGTACCTAATAGTATTTTGCATGTCTATGTTGTTGTAGATAAATGGCCCATGCTGTAGTTCAATAGAATTTTAATGCGTTCCTAGAGAAAGCTAAGTTGAAAGATGATGGTAGCAACTACACAGACTAGGTCCATAACTTGAGGATTATCCTCATTGCTGCATAGAAGAATTTTGTCCTGGAAGCACCGCTAGGTGCCAAACCCGGTGTAGGAGCAACTCCAGATGTTATGAACACCTGGCAGAGCAAAGCTGATGACTACTCAATAGTTCAGTGTGCCATGCTTTACGGCTTAGAACCAGGACTTCAATGATGTTTTGAACGTCATTGAGTATATGAGATGTTCCAAGAGTTGAAGTTGATATTTCAAGAAAATGCCTGGATTGAGAGATATGAAGTCTCCAATAAGTTCTACAGTTGCAAAATGGAGGGGAATAGTTCTGTCAGTGAGCACATACTCAGAATGTCCGGGTACTACAATCACTTGAATCAGCTAGGAGTTAATCTTCCAGTTGATAGTATCATTGACAGAGTTCTTCAATCACTGCCACCAAGCTACAAAAGCTTCATGAGGAACTATAATATGCAAGGGATGGATAAGACAATTCCCGAACTCTTCGCAATGCTAAAGGCTGCGGAGGTAGAAATCAAGAAAGAGCATCAAGTGTTAATGGTCAACAAGACCACCAGTTTCAAGAAGAAGGGCAAAGGGAAGAAGGGGAACTTCAAGAAGAACGGCAAGCAAGTTGCTGCTCAAGTGAAGAAGCCCATGTCTGGACCTGAGACTGAGACTGAGTGCTTCTACTGCAAAGGGACTTGTCACTGGAAGCGGAACTACCCCAAGTATTTGGCAGATAAGAAGGATGGCAAAGTGAAAGGTATATTTGATATACATGTTATTGATGTGTGCCTTACTAATGCTCGCAGTAGCGCCTAGGTATTTGATACTGGTTCTGTTGCTAATATTTGCAACTGGAAATAGGGGCTACGGATTAAGAAAAGATTGGCTAAGGACGAGGTGACGATGCGCGTGGGAAATGGTTCCAAAGCCGATGTGATCGCCGTCGGCACGCTACCTCTACATCTACCTTCGGGATTAGTTTTAGACCTGAATAATTATTATTTGGTGCCAGCCTTAAGCATGAACGTTATATCTGGATCTTGTTTGATGTGATACGGTTATTCATTTAAATCAGAGAATAATGGTTGTTCTATTTATATGAGTAATATCTTTTATGGTCATGCACCCTTGATGAGTGGTCTTTTTTAACTAAATCTTGATAGTAGTGATACACATGTTCATAGTATTGAAGCCATAAGATATAAGTTTAATAATGATAGTGCAACTTATTTGTGGCACTGCCGTTTAGGTCATATTGGTGTAAAGCGCATGAAGAAACTCCATGCTGATGGGCTTTTGGAATCACTTGATGCTTGCGAACAATGCCTCATGGGCAAGATGACTAAGACTCTGTTCTCTGGAACAATGGAACAAGCAACAAACTTATTGGAAATAATACATACTGATGTATGTGGTCCGATGAGTGTTGATGCTCATGGCGGGTATCATTATTTTCTGACCTTCACAAATGATTTGAGCAGATATGGGTATGTCTACTTGATGAAACGTAAGTCTGAAACATTTGAAAAATTCAAAGAATCTCATAGTGAAGTGGAAAATCATCGTAACAAGAAAATAAAGTTTCTACGATCTGATCATGGAGGAGAATATTTGAGTTACGAGTTTGGTCTTCATTTGAAACAATGTGGAATAGTTTCGCAATTCACGCCACCTTGAACACCACAACATAATGGTGTGTCCGAATGTCATAACTGCACTTTATTAGATATGGTGCGATCTATGATGTCTCTTACTGATTTACCGCTATCGTTTTGGGGTTATGCTTTAGAGACGACTGCATTCACGTTAAATAGGGCACCATCAAAATCCGTTGAGGCGACACCTTATGAACTGTGGTTTGGCAAGAAACCCAAGTTGTCGTTTCTTAAAGTTTGGGGTTGCGATGCTTATGTGAAAAGGCTTCAACCTGATAAGCTCGAACCCAAATCGAAGAAATGTGTCTTCATAGGATACCCACAGGAGACTGTTGGGTACACCTTCTATCACAGATCCGAAGGCAAGATATTCATTGCTAAGAATGGACCATTTCAAGAGAAGGAGTTTCTCTCGAAAGAAGTGAGTGGGAGGAAAGTAGAAATTGATGAGGTAACTGTACCTGCTCCCTTATTGGAAAGTAGTTCATCACAGAAATCAGTTCCAGTGATTCCTACACCAATTAGTGAGGAAGCTAATGATGATGATCATGAAACTATAGATCAAGTTACTACCGAACCTCTTAGGTCAACTAGAGTATGTTCCACACCAGAGTGGTACGGTAATCATGTTCTGGAAGCAATGTTGGGGATATTGCTTATCGGGAACTTATCGGTCGACCCATGATAAGGGGTAAATCGGCCAGTTTATCGGCATATCGGCTGATTTATCGGCATATTGGCTGATTTATCGGCCGATTTATCTTATCGGTCTGACAGCGGTAAGCGATAAATCGGCCGATTTATCGGCATATCGGAAGATATCTTGAACAATGTCTGGAAGTCATGTTACTAGACCATGACGAACCTACAAACTATGAGGAAGCGATGATGAGCCCAAATTCCGCGAAATGGCTTGAGGCCATGAAATCTGAGATGTGATCCATGTATGAAAACAAAGTATGGACTTTGGTTGACTTGCCCGTTTATCGGCAAGCCAAAGAGAATAAATGGATCTTCAAGAAGAAGACTGACGCTGACGGTAATGTTACTATCTACAAAGCTTGACTTGTTGCGAAAGGTTTTTGACAAGTTCTAGGAGTTGACTACGATGAGACCTTCTCACCCGTAGCGATGCTTATGTCTGTCCGAATCATGTTAGCAATTGCCGCATTTTATGATTATGAAATTTGGAAAATGGGTGTCAAAATTGTATTCCTTAATGGATATCTTAAAGAAGAGTTGTAAATGATGCAACCAGAAGGTTCTGGCGATCCAAAAGGTGCTAACAAAGTGTGTAAGCTCCAGTGATCTATTTATGGACTGGTGGTGCAAGCATCTCCTAGTTAGAATATACGCTTTGATAGTGTCATCAAAGCATATGGTTTTATACAGACTTTTGTAGAAGCATGTATTTACAAGAAAGTGAGTGGGAGCTCTGTAGCATTTCTGATATTATATGTGGATGACATATTGTTGATCGGAAATGATACTGAATTTCTGAATAGCATAAAAGGATAATTAAATAAGAATTTTTCAATGAAAGACCTCGGTGAAGCTGCTTATATATTGGGCATCAAGATCTATAGAGATAGATCAAGATGCTTAATTGGACTTACACAAAGCACATACCTTGATAAAGTTTTGAAAAAGTTCAAAATGGATCAAGCAAAGAAAGGGTTCTTGCATGTGTTACAAGGTGTGAAGTTGAGTCAGACTCAATGCCCGACCACCGTAGAAGATAGAGAGAAAATGAAAGTCATTCCCTATGCCTCAGCCATAGGTTCTTTCATGTATGCAATGCTGTGTACCAGACCTGATGTGTGCCTTGCTATTAGTTTAGTAGGGAGGTACCAAAGTAATCCAGGAGTGGATCACTAGACAGCAGTCAAGAACATCCTGAAATACCCTAAAAGGACTAAGGATATGTTTCTTGTTTATGGAGGCGACAAGGAGCTCGTCGTAAACGGTTACGTCGATGCAAGCTTTGACACTGATCCGGATGACTCTAAATCACAAACCGGATACATATCTTTATTGAATGGTGGAGCTGTCAGTTGGTGCAGTTCTAAGCAAAGCGTCATGGCGAGATCTACGTGCGAAGCGGAATACATCGCTGCTTCGGAAGCAGCAAATGAAGGAGTCTGGATGAAGGAGTTCATATTCGATCTAGGTGTCATACCTAGTGCATCGGGTCCAATGAAAATCTTTTGTGACGATACTGGTGCAATTGCCTTGGCAAAGGAATCCGGATTTCACAAGAGAACCAAGCACATCAAGAGACACTTCAATTCCATCCGTGATCAAGTCAAGGAGGGAGACATAGAGGTTTGCAAGATACATACGGATCTGAATGTTGCAGACCCGTTGACTAAGACTCTCTCACGAGCAAAACATGATCAGCACTAAGACCCCATGGGTGTTAGAATTATTACAATGTAATCTTGATTATTGACTCTAGTGCAAGTGGGAGACTGGAGGAAATATGCCCTAGAGGCAAAAATAATGTTGTTATTTATATTTCCTTATATCATGATAAATGTTTATTATTCATGCCAGAATTGTATTAACCGGAAACTTAGTACATGTGTGAATACATAGACAAACAGAGTGTCACTAGTTTGCCTATACTTGACTAGCTCGTTAATCAAAGATGGTTAAGTTTTCTAGCCATATACATGAGTTGTCATTTGACGAATAGGATCACATCATTATAGAATGATGTGATTGAGTTGACCCATCCGTTAGCTTAGCACTATGATCGTTTAGTTTATTGCTATTGCTTTCTTCATAACTTATACATGTTCCTATGACTATGAGATTATGCAACTCCCGAATACCGGAGGAACACTTAGTGTGCTATCAAACATCACAACGTAACTGGGTGATTATAAATATGCTCTATAGGTGTCTCCGATGGTGTTTGTTGAGTTGGCATAGATCGAGATTAGGATTTGTTACTCCGATAGTCGGAGAGGTATCTCTGGGCCCTCTCGGTAATGCACATCACTGTAAGCCTTGCAAGCAATGTGACTAATAAGTTAGTTGCAGGATGTTGCATTACGAAACGAGTAAATAGACTTGCCGGTAACGAGATTAAACTAGGTATGATGATACCGACGATCAAATCTCGGGCAAGTAACATACCGATGACAAAGGGAACAACGTATGTTGTTATGCGGTTCGACCGGCAAAGATCTTCATAGAATATGTAGGAGCCAATATGGACATCCAGGTTCCGCTATTGGTTATTGACCGGAGAGATGTCTCGGTCATGTCTACATAGTTCTCGAACACGTAGGGTCCGCACGCTTAACGTTCGTTGATGATATAGTATTATATGAGTTATGTATGTTGGTGACCGAATGTTGTTCGGAGTCCTGTATGATATCACAGACATGATGAGGAACTCCTGAATGGTCCGGATATAAAGATTGATATATGGGATAATAGTGTTTGGTCTTCGGAAGGGTTTCGGAATTCACCGGAAGGGGTTCCGGATGTTTCCCGAAATGTTTGGGTACGAGAACACTTTATTTGGACCAAAGGGGAAAGCCCACAAGGTTTTTGGAAAGCGCAAAAGGAAGTTTTGCGGAATCCAGGGGCCAGACGCCAGGGTCCCTGGCGTCTGGTCCTGGAGTCCGAGAAGGACTCTTGCCTTTCGGGTGAAACCGACTTTGTGTAGGCCTTTACTCCAAGTTTCGACCCCAAGGCTCAACATATAAATAGAGGGGTAGGGCTAGCACCCAAGACACATCAAGAAACACCAAGCGTGTGCAGGCAACCCCGTCCCCTCTAGTTTATCCCCCGTCATAGTTTTCATCGTGCTTAGGCGAAGCCTTGCGGAGATTGTTCTTCACCAACACCGTCACCACGCCGTCGTGCTGCCGGAACTCATCTACTACTTCGCCCCTCTTGCTGGATCAAGAAGGCGAGGACGTCATCGAGATGAACGTGTGCTGAACGCGGAGGTGCCATATGTATGGTACTTGATCGGGACGGATCGTGAAGGTGTACGACTGCATCAACCGCGTTGATAAACGCTTCCGCTTTCGGTCTACGAGGGTACGTAGACACACTCTCCCCTCTCGTTGCTATGCATCTCCTAGATAGATCTTGCGTGATCGTAGGAAATTTCTTGAAATACTGCGTTCCCTAACAGACTGCTCTTCGGAACCCATGGTCCTATATTACTCCAAAATCCCCGCATTTATTTTACAGGATTTTTTCGCCACCATCTGTGAGCCATAAACTTAGTGGAGCACTTTATTGCTCCCAGAGGGTTGTTTCTATAGGATCCTTCCCCTCTGGGTGGCGGAAATTGATGGCATCGACATCACCAACACTTTGTTCCCCGTGAGGATCATCATCTTCTTCTTCACATCACCATCACCATTTCATCATCATCCAATTCCAACCCTAGATTTCAATCTATGAATTATACTCTCTGATCAGGTGTTGAAGTTGCTTCCTTGTGTTAATTGATGCTTAGTGATTTGTTGGTGAAATAATTGTATGTTCATATTGTTTATCATATCATTATCCCATTGATCATGTATACATTATATCTTGTGAGTAGTCTGTTACATTCTTGAGGACTTGGGAGAAACCTTGTTGCTAATAACCATGTGAAATTGAGTATAATTCAATGTTTTGATAATATGTTGTGTATTAGTTCTCTAGTGGTGATGTGGGAATGTAGAATGCATATCACTTCAACTTTATGGGCCTAGAGGAGAGCATTATATGTGAAATAATATCTTAGGACGGATGACTTGAGTGAGATACTATTGTGTCTTGAATTTCTGTTATTGCACAAGGAGTAATTGAGGACCCTGAAGTTTAATGCTATGCTTAGATATTATCTTAATTTTTTCGATTTGTTACTTTTGAGACCTGGATAAATTAGACTTAGGGATAGATGTGACAATTTGGATCATCATGGCACATGATAAGAAATAGGTCTAAAAGGGCATGAACAGAAGCGTTGGGATAGTTTAGAGTCCAAGATTTACCAATTCAACTATTCTAAAAGAGGGGCCTCTTACATATTGCTCTAGGTGTAGTTTCCACCTTTTAGTAGAATTTCAAGTTACTCATATGTCACATGACTAATATTTAAACGAGTAAACAATAAATTGTCTATTACATATGACATGTAGACCATTGAAGATGTATCTCGAAACAGGCTCTCGCTCCACTTTATAGACAAAACACAAACCAAGGTACACATATAAATGATACAAGATAGTGAGGCGGCCCTCTTACAAAGGTGATTAGGAGATAACCAGACAACATTGAACACACGGGACTAAGTTGCCCAAAAAGAACACATGAAGGTATGGAGATAGCGCTACACCATGCCCTAAGACAACTAAGCTCCACGACAACGCCATCGTGGGAGGAGGGAGAACAACGCAAAGCGTCACAGCTGCGATAGTCCGACGCGAACAAGGGTCTTCACCCGAAACACTAACATCAAGACAAGAACCACAAAGACATCTGCAAGTGAAGAGTGGTGCCCACGCGAACACCTAACTCGAACTACAACCATAGAAGATGTATCACCCACTACCTCCGTCCATTAATAATATATGATGTTTTTGAAGTTTAATTTGAACTGTAAAAATGTCATATATTAAGGGACGGAGGGAGTACATGATAATTTTCAACCTTAACTCTCTAAATAAATATAATGCATTGTGAATGATGTATATAAACAAAATACTAAGTTCACTTGCTATTTCACAGGGGAATATACTATTATCTATACCTAATAATAAAGAACTATTACTTCTTGCAGTACGTCATGGAAATTGCCATCAAAGTTGTAAAAACACCAATGCACCTATAAGTGATAAAAAAAGTTTCACATACGAGAATCCCTTGCCTAGGGGACCTCCTATATTGCGCTCTGCGCGCCGGGAGAAGACGTAGAGCGCCCATTTGGGCCGGCCCATGTTCGGGGGGTCTGTTTTTAGAATTTCTTTTTTATTTTTCCTTTCTCTTTTCTGTTTTTATTTTTTTATTTTAAATAATTTGAGACTTCAAACAAGTTCCAAAATTTTCAAAAATGATAATTTTGAAATAAAATATTTAATAAATCATAAAATGTTTTTGGATCCAATTTTTTTGCTCATTCTAAAAATGATTAAAATTTTGCAAACAAATGCTCGGGAAATCAAAAAATATTCATGACTTTTTGAAAAGTTTGTGTATTAAAAAATGTTAATGAAATTGAACAAAATTTTGCCAATTCAAAAATGCTCATGAACGGAAAATATTCGAAAAATTCAAAATTGTTCGTGACTTACAAAATATTTTATTCATTCATAAACTGTTTGCTGATTCAAAAATGATCATGCATTTCAAAAAATGTTCGTTCAATCAAAAAAATGTCCGTTCAATCAAAAAAGTTTGTTCAATAAAAATATCATGAATTTCAAAAGTTGTTTCACCAATTTCCAAAACAATGTTCATCAATTCAAGAAAATTATTTTAAAAAAGGTTCATGAATTCAAAAAATGTTCATTGAATTTGAAAAATGTTCACGATTTCAAATATGTTCATGATTTCACGAAATTAAGAGTGATAGTGTATGTCGGTGATGCAGCAAAATGTGATCACGATCACTGGGGATTATGATTTTTTTTTCCGCTGTAACGCACAGTCCCTTTTGCTACTTCGTACATAAAGCGAGAACCAGGTGGGTACCCAATGCTTGATGCACATGGACATCCATCAGGTATGAGCATGAGCATAATCCAAAATTCATGTATATCTGCATGACTCGGCCCGTGCAAAACCCGACGCATTGCCATCCTTTACTGTCCTCGTCATATCATGTCAGGTGATACACGTACTACGTGGCCTTACAGACAGCTCCCGATCATCTTGTTTTAACCGACGCTAGAAAGAAACAGAGGTGCGGACGCATATCTTGATCAGAGAAAACGCCAACACATAAGTAAAGCCAAACGATGGATGTATCAGCAACAACACTCACCGAGTTCCAGCAGATGATCTGCATCAATCGCTCGACATCCAACCTTTACACGTCCACGCGCCGGCGGCACTCGCCGCCACGGCCACACGGCCGCAGGCCGACCGCGCAAAGCCGGAGAGGCCTGATGTGGACGCCTCGGGGAACACGCTGTGCGCGTGTCAGCTTCTCACTGCGGGTAACTAAAAAAAAAACCTTCTCTCAGTGCATGGTGGACCCGGTATAATCGTACAGTAGAGTACTGCGCCTAGCAAAGAACAGACGCATGTATGCTACAGTATGACAGACATCGATAGTAGGAAAAGAGATTCCGGACGGTTGTAGACGAGAGAAACCAGCAGGGTTGTCGGCTGAGGCACGTGTACGGCTTATCACTAGATCGGGTTACAAAGCACGTTTGTTTGTTTGCCAGTTAGGTACGGAATTTGGTCAGGATTACAGCTTATCACTAGACTAGATCGGTCTACAAAGCCCGGGTGCACTACGTACCTACTTTGTTTAGGAGCATTTTGCAATTTCAAATGGCATCCGTACACCAGACCTGGAAGCCACGTACGTACGAACCAAGGAATTCCATTTTCACTCTTATTATGATAAATAACGAGCACTGGTATGAGTACGGCGTTGTATTGCCGATTTGTGTACGACAGTGCCGATCAAAATCCTTCATGCAGAGCACCGAAGTGCAGAAAACCGGTGTACTATAATATGGATACGAATCTTAGTGCCGATCACATCGTAGAGTGTTCTGCACTTCGCTGCTTTGCATGGATGACGTGATCGGCACTGTCGTACACAAATCGAAAGCACAGCATCGTACGCGCTGCAGTGCTCGTCTACTGAAGAAGTGAAGAGAATCACGTCTAGACTTTCGTTCAGAAACGGTGGTAGTAGTATATACTACTATCATTCTCACTGACATAATAAGAGGACCGTGTCAAAGTCTTGAACTCGTGACGACGAAAAATACTTCTATATAGAGAGAGATGGATGTGGAACGATCCTTCTCCTATCTGTTTATTTACTGCATGGCCGGTCGCCCTTCATACGTAACGTACATGTTTTCTTCAGGTACCCATGCCGGCTTTCTTTGACTTCTCTTGTAGAGTGGCTTTCTTTGACTTGAGCCCATCCATTCGTGCAAGCAAAAAGGTGCTGATCGATACCCTCCGTGCTAAACCACAACACTATCCAACACAAAACCCTAATTTCCCGCCACACACACACACACACACACACACACACACACACACACACACACACACACACACAAAAAAAAAAACCCTAATTACCACCACATCATTTCGACTACAGCCCCATGCTCCATGCACGCATCAAAACAAAATCTACAGCACAAACATCAGCTCCCAATCATGCATGCGACTGCTCGGCGAGGCCATAATAGCGGAATGACATCTGATACATCTGCAAACCAGTTGCCAGCAGAGGTGCCAAGATTCCCATCTCCTGTGAGCCATTCTTTTTGTTGCTGCAAATCAGATCCCCGGCCGGCCAAACCATGCCGTCAGATCACCTCGCCAAATCAATCACGGAGAGAAAGCAACATCAGTGGCCTGGAGATCGCCATGGGAGCCCGGGTCCTCCGTCCTTGGCCGCGAAGCATGCACATGCGATCTCATCCCCATCTCCGGGGTCCGGGGCATGTCCTTCCGTCCATTCGCTCAACAACGCGAAAATTCAAAAGGTGAGCGAGCGAGCGAACGATCGAGTGGTGCCTGTCAGTTGCCACAGGCCACCAACAGTGGATTCACCACCACTACTCCGATCGCCGGACGGAGCTGGAGATATTCTTTGCTCTCACCAAACTACGGGAGGGTCCATGCATGGGGCAATAATTTGTGGAGCTTTGGATCTGCCTAGAGCTGTCTAGAACTGTGTAGGGTCCTGAGAATCCAAGATATGTCACAGGATCAGGCACAGACTTATTTTGTCCCGCGAAAACATGCATGTCAATGGAGTTCAGCTGGTACCGATGTCTGCTGAGAATATGTTGCCGCCGGCCAGTACCATGACGATGGCAATAATAATATCAAGGGCAGGTATGGTTCCTGTGTTGAGAAAAAAAATGACTGTTGCCACTCACACCATTTTAGGATGGTGCTCTCTTGGGCTTGGTTTTATAAGTCGGGCACGGCATTTTAGACCTTCAATTCGGCTAATAAAACACGTATGTTACCCGCAAAATAACTTGTATAATATGTCATAAAAATTATATGATTAGAAACTTGATTTGACGACAAATCATATATGTTGTAAAAAATAATACGTAGATGTTTTCTAGTCGAATTGAAAACCTAAAAACTCGTACCTGACTCATAAACCCAACCGGAGGGAGTATCACAGTATCAAGTTCATGGTTTATGTGTCCAATGAGCCTTGTTGCCAGTCGCAGGATGAGAATAGTAATAACAATATCAAGGCATGGTTCATGAGTCCGGTGAGACTATTGTCTAGCAATGTTACACTTACGGATAAAAATTACATAAGGCTTCTTTCAATGCATGGGTGCTTAGGTAAGGTGCTAAGTGCATTAAAGCCCTTCCTAGTGCTCCACGGTGTACAAATGCTAAGGGTGCCACATAGACAGAAATATGATATGACAAAGCATTTAAAGTGAAGAGAGAGTATTATGGTGATCCCAATAAAAACCAATGCTAAGCACGTGGATCTACGCAAAAAGACTACCAACCAATACGTGAAGGAGTTTTATTACTAAACAATTAAATATAGGAGGCTTAGAGGGTGCTTGGATCCAAAGGACTTATTTTAATCTGACTAAAAATAGTCTCTTTAAGAGGCTAAAGTTCCAGGCACCCCTGACTAAAGAGGTGCTAAAACTAATCTTGAGACCAATTTTTTTTGTCAGGGCTACCCCTACTAAAATATGGATTAGTCCTTTCTCTCCTCATTTAACTCCTCTCCTTTAACACAGACGAGTTCTGGATTGGAGGGTTTGGAGGATAATAAATGCTGATTAACTTGATTTTAGTCTCTTTAGTATTTGGATCCAAACATGGATGAGGCTAGCAAGTTTTAGTCCCACTACTTTTAGTCATGGGACTAAAACTTATCCAAGCACCCTCTTAGCTACAATACCTAAGCACCGATGCATTGGGAACATTAGTTGCTAAACATTTTAATGCACTTAGCACCCCACTTTAGCACCAATGCATTGGAAGAGGTCTAAATATCTTGGAAACTAATCTTCCCAATGCATAGGTGCTTAGCTTTTGTAGCTAAGCTTCCCTCATGAAATTGTTTAATAATTAAACTCCTTCATGTATTGGTTGGTAGTCATTTTACATAGGTTTATGTGCTTAGCACCATTTACTTCCGAGGCCATTATAATGCTCTTTCTTCTCTTTAATTGCATTGATACATCATTTTTTTGCCTATGTGACGTCCTTAGCATCAGTACATCTTGGAGCACTGAAAAGGGCCTAATGTAGCTTATGGAATGAAGTGGTAGCACTTAATTTGAGGTTGCAGGGCTCCACTCCCTAAATTTCAAGGGGGGAGGGTTAGAGATTATGAGCAATAGGCACGTCCATCCCTAAGTAAAATCCCGTGGTTGCTTTTTGTAGATCTATAAATTTTGGACTGTTGCCACTAACACCATGAGGATTGTCATGGTGGGCATGGCTTTCATGTCCATTGAGGCTATTGCCGCTAGAAAAACACCAATGACGTGAAGCGCGTGTGGAAGGGACACTGGGAAATAAAGAAGTGCGGGGGAGAAGCAGCAGAGCTCACTCCCTTGGCTTCCTTGCCCAAAGTAATGCTTGTATGTCGTTAGAGTGGACGCGCCCGCGCTCTGCTCCTGGGACGGATTGTTTGCATTGGATATTGCATCATGAGGATAGTATGACTGACATTATGGACATGTTAGGTTCATAATTAACTTTGCCACAACTAAGTTTTAACCGTGCGCTCCTATAGCAATTTTTTGACTAAACTTTCGTGACCACACTCATGTCAATTTTTTGGTAAAAAAGAAATGAGTCTATGACGTGTTAGCCATGCAACTAATAATATGTGGCAAGCCACACCTACAGCAAACAACCAAACATTCTCATAATAAATTGTGGCGCATCTAACCTTAGGCGTACAAAAACATTTTGTTTAGGAACCGATAGGAGCACTGCCTTTTCTTATAGAAGAAGAGCAAAATAAGATGTACAGAGGGGCGCACGGTATTAGGGAACGTGGCAAAACCGCCAAAACCGGAACAAAACCAAAGCCTAACTTAGCCAATACCCAGAGCTGTCATGGCTCCAGCAAAAAGTCGAAACATTGAGTTTTAAGTAAAATCATGCTCTCTCGCCTGTTGTATAAGTGATATGACTGAGTCTGTTTGGTTTTGCAGCGGCCTTTGTTGCTTCATTAATGGAGCACGAAACAGTGTTATGAACCAAGATTGAGAACTAAGAGGACCCATTCTGAGTTCTTACTAGTGATGATTAAATCATTGAAAAATGAATGTAAAAAAATGCCGATAAAGTCAATCCTTTTCATTTTAATAAGGTTAAGTATGATGATTTCATCAATTGTGGGGCTGCCTTTAAACACAGTAGCTAGATTTCTTTAGGTCTTGTACAATATCGAAGATTCGATGGTTGAACACATGGCTAAGTAGAAGTCACCTTATAAATAGACAATCAATAATTTTGAATACTACACCATGGAGGATGGCCAAGATTTTCTTTTCCACTCCATTTTCTCACCACCCTTGGATTTTGTGAGTAGAAGTCCCATATATATTGATTACAGGGTACCATAAAAGAGCTGTGTTGAATTGTATGATTTGATTTGTAGCTTGCTTTGATCAACTTTGGGGTTGCCTTGAAACACGTAGCTAGACTTGGCTAGGTCTTATATTGTAGTTCTGATTCGATTGACGTAGCTAAGCATGAATCGCCTTATAAATAGACAATGTGTTGGCTATTCCTCAATTGTATCAATTATTTTTGGGCATCAGTCGATCCTCAAGAGTGCAACATCGAGAGGGTGTGGTGTCGGCAGATGGTTATGCCGACAGTTGAGGACGGCACAGGGATGGAGCAAAATGAAGGGTTGAACTGCAATAATGTCTTATATTTAGTTACGGGGTAGTGTTTTTTTAAGCAACTGATGCCTAGGCACTCCCAATAAACGAACCCTAATTTCAATACTTTGGCAAAGACGATAAACTTGGATTGATATTGTAAGGGTGCAACGATATGCATGAAAGAAGTCCTTTGCAACGAAAATACAAGTATCTACAAGGTGCTACTTGATAGAAGTTCACACAAGAAGCTCGGTAATTTGTCTCCGTCTCCATGCAGCACACAAGCCGTACGCACACATGTGCTCCCATGTGCCGCTGTGCTACTCACCACCCTACACAAATATCGCTCAGCCGCTGAACGGCCGGTACTCCTTGAGCTCGCCGATGACGTCGGCAATGGACCCGGCCGCGGCGGCCACGGACACGATGAGGCAGGCGGCGCTGAGCATCTGGAGGCAAACCCACCGCGTGCTCCCCCGTCGCACGCCGCGCTGCACGATGTACATCTCGACGGGGAAGTAGACGGTGAGCGGCCAGAACGCGACGGCGCCCAGGAGCCCCACGACGTCGCCGAAGAAGGGGAGCAGCATGGAGACGACGGTGGTGAGGCACACGAAGGCCGTGCGCCAGGTTAGCCGGAAGACGCTGATGGCGAAGGGCCCCACGCGGAGCTCCCGGGCGATGAAGGCGCTGTCGGGCCACCTCGCCGCCGCCCACTTCTCGACGAAGGCGAAGAGGGGCTGGCAGAAGACCTGGTAGGCGCCGACGAGGTGCAGCACGATGGCGGCGTTGGCCACGTCCAGCAGCCAGAAGGGCTCGTAGAAGCCGAACCCCGTGAGGAGGTTGTCGGGCGCCGCGTCGCCGAACGCCGCGTACCCCATGCACCCGCACAGCATGTAGAACACCGTCGTCGTCGCCACGCTTATCCCCGTCGCCTTCTGCATCACCTTCGCCTCCGACGGCGGCGGCGCCTTCACCGTGTCCTGTTTAAATTTTGAAAAGGGCAGGCGTCGTCGTCAGTACTCAGTACCACGTCAAAAGAACAGAGGATCCCAAGAAAGAAACAGAGCAGAACAGAGATTAAAATGCTTGCCTGGATTTCGATGAGGATGATGGAGTAGGAGTATGCGAAGGCGATGTTGCCGAAGGCCTGGAGGCTGCGCCACACCTTCTGCATGGAGGTCACGCCCGGGCCGACGCTGAGGCCGGTGAGGCTGCCCTGGATGCCACCGTTGGCGACGGTCTGCGCGATGCCGAGGCCGAGCCCGATGGTGGAGTAGGTGAAGGACATGACGGCGGCGACGATGGAGAGCCACCATATCTGGTCGAAGTCTGGTATCTGCGAGAAGAGGATCTGCACCACCCCGAAGACGATCATGTACGGGTTGCTGGAGCTCTTGCACTGGTCCTTCCCGCTGCGGCCCCTGACGTCGTGGTAGTGGAAGCAGTCCGCCCTCCCGATCGCCCGCATGCTGATGGAGGCGGCGATGGTGTAGCCGATGGCGACGCCGACGAGGTTGGCGTACTGGATGACGCCACACAGCTTCACCTTGGTGCCCGGGAGGTAGGAGCGGACGGCGTCCATGTAGGTGTAGTTGCGCTTGCCGGTCTCCGGGTCGCCGGAGCGGTAGCACTCGGCGAGGAGCGTGGAGGTGTAGTAGATGACGAGCGCGAACAGGAGCATGATGGCGGGGCCCGCCACCCAGCCGAGCTGCGCGATGGCCCACGCCAGCGAGAGGACGCCCGAGCCGATGACGGCGGTGATGATGTGGGCGCTCGCCGTCCACACCGTGCCCGACCGACGCGGGCGCCCGTCGTCGTCAAGCCAGTCGGACTCCCTGCCGTTCCCGGCCTCCACGGACACCTCCATGGGCGCCATCCTGGCCGCGCCCTTCCCGTAGGTCGCCTGCCTCTTCTCCATCAGGGAAACGATGGCAACTGGCGCGTGTCTCGCCTTGCCGGCGGGGTTGATTAGCTAGCGGCTAGCGGGAGCTTGGAGTGGTGGTTCTTGTTGTTGTTGGTGGTGGAGTGAGGGGGATGGGAGGGAGGTATATATAGCGAGGCGATGGGACAAGGGAGAGGCGTGCGGGGATGGGCTGAGGCCATGTGTGGTGCAGGATGTAGATGCAGTGAGGTGGTGGGGGTGGGGGTGGGGGATGCTGCCGTTGAGCTTTTGGTGTGGTTCCCGCGTGGAGGGGCGGGGGAGGAGGGAGGAGTGAGGAGGACGAAGGTGGTGTCTTGTTTCGCTTTCTAACTTCCACTGCCGCTGCCGCCGGTGGCAACTGGCAGCAGCTCCTCCTGGTCTTCGCGTGCTCTTTGCGCTGCGAGCACTACTGGATTTTTGTTAGTGCTGATGTGGAAGGATCAACTTAGTTTAGCTTTTGTTTCGTCCATTATTAGGGAAGTTGGGAGTCCTAAAAGACAAAAAAGAAGGAGCTAGAGAGGGAAATACCCAATGGTTCCTGGTTGTATATGCACCCTATGCAAGGACTTTTTAAAATATTTTTATAGAAAGTCAAAATAGGTAAGAACTATTTTGACAAAACACTTGACTTACTTTTACACTAGTATATAAATTTTTACGAAAAAAACAAAAGTTGACCTCACAGCAAAAAAAACAAAATTTATTTGCTATTATAGGTCACTATTCACACTATTTTAATCAAAAATTTTGTCTTTTTTGAAAAGAAGTCAAAGGGATATTTTATTTTTGTGGATTTTTTCTCACGGGTACAGCAGAAGGTCAAGTTTATTTTAAAAATATTTTCAGGAATTTTTGACTTTTTGTTGAATTACTATTTTTTCCTATATAGGGTATGTATGTCCCCATAAACCACAAATCCTCCTCCGAGCTAGAGAACTGTACGCAAGCCCTCAAGTAGTGAGGGCTAGTGATGGCAATGGGTTCCCATTACCCGTGTACCTAACGGGTAAAAACCCTAAATAGGGCAAGAGTATGGATTAAAAAAATACCCGTGAGTACATAAATAAGAAAAATTCAAATCCAATGGGTATAGTGGGTACGGGTATGCTTTAGTATAATCCATACCCGTGTCCTCATGTACCCGCATGTAATCTAACAAATAGGATTTATATATTACTTAAAAAATCCCGCAACGCTAAAAAGACTTTTTTTTAGAAAATCACCAAGCTTTATTCATCACAAGCCACAGAATGTGGGATACACGATGGGTTATGAGGTTGGCCAAACTAAACATGGCGCCCCAACCTTAACGAAGGAGAGTGCTTGGCTAGCTTATGAGATTCTATATTAACCTCATGACTTTCATATGTAAAACTACAGTGAAATAAACTGGTATAAGCATTGATTTCATTGATAATTGCTCCATTGCCCCCTGGATCTGTTGTTTATATCTTCCACGACTTGCCTTGCGTCCGAGGCGATGATAACATGGTGCAACTGGAGATCCTGCGCCAATGCAAGGGCCTCTCTGCACGCAATAGTTTCCAGGGACACATGGTCATCAATTCCTCCAAGCACTAATGAAAAACTGCCAAGATAATTTCCTTGTCTGTCCCTACAGACCACTGCCGTAGCTCCTCCTCGCCCCCCTTAGCACACCTGCATCAACATGTATCTTTGCGTAGACATCCGGTGGCGCCTTAGAGAGGTGCAAGTGAGGCCCATTAGAACCAGCAGCGCGAGCCTTCAAAGGTTCCTTTTCCTTTACCATATCCAACTCACTGATGAACCCTAGTGACGAACGCATTTATGGACTGGGATTATGGAAAACCCCTTCATGTATGTCTTTCCGTCTCGTCGACCACAGTGCCCATAGGGTAACAGACAGCTCCTCCATGAGTGTAAACAACCAACATTTTGCACTATGTTCGCTGGTTGCTGATATTTTATGCGCCAGTTCCTCATCACCTAATGCCCAAGTACATCTCGACATGGTGCAGTCCAGCAATGAGTGTTTCCATGAGTCAGACGCCCCGCACATCCCACACGATATAGTACTAGACATATTTCTATGAGCTCTTGCATCCTCAGTCGGCAGCGAATGACAAGCGCCAAAGAAACATCCTCACCTTTCCCGGGACCTCCGTTTTCCACAAGTATTTCCACGAACCTTCATCCCTGTTTGTACTAGATGATCCAACATCACCATTCAGCCACGCTTCACGTCTTGTTTTTGTTGGGGAACGTAGTAATTTCAAAATTTTCCTACGCACACGCAAGATCATGGTGATGCATAGCAACGAGAGGGGAGAGTGTTGTCCACGTACCCTCGTAGACCGAAAGCGGAAGCGTTAGCACAACGCAGTTGATGTAGTCGTACGTCTTCACGATCCGACCGATCAAGTACCGAACGCACGGCACCTCCGAGTTCTGCACACGTTCAACTCGATGACGTCCCTCGAACTCCGATCCAGCCGAGCTTTGAGGGAGAGTTTCGTCAGCACGATGGCGTGGTGACGATGATGATGTTCTACTGACGCAGGGCTTCGCCTAAGCACCGCTACGATATGACCGAGGTGGATTATGGTGGAGAGGGGCACCGCACACGGCTAAGAGATCAATTATTGTGTCTTTGGGATGCCCCCAGCCCCCGTATATAAAGGAGTGGAGGAGGGGGAGGGCCGGCCCTCTCTATGGCGCGCCCTAGGGGAGTCCTACTCCCACCGGGAGTAGGATTCCCCTTTTCCTAGTAGAACTAGGAGCCCTTCCAAGTAGTAGGAGTAGGAGGGAAGGAAAGGGAAGGGAAAAGGAGAAGGAAGGAAGGGGGCGCCCCCTCCCTAGTCCAATTCGGACCAGCCCATGGGGAGGGGTGCGGCCACCCTTTGAGGCCTTTCTCTCCTTTCCCGTATGGCCCATTAAGGCCCAATACGAATTCCCGTAACTCCCCGGTACTCCCGAAAATACCCGAATCACTCGGAACCTTTCCGATGTCCGAATATAGTCATCCAATATATCGATCTTTACGTCTCAACCATTTCGAGACTCCTTGTCATGTCCCCGATCTCATCCGGGACACCGAACTCCTTTGGTACATCAAAACACATAAACTCATAATATAACCGTGATCAAACTTTAAGCGTGCAAAAGGGGGGTGAGGCAAGGAGATCCATACTCTCCCCTTCTATTTGTTTTAGCAGCTGACTTATTACAGTCAGTAATTAATGCTGCTTGGGCCAATGGGGAATTAACTCTCCCTATTAATCATGCATATGGCCAGGATTACCCAATTATTCAGTATGCTGATGACACTCTTATGATCATGCCAGCTGATGTTGAACAAATAACTCATCTCAAATATCTACTAAACCTATTTAGCCTCTCAACTGGTCTATTTGTGAATTACAACAAATCCTCCATGATCCCCATCAATATTGACCAGCAGACTGTCTCTGATTTGGCTGAATCTTTTGGATGTAAGGTTGAAAGTTTACCTTTCACATATCTTGGACTACCCCTTGGCACCACCAAACCATCTGTACATGATCTTATACCTGTTATCTCAAGAATTGACAAGAGGCTTTCTGGAGTTGCCAGATTCATGAACCACTCTGGTAGACTAACATATGTAAACTCTGTTGTTGCTTCCATGCCCATATTTGCTATGTGCTCCCTTAAAGTGCACTACACAATTCTGGATCATGTGGACAAATCTAGCAGGAATTTCCTATGGTATGGTAATGACATTAACAACATAGGAAAGTGTCTTGCTAGCTGGGAAATGATATGTAAGCCAAAAGACTAAGGAGGTTTGGGAGTGCTCAATCTCAGGATTCAAAATCAAGCTCTCCTTATTAAGCACATGTATAAGTTCTTCAATAGGGCTGATACTCCCTGGGTTAACCTGATCTGGAATGCATATTACGGTTCTAATACTGTTCCAACTATTGGTGATAAGAAAGGCTCAATCTGGTGGAAGGATTGTATGAAATACTTGGATCTATTCAAATCCATGACCACCTGTCAAGTCAAGTCTGGCAATACTGCTATGCTTTGGAATGATAACTGGGAAGGCAATATCATGAAAATTAAATTCCCCGATTTATATTCTTTCACCCTTCAGGAATAGATCTCCATCAAGACAGCCAAAAATATGGAAAGCATATATGAATTGGTTCAGCTACCTCTATCTATTGTGGCACACCAACAACTTCATAGCATGTCTGATTACCTTAACAATATTAGGGATCAAAATGATAATGACAAGTGGATATTGCAATGGGGTAACAGCATACATATGACTAAGAAGATTTACAACTCCCTTATGGGACAACATGATACTGCTGATCCCATTAAGTGGGTATGGAAAACTTGTTGCCTTCCTAGACATAAATTTTTCTGCTGGCTGATGCTAAATGACAAAATTAACACATGTGAGCTTCTTACCAGAAAATCTTTCCACTTGGACTCTACTTCTTGCGTATTATGCAATGATGAAGACATGGAGGACAGATCCCATCTACTATTTTCATGCACCTTCAGTCAAAACTTCTGGTGGAATATTGGCTTCGAATGGAACACAGATCTTCACATCCATGATATGATCTATGATGGCAAGATGAGATATAAATTTCCATTCTTCATGGAGATTGTTACTGTAGGATACTGGAGTATATGGAATCAGAGAAATGGGCTAATATTTGAAAATATACCATGCTCCATTGCATCATGCAAGTTTGCCTTCATCAACACTTTCAAGCTCACCATGTTGAGAGCCAAACCTAGCCTCAAGGATGGCATGTCATCCTGGATAGATAACATTTGAATAAGCTTGTAATAATTCCTTTTTCTTTTTATTTCTGGTTGCTCTCCCAACAACCATTGTAATATGCACTCTTTCCATTTATAATGAAAATGACACACAGTAGGGTTTTTTGCCCTACTGTTTTATGGTCAAAAAAAAACTTTAAGCGTGCGGACCCTACGGGTTCGAGAACTATGTAGACATGACCGAGACACATCTCCGGTCAATAACCAATAGCGGAACCTGGATGCTCATATTGGCTCCTACATATTCTATGAAGATCTTTATCGGTCAAACCGCATAACAACATACGTTGTTCCCTTTGTCATCGGTATGTTACTTGCCCGAGATTCGATCGTCGGTATCTCAATACTTAGTTAAATATCATTACCGGCAAGTCTCTTTACTCGTTCCGTAATACATCATCTCACAACTAACTCATTAGTTGCAATGCTTGCAAGGCTTATAGTGATGTGCATTACTGAGTGGGCCCAGAGATACCTCTTCGACAATCGGAGTGACAAATCATAATCTCGAAATACGCCAACCCAACCAGTACCTTCGGAGACACCTGTAGAGTACCTTTATAATCACCCAGTTACGATGTGACGTTAGGTAGCACACAAAGTGTTCCTCCGATAAACGGGATTTGCATAATCTCATAGTCACAGGAACATGTATAAGTCATGAAGAAAGCAATAGCAACAAACTAAACGATCAAGTGCTATGCTAATGGAATGGGTCAAGTCAATCACATCATTCTCTAATGATGTGACCCCGTTAATCAAATGACAACTCATGTCTATGGCTAGGAAACTTAACCATCTTTGATTTAACGAGCTAGTCAAGTAGAGGCATACTAGTGACATACTGTGTGTCTATGTATTCACACATGTATTATGTTTCCGGTTAATACAATTCTAGCATGAATGAGGGAGTCCTGAATTAGGGGGTGTCCGGATGGCCGGACTATACCTTCAGCCGGACTCCTGGACTATGAAGATACAAGATTGAAGACTTCGTCCCGTGTCCGGAAGGGACCTTCCTTGGCGTGGAAGGCAAGCTTGGCGATACGGATATGCAGATCTCCTACCATTGTAATCGACTTTGTGTAACCCTAACCCTCTCCCGTGTCTATATAAACTGGAGGGTTTTAGTCCGTAGAACAACATACACAACAACAATCATACCACAGGCTAGCTTCTAGGGTTTAGCCTCTCCGATCTCGTGGTAGATCTACTCTTGTACTACCCATATCATCAATATTAATTAAGCAGGACGTAGGGTTTTACCTCCATCGAGAGGGCCCGAACCTGGGTAAAACTTCGTGTCCCTTGCCTCCTGTTACCATCTGGCCTAGACGCACAGTTCGGGACCCCCTACCTGAGATCCGCCGGTTTTGACACCGACATTGGTGCTTTCATTGAGAGTTCCTCTGTGTCGTCGCCATCAGGAAGGATGCATCGCCCCGTCTTGAAAGACGGCACCGTTGCTAAGGGAGCTTTGGCTGTCGGCCAAACCCTCCGGCTAGGTGGTTTTCTTATGACCGCCTGTTCGGCTTCTGTGCCGACGATGACCTCTCGAGCCATCGAAAACAATCTTCATGTTAGCTTGGAACTCGCCGAGCAGTTAGATCCAATGGAGCTCTCCTCCATGAACGAGCTCTTGGATCGCATCGCCGCCCTGGGAGTCGCTACGGATTACGACCAGATTGGGCCTAAACCCGATCCGAGAGAGATTAACTCTCCCCAAGTCACCCATCACGTCGCCGTGGTAGAGGGACAGTGCGGCGACCCTTCATCTATCTTAAGGACTAGCTACGTCCGGATTCCCGATCCCTCCAAGCCGGATACCCGCGGAGGGGAGGATATCACTCAAGACCTGAACTTAGAGTCAGACGACGGGCTGGATTCATTGGACAACATCCAGGAATCCAAATTTTCGAGTTCGGAAATTCCTCGGCCTCTGAGCCTCAGATGGGGTGAGGCTTCGAATTTAATTCCGCCCACCCACCCGAACATAAGCGATCTATCCCAAATCAGGCAAGAGCTCGATGAAACAGTACATCATTACTGGGCTAGATTCCTCCTGGTTAAGAATAGGGTAAAGGACTGCCGCGAGGAAGACGCAATCTCAATCTTTTGCAATAATTGCACGGACAAGGGAATCCTCAACGCCATAAGTCGCCGTGATATTGCACGCTTCGCTGACTTGGCGTCCGTCGTGCGAAAGTACTGTGCGATGGAAAGCGCCTGGAAAACCGAAATAAAATTTTGGGACGATCAGGCCCTGAATACAAACCCAGTCCGAAATAAAAGGGTGCATCATCGCCAGACACCCGGGTCAAGCACCAAAAAGAAAAAACCCTCTATAGGGCATGTAACCGTACTGGAAGGATGGCTTAATGGACCCTGTAAAATTCACAGTATAGAGGACGCCACACCAACTCATAGCCTTAGAGCATGTTGGATACTCCGACAGGTGGCCAAAATTGGCGAAGATGTCCTAATTCCGGAGGCCGCAGAAAGCCACCCCAGAGACACCAATACGGTATTAACAGTCTTCGAGACTTTCGCATCAAATAATATGCGAAAAAGAACACTCCGCAGCCTTGCCGAAGTCTACCAAGTAGCAACAATAAACCCATGGAGTGACACGGCTATTACCTTCAACGCCAGTGATGAACCTAAATTCCGAACAGCTCGAGCACCAGTCGCATTGGTCCTCAGTCCAATAGTGGACAACTTTCGTCTTACCAAGGTACTCATGGACGGTGGCAGCGGATTGAACCTCATCTATGAGGAAACCCTTCAAAAAATGGAAATAGACTGGAACCGCATTGAGCGAAGCAACGCAACCTTTAGAGGAATAATCCCTAGTCGGGAAGCGCGCTGTACAAGAAAAATCACACTAGATGTGGTGTTCGGCACGCGGATAATTACAGGTCCGAAGAGGTCACATTCCATGTGGCTCCGTTCAGCAGCGGTTATCACGCTCTGCTAGGGCGGGAAGCGTTTACAATCTTCCAAGCAATACCGCATTACGGGTACATGAAGTTCAAGATGCCCGGGCCTAATGGGATCATCACTCTCGCTAGTGATCCGAACATAGCACTCCGCGCCGAAAACAAGATAGCTGCACTGGCCCTCGAGGCACTATCTGAAGCCCTAGCGGCTGAGGAACTGACTGCGCTGCGCTCTACGGTGAATAGGGACGATGTGGTACTCGACAAAAGATCCAAGTCCACCTCCTTTAAACCGGCGGACAAAATAGTCAAATTCCAAGTCCATCCAACGGACCCCAATAAAACAGCTTCCATCAGGGCACAGTTAAACCCTGATGTAGACACCGCACTGCGAGAGTTCCTACGTGAGAACTGGGACATTTTCGCCTGGCACCCGTCAGACATGCCAGGAATCCCGCGCAGGCTGGCCGAGCACAGCTTAAATATCCAAACAGGATTCAAACCTGTCAAACAGGCTCTTCGGCGTGTTTCCGAACCTAAGAGACAGGCCATGGGAGAGGAGCTAGCAAAGCTATTGGAGGCCGGATTCATCATAGATATAAAACATTCGGACTGGCTAGCAAACCTGGTGATGGTACCAAAGAAGGACAAATCCTGGCACCTGTGCGTTGATTTTAAAGACCTTAACAAGGCTTGCCCAAAGGATCCCTTCCCCCTCCCCCGCATCGATCAAATTATCGACGCCACCGTAGGACACGATTCGTTGTGTTTCCTCGACGCATATTCCGGCTACCATCAAATCAAGATGGCAGAGTCAGACCAAGCCGCAACGGCATTTATCACACCATATGACCCATTCTGCTTCAACACAATGCCCTTCGGGCTAAAAAACGCCGGCGCAACATATCAGCGCATGATTCAAACATGTCTGGCAACCCAGATCGGCAAAACAGTGGAGACATATGTAGATGATGTGGTCGTCAAAATAAGACATGTCGAATCTCTAGTAGACGACTTGAGGCTCACATTTGATAACCTCCGAACATACGACATCAAGCTCAACCCGGAAAAATGCGTTTTCGGCGTTCCAGCCGGAAAGCTCTTGGGCTTCATTGTATCCGGTAGAGGAATTTAAGCAGATCAAGCCAAGATCCGAGCTTTGTCGCAACTGGATATCCCAAAGGACCTCAAACAAATACAAAAGCATGGCGGCTCTAAGCCGCTTTATCTCCCGCTCGGGAGAAAAATCCCTACCCCTTTACCGCCTCCTTCGGCGCACCGAACACTTCGAATGGACGGATGCAACCACGGCCGGACTCGACGAAATAAAAGCCATATTGGCAACAAACCCAGTCCTGGCCGCGCCAAACATTGGCGAACCAATGCTATTATACATTGCAGCAACACATCAAGTTGTAAGCGCAGTGCTCGTCGTCAAACGAGAAACGGACGGACACAAATTCCCCCTTCAAAAGCTGGTCTATTACGTGTCGACTGTCCTCACTCCCTGCAAATCACGGTACCCGCATTATCAAAAGATTGCGTACGCGGTATTCATGGCACCCCGGAAGCTACGACACTACTTTCAAGAGTGTTCAATAACAGTAGCCTCGGAAGTACCACTTAACGATATTATAAACAACCGTGACGCAACAGGCCGGATTGCAAAATGGGTCATTGAGCTCCTCCCGTTCGACATAACTTATAAGCCACGGCGAGCCATCAAGTCGCAAGTCTTGGCCGACTTCGTCGCAGAATGGACGGAGGCTGAACTCCCTAAAGAGTACGACACATATTCAAATTGGATCATGCATTTCGACGTCTCCAAGATGTTGTCCGGACTGGGGGCTGGCGTCGTTTTGACGTCCCCCACAGGAGACACAGTTCAATACGTACTCCAGATTATGTACATGGACTCCAACAATGCAGCCGAATACCAGGCCCTTTTACATGGTCTCCGGATGGCAGTATCCATGGGCATTCAATGCGTAGAGGTGCGCGGGGACTCGAACCTCGCAATATCCCAAATAAATGGAGACTTGATGCCAAGGATCCAAAAATGGCAGCCTACCGCAATGCCGTCCTAAAAATGTCAGCTCGGTTCGAAGGGCTTGAATTCCACCATGTAGCCTGGGAAAATAATCAGGCGGCAGACGTCCTGGCACGCATCGGCGCAAAACGCGATGTAGTCCCCCCCAACATCTTCTTGGAAAGGCTGTTCAAGCCATCCGTAGTATGGGAAGGGGAGCCGAACAAAAACATCCCAGACCCAATCGCACTGCCCGACACCGAACATTCCGACACAATCGGAGGCTCTGCCAATGAAATAACCCCTTCAGCCCACGTAATAATGGCCGTTATCGCCCCGTGGACGGAACCATTCCTCGCCTACCTTACTTGGCAGGAACTCCCCGAGAACCAAAACGAGGCACGCTGCATAGTGCGGCGATCCAAAGCCTACAAAGTCCATGAGGGAGAGCTTTATAAGAAAAGCACTACCGGAGTCCTTCAAAGGTGCATCTCCGAAGAGGAAGGGCGGAACCTCCTGGCTGAAATTCATGCCGGACTCGGCGGTCATCACGCGACAGCTCGGTCCCTTGTAAGCAAGGCCTTCCGTACAGGCTTTTATTGGCCGACGGCCCGGGCAGACGCCCAGGACTTAGTCCAACGATGCACCGGTTGCCAGCTCTTTGCAAACCAAAGCCATATGCCACCCACTGCCCTCCAAACTATCCCCATCACTTGTCCCTTCGCGGTCTGGGGGCTTGACATAGTTGGACCCCTTAAAGGCGGAACCCACAAGCAAAAATACTTACTGGTCATGGTGGATAAGTTCACCAAATGGATAGAAGCCAAGCCTGTTAAGACGACCGAATCCGGACCGGTGATAGACTTTATATCCGGGGTTGTACACTGTTACGACGTCCCCCACAGCATCATCACTGATAACGGCACGAACTTTACTGCCGACGAGGTAAAACTCTGGTGCAAAAACATGGGCATCAAGCTCTATTATGCTTCCGTCTATCACCCACAAACTAACAGCCAGGTCGAACGTGCAAATGGTCTTATCATGAGCGGTATCAAACCCAGATTAGTGCGGTCCCTCAAGGAATCTAACACGCACTGGGTGGAGGAGCTCGACTCCGTACTCTGGGGGTTGCGGACCACGCCGAATCGCACCACTGGATACACACCATTCTTTATGGTGTACGGCGCAGAGGCAGTTTTGCCTTGCGACATAATTCATCACTCACCTCGAGTGCGCAGGTACGAAGAAAGAGAAGCCGAGCTCGATCGGCAAGACAGTTTGGACGCATTGGAGGAGGAGCGTGACATGGTAAAAGCCTGTTCCGCATTCTATCAACAGCAGGCTCGAAGATACCAAAGCAGAGAAGTACGGGCCAAAAATTACAACATTGGCGAACTAGTTCTACGCCTGCCGGACAAGAAAAAGGACAAACTCAAGCCCAAGTGGGAAGGTCCCTTCATAATCAACCAAGTCCTGGCTGGTGGAGCGTACCGCCTGCAGGACGCATCGAATAACCTACTCGAGCCGAACCCATGGAACGCAGCCCGTCTCCAAAGATTCTATGCCTAGCACTGGACTCTGTGTTTGTCTCCTTCCTCTGTCCATTTTTTATATACTGTCTGTCTTACATTTCTCTCCTTCTCCCTTTCCTTTCTCTTATAGCCTTTAAAGGCTCATCAAATGACGTGCTATTAGCACTCATTAAACCTGGGGGCTTCTTTTAATAGAAGCTTATTTATACGGGCTTCATGCCCAACACATGTGTTACACTTCCGCATGTACCTTTTACTTCACCATTATATGCATCAATATGACTTAAGTTTTGGCCAAGCTGGGTTGCCTGGCTCCTGTGCTTACCCCTACGTTCCCGATTGTTCGGCTAGGCGGTAAAGGGAGCACCTCTGCGATTGTTACTGCCGGATCAGCCGGATGTGTACCTCAGACTGGGTGAAGCCGAAAGCTACCGTTCTTAAGGGAATATTCAGTCGGTGACCTAAAAGATGATCTTTTCACTTATCTATTTATTTATGCGCCCCCAGATGCTTTTTCTTCCGCGTCTTTTTTGCGGAATAGGCATGCACTTTAGGGCGTGCCTCCCAGGGAAAGGAACCCCTAACGGAACTATTCTCCCTGGAAGATGTTTCTTACTAACCATGTAATATAACATAACTAGTCGGGCACTTGTGTGTTCACGCACTAATGACCCCTACGCTTGGTCTCCATGCATTTGCTGGTTTTTATATAACCGCATGGGAATTCGGACACACTCCAGACCGTCAAGTCCCGAGGCTGAAGCGAAAAGGTCGGTCATGACAAACGATCTACAATCCGGCTAGAAGGCATTATAAATGTCAATTACATTACATAGTCATTTTGACTGATTGTATTCCTCTTCAATACCATCTAACAGGCTGTCTAATTTACAGTCCTGCTGGGAATACTTTGCGGCCAATTCTACTTGGCCGTACACTAAGCTTATAGGGATCTCCTTCCCATTGGGCCCCACAGGACCGACCTCGGCCATGTGGTTGGGGTCAGCCTTTGTGTACCGCGTCTTCACCATGGCCCAGGCCTCCCTAGCACCTTGATGGCATGCCGATATCTTCCACAATCGGAAGCGCTGCCGTGCTCCCCTTAGCCTCTCGGCAAGCTCTCCTAGACCTTCGGGCATGGAGATGGATGGCCACAGGGCCTGGGCGACGCCTTGCATCGCCTGCCGAACTCGATCGAGCAGTTGTGAGAGCTCGGGAAGAAGGTCACCCGTAGAACCGGGCATCTCCTCTGCAGGACGACCTATTAGCACACCTACAGACATTGCTCTGTTAGTCGACTTCCCCGCCGAACTTTCTTTCAAAAGTTCGTTCAAGCACTTACTAAATATGTCGCGCCGAAGCCGCTGATTCTCCTTAACGGAGTCTGACAGCTGGGCACGAACATCTTTCAGCTCGACGCCCAGCTTGGTGTTGGCATCTTGGAGATCGTTCCTCTCCCGCCTCACCTTTGTCAGCACCTTCTCACTAGCCTTTAGCTGGCGTAGGAGGTGTTGCCTTTCCGGATTCAATCCGGCGCCATCTGCAATTTCATTTGTCAGATTCGCACCCATGCCGTGCTTCGCACAATACTTTCGAAGTGTATATTACCAGAGGGGGTCTCCTTGGGCTCCCCTGCCGCGGCTAGTGCGGCCTCAAGTTGGGCTTTGCACTCTTCCAGCTCCTTGGACACTAGGGAATTCTTTTCTGTAAGAACCTGCATAACAAATGATCCTTAAATCAGTTATTCTAACTATTTCAAGTCTCGGGGGCTACTGGTATATATATATATAATTACCAAAATTTTCTTACCCGTATGTCTTTTACATATTGCTCCGTGGCTCTGGCTAGACCATTTTGAGCGGCACGGAGGTACGCATCTCCCGAATTAAAGGCATCTAATGCCTCTTGGGAGAAACAAGCATCGCGAAGAATTGTCCGGCGACGCCTGTGATTCATGGCACTCTCCACCTCAGAGTTGGTGGCAGACAACCTATCCACATCCTCCATCGGAGGAGCGTCCGATGCGCGCCTTGTGTTCGCCTCCGCCTCCGGACCAGGCTTTGGAGCCTGGCTGGTGGAGGCGCGATTGGCAGCCTCTCCGGGTACAGTCCAGCGAGGTCTCTTTGTCCTGAAGAGAGCACGAGTGTTAATATGCCTCGCAGGTATAACACCTGGGATAAGGGGGCACACCATACCTTTGCACTGACGCCTCGGTCCGGACTGCACTTCTTTTCTGCCCACGGGGCCCTGCGGCCCCTCGTTGGCTTGCCGCCGCAGGTTCAGCCTCCCGTCTCAAAAACCTCCCCTGCAAAGCTCAGTTGTAATCAGGAAACTGAAAACGTGAGAGGGCGGACACCTATTCGGGGTACTGGGACTTCGATCTCAGTTACCTGGGAGGCCGGGATTAGCCCTGGGTAATCGGCCGTAATGGCCACCAAGGCATTGTCCTTGCTCAATTGATGGAACACTCCATCAATCAGCTCCATAGATATGTCTGGATCCTCTTGAGAGGCCGGACCGAGGGACCTTCCTGGGTCCTCGGGTTGTGGAGGAGGGCTGTTTATTTCCTTAACAGCCCGGCACAGCTCCTGCGTTGAAGTCGTTAGACTGAATATTTAACAATGGGAATACAAAATGGATGGGCAAGTAAATGCGGCTGCTTACCCAGCTTGGGGGATTGTGCATAGAGAATCCACCCTGTGGGTTGACGCGGAGAAATTCCTCCTCTTCTCCCTTATACAAAGTGGACAAGATCTTTAGTAGAGCGGCAGCGGAATCCGGCCCCTTACGGCCGTAGCGGGTGGCGTCGTCCTCCCCGTTGAAGTCCCACATGGGGTGGCTTCTATACTGAAGCGGCTGCACCCCCCGCATAATGGATTCGGCCATAACCCCGATCATGGTCAATCCGGAATGGGCTAACAATCTTATTCGGCCCATCAGGTAAATGATGTCCCTGTTACTTTCCCTCTGAGGGCTCCGTGGATGCCAGCTTAGGCGCTTCTTTAAGGGAGCACTGTCAAACTCAGGGAGGCCGACCCGAATAGGATCCGGCAGCGGGACGTCCTCTATATAAAACCACTCCGAAGGCCAGTCTTTGGATGCCTTCTTTGGGGTTCCGGATAGATATCCGGTCCCGGCGATGCGCCACACTTCGGCTCCGCCCACTTGATACATTGACCCCTCCTTAGAGCGGGGCACAAGGCAGAATAACCTTTTCCATAGCCCGAAATGAGCCTCAACACCCAAAAACAGCTCGCAGAGGGCTACGAAGCCCGCGATATGCAATACGGAGGCAGGCGTGAGATTGTGTAGTTGGAGGCCGTAGAACTCCAGCAGCCCCCGAAGAAACGGATGGATTGGAAATCCGAGCCTCTTATTAAATAAGGGACCATGCATACCCGCTCTCCTTTGGAGGGATTAGGGGCACTCTTTGCTTGCTTTTCGCCGTTATAGATGGCAAGACCGGCTCGAACCAGGATCATATAGGCCGGGGAGAAATCCCTTGGTCCGGAGCGTCACTAGCTCGCTATGCGGGACGAAGCATCTCTCCCAATATCCAGGCTGAGGGCTGGAAGGGCGAGAGGAGTTGCGATGGCTGGCCATGGTGGAATGGACCTTTGTCGGATGCACTCTGATGAACACTCGCGAAGGGGGGAAGATGTGGTCTGGATCTAAATCCTCGTCCCCTTAAATGGGCAGCTCATTTACGCGGCTAGGGGTGTGAATGAAAAAACACTCGGACTTTTCATATTCGTTTGACACGTGGGAGGTGGCCATTATTGGGCGTAGAAGCCAAGGAGCACAACATTTACAAGAAACCGGACTTTATTCAACAAGTAAACGGAATTTGGAGGAGAACTCGCCTTGCAATGCCGAAGACAATCTGTGCGCCGGACTCATCGTCATTGAAGCCTGGTTCGGGGGCTACCGAGGGAGTCCTAGATTAGGGGGTGTCTGGATGGCCGGACTATACTTTTAGCCGGACTCCTGGACTATGAAGATACAAGATTGAAGACTTTGTCCCGTGTCCAGAAGGGACCTTCCTTGGCGTGGAAGGCAAGCTTGGCGATACGGATATGCAGATCTCCTACCATTGTAACCGACTTTGTGTAACCCTAACCCTCTCCGGTGTCTATATAAACCGGAGGGTTTTAGTCCGTAGAACAACATACACAACAACAATCATACCATAGGCTAGCTTCTAGGGTTTAGCCTCTCCGATCTCGTGGTAGATCTACTCTTGTACTACCCATATCATCAATATTAATCAAGCAGGACGTAGGGTTTTACCTCCATCGAGAGGGCCCGAACCTGGGTAAAACTTCGTGTCCCTTGCCTCCTGTTACCATCCGGCCTAGACGCACAGTTCGAGACCCCCTACTCGAGATCTGCCGGTTTTGACACCCACAATGAATAATAAACATTTATCATGATATAAGGAAATAAATAGTAACTTTATTATTGCCTTTAGGGCATATTTCCTTCAGTTTTTGTTGCCGCCAACATGTTATAGGTTGATTTAACTGAAAAAGATCCATGTCTCTCGAAATGCCAGCTCCAAAAATCTGGCAGGTTTGTGTACATAAGGGGATTACCTTTGCATCCATAGGCATAAAGATCTGTTCAATGACTTGTTTCTTCCACGTTGCCAAAGTGGATCAATTAGCTCAGAGACTAGTTCCGGTGGGTTTGGTACTAGACATCCTATTGGTCTCAACATTTCATTCCTAGGGAGCCAATTATCTTCACATAGCTTTGTAGTCATCCCGTTGCCTATTCGTTTAATCAAACCTTGCCTCAAGATATCCCTGCCCTCAATTATAACTCTCCAAACCTGGCTTGGGTGACCCTGAGTGTTGCATCAAGGATAGAGCCTTCTGGGAAGTATATGCTCTTCAGCAACCGGGCACTGAGTGATTCCGGGTTTTGAAGTACATGCCAGGCCTGCTTGGCTAGCATTGCCAGGTTAAACAATTTAAATTCCTTGAAACCGAGACCCAGTGTCATTGATTACCAAGAGGGAGAATGCCGACAGCTAGAATTCTGGGCTGGAAAAGGAGAAAATATTAGAGACCTATTTTGCACAACTCCAAAGTGCTGAAGCTCCACGGGAGTTAGTTTCAGAATATATAAAAAATATTGGGCGAAGAAAGCACGAGAGGGGGGCCACCCACCATCCACGAGGGTGGGGGGCGCGCCCCCTGTCTCGTGGGCCCCCTAGCAGGCCTCCGGTGCCCATATTTGGCTATATGAAGTCTTTTTCCCTGAAAAAAATCATAAGCAAGTTATCGGGATGAAACTCCGCCGCCACGAGGCAAAACCTTGGCGGAACCAATCTAGGGCTCCGGTGGAGCTGTTCTGCCGGGGAAACATCCCTCCGGGAGGGGGAAATCATCACCATCGTCCTCACCATCGATCCTCTCATCAGGAGGGGGTCAATCTTCATCAACATCTTCACCAGCACCATCTCATCTCAAACCCTAGTTCATCTCTTGTATCCAATCTTTGTCTCAAAACCTCAGATTGGTACTGAAAGTGCGTTATATTGACTAGAGGGGGGGTGAATAGGTGATTTTCATGAAAGTATTCAAAACGTGGAAGTTTTGAAGACAAACGATAGAAATAAACCTATTACCATGCAGCGGAAGGTAGACTACACTAGGCAAACCATAGTCAAGTATTCAATGGAGTGAGAGCACATTGACTAATAGCAGCAATGTAGTAAGGATCAGGTAGGAAGATATTATGAAGCCAAACAAAACACGCAGTCACTCAGTGAAGACAAAAGATAGTGCAAACATACAATGACTTCACAAGGAGTAACAGTAAGTAAAGGGAAGGGAAGGATGAAACCAGTGACTCGTTGAAGACAATGATTTGTTGGACCAGTTCCAGTTGCTGTGACAACTGTATGCCCGGTTAGGGCGGCTAGGTATTTAAACCTGAGGACACACAGTCCCGGACACCCAGTCCTGAACACGCAGCTCAGGACACCCAGTCCTCACCGTATTCCCCTTGAGCTAAGGTCACACAGACCTCGCCCAATCACTCTGGTAAGTCTTCAAGGTAGACTCCCAAACCTTCATAGACTTCGTTCACCGGCGATCCATAATGTCTCTTGGATGCTCAGAACGCGACGCCTAACCGGCTGGAGGATTCACAGTCCTTAAGTGTAATAAGTCTTCAGATCACACATACAAGAAGACTTAAGTGATGCCTAATTCTCTTTGGCTCTGGGTGGTTAGGGCTTTATCCTCGCAAGGAATTCTCTCTCAAAGGCTTCGAGGTGGGTTGCTCTCAAACGACAAAAGCCGTACTCTAACTCTGAGCAGCCAACCGTTTATGGTTGTAGGGGGTGGGCTATTTATAGCCACTAGGCAACCCGACCTGATTTGTCCGAAATGACCTTGGGTCACTAAGGAACTGACACGTGTTCCAATGGTCAGATTTCAAACTCACGCGGCAGCTTTTACTTGGGCTACAAGCAAAGCTGACTTGTCCGACTCTGGACAAGATTCGCTCTCATAGTCTTCACTCGAAGACATAGGTTTTGGTTAAGCATCACTTCAGTCATTCTGACTGGTTCTCTTGGACCCCACTTCACAGTACGGTGGTTCCTATGACTCAATCAGAGAAGGAAAAAAGAACTACGAAAGATCTAAGTCTTCGAGCTCCATAGGCTTCATGCGATGTCTTCTCTTGTCATGGTCTTCAATGTGAATATCTTCATATACCACCTTTGACATCAATGTCTTCATACATTTTTAGGGGTCATCTCCGGTAGGAAAACCGAATCAATGAGGGACTTCTACCTGTGTTATCCTGCAATTCTCACAAACACATTAGTCCCTCAACTAGATTTGTCGTCAATACTCCAAAACCAACTAGGGGTGGCACTAGATGCACTTACAGGTACCTATGGGTTGCTAGTAGTGTTGATTACTCATTGTAATTGATGCTAGTTGGTTTACTTGGTGGAAGATCATATGTTCAAATCCATTATGCATATTAATACCCCTCTGATTATGAACATGAATATGCTTTGTGAGTAGTTACGTTTGTTCCTGAGGACATGGGAGAAGTGTTGCTATAAGTAGTCATGTGAATTTGGTATTCGTTCGATATTTTGATGAGATGTATGTTGTCTTTCCTCTAGTGGTGTCATGTGAACGTCAACTACATGACACTTCACCATTGTTTGGGCCTACGGGAAGGCATTGGGAAGTAATAAGTAGATGATGGGTTGCTAGAGTGACAGAAGCTTAAACCCTAGTTTATGGGTTGCTTCATAAGGGGCTAATTTGGATCCATATGTTTCATGCTATGGTTAGGTTTACCTTAATACTTCTTTTGTAGTTGCGGATGCTTGCAAGAGGGGTTAATCATAAGTGGGATGCTTGTCCAAGTAAGGGCGGTACCCAAGCACTGGTCCACCCACATATCAAATTATCAAAGTACCGAACACGGATCATATGAGCGTGATGAAAACTAGCTTGACGATAATTCCCATGTGTCCTTGTGAGCGTTTTCCTTTATATAAGAGTTTGTCCAGGCTTGTCCTTTGCTACAAAAAGGATTGGGCCATCTTGCTGCACCTTATTTAATTTTATTACTTGTTACCCATTACAAATTACCTTATCACAAAACTATCTGTTATCCATAATTTTAGTGCTTGCAGAGAATACCTTACTGAAAACCGCTTGTCATTTCCTTCTGCTCCTTGTTGGGTTCGACACTCTTACTTATCGAAAGGACTAAGATAGATCCCCTATAATTGTGGGTCATCAAGACTCTTTTCTGGCGCCATTCCTGGGGAGTGAAGCGCCTTTGGTAGGTGGCATTTGGTAAGGAAAAATTTATATAGTGTGCTGAAATTTACTGTCACTTGTTACTATGGAAAGTAATCCTTTGAGGGGCTTGTTCGGGGTCTCTTCACCCCGAGCAGTAGAGCAAAGAGTTGCTCCTCAACCTACTAAACCTACTGAAAATGTTTACTTTGAAATTCCTTCGGTTATGATAGTTAAACTGCTAGCTAATCCTTTTACAGGAGATGGAACATTGCATCCCGATTTGCACCTAATCTATGTGGATGAAGTTTGTGGATTATTTAAGCTTGCAGGTATGCCCGAGGATGTTATCAATAAGAAGGTCTTCCCTTTATCTTTGAAGGGAAAGGCATTGACATGGTTTAGGCTATGTGATGATATTGGATCATGGAACTACAACCGATTGAAATTGGAATTTCATTAGAAGTTTTATCCGATGCATTTGGTTCATCATGATCGTAATTATATATATAATTTTTGGCCTTGCGAAGGAGAAAGCATAGATCAAGCTTGGGGGAGGATTAAGTCAATGTTATATTCATTCCCCAATCATGAGCTCTCAAGAGAAATTATTATTCAAAATTTTTATGCTCGGCTTTCTCTCAATAATCGCTCCATGCTCGATACTTCTTGTATTGGATATTTTATGATGAAGACTATTGAATTCAAATGGGATTTATTGGAAGGAATTAAACGCAACTCTAAAGATTGGGAACTCGACGAAGGTAAGGAGTCAGGTATGACACCTAAGTTTGATTGTGTTAAATCTTTTATGGATACCGATGCTTTTCGTGAATTTAGCACTAAATATGGACTTGACTCTGAGATAGTAGGTTCTTTCTGTGAATCATTTCCTACTCATGTTGATCTCCCTAAGGAGAAGTAGATTAAATATCATCCTCCCACTGAAGTAAAAGTAGTTGAACCTATTAAAGTTGAAGAAAAGACTATCACTTATAATGTTGATCCTATTGTTCCTACCGCTTATATTGAGAAACCACCTTTCCCTACTAGAATAAAGGACCATGCTAAAGCTTCAACTGTGGTTCGTAAGAGTAACACTAGAACACCTACACCCTCTGAGGAAATTAAAGTTGAACCTAGTATAGCTATGGTTAAAGATCTCTTGTCCGATAATATTGATGGGCATGCCATTTACTTTTGTGATGAAGCTGCTAGAATTGCTAGACCCGATACTAAAAATAAACATAGAATGTTGTAGGCATGCATGTTATTTCTGTTAAAATAGGAGATCATTGCTATCATGGATTATGTGATATGGGTGCTAGTGCGAGTGCAATTCCTCATTCTTTATATGAAGAAATTATGCATGATATTGCACCTGCTGAGTTAGAAGGTATTGATGTTACAATTAAGCTTGCCAATAGAGATACTATTTCACCGGTTGGGCTTGTTAGAGATGTTGAAGTCTTCTATGGGAAAGTTAAATATCCTGCTGATTTTCTTGTTCTTGGTTCCCCACAAGATGACTTTTGTCCCATTATATTTGGTAGACCCTTCTTGAATATTGTTAATGCTAAGATAGACTGCAAAGAGGATATTGTTTCTGTTGGTTTAGGGGATATGTCTCATGATTTTAATTTTGCTAAATTTCGTAGACAACCCCATGATAGAGAATTGCCTAGTCAAGATGAAATTATTGCTCTTGCTTCTATTGCCGTGCCTCCTAATGATCCTTTAGAACAATATTTGCTAGACCATGAAAATGATATGTTTATGAATGAAAGAAGGGAAATAGATGAAATATTCTTTAAACATGGACCTATTTTGAAACACAACTTGCCTGTCGAAATTCTAGGGGATCCTCCTCCACCCAAGGATGATCCCGTGTTTGAGCTTAAACCATTGCCTGATACTCTTAAATATGCTTATCTTGATGAAAAGAAGATATATCCTGTTATTATTAGTGCTAACCTTTTAGAGCAGGAAGAAGAGAAATTATTGAAAACTCTGAAGAAGCATCGTGCTGCTATTGGATATACTCTGGATGATCTTAAGGGCATTAGTCCCACTCTATGCCAGCACAAAATAAAATTAGAGAAAGACGCTATACCGGTTGTTGATCACTGTCGGTGTCAAAACCGGCGGATCTCGGGTAGTGGGTCCCGAACTGTGCGTCTAGGCCGGATGGTAACAGGAGGCAGGGAACATGATGTTTTACCCAGGTTCGGGCCCTCTTGATGGAGGTAAAACCCTACGTCCTGCTTGATTAATATTGATGATATGGATAGTACAAGAGTAGATCTACCACGAGATCAAGGAGGCTAAACCCTAGAAGCTAGCCTATGGTATGATTGTTATATGTGGAGTTGATTGCCTACGGACTACAACCCTCCGGTTTATATAGACATCGGATAGGGTTAGGGTTACATAGAGTCGGTTACAATGGTAGGAGATCTTGAATATCCGCATCGCCAAGCTTGCCTTCCACGCCAAGGAAAGTCCCATCCGGACACAGGACGAAGTCTTCAATCTTGTATCTTCATAGTCCAGGAGTCCGGCTGAAGGTATAGTCCGGCTACCCGAACACCCCCTAATCTAGGACTCCCTCAGTAGCCCCTGAACCAGGCTTCAATGACGACGAGTCCGGCGCGCAAATTGTCTTCGGCATTGCAAGGCGGGTTCCTCCTCCAAGTCCTTCATAGAAGATTGTAAACACCAAGAGTAGTGTCCGGCTCTGCAAAATAATCTTCCACATATTTCCGTAGAGAGAATAATATTAACACAAATCAAATCTGCTGACGTATTCTGCAGCGTGACATCACACTACGGCCAAGCCTTTATTCGAATCGTTTTCACTTCTCCACCTCAGCATGTTTTGCGAGGCGGTTTCCTTGGCACGTCTTGTCAAAGCAGAGATCATGTCCCCTTTGTTTACGGGATTCTCGTTAATACGGACGTGGGTAACCCAACCGCGCCACTTATCACGACGCTTGGGAGGCAAGCGAGTTTTACTAGGCAGGTGGGGACGCACAACCGCATCCACCCATATAAGGGGACAAGGATCCACCTTTTTACCTACGCATTCTTCCTCCTTTGCCTATCCATCTCCTGCGCACCCGAGCTCCAGCGCCCAAGCCCGCACTTCCCACCTCAACCTTCTCCAGCAATGTCCGGAGCAGGAGGCAAGTGGATGGTCTCCTCCGCCACGGAGGGCAAAATCTAGAAGCTAAGGAAGGCCGGATACCTGTCCAAGGACATCGCGCACCGGCTTCCCGAAGAGGGGCAGCTTCTCCCCACCCCAAGGCCCCATGAGAGGGTAGTATTTCTCCCCCACTTCCTCCGCGGATTGGGTTTTCCACTCCACCCATTTGTCCGGGGGCTCATGTTCTACTACGGCCTGGATTTCCACAATCTGGCTCCGAACTTCATCGTCAACATCTCGGCGTTCATCGTCGTGTGCGAGGCCTTTCTCCGCGTCCGCCCCCATTTCATCCTCTGGCTCAAGACCTTCAACGTCAAGCCCAAGGTGGTGCGCGGCAACCAGGCAGAGTGCGGAGGCGCCATGGCGGGCAAGATGGCCAACGTCCTATGGTTCGAGGGCTCTTTCATGGAGACCCTAAATGGATGGCAATCCGGGTGGTTTTATATCGCCGAGCCGCGCGATCCGAAATGGACCGCAGCCCCCGAGTTCCGATCCGGACCCCCCATGCGGCTTATGTCCTGGAAAGAGACGGGCCTGTCGTGGGGTGACGAAAAAGAGGTGATCGGATTGCAAACATGCATCCAGTCCCTGGTGAACAAGCCAGTCCGGCTTGTTAATGTAATCCAGGTTATGCTCGTCCGCCGGATCCTCCCGTGCCAACAACGGGATTTTAATCTGTGGGAGTTCGACCCGGCGCAGCATCAAACCCTCAGCAGGCTCTTCGACACGATGTACGAAGATGCCTGGAAGATGCTATTCAAGGGCGCCGAGGCTCCCGCATCCGCTTCCGAGGACCGCGGATACAGCTCGCAGCGTCACGCTAGCGAGGTATGCCATCTACACCTTTTACAGGATGTTAAGCTTTTTTCATAGTTTGACTCTATGCGGGATCTAAACTCCCTTACCTTTGACAGGCTTGGCGGGTGATATTCGGACCGATTAATTGTCCGGCTCCGCTGCCCGAAGACCCAGCCCCAGCTCTACTAGCAAAGCTGCTGGTTCTGGTGCCTTATGTGGTGTCGGAGAAGAAGGCCAAGAAGAAGAAGACCACGGGGACTCGAAAGAGTGCCCGCAACATGGTGGTGTCGGACTCGTCATCTGACGAGTCCGAGACGCCCTCCTGCCGCGAAAACGAGGAGGAGGAAGAAGAAAACTCTCCCCCCAGTGGAGGGAGGAGAGAAGAGGAAGGCCGCCCCAACAGGGGAGGCCGAGGGGTCTAGGAAAAGGAAGACCCCTCCACCGGACTACGCCCCCAACGCCGAAGAAGGCAAAGAGGAGTGGCCAAATAGGGCCAAGCGTCCGGCAAAATCGTAAGTTCAGATATCAGAGTAACTCATGATGTTCCTTTGTTTCACAACTTTCCCTAATGTCAAATGTAATTATGCAGTCCGCCCCGAGCTGAATTTGATGAATCGTCGGGCGGCTCCCTGGACTCATCGGATGTGAACTCAGTTTCGCCCGCTGTCTCCCCCCGCACTGCAGACGACGCCGAAGTGGCGTCGCGACAAGCTCCGGGGCAGGAGGAGGTGGTCCCGGAGGAGCCGCAAGGCAACCTCCCGGACTACGGGAGTGAAGAGGATAAGGCTCCCCAGGGCTCTCGGTCCGGCTTTGTGCCGGACACCGTGCCGGAATCTTCCACAGTTCCGGACCGCGGTAGGTGAACTCCTTCCAAGAGGAGTAAGCCTTCTGAGCCGGCGGCCTCCGTCCAACCGGAGGTGCCGGACAATCTGCTGGAGGTGCTTGACGACGCCTCCATCGACGAGGGGCACCGTACTATTATGAGTACGGTGATCTAGAAGGTTCAGTCCGCCAAGAGCGGACTGACTGAAGCTTGCACTAGCCTTCTAACAGGCTTCGAGGTAAGTAAAAATATGTAAAAATATTACCGCATAGACAGTAGCCCCTAATGCTTTGTTTGGCGTTCGGAAAGAAAAGCGGAATAGAGGATCTATTAAATATTGCAGGAGTCTAACTAAAAAGGAGTCAATATACATATGCAGGCTTCGCTCCTGGCCAGCGCCGCACTGACTGTAGAGGTGGGTGCCCTGAAGTAGGGCCTCGAGCGGACTGAGCAAGATCTCGGCCTTGCCAAACGGCAGCTCGAGGAGAAAGAAGGTAAGAGATACCTTATAGAAAAATGCCTATAGGGAGGCGCAATTGCAAAAAATGACAGGAGTATACTGCTTATTGTAGGGGCCACAACTGAGGTGGCGACCCTCAAGCAGGCACTGTCCAAGGCCGAGAAGAAAGTGGCCACGGAGCGCGCTGAGCGAGAGAAATTTGAGGCGCAGGTCGGCGAGGTGCGGCAAGAGCTTCAGGTTCTCATGAAAAAACATGAGAGTTTGGAGCTCGACTCGAAGATGCGAGCGTCCGAGCTTGCTGCGGCCCTTAAAACTGCCAAATCTGCCAAGGCCGAAGCCCAGAAGGCCCTCGAGGAATTGGATGCGGTGAAAAAGATAGCGGCGGGTAAGGCATTCTATATGCAAAGCAGACATATAAAAGTAAACTACTTGTTACTTACCCGAATCTGGAGCTCTCCATGGGCATTCGCAGATCTTCCCCGTAGCGTATCCGATGCCGCCGCATTCTACCGAGCCGAGGAAGGCAGCTCGACGGAGAAGGTGTTCTGGTCTCAGTACGCTGAGGCCGGACACCCTGTGCCCTTGAGTGACCAGCTGAAGTAGCTGGTCGAGCTCCACAAGGCGGCCGAACAGGCCCTAAAGGGCGTCATAGTTCGGCTGTGGCCTAGAGAGGCCCTGCCTGGGAGCTACTTCAGACTGGTGCGGCAGCTGGTGGAGGCTTGTCCAAGGCTCAAGGTCATCAAGCGCTCCATCTGCATCGAAGGTGCCCGTAGGGCCCTTGCCCGTGCAAAGGTGCATTGGGGTAAGCTGGACGGTGAGAAGCTTGTGAAGGACAGGCCGCCGCCGAGGAAGGAGCATCGCAAGCCCGAGAACTATTACAAGGATGTTCTTGCTGGTGCCCGCCTTGTGGCGGATGAATGTACCAAGGATGTAATTTTTGAATGAACTACCTCGTGTTATCCTGTGCGCTGAAAACTTGTTCATATGCGCTAAGCAATGCTTATTGAATTTAAAATATTACTTTCTGTGCAGCCGTTTATCAAAAATTGAGAGATGGCCAGTCGTCGGCTTCTGTCCCCGTGCCACTAGTGCTAGGGTGTTCGGGATAAACCTGAGCGCTGTTTTTCCCATAGTTGGGTCCTTCGAGGGAGGCGCTCAGCACAACGAACCAGTCAATTGGACTATAATGCTTGAACACTCTCACTTAGCCATAGAACTCTATAATTTTAAATTTCGACGAAGCCCCTAGTTCGGAAGACCGAGTTCGGGGCGCTATCCACGCCTTGGCTGGACAAAGCCAGCTCCTCGCTCGAAGCGGCATAAGCCTTTAGGGACTCGAAAAACCTCTCGAACAGCGACCGGTGTCTCGCCACATCATGACAGTCAGTTTTAGCTTTCTCCACTGAGGTGCTTAACCCAACTGAACCGGGGCACAATCGCAGTGGTTCTCCTAGTGCTACCTTAGCCGATAGAGCGGAACGTAAGGCCCCAAAACATAGGAGCCGGGCAAACCCAACTACTGACCCAAATCATGATTCGGAGCCGATGCATATAGTGCTATAAGTTTGGGGTGCCGCACTTGTGAAAGTGTACGGACTTCTCACACCATTATGAGGGGTACTGAAGCCCCTAGCGTGTTTGCCGTACCATGGTGTACGGGTGCAATCATGTCATTTAATAAACATAAATGTGAAAAGAAGATAATGCAAAAAAATAGACAAGAAGCTAAGCATTGTTTATAGAGAGGCTATTTATCAAAGCTGAATGATACAAATAGTGCGGTAAGCAAAAGATATTGGACTATTCATTATGTCCTGACCAGGGGCAGGCCGCAGAATTGTATTTAAAATAGGTATACCGCTCGTAACAGAGACCACCTGGGAGTTCCATAATGCGGCATGGCTTGTCTGCCTCCCTGGATCTTGCATCGTTTGTGCGGCAGTCCAATTGCCGAACAGGTCGTCCGAAGTATGGAGTCCTGAAAGTAAGAAAAAAATAAAAAAAGAATCCGGCAGCCTCTAGTACGTTTTAAGCCATATTTTGGGCGTGCCGTTATTGTGCCCCTTCCCCTGTGCCCATGTTATTTCAAAGGCGTAGTTATGTACGCGAGGTACTGGTTTCGCTATGTCGCGAAAGCTGGGGTTGGGGCTGCATTGCTACGCTTGCTCAGAGTGTGCCAGGCGGTCCTGCTGTGGGTTACTCCGGGCGCGCTTGGCAGTGTCTGGCTTTTCAATGGCCGAACTGGAGAATTGCCTGAGAAGGCTACTTTGTACCTCCGCTGCGAGAGCCGCCGTATGCTCCTCCGTATGGAGGGAGCGTTTGGTGTTTCCGTTGACCGTAATTACTCCTCGAGGGCCTGGCATCTTGAGCTTGAGATATGCGTAGTGCGGCACCACGTTGAACCTTGCGAATGCGGTTCGTCCGAGCAGGGCGTGATAGCCACTGCGAAACGGGACTATGTCGAAGATTAACTCTTCGCTTCGGAAATTGTCCGGGGATCCGAAGACCACGTCAAGTGTTACTGAGCCTGTACAGTTGGCTTCTACACCTAGTATAACGCCTTTGAAGGTCATTCTTGTGGGCTTAATCCTTGAGGGATCCATGCCCATTTTCCGCACTGTATCCTGATAAAGCAGGTTCAGGCTACTGCCGCCGTCCATGAGGACTCTTGTGAGATGAAATCCGTCGATGATTGGGTCGAGAACCAATGCGGCGAAGCCGCCATGACGGATGCTAGTGGGATTGTCCCTTTGATCAAAAGTGATCGGGCAGGAGGACCATGGGTTGAACTTTGGGGCGACTGGCTCCATCGCGTATACGTCCCGTAGCGCACACTTCCGTTCCCGCTTGGGAATGTGCGTTGCGTATATCATGTTCACCATCCGTACTTGTGGGGGAAAGCCCTTCTGTCCATTGTTGTTCGGCGGCTTGGGCTCCTCGTCGTCGCTGTGCAGCCCCTTGTCTCTGTTTTCGGCCCTTAACTTGCCTGCCTGCTTGAACACCCAACAATCCCTATTAGTGTGATTGGCTGGCCTTTCAGGGGTGCCATGTATCTGGCACAAGCGATCGAGTATTCGGTCCAAACTGGACGGGCCCTGAGTATTCTTTTTGAATGGCTTTTTCCGCTGACCGGATTTATAGCCTTTGAATCCGGCATTGACTGCCGTGTCTTCATTGCTGTCGCTGCTAACGTGGCGTTTTTGCTTATTCCGATGTGTCCTGCCACTTTTGTCCTTGGTATCCGAATTACCAGGGTTCTTTGATAAGTTGTTACCGCGAGCTAGCCAGCTGTCTTCTCCCACGCAAAAGCGGGTCATGAGTGTCATGAGGGCTGCCATGGATTTTGGCTTTTTCCTGTCCCAGGTGCCGGGCAAGCCACTCGTCGCGGATGTTATGCTTGAAGGTTGCTAGGGCCTCTGCGTCCGGACAGTCGACTATCTGGTTTTTCTTTGTTAGGAACCGTGTCCAGAATTGTCTGGCCGATTCCTCTGGCTGCTGAATTATGTGGCTTAAGTCGTCGGCATCCGGTGGTTGCACGTAAGTGCCCTGGAAGTTGTCGAGGAATGCGGCTTCTAGGTCCTCCCAAGAACCGATTGAGTCTGCTGGCAAGCTGTTAAGCCAATGTCGGGCTGGTCCTTTAAGTTTGAGCGGGAGGTATTTTATGGCGTGTAGATCATCACCGCGTGCCATGTGGATGTGAAGGAGATAATCCTTGATCCATACCGCGGTATTTGTTGTGCCATCGTATGATTCGATGTTTACGGGTTTGAAACCCTCTGGGTTTTTATGATCCATTACTTCATTCATGAAGCATAACGGGTGTGCGGCGCCTCTGTACTGGGCTATATCACGACGCAGCTCAGAAGAGCTATGTCTGTTGTGTTCGGCCCGGCCGGATTTGTTGTATCCGGAGTGAAGATCATTGTCACATGCCGTAGGGCGCCTGCACGATCCATAGATCGATCTTGTTTGTCTTGCCTTATCCTCTAGTATGTCTCGCAGGTCAGGCGCATTTTCCCGTGCCTTAGTTGAGCGGCGTTGGGGCATGGCTTGGGTGGAGGGCCGAGAGGCCTCTTTGTCGCGGCCGCAAGGTGGCCGGTCTGCCATGTCATGCGCTGGTGATGTAGGTGCTTCCTCCTCTGATCGGGGTAGCGGCCCGCGCTTCGGGTAACTCTTGGAGGGGCGTTCGAGTTCATACTCTTCGGCCGCAAGGACTTCAGTCCATCTGTCAGCTAGCAAATCTTGGGAAGCTCTAAGCTGTTGCTGCTTTTTCTTAAGGCTGCTTGCCGTGGCTAAAAGCCTGCGTTTAAAATGCTCTTGTTCAGTGGGATCTGATGGTATGACGAATTCGTTGTCATCGAGGCTTGCCTCGTCTTCGGAGGGAGGCGTATAGTTATCATCCTCGACCTCTCGGTCTGCCGCTCTCTCATGAGGGATGGCTTCTCCATCTTCCTGTGCCGAATCTTGCTGAGGTGGGTGTTCTTCGGCGCTATCCGGGGTAGTATTATCTCCCGTGCCAGAATCACCGTTTTTGCTTTGGCGGGATTTAGAGCGGCGCCGCTGACGCCGGCACTTTGGCTGTTTCTTGGGGGCATCATCCCCCACTGTTCCATCGCCATCTCCATCTTTTGGAGTATCCACCATATATATGTCATATGACGAGGTGGCCTTCCAGCGCCCTACAGGTGTTGGTTCCTGTTCGTCTCCTACATCATCGTCCATGCCGTCGATGTCTTCGGAGCTGAAGTCAAGCATGTCGATTAGATCGTCGACAGTGGCTACAAAGTGGGTGGTGGGTGGGCTTTGAATTTCCTCATCGTCCGTATCCCACCCTCGCTGACCGTAGTTCGGCCAGGGCTCTCCTGATAAAGAGAGAGACTTAAGAGAATTCAAGATGTCGCCAAAAGGCGAATGCTGAAAGATGTCTACGGCGGTGAACTCCATTATCGGCGCCCAATCGGATTCAATTGGCAGTGGCGCGGGGGGTTCGGAGTCCGGGGAGGAGTCCGGATCCTCGGAGTCACGGGTCGTGCAGAGTGCGGGGCTAGCGTTCGGCTCGATCGCTTTCGGGATCGCAGCCCCCGAGGTGACATCCAACCGCTCATCCTCGATTGGTGCAATAGGCTCCAAGTTAAGGGTCGGAACCGATGCGTGTGCGGCCTCCAGGACACTGTCCGGGGGCAGAGCTAGATCATGCCCCTTGAGATAGTGCGGCGCGCTTGGCCGTGGCTCGAGCCCGTCGAAGATCAAGTCTCCGCGGATGTCAGCCGTGTAGTTTAAGCTTCCAAACTTGACTTGATGGCCAGGGGCGTAGCTTTCGATCTGCTCCAGGTGGCCGAGCGAATTGGCCCACAGAGCGAAGCCGCCGAAGACGAATATCTGTCCGGGGAGAAAAGTCTCACCCTGGACCGCATCGTTGTTGATGATCAAAGGAGCCATCGGACCTAAAGGCGACGACACAGAGGAACTCTCAATGAAAGCACCAATGTCGGTGTCAAAACCGGCGGATCTCGGGTATTGGGTCCCGAACTGTGCGTCTAGGCCGGATGGTAACAGGTGGCAGGGAACACGATGTTTTACCCAGGTTCGGGCCCTCTTGATGGAGGTAAAACCCTACGTCCTGCTTGATTAATATTGATGATATGGGTAGTATAAGAGTAGATCTACCACGAGATCAAGGAGGCTAAACCCTAGAAGCTAGCCTATGGTATGATTGTTGTATGTGGAGTTGATTTCCTACAGACTACAACCCTCCGGTTTATATAGACACCGGATAGGGTTAGGGCTACATAGAGTCGGTTACAATGGTAGGAGATCTTGAATATCCGCATCGCCAAGCTTGCCTTCCACGCCAAGGAAAGTCCCATCCGAACACGGGACGAAGTCTTCAATCTTTTATCTTCATAGTCCAAGAGTCCGGCTGAAGGTATAGTCCGGCTACCCGAACACCCCCTAATCCAGGACTCCCTCAATCACCAATGACGGTTAAATCCTAAGATGAAAGAAGTGGCAAGGAAAGAAATACTAAAGCTTCTGGAGGCAGGTATAATTTATCATGTTGCTGATAGTCAGTGGGTAAGTCCTGTCCATTGTGTCCCTAAGAAGGGAGGTATTACTTTTGTTCCTAATGATAAAGATAAATTGATCCCACAAAGAATTGTTACAGGTTATAGGATGGTAATTGATTTCTGCAAACTAAATAAAGCTACTAGAAAGGATCATTACCCTCTACGTTTCATTGATCAAATGCTAGAAAGATTATCCAAACATACACATTTTTTCTTTCCAGATGGTTATTCTGGTTTCTCTCAAATACCTGTGTCAAAAGAGAATTAGGAAAAGACCACTTTTACTTGCCCTTTCGGTACCTTTGCTTATAGACGTATGCCTTTTGGTTTATGTAATGCACCTACTACCTTTCAAAGATGTATGACTGCTATATTCTCTGACTTTTGTGAAAAGATTGTTGAGGTTTTCATGGATGATTTCTTCGTATATGGAACTTCTTTTGATGATTGCTTGAGCAAACTTGATAGAGTTTTGCAGAGATGTGAAGAAACTAATCTTGTCTTGAATTTGGAGAAGTGCCACTTTATGGTTAATGAAGGTATTGTCTTGGGGCATAAAATTTCTGAAAGAGGTATTGAAGTTGATAAAGCTAAAGTTGATGCTATTGAAAAGATGTTGTGTCCTAAGGACATTAAAGGTATAAGAAGTTTCCTTGGTCATGCCAGTTTTTATAGCAGGTTCATTAAAGACTTCTAAAAAATTTCTAGGCCTCTGACTAATCTCTTACAAAAAGATGTTCGTTTTGTCTTTCATGATGATTGTGTAGAAGCATTTGAAATACTTAAGAAAGCCTTGATTTCTGCACCTATTGTTCAGCCTCCTGATTGGAATTTACCCTTTGAAATTATGTGTGATGCTAGTGATTATGCTGTAGGTGTTGTTCTAGGACAAAGAATTGATAAGAAATTAAATGTTATCCAATATGCTAGTAAAACTCTAGACAGTGCCTAGAGAAATTATGCTACTACTGAAAAAGAATTTTTATAAGTTGTATTTGCTTGTGATAAGTTCAGTCCTTATATTGTTGATTCTAAAGTAACTGTTCACACTGATCATGCTGCTATTAAATACCTTATGGAAAAGAAAGTTGCTAAACCTAGACTTATTAGATGGGTTCTCTTGCTACAAGAATTTGATTTGCATATTACTGATAGAAAGGGAGATGAGAACCCCGTTGCAGATAACTTGTCTAGGTTAGAAAATGTTCTTGATGACCCACTACCTATAGATGATAGCTTTCCTGATGAACAATTAACTATCATAAATGCTTCTCGTACTGCTCCATGGTATGCTGATTATGCCAATTACATTGTTGCTAAATTTATACCACCACTACTAGGAAAAGGCCTACTAATGGCGCACCGGTTTTGCCTACTAATGGCGCATCACCGGTGCGCCATTAGTAGCACGCCACTAGTAATTTTTACTAATGGCGCACTACTGGTGCGCCATTATTATCTGGTATACTAATGGCGCACCAACAAGTGCGCCATTAGTATGTAACAGCATGCGCCATTAGAGTGCCTCCCGGGGGCCTTACGTAAGCATGGCGTTGTCATACTAATGGCGCATTCTCTGTTGATGCGCCATTAGTATCCTTTGGCATACTAATGGCATACCTGGTGGTGATGCACCATTTGTATGAATATTTGTTTTTTTCCTTTTCTAATTTTTGCGCAGGTTATAAAATATATTATTAGACAGAATATAAAATATATTATTATACAGAATATAGACAGCAACATCAGATTCATCAAATACAATAGAAGATTAGTCTCCGAATACAATTCATCATATTAGTCTCCGAATTCAAAAGACCGAACAAAGATAAAACATTACAAGTCTCAAGACCGCGAGTATCGAGTTTGTCTTCACATTACAAGTCGATATCGATCATCTAAACTACCATCACATCGAAGAGAGCTGTGGTCATCACGATGAGCATCATCGCGATCAAACTGGTCTTCATTCGGTTCCTCCAACGCTCCCTCCTCTCTCCCGCTAGATAGCGGACGTATCTAGATTCGGCCTCTGCCCTAGTGGTGTACCCTTTGTAACTATTACCGCTGAAACGGTGAACCTGTCTCCGACACTCCTCCCAGTCGTCGTAGACTCCGGGAACATTACCCTTGTACACGACATACGACGGCATCTCTATGCACAAGCCAAACAATAGACAATACATAAGCAATATGTAAGTATGCAACAAAAGGATCGGAAGAGAAAAGCATGACATTAATAGCATGATTCATGGTCCTACTAATAAATAGCATCGATTACATCTAAGTTGAACGACTATCCGAACCAAAGAGACATACGAATTCATTAAAGTATAATTACAACATGAGCCAATCAATGTTTCAGAACTACACATCACTACTTTCGACTCGATTCATCGGACAGGAACGTGGATGAAGCCGCCGTCTGTCGTGATGGTCATGAAATCGCGGTCGTTGTCACCCTGCATTTGTAGCATTTCATCTATCTCACTGTTGGACGGTTGATATCTGAGGAAGAACTGCCCCGAGGTATGAAGGACATCTTGATGGATGATGTCCGCAAACTCCGACTGGATGCGAAAGAATTCTTGTCTGAGGTCCGCGTCCTAGACTGCCGACAAGCTCGTGGCCCAATCTTTGAGATTATCTGGTAGCAGAAGTTGATGATGGTCCCTTACGATCGCCCGCATGTGATGGAGGGCGTAGTAGGCATCCTTCTGACCGCCAGGCGGCTCCTTGATGCAGCAGAACTTTGTATTGTGTGAGAACATGTGCTTGCCGTACTTATGAATTGCCCTGGTGAACGTGCCTCCAGATTTGGCGTAGGCGGGGAGAACATCATCAAGAACTTTCTTGACATTTGTGTAGTCTATCTTGGAGTTACGGTTCGGGTCTAAATACGTGGCCATGGAATATTTCGGGCTTAAGAGGATGAGTGTGCAATGTGTGTCACTGCACAGAACACGGAATGTTAGAAAAAAACGATCGAAATCTAAGAAATCATATGTTACGGGGCGGTTAAGGGATGACTTACTCAGGAAAGTAAGGCACGAGGAAGTTATCCTTATCTGGGTTTGCCAGAATGACGCCTTCGAGGTGTGAACTTGCAACTTGGCGGTCCCCAGCGCTGCTCAAGTGCTTGGCATGCATGTAGAAGGGGTCGACTATCACGATGTCCGGGGTCTTGTCTCTAATGATCCACATCTCCATACTCAGCGAAAACAGCCGAACGAAGGTGTAATGCAGCAGATGAAGGTTAAACATAGCAAAGATGTCATCAAACCGCAGGACGATCATACCCCCGATGTCGCCATCCACAAAGCCCTTGCCCTCTGGCACCTTGGCCACGAAAACCGGGTATGCCACATCCTTCTCTCTGAGACACCGCTTCTCCAAAGAAAGAACACTGTCGTGCAGACTCCGCATAGCACCGGTTGCAGCATTCAACATATTTGGCGGTAGCATCGCCCTACCCGCCACATGCACCCTCCTCGAGATATCCTTAGGTGAAGGTGGCCCGTCCTGAGCACGGATCGAACTCGGTGCCGGCTGGCTCGCACCGGCGCCCTTGTTAGTCTTTCGTTTCCGTCCCTTCTTCTTGATCTCCTGTAATGGGACCGAGTTCTGCTCACAGATCGCCTTCTTGAGCGTGTTGGGGCTGATAATATTTCGCACCTCAGCTATCTGAGGCTCGGTGAAGGCGGGAGCTGGAGGCGTGTCCTGAGAACTGAACGCCAGACGACGCCTGTTGCAATTGGATTTCTCCACCATACCAGCTAGATCGCGGTCGTCTTGGTTGGGTTCTTGAGAAAGAGGCCCGCAGAACTCGTCAGCGTACCCATGTTCGGCAAAGTACTTATCAACTTTGGTAAATGTACCGTCATTGTTGTCCTCGCCGTCCGGATCCTGTGCCATAGGGCTGTCCGGATCCTGTGCCATAGGGATGTCCGGCAGGTCCGGTAGTGTTGCGGCGTTCTTGCCATGGCTTGGCGCCGGCACGACTGGCGGTCTTGTCTGTGGGGTGGTGTCCCCCGCCCCCAAACGAATCTGGCTCTTCGGCCAAAGCAGGGGCCAGTTTACGTAGGTGCTGAGGGTTATCTCATCTTCTTCATCAGCCCCAGCGGGTCGAATCGGAGGTAACAGCTCGTCGCAGCCTGGCAGCACCTGAACCACTTCAACCCTATACATTGTGGGTGGCATCGGATTACCGTGGAACATGGGGTTGCCCGGTTGAACGATTCTGCCCTTGGAGACATCGACCAACTCGGCGCCCACGAAATGCAGAAGAGTGCAAGGAACATCGGCGGTGCCCTGCGAAAACATGTACAGGGCATCAGGGATGCCCAGTCAAAGGCAAGGAGATGAAGTCATCGGCCGAGAGGCTTGGTTACCGGGATGCCGTCGAGCTCGGCTAATGTCGAGGCACCGCCAACGGCGGGCGTGCAACTGACAGAGGGGGCGCTTGCTGGCGAGGTGCCGGCCGGCGTACACTCGGGTGCATTAAGCTTCAATGCCCGTGCCGGCGCCGGAGACACGAATACCGCCTCCGCCGGAGACACCAATGGCGCCGCCGCCGGAGACACCAATGGCGCCGCCTGCGCGCTGTGCGAGTTGCTGGCCGTGAAGCTGGGAATCGGGGGAGGCCCCTGTTGGCCGCCCGCAATCCACGTCGCCAGCCCATGAATCAACGTAGGCACCATGGCGTTGAGCGTCGTTCCAAGTTGTTGTTGCACTTGCTCTTGGACAAGCTCCAGAATCTGCGCCACTTGTGCCTTGAGTTCTTCAACCTCGCGTGTCTGGCTTTCCGAGCTGGTCTTTTTCTCCTTCCGCACACTAGCGGTATAGTATGACCCCCATTTTGTGGACAAGCCTTTGCCGGCCACACGACCAGCTGATGTTGGCTTAGTGAGCTTATCCTTGTTTTTCATTACGTTTAATGCCCTATTTAAAGGGGTGTTGAAAGGGGAGCTCTTAGACGACCCCGCGCTACTGCTTTCAGTTTCCTGCGAAAGGAACGTGAACCATTTAGAAATATTGGGGATTAATTAGAGTCCAACCATATGGAGCTAATTACACGGGGGTGTATTCCTTACCAGAAGAAGCTCAAGCGCCCTGGTCTTCGGATCCGTTGTAAGCTCCTTTGTTATTGGGTCCTCCTTGTACCGGGCCCTGACATAGTTCCTGGTCTGCTTGTCACCGCTGTATTTCTCGAAGCGGGGCGGTAGGCCTTGCTCGGCACGCTCCGCGTCCTCCTTGTCCCATATAGGCTCCGCCACTCTGTAACCGTCGGGACCGAGTTTGTGTTCCCCTAAGTTCAACTCCCGCATTTCTTTCCCCCACTGACTTGATGCGGAGGTTGCACTGCTCTCGCACTTGATCTTGAACTCCTTGTACTCGTCTTCGCTCATCAAAGGATATTTTGCCTTGATCTTCTCATAACTATCACCTTTATCAATCATTCTCTTCTCCGCGCTTTTCCAAGTAGACAGGGCCGTGCTCATCTTCGTGAGGGCGGCACTCTTCACTTTATTCCGTGAGAGGCATGTGTTTTCAAATTCTGCGGGGAACTTATATCGTTCGTGCAGCTTTGTGAAGAGGAGGTTGCACAAATTCCCTCGGTCCTTATGCCTAAGGTTGTCGGTGTTGATCGAGGCGGTGCTCCGGAGAATGCACCCGAGCTGAAGCGAGTACCCCTTGACTATATGTTTGGGCTCCGTTGGATTCTCGTCGGAGTCCACTTGAGTGAATTCCTCCTTGAGGGTGCGGAGCGCATTCGGGCGCCGGTCCTTCCTTTGCTTCTTCGGTTGGCTGCCATCTGTGTGTGCGCCGCCATCATCAGTGGTGGCATCCTCGGCGGCACCATCAGTGGTGTCAGCCCCGACGCCACTAGGGGTTGTGTAATCAGGATCAGTGTCTTCTACGGCGTCCTCATAGCGGTGAGGTTGTTCCTCCATCTCCTGGGACAGCTCCCAGAATTTCTTGCCGCCCGAACCACCGGCCTCATCGTTGTGGGCCATGTTTCACTCTAAATAGGAAAAAAGTTTGGTCAAAAAGTTGGTTATTGTCAAGGAACAAGATCATGGTCTCATCATTTAGGGTTTGTCGACACCGAGGCACCCTAAAAGCCTAAGCTTTCATCATTTAGGGTTTGTCGATGTCGAGGCACCCTAAAAGCCTAAGCGTACATCATTTAGGTTCTCATCGACACCGAGGCATCCGGGGCAGCCAAGTTAAGTTTTCATCATTTAGGGTTTATCGATGCCGAGGCACCCTAGGTTGGGCCTAATCACTTGGCACTAATCACTTGGCTCTATTGCCACCTATGGTTTAATGCAGCAAGAATAAAGGGGCAGTTGATCCTACTTAACTAAGTACTAAGATACCCCGGCCCATGCATTAGTAGCAAGTACCTCATATGTCCGATTTTTAGCAAAGTCATGCTAAAATTCACGGAAAATTTCAGCATGACCTTTGCTGAAAATAGGACATATGGAGTACCCGAATTTGCCGAACGGAAGTTAATCGACATTCTGGCAAACTCAAGGGCCTCTCAGGGTACCTGCAAAATCATCACGACACAATGGTTGGAGACAAAACCCATCCACAGACCATATGGTCCTCTGCTTTCATATGGACAAAAATCAGCTCAACTTATGTGAGCTTCCATTCCAGATATAATATGCCACCCAACAAAAAATTATAGTGTATGGATCATGGCATTTTTTATTCTACATTTTTATTCTATGGATCATGCCAGGAAATTATAGTCTATGTCATTTTCTGAAACATATTTTTGCCATGGCAATTTTGAATCAATAGACATACTTCTCAAAAGAGGCATGATCAAATTCTGGTGCCCTTGACTTACTAGTATTTATCTCTTATGACTGATGAATGTGCATTGAGTCCAGAAGCAAAGACTCTACAGTGAAACGAAAAAAACCTTGGAAATATATTTATGATAACTCTAAATGGATCAGAAGGTGCAGATGCACTTGTAAAAAAAGTATGCATTTGCAGCAGCTTTGTTCTGATTATGACACCATTCTGTTAAGAAGGAAAAATAACATTATCATCGCAATTCATGGTTGACCAGTTCAGAACTAATGCACATTGACCACATAATATTATTTTGCAACCACTCAGTTTGTCCTTGACTGGGACACTTGAAGCACAAAACAACTAATGCAGAGCTAGGTCTACCTTGGTTCTGATGCATAGGTCTACTCTGGTGCATATGTGGGGTTTTTTACTTACAAAATACAAAACTTCTATTATTGTTTTTATTTTTAACCAGAGCCTAACCACCTCTACAGTTTACAAACTAATTCAGGTAATCACTAATCAAGAAGATTAGTGATACATATGATGGAATTGTCAGTTTAGTGTTCCACTATGATGCATTGGTTCACCTGTGATTTCCTGATGGCACTGGCCATACCTTTGGTCATTTTCGTTGTAAATATTCTAGAGTTTGACTGCAACGATGCTTAAACAGCAAGCTATTATCTTACTGATCTTGTACATATCTCCATGTCTATTGGGATCTTGTCCAATATTTTCTAAATGAGGCGATAGCTAAGGAAAACTAGTTCAGGCTTCTTGCTCCAGCTGGCAGACAAGTTAATGTAGAACTCTATTTTTTTCTTAGCTGGCACAAGTTTGTCTAGTGTGAACATCAACTAATAAAATTGTTGTGTGTTAGGACCATACACTAGAAAGCCTCACTGTCTGGCTTTCAAACTGTTAACCTGTTGTACTGTAAGTATAAAAGATAACAAACTAACATATGGAGATTGTGAGAGAACCTAGAAAAATGCACTCCTCTTATAGTGATGCACAAACTAGAAACTGTATACCAAACACACAAATAGAAACCCAGCTCTGGGAACTAGAGTAGCATATTCAGTAAATCAACTTGTAGTGGGAACTACAACAAGTTAAATCAAGTAGTCAAAAACAATAGGATTAGTGTACTGAACCACGGAGCAGAGGTGGAGTGGAGACCGGAGTTGAGGTGGCCAGAGTTGAGGAAGACGACGGCGACCCGAGGAAGAGGACGAGGTGGATCCGGTGCTGTGCGGCTCCTCGGCGATGGCGGATCCGGTGCAGTCCCCCTCCTGGATCGGCTGCGACACGAACAAGGACACTGTTACTGCTCCGCTCTGCTCTGCTCTGCTCTATGTAGCAAATCGACAGTAGTCAAGAACAAAACTTCCCAGCAGCGAGGTCCCGATGCGCAGCGCCGACGAGATGGCGGACCCGGCCTTGCTCCGTAGCCACGGCAGGAAAGCACCGTCCTCCTTCACCTGCGGGGCGGCAAATTTGATTCCATCGACATTCAACAAAGGGGCGGGGGGGACGGGGGGATTTCTTCCTCTCTTTCTTTGCTTGCAGTGAACCCTAGCTAGCCCAGATAGCTCACCTCGGGGATGGCTGCGAGGGGAGCCGGAGCGGGTGTGGAGCGGGCGCGGGGGTCGTCGGAGCGGGCGCGGGGGAGCCGGAGCGGGTGTGGAGCGGGCGCGGGGGTCGTTGGAGCGGGCCGGGGCCGGCAGCAGTGGCGGCGGCTAGGAACCCTAGCTATCGTGCTCGGGAAAGAGGTTGACGCAGGCGGGGCCGCGGGGGGAGGGGGACGGCGAGGGCGCGGGCGCGGGCGGAGGGGGGACGGTGAGGGAGGTGGTCGGGTGCGGCGGGGGAAGCGAGCACGGCCGGGGACGGCGAGCACGGGGGAAGTGGTGGGCGGTGGTGGTCAGGCGCGGGTGAGACGAGGCAGGGGAGGGATTAGAGAGAAATGGAGATTGGGGATTTTAGTGTAGGGGAGGCTTAGCAATGGCGCACCATCCAGGGGTGCGCCATAAGTAACTATTTTTTTTGTATATCAATGGCGCACCACCCAACGGTGCGCCATTAGTAATAATAATAATAATAATTATTATTATTATTATTTTTTGCATCAAATAAGTTTTTAGAAAATGAATATGAATATGAAACAATACTAATTTTTGATAAAAATAGTAATAATTTTTTAAAAAATATCATCAAATTTGTTATTTGAAAATATTTATGAATATGAAAAAATATCATCAAATTTGTTATTTGAACAAATTTGTTTTTTTGGATTTTTAGTTGCATTCATTTGTGAATTGGTAAAACATTTATGAATATGAAAAAATATCATCGAATTTGAAAAAATATTCATGAATTCAAAACGTGCCCATGAAATTTAATAATATTCATGCATGAGTTCAAAAAATATTACTGTTTTGCAAAAAAGTAAAAACTATAAATATATATACTAATGGCGCACCATCTAATAGTGCGCCACTACTAGTTTAAACTAGTAATGGTGCACTGTGAAACGGTGCGCCATTAGTAGTTTTGCAAAAAAAAGAATAAGAAAAAAATTACAGTAATGGCGCACTCTCTGCTAGGTGCGTCATTACTAGTTAGAACTAGTAATGGCGCATTGTCTACGTGATGCGCCATTAGTATGTATGGAAAAATGGAAAAAAATTTAATACTAGTGGCACACCCTATTTCTGGTGCGCCATTAGTGTCTTCCACACTAATGGCGTATCACCAACAGGTGCGCCATTAGTATATAGTAGTGGCGCACTGCTTCCCTGGTGCGCCATTAGTATCAATCCTATCTATAGCCCTTTTCCTAGTAGTGCACCTAGTTTCACATACCAACAAAAGAAAAAGTTTTTCTATGATTTAAGACATTACTTCTGGGATGACCCACACCTTTATAAAGAAGGAGTAGATGGTGTTATTAGACGTTGTGTACCTGAGCATGAAGGGGAATAGATCCTACGCAAGTGTCACTTCGAGGCTTATGGAGGACACCATGCTGGAGATAGAACTGCACATAAGGTATTGCAATACGGTTTTTATTGGCCTACTCTCTTCAAGGATGCCCGTAAGTTGTCTTGTCTTGTAATGAAGTCAAAGAATTGGTAATATTAGTAGACGTCAAGAAATGCCTATGAATTATTCACTTGTTATTGAACCATTTGACGTCTGGGGCTTTGATTATATGGGACAGTTTCCTTTCTCTAGTGGGTATACACATATTTTAGTCGCTGTTGATTACATTACTAAGTGGGTAGAAGCTATTCCAACTAGTAGTGCTGATCATAACACCTCTATTAAGATGCTTAAAGAAGTTATTTTTCCAAGGTTTGGAGTCCCTAGATACTTAATGACTGATGGTGGTTCACACTTTATTCATGGTGCTTTTTGTAAAATGCTTGCTAAGTATGATGTTAATCATAGAATTGCATCTCCATATCATCCACATTCTAGTGGTCAAGTAGAACTGAGTAACAGAGAGCTTAAATTAATTTTGCAAAAGACTGTTAATAGATCTAGAAAGAATTGGTCCAAGAAACTTGATGATGCATTATAGGCCTATAGAACTGCATATAAAAATCCTATGGCTATGTCTTCATACAAAATGGTTTATGGAAAAGCATGTCACTTACCTCTCGAACTAGAACATAAGGCATATTTGGCCATTAAAGAGCTCAACTATGACTTCAAACTTGCTGGTTAGAAGAGACTATTTGACATTAGCTCACTTGATGAATGGAGAACCTAGGCATATGAAAATGCCAAACTGTTTAAAGAAAAGGTTAAAAGATGGCATGACAAAAGGATACAAAAATGTGAGTTTAATGTAGGTGATTATGTATTGTTATACAACTCTTGTTTAAGATTTTTTGTAGGTAAACTCCTCTCTAAATGGGAAGGTCCTGATGTTATCGAGGAAGTCTATCATTTCGGTGCAATAAAAATCAACAACTTCGAAGGCAAAAATCCGAGGGTGGTGAATGGTCAAAGAATCAAACATTATATCCTAGGTAATCCTATAAATGTTGAAACTAATGTTATTGAAACCGTAACCCCGGAGGAGTATATAAGAGACACCTTCCAGAATGTTTCAGCCTCCGGAAAGGAAGAGGTATGTGGTACGGTAAGTAAACCGACTCCAAAACAGTTCTAATAGCAATTTTTCTCCGTTTTGGAATATTTAAGAAAATAGGAAAATAAGAAGCAGTCCGGAAAGGACACGAGGCGTCCACGAGGGTGGAGGGCACGCCTACCCCCTGGGCGCGCCCCCCTGCCTTGTGGGCACCTTGTGTGCCCTCCGGACTCCGTTTTCTTGCACGATACTTCTTTTGGTCGGTAAAAATTCATTATATAATCTCCCAAATATTTTGACCACCTTACCACGCAAATATCTCATGTCTTTTTTTCGAGCTATTTTTCTGACAAATCTAGATCGCCATGACGTCTTCAAGCGGCCCCAAGGACAAGTTTTTCGAGAGGGTCATCAACCCCTACCTCGCAGAGGTGCTGCAACACCCTCAAACCATTGAGTTGTGTGAGGGGGTGCTGCACATCCGCGATGTTGAGGGACCAAGGAGGACTGAAAGCGTGGAGACAAGACTCGAAGCAATGGAGCAACAAGTTTTCAAGTGCCAAGGGATGGTGGAATGCGGAATCGACGCCAACCACATGATGATCGCGGAGTTCACCAACAAGCACAAGTTGGATGCCAAAGACATCGCGGAGACCATCTTCAAGCTTCACGAGAAAATCAAGCACCTCCAAGCCCAGATCTATGACCTGCAAACCAAAACTATGAGTATGAATATAGATTCAAGAGGATGAGTTTGGCTGCAGATTCGAAGATCCCGGAGACTTGGTCATCCTTCTATGATGGTGAGCCTATGCCCTGGAAGACAGATGACAAGCCTACATCATCAACAACTCCATCATCACTACCACCAAAGGAGAATTGAGTATTGGGTATGGGCACTCCCCTTGGCAACTTCCAAGCTTGGGGGAGTGCCCTGATATTGTATCACCATCACACCTTTATCTTTACCATTTTTCTTAGATCGATCCTTTTGGTTATATCTTGATCTAGTAGAATAAAGTTTTAGTATGATTTAGGTTTGAGTTTTGCTTTATGATCCTTCTATGTAATCAAGTCCGTGAGCTATATATACTAAATATTAGTTTTGAGTCAAGGGCTTGGTTATGTTGTTATGGTCTTGAGGGAATAAGAGTAAGAATAAAAAGAAATAAAGAGATCATATGGATCTTATGGAGAGTAATGACTTCACATATAAAGAGTATGATGAGTAAAAGTTGTTGAGAGTTGACAAACATAGTTTTGGTCATCGTTGCAATTAATAGGAAGTAATAAAGAAAGAGAGATTTTCACATATAAATATACTATCTTGGACATCTTTTATGATTGTGAGCACTCACTAAAATATGACATGCTAAGAAGTTGATGTTGGACAAGGAAGACAACATAACGGATTATGCTTTCTTACATCCGAAATAAATTATATTTTCATGGATCATCCAACATGTTGAGCTTGCCTTTCCCCCTCATGCTAGCCAAATTCCTTGCACCAAGTAGAGATACTACTTGTGCTTGCAAATATCCTTAAACCTAGTTTTTCCATGAGAGTCCACCATATTTACCTATGGATTGAGTAAGATCCTTCAAGTAAGTTGTCATTGTTGCAAGCAATAAAAATTTCTCTCTAAATATGTATGATTTATTAGTATGGAGAAAATAAGATTTATACGATCTTGTGATGTGGAAGAAATAAAAGCGACAGACTCCACCATATCACAAGTGGCAATATAAAGTGACGTTATTTTACATTAAGATTTCGTGCATCCAACCATAAAAACACATGACAACCTCTACTTCCCTCTGTGAAGGGCCTATCTTTTATTCTTGTCTTATACTTCATACAATAGTCATGGTGATCTTCACCTTTCCTTTTTACATTTTATCCTTTGGCAAGCACTGTGTGTTGGAAAGATCCAGATATATATAGCTAATTGGATGTGAGTTTTCATGAACTATTATTGTTGACATTACCCTAGAGGTAAAAGGTTGGGAGGTAAAACTATATGCCCCTATCTTTCTCTGTGTCTGATTAAAACTTCATACCCATAAGTATTGTGTGAGTGTTAGCAATTGTGAAAGACTAAATGATAGTTGAGTATGTGGACTTGCTGAAAAGCTCTTATATTGACTCTTTTCGATGTTATGATAAATTGCAATTGTTTCAATGACTGAGATTATAGTTTGTTAGTTTTCAATGAAGTTTCTGATTCATATTTGAAATTGTGAATGAATTGTTACTTTGGCATAAGAAATCAAATCACTATATATATATATATATGTATATGTATATGTTGCTGTTATAAGAATGATCATGATGCCCTCATGTCTGTATTTTAATTTAACGACACCTCTATCTCTAAACATGTGGACATATTTTTCGATATCGGCTTCCGCTTGAGGACAAGCGAGGTCTAAGCTTGGGGGAGTTGATATGTCCATTTTGCATCATGCTTTTATATCAATATTTATTGCATTATGGGCTGTTATTACACATTATGCCATAATACTTATGCATATTCTCTCTTATTTTACAAGGTTTACATGAAGCGGGAGAATGCCGCCAGCTGGAATTCTGGGCTAAAAAAGGAGCAAATATTAGAGACCTATTCTGCACAACTCCAAAAGTCCTGAAACTCCACGGGAGTCAGTTCCAGAATATATAAAAAATATTGGGTGAAGAAAGTGCCAGAGGGGGGACCAACCACCATCCACGAGGGTGGGGGCGCGCTAGCAGGCCTCCGGTGCCCATCTTTGGCTATATGAAGTCTTTTGCCCTGAAAAAACCATAAGCAAGCTCTCAGGACGAAACTCCGCCGCCACGAGGCGGAACCTTGGCGGAACCAATCTAGGGCTCCGGCGGAGCCGTTCTACGAGGGAAACATCCCTCCGGGAGGGGGAAATCATCACCATCGTCATCACCATCGATCCTCTCATCAGGAGGGGGTCCATATTCATCAACATCTTCACCAGAAACATCTCATCTCAAACCCTAGTTCATCTCTTGTATCCAATCTTTGTCTCAAAACCTCAGATTGGTACCTGTGTGTTGCTAGTAGTACTGTTGATTACTCCTTGTAGTTGATGATAGTTGGTTTACTTGGTGGAAGATCATATGTTCAGATCCTTTATGCATATTAATACCCCTCTGATTATGAACATGAATATGCTTTGTGAGTAGTTACGTTTGTTCCTGAGGACATGGGAGAAGTCTTGCTACAAGTAGTCATGTGAATTTGGTATTCGTTCGATATTTTGATGAGATGTATGTTGTCTTTCCTCTAGTGGTGTCATGTGAATGTCGACTACATGACACTTCACCATTATTTGGGCCTAGAGGAAGGCATTGGGAAGTAATAAGTACATGATGGGTTGCTAGAGTGACAGAAGCTTAAACCCTAGTTTATCCATTGCTTCCGAAGGGGCTGATTTGGATCCACATGTTTCATGCTATAGTTAGGTTTACCTTAATACTTCTTTTGTAGTTGAGGATGCTTGTAAGAGGGTTAATCATAAGTGGGATGCTTGTCCAAGTAAGGGAAGTACCCAAGCACCGGTCCACCCACATATCAAATTATCAAAGTACCAAACGCGAATCATATGAGCGCGATGAAAACTAGCTTGACGATAATTCCCATGTGTCCTTGGGAGTGCTTTCCTTTATATAAGAGTTTTTCCAGGCTTTTCCTTTGCTACCAAACAGGATTGGGCCATCTTGCTGCACCTTATTTACTTTTATTACTTGTTACCCATTACAAATTACCTTATCACAAAACTATCTGTTACTGATAATTTCAGTGCTTGTAGAGAATACCTTATTGAAAACCGCTTGTCATTTCCTTCTGCTCCTTGTTGGGTTCGACACTCTTACTTATCGAAAGGACTGTGATAGATCCCCTATACTTGTGGGTCATTAGCGGCCGCATGCTACTCAGCTCCACGTTATACTGCATGTAAAATGGTTGTGGGTGGCCCTTAATTGGAGGAGGGGGGCAGTGATTTCAATGTAAGGTGTCGCTCCGTTAGTCGGGGCATGTGGGATGGGAAAGGAGGAGGATGGTGTGGGATGGGTGTGGATTACCTGACCATATCGATGAGGTCGCATAGCAAGAAGAAGGGTCGCCGGCGAGGAGGCGGCGCTACAAGAAGAAGGGTCGCCGGCGAGGAGGCTACGCTGCAAGAAGAAGGGTAGCCGGCAAGAAGGCGCTGCTGCAAGAAGAAGGGTCACCGGCGAGGAGGCTGAGCTGCCAGTAAGAAGTAATGAAGGTTTGAACTTGGAAAGCAAGGAGAAACAGTGGAAATGTGGCTTTTGGTATTAGGGAGGGGGTGGGGAAATAGATATTTCTGCGGTGGCAAAAAAAATTCGCTCAGTGCCGCGATAAACTGGCGTGCAAGTGTGGTTCAAGCGAGGGCGGTGGACTGTAGAAGATGAAGCTTCCTGCATAAGCCAGACAAGACAGTGCGCCAAGATATTTTATATCGCATCCCACACGATTCTTTCAAGTAAACTGTTTGTGGTATACCTAATAATTTATTATGTTTTGAAAGACAAAATGGTGTTATGGAGGGAAAGGTTGGTGTTTGAATTGCTAGAACATTTATGTACAGTGAACATGCAACTAGTACATGAGTGTCGTGTTTAAATTTGGAATTATTCCGGGTTCGTTTGGCATTTTTATGCATTAATTGAGTTTTTGGGCATTTAATGTGCATAATTCAAATTTCAACTACAAGCACATGCTCCAATGCACCAAAGTCTTCTAAAAAATCACATGTGTGTCTTTGGGTGAATTTATAGGTCTCATGCAAGAAATGGGAATAAAATTCAAACATCTGGGTGTCGTGGCTCGGCTGGAATGATTGAGAAACTTGGTTTTTTAATTCTTGTAAATCCAAAACACGGCTGAAAATCATGAAACTTGGCATGGTGTCATGACAGGGCACAAACATGCCGCAATAATTTTTTTGGCCGAATTGGGACAAGCTTTGGTGCAAGCTTCTTGCCAACCGGAGCTTCCCTCAAGAAGGCTCCTGGTTCCGAGAGGGAACGTGTCACCTCCGTGTGCAAAACGACATACGAACACTACCTTCTCCCGCCTAAATTTTTGTACACTGGCAGATTAGACCAAATAGACGTATCGTGCTAAATTTTGAAATTATTCCATGTTCGTTTGGCCTTTTTTATACATTAATTGAGTTTCTGGGTATTTAATGCGCATAATTCAAATTTGAACTACAAGCACATGCTCCAGTGCACCAAAGTTGTTTGAAAAATCACATGTGTGTCCATGGGTCAATTTCTAGGTCCCATGAAAGAGATGGGAGTGAAATTCAAATATCTGGGCGTCGTGGCTCGGCCAGAAAGATTGAGAAACTTGGTTTTTTAATTCCTGTAAATCCAAAACACGCCTGAAAATCATGAAACTTGCATGGTGTCATGACATGGCACCAACATGCTGCAGTAATTTCTTTGGCTGAATTGGGACAAGCTTTGGTGTAGGCTTATTGGAAACCATAGCTTCCCTCAAGAAGGCTCCTGGTTTCGAGAGGGAACGTGTCACCTCCGTGTGCGAAATGACATACGTACACTGCCTTCTCCCGTCTTAAATTTTTCACACAGGCAATTTAGACCAAATAGAAGTATCATGCTAAATTTTGGAATTATTTCGTGTTTGTTTGGCCTTTTTTATACATTAATTGAGTTTCTGCACATTTAATGTGTATAATTCAAATTTGAACTACAAGCATGTGCTCCTGTGCACCAAAGTTGTTTGAAAAATCACATGTGTGTCCTTGGGTGAATTTCTTGGTCCCATGCAAGAGAAGAGAGTGAAATTCAAACATCTGGGCGTCGTGCCTCGACTGGAAAGATTGAGAAACTTGGTTTTTTAATTCCTGTAACTCCAAAACACGCCTGAAAATCATGAAACTTGGCATGGTCTCATGATATGGCACCAACATGCTGCGGTAATTTTTTTGGCCAAATTGGGACAAGCTTTGGTGTAAGCTTCTTGCAAACAGGAGCTTCCCTCAAGAAGGCTTGTGGTTCCGAGAGGGAACAAGTCACCTCCGTATGCGAAATGACATACGTACACTGTCTTCTCCCGCCTTAATTTTTTACACTGCCAGATTAGACCAAATAGAAGTATCGTGCTAAATTTTGGAATTATTCCGGGTTCGTTTGGCCTTTTTATACAATAATTGAGTCTCCGGACATTTAATGTGCATAATTAAAATTTGAACTACAAGCACAGGCTCCAGTGCACCAAAGTTGTTTAAAAATAACATGTGTTTCCTTGGGTGAATTTCTAGGTCCCATGCAAGAGATGGGAGTGAAATTCAAACATCTGGGCGTCGTGGCTTGGCCGGAAAGATTGAGAAACTTGGTTTTTTTTAATTCCTGTAATTGCAAAACATGCCTGAAAATCATGAAACTTGGCATGGTCTCATGACATGGCACCAACATGCTGCGGTAATTTTTTTGGCCGAATTGGGACAAGCTTTGGTGTGAGCTTCTTGCAAACCGGAGCTTCCCTCAAGAAGGCTCGTGGTTCCGAGAGGGAACGTGTCACCTCCTTGTGCGAAACGACATACGTACACTGCCTTCTCCCGCCTTAATTTTCTTTACACAGACAAATTATACCAAATAGAAGTACCGTGCTAAATTTTGGAATTATTTCGGGTTCGTTTCACCTTTTTTATACATTAGTTGAGTTTCTGGGCATTTAATGTGCATAATTAAAATTTGAACTACAAGCACATGCTCTAGTGCACCAAAGTTGTTTGAAAAATCACATGTGTGTCCTTGGGTGTATTTCTAGGTCCCATGCAAGAGATTGGAGTGAAATTCAAACATCTGGGCGTCGTGGCTCGGCCGGAAAGATTGAGAAACTTTGTTTTTTAATTCCTGTAATTCCAAAACACGCCTGAAAATCATGAAACTTGGCATGCTGTCATGACATGGCACCAACATGCTGCGGTAAGTTTTTTGGCCGAATTGGGAGAAGCTTTGGTGTAAGCTTCTTGCAAACCGAAGCTTCCCTCAAGAAGGCTCGTGATTTCAAGAGGGAACGTGTCACCTCCGTGTGCGAAACGACATACGTACACTGCCTTCTCCCGCCTTAATTTTTTACACAGCCAGATTAGACCAAATAGAAGTACCGTGCTAAATTTTGGAATTATTCCGGGTTTGTTTGGCCTTTTTATACATTAATTGAGTTTCTGGGCATTTAATGTGCATAATTTAAATTTGAACTACAAGCAGATGCTCCAGTGCACGAAAGTTGTTTGAAAAATCACATGTGTGTCCTTGGGTGAATTTCTAGGTCCCATGCAAGAGATGAGAGTGAAATTCAAACATCTAGGCGTCGTGGCTCGGCCGAAAAGATTGAGAAACTTGGTTTTTTTAATTCCTGTAATTCCAAAACACGCTTGAAAATCATGAAACTTGGCATGGTCTCATGACATGGCACCAACATGCTGTGGTAATTTTTCTGTCCGATTTGCAGAGGCGCACACATTAACAATCAACAAAGTCATTTTGGAACAAGTGCTGTCACATTACAAATCGGAAACACAAGTATTATTGAAACCGTGGGCGTTCGACTTACCAATTACGTGCGGCCATGCATCCCCTTTTTTTATTGGCTAGGAGGTGCCATGTGGGGTAGCTATTTGAGTACGGGAGGCGTGCGATCAGACCCCTACGCGTGTTCATCGGGAGGAGAACCCTTTGACCGCTACCCTTCGCGCACCTCCCTCCCAACGTCTCCATTAATGGCGCTCGAGCACCTGTTCTATGGCATGGCTATATGTCTCACTGGACTGAGGTTTAAGAGAGAAAAATTAAAATCTGAAAAGAAAGTTTTGCACGGATCATGATGTTAGATCCGATGGACCTATATAGCATCGACTGTGACTTATAGCAACCATGATGAATATAAGGACGATGACATTGGATAATAATTGTCTTACATATTTATAAACATAATTAAAGAAAGCCAGATGCGGCAACGCCCCATATACACAAGGGCAAAAGAAGAAGGAAGACAACGATCTGGCTCGTTGATCTCTACTTTCTTGATGCGTTGCTGCAGGCCGCGGGAACTAGTCTCCGCGGTGGGCGGCGACGAGCTCTTTCTTGTCCTCAAGATGCTTGTTGAGAGCATCCACGGATTCCTCTGCCAGCCTTCTATGCTCGATGCGTAGCATGGCATTCTCATCCATAAGTTTCTCGACGATGATGCTGGTCCTCTTCAACAAGGCAGTGGTTTGCTCCTGCTGCTTTGCACTTCCGATGATCTTTGCCCTCAGCACGTCGCGCTCGGTCGTAGCTTCGCATTGCTCTCATTTATTTGCGGGATGACATCTGTAGACTGTTCGAACGAGGCTTCCAGGTCATCCTGCAATCTCGCCCACCTGGAGATCTGATCCATCTGCCTAAGGACGAGGGCACGCATGCGCCTGTAAGAGTCGTCACCTGCCTGTGAGATATTTTCCCAAGTCGCCACAGCGTGGGAGGACATCTCTGCTGCATTCACGGTGCGACGAGACATCTCTTCTGCTTCCGCGGCGCGGCTGGACCAGTCTGCTGCATGGACGGCGCAGCAGGTCCACCGTGCTCCTTCGGCGGCGCGGCGGGACCTCTCTGCTGCTACGGCCGTGCGGCAGGACATGTGGGCTGCTTTCGTGGTGAGGCGGGACATCTACGTGCTTCCGCTTCCATGCTCGCCTCTCCCTGGTGGCAATCTCTCGACCCAGAACTCACGCTGGCCATGGCGGACGCAAGGGGACGATGATGAATGACTTGTTTGTTTTTGACTTTTTGTGGATGAGGAGTTGTGGAGGAATGTGCAGTCATCTTGGAGTAGTAGTATTTATAACCGAGTAGTAATATGCTCCTAAGTGGGAAACCGTTTAGGTCTTGACCGGTGTGAACAGGTTTGCAATTTGGAATGTGATGGGGCGCATGCTCAAAATTTATTGATGGTTATAAGTGCGGCACTATTCCTGAAAGGCGTAAGGTGGGCACGTACGCCTTCTCGGTCGCGTACGTGGCGTTTGCACCATAGGGTGCACCGCAATAGGCAATGTCAGCACACGTCTTGTTCCAACAACCGTGCGCGCTCGTTATTACCATCATGCATGCTTCTTTTAATTAGGATGGGTGTGCCCGTCTAGCGCACACATGTTGATCTGCGTAACTATTTTAGTTTGTTGTGGCTAATCGCAAAGATCTCATCCATGTGAAGTGTATGCCATCAATCGCAGACACTTTGATCTGGCCTACCCATTTCTGTTCTGTTGCCTAATCGCAAATAGTTAATCCTTCTGAAGCGTATGCCCTCAATCACACAAACCTTGATCTGGCTGACTGTTTCTTTTGTGTTGCCTAATCACAAATAGTTCAACCGAGTGAACTGTATCCTGTATATCGCACACACCTTCATCTGGCTACCAGTTTCTTTTGAGTTGCCTAATCATAAACAGTTCATCCGAATGAACCGTATGCTCTATATCGCACATGCCTTCATCAGGCCGCCCATTTCTTTTGTTTCGCCTCATCGCAAACAGTTCATTGGACTAAACCGTATGCCCTGGATCACACATGCAACTAAAATATGAACCGTGTTAGATGCATCCTCCATTGCAAATGTTTTGCACCTTTTTTGATGGTTTTTTTACATCCCCATTTGTGATTAATGCATCGCACTTAGTTTCGTGAAAGGGTCTCTGATTGTAGTGTCACGTTAGCAGCATCCTGCAGCAGTGAGTTGCAGAAGTGTGGTGGTTCCTTTCATTCTTTTGTCGTTTCTACCCCATCATGAACTTGTTGATTTTATAGGGTTCTTGCCTGGTCATTCAGGGGGTCTGAGGCATTGGAGGGAGCCAACTACCAACCGACGGGAAAGATGGATGTGCTGCAGTTGGTCGGTTGCGACCATGAGGTGAGGATCCTATTCTTTATTTTGTCTTCTTCTTTTTTGTGATTGGTTGATTGGTTGCAGGATAAATTGGAATTTTGTCCCATATCACAATGTTTTGTCTGTTGGTGTAGAGCTTTTCTTATTTTATTATGGGTTTCTGATTGGGCAACACACCAAATGAAAGGTAATTTGATTTGTGAGTTATGAGTATCAAGGTCCTGTGAGATATCTATACTTAACAGGCCACACCTTCTTATGTGAAGAACCACCTTTTTAATCAGCCTACTAATCATTCTTTGACATCAAGAGGCAAGAGATCGCTATCTCCAGTGGATTGATGTGGGAGGTGGTAGTGCAAATAGCAGACTTAGGCAGGGATATATTGGAGGTGGCTCAACCATCGCCTGATAGGCTGGACAGGCGGCGGAGGTGGAGGTCGTGTGAGGCGGCTCTATCGCCGATCTGTTCGTTCGAGCCCTTGCCCCTTGGTTGCCTGCCATGCTAGCAAGCACGACCACTGCCACGTCTTCACTGGTGTTACCAGCAAGCAGCCGACCATGCCGCCGCCATGCCTCTAGCGCTCCCTGTCAGCCAACCCTACATGTCCACTCAGGTACAGCTCGCCACTCCTCTCCTATGTGGTATGGATCGAATGTTGGGATAAATAGTTGGACCGTAGATAATGTCCAGATTTATGAGCATTGATGTTTGTGCTTTCTTGTTCATGTTCTCGTGAGGAAGAAGGGAAAATGCTGGAGCCAATGGATTTTTAGTAGGACTATGTGATGTTTTAATGACAAAGCTAAAGGAAGCACATGCCACAAATTTCTCTCAGTCATAGTTTTATCTCTCAGACTTGTTCTTTGGATGGTGAGAATTCACAATTCCTAGGTTAATTAATTGTTTGTTCTGATAATTTGTCTCAATGCAATGAAGGAACCAAAATATGGGGACGACGTTCATTCTTGGCCGGTTATTAATTGTGCTTTCAAATAAGTTGGAGCAATAATATGAGGTGGAGGCTCAAGTTGCTAGCAGGAGCAATGAAAATGTAAATGTTCAACATATGAGTTTTCTGCACCTGTGTTTTTACGGGTGTCACCCTTCTTGTTACAGTAGGAGTTATAGCCTGATCTTTTTCATCTTTGTGCTTGTTTCCTGATTCCCCTTTTCTCATCCGTGATGTGATGCTCATAGGAAAAGGAAGAGTAAGAAGAAATCCATGAAATAAAGATGGTTGATCGGACGACGATGCTGCGACTGTTCCCTCCAACGTTAATACCCCGATGTCACCAAGTTCCTCTCACGACCCTCTTTTCTCCCCTTGGTTTGATTCGATTCGATTTGGATGTTGCGCTGTTGTTACTTATGGAGGTCTGATTTGCTTTCCTTTCTGATGTGGTTGGTTTCACCGCGTAGGTCGTCGTTGTCTTCAAAGCCTCGAGCTGGCTGCAACCAAGCACGATCTCTATCTCGTCCTTCACTGATACGTCCATTTCACATCATGCTTTTATATTGATATTTATTGCATTATGGGCTGTTATTACACGTTATATCACAATACTTATGCCGTTTCTCTTTTATTTTATAAGGTTTACATGAAGAGGGAGAATGCCGGCAGCTGGAAGTCTGGACTGGAAAAGGAGCAAATATTAGAGACCTATTCTGCGCAACTCCAAAAGTCCTGAAACTTAACGGAGCATGTTTTTGGAATATATAAAAATATTGGGCGAAGAAAATACCAGAGAGGGGCCACCAGCCGGCCACAAGGGTGGAGGGCGCCCCCCGTCCTTGTGGGCCCCTGGAAGGCCTCCGACGGTCATCTTCTTCTATATGGTGTGCTTTGACCTGGAAAAAATCAGAAGGAAGCTTTCGGGACGAAGTGCCGCCGTCTCGAGGCGGAACCTGGGCAGAACCAATCTAGGGCTCCAGCAGAGCTATTCTACCAGGGAAACATCCCTCCAGGAGGGGGAAACCGAAGCCATCGTCAGCACCAATGATCCTCTCAACAGGAGGGGGTCAATCTCCATCAACATCTTCACCAGCACCATCTCCTCTCAAACCCTAGTTCATCTCTTGTATTCGATCTTGGCCCCAAAACCTCATATTGGTACCTATGGGTTTCTAGTAGTGTTGATTACTCATTTTAGTTGATGCTAGTTGGGTTATCTGGTACAAGATTATATTTTCAGATTCTTAATGATAACCAATAGTCCTATAATCTTGATTATGAATATGTTCTGTGAGTAGTGATACGTCTCCAACGTATCTATAATTTTTGATTGCTCCATGCTATATTATCTACTGTTTTGGACATTATTGGGCTTTATTATCCACTTTTATATTATTTTTGGGACTAACCTATTAACCGGAGGCCCAGCCCAGAATTGCTGTTTTTTTGCCTATTTCAGTGTTTCGGAGAAACATAATATCAAACGGAGTCCAAACGGAATGAAACCTTCAGAAACATGATTTTCTCATCAGATAAGACCCAGGAGACTTGGACCCTCTGTCAAGAAAGCCATGAGGCGGTCACGAGGGTGGAGGGCACGCCCCCTGCCTCGTGGGCCCCTCGAAGCTCCACCGACATACTCCTTCCTCCTACCCGAGATCTGCCTCCATCAAGAGGGCCCGAACCTGGGTAAACATCGTGTCCCCTGCCTCCTGTTACCATCGCCTTAGACGCACAGTTCGGGACCCCCTACCCGAGATCTGCCGGTTTTGACACCGACACCTATATACATGATCATACCTAGATATTCTCATAACTATGCGCAATTCTGTCAATTTTTCAACAGTAATTTGTTCACCCACCGTAGAATACTTATGCTCTTCAGAGAAGCCACCAGTGAAACCTATGGCCCCCGGGTCTCTTTCTCATCATATCAATCTCCATCACTTTATTATTGCTTTGCTTTTACTTTGCCTTTTACTTTTTACTTTGCATCTCTATACCAAAAATATTATTTATCATCTCTATCAGATCTCACTTTCGTAAGTGACCATGAAGGGATTGACAACCCCTAAGCGCATTGGTTGCGTTGAGCTATTGTTTTTGTGTAGGTACGAGGGACTCGCGCGTAGCCTGCTACTGGATTGATACCTTGGTTCTCAAAAACTGAGGTAAATACTCACGCTACTTTGCTGCACCATCCTCTCCTCTTCGGGGAAATCCAACGTAGTGCTCAAGAGGTAGTAGAAGAATTTCTGGCACCGTTGCTGGGGAGGCTCACGCGAAGTCAAGTTAAAATTTTATCTCCCATCAACGAGCCATTTCTGGCGCCGTTGCCGGGGAGTCTACGCAAAAGTCAACATACCAAGTACCCATCACAATCCCTATCTCACTCATTACATTATTTGCCATTTGCCTCTCGTTTTCCTCTCCCCCACATCACCCTTGCCATTTTATTCGCCCTCTCTCTTTATCCTCCCTCTCTATTTGCCTCTTTTTGCCCGTTTGCTTTTTGTTTGCTCGTGTGTTGGATTGCTGGTTTGTCGCGATGGCTCAAGATAATACCAAATTGTGTGACTTCACCAATACCAACAATAATGATTTCCTTAGCACTCCGATTGCTCCTCTTACCGATGCTGAATCTTGTGAAATTAATGCTGCTTTGCTGAATCTTGTCATGAAAGATCCGTTTTCCGGCCTTCCTAGTGAAGATGCCGCTACCCATCTTAATAGCTTCGTTGATTTGTGTGACATGCAAAAGAACAAAGATGTCGATAATGATATTGTTAAATTGAAGCTATTTCCTTTTTCGCTTAGAGATTGTGCTAAAGCTTGGTTTTCATCTTTGCTTAAAAATAGTATTGATTCATGGAACAAGTGCAAAGATGCTTTTATCTCTAAGTATTTTCCTCCCGCTAAGATCATCTCTCTTAGAAATGATATTATGAATTTTAAGCAACTTGATCATGAACATGTTGCACAAGCTTGGGAGAGAATGAAATTAATGATACGTAATTTCCCTACTCATGGTTTGAATTTGTGGATGATTATACAAATTTTTTTATGCCAGATTGAATTTTGCTTCTAGAAATCTTTTAGATTCGGCCGCGGGAGGCACTTTTATGGAAATCACTTTAGGAGATGCTGCTAAACTCCTAGACAATATTATGGTTAATTATTCTCAATGACACACTGGAAGATCTACTAATAAAGAAGTGCATGCGCTAGAAGAAATTAATGTTTTGAGTGGAAAGATGGATGAACTTATGAAATTATTTGCTACTAAGAGTGTTTCATGTGATCCTAATGATACGCATTTATATACTTTGATTGAGAATAATAATGAATCTATGGATGTGAATTTTGTTGGTAGGAATAATTTGGTAAGAACGCGTATAGAGGGAATTTTAATCCTAGAACTTATCCTAGTAATCCTTCTAATAATTATGGAAATTCCTACAACAATTCTTATGGAAATTTTAATAAAATGCCCTCTGAATTTGAGAGTAGTGTTAAAGAGTTTATGAATTCACAAAAGAATTTTAATACTTTGCTTGAAGAGAAATTGCTTAAAGTTGATGATTTGGCTAGGAACGTTGACAAAATTTCTCTTGAGGTTGATTCTTTAAAGCTTAGATCTATTCCTCCTAAGCATGATATCGATGAGTCTCTCAAAGCCATGAGAATTTCCATTGATGAGTGCAAGGAAAGAACCACTAGGACGCATGCTATGAAAGATGCCTTTATTAAAGCATGTTCTTCCAATTCCTATGAAAATCAAGATGAAGATCTAAAAGTTATTGAAGTGTCTCCTATTAAATCTTTGTTTTGCAATATAAATCTTGATGAAACTGAATATGATCCACCCTTACCTAGAAGGCGTTCTAAGAATTCAGAATATTTAGATCTTGATGATGAAATTAATAAAAGTGGAATTAAAAGAAGTAAAACCCTAGATGATACTAAACCCACTATATTGGATTTCAAGGAATTTAATTATGAAAATTGCTCTTTAATTGATTGTATTTCCTTGTTGCAATCCGTGCTAAATTCTCCTCATGCTTATAGCCAAAATAAAGCCTTTACCGAACATATCGTTGATGCCTTGATGCAATCTTATGAAGAAAAACATGAGTTGAAAGTTCTATCCCTAGAAAACTTTATGATGAGTGGGAACCTACTATTAAAATTAAATTTAAAGATTATGAGTTTTATGCTTTGTGTGATTTGGGTGCTAGTGTCTCTACTATTCCCGAAACTTTGTGTGATTTGCTAGATTTCCGTGATTTTGATGATTGCTCTCTAAACTTGCATCTTGCGGATTCCACTATTAAGAAACCTATGGGAAGAATTAATGATGTTATTATTGTTGCAAATAGGAATTATGTGCCCGTATATTTTACCGTTCTTGATATAGATTGCAATCCTTCTTGCCCTATTATTCTCGGTAGACCTTTCCTTAGAACGATTGGTGCAATTATTGATATGAAGGAAGGGAATATTAGATTTAAATTTCCATTAAAAAGGGAATGGAACACCTCCATAGAAATAAAATAAAATTACCATATGAATCTATCATGAGAGCCACTTATGTATTGCCTACCAAAGATGGCAATACCTAGATCTATTCTTGCTTGTTATGCCGAGCTAGGGGCGTTAAACGATAGCGCTTGTTGGGAGGCAACCCAATTTTATTTTTATTCCTTGACTTTTCCTCCTGTTTTGTAATAAATAAATTATTTAGCCTCTGTTTTGGTTGTGTTTTTTGTGTTTAGTTAGCGTTTGTGCCAAGTAGAACCGTTGGGAAGACTTGGGGAAAGTCTTGTTGAACTTGCTGTAAAAAACAGAAACTTTAGCGCTCACAAGAACTTCTGTCATTTTTATTTGGAAAGTTATACTTAGTTAACTATTTTTGCAGATGATTAATAGATAAATTCCTCACGTCCAGCAATTTATTTTAGAATTTTTGGGGTTCCATATCTTGCGCTAGCTACAGATTACTACAGACTGTTCTGTTTTTGACAGATTCTGTTTTTGTGTGTTGTTTGCTTATTTTGATGAATCTATGGCTAGTAAAATAGTTTATGAACCATAGAGAAGTTGGAATACAGTAGGTATAATACCCATATAAATAAAGAATTAGTTCATTACAGTACCTTCAAGTGGTCTTTTTTTCTTTCGCTAATGGAGCTCACGAGATTTTCTACTTTAAGTTTTGTGTTGTGAAGTTTTCAAGTTTTGGGTAAAGATTTGATGGATTATGGAACAAGGAGTGGCAAGAGACTAAGCTTGGGGATGCCCATGGCATCCCCAAGATAATCTAAGGACACCTAAAAGCCAAAGCTTGGGGATGCCCCGGAAGGCATCCCCTCTTTAGTCTACTTCTATCGGTAACTTTACTTGGAGCTATATTTTTATTCACCACATGATATGTGTTTTGCTTGGAGCGTCTTTTATGATTTGAGTCTTTGCTTGTTAGTATACCACAATCATCCTTGCTGTACACACCTTTTGAGAGAGACATACATAATTTTGAATTTGTTAGAATACTCTATGTGCTTCACTTATATCTTTTGAGCTCTATAGTTTTACTCTAGTGCTTCACTTATATCTTTCGAGTTATATTATTTTGCTCTAGTGCTTCACTTATATCTTTTAGAGCACGGTGGTGGATTTATTTTATAGAAACTATTGATCTCTCATGCTTCACTTAGATTATTTTGAGAGTCTTAATAGCATGGTAATTTGCTTAAAATCGTAATATGCTTGGTATGCAAGATTAATAATAAAACTTTCCTATGAGTGTGTTGAATACTAAGAAAATTTTGATGCTTGATGATTGTTTTGAGATATGGATGTAATAATATCAAAGTCGTGCTAGTTGAGTAGTTGTGAAATTGGGAAATACTTGTGTTGAGGTTTGCAAGTCCCGTAGCATGCATGTATGGTAAACGTTATGCAACAAATTTGAAACATGAGGTGTTATTTGATTGTCTTCCTTATGAGTGGCGGTCGGGGATGAGCGATGGTCTTTTCCTACCAATCTATCCCCCTAGGAGCATGCATGTAGTGCCGAGGTTTTTTATGACTTGTAGATTTTTGCAATAAGTATGTGAGTTCTTTATGACTAATGTTGAGTCCATGGATTATACGCACTCTCACCCTTCCATCCTTGCTAGCCTCTTTGGTACCATGCATTGCCCTTTCTCACATTGAGAGTTGGCGCAAACTTCGCCGGTGCATCCAAACCCCGTGATATGATACGCTCTTTCACATATAAACCTCCTTATATCTTCCTCAAAACAGCCTCCATACCTACCTATTATGGCATTTTCATAGCCATTCCGAGATATATTTCCATGCAACTTTCCATCATTCCGTTCATCATGACACATTCATCATTGTCATATTTCTTAGCATGATCATGTAGTTTACATAGTATTTGTGGCAAAGCCACCGTTCATAATTCTTTCATACATGTCACTCTTGGTTCATTGCATATCCCGGTACACCGCCGGAGGCATTCATATAGAGTCATCTTTGTTCTAGTATCGAGTTGCAATCATTGAGTTGTAAATAAATAGAAGTGTGATGATCATCATTATTAGAGCATTTTCCCAAGTGAGAAAAAAAGAGAAGGCCCCCCAAAAAAGAGAAAGGCCATAAAAAAGAGAAGGCCCCCAAAAAAATGAGGGAAAAAGAGAGAAGGGACAATGTTACTATGCTTTTGCCACACTTGTGCTTCAAAGTAGCACCATGATCTTCATAGTAGAGAGTCTCTCATGTTATCACTTTCATATACTAGTGGGAATTTTTCATTATAGAACTTGGCTTGTATATTCCAACAATGGGCCTCCTCAAGTGCCCTAGGTCTTCGTGAGCAAGCAAGTTGGATGCACACCCACTAGTTTCTTTTGTTGAGATTTCATACATTTATAGCTCTAGTGCATCCGTTGCATGACAATCCCTACTCCTTGCATTAACATCAATCAGTGGGCATCTCCATAGCCCATTGATTAGCCTCGTTGATGTGAGACTTTCTCCTTTTTTGTCTTCTCCACATAACCCCCCTCATTATATTCTATTCCATCCATAGTGCTATGTACCTGGCTCGCGCTCATATATTGTGTGAAAGTTTATAGGTTTGAGATTACTAAAGTATGAAACAATTGCTTGGCTTGTCATCGGGGTTGTGCATGATGAGAGCATACTTGTGTGACGAAAATGAAACATGACTAAACTATATGATTTTGTAGGGATGAACTTTCTTTGGCCATGTTATTTTGAGAAGACATAATTGCTTAGTTAGTATGCTTAAAGTATTATCATTTTTATGTCAATATGAACTTTTGTCTTGAATCTTTCGGATCTGAATATTCATACCACAATTAAGAAGAATTACATTAAAATTATGCCAAGTAGCACTCCGCATCAAAAATTCTGTTTTTATCATTTACCTACTTGAGGACGAGCAGGAATTAAGCTTGGGGATGCTTGATACGTCTCCAACGTATCTATAATTTTTGATTGCTCCACGCTATATTATCTACTGTTTTGGACATTATTGGGCTTTATTATCCACTTTTATATTATTTTTGGGACTAACCTATTAACCGGAGGCCCAGCCCAGAATTGCTGTTTTTTGCCTATTTCAGTATATTGGAGAAACACAATATCAAACAGAGTCCAAACGGAATGGAACCTTCGGAAACGTGATTTTCTCATCAGATAAGACCCAGGAGACTTGGACCCTCCGTCAAGAAACCCATGAGGCGGTCACGAGGGTGGAGGGCGCGCCCCTTGCCTCGTGGGTGTTGGGGAACATAGTAATTTCAAAAATTTCCTACGCACACGCAAGATCATGGTGATGCATAGCAACGAGAGGGGAGAGTGTTGTCTACGTACCAACGCAGACCGACTGCGGAAGCGATCACACAACGTAGAGGAAGTAGTCGTACGTCTTCCCGATCTGACCGATCCAAGCACCGTTACTCCGGCACCTCCGAGTTCTTAGCACACGTTCAGCTCGATGACGATCCTCAGGCTCCGATCCAGCAAAGCATCGAGGAAGAGTTCCGTCAGCACGACGGCGTGGTGACGATCTTGATGTACTACTGACGCAGGGCTTCGCCTAAGCACTACAACGGTATGATCGAGGTGGAATTTGGTGGCAGGGGGCACCGCACACGGCTAAGGAACGATCTCAAGGATCAACTTGTGTGTCTTGGGGTGTCCCCTGCCCCCGTATATAAAGGATGGAGGGGGGGGGAGGCTGGCCGGCCAAAGGAGGGAGGCGCAGGAGGAGTCCTACTCCTACCGGGAGTAGGACTCCCCCCTCCAATCCTAGTCCAATTAGGATTCCCAAGTGGGAAGTGAAAGAGAGAGGTGGCCGGCCCCTCTCCTAGTCCTAATAGGACTAGGGAGAGGGGGGGAGGCGCAGCCCTATGTGGGCTGCCTTCTCACCTTTCCACTAAGGCCCATGTTGGCCCATTTGGCTCCCGGGGGGTTCCGGTAACCCTCCCGGTAATCCGATAAAATTCCGATTTCACCCGGAACACTTCCGATGTCCAAACATAGGCTTCCAATATATCAATCTTTACGTCTTGACCATTTCGAGACTCCTCGTCATGTCCCCGATCTCATCCGGGACTCCGAACTCCTTCGGTACATCAAAACTCATAAACTCATAATATAACTGTCATCGAAACCTTAAGCGTGCGGACCCTACGGTTCGAGAACAATGTAGACATGACCGAGACACGTCTCCGGTCAATAACCAATAGCGGGACCTGGATGCCCATATTGGCTCCTACATATTCTACGAAGATCTTTATCGGTCAGACCGCATAACAACATATGTTGTTCCCTTTGTCATCGGTATGTTACTTGCCCGAGATTCGATCGTCGGTATCCAATACCTAGTTCAATCTCGTTATCGGCAAGTCTCTTTACTCGTTCCGTAATACATCATCTCACAACTAACATATTAGTTGCAGTGCTTGCAAGGCTTATGTGATGAGCATTACCGAGAGGGCCCAGAGATACCTCTCCGACAATCGGAGTGACAAATCCTAATCTCGAAATACGCCAACCCAACATCTACCTTTGGAGCCACCTGTAGTACTCCTTTATAATCACCCAGTTACATTGTGACGTTTGGTAGTACCCAAAGTGTTCCTCCGGTAAACGGGAGTTGCATAATCTTATAGTCATAGGAACATGTATAAGTCATGAAGAAAGCAATAGCAACATACTAAACGATCGGGTGCTAAGCTAATATAATGGGTCATGTCAATCAGATCATTCAACTAATGATGTGACCTCGTTAATCAAATAACAACTCTTTGTTCATGGTTAGGAAACATAACCATCTTTGATTAACGAGCTAGTCTAGTAGAGGCATACTAGTGACACTCTGTTTGTCTATGTATTCACACATGTATTATGTTTCCGGTTAATACAATTCTAGCATGAATAATAAACCTTTATCATGATATAAGGAAATAAATAATAACTTTATTATTGCCTCTAGGGCATATTTCCTTCAGTCTCCCACTTGCACTAGAGTCAATAATCTAGTTCACATCGCCATGTGATTTAACAGCAATAGTTCACATCACCATGTGATTAACACCCCATAGTTCACATCATCATGTGACCAACACTCAAAGGGTTTACTAGAGTCAGCAATCTAGTTCACATATCTATGTGATTAACACCCAAAGAATACTAAGGTGTGATCATGTTTTGCTTGTGAGATAATTTTAGTCGACGGGTCTGTCACATTCAGATCCGTAAATATTTTGCAAGTTCTATGTCTACAATGCTCTACACGGAGCTACTCTAGCTAATTGCTCCCACTTTCAATATGTATCCAGATTGAGACTTTAGATTCATCTGGATCAGTGTCAAAAAACTTGCATCGACGTAACCCTTTACGACGAACCTTTTTGTCACGTCCATAAACGAGAAACATATCCTTATTTCACTAAGGATAATTCTGACCACTGTCCAGTGATCTACTCCTAGATCACTATTGTACTCCCTTGCCAAATCAATGCAGGGTATACAATAGATCTGGTATACAGCATGACATACTTTATATAACCTATGGCCAAGGCATAGGGAATGACTTTCATGCTCTTTCTATCTTCTGCCGTGGTCGGGCTTTGAGTCTTACTCAACTTCACACCTTGTAATACAGGTAAGAACTCTTTCTTTGACTGCTCCATTTTGAACTACTTCAAATTCTTGTCAAGGTATGTACTCATTGAAAAACTTATCAAGCGTCTTGATCTATCTCTATAGATCTTGATACTCAATATGTAAGCAGCTTCACCGAAGTCTTTCTTTGAAAAACTCCTTTCAAACACTCCTTTATGCTTTACAGAATAATTCTACATTATTTACGATCAACAATATGTCATTCACATATACTTATCAGAAATGCTGTAGTGCTCCCACTCACTTTCTTGTAAATACAGGCTTCGCCACAAGTCTGTATAAAACTATATGCTTTGATCAACTCATCAAAGCGTATATTCCAACTCCGAGATGCTTGCACCAGTCCACAGATGGATCGCTGGAGCTTGCACATTTTTGTTAGCACCTTTCGGATTGACAAAACCTTCTAGTTGCATCACATACAACTCTTCTTTAATAAATCCATTAAGGAATGCAGTTTTGTTTATCCATTTGCCAGATTTCATAAAATGCGGCAATTGCTAACATGATTCGGACAGACTTAAGCATAGATACGAGTGAGAAAAACTCATCGTAGTCAACACCTTGAACTTTGTCGAAAACCTTTTTCGACAATTCTAGCTTTGTAAATAGTAACACTACTATCAGCGTCCGTCTTCCTCTTGAAGATCCATTTATTTTCTATGGTTTGCCGATCATCGGGCAAATCCATCAAAGTCCATACTTTGTTCTCATACATGGATCATATCTCAGATTTCATGGCCTCAAACCATTTCGCGGAACCTAGGCTCATCATCGCTTCCTCATAGTTCGTAGGTTGATCATGATCTAGTAGCATGACTTCCAGAAAGGGATTACCGTACCACTCTGGCGCGGATCTTACTCTGTTTGATCTACGTGGTTCAGTAGTATCTTGTCCTAAAGTTTCATGATCATCATCATTAGCTTCCTCACTAATTGGTATAGGTGTCGCAGAAACAGTTTTCTGTGATGTACTATTTTCCAATAAGGGAGCAGGTACAGTTACCTCGTCAAGTTCTACTTTCCTCCCACTCACTTCTTTCGAGAGAAACTCCTTCTCTAGAAATGATCCATTATAAGCAACGAATGTCTTGCCTTAGGATCTGTGATAGAAGGTGTACCCAACAGTCTCCTTTGGGTATCCTATGAAGACATATTTCTCCGATTTGGGTTTGAGCTTATCAGGATGAAACCTTTTTCACATAAGCATCACAACCCCAAACTTTAAGAAACGACTACTTTGGTTTCTTGCTAAACCACAGTTCAGATTGTGTCGTCTCAACGGACTTAGATGGTGCCCCTTTTTAACGTGAATGCAGCTGTCTCTAATGCATAATCCCAAAACGATAGTGGTAGATCGGTAAGATACATCATAGATTGCACTATATCCAATAAAGTACGGTTATGACGTTCGGACACACCATTATGCTGTGGTGTTTCAGGTGGCGTGAGCAGTGAAACTATTTCACATTGTTTTAACTGAAGACCAAACTCGTAACTCAAATACTCTTTTCTACGATCAGATCATAGAAACTTTATTTTCTTGTTACGATGATTTTCCACTTCACTCTGAAATTCTTTGAACTGTTCAAATGTTTCAGACTTATGTTTCATCAAGTAGATATCCCCATATCTACTCAAACCATCTGTGAAGGTCAGAAAATAATGATACCTACTGCAAGCCTTAATATTCATCGGACCACATACATCAGTATGTATGATCTTCAACAAATCTGTTGCTTGCTTCTTTGTTCCGGAGAACGGCGTTTTAGTCATCTTGCCCAAAAGGCACGGTTCGCAAGCATCAAGTGATTCATAATCAAGTGATTCCAAAATCCCATCAGCATGGAGTTTCTTCATGCGCTTTACACCAATATGACCTAAACGGCAGTGCTACAAATAAGTTGCACTATCATTATTAACTTTGCATCTTTTGGTTTCAATATTATGATTATGTGTATCACCATGATCGAGATCCAACGAACTATTTTCATTGGGTGTGTAACCATATAAGGTTTTATTCATGTAAACAGAACAACAATTTATTCTCTTATTTTAATGAATAACCGTATTGCAATAAACATGATCAAATCATATTCATGCTCAACGAAAAAACCAAATAACACTTATTTAGGTTCAACACTAATCCCGAAAGTATAGGGAGTGTGCGATGATGATCATATCAATCTTGGAACCACTTCCAACACACATCGTCACTTCACCCTTAACTAGTCTCTGTTCATTCTGCAACTCCCGTTTTAAGTTACTACTCTTAGCAACTGAACTAGCATCAAATACTAAGGGGTTGCTATAAACACTAGTAAAGTACACATCAATAACATGTATATCAAATATACTTATGTTCACTTTGCCATCCTTCTTATCCGCCAATTACTTGGGGTAGTTCCGCTTCCAGTGACCAGTCCCTTTGCAGTAGAAGCACTTATTTTCAGGCTTAGGATCAGACTTGGGCTTCTTCACTTGAGCAGCAACTTGCTTGCCGTTCTTCTTGAAGTTCCCCTTCTTCCCCCTGCCCTTTTCTTGAAACTAGTGGTCTTGTCAACCATCAACACTTGATGTTTTTCTTGATTTCTACCTTCGTTGATTTCAGCATCACGAAGAGCTTGGGAGTTGTTTCCGTTATCCCTTGCATATTATAGTTCATCACGAAGTTCTGCTAACTTGGTGATGGTGACTAGAGAATTCTGTCAATCACTATCTTATCTGGAAGATTAACTCCCACTTGATTCAAGCGATTGTAGTACCCAGACAATCTGAGCACATGCTCACTAGTTGAGCGATTCTCCTCCATCTTTTAGCTATAGAACTTGTTGGAGACTTCATATCTCTCAACTCGGGTATTTGCTTGAAATATTTACTTCAACTCCTGGAACATCTCATTTGGTCCATGACGTTCAAAACGTCTTTGAAGTCCCGATTCTAAGCCATTAAGCATGGTGCACTAAACTATCAAGTAGTCATCATATTGAGCCAGCCAAACGTTCATAACGTCTGGCTCTGCTCCTGCAACAGGTCTGTCACCTAGCGGTGCATCAAGGACATAATTCTTCTGTGCAGCAATGAGGATAAACCTCAGATCACGGATCCAATCCGCATCATTGCTACTAACATCTTTCAACATAATTTTCTCTAGGAACATATCAAAATAAACACAGGGAAGCAACAACGCGAGCTATTGATCTATAACATAATTTGCAAAATACTACCAGGACTAAGTTCATGATAAATTTAAGTTCAATTAATCATATTACTTAAGAACTCCCACTTAGATAGACATCCCTCTAATCCTCTAAGTGATCACGTGATCCAAATCAACTAAACCATAACCGATCACGTGAGATGGAGTAGTTTTCAATGGTGAACATCATTATGTTGATCATATCTACTATATGATTCACGCTCGACCTTTCGGTCTCCGTGTTCCGAGGCCATATCTATATATGCTTGGCTCGTCAAGTATAACCTGAGTATTCCGCGTGTGCAACTGTTTTGCACCCGTTGTATTTGAACGTAGAGCCTATCACACCCGATCATCACGTGGTGTCTCAGCACGAAGAACTTTTGCAACGGTGCATACTCAGGGAGAACACTTCTTGATAATTTAGTGAGAGATCATCTTATAATGCTACCGTCAATCAAAGCAAGATAAGATGCATAAAAAGGTAAACATCACATGCAATAAATATAAGTGATATGATATGGCCATCATCATCTTGTGCTTTGTGATCTCCATCTCCGAAGCACCGTCATGATCACCATCGTCACCGGCGCGACACCTTTATCTCCATCGTAGCATCGTTGTCGTCTCGCCAATCTTATGCTTCCACGACTATCACTACCGCTTAGTAATAAAGTAAAGCATTACATCGCGATTGCATTGCATACAATAAAGCGACAACCATATGGCTCCTGCCAGTTGCCGATAACTCGGTTACAAAACATGATCATCTCATACAATAAAATCAGCATCATGCTTTGACCATATCACATCACAACATGCCCTGCAAAAACAAGTTAGACGTCCTCTACTTTGTTGTTGCAAGTTTTACGTGGCTGCTACGGGCTTAAGTAAGAACACATCTCACCTACGCATCAAAACCACAACGATAGTTTGTCAAATAGACTCCGTTTTAACCTTCTCAAGGACCGGGCGTAGCCACACTAGGTTCAACTAAAGTTGAAGAGACAGTTTTCCGCAAGCCATCTGTGTGCATAGCACGTCGAGGGAACCGGTCTCGCGTAAGAGTACGCGTAAGGTTGGTCCGGATCGTCTCGTCCAACAATACCGCCGAACCAAAGTATGACATGCTGGTAGGCAGTATGACTTGTATCGCCCACAACTCACTTGTGTTCTACTCATGCAAATAATTTTTGATTGCTCCACGCTATATTATCTACTGTTTTGGACATTATTGGGCTTTATTATCCACTTTTATATTATTTTTGGGACTAACCTATTAACCGGAGGCCCAGCCCAGAATTGCTGTTTTTTGCCTATTTCAGTATTTCAGAGAAACACACTATCAAACGGAGTCCAAACGGAATGGAACCTTCGGAAACGTGATTTTCTCATCAGATAAGACCCAGGAGACTTGGACCCTCCGTCAAGAAACCCATTTGGCGGTCACGAGGGTGGAGGGCGCGCCCCTTGCCTCGTGGGTGTTGGGGAACGTAGTAATTTCAAAAATTTCCTACGCACACGCAAGATCATGGTGATGCATAGCAACGAGAGGGGAGAGTGTTGTCTACGTACCAACGCAGACCGACTGCGGAAGCGATCACACAACGTAGAGGAAGTAGTCGTACGTCTGCCCGATCTGACCGATCCAAGCACCATTACTCCGGCACCTTCGAGTTCTTAGCACACGTTCAGCTCGATGACGATCGTCGGGCTCCGATCCAGCAAAGCGTCGAGGAAGAGTTCCGTCAGCACGACGGCGTGGTGACGATCTTGATGTACTACTGACGCAGGGCTTCGCCTAAGCACTACAACGGTATGATCGAGGTGGAATTTGGTGGCAGGGGGCACCGCACACGGCTAAGGAACGATCTCAAGGATAAACTTGTGTGTCTTGGGGTGTCCCCTGCCCCCATATATAAAGGATGGAGGGGGGAGGCTGGCCGGCCAAAGGAGGGAGGCGCAGGAGGAGTCCTACTCCTACCGGGAGTAGGACTCCCCCCTCCAATCCTAGTCCAACTAGGATTCCCAAGTGGGAAGTGAAAGAGAGAGGTGGCCGGCCCCTCTCCTAGTCCTAATAGGACTAGGGAGAGGGGGGGAGGCGCAGCCCTATGTGGGCTGCCTTCTCACCTTTCCACTAAGGCCCATGTTGGCCCATTTGGCTCCCGGGGGGTTCCGGTAACCCTCCCGGTAATCCGGTAAAATCCCGATTTCACCCGGAACACTTCCGATGTCCAAACATAGGCTTCCAATATATCAATATTTACGTCTCGACCATTTCGAGACTCCTCGTCATGTCCCTGATCTCATCCGGGACTCCGAACTCCTTCGGTACATCAAAACTCATAAACTCATAATATAACTGTCATCGAAACCTTAAGCGTGCGGACCCTACGGTTCGAGAACAATGTAGACATGACCGAGACACGTCTCCGGTCAATAACCAATAGCGGGACCTGGATGCCCATATTGGCTCCTACATATTCTACGAAGATCTTTATCGGTCAGACCGCATAACAACATACGTTGTTCCCTTTGTCATCGGTATGTTACTTGCCCGAGATTCGATCGTCGGTATCCAATACCTAGTTCAATCTCGTTACCGGCAAGTCTCTTTACTCGTTCCGTAATACATCATCTCACAACTAACATATTAGTTGCAGTGCTTGCAAGGCTTATGTGATGAGCATTACCGAGAGGGCCCAGAGATACCTCTCCGACAATCGGAGTGACAAATCCTAATCTCGAAATACGCCAACCCAACATCTACCTTTGGAGCCACCTGTAGTACTCCTTTATAATCACCCAGTTACGTTGTGACATTTGGTAGTACCCAAAGTGTTCCTCCGGTAAACGGGAGTTGCATAATCTTATAGTCATAGGAACATGTATAAGTCATGAAGAAAGCAATAGCAACATACTAAACGATCGGGTGCTAAGCTAATATAATGGGTCATGTCAATCAGATCATTCAACTAATGATGTGACCTAGTTAATCAAATAACAACTCTTTGTTCATGCTTAGGAAACATAACCATCTTTGATTAACGAGCTAGTCTAGTAGAGGCATACTAGTGACACTCTTTTTATCTATGTATTCACACATGTATTATGTTTCCGGTTAATACAATTCTAGCATGAATAATAAACCTTTATCATGATATAAGGAAATAAATAATAACTTTATTATTGCCTCTAGGGCATATTTCCTTCAGTGGGCCCCTCGAAGCTCCACCGACGTACTCCTTCCTCCTATATATACCTACGTACCCCCAAACGATCGGCGAAGGAGCCAAAAACCTAATTCCACCGCTGCAACTTTCTGTATCCACGAGATCCCATCTTGGGGCCTGTTTCGGAGCTCCACCGGAGGGGACATCGATCACGGAGGGCTTCTACATCATCATCCAAGCCCCTCCGATGAAGTGTGAGTAGTTTACTTCAGACCTACGGGTCCATAGTTACTATCTAGATGGCTTCTTCTCTCTTTTTGGATCTCAATACAATGTTCTCCCCCTCTCTTGTGGAGATCTATTCGATGTAATCTTCTTTTTGCAGTGTGTTTGTTGAGACCGATGAATCGTGGGTTTATGATCCAGTCTATCTATGAATAATATTTGAATCTTCTCTGAATTCTTTTATGTATGATTGGTTATCTTTCCAAGTCTCTTTGATTTATCAGTTTGGTTTGGCCTACTAGATTGGTTGTTCTTGCCATGGGAGAAGTGCTTAGCTTTGGGTTCGATCTTGCGGTGTCCTTTCCCAGTGAGAGAAGGGGCAGCAAGGCACGTATTGTATTGTTTCCATCGAGGATAACAAGATGGGGATTTTATCATATTGCATGAAACTATCCCTCTACATCATGTTATCTTGCTTAAGGTGTTACTCTGTTTTTAACTTAATACTCTAGATGCATGCTAGATAGCGGTCGATGAGTGGAGTAATAGTATTAGATGCAGGCAGGAGTCGGTCTACTTGTCTCGGACGTGATGCCTATATACATGATCATACCTAGATATTCTCATAACTATGCTCAATTCTGTCAATTGCTCAATAGTAATTTGTTCACCCACCGTAGAATACTTATGCTCTTGAGAGAAGCCACTAGTGAAACCTATGGCCCCCGGGTCTCTTTCTCATCATATCAATCTCCATCACTTTATTATTGCTTTGCCTTTACTTTGCCTTTTACTTTTTACTTTGCATCTCTATACCAAAAATACCAAAAATATTATTTATCATCTCTATCAGATCTCACTTTCGTAAGTGATCGTGAGGGATTGACAACCCCTAAGCGCGTTGGTTGCGTTGAGCTATTGTTTTTGTGTAGGTACGAGGGTCTCGCGAGTGGCCTCCTACTGGATTGATACCTTGGTTCTCAAAAACTGAGGGAAATACTTACGCTACTTTGCTGCATCATCCTCTCCTCTTCGGGGAAATCCAACGCAGTGCTTAAGAGGTAGCAAGTAGTTACGTTTGTTCCTGAGGACATGGGAGAAGTTTTGTTATAAGTAATCATGTGAATTTGGTATTCATTCGATATTTTGATGAGATGTATGTTGTCTCCGTTGGGGAGCAAAGTAATTTCAAAAAAATTCCTACACACATGCAAGATCCATCTAGGTGATGCATAGCAACGAGAGGGGAAGAGTGTTGTCCACTTACCCTCGTAGACCATAAGCGAAAGCGTTATGACAACACGATTGATGTAGTCGTACGTCTTCATGATCCGACCGATCCTAGCATCGATGGCGCGGCACCTCCGCGATCTGCACACATTCAGCTCGGTGACGTCCCGCGAACTCTAGATCCAGCTGAGTGTCGAGGGAGAGTTTCTTCAGGATGACGGCGTGATGACGGTGATGATGAAGCTACTGGCGCAGGGCTTCGCCTAAGCACTGCAACGATATGACCGAGGTGGAAATCTATGGAGGGGGGCAATGCACACGGCTAAGAGATCAACTTGTGTGTCTATGGGGTGCCCCTTCCCCCGTATATAAAGGAGTGGAGAAGGGGAGGGCCGACCCTCTCTATGGCGCGCCCTAGGGGGAGTCCTACTCCCACAGGGAGTTGGATCCCCCCTTTCCCTAGTTGGAGTAGGAGAGAAGGAAGGGGGAGAGATAAGGAAGGAAGGGGGGCCCCCACCCAATTCGGATTGGGTAAGGGGGGCGCGCCCTCCACCTTTCCCTTCCTCTCCTCTTTTTCCACTAAGGCCCAGTATGACCCATATACTCCCCGGGGGGTTTCGGTAACCTCCCAGCACTCCGGTAAATGCCCGAATTCATCCGGAACCATTCCGATGTCCAAACATAGGCTTCCAATATATTGATCTTTGTGATCGACCATTTTGAGACTCCTCGTCATGTCCATGATCATATCCGGGACTCCGAACTACCTTCGGTACATCAAAACACATAAACTCATAATACCGATCGTCACCGAACGTTAAGTGTGCGGATCCTACGGGTTCGAGAACTATGTAGACATGAACAAGACTCATCTCTGGTCAATAACCAATAGCGGAACCTGGATGTTCATATTGGTTCCTGCATATTCTACAAAGATCTTTATCGGTCAAACCGCATAACAACATACGTTGTTCCCTTTGTCATCGGTATGTTACTTGCCCGAGATTCAATTGTCGGTATCTAAATACCTAGTTGAATCTCATTACCGGCAAGTCTCTTTACTCGTTCCGTAATGCAACATCCCGTAACTAACTCATTAGTCACATTGCTTGCAAGGCTTATAGTGATGTGCATTACCGAGAGGGCCCAGAGATACCTCTCCGATACACGCAGTGACAAATCCTAATCTTGATCTATACCAACTCAACAAACACCATCGGAGACACCTATAGAGCATCTTTATAGTCACCCATTTATGTTGTGACGTTTGATAGCACACTAAGTGTTCCTCTGGTATTTGGGAGTTGCATAATCTCATAGTCATAGGAACATGTATAAGTTATGGAGAAAGCAATAGCAATAAACTAAACGATCATAGTGCTAAGCTAACAGATGGTTCATGTCAATCACATCATTCTCTAATGATGTGATCCTGTTTATCAAATGAAAACTCTTTGTCCATGGCTAGGAAACTTAAACATCTTTGATTAACGAGCTAGTCAAGTAGAGGCATACTAGTGACACTCAGTTTGTCTATGTATTCAGACATGTACTAAGTTTCCGGTTAATACAATTCTAGCATGAATAATAAACATTTATCATGATATAAGGAAATCTAAATAACAACTTTATTATTTCCTCTAGGGCTTATTTCCTTCAGTCTCCCACTTGCACCAGAGTCAATAATCTAGATTACATTGTGATGATTCTAACACCCATGGAGTCTTAGTGCTGATCATGTTTTGTTCGTGAGAGAGTCTTAGTCAACGGGTCTGCAACATTCAGATCTGTATGTATCTTGCGAATCTCTATGTCTCCCTCCTTGACTTGATCGCGGATGGAATTAAAGCGTCTCTTGATGTGCTTGGTTCTCTTGTGAAATCTGGATTCCTTTGCTTGGGCAATTGCACTAGTATTGTCACAAAAGATTTTCATTGGACCTGATGCACTAGGTATGACACCTAGATCGGATATGAACTCCTTCATCCAGACTCCTTCATTTGCTACTTCCGAAGAAGCTATGTACTCCTCTTCACACGTAGATCCCGCCACAACACTCTGCTTGGAACAGCACCAACTGACAGCTCCACCATTTAATAAAAATATGTATCCGGTTTGTGACTTAGAGTCATCCGGATCAGTGTCAAAGCTTGCATCAATGTAACCGTTTACGACGAGCTCTTTGTCACCTACATAAATGAGAAACATATCCTTAGTCCTTTTCAGGTATGTCAGGATGTTCTTGACCGCTGTCCAGTGATCCACTACTGGATTACTTTGGTACCTCCCTACTAAAGTAATAGCAAGGCACACATCAGATTTGGTACACAACATTGCATACATGATAGAACCTATGGTTGAAGCATAGGGAATGACTTTCATTTTCTCTCTATCTTCTACAGTGGCCGGGCATTGAGTCTGACTTAACTTCACACCTTGTAACACAGGCAAGAACTCTTTCTTTGCTTGATCCATTTTGAACTTCTTCAAAACTTTATCAAGGTATGTGCTTTGTGAAAGTCCAATTAAGCGTCTTGATCTATCTCTATAGATCTTGATGCCCATTATATAAGCAGCTTCACCAAGGTCTTTCGTTGAAAAATTCTTATTCAAGTATCCTTTTATGCTATTCAGAAATTTAGTATCATTTCCGATCAACAATATGCCATCTACATATAATATCAGAAATGCTACAGAGCTCACACTCACTTTCTTGTAAATACAAGCTTCTCCAAAAGTCTGTATAAAACCATATGCTTTGATCACACTATCAAAGCATATATTCCAACTCCGAGAGGCTTGCACCAGTCCATAAATGTAGCACCTTTTGGATCGACAAAACCTTCTGGTTGCATCATATACAACTCTTCTTTAAGATATCCATTCAGGAATGCAGTTTTGACATCCATTTGCCAAATTTCATAATCATAAAATGTGGCAATTGCTAACATGATTCGGACGGACTTAAGAATCGCTACGGGTGAGAAGGTCTCATCGTAGTCAACTCCTTGAACTTGTCGAAAACCGTTCGCAACAAGTCAAGCTTTGTAGACAGTAACATTACTGTCAGCATCAGTCTTCTTCTTGAACATCCATTTATTCTCTATGGCTTGTGATCATCCGGCAAGTCAACCAAATTCCACACTTTGTTCTCATACATGGATCCCATCTCAGATTTCATGGCGTCAAGCCATTTTGCGGAATCTGGGCTCACCATCGCTTCCTGATAGTTCATAGGTTCGTCATGGTCAAGTAACATGACCTCCAGAAAAGGATTACCATACCACTCTGGTGCGGATCTTACTCTGTTTGACCTATGAGGTTCGGTAGTAACTTGATCAAAAGTTTCATGATCATCATCATTAGCTTCGTCACTTACTGGTGTAGGAATAACTCGAACTGATTTCTGTGAAGAACTACTTTCCAATAAGGGAGTTGGTACAATTACCTCATCAAGTTCTACTTTCCTCTCACTCACTTCTTTCGAGAGAAACTCCTTCTCAAGAAAGGATCCATTCTTAGCAATGAATATCTTGCCTTCGGATCTATGATAGAAGGTGTACCCAACAGTCTCCTTTGGGTATCCTATGAAGACACATTTCTCCTATTTGGGTTCGAGATTATCAGGTTGAAGCTTTTTCACATAATCATCGCAGCCCCAAACTTTAAGAAACGACAACTTGGGTTTCTTGCCAAACCGCAGTTCATAAGGTGTCGTCTCAACGGATTTTGATGGTGCACTATTTAACATGAATGCAGCCGTGTCTAAATCATAACCCCAAAACGATAGCGGTAAATCAGTGAGAGACATCATAGATCGCACCATATCTAATAAAGTGCGGTTACGACGTTCGGGCACACCATTACGTTGTGGTGTTCCAGGTGGCGTGAGTTGCGAAACTATTCCGCATTGTTTCAAATAAAGACCAAACTCATAACTCAAATATTCACCTCCATGATCAGATCGTAGAAACTTAATTTTCTTGTTACGATGATTTTCCACTTCACTCTCAAATTCTTTGAACTTTTCAAATGTTTCCGACTTATGTTTCATCAAGTAGATATACCCATATCTGCTCAAATCATCTGTGAAGGTAAGAAAATAACGATATCCACCGCGAGCATCAACACTCATCGGACCACATACATCAGTATGTATTATTTCCAACAAGTCTGTTGCTCGCTCCATTATTCCGGAGAACGGAGTCTTAGTCATCTTGCCTATGAGGCATGGTTCGCAAGCATCAAGTGATTCCAAAAGTCCATCAGCATGGAGTTTCTTCATGCGCTTTACACCAACATGACCTCAATGATAGTGCCACAAATAAGTTGCACTATCATTATTAAACTTATATATTTTGGCTTCAATACTATGAACATGTGTATCACTACTATCTAGATTTAGTAAAAATAGACCATTCATCAAGGGTGCACGACCATAAAAGATATTATTCATATAAATAGAATAACCATTATTCTCTGATTTAAACGAATAACCGTCTCGCATCAAACAAGATCCAGATATAATGTTCATGCTCAATGCTGGAACCAAATAACAATTATTTAGGTCTAAAACTAACCCCGAAGGTAGATGTAGAGGTAGTGTGCCGACGGTGATCACATCGAGTTTGGAACCATTTCCCACACACATCGTCACCTCGTCCTTAGCCAATTTTCGCTTAATCCATAGACCCTGTTTCGAGTTGCAAATATTAGCAACGGAACCAGTATCAAATACCCAGGCGCTACTGGGAGCATTAGTAAGTTACACATCAATAACATGTATATCAAATATACCTTTCACTTTGCCATCCTTCTTCTCCGCCAAATACTTGGGGCAGTTCTGCTTCCAATGACCCGTCCCTTTGCAGTAGAAGCACACAGTCTTAGCCTTAGGTCCAAACTTGGGTTTCTTCACTTGAGCAGCAACTTGCTTGCCGTTCTTCTTGAAGTTCCCCTTCTTCCCTTTACCCTTTTTCTTGAAACTGGTGGTCTTGTTGACAATCAACACTTGATGCTCCTTCTTGATTTCTACCTCCGCAGCCTTTAGCATTGCGAAGAGCTTGGGAATCGTCTTATCCATCCATTGCATATTATAGTTCATCACGAAGCTCTTGTTGCTTGGTGGCAGTGATTGAAGAACTCTGTCAATGACACTATCATCTTGAAGATTAACTCCCAGCTAAGTCAAGTGGTTGTGGTACCCATACATTCTAAGTATATGTTCACTAACAGAACTATTCTCCTCCATTTTGCAGCTGTAGAACTTATTGGACACTTGATATCTCTCAATCCGGGCATTTGCTTGAAATATTAACTTCAACTCCTGTAACATCTCATATGCTCCATGACGTTCAAAACGTCGTTGAAGTCCCGGTTCTAAGCCGTAAAGCATGGCACACTGAACTACCGAGTAGTCATCAGCTTTGCTCTGCCAGGTGTTCACAACATCTGGCGTTGCTCCTGCAGCGGGTTTGTCACCTAGCGGTGCTTCCAGGACGTAATTTTTCTGTGCAGCAATGAGGATAATCCTCAAGTTACAGACCCAGCCCGTGTAGTTGCTACCATCATCTTTCAACTTAGCTTTCTCTAGGAACACATTAAAATTCAATGGAACAACAACACGGGCCATCTATCTACAACAACATAGACATGCAAAATACTATCAGGTACTAAGTTCATGATAAATTAAAGTTCAGTTAATGAAATTGCTTAAGAACTCCCACTTAGATAAACATTTCTCTAATCATCTAAGTGATCACGTGATCCATATCAACTAAACCATGTCCGATCATCACGTGAGATGGAGTAGTTTTCAATGGTGAACATCACTATGTTGATCATATCTACTATATGATTCACGCTCGACCTTTCGGTCTCAGTGTTGTGAGGCCATATCTGCATATGCTAGGCTCGTCAAGTTTAACCCGAGTATTCTGCATGTGCAAAACTGGCTTGCACTCGTTGTATGCGAACATAGAGCTTATCACACCCGGTCATCACGTGGTGTCTTGGCACGACGAACTGTAGCAATGGTGCATACTTAGGGAGAACACTTATACCTTGAAATTTAGTGAGAGATCATCTTATAATGCTACCGCTGAACTAAGCAAAATTAGATGCATAAAGGATAAACATCACATGCAATTAATATAAGTGATATGATATGGCCATCATCATCTTGTGCCTTTGATCTCCATCTCCAAAGCACCGTCATGATCACCATCGTCACTGGCTTGACACCTTGATTTACATCGAAGTATCGTTGTCGTCTCTCCAACTGTTGCTTCTACGACTATCGCTACCGCTTAGTGATAAAGTAAAGCAATTACATGGCGATTGCATTTTATACAATAAAGCGACAACCGTATGGTCCTGCCAGTTGCCGATAACTTTGTTACAAAACATGATCATCTCATACAAGAAAATTTAGCATCATGTCTTGACCATATCACATCACAACATGCCCTACAAAAACAAGTTAGAACTCCTCTACTTTGTTGTTGCAATTTTTACGTGGCTGCTATGGGCTGAGCAAGAACCGTTCTTACCTATGCATCAAAAACCAAAACGCGGTATAGTGATTGCTTTTTGATCTTCAGAAAGAACCCTGTTCATTGAATCTGATTCAAGTAAAGTTGGATAAACTGACACCCACTAGCCACCTGTGTGCGAAGCACGTCGGTAGAACTAGTCTCACGTAAGCGTACACGTAATGTCGGTCTGAGCCGCTTCATCCAACAATACCGCTGAATCAAGAATCAACTAGTGACGACAAAAAATATGTATATACCCGCGCCCACAACTCCTTTGTGTTCTACTTGTGCATATAAGATCTACGCATAGACCTGGCTCGGATGCCACTATTGGAAAATGCAATAATTTAAAAAAAATCCTACGCACATGCAAGATCCATCTAGGTGATGCATACCAACGAGAGGGGAAGAGTGTTGTCCACATAGCCTCGTAGACCGTAAGCGGAAGCGTTATGACAACCCGGTTGATGTAGTCGTACGTCTTCATGATCCGACAGATCCTAGCACCAAAGGTATGGCACCTCTGCGATCTGCACATGTTCAGCTCGATGACGTCCCATGAACTCTAGATCCAGCAGAGTGTAGAGGGAGAGTTTCGTCAGCACGACGGCGTGATGACGGTGATGATGAAGCTACCAGCGCAGGGCTTCGACTAAGCACTGCAATGATATGACCGAGGTGGAAATCTGTGGATGGGGGCACCGCACACGACTAAGAGATCAACTGGTGTGTCTATGGGGTGCCCCCTTCCCCTGTATATAAAGGAGTGGAGGAGGGGACGGTCGGCCCTCTCTATGGCGCGCCCTAGGGGGAGTCCTACTACCACCGGGAGTAGGATTCCCCGCTTTCCCTGGTAGGAGAAGGAGAGAAGGAAGGGGGAGAGAGAAGGAAGGAAGGGGGGCGTCCCTCACCCAATTTGGATTGGGCTAGGGGGGCATGCCCTCCACCTTTCCCTCCCTCTCCTCTTTTTCCACTAAGGCTCAATAAGGCCCATATACTCCCTAGGCGATTCCGGTAACCTCCCGTGTCGGGTGGTAGGTGCGACATATGCCAATAGGTGGCTTATCATTGTGGGAGCCAGTAAGACATCGCCGGTGCCTGGAAACGGGATGAGGCGAAGACATGCACGCCAGCGGATCTTACCCCGCTTCGGGGCTCTCCGTGGAGATAACACCCCTACTGCTGCTCTGCGGGGTCTCCGCATGATCACTAGATGGACAAGTAGCTACACAATGCTCCTTGAGCTGTTTTGGTGGAAGGAGGAAGAAGGGCACGGCTAGCCTGCTTCTTCTCCTTCTATGGTGTCTAAAACTAGCTAGGGGTCGAACCCTTTGCATGGGTGCACCGGGGGGTTTATATAGGCCTACCCCCAAGGGTACAATGGTAATCCGGCTGGGCGCGGGGCCCAGCCGTCCATGACTGCGCTCGCCGGCTTCTGTGCCGGCCGCTAGGGCCCGCCGACTGGTGGGTCCCGCCGGCTACCGGCTCCTTGGTTGACAAGTAGGCCCCACCGTCCAGGGCCTGGTCGGTGGCTGGTTACTGTTGCTCTATTCTGATGACGCGGGCTTGGTCGTGGTAGGCGTGGCTACAGTTCCGCTGCCCGGACGGGTCGGCCAAGCAACGCGTGGTAGGTGCTCTCCAGGTCCACCACTTCAAACCAGATTGCTTCCTGGCGGAAATGCTCCTTGTCCCCAAAGAGTACATCGATATTGATCTTGCCAATGGGGGCGCAGGACAGGCCGGGTATGATGCCATGAAACACTGTCCGAGTTGGCATGAGCTGCTTCGTCTTGACATTTATCTTCTCCAGGGTGTCACGGTACATGATGTTGATGCTGCTTCCGCCATCTATCAGCACGCGGGAGAAGCGGGCAGCGCGCCTGTCCGTCGCGAGGGTGGCCTCCAGGACCAACGCATAAGAGCCGGGAGACGGCATCGCCTCTGGGTGATCGGCCCGGCTCCAGCTAATGGGCTTTTCTGACCAATGCATGTGCCCGGCGGGGTTGGCAGCGTCCACACTGACTTCCTGGTGCTCTCGGCGTTTGCCGCGCCGGTCTTCGAGCTGGCTTGTAAAGACAATGTAGGTTGCTTGCTCGTCGGGGAACTCGTCGTGCATGGCTCCGACTGCGGGCCGAGCGGCCTGGGGCGGCGGAGCCGGAGGCAGCGGGCCGGCAGGCGGAGGCGGTGCGAGCCATTCGCCTTTGGAGATTCGGGTGAGCCAATGGCACTTCCGGGTTGTGTGGTTGGACGGCTTCGCGTCGCTATGGAATTTGCACGGGGCGTCAAGAGTTTGCTCGTAGGAGAAAGCCGGCTGCCAAGCCGGCCGGCCGCCCTTGGGCTTCTTGGGCGCGGGCCGCCCTTCAGGCGGCGTGTCTTCAACCGTGGCCACCTGCCGACTAGCGGGAGGCGGCGCAGGGCCCTTGCGCTTCTGGTCGTTCTGGTGTGGGCATCGGCCGGAATCCCCCGCCGGTGTCTTGGGCGCCGGGTTGAGTACTTTCCTGGACGCGTCTACCCGGAGCTCGGTCTTCATCGAAGAGTCGGCGGTGGCGTATTTGTCGGCTATGTTCAGAAGCTCGTCGAGGGTAGTCGGCTCGTCGCAGAGGAGCTTGTGCTTGAGGAGGGTACCTTCTCAGCACCCGGCAGTGAAGTATTCGATGGCTTGCACCTCGTGCACCCCTTTGCAAGAATTGCGGAGCTCGGCCCAACGCGTGAGGTAGTCGCGCGTGGACTCGGTTGGGCCCTGTACGCACAGGGAGAGCTGCCTGGGCTTGGGAGCCCGCTTGTAGGTGCTGGTGAAGTTGCGGACGAAAGCTTCGGTGAAATCTACCCAGCTGTTGATGCTGAGAGGCTTGAGGCTGTTGAGCCAGGTCCGCGCCGTGCCTTGCAGCATGAGGGGCACGTACTTCATGACAACGCGCCGGTTGCCGTTGGCTATGCTGATCGCCGTGGAGTAGTCGATCAACCAATCTTCCGGCTTCACGAAGCCGTTGTACTTGGGCGTGTCTCTTGGGAGCGAGAATCCTTTGGGGAAAGGCTCGTCGCGGATGCGGGGGCCGAAACAAGGCAGGCCGACATCGTCTTCTTCTTCCAGCGCCAGGGATCTCGCTAGGCGGTCGATCCGATGGCGGGCGTCGTTCTCGCCGACTCCTTCATGGCGACCTAGTTGGCCGCTGAGAGTCGGGTGCGCCACTGGCGCCAGGGTGGGATATCTCTCTCCACGAGGTCGAGGCGGCGGCGGGTTGCCCCGCCATTCCATGGCTCGGGGACGACCGTCTGCGTCTCACTCGATGGAGATTCGGGTCCGGCTTCGGCTGGCAGCCGGCTCTTTCTCGCGCCGCACGCGGGTGTTGCTCGTAGTCGGCGTCTGTGACGTTGCGCCGTGATCTCGGCGCGGGGGAGGGCTTCCCGCGCGGGCGTTGGCTTCGTGCCGCCGTGCGGCCGCGTCAATCAGCTGCTGTATGCGCCGGGTCATGTGGGGGAGTTCTTCGGCCTCCAAGCCGTCCAACTCGTCCATGGCCGCCTGGGCGGCACGCAAGTTATCGAGCGGAGTGGCATAAACCGGGTGGTCGATTCCCAGCGTGTCGGCAAGGACAGCGCCGCGTTGCCTGACAACGCCGGCCCGGCTTGGGCCGCCCGGGGCCGGCGTGCCGAAGGCGGCGCGGTCAGCTTCGCGCTGGTAGGCCTCATTGAGGCGTCTCACGGAAGCCAGCGTCCGGCCCTCCGCGAGGAGAGCGAGGCGGCGTGCCTCCAGTGCTTCGTCATCGGCGTCAGCCGGGAGGGGGACGGACAGGTCGTGCGCCGCCGCATGCGGGGCGTCGTGGGTGCTCTCGTCGGCCGGGCCGCCGTGGCTGATGACCATCACCTCAGTGGTGAAAGTATCGCGGCCGTCGGTCCGAGGAAGCGGGTCGTTGTAGATCGCGACGTTGGTGGGGAAGGTGTCGAAGGAGGCCGTGTCGGAGTCGACGGGCATCGGGTCGGTGGAGCCAACCGACTCCAGGTCCACAGCGGGCTCGCTGGAGACATGGAGCTGACCGAGGAGGTTGGCGAGGTAGTCGGTGCCCGCATCGGAGGCGAGCTCGTCGGAGATGCGGGTTTCGTCGAGGAAATCGGCGAGGCTGCTCGCCGCGCAGATGCTGGTGATGCCTTGCAGCGCGTCGTGGCAAGCGCCATCGGGCGTGCCGGGCTGGCTACGCTCACTGGGGAGGAAGAGGGTTCCCGTCCAGAACAGGTCTCCGGACGACGGTGCACCTGGCCCCACGATGGGCGCCAAATGTCGGGTGGTAGGTGCGACATATGCCAATGGGTGGCTTATCATTGTGGGAGCCAGTAAGACATCGCCGGTGCCTAGAAACGGGATGAGGCGAAGACATGCACGCCGGCGGATCTTACCCAGCTTCGGGGCTCTCCGTGGAGATAACACCCCTACTGCTGCTCTGCGGGGTCTCCGCATGATCACTAGATGGACAAGTAGCTACACAATGCTTCTTGAGCTGTTTTGGTGGAAGGAGGAAGAAGGGCACGCCTAGCCTGCTTCTTCTCCTTCTATGGTTTCTAAAACTAGCTAGGGGTCGAACCCTTTGCATGGGTGCACCAGGGGGTTTATATAGGCCTACCCCCCGGGGGTACAATGGTAATCCGGCTGGGCATGGGGCCCAGCCGTCTGTGACTGCGCTCGCCGGCTTCTGCGCCGGCCGCTGGGGCCCGCCGACTGGTGGGTCCCGCCGGCTCCTTGGTCGACAAGCAGGCCCCACCGTCCAGGGCCTGCTCGGTGGCTGGTTACTGTTGCTCTATTCTGATGACGTGGGCTTGGTCGTGGTAGGCGTGGCTACAGTTCTGCCACCTGGCGGGCGATTACTGTAGCCTCACCATGTCTTGTCCCCTTAATGGGGTGTCTCCTTCGAGGAGGATGGCAAGCCGGCTATGGGGAGCTGGCTCTCTCTTGGGCCGACTGGGAGGAGGTGTGGCCGCCTTCGGGTGTCTCTCTGCCCGAAGGGACCCACCGCCCGTGGGCCGCATTTATAATCCGTCGTGGATGGCGTCAGGGTCGTCGTGGTTACAGTGTCGCGCCGGGCGGGTCGTGGCCACCCGTACGACGCACTGTGCCGGACGTGCTCCGGGATTTGGGGGTGGCAGGCTTCACTGTAGCCACGCCCCGCTTCATCATCGCTAGGTGGATGCAAACTTTGAGGGTACGGCCTCGACCGCTTTATGGGAGCCGGCTTCTGGGAGTCGGCCTTCTCTCGGCAGGCTTCTCGAAGTCGGCCCTCCCATGGCTTTCTTCATGAGGGCAAAAGTCAGGCCGCCTTCCGAAGCCGGCCTGGATGATAGCCGGCAAGGGGAAGGCGGCCCCATGTCTTGGGTTCTTGAGAGCCGGGCGAGCTCGTAATTTTTTCAGGAGGGCCAGGGGAAGCCGGCTAGGCTACCCGTGGCTATTATCTCCGACATCCCGGTACTCCAGTAAATGCCCGAACTCATCCAGAACCATTCCGATGTCCAAACATAGGCTTCCAATATATCGATCTTTATGTCTCGACCATTCTGAGACTCCTCGTCATGTCCGTGATCATATCCGGGACTCCAAACTACCTTCGGTACATCAAAACACATAAACTCATAATACCGATCGTCACCGAACATTAAGTGTGCGGACCCTACGGGTTTGAGAACTATGTAGACATGACCGAGACTCATTTTTGGTCAGTTAATAACCAATAGCGGAACCTGGATGCTCATATTCGTTCCTACATATTCTCCGAAGATCTTTATCGGTCAAACCGCATAACAACATACATTGTTCCCTTTGTCATCGGTATGTTACTTGCCCGAGATTTGATCGTCCGTATCTCAATACCTAGTTCAATCTCGTTACCAGCAAGTCTCTTTACTCGTTCCGTAATGCAACATCCCGTAACTAACTCATTAGTCACATTGCTTGCAAGGCTTATAGTGATGTGCATTACCGAGAGGGTCCAGAGATACCTCTGCGATACACGGAGTGACAAATCCTAATCTTGATCTATGCCAACTCAACAAACACCATCGGAGACACCTGTAGAGCATCTTTATAGTTACCCAGTTACGTTGTGACGTTTGATAGCACACTAAGTGTTCCTTCAGTATTCGGGAGTTGCATAATCTCATAGTCATAGGAACATGTATGAGTTATGGAGAAAGCAATAGCAATAAACTAAATGATCATAGTGCTAAGCTAACGGATGGGTCAAGTCAATCACATCATTCTCTAATGATGTGGTCCCATTTATCAAATGACAACTCTTTGTCCATGGCTAGGAAACTTAACCATGTTTGATTAACGAGCTAGTCAAGTAGAGGCATACTAGTGACACTCAGTTTGTCTATGTATTCACACATGTACTAAGTTTCGGGTTAATACAATTCTAGCATGAATAATAAACATTTATCATGATATAGGGAAATATAAATAACAACTTTATTATTGCCTGTTGGGCATATTTCCTTCAGTCTCTCCTCTAGTGGTGTTATGTGAACGTCGACTACATGACACTTCACCTTTAGTTGGGCCTAGGGGAAGGCATTGGGAAGTAATAAGTAGATGATGGGTTGCTAGAGTGTTAGAAGCTTAAACCCTAGTTTATGCGTTGCTTCGTAAGGGGCTGATTTGGATCCATATGTTTCATGCTATGGTTAGGTTTACCTTAATTCGTCTTTTGTAGTTGCGGATGCTTGCGAGAGGGGTTAACCATAAGTGGTAGGCTTGTCCAATGAAGGGCAGCACACAAGCACCGGCCCACCCACATATCAAATTATCAAAGTAACGAACGCGAATCATATGAGCATGATGAAAACTAACTAGACAACAATTCCCATGTATCCTTGAGAGCGCTTTGCTTTATATAAGAGTTCGTCCGGGCTTGTCTTTTGCTACAAAAAGGATTGGGACACCTTGCTGCACCTTAATTACTTGATTTACTTGTTACCCATTACAATTTATTTTATCACAAAACTATCTGTTACCAATAATTTCAGTGCTTGTAGAGAATACGGTGTTCAAAACCGCTTGTCATTTACTTCTGCTCCTTGTTGGGTTCGACACTCTTACCTATCGAAAGGACCACGATAGATTCCCTATACTTGTGGGTCATCAAGACTCTTTTCTAGCACCATTGCCGGGGAGTGAAGCGCCTTTGTAAGTGTAATTTGGTAAGGAAACATATATATACTGTGCTGAAATTTACTGTCACTTGTTACTATGGAAAATAATCCTTTGAGGGGCGTCTTCATGGTATCTTCACCCCGACCGGAAGACCAAAGAGTTTCTCCTCAACCTACTGCACCTACTAAAAATATTTATTATGAAATTCCTTCGGGTATGATAGAGAAACTGCTTGCTAATCCTTATGCAGGATATGGAACATTACATCCTGACATGCACCTAATCCATGTGGATGAAGTTTGTGGATTATTTAAGCTTGCAGTTATGCCCGAGGATGTTGTCGAGAAGAAGGTATTCCCTTTATCTTTGAAGGGAAAGGCATTTACATGGTATAGGCTATGTGATGATATTGGATCATGGAACTACTACCGATTGAAATTGGAATTTCATGAGAAGTTTTATACTATGCATCTAGTTCATCATGATCGTGAAGGAGAAATTATCGCTCAAGGTTGGGGGAGGCTTAAGTCAATGTTATATTCATGCTCCAATCATGAGCTCTCAAGAGAAATTATTATTCAAAATTTTTATGCTCGGCTTTCTCATAATGATCGATCCGTGCTCGATACTTCTTGTACTGGTTCCTATAAGAAGAGGGATATTTAATTAAAATGGGATTTATTGGAAATAATTAAACGCAACTCTAAATATTGGGAACTCAACGAAGATAAAGAGTCATGTATAAACCTTTGTTGGGAAACGTAGCATGCAATTTCAAAAAAAATTCCTACGCTCACACAAGCTATCTAGGAGATGCATAGCAACGCGAAGGGAAGAGTGTGTCCACGTACCCTCATAGACTAAAAGCGGAAGCGTTAGCTTAACGCGGTTGATGTAGTCGACCGTCTTCTCAATTCAACCGATCAAGTACTGAACGTACGACACCTCCGAGTTCTGCACATGTTCAGTTCAATGATGTCCCTCAAACTCTTGATCCAGCAAAGTGTTGAGGGAGAGCTTCGTTAGCATGACGGCATGGTGACGGTGATGGTGAAGTGATCCGCGCAGGGCTTCGCCTAAGCCCTAGGACAATATGACCGGAGGAGTAAACTTTGGAGGGGGCGCCACACACAGCTTGTAACAATTGATGTGTGTTAGAGGCTCCTGAGGGAGTCCTAGACTAAGGGGTCCTCGGGCGTCCGGCCTGTTGGACATGGGCCATACTGTTGGGACATGAAGATACAAGACCGAGTCCGGATGGGACTCTCCTTGGCGTGGATGGCAAGTTTGATATTCGGATATGAAGATGCCTTTCTCTGTAACCGACTTTGTATAACCCTAGCCCCCTACGGTGTCTATATAAACCGGAGGGTTTAGTCCGTAGAGACAATCATAATCATATAGGCTAGACTTCTAGGGTTTTAGCCATTACGATCTCGAGGTAGATCAACTCTTGTAATACTCATATTCATCAAGATCAATCAAGCAGGAAGTAGGGTATTACCTCCATAGAGAGGGCCCGAACATGGGTAAACATCGTGTCCCCTGTCTCATGTTACCATCAACCTTAGACGCATAGTTTGGGACCCCTTACCCGGGATCCGCCAGTTTTGACACCGACATTGGTGCTTTCATTGAGAGTTCCGCTATACCGTCATCAGAAGGTTCGATGGCTCCATCCATCATCTACAACAACGCTGCCCAGGGGGATGTCTTTCTCCCTGGCCAGATCTTCTATTCGGCGGCTTCACACTGCGTGCCAACTCGCTTGGCCATCTAGAGGAGATCGACAGCTATGCCCCTGGCCGTCAGGTCAGGTTTGGAAGCTTGAACTACGTCGCTGATATCTGCAAAGACTTGATCTTCGACGGATTCGAGCCCATAGCAGCCGCTCCCTGCCACCGCGATGAACATGACCTAAATCTGTCATCAGATCATACCCAGGAGATCGCGCCTGTAAGCGCTCTGGCCCTAGATCCAGAGCAGCTTGCACCATCCGAAGACGGGAAGCTTAACCCCGCCACGGAAGCCGTAGACTCGGCGGCGTTGGAGCCGCACACAGACCCAACCTCGAGCGGGGTCTGCATCACTCGACCCCCGGATCCATCTCCGGCCACCGGTTCCGAACTATGTGCATCTGCGTCCGCCGAGCCTTACCCGACACCAATCATCGAATTCAGTTCCGCGGACATCTTCTGGCACTTGCCTTTAGGTGATGTGTTAAACTCATTAAAAACCCTCTCTTTAGCAGGGGACTCACAGCTGAATTTTATCCGGTTTGAGCCGGGGGCCGATGACGGGGAATTTCACTTCCCACCCACCTCCCACTTAATAGCCACTATTGAAGATCTAACCGACATGCTCGACTACGACTCCGGAGACATCGACGGTATGGACGACGATGCCGAAGAGGAGCAGGCCCAGGACCCGCCATTTACCGGGCGCTGGACAGCCACCTCCTCCTACGATGTATACATAGTGGACACACCCAAAGAAGTTAATGGTGATGACAAAGAAGACCTAGTGGAAGATAAACCTCCCGCGACATAGCCAAAGCGCCAACGATAGCGGCGCCGTTCTAAGTCACGCCGTGAGAAAGACATCAATACGGGCACATGAGAAAATAATACTCTAGACGATGCCGAAGACAATGAAGACCCCGTCGAGCCAACTTCCAGACAGGACGAACAAGAAGATGGGCGAGTCAGCCTTGATGAACAGGTCGTTGCTACCTCTTGAGCACTGGGTTGGTTTTCCCTTGAAGAGGAAAGGGTGATGCAGCAAAGTAGCGTAAGTATTTCCCTCAATTTTTGAGAACCAAGGTATCAATCCAGTAGGAGACTACACGCAAGTCCCTCATACCTGCACAAACAAACAAGAACCACACAACCAACACGATAAAGGGGTTGTCAATCCCTTCACGGTCACTTATGAAAGTCGGATCTGATAGAGATAATAAGGTAACTATTTTTGTTATTTTTGTTGTATAGATTGGAAAATAAAGATTGCAAAATAAATGGCGACAGAAATAGCTAGTTGACGGGAGAATAATATAATGGAGAATAGACCCAGGGGCCATAGGTTTCACTAGTGGCTTCTCTCAATATAGCATAAGTATTATGGTGGGTGAATGAATTACTGTCGAGCAATTGATAGAAAAGTGCATAAGTATGAGAATATCTAGGCATGATCATGTATATAGGCATCACGTCCACGACAAATAGACCGAAACGATTCTGCATCTACTACTATTACTTCACACATCGACCGCTATCCAACATGCATCTAGAGTATTTAGTTCATAAGAACAGAGTAACACATTAGGCAAGATGACATGATGTAGAGGGATAAACTCAAGTAATATGATATAAGGCCCATCTTTTTATCCTCGATGGCAACAATACAATACGTGCCTTGCTGCCCCTGCTGACACTGGTAAAGGACACTACAAGATTGAAACCAAAGCTAAGCACTTCTCCCATTGCAAGAAAGATCAATATAGTAGCCCAAACCAAACTGATAATTCGAAGAGACTTGCAAAGATAACCAATCATACATAAAAGAATTCAGAGAAGAACCAAATATTGTTCATAGATAAACTTGATCATAAACCCACAATTCATCAGATCTCGACAAACACACCGCAAAAAGAGTTACATCGAATAGATCTCCAAGAAGATCGAGGAGAACTTTGTATTGAGATCCAAAGAGAGAGAAGAAGCCATCTAGCTAATAACTATGGACCCGAAGGTCTGAAGTAAACTACTCACACATCATCATAGAGGCTATGGTGTTGATGTAGAAGCCCTCCGTGATTGATTGCCCCTCCGGCGGAGCTCCTGAAAAGGCCCCAAGATGGGATCGCTTGGGTACAGAAGGTTACGGCAGTGGAAATAGGGTTTCGTGGTGCTCCTGGATGTTTTCGGGGTATGTGGATATATATAGGAGGAAGAAGTAGGTCGATGGAGCTACGAGGGGCCCATCAGGGCGGGGGCGCGCCTAGGGGGGCAAGCGCGCCTCCCTGCCTCGTGGCCTCCTCGTTGATTTCTTGACATCCACTCCAAGTCCCTTGGATCATGTTTGTTCCAAAAATAACTCTCCCGAAGGTTTCATTCCGTTTGATATTCCTTTTCTGCGAAACACTAAAATAGGCAAAAAAACAGCAATTTGCACTGGGCGTTGGGTTAGTAGGATAGTCCCGAAAATAATATAAAAGTGTATAAATAAGCCCATTAACATCCAAAACAGATAATATAACATCATGGAACAATAAAAAATTATAGATACGTTGGAGACGTATCAAGCATCCCCAAGCTTAATTTCTGCTCGTCCTCAAGTAGGTAAATGATAAAAACAGAATTTTTGATGTGAAATGCTACCTAGCATAATTCTCAATGTAATTTTCTTGATTGTGGCATGAATGTTCAGATCTGAAAGATTCAAGACAAAAGTTTAATATTGACATAAACATAATAATATTTCAAGCATACTAACTAAGCAATCATGTCTTCTCAAAATAACATGGCCAAAGAAAGTTATCCCTACAAGATCATTGATACGTCTCCGTTGTATCTACTTTTCCAAACACGTTTGCCCTTGTTTTGGACTCTAACTTGCATGATTTGAATGGAACTAACCCGGACTGACGCTGTTTACAGCAGAATTGCCATGGTGTTATTTATGTGCAGAAACAAAAGTTCTCGGAATGACGTCAAACTCCATGGAGATTATTTTTGGAAATAATAAAAAATACTGGCAAAGAATCAAGGCTAGGGGACCCACACCCTAGCCACGAGGGTGGGGGCGTGCCTGCCCCCTGGGCGCGCCCCCTACCTTGTGGCCCCCCTGGAGCTCCACCGATGTCCATCTTGACTCCATATGTTCGTGTTCGAGGGGAAAAAATAAAGAAGAAGGATTCATCACGTTTTACGATACGGAGCCACCACCAAGCCCTAAACTCTCTCGGGAGGGCTGATCTCGAGTCCGTTCGGGGCTCCGAAGAGGGGAATTCGTCCCCATCGTCATCATCAACCTTCCTCCATCACCAATTTCATGATGGTCACCGCCGTGCGTGAGTAATTCCATCGTAGGCTTGCTAGGCGGTGATGGGTTGGATGAGATTTATCATGTAATCAAGTTAGTTTTGTTAGGGTTTGATCCCTAGTATCCATTATGTTCTGAGATTGATGTTGCTATGACTTTGCTATGCTTAATGCCTGTCACAAGGGCCCGAGTGCCATGATTTCAGATCTGAACCTATTATGTTTTCATCAATATATGAGTGTTCTTGATCCTATCTTGCAAGTCTATAGTCACCTACTATGTGTTATGATCCGGCAACCCCGAAGTGACAATAATCGGGACCACTCCCGGTGATGACCGTAGTTTGAGGAGTTCATGTATTCACTATGTGTTAATGCTATGGTCCGGTACTCTATTAAAAGGAGGCCTTAATATCCCTTAGTTTCCACTAGGACCCCGCTGACACGGGAGGGTAGGACAAAAAATGTCATGCAAGTTCTTTTCCATAAGCACGTATGGCTATATTCGGAATACATGCCTACATTACGTTGATGAATTGGAGCTAGTTCTGTGTCACCCTAGGTTATGACTATTACATGATGAACCACATCCGACATAATTCTCTATCACCGATCCATTGCCTACGAGCTTTCCATATATTGTTCTTCGCTTATGTACTTTTCCGTTGCTATTGTTACAATCACTACAAAACACCAAAAATATTACTTTTGCTATCGTTACCTTTTGCTACCGTTACCACTACTATCATATTACTTTGCTACTAAACACTTTGCTGCAGATATTAAGTTTCCAGGTGTGGTTGAATTGACAACTGAGCCGCTAATACTTGAGAATATTCTTTGGCTCCCCTTGTGTCGATTCAATAAATTTGGGTTGAATACTCTACCCTCAAAAACTGTTGCGATACCCTATACTTGTAGGATATCAAGACTATTTTCTAGCGCCATTGCCGGGGAGCGTAGCTCTATTCTTTGAGTCACTTGGGATTTATATCTTCTTATCATTATGAAGAACTTGAGAGATCCAAAAACCAAGATTTATCCCTCAACTACGAGGGGAGGTAAGGAACTGCCATCTAGCTCTGTACTTGATTCACCTTCTGTTTTGTGTAAGCTTGCGACCCCTAAACCTGCTTCTGTTATTAATTCTGATATGTCGCATATTATTGATGATGCCACTTTTGCCATGCATGATACTTATGATGAAACTACTTCTATGCTTGATACTACTATGCCACTTGGTGAATTTTTTGATGAACAACTTGCTAGGGCTAGAGAGAATGAAATTATTGAAACTGATAATATTGATGAAAGGAATGATGAAGGCGCTCCTAATAAATATGAATTGCCTATTGTGCCTGAGGGCTATGTTATGGATGAAGAAACTAATAGAGACTTTCTTGCTTGCAATTATAGAAGTGATCTTAAGAAATTATTAGCTAAGCTTAAACAAAAAACTCTGGATGCTAGAATGAAATATGATCCTACTTATGCTACGTCATCTATCTTTGTTACTGATAAGGACTATGAATTCTCTATTGATCCTATTATAATTACTTTAGTTGAATCTGATCCTTTTTATGGTTATGAATCTGAAACTGTTGTGGCACATCTTACTAAATTAAATGATATAGCCACCCTGTTCACTGATGATGAGAGAACTCGCTACTTTTATATCCTTTAAATATTTCCATTCTCATTAAGGGGTGATGCTAAGATATGGTTTAATTCTCTTGATCCTGATTGTGTGCGTAGTCCCTAGGATATGATTTATTACTTCTCTGCTAAATATTTCCCCGCTCATAAGAAACAAGCTGCCTTAAGGGATATATATAATTTTGTGCAAATTGAAGAAGAGAGTCTCCCACAAGCTTGGGGGAGGCTTCTCCAATTACTTAATGCTTTGCCTGATCATCCTCTTAAGGAAAATGAAATACTTGATATCTTTTATAATGGACTAACCGATGCTTCTAGAGATTACCTGGATAGTTGTGCTGGTTCTGTTTTCAGGAAAAGAACACCGGATGGAGCTGAAACATATGTTGACAAATGAAAATAATTGGACACTTCCTGAGCCAATTCCTGAGCCTATTCCTAAACCAACTCCGAAGAAAAGGGGTGTTCTATTTCTCAGTCCTGAAGATATGAAAGAGGCAAAGAAATCCATGAAATAAAAGGGTATTAAAGCTGAAGATGTTAAGAATTTACCTCCTATTGAAGAAATACATGGTCTTAATTTACCGCCTGTTGAAGAAATATATGGTTTTAATCCATCACCTATTGAAGAAACACATGGTCTTGATAACCCGGCACAGGTAGTAAAGGTAAATTCTCTCTATGGATATGATAAAGCTGAAATCCCTCCTACTAAGTTTGCTAGCCAATGTTTGGATGAGTTTGATAACTTTATGGTTAAGCAAGAAGATTTCAATGCTTATTTTGGTAGAGAATTGAAACAAAATGCTTACATGATTGAATAGTTGGGTGATTATATGTCTAGAGTTAAAGGTGAACTTAAACTCATTAGTAAACCTGCTTCTATGGTTACCACTCTAGTAGAACAAGTACTTAAAGCTCAAAATGATTTTCTCAATGAATTGAATAGTAAGGACAGTGACTATGCTGTTAGAGTGGCTACTAGAACTGGTAGAATGAATCAGGAACCTTTATATCCTGAAGGCCACCCTAAGAGAATTGAACAAGATTCTCAAAGAAATAATATAGATGCACCTAGTCCTTCTAAAAAGAAGAAAAAGAAAAATGATAGGACTTTGCATGCTTCTAGTGAACATATTGCTGAACCACCCGAGAATCCCAATGATATTTCTATTTCTGATGCTGAAAGACAATCTGGTAATGAACATGAAACTAGTGATAATGTTAATGATAATGTTCATGTTATTGCTCAACCTAGTTATGATAATGATGTAGAGATTGAACCTGCTGTTGATCTTGATAACCCACAATGAAAGAATCAATGTTATGATAAAAGAGACTTTGTTGCTAGGAAGCACGGTAAAGAAAGAGAACCATGGGTTCAGAAACCCATGCCTTTTCCTCCTAAGCCATCCAAGAAAAAGGATGATGAGGATTTTGAGCGCTTTGCTGAAATGATTAGACCTATCTTTTTGCGTATGCGATTGACTGATATTCTTAAAATGAATCCTTGTGCTAAGTACATGAAAGATATTTTTACTAATAAAAGAAAGATACCGGAAGCTGAAATTTCCACCATTCTTGCTAATTATACTTTTAAGGGTGAATACCTAAGAAACTAGGAGATCCAGGAGTAACAACTATACCATGCTCCATTAAAAGAAACTATGTTAAAACTGCTTTATGTGATCTTGGAGCCGGTGTTAGTGTTATGCCTCTCTCTTTATATCGTAGACTTGATTTGAATAAGTTGACACCTTTTGAAATATCTTTGCAAATGGCTGATAAATCAACTGCTATACATGTCGGTATTTGTGAGGATGTGCCTGTTGTAGTTGCAAACGTTACTATTTTAATGGACTTTGTTATTCTTGATATTCCCCAGGACGATAGTATGTCTATTATTCTTGGAAGACCCTTTTTGAATACTACAGGGGCTGTTATTGATTGCACCAAAGGCAATGTCACTTTTCAAGGTAATGGCAATGAGCATACAGTACACTTTCCGAGGAAACAACCTCAAGTTCATAGCATAAACTCTATTGGAAAATTTTCATCGATTATTTTTGGATGTTTTGAATTTCCTCTACCCACTGTCAGGAAGAAATATGATATTCTTATTGTTGGGGATGTGCATATCCCCGTTGAGGTAACCTAGTTTTATTCAAAAATTCTTATGTTCCATGTTATTTGGAATGAGTTTGTTAACAAGACCTGATCAACCTTGTTAGTGGATTCCTTTTGATGAGCATGGGATGGATGAATTTAGAGAACACAATTCTCTGTACCCTCTTTTTACTTTTTGTTATTTAGTTTAAATAAAGCAAAAATAGTAATTTCTGTCTGTTTTCGGAATTATCCATGCAAAAAAATACCCCAAAAATAAAAGTTCTCCAAATGCACTGAAATTTAAATATGATTTTTTCTGGAATATTTTAGAATATTTGGCACTGAGAACACAGCAGGGGGAGCAAGCACCTGGCCACGAGGTCCATGGCGCGCCCACCCCCTGGGCGCACCCCCTGCCTCATGGGCCCACTGTGGCTCCCCTCCACTTATTCCTGCACCCACGCACTTCTTCTTCCTCCCAAAAAATCACCATCTAGCTCAAGCACGAGTTCTAGCTCATTTTGCTGCGATTTTCGATCTCCTTGCTCAAAGCACCTCTCACAAAACTGCTTTGGGGGATTGTTCCTTGGTATGTGACTCCTCAAATGGTGCAATTAGTTTTTGTTCTAGTGCTTTATTCATTGCATATTTTTGCTCCTTACGTGACCCTATTCTTGAGCTTGCATATCAAATTTATATGGTTCGAAGTAGTTCTAATGCGTGATATAGGCTCTAGGCACTTGTAGGAGTAGTTGCTATCAATTTTGTTGAGCTTGGTTCACTTTTATTTGAAGTTACTAAAAATTTCAGAATTTTTCAGAAAATAATGAAGAGATTTCTGAGGGGCTCATCGAGCCGAAGCTCGAAGGATAAGAAAACTGAGGAGGATAAGAGACCCAAGTATAATCTCCCTCACATCGCGAGGTCCAGCCATGTGAAGGGCCTTGTGATGAATTCTTGAGAGCAGCCGGGATTTATGATGATTTCTATGAATTGGCTGAGAATGCAGGCCTCACCGCCTTCCTCCATGACCAACGCGAACAGTATCCCTTACTCACCAATATCTTTGTGCAAAACTTTTATTTCCATGCTAGGAGCTCACCACCAACGGTGGAGTTTTATTTATACGATGAGCATAAGGAGATGTTACTTCGTGATTTTTGTTGGGTTTGTTTGATCCCTTTCGAGGGCATCAGAGAGGAACCACATCGAGACGATGTGGATGGGTTTATTGATACCATCACTGTAGGGGAAATGAGGAAGGTTTCCGACGCACGAACTACTAGCATACACTTTCCTGTTCTACGTTACTTTGCTATATTTGCTAGTAGATGCTTAATTGGGCGCCGAAACTGTGGAAACCTGAGTGCTCCTGATATTGTGATTTTGTGCCATGCCTTATTTCGTGATGATACATTTAGCATGGGTGCTATTATTGCAAAGTGGTTAAATCTTAAACGTACTAAGGGCCCCGTCTTTGGAGGCATTTTGGCTCGCACCTATTAGGCATTATGAGAAGGAAGAAAAATTGTTGCCCACTGTTTATTTAGATTATAAGAGTATGGTAGCGCATGATTTTATTGTAAAGAATAGGGAAAGGGAGCTTAAATACAAATTGTTCTTTGATACACATCATCCTGAGACTATCACCTTGCCTGCTCCTTCCTTGTTTGATTTATCTATAGGCAAGTATCTCGTTCCGCTGGAGGCTATTCACGCCTACCGGAACCCTACAGCAACCACAGAGCCAGAGTCAGAACCACAATTTGATCCTCCACGGTAGTCTTCTTCTTCCCAGTACAACCCCAACTATTACTATGGATATCCGCCAGGCCGTGGCCATAGACCAACTTAGGCCAAAAGCCTAAGCTTGGGAGAGTACATATTTCTCACCGACTTTACATTCATGTTCACACACTCATTGCTAGTTGTCGGTGCTCATACTTTTTCATTGTAATATCCATGCTAGTTTATTTTCCTTTTTATGCTTTCTTCTTGTGTGTTTGATAAACCTTAAGAAAAACCAAAAAAATTAGTTGTAGCTTTTAGCTAGCTTTAATTTCTATGCTTGTAGTAGTAATTAAAAAGAAACCCCAAAAATATTTCCTATTCTTCTTTTGCTTGTTGGGAGCTTTCCTGTCTAAATAGTTTTATTTCTTTTCTTTTATTTGGGGGTCGATAGGAGAAGACCATAATTAAACTGTTAAATTGGCTCTTATATGCATTATTTTTTATTTAACCAAGAGTCCATATTGCCTTATCTTCTCCTGTTTATTGAATTCTTGCAGACTCCAGCTTAGTCCAATGCACGTGCACTGTTATTATTCACATCATTCGGTCGTGCAAGTGAAAGGCAATAATGACGATATATGATGGACTGATTGAGATGGGAGAAACTGGTATGAACTCGACCTCTCTTATTTTTGTAAATATGATTAGTTCATCATTCTTGATTCAGCCTATTATGAATAAACATGTTTGCAATGACAATTAGATATTATAGTTGCTTATGCCATGCTTAATTAGCTAGGAGCTGATAATGGTTTACCTTGCATGCCAACATGCTATTAAAATGGTTGTGATGTGGTATGATAGGGTGGTATCCTCTTTCGAACGATTCGAATGGCTTGACTTGGCACATGTTCACGCATGTAGTTGAAACAAAATCAACATAGCCTCTACGATATTTATGTTCATGGTGCATTATATCCTACTCATGCTTGAATTCGGTGTTGAGTAATTTTAATGCATGTTCATGACTGTTGTCGCTCTCTAGCTGGTCGCTTCCCAGTCTTTTTCTAGCCTTCATACCTACCTATATACGGTATCTACCTGCCGTTCCAAGTAAATTTGTATGTGCCAAACTCTAAACCTTCAAATAAACAATCTGTTTTGTATGCTCGAATAGCTCATGTATCAACTAGGGCTGTCTGTATCTTCCATGTTAGGCGGGTTATTCTCAAGAGGAGTGGACTCCGCTCCTCACTCACGAGAAAATGGATGGTCACCGGGATGCCCAGTCCCATGCTTTATGCAACTCAAATCAAAATAATTGCAAACAAAACTCCCCTGGGACTGTTGTTAGTTGGAGGCACTCATTGTTTCGAGCAAGCCATGGATTGATGCTTGTTGGTGGAGGGGAGTATAAACTTTACCATTCTGTTTGGGAACCGTCTATAATGTGTGTAGCATGGAAGATATCACCATCTCTTGGTTGTTATGTTGACAATGAAAGTATACCGCTCAAAATATTATTCACCTCTATTTCAAAATCGAGCTCTGGCACCTCTACAAATCCCTGCTTCCCTCTGCGAAGGGCCTATCTAGACATTTATGTTGAGTCATCATCCACTTATTAAAAAGCACCCGTTGGAGAGCACCGATGTCATTTGCATTCATTACTGTTAGTCTACATTGAGTATGACTTGATTGAATCTCTTTTACCATGAATTACAATGTCTAGTCAGTCCTTGATCTTTAAAGGTGCTCTGCATTTATGTTTTGCAGTCTCAGAAAGGGCTAGCGAGATACCATCTTGTTATATCATATTATGATTGTTTTGAGAAAGTGTTGTCATCCGAGATTTATTATTATTGCTCGTTAGTTGATTATGCCATTGATATGAGTAAACATGAGACCTAAGAGTTATTATGAATATGGTTAGTTCATAATCTTTGCTGAAAACTTGAATGCTGGCTTTGCATATTTACAACAACAAGAGCAAGCAGAGTTTGTAAAAGTTTTTCTTTGTCACTTTCAATTTATCAACTGAATTGCTTGAGGACAAGCAAATGTTTAAGCTTGGGGGAGTTGATACGTCTCCGTCGTATCTACTTTTCCAAACACTTTTGCCCTTGTTTTGGACTCTAACTTGCATGATTTGAATGGAACTAACCCGGACTGACGCTGTTTTCAGCAGAATTGCCATGGTGTTACTTATGTGCAGAAACAAAAGTTCTCGGAATGACCTGAAACTCCACGGAGATTATTTTTGGAAATAATGAAAAATACTGGCAAAGAATCATTGCCAGGGGGCCCACACCCTAGCCACGAGGGTGTGGGGCGTGCCTTCCCCCTGGGCGCGCCCCCTACCTCGTGGGCCCCTAGAGCTCCACCGAAGTCCATCTTGACTCCATATATTCGTGTTCGGGGAGAAAAAAAGAAAGAAGAAGGATTCATCGCATTTTACGATACAGAGCTGCCGCCAAGCCCTAAACTCTCTTGGGAGGGCTGATCTGGAGTCCGTTCGGGGCTCCGGAGAGGGGAATCCATCGCCATCGTCATCATCAACCTTCCTCCATGACCAATTTCATGATGCTCACCGCCATGCGTGAGTAATTCCATCGTAGGCTTGTTGGACGGTGATGGGTTGGATGAGATTTATCATGTAGTCGAGTTAGTTTTGTTAGGGTTTGATCCCTAGTATCCACTATGTTTTGAGATTGATGTTGCTATGACTTTGCTATGCTTAATGCTTGACTTTGCTATGCTTAATGCTTGTCACTAGGGCCCGAGTGCCATGATTTCAGATCTGAACCTATTATGTTTTCATCAATATATGAGTGTTCTTGATCCTATCTTGCAAGTCTATAGTCACCTACTATGTGTTATGATCCGGCAACCCCGAAGTGACAATAATCGGGACCACTCCCAGTGATGACCGTAGTTTGAGGAGTTCATGTATTCACTATGTGTTAATGCTTTGGTCCGGTACTCTATTAAAAGGAGGCCTTAATGTCCCTTAGTTTCCACTAGGACCCCGCTGCCACAGCAGGGTAGGACAAAAGATGTCATGCAAGTTATTTTCCATAAGCACGTATGACTATATTCAGAATACATGCCTACATTACATTGATGAATTGGAGCTAGTTTTGTGTCACGGTAGGTTATGACTGTTACATGATGAACCACATCCGACATAATTCTCTATCACTAATCCATTGCCTACGAGCTTTCCATATATTGTTCTTCGCTTATTTACTTTTCCGTTGCTATTGTTACAATCACTACAAAACACCAAAAATATTACTTTTGCTATTGTTACCTTTTGCTACTGTTACCACTACTATCATATTAGTTTGCTACTAAACACTTTGCTGCAGGTATTAAGTTTCCAGGTGTGGTTGAATTGACAACTCAGCTACGAATACTTGAGAATATTCTTTGGCTCCCCTTGTGTCGAATCAATAAATTTGGGTTGAATACTCTACCCTCGAAAACGGTTGCGATCCCCTATACTTGTGGGTTATCAATCATATAGTCTGGCTATGCTCTATCTTCACCGCACAAAATATTTAAATCATGCACAACCCCGATGACAAGCCAAGAAATTGTTTCATACTTTTGATGTTCTCAAACTTTTTAAATCTTCACGCAATACATGAGCGTGAGCCATGGACATAGCACTATATGTGGAATAGAATGGTGGTTGTGGAGAAGACTAAAAGGAGAAGTTAGTCTCACATCAACTAGGCGTATCAACGGGCTATGAAGATGCCCATCAATAGATATCAATGTGAGCGAGTAGGGATTGCCATGCAAGGGATGCACTAGACCTATAAGTGTATGAAATCTAAAAAAACTAAGTGGATGTGCATCCAACTCGCTTGCTCACGAAGACCCAGGGCATTTTGAGGAAGCCCATCATTGGAATATACAAGCCAAGTTCTATAATGTAAAATTCCCACTAGTATATGAAAGTGACAACATAGGAGACTCTCTATCATGAAGATCATGCTGCTACTTTGAAGCACCATTGTGGAAAAAGGATAGTAACACTGTCCCTTCTCTCTTTTTCTCTCATTTTTTATTTTTTTATTTGGGCCTTCTTCTTCTTCTTTTTATGGCCTCTTTTTTCTTTCCTTTTTTTTATTTTCGTTCAGAGTCTCATCCCGACTTGTGGGGGAATCATAGTCTCCATCATCCTTTCCTCACTAGGGACAATGCTTTAATAATGATGATCATCACACTTTTATTTACTTACAACTCAAAAATTACAACTCAATTCTTAGAACAAAATATGACTCTATGTGAATGCCTCCGGTGGTGTACCGGATGTGCGACTCCTGAGTGACATGTATGAAAGAATTATGAACAGTGGCTTTGCCACAAATACGATGTCAACTACATGATCATGCAAAGCAATACGACAATGATGAAGCGTGTCATAATAATCGGAACGGGGAAAGTTGCATGGCAATATATCTCGGAATGGCTATGGAAATGCCATAATAGGTAGGTATGGTGGCTTTTTTGAGGAAGGTATATGGTGGGTTTATGGTACCGGCGAAAGTTGCGCGGTACTACAGAGGCTAGCAATTGTGGAAGGGTGAGAGTGTGTATAATCCATGGACTCAACATTAGTCATAAATTACTCATATACTTATTGCAAAAATCTATTAGTTATCAAAACAAAGTACTATGCGCATGCTCCGAGGGGGATAGATTGGTAGGAAAAGACCATCACCCGTCCCCGATCGCCACTCATAAGGAAGAAAATCAATAAATAAATCATGCTCCAACTTCATCACATAACGGTTCACCATACGTGCATGCTACGGGAATCACAAACTTTAGAACAAGTATTTCTCAAATTCACAACTACTCAACTAGCATGATGCTAATATCACCATCTTCATATCTCAAAACAATCATCAAGTATCAAACTTCTCATAGTATTCAATGCACTTTTTATGATAGTTTTTATTATACCCATCTTGGATGCGTATCATATTAGGACTAATTTCATAACCAAAGCAAATTACCATGCTGTTCTAAAGCACTCTCAAAATAATATAAGTGAAGCATGAGAGATCAATAATTTCTATAACATAAAACCCCTACCGTGCTCTAAAAGATATAAGTGAAGCACTAGAGCAAAATTATCTAGCTCAAAAGATATAAGTGAAGCACATCGAGTATTCTAATAAATTCCAATTCACGTGTGTCTCTCCCAAAAGGTGTGTATAGCAAGGATGACTGTGGCAAACTAAAAAGCAAAGACTCAAATCATACAAGACACTCGAAGCAAAACACATATCATGTGGTGAATAAAAATATAGCCTCATGTAAAGTTACCAATAGAAGAAGACGAAAGAGGGGATACCTTCCGGGGCATCCCTAATGAGGGAGTCCTGGATTAGGGGGTCTCCGGACAGCTGGACTATATCCTTTGGCCGGACTATTGGACTATGAAGATACAAGATTGAAGACTTCGTCCCGCGTCTGGATGGGACTTTCCTTGGCGTGGAAGGCAAGCTTGGCAATATAGATTTGTAGATCTCCTCCCTTGTAACCGACTCTGTGTAACCCTAGCCCCCTCTGGTGTCTATATAAAACGGAGGGTTTAGTACGTAGGACAACAACAATCATACCATAGGCTAGCTTCTAGGGTTTAGCCTCTACGATCTCGTGGTAGATCAACTATTGTAATACTCATATCATCAATATCAATCAAGCAGGACCTAGGGTATTACCTCCATCAAGAGGGCCCGAACATGGTAAATATCGTGTCCCCTGCCTCCTGTTACCATCCGCCTTAGACGCACAGTTCGGGACCCCCTACCCGAGATCCGCCAGTTTTGACACCGACATTGGTGCTTTCATTGAGAGTTCCACTGTGCCGTCACCATAAGGCTCGATGGCCCCTTCGATCATCGGTAACGATGCGGTCCAGGGTGAGGTTTTCCTCCCCGGACAGATCTTCGTATTTGGCGGTTTCGCACTGCGGGCCAATTTGCTTGGCCATCTGGAGCAGATCGAGAGCTACGCCCCTGGCCATCAGTTCAGGTTCGGAAACTTAAACTACACTGCTGACATCCGCGGAGACTTGATCTTCGACGGATTCGAGCCCATGTCAGGTGCGCCGCACAATCATAATGAGTATGAGTAACTCTGCCGTCGGACAGTGTTCGGGAGATCGCATCTGCAACTACTCCGACCTTCAATCCGGAGCAAATTGCCCCATCCGACAATGGAGGGATAGACCCTGCCATGGAGGCCGCACTCTTAGTGGCGATGGAGCTGGATACTGACTTCACCCCTTATGAGAGCTGTGTTGCCGAACCACTGGATTCTTCTCCGGCCACAGACTCTGAGCCACCTGCATTCGTGCCTATCGAATCTGACTGGGCGCCGATCATGGAGTTCACCTCTGTAGATATCTTTCAGCACTCGCCTTTCGGCGATTTGGTAAATTCATTAAGATCTCTCTCCTTGTCAGGAGAACCTTGGCCGAACTATGTCCGGCTAGAATGGGATGCGGACGACGAAGAAATTCGCTGCCCACCCACCACCCACTTAGTAGCAACTTTCGACAATTTAGCCGACATGCTCGACTTCGAGTTTGAAGAAATCGACGGTATGAACGACGATGCAGGAGACGAATAGGAACCACCACCCACATGGCACTGGACTGCCACCTCATCATATGATATATACATGGTGGACACCCCCAAAGAAGTCAATGGAGATGAGACAGCGGAGGATGACCCCTCCAAGAAGCAACCCAAGCACCGACGTCAGCGGCGCCGCTCTAAGTCCCGCCACTTCAAAAGTAGTGATACCGGCACAAGAGACAATAACACTCCGGATAGTGCCGAAGACAACCACAATCCCCTCCAGCAAGATGTAGAGCGGGAGGGTGTACAAGCTAGCCCTCCAGAGCAGGCGGCAGATGGAAAATCAGAGGAGGACAATTACATGCCTCTCTCCGAAGACGAGGTGAGCCTCGATGGCGAAGAATTTATCGTGCCTGAGGATCCCGTCGAGCAGGAGCGCTTTGAGCACCGTCTTATGGACACAGCAAATAGCCTGAAGAAAAAGCAACAACAGCTTCAAGCTGATCAAGACTTGCTAGTAGACAGATGGACCGAAGTCCTTGCGGCCGAGGAATACGAACTCGAGCGCCCCTCCAAGAGATACCCAAAGCGCAGGTTGCTACCTCACCTCAAGGAGGAAGCATTGAAACCTCCATCACCAGTGTACAATGCGGCTGACCGGCCACCACGTGGCCGAGCCAGAGAGGCGTTTCAGCCTGAAGTTCAGCCTACACCCCGCCGCCACTCAATCAAAAATACCAAGGCCCAGGGCAACACACGGGACCTGCGAGACGTATTGGACAGCAGGGCAAAACATGCAAGGTCAATATACGGGTCATGGGGGTGCGTGCCAACGTGGGACGATGACTGTCGTGCCGGATACACTAAAAGTAAATCCGGCTGGGCTGAATACAGCAGACAAGACTCACGTGAACTGCGTCGTGATATAGCCCGGCTGTAGCGACCCGACCCAAAATGGATCGAAGTCTCTGTGCTTAAGTGTCATCCCTGGATCGGTATGCTGACACACACAGTACTCAAAGGAATTATAACAGAGTTCAATCACACTTTATTACATCGAGGTTCTCAAAAGAGTATTTATTACAATAATATGGCCAAAGGCCATCTAAAATAAAATAACTGCGGAAGCATCGAAGGTAAATGAGTCCATCCAACTCCACGGCAAACTGAGTGCAGAACAACGACCTATCGCACCTTTAATGTTCGTCGGAAAAGTCTGCAACATGAGACGTTGCAGCCGTGTAGGTCAGCACATGGAATATGCTGGCAATTTCACACCATAGAATAATAATAAGTGAAAAGATTATCTCTATATGCAAATTTAGCTGGTGGAGGCTCTAAGTTTAATTTTTTGCATAAAGCCAATTTTACCCTACAACAAAGGAATATTTTTTTTATTACTATTAAGTTAAAAATGCCATTACTGAGAAGGTTCCTCCAACTCAATCCCAAAAATTCCCAAGTTATTAGTAACCCAATAATTTCATTAAAAAGAGTGATGAGATCAACCAATAGTTCACTTCTAGATACTCAAGATGTCCGTAACCGGGGACACGGCTAATCATGATTAGCTTGTACACTCTGCAGAGGTTTGCGCACTTTTCCCCACAAGACTCGACCACCTCCATGATCGGAAGATCGAGACATAGCCTTTCAGAAGTGTTTCCCCTTAACCCTGGGTAGACCGGTACACCTACTTTCCCCTACATCAGCTAGTCTACCACGGAAAGAGGTCACACATCTTACTCAACTATGCCAGAGCCCATAATGGCTTGTGGCTGCACACGGAAGTTTCTAGGCATGAAATATCTTATGATCCCTTTGAGCCTGGGTGGCGGACCTAGGGTAATCACACGGGTACTCCAGGATTCCCCTTGGGCAAGCACTGGTTTCTCCAGGTGCCCAAACAATCCACCCAGATGTGTATTAAAGTTGCCACCTTAGGTTATCCCAAAATTATTATCTCTCGCAACTTGCATGAATCACACATACCAATGCCCGTCTACGAGCAGGGCTAAGCAATATATGATATAACGAATATTCCCGCGGTGATCAAAAGGTCATAGGTTCCTACCACATGAACTACATAGCATAACCACATGTTCCCAATCCTACTCATGCAATCTTTGAGGGTTAAACTAATGCATAGTAAAAACTGGGTATTAAAAATTATGATCAAGGTGTGAACTTGCCTTGCTGACGTTCGTTGAACTGTAAAGATTCGTAGTAGCAATCTTCGCACTCCGGATGATCTAGCGTAAGTAAGCAATAACATACATAAGCATACAAGCAAATATCCAAAAAGTAAACAAATGAAAGACTTCGAAAAACTCCAAAACAACTAAATAAAGTTTCTGTACAGAACGTAATTTATATAGCAGTAAAAAAATTGGTTTTGGTTTTAACAGAAAGTACACATTACGAGCTTCGATTTGCAAAAAGAATCACCTCAAACGGAATTACGAAACTCGAGATACGGCCTAACAAAGTTTGAATTCAGATCTGTTTGAATTCAAAAATTTAAAATTTTCAAAAATATTTTTCGTTTAGTTCTCTGGATAGAGGGGATTTTTATGAAACCGTAGGAAAAAGAATCAACTAATTAGGATCTATAGACTAAAAGATATACAAGAAACAAGAATTGGTATAGAATCTGAGATTGAAAAAAAAAATACTGGAAAAAGAGAAAAAATTAGCCTGGGTGTTCACCGGACTTGTCGCCGGAGATGAGGAAGAAGGCGGCTCCGGTGTGCTTCGGCGAAGGATGCGTGCGGGACGATGTAGAGGACGATGAGGTGAACCTCTTAAACAAGTTGTGGTGGTAGATTGCCTCCTGTACACACCGTGAAAGGTCGCCGGAATTCGCGAACTCCGGCGAGCAATTGGAGAGGTTAGAGAGAGGGAAAAAACTCCAGAAAGAGAGGGCTTCGGACGAGGGGTGAGAGGGGCTGCCAGGGGTGCTTTATATAGGGCTTGGGGAGGTCTGAATTCAAGCAGACAATGGAGTATAATGGTGGCTGTTTCTCTGCCTCGTAATGGCCATTACAGGCGACTCCAAGGCGCACTGAGGAGGGCAAAGGGTCGAGGGAGGCGAGGGGATTCCGTTCAGAGCGGTTTTGGAGCGAGGGAGAGGAGGGGAGGGGGTGGGGCGTTGGGTGGGAGTGCTGCGTACGTGCTCTCTGTGAACGAACGAGGTAAGGAAGAAGATGACCATGTTGGGTCGTTAGGAAGGATGGGCCTTCCATGGGCCTTGGCTGCACGTTTTTTTAATAACAGAAAAAACTGTGGCACCGAAAATACAAATAAAAGTTAGCCTAAAAATCCCAGAAAATTCACATAGTTATATGGTCTTATATTTGACCTAGTGAACTTTTATCTGGCCTAAAAATGCAAGTTTTCAAAAAAAAATTGCTATGCTAATAAAATAAATTGCAAATAAAACTCAACAAATATATTTTGGTTCCAAATTCAATATCCAATATTTTGTTTTCCGATTTTGAAGAAGTCATTTTATCTTCTCTCTTTATTTTATTTTTGATATAATGGAAATGAATTTTTTTGTGAAACCAAATTTGATTCAAACTCACAACTTTGAAAAAAAAAATAGAAATTGGGTTTTAGGGAAACTTCCAACTCTCTCTTTTGGTCCTTGAGTTGCTCAAAGTTCCTTGGATCAAAAATCAAATAAAACAAACGGAGGAAAAAAATGCATAAATCATGGATGCATATGAATGATCTATTTATAAACATCCAAATTGAAAATTGGGATGTTACAAACCTACCCCCTTAATATGAATCTTGCCCTCGAGATTCGGGTTGGCTAGTAAAAAGGTGTGGGTGGTCCTGTCGGAGATCTTCTGCTCGTTCCCAGGTGGCTTCTTCTTTGGTATGATGACTCCATTGAACCTTGCAGAACTTGATGACCTTGCTGCGGGTAACCCCTTGCAGTTTCGAGAATCTTGACGGGCTTCTCCTCATAGGTTAGATCATTATCCAACTATATGGCCTCCAGTGGCACTGTATCTCTCAAAGGAATATCGGCCATCTCCGCATGGCACTTCTTCAACTGGGAAACGTGAAACACATCATGAACTCCTGACAAGGCTTCTGGTAATTCCAACTTGTAGGCAACTTCACCCATGCGTTCTAAAACTCTGTACGGCCCCACAAATTGTGGTGCTAACTTTCCTTTGACTCCAAATTGTTTTACTCCTCGAAGTGGCGACACACGCAGATATGTTCTATCTCCGACTTCATAGGTTACCTCCTTGCGTTTAGTATCGGCATCACTCTTCTGTCTGGATTGGGCTACCTTGAGTCTGTCGCGGATCAGCTTGACTTTCTCCTCTGAATCTCTAATTAAATCTGGTCCGAATAATTTACGGTCTCCAACTTCATCCCACATCAATGGTGTTCTACACCTCCTTCCGTACAAAGCTTCGAAAGGGGCCATTTTTAAACTAGCTTGATAGCTGTTGTTATATGAGAACTCTGCGTAAGGCAAATTATCATCCCAACTAGATCCATAATCTAGTGCACAAGCTCTCAACATGTCCTCCAGAATCTGATTGACTCTCTCGGTCTGCCCATCCGTCTGTGGATGAAAAGCTGTACTGAACTCCAGCCTGGTACCCAAAGTTTCATGTAACTGATGCCAAAACTTTGAGGTAAATTGTGTTCCTCTATCTGATACAATGGTCCTCAGAACTCCATGCAGACATACGATCCTGGTCATGTATATCTTGGCTAACTTAGCACTTGTATATGTGGTTTTCACGGGGATGAAGTGAGCTACCTTAGTCAAGCGATCAACCACTACCCAAATAGAATCATAGCCTGACCGGGTCCTGCGTAATCCTGTAATGAAGTCCATGCCAAGCTTGTCCCACTTCCAATCTGGTATCGGCAAAGGCTGAAGTAATCCTGCTGGTTTCTGGTGCTCTGCCTTAACCCTCTGACATACGTCACATACTGCGACATACTCGGCAATATCCTTCTTCATACCTGTGCACCAGAAACTTTCCTTCAAGTCCAAATACATCTTGGTGTTGCCCGGGTGTATTGAATAAGGCGAATCATGAGCCTCCTGAAGAATCAATTTCCTGATCTCTGGGTTATTTGGCACGTAAATACGCTGCTCAAACCATAAGGTTCCATGTTCATCCTCACGAAACCCTTTTGCCTTTCCTTGGTTCATCCTTCCCTTTATCTCCGCAATACCTTTGTCTAACTTCTGGGCTTCTCGGATCTTTCCCAACAAAGTGGATTGAATATCCATTGCGGCAACAAAACCTCGTGGTACTATCTCCAATCGAAGATCTCTGAGATCGTCAATTAACTCCTGAGGTAATCCTCCTACTGTGAGGGTATTAACATAGCTCTTGCGGCTCAATGCATCTGCCACAACATAGGCCTTTCCTGGGTGATAGTGCAATTTCATGTCATAATCCTTTATGAGCTCCAACCATCTTCTTTGCCTGAGGTTCAACTCCTTCTGCGTGAAGATGTATTTCAAACTCTTATGATCCGTGTAAACATCACAACGATTTCCGATAAGAAAATGTCTCTAGGTCTTGAGTGCGTGCACTACGTCTGCTAACTCCAAATCATGTGTGGCAACATTCTACTCATGAGGTCGAAGCTGACGTGAGGCATATGAAACAACTCTTCCTTTTTGCATAAGAACACCTCCAAGTCCCTGACGGGAAGCGTCGCAATATACTTGGAAATCCTTGCGTATATTCGAAAGAATTAGCACTGGGGCTGTGACCAAACGTGTCTTCAGCTCCTGGAAACTAGCCTCACATTCCTCGGTCCAATTAAACTTGGTATCTTTATTCAATAACTCTGTCATGGGCTTCGCGATCTTGGAGAAATTCTCAATAAATCTCCGGTAATATCCTGCGAGTCCAAGAAAACTGCGAATCTCTCCGACTAAGGTGGGTGCCTTCCATTCGGTGATGGCTTCAACCTTTGAGGGGTCTACTGCTATCCCTTCTCCTGATATAACATGTCCGAGAAATCCAACTTCCTTCAACCAGAATTCGCACTTGCTGAACTTTGCGTATAACTGATGTTCCCTGAGCTTCTCAAGAACCAAGCGCAAATGTTCCTTTTGTTCTTCTTCATTCTTCGAGTAAATCAATATGTCATCAATGAATACCACAACAAACTTATCCAAGAACTCCATGAATACCTTATTCATCATGCTCATGAAATAGGCAGGGGCATTAGTCAAACCAAAAGACATGACCGTATACTCATAAAGCCCATATCTCGTGGTAAAGGCTGTCTTGGGTATATCATGTTCTCGAGTCTTCAGCTGGTGATATCCTGATCGAAGATCGATCTTGGAGAAAACTTTTGCTCCTTGTAGCTGGTCAAACAAATCATTGATCATTGGCAGAGGGTACTTGTTCTTGATCGTCACTTCGTTTAGTGCACGATAATCTACAACCATTCTCAAGGTTCCATCCTTCTTCTCAATTAGAAGCACCGGGGCTCCCCAAGATGATGAACTCGGTCGAATATAACCTTTCTCCAATAATTCCTTAATCTGCTTCTTAATTTCCTCTAGATCATTTGCGGGCATCTGGTACGGTCTCTTGGATATTGGTCCGGTGCCTGGTAACAATTCAATCAAAAACTCTATGTCCCGATCCGGTGGCATGCCGGGCAATTCCTCGGGGAATACATCGGGATAATCCTTCACAACCGGTACTTCCTCCTGAACAACTCCTGAAAGAGAATTCACTTGACTCCTCCTTGGCGTATGCCTCGACACATACTTGATCCGTTTCCCCTCTGGGGTGGTGAGAAGAATCGACTTACGGGCACAATCAATATTCCCTTCATACTTGGATAGCCAGTCCATACCTAGAATTACGTCCAATCCTTGTGATTCTAGGATGATGAGGTCTGTAGGGTAAATGTGTCTCCCTATGGTCAATGGCAACTGAAAACATCCCCGACTAGCCATATGCTCTGCTCCTGGGGAACTCACTAACATTGGTGTTTTAAGTGCTATGGTCGGCAACTTAAACTTATCCACAAACCCCCTTGATATGAATGAATGTGATGCACCAGTGTCAAAAAGAATAAGGGTTGTAAATGAATTAATCAAGAACTCACCAACAACGGCGTCAGGCTGGTCATAAACTTCCTCCACATTGACATTGTTCACCTGACCTCTAGTGAAAGGATTGGGCTTCTTTCCAGAGCTTCCATTTCCATTCCCGTTCTTCGCCTCGGGACACTCGGTGGCGTAGTGTCCGGTCTTCCCGCACTTGAAGCAGGTAATGTGGCTCAGATCCTTCTTTGCTGGTGTAGCGGGGTTGGGCTGATGCTGATTGTTGTTTCCTCCGTTCCCATTGCCATTCCTATGGCCATTATGGTTGTGTCCATTCCCTCCATGATGTGAATGTCCTCCATTGTTATGGTGAGTGTGTCCATTATACTTGCCAGATCCTGGTCCATTATTTCCTGAGTATGGGGTATAGCGGGGCTTCTGCTGAACTCCAGAGTTGTACTTTCCCTGTCCATACTTCCTCTTGCGATTCTCCACCTGCTGCTGCATGCCTTCCAGAATGAGAGCCTTGTCGACCAACTCTTGATAATTGTTAAAAGTAGCCACGGTCAACTGAAGTCCCAAATCATCGTTTAGTCCCTCCAGAAATTTCTCCTGCTTAGTGGCATCATCAGCCACGTCTCCGGGAGCATACCTGGATAACTTGCTGAATTCCTCCACATAATCACCAACAGAACGATTTCCTTGGCGTAAGTTGCGGAACTCACGCTTCTTCAGACTCATAGCTCCGGCTGAAACATGTGCGGTACGGAACGCCTGCTGGAACTGATCCCAAGTCACATTGGCTATGGGGAATGTGGTGGTGTAATTCACCCACCACGAGGCTGCTGGTCCATCCAGTTGATGTGCGGAAAAGCGCACCTTCTCAGCGTCAGTGCATCCTGCAGTTGTCAGCTCTCTTCCGATCTTGCGAAGCCAGTCATCTGCAACGATCGGCTCTGTGCTGCTAGAGAACACTGGTGGGTTCAACCTCAGGAATCGGGTAAGGTTGTCGACCGGGGGTGGTGGCGGTGGGTTGTTGTTGTTGTTGTTGTTCTGGTTCTGATTCTGGATGAGTAGCTGCATGAGGGCATTCTGGTTCTGGATCAACTGGGTAAGTTCCGGTGGGAATTCCGGGTCACGTCTTGGAGGCATCTGGTTTAGAGTGGATGAGAAATTAGAATAGAATAAGGGCCTAATGAGAGAAATCACTACCCATATGCTTATGATAGCAAGAAAACTTCAAATCAAGCAATTCACACATATCACACCACACAAGCAAAACCTACAGGTAAGGTCATATCCACAAGAGATATGATCTCTTCATACTACCGCGATCATTCGTTGGACTCAACTTGGTAGTGGTGGTCTGAACTAAATCTTCTCAAATCGAAGTGAACTCTAGCTTCTTCTTCTTCTTCGTCAATGATGTCTTCATAGCTCCTGGTCTCATCGGGCGGAGCAACTTGGTGATGGGGCTCAACAACTATTTTATTGAAGTAGAGAAGAGATAGAAATGAATAGAGAAGAGTATAGACCAACGAATATTTAAGGAAGTCATAAAATAGAGTTTTCCTCCTACGGCTTTCCATTTCCTAGTGTTCGCGTCCTACAGTCAGCGTCTGCTCTGATACCATCTTGTAGCGACCCGACCCAAAATGGATCGAAGTCTCTGTGCTTAAGTGTCATCCCTGGATCGGTATGCTGACACACACACAGTACTCAAAGGAATTATAACAGAGTTCAATCACACTTTATTACATTGAGGTTCTCAAAAGAGTATTTATTAAAATAATATGGCCAAAGGCCATCTAAAATAAAATAACTGCGGAAGCATCGAAGGTAAATGAGTCCATCCAACTCCACGGCAAACTGAGTGCAGAACAACGACCTATCGCACCTTTAATCTTCGTCGGAAAAGTCTGCAACATGAGACGTTGCAGCCGTGTAGGTCAGCACATGGAATATGCTGGCAATTTCACACCATAGAATAATAATAAGTGAAAAGATTATCTCTATATGCAAATTTAGCTGGTGGAGGCTCTAAGTTTAATTTTTTGCATAAAGCCAATTTTACCCTACAACAAAGGAATATTTTTTTATTACTATTAAGTTAAAAATGCCATTACTGAGAAGGTTCCTCCAACTCAATCCCAAAAATTCCCAAGTTATTAGTAACCCAATAATTTCATTAAAAAGAGTGATGAGATCAACCAATAGTTCACTTCTAGATACTCAAGATGTCCGTAACCGGGGACACGGCTAATCATGATTAGCTTGTACACTCTGCAGAGGTTTGCGCACTTTTCCCCACAAGACTCGACCACCTCCATGATCGAAAGATCGAGACATAGCCTTTCAGAAGTGTTTCCCCTTAACCCTGGGTAGACCGGTACACCTACTTTCCCCTACATCAGCTAGTCTACCATGGAAAGAGGTCACACAACTTACTCAACTATGCCAGAGCCCATAATGGCTTGTGGCTGCACACGGAAGTTTCTAGGCATGAAATATCTTATGATCCCTTTGAGCCTGGGTGGCGGACCTAGGGTAATCACACGGGTACTCCGGGATTCCCCTTGGGCAAGCACTGGTTTCTCCAGGTGCCCCAAACAATCCACCCAGATGTGTATTACAGTTGCCACCTTAGGTTATCCCAAAATTATTATCTCTCGCAACTTGCATGAATCACACATACCAATCCCCGTCTACGAGCAGGGCTAAGCAATATATGATATAACGAATATTCCCGTAGTGATCAAAATGTCATAGGTTCCTACCACATGAACTACATAGCATAACCACATGTTCCCAATCCTACTCATGCAATCTTTGAGGGTTAAACTAATGCATAGTAAAAACTGGGTATTAAAAATTATGATCAAGGTGTGAACTTGCCTTGCTGACGTTCGTTGAACTATAAAGATTCGTACTAGCAATCTTCGCACTCCGGATGATCTAGCGTAAGTAAGCAATAACATACATAAGCATACAAGCAAATATCCAAAAAGTAAACAAATGAAAGACTTCGAAAAACTCCAAAACAACTAAATAAAGTTTCTGTACAGAACGTAATTTATATAGCAATAAAAAAATTGGTTTTGGTTTTAACAGAAAGTACACATTACGAGCTTCGATTTGCAAAAAGAATCACCTCAAACGGAGTTACGAAACTCGAGATACGGCCTAACAAAGTTTGAATTCAGATCTGTTTGAATTCAAAAATTTAAAATTTTCAAAAATATTTTCGTTTGGTTCTCTGGATAGAGGGGATTTTTATGAAACCGTAGGAAAAAGAATCAACTAATTCGGATCTATAGACTAAAAGATATACAAGAAACAAGAATTGGTATAGAATCTGAGATTGAAAAAAAATACTGGAAAAAGAGAAAAAATTAGCCTGGGTGTTCACCGGACTTGTCGCCGGAGACGAGGAAGAAGGCGGCTCCGGTGTGCTTCGGCGAAGGATGCGTGCGGGACGATGTAGAGGACGATGAGGTGAACCTCTTAAACAAGTTGTGGTGGTAGATTGCCTCCTGTACACACCGTGAAAGGTCGCCGGAATTCGCGAACTCCGGCGAGCAATTGGAGAGGTTAGAGAGAGGGAAAAACTCCAGAAAGAGAGGGCTTCGGACGAGGGGTGAGAGGGGCTGCCAGGGGTGCTTTATATAGGGCTTGGGGAGGTCTGAATTCAAGCAGACAATGGAGTATAATGGTGGCTGTTTCTCTGCCTCGTAATGGCCATTACAGGCGACTCCAAGGCGCACTGAGGAGGGCAAAGGGTCGAGGGAGGCGAGGGGATTCCGTTCAGAGCGGTTTTGGAGTGAGGGAGAGGAGGGGAGGGGGTGGGGCGTTGGGTGGGAGTGCTGCATACGTGCTCTCTGTGAACGAACGAGGTAAGGAAGAAGATGACCAGGTTGGGTCGTTAGGAAGGATGGGCCTTCCATGGGCCTTGGCTGCACGTTTTTTTAATAACAGAAACACTGTGGCACTGAAAATACAAATAAAAGTTAGCCTAAAAATCCCAAAAAATTCACATAGTTATATGGTCTTATATATGACCTAGTGAACTTTTATCTGGCCTAAAAATGCAAGTTTTCAAAAAAAAATTGTTATGCTAATAAAATAAATTGCAAATAAAACTCAACAAATATATTTTGGTTCCAAATTCAATATCCAATATTTTCTTTTCCGATTTTGAAGAAGTCATTTTATCTTCTCTCTTTATTTTATTTTTGATATAATGGAAATGAATTTTTTTGTGAAACCAAATTTGATTCAAACTCACAACTTTGAAGAAAAATCGAAATTGGGTTTTAGGGAAACTTCCAACTCTCTCTTTTGGTCCTTGAGTTGCTCAAAGTTCCTTGGATCAAAAATCAAATAAAACAAATGGAGGAAAAAATGCATAAATCATGGATGCATATGAAAGATCTATTTATAAACATCCGAATTGAAAATTGGGATGTTACACCGGCACACATGTGCCGCACACCCCCTACGCTTCACTGATGAAGTTATGGATCACGAATTCCCGGAGGGTTTTAAACCCGTAAATATGGAATCGTATGATGGTACAACAGATCCCGTTGTATGGATTAAGGATTTCCTCCTTCACATCCACATGGCTCGTGGTGATGATCTACATGCCATCAAGTACCTCCCACTAAAACTCAAAGGACCAGCTCCGCATTGGTTGAATAGCTTGCCGGCAGACTCCGTCGGCAGTTGGGAGGATTTGGAAGACGCATTCCTTGACAACTTCCAGGGAACTTATGTGCGACCATCGGACGCTGATGACTTGAGCCATATAACTCAACAGCCAGGGGAATCGGCCAGGCAATTCTGGACACGGTTCCTAACTAAGAAAAACCAAATTGTCGACTGTCCGGATGTAGAGGCCTTAGCGGCATTCAAGCATAACATCCGTGACGAATGGCTTGCCCAGCACCTCGGCTAGGAGAAGCCGAAGTCTATGGCAACCCTCACAACACTCATGACCCACTTTTGCGCGGGCGAGGATAGCTGGCTGGCTCGCAGCAACAACACATCAAGGAATCCGTGCACTCCGGATACCAAAGATGCCAATGGCAGACCACGTCGTAACAGACAAAAGCGCCGCAACAACGGCGATAACACCGATGATACAGCAGTCAATGCCGGATTCAGAGGCTCTAGATCCGGTCAGCGGAAAAAGCCATTCAAAAGAAGTACTCCGGGCCCGTCCAGTTTGGATCGCATACTGGATCGCTCGTGTCAAATCCATGGCACCCCCAATAAGCCAGCTAATCACACCAATAGAGAATGCTGGGTGTTCAAGCAGGCCGGCATGTTAAATGCCGAAAACAAGGACAAGGGCTACATAGTGATGACGAGGAGGAGCCCAGGCCGCCGAACATGGGAGGACAGAAGAGGTTCCCCCCACAAGTGGAGACGGTGAACATGATATACACAACCCACATTCCCAAGAGGGAACGGAAGTGTGCACTAAGGGACATCTATGCGATGGAGCCCGTCGCCCCAAAGTTCAACCCATGGTCCGCTTGTCCGATCACCTTTGATCGCAGGGACCACCCCACTAGTGTCCGTCATGGAGGATCCGCTACACTGGTCCTAGACCGCATCATCGACGGATTTCACCTCACTCGAGACCTTATGGACGCCAGCAGTAGCCTGGACCTGCTCTATCAGGATACAGTGCACAAAATGGGTATAGATCCCTCGAGGATCAAACCCACCAAAACCACCTTTAAGGGCGTCATCCCAGGTGTAGAGGCCCATTGCACGGGCTCAATCACATTGGAAGTGGTCTTTGGACCTCCGGACAACTTCCGAAGCGAGGAGTTAATCTTCGACATCGTCCCGTTCCGCATCAGCTATCACGCACTGCTCAGGCGAACCGCATTTGCAAAATTCAATGCGGTACCACATTATGCATACCTCAAGCTCAAGATGCCAAGACCTAGGGGGGTCATAACAGTCAATGGAAACACAGAACGCTCGCTCCGCACGGAAGAGCACACTACGGCCCTCGCAGCAGAAGCACAAAGCAGCCTTTTAAGGCAAACCACCAATTCGGCGATACAGCCCCCGGACACCGTCAAGCGAGTCCGGAGTAAACTGCAACAGGATCGCCTGGCATGTCCAGAGCTCGCCTAGCAATTCGGCCCCTGTCCCAGTCCTAGTCAAGCGATGAAATCCGTGCCACACGTACATAATTACGCACTGAAAATACCATGGGCATAGGCGGGGGCACGATCCGGGCATGTCCTGCAATGCGGCTTAACCGCCCTAGGGGCTGTATACCTTTATCATTTTTTCTCTTTCATGACCTAATTCTCTGAACGCCGTTTCCGGCAGTACGATTGCCGGACACATTACAGGAAGGAACTACCAAGGAGGCAAGATCCTAAGATGTACACGGGAACCCCCAGGTGGTCTCTAATAATAATCGATATACCCGCTTTCTACTAACCATACACAGCTTGCCCTTGGATAGGACATGTCAAATAGTCCTATTTTCTGCTTATTGCACTACTTGTATCAGTACGCTTCGACGTATTATTTAAATAAATGCATAACATTAGTCTATTATTGCATTATTCATCCCCTTTTTCTTATATGTTCATTTACGACAACTTGCACCCATACATTCTGGTACGGTCAGTACGCCAGGGGATTTCGTTTACCCCATAATACGGTGTGAGAAGTCCGAACACTTTCGACAGTGCGGCACCCCGAACTTATGGCATTATATGCATCAGCTTCGAATCATGTCTTGGGTCAATAGTTGGGTTTGCCCGGCTCCCATGCTTTGGTACCTGACGTTCCGCTATATCGGCTAAGGTAGCGCTGGGACAACTACTGCGATTGTGTCCCGGTTCTTCCGGATGAGCACCTCAGTAGAGAAAGCCGAAAACTGACTGTCATGGTAAGGCGAGAGCTGGTCGCTGTTCGAGAGGTTTCAAGTGCTTAAAGACTTTTTCCGCTTCAGGCGAGGAGTCGGCCTTGCCTAACTTAGGCGTGTATAGCGCCCCTAATTCGGCCTTCCGAATACTAGGGGCTTCGCCAAAATTTAAAATTGTAGAATTCTATGGCTAAGTGAGAGTGATAAAGCCTTATAGTCCGATTGCCTGGTTCGTTGTGCTGAACACCTCCCTCGAAGGACCCAAAATTGGGATAAAGAGTGCTCAGGTTTATCCCGAACACCCTAGTACTAATTACATGGGGCAGAAGCCGACGAGTGGCCAACTCTTAGATTTTATAAACGACCGCATAGAAGGTAATATTTTAAATTAAAAAAGCGTTGCATAGCGCAAATGAACTTGTTTCACATTACATGATCACATGAGCATGTTCATTCAAAAATTACATCTTCGGCACATTCATCCGCCACAAGGCGGGAACCCTTCAGGACACTGTCATAATACATTTCGGGGCAGCGATGCTCCTTGCCCTCCGGCGGCCCCTCCTTCACCAGCTTCACGGCATCCAGCTTCGCCCAGTGCACCTTCACCCAGGCAAAAGCCCTGCGCGCACCCTCGACGCAGACAGACCGCTTTATGACTTCAAGCCGAGGGCATGCATCCATAAGCCGCCTCACCAGACCGAAGGAGCTGCCGGGCAGGGGCTTGCCAGGCCACATCCGGACTATAAGACCCTTTATGGCCTGTTCGGCCGCCCTGTGGAGCTCGACCAATTGCTTCAGCTGGTCGCTCAAGGGCATTGAGTGTTCGGTCCCAGTATACTGAGACCAGAACAACTTTTCCGTCGAGCTCCCCTCCTCAGCTCGGTAAAACTCCGCGGCATCCAGTACACTGCGGGGAAGATCTGCGAACGCTCCAGGAGAGCTCCGAACTCGGGTAAGTAAAAGGAAAGTTTCCTTCACATGCTTGCTTTGCATAATGAATGCCTTACCCGCTGCTATCTTCTTCACCACATCAATCTCCTGGAGGGCCTTGTGGGCTTCAGCCTTGGTGCTCCGGGCGCTTTCAAGCGCCTTCGCAAGCTCAGACTCTCACGTCTTAGAGTCAAGCTCCAAGGACTCGTGTTTTTTGGCGAGAGCCTCGAGCTCTTGCTGCACCTCGCCTACCCGGGCTTCTTGCTTTTCCCGCTCAATGCGCACCTTGGCCGCTTTGTCTTCGGCCTCGGACAGCGCCTTCTTCAGGGTCGCCACTTTGGTCATGGCCCCTGGCAAATTCATGATGATACTATTACTTTACACCCGAACTTCTTTTTAAATATATATAGACAAGGTATTTCTTACCTTTGCTCTCCTCGAGCTTGTCGGCGTTCTGGGAACGGGGGTCCCCAGACTTGCCTGCCTGCGGCCTGCGGCGTGGCTCAAGTGGGGGCCTAGCGTGGCCCATCTTCATCAGCTCAAGCTCAAGACCCTCGCGAGGGGCCAAGCCTCGCGGGGCGGACGACAGGAAGCTTCCTCAAGAGAGCGGCCTTATCAGGCAGGCTCGCGTGGTGGCGGAGAGATCAATGCAAGGGTACCTCGCGAGGAACCCGTGACACAAGCCATGACGATCAAGACCAGGTGGGCGCCGGCCTGCACAGGGTCCTTGTTTCCCCTTTGGTGCAAAGGGGGCAAGCACATGCCAAGGTATTAGGCAAAGGTTACCATTCCGGTGCAACGAGACCAAGACTAGCCGGACGGCAGGACGGAGGTCACCGTGGAGCCCAAGACGGCGACATCACCAATGCTTTTGGCAGCCGAAGACCACCTTTGGTCAGGATAACTTGTACTACATGTTCCCCTTCAAAATGGCCAATTGTTGGCGCCCTTCCCACACAATTATTCGGGGAGAGGCCCAGGGCCTCTATAAATAGAGCTAGCCTCCACAAAGGAACGGCGGACACCAAAAGGAGAAAAGAGAGAGAGAGATCTGGTAGAACCCTAGCAGAGAGAGAGGGAGAGAGAGAGGCGACTGAACTCACCCTAGCAGTTCATCGCACCAGCTCAAGAACACCTCTTGCGAGGCCGTTCTTCCCTTGTACTATCCATCATCGGCCCCAGAGGCAATCCACCACGCCACACACTGGAGTAGGGTATTACACCACAACGGTGGCCCGAACCAGTATAAACCTCGTGTCTCTTGTGTTGTTCATCATTTTCATCTTAGTTTGCACGAGAGGATCGGACGTAGATCGGTAGGGGAGAGATCTCCACGCGCACCCTAGGGTTCGAAACTCAAGGGTCTGCCGGAACCCGAAATCCGACATTTGGCGCGCCAGGTAGGGGTGCGCCGAATTCCTCCCTCCTGACGACCCGCTCTCCCTCGACATCGCATCCCGCCCTCATGGCGGACAACGCGCCGCCCGCTCCAGCAATGGATGCCGACACTGGGGCCAGGGGGCTCCGGGCCTTGGCCCCCGCCTTGCGACAGGCGCAGTGGCCGCGCAAGTTCAGGCCCGAGATGCCGCCGCGCTACGACGGCGCGACGGACCCAATGATTTTCCTGCTGGCGTACGAGGAGGCCATCCTCGGAGCCGGGGGCGATGATTGGGTGATGGCCAACTGGTTACCCATGGCCCTCACCGGCATCCTGCGCGCGTGGCTCCGCCACCTGCCGACGGCCTCTGTCACCTCCTGGGAGGAGTTGCGCGACCTCTTCCTCGCCCGTTTCGCCGCACCAGCGCCGCCCCTCATCGCAGCTCTCCTGGGTGGCTCCCAGGCACCACCCTCAAGTCATCATGTCAAGCCGTTCACCCGCCGGATCAGCACTGCCTCCAAGCGCTGAGAAGCCCCCCGGGCTGGGTGGCGCCCGAGGCCGATCTAACCTTCGGCTCGGAGGACCACCCCTTGAACCCCATTGGTTCGGGCGCGCTCCTGATGCTGTGCACCCCCACCATATGCCAAGTGGGCGTCACCAAGACCCTCATCGACGGTGGTGCCAGCCTCAACGTGCTCTTGGTGGGGGCCTTCAACCTCCTCCACGTGCCGTTGGAGCGGCTCCGACCAAGCTGGCCTTTCTCGGGTGTAGGAGCCGGTTCCACCGCCTCTTTGGGGCAGATCCGCCTCCCAGTGACCTTCGGCACCTGCGACAACTTCCGCACGGAGCTGATCGACTTCGACATCGCCCCGATCGGCCTCCCCTACAACGCCATCCTCGGCTATCCGGCCCTGGCTCAGTTCATGGCAGCAACTCACCCGGCGTACAACCTCATGAAGATGCCTGGGAGCAGCGGCATCCTCACCGTGTCAGGAGACACAAGGGATGCGCTGCAGGTGCTCCAGCTTGTTTTCTGGGCGGCTGCGGTGGCACATCCCACTAGCACCAACGCCCTCGAGCCCAAGGGGACTGCGCCGGCTAAAAAGAAGCAGTTGTTCACCCAAGACAAGGCAGAAACCAAGCAGGTACCAGTCGACGAGGATGGGTCCGCTAGCGCCACCTTCACCATAGGGGCCAACCTTGAGCCCGAGCAAGAGAAAGCCCTGATCGGTTTCCTGCGTGCAAACAAGAAGGTGTTTGCGTGGGAACCTGATCAGTTAGCAGGGGTCCCAAGGGAAGTGATTGAGCATCACCTCAACGTGTGCCCCAATGTGCGCGCCATGAAGTAGAAGGCAAGGCGGCAGTCTACTAAGAAATAAGTTTTCATCATTCAAGAGACCCGGAAGCTAGAGACGGCAGGAGTTATCCACGAGGTCCGCTACCCTGATTGGCTGGCTAATCCGGTCGTTGTGCCGAAAAAGGGAGGAAAGGAGCGCATGTGTGTCGACTTCACCAACCTCAACAAGGCCTGCCCGCAGGATCCATTTCTGCTCCCCCGCATTGACCAGATAGTCGACTCCACCGCAAAGTGTGACCTATTGTGCTTCCTAGATGCCTTCTCGGGATATCACCAGATCAAGATGGCGGTAGAAGACGTGGAGAAGACGGCTTTCCTGACCCCGTGTGGAGTGTACTGCTATACGTGCATGCCATTTGGGTTGCGCAACGCAGGAGCGACCTTTCAGTGGCTGATGCACATCGCCTTAGGCCGGCAGCTCGGGAGGAACACTGAAGCTTCCGTCGATGACATTGTGGTTAAGTCTCGTGAGGCAAGAACCCTGATACAGGACCTGGAAGAAACCTTTGCGAGCATCAACGAAGTGGACCTACGGCTCAACCCAGAGAAGTGCGTGTTTGGAGTCCCCTCGGGCAAGCTCCTGGGTTTCCTCATGTCCCACAGGGGAATCGAGGCCAACCCGGAGAAGGTCAAGGCAGTCGAAGACATGATCCCGCCAAGGACCCTCAGAGAAATGCAGAAGCTCACCGGTCGTGTAACTGCGCTGGGGCGTTTCATCTCCAAGCTGGGGGAACGAGTGCTGCCCTTCTTCAAGCTGATGAAGAAAAAGGGCCCCTTCGAATGGACTGAAGAGGCCAACAAGGCATTCAAAGACCTCAAGAGGTACCTTACCAGTCCACCAGTGGTGGTAGCTCCGCATCCTCGGGAGCCCTTGGTGCTCTACCTTGCGGCTCTTCAAACCCTCGGCGGTGCCGCCGCTGTCTAGCATGGCACAACCAAGGGAGGAGCTCCCTCAGCCGCCTACCTCAGGAGCCCCCGTCTGTGGCCCAGCCTTGGGGGCACGCCTGCTCCTGGCGTTAGAGCCTCAGGAAGGGTGTTGGATCCCGGAGCTCAAGAGCTACCTGGTGCAAGGGACTCTGCCGGAGAATGAGGAGGAGGTGGAGCGTGTGGGGCGGTAGGCCACGGCTTATTGCATCAGGGATGGAGAGCTCTACAGGAAGCGACTGAATGACGTGTCCTTACGTTGCATCTCCCGAGAGCAAGGGAAGGAGCTACTGGCGGACATACACGGCGGAGACTACGGGCACCACTCGTCATCACGGACCATCGTCGGCAAGGCGTTCCGTAGTGGATTCTATTGGCCCACAACACTCAACGACGCTGTTGAGCTTGTGAAGGCTTGCGAGGCCTACCAGTTTCACGCTAAGTAGATCCATCAGCCTGCGGGGGGTCTACAGACTATACCCCTCTCATGGCCGTTCGCAGTTTGGGGGCTCAACATTCTGGGCACGTTTCCTTGGGCGCCAGGGGGCTATCGCTACCTCTACGTCGCCGTGGACAAATTCACCAAGTGGGCTGAGGTGGAAGCCGTCCGCGCAATCCCGGCAGGCTCAGCGGTCAAATTCATCAAGGGCCTCGTGAGCCGATTTGGGGTGCCCAACCACATCATCACCGACAACGGTTCGCAATTCACCAGTAATCTCTTCAAAACATACTGTGCTATCCTTGGAATGCAGATATGCTACGCTTCGGTAGCACACCCCCGGAGCAACCGCCAGGCCAAGCGGGCCAACGCGGAGGTCCTGAGGGGTCTCAAAGCCAGGACCTTCAAGAAGAAGCTGGAGGCCTGCGGCAGGGGCTGGTACGATGAGCTCAAGTCCGTGCTATGGTCAATCCACACAACTGCAACCAAACCAACTGGCGAGACCCCGTTCTTCCTCATCTATGGAGCAGAGGCTGTCCTCCCTCATGAGGTCAGGCGTCGCTCTGCACGGGTCCTGGCGTTCGACGAGATGTAGCAGGACACCATGCGGGGGACAGATCTCGTGCTAGGGGAGGAACGCCGTCGGGAAGCCGCACTGCGAGCGGCAAGGTACCAACAGGCACTACGACGATACCACTGCCGCAATATCCACCCCAGGACCCTTGAGGTAGGGGATCTCGTGCTCAGACGGTTTCTCTCCAGGGAGGGGCTGCACAAGATCTCTCCCATGTGGGAGGGCCCGTTCAAGGTTATTCATGTTTCCAGGCCTGGCTCCGCGCGCTTGGAGACTCTGGAGGGAGTACCCATCCAGAACGCATGGAACATTCAACATCTCCGGAGGTTCTACCCCTGAGCGAGGCCTAGCGCCAAGGAAAGGCCCAGTGCCTGTGAACAAGGTGAATGCCTGTGAAGCTGCATTTTGGAAAAGGCCCGGTGCCTGTGAAGAAGGCGAATGCCTGTGAAGCTGCGTTTTGGAAAAGGCCCAGTGCCTGTGAAGCTACGTTTTGGAAAAGGCCCGGTGCCCGTGAAGAAGGCGAATGCCTGTGAAGCTGCGTTTTGGAAAAGGCCCGGTGCCTGTGAAGAAGGCGAATGCCTGTGAAGTTGCGTTTTGGAAAAGGCCCGGTGCCTGTGAAGAAGGCAAATGCCTGTGAAGCTGCCGCGTTTCGAGAAAGGCCCGGTGCCTGTGAACAAGGCCAATGCCTATGAAGCTCACCGCCCGTGACACTCTCACGTAATAATGAGTGGGGTTGTACACGCCCCGCAGTCTCCGGAGTGCCGCCCTTGGGCCTCGGGGGCTCCCGCCCACGCCTAGTGGCAGCACTTAGCTCCGTGCTGGTGAGAAGACGTCGAAGACTAGAATAGGTGCCGAACGCGGCTTTTTCATTTGCTTTCTGTAGTTGGCGTGTTTATTCCCGTTTGAAGTCTTATTGGAGTTGTTGGCGTTCCTGGCTTGTGACTCTTTGTCTTTCTTGCTCGCTCGCCTTGTTTTCTCTCGCACAAGTCTCGCGAGGGATGTTCGCGGGCGCCCTCGCGAGCGTCTTCCGCCCCGATCGTCTGGAGCTTTCCTGTCCGAGTCTTCTGCGGGACCACCCCTCCCAGTCCATGCCTCACAGGCATCGCGACACAAACGCGGGACCTAGGCTGATCTCCCCCGTTGCTGGGACCAAAGGTTACCCCTCTAACTCATCCTTGCAGGGCATGAAGCGCATGGCGAGGCCTCAGCCTCCGGAGGCACGTTCCGCGTTGAGCTCCACCAAGCTCAAATGACTCCCGCACATGGACACGCAGCACGGAAACATAGCGAACAGATGGCAAAAGCAACGCGACACTTGACAGCAAATGTTCTAACACGCCCCCACGGGGCCCTGTACTACCTTCTTCTTACGCAGGAAAGGAAGGAAACAAAATGGACACGACCTGTCCAACACCAACCAACAGCAAAAGCTCGAGCCGCTCCTGGGGGTCAGGCGGAGGCCTCCTCACGCTTCACCAGGGCGCGGCGGCGGGTGGACCCGCTGCCTTCACCCAGGCGGGCGCGACGGCACGGGGGCTGGTCGCGGTCACTGCTGGAGGAGGTGCTGCCTGAGGGAGAGTCGTCGAAACTTGGCGAACCCCGAGCACTGCTACATGTACGCCAGTCGCCATCTTCATCCTAGTCGGTGCCAGGGCTGCGCAGGCGGTCGCGGTCGTCGTCTTCAGGGCAGCACCCGGCACGGCGACCATCTTCCCCAAACACCCTCACATAGAGGGTGGCATTGCCATCGAACTTGAAGTACAGGGTACACCACCAGCCCAGGCCGCGCGCGCAGGCAAACGTTTGCCAGCCATGCGTCAGGGCCTCGTTCCCAGAGACGGAGGCCTCTAGCGAAGCCCAGGAGGCCCTGCTGCAGTAGCCGTCTGCCTGGAGCCAGAAGCCGCACCGAGCGCTGGCCGATAGTTCATCTACAAAGAAACGTGGAAGCTGGAGCCGGGTGCTGGATGGGTCCGCCGACCACACCACGAACTCCGGCAGCACCTCCGCAGAGCGGAAGCGTGGTCTAGCGGGGTGCACACCCACGGCGTGCCCCCGTCGGCAACCGGGCGCTCACCACCATGCAGGGAACCGTCTCCATGACCGCGGGAGGCTACCACGGGGACCGTGGTGTACTTGCGAGGGCGGCCTCAGCCGCGCTTGGTCGGGGGAGGGACAGGCCCTGCCCGGGGGGCCTTTCCTTTCTCCGCGGCCGAGAATCTCTTGGGGGCCATGGGGACGGCGATTAGCCAAGAAGAAGAAAAGGAGCAGCAAGAAGGGATGGACTGAAGGGGCTCGCCCAGCCCCGTACTTATAGCCGGAGGAGGCCAACCGCCGAGGACCACAATCGTAGGTAATCATGACCGGTTTCTCTTCATGCAGGGACTTGTCAAGTCGTGCGGTTGCCGAGGCATCATGGGAAGCGCATACGCCCACGTCTAGTCGACCGCCATGCGGCGCCCAAGGCCGCAGGCTGTTAGGGCCCATGGCGCTTCGCGCTTGCCCCTTCTCTTCCCTGCCAGGCCAATCCCGGGTGCACCTTGGGCCTGGGGGCTGCTGTCGGTGTTCTGGGAACGAGGGTCCCCAGACTTGCCGGCCTGCGGCCTGCGGCGTGGCTCAAGTGGGGGCCCGGCGCGGCCCATCTTCATCAGCTCAAGCTCAAGACCCTCGCGAGGGGCCAAGCCTCGTGGGGCCGACAACAGGAAGCTTCCTCAAGGGAGCGGCCTCATCAGGCAGGCTCGCGAGGAGGCGGAGAGACCAATGCAAGGGTACCTTGCGAGGAACCTGTGACCAGGCGATGACGATCGAGACTAGGCGAGCGCCAGCCTGCACAGGGTCCTTGTTTCCCCTTTGGTGCAAAGGGGGAAAGCACAGGCCAAGGTATCAGGCAAAGGTTACCATTCCGGTGCAACGAGACCTAGACCAGCTGGACGGGAGGACGGAGGTCACCATGGAGCCCAAGACGGCATCATCACCAGTGCTTTTGGCAGCCGAAGACCACCTTTGGTCAGGATAACTTGTACTACATGTTCCCCTTCAAAGTGGCCAATTGTTGGCGCCCTTCCCGCTCAATTATTCGGAGAGAGGCCCGGGGCCTCTATAAATAGAGCTAGCCTCCACAAAGGAAGGGGGACACCAAAAGGAGAAAAGAGAGAGAGAGAGATCTGGTAGAACCCTAGCAGAGAGAGAGAGGCGACTGAACTCACCCTAGCAGTTCATTGCACTAGCTCAAGAACACCTCTCGCAAGGCTGTTCTTCCCTTGTCCTGTCCATCATCAGCCCCAGAGGCAATGCACCATGCCACACACTGGAGTGGGGTTTTACACCACAACGGTGGCCCGAACCAGTATAAACCTCGTGTCTCTTGTGTTGTTCAACATTTTCATCTTAGTTTGCATGAGAGGATCGGATGTAGATCGGTAGGGGAGAGATCTCCGCGTGCACCCCAGTGTTCGAACCTCAAGGGTCTGCCGGAACCCGAAATCTGATAGAGCTGCCTCTTGGTAAGGCCGAGCTCGTCCTCGGACCGCTCCAGGTCCTGCTTCAGTGCAGAGACCTCCGCAGTACGTGCGGTAGTGGCCAGCAGTGAAGCCTGCACATACACATCGACATATTCTGATTAGACTCCTTAGTCATCATTTGATCCTTTATTCGGCCTTTCTTTGCAAGTGCCGAACAGAGCATCAGGGGCTACTGTCTATGTGGTAATATTTTCTTATATTTTTATTGCTTACCTCAAAGCCTGTTAGGAGGCTGGTGCAAGCTTCGGTCAGTCCGTTTTTGGCGGACTGAACTTTCTTGATCACCACACTCATGATAGTGCGGCGCTCTTCGTCGATGGAAGTGCCGCGATGCGCTTCCAGCAAGTTGTCCGGTGCCTCTGGATGGACAGAGGACACCGGCACGGGCGGCTTGCCCCCCTTAATGGGGGATCGCCTGCCGAAGTCCGGAACCACTGAAGGTTCCAGGGCAGTATTCGGTTGGGGGCCGAACTTGGAGCCCGTGGGAGTCTTGCTCCCTTTGCGCCTAGGGTCCAGAAGGTCGCCTCAAGGCGTCCCTAGGACTACCTCCCCTCGGCTCGGTGCCTTTCGGGACAACACCTTGACATTATCTGTAGGGCAAGGGGTGGAGGCGGTCGGAAGTGAATCACTATTCATATCCGACGAGTCCAATGAACCGTCCAACGAATCTACGTCGAGATGAGCTCGGGATGGACTGCATAATCATATGCGGCGTAATGAGAAACAGTGCAATAAAACATACCATGAATTACTATGGTGTCCGGATACTTAGAACTTCGCCATGGGCTTCTCCCTGGGTAACCATTCGTCACCGCTGTAGGCGGCCGTCGTGGAGCAGTCCGGAAGGACGATCCTTCCCTTCTTGGACCCTTCGGCCTCCCCGGTTGGGTCGGACTTCCTTTTCTTGTCTCCCCCGGCTGGGGGGGGGAGCTTTCCTCCTCCTCCTCATTTTTGTGGGAGGAGTGCGCGTCGGATTCATCGGACGATGAGTCCGATATAACCTTGCGCTGGAGACCGTTTCGGGTCCCCGTGGCCTTCTTCTTGGTCTTCTTCACCGGCACCTCGTAAGGTGCCGGAGCTAGCATCTCCATTAGGAGAGCATCTGCAGGATCTTCAGGAAGGGGGCTGGGCAATCGAGCTGCTCCGCTGTCTTTACCTAGTCCTGTTAATGGCGCGGAAGCATAGATCCCGCACATGATTAAACTGGGGCAAATAAATATCCTGTGAGATATGAAAACTTACCGGATTGGCATGGCGCTTTGCGCTGAGTCCGCAGTCCTCGGTAAGGGGAGGAGGTACCTCGTCGCCCTTGGACAGCACCTTCCAGACGTCCTTGTGCGTCATGTCGAAGAGCTCTCGCAGTGTCTGGTGCTTGGCCAGGTTGAACTCCCACAAATTGAATGCTCGTCATTGACACGGGAGGATCCGGCGGAAGAGCATGACCTGGACCACGTTGATGAGCTTGATTTTCTTGCTCATCATGTTCCTGATGTAGGTCTAGGGTCCAGTCAGCTTTATCGGAGAACCCCAGGACAGGCCCTTCTCTTTCCAGGAGGTGAGCCGCATGGGGATTCTGGATCGGATTCGGGGGCCGCCACCCAGTTGGTGTCGCGTGGCTCGGTGATGTAGAACCACCCCGATTGCCACCCCTTTATGGTCTCAACATAGGAGCCTTTGAGCCAGGTGACGTTAGGCATTTCGCCCACCATGGCGCTTCTGCACTCTGCTTGCTGGTCGACCAGCACCTTCGGTTTCACATTGAAGGTCTTCAGCCACAGGCTGAAGTGGGGCCTGATGCGGAGAAGGCCTCGCACACGACGATAAACGCCGAGATGTTGAGGATGAAATTGGGGGCCAGATCATGAAAATCCAGCCCGTAGTAGAACATGAGCCCATGGACAAACAGGTGGAGGAGAAATCCCAGTCCACGGACGAAGTGGGTAAGAAAAACTACCCTCTCTTAGGGTTCGAGCGTAGGTATGATCTGCCTCGCATCTGGCAGCCGGTGCGCAATATCCGCGGCCAGATATCCGGCTTCCCGTAACTTTGCGATGTGCTCCTCCGTGATGGAGGAGACCATCCAATTGCCTCTCGCCCTGGACATGCTGGGAGTGGTTTGAGAAGATAGATGGGAGCTTGGGCGCTGTAGCTTGAGTGCGTGAGAATGGATAAGCAAGGACGAAGAAGGTGTGGGTAAAAAGCGGGAATCTTTGTCCCTCTATAAGGGTGGAAGAGGTGATACGCCTCCCCACTTGCCTGGTAAAATCGCTTATTCCCCAAGCACCGTAATTGATGGCGCGGTTGGGTTACCCACGTCTGTATTGATGAGAATCCTGTAATAAGGGGGACACGATCTCTGCTTTGACAAGACGTGTCAAGAAAACCGCCTCGCAATATGTGCGGTGCTAGTTGAGAAAAACGGGTTGAATAATGACCGGGCCATGACATGATGTCAGATTGCCAAAACATGTCAGCGGATTAGATTTGTGGAAATATTATTCTCTTTACGGTGGTATGTGGAACTTGTTTTGCAGAGCCGGACACTATCCTTGTGTTCAAAATCTTCTATGGGGTATTCATAGGAGGAACCCGCCTTGCAATACCGAAGACAAAACTACGCGCCAGACTCATCGTCATTAAAGCCTGGTTCAGGGGCTACTAAGGGAGTCCTGGATTAGGGGGTCTCCGGATAGCCGGACTATATCCTTTGGCCGGACTATTGGACTATGAAGATACAAGATTGAAGACTTCGTCCCGTGTTCGGATGGGACTTTCCTTAGCGTGGAAGGCAAGCTTAGCAATACGGGTATATAGATCTCCTCCCTTGTAACCGACTCTATGTAACCCTAGCCCCCTCCGGTGTCTATATAAACCGGAGGGTTTAGTCCATAGGACAACAACAATCATACCATAGGCCAGCTTCTAGGGTTTAGCCTCTATGATCTCGTGGTATATCAACTCTTTTAATAATCATATCATCAATATCAATCAAGCATGACATAGGGTATTACCTCCACCAAGAGGGCCCGAACCTGGGTAAACATCGTGTCCCCTGCCTTCTATTACCATCCGCCTTAGACGCACAGTTCGGAACCCCCTACCCGAGATCCACCGGTTTTGACACCGACACCCAAGCTTAGGCTTTTGGTTGTACTTGATTTTTACCTTGGGGTGCCTTGGGAATCCCCAAGCTTAGGCTTTTGCCACTCCTTATTCCATAATCCATCAAATCTTTACCCAAAACTTGAAAACTTCACAATACAAAACTTAAACAGAAAATCTCATGAGCTCCGTTAGTATAAGAAAACAAACCATCACTTAAGGTACTGTAATGAACTCATTCTTTATTTATATTGGTGTTAAACCTACTGTATTCCAACCTCTCAATGGTTCATAACCTCCGATACTAGCCATAGATGCATGAAAATAAGCAAACAACAGACGAAAAACAGAATCTGTCAAAAACAGAACAATTTGTAGTAATATGTAGGTTTTGAATACTTATGTAATCCCAAAAATTCTAAAATAAATTTCTGGACGTGAGGAATTTATCTATTAATCATATGCAAAAAGAATCACCCTAATCGCATTCTCCATAAAAAAACTGGCAGGTAATCTCATGACCACTAAAGTTTTTGTTTTTTACAGCAAGATCGCAAAGAATTACCCCAAGTCTTCCCAAAGGTTCTACTTGGCACAAACACTAATTAAAAGCATAAAACCACATCTAAATAGAGTCTAGTTGAAATATTTAGTACTAAACAGAACCAAAAAGCAAGGAACAAAAATAAAATTGGGTTATCTCCCAACAAGCGCTATCGTTTAACGACCCTAGCTAGGCATAAAAGCAAGGATAGGTCTATGTATTATCATCTTTGGTATGCAATTACTCAATAGAACACTTATAACCCTTAGGAGTTTCCTTCTTCTTATTACCGATCAAACTCCTAGGCAAGAAACCGAGAAAATCATTTGTAGCAAGAGGTTCCTTAATGATAGCGAGAAAGTTGGGGTGAACACTTATGGATTTGAGATCCGCATTTCCGTTACTAGAACTTTCACCCTTATTTTTAGGAATGTACATCAATTTGGCAAATTTAGCATTAGAAGGTTTTGGAGTACTTTTCACGGAAGAAAAGGCCGACCCTAAGTTGGTAATAATATCCTTAATTTTATCAATTCTTGTGGAATCTTGATCTATCTTTTCGTTAACTATGGGTTCCTTTTCTTTAAATTTTTTAAGAGCAGGTCCTACCTTAGATCCGTATTGGATAATTTGGTTGCCGATCTTTTTATCCAAATTTTCAATCAATTCTATTGTGGCAACTTTATTTTCAATAATTTCCATCCTTTGCATAACATGTTCCAAAGTTAAAACAGTTCCATTCACCAAAGAGGTGGTGGGCCAAACAAATCTAACATAGCATTATAGGAATCAAAAGTATGGCTACACAAGAAATTCCCTCCGGTAATGGTGTCAAGCATATATCTATTCCAAGGGGTGATGCCTACATAAAAATTGCGAAGAAGGACGGAAGTAGATTGCTTCCTAGTAGATCTATTTTGAGCAATGCAAATTCTGTACCAACCATCTTTTAGATTTTCTCCCTCCCTTTGTTTAAAATTAAGAACTTCATTCTCAGGAGACAAAGGAGTAGATAAAGGACTAGCCATGACGGCACACGGGACACAAGGAACAAGCGAAAAAAACGAATGCAAAGAGAGGGCGAATAAAACAGCAAGGATGAAGCGGGGGAGAGGAAAACGAGAGGCAAATGGCAAATAATGTAATGCGAGGGATAAGAGTTTGTGATGGGAACTTGTTATGTCTTGACTTGATGTAGATCTCCCCGGCAACGGCGCCAGAAATCCTTTTTGCTACCTCTTGAGCACTGCGTTGGTTTTCCCTTGAAGAGGAAAGGGTGATGCAGCAAAGTAGCATAAGTATTTCCCTCAGTTTTTGAGAACCAAGGTATCAATCCAGGAGGAGACTACACGCAAGTCCCTCGTACCCGCACGAACAAACAAGAACCTCACGACCAACACGATAAAGGGGTTGTCAATCCCTTCACGATCACTTAGGAAAGTGAGATCTGATAGAGATAATAAGATAAATATTTTTGGTATTTTTGTTGTTTAGATTGGAAAATAAAGATTGCAAAATAAATGGCGACAGAAATAGCTAGTTGACGGGAGAATAATATAATGGAGAATAGACCCGGGGGCCTTAGGTTTCACTAGTGGTTTCTCTCAAGATAACATAAGTATTACGGTGGGTGAACGAATTACTATCGAGCAATTGATAGAAAAGTGCATAACTATGATAATAACTAGGCATGATCATGTATATAGGCATCATGTCCGCGGCAAGTAGACCGAAATGATTTTGCATCTACTACTATTGCTCCACACATCGACCGCTATCCAGCATGCATCTAGAGTATTAAGTTCATAAGAACAGAGTACTGCATTAGGCAAGATGACATGATGTAGAGGGATAATCTCAAGCAATATGATATAAACCCCATCTTTTTATCCTCGATGGCAACAATACAATACGTGCCTTGCTGCCCCTGCTGTCACTAGGAAAGGACACCGCAAGATTGAACCCAAAGCTAAGCACTTCTCCAATTGCAAGAAAGATCAATCCAGTCGGCCAAACCAAACTGATAATTCAAAGAGACTTGCAAAGATAACCAATCATACATAAAAGAATTCAGAGAAGAACCAAATATTGTTCATAGATAAACTTGATCATAAACCCACAATTCATTGGATCTTGAAAAACACACTGCAAAAAGAGTTACATTGAATATATCTCCAAGAAGATCGAGGAGAACTTTGTATTGCGATCCAAAGAGAGAGAAGAAGCCATCTAGGTAATAACTATGGACCCGAAGGTCTGAAGTAAACTACTCACACATCATCATAGAGGCTATGGTGTTGATGTAGAAGCCCTCCGTGATTGATTCCCCCTCCGACGGAGCTCCGGAAAAGGCCCCAAGATGGGATATCTTGGGTGCAGAAGGTTGCGGCGGTGGAAATAGGGTTTCGTGGTCCTCCTGGATATTTTCGGGGTATATGGATATATATAGGAGGAAGAAGTAGGTCGGTGGAGCTACGAGGGGCCCATGAGGGTGGGGGCGCGCCCAGGGGGGCAGGCGCGCCTCCCTGCCTCGTGGCCTCCTCGTTGATTTCTTGACATCCACTCCAAGTCCCCTGGATCATGTTTGTTCCAAAAATAACTCCCCCGAAGGTTTCATTCCGTTTGGATTCCGTCTGATATTCCTTTTCTGCAAACACTAAAATAGGCAAAAAAACAGCAATTTGCACTGGGCCTTGGGTTAGTAGGTTAGTCCCATAAATAATATAAAAGTGCATAAATAAGCCCATTAACATCCAAAACAGATAATATAATAGCATGGAACAATCAAAAATTATAGATACGTTGGAGACGTATCAGGCATCCCCAAGCTTAATTCCTGTTCGTCCTCGTGTAGGTAAATGATAAAAATAGAATTTTTGATGTGGAATGCTACCTAGCATAATTCTCAATGTAATTTTCTTTATTGTGGCATGAATGTTCAGATCTGAAAGATTCAAGACAAAAGTTTAATATTGACATAAAAATTAATAATATTTCAAGTATACTAACTATGCAAGCATGTCTTCTCAAAATAACATGGCCAAAGAAAGTTATCCCTACAAGATCATATAATCTGGCTATGCTCTATATTCACCACACAAAATATTTAAATCATGCACAACTCCGATGACAAGGCAAGCAATTGTTTCATACTTTTGATGTTCTCAAACTTTTTCAATCTTCACGCAATACATGAGCGTGAGCCATGGACATAGCACTATCTGTGGAATAGAATGGTGGTTGTGGAGAAGACAAAAACGAGAAGATAGTCTCACATCAACTAGGCGTATCAATGGGCTATGGAGATGCCCATCAATAGATATCAATGTGAGTGAGTAGGGATTGCCATGCAACAGATGCACTAGAGCTATAAGTGTATGAAAGCTCAAAAAGAAACTAAGTGGATGTGCATCCAACTCGCTTGCTCATGAAGACCTAGGGCATTTTGAGGAAGCCCATCATTGGAATATATAAGCCAAGTTCTATAATGCAAAATTCCCACTAGTATATGAAAGTGACAACATAGGAGACTCTCTATCATGAAGATCATGGTGCTACTTTGAAGCACAAGTGTGGAAAAAGGATAGTAACATTGTCCCTTCTCTCGTTTTCTCTCATTTTTTATTTTTTTATTTGGGCCTTCTTCTTCTTCTTATTCTTTTTATGGCCTCTTTTCTTTCCTTTTTTCTTTTCGTCCGGAGTCTCATCCCGACTTGTGGGGGAATCATAGTCTCCATCATCCTTTCCTCACTTGGGACAATGCTCTAATAATGATGATCATCACACTTTTATTTACTTACAACTCAATTCTTAGAACAAAATATGACTCTATGTGAATGCCTCTGGTGGTGTACTGGGATGTGCAATGACTCATGAGTGACAAGTGTGAAAGAATTATGAATGGTGGCTTTGCCACAAATACGATGTCAACTACATGATCATGCAAAGCAATACGACAATGATGAAGTGTGTCATAATAAATGGAACGGTGAAAGTTGCATGGAAATATATCTCGGAATGGCTATGGAGATGCCATAATAGGTAGGTATGGTGGCTGTTTTGAGGAAGGTATATGGTGGGTTTATGGTACCGGCGAAAGTCGCGCGGTACTAGAGAGGCTAGGAATTGTGGAAGGGTGAGAGTGCGTATAATCCATGGACTCAACATTATTCATAAAGAACTCATATACTTATTGCAAAAATCTATTAGTTATCGAAACAAAGTACTACACACATGCTCCTAGGGGGATAGATTGGTAAGAAAATACCATCGCTCGTCCCCGACCGCCACTCATAAGGAAGAAAATCAATAAATAAATCATGCTCCCACTTCATCAGATAACGGTTCACCATACATGCATGCTACGGGAATCACAAACTTTAGAACAAGTATTTATCAAATTCACAACTACTCAACTAGCATGACTCTAATATGACCATCTTCATATCTCAAAACAATCATCAAGTATCGAACTTCTCATAGTATTGAATGCACTTTTTATGATAGTTTTTATTATTCCCATCTTGGATGCCTATCATATTAGGACTAATTTCATAACCAAAGCAAATTACCATGCTATTCTAAAGGACGCTCCAAATAATATAAGTGAAGCATGAGAGATCAATTATTTCTATACAATAAAACCACCACCGTGCTCTAAAAGATATAAGTGAAGCACTAGAGCAAAATTATCTGGCTCAAAAGATATAAGTGAAGCACATAGAGTATTCTAATAAATTCCAATTCATGTGTGTCTCTCCCAAAAGGTGTGTACAGCAAGGATGATTGTGGAAAACTAAAAATCAAAGACTCAAATCATACAAGACGCTCCAAGCAAAACACATATCATGTGGTGAATAAAAATATAGCCTCAAGTAAAGTAACCGATAGAAGAAGGCGAAAGAGGGGATGCCTTCCTGGGCATCCCCAAGCTTAGGCTTTCGTTTGTCCTTGAATTTAATCTTGGGGTGCCTTGGGCATCCCCAATCTTAGATTCTTGCCACTCCTTATTCCATAATCCATCAAATCTTTACCCAAAACTTGAAAACTTCACAACACAAAACTTAAACAGAAAATCTCATGAGCTCCGTTAGTATAAGAAAACAAACCACAAGGTACTGTAATTAACTCATTCTTTATTTATATTGGTGTTAAACCTACTGTATTCCAACTTCCCTATGGTTCATAACCTCCGATACTAGCCATAGATGCATCAAAATAAGCAAACAACACACGAAAAACAGAATCTGTCAAAAACAGAACAGTCTGTAGTAATCTCTAGGTTTCGAATACTTCTGTAAACCCAAAAATTCTAAAATAAATTGCTTGCCGTCAGGAATATATCTATTAATCAACTACAAAAAGAATCAACCTAATCTCAATCTCCAGTAAAAAATGGCAGCTAATCTCGTGAGCGCTAAAGTATCTGTTTTTTACAGCAAGATCGCAAAGACTTTCCCCAAGTCTTCACAAAGGTTCTACTTGGCACAAGCACTAATTAAAATCATAAAACCACATCCAAACAGAGGCTAGATGAAATATTTATTACTAAACAGAACCAAAAAGCAAGAAACAAAAAGAAAATTGGGTTGCCTCCCAACAAGCGCTATCATTTAACCCCCTAGCTAGGCATAAAAGCAAGGATAGATCTATGTATTATCATCTTTGGTATGCAATTCCTCAATAGAACCCTTATAACCCTTAGGAGTTTCCTTCTTATTATTAACGATCAAACTCCTAGGAAAGAAATCTAGAAAATCATTTGTAGCAAGAGGTTCCTTAATGATAGCGAGAAAGTTGGGGTGAACACTTATGGATTTGAGATCCGCATTTCCCTTACTAGAAGTTTCACCCTTATTTTTAGGAACGTACATCAATTTGGAAAATTTAGCATTAGAAGGTTTTGGATTATTTTTCAGGGAAGAAAAGGCAGACCCTAAGTTGGTAATAATATCCTCAAATTTATCAATTCTTGTGGAATCTTGATCTATCTTTTCGTTAACTATGGGTTCCTTTTCTTTAAATTTTTTTAAGAGCAACTCCTACCTTAGATCCGTATTGGATAATTTGGTTGTGGATCTTTTTATCCAAATTTTCAATCAATTCTATAGTGGCAACTTTATTTTCAATAATTTCCATCCTTTGCATAACATGTTCCAAAGTTAAAATAGTTCCATTAACCAAAAGAGGTGGTGGGCCAAACAAATCTAACATAGCATTATAAGAATCAAAAGTATGGCTACCCAAGAAATTCCCTCTGGTAATGGTGTCAAGAATATATCTATTCCAAGGGGTGATGCCTACATAAAAATTGCGAAGAAGGACGAAAGTAGATTGCTTCCTAGTAGATCTATTTTGAGCAATGCAAATTCTGTACCAACCATCTTTTAGATTTTCTCCCTCCCTTTGTTTAAAATTAAGAACTTCATTCTCAGGAGACAAAGGAGTAGATAAAGGACTGTCCATGATGGCACACGGGACACAAGGAACAAGCGAAAAAAAACAAATGAAAAGAGAGGGCGAATAAAACGGCAAGGGTGAAGTGGGGGAGAGGAAAACGAGAGGCAAATGGTAGATAATGTAATGCGAGGGATAAGAGTTTGTGATGGGTACTTGGTATGTCTTGACTTGATGTAGATCTCCCCGGCAACGGCGCCAGAAATCCTTCTTGCTACCTCTTGAGCACTGCGTTGGTTTTCTGTTGAAGAGGAAAGGGTGATGCATCAAAGTAGCGTAAGTATTTCCTCAGTTTTTGAAAACCAAGGTAGCAATCCAGTAGGAGACTACACGCAAGTCCCTCGTACCTGTACGAACAAACAAGAACCTCACAACCAACGCAATAAAGGGGTTTGTTAATCCCTTCACGGTCACTTACAAAAGTGAGATCTGATAGAGATAATAAGATAAATATTTTTGGTATTTTTGTTGTATAGATTGGAAAATAAAGATTGCATAATAAACAACATCAAAAATAGCTAGTTGACAGGAGAATAATATAATGGAGAATAGACCCCGGGGCCATAGGTTCCACTAGTGGCTTCTCTCAAGATAGCATAAGTATTACGATGGGTGAACGAATTACTGTCGAGCAATTGATAGAAAAGTGCATAATTATGAGAATATCTAGGCATGATCATGTATGTAGGCATCACATCCGTGACAAGTAGACCGAAACGATCCTGCATCTACTACTATTACTCCACACATCGACCGCTATCCAGCATGCATCTAGAGTATTAAGTTCATAAGAACAGAGTTATGCATTAGGCAATATGACATGATGTAGAGGGATAATCTCAAGCAATATGATATAAACCCCATCTTTTTATCCTCGATGGCAACAATACAATACGTGCCTTGCTGCCCCTACTGTCACTCGGAAAGGACACCGCAAGATTGAGCCCAAAGCTAAGCACTTCTCCCATTGCAAGAAAGATCAATCTAGTAGGCCAAACCAAACTGATAATTCGAAGAGACTTGCAAAGATAACCAATCATACATAAAAGAATTCAGAGAAGAACCAAATATTGTTCATAGATAAACTTGATCATAAACCCACAATTCATTGGATCTTGACAAAGACACCGCAAAAAGAGTTACATCGAATAGATCTCCAAGAAGATCGAGCAGAGCTTTGTATTGAGATCCAAAGAGAGAGAAGAAGCCATCTAGCTAATAACTATGGACCCGAAGGTCTGAAGTAAACTACTCACACATCATCGGAGAGGCTATGGTGTTGATGTAGAAGCTCTCCGTGATTCATTCCCCCTCCGGTGGAGCTCCGGAAAAGGCCTCAAGATGGGATCTCTTGGGTATAGAAGGTTGCGGCGGTAGTAATAGGGTTTCGTGGTGCTCCTGGATGGTTTCGGGGTATATGGATATATATAGGAGGAAGAAGTAGGTCGGTGGAGCTACGAGGGGCCCACAAGGGTGGGGGTGCGCCTCCCTGCCTCGTGGCATCCTCATTGATTTCTTGACATCCACTCCAAGTCCCTTGGATCATGTTTGTTCCAAAAATAACTCTCCCGAAGGTTGCATTCCGTTTGATATTCCTTTTCTGTGAAACACTGAAATAGGCAGAAAACAACAATTTGCACTGGGCCTTGGGTTAGTAGGTTAGTCCCAAAAATTATATAAAAGTGTATAAATAAGCCCATTAACATCCAAAACAGATAATATAATAGCATGGAACAATCAAAAATTATAGATACGTTGGAGACGTATCAGCCGTGCACGAAGACTCGGAGGACAACAATTATCTTCCACTCTCCGAGGATGAGGTGAGCCTCAGCGACGAGGACTTTATCGTGCCTGAGGAACGTCTCGAGCAGGAGCGCTTTAAGCAAAACTAGTAGCCACTACAAGGAGCCTGAAAAAGAAGCTGCAACAGCTTCAAGCTGATCAAGATCTGCTCAACGATAGATGGACTGATGCCCTGGTAGCAAAAGAATACGGCCTCGAGCGCGCAACCAAAAGTTATCCCAAGCATAAACTGCTACCACAATTAGATCACGAGGCACTTGAGCCTGCACCATCAGCGCATAATGCGACTGATCGACCACCACGCGGCCGGGACAAAGCGGCAACTCAAGCAGAACACCAGCCCGTACTACCTCGCGGTAAAGGCGGGGATAAAACAGCTCAAACATACACGTATGATCTCCGGCAAGGCCTGAAGAATAAAGCAGGTCCGGCCAGATCGATCTACGGATCACGGGGGCGTGCCCCGACGCATGACGACGACTATCAACACTACAAAAAAGGACACATCCTTGACATTTTGGGCCGAACAAATTTTTTTCTATCATACATCTGACACTTCTATGACGATAATTGTGACAAAACCCGGTATCATCATAGATGTGGTGGGCTCCTACTTCTATGACAAAAAATCATGACAGAAAATGGGCTTTTCGTCCTGGGCGGGCCGGAGACGCAGCTGCATGACATTCTTTGGGCCGTCCATGACGGAAAAAAATCTGTGGTAGAAGCGAGGGCGAGGAAAATTTCGGGGAGTTCCCGGTTACGGTGGGAGGTCGGGGGCCGAGCGATGCGCGTTTCTCTCATACACGTATGCGCGTGTGTGTGAGGCGTTGGCTCTAACTGAACCAGAGCGAGGCATTGGGTTCTAACTGAACCCGAGCGATTGCACTGCAGGCTACGCGTTATTGAACCCGAGCGATCGATCGATGGCTGTTAACTGAACCCGATCGAGCGATTCCTTCTCTACTGCTGCTAACTAAAGCCGATCGATGCTGCCTCTGGGATGAACAGTGAGCGTTGCAGGGGGGTTGGATGAACAGTGAGCGGTGGCGTTGCCTCTTGATGAATAGGATCCCGTGGTGTGGTGGAGGGCTGGATGAACAGTAGACGGTGGAGGGGTGCCCATGGATGGGTGGTTGAACAGGACCCCGTGGTGTGGAGGGCTGGATGAATAGTAGCCGGTGGAGGGGTGTCCGTGGAGGGGTGGTTGAACACTAGCCGGTGGAGTAGAGCGCGGTGGAGGCTGGATGAACAGAAGCCTGTGGAGGCTGGAGGAGGTCGACGGTAGCCCGTGGAGGCTGGAGGAGGTCGACGGTGGAGATGAACAGTACCCCATGGAGTCCCGTTTTGCGGTACGCCACACCCCTCCCGAAGAACAGGACCCCCGTTTCGACCATAGCGCTCCAACACAAGTCCGTTCCGTCCGTTTTGCGGTATGCCACACCCCTCCCGATCAACAGGACCCCTGTTTTGACCGTAGGAGGTCCGTTCATCCGTTTTGCGGTACGCCACACCTCTCCCGATCAAGAGGACCCCCGTTTCGACCGTAGGAGGTCCGTTTCCTCCGTTTTGCGATACGCCAGACCCCTCCCGATCAATAGGACCCCGTTCCGAACGTAGGAGGTCCGTTTCCTCCGTTGTGCAGTACGCCAGGCCTCGTTTCCATCGCCTGTTCCGTCCAAGCCCTCCCAATGAACACGACCATGCATTCCGTTCTGACCCAGCCGGTTGGCTACCACACGTTTCGTTGCCTCCTGATGAACACGACGCATTCCGTTGCCTCCCCATGAACACCACGCATTCCGTTGCGTCCCCATGAACATGACGACGACGTTGTTTCTCCGTTCCGACCCAGCCATGTACACGAGCCCTGGCCGTACGTATGCGCGAGTAGGCGTTCGAGACCCCGCCCGTGTGTACACATACGTGGCCGTATTTTCTTTCTTGCACCCTGGCCGCTGTACGTACGTGTACATGCTACGTGCGCGCCTCTACTACGACACGTACGCGCCTCTACTACGACACGTTCACGCCTCTACATCCACCAGTATATATGTATGTACACGTTCGCGACCAGAATGACAACGCTACGTACGCTTCGACCAGGTGGGTCCCGACTGTCAGGCATTTCCTTGCCTACGAAGATGTAGCTGGTGGGTCCCAGCAGTCAGGGGGCGAATCATTTTTTTTGCCCGGACGCACTTCCTTGCGTGCGAAGATGTAGCTAGTGGGTCCCGGCAGTCAAGGGCAAACATTTTTTTCGTGAAATACGGTGGCCCATCTGGCGGGTCCCCGCTATCAGGTGGAGGAATAATTATTTTGCACGTAATAAGGAGGCACTTCCTTGCTATGGCCGTGGACCCAGCTGTCAGCCTCTCCACGTACAGTCCACGTCCGATGGAAGCCGTTCCTTGACCACGTTGACCACGCCACGCCGAGAGCACCAGGGCGGTGGATGATGGCAAGGACTAGGAAGGGGACGATGCGGAGCCGGGGAAGACGGGACAGTGGATGCCCACGCGTAGAGGAGTACGAGGATTCACTGGTTCGTTGCGGTGTGAGGCTGTCGTCGCTGGAGAATAACAGGGGGTGTGGGTGAGTAGAGGGATGGCCTGGCCAATGGTGGGAGTAGTAGGGGGCGGTGAGGCCTCCGCTGCATCGCAGCCGGCCACGGGCGGTAGGAGCACGGGGCATGACCAGTGCTAGTTTGGGCGGCTGGAACAAGAAGACCAGAGGTTGAAGAAGCACTGCGGCCGTTGGATGGACATCGTACAGTCACTGGAGCTAGAATCATGCATATTGACTAAGTTGACAAAGCCCTCCGTCCCCGTAAACTTAGTAGGCTCACAAGTCAGCCTGCAACTATACTGGGTCCCAGCTAATAGGGGGAGTATTCATTTTTTGTGCGTAATAAGGAGGCACTTCCTTGCGTGCGAAGATATAGATGGTGGGTCCGAGCTGTCAGTGGCGGTAATGTTTTTTTCGCAAAATACTGAGTCCCTTTCGGTGGGTCCCTGATGTCAGGTGGAGGAATCATTATTTTGCGCGTAATAAGGAGGCATTTCCTTGCGTGCGGCCGTGGACCCAGCCGTCGGCCTCTCCACGTACAGTCCCCTTCAGATGCATGTCGGTCGTTGACCATGTTGACCAGGGCGCGCCGAGAGCACCAGGGCGGTGGACGACGGCGAGGCCTAGGAAGGGAACGACACGGAGGTAGGGAAGACTCGGCAGTTGTTTCCCACGTGGAGGGGAGTACGATTGTACGAGGGTTTACTGGTTCGTCTACCGTCGCCGGAGAATAACAGCAGGTGTGGGTGAGTAGAGGGATGGCTAGGCCAGCGATGGGAGTACGGTGGGTGGTGAGGCCTGCGCGGTAGCACAGCCAGCCGCGGGGAGGAGGGAGCAGGCAGTCCCGCCGGCGCTTGTTTAAGTGTCTGGAGCAGGAAGAGCAGAGATTGAAGAAGACGACGGCCGTTCGATGGACATCCAACAGTCACTGCTTGTGCGTCAAACTTTTTTTAGGAAAGCCTCAAATCTGTGGAAAACAGCATACAGCCCATCTGCCATTATTCCTAATAATTTACAACACATTTGCTAATTCTTAAGGTTGTTTTGGAGCCCATATTCTTGTTGTTAGCATTACAACCCATATTGTGGCCACAGTTAAAAAATTATACGAAATTTTGCATATTTCGGAGCGGTCCGAACTGTTTTTAATCCTGAAATTTCGACTCACATTCAAACTGATTTTAAAAATAAATATATATCAATATAAAATCCAACAAATTCTCCACGCATAAAAATTAATGTAATTTAAAATCTCGAAATGAAAAAAAAGATATTTGAAACTAATTGCCAGTTTGATGTGTTTTAAACATGTACAACCCATTTCTCATTACTGATAGGCCATTTTCTCGGCTAGCCGAATGAAGCTCTCCTCGTCTTGAAAGATTTGCAGCCCAACAGGCCTGACAAAGCGACTTACTTGGCAAATCACAAAAAAACTAGGTTGTGGCCATGGACCCAGCTGTTAGCCTCTCCAGTCGTTGACCACATTGACCACGCCGCGCCGAGATCACCAAGGCGGTGGACGATGGCAAGGCCTAGGAAGGGGATGACGCGGAGCCGGGGAAGACATTGTAGTGGATGCCCACGCGGAGAGGAGTACGAGGGTTCACTGGTTCGGCTGCGACGTGCGGCTGCCGTCGCCGCAGAATAACAGGGGGTGTGGGTGAGTAGAGGGATACCCTGGGCCAGCGGTGGGAGTAGTAGGGGGCGGTGAGGCCTCCGCGGCATCACAACCGGCCACGAGAGGCAGGAGCACGTGGCACGACCGGCGCTGCTTTGGGCGACTGGAGCAAGAAGACCAGAGGTTGAAGAAGCACTATGGCGGTTGGATGGACATCGTACAGTCACTGGAGCTAGAATCGTTCATATTGACTAAGTTGACAAAGCCCTCCGTCCTCGTCAACTTAGTAGGCCCACAAATTAGCCACCCACTATGGTGGTTCCGGCAGCGCTGGGGGGAGAAGATGAGAGATTGAAGAAGAATGCCGGCCGTTGGATGTAAATCCAACGCCTTCTTAGGCTTCGACCTACTGGCCCACATGTCAGCCAGTCCATTTGTTTTTTAGTCCATTTGGTGGGCTGGGTGAAACAATGATGTGGCATCAATGCAGCCCATTTAAATCCCATTTGCATTTTTTTCAAAATCCACGGACTTGCTGGGCTGGGTGAAAATATCTTGTTGGGCTAGACGGAGAAATGTTATAAAAACATAAACACATGATTGCACGTCAGTAAAATCTTTGCAAGCTTATGTACGCAATCACTAGGAGTTAACTTGCCAAGTTATATATAAACAATTATTATTATTATTATTTTGTAAGAACTTTCAACTTTAATTTGATGAGTTAATAGTTCGTGGGGTATTATTATTTTTACGCTACACGTGGGACAGTTGAGTTGGTTCTAGGGGAAAGTACTGGGAGAAAACTTAGTTTACATCGAAAAAGAAAGTGGGAGAAAATTCAGAGACCTGCTGGGTCCACCTGAGGAGGGGAATATGTTGGGAGGAAGGACATTCAAAGCACGGCAGCCGAGTGAACTAGTTTTTTACGGACAAGTGAACTAGTTTACATACATAAGCAAATAGCCACTAAAAAAGCAATCAGGTTAACGGTTTCTTAAAAGAAATATTTCGGACAAAACAGATAATTGCAACACATAGGCTAATGCATGAAACACTCAGATGATAAAGGTGCTTATAAACAGATAAAGTACAACATCTAGACCTTCCTGGCATGCTTGATCATGACGCTGCGGCTGTCCGTGTACTCGTCGGTTACAGGAAGCAGCCAAGCCCTCATGTCGAAGATCTGCCTGTACATGTCGTAGCATGCGTATGCGTCCTTGGCCGCGTAGGTTATGTACGCTAGATTCAGAGGTACCTCCCATGTGTTCAGGTCATCTTCTTTCATGTTGGCGTATTAGGGGTCGATGATGGTCTCAGCGAGGTCAACCACGGAGTCCTTCTCCTGCCTGTTGCTGATGATCTTGTATTGCTTCTGGATGTCGACAAGCTTGTTGCACTAGATGGCCGAATCGTCACGTTCTTCCTTCTCTCCACCATAGCGAAGGTGCAGTCGGCGCTGCCGATGAAACGGGCGAATGCTCCAGAACCTAGTGCAGCCATAAGACTGAGGCGAGGCAGAGCTTCATCGAGACCATATCGTTGGTGTACATCACATTCAACTTGGTTCAACCATAGGACTGAACGGCAAACTCAAAGGGGAACTCCTTGCTGAAGTCCATATCCAGCAGGCTCACCCCTCGGATCGCCATTGGAGTCTCTTTGAGTGAACGAGTGTGTAGGCAGCGGCAGCAGTTCATTTTTCAGCTCTTGGGGAACTGGATTCAACAGTAAGCTGAGTGTGTACAGGCGACAACAGTTACTACCCCTCCCTCTTCCGCTGCACGCCCGGCAGAAGATGCACCCTCGGCGACACGTCGGTTCACGAGCGGGTCTGTATTGGTACTGTAATAACAGGAGTTAGTGGTCACTTTACTTAAATTTAATTAGCTTTAATAGAAATTTATACTTAAAACAAGCAATGCATTCGCTCGTTCTATCAGTGCCACAGGATCAACATGCACAACAATTCGAATTATTATTCTAAGGACGCACACGACCAGCACATTTTTCGCACTTTCACAAAGATAATACTACCTAGTTTGAACTGTTTGTTATGGTTGTTGTCCTCTACATCATCATGCCGTGTTTCCCAGTTTGCAAGATTCAGAACCAACAAATAAGATCCAAATAATAAGTACAACAAAGATGCCTACACATCTCATTGATTCCCAGCTTGCAAGATTCAGAACCAACAAATAAGATCCAAATAATAAGTACAACAAAGATGCCTACACATCTCATTGATTCCCAGCTTGCAAGATTCAGAACCAACAAATAAGATTCAAATAACAAGTACAACAAAGATGCCTACACATCTCACTGATTCCCAGCTTGCAAGATTCAGAACCAACCCATTAGAGCCTTTTGATAAAGTGAATATGGGGATTAAATCCATCTTGGCTAGCCATGTAATGCAATCGAAGAACTTGGTGAATGCTCTTGACCGTCACAACATCTGTAGTTGAGTATTCCTGTTTGCACAGCATGTTTGCACAACACAAACAAGGAGACAGGAGAGCATGATTTCGCTTTAATAGCGGCCTCCTTGAACTCAACCTCCAGCTCTACTTGGATGAGGTCTGCCTGGAGTTCCATGATTCAATTCATGCGCTTTTTTCTGTAGTTCACCTGACATGAAGCAAAGATTGCATCATTCAGCTAGCAAGAAGTATTTTCTCTTGTGAGCTGGCAGGTTCTTCTTTAGTAGTTGCACTAAAATTGAGGAACATTAAGGTTGGCTGTCCGGCTCATGTAAGGTGCAACTATAATTTTCTTATCCTTTTGTGCAGTTCCACTAAAATAAAGTGCCATTGTGGTGACACTGACGGTTCCATCTTGCAAAGGCTAATAAAATGTTGCACGAGATTACCAGCAGAACTCGACAGAGATTTTGGAAACTCCAATCACCATTTTCTGCAGTTCCACCAAAATTGAGAGATGTTGCCCACGTGACATTTTAGTTGAACTGTACAAGACACTCATTCCAAAAAATGTGTTTTGAGCAGTTCACCAAAAGGTCACAATAGCAACAAGGTGAAATGGATATCCCTATCTGCACAAAAAGATAGAAAGTAAACAGTTGCTGGTCAATAATAATATACGAAACATATACAAAATGAAAAAATGCATCTTAATTCTGTTCATGGCAATCACGCAAGGACAATAGAAATTTTAAAACGTGAGCAATGCTTCATGTTACCAGAAGCATTACGATCAACAATGAGATTGCTCAAATATGGGATTACTTTAATGGTTGCATTGCTTGTTTACCAGACATAGTAAATCAACAGCAGCTAAAGAGTTGGTTTAAGGGCATGGGACCATGGGGACACCAGGACACTCAACAGCGTAAAGGAGCAACTTATCATACTGGGGAAAACAGCAGGAGTGCCATTTGTAACACAGTTTAATTGCATCTTATCACTAGAGGCATTAGATTAACAATAACACTGGTTAGACATGTCCCTAAGGTAACAGTGTGATCGCTTCATTTTACATGCGCCCTTACATTAACAATAGCAAAAGGTTGGTATAAGGACATGCGACAGTGGAGGCATCAGCACAATGTACCTACAAGGAGGCATAAAGTGGTGATGCCGAGTTTGTTCATGCTATGTGAGGGCAGCAAATCTAATTCTAGAGACCTTGTACTTTGTAAGGGCAGCAAATCTAATCCTGGAGACCTTTTACTATGTGAGGGCAGCAAATCTAATCCTGAGACCTTTTACTATGTGAGGGCAACAAATCTAATCCTGAGACCTTTTACTATGTGAGGGCAGCAAATCAAATCCTGCAGAGCTTTTACTATGTGATGGCAGCAAATCTAATCTTGGACATACTCTGTTGACTTGTCCACCAGCCGCCACTTTCTATCCTTTTTTCAACCAATAATAGATATGTTCCTTATCCAGTTTGTACTGCGTTTTCCCATTATTTCCCTTTTCAACCAGGAGACCGGTTGGTATCCGGTCCCTACTACTTTCACCATATTATTTCCTCTTTGAATCAAGTCATAGATTCATGCTACAACTTTCCCCCCTTTCTTCGTTGTTTGAACAAAACCCTAGATTCGAATGCATGAAGTAGTTTTACGTCTAATAATACTAAAAATTTAGGTGGCTTTGGAAGAGCTAATGGGAGTAGAAAAAGATGCACATGCAGACACGTGGGGAGCTGGGGCAGTAGAGCAAGGCCGCTTTCAAAGAACTTATACATGAGGGTCGCCGGCAGGTCGGATCTACGGATAATACGGTAGGGAGGAAGAAGGGTTGGAGGACCTCCCGAGCCGGCACTGTGTCGGAGAGAACGGCACGGGCAGAGGATCGGGCCCCTCCGGCAGCTGTGGGTTTCCTCCCTCGGCGGCGATGACCGCGTGAACGATGCCTACGGTCGCCAGCACCGTCTAGAAATGTTGCGCGGTGCGGGGCCGCAGGCCGGCGCCTTAGATGATTTGGCACAACCGACTGCCGCTCACGTCCATCGGCTCCATAGGTGCTTGTGGCTTCTGGTCACTTGGTCTTGGATTGGAGTGAGCAGTGTTGCGTAGAGACTTGGGAGTAGATGGATTGGAGTGGTGGGGCTATACTAGCAAGTAGTTGTACGTACTAGTACAATAGTGGGCTCACATAGCAATTTTGTCTCATGCAAGAGCCTGGCTATATACGTGCTCCAATGTTTGCAACTGCAACATTCGGTTTGCGCTTGGCTCTTTGCCTCTTCGAGAAGACGAACAATGATGTTACTACTACTACTTCTACAGTGTCGAATCCACTGCTGCATGTCCGTCCACCGCGAGCGAGACGGATTGCTTGTTGTAGAAGTATTACTAAGCAAAAGCCTGTCCTCGTTTGCGAGCAACCGCGCGCATGGGTGAGGGGGAAGGCGTGTAGTAAAATCAAGCTTCTCCTCGTTGTACGAGTTGACGTGACATATCATAGCACTTGCCCCACATGCTTGCCTCTAAACTTGGCTGAAAGACCCGCAGTGTAAAATATATTTGCTGCAACCTCTAACATTTACCCACCACAAATTAAAATATGTGTCGTCGTATGCATCGTTCTGATGCAGAGGCCGGGGAGTCCCCCTTTTTTGAAAAAAAACAAATTAATATATATATTCATGTCTTGACCAGGTGAGCATGCAAACTACAATCACCAGGGTGTCAGGTAGGGCCAGAAGACTATTTTTTTTTAAAAAAAACTCCGAGACGGCCACATAGCTTGGAGCCGACCGCAACGATTTTAAGCTTACAGGCACCATACACGCTATCCTAGACTACTCTACACATGAAACTGCCACACGAGCGTTCGGGCTGCGCTTGGCTCTTCGCCTCTTCGGGAAGTCGAACAATGATGGAGTACTACTGAGGAGTACTACAGTACGCTTCTGGCCATCTGACACCGATTGAACTGCTGCATGTCCACCGCGTGCGGGAGGGAGAGCATGTAGCGAAAGCTTCTCCTAATCTTGCCAGCCATCACGCTCATGGGCGAGGGAGGGACGCTCCTGCATTTGCGTGTATGATAGGTGGGCCTGACAGGTGTGTGGCCAACCTGTCATACGGCCAAAGGGAGGTGTAGTTAAGTCCGTGAGGGAGAGCATAATCAAACTTCTCGTTGATGTATGAGTTGACGCGACAGATCAAAGCACCGCACTCGATATATTTCAATATTTGCATTTACCGATGCATTAATTACAACGCATGCATGCATGCCGTGACTCTCCTTTTGATACTCCCTCCGGTCATTTTTACTCTGCATATTAGGTTTGTCTGAAGTCAATCTCATCCAACTTTGTCCAAATTTATACAAAAAATTATTAACATTCACATAGCAACATATTTATTATTAGATCCATCTCAAAATATATTTTCATATTATATTTATTAGATGTTATAGATGTTAATATTTTTTAATATAAATTTGGTCAAACTTAGCAAACTTTGATTTCAAACAAAGCTAATGTGCGGAGTAAAAAGGACCAGTGGTAGTACTTGCATGTGTTGATTTAAAGCACCTTGAAGTAGTATAAAATATGTAACGGTAAAGCTTTGTAATACCCCAGTGCAAGTCAAGAGATGGTTGTGCACGAGGAGGGCGAGATCATGCAGACCGAACAGGACCCGACGATGGAGCTCTCTAAGGTCTCGATGGACCTCACCGTGCTCCACAACCCCTTGTGCCTCCGCCCTTGATGCCTCCAGTGTATGAGGTTCGAATACACATCGTCCGTTCGGCTAATTGAGCAAGGTGCAGGTTTCTTGATTGATGTGCTGTTCGATTGATTTCTGCAGTGCAAGGGAGGGCACCTGGCCTGCGCGGACTGCCGCGTCGAGCGCCCTGGGAACCAGCTGCAGTGCCAGAAGTGTGAGCGCTGCGGTGGCTTCAACGTGCGGAACACGGTGGTGGACTCCGTCCTTTGGTCGGTGAGGGTGGAGTGCCTGCATGAAGGTTGTGGGATCTACGTCACTTACCACAAGCTCGTCGATCCCCAGAGCGTGTGTCCGCTCGCACCCTGCAAATGCCCCGTGCCCATCTGCGGCTACAAAAGCCCACCGCCGGCACTCTACCACCACATCAGCACCGCGCATCCCATGCCTGTGCACATGATCTAGTACGACAAGGTGCTCCAGCTGTAGGTGCCACTGTCGGAGCCACGGCTCTTGCTCTTCGCGGAGGATGACCGTTGCGCGTTTTTCTTGGTCGGCGGCGTGCTCGACATCATTGCGCCTATCGCCGTGTCGATCGTCTGCATCAGAGCAGGGGCATCCACACTGCCGCATTATGCGGCCAAGCTATGGGCGAACAGCCCGCCGGGGGAGCCCAAAGGCACGACCAACGCCATCAAGCTGGAAATGGAGGTGACAAGCAGCAAGGATCCCTGTGACATCGACGTGCAGGAGCTGACCTTCTTGACAGTTCCGCCCAAGCTGCTTGACGGGGCTAAGCTTGTGTCCCTCCACATTCAGATTGACAAGCTCACGTCCTAAATGTTTCTACAGTGCCTTCTGTTTATCTTAGTAATATGCTAATATAGGGATTACCCTGGTCTACTTTAGCTTAAGAAATGGTGGGTTTTGGTGGCGATGCAGCAATTACATCGACATCAGATCAGTAATTTCCAACACTCGAACGGATAAGAAGTACTACTTGTCATCAAAATGGATAAAAGGAGATGTATGTAGACGTATTTTAGTTCTAGATACGCCCCTTTTTATTCATTTTGATGACAAGCAATCCCTCCGTTCCATGATACATGCCTTCCATTTGTCAAAATATAGATATATCTAGACATGTTTTAGTATATATGTACATCCATGATAGAGCCAATCGGATGGTTGAGAGCACTACAATTTGTAGCTACAGATGCGTGTGTGACTCCCAGATGCAGAGGCCGGGGGTCATCATCCTCCTTTTCAAGAAAAAACAGACGCCTGTGTGAAAGGACGAGTGCGTGCGTGCACCTCTTCTCTTCCTGTATAACGTACTACTAAACTCAGAGTACAACTTTTTGTGGGTGGCACGATGGTGCGTGCGAGAAGTCCCGAGAGATAGGTTTAATGCGTCTGAAAAAATACTAGCCTAGAGCTCGCCACGTGGCTATTCCTGTCATACGCCCCATTAACCGTAAGATATGTATACGACGGTGCCAGTTATTTCACGTACACATCAGTACTCCCTCCTTTACAGTTTATAGGGCTTAATTCAAAAATCTCACCAACCAAGGTGGTGAGTGGTGGAATATTTTTTGTAGTTTGCAAAAGTACCTAATTAATGCTCTTGTTTTTCTCAAAAAATTATGTTTATTGTCGGATTTCGGGTTCCGGTAGACCCTTGAGGTTCGAACACTGGGGTGCGCGCGGAGATCTCTCCCCTACCGATCTACGCCCAATCTCCTCGCGTGATCTAAGCTGGAAACAACGAACAACACATGGGACATGAGGTTTATACTGGTTCGGGCCACTATCGTGGTGTAATACCCTACTCCAGTGTGTGGTGTGGTTGATTGCCTCAGGGGCTGATGATGAACAACACAAGGGAAGAACAGCCTCTTGAGAGGTGTTCTTGCGCTGATGCGATGAACTGCTTTGGTGAGTTCAGTCGCCTCTCTCTCTCTCTCTGCTAGAGCTCTACCAGATATCTAGATGTCTAGGTGTGTCCATCCCCCCTACTCTGTGGTGGCTAGCTCTATTTATAGAGGCCCTAGGCCTCTCCCCAAAAAATGAGCGGGAAGGGCGCCAACAATTGGCGTTTTGAAGGGGGACATCTAGTACAAGTTATCCTGACCAAAGGTGGTCTTCGGCTGCCAAAAGCACTGGTGATGATGCCGTCTTGGGCTCCACGGTGACCTCCGTCCTGCCGCTCTATTGGTCTTGGTCTCGTTGCACCGGAATGGTAACCTTTGCCCGATGCCTTGGCCTGTGCTTTCCCCCTTTGCACCAAAGGGGAAACAAGGACACTGCGCAGGCCGGCGCCCACCTGGTCTCGATCGTCATGGCTTGCGTCACGGGCTCCTCGTGAGGTACCCCTGCCTTGATCTCTCCGCCTCCTCGCAAGCCTGCCTGATGAGGCTGCCTCTGAGGAAGTTTTCTATCGTCCGCCCCGCGAGGCTTGGCCCCTCGCGAGGGTCTTGAGCTTGAGCCGATGAAGAGGGGCCACGCTAGGCCCCCACTTGAGCCACGCCGGAGGCCGCAGGCAGGCAAGGGTGGGGACTCCCGTTCCCAGAACACCGACAGTAGCCCCTAGGCCCAAGGCGCGCCCGGGCTTGGCCTAGCAAGGAAGCGAAGGGGCGAGCGCAAAGCGCTGTGGGGCCCAATAGCCTGCGGCCTTGGGCGCCGCGTGGCGATGGATTGGACGTGGGCGTCTGCACTTCCCACGACGCTTCGGCAACTGCACAACTTGACATGTCCCTGCATGCAGAGAAACTGGTCATGATTACCTGTGATCATGGTGCTCGGCGGTTGGCCTCCTTCGCCTATAAGTACGGGGCTGCATGAGCCCCTTCAGTCCATCCCTTGCTGTTGCTCCTTTCCTTCTTGTTGGCTACTCGCCGTTGCCATGGCTCCAAAGAGATTTTCGGCCATGGAGAATGGAAAGGCCCTCCAGGCAGGGCCTGACTCCCCCCCCCGACCAAGCACGGCCGAGGCTGCCCTCGCAAGTATTCCACGGTCCTCGTAGTGGCCTCCCGCGGCCATGGAGGCGGTTCCCTGCACGGTGGTGAGCGCCCGGCCGCTGATGGGGGGCATGCCATGGCTGCACGCCCCCCTAGGCCACGTTTTTGCTCTACGGAGGTGATGCCGGAGTTCGTCGTGTGGTCAGCGGACCCAACCAGGACCCGGCTCCAGCTCCCCCGTTTCTTCGTAGGTGATCTGCCGGCCAGCGCCCGGTGCGGCTTCTAGTTCCAGGCAGACGGCTGCTGCAGCAGGGCCTCCAGGGCTTCGCTGGAGGTCTACGTTTCTGAGAATGGGGCCCTGACCCGCGGCTTGCAAATGTTTGCCCGCGCGCGCGGCATGGGCCGATGGTGCACCCTGCACTTCAAGTTCGATGGCGACGCCACCCTCTACGTGAGGGTGTTCGGGGAAGGTGCTGGGTGCTGCCCTGAAGATGACGACTGTGGCCGCCTGCCCAGCCCCAGTACTGACCAGGATGAAGACGGCAACAGGCGTACAGGCGGCGGTGCTCGGGGTTTGCTGAGCTTCGGCGACTCCCTATCAGGTAGTAGCTCCTCCAGCGGTGGCCGCGACCAGCCCCCGCGCCGTCGTGCCCGCCTGGGTGAAGGTAGCGGGTCAGCCCGCCATCGCGCCCCGGTGAAGCGAGAGGAGGGATCCGCCTGAGCCCCAGGAGCAGCTCGAACCTTCGTTGTGGGTTGGTGCACGATGAAACGCGCCCATTTTGTTTTCCTTCTTTTCCTGCGCAGAAATAAAAGGTATTATAGGGCCCCGCGGGGGCGTGTTAGAACTTCTGCTGTTAACCATCGTGTTGCTTGCGCTATTTCTGCGCTGTGTTCCCGCGCCGTGCACCCATGTGTGGGAATTATTTTAGCTCGGTGGGGCTTGACGCAGTCCTCGCCTCTCGAGGCCGTGGCCTCTCGGTGCGCTTTGTGCCCTGCAAGGATCATTAGGAGGGGTAACTTTCGGTGTTTGTTGTGGGGGAGATCGGCCCAGGTCCTGCGCTTGAGTCGCGATGCCCGTGAAGCACGGACTGGGAGGGGTGCTCCCGCAGAGGACCCGGAAAGGAAAGCTCCAAATGATCGGGGCAGAAAACACTCGCGAGGGCACCCGCGAACCTCCCTCGCGGGACTTGTGTGAGAGAAAATGAGGCAAGCGAGTGAAAAAGACAAAGAGTCACAAGCCAGGAACGTTAACAACTTCAATAGAACTTCAAACCAGAATAAACAAGCCAACTACAAAAAGAAAATGAAAAAGCCGCGTCCGGCACCTATTCTAGTCTTCGACGTCTTCTCACCAGCGCGGAGCTAAGTGCTGCCACTGGGCGTGGGCGGGAGCCCCCGAGGCCCAAGGGCGGCACTCCAGAGACTCCGGGGCATGTACAACCCCACTCATTATTACGTGAGAGTGTCATGGGCGGCGAGCTTCATAGGCATTGGCCTTCTTCACAGGCACCGGGCCTTTCCCGAAATGCGGCAGCTTCACAGGCATTTGCCTTCTTCACAGGCACCGGGCCTTTCCCAAAACACGGCAGCTTCACAGGCATTTGCCTTCTTCACAGGCACCGGGCCTTTCCCAAAACACGTCAGCTTCACAGGCATTTGCCTTCTTCACAAGCACCGGGCCTTTCCCAAAACACGGCAGCTTCACATGCATTTGCCTTCTTCACAGGCACCGGGCCTTTCCTAGGTGCTAGGCCTCGCTCAGGGATAAAACCTCCAAAGATGTTGAATGTTCCACGCGTTCTGGATGGGTACCCCCTCCATGCTCTTCAAGCACGCGGGGCCAGGCATGGAGACATGAAAAACCTTGAATGGGCCCTCCCACATGGGAGAGAGCTTGTGCAGCCCCTCCCTAGAGAGAACCCGTCTGAGTACGAGATCCCCTACCTCAAGAGTTCTGGGGCGGATGTTGCGGCAATGGTATCGTCGCAGCGCCTGTTGATACCTTGCCACTCACAGCGCGACTTCTCGACGGCGCTCCTCCCCCAGCATGAGATCCATCCCCCGCATGGCGTCCTGCTACGTCTCGTCGAGCGCCAGGACCCGTGCGGAGCGACGCCTGACCTCGTGAGGGAGAACAACCTCTGCTCCATAGACGAGGAAGAACGGGGTCTCGCCAGTCGGCTTGGTCGCAGTTGTGCGGATTGACCACAGCACGGACTGGAGCTCGTCGTACCAGCCCCTGCCACAGGACTCCAGCTTCTTCTTAAAGGTCCTAGCTTTAAGGCCCCCACTACTAGGAAAAGGGCTATAGATAGGATTTACACTAATGGCGCACCAGGGAAGTAGTGAGCCACTACTATATACTAATGGCGCACCAGTTGGTGATGCACCATTAGTGTGGAAGACACTAATGGCGCACCAGAAAATAGGTGCGCCACTAGTGATAATTTTTTTTATTTTTACATACATACTAATGGCGCATCCTACCAAAGTGGGCCATTACTAGTTCTAACTAGTAATGGCGCACCAGACAGGGAGTGCGCCAGTACTAAATTTTTTTATTCTTTCTTTTTGCAAAACTACTAATGGCGCACTGCCTCACAGTGTGCCATTACTAGTTTAAACTACTAATGGCGCACCCTGTAGAAGTGCACCATTAGTATATATTTTGATATCATGAATATTTTTAAATTTCAAGGGCACTTTTTGATATCATGAATATTTTTAAATTTCATGGGCACTTTTTGAATTCATGCATATTTTTTCAAATTTGATGATATTTTTTCATATTCAGTATGATAAAATATTGAATATTCATGAGGACACTCGATCTTGATCCCTCTCCATCTCGATCTCGATCCCACCCGCGCCTCCTCTCCCCTGTTCATTTTAAAAAAAGAAGTATAGACTACAATTGTTGTTAAACAACAATTATTACTGTTTTTATAAAAAATATTACTGTTTCATATTCATATTCATTTTCTAAAAAATTATTACATGCAACAAAAAAATTACTTATGGCGCACCTCTGGCTGGTGCGCCATTGCTATATATATAAAAAAGATTACTAATGGCACACCTCTGCCTGGTGCGCCATTGCTATGTAAAAAAAAGATTACTAATGGCGCACCTCTGCCTGGTGCGCCATTGCTATGTAAAAAAAAGATTACTAATGGCGCACCGACCGCAGGTGCGCCATTAGTAAGATTCCCCCTAGCTAATTCCCTCCCTCTCGCCAGATCCTCTTCATCCCTCTCCCTCGCCCCCTAGCTAATTCCCCCCGCTGCCCCGACCCACGCCGCCGCCGATGACCCCCCGCACCCTCCCCCGTTCCACCGCCGCCGACGACCCCCCGCATCCTCCCCCGCTCCACCGTCACAAATGAATGCAACTAAAAATCCAAAAAAACAAATTTGTTTATATTTTCAAATAACAAATTTGATGATATTTTCAAATAATAAATTTGATGATATTTTTTCGATTCATAAATATTTTCAAATAACAAATTTGATGATATTTTTAAAAAATATTACTGTTTTTATAAAAATTTATTACTCTTTCATATTCATATTCATATTCATTTTGATATTCATATTCATTTTCATATTCATATTAATTTTCTATTATATTATTAGATGCAACAAAATAATAATAAAAAAATCTTACTTATGGCGCACGGCTGGCTGGTGCGCCATTGCTATCTAAAAAAAGAATACTAATGGCGCACCGTCTCAGGGGTGCGCCATTAGTAATCTTCCCCCCTAGTCGCCCGATCCCTACGTCACTCCCGCTCGCCAGATTCACTCTCCCCACGCCAGATTCACTCCCCCCTAGTCGCCCGACGACCCCCGCGCCCTGCCTCGCCGTCTCGGTCCTCGCCGCCGACGGCCTGCCCCGCTCCTTCCCTCCACTGCTCAATCGCTCTCTCGGTCCTCGCCGCTGACGGCTTGCCCCGCTCCTTTCCTCCACCCCGAGCGCCGCCGCCGCACGTCACCGCAGCCACCGACCGCCCCGTCCTCCATCGTCGTGCCTAGGAGCTGTGCCAGGAGCAACACCATCATCACCTTCATCGCCTACGTCTACGGATTGGAGCCGGGTCATCAAGGATCGAGCGCATCGACCTCTTCTTCCTCATCACCGACCACTGCTTCTCGGCGTCGATCCGGGCTGCCCCGACCACCCTCGTCCTCGCCGTCTCCTTCCCCAGCTCCACGGTGAGCGTATCCATCGATTCCCCTGTTTTTCTCCTTGTTTAGTCACCGTTTGTGCATGCGGGCTCGTGCTCACCGCGCCGGCCGCCCCTCGCTGTAGATTCTCTAATGTCCTTACCTGAAACTGAATATAAAGTCAGTTTAAAAGTCAGTCTCCTGATCTGAATATAAACTTTATCTGAAACTGAAATTGAAACAGATGCAGTCATAAAAATTCAGTTAAAAATTCAATTTTCGAGCTTGGCTCCTGATCTAAATATAAAGTGTATGGCAAGCTCATATTGCAAGAAAGTTTAAAATTCAATCTAAAACTCAATGTAAAATTCAGTTAAAGTGATCTGAATATAAAAACTCTTGGAGTAAAAATTCAGTCTAAAAGTCAGTTAAAGTTTCAGTTTTAGAGTAATTTTCAGTTTGTAAAACTGAGAAGTGTATTTTTTATTTTGAAACTTAGTGTAACTATTTTCAATTTTGATGGAAAATTAGTCTAAAAGTCAGGAGGGGGATCTCTGTAGATTGCATATACAGATTTCTTGAACAGTGCAATTAATTACAAATAGAGCAATGTTGAAAATGAAACAAAAGGAATTGGAAAACCAGAAAGATAGGCATTCTGTTGTAAGTAAGCTAAGATAAAAAAGAATTTACTTTAAGTAATTATTTACAACAAGCATTGTGTAGGAAAATGTCATGCATGCTGTAACTTGAACTTGAAGAACTCCTTAGATAGTTTTTTAGTCTCCTTATACAAAGCAAGCTGAAGTTTGAAACCTATTTCTCCTAAGCAGACACTGAAAAATTGCAGATAAGTAGACACTAAAAATTGCAGCCATGTCAAAGTGTCGTTTCATTTGGGAGCAGTAACGAAAACTGTATGTGTTGTCATAGGTGCTGTGCTGTCAAAAACTGTATGTGCAATCTCCAGAACAATTATGCTTATGTCAAAACTGTATGTGCAATCTCCAAATGTATCATCATAATGTAGGTGCTGTGTTGTGTGATCCTTCATGCTGAGAACTTTAGCTTTTTCAACTTGCTGGACTATATGTTCATTGGTACTACTTGTGATGCTGCTGCTGTACTACTTGGGAATTTTGTCAACTTGTGATGTTGCTGCTATACCCCGAGAGGCCCTTTAGTTTGCCGGAATGTCGATTAACTTCCGTTCCGGCAAATTCGGGTACTCCATGTGTCCTATTTTCAGCAAAGGTCATGCTGAAATTTTCCGTGAATTTTAGCATGACTTTGCTAAAAATAGGACATATGGGGTACTTGTGACTAATGCATGGGCCGGGGTATCTTAGTACTTAGTTAAGTAGGATCAATTGCTCCGCCATTCTTGCTGCATTAAACCATAGGTGGCAATAGAGCCAAGTGATTAGGCCCAACTTAGAATTCTCGTTAGCATCGATAAACCCTAGATGATAAACCCAACATAGGTGGCAATAGAGCCAAGTGATTAGTGCCAAGTGATTAGGCCCAACCTAGGGTGCCTCGGCATCGATAAACCCTAAATGATGAAAACTTAACTTCGCTTCTATAGGGTGCCTCGGTGTCGATGAGAACCTAAATGATGTACGCTTAGGCTTTTAGGGTGCCTCGGCGTCGACAAAACCTAAATGATGAAAGCTTAGGATTTTAGGGTGCCTCGACGTCGACAAACCCTAAATGATAAAACCTTGACTTTTAGGGTGCCTCGGTGTCGATAAGAACCTAAATGATGAAAGCTTAGGCTTTTAGGGTGCCTCAGCGTCGACAAACCCTAAATGATAAAAGCTTAGCTTTTAGGATGCCTCGGTGTCGACAAACCCTAAATGATGTAGTTTTGAATTATGAACGTAGGATATGTCGTCATCGTCATCGGACTATGAAAGTCTCCCGGCGGAGTGCGACTGGTGCCACGACGATCCAGGTCTGTGTGACATGCCTCACTTGGACGATGATCGGCGCTTCAGCATTAAGCTCGAGGAGACCTTCGAAGTAGAAACGGTACACAACGAAGACAAGTGTTATTTTCATAATTAAGCATGACTTCAACTATTTCAACGTGTAATTTTCATCTTTTACAATTCGAGTATAGCTTATCCCATGCCATGCAAGACACTATGTCTTGGAGAGGATGGATTTTGAAGACCATGAAATTTCTGAAACAAAGAAAATTCACCTAAGGACTCATCACGATGTGGACTTTGAAGTAAATCTATATAATTCTGAGAGCGTAACCCATTTTGGTTGCAAAAATTGGGAAGCATTTTGCAAGATGTATGGTTTTGATGAGGGTATGCTTATCACCATGGATCTTGGTAATCCTGACATCAACCAAGACAATATGGACATTTGGGTCCTTGTTGATACGCCTCCAGTTCTACCGCTATGTGAGTTTCTCAAACATAGTTATTAGCTAATTTATATTGTTTACTTCAAAATAGTTGAAAGCTTATTTCCATTGACAGCTTATTTTTATTGTTCAAAGAATGTGCGGGAGATGGTGGACAAAACCCACTACACCGATGGCTCCGAATTAACAACTTACAAGGAGAAAAATCATCTGGTCGGATTTTGTACTAACATTGAGAATTACATTATCCACAAACAAACTCCTCAACATTATGGTAAATACGTGCCACTAGTGCATGTGTTCAACTACGGTAACTACCATGGAGATACCCTGGTAAGATTTTTACTATTACGACATCCGTGCATCTTTTGCATACTTCTAAAACTAGTACATCATTGCTAACTATGAAGTTATTACTATGTTTTTCAACAGATAATCCCAGAGAATTGTGTGCCTCATATGATGTATCAGAAAGGTAGTGTTAATGTTTTGAACATACAACCAGGTCGTCCTACGAATCTCAACTGTCCATATGAGATTTCTAAAAGAAGTGGAGACATGAAAATCAAAGGATGGAAAAAATGTATGGACAGTCGTAAGGAGCTTCTTGGAAGCAAAAGGAAGCAAAGCGCAAGAATTGGAGATAGGATGTTCTCCATTATCCATAATGGAGAGTCAGGGTCTATATTGTTTTATGCTATTTTAGCTTAAATAGGGTATTTAGGTCCTACCTAATACTGATGATCATGTGCTAAGAACAATTAAGTAGGGTTGGTTCGATGACTATCAAGATGATGATCGTATGACTTGTTATGAATAACGAGTAGAAGTTGTATGATGATGATTAGTAGGACTTGTTAGGATCAGTATTACTTCTGACAAACTCGATACTCGCGGTCTCGAGACTTGTAATGTTTTATCTTTGTTCGGTCTTTTGAATTCGGAGACTAATATGATGAATTGTATTCGGAGACTAATCTTCTATTGTATTCGATGAATCTACTGTTGCTGTGTCCTACTGTCTATATTCTGTCAAATAATATATTTTGTAACATGTGCAAAAATCAGAAAAGTAAAAAAACCTAATATTCATACTAATGGCGCATCACTACAGAGTGCGCCATTAGTATGCCAAGTATACTAATGGCGCATCCATCCGCAGTGCGCCATTAGTGTGCCAAAGCACATGGTTAAATATGGCCCTGGGAGGCATACTAATGGCGCATGGTGTTATATACTAATGGCGCACTGGGTGGTGCGCCATTAGTATACCAGATACTAATGGCGCACCAGTGGTGCGCCATTAGTAAAAAATACTAGTGGCGTGATACTAATGGCGCACCAATGATGCGCCATTAGTAGGCAAAACTGGTGCGCCATTAGTAGGCCTTTTCCTAGTAGTGCCCTTAGGACCTCCGCGTTGGCTCGCTCGGCCTGGCCGTTGCTCCTGGGGTGTGCTACCGAAGCGTAGCATATCTGCGTTCCAAGTTTAGCACAGTATGTTTTGAAGAGATTACTGGTGAATTGCGAAATGTTGTCGGTGATGAAGCGGTTGGGCACCCCAAATCGGCTCACAACGCCCTTGATGAACTTGACCGCAGAGCCTGCCAGGATTGTGCAGATGGCTTCCACCTTAGGCCACTTGGTGAACTTGTTCACAGCGACGTAGAGGTAGCGATAGCCCCCTGGCGCCCGAGGAAACGGGCCCAGAATGTCCATCCCCCAAACTTCGAACAGCCATGAGAGGGGTATAGTCTGTAGACCCCCCCGCAGGCTGATGGATCTGCTTAGCGTGAAACTGGCAGGTCTCGCAAGCCTTCACCAGCTCAACGGCATCGATGAGCGTTGTGGGCCAGTAGAATCCACTACGGAACGCCTTGCCGACGAGGGTTCGTGACGACGAGTGGTGCCCGCAGTCTCCGCTGTGTATGTCCGCCAGTAGCTCCTTCCCTTGCTCTCGGGAGATGCAACATAGGGACACGTCATTTGGTCATTTCCTATAGAGCTCTCCATCCTTGATGCAATAAGCTGTGGCCTGCCACGCCACATGCCCCGCTTCCTCCTCATTTTCCGGCAGAGTCCCTTGCATCAGGTAGTTCTTGAGCTCCGGGGTCCAACACCCTTCCTGAGGCTCTAATGCCAGGAGCAGGCATGCCCCTGAGGCCGGGCCGCAGACCGGGGCTCCTGAGGCAGGTGGCTGAGGGAGCTCCTCCCTTGGTTGCGCTGTGCTCGACAGTGACGGCACCGCCGAGGGTTTGAAGAGCCGCTCCTCGAAGACGCCAGGCTCCTGAGGCAGCCGCCGAGATGCCCTCTTGGCAATGTCATTAGCTTCCTGATTGGTGCCCCAAGGCACGTGTTGCAACTCCAACCCCCAGAATTGTTTCTCCATCTTGCGAACCTCAGCGAGGTAGGCTTCCATGTGCGCGTCCTTTGGCTCGTATATCTTGTTGGAGAAATTGACAAGGAGCTGCGAATCGCCCTTGATGATGAGGCGCTTTACCCATAAGGCAATTGCGGCCTTCAGGCCTGCTATTAGGCCTTCGTACTCCGCTATGTTGCTGGAGACCTTTTCTCAGTGCTGGAAGCAGTGTTGTACGGCGTAGTAGAGTTTGTCCTGGGTAGGGGATACGAGCACTGCGCCAGCTCCCGCACCGTGTCGGGAGAATGCCCCATCGAAGTACATGACCCAGCCGTCCGGTACTTCACTTCCCGAGGAAAGTGATCGGTCTTCGCCTGCCTCGAGACCCGGTGCTTCTGCCCATTCTGCCATGAAATCCGCAAGTGCGGCTCCCTTGATGACTCTGGTCGTACTGAATTCTAGCTGAAATGCCTGTAGTTCAATGTTCCACTCAGCGACCCTCCTAGCTGAGTTGGGGCTCCTGAGTACTCTTTCCAAGGGGTATGCTGAGACGACTTTGATGGGATGGCCTTGGAAGTAGTGGCATATCTTGCGTGAGGCCACTAGTAGCGCGAGGAGGAGTTTTTGAGGCATGGGGTACCGCGCCCTTGTGTCCCATAGCACCGTGCTGACGAAGTACATGGGATGCTCGGTGAGGTTGAGGGTGCTGGAGCAGCTTGCGTCTTCCAAAGGTCGAGGCGTCTCTTGAGACGACGGAGCCCCTAGTGCTTGGTCGCCTGAAGAGGCCCCTCCTGCTTCGGGTGCGTTCTCCTGCTGCGGCTGTTCCTTTTCGGCTGTGGTTGCGGCCTTCGCGAGGCCCTCCCGACTCTGCTTTGCTTCAGTTCGGACAGTCGATGCGGCCTTGGCACAGCGCTCCTCCCTGACCGCCATCAGGGCTGCGCTAGCAGAGTAGGGGGTGGCCGTGAGGTAGAGCACTAGGGGTTCCCAAGGACGCGGAGCTACCATCACTCGTGGGCTAGTAAGGTACCTCTTGAGGTCTTGGAATGCCTTGTCAGCCTCTTCAGTCCATTCGAAGGGGCCATTTTTCTTCATTAGCTTGAAGAAGGGCAGCGCTCGTTCCCCCAGCTTGGAGATGAAGCGCCCCAGCACAGTTACACGCCCGGTGAGCTTCTGCATTTCTCTGAGGGTCCTTGGCGGGCTCAAGTCTTCGACTGCCTTGACCTTCTCCGGGTTGGCCTCGATTCCCCTGTGGGACACGAGGAAACCCAGGAGCTTGCCCGAGGGGACTCCAAACATGCACTTCTCCGGGTTGAGCCGTAGGTCCACTTCGTTGATGCTTGCACAGGTTTCTTTCAGGTCCTGTATCAGGGTTCTTGCCTCACGAGACTTCACCACAATGTCATCGACGGAAGCTTCAGCGTACCTCCCGAGCTGCCGGCCTAAGACAATGTGCATCAGCCACTGAAAGGTCGCTCCTGCGTTGCGCAACCCAAATGGCATGCACGTATAGCAGTACACTCCACACGGGGTCAGGAAAGCCGTCTTCTCCACGTCTTCTACCGCCATCTTGATCTGGTGATAGCCCGAGAAGGCATCTAGGAAGCACAATAGGTCACACTCTGCGGTGGAGTCGACTATCTGGTCAATGCGGGGGAGCGGAAATGGATCCTACGGGCAGGCCTTGTTGAGGTTGGTGAAGTCGACACACATGCGCTCCTTTCCTCCCTTTTTTGGCACAACGACCGGATTACCCAGCCAATCAGGGTAGTGGACCTCGCGGATAACTCCTACCGCCTCTAGCTTCCGGGTCTCTTGAACGATGAAAGCCTGTTTCTCCGTGGACTGCCGCCTCGCCTTTTGCTTCACGGGGCGCACATTGGGGCACACGTTGAGGTGATGCTCAATCACTTTCCTTGGGACCCATGCTAACTGATCAGGTTCCCAGGCGAACAACTTCTTGTTCGCACGCAGGAACCTCACCAGAGCCTCCTCCTTCTCGGGCTCGAGGTTGGCCCCTATGGTGAAGGTGGCGCTAGTGGACCCGTCCTCGTCGACTGGCGCTAGTGGACCCGTCCTCTTGGGTGAATAGCTGCTTCTTTTAGCCGGTGCAACCCCCTTGGGCTCAAGGGCGTCAGTGCTAGTGGGTTGTGCCACCGCGGCCACCCTGAAAACAAGCTGGAGCACCTGCAGCGCATCCCTTGTGTCTCCTGACACGGTGGGGACGCTTCTGCTCCCAGGTATCTTCATGAGGTTGTACTCCGGGTGAGTTGCTGCCATGAACCAAGCCAAGGTCGTATAGCCGAGGATGGCGTTGTAGGGGAGGCCAATGGGGGCGATGTCGAAGTCGATCAGCTCCGTGCGGAAGGTGTCGAAGGTGCCGAAGGTCACTGGGAGGCGGATGTGTCCCAAGGAGGCGGTGGAACCGGCTCCGACGCCTGAGAAAGGCCTGCTGGATTGGAGCCGCTCCAGCGGCACATGGAGGAGGCTAAAGGCCTCCACTGAGAGCACGTTGAGGCCGACACCACCGTCGATGAGGGTCCTGGTGACGGCCACTTGGCAGATGGTGGGGGTGCACAGCATCGGCAGCGCGCCCGAACCGATAGGGTTGAAGGGGTGGTCCTCTGAGTCGAAGGTTAGATCGGCCTCAGGCGCCACCCAGCCCGGGGGGGCTTCTCGGCGCTTGGAGACGGTGCTGATCCAGCAGGTGAACGGCTTGACGTGTTGTCTCGAGGGTGGTGCCTGGGAGCCACCTAGGAGACCTGCGACGATGGGCGGCACTGGTGCGGTGAAATAGGCGAGGAAGAGGTCGTGCAGCTCCTCCCAGGAGGTCATAGAGGCCGTCGGCAGGTGGAGGAGCCACGTGCGCGGGACGCCGGTGAGGGCCATGGGTAAATAGTTGGCCATCACCCGGTCGTCGCCCCCGGCTTGAGGACGGCCTCCTCGTACGCCGGTAGGAAAATCATCGGGTCTGTCGCGCCTTTGTAGCGCAGCGGCATCTCGGGCTTGAAGTTGTGCGGCCACTACACCTGTTGCAAGGAGGGGGCCAAGGCCCGGAGCCCCCTGGCCCCAGTGCCGGCATCCGTTGCTGGAGTGGGCGGCGCGTTGTCCGCCTTGAGGGCGGGATGCGAGGTTGGGGGAGAGCGGGTCGTCAGGAGGGAGAACTCCAGCGCACCCCCTACTAGGCGCACCAAATGTCCGATTTCGGGTTCCGGTAGACCCTTGAGGTTCGAACACTGGGGTGCGCGCGGAGATCTCTCCCCTACCGATCTACGTCCAATCTCCTCGCGTGATCTAAGCTGGAAACAACGAACAACACAAGGGACACGAGGTTTATACTGGTTCGGGCCACCATCGTGGTGTAATACCCTACTCCAGTGTGTGGTGTGGTGGATTGCCTCGGGGGCTGATGATGAACACTACAAGGGAAGAACAGCCTCTCGAGAGGTGTTCTTGAGTTGATGCGATGAACTGCTTTGGTGAGTTCAGTCGCCTCTCTCTCTCTCTGCTAGAGCTCTACCAGATCTTTAGATGTCTAGGTGTGTCCATCCCCCCTACTCTGTGGTGGCTAGCTCTATTTATTGAGGCCCTGGGCCTCTCCCCAAAAAATGAGTGGGAATGGCGCCAACAATTGGCCGTTTTGAAGGGGGACATCTAGTACAATTTATCCTGGCCGAAGGTGGTCTTCGGCTGCCAAAAGCACCGGTGATGACGCCGCCTTGGGCTCCACGGTGACCTCCGTCCTGCCGTTCTGTTTGTCTTGGTCTCGTTGAACCGGAATGGTAACCTTTGCCCGATGCCTTGGCCTGTGCTTGCCCCCAGCGCCCACCTGGCTCCGCCTGGTCTCGATCGTCATGGCTTGCGTCACGGGCTCCTCGTGAGGTACCCCTGCCTTGATCTCTCCGCCTCCTCGCGAGCCTGCCTGATGAGGCTGCCTCTGAGGAAGTTTTCTGTCGTCCACCCCGCGAGGCTTGGCCCCTCGCGAGGGTCTTGAGCTTGAGCTGATGACCGCGCTGGGCCCCGACTTGAGTCACGCCGCAGGCCGCAGGCAGGCAAGTCTGGGGACCCCCGTTCCTAGAACGCCGACATTTATCAATGCATTAATTGCAATGCATGCATGCATAAAGCACATGCATTGGTTAATTTTCTCTTAATACTTGCATGCAATGATTTAATGCACCTTGGAATCTGAACATGTGGTGGGGAACAACCAAATTGAGCCTTATAAAACGGAAAAACTAAAATTTGAATTGCAAATTACTCCACGCTATATTGAATTGCAAACCTGTTGACACCGATCACAACCTAAATGGCTTCCCACATAGGAGCGTATTAGTACCACGCTATATTGAATTGCAAACATGTTTACACCGATCACAACCTAAACGGTTTCCCACTTAGGAGCATATTAGTAGCACGCTACTCCCTCCGTCCGGGTTAATTAGGCCTAAAGACAATTTCTCTTAGACCAAGACACGTAGTAATGTGCTCACATTAATTCTTTCATTTCACTCCCAATGCACTCTCTTACATGCATGCAGCCAATGAGAAAGCACGCATGAAGTATATTGATTTTTCAGCCATGGCACCAACAACAACAGCTTTCGATGCAACCAATGAAATGGTTGCATGCATGCACCTTTCCAAAGCGGGACCTTACAAAAGGGGAGTATATTGAATTGCAAACCTGTTCACACCGATCACAACCTAAACGGTTTCCCACTTAGGAGCTATTAGTACTCAGTTATAAATACTAGTATGCCAAGATGACTACACATTCCACACAAAAACAAACACGTTATTCAGCATCCTTCCCTTGCGTCTGCCATGGCCAGCGTGAGTTCTGGGTCGAGAGATTGCCACCAGGGAGAGGCGAGCATGGAAGCGGAATCACCAGAGATGTCCTGCCTCGCTGCCGCGCGGAAGTAGCTGCATAGAGGTCCTGTCATGCCGCTGAAGTAGCACGGAGGTCCCGCCGCGCCATTGATGCAGCAGACTGGTCCGACTGCGGCGCGGAAGCAGCAAAGATGTCCCGTCGCGCCACGAATGCAGCAGAGATGTCCCGCCGCGCTGCGATGGCGTGGGAAAATTTCTCACGGGCAGGCGACGACTGTTACAGGCACATGCATGCGATCGTCCATAGCCAGATGGATCAGATCTCCGGCTCGGCGAGGTTGCAGGATGACATGATAGCCTCGTTTGAACAGGCTACCGGCATCATCTGGCAACTAAGTGAGGGCAATGAGAGGCTCCGGGCCGAGCACGACCTTCTAAGGGAGAAGCTCGTCCGAAGTGCAGACCAGCAGGAGGAGACCAGTGCCTTGTTGGAGAGGACCGGCGTCATCGTCAAGAAACTTATGGACGAGAATGACATGCTCCGCAACGAGCGCCAAAGGCTGGTGGAGGAATCAGTGGATGTTCTCAAGCAGCATCTTGAGGACACGAAAGAGCTCATTGCCGCTCGTCGCGGAGACTAGTTTCCTGGTTTCTTTTGATGTAATAATCGGTTTAGGATGTGGATTGTGTCGTCGGTTGTGAAATGTTGGGTTCTAGCGCGGATGTTTGGCCTTTGTTGGCATCTTGGGATGTTGCGATTTCAATCTGGTAGCTTTTAGTCCTTCGTGTTAGGCTAGAGTTGTGCTGAACTTCTTGTGAATTGTGGTGGTTTTCAGTAATGAAAATCAGAAGGGGCAAGCCCTTCTTTGATCAAAAAAATATTAATCGTCCTTATATATTCATCAGTCTTGCTATAAGTCGCAGTAGATGCTATATAGGTCCGTCGGATCTTACATCAAGATCCATGCTTTCAGATTTTCTTTTTTCTCTCTTAAATCTCAGTCGAGTGAGACATAGCGACGCCATTAAACAGAGGCTCGGGCACCATTAATGGAGACCTTGGGAGAGAGGTGGACGACAGATGGAGGTCAAAGGGCTCTCCTCCCTATAAGCACGCGCATGGGTCTGATCGCACGCCTCTCGTACTCAAACAGCTACCCTGCACGGTGCCTCCTAGCTAATAAAAATGGGAATGCGTGGCGGCACGTAAATGGTACTAGTAAGTAGAACGCCCAGGTTTCAATAATACTTGTGTTTCCGATTGTAACGTGACAACACTTGTTCCAAAATGACTTTGTTGATTGTTAATGTGTGTGCCTTCGCAAATCAGACTACAAATTTACCACAACATGTTGGTGTCATGTCATGGCACCAATCCAAGTTTCATTATTTTCGTGCGTGTTTTGGATTTATAGGAATTAAAAAACTATGTTTCCAACCTAGCCACGACGCCCAGAATTTTGAATTTCATTCCCATTTCTTGCATGGAACCTAGAAATTTACCCGAGGACACACATGTGATTTTTCAACCAACTTTGGTGCACTGGAACATGTGCTTGTATTTCATATTTGAATTATGCACACAAAGGTGACACATTCCCTCCCAGAACCACGAGCCTTCTTGACAGAAGCTCCGATTTTCAAGAAGCTTATACCAAAATTTGTTCCTATTCGGCCAATTTTTTTACCATGGCATGGTACTACGATGACATGACACCGTGCCAAGTTTCATGATTTTAAAAACAAGTTTCTCAATGTTCTCGACCGAGCCACGATGCCCATATGTTTGAATTTTATTCTCATTTTTTGCATGGGACCTACTCCCACCTTCCATCTATATAGGGCCTAAGGTGTTTTTCAATACAGCCTTTGACTATTGACAAGATTAATAGCACATGAGATGTATACTATGAAAATTATATAATTGGAAGCTCCTTTGACATACAAATTTGAAGGTATGATTTGTGTAAGTTACATGTAATATATTATTGCTCTAACGTTTGGTCAAAGTTAGCCTCGAAAAATGCATTAGGACCTATGTAGATGGAAGGAGGGAGTAGAAATTCACCCAAGGACACAAATGTGATTTTTCAACCAACTTTGGTGCACGGGAGCATGTGCTTGTAGTTCAAATTTGAATTATGCATATGAAATTACCAAAAACTCAACTAATGTGTAAATAAGGCCAAACGAAGCTGGAATAATTCCAAAATTTAACAGGGCACTCATGTAGTTCTATGTTGCCTTTGTAAATAAACTCAAGGGGGATAACGTATATCATTTCGCACTCAAAGGTGGCACGTTCCCTCTCAGAACCACGAGCCTTCTTGAGAGAAGCTTTGGTTTGCAAGAAGCTTATACCAAAATCTATTCCCATTCGGCCAATTTTTTTACCCCAAAATGGTAGTACCATGACATGACATCCACGCCAAGTTTCATGATTTTTAGACGTGTTTTGGATTTACAAGAATTTTAAAACCAAGTTTCTCAATGTTCTCGGTCAACCCACAATGCCCAGATGTTTTAATTTTATTCTCATTTCTTGCATGAGACCTAGAAATTCACCCGAGGACACAAATGTGATTTTCAACCAACTTTGGTGCACGAGAGCATGTGCTTGTAGTTCAAATTTGACTTATGCACATTAAATGACCAGAAACTCAATTAATGTATAAAAAACGACAAACGAACCCGGAATAATTCCAAAATTTAACAGGGCACTAATTTAGTTCTATGTTGCCTTTGTTAAGAAATTCAAGGGGGGGGGCAGCGTATATTGTTTCACACTCAAAGGTGGCACGTTCCCTCTTAGAACCACGAGCTTCCAAATCCATTTTTCTACCACAACATGTTAGTGCCATGACATGACACCATGCCAAGTTTCATGATTTCCAGGCGAGTTTTGGATTTACATGAATTTAAAATCAAAGTTTCTAGATGTTCTCGGCCGAGCCATGACGCCCAGATGTTTGAATTTCATTCTCATTTCTTCCATGGGACCTAGAAATTCAACCAAGGACACACATGTGATTTTTCAACCCACTTTGGTGCACCGGAGCATGTGCATGCAATTCATATTTAGATATGCACATTAAAAGTCCACAAACTCAATTAATGTATAAAAAGGCCAAATGAACCCGAAATAATTCCAAAATTTAATAGGGCACTCATATAGTTCTATGTTGTCTCTGTAAATAAAATCAGGGGGAGGCAGCATATATCGTTTCGTACACAATGGTGACACGTTCCCTCTCGGAACCACGAGGCTTGTTGAGAGAATCTCTGGTTTTGCATGAGGCTTATACCAAAACTTGTCCCAATTCAGCCAAAAATTATACGTATGAAAAAATGGTTTAGATTATCCCAAACATCTCACTACCTAGACCAATAATGTACTATGATTTGAATTCAACATAAAATGGATACAAATATTTGAATTGGAGAGTGTATGGTACATGTAGTTCATAGTGAAATATGATTACTGCTATATGTATGTTTTTTGTTATCAAGATAATATTTAAATTATTGTATAACTTTACAACAATCGTATTCAAATAAGGAAAATTGATTCAAATTTAGTCCATATGGTAGACGACAATATATATGTTCACATGGTGGAGTAAAATGTTCATATATGATGGAAGATCAAAATGTACGACTACATCAATTATAAACCGCAAGGTCACCTAACAATATATTCGAATTCAACATAACGTGGATTCAAAAATTGAAATTCGAGATCATGGCATCTGTAATCATATAAAAAGGGACATTACTCTTTCTTTGGTGGGAATTGATTTGTTTTTTGTTGTTGTTGAGGGAAGTGCGAATCGATTTGGTACTGTGCAGGGTAATCTTGTTCACCCGATTTTTTTACATTTTTCTTTTAGTTTTTTCAATGGCATCTATAGCAATATAGTAAAAGGGGACATGACTCTCTTGTGTCTTGTATGAATTGTTTTTTACACGTTACGTTTGTTCTGCCGAACAAGGAATCCGCACCTTGTTATCCCAAAATTTTAAAGCTCGAGTATCTTTTGTCTCACCTGCTTTGAAACTCCCGCTTCTTCAACCCACGTCGCGCCTTGTTATCCCGAAATTTGGATGCACGCGAGAACTCCCTCCTCATCCGAAATCACTCCCGCAGCCCAGACACGTGAAATCCCCCTACTACCCCTCAGCCCGAAATGAAGCTCCACGTCACGGTGTCAAAACCGGTGGGGTACGCTGGTAACTTACTCTACATTTCGGACAAGCGCGTCCCTAAGCTTGGCTCCCCCTCCCCCTTCGCCCCCCATTCGTACACCGAGGCCGCCAAAAACCGCGAAAGCCCACGCTCCTCCATCGGCCTCCCGACCGCCGCCCAGCCGGAGACTCTTCCCCGACTACATCGTCCACCGCAACAGCTCGCCGTCCCTCATCCACCGCACCGGATGAGGATCTGTTGTCGATTTCGTCGTCCCACCGGATCAGCCATGCCGTCCCCCACCTCCAAGGAGTTGCCCCGATGTTTGCCTCGTCTATCGCGCCACCTCAATCCCCACAACACCGTCTTGACCTGCCCCACCGGAATCGTAGCACCCTCACCAATTCCTCCGATGAAGCCGAGGCCAACTCGGCGCCACCAAGGACGTTCTGCACTCACCGCTGCATTTTATCTTTTATTTGATCTCGCGGGGCTGCCGGTGCTCGATACCGAGCAGACATGGCATGTCTCCATCGACGGTGTCATCGCCGGCCACATCATCCACGGCGTCTCTCCCCCATGTCGTTGCTTCCTCGGCGGCGACTTCCACAACGGCACTAGCTGCCGCTGCTCCGGCTCTCGCTCACGCTGCGGCTCTGTTCTTGCTGTCGGTCACGCTACTGCACTGCTCCTGCTTTCGTTCGTGATGCTGCTCTGCTCTTTCTCTTGCTCTTGCTCTCGCTTGCACTGATGCTGCTGCTGCACGACCTCCGACAGCTATAGGAGTTGCTGCTTTAGCACTCGCTCACGGTGCTACTGCACGACTTGCTCTCTACTAGTGCGTTCCTTGCTCAAGCGTCTGCTGATTTAGATTACTGCTTCTCTGCTACTAGTGCTCGAACGCCCTAAACATCTATTCCAATGCTCTGTTACTAGTTCAATCAGTTTTGACAGTAAAATTAAGTTTCGACTGTGAAGTTCATTTCTTCAGTTAAGTTGAGAGTGAACAGTACTTACAACATCTGTCGGGGCGGCCGTGGCGCGGCTGATGCATTTTACATCTAGCACTTTTTGGTGATGTATTTTACATCATCTATTGCAGATGATATTAGGGTCCCACTTTAGATTAACGTTGTCTGTCTTGTCATGCTTCAGCCTTGTCGCCGTACACCTTAGCAGAGCTGCTCCAATGACGGAACCGTCCATCACAGTGGAGCAGTACCCTCGGCGCCGTTTCCAAAGGCCTCGGATCTTCTTCCCCGCCTCCGATAGTCACACCAGCATCATCACCATCCTCCACGTCCAACCCAATGATGCTGAGGTCCACAAGGCTATGCCAAAGAGGTTGTACACTCGTCGCATCACTTTGTTTCTCCATTCCTCTGTTCTTCCAATTCATGTGAGCCAAACACCCAGGTTGACTGAAATCCTATGTTTCCAAATCCTCTGTTTTGCACGTGCATTCATAACCTATTCCTGTGTTTTTCCTGTCCCTGCGTTTATAGAATCCTCCAATTCTAAGGAGCCCTTATAGATTTACTTCATTTTCAGATAGGCGTCAAAGAAAACTCTGTGTGTTATGTCCTGCTCCTGCCGTGCCTTCATCCACCCCACCTGAGGTGCACCATCGACAGAAGCGTTCACTGCAGCAGAGATCCCCCCTGCAGACTTCCTTTCGCCGCCTCAGATCATCTTCCCCATTGACGGCAGCCACGCCAACTGCATTACCATCATTGACTGAGCAGACGAACCTGAGGACTACACAGTTCCGGAAGAGAGGTCGCAGTCTTTCGTGTTTGCTTACATTATACATCGGTTATTATTACCTGCTACTTTATCGTTCAATCTTGAGTTTTTAATTGCCCATGGGTCTCATATCGAGCCAGCAACGAATAGTATATGTCTACTATATGGCTCATCTGGGGTCTTCTATGTGGTTCATCTTGGGTGGGCAACAAACAATAGATGATCCATTGTGTATCTTTTTAAACTGAAGCTATAATCTGTCTGCTATCATTAGTTTTGGATCCATCCACTCATTTTCTACCATCAGTCTTGATTTTTGCATGTACCCCTTAGGCCTTACAAAATCTAACTATTTTTTTATTATGCATGTCAGATATTATACACAATCGTACTAAACATGTAGAGAAAAAGAGAAGACCGTTGCGTGCGAATATAATTTCATGCATACGCCGCTCCATGGTGGGCGAAGTGCCCCCCCCTCCTGCATTTCCAGATTGTATTCCAGAGGAAGATAACCGTTCAGATGGAGATTCAGAAGGAGCCGACCACACCCGTTTACCACCTGAGGTGTTTGCTCCAACCTGGCATGCTGATGTTGGTCATATCATGCATATGGCGCCTTGCATTGCTTACATTATACATCTTATATGTCATCAGCTTAGTTTAGATTTGCTTTGTGTGAATGCCACCTGTTTGGTTTCTATATCAGACTCCCACCATTCCTAAATATTTGTCTTTTTAGAGATTTCAACAAGTGACTACATACGGAACAAAATGAGTGAATCTACACTCTAAAATATGTCTATATACATCCGTATGTGGTAGTCCATTTGAAATCTCTAAAAAGACAAATATTTAGGAATGGAGGGAGTATATGGGAATTATGCAATGCCATCTTCTTTAGCCAGGCATCATATATGTGAATCATGCAATGCCATCCTGTTTAGCCAGTCATCATATATGTGAATTATATCGTGCCATATTTTTTCCATAATGTATTCCATTTGTCAACAATGTTTATACATTCATCTACTCTTCCTGTGCATCAGCCATTTGAGTCGGTTATGGGAAAATCTAGAGTGAAAACAAGGTCTTCTGAGCAGTCAGTGCTACCTGTCGATGCAGATTTCTTGCTGGTTACAGATAGCTCCCCAGAGGAGGATTCAGAGAGAGATGACCAGTCGTATCCCCCCGAGGTGCATGCTCTAACTTGGCTGGGTTATATTGCTCATATCATGCATATGGTGTCTTGCGTTGCCATGCCATCTGCTTAGATTAGACATGCTTTGTGTGAATGCCTCCTGTTTGCTTTCTATATCAGATATGTGAATTATGCAATGCCATGTTTTTCAACTAGTTATCATATATGTGAATTATGCACCGCCATGGAGCCATGCATCATATATGTGAATTATCTCATGCCATCTTTTTTTCATTACGTATTCCATTTGTTGACAATCTGTGTATATTGAACTACTCTTCATGTGTATCAGCCATTTGAGTCGGTTATGGAAAAATCTGGAGTGAAAGCAAGGTCTTCAGAGCAGGCAATGGTACCTGTTGAAGCATATATCTCGATGGTTACAAGGAGCTCCTCAGAGGAGGATTCAGAGACAGATGACCAGTCCTATATCCCACCTGAGGTGTATGCTCTAAGTTGCAATGTTTATATTTCTCATATGATGCATATGGTGTCTTGCATTGCTTAGTTTAGACATCATATGCACAATATTGAATTCTATCTGCTTAGTTTAGAGATCATACATGTGAGTGCTAGTTGCTTAGTATATGAATCAATTATGTCAATTATATCATGCCATCCTATATACTTAGACAACATGTATGTGAATTATTTCATCCCAACCTATTTTAGAAAGACATCATATAGTTTTGTCATGTCATCCTGTTTAGGTACTCATCATATGTTGAATTATGCCATTATATCCTGTTAAGTTATCCATCATATATCTGAAACTATTTAGTTAGGCATCATATATGTGAAATTGTGTCATGCTGTCCTGTTTGGTTAGACAACATATATGTGAATTACCACATCTGTCTATCATACAATGTATGTACGTTCAATTTCTTTTCTTGTTTATCAGCCATTTGAATTGGAGGGGGTGATGGCAGTATCTAAGGGAGCAAAAACTCGTTCTTCACAAAAGACAGTGCTACCCGTCGATGCAGATAGAACCATGGTTGTACTGGCCCACAAACTAGCCCCACCACACATAATCGAGACTCTTCCAGATTGCACACTTACACCGTTGGGCAGAGAACCAGCTACAACCCATCTAACCGCAACCCCAGCGGATAGTAACCCACTTATAGTTGACAAAGCACCATGTCCACTACAGAGTACCCCCACACGAGCAGTTTGTAAAGCTACTAAAGTTCCCAAAGCACGAAGACCAACACAGCTAACCCAAACTCCATGTTTAAAGCAGAAGAGCAACTGTTCTCAGGTCAGATTCTGTAGCTATGGTCCATACTCCTTTGATGTTGCATCACTGTATTTACTCATACCAACTACTTTCGAATTTGAAGGATCCAATTGAAACTCCAATGGCGCAACATGTATGTTTTAAACCTATTTCTTTAACTGTATTGCTGTTCTAACTTCTTGCTCTATGTTGATTTCAGTTTAAGTTGTATAAATAGTTATGTTCTCATGTGATGCACATTACAAGTGCTGCCAATGCTGTGTACTTTCTCACACTTATATTCTGTCTATGCTGTTGTGTCTTAAAAATATATGAGTTGAACTGTGTCTCTATCTTGATTAGGGAACATAAACTAGAATGATATGGACAATTCAGTGACCATAGTACATAGATATATGTTTGTTTCATGGTGTTATCGTGTCCACCTTACTACTGAACCGGTTTACCAAAATGAGTTTCGTATACTACAAGCTAAACCTGTGATGTGTCTGCTTGTTTCTCTTGTAGTATGCAAACAGAATATTGGAGAAGAGCACCCCACTATGCAATGGTAGATAAAGTAATGTAGATAAGGTTCAAGATAGTGAGACAACCCTGTTGGTCTCCAAGAAAGGTGATAAAAACGATCTTGTAGACAGTGAGAAAACCCCACAGTCCTGTGTTGATGTAGTGTTCGAGTTACTGGCTAGTACCGCTGGCACAAGATCTTCGAACTCGCTGCCTGAATCACTTCGGCTTCTTCAGTCTCAGATACAAGCTGAAAGGCATCAGTCAGCTATGCTACGACAAGAAGCCGAAGGACTGAGGAAGTCCTTGCAGAATTCAGATGCGTACTTTCTTGTGCAACAGCAAGCGCTGGAGGATTTAAGCGCCAAACAAGAGAAAGTTAATAAGCTTGCTAAGCATCTTGCCAGCATTATGGGTACACAGGATATTGTTTCTTGAACTCTTCTGAAGTGGTTTCAGTTCTGGACTTGTTTTGCTGTGGCGTTTATATGCTGCTTTGTTCCCTATATTTGCACTGGTGGCGAACTTTGATGCCTAGTGGATGTAATATGTGTAATAGCCATGATAGCCTATCATAAGTTGCTTGCTTATTTATTTCCTTGTTGTCTTGTTTATTTGTTTGCTTGTAGTCAGTGCAGTTCTTTTTCCGCGGTTTGCTAGTGGTTGCAGTAACTTATTTTTTAAAACTAGGCCACAATAACCATGGGCTAATATTTACTATAGTGACACTAGGCCTCCTATGGGCCATAGAAGCAGTGGGCCTTCTACGGGCCGTAGAAACAGTAGGCCTTCTATGGGCCGTAGAAACAATAGGCCTTCTATGGGCCGTAGAAACAATGGGCCTTCTACGGGTCATATCATCAATGGGCCTTATACGGGCCGTATGATCGATTGGCCAAACATGGGCCAATAACAGGCTGCATTATGGCCGTAAACGGGCTAGAGTTGGAATCGTCCGTTCATGGGCCGACCATAACGGGCCATCGTTAATAGGCCGTATTTGATGACGCTATGAAAACGGCCCAACGTATTAACGGACCACAAATGGGCCGACTGTAACCACGGGCTGAATTTGGCCCACAAGAAGAAAATGACAGTAACGGGTCGTAAGTAAACGAATGTTGGAAATGAGCCCAAGAATAAATGGGCTCTAAGAAGGCCGAAAGATAACATGGGCTGGAAACGTCCCAACGGAATAACGGGCCGTTAATGGGTATAAAGTGATACACTGTTCATTACGGGCCAGTTTCACCACGGGCCGTTAATGGGTGTAAAGTGATACACTGTTCATTACAGGCCAGTTTCACCATGGGCCGTTAATAGGCCAAGAGTTACTAGGGCCTCATATTGGCCGAAAGACATCATGGGCCATACATGGGCCAGAAGTGAAAATAGGCTGGAATCATATTGGATGGCCCAGATGACGCTACTGGGCCTAATTCGGATAGGGTGTAACGGGCCTTGGGTTAGCGGGCTATAAATGGGCTATATGCGAACAGGCCGTTAACAGGCTTTCCATGGGCTGGCCCACCTCTTTTTGACCAAGTCAAACGGGCCGGCCTTTTCACAGGAATGGGCCTCTATTGGGCTGTGCCACATGTCGATGTATCATAGGCGCCTTCTGTCCAATGAGTGGATGACATCTGTCCCAATGATGAGCTGACACGTGTTTCCTCCAGCCAATGATGATTTTACATGTGGAAAATCCCCATTGGTCGGGGCTGTTAACGGGTTATCGGATCCAAAACCCGACCCGATAGCTTAACGGCGTTCCGTTAGGGTGGATGCCACGTGTCGGTCACCCTTGACGAAAGCACTTTGGTGATGCACGATTTATCGTCATGGAAGTGCACACTTCCGTGATGATAATTTTGGTAATGTCATGGAACACTTCTACGACAGCACAGGTATGACTATCTTGATTCTGTCATAAACTCGTCATGGATGTACATGCATGACAGAAAACGCGACCTACTGCGACAAACATGTATCATCATAGAAGTGTACTTTTTTGTAGTGCAAGCCGAGCATGGCAAGCACAATTACGTCCGAGCCGAAAATCATAGACGGACACCATCCAAACTACGCCGCGACCTGGCCCGATATAGAGGCGCCGCACACCCCCTCTGCTTCACTGATGAAGTAATGGAACATGAATTCCCAAAAGGGTTCAAACCCATGAATATCAAATCATATGATGGAACCAGAGATCCTGCGGTATGGATTGAAGACTTTATTCTCCATATTCACATGGCCCGCGACGACAATCTTCATGCCTTCAAATACATCCCCTTAAAACTCAAGGGGCCAGCCCGACACTGGCTGAATAGCCAACCTGAAAACTCCATTGGCGGCTGGGAGGACTTGGAAGAAGCCTTCGTTGACAACTTCTTATGTCTACTACACAACCTTCTTCCTGTAGACGTTGTTGGGTCTCCAAGTGCAGAGGTTTGTAGGACAGTAGCAAATTTCCCTTAAGTGGATGACCTAAGGTTCATCAATCCGTAGGAGGTGTAGGATGAAGATGGTCTCTCTCAAGCAACCCTGCAACCAAATAACAAAGAGTCTCTTGTGTCCCCAACACACCCAATACAATGGTAAATTGTATAGGTGCACTATTTCGGCGAAGAGATGGTGATACAAGTGGTATATGGATAGTACATAATTGTTTTTGTAATCTGAAAATATAAAAACAGCAAGGTAACTAATGATAAAAGTGAGCACAAACGGTATTGCAATGGGTTGAAACAAGGCCTGGGGTTCATACTTACACTAGTGCAAGTTCCCTCAACAATAATAACATAATTGGATCATATAACTATCCCTCAACATGCAACAAAGAGTCACTCCAAAGTCACTAATAGCGGAGAACAGACGAAGAGATTATGGTACGGTACGAAACCACCTCAAAGTTATCCTTTCTGATCGATCTATTCAAGAGTTCGTAGAAAAATAACATGAAGCTATTCTTTCCGTTCAATCTATCATAGAGTTCGTACTAGAATAACACCTTAAGACACAGATAAACCAAAACCCTAATGTCACCTAGATACTCCAATGTCACCTCAAGTATCCGTGGGTATGATTATACTATAGGCATCACACAATCTCAGATTCATCTATTCAAACCAACACAAAGAACTTCAAAGAGTGCCCCAAAGATTCTATCGGAGAGTCAAGACGAAAACGTGTGCCAACCCCTATGCATAGGTTCATGGGCGGAACCCACAAGTTGATCACCAAAACATACATCAAGTGGATCAATAGAATACCCCATTGTCACCACGGGTATCCCACGCAAGACATCCATCAAGTGTTCTAAAATCCTTAAAGACTCAATCCATTACAAGAGAGTAGTGGGGGGGAGAAACATCATAAGATCCAACTATAGTAGCGAAGCTCGCGATACATCAAGATCGTACCACCTCCAGAACACGAGAGAGAGAGATCAAACACATAGCTACTGGTACATACCCTGAGCCCCGAGGGAGAACTACTCCCTCCTCGTCATGGAGAGCGCCAGGATGATGAAGATGGCCACCGGAGAGGGATTCCCCCCCCCTCCGGCAGGGTGCCGGAACGGGTCTAGATTAGTTTTTTGTGGCTACGGAGGCTTCCGGCGGCGAAACTCCCGATCTATTGTGCTCCCCAAAGTTTTTAGGGTATATGGATATATATAGGAGGAAGAAGCCCCTGTCCACAAGGCAGGGGCGCACCCCCACCCTCGTGGGCAGCTCGGGACTCTCTTGGTCCATCGCCGATACTCCGTGGGCTTCTTCTAGTCCAAAAATAATTTCCGTGAAGTTTCAGGTCAATTGGACTCTGTTTGATTTTCCTTTTCTGCGATACTCTAAAACAAGGAAAAATCAGAAACTGGCACTGGGTTAATAGGTTAGTCCCAAAAATAATATAAAAGTGCATAATAAAGCCCATAAACATCCAAAACAGATAATATAATAGCATGGAACAATAAAAAATTATAGATACATTGGAGACGTATCAGCATCCGCAAGCTTAATTCCTGCTCGTCCTCGAGTAGGTAAATGATAAAAACAAAAATTTTGATGTGGAATGCTACCTAACATATTTCTCTAAGTAATTCTTATTTATTGTGGCAAGAATATTCAGATCCATAAGATTCAAGACAAAAGTTTAATATTGACATAAAAAGAATAATACTTCAAGCATACTAATAAAGTAATCATGTCTTCTCAAAATAACATGGCCAAAGAAAGTTCATCCCTACAAAATCATATAGTTTGGTCATGCTCCATTTTCTTCACACAAGAATGCTCTCATCATGCACAACCCTGATGACAAGCAAAGCAATTGTTTCATACTTTAGTAATCTCAAACTTTTTTCAACTTTCACGCAATACATGAGCGTGAGCCATGGATATAACACTACGGGTGGAATAGAATATAATGAGGGGGTTATGTGGAGAAGACAAAAAGGAGAAAGTCTCACATCGATGCAGCTAATCAATGGGCTAGGGAGATGCTCATCAATTGATGTCAATGCAAGGAGTAGGGATTTCCATGCAATGGATGCACTAGAGCTATAAATGTATGAAAGCTCAACAAAATAAACTAAGTGGGTGTGCATCCAACTTGCTTGTTCACGAAGACCTAGGGCACTTTAGGAGGCCCATTGTTCGAATATACAAGCCAAGTTCTATAATGAAAACTTCCCACTAGTATATGAAAGTGACAAAACAAGAGACTCTCTACCATAAATATCATGGTGCTACTTTGAAGCACAAGTCTGGAAAAAGGATAGTAGCATTGCCCCCTTTTTTTGGGCCTTCCTCTTTTTTATTTGGACTTTCTATTTTTTGGCCTTTCCCCTTTTTTTTGGCCTTTCTCTCTCTTTTTTTGGGACTGTGCTCTATTAATGATGATCATCACACTTCTATTTATTTACAACTCAAAGATTACAAATCGATACTAGAACAAGATATGACTCTATATGAATGTCTCCGACGGTGTACCAGGATTGCGATGAATCAAGAGTGACATGTATGAAAAATTATGAATGGTGGCTTTGCCACAAATACGATGTCAACTACATGATCATGCAAAGCAATATGACAATGATGGAGCGTGTCATAGTAAACGGAACGGTGGAAAGTTGCATGGCAATATATCTCGGAATGGCTATGGAAATGCCAAAATAGGGAGGTATGGTGGCTGTTTTGAGGAAGATATAAGGAGGTTTATGTGTGACAGAGCATATCATATCACGGGGTTTGGATGCACCGGCGATGTTTGCACCAACTCGCAATGTGAGAAAGGGCAATGCACGGTACCGAAGAGGCTAGCAATGATGGAAGGGTAAGAGTGCGTATAATCCATGGACTCAACATTAGTCATAAAGAACTCATATACTTATTGCAAAAATCTACAAGTAATCAAAAACCAAGTACTACGTGCATGCTCCTAGGGGCATAGATTGGTAGGAAAAGACCATCGCTCGTCCCCGACCGCCACTCATAAGGAAGACAATCAAATAACACCTCATGTTTCAAATTTGTTACACGACGTTTACCATACGTGCATTCTACATGACTTGTAAACTTCAACACAAGTATTTCTCAAATTCACAACTACTCAACTAGCGCAAGTTTAATATCACTATCTCCATATCTCAAAACAATTATCAAGTATCAAACTTCTCTTAGTATTCAATGCACTTATATGAAAGTTTTTATTATATCAAAAGCAAATTACATGCTGTTCTAAAGGACTCTCGAAATAATATAAGTGAAGCATGAGAGATCAATTATTTCTACAGAATAAAACCACCACCGTGCTCCAAAAGGATATAAGTGAAGCACTAGAGCAACGACAAACTACTCCAAAAAGATATAAGTGAAGATCAATGAGTAGTTAAATAATTATGTAGCTATGTGAAGACTCTCTAACATTTAAGAATTTCAGATCTTGGTATTTTATTCAAACATCAAGAAAAACTAAATAAAATAAAATGACGCTCCAAGCAAAACACATATCATGTGGTGAATAAAAATATAGCTCCAAGTAAAGTTACCAATGAACGAAGACGAAAGAGGGGATGCCTTACGAGGCATCCCCAAGCTTAGTATTTTGGTTGTCCTTGAATATTACCTTGGGGTGCCTTGGGAATCCCCATGCTTAGTCTCTTTCCACTCCTTATTCCATTGTCCATCGAATCTTTACCCAAAACATGAAAACTTCACAACACAAAACTTAACAGAAAACTCGTGAGCTCGTTAGCAAAACAAAACAAAACACCACTTCAAGGTACTGTAATGCACTCACTCTTTATTTATATTTGTGTTAAACCTACTGTATTCCAACTTCTCTATGGTTTATAAACTCTTTTACTAGCCATAGATTCATCAAAATAAGCAAACAACACACGAAAACAGAATCTGTCAAAAACAGAACAATCTGTAGTAATCTGTAACTAACGCAAACTTCTGGAACCCTAAAAATTCCAAAATAAATTTCTGGAAGTGAGGAATTTATCTATTAATCATCTACAAAAAGAATTAACTAATAGCACTATTCAAATAAAAATGGCAGCAATTCTCGTGAGCGCTAAAGTTTGTGTTTTTTACAGCAAGATCAAAAAGACTTTCTCCAAGTCTTCCCAACGGTTCTACTTGGCACAAACACTAATTAAACACATAAAAAAACATCGAAACACAGGCTAGATGAATTATTCATTACTAAACAGGAGCAAAAATTAAGGAACAAGAATAAAATTGGGTTGCCTCCCAACAAGCGCTAACGTTTAACGCCCGTAGCTAGGCATGATGATTTCAATGATGGTCACATAAAAGATAAGAATTGTAACATAAAGAGAGCATCATGAAGAATATGACTAGCACATTTAAGTCTAACCCACTTTCTATGAATAGGGATTTTTTGAGAAAACAACTTGTGGGAACAAGAATCAACTTGCATAGGAAGGTAAAACAAGGATAACTTCAAGATTTTCAACACATAGAGAGGAAACTTGATATTATTGCAATTCCTACAAGCAAATGTTCCTCCCTCATAATAATTTTCAGTAGCATCATGAATGAATTCATAAATATAACTATCACATAAAGCATTATTTTCATGATGCATAAGCATAGAAATTTTATTACTCTCCACACAAGCAAAATTCTTCTCATGAATAATAGTGGGAGCAAACTCAACAAAATAATTATCATGTGAGGCATAATCCAATTGAAAAATAAAATCATGATGACAAGTTTCATGGATATCATTATTCTTTATATCATACAAGTCATCACAATAATCATCATAGATAGCAACTTTGTTCTCATAATCAATTGGAACCTCTTTCGTAATAGTGGATTCATCACAAAATAAAGTCATGACCTCTCCAAATCCACTTTCATCAATATAATCATCATAAATAGGAGGCATGCTTTCATCATAATAAATTTTCTCATCAAAACTTGGGGGAAAAATATCATCCTCATGAAACATAGCTTCCCCAAGCTTGTGGCTTTGCATATCATTAGCATCATGGATATTCAAGGAATTCATACTAACAACATTGCAATCATGCTCATCATTCAAATATTTAGTGCCAAACATTTTAATGCATTCTTCTTCTAACACTTTGACACAATTTTCCTTTCCATCATACTCATGAAAGATATTAAAAATATGAAGCGTATGAAGCAAACTCAATTCCATAATTTTTGTAGTTTTCTTTTATAAACTAAACTAGTGCTAAAACAAGAAACAGAAAGATTCGATTGCAAGATCTAAAGATATACCTTCAAGCGCTAACCTCCCCGGCGACGGCGCCACAAAAGATCTTGATGTCTACTACACAACCTTCTTCTTGTAGACATTGTTGGGCCTCCAAGTGCAGAGGTTTGTAGGACAGTAGCAAATTTCCCTCAAAGTGGATGACCTAAGGTTTATCAATCCGTAGGAGCGTAGGATGAAGATGGTCTCTCTCAAGCAACCCTGCAACCAAATAACAAAGAGTCTCTTGTGTCCCCAACACACCCAATACAATGGTAAATTGTATAGGTGCACTAGTTCGCGCGAAGAGATGGTGATACAAGTGGTATATGGATAGTAGATAATTGTTTTTGTAATCTAAAAATATAAAAAACAGCAAGGTAACTAATGATAAAAGTGAGCACAAACGGTATTGCAATGAATTGAAACAAGGCCTGGGGTTCATACTTTCACTAGTGCAAGTTCCCTCAACAATAATAACATAATTGGATCATATAACTATCCCTCAACATGCAACAAAGAGTCACTCCAAAGTCACTAATAGTGGAGAACAAACGAAGAGATTATGGTAGGGTATGAAACCACCTCAAAGTTATCCTTTCTGATCGATCTATTCTAGAGTCCGTAGTAAAATAAAATGAAGCTATTCTTTCCGTTCAATCTATCATAGAGTTCGTACTAGAATAACACCTTAAGACACAAATCAACCAAAACCCTAATATCACCTAGATACTCCAATGTCAACTCAAGTATCCGTGGGCATTGTTGAGGAAAACATTAACTAGTAGCTGCTCGGTTGGCTGGTGAGTACGGGATTAATAGGCTAATCGGCAAGTTAATCGGCCATTTAATCAATTAATCGGACGATTTATCGGGTAATCGGCTACTCGGGGACCCTATGAGTAGGGATTAATCGGCAAGCTAACTAGTTAATCGGATGAATTCTTGAACAGGGTCCATGGGTATGATTATACGATATGCATCACACAATCTCAGATTCATCTATTCAAACCAACACAAAGAACTTCAAAGAGTGCCCCAAAGATTCTACTGGAGAGTCAAGACGAAAACGTGTGCCAACCCCTATGCATAGGTTCATGGGCGGAACCCGCAAGTTGATCACCAAAACATACATCAAGTGGATCAATAGAATACCCCATTGTCACGACGGGTATCCCACGCAAGACATACATCAAGTGTTCTCAAATCCTTAAAGACTCAATCCGATAAGATAGCTCCAAAGGGAAAACTCAATCCATTACAAGGAGTAGAGGGGGGAGAAACATCATAAGATCCAACTATAATAGCAAAGCTCGCGATACATCAAGATCGTACCACCTCAAGAACACGAGAGAGAGAGAGAGATCAAACACATAGCTACTGGTACATACCCTCAGCCCCAAGGGAGAACTACTCCCTCCTCGTCATGGAGAGCGCGGGGTGCCAGAATGGGTCTAGATTGGTTTTCGGTGGCTACGGAGGCTATTGGCGACGGAACTCCCGATCTATTCTGCTCCCCGATGGTTTTAGGGTATATTGGTATATATAGGAAGAAGAAGTACATTAGTGGAGCCACGAGGGGCCCACGAGGGTGGAGGGCGCGTCCAGGGGGTGGGTGCAACCCCTGCCTCGTGCCTTCCTCGTTGCTTCCCTTACATACACCCCAAGTCTTCTGGATTGCTTCTGTTCCAAAAATAACTCTCCCGAAGGTTTCATTCCGTTTGGACTCTGTTTGATATTCCTTTTCTGTGAAACACTGAAACAAGGGGAAAAAATAGAAACGGACACTGGGCTCTGGGTTAATAGGTTAATCCCTAAAATAATATAAAAGTGTATAATAAAGCCCATAAACATCCAAAACGGATAATATAATAGCATGGAACAATCAAAAATTATAGATACGTTGGAGACGTATCAACTTCCAAGGTACATATGTTCGACCTCCGGATGCCGACGACTTGAGTCACATAATCCAACAACTCAAAGAATTAGCCAGGAAATTCTGGGCTAGATTCTTAACCAAAAAGAACCAGATCGTCGACTGTCCGGATGCCTAAGCCCTAGCGGCCTTTAAACATAGCATCCGGGACAAATGGCTCGCCCGACACCTCGTCCAGGAAAAGCCGAAGTCCATGGCAGCCCTCACGACACTCATGACCCGCTTTTGCACGGGCGAAGATAGTTGGCTATCCCATAGCAATAACAATACAAGCGAATCTGGTACTTCGTAAGCCAGAAATAGCAACGGCAAAGCCTCGACGCAAAAGACACAAGCGTCGAAGCAACGGTGATAATACCGATGACATGGCGCTCAATGCCAGATTCAGTGGCTCCAAGACCGGCCACCAGAAGAAGCCATATAAAAGAAATAATCAGGGCCCTTCCAGCCTGGACCACATACTCGCTTGCCCATGTCAGATCCATGGCACCCTGATAAACCAGCCAATCATACCCACAGGAGTTGTTGGGTCTTCAAACAGGCCGGCAAGTTAAATGCCGACGACAAGGAGAAGGGGTTGCAAAGCGAGAACGACGATGTGGAGTCCCGTCCACTGAACACAAAGGGAGTGCAAGCGCACGCTCAGGGACGTCTATGTGATAGAGCCAGTCGTGCCAAAATTCAACCCATGGTCTTCTTGCCCGATCACTTTTGATCGCAGGAACCACCCGACCAGTATCCGTCATGGTGGTTTAGTCGCGCTAGTCCTTGACCCAATTATTGATGGATTCCATCTCACGTGAGTCCTCGTGGATGGTTGCAGTACCCTGAACCTGGTCTATCAGGATACAATGCGCAGAATGGGTATTAATCCCTCAAGGATCAAGCCCACAAAAACTACCTTTAAAGGAGTCATACCATGTGTAGAGGCCCACTGTACGGGATCAATCACCCTAGAGGTTTTCTTCGGATCTCCAGACAACTTTCAAAGTGAAGAGTTAATCTTTGATATCGTCCCCATCCGCATTGGCTATCAGGTACTGCTCGGACGAACCGCATTTGCTCGATTCAATGCGGTGCCACACTATGCTTATCTCAAGCTCAAGATGCCCGGACCACGCGGCGTCATAACAGTCAATGGAAACACGGAACGCTGCCTCTGTACTGAGGAGCACACAGCTGCTTTAGCAGCAGAAGTACAGACCGGCCTCTCCAAGCAGAACCTTAATTCGGCAGCCGAGCTCCTGGACACCGTCAAACGAGTCCGGACTACTTCGCAGCAGGAAAACCCAGCTCGTCAAGAGCTCGACTAGCAATCCAGCCTCCGTCCCAGCCCCTACCAAGTGGCGGCATTCGTACCGCGCATACATAACTACGCACTCAAAATACCATGGGCATAGATGGAGGCATAACCAGAGTGTGATACATAATACGGCTTGACCTCCCCTCGATAGACATACTTTCACTTTTCTCTTTTCCTTCCTTTTCAGGTTTGTTTTCCATAGGTCCTTCCTGACGGCCTGATCATAGGTCCTTTCGAAAGGATAGATACACCAAGATGACACAAGATATTGACGCATAAGGGAATTTATAGGTGGTCTTTTAACGGTTACTCTACCTGTTTTCAGTACACGCACATAGCTCTCCCTTGGTTGTGGCATATTAAATAGCCATGTTTCTTATTGCACTACATGTATAAATACGCTTTGATGTATTAATCAAACCATAATGGAAACAGTTTGCGGCCCAACTTTTGTGGCACTAGTTTGCTCTTTTGATAATCTTATCAAATCGCACCTGCATACTTCGGTACGCTTTAGTCTGCCAAGGGCTTCATTGCGCGCCATAATACTGCAACAAAGTCCGAACACTTTTTACAGTATAGTTCGGCTCCCAGAATTCAGCATTATATGCATTGGCTCCGAATCATGTCTTTGATCAATAGTTGGGTTGCCCGGCTCCTGTGCCGACTACCTTATGTTCCTCTATATTGGCTAGGGTAGTAAAGGGAGAACTATTGTGATTGTGTCCTAGTTTATCTGGATGAGCACCTCAGTAGAGAAAGCCGAAAACTGACTGTCATGATGCGACGTGAGCCGGTCAGCTCTTCGGAGGTTTCAAATCTTTACCAATTTTTTCCGCATTATGCGATGAATTGGTTCTTATCCGATCAGGTGTTTACAGCACCCTAGTTCGGATTCTAGGGGCTGCGCCTAAATTTTTATTGTCAAAATCCAATGGCCAAGTGAGGGTGGTAAAGCCACATAGTCCGATTGCCTGGTTCATTGCGCTAAACACGTCCTTTAAGGACCAAATCCGTGGATAAAGAGTGTTTAGATTCATCCTGAACACCCCCGTACTACCTACGTGGGGGCTGAAGCCGACGACTGGCCAACTCTCAGATTAGATAAAACGGCCGCACAGGAGGTAAAACTTTAAATAATAAACAACAAAGCATTATGTTACATATCAGCATTGTTTTCATCATACACGACGGGATAACATGAATGTATTCATTCAAAAATAATGTACTTAGCACATTGCTCTGCTACAATGCGGGATCCCTTCAGAACATCTTCAAAATACCGCTCGAGCGTGCGGTGCTCCGTGCCCGCGGGTGGTCCTTCGGTCGCGAGCTTGACGGCGTCCATTTTCGCCCATTGTATCTTGACACGGTCGAAGGCCATCCGCGCACCTTCTATGCAGACTGACCGCTTGATGGCGTCAAGCCGAGGGCAGGCATTGACCAGCCGCTTCACGAGGCCAAAGTAGTTGCCGGGTATAGCTTCTGCAGGCCACAACCGAATTATTAAATCTTCATGGCTAGTTCAGCCACCCTATGCAGCTCGACCAACTGTTTTAGCTGGTCGCTGAAGGGCACCGGATGTTCTGGTGCAAGGTATGGCAACCAAAACAGCTTCTCCGTTGAGCTCCCCTCTTCGGCCCGGAAAAATTCCACAGCGTCAGAAACACTACGCGGCAAATACCTCTTGCACACATACTTGCTTTGCATAATAAAAGTGTTACCCGCCGCGATCTTCTTGGCCTCTTGGATCTCCCGGAGGGCACATTGGGCTTCAGCCTGGGCCTCTTGTGCGTTTTGGCGGGCCTTAGCGAGTTCGGATTCTTGGTCCGCATTCTGGCGCTCCAAGGACTCGCATTTCTTCACGGCGTCCTGGAGCTCCTGCTAGACCTCACCAACCCTGGCCTCATGCTTTTCTCAGGCGGCTTTTTCCTTTACCGCTCTCTCCTCGGCCTCGGCCAGCGCCTTCTTGAGGGCCTCCACCTTGGTCGCCGCCCCTAAGAAAATATAACGGCACTGCGGTCAACACAAAAACATTCATACTTCCCGGACATGCATAAAATGATTGCATACCTTGATTGTCCTCCAGCTGCTTTTTCGCATGATCGAGCTCTTCCTCGGTCTGCTCCAGCCTCTGCTTCAGTATGAAAACTTCGGCAGCATAAGAAGGCATGGCTAGGAACAATGCCTGCTTATTCACATAGACATACATGGTTAGTCTCCTGCGAAAGAACAATTTGATCCTCTATTCGGCTCTTCTTTCCGAACCCCGGACAGAGTCTCAGGGGCTACTGTCTATACTGTGACTTTCGTTTCACAAACTGCATTCCTTACCTCAAAGCCTGTTAAAAGGCTTGTGTAGGCTTCGGTCAGTCCGCTCTTCGTGGACTGAATCTTCTCAATCACCACACCCATGAGGGTGCGGTGTTCCTCAATGATGGAAGCACTTCATAGTGCTTCCAGTAGAGTATTCGGCGCTTCTGGTTGGACAGAGGTCACTGGCGGAATGGGAGCCCCTCCTTCCGATGAAGGAGGCTGCTTGCCAAATTCTGGAGCCGTATAGGTCTCTGGGACCGTATTCAGCTAGGGGCCAAACTGGACATGGTCCCCATCGCTAGTCTCCATGGGGATCTACTCCCCATGTGTCCAGCGGCCGAGGTCTCGCCCTCCGGCGCCACCCTGACAGCCTCCTGCGTCTCTCCCGGGTCTGGGATCCTTCGGGACAACACCTCAGTGTCATCCATGGCCCTGGGAGAGGAGGCCGTTGGAGGGAACCCGTTGTCCATCACCTTCGGGTCCAGCGAGTTCCCCGAAGACGAGGACCGCTTGAGGGCGGAACGAGCCGGACTGCAAGTGCATGATTCCACATGTTAAAATAATGAAGTAAAGAGGCCGATATATGAATCCGTCTGGGTCTTTGAATACTCATGATTCGGCATGGGGCTTATATCGAGGGCACCGTTCTGGGCTGCTGTCGACGTCCCACGCGGAGCTATCCGCGAGGGAAGCCTTTCCCTTCTTGGACGCTTCTGCTTCCAGATCTGTGGAGGCCGCCCTCTTCTTTCCCCCCTCGGGGAGGGGGGAGTTGCTTTCTTCTTCCTCTTCCTCCTCCTCGTCGTCTTCAGCGGCGGAGTGAGTTTTGGTGTCTTGGGACGCCACGTCTGAAGTACCCTTGGGACGGAGGCCACCTCTGGTCCCCTTGGCCTTCTTCTTGGCCTTCTTCTCTGGCGCCATGTACGGCACCGGAACTAGCATCTTCGTCAGACACGGGATGGCTGGATCCTCGGGCAGCGGAGCCGAACACTAAATCCGTTCCGCCTTCTTTGTCCAACCCTAAAAAAACAAATGGGGAAGTTCGGACACCCTCCTAGAATAAGCAAGTAAGGAATACACCTTGAAACAACGGAAAACCTACCAAACTGGCGGGATGGGCCATGTCGTGCCCATGGTCCTTGGTTGTCTTCGGCCACGTCTCGTTGGCCTTGAAGAGCACCCTCCAGATATCTTCGTGTGTAGTTCCGAAGAACCGTTGTAGTTTCTTTTGCTTAGCCGGATCGAACTCCCATAGCTGGCAAGCCTGGCTCTAGCATGGAAGGATCCGGCGAACTAGCATCACCTGAATCACATCAACATGCTTGACGTTTTTGTCCATCATGCTCGTGATGCGCATTTGGAGCGCTGTCAGCTCGTCTGACGAAGACCAATCCAAGCCCTTCTCTTGTTAGCAGGTAAGCCGCATCGGGGCCCCGAATTTGAATTCGGGAGCCGCGGCCCAGGTAGTGTCGCGGGGCTCTGTGATGTAGAACCACAACTTCTGCCACCCCTTGACGGTCTCCACGAAGGTGCCTTTGGCCCATGGGGCGTTGGAAATTTTGCTCACCATGGCGCATCCGCACTCAGCGTGTTCGCCGCCCACCACCTTCGGCTTCACATTAAAGGTCTTCAGCCACAGTCCGAAGTGGGGGGATGTGGAGGAAGGCCTCACACATGACGATGAACGCCGAGATAGTGAAGAAGGAATTTGGGGCCAGATCATGGAAATCTAGCCCATAGTAGAACATGAGTCGGCGGACGAAGGGATGGAGTGGAAATCCTAGCCCACGGACAAAGTGGGGTATGAAAACTACCCTCTCATGGGGCTCCGGGGTAGGGACGATCTGTCCCTCGGTCGGAAGCCGATGGGCGACCTCCTTGGCCAAATATCCGGCCTCCCAAAGTTGGGTGATATCCTTCTCCTTGACGGTGGAGGCCATCCACTTGCCCTGCGCTCCGGACATAGTTGGAGTGCTTTCTTGTTGGAGGAAAGATGAGAACTTGGGTGCTAGAGCTCGAGAGTGGGTAGGCGGAAAGAGAGAAGGCGTGGGTGGAAGAGATGAATCCTTATCTCCTTATAAAGCCAGTGAATATTAAACGTCTCCCCACTTGCCATAAAACTCGCCTATTCCCCAGGGGCCGTGCAGACGGTACGGTTGGATTACCCATACCCGTATTGATGAGAATCCCGCAATTAGGGGACACAATCTCTGCTTTGACGAGACATGCCAATGAAAACGCATCTCACAATATGGAGCGGCAGGCCGAAAAACGGTTCCAAACGATAACTGAGCAGGGACGTGATATCACGTTACAAAAAGTTGTCAGCAGATTGGACTCATGAAATATTATGCTCTCTGCAGTGGTGTGTGGTACTTGTTTTGCAGATCCAGACACGTTCTTTGTGTTCGAACACTGTGTTGGAGTATTCGGAGGAGGAACCCGCCTTGCAATGCCGAAGACAATCTGTGCGCCGTACACCTCGTCATTGAAGCCTGGTTCAGGGGCTATTGAGGGAGTCCTGGACTAAGGGGTCCTCGGGCGTCCGACCTATTGGACATGGGCCGGACTGTTGGGCCATGAAGATACAAGACCGAAGACTCTCACCCGTGTCCGGATGGGACTATCCTTGGCATGGATGGAAAGTTTGATATTCGGATATGAAGATTCCTTTCTCTGTAATCGACTTTGTATAACCCTAGTCCCCTCCAGTGTCTATATAAACCGGAGGGTTTAGTCCATGGTGCACTCATAATCATATAGGCTAGACTTCTAGGGTTTTAGCCATTACGATCTCGAGGTAGGTCAACTATTGTAATACTCATATTCATTAAGATCAATGAAGCAGGAAGTAGGGTATTACCTCCATAGAGAGGGCCCGAACCTGGGTAAACATCGTGTCCCCTGTCTCCTGTTACCATGAACCTTAGACGCACAGTTCGGGACCCCTTACCCGAGATCTGCCAGTTTTGACACCGACAGCGCCCCCACCCCCGTATATACAGGAGGGAGAGGGGAGGAGGCTGGCCCTAGGCGCGCCCCAAGTGGGAGGAGTCCCACTTGGGATCCTAGTAGGATTCACCCCCCTTCCTTTTATCGGAGGGGGAGAGGGGGAAGGAGACGGAGAAGGGGAAGGAAAGGGGGGCGCCGCGCCTCCCCTAGTCCAATTTAGACTCCTCCCTTGGGGGGTGCATGCCACCCCTTGTGGGCTGGCCTGCCTCCCTCCTGTGGCCCATATGGCCCATATCTTCCCCTGGGGGGTTCTGGTAACCCCCCGGTACTCTGATATGTACCCGATACACTCCGAAATACTTCCGATGTCCGAATACTATCATCCAATATATCCATCTTTACCTCTCGACCATTTTGAGACTCCTCGTCATGTCTGTGATCTCATCCGGGACTCCGAACAACATTCGTTCACTAAATCACATAACTCATAATACAAATCATCATCAAACGTTAAACATGCGGACCCTACGGGTTCGAGAACTATGTAGACATGACCAAGACACCTCTCCGGTCAATAACCAATAGCGGAACCTGGATGCTCATATTGGTTCCTACATATTGTACGAAGATCTTTATCAGTGAAACCGTAATGACAACATGGGCAATTCCCTTTGTCGTCGGTATGTTAGTTGCCCGAGATTCGATCGGCGGTATCTTTATACCTAGTTCAATCTCGTTATCGGCAAGTCTCTTTACTCGTTTCGTAATGCATCATATAGCAACTAACTCATTAGTCACATTGCTTGCAAGGCTTATCATGATGTGCATTACCGAGAGGGCCCAGAGATACCTCTCGCGATACTCGGAGTGAAAGATCCTAATCTCGATCTATGCCAACCCAACAGACACCTTCGGAGATACCTGTAGAGCATATTTATAATCTCCCAGTTATGTTGTGACATTTGATAGCACACAAGGTATTCCTCCGGTATCCGGGAGTTGCATATTCTCATTGTCAAAGGAATATGTATAAGTCATGAAGAAAGCAATAGTAATAAACTTAAGGATCATTATGCTAAGCTAACGGATGGGTCTTGTCCATCACATCATTCTCTAATGATGTGATCCGATTCATCAAATGACAACTCATGTCTATGGTTAGGAAACTTAACCATCTTTGATTAACTCATGTCTAGTAGAAGCTTACTAGGGAGGGTGTGTTTTGTCTATATATCCACACATCTATCAAGTTTGCTATTAATACAATTCTAGAATGCGTAATAAACATTTATCATGATATAAGGAAATATAAATAACAACTTTATTATTGCCTCTAGGGCATATTTCCTTCAGTCTCGCACTTGCACTAGAGTCAATAATCTAGATTACATTGTAATGATGCTAACACCCATGGAGTCTTGGTGCTGATCATGTTTTGCGCGTGGAAGAAGTTTAGTCAATGGGTGTGCCAGATTCAGATCCATGTGTGTTTTGCAAATCTCCATGTCTCCCTCCTTGACTTGATCACAGATGGAGTGGAGGCTTCTCTTGATGTGTTTGGTTCTCTTTGTGAAATCTGGATTCCTTTGCCAAGTCAATAGCTCTAGTATTGTCACAAAAGATTTTCGTTGGACCCGATGCACTAGGTATTACACCTAGATAGGATATGAACTCCTTCATCAAGACTCCTTCGTTTGCTGCTTCCGAAGCAGCTATGTAATCCACTTCAAACGTAGATCCCGCCACGACGCTTTGCTTGGAACTGCACCAACTGACAGATCCACCATTCAGTATAAATATGTATCCAATTTGAGACTTAGAGTCATCCAGATCAGTGTCAATGCTAGCATCGACGTAACCATTTACGACGAGCTCTTTGTCACCTCCATAAACGAGAAACATGTCCTTAGTCCCTTTTCAGGTATTTCAGGATGTTCTTGACCGTTGTCCAGTGATCCACTCATGGATTACTTTGGTACCTCCCTTCTAGACTTATAGCAAGGCACACATCAGGTCTGGTACACAGCATTGCATACATGATAGAACCTATGGCTGGGGCATAGGGAATGACTTCCATTTTCTCTCTATCTTGTGTAGTGGTCGGGCATTGAGCCTGAGTCAACTTCACACCTTGCAACACAGGTAAGAACCCTTTCTTTGACTAATCGATTTTGAACTTCTCTATAGATTAAGCTTCTTGATCTATCTCTATAGATCTTGATGCCCAATGTATAAGCAGCTTCATCGAGGTCTTTCATTGAAAAACTCTTATTCAAGTATCCTTTTATGCTATCTAGAAATTCTATATCATTTTCAATCAACAATATGCCATACTCATATAATATTAGAAATGCTATAGAGCTCCATTGAATTTCTTGTAAATACAAACTTCTCCAAAAGTCTGGATAAAACCATATGCTTTGATCACACTATCAAAGCTTATATTCGAACTCTGAGATGCTTGCACTAGTCCATAAATGGATCGCTGGAGCTTGCACACTTTTCGCACCTTTAGGATCGATAAAACCTTATGGTTGCATCATATACAACTATTCTTTGAGAAATCCATTAAGGAATGCAGTTTTGACGTCCATTTGCCAGATTTCATAATCATAAAATGCGGCAATTGCTAACAAGATTCAGACACACTTAAGCATAGCTACGGGTGAGAAAGTCTCATCGTAGTCAACTCCTTGAACTTGTCGAAAACCTTTCGCAACAAGTCAAGCTTTGTAGACAGTAACAATACCATTAGCGCCAGTCTTCTTCTTGAAGATCCATTTATTCTATATGGCTTGCCGATCATCGGGCAAGTCAACCAAAGTCCATACTTTGTTCTCATACATGGATCCTATCTCCGATTTCATGGCCGCAAGACATTTCACGGAATCTGGGCTCATCATCGCTTCCTCATAGTTCGTAGGTTCATCATGGTCTAGTAACATGACTTCCACAACAGGATTACCGTAGCACTCTGGTGCGGAACGTACTCTAGTTGACCTATGAGGTTCGGTAGCAACTTGATCTTAAGTTTCATGATCATCATCATTAGCTTCCTCACTAATTGGTATAGGCATCACGGGATCTGATTTTTGTGATGAGCTACTTTTCGATTCGAGAGAAGGTACAATTACCTGATCAAGTTCTACTTTCCTCCCAATCACTTCTTTCGAGAGAAACTCCTCTAGAAAGGATCCATTCTTAGCAACAAACATCTTGCCTTCGAATCTGTGATAGAAGGTGTACCCAATAGTTTATTTTGGGTATCCTATGAAGACACACTTCTTCGATTTGGGTTCGAGCTTATCAGGCTGAAGCTTTTTCACATAAGCATCGCAACCCCAAACTTTAAGAAACGACATTTTAGGTTTCTTGCCTAACCACATTTCATACGGTGTCGTCTCAATGGATTTAGATGGTGCCCTATTTAACGTGAATGCAGCTATCTCTAATGCATAACCCCAAAATGATAGTAGTAAATTGGTAAGAGACATGATAGATCGCACCATATCTAATAAAGCACGGTTACGACGTTCGACACACCATTACATTGTGGTGTTCCAGGTGGCGTGAGTTGTGGAACTATTCCACATTGTTTTAAATGAAGGCCAAACTCGTAACTCAAATACTCGCCTCCATGATGAGATCGTAGAAACTTTATTTTCTTGTTACGATGATTTTCCACTTCACTCTAAAATTCTTTGAACTTTTCAAATGTTTCAGACTTGTGTTTCATTAAGTGGATATACCCATATCTTCTCAAATCATCTGTGAAGATCAGAAAATAACGATGCCCGCCGCGAGCCTCAACACTCATCGGACCGCATACATCGGTATGTATTATTTACAATAAGTCAGTGGCTCTCTTCATTGCTCCGGAGAATGGAGTCTTAATCATCTTGCCCATGAGCCATGGTTCGCAAGCATCAAATGATTCATAATCAAGTGATTCCAAAAGTCCATCTCCATGGAGTTTCTTCATGCGCTTTACACCAACATGACCTAAACGGCAGTGCCACAAATATGTTGCACTATCATTATCAACTTTGCATCTTTTGGCATCAATATTATGAATATGTGTATCACCATGGTCGGGAGTCAACAAAAATAGACCACTCTTCAGGTGTGCATGACCACAAAAGATATTACTCATATAAATAGAAGAATCATTATTCTCTGATTTAAATGAATAACCGCCGCACATCAAACAATTTCCAGATATAATGTTCATGCTTAACACTAGCACCAAATAACAATTATTCAGGTCTAAAACAAATCCCAAAGGTAGATGTAGAGGTAGCGTACCGGCGGTGATTACATCGACCTTGGAACTGAAAGTGCTAGTTATCGACTAGAGGGGGGATGAATAGGCGATTTTTATGAAAGTCTTCAAAACACGGGGGCTTTGAAGACAAATGATAGAAATGAACCTATTGATATGCAGCGGAAGGTAGAATACACTAGACAGACCATAGTCAAGTAAGCAATGAAGTGAAGGCACGAAGACTATTAGTAGCTAGGTAGTAAGGATCAAGATGGAAGATGGTATGAAGCCAAACAGTAAACAACCTTTACTCAGTGAAGTCAATCAGATCATACAGGCAAGCAATGAGTTCACGAAGACAAACTGTAAAGTAAAGGGAAGTGAAGGATAGAACCAGTAGCTTTGTAGCGACCCGACCCAAATGGATCAAGTCTACTGTGCTCCGGTGTCATCCCTGGATCAGTAATGCTGACACCACATAGTACTTCGAAGGATTTATAGCAGAGTAGCAATCACACACTTATTACATCAATGTCTCAAAAGAGAACTTATTACAATAAATATGGCTTAAGGCCATCTAATGTCGATAATAGCGGAAGACTTGGAAGATAAATGGGTCCATCAACTCCAACGGCATCACTGAGTATAGAACCACAACCTAAAAGCACCTTAATCATTGTCTGAAAAGTCTGCAACATTGAAAGTTGCAGCCCGAAAACGGGTCAGCACATGGAATATGCTGGCAAGGTAACACATAGAGAGTAATGGAATGAAACAGCTATACTATATGCATATTTGGCTGGTGGAAAGCTCTATGGTTACTCTTTTGCGTAAAGCCAGTTTTTCCCTACTGCAAAGGAATAAATTTATTTAACTATCATGGTGGTTGTTAAACATCGAGAATGGTTGACAGCATTCCGGTCCCAATTAAGTAGTCATCAATAACCCAACAATATTAATTAAAAGTAACATGATGAGATTCACATGATATTCAAGTACTAGATACTCAAGATGTCCATAACCGGGGACACGGCTAATCATGATTAGTTTATTACACTCTGCAGAGGTTTGCGCACTTTTCCCCACAAGACTCGATCGCCTCCGTTGGATTTCTCGCACTACTGGTGTTTGAGAAACGGATGACCGAGACACAGTCTTTCAGAAGCGCTAGCACCTTACGATGGATAGACCGGTACACCTACTTTTCCCTACATCTGCTAGTCTACCTTGTAAGAGTTCGCACGACTTGGTCAACTATGCCAGAGCCCATATTGGCTTGTGGCTGCACATGTAAGTTTTTAGTATGAAAGATCTTATGATCCCTTTGAGCCTGGGTGGCGGTCCAAAAGAAAACAGGCAAGTCCTGATAGACATCAGGTGCCTCAATCCACCCAGATGTGTGTTTAAGTTGCCACCTTAGATGAACCCTTAAAATTATCAATCTCACATCTGTCATGGATATCACTCACCCAATCCATGTCTACTAGCATAGCATGGCATAATAAGCAAACGTAGAAGTAACTCCCAAAGGTTTCATAATAAACAGGTAATAGGTACTACCTCATCTACTTCCCATCCCACAATTTAATTAGATCCTAATCATGTAATGTGTGAGGATGGATCTAATGCAATAAAATTGGGTTGTAGAAAAGGTATGATCAAAGTGTTACTTGCCTTGCTGATGATCCGCAAGTCCTAAAGATTCGAAGTAACAAGCGGCGCAATCCGGGTAATCTATCGCAGACAAACAACAAGCATACAATAAGTACTCATCTAATGCACAGGTAAAACTCGAACAAGAGATCGAACCAGATAGTTCAACTTAAGAACTCCGGTTGCAAAGAAAGAAAGAACCGAACAAAACAACGGAAAACAAACGGCGGAAGAAAACAACTCGGTTCTAGCAAGTTGAAACTAGGTCAAATTTTACCGTAGCAAAAACTTGGTTAAAGTTGATTAGTCAGAACGGCGGTTTCGAAACGAAACTCCAGGCACTTGGATCACCTGATTCCGATAAACGAGCGAGAAGATAAACTAGAACGAAGATCGGATCTGAGATCGCGATCGCGGAATAAATCCGACGGAAAGAAAAAGAAAGAACGGTCAAACGAGCGGATGTTCGTTAACCTAGAATAATCCGGTGATCACGTTCGTTAGGACGAACGGTCCGGCGAACGGTCTCTAGGCAACTAAATCGGAAAAGAAAACGGAACCGATCTAGGGTTTCGGGAAAAGAAATCGAAACGAAGAACGAAAAGAAAACGAATCGGAAGAAAAGAAAAGAACCGGAACGGTTTATAAGAAAAACCGAACCGAGGGGATAGGAGAGACGCGGCGCGGCTACCTCCGGCGAGGCTTCGGCGAACAGGGGCTCCGGCGGCAGCGGTGTTGGGCGGCGGCGGCGACACAAGGGGCAGCGGCGGTGCTAGGCGGCGTAGGCGGCGGCGCGGCGGTGGCGTGGGGAGGCGCGGCGCTAGGGGGCGCGGCTTGGGGCTTGGTTTGGTGTGGGTTTTAGAGGGGGGTGTGGGGGTATTTAAGAGGAGGAGGAGGAGAGGAAACTTGGGGGAGGGGCAAGAAAAGAGAAGGAGAGGAAAAAAATGAAACGGAGTACTACTAGGACTCCTGCCTAGTGGCGGCGGCGGCGGCCTTGGCAGGCGCGCGCGCGCGGGGTGAGAGCCGGCCTGGCCGGCGGCTTGGGCCTTGGCGCAGGCGCACTGCGGGATTTTTTTTAAAGGTTTCGCGCGCAGAAAAACACAGAAAAAGAAATCTAAACGAACTCCAAAACTCCCAAAGTAAATTTTCCCCGACTCCTAAAAATGAGTCGAAAAAAATGAACTTTTCTCGGGACCTAGAATGCAATTTTTGAAAACGCGCATTTTTCCCTATCCAAATAAAAAGGCAAACAAAATCCGACAAATCCAATGATCCTTTCTTCAAAATTTGAGAGAACTCAAAATTGAAAATAACGAAATCTCCAACTCTCTCCGAGGGTCCTTGAGTTGCGTGAAATTTCTAGAATCAACCAAAATGCAAGAAAATGTGATATGCATGATGATCTAATGTATAACATTCCAAATTGAAAATTTGGGATGTTACAAACCTACCCTCCTTAAGATGAATCTCGCCCTCGAGATTCGGGTTGGCTAGAAAATAGGTGAGGGTGGTCCTTGAGCAAATCTTCTTCTCTCTCCCAGGTGGCTTCATCCTCTGAGTGGTGGTTCCACTGAACTTTACAAAACTAGATAACCTTGCTGCGGGTAACTCTGCTGGCATAATCGAGAATCTTGACTGGTTTCTCTTCATACGTTAAGTCATCCTTTAACTGAATTGCTTCCAATGGCACTGTATCTCTTAGCGGTACGTCCGCCATCTCGGCGTGACATTTCTTCAGCTGAGAAACATGGAATACATCATGAACTCCTGACAGTCCCTCTGGTAATTCCAACTTATACGCGACTTCTCCCATATGTTGCAAGATCTTATATGGTCCAACGAAACGCGGTGCTAATTTTCCCTTAACTCCAAAGCGCTTAACTCCTCGTAGTGGGGATACTCGGAGATACACTCTGTCTCCTGTTTCGTAAACTGTCTCCTTGCGTTTAGAATCTGCGTAGCTCTTCTGCCTGGACTGGGCTACCTTGAGCCTATCGCGAATCAACTTCACCTTCTGTTTGGACTCCTTAATCAAATCGGGTCCAAACAACTGACGGTCTCCAACCTCGTCCCATGACAACGGTGTCCTGCACCTCCTTCCGTATAAAGCTTCGAAAGGTGCCATCTTCAAACTGGTTTGGTAACTGTTGTTATAAGAAAACTGCGCATATGGCAAGTTATCGTCCCAACTAGATCCATAATCTAGTGCACAAGCTCTCAGCATATCTTCCAAAATCTGATTGACTCTCTCGGTTTGTCCATCTGTCTGCGGATGAAAAGCGGTGCTGAACTCTAGCCTGGTTCCCAAAGTTTCATGCAACTGATTCCAAAACTTTGAGGTAAATTGGGTTCCTCTATCTAATACAATACTTCTCGGAACTCCATGCAAACAAATGATCCTAGTCATGTATATCTTTGCCAACTTAGCACTTGTGTAAGTGGTCTTGACTGGAATGAAATGTGCTACCTTCGTCGAACGATCAACTACTACCCATATCGAGTCATATCCTGCCTTCGTCCTGGGTAGTCCTGTGATAAAATCCATGCCTATCTTATCCCACTTCCATTCGGGTATCAGCAATGGTTGTAACAATCCAGCTGGCTTCTGATGTTCTGCCTTTACTCTATGACATACGTCACAAACTGCTACATATGCTGCAATATCCTTCTTCATTCCGGTCCACCAGAATGTTTCCTTTAAATCCAAATACATCTTGGTATTTCCTGGGTGAATCGAATATGGTGAATCATGTGCCTCTTGTAAAATCAACTTCCTGATCTCCGGGTCATTTGGCACGTAAACACGGTCCTCAAACCATAGGGTATCGTGCTCATCCTCACGAAATCCCTTTGCTTTTCCTTTGCTTAGTTTCTCCTTTATAGCAGGAATCTCCTTGTCAGATTTCTGAGCCTCTCTGATTTTATCCATCAATGTTGACTGAATCTCCAATGCTGCTACATAGCCTTTCGGAACTACCTCTAAACTTAGTTCACGAAGGTTTTCTGCTAACTCCTTGGGTATACCTCCCGTCATCAACGTATTTACATGGCTCTTATGGCTCAATTCGTCTGCTACTACATTAGTTTTTCCGGGATGGTAATGCAATCTCATGTCATAATCCTTGATGATCTCCAACCATCTCCTTTGTCTGAGATTCAACTCCTTTTGCATGAAAATGTTCTTCAAACTCTTGTGATCCGTGTACACCTCACAATGATTTCCAATGAGGAAATGTCTCCATGTCTTCAATGCATGCACTATGGCTGCTAACTCCAAATCATGTGTGGCGTAATTCAACTCATGAGCCTTCAGTTGTCGTGAAGCATACGAAACAACTCTCCCTTCCTGCATCAGCACTGCTCCAAGTCCTCGACGTGAAGCATCGCAATACACCTCATAATCCTTGGTCTGATCTGGCAAAATCAACACCGGTGAGGTAACCAATCGTTTCTTCAACTCCTGGAAACTAGCCTCACACGCCTCAGTCCATTTGAACTTAGTATCCTTCTTAAACAATTCCGTCATAGGCTTCGCAATCTTTGAAAACTTCTCAATGAATCTCCGGTAGTATCCGGCGAGTCCAAGAAAACTCCGGATCTCTCCAACTGTCGTTGGTGCTTCCCATTCGGTTACGGTCTCAACCTTTGTGGGGTCAACTGCTATCCCTTCTCCGGATATAACATGTCTGAGGAATCCTACTTCCTTCAACCAAAACTCACATTTGCTAAATTTGGCATATAACTGATGTTCCCTTAGTTTCTCCAAAACCAAACGCAAATGTTCCTTATGCTCTTCTTCATTCTTTGAATAAACCAGGATATCATCAATGAACACTACGACGAATTTATCCAAAAACACCATAAACACTTTGTTCATCAAGTTCATAAAATACGCAGGTGCGTTAGTCAATCCAAATGACATAACAGTATACTCATACAGTCCATATCTTGTGGTGAATGCTGTCTTAGGTATACCCTGCTCTCGGATCTTCAACTGGTGGTACCCTGATCGCAAATCGATCTTGGAAAACACTTTAGCTCCTTGCAAACGATCAAACAGATCATTAATCATTGGCAGTGGGTACTTGTTCTTGATGGTTGCTTCGTTCAATCCACGGTAATCAACAACCATCCGTAATGATCCATCCTTCTTCTCCACTAGAAGTACGGGTGATCCCCAAGGCGAAGAACTTGGGCGTATATAACCTTTCTCCAATAACTCCTTAATCTGATTCTTAATTTCTACCAATCCTTTGCTGGCATCCGGTATGGTCTCTTTGATATTGGGCTTGTACTTGGCAATAACTCAATTAAAAACTCAATGTCTCTATCCGGTGGCATGCCTGGCAACTCTTCAGGAAATACATCAGGAAAATCCTTTACCACTGGTACTTCTTCCTGCACTACTCCAGTTAGGCAATTTACCTGTGTCCTATTTGGCACATGCCGGGATACATACTTGATCCTTCTTCCTTCTGGCGTTGTAAGCAAAATTGTCTTACTAGCACAATCGATGTTTCCTCCATACATCGACAACCAATCCATACCGAGGATTACATCCAGACCTTGGGATTCCAGAATGATTAAATCTGTTGGGAAAACATGCCTTCCTATGCTTAATGGCACTTGAAAGCATCCTAGGCTGGCCATGTATTCTGCTCCTGGCGAGCTTACTAGCATAGGTGTTTTAAGATTCCTAGTGGGCAGGCTATATTTTTCCACAAATCCCCTTGATATGTATGAATGTGATGCACCAGTATCGAAAGAACGAGTGCGGTAAATGACTTAACCAAAAACTTACCGATTACTGCATCAGGCTGATCTTCAACCTCCTCCACGTTAACGTGGTTCACCTGTCCCCTATTGAAAGGGTTCGGCTTCTTCCCTGAGCTTCCATTGCCATTTCCATTCTGGCCTTCAGGACATTCATTGGCATAATGTCCGGTCTTGGAACACTTGAAATAGGTGACTTGACTCAGATCTCTCTTGGCTGGGGTTGATGGGGTGGTCCGGTTCTGGCCGTTGCTTCCTCCATTCCCATTACCATTCTTGTGGCCATTGTGGTTGTGCGAACTACCTCCTCCATGGGTATGCTGAAACTGAAATCCCGATTTAGGGGTAAAACGGGGCTTCTGCTGGGCTCCAGAGTTATACTTCCCCTGTCCATACTTCCTCTTGCGGTTCTCAATTTGATGTTGCTTCCCTTCAATCATGATGGCACGATCTACCAACTCCTGGTAGTTGTTGAAACTTGCTACCATCAACTGCATGCTTAACTCATCATTCAATCCTTCCAAAAACTTCTCCTGCTTGGTTGCATCCGTAGCAACGTCATCTGGGGCATAACGTGCTAACTTGCTGAAATCGTCAACATATTGGCCAACTGTCCTTCCTCCTTGGCGTAAGTTGCGAAACTCACGCTTCTTCATGGCCATAGGTCCTGCTGAAACATTTGCAGTGCGGAAAGCTTGCTGGAACTGATCCCATGTGACGGTGTCAACTGGAAGGTGGCTGTGAAATTCTCCCACCATGCTGCCGCGGGTCCTTCAAGCTGATGTGCGACAAACTTCACTTTCTCATCATCTGTGCATCCTGTAGTGGTCAACTCCCTTCCTATCTTGCGGAGCCAATCGTCTGCTACTATCGGCTCGATGCTACTAGAAAACACCGGTGGATTCAGCCTAAGGAAACGGGCTAAGTGGTCAACAGGTGGCGGTGGTGGAGGTGGGTTGTTGTTGTTGTTCTGCTGATTCTGAACTAACATCTGCATCAATTGATTCTGCTGTTGGATCAATTGAGTGAGCTCCGGTGGAAATCCATTGTCACGTCTCGGAGGCATCTGAGGGTTTAGAAAAGGTGAGGAATAAGAATAGAGTGAGGTCTAAAGAGAAAACACTACCCCAATGCACATGAGCAAATTCACGCAAAATCACTTCATTCAATTCAAAGGGCTTACAGTCGATCTAGCTATCGCAAAAGTGCTCGAACTATAATGTTTACATGGGGGAAAATACTACTAATATTTGGTGGTCATCTAGAAATTTGAACCGGTGGAAGACTCCATGATGTCTGCTCCAGCTTCGTCTTCAAAGTCGGGTTCACTTGGATCCGAATCGGTGTCGTCGATGATGATGTAGTTGTCCGGACATGCGACGTACATGTCTTCCTTCCTGGATGCTAACTCCATCTTGAGTTCTTCAATCTCTTGCTTAAGATCGTAGTTGTGTCTTGCTAGAGCTACTATCTCGTCCATGTAGTCCTTGTGTGTAGCCTTCAGTTCTCCTTCTAGCTCGATGATCCTAGCCTTCGCATACTTCAACTCTATCATGTCATTGCACATCTGGTTCTCGTGGCGTCGAATGTGCTGGTTTAACTCCTGGATAAAAGCTGCAATGGATCTATCCTTCTTGGTGGTGACTAACTCCCATTGTTCATCTCGGCGTCCGCAAATCTGGTAGATAGTATCCTTGAGGTCTTCTTGATAAACTTCTCCAATGCGTCCTATGGTGATATGGGCTGCCATGCTCTTTCCTAGACTCCAAGTTGGTGCATTGAAAACACTATCTATGGGCTTTGTGATTGGCGCGAATGTCCTTCCCGGAACGTGAGCTTGAATCTTCCAGCGCTCCTCTTCAGGCAGAGTGGCATTGAAGGTTCCCGTGAAGCTTGGTAATCCAATGTTTAGGTACTTGGTGACTTCCTTCAAGTGAAATCCAAAAGGTGTGCCTTCATCCGGTTGAGCGTACTTAATCTTCGTGTCCTTCATCCTAAAGAGTAGAAAAGATGAGGAGTTAGAAAATGAGGAGAGAATAGTGATCTATGGCTTTAACTTAGTGGTTGTGTCCTACAGTCAGCGTGTGCTCTGATACCATCTCTGCAGCGACCCGACCCGAATGGATCAAGTCTACTATGCTTCGGTGTCATCCCTGGATCAGTAATGCTGACACCACACAGTACTTCGAAGGATTTATAGCAGAGTAGCAATCACACACTTATTACATCGATGTCTCAAAAGAGAACTTATTACAATAAATATGGCTTAAGGCCATCTAATGACGATAACAGCGGAAGACTTGGAAGATAAATGGGTCCATCAACTCCAACGGCATCACTGAGTATAGAACCACAACCTAAAAGCACCTTAATCGTCGTCTGAAAAGTCTGCAACATTTAAAGTTGCAGCCCGAAAACGGGTCAGCACATGGAATATGCTGGCAAGGTAACACATAGAGAGTAATGGAATGAAACAGCTATACTATATACATATTTGGCTGGTGGAAATCTTATGGTTACTGTTTTGCGTAAAGGCAGTTTTTCCCTACTGCAAAGGAATAAATTTATTTTAACTATCATGGTGGTTGTTAAACATCGAGAATGGTTGACAGCATTCTGATCCCAACTAAGTAGTCATCAATAACCCAACAATATTAATTAAAAGTAACATGATGAGATTCACATGATATTCAAGTACTAGATACTCAAGATGTCCATAACCGGGGACACGGCTAATCATGATTAGTTTATTACACTCTACAGAGGTTTGCGCACTTTTCCCCACAAGACTCGATCGCCTCCGTTGGATTTCTCGCACTACTGGTGTTTGAGAAACGGATGACCGATACACAGTCTTTCAGAAGCGCTAGCACCTTACGATGGATAGACCGGTACACCTACTTTCCCCTACATCTGCTAGTCTACCCTGTAAGAGTTCGCACGACTTAGTCAACTATGCCAGAGCCCATATTGGCTTGTGGCTGCACACGTAAGTTTCTAGTATGAAAGATCTTATGATCCCTTTGAGCCTGGGTGGCGGTCCAAAAGAAAACAGGCAAGTCCTGATAGACATCAGGTGCCTCAATCTAGCCAGATGTGTGTTTAAGTTGCCACCTTAGATAAACCCTTAAAATTATCAATCTCACATCTGTCATGGATATCACTCACCCAATCCACGTCTACTAGCATAGCATGGCATAATAAGCAAACGTAGAAGTAACTCCCAAAGGTTTCATAATAAACAGGTAATAGGTACTACCTCATCTACTTCCCATCCCACAATTTAATTAGATCCTAATCATGCAATGTGTGAGGATGGATCTAATGCAATAAAACTGGGTTGTAGAAAAGGTATGATCAAAGTGTTACTTGCCTTGCTGATGATCCGCGAGTCCTAAAGATTCGAAGTAACAATCGGCGCAATCTGGGTAATCTATGACAGACAAACAACAAGCATACAATAAGTACTCATCTAATGCACAGGTAAAACTCGAACAAGAGATCGAACCAGATAGTTCAACTTAAGAACACCGGTTGCAAAGAAAGAAAGAACCGAACAAAACAACGGAAAACAAACGGCGGAAGAAAACAACTCGGTGCTAGCAAGTTGAAACAAGGTCAAATTTTACCGTAGCAAAAACTTGGTGAAAGTTGATTAGTCAGAACGGCGGTTTCGAAACGGAACTCCAGGTGCTTGAATCACCTGATTCCGATAAACGAGCGAGAAGATAAACTAGAACGAAGATCGGATCTGAGATCGCGATCGCGGAATAAATCCGACGGAAAGAAAAAGAAAGAACGGTCAAACGAACAGATGTTCGTTAACCTAGAATAATCCGGTGATCACGTTCGTTAGGACGAACGGTCCGACGAACGGTCTCTAGGCAACTAAACCGGAAACGAAAACGAAACCGATCTAGGGTTTCGGGAAAAGAAATCAAAACGAAGAACGAAAAGAAAACGAATCGGAAGAAAAGAAAAGAACCGGAATGGTTTATAAGAAAAACCGAACCGAGGGGATAGGAGAGACGTGGCGCGGCTACCTCCGGCGAGGCTCCGGCAAACGGGGGCTCCGGCGGCGACGGTGTTGGGCGGCGGCGGCGGCGCTAGGCGGCGTAGGCGGCGGCGCGGCGGCGGCATGGGGAGGCTCGGCGCTAGGGGGCGCGGCTTGGGGCTTGGTTTGGTGTGGGTTTTAGAGGGGGGGGGGTGTGGGGGTATTTAAGAGGAGGAGGAGGAGAGGAAACTTGGGGGAGGGGCAAGAAAAGAGAAGGAGAGGGAAAAAAACGAAATGGAGTCCTACTAGGACTCCTGCCTAGTGGCGGCGGCGGCGGCCTTGGCAGGCGCATGCGCGCGGGGTGAGAGCCGGCCTGGCCGGCGGCTTGGGCCTTCACCCAGGCGCGCTGCGGTATTTTTTTTAAAAGGTTTCGCGCATAGAAAAACACAGAAAAAGAAATCTAAACAAACTCCAAAACTCCCAAAGTAAAGTTTCCCCGACTCCTAAAAATGAGTCGAACAAAATGAACTTTTCTCGGGACCTAGAATGCAATTTTTGAAAACGCGCATTTTTCCCTATCCAAATAAAAAGGCAAACAAACTCCGATAAAACCAATGATCCTTTCTTCAAAATTTGAGAGAACTCAAAATTGAAAATAACGAAATCTCCAACTCTCTCCGAGGGTCCTTGAGTTGCGTGAAATTTGTAGAATCAACCAAAATGCAAGAAAATGTGATATGCATGATGATCTAATGTATAACATTCCAAATTGAAAATTTGGGATGTTACAAGCTTGGTGAAGACAAGGATTTGGTACACCGGTTCCAGTTGCTGTGACAACTATACGTCCGGTTAGGGAGGCTGAGATTTAACTCAGAAGACCGTGTCTTCACCTTATTCCCCGTGAGCTAAGGACACATAGTCCTCGCCAAATCACTATGGTAAGTCTTCAAGGTAGACTTCCAAACCTTCACAGACTTCATTCACGGGCGATCCACAATGACTCTTGGACTCTTAGAACGCGACGCCTAATCGGCTGGAGGATTCACAGTCCTCAAGTGTAACAAGTCTTCAGATCACACGGACAAAAAGACTTCAGTGATGCCTAAAACTCTTTGGCACTGGGTGTATAGGGCTTTGTCCTTGCAAGGATCTCTCTCTCAAATGCTTCGGAGGTGGGTTGCTCTCAAACAACAAAAGCCGTGCACTAACTCTGAGCAGCCACCAATTTATGGTGTAGGGGGTGGGCTATTTATAGCCAGGAGGCAACCCGACCTGATTTCTCCTAAATGACCCTGGGTCACTAAGGAACTGGCACATGTCCAATGGTCAGATTTCAAACACACGCGGTAGCTTGACTTGGTCTACAAGTAAAGCTGACTCATCCAGCTCTGGATAAGATTTGCTCTCATTGCCTTCGCTCGAAGACATAGGATTTGGTTCAGCATCACATCATTCACTCTGACTTTGTTCACTTGGACCCCACTTAACAGTATGGTGGTTCCTATGACTCAACAAAGAAGAAAAGAAAACTACGAAACAACTATGTCTTCATACTCCATAGTCTTCATGCGATGTCTTTTCATGTCATAATCTTCATTGTGAATATCTTCACATACCACCATTGTCTTCAATGTCTTCATACATTTTTAGGGGTCATCTCTAGTAGGTAAACCGAATCAATATGGGACTAGTACCTGTGTTATCCTGCGATCTCACAAACACATTAGTCCCTCAACCAAGTTTGTCTTCAATACTCCAAAACCAGCTAAGGGTGGCACTAGATGCACTTACAATCTCCCCCTTTTTGGTGATTGATGGCAAACCGGTTGAAGTTTTCAACGGGGATAAAAGTATGTAAAAGTTTAAGGATGGAGGTATTGTCTTCATAAATAGCAAAAGGATCCCCTGAAGATGTGCATATAAGTAGTTTTCTTTTGAATGCAAATGCACATGGCAGGTTTTACTTTATGGAGATCCTCTTCAGCTTATGAAGACAATTCATCATGCATATAAGGAGATAACAAAGATAATGACATGCATAATGAAAAATGGACGTATGCGGATTGGCTTCATGCGGAATTTATCATCGCATCACAAGGTAGCGGAATAAAGTAGCAGATGACCATTGAGTTTAAGTGTTACAACTGAAAGAACCAAATGTTTCAAAAGACGAGTGTTGTAAAGACTTAGCAAAAAAATAAAGCAACCACCCATAAGGACCCGCTTGAAGACTATCTACTCATATGCTTCTCCCCCTTTTGTCAGTAATGACCAAAAAGGTTTCAAGACAAACAACATCTACTCGTTCCCATTAGGAGTAGATGAAGGAGCAGGGTCGACGTTGGAGTTCGGTGGTGCAGACAGGAATGATGCAGTGTCGAGATGCAGAGAAGCCATGGTTGGTGAAGTGGCATTGTCTTCTTCATCGACGACTCTCGCAACAATATTTGAAGCCGAAGATGAACGCTCAGAATCTTCAATTGAGGGAGTGTGATGCCAGCTTGCATTTTGTGGAGGCCTGGAATCAAACTTGAAGCCCTCAGTAAAGCCATCGTCACGAAGATCAGATTCAGGATAGAGTAGTGTGAGACTCTTCCAGGACCGCCGACAGGCTTCATGGGCAACAAACGAGTTCTTAGCGGCAAAGTTTTGAATGCGATTGACATCCACCAAGATACTCTGCATCTGACGCTTGAGCCATTCGTGATGCTTATCCTCCTTCTGATGTAAGGCCACAAGAAGCTCTCGGTTATTGAGTACACGAGTATGCTTCCGAGGCCTTTGGGCAATAGTACTGTCAGTGGCTTTGGTGTTTGCATGATGGGGCACACCCATATTGCTAGCCACAGGATAAGATGGAGTTGCAGCATTGGGGACATGAATTCCTTCTATTGGTTGCGTGAAGCTTGGATGATCAACATTGTGAATATATAGAGGTTGCATTATAAGTGCATCTAGTGCCACCCCTAGTTGGTTTTGGAGTATTGACGACAAACCTGGTTGAGGGACTAATGTGTTTGTGAGAATTGCAGGATAACACAGGTAGAAGTCCCTCTTTGATTTGGTTTTCCTACCGGAGATGATCCGTAAAAATGTATGAAGACATTGAAGACAAAGGTGGTATGTGAAGACATTCACATTGAAGACTATGACAAGAGAAGACATCACATGAAGACTATGGAGCATGAAGACTTAGTTGTTTCATCGTTTCCTTTTCTTCTTTGTTGAGTCATAGGAACCACCGTACTGTTAAGTGGGGTCCAAGTGAACTAGTCAGAATGACTGAAGTGATGCTTAACCAAAATCCTATGTCTTCGAGCGAAGACAATGAGAGCAAATCTTATCCAGATCTGGATAAGTCAGCTTTGCTTGTAGCCCAAGTGAAGTTGCCGTGTGTGTTTGAAATTTGTCCGTTGGAACATGTGTCAGTTCCTTAGTGACCCAGGGTCATTTCAGACAAATCAGGTCGGGTTGCCTAGTGGCTATAAATAGCCCACCCCCTACACCATAAATTGGTTGGCTGCTCAGAGTTAGTGCACGGCTTTTGTCGTTTGAGAGCAACCCACCTCGAAGCCTTTGAGAGAGAAATCCTTGCGAGGACAAAGCCCTAAACACCCAGAGCCAAAGAGTGTTAGGCATCACTGAAGTCTTCCTGTCTGTGTGATCTAAAGACTTATTACACTTGAGGACTGTGAATCCTCCAACCGGTTAGGTGTCGCGTTCTGAGCATCCAAGAGTCATTGTGGATCGCCGGTGAACATAGTCTGTGAAGGTTTGGAAGTCTACCATGAAGACTTACCAGAGTGATTGGGCGTGGACTGTGTGTCCTTAGCTCAAGGGGAATAAGGTGAAGACGCGGTCTTCTGAGCCAAATCTTAGCCTCCCTAACCAGACGTACAGTTGTCACAGCAACTGGAACTGGTCCAACAAATCATTGTCTTCAACGAGCCACTGGTTCTATCCTTCCCATCTCCTTATTTGCAGTTGGTCCTTGTGAAGTCATTACCTATTTGCATTATCTTCTTGTCTTCACTATGTGACTGCTTGTTCTGATTGGCTTCATACTATCTTCCATCCTGATCCATACTGCCTAGCTACTATTAGTCTTTGTGCTTTCACTTCATTGAATACTTGACTATAGCTTGCCTAGTGTAGTCTACCTTCCGCTGCATGGTAATAGGTTTATTTCTATCATTTGTCTTCGAAACTTCCATGTTTTGAAGACTTTCATAAAAATTGCCTATTCAGCCCCCTCTAGTCGATCACTAGCTCTTTCATGCATGGCAGGCTCTGGGTAGATGGCTTCGACGGACAGAACAACCTCAGGCAGAAAGACAAGATGATTGCGCGCTGAGGGCTGATAGTCAACAGAAGTGTGGAGCTTGATCAGGCGCATCACACTTGGAGCATAGAACTTCAGGCCAAACAGATCAATCCCAGATGCAGTAGTTTTCTGATGAAGAAATCCTGGGTGTTGAATCTGATGCCATTGATGATGTAAAACACCAAATTATTCATGGTTCCTTCAAGTTTGGCTTCAGCTGAGTGTCCCTTCATTGGCCATAGAATATGCCTCAGAATATGATAGACTGTGCATGGCAAGTACTCGAGGTCTTTGACGAAGAATTCCTTGGGATATTCAGCATCTTGAGGCAGTGGCTTCATCATTCTGAGCATTTGACTCATATTGGGTTCAGGCCTCTGGAGGATACTCTGCAGTTCATCGTGATAATGCTGACAACCAGGCTCGTAAAACTCGCCTGGAGTGGGCAGGGAAGTAAGCTCAATGATGTCTTGAACTTTGGCTTCATGTTGCACATCTCCTGTCATCTACTCAAGAACCCATGTCTTTGGATCCCTGTTGTAGCCGCGAATATGAAGTGTGGCATAGAATTGTAGCAGCAGTTCTTCATTCCAGTGTTACTTGTCCGTAACGAACGACAGAAGACCAACCTCCCTAAAGCAGTCAAGGGATTCTTCCAGACAGAGCAGCGCAGCAATAGCTTCACAATCAAGACGCATGTGTGGAAAAATTTGCTCTTGGTTGTATAGAATGCATGAGTAATAACTGTGCTGCTGATGGCTCCAAAATCGATCGGAAGAGATCTTTGGCTTCGGATATGGATTCTTGGCGCTGCCGAAGAAGGTCGTGGGAGCTCTAAAGCTGTTGACGCTGAACGATCCTGGTGAAGTTGCAACACCTGGAAGCCTTGGCCGTCTTGGCTGTGGCTTCTGAACCCGAGGCCTCTGCTCCACATGGTAAGCATACTTTGGTTCTGGAATAGTGGGACAAACTACGATAAGCCATTTCACTGTGACCAGCTGTCCATGATCAAAGGCCTGTGCAATGGTGTGAGGCCTAGGAGGTGGAACAGTGGCTTCAACATTTACATTTGCTTCAGCATTGTCTTCAGCCATGACAGTGTCATTGGCTTCAGCATTGTTGTTTATGGCAGCCTTAGTGTTTTCAACCTCCATTTTCTCTATAACAGGAGGGTCGGGCACAATTACATTCTCCTCGAGAATAACTGGTTCTGTAGTAGGGGGTGTGGCAACTCTTTCTTCTTCTCTTTCTCCTTGATCGTCATCGGCTGATGCAGCCGGAATTTCTTCGGCAGCTTTGGCTTCAGACTCGGAGACATTCATAGTAGGGGTGGCTTTAGGAAACACTTGACGTGCTACTGAGCTTTGGTGCACCTCCCCTTCCGGAATGCTCGACATAGTGACCTGTGGCCTGGGCCTTTGTGAAGCCTGCAGAATGCGGGTGACACCTGTGGTGATGGAGAGGTCTGCACCATGTAGTTGTTGTCGTCAAGCACCGGAGTGGTGACTTGAGGTGGTGGGGTTCTTGGTGTTTCTTCATAGAAAGGGGTGTCTTGCTGAGGGCAATCAGTCCGTGAGTCATCCTGAGAAATTGGAGTCAAGGGACGACCAATGCTGATAAGTTGTTCGTAAGAACAAGCGATGATACTGACTGGTGCTCAATCTGAGGAAGGACTTCATCATCTTCAACATTGTCATCATGAACAATGTGTTCAGCCGTGATCGGGCCGACAGCTGGAACTTCTTCATCTTCAGGAGCCTCTGTGGAAGCATGCTCGTGGATCACAAGACGACGCTCTTGGTTGGTGGAAACTGGACGGGCAACAGAAATTGGCTCAACCACAAGGGGCTAAGTGGCCTCAACACGCTCTTTCTTTGAAGACTTTGTTTTCAATTTCTTCTTGGAAGGAGCCTCATCAGAGGTGTTCTTGTGCTTGCACTTCCTGGCATCAGCTTCAGCTGCCCTTGTCTTCTTCAGTTCTGAAGCTTCTGAGGGGACCTTAGGCTTCAAGCCTGTCATGCTGGTAGGGAAGACAGTGTGAGGTTCTTCCTGCCTTGATGCTTCAGTTCGAGCCACAACAGACTTCTTTGTTGGCTTGGCAGCCATTCTTGGGTCGATGCTAGGACGCCCAAGAGCTTTGCGCTTTTCGGCTTCATTATGTGCTTGAACGCACTTCTCTGCAAAGTACTTCATGCGCTCTCTTGAACCTTTAGCTTCTTCCCTCTTCTTGTGAAACTCTTCCTTGAGATTATGCATCATCTCTTTGAAGATTTGAACATCTACCACGCTGAGCTTGGCCATGTTTTTCTTGAAGTGAGCTTTCTCACAATCAATTTTGTTCTTGAGCTCGACTATCTTCTGAGCCATGGCCAGCTCATTAGCAATAGCTTCGTGAAATGTGATGCTGATTTCCGCCGGTAGCTAAAGATCATCAATACTGATGGTCTGATCATCAAACCACTCGTCGATGAAGTTGTTCAGGATGCCAACATCAAAGAGGGGAAAATCATTGAAGATCTCCGCCTCTTGCTTGCTCTTGATCAGTTTCTCAAGTGCGTCATCACCAATATCTTCATCACTTGACAGATCAGTGGTGTCTTCTTCGTTCCTAGGAACGATAGCTGGAGTCAGTTCATGCCCGGAAATCTTCTTGAGCTTCTTGGCTTTCTTGGTATTCTCGGCCTTCTTGGAGACACGAGACAGGTCTTCAGACTGCACAGTGGCTTCAGGAGGTGAAGTGGCCAATGGCTTCATAGTCGAAGCTTTTGGTGTGGCAGAGGGCTTCGAAGCTTTTGTCTTCTTAGTCTTCTGCTTCGGTGGTGTTGGCGCATCTTTAGAATCTGCATCATCAGCAGATTGATCCATCGTAGCCCTCTGAGTAGCGATATGTGAGAGAAGACCATCAAAGTTGATGAAGGGACTGATGACATTAGGATTGGCATCACGTGTGCCGTCAGCCCTTGGAGCAGATGGACCAGGGTTGAAGTTAAGGCCCAGCTCCTTCTTGTTCTTGGTGGCTGACTCCTTTGCAAACTGATAATTGCGCTTGAACAGATTGTCTTCACGACACCATAACAAGGATGATGGCTTCGGTCCTCGGACCATATATGGGTAGAAGCCTTGAGCAATGGCTTCAGACTTGGACTTGGGCTGCAGATTTCTATATAGAATATGTCCCCATGGGTGCTTGATGGCGTTCTTTTTAGCATATTCAGCAGTCACAAATTTGTACTTGAACCATTTTTCCGCCCAATATCTTCGAATCCATTGGATTTGGGTCTTGCACTGGTTATAGCTTTCCTTAGGATCTGACTTGTACAGCTCAAACAGATCTGGAGGTAAATCCTTAGTTGTATCTCCACGGTGCTACCTGCCACCCTTTCTAGCTGATTTCTCTATTGCCATTATATTCAGACTGGACGGCTTCAAGACAGTGAATGACTTACTTTTGCTAGTCAGACAGGACCTGGCTCCAGGTGAGTGAATATGACGCTGTAAGAACTCTGTAAATGAATACAGACTATGAGAACCAAGGTATTCTCCCACGGACATGTACCTGTGACAGCATTAGAGATGCGAGGGAACGGGAAGAGGTCATATGCATTCTCAGAAGATTTTGAATATAAATCAGTTGTAATACATTGACCTCACAGCGTGAAGACATTCACTTATTTGATGAGAGTTGGTTCCAGATTTGTACGAATCCATGAATAAGGAAAAATGAGGAATCTAACTAGTTGTGAAGCATAAGTGAATATACTGGGCATGATATGAGATGCAGATGAAGAAGGGTCCAGTTCTGAAAGTGAAGAAACCACTTTTGATTGAAGTGGATAGATTTGACGGATAAAAAAGGCAGTAAAAAGTAAGTTTTAATTACCACTGATGAACGGCTAGACGAGGCAGAGTTAGAGGCCACGTAGTTCAATCTCCCGCACCCTAACTTGGCGGAAGAAGACACCTACGGCAGCGACGGAGAGGATGAGGTCCGCGGCCGGCATGAGGACGGCGTCGAAAAAGTCGCGACAGCTAAGCGCTTTGTCTCTGGCATCGACGCGAGCTAGCAGAGGCGCTAGGGTTTGTGCGAGGTGGCGGGGTGGAAGAAAAGATTTGAATGCGGTGAGTGTGTATTTATAAGGAAAGGGCGGAAGTACAGTGTAATTACGCAGGTGCCCTGGCGGTTCACATCTGAAGGACACGTGGCTTGCATGCAACTTATTGAAAGTTGTTCCACATTCCCACGCACGCCTGGATTGTCGGGTGGTCATTCCGACTTCTTTGGTATTCAGGCAAAAAGGATATGGCATTAAAAACAGATTTAAATGTTTGTCTCTATGTCTTCTGCTGACAAGGACTCAAAGAAGACAATCGATAGGTTTCAATAGAATGCATATGATTTGGACAAATAGATTTTGAGATAAAAGCACATAGGGGGTTAGGGTCCAATCACATTCACTTAGATCAAGAAAAGATTCAAGCATGAAGACATAGCTGTAAGTGAATGCTGTAGAGGACAGAACACGAATATATATATATATATATATATATATATATATATATAGGCAATGTATCAAGTGAAAACTTGATTTCAGTGAAAATCTGGAAACTTTGATCCCACCTCGTTGGATCTGTAGGGAACGTCATCTGCTCAAAAGTGGAGCACCACTAGCAATTAAACACACATTAGCACAAAACCCCCTCCCCTATTCACCAGCTAGGGCCATAGTCCTTGACTGTTTTCGATATGGATTTGTCTTCAATCCTGTCATTGGTCACGATGGAGCCTCAATCTCCGGCTAGCCCTTGCCTTACGCCGGCTGCAACGAGACCTCCGTCAGCAGCGACTTGCCCTCCACCGGCCTCGATGGGCTTCCCATCGGTTGCGACTCTCCCTGCACTTCTCATTCTGGCAACATGATTTGCGTTTCGCTGACCGCGATGGGGCCGCCGTCGACGGCGGCTCGCCCCTGCAGGCCATGACCAACTCTTTGGAGTACTCCTCACCAGTGCCCCTCGAACTTGATGGCCATGCCTCTATCCAGTCCCCTGACCTCCCCTTCTATTTGATTTGAGGCAAGCCGGTGCTTTTAACTATGGTGTAGAACAAGATGAAATTCAGAGATTCGCGGTTATCTTTTGAGCTATTGAGGACATGAAATTCATGTGGTAATGTGGTATGAGCTTTTGAGATTTATGTATCTCTACATGTTGAGGTTTGAAAATTTTCTAATGTTCGTTTCGTCAATCTAAATTGTAGGAAATGTGTCATCTAAAGAGAATTGGTAACAATCAGCAAATTTACAACTTATGCAAGGAACTGGTCACTAAACTTCCGCATTCACTATTTAATTGGGAGATGATTTGAGTCATTTTGGAGGTTCTTTTCTCCTGCAGAAATGAAACCACCCATTATGCAGAGTATGCTTGTGATTTTCAGGAATAGAAACTGCTATGTAGTACAAGCCAGCAAGTTTTTGATGCATACTGCATTTCTAGTACAGGAATATGAACTGCTCTTTGCTGCAAGCATGCATCCTTCTGATACTTACTTCCTTCCATACTTATGACTAGAAAGTGTAATCATGTAGCTAGTTGCAATGGTGAATCCATCATTATTCAGATCTGTACAAACAAGGCACTCCATTAGCATATAAACTTAAGCAAAAAAATCCAGTTGAATCTTGCGTGGCAATACATCAACATTCAGTTACAAGTTCACAAAGGAGGCGCTACAAAGTCACAGAGAAAATTCTATACATCAAGAATTAGGAGGAGCTACAACTTCACTCTGAATTAGATACTACCTACACGGGATTTACAAGAAAATTGCAGCATGAGCATTGGGACCCCAGCTCGAGATGAGCTTCAGCGCCTGCACCGCAATAGCTATGAGCCCAGCCTGCTGTAGTCGCCTCACCTCGCGAGCCCTCCCCGCTGAGGGAAGCTTCAATGTGAGCACTGGTTGTGGCCGCCTCATTGCTGGAGCCGTCCTTGCCAAGGGAAGCCGGCGCAGTGCATGGACGCACCGCCGCTTTTGGCAGCGCCAGCTATGGCGCCACGCCGGGGCAGCCCTCCGGCATGGGGCGCAACAGCGTCGCCGCCATGGCTATTTTGCTGCGGGAGAGGACGGGGAGGGGATAAGCCAATGGTCAAAAACCTGACAACATTACTAGGAATGAGCGGGTTTTGTGCGAATGTGTGTTTAATTGCTGGTGGAGCTCCGCTTTTGAGCAGATGTCGTTCCCTACATATCCAACGAGGTGGCATCAAAGTTTCCAGATTTTCACCGAAATCAAGTTTTCACTTGATACGTTGCCATATATATATATATATATATATATATATATATATATATATATATATATCAGACCAACTCAACATTGCGAAGATAAACCTTGAAGTCAAATCAATGTTGAAGACAAACGAAATGCGAAGACTATGCGATTATGATACCACATGAAACACTTCAAAAGGATTTTGGTGGTGGCGTTACCCACCGTATAGGAAGTATTAGACCCAGACACGACGCGCAATTATCATGGCGCTCTGAATTCAAATTCCGTGCTAATGTCTTCACTGATTGAAGATATACGTTACTTTGTGTCTTGCACATCTAAGTCATCAACATGCATAAGAGTTAGGATGTGTGTCCAATTACACGACATTTGAGGATTCTAAGATATTTAGCTCACACCGCAACTTGCAAAACCTTTTCTCATCCAAGGGCTTTGTGAAGATATCTGTCAATTCCTCTTCAGTGTTGATGTGAATGATATTAATATCTTCTTTCATGACATGATCTCTGAGAAAGTGATGACGGATCTGAATGTGCTTTGTCTTCGAGTGCTGAACTGGGTTGTTGGCAATCTCTATGGCTCTTTCATTGTCGCAGTAGAGTGGCACATGCTTCAGGTGGATGCCATTGTCCTTGAGAGTTTGCTTCATCCATAGAAGCTGAGCGCAGCAAGATCCAACAGCAATGTATTCAGATTCAGCAGTGGAGAGGGATACACAGTTCTTCTTCTTTTAAGACCAACAGACAAGAGATCGTCCAAGAAAGTGGCATGTGCCTGATGTGGACTTGCAATCAACCTTGCCACCAGCATAATCAGCATCTGAGAATCCAACTAGATCAAACTCTGAGCCCTTTGGATACCATAATCCTAGTGTTGGGGTGTAAGCCAAATATCAAAGAATTCGCTTCACAGTTATGTGATGCGACTCCTTTGGTGCCGCTTGGAATGGGCACACATGCAAATGCTAAGCATTATATCTGGCCTAGATGCACATAAATAGAGTAAAGAACCAATCATGGAGCGGTATACCTTTTGGTCAAACTCTTTACCTTTGTCGTCGGGGCCCGAATGACTTCTGGTTGGCATTGGCGTCGTGTATCCTTTACAGTCTTACATTCGAAACTTCTTCACGCAATCTTTGAGGTATTTTTCTTGCGATATGAAGATGTCGTTGCTTTGCTGATGGATTTGAAGACCGAGGAAGAATTTCTGCTCACCCATCATGGACATCTGATATTGTTCTTGCATCATGTGTCCAAATTCATCACTGTATTTCTTGTCCATGCAGCTGAAGATAATGTCATCCACATAGATTTGGCATACAAACAATTCTCCATCATATGTCTTCGTGAAGAGTGTGGGATCCAGGGAACCAGGTTTGAAGCCTTTGCTCTTCAGGAAGTCTTTGAGTGTGTCATACCAAGCATGAGGCGCTTGTTTGAGGCCATACAGTGCCTTGTTGAGCTTGTATACCATGTCAGGATGCTTTGGGTCTTCAAAACCAGGTGGTTGTGCAACATACAACTCTTCTTCAATTTTTCCGTTCAGGAAGGCACTCTTCACATCCATTTGCTACCGAAGAATGTCATGATGGTTGGCATAGGCAGGCAGTATGCGAATGGCTTCAAGCCTTGCCACATGAGCAAAGGTTTCATCGAAGTCAATCCCTTCTACTTGAGTGTAACCTTGAGCAACAAGACAAGCCTTGTTTCTGACAACTTGACCATGCTCATCTTTTTTCTTGCGATAGATCCATTTGGTGCCAATGATATTGTGTTTGCGAGGATCAGGGTGCTTAACCAGTTCCCACACATTGCTCAGCTCGAACTGTTGAAGCTCTACTTGCATCGCTTGAATCCATTCAGGTTCCATGAAGGCTTCAGCAACTTTCTTGGGTTTAGATATAGAGACAAATGCAAAGTGCCCACATGAATTTTCCAGATGTGTTGCTCTTGAATGAGTGAGTGGACCAGGTGCATTGATGCTATCGATTATCTTCTCAATCTGCACTTCATTTGCAACACGAGGATGAACTGGACGAAGATTTTGCCCTTGCAGGTCATTGTCTTTAGCTTCAGCATTGACTTCAGGTTGAGCACTGTCTTCGGGTTGATTTGGTGCAATGATGATTTCTTCTTCAGCCTAAGCTTCTGAAGGTATGATTTCTCCAGTACCCATCAGCTTGATAGATTCACTAGCTGAAGCTTCATCTAGCACATTTGGTAGGTGCTCTCTTTGCGAGCCGTTAGTCTCATCGAACTGCACATCCATAGTTTCAACCACTTTGTAGTGAAAGAGATTGAAGACTCTGTAGGTGTGCGAATCCTTTCTGTTGCCAAGCATAAAACCTTCATGTGCTTTCGGTGCAAATTTGGAAGTGTGATGTGGATCCTTGATCCAGCACCTAGCACCAAATACTCTGAAGTAGCTGACATTTGGCTTCTTACCAGTTAGTAGCTCACATGATGTATTCTTTAGAAGCTTGTGAAGATAAACACGGTTGATGACGTGGCATGTAGTATCAATGTCTTCAGGCTAGAACTTCCTTGGAGTCTTGTACTCATCGAGCATCGTTCGTGCCATCTCAATGAGGGTTCTGTTCTTGCGCTACACAATGCCATTCTGCTAAGGTGTGTAAGGAGCTGAGAATTCATGAGTGATGCCCAATGTGTCAAGGTAGGTGTCGAGGCCTATGCCATTGTCACTTCTAATGTGCTTGATCTTGATGCCATAGTTCATCATGGCACGATTGGCGAATCGTCGGAAGACATCCTACACTTCAGTCTTATAGAGAATTATATGCACCCATGTATATCTTGAGTAATCATCAACAATGACGAAGCCATAGAGGCAAGCGGTGGTGGTGAGAGTAGAGTAGTGAGTAGGGCCAAATAAGACCATGTGAAGAAGCTCGAAGGGACGGGAAGTCATCATGATTGTCTTCGAGGGATGCTTGGCCCTAGTCATCTTTCCAGCTTTGCAGGCACCACACAGATGGTCCTTCTTGAACTTCGCGCCCTCGATGCCTATGACATGCTTCTTCTTCTTCACGAGAGTGTACAAGTTCCTCATACTAGTATGCCCTAGCCTCTGATGCTAGAGCCAGCACTCCGAAGCTTTTGCTAGAAGACATACGGCCAACTATGGTCCTGCTGAGAAATCTACCATGTACAAATCGTCTTTTCGATACCCTTCAAAGACTAGAGATTTGTTAGATTCCATAAGCACAAGGCAACAATATTTTCCAAACATCACAATCATGTTCAGATCACAAAGCATTGAGACAAACATTAAGTTGAAACCAAGGGATTCAACAAGCATCACTTTATCCATGTGCTGATCCTTTGACATTGCAACTCTACCTAGACCCAATACCTTGCGTTTACCAGTGTCAGCAAATGTGATGTGACTCTTGTTAGATGGATGTAGTGTTGAATCCATGAGAAGACTTAGATCACCAGTCATGTGGTTAGTGCATCCACTATCCATAATCCATTCTGAAGCCTTTGGTGTCATACCCTACAGTGCAGTTTGGGGATAGGCTTCACCAAGAGTATTGTGAAGCATAAACATTTGACGAACAAGCGGATTTTGAAAGTTTGGGTCTTGGTTAGGATAAGTAGGATGTTTGTCAAGGAATCCAGGAACAAAATACATAGTAAGACCATTAGGACATTTTATCTTGCGTCCCACAAGATGTTTAAGGTCCCTAGCATAAGCATCAGATGCCTTTGATTTCCATCCGGAGACCTTTCCTTGCAAAAGAGAGTTAATTTTTCTTGGCCACCCACATCTTCAGGGGTGGCTTAGAAGCAATGAGTCTAAGTGCAGCATCTGAGAATTTTGGCTTTTGAGCCCTAGCAAATAGCCTTGGAGGTGGATAATATTCATAAGAACAAGAAGAATGGTTCTTGGTATTATGAACCTAGCGGTTTGACGAAACACGCTCATATTCATAAGTTTGAGTATGGTTTCCCTGCAAAACATTGGCGTTTGGGTGACTCTGGTGAGTCCTCTGTCTGCATGAAGCCTTTGGGCCATATGAAGCCTTTGTTCTAGGGTTTTTCTTCTTCCCTGGTGGTGTCATGATGACATTCATAGGAAGTTTCTCAAGACAACTTTTGGGCATCCATATCTTCTTCAAAGGTGGTCCATTCCCGCAGTTAGTACCAATATACCTGGTAAACACTTCACCATTCTGATTCTTAAATAGTATATAGTTTGCATCAAAGGATTCATCAATGATAATAGGGTTAGCACAAGTGAAGCCAGATAAGGTAGATGTATCCACTGAAGGTTCCTTTGCAGCGACCCATGTGGTTTTGGGGTACTGCTCAGGCTTCTAGTATGAACCATCAACATTCATTTTCCTCTCGAACCCAACACCCTCTTTCCTAGGGTTTCGGTTCAGAATCTGTTTCTTGAGGACATCACACAGTGTCTGATGCCCTTTGAGGCTTTTGTACATCCCTGTTTCAAGCAATGTCTTCAACCTATCATTCTCATCAGCAATAGTAGTGGTATCCTCAAAAGAGGGGTTAGCTACCACATCAGTAGTTGAAGACATAGCAACAATAGTAGCAGTAGAACATCCAGCAACAGAAGCAGCATTATCACGCTCAAGACATTTTAAACATGGTGGCTCAAAGTCTTCCTGAGCGGAACTAATCTGTCGAGCGTGGAGTGACTTGTTCTTGTTTGGAAGATCTTCATGATCCGATCTCAAGTTCTCAAGCTCTTGCTTCCTTTGAAGATAATCATAGGAGACCTTTTCATGAGTAGTTGAGAGCGTATCATGACAACTTTCAAGTTCCTCGTACTTAATGTGAAGATTTTTAATGTCTTCAACTAAGGACTGAGTTCAAGTCATTCCTGTGTCCAACAGGTCATTGCTTTTGTCTAGCAACTTTTGAATATGTTTCATAGGATTTTGTTGTTCTGTTGCAATTTTAGCAAGTGTTTTGTAGCTAGGTTTAGATTCACATTCAGAGTCATCTTCACTTGATGTTTGAAAGTAAGCATCGCGTGAGTTTACCTTGGCACCACGTGCCATAAAGAAGTAGGTGGGAGCAGAGTTATCCTCATCATTAGCATCAGTGTTGGTGATGAGGCCATTGTCTTTAGTGTTGAAGACGGACTTGGTGACATAAGTTGAAGCTAGAGCCAGACTTGCCACACCTGAATCAGATTCCTCTTCGGACTCCACCTCTGCCTCCTCAGATGCAGACTCCTCCTCTGAATCCATCTCCTTGCCAACAAACGCATGAACCTTGCTGGATGAGCTCTTCCCGTGTGATGAAGACTTGGAAGAAGACTTTGAGGATTTATTCTTCTTGTTGTCATCAGAATCATATTCCTTGTTCTTATTCTTCTTCTTCTTGGTCTCATTATCCCACTGAGGACACTCAGAGATGTAGTGACCAGGTTTCTTGCACTTGTGGCATGTTCTCTTCTAGTAGTCACGTGAGGAAGCCTCATCTTTTCTTGAGTTGGATCTTGAAGACTTTCTGAAGTCTTTCTTCTTGGTGAACCTCTGGAACTTCTTCACAAGCATAGCAAGCTCCTTCCCAATGTCTTCAAGATCCTCATAAGTACAGTCAGATTTTTCTTCACATGAGGAAACAACCTTTGCCTTCAAAGCACGAGTTCGTCCATAGTTAGGACCATAGATATCTCTTTTCTCAGATAGCTGAAACTCATGTGTGTGAGCCTCTCAAGTATGTCAGACGGATCGAGAGTCTTGAAGTCAGGGTGTTATTGAATCATCAGGGCCAAGGTGTCGAATGAGCTGTCAAGCGATCTCAGAAGCGTCTTGACGATTTCATGCTTGGTGATCTCAGTGGCGCCAAGTGCACGAAGCTCATTTGTGATATTAGTGAGGCGATCAAATGTGAGCTAGACATTCTCACTGTCATTTCTCTTGAAGCGGTTGAAGAGGTTGCGAAGAACATTAATCCTTGAGTCTCTCTGGGTTGAGACGCCTTCGTTGACCTTGGAGAGCCAGACCCAGACTAGCTTCGCAGTTTCCAGTGCACTCACACGGCCGTACTGTCCTTTGGTCAGGTGACCACAAATGATGTTCTTGGCTGTTGAGTCCAGTTGAATGAACCTCTTGACATCGATAGCGGTGACACCGTCACCGACCTTGGAAACATCGTTCTTGACGACATACCAGAGGTCGACGTCAATGGCTTCAAGATGCATGTGCATCTTATTCTTCCAGTAGGGGTAATCAGTGCCATCGAAGACAGGGAACGCAGCAAAGACTTTGATTATCCCTGCAGTCAACATAGTAAAACTCCAGGTGGTTAAACCGAATCACACGGAACAAGGGAGCACCTTGCTCTGATACCAATTGAAAGTGCTAGTTATCGACTAGAGGGGGTGAATAGGCGATTTTTATGAAAGTCTTCAAAACACGGGGGCTTTGAAGAAAAACGATAGAAATGAACCTATTGATATGCAGCATAAGGTAGACTACACTAGACATGCCATAGTCAAGTAAGCAATGAAGTGAAGGCATGAAGACTATCAGCAGCTAGGTAGTAAGGATCAGTTTGGAAGATAGTATGAAGCCAAACAGTAAATAGTCTTTACTCAGTGAAGTCAATCAGATCATACACGCAAGCAATGACTTCACGAAGACAAACTGTAAAGTAAAGGGAAGTGAAGGATAGAACCAGTAGCTTGGTGAAGACAAGGATTTGGTAGACCAGTTGCAGTTGCTGTGACAACTGTACGTCTGGTTAGGGAGGCTGAGATTTAACTCAGAAGACCGCGTCTTCACCTTATTCCTCGTGAGCTAAGGACACACAGTCCTCACCCAATCACTCTGGTAAGTCTTCAAGGTAGACTTCCAAACCTTCACAAACTTCGTTCACCGGCGATCCACAATGACTTTTGGACGCTCAGAACGCGACGCTTAACCGGCTTGAGGATTCACAGTCGTCAAGTGTAACAAGTCTTCAGATCACGGAGACAGAAAGAATTCAGTGATGCCTAACACTCTTTGGCTCTGGGTGTATAGGGCTTTGTCCTCGCAAGGATCTCTCTCTCAAATGCTTCGGAGGTGGGTTGCTCTCAAACGATAGAAGTCGTGCACTAACTCTAAGCAGCCACCAATTTATGGTGTAGGGGTGGGCTATTTATAGCCAGGAGGCAACCTGACCTGATTTGTCCAAAATGACCCTGGGCTACTAAGGAACTGACACGTGTCCAATGGTCAGGTTTCACACACATGCGGCAGCTTGACTTGGGCTACAAGTAAAGCTGACTCATCCAGCTCTGGATAAGATTTGCTCTCAGTGTCTTCGCTCGAAGACATAAGGGTTTGGTTGAGCATCACATCAGTCACTCTGACTTTGTTCACTTGGACCCCACTTAACAGTATGGTGGTTCCTATGACTCAACAAAGAAGAAAAGAAAACTACGAAACAACTATGTCTTTGTACTCCATAGTCTTCATGCGATGTCTTCTCATGTCATAATCTTCATTGTGAATATCTTCACAGACCACCATTGTCTTTGATGTCTTCATACATTTTTAGGGGTCTTCTCTGGTAGGTAAACCGAATCAATGTGGGACTACTACCTGTGTTATCCTGCGATTCTCACAAACACATTAGTCCCTCAACCAAGTTTGTCGTCAATAGTCCAAAACCAACTAAGGGAGGCACTAGATGCACTTACAGGAACCATTCCCGACGTGCATCATCACCTCGTCCTTAGACAATCTTCATTTAATCTGTAGCCCCTATTTTGAGTTGCAAATATGAGCAACAGAATCAGTATCAAATACCCAGGCGCTACTACCAGTATTAGTAAGCTACACATCAATAACATGTATATCAAATATACCTTTGTTCACTTTGCCATCCTTCTTATCCGCCAAATACTTGGGGCAGTTCCGCTTCCAGTGACCAGTCCCATTGTAGTAGAAGCACTTAGTTTAAGGCTTGGGCCCATACTTGGGCTTCTTCCCGGGAGTGACAGCTTGCTTTCCATTCTTCTTGAAGTTCCCCTTCTTTCCCTTGCCCTTTTTATTGAAACTAATGGTCTTGTTAAGCATCAACACTTGATGCTCTTTCTTGATTTCTACCTCCGCAACTTTAGGCATAGCGAAGAGCTCGGGAATTGTCTTATCCATCCCTTGCATATTATAGTTCATCACAAAGCCTTTGTAGCTTGGTGGCAGTGATTAAAGAACTCTGTCAATAGCACTATCATCTGGAAGATGAACTCCCAGCTGAGTCAAGTGGTTATGGTACCCAGACATTCTGAGTATGTATTCACTAACAGAACGGTTCTCCTCCATCTTGCAGCTATAAAACTTGTTGGAGACTTCATATCTCTCAACTCAGGCATTTGCTTGAAATATTAACTTCAACTCCTAGAACATCTCATATGGTCCATGATGTACAAAATGTCTTTGGAGTCCCGATTCTAAGACATAAAGCATGGCACACTGAACTATATAGTCATCAGACCGCGTCTGTCAAACGTTCAAATCGTCTACATTAGCGGGAGGGGGCTTGTCACCTAGCGGTGCATCAAGGACATAATTCTTCCATGCAGCAATGACGACAATCCTCAAGTTACGGACCCAGTCCGTGTAATTGTTACCATCATCTTTCAACTTAGCTTTCTCTAGGAATGCATTAAAATTCAAGGGAACGGTAGCATGGGCCATTGATCTACAACATAGATATGCAAAAACTATCAAGACAAAGTTCGTGATAAATTAAGTTCAATTAATCATATTAGTTGAGAACTCCCACTTAGATAGACATCCCTTGAGTCATCTAAATGATCACGTGATCCATATCAACTAAACCATGTCCGATCATCACGTGATATGGAGTAGTTTTCAATGGTGAACATCTCTATGTGGATCATATCTACTATATGATTCATGTTCCACCTTTCGGTCTCCAGTGTTCCGAGGCCATGTCTGTACATGCTAGGCTCGCCAAGTTTAACCCGAGTATTCCACGTGTGCAAAATTGTCTTGCACCCATGTATGTGAACGTAGAGCTTATCACACCCAATGATCACGTGGTGTCTCAGCACGACGAACTGTCGCAACGGTGCATACTCAGGGAGAACACTTATACCTTGAAATTTTAGTGAGGGATCATCTTATAATGCTACTCCCAATCTAAGCAAAATAAGATGCATAAAAAGATAAACATCACATGCAATCAAAATATGTGACATGATATGGCCATCATCATCTTGCGCCTTTGATCTCCATCTCCAAAGCACCATCATGATTTACATCGTCACCGGCTTGACACCTTGATCTCCATCGTAGCATCGTTGTCGTCTTGCCAACTATTGCTTCTACAACTATCGCTAACGCATAATGATAAAGTAAAGAATTACATGGCGATCGCATTTCATACAATAAAGTGACAACCATAAGGCTCCTGCCAGTTGCCAATAACTTCTACAAAACATGATCATCTCATACAACAACATATATCACATCATGTATTCACCATATCACATCACAACATGCCCTGCAAAAACAAGTTACACGTACTCTACTTTGTTGTTGCAAGTTTTACATGGCTGCAATGGGCTTCTAGTAAGAACCGGTCTTATCTACGCTTCAAAACCACAACGATGTTTCATCAAGTTTGTTGTTTTAACATTCAACAAGGACCGGCCGTAGTCAAATTCGATTCAACTAAAGTTGGAGAAACAGACACCCGCTAGCCACCTTTATGCAAAACAAGTTGCATGTCTGTCGGTGGAACCGGTCTCATGAAAGTGGTCGTGTAAGGTTGGTACGGGCCGCTTCATCCAACAATACCGCCGAATCAAAATAAGACATTGGTGGTAAGCACTATGACTATCATCTCCCACAACTCTTTGTGTTCTACTCGTGCATATCTTCTACGCATAGACTTGGCTCGGATGCCACTGTTGGGAAACGTAGCATGCAATTTCAAAAATAAATTCCTATGCTCACGCAAGATCTATCTAGGAGATGCACAACAACGAGAAGGGAAGAGTGTGTCCATGTACCCTCGTAGACCGAAAACAGAAGCGTTAGCTTAACGCAATTGATGTAGTTGAACGTCTTCTCAATTCAACCGATCAAGTACCGAACGTACGGCACCTCCCAGTTTTCCACACGTTCAGTTCGATGACGTCCCTATAACTCTTGATCCAGCAAAGTGTCGAGGGAGAGGTTCGTCAGCACAATGACGTGGTGAGTGTGATGGTGAAGTGATCCACGCAGGGCTTCGCCTAAGCGCTATGACAATATGACCGGAGGAGTAAACTATGGAGGGGGGCACTGCGCATGGCTTGGAACAATTGATGTGTGTTAGAGGCGCCCCTGCCCCCGTATATAAAGGAGTGAGGGGGGAGGAGGCTGGCCCTAGGCGCGCCCCAAGTGGGAGGAGTCCCACTTGGGATCCTAGTAGGATTAGCCCCCCTCCTTTTAGCGGAGGGTGAAAGGGGGAAGGAGAGGGAGAAGGAGAAGGAAATGGGGGCGCCGCCCCTCCCCTGGTCCAATTCGGACTCCTCCCTTGGGGGGGTGCCACCCCTTGTGGGCTGGCCTGCCTCCCTCCTATGGCCCATATCTTCCCCCGGGGGATCCGGTAACACCCCCCCCCGGTACTCCGATATGTACCCGATACATTCCGAAACACTTCCTGTGTCTGAATACTACCATCCAATATATCAATCTTTATGTCTCGACCATTTAGAAGTTCCTCGTCATGTCTGTGATCTCATCCGGGACTCCGAACAACATTCGGTTACTGTCGTGGAACTATCACGGCAGATGTCCTAGCAGAAGGACTTAGTCATAGGGCCATCACAACTAGGAAGCTTAAAGGGGTTAATCGGGAAAAAGGACACAAGAGGTTGTATACTAGTTCGTCCCCTTATGATGAAGGTAAAAGCCTACGACTAGTTGAGTTGATATTGCTGGGTTTTCGATCACCAAGAGGCTAGTTCGCCGGCTTGGTTATCGATCTCTTGTTTCTTGCCCTAAGCCGCCACCGGGTCGTCCCCTTATATACACGGGTTGACGCCTGGCGGCCTACAGAGTCTCGGTCGGCTCATAAATCGTGTCCGGCTCGGTGACCTCTTTTACCTACCTTTCCTTACAAGTCTTTCCTTATATAGAACGGTTTACAATATTGGGCCTTAAGCCGCCTCTAGGCCTTTAGGCTTTCTATAAATTTTAATAAACTATCACCTTGAATGTTTTCTGGGCTTCCTTTGTGACCCTCCATTGGGGCTGACCCAGGCCCTCCTGGGCGGGTCATAACCGATAGCTATATCCCCAACATTAGGCCCCAGGTTGACTTTGAACTTTGTTCTTTGTCAATCTCCAACACTTATACAAAAATCCATCTTCCTTTCCTCGCAGAAGTTTTTGTAACCCGCCATGATGTCATCTCTAGAAAACACGAAAAAATTTGATGACGTCATCTCCCAACGGATCTTCATCTCTAGTGCCTTCCGAGAATCGAGGCGTCCATTTAGTTAGATAACCATTATTCAGGTCTTCCTCGATTTCCATGCCCGCCTGTTGGCTTATCCCTTATAAATAGGCATGCCCTGGTCTTTTCTCATTCCTCTCTCTTCTTCGTCTTCTTCCTCTCGCAACTCCACTTCAGCTCGAGCCTCGCTGCCGTCGCAGAGCATCTCATCGTCGTCGACTTTGGCCGCTGCATCAACCAGAATCGGTTCAGAGAACGGCGGTGATCTTCCATGGAGGAATCTGTGGCTGTAAGTATTCGCCCTTCATTCCTCAGATCCGCATTTAGATCTTCTAGGTTTTCCTGTATGTTCTTCGTAGTTCTTCGCGGTTCTTCGTAGTTTTTCCACTGCCGCCTCTTCTCGATACAAAAAGAGATGTATGCTTATGCAGTAGCTATTTGGTGCCAACTCTTGACATTAGTAGACCCCTTTTTCTGGTACAAAACCCGTATTAGAACTAATGAACTCATCTGGGCTATATTTTTAGGTCTAGGAAATTTTTCATTTTGAACGGCCATTTGATCCATGAGGGAGTCCAGGATTAGGAGGTATCCGGACAGCCGGATTATATCCTTTGGCCGGACAATTGGACTATGAAGATACAAGATTGAAGACTTCATCTCGTGTCCGGATGGGACTCTACTTGGCGTGGAAGGAAAGCTAGGCAATACGGATATGTATATCTCCTCCTTTGTAACCGACCTTGTGTAACCCTAGCCCCCTCCGGTGTCTATATAAACCAGAGGGTTTTAATCCATAGGACACAATAACAGACAATCATACCATAGGCTAGCTTCTAGGGTTTAGCCTCTCCGATCTCGTGGTAGATCAACTCTTGTAATACTCATATCATCAAGAATAAATCAAGCAGGACATAGCATTTTACCTCCATCAAGAGGGCCCGAACCTGGGTAAAACATCGTGTTCCCTGCCTCCTGTTACCATCCGCCTTAGACGCACAGTTCGGGACCCCCTACTCGAGATCCGCCGATTTTGACACCGACATTGGTGCTTTCATTGGGAGTTCCTCTGTGATGTCACCAGAAGGAAGGATGTCCCATCTCGTCTTTAAAGACGGTACTACCGTTAGGGGAGCTTTGGCTGTCGGCCAAACTCTCCGGCTAGGCGGTTTCATCATGACCGCCTGTTCGGCCGCCGCGCCGACGATGACATCTCAGGTCATCGAAAACTGCCTCCACGTTAAATCGGCACTCGCTGAACAGAGGGATCCGGTGGAGCTCGTCTCCCTAAACAATCTCTTGGATTGCATCGCCGCCCTGGGAGTCGCTACGGACTATGATCGGATTGGGCTTAAACCTGATCAAAGGGAGATTAACTCTCCGCCAGACACCCATCATATTGCAGTGGTGGACGAACAATGCAGCGACCTCTCCTCCATATTGAGGACCAACTATGTCCGGATCCCTTATCTCTCCGAGCCGGATACCCGTTCGCGGGAGGACAGCACCCAATCCCTGAACTTAGACTCAGGCAGCGGGCCAGGATTATCGGGCAACACCCCGGAACCAGAATTTCCAAAATCGGAAATTCCTCGGCCCCTGGATCCCAGATCGGGTAAGGGTTCGGATTCAATTCCACCCACCCACCCAAACATAAGCGATCTTTCCCACATTAGGCAAGAGCCCCAGGAAACAGTACATCACTATTGGGCCACATTCCTCCTGGCGATGCACAAGGTAAAGGACTGTCATGAGGAAGACGCAATCTTATTTTTCTGCAATAATTGCACGGACAAGGGAATCCTTAACGCCATAAATCGCCGTAAGATATCATGCTTCGTTGACTTGGCGTCCATAGTACGAAAGTACTGTGTGATGGAAAAGTGCCTGGAAAACCGAAACAAACTTTTGGGATAATCCGGCCCTAAATACGAACCCAGTCCGAAATAAAAGGGTGGACTATCAAAAGACACCCGGGTCAACTACCAAAAAGCAAAAACCCTCTATAGGGCATGGAACCGTACTGGAGGGATGGCTCAATGGACCCTGCAAAATTCATAGTACATCGGATACAATACCAACACACAGCCTTAGAGCATGTTGGATACTCCGGCAGGTGGCCAAAAGTGGTGAGGATAACAATATGGTGTTAACAGTATGCCATAGAGCACCATCCCGTGGATAACAATATGGTGTTAACAGTCTTTGATACATTTGCGTCAAATAATAGGTGCAAGAGAACACTCCACAGCATGGCCGAAATCTACCACATAGCAGCAATAAATCCATGGAGTGACACGGCTATTACCTTCAATGCCAGTGATGAACCTAAATTCCGAACAGCCCGAGCTCCAGCCGCACTGGTCCTCAGTCCAATTGTGGATGGCTTTCGACTCACCAAGGTACTCAAGGACGGCGGCAGCGGATTAAACCTCATCTATGAGGAAACCCTCCAAACAATGGAAATACACTGGACCCGCATCGAGCGAAGCAGCACAACCTTTAGAGGAATAATCCCCAGTCGGGAAGCGCGCTGTATAGGAAAAATCACACTAGATGTGGTGTTCGGCACGCTAGAGAATTATAGGTCCGAAGAGATTACGTTGCAAGTGCCCCGTTCAGTAGCGGTTACCATGCCCTGTTAGGGCGGGAGGCATTCACAATCTGCCAAGCCATACCCCATTACGGGTACATGAAGCTCAAAATGCCCGGGCCCAACGGAATTATCACTCTTGCTAGTGATCCGGACACAGCACTCCGCACCAAAAACAAGACAGCCGTACTGGCCCTCGAGGCCTTATCCGAAGCCCTAGCAGCTGACGAACTGACTGCGCTGCGCTCCACGGTGAACAGGGACGAAGTGATACTCGATAAGAGATCCAAGTCCACCTCCATTAAACCGACGGATGAAATAGTCAAATTCCAAGTCCATCCAACGGACCCTACAAAAACAGCTTCCATCGGGCACAATTAAACCCTAACGTATATGCCGCACTACGAGAGTTCCTATGCGAGAACTGGGACATTTTTGCCTGGCACCCTTCAGACATGCCAGGAATCCCACGCAGGCTGGCCGAGCACAGCCTCAATATTCTAAAGGGATTCAAGCCGGTCAAGCAGGCTCTTCGGCATTTCTCTGAACCTAAGAGACAAGCCATGGGAGAGGAACTAGACATGTTATTGGAGGCTGGATTCATTAGAGAAGTAAAACACCCGGACTGGCTAGCAAACCTAGTGATGGTACCAAAGAAGGATAAATCCTCGCGCCTTTGTGTCGATTCAAGGACCTCAATAAAGCATGCCCAAAGAATCCCTTCCCCCTCCCCCGCATCGATCAAATTATCGATGCCACCGCAGGACACGAGTCATTGTGTTTCTTCGATGCATACTCCGGTTACCACCAAATGAAGATGGCGGAGTCCGACCAAGCCGCAACGGCATTCATCACACCATACGGTCCCTTCTGTTTCAACACAATGCCTTTTGGGCTCAAAAACACCGGCGCAACATATCAGCGCATGATTCAGACATGTCTGGAGAAACAAATCGTCAAAACAGTAGAGGCATACGTAGACGATGTGGTCGTCAAAACCAAGCACGTCAACTCTTTGGTAGACGACTTGAGGCTCACATTCGACAACCTCCGAACATACGACATCAAGCTCAATCCGGAGAAATGCGTTTTTGGCATACCAGCCAGAAAGCTCCTGGGTTTCATTGTCTCCAGTAGAGGTATTGAAGCTAATCCGGCCAAAATCCAAGCTTTGTCACAGTTGGCTACCCCAACAGACCTCAAAAAAATCCACAAGTTAACTGGATGCATGGCGGCTCTAAGCCGCTTTATCTCTCGCTTAGGAGGAAAGGCTCTACCCCTTTATCGCCTCCTTCGGCGCACCGAACACTTTGAATGGACGGATGCTGCCACAGCCGGATTGGAAGAAATAAAGGCCATTTTGGCAACCAACCCAATCCTGGCCGCGCCAAACATCGGCGAACCAATGTTGTTGTACATTGCGGCAACTCATCAAGTTGTAAGCGCAGTGCTCGTCGTCGAACGAGAAGCTGTCGGACATAAATTCCCTCTTCAAAAGCCGGTATACTATGTATCCACTGTCCTCACTCCATGCAAATCACGATACCCACATTATCAAAAGATAGCCTATGCGGTATTCATGGCATCCCGGAAGCTGCGACACTACGTTCAAGAGTGTTCGATTACAGTAGCCTCGGAAGTGCCACTTAATGATATTATAAACAACCGCGACGCTACGGGCCGGATTGCTAAATGGGCAATTGAGCTCCTCCCGTTCGACATAACATAAAACCTCAACGGGCCACTAAGTCGCAAGTATTGGCCGACTTTGTCGCCCAATGGACGGAGGCCGAACTCCCTAAAGAGTACGGCGCATACTCCAATTGGATCATGCACTTCGACGGTTCTAAAATGCTGGCTGGTCTAGGGGCTGGCGTCGTCCTGACGTCCCCAACCAAAGATACCGTTCAGTACGTACTGCAAATATTGTATACAGACTCCAACGACGCAGCCGAATATGAAGCTCTGTTGCATGGTCCTCGGAAGGCAGTCTCCATGGGCATTCAACGCCTAGAGGTGCATGAGGACTCAAACCTTGCAATATGCCAAATAAATGGAGACTTTGACGCCAAGGATCCGGAAATGGTGGCCTACCGAAACACCATCCTAAAAATGTCAGATCGGTTTGAGGGACTCGAATTTCACCATGTGGCTTGGGAAAACAATCAAGTGGTGGATATCCTCATTGGCATCGGCGCAAAACGCGACGCGGTCACCCCCAACATATTTCTGGAAAGGCTGTTCAAGCCATCCGTAGTATGGGAAGGGGACACCGGTAACAATAGTCTGGACCAGGCCAAAATGCCCGATACCAAATACTCTGACACAATCGGAGGCTCCGCCACCGAAATAACACCTTCAGCCCATGTAATAATGGCCATTACCGCCCCGTGGACAAAACTGTTCCTGGCCTACTTAACTAGGCAGGAACTTCCGGAGGACCAAAATGAGGCACGCTGCATAGTGCGGCGATCTAAGGCCTACAGGGTCCACGAGGGTGAATTGTATAAAAAAGCACTACCGGAGTCCTTCAAAGGTGCATCTCCGAAGAGGAAGGGCGGAACCTTTTGGCAGAACTCCATGCCGGACTCGGCGGTCACCATGCCGCAGCCCGGGCTCTTGTAAGCAAGGCCTTCCGTACAGGATTCTATTGGCCAACGGCCTGGGCAGATGCACAGGACTTGGTCCAACGTTGCGCCGGTTGCCAGCTGAGGGAGTCCTGGATTAGGGGGTGTTCGGATAGCCGGACTATACCTTCAGCCGGACTCCTGGACTATGAAGATACAAGATTGAAGACTTCGTCCCGTGTCCGGAAGGGACTTTCCTTGGCGTGGAAGGCAAGCTTGGCGATACGGATATGCAGATCTCCTACCATTGTAACCGACTTTTTGTAACCCTAACCCTCTCCGGTGTCTATATAAACCGGAGTGTTTTAGTCCATAGGACAACATACACAACAACAATCATACCATAGGCTAGCTTCTAGGGTGTAGCCTCTTTGATCTCGTGGTAGATCTACTCTTGTACTACCCATATCATCAATATTAATCAAGCAGGACATAGGGTTTTACCTCCATCGAGAGGGCCCGAACCTGGGTAAAACTTCATGTCCCTTGCCTCTTGTTACCATCCGGCCTAGACGCATAGTTCGGGACCCCCTACCCAAGATTCGCCGGTTTTGACACCGACAACAGCTCTTTGCAAATGAAAGCCACATGCCACCCACCGCCCTCCAAAATATCCCCATTACGTGGCCCTTCGCGGTCTAGCGGCTTGACATGGTTGGACCCCTTAAAGGGGGAACCCACAAGAAAAAAATACTTACTGGTCACGGTGGATAAATTCACCAAATGGATAGAGGCCAAACCTGTTAAAACAGCTGAATCCGGACCAGTGATAGACTTCATATCTGGGGTCGTACACCGTTATGGCGTCCCCCACAGCATCATCACTGACAACGGCACAAACTTCACAGCCGATGAGGTAAAACTCTGGTGCAGCAAAATGGGCATTAAGCTCGATTATGCTTCAGTCTATCACCCACAAACCAACGGTCAAGTCGAGCGAGCAAACGGTCTTATAATGAGTGGCATTAAACCCAGATTAGTGCGTTCCTTAACAAAGTCTAACACGCACTGGGTAGAGGAGCTTGACTCCATACTCTGGGGGCTGCGGACCACGCCGAATCGTAGTACCGGATATACACCCTTCTTTATGGTGTACGGCGCAGAGGCAGTCTTGCCCTGTGACATAATTCATGACTCACCTCGAGTGTGCATGTACGAAGAAAGAGAAGCCAAGCTCGATCGGCAGGACAGTCTGGACACCCTGGAGGAGGAGCGCGACATAGCCAAAGCCCGTTCCGCATTTTATCAGCAACAGGCTCGTAGATACCAAAGCAGAGAAGTACGGGCCAAAACTTACAACATTGGCGAACTAGTTCTACGCCTGCCGGATAAGAAAAAGAACAAGCTCGAGCCCAAATGGGAAGGTCACTTCATTATTGACGAAGTTCTGACCGATGGAGCGTACCGACTGCGGGATGCATCGACTAGTCGACTCGAGCCGAACCCATGGAACGCGGCCAGGCTCCGAAGATTCTACGCCTAGCACCGGACTCTATGTTCGTCCCCTCCCTTTGTCCATTTTTTGCATACACATTATCTATCTTGTTTTTCTTTCTTCCCTTCTTTCATTCTTTCTCTAGGCCTTCAAGGGCTAACTTGTGCCTCGCTTGCACATTATAGATGCGCCAGCCGCGCTCATCATACCTAGGGGCTTCTTTCACATAAGCTTAATTATTTGTTTGGTCCGCATGCCCCGCACATGTGTTATGATTCCACATGTACCTTTTTCGCCATTATATGCATCGATATGACTTAAGTTTTGGCCAAGCTGGGTTGCCTGGCTCTTGTATTTATGCCCTACGTTCCCGTTAATTCGGCTAGGGCATAACGGGAGCACCTCTGCGATTGTTACTGTCGGGTCAGCCGGATGTGTACCTCGGACTGGGTGAAGCCGAAAGCTAGCATTCTTAAGGGAATATTCGGTCGGTGAACAAAAGATGATTTTTAGTTATTTTTCATACCTGCCCCCAGATGTTTTTCCTGTGTTTCCTATCACAGTCCGGACATGCACTTTAGGGCATGCTTACCCAGGGAAAGGAACCCTTAACAGAACTATTCTCCCTGGAAGATGTTTCTTACTACCCATGTAATATAACATAACTAGTTGGGCACTTGTCTGTTCAAGCACTTATGACCCCTACGCCTGGTCTCCACGCATGCCCCGGTTCTTATATAACTGTGCGAGTATTCGGATACACTCCGGACTATCGGGTCCCGAGGTTGAAGTGAAAAGGTCCGCCAAGACAAATGATCTACAATCTGGCTAGAAGGCATTATACATGTCACTTTCATTGCATAGTCATGCAGACTGACTAAATTCCTCTTCTATACCATCCAACAGGCGGTCTAGCTTACAATCCTGTTGGGAATACTTTACGGCTAATTCTACTTGTCCATAAACTAAGCTAACGGGGATCTCTTTTTCGTCGGGCCCCGTAGGTCCGACCTCGGCCATGTGATTTGGGTTTGCCTTGGTATATCGCGTCTTCACCATGGCCCAGGCTTCTCTAGCACCCTGTCGGCAGGCTGATATCTTCCATAATCGGAAGCGCCGTCGTGCTCCCTTCAGCTTCTCCGCAAGCTCTACAACGCCCTCTAGCAGGGAGACGGACGGCCACAAGGCCTGGGCAACACCCTGCATCACATGCCGAACTTGTTCGTGCAGCTGTGACAGCTCGGACAGAAGATCACCCGCAGACCCGGGAATTTCCTCCGCGGGACGACCCGTCAGCATACCTACAGACATAACGTTGTAAGTCGGCTTCTTCGTCGAACTCCTTTAAAAGGATTCGTTCAAGCACTTACCGAAAATGTCGCGTCGAAGCCGCTTATTCTCAATCTCGGAGTCTGCAAGCTAGCCCCAAACTTCTTTTAGTTCCATGCTCAGCTTAATATTGGCGTCTTGGAGATTGCTTTTCTCCCGCCTAACCTCAGTCAGCACGCGTTTGCCAGCCTCTAGCTGTCGTATAACATGCTGGTCCTCTAGATTTTCTACGGATTGATCTGCAACATCTGTTGTTAGATCTGCAGCCATGCCGCACATTATATGGTAACCATCATTCTTTAAAGTAAACGTTACCAGCAATGGACTTTTTCGATTCCTGCAATGCGGCCACAGCAGCCCACAGTTAGGTCTTGCATTCCTCTAGCTCCTGTGACAGCCTAGTATTCTTCTCTGTAAGAACCTGCACAATAAAGATGATCCTTAAATCAGTTCTGCTAACTATTTCAAGTCTTAGGGGATACTGATACATATAAATCATCAGATTTACTTACCCGTACATCCTTACATGCTGATCCGTGGCTCTGGCTAGACCATCTTGAGCAGCTCGGAGGTACGCCTCTCCAGAATTGAAGGCATCAAATGCCTCTGGTGAGAAACAAGCGTCACAGAGTATGGCCCGGCGGCGCCTATGATTCATGGCGCTTTCCACCTCTAAGTTTGTAGCAGATAGTCTATCTGCATCCTCTGTTGGATGACTATCTGGCGCCCGCCCCATATCGGCTTCCGCCTCTATGTCCGGTCCTGGCGCCCGGCTGGTGGAAGCATGGTTAGTAACATCGCCGGGCGCCAGGACCGGACATATTCCAGTGAGCGTTTTTTCTGTTAAAGAAACACGGGCGTCATTATATTTCGAGAAAGACGACAACCACGGAGCGGGGTTTGTTATACCTTTGCGCTGGCGTCTCCGTCCTGACCGCCTTCCTTTTTGGCCTACCCGGCCTCCGTGCCTCCTGTTGGCGCGTTGATGCGGGTTCGGCAGGGCGTCCCGAATGCCTTCCCTGTAAAATGCCATGTGTATATGGTGGGTGAAGTGTCTAAAAGGGGATCCTAGTTTTGGAGTTGGGATTTTTGTTTTTTCTTACGTGCGATGCAGGGAGCAGTCCGGGATAGTCGGCCGTAATGGCCACCATGGCATCGTCGCAGCTTAACTGATAGAACTGCCAGTCTATCAGCTCCACGGATATAACCGAATCTTCTTCGAGTCCGGAGTCGAGGGCCCGGTCAGGGTCCTCTGGTTGTGGAGAAGGGTGGTTGACCTCCTTTATGGCTTTTTGCAGTTCATGCCGCAAAGTGGCAAGGTGAATACTTACGACAAAGAATGCGGAAAAATGGGAGCATGGAGTGGAGGATTGTACATGGAGAATCCATCCCGTGGCTTGATGCGGGTGAACTCCTCTTCCTCACCCTTGAACAATTCGGACAGAATTTTCGCTAAAGTGGCGGCATTGTCCGGACCCTTATGCCCGCAGAGGGTGGCGTCATCCGCTCCGTTATAACACCACAAGGGGTGCCCACGATATTGAAGTGGTTGCACTCCCCGCATTATGCAAATCAACATAACTTCGATTATTGTCAATCCTGATTGAGCCAGAGCTTTGATCCGGTTCATCAGATAGAGGACTTCTCTGTTGTCTTCCACCTGGCGGCTCCATGGGCGCCTACTTCGGCGCTTCTTTACAGGAGAATTGTTGAACTCAGGAAGACCCTGCCGAACAGGGTCTGGAAGGGGAACGTCCTCCATATAAAACCATTCTGAAGGCCAGTCTTCGGACGACTTCTTTGGAGTACCGGATAGGTATCCGGTATCAGTGATGCGCCATATTTCGGCTCCGCCCACTTGATAAAGTGACCCCCTCTGTGTGCGAGGGACGAGGCAAAAAAGCCTTTTCCATAGCTCAAAGTGAGCCTCGCAGCCCAGGAACAACTCGCAGAGAGACACATAGCCGGCGATATGTAGGATGGAGGCGGGGTGAAGTTGTGTAATTGGAGGCCGTAGAACTCCAGGACCCGCGGAGGAACGGATGAATTGGAAATCCGAGTCCCTTTAATAGATAGGGGACAAGGCAGACCCGTTCCCCCATAGAGGGACAGGGAAAGCTCTCCGCTTGCTCCCCGCCATTATAGGTGGCAAGCTGTAACGCCCACGATGCGGCTATATCTCCCATGTGTCGAAGCACGACATAGAGGCATAACCGCATTGTAAGCAATGTCACAAGTGAGGTAATCTTCACAAAACCCATGTAATACATAAGGGAAAGAGATACATAGTTGGCTTACAATCGCCACTTCACACAATACATGAATAAAGCATTACATCATCCAGATACAATCAAGGTCCGACTACGGAACCAAAATAAAAGAAGACTACCCCAAAGCTACACAGATCCCTGATCGACCCCAACTGGGCTCCACTACTGATCAACTAGAACGAAACAACACAAAGGTCAAGATCCTCATCGAGCTCCTCCTTGAGCTTGGTTGCGTCATCTGCTCGGTAACATCGGCACCTGCAAACTGGTTTTGGAAGTATCTGTGAGTCACGGGGACTCAGCAATCTCACACCCTCGTGATCAAGACTATTTAAGCTTATAGGAAGGGTAAAAGGTATGAGGTGGAGCTGCAGCAAGCACTAGCATATATGGTGGCTAACATGCGCAAATGAGATCGAGAATAGAAGGCAAAAGCACGGTCGAGAAGGTATGATCAAGAAGTGATCCTAGAACAACCTACGTCAGACATAACTCCAACACCGTGTTCACTTCCCAGACTCCGCCGAGAAGAGACCATCACGGTAACGCACGCGGTTGATGCATTTTAATTAAGGTAAGTTTCAGGTTTTCTACAACCAGACATTAACAAATTCCCATCTGCCCATAACCGCAGGCATGGATTTCGAAAGTTCAAAACCCTGCAGGGGTGTCCCAACTTAGCCCATCACAAGCTCTCACGGTCAACGAAGGATATTCCTTCTAGCGGGCAGACCCGATCAGGCTCGGAATCCCGGTTACAAGACATTTCGACAATGGTAAAACAAGACCAGCAAGACCACCCAGATGTGCTGACAAATCCTGATAGGAGCTGCACATATCTCGTACTCAAGGCACACCGGATGAGCAAGACGTCGGGTAAGCCAGCCCAGAGTTGCCCCTGGTAGCCTCGGACATCGCTCAGTTTGGACCAACACTTAGAGAAGCACTGGCCCGGGGGTTAAAATAAGATGACCCTTGAGCCGGGCGATTGAAGGGAAAGAAAAAGGCTAGGTGGCAAATGGTAAAACCAATGTTGGGCCTTGCTAGAGGAGTTTTATTCAAGGCGAACTGTCAAGGGGTTCCCATTATAACCCAACCGCATGAGGAACGCAAAATCCGGGAACATAACACCGATATGATGGAAACTAGGGAGGCAAGAGTGGAACAAAACACCAGGCATAAGGCCGAGCCTTCCACCCTTTACCAAGTATACAGATGCATTAATTAAATAAGAGATATTGTGATATCCCAATAAATATCCATGTTCCAAACATGGAACAAGCTCCAATCTTCACCTACAACTAACAACGCTATAAGAGGGGCTGAGCAAAGCGGTAACATAGCCAAACAACGGTTTGCTAGGTCAAGGTGGGTTAGAGGCTTGGCTCAACAATATGGGAGGCATGATAAGCAAGTGGTCGGTATCACAGCATAGGCATAGCAAAAGAGCGAGCAACTAGCAAGCAAAGATAGAAGTGATTTTGAGGGTATGGTCATCTTGCCTGAGATCCCGCAGGAGGAAGAACGAGTCCATGAAGAAGACAAACGGACGTAGTCGAACGGATCCTCACAACTCTGGAACGAAACCGAAGCTAATGCGAGAAGCAACCCGGAAAGAAGCAAACAACATAATAAACAACCATCACATAACATGGCATGATGCGCAAACAAGTATGATGCATGCCGGTTTAACTATGCATGGCATGGCAAAGGGCACAAACAAAACTACAAGTTAAGTGGAGCTCAATATGCAACGAGTTGCATATTGACGGAACACCACATCAATTATTTAGTTCTCTCGCGTTTATGTACTCAACAATATTAAATGTTGTTAAGCATGGCAAGAGGTGAGGCATAACAAAACTACACCATCTAAACAATTTAAATGGGGCCGGGTATAACATATAACGAATCCGGGAAATCCCCATATGCATTAGTAATTTATTGCAACAAAAATTTAAACATTGTAATTGTTGTTATCATGATGCGGATGACATGAACAAGTTTATGCAATTTTTATTAAAAGTTGACAAGAGCATTAAGAAGCATTTGTCACCGTGGTGGAAAGGAAAGGGGTGCCACGACAACGATAACAAAACAGTGCCATGGCAATGTTCCAGTTCCGGTAACTCGAGTGAGATACCGATGCAAAGGAGAAGTGTGCGGATGAGTGCAAAAGATGGTGGGGAACTCCCGGATACCGGGTGTCCCACGGATGGATGGGGTGGCAACGAGGAGGACCGAGCAAGTGACAACTCGGACACGATGCAAACATAGGGTGCAACTCATACATCGCAAGCATTCATTCACTGACGTTGTCTTGAGGTTATACCTACGAAGCATGCAAACGAGATGGATCAAGTTCGTAGAGGGAAGTAGGCGTTCGCGCGACGGCGGTAGTGGAAATAGTCGTTCTCGCTTCGTAGATGTCCGGGTTAACGAGGGGGTACTTGGCGCAACATAGGTCTCTGGGGTCGTTGGGTACACGTTCACGAAGTAGTCGTACACGTCGACGGTAGTTGTTCACTAGACGGCCTTCAACGAGGGTAGTTGTTCTCGTATCGTCGAGGAAGTAGTGGTACTTTTCCGAAGAGGAACTTGATGAACCCAACATCTATGAGGTGACGGTGGTCGTACACGGCAACTATAGTTGAACTTGTAGGGTCGTCCATTTCATGGTACTTAGGTGAGTCCACGGGAAACGGTAGTCATACACGGTTCATCGAGGAACTTGACGTTTTGGCCTATAGTCGTTCGAGCGTCTGACGGTAAAGGTACTCGGTTGTTTCGAAGAGGTACTTGGGGTCATTCGAACTTGCCGGTCTCGTACTTGCAACGTCGTGGCAATTGGCGCATCCACAGGGTACTTGACGTCCACGGGGTCGACGATAGGTGTTCTAGGCATCGGGCGTCCGGGTACTTGGTGAAATCCTCGGAGATGGACTTGGCGGTCCGGGTACGGAGTGGTTGTAAACATTCTCGTGATGTTCTAGGGTCAATGGTACTTGGCGATCGACGGACGTCGTGGAACTTGTCGAAGTCCACATAGGATGTAGTTGAACCTTTTGAAACCGAACTTGGCGCAAACCCCCAAAGGCGCCGCTCGTTCATTTAAAAATCGGAAAGAAACAACGGTAGTAGCACGCATCGCAGTCAACGGGCGTGGTCGCCTACGGACGACGGGGACGTTTGGAGATGCAATGGAAAAAGCAAAACAGCAGCGACAGCAAAGAAGCCGGCGGCGACTGGAGCAGAACGGGCGCGGGGAAGGGGCGAGGCCATGGATGGACTCCTCGGGTTGTTGAAGGCGCCAGCAAGCGTGCGGCGATGCAAGGAGTAGCAACAGTTCCAGGAGCTTGACAGCACGTGAGGTGGTCGAGGCCAGCACTGGTCGGCGCCGCGGCGCAGCTCGGCTGCGGCAAGGCGAGGGGCGGCCTTGCAGGAGAGGAAGGCGCATGGGAGGAACAAGGAGAGGCCGGCGACGCGAGGACGAAGCGGGTCGACGGGGCGGCGGATCAGGGAGCTTGAGGGCGCGGCACGCGAGGAGCGGGCGTGAGGAGCTAGAGCGAAGGTCAAGGCAGAGCAGGGCGATGAGGAGGTTGGAGGTCGCGGGCAAGGAGGAGTTAGGGAGGAGAAGGGCGCGGCTCGTCGCGGTAGGTGGGTCGCGTGGCCGGCTGTAGCACGAGGCGCCATGGGGATCGAGTGCGAGGAGCTCTCGCTCCTCTCTGTGTGTGCGGCGGAAGGAGGATGGAGGGGAAGGAGCGGTGCATGGGGAGGCAAGCGTGGCGTGAGGGAGAGAAGGGGCATCGAGCAGAGGGGCCTGTGAGCGTTGGGGACGGGGATCGGGCTCCTCCCTGGCGGCGCTGGTGGGAGACGAGGGAGTGAGGGAATCGGGCTAGGGTTACCGCTAGGGTTGGAGGGTGTGGCTAGGCCTTGGGCCAGCGCTGGAGTTGGCCTAGGAAGGCCGGCGGCTGGATGGGCCTATAGGCCACTGGTGGGAGGTGGCTGCTGGGCTGCGAGAGGCCTTGGCCGAAAGGGTTGGTAGCTGGGCTCCCTCTCTCCTTACTTCTCTACTCTTATATAAAAAAAAGAAAGGAGAAAAAGAGAGAAGAGCAACGGTTAGGGAAAGAATTGGGCATAGGGTTTGGAGAAGGTTGGAAAGGAAATTATGAAAGGCATATAATTTAAACTGCAAGTGTGTTTGAGGGTGGTTCCACACTAATTCAATATTTCAATATAGCTCCCTAAAATAGTAGGAGACTTTTATATGTTATAAAGAGAATTTCACCTTGTGAACTCCCTCTATTTAAATGGACCCAAGATCCATACGGTTTATTTGGTTGAGTTTTAAAACGGATTGCCTGATGACATGATGCAATGCACATGATGCAAAGATGAATGCAACGAACCAAACGAAATACACGACGAAACTCGGAACCCATGGAAGGCATCTGAAGCTCCGGTCTTGGGGCGTCACAACACTCCACCACTACGAGAGGATCTCATCCCGAGGTCTAGGATGGCACCGGAGGGAAATGCAAGAGGAAGAGAAAAGGTAAAACAAAGTTGCTTCTTTGACAAACGAGTGATACCAAAGAACCTCGAGAGGTTTGAAAAATTGAAAGAAAGAATGGAATAAAGATGAACAAAGTCGAAAACACTCCATTAGAAAAGAGAAATAAGGAACATTGCGAAAAAAACCTTGAGGTTGAAGGGCAAGATATATATTGAAACCACTCCGATTAAAACAAGATAGAGAAGGATTAAGAATGGTATAATTTGGAGAGCACTCCGACTGTAAATGGAAGGAATTGAACATGAATTTGACAAGATGAGAGGATACTTGAATGAAAACACGACAGTCCGGTTGGAAAAGGATTAGCAAAGGACAGAATATGGTCTTGACAAACCGATATGAGGAGTGAAAAGAGCAACATCGCTAGAGCTCCGGGAGAAAAAAATTAGAATATAGATAATTGGGATAAAAGAATGTAGCAGAAAATGCCAACTTCTGCTACAAAAGAGCTTGAAAAGGTATCCTTAGGAGAAGGGTCGAATGGAGTTGTTGGAAAACCAACAACGAAAAGAGTAAGCTTGTTGTGGACTTATGGAAAACATCCCAAAACTGAGTTGAAATTCTGCCACTGACGGAAACGATAGATTGGATTGATATCAACAAGGAGACGAGAAGCTTATATCACCGGGAGGATAGATGAAGAACTTGGATCATTTATAAGCACCATTAATAGCAACAATCCTTAGGGAAGGTTTTAGGTGAAAAATAACCCAAGAAAACTCCAATGACGATATTGATGGATTTAAAATAACTCATTCTTGATAACTTGTGAATCATGAAACACGAAGGAAAATTATCAAGAGTGACATAACACCACCTCAAAAAGATAAAATAGGAAGAACTGCACTTAGAAATGGAAGATGAAGAATGTTTGAGCTCCTATGAAAAGAATGTTGATGAACACTTCGAAAAAGAATTAAATCCTTGATGAACCATCATGTAGAACCTTCGTGAGAACTCCAGTAACAAAAGGATAACGAGAAGAAAGGGAAGTTGAAAACACAAGGTGGAACCTTGTAATGCTTTAGATGTATCTCCGTGATGATATAATTGCGAGAGCTTGGAACTCCGGAAAAGAAAGATGAGCTATTGAAACCAAGAATTTGAAGAACCTCCGGAATAGGGAATTGAGTTCACTCGATGAAACAAGAATAAGAATTACATTATGCATATTCTTCACCAATTAAATTGATGACAAGGAATGGATTTGGCATACAACTTATTTCCGTAGAAAAGATTAAGAGAGATATAAATCAAACTTGAGAAGGTCTTCAACGGACCACCGGTAGGATTGTGACAACGGATAAATTAATACAATAGCAACGGAAGAGAATTCTTGAAGAAACCACATAAGAGTTGAAAATGAACGAAGTAAAGGGATGAATCACTGGTAACAATTATAGAACGAATGAAGATTCTTGAGAGAATTTAGATGTAAGTGAACGAAGAGATCTTGAGCTGATTAGAGAATACTTGAATGATGCACCGGTAAGATTTAGAGAAAGAGAGCTGAAAGCAGAAATGATTAATTCTGCTGAAATGATGGTCTCCGGGGAAAAGAAAAGACAAAACAACTCATGAAATGCTTCGGATGGATGAAAAGAATAATCATAATCAAAACAATTATGATAGGATGGCAACAAGCTAGCACCATGAATCTTTGAGAGAACAGATAAGATATGGAGGGAAAAACTCTTCTTCGGTCTGCAAAATCTGAGAATGACGACGAGAAACACCAACAATAATTGTAGAGGCACTCCGGAATGAAGAAAGGAAAGGTTGATCCAACGATGAAAATAATTTGAAAGATCTTGGAGAAAGACATTTGACTGATGATAACTCATTCTTACGTCAAACTTTGAAAAGAATTTGGGAGTAACTCTGGGAAAAATTAGAAGAGCCAGGTAAGATCCTGGGAAAAGACCTGTGGGTTAGGGCCCACTGAAAAGAAACATCATTGAAATGATTACTTGAAAAAGGAGAATGCACCGATTGAATTAAATGGTTTGAATAAGATAACATTCTCGAAAGATCTTGAATGAATGAGAATGAACACTAGCATCTTCTGAGATATCTTCAGTACTCCGGAACAATTGAATAGCGAGAGGTGAATGATTAAGAATTGCACCGGCATGAGAAAGCATTTGAAACAAGGAAAGGATATGGTCAACAACAAAACTTGAATTTAATTCACCGGGGAAGAAAAGAATGAAGAATGACGATCTTGAAGCTCCATTAGAATCTTCATGAGAATCACCGGATAAGAACATTGGCGGAAAGAACGAAGAAACTTTACAACATAAGATGGATACTTGATTCAGAAATCTGAGCCCTTGAAGAGAAAGGGTGGGAGGGTGGGAAAACAAAGGCAACTTGAAGACGGATGAAGCAAACACCGTTGAGAAGAACTGATAATTGATCTTGTGAATGTTGACAAGATTGGATCCACTTAAATAGAAACACGCCGGTTGAAAAGGATTGACAAGACAATCTCGATAAACGAGAAGGATTAGTATTCCCAAGAGAACACCGCTTAGGAAAGGTATGGAATCAACATTTGACTTCGAAGCAACTCGAATACCACAACTCAAAACAAAACAAAGAATTAGCTTGCAGAATAAGCCGGAACAAACATATGATAGAGATTTCGTCCGAAGTTTTCGTGGTCGGGCCTACACGGGCTCGATCGTACAGCACCATCATGTACAAGGCAGTGCACATGACATACGAAGCGTCCCCGAGTCGGCATCGCCAAGGACACTTTAAGACACAACGAGACCACTGTAAAACCAACCGTGAATAGGCGGACCACTAGACGTCGAACCCCAATTTCATATCGTACATCTGTCGGAGAGATATCCTAAGAGCTACTTGAATTCCCACTTATAAACTCCCGAAACTTCCCGGTTATGCAATCAAGTGTTGGGGATACAGGGGAAGCATAATATCTCACCCAAAACTAGCAAATCCTACATCCAGTTGTATCCATCCTTCAACACATAACCAAGAAACCTTCGGAAATCGTTTACCTCACCCTTCGAAAATCATCCATTATACGAGTTATGGCAATACTCCCGAACTCCTGCCCCAGTACTGTGTGGCGTCGAGGTTATCTCACCAACAACTCCATAAAAGAGATTTTCGATGTTGGCGAAACTAAACTCAGGTATTCCAGAACTGCAACGATAAAATTGTGACGACAAGACCTCAGAGCTCAACTCCCCGGGACACTGCCACAAGCCCTAAATGACAGGAGGCACCAAGAACAATGTTCTCGTCACAAAACCATCGGAACGATTCCAAGATACCCACGTGATCCTAAATTTTTTTAGTGAAATTTGAGAAGAGAAGAGTCAAAACTCTACGTCAGGATGCCTCACCAGAGCGATGAAGGGACTGAGGAGTAAAAAGAATTCCTAACTCTCCGATATATAATTCCTAAATGACTCAAAACATTTTTCTAGACTCAACAACGCCAGCGATTCGATCAAGCAGGGGGCTCCTAAGGTCGGGGAAGGCTCTGATACCAACTTGTAACGCCCACGATGCGGCTATATCTCCCACGTGTCGAAGCACGACTTATAGGCATAACCACATTGTAAGCAATGTCGCAAGTGAGGTAATCTTCACACAACCCATGTAATACATAAGGGAAAGAGATACATAGTTGACTTACAATCGCCACTTCACACAATACATGAATAAAACATTACATCATCCAGATACAATCAAGGTCCGACTACGGAACCAAAATAAAAGAAGACTACCCCAAAGCTACACAGATCCCCGATCGACCCCAACTGGGCTCCACTACTAATCAACTAGAACGAAACAACACAAATGTCAAGATCTTCATCGAGCTCCTCCTTGAGCTTGGTTGCGTCATCTGCTCGGTAACATCGGCACCTGCAAACTGGTTTTGGAAGTATCTGTGAGTCACGGGGACTCAGCAATCTCACACCCTCGCGATCAAGACTATTTAAGCTTATAGGAAGGGTAAAAGGTATGAGGTGGAGCTGCAGCAAGCACTAGCATATATGGTGGCTAACATGCGCAAATGAGATCGAGAATAGAAGGCAAAAGCACGGTCGAGAAGGTATGATCAAGAAGTGATCCTAGAACAACCTACGTCAGACATAACTCCAACACCGTGTTCACTTCCCAGACTCCGCCGAGAAGAGACCATCACGGTAACGCACGCGGTTGATGCATTTTAATTAAGGTAAGTTTCAGGTTTTCTACAACCAGACATTAACAAATTCCCATCTGCCCATAACCGCAGGCATGGATTTCGAAAGTTCAAAACCCTGCAGGGGTGTCCCAACTTAGCCCATCACAAGCTCTCACGGTCAACGAAGGATATTCCTTCTAGCGGGCAGACCCGATCAGGCTCGGAATCCCGGTTACAAGACATTTCGACAATGGTAAAACAAGACCAGCAAGACCACCCAGATGTGCTGACAAATCCTGATAGGAGCTGCACATATCTCGTACTCAAGGCACACCGGATGAGCAAGACGTCGGGTAAGCCAGCCCAGAGTTGCCCCTGGTAGCCTCGGACATCGCTCAGTTTGGACCAACACTTAGAGAAGCACTGGCCCGGGGGTTAAAATAAGATGACCCTTGAGCCGGGCGACTGAAGGGAAAGAAAAAGGCTAGGTGGCAAATGGTAAAACCAATGTTGGGCCTTGCTGGAGGAGTTTTATTCAAGGCGAACTGTCAAGGGGTTCCCATTATAACCCAACCGCATGAGGAACGCAAAATCCGGGAACATAACACCGATATGATGGAAACTAGGGAGGCAAGAGTGGAACAAAACACCAGGCATAAGGCCGAGCCTTCCACCCTTTACCAAGTATACAGATGCATTAATTAAATAAGAGATATTGTGATATCCCAATAAATATCCATGTTCCAAACATGGAACAAGCTCCAATCTTCACCTACAACTAACAACGCTATAAGAGGGGCTGAGCAAAGCGGTAACATGGCCAAACAACGGTTTGCTAGGTCAAGGTGGGTTAGAGGCTTGGCTCAACAATATGGGAGGCATGATAAGCAAGTGGTCGGTATCACAGCATAGGCATAGCAAAAGAGCGAGCAACTAGCAAGCAAAGATAGAAGTGATTTTGAGGGTATGGTCATCTTGCCTGAGATCCCGCAGGAGGAAGAACGAGTCCATGAAGAAGACAAACGGACGTAGTCGAACGGATCCTCACAACTCTGGAACGAAACCAAAGCTAATGCGAGAAGCAACCCGGAAAGAAGCAAACAACATAATAAACAACCATCACATAACATGGCATGATGCGCAAACAAGTATGATGCATGCCGGTTTAACTATGCATGGCATGGCAAAGGGCACAAACAAAACTACAAGTTAAGTGGAGCTCAATATGCAACGAGTTGCATATTGACGGAACACCACATCAATTATTTAGTTCTCTCGCGTTTATGTACTGAACAATATTAAATGTTGTTAAGCATGGCAGGAGGTGAGGCATAACAAAACTACACCATCTAAACAATTTAAATGGGGCCGTGTATAACAAATAACGAATCCGGGAAATCCCCATATGCATTAGTAATTTATTGCAACAACAATTTAAACATTTTAATTGTTGTTATCATGATGCGGATGACATGAACAAGTTTATGCAATTTTTATTAAAAGTTGACAAGAGCATTAAGAGGCATTTGTCACCTTGGTGGAAAGGAAAGGGGTGCCACGACAACGATAACAAAACAGTGCCACGGCAGCGTTCCGGTTCCGGTAACTCGACTGAGATACCGATGCAAAGGAGAAGTGTGCGGATGAGTGCAAAAGATGGTGGGGCACTCCCGGATACCGGGTGTCTCACGGATGGATGGCATGGCAACGAGGAGGACCGTGCAAGTGACAACTCAGACACGATGCAAACATAGGTGCATCTCATACATCACAAGCATTCATTCACGGACGTTGTCTCGAGGTTATACCTTCGAAACATGCAAATGGGATGGATCAAGTTCATAGAGGGAAGTAGGCGTTCTCGCGACGGCGGTAGTGGAAGTAGTCGTTCTCGCTTCGTAGATGTTCGGGTTAACGAGGGGGTACTTGGCGCAACATAGGTCTCCGGGGTCGTTGGGTACACGTTCAGGAAGTAGTCATACATGTCGACGGTAGTTATTCACTAGACGGCCTTCAACGAGGGTAGTTGTTCTCGTATCGTCGAGGAAGTAGTGGTACTTTTCCAAAGAGGAACTTGATGAACCCAACATCTACGAGGCGACGGTGGTCGTACACGGCAACTGTAGTTGAACTTGTAGGGTCGCCCATTTCGTGGTACTTAGGTGAGTCCACGGGAAATGGTAGTCATACACGGTTCATCGAGGAACTTGACGTTTCGGCCTGTAGTCGTTCGAGCGTCTGACGGTAATGGTACTCAGTTGTTTCGAAGAGGTACTTGGGGTCATTCGAACTTGCCGGTCTCGTACTTGCGACGTCATGGCACTTGGCGCATCCACAGGGTACTTGACGTCCACGGGGTCGACGGTAGGTGTTCTAGGCATCGGGCGTCCGGGTACTTGGTGAAATCCTTGCAGATAGACTTGGCGGTCCGGGTATGAAGTGGTTGTAGACGTTCTCGTGATGTTCTAGGGTCAATGGTACTTGGCGATCGACGGACGTCGTGGAACTTGTCGAAGTCCACATATGTCGGAGTTCGGGTTCCGACAGACCCTTGAGGTTCGAACACTGGGGTGCGCGTGGAGATTTCGCCTTCTACCTACCTGCACCCCCTGCCTCGCTAAGATCTAAGCTATGGAAAGAACAAAACAAGAGACACAAGGTTTATACTGGTTCGGGCCACCGTTGTGGTGCAATACCCTACTCCAGTGTGTGGCGTGGTGGATTGTCTCTTGGGCTGATGATGATGGACAATACAAGGAAGAACAGCCTCGTGAGGGTCTGTTCTTGGCTGGGGGGATGAACTGCTAGGAGGAGTTCAGTCACCCTCCTCTCTCTTTGATTTCGATCCGATCCCCCCTACCGTGTGGGTGGCTGGTACTATTTATAGAGGCCCTGGTCCTCTTCCCAAATATCAAGCGGGAAGGGAGCCAACAATGGTGGGCTAATTTAAAGGGGGGCAGCTAGTAACAGCTATCCTGACAAAAGTAGTCTTCGCCCGCGCAAAGTTCTGGTGGTGACGCCGTCTTGGGCTCCACGATGAACCTCCGTCTTGCAGTCCTCCTGGTCTTGGTCTCGTTGCACCGAATTGGCAACCTTTGCCTGATGCCTCGGTACTCCGCGGCTGCGTTTGCCCCCTTTCCACCAAAGGGGAAAGGAGGACACTGCGCGGGCTGGCGCCCGCCTGGTGCCCTTGGTCGTCATGGCTTGCGTCACGGGCACCTTGTGAGGTACCCCGCCTTGATCTCTCCGCCTCCTTGCGAGCCAGCCTGACGAGGCCGTGCCTGAGGAAGCTCCGCGTCGTCCGCCCCGTGAGGCTTGGCCCCTCGCCTGGGTCTTGAGTCTGTGTTGATGAAGATGGGCTGTGCTGGGCCCCCCCTTCGAGCCACGCCGCAGGCCGCAGGCAGGCAAGTCTGGGGACCCCTGTTCCCAGAACGCCGATAGTAGCCCCCGGGCCCAAGGCGCGCCCGGACTTGGCCGTGCAGGGAGGCGGAAGGGCGAGAGCGAAGCGCTGCGGGCCCTAACAGCCGGCGGCCTTGGGCGCCGCGTGGTGGTTGATTGGACGTGGGCGTCTCCACTTCCCCATGGCGCCTCGGCAACTGCACGGATTGGACAAATCCCTGCATGCAAAGCGGTCATGATTACCTGCGATCGTGGAAGTCGACGGTTGGCCCTCGCCGGCTATAAGTACGGATCGGCGCGCACCCTTCCAGTTCATCCCCCTTCGCTTCTCCTTTTTCTTCATTGCCCCGTCGAGGAGGTTCTCGGCCACAGAGAAGGGGAAGGATCGCCAGGTAGAGCCTGGCTCTCCCCCGCCCAAGCACGGCCGAGGGCGCCCTCGCAAACATCTTGTGGCCACGACGGCAGCTCCCCGCTGCAGCGGAGACGATTTCCAGCATGGTGACAGGCGGACTGCTGCGGCCGGGGGGCGCGCTTCGGTCGCGCGCCCCCCTAGGCCGCGCTTTCACGCTGCAGAGGTGCTGCCGGAGTTTGTTGTGTGGTCAGCGGAGCCGACTAGCACCCGGCTTCCACTTCCTCGTTTCCTCCTTAGCGAGCTCCCAGCCGGCGCCCCGGGTGGCCTCTGGCTCCAGGCTGACGGCTGCTGCAGCTGGGCCTCATGGGCTTCACTGGAGGTCTCCACAGCTGGGAGCCTGGCCTTGGCCCGCGGTTGGCAGACGTTTGCCTGCGCGCGTGGCCTGAGCCGTCGGTGCACCCATGCACTTCAAGTTTGACGGCGATGCCATCCTCTACGTGAGGGGGTTTGGGGAAGATGGTCGCCGCGCAGGGTGCTGCCCTGAGGACGACGACCGCGGCCGGGAACCCAGCTCCCGCGACGATGAAGAGGACAGCGCTCGCATGACTGGCGGCGCTCAGGGTTCCCCAAGCTTCTCCGGTTCTTCTTTAGGCGGCGAGTCTTCTAGCGGTGGCCACAGTCAGCCTCCACGCCGTCGTATCTGCTTGGGAGGTGGTAGCGTGTCTGCCCGCCGTCGTGCCTCGGTGAAGCGCGAGAGGGAGTCGGCCTGAGCCCCGGAGGCAGCTCGAGTCTTCCCTGCAGGCCGGTGTGAGGCGAGCTGCGCCTGATTTGTTCTTTCTTTTCCTTTTCCTGCGTAAAAAGACAGTAGTCTGGAGCCCCGCGGGGGCGTGTTTGGGTTATTGCTGTTAATCATTGTTTTGCTTCCGTTATCGTGCCTTCCGGCTACGTGCCAGCCGTGGGGGGCGAGCGACCCAGGCCCTGTGTTCGTGTCGCGGTGCCCGTGGGGCATGGACTGGAGGGGTGCTCCTATAATGGACCCAGGTCACGAAACCTTTGAACGACTAGGACAGGAACACTCGCGAGGGCGCTCGGCTGCCGCCCCCCCTCGCGAGGCCTTGCATAAGAGAAATCGAGGCAGGAAAGTGAAAAGACGAAGAACCACAAGCCAAAGACGGCAATAGCTTCAATAAAACTTCGAATGAGAATGAACAAGCCAACTGCGGAAAGCAAATGAAAAAGGCGCGTCCGGCACCTAATCTAGTCTTCGACGTCTTCTCACCAGCGCGGAGCTAAGTGCTGCCACTGGGCGTGGGAGGGAGCCCCAGGGCCTGAGGCCGGCGCTCCTAAGACTCCGGGGCGTGTACAGCCCCACTCATTATTACGTGAGAGTGTCACGGGCAGCGAGCTTCACAGGCGTTGGCCTTCTTCACAGGCTCCGGGCCTTTTCCAAAATGCGACGGCTTCACAGGCATTTGCCTTCTTCACAGGCTCTCGGCCTTTTCCAAAACGCGACAGCTTCACAGGCATTCTCCTTCTTCACAGGCTCTGGGCCTTTTCCAAAATGCGACGGCTTCACAGGCATTCGCCTTCTTCACAGGCTCTGGGCCTTTTCCAAAACGCGACAGCTTCACAAGCATTCGCCTTCTTCACAGGCTCTAGGCCTTTTCCAAAATGCGACGGCTTCACAGGCATTCGCCTTCTTCACAGGCTCCGGGCCTTTTCCAAAACGCGACAGCTTCACAGGCATTCGCCTTCTTCACAGGCTCTGGGCCTTTTTAGGGGTAGAACCTCCGAATGTGCTGGATGTTCCATGCGTTCTGGGCCGGCACCCCCTCCTAAATCTCCAAGCGCGCGGAGCCGGGCCTGGAAACATGAACAACCTTGAACGGGCCCTCCCACATGGGAGAGAGCTTGTGCAATCCCTCCCTGGAGAGAACCCGCCTGAGAACGAGGTCTCCTACCTCGAGAGTTCTGGGGCGGATGTTGTGGCAGTGATATCGTCGCAGTGCTTGTTGGTACCTCGCCGCTCGCAGCGCGGCTTCTCGGCGACGTTCCTCCCGCAGCACGAGGTCCATCCCCCGCATGGCATCCTGCTGCGCCTCGTCGAACGCTAGGACCCGCGTGGAGTGACGTCTGACCTCGTGAGGGAGGACCGCTTCGGCTCCGTAGACCAGGAAGAACGGGGTCTCTCCAGTTGGCTTGGTCGCGGTTGTGCGGATGGAGCACAACACGGACTGAAGCTCGTCGTACCAACCTCTGCCGCAGGCCTCCAGCTTCTTCTTGAACGTCCTGGTCTTGAGGCCCCTCAGGACCTTTGCGTTGGCTCGCTCGGCCTGGCCATTGCTTCGGGGGTGCGCCACCGAAGCGTAGCATATCTGCGTTCCAAGGTAAGCACGGTATGTTTTGAAAAGGTTACTAGTGAACTGTGAACCGTTATCCGTGATGATGCGGTTCGACACCCCGAACTGGCTCACGATGCCCCTGATGAACTTGACCGCGGAACCGGCGGGGATGGTGCGGACGGCCTCTACTTCAGCCCACTTGGTGAACTTGTCCACGGCGACGTACAGGTAGCGGTAGCCCCCTGGCGCCCGAGGAAACGGGCCCAGGATGTCCAGCCCCCAGACTGCGAATGGCCACGAAAGGGGTATAGTCTATAGGCCTCCTGCCGGCTGATGGATCTGCTTGGCTTGGAACTGGCAGGCCTCACAAGCTTTCACTAGTTCGACGGCGTCATTGAGTGCGGTGGGCCAATAAAACCCACTGTGGAACGCCTTGACGATGAGGGTCCGTGATGATGAATGATGTCCACAGTCTCCGCCGTGTATATCTTCCAGCAGTTCCTTTCCTTGCTCCCTGGAGATGCAGCACATGGATACACCGTTTGGTCACTTCCGGTAGAGCTCTCCATCCTTGATGCAGTATGCCGTGGCCTGCCGTGCCACACGCTCCGCTTCCTCCTCCTTCTCCGGCAGGGTCCCTTGTGTTAAGTAACTCCGGAGCTCCGTGATCCAGCACCCCTCCTGAGGTTCCATCGTCAGGAGCAGGCGTGCTCCTGAGGCCGGGCCACAGGCTTGGGCTCCTGAGGCATGTGGCTGGGGGAGCTCCTCCCGAGGCTGAGCCGTGTTTGACAATGACGGTAGGGCTGAGGGCTTGAAGAGCCGCTCCTTGAAAACGCCAGGCTCCTGAGGTAACCGCCTGGACGCCCGTTTGGCGATGTCGGCCTCCTAATTGGTGCCACGGGGCACATGCTGCAACTCCAACCCCCAGAACTGCTTCTCCACCCTGCGGACCTCCACAAGGTAGGCTTCCATGTGCTCATCTTTCGGCTCGTACACCTTGTTGGAGAAATTGACAAGGAGCTGCGAATTGCCCTTGATGGTGAGGCGTTTCACCCCCAGGGCAGCTGCGGCCTTCAAGCCCGCTATTAAACCTTCATACTCTGCTATGTTGTTGGAGACCTTTTCACCTTGCTGGAAATAGAGCTGCACAGCGTAGTAGAGCTTGTCCTGAGTGGGCGATATAAGCATCGCCCCAGCCCCAGCACCATGCCTGGAGAATGCCCCATCGAAGTACATGACCCAGCCTTCTGGCGCCTCGCTTCCCGGGGAGAGCGACCGATCCTCGTCGGCCTTGAGGCCTGGTGCCTCCGTCCATTCTGCCACAAAATCCACCAATGCTGCTCCCTTGATGACTCTGGTCGTGCTGAATTCGAGCTGAAACGCTTGCAATTCTATGTTCCACTCAGTGACCCTTCCAGCTGAGTTAGGGCTCCTGAGCACTCTCTCCAGGGGGTATGATGAGACGACCTTGATGGGGTGACCCTGAAAATAGTGCCGTAGCTTGCGCGAGGCCACCAGTAGCGCGAGGAGGAGCTTCTAAGGCATGGGGTACCGTGCCCTCGCGTCCCACAACACCGTGCTGACGAAGTACACTGGGTGCTCAACGAGGCTGGGTGCGTCAGTGCTGGTGGCTCCCTTCGGAGACCATGGCGCCTCCTGAGGCGATGAGGCCTCCTAAGGCTGGCCATCTGGGAGAGGGGCCTCTCCCGCCTCCGGTGCACTCCTCTGCGGCGGCTGATCCTCCTCAGCCGCGGTGGCAGTTTCTGTGGGCCTTCCTTGTTCCTGTTTTGCCTTGTCCCGGGCTGCTGCTGTGGTTTTGATGCGACGCTCCTCTCTAACCGCCACCAGGGCTGCGCTGGCGGAGTAGGGAGTGGCGCCGAGGTAAAGCACCAGGGGTTCTTGAGGGCACGGAGCCACCATGACCGGTGGGCTGGTCAGGTATCTCTTGAGATCCTGGAACGCCTTGTCGGCCTCTTCAGTCCACTCAAAGGGCCCCTTTTTCTTCATTAGCTGGAAGAAAGGCAGCGCTCGCTCTCCCAACTTGGAGATGAAGCGCCCTAGCGCGGTCACGCGCCCAGTGAGCTTCTGCATTTCTCTGAGGGTCTTTGGCGGGCTCATGTCCTCGACCGCCTTGACCTTTTCCGGGTTAGCCTCGGTGCCTCGGTGCGACACGAGGAAACCCAAGAGCTTGCCCGAGGGGACTCCGAACACACACTTCTCTGGGTTGAGCCGTAGGTTCACTACGTTGAGGCTCGCGAAGGTTTCCTCCAGGTCTTGTATCAGGGTCCTGGCCTCCCGAGACTTTACCACAATGTCATCGACGTAAGCCTCAACATTCTTCCCGAGTTGCGGGCCCAAGGTGATGTGCATCAGCCGCTAAAAGGTCGCCCCTACGTTACGCAACCCGAATGGCATGCATGTGTAGCAGTACACCCCACACGGGGTTAGGAAGGCTGTCTTTTCGACGTCTTCTACCGCCATCTTGATCTGGTGATACCCAGAGAAGGCATCCAAGAAGCATAGCAGGGCGCATTCCGCAGTGGAATCGACGATCTGGTCGATGCGGGGGAGCGAGAACGGATCTTGCGGGCATGCCTTGTTGAGGTTGGTGAAGTCAACACACATGCGCTCCTTCCCTCCCTTCTTTGGCACAACGACAGGGTTGGCCAGCCAATCCGGGTATCGGACCTCGCGAATGACCCCAGCGGCTTCTAATTTGCGGGTCTCTTGGACGATGAAGGCCTGCTTTTCTATGGACTGCCGCCTTGCCTTCTGCTTCACAGGGTGCACGTTGGGGCACACGTTGAGGTGATGCTCGATTACACTCCTAGGGATCCCCACCAACTGGTCAGGCTCCCAAGCGAATACCTTCTTGTTCGCGCGCAGGAACCCGACCAGGGCCTCCTCCTGCTCGGGTTCAAGGTTGGCGCCTATGGTGAAAGTGGCGTTGGTGGACCCGTCCTCATCGGCGGGTATCTGCTTGGTTTCTGCCTTGTCTTGGGTGAACAACTGTTTCTTCTTGGTGGCTGCAGCCCCCTTGGGCTCGGGGGTCTCCGAGTCGGCAGGCTGTGTCGACGCCGCCGTCTTGAAGGCGAGCTTGAGCACCTGCAGCGCGTCTCCGTTGTCCCCGTGCACGGTGAGGACACCGCTGCTCCCGGGCATCTTCATGAGGTTGTACGCCGGGTGCGTCGCGGCCATGAACTGGGCCAGCGCTGGGTAGCCGAGGATGGCGTTGTAGGGGAGGCCGATGGGGGCGATGTCGAAGTCGACCAGCTCCGTGCTGAAGTTGTTGTAGGTGCCGAAGGTTACTGGGAGCCGGATCTGTCCCAAGGAGCTGGATGATCCGCCCCCAACGCCTGAGAAGGGCCGGGTGGGTTGCAGCCGTTCCAGGGGTATGCAGAGGAGGTTGAAGGCCTCGACCGAGAGCACGCTGAGGCCCGCACCGCCATCGATGAGAGTTCTGGTGACGGCCACCTGGCAGATGGTGGGGGTGCACAGCATGGGGAGCACACCCGAGCAGGCCGAGTTGGAGGGGTGGTCCTCCGAGCTGAAGGTCAGGCCGGCCTTGGGCGCCGCCCGGTCCGAGAGAGCCCCTTGCCGCGTGGAAGTGGCGCTGACCCGACGGATGAACGGCTTGACATGGTGACTTGTGGGCGGCGTCAGCGAGCCACCCAGGAGGGCCGCGATGACCGAGGGTGTTGGTGTAGCATGATGGGCGGGGAAGAGGCCCTGGGGCTCTTCCCAAGAGGCCACGGAGGCTGCCGGCAGGTGGAGCAGCCATGCGCGTGGAGCACCGGTGAGGGCCATGTTGAGCCAGTTGGCCATGACCCTATCGTCAACTCTAGCTTCGAGGTTGGCCTCCTCGTACGCCAGCAAGAAGGCCAGCGGATCAGTCCCGCCGCCGTAGCGCGGCAGCGTCATTGGCTTGAACTTGTCCGGCCACCGTACCCGTTGCAGGGCTGTGGCCAGGGCTCGGAGCCCCCTGGCCCCTGTGCTGGCGCCGGCAGCCGGAGCGGGCGACGCGCTACTCATCGCGAGGCAGGTCGTGGCGGTGGCGAAAGGGAAAACTCCGGTGCACCCCTACCTGGCACGCCAAATGTCAGATTTCGGGTTCCCGCAGACCCTTGAGGTTCGAACACTAGGGTGCGTGCGGAGATTTCGCCTTCTACCTACCTGCACCCCCGCCTCGGTAAGATCTAAGCTATGGAAAGAACAACACAAGAGACACAAGGTTTATACTGGTTCGGGCCACCATTGTGGTGTAATACCTTACTCCAGTGTGTGGCGTGGTGGATTGCCTCTTGGGCTGATGATGATGGACAATACAAGGAAGAACAGCCTCATGAGGGTCTGTTCTTGGTTGGGGGGGGGGATGAACTACTAGGAGGAGTTCAGTCACCCTTCTCTCTCTTTGATTTTGATCCGATCCCCGCTAGCCTGTGGGTGGCTGGTTCTATTTATAAGGGCCCTGGTCCTCTTCCCAAATATGGAGCGGGAAGGGAGCCAACAATGGCAGGCTAATTTAAACGGGGACATCTAGTAACAGCTATCCTGACAAAAGTAGTCTTCACCTGCGCAAAGTTCTGGTGGTGACGCCATCTTGGGCTCCTCGATGACCTCCGTCTTGCAGTCCTCCTGGTCTTGGTCTCATTGCACCGAAAATGGCAACCTTTGCCTGATGCCTCGGTACTCCACGGCTGCGCTTGCCCTCTTTGCACCAAAGGGGAGAGGACAATGCGCGGGCTGGCGCCCGCCTAGCGCCCTTAGTTGTCATGGCTTGCATCACAGGCACCTCGTGAGGTACCCCGCCTTGATCTCTCCGCCTCCTCGCGAGCCAGCCTGGTGAGGCCGTGCCTGAGGAAGCTCCGTGTCGTCCGCCCCACGAGGCTTGGCCCCTCGCGAGGGTCTTGAGTCTGTGTTGATGAAGATGAGCCGTGCTGGGCCCCCCTTTGAGCCACGCCACAGGCCGCAGGTAGGCAAGTCTGGGGACCCCCGTTCCCAGAACGCCGACAACATAGGATGTAGTTGAACCTTTTGAAACGGAACTTGGCGCAAACCCCCAAAGGCGCCGCTCGTTCATTTAAAAAGGGGAAAGAAACAATGGCAATAGCACGCATCGCAGTCAACGGGCGTGGTCGCCTGCGGACGACGGGGATGTTCGGAGATGTAACGGCAAAAGCAAAACAGCAGCGACAGCAAAGAAGCCGGCGGCGACTGGAGCAGAACGGGCGTGGGGAAGGGGCGAGGCCATGGACGGACTCCTGGGGTTGTTGAAGGCGCCAGCAAGCGTGCGGCGATGCAGGGAGCAGCAACAGTTCCAGGAGCTTGACAGCACGTGAGGTGGTCGAGGTCAGCACTGGTCGGCGCCGCGGCGCAGCTCGGCTGCGGCAAGGCGAGGGGCGGCCTTGCAGGGGAGGAAGGCGCATGGGAGCAAGAAGGAGAGGCCGGTGACGCGAGGACGAAGCGGGTCGACGGGGCGGCGGGTTAGGGAGCTTGAGGGCGCGGCACGCGAGGAGCAGGCGTGAGGAGCTAGAGCGAAGGTCAAGGTAGAGCAGGGCGATGAGGAGGTTGGAGGTCACGGGCCAGGAGGAGTCAAGGAGGAGAAGGGCGCAGCTCGTCGCGGTAGGTGGGTCGCGCGGCCGGCTGTAGCACGGGGCGCCATGGGGATCAAGCGCGAGGTGCTCTCGCTCCTCTCTGTGTGTGTGCGGCGGAAGGAGGATGGAGGGGAGGGAGCGGCGCAAGGGGTGGCAAGCGTGGTGCGAGGGAGAGAAGTGGCATCGAGCAGTGGGGCCTGCGAGCGTTGGGGATGGGGATCGGGCTCCTCCCTGGCGGTGCTGGTGGGAGACGAGGGAGTGAGGGAATCGGGCTAGGGTTAGCGCTAGGGTTGGAGGATGTGGCTGGGCCTTGGGCCAGCGCTGGAGTTGGCCTAGGAAGGCTGGCGGCTGGATGGGCCTATAGGCCACTGGTGGGAGGTGGCTGCTGGGCTGCGAGAGGCCTTGGCCAAAAGGGTTGGTAGCTGGGCTCCCTCTCTCCTTACTTCTCTACTCTTATAGAAAAAAAAGATAGGAGAAAAAGAGAGAAGAGCAACGGTTAGGGAAAGAATTGGGCATAGGGTTTGGAGAAGGTTGGAAAGGAAATTATGAAAGGCATATAATTTAAACTGCAAGTGTGTTTGAGGGTGGTTCCACACTAATGGAATATTTCAATATAGCTCCCTAAAATAGTAGGAGACTTTTATATGTTATAAAGAGAATTTCACCTTGTGAGCTCCCTTGATTTAAATGGACCCAAGATCCATACGGTTTATTTGGTTGAGTTTTAAAACGGGTTGCCTGATGACATGATGCAATGCGCATGATGCAAAGATGAATGCAACGAACCAAACAAAATACACGACGAAACTCGGAACCCATGGAAGGCATCTGAAGCTCCGGTCTTGGGGCGTCACACAATCCCGGCACAAACGGGCACCTTGTACGCCGGAGGGAGAAATCCCTTAGTCTGCAGTTCGACTAAACGACGGTGTGGGACTGAACACCTCTCCCAATCACCGTGCTTAGGGCTTTGGGGGTGGGAGGAGGAGCTGCGGAGGTTGGCCATTCTGGAATGGATCTTTCCGGAACGCGCTCTGATGGACTCTCGCTGGGGGGGGGGGGGGTTGGTATGGATCGGATCTAAGGATCACCATCCCTTTAATAGACAATTCATTTATCTAGCTAGGGGGTGAATGTAAAAACGCCCTGGTGCCTCGTATTCATTCGACGCATGGGAGAAAGCCCTTACTGGGCACGGAAGCCAAGAGGTCCAAACATTCATGGGACCGGACACTGCTTTACAAACGTTCGAAAGATGGAGAAGAACCCGCCTTGCAATGCCGAAGACAATACTGCGCGCCGGACTCATCGTCATTGAAGCCTGGTTCGAGGGCTACTGAGGGAGTCTAGGATTAGGGGGTATCCGGACAGCCGGATTATATCCTTTGGCCGAACTGTTGGACTATGAAGATACAAGATTGAAGACTTCATCTCGTGTCCGGATATGTATATCTCCTCCTTTATAACCGACCATGTGTAATCCTAGCCCCCTCCGGTGTCTATATAAACCGAAGGGCTTTATAACGTAGGACACAATAACATACAATAATACCATAGGCTAGCTTCTAGGGTTTAGCCTCTCCGATCTCGTGGTAGATCAACTCTTGTAATACTCATATCATCAAGAATAAATCAAGCAGGACGTAGGGTTTTACCTCCATCGAGAGGGCCCGAACCTGGGTAAAACATCGTATTCCCTGCGTCCTATTACCATCCGCCTTAGACGCACAGTTCGGGACCCCCTACCCGAGATCCGCCGGTTTTGACACCGACAATCCACAATAATATCCAGAAGTTAAGAAACCTGTTTGTCTCCATACTTAACCAATTCTGCCGCTGGTATTTGTGAAATGTCTGTAGTCATGGCGGCTTATTGTGTCGGCTTACTTTTCCTTATATGACATTAGCCCTTATTTAAGCCGCCATTACTCTGTATCATCATCATTTACTTTCACCATTATTATTGAATTGAACCGGCATGTTGCCTTCCTTTCAGTTCATTTTTGAACATCATGCCGTCCAAAGCGCCGACTGTCTGCAACTGGGTTCCCTCAATCGTGATTGAGGACAATTTGAAGGAGTTCTTCTCCATAGGATTTTTGCCAGGAAAAAATGTCATGTCTTATCGTGCACCTGACCCGGACGAAGAACGGCCCAATCCAAGAGATGGTGAAGCCATTGTCTTTTCTTATCACATGAACCGTGGCTTTTCACCGCCCGACTCAAAGTTCTTCAGATATGTCCTCCATTGTTTCAAACTCCCCCCTCAAGATATCGGGCCCAATTCCATATCCAATATCTGCAACTTCCAAGTGCTCTGTGAGGTGTACCTTCAGGAAGAGTCGACCGTGGAATTCTTTAGAGAGTATTTTTATCTGAACCGGCAGAACGAGTGCACCAACGGCCTTAGCTTGGAGCTTGGAGGCATCTCAATTCAGCGTCGACAGCGCGCTGTCTACCCCCTCAGAGTCTTGCCGAGTCATCCAAAAGACTGGAATCAGACTTGGTTCTATTGTCAAGACACTTCACCAGCAAACGAGAAGCCACTGCCAGGTTATCGCGCCGAGCGTCTTGACTCCAAATTCGTGCTCCTTGACAAGCTTACTGCTGCCGAACACAAGAAGCTGATCCCATCAATCAAAAGGATTAATGCCTTATTAGGGAACGGCTTAACCGGAGTTGACTTGACCCGCTTCTGGGTCTCATGGCAGGTTATCCCTCTAAGCCGCCGATCAAAAATGATGTGTGAGTATGGTGGAGGCCCAAATGATTCTCTTCGTTACAGCTCTGTCCAATTACCCGAAGAAGATATTGTTGCAATGTCAACCCTTCTGGTAAACGACAAATACGAAGACTGCAGTAAATTCGGGTTAAATCCCTTCTACAAACTTAACCCGGCGCCAGAGGTAAAGAACCTCTGATCTCCTTTGTATTTTCCCAGCCGTGTTAAGTACCTGCCTGATCTTTCATCTTTGTTTATTCATCTGCAGACCAGATCTGATTTCTGGAAAGCCAAGTACGACCACGAAGCCACCAAGAAGGCTAGAGCCGCTGCTATCAACACCAAGAAAATGACCCGGCGGTCCAAGAAGAAGAAAAGTACTGCTGAGGATCTGATGAAGCTTGATGATACTTCTGAGTCGGAGGTAGCCCTTGACTCCCTTGGCCAACTTCTTAATAATCTTATTAATACTGATCATTGCCAAGACAACACAGGGGCCAGTCAGGCCATGGAAGAAGAGGTAACTATTTCCTCCGACTTAGCCCATTTGCCAAGACAGAAACTTCGAGTCGTAACCCGGAAAGTAAGGTTTTCACACCCTTTGGCTTATCTAGATCCTCATTTTCTTTTGAAAAAGCGGCAACATGAGAGCTGCCGTCAGACCCGGAATGATGATGAACCACCTGCTGTTCTTCAACAGACTCCTCAAAAGCGCCAGAATGAGGTATATTTCTTTGTCTTTGACTTTCTATTAATGGATCCTTTCCCTTGCATTACTTAACTTTGTTTTATCTTTGCAGGAGGTGTCTCGCTCTTCTAGCGACTCGTCTCAGACCCAATTTCTGGCTGTAACGCCCCGGACACACCCGCCGGTGGTCGTTACTCCTGGCGGGATCTAGACTGGCCCCACAGATCAATACTAGTGTTTTCTGCACACTTTGTCCTCACTCATGCGCACCCAGGAGCAACTTCCCAGTCGGTCACCCATCCTGACACTACTCCAAGCTTAACTTTGGAGTTCTGTCCGAATGAGCTCCCGGAAAAGAAGGAATTCCTTATTGATATGAGTAGTCTATCATCCCTAATAAGCCAGGCTATCACATACACCCCCACTCAGAGGAACCGACGTCCTCGTCGGGCCACAGGAATGTTCCCTCTTGGCACAATCATCTGTGCATCCAGTCCGGTACATGTGCCATGCCGTGTGCCACGACGGGTCACAAACGTCATGAACAACATGACCGCGCACCTGTCCGCAACCATCCGTGTAACCACGAGGGTCGGCTCCGATACCAACTTGTATCTTTATACTGACAGTCCCATAACATTTCTCTTAGTGGTCAAGCTAAGTCCAAGAAGGCCAAGGTAACTAAGCCGGTAGAAGACCCGCCAGTCCTTGCCCCTGAACCGGCCATGCCATCTTCTCCTCCATTAACTGAAGCTCCAAAAGACCCGCCTATCAACGCTGAAGTAAATCCTCCTGAGCTGTCAATTGACGATACCACCGTTAACCCTTCTGCTACTGGAGCATCCAGCTCGGCTAACCCGCCATCACCGTCTGCTCAAGATGTTTTGATCACTGGAAGCCACTTCGTTGAGCTGGGGAATCCCACCGTGTTAGCTCGTCATACTGCGAAACAAGAGGCGCTGGAGAAACAAAAAGTGTGTTTTGATATTTCGCATTATGACCATCTGAATGCCAATGACATATTATCCGGCTATCTCAGCCATGTGCACTCCAGCCGTGACTCAGAGATCGAAATGGTCAAGCAGTTGCAGCTGAAGTACGAGGTATGTTCTTCCGGCTTACTTATATTCTGCCAGCCCCCAAGTCTTCAGATTATGAGAAAACCAGAATGATCTGTAGACTTTATGATATAGGCTAAGACTTTACCTTTAGATTTTTCTGGAGTCTAATAAAATAGAACAAAGCTTCACCTATCGTCCCCAAGGACCGGTTCATTTGACCATAAATGAGCCGGTTCTTTGAATTTTCATAACTGTTTTGTGCCGAATCCAAAAAAACATTGTAATCCGGCTTAACCTTGAGAAACTTGCTGAATAGCATACATTAGCCCCCAAGTGCCAAGTGTTGTTACTTTGTAAAGTACTTGGGACTTAAAGTATGTTAGAGTCAAAAGAAATTGTTTTGGCATACATTAGCCCCCAAGTGTCAAGTGGTTTTGCAGTGCAAAGTACTTGAGACTTGAATCTTGAATTTTGAACCTTAATTGAAATCTTAACTCATCTGGGTATGTTTTGCAGAATGCCTTATCTGAATTGAGCTCGCAATTAACTGATGCGAAGCCCTGCCTTGCGGATCAGGAGGCAGAAATCAAGTCTGCTGACTCCAAACTGCAATTAAGTCTATCTGAGACGGAAAAATTAAAAACCAGCTTTACTGCCAAGAAGAAAACCTGGGCTGAAGAAAAAATGATGCTGACACAACACGCCGAGAAAGCTGAAGCATCCCTTGAAGATGTTACGACGGAGCTAACCAGTTTAAAGGACCGGGTATCTCAAATGGTGTTCGCCATCTTTGGTAAGCCATCTGTACTGGCCTTTTTACCTTCTTTTAACCCGGAATGCAAACCGCTAGCTGACCCTTTGTGTTCAAAACACATGCAGGCCCACGAAGCAAGAATCTGAGTCAAGACAATGTGACTAAGCTAAAGGCTGTCTATACCTTAGTAGAGCAGTTGTACGTTGGCGCACAACGAGCACTTGCCGCTATCTCTCCTGCCAATCAAGGACCCAACCGGCTCAGCGATGTCTTAAAGAAGCTGTCAATCTTACCCGCCAGGTTCCAAGAAGTCAAGCGCTCATGTGCCAGAGCCGGAGCTTTGACTGCCCTAAGCCGCTCCAAGGCTTGGGTGCCAGATCTAGACCCGGCGGATGTAGCCAGAGGGTACCCCACGGTAAAGGAAGACGGGTCACTGTTTGAACAGGACGACTTCGTTGCTTGCGTGAGGGAGGTGCGACCTCAGGCCACCATTCTTAGAGATGAAACAAATATCGATAAATACCAGCCGGATTTTGACTTGGACAATAAGAAGATGGCGACTCCCTCCTACAAAGTGACTGACCTTATCCCGCCAGTTCGTCAACATACATTTGCTCCGGATATTGATCCAGCCGGCCTGATTGATGAAGAAGAAGAATTTACTGCTGTAGACAGTTTTGACTGGTCAAAACCCAACTTCCAATTAGCAGAAGGCGGTGAACCGGCGAGGGAGGAGTAAAGACCATCTTCATGACTGTTTAAAAGCATTGTAATATATTAGTTGTGAAAACACTACACAATTTGCCTATGCCATCACGCATAAGACACCGGGTGTGATTCCTGTTTCCTGATGTCAATATATGCATCATATTTATGGTTGTCCCTACAATATTTCCGCTCTGTTCCTGTAGATAAAAGGTAAAAAACTGGCTTGGCGGCTTAGTACCGAACGGGTCAGAACACTCGATTTATAGCCAATATTTTTATCATAGTAGAAAACAGAACCAGACGTAACAAGGTTGAAATAACCTTTGATTAATACCGAAGGAAATTGTTCATAAACAATAGCCTTACATGTATCTTTGACCTCTGGACCACCGGTTTATATGACCCGGGTGATGAGGTTGATAATTAAGTATTTGCGAGAAGTCAATGTCTTGGGGATATTACTACTGGAGGTAAACCGCCCTTATGTAGCTGGGTTAATTCCTTGAAGATTAGAAACCCATGAAGATGCAAGGGTGATGGCGCTTCACAAAGGCCCAAGGGCCAAAGGTGGGTTAAAGCCTGTAAATGTAAACCGACCTAGTCATGTAACTTGTATTATAAGATAGGAAGGATAGAGACCGAACCGGATACGTTTATGATCCAGCTTCGGGACTCTGTAGCCCGGCGGGCATCAGCCTATGTATATAAAGGGACGACCCGGCCGTGGTTTAGGGACACAACAACTCGAGAGCCAGACAAAGTGGATTCGCTCCCTGGTCTTTGAAACGCTAGCAATACCAATCACAACTAGACGTAGGCTTTTACCTTCCTTGAAGGGCCGAACTAGTATAAAATCCCCGTGTCCCCTTGTCCGGTTTAACCCCTTTGAGCTAACCCGTAGCGATGGCTCCATGACTAAGTCCTTTCACAAGGACATCTACCGTGACAAACCCACGATAGTTGGCGCCCACCGTGGGGCTATGGCATGATGGTTTTGAGTTCTTGAAGGGCAGCTTTGATGGACTTAAGGGATACGCTGTGGGCTGGATGACGAAGAGTCGTCGCGGCAAGCTCTACATCGACAATGCAGGATGGGGTCCCGAGGCTGATTCAATCGAGTACGGGTACCGGGTCCCTTTCGGTGGGATTCACGTCTTCATCGGCAAGATCGGCGAACCGACCCCTGAGCCGGACATCTGCACCAACATCATTGAAACGCCTCGGCGTGCATGTTCTTCGCCGGTTCAGCCCGAGGCAAGGCATGTTTTCGTAGGTGTCATCCATGGATTGAGATACGAGGATGGGCCGGTGTCCGATGGAGAGACCGTGGTCTGTTCTGATGACGAGTCTTCTGGGGAGACCGAATCGCTTTATCAGTTGCAGGACGGCCGGATTGATGGAGGATCCAGGGGCAACAGTATTCCGGATTCCCCTGATCTGCCAAACCGGGCCGCCATCTTCATGGCCGGCACACAATCAATGCCTCATTCATCGACCGCCGTGGCAATACTCTCTGGTTCAACAACGGCTACACCAGCAGGGGTAGGAAGCTCTGCGCCGCCTCCAGCCCAAGTCATGTCTGATTTGTTCGACGCTTTGGCAATGTTGATGGCCGCAGAGGTGGATGCAGCAGCCAGGGATCAGCACAATGCGGAGATTGCAAAAGTGAAAGATCAGATAGCTCAGGCTAAAGTGGACCTGGCGATAGAGAACGCTAGGATGGCTACAGAGTAGGCTGAATTGGAAGCACGGGCCTACCGGATTAGGCTGGATCAGAATGCTTCAGAGGAAGTCATGAGAAGAAGGTACCGATCGCGTCTCCCGTCGGCTTATGAGCCGCAAAATCTCTTCAACACACCAGGAGCAGGAGCTGGTAACCAACCCATACTAAACCGGGCGGAGGCACCAGGAACAGGAGCGCCGGTTCAACCGCGCACGATGGACCCGCCTCGCCAGAACAATGTTGTGCCACAGTATGTACCAACACCTCCTGGGCATTATTCCAACCCATTGGACAATACTGTGGTCACCGCTTCATGCCTGGCAGCCCTCCCAACCGACGGCGAGTCACCAGTTGCGGTGGAAGCACGTCGGGCCAAGGGTCTCCTTCAAACAGCGCTAAAGCAACAGGAGGCATATTCACACAGCCGTGAGAGGATTCATTCCACTCCCCGTCCAAGCCGGAGCTATAGCAGACACGTGGAGGACGAACCGGCTGTGTCCAGCAATGCACGTCGCCGAAATTCACAGCAAGGAAACAACCCGGCTGGGGAGCGCTAATGCGCAGGATGTTGTGGACCACGGCCGCGCACGTCGAGAGGCCGAGTTGGCAGCTCGACACGGAGCACGACAACATACTCCGGTTCACCCTACGGCTTCAATAGAACCAGGTGTGGTGTTCAGTTCCTTAGGGGTGCCGTGTCTCACCCCCGCTTTACGTAATGTGAGACTGTCCAAGGACTTCAAGGGACCTCGTAAGGTACCAAATTACACCGCCGATTTGCAACCAGAGGTGTCGGTGGAGAGCTATGAGATGGCAATGGAGATGTTAGATGTGGATGAGGCAGTGTGTGCTAAATATTTCAACATGATGTTGGAAGGAACAACTCGTACTTGGTTGAAGAGCTTGCCAACTAACTCTATCAGATCATGGGCTGAATTAAAGCACCGGTTTATCCAGAATTTCAAAGATACTTGTAAGCAGCCAATGTCCATCGTGGATCTGGCCGCTTGTTTCCAAGAGGAAGGGGAGTCCAGGACCCATTGGGTTAAACGGGTCTCAGCGATTTTGCACTCATCAGATCGTATCAATGCAGACACCGCAGAGTTAACATTAGAGGGCAATTGCCGTTTCAAGCCGCTCAAACAGAAATTAGGAAGGCTCAAACGTCACTGCAATGATATGTCAACGCTCATGGCCGCTTTGGTTAAATATGCCGATTCAGATAATACCAAGGACCCGGATTCAGAGGAGGACAAACCGGAGAAAGGGAAAAAGAACGGCAACACCAAGGGTCAGCAGCCTAATCCGGCAGGCCATGGGAACAACAGTAAGCGCAAGGCCGACAGCAGCTTGGACTTTGTTGCTAACACCAATGCTCAGGAGAATGGCCAGCGCCGTAAGGGCAAGCAACCCTAGAGGGGAGGAGGTTCAGGCCCCAATTTGGAGCGCCTGTTAAATCAGCCCTGTCCAAAGCATGGATCAAAGGAGAAGCCAGCATCGCATCTTTGGAAGGACTATTATATCATGCGGGATTTCAAGAATTCCAATATGTTCCAGTATGATAATGGCCCGCTCGGCGGTTCAAGAGGTGGTTTCCACGGGCCGGGTTACGGAGGTGGTGGTTCCGGTTCAGGGTTTCAAGGCAACCAAACCGGACACATCAATCAAGGGCACCAAAGCAACCAGGGAGGCTACAACCATCAGGGGAACCAGCAGCAATAGCAGCAGTCGGGTTACCAGAGCAATCCCAAGCAGGTAAATAGCGGGCAATATCATGTTTTCACCACTAGTTTGTGTAAGTGTGATCAGAAACTTCACAAAAGGGCAGTAAACTCTGTTGAAACGGTAGTGCCTCAGTACTTACGCTGGTCTGAGCAACCCATTTTGTGGAGTAGGGAGGATCACCCACCTCGGGTTGATAATCCGGGTCACTTGGCCCTGGTGGTAGCCCCGCAAGTCGGGGGATACAAGTTTACTAAAGTGCTTATGGATGGCGGAAGCAGTATCAACATTCTGTATTATGACACATTCTGTCGTATGGGGTTGACAGATAAGAATCTTAAACCGTCAAATACCGTTTTTCATGGCGTGGTGCCTGGTAAGTTTGCATATCCTGTTGGCAAGATAGCCGTAGAGGTGGCTTTTGGAGATGATTATGATTCAATGTCAGAAACATTGATGTTTGAGGTGGTAAAAATCAAAAGTCCGTACCACGCCTTGTTTGCGCAGCCGGCTTATGCTAAATTCATGGCAAGGTCATGTTATGTTTATTTATAGCTTAAAATGCCAGGTCATAAGGGGACTATCACAGTACATAGAAGCAGAAAGATTGCTTTGGAATGTGAGGAAGGTGATGCGGCTTATGCTGAGTTGGTTTGTGCCACGGAGGAGCTGAAATTCTATAAGGAGCAAGTTGATCCGACAGACATGACTTCTTTGAAAAATCCAACTATGGAACACGATCCGGCATTGAAGTTTAAATCGGCCACAGATACTAAGATGGTTGACTTTGTTCCTGGCGATTCATCCAAACAGTTCAGCATCAGCGCTAACCTGGATCCCAAATAGGAAAGCGCGCTCATCGAGTTCATCCGTGAGAATCGGGACATCTTTGCATGGAAACCTTCTGACATGCGAGGTGTACCAAGGGAACTCGCTGAGCACACACTTAACATTGATCCTAAGTTTAAACTGGTCCGGCAGTTTCTCCACCGCTTCAATGAAGAAAGGCGTAAGGCTATTGGTGAAGAGGTAGCCCGTCTGTTGGCCGCAGGGTTTATTGTAGAGGTCTTTCATCCAGAGTGGTTGGCTAATCCGGTGCTGGTTCTTAAGAAAAACGGCACTTGGCATATGTGTGTGGATTACACAGATTTAAACAAAGCTTGCCCTGCAGACCCCTTTGCTCTCCCTCGCATTGATCAAATAATTGATGCAACGGCAAGTTGTGACTGTTTGTGTTTTCTGGATGCGTATTCTGGTTATCATCAGATCAAGATGGCAGTTAAGGACCAGGAGAAGACAGCTTTCATAACTCCCTTTGGAGCCTTCTGCTATGTTTCCATGCCTTTTGGACTCAAGAGTGCCCAGGCAACGTACCAGCGATGTGTTCAGAATTGCCTTCATTAGCAAATTGGGCGCAATGTTCATGCATATGTGGATGATATTGTGGTAAAGTCCAGAAAGGAGGAGACATCGATAGATGATTTGAGAGAAACCTTTGACAATCTCCGGGTTTACAAGATGATGCTCAATCCGGAGAAGTGTGTCTTTGGTGTCCCGGCAGGCAAGCTCTTGGATTTTCTGGTGTGAAACAGAGGCATTGAGGCTAATCCGGAAAAAATTGCAGCAATTACATCCTTGGCTAAACCGGCGTGTATCAACGATGTTCAATGTCTGGCCAGCCGGATTACAGCCTTGAGCCGGTTTATCAGTCGCCTTGGAGAGAAGGACATCCCCTTATATCAGATGCTCAAGAAAACAGATAACTTTGTCTGGAGCGATGCAGCTGATAAAGCGTTCAAGGATCTGAAGAAGCAGCTAGCTGAACCGCCCGTACTTGCAGCGCCGATCGATAAAGAGCCGTTATTACTATATGTGGCTGCTAATGCCCGGGCTGTTAGTGTAGCCATTGTGGTAGAGCGCAAGTAGCTTGGCAAGGAATATCCGGTTCAACGGCCGGTTTAGGATATCCGCATTGGCAGATTCTGGTGTATGGAGTATTTATGGCAAGCCGGAAGCTTAAACATTATTTTCAGGGCCATCCCATCACAGTGGTCAGTTCAGCTCCTCTGGGCGATATCATTCAAATCAGAGAAGCAATTGGCCGGATTGCCAAGTGGGCTATTGAGCTTGGACCTCATGGGCTCAAATATATACCCCGCACAGCGATCAAATCCCAAGCACTCGTGGACTTCATCAATGATTGGACGGAGTTACAGGCACCTGAAGAGAAACCAGATAATACATATTGGACTATTCATTTTGATGGGTCCAGACAGTTGGAGGGCTCGGGGGCTGGAGTCATACTAACTTCCCCATGAGGTGACAGGTTTTGTTATGTCCTCCGTTTGTTGTTCCCTTGTACTAACAATGCAGCTGAATATGAGGCTTTTCTCCATGTTCTTTGGATGGCTAAGGAGATGAATTTGATCCTAGTTAAGTGCTTTGGTGATTCAGATCTAGTGGCTCAGCAGGTGTCTGGCACCTGGGATTCTAAGGACCCACTCATGGCTGCATATCGGTGAGAGGTGGACATAGTGGTTGGCCACATTAAGGGTTCTCAGATGGACCATATAGACCGATGGAAGAATGAAGCGGCGGATGCTTTATGTCATCTTGGTTCCCAGCGTAAACCGGTCCCGCCCAATGTCTTTCTTGATGTGTTGTATAATCCGTCAGTCAAGGTGCCAACCGAAGAAGATTTGGCTATTCCTGATACGGAGGCTCAGTTGGTGGCAGCTCTGCATGCCATACCGGATTGGACAATCCCATATCTGGCTTACATGAACGAGGGCGAGTTAACAGACGATGAAACGTTGGCCCGGCAGATAATCCGGCGTTCCAAGTCCATGACCATACTCAACGGGGAGTTACATCGCTGCAGCATTTCAGGAGCAATTCAGCGTTGTGTTTCTCCTCAAGAAGGTTGTGAGATTTTGCAAGAAATCCATGAAGGGGACTGCGGTCACCACGCCGGTTCAAAGTCTTTGGTTGCTAAAGCTTTTCGCCATGGTTTTTACTGGTTGACGACGCATGCTGATGCGGAAGATTTAGTCAAGAGATGTGACGGGTGTCAAAAATTCACCCGCCGTGCACACGTTCTGGCTCAAGAGTTGTGGATGATTCCAATTACGTGGCCATTTGCAACTTCGGGGCTTGATATGGTTGGACCCTTCAAGCGATCTAAGGACAAAAAGACCCACATGTTAGTAGAAGTTGATAAAATCACCAAATGGGTGGAGGCAGAGCCAGTCAGCAACTGTGATGCAGCCACGGCGGTTCAATTCATTAAGAAGGTGATATTCCGGTTTGGTTTTCCACACAGCATTAAAACAGATAATGGTACTAACTTGTCAAAGGGGGAGTTGGAAGAATTTTGTCAACGTGAGCACATCCGGCTCGATCTAGCGTCGGTGGCTCACCCCCAATCTAATGGACAAGCAGAGAGGGCAAATCAAGAAATTCTACGGGGTATCAAACCCAGGCTTATGGTTCCCTTAAAGCGGACACCGGGTTGTTGGTTGAGGAGCTACCTTCTGTGTTATGGAGCATCAACACCACACCCAATAGGTCTACGGGTTACACACCTTTCTTCATGGTCTATGGAGCGGAGGCCGTTCTTCCTAGTGACATCCGTCATGACTCGCCCCGTGTGACAGCTTATGTTGAAGCTGATAATGAGAAGGCACGTTAGGATTCTCTGGACCTGTTGGATGAAGAGCGTGATCTTGCAGAAGCACGATCGGCGATTTATCAGCAAGATCTCCGACATTATCACAGCCGCCGGGTTAAAACCAGAACCTTTCAAGAAGGCGATTTGGTGCTCCGGCTCATCCAGGATCAGACTGATATGCACAAGTTATCCCCACCTTGGGAAGGACCCTTTGTGGTCAGAAAAAATCTGCACAACAGGTCTTACTACCTCATTGATGTTCGAGAGCATAAAGACTCACGTCAATCGGAGGAGGAGACCAAGAGGCCATGGAACATAGCTCTCCTTTGGCCTTACTATACTTGAAGCCATAGGCTCTTCATCTATACATATTTATGACAGTGTATATATCATATAATAAACCGGAGCCTTCGGTATAAGCGGGGTATCTGTTCTTTTTACATCTTGTGTGTGTTATACGAGTTAACTGACAAAGCGGACTTTTTATTAATCCAGTCTTAGAAGTTGCACGGATATAAAGAAAATCACTAGGGGGCTTGGTCATATTTGAACTACAGCTACACCTCTTGATCGGTTTTGAAACCATGAAGGGATATCACTAGGGGGCTTGGTTGTTATCACACCATAGCTACACCTCTTGATAGGCATTTAGGCCACAAAAGAAAAATATGTGGAGCCAAAGAGAGTGTTGCACAAAGCACAGACTCAAACATGGGCACACACTGAGCACAGCTCACAAAGTTACTTGGGGGCTCTTTTTGCAAAGCAACAAAGAGTTTGAAAGGACCCTTGTAATTGGCTATCAAGCCACGACTTGGAAGCCTGGTGTATTCACCTAAAAACCCGGGTTAACCTGCCTTCATCAAGTAAGCCACTCCTGTCCAGGTAATCCTGGTATGACCCATCGAACGTTTGACATGTCAATCTTTTACAGACCCTGAACTTGTCAAAGTTAAAACGATGATTGGTTAATTGGGGGCCCATCTTAAAAGGCTTTGTTAAATGGTTTAACTCAGAGGCCTGGCAGCCCATGAAAAGCCTTGATTTGGAGCCCGGCAGCTCGTAAAAAGCCTTGATTTGGAGCCTGGCAGCTCGTAAAAAGCCTTGCATATTTTCCTTTTTGAGTTTTGTTTGTTGAAGTTCATATGTATTTTTTGATAAACCGGTGACCTTGACCCGGCTTGCTTTTCAACTACAAGTTTTCGGCACATCATCAATTATAAGCCGGTGTTTATTGACCCAGTCTGGTTTGACTAAATCACCAGTGTTATAAAGAAAACCCGGTAGTTATCCCGGTCCGGTTTAATATATAGACCGGCATTACAAAGATGGGGTTATCGACGTTCCGGACTGGTATTAACACCTTTGCCGTATACACCGTTGGTCAGCCAATGAGGTATGTTATGTATATTGCTTTTTGTACAAACACTTCGATTCTCTCATCTATGTCTTATACACTTCCTGGACATTATGACCCATCTAGCGGTAAACCGCTAGCTACTTTTGAGTTGTGTATAAATATATCTCAAAAGGTGGCAAAAGTCGTCATGAGGCATTACAAAACATGCTCGATAGCATGGCAAATAACAGAGTTTTGGCTATCTTATTACAAGAAGATTTCAAAGCGGCTCCATTGGCATAATTGTTTTTCACAAGGTCAGCACACAGTAGCCAGTAAACCAGCGACCGGTTTAGGACGCTTCGTCTGGATGGTTTGATGGTTGAGGGTCAGTTGGTGTGGGTAATTCTTCATCACTCTCCAGACGCTGGAAATCAACTGTCGACCAATCGATTCCAGTTAAAGCTTGAAATACTACTTCCTCATGGATAAGATTGGAGGTGTTGATATCAGGAGCGTAAGTGTGCTTACAAATCGAAGGCACAAGTTCTTCAACTTCATGGATGTCGGCCGGTTGTCTTTTCCCTTCAGCGTCATAAACCGGTTGAAAATGGGACAAGTCTGTATCATCGGCCAGTTTGCTGGCTACTGGCCGCATCTGTTTGGTCAGCCGCCGGAGGTCGTCATTATCAAAGTTTGAACCGTCTTCCTTCACACCTGGATATCCTTTAATGATATCATCAGCTTCAAGGTCTGGAATCCAGGCTTTGGCTCGAATAAGTGTGGTTAAAGCTCCGGACCTGGCAGCTGCCCTCTTCAATTCGGCAATACGGGCCGGTAACATGGCCAACTTCTCAAGTGTTTCTTTAATCAAAGTTGGGGCCGGTTTGTTGTAAGCTGCCGTGCAAATAACCCGCTGAGACCCAGAGTACAGCTTTTCAACCAAAGTATATCCCGCTTTGAGCTTCATGCGCATATCTGTACCAAGATGAGCAATCCGGGTGCCTGTCACGGTTTAACATCAGCATTCTGGTCAAAGATAAGGTTCCACAAGTTATACCAAATACATAAAGGGCACACTTAACAAAGATTGCAGAAGTCATGGCATTAATTTGCCGTTTCAAACTAGCCAGTTCCTCCACAACCGGTTTCAAGGCAGCCTTGGCATCTTCGGCACTCTTTATTAAACCGGATTTCTCGATCTCCCATTCAGCACGGTCTTTGTTGAAAGATTCTTTGAGTTTTTCCATGGCGGCTAGGGCTTTCGTCAGCTCCTCTTTGGTTTTGGTGGCTTCTTCTTGTTGGGACTTCACATTGTTTTGCAAATTAATGTTTCAGGTCTCTTTATTCCTCAGATCAGACTGCAAACATTGAAGATATATCAAATGACAGGATACATACATATTCTAAGTACAAACCGCATAACAGGTTATGCACTTCATACTTGGGGGCTAATGCCTATTTGCTCTAAATTGCTATAGTTTATACAAGTCTCCAGAACAATGTAAACATTATCCTTGACACTTGGGGGCTAATGTATGTTGATTCAAAAACGGATGCATGGATTAAAACCCGGATTAACTTGCTAGAGTTAAACCGGCTTTTGGGGGATACGTGGCAGAAAGTTATCTATTTGCTAAAGGGTAAATCTGGTTCTTATCTGTGGCTTAAAGTGCTATGAAGACCCGGGTTATGATTCACATTATAACCCGGCCCTTGGGGGCTATTTGGGCTAGCATTTTCAGACTATGAATCAAGATACAAAGGAGGAAGAAAATACCTCATATCGCTCCTTCATCAAATTTACCAAACCGGCTTCATAATCCCGGTTTGCGTGCAAGCGATTCAAGAAGCCAGAGTGAAGCTCCTTTGCGTTGAGATGAGCATAACTTGCCAAATCACTGCTCCATTTGCATTTTTCTCTAGCAGCCTGCTCTTCTTTGGCACTATGTTGAGCCAAAACTACAGGATGGCCAGGAGAGCTATGGCCTATTCCAGTAATAATAACGTCATCACCTTGGCCTTTAGGGTTTTTGGTTGGTGATATTGGAATTTCAGCATCTTTCACCGGACTAGCCCAGTTTGGTTCTGCCGATTCAGCATCGGGCGCGGCAAGCTCAGCGTCTGTTGGCTCATCAGTATTTTGGCCTTCAAGGGGTGGGCCATCAGAAGTAGCTTTAGGATGAGGGCCTTCCGGTTCACAAGTTTGTTCCGGTTCACCTCTTGGTTCTCCTTCTTCGGCGACCGGGTCTTCGCGCGGATTGGTGACCCGAGCTTTCTTGCCGGTCTGGGTTTGGCCCTACAAACAGAATAAAAGAGGATTAACATCCTATTCAAAGGATTTATGATGCATTGAAAGGAAAGGTTTTTACAACTTACCCAGCCACAGTTTTCAAAGGGGGAGTTGAGTTGCTGTCGATTCACCAGAAGATGAAGGAGGTGTCACCTGATAATTTGAATCAGACGGATTAAGAGGCTGTCTAAAATAACCTGCCTTGGGGTAAGAATGGTCAGAAGTAGGAGAGACCTCAGACGGGCGCTTCCGAACCGGGGTATCAGGTAAACCGGCTGAAGTGACCTGCTGGCCACTGTGCCGGGTTGTCCGGCGAGCTTCATGCTGTTGAGTCTTCAAAATAAATGTTGGATCCAAGTGAGCAAGAGGATTAGAAAAGCTTACTTTCCGGACTGCTTGGCGAGTTTTTTGTGTTGGCATAGAGTATGAACCGGAGGAAAGGGTAATTACCTCTACATCATCAGCTTGACTAGCTTCTGCGTCCTCGTGAGGAAGATCATTGTTAATGAGATGCATGAAAAGAGAGCCAAGTGAGTCAAGTTCTACCTCAACTTCTGGATCATCAGTGTCATCATCAAGCTCCATGTTGATCCGGTCAGCCGTTTTCCATTTTGACGTCCGTTTTACGGCTTGGGTTTTGGGGCAGGATGGCTTGACCACTTTATCCCCAGTCGGCTTTGCCACTTTCTCTACGGTTTTCCGTTTCCAGAAGGGGTCATCACCCTACATACACAGAAGAAGGATTACAGGTTGCATAAGCTAAAAATATTAGAGATGAAAAGGAAGTATAATGCTTACAGCAGGCAGTATGTTCTTGGCATAGAAGGGACTTAGACAGGTTTGACTACAGACCAGTTCCGATTCATTCAGAATCTTTTTTACACCTTTAGTGACTTCTTCCTCAGATAATTGAAGGTTTCAATGGCGTTGAGGGTCGTCAACCTCACCGGTATACTCACACATTAAACCGGAACGCCGGCTTAGTGGCATGATACTCCAGGATATCCAACAGCGCACAAACTCCACGCCTGTTAAACTGTTCGCCATAAAGGCCCGGAGTTAGGCGAGTTGAGGGGCATATTTCGCCCTTTCTGAAGAGCTCAGGCGTTGTGGCATTGGATGGGTGTTGGATAGTCTGTGATCACGAAAGCTGGGGAGGGGATTTTCATCTTCAGGGGATGTATCTCTGCAATAAAACAAAGTTTGATCCCATTCCTTTGGATGGTTGTGCAATTTGGCATGAGGAAATTCAACCTATTTCCGCTTTTGAATTGAGACACCCCCAAGTTCAGTGTTAGGGCCATTTACAAATTCTGTGCGCCGATTTAATTGAAAGAAGTCCCGGAACAGCTCGGCGGTTGGTTCTTCTTGTAAATATACTTCACAGAAGACTTGGAAGTTGCATAAATTGGAGACCGAGTTGGGACCAATATCTTGAGGATGAAGTTGGAAGCTGGCAAGCACATCTCGGTAAAACTTTGACCCTGGTGGTTTGAAGCGACGACCTATGTGGTCAACAAAGACAACCACCTTACCCTGCCTTGGGGTTGGAGGATTTTCTATTCCTGGAACTCGCCATTTGATTTCAGTTTTCTTAGCCAAAGTGCCAATGCTGACCATATCATTCAATTGTTCCTCTGTGACCCGGGAACGAGCCAAGTTGCAAGCGGTGAATTGCTTGGCCATCGTGGAACAAATGAGCTAGAAACAAAAGGCCGGTTTATAAATCACACAGGATAACATACAAGATGCAAGGGAGTAAAATATGCCTTGATAGGGGACATGGCATAAACCGGAGATCAATGTAATAATGCATAAAAGGTAGTACCACGACAGGGGTACTCAGACACTATTAAACCGGAATATAATTATGGAGGTAAAAGGCTCTTCCGGTTTATCAGAGGGCTAATGGTATATATTGCTTATACAAAATTAAATCGCCTATGATGGTGTGAGGAGAAACAGATTTCACAGAGGTATGTGAAATTGTCGGATCTAAGATAAGACAGAAAAGTAAAAATAATTGGATCTAGAAAGGGTGAATAACCGAAGCAACTTATGAAGGACTAGATCAGTTCTTTGCGCATAAGGGTTTGTGGTGATAGCAGAAGATTAGCTACGGCAAGGAGTACGTTAGGTACGAAGTGTTCACCTAAAGGCCAAGGAAGAACAACACTAAAAGCTCTGATGAACCTCAAGAACAGAGAAGAGCAAGGACCCTAATGGATCTAGGAAAGAAGGGGGAAAGGACTTACTGCGACCGCGGAAGCAACGGAAGGGCGATGTGGAACTTTGGTGCGAACAGGTTGATGCAGCGGCCGACGGCGAAGCAGAGGCGAGGTTCGAAGATGACGGCGACGCTCGAGTGCGGGGTCGTCGAGAGGAAGAAGAAGAGATGAATGGGTAACAGAAAGAAAAGAAAGGGGTCCTCTGCACCTATTTATAAGGCAAAGTGATAAAGCGGCAAGTGCGAGAATCGAGGAGCCCAAAATGGATAAATTAATAAAAGTGTCGCCTTGGTGAATGAATACACATTAAATGAAGGTAATCATCGACATCAACGGATAAATGAAGTTAGGGTGGTTTATCATGATTTGGGAGTATGACGTCACGGCGGTTTACAAGATCAAGGTGAAGATATGAGGGAAGAATTTTTCTAAGTGTAGAAGATTGACATGAACAAGTTCAAACCAATCTGGGGCCTAATGTTGGGGATATTACTACTGGAGGTAAACCGGCCTTATGTAGCCAGGTTAACTCCTTGAAGATTAGAAGCCCATGAAGATGCAAGGGTGATGGCGCTTCACGAAGGCCCAAGGCCCAAAGGCGGGTTAAAGTCTGTAAATGTAAACCGACCTAGTCATGTAACTTGTATTATAAGATAGGAAGGATTGAGACCGAACCGGATACGTTTATGATCCGGCTTCGGGACTCTGTAGCCCGGCGGGCGTCAGCCTATGTATATAAAGGGACAACCCAGCCGCGGTTTAGGGACAAAACAACTCGAGAGCCAGACAAAGCGGATTCGCTCCCTGGTCTCCGAAACCCTAGCAATACCAATCACAACTAGAAGTAGGCTTTTACCTTCCTTGAAGGGGCCGAACTAGTATAAAATCCCCGTGTCCCCTTGTTCGGTTTAACCCCTTTGAGCTAACCCGTAGCGATGGCTCCATGACTAAGTCCTTTCACAAGGACATCTGTCGTGACAAACCCATGACACAATGCTTCTGAATACCTGATGAATGATTATTGTCAAATAGTCAAGCCAGCGAAAAGACCATGAATGATTATTTTGAAATTGAGACAACAAAAAACCAATAAGACAAATAACAGGTGGTAAACAAAATTAACCTTGTAACTAAAAGTTGGGGTTTTTCTGATTCGAATACGATCAGTAAACCGAACCAAAGGGGTTAAGCTAAGATTTGAATACGATCATATAGCCCCCAGTGGATTTGGCGTTGCGCCGATCAAGAGGGTACCGACAACTATGTTCTCTTTGGTTTGAATACAACCTATGTTTGAATAGGAAGCCCCCAAATGACTTTGAGAGGTTTTTAACGACCCTGATTCAAATACGACCAAAGTCGGACCCAGAAGGGGTTAAGCTGTGATTCGAATACGATTAAGAAGCCCCCTAGCGAGTTTGGCTTTGAGCCGATCAAGAGGGTTACGACAGCTATGTTCTCTTTGGTTCGAATACGACCTATGTTTGAATAGGAAGCCCCCATGTGACCTTGATAGTTTGAAGCTAGATTCGACATAAGCCGGACCAAAAAAGGATAGATTTGATTCAAATATGATCAGCTCCTCAATAGTCGTTGAAAATAGTAAAAAATAGTAAAGATGTGTAATTTTTGAAAAGAAAAGAGACCGATGGTCCTGCTTTATTACTTATCATAGTATATACAACATCAAAGTATGTACATGATGAGAGCCAGTGGCTCAGGTGTAGTATGGCCGAAGTTGAGCAATGTTCCACGACCGGCGGGTCTCCTCTTCCGACTTACGTGAGTCTTTGTGCTCTCGAACGTCAATGAGGTAATATGACCCATTGTTTAAGTTCTTGCTGACCACAAAGGGCCCTTCCCAAGGTGGGGATAACTTGTGTGCATCTGATAGATCCTGGATGAGCCGGAGTACCAGGTCACCTTCTTGAAAAGTCCTGGACTTAACCCAGCGGCTGTGATAATGGCGCAGGTCCTGTTGATAAATTGCTGATCGAGTCGCGGCTAAGTCTCTTTCCTCATCTAACAAGTCAAGTGCATCATGTCTGGCTCATTCATTGTTAGCTTCAACATAAGCCGCCACACGGGGCGAGTCATGAAGGATGTCACTAGGCAACACTGCTTCCGCTCCATAAACCATGAAGAAAGGTGTATAACCTGTAGACCTGTTAGGGGTGGTGTTGATACTCAACAGCACCGAGGGTAACTCCTCTACCCAACAACCCGGCGTTCGCTGCAAGGGAACCATAAGCCGGGGCTTGAGACCTTTTAAGATTTCCTGATTTGCTCTCTCAGCCTGACCATTGGATTGAGGATGAGCTACAGAAGAAACATCAAGCCGGATATGCTCGCGCTGACAGAACTCCTCCATATCCCCTTTGAGATAGATTAGTGCCATTGTGAGTGATAATGTTGTGTGGAAAACCAAAACGGGAGATTACCTTTTTCATGAACTGAACCGCTGTTGCCGCATCACACTTACCCACTGGTTATGCCTCAACCCACTTTGTGAATTTGTCAACTGCCACTAAAAGATGTGTCTTTTTATCCTTAGACCTTTTGAAAGGTCCAACCATGTCAAGCGCCCAGACCGCGAACGGCCAAGTGATTGGAATCATCCACAGCTCTTGAGCTGGTACATGTGCTCGTCATGCGAATTTTTGACATCCATCACATCTACTGACCAGATCTTCTGCATCAGCGTGAGCCGTCAACCAGTAAAAACCATGACGAAAAGCTTTGGCCACCAGAGATTTTGACCCGGCGTGATGACCACAATCGCCTTCATGGATCTCATGAAGTATTTCTTGGCCTTCTTCAGGGGAAACACACCGCTGAAACGCTCCAGAGATGCTGCGATGGTATAGTTCTTCATCATAAATCGTCATTGACTTAGACCGTCGGGTTATCTGTCGGGCCAGGGTCTCATCCGCTGGCAGCTCGCCCCGGGTCATGTAAGCTAAGAACGGCACTGTCCAATCTGGGATGACGTGAAGAGCCGCCACCAACTGCGCCTCCGGGTCAGGAACGGCTAGATCTTCTTCTGTAGGTAACTTAACAGACGGGTTATGCAAAATATGCAAAAAGGTGTTAGGTGGCACCGGCTTACGCTGAGATCCCAATCGGATTAAAGCATTAGCCGCTTCGTTCTTCCTATGGTCAATGTGCTCCACTTGATAACCTTTAAAATGCCCTGCAACAGCATCAACTTCACGGTGATAAGCCACCATGAGAGGATCTTTGGAATCCCACTTGCCTGCACCTGTTGAGCTACCAAATCCGAGTCGCTGAGACACCGGACCCGGCTCAGGCTCATCTCTTTAGCCATTCAAAGACCAGGGAGCAACGCTTCATACTCCGCTGCGTTGTTAGTGCAAGGAAACATCAGCCGCAACACATAACAAAATTTGTCACCCCGAGGGGAGGTTAAAACAACTCCAGCCCCCGAGCCTTCCAACTGTCTGGACCCATCAAAGTGAATAGTCCAATATGTGTTGTCTGGTTTCTCCTCTGGCATCTGCATCTCTGACCAGTCATTAATAAAATCAACCAGTGCTTGAGACTTAATCGCAGTACGTGGTACATACTTCAACCCATGAGACCCAAGCTCAATGGCCCACTTGGTGACTCGTCCAGTGGCTTCTCTATTTTGAATGATGTCTCCCAAAGGAGCAGAGCTAACCACAATGATTGGGTGACCCTGAAAGTAATGTTTGAGCTTTCGGCTCGCCATGAACACCCCATACATGAGCTTCTGCCAATGTGGATATCTTTGTTTAGATTCAATCAACACCTCACTGACATAGTAAACCGGCCGTTGAACCGGATGTTCCTTGCTAACCTCCTTGCGCTCCACCACAATTTCCACACCAACAGCTCGTGAGTTGGCGGCTACATATAACAATAGCGGCTCTTTCTCAACTGGAGCAGCAAGGCCCTGCGGCTCAGCAAGCTGTTTTTTCAAATCCTCAAAAGCAGAGTTCGAAGCATCGCTCCAAACAAAATCATCCATTTTCTTCATCATCTGATACAAAGGCATCACCTTCTCCCCTAACCGGCTTATGAAACGGCTCAAAGCAGCAACACGACCCGCCAGCCATTGAACGTCATTGATGCATGTTGGTTTGGCCAGGGATGTGATTGCCTTAATCTTCTCCGGGTTAGCTTCAATACCTTGGTTGGACACCAAAAAATGCAAGAGTTTGCCAGCTGGGACTCCAAAAACACACTTGGCCGGGTTAAGCATCATTTTGTAGACCCGGAGGTTATCAAAGGTCTCTTTCAGATCTATGATCAAGGTTTCTCTTTCCTGGACTTTACCACTATATCATCCACATAAGCATGAACATTACGCCCAATCTGATTGTGAAGGCAATTCTGTATACACCGTTGATAAGTTGCCTGGGCACTCTTGAGCCCGAAGGGCATAAACACATAGTAGAAGGCTCCAAACGGAGTGATGACAGCTGTCTTCTCCTGGTCCTTGACTGCCATCTTGATCTGATGATAACCTGAATAAGCATCCAGAAAACTCAAACATGCGCAACCCGCCATAGCATCGATGATCTGATCAATACGGGGGAGAGCAAAAGGGTCATCCGAACAAGCCTTATTTAAATCGATGTAATCCACACACATATGCCAGGTGCCATTCTTTTCTAGTACAAGCACCGGGTTGGCCAACCACTCCGGGTGAAAGACTTCCACAATGAACCCGGCCGCCAAGAGCCGGGCCACCTCTTCTCCAATGTCCTTGCGCCTTTCCTCGTTGAACTGTCGGAGAAATTGCCTGACCGGCTTAAACTTTGGATCAATATTGAGAGTGTGTTGAGCGAGTTCTCTCGGGACACCCGGCATGTCAGAAGGTTTCCATGCAAAGATGTCCCGGTTCTCACGGATGAACTCGATGAGCACGCTTTCCTATTTTGGATCCAAGTTGGCACTGATGATGAACTGCTTGGATGAGTCGCCGGGCACAAAATCAACCATCTTGGTGCCATCAGCTGACTTGAATTTCAACATCGGTTCATGCTCCATTGTTGGCTTCTTTAAAGACGTCATGTCTGCCAGGTCAACATTATCTTTATAAAACTTTAGCTCCTCTGTTGCACAAATAGACCCAGCATATGCAGCATCTCCTTCTTCACACTCCAGGGCTATTTTCCGGCTTCCATGTAGTGTAATGGTGCCCTTATAACCCGACATCTTGAGCTGCAGATACACATAACACGGCTGAGCCATGAACTTGGCGTAAGCCTGCCGTCCAAACAAAGCATGATATGGGCTCTTAATCTTAACCACCTCAAAGGTTAATTTCTCCTCTCTAGAATCATATTCATCCCCAAATGCTACTTCCAGTTCAATCTTGCCAACTGGGTATGCCAATTTGCCAGGTACCACACCGTGAAAAACAGTGTTGGATTGCTTAAGACTCTTATCAGTCAACCCCATCCGACGAAACGTCTCATAGTAGAGGATGTTGATGATACTGCCTCCATCCATGAGCACTTTAGTGAATTTATATCCACCAACCTGAGGCACTACAACCAAGGCCAAGTGACCCGGATTGTCAACCCGGGGAGGATGATCCTCTCTGCTCCACACAATAGGCTGTTCTGACCACCGTAGGTAACGCGGAATCGCCGGCTCAACAGCATTAACAGGCCTCTTGTGAAGCTTTTGGTCCCTCTTGCACAAGCTAGTGGTAAATACATGATATTTCCCACTATTCAACTGTTTTGGGTTGCTCTGATATCTGGATTGCTACTGATTACCTTGGCCGGGTTGTGGATTATAACCCCCTTGGTTACCCGCATGTCCCTGACCGTGAAAGCCGCCTCCACCTGAGCCGACGCCCGGGCCATGAAAGCCGCCTCCACCAGAACCACCGCCAGGGCCGTGACTTCCATCAAATGCATTTGAATTTTTAAATGCTTTCATGATTGTACAGTCCTTCCACAGATGGGTGGATGGCTTCTCTTAGGTGACGTGTCTTGGACAAGGTTCATTCAATAGTTGCTCAAGGGTGGGACCTGACCAGCCCGACCGAGGGGGTTGCCTACCCTTGCATCGTTGATTGTTGCCCTGCGCATTGGTGTTAGCCACAAATTCATCAGCCTTACGTTTATTACCTCCTTGATTTGCTGGGTTATGCTAGTGACCCTTGCCGTTGACGTTCTTCTTTCCCTTCACTGTCTTTTCTTCATCAGACATAGGGTCCTTGGTACTATCAGAATCAGCATACTTGACGAGAGCCACCATCAACTAGCCCATGTCATTGCAGTCACGTTTAAGCCGCCCCAGCTTCTGCTTCAGACGCTCAAAACGGCAATTTTTCTCCAACATTAATACTGCCGAGTCGTCATCCATCTTATCAGATGAATGAATTATCTCCTTGACCCGGCGCACCCAATGGGTTGTGGACTCACCTTCCTCTTGTTTACAATTAGTCAGGTCCATGATTGACATAGGTTGTTTGCATGTGTCCTTGAAGTTCTGAATGAACCGGGCCTTTAACTCCGCCCATGAGCCGATGGAATTAGGGGGCAACCCTTTTAGCCAAGTACGAACCATTCGATCCAACATCATGGTGAAATACTTAGCCATTGCCGCGTCGCTGACTTCCAATAGTTCCATGGCCATCTCATAGCTCTCAATCCAGCCCCCAGGCTGCAAATTGGCCGTGTAATTAGGCACCTTACGAGGCCCCTTGAAGTCCTTTGGCAAACGCTCATTACGTATGGCAGGCACCAGGCAAGGGACACCTCCAGTTCTCGTGGTTACTCTTGCCTCAACCGAGGTTGCTGGTTAAGCTGGAAAAGTCTGATGAGCCGCCTGCTCCGTCGCCAGTTGAACCGCTCGCTCAGCCTCTTGTCAGATCCTCTCCTGATCCAAGTTAAGGGCTCCAGCCTATACCGGCTCATGCCTGTGCGGCCGGTTACGGCGTTGATCATTGCTTGACATGTCAGCTGAATCCATATGCCTACTATAGCTTGAGCTCCGGCTCGGGTGAGGGGTTGAATGGATCCTGTCTCGACTATAAGAGTACGCATCCTGCTGCGCCAGAGCTGTTTGAAGAAGTTATCTCACCCTTCGTGTTTCGATCGCTGCCGGAGAGTCGCCTTCCATCTGGAGAGCCGCCAAACAAGCCGACGCAGCAATGAGGTTTTCCAAGGGATTGGAGAACTGACCCGGTGGTGTTGGCACATAATGAGGCGGAGTGATATGTACGCGAGGTGGTTCCATGGCGAGCGGCTGAACCGGTGCCCCGGGTGTCGTGATCCGATTTGCCTCCAGCGGGTTACTTGTCCCGGCCCCGGGTGTATGGAAAAGGTTCCTAAGATCGAGCGTCAGAGGTAGACGTGACTGAGTCTTTTGATGCCTTCTTCTCAAGACCTCGTTTGACGCGTTCAGATCCACCGAGAGCCGGAAGGTCTGTGCTTGAAGCTGTTAAGCACGAGCGTCCAAAGTCGCCCGCTCCACTGCCATCCTGATCTCTTCTGTTGCTAAATTTTACTTAGCTTGTACCATATCTTCACGTACGCGTGCCACCTCTGTGTCATGTTGAGCTTTATCCACCGGGTCTACCACGGCAGTCAACAGGGTCGTGAGTTTATCCATGAGGTCCATCAGAATCTGAGCCGGGGGCACGCGAGGTCTCCTGACCCGGCTGCGGTCGACCCGGTGGTTGTTGCCACTGTTGTTGTGGAGTTCTTCCCGAGCTATGTTCCTGCCATGAAGACTCCGACCCAATTCGGTGGCTCAAGGGGATCCGGAATACTGCTGCCATCGGAACAGCCCCCGAGCATGCCATCCTGCAGCTGATACAAAGAATCCGTCTCACTCGTTGATGATGTGGCGTCAGAACAGACGGCCGTCTCAACCGCCATCCACCGATTCTTCAGAGTATTCACCACCATGGATGCAACCTACGAAGGCATGCTTCAGGACAGATTGAACACGGGTGGACCTCGCGCGCTGAGCCGTTTTGACGAGGTTAGTGTGGACGTCCGGCTCAGGGCCCGACTCGCCGATCTGGCCGATGAAGACGTGAATTCCGCTAAAGGGGGCCCGGTACCCATACTCAATCGAGCCAACCTCGGGGCCCCAGCCTTTGTCGTCGATGTAGAGCTTGCCGCGACGACTCTTGGTCATCCGGCCCACAGCGTATCCCTTGAGCCCTTCGAAGTTGCCCTTCAAGAAGTCAAATCCACCATGCGCTGGCCCCATGGTGGGCGCCAACTGTTGTGGAACTATCACTGCAGATGTCCTAGCAGAAGGACTTAGTCATAGGGCCATTGCAACTAGGAAGCTTAAAGGGGTTAATCGGAACAAAGGACACAAGAGGTTTTATACTAGTTCGGCACCTTACGATGAAGGTAAAAGCCTACGTCTAGTTGAGTTGATATTGCTAGGTTTTCGATCACCAAGAGGCTAGTTAGGCGGCTTGGTTATCGATCTCTTGTTTCTTGCCCTAAGCCACCACTGGGTCGTCCCCTTATATAGACGGGTTGACGCCTGGCGGCCTACAGAGTCCCGGTCGGCTCATAAATCGTTTCCGGCTCGGTGACTTCTTTTACCTGCCTTTCCTTACATGTCTTTCCTTATATACGACGGTTTGCAATATTGGGCCTTAAGCCGCATCTAGGCCTTTAGGCTTTCTATAAGTTTTAATAAACTATCACCTTGAATGTTTACTGGGCTTCCTTTGTGACCCGCCATTGGGGCTGACCCGGCCCCTCCTGGGCGGGTCATAACCGATAGGTATATCCCCAACAGTTACCAAATCACGTAACTCATAATACAAATCTTCATCGAACGTTAAGCATGCGAACCCTACGGGTTCGAGAACTATGCATACCTGACCGAGACAACTCTCTGGTCAATAACCAATAGCGGAACCTGGATGCTCATATTGGTTCCTACATATTCTACGAATATCTTTATCGGTCAAACCGTAATGACAACATACGCAATTCCCTTTGTCATCAGTATGTTACTTGCCCGAGATTCGATCATCAGTATCGTCATACCTAGTTCAATCTCGTTACCAGCATGTCTCTTTACTCGTTACATAATGCATCATCCTGCAACTAACTCATTAGTCACATTGCTTGCAAGGCTTATCATGATGTGCATTATCGAGAGGGCCTAGAGATACCTCTTCGATACTCAGAGTGACAAATCCTAATCTTGATCTATGCCAACCCAACAGACACCTTTGGAGATACCGATAGAGCATCTTTATACTCACCCAGTTACGTTGAGACATTTTATAGCACACAAGGTATTCCTCCGGTATCCGGTAGTTGCATACTCTCATAGTCAAAGGAATATGTATAAGTCACGAAGAAAGCAATAGAAATAAAACTTAATGATCATTATGCTAAGTTATTGGATGGGTCTTGTCCATCACATCATTCTCTAATGATGTGATCCCGTTCATCAAATGACAACTCATGTCTATGGTTAGGAAACTTAACCATCTTTGATTAACGAGCTAGTCTAGTAGAGGCTTACTAGGGACACTGTCTTTTGTCTATGTATCCGCACATGTATCAAGTTTCCTGTTAATACAATTCTAGCATGAATGATAAACATTTATCATGATATAAGAAATATAAATAACAACTTTATTATTGCCTCTATGGCATATTTCCTTCAACCTTAAGTTTGATTGTGTTAAATTTTTTATGGACACTGATGCTTTTCGTGATTTTAGCACTAAGTATGGACTTGACTCTGAGATAGTAGCTTCTTTCTGTGAATCTTTTGCTACTCATGTTGATCTCCCTAAGGAGAAGTGGTTTAAATATCATCCTCCCATTGAATTTAAAGTAGTAGAACCTATTAAAGTTAAAGAAACGATTACTTATAATTTTGATCCTACTGTTCCTTCCGTTTATATTGAGAAACCACCTTTTCCTGTTAGAATAAAGGATCATGCTAAAGCTTCAACTGTGGTCTGTAAGAGATATACTAGAACACCTACACCCTCTGAACAAATTAAAGTTGAACCTAGTATTGGTATGGTTAAAGATCTCTTGGTTGGTAATATTGATGGGCATGTTATTTATTTCCGTGATGAAGCTGCTAGAATTGCTAAACCAGATATGAAAGACAAACATAGACCTCTTGTTGGCATGATTGTTGTTTCTGTTAAAGTTGGAGATCATTGTTATCATGGCTTATGCGATGTGGGAGCTAGTGTGAGTGAAATTCCTTATACCTTATATAAAGAAATTACGATTGATATTGCACCTGCTGAGATAGAAGATATTGATGTTACTATTAAGCTTGCTAATAGAGATACTATATCACCAATTGGGATTGTTAGAGATGTTGAAGTCTTGTGTGGGAAGATAAAATACCCTACTGATTTTCTTGTTCTGGCTTCCCGACAAGATAATTTTTGTCCCATTATATTTGGTAGACCCTTCTTGAATACTGTTAATGCTAAGATAGACTGCAAGGAGGATATTGTTACTGGAGGTTTAGGGGATATGTCTCATGATTTTAACTTCTCTAAATTTTGTAGACAACCCCATGATAAAGAATTGCCTAGTAAGGATGAAATTATTGGCCTTGGTTCTATTGCCGTGCCTCCTACTGATCCTTTACAACAATATTTGCTAGACCATGAAAATGATATGTTTATGAATGAAAGAAGGGAATGATGACCCACAAGTAGAGGTGATAAACTGTAGGTCTTTTCAATAAGTAAGAGTGTCGAACCCAATGAGGAGCAGAAGGAACTGACAAGTGGTTTTCAGCAAGGTAATGTCTGCAAGTGCTGAAATTGTAAGTAGCAGAGTATTTTGATAGCGAGATAATTTGTAACAAGAAAGTAACAATAATAGTAACAAAAGTGCAGCAAGGTAGCCCAATCCTTTTGAGGGAAAGGACAGGCTAAAACGGTCTCTTATGATATGCAAAGTGTTCTTGAGGGTACACAGGAATTTCATCTAGTTACTTTCATCATGTTGGTTTAATTCGTGTTCGGTACTTTGATAATTTGATATGTGGGTGGACCGGTGCTTAGGTGCTATTCTTACTTGAACAAACTTCCTACTTATGATTAAGGGATAATTAATTTGGTGCCCTTAATTGTGTCCCACTCGGCAGGTTTACCCCTAGTTTCCGAAAACACTTGTTCCTGCCAAAACCACTTTGTTCCTCTTATGCTTTTGCCCTTTGACCGTTTGACCATCACTTTGAAAACTTCATAAAAAATTCATACTGACTCAGAAAAATTCAAATAAGATATCAAAATGTTCATAAAAGCATCACCTATATGTGCATGTCATTTGAATTCATGAAAAAGTGTTGGCCAGTCCCCATCTCAGTTTTAGCTCATATCATCTTAGCATGAATAGTAAAATCTAAAAAATTCTAAAAAAATTGGTGGCAAACTTTGACCAATGTTGAGTGTTTGCCAAGTTTCATAAGGGAACGACATTCATGGAAGTCATGGTAAAAAAATGAAATTTTGGAGCATTGATTTTTGTTGCCACAACTTCCACAAATGTCATTCCCTTGTAAAACTTGGCAAGCACTCAAAACATTGGTCAAAGTTTGCCACCAATTTTTTTTAGAATTTTTAGAGTTTTTTTTAGATTTTACTATTCATGCTAAGATGATATGAGCTAAAACTGAAATGGGGACTGGCCAACACTTTTTTCATCAGTGCAAATGACATGCACATATAGGTGATGCTTTTTTGAACATTTTGATATCTTATTTGAATTTTTTTTGAGTTAGTATGAATTTTTTATGAAGTTTTCAAAGTGATGGTCAAACGGTCAAAGGCCAAAAGCATAAGAGGAGCGAAGTGATTTGGGCAGGAACAAGTGTTTTCCGAAACTAGGGGTAAACCTGCCGAGTGTGACCCAACTAGGGGAACAAAATCAATTATCCCGATTAATCCCCCCCCCCCCCGCAAGCATCCGCAACTACGAGAAAAGTATTAAGAATAAATTCTAACCCTAGCATTAAACTTTTGGATCCAATCGGTCACTTACGGAATAGCGCATAAACTAGGGTTTAAGCTGCTGCCACTCTCGCAAACCATCATTTAATTGCTACTCCACAATGCATTCCCTTAGGCCCACATATGGTGAAGTGTCATGTAGTCGACGTTCACATGACACCACAAAGGGAATCACAACATACATACTATGAAAATATTGAACACATATCAAATTCACATGGTTACTTGCAACATGATTTCTCCTGAAAGTCCTCTCCTTATTTTTTTTCTAGGTTAAAATGACCTATATACCAGAAGATGGGCACTGGAGGTGGGCCTGGGTGAGCACAACCCACCAAGGCACGCCTGGACTCCATGGCGCGCCCAGGTGGGTTGTGCCCACCTGGGAGGGCTCTGGTAGTTATTTGCTCCAATATTCCTCAAATATTCCATAAAAATTCTCCGTGAAGTTTCAGCTTGTTTGGAGTTGTGCAAAATAGGTAGCTTGACGTAGCTTTTCCAGGTCCAGATTTCCAACTGCCAGAATTCTCCCTCTTTGTGTATACCTTGCATATTATGAGAGAAAAGGCATTAGAATTACTCCAAAAAGCATCATTATGGATAAAAACATCATAAATAACAGTAAGAAAACATGATGCAAAATGGACGTATCAAGTCCCCCAAGCTTAGACCTCGCTTGTCCTCAAGCGAAAACCCAAATCGAAAAACATGTCCACGTGATTTGAGAGAGAGGTGTCGATAAAAACAAAATACGGACATAGAAGCATCATGTTGATTATTATAACAGTAGCAAAACTAAACATACTAATTTTATCATAGAACTTTTATCATATACTTCTCATGAATAAGTAAAAATTCATCACACAATTGAAGTATAAAGCAAAAACTCTATTAAAAACCAACAAACTATGTTCTCAGTCAACTTTGCAACTACAATTCATCATCTTTTCAGGAAGGGTCACGTATCAGAGCCTTTAGGCAAGTCCACATACTCAACCATCATATAGTCTTCTATGATTGCTAACACTCACCGCGTACACATGAGCAAAAGGTTTCAACCGGACACAAAGAAAGATAGGGGCTTATAGTTTCGCCTCCCAACGTATTCACCTCAAGGGTGATGTCAACAATAATAACTCATGTTATCTATATTCAACTGGACATATGTGCCTAGATCTTTCCCCACCACATGGTGCTTGCCAAAGGAGAAAAATAAAAAGGAATAAAAGGAAAACTTTGACTCTTTGAATAAAAGTAAATACATAAAAGTAAAAGATAGGCCCTTCGTAGAGCGAAGCAGAGGTTGCCATGCGCTTATTTGTTTGTATTCTCAACCCCTTAGTGCAAAAGAACGTCATGTTGCATTGCCCCCTTATGGTAGCGACCTTTATTATGCAGTCGGTCACTATTATTCTTCACCATTACAAGTTCGTGCAACGCCCAATTTTCTCTTACACTACATGATCTCACATTTTTAGAAGCAATTTTTATTGCCTTTTTGCACACATGACAACTTACTTGAGGGATCTTTCTCAATCCCTAGATAGGTACGGTGCACACTTGAAAATAAGATTTGGGTTTAAGGGTTTTTGGATGCACAAGTAGTATCTCTACTTAGTGCGGAATTTTTGGCTAGCAAAGATAGGGGCAAGCACCACATGTTAAAGGATCTATGACAATATAACATATATGTGAATATAAACAAACATAAACCATTAAGTTGTCTTCCTTGTCCAACGTCAACAATTTTGGCATATAATATTTTGATGAGGGCTCACAATCACAAAAGATTTCTAGGATAGTATATTTATGTGTGAATCTTCTCTTCCCTTATTAATTCTTTCATGAGTTACATCATTGAGTAATGCTATGTTTGTCAATCTCTAATAAAATTTTCTACTTATACTTTTCCTTATGTGGTGTCATCACCAACCATAGGATTAGTATATGCTCTTTTTCGTCATTTATTTCCTTTCTTTTATTTATTTCCTTTCTCTTTTTCTTTCTTATTTCTTTTTCTTTTATTTGCAACACGAAAGTAAAGAAAAAAAAATTAAACTAAACTTTATTATATAACTTGCACACGATTACAAGGATAGATCACTAAGAAAACTCTCAAAGAAGAAAGGACCGGACTAAACTTTTATTCATCTAAAGCAAAAGATCGAACTAAAATAAGTAAAGGCAAAAAGATAGTGGGATGATACGATAACTGTAACGACCCGACCCAAATGGATCAACACGCTGTGCTTAAGTGTCATCCCTAGATCGGTATGCTGACACACACAGTACTCGAGGATTTATAACAGAGGTAAATCACATGTATAAAGTAACGTAAATACTATTACCTCAATCCAAATTGCGGAAGTAACAACAAGGTGGTGGATTACCACCAACACCAACGACAAAGTTGAGTGTAGACATCGTAAACCTAATGTATCACTTAAACATCGTAAGAATCCTGCAACATGAGACATTGCAGCCATGTAGGTCAGTACATTGAATGTATTGGCAATTTCACACTATAGAGCAATGCTGAATAATGGCTATCACTACATGCATATATGGCTGGTGGAGGCTCTAAGTTTAATTTTGCATAAAGCGAATTTTTCCTACAGCAAAGGAATATATTTTATTTAACTACAAAGTTTGTTGAAAATAATATTGAGAAGGTTCCTCCAACTCAATCCCAAAATAATAATTATCAACCCAACAAATTAAATAAGTAGAGTGATGAGATCAAATCAATAATTCAAGTACCAGATACTCAAGATGTCCATAACCGGGGACACGGCTAACCATGATTAGTTTATACACTCTGCAGAGGTTTGCACACTTTTCCCCACAAGACTCGATCTCCTCCATTGAATTTCTCGCACTACATGATGTTTGAGAAACGGATGACTGAGACACACTTTTTCAGAAGCATTAACTCTTACGATGGGTAGAAGCGTACAGCCTACATCCGCTACATCTGCTAGTCTACCATTGTAAGAGGTCACACCACATACTCAACAATGCCAGAGCCCATAATGGCTTGTGGCTGCACACAAAAGTTTCTACATTGAATAATCGTATGATCCCTTTGAGCCTGGGTGGCGAACCATAGGATGATCACACGGGTACCCCGGGATCTCCTTGGACAACACTGGATTCCCCAGGTGTCCGGGCAATCCACTGGTATCCCCAGGGTGTCCCAACCAATCCACCCAGATGTGTATTAAAGTAGCCACCTTAAGTTTCCCTTAGTTAACAATAACTCTCACATATTTCATGAATTCTCTCTAAACCAAACCACTTCTAAGAACATAGCATAGCAGTGTAAGCATAACGTAGTAAGTCCCAAGGTTTGAATAAAAGGGCAATAGGTACTACCTCATCAACTACTTCCCAATGCCCACATGTTATCAAACCTACTCAAGTAGTGTGAGGGTTGAAACTAATGCATAAAAACTGGGTACAAAAGGGGTTTGATCAAAGTGTTACTTGCCTTGTACTGTTGATGAAGATGATTCACACTCATAACTCCTGATAGTTCTACACGTCACACTCTGTTCAATCTATCGTGAGCAAGCAATTGCATACATAAACACTCATACAAAAGAATCGAAGAAAAGTTCTCAGAAAATTTGAAAACTGGCAAATAACTCCTGCAACAGAAAACAATTTCTAATAGTACCAAAATTAGGTGGATTTGGTATTATCAGAAAGTTTAGACCAAGAGCTTCGATTTGCAAAAAGAATTAACTAAACCGGAGTTATATAACTCGAGTTATGAACAAAAGAAATTTGAATTCAAATCTGTTTGAAACCAAATTTTAAACTTTCAAAATCATGTTTAAGTTGGTTATCTGGACAGAGGGGTTCATAAAGAAGAAGTGGGCATTGGTTTCGTTGGATTTGGACAAAAGAGTAAAAAGTTGTGACCGTTTAAAAATTAGGGGCTAATCTGCAAAATAAAACTACGGATAGGTCCCTATATAAAACTAACAGAAAAAGAAAGAGACTAAATAGCGAACGTTCGTTAGCGATAGCTAACGAAAGAAAACTGTTTGCTAAAGAAGCCAAACTAGTGAATGTTCACTAAGAAGTCTATACTAAATAATAAACTGGGTTTTTTTTTGGAAAAACCGAAGTAAACCTGAACCCTAAAAAAATAAACCGGGACGGGCGGTTTGGAAACGGTCCAGGCGGCGATTTCGGACGAGACGGCGATGGGGCGGACGGCGGCGAGTTCGGCGGCGGCGGCGGCTCCGGCTAGCGGCTACGGGCAGCAGGTGGAGCGGCAGCTATGCGGGCGACAGATCCAGGCGCGGCGGCGGCGGTGTGCGGCGCTGGGCAGCGGCGGCGGCTAAGGATGAGGCGACGGAGGGCGGCGGCGGCTTCTTGCGAGGAGGGGAAGGGCGGCATCCTCGGCTTTTAAAGGCGGAGGAGGGGGCGGTGGCGTGGGGGAGGGGCAAGGGAGGCGGCGGCGGTGTCCGTGGCGACCACGGCGGCGTTGGCGTGCGGCAGCCGGTCTCCGACCGGAGGTCCGGACGGTTGGCAGGGACGGCCCAGTCGGCGGAGAGAGTTTTTTTAAAGACAGACAAAGGAATAAAACAAAAAAGAAAATAAAGACAGAATATAATATAGGCATATTATATATCAAAATTTTCAGAAAAAGATTGTGTACAACATGAACATTTTTCTAAAGTCAAATAAAATCCACACAAATTTAAATAAAGCAAAGAGTGCTACTATCGCAATAAAGTCCAATAAAAATCATTTTAAAAATACCAAACTGATTTAAAATTTATTTCTCTCCAATTTTCTAATGTAGGGAATCATTTTACCCTATTTTTCATATATTTTATTTTTGGAGAAAAATAATTTGAATAAAAGCCAAATAACTCCAAATTGAAAATAATTTTCAAAAGGAGTTTAAATTTGATCCTTTTAACTTCCAACTCATATTTCACATGTTTTGAAGAAGTCATTTTATCTTCTCTCATGAAAATCATTGAGTTGCGTAAAGTTTCTGAATTTGAAGTAGTTCCAAATGGAATTCAAATCTTTTTAAAACCCTTTTCATTTATTTAAATGGAAGAAGTCATGTCATCTTCTCTCTAGGGTTTTGTGATGAAATGAATTTGAATTCATGGAGATCATAAATGCCAGGTGAAAGTTTGGGAAAGTTCTTTTATTCCCTCTCATTTAACTTTAAAAAAGTTTCAAATTTCACTTAATTTCACACAATTAACCACACCACAATCAAACAATCAATCAAAACTATTTATTTAATATAACATTCCAAAATTTAGAATTTTGGGATGTTACAAACCTACCACCCATAAGATGAATCTCGCCCTCGAGATTCGGATAGGCTAGAAAGAAATAGGTTAGGTTCGAGGTCTTCTGAAAATCCATCGATTGACACAGGGGTCTCGGGTGCTACCACCCTTAGAAGCATTGTTACGGTTCCATCAAAACTCATATACTCCATCCTCAATGTTGACAGTGTCGATCTTCTCAGATTCTCGGGAAAAATCCTACTCTGGCTCTTCCGATAGTGGCATAACTTTTTCCCTTGATTCTTGTGTCCATTTCATCTTGGTACGGTCTTCCTATGACTGGGTCTTCTTAGCTGACGGATCTGGCGCCAATACTAAACAACTATCTATATCTCATGACGGTCAACAATTTATGGTTTCCCCTCCAGGAAATGGGTGTGGGCTTCATTCCCACCATATGACCTACGATTGGCAACAACTATCTTGTACAAGGGAAAAATTGTCCTACCATTCTAAGGTTCAAACAAGGTTTTGATCTTTGTCGCTCTACTATGGCAAGTCACTCGGATTTACCATCCCATATAGCAAGGCGAATAATAAGAGTAAGTCGGTATGGTGATCAATCCATCCCGCACCCAAATCATTACCTTGTACATGGTTTAGCGAATCTCGCATTATAACACTCGGTCATCCTCACAAGCATTGCAAAATTTCTCTTGTCCATGGATTCTGTAAGCCAAACGAACATCTATCGTTTCTTCACATCTCTCAGGTTTTGCATAAACTCCTATAAAATCGTCTTTTGATAAAGTCGTTACTTATTCCAGGGTTTTTCCTTCAGCAAGAGTGCGCTTGCTTCTTGGCAGGTCCTGGGGCCTGTGGGTTATGGCCCATCTCATCACTTGCAAACCTTGAAATCATCATCGGGGGCAACTGATCATTATTCCAACATCTAGCTTCCTAGCATTCTTAAATCCACCCAATTGTACTGTCTCCCTTCCTTCTATTCGTACCAAACTAAGACGTGATTACTCAGACTCATAATGGAGTTACAATTGCTCCATATTACCAACAGTATACGTCCTTTATATCCAATAGTACTTCATCCCTCCATATTCTTGGGGTATCCCATATATCAAGATAAAACTCGTACTTATTTTGTCCAAAGTCCATTCCATGGAATATCATAATCCTTTCCAGAGGTCAAGTGTCCTCACAGGGTACTTCCACCCTTGACATGCACAAATCCTTCCATAGGCCATATTTCTCATATCCTCGAAAATGGTCAAAATCCTTCTTCATAGAGTAACAACTCATAAAAATCCAAATCAGTACCAACGATGCTAAATTTATTGATTCTCAAATTAGTAAAATCTCTTGCATTTCTATTACATGCCTCAACAACTCAATATAAAAAGAAATGTTCCCACTACTACTACTGCTACTACTACTATATTTCTTACAAATTCAACTATTTAACACAAGTCTCCTTCTGATTGGGACAATCTATGGCAAAGTGTCCTACTTCATTACAATGGAAACATATTACTTCTGACAAGTCTCGAGGTTTCCTTGTGATTTCAAAGCCTCCTTGGGTCCTCGGCTTCCTTTTTGGGCAACCATTGAAGTAGTGCCTAGACTCCATGCACCTGAAACAGGTGATATGGCTCAGGTCCTTCCTGGAATCCCTTCTATTTCTCTTCCTGGACTTTTCCGTTCCAATCAGGGCTTCTATTTTCTATGGGTCATACTCTACTTCCTCTATCGGTAATTCTACTAGGTCCCCATTCAGACAATTTTGGGAGATGTGTCCTTCTTCTCTACATGAATAGCATCACTTGGTGCAGGCTTTAATTATGTTCCCTTTGTGTGTGTCCTTGACATCGTCCTTCATCACTGGTTCTTCTAAAATTTCCATGAGGGCTCCTTTCATTTCTTCTTTCTTCTGCTGGATGGTTCTTTATACCCATGGGGTAAATGTGACACTGAGCAGGGTACTGGTAGTCCCTTCACACAAGAAACAAGTAATCTGCCTAGTTGTGCATTCTTCATCTAGGTGACTTCTTCACAATTAGGGCATTCATCCTTGTGTTCTTTATGGTTGTGTCCTATTTCTCCACAAAGCTTGCAGGCACAAGGTTTCTTCATATCACTTCCATAAGGCTTCAATTTCTGGGTCACAAGCCAAGACATTAGTAGAGTCGACTTAAATTCTTCCCAAGTGGTTACTCTTTGCCATCCATTGATGGTTTGGTAGATCCTCCACCAAGTAGCAGCACCTCTTTCAAAGTATTGAAGAGCATGATGGGTCATATCCTTTCCGGCTATAGGGTTCTTCTTCATATGATCTTCCACGTTCTGAATCCATCGGTGTGTCTCCAATTGAGTCATTGGTCCAGAAAATATGAGTTCATCTCCATTCATCCTCTATCGGGTCCATGTGTTTTGGGGTAAGATAAGAGAGATAGAGAGGGGTACACACAATACAAACAATAGTTTTGAAAAGATAGATTTTATTTGTCGTTGTCGGGAAAACATCAAACAAATGACATCTCACAAACGTCACATCTAACGTAGGTATATAACAGGGGTTTGGTCTTCTAAAGGTCAATAAATCTTCAAAGTCACCAAACTCTTAAGGTCTTGTTCATGTCTCCGATGGCTTCTTCCGACCGTGCTTGACCTTCTCAAGTTCTTTTGCCAAATCATCTCTATTGACGTGAAGTCTATCGTGACGTCCTTTAATATTCTGGAGTGGTGTTCCAAACTTCTGGGTTTCAACATCCTTGGCATGAACCATGGTCCTAATGTCCTTCAGTTCCTGACAAATTATTGGTATCTCGAGGTTTTGCTCCTCCAGCTTGTCTACTTTCTGCTTCTGGGTCCTGAGTTCTTCATGAAATGTTTCCTTGTCAAATACGGCTTCCTAAAGGTCCATCTTAAAATTCTTGATGTAATACTCCAGATCCTGACGATACACCAGCTAAGGTTAAAACTTCATCTTTTGCTGATAAGTGCTCCATTAGCCCTTTTGTCATCCATTACTTCCGAAGAAATGCATGCTTAACTCAGCACGGTGACCATAGCATAAGCGGGCAATAACATCATGGATAGTCGTGTTTATGCCCATGTCATTGCCATGAGCTATCATTCCATAGTTGATATCTCCTTCCTTGGGGTTTTCTTGAAAAACACTTTGGGTTTTAACGGTCCATGTTCTAGTCTTTCTCCGACACACCTTGGTCTCAGGTATTGATAGCTTCAATAGCCTGACAAATCCCATAAGGGTAGCCTTCCTAGGTCATACAAATCTAGAAATTCTTCAGAGCCTTCAAATTCTCCTAGTCTTCGGAGTCTTCAACCATTGTAGTTTCCATTATTATAATGCATGGTAAAATCCTCTTCATTCCGAAGTGGTCTTAGTTGTCTGATATCTTGTACTTCTTGGAGTGGTCTCATCAGTGGAATCTTTGTGTGGTCAAAAAGGGAAAGGCGTATAGTCCAACTAAAAGGGAATATTTGATATAACTCAGAAAAGAAGAGAGGCAAAAGATCTTTTTGAAAATAAGGTTGAGAGAAAAATCTTTCCTATGGGCTTGCCAGTTTCCAGGGGTCACGTACTATAGTCAACATGTGCTCTGATACCATCTTGTAATGACCCGACCCGAATGGATCAAGTCTCTGTGCTTAAGTGTCATCCCTGGATCACTATCCTGACACACACAGTACTCGAGGATTTATAACAGAGGTAAATCACATGTATAAAGTAACGTAAATACTATTACCTCAGTCCAAATAGCAGAAGTAACAACAAGGTTGTGGATTCCCATCAAAACCAATGGCAAAGTTGAGCGTAGACATCGTAACCCTAACATATCACTTACTCATCGTAAGAATCCCGCAACATGAGACGTTGCAGCCATGTAGGTCAGTACATTGAATGTACTGGCGATTTCACACTTTAGAGCAATGCTGAATAATGGCTATCACTACATGCATCTATGGCTGGCGGATGCTCTAAGTTTAATTTTGCATAAAGCCAATTTTTCCCCACAACAAAGGAACATATTTTATTTAACTACAAAGTTTTTTGAAAATAATATTGAGAAGGTTCCTCCAACTCAACCCCAAAATAATAATGATCAACCCAACAAATTAATTAAGTAGAGTGATGAGATCAAATCAATAATTCAAGTACCAGATACTCAAGATGTCCATAACCGGGGGACACGGCTAACCATGATTAGTTTATACACTCTGTAGAGGTTTGCACACTTTTCCCCACAAGACTCAATCTCCTCCGTTAAATTTCTCGCACTACATGATGTTTGAGAAACGGATGACCGAGACACAGTCTTTCAGAAGCATTAACTCTTACGATGGGTAGACCGTACCACCTACATCCCCTACATCTGCTAGTCCACCACTGTAAGAGGTCACACAACATACTCAACTATGCCAGAGCCCATAATGGCTGGTGGCTGCACAAGGAAGTTTCTAGCATGAATAATCTTATGATCCCTTTGAGCCTGGGTGGCGAACCATAGGATGATCACACGGGTACCCCGGGATCCCCTTGGACAACACTAGATTCCCAAGGTGTCCGGGCAATCCATTGGTATCCCCAGGGTGCCCCAACCAATCCACCCAGATGTGTATTAAAGTATCCACCTTAAGTTTCCCTTAGTTAACAATAACTCTCACATCTTTCATGAATTCTCTCAAAACGAAACCATGTCTACGAGCATAGCATAGCAGTGTAAGCATAACGTAGTTGCTCCCAAGGTTTGAATAAAAGGGCAATAGGTACTACCTCATCAACTACTTCCCAATACCCACATGTTATCAAACCTACTCATGCAGTGTGTGACAGTTGAAACTAATGCATAAAACTAGGTAATAAAGGGGTATGATCAAAGTGTTACTTGCCTTATACTGTTGATGAAGATGATTCGCACTCATAACTCCTGATAGTTCTACTCATCACACTTCGTTCAATCTGTCGTGAGCAAGCAATTGCATACATAAGCACTCATGCAAAAGAATCGAAGAAAAGATGTCGGAAAACGTCGAAAATAGGAAAATAACTCTTGCAACACAAAACAATTTCTAGCAGTACCAAAATTAGGTGGTTTTGGTCTTATTAGAAATTTTAGATCAAGAGCTTCGATTTGAAAAAAGAATCAACTAAATCGGAGTTATAAAACTCGAGTTATGAACAAAAGAATTTGAATTCAACTCGGTTTGAAACCAAATTTTAAACTTTCAAAATCATGTTTAGGTTGGTTATCTAGATAGAGGGGTTCAAAACGAAGAAGTGGGCATTGGTTTCGTTGGATTTGGACAAATGAGTAAAAAGTTGTGGCCGTTTGAAAACTAGGGGCTAATCTACAAAATAAAACTACGGATAGGTCCCTATCTAAAACTAGCAGAAAAAGAAAGAGACTAAATAGCGAACGTTCGTTACCGATTGCTAAAGAATGAAAACTTTTTGCTAAAGAAGCCAAACTAGTGAAAGTTCACTAAGAAATCTAAACTAAATAATAAAGTGGTTTTTTTGGAAAAACTGAAGTAAACCGAAACCCTAAAAAAGATAAATCGGTCCAGGCGGTTTTGTACCGGTTCAGGCGGCGGTTTCCGACGAGACGGCGGCGGGGCGGACGGGGGCGTGTACGGCCGCGTCGGCGCCTCCAGCTAGCGGCTGCGGGCGGTGGGTGGAGCAATGGTAGCGGCGGCTATGCGGGCGGCGGATCCAGGCGCGGCGGCGGCAGTGTGCAGTGCGGGGCAGCGGCGGGGGACTTGGACGCGGCGGAGGGCGGCGGCGGTGTCTTGCAAGGAGGGGAAGGGCGGCATCCTCGCATTTTAAAGGCGGGGGAGGAGGCGGTGGCGTGGGGGAGGGGCAAGGGAGGCCGCGGCGGTGTCCGTGGCGACCACAACGGCGTTGGCGTGCGGCAGCCGGTCTCCGACCGGAGGTTGGGAACGGTGGGACAGTGGGCTGGGCCGCAGCCTACTAGCTGGGCTGGCCCAGTCGGCGGAGAGAGTTTTTTTAAAGATAGACAAAGGAATAAAACAAAAAAGAAAATAAAAACAGAATATAATATAGGCATATTATATATCAAAATTTTCAGAAAAAGATTTTCTACAACGTGAACATTTTTCTAAAGTCAAATAAAATCCACACAAATTTAAATAAAGAAAAGAGTGCTACTATTTCAATAAAACCCAATAAAAATCATTTTAAAAATACCCAAATGATTTCAAATTTATTTCTCTCCAATTATATAATGTAGGGAATCATTTTACCCTATTTTCCATATATACTATTTTTGGATAAAAATAATTTGAATAAAAGCCAAATAACTCCAAATTGAAAATAATTTTCAAAATGAGTTTAAATTTGATCCTTTTAAGTTCCAACTCATATTTCATATGTTTGGAAGAAGTCATTGTATCTTCTCTCATGAAAATCATTGAGTATTTCCCTCAGTTTTTGAGAAACAAGGTATCAATTCAATAGGAGGCCACACGCAAGTCCCTCGTACCTACACAAACAAATAAGAACCTCGCAACCAACGCGATAAAGGGGTTGTCAATCCCTTCACCGTCACTTACGAGAGTGAGATATAATAGAGATAATAATGATAAGATAAATATTTTTGGTATTTTTATGATATAGATTGAAAGTAAAGATTGCAAAATAAAATAGATTGGAAACTTATATGATGGAGAATAGACCCGGGGGCCATAGGTTTCACAAGTGGCTTCTCTCAAGATAGCATAAGTATTACGGTGGGTGAACGAATTACAGTCGAGCAATTGATAGAAAAGCGAATAATTATGAGAATATCTAGGCATGATCATGTATATAGGCATGAAGTCCGTGACAAGTAGACCGACTCTTGCCTGCATCTACTACAATTACTCCACACATCGACCGCTCTCCAGCATGGATCTAGAGTATTAAGTTCATAAGAACAGAGTAACGCCTTTGGTAAGATGACATATGTAGAGGGATAAACTCAAGCAATATGATATAAACCCCATCTTTTTATCCTTGATGGCAACAATACAATATGTGTCGTTTCCCTTTCTGTCCTTGGATCGAGCACCGCAAGATTGAACCCAAAGCTTAGCACTTCTCCCATTGCAAGAACGATCAATCTAGTAGGCCAAACCAAACTGATAATTCGAAGAGACTTGCAAAGATAACCAATCATGCATAAAAGATTTCAGAGAAGAATCAAATATTGTTCATAGATAGACTTGATCATACACCCACAATTCATCGGATCTCGACAAACACACCGCAAAAAGAGTTACATCGAATAGATCTCCAAGAAGATCAAGGAGAACTTTGTATTGAGATCCAAAGAGAGAGAGAGAGAGAGAGAGAGAGAGAAAGCCATCTAGCTAATAACTATGGAACCGAAGGTCTGAAGTAAACTACTCACACATCATCGGAGGGGCCATGGAGTTGATGTAGAGGCCCTCCGTGATCAATGCCCCCTCCAGCGGAGCTCTAGAAAAGGCCCCAAGATGGTATCTCTTGGGTACAGAAGGTTGTGGCGGTGGAAATAGGGTTTCGTGGTGCTCCTGGATGTTTTCGGGGTATGTGAACATATATAGGAGGAACAAGTAGGTCGGTTAAGCCACGAGGGGCCCACGTGGGGGAGGGCCTGCCCAGGGGGGTAGGCGCACCCCCTACCTCGTGGACTCCTTGTCCGTTTCTTGACGTCCACTCCAAGTCCTATGGATCACGTTTGTTCCAAAAATCACGCTCCCAAAGGTTTCATTCCGTTTGAACTCCGTTTGATATTCCTTTTCTACGAAACACTGAAATAGGCAAAAAAAACAGCAATTTGCACTGGGGCTTGGGTTAATAGGTTAGTCCCAAAAATAATATAGAAGTGTAAAATAAATTCCATTAACATCCAAAACAAATAATATAATAGCATGGAACAATCAAAAATTATAGATACGTTGGAGACGTATTAGAGAGCAATTTCCTCCTTTAAATCATCGACTTCCAACTCCGGCTTCAAGATCTTGACACATAAATCCCCTTTGCTTTTCTCCCGAAAACGAGTAGGAATAGATTGATTTTTAGATCGGTTAGCTCTCTTAGGGAGACTTGACTTCTTGAACTCCACATGCATATCCCCAGGTTGAAGTAGAGGGATATCCTCCTCCCCCGAGCTTGAATCATTGACCCACATCAAGTGAGCATCCTCCTCATCATCCATAGTTCGACCATAAGGAGATAGGTCCCCATAGGTCTTTGGGTCAGCAACAAGATATGAGACATAGCTCTCTCCGTTGGAGTCTTGGGACGACATATTTTCAGAAGTGCACAGAAAACAACAAGAAAATAGAACAGAGGATTTCTCCATGATACGGTGATCAACAGCTTGGGGAAGTATACATAGATTTTTTTTATCTTGGAGGACAAGCATAAGGTAGAAAAACGGAGTCCGGAAGGTGTACCAGGTGGGCACAACCCACCTAGGCACGCCAGGCAAGCCTGGCGCGCTCTGGTGTCTTTTGCCTACCAGGGGACGCCTCCTGGAAGTTTCTTTATTTCCTAAATTTTCAAATATTCCAAAACTGATAAAAAATATTTTTGTGGATTTTTCGGAGTCCGTTTACTTACCGTATCACATACCTCCTTATTTTCACGATTCTGGAGTGTTCCGGAAGGACTCCTTTATGTGTTCTTCCGGTATCAAAGTTTACATAATATTACTTTCAACATTAATGGGCGTACCTGAGATATAATGCTTTATTCATTGTCAATTGACAACCTTTGGGTTAGTACCTTCGCAATTATTTATTTTGATGGCTCCAGACCGATAAACCTCCTTGATAACATAGGGGCCTTCCCATTTTGAGAGGAGTTTTCCAACAAAGAATATGTAACGAGAGTTGTACAAAAGAACATATTCCCCGACTTTAAACTCATGCTTTTGGATTCTTTTGTCATGCCATCTTTTAACATTTTCCTTCAAATAATTTTGCATTTTCATAAGCTTGGGTTCTCCATTCATCTAATGAGCTAATATCAAATAACCTATTTTCACCAGCAAGTTTGAAATCATAATTGAGCTCTTTGATGGCCCAATGTGCTTTATGTTCTAACTCAAGAGGTAAATGACAAGCTATTCCATAAACCATTTTATAAGGAGACATACCCATAGGATTTATGTATGTTGTTCTATAAGCCCAAAGTGCATCATCTAATTTCTTAGACCAACTCTTCCTAGACCTATTGACAGTCGTTTGCAAAATTAACTTTATTTCTCTATTGTTAAGTTCAACTTGACCACTAGACTGGGGATGATAAGGTGATGCAATTCTATGGTTAGCATCATACTTGTCAAGCATTTTACAGAAAGCACCATGAATAAAGTGTGAACCACCACCAGTCATCAAATAACTAGGGACTCCAAACCTTGGGAAAATAACTTCCTTAAGCATTTTAATAGAGGTGTTGTGATCAGCACTACTGGTTGGAATAGCTTCTGCCCATTTAGTAACATAACCAACATCAACCAAAATATGTGTATACCCGTTAGAGGAAGGAAAAGGTCCCATGTAATCAAATCCCCAAACATCAAATGGTTCAACAACAAGTTAATAATTCATAGGCATTTCTTGACGCTTACTGATATTACCTATTCTTTGACATTCATCACAAGATAAGGCGAACTTACGAGCATCCTTGAAGAGAGTAGGCCAATAAAATCCAGACTGCAATACCATATGAGCGGCTCTATCTCCAGCATGATGCCCTCCATAAGCTTCGGAGTGACAGTTCCGTAGGATGTGTCCCTGTTCATGCTCAGGCACACAACGTCTAATAATACCATCTACTCCTTCTTTATAGAGGTGTGGGTCATCCCAAAAGTAATGTCTTAAATCATAGAAGAATTTTTTATTTTGTTGGTATGTAAAGCTAGGTGGTAAATATTTAGCAACAACGTAATTAGCATAATCAGCATACCAAGGAGTACTGTGAGCAACATTTATTGCAGCTAACTGCTCATCAGGAAAGCTATCTTCAATAGGTAGTGGGTCATCAAGGAAATTTTCAAGCCTAGACAAATTATCAGCTACTGGGTTATCGACTCCTTTTCTATCAATGATATGTAAATCAATTCTTGTAACAAGAGAACCCATCGAATGAGTCTAGGTTTAGCATCTTTCTTTTCCATAAGATATTTAATAGCAGCATGGTCTGTGTGAATAGTTACTTTGGAATCAACAATATAAGGTCTAAATTTGTCACAAGCAAACACCACTGCTAAGAATTCTTTTTCAGTAGTAGCATAATTTCGTTGAGCACTGTCTAGAGTTTTACTAGCATAATGAATAACATTCAGTTTCTTATCAACTCTTTGTCCTAGAACAGCACCAACAACATAATCACTAGCATCACACATAATTTCAAAAGGCAAGTTCCAATCACGTGGTTGAACAATAGGTACAGATTTTAAGGCTTTCTTGAGTGTTTCAAAGGCTTCTAAACAATCATCATCAAAAGCAAAAGGAATATCCTTTTGCAAAAGATCCGTAAGAGGCCTAGAAATTTTAGAAAAGTCCTTGCTAAATCTCCTATAGAAACCAGCATGACCTAAGAAACTACGAATACCTTTTATATCTTTAGGACATTGCATTTTTTCAATTGCATCAACCTTATTTTTGTCCACTTCAATACCTCTTTCAGAAATTTTATGACCCAAGACAATGCCTTCATTAACCATAAAGTGGCACTTCTCCCAATTCAAGACAAGATTTGTTTGTTCACATCTCTGCAAAATTCGCTCAAGATTGCTTAAACAATCATCAAAAGACTTCCCATAAAGAGAGAAGTCATCCATGAAAACCTCAAAAATCTTTTCACAAAAGTCAAAGAATATAGCAGTCATACATCTTTAAAAGGTACCAGGTGCATTACATAAACCGAAAGGCATACATCTATAAGCATAAGTTCCAAAATGACAAGTAAAAGCGGTATTTTCTTGATCAAGTTGAGAAATAGGTATTTGTGAAAAAACAGAATATCCATGAAGGAAGCAAAAATGTGTGTGCTTAGATCATCTTTCAAGCATTTGATCAATAAAAGGCAAAGGGTAATGATCTTTTCAAGTTGCTTTGTTTAATTTTCTAAAATAAATTACCATTCTATAACCTATAACAATTCTTTGTGGAATAAGTTCATTCTAATCATTAGGAACAACAGTTATACCTCCTTTCTTAGGGACACAATGAATAGGACTCGCACATCTATTATTGGCTATAGGATATATTATACCTGCCTCTAGAAGTTTTAATATTTCCGTTGTTACCACTTCTTTCATCTTCGGATTTAACCGGCATTGGTGATCAACAACGGGTTTAGCATCGGGTTCCATATTAATTTTGTGCTGATATAGAGTGGGACTAATGGCCTTTAAATCATCAAAAGTATATCCAATAGCAGCTCGATGCTTCCTTAGAACTTTCAATAATCTTTCTTCTTCATATTCTGAAAGGTTAACACTAATAATAACAGGATATATCTTCTTTTCATCAAGATAAGCATATTTCAAAGTGTCTGGCAATTGTTTTAATTCAAACACATGATCACCTTTAGGTGGAGGTGGACCTCCTAGAGTTTCAATAGGCAAATTGTGTTTAAGAAGAGGACGTTGTTCAAAGAAAATCTTATCTATTTCATTTCTTTCATGCATATGTAAATCATTTTCATATTCTAGCAAATATTGTTCTAAAGGATCAGTAGGTGGTACAGCAATAGAAGCAAGACCAATTAATTCATCCTTGCTAGGCAATTCTTTTTCTTGAAGCTTTCTACTAAACATGGAAAAATTAAACTCATGAGACTCATCACACACAAGACTTCGACATCTCTAACAATCCCAATTGGTGATATAGTGTCTCTATTAGCAAGTTTAATAGTAACATCTATTTCTTCTATCTCTGTGGGTGTTATGTCATTCATAATTTCTTGATATAAGGTGTAAGGAATAGCACTCACACTAGCACCTATGTCACATAAACCATGATAACAATTATCCCCTATTTTAAAAAAGATGACGGGCATGCCAACAACAGGTGTATGTTTATCCTTTTTATCAGGTTTGGCAATTCTAGCAGCTTCTTCACAGAAGTAAATAACATGCCCATCCATATCCTTTTCCAAGAGATATTTAACCATAGCAATACTAGGTTCTACTTTAATTTGTTCATCAGGTTTAGGTGTTCTAATATAACTTTTGTTAACCACAGTTGAAACTTTAGCATGTTCCTTTATCCTAACAAGGAAAGGTGGCTTCTCAATATAAGCAGAAGCGATAACTGGATCAACATTGTAAAGTATTGTTTCTTCTTTAACTGGTACAGGTTCTTGATGACCCACAAGTATAGGGGATCTATCGTAGTCCTTTCGATAAGTAAGAGTGTCAAACCCAACGAGGAGCAGAAGGAAATGATAAGCAGTTTTCAGCAAGGTATTCTCTGTAAGCACTGAAATTACAAGTAACGGATAGTTTTGTGATAAGATAATTGGTAATGAGTAACAAGTAACAAAAGTAAATAAAGTGCAGCAAGGTGTCCCAATCCTTTTTGTAGCAAAGGACAAGCCTGGACAAGTTCTTATATAGAGAAAAGCGCTCCCGGGGACACATGGGAATATCGTCAAGCTAGTTTTCATCACGATCATATGATTCGCGTTCAGTACTTTGATAATATGGTATGTGGGAGGACCGGTGCTTGGGTACTGCCCTTACTTGGACAAGCATCCCACTTATGATTAACCTCTATTGCAAGTATCCGCAACTACAACAAAAGTATTAAGGTAAACCTAACCATAGCATGAAACATATGGATCCAAATCATCCCCTTACGAAGCAACGCATAAACTAGGGTTTAAGCTTCTGTCACTCTAGCAACCCATCATCTACTTATTACTTCCCAATGCCTTCCTCTAGGCCCAAATAATGGTGAAGTGTCATGTAGTCGACGTTCACATAACACCACTAGAGGAGAGACAACATACATCTCATCAAAATATCGAAAGAATACCAAATTCACATGACTACTAATAGCAAGACTTCTCCCATGTCCTCAGGAACAAACGTAACTACTCACAAAGCATATTCATGTTCATAATCAGATGGGTATTAATATGCATATAGGATCGGAACATATGATCTTCCACCAAATAAACCAACTAGGATCAACTACAAGGAGTAATTAACACTACTAGCAACCCACAGGTACCAATCTCAGACTTGGAGACAAGAATTGGACACAAGAGATGAACTAGGGTTTGAGAGGAGATGGTGCTGGTGAAGATGCTGATGGAGATTGACCCCCTCCCGACGAGAGGGTCGTTGGTCATGACGGTGGCGATGATTCCCCCTCCAAGAGGGAAGTTTCCCCGATGGAACAACACCACCGGAGCCCTAGATTGGTTCCGCCAAGGTTCCGCCTCGTGGCAGCGGAGTCTGGTCCTGAAAGCTGGCTTATGATTTTTTTCCTCATCGAAAGACTCCATATAGCAGAAGATGGGCATCGGAGGGCCACTAGGGGACCCACGAGGTAGGGGGCGCACCCAGGGGATAGGGCGCGCCCCCACCCTCGTGGGCAGGGTGTGGCCCCCACTCTAACTTCTTGCGCTCATTATTTTTTATATATTCTGAAAATGACTTCCATGAAGTTTCAAGACTTTTGGAGCTGTGCAGAATAGGTTTGTAATATTTGCTCCTTTTCTAGCCCAGAATCCCAGCTGCCGGCATTCTCCCTCTTTATGTAAACCTTGTAAAATAAGACAGAATAGGCATAAGTATTGTGACATAATGTGTAATAACAGCCCATAATGCAATAAATATCGATATGAAAGCATGATGCAAAATGGATGTATCAGTTCTTTAATTTCTTCTTTAATAGGTGGGTGATATTTAAACCACTTCTCTTTAGGGAGATCAACATGACTAGCAAATGATTCACAAAAGGAGGCTACTATCTCAGAGTCAAGTCCATATTTAGTGCTCTTTTAGAAAAGAAGGATGACCCCCGGCCTCTGCATCTGGAAGATGCATACGGCCACTTTATTGATTATTCTCGAGGACCTTACAAAGTATTAGAAACAATATACCTGAATCCACCATCTTGGCAACATATGCCGCTACTCCTATCCATATGATGAAGGGATACTAGCTGGGCCACTACCCAAACCACTCACCTAAGCCTAACATCAAAAGCCGGAAGCCCCAGCCGAGCCACATACCGGGTCTGAGGCACAAGACGGTCAGACGCACTCGTGTCTCGTCGCCGCCATCTTCCACTGGTCTGTCTTCAGATCATATTGAGGCTTCTACCTTGTCTGGCCACTCTGCCATCGACGTCACCATGACACCAAACAGCTACCTCCTCCTGCGCGAGTCCATCTTCGCGCATCGGACGCCGAGCCTCCACAGCGCCATGCCGCTGATCTCCACCGCCATAAATGTGTGAGATGAAGTACCGCTCCACCATCCCCCTAGCCATCACTTGCTCCAAAACGATACCCCCAGGAGGGAAAGCGATAAAACGCCATCATCGTCCGATCTGGAAGACCCAGATCTAGGGTTTCCCCTGGAGCATCTCGAGCGTGATGACGCAGACTGCAACGGCGATGCCTCAACAAGGGAACGACATCTAAGACGCAGTCATCGTTCGCCATGACCGTAGTCGGCGCGATTTTCATCGGCAGTTGCTCCACCAGACGTGCGCCATCGACGTCGTTGGGACCCTTCAACCAGAGTAAACTCCAAAACAATGCCCTAAAGAGGGACTAAGACGCAAAATCGCCATCATCGCTCGATCCTAAGGAGATCTAGGGTTTCCCCTGGAGATGCCCGCGCTGTCAAGGATCAGACAAGGGTAGAATCCCGGCGGATCTGCCCAGCTGCCGACGAGTCGCACCCGCCACCATGCCGACGGCAGACCAGCGATCAAGGCCCACGCCTGGGCATAGATCTGGCAGCGCCGCCACGGTCCGATCTGGTCACGCCGCCGCCGTCCCTGGCGACCGCGATGTACCAGATCGCGAGGCCTCCTACCGGGGGGAGCGAAGTCGCTGAGGCGCCGCCGCCACCTGCCGTGGCATCCGGCCCGCCGCCATGCTCCGGCCCGGAGGTGCCGGCCCGTGCCAGCCCCACGCGAGCGAGAGGGCCCAAGTCCCCACCACCGCTGGTGATGACCAGGCTTCGCCTGGCCATGCCCTTGGGCGGCGGCGAGGGGGGAGGAGGAGGAGTGGGGGAGGGCCGGCCGATGGGATCTGGGGGCCTCCCGGTTGCCCACGCGGGGTCCATATTTAGTGCTAAACTTTTGAAAAGCATCGGTATCCATAAAAGGTTTAACACAATCATACTTAAGTTTAATACCTGACTCTTTACATTCGTTGAGTTCCCAATCTTCAGAGTTGCGTTTAATTCTTTCCAAAAGATCCCACCTGAATTCAACAGTCTTCTTCATAAAAGAACCAGCACAAGAAGTATCAAGCATGGTTTGATCATTATGAGAAGCCGAGCATAAAAATTCTGGATAATAATTTCTTTTGAGAACTCATGGTTGGGGCATAAATATAACATTGACTTAAGGCCCCCCAAGCTAGAGCGATACTTTCTCCTTCACGAGGCTAAGAATTATATATAATTCTGATCACGATGAACTAGATGCATAGGATAAATTGTTTGGTGGAACTCCAATTTCAAACGATTCCAATTCCATCATCCAATATCATTGCATAGCCTATACCATGCTAATATTTTTCCCTTCAAAGATAAAGGGAAAACCTTCTTCATAACTTCTTCTCCGGGTAAACCTACAAGCTTGAATAATCCACAAATGTGTTCTACATATATCAAGTGCATATCATGATGTTCGGTTCCATCTCCTTCATAAGGATTAGCTAGCAGTTGTTCTATCATACCCGAAGGAATTTCAAATTCAATATATTCAGTAGGTGAAGTAGGTTAAGGGGTAGCTAATTGTGGTTCCGATCAAGGTGAAGATACGCTGAACAAACCCCTCAAAGGATTGTTTTCCATAGTAACAAGTGATAATAAATTTCAGCACACTACATAAATGTTTCCTTGCCAAATTCCACTTAACAAAGGCGCTTCACTCCCTGGTAACGGCGCTAGAAAATAGCCTTGATGACCCAAAAGTATAGGGGATCAATTGTATCTCTTTTCGATAAGTAAGAGTGTCGAACCAAACGATGAGCAGAAGGAAATAACAAGTGGTTTTCAGCAAGGTAATGTCTACAAGTGCTGAAATTGTAAGTAGCGGAGTATTTTGATAGCGAGATAATTTGTAACAAGCAAGTAACAATAATAGTAACAAAAGTGCAGCAAGGTAGCCCAATCCTTTTGAGGCAAAGGACAGGCCAAAACGATCTCTTATGATAAGCAAAGCGTTCTTCAGGGTACACGGGAATTTCATCTAGTCACTTTCCTCATGTTGGTTTAATTCGTGTTCGATACTTTGATAATTTGATATGTGTGTGGACCAGTGCTTAGGTGTTGTTCTTACTTGAACAAACCTCCTACTTATGATTAACCTCCCACAAGCTTCCACAACTATGAGAAAAGTACTAAGAATAAATTCTAACCATAACATTAAACTTTTGGATCCAATCGGTCCCTTACGGAATAGCGCATAAACTGGGGTTTAAGCCTCTGTCACTCTCACAACCCATCATCTAATTGCTAATCCACAATGCATTCCCTTAGGCCCACATATGGTGAAGCGTCATGTAGTCGACGTTCACATGACACCACTAAGGAAATCACAACATACGTACATACTATCAAAATATCGAACACATATCAAATTCACATGATTACTTACAACATGATTTCTCCCGTGACATCAAGAACAAAAGTAACTACTCGCAAATGATAATCATGCTCAAGATCAGAGGGGTATTAAATAGCATAATGGATCTGAACATATAATCTTCCGCCAAATAAACCATATAGTAATCAACTACAAGATGTAATCAACACTAGTAGTCACCCAGAAGCACCAATCTATAGTTCCGGTAACAAGATTGAACACAAGAGATGAACTAGGGTTTGAGATGAGATGGTGTTGTTGAAGATGTTGATGGATATTTCCCTCCCCAAGATGGGAGAGTTGTTGGTGATGATGATGATGATGATTTCCCCCTCCGGGAGGGAAGTTCCCTAGGTGGAATCGCTCCACCAAAAGGTAAAAGTGCTCCTGCCCAAGTTTCGCTTCGAGGCGGCGGCGCACCGACCTGAAAGTCCTCTCCATATTTTCTCTAGGTCAAAATGACCTATTGATACGTCTCTAACGTATCTATAATTTTTGATTGTTCCATGCTATTATATTATCTGTTTTGGATGTTTATGGGCTTTATTATGCACTTTTATGTTATTATTGGGACTAACCTATTAACCCAGAGCCCATTGCCAGTTTCTGTTTTTTCCTTGTTTTAGAGTATCGCAGAAAAGGAAAATGAAACGGAGTCCAATTGACGTGAAACTTCACGGAACATATTTTTGGACTGGAAGAAGGCCACGGAGTATCGAAGATGGACCAGGAGAGTCCCGGGCTGCCCACAAGAGTAGGGGCGCGCCCCTTGCCTCGTGGACAGCCCGGAGATCCACCAACGTACTTGTTCCTCCTATATATATCCATATACCCTAAAAACTTCGGGGAGCACTATAATCGGGAGTTCTGTTGCCGGAAGCCTCCATAGCCACCGAAAACCAATCTAGACCCGTTCTGGCACGCTGCCGGAGAGGGGAATCCCTCTCCGGTGGCCATCTTCATCATACCGGCGCTCTCCATGACGAGGAGGGAGTAGTTCACCCCTGGGGCTGAGGGTATGTACCAGTAGATATGTGTTTGATCTCTTTCTCTCGTGTTCTTGAGGTCGTACGATCTTGATGTATTGCGAGCTTTGCTATTATAGTTGGATCTTATGATGTTTCTCCCCCTCTACTCTCTTGTAATGGATTGAGTTTTCCCTTTGAAGTTATCTTATTGAATTGAGTCTTTAAGGATTTGAGAACACTTGATGTATGGCACACGTCTTCGTCTTGACTCTCCGGTAGAATCTTCGGGGCACTCTTTGAATTACTTTGTGTTGGTTTGACTAGATGAATCTGAGATTGTGTGATGCATATTGTATAATCATACCCACGGATACTTGAGGTGACATTGGAGTATCTAGGTGACATTAGGGTTTTGATTGATTTGTGTCTTAAGGTGTTATTCTAGTACGAACTCTATGATAGATTGAATGAAAAGAATAGCTTCGTGTTATTTTACTATTGACTCTTGAATAGATCGATCAGAAAGGATAACTTTGAGGTGGTTTCGTACCCTACCATAATCTCTTCATTTGATCTTGTAACATCCCAAATTTCCAATTTGGAATGTTATACATTAGATCATCATGCATATCGTATTTTATTTGCTTTTGGGTTTTGATCCTAGAAAATTCTAAGCAACTCAAGGACCCACGGAGAGAGTTGGGGATTTCGTTATTTTCATATTTGAGTTTTCTCAAATTTTGAGAATAGGATCATTTGATTTTATTTATTTTATCATCAATTATTTCTATTACAAAAATATGAGAGAGGGAATAAAATGACTTTCCCAAAATATAGAAATATTGAGGATTTAATAAAAAAATCAAATAGATTTATTTCGGAGTTTTTTGATATTTTTATTTGAATTTAGAAAAAATGCGCGTTTTTCAAAATTACATTTAGGGCCCAAATAAATGTTCACTTTGTCGGTCTTGATTTTAGAAGCCCGGGAAAATTTATTTCGGGATTTTTGGAGTCGGTTTAGTATTTCTTTTTATTTTTTTCCGAGCTTAATTATTTAAAAAAAAGGAACCGACTTTGGGCCGTACTCGGCCAGGACTCCGCCTGGCCGGGGCCTTTATAAGGCGCGCCCGAGGCCCGAGCAGCCCCAGCCCCAAACCCTAGCCGCGCCCCAGCCCCAGCCCCGCCGCCGCCGTCGCCGCCGCGACCCGCCGCCCAACGTTTGCCACCGCCTCGTTTTCCATGCTGTTTTTTTTAAAATCCGTTCGTCATTTTTTCTTTTTCGTCGGGTTTTTCGCGGTTATTTTCTGATCGCGATTTCTGACCCAATTTTCGTTTTAGTTTAACTTTTCGCTCGTTTATCGGAATCAGGCGATTCAAGCGCCTGGAGTTTCGTCTCGAAACCCTCTATCCGAATAATAAACTTAAACAAGTTTTTGCTACTGTAAAATTTGACTTAGATTCAGATTACTAAAACGAAGTTGTTTTCTTTCGCCGTTTGACTTTCTTTGTTTCGTTCGATTTGATTCTTTTTGCCAACCGGAGTTCTTAAGTTGAACCCTCTGGTTAGATCTCTTATTTGAGTTTTACCTATGCATTAGATGAGTACTTATTGTATGCTTGTTTGTTGTTTGTGATAGAGTACCCGGAGTGCGCCGCCTGTTACTTTGAATCGTTAGGTTTTGCGGATCATCAGCAAGGCAAGTAACACTTTGATCATACCTTTTTTACAACCCAGTTTTTTGCATTAGATCAATCTTCACACATTGCATGATTAGGATCTAATTAAACTGTGGGATGGGAAGTAGATGAGGTAGTACCTATTACCTGTTTATTGTCAAACCTTTGGGAGTTACTTCTACATTTGCTCATTATGCCATGCTATGCTAGTAGACGTGGATTGGGTGAGTGATATCCATGACAGATGTGAGATTGATAATTAATGGTTTATCTAAGGTGGCAACTTAAACACACATATGGGTGGATTGAGGCACCTGGGTATTCCAGGACATGCCTGTTTTCTTTTGGACCGCCACCCAGGCTTAAAGGGATCATGAGATTATTCATACTAGAAACTTCCGTGTGCAGCCACAAGCCATTATGGGCTCTGGCATAGTTGATTAAGTCGTGCAAACTCTTACAGGGTAGACCAGCAGATGTAGGGGAAAGTAGGTGTATCGGTCTATCCATCGTAAGGTGCTAGTGCTTCTGAAAGACTGTGTCTCGGTCATCCATTTCTCAAACACCATGTAGTGTGAGAAATCCAACGGAGGCGATCGAGTCTTGTGGGGAAAAGTGCGCAAACCTCTGTAGAGTGTAATAAACTAATCATGGTTAGCCGTGTCCCCGGTTATGGACATCTTGAGTATCTAGTATCTGGATTATCATGTGAATCTCAACATGTCACTCTAAAATTAATTTTGTTGGGTTATGTTAAATGATGATGCTTAATTGGGATTGAGAATGCTGTCAACCATTCTTAATGTTTAACAACCACCATGATAGTTAAATAAAATTTATTCCTTTGAAGTAGGGAAAAATTGGCTTTATGCAAAAACTGTAACCATAGAGCTTTCCACCAGCCAAATATGTATATAGTATAGCTATTTCATTCCATTACTCTCTATGTGTTACCTTGCCAGCATATTCCATGTGCTGACCCATTTTCGGGCTGCAACGTTAATGTTGCAGACTTTTCAGACGACGATTAAGGAGTTTTTAGGTCGTGGTTCTATACTCAGTGATGCCATTGGAGTTGATGGACTCACTTATCTTCTAAGCCTTCCGCTGTTATCGTTATTAGATGGCCTTAAGCCATATTCATTGTAATAAGTTCTCTTTTGAGACACCCGATGTAATAAGTGTGTGATTGCTACTCTGCTATAAATCCTCCGAGTACTGTGTGGTGTCAGCATTACTGATCCAGGGATGACACTGGAGCATAGAGATCAGACTGTTTGAGGTCTGGTCGCTACAGTTCTCCGCTATTAGTGACTTTGGAGTGACTCTTTGTTGCATATTGAGGGATAGCTATATGATCCAATTATGTTATTATTGTTGAGAGAACTTGCACTAGTGAAAGTATGAACCCTGAGCCTTGTTTCAATGCATTACAATACCATTTGTGCTCACTTTTATCATTAGTTACCTTGCTGTTTTTATATTTTCAGATTACAAAAACCTTTATCTACCATCCATATACCACCTGTATCACCATCTCTTCGCCGAACTAGTGCACCTATACAATTTACCATTGTATTGGGTGTGTTGGGGACACAAGAGACTCTTTGTTATTTGGTTGCAGGGTTGCTTGAGAGAGACCATCTTCATCCCACGCCTCCTATGGATTGATAAACCTTAGGTCATCCACTTGAGGGAAATTTGCTACTGTCCTACAAACCTCTGCACTTGGAGGCCCAACAACGTCTACAAGAAGAAGGTTGTGTAGTAGACATCAAGCTCTTTTCTGGCGCCGTTGCTGGGGAGGTTAGCGCTTGAAGGTATATCTTTAAATCTTGCAATCGAAGCTTTTTGCTTCTTGTTTTAGCAATACTTTAGTCTATAAAAGAAAACTAAAAATGGAATTGAGGGTTCCTCATATGCTTCATCTTTTTAATGTCTTTCATGAAAATAAGGATTCCGATAATTGTGCCAAAATGTTAGAAGAAGAATGCATTAGAATGTTTGGCACTAAATCTTTGTATGATGAGCATGATTGAAACGTTATTAGTGTGAATTCCTTGAATATCTATGATGCTAATTATATGCAAATCCACAAGCTTGGGGATGCTATGTTTGATGAAGATGCTATTTTTTGTCCCCCAAGTTTTGATGAGCAAATTTATTATGATGATAGCATGCCTCCTATTTATGATGATTATATTGATGAAAGTGGGTTTGGAAGAGTGTCAACTTTAGTAAGTAATGATCCCACTATTTTGGAGGATGTTGAATCTTATTGTGATAATTATAAAAGTGTATTTGGAGAGGTCATGACTTTATTTAGTAATGATTCCACTATTTTGGAAGAGGTTCCAATTGATTATGAGAACAAAGTTGCTACCTATGATGATTATTGTGATGACTTGTATGATATTAAGAATAATAATATCCATGAAACTTGTCATCATGATTTTAACTTTCAATTGGATTATGCCTCACATGATAGTTATTTTGTTGAGTTTGCTCCCACTATTATGAATGAGAAGAATTTTGCTTATGTGGAGAGTATTAAATTTTTTCTGCTTGTAGATCATGAAAAGAATGCTTTATGTGATAGTTATATTGTTGAATTCATTCATGAAGCTACTGAAAATTATTATGAGGGACGAATATATGCTTGTAGTAATTGCAATAATATCAAGTTTCCTCTCTATGTGCTTAAAATCTTGAAGTTATGCTTGTTTTGCTTTCCTATGCTAGTTGATTATTGTTCCCATAAATTGTTTGATCACAAAATCCCTATGCATAGTAAGTGTGTTAGGCTTAAATGTGCTAGTTATATTCTTCATGATGCTCTCTTTATGTTTCAATTATTATCTTTTCTGGGAGCATCATTGAAATCATCATGCCTAGCTAGGGGCGTTAAACGATGGCGATTGTTTGGAGGCAACCCAATTTTATTTTTGTTCCTTGCTTTTTGCTCCTGTTTAGTAATAAATAATTGATATAGCCTCTTTTTGTATGTGGTTTTATTCTTTTAATTAGTGTTTGTGCCAAGTAGAACCGTTGGGAAGACTTGCGGAAAGTCTTGTTGATCTTGCTGTAAAAAACAGAAACTTTAGCGCTCACGAGAATTGCTGCCCTTGTTTACTGGAGAATGCTATTTAGTTAATTATTTTTGAAGATGATTAATATATAAATTCCTAACGTCCATCAATTTATTTTAGAATTTTTGGGGTTCCATATGTTTGCGTTAGTTACAGATTACTACAGACTGTTCTGTTTTTGACAGATTCTGTTTTTCGTGTGTCGTCTGCTTATTTTAATGAATCTATGGCTAGTAAAAGAGTTTATAAACCATAGATAAGTTGGAATACATTAGGTTTAACACCAATATAAATAAATAATGAGTTCATTACAGTACCTTGATGTGGTCTTTTGTTTTCTTTCGCTAACGGAGCTCACGAGTTTTCTGATAAGTTTTGTGTTGTGAAGTTTTCAAGTTTTGGGTAAAGATTTGATGGATTATGGAACAAGGAGTGGCAAGAACCTAAGCTTGGGGATGCCCATGGCACCCCAAGGCAAAATTCAAGGAAACCAAAAATCCTAAGCTTGGGGATGCCCCGGAAAGCATCCCCTCTTTCGTCTTCATTCATCGGTAACTTTACTTGGAGCTATATTTTTATTTACCACATGATATGTGTTTTGCTTGGAGCGTCATTTTATTTTATTTAGTTTTGCTTGCTATTTGAATAAAATACCAAGATCTGAAATTCTTAAATGTTAGAGACTCTTCATATAGTTGCATAATTATTCGATTACTCATTGATCTTCACTTATATCTTTTGGAGTAGTTTGTTGTTGCTCTAGTGCTTCACTTATATCTTTTAGAGAACGGCGACGGTTCTATTTTATAGAAATAATTGATCTCTCATGCTTCACTTATATTATTTTGAGAGTCCTAAACAACATGGTGATTTGCTTTGGTTATGAATTTAGTCCTAATATGATGGGCATCCAAGAGGGATGTAATAAAAACTTTCATATAAAGTGCATTGAATACTATGAGAAGTTTGATACTTGATGATTGTTTTGAGATGCGAAGATGGTAATATTAGAGTCGTGCTAGTTGAGTAATTGTAAATTTGAGAAATACTTGTGATGAAGTTTGCAAGTCCCGTAGCATGCACGTATGGTAAACGTTGTGTAACAAATTTGAAACATGAGGTGTTATTTGATTGTCTTCCTTATGAGTGGCGGTCAGGGACGAGTGATGATCTTTTCCTACCAATCTATCCCCCTAGGAGAATGCGCGTAATACTTGGTTTTTTATGACTTGTAGATTTTTGCAATAAGTATGTGAGTTCTTTATGAGTAATGTTGAGTCCATGGATTATACGCACTTTCACCTTTCCATCATTGCTAGCTTCTTCGGTACCGTGCATTGCCCTTTCTCACCTTGAGAGTTGGTGCAAACTTCGCCGGTGCATCCAAACCCTGTGATATGGTACGCTCTATCACACATGAACCTCCTTATATCTTACTCAAAACAGCCACCATACCTACCTATTATGGCATTTCCATAGCCATTCCGAGATATATTGCCATGCAACTCTCCACCGTTCCGTTCATCATGACACACATCATCATTGTCATATTGCCTTGCATGATCATGTAGTTGACATCGTATTTGTGGCAAGGCCACCTTGCATAATTTATCATACATGCCACTCTTGATTCATTGCCCATCCCGGTACACCGCCGGAGGCATTCATATAGAGTCATACTTTGTTCTAGTATCGAGTTGTAATCTTTGAGTTGTAAATAAATAGAAGTGTGATGATCATCATTAATAGAGAATTGTCCCCAAAAAAGAGAAAGGCCAAAAAAATAAAGAAAGGCCAAATAAAAAATAAAAAAATAAAAAATAAAATGGACAATGCTACTATCCTTTTTTCCACACTTGTGCTTCAAAGTAGCACCATGATCTTCATGATAGAGAGTCTCTTGTTTTGTCACTTTCATATACTAGTGGGAAATTTTAATTTTAGAACTTGGCTTGTATATTCCAACAATGGGATTCCTCAAATGCCCTAGGTCTTCTTGAGAAAGCAAGTTAGATGCACACCCGCTTAGTTTCTTTTATTGAGCTTTCATACATTTATAGCTCTAGTGCATCCGTTCCATGGCAATCCCTACTCCTTGCATTGACATCAATTGATGGGCATCTCCCTAGCCCATTGATTAGCCGCGTCGATGTGACACTTTCTCCCTTTTTGTCTTCTCCACATAACCCCCACCATCATATTCTATTCCACCCATAGTGCTATATCCATGGCTCACGCTCATGTATTGCATGAAAGTTGAAAAAGTTTGAGATTACTAAAGTGTGAAACAATTTCTTGGCTTGTCATCGGGGTTGTGCACGATGAGAGCATTCTTGTGTAACAAAAATGGAGCATGACCAAACTATATGATTTTGTAGGGATGAACTTTCTTTGGCCATGTTATTTTGAGAAGACATGATTGCTTCGTTATTATGCTTGAAGTATTATTATTTTTATGTCAATATCAAACTTTTGTCTTGAATCTTATGGATCTAAATATTCTTGCCACAATAAATAAGAATTACTTAGAGAAATATGTTAGGTAGCATTCCACATCAAAAATTCTGTTTTTATCATTTACCTACTCGAGGACGAGCAGGAATTAAGCTTGGGGATGCTCATATGTCTCCAACGTATCTATAATTTTTTATTGTTCCATGCTATTATATTATCTGTTTTGGATGTTTATGGGCTTTATTATGCACTTTTATATTATTTTTGAACTAACCTATTAACCCAGAGCCCAGTGCCAATTTTTGTTTTTCCTTTTTGTAGAGTATCACAGAAAAGGAAAATCAAACGGAGTCCAATTGACCTGAAACTTCACAGAACTTATTTTTGGACCAGAAGAAGCCCATGGAGTATCAGCGATGGACCAGGAGAGTCCCGGGCTGCCCACAAGGGTGGGGGCTGCCCACCCCCCCTCCCCCCGGGGCGCGCCCCCTGCCTTGTGGACAGCCCGGAGATCCACCGATGTACTTCTTCCACCTATATATATCCATATACCCCAAAAAAATCGGGGAGCACAATAGATCGGGAGTTCCACCGCCGGAAGCCTCCGTAGCCACCGAAAACCAATCTAGACCCATTCCGACACCCTGCCGGAGGGGGGGGGATCCCTCTCCTGTGGCCATCTTCATCATCCCGGCGCTCTCCATGACGAGGAGGGAGTAGTTCACCCTCGGGGCTGAGGGTATGTACTAGTAGCTATGTGTTTGATCTCTCTCTCTCTCTCGCTCTTGTGTTCTTGAGGTGGTACGATCTTGATGTATCGCGAGCTTTGCTATTATAGTTGGATCTTATGATGTTTCTCCCCCTCTACTCTCTTGTAATGGATTGAGTGTTCCCTTTGAAGTTATCTTATCAGATTGAGTCTTTAAGGATTTTAGTACACTTGATGTATGTCTTGCGTGGGATACCCGTGGTGACAATGGGGTATTCTATTGATCCACTTGATGTATGTTTTGGTGATCAACTTGCAGATTCCGCCCATGAACCTATGCATAGGGGTTGGCACACGTTTTCGTCTTGACTCTCCGATAGATTTTTTGGGGCACTCTTTGAAGTACTTTGTGTTGGTTTGAATAGATGAATCTGAGATTGTGTGATGCATATCGTATAATCATACCCACGGATACTTGAGGTGACATTGGAGTATCTAGGTGACATTAAGGTTTTGGTTGATTTGTGTCTTAAGGTGTTATTCTAGTACGAACTCTATGATAGATTGAATGGAAAGAATAGCTTCATGTTATTTTACTACGGACTCTTGAATAGATCGATCAGAAAGGATAACTTTGAGGTGGTTACGTACCCTACCATAATATCTTCGTTTGTTCTCCGCTATTAGTGACTTTGGAGTGACTCTTTGTTGCATATTTAGGGATAGTTATATGATCCAATTATGTTATTATTGTTGAGAGAACTTGCACTAATGAAAGTATGAACCCTGGGCCTTGTTTCAACGCATTGCAATACCGTTTGTGCTCACTTTTATCATTAGTTACCTTGCTTTCTTTATATTTTCAGATTACAAAAACCTTTATCTACCATCCATATACTACTTGTATCACCATTTCTTCACCGAACAAGTGCAACTATACAATTTACCATTATATTAGGTGTGTTGGGGACACAAGAGACTCTTTGTTATTTGGTTGCAGGGTTGCTTGAGAGAGACCATGTTCATCCTACGCCTCCCACGGATTGATAAACCTTAGGTCACCCACTTGAGGGAAATTTGCTACTGTCCTACAAACCTCTGCACTTGGAGGCCCAACAACATCTACAAGAAGAAGGTTGTGTAGTAGACATCACCTATATACTAGAAGATGGGCACTAGAGGTGGGCCTGGGTGAGCACAACCCACTAGGGCGCGCCCAGGTGGGTTGTGCCCACCTGGTGGGCCCCTCTGTTAGTTATTTTCTCCAATATTCCATAAAAATTCTCCATGGAGTTTCATCTTGTTTGGAGTTGTGCAGAATAGGTAGCCTGACGTAGCTTTTCCAGGTCCAGATTTCCAGCTACCGAAAGTCTCCCTCTTTGTGTATACCTTGCATATTATGAGAGAAAATGCATTATAATTACTCCAAAAAGCATTATTATGGATAAAAACATCATAAATAACAGTAAGAAAACATGATGCAAAATGGACGTATCAGGAAAATAGATGAAGTATTCTTTAATCAAGGGCCTATTTTGAAACACAATTTGCATGTTGAAATACTTGGGGACCCTCCTCCACCTAAGGGTGATCCCGTGTTTGAGCTTAAACAATTACCTGATACTCTGAAATATGCTTATCTTGATGAAAAGAAGATATATGCTGTTATTATTAGTGCTAACCTTTCAAAGTATGAAGAAAATAAATTATTGAGAACTCGAAGAAGCACCGTGCCGCTATTGGATATACTCTTGATGATCTTAAGGGCATTAGTCCCACTCTAAGTCAGCACAAAATTAACTGGAGAAATATGCTAAACCAGTTGTTGATCATCAACAAAGGTTAAATCCTAAGATGAAGGAAGTGGTAAGAAATGAAATACTAAAGCTTCTGGAGGCAGGTATAATTTATCCTATTGGTGATAGTCAGTGGGTAAGTCATGTTCATTGTGTCCCTAAGAAAGGAGGTATCACTGTTGTTCCTAATGATAAGAATGACTTGATTCCACAAAGAATTATTATAGGTTATAGAATGGTAATTGATTTCCCCAAATTAAATAAATCTACTAGAAACAACCATTACCCTGTACCTTTTATTGATCAAATGCTAGAAAGATTATCCAAGCATACACATTTCTGCTTTCTAGATGGTTACTCTGGTTTCTCTCAAATACCTGTCTCAAAAGAGGATCAAGGGAAAACCAATTTCACTTTCCCTTTTGATACCTTTGCTTATAGACGTATGCCTTTTGGTTTATGCAATGCACCTGCTACCTTTCAAACATGCATGACTACTATATTCTCTAATTTTTGTGAAAATATTGTTGAGGTTTTCATCGATGATTTCTCTGTTTATGGAACTTCTTTTGATAATTGCTTAAGCAACCTTGAACGAGTTTTGCAGAGATGTGAGGAAACTAATCTTGTCCTGAATTGGGAGAAGTGCCACTTCATGATTAATGAAGGTATTGTCTTGGGGCATAAAATTTCTGAAAGAGGTATTGAAGTTGATAAAGCTAAAGTAGATGCTACTGAAAAGGTGCCGTATCCTAAAGACATCAAAGGTATAAGAAGTTTCCTTGGTCAAGCTGGTTTCTATAGGAGGTTTATTAAAGACTTCTCTAAAATTTATAGGCCTCTCACTAATCTCTTGCAAAAAGGTGTTCCTTTCGTTTTTGATGGTGATTGTGTAAAAGCATTTGAAATACTTAAGAAAGCCTTGATTTCTGCACCTATTGTTCAGCCACCTGATTGGAATTTACCCTTTGAAATTATGTGGGATGCTAGTGATTATGCTGATGGTGTTGTTCTAGGACAATGAGTTGATAAGAAATTAAATGTTATCCAATATTCTAGTAAAACTCTAGACAGTGCATAGAGAAATTATGCTACTACTAAAAAAGAATTTTTAGCAGTTGTATTTGCATGTGATAAGTTCCGACCTAATATTGTTGATTCCAAAGTAACTGTTCACACTGATCATGCTGCTACTAAATATCTTACGGAAAAGAAAGATGTTAACCTAGACTTATTAGATGGGTTCTCTTGGTACAAGAATTTGATTTGCATATTATTGATAGAAAGGGAGCTGAGAACCCCGTTGCAGACAATTTGTCTAGGCTAGAAAATGTTCTTGATGACCCACTACCTATTGATGATAGCTTTCTTGATGAACAATTAGCTTTCATTAATGCTTCCCATAATACTCCCTGGTATGCTGATTATGCTAATTATATTGTTGCTAAATTTATACCACCGAGTTTCACATACCTGCAAAAGAAAAGGTTTTTTTATGATTCGAGACATTACTTTTGGGATGACCCACACCTTTATAAAGAAGGAGTAGATGGTGTTATTAGACGTTATGTACCTGAGCATGAACAGGAACAGATCCTACGCAAGTGTCATTCCGAGTCTTACGGAGGACACCACGCTGGAGATAGAACTGCACATAAGGTATTGCAATCCGGTTTCTATTGGCCCACTCTCTTTAAGGATGCCCGTAAGTTTGTCTTATATTGTGATGAATGACAGGGACTTGGTAATATTAGTGGACGTCAGGAAATGCCTATGAATTATTCACTTATTATTGAACCATTTGATATTTGGGGCTTTTATTATATGGGACCTTTTCCTTCCTCTAATGGGTATACACTATTTTAGTTGTTGTTGATTACATTACCAAGTGGGTAGAAGCTATTCCAACTAGTAGTGCTGATCATAACACTTACATTAAGATTCTTAAAGAAGTTATTTTTTTCAAGGTTTGGAGTCCCTAGATATTTAATGACTGATGGTGGTTCACATTTTATTCATGGTGCTTTCCGTAAAATGCTTTCTAAGTATGATGTCAACCATAGAATTGCATCTCCATATCATCCTTAGTCTAGTTGTCAAGTAGAATTGAGTAATAGAGAGCTTAAATTAATTTTGCAAAAAACTGTTAATAGATCTAGAAAGAATTGGTCTAAGAAACTTGGTGATGCTTTATGGGCTTATAGAGCTTCTTATAAGAATCCTATGGGTATGTCTCCATATAAAATGGTTTATGGAAAAGCATGTCACTTGCCTCTTGAACTAGAACATAAGGCATATTGGGCTATAAAAGAGCTCAACTATGATTTCAACTTTGCCGGTGAAAAGAGGTTATTTGACATTAGCTCACTTGATGAATGGAGAACCCAAGCCTATGAGAATGCCAAGTTGTTTAAAGAAAAGGTTAAAAGATGGCATGATAAAAGGATACAAAAGCGTGAGTTTAATGTAGGTGAACATGTTTTGCTATACAACTCTTGTTTAAGATTTTTTTTTGCAGGAAAGCTTCTCTTTAAATGGGAAGGTCCTTACATTATAGAGGAGGTATATCGTTCCGGTGCCATAAAAATCAACAACGCCGAAGGCACAAATCCGAAGGTGGTAAACGGTCAAAGAATCAAACATTATATCTCAGGTACTCCCATAAAGGGTGAGACCAAAATAATTAATACCGTAACACCGGAGGAGTACATAAGGGACACCTTCCAGAATGTTTCAGACTCCGAAAAGAAATAGGTGTGTGGTACGGCAGGTAAACTGACTCTAAAACATTTCCAATGGCAATTTTTTGTTTTGGAATATTTAAAAAAATTAGGAAAATTAAAAGTAGTCCGAAAGAGACACGAATCCACCAAAAGGGTGGAGGGCGCGCCCTACCCCCTGGGCGCCCCCTGTCCTTGTGGCCACCTCGTGTGCCTTCCGAACTGTGTTTTCTTGCACGATACTTCTTATGGTCGGCAAAAAAAAAACATTATATAATCTCCCTAAGGTTTTGACCACCGTACCATGACAATATGTCACGTTTTTTAAGCTGTTTTCTGCAAGATTTTGCAAGGCCAGGCATCATGTCGTCCCCCTCCTCCAAAAATGCATGCGACGATGCTTCGCTAATGAAGATAGAGATGAAGAGAGAAGAACTTGGGGAGATCAACGAGGGTGATAGGATCAAGAAGGCCGAGGAAGATAAAGTTCCAGAGGTAGAAGAAGAAGACATCCTTCAACCATACTACAATCGCCTTACCCATGCTCAAATTGAAGCTTTCAAGATCATTGTAATAGTTCATGTGCAAAATAAATATCTCACTCGTGAAAATATTCTGTTGCAAGAGCATATCACCGCACTGAATGACATTATTCGCAAATTGGAGCATCTCCTACGCTTGATGCGGGACACCACTTCATCAACAACTCCTTCATCACCACCTTCGAAGAAAGAGATCTAAATACATGGGTATGGGCACTCCCCTTGGCAACCGCCAAGCTTGGGGGAGGTGCCCCGGTATCGTATCTGTTGGGGAACGCAGTATTTCAAAAAAATTACCTACGATCACGCAAGATCTATCTAGGATATGCATAGCAACGAGAGGGGAGAGTGTGTCCACGTACCCTCGTAGACCAAAAGCGTAAGCGTTTAGTAACGTGGTTGATGTAGTCGAACGTCTTCGCGATCCAATCGATCCAAGCACCGAATGTATGGCACCTCCGCGTTCAGCACACGTTCAGCTTGATGACATCCCTCGATATCTTGATCCAGTTGAGGACAAGGGAGAGTTTCGTCAGCACGATGGCATAGCGACGGTGATGATGAAGTTACCGGCGATGGGCTTCCCCTAAGCACAATGACGATATGACCGAGGTGTGTAACTGTGGAGGGGGGCACCGCACACGGCTAAGAGAAGACTTGGTGTGTTTTCTACGGGTGCCCTCCCCATGTATATAAAGGAGGGAGAGGGAGGGAGGCAGCCTATGGCGCACCCAAGTAGGAGGATTCCTACTTGGGCCCCTAGTCCAATTCTGCTCAAATCTGCTCAAATCATCTGTGAAGGTCAAAAAATAACGATACCCGCCGCGAGCCTCAACACTTATTGGACCACATACATCAGTATGTATTATTTCCAGCAAGTCAGTTACTCGCTCCATTGTTCCGGAAAACGGAGTCTTAGTCATCTTGCCCATGAGGCATGGTTCGCAAGCATCAAGTGATTCCAAAAGCCCATCAGCATGGAGTTTCTTCATGCGCTTTACACCAATATGATTTAAATGGCAGTGCCACAAATAAGTTGCACTATCATAATTAACTTTCTATCTTTTGGCATCAATATTATGAATAAGTGTATCATTACGATCGCGATTCAATAAACCATTTATATTAAGTGTATGACCATAGTAGGTTTTATTCATGTAAATAGAACAACAATTAATCTTCGACTTAAATGAATAATCATATTGCAATAAACATGATCCAATCATATTCATTCTCAACGCAAACACCAAATAACATTTTATTTTGGTCCAACACTAATATTGAAGGTAGAGGGAGTGCGCGATGGTGATCTTATCAACCTTGGAATCACTTACAACACACATCGTCACCTCGCCCTCAAGTAGTCTCTGTTCATTTTGTAACTCCTGTTTCAAGTTACTAATCATAGCAACTAAACCAGTATCAAATACCCAGGGGCTACTATGAACACTAGTAAAGTACACATCAATAACATGTATATCATATATACTTTTGTTCACTTTGCCATCCTTCTTATCCGCCAAGTATTTGGGGTAGTTCCGCTTCCAGTGACCATTTCCTTTGCAGTAGAAGCACTCAGTTTCAGGCTTGGATCTACCTTTGGGCTTATTCATGGGTGTGGCAACTTGCTTGCCATTCTTCTTGAAGTTCCCTTTCTTTCCCTTTTCTTTTACTTGAAACTAGTGGTCTTGTTAACCATCAACACTTGATGCTATTTCTTGATTTCTACCTTCGCCAATTTCAGCATCGCGGAGAGCTTGGGAATCGTTTTCGTCATCCCTTGCATATTATAGTTCATCACGAAGTTCTAGTAACTTGGTGATAGTGACTAGAGAACTCTGTCAATCACTATCTTATCTAGAAGATTAACTCCCACTTGATTCAAACGATTGTAGTACCCAGACATTCTGAGCACATGCTCACTAGTTGAGCTATTCTCCTCCATCTTGTAGGAAAAGTACTGTCAGAGGTTGCATACCTCTTGACACGAGCATGAGTCTGAAATACTAATTTCAACTCTTGGAACATCTTATATGCTCCATGGTATTCAAAACATTCTTGAAGTCCCAGTTTTAAGCCGTAAAGCATGGTGCACTAAACTATCAAGTAGTCATCATATCGAGCTTGCTGAACGTTCATAACGTCTGCATCTGCTCCTGCAATAGGTCTATCACCTAGCGGTGCACCAAGGACACAATTCTTCTGTGCAGCAACGAGGATAATCCTCAGAACACGGACCCAGTCCGCATCATTGCTACTATCATATTTCAACTTAGTTTTCTCTAGGAACATAGTAAAAATAAAACACGGGAGCTATACGCGAGCTATTGATCTACAACATAGATATACTAATACTATGAGGACTAAGTTAATGATAAATTAAGTTCAATTAATCATATTACTTAAGAACTCCCACTTAGATAGACATCCCTCGAGTTATATAAATGATGACGTGATCCATATCAACTCAACCATGTCCGATCGTCATGTGAGATGGAGTAGTCTTCAATGGTGAACATCTCTATGTTGATCATATCTACTATATGATTCACGCTCGACCTTTTGGTCTCCAGTGTTCCGAGGCCATATCTTCATATGCTAGGCTCGTCAAGTTTAACCCGAGTATTATGCGTGTGCAAAACTGGCTTGCACCCATTGTATGTGAACGTAGAGCTTATCACACGCAATCATCACGTGGTGTCTCGGCACGACGAACTATAGCAACAGTGCATACTCAGGGAGAACACTTATACCTTGAAATTTAGTGAGAGATCATATTATAATGCTACCGCCGTACTAAGCAAAATAACATGCATAAAAGATAAACATCACATGCAATCAAAATAAGTGATATGATATGGCCATCATCATCTTGTGCCTTTGATCTCCATCTCCAAAGCACCGTCATGATCACCATCGTCACCGACTTGACATCTTGATCTCCATCGTAGCATCGTTGTCGTCTCGCCAACTATAGCTTCTACGACTATCGCTACCGCTTAGTGATAAAATAAAGCAATTACATGGCGATTGCATTTCATACATTAAAGCGACAACCATATGGCTCCTGCCAGTTGCCTGATAACTTTTACAAAACATGATCATCTCATACAACAATTTATATATCATCACGTCTTGACCATATCACATCACAACATGCCCTGCAAAAACAAGTTAGACATCCTCTACTTCGTTGTTGCATGTTTTTACGTGGCTGCTATGGGCTTCTAGCAAGAACCGTTCTTACCTACGCATCAAATCCACAACGATTTTTTGTCAAGTGTGTTGTTTTAACCTTCAACAAGGACCAGGCATAGTCAAACTCGATTCAACTAAAGCTGGAGAAACAGACACCCGCTAGCGACATGTCTACGAAGCATGTCATTAGAACCAGTCTCATGAACGTGGTCATGTAAAGTCGGTCTGGGCCGCTTTATCCAACAATACCGCTGAATCAACGTAAGACGTTGCACGTAAGCAGTATGACTTTTATTGCCCACAACTCTTTGTGTTGTACTCGTGCATATAACATCTACGCATAGACCTGGCTCGGATGCCACTGTTGGGGAACGAAGTATTTTGAAAAATTTACCTGTGATCACGCAAGATCTATCTTGGAGATGCATAGCAACGAGAGGGGAGAGTGTGTCCACGTACCCTCATAGACCGAAAGCGGAAGCATTTAGTAATGCAGTTGATGTAGTTGAAAGTCTTCGCGATCCAACCGATCCAAGCACCGAACATATGGCACCTCCGCGTTCAGCACACGTTCAGCTCTATGATGTCCCTCGATCTCTTGATCTAGTTGAGGACAAGGGACAGTTCCATCAGCACGATGGAATGTCAACGGTGATGATGAAGTTACCGGCGCTGGGCTTCGCCTAAGCACTACGATGATATGACCGAGGTGTGTAACTGTGGAGGGGGGCACCGCACACGGCTAAGAGAAGACTTGGTGTGTGTTCTAGGGGTGCCCTCCCCATGTATATAAAGGAGGGAGAGGGAGGGAGGCGGCCTATGGCGCACCCAAGTAGGAGGAATCCTACTTGGGTCCCTAGTCCAATTCGCCCCTACCATATTTGGACAAGGGGGAAAGGAAGGAGGGCGAGGGGAAGGAAGTAGGAGTCCTACCTCATACTTTCCTTTTCCTCCTCTACTTTCCCTTTCGCCCCACGTGGCTTGCCCTATAGGGGGTGCACCAGCCCCTTGTGGGCTGGTGTGTTCCCTTACTTGGCCCATTAAGCCCATATCTTTGTCGGGGGTTGCCCGGAACCCCTTTCGGTGACCCGGTATCACCCGGAACACTTCCCGTTTCCAAATACCATCGTCCTATATATGAATCTTTACCTCTCGACCATTTCGAGACTCCTCATCATGTCCGTGATCTTATCCGGGACTCCGAACAAACTTCGGTCATCAAATCACATAATTCATAATACAAATCATCATTGAACGTTAAGCGTGCGGACCCTACGGGTTCGAGAACTATGTAGACATGACCGAGACACATCTCCAGCCAATAACCAATAGCGGAACCTGGATGCTCATATTGGCTCCTACATATTCTACGAAGATCTTTATTGGTCAAACCACATAATAACATACGACATTCCCTTTGTCATCGGTATATTACTTGCCTGAGATTCGATTGTCGATATCATCATACCTAGTTCAATCTCGTTACCGACAAGTCTCTTTACTCGTTCTGTAATGCATCATCCCGCAACTAACTCATTAATCACATTTCTTGCAAGGCTTATAGTGATGAACATTACTGAGAGGGCCCAGAGATACCTCTCTGATACACGGAGTGACAAATCCTAATCTCGATCTATGCCAACTCAACAAACACCATCGGAGACACCTGTGGAGCATCTTTATAATCACCCAGTTACGTTGTGACGTTTGATAGCACACAAGGTGTTCCTCCGGTATTCGGGAGATGCATAATCTCATAGTCAGAGGAACATGTATAAGTCATGATGAAAGCAATAGCAATAAAACTAAATGATCATTATGCTAACCTAACGGATGGGTCATTCCATCACATCATTCTCTAATGTTGTGATCCCATTGATCAAATGAAAACACATGTCTATGGTCAGGTAACTTAACCATCTTTGATTAGCGAGCTAGTCTAGTAGAGGCATACTAGGGACACTCTGTTTGTCTATGTATTCACACATGTACTAAGTTTCCGGTTAATACAATTCTAGCATGAATAATAAACGTTTATCATGATATAAGGAAATATAAATAACAACTTTATTATTGCCTCTAGGGCATATTTCTTTCAGTATCACTATCACACCTTTATGTTTATCATTTTTTGTTAGTTCGATCCTTTTGGTTATGTCTTGATCTAGTAGAATAAATTTTTTAGTATGTTCTAGTTTTGAGTTTTGCTTTATGTTCCCTCTATATAATTGAGTTCGCGAGTTATATATAATAAAGAGTAGTTTTGAGTTGAGGGCTTTGCTTGCTTGCTATGATCTTAAGGGGATTAAATTAAAGAAAGACTAAAAAAATCATACATTGTTCCTATGGAGAGTAATGATGTGACGCCCCAAGACCGGAGCTTCAGTTGCCTTCCAGGGTTTCTGGGTTTCATCGTGTGATTTGTTTGGTTCATCGCTTTCATCTTTGCATCATGTGCATTGCATCATGTCATCATGCCATCTTGTCATTTCTTTTCTTAACTCAACTAAATAAATTGCATGGATCTTCGGTCCATTTAAATCGAGGGATATTCACTATGGTGATTACTCTTTAAAACATATTCTCCCAATATTTTAGGGAGCTATATAAATTATATTCCAATAATTTGGAATCACCCATAACACACGTGCAGATAATCCCATGCCTTTCTGCTTCGAGTTGATCTCCAAACCTTGCCGAAAATTCTTTCTTTTTTTAGGCTCCTCCAAAAGTCTCAACATTTTTGGTCCTTACCAAACCTCACTTCCTATTCAAATCATTTGAATTAATTTCAAATGAGTTTTAATTCAACTTCAACCGCGTGCCCACTTTTATTTTGCGGGATCAAGCTCATTTTTGCAAGTCTGGGGAAATTATCCCTATGCGCAAAATCCTTCCGTAACCCTCTCCTTCTTTTCCCTCTCTCGGTTTTCTTTTCTGCTAAAGGATAATGTAGAGAAGAGAGAGGCCAGCCCTTTTAACCTCAGGCCCAGCTACAGCTAGTCCGGCCTCTTGGACCTCCCAGGCCCAGCCACCAGTGGCCCAAGGCCCGCTCTCTCCCCCGTGTAACCCTAGCGATCCCCTCGCATCTCCCCTCACTCCCTCATTCCTCGTAGCACCGTCACGCGTAAAAGATGGAACCGGTACCCGATCCTCCCTCCTCTCGATCTCTCCCTCTCCCTCGCTCCTATCGCCAATCTGAGAAGAAGAGAGAGAGGAGCGAGAGCCCCCTGTCGCCGAGCGCCCGAGGAGAGGAGCTCCTCGAGTACCGGCCGCCCTCAGCAACCTCCTCCCCTCTCCTCCCCGCGCCTTCCCGAGCGCCATGGCCGCCGCCCGCTCCCTGCAGCCGCTGCCATCCCGCTCGAGTCCGAGGGCCCCGCCTCCGTCTCCGATCGTCGTCAGCAAGCAGCCCCGCCGGAGCTCTTCTTCTCCTGTGCACTGTCGTCGACCAAGCCAAGAAGCACCAGGACCCCGACACGCTCCTTCTCCTCCCAGGCTCTCCCTCGCCTGCGCGCACCTCACGCCGGCGAGCACGACGCCTCTTCGTGCGACCCCTTCCTCCGCTTCTTCTTCTAGCACAGGGCCCCTTCCCCGTGCACCGCCACCTACCCTGCCGGCGACCAAAGCCACTGACGCGGCCCGCTGCCGACCTCGGCAAAGCTGACGATGCCAGCTCCTCCACCTCGCCTCTCCGCAACCCCCCCCCCCCCCCCCCGCTACTGCTTGATGCTTGCTCGTCTCGCGCCTCTACCCCATGACCCGTCGGTCTCCACTGCATAGCGCCTCCCGACGCCACCCCACCTCCATCGCCCTTGTTGCTGCTGCTAGACCACCATGGCCACCCTCCCATGTTTCTTCTTCGGCCTTTAGTGCATCGAACACCCCGCTGGTGCCTCTGTGAACGTTGCCAAGTTTGGCCACCACCAAGACCCTCAAATCATGTACCCGAAGCCCAAGTTTGGAGACTGCGTGGATGTGCATCTCACTTGTGCCACTTTGGATCATCAAGACCGTTTCGGGATTCACCAAGTACCGCTACGCCCGAAGACCACGGATCCGTGAAGTTCCACTACCGTCGCCATGGATCCGACAAGTACCGCGGCAACATGTAGCACTACCGTTGACCTTCGAAGGACATGGTTTTGCCGAGTACCCCTTCATTTTGGAAAGACCGTCAAGTCCTTCGACGACAAGTGCATGACCACACAGATAGTGCCAAGTACCCCTTCGAGCTATCAAGACCGCAAGCGCCAAGTTACACGACGACCCTTGAAGACTTCAGATTCGACAAGTCCGATGACGCTCTTGTACAACTACGTTGTCGAGTCCGGGACCGGCAAGACCGACGATGCGGAAACGCCAAGTACCTCTATGGAAGACCTGAACGCCTACGGACATGTATGACTACTGTTGCCCGAAGAACCATGGTTCACAAGCGTCGTGAATGACTACCGTTGAACGTGGATTTGTCAAGTTCCTCAATGACCATGTACCACTACCGCTTCACGAACAAAAACGACTACTTCCTCACTGGGATGTGTACCACTACTTCCACTACCGTCGCGAGAACGTCTACTTCCACTACTTCCTCTACGCCGTCTTGACCCGTTCCGAAAATGCACGCCTCAAAGGTATAACCGCCGAGACGACGCCCGTGAATGAATGCATGTGTGATGTATGAGATGCTCGTGCTTGCTCCATGCTCGAATTGTCGGTGCACGTTGCCCCTCTTTTGCCTTGTCACCATCGTCGACTCATGGGACCCCCGGTATCCGGGAGTGCCCCACCATCTTTTGCACGCATCTGCATACTTCTCTTTTGCATCGGTATCTCAATCGAGTTACCGGAACCGAAACGTTGCAGTGGCACCGTTTTCGTTATCGTTGATGTGGCACCCTTTTTCTTTCCACCACGGTGACAAATGCCTCATAATATGCTCTTGTTAACATTTCTGAAAACTTGCATAACTTGAACATGTCATCCGCATCATGATAACAACATCAAGAATGTTTAAAATTGTTGTTTGCTTTAGATTACTAATGCATATGGGGATTTACCAAATTTGTTGTTTGTTATATCCGGCCCCATTTAAATGGTTTAAATGGTATAGTTTTGTTATGCTTCACCTCTTGCCATGTTAACCAACATTTAAATTTGTTGAGTACCTAACCGGGAGAGAACTAAATAATTAATGTGGTGTTCCATCAATATGCAACATGTTGCATATTGAGCTCCACTTAATTTGTAGGATTGTTTGTGCTCTTTGCCATGCCATGCTTCATTCAACCGGACATGCATCATACTTGGTTGCGCATCATGCCATGTTCATGTTGTGGTTGTTTACTATGTTGTTTGCTTCTTTCCGGTGTTGCTTCTTCGGGTTGGTTCCATTAACGTCGCGTTGGTGAGGATCCGTTCGACTACGTCCGTTTGACTTCTTCATGGACTCATTCTTCTTCCTTGCGGATCTCAGGCAAGATAACCATACCCTCGAAATCACTTCTATCTTTGCTTGCTAGATGCTCGCTCTTTTGCTATGCCTATGCTGCGCTACCTACCACTTGCTATATCATGCCTCCCATATTGTTGAACCAAGCCTCCAACCCACCTTGTCCTAGCAAACCGTTGTTTGGCTATGTTACTGCTTTGCTTAGCCCCTCTTATAGCGTTGTTAGTTGCAGGTGAAGATTGAAGTTTGTTCCTTGTTGGAACATGGAGATGTTGTTCCTTGTTGGAACATGTTTACTTGTTGGGATATCACAATATCTCTTATTTAATTAATGCATCTATATACTTGGTAAAGGGTGGAAGGCTCGGCCTTATGCCTGGTGTTTTGTTCCACTCTTGCCGCCCTAGTTTCCATCATATCGGTGTTATATTCCCGGATTTTGTGTTCCTCACGCGGTTGGGTTATAATGGGAACCCCTTGACAGTTCGCCTTGAATAAAACTCCTCCAGCAAGGCCCAACATTGGTTTTACCATTTGCCACCTAGCCTTTTCTTTCCCTTGAGTCGGCCGGCTCAAGGGTCATCTTTATTTAAACCCCTGGGCCAGTGCTCCTCTGAGTGTTGGTCCAACCTGTCAGCTGCCGGTGGCCACCAGGGGCAACTCTGGGCTGGCCTACCGGAACCTTGGACAATCCGGTGTGCCCTGAGAAAGAGATATGTGCAGCTCCTATCAGGATTTGTCGGCACATTCGGGTGGCTTTGCTGGTCTTGTTTTACCATTGTCGAAATGTCTTGTAACCGGGATTCCGAGTCTGATCGGGTCTTCCCACTAGAAGGAATATCCTTCGTTGACCATGAGAGCTTGTGATGGGCTAAGTTGGGACACCCCTGCAGGGATTTGAACTTTCGAAAGCCGTGCCCGTGGTTATGGGCAGATGGGAATTTGTTAATGTCCGGTTGTAGAAAACCTGAAGTTGACCTTAATTAAAATACATCAACCGCGTGTGTAACCATGATGGTCTCTTCTCGGCGGAGTCCGGGAAGTGAACACGATGTTGGAGTTATGCTTGATGTAGGTTGTTCTAGGATCACTTCTTGATCATAGTTGTTCAACCATGCTTTTGCCTTCTCTTCTCGCTCTCATTTGCGTATGTTAGCCACCATATATGCTAGTCGCTTGCTGCAGCTCCACCTCATACCTTTACCTTACTTATAAGCTTAAATAGTCTTGATCGCGAGGATGCGAGATTGCTGAGTCCCCATGACTCACAGATACTTCCAAAACCAGTTTGCAGGTGCCTATGTTACTGTGCAGATGACGCAATTGAGCTCGATGAAGATCTTGTCCTTTGTGTTGTTTCGTTCTAGTCGATCAGTAGTGGAGCCCAGTCGGGACGATCGGGGATCTGTGTAACATTGGGGTAGTCTTCTTTTATTTTGGTTCTGTAGTCAGACCTTGTTTGTATCTGGATGATGTAATGCTTTATTCATGTATTGTGTGAAGTGGCGATTGTAAGCCAACTATGTATCTCTTTCCCTTATGTATTACATGGGTTGTGTGAAGATTACCTCACTTGCGACATTGCTTTCAATGCGGTTATGCCTCTAAGTCGTGCTTCGACACGTGGGAGATATAGCCGCATCGAGGGCGTTACAAATGACTTCACATATAAAGAGTATGATGAATAAAAGTTGTTGAGAGTTGACAAACGTAGTTTCGGTCATTGTTGCAATTAATAGGAAGTAATAAAGAAAGAGAGGCTGTTGGGGAACGCAGTATTTCAAAAAAGATCACGCAAGATCTATCTAGGAGATGCATAGCAACGAGAGGGGAGAGTGTGTCTACTTACCCTTGTAGACCGGAAGCGGAAGCGTTTAGTAACGCGATTGATGTAGTCGAACGTCTTTGTGATCCAACCGATCAAGTACTGAACGCACGACACCTCCGCGATCTGCACACATTCAGCTCGGTGACGTCCCTCGTACTCTTGATCCAGCTGAGGCCGAGGGTGAGTTGCATTAGCACGACAGCGTGTTGACGGTGATGATGAAGTTATCGACGCAGGGCTTTGCCTAAGCACTACGGCAATATGACCGAGGTGGAAAACTATGGAGGGGGGCACCGCACACGGCTAAAGATCAACTTGTGTGTCTATGGGGTGCCCCCCTCCCCCGTATATAAAGGAGAGAGGAGGAGAGGGCCGGCCGGCCCCTAGGGCGCCCCCCAAGAGGGGGAATCCTACTCCTAGTAGGAGTAGGTTCCCCCTTTTCTAGTCCAACTAGGAGAAGACGGAAGGAGAGGGAGAGAGAAATAGGGGCCATTCCCCCTTCCCTTGTCCTATTCGGACTCCCCTGAGGGGCACCACCTCCTGGCTGTGGCCCTCTCTCTCCCCTAAGGCCCACTAAGGCCCATAATTTCCCGGGGGGTCCGGTAACACTCCGGCACTCCAGTTTTATCCGAAACTATCCGGAACACTTCCGGTGTCCGAATAACATGGTCCAATATATCAGTCTTTATGTCTCTGCCATTTCGAGATTCCTCGTCATGTCCGTGATCACATCCGGAACACCGAACAACCTTCAGTACATCAAATCACATAACTCATAATACATATAGTCATCGAACGTTAAGCGTGCAGACCCTACGGGTTTGAGAACTATGTAGACATGACCAAGACACATCACCGGTCAATAAACAATAGTGGAACCTAGATGCTCATATTGGTTCCTACTGAAGGAAATATGCCCTAGAGGCAATAATAAAGTTATTATTTATTTCCTTACATCATGATAAATGTTTATTATTCATGCTAGAATTGTATTATCCGGAAACATAATACTTGTGTGAATACATAGACAAACGAAACGTCACTAGTATGCCTCTACTTGACTAGCTCGTTAATCGAAGATGGTTATGTTTCCTAACCATAGACATGTGTTGTCATTTGATTAATGGGATCACATCATTAGGAGAATGATGTGATTGACATGACCCATTCCATTAGCTTAGCACCCGATCGTTTAGTATGTTGCTATTGCTTTCTTCATGACTTATACATGTTCCAATGACTATGAGATTATGCAACTCCCGTTTATCGGAGGAACACTTTGTATGCTACCAAAAGTCACAACATAACTGGGTGATTATAAAGGAGCTCTACAGGTGTCTCCAAAGGTACATGTTGGGTTGGCGTATTTCGAGATTAGGATTTGTCACTCCGATTGTCGGAGAGGTATCTCTGGGCCCTCTCGGTAATGCACATCACATAAGCCTTGTAAGCATTGCAACTAATGAGTTAGTTGCGAGATGATGTATTACGGAACGAGTAAAGAGACTTGCCAGTAACGAGATTGAACTAGGTATTGGATACCGACGATCGCATCTCGAGCAAGTAACATACCGATGACAAAGGGAACAACGTATGTTGTTATGCGGTCTGGCCGATAAAGATCTTCATAGAATATGTAGGAGCCAATATGGGCATCAAGGTCCCGCAATTGGTTATTGACCGGAGATGTGTCTCAGTCATGTCTACATTGTTCTTGAACCGTAGGGTCCGCACGCTTAACGTTACGATGACAGTTATTATGAGTTTATGCATTTTGATGTACCGAAGTTAGTTCGGAGTCCCAGATGTGATCACGGACATGATGAGGAGTCTCGAAATGGTCGAGACATAAAGATTGATATATTGGAAGCCTATATTTGGATATCGGAAGTGTTCCGGGTGAAATCGGGATTTTACCGGAGTACCGGGAGGTTACCGGAACCCCCCGGGAGCCATATGGGCCTTAATGGGCTTTAGTGGAAAGGAGAAAGGGGCAGCCCAAGGTGGCCGCGCGCCTCCCCCCTCCCCTAGTCCTATTAGGACTAGGAGAGGTGGCCGGCCCCCCTCTCTCTCTCTCTTTCCCCCTCGGGGAATCCTAGTCCAACTAGGATTGGGGGGAGTCCTACTCCCGGTAGGAGTAGGACTCCTCCTGCGCCCTCCTCCTGGCCGGCGGCCCCCTCCCCCTTGCCTCCTTTATATACGGAGGCAGGGGCACCTCTAGACACAAGTTGATCATTGAGATCGTTCCTTAGCCGTGTGCGGTGCCCCCTGCCACCATATTCCACCTCGTTCATATCGTTGTAGTGCTTAGGTGAAGCCCTGCGTCGGTAGAACATCAAGATCGTCACCACGCCGTCGTGCTGACGGAACTCCTCCCCGACGCTTTGCTGGATCGGAGCCTGGGGATCGTCATCGAGCTGTACGCGTGCTAAAGAACTCGGAGGTGCCGGAGTAACGGTGCTTGGATCGGTCGGATCGGGAAGACGTACGACTACTTCCTCTACGTTGTGTCAACGCTTCCGCGGTCGGTCTGCGTGGGTATGTAGACAACACTCTCCCCTCTCGTTGCTATGCATCACCTTGATCTTGCGTGTGCGTAGGAAATTTTTTGAAATTACTACATTCCCCAACAGTGGCATCCGAGCCTAGGTTTTATGGTTTGATGTTATTTGCACGAGTAGAACACAAGTGAGTTGTGGACGATATAAGTCATACTGCCTACCAACATGTCATACTTTGGTTCAGCGGCATTGTTGGATGAGACGACCCGGACCAACATTACGCGTACGCTTACGCGAGACCCGTTCCCCCGACGTGCTTTGCACACAGGTGGCTAGCGGGCGACTGTCTCTCCAACTTTAGTTGAACCGAGTGTGGCTACGCCCGGTCCTTGCAAAGGTTAAAACGGAGTCTATTTGACAAACTATCATTGTGGTTTTGATGCGTAGGTGAGATTGGTTCTTGCTTAAGCCCGTAGCAGCCACGTAAAACTTGCAACAACAAAGTAGAGGACGTCTAACTTGTTTTTGCAGGGCATGTTGTGATGTGATATGGTCAAGACATGATGCTAAATTTTATTGTATGAGATGATCATGTTTTGTAACCGAGTTATCGGCAACTGGCAGGAGCCATATGGTTGTCGCTTTATTGTATGCAATGCAATCACGATGTAATGCTTTACTTTATCACTAAGCGGTAGCGATAGTCGTGGAAGCATAAGATTGGCGAGACGACAACGATGCTACGATGGAGATCAAGGTGTCGCGCCGGTGATGATGGTGATCATGATGGTGCTTCGGAGATGGAGATCACAAGCACAAGATGATGATGGCCATATCATATCACTTATATTGATTGCATGTGATGTTTATCTTTTATGCATCTTATCTTGCTTTGATTGACGGTAGCATTATAAGATGATCTCTCACTAAATTATCAAGAAGTGTTCTCCCTGAGTATGCACCGTTGCGAAAGTTCTTCGTGCTGAGACACCACCTGATGATCGGGTGTGATAGGCTCTACGTTCAAATACAACGGGTGCAAAACAGTTGCACACGCGGAATACTCAGGTTATACTTGACGAGCCAAGCATATACAGATATGGCCTCGGAACACGGAGACCGAAAGGTCAAGCGTGAATCATATAGTAGATATGATCAACATAGTGATGTTCACCAATGAAACTACTCCATCTCACGTGAAGATCGGACATGGTTTAGTTGATTTGGATCACGTAATCACTTAGAGGATTAGAGGGATGTCTATCTAAGTGGGAGTTCTTAAGTAATATGATTAATTGAACTTTAATTTATCATGAACTTAGTCCTAGTAGTATTAGCATATCGATGTTGTGGATCAATAGCTCGTGTTGTTGCTTTCATATGTTTATTTTGATATGTTCCTAGAGAAAATTGTGTTGAAAGATGTTAGTAGCAATGATGCGGATTGGATCCGTGATCTGAGGTTTATCCTCATTGCTGCACAGAAGAATTATGTCCTTGATGCACCGCTAGGTGACGGACCTATTGTAGGAGCAGATGCAGACGTTATGAACGTTTGGCTAGCTAAATATGATGACTACTTGATAGTTTAGTGCACCATGCTTAACGGCTTAGAATCGGGACTTCAAAGACGTTTTGAACGTCATGGACCATATGAGATGTTCCAGGAGTTGAAGTTAATATTTCAAGCATATACCCGAGTTGAGAGATATGAAGTCTCCAACAAGTTCTATAGCTAAAATATGGAGGAGAATCGCTCAACTAGTGAGCATGTGCTCAGATTGTCTGGGTACTACAATCGCTTGAATCAAGTGGGAGTTAATCTTCCAGATAAGATAGTGATTGACAGAATTCTCTAGTCACCATCACCAAGTTAGTAGAACTTCGTGATGAACTATAGTATGCAAGGGATGACGAAAACAAATCCTGAGCTTTTCATGATGATGAAATCGATGAAGGTAGAAATCAAGAAAGAGCATCAAGTATTGATGGTTGACAAGATCACTAGTTTCAAGAAAAGGGCAAAGGGAAAAGGGGGAACTTCAAGAAAAACAGCAAGCAAGTTGCTGCTCATGTGAAGAAGCCCAAGTCTGGTCCTAAGCCTGAGACTAAAGTGCTTCTACTGCACAGGGACTGGTCACTGGAAGCGGAACTACCCCAAGTGATTGGGAGATATGAAGGATGGCAAAGTGAACAAAAGTATATTTGATATACATGTTATTGATGTGTACTTTACTAGTGTTTATAGCAACCCCTCAGTATTTGATACTGGATCAGTTGCTAAGAGTAGTAACTCGAAACAAGAGTTGCAGAATAAACACAGACTAATTAAGGGTGAAGTGACGATGTGTGTTGGAAGTAGTTCCAAGATTGATATGATCATCATCGCACACCCCCCTATACTTTTGGGATTAGTGTTGAACCTAAATAAGTGTTATTTGGTTTTTGCGTTGAGCATGAATATGATTTGATCATGTTTATTGCAATATGGTTATTCATTAAAGTCAGAGAATAATTGTTGTTCTGTTTACATGAATAAAACCTTCGATGGTCATACACCCAATGAAACAAGTTCGTTGGATCTCGATCGTAGTAATACACATATTCATAATATTGAAACCAAAAGATGCAAAGTTAATAATGATAGTGCAACTTATTTGTGGCACTGCAGTTTAAGTCATATTGGTGTAAAGCGCATGAAGAAACTCCATGCTGATGGGCTTTTGGAATCACTTGATTATGAATCACTTGATGCTTGCGAACCATGCCTTATGGGCAAGATGACTAAAATGCCGTTCTCCGGAACAATGAAGCAAGCAACAGATTTGTTGGAAATCATACATACTGATGTATGTGGTCCGATGAATATTAAGGCTTGCAGCAGGTATCATTATTTTCTGACCTTCACAGATGATTTGAGCAGATATGGGGATATCTACTTGATGAAACATAAGTGTGAAACATTTGAACAGTTCAAAGAATTTCAGAGTGAAGTGAAAAATCATCGTGACAAGAAAATAAAAGTTTCTACGATATGATCGCAGAGGTAAAATATTTGAGTTACGAGTTTGGCCTTCAATTGAAACAATGTGAAATAGTTTCACTACTCACGCCACCTGGAACACCATAGTGTAATGGTGTGTCCAAACGTCATAATCGTACTTTATTAGATATAGTGCGATCTATGATGTCTCTTACCGACCTACCACTATCGTTTTGGGGTTATGCATTAGAGACAGCTGCATTCACGTTAAATAGGGCACCATCTAAATCCGTTGAGACGACACCGTGTGAACTATGGTTTGGCAAGAAACCTAAGCTGTCGTTTATTAAAAGTTTGAGGTTGCAATGCTTATGTGAAAAAGTTTCAACCTGATAAGCTCAAACCCAACTTGGAGAAGTGCGTCTTCATAGGATACCCAAAGGAAACTGTTAGGTACACCTTCTATCACAGATCCGAAGGCAAGACATTCGTAGCTAAGAATGGATCCTTTCTAGAGAAGGAGTTTCTCTCGAAAGAAGTGAGTGGGAGGAAAGTAGAAAACTTGATAAGGTAATTGTACCCATTCCCTTATTGGAAAGTAGTTCATCACAAAAATTTGTTCTTGTGACTACTACACCAATTAGTGAGGAAGCTAATGATGATGATCATGTAACTTCAGATCAAGTTACTACCGAATCTCGTAGGTAAACCAGAGTGAGATCCGCACCACAGTGGTACGGTAATCCTGTTCTGGAAGTCATGTTACTAGACCATGACGAACATGCGAACTATGAGGAAGCGATGATGAGCCCAGATTCCGCGAAATGGTTTGAGGCCATGGAATTTGAGATATGATCCATGTATGAGAAACAAAGTATGGACTTTGATGGATTTGCCCGATGATTGGCAAGCCATAGAAAATAAATGGATCTTCAAGAGAAAGACGGACGCTGATAGTAGTGTTACTATCTACAAAGCTAGAATTGTCGCAAAAGGTTTTCAACAAGTTCAAGGTGTTGACTACGATGAGATTTTGTCACTCGCAACTATGCTTAAGTCTGTCCGAATCATGTTAGCAATTGCCGCATTTTATGAAATCTGGCAAATGGATAAACAAAACTGCATTCCTTAATGGATTTATTAAAGAAGAGTTGTATATGATGCAACCAGAAGGTTTTGTCAATCCTAAAGGTACTAACAAAATATGCAAGCTCCAACGATCCATCTATGGACTGGTGCAAACATCTCGGAGTTGGAATATACGCTTTGATGAGTTGATGAAAGCATATAGTTTTATACAGACTTGCGGTGAAGCCTGTATTTACAAGAAAGTGAGTGGGAGCACTACAACATTTCTGATAAGTATATGTGGATGACATATTGTTGATCGGAAATAATGTAGAATTATTCTGCAAAGCATAAAGGAGTGTTTGAAAGGAGTTTTTCAAAGAAAGACCTCGGTGAAGCTGCTTACATATTGAGCATCATGATCTATAGAGATAGATCAAGACGCTTGATAAGTTTTTTCAATGAGTACATACCTTGAAAGATTTTGAAGTAGTTCAAAATGGAACAGTCAAAGAAAGAATTCTTGCCTGTGTTACAAGGTGTGAAGTTGAGTAAGACTCAAAGCCCGACCACGGCAGAAGATAGAAAGAGAATGAAAGCCATTCCCTATGCCTCAGCCATAGGTTTTATAAAGTATGCCATGCTATGTACCAGATCTATTGTATACCCTACACTGATTTTGGCAAGGGAGTACAATAGTGATCTAGGAGTAGATCACTGGACATTGGTCAAAATTATCCTTAGTGGAATAAGGATATGTTTCTCAATTATGGAGGTGACAAAAAAGGTTCGTCGTAAAGGGTTACATCGATGCAAATTTTGACACTAATCTAGATGACTCTAAGTCTCGATCTAGATACATATTGAAAGTGGGAGCAATTAGCTAGAGTAGCTCCGTGCAGAGAATTGTTGATATAGGTATTTGCAAAATACTCACGGATCTGAATATGACAGACCCGTTGACTAAAATTATCTCACAAACAAAACATGATCACACCTTAGTACTCTTTGGGTGTTAATAACATAGAGATGTGAACTCGATTACTGACTCTAGTAAACGCTTTTGAGTGTTGGTCACATGATGATGTGAACTATGGGTGTTAATCACATGATGATGTGAACTATTGTTGTTAAATCACATGGCGATGTGAACTAGATTATTGACTCTAGTGCAAGTGGGAGACTGAAGGAAATATGCCCTAGAGGCAATAATAAAGTTATTATTTATTTCCTTACATCATGATAAATGTTTATTATTCATACTAGAATTGTATTAACCGGAAACATAATACTTGTGTGAATACATAGACAAACGAAACGTCACTAGTACGCCTCTACTTGACTAGCTCGTTAATCGAAGATGGTTATGTTTCCTAACCATAGACATGTGTTGTCATTTGATTAATGGGATCACATCATTAGGAGAATGATGTGATTGACATGACCCATTCCATTAGCTTAGCACCTGATCGTTTAGTATGTTGCTATTGCTTTCTTCATGACTTATACATGTTCCTATGACTATGAGATTATGCAACTCCCGTTTACCGGAGGAACACTTTGTGTGCTACCAAACGTCACAATGTAACTGGGTGATTATAAAGGAGCTCTGCAGGTGTCTCCAAAGGTACATGTTGGGTTGGCGTATTTCGAGATTAGGATTTGTCACTCCGATTATCGGAGAGGTATCTCTGGGCCCTCTCGGTAATGCACATCACATAAGCCTTGCAAGCATTGCAACTAATGAGTTAGTTGCGAGATGATGTATTACGGAACGAGTAAAGAGACTTGCCGGTAACGATATTGAACTAGGTATTGGATACCGATGATCGAATCTCGGGCAAGTAACATACCGATGACAAAGGGAACAACGTATGTTGTTATGCGGTCTGACCGATAAAGATCTTCGTAGAATATGTAGGAGCCAATATGGGCATCCAGGTCTCGCTATTGGTTATTGACCGGAGATGTGTCTCAGTCATGTCTACATTGTTCTCGAACCATAGGGTCCGCACGCTTAACGTTACGATGACAGTTATTATGAGTTTATGCATTTTGATGTACCGAAGTTAGTTCGGAGTCCCGGATGAGATCACGGACATGACGAGGAGTCTCGAAATGGTCGAGACATAAAGATTGATATATTCGAAGCCTATATTTGGATATCGGAAGTGTTCCGGGTGAAATCGGGATTTTACCGGAGTACCGGGAGGTTACCGGAACCCCCCGGGAGCCATATGGGCCTTAATGGGCTTTAGTGGAAAGGAGAAAGGGGCAGCCCAAGGTGGCCGCACGCCTCCCCCCTCCCCTAGTCCTATTAGGACTAGGAGAGGTGGCCAGCCCCCCTCTCTCTCTTTCCCCCTCGGGGAATCCTAGTCCAACTAGGATTGGGGGGAGTCCTACTCCCGATAGGAGTAGGACTCCTCCTGCGCCCTCCTCCTGGCCGGCGGCCCCCTCCCCCTTGGCTCCTTTATATACGGAGGCAGGGGGCACCTCTAGACACAAGTTGATCATTGAGATCGTTCCTTAGCCATGTGCGGTGCCCCCTGCCACCATATTCCACCTCGATCATATCGTTGTAGTGCTTAGGTGAAGCCCTGCGTCGGTAGAACATCAAGATCGTCACCACGCCGTCGTGCTGACGGAACTCCTCCATGACGCTTTGCTGGATCGGAGCCCGGGGATCGTCATCGAGCTGTACGTGTGCTAAAGAACTTGGAGGTGCCGGAGTAACGGTGCTTGGATCGGTCGGATCGGGAAGACGTACGACTACTTCCTCTATGTTGTGTCAACGCTTCCGCAGTCGGTCTGCGTGGGTACATAGACAACACTCTCCCCTCTCGTTGCTGTGCATCACCATGATCTTGCGTGTGCGTAGGAAATTTTTTGAAATTACTACGTTCCCCAACACCTACATATTCTACGAATATCTTTATCGGTCAAACTGCACAACAACATACGTTGTTCCCTTTGTCATTGGTATGTTACTTGCCCGTGATTGGATCGTCGGTATCATCATACCTAGTTCAATCTCGTCACCGGCAAGTCTCTTTACTCATTCTATAATGCATCATCCCGTGACTAACTCATTACTAACATTGCTTGCCAGGCTCATACTAGTGTGCATTTCCGAGAGGGCCTAGAGATACCTCTCTGATACACGGAGTGAAAAATCCTAATCTCGATCTATGCCAACTCAACAAACTCCATCGGAGGAACCAGTAGAGCATCTTCATAATCACCCAGTTATGTTGTGATGTTTGATAGCACACAAGGTGTTCCTCTGGTATTCGGGAGTTGCATAATCTCATAGTCATAGGAACATGTATAAGTCATGAAGAAAGCGATAGCAATAAACTCAACGATCATAGTGCTAAGCTAACGGATGGGTCTAGTCCATCACATCATTCTCTAATGATGTGATACCGTTCATCAAATGACAACACATGTCCATGGCTAGGAAACTTAACCATCTTTGATTAACGAGCTAGTCAAGTAGAGGCATACTAGGGACACTCTGTTTGTCTATGTATTCACACATTTATTAAGTTTCCAGTTAATACAATTCTAGCATGAATAATAAACATTTATCATGATATAAGGAAATATAAATAATAACTTTATTATTGGCTCTAGGGCATATTTCCTTCAGTCTCCCACTTGCACTAGAGTCAATAATCTAGATTACATAGTAACGATTCTAACACCCGTGGAGTCTTGGTGCTAATCATGTTTTACTCGTGAGAGAGGCTTACTCAACGGATCTGCAACATTCAGATCTGTATGTATCTTGCAAATTTCTATGTCTCCCTCCTTGACTTGACCGCGGATGGAATTGAAGCGTCTCTTGATGTGCTTGGTTCTCTTGTGAAATATGGATTCCTTTGCTAAGGAAATTGCACCAGTATTGTCACGAAATATTTTCATTGGACCCGATGCACTAGGTATCATACCTAGATCGGATATGAACTCCTCCATCCAGACTCCTTCATTTGCTATTTCTGAAGCAGCTATGTATTCCGCTTCACACTTAGATCCCGGCACGACGCTCTGCTTAGAACTGCACCAACTGACAGCTCCACCATTTAATAAAATACGTATCCGGTTTGTGACTTCGAGTCATTTGGACCAGTGTCAAAGAAGTTTTGTCTTAGATTAGGGGGTCTCCGGACAGCCGGACTATATCCTTCATAGAAGAGTCCGGCGTGCAGTTTTATCTTCGGCATTGCAAGGCGGGTTCCTCCTCCGAATACTTCATAGAAGACTTTGAACACAAGGATAGTGTCCGGCTCTGCAAAACAAGTTCCACATACCACCATGGAGAGAATAATATTTCTACAAATCTAATCTGCTGACACGTTTTGACAGCATGACATCACGCCATAGCCCGGTCTTTATTCGAACCGTTTTTCTCAACCAGCACTGCACATATTGCGAGGCAGTTTTCTTGACACGTCTTGTCAAAGCAGAGATCGTGTCCCCCTTATTAGGGTATTCTCATCAATACGGATGTGGGTAACCCAATCGTGCCTGTTAGTATGACTCCTCGATTTTAGGCAAGTCCCACACGACCACGAGGAGGACGCTTGATATTCATCCTCTTTACAAAGAGGCCAGGGCCTGTCCCTTTTTTCCTCTCGTGCTCAATCGAATCCTTCCCCCGCCTCGAGTTCCAACACCCACAGCTTAGGTCAGGCGCTTCGGACCTTCAACCATGTCCGGATCCAACCTCCAAGGTCGATGGATGCCCTCCTCTATCACAGAGGAGGACATCAAGAAGCTGAGATAGGCCAGGTATCGGACCGCTGAAATCTCGCACAAGCTGCCTGCCCGAGGGCAAGTCATCCCCACTCCGAAACCCAACAAGAGTGTTGTGTTCATCTCTCACTTCCTCCGAGGGCTAGGCCTCGCTCTGTATCCCTTTTTTAGGGGGCTCATGTTCTATTATGGGCTGGATTTCCATGAGCTGACCCCGGATTCCCTCCTTCACATCTCGTCGTTCATCTTCGTGTGTGAGGCCTTCCTCCGCATTACCCCACACTTCGGCATGTAGCTCAAGACTTTCAATGTGAAGCCGAAGATGATCGAGGGGCGGCACGCAGAGTGCGGAGGTGTCGTGATAAGCAAAAGCGTTGTTCCTCCATGGCCAGAGGGTTCCTTCCCAGAGGTGTCCAGTTTGTGGCAGCGGGAGTGGTTTTATATCACAGCTCCCCGAAGTGCCAAGTGGGTAGCCGCCCTGCCTTTCGCTCGGGCCCCCCACCACAACTGACGTCATGAATCAGCAAGGGGCTGAACTGGGGCCAGTAAACGATGTGCCGATATTACAGAGTCGCATCCGAGATCTCCTTGAGAGAGATGTCAGCCTGGTCATGGTAATGCAAGTCATGCTAGTTCGTCGAGTCCAGCCTTGCAAACGCCGACCCCTCCGCATGTGGGAATTCAACCCGGAAGGACCGCGAACTATTCAGCACCTCCTTGGCATGACGCTCGAAGAGATGTACAAATTGTTCTTCGGACCCCAAATAGAGTGTCCGGACACCACCGAGGATGCGGGTCTGAGCTGTAATCCCCCCGATACCCAAGTAAGTAATCCCATGGCCGAACACGTTGTCTTTCTATTTATCATAACATCATTATGAAAAGTCGCTCTTTGACCAGGACTGGATAACAAAGGAGAAGATGATCAGGTGTTCGGCCCCGCTTCCCGAAGGCTTGGCCAATCCAGTACTAGACAGAATGCTTGAGTCGGCGCCTTGTCAGGCGCCCTCAGGGGAAGATGAAGGGGGGAATAAAGAGGCTGAAATCAGGCCTCACGCATCATTCATCCGAACCAGGGGAATTAGCGCTTCCGCGAAGGAGGACAGCCAGGGAGAAGGATCTGAAATCCCCTCTCCCTAAGGAAGGAAGAGGACCACCTCTTAAGACCCGAAAACAAAGGTTTCCAAACGGGGGAAGAAATCTTCGCCAGAGGGTCCTGCCTCGGAGGGTATCCTTGCCGCACAGTGTCCGCAAGGGGATCATCCCTCTACCGAACTGTAAGTGAAAAGGTACTTAATAGTAAAAATATCTTACATCACTTCTGAAGATAATAACCGAAGCATATATCTTGCAGCTCGGATCATAGCCCTTCTCGACAGAGTTTGTCTTCAGGGGATCTTCTCCCGGAGATGACGGAGAGCGAAACACCTCCCCCTGCCACCCCACCTCATGAGGCGGGCGACCCTGAAGTGTCGTCATAGAGGGTTTCTCCTGATCTGCCTAGGCCAGAGGGTAATCCTTTGGCCACCCGAAGTCCTCAGTATTCGGCTCCTAAAGAGAGCAACAGAGAGAGTCCGGAACCGTACAGTGTGCGGTCGGACGCACTGAAGGATCTTCTGGAGCAAGCGGCCATTTCAGAAGCGCATCGTACGCCAATGGGTACAGGGATTGAAAGGATTTCATCCGCCGAAAGCGGGTTGCATGAAGCTTTTATGAGTCTGCTGAAAGGCTTTGAGGTACATGAAATAGTGTATGTTTTTATAGTACCGCACACGTTAGGTGTGCCCTATGCAGATAGTAGCCCCTGAGACTCTGGTTGCCATCGAAAACGGCGGCAAACAGAGGATCATATTCCTAGGCAATAACCAGACCGCCTTTATGTGCAGGTGGCTGAAGGTCCGGTGGCTAGCCGGACTGATGAGTTTGCCGAGCTAAAGCGGCAGCTTGATGCGGCAGATGCCGACATCATGCTTGTCACCAAGCGGCTTGACGAGGCACAGGGTAAGTGATTTCTCCGGTGATAAACACATAGTAAGAGGAGCATGATGCCAGTATCTTTAATATGTTGTGACTGCATATGGAGATGCCACCATGGAGACCCTTCGGGCGGAACTTGCCCGAGCCAAGGAACAAGCAAGGAATAGCGATGCGGCCGCTCTAAAGGCGGTCGAAGAGCTAAGGGCCGAACAGACCGCGCATTCCTAGAGCAAGGAAAGAATAGCCAAGATGGCCGTTGAGTTGAAAGATACCACCGACCATTACCAGCTTCTTGAAAAAGAAAACTGAGCGAAGGCGGCGGACTTGGAGAAGGCCATGGTAGCAGCAAAGGAAGCCCGCTCCAAAATCAGAGCGAGGAAGGAGGAGCTGCGTCAAGCTGCAGATATCGCGGCTGGGAAGCCCTTTTTGTTGCAGACCAAGTTCGGAGATCCGAAGTATGCTCCTCTTGATCAACTATGGAGTTCTGCAGATGCATACATGGATTTGGTAGCAAGTGTTGCTGATGCAGCCGAGTTCTTCAAGGATCACAAAGATCGTGAAGTGGAAAGGCTGTTCTGGTCACTGTTCCATGCTCCAGTGTGTCCGCTGCTGTTGAATGAGCGAATGGCCGAGTGGGCCGAGCTCCATAGGTTGTCCGGACTTGCCATGAGGTATGTTGTGGATCATCTATGGCCAGAAGGGCCAAGGCCGAATAGTTACTTTAGTTTAGTGCAACAATTCCTTGGTGATGTGTCGTGTATCGACGCTATGAAGAGGTCAGCGTGCATAGAGGGTGCGCGGATGGCACTTGCCCGTGTCAAGACATAATGGGCAGATATGGAGGCCACCACTATTGCAACACAGCATTCGGCCCTGGGCCGAGTAGCTGTCGAGCACTAATTTGAAGAGGTCCTTGAAGGCGCTCGTTCGATAGAGGCGCAGTGCTCGAAGAATATTATGTTCTAGTAACATGTATTCCTATTGTAAAAACAATATTTTATTGAATTGTGAAGGCTGTGTTTATAGTTTTGCATGAAAGTATTATGATGCCTCCTGTGCGGCCGTTTATGTATATATGTATATAACCTGAAAGATTGCAGTCGTCGGCTTCAGCCCCCACGCATATAATGTGGGGGTGTTCACAAAAAAACGTGTATTCACACTTGATCCAACATCTTGGTCCATGAAGGAGGTGGTAGCGCAGCAAACGAGGCAATCAGACTATATTGCTTTAACACTTTCACTTAGCCATAGGAGTTTGACGGTGGGACTACTATATAGCCCCTGGTACTTCTGCACTCGCCCGAATATGGGGCGCGTACATACATGACCGGGAAACGGCCCCTCGTTAATGCGGAGGAATCCTGAAGATTCTACTAAGTCATCGAGTGGTTGACCAGTCTCGCGCTTTATCATGACAGTCAGTTTTCGGCTTTCTCTACTGAGGTGCTCATCCGGATGAACCACGGCACAATCGCAGTAGTTCTCCCGGTGCCGCCTTAGCCGATAGACCGGAACGTAAGGTAGCAAAACACGGGAGCCGGGCAAACCCAACATTTGACCAAAGACATGATTCGGAGCTGATGAATATAAGGCCAAACTCGCGATGCCGAAGACTCCCTAAGGTATTCGGTCATTATAATATATGCCGGGCTAAACAATGCCCTTAATAATAAACCCCGAGTGTCCAGGTACGTGCAATATCCTGACATGGCCACATGCCAAGAACGTCAGTATCCTTCTCGGTTGTATTGAGTATCCGGAGGATGTGAACAACAAGAGGCAGTAAAAAAAGGTTTACGCAGGGTCTTAATCTGAAAAGAAACCTTTGAGCGGGTCCCTGCTGCACGTCTTTGCCTGTGTCTCCATTGTGCCATATCCTAGACGGGTGTCGCATGATTGTCATCTGTAAAAGAGAAGAACTTAGGTGAAAGTTATTGTGCTAGAAAATTGGTTATTATCAATAAGCCATTAAAATTCAAGATAAATCAAGTTGAGCCGAACTAGCCCTGATTACACACAGGAAGCCCCTAGTACTGTCTATGAGGGTTTGACCATCAAACCAATCTCATGTATATGTAGTGATGCACCGGACTCGTCTAACCGTGTCCGTGGTCTTGACGACCTGTCATTTTTTCTGGTTGGTGAGGCCGTCTAGTGCTCGGCTGTTAAAGCCGCCGCACATTCTTCCGCGCGTAGAGAACGCTCAATATTTCCACTAACTGTGATGGTGCCGCGTGGACCGGGCATCTTAAGCTTGAGAGAAGCGTAATGCGGTACTGCATTAAAACAAGCGAAAGCCGCTCTTTCGAGTAGTGCTTGATAGCCACTTCGGAATGGAGCGATGTAGAAAGTTAACTTTTCGCTTCAAAAGCTGTCGGGAGAACCGAATACAACCTCTAGTAATAGAGAGCCCGTACATCGGGCCTCTGGGCCTGGTATTACTCCCTTGAAGGTAGTATTACTGTGGCTTATTTTTGTCGGGTCTATCCCCATTTTGTGGACTGTGTCCTGATATATCAGATTTAGACCACTGCCGTTGTCCATAAGGACTCGTGTGAGATGGTATCCGTTTATTATTGGGTCTAACACCAAGGTAGCCAATCCTTCTTGCCGGATGCTTGTCTCGTGATCCCTGTGATCAAAGGTGATCGGGCAGGCCAACTAGGGGTTGAACCTAGGGGTGACAGGCTCTATGGCGCGTATGTCTCGGAGTGCATGTTTGCTTCTCGTCTTCGTCACATGGATCATGTTTACTGCTTTAACCTCTGGTGGGAATTTTTTCTGTCCTCCAGTGCTTTGCTGGCGAGGTTTGTCCTTGTCTTTGCTTGGTGTCCCCCCCCCCCCATTGTGTTCGGCATTTAGCTTACCGGCCTGCTTGAAGACCCAGCATTCTCTATGGGTGTGATTTGTAGGTTTATCGGGGGTGCCATGAATCTGACATAGTTTGTCAAGAATCCTGTTTAGGCCAGACGGTCCATCTCTGCTGCCTTTGAAAAGCTTTTTCCGCTGACCTGGCCGAGAGCCCCTGAATCCATCATTGACCACCGTATTATCTGGGCTATCTTCTTTATTTCGATGCTTGTTTTTACTATGTCGTGGTTTTCGATTGCCATCCCTGACTTCGGATGTGCTTGGGTCACTAGTGCTACTGTGGGCTAACCAGCTATCTTCGCCCGCGCAAAAGCGGGTCATGAGGCTTGTCAGGGCTTCCATTGTTCTCAATTTTTCTTGGCCGAGGTGTTTGGCGAGCCAATCATCTCGGACGTTGTGCTTGAAAGATGCTAAGCTTCGGCGTCCGGACAGTTGATGATTTGGTTCTTCTTAGTGAGAAACCTGTTCCAAAGCTTTCGGGCTGACTCTCCGGGCTATTGACTTATATGACTTAAATCGTCTGCATCCGGAGGTCGAACATAGGTCCCTTGAAAATTAGCCCGAAAAGCGTCCTCGAGCTCCTCCCAACTTCCAATTGAGTTTTCGAGGAGGCTTTTCAACCAGTGCCGAGCTGGTCCTTTAAGCTTGAGGGGCAAGTATTTGATGGCATGGAGATCGTCTCCACACGCCATATGGATGTGGAGGATAAAGTCCTCAATACAGACCCCGGGGTCTGTGGTCCCGTCATACGCCTCTATGTTCACTGGCTTGAATCCTTCTGGGAATCGTGATCCAGTACGTCATCACTGAAACATAGGGGGTGTGCGGAAACCCCTGTATTTGGATGTATCATGGCGTTCGGACGGCTGTAGTGTTTGATTTAGATTTTGTGTCGAAGCGCGCTTCCTAGATCCATAGATGGATCTGGTCATACTAGATTTTTGGCGCAAGTCCTCACGTAGATCGTGTGTTGAATTATGTGCGACCTTGTTAGGCGCTCTATCGCGGTCACAAGGTGGTTGATCCAGCCGGTTGGCCATTTTATCTTTTGGATGTATGGGCTCTAAGGCCTAATCATTGAATTCCGGTAATAGCTTACGCTTTGGATAGCTCTTTGTGTGGTAACCTCCACCATACTTTTCTTTGTTATCGAGCACTTTGTTCCACCTGTTGTTGAGCGTATTCTGTTCGGCCTTAAGCCTTTGCTTCTGCTTCTTCAGACTCCTCGTTGTGGCAATAAGCCTTCTGCGGAGGTTCTCTTGCTCCAAGTTCGTTTCCGGGATGATGTGTGCATCTTCGTCCGGACTGTTTTCCTCCCCAGAGGGGGTTTGATGAGGTTTATCCTGGGCATCGCCGTGTTCGGACGTCGGATCCGTACTGTGTTTGCCGTTTGCAGCTTCATCGTGCTCTACCACCGAGGCAATGTGGTCGTCGTTTCCTCTGGAGTCGACCGGAGTGTTATTTTCTCTTGCGCTGTTATCGCTGTTTTTGTCGAGGTAGGATTTCGAGCGGCGCCTACGCCGACGCTTTGTTTGCTTCTTGGTGGGGTCATCCTCCGCTGTCTCCTCCCGTTCCTCGTCATTGTTTTCTTTGGGTGTAGTGGTTGTCCGGTGCCCTGTGGGCACTAGTTCCTCTTCCTCTCCTGCATCGTCGTCCATGCCGTCGATGTCTGCGGAGTCGAAATTGAGCATGTCGGTTAAATCATCGACAGAGGCTACTAAGTGGGTGGTGGGTGGGCAGCGAATTTCTTCGTCATCCGCATCCCATTCTAGCCGGACATAGTTCGGCCAAGGTTCCCCTGACAAGGAGAGATACTTTAATGAATTTAGCACATCGCCGAAAGGCGAGTGCTGAAAGATATCCGCGGAGGTGAACTCCATGATCGGCGCCCAATCAGATTTGATAGGCACGAATGCAGGCGGCTCAGAGTCCGTGGTCGGAGACGAATCCAGTGGTTCGGAAACACGACTCTCGTAAGGGGTGAAGTTAGTATCCGGCTCTATCACCACTGAGAGTGCGGCCTCCATGGCGGGGTCTATCCCTCCGTCCTCGGATGGCGCAATTTTCTCTGGATTGAAGGCCGGAGTAGTTGCACATGCGATCTCCCGAACACTGTCCGATGGCAGAGTTAACTCATGCTCGTCGTGATTGTGCGGCGCACCTGACATGGGCTCAAATCCGTCGAAGATCAAGTCTCCGCGGGTATCGGCGGTGTAGTTTAAGTTTCCGAACCTGACCTGATGGTCAGGGGCGTAGCTCTCGATCTGCTCCAGATGGCCAAGCGAATTGGCCCGCAGTGCGAAGCCGCCGAATACGAAGATCTGTCCGGGAAGGAAAACCTTACCCTGGACCGCATCGTTACCAATGATCGAAGGAGCCATCAAGCCTTACGGCGACGGCGCTGTGGAACTCTCAATGAAAGCACCAATCTCGGTGTCAAAACCGGCGGATCTCGAGTAGGGGGTTCCGAACTGTGCGTCTAAGGCGGATGGTAACAGGAGGTAGGGGACATGATGTTTACCCAGGTTCGGGCCCTCTTGATGGAGGTAATACCCTACGTCCTGCTTGATTGATATTGATGATATGAGTATTACAAGAGTTGATCTACCATGAGATCGTGGAGGCTAAACCCTAGAAGCTAGCCTATGGTATGATTGTATGTTGTCCTACGGACTAAACCCTCCGGTTTATATAGACACCGGAGGGGCTAGGGTTACATAGAGTCGGTTACAAGGGAGGAGATCTACATATCCGTACTGCCAAGCTTGCCTTCCACACCAAGGAAAGTCCCATCTGGACGAAGTCTTCAATCTTGTATCTTCATAGTCCAACAGTCCGGCAAAAGGATATAGTCCGGCTGTCCGGAGACCCCCTAATCCAGGACTCCCACACATATCCTTAGTCCTTTTTAGGTATTTCAGGATGTTCTTGACCGCTGTCTAGTGATCCACTCCTGGATTACTTTGGTACCTCCCTGCTAAACTAATAGTAAGGCACACATCAGGTCTGGTACACATCATTGCATACATGATAGAACCTATGGCTGAGGCATAGGGAATGACTTCCATTTTCTCTCTATCTTCTGTAGTGGTCGGGCATTGAGTCTGACTCAACTTCACACCTTGTAACACACGCAAGAATCCTTTCTTTGCTTGATCCATTTTGAACTTCTTCAAAACTTTATCAAGGTATGTGCTTTGTGAAATTCCAATTAAGCATCTTGATCTATCTCTATAGATCTTGATGCCCAATATATAAGCAGCTTCACCGAGGTCTTTCAATGAAAAATTCTTATTCAAGTATCCTTTTATGCTATTCAGAAATTCAGTATCATTTCTGATCAACAATATGTCATCCACATATAATATCAGAAATGCTACAGAGCTCCCACTCACTTTCTTGTAAATACAGGCTTCCCCAAAAGTATGTATATAACCATATGCCTTGATCACACTATCAAAGCGTATATTCCAACTCCGAGATGCTTGCACCAGTCCATAAATGGATCGCTGGAGCTTGCACACTTTGTTAGCACCTTTTGGATCGACAAAACCTTCTGGTTGCTTCATATACAACTCTTCTTTAAGATATCCATTAAGAAATGCAGTTTCAACATCCATTTGCCAAATTTTATAATCATAAAATGCGGCAATTGCTAACATGATTCGGGCGGACTTAAGCATCGCTATGGGTGAGAAGGTCTCATCATAGTCAACTCCTTGAATTTGTCGAAAACCTTTCACAACAAGTTGAGCTTTGTAGACAGTAACATTACCGTCAGCGGCAATCTTCTTCTTGAAGATCCATTTATTCTCTATGGCTTGCCGATCATCGAGCAAGTCAACCAAAATCCATACTTTGTTCTCATACATGGATCCCATCTCAGATTTCATGGCCTCAATCCATTTTACGGAATCTGGGCTCATCATCGCTTCCTCATAGTTCGTAGGTTTGTCATGGTCAAGTAACATGACCTCCAGAATAGTATTACCGTACCACTCTAGTGCGGATCTTACTCTGGTTAACCTACGAGGTTCGGTAGCAACTTGATCAGAAGTTTCATGATCATCATCATTAGCTTTCTCACTAATTGGTGTATGAATCACTGGAATTGATTTCTGTGATGAACTACTTTCCAATAGGGGAGAAGGTACAGTTACCTCATCAAGTTCTACTTTCCTCCCACTCACTTCTTTCGAAAGAAACTCCTTCTCTAGAAAGGATCCATTCTTAGCAACGAATATATTGCCTTCGGGTTTGTGGTAGAAGGTGTGCCCAACGGTCTCCTTTGGGTATCCTATGAAGACACATTTCTCCGATTTGGGTTCGAGATTATCAGGTTGAAGCTTTTTCACATAAGCATCGCAGCCCCAAACTTTAAGAAACGATAACTTGGGTTTCTTGCCAAACCACATTTCATATGGTGTCGTCTCAACGGATTTTGATGGTGCCCTATTTAACGTGAATGCAGCCGTCTCTAAAGCATAAGCCCAAAATGATAGTGTTAAATCAGTAAGAGACATCATAGATCGCACCATATCTAATAAAGTGTGGTTACAATGTTCGGACACACCATTATGCTGTGGTCTTCCAAGTGGCGTGAGTTGCGAAACTATACCACATTGTTTCAAATGAAGGCCAAACTCATAACTCAAATATTCACCTCCACGATCAGATCGTAGAAACTTAATTTTCTTGTTAGGATGATTTTCCACTTCACTCTGAAATTCTTTAAACTTTTCAAATGTTTCAGACTTATGTTTCATCAAGTAGATATACCCATATCTGCTCAACTCATATGTGAAGGTCAGAAAATAGCGATACCCGCCACAAGCATCAACATTCATCGGACCGCATACATCAGTATGTATTATTTCCAATAAGTCTGTTGCTCATTCCTTTGTTTCGGAGAATAGTGTCTGTCATCTTGCCCATGAGGCATGGTTCGCAAGCATCAAGTGATTCCAAAAGCCCATCAGCATGGAATTTCTTCATGCGCTTTACACCAATATGACCTAAACAGCAGTGCCACAAATAAGTTGCACTATCATTGTTAAACTTATATCTTTTGGCTTCAATACCTGAATAGGTGTATCACTACTATCGAGATTCAATAAAAATAGACCACTCAACAAGGGTGCATAACCATAAAAAATATTACTCATATAAATAGAACAACCATTATTCTCTTATTTAAATGAATAACCATATTGCATCAAATAAGATCCAAATATAATGTGCATGCTTAACGCTGGCACCAAATAACAATTATTCAGGTCTAATACTAATCCCGAAGGTAAATGTAGAGGTAGCGTGCCGACCACGATCACATCGATTTTGGAACCATTTCACACGCGCGTCCTCACCTCGTCCTTAGCCAATCTTCGCTTAATCTGTAGCCCCTATTTCGAGTTGCAAATATGAGCAACAGAACTAGTATCAAATACCCAAGCGCTACTGCGAGCATTAGTAAGGTACACATCAATAACATGTATATCAAATATACCTTTCACATGGCCATCCTTCTTATCCGCCAAATACTTGGGGCAGTTCCACTTCTAGTGACCAGTCCCTTTGCACTAGAAGCACTTGGTCTCAGGGTTAGTTCCAGACTTGGGCTTCTTCACTTGAGAAGCAACTTGTTTGCCGTTCTTCTTGAAGTTCCCCTTCTTTCCGTTGCCCTTCTGCTTGAAACTAGCGGTCTTGTTGATTTCTACCTCCGCGGCTTTTAGCATTGCGAAGAGCTCAGGAATAGTCTTATCCATCCCTTGCATATTATAGTTCATCATGAAGCTTTTGTAGCTTGGTGGCAGTGATTGAAGAACTCTGTCAATGACACTATCATTAGGAAGATTAACTCCCAGTTGATTCAAGTGGTTGTGGTACCCCAGACATTCTGAGTATATGTTCACTGAGAGAATTATTCTCCTCCATCTTGTAGCTGTAGAACTTATTGGAGACTTCATATCTCTCAATTCGGGCATTTGCTTGAAATATTAACTTCAACTCCTAGAACATATCATATGGTTCATGACATTCAAAACGTCATTGAAGTCCCAATTCTAAGCCGTAAAGCATGGCACACTGAACTATCGAGTAGTCATCAGCTTTGCTCTGACATACGTTCATAACATCTGGTGTTGCTCCTCCAGCGGTTTTGGCACCTAGCGGTGCTTCCAGGACGTAATTCTTATGTGCAGCAATGAGGATAATCCTCAAGTTACGCACCTAGTCAGTGTAGTTGCTACCATCATCTTTCAACTTAGCTTTCTCTAGGAACGCATTAAAATTCAACAGAACAGTAGCACGGGCCATTTATCTACAACAACATAGACATGCAAAATACTATCAGGTACTATGCTCATGATAAATTAAAGTTCAATTAATCATATTACTTAAGAACTCCCACTTAGATAGACATCCCTCTAATCATCTAAGTGATCACGTGATCCATATCAACTAAACCATGTCTGATCATCACGTGAGATGGAGTAGATTTCAATGGTGAACATCACTATGTTGATCATATCTACTATATGATTCACGCTCGACCTTTCGGTCTCAGTGTTCCGAGGCCATATCTACATATGCTAGGCTCGTCAAGTTTAACCTGAGTATTTTGCTTGTGCAAAACTGGCTTGCACCCATTGTATGTAAACGTAGAGCTTATCACACCCATTCATCACGTGGTGTGTCGGCACGACGAATTGTAGCAACAGTGCATGCTCAGGGAGAACACTTATACCATGAAATTTAGTGAGTGATCATCTTATAATGCTACCGCCATGATGTCTACTACACAACCTTCTTCTTGTAGACGTTGGTGGGCCTCCAAGTGCAGAGGTTTGTAGGACAGTAGCAAATTTCCCTCAAGTGGATGACCTAAGGTTTATCAATCCGTGGGAGGCGTAGGATGAAGATGGTCTCACTCAAACAACCCTGCAACCAAATAACAAAGAGTCTCTTGTGTCCCCAACACACCCAATACAATGGTAAATTGTATAGGTGCACAAATTCGGCGAAGAGACGGTGATACAAGTGCAATATGGATGGTTGATATAGGTTTTTGTAATCTGAAAATATAAAAACAGCAAGGTAACTAATGATAAAAGTGAGCGAAAACGGTATTGCAATGCGTTGAAACAAGCCCTAGGGTTCATACTTTCACTAGTGCAAGTTCTCTCAACAATAATAACATAATTGGATCATATAACTATACCTCAACATGCAACAAAGAGTCACTCCAAAGTCACTAATAGCGGAGAGCAAACGAAGAGATTATTGTAGGGTATGAAACCACCTCAAAGTTATCCTTTCTGATCGATCTATTCAAGAGTCCGTAGTAAAATAACATGAAGCTATTCTTTCCATTTGATCTATCCTAGAGTTCGTACTAGAATAACACCTTAAGAAACAAATCAAACAAAACTGTAATGTCACCTAGATACTCCAATGTCACCTCAAGTATCCGCGGGTATGATTATACGATATGCATCACACAATCTCAGATTCATCTATTCAACCAACACAAAGAACTTCAAAGAGTGCCCAAAGTTTCCACCGAAGAGTCAAGACGAAAACAAGTTCCAACCTAGTATTTCAAAAAAATTCCTACGATCATGCAAGATCTATCTAGGAGATGCATAGCAACGAGAGGGGAGAGTGTGTCTACGTGCCCTCGTAGAACGAAAGCGGAAGCGTTTAGTAACGCGGTTGATGTAGTCGAACGTCTTCGCGATCCCTACCGAATGCACGGCACCTCCACGATATGCACATTCAGCTCGGTGACGTCCCTCGTACTCTTGATCCAGCTGAGGCCGAGGGTGAGTTGCATCAGCACAATGGCGTGTTGACGGTTGATACATCCATTTTACATCATGCTTTTATATCAATATTTATTGCATTATGGGGTGTTATTACACATTATGTTACAATACTTATGCCTATTCTCTCTTATTTTACAAGGTTTACATAAAGAGGGAGAATGCCGGCAGCTGGGATTCTGGCTGGAAAAGGAGCAAATATTAGAGACCTATTCTGCACAGCTCCAAAAGTCCTAAAACTTCACGGATGATGTTTTCCAAATATATAAAAAACATTGAGCGCAAGAACTTCACCAGGGGGCCACACCCTGCCCACGAGGGTGGGGGCGCGCCCTACCCCCCTGGGCGCGCCCCCTACCTCGTGGGCCCCTGGTGGCCCTCCGGTGACCATCTTCTGCTATATGGACTCTTTCGATGGAAAAAAATCATAAGCCATCTTCTCGGACGAAACTCCGCCGCCACGAGGCGGAACCTTGGCGGAACCAATCTAGGGTTCTGGCGGTGCTGTTCTGCCGGGGAAACTTCCCTCCCGGGGGGAATCATCGCCATCGTCATCACCAACGCTCCTCTCATCGGGAGAGGGCAATCTCCATCAACATCTTCATCAGCACCATCTCATCTCAATACCCTAGTTTATCTCTTGTATCTGATTCTTGTCTCCAAGTCCGGGATTGGTGGTAGTAGGTTGCTAGTAGTGTTAATTACTCCTTGTAGTTGATGCTAGTTGGTTTAATTGGTGGAAGATCATATGTTCAAATCCTATATGCACATTAATACCCCTCTAATTATGAACATGTTTATGCTTTGTGAGTAGTAACTTTTGTTCCTGAGGACATGGGAGAAGTCTTGCTATTAGTAGTCATGTGAATTTGGTATTCGTTCGATATTTTGATGAGATGTATGTTGTCTCTCCTCTAGTGGTGTTATGTGAACGTCGACTACATGACACTTCACCATTGTTTGGGCCTAGAGGAAGGCATTGGGAAGTAATAAGTAGATGATGGGTTGCTAGAGTGACAGAAGCTTAAACCCTAGTTTATGCGTTGCTTCGTAAGGGGCTGATTTGGATCCATATGTTTCATGCTATGGTTAGGTTTACCTTAATACTTTTGTTGTATTTGCAGATGCTTGCAATAGAGATTAATCATAAGTGGGATGCTTATCCAATTAAGGGCAGCACCCAAGCACCGGTCCACCCACATACCAAATTATCAAAGTACCGAACACGAATCATATGAATGTGATGAAAACTAGCTTGACGATATTCCCATGTGTCCTCAGGAGCGCTTTACATCATACAAGAGTTTGTACAGGCTTGTCCTTTGCTACAAAAGGATTGGGCCACCTTACTGCACTTTATTTACTTTTGTTACTTGTTGCTCGTTACAAATTATCCTATCGCAAAACTATGTGTTATCACTTATTTCAGTACTTGCAGAGAATACCTTGCTGGAAACCGCTTATCATTTCCTTCTGCTCCTCGTTGGGTTCGACACTCTTACTTATCGAAATGACTACGATAGATCCCCTATACTTGTGGGTCATCAACGGTGATGATGAAGTTATCGACGCAGGGCTTCGCCTAAGCACTACGACAATATAACCAAGGTGGAAAACTGTGGAGGGGGGCACCGCACACGGCTAAACATCAACTTGTGTGTCTATGGGGTTCCCCCCTCCCCATATATAAAGGAGAGAGGAGGGGAGGGCCGGCCGGCCGACCCCTAGGGCGCGCCCCGAGAGAGGGAATCCTACTCCTAGTAGGAGTAGGTTCCCCCTTTCCTTGTCCAACTAGGAGAAGAAGGAAGGAGAGGGAAAGAGGGCCGCGCCCCCCTTCCCTTGTCCTATTCGGACTTCCCTCGGGGGGGGCACCTCCTGGCTGCGGCCCTCTCTCTCCCCTAATGCCCACTAAGGCCCATAACTTCCCGGGGGTTTCGAGTAACCCTCCGGCACTCTGATTTTATCCGAAACTATCCGGAACACTTCCGGTGTCCGAATAACATGGTCCAATATATCAATCTTTATGTCTTGACCATTTCGAGACTCCTCGTCATGTCCGTGATCACATCCGGAACTCCAAACAACCTTTGGTACATCAAATCACATAACTCATAATACATATCGTCATCGAACGTTAAGCGTGCGGACCCTACGGGTTCGAGAACTATTTTGACATGACCGTGACACATCTCCGGTCAATAACCAATAGCGGAACCTGGATGCTCATATTGGTTCCTACATATTCTACAAAGATCTTTGTCGGTCAAACTGCACAACAACATACGTTGTTCCCTTTGTCATCGATATGTTACTTGCCCGAGATTCGATCATCGATATCATCATACCTAGTTCAATCTCGTCGCTGACAAGTCTCTTTACTCGTTCTGTAATGCATTGATACATCTCCAACGTATCTATAATTTATGAAGTATTCATGCTATTATATTATCTGTTTTGGATGTTTATGGGCTTTACTAAACACTTCTATATTATTTTTGGGACTAACCTATTAACCGGAGGCCCAGCCTAAATTGCTGTTTTCTTGCCTATTTCAGTGTTTCGAAGAAAATGAATATCAAACAGAGTCCAAACGGAATAAAACCTTTGGGAGAGTTACTTTTTGGAATGGAAGCAATCCAGGAGACTTGGAGTAGACGTCAGGGAAGCTTCGAGGAAGCCACGAGGCAGGGAGGCGTGCCCTACCCCCTGGGTGCGCCCCCACCCTCGTGGGCCCTTTGTAGCTCCCCAAACCGACTTCTTTTGCCTATATATGTCCATATACCCTAAAAACATCGGGGAACAGAATAGATCGGGAGTTCCACCGCCACAAGCCTCTGTAGCCATCAAAAACCAATCGGGACCCTGTTCTGGCACCCTGCCGGAGGGGGAATCCCTTAATGGTGGCCATCTTCATCATCCCAGTGCTCTCCATGATGAGGAGGGAGTAGTTCACCCTCGGGGCAGAGGGTATGTACCAGTAGCTATGTGTTTGATCTCTCTCTCTCTCTCTCGTGTTCTTGAGATGGTACGATCTTGATGTATCGCGAGCTTTGCTATTATAGTTGGATCGTATGATGTTTCTCCCCCTCTACTCTCTTGTAATGGATTGAGTTTTCCCTTTGAAGTAATCTTTATCGGATTGAGTCTTTAAGTATTTGAGAACACTTGATGTATGTCTTTCATGTGCTTATCTCTGGTGACAATGGGATATCACATGATCCACTTGATGTATGTTTTGGTGATCAACTTGTGAGTTCTGTGACCTCGTGAACTTATGCATAGGGGTTGGCACATGTTTTCGTCTTGACTCTCTGATAGAAACTTTGGGGCACTCTTTGAAGTTCTTTGTGTTGGTTGAATAGATGAATCTGAGATTGTGTGATGCATATCATATAATCATACCCGCGGATACTTGAGGTGAGATTGGAGTATCTAGGTGACATTAGGGTTTTGGTTGATTTGTGTCTTAAGGTGTTATGTTACTACGAACTCTATGGCTGTTTGTGACAGTTATAGGAATAGCCCAATGGATTGATCGGAAAGAATAACTTTGAGGTGGTTTCTGTTGGGGAACGTAGTAATTTCAAAAAAATTCCTACGCACACACATGATCATGGTGATGCATAGCAACGAGAGGGGAGAGTATCGTCCACGTACCCTCGTAGACCGAAAGCGGAAGCGTTAGCACAACGCGGTTGATGTAGTCATACGTCTTCATGATCCGACCGATCCAAGTACCGAACATACGACACCTCCAAGTTCAGCACACGTTCAGCTCGATGACGTCCCGCAAACTCCGATCCAGCAGAGCTTCACGGGAGAGTTCCGTCAGCATGATGGCATGGTGACGGTGATGATGTTGCTACCGACGCAGGCCTTCGCCTAAGCACCGCTACGATATGACCGAGGTGGAATATGGTGGAGGGGGGCACCGCACATGGCTGGAATAGATCAATAGATCAACTTGTGTGTCTAGAGGTGCCCCCAGCCCCCGTATATAAAGGAGCAAGGGGGAGAGGCGGCCGGCCAGGGAGGGCGCGCCAACGGGGGAGTCCTACTCCCACCGGGAGTAGGACTCCTCCTTTCCCAGGAGAAGGGGGAAAGGAGGAGGTGGAGAGAAGGAAGGAGAGGGGGCCGCCGCCCCCTTCCCTTGTCCAATTCATACTGGGGCAAGGGGGGCCGCGCGCCACCTCTTGGCTGCCCTCTCTCTTCTCCACTAAGGCCCAATAGGCCCATTACTTCCCCGGGGGGTTCCGGTAACCCCCGGTACTCCGGTAAAATCCCGATTTTACCCGGAACACTTCCGATATCCAAATATAGGCTTCCAATATATCAATCTTTATGTCTCGACCATTTCGAGACTCCTCGTCATGTCTGTGATCATATCCGGGTCTCCAAACTACCTTCGGTGCATCAAAACACAAAACTCATAATAACAATCGTCATCTAACTTTAAGAGTGCGGACCCTACGGGTTCGAGAACTATGTAGACCTGACCGAGACATGTCTCCGGTCAATAACCAATAGCGGAACATGGATGCTCATATTGGCTCCTACATATTCTACGAAGATATTTATCGGTCAAACCGCATAACAACATATGTTGTTCCCTTTGTCATCGGCATGTTACTTTCCCGAGATACGATCGTCGGTATCTCAATACCTAGTTCAATCTCGTTACTGGCAAGTCTCTTTACTCGTTCCATAATACATCATCCCGCAACTAACTCATTAGTTACAATGCTTGCAAGGCTTATAGTGATGTGCATTACTGAGTTGGCCCAGAGATACCTCTCCGACAATCGGAGTGACAAATTCTAATCTCGAAATACACCAACCCAACAAGTACCTTTGGAGACACCTGTAGAGCACCGTTATAATCACCCAGTTACATTGTGACGTTTGGTAGCACACAAAGTGTTCCCCCGGTAAACGGGAGTTGCATAATCTCATAGTCATAGGAACATGTATAAGTGACACTCTGTTTGTCTATGTATTCACACAAGTATTATGTTTCTGGTTAATACAATTCTAGCATGAATAATAAACATTTATCATGATATGAGGAAATAAATAATAACTTTATTATTGCCTCTAGGGCATATTTCCTTCAGTTTTGTACCCTACTATATTCTCTTCGTTTGTTCTCCGCTATTAGTGACTTTGGAGTGACTCTTTGTTGCATGTTGAGGGATAGTTATATGATCCAATTATGTTATTATTGTTGAGAGAACTTTCACTAGTGAAAGTATGAACTCTAGGCCTTGTTTCAACACATTGCAATACCGTTTACGCTCACTTTTATTATTAGTTACATTGCTGTTTTTATATTTTCAGATTACAAAAACCTTTATCTACCATCCATATTGCACTTATATCACCATCTCTTCGCTGAACTAGTGCACCTATACAAGTTACCATTGTATTGGGTGTGTTGGGGACACAAGAGACTCTTTGTTATTTGGTTGCAGGGTTGTTTGAGAGAGACCATCTTCATCCTATGCCTCCCATGGATTGATAAACCTTAGGTCATCCACTTGAGGGAAATTTGCTACTGTCCTACAAACCTCTGCACTTGGAGGCCCAACAACGTCTACAAGAAGAAGGTTGTGTAGTAGACATCAAGCTCTTTTCTGGCGCTGTTGCCGGGGAGGTTAGCACTTGAAGGTATATATCTTTAGATCTTGCAATTGAATCTTTTAGTTTCTTGTTTTATCACTAGTTTGGTCTATAAAATAAAATTACAAAAAATGGAATTGAGGGTACCTCATATGCTTCATCTTTTTAATATCTTTCATGAAAATAAGGATTCCGATAATTGTGCCAAAGTGTTAGAAGAAGAATGCATTAGAATGTTTGGCACTAAATCTGTGTATGATGAGCATGATTGCAATGTTGTTAGTATTAATTACTTGAATACCCATGATGCTAATGATATGCAAAGCCACAAGCTTGGGGATGCTATGTTTGATGAAGATGATATTTTTGTCCCTAAGTTTTGATGAGCAAATTTATTATGATGATAGCATGCCTCCTATTTATGATGATTATATTGATGAAAGTGGGTTTGGAAGAGTGTCAACTTTAGGAAGTAATGATCCCATTATTTTGGAAGGTGTTGAATCTTATTGTGATAAATATGAAAGTGGATTTGGAGAGGTCGTGACTTTATTTAGTGATGAATCCACTATTTCAGAAGAGGTTCCAATTGATTATGAGAACAAAGTTGCTACCTATGATGATTATTGTGATGACATGTTTGCTATAAAGAATAATGATAACCATGAAACTTGTCATCATGATTTTAATTTTCAATTGTATTATGCCTCATATGATAGTTATTTTGTTGAGTTTGCTCCCACTATTCCGAATGAGAAGAATTTTTCTTATGTGGGGAGTAAAATTTCTATGCTTGTAGATCATGAAAAGAATGCTTTATGTGATATTTATATTGTTGAATTCATTCATGATGCTACTGAAAATTATTATGAGGTAGGAACATATGATTGTAGGAATTGCAATAATATCAAGTTTCCTCTCTATGTGCTTAAAGTTTTATAGTTATGCTTGTTTTGCCTTCCTATGCAAGTTGATTCTTGCCCACAAGTTGTTTGCTCACAAAATCCCTATGCATAGGAAGTGGGTTAGACTTAAATGTGCTAGTCATATTCTTCATGATGCTCTCTTTATGTTTCAATTCTTATCTTTTATGTGAGCATCATTGAAATCATCATGCCTAGCTAGGGGCGTTAAACGATAGCGCTTGTTGGGAGGCAACCAAATTTTATTTTTGTTATTTTATTTTTGCTCCTGTTTAGTAATAAATAATTCATCTAGACTCTGTTTAGATGTGGTTTTATGCTTTTAATTAGCGTTTGTGCCAAGTAGAACCTTTGGGAAGACTTGGGGAAAGTCTTTGCGATCTTGCTGTAAAAAACAGAAACTTTAGCGCTCACGAGATTTGCTGCCATTTTTAATGGAGAGTGCTATTTAGTTAATTCTTTTTGAAGATGATTAATAGATAAATTCCTCACGTCCAGCAATTTATTTTAGAATTTTGGGGGTTCCAGAAGTATTTGAAACCTATAGATTACTACAGACTGTTCTGTTTTTGACAGATTCTGTTTGTCATGTGTTGTTTGCTTATTTTGATGAATCTATGGATAGTAATAGAGTTTATAAACCATAGAAAAGTTGGAATACAGTAGGTTTAACACCAATATAAATAAAGAATGATTTCATTACAGTACCTTGAAGTGGTGGTTTGTTTTCTTTTACTAACGGAGCTCACGAGTTTTCTGTTAAGTTTTGTGTTGTGAAGTTTTCAAGTTTTGGGTAAAGTTTCGATGGACTATGGAATAAGGAGTGGAAAGAGCCTAATCTTGGGGATGCCCAAGGCACCCCAAGGTAATATTCAAGGACAAACAAGAGCCTAAGCTTGGGGATGCCCCGGAAGGCATCCCTCTTTCGTCTTCATTCGTCGGTAACTTTACTTGGAGCTATATTTTTATTCACCACATGATATGTGTTTTGCTTGGAGTGTCAATTTATTTTGTTAGAATTTTCTTGATGTTATTTGGAAAAATGTTTTGCATATTTTATTTCAATAAAAGTGGCATTGATGACCTTTACTATGCCTATTTTACAAGTCTACATGTTGCTGTTTGAAAACAGAAAGTTTACCATTGTTGCAAAAATTCCCTAGAAAAGTCAGAATGTGATAAAATGTTGAAACCTTTTGCATAATAAGCTATGATAAATTTAATACAGTGGGAATTTTCTTTCATAATTTTTTGAGCTAGGGAAGTATTGAGCTTGCTGCATTCTTTACAGACTGTCCTGTTTAGGCAGATTGCTGTTATGTTTGCATATGTTTGTTTCTTTAATGATTCTATTTGAGGATAGGACTATTAAATATGCAGAGGCATTTAGTATACAATGTTGAATAATAATTTTCGTGATTTGCTACAGTAGAGTATGATAAGGTTTTTGCATTGGTTTATACTATCTTATCTCACGAGTCCTTGTTGAGTTTTGTGTGGATGAAGCTTTTGAGATTTAGGGAGACTGTGATATGAGAGGAATTAAGGAGACACAAAAGCTCAAGCTTGGGGATGCCCAAGGCATCCCAAGATAATATTTCAATAAGTCTCAAGCGTCTAAGCTTGGGGATGCCCCGATTGGCATCCCACCTTTCTTCTTCAACAACTATCGGTTAGTATCGGTTGATCCTAAGTTTTTGCTTCTTCACGTGATGTTTCCCATTCCTAGATGTCATTTTATTTTCTTTTGCTTTCTGTTTGAATCGTTGTTGAGGAAATCGTTAACTGGTAGCTGCTCGGTCGGCTGGTGAGTAGGGGATTAATAGGCTAATCGGCCATTTAATCAATTAATCGGACGATTTATCAGGTAATTGGCTACTCGGGGACCCTGTGAGTAGGGATTAATCGGCAAGTTAACTGGTTAATCGGATGAATTCTTGAACAGGGGTTTGAATAAAGTATCAAGATCTGAAATTATTAAATGGGAGAGTCTTCACATAGCTAAATAATTATTTAACTACTCATTGATCTTCACTTATATCTTTCGGAATAGTTTGTTATTCATTCACGTGCTTCAAATATATCCTATGAGTAAATGGTTGAATTAATTGAATATAATAAATCTGAAATTATATATGTTTCATATTCTTATCCCATGGGGAGTAATGACTTCACATATAAGAAGTAGAGGTGGTAAATTTATTGAAGGTTAGCAAACATTGTATTGGTCACTTGAACAATTCATGAAATAATATTGAGGGAAGAGAGATTTCACATATAAATATACTATCTTGGACATCTTTTGTAATTGGGAGCACTCATTAAAATATGACATGTTAAAAGGTTGATGTTGGATAAGGAAGACAACGTAATGGGTTATGCTTTCTTATATCTGAAATAAAGTATATTGTCATGGATCATTCAACATGCTGAGCTTGCCTTTCCCCCTCATGCTAGCCAAATTCTTTGCACCAAGTAGAGATACTACTTGTGCTTCCAAACATCCCTTAAACCAGTATTGCCATGAGAGTCCACCATACCTACCTATGGATTGATTGATTGAGTAAGATCCTTCAAGCAAGTTGTCATCGGTGCATGCAATAAAAATTGCTCTCTAAATATGTATGATCTATTAGTGTGGAGAAAATAAGCTTTATACGATGTTGTGATGTGGAAGCAATAAAAGCGATGGACTGCATAATAAAGGTCCCTATCACCAGTGGCAATATAAAGTGACTTTCTTTCGCATTAAGATTTTGTGCATCCAACTATAAAAGCGCATGACAACCTCTGCTTCCCTCTGCGAAGGGCCTATCTTTTATTCTTGTCTTATACCTTATGCAAGTGTCATGGTGATCTTCACCTTTCCTTTTTACATTTTATCCTTTGGCAAGCACATTGTGTTGGAAAGATCCTGATATATATATATATATATATATATATATATATATATATATCCAATTGGATGTAAGGCATCATGAACTATTATTGTTGACATTACCCTTGAGGCAAAAGGTTGGGAGGCAAATCTATAAGCCCCTATCTTTCTCTGTGCCTGATTAAAACTTTGAACCCATAAATATCACGTGAGTGTTAGCAATTGCGAAAGACTAAATGATAGTTGAGTATGTGAAGTTTGCTGAATCAAAGCTCTGACATAGACTCTTCCTGAAAATAAGATGAATTGTAATTGTTCGATGACTAATAACACGGTTTCTTAGTTTTCAAGAAAGCTTATGATCTATACTTTAGCATGTGAATAGCTTGTTACTTGATCATGAGAAGTCCTATGAGTTGAGCTACTGTTATGATATATAATGATGCTAGAAAAGGTGGTTGAAATTACCATTGATCAAACTTGTGCACCTGCTAGCATTCACACTTCAGAAATTCTTTCTTTTATCATTTACCTACTCGAGGACGAGCAGGAATTAAGCTTGGGGATGCTGATACGTCTCCAATGTATCTATAATTTATGAAGTATTCATGCTATTATATTATCTATTTTGGATGCTTATGGGCTTTACTAAACACATTTATATTATTTTTGGGACTAACCTATTAACCGGAGGCCCAGCCCAAATTGTTGTTTTCTTGCCTATTTCAGTGTTTCGAAGAAAAGGAATATCAAACGGAGTCCAAACAGAATGAAACCTTCGGGAGAGTTATTTTTGGAACGGAAGCAATCTAGGAGACTTGGAGTAGACGTCAGGGAAGCTTCGAGGAAGCCACGAGGCAGGGAGGCGCGCCCTACCCCCTGGGTGCGCCCCCCACCCTCGTGGGCCCTTTGTGGCTCCCCTAACCGACTTCTTTCGCCTATATATGTCCATATACCCTAAAAACATCGGGGAACAGAATAGATCAGGAGTTCCGCCACCGCAAGCCTCTGTAGCCATCAAAAACCAATCGGGACCCTGTTCTGGCACCCTGCCGGAGGGGGAATCCCTCAATGGTGTCCATCTTCATCATCCCGGTGCTCTCCATGATGAGGAGGGAGTAGTTCACCCTCGGGGCCGAGGGTATGTACCAGTAGCTATGTGTTAGATCTCTCTCTCTCTCTCTCTCTCTCTCTCGCTCTCGTGTTCTTGAGATGGTACGATCTTGATGTATTGCGAGCTTTGCTATTATAGTTGGATCTTATGATGTTTATCCCCCTCTACTCTCTTGTAATGGATTGAGTTTTACCTTTGAAGTTATCTTATCAGATTGAGTCTTTAAGGATTTCAGAACACTTGATATATGTCTTGCCTGTTTTTATCTGTGGTGACAATGGGATATCACATGATCCACTTGATGTATGTTTTGGTGATCAACTTGCGAGTTCCGTGACCTTGTGAACTTATGCATATGGGTTGGCACACGTTTTCTTCTTGACTCTCCGGTAGAAACTTTAGGGCACTCTTTGAAGTTCTTTGTGTTGGTTGAATAGATGAATCTGAGATTGTGTGATGCATATCGTATAATCATACCCGCGGATACTTGAGGTGACATTGGAGTATCTAGGTGACATTAGGGTTTTGGTTGATTTGTGTCTTAAGGTGTTATTTTACTATGAACTCTAGGCTGTTTGTGACACTTATAGGAATAGCCCAATGGATTGATCGGAAAGAATAACTTTGAGGTGGTTTCGTACCCAACCATAATCTCTTCGTTTGTTCTCCGCTATTAGTGACTTCGGAGTGACTCTTTGTTGCATGTTGAGGGATAGTTATATGATCCAATTATGTTATTATTGTTGAGAGAACTTGCACTAGTGAAAGTATGAACTGTAGGCCTTGTTTCAACGCATTGAAATACCGTTTACACTCACTTTTATCATTAGTTACCTTGCTGTTTTTATATTTCAGATTACAAAAAACTTTATCTACCATCCATATTGCACTTGTATCACCATCTCTTCGCCGAACTAGTGCACCTATACAATTTACCATTGTATTGAGTGTGTTGGGGACACAAGAGACTCTTTGTTATTTGGTTGCAGGGTTTTTGAGAGAGACCATCTTCATCCTACGCCTCCCACGGATTGATAAACCTTAGGTCATCCACTTGAGGGAAATTTGCTACTGTCCTACAAACCTCTGCACTTGGAGGCCCAACAATGTCTACAAGAAGAAGGTTGTGTAGTAGACATCATACATCATCCCGTGACTAACTCATTAGTCACATTGCTTACAACACTCATAGTGATGTGCATTACCGAGAGGGCCCAGAGATACCTCTCTGATACACGAAGTGACAAATCCTAATCTCGATCTATGTGAACTCAACAAACACCATCGGAGACACCTATAGATCATCTTTATAATCACCTAGTTATGTTGTGACGTTTGATAGCACACAAGGTGTTCCTCCGGTATTCGGGAGTTGCATAATCTCATAGTGCTATGCCAACGGATGGGTCTAGTCCATCACGTCATTCTCTAATGATGTGATCCCGTTGATCAAATGACAACACATGTCCATGGCTAGGAAACTTAACCATCTTTGATTAACGAGCTAGTCAAGTAGAGGCATACTAGGGACACTATGTTTGTCTATGTATTCACACATGTACTAAGTTTCCGGTTAATACAATTCTAGAATGAATAATAAACATTTATCATGATATAAGGAAATAAAAATAACAACTTTATTATTGCCTCTAGGGCATATTTCCTTCAGACGCTTCACATATAAATACACTATCTTGGACATCTTTTGTAATTGTGAGCACTCATTAAAATATGACATGCTAAAAAGTTGATGTTGGACATGGAAGACAACATAATAGGTTATGTTTTCTTATATCCGAATATATATATATATATATCCACTTGGATGTAGGTTTTCATAAAGTATTATTGTCGACATTACCCTTGAGGTAAAAGGTTGGGAGGCGAAACTATAAGCCCCTATCTTTCTCTGTGTCCGATTGAAACTTTGTACCCATAAGTATCGCGTGAGTGTTAGCAATTGTGAAAGATTAAATGATAGTTGAGTATGTGGACTTGCTGAAAAGCTCTTTAATTGACTCTTTCCGATGTTATGATAAATTGCAATTGCTTCAATGACTGAGATCATAGTTTCTTAGTTTTCAATGAAGTTTCCGATTCATACTCTATCTTGTGAATGAATTGTTACTTTAGCATAAGAAATTATATTGCATTATATGTTGATTTCCTAAATATAATCATGATGCCCTCATGTCCGTATTTTATTTTATCGACACCTCTATCTCTAAAACATGTGGACATATTTTTCGATATCGGCTTTCGCTTGAGGACAAGCAGGGTCTTAGCTTCGGGGAGTTGATACGTCCATTTTACATCATGCTTTTATATTGATATTTATTGCATTATGGGCGTTATTAAACTTTATATCACAATATTTATGCCTTTTATCTTTTATTTTATCAGGTTTACATGAAGAGGGGGAATGCTGGCAGCTGGAATTCTGGACTAGAAAAGGAGCAAATATTAGAGACCTATTCTATGCAACTCCAAAAGTCCTAAAACTTCACGGACCATGTTTTTGGAATATATAAAAAATATTGGGCGAAGAAAATACCAGAGGGGGACACGAGCCAGCCACAAGAGTGGAGGGTGCGCCCCCCGTCCTTGTGGGTCCCCTAGCAGGCCTCCGACGGCCATCTTCTGCTATATGGTGTGTTTTGACCTAAAAAATCAGAAGGACACTTTTGGGACGAAGCGCCGCCGTCTCGAGGTGGAACCGGGCAGAACCAATCTAGGGCTCTGACAGAGCTGTTCTGCCGGGGAGACGTCCCTCCAGGAGGGGGAAACCGAAGCCATCATCATCACCAATGATCCTCTCATCAGCAGGGGGTCAATCTCCATAAACATCTTCACTAGCGCCATCTCCTCTCAAAACCTAGTTCATCTCTTGTATTTGATCTTGGTCCCAAAACCTTAGATTGGTACCTGTGGGTTGCTAGTAGTGTTGATTACTCCTTGTAGCTGATGCTAGTTGGTTTATCTGGTGGAATATTATATTTTTAGATCCTTAATGATAATTAATACTCCTCTGATCTAGATTATGAATATGTTTTGTGAGTAGTTACGTTTGTTCCTGAGGACATGGGAGAAGTCTTGTTATAAGTAATCATGTGAATTTGGTATTCGTTTGATATTTTGATGAGATGTATGTTGTCTCTCCTCTAGTGGTGTTATGTCAACGTCGACTACATGACACTTCACCATTATTTGGTCCTAGAGGAAGGCATTGGGAAGTAATAAGTAGATTATGGGTTGCTAGAGTGACAAAAGCTTAAACCCTAGTTTATGCGATGCTTCGTAACGGGGTGATTTGGATCCATATGTTTCATGCTATGGTTAGGTTTACCTTAATTCTTCTTTCGTAGTTGCGGATGCTTCTGAGAGGGGTTAATAATAAGTTGGAGGCTTGTCCAAGGAAGGGTAGCACCCAAGCACTAGCCCACACACATATCAAATTATCAAAGTAACGAACATGAATCATATGAGCATGAAGAAAACTAACTAGACAACAATTCCCATGTGTCCTCGGGAGCGCTTTTCTTTATATAAGAGTTCATCTAGGCTTGTCCTTTGCTACAAAAAGGATTGGGCCACCTTGCTGCACCTTAGTTACTTTATTTACTTGTTACCCATTGCAATTTATCTGATCACAAAACTTACTATTACCGATACTTTCAGTGCTTGCAGAGAATACCTTGTTGAAAACCGCTTGTCATTTCCTTCTGCTCCTCATTGGGTTCGACATGCACCGCGCTTGCAATCGCACTTGATGGCCACTAGCTTCTCCACGCACGGACGACAAGCACGGCGGCCCCGACCAAGGTGCTCTCGCCCCTCTTCTCTTCCATGTGCCTCTATCCATCTCCCCTGTTAGTTGCTAATTGGAGTAGCTCTATTGGTTAAAATTATTGATATTTAACGTTCCCTATTTGTAGTAGTGCGCAGTAATCCTGTCAAAGGCATGCTATTGTGTTTCTTCAAGTTCCAACTGTGGTTTTAAATTCGGGCTAAACAAGTGAAGATATTTAGGTTCATTATGTTTTCACAATTGCTAGGGCTTTCAGGCTAGAAGGGCATTTATTTGCAACACTGCAATGTGAGAGTTTACCTACTTCTTATGTTTAGTTCCTGAATCCCGATAAAACTATAAAAATCCTAAGCTTCCTATACACTGACAGAGCTTACAAGTTAGCGTAATTAGTATGAACACGCATGTTTACCTTATCAGCATGACCCCCAACACGAAGTAGCTTCGCATCTAATAAGAAGTGATACACACAACCATGTTTATGCTTGCTCGAGCTGAAGAGATCTCTCGGAAGATAAATGTGAAGGAAATATGCCCTAGACGCAATAATAAAGTTGTTATTTATATTTCCTTATATCATGATAAATGTTTATTATTCATGCTAGAATTGTATTAACCAGAAACTTAGTACATGTGTGAATACATAGACAAACAGAGTGTCCCTAGTATGCCTCTACTTGACTAGCTCGTTAATCAAAGATGGTTAAGTTTCCTAGCCATGGACATGTGTTGTCATTTGATGAACGGGATCACATCATTAGAGAATGATGTGATGGACTAGACCCATCCATTAGCTTAGCACTATGATCGTTTAGTTTATTGCTATTGCTTTGTTCATGACTTATACATGTTCCTATGACTATGAGATTATGCAACTCCCGAATACCAGAGGAACACCTTGTGTTCTATCAAACGTCACAACGTAACTGGGTGATTATAAAAATGCTCTACAGGTGTCTCCGATGGTGTTTGTTGAGTTGGCATAGATCAAGATTAGGATTTGTCACTCCATGTATCAGAGAGGTATCTCTGGGCCCTCTCGGTAATGCACATCACTATGAGCCTTGCAAGCAATGTGACTAATGAGTTAGTCACGGGATGATGCATTATGGAACGGGTAAAGAGACTTTCTGGTAACGATATTGAACTAGGTATAATGATACCGACGATTGAATCTCGGGCAAGTAACATACCGATGACAAAGGGAACAACATATGTTGTTATGCAGTTTGACCAATAAAGATCTTCGTAGAATATGTAGGAACCAATATGAGCATCCAGGTTCTGCTATTAGTTATTGACTAGAGATGTGTCTCGGTCATGTCTACATAGTTCTTGAACCCGTAGGGTCCGCACACTTAACGTTCGATGATGATATGTATTATGAGTTATGTGATTTGATGTACCGAAGGTTTTTTGGAGTCCTGGATGAGATCACGGACATGACGAGGAGTCTCAAAATGGTTGAGGCATAAAGATTCATATATTCGAAGGCTACATTCGGACACCAGAATGGTTCGGGTCGTTTCAGATAAGTTTCGGAGTACCGGGGGTTACCGGAACCCCCTCCAGGAAGTTACTGGGCCTTATGGGCCTAGTGGTGGAAGAGAGGAGGCATGCCAAGAGGTGGAGCCCCCCCCCCTATCCCAAACCAAATTGGACTAGGGCTAGGGGGTGCCTGAGGGAGTCCTGGACTAAGGGGTCCTTGGGCTTCCGACCTATTGGATATGGGTCGGACTGATGGGCCGTGAAGATGTGAAGACCGAAGACTCTGTCCGTGTCCGAATGGGACTCTCTTTGGCGTGGAAGACAAGCTTGGCGACCAAATATGAATATTCCTTTCTCTGTAACCGACCTTGTGTAACCCTACATCCCTCCCGTGTCTATATAAACCGGAGGGCTAGGTCCGTAGATAGATCCTCATAATCATAGCCAGGCTAGACTTTTAGGGTTTAGCCATTACGATCTCGTGGTAGATCAACTCTTGTAATACTCATATTCATCAAGATCAATCAAGCAAGAAGTAGGGTATTACCTCCATAGAGAGGGCCCGAACCTGGGTAAACATTGTGTCCCCCGTCTCCTGTTACCATCGATCCTATACACACAGTTCGGGACCCTCTACCCGAGATCCGCATGTTTTGACACCGACATTGGTGCTTTCATTGAGAGTTCCATTGTGTCGTCCCCAAAAGGTTCGATGGCTCCTTCAATCATCTACAATGATGCTGTCCAAGGGGAAGTCTTCCTCCCCGGACAGATCTTCGTGTTCGGCGGCTTCGCACTGCGGGCCAACTCGCTTGGCCATCTGGAGCAGATCGAAAGCTACGCCCCTGGCCACCAGGTCAGATTTGGAAAATTGGACTACACCACAAACATCCGTGGAGACTTCATCTTCGATGGATTCGAGACCATGGCAGCCGCTCCCTTCCACCACGATGAACATGACCTAAATCTGGCATTGGTCCATACGCAGGAGATAGTACCTGTAGCTGCTCTAGCCATAGATCTGGAGCAGATCGCACCATCCGAAGATGGGAAGCTCAACCCCGCCATGGAAGCTGCAGACTCAGCGGCGCTAGAGCCGCACAAAGACTCAACTTCAAGCGACATCTATGTCACCGGAACAACGGACTCGCTCGGGCTACGGGTTCCAAACTATGCGCGTCTACGCATATCGAGCACGATCGGTCATCGATCACCGAATTCAGCACCGCACACATCTCCTGGCATTTGCCTCTAGGCGATGCTAAACTCGTTAAGAGCACTATCCTTAGCGGGGGGCTCACAGCCGAACTGTATCCGGTTTGAACTGGAGATTGATAACGGAGAATTTTGCTTCCCACCCACCGCCACTTCATACACACTGTCGAAGACTTAACCGACACGCCCGACTATGTCCCCGAAGACATCGACGACATGGACTATGATGTCGATCAGGAGCTGGGCCAAGACCCTCCATTTCCCGAACGCTGGACAGCCACCTCTTCCTACGACGTATACATGGTGAATACACCTAAGAGAACTAACGACGACGAAAAAGAAGATCCAGTTGAGGACAAACCTCCTATGATACAACCAAAATGCCGGCGTCAGCGGCGCCGCTCTAAGTCACGTCATGAAATAGACGGAGATACTGGCACAGGGGAAAATAACACTTTGGAGGGTGCCGAAGACAATAAAGACCCCGTCGATGCAACTAGTGCACAAAACGAATAGGAAGACGGGCAAGTTAGCCCTGATGGACAGGCCACGCATGAAGACTCGGAGGATAGTCATTATCTTCCGCTTTCTGAGGATGAGGCGAGCCTCGGCAGCAAGGATTTCATCATGCCCGAGGAACCTCACGAGCAGGAGCGCTTTAAACGCCGGCTAATAGCCACCGCAAGGAGCCTGAAAAAGAAGCAGCAGCAACTTCAAGCTGGCGAAGATCTGCTCAATGATAGATGGACTGATGTCCTGGCAGCCGAAGAACACAGCCTCAATCACCCAGCCAAAAGCTACCTAAAGCACAAATTACTGCCTCAGTTCGACGACGAGGTGCCGGAACACATACCATCATTGCGCAATGCGGCTGACCGACCACCGTGTGGTCAGGATAAAGTGGCAACTCAAGTCGAACACCAACCAGCCCAGCCTCATCATAAATGCAGGGGCAAAACAGTTCGAGGTCATCCATATGACCTTCGACAAGACCTGGACAATAGAACAGGGCATACCAGATCGATCTACGGATCACAAGGAGATGCCTCGACACGCAACAACGGCTATCTAGTCGGACGTAATAAGCCTAGTCACTCGCGAGCCGAAAACCGCAGAGTGACTCCATCATAGCTACGTCGCAATGTGGCCCAACATAGAGGTGCCGCACACCCTCTTTGCTTCACCGACGAAGTAATGGAGCACGAATTCCCCGAAGGGTTTAAACTCATAAATATAGAATCATATGATGGGATAGCTGGTCCTATGGTATGGATTGAGGATTTCCTTCTCCATATCCATATGGCCCGCGGTGATGACCTTCATGCCAACAAATACCTCCCATAACTCAAAGGTCCAGCTCGGCACTGGTTAAACAGTCTGCCGGAAAATTCAATTGGCAGCTGGGAGGATTTGGAAGACGCCTTCCGCGACAACTTCCAAGGCACACATGTCCGGCCGCCAAACGCCGATGACTTAAGCCATATAGTTCAACCGCCCGGAGAATTAGCCAGGAAGCTCTGGACTAGGTTCTTAGTTAAAAAGAACCACATTGTTGATTGTCCGGACGCGGAAGCCATAGCAGCCTTCAAACAAAGCGTACGGGATGAGTGGCTTGCCCGCCACATCGGTCAAGAAAAACCAAAATCCATGTTAGCCCTTACCGCTCTGATGACCCGCTTTTGCACGGGAGAAGACAGCTGGCTGGCTCGTAGAAGCAACAGCGCCAATGATCCGGGCACTTCCGAAGTCCGAAACAGCAATGGCAAACCTCGACGCAGCAGACACAAGCGTCGCAATGACAACGAAAGAACCCGCGACACATCGGTCAACGCCGGATTCAGCGGCCCCAAACCCGGTCAACGGAAAAAGGAGTTCAAGGCAAACAAAGATGAGCCATCCAACTTAGACAAGATACTGGATTGACCCTGCCAGATTCATGGCAACCCCGATAAGCCAGCAAATCACACCAACAGAAGCTGTTGGGTCTTCAAACAGGCCGGCAGGCTCAACACCGAACATAAGGGGAAAAGACCGCCCGGAGATAGCGATGACGAAGAGGTTCACCAACTAAATACCGGGGGTCAGAAGCAATTCCCCCTGAGGTAAAAATGGTGAACATGGTATACATGACACACGCCCCTGCAGAGGAGCATGAGACGTACTCCCTCCGGACTGAGGATCACACTATGTTCCCTCCAGCCGGAGTACAAGTCGGCCTTATTAAACCGCATACCTTGTCGGCCATAAAGTTGTCAGTCTCCATTCGGCAGGACCGATCAATTACGGAGCAGGACTAGCAGTTCGGCCTCCGCCGTCCACCTCATACACCTGTGAAATCTATACCACGCATACATAACTATGCACTTAAAATACCATGGGCGTAGGTGGAGGCATAATACGGACGGGCCTACAAGTACTTCTATAACCCCTTTCTTTTCAATTCTTTTCTGACGAATTTTTCTTTTTTCATTATACTTTATCATAGGTGACTCGTAGGCTGGTCATCTCACCGACTCCATCGGAGTTTCGGTTTGTACATTCATCCAAAAGTAACTCCCTTCAAGGAGCCCCTACATCGAGGAAAGACGGCGCAGACATGCGGCGGGAGGTCCAAAACAACTTTTTAGACCATACTCTCTATTTTGCGAGCCAGTAAAGTGCCTTCTACCTCAACCGTCGACCCTTGGCATGTCAAATAGCCAGGGTCGTGGCGTTATTATATACAAAACAATGATTGGCATGTCATTCAAGTTCATGTGAATATAATCTATATCCCGTATTCACTTTTCTCTAAAACTGTATTTTGCTCCTTGTGTTATTTCACACACCCCGCCAGGGGCTCGATATGGGAACAAACTAAACTGCCAATAAGTCCAAACAGCTTTATAGCATACTTCGGCGGCGCGAGTTTGGCCTTATATGCATCAGCTCCGAATCATGTCTTGGATCAATAGTTGGGTTGCCCGGCTCATGTGCGTGCTACCTTATGTTCCGCTCTATCGGCTAAGGTAGTAAAGGGAGAACTACTGCGATTGTGCCCTGGTTTACCCAGGTGAGCACCTCAGTAGAGAAAGCCGAAAACTGACTATCATGATGCGGCGAGAGCTGGTCAACCACTCGACGACTTATCGGAATCTTTCGCGATTCCCTTTGTATTACACGAAGGACCTTTCTTTAGGTCATACATGTGAATGCACCACATTGGGATAACAGCGTACATACCAGGGTTTATATCGTAAACCCACCATAAAACTCCTATGGCTAAATGAAAGTGTTAACGCCCTATAGTACGATTGCCTCGTTCACCGCATTGACACCTCCTTCATGGACCAAGATGTTGGGTTAAGAGAGATCATGTGCTTTTCCGAACACCCCATTATTTCCCACGTGGGGGCTGAAGCCGATGACTGGAAAACTTTCAGATTATGCAAAAACGGCCGCACAGGAGGAACCAAAAGCTTTTAAGCAAAAATCATAATGTTATCATCATATTGTCTTTTACAATTCAATACATTTCATTCAAATATCATATCTTTCGAGCACTGACCCTCTAACAAGCGGGCACCCTCTAAGACGTCCTCGAAATAATGTTTGGGTGCGTGATGGTCCTTACCTTGGGGGGACTCCTCACTGCAACGTTAGTGGCCTTCATCTTGGCCCAGTATGTTTTGCCATGGGCAAAGGCCATCCGTGCACCTTCAATGCACGTTGAACGCTTAAAGGCTTCAATACGCGGCACCGCATCCACAAGCCGCTGCACCAAACCGAAGTAACTATTCGAAATGGGCTCAGTAGGCCACATCTGGACTATGACGTCCTTCATGGTGGAACCAGATATCCTATGGAGCTCGGCCCACTGGGCCATCTAATCATTTATTAACAACTGACGCTTTGGCGCGCCGAACTGTGACCAAAAAAGCTTCTCCATGGCATACCCTTCCTGCACTTGGTAAAATTGCGACGCATCGGAGGCACTCTTCGGTAGGTCCAAAAAGGTGTCCGGAGAACTCCACATTTGGTTAAGCGGAGAATACTTCGGATCTCTGAACTTCGTCTGTAACAAGAAAGGCTTACCATCCGCTATCTCCCCAGCTTGCCGGATCTCTTCCCAAGCCGCTCTAGACTCAAATCGTGCTTCTTTCGCCTCTTGTAAGACCTTGTCGAGATCGGCCGCTTTGGCCTTGTTATCCTTCTCAAGGAATTCACACTGGACGGTGGCCTCCTCTAGCTTGTGCGCCATGGTAGTGATTCTTTCCTCACACTGGCGCCGAACAGCCTATTCGCTTTTTAACTCTTCAGCCGCCTTATAGGCAGCCAAATTACTCATCCGGGTTTGTTCCTTGGCAAGGACAAGCTCAGCCTGAAGGGCCTCCACCGCAGCAGCACCAACTGTAGTTATGCATGTCTCAGTATACAATTCCAGCTTCATGCTCAGATTATCATGCATAAATATACTGGCTGACCCAAAAAACATACCTTGCGCCTCATCAAGATGCCTGTTGATCAGCATGATGTCATCACCCGCCTCATCAATCTTCTGCTGCAGATCCGCAACCTTCGGGATCGGGCAGTTGTAGGGGAGGTAATAGCTTGTGTTCCAAATAGTCAGATTATTCCCTGGATAAATATTTTTGATCCTCTGATTGCCTCCCTCGGGAAGCCAATCAGAGTCTCAGGGGCTACTATCTATACATAGGAGTATTCTGTGAATAAAACACAATTGAAAGCATTACAGCACAAACCTCGAAACCTCTTAGTAGGCTCGTGAAGGCTTCATTCAATCCGCTTTTCGCGTACAGGACCTTTTTAACCACCGTATACATCAAGGTACGATGGTCTTCGAAGACGGACGCCTGTCGTAGCATGTTCTTCAATATATCCGGCATTTCTGGGTCTCCAGAAGCAGCCGTAGCAGCACGGCCTCCCTTTAAAGGGATTCGTTCATTCACCCCTAGAGTTGTCTCGGGCTGAAAGCCGGACAGTCCGGGGCCTTTATTGTTGGTCCCCAGACCCTGGGCTACCGAAGTATCATCTTCGATTTGTGTTTTCGTCATCCCTGGCATCACTTGCGGATCCGGAGAGACCCTCCGGGACGACACCTCGAGGTCATCCGCCTTATTGGGCGAGGAGACTGGTGGAGGCGTCTCACTTTCCATCATCTCTGGGAGAAGATCTCCCGAGGAAGATGATTTTTGAGAAAGATTGTGCACCGAGCTGCGAAAAACATACATTTAGATGTTACCCTGGTCACAAGAGAGGAACGGGGTATGTGTAAAACGCCCTTTTTTGCTTACGATTTAGGCTTGGCCTCGCTAGAGGACTGCGTGATAATGTCGTCCTTCAAGCCCGAGCCGCTCGATGGGGGCATCTTGCCCCGCTTGGGAGCCTTCTCTTCCTAATCTTCAGAGACGGCCCTTTTCTTACCATAGGGGGAATGAATGTTGGCTTCTCCTTTAGTTTTTAATTTGGGCGACGGGATTTTCATCTCCTTGGACACAATGTCTAAAATATCTTCGGGGTGGAGGCCCTCTTTGGTCCTCCCGCCCTCCGTATTGTCCTCCTTCACAGACATCTGGTATGGTGTCGGGGCCAGCATCCTTGTTAATACGGGATCCGCTGAGGCTTCGGGAAAGGGGGCCGAACACCTAATTAGTTCTGCTTTCTTTATCCAGCCCTGAAAGAGGATAGTTTGCTCGGTAACGTATTGTGATATACTTAACTACAAAGTGTTCGGAAGACAAGTGCTTACCGGGGTATCCGAACGATTGCAGTCAAGGCCGACGCCTTTAGTGGTGTCCGGCCAATGTTTTCGTTTCCCAAAAAACATCTTCCACATCCCTTTGTGCATGGTGCCGAAGAAGTGTTGGAGGGTTCGAGGCCCTTCCGGATTAAACTCCCATATGCGGAGAGGCTACGCTGGCATGGCAGGATTCGGCGGATTAGCATTACTTGAATCACGTTGACAAGGTCGATGTCCCTCTCAAGGAGGGTTCGGATGCGGCTCTATAGAGTCCGCACTTCATCAACTGATCCCCACTCCAGCCCCTTATTGACCCATGATGCAAGATGTAACGTAGGGCTGGAACGGAATGCAGGTGTAGCTGCCCACTTGGTGCTACGGGGTTCTGTAACGTAAAACCACTCTCGCTGCCATTGATTGGAAGTTTCGGTGAAATAGCCTTTTGGCCAGGGAGTGTTGGTAAGCTGGCTCACTACAGCGCCGTCGCACTCCGCTTGTTCCCCGTCGACTTCCTTTGGCTTCACACCAAAGGTCTTGAGCCATAAGCCGAAGTGTGGGGGGATTCGAAGGAAGGCCTCGCACGTGACCATAAATGCCGAGAAGTGAAGGAAAGAATCCGGAGCTAGATCGTGAAAATCTAGTCCGTAATAAAACATTAGCCCCTGGACAAAGGGGTGGAGAGTGAACCCTAGCCCTCGAAGGAAGTGAGAGATGAATACGACCCTCTCGCCAGATCTAGGGGTCGGGATAACCTGTCCTTGAGCAGGAAGCCCGTGGTGGATCTCCGCGGTCAGGTATCTGGCCGCCAGAAGCTTTGCAATGTCCTCCTCTGTAACGGAGGAAGCCACCCATCGGCCTTGAGGGCTGGGTCCGGATATGATGGGGAAGCTTGAAGCAATGAAGTCGACCCTTGGGTGCTAGAACTCGAGGTTGGAAAGGCTGAGGAGAGGTTTGGCGTAAAAGGATGGCCCTTGGTTCCTTTCTAAAGGCAGCGGGTATTGATCGCCTCCTCCTAAGCCTAAAAGCCTGCCTATTCTCAAGGAATCTCTCCAGTGGAACGGTTTGTTTACCCATGCTCGTATTAATGAGGATCTCGCAATAAGGGGACATGATATCTGCTTCGACAGAATGTGCCAATAAAAACCACGCCTCGAAACATGGAACAGGAAACGGTTCGAAATAACAAGCGGACAGACGTGATGTCATCTTGTAAAAAGTTGTTAGCGGGTTGGACTCGTGAAATATTATGCTCTACTCGGCTGTATGGGGTATTTGTGTTGCAGATACGGACACATTTTGTTTCATCCAAGGACTATTTTGGAGTATTCAGAATGGGGAACCCGCCTTGCAATGCCGAAGACAATCTGCGCGCCGGACACCTCATCATTGAAGCCTGGTTCAGGGGCTACTGAGGGAGTCCTGGACTATGAGGTCCTCGGGCGTCCGACCTATTGGATATGGGCCGGACCGATGGGTCGTGAAGATGTAAAGACCGAAGACTCTGCCCGTGTCCGGATGGGACTCTCTTTGGCATGGAACACAAGCTTGGCGACCAAATATGAATAATCCTTTCTCTGTAACCGACCTTGTGTAACCCTAGATCCCTCATGTGTCTATATAAACCGGAGGGCTAGGTCCGTAGATAGATCCTCATAATCATAGCCAGGCTAGACTTTTAGGGTTTAGCCATTACGATCTCGTGGTAGATCAACTCTTGTAATACTCGTATTCATCAAGATCAATCAAGCAGGAAGTAGGGTATTACCTCCATAGAGAGGGCCCGAACCTGGGTAAACATTGTGTCCCCGTCTCCTGTTACCATCGATCTTAGACGCACAGTTCGGGAATCCCCTACCCAAGATCCGCCGGTTTTGACACCGACACCGCCCCCCCCTTCCTTCTCTTCTTCATCTCCTTCCTTTTCTCCTACTTGGACTAGGAAAGGGGGAAACCTACTCCTACTAGGAGTAGGAATCCCCCCTTTTGGCGTGCCCCTTGAGGCCGGCCCTCCTCCTCCTCCCCTCCTTTATATACGGGGGAGGGGGCACCCCATAGACACACAAGTTGATATTTAGCCATGTGCGGTGCCCTCCTCCACAGTTTTCCACCTCGGTCGTATTGTCGTAGTGCTTAGGCAAAGCCCTGCATCGGTAACTTCATCATCACCGTCACCACGCCGTCGTGCTGACGGAACTCACCCTCAGCCTCGGCTGGATCAAGAGTACGAGGGACGTCACCGAGCTGAACGTGTGCAAATCGCGGAGGTGTCGTGCGTTCGGTACTTGATCGGTTGGATCGCGAAGACGTTCGACTACATCAACCGCGTTACTAAATGCTGCCGCTTTCGGTCTACGAGGGTACATAGACACACTCTCCCCTCTCATTGATATGAATCTCCTAGATAGATCTTGCGTGATCGTAGCAAAAAAAAATTGAAATACTTCTTTCCCCGACAGTGGCATCCAAGCCAGGTCTATGCTTAGATTTTATATGCACGAGTAGAACACAAAGAGTTGCGGGCGATAATAGTCATACTACTTACCAGAATGTCATACTTTGATTCGGCGGTATTGTTGGATGAAGCGGCCCAGACCGACATTACATGACCGCGTTCATGAGATTGGTTCTACCGACGTGCTTCGCACACAAGTGGCTAGTGGGTGTCTATTTCTCGACCTTTAGTTGAATCGAGTGTTACTACGCCTGGTCCTTGTTGAAGGTTAAAACAGCACACTTGATGAAACATCATTGTGTTTTTGATGCGTGGGTAAGAACGGTTCTTGCTAGAAGCACGTAGCAGCCATGTAAAACTTGCAACAACAAAGTAGACGACGTCTAACTTGTTTTTGTAGGGCATGTTGTGATGTGATATGGTCAAGACGTGATTATACAAATTGTTGTATGAGATGATCATGTTTTGTAACTATTTATTGGCAATTGGCAGGAGCCATATGGCTGTCACTTTATTGTATGAAATGCAATCGCCATGTAATTGCTTTACTTTATCACTATGCGGTAGCGATAGTCGTAGAAGCAATAGTTGGCGAGACGACAACGATGCTACGATGGAGATCAAAGTGTCAAGCAGGTGACGATGGTGATCATGACGGTGCTTTGGAGATGGATATCAAAGGCACAAGATGGTGATGGCCATATCATATCACTTATATTGATTGCATGTGATGTTTATCTTTTATGCATCTTATTTGCTTAGTATGGCGGTAGCATTATAAGATGATCTCTCACTAAATTTCAAGGTATAAGTGTTCTCCCTGAGTATGCACCGTTTCTACAGTTCGTCGTGCCGAGACATCACGTGATGATCAGGTGTGATAAGCTCTATGTTCACATACAACGGGTGCAAGCCAGTTTTGCACAAGCAGAATACTCAGGTTAAACTTGACAAGCCTAGCATATGCAGATATGGCCTCGGAACACTGAGACCGAAAGGTCGAGTGTGAATCATATAGTAGATATGATCAACATAGTGATGTTCACCATTGAAAACTTCTCCATCTCACGTGATGATCGGACATGGTTTAGTTGATATGGATCACGTGATCATTTAGATAACTAGAGGGATGCCTATCTAAGTGGGAGTTCTTAAGTAATATGATTAATTGAACTTTAATTTATCATGAACTTAGTACCTGATAGTATTTTGCATGTCTATGTTGTTGTAGATAAATGGCATGTGCTATCGTTCCTTTGAATTTTAATGCGTTCCTAGAGAAAGCTAAGTTGAAAGATTATGGTAGCAACTACACGGGCTGAGTTTGTAACTTGAGGATAATCCTCATTGCTGCACAGAAGAATTACGTCCTGGAAGCACCACTAGGTGCTAGGCCTGCTGCAGATGTTGTTGATGACGTTAAGAACGCCTGGCAGAGTAAAGCTGATGACTACTCGATAGTACGGTGTGCCATGCTTTATGTCTTAGAACCGGGACTTCAACGACGTTTTGAACATCATGGAGCATATGAGATGTTCCGGGAGTTGAAGTTAATATTTCAAGAAAATGCCCGGATTTAGAGATATGAAGTCTCCAATAAGTTCTACAGCTGCAAGATGGAGGAGAATAGTTCTGTCAGTGAACATATACTCAGAATGTCTGGGTACCACAACCACTTGACTCAACTGGGAGTTAATCTTCCTGATGATAGTGTCATTGACAGAGTTCTTAAATCACTGCCACCAAGCTACAAAAGCTTCGTGATGAACTATAATATGCATGGGATGGATAAGACAATTCCCGAGCTCTTCGCGATGCTAAAAGCTGTGGAGGTAGAAATCAAGAAGCAGCATCAAGGGTTGATGGTCAATAAGACCACTAGTTTCAAGAAAAAGGGTGAAGGGAAGAAAGGGAACTTCAAGAAGAACAGAAAACAAGTTGCTGCTCAAGTGAAGAAGCCCAAGTCTGGACCTAAGCCTGAGACTGAGTGCTTCTACTTCAAAGGGACTGGTCTCTGGAAGCGGAAATGCCCCAAGTATTTGGCGGATAAGAAGGATGGCAAAGTGAAAGGTATATTTGATATACATGTTATAGATGTGTACCTTACTAATGCTCATATTTGATACTGGTTTTGTTGCTCATATTTACAACTCGAAACAGGGGCTACGGATTAAGTGAAGATTGGCTAAGGACGAGGTGACGATGCGCGTGGGAAATGTTTACAAAGTCGATGTGACCGCAGTCGCCACGCTACCTCTACATCTACCTTCGGGATTAATATTAGACCTGAATAATTGTTATTTGGTGCCAGCGTTAAGCATGAACATTATATCTAGATCTTGTTTGATGCGAGATGGTTATTCATTTAAATCAGAGAATAATGGTTGTTCCATTTATATGAGTAATATATTTTATGGTCATGCACCCTTGATGAGTGGTCTATTTTTATTGAATCTCGATGGTAGTGATACACATATTCATAGTATAGAAGCCAAAAGATATAAGTTTAATAATGATAGTGCAACTTATTTGTGGCACTGTCGTTTAGGTCATATTGGTGTAAAGCGCATGAAGAAACTCCATGCTGATGGGCTTTTGGAATCACTTGATGCTTGCGAACCATGCCTCATGGGCAAGATAACTAAGACTCCGTTCTCCGGAGCAATGGAACGAGCAACAGACTTATTGGAAATAATACACACTGATGTATGCGGTTCGATGAGTGTTGATGCTTGTGGCGGGTATCATTATTTTATGACCTTCACAGATGATTTGAGTAGATATGGGCATATCTACTTGATGAAACATAAGTCTGAAACATTTGAAAAGTTCAAAGAATTTCAAAGTGAAGTGGAAAATCATCGTAACAAGAAAATTAAGTTTCTATGATCTGATCGTGGAGGTGAATATTTGAGTTATGAGTTTGGTCTTCATTTGAAACAATGCGGAATAATTTCGCAACTCACGCCACCTAGAACACCACAGCGTAACGGTGTGCCCGAACATCGTAACCACACTTTATTAGATATGGTGTGATCTATGATGTCTCTTACTGATTTACCACTATCATTTTGGGGTTATGCTTTAGAGACAGCTACATTCACGTTAAATAGGGCACCATCGAAATCCGTTGAGACGACACCTTATGAACTGTGGTTTGGCAAAAAACCCAAGTTGTCGTTTCTTAAAGTTTGGGGCTGCGATGCTTATGTGAAAAAGCTTCAACCTGATAAGCTCAAACCAAAATTGGAGAAAAGTGTCTTCATAGGATACCCAAAGGAAACTGTTGGGTACACCTTCTATCATAGATCCGAAGGAAAGATATTTGTTGCTAAGACTGGATCCTTTCTAGAGAAGGAGTTTCTCTCGAAAGAAGTGAGTGGGAGGAAAGTAGAACTTGATGAGGTAATTGTACCTGCTCCCTTATTGGATAGTAGTTCATCACAGAAATCAGTTCCAGTGATTCCTTCACCAATTAGTGAGGAAGCTAATGATGTTGATCATGAAACTTTTTATCAAGTTACTACCAAAGCTCGTAGGTCAACCAAAGCAAGATCCGCACCAGAGTGGTACGGTAATCCTATTCTGGAGGTCATGTTACTTGACCATGACGAACCTACGAACTATGAGGAAGCGATGATAAGCCCAGATTCCACAAAATGGCTTGAAGCCATGAAATCTGAGATCGGATCCATGTATGAGAACAAAGTATGGACTTTGGTTCACTTGCCCGATGATCGGCAAGCCATAGAGAATAAATGGATCTTCAAGAAGAAGACTACGCTGACGGTAATGTTACTGTCTACAAAGCTCGACTTGTTGCGAAAACTTGTCGACAAGTTCAAGGAGTTGACTATGATGAGACCTTCTCACCCGTAGAGATTCTTATGTCCGTCCGAATCATGATAGCAATAGCTGCATTTTATGATTATGAAATTTGGCAAATGGAATTCAAAACTACATTCCTTAATGGATATCTTAAAGAAGAGTTGTATATGATGCAACATGAAGGTTTTGTAGATCCAAAAGGTGCTAACAAAGTGTGCAAGCTCCAATGATCCATTTATGGACTGGTGCAAGCATCTCGGAGTTGGAATATATGCTTTGATAGTGTGATCAAAGCATATGGTTTTATACAGACTTTTGGAGAAGCTTGTATTTACAAGAAAGTGAGTGGGAGCTCTGTAGCATTTCTGATATTATATGTGGATGACATATTGTTGATCAGAAATGATACCAAATTTCCGAATAGCATAAATGTATACTTGAATAAGAATTTTTCAATGAAAGACCTCGGATGAAGATGCTTATATATTGGGCATCAAGATCTATAGAGATAGATCAAGACGCTTAATTGGACTTTCACAAAGCACATACCTTGATAAAGTTTTGAAGAAGTTCAAAATGGATCAAGCAAAGAAAGGGTTCTTACATGTGTTACAAGGTGTGAAGTTGAGTCAGACTCAATGCCCGACCACTGCAGAAGATAGAGAGAAAATGAAAGTCCTTCCCTATGCCTCAGCCATAGGTTCTATCATGTATGCAATGATGTGTACCAGACCTGATGTGTGCCTTGCTATTAGTTTAGCAGGGAGGTACCAAAGTAATCCAGGAGTGGATCAATACACAGCTGTCAAGAACATACTGAAATACCTGAAAAGGACTAAGGATATGTTTCTCATTTATGGAGGTGACAAAGAGCTCGTCGTAAACGGTTACGTCGGTGCAAGCTTTGACACTGATCCGGATGACACTAAGTCACAAACCGGATACATATTTTTATTGAATGGTGGAGCTGCCAGTTGGTGCAGTTCTAAGTAGAGAGTCGTGGCGGGATCTACGTGTGAAGCGGAATACATAGCTGCTTCGGAAGCAGCAAATGAAGGAGTCTGGATGAAGGAGTTCATATCTGATCTAGGTGCAATACCTAGTGCATCGGGTCCAATGAAAATATTTTGTGACAATATTGGTCCAATTGCCTTGGCAAAGGAATCCAGATTTCACAAGAGAACCAAGCACATCAAGAGACGCTTCAATTCCATCCGCGATCAAGTCAAGGAGGGAGACATAGATATTTGCAAGATACATACGGATCTGAATGTTGCAGACCCGTTGACTAAGCCTCTCTCACGAGCAAAACATGATTAGCACCAAGACTCCATGGGTGTTAGAATCATTACTGCGTAATCTAGATTATTGACTCTAGTGCAAGTGGGAGACTGAATGAAATATTCCCTAGAGTCAATAATAAAGTTGTTATTTATATTTCCTTATATCATGATAAATGTTTATTATTCATGCTAGAATTGTATTAACCAGAAACTTAGTACATGTGTGAATACATAGACAAGCAGAGTGTCCCTAGTATGCCTCTACTTGACTAGCTCGTTAATCAAAGATGGTTAAGTTTCCTAGCCATGGGCATGTGTTGTCATTTGATGAATGGGATCACATCATTAGAGAATGATGTGATGGACTAGACCCATCCGTTTGCTTCCCACAATGATCGTTTAGTTTATTGTTATTGCTTTCTTCATGACTTATACATGATCCTATGACTATGAGATTCTGCAACTCCCGAATACCGGAGGAACACCTTGTGTCCTATCAAACGTCACAACGTAACTGGATGATTATAAAGATGCTCTACAGGTGTCTCTGATGGTGTTTGTTGAGTTGGCATAGATCGAGATTAGGATTTGTCACTCCATGTATCGAAGAGGTATCTCTGGGCCCTCTCGGTAATGCACATCACTATGAGCCTTGCAAGCAGTGTGACTAATGAGTTAGTCACGGGATGATGCATTATAAAATGAGTAAAGATACTTGCCGATGACGAGATTGAACTAGGTATGATGATACCGACAATCGAATCTCGGGCAAGTAACATACCGATAACAAAGGGAACAACGTATGTTGTTATGCGGTTTGACCGATAAAGATCTTCGTAGAATATGTAGGAACCAATATGAGCATCTAGGTTCCACTATTGGTTATTGACCAAAGATGTGTCTCGGTCATGTCTACATAGTTCTCGAACCCGTAGGGTCCGCACACTTAACGTTCGATGATGATATGTAGTATGAGTTATGTGATTTGATGTACTGAAGGTTGTTCGGAGTCCCGGATGAGATCACGGACATGACGAGGAGTCTCAAAATGGCCGAGACATAAATATTCATATATTGGAAGGCTACATTCGGACACCGGAATGGTTCGGGTCATTTCGGATAAGTTTCAGAGTACCGGGGGTTACCGGAACCCCCTCCGGGAAGTTATTGGGCCTTATGGGCCTAGTGGTCGAAGAGAGGAGGCAGGCCAAGAGGTGGCGCCCCCCCCCCCCCCCCAATACCAAACCGAATTGTACTAGGGCTTGCGGGGCCGCCCCCCCTTTCCTTCTCTTCTTCCTCTCCTTCCTTCTTCTCCTACTTGGACTTGGAAAGGGGGAAACCTACTCCTACTAGGAGTAGGAATCCCCCCTTTTGGCGCGCCCCTAGAGGCCGGCCCTCCTCCTCCTCCCCTCCTTTATATACGGGGGAGGGGGCACCCCATAGACACACAAGTTGATCTTTAGCCGTGTGTGGTGCCCCCCTCCACAGTTTTCCACCTCCGTCATATTGTTGTAGTGCTTAGGCGAAGCCCTGCGTCGGTAACTTCATCATCACCGTCACCATGTCTTCGTGCTGACGGAACTCGCCCTCGGCCTCAGCTTGATCAAGAGTACGAGGGACGTCACCGAGCTGAATGTGTGCAGATTGTGGAGGTGTCGTGCGTTCGATACTTGATCAGTTGGATCGTGAAGACATTCGACTACATCAACCGCGTTACTAAACGCTTCCGCTTTCGGTCTATGAGGGTACGTATACACACTCTCCCCTCTCGTTGCTATTCATCTCCTATATAGATCTTGCATGATCGTAGGAATTTTTTTTTGAAATACTGCCTTCCCCAACAAAATGTTGTGTAAAATGCACATGGAACTTCATATATAACAAAGTAATGATAGTTAAACATTTAATTAGTAGTAAAAAATAGCTCACACTGTACTGAAATATAAAGGTGGGAACTGGACGGCTCTACGTTTTTCATGATAATCATCTGGTATACTTATCTGAACAGAGCAAACCAATGGAGCTACCACATAAAACAGTGAAAGAAAATAGGAAGAAAATAATCTAGGATGTGATCCTGACATGGCCATCAGATATTGTGGCGATATTGACAGTTTCTTTGACAACATATGTTTGGTTTATTTCCACTACAAGGAAAAGAAAATGAAAATAAGAAATAAAACTTGTGTGGATGTGTGATGCATCTCTTGTTGGTATACGACTACGACGATATATCGAATATTATTTATCCTTTTCCTTTCTGAATTTTGCAGTACACGAGGAACAGTGTTTTCAGTTATCCATCAAGAACTACGCTTTTGCGCTATTGAATAATGGCCTCAATTTTTCTGATGGAATTAGTGATGAAAATGACTTTTCGTTGATCACAGTAGTGGTGGATTTGGAGGGAATCTAGAAGTTGCCTCATGAACTGTCATTTATCTCTCTAACTTCCATTTAATCAAAGTGGTACATCATCATTTCTTATCTGTATTTTTAATAATTATGATGTTGTCTTCATAATTATTCACAAACTAAGCATCTAGCTTTGTTTCGTTGTCATAGTAATATTTACATTCTCTTGGACAATGATATGTTTCGTTGGTTTGACATTGAAATTTAGCGTACTGTTTCAGTATCCATGCCTTTTGTTGTAGTGTCAGTAGATCTTCTTTTTCTCCTTGTTTACTATGAGATGATATATATATTTATACAATATAGGTTGACCAAAGGATAGTTGTGTTTGCTCAAACAAAGTTCCAAAGAGATGGCATCAAGTTGAGTACAGGATTAAGAGATAAAGGTCTCTGTTGATTCGATTGCAGTGAAGTGCAAATCATCTGGTGGAGAATCATTGGTGCTATATGGAATGGTCGTTAACATCTCATCGAACTATCAGGGTTCCTTTGTTTTTGAATGGAGGTTCGAAGGACGAACCCGCCGTACTCGCGGTGCGTTTCGCTGGTTTACATGCCGGTGCCGACCAAGAAAGTGACACACTTCTTCCTTCATTGTGGCACTTAGCTTCGTGGATGTAGGGATTTGTTGCATTAATTATAGTGATGGTTGATGATGGTTCAGTTCCCCTGTATGCTTTTCTAAATTGTGACCCGTGAGTGGTTCATATGTTGTGGTTCAGTAGATAGGTTTTGCTATCTTACAACATCTTGGTTATCTGCCACTGCGTCCAACAACCATCTTATAACGTCCCTATTTCATGCCATTGTTGGTACCTTGCAGATTTCATATGCTCCAGGAGGAGCAGGTGGTGTACATGCAGCCAGGTAAATCGGTTGCATCCACCCATTGTTATGGTAGTGGCATCAATCCAATTACATCGAGTTCGTCGTACATGTAGCTGACTTTGGTCCGATTGTTTTCAAATGGATAGTTGGAATGGAGGAGGATGAGACCCACAAAGAGGCTTCCTGATAAAAGGCAAGATGCCAGGTTGGTTAAGGAATTTTACTGCCGTCCAAAATATGGAAGGACATGATTTTTTTTGTACAATGTGAAGTAGATTCATGAATGGGTAATTGCTACCTTCATTTGAATCAACTTCGTCAAGGAATTTTGCTGTGATGTGATGTTCTTCAGTGATCTAACATTGTGCAAGTACACAATTTCATATGTTAGCTTATTTAATCCAAACACACCATGCCCATGATCATCTGAATAAACTAAAGGACATGCATGATATCACAGAGAGTGAATAAACTAATGTGCCCTTATTAAAATGAATAATTTTCAAGTGTAATTACATTGGTTAGATGATGTTGATTTAGGAAATTCCAAACAATATGTCACCACCTCTGTTTAAACACACTACAAATAGCAACCTACCTCTGAATCTCATGTGGTTCTCTGAGATTTGTATGTCACCTTACCCATTATAGTGCCCTCTAGGGGTCCAAAACACCATTACACATGTCATTCTGCTTTTGTAATAAGGTATTAGCTTGCATACATGCAAATTTTAGCTAGCATTATTCTTAGGAGGATGGAGGCACTATTTCCCCTCCCTCTTTGTCACACACCTATCAGTCGTGGGTGTCGATGCTGACCGCTGAGATCTGGTCTGCTGCGGAATGCGCCGCTAAAAATATTGACAAACCACTTTCCAACATACTTCTATTTGTGATGTTTTGTTTTGGAGTTCTTTCATAATTTCATTGATGTGCTATTGTGCTTTTACAAGTACTGATGATGGACTCTATTTCTATGGCAAATATCTATTTCATATTTTCGTAGCATTCTTAAGTGTTCTGTTTGCCCAGATTTGCAGTGGGTGTTATCCTTGAAAGAGATCAATTTTCCCTATCTAGTGGCTCTAACTTTGTTGCATATGGTCTTCTCATCTGTAGTATGCTTTGCAGTACAAAGATTTTCAAGATACTTAATAGAATCAAATTTTTACATGGTTGTCATGTACTCCCTCTAATCTGTGTAATAAGTAAGACTTCATACGTTTGGAATTCCAATTACTTTGTTGACATTCAAGAAATCCATAATCTTACTTTTTTATGTGAGCTTATTCTTTGCTCTTAGTAGATTACAAAATTTGATGTACTTCAGTTTCCTGATACTATACTGCCATGGGTAGTTTAGCTAATGGAGGTGTGTGGTGCAATCTAAGCTGGAGTACAACCTGTATGTTCATTTATATCCCTCATGTTGCTAATCTGCGGGAAGACATTCTATCTTATATTTTTGTTGCCTAAAGAAACAAATGAACCTCATGTTTTTCCTTGATAGTCTATTAGCCATGCTGTTGGCTATTGTTATTTGGAGTTCAGATTGAAATGCTTCAGATTTTGTGCCTCATGAACACAATTATGTTATGAAATCAAACTTCCCTATTTCTAAAAAGATTAAATCTGTTGGCTGCTAATAATTGTGTTTATAAATAAATTCTATTGTTGTTTAGTAAGTGTTTGTGCCAAATGTGTTTTGCATGCTCATTTGTTTCGCCAATATGATGTCATGGTGGCATCCATTTGTCTACTGTACCATTTGGCTGTCGTTGTATGATGTTATGGTGGCGTTCCATTGTCTGAATTTGGATCGTGTGCAGGTCTCGGCAGCACCCAATGGCAGGCTAACGACGTGGTGGCATCTCCAAACCCTCAGGTGGCGTTTGCAGGGCAGTGAGCAACAATAGGGCATCAGGATTACAAGAATGCCAACATATATGCTGACGCTGACCCCTACGAGTATTACTATGGAGGTGAAGCACTAAATCACCATTTAATTTGTTAGTGTGTGTTTCAATTGAATTAGTTATCGCAGTTCGAATTAGTCTGATAACAATGCCTTTCGGGATTTGCTGGCTGGGTGGATTATTGAGTCTATGTGGGCGTTGACAGAGTAGAGTCACTTAACCCTGTGAGTGTTATATCCTGTACTTTACATACCTTTATCCAACCTAAACAATATCATACCTCGAAGAATTCTCATGGAGAACCAGTATTCGTCCATTCCCATATCTTTCATGCTGCGCATATCTTCCTGTGGTTTTTGGCAATTAAGGGTCAGTACTACTTAGTTTCCATTTGTTGCATTAGAACTTAAATTCAAAGGTCTTCACACATTGTGCTCTTAATCAACAACGTTAAGCATATACTTTATGAAAAAATTGGGATCTAATTAAAAATCTAGATTATCGGTTTATCAGAATTTAGGAGTGAATTTCAATGTCCTTCTGTACTTTATGTGCTAAATTCGATGTCTTTGTTAAAATTTCTTTGAGTGATGTTGTATTAGGGATGAAAAAGAGCTGATGTTCTATCCATTTTATAATCTCCCTATTAAAGAAATGATCTAGGTAATTGTGATGTTCAATTCAAAAGCATAGCATCAAAATGTGCTATTTTTAATCATATTATGTATATGCCAGTAGTTGTAGTTCTGTAGGATAATTTGCTCAAATAGCACCGAGCTAAGCAATGCCATGGTTACGACTCTAATACACGATTCTTTCTCCCAGGGAAATGTGCTAGCAAGGGTATGATCGAGCATGATGGACAGGATGGATGGAAGGAAAGAGAAGGGGTCGTAGAATGTTTCGGCGAATGGCGATGCAAGGCTTGTGCTCCGGGGAGCAGGCCAATGTGGTTGGATGATCTCAACCCATCAAATGGCACAATCGAGTTGTATGCCAAATTTATGGTCTTCGGTAAGCCGAGTTGTCTCTCCAGGAGGGTGGATCCCTTAACTATGAGGTTGGTGCTTTGATATTTCTACTGTCTGCCATGTATTTTAGAAGCAATCTCTGAGTCCTGCACCTGTATATTTATTATGTGGATTGTCGTGTGATACTCGACCTGTCAATCCATATTCTTAGATGCATTTTATCAGACCATAATACTGTTGGTTTCAGATAATTTCAAGTCGCAAGGTATTGGCATAGACCCAAGCATGTTGTGCTTCAAGATGAGGAGCTAGGCCTGACGGCAAACACAAGGAAGAGGTGGTGCGGTGGAAGAATACCCAGCGAGATGTGGCTCGAGTGGATGTCGGCAATACAACAATGAGAGGATCCCCTGGTTTAGCCGCTCTCTAGTCCTCCCAATCCCTCTGTTTTCTTAGAATTTATTTCTCTTTCTTTCATGAGTAAGGACATAATCTTTCGAAGTTTCTACAAAGGGTTTGCTGACCACCTGATTGCTATTCCTCTTCTCTTTGCCTGTCTTTTGGAGCATGTTAGGCTTTAATTTCAATTTAATGATGTGCTTTATCATCCACCTTGTAAGACTATCACCTATATAATAATAAGGACCTATTACCTTGCTATGCCTAATGATTGAACACTTTTCTGCTAAGCTTGTGTTAACTCTATTTATATTTTAGCAACTGAGCTACTCTGGCATGCATATGCACCCTCACAACTGCACAACCAAGGCAGGCACGCAAAGGATCGCAGAGGAGGCGCGCCCCAACCACCAGTTCATTAAGATGGTGAGAGTCTAAGTGCCACGGCAAAGATTAAAACAAAGGATCATTAAAAGTGGCTTTAGGTTGATCCAAGTCCGCATGCACCAGTTCCCCAAAAGTCGAAAAACAAAATCTTCATGCCTAGAATCGGGCTCAACAGAACTATTTAGGTTTGGGTCCCGTCATGCTAACTTTTGTGAACCGCCTGGAATGGTATGGTAGTTAACTCGATTACTTAGCTGAACCGGCACATTTGCTCCCGTTTAGTGATCAAAACTTGGCCGCCAAATTGCAATTGGGTTTGTGCAAATGGCTCAGCATCCATGTGGGGGCAAACACAAGTAGCACGCGGCCAGCCAGCATGGGGAACTTGGCGTACGTGCCCGGCGGAAAAAGAAGGGAAATCTGTGGCACTTTATTTGTCTCATGCTTTCCATGCATGCCAAGTGATGAGAAACAAGCCAGTGATGAAAGAGTGCAAGACATAGCACGTTGGGAGAGGAAAGGGAGGACCTATTCTTCCTTCATATCTGAGTTTTGCGCTCACTGGTCACTGGTCACTACCAGATATATGTCACTGCAAGGTGCAATTATTCCCTGCATTATTTGATGCACATGGAGCTGCTTGGCCGCAAACATTTTGAGCGAATTCGCCTTTGCATAGTAGTACTAGCTAGTGCTCTCGCAGCTATCTGGTTATAAGTTCGTTTGTCAATGCATCACTAGCTAGTCCAAATGCTGCAAACTGGACTAGACAGCTGCATTAGGGCTTCTCTAGCACATCCCTAAAAAAAATTCATATTTGAGAAAAAAGAATTGTTCTAAGAATCAAGCAGCAGCTAGCAGATGCCTCAAGAAATTAATCTCTCGAATATGCCTTTCCCCCATATAAAAACGAACAAAAGTAGAATTCTAATTCTGATATAATTTTCTTCATCGAACAGAAACTTCCCCAACGTGTTGTTCCACACAAAATGGAACAAAAAGGTGTCATGAAAATTATTTTTGATGCTCACAGATTCTTCAGTTCGGCATACACCATCTCAAAAGATGGTCGTGTCATTATTAACGAGTGGCCTACTCCTCTAAAGCAAGTATGGCAAATCCGCATCAATTCAATTTTTTGTAATAAAATTGACATGCTTGAGAATTAAAATTATCATCATCGCGCTAATATAAATTTTCATAGAAACGTCAGATTTGCCACACATAAAAATCTGACGTCAGATTTTTAATGTTACCGTTTGTGAAAATGGGTGGCAGTTTTTTAGGACTCCACTACAAATCTGACGTCATATTTTTTACCATGGCAAATTAAACATTTTTAATGGCAATTTGTGTTTGCCTAGGATGGCAAGTTTAGTTGCCAAGCATGTCAAATCCACCGCGGTTATTTTTTGTCAGAAAATTGCCGTGCTGGTAAACAAAATTTGTCATCCTCACATCAACTGAATTTGCCATAAAAAATGTTTGATTTATCATGCCTAATCATGTGACGTCAGATTTTTAGCACCGTTATTCCACAAATTTAGTCCAGCCACGGCTGTTCCCGATAAAAATAGGGCCAGCCGCGCAGGAGTGCTTCCTGCTCGCACGCAGCTTTCCTGCCCTGACCCCAATCTGTACGAGATAAGGATAATGTTGGCCCGAAATTTGGAATGGATTAGGCACACATATGATCCGCACATGTCCGTTCAACTGGCGGGTAGAATTTGACCATCAGACTGAAGCTGGCTGGCTGTGAGTGAGTCTCTCACGCCATGTGTCAATGGGGAAACGCTGATGACACTTGGACCAATGTACCGAACCAAGAGGTGAGATCCCTACTCCCGAGGCGTACGTTCAGGTCACATCATCATCACTCTTTGCGCGGCCGTGTGGCTGTGGCGGCGAGTGGCAGCAGATGCTACCGCCTACCGGTGATGTGTAAAGGGTGGATGCCGATTGATCCATCCCCATCCTACCTCCAGCGTACGGTGGTTGGTATAATGCCTCACTGCCTTTGCGTCTGGCGTTTTCCCTGAAGAAGATAACTTCGCCTTGGCTCTTTCCTAGCTAGTTCCGGCGAACCAAGACGCATGGTCGGCACACGTCTTCGCCGGCGGATAGATGGCATATGCGTCTCCGGTGCACAGACGGCGCGGCGACAGGGACGAGCACCGGCGGGCGGTCGAATCGGTACTGTGTGTATTCTGGCGTGAGTGGACGTATTACGTCGCGTGTACAGTGCGGAAACAGACTCCCTAAAAAGAAGAACGAAGCTTCCCCGCGACCGCGTGCGCGCGGCGGCGTAGCATCCCATCCCGGCCAACTTTCTACCGCACCGTCGGCCTCAGGCGCCAGATGTGACATCCATCGACCCTGGATAAAGCACACATGCAGTGTAGGTGCCTAGCCCTTGACCGGACGCGGCCGCCCGCGCGCGCACGTCTATGCATGCGTGCATGTGCGCGAATCAAATGATGAGAGCTACCAAGAAGATTATCAAATGACCAGCTTAACGAATCGCCACATTGTATAAGACAATTTGTTCTTCTTTATTACTAGTGACCTCTGAATGTGCTGGTAGGTTGGTAGGCGGATATGTTCGCACGACGATAGTGTTGATCTTCTTTTTAGATCTTCCTTGTTAAGCCTTCTCTCTCAATGCAATCTATTACTATCCCCTCTTCGGTTTACAACGTCACGTATTTTAACGCAATTTTTGACAACCAATTTGACTAACAAGACATTAACTATTACAGGAAAAATAATCATTGAATTTGTACTTAGAAAGAGTAAATAGTAGTATAAAACTACTACTTTACAGGCTAGGGTTTTAAAAAACTACCGGTTTTTAATTTTTCTCAGATAACTACCAATTGGGTGGTCGGCTGTTTCAAAAAACTCAAATCGCCGGATGCTTATCTATTGACGGTGATTATGACAAGTCAGACCCACACCTAAACGAAACGTTAGTTTGATCGTTTGTTTGACCGTTAGGGATGGACCTGCACACAAATTTAAAAAAGCAATTAGGTCCCTGTAAGTTTGTCAAAAAGAAATCGGGTCCCTGCCACATCACGCCAACCATTGACGCAGGTCTGCCCGAAGCTCGCGATGTCGCCTCCTCTGGCCGGTGAGCCGCCCGCCGCCCACCACCGGTGATCACCGGAGATCAACCCCGGCCGCTCCTCCGCCTTGCTGCTTCTCAACCCCGGCTGCTCCTCCGCCTTGCTGCTTCTCAACCTGGCCGCTCCTCCACCTTGTTGCTTCTCTGCGCTTGGCGAGGACGTCGGCTCCCCATGGCGGCGGTGAGCCCTGGCGGCCCTATGGCAGGCCGCGACCCCCAGGCGGCTCCCCATCGCGGGCGGCGGCGTGGAGACCTGAGCAGAGCCCAGGCGGCTCCCCATGGCGCGCGGTGGCGTGGCGACCCGAACCGGAGCCCCATGGCTGGCGCCGCTCCAGGCAGATCCCGATGGCGCGCGGCGGCGCGGCAACCTGAGCCGGAGCCCCACGGCGGCGCGCCCGGCGACCACCCAGGCTGCGAGCGCGGCGACCACGGGTGAAGCCCCATGTTGCAACGGCGACCACGGGCAGGGCCCTTTGGAGGCGCGGCGGCGACAGTCCAAGGACCCGATTGCTTTTTTTAAATGGTTGTAGGGACCCGATTGCTTTTTAAAAAAATGTAGGGGCTAATTTGTAAAAAATCTGTGGATGAGGCGCTGACATGTGGCCCCCACAGGTCAGGTAACGGTCAAACAAACGGTCAACCAAACTGTGCGTTTAGTGGCGGGCCCAACCTGTCATAAACATGTTTAATTTTTTAACAAAGAGGATTTGGAGTTTTTTGAAACAGCCGACCACCCATTTGATAGTTATCTGAGAAAAATTAAAAATCGGTAGTTTTTTGGAACCCTACCCTGTAAAATAGTAGTTTTATGCTATTTACTCACTTAGAAAAGAATACCGATGTTGTTATTTTATGGTACACATCTCATATATTTTTGGAACGTAACTCACAAGCCCATCAGAAAAATCAACGCATCACCGGAGGGAGTTCCCACATTCAAAGAGTGTTACGACAAACCGTAAATACAGAAATATAGGCACGTGGCCACGTGAAGAGAGGAATAGCTGCCATGAGAAGACGACCTCCTTGTCAAACAGTTTTTCTAGTGTCTGATATCATAGATCTAGATCAAAGATAATAAGCTTGATCGTGGAGAGCAAGCAACTATCATGTGCCCTACAAGCCATAGCATTCCTTGCGTCCCAAAATTTTCAGAGAGAGGCAAGCAACACAAATGGACATGCAGCAGAGGGAGTACCAGGCAAGGGGGTTTCCCATAGTTCGTCGAGGCATGGAGAGTCAAAGGCTACCAAAGCACTGCCATATTCTGTTGGTTTAGGGGCGGGAGATGAAGAGGTGATTTGCGTCCTCGACGGGGTCGATGCATCTCGGGCACTATGGGTTGGTGATGATGCGCTTATGGGTGACGGTTGTCTCTAGAATGCAAAAAAATGCAAAAAAAATGAGATGTGCCATGGAATGCAAAAAAATGACATATTAGAGGTCATATGTCTATCCCCTTCACATCGCGAGGTACCATCTTGATTTGGAGTAGATGATTACACCCCTTTGTTGAGCCCAAAAAGATTGTAGAGAAGTTATGATGTCGATGTGCGCTTTAGAGGGTGCTTGGATACGTTTTAGTCCCATGACTAAAAGTAGTGGGACTAAAATTTGCTAGCCTCACCCATGCTTGGATCCAAATACTAAAGAGACTAAAATCAAATTATTGAGCATTTATTATCCTTCAAACCATCCAATTCAGAACTCGCATGTGTTAAAGTAGAGGAATTAAATGAGGAGAGAGAGGACTAATACATATTTTAGTAGGTTTTCTATGACTAAGTTTTTAGCCTCAAGACTAGTCCTAGCCTCTCTTTAGTCAGGGATGATTGGAACTTTAGCCTCTAAAAGACACTATTTTTAGTCAGACTAAAAATAGTCCCTTGGATCCAAGCACCCTCTTAAGCACCAGCACCAGCACCATTCGACCTGACTGCAAGAAGAAGGAACGTAAGGAGCATGTCCATTAGCTTGGCATTGAATAGTCATGACACACACCATAACTACCCCCTCCAGTCTGCTTGGTAGGGCACATCATGCACCTGCCATGCCTATGTGGAACCCTCACCGGGTCGACCACCTCCATTTGTTGTAGAGCATTCTAACCCCTTGTTGGGATATCCTTCTCGTGGTGGTGGGATGTAAGGATATGACCATTATTTGGACCCTTTTAGCTAGCCCAAAGTTGTGCAAGAGCCTACTACCCATCAGGGTTATGACCCACGCTATTAGGAAAAGGCCTACTAGTGGCATACCAGTTTTGCCTACTAAAGGCGCACTACTGGTACGCCACTAGTACCACGTCACTAGTATTTTTTACTAATGGCGCACTAGTGATGCGCCATTAGTATCTGGTATACTAATGGCGCCCCACTGGTGTGCCATTAGTATAGGCCACGGTGCGCCATTAGTATAGCCCACTGATGAGCCATTAGTATAGACCACGGTGCGTCATTAGTATTTTTGAATTTTGAAGGCGGGAAAATAGTAGTGGCGCACCGTCTAACCCCCACCATGCGCCATTGCTATTTTTGAATTTTGAATTTGGATCTGGATCGCGATTTTTTTGCCCATTTTTTTCTCGTTTTTTTGCACGACATTATTTCAAATTTTGTTCCCGTTTTTGGATCTTGTACGTTCTTTTGTCGTGTTCTTTTATCGGAGAGGAGTTCGCTGGAGAGGAGGAGGAGGAGGTGACCGGAGAGGCGCTCGCCTACATCGCCGGAGAGGAGGAGGAGGTCGCCGGAGAGGAGTTCACCGGAGCATCGGAGAGGAGGAAGAAGAAACCATGAGGGGATGGGAGAAGAGGAGGGAGGAGGAGCTCACCGGAGAGGAGGGAGGAGGAGCTCACCGGAGAGGAGGGAGGAGAAACCGTGAGGGGAGGGGAGGGGAGGAGAGGAGAGGAGGGAGGAGGAGGTCGCCGGAGAGGAGGAGGTCGCCTGAGAGGAGGAAGGAGGAGGTCACCGAAGAGAAGGATGAGGAGGTCGCCGGAGAGGAGGAGGGTAGTATGATGGAGGAGAGAAGGGAAGATGGAGTGGAGGAGGGGAGGAGATGGAGTGGAGGAGAGGTGGAGTTGAGGAGAGGAATGAAGAGGTAAGGAGGAGAGGACACGCCCAGCCATATATACGGCATAGTAATGGCGCACCGTGGGCAGGTGCGCCATTACTAATTTTTTTATTTTTTTATTTATTTTGAATTTTGAAGGCGGAAAGATACTAATGGCGCACCATGGGCAGGTGCACCATTAGTAACTTTTTTTCGATTTATTTTGAATTTTGAAGGCGGGAAGATAGTAATGGCGCACCATGGGCAGGTGCGCCATTAGTAAGTTTGAATTTTTTTGAATTTTTTTGCCTCTCCAGATCTTAAAAGCCCCGTATCTTTTTTTATTAGGTTTTTGAGAATTTTGAAAATGTTTAACGGGTCCCCCGTTAAATTCGGATGTAACTTTTTGAGTAGATAATTTTTCATATAAAAAACTTTTTCATTCGAGTTCGTATGCAAAAGTTATGCTCATTTTTACAAATTCTCGAGAGATTTTGCAAAAAAGTCCAAAATTCATATTTGTAAATTTTGCTAACAACTAGACCACATATCACATGGGAATCTTATTTTCTTTTATTTTTTTGACATTTCTATCATTTTCTTTTATTCTTTATGAAACTGAAAAGGCGGTGTTGGGGGGGGGGGGGGGGGTTTGCATCTAATGGCGCATCGTGGGATGGTGCGCCATTACTAGTTCAACTAGTAATGGCGCACCACTCCCACGGTGCGCCCTTAGTAGTTTAAAAAATAAAAATAAAAATAAAATTTAAAAAAAATTGAAACATAATTACTAATGGCGCATCGTGGGAGTGGTGCACCATTACTAGCAACTAGTAATGGCGCACCACTCCCACGGTGCGTCATTAGTAGTTTTGAAAATTTTAAAAAAAATTATGTTTACTAATGGCGCACCGTGGATGTGGTGCGCCATTAGTATTTGCACACTAATGGCGCACCAACACATGATGCGCCATTAATATTTAGTAATGACGCACTACATGTATAGAGCGATATTAGTGTTTATATTGGCTATAACTGTTTTTGTAGTAGTGCCAGAGTTATTTTGTAATTTGCGCATGATGGAACAGGGGATATTTAGCCTCCCATTCAGCACAACGACCAAGCTAAAGGACATGCTTCTTATGTTCCTTCTTCTTGCAGCCAGGTCGAATGGTGCTGGTGCTTAAAGTGCGCATTGGCATCATGGCTTCTCTACCATCTTTTTGAGCTGAACAAAGGGGGTGTATTTCTCTCCAAATCAAGGTGGTAACTCGCAGTGTGAAGGGGATAGACATATGACCTCTAATATGGCATGTTTTTGCACTCCTTGTGCAGTGTTCTAGAAACAACCCTTGCCCATATGCACATCATCACCAACCCAAGAGGGAGGGAGAGAGAGAGGGATGAATACTGAAGGAAGAAGCTTGACTATTTTTTTTTAGTGTTTTTCATTCTCTAACTCTTGCGACCCCATATCTTATTGTTGCTACCAAAGATGTAGACATCTTGATGTATAAGAGTCTCTAGCGCTACCTAGAGAGAGTAACTTGTTGTATCTCGTACTTGGTAATAGTGAAAAAATGGATGCCTTTGAGCCGTGCTTTTTACCCCAACTTGGGGGTTTAGCATGTAAAAAAAATCCGGGTGTTTTTGTGTGTTAATGTTATGCTATTGTCCAAAGAGGTTCTGCTGACCTTGGATACTTTCTGAGATGTGTTTGGGGTGTTGCGGGAGCTATTTTCTTCCTATATATGTTGTTGCATATATTTTCTTTGATGTTGAGCAACAATTTTTGAATTAGTACATGAATTGATACTAAAATTACTTTGTGTCAGTATAAGCGTGTTTGGTCCTAATTTCCAAAAGGGAAATCCCCTACCTGCCGACCCTCTCTTAGGATCGACTATCACACTAAAAGAAAGAAGAATGTGTCTAGAGATGTCTTGTCACTAGCGTTGCCTAGAAGGCCTTCCCATTGGCGACGCTCTGCTCCAGGAGGCTTCCAAGGCGGCTCCAATTGCGCAGGCCAAGAGGTCCAAGGCGGTGGCAGCGGCTCCGGTCCGCTCCAGCTCGCGCTCCAGGGGTGCCAAGGCTGGCCTGCCGGCGATGCAGCGGGCCCAGCTCATCCAGGCGCAGAAGAACCTTGAGACTTCAGGTAACCCTCTCCCTCCCCCCCCCCCCCCCCCGTTTTACGATTCTGCAGTCCTTTTCTGACGATCATTTGGGTGAGGTGTTACGGGAGAGTGGAGTGGACGCGTCCTCCTCAGGGGGTATGCGCGAGTTGGTGCCTTTGTTACGTGCGACCGAACAGGCGCAAGCGGCGATCGCTGCAGCGGCAGCGGCGCGTGCAGTTCAGTTAGAGCAGGAGGCAGGGGCTTCGCACGCTCTAATGTCTCGGCCTAATGAGGTGGTGTTGGCAACAGGGGTTGCCCCCTCCTTCGCCTTGCAGGGTCAAGGCGAGGCGAGTGGCCAAAGCGGTGTCCTCTAGGGGCATCTGTCTCCGGAATAGAATCATCTAGATGCGGGCTATCTTTTGGAATATTCGTGGGTTCGGCCACGTGGGCAGGAGATCACAACTGAAGGAGTATATGCGCAAAGAAGGGATAGATATTGTAGCGTTACAGGAGACCATTAAATCGGATTTCCGGCACCATGACCTAGACCCCCTGGAAAGGTTCTCCTGGTATCACCTTGCCGCAAACGGGCACTCTGGAGGTATGCTTTTGGGTTTCGACCAAGCTATTTACGAGGTGATCGCGTGGGATGCGGGCACCTTTTTCCTGGCAGGCCACATTCGCCACCGTCAGACTCAGAGGGAGCTAGTGGTGATCCAGGTCTATGGGCCAGCGGATCACGCGCGTTCGGCCGCGTTTCTAGCCGAACTGCAAGCGAAGGTTCTTGTGGTGAGCAACACGCTCACGCCCCTGGTGGTGGGGGCGACTTTAATCTTATTCGCTCGGGTGCGGATAAAAACAACAATAACATCAATTGGACGAGGGTGTCCATGTTCAACAATGCGATCGCCTCGATGGCTATTAGGGAAGTAGCTAGGTCGGGCGCACGCTACACGTGGACGAACAAGCAATTGGACCCGGTGCGGTCGGTGCTTGATAGAGTCTTCATCTCCCCGGAGTGGGAACTACTGTATCCGCTCTGTTCGTTAGTAGCAGAGACCCGGATCGGTTCGGACCATGTGCCACTTATCCTTGCTTTAGGGGAGGAAAGGATTCGCCGCAGCCCTCGTTTCTACTTTGAGACGGCGTGGTCTGAGTACCTGACTTTGACTATTTCTTTAGGGAAAAGTGGTCAGCTTGTGTCAGCCAGGTGGGTTACCAAAGGGGCCCAATGGACTTCTAGATCGCGGTAGGGAGCCGCCTTCGGGCCTGCCTCAAGGGCTGGGGAGCCAACTTGGGCAAGCAGGCGCGATCGCTAAGAGAGGGTATTCTAGCCGAGATCGCGAGTATTGACCAGCAAGCAGACGCTCGGCCGTTCTCCGAACAGGAGTGGGCTAGATGCTACGCGCTGGAGAACCAAGTGCAGTCCTTGCTGCGGGCGGAAGAGGAGTACTGGAGGCGCCGGGGAGGCCTAAAGTGGATCCTCAAAGGGGACGCGAATACTAAGTACTTCCACGCCTATGCCAACGGGAGACGGCGCAGATGTGCGATCCTTCGCTTGCAATCCGACCAAGGATTGCTGTTGACGCAAGAGGCCATTTCGCGGCACGTGTATGATTTCTATATCAATCTTATGGGGACGAGCGAAGAACAGCGTGCAGGGGTTCACGCTGGAATCTGGGACCCTTCACAGCTTGTCTCAGAACGGGAAAACGAGGAGCTGGGACTAGCCTTCTTACCCGAGGAGATTGATGCGGCTCTCATGAGCATGAAGACGGATTCTGCGCCAGGCCCGGACGGCTGGCCCGTTGCCATGTTCAAGCACTTCTGGCCGCTTCTTCGGGGCCCAGTCTTTGACGTGTGTAACGGCTTCATGCGCGGGACGGTAGACATCTCTAGGCTAAATTTCGGGATCCTCTCGCTGATCCCTAAGGTGACTGGGGCAGATAACATCCGCCAGTTTAGGCCGATCGCGCTCATCAACGTACCGTTCAAGATATGTTCTAGAGCCACCACCTCCCGCCTGGTCCCGATTGCGCATCGCACAATCAGCCGCACCCAAACGGCTTTTATACGCGGTCGAAACATTCTAGAAGGCTCTCTTGCGCTCCATGAGATCATTCATGAGCTCAAATGCACCAACGAACCGGCTATTCTACTAAAACTTGACTTTGAAAAAGCTTACGACCGCGTGCATTGGTATTTTTTGTGCCAGGTCCTTCTTAGCCGAGGCTTCTCGGCCATGTGGGTGCACCGGATTTTGCAGCTGGTCTCGGGTGGCCAGACTGCTATTTCGGTAAATGGAGAAGTAGGGAATTTCTTCAGGAACAAGCGGGGGTTGCGTCAGGGCGATCCCATCTCCCCGCTCCTGTTCAACTTCGTGGTAGATGCCCTTGCGGCAATGCTGCACAGGGCGACAGCGGCTGGCCATATCAAGGGTGTGGTTGGCCACCTTATCCAGGGGGGATCTCCCACTTGCAGTATGCAGACGACACTCTGCTACTGTTCCAACGAGACGACCACAACATCGCTACGGTTAAGGCCCTGCTGTTAAGCTTTGAAGTGATGTCCGGCCTAAAAATAAACTTCCACAAGTGTGAAGTCCCGTCGATGGGGATTGACAGAGAGGAGGGGCACCGAATCGCAGACCTCCTCAATTGTAAAGTGGGAAGATTTCCCTTTACGTACCTGGGGCTGCCTCTAGCGCCACGACGAGTGACGATAGACGAATGGGCACCACTGACAGGGAAGGCGGGGCAGAAGGTGAGCCCGTGGCGTGGCAAGTTCATGTCCTCCGCAACCAGACTAGTTCTCACCAACTCGAGTCTTTCCTCGCTCCCCATGTTTGCTATGGTGTTGTTCCTATTGGCAGAAGGGGTTCATGCCAAGTTGGACACGCCGCGTGCACGATTCTTTTGGGAGGGGTCGGGCCTTAAGCGCAAATACCACATGGTGAAATGGGCTGCAGTATGTAAGCCTAAGTCCTTGGGAGGACTAGGGATCACCAACACCAGACTTCAGAACATAGCGCTCATGTGCAAATGGATCTGGAAACTCTCGCAAGGAGCGGCTGGACTTTGGGCTGACATCCTTCGGGCCAAGTACTTTCCCAACGGGAATTTCTTTGAAGGGGAAGCAAGGGGCTCCCCCTTTTGGCAAGACCTACAGGCCATCAGACCCGCTTTTGATAAAGGTGCTAAGTTCCAAGTCGGTAATGGTCGCTCCACCCGTTTTTGGCTAGATTTCTGGGTGGGCACAGGCCCTCTCTGGGAAGTGTTCCCAGAGTTGTATGCTCTAGCTGTGACGCCGGACCAGCGAGTGGCAGAGGCATTGGCTCATCCCCTGGCCATTGCCTTCCGCCGTAACCTGAACGAGCAGGAAGCAGCAAAGTGGGAGGCTTTGCTGCAACTCGTAGCCCCCGTGGAGCTAACTGAGGAGCGGGATAGGGTTTCTTGGCACCTCAATGCGTCCGGAAAGTTCTCCGTCAAGTCTTTGTACCACAAACTGTGCCAAGGGTCGGTACAAACAGTGGCTTAAGGGCTTTGGCAAGCCCGCATCCCTCTGAAAATCAAAGTGTTCCTCTGGCAGCTGTTACGCAATCGACTCCCCACATCAGTTAACATTGCAAAAAGGAACGGCCCGGCTTCGGGGCCGTGTGCGCTGTGCGGGTCACCAGAGAACGCGAACCATGTCTTTTTCCTTTGCCCGCTGGCGCGTTTTGCTTGGAGTGCAATGCGCGAGGCGGCCGGGGTCTCGTGGGACCCGCGATCCTCGCACGAACTGGTGGCGCTCCTGGACTCGGTCCAGGGCCAGGGCAAGAGGGTGCTGTGGACCAGCATAGGCGCGATGCTTTGGTCCTTGTGGCTGACACGCAACAAACTTACCATTGAAGGACAGCTCCCGACGCACCCGGCTAATCTTATCTACAAATGCTCTTTCCTCTTGCAGCAATGGAGTCCGTTGGTGAAGCCGAAGGACGCTCATCTCATGAAGCATGCCCAAGTCCGTATTCACCAGGTTTACGTCGCGACTAGGGAGCCGGTGGTGCCAGCCTAAGGGGGGCACGTGATTTTGTTTTGGCGAGTCTGCGTACTCAAGGCCATGGGCTTCGGCCTTGCAACAATTCGCGCAGTCAGGCTCTGATCCTTAAGCTTCCTGTTCCTCGCGTAGCCCTGGCTTTTGTCTCGAACTTGTAATGTCCGTGGTTAGCTACTCTGCCTGTTCCGATGTGGGCTTTATTAATTTAAGGCCGGACGCTCCCAGCGTCTACGTTCTAAAAAAAGAAGGCCTCACCCCCATAGACAAGACGCTTGAAGACGACAATTCACCTGCTGGAATGTACGAATGTGCTACAGTTGAGCTTGTAATTCACAGTGTTAGAGCATCTCCAGCCGTTGGCCCTTCAGGAGGGGCTAAAAATCACACCCTGGGGGCGCACCGACGCTAAACCGCGCATTGGGGGCGTGATGCCCCCAGTCGCGGCGCCCATGTTTTTTTGAAAAAATCAAATACGGCGCAAACACGGCTCAAATTTATCACAAGCATCGACGAGTTTGTTCAAATTTAAACATATTTTACAAAAAAAGAAAAAAACTAGCACGGGCTGTCCCCGCCGTCTCCATCGCCGCTCCTCGCCGTCTACCTCGCCGCTCACCACCCGCCGCCCGCCTTTGCAGTTCTACATGCCGAGGAGGCGGTAGAACCGTGTGTAGTCGTCGCCGCCATCGTTGTCGTCGTCTCCGCCGCCGCCGCCGCCGTCCCTGCTGCATCCCTCCCCCGGTTGGCGCGGCGGATTGGACGGTCCAGGGGCGTCGTCGTCGTCATCGCTGTCGAGGACGACGATGCCGTGCTCGTCCTCACGCCCACGCTTGCGGGCGGCGATCTCCTCCAGGGCCCGGGTCTGCCGGGTCATCTCCGCTCGGAGGTAGTCGTCCCGCGCCCACCGCATGGCGTCCTCGTCGGAGAAGCCGCGCCGGGCTATCTCCTCGTACTCCGCGGGGAGGCCGGGCTCCGGCTTGGGCTCGACGAGGACGAAGCGGCCGGTGGGGGGGGGGGGGGGTTGTCGCTGATGCGGACACCGGAGCTGCGGGTGCGTGCGCTGACAGGCGTGTCCTGGGGCTCCAGCTTGATGGGGCGGAGGCAGGGAGAGCCCGATGAGCGGCCGGACGAGGAGGAGGACGCCCCGGGCCGCTCCATGCGCCTCGGCGTCCAGGAGCTTCCACGGCGACGTGAGAATGACGGGGGAGCAGGGTACTCGAGGCGCGGCGTGTTGCCGCCCTCGATGTACTCGAGGACGGCCTCCAACGTGCGGCCGGGCACGCCCCACCACCGGCGCCGGCCATCGGAGTTGAACCTGCTGGAGGGCACGATGCCGTTGGTGGCCTCGAGCTGCTCGGCGTGACGGCGTCGGAAGTAGGGCTCCCAGAGCGGGCTGTCGGGGACGTATCGTGGCCCCTCCCTCGCCGCCCGCGGCAGGGATGCGTGGATACGTGCGTTCTCCGCACGCCGCGCCGCCCCGGTGGGTGATGGTGGCACCGGCACGCCGCCGGCGCTGATCCTCCAAGCCCCGGGCACCCGCATGTGCGGCGGGACCGGGTACTCGGTCTCGAAAAGGAGGCGAGTCTCGTCCTCGTAAAGATGGCGGCGCCCGAAGCCATTCGCCGCCTCGCCGTCGCCTGTAAAGCGCTCGGCCATTCTAATGGACTGGAGACGGCGAGAGGAGGAAGTGGGGAGAAATGGGCGCGTCGGCAGTGGAGTGTCTGTGCGTGCCTCCGGCGCGCTAGTGGTCGGCTTATATAGGCGGAGGCGCCGCGTGGTAGGCTTGGCCGGCGCGTTACGCGTGGCTTGATGGCGTGCCGGCCGAGGGGACGCGCGTCGCCCGGCCTTCATTGCGCCGCCCGTGAGGCATCAATGGAGGCTGACCGGCGCGGCAATGCGCGCAACGCGCAGCTTTGGCATTGATTCGCCGCGGGAAACGAGGCGATGAGGACGACGAAGCGGCGAGAAGAGAGTCGAGTCGCTGTCGTGGCTGGCCCGCGGCTCTTCGCGCCAAAAAAATTTTGCACGGCACCCCCGAGCGACCCCAGCGCGTCGGGTTTGGATTGGATCCGCCGGCGCCAATTTCGATCCGAGCCAGCGAAAACTGGGCCCTTAAGGCGTGACTGGGCCGATTTTTTGACACCGGCGGCTGAAAAATCGCCTGAGGAGCTTTCTTGGAGGCGTGACTAGAGATGCTCTTAGATGTTTAAGTTGAACACGTGTAAACCTTACTGGCCCACTGATGAAGGTTCTCTCTGTCTCTCTGTAGGCTGTAGCTTTGCACGATTGCTCCACAGGAGTAAATGTTCTGCTGCATGTTGTGCCACATATGCAAGTGACCACGGTTTGCTTTCCAAGATCCGTGCATTCCGGACGGACCATAATGTAACCAGCCACCGCGGTGAAAATGATGTTCCAGTGAATTCCGAGAAAACTGAACCAGAGATTTGATACAAGATGGTGTCGTGCTGCCGTGATTACTTGTTCTAAGTTGACCGACGTGTATCTCCTGCACTTAACTCATAAACATGAATGGCCACCTTGTTGGTATTTTTAGCCACGTCTGTTTTGTGGAGTCCTGGTAACTGCTACACTAAATTGATGCTAGATACATATATTTGAAAGACAAATTTAGGACAACAAAAATTCGGACAAAAGGAGTATGTGGTGTGCACTGCAAACAATTTGCTTTCAAACTGAAACGCATTATTGTTACAAAGTTGGGTCAAATAATTGAAAATAATAGGTACAGATTCGCCGCTCTGTATCCTTACAAAGTTGGGTCAAATAATTGGAAATAATAGGTACAGATTCTCCGCTCTGTATTTAAATATTGCATTTACCTTTTGGGTGTGTCTAGGACACATTTAGATGTGATTTAATTGTTGCACATCTAAATGAGTGAATCAAGCATAAAGAGAAAAAGAGAAAAAAAGAAAGAAAATATTCACACGAATTTCAATGTAAGATCAATGACATATAACTTAGATATGCAATATTTATGGCACATCTAGATGTTCTTTAGCAAAACTGTTATCTCTTTTGCAAGAAAAAGAAAACAACTACATGGCTGCGTTGCATGATAAGTTATTCTTCAGGCGGGGCATATATATCACCAGATCGGTAGTGGATAATCGTATGATTGCACACGCACATGTGTATCTCTGACCGATGCTATTTAATCCAGAGACCAGACATATGCTTTTTGCTATCAAAGGATCGTCTGGATAATTCGGAGATAAGATTTTGCCATAGAAGGAACATCTGAAAGGTTCTCACATTATTTACTATATGGATGGATATATTCCATTCTAGCACTATTTTACAGTAAATTTATTGATGGGATATCTTTATTGATTGAGTTCCTCATTCGTAAGCTTCTAGTTAGCCACATTCAGACCAACCAAAGTGCAAGTTATCTTCTCCGGTTATACTGATTTTCCTTCAAGAACCATCAACAACGAACCGGCTGGGTTTAGGACGGTCCAATGGTTGTTCAGTTCTGTTTTCCTTTTTCATTAGTGCAATGTTTCAACCTTTGTTTTACTGCCTGGCAAAAAAAAAGACGGGCGTGTAGGCGTGACATAGTTCCTAGTGTGCCTTGGATCAATCACGAAACATGACGCGTGTGCAAGACATCGCGTGGCCGGCAGCGGGGGAGGGGCACTTATATATGTGTCGTCTTCTCAAGCTTTTAGTGTTGTGTGAGGCGACACACCCTCCACAATCAAGATGAGACTAAACTCTTCACACTTCTTATTCATGCATTATGGACCATATGAACCTCTGGATTTTTGAGGAATTACTGAAAATGATAAAATTGGTTAGATGTTCTATAATTTTTTTCTTTTTGTGGGGAAAGGTTCTATAATTTCAACACCATGATGACCATAGCTCTTTCACCGCCATTAGGAAAATAGTAAATGATTTCACCTTTTGATCACAGCGGTTTAAGAAACGCACAACCATTTAATATGGTTTTTTTGTGGGAACAACCATATAATATGTTCTCCATACATCTTTTTGGGTAATAAATTCAAATGGGGATTGCGCCGAAAAACTTGTATTTTTGTGTGTTACAAACAGCACGTGCAGTTTAGTCGCATGATTATGAAAATGTGTCCAGATGTTGGGGTCCAATACCATCACGTCGGATTTTGATCGAAAAGATTTAACCCAAACTTGGTCGAATTTAGGTTTTTTTTTGCAGGGGTCGGTTGAACTTAGTTGATAATCCTCACATCAGTTGTGTCGATCTCCAATCAGCTTCACACTGCAAAGCATAGAGAATTAAAGACAAAATATAACCATACACCAATTTTCATATAACCAACATTTTTACTTCATAACCATGCAAACATTGCAATGCATAATTGATCCCCACAAATTCTCCTTGCTAAATGTTTTTACTGACAACACGTTTTTGATACTAGCACTATTTTACAGTAAAATTATTAATGAGATATCTTTATTAATTGAGTTTCCCATTTATAAGCTTCTAGTTAGCCACATTCTGACCAACCAAAATGCAAGTTATCTTCTCTGGATATACTACACTGATGTGTTGGAAATATGCCCTAGAGGCAATAATAAAATAGTTATTATTATATTTCCTTGTTATGATGATTGTCTATTGTTCATGCTATAATTGTGTTATCGGAAAATCATAATACATGTGTGAATACATAGACCACAACATGTCCCTAGTGAGCCTCTAGTTGACTAGCTCGTTGATCAATAGATGGTTACGGTTTCCTCACCATGGACATTGGATGTCGTTGATAACGGGATCACATCATCAGGAGAATGATGTGATGGACAAGACCCAATCCTAAGCATAGCACAAGATTGTGTAGTTCGTCTGCTAAAGCTTTTCTAATGTCAAGTATCTTTTCCTTAGACCATCAGATTGTGCAACTCCCGGATACCGTAGAATGCTTTGGGTGTGCCAAACGTCACAATGTAACTGGGTGGCTATAAAGGTACACTACGGGTATCCCCAAAAGTATCTATTGGGTTGGCACGAAGCGAGACTGGGATTTGTCACTCCGTATGACGGAGAGGTATCTCTGGGCCCACTCGGTAAGACATCACCGTAATGAGCTCAATGTGACTAAGGGGTTGGTCACGGGATGATGTGTTACGGAACGAGTAAAGAGACTTGCCATAACGAGATTGAACAAGGTATCGGTATACCGACGATCGAATCTCGGGCAAGTACTATACCGGTAGACAAAGGGAATCGTATACGGGATTGATTGAATCCTTGACATCGTGGTTCATTCGATGAGATCATCGTGGAACATGTGGGAGCCAACATGGGTATCCAGATCCCGCTGTTGGTTATTGGCCGGAGAGATGTCTCGGTCATGTCTGCATGGTTCCCGAACCCGTAGGGTCTACACACTTAAGGCTCGATGACGCTAGGGTTATAGGGAATAGAAGTACGTGGTTACCGAATGTTGTTCGGAGTTCCGGATGAGATCCCGGACGTCACGGGGAGTTCTGGAATGGTCCGGAGGTAAAGATTTATATATGGGAAGTCCCGTTTTGGACACCGGAAGTGTTCTGGGCGTTATCAGTAACGTACCGGGACCACCAGAAGGTTTCGGGGGTCCACCGGGAGGGGCCACCAGCCCCGGAGGCCTGCGTGGGCCAAGTGTGGGAAGGGACCAGCCCCTAGATGGGCTGGTGAGCCTCCCACAAGAGGCCCAAGGCGCAGGGAAGGGGAGAAGGGGGAAACCCTAGGCTTAGATGGGCCTAAGGCCCACCTAGGGTGCGCCCGCCCTCTCTCCCCCTCTGTCCGCCCCCCTAGATGCATCTAGGGTTGGCCGCCACCCCTAGGGGGGAACCCTAGATGGGGGCGCAGCCCCTCCCCTCCTCCTATATATAGTGGGGGTTTTGGGGCTGCCAGGGACACGACTCTCCCTCTCTCTTGGCGCAGCCCTACCCCTCTCCCTCCTCGTCTCTCGCAGTGCTTGGCGAAACCCTGCTGGAGTGTCACGCTCCTCCACCACCACCACGCCATCGTGCTGCTGCTGGAAGGAGTCTTCCCCAACCTCTCCCTCTCCCCTTGCTGGATCAAGGTGCGGGAGACGTCACCGGGCTGCACGTGTGTTGAACTCGGAGGCACCGTTGTTCGGTGCTTAGATCGGATTCGGCCGCGATCTGAATCGCTTTGTGTACGACTCCTTCATCCGCGTTCTTGTAACGCTTCCGTTTCGCGATCTTCAAGGGTATGAAGATACACTCCCCTTTCTCTCGTTGCTAGTCTCTCCATAGATTGATCTTGGTGATGCGTAGAAAATTTTAATTTCTGCAATGATCCCCAACAGTGGCATCATGAGCTAGGTCTATGCGTAGTTTCTATGCACTAGTAGAACACAAGTTGTTGTCGGCGTCGATTTTGTCAACTTACTTGCCGTTACTAGTCTTATCTTGATTCGGCGGCATCGTGGGATGAAGCGGCCCGGACCGACCTTACACGTACTCTTACGTGAGACTGGTTCCATCGACTGACATGCACTAGTTGCATAAAGTGGCTAGCGGGTGTATGTCTCTCCCACTTTAGTCGGATCAGATTCGATGAAAAGGGTCCTTATGAAAGGTAAATAGAAATTGGCATATCACGTTGTGGTTTTGGCGTAGGGAAGAAACGTTCTTGCTAGAAACCTATAGCAGCCACGTAAAAACTTGCAACAACAATTAGAGGACGTCTAACTTGTTCTTGCAGCATATGCCATGTGATGTGATATGGCCAAAAGGATGTGATGAATGATATATGTGATGTATGAGATTGATCATGTTCTTGTAATAGGAATCACGACTTGCATGTCGATGAGTATGACAACCGGCATGGGCCATAGGAGTTGTCTTAATTTATTTATGACCTGCGTGTCATCATAAACGTCATGTAATTACTTTACTTTATCGCTAACCGTTAGTCGTAGTAGTAGAAGTAATAGTTGGCGAGACAACTTCATGAAGACACGATGATGGAGATCATGATGATGGAGGTCATGGTGTCATGCCGGTGACGATGATGATCATGGCGCCCCGAAGATGGAGATCAAAATGATATTGGCCATATCATGTCACTATTTGACTGCATGTGATGTTTATCATGTTTTTACATCTTATTTGCTTAGAACGACGGTAGCTTAAATAAGATGATCCCTCGCAATAATTTCAAGAAAGTGTTCCCCCTAACTGTGCACTGTTGCTAAGGTCCGTTGTTCCGAAGCACCACGTGATGATCGGGTGTGATAGGTTCTAACGCTCGCATACAACGGATGTAAGCCATATTTACACACGCAATACACTTAGGTTGACATGACGAACCTAGCATGTACAAACATGGCCTCGGAACACGGAAGACCGAAAGGTCGAACATGAGTCGTATAGAAGATACGATCAACATGAAGATGTTCAACGATGATGACTAGTCTGTCTCACGTGATGATCGGACACGGCCTAGTTGACTCGGATCATGTATCACTTAGATGACTAAAGGGATGTCTATCTGAGTGGGAGTTCATTAAATAATTTGATTAGATGAACTTAATTATCATGAACATAGTCTAAAAACTTTGCAATATGTCTTGTAGATGAAATGGCCCATGCTACTGTTGCCCTTAACTTCAACGTGTTCCTAGAGAAAACCAAGCTGAAAGACGATGGTAGCAACTACACGGACTGGGTACGTAACCTGAGGATTATCCTCATAGCTGCCAAGAAAGCATATGTCCTTGAAGCACTGCTAGGTGAAGCGCCCATTTTCCTAGCAACTCAAGACGTTATGAACGCCTGGCAGCCGCGTAGTGATGATTACTCCCTGGTTCAGCGCGGCATGCTTTACAGCTTAGAGCCGGGGCTCCAAAAGCGTTTTGAGCAGCACGGATCATATGAGATGTTCCAAGAGCTGAAAATGGTTTTCCAAGATCATGCCCGAGTCGAGAGATATGAAGTCTCCGACAAGTTCTACAGTTGTAAGATGGAGGAGAATAGTTCTGACAGCGAGCACATACTCAAGATGTATGGGTTGCACAACCGCTTGTCTCAGCTGGGAGTCAATCTCCCAGATGATGCGGTCGTTAACAGAATCCTTCAGTCACTTCCACCTAGCTACAAGAGCTTTGTGATGAACTTCAATATGCAGGGGATGGAAAAGACCATTCCTGAGGTATATTCAATGCTGAAATCAGTGGAGGTGGAGATCAAAAAGGAACATCAAGTGTTGATGGTGAATAAAACCACTAAGTTCAAGAAAGGCAAGGGTAGAAAGAACTTCAAGAAGGACGGCAAGGGAGTTGCCGCGCCCGGTAAGCAAGCTGCTGGGAAGAAGCCAAAGAATGGACCCAATCCTAAGACTGAGTGCTTTTATTGCAAGGGAAACGGTCACTGGAAGCGAAACTACCCCAAGTACTTAGCGGATAAGAAGGCCGGCAATACCGAAGGTATATGTGATATACATGTTATTGATGTGTACCTAACCAGCGCTCGTAGTAGCTCCTGGGTATTTGATACCGGTGCAGTTGCTCATATTTTTAACTCAAAGCAGGAGCTGTGGAATAAGCGGAGACCAGCGAAGGACGAGGTGACGATGCGCGCCGGGAATGGTTCCAAGGTCGATGTGATCACCGTCGGCACGCTGCCTCTACATTTACCTATGGGATTAGTTTTAAACGTCAATAATTGTTATTTAGTACCAGCTTTGAGCATGAATATTGTATCTGGATCTTGTTTAATGCGAGATGGCTACTCATTTAAATCCGAGAATAATGGTTGTTCCATTTATATGAGAGACATGTTTTATGGTCATGCCCCGCTGGTCAATGGTTTATTCTTGTTTAATCTCAAACGTGATGTTACACATATTCATAGTGTGAATACCAAGAAGTGTAAGGTTGATAATGATAGTCCCACATACTTGTAGCACTGCCGCCTTGGTCACATTGGTGTCAAACGCATGAAGAAACTCCATGCAGATGGACTTTTGAAGTCTCTTGATTATGAATCATTTGACACGTGCGAACCATGCCTCATGGGCAAAATGACCAAGACTCCGTTCTCCAGAACAATGGAGCGATCAACCAACTTATTGAAAATCATACATACTAATGTGTGCGGTCCAATGAGCGTTGAGGCTCGCGGTGGCTATTGTTACGTTCTCACCCTCACTGATGACTTGAGTAGATATGGATATGTCTACTTAATGAAGTACAAGTCTGAGACCTTTGAAAAGTTCAAGGAATTTCAGAATGAGGTAGAGAATCAACGTGACAGGAAAATAAAGTTCTGGCGATCAGATCGTGGGGGAGAATATTTGAGTCATGAATTTGGCACGCACTTAAGGAAATGTGAAATTGTTTCACAACTCACGCCGCCTAGAACACCTCAGCGTAATGGTGTGTCCGAATGTCGTAATCGCACTCTATTGGATATGGTGCGATCTATGATGTCTCTTAACAATCTGCCGCTATCATTTTGGGGTTATGCTTTAGAGACTACCACATTAACTTTAAATAGGGCTCTGTCGAAATCCGTTGAGACAACACCATATGAATTATGGTTTGGGAAGAAACCTAAGCTGCCGTTTCTGAAAGTTTGGGGATGCGATGCTTATGTCAAGAAACTTCAACCTGAAAAGATGGAACCCAAGTTGAAAAAATGTGTCTTCATAGGATACCCTAAGGAAACTATTGGGTATACCTTCTACCTCAGATCCGAAGGCAAGATCTTTGTTGCCAAGAATGTATCCTCTCTAGAGAAAGAGTTTCTCTCGAAAGAAGTAAGTGGGAGGAAAGTAGAACTTGATGAAGTACTGCCTCCTGAACCGGAAAGTAACGCAGCTCAAGAAAATGTTTCTGTGGTGCCTGCACCGACTACAGAGGGAGTTAATGATGATGATCAAGGAACTTCGGATCAAGTTGCTACTAAACTTCGTAGGTCCACAAGGACACGTTCTGCACCAGAGTGGTACGACAAGCCTGTCCTAGAAATCATGTTGTTAGACAACGGTGAACCTTCGAACTATGAAGAAGTGATGGCGGGCCCGGATTCCAACAAATGGCTTGAAGCCATGAAATCCGAGATAGGATCCATGTATGAAAATGAAGTATGGACTTTGACTGACTTGCCCGATGATCGGCGAGCTATAGAAAATAAATGGATCTTTAAGAAGAAGACAAACGTGGATGGCAATGTGACCATCTATAAAGCTCGGCTTGTCGCTAAGGGTTATCGACAAGTTCAAGGGGTTGACTATGATGAGACCTTCTCACCCGTAGCGAAGCTGAAGTCTATTCGAATCATGTTAGAAATTGCCGCATTCTATGATTATGAAATATGGCAAATGGACGTCAAAACGGCATTCCTTAATGGTTTCCTTAAGGAAGAATTGTATATGATGCAGCCGGAAGGTTTTGTCGATTCTAAGAATACTGACAAGGTATGCAAGCTCCAGCGCTCAATCTATGGGCTGGTGCAAGCACCTCGGAGTTGGAACATTCTCTTTAATGAGATGATCAAAGCATTTGGGTTTACACAGATTTATGGAGAAGCCTGTGTTTACAAGAAAGTGAGTGGGAGCTCTGTGGCATTTCTCATATTATATGTGGATGCCATACTATTGATGGAAAATGATATAGAACTCTTGGAAAGCATAAAGGCCTACTTGAATAAGTGTTTTTCAATGAAGGACCTTGGAGAAGCTGCTTATATATTAGGCATCAAGATCTATAGAGATAGATCGAGACGCCTCATTGGTCTTTCACAAAGCACATACCTTGACAAGATATTGAACAAGTTCAATATGGATCAATCCAAGAAGGGGTTCTTGCCTGTATTGCAAGGTGTGAGATTGAGCGCGGCTCAATGCCCGACCACGGCAGAAGATGGAGAAAAGATGAGTGTCATCCCCTATGCATCAGCCATAGGGTCTATTATGTATGCCATGCTGTGTACCAGACCTGATGTAAACCTTGCCGTAAGTTTGGTAGGAAGGTACCGAAGTAATCCCGGCATGGAACACTGGACAGCGGTCAAGAATATCCTGAAGTACCTGAAAAGGACTAAGGACATGTTTCTCGTTTATGGAGGTGACGAAGAGCTCGTCGTAAAGGGTTGCGTCGATGCTAGCTTCGACACAGATCTGGATGACTCCAAGTCACAAACCGGATACATGTATATATTGAATGGTGGAGCAGTCAGCTGGTGCAGTTGCAAGCAAAGCGTTGTGGCGGGATCTACATGTGAAGCGGAGTACATGGCAGCCTCGGAGGCAGCACATGAAGCAATCTGGATGAAGGAGTTCATTACCGACCTAGGAGTTATTCCCAATGCATCGGGCCCAATGACTCTCTTCTGTGACAACACTGGAGCCATTGCCCTTGCCAAGGAGCCCAGGTTTCATAAGAAGACCAGGCATATCAAGCGTCGCTTCAACTCCATTCGTGAAAATGTTCAAAATGGAGACATAGATATTTGTAAAGTGCATACGGACCTGAATGTCGCAGATCCGTTTACTAAACCCCTTCCACGAGCAAAACATGATCAACACCAGAACGCTATGGGTGTTCGATTCATCACAATGTAACTAGATTATTGTCTCTAGTGCAAGTGGGAGGCTGTTGGAAATATGCCCTAGAGGCAATAATAAAATAGTTATTATTATATTTCCATGTTCATGATAATTGTCTATTGTTCATGCTATAATTGTGTTATCCGAAAATCATAATACATGTGTGAATACATAGACCACAACATGTCCCTAGTGAGCCTCTAGTTGACTAGCTCGTTGATCAATAGATGGTTATGGTTTCCTGACCATGGACATTGGATGTCGTTGATAACGGTATCACATCATTAGGAGAATGATGTGATGGACAAGACCCAATCCTAAGCATAGCACAAGATCGTGTAGTTCGTCTGCTAAAGCTTTTCTAATGTCAAGTATCTTTTCCTTAGACCATGAGATTGTGCAACTCCCGGATACCGTAGGAATGCTTTGGATGTGCCAAACGTCACAACGTAACTGGGTGGCTATAAAGGTACACTACGGGTATCCCCAAAAGTATCTGTTGGGTTGGCACGAATCGAGACTGGGATTTGTCACTCCATATGACGAAGAGGTATCTCTGGGCCCACTCGGTAAGACATCATCGTAATGAGCTCAATGTGACTAAGGGGTTGGTCACAGGATGATGTGTTACAGAACGAGTAAAGAGACTTGCCGTAACGAGATTGAACAAGGTATCGGTATACCGACGATCGAATCTCGGGCAAGTACTATACCGGTAGACAAAGGGAATCATATACAGGATTGATTGAATCCTTGACATCGTGGTTCATCCGATGAGATCATCGTGGAACATGTGGGATCCAACATGGGTATCCAGATCCTGATGTTGCTTATTGGCCGGAGAGATGTCTCGGTCATGTCTGCATGGTTCCCGAACCCGTAGGGTCTACACACTTAAGGTTCGATGACGCTAGGGTTATAGGGAATAGAAGCACATGGTTACCGAATGTTGTTCGGAGTCCCGGATGAGATCCCGGACGTCACGAGGAGTTCCGTAATGGTCCGGAGGTAAATATTTATATATGGGAAGTCCCTTTTTGGACACCGGAAGTGTTCAGGGCGTTATTGGTAACGTACCGGGACCACCGAAAGGTTTCGGGGGTCCACCGGGAGGGGCCATCAGCCCCGGAGGCCTGCGTGGGCCAAGTGTGGGAAGGGACCAGCCCCTAGGTGGGCTGGTGCGCCTCCCACAAGAGGCCCAAGGCGCAGAGAAGGGGAGAAGGGGGAAACCCTAGGCTCAGATGGGCCTAAGGCCCACCTAGGGTCCCCCCCTCTCTCCCCCTCTGGCCGCCCCCCAAGATGCATCTAGGGCTGGCCGCCACCCCTAGGGGGAATCCTAGATGGGGGCGCAGCCCCTCCCCCCCCCCCTATAAATAGTGGGGTTTTTGGGGCTGCCAGGGACACGACTCTCCCTCTCTCTTGGCGCAGCCCTACCCCTCTCCCTCCTTGTCTCTTATAGTGCTTAGCGAAGCCCTGCTAGAGTGCCACGCTCCTCCACTGTGACGCCCCAAGACCGGAGTTTCAGATGCCTTCCATGTTTTCCGGGTTTCGTCATGTGTTTTGTTTTGCTTGTTGCATTCCTCTTTGCATATTTTGCATTGCATCATGTCATCATGCCATTTAATTTTATAAAACTCTACTAAATAAACCGTATGGATTTTCGGTCCATTTAAATCGAGGGATATTCACAATGGTGATTTCTCTTTAGAACTTACACTCCCAATATTATTAGGGAGCTATTATAAATATTCCATTAACTGGAGATCACCCATAACACATTTGCATTATTCTTCAACTCTTTTTTTATCCGACTCAATTTTCTATCCTTCCTTTTTGACCTTTTAGTAAATTTGAGTTGCAAATTTTACTTCTCCATAAATGTTCCAAATTTGCCCCCATCTAATCTCAACCCATTTGGAGTTTATTCAAATGGGTTGCAAAATTCAAACTTGTATGAGTTAAATCCAACAGGTGTGGATTTTACTTCCTCTAAAATCCTCAGTCTATTTTTTTTTCAAATTCCTCGCATTGTTGTGAGTTCGGTAAAATAATCCCCATGTCCAACTTCTTTCCCTAACCCTCTCTTTCTTTTCTTCTCTCTAATTATTTTCTGTTAAGGAAAGTATGAGAGAGAGAGAGGAGAGAGACAGCCCAGTCGGCCTCCTGCAGCCCAGGCCGGCCCATCCATTCCCCCAGCCCATCTAAACCTAAACCCTAGCCCGCACCTTGCTCTCCTCCTAGCGCCGCCACCAGGGAGCCCCGTTCGAACCCCCATCTCCTCGATCCCCCTCGCTCTCTCCCTCACCTTCTCTCTCGCACACACGTAGGAGCCCCCGTGCTCGATCCCGATCCCACAGCGCCGCTCCTTCCCGTCCATGCCCGCGCCCCATCTCCCTCTGGCAGCCGCGACCAGCGCCGGCCCTGCCGCCAAGCGACACCCGGCTCCCGCTCGGCCGCCTTCGGCGTCTCGCCGCTCGAGCTCGAGGGCGACGTCTCCCGCGTCTCCCTGTCTCGCGTTGTCCCCGTCGCCTTGGTCCAAGCCGACGCCCTGGAGCTTCTCCACCACCGGCGCCCTTCTCCAGCGCCCCAAGTCTCTTCGGCGCCTGCTCCTGCATCGAGTAGGGGAGCAAGGAGGACGAAGCCTGCTGCTCCGCCCCGCGGCCCTGGCCTCCGACCACGCCAACCCCGGCACCCCTGCTGCCTCCTCCTCCACCCACGCGTCTGCTACGTGCGAGCAGAGGACGAGGCGCTCGCTCGCCCCCGCCATGGTTGCTCGCCTCTGGACCCACCTCCTCGCCATCTCATCTGCGCCCATGGGCCTCGACGCCCTTGTTGTTGCTGCTGCTAGACCACCACGGCGCCATCACGGAGACCATGGCCACCACTGAGACCCCCCGGACCCGTCAAGACATGCACACGGAGACCCAAGTCAGGAAACTACCGATGGCCCTCCAAGTTCAACAATCGTCGACATTGGAGTATCACTACTTCAAAGTGTGTACAACTTGCGGATTCGTTGAGTACCCCTTCGGATTCGTCAAGTTCGACTACACCGTCAAGACCGTCCAGGATTCGCCAAGTACAACGCCGTCGGTGCCCCTCCAAGTTTGATGTTGGAACGTGCACGACTACGGGATTCGCCAAGTACCATGACGCCCCTCCCCCTCCTGAAGAGTTCGGGCTCGACAAGTCCGATGTCGTGCTTGTACAACTATGCTAGCGAGACCGACCTTGTAATGCTATGCCAAGTACCTCTACCGGTGACTCGAACATCCACGAACCGTGTACAACTACTGTCGAGGGCCGATAGTACCACTACTTCCTCTACTTCCCTCGACGAACCCGAACCATCCCGATTGCATGCTTCGAAGGTATAACCACCGAGACGATGACTCGCGGAACGAATGCATGTTGTGTGATGTATGAGTTGCACCCTATGTTTGCACCGTGTCCAAGTTGTCACTTGCTCGGTCCTCCTCGTTTGCCGCTAACCCGTGGGAACCTGGTTACCGGGATCACCCCACCATCTTGCATGACACGCTCCCGTCACACCCATTTCCTTTTGCACTGGTATTCCCGTGAGCTACCGGATCATCGGAATGTTGTCGTGGCATCATTTCCTTTTCGCCGCCGTGGCACCATTCCCGTTATTGTTGTTGTGGTACCCCTTCCGTTTCCGCCACGATGACAAATGCTTCATAACATGCTCTTATCAACATTTTCATAAACTTTCATAAAACTTGCACATGGCATCGGCATCATGATAATAACATTTAAAATGTTTAAAATTGTTGTTGCCTTAAATTGCTAAATGCATATGGGGTTTTACCGAAATTGTTGTTTGGCGTTCTGGCCTCATTTAAACTTGCCTAAATAGATAATTTCTTTGTGCTTCTCCTCTTGCCATGTTTAATAACATTTAACCTTGTTGGGTACATAAACGGGGGAGAACTAAATAAGTCACGTGGTGTTTCGTCAATATGCAACTCGTTGCATATTGAGCTCCACTTAATTCGTAGTGTTGTTTGTTGCACTTTGCCATGCCATGCATATTTAAACCGGACATGCATCATAGTTGGTTGTGCATCATGCCATGTTTATGTGAGGTTGTTCACCATGTTGTTTGCTCCTTTCCAGTGTTTCTTCTTCTTATTAGTTCCGGTAACGTCGCGTGTGTGAGGATCCGTTCGACTACGTCTGTTTGTCTTCTTCATGGACTCATTCTTCTTCCTTGCGGGATCTCAGGTAAGATAACCATACCCTCGAAATCACTTCTATCTTTGCTTGCTAGTTGTTCGCTCTATTGCTATGCCGCGATACATACCACTTGCTATAGCATGCCTCCCATATTGCCATGTCAAGCCTCTAACCCACCTTTCCTAGCAAACCGTGTTTGGCTATGTTACTGCTTTGCTCAGCCCCTCTTATAGCGTTGCTAGTTGCAGGTGAAGATGGAGTTTGTTCCTTGTTGGAACATGGTTATTGTTGGGATATCATTATTATATCGTGTTTACTTTAATGCATCTATATACTTGGGAAAGGGTGGAAGGCTCGGCCTTATGCCTAGTGTTTTGTTCCACTCTTGCGGCCCTAGTTTCCGTCATACCGGTGTTATGTTCCTTGATTTTTGCGTTCCTTACGCGGTTGGGTGTTATGGGAACCCCTTGACAGTTCGCCTTGAAAAAAACTCCTCCAGCAAGGCCCAACCTTGGTTTTACCATTTGGCTACCTACCACCATATACCTTTTCCCTTGGGTTTTGCAGACTCAGGGGTCATCTTTATTTTAACCCCCCCGGGCCAGTGCTCCTCTGAGTGTTGGTCCGAAACGGGCAACCTGCGGGGCCACCTCGAGGCAACTTGAGGGTTGGTTTTACTCATAGCTTGACCTATCCGGTGTGCCCTGAGAACGAGATACGTGCGACTCCTATCGGGATTTGTCGGCACATCGGGCGGCTTTGCTGGTCTTGTTTTACCATTGTCGAAATGTCTTGTAACCGGGATTCCGAGACTGATCGGGTCTTCCCGCTAGAAGGAATATCCTTCGTTGACCGTGAGAGCTTGTGATGGGCTAAGTTGGGACACCCCTGCAGGGTTTTGCACTTTCGAAAGCCGTGCCCGCGGTTATGGGCAGATGGGAATTTGTTAATGTCCGGTTGTAGAAAACTTGACACTTAACTTAATTAAAATGAATCAACCGCGTGCGTAGCCGTGATGGTCTCTTTTTGGCGGAGTCCGGAAAGTGAACACGGTTTTGGTGTTATGCTTGAACGTAAGTACTTCTAGGATCACTTCTTGATCACTTCTAGTTCACGACCGTTGCGTTGCTTCTCTTCTCGCTCTTATTCGTGTATGTTAGCCACCATATATGCTTAGTGCTTGCTGCAGCTCCACCTCACTATCCCTTTCCTACCCATAAGCTTAAATAGTCTTGATCTCGCGGGTGTGAGATTGCTGAGTCCTCGTGGCTCACAGATACTTCCAAACAGTTGCAGGTGCCGATGATACCAGTGCAGGTGACGCAATCTAGCTCAAGTGGGAGCTCGATGAAGATCGTGTTCGTTGTGTTGTTTCGTTTCCAGTTGATCGGTAGTGGAGCCCAGTTGGGGCAATCGGGGATCTATGCATTTGGGGTTGTCTTTATTTACGTTGGTTCTGTAGTCGGACCTTGATTGTATTCTGGATGATGTAATGCTATATTTATGTATTGTGTGAAGTGGCGATTGTAAGCCAACTCTTTATCCCTTTCATATTCAGTACATGGGATGTGTAAAGATTACCCCTCTTGCGACATGCCTACTAGGCGGTTATGCCTCTAAGTCGTGCCCCGACACGTGGGAGATATAGTCGCATCGTGGGTGTTACAAGTTGGTAATCAGACCCTTCCCCGACTTAGGAGCCCCCTGCTTGATCGAATCACTGACGTTGTTGAGTCTATAACAAAATGTTTTGAGTCTTAGGATTATATATATATATATATCGGAGTGTAGGATTCTTTTTACTCCTCAGTCCCTTCGTTGCTCTGGTGAGGCCTCCTGACGTAGAAGTTTTGACTCTTCTCTCCTCAAATTTCACGGATTTTTTTAGGATCACGCGGGTATCTTGGAATCGTTACGATGGTTTTGTGACGAGAACATTGTTCTTGGTGTCTCCTGACATTTAGGGGTTGTGGCAGTGTCCCGGGGAGTTGAGCTCCGAGGTGTTGTCGTCACAATTTTATCATTGCAATTCTGGAATACCTGGGTTCGCCGACATCGAAAATCTCTTTTATGCAGTTGTTGGTGAGATAACCTCGACGCCACCCAATATTGGGGCGGGAGTTCGGGAGTATTGCCATAACTCGTATAACGGATGCTTTTCGAAGGTTGAGGTAAATGATTTCCGAAGGTTTCTTGGTTATGTGTTGAAGGATGGATACAGCTGGATGTAGGATTTGCTAGTTTTGGGTGAGATATTATTCTTCCCCTGTATCCCCAACACCTGATTGCATAACCAGGAAGTTTCGGGAGTTTTATAGGTGGGAATTCAAGTAGCTCCTAGAATAATCTTTCCAACAGACACATGATACAATATGGGATGTATCATATGTTTGTTTCCGGCTTATTTTGCAAGTCAATCCTTTGTTTTTGTTTTGGTTTGTGGTATTCGAGTTGCTTCGAAGCCAGATGTGGATTCCATAGCTTTCCTAAGCGGTGTTCTCATATTTCTATGTGAATACTAATGCTTCTTGATCATCGAGGTTGTCATGTCAATTCTTTTCAACCGGCATGTTTCTCTTCAAGTGGATCCAATCATTTCAACATCCGCAAGATCAACTCAAAGTCTTCTCAACGTTATTAGTTTCATCCGTCCCAAGTTGCTTTTATTTTTCCCGCCCTCCCACCCTTTTTCTTCAAGTAATCAGATGTCTTAATCAACTATCCATCTTATAGATGTGAAGTCTCTCCATTCTTTTCCATCAATGTTCTTATCCGGTGATTCTCAGGAAGATACTAACGGAGCTTCAAGTTCAACATTCTTCATTTCTTTTATCTTCTCCGGTGGATTCAATTCAAGTTTTTGGTGTTGATCATATCGCTTTCATTGTTTCAAATGCTTTCCTATGCCGTTGCACCTCTTAATCTTTCACCTCTCACTATTCAATTGTTCCAGAGTGCTGAAGATATCTCAGAAGATTCACGGTTACATTCTCGATCCGTTCAAGATATCTCAGGGTTGTTATCTCTTTTGAGTCATTTAATTCAACTGGCGCAATCTCTCTTTTAAATTGTTTAACGATGTATCTTTTGAATGGGCCCTAACCCACAGGTCTTTTCCCAGGATCTTACCTGACTCTTCTAATTTTTGCGGAGTTATTATCAAATTCATTTCTAAGTTTGACATAAGAATGAGTTAGCATCAGTCATATTTCTTCTCCAAGATCTTTCAAATTCTTATCACCGTAGGCTCAAGCTTTCTATTCGTCATCCCGGAGTAGCTCAACAATTCTTGGTGGTGCTTCTCATCGTTAGTCTCAACATTTGAAGACTGAAGAAGAGTTTGCTCTTGATCTTGCTCCATTCTCTTCAAGATTTGTGATTCTAGCTTGTTGCCATCCTCTCATAATTGTTTTCGATTGTGAGAATTCTTTTCAACCATCTGGAGCATTTCAGGAACCTTTGTCAGTTTGATTCTCTGGAGGCTATCATTTCAGAAGATTTATTCATTCCAGCCTTCAGCTCTCATTCTACAAATCTTATCGGTGCATCGTTCAAGTTTTCTCTAATCAGATCGTGATCTCTTCATTCTCATGTATCTAAATTCCCTCAAGTATCTTCATTCGTTCTCTAATTCTTCCCGATGTTTCCTTATCTTTTCTTCGTTCATTCTCAGTTCTTACGGTGGTTCGTTCAACATTCCTCTTCCGTTGTGCTCATATCAATTTATTTGTTGTTTCCAAATCCTATCGGTGGTTTGTTGAAGTCCTTCTCAAGTTTACGCTATATCTCTCTTAATCCTTTCTACGAGAATAATTAGTATGCCAAATCCGTTGCTTGTCATTAATTTAATTGATGAAGGATAAGCATAATGTAATTCTTATTCTTGTTTCATCCAATTGATTAATTCCTTATTCCTGAGGTTCATCAAATTCTCGATCTCAATTGGTTCATCTTTTCTTATCCCGGAGTTCCAAGCTCTCATCATCACGAAGATCCATCTAATCATTGCAAGGCTTCAACCTTATTCTTTTCATCTTCATTTCGTTTGATCATTCTTTTATTACCGGAGTTCTTCATGGAGGCTCTACATGATGGCTCATCAAGGATTTAATTCATTATCGAAGTGTTCATCAAGATTCTTTTCAGAGGAGCTCAAGTATTCTTCATCTTGCATTCCATAGTGCAATTCTTTCTACCTTATATTTTGAGGTGGTGTTATGTCATTCTTGACAATTTCCCTTCGTGTTTCATGATTCACAAGTTTTCAAAGAGTGACATATTTAAATCTATCATTTTCTCTTCGCTCAAGACATCTCTTCAATCCATCAATCTCTTCATTGGCGTTATCTTGAGTTATATTTCACATAAAGCTTTCCCTAAGGATTGTTGCTATTTATGGTGGTTATAAATGATCCAAGTTCTTCATTTCTCCTCCCGGTGAGATAAGCTTCTCGTCTCCTTGTTCATATCAATCCAATCTATTGTTTCCATTAGTGGCAGAATTTCACCTCATAGTTTTGAGAAGTTTTCCATAAGTTCACTACAAGCTTACTCTTTTCGTTGTTGGTTTTCCAACAACTCCGTTCGACCCTTCTCCTAAAGATGTTTTTTTCAAGATCATTTGAGGTAGAAGATGTTGTTTTCTCCTCCATTCTTTTGATTCCATTCTTACATTTGTTCCGGAGGTAGTGTGTTGTTGATTTCATCAAGTATCATCCAATCTTCCCAAGTTCATGTTGTATTCTTTCCATTTACAGTCGGAGTGCTGCCCAAATTATATCATTCTTATTCCTTCTCTATCTTGTGTTAACCGGAGTGTTGTCGTAATTGATTTTTCTTGTTCCTTGTACATCTTGTTTCAACCGGAGTGCTTGCATGTACTTCTTGTCCATTGAAACCCTTTTCTTATGTCTGTCAACCTACAAGGTTCCCGTAATGTTCCTTGCTCCTCCTTTCTAAGGGAGTGTTTTCAACCTCGTTCATCTTTGTTGTATTCTCTTCTCAGAACTGTTTAACCTCTCAAGGTTCTCTGGTTTCACTTGTTTGTCAAAGAAGCAACTTAGTTTTACCTCTTCTCTTCCTCTTCCGTTTCTCTCTGGTGCCATCCTAGATCTTGGGACGAGATCCTCTCGTAGTGGTAGAGTGTTGTGACGCCCCAAGATCGGAGTTTCAGATGCCTTCCATGTTTTCCGGGTTTCGTCGTGTGTTTTGTTTTGCTTGTTGCATTCCTCTTTGCATATTTTGCATTGCATCATGTAATCATGCCATTTAATTTTGTAAAACTCTACTAAATAAATTGTATGGATTTTCGGTCCATTTAAATCGAGGGATATTCACAATGGTGATTTCTCTTTAGAACTTACACTCCCAATATTATTAGGGAGCTATAATTAATATTCCATTAATTGGAGATCACCCATAACACATTTACATTATTCTTCAACTCTTCTTTTACCCGACTCAATTTACTATCCTTCCTTTTCGACCTTTTAGTAAATTTGAGTTGCAAATTTTACTTCTCCATTAATGTTCCAAATCTACCCATAAATCACATTTGGTGTCTAGGGTCACCCCCCCTATAATCTCAACCCATTTGGAGTCCATTCAAATGGGTTTCGAAATTCAAACTTGTCTGAGTTAAATCCAACAATTGTGGATTTTACTTCCTCTAAAATCCTTAGTCTATTTTTTTCAAATTCCTCGTGTTGTTGTGAGTCCGGGAAAATAATCCCCATGTCCAACTTCTTTCCCTAACCCTCTCTTTCTTTTCTTCTCTCTAATTCTTTTCTGTTAAAGAAAGTATGAGAGAGAGAGGAGAGAGACAGCCCAGCCGGCCTCCTACAGCCCAGGCCGGCCCATCCATTCCCCCAGCCCATCTAAACCTAAACCCTAGCCCGCACCTTGCTCTCCTCCTAGCGCCGCCAGTAGAGAGACCCGTTCGAACCCCCATCTCCTCGATCCCCCTCGCTCTCCCCCTCACCTTCTCTCTCGCACACACGCAGGAGCCCCCGTGCTCGATCCCGATCCCACAGCGCCGCTCCTTCCGTCCATGCCCGCGCCCCATCTCCCTCCGGAAGCCGTGACCAGCGCTGGCCCTGCCGCCAAGCGACGCTCGGCTCCCGCTCGGCCACCTTCGCCGTCTCGCCGCTCGAGCTCGAGGGCCACGTCTCCTGCATCTCCCTTTCTCGCGCTATCTCTGTCTCCTTGGTGGAAGCCGGCGCCCTGGAGCTTCTCCGCCGCCGGCGCCCTTCTCCAGCGCCCCAAGTCTCATCGGCACCTGCTCCTGCATCGAGCAGGGGAGCAAGGAGGACGAAGCCCGCTACTCCGCCCCGCGGCCCTGGCCTCCGACCGCGCCAACCCCAGCGCCCCTGCTGCCTCCTTCTCCAGGCATGCCTCTGCTACGTGCGAGTAGAGGACGAGGCGCTCGCTCGCCCCCGCCATGGTTGCTCGCCTCTGGACCCACCTCCTCGCCATCTCCTCTGCACCCATGGGCCCCGACGCCCTTGTTGTTGCTGCTGCTAGACCACCACGGCGCCATCATGGAGACCATGGCCACCACAGAGACCCCCCGGACCTGTCAATACGTGCACACGGAGACCCAAGTCAAGAAACTAACGATGGCCCTCCAAGTTTAATGCTACCTCTTGAGCACTGTGTTGGTTTTCCCCGAAGAGGAAGGGATGATGCAGCAAAGTAGCGTAAGTATTTCGCTTAGTTTTTGAGAACCAAGGTATCAATCCAGTAAGAGGCTACGCACGAGTCCCTCTTACCTGTACAAAACAAATAAATCCTCGCAAAATAGGGGTTGTCAATCCCTACATGGCCACTTACGAGAGTGAGATCTGATAGATATGATACGATAATATTTTTGGTATTTTTGTGATAAAGATGCAAAGTAAAATAAAGGCAAAGTAAAAAGCAAAGGAAATAACTAAGTAGTAGGAGATTAATATGATGAAGATAGACCCGGGGGCCATAGGTTTCACTAGTGGCTTCTCTCGAGAGCATAAGTATTCTACGGTGGGTGAACAAATTACTGTTGAGCAGTTGACAGAATTGAGCATAGTTATGAGAATATCTAGGTATGATCATGTATATATGCATCACGTCCGAGACAAGTAGACCGATTCCTGCCTGCATCTACTACTATTACTCCACTCATCGACCGCTATCCAGCATGCATCTAGAGTATTAAGTTAAAAACAGAGTAACGCCTTAAGCAAGATGACATGATGTAGAGGCATAGACTCATGCAATATGATGAAAACCCCATCTTGTTATCCTCGATGGCAACAATACAATACGTGCATTGCTGCCCCTACTGTCACTGGGAAAGGACACCGCAAGATTGAACCCAAAGCTAAGCACTTCTCCCATTGCAAGAAAGATCAATCTAGTAGGCCAAACCAAACTGATAATTCGAAGAGACTTGCAAAGATAACCAATCATACATAAAAGAATTCAGAGAAGATTCAAATATTGTTCATAGATAGACTTGATCATAAACCCACAATTGACCGGTCTCAACAAACACACCGCAAAAAGAAGATTACATCGAATATTTCTCCACAAGAGAGGGGGAGAACATTGTATTGAGATCCAAAAAGAGAGAAGGAGCCATCTAGCTAATAACTATGGACCCGTAGGCCTGAGGTAAACTACTCACACTTCATCGGAGGGGCTATGGTGATGATGTAGAAGCCCTCCGTGATCGATGCCCCCTCCGGCGGAGCTCTGGACAGGCCCCAAGATGGGATCTCGTGGATACAGAAAGTTGTGCGGTGGAATTAGGTTTTTGGCTCCGTATCTGATCGTTTGGGGGTACATAGGTATATATTGAAGGAAATATGCCCTAGAGGCAATAATAAAGTTATTATTTATTTCCTTATATCATTATAAATGTTTATTATTCATGCTAGAATTGTATTAACCGGAAACATAATACATGTGTGAATACATAGACCAACAGAGTGTCACTAGTATGCCTCTACTAGACTAGCTCGTTAATCAAAGATGGTTATGTTTCCTAACCATGAACAAAGAGTTGTTATTTGATTAACGAGGTCACATCATTAGTTGAATGATCTGATTGACATGACCCATTCCATTAGCTTAGCACCCGATCGTTTAGTATGTTGCTATTGCTTTCTTCATGACTTATACATGTTCCTATAACTATGAGATTATGCAACTCCCGTTTACCGGAGGAACACTTTGGGTACTACCAAACGTCACAACGTAACTGGGTGATTATAAAGGAGTACTACAGGTGTCTTCAATGGTAGATGTTGGGTTGGCGTATTTCGAGATTAGGTTTTGTCACTCTGATTGTCGGAGAGGTATCTCTGGGCCCTCTCGGTAATACACATCACATAAGCCTTGCAAGCATAATAACTAAGATGTTAGTTATGAGATGATGTATTACGGAACGAGTAAAGAGACTTGCCAGTAACGAGATTGAACTAGGTATTGGATACCGACGATCGAATCTCGGGCAAGTAACATACCGATGACAAAGGGAACAACGTATATTGTTATGCGGTCTGACCGATAAAGATCTTCGTAGAATATGTAGGAGCCAATATGGGCATCCAGGTCCCGCTATTGGTTATTGACCGGAGACGTGTCTCGGTCATGTCTACATTGTTCTCGAACCGTAGGGTCCGCACGCTTAACGTTACGATGACAGTTATTATGAGTTTATGCATTTTGATGTACCGAAGGTTGTTCGGAGTCCCGGATGAGATCACAGACATGACGAGGAGTCTCGAAAAGGTCGAGACGTAAAGATTGATATATTGGAAGCCTATGTTTGCGCACCGGAAGCGTTCCGGATGAAATCGGGATTTTTCCGGATTACCGGGAGGGTTACCGGAACCCCCCGGGAGGTAAATGGGCCTATTGGGCCTTAGTGGAAAAGAGAGAAGAGGCAGCCCACACCTGGCCGGTGCCCCCCACCTTTCCCAAGTCCTAATAGGACTAGGAGAGGTGGGCCGGCCCCCTCTTTCTCCTTCTTCCCCAAGAATCCTAGTTGGAATAGGATTGGGGGGAAGGAATCCTACTCCCGGTGGGAGTGGGACTCCTCCCTGCGCCTCCCTCCTAGCCGGCCGAACCCCCTGCCCCTGGCCTTTATATACGGGAGCAGGGGGCACCACAAGACACACAAGTTAATCGTTCCTTAGCCGTGTGCGGTGCCCCCTGCCACCAAATTCCACCTCGATCATACCGTTACAGTGCTTAGGCGAAGCCCTGCGTCGGTAGTACATCAAGATCGTCACCACGCCATCGTGCTGACGGAACTCTTCCTCGACGCTTTGCTGGATCGGAGCCCGAGGAACGTCATCGAGCTGAACGTGTGCTAAGAACTCGGAGGTGCCGGAGTAACGGTACTTGGATCGGTTGGATCGGGAAGAAGACGTACGACTACTTCCTCTATGTTATGTGATCGCTTCCGCAGTCGGTCTGCGTTGGTACGTAGACATCACTCTCCCCTCTCGTTGCTGTGCATCACCATGATCTTGCGTGTGCGTAGGAAAATTTTTGAAATTACTGCGTTCCCCAACATATATAGGAGGAAGGAGTACGTCGGTGGAGCAACAGAGGGCCCACGAGGGTGCAGTGAGCGCCTGGGGGGGTAGGCACGCCCGCCCTACCTCGTGGCCTCCTCTTTTGTGTCTTGACGTAGGGTCCAAGTCTCCTGGGTCTTGTTCGTTGAGAAAATCACGTTCCCGAAGGTTTCATTCCGTTTGGACTCCGTTTGATATTCCTTTTCTTCGAAACCCTAAAACAGGCAAAAAATAGCAATTCTGGGCTGGGCCTCCGGTTAATAGGTTAGCCCCAAAAATAATATAAAAGTGGATAATAAAGCCCAATAATGTCCAAAACAATAGATAATATAACATGGAGCAATCAAAAATTATAGATACGTTGGAGACGTATCAAGCATCCCCAAGCTTAATTCCTACTAGTCCTCGAGTAGGTAAATGATAAAAACAGTATTTTTGATGCGGAGTGCTACTTGGCATAATTTTAATGTAATTCTTCTTAATTGTGGTATGAATATTCAGATCCGAAAGATTCAAGACAAGAGTTTAATATAGACATAAAAATAATAATACTTCAAGTATACTAACAAAGCAATTATGTCTTCTCAAAATAACATGGCCAAAGAAAGTTATCCCTACAAAATCATATAGTCTGGCTATGCTCCATCTTCACCACACAAAATATTTAAATCATGCACAACCCCGATGACAAGCCAAGCAATTGTTTCATATTTTTGGTGTTCTCTAACTTTTTCAATCTTCACGCAATACATGAGCGTGAGCCATGGACATAGCACTATAGGTGGAATAGAATGGTGGTTGTGGAGAAGACAAAAAGGGAGAAGATAGTCTCACATCAACTAGGCGTATCAACAGGCTATGGAGATGCCCATCAATAGATATCAATGTGAGTGAGTAGGGATTGACATGCAACGGATGCACTAGAGCTATAAGTATATGAAAGCTCAAAAAGAAACTAAGTGGGTGTGCATCCAACTTGCTTGCTCATGAAGACCTAGGGCATTTTGAGCAAGCCCATCATTGGAATATACAAGCCAAGTTCTATAATGAAAAATTCCCACTACTATATGAAAGTGATAACATGAGAGACTCTCTACTATGAATATCATGGTGCTACTTTGAAGCACAAGTGTGATAAAAGGATAGTAACATTGCCCCTTCTCTCTTTTTCTCTTATTTTTTTATTTGGGACTTTTCTCTTTTTTATGGCCTCTTTTCTTTCTCTTTTTTTCGTCCGGAGTCTCATCCCGACTTGTGGGGGAGTCATAGTCTCCATCATCCTTTCCTCACTGAGACAATGCTCTAATAATGATGATCATCACACTTTTATTTTCTTACAACTCAATAATTACAACTCGATACTTAGAACAATACATGACTCTATATGAATGCCTCCGGCCGTGTACCGGGATATGCAATGAATCAAGAGTGACATGTATGAAAGAATTATGAATGGTGGCTTTGCCACAAATACGATGTTAACTACATGATCATCCTACGCAATATGACAATGATGGAGTGTGTCATAATAAACGGAACGGTGGAAAGTTGCATGGCAATATATCTCAGAATGGCTATGGAAATGCCATAATGGGTAGGTATGGTGGCTGTTTTGAGGAAGGTATATGGTGGGTGTATGATACCGGCGAAAGGTGCGCGGTATTAGAGAGGCTAGCAAAGGTGGAAGGGTGAGAGCGCATATAATCCATGGACTCAACATTAGTCATAAAGAACTCATATACTTATTGCAAAAATCTACAATTTATCAAAGCAAAGTATTATGCGCATGCTCCTAGGGGGATAGATTGGTAGGAAAAGACCATCGCTCGTCCCCGACCGCCACTCATAAGGAAGACAATCAAAAAATAAATCATGCTCCGACTTCATCACATAACGGTTCACCATACGTGCATGCTACGGGAATCACAAACTTTAACACAAGTATTTCTCAAATTCACAACTACTCAAATAGCATAACTTTAATATCACCATCTTCATATCTCAAAACAATTATCAAGTATCAAACTTCTCATAGTATTCAACACACTCATAAGAAAGTTTTATTATTAATCTTGTATACCAAGCATATTAAGACTTTAAGCAAATTACCATGTTATTTAAAACTCTCAAAATAATCTAAGTGAAGCATGAGAGATCAATAGTTGCTGTAAAACAAATCCACCACCGTGCTCTAAAAGATATAAGTGAAGTACTAGAGCAAAACTATATAACTCACAAGATATAAGAGAAGCACATAGAGTATTCTAGCAAATTCCAAATCATGTATGGCTCTCTCAAAAGATGTGTACAGCAAGGATGATTGTGGTTGAGGGAGTCCTGGATTAGGGGGTCTCCGGACAGCCGGACTATATCCTTTGGCCGGACTGTTGGACTATGAAGATACAAGATTGAAGACTTCGTCCCGTGTCCGGAGGACTCTACTTGGTGTGGAAGGCAAGCTAGGCAGTACGGATATGGATATCTCCTCCTTTGTAACCGACCTTGTGTAACCCTAGCCCCCTCCGGTGTCTATATAAACCAGAGGGTTTTAGTCCGTAGGACAACATACAATCATACCATAGGCTAGCTTCTAGGGTTTAGCCTCTCCGATCTCGTGGTAGATCAACTCTTGTAATACTCATATCATCAAGAATAAATCAAGCAGGACATAGGGTTTTACCTCCATCAAGAGGGCCCGAACCTGGGTAAAACATCGTGTCCCCTGCCTCCTGTTACCATCCGCCTTAGACGCACAGTTCGGGACCCCCTACCCGAGATCCGCCGGTTTTGACACCGACATTGGTGCTTTCATTGAGAGTTCCTCTGTGTCGTCGCCGTTAGGCTTGATGGCTCCTACGATCATCGATAGCGATGCAGTCCTGGGTGAGACTTTTCTCCCCAGACAGATCTTTGTGTTCGGCGGCTTCACACTGCGGGCCAACTCGCTTGGCCATATGGAGCAGATCGAAAGTTACGCCCCTGGCCACCAGGTCAGGTTTGGAAGCTTAAACTACATGGCCGATATCCGCGGAGACTTGATCTTCGACAGTTTCGAACCCCTGCCAAGTGCGCTGCACGATCTCGATGAGCGTGATTTAGCTCTGCCGTCGGACAGTATTCAGGATATCGCACCGGCGACTGCTCTGACCCTCAATTCGGAGCCAATCGCACCATCCATGGATGGGTGGATAGACCCCGCCATGGAGGCCGTACTCTCAGCGGTGATCGAGCCAAGGAACGACCTTACCTTTCATGAGAGCGTGTTGCCGAACTGCCGGATCCTTCTCCGGCCATGGACTCCGAATCACCTGCGCCCGTGCCTGTCGAATCCGGCTGGGCGCCGATCATGGAGTTTACCTCCACGGATGTTTTTTAGCACTCGCCCTTCGGCGACATACTGAACTCATTAAGGTCTCTCTCCCTGTTAGGAGAATCCTGGTCGAACTACCTGCGGCGGGATTGGGATGCGGATGACGAAGAAATTCGCCGCCCACCCACCACCCACTTAATAGCCACTGTCGACAACCTAACCGACATGCTGGACTTCGACTCTGAAGACATCGATGGTATGGACGACGATGTAGGAGACGAACAGGAACCACCGCCCACAGGGCACTAGACGCCCACTTCATCATATGATGTATACATGGTGGACACACCCAAAGAAAATGACGACGAGGAACGGAAGGACGCAACGAAGGATTGCCAACTCAAGAAGCAGTCAAAACAGCGGTGCAAGTGCCGCTCCAAACCCTGCCTCGGCAGAAACAACGGCCATATAGGCCCAGAGCAGGGTGAACCATCGCCTGACCAGGGCAACACGGAGAATCAAACCGAATAACCCGACTCCGTCGAAGATAACAGTCCGGACGACATCACACCGGACAGGCACCCGGAGCAATAGAATGCCCATCAAAGGCTGGTTGCCACTGCGAGGAGTCTGAAAAGGTAGAAGCAAAGGCTCAGGGCTGCACAAGACACACTCAAAATCAGATGGAGTGAAGTACTCAACACAGCAGCGAAGTACGGCAGTAATCACCACACCAAGAGCTACCCGAAGCGAAAGTTGCTACCTGAATTCGACGAGGAGGCCTTAGATCCTCTGCAACTAAAAAATAATGGCCATCCGGTCGGATAGACGACCTTGTGACCAATATAGAGCGGCAAACGACGCCGCACTTAAGCCAGTACGCGACCCACGTGAGGGCTCGCATCAAAAGGACGGCGCAACCAGATCCATCTACGGACCACGCAAGCGCACTCCAGCATGCAATGCAACTCAACATACATCCAAACACCATGGTACACCCAAATACAGGGGTGCCGCACACCCCTTATGTTTCACCAACGAGGTGCTGGACCATGAATTTCCAGAGGGATTCAAACCCGTGAACATAGAGGCGTACGACATAACAATAGACCCTGGGGTCTGGATTGATGACTACATCCTCCATATCCATATGGCTCGAGGAGACGATCTCCACGCCATCAAGTACTTACTCCTCAAGCTCAAAGGGCCAGCTCAGCACTGGCTTAAAAGCCTCCTCGAAAACTCCATTAGAAGCTGGGAAGAGCTCGAAGACGCTTTTTGGGTAAATTTTCAAGGGACTTATGTCCGACCACCGGATGCAGACGATTTGAGACATATAACTCAACAGCCTGGAGAGTCAGCCCGAAAGCTTTGGAACAGGTTTCTTACTAAAAAGAACCAAATAGTCGACTGTCCGGACGCCGAAGCCTTAGCAACTTTCAAGCATAGCGTTCGAGACGAATGGCTCGCCAGACACCTCGGCCAAGAAAAGCCGCGAACAATGGCAGCATTAACAAGCCTCATGACACGCTTTTGCGCGGGCGAGGACAGCTGGTTAGCCCGATGCAGCACCAGCGACCCACGTACATCCGAAGTCAGGGATGGAAACGGGAAATCATGACGCAGCAATAATAAGCGCCGGAATAAAGAAGACAGCCCGAAGAGCACGACGGTAAACGCTGGATTCAGAAGCTCTCGGCCAGGTCAGCAAAAGTCGCCCTCCAAAGGCAACAGAGATGAACTCTCCAGCCTAAACAAAATTCTGGACCAAATATGTCAGATCCACAACACCCCTGATAAACCTGCAAATCATACCCACAGAGAATGTTGGGTCTTCAAACAGTCCGGCAAGCTCAACGCCGAACACAAGGGGCAGGATACACCAAGTGAAGACGAGGACGAGCCTCACAAGACAAGCACCGGGGAAGAGAAGAAATTCCCACCACAAGTCAAAACAGTAAACGTGTTACACATGATAAAGGGGAGAAACAAAGCGGCACTCTTAGAGAAATATGCCCCAGGGCCTGCCACCGCAGAGTTCTGCCACTGGTCGTCCCAACCGATCACGTTTGACCATCGGGATTACTCGGCAAGTATCCGGCATGCAGGATGGGCTGCCTTGGCATTAGATCCAATAATTAACGGATACCACTTCACACGAGTCCTGATGGACGGCGGCAGCAGTTTAAACCTGATATATCAGGACACAATCCGCAAAATGGGGATAGACCCAACAAAAATTTGCCGCAGCAATACTACCTTTAAAGGAGTAACGCCGGGCCCAGAGGCTCGTTGCACGGGCTCCCTGCTACTAGAGGTTATATTCGGCTTCCCCAATAACTTCCGTAGCGAAAATTTAACCTTCCACATCGCTCCATTCCAAAGTGGCTATCAAGCACTACTTGGACGCAAAGCTTTCGCTCGCTTTAATGCAATACCGCACTACGCTTCCCTCACACTTAAGATGCCCGGTACACGCGGTATCATTATAGTAAACGGAAATATTGAGCGCTCCTTACGCGCCGAAGACAGTGCGGTTGCCTGAGCAGCCGCACACTAAACGGCCTCACCAACTAAAGCATCTGATAGGTCGTTAAGACCACGGACACGGTTGGACGAGTCCGGTACAGCTATATGTAATTGATACAGGTTTGATGGCCATACCCCTATTACAATACAAGGGGCTCAACGCGCGTGCACAAGTGGCAATAAGGCTCACCTTTACTCATTTTGAACTATGTATTGTTTATTTAGTATAACTTAACTTTTGCACGAAAACTTTTCAATTAAGTTCCTCTCTTTTCCAGATGACCATCGTGCTACACCCGTCCAGGATATAGCACAACGGAGACACAGGCGCAGACGTGCAGCAGGGACCCGTTCCAAGGATTCTCTTTAGATTAAGACCCTGCGTAAACCTTTTTTACTGTCTCTTGTTGATACACATCCCTCGGATTCTCAGTACAGTTGAGAAGGATGCTGACGTCTTGGCACGTGGCCACGCCAGAATAATGCATGTACCTGGACACCAGGAGCTTATTACAAAGGGCACTGTTTAGGCCCGGTTTACACCATAAAGACCAAATACCTTAGGGAGTGTTCGGCGTCGCGAGTTTGGCCTTATATGCATCAGCTCTGAATCATGTCTTTGGTCAAATGTTGGGTTTGCCAGGCTCCTGTGTTTTGCTGCCTTACGTTCCGCTCTATCGGCTAAGGCGCCACCAGGAGAACTACTGCGATTGTGCCCTGGTTCATCCGGACAAGCACCTCAGTAGAGAAAGCCGAAAACTGACTGTCATGATATAGAGCAAGACTGGTCAACCACTCGATGACCTATTGGAATCTTCAGGATTCCTCCGCATTAACGAAGGGCTGTTTCCCGGCCAGGCATGTACGCACCCCGAATCCGGATGAGTGTGGAGCCACCAGGGGCTATATAGTAGCCCCACTGTCAAACTCCTCTGGCTAAGTGAAAGTGTTAAAGCATTATAGTCCGGTTGCCTAGTTCACTCCGCTATCACCTCCTTAATAGGACCAAGACATTGGATTAAGTGTGAATACGCATCTTCTGTGAACACCCCCGCATTATATGCGTGGGGGCTGAAGCCGACGACTGCAATCTTTCAGCTTATATACATGTATACATAAACGGCCGCACAAGAGGCATCACAACACTTTCGGGCAAAAGTATAAATACATCCTTGATAAATTCAATAAAACGTTGTTTTTACAATAGGAATACATGTCACTCAAACATGACATTCTTCGAGCACTGGGCCTCTATCGAACGAGCGCCCTCAAGAACTTCTTCAAAATAGTGCTCGGCAGCCACTCGGCCTATGGCCGGACCCTGCGCGCAACAGTGGTGGCATCCATCTCCGCCCAGTATGTTTTGACACGGTCAAGGGCCATCCGTGAGCCTTCTATGCACGCCGACCTCTTCATCGCATTAATGCGTGGCACCGCACCAAGGAACTGCTGCACCAAGCTAAAATAGTTGTTCGGCTTTGGCCTTTCCGGCCACAAATGATCCACGACAGACCTCATGGCGAGTCCGGACAATCTATTGAGTTCGGCCCATTCGGCAAGCTGATCAGTCAATGGAAGCGGACGCTCTGTAACGTTAAATTGCGACCAGAATAGCTTGTCCACTTCACGATCTGTTTGATCTCGGAAGTATTCGGCCGCATCGACAACGCTCGCCGCCAAGTCCAGATATGCATCGGCCAAACTCCACAGCCGATCCAGAGGGGCATACCACAGATCTTCGAACTTCCTCCGTAGCATAAAGGGCTTCCCAGCCACAATGTCCCCGGCTTCATGCAGTTCCTCCTTCTTTGCTCTCATTGCAGAGCGGGTGTCTTTGGTCGCCACTGTGGCCTTTTCGAGGTCCGTAGCCTTCGCCCGGTTTTCTTCTTCAAGAAACTGGCAGCGGTCGGCAGTATCTCTTAACTTCACAGCCATTTTGGCCATTTTTTCTTTGCAACAATCCAGAGAACCAAGAAGACGATCCAGAGAACCAAGAAGAACATGCAAAGCAAAAGTCTCGGAAAAACTAAATGAACAAACATCACCCTAGCATGAAAAATATTCTAAGTGTAAAACAACATGGGCCTATGGTTCAGGAAGTGATGTGAAGTATAGTGCATACTATGCATACTAGTAAAAAAATATAAAGGGCAGAATCTAGTGTGTGAAAATATTTTGAGAAAGGTCTAGGTGATAGGGTTTAGCTACAGTGACACGGTGCAAAAAGAATCATGTCAACCAGAGCTACGGTGTAGGAGATATGCCCATTTAAAGTTTGAATTCAAATATGAATGAAGTTCAAATTTGAATTTGGCCAAAAGTTTTCAAAGTTGGCTTTCTGGATAAATCTATTCGAGACGAACATTTTGGCGCTGGTTTCATCGAGTTTGGATCTACGGTTAAAAAGTTATAGCTAATCTAAGCTCAGGGACTAATCTGCTAATTATAGGGACTAAACAGAGAAAGAAATTATCACAGACAAGTCCCTGGCCACGTGGCAGCTCCTGGCTGGCCGAGCAGCGTCCTCTGTGGAGGCTATATAGTGAATGGCCGCTAAATAAGAAATACAGCGGCGACGGCTAACTAAAAAAACCGAGCTCGGTTTAAATAAACCGCACGGTCTAAGGAAACCGCGGTTAACCACGTACCTCTTCGCGAAAAAAAATGAACCTAGTCTAATCTGGACCGTTGGGGTCCGATCTAACGGGCGAGGGTGGGGCGGCGGCTTACAGTGGGCTGGAGGTGGCCGGCGACAAGTAGAGGACGGCGGCGGCGGCTCGGTGGCGGAGGGGACGGCGGCTGCGGTGGTCCTCGTCGACGGGGAAGAAGACGGGGAGGTGCGGTGCCTCGAGGGCGTCCGGATGGTGCCGTCGGGGTGCGTCGGCAACGTCCGGACGGGGCGGGGCGAGGACGGCGGGGCTCGGTGCTCCGGCGGCTCCGGTGTCGACGGTGCGGCGTCTCCGACGAGATCTAGGGGCAAAAATAGTGTCAAAGGAATGCGCCTCGGCGGGCTAAGAAGTTTTACAAATAACGGAAGGGTCAAAGAGGTCTACGGGCGGCGAATTGCTCCGGCGAGGTGTGCGGCTCCGGCGAGATGCGAACGGGCAGCGCGGCGGCTGTGAGCGGCGTGGAGAGATGCGGGACGGCGAGATCGACAGAGGGGGTCTTGGCCTTTATATAGGCGCGGCTAGGAACTCTACGGAGCTGCGGATAAGCCTCATCCGCGAGAGAGCCGAGCGGCGGTTGCGGGAGCGCGGCGAGGATGCTTATCTCGTGCGGTGTGGGAGGTTGGGGGTGAGCTGACGAGGCGGGGCCCACCTGGCAGTGGCAGCGAGAGGAGGCGAGCGAGGGCGGGCGCTGGGCGGTCGACCGGTGCGGGGCGCTGGCCTGGCTTTGGGCCAAATGGCCAGCTGGGCCGGCTGGCCTGGCGCGGCTGGCCGAGCGCGCGTGTCCCTGGGCCGAACTGATTTCGGTCCAGGCGGGTGAGTGCGTGCGTTTGATTATTTTTTTATTTTTTTTACACCGAACACTAAAGTGGCCAAAATTAATTCAAATGAATTAATAAAAACACCACAAAAATTTCTAAAATAACTACGCAATATTTGGAGCCTAATGAACATTATCTTAAGCACAGAACATTTTGAAAATATTTTCCTAATGCAATTAATGCCCTGTTTTGCAAATAAAATAAATACCAATAACCTCCAAAACTTCAAATAATATTCAAAATAAAATTTCCCCCTCTTTTAAATTTTTGAGGAAGTCATCTTATCCCCTCTCATTTGTTTTTCTCGAGTGGAAAAATATTATTTGAATATTTTAAAAACTCCAAAGTGCAAAGAAATATGGTATGCATTGAATGATTCTATTAACATCCAATTTTAATAAAAATTGGGATGTTACAAACCTACCCCCCTTAAGATGAATCTCGTCCTCGAGATTCGGGTTGGCCAGCAAAAAGGTGTGGATGGTCCTGTCTAAGATCTTCCTCTCGTTCCCAAGTAGCTTCCTCCTCGGTGTGGTGACTCCACTGAACTTCGCAGAACTTGATGATCTTGGTACGAGTGATTCTTTCTGCAGTCTCAAGAATCTTAATAGGTTTCTCCTCATAAGTCAGATCGCTTTCCAACTGAATTGCTTCTAGTGGCACTGTATCTCTCAAAGGGATCTCTGCCATCTCTGCATGACACTTCTTCAACTGGGAAACATGAAACACATCATGAACTCCTGACAAAGCTTCTGGTAATTCCAACTGGTATGCAACCTCTCCTCTGCGTTCCAGAACTCTGTATGGCCCCACAAATCGTGGTGCTAACTTTCCTTTGAGTCCAAATCTCTTAATACCTCGAAGTGGAGACACGCGAAGATATGCTCTATCTCCCACTTCATAGATCACTTCCTTGCGTTTAGTATCGGCATAACTTTTCTGCCTTGACTGAGCTATCTTAAGTCTGTCACGAATCAACTTGACCTTCTCCTCAGAATCCTTGATCAAATCAGGTCCAAACATTTTGCGATCTCCAACTCCATTCCACATCAAAGGTGTCCTGCATTTCCTCCCATACAATGCCTCGAAAGGGGCCATTTGCAAACTGGCTTGGTAGCTGTTGTTGTATGAGAACTCTGCGTAGGGTAAGTTATCATCCCAGCTAGACCCATAATCTAGCGCACACGCTCTCAACATGTCCTCTAGAATCTGATTGACTCTCTCTGTCTGCCCATCAGTCTGTGGGTGGAAGGCCGTACTGAACTCTAGCCTGGTACCCAAAGTTTCGTGTAACTGTTTCCAAAACTTTGAGGTAAACTGTGTTCCTCTATCCGATACGATGCTCCTTGGAACTCCATGCAGACATATGATCCTGGTCATATATATCTTTGCCAGCTTAGCACTTGTATAGGTGGTCTTCACTGGAATGAAGTGAGCAACCTTGGTCAAACGGTCCACTATTACCCAAATGGAATCATAACCTAAACGGGTCCTGGGTAACCCCGTGATAAAGTCCATACCAAGTTTATCCCATTTCCAATCAGGTATCGGCAAGGGCTGAAGTAATCCTGCTGGTTTCTGATGTTCTGCCTTTACTCTCTGACATACATCACATATTGCCACATACTCGGCAATTTCTCGCTTCATACCGGCCCACCAAAAACTTTCCTTCAAGTCCAAATACATCTTGGTATTGCCTGGGTGTATTGAATACGGTGAGTCCTGAGCCTCCTGAAGAATCAACTTCCTGATTTCCGGGTCATTGGGTACACAAATCCGTTGCTCAAACCATATGGTTCCATGTTCATCCTCACGGAATCCTTCTGCTTTCCCTTTGCTCATCATTTCTTTGATCTCAGCAATACCTTGGTCCGACTTCTAGGCTTCTCTGATTCTTACCAACAAGGTGGACTGCACCTCGAGTGCGGCAACATAACCTCTTGGAACTATTTCCAATTGAAGGTCTCTAAGCTCATCACATAACTCGTGAGGTAAACCTCCTGTTGTAAGGGTGTTAACATAACTCTTACGGCTCAAGGCATCTGCCACAACGTTGGCTTTTCCTGGATGATAATGCAGACTCATGTCATAATCCTTTATAAGTTCCAACCACCTCCTTTGCCTGAGATTCAACTCCTTCTGTGTGAAGATATACTTCAAACTCTTGTGATCCGTGTAAACATCACAATGATTCCCAATAAGATAGTGTCTCCATGTCTTGAGTGCATGCACTACAGCTGCCAACTCCAAATCATGTGTGGCATAGTTTAACTCATGAGATCGAAGCTGTCGTGAAGCATAAGCTACCACTTTTCCCTCTTGCATAAGAACACCTCCAAGTCCCTGACGTGACGCATCACAATACACCTGAAAGTCCTTGTGTGCGTCAGGCAGGATTAGCACTGAGGCTGTAACCAAACGCTTCTTCAACTCTTGAAAGCTGGCTTCACACTCTTCAGTCCAAACGAACTTGGTGTCCTTCTTCAACAACGCTGTCATGGGCCTTGCAATCTTGGAGAAATTTTCAATAAATCTCCGGTAATAACCAGCAAGTCCAAGGAAACTACGAATCTCGCCAACTGTGGTGGGTGCATTCCATTCCGTGACTGACTCTACCTTGGTAGGGTCCACTGCAATCCCTTCACCTGACACTACATGTCCAAGGAATCCGACTTCCTTCAGCCAAAATTCACACTTGCTGAACTTGGCATAAAGTTGATGTTCTCTGAGCTTCTCCAAAACTAAACGCAGATGTTCAGCGTGTTCCTCCTCGTTCTTGGAGTAAACCAATATGTCATCAATGAATACCACAACAAACTTATCCAGGAACTCCATGAATACTTTGTTCATCATGCTCATAAAATAGGCAGGGGCATTAGTCAAACCAAAGGACATGACTGTATACTCATAAAGCCCATACCTTGTGGTAAAAGCTGTCTTGGGTATATCCTTCTCACGAATCTTCAACTGGTGATAACCCGATCGAAGATCAATCTTGGAGAAAACACTAGCTCCTTCTAGCTGGTCAAACAAGTCATTGATCATCGGTAGGGGATACTTGTTCTTGATGGTCACCTCATTCAAAGAGCGGTAATCCACACACATCCTCAAGGTTCCATCCTTCTTCTCCACTAAAAGTACTGGGGCTCCCCAAGGTGACGAACTCGGGCGAATATACCCTTTCTCTAGTAACTCCTTAATATGTTTCTTGACTTCCTCCAAATCATTAGCAGGCATTCGATACGGCCTCTTGGAGATATGCCCCGTGCCTGGCAGCAACTCAATCAAAAACTCAATCTCTCGATCTGGCGGCATACCCGGTAACTCATCCGGAAATACATCGGGATAATCTTTCACCACTGGTACTTCTTCCTGGACAACCCCCGTAAGAGAGTTCACTTGAGTCCTCTTAGGCTTAAGCCTGGATACGTACTTGATCCTCTTCTTCTCCGGGGTGGTGAGAAAAATCGACCTACTAGCACAATCAATGTTTCCCTCATACTTGGACATCCAATCCATCCCCAGGATTACATCCAACCCTTGTGATTCCAGTATAATCATATCTGTGGGAAAAACATGCCCTCCTATGTTTAAAGGCAATTGGAAACATCCCTGACTAGCCATAGATTCGGCTCCTGGGGAACTCACTAGAATGGGTGCCTTAAGAGCTATGGTAGGCAACTTATGTTTATCCACAAATCCCCTTGATATGAATGAATGTGATGCACCAATGTCAAAAAGAATGAGTGCTGGAAATGAATTAACCAAGAACTTACCAATCACTGCGTCAGGCTGCTCATAAACCTCTTCCACATTGACATGATTCACATGTCCCTTAGTGAAAGGATTGGGCTTCTTGCCTCCAGAACTCCCATTGCCATTTCCATTTCCATTCTGCGCCTCAGGGCACTCATTGGAGTAGTGACCCGTCTTCTTGCACTTGAAGCAGGTGATGTGACTCAGGTCCTTCTTCATCGGCGTGGAAGAATTGAAATGCTGCTGATTGCCATTTCCTCCATTACCATTGCCCTGCTTGTGACCATGGTGGTTGTGTCCATTCCCGCCATGATGACTGTGGCCCCCATGGTTATGGTGATTCCCTCCAAACTTGCTAGTGCCTGATCCAGAACTCCCTGAGTACGGGCTGTAGCGGGGTTTCTGTTGAACTCCCGAGTTATACTTCCCATGACCGTGCTTCCTCTTACGATTCTCCATCTGCTGGTGCTTGCCTTCAAGAATGATAGCCTTATCAACCAGCTTCTGATAGTCCGAAAATGTTGCCACAGCCAACTGAACTCCCAACTCATCGTTCAGTCCCTCTAGAAACTTCTCCTGCTTGGCTGCATCGGTGGCCACGTCTTCTAGGGCGTAACGGGCCAACTTACTGAACTCATCAACATACTGAGCTACCGTGCGTCCTCCCTGGCGCAAGCTGCGGAACTCCTTCTTCTTCAGACTCATGGCTCCAGCTGAAACATGAGCAGTGCGGAACGCCCGCTGGAACTGATCCCAAGTCACATTCTCCATGGGGTATGTGGTGGTGTAGTTCTCCCACCAAGCGGCTGCCGGTCCATCCAGCTGGTGGGCAGCAAACTTCACCTTCTCCACATCATTGCATCCTGCCGTGGCCAGCTCCCTTCCTATCTTACGGAGCCAGTCATCTGCGACGATCGGCTCCGTGCTGCTGGAGAACACGGGTGGGTTCAGCCTCAGAAAACGGGTAAGACTGTCAATCGGGGGTGGCGGCGGTGGGTGGTTGTTGTTGTTGTTGTTGTTGTTGTTGTTGTTCTGGTTCTGAATGAGCATCTGCATAAGAGCATTCTGTTGTTGGATCAAGTGCGTAAGCTCCGGCGGAAAGTTGAATCCGGGGTCACGTCTTGGAGGCATCTGATGGGTTTCAGAGTGGATGAGGAGTTAGAATAGAACAAGGCCTAGCGAGTAAAATCACACTACCCATATGCAGATGATAGCAATAAAAATTCAAATCACTCCAATTCAATTTCAAACAAAGAGGTTCACATAAATAATCAAACCTAAGGTAAGCCATGTCACAAGATTTGACAAGGTCTTACAAATGAAATAAAACTAATCGGATACGAAATCGAATTTCTAAACTCTCATGGTGGTATAAAATCTAACTCTCATCAGATATGGACCAGTCAACCATGTCGACATCGGGTGTCCTTGCATCGCTCTCCGTGTCGTCATCTCCGGGCTCATCATTTTGGTCTCTCTCCTGGCTGACATAGGCACCATACGAGTGATCCTGCTGGATGTTCTCCCCCTCATCCAGCTTCTCCTCGGCCTCCTCGAGCTCAAGCTTCAGGTCATCTATCTTCTCCTGTAGTGCGTCCAGTTCTCCTTCGTGCTCGATGCGAGCATCCTAGAGCTCCTCCTCTAACTCGGCCTTGCGGGTCATGAGGTTCTTGATGACGACCATGCCGTCGGACAGCTCCAGCTCCATCATGCGAATGTGCTCCTCCATGTCCTGGATATGGGATGCTATCGTCTCGTCCTCCAGGGTACGCACCACATCTCCGTTTGCGTCACGGCGTCCGTACATCACGAAGGAGGTCCTCCTGAGGTCTTCATCATGCAGCTCCTGAATGCGTCCGAGAGCAATGTGAGCAGCGATACCCCTGCCCAAGCCCCATGTTGCGGTATCCACATGGAAATCAATGGGCTTGGTTCGGTTTCCGAGGATGCGTCCGGGGATATGAGCATCGATCCTCCAACGTGTCTCCTCGGGCAGGGTGGCGGTGAAGGTTCCAGTGAATGTGGGAAGCCCAATCCTCAGGTGCTTCGTGATCTTCACCAGCTGCCTTCCAAAGGGCATGGTCTCATCGGGCTGCTCGAACTCAACAAGGGCGGACGACATCTACATTTTGAAAAGAGAAGAATTAGTATTGAAGTAGAGAAGATACGAGACCAAAGGATATATATGGAAAATGAAAGGTATAGTTTTTATCCTATGGCTTTTCTCCATTTCTATGGGTCGCGTCCTACAGTCAACGTGTGCTCTGATACCATCTTGTAGCGACCTGACTCGGTGAGAGTCGAAGTCTCTGTGCTTACCGTGCTAGTCCCTGGATCGACTTGCTAGCACACACAGTACTCGATGAAATAACAGAAATAACACACATCTCTTTATTACATCGATAGTCCAGGAGCAATACATTTATTACAAAATAGGGCATAGAGCCAATAAACAAATACTGCGGAAGCAAAGTAGTAAATGAGTCCAACTCCACGAGCGAGGTTGAGTGTAGAACATCGACCTATCACACCTTAATCCTCGTCGGATATATCTGCAATGTGATAAATTGCAGCCATATAGGTCAGTACATTTAATGTACTAGCAAGTCACATCATAAGTGTAAAGAACCTATTTGTACATGCAAGTTGGCTGGTGGAAAGCTCTAAGTTTAGTTTTTTGCGTAAAGCTAGTTTTTCCCTATTAGAGAAGATGTTATTCTACTACTACACATTTGCATAGGATGAGTTGGCAACCCAACTCCATCCATTCCCAAGTTTCATTTAAAACCCAACTGTTTAATTTAAAGGTGAGGAGATCTCCCGACATTTCCACTACTAGATGCTCAAGTCGTCCGTAACCGGGGACATGGCTAATCGATTAGGTTGAAAACTCTGCAAAGGTTGTGCACTTTTCCCCACAAGACTCGACCACCTCCATGATCGGAAGATCGAGACATAGTCTTTCGAAAATGTTTCCCCTTAACCCACGGATAGGCCGGTACACCTACATCATTCTACATCTGCTAGCCCATCCCGGAAGGGGTCACACTAACTACTCAACTAAGCCAGAGCCCATATTGGCTTGTGGCTGCACACGTAAGCTTCTAGACATGAGAATACGATTGATCTCTTTGAGCCTGAGCGGACGGTCCACTAGTGGTGCACCACCATGGATTTCCCATGCGTGCCCCACTGTACTTCGCCACCATTCCATCAAGTTTCCGCCCAGGTAGTTCATTAATTATCTTAGGTCCTATTTACGACATTGTCACTCATACTTTACGATGATCACTCCCCAATCCACGTCTACTTAGCGAAGCATCAATATTGTAAAATGATGGCGACAATATTATATGGTTCAGACCTACCTCAATGAACTACTGGGTGAAAAGCATAGTCATGCGGCATCAATTCCTACCATGCAGTCCTACCGCAAAGAACTAAGTGCATAATAAAAACATAGGTAATGAAATATGGTCAAGATGCAACTTGCCTTGGTACTGCTGGTTGAATTCTAAAGACTGATAATATTCTGCTTCGCACTCTGGGCAATCTATCGCAAGGAAGATAAACAAACATAAGCAACAATCCAGAGAACCAAGAAGAACATGCAAAGCAAAAGTCTCGGAAAAACTAAATGAACAAACATCACCCTAGCATGAAAAATATTCTAAGTGTAAAACAACATGGGCCTATGGTTCAGGAAGTGATGTGAAGTATAGTGCATACTATGCATACTAGTAAAAAAATATATAAAGGGCAGAATCTAGTGTGTGAAAATATTTTGAGAAAGGTCTAGGTGATAGGGTTTAGCTACAGTGACACGGTGCAAAAAGAATCATGTCAACCGGAGCTACGGTGTAGGAGATATGGCCATTTGAAGTTTGAATTCAAATATGAATGAAGTTCAAATTTGAATTTGGTCAAAAGTTTTCAAAGTTGGCTTTCTGGATAAATCTATTCGAGACGAACATTTTGGCGCTGGTTTCATCGAGTTTGGATCTACGGTTAAAAAGTTATAGCTAATCTAAGCTCAGGGACTAATCTGCTAATTATAGGGACTAAACAGAGAAAGAAATTATCACAGACAAGTCCCTGGCCACGTGGCAGCTCCTGGCTGGCCGAGCAGCGTCCTCTGTGGAGGCTATATAGCGAATGGCCGCTAAATAAGAAATACAGCGGCGGTGGCTAACTAAAAAAACCGAGCTCGGTTTAAATAAACCGCACGGTCTAAGGAAACCGCGGTTAACCATGTACCTCTTCGCGAAATAAAAAAACGAACCTAGTCTAATCTGGACCGTTGGGGTCCGATCTAACGGGCGAGGGTGGGGCGGCGGCTTACAGTGGGTTGGAGGTGGCCGGCGACAAGTAGAGGACGGCAGCGGCGGCTCGGTGGCGGAGGGGACGGCGGCTGCGGTGGTCCTCGTCGACGGGGAAGAAGATGGGGAGGTGCGGTGCGTCGAGGGCGTCCGGATGGTGGCGTCGGGGTGCGTCGGCGGCGTCCGGATGGGGCGGGGCGAGGATGGCGGGGCTCGGTGCTCCGGCGGCTCCGGCGTCGACGGTGCGGCGTCTCCGACAAGATCTAGGGGCAAAAATAGTGTCAAAGGAATGCGCCTCGGCGGGCTAAGAAGTTTTACAAATAACGGAAGGGTCAGAGAGGTCTACGGGCGGCGAATTGCTCCGGCGAGGTGTGCGGCTCCGGCGAGATGCGAACGGGCAGCGCGGCGGCTGTGAGCGGCGTGGAGAGATGCGGGACGGCGAGATCGACAGAGGGGGTCTTGGCCTTTATATAGGCGCGGCTAGGAACTCTACGGAGCTGCGGATAAGCCTCATCTGCGAGAGAGCCGAGCGGCGGTTGCGGGAGCGCGGCGAGGATGCTTATCCCGTGCGGTGCGGGAGGTTGGGGGTGAGCTGACGAGGCGGGGCACACCTGGCAGTGGCAGCAAGAGGAGGCGAGCGAGGGCGGGCGCTGGGCGGTCGACCGGTGCGGGGCGCTGGCCTGGCTTTGGGCCAAATGGCCAGCTGGGCCGGCTGGCCTGGCGCGGCTGGCCGAGCGCGCGTGTCCCTGGGCCGAACTGATTTCGGTCCAGGCGGGTGAGTGCGTGCGTTTGATTATTTTTTTTATTTTTTTTTACACCGAACACTAAAGTGGCCAAAATTAATTCAAATGAATTAATAAAAACACCACAAAAATTTCTAAAATAACTACGCAATATTTGGAGCCTAATGAACATTATCTTAAGCACAAAACATTTTGAAAATATTTTCCTAATGCAATTAATGCCTTTTTTGCAAATAAAATAAATACCAATAACCTCCAAAACTTCAAATAATATTCAAAATAAAATTTCCCCCTCTTTTAAATTTTTGAGGAAGTCATCTTATCCCCTCTCATTTGTTTTTCTCGAGTGGAAAAATATTATTTGAATATTTTAAAAACTCCAAAGTGCAAAGAAATATGGTATGCATTGAATGATTCCATTAACATCCAATTTTAATAAAAATTGGGATGTTACAGGTTTTACCTCCATCAAGAGGGCCCGAACCTGGGTAAAACATCGTGTCCCCTGCCTCCTGTTACCATCCGCCTTAGACGCACAGTTCGGGACCCCCTACCCGAGATCCGCCGGTTTTGACACCGATAGTGGTAAACTAAAAAATAAAGACTCAAATCATACAAGATGCTCCAAGCAAAACACATATCATGTGGCGAATAACAATATAGCTCCAAGTAAAGTTACCGATAGAAGTAGTCGAAAGAGGGGATGCCTTCCGGGGCATCCCCAAGCTTTGGATTTTAGGTGTCCTTAGATTATCTTGGGGGTGCCATGGGCATCCCCATGCTTAGGCTCTTGCCACTCCTTGTTCCATAATCCATCAAATCTTTACCCAAAACTTGAAAGCTTCACAACACAAAACTTAAAGTAGAAAATCTCGTGAGCTCCGTTAGTGAAAGAAAATAAAAATACCACTTCAAGGTACTGTAATGAACTCATTCTTTATTTATATTGGTTTTAAACCTACTATATTCCAACTTCTCTATGGTTTATAAACTATTTTACTAGCCACATATTCATCAAAATAAGCAAACAACACACGAGAAATGGAATCTGTCAAAAACAGAACTGTCTGTAGTAATCTGTAGCTACCGCAAGATCTGTAACCCCAAAAATTCTAAACTAAATTTCTAGACGTGAGGAATTTATGTATTAATCATCTGCAAAAATAATTAACTAAATATCACTTTCCAAATAAAAATGGCAGTAGTTCTTGCAAGCGCTAAAGTTTCTGGTTTTTACAGCAAGTGTAACAAGACTTTCCCCAAGTCTTCCCAACGGTTCTACTTGGCACAAACACTAATTAAACACAGAAAACACAACCAAAACATAGGCTAGATAAATTATTTATTACTAAACAGGAACAAAAGGCAAGAAATAAAAATAAAATTGGGTAGCCTCCCAACAAGCGCTATCGTTTAACGCCCCTAGCTAGGCATAACAAGCAAGAATAGATCTAGGTATTGCCATCTTTGGTAGGCAATCCATAAGTGGCTCTCATAATAGATTCATAAGGTAATTTCATTTTCTTTCTAGGCAAGTGTTCAATGCCATTCCTTAATGGAGATTGGAATCTAATATTTCCTTCCTTCATATCAATAATTGCACCAATCGTTCTAAGGAAAGGTCTACCAAGAATAATAGGACATGAAGGATTGCAATCTATGTCAAGAACAATAAAATCTACGGGCACATAATTCCTATTTTCAACAATAAGAACATCATTAATTCTTCCCATAGGTTTCTTAATAGTGGAATCCGCAAGGTGCAAGTTTAGAGAGCAATCATTAAAATCACGGAAACCTAACAAATCACACAAAGTCTTTGGAATCATGGAAACACTAGCACCCAAATCACATAAAGCATATCATTCATGATCTTTAATTTTAATTTTAATAGTTGGTTCCCACTCATCATAAAGTTTTCTAGGGATAGAAACTTCCAATTCAAGTTTTTCTTCATAAGATTGCATCAAGGCATCAACGATATGTTTAGTAAACGCTTTATTTTGACTGTAAGTATGAGGAGAATTTAGCACGGATTGTAACAAGGAAATACAATCAATAAAAGAGCAATTTTCATAGTTAAATTCCTTTAAATCCATAATAGTGGGTTTAGCAACATCTAGGGTTATAATTTCTTCAATCCCACTTTTATCAATTTTAGCATCAAGATCAAAAAATTCTGAATTCTTGGAACGCCTTCTAGGTAAAGGTGGATCATATTCAGTCCCATCATTATCAAGATTCATATTGCAAAACAAAGATTTAATAGGGGACATATCAATAACTTTTAGATCTTAATCATTATTTTCAGAAGAACACGCTCTTATAAAGGCATCTTTCTTAGCACGCATCCTAGCGGTTCTTTCTTTGCACTCATCAATGGAAATTCTCATGGCTTTGAGAGACTCATTGATATCATGCTTAGGTGGAATAGATCTAAGTTTCAAAGAATCAACATGAAGAGAAATTCTATCAACGTTCCTAGCCAACTCATCAATCTTAAGCAATTTTTCTTCAATCAAAGCATTAAAATTCTTTTGCGAAGTAATAAATTCTTTAATATTAGATTCAAAATCAGAGGGCATCTTATTATAATTTCCATAAGAATTGTTGTAGGAATTACCATAATTATTAGAGGGATTACTAGGATAAGGCCTAGGGTTGAAATTTCCTCTATACGCGTTGTTACCAAAATTGTTCCTACCAACAAAATTCACATCCATAGATTCATTATTATTCTCAATCAAAGTAGACAAGGGCATATCATTAGGATCAGAAGAAACACACTTATTAGCAAATAATTTCATAAGTTCATTCATCTTTCCACTCAAAACATTAATTTCTTCTATCGCATGCACCTTTTTATTAGTAGATCTTTCAGTATGCCATTGAGAATAATTAACCATAATATTATCTAGGAGTTTAGTAGCTTCTCCTAAAGTGATTTCCATAAAAGTGCCTCCCGCGGCCGAATCTAAAAGATTTCTAGAAGCAAAATTCAATCCGGCATAAAATTTTTGTATAATCATCCACAAATTTAAACCATGAGTAGGGCAATTACGTATCATTAGTTTCATTCTCTCCCAAGCTTGTGCAACATGTTCATGATAAAGTTGCTTAAAATTCATAATATCGTTTCTAAGAGAGATGATCTTAGCGGGAGGAAAATACTTAGACATAAAAGCATCTTTGCACTTATTCCATGAATCAATACTATTTTTAGGCAAAGACGAAAACCAAGCTTTAGCACGATCTCTAAGTGAAAAAGGAAATAGCTTCAATTTAACAATATCATTATCCACATCTCTCTTCTTTTGAATATCACACAAATCAACCTAGCTATTTAGATGGGTAGCAGCATCTTCACCAGGAAGGCCGGAAAACGAATCTTTCATGACAAGATTCAGCAAAGCAATATTAATTTCACAAGATTCAGCATCGGTAAGAGGAGCAATCGGAGTGCTAATAAAATCATTGTTGTTGGTATTGGTGAAGTCACACAATTTAGTATTATCTTGAGCCATCGTGACAAGCAAGCAAACTAACACACAAGCAAACAAAAAGCAAGCGGGCAAAAGGAGGCAAATAGAGAAAGAGAGAGAGGATAGAGAGAGAGAGGGCGAATAAAACGGCAAGGGTGAAGTGAGGGAGAGGAAAGCGAGAGGCAAATGGCAAATAATGTAATGCGGGAGATAAGGGTATGTGATGGGTACTTGGTATGTTGACTTTTGGGTAGACCTCCCCGGCAACGTCGCCAGAAATCCTTCTTGCTACCTTTTGAGCACTGCGTTGGTTTTCCCCGAAGAGGAAGGGATGATGCAGCAAAGTAGCGTAAGTATTTCCCTTAGTTTTTGAGAACTAAGGTATCAATCCAGTAGGAGGCTATGCGCGAGTCCCTCGTACCTGCACAAAACAAATAAATCCTCGCAACCAACGCGAATAGGGGTTGTCAATGCCTACACGGCCACTTACGAGAGTGAGATCTGATAGATATGATAAGATAATATTTTTGGTATTTTTGTGATAAATATGCAAAGTAAAATAAAGGCAAAGTAAAAAAGCAAAGGAAATAACTAAGTAGTAGGAGATTAATACGATGAAGATAGACCTGGGGGCCATAGGTTTTACTAGTGGCTTCTCTCGAGAGCATAAGTATTCTACGGTGGGTGAACAAATTATTGTTGAGCAATTGATAGAATTGAGAATAATTATGAGAATATCTAGGTATGATGATGTATATACACATCACGTCCGAGATAAGTAGACCGACTCCTGCCTGCATCTACTACTATTACTCCACTCATCGACCGCTATTCAGCATGCATCTAGAGTATTAAGTTAAAAACAGAGTAACGCCTTAAGCAAGATGACATGATGTAGAGGGATAGACTCATGCAATATGATGAAAACCCCATCTTGTTATCCTCGATGGCAACAATACAATACGTGCCTTGCTGCCCCTACTGTGACTAGGAAAGGACACCGTAAGATTGAACCCAAAGCTAAGCACTTCTCCCATTGCAAGAAAGATCAATCCAGTAGGCTAAACCAAACTGATAATTCAAAGGGACTTGCAAAGATAACCAATCATACATAAAAGAATTCAAAGAAGATTCAAATATTTTTCATAGATAGACTTGATCATAAACCCACAATTCATCGGTCTCAACAAACACACCGCAAAAAGAAGATTACATCAAATAGTTCTACACAAGAGAGGTGGAGAGCATTGTATTGAGATCCAAAAAGAGAGAATAAGCCATCTAGCTAATAACTATGGACCCGTAGGTCTGAGGTAAACTACTCACACTTCATCAGAGGGGCTATGGTGATGATGTAGAAGCCCTCCGTGATCGATGCCCCCTCCGGCGGAGCTCCGGATAGGCCCCAAGATGGGATGTCGTGGATACAGAAAGTTGCGGCGGTGGAATTAGGTTTTTGGCTCCGTATCTGATCGTTTGGGGGTACATAGGTATATATAGGAGGAAGGAGTACGTCGGTGGAGCAACAGGGGGCCCATGAGGGTGGAGGGCGCGCCTGGGGGGGAGGCGCGCCCCTACCTCGTGGCCTCCTCTTTTGTGTCTTGAGTAGGGTCCAAGTCTCCTGGGTCTTGTTCATTGAGAAAATCACGTTCCTGAAGGTTTCATTCCGTTTGGACTCCATTTGATATTCCTTTTCTTCGAAACCCTAAAACAGGCAAAAGACATAAATTTTGGGCTAGGCCTCCGGTTAATAGGTTAGTCCCAAAAATAATATAAAAGTGGATAATAAAGCCCAATAATGTCCAAAACAGTAGATAATATAGCATGGAGCAATCAAAAATTATAGATACGTCGGAGACATATCATTCAACAATCGTCCACATCGGAGTATCACTACTTCAACGTGTGTACAACTATGCAGATTCGCTGAGTACCCCTTCGGATTCGTCAAGTTCGACTACACCACCAAGACCGTCCAGGATTCGCCAAGTACAACGCCGTCGGTGCCCCTCCAAGTTTGATGTTGGAACGTGCATGACTACGGGATTCGACAAGTACCACGACGCCCCCCCCCCCCCCCCCGAAGAGTTCAGGTTCGACAAGTTCAATGTCACGCTTGTACAACTATGCTGCCGAGACCAAGACCGGCGAGACCGACCATGTAACGCTATGCCAAGTACCTCTACCAGTGACTCGAAGATCCACGAACCATGTACAACTACCGTCGAGGGCCGATAGTACCACTACTTCCTCTACTTACCTCGACGAACCCGAACCATCCCGATTGCATGCTTCGAAGGTATAACCGCCGAGACGATGACCCACGGAATGAATGCATGTTGTGTGATGTATGAGTTGCACCCTATGTTTGCACCGTGTCCAAGTTGGCACTTGCTCGGTCCTCCTCGTTTGCCGCTAACCCGTGGGAACCCGGTTACCGGGATCACCCCACCATCTTGCATGACGCGCTCCCGTCACACCCATTTCCTTTTGCACCCGTATCCCTGTGAGCTACCGGATCATCGGAATGTTGCCGTGGCATCATTTCCGTTTCGCCACCGTGGCACCATTCCCGTTATCGTTGTCGTGGCACCCCTTTCATTTCCGCCACGATGACAAATGCGTCATAACATGCTCTTATCAACATTTTCATAAACTTGCATAAAACTTGCACATGGCATCCGCATCTTGATAATAACATTTAAAATGTTTAAAATTGTTGTTTGCCTTAAATTGCTAAATGGATATGGGGTTTTACCGGAATTGTTGTTTGGCATTCCGGCCTCCTTTAAACTTGCCTAAATAGATAATTTCTTTATGCTTCTCCTCTTTCCATGTTTAATAACATTTAACCTTGTTGGGTACATAAACGGGGGAGAACTAAATAAGTCACATGGTGTTTCGTCAATATGCAACTCGTTGCTTATTGAGCTCCACTTAATTTGTAGTGTTGTTTGTTGCACTTTCCCATCCCATGCATATTTAAACCGGACATACATCATACTTGGTTGTGCATCATGCCATGTTTATGTGAGGTTGTTCACCATGTTGTTTGCTCCTTTCCGGTGTTGCTTCTTCTTGTTAGTTCCGGTAATTTCGCATGTGTGAGGATCCGTTTGACTACGTCTGTTTGTCTTCTTCATGGACTCGTTCTTCTTCCTTGCGGGATCTCAGGCAAGATGACCATACCCTCGAAATCACTTCTATCTTTGCTTGCTAGTTGTTCACTCTATTGCTATGCCGCGATACCTACCACTTGCTATATCATGCCTCCCATATTGCCATGTCAAGCCTCTAACCCACCTTTCCTAGCAAACCGTTGTTTGGCTATGTTACCGCTTTGCTCAGCCCCTCCTATAGCGTTGCTAGTTGTAGGTGAAGATGGAGTTTGTTCCTTGTTGGAACATGGTTATTGTTGGGATATCATTATTATATCTTGTTTACTTTAATGCATCTATATACTTGGTAAAGGGTGGAAGGCTTGACCTTATGCCTAGTGTTTTGTTCCACTCTTTCCCGCCCTAGTTTCTGTCATACCGGTGTTATGTTCCTTGATTTTTGTGTTCCTTACGCGGTTGGGTGTTATGGGAACCCCTTGACAGTTCACCTTGAATAAAACTCCTCCAGCAAGGCCCAACCTTGGTTTTACCATTTGCCTACCTACCACCATATACCTTTTCCCTTGGGTTCTGCAGACTCAAGGGTCATCTTTATTTTAACCCCCCCGGGCCAGTACTCCTCTGAGTGTTGGTCTGAAACGGGCAACTTGCGGGGCCACCTCGAGGCAACTTGAGGGTTGGTTTTACTCGTAGCTTGACCTATCCGGTGTGCCGTGAGAATGAGATACGTGCGACTTCTATCGGGATTTGTCGGCACATCGGGCGGCTTTGCTGGTCTTGTTTTACCATTGTCGAAATGTCTTGTAACCGGGATTCCGAGACTGATCGGGTCTTCCTGCTAGAAGGAATATCCTTCTTTGACCGTGAGAGCTTGTGATGGGCTAAGTTGGGACACCCCTGCAGGGATTTGAACTTTCGAAAGCCGTGCCCGCGGTTATGGGCAGATGGGAATTTGTTAATGTCCGGTTGTAGAAAACTTGACACTTAACTTAATTAAAATGAATCAACCATGTGCGTAGCCATGATGGTCCCTTTTTCGCGGAGTCCGGGAAGTGAACACGGTTTTGGTGTTATGCATGAACGTAAGTAGTTCCAGGATCACTTCTAGTTCACGGCCGTTGCGTTGCTTCTCTTCTCGCTCTTATTCGTGTATGTTAGCCACCATATATGCTTAGTGCTTGCTGCAGCTCCACCTCACTACCCCTTTCCTACCCATAAGCTTAAATAGTCTTGATCTCACGGGTGTGAGATTGCTAAGTCCTCGTGGCTCACAGATACTTCCAAACAGTTGCAGGTGCCGATGATACCAGTGCAGGTGACGCAATCCAGCTCAAGTGGGAGCTCGATGAAGATCGTGTTCGTTGTGTTGTTTCGTTTCTAGTTAATCAGTAGCGGAGCCCAGTTGGGGCGATCGGGGATCTATGCATTTGGGGTTGTCTTTATTTATGTTGGTTCCGTAGTCGAACCTTGATTGTATTCTGGATGATGTAATGCTATATTTATGTATTGTGTGAAGTGATGATTGTAAGCCAACTCTTTATCCCTTTCATATTCAGTACATGGGATGTGTAAAGATTACCCCTCTTGCGACATGCCTACTATGCGGTTATGCCTTTAAGTCGTGCTCCGACACGTGGGAGATATAGCCGCATCATGGGTGTTACATCCACCACCACCACTCCGTCGTGCTGCTGCTGGACGGAGTCTTCCCGAACCTCTCCCTCTCCCCTTGCTGGATTAAGGCGCGGGAGACGTCACCGGGCTGCACGTGTGTTGAACGCGGAGGCACCGTTGTTCGGTGCTTAGATCGGATTCGGCCGCGATCTGAATCTCTTCGTGTACGACTCCTTCATCCGCGTTCTTGTAACGCTTCCTTTTCACGATCTTCAAGGGTATGAAGATACACTCCTCTCTCTCTCATTGCTAGTCTCTCCATAGATTGATCTTGGTGATGCATAGAAAATTTTAATTTCTGCAATGATCCCCAACATGATGTTCCTTCCAGAACTATCAACAACGAACCGACTCGGTTTAGAACGGTCCAATAGTTCTTCAGTTCTGTTTTCCTTTTCCATTACTATGATGTAATCTTTATTTTTCTGTGTGGCGAAAAAAAGATTATGTGTAGACGTGACATACTAGATCAATCACAAAACATGACACGTGTGCGAGGCGCCGCGTGGCCGGCGGCGGAGGAGGAGCACTCATGTATGACTCATCTTCTCAAGGTCTTAGTGGTGTGTGAGGGGACACACCCTACACAATCGAGGTGGGACTAAACTTTCACACTTCTCATTCGTGCATTATGGACCATATGAACCTCTCGGATTTTTGAGGAATTATTGAAAATGATAAATTGGGCTGAGGGAGTCCTGGATTAGGGGGTCTCCTGACAGCCGGACTATATCCTTTGGCCGGACTGTTGGACTATGAAGATACAAGATTGAAGACTTCGTCTCGTGTCTGGATGGGACTCTACTTGGCGTGGAAGGCAAGCTAGGAAATACGGATATGTATATCTCCTCCCTTGTAACCGACCTTGTGTAACCCTAGCCCCCTCCGGTGTCTATATAAACCAGAGGGTTTTAGTCCGTAGGACAACGTACAATCATACCATAGGCTAGCTTCTAGGGTTTAGCCTCTCTGATCTCGTGGTAGATCAACTCTTTTAATACGCATATCATCAAGAACAATCAAGCAGGACGTAGGGTATTACCTCCATCAAGAGGGCCCGAACCTGGGTAAACATCGTGTCCCCTGCCTCCTGTTACCATCCGCCTTAAATGCATAGTTCGGGACCCCCTACCCGAGATCCGCCGGTTTTGATGCCGACATTGGTGCTTTCATTGAGAGTTCCACTGTGCCGTCATCATAAGGGGGGATGGCTCGTCTCGTTGTCAAGGACAACATCACTTCTGGGGGAGCCCTGGCTGTAGGCCAAACTCTCCGACTATGCGGCTTTGTCATGACTGCCCGCTCGGTCGTTGCGCCGATGATGACTTCTCGGGTCATCGAAAATAGCCTCCACATCGGCTCAAAATTTGCCGAGCAGATGGACCCAATGGAGCTCTCCTCTTTGAACGAGCTCTTGGATCGCATCGCCGCTCTGGGAGTCGCTACGGACTACGATCGGATTGGGCTTAAACCCGACCAAAGGGAGATTAACTCTCCATCGGTCACCCATCAAATAGCGGTGGTGGAGGAGCAACGCGGCGGTTCTCCCTCTATCCCGAGGACGAACTATGTACGAATTCCTGAGCTCTCGGAGCCGGATACCCACTAACGGGAGGACATCGCCCTAACCCTGAACCTAGAATCAGGTCACATACCGAACCCGTGGAGCAACATCCCGGAGGCCGAACTTCCAAGATCGGAAACTCCCCTGCCCCGGGATCTCAGATTGGGTCAAGGTCTGGACTTAAATCCACCCACCCACCCAGATACAAACGATCTTTCCCACATTAGGCAAGCGCCCCAAGAGATAGTACATCACTATTGGGCCAGATTCCTCCTTGCAATGAACAAGGTCAAGGACTGTCGCGAGGAAGACGCAATTTCGTTCTTTTGCAACAATTGCACGGACAAGGGAATCCTTAACGCCATAAGTCGCCGTAACATAGCACACTTCGCTAACTTGGAGGCCATAGTACGGAAATACTGTGCGATGGAAAGCGCCTGGAAAACCCAAACACAATTTTGGGACAATCCAGCTCTGACAAAATCCCCAGTCCGAACTAAAAGGGTGCACTCTCATAAGTCGCCCGTCTCAATTACAAAGAAGCAAAGGCCCACTACATGGCGTGGAACCGTATTTGGAGGGATGGCTTAACGGGCCCTGCAAAATTCATAGTACGGCGGACACCATACCAACACATAGCCTTAAAGCATGTTGGGTACTCCGGCAGGTGGCCAAGAGCAGCGAGGATCTCCTCATCCAAAACACCCCAGAACACCCTCCCACGGATAACAATACAGTATTAACAGTCTTCGAGACCTTCGCCTCAAATAATAGGCGTAAGCGAGCACTCCGCAGCCTTGCCGAAGTTTGCCATGTAGCAGCAATAAATCCATGGAGCGACACAGCCATTACTTTCAATGCCAGTGATGAACCTAAATTCCAAACAGCCCGAGCACCAGCCACTCTGGTCCTCAGTCCAATTGTGGACGGCTTTTAGCTCACTAAAGTGCTCATGGACGGCGGCAGCGGATTAAACCTCATTTATGAGGAAACTCTTCAAAAATGGGAAGTAGACAGCAACCGTATTGAGGAAAGCACTACGACCTTCCGAGGAATCATCCCTAGTCGGGAGGCACGTTGCGCTGGGAAAATCACACTAGATGTGGTATTCGGCACTCCGGAGAATTACAGGTCCGAAGAAATCACATTCCAAGTGGCCCAGTTCAGTAGCGGATACCACGCCCTTCTAGGGCGGGAGGCATTCAAGATTTTTCAAGCCATACCCCATTATGGGTACATGAAGATCAAAATGCCCGGACCCAATGGAATCATCACTCTAGCTAGTGATCCGGACATAGCACTCCATGCCGAGAACAAAACAGCCGCACTGGCCCTTGAGGCATTATCCGAAGCCCTTGTGGCGGAGGAGTTAACCGCGCTGCGCTCCACAGTGGATAGGGACGACGTGATACTAGACAAAAGATCCAAGTCCACCTCTAAAAGGATCGAGAAGAGGTGTCTAGAGGGGGGTGATTAGACACTAAGTACCAAAAGTTGCAGTTTTTAATTTCTTTAAGTTGAAGTGGAGTTTTGACACAAGTTTAACAAACACAATACATATCAAGCAAGCATGCAAAGAGTATATGAGCAGCGGAAAGTAAAGCATGCAACTTGCAAGAATGTAAGGGGAAGGGTTTGGAGAATTCAAATGCAATTGGAGACACGGATGTTTTTGTCGTGGTTCCGATAGGTGGTGCTATCGTACATCCACGTTGATGGAGACTTCAACCCACGAAGGGTAACAGTTGCGCGAGTCCACGGAGGGCTCCACCCACGAAGGGTCCACGAAGAAGCAACCTTGTCTATCCCATCATGGCCATCGCCCACGAAGGACTTGCCTCACTAGTGGTAGATCTTCACTAAGTAGGCGATCTCCTTGCCCTTACAAACTCCTTGGTTCAACTCCACAATCTTGTCGGAGGCTCCCAAGTGACACCTAGCCAATCTAGGAGACACCACTCTCCAAGAAGTAACAAATGGTGTGTTGATGATGAACTCCTTGCTCTTGTGCTTCAAATGATAGTCTCCCCAACACTCAACCCTCTCTCACAGGATATGGATTTGGTGGAAAGAAGATTTGAGTGGAAAGCAACTTGGGGAAGGCTAGAGATCAAGATTCATATGGTGGGAGTGGAATATCTTGGCCTCAACACATGAGTAGGTGGTTCTCTCTCAGAAAATGTGTATTGGAAGTGTAGGTATGTTCTGATGGCTCTCTCCATGAATGAAGAGTGGGTGGAGGGGTATATATAGCCTTCACACAAAAACTAACTGTTACACACATTTTACCAATCTCGGTGAGACCGAATTGAGAAACGCGGTCGGACCGATTTAGCAAACCTGGTGACCGTTAGGATTTTCGGTGGGAATGAGATGCAACTCGATAGGACCGATATGGTTAGGGTTAGGGCATAACGTAATCTCGGTGAGACCGATTACACAAACTTGGTGGGACCGATTTTGGTAATAAGTTAACCAGAGAGTTTGTCAGGCAAACTTGGTGAGACTGATTACACAAACTCGGTGGGACCGATTTTGGTAATAAGCTAACCAGAAAGTTTGCATTGTAATCTCGGTAGTACCGATTGCTCAATCTTGGTGGGACCAATTTTGGTAATGGACATACATAGAGAGATTACAATCCCATCTCAGTGAGACCAAGATCCCTATTGGTGAAACCGATTTGCCTAGGGTTTGTGGCAGTGGCTATGACATCTGAACTCGGTGGCGCCGGATAGAAAGAATCGGTGGGGCCGAGTTTGACTTTTGGTTTAGGTCATATGTGGATGTGGGTAAGGTAGTTGAGGGTTTTGGAGCATATCACTAAGCACTTTGAGCAAGCAAGCCATTATGCAACACCTCATCCCCTCTTGATAGTATTGGCTTTTCCTATAGACTCAATGTGATCTTGGATCACTAAAATAGAAAATGTAGAGTCTTGATCTTGAAGCTTGAGCTAATCCTTTGTCCTCAGCATCTTGAAGGGGTTCCACATCCTTTAGTCCATGCCACTTAATTTGTTGAACTTGTCTGAAACATACTAGGTAAAAGTATTAGTCCAACAAGAGATATGTTGTTATTAATTATCAAAATCACCCAGGGAGCACTTGTGCTTTCAACCTCCTTTAAAGCAGCGGATGAAATAGTCAAATTCCAAGTCCATCCAACGGACCCCACAAAAACAGCGTCCATTGGGGCACAGTTAAACCCCGTCGTAGACACCGCACTACGGGAGTTCCTGCGCTAGAATTGGGACATATTCGCCTGGCATCCTTCAGACATGCCAGGAATCCCACGCAGGCTGGCCGAGCATAGCCTTAACATTCTAAAAGGATTCAGGCCGGTCAAGCAAACTCTTCGGCATTTCTCCGAACCTAAGGGACAAGCTATGGGAGAGGAGCTAGCCAAATTACTAGAGGCTGGATTCATTAGAGAAATAAAGCATCCGGACTGGCTAGCAAACCTGGTGATGGTGCCAAAGAAGGACAAATCCTGGCGCCTATGCACCGACTTCAAGGACCTTAATAAGGCTTGCCCAAAGGATCCCCTCCCCCTCCCTCGCATCGATCAAGTTATCGACGCTACCACAGGACACGACTCATTGTGCTTCCTCGACGCATACTCCGGTTACCACCAAATTAAGATGGCAGAGTCTGACCAAGCCGCAATGGCATTTATCACTCTATACGGCCCCTTCTGTTTCAACACAATGCCCTTCGGGCTCAAAAACGCCGGCGCAATGTATCAACGCATGATTCAGACATGCTTGGAAAAGCAGATCGGCAAAACAGTAGAGGCATACATCGATGATGTGGTCATTAAAACCAGACACGTCGACTCCTTAATAGACGACTTGAGGCTCACGTTCGACAATCTCCGAACATACGACATTAAGCTCAATCCGGAAAAATGCGTTTTCGGCATACCCGCCAGAAAGCTCCTGGGCTTTATCGTCTCCAGCAGAGGAATTGAAGCAAATCCGGCCAAAATCCGGGCTCTGTCACAGTTGGCCATCCCAACTGACCTCAAGCAAATCCATAAGTTAACCGGATGTGTGGCGACTTTAAGCCGCTTTATCTCCCGACTAGGAGAAAAGGCACTCCCCCTTTATTGCCTTCTTCGGTGCACCGAACACTTCGAGTGGACGGACACAACCACGGCCGGACTGGAAGAAATAAAAGCCATCCTGGCCACCAACCCAATCTTGGCCGCGCCAACTATTGGCGAACCAATGCTATTATATATAGCGGCAACTCACCAAGTTGTAAGCGCAGTGCTCGTCGTCGAACGAGAGATGGACGGACATAAATTCCCACTTCAAAAGCCGGTATATTATGTATCCACCGTCCTCACTCCATGCAAATCACGGTACCCACATTATCAAAAGATAGCATACGCGGTATTCATGGCATCCCGAAAATTACGACACTACTTTCAAGAGTGTTCAATTACGGTGGCCTCCAAAGTACCACTCAACGACATAATAAACAACCGCGGTGCCACGGGCCGGATTGCCAAATGGGCTATCGAGCTCCTCTCGTTCGACATAACTTATAAACCACGGCGAGGCATTAAGTCGCAAGTACTGGCCGATTTCGTAGCCGAATGGACAGAAGCCGAACTCCCTAAAGAGTACGGCGCATACTCCAATTGGGTCATGCACTTCGACGGCTCTAAAATGCTGGCTGGTCTGGGGGCTGGCGTTGTCCTGACGTCCCCCACCAGAGATACAGTGCAATACGTACTCCAAATACTATATACAGACTCCAATAACGCAGCCGAATATGAGGCCCTATTACACGGTCTCCGGATGGCAGTCTCCATGGGCATTCAACGCCTGGAGGTGTGTGGGGACTCGAACCTCGCAATATCCCGAATAAATGGAGACTTCGATGCCAAGGATCTGAAAATGGCGGCATATCACAACACCGTCCTCAAAATGTCAGCTCGGTTCGAGGGGCTTGAATTCCACCATGTGGCTCGGGAAAACAACCAGGCGGCGGACATCCTCGCCCGTATCGGCGCTAAACGCGACCCTGTCCGACCGAACATCTTCCTGGAAAAACTGTTTAAACCATCCGTGGTATGGGAAGGGGACACCGGCAACAATAGTCCAGACCCGGCCACAATCCCAGATACCGAACACTCTGACACAATCGGAGGCTCTGCCATCGAAATAACACATTCAGCCCACGTAATAATGGCCGTCATCGCCCCGTGAACAGAACCATTCCTGGCCTACCTAACCAGGCAGGAACTACCCGAGGACCAAAATGAGGCACGCTGCATAGTGCGGCGATCTAAAGCCTACAAGGTCCACGAGGGAGAGCTTTATAAGAAAAGCACTACCGGAGTCCTTCAAAGGTGTATCTCCGAAGAGGAAGGGCAGAAGCTTTTGGCAGAAATCCATGCCGGACTCGGGGGCCATCACGCCGCAGCCTGGGCCCTTGTAAGCAAGGCCTTCCGTACAGGTTTCTATTGGCCGACGGCCCGGGCAGATGTGCAGCATCTGGTCCAACATTGCGTCGGTTGCCAGCTATTTGCAAACCAAAGCCATATGCCGCCCACCGCTCTCCAAACAATCCCCATTACTTGGCCCTTTGTGGTCCGGGGGCTTGATATGGTCGGACCCCTTAAAGGGGGAGCCCATAAGAAAAAATACTTACTAGTCATGGTGGATAAATTCACCAAATGGATAGAAGCCAAACCTGCCAAAACGGCTGAATCCGGACCGGTGATAGACTTCATATCCGGGGTCGTACACCGTTATGGCGTCCCCCACAGCATCATCACTGACAACGGCACGAACTTTATAGCCGACGAGGTGAAACTTTGGTGCAGCAACATGGGCATCAAGCTCGATTATGCTTTTGTCTATCACCCGCAAACTAACGGTCAAGTCGAGCGAGCGAATGGTCTTATCATGAGCGGCATTAAACCCAGATTAGTGCAGTCCTTAAAGGAGTCAAACACGCACTGCATAGAGGCGCTCGACTCCGTACTATGGGGGCTGCGGACCACGCCGAATCGCACTACTGGATACACACTGTTCTTCATGGTGTACGGCACAGAGGCGGTTCTGCCTTGCGACATAATTCATGACTCACCTCGAGTGCGCATGTATGAAGAAAAAGAGGCCAAGCTCGATCGGCAGGACAGTTTGTACACCTTGGAGGAGGAGTGCGACGTGGCAAAGGCCCGTTCCGCATTCTATTAGCAACAGGCTCAAAGGTATCAAAGCAGAGAAGTATGGGCCAAAACCTATAACGTCGGCGAACTAGTTCTACGCCTGCCGGAGAAGAAAAAGAACAAGCTCAAGCCCAAATGGGAGGTTCCCTTCATTATTGACCAGGTTCTGATCGGTGGAGCATACCGTCTGTGGGATGCATCGGATAATCGACTCAAGCCAAACCCATGGAATGCAGCCAGACTCCGAAGATTCTACGCCTAGCGCCGGACTCTATGTTCGTCTCCTCACCTCCGTCAATTTTTTGCATATCTATCTTTTCTCTCTTTCTCCCTTTTTACTCTCTTCAAGGCCCTTGAAGGCTATACTTGTGTCCTGGTTACACAATCTTGACGCGCTAACCGCGCTCATTATACCTGGGGGCTTCTTATACAGAAGCTTAATCTAACTATTTTCCTGGGCTTTATGTCCCATACATGTGTTATTCTTCCGCATGTACCTTTTTTCACCATTATATGCATCGATATGACTTAAGTTTTGTCCAAGATGGGTTGCCTGGCTCTTGTATTTATTCCCTACGTTCCCGTTAATTCGGCTAGGGCATAAGGGGAGCACCTCTGCGATTGTTACTGCCGGGTCAGCCGGATGTGTACCTCGGACTGGGTGAAGCCGAAAGCTAGCGTTCTTAAGGGAATATTCGGTCGGTGAATAAAAGATGACTTTTATCTAATTCGAAACATGCCCCCAGATGTTTATAGCCTGCGTCTCTTTTCACAGTTCGGACGTGCACATTAGGGCATGCGTACCCAGGGAAAGGAACCCTTAACGGAACTATTCTCCGTGGAAGATGTTTCTTGTTACCCATGTAATATAACATAACTAGTTGGGTACTTGTCTGTTCAAGCACTTATGACCCCTACGCCTGGTCCCCATGCATGCCCTGTTTTTTACATAACCGAGCGGGTATTCGGATACACTCCAGACTGTCGGGTCCAGAGGTTGAAGCAAAAAGGTCCGCCATGACAAATGATTTACAATCCGGCTAGGGACATTACATATGTCACTTGAATTACACAGTCGCTAAGACTGATTCAATTCTTCTTCTATACCATCCAACAGGCTGTCTAGCCTACAATCCTGTTGGGAATACTTTGCGGCTAATTCTACTTGATCATACACTAAACTGACGGGGATCTCTTTCCCATCGGGCCCCATAGGTCCGACCTCGGCCATGTGGTTTGGGTCCGCTTTGGTATATCGTGTCTTCACCATAGCCCAGGCTTCCCTTGCACCTTGTCGGTAGGTGATATCTTCCATAATCGGAAGCGCCGCCGCGCTCCCTTGAGCTTCTCTATAAGCTCCCCCATGCCTCCTGGTGGGGACGCAGATGGCCACAAGGCTTGGGCAATACCCTGCATCACCTGCCGAACCTGCTTGTGCAGTTGTGAGAGCTCTGGTAGAAGATCACCCGAAGACCCGGGCATCTCCTCCGCGGGACGACCCGTCAGCATACCTGCAGACATAACTCTGTTAGCCAGCTTCTTCGTCGAACTCCTTTAAAAGTTCGTTCAAGCACTTACTAAAAATGTCGCGTCGAAGCCACTTATTCTCCTTCACGGAGTCCGCAAGCTGGGCTCAAACATCTTTCAGTTCCACACCCAGCCGGATATTGGCGTCTTGGAGATCATTTTTCTCCTGCCTGGCTCGTGTCAGCACGCGCTCGCCAACATTTCGCTGTCGATCATCACGTGCCGCATCCGCCTCCACGGCCTCCAGATTCACTCCGGGGCCACCTGCAACATCTATTGTTAGGTTTGCATACATGCCGCATACTACCTGGTACCCGTATTCTTTGCAATAGATACAAGTGTTACCAGGGGGGCCCTTCTCGGACTCCTTCAACGCGGCAACAGCGGCCCCTAGCTGGGCCTTGCACTCGTCCAGCTCTTGAGACAATTGGGAATTCTTCTCTGTAAGAACCTGCACAAATAATGATCCTTAAATCAGTTGCGTCAACTGTTTCAAGTCCCAGGGGCTACTGATACATATAATCGTCAGATTTGCTTACCCGTATATCCCTTACATAATGGTCCTTGGCTCTGGCTAGACCATTTTGAGCAGCACGGATGTACGCGTCTCTGGAATTGAAGGCATCAAATGCCTCTGGTGAGAGACAAGTGTCACGGAGTACGGCCCGGCGACGCCTGTGATTCATGGCGCTCTCCACTTCGGAATTTGTAGCGGATAGTCTATCTGCATCCTCTGTAGGAGGATCATCCGACGTCTACCCCGCATTGGCTTCCGCCTCCATGTCCGGCCTGGAGCCCGACTGGTCGAGGTGTGATCGGCAGCCTCTCCGGATATAGTCTGGCGAGCGTTTTTTCTGCTAAGAAACACAGACATCATATATTTTAAGTAAGACGACAACCACGGAGTGAGGTTTTGCGTCATACCTCTGTGCCGGCGTCTCCGTCCTGACCGCCTTCCTTTTTGGCCTACCCGGCTTCGGTGCCTCTTGTTGGCGAGTTGTTGTGGGTTCGGCACGGCGTCCCGAATGCCTTCCCTGTAAAACACCATATGTGCACGGTAGGTGAAGTGCATAAAAGGGGATCCTTTTGGGGAGTTGGGACTTTTGGTTTTTCTTACGTGCGACGCAGGGAGTAGTCCGGGATAGTCAGCCGTTACGGCCACCATGGCGTCATCACAGCTCAATTGGTAGAATTTCCTGTCTATCAGCTCCACGAATATGTCCAGATCCTCTTCGAGTTTGGGATCGAGGGCCCGGCCAGGGTCCTCTGGTTGTGGAGGTGGGTTGTTGACCTCCCTTACAGCCTTTCGCAGTTCCTACCGTGAAATGGCAAGGTGAGTATCTACGACGAAGAATGTGGGAAGGATGGGAGTAAATAGGTACAACTCACCCAGCTTGGAGGGTTGTACATGGAGAATCCATCCCGTGGCTTGATACAGATGAACTCATCTTCCTCTCCCTTGAACAACTCGGACAGAATTTTTGCTAAAGCACCAGCGGAGTCCGGTCCCTTACGCCCACAACGGGTGGCATCATCTTCCCCATTAAAACACCACAGGGGGTGCCCTCGATATTGAAGTGGCTGCACTCCCCGCATTATGCATATTGACATAACCTCGATTATTGGCAATCCTGATTGAGCCAGCGCTTTAATCTGGTTCATCAGGTAAAGGACTTCTCCGTTGTCTTCCTCCTGGGGGCTCCGTGGACGCCAGCTTCGGCGTTTCTTCAGAGGAGCATTGTTGAACTCAGGAAGACCCCGCCGAACAGGGTCTGGAAGGGGGACGTCCTCCATATAAAACCACTCTGAAGGCCAGTCTTCGGACGTCTTCTTCGGAGTACCGGACAGGTATCCGGTCTCGGCGATGCGCCATATTTCGGCTCCGCCCACCTGATAAAGTGACCCCTTCTGTGTGCGGGGCACAAGGAAAAATAACTTTTTCCACAGTTTGAAATGAGCCTCGCAGCCCAAAAGCAGCTCACAAAGGGCAACATAACCGGTGATGTGTAATATGGAAGCCGGGGTGAAATTATGCAGTTGGAGGCCGTAAAACTCCAGGAGCCCGTGGAGGAACGGATGAATTGAAAATCCGAGTCCCCTTAGTAAGTAAGGGACAAGGCATACCCGCTCCCCCTTAGAGGGACTGGGGAAGCTCTCCGCTTGCTCCCTGCCATTATAGGTGGCGAGACCGGCTCGGACGGGGACCATATACGCTGGAGGGAGAAATCCCTGGGTCTGCAACTCTACTAATCGGCTGTGCAGGACGGAACACCTCTCCCAATCACCGAGTTTAGGGCTATGGGGGCGGGTGGAGGAGATGCCGTGGCCGGCCATGATGGAATGGATTTTTCCGAGCGCGCTCCGTTGGATTCTCGCCGTGGGAGGATGGTGTGGATTGGATCTAAGAATCCCCATCCCTTTAATAGACGGTTTATTTACCTGGCTAGGGGGACGAATGTAAAAACGCCCTGGCTCCTCGCATTCTCTCGACGCGTGGAAGATGGCCCTTATTGGGCGCAGAAGCCAAGAAGTCCAACATTTATGGGAGCCAGACACTACTTAGCAGATATTCAGGATTTGGAGAAGAACCCGCCTTGCAATGCCGAAGACAATACTGCGCGTCGGACTCATCGTCATTGAAGCCTGGTTTAGAGGCTACTGAGGGAGTCCTGGATTAGGGGGTCTCCGGACAGCCGGACTGTTGGACTATGAAGATACAAGATTGAAGACTTTGTCTCGTGTCCGGATGGGACTCTACTTGGCGTGGAAGGCAAGCTAGGCAATACGGATATGTATATCTCCTCCCTTGTAACCGACCTTGTGTAACCCTAGCCCCCTCCGGTATCTATATAAATCGGAGGGTTTTAGTCCGTAGGACAACATACAATCATACCATAGGCTAGCTTCTAGGGTTTAGCCTCTCTGATCTCGTGGTAAATCAACTCTTGTAATACTCATATCATCAAGAACAATCAAGCAGGACGTAGGGTATTACCTCCATCAAGAGGGCCCGAACCTGGGTAAACATCGTGTCCCCTGCCTCCCATTACCATCCGCCTTAGACGCACAGTTCGGGACCCCCTATCCGAGATCCATCGGTTTTGACACCGACATGGGCTAAAGGCTCTATAATTTTCTTTTTCTTTTGCAGGGAAAGGTTATATAATTTCAACACCATGATGACCACAGCTCTTTCACCGCCGTTAGGAAAACAGTAAATGATTTCACCTTTTGATCACATCGGTTTAAGAAATTGATCAGCATACCACAACCACAAATTTTGTTCTCCATACATCTTTGGGTAATATATTCAGATGGGGATTGCTTCAGAAAACTTGTATTTTTGTGTGTTACAAACAGCACGTGCAGTTTAGTCGCATGATTATGAATTTTTTCTCTCCAAATGTTGGGGCCCATTATATTTGCATCTACCATCACGTCGGATTTTGATCGAAATGATTTAAACCAAACTTGGTTGATTTTTTTGTGTGGGGGTCGGTCGAATTTAGTTGATAATCCTCACATCAAGAGTTAAATACACTAGGGATTCCTCAACTTGTTCGGCACGATCATTTTGGTATCTAAAATTGTAAAATACATGAAACTGATGCTCAAACTTGTTTGGATGTGCAAATACGGCGCCTCCTTCCGTATCCTGGTGTACGCTATGCGGGCATGGCGTGACAGTGTGGCGCTGGCCCGCATATATGTGGCTGAGAGCATGAGAGGAGCCGGGTAGCCCGCACGTGAAGAATCACTTCATATTTTATTTAATCACGTATAAAAACCAACAATAAAAACATTTGCATGATTTAGAATCCATGCTGAGATCTCACGGTGGTAGATTGCATTATACGCACAGGCTATCCACCACGCGAAAATATGCATAGTGAACTTTCATGAGGTCAAATTATATATACGGTGTTGTTGTGCAAAACGTAACTTTAAAGTATATGGTACTCGTTTGGGCTCACACAAGTTTTTTCTTTATTTTTCAAGTTTGTGTTTGTTTTTTTCTTTGATATTGTTTTTAGTGTAAAATGCATTACAAGTCCTAAAACTATCATAGGTGTGTCAGTTTAGTCCTATAACTTTCAAACTGCACTTTTAGGTCCTAAAACTATCGGAAGTATGTCAGTTTAGTCCTATAACTTCGAAAGTGCACTTTTGGGTCATAAAACTATTGGAGGTGTATCATTTTTAGTCCCATAACTTTAAAATTGCAGTTTTGGGTCTCAAAACTATGTATGTTTGTTCATCTGAGGTCCTAATCTTGCATGGCCACCATCCATGGTGCATTTTTTCAAATGAGCCCTTTGTATGTGTTTATATCCCCCAAAGTGGTACATACGCTTCCACGTTGCAGTGTGTCCTGCAACCTGCATGCCCACCACCTGCATGGCCATGAGCTGCACGGTAGCCTCCCTGAGAGGTTTGGCGTGACCGTCGGGGAGACCCCGAGCTAGTTGGCATGAAGGACGACATCCCTCTCCCTCGGCGAGGCCGCCGGGGAGATCCCGAGCCAATTGGGATGGAGTACGCCATCCCACCTCTCTCTCTCTCTGTTTGATGATATCATCGTTGCCCCGACACCCTTGCCGTAGAGTTGGCCGTGCAGGCTATTGTTTGGGCACGAGCATGGTCATAGGTGGTGAGCTGTCGGGCGACACAGAGGAGTGCGCGGAAACTGCAAAGCTAGCGCAGAGGTCGTCGAGAGTGACACAACCCTAGCAGTAGCCATAGGTGGGTAGCAATTGGACGTTGTGCGACATGTCGTTCTGCTACTGTTGGGGGAGGCTGAGATGACCGGTCTACTCTCCTCGCTGGAGCTCAAACCATCATTCCACTGATGGCCTCTGTACCGTCGCCTCTGAGCATTCTGTGCGTGGGAGAAGACGAGCGCGTGAGAATGAGGCGAGACAACGCTCTAGTTTTTTTTTTGCATATTTACCTGGTGGGCCCATTGGGTCAGGTCAATGTGGCTACAATCCAAGCATTTCCAAGTGACTTGTTGGTGGGTCAACGCTAACCATGCAAGCTTAGGACCTAAGAGAAAGAAACTTACATAGTTTTGGGACCCATAGCTACTGTTTCAAAGTTATAGGACTAAACTGACACACCTTTGATAGTTTTAGGACCCAAAAGTGCAGTTTCGAAGTTATAGGACTAAACTGACACACCTCTGATAGTTTTAGGACCCAAAAGTGCAGTTTCAAAGTTATAGGACTAAACTGACACACCTCCGATAGTTTTAGGACTTATGATGCATTTTACTCTTGTTTTTACCTTTTGAAAGAAGAAATGAAGAAAAAGTTACAACTGCCAAAAACTTAAAAGAAAGCTAGTGCATTTCATGTTCTTGGAAAATGTTTCACATGCATTCAAAAGTTATAATGTGTTTTCGAAATTCGTCAGGTTCAACATGTTTTAGAATATGTTCATCGAGTATTAAAAAATTGGTGTGTCAAATTATCCTTACAATTCTACAAACATGGTTGACATGTTTTGATACATTTCTAGAATTTAATATTATTGCACAGTAATTTTCATATATGTTGAATAATTTCAAAAAATACAATGCTGTCAATTTTTTGATAATTTTGTATTTCAGAAATACAATGAAGATACACCATAATCACGTATCCTTCTGGTCCGGAATGAAGATATATAAATTTACACAATAATCTTAAATATTTGTTGAAAAAATTAAATTCACATAACTTTTTAAAAAAGTTAATTTTACCTCTTCAAAGTACACAATGAAAAGATAAAAAATAAATAAAAATAAACAGTAACTGCATATCGATAATTATTGTATTTTTTACATGGGAAATTTGCGTACCATCAAAGTAAACAAGAATTTGGAAAAAAGTAAAAAAAAAACTATGGATTAGGCATCAGAAAAATTGCAAAGCAACACATGAAATTGGTCTACATAATTGTCTAGCTATTACTTCTACATACCGGATAGTTTGCCCACGTGGGCAGACCATGACGTTTGGTAAGATGGAGGTGCAGGTTCTAAACACTGTCATGGAGATTTTTTTTTTCATGTTGTTTCTCTCTAGCATACACTGTATATAAGGGCTTTCCTACATAATTAAATAAAATACAAGGCATGTTTCTACAAATAATACTTCCCCGCACGTATGCACTTATATGTGAGCCACTGCCATGCTGGCACTTCATGTGGGCAGGGTGTATGTTTGAATACAGAAGGAGGCACCGTATTTATACGGTTGAACAAGTTCGGGTATTAGTTTATCTATTTTGCAACTTTAGACATCAAACTCATCGTGCATGACAAGTTTAGACACCTCCGGTGTATATAACTCTCACATCAATTTTGTCTATCTCCAATGAGCTTCACACTGCAAAGCATATAATGAGTTAAAAGACAAAATATAACCATGCCACAACTTTCAGATAACCAACTTTTTTACTTCATAACCATGCAAACATGGCAATGCATAATTGATCCCCACAGATTCTCTTTGCTAAATGTTTTCTTACTGACAACAGATTTGATACTAACATCACAATGGTTACCTACTCTTCGGTAATGAAAGAGCCCAATTACAATTAGCTGCCGGCGGCGGCCGCGGGCGCCACGGCGCGGTCGGCCGAGCGCGCCGTGACGCACCGGTAGGCGACGGTGGCGAGCCAGAACGCCCAGGGGAGCGCCACGAGGCCCAGGCCGACGCAGGGGATCCATCCGGGCGCCTCGCTCGGCGGCAGCATGACGTAGGCCACGAGGCACCCGCCGCCGCCGAGCACGGCGAGGAGCAGCAGCACCGTCACCACCCAGATCAACACGCTGCCGGCCGGCCGCCCGCACTGATCCCCCTCCTGGGGCGGCGCCATCGACCAATCGTCGCCGGTGGACCGGAGCTTAGGAAGACGCGAGGGCGGCGAGGACGGACGCGGAGGCGCTGGTCAAGGAGAGCAAGAAGAAGGGGGCGGCGTGGATCGCCAGTGGCCTCCGATCCTCGCCTTGTTGCCTTCTTGTTCGTGGACCAAGAACAGAAAAAATGTGCCAAAAAAGTTCTGATCTGTTATGCTGTTCGCCGTTTTGTGGATCGAGGAATGCAAGAGGAGCAGCGACGGGGGAATGGCGGAGCGCTCAAACCAAAGGAAGGTGGCCAAAATGGAAGGAGAGGTCAAGAGAGAATGGTGGCGAGTTAATTGTGCATTCTATAATAAGCTAGTTCTTCTTTTCTCACATGTTGCAAAACCAGTGATGTTGTTTTCTTTTATTTTTTTTCTAGTGAAAAGAGATTTATTTCATTATAATAGGATTACAGTCGACATGCAAAAGTTCCTCAATACATGACGGTCCTTTATGTAGCCATACATCAGCGGTACTATCCGTACGACTATACGACACCAACCGATCTATCGCCTTATTTTGTTCACGTTTAATTTTTAAGGGAATAAACTCCCTACCTTCCATAAAAAACTTGGTCTCCGCCACCAAATGCCCGTATGCCGATCTCGACAAGTCATCCCCCGTCAAAGCCGACAATGCCTTCAAGGAGTCAGACTATACAATAATCGGGCTATCACTATGTTGCATCGCCAATACCATCCCCTACATCAAAGCATGTAACTCCGCCTCTAATGCATCATTACAGTTAAACACATAGCGATATGCCACGAAGACCACCCCGCCATTAGGTTTTCTCATTATCATGCAGGCTGTCGCTGAGCCGTCGGCCGCAAAAAAAGATCTGTCGACAGAGAGTGCAACATGGTTGGCTGGCGGTGCAGGCCATGGTAGGGAAGCTTTCATCACATTGCTCTCCATAGCCGAGGCCAAATCCATTACTGCCATCTTGCCTTTAAGAATTTCCTCTATATTGTACCTCCTTGATAAATCAATTGACTGCATGTAACTCTGCAAGTAATGAGTTGATACTTGAATTGCTGGGATCTCGTTTCCATGCGCCTGGTCCGTCCGCAGGGACCAAACTCTCCATACTAGCCGACCAGTGCATGAAAACTCGACTCCTCTCTGCCGCACAGTGGGCACAGTGACGTTGTTTTCTCAAAATTAAACACACAATAGATTTATAATGATCTAGCCTAGCTATATTAAAAATATGACTGTTGAAATATCTTTAATATAATTTAAGTTTATTAATGATATATTAAAATCTTCTTTCAAAAAATCCAGTTATGCCCCTAAACTATTGGTTTTACTCACTTGTCCATTTGAACTTGTTTCAGGCTCAACTAACCCCTAATCAGGCGCGGTGTTGGAACTAGGTATTTTCTATTTGACGCATTTTGCGTCAAAATGGCGGAGGTTCGCAGAAGGTTTCCCGTACTGGTTTTTTTTCCTGAAGTTTTTTTAGGCTAGTTTTCTTTCAGGATTTTTCTGTTTCGGTTTTTCTTTTCTGTTTCTTTTTTTCGATTTTATCTTTTCTGTTTCTTTCTTCTTTTCTTTCTCATTTTCCTTTTGGAAAAATGCGCAAATATACAAAATGTTTAGAATTCAAAATTGTTCCCAAATATGGAAATATTTTCGTGGTTTCAAAAAAATGTTCACAATTCTAGAAAATGTTCATGTTTTAGAAAATGTTCCCGAATTTTAAAAAATGTTTCCATATTCAAAATGTTCGCATAGTTCAAAAATGTCACATTATCAAAAAATGTTCGTAAATTTCATAACTAATTCACATTTTTTCAAGATAATGTTCGCAATTTGGAAAATGTTCCCCTTTTTGAAAAATGTTCGCACTTTGAAAACAATGTTCATGTCTGTGAAAAATGTTCGTGCTTTCAAAACAATGTTCATCTTTGTGAAAAATGTCCGCGCTTTCAAAACAATGTTCGTCTTTTCTGAAAAATGTTCATGCAATCAAAACAATGTCTGTAATTTTCAAAAATAAAAAAAATGTTCGCACAACTCAAAAAATGTTCAAATTGTTTTTAAAAAATCATGTTTTAAAAAAGTTCCAAAATTTTGAAAAATGTTTGCGTACTCAAAATGTTTGTAAAGTTGAAAAATGCCACATTTAAAAAAATGTTTGTAAACTTCAAAACAAATTTACGTTTTTCAAGATAATGTTCGCAATTTGGAAAATGTTTGTCTTTTTGAAAAATGTTCGTGCTTTCAAAACAATGTTCATATTTGTGAAAAATGTTCGCACTTTTAAAATAATGTTCATCTTTTCTGAAAAATGATCGTGCAAACAAAACAATGTTTGCAATTTTCAAAAATATTCGCACAATACAAAAAATATTAATTTTTTTCAAAAATGCTTGTTTCTTCGGAAAAACATTCTGTTTTTGAAACATTTCATATATATTATTTTAAAGTGTTCGTGCTTTGAAAAGCAGCTCGAAATTTGAAATGTTCGGTTTAAAAAAAATGCAATAGCTAGTACTCCTAGAGTGTCGTTTTACTTGTCTACAGTATGTCCATACAAGTAGTTAGTTGTTAAACTATTGCGCTGCTTATCTACTACTCTTATAAAAAACAGATTTGGTGATGATGTTGTGCCTGCCATCCTGTAATATAGACCGTCTGATCTATATCTGACGGATAGGAAGGAAACTATGGCAATTTTGTAGATAAGGCCTTCCCTCGTTCATTCTTTTCTTTCATAGAATAAACTATTCATACAAATGCATCTTAATGTTCCGTGAAACACACGAGCATCTTGCTAGTATGTCAACAAAGTTTGAGTGGTCTGTTGGTTAACGTTGCGTGGACTTGTAGTGGAGGTCCCGTGTTCGATTCCGTGCAAGCGCTCGCATTTTTGCTTTTGGTATTTCCGATTCTGTGGTACAGTGCACTCTGGGCTGGCCCATTTCAGACCCGCCTTGTGCGTTTGCTCGACATTTGTGCAGCATAACGCGACACATAGGAGGGGAGGTCCTATCTGCCGCTCTTTGCGGCAGAATGTCGACCTGACGCACAGAGGGTCTCCCGACTGGGCCGGCCCATATCGCTAGCGACCAGTACCGAACAAAAAAATGCAGCGCTCGACAAAAAGAATGCCCTAAATTGGGTTCGAACCTGAGACAAGACGCTTCAACGAAGTACAGCTTGCCAATTGAGTTAGAGAGCTACCTTGTTTGTAACCCATCACAACATCTTAAGAACAAAAGCGAGCGCACAGCCGGATTTTCTCTTTATTTTACGCAAAATGTTATGTTTGAGAAAAACTGTGAAGGTCGTGAAACAGCGAGCGCTTTTAGGAATTATGGATAAAAATTGAAAAAACGCAACAATTCGAAAATCGCAAACAATTTTTGGAAACGGGAACATTTTTGTAAAATCTCCCAGGAATAGAAAACGTGAAAGTTTTTTTTGAAAACCCAAACATTTTTCAAATTCAAAAACAAAATTTGGATACTTGCAAATTTTTTTAAACTCCCGAACAAAACTTGAACACATGAACAGTTTTTAAAACATGCGTACATTTTTTGAAACTCCTGAACAAAAATTGAAAATTAACATTTTTAGAATTTGCGAACAATTCTTTAAATGGAAACATTTATGGAAACACACAACAAAATTTGAAAACATGAACATTTTTTAAAACGTGCATACATTTTTTGAAACTCCCGAACAAAAATTGAAATATGGACATTTTTTAGAATTTGTGAACAATTCTTTAAATGGAAACATTTATGCAAATTCGCAACAAAATTTGAAAACCTAAACTTTTTTTAAAACATGCGTACATTTTTTGAAACTCCCAAACAAAAATTGAAACATGAACATTTTTTAGAATTTGCGAACAATTCTTTAAATGGGAACATTTATGCAAACTCGGAACAAAATTTGAAAACATGAACTCTTTTTAAATTGGTGAACAAATTTTGAATTGGGAAGATTTTTTGAAATCCCAAATGTAATTTGAGAATGTTAACATTTTGTGAACTTATAGACATTTTTTGAAAAGCAAATATTTTCAATAATATGGGAATATTTTTTAGAAAATGAAGATTTTTTAATTATTGAACAAAATTAATAACAAGGGCATTTTTTGAACTTGTGACATTTTTAGAATTTTAGAAAAGAATTTGAAATTCTTAAGAACAAAAAGTAAATAAAAAGTGAAGAAGAAGGAATTGAAAAATGAAATAAGGGAACATAAAAACAAAGAAAAAAAGAAACAGAAAAAATCAGTGAAAACTCGGTTCAAGAACCTTCCAGAAGGTTCCCAAAACCGGACGCTGTAGCGCGGGCGCTATTTCCTAATTGGGCCGGCCCATCTTGATCGCTTAAGTCGCTCCCCTCTGTGCGAAGCCTCGACAAGTTGACGCAACCAGCGTCCGTCAGGATATTCCACATAGGAGCTCCCTTGGAACTATACCACCCGTGGCGATTTCTTATAGGTCTTACCATTGGGATCCGTGCGTTTGGGCCGGCCCAGAAATTAGGGTTCACTCGGGTCGCTGTGGCAAATGCCCGCTTGGTCGCTATACTGTGTTTATTTTTCCTTCTTTGGTATCTACTGGCTGGACCAGTCCAGTTTTTGCTTGCTTTTTTCCTCTTCTTTCCTTTTCTGTGCTTTTCTGTACGGATTTCACTTATTTTCTTTGATTTTTATTGAGTTCTTTCCTTTTCTTTTATTTTTCTGTGTTTTTCTATAAGATGTTCATTGTTTTAAAACTTATTTCTCTTTATGTGTTTTTATACACATTTTTCCTTTGCTTTTTTGGGTTTTTTTGTGTTGGATTTCAATGGTTTTCTTTTAAATTTTTAAAATTTTGTGCTTCTTCATTGGTATTCTTCCAGCTTTTTCATTTTTTATTGTTTTCAACAAATGTTTACATCTTTCCATACACATTGTACATTTTTTTTAATATCAGGTACATTTTTTGTTTACGCGTGTAACATTTTTTCAAATACACCCTCAGAACAGAAATAACCGACGAGGTAACACATGATAACATTTTCTTTAAAATACATATTTTGATGTCTACCTTTTCATACACATTGTATATTTTTTGTCATACATTAGGATTTTTTATATAAAAATATTTTTTTAAATTCAAATATATATTTTGATGTCTACTTTTTTCATACATATTGTACATTGGTCGTGTACATCAGGAACATTTTTTTGCACATGTTTAGCATTTTTCAAATACGTGATTAACATTTTGCAAATACATATTTTGATGTTTGTTCTCTTCATACACATTGTACATTTTTTGTATACATCTAAGACATTTTTGCACGCGCTTAACATTTTTCAAAAACATGATTAATTGTTTTAACATGTTTGAATACATGTTAAACATTTTTCAACTACACATTGAAACATATTTTGAATGATATAATTTTTTTACGCCAGTCCTTGCCTCGTTGCCGCCGGTCAAAACCAAGCTGGGCAAAGGTCTGTGTAGTGGTAGGCGGCGGCGGGCACCTTCCATCTCCTCTCTCCCACCCTCTCTTTCTCCCCATCTCCATTGTTCCCTCCTCTCGCCCTAGGACATGGTTGTGCTGCGAACTGATGTCAGCGTCCACGGGCAGAAGATCTCATCATCGGCGGAGCTATGTGCACTTCTGAGGGGGCTGTGCTCCTCCCCCCCAGATTAGAGAAAGCATTGAAGATTTTTTTTCCAGGGGTTAAGATTGAAGGAAAAAGTAGTCATTAGCTGTTCTCTGCTAGCTCCGCCACTGGATCTCATCACTACCATTCTCATCCTTCCCCTCCCTCTTCCCCTCATCTTCTCCTCTCCCTCCTATACTCCGGAACCCGAGTTCCAAACCTTAGTCAAGCCTGCGTGGGTCATGTTGGTTGGGCCTCCCATCCTGTCGATGTGTCCAGGACCGATGCATGAGAGCTCACCCTCTGCTGCTTGGTGATCGAAGCATCGTCGGCTTGCTCGCGTGTGCTAATCATGGCATAATGAGTTGGTGGTGCGGGCCGGCTCCCTCTTGGATCCGGGGGGAATGTATCTGGTGCACCGAGGGAATTGGTGCTACCGGTGCACCGGTCGCCCGTTACACATTCAAAAATGTTTTTAAAAATCCATAAAAAATATAGTGCATTGACATAACATCAATGTATGTTGTCACAAAAATTCAAATCAAAATTCTAAACATTACTCGAGATACAAAAATGACAAATTTGACACTGAATACTACATAACACAAGTTGGGTTTCGGTTTTAACCCATTGGCACATTGATGACAAATTTGTCATTTTCGTATCTCGAGCAATGTTTCGAATTTTGATTTGATTTTTTGTGACAACTTACATTGATGTTGTGTCAATGCACTAAATTTTTTCCGATTTTTTTTGAAATTTTTTGGATGTGCATCGGAGTCCGGTGCACCAGTAGCACCAATTGCCCCGGTGCACCAGATACATTCCCTAGATCCGGCCATAGGTGGTGGGCCCAATTTGAAGCATGTTGGTTGTTGCCGATGTGGTGGCTCGTGACCGTTGGGTTGGGGGTGCCTTCATCTTGATCCGACCAGGCTCGTCGGTGTGTCCTCGGTTGGGGGTTGTCATTTGGCGGGGAAGGAAGGGTTTCCCGCCCTTTTCCCCTGGTGGTTGGCGGTTACAAGTGTGGCTCGGTGTTTGGGATTATGGTGTTGGGGAACGTAGCATGCAATTTCAAAAATTTCCTACGCTCACGCAAGATCCATCTAGAAGATGCATAGCAACGAAAGGGGGAGAGTGTGTCCACGTACCCTCGTAGATCGAAAGCCGAAGCATTTGACAACGCGGTTGGTGTAGTCGAACTTCTTCTTGTTCCGACCGATCAAGCACCGAACGTATGGCACCTCCGAGTTCTACACACGTTCAGCTCGATGACGTCCCTCGAACTCTTGATCCAACAAAGTGTCGAGGGAGAGTTTTGTCAGCACGACGATGTGATGACGGTCATGGTGAAGTGATCCGTGCAGGGCTTCGCCTAATAAGGGGGCGCCCCAAGTAGGAGAAATCCTACTTGGGTCCTCCCAATTCGGCCTCCCCCTTTTCCTATTCCTATTCAGAGTAGGAAGGGAAGAGGGGGAAGGGGGAATCATATTCCCTTTTTCCTTTCCCTCTTCCCCTTTCCTTTTCCAATTTGGCCAGCCCATATGGGGGGCACACCAGCCCCTTAGTGGCTTGTGTGTTTCCCCTCTTGGCCCATTAGGCCCATATATCTTGTCGGGGGTTGTCTGGAACCCCTTCTGGTGACCCGATACGTACCCGGTACCCCCAGGACACTTCCGGTGTTCGGATACTATCGTCCTATACTCCTATATATGAATCTTTATCTCTCAACCATTTCGAGACTCCTCGTCATGTCCATGATCTCATCCGGGACTCCGAATAACATTCGGTCAACAAATCACATAACTCATATAATACAAAATCGTCATCGAACGTTAAGCGTGCGGACCCTACGGGTTCGAGAACTATGTAGACATGACCGAGACACCTCTCCAGTCAATAAACAATAGCGGAACCTAGATGCTCATATTGGTTCCTACATATTCTACGAAGATATTTATTGGTCAAACCGTAATGACAACATACGTTATTCCCTTTGTTATTGGTATGTTACTTGCCTGAGATTCGATCATCGGTATCTTCATACCTAGTTTAATCTCGTTACCGGAAAGTCTCTTTACTCGTTCCATAATGCATCATCCCGTAATTAACTCATTAGTCACATTGCTTGCAAGGCTTATCATGATGTGCATTACCGAGAGGGCCCAGAGATACCTCTCCAATACTCGGAGTGACAAATCCTAATCTCGATCTATGCCAACCCAACAAACACCTTCGGAGATACCTGTAGAGCATCTTTATAATCACCCGGTTAGGTTGTGACGTTTGATAGCACGGTATTCCTCCGGTATCAGGGAGTTGCATAATCTCATAGTCAAAGGAATATGTATAAGTCATGAGGAAAGCAATAGCAAGAAAACTGAACGATCATAATGCTAAGCTAACGGATGGGTCTTGTCCATCACATCATTCTCCTAATGATGTAATCCCGTTTATCAAATGACAACACATGTCTTGTTGGGGAACGTAGTAATTTCAAAAAAATAATCCTACGCACACTCAGGATCATGGTGATGCATAGCAACGAGAGGGGAGAGTGTATCCATGTACCCTCGTAGACCGAAAGCGGAAGCATTAGCACAACGTGGTTGATGTAGTCATACGTCTTCACGATCCGACCGATCCAAGTACCGAACGTACGGCACCTCCGAGTTCAGCACACGTTCAGCTCGATGACGTCCCATGAACTCCGATCCAGCAGAGCTTCACGGGAGAGTTCCATCAGCACGACGGCGTGATGACGGTGATGATGTTGCTACCGACGCAGGGCTTCGCCTAAGCACCGCTACGATCTAACCGAGGTGGAATATGGTGGAGGGGGCACCGCACACGGCTGGAATAGATCAACAGATCAACTTGTGTGTTCTAGGGTGCCCCCTGCCCCCGTATATAAAGGAGCAAGGGGGAGGCGGCCGGCCAGGAGGAGGGCGCGCCAGGGAGGGAGTCCTACTCCCACCGGGAGTAGGACTCCTCCTTTTCCTTGTTGGAGTAGGAGAGGGAAGGAATGGAGAGAGGAGGAGAAGGAAAAAGGGGGGTGCCACCCCACCTCCTTGTCCAATTCGGACTAGAGGGGGAAGGGGCGTGCGGCTGCCTTGGCCGCCCCTCCTCTTCTCCCACTAAGGCCCATGAGGCCCAATTAACTCCCCGGGGGGTTCCGGTAACCCCCCGGTACTCCGGTTTTTATCCGAAACCACTCGAAACACTTCTGGTGTCCGAATATAGTCGTCCAATATATCGATCTTTACGTCTCGGCCATTTTGAGACTGCTCGTCATGTCCGTGATCATATCCGGGACTCCGAACTACCTTAGGTACAATAAAACACAAAAACTCATAAAATACCGATCATCACCAAACTTTAAGCATGCGGACCCTACGGGTTCGAGAACTATGTAGACATGACCGAGACACGACTCTGGTCAATAATCAATAGCGGAACCTGGATGCTCATATTGGCTCCTACATATTCTACGAAGATCTTTATCGGTCAAACCGCATAACAACATACGTTGTTTCCTTTGTCATCGGTATGTTACTTGCCCGAGATTCGATCGTCGGTATCTCAATACCTAGTTCAATCTCGTTACCGGCAAGTCTCTTTACTCGTTCCGTAATGTATCATCCCACAACTAACTCATTAGTCACATTGCTTGCAAGGCTTATAGTGATGTGCATTACCGAGAGGGCCCAGAGATACCTCTCCGACAATCGGAGTGACAAATCCTAATCTCAAAATACGCCAACTCAACAAGTACCTTTGGAGACACCTGTAGAGCACCTTTATAATAAACCAATTACGTTGTGACATTTGGTAGCACACAAAGTGTTCCTCCGGTAAACGGGAGTTGCATAATCTCATAGCCATAGGAACATGTATAAGTCATGAAGAAAGCAATAGCAACATACTAAACGATCAAGTGATAAGCTAACGGACTGGGTCAAGTCAATCACATCATTCTCCTAATGATGTGATCCCGTTAATCAAATGACAACTCATGTCTATGGCTAGGAAACATAACCATCTTTGATCAACGAGCTAGTCAAGTAGAGGCATACTATTGACACTTTGTTTGTCTATGTATTCACACATGTATTATGTTTCCGGTTAATACAATTCTAGCATGAATAATAAACATTTAACATGATATAAGGAAATAAATAATAACTTTATTATTGCCTCTAGGGCACATTTCTTCAGTCTCCCACTTGCACTAGAGTCAGTAATCTAGATTACATAGTAATGATTCTAACACCCATGGAGCCTTGGTGTTGATCATGTTTTGCTAGTGGAAGAGGCTTAGTCAATATGTCTGCAACATTCAGATTCGTATGTATCTTGCAAATCTTTATGTCTCCCACCTAGACTTGATCCCGGATGGAGTTGAAGCGTCTCTTGATGTGCTTGGTTCTCTTGTGAAATCTGGATTCCTTTGCCAAGGCAATTGCACAAGTATTGTCACAAAAGATTTTCATTGGACCCGATGCACTAGGTATGACACCTAGATCGGATATGAACTCCTTCATTTGCTGCTTCCGAAGCAGCAATGTACTCCGCTTCACATGTAGATCCCGCCACGACGCTCTGTTTAGAGCTGCTCCAACTGACAGCTCCACCGTTCAATATAAACATGTATCCGGTTTGCGATTTAGAATCGTCCGGATCAGTGTCAAAGCTTGCATCAACGTAACCATTTATGATGAGTTCTTTGTCACCTCCATAAACGAGAAACATATCCTTAGTATTTTTCAGGTACTTCGGGATGTTCTTGACCGCTGTCTAGTGATCCACTCCTGGATTACTTTGGTACCTCCCTGCTAAACTAATAGCAAGGCACACATTAGGTCTGGCACACAGCATTGCATACATGATAGAGCCTATGGCTGAAGCATAGGGAACATCTTTCATTTTCTCTCTATCTTCTGCAGTGGTCAGGCATTGAGTCTTACTCAACTTCACACCTTGTAACACAGGCAAGAACCCTTTCTTTGCCTGATCCATTTTGAACTTCTTCAAAACTTTGTCAAGGTATGTGCTTTGTGAAAGTCCAATTAAGCGTCTTAATCTATCTCTATAGATCTTGATGCCCAATATGTAAGCAGCTTCACCGAGGTCTTTCATTGAAAAACTCTTATTCAAGTATCCTTTTATGCTATCCAAAAATTCTATATCATTTCCAATCAACAATATGTCATCCACATATAATATTAGAAATGTTACATAGCTCCCACTCACTTTCTTGTAAATACAGGCTTCTCCAAAAGTCTGTATAAAACCATATGCTTTGATCACACTATCAAAACGTTTATTCCAACTCTGAGAGGCTTGCAGCAGTCCATAAATGGATCGCTGGAGCTTGCACACTTTGTTAGCACCTTTTGGATCGATAAAACCTCCAGGTTGCATCATATACAACTCTTCTTCCAGAATTCCATTCAGCAATGCAGTCTTTACATCCATTTGCCAAATTTCATAATCATAAAATGCGGCAATAGCTAACATGATTCAGACGGACTTAAGCATTGCTACGGGTGAGAAGGTCTCATCATAGTCAACTCCTTGAACTTGTCGAAAACCTTTCTCAACAAGTCGAGCTTTGTAGACAGTAACATTACCATCAGCGTCTGTCTTCTTCTTGAAGATCCATTTATTCTTGATGGCTTGCCGATCATCGGGCAAGTCAACCAAAGTCCACACTTTGTTCTCATACATGGATCTCATCTCAGATTTCATGGCCTCAAGCCATTTTGCGGAATCTGGGCTCATCATCGCTTCCTCATAGTTCGTAGGTTCATCATGGTCTAGCAACATGACCTCCAGAACAGGATTACCGTACCACTCTGGTGCGGATCTTACTCTGGTTGACCTACGAGGTTCAGTAGTAACTTGATCTGAAGTTTCATGATCATCATCATTAGCTTCCTCACTAATTGGTGTAATTGTCATAGGAACCGGTTTCTGTGATGAACTACTTTCCAATAAGTGAGCAGGTATAGTTACCTCATCAAGTTCTACTTTCCTCCCACTCACTTCTTTCGAGAGAAACTCCTTCTCTAGAAAGGATTCATTCTTAGCAACAAAAGTCTTGCCTTCGGATCTGTGATAGAAGGTGTACCCAACTGTTTCTTTTGGGTATCCTATGAAGACACTTTTTCCCGACTTGGGTTCCAGCTTATCAGGTTGAAACTTTTTCACATAAGCATCGCAACCCCAAACTTTAAGAAACGACAGCTTTGGTTTCTTGCCAAACCATAGTTCATAAGGCATCGTCTCAACGGATTTTGATGATGCCCTATTCAACGTGAATGCAGCCGTCTCTAAAGCATAACCCCAAAACGATAGCGGTAAATCAGTAAGAGACATCATAGATCGCAACTTATCTAGTAAAGTACGATTATGACATTCGGACACACCATTACGCTATGGTGTTCCAGGTGGCGTGAGTTGCGAAACTATTTCGCATTGTTTCAAATGTAGACCAAACTCGTAACTCAAATATTCTCCTCCACGATCAGATCGTAGAAACTTTATTGTCTTGTTATGATGATTTTCCACTTCACTCTAAAATTCTTTGAACCTTTCAAATGTTTTAGACTTATGTTTCATTAAGTAGATATACCCATATCTTCTTAAATCATCCGTAAAGGTGAGAAAATAACGATACCCGCCGCGAGCCTCAATATTCATTGGACCACATACATCAGTATGTATGATCTCCAACAAATATGTTGCTTGCTCCATTGTTCCGGAGAACGGCGTCTTAGTCATCTTGCCCATAAGGCATGGTTCGCAAGTACCAAGTGATTCATAATCAAGTGATTCTAAAAGTCAATCAGTATGGAGTTTCTTCATGCGATTTACACCAATATGACCCAAACGGAAGTGCCACAAATAAGTTGCACTATCATTATCAACTCTGCATCTTTTGGCTTCAACATTATGAATATGTGTATCACTACTATCGAGATTCAACAAAAATAGACCACTCTTCAAGGGTGCATGACCATAAAAGATATTACTCATATAAATAGAGCAACCATTATTCTCTGATTTAAATGAATAATCGTCTCGCATCAAACAAGATCTAGATATAATGTTCATGCTCAACGCTGGCACCAAATAACAATTATTTAGGTCTAATACTAATCCCGAAGGTAGATGTAGAGGTAGTGTGCCGACCGCGATCACATCGACTTTGGAACCATTTCCCACGCGCAACGTCACCTCGTCCTTAGCCAATCTTCGCTTAATCCGTAGCCCCTATTTCGAGTTGCAAATGTTAGCAACAGAACCAGTATCAAATACCCAGGTGCTACTGCGAGCATTAGTAAGGTACACATCAATAACATGTATATCACATATACCTTTGTTCACTTTGCCATCCTTCTTATCCGCCAAATACTTGGGGCAGTTCCGCTTCCAGTGACCAGTCTACTTGCAGTAGAAGCACTCAGTCTCAGGCTTAGGTCCAGACTTGGGTTTCCTCTCCTGAGCAGCAACTTGTTTGCTGTTTTTCTTGAAGTTCCCTTTCTTCTTCCCTTTGCCCCTTTTCTTGAAACTGGTGGTCTTATTGACCATCAACACTTGATGCTCCTTCTTGATTTCTACCTCCGCGGCTTTTAGCATCGCGAAGAGCTCGGGAATAGTCTTATTCATCCCTTGCATATTATAGTTCATCACGAAGCTTTTGTAGCTTGGTGGCAGTGATTGAAGAACTCTGTCAATGACACTATCAACAGGGGTTGAGTCAAGTGATTATGATACCCAGACATTTTGAGTATATGTTCACTGACAGAACTATTCTCCTCCATCTTGCAGCTATAGAACTTATTGGAGACTTCATATCTCTCAATCCGGGCATTTGCCTGAAATATTAACTTCAACTCCTAGAACATCGCATATGCTCCATGTCGTTCAAAACGTCGTTGAAGACCCGGTTCTAAGTCGTAAAGCATGGCACACTGAACTATCGAGTAGTCATCAACTTTACTCCGCCACACGTTCTTAACGTCATCAGCAGCATCTGTAGTAGGCCTGGCACCCAGCGGTGCTTTCAGGACGTAATTCTTCTGTGCAACAATGAGGATAATCCTCCAGTTACGGACCCAGTCCGTGTAATTGCCACTATCATCTTTCAACTTTGCTTTCTCAAGGAACACATTAAAATTCAACGGAACAACAGCACGGGCCATCTATCTACAATCAACATAGACAAGCAAAATACTATCAGGTACTAAGTTCATGGTAAATTTAAGTTCAACTAATCATATTACTTAAGAACTCCCACTTAGATAGACATCCCTCTAATCATCTAAGTGATCATGTGATCCAAATCAACTAAACCATGTCTGATCATCACGTGAGATGGAGTAGTTTTCAATGGTGAACATCACTATGTTGATCATATCTACTATATGGTTCACGCTCGACCTTTCGGTCTCAGTGTTCCGAGGCCATATCTGCATATGCTAGGCTCGTCAAGTTTAACCCGAGTATTTTGCGTGTGCAAAACTGGCTTGCACCCGTTGTAGATGAACTTAGAGCTTATCACACCCGATCATCACGTGGTGTTTGGGCACGATGAACTTTGGCAATGGTGCATACTCAGGGAGAACACTTTTATCTTGAAATTTAGTGAGAGATTATCTTATAATGCTACCTTCTATCAAAGCAAAATAAGATGCATAAAAGATAAACATCACATGCAATCAATATAAGTGATATTATATGGTCATCATCATCTTGTGCTTGTGATCTCCATCTCTGAAGCACCGTCATGATCACCATTATCACCGGCGCGATACCTTGATCTCCATCGTAGCATCGTTGTCGTCTCGCCAACTATTGCTTCTACGACTATCGCTACCGCTTAGTGATAAAGTAAAGCAATTACAGGGCGAGTGCATTGCATACAATAAAGCGACAACCATATGGCTCCTGCCAGTTGCCGATAACTTTGAAGGAAATATGCACTAGAGGCAATAATAGAGTTATTATTTATTTCCTTATATCATGATAAATATTTATTATTCATGCTAGAATTGTATTAACCGGAAACATAATACATGTGTGAATACATAGACAAACAGAGTGTCACTAGTATGCCTCTACTTGACTAGCTCGTTAATCAAAGATGGTTATGTTTCCTAACCATGGACAAAGAGTTGTTATTTGATTAATGGGATCACATCATTAGATGAATGATCTGATTGACATGACCCATTCCATTAGCTTAGCACCCGATCGTTTAGTATGTTGCTATTGCTTTCTTCATGACCTATACATGTTCCTATGACTATGAGATTATGCAACTCCCGTTTACCGGAGGAACACTTTGGGTACTACCAAACGTCACAACGTAACTGGGTGATTATAAAGGAGTACTACAGGTGTCTCCAAAGGTAGATTTTTGGTTGGCGTATTTCGAGATTAGGATTTGTCACTCCGATTGTCGGAGAGGTATCTCTGGGCCCTCTCGGTAATGCACATCACTTAAAGCCTTGCAAGCATTGCAACTAATGAGTTAGTTGCGGGATGTTGTATTACGGAACGAGTAAAGAGACTTGCCGGTAACGAGATTGAACTAGGTATTGGATACCGACGATCGAATCTTGGGCAAGTAACATACCGATGACAAAGGGAACAACGTATGTTGTTATGCGGTCTGACCGATAAAGATCTTCGTAGAATATGTAGGAGCCAATATGGGCATCCAGGTCCCGCTATTGGTTATTGACTGGAGATGTGTCTCGGTCATGTCTACATTGTTCTCGAACCGTAGGGTCCGCACGCTTAAGGTTTCGATGACAGTTATATTATGAGTTTATGAGTTTTGATGTACCGAAGGAGTTCGGAGTCCCGGATGAAATCGGGGACATGACGAGGAGTCTCGAAATGGTCGAGACATAAAGATCGATATATTGGACGACTATATTCGAACATCGGAAAGGTTCCGAGTGATTCGAGTATTTTTCGGAGTACCGGGTAGTTACGGGAGAAGTAATGGGCCTTGATGGGCTTTAGTGGGAAGAGGAAAAAGGCTGCTGTGCCCCCCTCCCCTCTAGTCTGAATTGGACTAGGGAAAAAGGGGCCGGCCACCTTTCCTACTCCTCCACTTCCTTCTCCCTTCCTCCCCTCTTGGTGGACTCCTACTAGGACTTGGAGTCCTAGTAGGACTCCACACCTGGCGTGCCTAGCCTTGGCCGGCCTCCTCCTCCTCCATCCTTTATATACAGGGGCAGGGGGCACCCCATAGACACACAAGTTGATCCACGTGATCGTTCCTTAGCCGTGTGCGGTGCCCCCTGCCACCATATTCCACCTCGGTCGTATTGTAGCGGTGCTTAGGCGAAGCCCTGCGACAGTAGAACATCAAGATCGTCACCACGCCGTCGTGCTAGCGGAACTCCTCCCCGAAGCTTTGCTGGATCGGAGCCCGGGGATCGTCATCGAGCTATACGTGTGCTAAGAACTCGGAGGTGCCGGAGTAACGGTGCTTGGATCGGTCGGATCGGGAAGAAGACGTACGACTACTTCCTCTACGTTGTGTCAACGCTTCCGTTGCGATCTACAAGGGTACGTAGATCAGACTCTCCCCCTCGTTGCTATGCATCACCATGATCTTGCGTGTGCGTAGGAAATTTTTTGAAATTACTACGTTCCCCAACAGTGGCATCCGAGCCTAGGTTTTACGGTTTGATGTTATATGCACGAGTAGAACACAAGTGAGTTGTGGGCGATATAAGTCATACTGCCTACCAGCATGTCATACTTTGGTTCGGCGGTATTGTTGGATGAAGCGGCCCGGACCGACATTACGCGTACGCTTACGCGAGACCGGTTTCCCCGACGTGCTTTGCACATAGGTGACTTGCGGGTGACTGTTTCTCCAACTTTAGTTGAACCGAGTGTGGCTACGCCCGGTCCTTGCGAAGGTTAAAACGGAGTCTATTTGACAAACTATCGTTGTGGTTTTGATGCGTAGGTAAGATTGGTTCTTGCTAAGCCCGTAGCAGCCACGTAAAATTTGCAACAACAAAGTAGAGGACGTCTAACTTGTTTTTGCAGGGCATGTTGTGATGTGATATGGTCAAAACGTGATGAGTTATAAGTTGTTGTATAAGATGATCATGTTTTGTTGAAGTTATCGGCAACTGGCAAAAGCCTTATGGTTGTCTGTCTATTGCATAAGATGCAAGCGCCCAATAATTGCTTTACTTTATCGCTATGCGATAGCAATAGTTGCAAGAGCAATAGTTGGCGAGACGACCATGTGACGACATATTGATATAGATCAAGATGATGGAGATCATGATGTCATGCCGGTGACGATGGAAATCATGACGATGCTTTGAAGATGGAGATCAAAGGCACAAGATGATGATGGCCATATCATGTCACATATTTTGATTGCATGTGATGTTTATCTTTTTATGCATCTTATCTTGCTTTGATTGACGGTAGCATTATAAGATGATCTCTCACTAAATTATCAAGAAGTGTTTCTCCCTGAGTATGCACCGTTGCCAAAGTTCGTCGTGCCCAGACACCACGTGATGATCGGGTGTGATAAGCTCTACGTCCATCTACAACGGGTGCAAGCCAGTTTTGCACACGCAGAATACTCAGGTTAAACTTGACGAGCCTAGCATATGCAGATATGGCCTCGGAACACGGAGACCGAAAGGTCGAGCGTGAATCATATAGTAGATATGATCAACATAACGATGTTCACCATTGAAAACTAATCCATCTCACGTGATGATCGGTTATGGTATAGTTCATTTGGATCACGTGATCACTTAGAGGATTAGAGGGATGTCTATCTAAGTGAGAGTTCTTAAGTAATATGATTAATTGAACTTTAATTTATCATGAACTTAGTCCTGGTAGTATTAGCATATCTATGTTGAAGATCAATAGCTCGCGTTGTTGCTTTCATATGTTTATTTTGATATGTTCCTAGAGAAAATTGTGTTGAAAGATGTTAGTAGCAATGATACGGATTGGATCCGTGATCTGAGGTTTATCCTCATTGCTGCACAGAAAAATTATGTCCTTGATGCACCGCTAGGTGACAGACCTATTGCAGGAGCAGATGCAGACGTTATGAACGTTTGGCTAGCTCAATATGATGACTACTTGATAGTTTAGTGCACCATGCTTAATGGCTTAGAATCGGGACTTCAAAGACGTTTTGAACGTCATGGACCATAGGAGATGTTCCAGGAGTTGAAGTTAATATTTCAAGCAAATACCCGAGTTGAGAGATATGAAGTCTCCAACAAGTTCTATAGCTAAAAGATGGAGGAGAATCGCTCAACTAGTGAGCATGTGCTCAGATTGTCTGGGTACTACAATCGCTTGAATCAAGTTGGAGTTAATCTTCCAGATAAGGTAGTGATTGACAGAATTCTCTAGTCACCATCACCAAGTTAGTAGAACTTCGTGATGAACTATGATACGCAAGGGATAACGGAAACGATTCCCAAGCTCTTCGTGATGCTGAAATCGATGAAGGTAGAAATCAAGAAAAACATCAAGTGTTGATGGTTGACAAGACCACTAGTTTGAAGAAAAGGGCAAAAGGGAAGAAGGGGAACTTCAAGAAGAACGGCAAGCAAGTTGCTGCTCAAGTGAAGAAGCCCAAGTCTGGTCCTAAGCCTGAGACTAAGTGCTTCTACTGCAAAGGGACTGGTCACTGGAAGCGGAACTGCCCCAAGTATTTGGCGGATAAGAAGGATGGCAAAGTGAACAAAAGTATATTTGATATACATGTTATTGATGTGTGCGTTACTAGTGTTTATAGCAACCCCTCAGTATTTGATATTGGTTCAGTTGCTAAGAGTAGTAACTCGAAACAGGAGTTGCAGAATAAACAGAGACTAGTTAAGGGTGAAGTGATGATGTGTGTTGGAAATAGTTCCAAGATTGATATGATCATCATCGCACACTCCCCTATACTTTCGGGATTAGTGTTGAACTTAAATAAGTGTTATTTGGTTTTTGCGTTGAGCATGAATATGATTTGATCATGTTTATTGCAATACGATTATTCATTAAAGTCAGAGAATAATTGTTGTTCTGTTTACATGAATAAAACCTTCGATGGTCATACACCCAATGAAACAAGTTCGTTGGATCTCGATCGTAGTGATACACATATTCATAATATTGAAACCAAAAGATGCAAAGTTAATAATGATAGTGCAACTTGTTTGTGGAACTGCCGTTTAGGTCATATTGGTATAAAGTGCATGAAGAAACTCCATGCTGATGGGCTTTCGGAATCACTTGATGCTTGCGAACCATGCCTTTTGGGCAAGATGACTAAAACGCCGTTCTCCGGAACAATGGAGCAAGCAACAGATTTGTTGGAAATCATACATACTGATGTATGTGGTCCGATGAATATTTAAGGCTTGCAGCGGGTATCATTATTTTCTGACCTTCACAGATGATTTGAGCAGATATGGGTATATCTACTTAATGAAATAGAAGTCTGATACATTTGAAAAGTTCATATAATTTCAGAGTGAAGTGGAAAATCATCGTAACAAGAAAATAAAGTTTCTACGATCTGATCGTGGAAAAGAGTATTTGAGTTACGAGTTTGGTCTTCAGTTAAAACAATGTGAAATAGTTTCACTACTCACGCCACCTGGAACACCACAACATAATGGTGTGTGCGAACGTCATAACCGTACTTTATTGGATATAGTGCAATCTATGATGTTTCTTACCAATTTACCACTATCATTTTTGGGGTCATGCATTAGAGACAGCTGCATTCACGTTAAAAAAGGGGCACCATCTATATCCGTCGAGACGACGCCTTATGAACTATGGTTTGGCAAGAAACCAAAGTTGTCGTTTCTTGAAGTTTGGGGTTGCGATGCTTATGAGAAAAAGTTTCATCCTGATAAGCTCAAACCCAAATCGGAGAAATATGTCTTCATAGGATACCCAAAGGAGACTGTTGGGTACACCTTCTATCACAGATCCTAAGGCAAGACATTCGTTGCTTATAATGGATCCTTTCTAGAGAAGGAGTTTCTCTTGAAAGAAGTAAGTGGGAGGAAAGTAGAAAACTTGATAAGGTAATTGTACCTTCTACCTTATTGGAAAGTAGTTTATCACAAAAATCTGTTCTTGTGACTACTACACCAATTAGTGAGGAAGCTAATGATGATGATCATGTAACTTCAGATCAAGTTACTACCGAATCTCGTAGGTAAACCAGAGTGAGATCCGCACCAGAGTGGTACGGTAATCCTGTTCTGGAGGTCATGTTACTTGACCATGACGAACCTACGAACTATGAGGAAGCGATGATGAGCCCAGATTCCGCGAAATGGTTTGAGGCCATGAAATCTGAGATATGATCCATGTATGAGAACAAAGTTTGGACTTTGGTTGAATTGCCCGATGATCGACAAGCAATTGAGAATAAATGGATCTTCAAGAGGAAGACGGACGCTGATAGTAGTGTTACTATCTACAAAGCTAGAATTGTCGCAAAAGGTTTTCGACAAGTTCAAGGTGTTGACTACGATGAGAGCTTCTCACTCGTATCTATGCTTGAGTCTGTCCGAATCATGTCAGTAATTGCCGCATTTTATGAAATCTGGCAAATGGATAAACAAAACTGCATTCCTTAATGGATTTATTAAAGAAGAGTTGTATATGATGCAACAGAAGGTTTTGTCAATTCGAAAGGTGCTAACAAAATGTGCAAGCTCCAGCGATCCATCTGTGGACTGGTGCAAGCATCTCGGAGTTGGAATATACGCTTTGATGAGTTGATCAAAGCATATAGTTTTATACAGACTTGCGGTGAAGCCTGTATTTACAAGAAAGTGAGTGGGAGCACTACAAAATTTCTGATAAGTATATGTGAATGACATATTGTTGATCGGAAATAATGTAGAATTATTCTGTAAAGCATAAAGGAGTGTTTGAAAGGAGTTTTCCAAAGAAAGACTTCGGTGAAGCTGCTTACATATTGAGCTTCAAGATCTATAGAGATAGATCAAGACGCTTGATAAGTTTTTTCAATGAGTACATACCTTGACAAGATTTTGAAGTAGTTCAAAATGGAGCAGTCAAAGAAAGAGTTCTTGCCTGGTGTGAAGTTGAGTAAGACTCAAAGCCCGACCACCGCAGAAGATAGAAAGAGAATGAAAGTCATTCCCTATGCCTTGGCCATAGGTTCTATAAAGTATGTCATGCTGTATACCAGATCTATTGTATACCCTGCACTGATTTGGCAAGGGAGTACAATAGTGATCTAGGAGTAGATCACTGGACAGCGGTCAGAATTATCCTTAGTGAAATAAGGATATGTTTCTCGATTATGGACGTGATAAAAAGGTTCGTCGTAAAGGGTTACGCCGATGCAAGTTTTGACACTAATCTAGATGACTCTAAGTCTCGGTCTAGATACATATTGAAAGTGGGAGCAATTAGCTAGAGTAGCTCCATGCAGAGCATTGTTGACATAGAAATTTGCAAAATACATGTGGATCTGAATGTGGTAGACCCGTTGACTAAGATTCTCTCACAAGCAAAACATGATCACACCTTAGTACTCTTTGGGTGTTAATCACATGGCGATGTGAACTAGATTAATGAATCTAGTAAACCCTTTGGGTGTTGGTCACATGGCGATGTGAACTATGGGTGTTAATCACATGATGATGTGAACTATCGATGTTAATCACATGGTGATGTGATCTAGATTATTGACTCTAGTGCAAGTGGGAGACTGAAGGAAATATGCCCTAGAGGCAATAATAGAGTTATTATTTATTTCCTTATATCATGATGAATATTTATTATTCATGCTAGAATTGTATTAACCGGAAACATAATACATGTGTGAATACATAGACAAACAGAGTGTCACTAGTATGCCTCTACTTGACTAGCTCGTTAATCAAAGATGGTTATGTTTCCTAACCATGGACAAAGAGTTGTTATTTGATTAATGGGATCACATCATTAGATGAATGATCTGATTGACATGACCCATTCCATTAGCTTAGCACCCGATCGTTTAGTATGTTGCTATTGCTTTCTTCATGACCTATACATGTTCCTATGACTATGAGATTATGCAACTCCCGTTTACCGGAGGAACACTTTGGGTACTACCAAACGTCACAACGTAACTGGGTGATTATAAAGGAGTACTACAGGTGTCTCCAAAGGTAGATTTTGGGTTGGCGTATTTTGAGATTAGGATTTGTCACTCCGATTGTCGGAGAGGTATCTCTGGGCCCTCTCGGTAATGCACATCACTTAAAGCCTTACAAGCATTGCAACTAATGAGTTAGTTGCGGGATGTTGTATTATGGAACGAGTAAAGAGACTTGCCGGTAACGAGATTGAACTAGGTATTGGATACCGACGATCGAATCTCGGGCAAGTAACATACCGATGACAAAGGGAACAACGTATGTTGTTATGCGGTCTGACCGATAAAGATCTTCGTAGAATATGTAGGAGCCAATATGGGCATCCAGGTCCCGCTATTGGTTATTGACTGGAGATGTGTCTCGGTCATGTCTACATTGTTCTCGAACCGTAGGGTCCGCACGCTTAAGGTTTCGATGACAGTTATATTATGAGTTTATGAGTTTTGATGTACCGAAGGAGTTCGGAGTCCCGGATGAAATCGGGGACATGACGAGGAGTCTCGAAATGGTCGAGACGTAAAGATCGATATATTGGATGACTATATTCGGACATCGGAAAGGTTCCGAGTGATTCGGGTATTTTTCGGAGTACCGGGTAGTTATGGGAGAAGTAATGGGCCTTGATGGGTTTTAGTGGGAAGAGGAAAAAGGCTGCTGCGCCCCCCTCCCCTCTAGTCCGAATTGGACTAGGGAAAAGGGGGTCGGCCACCTTTCCTACTCCTCCACTTCCTTCTCCCTTCCTCCCCTCTTGGTGGACTCCTACTAGGACTTGGAGTCCTAGTAGGACTCCACACCTGGCGCGCCTAGCCTTGGCCGGCCTCCTCCTCCTCCATCCTTTATATACAGGGGCAGGGGGCACCCCATAGACACACAAGTTGATCCACGTGATTGTTCCTTAGCCGTGTGCGGTGCCCCCTGCCACCATATTCCACCTCGATCGTATTGTAGCGGTGCTTAGGCGAAGCCCTGCGACAGTAGAACATCAAGATCGTCACCACGCCGTCATGCTAGCGGAACTCCTCCCCGAAGCTTTGCTGGATCGAAGCCCGGGGATCGTCATCGAGCTGTACATGTGCTAAGAACTCGGAGGTGCCGGAGTAACGGTGCTTGGATCGGTCGGATCGGGAAGAAGACGTACGACTACTTCCTCTACGTTGTGTCAACGCTTCCGTTGCGATCTACAAGGGTATGTAGATCAGACTCTCCCCCTCGTTGCTATGCATCACCATGATCTTGCGTGTGCGTAGGAAATTTTTTGAAATTACTACATTCCCCAACAAACTTGGTTACAAAACATGATCATCTCATACAATATAGCATCATTGTGGAGACCCGACCCGAATGGATCAATCTACTGTGCTCCGGTGTCATCCCTGGATCAGTAATGCTGAAACCACACAGTACTTCAAAGGATTTATAGCAGAGTGTCAATCACACACTTATTACATTGATGTCTCAAAAGAAAACTTATTACAATAAATATGGCTTAAGGCCATCTAATATCGATAACAGCGGAAGACTTGGAAGGTAAATGGGTCCATCAACTCCAACGGCATCACTGAGTATAGAACCACGACCTAAAAGCACCTTAATCATCGTCTAAAAAGTCTGCAACATTTAAAGTTGCAGCCTGAAACGGGTCAGCACATGGAATATGCTGGCAAGGTAACACATAGAGAGTAATGGAATGAAACAAGTATACTATATGCATATTTGGCTGGTGGAAAGCTCTATGGTTACTGTTTTGCGTAAAGCCAGTTTTTCCCTACTGCAAAGGAATAAATTTATTTAACTATCATGGTGGTTGTTAAACATTGAGAATGGTTGACATCATTCTCAATCCCAATTAAAAGTAGTCATCAATAACCCAACAATATTAATTAGAGGTAACATGATGAGATTCACATGATATTCAAGTACTAGATACTCAAGTTGTCCATAACCGGGGACACGGCTAATCATGATTAGTTTATTACACTCTGCAGAGGTTTGCGCACTTTTCCCCACAAGACTCGATCGCCTCCGTTGGATTTCTCGCACTACTGGTGTTTGAGAAACGGATGACCGAGACACAGTCTTTCAGAAGCGCTAGCACGTTACGATGGATAGACCGGTACACCTACTTTCCCCTACATCTGCTAGTCTACCCTGTAAGAGTTCGCACGACTTAGTCAACTATGCCAGAGCCCATAATGGCTTGTGACTGCACACGGAAGTATTTATCATGAAAGATCTTATGATCCCTTTGAGCCTGGGTGGCGGTCCATAAAAAAACAGGCAAGTCCTGATAGACATCAGGTGCCTCAATCCACCCAGATGTGTGTTTAAGTTGCCACCTTAGATAAACCATTAAAATTATCAATCTCACATCTGTCATGGATATCACTCACCCAATCCACGTCTACTAGCATAGCATGGCATAATAAGCAACGTAGAAGTAACTCCCAAAGGTTTCATAATAAATAGGTAATAGGTACTACCTCATCTACTTCCCATCCCACAATTTAATTAGATCCTAATCATGCAATGTGTGAGGATGGATCTAATGCAATAAAACTGGGTTGTAGAAAAGGTATGATCAAAGTGTTACTTGCCTTGCTGATGATCCGCGAGTCCTAGAGATTCGAAGTAACAGGCGGCGCAATCTGGGTAATCTATCGCAGACAAACAATAAGCATACAATAAGTACTCATCTAATGCACAGGTAAAACTCGAACAAAAGATCGAACCAGATAGTTCAACTTAAGAACTCCAGTTGCAAAGAGAGAAAGAACCGAAAAAACAACGGAAAACAAACGGCGGAAGAAAACAGCTCGGTTCTAGCAAGTTGAAACTAGGTCAAATTTTACCGTAGCCAAAAACTTAGTTAAAGTTGATTAGTCGGAACGGCGGTTTCAAAACGAAACTCCAGGTGCTTGAACCACCTGATTCCGATAAACGAGCGAGAAGATAAACTAGAACGAGGATCGGATCTGAGATCGCGATCGCGGAATAAATCCGACGAAAAGAAAAAGAAGAACGGTTAGACGAACGGACGTTCGTTAACCTAGAATAATCTGGTGATCACGTTCGTTAGGACGAACGGTCCGGCGAACGGTCTCTAGGAAACTAAACTGGAAAAGAAAACGAAACCGATCTAGGGTGTCGAAAGAAAACCGAAACAAAGAACCGAAAAGAAAACGAATCGGAAGAAAAGAAAAGAATCGGAACGGTTTATAAGAAAAACCAAACCGAGGGGAGAAAAAGAGGCGCGGGGCAACCTCGGCGAGGCTCCGGCGAACGGGGGCTCCGGCGGCGGCGGCGACGTAGGGCGGCGGCGGCGCGGCACAAGGGCGGCGGCGGCGGCTTGGGCGCGGGGTGAGGGCGCGGCGCGGGCTTGGGGCTTGGTGGTGTGGGGTTTAGAGGGGGGGTGTGGGGGTATTTATATAGGTGAGGGGAGGGTTTGCTTGGGGGAGGGGGCAAGAAAAAGAGAAGGAGAGGGAGTCCTAAAAAAAGGAAACGGAGTCCTACTAGGACTCTAGGGCGGCGGCAGCTTGGGGCTGCGCTGGCGCGGCGCGCGGCGCGCGTGGGGAGGAACCGGCCTGGCCGGCGGCTTGGGCCTTGGCCCAGGCGCGCTGCGGGATTTTTTTTAAATCGGTTACGCGCGCAGAAAAACATAGAAAAAAAATCTAAACGAACTCCAAAACTCCCAAAGTAAATTTTCCCCGACTCCTAAAAATGAGTCGAACAAAATGAACTTTTCTCGGGACCTAGAATGCAATTTTTGAAAACGTGCATTTTTTCCCTATCCAAATAAAAGGCAAATAAACTCCGACTAATCCAATGATCCTTTCTTCAAAATTTGAGAAGAACTCAAATATGAAAATGACGAAATCTCCAACTCTCTCCGAGGGTCCTTGAGTTGCGTGAAATTTCTAGGATCAACCAAAATGCAAGAAAATATGATATGCATGATGATCTAGTGTATAACATTCCAAATTGAAAATTTGGGATGTTACAAACATGCCTTGACCATATCACATCACAACATGCCCTGCAAAAACAAGTTAGACGTCCTCTACTTTGTTGTTGCAAGTTTTACGTGGCTGCTACGGGCTTAGCAAGAATCATTTTTACCTACACATCAAACCACAACGATAGTTCGTCAAGTTAGTGTTGTTTTAACCTTCTCAAGGACCGGGCGTAGCCACACTCGGTTCAACTAAAGTTGGAGAAACGGACACCCACCAGCCACCATGTGCAAAGCACATCGGTAGAACCAGTCTCGCGTAAGCGTATGCGTAATGTTGGTCCGGGCCGCTTCATCCAACAATACTGCCGAACCAAAGTGTGACATGCTGGTAAGCAGTATGACTTGTATCGCCCACAACTCACTTGTGTTCTACTCGTACATATAACATCTACACATAAAACCAGGCTCGGATGCCACTGTTGGGGAACGTAATAATTTCAAAAAAAATCCTACGCACACTCAGGATCATGGTGATGCATAGCAACGAGAGGGGAGAGTGTGTCCACGTACCCTTGTAGACTGAAAGCGGAAGCGTTAGCACAACACAGTTGATGTAGTCGTACGTCTTCACGATCCGACCGATCCAAGTACCGAACGTACGGCACCTCCGAGTTCAGCACATGTTCAGCTCAATGACGTCCCACGAACTCTGATCCAGCAGAGCTTCACGGGAGAGTTCCGTCAGCATGACAGTGTGATGACGGTGATGATGTTGCTACTGACGCAGGGCTTCGCCTAAGCACCACTACGATATAACCGAGGTGGAATATGGTGGAGGGGGGCATCGCACACGGCTGGAATAGATCAACAGATCAACTTGTGTGTTCTAGGGTGCCCCCTGCCCCCGTATATAAAGGAGCAAGGGGGGAGGCGGCCGGCCATGAGGACGGCGCGCCAGGGAGGGAGTCCTACTCCCACCGGGAGTAGGACTCCTCCTTTTCCTTGTTGTAGTAGGAGAGAGGAGGAGAAGGAAAAAGGGGGGCGCCCCCCTCTCCTTCTCCAATTCAGACTAGAGGGGGAGGGGGCGCGCGGCTGCCCTGGCCGCCCCTCCTCTTCTCCCACTAAGGCCCATGAGACCCAATTAACTCCCCGGGGGGTTCCGGTAACCCCCCGGTACTCCGGTTTTTATCCGAAACCACTCGGAGTACTTCCGGTGTCCGAATATAGTCGTCCAATATATCAATCTTTACGTCTCAACCATTTTGAGACTCCTCGTCATGTCCGTGATTATATCCGGGACTCCGAACTACCTTCGGTACATCAAAACACAAAAACTCATAATACCGATCGTCACCAAACTTTAAGTGTGCGGACCCTACGGGTTCGAGAACTATGTAGACATGACCGAGAATGGTCTCCGGTCAATAACCAATAGCGGAACCTAGATGCTCATATTGGCTCCTACATATTCTATGAAGATCTTTATCGGTCAAACCGCATAACAACATACGTTGTTCCCTCTGTCATCGGTATGTTACTTGCCCGAGATTCGATCGACGGTATCTCAATACCTAGTTCAATCTCGTTACCGGTAAATCTCTTTACTCGTTCCGTAATGCATCATCCCGCAACTAACTCATTAGCCACATTGCTTACAAGGCTTATAGTGATGTGCATTACCGAGAGGGCCCAGAGATACCTCTCCGACAATCGGACTGAAAAATCCCAATCTCGAAATATGCCAACTCAACAAGTACCTCCGGAGATACCTCTAGAGCACCTTTATAATCACCCAGTTATGTTGTGATGTTTGGTAGCACACAAAGTGTTCCTCCGGTAAACGGAAGCTGCATAATCTCATAGTCATAGGAACATGTATAAGTCATGAAGAAAGCAATAGCAACATACTAAACGATCAAGTGCTAAGCTAACGGAATGGGTCAAGTCAATCACATCATTCTCCTAATGATGTGATCCCGTTAATCAAATGACAACTCATGTCTATGGCTAGGAAACATAACCATCTTTGATCAACGAGCTAGTCAAGTAGAGGCATACTAGTGACACTTTGTTTGTCTATGTATTCACACATGTATTATGTTTCCGGTTAATACAATTCTAGCATGAATAATAAACATTTATCATGATATAAGGAAATAAATAATAACTCTATTATTGCCTCTAGGGCATATTTCCTTCAGGTCTATGGTTAGGAAAACTTAACCATCTTTGATTAATGAGCTAGTCTAGTAGAGGCTTACTAGGGACACAGTGTTTTGTCTATGTATCCACACATGTATCAAGCTTCCGGTTAGTACAATTCGAGCATGAATAATAAACTTTTATCATGATATAAGGAAATATAAAATAACAACTTTATTATTGCCTCTAGGGCATATTTCCTTCATATGGTTGTAGATGATAGGGAGCGGCCCTTGGTGACGGACTGCGCATTTGGCTCTCTAGCAAGCACTGTTGCAGCGGTGTTGTCTGCATGCCTTTGTCATGTGAATGGCTAGGTGCATGGTGGCAAGTGATATTGGAGTGGTGTGGTCTTCCCTTATATGGGTCAGGAGTGCCCATTCACCAAGGTTGTTCCCCTTTGGGGATCAGGGTGGTTTGGGTCCTTTAGGAGAGGTGTGCAGGAGGTATTGAGCGAAAGCTTTGTCCATGGTGCCGATGGTTATAATGCTTGCAGGTGTCATGTCCCTCTTGAGGCGCCGCCTTGATTGGTCTGTCAACCCTTTTTTGCCAACATTAATAGTGGTAACTCTTGTTCTTTTAAGGCGGACGCGACGGCGGCACGGTGTGTCATTTTCCTTGCTTGTTCAGGTTATATCACGTGCTTATTGTTGGTGGCGTTCTAGGGAAGTCTAGTTGTGCACTTTTGTGTTTTTTAGCATGTCTGATTTGTTGTGTCGTGTTTTTATTGACCAAGTTCGATCACATGACTTTATTTAGAAAGCATGGCAAACGCTTGAAAAAACTGCGGTAGCCCAACAACTCTACTCTAAAACCTTGTATAATGCAAGATGCTTAGGAAAGATGTTTGAACAAATAAATCAGGCTTTCCTTAAACATCAGTGCTTATTTGTATAGAGCAGACCACTTAATTAAGCGTCTCTCCAGAAGAAATAGGCACCGGTGCTTTAGAAAAATCCGGTTTATTTTTCTAAGCATCTAGCATTGTACAAGACCTAAAACAGCTAGCCGAATAGTCATTACCTAAAACACACTCCCTCTGTCCCAAAATATAACATCATTTTTGACACTATCTTACGTTTTGGGACAAAGGGAGTAGATACAAGCATTCATCAGTATTTTACATTTACAGGCTCGCACAAACAAGAGCACAAAGAAAAATGAAAAACCCCAACCAAAGAGAAAGAAAAGACCAAAGAAAGAAAGCACATGCTCCATCCAAACCACACGCAACGCAAGCAGCCGCAACCTGAGCACGCAGCAAGCAAGTGATGATCACCCTAGCACGCTGGAGAGATCCCCGCTGTCCTTGCCGCTCTTCCTCTTGGAGAAGCTCTTGGAGAAGAGGATGTCGCCGATGAGGGGCACGATGGGCTTCACCTTCTGCGTCTTCCTCCTCCGGCCGCCGAGCAGGTCGTCGTCGATCTCGCCGAGGCTCAGCGCGTGGCTGAAGGACGGCAGGTACTCGCTGCTGTACGTGCTGGACTTCTCCGCCCACCGCTCGCTCCGCACCATGGCCGCCGCCATCACGTCGGTGTCCCCGCCGATGCTGCGCCGTGCCGCCGCCGCCGCAGCCTTGTCGGCCTCGATCTCGGCCAGCCTCGAGAGGCCTCGGTGGAGCTGCGCGTTGAGGCTGGCCACGGCCATCTCCATCTCGGTGCCCCTCTTCCTGAGCTGCAGCACCTCGCGTCTTGTATCGGCCACCTCCGCCTCCAGCTTCTTGATGGAGCTCACGATCGCCAGCCCGGCCTCGTCGTCTTGGCAACCATGCTCGCCGTCGTCGTCATACGCCGAACGCGGCGACGTGAACGACGGCGAGGAGTGTGCGGAGTACATAGGCACGATAGCTGCCGTTGCCTCATGCACCGGTTCCGCATCTATCTCCGCCATTGCATTTGGAGAAAGGGTGGTGGTACTACTGCTGCTATCTTCGTGCTTGGCATTAGGGGTGGTGGCATTGGCATGCGGGTCGGCAATGGCAATCGCATTGCTGCTGTATCTGGAGTTGCTCTCGCCGACAAGGATGCGCTCCCCGAACACCGCGACCGCCTCCTTCACAGACCGGAAAGGGCGGGCGGTGTCGACCTCGACACGATCAGAGGCCATGGACGTGCCGCTTCCTCAAGGATTTGGGCTACAAGAAACATTCACAAGCTCCCGGGGGTTTATATGGAGGTGAGAGGCTGCTGGTTTCTTTGCTTCCACTTCAATAGCACAGCACACTGGCCACCAGCAGCTAGCCCGAAGCAACCAGTTTCCCAGTAGCAGCAAGCAAGAACCATGACTTGCCACCTAAAAGAAGTTACAGAAAACTCCCAATGCTCGCGTAGAAAAATCTGCAGGAGTGGCGCTGAAGTAGGGACGCTAGCTTTCTGGGCACTCTTGGCTGGCTGGCTATCTGTCTGGCTCCAAGAAGACGAGCACGGTAACAACTGCTGTCAGAGAAGCACACAACAGAACAGAAATTCTGGTGTCATGAGAGTGGTTGAGAGAAATGATAGTTCTTTTCTTCAGTTGAGGCATGCAGTTTCCAAAGGGGATAGGAGCCTTGTAACAAACTGTCCAGAGACATGATTCTGATTGAGATGGCAAATTGTTACATGCCACCAACAGAGGTACAGCGCCTTTTGTTGATGTCGCAACCTGCTGAAGTAATAACGGAATGGATTAGCCCTCAAACATGTGATGTGCAGCTAAGCTAAAAAAGGTGTGCTTCTAGACCTCTCTGAGTCTTTTCCAATAGATGAGTGACGCTTATCTAGCATCCCTGATCATACGAATGTTACAAATGATCAAGTTGTGTTCCTCATAAAAATAAATGTTAGGTGGTTGCCTATAGTGGATACGAGTAGTATTAAACAATGCTAATTTTAATTAGCACTACCTCTACATAAATTGACAGTAAAACCAACTCTCTGCTGCCAAACATTTAAAGACGGCTCTGAAACTAAATGCTTCAAACTTATTGTGTGAGGAGAGAATCCATATTGCACAAATCCAGCAATCTGTCACACGATCTTATGAGAATTAGCCAATGAAACATCAAGATCTCACGAGTCCAGCAATTTGTCATACGATTTCCAGGGGTTGGGAAAATGCAAATAGCCACCAGAACCATCTCGATTTGGTGATATTTATGTAGTGCAGTTATTTATCACCTAGAACGGACGTACCTTAGGAGTTTTTTTTTTACTAGAAATACTCTAGCAGATCAAAATTGGTACTTGTACAACTCGGCCGGACATTCTAGCTAAAGTGTTTTTTATAGCTAAAAAACCTAATGTGTTTTTTCATCTTTTGGAATATTTTTCGAAAACATGAATATTTAAAAAACGAAATGTTTTCCAAAATTTGGACTTCTTTTGGAAACGTGTTTTTTTTTAATTTCCTAACCCTTTTTTATGAAAAATACTTTGATTTTGTGAATATTTTTGAAAGTTTAAGTACAGTTTTTCAGAATTGTAAACATATATCTGAAACTGCAGACATTTTTTTGAAAACATGAATAATTTATCACATTTGTGAACATTTTCTTAAAAACATAAACAATTTTCAAATATCTGAACATTTGTTTTAAATGCAAAAACTTTTTCAAATTGGCGACCATTATTCAAAAACACAAACAAATTTTCAAATTTACGAATATTTTTCCAAATATACTAACTTTTTCTGAAAACATTTCTTATTTTCTAGGGCCTAAGCATTTTTTTTGTCGCAATTATTTTTGTTTTTCCTCTCCTTTTGTTAATTCATTTTTCTAATTTTGAACTTTATTATTCTTTGTGAAACTTGTTCAAAATTTGGAAAAAATGTTTGGTATAACATAAAATGTTCTTGTTTGCAAATATTTTTTAAATTATAAAAAAAATACTCTGGAATTTCATAAAATGTTCCAGTTTTCGAATTTTTTTGTTCATAAATTTAAGAAATGTATGTGTTTCAAAAAAATTGACAATTTTTTTAAAAAGTATGTGGCTTGCCATTTTTGTTCAAAATTTTCAAATTTTTTTCGTAATTTGTTAACAATTTTGGAAAAAAGTGTTCAAGTTAGTAAAACTTTCATACACACTTTGAAATTCCAAAATTGTTGACAAATTTCAAGAAATTGTTAGGAAAAAATAAAATGTTTATGTTGAGTGATAATGACAGGAATTACAAATAAACTCATCTAACTGGTATATTTTAGGCTATCGATAAATGATCCCACCTTCTTGTAAGAGCCTGGCATGGACATATGAGGCATCCACACCGGGTTTGAATGACTTCCGACACCCTTTACATGTTGTGACACGTCCGACCATTTATTGGCCTATTTTCACCGAGAAAACTCTAGAAAATACAAAACTTTTCAAAAATCTAAACAAATTGGCATTGTGTCTTGAATTGTTCATAGAAGCTCGTGTAAAATATTTGGGTTATTTGACGGATGTTGAAAAATAACGAGCTTTCAAACGGACCCTTCTTCCCTATTCGAGCACTCTCCGTTGAACATAGTCTATTTTTGAACATCCTTAAAATGAACTCCACTTTTGCAAGAACGTAGGCATGCCCATGGTAGGCACATGCCTGGTTTGGACGATTTTCGACACCATATGCAAGTGGTGGCTCATCCGGTCATTTATCGACCTTCTTAACCAAGAAAATTTCAGAAAATGCAAAATTGGACGAAACCAAAACAATTTGATGTGGTGCCTTGAATTGGTCATACAAGGCCATGAGAAATGGAGCTCCCAAACAGATCCTTCTGGCCTATTCGAACACTCTCCATCGAACATGGTATTTCTTTGGAAATACCAGGACTGCCCCCAACTTTTGCAAGCAAGTGGGTATGCCCATGTTAGGCATCCATGTTTGGTCTGAATGACCACCGACACCGTATGCACATTGCGACATGTTCTGTCATTAATTTTATTTTTTTTTCACCGAGAAAACTCCAGGAAATGCAAAACTTGTTGAAAACCCAAACAACTTGCCATGATGCCTTGAATTGGTCATATGAGGCCCTTAAAAAATTGGAGTAATTTCAAGGATGTCGAGAAATAACATGCTCTCAGACGAAGCCTTCTGCGCGAGAACACACTTCGTTCAACATGGTCTATTTTTATACATCCTTGAAATGGTCCCAACTTTTGCCACCAGGTGGGCATGCCCCTCATAGGCATCCATGCTAGGTTTGAAAAATTTCTAACACCGTATGCAAGTTGCGACACGTCATGTCTTTTTTCTGCATTTTCTTATCAAGAAAACTCTAGAAAAATAAAAAAAAATTGTCAAAAACCAAAACAACTTGTCACCGTGCATTGAATTGGTCATACGAGGCTAGGTTTGAAGGGAAAATGTATTTAAAATCATAATTTATATAGATACTTAAAACTGACATTTTAAGTTTCTAGCATAACTAATAAATACTAAATGATACTCCCTCCGTTCCTAAATATTTGTTTTTTATTGATTTCAAATGGACTACCACATACGGATGTATATAGACATATTTTAGAGTGTAGATTTACTCATTTTGCTCCGTATGTAGTTACTTATTAAAATTTTTAGAAAGATAAATATTTAGGACCGAAGTGAGTAGAATTGAAAACAGCAGATGCTTTTTTAAAAATCATTTAAGAAATATTGAAACAAAAACAGAACTAAAACCATAATTTAAAATAGTTACTTAAAACTGTTATTTTGGTATTTCAATTTTTTGAGCAGGTTTAAAAAAATAAAGTTTAAAAAGTAGAAATGATAAATTAACAAAAAAGAGAGGAAAACGAAAAAATGGAAAGAAAAAAATTAGGCCTTGCCCAACTAAGCGACGACATAGCTCCTGTCAGGCGGCTATTGGAATTTGTTCGGAATTTATAAAATGTTCTCATTTTAAAAAAAATGTTGACAAATTGAAAAAATGTTCGTGCAAATTTAGAACACTTTTTTGTTATCATTTATTTAGTCTCATTTCTGAAAAATGTTATGGAATTTAATTTTTTGTCCGTGCTCTCAGAAAATGTTCGTTTTCACAATTTTATTTGTGTTTTTCAAAAAATTATTCGCATTTTGACATTCAGAACATTTTATTAAAGACATATTTTTTTTCAAATTACCTTACAATTTTCGAAAATACAAATATTTTTTAGTTTATGAACAAAATTTGGAAATAATGAACTGTTTGAAATTTTGAACAACATTTTGAAAGCGCGACCATTTTTGAAAAAGAAAGACGAAATGTAGCAGGAAAATGAAAATAAATAAATAAATAAAATAAATTATGGAAAAAAGATCAGTTCATAAAGTGTTACTGAAATCTTTTTATAATCCCCAGCCTGTCAATTACTTATTGTTTCTAACTTTAGATCGTTCAACAATGGCATGTTGTCGCAGTTGTTGTGGACGCAGTCAAAGTTTGAAGTGGTCGTCGGTTTGATTCCCAGCTTGTGCGATCCTTTTTCACTATTTTTCATCGCATGCCACCGCAAATCGGCCGGCCCAAGTAAGCTGCCTGGCATATATGTTACATACAGAAGTAGATACAGATTGTGAAAAGTCCATATTACCCTTTATACGTATTGCGAGGGGGGTTGTACCGAAGTGGGACTCGTCGGTTATTCATCTTGTCACAAGGAAGATGGCGTTCCTGTGCTACCAAGGGCTTAGTGAAAATGCGTCCCGTGAGCGGAGCTGGCTGGAGGGTCAGGGTCGATGTCTGGGATGACATGAATCGACCCTGGAACGTGATCCATGAAACGAGGCGCCGTATTACCTCCAACCAAAGCCACCGAAAATGTGTTTGGTTGCAAACGGAATGGGATGGCTCGCATCGCCATGAACTTTAAAGTAGGCCAGAGTCTGATTCGCTGAAAATCTTCAAATCGGCAGTTTCCAACGAATCAGTGCTACTTCTTGAGCACTGCGTTGGTTTTTCCTTGAAGAGGAAAGGGTGATGCAGCAAAGTAGCGTAAGTATTTCCCTCAATTTTTGAGAATCAAGGTATCAATCCAGTAGGAGGTCACGCACGAGTCCCTCGCACCTACACAAATAAATAAAATCCTCACAACCAACGCAATAAAGGGGTTGTCAATCCCTTCACGGTCACTTACGAAAGTGAGATCTGATAAATATGATAAGATAATATTTTTGGTATTTTTATGATAAAGATGCAAAGTAAATAAAGAAAAATAAAAACGATGCAAGAAATAGCTTGTTGATGAAAGATTAATATGATAGAAAATAGACCCGGAGGCCATAGGTTTCACTAGTGGCTTCTCTCGAGAGCATAAGTATTACGATGGGTGAACAAATTACTGTTGAGCAATTGACAGAATTGAGCATAGTTATGAGAATATCTAGGTATGATCATGTATATAGGCATCACATCCGAGACAAGTAGACCGACTCATGTCTGCATCTACTACTATTACTCCACACATCGACCGCTATCCAGCATGCATCTAGAGTATTAAGTTCAAAAGAACAGAGTAACGCTTTAAGCAAGATGACATGATGTAGAGGGATAAACTCATGCAATATGATATAAACCCCATCTTGTTATCCTCGATGGCAACAATACGATATGTGCCTTGCTGCCCCTACTGTCACTAGGAAAGGACACCGCAAGATTGAACCCAAAGCTAAGCACTTCTCCCATTGCAAGAAAGATCAATTTAGTAGGCCAAATCAAACTGATAATTCGAAGAGACTTGTAAAGATAACCAATCATACATAAAAGAATTCAGAGAATATTTAAATATTGTTCATAGATAAACGTGATCATAAACCCACAATTCATCGGTCTCAACAAACACACTGCAAAAGAAGATTACATCGAATAGATCTCCACAAAAGAGGGGGAGAACATTGTATTGAGATTCAAAAAGAGAGAAGAAGCCATCTAGCTAATAACTATGGACCCGAAGGTCTGAGGTAAACTACTCACACATCATCGGAGAGACTATGGTGTTGATGTAGAAGCCCTCCGTGATCGATGCCCCCTCCGGCGGAGCTTCGGAAAAGGCCCCAAGATGGGATCTCACGGGTACATAAGGTTGCGGCGGTGGAATTTGAAGGAAATATGCCCTAGAGGCAATAATAAAGTTATTATTTATTTCCTTGTATCATGATAAATTTTTATTATTCATGCTAGAATTGTATTAACCAGAAACATAATACATGCGTGAATACATAGACAAACAGAGTGTCACTAGTATGCCTCTACTTGACTAGCTCATTGATCAAAGATGGTTATGTTTCCTAACCGTAGACATGAGTTGTCATTTGATTAACGGGATCACATCATTAGGAGAATGATGTGATTGACTTGACCCATTCCGTTAGCATAGCACTTGTTCGTTTAGTTTGTTGCTATTGCTTTCTTCCTGACTTATACATGTTCCTATGACTATGAGATTATGCAACTCCCGTTTACCGGAGGAACACTTTGTGTGCTACCAACCGTCACAACGTAACTGGGTGATTATAAAGGTGCTCTACAGGTGTCTCCGAAGGTACTTGTTGGGTTGGCGTATTTCGAGATTAGAATTTGTCACTCCGATTGTCGGAGAGGTATCTCTGGGCCCTCTCGCTAATGCACATCACTTAAAGCCTTGCAAGCATTGCAGCTAATGAGTTAGTTGCGGGATGATGTATTACAAAACGAGTAAAGAGACTTGCCGGTAACGAGATTGAACTAGGTATTAAGATACCGACGATCGAATCTCGGGCAAGTAACATACCGATGACAAAGGGAACAACGTATGTTGTTATGCGGTCTGACCGATAAAGATCTTCGTAGAATATGTAGGAGCCAATATGAGCATCCAGGTTCCGCTATTGGTTATTGACCGAAGACGTGTCTCGGTCATGTCTACATTGTTCTCGAACCCATAGAGTCCGCACGCTTAATGTTACGATGATAGATTCATTATGAGTTTATATGTTTTGATGTATCGAAGGTTGTTCGGAGTCCCGGATGTGATCACGGACATGACGAGGAGTCTCAAAATGGTCGAGACATAAATATTGATATATTGGAAGCCTATGTTTGGACATCGGAAGTGTTCCGGGTGAAATCGGCATTTTACCGGAGTATCGGGAGGTTACCGGAGCCCCCCGGCAACCTAATGGCCCTTAATGGGCCTAGTGGAGGAAGTAGAGAGGAGGCCAAGGGGCAGCCGTGCCCCCCCCCAAGTCCGAATTGGACAAGGAGGGGGGCGGCGCCCCCCCCCCCTTTCCTTTCCCCTCTTTCTCTCCTCCCCCCCCCCCAAGTCCTAGTCCAACATGGAAAGGGGGGAGTCCTACTCCCGGTGGGAGGAGGACTCCTCCTGGCGCGCCCCTTGCCTGGCCGCACCTCCTCTCCCTTGCTCCTTTATATACGGGAGCAGGGGGCACCCCATAGAGACAACAATTGATCATTGATCTCTTAGCCGTGTGCGGTGCCCCCCTCCACCATAATCCTCGATAATATTGTAGCAGTGCTTAGGCGAAGCCCTGCGGCGGTAGAACATCAAGATCGTCACCACGCCGTCGTGCTGACGGAACTCTTCCCCGACATTCTGCTGGATCGTAGTCCGGGGATTGTCATCGAGCTGAATGTGTGCTAGAACTCGGAGGTGCCGTAGTTTTGGTGCTTGATCGGTCGGGCCGTGAAGACGTACGACTACATCAACCGCATTGTGCTAACGCTTCCGCTTTTGGTCTACGAGGGTACGTAGACAACACTCTCCTCTCTCGTTGCTATGCATCACCATGATCTTGCGTGTGCATAGGATTTTTTTTGAAATTACTACGTTACCCAACAGTGGCATCCGAGCCTAGGTTTTATGCGTTGATGTTGTGCATGAGTAGAACACAAGTGAGTTGTGGGCGATATAAGTCATACTGCTTACCAGCATGTCATACTTTGGTTCGGCGGTATTGTTGGATGAAGCGGCCCGGACCGACATTACGCGTACGCTTACGCGAGACTGGTTCTATCGACGTGCTTTGCACACAGGTGGCTGGCGGGTGTCAGTTTCTCCAACTTTAGTTGAACCAAGTGTGGCTATGCCCGGCCCTTGCGAAGGTTAAAACAGCACCAACTTGACAAACTATCATTGTGGTTTTGATGCGTAGGTAAGAACGGTTCTTGCTAAGCCCGTAGCAGCCACGTAAAACTTGCAACAACAAAGTAGAGGACGTCTAACTTGTTTTTGCAGGGCATGTTGTGATGTGATATGGTCAAGACATGATGCTAAATTTTATTGTATGAGATGATCATGTTTTGTAACCGAGTTATCGGCAACTGGCAGGAGCCATATGGTTGTCACTTTATTGTATGCAATGCAATCGCGCTGTACTGCTTTACTTTATCACTAAGCGGTAGCGATAGTCGTGGAAGCATAAGATTGGCGAGACGATAACGATGCTACGATGGAGATCAAGGTGTCGCGCCGGTGACGATGGTGATCATGACGGTACTTCGAAGATGGAGATCACAAGTACAAGAGGATGATGGCCATATCATATCACTTATATTGATTGCATGTGATGTTTATCGTTTATGCATCTTATCTTGCTTTGATTGACGGTAGCATTATAAGATGATCCCTCACTAAATTATCAAAGTATAAGTGTTCTCCCTGAGTATGCACCGTTGCGAGAGTTCTTCGTGCTGAGACACCACGTGATGATCGGGTGTGATCGGCTTTACGTTCAAATACAACAGGTGCAAAACAGTTGCACACGCGGACTACTCAGGTTAAACTTGACGAGCCTAGCATATAACAGATATGGCCTCGGAACACGGAGACCGAAAGGTCGAACGTGAATCATATAGTAGATATGATCAACATATTGATGTTCACCATTGATACTACTCCATCTCACGTGATGATGGGACATGGTTTAAGTTGATTTGGATCACGTGATCACTTAGAGGATTAGAGGGATATCTTTCTAAGTGGGAGTTCTTAAGTAATATGATTAATTGAACTTAAATTTATCATGAACTTAGTACCTGATAGTATCTTGCTTGTCTATGTTTGATTGTAGATAGATGGCTCGTGCTATTGTTCCGTTGAATTTTAATGCGTTCCTTGAGAAAGCAAAGTTGAAAGATGATGGTAGCAATTACACGGACTGGGTCCGTAACTTGAGGATTATCCTCATTGCTGCACAGAAGAATTACGTCCTGTAAGCACCAATAAGTGCCAAGCCTTCTGCAGGAGCAACACCAGATGTTATGAACGTCTGGCAGAGCAAAGCTGATGACTACTCGATAGTTCAGTGTGCCATGCTTTACGGCTTAGAACCGGGTCTTCAACGACGTTTTGAACGTCATGGAGCATATGAGATGTTCCAGGAGTTGAAGTTAATATTTCAAGAAAATGGCCGGATTGAGAGATATGAAGTCTCCAATAAGTTCTATAGCCGCAAGATGGAGGAGAATAGTTCTGTCAGTGAACATATACTCAAAATGTCTGGGTATCATAATCACTTGACTCAACTGGGGGTTAATCTTCCTGTTGATAGTGTCATTGAAACAGTTCTTCAATCACTGCCACCAAGCTACAAAAGCTTCGTGATGAACTATAATATGCAAGGGATGAATAAGACTATTCCTGAGCTCTTCGCGATGCTAAAAGCCGCGGAGGTAGAAATCAAGAAGGAGCATCAAGTGTTGATGGTCAATAAGACCACCAGTTTCAAGAAAAAGGGCAAAGGGAAGAAGAAAGGGAACTTCAAGAAGAACAGCAAACAAGTTGCTGCTCAGGAGAAGAAACCCAAGTCTGGACCTAAGCCTGAGACTGAGTGCTTCTACTGCAAGCAGACTGGTCACTGGAAGCGGAACTGCCGCAAGTATTTGGCGGATAAGAAGGATGGCAAAGTGAACAAAGGTATATGTGATCTACATGTTATTGATGTGTACCTTACTAATGCTCGCAGTAGCACCTGGGTATGGTTGGAAATATGCCCTGGAGGCAATAATAAAATGGTTATTATTATATTTCTTTGTTCATGATAACTGTCTATTGTTCATGCTATAATTGTGTTATCCGGAAATCGTAATACATGTGTGAATACATAGACCACAACACGTTCCTAGTGAGCCTCTAGTTGACTAGCTCGTTGATCAAAAGATAGTCATGGTTTCCTAACTATGGACATTGGATGTCATTGATAACGGGATCACATCATTAGGAGAATGATGTGATGGACAAGACCCAATCCTAAGCATAGCTCAAAGATCATGTAGTTCGTTTGTTGTAGCTTTTCCGAATGTCAAGTATCATTTCCTTAGACCATGAGATTGTGCAACTCCCGGATACCGTAGGAGTGCTTTGGGTGTGCCAAACGTCACAAAGTAACTGGGCGGCTATAAAGGTACACTACAGGTATCTCCGAAAGTGTCTGTTGGGTTGGCATGAATCGAGACTGGGATTTGTCACTCCGTATGACGGAGAGGTATCTCTGGGCCCACTCGGTAATGCATCATCATAATGAGCTCAATGTGACCAAGTGTTTGATCACGGGATCATGCATTACGGTACGAGTAAAGTGACTTGCCGGTAACGAGATTGAACGAGGTATTGGGATACCGGCGATCGAGTCTCGGGCAAGTAACGTACCGATTGACAAAGGGAATTGTATACAGATTGATTGAATCCTCGACATCGTGGCTCATCCGATGAGATCATCGTGGAGCATGTGGGAGCCTACATGGGTATCCAAATCCCGCTGTTGGTTATTGACCGGAGAGGCATCTCGGTCATGTCTGCATGTCTCCCGAACCCGTAGGGTCTACACACTTAAGGTTCGGTGACGCTAGGGTTGTAGAGATATTAGTATGCAGTAACCCGAAAGTTGTTCGGAGTCCCAGATGAGATCCCGGACGTCACGAGGAGTTCCGGAATGGTTCGGAGGTAAAGATTTATATATAGGAAGTCCAGTTTCGGCCATCAGGAGGGTTTCGGGGGTCGCCGGTATTGTACCGGGACCACCGGAAGGGTCCCGGGGGTCCATCGGGTGGGGCCACCTATCCCAGAGGGCCCCATGGGCTGAATTGGGAGGGGAACCAGCCCCTGGTGGGCTGGTACGCCCCCCTTGGGCCTCCCCTGCGCCTAGGGTTGGGAAACCCTATGGGTGGGGGCGCCCCCTACTTGGCTTGGGGGGGAAGCCACCCCTTGGCCGCCGCCCCCCTTGGAGATTCATCTCCTAGGGCCGGCGCGCCCCCCTCCCAAGGCCCCTATATAAAGAGGGGGGAGGGAGGGCAGCCGTACCCTTGCTCTTGGCGCCTCCCTCTCCCTCCGTAACACCTCTCCTCCCCGCTTGCGCTTGGCGAAGCCCTGCCGGGATCCTGCTGCATTCACCACCACGCCGCCGTGCTGCTGGATCTTCATCAACCTCTCCTTCCCCCTTGCTGGATCAAGAAGGAGGAGACGTCTTCCTAACCGTACGTGTGTTGAACGCAGAGGTGCCGTCCGTTCGGCACTAGGTCATCGGTGATTTGGATCACGTCGAGTACGACTCCATCAACCCCGTTCTCTTGAACGCTTCCGCGCGCGATCTACAAGGGTATGTAGATGCACTCCTTTTCCCCTCGTTGCTAGAAGACTCCATAGATTGATCTTGGTGATGCGTAAAAAATTTTAAAATTCTGCTATGTTCCCCAACAGTGGCATCATGAGCTAGGTCTATGCGTAGTTTCTATGCACGACTAGAACACAAAGCAGTTGTGGGCGTCGATATTGTCAATTATCTTGCCGTTACTAGTCTTATCTTGATTCGGCGGCATTGTGGGATGAAGCGGCCCGGACCGACCTTACACGTACGCTTACGTGAGACTGGTTCCACCGACTGACATGCACTAGTTGCATAAGGTGGCTGGCGGGTGTCTGTCTCTCCCACTTTAGTCGGATCGGATTCGATGAACAGGGTCCTTATGAAGGGTAAATAGAAATTGGCAATTCACGTTGTGGTTTTGGCGTAGGTAAGAAACGTTCTTGCTAGAAACCTATAGCAGCCACGTAAAAACTTGTAACAACAATTAGAGGACGTCTAACTTGTTTTTGCAGCAAGTGTTTTGTGATGTGATATGGCCAAAGGATGTGATGAATGATATATGTGATGTATGAGATGATCATGTTCTTGTAATAGGAATCACGACTTGCATGTCGATGAGTATGACAACCGGCAGGAGCCATAGGAGTTGTCTTTATTTATTTATGACATGCGTGTCAACATTAACGTCATGTAATTACTTTACTTTATTGCTAAAGCGTTAGCCATAGTAGTAGAACTAATAGATGACGAGACAACTTCAAGAAGACACGATGATGGATATCATGGTGTCATGCCGGTGACAACGATGATCATGGAGCCCCAAAGATGGAGATCAAAAGAATCAAATGATATTGGCCATATCATGTCACTATTTGATTGCATGTGATGTTTATCATGTTTTACATCTTATTTGCTTAGAACGACGGTAGCTTAAATAAGATGATCCCTCGTAATAATTTCAAGAAAGTGTTCCCCCTAACTGTGCACCGTTGCGAAGGTTCGTTGTTTCGAAGCACCACATGATGATCGGGTGTGATAGATTCTAACATTCAAATACAACGGGTGTAAGCCAGATTTACACACGCAATACACTTAGGTTGACTTGACGAGCCCAGCATGTACAAACATGGCCTTGGAACACAGAAGACCGAAAGGTCGAGCATGAGTCGTATGGAAGATACGATCAATACGAAGATGTTCACCGATGTTGACTAGTCCGTCTCACGTGATGATCGGACACGGCCTAGTTGACTCGGATCATGTTTCACTTAGATGACTAGAGGGATGTCTATATGAGTGGGAGTTCATTGAATAATTTGATTAGATGAACTTAATTATCATGAACTTAGTCTAAAATCTTTACAATATGTCTTGTAGATCAAATGGCCCATGTTTTCCTCAACTTCAACACGTTCCTAGAGAAAACCAAGCTGAAAGATGATGGCAGCAACTATACGGACTGGGTCCGGAACCTGAGGATCATCCTCATAGCTGCCAAGAAAGATTATGTCCTAGAAGCACCGCTAGGTGACGCACCTATCCCAGAGAACCAAGACGTTATGAATGCTTGGCAGTCACGTGCTGATGATTACTCCCTCGTTCAGTGCGGCATGCTTTACAGCTTAGAACCGGGGCTCCAAAAGCGTTTTGAGAGACACGGAGCATATGAGATGTTTGAAGAGCTGAAAATGGTTTTCCAAGCTCATGCCCGGGTCGAGAGATATGAAGTATCCGACAAGTTCTTCAGTTGTAAGATGGAGGAAAATAGTTCTGTCAGTGAGCACATACTCAAAATGTCTGGGTTGCATAACCGCTTGACTCAGCTGGGAGTTAATCTCTCGGATGACGCAGTCATTGACAGAATCCTTCAGTCGCTTCCACCGAGCTACAAGAGCTTTGTGATGAACTTCAATATGCAGGGAATGGAAAAGACCATTCCTTAGGTGTATTCAATGCTGAAATCAGCAGAGGTGGAAATCAAAAAGGAACATCAAGTGTTGATGGTGAATAAAACCACTAAGTTCAAGAAAGGCAAGGGTAAGAAGAACTTCAAGAAGGACGGCAAGGGAGTTGCTGCGCCCGGTAAGCAAGCTACCGGGAAGAAGCCAAAGAATGGACCCAAGCCTGAGACTGAGTGTTTTTATTGCAAGGGAAGTGGTCAATGGAAGCGGAACTGCCCCAAATACTTAGCAGACAAGAAGGCCGGCAACACTAAAGGTGTATGTGATATACATGTAATTGATGTGTACCTTACCAGTACTCGTAGTAGCTCCTGGGTATTTGATACCGGTGCGGTTTCTCACATTTGTAACTCAAAGCAGGAGCTGCGGAATAAGCGGAGACTGGCGAAGGACGACGTGACGATGCGCGTCGGGAATGGTTCCAAGGTCGATGTGATCGCCGTCGGCACGCTACCTCTACATTTACCTAAGGGATTAGTTTTAAACCTCAATAATTGTTATTTAGTGCCAGCTTTGAGCATGAACATTGTATAGGATCTCGTTTAATTCGAGATGGCTACTCATTTAAATCCGCGAATAATGGTTGTTCTATTTATATGAGAGATATGTTTTATGGTCATGCTCCGTTGGTGAATGGTTTATTCTTAATGAATCTCGAGCATAATGTTACACATATTCATAGTGTGAATACCAAAAGATGTAAGGTTGATAATGATAGTCCCACATACTTGTGGCACTGCCGCCTTGGTCACATAGGTGTCAAACGCATGAAGAAGCTCCATGCAGATGGACTTTTGGAGTCTCTTGATTACGAATCATTTTACACGTGCGAACCATGCCTCATGGGTAAAATGACCAAGACTCTGTTCTCAGGAACAATGGAGCGAGCAACCAACTTATTGGAAATCATACATACTGATGTGTGCGGTCCAATGAGTGTTGAGGCTCGCGGTGGCTATCGTTATGTTCTCACCCTTACTGATGACGTGAGTAGATATGGGTATGTCTACTTAATGAAACACAACTCTGAGACCTTTGAAAAGTTCAAGGAATTTCAGAGCGAGGTTGAGAATCAACGTGACAGAAAAATCAAGTTCTTGCGATCAGATCATGGGGGAGAATACTTGAGTCACGAATTTGGCACACACTTAAGAAAATGTGGAATAGTTTCACAACTCACACCGCCTGGAACACCTCAGCGTAATGGCGTGTCCGAACGTCGTAATTGCACTCTATTGGATATGGTGCGATCTGTGATGTCTCTTACCGATCTACTGCTATCATTTTGGGGCTATGCTTTAGAGACTGCCGCATTCACTTTAAATAGGGCTCCGTCGAAATCCGTTGAGACGACACCGTATGAATTATGGTTTGGGAAGAAACCTAAGCTGTCGTTTCTAAAAGTTTGGGGATGCGAAGCTTATGTCAAGAAACTTCAACCTGAAAAGCTCGAACCCAAATCGGAAAAATGCGTCTTCATAGGATACCCTAAAGAAACTATTGGGTATACCTTCTACCTTAGATCCGAAGGAAAGTTCTTTGTTGCCAAGAATGGGTCCTTTCTAGAGAAAGAGTTTCTCTCGAAAGAAATAAGTGGGAGGAAAGTAGAACTTGATGAAGTATTACCTCTTGAACCGGTAAGTGACGCAGCTCAAGAAAATGTTCCTGAGGTGCCTGCACCGACTAGAGAGGAAGTTAATGATGATGATCATGAAACTTCAGATCAAGTTGCTACTGAACTTCGTAGGTCCACAAGGACACGTTCCGCACCAGAGTGGTACGGCAACTCTGTCTTGGAAATCATGTTGTTAGACAACGGTGAACCTTCCAACTATGAAGAAGCGATGGCGGGCCCGGATTCCGACAAATGGCTGGAAGCCATGAAATCTGAGATAGGATCCATGTATGAAAACGAAGTGTGGACTTTGACTGACTTGCCCGATGATCGGCGAGCCATAGAAAATAAATGGATCTTTAAGAAGAAGACAGGCGCGGATGGTAACGTAACCATCTATAAAGCTCGGCTTGTCGCTAAGGGTTATCGACAAGTTCAAGGGGTTGACTACGATGAGACTTTCTCACCCATAGCGAAGCTGAAGTCCGTCCGAATCATGTTAGCAATTGCCGCATTCTATGATTATGAGATATGGCAAATGGATGTCAAAACGGCATTCCTTAATGGTTTCCTTAAGGAAGAATTGTATATGATGCAGCCGGAAGGTTTTGTCGATCCTAAGAATGCTGACAAGGTGTGCAAGCTCCAACGCTCGATTTATGGGCTGGTGCAAGCATCTCGGAGTTGGAACATTCATTTTGATGAGATGATCAAAGCGTTTGGGTTTACGCAGACTTATGGAGAAGCCTGCATTTACAAGAAAGTGAGTGGGAGCTCTGTAGAATTTCTCATATTGTATGTGGATGACATACTGTTGATGGGAAATGATATAGAATTCTTGGAAAGCATAAAGGCCTACTTGAACAAGTGTTTTTCAATGAAGGACCTTGGAGAAGCTGCTTATATATTAGGCATCAAGATCTATAGAGAAAGATCGAGACGCCTCATTGGTCTTTCACAGAGTATGTACCTTGACAAGATATTGAAGAAGTTCAAAATGGATCAGTCAAAGAAGGGGTTCTTGCATGTATTGCAAGGTACGAGATTGAGCACGGCTCAATGCCCGACCACGCCAGAAGATAGAGAAAAGATGAATTTCGTCCCCTATGCCTCGGCCATAGAGTCTATCATGTATGCTATGCTGTGTACTAGACCTGATGTAAACCTTGCCGTAAGTTTGGTAGGAAGGTACCAAAGTAATCCCGGCATGGAACACTGGACAGCGGTCAAGAATATCCTGAAGTACCTGAAAAGGACTAAGGATATGTTTCTCGTTTATGGAGGTGACGAAGAGCTCGTCGTAAAGGGTTACGTCGATGCTAGCTTCAACACAGATCTGGATGACTCTAAGTCACAAACCGGATACGTGTATATTTTGAATGGTGGGGCAGTAAGTTGGTGCAGTTGCAAGCAAAGCGTTGTGGCGGGATCTACATGTGAAGCGGAGTACATGGCAGCCTCGGAGGCAGCACAAGAGGCAATCTGGGTGAAGGAGTTCATTACCGACCTAGGAGTCATACCCAATGCGTCGGGCCCGATGACTCTCTTCTGTGACAACACTGGAGCTATTGCCCTTGCCAAGGAGCCCGGGTTTCACAGGAAGACCAGGCATATCAAGCGTCGCTTCAACTCCATTCGTGAAAGTGTTCAAAATGAAGACATAGAGATTTGTAAAGTACATACGGACCTGAATGTGGCAGATCCGTTGACTAAACCTCTCCCTAGAGCAAAACATGATCAACACTAGAACTGCATGGGTGTTCGATTCATCACAATGTAACTAGACTATTGACTCTAGTGCAAGTGGGAGATTGTTGGAAATATGCCCTAGAGGCAATAATAAAATGGTTATCATTATATTTCTTTGTTCATGATAATTGTCTATTGTTCATGCTACAATTGTGTTATCCGGAAATCGTAATACATGTGTGAATACATAGACCACAACACGTTCCTAGTGAGCCTCTAGTTGACTAGCTCGTTGATCAAAAGATAGTCATGGTTTCCTAACTATGGACATTGGATGTCATTGATAACGGGATCACATCATTAGGAGAATGATGTGATGGACAAGACCCAATCCTAAGCATAGCTCAAAGATCGTGTAGTTCGTTTGTTGTAGCTTTTTCGAATGTCAAGTATCATTTCCTTAGACCATGAGATTGTGCAACTCCCGGATACCGTAGGAGTGCTTTGGGTGTGCCAAACATCACAACCTAACTGGGTGACTATAAAGGTACACTACAGGTATCTCCGAAAGTGTCTGTTGGGTTGGCACGAATCGAGACTGGGATTTGTCACTCCGTATGACGGAGAGGTATCTCTGGGCCCACTCGGTAATGCATCATCATAATGAGCTCAATGTGACCAAGTGTTTGATCACGGTATCATGCATCACGGTACGAGTAAAGTGACTTGCCGGTAACGAGATTGAACGAGGTATTGGGATACCGGCGATCGAGTCTCGGGCAAGTAACGTACCGATTGACAAAGGGAATTCTATACGGATTGATTGAATCCTCGACATCATGGTTCATCCGATGAGATCATCGTGGAGCATGTGGGAGCCAACATGGGTATCCAGATCCCGCTGTTGGTTATTGACCGGAGAGGCATCTCGGTCATGTCTGCATGTCTCCTAAACCCGTAGGGTCTACACACTTAAGGTTCGGTGACGCTAGGGTTGTAGATATATTAGTATCCAGTAACCCGAAAGTTGTTCGGAGTCCCGAATGAGATCCCGGACGTCACGAGGAGTTCCGGAATGGTCCGGGGGTAAATTTTTATATATAGGAAGTCCAGTTTCTGCCATCAAGAAGGTTTCGGGGGTCGCCGGTATTGTACCGGGACCATCGGAAGGGTCCCGGGGGTCCACCGGGTGGGGCCACCTATCCCGGAGGGCCCCATGGGCTGAATTGGGAGGGGAACCAGCCCCTGGTAGGCTGGTGCACCCCCCCCCCCTTGGGCCTCCCCTGCGCCTAGGGTTGGGAAACCCTAGGGGTGGGGCACCCCCCACTTGGCTTGGGGGGGAGCCACCCCTTGGCCGCCGCCCCCCTTGGAGATTCATCTCCTAGGGCCGGCGCCCCCCCCAAGGCCCCTATATAAAGAGGGGGGAGGGAGGGCAGCCGTACCCTTTCTCTTGGCGCCTCCCTCTCCCTCCGTAACACCTCTCCTCCCCGCTTGCGCTTGGCGAAGCCCTGCCGGGATCCTGCTGCATCCACCACCACGCCGTCGTGCTGCTGGATATTTATCAACCTCTCCTTCCCCCTTGCTGGATCAAGAAGGAGGACACATCTTCCCAACCGTATGTGTGTTGAACGCAGAGGTGTCGTCCGTTCGGCACTAGGTCATCGGTGATTTGGATCATGTCGACTACGACTCCATCAACCCCGTTCTCTTGAACGCTTCCGCGCGCGATCTACAAGGGTATGTAGATGCACTCCTTTTCCCCTCGTTGCTAGATGACTCCATAGATTGATATTGGTGATGCATAGAAAATTTTAAAATTCTGCTACGTTCCCCAATAGGTATTTGATACTGGTTCTGTTGCTAACATTTGCAACTCGAAACAGGGGTTACGGTTTAAGCGAAGATTGGCTAAGGACGAGGTGACAATGCGTGTGGGAAATGGTTCCGAAGTCGATGTGATCGCGGTCGGCACACTACCTCTACATCTACCTTCGGGATTAGTATTAGACCTAAATAATTGTTATTTGGTGCCAGCGTTGAGCATGAACATTATATCTGGATCTTGTTTGATGCGAGATGGTTATTCATTTAAATCAGAGAATAATGGTTGTTCTATTTATATGAGTAATATCTTTTATGGTCATGCACCCTTGAAGAGTGGTCTATTTTTGATGAATCTCGATAGTAGTGATACACATATTCATAATGTTGAAATCAAAAGATGCAGAGTTGATAATGATAGTGCAACTTATTTGTGGCACTGACATTTAGGTCATATCGGTGTAAAGCGCATGAAGAAACTCCATACTGATGGACTTTTGGAACCACTTGATTATGAATCACTTGGTACTTGCGAACCGTGCCTCATGGGTAAGATGACTAAAACGCCGTTCTCCGGTACTATGGAGAGAGCAACAGATTTGTTGGAAATCATACATACAGATGTATGTGGTCCAATGAATGTTGAGGCTCATGGCGGATATCGTTATTTTCTCACCTTCACAGATGATTTAAGCAGATATGGGTATATCTACTTAATGAAACATAAATCTGAAACATTTGAAAAGTTCAAAGAATTTCAGAGTGAAGTTGAAAATCATCGTAACAAGAAAATAAAGTTTCTACGATCTGATCATGGAGGAGAATAATTGAGTTACGAGTTTGGTCTACATTTGAAACAATGCGGAATAGTTGCGCAACTCACGCCACCCGGAACACCACAGTGTAATGGTGTGTCCGAACGTCATAATCGTACGTTATTAGATATGGTGCGATCTATGATGTCTCTTACTAATTTACCGCTATCGTTTTGGGGTTATGCTTTAGAGACGGCTGCATTCACGTTAAATAGGACACCATCGAAATCCGTTGAGACGACGCCTTATGAACTGTGGTTTGGCAAGAAACCAAACTTGTCGTTTCTGAAAGTTTGGGGCTGCGATGCTTATGTGAAAAAGCTTCAACCTGATAAGCTCGAACCCAAATCAGAGAAATGTGTCTTTATAGGATACCCAAAGGAGACTGTTGGGTACACCTTCTATCACAGATCCGAAGGCAAGACTTTTGTTGCTAAATTCGGAGTTTTTCTAGAGAAGGAGTTTCTCTCGAAAGAAGTGAGTGGGAGAAAACTAGAACTTGATGAGGTATCTATACCTGCTCCCTTATTGGAAAGTAGTACATCACAAAAACCGGTTTCTGTGACACCTACACCAATTAGTGAGGAAGCTAATGATAATGATCATGAAACTTCAGATCAAGTTACTACCAAACCTCGTAGATCAACCAGAGTAAGATCTGCACCAGAGTGGTATGGTAATCCTGTTCTGGAAGTCATGCTACTAGATCATGATGAACCTACGAACTATGAAGAAGCAATGGTGAGCCCAGATTCCGCAAAATGGCTAGAAGCCATGAAATCTGAGGTGGGATCCATGTATGAGAACAAAGTGTGGACTTTGGTTGACTTGCCCGTTGATCGGCAAGCAATTGAGAATAAATGGATCTTCAAGAAGAAGACTGACGCTGACGGTAATGTTACTGTCTATAAAGCTCGACTTGTTGCGAAAGGTTTTCGACAAGTTCAAGGGATTGACTATGATGAGACCTTCTCACCCGTAGCGATGCTTAAGTTTGTCCGAATCATGTTAGCAATTGCCGCATTTTATGATTATGAACTTGAGCAAATGGATGTCAAAACTGCATTCCTGAATGGATTTCTGGAAAAGAGTTGTATATGATGCAACCAGAAGGTTTTGTCGATCCAAAGGGAGCTAACAAAGTGTGCAAGCTCCAGCGATCCATTTATGGACTGGTGCAAGCCTCTCGGAGTTGGAATAAATTCTTTGATAGTGTGATCAAAGCATTTGGTTTTATACAGACTTTTGGAGAAGCCTGTATTTACAAGAAAGTGAGTGGGAGCTCTGTAGCATTTCTGATATTATATGTGGATGACATATTATTGATTGGAAATAATATAGAATTTCTGCATAGCATAAAGGGATACTTGAATAAGAGTTTTTCAATGAAAGACCTCGGTGAAGCTGCCTACATATTGGGCATTAAGATCTATAGAGATAGATCAAGACGCTTAATTGGACTTTCACAAAGCACATACCTTGACAAAGTTTTGAAGAAGTTCAAAATGGATCAAGCAAAGAAAGGGTTCTTGCCTGTGTTACAAGGTGTGAAATTGAGTAAGACTCAATGTCCGACCACTGCAGAAGATAGAGAGAAAATGAAAGATGTTCCCTATGCTTCAGCCATAGGCTCTATCATGTATGCAATGCTGTGTACCAGACCTGATGTGTGCCTTGCTATAAGTCTAGCAGGGAGGTACCAAAGTAATCCAGGAGTGGATCACTAGACAGCGGTCAAGAACATCCTGAAGTACCTGAAAAGAACTAAGGATATGTTTCTCGTATATGGAGGTGACAAAGAGCTCATCGTAAATGGTTACGTTGATGCAAGCTTTAACACTGATCCGGACGATTCTAAATCGCAAACCGGATACGTATTTACATTAAACGGTGGAGCTATCAGTTGGTGCAGTTCTAAACAAAGCATCGTGGCGGGATCTACATGTGAAGCGGAGTACATAGCTGCTTCGGAAGCAGCAAATGAAGGAGTCTGGATGAAGGAGTTCATATCCGATCTAGGTGTCATACCTAGTGCATCGGGTCCAATGAAAATCTTTTGTGACAATACTGGTGCAATTGCCTTGGCAAAGGAATCAAGATTTCACAAGAGAACCAAGCACATCAGGAGACGCTTCAATTCCATTCGGGATTTAGTCCAAATGGGAGACATAGAAATTTGCAAGATACATACGGATCTGAATGTTGCAGACTCGCTGACTAAGCCTCTTCCACGAGCAAAACATGATCAGCACCAAGGCTCCATGGGTGTTAGAATCATTACTGTGTAATCTAGATTATTGACTCTAGTGCAAGTGGGAGACTGAAGGAAATATGCCCTAGAAGCAATAATAAAGTTATTATTTATTTCCTTGTATCATGATAAATGTTTATTATTCATGCTGGAATTGTATTAACCGGAAACATAATACATGTGTGAATACATAGACAAACAGAGTGTCACTAGTATGCCTCTACTTGACTAGCTCATTGATCAAAGATGGTTGTGTTTCCTAACCATAGACATGAGTTTTCATTTGATTAACGGGATCACATCATTAGGAGAATGATGTGATTGACATGACCCATTCCATTAGCATAGCACTTGATCATTTAGTTTGTTGCTATTGCTTTCTTCATGATTTATACATGTTCCTATGACTATGAGATTATGCAACTCCCGTTTACCGGAGGAACACTTTGTGTGCTACCAAACGTCACAACGTAACTGGGTGATTATAAAGGTGCTCTAGAGGTGTCTCCGAAGGTACTTGTTGGGTTGGCGTATTTCGAGATTAGGATTTGTCACTCCGATTGTCGGAGAGGTATCTCTGGGCCCTCTCGGTAATGCACATCACTTAAAGCCTTGCAAGCAATGCAGCTAATGAGTTAGTTGCGGGATGATGTATTACAAAACGAGTAAAGAGACTTGCCGGTAACGAGATTGAACTAGGTATTAAGATAACGACGATCGAATCTCGGGCAAGTAACATACCGATGACAAAGAGAACAACGTATGTTGTTATGCGGTCTGACTGATAAAGATCTTCGTAGAATATGTAGGAGCCCATGTGAGCATCCAGGTTCCGCTATTGGTTATTGACCAGAGACGTGTCTCGGTCATGTCTACATTGTTCTCAAACCCGTAGGGTCCGCACGCTTAACGTTACGATGACAGTTTCATTACGAGTTTATATGTTTTGATGTTCCGAAGGTTGTTCGGAGTCCCGGATGTGATCACGGACATGACGAGGAGTCTCGAAATGGTCGAGACATAAAGATTGATATATTGGAAGCCTATGTTTGGACATCGGAAGTGTTCCGGATGAAATCGGCATTTTACTGGAGTACTAGGAGGTTACCGGAACCCCCCGGTAACCTAATGGCCCTTAATGGGCCTAGTGGAGGAAGTAGAGAGGAGGCCAAGGGGCAGCCGCGCGCCCCTCCCCCCCCCCCCAAAGTCTGAATTGGACAAGGAGGGGGGCGGCGCCCCCCTTTCCTTTCCCCTCTTTCTCCCCCCCCCCCAAGTCCTAGTCCAACATGGAAAGGGGGAGTCCTACTCCCGGTGGGAGTAGGACTCCTCCTGGCGCGCCCCTTGCCTGGCCGCACCTCCTCACCCTTGCTCCTTTATATACAGGAGCAGGGGGCACCCCATAGAGACAACAATTGATCATTGATCTCTTAGCCGTGTGTGGTGCCCCCCTCCACCATAATCCTCGATAATATTGTAGCGGTGCTTAGGCGAAGCCCTGCGGCGGTAGAACATCAAGATCGTCACCACGCCGTCATGCTGACGGAACTCTTCCCCGACATTCTGCTGGATCGGAATCCGGGGATCGTCATCGAGCTGAACGTGTTCTAGAAATTGGAGGTGTCGTAGTTTCGGTGCTTGATCGGTCGGGCCGTGAAGACGTACGACTACATCAACCGCGTTGTGCTAACGCTTCCCTTTCGGTCTAGGAGGGTACGTAGACAACACTCTCCTCTCTCGTTGCTATGCATCACCATGATCTTGCATGTGCGTAGGAATTTTTTTGAAATTACTACATTACCCAACAGAATTAGGGTTTTGGCTCCGTATCTGGTAGTTTGGGGGTACGTAGGTATATATAGGAGGAAGAAGTACATCGGCGGAGCAATGTGGGCCTCACGAGGGTGGAGGGCGCGCCTGGGGGGGGGGGTAGGCGCGCCCCCTACCTCGTGCCTTCCTGGTTGCTTTCTTGACATAGGGTCCAAGTCCTCTGGATCACGTTCGTTCCAAAAATCACGTTCCCTGATAACCCACAAGTATAGGGGATCGCAACAATTTTCGATAAGTAAGAGTGTCGAACCCGACGAGGAGCTAAAGGAAGAACAAATATTCCCTCAAGTTCTATCGACCACCGATACAACTCTACGCATGCTTGATGTTCGCTTTACCTAGAACAAGTATGAAACTAGAAGTACTTTGTAGGTGTTTTTGGATAGGTTCGCAAGATAATAAAGATTACGTAAATAAAAAGTAGGGGCTGTTGTAAGTAAAGAAGCAATAAAGTAAATATAGCGAGTGTGGAAAAGTGGTGGTAGGAGTTGCGAAATTGTCCCTAAGCAATTGACTACTTTACTAGACCGGTAGCAAGTTTTATGTGGGAGAGGCCACTGCTAGCATGTCATCCCTGACTTGGAATTCTATGCACTTATGATTGGAACTATTAGTAAGCATCCGCAACTACTAACGTTCATTAAGGTAAAACTCAACCATAGCATTAAGATATATTGGCCCCCCTTCAATCCCGTATGCATCAATTTCTATGCTAGGTTGAAGCTTCTATCACTCTTGCCCTCTAATACATAGTCCTATCAACATACAACTAACCCTATGGTGTGATCCACACGCGCACTCATATGATGGGCACCAAAGGACAGCAACATAACCACAAGCAAATTAAATCAATCATAGCAATTCATCAACCACCGATAGGACAACAAAAATCTACCTAGACATCATAGGATGGCAACACATCATTGAATAATAATATGAAGCATAAAGCACCATGTTCAAGTAGAGGGTACAGCTGGTTGCGGGAGAGTGGACCGCTGTAGATAGAGGGGGGAAGGTGATGAAGATGTTGGTGAAGATGGCGGAGGTGTTGGTGTAGATCGCGGTGATGATGATGATGGCCACGGCAGCGTTCCGGCGCCACCGGAAGAGAAGGGGAGAGGGGGCCCTTCGTCTTCTTCTTCTTCCTTGACCTCCTCCCTAGATGGGAGAAGGGTTTCCCCTCTGGTCCTTGGCCTCCATGGCGGCAGAGGGGCGAGAGCTCCTCCGAGATTGGATATGTCTCTCTGTCTTTCTCTGTTTTTGCGTTCTCAGATTCTTCCCTTTCACCGTTTCTTATATTCCCGGAGATCCGTAACTCCGATTGGGCTGAAATTTTAACACGGTCTCTATCCGGATATTAGCTTTCTTGCAGCGAAAGAAGGGAACCAACCGCCTTACGGGGTGGCCACGAGGGTCAGGGGCGCGCCCCCTGCCTCGTGGCCCCCTCGGGCACCGTCTCGCATGGATTTTTCTTCCCAAAAATCATATATATTCCAAAAAAATCTATGTCAGTTTTTATCCCGTTTGGACTCCGTTTGGTATAGATATTCTATGAAAAAAACATGCAACAAACAGGAACTGGCACTGGGCACTGGATCAATATGTTAGTGCCAAAAATAGTATAAAAAGTTGCCAAAAGTATATGAAAGTTGTAGAATATTGGCATGAAACAATCAAAAATTATAGATACGACGGAGACGTATCATTCCCGAAGGTTTTATTCTGTTTGGACTCCGTTTGATATTCTTTTTCTGCGAAACTCTGAAATAGGCAAAAAAACAGCAATTCTGGGTTGGGCCTCCGGTTAATAGGTTAGTCCCAAAAATAATATAAAAGTGTATAATAAAGCTCAATAATGTACAAAACAGAATATAATATAGCATGGAACAATCAAAAATTATAGATACGTTGGAGACGTATCAATCAGGTTGAGTGCGGCGCAAAAGGGATGCAACTCACACACAAGGATGCAAAGAGAAATCAAGTGGAGATGGTGGGAGATAAAAATCGGCTGAGACGGCATGGCGTCAAATCTAGCCTCGACGCTCCATTTACTCGGTCACCGCTAGCTCTAGGCAGTTGCGTAGCCAGCGCAGGCCGGCACCCCGGGCCAATAGCTAAAGCTATGGTAGGTACACTATGTACAGTGCTAAAAATTGCTACAACCAACGAATGAGTGCACAGCCACGCCCCAGGCCATGGCCCTAGTTTCCTGGGGCTGGCTACGCCCCTAGCTCTAGGGCAAGCACTTCCTCTGTTCTTAGCAGCGGCAGCGGCAACTCAGATCTATGCAAGCGGAGGCGGCAGCAGCAGGAGCTGCTTCTTTCCTTCCTCTTGGCCATCGTCTGGTCCTCCTCGACTCAGCCATGACCCCCCTCCCTCGTCGTTGTCATCCCCGAAGCTGGTAAGCAACATGGAATCCCCCTCCCCCCTATGTTAGGTCGGTTGTTAGCACGTTAGGAAAGGTGTAGAATCGATTTCCCCATTGCTCAACGCACCCTCGATGTCGACTAGGTAATGGACGCACAGATGAATTTGGTAGTTCAGGCAGCAACACTGATAGTTGTGATTCAGGTATGGCTCACGTTGATCCACAAGAGAGTTGTTCATCGTGGTGATAAGCTTGTCATTCGTTATGGGCCAACATTAATCTGGGATCAGGAGAGGATGGCGAATCTGAACTACATCTACAACTGCAACGACACAGAGGCTATATGGATGCTTCGGCTGAAAAGAGAACCTTTCGTCAGGCTTGTGCAGACCTTCAGAAGTAGGCGGCTGTTACAAGATAGCATCCACACCAGTGTGGAAGAGCAAGTAGCAATGTTCCTCCATGTTGTTGGTCATACCAGAGGTTCAGGGTTATGCACAACACGTTCAGGAGATCAATGGAGATCATTTCCAGGTACTTCAAGCAAGTATGTTGTTGGGGGACCCAGAGAAGACATGATCATATCACCAACCGGTCGGATGGTATCCATACTTCAAGGTAAGCACTGACAATATGTAGTTCATGCCTTGATATGCTTGTATTGTTCTGCTATAGCCATAACACCATCTTGTAATGCCATTTCAGGATAGCCTTGGGGCAATAAATGGTACTCATGTCACCGCCAGACTGTCGAAATCACAATCTGCGGCATACAGGGGTACAAAGGACTACACAAGCCAGAATGTGCTTGATGTTATTGACTTCGATCTAAAATTCACATATATGCTGGCTAACTGGGAAGGATCTGAAGGAAATATGCCCTAGAGGCAATAATAAAGTTATTATTTATTTCCTTATATCATGATAAATGTTTATTATTCATGCTAGAATTGTATTAACCGGAAACATAATACATGTGTGAATACATAGACAAACAGAGTGTCACTAGTATGCCCCTACTTGACTAGCTCGTTAATCAAAGATGGTTAAGTTTCCTAACCATGAACAATGTGTTGTTATTTGATTAACGAGGTCACATCATTAGTTGAATGATCTGATTGACATGACCCATTTCATTAGCTTAGCACACGATCGTTTAGTATGTTGATATTGCTTTCTTCATGACTTATACATGTTCCTATGACTATGAGATTATGCAACTCCCGTTTGCCGGAGGAACACTTTGGGTGCTACCAAACGTCACAACGTAACTGGGTGATTATAAAGGAGTACTACAGGTGTCTCCAATGGTAGATGTTGGGTTGGCGTATTTCGAGATTAGGATTTGTCACTCCGATTGTCGGAGAGGTATCTCTGGGCCCTCTCGATAATGCACATTACATAAGCCTTACAAGCATTGCAACTAATGAGTTAGTTGCGGGATGATGTATTACAGAACGAGTAAAGAGACTTGCCAGTAATGAGATTGAACTAGGTATTGGATACCGACGATCGAATCTCGGGCAAGTAACATACCGATGACAAAGGGAACAACGTATGTTGTTATGCGGTCTGACCGATAAAGATCTTCGTAGAATATGTAGGAGCCAATATGGGCATCCAGGTCCCGCTATTGGTTATTGACCGGAGACGTGTCTCGGTCATGTCTACATTATTCTCGAACCGTAGGGTCCGCACGCTTAACGTTACGATGACAGTTATTATGAGTTTATGCATTTTGATGTACCGAAGGTAGTTCGGAGTCCCGGATGTGATCACGGACATGACGAGGAGCCTCGAAATGGTCGAGACATAAAGATTGATATATTGGAAGCCTATATTTGGATATCGGAAGTGTTCCGGGTAAAATCGGTATTTTACCGGATTACCGGGAGGTTACCGGAACCCCCCGGGAGCCATATGGGCCTTATTGGGCTTTAGTGGAAAGGTGAAAGGGGCTGCCATGGTGGGCTGCGCGCCTCCCCCCCCCTCCCCTAGTCCTATTAGGACTAGGAGAGGTGGCCGGCCACCTCTCTCTCTCTTTCCCCCTTGGGAGTCCTATTTGGAATAGGATTGGGGGAGGAGTCCTACTCCTGGTAGGAGTAGGACTCCTCCTGCGCCCTCCTCTTGGCCGGCCAGCCCCTCCCCCTTGGATCCTTTATATACGGGGGCAGGGGGCACCTCTTGACACACAAGTTGATCATTGAGATCGTTCCTTAGCCATGTGCGGTGCCCCCTGCCACCATATTCCACCTTGATCATATTGTTGTAGTGCTTAGGCGAAGCCCTGCGTCGGTAGAACATCAAGATCGTCACCGCGCCGTCGTGCTGACGGAACTCCTCCCCGAAGCTTTGCTGGATCGGAGCCCGGGGATCGTCATCGAGCTGTACGTGTGCTAAGAACTCGGAGGTGCCGGAGTAACGGTGCTTGGATCGGTCAGATCGGGAAGAAGACGTATGACTACTTCCTCTACGTTGTGTCAACGCTTCCATTGCGATCTACAAGGGTACATAGATCAGACTCTCCCCCTCGTTGCTATGCATCACCATGATCTTGCGTGTGCGTAGGAATTTTTTTGAAATTACTACGTTCCCCAACAGTGGCATCCGAGCCTAGGTTTTATGGTTTGATGTTATGTGCACGAGTAGAACACAAGTGAGTTGTGGACGATATAAGTCATACTGCCTACCAGCATGTCATACTTTGGTTCGGCGGTATTGTTGGACGAGACGACCCGGACCAACCTTACGCGTACGCTTACGCGAGACCGGTTCCCTCGACGTGCTTTGCACATAGATGGCTTGCGGGCGACTGTCTCTCCAACTTTAGTTGAACCGAGTGTGGCTACGCCCGGTCCTTGAGAAGGTTAAAACGGAGTCTATTTGACAAACTATCGTTGTGGTTTTGATGCGTAGGTGAGATTGGTTCTTACTTAAAGCCCATAGCAGCCACGTAAAACTTGCAACAACAAAGTAGAGGACGTCTAACTTGTTTTTGCAGGGCATGTTGTGATGTGATATGGTCAAGGCATGATGCTAAATTTTATTGTATGAGATGATCATGTTTTGTAACCAAGTTATCGGCAGCTGGCAGGAGCCATATGGTTGTCGCTTTATTGTAGGCAATGCAATCGCGATGTAATGCTTTACTTTATTACTAAGCGGTAGTGATAGTCGTGGAAGCATAAGATTGGCGAGACGACAACGATGCTACGATGGAGATCAAGGTGTCGCGCCGGTGACGATGGTGATCATGACGGTGCTTCGGAGATGGAGATCACAAGCACAAGATGATGATGGCCATATCATATCACTTATATTGATTGCATGTGATGTTTATCTTTTATGCATCTTATCTTGCTTTGATTGACGGTAGCATTATAAGATGATCTCTCACTAAATTATCAAGAAGTGTTCTCCCTGAGTATGCACCGTTGCGAAAGTTCTTCGTGCTGAGACACCACGTGATGATCGGGTGTGATAGGCTCTACGTTCAAATACAACGGGTGCAAAACAGTTGCACACGCGGAATACTCAGGTTATACTTGACGAGCCAAGCATATACAGATATGGCCTCGGAACACGGAGACCGAAAGGTCGAGCGTGAATCATATAGTAGATATGATCAACATAATGATGTTCACCGATGAAACTACTCCATCTCACGTGATGATCGGACATGGTTTAGTTGATTTGGATCACGTGATCACTTAGAGGATTAGAGGGATGTCTATCTAAGTGGGAGTTCTTTAGTAATATGATTAATTGAACTTAAATTTATCATGAACTTAGTACCTGATAGTATCTTACCTGTTTATGTTGATTGTAGATAGATGGCTCGTGCTGTTGTTCCGTTGAATTTTAATGCGTTCCTTGAGAAAGCAAAGTTGAAAGATGATGGTAGCAATTACACGGACTGGGTCCGTAACTTGAGGATTATCCTCATTGCTGCACAGAAGAATTACGTCCTGGAAGCACCGCTGGGTGCCAGGCCTGCTGCTGGAGCAACACCAGATGTTATGAACGTCTGGCAGAGCAAAGCTGATGACTACTCGATAGTTCAATGTGCCATGCTTTACGGCTTAGAATCGGGACTTCAACGACGTTCTTAACGTCATGGAGCATATGAGATGTTCCAGGAGTTGAAGTTAATATTTCAAGCAAATGCCCGGATTGAGAGATATGAAGTCTCCAATAAGTTCTATAGCTGCAAGATGGAGGAGAACAGTTCTGTCAGTGAGCATATACTCAAAATGTCTGGGTATAACAATCACTTGATTCAGATGGGAGTTAATCTTCCAGATGATTGCGTCATTGACAGAATTCTCCAATCACTGCCACCAAGCTACAAGAGCTTCGTGATGAACTATAATATGCAAGGGATGAACAAGACTATTCCCGAGCTCTTCGCAATGCTGAAAGTTGCGGAGGTAGAAATCAAGAAGGAGCATCAAGTGTTGATGGTTAACAAGACCACTAGTTTCAAGAAAAAGGGCAAAGGGAAGAAGAAGGGGAACTTCAAGAAGAACGGCAAGCAAGTTGCTGCTCAGGAAAAGAAGCCCAAGTCTGGACCTAAGCCTGAAACTGAGTGCTTCTACTGCAAGCAGACTGGTCACTGGAAGTGGAACTGCCCCAAGTATTTGGCGGATAAGAAGGATGGCAAGGTGAACAAAGGTATATGTGATATACATGTTATTGATGTGTACCTTACTAATGCTCGCAGTAGCACCTGGGTATTTGATACTAGTTCTGTTGCTAATATTTGCAACTCGAAACAGGGACTACGGATTAAGCGAAAATTGGCTAAGGACGAGGTGACGATGCGCGTGGGAAACGGTTCCAAAGTCGATGTGATCGCGGTCAGCACGCTACCTCTACATCTACCTTCGGGATTAATATTAGACCTAAATAATTGTTATTTCGTGCCAGCGTTGAGCATGAACATTATATCTGGATCTTGTTTAATGCGAGACGGTTATTCATTTAAATCAGAGAATAATGGTTGTTCTATTTATATGAGTAATATCTTTTATGGTCATGCACCCTTGAAGAGTGGTCTATTCTTGTTAAATCTCGATAGTAGTAATACACATATTCATAATGTAGAAGCCAAAAGATGCAGAATTGATAATGATAGTGCAACTTATTTGTGGCACTGCCGTTTAGGTCATATCGGTGTAAAGCGCATGAAGAAACTCCATACTGATGGACTTTGGGAACCACTTGATTATGAATCACTTGGTACTTGCGAACCGTGCCTCATGGGCAAGATGACTAAAACACCGTTCTCCGGTACTATGGAGAGAGCAACAGATTTGTTGGAAATCATACATACAGATGTATGTAGTCCGATGAATATTGAGGCTCGTGGCGGATATCGTTATTTTCTCACCTTCACAGATGATTTAAGCAGATATGGGTATATCTACTTAATGAAACATAAGTCTGAAACATTTGAAAAGTTCAAAGAATTTCAGAGTGAAGTGGAAAATCATCGTAACAAGAAAATAAAGTTTCTACGATCTGATCATGGAGGAGAATATTTGAGTTACGAGTTTGGTGTACATTTGAAAAATTGTGGAATAGTTTCGCAACTCACGTCACCCGGAACACCACAGCGTAATGGTGTGTCCGAACGTCGTAATCGTACTTTACTAGATATGGTGCGATCTATGATGTCTCTTACTGATTTACCGCTATCGTTTTGGGGATACGCTCTAGAGACGGCCGCATTCACGTTAAATAGGGCACCATCAAAATCCGTTGAGACGGCGCCTTATGAACTATGGTTTGGCAAGAAACCAAAGTTGTCGTTTCTGAAAGTTTGGGGCTGCGATGCTTATGTGAAAAACCTTCAACCTGATAAGCTCGAACCCAAATCGGAGAAATGTGTCTTCATAGGATATCCAAAGGAAGCTATTGGATACACCTTCTATCACAGATCCGAAGGCAAGACTTTTGTTGCTAAATTCGGAAACTTTCTTGAGAAGGAGTTTCTCTCGAAAGAAGTGAGTGGGAGGAAAGTAGAACTTGACGAGGTAACTGTACCCGCTCCCTTATTAGAAAGTAGTACATCACAGAAAACTGTTTCTGCGACACCTACACCAATAAGTGAGGAAGTTAATGATAATGATCATGAAACTTCAGAACAAGATACTACTGAACCTCGTAGATCAACCAGAGCAAGATCCGCGCCAGAGTGGTACGGTAATCCAGTTCTGAAAGTCATGCTGCTAGATCATGATGAACCTACGAACTATGAAGAAGCGATGGTGAGCCCAGATTCCGCAAAGTGGCTTGAAGCCATGAAATCTGAGATAGGATCCATGTATGAGAACAAAGTATGGACTTTGGTTGACTTGCCCGATGATCGGCAAGCAATTGAGAATAAATGGATCTTCAAGAAAAAGACTGACGCTGACGGTAATGTTACTGTCTATAAAGCTCGACTTGTCGCAAAAGGTTTTCGACAAGTTCAAGGAGTTGACTATGATAAGACCTTCTCACCCGTAGCGATGCTCAAGTCTGTCCGAATCATGTTAGCAATTGCCGCGTTTTATGATTATGAAATATGGCAGATGGATGTCAAAACTGCATTCCTGAATGGATTTCTGGAAAAAGAGTTGTATATGATGCAACCGGAAGGTTTTGTCGATCCAAAGGGAGCTAACAAAGTGTGCAAGCTCCAGCGATCCATTTATGGACTGGTGCAAGCATCTCGGAGTTGGAATAAACGCTTTGATAGTGTGATCAAAGCATTTGGTTTTATACAGACTTTTGGAGAAGCCTGTATTTACAAGAAAGTGAGTGGGAGCTCTGTAGCATTTCTGATATTATATGTGGATGACATATTGCTGATTGGAAATGATATAGAATTTCTGGATAGCATAAAGGGATACTTGAATAAGAGTTTTTCAATGAAAGACCTCGGTGAAGCTGCTTACATATTGGGCATTAAGATCTATAGAGATAGATCAAGACGCTTAATTGGACTTTCACAAAGCACATACCTTGACAAGATTTTGAAGAAGTTCAAAATGGATCAAGCAAAGAAAGGGTTCTTGCCTGTGTTACAAGGTGTGAAGTTGAGTCAGACTCAATGCCCGACCACCGCAGAAGATAGAGAGAAAATGAAAGATGTTCCCTATGCTTCAGCCATAGGCTCTGCCATGTATGCAATGCTATGTACCAGACCTGATGTGTGCCTTGCTATAAGTTTAGCAGGGAGGTACCAAAGTAATCCAGGAGTGGATCACTGGACAGCGGTCAAGAACATCCTGAAATACCTGAAAAGGACTAAGGATATGTTTCTCGTATATGGAGGTGACAAAGAGCTCACCGTAAGAGGTTACGTTGATGCAAGCTTTGACACTGATCCGGACGATTCTAAATCGCAAACCGGATACGTGTTTACTTTAAACGGTGGAGCTGTCAGTTGGTGCAGTTCTAAACAAAGCGTCGTAGCGGGATCTACATGTGAAGCGGAGTACATAGCTGCTTCGGAAGCAGCGAACGAAGGAGTCTGGATGAAGGAGTTCATATCCGATCTAGGTGTCATACCTAGTGCATCGGGTCCAATGAAAATCTTTTGTGACAATACTGGTGCAATTGCTTTGGCAAAGGAATCTAGATTTCACAAAAGGACCAAACACATCAAGAGACGCTTCAATTCCATCCGGGATCTAGTCCAGGTGGGAGACATCGAGATTTGCAAGATACATATGGATCTGAATGTTGCAGACCCGTTGACTAAGCCTCTTCCACGAGCAAAACATGATCAGCACCAAGGCTCCATGGGTGTTAGAATCATTGCTATGTAATCTAGATTATTGACTCTAGTGCAAGTGGGAGACTGAAGGAAATATGCCCTAGAGGCAATAATAAATTTATTATTTATTTCCTTATATCATGATAAATGTTTATTATTCATGCTAGAATTGTATTAACCGGAAACATAATACATGTGTGAATACATAGACAAACAGAGTGTCACTAGTATGCCTCTACTTGACTAGCTCGTTAATCAAAGATGGTTAAGTTTCCTAACCATGAACAATGTGTTGTTATTTGATTAACGAGGTCACATCATTAGTTGAATGATCTGATTGACATGACCCATTTCATTAGCTTAGCACACGATCGTTTAGTATGTTGCTATTGCTTTCTTCATGACTTATACATGTTCCTATGACTATGAGATTATGCAACTCCCGTTTGCCGGAGGAACACTTTGGATGCTACCAAACGTCACAACGTAACTGGGTGATTATAAAGGAGTACTACAGGTGTCTCCAATGGTAGATGTTGGGTTGGCGTATTTCGAGATTAGGATTTGTCACTCCGATTGTCGGAGAGGTATCTCTGGGCCCTCTCGGTAATGCACATTACACAAGCCTTGCAAGCATTGCAACTAATGAGTTAGTTGCGGGATGATGTATTACAGAACGAGTAAAGAGACTTGCCAGTAACGAGATTGAACTAGGTATTGGATACCGACGATCGAATCTCGGGCAAGTAACATACCGATGACAAAGGGAACAACGTATGTTGTTATGCGGTCTGACCGATAAAGATCTTCGTAGAATATGTAGGAGCCAATATGGGCATCCAGGTCCCGCTATTGGTTATTGACCGGAGACATGTCTCGGTCATGTCTACATTGTTCTCGAACCGTAGGGTCCACACGCTTAACGTTACGATGACAGTTATTATGAGTTTATGCATTTTGATGTAGAAGGTAGTTCGGAGTCCCGGATGTGATCACGGACATGACGAGGAGTCTCGAAATGGTCGAGGCATAAAGATTGATATATTGGAAGCCTATATTTGGATATTGGAAGTGTTCCGGGTAAAATCGGGATTTTACCGGATTACCGGGAGGTTACCGGAACCCCCCGGGAGCCATATGGGCCTTATTGGGCTTTAGTGGAAAGGTGAAAGGGGCTGCCATGGTGGGCTGCGCGCCTCCCCCCTCCCCTAGTCCTATTAGGACTAGGAGAGGTGGCCGGCCACCTCTCTCTCTCTTTCCCCCTTGGGAGTCCTATTTGGAATAGGATTGGGGGGGGGAGTCCTACTCCCGGTAGGAGTAGGACTCCTCCTGCGCCCTCCTCTTGGCCGGCCAGCCCCTCCCCCTTGGATCCTTTATATACGGGGGTAGGGGGCACCTCTAGACACACAAGTTGATCATTGAGATCGTTCCTTAGCCGTGTGCGGTGCCCCCTGCCACCATATTCCACCTCGATCATATCGTTGTAGTGCTTAGGCGAAGCCCTGCGTCGGTAGAACATCAAGATCGTCACCACGCCGTCGTGCTGATGGAACTCCTCCCCGAAGCTTTGCTGGATCGGAGCCCGGGGATCGTCATCGAGCTGTACGTGTGCTAAGAACTCGGAGGTGCCGGAGTAACGGTGCTTGGATCGGTCAGATCGGGAAGAAGACGTACGACTACTTCCTCTACGTTGTGTCAACGCTTCCGTTGCGATCTACAAGGGTACGTAGATCAGACTCTCCCCCTCGTTGCTATGCATCACCATGATCTTGCGTGTGCGTAGGAAATTTTTTGAAATTACTACGTTCCCCAACAGGATCAACACATGATGCTAACATTCTCAGCGACAGCATGAGTCCTGATGGCATCAATATACCCGATGGCAAGTTTTACCTACAAGATGTTGGCTATGCATGTCATCCAGGTGTTCTTCCATTCTTTAGGAAAACCAGGTGCCAACTGAACGAGTTCGCTGGTAGGAACTATCCTTGGACTCCACATGGACTGTTTAATCCCAGACACTCCAGCATTAGAGTTACTGTTGAGAGTGCATTTGAAGCTCTGCAGAACAAGTTTAAGATTCAGGATCAGAAGCCATTCCACACTTTCCCCACCCAGGTTAAGCCCGTTCTTGCTTTTTGCATTCTGCTTGACTGGATCCTGCAATGGGGTTGTGATGAACTGGTGCCGAAGGAGAAAGATTTGACGCCAGACGATGTTGTCAGCTCCGGCCATGATGTGGAGGCATTTAACAACGAAGCCTGGAGGAACAAAAGGATGAAGTGAGCACAGGGAATATAGAATAACACAAGTCAGACAAGGATCTGAAGAAGAAGAAGAAGAAGAAGAAGAAGAAGAAGAAGAAGAAGAAGAAGAAGAAGAAGTTTGGGCGGACACCACTGACCCAAAAACACCGCCCAACAAATCTCACCAAAACCAACCCATATGTTCGGGCTGTTCAACGCTCCTCCAACCCAGTTTATATGTATGAAATTTCGTAGTTGCACGCACCTACGCATGTTTCTTCAAACCATCGACCTCCCGTGATCTAAAAAGTTGGTTTGATCTAGCGTGATCTAAAAAGTTGTTTCGGCAGAAATTGGCTAAAAAATGAATGCAAATTTGGAACCCTCTCAATAGACAATATACATGTTCCTCTGCGTCCCTCGTTATGTGCGTACGGTGCATCTTTACCATTATGTTCAATAGCAGTTCAGTTCATATGAAACATTCAATCAAGTGCTTTTGATTATTTGTTCATGACTGCAAAATTTTCCTTATTATTAGTTCAACACACATTTCTTTTGTAAACTACTCACTAATCAATATGCTCACTATTGTTTTCTCACATTGAAAATCTAATATATACTCATTTCATATATATTTCAAGCTATAGCTCATATTCATATTTTACCTACTGCTGCATCAGTACCTACCGACACATAAATTATGTTGTTCATACCAATTACATAATCATATCAACCGATTTGGAATTTTCATCTTTTGTAACATCACACTTCTTGCATTTCAGATTCTTTTTTTTCTGCGAGAATGCATTTCAGAATTAAGCCTACATATATCTCAAATACACTCTCTAAGAACTATAATCTCACTGAGATAACAGTATACCTGCTGTGAAAACATTGTCTTAATATTCCTCTGTAAGAACACTTCATTATTTGCTTTCATTTTTCTCTCATGCACAGCTTGTTTCTTTAATCAAATTAACTGAATTGCATTTTCAAGACAAGGAAAAGAAAAATGTCATAACACAGTGACCCATCCTCAAGAAATATTTTTGGATACATGCAAATTAGGTTCGCCGATTGTCTACCAAAAAATATGAATTGATAATTACACAGATAACAATTGGCACCTGACTGGGCAGCAATTTATGAGATAGGTACAAGAAAAAAATGAGGTTTGTTTTTCCTATATAATATCTTCCTAGAAATCAGATAAGCCCAAATTGCAGCACAACTGCTTGACTGTCTAAAAATGAAAAAAAAAGGTATAATAATAAATGATGCCACTGTATGTAAGTACACTTCATCCGGTTTTCCAGAACTGGTTGGTATTCCCGAGTAACCATCCCTTGACTGACCACATGTTTGACATCATCCCTCGTTTCTCCTTATAAAAGGTGAAATTGTAATCCAGGAAGGAGCAAGGATAATACTATCAACTTGTAATTTCCATAACCTCATTCTATCCAACAGCAAAGATGAGATAAAACCTCCAAGTTCAGTTCCTCATCAACCAATCCTGCCTGAAACTGTGCACGGCAAACTTTGCTAAGAGGTTCCTAGCACATGTGGGCAAAGGAATGTCCATCAGGCAATATTCAAGTCTTTGTATCTAAGAGGAAGCTCTTGCATTAGGTAGTGATTATCAGCCTTCGGAAGTGATAATGGCAAGGTCTCGTCATCCACACAATCTTGATATTTTAGTGGAAGAACCTCGATGGCAAATGCGGTCTGACTAGCATGCTTTGAGCGTCGTGTAGATAAAGTGGGCCCGGTACCTATTCAGAACAAAATCTCATTAGACATAGTGAGATTTTGTTTCTAACAGAGATGCGCAAAATGGCTAGACTCGGGACATACTGTCATTCATGTCCTTCGTCTTGTGAAGGAGAAATGTTCCAGAAAGGATGGTCACAAAACCACACATTTCCGTGACAATCTGGGTTGGATTTTGCCGATCCCAATCCTGCATGTCAATGAGCTACGAGCTGAGGAGAAAATTCTGGCATAATGAAGCTATCTTTCTATGAGAAGTAATAGCATCAATGAAAAAATAAGGTATGTTGATCAAGATAAAAAGCACAAGTCATCATGCATAAATAAGAACCACAGCAACATTGCTCAGTAAATGGGTATGCAACTAGAACTTAAAGCACCTCAACATCCATAAATATGCACAGTTAAATATCATAGTGGTCCAATTACAATGGTCATGTGGCTTGCATTCAGAAAAGGCCAATAATCCTAAACTACAATTTCAGTGGCACTATATGCTCAGATGCCCTTATCATCGTGATTCGTGAGAGCTATTTTCAGGTAAACCTCTACCAGGCCACTTAGGAGCAACTAATAAGTAGAATCACGCCGCAGTTTAGCAGCAACGTTTACAACATTTTACTTTAAGGAAGTTCAGTTGGCAATAAGGGTGCACTGAAAGCGATGCAAAATATTACCTTGAACATTATCACACTGGCTATAATTGTTAGCGAGGTAAACATCACGTAATATATTGGTGAAACAACTGCTGTATTAAAGGTGTCCAGTGCCTGCAATTTACAGACGAAATAAAATGATGTTGTTAAAAACAAACATGATTTGCTTATGTTAGTGGCTCAACAGAAAGAACTTTGAGTGCCAAATAGAAAACATATAATGCCAAAAGGCAGCATGCATTAGAGAGTTGTTAGAACATTCCTTATTAACCTGAAGCCCAGTTCCATCTCATGCACTAAAAACTTTATCACATATTGAGGAGAATCACTTGCAGAAGGTAATGACCTTTTCTTTGCAAGGACCAAACGCTACTACATATAGTGTATATGTAAATCAACATAATGAGAGAGAGAGAACCAAAGCTAAAACTACAAGAAAAAACATTCACTCAATGTGTCCTCCTCCCCCCTTCGTGGGATGTCCACTGATTTTTGGCCTGTAACCCTGCCTCCTAGGAGGTTGTAACAAACTCTCTTCCTTTTCAATACAAAGAAATGCAAAAGTCTTTTGCGTTTTCTCAAAAAAAAAAAAATAGCGAGAAGGCCTTCCACTGTTGAGTCTGCTGGCACCAAATGTGCATGTGACATCATGTGGAGAAATGCCAGAAATAGTCATCTATATTCTCTTGGGTGATGTGATGACTGTCATGTTAATGCACTGTTGAGTCTGCTGTAACAGAAAACACTTTTGCTCCCTCAAGTTCCCTATCCAGCTTGATGCACCAACGCACAACTCTATGGCATCAATAATAACAGAAACTGAAACATTTACCTTGTTTAGATAGTTTATCTGGGTGCTTACGCAGGTAGCAACAATTAGAGCAAAAGCCCAGGTCTGAGGATAGAATAATTGGTTCACTCCTGAGAATGTTAACTTCAATGCAATTCCGAGAGCCTTTACACTCATAACCTGTTAAATTCTCACTATCAGATGGAAAATGGGATTCAGTGAAAATCCCATAAAGAAATCTCAAGATGAAGTATGCTATAGGCAAGAGTTATCTGTTTGGGGAAAAGGCATACGGTGAGAGATCCTAGAAGAGAACAGACTCCAATGTACACCATGATGTTTGTTTGTCCATGTTGAGGGACAACAAAATATATGAGAACCAAGGCTGCCACCACTACTATAGTCGCATATGAAAGAAAAGCTGAGGAAACAAAGAAAACAATATTGAATCCATCTGGCATGTGAAATACAAATTAAGTTAATAATGGCATTGTCATCACTATGTTTCAGTTGTAAATACCTGGCTCAGTTGCAAGATCCCAAACTTCCCTTACAGAATCAATATCACGCTCTTGTGGAGCATGGAGTGCAATTGTGATCGATCCGACTACACAAAGAACACAGCCAAGGATACCAAAGGTGTGCAGTTTCTCCTGTAGAATGGAATGAGCAAGTGCAGCACTGCAAACATTTAGAATGGTCTGTTATTTCAGTTCAATAAGCAGCAAACTAAAGCACATTATTAAGAGTTCTCGACGGAACTCCTATGACTGTACCTGATGATTATACTGAGTGCTCCAAGAGGAGTGACAAGAATAGCAGGAGCAAACGCATAAGCAGCAAAATTAGCTATTTCGCCAACAATCACTGTTCATAGGAGACCATGTGAGCAAATATTAGTCAAGTTTCTTTTTGTCAAAAGTATAAGTAACATTCCCCAAAAAAATGAGGAAAAAATGGATCTCTATTCCCTAAGAACAGCAAACAGCATTGAAGAACATTCATACTGAAGCATCAGATTCCAATGGCAAGAATTCATTTGCTCTCTAGCCACTATAATGAGTATTGTGTCTCAATATGCTACATCTAGCTAAACCTTATCAAAAAAATGTTTTTTCCCTGCACTATCATAAAAAAAAATGGATCTCTATTCCCTAAGAACAGCAAACAGCATTGAAGAACATTCATACTGAAGCATCAGATTCCAATGGCAAGAATTCATTTGCTCTCTAGCCACTCTCAATATGCTACATCTAGCTAAACCTTATCAAAAAAATGTTTTTTCCCTGCACTATCATCTGACTCATTGCAAATTGTTAGTTTCTCCTATTATAAGTTACCAATATCAATCTCAACTCTTAAACACAAAATAATCTTCGTGCGTGTCTGCGTCCCTGAGGAAATGTGCATCACGACCAACGTGAGGTGACTGCAAGAGCCACCAGAAATCTCATCATGGTCAGGCATTTAACAAGGAAAAATGATAGTGGGAAAATGATCAGACAAGACATGCTACGATTGGACGGAAAACACTGGTCCCAAATATGTGATAAAGCAAAAAAAGAATATATTAAAAATTTAAAAAGTGGCATAGCGTTTAGAAAGAATGGAAAGCAACTTACTAGAAATCATGCCTATCCACCAAAGTGGCTCCACTAAGTAAGAATACCCTCCATAACCTGTTTCATGTGCATAAACACTCTTATTATATTTAGCACTAAAATTTGTAGAAAGTATGATTAAATAATTTATGATGCGAAGGATATAGGTGCATTGGTCAGACTTCATGGTAACTGAACTGAAATCACCAGCAGACTTTGTTGCAAGGAATAACAAAACTATTCAAGTTGTGTACCAAATAGTAAGCTGGGAAATTGACCATTTTAACCTGAGTACTCAACAAACTAAATAGCCACACTGATCTACAAGACGATATAAAACACAGGCTGCTCTGAGATTTACTGGTTTCCTTATGATATTCGAAAAGGGCACGTTTAAGTCATTGTCTCTTTAACAGAATGTGCCAGTAAACCACTTCAATCATGCAAAAGATCTCAACTAGCGCAGATCTATTCATGATTGAGGAAGCTCTATGCAAGTAACAACACCAAATTTGACTTGAAACAATTCAACAAAACAGAAATCCAGGTAAAGATCAGCGACCCCATCAGATAGTTTGACCTGTAAGCTCGCGACAAGACATATTGCAACCAAGAGTTTCTATGTAGACAGTGATTCTCTCACAACGAGACACCGATAATGGACGCCATCCATAAGCATATTTAGCCATGGAAGAACTCTTCCGCAGACTCACTCGTCCCAATCCCAACAAGAGAAACTCGAGACATAAAACAAATGCGAGATCATGGACTGCATTTTCATGGAAGCTTTCGGACCAAAACAGCACAGCGAAGCAGCGAGAACTTTCAACGACGAAACCAAATGATTGCAGTCTTTTTCACACCGCAGAAAGAGAAGAGAACCAAGCCATCCAGTTGCCACGGAAAGATGCGAGTTTTCCCTCTGGAGCCTGGACTCAACTGGACTCCCCACGCGCCCAAATCTACCGCGAAGAACGCGCGCCCCTGTCCGAATTTTACCCTTTTTTCCAGCGTCAACTCCACACCTCTGTTCTGACCAACGAGAGCAAGAAAAAGTTCCAGAGAAGTTGCAATGATAAGCAAGCTCCATTGTTCCGAGGAATCTATCCGATTCAACTGGTCCGGACCGCCAATCTACCGGAGAAGAATAAACCGCGCTGCTCCTTTTTGTTTTTTACCGCAGGCAGATCCCTCCCACCAACCAAGCAAAGAACAGCGACCAAAACAAAACTCCGCTCGATTCCGCTACCCACCACTCCAAATCGGCCGCCCCAGCCGACCCCCTCGCCGACCAACCAACCCGCACCGGCGAGATCCAGAGGCCAGAGGAAGCAAGCAAGGCAGCAGTGGGGCCTCAGCCACCGAGTGGCGCAACTCACCCGCGCGGACGCCGGAATCTGCGGCCCTCCTGAGCCCCATCTTCTTGACGATGAAGCTGGCGCCGATGAAGGCGCTGGACGACACCGCGAGCGCCAGGCCCTTGGCGTTGTCCGACGACATGCCCCCGAACCCGGCTGAAGAGGAGGGCGCCGCCATCTCCTCGCGAGCGCCTACGACCCTGGCCTGCCTCTGCACTCCGCCGCCGGCTCCGCCGTGTCCGCCTACACCGCCGACATGGGGAGCGGTGGGGGAGGAGTCGGAAGCGGGAGGGAAAAGCAAGGCGGAGGAACAAAGTAAGAATTTTAAGGGGAGGGGAGCTTTGTGTTGCGTCGGGGCCCTCGTGGAAGCACCTATTTGTGTTAATGTTTTGTTTAGTTAGGAGTCCAAATCAATTGACTTGGAGAACTTGATTCCTCTTGTCATTATAGGTGGAGTTTTTGTGCTAAGATTGTTTTGTGCAGTTTTGAGTGTTGAGAAATATATGACGCAAACGTCCATAGGAACATCATACTTGTTAGTTTTTACTGCCACCGCCAACTTTCATTGTGCAATCACTTATGTAGTAGTGTGCTCTCAATCATTATGGATTTGATTGACACAAAAGCGGTTAAAACACCGGGAGCTAATTTTTTGCACCGTTGTCCACTTATTAAGTGAATGTAGGATCCAATTAAGGCATCAAATCATTAGTGCTATATATGGTGCTCGATAAAAAATAATAATTGTTGGTACCGATATGTACATAAACATGTATAGTGATATCATCTAGGAGTACCTCTACATATAATAGGTATCACACATTTTTTTAATACCGATTCATGGCATTTTTTCACTATTTTGTATATTCATTTTTAAATGTTTAGGTTCCTCAACAGCACTTTTGATATCATGAAATTTGGCTTGGATCCGTGAAGGGACTTAGTCTATGGTGGTAGGTGGATTTTTCTAGGCTCCTAGATTGAATGGGTCTTTTCTGTACTTTCATGAAACTTTCACATTTTAAAACATGCTTTTTATTGGAATGACATGGAAGAGGCTCGACCTATTAGGAAAAAGCTCGACCCTTTAGTGCTATATATGGCAATTTGGTTGAGGCTAAAACATCCACTACTATGGAATTTTGAGAAGGTAATAAGAGTAAACCTGTGTTCACTTTGCTATCATGACTTTTGGCAAGACATTTTCTCCAATTTGTTTTTATGGAATGATTGTCTTTTTTCTGAAAGTAAGGAATGATTGTCCAAATGCTAAAAAAGTATGAAATGGTTTAGACACCGATAAGCAAATGCTTACCACAAAAACACAACCATTTTCCAAATGTGGAGTAGTAAAGTAGCACGTGAAATCATCAATTACCCAGACCTCGAGGCTCAAAGTGCAAAACTCCGCGAAACTACATGTGACTCGAAATAAACGAGTCCTAGACTGGCCACACACCACGCGGCTTTGCACACACAAGCAACGTTCTTCCTCACGGAAAAGGAGATGAGCCGTCCATCGCCGCATCGACGGCTCTTGACAAACGCGGCGCATGGGACGAGCTTACGCATGCACCGCACCGTGTGTGGTGGGGGCAGCGAGCCGGGAGCACGTGGAATATGCCCTTGCGGAGGGAAGTGAAGAAATCTGACACGCTGGCGTATTCTTACACTTCTCCGGTGCTCTGTGCTTCAAGCCTTCAACCACTCTCGTTTCTTCGCGGTTCAACCTTTTTTGCTAACAAATTACAACATCAATTTTATCATGAAAATTATTATGTACTCCCTCTGTTCCTAAATATAAAAGACTTATATTTAGAAACAGAGGGAGTATAAACATGAGACGACAATACAAAACTTGGTTTGGATTTCCGTTGGAGTTGCTCTATGTTCATGTGAAACTCCATACGTTTCAAAATTAGTCCTGAAAAGAGATCTATCGAACTTTTTAGTTCTGGTGGGGTGCCAATCTTTAGATGACATTTAACTTTGACCAAAAATATTGTTGCTAATGTTTCCAGTGATGAGACATATTGGAACCCTTTAACAGAAAGTCATCAGGGCGTGGTGAATAGAAAACCATGCCGACATACTTGATATACCCAATGGATCTTTGTTGTGAGGAATACTAAAGGGATAGTTTGACAGTAATTGGAGCAAGTTTACCAGATGTGTCACATGTAGTTGATCATCCTAATAACTGTTAATATGACATTGCAACAATAGAAAAGTAATATATCGATGGCACATGGATCACTATTGATAAAATAATATAAGGGTGCTCCATATTCGCTCCCTGAGCCTACTGGTATGTTTCCAACGTATCTATAATTTTTTATTGTTCCATGCTACTATATTATCCATCTTGGATGTTTTATATGCATTTATATGCTATTTTATATTACTTTTGGGACTAACCTATTAACCTAGAGCCCAGTGTCAGTTTCTGTTTTTTCTTGTTTTTGAGTTTTACAGAAAGGAATATCAAACGGGGCAAATGACCTGAAAATTTACAGTGATTTTTTACGGACCAGAAGAAACTCCTGAAGCAAAAGAGTTGGGCCAGAAGAGTCACGAGTCAACGACAAGGGTGGAGGGTGCCCCCACCCCCTAGGGCGCGCCCCTCTGCCTTGTCACTGACTCGTGGACCCCCCTGATTTGAAACCGACGCCAAAAATTTCTATAAATTCAGAAACCCCCAGAAAGAAACCTAGATCGGGGGTTCCGCCGCCGCAAGCCTCTGTAGCCACAAAAACCAATCGGGGCCCGTTCCGGCATCCTGTCGGAGGGGGAAACCATCACCGGGGGCCATCTTCATCATCCCGACGCTCTCCATGACGAGGAGGGAGTAGTTCACCCTCGGGGCTGAGGGTATGTACCAGTAGCTATGTGTTTGATCTCTCTCTCTCTCTCTCCCATATTCTTGATTTTGCACGATCTTGATGTACCGCGAGCTTTGTTACTATAGTTGAATCATATGATGTTTCTCCCCCTCTACCTTCTTGTGATGAATTGAGTCTTGCTCTTTGAGGTTTCGTTATGTTGGATTGAGTATTGAATTTGAGAACACTTGATGTATGTCTTGCGATGGGATATCTGTGGTGACAATGGGATGTTCTATTGATTCACTTGATGTATGTTTTGGCACTCAACTCGCAGATTCCCGAGGTGACATTGGGGTAATCTATGCATAGGGGTTGATGCATGTTTTAGTCCTACGTTCTCTAATAGAAACTTTGGAGTGATTCTTTCACTGATACACGTCGGTGCTATACAAAGGGTTTTTAACCCCTTTCCGCGACGGCATTTGGAACCGTCGCCAAGTGAGTGTGGGCGATAGGGGGGTCCTTCCTACACGACCCAGAAACTGTCGGGGATAGGGGACCTTGGTGCATACAGTTGTCCCTATATAACCGTTTCCGATATCTCGAATATCCCAAACGCTTCATCCTTGCTACTCATTTGTGCTCGCATTGCCATCGCAGTCGGAGTTTTGTGGTTTTACCTAAAACCAGGCAGATTCCAGGCATGGGAGTTTTCCAGGCACGTACCAAACTGGCTATACGTTTACGATGCCTGGCACATCACAAACAGTTCATGATTATAAAACTGTGTACGATAGGTAGACAATCATACACATTTAGTTTTCCCGCACCGTATTGATAGTGTCTGACATCACACACGCTTTAGTTTTCTCTGTGAACCGTGTCGGATTATGATGTATATCGCACACGTTGTGCTTTTATTAACCGTGTGCATCGTAATGACCTGCACACCGTAATTTTGCCCTAAAATTGCTGCTATTTAAAATTGTACCTAATTTAAACTTGAAAGTAGGCTATAGCTTTATTCATATCCATCAGGTTCAAACAACCAATGCATTATTCAATTCACATGTACATATGTTCAACAATCACATAAGCAATAAATAAAAAATGATGAACCAGGGTTCTATACTTATACTATTACAGATGATAAAGAAAGAGGCGATAGACATTCTGGTTGCTGAACAAGGTGAAGCGGAATGGCCCTATTATGCTCTCTGGATGCAGAAGGCACACACGACTCTAGTCCAACCCCTTGTGATTGTCGGCCGCCAATCATGTAGTTTGAGATGTAATCTTGAGTAAACTGCTTCTGGATCCATTGCAAAGGACAAAAGATTCAGACATTGTCATGTAACACAACTCATTACGGGCAGTAAAAAGAAGGCTACATGGTTCTTACTTACCATCCTACATTTCACTGTTGTCTTGCATAAAGTGTAAACAAATAGTTCGATTGACATCTTTTGACCCATTTTAATAACAATCTTTATCAGTTTCCTCACTTGATGCTGGTTCATGAATATCTCATTGCCCCATACGCAGAAAGGGTCGTAGTGTGGATCTTTGGCAATGACATGTGTACCTAAAAGCACCAAGTTAATATTAGAAGCTAAACAACAATTGCAAAATGATGTAGTACAACATTCCCTCCAACCCATTATATAAGATTTTATTACATGTATATTTAGACATCATTAGAACATTAAGGTAATACGAACATTAAGCTAACACTCTTCCTTGTCGCTATGTAGCATGGGATTGCATATTTAGTCATTCAGTACGATGCATGTTGCTATGTAGCCTCAGATATATTAAATATGGCCCTAGTTAACCTACTGATAAATGGGTTACAGATATATTTAGTGAAATGTCCGATTCGATGATTAATTGTTGGGGAACATAGTAATTTCAAAAAAAATCCTACGCACACGCAGGATCATGGTGATGCATAGCAATGAGAGGGGAGAGTGTTGTCTATGTACCCTCGTAGACCGTTCGCGGAAGCGTTATATCAACGTGGTTGATGTAGTCGTACGTCTTCACGATCCAACCGATTCAAGTACCGAAAGCACGGCACCTCCGAGTTCTGCACACGTTCGGCTCGGTGACGTCCCCGCCTTCTCGATCCAGTAAGAGGAGTGAAGTAGTAGATGAGTTCCGGAAGCACGATGGCGTGGTGACGGTGTTGGTGAAGAACAATCTCCGCAGGGCTTTGCCTAAGCACTACGAAAACTATGACGGAGGATAAACTAGAGGGGACGGGGTTGCCGGCACACGGCTTGGTGTTTCTTGATGTCCCTTGGGTGCTAGCCCTACCCCTCTATTTATATGTTGAGCCTTGGGGTCGAAACTTGGAGTAAAAGCCTCCACAAAGTCGGTTTCACCCGAAAGGCAAGAGTCCTTCTCAGACTCCAGGGCCAAACGCCAGGGTTCCCGGCGTCTGGACCCGGACGCCAGGGACCCTGGCGTCTGGCCCCTCGGCTTCGCAAAACTTCCTTTTGCGCTTTCCAAAAACCTTGATGGCTTTCCTCTTTGGCCCAAATAAAGTGTTCTCGTACCCAAACATTTCGGGAAACATCCGGAACCCCTTCCGGTGAATTTCAGAACCCTTCCGGAGTCCAAACACTATTATCCCATATATCAATCTTTATCTCCGGACCATTCCGGAGTTCCTCGTCATGTCCGTGATCTTATCCGGAACTCCGAACAACATTCAGTCACCAACATACATAACTCATAGTACTATATCATCAACAAACGTTAAGCGTGCGGACCCTACGGGTTCGAGAACTATGTAGACATGACCGAGACACCTCTCTGGTAAATAACCAATAGAGGGACCTGGATGCCCATATTGGCTCCTACATATTCTACGAAGATCTTTATCGATCGAACCGCATAACAACATACGTTGTTCCCTTTGTCATCGGTATGTTACTTGCCCGAGATTCGATCGTCGGTATCTCAATACCTAGTTCAATCTCGTTACCAGCAAGTCTCTTTACTCGTTCCATAATACATCATCCCGCAACTAACTCATTAGTTGCAACACTTGCAAGGCTTATAATGATGTGCATCACCGAGTGGGCCCAGAGATACCTCTCCGACAATCAGATTGACAAATCCTAATCTCGAAATATGCCAACCCAACAAGTACCTTCGGAGACACCTATAGAGCACCTTTATAATCACCAGTTACGTTGTGACGTTTGGTGGCACACAAAGTGTTCCTCCGGTAAACGGGAGTTGCATAATCTCATAGTCATAGGAACATGTATAAGTCATGAAGAAAGCAATAGCAACAAACTAAACGATCAAGTGCTAAGCTAACGGAATGGGTCAAGTCAATCACATCATTCTCCTAATGATGTGATCCCGTTAATCAAATGACAACTCTTTGTCTATGGCTAGGAAACATAACCATCTTTGATTAACGAGCTAGTCAAGTAGAGGCATACTAGTGACACTTTGTTTGTCTATGTATTCACACATGTATTATGTTTCCGATTAATACAATTCTAGCATGAATAATAAACATTTATCGTGAAATAAGGAAATAAATTATAACTTTATTATTGCCTCTAGGCCATATTTCCTTCAGTCTCCCACTTGCACTAGAGTCAATAATCTAGATCACATCACCATGTGATTTAACATCAATAGTTCACATCGCCATGTGATTAACATGTTGGGGAACGTTGCAGAAAACAAAAAATTTCCTACGGTTTCACCAAGATCCATCTATGAGTTCATCTAGCAACGAGTGATCGGATGCATCCACATACCTTTGTAGATCGCGAGCGGAAGCGTTCAAAGAACGGGGATGAGGTAGTCATACACGACGTGATCCAAATCACCGATGACCAAGCGCCGAACGGACGGCACCTCCGCGTTCAACACACGTACGGAGCGGATGACATCTCCTCCTTCTTGATCCAGCAAGGGGAGAGGAGAGGTTGAGGAAGATGGCTCCAGCAGCAGCACAACAGCGTGGTGGTGATGGAGCTGCAGTACTCCGGCAGGGCTTCGCCAAGCTCTATGGAGGAGGAGGAGGTGTTGGAGAGGGAGAGGGGGGCACCAAAGGCGTGGTCTGAGAGGCCCTCCTTCCCTCACTATATATAAGGGGGCCTAGGGGGGGCGCCGGCCCTAGGAGATCCTATCTCCTAGGGGGGCGGCCAAGGGAGGATTCCCTCCCCCCCCAAGGCACCTAGGGGTGCCTTCCCCTTGTGGGACTCTTCCCCTTTGAAACCCTAGGCGTATGGGCCTCTTGGGGCTGGTGCCCTTGGCCCATGTAGGCCAAGGCGCACCCCCTGCAGCCCATGTGGCCCCCGGGGGCAGGTGGCCCCATCCGGTGGACCCCCGGGACCCTTCCGGTGGTCCCGGTACAATACCGGTGACCCCGAAACTTGTCCCGATGGCCGAAACAGCACTTCATATATATAATTCTTTACCTCCGGACCATTCCGGAACTCCTCGTGACGTCCGGGATCTCATCCGGGACTCCGAACAACATTCAGGTTACTGCATATACATATCCCTACAACCCTAGCGTCACCGAACCTTAAGTGTGTAGACCCTACGGGTTCGGGAGACATGTAGACATGACCGAGACGACTCTCCCGTCAATAACCAACAGCGGGATCTGGATACCCATGTTGGCTCCCACATACTCCACGATGTCGAGGATTCAAGCAATCCCGTATACAATTCCCTTTGTTAATCGGTATGTTACTTGCCCGAGATTCGATCGTCGGTATCCCAATACCTCGTTCAATCTCGTTACCGGCAAGTCACTTTACTCGTACCGTAATGCATGATCCCGTGACCAGACACTTGGTCACCTTTGAGCTCATAATGATGATGCATTACCGAGTGGGCCCAGTGATACCTCTCCGTCATACGGAGTGACAAATCCCAGTCTTGATCCGTGTCAACCCAACAGACACTTTCGGAGATACCCGTAGTATACCTTTATAGTCACCCAGTTACGTTGTGACGTTTGGTACACCCAAAGCACTCCTACGGTATCCGGGAGTTACACGATCTCATGGTCTAAGGAAAAGATACTTGACATTGGAAAAACTCTAGCAAACGAACTATACGATCTTGTGCTATGTTTAGGATTGGGTCTTGTCCATCACATCATTCTCCTAATGATGTGATCTCGTTATCAATGACATCCAATGTCCATAGTCAGGAAACCATGACTATCTGTTGATCAACGAGCTAGTCAACTAGAGGCTTACTAGGGACATGTTGGTGTCTATTATTCACACATGTATTACGATTTCCGGATAACACAATTATAGCATGAATAAAGACAATTATCATGAACAAGAAAATATAATAATAATGCTTTTATTATTGCCTCTAGGGCATATTTCCAACAGTCTCCCACTTGCACTAGAGTCAATAATCTAGTTACATTGTGATGAATCGAACACCCATGGAATTCTGGTGTTGATCATGTTTTGCTCTAGGGAGAGGTTTAGTCAACGGATCTGCTACATTGAGGTCCGTATGTACTTTACGAATATCTATGTCTCCATCTTGAACATTTTCACGAATGGAGTTGAAGCGGCGCTTGATGTGCCTTGTCTTCTTGTGAAACCTGGGCTCCTTGGCAAGTGCAATAGCTCCAGTGTTGTCACAAAAGAGTTTGATTGGCCCCGATGCATTGGGTATGACTTCGAGGTCGGTGATGAACTCCTTCACCCAAATTGCTTCATGTGCTGCCTCCGAGGCTGCCATGTACTCCGCTTCACATGTAGATCCCGCCATGACGCTCTGCTTGCAACTGCACCAGCTTACTGCCCCACCATTCAAAATATACACGTATCCGGTTTGTGACTTAGAGTCATCCAGATCTGTGTCGAAGCTAGCATCGACGTAACCCTTTACGACGAGCTCTTCGTCACCTCCATAAACGAGAAACATTTCCTTAGTCCTTTTCAGGTACTTCAGGATATTCTTGACCGCTGTCCAGTGTTCCTTGCCGGGATTGCTTTGGTACCTTCCTACCAAACTTATGGCAAGGTTTACATCAGGTCTGGTACACAGCATGGCATACATAATAGAACCTATGGCTGAGGCATAGGGGATGACACTCATCTCTTCTATATCTTCTGTCGTGGTCGGACATTGAGCTAAGCTCAATTTCATACCTTGTAACACAGGCAAGAACCCCTTCTTAGATTGATCCATATTGAACTTCTTCAATATCTTATCAAGGTATGTGCTTTGTGAAAGACCTATGAGGCGTCTTGATCTATCTCTATAGATCTTGATGCCTAATATATAAGCAGCTTCTCCAAGGTCCTTCATTGAAAAACTCTTATTCAAGTAGGCCTTAATGCTGTCCAAGAGTTCTGTATCATTTCCCATCAAAAGTATGTCATCTACATATAATATGAGAAATGCTACAGAGCTCCCACTCACTTTCTTGTTAACGCAGGCTTCTCCATAAGTCTGCATAAATCCAAACGCTTTGATCATCTCATCAAAGCGAATGTTCCAACTCCGAGATGCTTGCACCAGCCCATAAATCGAGTGTTGGAGCTTGCACACCTTGTCAGCATTCTTAGGATCGACAAAACCTTCCGGCTGCATCATATACAATTCTTCCTTAAGGAAACCATTAAGGAATGCCGTTTTGACGTCCATTTGCCATATCTCATAATCATAGTATGCGGCAACTGCTAACATAATTCGGACGGACTTCAGCTTCGCTACTGGTGAGAAAGTCTCATCGTAGTCAACCCCTTGAACTTGTCGATAACCCTTAGCGACAAGCCGAGCTTTATGGATGGTCACATTACCATCCGCGTCTGTCTTCTTCTTAAAGATCCATTTATTTTCTATGGCTCGCCGATCATCGGGCAAGTCAGTCATAGTCCATACTTCGTTTTCATACATGGATCCTATCTCGGATTTCATGGCTTCTAGCCATTTGTCAGAATCCGGGCCCGCCATTGCTTCTTCATAGTTCGAAGGTTCACCATTGTCTAACAACATGATTTCCAAGACAGGGTTGCCGTACCGCTCTGGTGCGGAACGTGTCCTTGTGGACCTTCGAAGTTCAGTAGCAACTTGATCTAAAGTTTCATGATCATCATCATTAACTTCCTCTCTAGTCGGTGCAGGCACCTCAGGAACATTTTCTTGAGTTGCGCCATTTTCCGGTTCAAGAGGTAATACTTCATCAAATTCTACTTTCCTCCCACTTACTTCTTTCGAGAGAAACTCCTTCTCTAGAAAGGATCCATTCTTGGCATCAAAGACCTTGCCTTCGGATCTGAGGTAGAAGGTATACCCAATAGTTTCTTTAGGGTATCCTATGAAGACGCATTTATCTGACTTGGGTTCGAGCTTTTTAGGTTGAAGTTTCTTGACATAAGCATCGCATCCCCAAACTTTTAGAAACGATAGCTTAGGTTTCTTCCCAAACCATAATTCATACGGTGTCGTCTCAACGGATTTCGACGGAGCCCTATTTAAAGTGAATGCGGCAGTCTCTAAAGCATAGCCCCAAAAAGATAGCGGTAAACCGGTAAGAGACATCATAGATCGCACCATATCTAATTGAGTGCGATTACGACGTTCGGACACACCATTATGCTGAGGTGTTCCAGGCGGCGTGAGTTGTGAAACTATTCCACATTTTCTTAAGTGTGTGCCAAATTCATGACTCAAGTATTCTCCTCCACGATCTGATCGCAAAAACTTGATTTTTCTGTCACGTTGATTCTCAACCTCACTCTGAAATTCCTTGAACTTTTCAAAGGTCTCAGACTTGTGTTTCATTAAGTAGACGTACCCATATCTACTCAAGTCATCAGTGAGGGTGAGAACATAACGATAGCCACCGCGAGCCTCAACACTCATTGGACCGTACACATTTGTATGTGTGATTTCCAATAAGTCGGTTGCTCGCTCCATTGTTCCTGAGAACGGAGTCTTGGTCATTTTACCCATGAGGCATGGTTCGCACGTGTCAAATGATTCATAATCAAGAGACTCTAAAAGTCCATCTGCATGGAGCTTCTTCATGCGTTTGACACCTATGTGACCAAGGCGGCGGTGCCACAAGTATGTGGGACTATCATTATCAACCTTACATCTTTTGGTTTTCACACTATGAACATGTGTAGCATTATGCTCGAGAAAGAATAAACCATTCACCATCGGAGCATGACCATAAAACATATCTCTCATATAAATAGAACAACCATTATTCTCGGATTTAAATGAGTAGCCATCTCGAATTAAACGAGATCCCGATACAATGTTCATGCTCAAAGCTGGCACTAAATAACAATTATTGAGGTTTAAAACTAATCCCGTAGGTAAATGTAGAGGTAGCGTGCCGACGGCGATCACATTGACCTTGGAACCATTCCCGCCGTGCATCGTCACCTCGTCCTTCGCCAGTTTCCGCTTATTCCGTAGCTCCTGCTTTGAGTTACAAATGTGAGCAACTGCACCGGTATCAAATACCCAGGAGCTACTACGAGTACTGGTAAGGTACACATCAATTACATGTATATCACATATACCTTTTGTTTTGCCGGCCTTCTTGTCTGCTAAGTATCTGGGGCAGTTCCGCTTCCAGTGACCACTTCCCTTGCAATAAAAGCACTCAGTCTCGGGCTTGGGTCCATTCTTTGGCTTCTTCCCGGCAGCTTGCTTATCGGGCGCGGCAACTCCCTTGCCATCCTTCTTGAAGTTCTTTTTACCCTTGCCCTTCTTGAACTTAGTGGTTTTATTGACCATCAACACTTGATGTTCCTTCTTGACTTCTACCTCTGCTGATTTCAGCATTGCAAATACCTCAGGAATGGTCTTTTCCATCCCCTGCATATTGAAGTTCATCACAAAGCTCTTGTAGCTTGGTGGAAGCGACTGGAGGATTCTGTCAATGACCGCATCATCCGGGAGATTAACTCCCAGCTCAGTCAAGCGTTTATGTAACCCAGACATAGTGAGTATGTGCTCACTGACAGAACTATTTTCCTCCATCTTACAGCTAAAGAATTTGTCGGAGATTTCATATCTCTCGACCCGGGCATGAGCTTGAAAAACCATTTTCAGCTCTTCGAACATCTCATATGCTCCATGTCTCTCAAAACGCTTTTGGAGCCCCGGCTCTAAACTGTAAAGCATGCCGCACTGAATGAGGGAGTAGTCATCAGCACGTGTCTGCCAAGCGTTCATAACGTCTTGGTTCTGTGGGACAGGCGGGTCACCTAGCGGTGCTTGTAGGACATAATCTTTCTTGGCAGCTATGAGGATGATCCTCAGGTTCCAGACCCAGTCCGTATAGTTGTTGCCATTGTCTTTCAGCTTGGTTTTCTCTAGGAACGTGTTGAAGTTGAGGACAACGTTGGCCATTTGATCTACAAGACATATTGTAAAGATTTTAGACTAAGTTCATGATAATTAAGTTCATCTAATCAAATTATTCAATGAACTCCCACTTAGATAGACATCCCTCTTCTAGTCATCTAAGTATAACATGATCCGAGTCAACTAGGCCGTGTCCGATCATCACGTGAGACGGACTAGCCAACATCAGTGAACATCTTTATGTTGATCGTATCTTCTATACGACTCATGCTCGACCTTTCGGTCTTCTGTGTTCCGAGGCCATGTCTGTACATGCTAGGCTCGTCAAGTCAACCTAAGTGTTTGCATGTGTAAATCTGTCTTACACCCGTTGTATGTGAACGTTGGAATCCATCACACCCGATCATCACGTGGTGCTTAGAAACGAACGAACTGTCGCAACGGTGCACAGTTAGGGGGAACACTTTCTTGAAATTATTATGAGGGATCATCTTATTTACTACCGTCGTTCTAAGTAAACAAGACGCAAAAACATGATAAACATCACATGCAATCAAATAATAATAGTGACATGATATAGCCAATATCACATAGCTCCTTTGATCTCCATCTTGGGGCTCCATGATCATCTTGTCACCGGCATGACACCATGATCTCCATCATTATGATCTCCATGAAGTTGCTCGCCAACTATTACTTCTACTACTATGGCTAACGTGTTTAGCAATAAAGTAAAGTAATTTACATGGCGTTTCTCAATGACACGCAGGTCATATAAAAAATAAAGACAACTCCTATGGCTCCTGCCGGTTGTCATACTCATCGACATGCAAGTCGTGATTCCTATTACAATAGCACGAACATCTCATACATCACATATGTATCATTCATCACAACTTTGGCCATATCACATCACAAAGCACTTGCTGCAAAAACAAGTTAGACGTCCTCTAATTGTTGTTGCAAGTTTTACGTGGCTGAAATAGGGTTCTAGCAAGAACGTTTTCTTACCTACGTGAAAGCCACAACGTGATTTGTCAACTTCTATTTACCCTTCATAAGGACCCTTTTCATCGAATCCGCTCCAACTAAAGTGGGAGAGACAGACACCCGCCAGCCACCTTATGCAACTTGTGCATGTTAGTCGGTGGAACCGGTCTCATGTAAGCGTACGTGTAAGGTTGGTCCGGGCCGCTTCATCCCACAATACCGCTGAAGCAAGATAAGACTAGTAGCGGCAAGAAAGTTGACAACATCTACGCCCACAACAAATTGTGTTCTACTCGCGCAAGAAGAACTACGCATAGACCTAGCTCATGATGCCACTGTTGGGGAACGTTGCAGAAAACAAAAATTTTCCTACGGTTTCACCAAGATCCATCTATGAGTTCATCTAGCAATGAGTGATCGGATGCATCCACATACCTTTGTAGATCGCGAGCGAAAGCGTTCAAAGAACGGGGATGAGGTAGTCGTACACGACGTGATCCAAATCACCGATGACCAAGCGCCGAACGGACGGCACCTCCGCGTTCAACACACGTACGGAGCGGATGACGTCTCCTCCTTCTTGATCCAGCAAGGGGAGAGGAGAGGTTGAGGAAGATGGCTCCAGCAGCAGCACAACGGCGTGGTGGTGATGGAGCTGCAGTACTCCGGCAGGGCTTCGCCAAGCTCTATGGAGGAGGAGGAGGTGTTGGAGAGGGAGAGGGAGGCACCAAAGGCGTGGTCTGAGAGGCCCTCCTTCCCTCACTATATATAGGGGGGCCTAGGGGGGGCGCTGGCCCTAGGAGATCCAATCTCCTGGGGGGGGGGGGGCGGCGGCCAAGGGAGGATTCCCTCCCCCCCAAGGCACCTAGGGGGTGCCTTCCCCTTGTGGGACTCTTCCCCTTTGAAACCCTAGGCGCATGGGCCTCTTGGGGCTGGTGACCTTGGCCCATGTAGGCCAAGGCGCACCCCCTGCAGCCCATGTGGCCCCCCGGGGCAGGTGGCCCCATCCGGTGGACCCCCGGGACCCTTCCGGTGGTCCCGGTACAATACCGGTGACCCCGAAACTTGTCCCGATGGCCGAAACAACACTTCCTATATATAATTCTTTACCTCCGGACCATTCGGAACTCCTCGTAACGTCCGGGATCTCATCCGGGACTCCGAACAACATTCGGGTTACTACATATACATATCCCTACAACCCTAGTGTCACCGAACCTTAAGTGTGTAGACCCTACGGGTTCGGGAGACATGTAGACATGACCGAGATGACTCTCCGGTCAATAACCAACAGCGGGATCTGGATACCCATGTTGGCTCCCACATACCCCACGATGATCTCATCGGATGAACCACGATGTCGAGGATTCAAGCAACCCCGTATACAATTCCCTTTGTCAATCGGTATGTTACTTGCCCGAGATTCGATCGTCGGTATCCCAATACCTCGTTCAATCTCGTTACCGGCAAGTCACTTTACTCGTACCGTAATGCATGATCCCGTGACCAGACACTTGGTCACCTTTGAGCTCATAATGATGATGCATTACCGAGTGGGCCCAGTGATACCTCTCCGTCATACGGAGTGACAAATCCCAGTCTTGATCCGTGTCAACCCAACAGACACTTTCGGAGATACCCGTAGTATACCTTTATAGTCACCCAGTTACGTTGTGACGTTTGGTACACCCAAAGCACTCCTACGGTATCTGGGAGTTACACGATCTCATGGTCTAAGGAAAAGATACTTGACATTGGAAAAACTCTAGCAAACGAACTATACGATCTTGTGCTATGTTTAGGATTGGGTCTTGTCCATCACATCATTCTCCTAATGATGTGATCTCGTTATCAATGACATCCAATGTCCATAGTCAGGAAACCATGACTATCTGTTGATCAACGAGCTAGTCAACTAGAGGCTTACCAGGGACATGTTGGTGTCTATTATTCACACATGTATTACGATTTCCGGATAACACAATTATAGCATGAATAAAGACAATTATCATGAACAAGGAAATATAATAATAATGCTTTTATTATTGCCTCTAGGGCATATTTCCAACATAACACCCATAGTTCACATCGTCATACGACCAACACCCAAAGGGTTTACTAGAGTCAATAATCTAGTTCACATCGCTATGTGATTAACACCCAAAGAGTACTAAGGTGTGATCATGTTTTGCTTGTGAGAGAAGTTTAGTCAACGGGTTTGCAACATTCAGGTCCGTATGTATTTAGCAAATTTCTATGTCAACAATGCTTTGCACGGAGCTACTCTAGCTAATTGCTCCCACTTTCGATATGTATCCAGATTGAGACTTAGAGTCATCTGGATCAGTATCAAAATTTGCATCGACGTAACCCTTTATGACGAACCTTTTTGTCACTTCCATAATTGAGAAACATATCCTTATTTCACTAAGGATAATTTTGACCACTGTCCAGTGATCTATTCCTAGATCACTATTGTACTCCCTTGCCAAAATCAGTGTAGGGTATACAATAGATCTGGTACACATCATGGCATATTTTATAGAACCTATGGCCAAGGCATATGGAATGACTTTCATTCTCTTTCTATCTTCTGCCATGGTCGGGCTTTGAGTCTTACTCAGTTTCACACCTTGTAACACAGGCATGAACTCTTTCTTTGACTGTTCCATTTTGAACTACTTCAAAATCTTGTCAAGGTATGTACTCTTTGAAAAACTTATCAAGCGTCTTGATCTATCTCTATAGATCTTGATGCTCAATATGTAAGCAGCTTCACCGAGGTCTTTCTTTGAAAAACTCCTTTCGAGCAATCCTTTATGCTTTGCAGAATAATTCTACATTATCTCCGATCGACAATATGTCATTCACATATACTTATCAGAAATGTTGTAGTGATCCCACTCACTTTCTTGTAAATACAGGCTTCACCGCAAGTCTGTATAAAACTATATGCTTTGATCAACTTATCAAAGCGTATATTTCAACTCTGAGATGCTTGCACCAGTCCATAGATGGATCGCTGGAGCTTGCATATTTTGTTAGCACCTTTAGGATTGACAAAACCTTCTGGTTGCATCATATACAACTCTTCTTTAATAAATCCATTAAGGAATGCAGTTTTGTTTATCCATTTGCCAGATTTCATAAAATCCGGCAATTGCTAACGTGATTCGGACAGACTTAAGCATAGATACGAGTGAGAAACTCTCATCGTAGTCAACACCTTGAACTTGTCGAAAACCTTTTTGCGACAATTCTAGCTTTGTAGATAGTAACACTACTATCAGCGTCCGTCTTCCTCTTGAAGATCCATTTAATCTTAATGGCTCGTTGATCATTGGGCAAGTCAATCAAAGTCCATACTTTGTTCTCATACATGGATCTCATCTCAGTTTTGATGGCCTCAAGCCATTTCGTGGAATCTGGGCTCATCATCGCTTCCTCATAGTTCGCAGGTTCATCATAGTCAAGTAACATGACCTCCAGAATAGGATTACCGTACCACTCTGGTGCGGATCTCACTCTGGTTTACCTACGAGGTTCGGTAGTAACTTGATCTGAAGTTACATGATCATCATTATTAGCTTCCTCACTAATTGGTGTAGTAGTCACAGGAACAGATTTCTGTGATGAACTACTTTCCAATAAGGGAGCAGGTACAATTACCTCATCAAGTTCTACTTTCCTCCCACTCACTTCTTTCAAGAGAAACTCCTTCTCTAGAAAGGATCCATTCTCAGCAATGAATATCTTTACTTTGGATCTATGATAGAAGGTGTACCCAACATTTTTTGGGGTATCCTATGAAGATGCACTTCTCCGATTTGGGTTTGAGCTTATCAGGTTGAAACCTTTTCACATAAGCATTGCAACCTCAAACTTTAAGAAACGACAGCTTAGGTTTCTTGCCAAACCATAGTTCATACGGTGCTGTCTCAACGGATTTAGATGGTGCCCTATTTAACGTGAATGTAGCTGTCTCTAATGCATAACCCCAAAACGATAGTGGTAAATCGGTAAGAGACATCATAGATCGCACCATATCTAATAAAGTACGGTTACGACGTTCGGACACACCATTACACTGTGGTGTTCCAGGTGGCGTGAGTAGTGAAACTATTTCACATTGTTTTAACGGAAGGCCAAACTCGTAACTCAAATATTTTACTTCTACGATCATATCATAGAAACTTTTATTTTTGTTACGATGATTCTCCACTTCACTATGAAATTCTTTGAACTTTTCAAATGTTTCAGACTTGTGTTTCATCAAGTAGATATACTCGTATCTGCTCAAATCATCTGTGAAGATCAGAAAATAATGATACCTGCCGCGAGCCTCAATATTCATCGGACCACATACATCAGTATGTATGATTTCCAACAAATCTGTTGCTCGCTCCATTGTTCCAGAGAACGGAGTCTTAGTCATCTTGCCCATGAGGCATGGTTCGCAAGCATCAACTGATTCATAATCAAGTGATTCCAAAAGGCCATCAACATGGATTTTCTTCATGCGCTTTACACCAATATGACCTAAACGGCAGTGCCATAAATAAGTTGCACTATCATTATTAACTTTGCATCTTTTGTCTTCAATATTATGAAAATGTGTATCACCACGATCGAGATCCAACAAACCATTTTCATTGGGTGTATGACCATAGAAGGTTTTATTCATGTAAACAGAACAACAATTATTCTCTAACTTACATGAATAATTGTATTGCAATAAACATGATCCAATCATATTCATGCTCAAGGCAAACACTAAATAACATTTATTTTAGGTTTAACACTAATCCAGAAAGTATAGTGAGTGTGTGATGATGATCATATCAATCTTGGAACCATTTCCAATACACATCGTCACTTCACCCTTAACTAGTCTCTGTTCATTCTGCAACTCCCATTTCGAGTTACTATTCTTAGCAACTGAACTAGTATCAAATACTGAGGGGTTGCTATAAACACTAGTAAAGTACACATCAATAACATGTATATCAAATATACCTATGTTCACTTTGCCATCCTTCTTATCTACCAATTACTTGGGGTAGTTCCACTTCCAGTGACCAGTCCCTTTGCAGTAGAAGCACTCAGTTTCAGGCTTAGGTCCAGACTTGGGTTTTTTCACTTGAGCAGCAACTTGCTTGCCGTTCTTCTTGAAGTTCCTCTTTCTTCCCTTTGTCCCTTTACTTGAAACTAGTGGTTTTGTTTACCATCAACACTTGATGCTTTTCTTGATTTCTACCTTCGTCGATTTCAGCATCACGAAGAGCTTGGGAATCGTTTCCATTATCCCTTGCATATTATAGTTCATCATGAAGTTCTACTAACTTGGTGATGGTGACTAGAGAATTCTATCAATCACTATTTTATCTGGAAGATTAACTCCCACTTGATTCAAGCGATTGTAGTACCCAGACAATCTGAGCACATGCTCACTGCTTGAGCGATTCTCCTCCATCTTTTAGCTATAGAACTTGTTGGAGACTTCATATCTCTCAACAAGGGTATTTGCTTAAAATATTAACTTCAACTCCTGGAACATCTCATATGGTCCATGACGTTCAAAACGTCTTTGAAGTCCCGATTCTAAGCCGTTTAAGCATGCTGCACTAAACTATCAAGTAGTCATCATATTGAGCTAGCCAAACGTTCATAACATCTGCATGTGCTCCTGCAATAGGTTTTTCACCTAGCGGTGCATCAAGGACATAATTCTTTTGTGCAGCAATGAGGATAAACCTCAGATCATGGATCCAATCCGCATCATTGCTACTAACATCTTTCAACTTAGTTTTGTCTAGAAACATATCAAAAATAAAACAGGGAGCTAAACACGAGCTATTGATCTACAACATAGATATGCTAATACTACCAGGACTAAGTTCATGATAAATTTAAGTTCAATTAATCATATTACTTACACTACAAAAAAATACACTTCCGTGATGATACGTGTTTGTCACAGTAGGTCGCGTTTTTTGTCATGCATGTACATCCATGACGATTTTATGACAGAATCAAGATAGTCATACCTGTGATGTCGTAGAAGTGTTCCATGACATTACCAAAATTATCATCACGGAAGTGTCCACTTCCATGACGATAAATCGCGCGTCACAGAAATGCTTTCGTCAAGGGTGACCGACACGTGGCATCCACCGTAACGGAACGCCGTTAAGCTATCGGGTCGGGTTTGGATCCGATAACCCGTTAACAGCCCCGACCAATGGGGATTTTCCACGTGTAAAATCATCATTGGCTGGAGGAAACACGTGTCGGCTCACCGTTGGGACAGATGTCATCCGCTCATTGGACCGAAGGCGCCTATGATACGGCGACACGTGGCACGGCCCAACAGAGGCCCATTCCTGTGAAAAGGCCGACCCGTTTGACTTGGTCAAAAGGTGGCGGGCCGGCCCACGGAAAGCCTGTTAACGGCCTGTTCGCATATAGCCCATTTACAGCCCGCTAACCCAGGGCCCGTTACGCCCTATCCGAATTAGGCCCAGTAGCATCATCTGGGCAGTCCAATATGATTCAGCCCGTTTTAACTTCTGGCCCATGTGTGGCCCATGACTTCTTTCGGTCCATATGAGGACCTTTGTAACTCTTGGCCCATTTGAAAGGATCGATATGGTTGACTAGAGGGGGGGGGGGTGAATAGGCAACTACCAATTTTTAGCTTTTCTTTACCAAATTAATCTTTGCATCAAAGTAGGTTGTCTAGATGTGCAACTAGGTGAGTAACCTATATGATGCAACAACAACAAGCACACAAGCAAGCAAGGGAATAATCACTAAAGAGCTTGCACAAGTAAAGGTAAGAGATAACCAAGAGTGGATCCGGTGAAGACGAGGATGTGTTACCGAAGTTCCTTCCTTTTGAGGGGAAGTACGTCTCCGTTGGAGCGGTGTGGAGGCACGATGCTCCCCAAGAAGCCACTAGGGCCACCGTATTCTCCTCACGCCCTCACACGATGCGAGATGCCGTGATTCCACTATTGGTGCCCTTGAAGGCGGCGACCGAACCTTTACACACAAGGTTGGGGCAAACTCCACAACTTAATCGGAGGCTCCCAACAAGACCACGAAGCTTCACCACAATGGAATATGGCTCCGAGGTGACCTCAACCGTCTAGGGTGCACGAACACCCAAGAGTAACAAGATCCGCTAAGGATGAATGGGGGAATCAAAAATCCCTTGGTGGAAGTGTGGATCGGAGCCTTCTCAACCACTCCCGAGCAAATCAACGAGTTTGATTGGCTAGGGAGATAGATCGGGCAAGAGGAAGCTTGGGGTATGCAATGGAGCTTGAGCAATAAATGGTGCTTGGGCAATAATGAGGGTTGGTGGAAGAGGTGAAGTGAAGAGGGAGAAGAAGGAGCCCTTATATAGTGGGGGAAACAAGAGAACCGTTACCCCCCCACTCAGCCCCGTAGAGGGCGGTACTGCCGCTGAGCCAGAGCGGTACTGCTGCCCAAGAGCGGTACTACCGCTCCCCCTCAGCGGTACTACCGCGCCAACAGAAAAGGCCTAGGGCTGGGGCCCAGGGCGGTACTGCCGCCCTCGAGCGGTACTACCGCTCCCCCCCCCAGCGGTACTACCGCGGAGGTAGAGCGGTACTACCGCGCTCGAGCAGTACTACCGCCACTACTGCCGCGCCTAGTACCGCAAAACCCGACACGAGAAAATGTGCGCAAGAATCGAAGCGGAAGGAGCACCATGCCACCACGGTACTGCGGCTGAGCCCCAGCAAGTGGTACTACCGCTCCGAGGAGCGGTACTACCGCTGCTGACGCAGTGGCAGGGCGGCAGTAGCACGGTACCGCAGAGGTGCTGCTGCTGAGGCCACCCAGCGGTACTACTGCTCGGGGAGCGGTACTACCGCTCCAAGAGCGGTACTACCGCTTAGGAGGTCTCAGCCGCACTACCGCTTTGGACCGCGGTACTACCGCTGGGTCCAGGACAAACAGAGAAAGGAGGGAAAGAAAGGCCCCAAGGTGCGGAAAGGATTGGAGGGAGTGAAGAGAACGTGTACGTGTTGATTCCACCCAAGTCATACCGAAACGGACCCCCTCTTGATAGTACGGTGACTACTACGAAACCTAGTCCACCAACAAGGTCACGGAATAGACTACACCGTCTTGAGTAGAGCGCCAAAGGGAAGTAATCATTCCGTGCCGAAGGATGAATATCTGAAAGCACTCAAAGCACATGATTAGTCCGCAAAATGCATTGTCATCAATCACCAAAACACCGTAGGGATAAATAGGCCCTTACAATCTCCCCCTTTTTGGTGGATTGATGACAATACGGGATTTGCACAAAAAAAGTAATGACAAAGAATACAAGAGTGCTCACGCCTCTAAAATATAGATAGGCTCCCCCTGGATGTGTGCAAACTAGAGGAATACTAGGGACTGAAAGGCACACACACTAGGATCACAGCTCCCGCTATATTTTAGAGACCAAATAACCTAAGAAAGATACATGCAAACAACATATATGATAGGATAAGCAAGCTATAAGATACCGAGGTGCATGATCATAGATAAGATAACTAAGGTAGCATATGTCTTACACCATATGACGGGAACTTAAGTCTCACAACAAACCAAACCAAGAGAAACGCAAGACTTAAAAGCAGAGCACGACACAAGAAGCGAAAACGAGCAAATCAAATCCCTACACTCTCTCCCCCTTTGGCAGCGAGACACCAAAAAGGTCAAGAGAGACACTACGACTCCAGGTGATCATCACATCTCTACATCTGCACCGTGGGGAGAGAACTGCTCGGCATCGGAGTCGGTCCAGTGGCAGTTCTGATGTATCCAGTCTTCCTCTTCAGTGATCTGTCCCTCGGATCCACTGGCAACTGTGGCGCCCAGCTGGCGCATGAGCTCCTTGTGGCGCGACCTGGCATTCTTCTCCGCCACATGAGTCATATACTGACCATGGGACTCCAGACAGAAGAGCTTCTTCATCTTGCGCTTGAGTTTCTGAGCCCATGATGGTTCGGTACTGGAGTGGCCAAGGTCCGCATCATGGCCAGGAGGAGCATCCCCACCCTCAGTGTCCATGGCAGTAGCAGCGGCAGATGGGCCCCCGGTGGCAGCAGTAGAAGGACCCCCTGTGTGAGGTGCAGACCAGTTGTCCTTCTTCCTCAGACGCTTGACCTCATGGGAAACTAAATCTCCAGTCTCAAGTACCACTCTGGGGTAGGTCTGTGCCCAGGCCCGCTCAATGAGCCTCATGATGAAGGGGCCATAGATAGGACACTTGTGCTCAGACACGGCGGAGACAAGTTCAGACCACATGACATGAGAGATATCCAAGCTCTCTCCAGTGTTGGCATCCTTCTCATGCTGACAGAAAAGAAGCATGTCCACGAGATAAGAGTGGACCATATCCAGATTCCCAATGCGAGGGAAGAGAGTCTCACGGAAGATACGATGAAGAATGTCCAGATACGGAGACAGCTCGTAGGTCTTCTTCTCAGTGACAGGGTGGGTCTTGACAGTGCAGTAGGGCCAAAGGGCTTGCTTATGGGTGGAGGTATCATGGCGGTGAGGACGGAAACCGACTGGAGTCTCAAGCCCGTCATCCACCACATCAAGCAACTCCATGAACGCCCGCCACTTGACAGAAAGCAGCTTGCCATTGGTCATCCAGGTCAGGGTCCGGTCACTATCTGTTCCAAGGTGAACGGTGGCAAAGAACTGAGCCAACAGATCCGCATCGAAATCCTTGTTGAACTGCATGATGTTGAGAATGTTCAGCTGGGTGCACATCTGAAGGGCTTCCCCAAAGTACTCTGGATCCTTCTCCATGGCATCAACGTCAATAGAGCGAACAGCAACAAACAGATTCTTCTTGGCCTTGATCACATCAAAGAAGATGGCAAACTGAAAACGGTTCCAGAACGGGCGGTTGACCAAAGAGGAATCTTGATCCTCGGTATAGGGGTTGCGACGACGCTTCTCCCAGAACTCCTTGTTGGTCATCTCGGTCACAGTCTTCCCTTTTGGCTTGTTGGCGGGTCGCTTCTGGTGCTGAGGAGGAGGAGGAACACTTGCTGAAGCCCGCGCTGGAGGCGGCTGAGTGCTGGAAGAAACACCGGCAGGCTCTGAGGTCCGGTAACGCTTGGAGGTGGCACGTCCAGGGTTGATACGGCGACCATGCTGCTCAGTAGTGTCATCACCTGGAGCCAAAACACACAAAGGACGCAAAACAAACAGAGGAGACGAGCATAAGCCAACAAACAAATCAAATGCAATGTAGGAGAATGATAGAAGTGGGCATGCAGCGGTAGTACCGTGCCCTAACCGCGGTAGTACCGCCCCGAGCGGTAGTACCGCCCCAGAGGGAGCGGTAGTACCGCACGAGGTCAAGCGGTAGTACCGCTCCAGGGGAGCGGTAGTACCGCTTGAGGCGGATGCACAGCAGTTTCAAAGCATGGGGCGGAACCTCCACCATGAAACAGTGGCCTGTTACTACCGTGGACAGATCCGGCACTACCGGCCTACCAAATTCAAACATAATCCTACCAAACAACAAACTCAATGATCTAGTTGCTTACTCCAACGAACTCAAGCCTAGATTTAGCCAAAAATCTAGAGATGCAACCAACATTGCCCCTAAAGCACAAGATCTAAACACAAGACCAAAAGAGAGAAGGAACGGGGGCAATACCGGCATCCATTGCAAGAGGACGAGGTGGGGATCGACTCCACCGAAGGAAATGGAGAGGGATGCCCCGGAGGAGGAGATCCACCGGAGCCCTTCCGCGCCGGAACAGTGCTGGAGAGAGAGAGAGGCACGAGGGGGTAATGGGTATGGGGAGGAAGAAACCTCCCCTGCCCCTATAAATACCCCTGACCCCCGCCCCACCGCGGTAGTACCGCGCTGGGAGCGGTAGTACCGCTTCCAGCGGTAGTACCGCTCGCCAGCAGCGGCAGTACCGCCCCAGCACACAGCGACAACTAAATCACAAGGCCTTGCTCAAAAAAAACACCGCAACGAAGAAGAAAAAGAAAGAAGCACCCCAGCAAGAGGCCAAGAGAGGGCGGTGGCCGAAACCACCTATGTTTGAGTCAAGAGGTATGGCGCCGCGAAGATTTTAACCTTGGGCCCATGACCAAAACTCGTCTTTTAAGCACACGTGCCATCAACAATGGCAAAAAGTGAAAGACTTAATCAATTTATGCATAATGGGGGAAGGGAGAGTTCATTGAGAGAACAACACTCCCCCTATGTCCATGCCTACACCTAAACTAGACAACAAATTGAATGAGGTAGGGTGTGCACGGGTTCAAGCAACATTGCTCGAATCAATGATATTTAGCTCATGCCTTAACTCGCGAAATCTTGCTTCATCCAAGGGCTTCGTGAAAATATCTGCAAGGTTGTCATGAGTGTTGACATAGTTGAGCTCGATTTCTCCTCGCCTGATGTGATCTCGGATGAAGTGATACCGAATCTCAATATGCTTCGTCTTGAAGTGTTGCACCGGGTTGAGAGAAATCTTGATGGCACTTTCGTTGTCACACCAAAGAGGCACTTTGTCACAATTGACACCGTAATCCTTCAAAGTTTGCCTCATCCACAAGAGTTGTGCACAACAACTACCGGCCGCAACATACTCCGCTTCGGTGGACGAGAGAGACACACAACTTTGCTTTTTGGAAGACCAACTTACCAGAGAGCAACCAAGGAATTGGCATCCTCCGGAGGTGGACTTCCTATCCACTTTGTCTCCCGCCCAATCGGAATCCGAGAACCCTACAAGCTTGAAGTTTGATCCTCTTGGGTACCATAAGCCAAAGTTTGGGGTATGAGCCAAATATCGAAAGATTCGTTTGACCGCCACATAGTGACTTTCCTTAGGTGCGGCTTGAAACCGTGCACAAATACCCACACTCAACATGATGTCCGGTCTAGATGCACAAAGGTAAAGCAAGGAACCAATCATGGAACGATATACCTTTTGATCCACCACTTTACCATTTGGATCAAGGTCGAGTTGGCACTTGGTGGGCATTGGGGTGGAAGCCGGCTTGACGTCACTTAGCTTGAATCTCTTGAGCATGTCTTGAGTGTATTTGGATTGATTGATGAAGGTTCCTTCTCTTCTTTGCTTCACTTCGAACCCTAGAAAGAACTTCAACTCCCCCATGGAGGACATCTCGAACTTTGAGGTCATGAGAGCGGCAAATTCCTCATTGAAAGCATTGTTAGGAGAACCAAAGATGATATCATCAACATATAGTTGGCACACAAACAACTCCCCTTTGACCTTCTTAGTAAAAAGAGTGGGGTCGATTACCCCAACTTCAAACCCACGGTCTTGTAACAACTCGGTAAGGTGATCATACCACGCACGTGGGGCTTGTTTAAGGCCATAGAGTGCCTTATCGAGTTGATACACATGATCGGGAAAGTAGGGATCCTCGAACCCGGGGGGTTGCTTGACGTACACCAATTCATTAATGGGACCATTAAGAAAAGCACTCTTCACATCCATTTGATGTAACTTAAAGTTATGATGAGAAGCATATGCAATCAACATGCGAATGGATTCAAGACGAGCAACGGGAGCAAAGGTTTCACCGTAGTCGATACCCTCGACTTGGGAGTAGCCTTGTGCTACCAAACGAGCCTTGTTGCGAATGATAATCCCATGGGCATCTTGCTTGTTCTTGAATATCCACTTGGTTCCAATAACATTGTGGGTCCCCGTTGGCCTTGGCACCAATCTCCACACTTTGTTGCGCTCGAAGTTGTTGAGTTCTTCATGCATGGCATTAAGCCAATCCGGATCTTCTAGCGCCTCATAAACCTTGTGGGGTTCCACACAAGAGACAAACGCATGATGCTCACAATAATTTGCTAATTGTCTACGAGTGCTTACCCCCTTTCTTAAGCTTCCAAGCACATTCGTCATGAGATGGTCTTTGGTGGAGAGCTTGGAAGCAACCTTGGCGGCCCGACGCTCTAATTCCTCCTTGGCAGTGAGTTGAGGAGCGGCTACTTGATCATCTTGAGTGTCGTCATGAGCTTGTTCTTGGTCTTGAACATGCTCGGGGGCATCACTTGGTGTGTCAACACCGTCTTGAGCATAATGTTGCCCTTGGTCTTGTTCATGAGGTTGAGGGCCTTCACTTTGTTCTTCGGAAGCGTGTGGGCCTTGGGTTGGTGATGGCTCCACTTGAGTGGAGCATTGTCCTTCTCCTTCGACCACAAGGGGTTCCTCAATGGGTAGGATGAAACCAACCCCCATTCTTCTTATGGCTTGAGGAGGAATTTCATCACCTACATCACAAGTGCCACTTTGCTCCACTTGGGAGCCGTTATTTTCATCAAACTCCACGTTACACGTCTCCTCAATAAGTCCCGTGGATTTATTGAGGACACGGTAAGCATGAGAGTTTGTAGCATAACCAACAAATATGCCCTCATAAGCTCTAGCCTCGAATTTAGACAAACGAACACCCTTTTTGAGAATGAAGCACTTACACCCGAACACTCGGAAATACTTGAGGTTGGGCTTGTTACCGGTGAGTATCTCATAAGGAGTCTTGTTCAAGCCCTTGCGGAGGTAGAGCCGATTTGATGCATGACACGCAGTGTTGATGGCTTCGGCCCAAAAGTTGTATGGGGACTTGAACTCCGCCATCATGGTCCTTGCCGCATCCATCAACGTCCGGTTCTTCCTCTCTGCAACACCGTTTTGTTGAGGGGTGTACGGTGCGGAATATTGATGCTTGATTCCCTCATCACTAAGAAATTCATCCAAGGTGTAGTTCTTGAACTCGGTGCCGTTGTCACTTCTTATCGTCAAAATCTTTGCATTGTGTTGACGTTGTGCTTCATTTGCAAAGTCAATGACGGTTTGTTGGGTCTCACTCTTCCTCTTGAAGAAGTACACCCACGTGTACCTTGAGTAGTCATCCACAATCACCAAGCAATACTTTCTTCCTCCAAGACTATCGAAGGATGGAGGCCCAAAGAGATCCATGTGAAGGAGCTCCAAAGTCCTTTTTGAATAAATGATAGTCGTGGGAGGGTGAGCCTTCTCATGTAGCTTCCCTTCGATACAGGCACTGCAAGCACGATCTTTAGCAAAACTAACATTTGTTAGTCCACGGACATGGTCCCCCTTTAGGAGACTTTGCAAAGATCTCATATTGACATGGGCTAAACGGCGATGCCAAAGCCATCCCACATCAACTTTAGCCATTAGGCATGTCGCGGTCTTAGTGGGTCGCTCCGAAAAGTTAATCACATATAGACCGTTCTCGACATGCCCAACAAAGGCTACTTTAAGAGTCTTGCTCCACAAGAGGGCCACGGTATCGATATCAAAGAAGGTGGCAAAGCCCATGATTGCAAGTTGACGAACAGAAAGTAAATTGTATGCAAGGGACTCAACAAGCATGACCTTCTCGATCGTGAGATCATGAGAGATGACCACCTTGCCAAGTCCCAATACCTTAGACGATGAGGCGTCACCCCATTCGACATTGGTGGGCATAGATGGAACCGTGTGCACGTCCACCACCAAGTCCTTGCTTCCGGTCATATGATTTGTAGCTCCGCTGTCGAGCAACCATGATCCACCACCGGAAGCAAACACCTACAAGAGATCAATGCTTGGTTTTAGGTACCCATTTTGTAATGGGTCCTTTGATGTTAGTAACAAGGGTCTTAGGAACCCAAATAGACCATTCAATGTACTCATGAAGAGGGCCAACAAATTTGGCATAAACATGCCCATCACTAGCACGGCACAACACATAAGAAGGATTAAAATCGCCGGCCTTGTTGGGTGAGGTGACATTGCCCTTCTTGACTTTGTTCTTCTTCTTCTCCATGGGAACACTCTCTCCCGCCTTCACAAAAGTTTGCATGAGGGGAGGAGGTCGTTTGGTCTTGTCATCCTTCTTCTTGTTCTTGGAGTTGGGGATGTACCCAACCCCTTCCTTCGCCACACCTCCCTTTTGGTTGATCAAGAGATCATTGAGGTTCTTCTTGCCTTGTATGCACGTCACAAGGCCTCTCTCAAGTTGCGCCTTCAATGATGCATTTTCCTCAACAAGATACATATGCTCACAACACGGGTTAGTAGCATTTGCATTATCAAGTAAAACCATATGAGGAAAAGTTGCTTTCTCTTTAGTTAGCTTCACTTGGAGTTGATCATGAGACTCCTTGAGGCTCGCGTGAATACCCTTCAAGGCCTTGTGGGCCTTGTCGAGTATATCAAACTCCTCTTTGAGTCTAGCAAGATCAACCCCAAGTTTGGCCTTCTCGGAGTTTAGTACACGAGACACAACTAGGACATGATCATAATCTTTCTCTAACTTAGCATGATCAACGTTGTGTGACTCCTCAAGAGCCAAACGAAGACCACGCTCTTCCTCAAGAGCATTGGAAAGATCCGAAATCTCATCGGCATAGTCACGACTATGCCCTTCCATCTTCGAGATGGTGTCTTCGTGAGCCTCGATCATGTCATTGGCCTCACCAAGTTGTTCCAAGAGAGCAACAAAGTGCTTCTTGGATTTTCCCTTGAGTTTACCCATAAAGGCCTCAAACTCGTTAGCCTCCACATTGGCTCCCACAACTTCATTCATGCAATCCAATGGGGAAGGATGATTAATGATGGTAGTTTTGATGTTGGGGGTTACCTTGTTGGTGGCTTTAGCCATGAGGCACTTGGCGTTGGTGCTCTCGTTGGGTGAGTCGAAGAGAGACACTTGTGACGTTGTTGCAATGGCAACGGAGGCCATGGCAATCATCTCATCATCTTTATCATCGTCATCATCCTCATTGTACTCTTCTTGCACAACCAAGGCCTTGGGAGGAATCTTCTTGATGAAGTTGTTCTTGTTGGGGAACGACTTGGCCTTGTCCTTTCGGATGAGTTTGCCACCATTATCTTCCCTCTTCTCATACGGGCATTCCGCCACGAAATGACTCACATTGCCGCAATTGTAGCAAGTCCTCACACGTTGCTTGCCCCTTGTCCCACTTGAGTTGTTTTTGCTAAAGTTGGGCCTCGAGTTTTTCTTGCTCCAAAATTGCCTTGAAGCAAGAGCCATGTGTTCATGATATGCATACTTTGTATCTTCGGGGTTGCTCTCCTCTTCTTCCTCTTCTTCTTCTTCCATGGTGAGCTTGGCCTTCAAAGCGAGGTTGGGCTTCTTTGCCCGTTGAGACCGGAGCACCGCATTGTCGGCGGTCTTGTCCAAGATGTTCATGGCCACAAACTCATCCAACACCTCGCTTGAGGTCAAAGTGTGGAAGTCCGGTCTTTGGCGGATGACGGAGGACATGGCCTTGTGGTAGGGCATCATAGCTTTGAGGAATTTGCGCTTGATCCAATTATCATCCGTGTCCTTGCTCCCGTGATCTCGTAGTGAGACCGCGAGTTTGGTGACTCTCCGAAGAGCTCACGAGGCTCTTCATCTTCCTTCATTGCAAACTCATCGGCCTCATCTTGTACCACTTCATAGTTGGAGCGTTGAATGCTTGCGCTTCCCCGGTAGAGAGACACGGCACAATGCCATGCATCTTTAGCCAAGGAGTAAGGGCGAAGATGAGGTAGGTCTTCGGGTGGAATTGCATCTTGAATGATGAAGCGAGCATTCTCATTGAATTGATTGTCCGCGGCTTCTCGAGGAGTGAGGTTGCTTGGATCATGTGGATAAAAACCTTCTTCAATGATTCTCCAAAGGTTAGTGTTCACATGATTTAAATGACGTTTAAAGCGGTAAACCCAAGAATCAAAATCCTCATTTTTCACAATCTTAGGAGGAGGACCGGCATGATTCAAATGAGTAGAAGGAACCGGTCCACCATAAACAAGTGGTGGTTCCACGTGGGCAAAGATGCCGGTGCCATTCTTGCCACTCAAAGAAGGAGCCTTTTCACTACTAGCTTCCCCTTTGTCGGGGGTAGCATCCGACACCTTGTTGGTGGGATTCCCCACTTTCAACGGTGCGGTGGAAAGTTTAAGCCCCTCAAGGAATTTAGTAAACATGTTTTCAACTTCGGTCGTCATGGAGGTTTTCAATGTCTCCAAGGCTACATTGAACTCCTCACGAGAGACCGAAGTTCCCCCATCGCCCGTAGACGAGATAGGATTCACACCGGAGTGTTCCTCCGCACCGTCTACGGTATCAACCATACTCTTTGGACGGTAAAGTCCTTAATAAAGAGACGAGGCTCTGATACCAATTGAAAGGATCGATATGGTTGACTAGAGGGGGGGGGGGGTGAATAGGCAACTACCAATTTTTAGCTTTTCTTTACCAAATTAATCTTTGCATCAAAGTAGGTTGTCTAGATGTGCAACTAGGTGAGTAACCTATATGATGCAACAACAACAAGCACACAAGCAAGCAAGGGAATAATCACTAAAGAGCTTGCACAAGTAAAGGTAAGAGATAACCAAGAGTGGATCCGGTGAAGACGAGGATGTGTTACCGAAGTTCCTTCCTTTTGAGGGGAAGTACGTCTCTGTTGGAGCGGTGTGGAGGCACGATGCTCCCCAAGAAGCCACTAGGGCCACCGTATTCTCCTCACGCCCTCACACGATGCGAGATGCCGTGATTCCACTATTGGTGCCCTTGAAGGCGGCGACCGAACCTTTACACACAAGGTTGGGGCAAACTCCACAACTTAATCGGAGGCTCCCAACAAGACCACGAAGCTTCACCACAATGGAATATGGCTCCGAGGTGACCTCAACCGTCTAGGGTGCACGAACACCCAAGAGTAACAAGATCCGCTAAGGATGAATGGGGGAATCAAAAATCCCTTGGTGGAAGTGTGGATCGGAGCCTTCTCAACCACTCCCGAGCAAATCAACGAGTTTGATTGGCTAGGGAGATAGATCGGGCAAGAGGAAGCTTGGGGTATGCAATGGAGCTTGAGCAATAAATGGTGCTTGGGCAATAATGAGGGTTGGTGGAAGAGGTGAAGTGAAGAGGGAGAAGAAGGAGCCCTTATATAGTGGGGGAAACAAGAGAACCGTTACCCCCCCACTCAGCCCCGCAGAGGGCGGTACTGCCGCTGAGCCAGAGCGGTACTGCTGCCCAAGAGCGGTACTACCGCTCCCCCTCAGCGGTACTACTGCGCCAACAGAAAAGGCCTAGGGCTGGGGCCCAGGGCGGTACTGCCGCCCTCGAGCGGTACTACCGCTCCCCCCCCCAGCGGTACTACCGCGGAGGTAGAGCGGTACTACCGCGCTCGAGCAGTACTACCGCCACTACTGCCGCGCCTAGTACCGCAAAACCCGACACGAGAAAATGTGCGCAAGAATCGAAGCGGAAGGAGCACCATGCCACCACGGTACTGCGGCTGAGCCCCAGCAAGCGGTACTACCGCTCCGAGGAGCGGTACTACCGCTGCTGACGCAGTGGCAGGGCGGCAGTAGCACGGTACCGCAGAGGTGCTGCCGCTGAGGCCACCCAGCGGTACTACCGCTCGGGGAGCGGTACTACCGCTCCAAGAGCGGTACTACCGCTTAGGAGGTCTCAGCCGCACTACCGCTGTGGACCGCGGTACTACCGCTGGGTCCAGGACAAACAGAGAAAGGAGGGAAAGAAAGGCCCCAAGGTGCGGAAAGGATTGGAGGGAGTGAAGAGAACGTGTACGTGTTGATTCCACCCAAGTCATACCGAAACGGACCCCCTCTTGATAGTACGGTGACTACTACGAAACCTAGTCCACCAACAAGGTCACGGAATAGACTACACCGTCTTGAGTAGAGCGCCAAAGGGAAGTAATCATTCCGTGCCGAAGGATGAATATCTGAAAGCACTCAAAGCACATGATTAGTCCGCAAAATGCATTGTCATCAATCACCAAAACACCGTAGGGATAAATAGGCCCTTACACCATTAACGGCCCGTGGTGAAACTGGCCCGTAATGAATAGTGTATCACTTTATACCCATTAACGGGCCGTTATTCCATTGGGTCATTTACATCCCAAGTTATCTTTCGGCCTTCTCAGGGCCCATTGATTCTTGGGCTCATTTGCAGCATTCGGTTACATAGAGCCCGTTACTGTAATTTTCTGCTTGTGGGCTAAATTCAGCCCGTCGTTACAGTCGGCCCGTTTGCGGACCGTTAATACGTTGGGCCATTTTCATGTCAAAAAATCTGTTGGGCTGTTTTCATAGAGTTATCAAATACGACCTATTAATGGCCCGTTATGGTCCACGAATAGTACGACCCATGATTGACAAAATGATGATACGCCCCGTAGAAGGCCCATGGATCCTACGGCCCGTATGAGGCCCATGGATAGTATGGCCCGTAGAAGGCCCATGGATCGTACGGCCTATAGAAGGCCCATGGACCCTATGGCCCGTAGAAGGCCCATGGACCCTAAGGCCCGTATAGAAGGTCGATGGATCCTACGGCCGGACGAAGGCCCATGGATCATACGGCCTGCAGGAGGCCGATGGTTACAACAGTCCGTGTGTTGCCATGATTATTTTGGCCTAGTTACCAAAAATAGGCTATTGTGGCCACTAGAAAAAAATAGAAAAAGAACTGCAATGACTACAAGCAAACAACTAAACAAGACAATAAGGAAATAAATAAGCAAGCAATTAACGCTAGCCTATTACCGCTATTACACATATTACATCCACTGGGCATCAAAGTTCGCCACCAGTGCAAATATAGGGAACAAAGCAGCACATTACATACACTGGCCGTCAAAATTGGCCACCAGTGCAAATAAACGCGGCAGCAAAACAAGAGCATAACTGAAACAACTTCAGAAAAGCTCAAGAAACGTTATCCTAGGTATCCACCATGCTGGCAATAAGCTTAGCAAGCTGATTAGCTTTGTCCTGTTTGGCGCTAAAATCCTCCAACGCTTGCTGTTGCACCAGAAAGTATGCATCTGAATGCTCCAGGGACTTCCGCAGTCCTTCCGCTTCTTGTTGCAGCACAGCTGATCGATGTCTTTCTGCTTGTAGTTGAGACTCAAGAAACCGAATTGATTCAGACAGTGAGTTTGAATAGCTTGTGCAAGCGGTAGTGGCCAGTAACTCGAACACTAAACCAAGACAAGACTTTGGGGTTGTCTCGCTGTCTTCAAGATAGTCTTCCTTAGATGTTTTATCAGCTTTGTTGGAGACCAACAAGGATGTGTCACTATCCTGAACCTTATCTGCATTACTTCCTCTACCATTGCTTAATAAGTCACTCTTCCCCAATATTCTGTCAGCATTCTAAAAGAAGAAAACAAGCAGACACATAACAAGTTTAGCATGTACTAGTATATGAAACTCATTTCGGTGAACTAGTTCATTAGTAAGGTGGACAGGATTAAACTACCAAGTCTTCTATTGCCAAGTATTAGTACATAATAAAAGCATCAAACAAACATATATCTATGTCCTATGGTCACTGCATTGTCTTGCCATATCAAAATAGAGACACGGTTCAAATCATATCAGTTCAAGACAAAGCAGCAGTGAAAGAATACAAAGCATGGGAAACTACATGACACAACAAGATTTCAGATGGGTACCACGGGTCTACATGTACAACAACACTATTGGCTCTGTTGTGATGCTAGTAATGTGCATGATATGAAAATCAACAATATACACAATTGAAATTGAAATCAACAGAGCTATTGATAAAAGCAAACCTGTTAAAGAAACATGCGTGAACATACTTGTTGTGCCATTAGAGTTTTGATTGGATCCTTCAATTTAAAAATAAGTTTGTATGAGTAAATACAGTGATACAAGAGCAAAGCAATCATAGTTTAAAAGGCGCGCCTAAGCGAGCGCTTAAGCGCGCCTAGGCTCTAGGCGTTGGTAAAACGCATTGTGCATAACTACGCATAATCTGTGCATAACTGCGCATAAGCATGCGCTTTGGTCAGTAAAGCGCAAGGCGGTGGCAAAACACACAATTAACGCCTAGCGCTTTTTTGAACTATGATAGCAATGGAATCTTAAATTAGAACAGTTGTTCTTCAGGTTTAGGCACTTGTTCTACATGAACAGAGTACAGTATGACGCAAGAATTTAATACTTAAAATAGAAAATGAGCTCATAGACCTTACCACATTCTTGGTTCGGGACCAGTACAGAACAAGGCGTTCCCAGTCATCGTCCAGTAAATGTGTCTCAAGAGAACGTAAGGGAATTAGATGAGTTTCTTTGCCGGTGAAGTATGTTTTCTTCAGGTAATTCCGATACTGCCACCAAGCATTCTTGAAGATAGCAGAGATATTAGCACAGGTTACCTCATCTTGAGTTTCCAAATCGGTCCTTCTCTATAGAGAAAAATGGGAAAATTTGCTGTATTATAACCATCATGGAGGTAGGATGTATGGGACGAAGCAAAGTAATTGCCATGAATAACATTACTTACACATAACTCCTGGACAAACACATAACTCCTATTGATCGGGAGGGGTGTGGCGTACCACAAAACGGACGAAACGGACCTCCTACGGTCGAAACGGGGGTCCTGTTGATCGGGAGGGGTGTGGCGTACCGCAAAAACGGACGAAACGGACATCCTACGGTCGAAACGGGGGTCCTGTTCATCGGGAGGGGTGTGGCGTATCGCAAAACGGGACTCCACGGGATACTGTTCATCTCCATCGTCGACCTCCTCCAGCCTCCACGGGCTACCGTCGACCTCCTCCAGCCTCCACGGGCTCCTGTTCATCCAGCCTCCACCACGCGCTACTCCACCGGCTACTGTTCAACCACCCCTCCACCGTCTACTGTTCATCCAGCCCTCCACACTATGGGGTCTTGTCCAACCATCCCTCCACGGGCACCCCTTCACCGTCTACTGTTCATCCAGTCCTCCACACCACGGGGTCCTGTTCATCCAGAGGCAACGCCACCGCTCACTATTCACCCAACCCCCCGCAACGCTCACTGTTCATCCAATCGATCGGCTTCAGTTAGCAGCAGTAGTGAAGTAATCGCTCGATCGGGTTCAGTTAACAGCCATCGATCGATGGCTCAGGTTCAGTAACGCGTAGCCTGTAGTGCAATCGCTCGGGTTCAGTTAGAGCCCAACGCCTCGCTCGGGTTCAGTTAGAGCCAATGCCTCGCACACACGCGCGTACGTGTACAAGAGAAACGTGCATCGCTCGGCCCCCGACCTCCCACTATAACCGGGAACTCCCCGAAATTTTCCTCACCCTCGCTTCTACCACGGTTTTTTCTGTCATGGACGGCCCAAAGAATGTCATGCAGCTGTGTCTCCGGCCCGCCCAGGACGAAAAGCCCATTTTCTGTCATGATTTTTTATCATAGAAGTAGGAGCCCACCACATCTATGATGATACCGGGTTTTGTCACAATTATCGTCATAGAAGTGTCATATGTATGACAGAAAAAAATTTCGTTTGGCCCAAAATGTCACGGATGTGTCTTTTTTTGTAGTGTTAAGAACTCCCACTTAGATAGACATCCCTCTAATCCTCTAAGTGATCACGTGATCCATATCAACTAAACCATGTCCGATCATCACGTGAGATGGAGTAGTTTCAATGGTGAACATCACTATGTTGATCATATCTACTATATGATTCACGCTCGACTTTCGGTCTTAGTGTTCCGAGGCCATATCTGTTATATGCTAGGCTCGTCAAGTTTAACCTGAGTATTCCGCGTGTGCAACTGTTTTGCACCCGTTGTATTTGAACATAGAGCCTATCACACCCGATCATCACGTGGTGTCTCACCACGAAGAACTTTCACAACGGTGCATACTCAGGGAGAACACTTATACCTTGATAATTTAGTGAGAGATCATCTTATAATGCTACCGTCAATCAAAGCAAGATAAGATGCATAAAAGATAAACATCACATGCAATCAATATAAGTGATATGATATGGCCATCATCATCTTGTGCTTGTGATCTCCATCTCCGAAGCACCGTCATGATCACCATCGTCACCGGTGCGACACCTTGATCTCCATCGTAGCATCATTGTCGTATCACCAACTTATGCTTCTACGACTATCGCTACCGCTTAGTGATAAAGTAAAGCACTACAGGGCGTTTGCATTGCATACAATAAAGCAACAACCATATGGCTCCTGCCAGTTGCCGATAACTTGGTTACAAAACATGATCATCTCATACAATAAAATTTAGCATCATGCCTTGACCATATCACATCACAACATGCCCTGCAAAAACAAGCTAGACGTCCTCTACTTTGTTGTTGCAAGTTTTACGTGGCTGCTACGGGCTGAGCAAGAACCGTTCTTACCTACGCATCAAAACCACAACGATAGTTCATCAAGTTAGTGTTGTTTTAACCTTCTCAAGGACTGGGCGTAGCCACACTCGGTTCAACTAAAGTTGGAGAAACTGACACCAGCCAGCCACCTGTGTGCAAAGCACGTCGGTAGAACCAGTCTCGCGTAAGTGTACGCGTAATGTCGGTCCGGGCCGCTTCATCCAACAATACTGCCGAACCAAAGTATGACATGCTGGTAAGCAGTATGACTTGTATCGCCCACAACTCACTTGTGTTCTACTCGTGCATATGACATCTACGCATAAAACCTGGCTCGGATGCCACTGTTGGGGAACCTAGTAATTTTAAAAAAATCCTACACACACACAGGATCATGGTGATGCATAGCAACGAGAGGGGAGAGTGTTGTCTACGTACCCTCGTAGACCGTTCACGGAAGTGTTATATCAATGCGATTGATGTAGTCGTACGTCTTCACGATCCGACCGATCCAAGTACCGAAAGCACGGCACCTCCGAGTTCTGCAGACGTTCGGCTCGGTGACGTCCTCGCCTTCTCGATCCAGCAAGAGGAGCGAAGTAGTAGATGAGTTCCAGCAGCACAACGAAGTGGTGACGGTGTTGGTGAAGAACAATCTCGATAGGGCTTCGCCTAAGCACTACGAAAACTATGACGGGGGATAAACTAGAGGGGACGGGGTTGCCGGCACACGGCTTGGTGTTTCTTGATGTCCCTTGGGTGCAAGCCCTACCCCTCTATTTATATGTTGAGCCTTGGGTCGAAACTTGGAGTAAAAGCCTCCACAAAGTCGGTTTCACCCGAAAGGCGAGAGTCCTTCTCGGACTCTAGGGCCAGACGCCAGGGTTCCCGGCGTCTGGACCCAGACGCCAGGGTTCCCGGCGTCTGGACCCAGACGCCAGGGACCCTGGCGTCTGGTCCCTGGACTCCGCAAAACTTCCTTTTGCGCTTTCCAAAACCCTTGTGGGCTTTCCCCTTTGGCCCAAATAAAGTGTTCTCGTACCCAAACATTTCGGGAAACATCCGGAACCCCTTCCGGTGAATTCCGGAACCCTTCCGGAGTCCAAACACTATTATCCCATATATCAATCTTTATCTCCGAACCATTCCAGAGTTCCTCATCATGTCCGTGATCTTATCCGGAACTCCGAACAACATTCGGTCACCAACATACATAACTCATAGTACTATATCGTCAACAAACATTAAGCGTGCGGACCCTACGGGTTCGAGAACTATGTAGACATGACCGAGACACCTCTCTGGTAAATAACCAATAGCGGGACCTGGATGCCCATATTGGCTCCTACATATTCTAAGAAGATCTTTATCGATCGAACTGCATAACAACATACGTTGTTCCCTTTGTCATCTGTATGTTACTTGCCCGATCGTCGGTATCTCAATACCTAGTTCAATCTCGTTACCAGCAAGTCTCTTTACTTGTTCTGTAATACATCATGCTGCAACTAACTCATTAGTTGCAACGCTTGCAAGGCTTATAGTGATGTGCATTACCGAGTGAGCCCAGAGATACCTCTCCGACAATCGGAGTGACAAATCCTAATCTCGAAATACGCCAACCCAACAAGTACCTTCAAAGACACCTGTAGAGCACCTTTATAATCACCCAGTTACGTTGTGACATTTGGTGGCACACAAAGTGTTCCTCCGGTAAACGGGAGTTGCATAATCTCATAGTCATAGGAACATGTATAAGTCATGATGAAAGCAATAGCAACAAACTAAACGATCAAGTGCTAAGCTAACGGAATGGGTCAAGTCAATCACATCATTCTCCTAATGATGTGATCTCGTTAATCAATTGACAACTCTTTGTCTATGGCTAGGAAACATAACCATCTTTGATTAACGAGCTAGTCAAGTAGAGGCATACTAGTGACACTCTGTTTGTCTATGTATTCACATATGTATTATGTTTCCGGTTAATACAATTCTAGCATGAATAATAAACATTTATCATGAAATAAGGAAATAAATAATAACTTTATTATTGCCTCTAGGGCATATTTCCTTCATTAATCCCTTATCAGCCCTAAGGCTATATGGTACCAGCTACCGAGATCTTGAAGAGTGAGTACATATAAGCAATGCGATGAAACTAACCTCGATGGAAAACAACATGGTTCTCAATATTGTCCTGTATGAGTACATATAAAGGCATGTTAACCACAACAGGCTAAACATCAACCAAATATATTCATGGTAGACAACATAATCTACAAATGATAGCTTCAGTGTGTAGGCTTAAGCACGCTAGTTAAGCAAAACAAGAAGTGGAAAGGTGTGTTAACTGCATCAGGCATGCATGACATTTAAAAACAAGCAAATAGTCATTCAGATTGGTATTGTGCAGGTCTAAAGTACACTAGCTATTGTTAAAAAACGAAAAGGCATGTTAACTGCAATATCCTTAACAACAACCAAATATCATAATTCATAGTGGTATTCTTGAAACTGTTATTGATGAAATTGAACTGCACGGAAAATAGTTGCACATATAGAGCATCACATTATGAAGAACTAAAATAAACAAGGCATAAGGCCATCTCTAGCCGATCCTTTAAAAGTTAAAGGACTAAAACCCTTAGTGGATACTCCCTTCGTCTGGAAATACCTATCATCATTCATCAAAATGGATAAAAGGAGATGTATCTAGACGTATTTTAGTTCTAGATATATTCATGTTTATCCATTTTGATGACAAGTATTTTTGGACGGAGGGAGTATATATATATACTCCAGTAATTTTTGGCCGCTTCTAGTTGATCCCCTAAACTTAATGTTGTAAACTTCAATTTGATCAAGTTCAAAGCAGGTTCAACCGAAAGTAGCATGCATTCAAACATACAACATAGATAGTTTTGCATAACCGAACATAAAACATAAATTTAAACTAAGCTAAACTACTTTTGGTCGAAGTAGAGGTCAAGCCAATCCTTCCTCGTCAGGTACGGTGTGCCACGATCCGGGTCCGGGCTGGTGCCGTCGTCGGGGTCGTTGGGGAAGACACTCCTCCACTCGTCGATGTCGATCTCCTCCTCCTCGCCGCCCACCTTGACGCCCTCTGTGCCGCCGTCCTCTCCGCCTTCAACCTCGTCATTGGAGGAGAGCGTGATAACCTTGCCACCCTTCGCGCCAGCAAAGATCGCCCGCTCCGCCTCCACAAGCTCCGGGTGCTGCCGGGGGAGCTATTGCATGTAGGCCTCGTCGGCGACCTCGGCCTCGAGGCGCTCCCATGCCTCGCAGTCCTCCCGTGATAACCCACAAGTATAGGGGATCGCAACAATTTTCGAGGGTAGAGTATTCAACCCAAATTTATAGATTCGACACAAGGGGAGCCAAAGAATATTTGAAGGTATTAGCAGCTGAGTTGTCAATTCAACCACACCTGGAGATTAATTATCTGCAGCAAACTGATCAGTAGCATAGTAATATGATAGTTTTGATAGTAGTGATGGTAGCAACGGTAACGGTAATAGTGATAGCAATAATTTTATAGCAAGTGTAACAGTGATGATGGCAATAGTAACACAGCAAGATCAATAAGGATAAATTCGTAGGCATTGGATCGGTGACTTGTTGGATGATATTCATCATGTGAAAGTTATAACCTAGGGCGATACGGCACTAGCTCCAGTTCATCGATATAATGTAGGCATGTATTCCGTAAATAGTCATACATGCTTTATTAAAAGAACTTGCATGACATCTTTTGTCCTACCCTCCCGTGACAGCGGGGTACATATTGGAAACTAAGGGATATTAAGGCCTCCTTTTAATAGAGAACGGGAACAAAGCATTAACACATAGTGAATACATGAACTCCTCAAACTACGGTCATCACCGGGAGTGGGCCCGGTTGTTGTCACTCTGGGGTTACCGGATCATAACACGCAGTAGGTGACTATAACTTGCAAGATCGGATCTAACACATGGATATAATGATGAATCATAAACGGTTCAGGTCTGAAATCATGGCACTTGGGCCCAAAGTGACAAGCATTAAGCATGGCAAAGTCATAGCAACATCAATCTAAGAACATAGTGGATACTAGGGATCAGGCCCTAACAAAACTAACTCGATTACATGAAGAATCTCATCCAACTCCTCACCGACCAGCGAGCCTATGAAGGAATTACTCACTCCCGGTGGGGAGCATCATGGAATTGGCAATGGATAAGGGTTGGTGATGACGAAGAACAAAGATTCCCCTCTCCGGAGCCCCAAACGGATTCCAGATCTGCCCTCCCCAGGAAGAACAGGGCTTGGCGGCGGCTCCGTCTCGTGGATCGCAATAATTCTTTCTCCCTGATTCTTTTCTGGAATAATGTGATTTTATAGTATCAATGGGGTCATCAGCGGGGCCACCAGGTGGGTACAACCCACCTGTGCACGCCAGGAGAGGGGGGCGCGCCCTGGTGGGTTGTGCCCACCCAAGGGGCCCCCTCTGGTAGGTCTTTGCTCCAGAAATTCTTATTATCGGTATAAAAAATCCTCAAAGAGTTTCGTTCCATTCCGAGAACTTTTAGTTCCACACAGAACAACACCATGGTAGTTCTGCTGAAAACAGCGTCAGCCCAGGGTTAGTTTCATTCAAATCATGCAAATTAGAGTCCAAAACAGGAGGAAAAGCGTGAGGAAAAGTAGATACGTTGGAGACGTATCAACTCCCCCAAGCTTAAACCTTTGCTTGTCCTCAAGCAATTCAGTTGATAAACTAAAGTGAGAAATAAAAACTTTTACGAACTCTTTTGCTCTTGTTTGCATAAATAAGCTTAAACAACACCCAAGTTTTCAGTCATCATTATAACTAACCATGTCGACAATAACTCTTAAAGATTATAATGATTCATATCAATGACATAATCAGCTAGCGAGCAATAATAAGATATCTCAAACAGCAACACGTTGTTAAAATAACCATGATAAAATATGACAATAATGGTATCTCGCTAGCCCTTTTTGAGACCGCAAAACATAAATGCAGAGCACCTCCGAAGTTCAAGCAGCGACTAAACATTGTAATTCATGGTAGAAAAGATCCAGTCATGATGCACCCAATATTAGCTATACACAATGCATAAATCATGACCGATGTGCTCTACTCAGTTTTTGGCGCTTGCTTTTAGAAGGTGGTGACACAACATAAAAGTAAATAGAAAGTCCCTTCGCGGAGGGAAGCAGTGATTTGCACAGGTGCCTGAGCTCAATTTTTAAAAAAGAGATAAATGAAAATTTGAGACATGCACCCTTCTCATTCACTTCACGACCATTAGTTATCAACATCGTCCATGCTATGCACGCTAGTGGCGGTTCCCAAGCGGAAAGTAAAGGTTTTGACTCCATTGGGAGTTTTTGTTTGATTATTTAAGTGATGAACTATTTTTCGTATTTTGCAGTTTGGGACTGGGCATCCCTATTACCGCCCATTTCCTCGTGCGATGGCGAGTGAATAAAAACTCGACCTGAGGATAACATGCTTAGCACGGAAGATATCGGCCACCTCCTGTCGTTCCACGAATGATCCAGGCACACAAAACGGATAATTTTTTAGAAGTTTTTAGAGGTGTCACATGCAAATTTACTTAGGACGGCAGGGTAATACCGTATATAGGTAGGTATGGTGGACTCATCTGGATTAACTTTGGGTTCAAGGTTTTCGATGTACAAGCAGAATCCCCACTTAGTACAGGCGAAGGCTAGCAATTTAAGATTGGGAAGCGGCCAGCTAGAGAGCAACAACGATCATAACCAGGCATTATGCATAAGTAACATTGGACACTAGCATGAGTAGGATATGAACACCATGAACATAAATATTATAGAGGCTATGTTGGTTTTGATTCAACTACATGCATGAACATGTACCAAGTCAAGCCACTCGAACATTCAGAGGAGAATACCATATCATCATATTGCATCACAATCATTTTAATGCTATGTTGATATCCAAGATAAATCATTATTAACTCCCAGCTACTTATGCATGGCATGAGAAACTATAATATCTAATTGTCATTGCAAACATGTTTAATCATAACGGGCTGAATCATGGGCACTAGGTTAAACATATTTACACAGACAAGACAAGTCGAGTTCATACCAGTTTCTCTTTGCCACGACCAGTTCATCGGATGTCATCATTATTGCCTTTCACTTGCATGACCGAATGATATGAACATAATAATAGTGCAAGAGTGCCATGGACTAAGCTGGAATCTGCAAACATTTTATTCAACAGGAGAAGACAAGGTAAAATGGGCTCTTTATTAGTTCAACAGTTATTCATATGAGAGCCACTCAACATTTTCATCGTGGTCTTCTCCTCGGTACAACTCGAATAAAAGAAAATAAATTCAGAGAAAAACACTGAATTTTTGTTGGAGTTTTTGGTTTTCCTAAGAAAGCATATAAGGGAAAAGCAAAAATGAGAAAAACTATTTACACGGGAAAGCTCCCAACAAGCAAAATAAGAACAAGGAAATCTTTTTGGATTTTCTTTTTAATACTACTACTAAGCATGCATAGAAAGTAAATTAACTACAAGTATTTTTTTGGTTTTTCTAAAGTTTTTCAAACACACAAGAAGAAAGCAAGAAAATAAATCTAAGCATGGACGATACAATGAAAAAGTGTGAACACTGACAAATGAAATGATATGTGAACATGAATATAATGTCGGTGAGAAACACGTACTCCCCCAAGCTTAGGCTTTTGGCCTAACTTGGTAGTGAATCAGTAGCTTAGAGGGTAGTAGTCGGCATGGTAGCTCACGGAGGCTCTCGATGCGGAGGCCTTAGCACGCTGTGCCGCCAACACTTCTGTGTTGTGAGCTCGGGCCTCGCTCTGAAGAACAAAATATCTTCCCTTGCTATGATAATCAAAGAGAGCAGGCGCAGGCAAATATGTGTCCACAACATGTGATTGGTTAAACAACAAATTATAAGTGAAGTTATCAGCCCTTCCCTTGAGAATCTTATGCTCCTTTAAGGCATCAAAATGTAAATATCGAGTGGGTAGGATAGGGTCAAAGGGAAAAGGTGAAACACCCAGTCCTCGTGCTAAACATGTGGCATAAATTCCACCATAGAACCAGCCACTTTTGGCATTATGCTGAAGTCTACGTGCAACAATCGCTCCAGGGTTATAATTTCTTTCACCAGTGAGAGCGGTGTGAATGAGGCTTAAGTCTGGTGAATAAAGTGTGCTATAGTGTTGCTTGCCTACTATGCATTTCCCGTTAAATAATGCAAGGTACTGAATTGCGGGAAAGTGAACACTTCTTATTCTTCTTTGTCTCACTCCTCTATTTTCACCGTAACAAAGGCTAGTCAAGAAGGTCTCATACTCAGCCTTTGCTGGCTAATCAAGCGAACCCCAAAATGGAAGTTTGCAATGGTAAGCAAAATTTTCTAGTGGAATAGTAAATGGTTCATCATAAAGCATAAATGACACCCTAGACTCACGTGGAAAATATTTAAATCCGTTGGCAAATGATTCAGTGAGGAGATGGCGCTGTTCACCCTTATCTGAGAGGTAGGGACAGAGACCGACATTGTAAACATATTGCTCAAATTCCTCTTTGATGCCCACCTGCATCATATACTCATTGCAAGGACATAAGCATGTTTTGGTGGCTGCATCTCGCATGGAACTTTCACTTGGTTCAACGTAAGACCGGTGGGCAGAACTGTCACTAGAGGATGCCCCCGAGGATTGTATCCTTGAGGAACTCCTTCCAAATAGGTTCATCATGTCCGCGTACAATTTTGCTAAAAATAAAATTTTTGGAGTGACAAAAATTTGTCAACAAAACTTCACAAAACTAATAGCGATTACTCATAGGGATACATAGAGGCCATAACAAGCATTCAAACAACTTAGAACACTAAGAATTCAACATGGAAGCACATCTAAAGCAGCACCAATAGTAGCTAATTATTCGAAGTATAAACCACTAAAACAAAAACTAATTGGACAAATGGTGGAGTCACATACCAAGCAACAATCCCCCGAAACAGTTCCGGAAACGGAGCTTCAAGCAAAGAGATCGAAAATGGCAGCAAAATGAGCAAGAACACGGGAGAGAGAGCAATGGGGATTTTTTTTCCGGAGGTAGGTGACAATGTGGTATGAAGAGGTAAGTGAGGGGGTCCACGTGGGGACCAGAACCCCCAGGGCGCGCCAGGGGGTGCTGCCGCGCCCAGGTGGGTTGTGCCCACCTGATGCACCCCCCTCTAGTTATTTTTACACAAAAAATTCTTAAATAATCAGGAAAAAATCATATAAAATTTTCAGGGTATTCCGAGAACTTTTATTTTTGGGTCATTTTTTATTGCACGGGAAATTCAGAAAATAGACAAAACATGGCATTTTATTTTATTTAACTAATAAAAACAGATAATAAAAAGTAGGGACAGAAAGTAGTGCTTACTAAATTCATCAACTTCATACCGCTCAAAAATGATTCATTAATAAGGTTGATCAGGTCTTATTAACAACCACTTTCAATTAGCATGAAACGGAAGAACTTTCGTAAATTACTAAGTTACCTCAATGGGGATATGCATTTCCCCAACAATAAGCGTTTCATATTTCTTTTTGACAGTAGGTAGAGGTATTTGAAAACTTCCAATAGTGATTGTCGGAGATTTTTCAATAACATTAATATCATTCACTTGGAATTGTTTCTTCGGAAAGTGCACCATATGCTCATTAACATTGATATGGAAAGTGACCTTGCTTTTATTGCAATCAATAATAGCCCCTGCAGTATTCAAGAAGGGTCTACCAAGGATAATCAACATGTTGTCGTCCTCGGGCATCTCGAGTATAACAAAGTCAGTCAAAATAGTAACATTATCAACAACAACGGGCACATCCTCACAGATACCGATAGGTATGGCAGTTGATTTATCAGCCATTTGCAAAGATATTTTAGTAGGTGTGAGTTTATTCAAGTCAAGTCTTTTATATAAAGAGAAAGGCATAACACTAACACCAGCTCCTAAATCACACAAAGCGGTTTTCACATAATTCTTTTTGATAGAGCAAGGTATAGTTGGTATTCCCGGATCTCCAAGCTTTTTAGGTACTCAATCTTTAAAAGTATAATTAGAAAGCATAGTGGAGATTTCAGCTTCCGGTATTTTTCTCTTATTTATGATGATGTCTTTCATATACTTTGCATAAGGAGGCATTTTCAAGACACCAGTCAAGCGAGTACGCAAAAAGACTGGCCTCAGCATTTCAGCAAAGCATTCAAATTCTTCATCATCATTCTTTTTAGTTGACTTGGGTGGAAAAGGCATAGGTTTTTGAACCCACGGTTCTCTTTCTTTACCGTGTTTCCTAGCCACAAAGTCTCTTTTGTCATATCTTTTATTTTTAGGTTGTGGGTTATCAAGATCAACATGTGGTTCTATCTCAACATCATTATCTGGTTCTTTATCATTTGTTGGTTGAGAGTCTTCATGAACCTCATAATTATATTTTTCATTATCATTAGGTGAGTGTTCATTACCAGACTGAGTTTCAACATCAGAGATAGAAGCTTCATTATCATTATCAGGAGGTTTTTCTATTTCAGGTTCACTGGAAGTGTGCAAGGTCCTATCATTTTTCTTTTTCCTTTTCTTTCTAGAAGGACTAGGTGCACTAGTGTTAGCTATTTGTGAATCTCGTTCAATTCTTTTTGGGTGTACCTCAGGATAAAGTGATTCCTGAGTCATTTTACCTCCTCTAGTTGCAACTCTCACAGCAAAGTCATGCATATTATGACCCATTTCATCAAGTAATTCTCTTTGTGATTTAGCAAGTTACTCTAATTGAGTTTGAACCATAGAAGCATGTTTTCCAACACCTCTAACATCATTTGATATTCTAAATAACAAGTCACTCAAGCGAGCAATCATATCAGAATTATATTTCAATTGTTTCATAACATTTGCATTGAAGATCTTGTTTCCTAATGTAGTTTTCAAACTCATAAAGGCATTGACTAGGATGCATATTGTGAGGATTATCAATTTCATTAAACTTCATAAGAGAATTTACCTCTACCACCTTAGGAAGTGGTGGTGTATTAAGCCCATGTATTTCCTCTATAGGAGGTAAAATTTTAACATCCTCAGTTTTAATACCTTTTTCCTTCATAGATTTCTTTGCCTCTTGCATATCTTCAGGACTGAGATATAATATACCCCTGTTCTTCGGAGTGGGTTTATGAGGTGGTTCAGGAATAGTCCAATCATCATAATTTTTCAATATGTTATTCAATAATTCTTCAGCTTGAGCAATAGTTCGTTCCCTGAAAACACAACCAACACAACTATCTAGGAAGTCCCTAGAAGCATCGGTTAGTCCATTATAGAAGATATCAAGTATTTCATTTTTCTTAAGAGGATGATCAGGCAAAGCATTAAGTAACTAGCAAAGCCTCCCCTAAGCTTGTGGGAGACTCTCTTCTTTAGTTTGCACAAAGTTAAATATTTACCGTAAGCCAACTTTTTTCATATGAGCAGGAAAATATTTTTCAGAGAAGTAATAAACCATATCTTGGGGACTACGCACACAACCAGGAGCAAGAGTATTGTACCAATCTTTAGCATCACCCTTTAATGAGAAAGGAAATAATTTGAGAATTAAGTAATAGCGAGTTTTCTCATCATGAGTAAAAAGGGTGGCTATATCATTCAACTTAGTAAGATGTGCCACAACAGTTTCAGTTTCATAACCATGGAAAGGATCAGATTCAACTAGAGTAATTGGCTCTGGGTCGACAGAGAATTCATAATCCTTATCATCAATACAGATAGGTGAAGTAGCAAACTTAGGATCACATTTCATTCTAGCATTCAGATATTTTTCTTTATACTTGTGTAGTAATTTCTCTAGATCATCTCTATCATTAAAAGCAAGAATATCTCTAGTTGCTTCTTCACTCATAACATAACCTTCCGGTACCTTAGTCAATTCATATCTAGCAAGGCTAGTTCTAGCAGGTGTTTCATGAGTTTCAGTTTCAAGCTCATCATCAGATTCAACAACATCATGTTGTATAACTCTAGCAGTTTGTTTATCAAGAAATTCACCAAGTGGCACACCATCATTATCAAGCAAGGTACTAGCATCATCATAAGCATCATTCATAGTAGAAGAAGCATCATCAATAACTTGCGACATATCAGAATTAATAGCATGTTGTGGTGTTGCAAGTTTACTCATAACGGATGGTGAATCTAAAGCAGAACTGGATGGCAGTTCCTTACCTCCCCTCGTCCTTGAGGGAAATATCTTAGTCTTTGGATCCTTCAGATTCTTCATAGTGATAATATGATAATAATCCCAAGTGACTCAAAAAATATAGCTATGCTCCCCGGCAATGGCGCCAGAAAAAGGTCTTGATAACCCACAAGTATAGGGGATCGCAACAATTTTCGAGGGTAGAGTATTCAACCCAAATTTATAGATTCGATACAAGGGGAGCCAAAGAATATATGTGTTGGGGAACGCAGTAATTTCAAAAAAAACCTACGCACACGCAAGATAAAGGTGATGCATAGCAACGAGAGGGGAGAGTGTCGTCCACGTACCCTCATAGACCGTAAGCGGAAGCGTTATGAGAACGCGGTTGATGTAGTCGTGCATCTTCACGATCCGACCGATCCAAGTATCGAACATACGACACCTCCGAGTTCAGCACACGTCCAGCTCGGTGACATCCCATGAACTCCGATCCAGCAGAGCTTCGAGGGAGAGTTCCATTAGCACGACAGTGTGATGACGGTGCTGATGATGCTACTGATGCTGGGCTTCGCCTAAGCACCACTACGATATGACCGAGGTGGATTATGGTGCAGGGGCACCGCACATGGCTAAAAGATCAACTGATCAACTTGTGTGTCTTGGGGTGCCCCCTGCCCCCGTATATAAAGGAGCAAGGGGGAGGCCGGCCGGCCCTTGCAGGGCGCGCCAAGAGGAGGAGTCCTCCTCCTAGTGGGAGTAGGACTCCCCTTTCCTAGTCCCACTAGGAGGGGGAAGGAAGGAGTGGGAGAGGGGGAAAGGCAAGGGGGGCGCCGCCCCCCCTTCATTGTCCTATTCGGGCTCAAGGGGCAGGGCGCATGGCCTGCCCTGGCCGGCCCCTCTCTCTCTCCTCTAGGGCCCAACAAGGCCCATTAACCCTCGGGGGGTTCCGGTAACCCCCCCGACACTCCCGTAAAATCCCGATTTCACCGGGAACTATTCCGATGTCCAAATATAGGCTTACAATATATCAATCTTTATGTCTCGACCATTTCGAGACTCCTCATCATGTGCATGATCATATCCGGGACTCCGAACTACCTTCGGTACATCAAAACACATAAACTCATATTACCGATCATCACCGAACGTTAAGCATGCGGACCCTACGGGTTCGAGAACTATGTAGACATGACCGAGAATCGTCTCCGGTCAATAACCAATAGCGGAACCTGGATGCTCATATTCGCTCCTACATATTCTACGAAGATCTTTATCGGTCAAACTGCATAACAACATACGTTGTTCCCTTTGTCATCAGTATGTTACTTGCCCGAGATTCGTTCGTCGGTATCCTCATACCTAGTTCAATCTCGTTACCAGCAATTCTTTTTACTCGTTCCGTAATGCATCATCCCGCAACTAACTCACTAGTCACAATGCTTGCAAGGCTTATTGTGATGTGCATTACCGAGAGGGCCCAGAGATACCTCTCCGACAATCGGAGTGACAAATCCTAATCTCGATCTATGCCAACTCAACAAGTACCATCAGAGACAACTGTAGAGCACCTTTATAATCACCCAGTTACGTTGTGATGTTTGGTAGCAAACAATGTCTTCCTCCGGTACTCGGGAGTTGCATAATCTCATAGTCATAGGAACATGTATAAGTCATGAAGAAAGCAATAGCAACAAACTAAACGATCATCGTGCTAAGCTAACAGATGGGTCAAGTCAATCACATCATTATGTAATAATGTGATCACGTTAATCAAATGACAACTCATGTCTATGGTTGGGAAACATAACCATCATTGATTCAATGAGCTAGTCAGGTAGAGGCAAACTAGTGACACTCTGTTTGTCTATATATTCACACATGTACTAAGTTTTCGGCTAATACAATTCTAGCATGAATAATAAACATTTATCATGATAAAAGGAAATATAAATAACAACTTTATTATTGCCTCTAGGGCATATTTCCTTCAATATGAAGGTATTAGCAGCTGAGTTGTCAATTCAACCACACCTGGAGATTAATTATCTGCAGCAAAGTGATCAGTAGCACAGTAATATGATAGTTTTGATAGTAGTGACAGTAGCAACGGTAACGGTAACAGTGATAGCAATAATTTTGTAGCAAGTGTAATAGTGATGATAGCAATAGTAACACAGCAAGATCAAGAAGGATAAATTCGTAGGTATTCATCATGTGACAGCTATAACCTAGGGCAATACGACACTAGCTCTAGTTCATCGATATAATGTACGCCTGTATTCCGTAAATAGTCATACATGCTTTATTAAAAGAACTTGCATGACATCTTTTGACCTACCCTCCCGTGGAAGCGGGGTCCATATTGGAAGCTAAGGGATATTAAGGCCTCCTTTTAATAGAGAACCGAAACAAAGCATTAACACATAGTGAATACATGAACTCCTCAAACTACGGTCATCACCGGGAGTGGGACCGGTTGTTGTCACTCCGGGGTTGTCGGATCATACCACGTAGTAGGTGACTATAACTTGCAAGATCAGATCTAACACATGGATATAATGATGAATTCATAAACGGTTCAGATCTGAAATCATGGCACCCAGGCCCAAAGTGACAAGCATTAAGCATGGCAAAGTCATAGCAACATCAATCTAAGAACATAGTGGATACTAGGGATTAGGCCCTAACAAAACTAACTTGATTACATGAAGAATCTCATCCAACTCCTCACCGACCAGCGGGCCTATGAAGGAATTAATCACTCCCGGTGGGGAGCATCATGGAATTGGAGATGGAGAAGGGTTGGTGATGACGAAGAACGAAGATCCCCCTCTCCGGAGCCCCAAATGGACTCCAGATCTACCCTCCCGAGAAAGAACATGGCTTGGCGGCGGCTCCGTCTCGTGGATCGTGATAATTATTTCTCCCTGATTTTTTTCTGGAATAATGTGATTTTATAGTATTAGGGGGGGGGTCTTCAGCGGGGCCACCAGGTGGGTACAACCCACCTGGGCGCGCCAGGAGAGGGGGCATGCCCTGGTGGGTTGTGCCCACCAGGGGCCCCTCTCTGGTGGGTCTTGGCTCCGGAAATTCTTATTATTGGTATAAAAAATCCTCAAAAAGTTTTGTTCCATTCTGAGAACTTTTATTTCTACACAAAAACAACACCATGGTAGTTCTCTGATAATCCCCAAGTGCATGGAATCATCGTAGCAATTTCCAAAGGTGGAAGTGATAAGTATGGAGTGTCGAACCCACAAGGAGCTAAAGGTAAGACCAATATTCTCTCAAGCCCTATCTGCCACTGATACGACTCTACGTACACCGAACGTTTGCTTCCAACTAGCAACGAGAAATAAAACTACGTTGTGGGTATGAAGTGGATAACTTTGTATGATATCGGAGAGCAAAAATATGAAATTAGGTGTTGTTATCATAAAGTTATCATATATTACTAAGTATTATAAATAGCGAGTGTGGAATAGTGGTGGATCGGTGTGCGGAATTGTCCTAGGCAATCGTTAACAAGACCGGTAATCACTATTGCAGTTTCATATGAGGGAGAGGCATAAGCTAACATAATTTCTCTACTTGGATCATATGCACTTATGATTGGAACTCTAGCAAGCATCCACAAGTACTAAAGATCATTAAGGTAAAACCCAACCATAGCATTAAAGCATCAAGTCCTCTTTATTCCCATACGCAACAACCCCCTTACTCGGGTTTGTGTTTCAGTCACTCACCAACCCACTATAAGCGAATCATGAACGTATTGCAACACCCTACAACGGGGATCCCTCATGCTTGCGTGACATGGAGGGCACCATAGGACAGCACCAAAGCAAAACATACAACTCATACCAATCTAGATCATCAATGAACCCAAAGACAAAGGATATCTACTCAAAATATCATAGGATGGCAACACATCATGGGATCATAATATGTGGCATAAAGAACCATGTTCAAGTAGGGATTACAGTGGGGTGCGTGAGAGTGGACCGCATAAAAGAGATTAGGATGGTGATGATGATGGTGATGTTGATGAAGACGATCACCTCTGCGATGATTCCCCTCCCGATGGCACTCCGATGCCACCGAGAGAGAGGAGGAGAGGTTCTCCCCCTTGTGCTTCCTCCTCCATGGCCTCCCCCTAGATGGGTTAAGGTCCCCCCTCTGGTCCTTGGCCTTCATGGTGATGATGGCCCCTCCGGGATCCTCCTCCATGCCCTCCGGTGATGATGGCCCCCTCCGGTAGGGTGCCAGAGAGGGCCTAGATTGGTTTTCGGTGGCTACGGAGGCTTCTGGCGGCGGAACTCCCAATCTAGGTTTCTTTCTAGAAGTTTTGGGTTATATAAGAGGTGTTGGAGTCAGGAACAAGGTAGGGGGGGGTCTTCGGGCTGTCCAGGAGGCAGGGGGCGCTCCTAGGGGGGCGGGCGCTCCCCCACCCTCGTGGGTAGCCCGAGACTCTTCTGGCCCAGTTCTTTTACTTCCTGGCCTTCTTCTGGTCCAAAAATAAGCTCCGTCAAGTTTCAGGTCAATTGGACTCCGTTTGGTTTTCCTTTTCTGCGATACTCAAAAACAACAACAAAAACAGAAACTGGCACTAGGCTCTAGGTTAATAGGTTAGTCCCAAAAATCATATAAAATAGCATATAAATGCATATAAAACATCCTAGATGGATAATATAATAGCATGAATACTTCATAAATTATAGATACGTTGGAGACGTATCAGCATCCCCAAGCTTAATTCCTGCTCATCCTCGAGTAGGTAAATGATAAAATAAATAATTTATGATGTGTGAATGCTAGCAAGTGCATAAGTTTCATCAATGATAGTTCCAATCACTTTTTCTAGCATCAATATATATCATAACAGTAGCTCATCTTCATAAAACTTTTCATGATCAAGTAACAAGCTATTCACATGTTAAAGTATAGATCATAAACTTTCTTGAAACTAACAAACTATATTCTCAGTCATCAAACAATTGCAATTCATCTTATTTTCAGGAAGGGTCTATGTCAGAGCTTTGATTTAGCAAACTCCACATACTCAACTATCATTTAATAATTCACAATTGCTAACACTCACGTGATATTTAATGGTTCAAAGTTTTAATTGGACACAGAGAAAGATAGGGGCTTATAGATTTGCCTCCCAACCTTTTACCTTAAGGATAATGTCAACAATAATAGTTCATGATAACTTACATCCAATTGGATATATATATATATATATATATATATATATAGTGTTACTATTCATCACCCAGGGTGCAGAATAAGTTATTCTTCACCCGACGTAATTTTACGATCATTTCATAATTAAATTACGTTTGGAATTCAAATAGTTACATTCCTATCGATTCACGATGTAAAATTTGACATGAAAAATAAAAATATAGGTCATAAGACAAGGAAAATTACAGTTTATGTGTATTTTACACTATATTTTTACATTTGTAATTTTACATAACATAAAATAATTTTTTCGACGATTATATATTTTCTTACGGTCTCTTTTTACTTCAGAAATAAAGCAAAATTTACAGAACGTAAAATTACGGTCCATTGATGGTAAAATAGAGGGGGTGAAGAATAACTATTCCTCACCCAGGGTGACGAATAGTCAATCCCTATATATATATATATATATATATATATATATATATATATATATATATATATATATATATATATATCAGGATCTTTCCAACACAATGTGCTTGCCAAAGGATAAAATGTAAAAAGGAAAGGTGAAGATCACCATGACTCTTGTATAAGGTAGAAGATAAAAGTAAAAGATAGGCCCTTCGCAGAGGGAAGCAAAGGTTGCATGCGCTTTTATGGTTGGATGCACAAAATCTTAATACAAAAGAACGACACTTTATATTGCCACTTGTGATATGGACCTTTATTATGCAGTCCGTCGCTTTTATTTCTTCCACATCACAAGATCGTATAAAGCTTATTTTCTCCACATTAATAGATCATACATATTTAGAGGGAAATTTTTATTGCATGCACCGATGACAACTTACTTGAAGGATCTTACTCAATCCATAGGTAGTATGGTGGACTCTCATGGCAAAACTGGTTTAAGGAATGTTCGGAAGCACAAGTAGTATCTCTACTTGGTGCAAAGAATTTGGCTAGCATGAGGGGGAAAAGCAAGCTCAACATGTTGCATGATCCAAGACAATATACTTTATTTTGGATATAATAAAACATAACCCATTATGTTGTCTTCCTTGTCCGACATCAACCTTTTAGCATGTCATATTTTAATGAGTGCTCACAATTACAAAAGATGTCCAAGATAGTATATTTATATGTGAAATCTCTCTCCTTCTGTTGGGGAACATAGTAATTTAAAAAAATTTCCTACGCACACACAGGATCATGGTGATGCATAGCAACGAGAGGGGAGAGTGTGTCCACGTACCCTCATAGACCGAATGCGAAAGCGTTAGCACAACGCGGTTGATGTAGTCGTACGTCTTCATGATCCGACCGATCCAAGTACCGAACGCACGGCACCTCCGAGTTCTGCACACGTTCAACTCGATGACGTCCTGTGAGCTCCGATCCAGCAAAGCTTCACAGGGGAGTTTCGCCAGCACGACGGCATGATGACGGTGATGATGATGCTACTGACGCAAGGCTTCGCCTAAGCACCGCTACGATATGATCAAGGTGGATTATGGTGGAGGGGGGCACCGCACACGGCTTGTAACAATCAACTTATGTGTCTTTGGGTGCCCCCCCCCGCCCCCGTATATAAAGGAGCAAGGGGGGAGGCCGGCCAGCCTTGGTGCGCCCCATGGAGAGGAGGAATCCTCTTCCTACTAGGAACAAGATTCATCCTTTCCTAGTCCAACTAGGAAGAGGGAAGGGGGAAGGAAAGAGAGGGAGAGGGAAAGAGGGGCCACACCCCTCCCCTAGTCCAATTCAGACTCCTCATGGGAGGGGGCGCGCCACCTCTTGGGATGCTGCCCTCTCTCTCCCCTCAGGCCCACTAAGGCCCAATACTTCCCCGAGGGGTTCCGGTAACCCCTCCGGCACTTCGGTTTTCTCCGAAACCATCCGGAACACTTCCGGTGTCCGAATATAGCCGTCCAGTATATCAATCTTTACGTCTCGACCATTTTGAGACTCCTCGTCATGTCCGTGATCACATCCGGGATTCCGAACTACCTTTGGTACATCAAAACACTAAAACTCATAATACCGATCGTCACCGAACTTTAAGCGTGCGGACCCTACGGGTTCGAGAACAATGTTGTAACAAGCCAAAATTCTAAATTTTGGAATGTTATAATAAATAGATAGGTTTGACTGATTTTTTGATTGTTGTGTGATTGTTTGAGTGAAATTCGAAACTTTTTGAAAGTTAAATGAGAGGAAATAAAAGGACTTTCCCAAACTTTCATTTTGCATTTTGATCTCCGTGAATTCAAATACTTTTCAAATACAAAACTCTTGAGTGAAGATGATATGACTTCTTCCATTTAAATAAATGGAAATGGTTTTTGAAAATATTTGAATTTCACTTGGAAATATTTCCAATTCTGAAACTTTATGCAACTCAATGATTTTCACGAGAGAAGATAAAATGACTTCTTCAAATCATATGAAATATGAGTTGGGAGTTTCAAAGGATCAAATTCAAAATCCTTTTGGAAATTATTTTTAATTTGGAGTTATTTGGGTTTTATCCAAATTATTTTCCTCCAAGAATAAAATACATGGAAAATAGGGTAACATGATTCCCTACATCAGAAAATTGGAGATAAATAGATTTGAAATCATTTTGGTATTTTTTAAAAATGATTTTTGTTGGATTTTACTAGAGCAGTAGCACTTTTTGTTTTATCTGAATTTGTGTGAATTTTATTTAATGCTAGGAAAATGTTCACGTTGTAGACAATCTTTTTCTGAAAATTTTGATATATTATATGCCTATAGTTTATTTATTTATTTATTTAAGTTTTTTATTTTTTTCTTGGCGCTGTAAAAAAACTTTCTTTGCCGACTAGGCCGGCCCAGCTAGCCAGCCAGGCCCCGTCCCAGCCCAGCGCAGCGTCACCCCCGACCTCCCGTCAGACTCCCGCATCCGCATGACGCCGCCATCGCCGTTTCCCTCCCGGAGTCCGCCTCTCGCGCCACCTTGCCCTGCCCCCTCCTACACGCTTGACGCCTCCCCTCCCCTCCTATAAAGGGCGCTGCCCGGGCCCTCTCCTCCTCGTCTCTCGCGCCACCGCCCCTCGCTAGATCACCGCCGCCGCTTTCGGTTACCGCCACCGCTCGCTGTTGCTGCTCCACCCGCGCTGCTCCTCGCCACCACGCCGCCTGCCGCGCCGCTCGCGTCGCCGTAGTCGTCGCATCGCCGCTGCCCGCTCGCCGGAGCCATCTGTCGCCGCAACCGCATCTCATCACCGGAGCCGCCGCCCCGATCCCAACCGCCGCCGTCGGTTTATTCGCTCCGAGCCGGTAAAACCGATAAAACTGCCCCGATTTTCTTTAGTTAGTTTGGTTTTATTTCTTTCAACGGTTTAGTTATTTACGTTTAGTTATTTCGCGAGCGTTCATTAGTTAGGGTTCTATAGTGAATGGTTTTCGTTCATTAGCGTTCGGTAACGAACGTTCGTTCGATAGGATTTTTCTTTTTATTTTAATTTCGGCCAGGTACCTATCTGTGATTATTTTATTTACAGATTAGTCCCTTTGTTTCAAACGACCACATCTTTTTACTCGTTTGTCCAAATCCAACGAAACCAACGCCCACTTCTTCGTTATGATCCCATATATCCAGTAAAACAACTGAAACATGTTTTTGAAAGTTTAAAATTTTGAATTAGACCAGTTTTGAATTCAAACTTTGTTTGATCATAACTTGAGTTTCGTAGGTCCGTTTCAGTTGATTCTTTTTGCAAATCGAAGCTCTTGACCTAAACTTTATGATAAGGCCAAATTCACATAATTTTGGTACTGTTAGAAATTGTTTTATGTTGAAGAGTTATTTGCTTGGTTTTGAAGATTTCCGAATCGTCTTATTCGATCTTTCTTATCTTTTGAGTGATTGCTTATGTGTGGTTACTATTGCTTGCTTACGATAGATTGACCGGAGTGTGACGAGTAGAACTATTCAAGAGTTATGAGTGCGAATCATCTTCATCAACATTGCAGGCAAGTTCACACTTTGATCATATTCCTTTCATACCCAGTTTTTATGCATTAGTTTCAACCTCAAACATTGCATGATTAGGATTGATAACATGTGGGTATTGGGAAGTAGTTGATGAGGTAGGAACCTATTGCCCTGCATTCAAAACTTGGGAGTTACTATTACGTTATGCTTATATTGCCATGCTATGCTCGTAGACATGGATTGGGTTCGAGAGTATTCATGACAGATGTGAGATTGTGTAATTAATGGTTAAACTTAAGGTGGCAACTTAAATACACATCTGGGTGGATTGAGGCACCTGGGTATTCCAGCGATTGCCTGTTTAGGCACTTGGGTATTCCAGCGATTGCCTATTTTTCTTTATGGACCGCCACCCAAGCTCAAGGGGATCATGAGATTATTCATACTAGAAACTTCCATGTGCAGCCACAAGCTACTATGGGCTCTAGCATAGTTGACTAAGTCATGCGGACTCTTACAGTGGTAGACTAGCAGATGTAGGGGATGTAGGTTGGTACGGTCTACCTGTTTGTAAGGTGCTAGCGCTTCTGAAAGACTATATCTCGGTCATCCGTTTCTCAAACACCATGTAGTGCGAGAATCTCAACGGAGGAGATCGAGTCTTGTGGGGAAAAGTGCACAAACCTCTGTAGAGTGTATAAACTAATCATGGTTAGCCGTGTCCCCAGTTATGGACAATTTGAGTATCTAGTACTTGGATTATCATGTGAATCTCATCATGTGACTTTAATTAATTTTGTTGGGTTTTAATGATGATGTTTAATTGGGATTGAGAGGGTGTCTACACTCTCAATGTTTAACAACCACCATGATAGTTAAATAAAATGTATTCCTTTGTAGTAGGGAAAAATTGGCTTTTCGCAAAAACCATATAACCATAGAGCTTTTCCACCAGCCAAATATGCATGTAGTGAGAGCCATTGTTCATCATTTCTCTATGGTGTGAATTTGCTAGTACATTCAATGTACTAACCCTTTGTGGCTGCAACGTCTTATGTTGCAGGATTTCTTACGACGAGTAAGTGATACGTTAGGGTTACAATTTCTATACTCAACTTTGCCGTTGGTGTTGATGGGAATCCACAACCTTGTTACATCCGCTATTTTGGATTGAGGTAATAGTATTTACGTTACTTTTGACATGTGATCTACCTATGTTATAAATCCTCGAGTACTGTGTGTGTCAGCATACCGATCCAGGGATGACACTTAAGCACAGAGACTTGACCGTCTGAGGTCGGGTCGCTACAAGATGGTATCAGAGCACATGTTGACTGTAGGACATGACCCTAGAGATTAGCAAGCCCATAGGAAAGATTTTCTCTACAACTTCATTTTCAAAAGATCTTTTACTTCTCTTCTCTTCTGAGTTTATTCAAAATTCCCTTTTAGTGAGACCATACCCCTTTTCCCTTTTGACCACACGAAGATTCGGCTGATGAGACCACTCCAAGAAGTACAAGATATCAGACAACTGAGACCATTCGGAATGAAGAGGATTTTACCATACATTATGATAATGGAAACTACAACTATTGAAGACTTCGAAGACTAGGAGAATTTGAAGGCTATGTAGAATTTCCAGATTTGTATGACCTAGGAAAGCTACCCTTATGGAACTTGGCAGACTATTGAAGTTGTCAATACCCGAGATCGAGGTGTATCGGGGAAAGACTGGAACATGGAGCATGAGAACTCAAAGTTTTGACAAGAAAACCCTAATGCAGGAGATATCAACTATGGAAGATAGCTCCTGGCAATATCAAGGGCAGAAACACGGTTATCCGTGATGTCATCGCCGCTTATGCTATTTGTCACCGGGCTGAGTTAAGCAGGCATTTCTTCGGAAGGATTGGATGGTAGAAGGATGATTGAGCACCTATCAGCAAAAGATGAAGTTTTAACCTTAGCCGGTGTCTCACAAGGATCTGGAGTAGTACATCAAGAATTCTAAGATGGAGCTCTAGGAAGCCATATTTGACAAGGAAGCATTTCATGAAGAACTTAGGATCCAAAAGATGAAAGTAGCCAAGCTGGATAAGCAAAACCTCGAGATACCGGAAATTTGTCAGGAACTGAAGGATAGTAGGACCATGGTTCATGCCAAGGATGTTGAAACCTAGAAGTTTGGAACACAACTCCAGAATATTAAAGGACGTCACGAGAGACTTCACGGCAACATAAATGATCTGGCAAAAGAACTTGAGAAGGACAAGCATGATCGGAAGAAGCCATCAGAGACATGACTAAGACTTGAGGAGTTTAATGACTTTGAAGATTTATTGACCTTTAGAAGACCAAACCCCTGTTATATACTTACGTTAGATGCGACGTTTGTGATATGTCATTTGTTTGTTGTTTTTTCGACAGCCACAAAATAAAATCTGTCTTTTCAAAACTACTGTTTGCATTGTGTGTATCCCTCTCTATCTCTCTTATCTTACCCCAAACCCACATGGACCCAATAGAGGATGAATGGAGATGAGCTTGTATTTTCTGGATCGATGAGTCAGTTGGAGACAGACCGATGGATTCAGAACATGGAGGATCACATGGAGAATAACCCTATAGTTGGAAAGGATATGGCCCGACATGCTCTACAGTGCTCTGAAAGAGGTGCTGCTACTTGGTGGTGGATGTATCAAACCATCAATGGATGGCAAGGAGTAACCACTTGGAAAGAATTTAAGTTGACTTTGCCAAAGTCTCAGTTTGTGTCCCAGAAGTTGAAGCCTTATGGAAAGGATATGAAGAAATCTTGTGCATGCAAGATTTGTGGAGAAATAGGACACACCCATAAAGAACACAAGGATGAATGCCCTAATTGTGAAGGAAGTCACCCAGTTGAAGAATGCTCAACTAGGCAGATTACTTGTTTCTTGTGTGAAGGGACTACCCACTATCCTGCTCAGTGTCACATTTACCCCATGGTACAACAAACCATCCAGCAGAAGAAAGAAGTAATGAAAGGAGCCCTCATGGAAATTTTAGAAGAAGATGTGATGAAGGAAGAGATGGAGGACACACCTAAAGAAGACCCGAGTAAACCCTGCACTAAGTCTTGCTATTCATGTGGAGAAGAAGGACACATCTCCCAAAATTGTTTGAATGGGGATCTAGTAGAATTCCCGACAGAGGAAGTAGAGTATGACCCACAGGAAATAGAAGCCCTGATTGGAATGGAAAAGTCCAGGAAGAGAAACCGATTGGAGCCCAGGCGGGACCTGAGTCATATCACCTGTTACAGGTGCAAGGAGTCAGGGCACTACCTCAACAGTTGCCCAAAAAGGAAACCTCGATACTTGTCAGAAGTAATATGTTTTAGTTGTAATGGAGCAGGGCACTTTGCCAGAGAATGCCCAAAGGAGAAGGAAACTTGTGCTAGATAGTTAAGTTTGCAACAAAAGAAATGGAGTAGTAGAAGTGAGAACATTTTCTTTTATATTGAGGTGTTGAGTTGAGACATGTAATGGAGAAGCGAGAGATTGTAATCATTTGAGAATGAATAAAGTTAGCATCGTTGGTACTAATATGGATTTTATGAGTTGCTACTCTATGAAGAAGGATTTTGACCATTTTTGAGGATATGAGAAATATGGTCTATGGAAGATTTGTGCATTTTAAGGGTGGTAGTACCCTGTAAGAACCCTTGACCCCTGGAAAAGATAAGTATACTCCACTGAGTGGATTTCGGACAAAATAAATACGAGTTTTGTCTCAATATGTGTGATACCCCAAGAGTATGTGGGATGAAGTTGGAGACCATCAGTTGATTGGACCAAATGTGATCAAGGAGTTAGAAGAGAATGTTAAGTTGATTCAAGATAGACTGAAGGTAGCTCATTCTAGGCAGAAGAGTTATGCAGACTCAAAAACACAAGGATGTAGTCTATGAAATTGGAGACAGAGCATGTCTTCGGGTATCCCCTCTGCGCGGAGTTAAACGATTTGGAGTTAAGGGAAAGTTAGCCCCGAGATTTGTAGGACCATACCGACTTTTGGAGCTTATGGGAGAAGTGTCCAACAAGTTGGAGTCACCGAAAGGACTGTCAGGAGTTCATGACGTGTTTCACATTTACCAGTTGAAGAAGTGCCATATAGAGATGGCCAATATTCCCCTGTAAGGATGCTTGACCCTAGAAATGATAATGATGTTCCACGAAGCGGAATATGGACTCCATAAGTATAAGTTTTTATCTCGGTATGTGGGATAACCCACGAGGATGAAGAGATGAATTACTATTGGATATAAAGGAGGTATGATGTTGGTATGATGGAACGATTATAACTCCATGATGAGTTTGAGTAATCACGTCTTAGTCTTGTACAAATAGAAGGAAGGGATACAATACAATTGGATGGAATTTAAGTATGCTAGGAAGCTGGAAGCTGGATGTTGGAATAATGACTAGTTGCCCCAAGGATGAGTTCAAGGATTTCAAGTGATGAGATGAGCCATACCCCACAGGCCCTAGGACCTGCCAAGAGGCAAACACCCTCTTGCTGAATGAAAAACCCTGGAAGGAGTTGCGACTTTATCAACCGACGATTTTATAGGAGTTTATGCAAAACCTGAGAGTTGTGAAGGAACGATAGATGTTTGTTTGGCTTGCAGAATCGATGGATTTATCCGAACTTGGTTCATCAACAAGAGGAATTCGGGAATGCTTGTGAGGATGACCGAGTGTTAGAATGTGAGATTCGCTAAACCGTATACAGGGTAATGATTTGGGTGCGGGATGGATTGATCACCATACCGACTTGCTCTTATTATTCGCCTTGCTATATGGGATGGTAAATCTGAGTGACTTACCTATAGTAGAGAGACGGCGATCAAAACCTTGTTTAAGCCTTAGAATGGTATAGGTATTTTCCCTTGTACAAGGCAATTTTTGCCAACCGTAGGTTATACGGTGAGGATCAACCCAGACCCATTTCTTGCAGGAGGAAACCATAAATTGTTGACCACCATGAGATATCGATAGTTGTTTAGTATTGGCGCCAGACCCGTCAGCTAAGAAGATCCAATCCCGGAATAACCTTACCAAGATGACATGACAGAAGAATTGAGGAAAAGGTTATGCCACTACCGGAAGAGCCCAGAGAAGGAATTATCCTGAAGATCTGAGAAGACCGACACTATTAACAATATGGATGAAGTATATGAGTTTTGATGGAACTGTAACCATGCTTCTAAGGATGGTAGCACCCCAGACCCCTGCGACACTTGATGGATTTTGAGGCGACCCCAAACCCTAACCTTTTCTTGCTAGCCTCTCCGAATCTCGAGGACGAGATTCATTTTAAGGGTGGTAGGTTTGTAACATCCCAAAATTCTAAATTTTGGAATGTTATAATAAATAGATAGATTTGACTGATTGTTTGATTGTTGTGTGATTGTTTGAGTGAAATTCGAAACTTTTTGAAAGTTAAATGAGAGGGAATAAAAGGACTTTCCCAAACTTTCATTTTGCATTTTGATCTCCGTGAATTCAAATACTTTTCAAATACAAAACTCTTGGGTGAAGATGATATGACTTCTTCCATTTAAATAAATGAAAAGGGTTTTTGAAAATATTTGAATTTCACTTGGAAATATTTCCAATTCTGAAACTTTATGCAACTCAATGATTTTCATGAGAGAAGATAAAATGACTTCTTCAAATCATATGAAATATGAGTTGGGAGTTTTAAAGGATCAAATTCAAAGTCCTTTTGGAAATTATTTTTAATTTGGAGTTATTTGGGTTTTATTCAAATTATTTTCCTCCAAGAATAAAATACTTGGAAAATAGGGTAACATGATTCCCTACATCAGAAAATTGGAGATAAATAAATTTGAAATCATTTTGGTATTTTTTAAAAATGATTTTTGTTGGATTTTACTAGAGTAGTAGCACTTTTTGTTTTATCTGAATTTGTGTGAATTTTATTTAATGCTAGGAAAATGTTCACGTTGTAGACAATCTTTTTCTGAAAATTTTGATATATTATATGCCTATAGTTTTATTTATTTAAGGTTTTTCTTTTTTTTCTTGGCGCTGTAAAAAAAACTTTCTTTGCCGACTGGGCTGGCCCAGCTAGCCAGCCAGGCCCCGGCCCAACCCAGCGCAGTGTCACCCCCAACCTCCCGTCGAACTCCCGCATCCGCACGACGCCGCCGTCGCTGTTTCCCTCCCGGAGTCCGCCTCTTGCGCCGCCTTGCCTTGCCCCCTCCTCCACGCCTGATGCCTCCCCTCCCCTCCCATAAAGGGCGCCGCCCGGGCCCTCTCCTCCTCGTCTCTCGCGCCGCCACCCCTCGCTAGATCGCCGCCGCCACCGTCGGTTACCGCCGCCGTCGGTTACCACCGCCGCTTGTTGCTGCTGCTCCACTCTCGCCGCTCCTCGCCACCGCACCGCCCGCATCGCCGTAGTCGTTGCATCGCCACTGCCCGCTCGCCGGAGCCGTGCGCCGGCATAGCCGCATCTCGTCGCCGGAGCCGTCGCCCCGATCCAAACCACCGTCGTCGGTTTATTCGCCCCGAGCCGGTAAAACCGATAAAACCGCCTCGGTTTTCTTTAGTTAGTTTGGTTTTATTTCTTTCAACGGTTTAGTTATTTAGGTTTAGTTATTTCGCGAGCGTTCATTAGTTAGGGTCCTGTAGTGAACGGTTTTCGTTCATTAGCGTTCGGTAACGAACGTTCGTTCGAGAGGATATTTCTTTTTATTTAGTTTCGGCCAGTGACCTATCTGTGATGATTTTATTTACAGATTAGTCCCTCTGTTTCAAATGACCACATCTTTTTACTCGTTTGTCAAAATCCAACGAAACCAATGCCCACTTCTTTGTTATGATCCCCTCTACCCAGAAAAACAACTCAAACATGTTGTTCAAAGTTTAAAATTTTGAATTAGACCAGTTTTGAATTCAAACTTTGTTTGATCATAACTTGAGTTTCGTATCTCCGTTTCAGTTGATTCTTTTTGCAAATCGAAGCTCTTGACCTAAACTTTCTGATAAGGCCAAATTCACATAATTTTGGTACTGTTAGAAATTGTTTTATGTTGCAAGAGTTATTTGCTTGGTTTTGAAGATTTCCGAATCATCTTATTCGATCTTTCTTATCTTTTGAGTGATTGCTTATGTGTGGTTACTATTGCTTGCTTACGATAGATTGACCGGAGTGTGACGAGTAGAACTATCAAGAGTTATGGGTGCGAATCATCCTCATCAACATTGCAGGCAAGTTCACACTTTGATCATATTCCTTTCATACCCAGTTTTTATGCATTAGTTTCAACCTCAAACATTACATGAGTAGGATTGATAACATGTGGGTATTGGGAAGTAGTTGATGAGGTAGGAACCTATTGTCCTGCATTCAAACCTTGGGAGTTACTATTACGTTATGCTTATATTGCCATGCTATGCTCGTAGACGTGGATTGGGTTCGAGAGTATTCATGACAGATGTGAGATTGTTTAATTAATCGTTAAACTTAAGGTGGCAACTTAAATACACATCTAGGTGGATTGAGGCACCTGGGTATTCCAGCGATTGCCTGTCTAGGCACCTGGGTATTCCAGCGATTGCCTATTTTTCTTTATGGACCGCCACCCAGGCTCAAGGGGATCATGATATTATTCATACTAGAAACTTCCATGTGCAGCCACAAGCTACTCTGGGCTCTAGCATAGTTGACTAAGTCGTGCGAACTCTTACAGTGGTAGACTAGCAGATGTAGGGGATGTAGGTTGGTACGGTCTACCCGTTCATAAGGTGCTAGCGCTTCTGAAAGACTATGGCTCGGTCATCCGTTTCTCAAACACCATGTAGTGCGAGAATCTCGACGGAGGTGATCGAGTCTTGTGGGGAAAAGTGCGCAAACCTCTGCAGAGTGTATAAACTAATCATGGTTAGCTGTGTCCCCGGTTATGGACAACTTGAGTATCTAGTACTTGGATTATCATATGAATCTCATCATGTGAATTTAATTAATTTTGTTGGGTTTTAATGATGATGTTTAATTGGGATTGAGAGGGTGTCTACACTCTCAATGTTTAACAACCACCATGATAGTTAAATAAAATGTATTCCTTTGTAGTAGGGAAAAATTGGCTTTTCGCAAAAACCATATAACCATAGAGCTTTTCCACCAGCCAAATATGCATGTAGTGATAGCCATTGTTCAGCATTTCTCTATGGTGTGAATTTGCTAGTACATTCAATGTACTGACCCTTTGTGGCTGCAACGTCTCATGTTCCAGAATTTCTTACGACGAGTAAGTGATACTTTAGGGTTACGAATTCTATACTCAACTTTGCCGTTGGTGTTGATGGGAATCCACAACCTTGTTACTTCCGCTATTTTGGATTGAGGTAATAATATTTACGTTACTTTTTACATGTGATTTACCTCTGTTATAAATCCTCGAGTACTGTGTGTGTCAGCATACCGATCCAGGGATGACACTTAAGCACAGAGACTTGACCGCCTGAGGTCGGGTCGCTACAAATGTAGACATGACCGAGACACGTCTCCGGGTAATAACCAATGGCGGAACTTGGATGCTCATATTGGCTCCTACATATTCTACGAAGATCTTTATCGATCAAACCGCGTAACAACATACGTTATTCCCTTTGTCATCGGTAAGTTACTTGCCCGAGATTCGATCGTCGGTATCTCAATACCTAGTTCAATCTCATTACCGGCAAGTCTCTTTACTCGTTCCGTAATACATCATCCCGCAACTAACTCATTAGTTACAATGCTTGCAAGGCTTATAGTGATGTGTTTTACCGAGTGGGCCCAGAGATAACTCTTCGACAATCGGAGTGACAAATCCTAATCTCAAAATACGCCAACTCAACAAGTACCTTCGGAGACACCTGTAGAGCACCTTTATAATCACCCAGTTACGTTGTGACGTTTGGTAGCACACAAAGTGTTCCTCCGGTAAACGGGAGTTGCATAATCTCATAGTCATAGGAACATGTATAAGTCATGAAGAAAGTAGTAAAAACATACTAAATGATCAAGTGCTAAGCTAACGGAATGGGTCAAGTCAATCACATCATTCTCCTAATGATGTGATCCCGTTAATCAAATGACAACTCATGTCTATGGCTAGGAAACATAACCATCTTTGATCAATGAGCTAGTCAAGTAGAGGCATACTAGTGACACTCTGTTTGTCTATGTATTCACACATGTATCATGTTTCCGGTTAATACAATTCTAGCATGAATAATAAAAATTTATCATGATATAAGGAAATAAATAATAACTTTATTATTGCATCTAGGGCATATTTCTTCAGTCTCCCACTTGAACTAGAGTCAATAATCTAGATTACACAGTAATAATTCTAACACCCATGGAGCCTTGGTGTTGATCATGTTTTGCTCGTGGAAGAGGATTAGTCAAGGGGTCTGCAACATTCAGATCCGTATGTATCTTGCAAATCTCTATGTCTCCCACCTGGACTTGATCCCGGATGGAGTTGAAGCGTGTCTTGATGTGCTTGGTTCTCTTGTGAAATCTGGATTCCTTTGCCAAGGCAATTGCACCAGTATTGTCACAAAAGATTTTCATTGGACCCGATGCACTAGGTATGACACCTAGATCAGATATGAACTCCTTCATCGAGCCTCCTTCATTCGCTATTTCCGAAGCAGCAATGTAGTCCGCTTCACACATAGATCCCGCCACGACGCTTTGTTTAGAACTCCTCCAACTGACAGCTCCACCGTTCAATATAAATACGTACCTGGTTTGCGATTTAGAATCGTCTGGATCATTGTCAAAGCTTGCATCAACGTAACCATTTACGATGAGCTCTTTGTCACCTCCATAAACGAGAACCATATCCTTAGTCCTTTTCAGGTATTTCAGGTTGTTCTTGACCGCTGTCCAGTGATCCACTCCTGGATTACTTTGGTACCTCCCAACTAAATTAATAGCAAGGCACACATTAGGTCTGGTACACAGCTTTGCATACATGATAGAGCCTATGGCTGAAGCATAGGGAACATCTTTTATTTTCTCTCTACCTTCTGCAGAGGTCAGGGCATTAAGTCTTACTCAACTTCACACCTTGTAACACAGGCAAGAATCCTTTCTTTGCCTGATCCATTTTGAACTTCTTCAAAACTTTGTCAAGGTATGTGCTTTGTGAAGGTCAAATTAAGCATCTTGATCTATCTCTATAGATCTTGATGCGTAATATGTAAGCAGCTTCACCGAGGTCTTTCATGGAAAAACCCTTATTCGAGTATCCTTTTATGCTATCCAGAAATTCTACATCATTTCCAATCAACAATATGTCATCCACATATAATATTACAAATGCTACAGAGCTCCCACTCACTTTCTTGTAAATACAGGCTTCTCCAAAAGTCTATATAAAACCATATGCTTTGATCACACTATCAAAACGTTTATTCCAACTCCGAGAGGCTTGCACCAGTCCATAAATGGATCGCTGGAGCTTGCACACTTTGTTAGAACTCTTTGGATTGATAAAATCTTCAGGTTGCATCATATACAACTCTTCTTCCAGAAATCCATTCAGGAATGCAGTCTTTACATCCATTTGCCAAATTTCATAATCATAACGTGCGGCAATTGCTAACATGATTCAGACGGACTTAAGCATCACTACATGTGAGAAGGTCTCATCGTAGTCAACTCCTTGAACTTGTCGAAAACCTTTTGCAACAAGCCGAGCTTTGTAGACAGTAACATTACCATCAGCGTCTATCTTCTTCTTGAAGATCCATTTATTTTTGATGGCTTGCCGATCATTGGGCAAGTCAACCAAAGTCCATACTTTGTTCTCATACATGGATCCTATCTCAGATTTCATGGCCTCAAGCCATTTTGTGGAATCTGGGCTCATCATCGCTTCCTCATAGTTCGTAGGTTCGTCATGGTCTAGTAACATGACCTCCAGAACAGGATTACCGTACAACTCTGGTGCGGATCTTACTGTAGTTGACCTACGAGGTCTGGTTGTAACTTGATATGAAGTTTCATGATCATCATCATTAACTTCCTCACTAATTGGTGTAGGTGTCACAGGAACCGGTTTCTGTGATGAACTACTTTCCAATAAGGGGGCAGGTATAGTTACCTCATCAAGTTCTACTTTCCTCCCACTCATTTCTTTCGAGAGAAACTCCTTCTCTAGAAAGGATCCAAATTTAGCAACAAAAGTCTTGCCTTCGGATCTGTGATAGAAGGTGTACCCAACAGTCTCCTTTGGGTATCCTATGAAGACACATTTCTCCGATTTGGGTTCGAGCTTATCAGGTTGAAGTTTTTTCACATAAGCATCACAACCCCAAACTTTAAGAAACAACAACTTTGGTTTCTTGCCAAACCATAGTTCATAAGGCGTCGTCTCAATGGATTTAGATGGTGCTCTATTTAATGTGAATGCAGCCATCTCTAAAGTATAACCCCAAAATGATAACGGTAAATTAGTAAGAGACATCATAGATCGCACCATATCTACTAAAGTACGATTACGACGTCCGGACACACCATTACACTGTGGTGTTCCGGGTGGCGTGAGTTGCGAAACTATTCCGCATTGTTTCAAACGAAGACCAAACTCATAACTCAAATATTCTCCTCCACGATCAGATCGTAGAAACTTTATTTTCTTGTTACGATGATTTTCTACTTCACTTTGAAATTCTTTAAACTTTTCAAATGTTTCAGACTTATGTTTCATTAAGTAGATATACCCATATCTGCTCAAATCATCTGTGAAGGTGAGAAAATAACGATACCCGCTGCGAGCCTCAACATTCATTGGACCACATACATTAGTATGATTGATTTCCAACAAATTTGTTGCTCGCTCCATAGTTCCGGAGAACGGTGTTTTAGTCATCTTGCCCATGAGGCATGGTTTGCATGTACCAAGTGATTCCAAAAGTCCATCGCAATGGAGTTTCTTCATGCGCTTTACACCAATATGACCTAAACAGCAATGCCACAAATAAGTTGCACTATCATTATCAACTCTGCATCTTTTGGCTTCAATATTATGAATATGTGTATCACTACTATCGAGATTTAGTATAAATAGACCACTCCTGAAGGGTGCATGACCATAAAAGATAGTACTCATATAAATAGAACAACCATTATTCTCTGATTTAAATGAATAACCGTCTCGCATCAAACAAGATCCAGATATAATGTTCATGCTCAACGCTGGCACAAAATAACAATTATTCAGGTCTAACACTAATCCCGAAGGTAGATGTAGAGGTAGCGTGCCGACCGCGATCACATCGACTTTGGAACCATTTCCCATGCGCACTGTCACCTCGTCCTTTGCCAATCTTCGCTTAATCCGTAGCCCCTGTTTCGAGTTGCAAATATTAACAACAGAACCAGTATCAAATACCCAGGTGCTACTGCGAGCATTAGTAAGGTACACATCAATAACATGTATATCACATATACCTTTGTTCACCTTGCCATCCTTCTTATCCGCCAAATACTTGGGGCAGTTCCGCTTCTAGTGACCAGTTTGTTTGCAGTAGAAGCACTCAGTCTCAGGATTAGGTCCATACTTGGGTTTCTTCTCCTGAGCAGCAACTTGTTTGCTGTTCTTCTTGAAGTTCCCATTTTTCTTCCCTTTACCCTTTTTCTTGAAACTGGTGGTCTTGTTGACCATCAACACTTGATGCTCCTTCTTGATTTCTACCTCCGCTGCCTTTAGCATTGCGAAGAGCTTGGGAATTGTCTTATTCATCCCATGCATATTATAGTTCATCACGAAGCTTTTGTAGCTTGGTGGCAGTGATTGAAGAACTCTGTCAATGAAACTATCATCAGGAAGATTAACTCCCAGTTGAGTCAAGTGATTATGATACCCAGACATTTTGAGTATATGTTCACTTACAGAACTATTCTCCTCCATCTTGCAGCTGTAGAACTTATTGGAGACTTCATATCTCTCAATTCGGGCATTTTCTTGAAATATTAACTTCAACTCCTGGAACATCTCATATGCTCCATGACGTTCAAAACTTCGTTGAAGTCCCAGTTCTAAGCCGTAAAGCATGGCACACTGAACTATCGAGTAGAAATCAGCTATGCTCTACCAGACGTTCATAACATCTGGTGTTGCTCCTGTAGCAGGTTTGGCACTCAGCGGTGCTTCCAGGACGTAATTCTTCTGTGCAGTAATGAGGATAATCCTCAAGTTACGGACCCAGTCCATGTAATTGCTACCATCATCTTTCAACTTTGCTTTCTCAAGGAACGTATTAAAATTTAACGGAACAACAACACAGGCCATCTATCTACATCAACATAGACATGCAAAATACTATCTGGTACTAAGTTCATGATAAATTAAAGTTCGGTTAATCAAATTATTAAAGAACTCCCACTTAGATATACATCCCTCTAATCATCTAAGTGATCACGTGATCCATATCAACTAAACCATGTCCGATCATCACATGAGATGGAGTAGTTTTCAATGGTGAACATCACTATGTTGATCATATCTACTATATGATTCACGCACGACCGTTCGATCTTAGTGTTCCGAGGCCATATCTGCATATGCTAGGCTCGTCAAGTTTAACCTGAGTATTCCGCGTGTGCAAAACTGTCTTGCACTCGTTGTATTTGAACGTAGAGCTTATCACACCCGATCATCACGCGGTGTCTCAGCACGAAGAACTTTCGCAGCGGTGCATACTCAGGGAGAACACTTATACCTTGAAATTTAGTGAGAGATCATCTTATAATGCTACCGTCGACCTAAGCAAAATAAGATGCATAAAAGATAAACATCACATGCAATCAATATAAGTGATATGATATGGCCATCATCATCTTGTGCTTGTGATCTCCATCTCAGAAGCACCGTCATGATCACCATCGTCCCCGGCGCGACACCTTGATCTCCATCGTAGCATTGTTGTCGTCTCTCCAACTATTGCTTCTACGACTATCGCTACCGCTTAGTGATAAAGTAAAGCATTACAGGGCGATTGCATTGCATACAATAAAGCGACAACCATATGGCTCCTGCCAGTTGTCGATAACTCGGTTACAAAAGATGATCATCTCATACAATAAAACATAGCATCATGTCTTGACCATATCACATCACAACATGCCCTGCAAAAACAAGTTAGACATCCTCTACTTTGTTGTTGCAAGTTTTACATGGCTACTATGGGCTGAGCAAGAACCGTTCTTACCTACGCATCAAAACCACAACGATATTTTGTCAAGTTAGTGCTGTTCTAACCTTCTCAAGGACCGGGCGTAGCCACACTCGGTTCAACTAAAGTTGGAGAAACTGACACCCGCCAGCCACCTGTGTGCAAAGCACGTCGGTAGAACCAGTCTCGTGTAAGCGTACACGTAATGTCGGTCCGGGCCGCTTCATCCAACAATACTGCCGAACCAAAGCATGACATGCTGGTAAGTAGTATGACTTGTATCGCCCACAACTCACTTGTGTTCTACTCATGCATATAACATCTACGCATAAAACCAGGCTCGGATGCCACTGTTGGGGAACGTAGCAATTTCAAAAAAAATGGATGCCACAGGATCATGGTGATGCATAGCAATGAGAGGGGAGAGTGTGTCCACGTACCCTCGTAGACCGAATGCGGAAGCGTTAGCACAACATGGTTGATGTAGTCGTGCGTCTTCACGATCCGACCGATCCAAGTACCGAACGCACGGTACCTCCGAGTTTTGCACACGTTTAACTCGATGAAGTCCCGCGAGCTCCCATCTAGCAAAGCTTCACAGGGGAGTTTCGTCAGCACGACGGCGTGATGATGGTGATGGTGATGCTACCGACGCAGGGCTTCGCCTAAGCACTGCTATGATATGATCGAGGTGGATTATGGTGGAGGGGGGCACCGCACACGGCTTGGAACAATCAACTTGTGTGTCTTTGGGTGCCTCCCGCCCCCGTATATAAAGGAGCAAGGGGGAGGCCGGCCAGCCTTGGTGCGCCCCAAGGAGAGGAGGAATCCTCTTCCTACTAGGAAGAGGATTCATCCTTTCCTAGTCCAACTAGGAAGAGGGAAGGGGGAAGGAAAGAGAGGGGGAGGGAGAGGGAAAGAGGGGCCGCGCCCCCCTCCCCTAGTACAATTCGGACTCCTCATGGGAGGGGGACGCGCCACCTCCTGGGTTGCTCCCCTATCTCTCCCCTCAGGCCCACTAAGGCCCAATACTTCCCCGGGGGGTTCCGGTAACCCCTCCGGCACTCCAGTTTTCTCCAAAACCATCCGAAACACTTCCGGTGTCCGAATATAGCCGTCCAATATATCAATCTTTATGTCTCGACCATTTAGAGACTCCTCGTCATGTCCATGATCACATCCGGGACACCGAACTACCTTTGGTACATCAAAACACTAAAACTCATAATACCGATCGTCACCGAACTTTAAGCGTGCGGACCCTATGGGTTCGAGAGCAATGTAGACATGACCGAGACACATCTCCGGTCAATAACCAATAGCGGAACCTGGATGCTCATATTGGCTCCTACATATTCTACGAAGATCTTTATTGGTCAAACCGCATAACAACATACGTTGTTCCCTTTGTCATCGATATGTTACTTGCCTGAGATTCGATCGTCGGTATCTCAATACCTAGTTCAATCTCGTTACTGGCAAGTCTCTTTACTCGTTCCGTAATACATCATCCTGCAACTAACTCATTAGTTACAATGCTTGCAAGGCTTATAGTGATGTGTATTACTGAGTGGGTCCAGAGATACCTCTCCGACAATCGAAGTGACAAATCCTAATCTCGAAATATGCCAACTCAACAAGTACCTTTGGAGACACCTGTAGAGCATCTTTATAATCACCCAATTACGTTGTGACGTTTGGTAGCACACAGAGTGTTCCTCCGGTAAATGGGAGTTGCATAATCTCATAGTCATAGGAACATGTATAAGTCATGAAGAAAGCAATAGCAACATACTAAACGATCAAGTGCTAAGCTAACGGAATGGGCAAGTCAATCACATCATTCTCCTAATGATGTGATCCCTTTAATCAAATGACAACTCATGTCTATGGCTAGGAAAGATAACCACCTTTGATCAATGAGCTAGTCAAGTAGAGGCATACTAGTGACACTCTGTTTGTCTATGTATTCACACATGTATCATGTTTCTGGTTAATACAATTCTAGCATGAATAATAAACATTTATCATGATATAAGGAAATAAATAATAACTTTATTATTTCCTCTATGGCATATTTGCTTCACCTTCAATATTCTTTCATGAATTGTTCAAGTGACCAATTCTACGTTTGCTAACTTTCAATAAGTTTACTACCTATACTTATTCTATGTGAAGTCATTACCCCCCATGGTATAAGCATATGAAACATATATAAATTCAGATTTATGATATTCAATTATTCAAACATTTACTCATAGGATATATGTGAAGCACGTGAGCAAATGACAAACTACTCAAAAAAGATATAAGTGAAGGACACTGAGTAGTCAAATAATTAACTAGCCATGGGAGGATCCCCCCTTTTTCATTTAATATTTCAGATCCATGATTTTATTCAAATAGAAAGTAAAATTTAAAATATGCTCCAAGCAAAACATATATCATGTGACGAATAAAAATATAGCTCCGAGTAAGGTATACCCATAATTTTGAAGACGAAAGAGGGGATGCCTTCCGGGGCATCCCCAAGCTTAGGCACTTGAGTCTTCCATGAATATTACCTTGGGGTGCCTTGGGCATCGCCAAGAATAGGGTCTTTCCACTTATTCTTCTCATATCGATATCTCACCCAAAGCTTGAAAACTTCAATCACACAAAACTTAACGGAACTTCGTGAGATAGGTTAGTATGATAAAGAGTAAACCATTCACTTTGGTACTGTCAAAGACAAGGTTCATAATTGTTCTCACACAATGCCTATTGTACCATATCATTTCTACAATTTATATTGAGAAATATAAGCCATAGAAATTAGAAAACAAGCAAACTATGCAATGAAAAGAGAATCTGTCAGAAACAGAATAGTCTATAATAATCTGAACACCAACCATACTTATGATACTCAAAAAATTATGAAATAAATTGGTGGACGTGAGGAATTTGTCTATTAATCTTCTTCAAAAAGAATCAGCACCAAAGCACTCTTCTGTAAAAACATGGCAGCTAATCTCGTGAGCGCAAAGTTTCTGTATTTTACAGCAAGATCACATTAACTTTCACCCAAGTCTTCCCAAAGGTCTTACTTAGCACTTTATTGAAACAAAAGCTATAATACATTATTAATACAGTATACTAATAATTAGAACACACAAAAACAGTAAGGGTAAATATTGGGTAGTCTCCCAACAAGTGCTTTTCTTTAATGCCTTTTAGCTAGGCATGATGATTTCAATGATGCTCACATAAAAGATAAGAATTGAAACATAAAGAGAGAATCATGAAGAATCTGACTAGCACATTTAAACCTATCCCACTTCCTATTCCTAGGGATTTTGTGAGCACACAATTTATGGGAACAAGAATCAACTAGTATAGGAAGGCAAAACAAGTATAACTTCAAAACTTTAAGCACATAGAGAGGGAAACTTGATATTATTGCACTCCTACAAGAATGTATTCCTCCCTCATAATAATTTTCAGTAGCATCATGAATGATTTCAACAATATTACCATCACATAAAGCATTCTTTTCATGATCTACGAGCATAGAAATTTTACTACTCTCCACATAAGCAGAATTCTCCTCATTCGGAATAGCGGGATCACTAGTTCCTAAAGTTGACACTCTTCCAAACCTGCTTTAGATAATAGTATTTTTCATACTCCAAAAGATATAAGTGAAGTTCATGGAGCGTTCTACAATTAATGTAGACTAGCCAATAACAAAGCTCAAAATGTATAAGTGAAGCACACAAAGCATTCTATAAAGCCATACTCAAAAGATTTAAGTGAAGCTCAAAGAGGAGTTCTATAAGATCATACTTAGAAGATATAAGTGAAGCACATGAATTATTCTATAAATTTATTAAGGGACATCTCATACTAGCATGGTTCTTAAAGAAAGAAACACAAAGGACACAAATCATGTGAACAAGATAAAAACCGAGGTATACCGATAATTGTTGAAGGGGAAAGATGGGATGCCAACCGGGGCATCCCCAAGCTTATAGATGCTTGAGTATCCTTAGAATATTTACTTTGGGTGCCTTGGTAATCCCCAAGCTTGATCTCTTGCCTTTCTTTATTCTTATCACATCGGTAACTCCTCGTTCTTCGAGCACTTCATCCACACAAAACTTTAACAAAAACTTTGTGAGATCCGTTAGTACAATAAAGCAAATCACTACCTTTAGGTACTGTTGTGAACTCATTCTAAATTCATATTGGTGTAATATCTACTGTATTCCAACTCATCCATGGTTCATACCCTCCGATACTACTCATAGATTCATCAAAATAAGCAAACAACACATAGAAAATAGAATCTGTCTAAAACAGGACAGTCTGTAGTAATCTGGAGGTTTAGTAAACTTTTGTAACTCCAAAAATTATGAAATAACTTTGAAAATTTGAAAAATTTATACAGAAGTAATGTGCAAAAAGTTTCAGACCCATTGGACTTTCCAGTAAAAAATGTAAAATCACGCGCTACAGCTAAAGTTTTTGTTTTTGTTCTGTACATAGTAAACAAGCAATCTAATCATTCTAAAACCAAAAGCCACATTACTTTTATAATACAATGGATATATATATATATATATATATAGATATATATATATATATATAGAGAGAGAGAGAGAGAGTAGCACTATTCTGATCCCAGGATCAGAATAGTTATTCGGATCACGGCGCGCCTTATAGGCGCGATGAGGTGTTCCCGAACTCCGGAGAAACAAAAAGAAAAAACACGAACTGCCCACACCTCCCCATCCCCCGATCCAATCGCTGTCGTGACCCACCTCCGCCCCAACCCCCCACCCCCGCGCCCCAATGCGACACCGCCCGACCTACCGGAATCCCCGCCGCCGCGCCACCTCCCGGACACCCCCGCTGCCCCTGCCCAACCCATCCCACCCACCTCCCACACCACCCACCCGAACCGGCGACACCGCCGTCACATAGCCGTCGCCCTGCCCCCTAGCCGGCGACGCCGCTGCCGCCCCGCCCCAAACGGGCGACACCGTCGCCTCGTAGCCGTCACCCCGCCCCTAGCCGACGACGCCGCCGCCGCCCCAAGTCGGCGACACCGCAGGAGCCCGCCCCAACCGATGACGCGCCGCACCACCTGACAGAGCACCTCGAGGTCACCGAATCCGATGATGATCCTTCACCACCGTCCACTCTCTGAGACTCCGACGACCACCAGCTCATGCGCGGATTGGGTGCTATGCTGCAAATGGAGGAGACGTCGAACTTCAGATGGTGGAGGCCACGACCTGCAGCCAGCCGCGCGCAACCGCCGTCCCATGCCATGGATCGAGCAGCCGCCATCCCCAGCGGGTCCGGACGGCCACTCCAGAGCCATCCCCTTGGGTCTGCACTACCTCTGCCGACCCCCACCACTCATCGCCCGACGCGCCGCCGCCTTACATTTTTTCTCGCCTTACATTTTTCACTTTGATGACCAGTTTCAAAAATCTCTCATGTCTCACGTGGAGTGGTTTTCTTCCTTCTGTGATTCGATGTTTATTACAAGACATGGATTTTCTCCGTTACTAAATAATAAACCAAGAAGTTCAAATTAAGAAGATAGAGGAATTCAAAATTATAAAAAATGGATTTCCACCGTTTCTGGAAAAACCTAGATGTTCAAATTTAAAGAACAGAGAAGTTCAACGTATATTACAAACCCAAGAAGATAAAATTAAAAAGAAATAGAGTTGTTTAATCTTTTTATAAAAATGGATTTTCCCCATTTCTACAAAACTATAGACGTTCAAATTTAAATAAAGGAGCGGTTCCATATTTAACAAAATCTAGGATTCTCCCACATTACTAAAGAATAAACCAAGAATTTTTTCTGCTTTTAAAAAAGTACAAAGTAAGAAGTTCAATAGTGGCCTTATCTTGAATACTTTGCTTGTGACTCACCATGCGTAGTGGCATGTCTATATGTCCTTGTACTACTGTGCAAAAAATTACTTTAATTTTTTTGTGAAGGTAAAACATGCATCTCAAACAATTTTATAAAAAAATTCTCTCTTAAAATAAACCTAGAAATTCAAAATTCAAAATGGAACGGTTTGAAATCTATCAAAAAGTAGGATTTTTCCGTTACTAAAAGAAATAAAACCAGGAAGTCCAAATTAAAAAGATGGAGAAGTTCGATGATTATAGAAAACTCAGATTTTCCTTGTTATATAAAAAATGGAAACAACAAGTTCAAAAATTAAATAACAAGAAGGTCAACTTTAAAAAATAGAGCGCTTCAAAATTTCATAAAAAATATTAAGAAAAAACCACGATGTCCATATTAAAAAGATGGAGAAGTTTGATGATTATAGAAAACTCAGATTTCCCTCGTTATTAAAGAATGGAAACGAGAAGTTAAAAAATAAAAAATAAATAAGTTCAACTTTAAAAAATACAGCTCTTCAAAATTTCATAAAAAATATTAAGAAATAATACCAAGAAGTCCATAATAAAAAGATGAAGAAGTTCTATGATTATAGAAAACTCAGATTTCCTCGTTATTAAAGAATGGAAACAAGAAGTTTAAAAATAAAAACAAGAAGTTCAACTTTTAAAAATAGAGTGCTTCAAAATTTCATAAAAAGGATTTATAAATAAAACCAGGAAGTCCATATTAAAAAGATGGAGAAGTTCGATGATTATAGAAAACTCTGATTTCCCCATTATTAAAGAAGGAAAACAAGAAGTTCAAAAATAAAATAACAAGAAGTTGAACTATTAAAAATAGAGCGCTTCAAAATTTCATAAAAAAGGATTAAAAAATCAGATTAAAAATTCATAAAAAAACTCATATATTTTCATGTAACTGAGAGAAGTTCAGATTGATAACTGCCAGAAGTTCACGTACTACACGGTGTGCGTTTTGTATTAAAAATAATAAAAAAAGCAAAGACTAAAAGTTTGTTGATATAAGTTCAAGTCCTCCGTTGGAGAAATTTTAAAAAATATTGTTAGAGAGGTTTATACAAAAGAAATACCATTTGTGTAACACTTGACGAATGGATGAGAAAATTACAAATAAAAAATACGTCACATAAGTTTAACGTAAAAACAACAGGAAGTTCACCTACTACACTGAATGAATATTAGATGAAAAACTTTTAAAATCGTCGCGAGTATGAAAAATTGATCAACACGGAAAGTTGCGTGTTTACAACAGCTTTCCACTGGTATATCACTTGCTCAATTCCGATGAGTGGATGGAGAGTTACGAGCAGTGGATAGAGAGATACGAGAAAAAAACACGTGAAAACAGTGTGAAGTTCAAGTAGACATGCCGAGAAGTTCAGGTTCTTCACGCGGTGCATTTTCGAAGAATCTGTTTCGCGATAAAGGCAGAATGCATGATCCCACCATTTTCGAAATTACTTGAAAACGGCCAGGATTCAGAGAAAACTATCAACATGAAAAAGTTTTCGCATTTTCCGTAGCTTTTCAGCGGTATATTATTTGCCCCATTCCGATAAAGTTTGTAGAAATTACGGCAAAAATACATTTTTAACCATTTTAAAAACTTACATAAAACCGTAATGAATTAGGAGAAATAATATATACAAAAAAGTTTCGCATTTCTTCAAGCTTTCCAACGCCATATCATTTGCTGCATTTGGACGTACGGTTAAAAAATTAGCTCGAAAAAATGAACTCGATGGAACTTGTACCGTTTTCTAAATTACTTTTAAACCATTCAAAATTAGAAAACACTTTTAACATAAAAAAGTAGCGCTTTTTCATAAGCTTTCCAACGCCATATTATTTGCCTTAATTGGATTAGCTGTTTAGAAATGGCGTCAAAAATACGAACTCGGGTGTTCGGTTTGCGAAATTTTATGATTTTCCGAATTACTCTTTAACCTTAGGGAATTAGAGAAAACTTTCAACATGTGGAAAGAGCGGTTTTGCAGCAGCTTTCCAACGCCATATTATTTGTCTCATTCCGATAAAAGGTTTAAAAATGCGATCGAAAATATGATTCACGTTTTTTGTATGAAGAAAAAACGGTTTTCAAAACTGCTTTCAAACCACTTACATTTTGCCAAAAATGTAACTTGGGTCATGATACTGATGTCCATAGCTATCCAATGGTATATCACAAGCCCCATTTGTACACCTTTTAGCTGAAGTTCAACCTAGTACTCGGGGAAGGTCAGACGCGTTACTCGGGAAGTTCATGTTGTGATCAGAATATTATTCTGATCCCATGATCAGAATAGTGTTTATATATATATATATAAAAGGGGATAATTATTTACAGAGAAACTTCCATGAAAAATTCTACATTGTTTCCGTGAGCATGAACACGAGTGCTCAAGGTTGACCCTCACTTCTTCAATGCATAACTTTCCAATCACTTGTGTTTTTGAAAAACTTTTTAGGCATGAGAGGCAAGTAATTTTTTTTGTATTTTCATTCTTTTAATTTTTTTGTATGTTTCACCCACAACTAAACAGAAACAAAAAAGGAAAAACAAAATCTAGTTAGTGAAGAAAGCAAACAAGCACACACGAGAATATCAACCCCACGCTATTGCTCCCCCGCAACGGCGCCAGAAAAGAGCTTGATAATCCCCAAGTGTAGGGAATCATCGTAGCAATTTCCAAAGGTGGAAGTGATAAGTATGGGGTGTCGAACCCACAAGGAGCTAAAGGTAAGATCAATATTCTCTCAAGCCCTATCTGCCACTGATACGACTCTACGTACACCGAACGTTTGCTTCCAATTAGCAACGAGAAATAAAACTACGTTGTGGGTATGAAGTGGATAACTTTGTATGATATCGGAGAGCTAAAATATGAAAGTAGGTGCTGTTATCATAAAGTTAGAATATATTACTAAGTATTATAAATACCGAGTGTGGAATAATGGTGGATCGGTGTGCGGAATTGTCCTAGGCAACCGTTAACAAGACTGGTAATCACTATTGCAGTTTCATATGAGGGAGAGGCATAAGCTAACATACTTTATCTACTTGGATCATATGCACTTATGATTGGAACTCTAGCAAGCATCCGCAACCACTAAAGATCATTAAGGTAAAACCCAACCATAGCATTAAAGCATCAAGTCCTCTTTATTCCCATACGCAACAACCCCCTTACTCGGGTTTGTGTTTCAGTCACTCACCAACCCACTATAAGCGAATCATGAACGTATTGCAACACCCTACAGCGGGAATCCCTCATGCTTGCGCGACATGGAGGGCACCATAGGACAGCACCAAAGTAAAACATACAACTCATACCAATCTAGATCATCAATGAACCCAAAGACAAAGGATATCTACTCAAAACATCATAGGATGGCAACACATCATGGGATCATAATATGTGGCATAAAGCACCATGTTCAAGTAGGGATTACAGCGGGGTGCGGGAGAGTGTACCGTGTAAAAGAGATGAGGAAGGTGATGATGATGGTGATGTTGATGAAGACGATCACCGCGGCGATGATTCCCCTCCCGATGGCACTCCGATGCCACCGAGAGAGAGGAGGAGAGGTTCTCCCCCTTGTGCTTCCTCCTCCATGGCCTCCCCCTGGATGGGGAGAGGTTCCCCCTCTGGTCCTTGGCCTTCATGGTGATCATGGCCCCTCCGGGACCCTCCTCCATGCCCTCCGGTGATGATGGCCCCCTCCGGCAGGGTGCCAGAGAGGGCCTAGATTGGTTTTCGGTGGCTACGGAGGCTTCTGGCGGTGGAACTCCCGATCTATGTTTCTTTATGGAAGTTTTGGGTTATATAAGAGGTGTTGGGGTCAGGAACAAGGCAGGGGGTCTCCGGGCTGTCCGCGAGGCAGGGGGCCGCACCTAGGGGGGTGGGCGCACCCCCACCCTCGTGGGCAGCCCGAGACTCTTCTGGCCCAGTTCTTTTACTTCCCGGCCTGGCACTGGGCTCTAGGTTAATAGGTTACTCAAAAACAACGAAAAAACAGAAACTGGCACTGGGCTCTAGGTTAATAGGTTAGTCCCAAAAATCATATAAAATAGCATATAAATGCATATAAAACATCCTAGATGGATAATATAATAGCATGAATACTTCATAAATTATAGATACGTTGGAGATGTATCATTCTTTGAAAACAACATCAGTCCGGGGTTAGTTTCATTCAAATCATGCAAATTAGAGTACAAAACAAGAGGAGAAGCATGAGAAAAAGTAGATACGTTGGAGACGTATCATCCCACGCCATAGCCGAGCCCACCACCCCTGGCTCCTGCGGAATGAGGCCAGCCAGATGTGTGCCGAAGGGGAAATTGAGCCTAGCCGCCTTGCCGTGGTAGCGGACCTGCCAGCGGTTGTACTCCATGGCCGCGAGCTCGGCCATGTGGAAGCTACGGAGCTACGGGCGGGTGTGGGTCTCCCGATTTGTAATCTCGGCGACCCACGTCCCCCACCGCCGTTGCCAAACCGTGAGGTAGGACCTTGTCGGCTGCTGGGTCTGAGGGAGGACGGGGAAGTCCTTGAACCGACGTAGGGGCGCAGCGGCGGGCGGATCGGGGGACCGGCGACAGCGGATCGGTAAAGAGCCCGCAAAGGACGACGGGGACACCTCGGCGGCCACCTCGCCTATGTCGGGCGAAGAGGCCGCGATAAACCTCTTTTTGGCCATTGGCTCCTCGAGCTCCCCGGCACACAGGTAGAGGTTGAGGATGGAGGCGGTGGTGATGGTGGTGACCTACCAATGGTTTCGGGGGTGGTGTGTGTCTCTATGAGTGGAGGTTTGGGGAATGTGTGGTGTGTGTGTGGAGGGGGGGGCAAGGTAGTGTTTGAGGAAAGACCGCGACAACTAAAAATTTTACTAGGCGGGAGTAACAAGGTGGGGCTACTGAAAATTTGGATCAAGGGCGAGCAGATATATTTGAGATTGCAAGGGATGCAGAGGTGGGAGTAAAATGCTGGGGCCCGGGGATACAGAAAATTTGAATCAAGGGACTAAAGCAGAGCGGGAGTAACATACATCGCACACGGTCCGCACATACGAATTGTGTGCTATCAAACATTAAAACCTTCCACGCGGTAGATATTTTTGAGATTACAAGGCAGTAGATATTTTCAAGGCCGGGAGGCAAGCCTCGTGGAGCCCAATCTACTGTGCTGATGTGAGGGACTGCAGGGCACAAGCGTGGCACACGGGTAGTCTGACCGAACTGTGTTTGTTGCGTAGCCAATCGCAGACGGTTTCTACATCCAACTCATGTGCTGTTTATAAATTTGGCAAAAAGAATAATGCGGGAGAGGGTCAGGACACGAACACACTTGCATGCGGACCAAATATATGTATGAAAACGGTGGTTTGATGTTCGAATACCCAATGCACAACTTTGATGTGGCACCTGCCGCACAAAATCACAGTATTGCTAGTCAGCCACCCGCTACGAACCCCACTTAGTGTCGACGGTAAAGGAATCCTAGCTACGAATGCATGCCCCCAAATAGCTAGGTTTGAAATATCACCCTACCATAGCACAAAACCTATAGGAGTCCATCATATATATATGGTCAAACTTCACCTTTCGCTTCCCGACAAAGGTGGACTGTGTGTCGACCCAAAAATGTGTGCTTGTGGTGCGACAAGGGTCATACCACATACGAACCACATGCGGGTGGCCCTACTATATTTTGTATATGAAAATGGTGTGCTGTGTGACATTTAACCACCATTCATAACTTTTGATGTGGCACGTGTGCCTCACAAATTAACCGGACTTCTCCGCCCCCACGGAGGTTGCAGGTAGTGCGAAGTAGCCCCCCACACACCTCGGGGGGAGGGCATCTCACCAAGACGTACTGTAACACGGACCAAGCAGAATCCAACTTGGTCGTACAACCTCACCCCGCTCGTTGTTGGTCAAAGTGATGGACGTCCACATGGCCCCGTGAAATGGGCTAGCTTGTCGCCGATGACCTCGCGAGAGAGTATTGTGTGAAGACAAACCCACTATGTGCATGTGGCCCAAGTATGTATGTGGAAGTGGTGTGTGTGGTGTTTGAATACCCAATGCGCAAATTTGATGTGGCACCATGCTTTGGAGCCGTAAAATCCCCACACCGAGCGAGGGTTCACGACGTGTAGCATGCGCTCAAACTTAATTAGGCTTGGAATGTGTCGACCTACTATACGGTAACTCGAAGCAAAGAAGAAGAATATATCCACCCTGGTAACCTTTCTCGTCATTGGTCGAAATGATGGACGTCCACACGAGCCCATGAATATATATAGGCTTGCCTCCCATAACCAAGCAAATGAGAGTGTGTCCAAAGACAACCATCATTGCATGCGTGTGTCCCGAACATATTGATGGAGTGCATGCATATGTGTTGAATACTCGAATCAATGCACAACATTGATGTGGTGCATGTTTTGAAAATCGCAGAGGTCCCCACACAGAGCAAGATGTCATTCATGACGTGTCGTGTGCTCCCCCCTTCGATCCAGCGGGATGGATTTATGTGTATAGATGCGCTATTATATATATAATCTCACATTATGATCTATATCAAGACAAAACAAAAAATTAATCCCCTCATAAGTCAAATTAGTTAACCTCTCTCGTGCTGTCGGTGAAAGTGATGGACCAAGCTGGTCACCCCCTCGGCACGTACTATATATACACACCTAGTAACACAACCCTAAAAGAATTAATCCTCCTTGTTCGTCAAACACATACCTCTCTCTCACTGGGTCAAAGTGATGGACGATGAACTCGCGGGCCCAACACATAAGCGAAGCATATGTCGCACACGAGTGATCATCCTGTATAGGACTACATACCACCGTGTGCATGCATGTGGCCCAAAGAGTTGTTTGTGTGATGTTTGAATACGCAATGCACAATTTTGATGTGGCACCACGTATATAGGTAACCAAAAAGTCCCCGCAGAGAGCGCGAGGTTCATGATACGTGGCATGTGCTATATGTACGCCCCATTCGACGCGTGGTATATATGTACTTCTACCATATAGCACAAACCAAAAAAGAATCATTCCTTGATGGTCAAATTAACCTCTCTCTCATTGGGTCAAAGTGATGGAGGACAACCTCGCATGCCCACGGATGGAAGCGCCACACATGAGTGAGTTCCAATATATAGGGCAACCACCGTCTGCATGGTATTGCGTGCTGTTTGAATACCAATATAATGTGCAACTTTGAGGTGGAAGCTGCCTCGGGAACCAAAAAGTCCCCACATGGAGCAAGGTTATGACACACATATATATAGAGTATTCATGTTGCCCCCTCTTTGACATGTACATACTCCTGTACCGTGCATATACATAACACAAACCAAAAAAGAACCATCCTTGTTGGTAAAATTAGCCTCTCTCTTGTTGTACGTTCAACTGGTCGACGACGTCCTCATGGGCCCACAGAGAAAGGCACATGCGAGTGATCTCATAGGACAAAACCACCGCGTGCATGCGCCCGTGTGTTATGTGATATTTGAATACCCAATGCACAACTTTGACGTGGCACATGCTTCGCAAACTGGAAATGCACTACACCACGATGCGTGTAGCCCCCTCACTTCAAGCTGGCGGGAGTGTGTACGCACGTGCTCGAACTTTGATATGGAATCCCACCATGATGCATACCACACACATGCCAAGATCAATCCACCTTTTGGTCAAATTAATGCCTCTCGTTGTCGGTGGAAACTAAAAATCTTTGCGGGCTAACGAATGGGCACGTCGTTGATAACCGCACAAGGAAGAGTGCCCCAGAGGACCACCAATGCATGCATGTGGCCCGAACATTATGTATGAAAGGGCTATGTAATGCTTTAAATAACCAATTCACGACTTTGATGTGGCATATATGACTCACAAAATGATCAATAATCCAACACAGGGGTTCACAACTCGTAGTGTACTGCCGGACCCCTCCCCCCAACCCCCACAGAGATAGACACACACATCCTGCACCACTACAGCCACTCTGAGGCTTGTCAAACTTTTTCTGCGATGAACATGTGACGAAAGGTGGAGTGTCGTGTTAATTTAAAAAAACAGACATCATTCGACCATTTTTATACATCGATTGATTTCCTAGGGATTTAATGTGCAAAAATCAAATTTAAGCTACATGTGCACCAAAATGGGTTGCAAAATCATATGTGTCCCTGGGTGCATGTTTCCTTGTGCAAGACATTTCAAAATATTGGGATTTTTTTAAATTTAGTAAATCCAAAACTTAGTTGAAATTCATGAAACTTATCGTGGTGTCATATATGGACATCAGTAGAATGTGATATTGTATTTTTTTCATCAACGAGACCCGTTTTGATATAATCTTCTTACAAATGGGAGATTATAAAAAACCGACAACCAATATCTCATACGGATTATTTATTTGGACCGTGTGCGTTAGACCGTGCCATGTTTCAGTTAAGCAGTAAAGCAGCAGAAAATAAACCAAAAAACATATGTGCTACCACACGCCCCATGTGCCATGCGAGCAGGCATGAGTTGACGGGATGCATGTGAGCAGTCCGCCCCGCAGGCATACCAGAAGGCATGCGCGCAGGTGTGCGTATTGACGGGGAGGCGTGCGAGTAGTTGTGTGAAATGATGGTAGGAATGGCAGATGTCCGCGGCACAGGCTCACCGGGAGGCGAGACAACTTTTGACCGCAGCCTGCCTCACTCCCACTGGTCTGTATTAATTGTGCGCCCGAGCCGCCGGCCATAATAGGCGGTCGCACCCCCGGCCCACAGTGGTCACCAACGTCTGGACTCTGGAGTGTATGAGGATGCCGCCAAAGCGCATCATCGGAGGGAGTGGCGACGCCTGGGCTGGTGAAGCACCCGCGCAACGCGTGAAGCTGGGCATAGAGGTTGCCGTCGCCGCCGACGAGGTCTCGCGCGGGTAGCAACACGACCTTGACTTCGTCGACGCCGTCGTGCCCCCCAGCCGGAGCCGAAGGTCAATAGTAACTCCGGCAACGACTGCGACTCTAACAAAAAATCGGTTAGTCATCTATATACCCATTTGTGCGGCCAACATATCATGTGTTTTCTCTGCTTAATCCCCCCTCCCGCCCCTCTATAATTTTTCTGGAATACAAATCCGATGGTTATGTTCTCTCAGTCCATGAAATCAGAGTAATTAAGATCCGTTATATGCACGTAGTGTATTGATTGTTTGAATGTTATCCGTGTAGAGTTAGTGATTAGTTGTTTGTTCTATACAAATGATTTTTGCTAATAATCCTACTAGGGTTAGCTTGCATGCTAATAATTCATGGATAGATCTTGAGAATTGATTTTGAATGTCCAACATATATGTTTGTGCCTTCTTTCTTCCTAATCTTGAGAATTGATTTAGAATGTCCTACATGTTATGCCATTTTTTTTCTTTCAGATTGGTATGTACACAGATGAGGCTCCGGCCAGCGTCGCACCGGATGTAGATCTTGGACCCGGCTATGCGGCCAGAAGCGCCCCTGGACCTGAGGAACCAGTAGAATCTCCGGCGGACCGCATCAGCGATCTCCCGGACGACATCCTTAGGGAGATCATCTCCCTTCTCCCCACCAAGGATGGTTGCCGCACACAAGTCCTTGCATCCCGGTGGTGCACTCTGTGGCGCACCGCGCTTCTTAATCTTGACTGTCGTCAGCTATCTGTCGATGATGATTCTGAACTCCCCGGATCCATCATCTCCTCCCACGAGGGCTCTGTTCAACGCATCTGCATCCCGACATGCTACCTGCTGGACATACCCTGCATGGTGGCCGCCTGGCTGACATCCCGTCAATTCGATAAACTCCAGCAGCTTGAGTTCTACCATGACTATGCATGTAACATACCACGAACCGACGTATCTATGTCCTCACCATCGATGTCCATCTCGTGGTTTTTGTCCTCTCTCCACACTGCTACCTTCACCCGATGCCATCGCTTCTGGTGGTTGATCTGTCGGAGGCCGCACTACACAGCATCATCCACTCTAGTTGCCCTGCCTTGGAGCGCTTGCTGCTTGTTTTTGGAATGGAAATTCGTATCCGTTGTCTCAAAATAAAGTCGCCCCACCTTGTAAGCATGGGAATTTGTCTTTTTGGGCATGATATCATCATCGAAGATGCCTCTTCACTTCAAAGGTTGCTTTGATTTTGTTATAGTACCTTCACAAATAACTGTAGTCTTTGCGCCTAAACTAGAGACCTTGGGTGCAATTTGTGATCCTTTTAGATGGTTCAAGATGGTGTTTGGCTCCACACCTATTGAGATATTGTATATTATTCACATAAACTTTCGTAATATGCTTTTTTCATTTGTGCGCATAAGTTAAGTATCATCTTGGAGTACACTTTTGGTACTAATATTATGTTCTATGCTCAATGAAGAGCTTGTCCATCATATCAATGGTGGTGGATTCTGTCAAGACCTTACATATCAGTATGTGGTGTTTTGACCTAGACATGATTATTGGCTTGCTGCAATGCTTTCCATATTTGGAGAATTTGTATATAAAGGTGATGATTTCAAAGCCCATATATAATGTACTATAATTAATCATTCAGCTATCACTCTTTCAACATAATCTTTTTTAGACATTAACTGTTTTCAATCTTCATCTCTATTTAGGCACTAACACAAGGACGAGAAGGTATAACCAATCAATGGTTCAAGAAGCACCTGGATTTTCTCAGATCTCATGACATTCGTTTGAAGACAGTAACACTGGAAGGATATGCATCCAACAATGCAAACACTAGCTTCGTCACATTCTTCATGTTGAATGCGAGGGAACTATTGTCCGTGAGGATTAAGTTTTTCGACAACAAATTTCTTACGGATGCAAGTGTTGAGTAGCATGCAAAGAAGTTTCAGGTGAACCTAAGGGCTTCTGATCGTGCTCGGCTTCTATTCACAACAGCTTGTCATCATGGACCAGTAGAATTTCAGGGTCGGGATCTTGATTTTATGGATAAGACCGATCCATTTGATTGTGACCCGAAAACTTTGGTTGAGTTAGATATCATTGTCCTGTTCAATTTGGATTTTGTCTAAACCTGATGAGCAATTAATCCTCGTGCTTTTGTATTGTTTGTTAGCTGGAGTTAGATATTGTTGCCCTTTTCAACTCCGCTCTGACCCATATTTTCTTTCATACTGGGCCAATGGCTTTCCATTTCTTTAATTAAGACATAAATATTATAAGCATTCACAACATAGGGAAAGAACATCACTCTCGTGGGATCCTTGAGATTTTTGTTCATTACAGAACCGCAAGTTCTTAGCGCCCCACCAGCACCCACAAACTTATTTTTAGCTTGCACACCAAATGGGATGTAATTCTTAATAAGAAAAGCTGCATGGTAGTGACAGATTTGGATTTATCATTTGGGACCCATGAGGAAAAAACCTATCTAGGGCGGTGCCGACTCGACAGTAAACATTGAGAAACTTGGTTTTAAAATTCCTGTAAATCCAAAACTCGCCTCAAAATCATGAAACTTGGCATGGTGTTATGTCATAGCACCAACATGTTGTGGTAAAAAATTAGTCCAATTTGGGACATGTCTTGGTATAAACTTCTTACAAACCCGAGCTTCTCTCAAAAAGGCACATGGTTCTGAGAGGGACCTTGTCACCTATGTGTGCAAAACGACATACGCTGTCTCTTCCCGCCTTGATTTATTTTACAGAGGCAACATGCAACAATAATAGCGTCGTCCGAAAAATATGAGTTTTGCCTTGATTCATGGTTCGTTTTGCCTTTTTATACATTATTTGAGTTTCCTAGGCATTTTGGAACGTACTTTGGCGTGTGCAAAGGTCATGTGTGTACTAGCCACATATGTAATTGGATGTTCAATCTGTTTATGGAATCAAGTCCTTATAAGTTATAAGTACATATGCCGCCTATCACACACATCTTGTTATATTGAACCGTTTCTGTTCTCTTGGCTCAAAGAAAATAGTTCATCCGAGTGAACCGCATGCTGTATATCGCGCACACCTTGATCTGGCTGAGCGTTTCTTTTGTGTTGCCTAATCACAAACAGTTCATCCGAGTGAATCATATGTTGTATATCGCACATACCTTCATCTGGCTACCCGTTTCTTTTGTTCCTCCTCATCGCAAACAGTTAATTGAACTGAATCGTAAGCCTTGCATCGCACACTTAACTAAAATCCGAATCGTGTTTGACGCATCCGTCATTGCAAATGTTTTGCACCTTTTTTGACGGTTTTTTACACCACCATTTGCGATTATTGCATCACACAAAGTTTCGTCGAAGGGTCTCTGGTTGTAGTGTCGCGTTAGCAGCATCCTGCAGTAGTGTTTGTTGCATGCTAAGGGATTGTTATATGATCCAATTATGTTATCGTTGTTGAGAGAACTTGCACTAGTGAAAATATGAACCCTAGGCCTTGTTTCCAAGCATAGCGATACCATTTTCGCTCACTTTTACCACTTGCTACCTTGCTATTTTATATTTTCAGATTACAAAAACCTATATCTACTATCCATATTACACTTGTATCACCATCTCTTCATCGAACTAGTGCACCTATACAATTTACCATTGTATTGGGTGTGTTGGGGACACGAGAGACTCTTTGTTATTTGGTTGCAGGGTTGTTTGAGAGAGGCCATCTTCATCCTATGCCTCCCACGGATTGATAAACCTTAGGTCATCCACTCGAGGGAAATTTGCTATTGTCCTACAAAACTCTGCGCTTGGGGGACCAACATGAGTCTACAAGAAGAAGGTTGCGTAGTGGACATCACCTACATTTTAGGAGGCTGGGCGGGGTTGATATGGACCATGCTCCAAACCCAACTGTCAGCCGGGGGGGGGGGATTTTCTCTCTCTCTCCCCCATGTTCGTACCAATGCTGCAGCCGTGTTTTGCACCAGGAAGCACACCCCTTAATGACCGCCTACCCAATAATGACTGGTCGCACCATTCTCGGCACCATTTCCGATGGGGGGTGAGTGGGTACTTATGGCCAAAAAAGTTTTTTCAAACATTCTAGACACAAATATAAAAGCTTTGTTTAGGCCATGTATTGCTTTTCTAAGCATACACTAATACTTTCAGAAAAACATATACTAAATGATCGATCATATATATTCTACTCCTATAGAAGGGGCGCCGAGGTTTATTTTCAACAAAGAAAATCTCATACACATTAAAAAATGATGGTACATATATATAGACAATACCACTTATTTAAAGCGGTTCATACGTAAAAAATCCTAAAACATCCAGGCTGTTGTTAAACGAATAAAAATTTGTTTCCTCAATGGAAATGATTCTAAAATAGCAACTTTGCGGATATGTAGTTGTGAGTTATGTCGTAAATTCCATCAAGGATGTATTTAATCATGGGCTAAAAATGGAAAATTATGTGCAATAACAATATAGGTACTATTTGTTAATATATTTTTAAGTGAACTAGTATGAGAGTGTCATGTTGTATGTATCTAAAAAGCCTGTGTACATAAAAGACCACACAAAAGGGAAAAACAAAATAATGAGATAGAAAGAGTTGGTTGATTACAAATTATGGTCTAGTAGTACCCACTAAATCATGGTTTGTGCTCGTCTTTTCCCAATTTGAGATCTGTTTTCACCACCTTCTTTGTCTTGGCGAGATTTTTCAAATCAAACTATTTTTTAATATGCTTTTGAAAATTAAAAGATGCCATGTTTTGAAATAGTAATGAAACATTGACGAAACTTTTTGAACGGTTTTTATGCAAGTTTGATTTGGCTTTCAGTGACTTCAATGTGGTTTCATGGTTTCGTATAGTTTTGGTACGTGTTTCACTAGATTTTTGATTTTTTTGTGTTTTGGAACTTGAATGATATATTAATGAAAATTTTAGAAACAACTTTTTGTTTATACTTGTTTCATTGGCTTTTTGTGGTTTTTGTTTTGGTTCCATGGTTTCATATTGTTCTGGTACGTGCTTGGCTTTCATAGTGGTTCGAGTTCCACTAATATTTATGTATGTTTCATATGGCTTCCAATGAGTTTCACTATGGTTCTATTATCTCATACATATTTGTATATAGTTTTGTATTGGTTTGAGTTCTACTCTGATTTATGCCAAAACTTCTATAAGTGAACAAAAACCTTAACGAAACCTAAGTGAATCAATGGGGTGTTGTGCAGAACGGAAAATGACTTAGCAGTTGAAATTGGACTAAACTGAAGGGGATTTTGTGAAAAACTCTGCATGAATCTCAAAGAAATTAAGGGAATAGATAGTCCTGGGACGTCAACATATGGGGGACTTGTATTTTTGGGTAAGTTTTTTTAGTGCAGGCATTTTCAATCTTGAAACATTAGGTTTTTAATCATGGGGGACTTTGCATTTAAGAGGTTCCAAATGGCCCCAAACAACATGATGATTACATCCATCAAAAAAATGGTTACTAAATTACTTCCTCGAATTTATTCACTCTATCAAATCATATGATACCACATTTCTTACAGGTGCTATAATTAAGTAGTCACCAACCTTGAGCCATAACCCATTCTCAAAAAAAGTCTATGTGAGTTCCTTCGCTTTGTTCATGGAATAAAGAACATCAATATTTGGGCACGAATAAATGCGACTTAGTGGTTTATATGGTGAAAATGTTAATTGATCCATGCACCAGTGAGTACAATTCTAAAAGGAAATCAAAATCATGTTTTGAATTATAAATGATTATTAAAAAAGCTTTATGTGTATGCAGTTTTGAGCTATGTATCCATAAATTTTATTATCGGCCTATTTTATCCGTGGACTATGAAAAAGAAGTATGCAGGTTTATAGTGATATAACATTTGCTATTTTAGATCCAAATAAATTATTCTTTTTACACAATCCACAACTCAAAATTTTCATTTTTTATTTTTTACATATGTTATGGAATTTTGTAGAACCTTTATGCTTTCTTGATTCATGCCACATTACATGTCAAAGATGTTATTAATTTGTCAGTGGTTCTATTTTGTTCACAATATGAGCTAAACTTCAACTGCTTAAACGGCTAGTGATATTTTAATCCCTTCAATTGTTATTTAAGAAAAAGACAAGAATAGTTGAATACCCATATGGGTATATTGTGCTTCTTTCCTCATAAGAAACTAGCTAGCATGTTCAAATTAGTATGGTCTCAAAACAAATTGTCAATTTTGCATAAGAAGGTTTGGAAGCTAAAAATCGCCCATAAGATTAAGGTATTTTTTTCAATCTTTGTCAAGCGATTATCCTTAAGAGAAATTTACAATACATAAATGAAGGGGAGCAAATGGTGTTGCATCTACAATCAGGATGAAAGTATACAACATTTTTCATCTCGTGCCCCTTGCTTCATTTCGCAGGTAGTATTCATGTTTTTTACACACTTTCACCACCTCATACATTTTAGTACATGCAGAAAATGGTTAATGGGGTTGATTAGACCAATAAAGTAGTTTATTCTAGTAGGAGCAAGTGACATATACTGCTCTATTTGTAACTGCTAGAATAATATTGTATTTAACTAACAGAAAGCTTCCAACTTTTATATGTCATCCATATTGCATCACATTTGATGTGGGCATCTGTGTCATATCAGAGGGTTCCAAAACAACTAAAGGCAAACTTGATCATGCCAACAAGAAGAAGATTATTTGTGTTGGAATAATTCCTATTTAGCTTGTTGCACTGTATGAAGTCAAGCCAACATTTAGAACTCAATGTGTTGCATGGGTTATGGGAGGAAATATACCAGTCAAGTTTCATTCATTTTGGTAGGTGTGAACATAGTGTATCATATTATGAGTCAAATCTATGTTCTTTTGGTCTAGTATAGTTACTGTTGGGGAACGTAATAATTTCAAAAAAATTCCTACACACATGCAAGATCATGGTGATGCATAGCAACGAGAGGGGAGAGTGTTGTCTACGTACCCTCGTAGACCGTTCGCGGAAGCGTTATATCAACGCGGTTGATGTAGTCATACGTCTTCACGTCTGACCGATCCAAGTACCGAAAGCACGGCACCTCCGAGTTCTGCACACGTTCGGCTCGGTGACGTCCTCGCCTTCTCGATCCAACAAGAGGGGCGATGTAGTAGATGAGTTCCGGTAGCACGGCGGTGTGGTGACGGTGTTGGTGAAGAACAATCTCCGCAGGGCTTCGCCTAAGCACTACGAAAACTATGACGGAGGATAAACTAGAGGGGACGGGGTTGCCGGCACACGGCTTGGTGTTTCTTGATGTGTCTTTGGTGCTAGCCCTACTCCTCTATTTATATGTTGAGCGCTGGGGTCGAAACTTGGAGTAAAAGCCTCCTCAAAGTTGGTTTCACCCGAAAGGCAAGAGTCCTTCTCGGACTCCAGGGCTAGACGCCAGGGTTCCCGGCGTCTACCCCCTAGACGCCAGGGTTCCTGGCATCTAGCCTCTGGTCTCTGCAAAACTTCCTTTTGCACTTTCCAAAAGCCTCGTGGGCTTTCCCCTTTGGCCCAGATAAAGTGTTCTCGTGCCCAAACATTTCGGGAAACATCTCGAACCCCTTCCGGTGAATTCTAGAACCCTTCCGGAGATCAAACACTACTATCCCATATATCAAACTTTATCTCCGAACCATTCCGGAGTTCCTCGTCATGTCCGTGATCTCATCTCGGACTCCGAACAACATTCAGTCATCAACATACATAACTCATATAGTACTATATCATCAACGAACATTAAGCGTGTGGACCCTACGGGTTCGAGAACTATGTAGACATGACCGAGACACCTCTCTGGTCAATAACCAATAGCAGGACCTGGATGCCCATATTGGCTCCTACATATTCTACGAAGATCTTTATCGGTCAGACCGCATAATAACATACGTTGTTCCCTTTGTCATCGGTATGTTACTTGCCCGAGATTCAATTGTCGGTATCTCAATACCTAGTTCAATCTCGTTACCGGCAAGTCTCTTTACTTGTTCCATAATACATCATCCCGCAACTAACTCATTAGTTGCAATGCTTGCAAGGCTTATAGTGATGTGCATTACCGAGTGGGCCCAGAGATACCTCTCCGACAATCGGAGTGACAAATCCTAATCTCGAAATACGCCAACCAATAAGTACCTTTGGAGACACCTGTAGAGCACCTTTATAATCACCCAGTTATGTTGTGACGTTTGGTGGCACACAAAGTGTTCCTCCGGTAAACGGGAGTTGCATAATCTCATAGTCATAGGAACATGTATAAGTCATGAAGAAAGCAATAGCAACAAACTAAACGATCAAGTGCTAAGCTAATGGAATGGGTCAAGTCAATCACATCATTCTCCTAATGATGTGATCCTATTAATCAAATGACAACTCATGTCTATGGTTAGGAAACATAACCATCTTTAATCAACGAGCTAGTCAAGTAGAGGCATACTAGTGACACTCTGTTTGTCTATGTATTCACACATGTATTATGTTTCCGGTTAATACAATTCTAGCATGAATAATAAACATTTATCATGATATAAGGAAATAAATAATAACTTTATTATTGCGTCTAGGGCATATTTCCTTCAGTCTCCCACTTGCACTAGAGTCAATAATCTAGTTCACATCACCATGTGATTAACACCCATAGTTCACATCGACATGTGACCAACACCCAAAGGGTTTACTAGAGTCAATAATCTAGTTCACATCGCTATGTGATTAACACCCAAAGAGTACTGAGGTGTGATCATGTTTTGCTTGTGAAAGAAGTTTAGTCAACGGGTCTGCCACATTCAGATCCGTAAGTATTTTGCAAATTTCTATGTCAACAATGCTCTGCATGGAGCTACTCTAGCTAATTGCTCCCACTTTCAATATGTATCCAGATTGAGACTTAGAGTCATCTGGATCAGTGTCAAAACTTGCATCGACGTAACCCTTTACGATGAACCTTTTGTCACCTCCATAATCGAGAAACATATCCTTATTCCACTAAGGATAATTTAACCAATGTCCAGTGATCTACTCCTAGATCACTATTGTACTCCCTTGCCAAACTCAGGGCAGGGTATACAATAGGTCTGGTACACAGCATGGCATACTTTATAGAACCTTTGGCTGAGGCATAGGGAATGAATTTCATTCTCTCTCTATCTTCTGCCGTGGTCGGGTTTTGAGTCCTACTCAACTTCACACCTTTGTAACACAGGCAAGTACTCCTTATTTGACTATTCCATTTTGAACTACTTCAAAATCGTGTCAAGGTATGTACTCATTGAAAAACTTATCAAGCGTCTTGATCTATCTCTATAGATCTTGATGCTCAATATGTAAGCAGCTTCACTGAGGTCTTTCTTTGAAAAACTCCTTTCAAACATTCCTTTATGCTTTGCAGAATAATTCTACATTATCTCTGATCAACAATATGTCTTTCACATATACTTATTAGAAATGCTGTAGTGCTCCCACTCACTTTCTTGTAAATACAGGCTTCACTGCAAGTCTATATAAAACTATATGCTTTGATCAACTTATCAAAGCGTATATTCCAACTCCGAGATGCTTGCACCAGTCCATAGATGGATCGCTGGAGCTTGCATATTTTGTTAGTACCTTTAGGATTGACAAAACCTTCTGGTTGCATCATATACAACTCTTCTTTAATAAATCCATTAAGGAATACAGTTTTGTTTTGCCAGATTTCATAAAATGCGGCAATTGCTAACATGATTCGGACAGACTTAAGCATAGATACGAGTGAGAAACTCTCATCATAGTCAACACCTTGAACTTGTCGAAAACCTTTTTGCGACAATTCTAGCCTTGTAGATAGTAACACTACTATCAGCATTCGTCTTCCTCTTGAAGATCCATTTAATCTCAATGGCTCGCCGATCATTGGGCAAGTCAATCAAAGTCCATACTTTGTTCTCATACATGGATCTCATCTCAGATTTCATGGCCTCAAGCCATTTCGCGGAATCTGGGCTCATCATCGCTTCCTCATAGTTCGTAGGCTCGTCATGGTCAAGTAATGTCGTGGTTTTGTCACGACAGATGTCCTAGAGAAAGGACTTAGTCGTGGAGCCATCGCAACGGGTTAGCTTGAAGGGGTTAAAGCGGACACAGGGACGCAAGAGAGTTTATACTAGTTCGGCCCCTTCGATAAAGGTAAAAGCCTACGTCTAGTTGTGATGGAATTGATGGGGTTTCGATGACTAGGGAGCAAACAAGCTTCGCCTAAGTTTCGAGTTGTTGTCTGTTGTCCTTGAACCGCCGCCGGGTCGTCCCCTTATATACACGGGTGATGCCCATCGGTTCACAGAGTCCCAATACCGACTCATAGATGTGTTCGGTTCGGTCTCTACTTATTCCTAACTTATAATACAAGTTACATACCAACGCCAGTTTACGGCTACAGGCCTTGAACCGGCTATGGGCCTTGAGCCCTCATCTGCCTTCTTGGGCTTTAGCATAGTTAACTACGGACGAAGTTAACCCGGCCCAGATAGGCCGGTTTACGCCCAGTAGTGATATCCCCAACATTAGGCCCCAGATTGATTTGAACAGGTTCATGTCAATCCTTAGCCAAAATCTTCATCTTCAACATCTTCTTGTAGTTTGTTGAACCGCCGTGACGTCATCTTCTCTGGTCATTGTAAACCAGTGTGACGTCACCTGTTATAAAGAACCTTATCCATGATACCTTTTAATAGGCTTGCGACAATTGAGGCGACAACTTCGTTTCCAAACTCACGGTCCCTTGATTTTCGCGCCTGACACATGTCCCTTGGCTTATAAATAGGACCGAAGGCTCATTTATTTTTCCCCTTCGTGCCCTTCTGCTTCGTCTTCCCCACGTCGTCCAACTTCGGAGCTCCGCCGCCGTCGACGACCTCTGCTCCAACCATGGCCGCTGCATCACCCTGAATGTACCAGAGCATCGCGGCGACCTTCTGTTTCTTCCTCGGCTCTGGTGAGTTCTTCACCTTTTCCTCCATAGATCCGTTCTAGGGTTTCCAAGTTCTTCAGTGTTCATCGTCTGTTTCGTACTCATATGATAGATCTTAGATGAACCTGTGAACCTTTGCTCTATGTAGCGGGAGTTTTTAGCATCCGCCCTCACTTACATGCCTCAAGACCATATATCTACCTGTATCTCTGCCCATTGATTCAGTACTGTTCTTTTTTGAACCTTGAATATTTTCCTTCTTTCCTGAACTTGCTTCAGATCCGTCGCTGTAGAGAAATCTTGTGAAATCTGTTTCTGTACACTTACCCATCCGCAATCTCAACTGTTTCAATGCTTAGATCCGGCGGTTTAACTTGGTGTAGAAAAAAATTAACAAACCGGTATATACCATTAGTCCCCTTGTTGAACCGCCAGATGCTGTTGCTTCATAAAACTCCGGTTTAGTTAGAGCTGTCTCCGGTTTAACATTGTACATACCAGTGTACTTTAATCAATGCATTCTTGAACCGGAATCACCTATCTTGTAGATTTCATCATGGCCAAGCAAGTATATGAGTGCAACTGGGTTCCTTCTAGCGTCAGAGAGACTCAACTGAACAATTTAGTCCTGATTGGCGCTTTAGGCAGCAAAAACACCATCCATTGGAGGGTCCCTGGCAAAGAATGCCCTCCCACACCTCAAGAAGGAGAGGTCGTCATTTTTGTAGATCACTTAGCCCGGGGCTTTAAGCCGCCCGGTTCTAAATTTTACCGGGACGTTTTAGCCGATTTTCAACTCCGCCCACAAGACACTGGCCCCAACTCTGTTACAAACATGTGTCACTTCCAAGTGCTCTGTGAGCTGTTCTTTCAAGAGGAGCCCACAATGGAGTTGTTCAGAGACTGCTTCATCTAAACCGCCGTACTGAGTTTACTGACGGTTCCAATACGGAATTGGGATGTGTGGCGATTCAGAAAAGGAAAGAGGTCACATACCCTCACGCCAAACTGCACAGCCACCCCAAAGAATGGAATCAAACATGGTTCTATTGCAAAGACACCTCCCCTGCTGGTGAAAATCCTTTGCCTGGCGTTCGTCCGGAGCGGCTTAGCAATACACACCCCTTTCCGCAAAGGTTGACTGCCAAGGAGAGAAGCAAATACGCTCCTCAACTGTCCAAGCTCAGAGCCTTCATGGCCAATGGTTTAACAGGAGTTGATCTCGCTCGCTATTGGATATCGTGGAGCATACTGCCCCTTAGTCAGCGCTCCGGTTTGATGTGCGAGTATACTGGCAGTGTTGATGACCCACTGCGACATGCTAACATCCAGCTCACCGACGAAGAAATCACAGAGGCTGTGAATAAAATGTTGAATGAACCGGAACACGTCTGTGCTCGAACCGGCCTGCTTCCCTTCTGTGCCACCAACAAACCGCCAGTTGTAAGAGTTTGATTTTTTCTTTTTACTGAACCTGTTATTGATATATCTGGTCATTGTTTAATATCAATGTCTGTTTAAACAGGGTAATGATCCGTTTTGGAGCAAGAAACTTCCACAAGAGAAGCCGGAAAAAACAGACAAACCGGAACGACCAACCCGGCCAAAGACTAAAGTCGTGAAACGGCCTGCTCACAAGAAGAAAACCACTGCATCTTCTGATCCAGCCCCTGATGATGATGTGGGTAATCCGGACCTTGAGGTAGAGCTTGACTCACTTGGCTTATTTTTCATGCACCTTATTGATGATGATATTTGTCAGGATGATGCCGAAGCCAGCCATGCTGTTGCTACAGAGGTAATTATTCTCTCTTCAGATTCAGACCCTTTGCCTTCACTAAAAATCCGTCAGGCAAACCGGAAGGTTAAATTTTCTCATCCTCTTGATTACTTGGATCCCAAATTTCTTATGAAGACCCAACAGCACGAAGCTCGCCGCACAACCCGGCACAGCAGCCAGGTAGTTACCTCCGCCGGTTTACCGAATAGTCTGGTTCGGAAATGCCGTTCAGAGGTCTCTAATTTGCTTGTCAGTGCTTGTCCTAAAGCGGGCTGTTTTCGTCAACCTCTTAATCCATCTGACTCCGATTATCAGGTTACTTCCCACTCATCCTCTCGCGAGTCATCGGCTACTCAGCTGCCACCGCTCAAAACGGTGCTTGGGTAAGCTATACTTATCATAATATTTCCGGTACATCACCTTGGAACATATGCTGTATTTGACTTTGTTATTCCTTTCAGGTCCAAGCCTAGGCCGAGCAAGAAGGCTCGCCTGGATAGAGCGGCCGAGGAGGACGCCGTCCATGAAGTTGTAATTACTGGCATTGGCCGTACAGAGCCCAGTAATCCTGTTGTTTTATCCAAGCATACCGCCAAAGAAGACTTTGCTTCCATGGGCAAAGGCAAGTGGAATGTTGACTTGGTGACCTATGCTGCTCTGAATGCCCAAGATCTTCATTCTGGCTACCTGAACCGGCTGTATACCAACTGTGATTATGAAGCTGGTCTGGTGAATATGATGAAAGAGAAATTTGAGGTAACTTTCATGTACTTTTTCCTGCTTGGATATTTCAGTCTTGTTAACTCTCCTAGCCCCCAAGGGCCGGTTTAGAATCTTCATCTAAACCGGGACTTGCTAATATAAATCCCAATGCTTTGGAATTCAGTGATGTAGCCCCCAAGGGCCGGTTCAACTTAGCGTAGTTAAACCGGGACTTTAAGTAATTGAGAATGTAGCATCAGAATTTATTCGAGCAAATAGCCATTAGCCCCCAAGTGCCAAGTTGAATACTTGTATTGATCTTGGGACTTTATAATCAAGTGAAATATGAGGATCAAATAGGCATTAGCCCCCAAGCGCCAAGTGCATAACTTGTTATGTGGTTGGTGCTTCAATTCTTGCACTGCTTGTTGAATCATATAACTGTCTGTATGCAGGCCGAGCTGAAGACAAAAGAAACCCAAATCACCGATCTCCAAGAAAATCTGAAGTCCCAACAGACTGAAACCTCAAAAGAAAAAGAGGGGTTGACCAGCGCCTTAAGCGTCATAGAACAGCTTAAGAAGGATTTCAAGAAGGAGCGGGCAGATTGGGCCACTGAAAAATCCACTTTAACCAAACGAGCAGAAGATGCCGAGGTTGCACTAAAACCGGTGGTGGACGAACTGACCAGCATAAAGCGGCACGTGCATGCCATGACCACTACTATCTTTGGTAAGCCGGTTTGATTTCTGGATTGATTCGGCCGTCTTATAGAGCTGCCGGTTTGTTAACCCTTTGTGATATTTCAGGGACACGCATTAGTCACCCGGGGTCAGATGTGTGGAAGAAATTGAAAGCTGCCTACACATTGATCGAACAACTGTACACTGGTGCACAACGGATCATCTCTACTGCATCCCACAACAATTCGGCGCCCACTTTGATTCAAGACACTCTGAAGAGACTGTCGATGCTTCCTGCCCGGGTTGAAGAGCTAAAGAAATCTGCTGCTCGAACCGGTGCGATCAATGCCTTAATCCGGGCAAAAGCTTGGGTGCCGGATTTTGATCCTGTTGAAGCGGCTCAGGGCTATCCCAGCTTGAAGGAAGACGGGTCAGAGTTTAGTGAAGCGGATCTGCGAGCAATAAACCGGGAGGTGCGTCCGCTAGCTTGTCAATTGGTTGAAGAAGCAGACTTGTCTCATTATCAAGCCCAACATGACAACCAAAACAAGCGAGTAGCTGCACCAATTCCTGAAGTGGAAAATCTTATCCCTCCAATCCGTAAGCATACTTACGCTCCCGATATTGAACCGTTGTCGCTGATCCATGATGAAGCTGTCTTTCGAGCATTAATGGGAATCGACTGGACAACTGTTGATTTCCAGCCGCTGGGTAGAGAAGCTGAAGTTGAAGCGGCGCGGGATGACCCACAACCATCAGGCCAGGCTGGTGACCAAGCTTGAACCGGAAGCCGATTTAAACTGCCTCTCCTTTGAAAAAACAATGATCTTATTTTGGGCATCATGTTGCCTTGTAATAGGCTAGCCGATACTCTTGATTTTGATATGCCTTCGTGCATAATCACTGCAACTTGTTCTTCCTTTGGGGATGAACTTTCCAAAGTATTTTCTGCAATATAAAAAATCTTAAAGTGCCACCACAGTTGTACCTTCAGGCGGAGTATGATGTCTGCATATATGAAATCAAAATATCTGAAATTTAAGCATATGATCAAATCTTTGAGATACATAATACCTGCCATCGTTGGGCATGAAGTTGACTTAGCCAATCTTGAAGCGGAGGTTTATAAACCCACATTGTTGGAGGAGATAGCAGCTCCTGTATATATACAATGCCAGTTTACCATGTAAACCGTGCTGGGTTATAATAAAACACCGTGTTACTCCGTAATAGGATGTTAATAAAAAATCAAACCGGGCAAATAGTCTCCGGATTAAAAATGGACCGTGTTCCGTCAATTGACAGTTTGAACCGGCTTAAAACTTTGTCGGTTTAAAAAACGCAACAAAAAGAAAGAAATATCTATCAAAGAAAATTGGGAAGCAAAGGCAATGATAAAACCGTTTGCAAAAAGAGGCTTTATTTGAGCCGATCAGATGGCGTTACCATGGTCGGACACGACGAAGCTCCCGATAGGTGTAGCTATGGTTCAAGTCAGCCAGGTCCCCAAATGAAACCATGGCATTTATGCCGATCAAGAGGCGTGGCAATGGTTTGGGTTCGACCAAGCTCCCAAGTGATTCTGTGGCCTTAGGCCGATCAAGACGCATGACTGGTTCAGACGTGACCAAGTCCCCAAGTGATCTGGTGGCTCTCGCCTATCAAGAGGTGTTGCATTGGTTTGGACATGACCAAGCCCCCAAGTGATATAACATGATGCTTTGAAAAGCTAACTCAAGGGGTAAACCAGAGGCCGCTTTAGAACAACTCCGTGTAACCACACATGATGTACAAGAACAGATACCCCGCTTTAGCTGAGGTTCCAGTTTATTATATTTAATCATATATATACATCGTCGTAATATGTGCATAAGTAGAGCCAATGGCTCAGGTATAGTAAGGCCGAAGATGAGCTATGTTCCACGGCCTGTTGGTCTCCTCCTCTGATGTACGTGAGTCTTTATGCTCTCGAATATCGATCAGATAGTATGACCCGTTGTGCAGATTCTTGCTGACCACGAAAGGTCCCTCCCAAGGTGTGGATAGCTTATGCATATTAGTCTGATCTTGGATGAGCTGAAGCACCAAATCTCCTTCCTGAAAGGTTCTGGTTCTGACTCGGCGACTATGATAACGACGAAGATCCTGTTGGTAAATCACCGAGCAGGCGGCTCCTATGTCACGTTCTTCATCCAACGGGTCCAAAGCGTCTTGATGTGCTGTCTCATTGTCCGCTTCAACATAAGCCGCCACACGAGGTGAGTCATGACGGATATCACTGGGGAGAACCGCCTCCGCTCCGTAGACCATGAAGAATGGTGTATATCCTGTTGATCTGTTGGGTGTAGTATTGATGCTCCACAACACATATGGTAACTCTTCTACCCAACAAACCGGTGTTCTCTGCAAAGGAACCATAAGCCGGGGCTTAATGCCTCTCAAGATCTCTTGATTAGCCCTTTCTGCTTGACCATTGGACTGTGGGTGTGCTACTGATGAAACGTCAAGCCGGATGTGCTCCCGTTCGCAGAACTCCTTCATGGCACCCTTGCACAAATTGGTGCCATTATCTGTGATGATACTGTGTGGAAAGCCAAACCGAAAAATCACTTTTTTGATGAACTGAACCGCCATGGCCGCATCACACTTGCTAACAGGTTCTGACTCCACCCACTTTGTAAACTTATCAACCGCCACCAGGAGGTGGGTCTTCCTATCTTTGGACCTTTTGAAAGGCCCAACCATATCCAGCCCCCAAGTCGCAAAACAACCAAGTAATTGGAATCATTCTCAATTCTTGAGCCGGCACATGAGCACGTCTTGAAAACTTTTGGCAACCGTCACATTGTCTGACCAGATCCTCCGCATCAACATGAGCAGTTAACCAATAAAAACCATGGCGGAACGCTTTAGCCACCAAAGATTTTGAACCGGCGTGGTGACCACAATCTCCTTCGTGGATCTCATGCAAAATTTCACAGCCTTCTTCAGGAGACACACAACGTTGAAACGCCCCAGATACACTGCAATGATGCAACTCACCATTGACAATAGTCATGGATTTGGACCGTCGGATTATCTGTCGGGCCAGAGTCTCATCCTCTGGTAACTCGCCCCGGTTCATGTACGCCAGGTAAGGAAGCGTCCAATCCGGAATGACATGAAGAGCTGCCACCAATTGAGCCTCCGGATCAGGAATAGCCAAATCCGCTTCACTAGGGAGTTTGACCGACGGGTTGTGCAGCACATCCAGAAAAACATTGGGCGGGACCGGTTTGCGCTGAGAGCCCAGCCGGCTTAAAGCATCCGCCGCTTCATTCTTCCATTGGTCCACATGGTCCACCTGATAGCCTTTAAAGTGACCTGCAACAATACCCACCTCACGACGATATGCTTCCATGAGTGGGTCCTTGGAATCCCAAGTGCCAAATACTTGTTGAGCCACAAGGTCCGAGTCACCAAAGCACTTAACTCGACTTAGATTCATCTCCTTAGCCATCCGGAGACCATGGAGCAAGGCTTCATACTCAGCTGCATTGTTAGTACAAGGGAACATTAGGCGGAGAACGTAACAAAACTTATCACTATGTGGGGAAGTTAATACGACTCCAGCCTCCGAGCCTTCCAATTGCCTGGATCCGTCAAAATGGATGGTCCAATATGTGTGATCCGGCTTTTCTTCAGGTGCTTGCAGTTCCGTCCAATCATTGATGAAATCAACAAGTACTTGAGACTTAACCGCCGTCCGAGGCACATACTTAAACCCGTGCGGCCCAAGCTCTATAGCCCACTTGGCAATCCGGCCAGTCGCTTCCCGGTTCTGGATGATATCCCCCAAGGGAGCAGAACTGACCACCGTAATGGGGTGCCCTTGGAAGTATTGCTTAAGCTTCCGGCTTGCCATAAAAACTCCGTATACCCGCTTCTGCCAATGAAGATACCTTTGCTTGGACTCAATGAGTACCTCGCTGATATAATAGACCGGACGTTGAACCGGATGCTCCTTACCTGCCTCTTTTCGCTCCACCACAATAGCTACACTGACCGCACAAGCATTAGCAGCAACATATAGCAACAACGGCTCCTTGTCAATGGGAGCGGCGAGCACATGCGGATTGGCAAATTGCCGCTTTAAGTCCTCAAATGCTTTATCAGCAGCAGAACTCCAGACGAATTGGTCCGTCTTCTTCAACATCTGATACAAAGGGATTGCCTTCTCACCAAGGCAGCTGATAAACCGGCTTAACACGGCAATCCGGCCTGCCAGGTGTTGAACATCATTGATACACTTCGGTTTAGCCAGGGAGGTGATGGCTGTGATCTTCTCCGGATTAGCCTCGATTCCCCTGTTAGACACCAGAAAACCCAATAACTTGCCTGCCGGTACACCAACGACACACTTGGCCGGATTAAACATCATCTTGTACATCCTCAGGTTATCAAAGGTTTCCTTCAAGTCATCAACCAGAGTCTCCTTCTCCCTTGATTTAACCACGATATCATCCATGTAAGCATGTACATTACGGCCAATCTGCTTGTGAAGACAATTTTGTACACACCATTGATAAGTTGCCTGGGCACTCTTGAGCCCAAAGGGCATAGACACATAGTGGAAGGCTCCAAAGGGAGTTATGAATGCCGTCTTCTCCTGGTCCTTAACTGCCATTTTGATCTGATGATAGCCAGAATATGCATCCAAAAAACTCAAACACTCACAACCCGCCGTAGCATCAATAATTTGATCAATACGGGGGAGGGCAAAAGGATCTGCCGGACAAGCCTTATTAAGATCTATGTAATCCACACACATGCGCCAGGTGCCGTTTTTCTTAAGGACCAGCACCGGATTGGCAAGCCAATCAGGGTGGAAAACTTCAATAATAAAGCCAGCTGCTAAGAGCCTGGCTACCTCTTCTCCAATCGCCTTGCGTCTTTCTTCATTAAACCGGCGGAGGAACTGTTTCACCGGTTTGTATTTAGGATCCACATTAAGAGTGTGCTCGGCGAGTTGCCTCGGTACACCTGGCATGTCAGAGGGCTTCCATGCAAAAATGTCCCGATTCTCATGGATGAACTCGATGAGCGCGCTTTCCTATTTTGGATCCAAGTTGGCACTGATGCTGAACTGCTTGGACGAATCGCCAGGCACGAAGTCAACAAGCTTAGTTTCAGCTGCCGATTTGAACTTTAGGGCCGGATCATGCTCCGTAGTTGGCTTCTTTAATGGAGTCATGTCCGCTGGATCAACATTGTCCTTATAATACTTCAGCTCCTCGGTCGCACAAACCGACTCTGCGTAGGCCGCATCTCCTTCCTCGCACTCCAAAGCGATTTTATGGCTTCCGTGAACCGTTATTGTCCCCTTGTGACCCGGCATCTTGAGCTGCAAATACACATAACAGGGTCGTGCCATAAACTTGGCGTAGGCCGGTCGCCCAAACAGGGCGTGATATGGACTTTGGATTTTCACCAGTTCAAACGTCAATGTTTCCGACCTGGAATCATGATCATCTCCAAAGGCCACTTCTAGAGCTATCTTACCAACAGGATATGCTGACTTGCCAGGTACCACACCGTGGAACACCGTATTGGACGGTTTGAGATTTTTATCTGTTAGTCCCATACGACGGAAGGTCTCATAGTATAAGATATTAATGCTGCTCCCTCCATCCATGAGCACCTTGGTGAACTTGTAACCTCCAACCTGAGGCGCCACCACCAGAGCCAACTGACCCGGATTATCAACCTGGGGAGGGTGATCCTCTCTGCTCCATATGATTGGCTGTTCAGACTAGCGTAGATAACAGGGCACGGCCGGTTCAACAGAGTTGACTGCCCGCCTCTGAACCTTCCGGTCTCGCTTGTCCAAGCTAGTGGTGAAAACATGGTACTGCCCACTATTCAACTGCTTTGGGTTGCTCTGGTAACCCGACTATTGCTGCTGCTGGTTGTAACCACCCTGGTTGTTCTGATTATTTTGATTGTTATGTCCGCCCGGATTACCATTAAATCCTGAACCGAAATTTCCTCCACCGTATCCCGGCCCGGATCCCGAGCCACCGCCGGAGCCGTGATCATATCGGAAAGCATTAGAATTCTTGTACTCCTGCATAATGAAGCAATCCTTCCAAAGGTGGTTTGCTGGCACCTCCTTCGTCCCATGCTTTGGACAGGGCTGGTTCAATAGATAATTTAAGCGGTCCGGGTTAGGGTTAGGCGCTCCACTGCGGTTCAGTGGTTTACCCTTGCATCGCTGACCCTTGTCCTGCGCGTTGGTATTAGCCACGAAGTCCATGTTGCCATCCGCTTTACACTTGCCTCCATTACCATTACCTGCCGAGTGGTGCTGTTGACCTTTGGAGTTGATGTTCTTTTTTCCCTTCCCTGTCTTGTCATCATCAGACTCGGGATCCTTGGTACTATCAAAATCAGCATATTTTACCAAGGCAGCCATGAGGGTTCCCATGTCAGTGCAATGGTGCTTCATCCGTCCTAATTTCAGCTTTAGGGGCCCAAACCGGCAATTGCCTTCTAGGGTTATAACCGCGGTGTCAGCGTTGATGCGGTCTGATGAATGCAGAACCTGCGAGACCCGGCGCACCCAATGAGTCATCGATTCTCCTTCCTCCTAGACACAGGCAGCTAAGTCCACTATCGACATAGGCTGCTTACATGTATCCTTGAAATTACTGATAAACCGGGCTCGTAATTGGTCCCATGAACTGATAGAATTGGTCGGTAAGCTTTTTAACCAAGTACAGGCTGTTCCTTCGAGCATCATGGTGAAGTACTTCGCACATGCCGCATCATCCACATCAAGCATTTCCATGTCCATCTCATAGCTCTCCACCCATGTCTCTGGAGGTTGATCCACCGTGTAATTTGGTACCTTGCGCGGGCCTTTGAGATCTTTGGGCAGGCGCACATTGCGTAAAGCGGGGACAAGGCAAGGTACCCCCAAAGAACTAGAAGTAACACCAGGTTTGACCGAGATAGTTGGACGAACCGGCGTAAGCTGCCGAGCCTGGTACTGTGCAGCTAACTCGGCCTCCCTGCACGCTCGGGCCCCGTCCACCACTTCCTGAGCGTTATCAGCACCACCCGCCGGGTTGTTGCCGCGGGGTGCTCCATGTCATTCATTACTTGATACTGCCGGTTCATCCATACGCCTGCTATAGCTCCGGCTTGGACGAGGGGTCGAGTGGATCCGGTCGCGGATGTACGAGTATGCTTCCTGTTGGACCAAAGCTGTCCTAAGAAGCTCCATAACCCGTCGCGTCTCTACCGCCTGCGGCAAGTCACCTTCAATTGGAATGGCCTCCAGCCGTGCCGCAGCGGCAACGAGATTGTCCATCGGGTTGGAGTAGTGACCCGGAGGTGTCGAAACAGCCTGAGGTATAACACTGTTTTGACGAGGCAAATCCATCAGACGGGGCTGAACCGGCGCGCCGGTCCCAGGAGCTTCCGCCCGGTTTCCCTCTAGCGGGTTACTGGTTCCTGCTCCTGGGGTGTTGAAAAGGTCTCTGGCCTCGAAAACCGAAGGCAAACGGGATCGGTACTTCCTCTTCATGACTTCATGCGACGCGTTCTGGTCCAACATGAGCCTGTAGGCTTGTGCGTCTAAAGTGGCCCGCTCTGCGGTCATCCTGGCATTCTCAGCTGCCAGGTCCGCCTTGGCCTGGGTGATCTGTTCCTTCACCTTTGCAATCTCCGCGTTGTGTACGTCCTGATCCGCCGGGTTAGCTTCTACCATAAGCACGGCCAATGCATCAAATAGATCTGATAGAACTTGAGCCGGCAGGCGTACAGAGCTTCCTGCCCCGGCAGCCGTCGCCGCTACTGAACCGGAGGTCATTGGCGCAGTGGTCGAAGAATGAAGCGCTGCTTGTGTGCTGGCCATGAATATTCCAACTCGGTTGGGTAGATCAGAGGGGTCCGGAATACTGTCGCCATCGGAACAGCCCCCAATCCGGCCATCTTGTAGCTGATATAGAGATTCGGTTTCTCCGGTTGATGACTCGTTGCCGGAATAAACGACGGTCTCGCCGCGAGATTCCGATCCATCCTCGTAACTTCCTCCATGGATGACTCCCACAAAGGCACGCTTCACGGCCGGTTTAACCCGGGCGGACCGTGCACGCTGAGCCGTTTCGACGAGGTCGGTGCAGATGTCCGGCTCAGGGCCCGGTTCACCGATCTTGCCGATGAAAATGTGTATGCCACCGAAGGGGACCCGGTACCCGTACTCAACTAAGACGGCCTCGGGGCCCCAGCCTGCATCATCGATGTAGAGCTTGCCGCGACGACTCTTAGTCATCCGGCCCACGGTGTAGCCCTCGAGTCCTTCAAAGCGGCCCTCCAAGAACTTGAAACCATCGTGCGATAGCCCCACGGTGGGCGCCAACTGTCGTGGTTTTGTCACGGCAGATGTCCTGGAGAAATGACTTAGTCATGGAGCCATCGCAACGGGTTAGCTTGAAGGGGTTAAAGCGGACACAGGGACGCAAGAGAGTTTATACTATTCGGCCCCTTCGATGAAGGTAAAAGCCTACGTCTAGTTGTGATGGAATTGATGGGGTTTCGATGACTAGGGAGCAAACAAGCTTCGCCTAAGTCTCGAGTTGTTGTCTGTTGTCCTTGAACCGCCGCCGGGTTGTCCCCTTATATACACGGGTGACGCCCGTCGGTTCACAGAGTCCCAATACCGGCTCATAGATGTGTCCCGTTCGGTCTCTACTTATTCCTAACTTATAATACAAGTTACATATCAATGCCGGTTTACGGCTACAGGCCTTGAACCGGCTATGGGCCTTGAGCCCTCATCTGCCTTCTTGGGCTTTAACATAGTTAACTACTGACGAAGTTAACCTGGCCCAGATAGGCCGGTTTATGCCCAGTAGTGATATCCCCAACAAGTAACATGACCTCCAGAATTGGATTATCGTACCACTCTGGTGTGGATCTCACTCTGGTTTACCTACGAGGTTTGGTAGTAACTTGATCTGAAGTTACATGATCATCATCATTAGCTTCCTCACTAATCGGTGTAGTAGTCACAGGAACAGATTTCTGTGATGAACTACTTTCCAATAAGGGAGCAGGTACAGTTACCTCATCAAGTTCTACTTTCCTCCCACTCACTTCTTTCGAGAGAAACTCCTTTTCTAGAAAGGATCCATTCAAAGCAACGAATATATTGCCTTTGGATCTGTGATAGAAGGTGTACCCAACATTTTCTTTTGGGTATCCTATGAAGACGCACTTCTCCGATTTGGGTTAGAGCTTATCAGGTTGAAACTTTTTCACATAAGCATTGCAACCTCAAACTTTAAGAAATGACAGCTTAGGTTTCTTGCCAAACCATAGTTCATACGATGTCGTCTCAACGGATTTAGATGGTGCCCTATTTAACGTGAATGCAGTTGTCTCTAATGCATAACCCCAAAACAATAGTGGTAGATCGGTAAGAGACATCATAGATCACACCATATCTAATAAAGTACAGTTATGACGTTCGGACACACCATTACACTGTGGTGTTCCAGGTGGCGTGAGTAGTGAAACTATTTCACATTGTTTTAACTGAAGGCCAAACTCTTAACTCAAATATTTTACCTCTGCGATCATATCGTAGAAACTTTTATTTTCTTGTTACGATGATTCTCCACTTCACTCTGAAATTATTTGAACTTTTCAAATGTTTCAGACTTGTGTTTCATTAAGTAGATATACCCATATCCGCTCAAATCATCTGTGAAGGTCAGAAAATAACCATACTTGCCGTGATCCTTAACACTCATCGGACCGCATACATCAGTATGTATTATTTCCAATAAGTCAGTTGCTCGCTCCATTGTTCTGGAGAACGGAGTCTTAGTCATCTTGCCCATGAGGCATGGTTCGCAAGCATCAACTGATTCATAATCAAGTGATTCCAAAAACACATCAGCATGGATTTTCTTCATGCGCTTTACACCAATATGACGTAAATGGCAGTGCCACAAATAAATTGCACCATCATTATTAACTTTGCATCTTTTGGTTTCAATATTATGAATATGTGTATCACTACGATCGAGATCCAATGAACCATTTTCATTGGGTGTGTAACCATATAAGGTTTTATTCATGTAAACAGAACAACAATTTATTCTCTTACTTAAATGAATAACTGTATTGCAATAAAGATGATCAAATCATATTCATGCTCAATGCAAACACCAAATAACACTTATTTAGGTTCAACACTAATCCCAAAAGTATAGGGAGTGTGCGATGATGATCATATCAATCTTGGAACCACTTCCAACACACATCGTCACTTCACCCTTAACTAGTCTATGTTCATTCTGCAACTCCCGTTTCGAGTTACTACTCTTAGCAACTGAACTAGTATCAAATACCGAGGGGTTGCTACGAACACTAGTAAAATACACATCAATAATCTGTATATCAAATATACCATTGTTCACTTTGCCATCCTTCTTATCCGCCAAATACTTGGGGCAGTTCCGCTTCCAGTGAGCAGTCCCTTTGCAGTAGAAGCACTTAATCTCAGGCTTAGGACCAGACTTGGGCTTCTTCACTTGAGCAGCAACTTGCTTGCCGTTTCTTCTTGAAGTTCCCCTTCTTCCCTTTGCCCTTTTCTTGAAACTAGTGGTCTTGTCTACCATCAACACTTGATATTTTTCTTGATTTCTACCTTCGTCGATTTCAGCATTACGAAGAGCTTGGGAATCGTTTCCGTTATCCCTTGCATATCATAGTTCGTCATGAAGTTCTACTAACTTGGTGATGGTGACTAGAGAATTCTGTCAATCACTATTTTATCTGGAAGATTAACTCCCACTTGATTCAAGCGATTGTAGTACCCAGACAATCTGAGCACATGCTCACTGCTCGAGCTATTCCCCTCCATCTTTTAGCTATAGAACTTGTTGGAGACTTCATATCTCTCAACTCGGGTATTTGCTTGAAATATTAACTTCAACTCCTGGAACATATCATATGGTCCATGACGTTCAAAACGTCTTTGAAGTCCCGATTCTAAGCCGTTTAAGCATGGTGTACTAAACTATCAAGTAGTCATCATATTGAGCTAGCCAAGTGTTCATAACATCTGCATCTGCTCCTGCAATAAGTTTGTCACCTAGCGGTGCATCAAGGACATAATTCTTCTGTGCAGCAATGAGGATAAACCTCAGATCACGGATCCAATCCGCATCATTGCTACTAACATCTTTCAACTTAGTTTTCTCTAGGAACATATCAAAAATAAAATAGGGGAGCTAAACACTAGCTATTGATCTACAACATAGATATGCTAATACTACCAGGACTAAGTTCATGATAAATTTAAGTTCAATTAATCATATTACTTAAGAACTCCCACTTAGGAAGACATCCCTCTAATCTTCTAAGTGATCACGTGATCCAAATCAACTAAACCATAACCGATCATCACGTGAAATGGAGTAGTTTTCAATGGTGAACATCACTATGTTGATCATATCTACTATATGATTCACGCTCGACCTTTCAGTCTCAGTGTTCCGAGGCCATATCTGCATATGCTAGGCTCGTCAAGTTTAACCTGAGTATTCTGCGTGTGCAAAACTGGCTTGCACCCGTTGTAGATGGACGTAGAGCTTATCACACCCGATCATCACGTGGTGTCTGGGCACGACGAACTTTGGCAACGGTGCATACTCAGGGAGAACACTTTTATCTTGAAATTTAGTGAGAGATCATCTTATAATGCTACCATCAATCAAAGCAAGATAAGATGCATAAAAGATAAACATCACATGCAATCAATATAAGTGATATGATATGGCCATCATCATCTTGTGCTTGTCATCTCCATCTCCGAAGCACCGTCATGATCACCATTGTCACCGGCGCGACACCTTGATCACCATCGTAGCATCGTTGTCGTCTCTCCAATCTTATGCTTCCACGACTATCGCTACCGCTCAGTGATAAAGTAAAGCATTACAGCACAATTGCATTGCATACAATAAAGCGACAACCATATGGCTCCTGCCAGTTGCCGATAACTCGGTTACAAAACATGATCATCTCATACAATAAAATTTAGCATCATGTCTTGACCATATCACATCACAACATGCCCTGCAAAAACAAGTTAGACGTCCTCTACTTTGTTGTTGCAAGTTTTACGTGGCTGCTACGGGTTTAGCAAGAACCGTTCTTACCTACGCATCAAAACCACAACGATAGTTTGTCAAGTTGGTGCTGTTTTAAACTTCACAAGGACTGGGCGTAGCCACACTCGGTTCAACTAAAGTTGGAGAAACTGACACCCGCCAGCCACCTGTGTGCAAAGCACGTCGGTAGAACCAGTCTCGCGTAAGCGTACGCGTAATGTCGGTTCAGGCCGCTTCATCCAACAATACCGCCGAACCAAAGTATGACATGCTGGTAAGCAGTATGACTTATATCACCCACAACTCACTTGTGTTCTACTCGTGCATATAACATCAACGCATAAAACCTGGCTCGGATGCCACTGTTGGGGAACGTAGTAATTTCAAAAAAATTCCTATGCACACGCAAGATCATGGTGATGCATAGCAACGAGAGGGGAGAGTGTTGTCTACGTACCCTCGTAGACCGTTTGCGGAAGCGTTATATCAACGCGGTTGATGTAGTCGTACGTCTTCACGTCCGACCGATCCAAGTACCGAAAGCACGGCACCTCCGAGTTCTGCACACGTTCGGCTCGGTGACGTCCTCGCCTTCTTGATCCAGCAATAGGGGCGAAGTAGTAGATGAGTTCCGGCAGCACGACAACGTGGTGACGGTGTTGGTGAAGAATAATCTCCGCAGGGCTTTGCCTAAGCACTACGAAAACTATGACGGAGGATAAACTAGTGGGGACGGGGTTGCCGGCACACAGCTTGGTGTTTCTTGATGTTTCTTTGGTGCTAGCCCTACCCCTCTATTTATATGTTGAGCCCTGGGGTCGAAACTTGGAGTAAAAGCCTCCTCAAAGTCGGTTTCACCCGAAAGGCAAGAGTCCTTCTCGGACTCCAGGGCTAGACGCTAGGGTTCCCGGCGTCTACCCCCTAGACGCCAGTGTTCCTGGCGTCTAGCCTCTGGTCTCCGCAAAACTTCCTTTTGCACTTTCCAAAAGCCTCGTGGGCTTTTCCCCTTTGGCCCAGATAAAGTGTTCTCGTGCCCAAACATTTCGAGAAACATCCGGAACCCCTTCCAGTGAATTCCGGAACCCTTCCTGAGATCAAACACTACTATCCCATATATCAAACTTTATCTCCGGACCATTCCGGAGTTCCTCGTCATGTCCGTGATCTCATCTCGAACTCCGAACAACATTCGGTCATCAACATACATAACTCATATAGTACTATATCGTCAACGAACGTTAAGCGTGTGGACCCTACGGGTTCGAGAACTATGTAGACATGACCGAGACACCTCTCTGGTCAATAACCAATAGCAGGACCTGGATGCCCATATTGGCTCCTACATATTCTACGAAGATCTTTATCGGTCAGACCGCATAACAACATACGTTGTTCCCTTTGTCATCGGTATGTTACTTGCCCGAGATTTGATCGTCAGTATCTCAATACCTAGTTCAATCTCATTACCGGCAAGTCTGTTTACTCGTTCCGTAATACATCATCCCGCAACTAACTCATTAGTTGCATTGCTTGCAAGGCTTATAGTGATGCGCATTACCGAGTGGGCCCAGAGATACCTCTCCGACAATCGGAGTGACAAATCCTAATCTCGAAATACGCCAACCCAACAAGTACCTTTGGAGACACCTGTAGAGCACCTTTATAATCACACAGTTACGTTGTGACGTTTGGTGGCACACAAAGTGTTCCTCCGATAAACGGGAGTTGCATAATCTCATAGTCATAGGAACATGTATAAGTCATGAAGAAAGCAATAACAACAAACTAAACGATCAAGTGCTAAGCTAACGGAATGGGTCAAGTCAATCACATCATTCTACTAATGATGTGATCCCATTAATCAAATGACAATTCATGTCTATGGTTAGGAAACATAACCATCTTTGATCAACGAGCTAGTTAAGTAGAGGCATACTAGTGACACTCTATTTGTCGATGTATTCACACATGTATTATGTTTCCGGTTAATACAATTCTAGCATGAATAATAAACATTTATCATGATATAAGGAAACACATAATAACTTTATTATTGCCTCTAGGGCATATTTTCTTCAGTTACGTGGTTACCTAGGCTCCTAGGTGATTAAGGTGGTCGATCAGATAATTAATTAGTTAAAGTGCTTGATTAGTTTGAATTGGAGATAGAGTCCATATCAGATTTTGATACTTGACTTGGTTTGGTTAGATCCGTATCACCTATAAAACAGGCCGACTACATCCAATGTACCAGATTTGTTTTGACAAGAGTTCAATAAAAAAAATCAGAAAACGTTCCATGTCGGGGACATCAAATATTGTGTTCGTTTTTGCTGATCCGTGTTGAATTTTTTCGTTGCTACGAGTGGAGTTGATTCTTTTGATATTACGGTCTTGCATCTTTGCTCAACCAGAATTTCTTGTTGCTGCTACTGGTACCGTGAAAGATCGGGCCGACGAACAACTCGTCATCTAGCCGAATCATCATCAAGTGGATTATCGTATGAAGCACCAATATTATCTTCACACCGAGACCGAGAAAAATGAGAAGATGCATCACGTTCACTTTCTTGGTTTCAAATCTACACAAGGTTACGAGTGGGAGCTAATACTTGTGCAACGATGATGGATAGATGCTCTGAGATTAATTTAGCGAGTCAAACAATGTTTGATGGGTTGAAGCTGATGACTACTCCACATCCACAATCATATAAGTTATCATGGTGAGGGAAATTTGTTACAATCAAACACCAAGTCAAGGTACGATTCAGTTTATGTGGCCTTACGGATTTGGTTGTATGTGATGTTCTCCCCGAGCACATGCACATATGCTCCTTAGTGTTAGGCCAGCCATGGATACTAAAGAATCAATTGAAGACTGACAGATCTGGTGTTTTTTGTTGGAGAAAACTTAAGTTTATACATGATGGTCAGTGGCTTCCTTTTGAAGCAAGCACTTCCGACCAATATTTGGCGGGCCGTCGAAAGCGAGATATTGCTCAAGCTACCATTGAATTCAGAAAGAAGAAAGAATATATACTTGTTGAAAATAAAAAGGAGGTTTAGTTGCTAAAATTGATGTAGAGAAAGTTGATGACAAATCTAGTGGGAAGTCTGAAGATTTTGAAAAGGAGGCCATGAGTTTTGAAGCCTGAATTTTTTATTAATAGTAATTAATAATCCAGTAATTCTGAAACTGGCCAAGGGTGGGTGAAAATTTGAAAAATAAGAAGGACGTCATTGAGGATAGCGTCCAGCCCCGGATGCTATTGTAGACAACGTCCAGGACTGAACGCTATGGCAAGCAACGTCCAATTAAGAGGTTGACCCTAGTATGCATGTAGTCATCGATCCTTGACCTCGCCGTACGGTAAACAACCTCCCGCAGACAACAACGCTGAGGGGCGGCATCGTCTCACCACCCACTCGCCATTAGGATCCTCCAATCGATCTTCTTGTTGATTCATGTTAGTTGTTCTATGATCATATTGCATCTTCTTTGTTTGAATCCTCTATACAACTGATTCAATGATTTACAAGTGGATACTTTATACATTATTGGATTGTTGTTCCTGGGTTAAGGTTCTTAATTGGCTAGTCCATTAGAAGCCAAATTTTCAATTGTCACTTTATAGTAGATCAATTTAAAATTGGGTTATTCACTTCCTGCACGTTCATGTTTGTAGGTGAGTATAAGAACATGTTAATCATTCTGGTTTATGTAGATGGTGAAGTGCAACATGGATCCATGGGTGTGGAGTATAGTGTTCCTCCGAAATTAACATTTCCAGCATGCGAGAAAACCACTTTGAAAGACATCAAGAGTGAGACATGTTGATGACTTGGGCATGTTATAATGTCGGTGCTCAAAACAACCTGAATATCCAATCTCGTTATGATATTGGATCTCCCGGACCACATTATTTTCAATTAATTCCATTATATGAGGAAAGAGGATGGAACATGATTTTTGAGAAGACCAAGTCCCGGACAATGTGGCAAGTGATACAGTTATATGTTAATTTCACGCCAAATCAAGACATGTTGAGCCAAGTCAGCGGTGGAAGCAGCATACCATTGTTTGAAAGGCAATCACAAAGGTATTGTGAATTCCTCACAATAGTATTAACATCACCTTTTTGCCTTTTCTTTTGTTTCATGTGTTGTTCATCCACAGGAATCCCAAGCAACCCCTCAACTAATTTTGACCATTGTGCATCAGATTTTCCAACAAGTGGTTTACCATGGATAGGCAACCCCCCAAACATCTGACATCTTGCAACGTAATAGTCATTTCTCCTACAAGTAGGTGAAAACTGTTTGTCTCGGGCCGCCAACGCTCCACCAATGCCGATATCAAATATTTGTCGACATTGATTTTCCTCATCTTAGCAATCTGATAAAAACCAAGGTTCTCTAAAGCTGATGTACACAGGGGGTCAAATGGGATGCCAACACGGTGACACCGTACATTCAAGCAAATGTTAGGCTGCATCAATACACACAACAATTAGTCTTTTGTTAATCGCTAAGTCTAACAGATGACATGCGAATTTAAAGGATACTCACATTTTCCCAAGTTTTTGATGTTGTGTGTTGGCTGTGAGGCATCCATAACAAATCGCTGAAACATTCATTTGTATCCATTTCAAGACCCTGTTACAGCATAAAAGGAATGAGTAAGATATTCACGTGAAGGATCAAAGCAATCGATTGAATTTTATTCTTCTCAATACTAGACTAATAAATAAAACTCAAAGAATCCAATGTTTTCAGCTATGCCTACATAGTCAATGTAATCAGTAAAGCTACAAGAAAATAGCATAGGAATCAATTATGATCAGCTGCTCAACTACTATGTTATTTCGTAACCGTTCTGAAATTTAAAATATTTTTGGTTCAATGCACAATACCTTTTATGGAAGAGAAGGAACTAATTTATATTATTTCATAAATGGTACTTTCATATGAATCTATTAGACATAATAAGAGACAAATAGTAAATCCTTAGTCATAAGTAATTTTAAAGCATCTGCTCCTTGTACTATTTAATTTCAAAGCATCGACACTGTAATCACTAATTAGGGGCTAGTACAATGTGTGGCTAGAGTACTGTTTAATTGGGGAATAGAAGAATGCGTACCTTCTATGACGACAAACTACAGTGTAACACCCTGGGAAGATCCACACTCCTACCAATGGTAGGGACGACATACAGAGAAGCAGTGGAGAAAAGGGAGAGGGAAGAACACCTCCGACCAACTTGCTGATGCCGCCACAGCGGCGTCCTCCGCCCACCCCCTTTGGCCCGGAGGAGGTCGGGGCCAGCCGTGAGGATGTGGGCGTCGGGGATGAGGCGGAGGCTGAGGCGGTCATGAGGAGGTGGGGGATGAGGCGGGGGCTGAGGCGGTCGTGAGGAGGTGGGGGACGAGGCTGAGACGGTCGTGAGAAGGTGGGGGACGAGGCGGTCGTGAGGAGGTGGGGGACGAGGCAGAGGCGGAGACGGTTCGTAGCAAGGTGGGCGGCGGGGATTAGCCGGAGGTCAGGGCCGGCCGTGGTAGGAGAGGAGATGAATGTGGGTGATAAGCACGAGATGGATCCAGCGACCGCGAGCAGGCTAGTTCAGGGTGTGACCCAACCAGATGGTGGCTGCTATCCAAAATAGCGTCCAGGGTGGGACGTCGTTAGCATATGCGTCCACACTGGACGCTGTTGTCCACCGCGTCCTTACTATATTTAAAATTTCCATTTATACTTTATTACTTTCGTAATTACTGGATTACTAATTACTATTAATAAAAATTCCGGTTTTGAAGCCGTTGAATCATGTGCATCCATGATGGTGCAGCGAGTGCAAAAGGACCGTATTGAGGATAAGGGACAACGTTGGAATATTTTCCAGAATCGGTGCAAGATCAATAACACCCATTGCAAGCTAATCATTGATGGTGGAAGCTACACTAATGCAGTCAATAAGGACATGGTGGATGCTGTTAGATCACGGGTTCCGGTAGACCCTTAAGGTTCGAACACTGGGGTGCGCGCGGAGATCACGCCTTCTACCTCCCTGTCTCGCAAAGATCTAAACTACTGAAAGAACTGCACAAGGGACGCAAGATTTATACTGGTTCGGGCCACCGTTGTGGTGTAATACCCTACTCCAGTGTGTGGTTGGTGGATTGCCTCCTGGGGCTGGTGATGATGAACAATACAAGGAAGAACAGCCTCGCGAGGGTCTGTTCTTAGCTGGGGCGATGAACTGCTAGGAGGAGTTCAGTCACCCTTCTCTCTCTCTCACTCACTCTCTCTGTTTGCCAACCGAACGAACGACCCCCCCCCCCCCTTGCAATGCGGGTGGCTGGTCCTATTTATAGGCAAAGGCCCTGGGCCTCTTCCCAAATATTGAGCGGGAAGGGCGCCAACAATTGGCCAATTCGAAGGGGAACATCTAGTACACTTAGCCTGACTAAAGTTGGTCTTCGCCTGCCAAAGGCTCTGTGATGACGCCGTGCTGGGCTCCATGGTGACCTCCGTCTCGTAGTCCTCCTGGTCTTGGTCTCGTTGCACCGAAATGGCAACCTTTGCCTGATGCCTCGGTACTCCACGGCTGCGCTTGCCCCCTTTGCACCAAAGAGGAAAGAAGGACGCTGCGCGTGCTGGCGCCAGCCTGGCACCCTCGATCGTCATGGCTTGCGTCATGGGCACGTCGCGAGGCACCCTGCCTTGATCTCTCCGCCTCCTCGCGAGCCAGCCTGATGAGGCTGCGCCTGAGGATGCGCCGTGTCGTCCGCCCCGTGAGGCTTGGCCCCTCGCGAGGGTCTTGAGTCTTGTGTTGATGAAGATGGGCCATGCAGGGCCTCCTTTGAGCCACGCCGCAGGCCGCAGGCAGTCAAGTCTGGGGACCCCCGTTCCCAGAACGCCGACAGTAGCCCCCGGGCCCAAGGCGCGCACGGACTTGGCCGTGCCGAGAGCCGAAAGGGCAAGGGCGAAGCGCTGCAGGCCCTAACAGCCTGCGGCCTTGGGCGCCCGTGGCGGTTGATTGGACGCAAGTGCTTCAGCAACTGCGCAGGTTGATAAAGGAGCGGCATCTGCCCAGACTTCGCCTTTTGCTTTCTCCGGTCGTTGCTCAGATCCCCTTTCTTGCGCCTTCCCTTTCTTCCTCCAAACTTCCAGATCTACTCCGGCTGCGCGACCTAGGAAGCCATGGCGCCTCGCCAGCCTCCGGCCGAAGCTTGGTATTCTCCTGCTCTGGACTCGCCGAATGTGTCCAAGGCCGGCCTTGCCCGGCTGTGCCAGATGGCGGCAGCGCAGGGCATCAACAGGACGAAGGTGTTTAAGGCCGACTCCGCCACCCCTGAGGGTCGAGGGAGCACCTTTTATCCTCTCTTTGTAAGCTCCATTGCTGCGGGCCTGGTGCCTCCCTTCTTCGAGTTCTTCTTCTCTGTCCTCCGCCATTACAACTTGCAGGCTATGCATGTCCACCCCAACTCTGTCCTTCTTCTGGCGATCTTCGCTTACTACTGCGAGGCCCACGTAGGGGTGCAGCCTTCGGTGGCCTTGCTGCGCCACTACTTCTCCCTCCGGGTCACTCGCGGCTCTCCTTCCGCGTGCGCGGGCTTCGTCGCGTATGGCGGCACCATTGCCATCTCGAATCCCGGGAAGAGGATTGAGGGCTTCAGGAGCAAGTGGGTCTTGGTGGATGCCGGGCGCGTCCATCCTAGGCTGATCTTGCCCGCGGAGCCGCCCGCGAGCTCCGGCGACTGGGGCCGAGTGGAGCTCACGGACCCTCGCGCAAAACTGGTGCTGGAGAAGATGGACGCGGACTTGAGGCCGGCCAGCATGGCGGCGGCAAAGTTGACCGATGCGTTGCTGCTGTGGGAGTTCTTGGAGCACCAGCTGGCTCCACTCCGGCAGTACTCTCCTCCAATGTGGAGGCCTCATCCGAGCCCCGCGGCTGTGGGCGAAGAGGATGTGACCGCGGTTCTCCAATCTCTGGTCAGGGGCGAGGTGGCAAGGTTGGAGGGCGCTCCCAAGCCCTTGTTCCTTCGCGACGATTGGGAGCAAGTGGTGAAGTCCATGCCCGTTTCTAACGGGGACGGGCTCGTGCCCGTGGCGGCTTCCGAAGGACCGGTGGATGTGCCCTCCGGCGACTCCAGCAAGGAGGTGGACGAAGAGGAGTGGGGAGAGGGGCCCGACTCTGGGGCGACCGATGGAGAGTCGAGGGCTCCCCTCCCCCGGCGCGGGTCCAGTACTCTCCGCCTTTCGCTGAGCGATGATGATGATCATGACGATGACGTGCTGGGTAGCGAGAGCTCGCCCTCGATCCCGAAGAGGGGCAGGGCCAAGTCGATCCTCCGCAGGTCCGTCCTGACTCCGGGGCGAACCGTGGACGCGCCTTCTACTTCTGAGGTCGACCCCTCCAGCCGGCTCTCAGGCTTCAAGTATGGCCGGAGGCAGCTAGAGCTTTATGGCGATGACCCGTAAGTGCTTGATCCTTGATCTTTTGTTTCTCGTTCCGCCGACAAGGCTTGATGATTGCTTCTCTTGAATAGGCTGGCGCCCATGGCGAAGAAGCCGAAGGGAGCCCCCGAGGCCCCATCTGCGGCGACGCCTCTGCCTGCAGGGGAGGGAGATCATGACGCGCGGGCCTCTCCTGCTCGCTCATCCTCGCGAGGCTTGGCTGAGCTGGCTGGGGCGAGCCCAGCCCCCATGGCTCGAACGACTCCCGAGGTGCCCTCGTCTGGCGCCGCTGCTACGACTGTGGAGGCGCAGCGGACTCCGCCTCGGGACACTGCGGCCTCGCCGCCGCTACTTTCTCCTCCCGTTCCACCGACCGTTACTTCCTCAACTCCTCCTGTTGTCTTGGAGCACACCGATGTTTCTCCGCCTTCTTCTTCCATCCTGGAGCGTGCCGTTGCTGAACTGGACCGGCTGCGGCAGGATCTTCTCGGCGCCGACCCTCGCCTGGTGGCCGGGCGCCTGGAACTGGCTTCGGGGTGGATTCGCTCTGATGCTTCGATTCGGGCGGCGTTGGTTCAGGCCTCAACGGCCTGTGACGGAGAGAGGGAGGCCACCATGCGAAGGCTGCCCGAGACGCGGCCCTGGGAGAGGTGGCTGAAGTCCGCGGTCATTGCAAGGCGCTGGAGGACGAGCTGCAAGGCCTGCGGGGCCAGCTCGCGAAGGAGGTTTGTCTTCGCCAGGAACAAGAAGAAGGCATGAAGGCTCGCGAGGCGGCCATCGAGGGCCGGGAGGCCAAGCTCAAGAAGCGCCGCGACTACCTAAGTGCGTTGGGGGAGGAGCTGGAGGCGACGAGGGTCGAGCTGGAGAGCAAGGCCAAGGTTCTTGCCGAGGATCGCGTGGCCTTGCGGACATGGAGAAAGATGCCCGCGCTTCGCTGAAGACGCTTTACGAGAGCAGCCTAGACAGCCCGCTAGCCGGTGACGGGGACGGCCCCGCCCAGCTGCTTCCCTTCCTGGTTAAGGCCCTTGGGGATGTCACCCTTGGCATCGGCCCCACGGCCGAGGCCGAGGCGCGCGTCCTGTCTTCTGCTGCGCTGACGCGGGTCTTCGCCCACATCTACCTTCGCGATCCCAACGCCGACCTCGACGGCCTGCTGGAACCGGGAGCGGCGAGGGTGCTGCCGCCGCCGTCGAAGCCGTAAAGGGGCGCGCGGAGGCGCTGCTGGGGAAGTTCCGGGCCTTCAGCACTAGGCCAAAGCAAGGCGCTGCCGGCCCTGCTGCTCCACGAGGCGAAGCCACTCCACACAGCTTCACTGCCGACAAGTGACTCCGTTCCATCCCTGTTCTTCTTTCAATTCCTGCACATGCATCACGCCTCGGGGAGGCATTTAAACTTGCGTTTGGTACTGAGACGATAGTATGGGTTGTAATATTTGCTTTTAAATTCCTTGAATTTTATGCTTTTCTTCCCTACTTGCTTGTGTTCTACGCCGGCAGAGCCCGGCCCCGCGCGTGCCTCACCCAGCATTAGCCCCGACCGGAAACCAGGACGGGACCAAAGGAGTGAGGGGCTACGTGACAAGTTAGGCTCCTGAGTCGCGATGCTCAGGAGTCCCCCTTGGCGCGCGAACAACAAGTAGGGAAGCGTGATGTAGGTGTATCTTCCGTTCTACGTCTGCAGAGCCCGACTCCGCGCGTACCTCACCCAGCATAGCCTTTCGGAACTAAGGAGTGAGGGGCTACTGAGCCAGTTAGGCTCCTGAGCCGCGATGCTCAGGAGTCCCCCTTGACGCGCAAACAGCGGGTGCTGAGGCGAGATGTAAGCTGGGCTACCGTTCTACGTCTGCAGAGCCCGGCCCCGCGCGTACCTCACCCAGCATAGCCTTTCGGAACTAAGGAGTGAGGGGCTACAGAGCCAGTTAGGCCCCTGAGTCGCGATGCTCAGGGGTCCCCCTTGACGCTCAAACAGCCTTCATACCTTGGCTCCACTCAGGGAGAGACGCGCGACGAACCAGGCCCGAGGGGCCTGGCTGGGCGGCGTACGTCTGGGCGTGACCCAGTCGTAGCCCCCGTGCCTAGCCCCCTCGCGCGGCACTCCCGAGGGGAGGCGTTGCGATGAGGCTAGCCACTGAGCTCTGGGCTCCCTGAGGTTAATGCGGCCCGGAGGCCACCCTCAGTTGTTTATCACCAGCGCGGAGCATAGCGCTTCCGTATGTCTACGGGCATAGCCGCTCCTCGGCAGTGTCGTCAGCCAGCGCGGAGCATGGTGCTTCCACTGGTACGCGGGAGGGGGCTCCCCTCCGGGAGGAGCCCCCGGGGCGTGTACATCCCTGCCCTGACATGTGGCCGGCACGGTAGGGCTAGGTGAGGTGTATCTGGGCACCCGTGAGCTAGCGCGGGACTCACGAGGCCCTACCTCTAGGCGGGTTGTGCCTGGCACTGGGTCGTATCTTGAGATGTGTCCCTGCAAAATTTGGTTAGATGCCGGTACTCTACGTCCTCGGGTCCCGGCCCTCGAGCTTGTCTCAGCCGTCGCTGGTATGCCAGGTCACGATGTCATGGACAAGGCCAGAGGGTGAGGGATGGAGAGCCAGTAAGAGCCCTGAGTCGCGATGCTCAGGCACCCCCCCTTTAACGTGCAAGTGGCCGACATGGAGAAGAAGTGATGCCGCGGACAAGCATCAAGCAATCAAGCGTGATAGGCGAATGCATAGTTGGAAATAAACGCGAGGGAGATACACGCCGCTGGGTCTAGCCCGAGCGGCTTGGGGATGATGCAGCCCGAGGGGCGCCCCCAACAAGGCAAACTAACGACCGAAAAATAAAAGAGGATACATGCCGCAGGGACGGAACCGCGCGGCCTGGGAGTGATGCAACCCTGGGAGGGCGCTCCCAGCTAGGAATGAAGCCTGAAAGATGTCACCTGAGGATGTCGTCGGCGAAGTGGCGTTGGTGCAGCAGACTCGGTGGGCTACAGAAGCCGATCCTCACGAGCCCCCCAGGCCCCGGGGCCTCGGGAGGCTCCGGAGGCACTGGTGGCTCCTCGCAAGCTGTCTTCATCTCCGCCAGGGCCGCGGAACGCCTGTCTTCCTGAGCCTCCATGATGCCCCTCATGAGGCGCTGGTACGCCGCAGCCATGCTCGGCAGGCCGTAAGGCATGCGAACATAGCTGTGGGGTGGACCCCCGCAGCGCCCCACTTGCAAGGGCCAGAGACGCTCCGTCGTGGCGATCTGATTGAGCCCTGGTACGTCGATGCAAACGCGCAGCCCACCATCCTCGCCTGGATGTGGGGCCACAGCTGGTAGACGGCGGCAACCTCTCATGATCCTTGACTCCTGTAGTTCTTGAATGGCCTTGTTAACGAACTCCTGCTGGTCTGACCTTCCTTGCCTGGCTCCTTCTCAAGGGAAATGTGCTTCGAAGCACGCCTCCACATGGTGCCCAAGCGCCTTCCTCGTGACCCTGGCAAGGTCGGTGGCCCTCCAGGTGAGAGCCCCTGAGCCCTGCCTGAGGAGGGCGCCGGGCGCGCTTTCCTATGCGACGGAAGGGAGGCCCCCCTGGGCAGACACGGGCCCTGAAGGGCCTGCCTCCTGAGGGGCTGAGCCTGACGACGTCTTCTTCTTCTTGGGGGTGGTCTCAGGAAGCCTCCTACTTCCGCGATCTGGGTCTTCTAGCGACGCGGCCTGAAAGGCTCGCTCCAGGGAACACACTGCATCCTTCTCTTCACAGGGCACCGTGATGACGCCGCCACTTCCTGGCGTCTTGAGGACGTTGTAGCCGTGGTGAGTCACGGCCATGAACTTGGCCAGCGCTGGGTACCCGAGGATGGCGTTGTACGGCAGGCAGATGTGGGCGACGTAGAAGTCGATGAGCTCGGTGCGATAGTTGCTGCGGGCCCCGAAGGTGACAGGGAGGCGGACCTGCCCGATCGGGACTATGGAACCGTCGGTGACTCCGGAGAAAGGCTTGGTTGGCTGAAACTGGTCATAGGGCACTTGGAGGTTGTTGAATGTTTCCACGGACAGGACGTTGAGCCCTGCCCCTCCGTCGATGAGGGTCCTGGTGACCAGCACGTTGCTGATGACTGGGGAGCAAAACATCGGGAGGACTCCGGCCGTGGCCGCGTACTTGAGCTGGTCTGCCGAGCTGAACGTGATGGCGCACGCCGACCACCTAAGGGGGCGTGTTACTTCGAGCTTGGGGAGAACTGCATTCACTTCGCGGGCAAACTGCTTGAAGATACGTTGAGAGGCTGGGGCTTGAGCTCCGCCCAGGATGCAGGCGATTGCGCGCGGCTCTTGGAAGCCCCCAGCCCCCTCGTCTTGATGGCGGTCTTCGTTCCTCCTTGGCTGAGGCGGCAGCGGAGGTAGGCCGGCGTTGCCATGAGGGCGATCCTCACGAGGCTGATCCCTCCAGTCCCCCTCGCGAGGCAGGTCCCGCCAGCGGTCCTCGCGAGGTTGGTCGCGCCACCCCTGGCGCGGGCCGCGATCTTCCCAGCGTCCTGGGTTTCTTCCTCCTCCTCGGCCGTAGCCCCGGTCAGCACGGTCAGGGCGACGGCCGATCCTTCCTTCTTGCACGGCGCGGAGTTCTTGACATTCGTTGGTGTTGTCGGTGTGGAGGTCATGGTACACACAGTACCGGCTGCCCCTGGAGGGTTCGGGCAGATCCTTGCCCCGCTTGGTGTCTGGTTCTGCTGCGAGTACGGCAGCCCCCTTGCGCTTCACGTCCTTGGCCTTGGGCTTCTTCTCTTCTGGGTCCGCGGCAGGCAGCTCGAGGAGGGAGAGACGTCCCTCCTCAGCCCTGGCGCACTTGGTCGCCAAGTCGAACAGCTCCAGGGAGGTGCAGAGGTATTCATGCATCGGCAGCTCCTCCTTCATCTTGATGTCACGCACGCCATCGGAGAAGGCTGAGATGATGGCTTCCTCGGATACCTTGGGGATCTTGAGGCGCGCACTGTTGAAGCGCTGGATGTACTTTTGCAGGGTCTCCCCAGGTTGCTGCTTGATGCGGCGCATGTCGCTCACGGCGGGCGGCCGGTCGCGAGTACCTTGGAAGTTGGCGATGAAGCGAGTGCGCATCTGGTCCCGGGAGGAGATCGTGCCCGGAGCCAGATTCAGGAGCCAGGTGCGAGCTCCTTCCTTCAGCGCCATGGGGAACCAGTTCGCCATGACCTTTTCATCCCCGCTGGCAGCCTCGATGCCCAGCTCATAGAGCTGGAGGAACTCTGCGGGATCAGTTGTGCCGTCGTAGCGAGGAGGCAGGTCTGGCTTGAACTTGCCGGGCCACGCGACACTGCGCAGCTCGGTGGTGTAGGCGCGGCAGCCTGCGGTGGCCACGAAAGGCTTTGGCTGGTGGAAAGCTCGGTCTTGAGGGTCCCCACGCGCTGCAGCTAGGAGCAGAGCGGGGTCTTGGCGTGCCGGAGCAGGGAGCGCCAGGGCAGCTCCTTGCGGGCGAGGGACTTCTTGGCAGCTCCGTTCTTGCTGTGCTGGCATCTGGCGGAGCAGGTTCCGCCCAGGGGCCATGCGCCTTGGAGCCATGGCGTCTTCTTGGAGAGGAGGCGGCTGGTACGCCCCCAGAGCTTCATTGCCCGCGCGGGGCGGGGTGCGGCGCAACGGAGCGGACGGTGCAGGAGAGCCCCCTGCGGCGCGGACGAGCTCGGCGACGCGGTTAAGCCACTCCTCGTAGACGTCATCAATGGGGCGGTAGCGCAGGAGTTCGTTTGCCGCGATGAGTGCAGCTCGAGCCTCCAAGGGTGCGTGGAGCGCGCGGGATGAAGAGCCGGCTGGGGTGAGCGATGGGGTAGCGGTGCGACCGTCTTGCCGCACGGATGGATGCTGAGACGATGCTTGCTGCTCGCCCCCCGCCGGGCCGGTGGCGGCGTTGACGGCGGGCGACGGGGAACGACGAGGACGCCCACCGACGGGGGCCGTCTGGGCGACGCGAGAAGCGATGGCGGCCCGGCGCTCGGCGCGGGCCCGACGAGCGTCAGACATGGATGCGACGGTCGGAGGAGAGCGGAGTGGTGGAAGACAGATTCCGGCGCACCCCTACCTGGCGCACCAAATGTCGGATCACGGGTTCCGGCAGACCCTTAAGGTTCGAACACTGGGGTGCGCGCGGAGATCACGCCTTCTACCTCCCCGTCTCGCAAAGATCTAAACTACTGAAAGAACTGCACAAGGGACGCAAGATTTATACTAGTTCGGGCCACCGTTGTGGTGTAATACCCTACTCCAGTGTGTGGTTGGTGGATTGCCTCTTGGGGCTGGTGATGATGAACAATACAAGAAAGAACAGCCTCACGAGGGTCTGTTCTTGATTGGGGCGATGAACTGCTAGGAGGAGTTCAGTCACACTTCTCTCTCTCACTCACTCTCTCTGTTTGCCAACCGAACGAACGAACCCCCCCCCCCTTGCCATGCGGGTGGCTGGTCCTATTTATAGGCAAAGGCCCTGGGCCTCTTCCCAAATATTGAGCGGGAAGGGCGCCAACAATTGGCTAATTCGAAGGGGAACATCTAGTACACTTATCCTGACTAAAGTTGGTCTTCGCCTGCCAAAGGCTTTGTGGTGACGCCGTGCTGGGCTCCATGGTGACCTCCGTCTCGTAGTCCTCCTGGTCTTGGTCTCGTTGCACCGAAATGGCAACCTTTGCCTGATGCCTCGGTACTCCGCGGCTGCGCTTGCCCCCTTTGCACCAAAAAGGAAAGAAGGACGTTGCACGCGCTGGCGCCCGCCTGGCACCCTCGATCGTCATGGCTTGCATCATGGGCACCTCGTGAGGCACCCTGCCTTGATCTCTCCGCCTCCTCGCGAGCCAGCCTGATGAGGCTGCGCCTGAGGATGCGTCGTGTCGTCCGCCCCGCGAGGCTTGGCCCCTCGCGAGGGTCTTGAGTCTTGTGTTGATGAAGATGGGCCATGCTTGGCCTCCTTTGAGCCACGCCGCAGGCCGCAGGCAGGCAAGTCTGGGGACCCCAGTTCCCAGAACGCCGACAGATGCTTTAGCTTTGCCTACATGGAAGCATCCACAACCACACTGCATCAAGTGGTTATATCAGTCAGGCTGATTGAAAGTTACTCACAACGTGCATCTCAATTTTTCCGTCGGTGACTATATCGATACGGTTATCTGTGATGTTTTGCTGATGGATGAATGCCACTTGTTATTGGGGAGGCCATAGCAATATGATCATCGTGCCACACATGAGGGAAGTTCCAACACTTAATTCTTTTTGGGACACTGGAAGGCGACATGTGTTGCAGCCCATATTTGCTAATGCTATCAAGGAGGATGATATTTTTTCGGTAAAGAAGAAGCTCCCTAAAGCCACCACACAACCAAGGATAGCTTCGTTCCAAGGAGGGGATGATGTAGACATCTATATCATATCTGAGGGCTCCAAAACAACTACATGCAAACTTGATCATGCCAACAAGAAGTAGATTATTCGTGCTGGAAGAATTCCTATTCAGCTCGTTGCATTGGATGAAGTCGAGCCAACATTCAAAACACCATGTGCTGCACGAGTTATGGGAGGAATATACAAGTCAAGTTTCATTTATTTTGGTAGGTGCGAACATTTTTTTTTGAGCATCAGTACAGACACAAGCGCTCATATACACGCGCATACACTCATCCTTATGAACGCACACACGCACATCCTACCTCTATGAGCACCTCCGGCATATCATCTTAAGATTTACGAAGTCACCGTAGGCGCCTCGTCGTCGACGGAAACGTCTCCTCCCACTGAAAGCGCATCACCGGAAATTCTGAAATAAATCCAGGAATAATGCGAGCACCAGGATTTGAACCCTGGTGGGTTGGGGATACCACTGTCCACCTAACCAATTCAACCACAGGTTGATTCGCTGGTAGATGCGAACATAGCGTATCGTGTTATGAGTCAAATCTATGTTCTTTTGGTCTAGTATATAGTTACTTAGGCTCCTAGGTGATTAAGGTGGCCAGATAATTAATTAGTTAAAGTGCTTGATTAGTTTGAATTGGAGAGAGAGTCCGTATCAGCCTTTGGTACTTGATTTGGTTTGGTCAGATCTGTATTGCCTATAAAACAGCTCGGTTACAGCCGATGTACCAGATTTGTTTTGACGAGACGAGAGTTCAATAAAAAAAAATCAGAAAACGTCTCATGTCGAGGACATCAAATATTGTGTTTGTTTTTGCCGACCCGTGTTGCATTTTGTCGTTGCTATGCGTGAAGTTGATTCTGTCTGCTCGGTGCTAATTTTAATATTACAATCTTACATCTTTGGTTGATCAAAATTTCTTGTTGCTGCTACTAGTACCGGAAAAGATCGGGTCGACGAACAACTCGTCATCTAGCCGAGTCATCATCAACATTGGACTCATAACCGGCCCCTCTTGCCTTGTGTTGAGGTGTGAGATTCTATCCTTATTGGGTGCAACATTTGGTGATCGATGGTCGTAAGGGATATGCTAAACTAGTTTGGAATGCATACTAGGAGGCGGGAATTGTTTTTGGCTCTGGGGCTCTATGAAGCCCGAATTTTGGAATTTCAAAAATCTTCTTTTTATTTTTCAAAAAATTGTGAACACACACACACACACACACACACACACACACACACACACACACACACACACACACACACACACACACACACAAGTTGTATACTACTTGTTTGTAAGTTTCATGGTGAAATTTTTTGACGCAAGCTACACAAAAAATGATGTATTTCTAGCATATGTACTATTCACTACAAATGTACATAATTTTTTGCGTGTACTCACATCAAACGTAGTTCATCACAAAATTTCACACACATGTAATATACACCTCTATGTGCGTGTGTATTTTTTCAGATTCTTTTGAAACTTAATTTCGACCTCCACACAGCACAGGAGCCAAAAATCCTCGCTCTACCAGTAGTATAGTAGGCTATGCAATCTATGTGATGTCGTAGGCAGCCTCTTTTCGATGTGATTTTCTCACACTATTGTAAGAAATACAAATAGTTTATTGTTTTTTTGTGCATCACTCAATATGGACGCCAATGTTGTACCTTAAAAAATGGTTTCTCAACCAAGAAGTTATAACTTACTAGATGATACCCCGCACGTTGCTACGGGAATCAGTTGCAATATTTTTTTATTTGATTGTGCGAAATATAATTATTTAAAATAATAACACGTGAACCAAAATTAAAAATACATATGACTTATTATATTTGATTACGATTAGTTGAAAATTATTATTGAATATAAGTAGAGTAATATAATAAAAAACATTTTCCCATGCATGGTTGCATATGGTGGTGGTTTTTTTCTCATGCATGGTTGCATGTTAAAGTGGGTCTTATCCCATCCACAATTATATGGTGATGTGGCATGCTTGCATATTGAGATAAATAAGTTAGTGAAGATGAATCTCCCAAGTATATAGGATAAGGGCCAGCATAGTTCTATGAAAAATAAATAATTACAGCCACCATTGTTAGGTGAGCTCTTTTTTTAGGTTTATCCTAAGCAAAAAAAAAGTTTGCTTGAGCTTACAAACACAAATATTATCACTTGATAAACTATGAAATACCTCATGAGCCGTAGATATTGATATTTCCCTCGATAAATCAGTCAAACTTAAAAGGTTTGACTTAGGAGACAAACCAGTGAGCCTTCCAACCTGACGGAGGAAGTATATAACTTCCTCTTTTAACCATGGAACTCAATGTTCTTCCTTACTAGTTAATTTTAGAAGCATCGATTCTTCTTTTCCCGTTGGATGCTGTATAGGCGTATATGCTTGGGTTATTTAATCACTACTCCATGATGGCCCTGGCGAGTCACCTTAATTAGTAGAAGTAGTACCTGGTTACAGCGAGGTTTAAATTCTTTAGTTTGGGACCAGCTTGTTTCTGCACTAGTACAATTTTGTCTTTTAGAACTTGTAAGATGTGACAAGAGGTACTGGATACATGCCAAAGAGTGTCCAGTGTTTTACACGTTCATGATACAACCTCGGCTAACTGAGATTATAATAGTCATAATATGCAGTAAACTCCAGAGGTACTAGACGGAGCTGTCACATTTTTAATCATTAGCCTTGCTAGACTACCTGGATTAATGTTATTCAATTACCCAACACTGGGTGGCTGGTAGCATCCTTGGACCATGGCGACAGCTAACACTATGTTGTTGGTGTTGACCTGCTTTGCTTGCCCAACCGTGGCTTTAAGAGACTTGAGAATTGAAAACATGCATGAGACCGAATCGATCCATGCTTTAGTAACTACTGTAATTGCTGAATAGCTACATAATGTGCTTTCTAACTACATATAGACCAATATGCTAATAGCCCATGGGGTCCTGGGGATATCTTGTTCCATCTCCACTCAATGATATCTTCTACTATTCGTTCAGGGTAAGATCATTTTGTCATCAGCCATTGAGGTTAACTTTTCAGCGGACTTGTATTTTTTTTAGAAAAGCTTTATTGTCCTCGGCCTCTGCATTATGAAATGCATATAGCTATACTTACTATAATTTCGATTTTGTTTGGGAAATTTTACGGTGCATTATAATACACCAGAGCACATGTATTATATGGCCGATCTAACAGATGAAAATAATTGAGCCTTTTTAAGCCTAAGGGTATTTTCGACCTAATTTTTTTAATCTTTAATCGGCCCAATTTGGTCCAGGGGTATTATCGTCCTAAATTTTTCGATTAAATTAATTGCATTAATAAAGCACTTCATTATAGAGGTCCCATCATCGTGCGTACTTTTTTGAATTTCGGTTCGAGCGGTTCGTCCTCTCTCCTCCTCTCGAGCCCTATCCTCGGGCACCCTCGATCGCCGCCGATCGGACTCGCCGTGTCTACCCCTCCTGCTCCTACTCCCCCTCACTCCCTCCATCGCAAGTCACCCCAGTCGGGTCGCGGCGCCAGATCCTTCCTCGAGCGGACGCCACCTTCCCCGACCCGAGAGGCCACATCATCCTCATCGACGTGCATCAACTTTTTCACGCCGGATCATCGCTGTAAGTGCCTAGCCATCTCAAATCTTTTCTGGTCCCTTCTGCATATAGAACCAATAGGGGTCGGATTTGATTCGGGTTTAGGATATGTCATGTGAGGTTTAGGGTTTATCGTTTCAGAAAGTTGTGAGGAGATTTCGGTCGGATTTGGTTAGGGTTTAGGATATGCCATCTGAGGATTAGGGTTTATCTTTTCAGAAAGTTGTGATGAGATTACGATTGAAAGGAAGTGTAAGTCGGATGTAGCTACGACATATTGAAGGACTTAGTTAGGATTATGTGGCATGAGAAAGTTGTCAGCAGATTTGGATTCAAAGAAAGTTATTTTGGATTTACTTAGGAGATACTTTTGAATTGAGTTTCGAGATATTTTGGATTTAGTTAGGAGATAATTATTTTGTATGGAGTTTGGACTTATTTTGGATTTAGTTAGGAGATAATTTGGATTTAGTTAGGAGATAATTTGGATTTAGTTAGGACATACTTTTGGATTTTGTTACGAGATAATTTGGATTTAGTTAGGATATAATTTTGAATGGAGTTTGGAGATAATTGATCTATCAGGGTGGATCTATCAAGGCATTTGAAGGACTCGTGGACTTTGGATTTAGTTAGGAGATCATCAGTTAGAGCTAGTACAATCAATTACAAATTTCTGGATTTAGTCAGGGCATATTTACTTACAGCTTTTGAAGGACTGAGTTAGGTACATGAATCCGATATGAAAAATTAAATCAATTATTTAAGCAGAGTAGTGCATAATTTCGGTAACGTATGCTATCCATCCGTAACATTGACTATCTGTTTCCGCTGGCAACATAATGACATGGATGATAAAGACAACGATGGCAAAAACTTGGGTGATACAGGCAAGGACGACAAGGACATGGGTCATAGAGGCAACAAAGGCAAAGGCATGGACCCCAAAGGAATGGATGGTATGTGCATGGATGATAAGGATAATGAGGATGCAGGCAAGGATGGCATAGACATGGATGATGTACACATACAAGGTAAAGGAATTGATAATAAAGGCATGGCGGGTTCACACCTGAATGAGTGTATGGAATACTTAGAGATTGTGAAGAAGATGTTCATGACTGAGGAAGAAGCCTACATGTTCTACGTAGGCTATGCGAGAAAAAAAGGATTTGGTGTTAGAAAGGATGATCTGAAGTACATGGGTCCGGGTCCGAAACAAAATGCATACAGAAGGACATACAAGTGCTGCAAACAAGGATGGCAGGCCCTTAAGCACTTTAACAGAGCTGGAAAAAAAAGAACACCGATGGGTGTTTCTCGGTGTGGGTGTCCCGCTCTTTTTCAGGTTGAGCTACAAGATAGCAGTGGCCTCTGGTTCGTCAAGAATTTTGTGGACAAGCATAACCATCTGTTTGTCCCTGCTGACCTGACTCCGTACTTATCGGCTCATCGTAGAATGACTGACGCACAAAAGGCCGATGGCATCGAGTATGCTGTCGGTGGACTTCAAACACATCAGATTATGAATGTAATGGAGAATAATACCGGAGGTCCCGACAAGCTTGGATTTATAGATCGAGATCTATACAACCATGTTTCAGTCCAGAAGAAGCGCAAGATAGAAGGCAGTGACGCTAGATATTTGCTCACCTATATGATTGCACAGAAAAAAGCAGACCCGGAATTCTTTTTCAAATACACAAAAGACAGCAAAGGCCATTTGAGGAACATATTCTGGGCTGACTCACAATCCCGCATCGACTATGTTGCCTTTGGTGGTGTCGTGGTGTTCGACAGTACATATCGGTCTAACAAGTACAGGCTTCCGTTTGTTCCATTTGTTGGTCTGAACCATCACCGCAGCACAGTTTTGTTTGGGGCCGGTCTAGTGTCAGACGAGACAGTTGCATCATACCAGTGGCTTCTTCATGTATTTTTGGAGGCAATGTCCCAGACGGCACCAATTTTAGCAATCACCGATGGGGACGGTGCAATGGCTAAAGCAATAGCTACTGTCTGGACCGGAACGGATCATCGTTTGTGCACGTGGCATATCGAGGAGAATATGGTGATGCACCTCCGCAAGGAAAAGCTGGAGCAATTTAGGGGATTCATTTACCGTCGTTGGGATGTTGATGAGTTTGAGAAAAGATGGGAGGCTTATAAGGTTCGGTTCAAAATAAAACCAATGGGCAAGAGGTCATCATGGGTTAACAGGATGTACGAGCTGTGACACAAATGGGCTGCTGCGTACACAAAGGGTAGATATTTCCTAGGCATGATGAGTAATCAGAGGAGTGAGTCTCTCAACTCAAGGCTTTATGTGCACCTGAACAGGAAGATGCAGCTTGCTGATTTGTTGCAGCATGTTGAGCATGTATCCATAATGTGTAAGACTGAAGCAGCATTAGACGCAGTAGCAACACATACGATACCCTTCACTAAGCTGAATGCACACCCTCTCGAGATTGCTGCCTCTTATATTTATACAACTGTGATGTTTCCAAAGGTAAAGCGTCAGATTGTCGAAGGGGCAAATTGGCAGGTCACGGACTGGGTAGCATGTGATGGCTTGGTCGTGTTTGGAGTTTTGCGCAAAGCCCCATATGATAAAGTCCCATATGGCAGGGATGCTAAAGAATTGCAAGGTAAGGAAGGTAAGTATGCTGAGGACTTGCATGCAAAAAAATTGGATGCTGAGGATCCCAATGACTTGGAAGGTAAGGATGCTGAGGACTTGCATGCAAACAACTTGGATGCTGAGGATCCCAATGACTTGGAAGGTAAGGATGCTAAGGACTTGCATACAAAAAACTTGGATGCTGAGGATCCCAATGACTTGGAAGGCAAGGATGGTGTGGACTTGCATGCCAAAAACCTGGATGCTAAGGATCCCAATCACTTGGAAGGTAAGGACAACGAGGAGTTAGAGGCAAAAAAGTTGGATGCACAAGGCGTGGATGCTAAGCCTGTGGATTTTATATATCACGTGACTTGTCTGTTTACAGGAGCAAGACTGGATGATGCAGCTTGTAAATGTAAAAAGTTGGAAAGTCAGGATTACCCATGCGCACATATATTCTGCGTTCTAGATCATCTTGGTGTACGCACATTTCCAAAAAAAATTGTCAAGAAAAGATGGACAATGCATGCCAAGACAGCGTTCCCTTCTTCGAGCACTGCGAATACTCATGTATGGTCTGATCACATGAATAAGTATCATCAACTATGCAACATGGCTAGTGACGCTTTATTCACAGCCGCAACTAGCGATTCACAGTCAGAACAGGTGATGGAGTTCCTCAGGAGTATATTGGTTGATGGAGAAAAAACTGATTTGGATGAAGGCCATAAATCGTTTGTTCCTTTGCCGGCATACTTCTCTGCTGCTCGCAAATGCTGCACTGATGACGTGGAAAATCCAATCAAAATAGTTCCAAAAGGGAGACCAACTACCGAAGAATCGAACAAGAGGATTAAATCCAGGCGCGAGCGGATGAGAGGGAAAAAAGCAACAAAGTTAGTGCACATGTTTATCTCATTGTTCATTTCCATACATGCTTACAATGTTAATATGTTCTCTCTTTTTCTTCAATTTACTCAGGAACAAATCGAGGAAATCAAAGGTCACAAGGAGGAAGAAGCGAAAAGACAAAGACTCAGAGACAGAAGAAGACACAGATTCAGATATAGAAGAAGAGGAAGATTAAAAAAAGCAACAAAGTTAGTGCACATGTTTATCTCATTATTCATTTCCATACATGCTTACAGTGTTAATATGTTCTCCCGGAGAGTTTTCACATGTTTTTCTTCAATTTACGCAGGAAAAAATCGGGGAAATCAAATACCACAAGGAGGAAGAAGCAAAAATAAGAGACAGAGTTAGATACAGAAGAAGAGACAGAGGCAGATACAGAAGAAGAGATAGAGGCAGATACAAAAGAAGAGGAAGATTCAGGTAAAGAAGAAGAGGAAGATTCAGGTACAGAAGAAGAGGAAGATTCAGATGCAGAAGAAGAGGGAGATTCAGATGCAGAAGAAGAGGGAGATTCAGATGAGGAAGAAGAGGAAGATTCAGATGCAGAAGATGGTGGGCTGAGGAGGGCTAGAAAGAGACCATTGGAGGTTGCAGAAGAGGATTACGCAAAACCAAACAAGTGGGCATTAGCACAATTGTGCGTACTTAAACATGTTTTCGAATGCTGGCTGCAGATTCATCTATTTCATTTTTTGCAGGAAACGCAAGGGCGCTCCAAATGTCAATGCTGGGAGGACGAAAAAGAACGATGACAAGGGTGCACGAGGAAAACCAGTGAAGTTAGTGTCTGTACTTACATGTCCGCTCTAGAAGTCGGGTATTTGCTAGTGCTGTGTTGACGTTTCTTAACTTTCCCAAGAAAGACTCTATTAAGGGCGGTAAAGAACAGGCCAAAGGGGTGATGAAGACAAAAAGTCCTGATAGGAATGTACCACAGGCTGAGCGAATAAGAGCTGTCAAGTTAGCTTCTGTAGCTATGAAGAGAAAATCAGTGAAGTTAGTGTTTTTTCTGTTATAGTGTACTGTACATGCTCAAATCTTCTTTCCTATCCTATTAACAAACGTTGTTTCATGCAGGAAAGCTAAAGTGAAGTCGAGACAGGATGTTTAGATGCACATGGTCAAGCAGAGAAAACAAAAGGATTTCAGGGGTCGAAAAATTGAGAACAAACTAAAGTAGACAGTTTTCCATGCCGTGATCCACCTTGTTTCTCATGTATTAGACCTATTTGATGGTATGCCACTATTTTTCTGAATTCCTCTTTTGATTGGTACACCCTCATTTTATTATGGACGGGTCGACATGGTAGGCTAGTTATGATTTATCAACATCGATGAAACAATGCATTTTTAGTGCAGTTGGTTTTCTATATTTTTTTTTCATTTTTTACATAATATATTGCTGAAATTTGTTCAAAGTGTAGTCAAATTTCATACTAAAAATATAAAATAGAAACCAAAATTATATATATATATATATATATATATATATATATATATATATAAGAAAACAGAACGTTAATAGAAACCTCGTTTTCAAATAACATTGAAAATCGTTTATTTTCAAATAGAAAATAAGCATACTGATATTTTAAAAATAGCATGCTCATTTGAAAAAAACATGTTCAATTGAAAATAAAATATAATGAATATGCTGATTTAAAAATATCATGCTGATTTTAAAAATAGCATGCTGATTTTAGAATTATGCTACTTTTAAAATAACATGCTAATTTCAAAAATAGCATGCTAATTTTAAAAATAGCATGGTACTTTTAAAAATATAATGCTCTTTTCAATATGCTACTTTTAAAATAGCATGCTGTTTTTGAAATCAGCATGATATTTTTAAAAAATAGCATTCTTATTTTAAAAATATAATGCTTTTAATATGCTACTTTTAAAATAGCATGATGATTTCAAAAATAGCATGCTGATTTAAAAAAATAGCATGCTGATTTAAAAAAAATCATGTTCTTTTGAATATGTTGTTCTTAAAAATAGCATGCTGATTTCAAAATAACAGCCTCATTCTAAAAATACAACGCTGTTTTTAAAATATAACGCTGTTTTTAAACTGATTTCAAAAAATACATGCTTTTTAAAATATGCTGTTTTGAAAGCAGCGTGCTGATTTTGAAATCAGCATGCTATTTTTAAAAACAACATATTCAAAAGAACTCATACTAGCCAACACACAAACCTTGTTCAAAAATGAAAGTAGTGTCTAATCCATTTGAAACCCGGTTAGATTTGATTCTAAAAATACTAGCATCACTGTGGCAAAAAAAGGAAATATAATTGCAGTCCATAAAGGTAATTATATCAAGGAGGGTACCAGGGTGCGTTATATATATAGACTTGCATAGCAAGTACATTACGCCACATAGGGTTCATACTACCACCAAGTTACTGCCAAGTTCCACTTACTGGACGATCTTCATATCCATTCGGATCCAAAAGTTATACCACCAAAGTACCAGTTACTACCAAGTACCAATTACTACTAAGTTGCACTTACTAGACCCTAAAGCTGATACTGCCAACTTGCAGTTACTGGCTAGTACATACAGATTATAAAACTAGCGTCAAACTACTGCGGCGGGTCAACGAATCCTCATGCCACTAATCATGTTCACCCTAAGCCCACCTCCACTCCTTTCCATGAACCTGAAGATAGAAATTTGATCTTCTTTCATTCTGGCGCCCTCAATGACTTCTCTCCAGTTCTTCGTCATGATCGCTCGCCCGTCCTTCTTGCCCATCTTGAACAAGACCTTTTTATTACCTTCAAAATGTTCGCTGGTGACACTCACAACCATGGGCTTTCGCAGATAATCTTTGAGGTAGGCCTGACTGTACTCCTTTGAGAAGCACTGATTGCACAGGGAAATAAATAATGTTACATAAAAATGAAGTATAATTTGCACAAAAAAAGTAAGAATGATTTGCACAACCATGCCCGTCCTCCTCTCTGTCTCTACATGATGGCATTTTCACTAGTGAAGTATGATTTGCAAAAAGAAAAGTCCAAGTGTTTACCATCTTGCTCTCTTCCCTCTGATGATTGCCGAGCGAGTGACGGTGCTGACATAGTATGGTATGGGAGGTTGGCACTGCTTTACAATGGATTTGAGATAGTCCCGCCGATCCTCGTTTAGCAATACATGGTTGCCGTAGAAGATGCGATCCTCGAAAGTTCCTTTTCTCACATGGTATCCCAGACTTGTATAAAAAAATTAAGATGACAGAGTAGTAAATAATTTCATATGTAAGATCTAGAACATCGACACTGGGTTAATGATCAATGCCTACTCCAATGATCAATAAATGAAGGACATAGATAACCCAATCACATCCACCCAGCAATATCTCGTAGAAACATGGGCAAATTGAATATTTGATTTATTTAAACTAACAACTAAACACCGCTCTATGTAAGCTCTAGTTCAGTTAATGTTGATTTGGAAGGTCATTTAGAACCCAAACAGAGTAATGTGTGGTAATCAAGTGTCACTCAAACATCAACTTTCGATATTTCACGGTTCATTTAATATCTGACCAGCCAAATAGAACTTTACCCCGTAGTGCCAAGATAGGATCGTGGTCCACATCTCCATCTCCATCAGAACTATCATCAGTGTCATAGTCGCTAGAGGTGTCATCATCACCGCTATAGCCGTCACTCCCATGTGAAGTGCCATCTGAAGCATCATTTGAGGTGGTCCGGTGATCACTCTCTTCACTGCTGATGAGGATGGTTTCCCTTGCCATTCAAACCTGTTGCATGCATTACAATGAACAACTGTTAGTTATTGATATATGAAATCAGTCTTCCATTATGACTTGTTAGCACCATATACAATGTGAATAATCTTTTCGCATACTTCTTACTAAGTACGTAGTTCATGTATAAATATCTACACGAAAAAGCTAGTCGACAACTATTCGCACGACTAGTCAAGACTAGTGGTTAGACTCATAATCATTGGGCAGACATAACCAATTAGGACATTTCAAGGTTACAATTTTGTGAGCTGGACAAGAAAACGTGGTAACCAACCAATTAGTAGCCATGTAAAAATGAACCATGATTGACTGCTCTCATCGAGCAATACGTGAAACTATAACTGATCCGCCTTTGATCACTGCAAATTTCCTGATGGGCCGTTGTGTGGTACCATCAGGTAATAAATATAAAGTCTTTAAATTGTCCCAACAAAACAAATAATGCATTTGCTGCTATACATAACATTTTTAGAGGTAGCTGTGGAGGTTAATTTTCCAATTTCCAGTGAGAATAAGGACATGATAGAATCCCTCAAGCAAGATGACATCATAGTGAGGCTATGAGAACGAGCAAGGTATGCTGACCAATTGTCACCCTTTTGTATACTTGCTATTTATTTACTCATTACTACCCATACCAACAAGTAAAATCATGATTATGAAGTATAATGTCAGAAAATCCAACATTGAGGAATTTGTTGCAATGTGTACTACTAGCTCACAGGAAATTTTCATTGACCCCAACAAGCCCATACCATATCTTGGAGATAGGCTGACATAATTCAAGTAAGCAGTAACAACAATCAGCAAAAATATGCACCAACCAAAAATATTACATGTGTGCACATATCATCAAAAACATGCACCAATCAAGAGCAGTCTATACTTGACAAATCCTTCAAAATATGCACTAATCATCATACTACCATCGAGTAATACATAAAACTATAACTGATCCTCATTCCACCATTACAAATTTCCTCATGGACAGCTTCTGTGCTCGCCTTTTTAGTTTCTAATAACTAAGCATCAGCAAATACATATACACAGTCTTCAAACTATCCCAACAAACGAAAACATGTGTATGCTCCTGTGAATATACTTTTTCTATATCTAGCAGTCGGGGCCATTTTTTCCAGGGGAAAAAGTACTTGATAGCATCTGTCAAGCAAGATGATAGCATAGTGAAGGCTATGTCGACGAGCAAGGTATGCTGGCCAACACCCACCTTTTTCTCTTACTTGCATGAAAGTGTTTACCCATTACTACCCATACGAACAAGTAAAACCATGATTACACAGTACATTGTCAGATTATCTTGCTGTAAAATTAGTTGTTGCAATATGACCTACTAGTTGACAGTAAATCTACGAATACCCGAAACATGCACACAAGCAAGTGTCAGATTTTAACTTGGGCGGTGCTGCTAGATCGCAAAATTAAGGTCAGATCGACATTAGAAGGGCAGGGAAGATCAATCTTACCTGCGAAGTGGTACAAGATGGGGCTGGAGTAGACTTGTTCGAAGCTGGCACCACCGGAGCTTTGGGCAGCGCGATAAGGATTGGGGAGAATAGGTGCCGTTGTCGGACCTTGCTGTCGACGAAGCCGTGGAGAATCATGGCCGGAGCAGGGGGAGTGGGTGGCCTCGCGGATCCGGCCGATTTGACGATGACAGGGGCAGCCAAGGTGACGGCTTGGCAAACCCTAGCCGTCGCCCTCCGCGTCGCCTCTGTGTCTCTGCAAAGAACGAAGTGTGGTGGGATTGAGAATGGGGGTGGGGTTGGGGTTGGGGCCATCGCTCGCTTTTCTCTCTGCCTCCCACTTGTGCAGGCCCACAAAAGGAACAAAGTGTTGGGCCGGATCAGATGCAGTTTTGGTAGCTTTACCAATTCTGGCCAAACACAAAAGATCAGCATGACCATAGGTGTTCTTTTAAAGAAACCCTAAAAATACACTGCTGTTCATATTGCATGTGGATGAGTCTTTCAGTACCAATTGATCTTGAATAATTTTAAGCACTCCACAGTATATATATATATATATGAAAATAATGGTTAACCAATAAAATGGTAAACTATTAGATGCAAGGTTGCAAATATTTGAAAAAATGAATAATTGAATTGTATGCATTTTATGATTAAATTTAATAAATGTAACATTTTTGCAAAAACTGTGATAAATTAAAATATTCATTGGTATTTTCAAAAAAAACCACGAATGACTACTTATGCCAACCAGAACTTCTTCATGGTTCCGTTTATTCATCTATTCTTTGGCATGATGGTTCTCATAACGCCTTCTTCGGACCTTCTCTTTGTCCGACAAATTCCTAAGATACTGGGCTAGCGCCTTGTGTTTCGCCCTCACATGATGCTTCATTTGGTATCCTTTGGCAACTCCTTTGGCGTGCTCAAGAATACTAACGAAAGCCGGGTCCAGATATTTGCCACAGAACGCGCAACGATATGCCATATGCTTAAGCACGTTGCACTGTCCATTCTGCAATTCTTCAAGGGTTTTCTGAGTGTGTGCATCCATCTCTCCTTTGGAAATGTCTGCATAATCATGGGAATAAGGCTGCAAGTTTAAATTATGTATGATATAAGCTGCACCATTGTTTACAGTACCTAATATTCCCTAAGTTTCATACTGTAGTGCCTATAAATTATTTTTAAAGTAAATATTTATTAACTTTGAAAATTTCAGTAGAAAAAAGCAATATCAAATCCATATGAAAGCATAAATCATATGATGTACTTTTAAAAAAATTGTCAATAAACATGCACAACCTTTATGATGTCTGACTTTTAGCATAAAACCAAAATGCACTAAATTGTGGAGTGGATGAACCATTAATTTCTCAAAGATTGATTGAATAAATAATGATCATTACGTACTGATGATCAACATTATATTTAGAGCTAGATTCCATTATGCCAATTCAACAATGTATTGATGGTTTAATGATTAACCTCTAACCTTAAACTTGAAGACAAATCTAGGGTTAAAAAATTAAAATTACCGTAACGGAATTCCAGTCCATGCCGTGCATGTGCTGCTGCTTGTGATCGACGACGGAGTACTGCACCTCGTTGACATGATGCTTCTCTGGGCCGGACACCGAGTAGTCCAAAGCTTTCTCGTGGGGATCCTCATCCATGCGATGGACAACGACGTCGGTGGTTAGCTCCGCAAGTCCACGATCTGTCACGACGGCGTCCATGACAGGCCCCCCACGTCCATGGCCCCGCTCTGTCACGACGGCCAATCGACCTCCATGAGTGGATTTCATATCCGGCGGCAGCGAGGCGGGCGTGTGAGCGACGGCAATAGTTTTAGAGCGTACCCTACGGGGAGAGATGCGGGGAGTAATTGGTAGTTACCTACTATAGCGGAAATACTTCGGCGTTGGGCACCTACAATGCAGCCAGCTTATTTAGGCGCTTAATTAGGATCCTAGAAAAAAATCACAATCGTAGGCGCTTGGGGCAGGCGCTAGGAACTGGATTTTGTACATCTACGTGATGCAATCCAAAGTTCGTGTCCGGGGTGGATGGGTGGGGGATTGAAAATTTTGTACATAAACCCTGGTGCTCAAGACTTGTGAAACATCAGATCAAATTGTCATCAATTGATCTAGAAATTTCAAACTGAGAAAGAAATGTACACAGAGGCCACTATAGTATTAGTTGGATCGAGACTTTGTGATCATCATGTAGCCACGACACAACCAACACGATGGTGTCCGTGGCCATGTAGACATCACACCATGCACCGTTGGCCGCCTAGAACATCTAGCCATGCATCGATAGTCGTCACGTCTCGCATGCATTTGTGATGCTAGCAATGTCATCACGTGATGTCATAAACTAAAAGGCATGTGACAATAATTTGAAAAAACAACAAGAAAATACTCCGTCCCAAAATTTTGACTAAAACATGATTTGATACGTTGGTATTTACACAAATCAAAGACAAGAATTTTGCGACGGATGGAGTACTAAAGCATCATAAAAGAGCCACCCTGTATTTGTGTGGTTAGGATCATGGATATTGAAAGTCTCCATGTTATCGTCGTGGCAGATTCCCCTGTTGATACCCCGGTCGTCAATGGTCCTTAACTATTCAACATTCTAGATAAGTAGTTACTATGAATTCTGACAAGAAGCGATCCAAAAAATTTTATTTACAAAGAAACTAATTAACAATGCTCAAGTAAAACAGTGATGAAATCCAGCTTCTTTATGCATTAGCTGCTTCTTAGAGATAATCAATGCTTAAAATCATTGTCACAATCACTTAGGTAGATCATTAAATTAAAACCAAAAATCAGTGTTCAAAGAACAAAACCAGCAAAGCATTTACTCAACATTTTAAGACCTTATTTTCCTAGTGCATAACTCGTGCTCAGTGCAAATCAATCTTTATGTTATTATCACAATCATCTGCATAGGAAATTCAATTCCAAGGTGCAGCTACGAAATAGTATAAGCACAATAACTAACCATAGCCGGATTATTAGCAGAACAATTTATATAGATCAAAAAATGACCTCTAAAGTGCTCAACACATGTAACCTAGCATGTTAGGTAACACATCTACACAATCTGGATAGGCATCTCATCGATTAAAGAAAAAAAAGAAACCTTGTCCTTCCCCAAAAATAGAGAAAAGGACAGACCAAACATTTCCTTTTTGAGTCACTATCTTCCTTCTTGAAAACCACATGTACACACTCATCATGTATACCATAACACATCAGAATCTGTTAACGAGCGTTCACAAGCTTATCTAGCTTCAAACGAACCTAGCCAATCAGGGTTTTATGCTACTTAATCTAAATGAGCCGATGATTAATGAGCATGAGTTTAACAAGCAGAGATGCCAAACCACACACCAATTAACATAGTTCTACCTTAGTTCAACACTTCCATATATACAAAAGCAAGCACCACTTAGTAGTACTGGTGCACATAGTTCGACCATAAACGTTCACCAACAAAGTATAGCATAGGGTAGTACTTAGCATAGTTAAAACCAAAAGAGCATCAGTTCTAGCTGCGAGGGTGCGCACTTCCCTAAAGCCTCAAAGAAGCCTCATCAAGTACTCGGCATACGCGACATGCTTCACCCTGAAAGCGTGGCCATGCTTGATGCTACCTTGGGATCTCCCGACTGCATGGTTGATGGTACTTCTCAGGTCGCCTTTCATCAGCTTGTTGCAGTAAGGGCATCCGTAGCCCCCCCTTCCGATTCTTGGCCTGATACGTTTCTCGAGCACACCACTGTTCAGCTCCCTCGCCTTCTGCCTCCTGTAGATCCTCTGGGTTTCTTGGTCGCTGTCGACGTCGTCACTTAGGACCTACATGTAGTACCAAATGTTGCGTAAGTATATCTAATATGAGAATTCAGCAGGCACAGAGTCTATGAAACATAATGTAATTGATGACAACGTAAAATATCTTCAAATGATGTTGAAAAAATAAATGCATAACTTATTAGTTGGTACATTAGCAACTAAATGGGATAGTACCATATAGTAAAAAAATGAAGGATCAATCATACATGTCGAAGAGAGAACTAGCATTGCCACATTTTGCCACACATTTTTCCCAAGCTTGCCTAAGGTTAGTTCATCAAAATGAGAGCCACAAGTTGGCAAGCCTAAGGGAACCTTGCCACACTTTTTGTGTGTATGCCATGTGGGACCCAAGTGTGGCTTGCCTAAGGTGTGGCTGGAACCAAACACTCACTTAAGTTGGTCAAACTTGCCTAACCTTAGGTATGACAATCTTTGGCAAATTCACTAACCAAACAACCTTTAGTGCAACAAAATTCACTTGTTACGTAAAAATGCATGAATTGATGATGTAACATTGCAGAGTAGCATACAGATGAACTAATGCAAAAAACGACTTATAACTTACATACATGACTAGATAAAATGTTATCGTCGTGGAGGTTTCCCCTGTTGATCGATACCCCACCCATCAATGTTCCTGAACCATTCAACGTTCTAGGTAAAGTAGTTAATTATTATGAATTCTGACAATAAGTGATCCCAAATGTTGTACTTACAAAAAAGGGTTTTTATCATTTATGCCACCAGTTGTGTCCCACAATTAAGTATCACCACTAGGAATTTCTACTGCTAAAGAACCATCGCTTCTTTAGACACATGCTCAAAAATGCCACTTCACATCATTATTGTGATATCAAATCTATCTTGACATGCTATAATGGCATCAATACCTATGTACCAACATGCCAGCTCTCCCTCTGTCTCAGTACAACAAAGTGTGGGCCCACTTGATCCCAACAGCGTTCTTATTTTCCTGTAAAATTATTCGCTTACTAACTCCTCACAAGTGGGGCCATACTTATCATTGTGAGATAGAGAGAACTGAAACGTGGGCCTGGGCTTTTTTGTCATATTGGATGGTCAACAAGTTTTAAATGAAAATAACAATGTCTAATGGCATTATTGAGCAAACATCTAACGGAACAATGGCATTTTTTATACATCTAATGGCATTTTTGAGTAAGCATGTCACGAATCGATGGCATTTTTGAGCGGCTGTAACTTCTAAGGGAAAAACTAAGTAGTGGGATACAACTGGTGGCATAGATAATAAAAACCCTACACAAGAACTAATTAAAACAACTCAAGTAAAACATTGATGATATCCAATTTCTTTCTAAAATAGCCATTGCTTAGAGATAATTAATTTTAAAATCATTGCCACAGCCACTTATGGAACATTTAAACCGAAGATCGATCAAGTGCAACCAAACATGTACTCAACATTTTAATACCTTATTTGCCTTGTACTGACCAGAGAAAACGTAGGATATTACAAAATAAATAAATAAATATATTAAGGGGATAGATGACTAACCTCTTCTTCGTTCTTGTCGGCGACGACCATAGGTGGGGGCAGGGGAGGCAACATCCGCGGCAGACGAACACCCGGCTGAGGCTGAGGAGCCACCACCTGCTCCGCCAGAGGAGCCAGAGGAGCTACCTGTTCCGGATTATTAGCAGAATAATTTATATAGGTCAAAAACTGACATATACATGCCTTAATAAATGTAATCTAGCTACATAGCTGTGGATCCAGGATTTCATACTTGGGTGTTCAAAAATTTATATTGCAAACTAAAACCACAACAATATTTTTCAAATGGAGGGAGTAATATCTAAAATTTTCATGTGAAAAGATTCTTAGTCCATCGTAATGACAGTACTGACATGAATGACAGAAAATGAAGATTATTTACGTCATGACCATACAATATGACATTTTCATAAACAAGGCATGGTGTTGTTATCCTTCAGTTGCAGAAAATATTTTCACAATCACCTACGTAGGCGATTCAATTCCAAGGTCAAGCTACGTATTTGTATTAGCAAAGTCACCAAACCTAGGTGGCTTTATTAGCAGAATAATTTATCTACATCAAAATATTGCCTATACAGGGCTCAACACATGTAACCTAGCTAGTTACCTAACAAATCTACAGAATATTGATATGGAGTCCATCGATCAAAGATAAAAAGAAACCCTGGCCTTCCCCAAAAATAGAGAAAAGGACTGACCAGAGGACACCTAGGATTTTACAAAAAACTAAAGGATATAGATGACTAACATCGTCTTTGTTGACGTCGCCAGCGACCATAGGCTCGGGCACCGGAGGCGTCACCCGCGGCAGAGTAGATACCTGCTCCGTCTGAGGAGCCAAAGCAGCTACCGGGCCCACATAAATGGCTGTGCAAGGACAGTTTCATGCCGGTCAAGTACCATATATGAGAAATTTCGGCCAAAAAAATTCGGGTGCAGTACTGTATGTCTGTACCGGTGCTGCTGCTATCAAAATTTGGCATCAACACATTTTGGATGCACGAGAACCATGAGATCCGAGTGGTTCGTAGATCTTAAATAAAGATAACCTATACAATGAGGAGCCGACCCCCACACCCATGCACCCATGTGGATCCGCCCTGAAACCTAACTGATCTAACGAATCTAGGTTGACACCTATGATTGACCAGAGCACACCTAGGATTTTACAAAAAATTAAAGGGGATAGATGACTAACGTCTTCTTTGTTGACATCGCCGACGACCACAGGCTCGGGCACAGGAGGCGTCACCTGCTCCGTCTGAGGAGCCAGAGCAGCTACCTGGTCCCACATAAATAGCAGAATATTTTATATAGATCAAAAAATGTCATATACATGCCTAAACTAATGCAACCTAGCAACACTGCTTCGGATCCAGGATTTCAAAGTTGGGTGTTCAAAAATTAATATTGCAAACCAAAACCACAACAATATATTTCAAACGGCTGAGATCAAGTTGGCTTTTGAGTCCAGAAGGCATTCTTCTGCCTCTGCTTCTGTTACTCAAGAAATTAAAGAGTTAGGAGTACGTAATAGCTAAACTGTTCATGTGAAAATATTATTTTTTTCATCATACTTACAGTACAGACATGAATGACAGAAAATGAAGATTATTTAGTATGACATTTTCGTAAACAAGGCATGGTGTTGTTATCCTTTACTTGCAGAAAATATTATGATGAAAATAAGCAACGAAATAATATATTTCAAATAGGGATGATAACAAGTCAATAATATTACAGCCTATGGTAATTGGACTCCAGGAATCAAGCAATTGGTGTAGAGCAAATTGAACGACAAAAAATGTGTGTGCTGGATTAAGCGTAAGAGGCTAGTTTTATACAAATTGACATGAAGTTTAGTGCATAAACTACACCACTTTTAGTACATTTAAAATAAAAGAACCATATATAAGAAATTTGGGGCAAATAATTTCGGGTGGTTGGTAGATTTATCTTAAAATTTGGCATCAACACATTTTGGATGCACGAGAGCCATGGATTGGAGTGGTTGGTAGATCTTAAAAACAAGATAACCTATGCAATGAGGAGCCGACCCCCACACCCATGCACCCATGTGGACCAAACCTACCTGATCTAACGAATCTAGGTACGGATTTCATAGATGGAAGACAAGCAGAAACCCTAGCCATGCCCAAAAATAGATAAGGGACCGAACAAGGAAACCTAGGATATTTCCTAAAATAGGACTGACCTCTTCTTCTTCGTCGTCGCCGCCGACGTTGACCACGGGCTATGGCAGAGGAGGCAGATGGCATGGCAGAGGAGTCACCTGCTCCCGCGTAGGTGACACCTGCACCGAAGCCTGGACGTGGTCGACGACGTCACAGCCGCCCTGCTGCTGGCTGGACCCCTCGCCGGCGGGGAGGGGTTTCTCCATGTGCAGCTTTGCATGGCGCTTGGATGCTTCGTGCGCCATAGCATCGGCCCCGGCGTCGGCCCTCCCTCCCATGGTGCGCTTGGGCATCTTGACGGCGGAGGTGCAGCGGCGGGAAGGGAGCAGCGGCGGGAAGGGAGCGGCGGCGGGGTGGGCAGGCGAGTGGTGAGGCGTGGGACGAGAAAACCCTCGAATTCATAGATGGGGAAGAGGACGGGAAGAGGGCGGAGGCGATGTGATAAATGCTAATGGGGAAGCGGAGCCGCCGATTTAGTCGTGGGCAGTCAAAAGGAGTTGTTGCCACGTTCACACCTCCCCGTGCATTGTTCACACCAACACGTCTTGCCACATCAAAATGTAACTTCTCACTTCTCACTAAAATGAATAGCCCGATCGTGCACAGCCATGATTTAGGAGTAATGCAACTTCCCTTCAAAAAATTGTGTAATGCAACTGCTCCCTCATTACACAGAACAAAGTCATACAGTGGGACAACTGAATTTGTAGGCTTGTTTCATCTGCACGTGTCATGTTTTATATTTTTCCTAAAATATGTTGTAAAACTTTACAAACAATGGAATGGAAAATGGATGTGACAAAACTTCGTCAGCAACCGCGCGGATTTGTCCGCCATATATCCGATGTCCGGTACCGAGGAGGGGAATGTTGATCCACGCGATGCCATGTGTTTCATCTGGACCCATATCATGCACCCCGAGCCAACCGGGCCAAAACATGCGCCGCTAGCCTTCTCGATCCAAACACCGAGCTAGTGTCCACCATGCGCAGAGATGCTCATGCGGACAGGTTTGCTAGCACTAGTGAATGACGTCGGATCTCGGTGTGCAATATGTGTAGCCGCATGTCTCTTTGGCATGCCTGGCAGACCGAAGGGACTCGTCGAAGGTCCAACGAACCATTGTGGGGTCAATGCTGGATGTATGGTGTGGGTCAACCTGGCTAACGGTGCATGGTTTGAGTTTAGGTGGCTAGGTTTGCAAGGCTGGGGGCTAGATGGCTAATGAGTGCGCATGCGTCATCTATACATTGTCAAGGTTGAATGGTGGTTGTCTACGTGGCCATGCGTGCATGCATGGTGTGGGTCCAATTTGCGTTCGGCGCACGGGATGTGACTTGGTGGGTAGGGCCCAAAACTTGCGACATAGAGTTCTGAAGCAGATGAAGGGGCGGGCCCCGGTCTTCGTCCACAAGCAGGACTTGTTCCCTCTCGATGGCTAGCTCCGGGATGCGTTTTGGTCTCGTTTACACACAACCTATGTGAAGGCTTATGCGTGCCGCCCTCGATGTTCGACCACACCCACACCGCGAAAGGCCCAAGATATTTGGATCCCTCATGAATTTGCACGGATTATAGCGGCGGCAGACGAGACCCGGCACTTTTTTCCCTTAACAATGGCTCTGAGGTGGCCCTGCCCATTGGTCGCACATGGCACATATATGGACCAGAGCTTAGCATGGAACTGTCACCCCCAATCCCTGCTGTGATTTCATGTGGCCGTGGTATAGATCCTGAATTTCCGAGGATACTACCCTAGAAATGCGGCAAATGTCCCGAATATGGCAAGCGCGGGCTCCGAGAAAGGCCGGGACCTTGCATGCGCTTTTGGATTGTTCTCCGTTGACCCAAGAGAGAGCATCGACGAAAATGGAGGAACGAGCCCACATTCATTACGCAAACCGGACACGTTACCTCAAGGTAGCTAGATCCAAACCATGCACCCCCGCCGTCTAGACCCACGTGGTGCACCACTTAGACACTAGACCCATATCACTTACGCCGGCCCCAAGCCAACCATTCCCCGTGTAGACTCATATGCCGCACCCCGCAAAATAGCTTAGCACAAGACTTCCACCCCGATTTCCACGACATGCACCACTACACGTAAGTGTCCAAAAAATGGACTATTGCATTATCAACATTTTTTTGCCAAAACAAGTAAGTTGTTTTTAAATTGCTTGAAAAATAGCAAGGTTTCTGTTAAATTATAATTTCATTAATTACACATTATAACGTGCATTTGTTGTCCCTCAAAAAGGGGTGCATTCCTTTTTGTAAACCCACAAAATTACTTCCTTTCCCTCGAAAAAACGAATCCTTCTTAACCCTCTCACGATCACGTTCACGGTGGCCTCGCCCTATAATCTAAGAGTGGTCGTCCCAATGTCCCCACGAGGGACAACTTCCATGCACTATCTATCTTGGTTGGTTGCAACCATCTCGCCATCACGGTTTTTTATGGGAAAATCACATTCTTTTGTTTTTCCTTCCAAAGATATGTGGCAAAAAACATGGAACAAAAATTGTAGAAGGCATGGTGGGATACGTGCACATGTTGTCTTTTTGTACTACAAGTGCACTTGTTGGCAAGTTGCATGTGCACGTGTCATGTTTCATATTTTTATTGAAAATTATGTTGTACACCTTTACATAGACGCTTGAATTATTGTTTTTGTATGTTAATAATTCCTAAATATTGAAATTCAGCATGCACATAACACATGGTTTCCAAGATTCGTCAGCGACCGCTTGGATTCGTCTGGTATATGCCCGCTGTCTGGTATTGGGCAGGGGAATGTGGATCTATGCGATGCCATGCGTTTCATCTGGACCCATGTCATGCACCCCAACCAATCGGGTCGACATCATGTGCCGCTAGGCTTCTCGATCCTAACCATGCGCTAGTGTCCATCATTTTGGCTGGCACTAGTGAATGACGTCGTATCTCGGTGTGCAATATGTGTAGTCGCGTGTTGCTTTGACATACCTGAAATGCCGAGGGAAGGGACTCGTGTCGGAGGTCCAACGAACCGAGGAGGGGTCAATAATGGATGGATGGTGTAGGTGAACCTGGCAAACGGTTCACGGTTTGAGTGAAGCTGGCTAGGTGTGCATGGCTGGGTGCTAGATGGCTAATGAGTGTGCATGCGTCTTGTGTACATTGTCAAGGTTCACCGGTGAGTGTCTACTTGGCCACGTGTGCATGCATGGTGTGGGTCCAGTTGGTGTGCGGCGCACGGGATGAGCCTTGGTTGCTAGGGTCCACATCTTGCGGCACGGAGTTCTGAAGCAGATGAAGGGGCAGGCCCCGCACACCGTTCATAGGCCAGACTCGTTTCCTCCCAATGGACAATGGCTCCGAGGCGGCCCTTCTCTTTGGTGGCACATGGCCCATATATATGGACCAAAGAGCTTAGCATGTGATTGTTACCCCATTCCCTGCCATGATTTCATGTGGCCGTGGTATAGATCGTGAATTCTCGATGATACTACCCTAGAAATGCGGCAACTGTCCCAAATATGGCACGCGGGACCCAAGAAAGGCCAGGACCTAGCATGTGCATTTGGATTGTTCTCCGTTGACCTGAGAGAAAGCACCGATGAAAACGGAGGAATAGGCCCGCACTCAGTGCGCAAACCGGATGCGTTATCTCAAGGTAGCTAGATCCAAACCATGCACCCCCGCCGTCTAGACTCACGTGGAGCACCACTTACGCAGTAGACCCACACCACTTACACCGGCCCCCAAGCCCAATAATTCCCCCCGGGTAGACTCATATGTCGCACACCACAAAATAGAATTAGCACAAGACTTCCACCCCGATTCACCAGGTTACTACCTTGTGCACCCCTAGCCAGCATGATACATTGCATGCACCTAGAGCCACCTGGGCCCCACAGCATGCACCACTACACGTACGTGTCCACAAAACGAACTAACCCATAATCAACTTTTTTTGCCAAAACAATTTAGTTATTTTTATAATGGCTTGAAAATAGCAAGGTTTCTGTTAAATAATAATTTCCTTAATTACAATAAGGTCCATTTTGTAACCACACAAAATTCCTACCTTCCCTCGAAAAAAATATTTCTTCTCTCACGATCACGATGGCCTCACCCTATAATCTAGGAGTCGATCCAATCTCCCCACGGGGGCCAAGTTGCACGCAGTAGATATTTTTGGTTGGTTACAAATTTCTCTCCAAAACAGTTTATTATGAGAAAATAACCTTATATTTTTTTACTTCCAAAGACATGTGGCGACAAAAGCATGGAACAAAATCGTAGGAGGCACGGTTGGATACGTGCAGATGCTGTCTTTTTCTACTACAACTGGACCTGTTGGCAAATTGCATGTGCACGTGTCATGTTTCAATTTATCTTGAAAATTATGTTGTACACATTTACATAGGGGATCGAATTGTTGTTTTCATATGTTAATAATCCCTACATATTGACCACGTGACACATGCGGTAAGCAATCCAAACAATTCAAAAAAAATCCCTAAATATTGAATTTAAGCATGCTCCTAGAAATTATCAGTCATAGAACCAAGATCTCTTTCGTAGAGATTAAGGTACTTCCACATTAAATCTAATACAATAAATTCAAAGGATCAATTTAATACATTAACAACACATAGGGATGTAGCCCAGGAACCCAATGAGTAGAGAGAAAAGGAGGAACAAAAGCTGGAAGAAGAAGGACCAGCCAGCAGCAGCACCATCAGCCTCCTAGCCTCACAACTCCAGGTCTCCAGCCTTGTGAACTCCAGTTTTTTTCTTGCAAAACACGAATGGCAAAGTTGCTGTTATAGGTTAGGACTTAGTGAAAATTACAGTTATGTTGAAACAGTTATAATGACAAATAGTGTTGACATGATGGTTACAACAAGCAAACAAAACCAAGCTCACAAGTGCAACTTACTTTTAACATCAAACAATTATATTAACATGGCCACTTTAGAGCAAGATTTTACCATGCAACATAAACTTGTCATAGCAACAAAAGGCATGGCATGAAAGTATTGACAACATAATGCAAATAAATTTTAGGAAGCATGGCCATTGAAGTTATATTTTTAGTGGCATACTTCAAGCAAAGTTGCATAGTTTTATAATAGAAAGGGCTGCTGTTATTGGTAGAGGCACACTGAGGTTGGCTAGCCATCGAGGATGACCAATGGGCCAGGGGCCACATGACTGGGAGCATTTGTGTGTGCGTGACTGCCGTGGGACCCGGATGTCAGTGGCTTACTTTGAAAACAAAAGGGGGATTTATAGTTTAGTGTGAACCATCAAGCAAATTCGCAAAGTTTTATAGCTGACAGATTTATACTTGCTGAGATGCACAGATTAAAATGATGGCATGTTGGAGGCAATAAATAAATATGCTACATGGCTTGTCATGGCATCTAATTGCACAGAATGCTAAGTACAAATAATGGAGAACAAGACATACAACATGAGCATCTCCGTAAGAGCTGGTAGCTCTACCAAAAAGAAATCAACAACTCAAAAAAAAAGGTTCAAATATAGTATCAAGCACTTAATAATAGAAAGACACATAACAAATTTTTGGAGTAGAAGTGCAGGTGAACATCAAATACTACCACTACAATAGTACAAATTTAGCCTAGGGTTCATATACATCATAATCCAGCCCCCAAAAGCATGTACTCAATCACTACCACCGCAACTGTAAGCACGAGCAGTAGGAAGATTAGGAGTGGGGAAGCTTACCCTAAACAACGGTACCGCTGCCGTTCAGACGAGGGGAGCGGCGAGGGAAGCGTGGAGAACGGCGGGGAAGCGATGTCGCGACCACTGTCCTCCTCCTCTTGCGCTTCGGAGTCATCTCCGACTCGGTTGGAGGCTCCACAATCTGCAACGGCACCTCGTGCACCATGGGTTCCTGATCCAGTGGATGTTCTACCCTGGATCTGAACGCCCACCACCTGGGCCTGTCCCACGGCCTGGACGAATTGGCCTGCTCCATCGCCCACAGGAGGATCTCGATGTCGTGCCTCGGTTGTGCGGCGGGGAAAAAAGCTTTTTCTTCTCCCTAGATGTCATTCCCCTCAAAGTGGCCCTTGCCGTCCAGTGCAACTGCCTTATGTTGTTAAACCAAGAACGGATCTCCATCAACCTAGCCATCTTTACCTGGTCGCCGCCGGCGATCTGCTCCTCCATCGAGGTTCTTGCATGGATGGGAGAAGGGGGTGGGGTATGGAAGAGGATACGAGCAAAGTTGCGGCCGCGATAAGGAGGAGAAGGAGAGGGATAAGATGTCGCGGTTATAATGGCGATGGGTGAGGGGAAGGACGATGGCGGCGGCGGTTCTGCATTGGATGAGAGGGGCGGCGCGTGATTGTTTTCTTCATATGACTTTTTTGAGACAATTTTTTCCTATGACTAAAATGCCAGAGATTAAAACGGTTCCAAAAAAGCCCAACCACTGTAAAACTTTGTATAATAAATATAGATAATTCGGGCCAACCAAAGCCCACAACATGAATTAATAGTACGCTTACAACTTAAATAACACCAAGTCAAATATAGATAGATAGATTTTTTAGCTAAAAAGATAGATAGATAGATGGCCGCCGCTTCTCCACCAGGCTCCTCCTTGCTCCTCCTCCGGGCGCCCTTCACTGCTCCTCCGTGGTGTTGTTGATGGGGTATGGTAGAGTGTGCATGCGCTCGTCGGTGGGGAAGACGTTGTCGTAGTCCGTGAAGATGTTATGGGTGGTGAAAGTTATGAAATCGCAGCCACACCAGAACATGCGGCCGAGGAGGTAGAACGCGTGGAAGGGGTTAGTGAAGTGGGCAAGGATAGCAACCACAACCCCATTGTGGATGACCTCCTCGACTCGGTACATCCTTGGAGATCCCCGAGGGAGGTGCCCATAGCCGGCCCGAAGGAAGAAGTCAGTGAGCCCCCTTGCGCCCCTCCACCTTGACATCGCCCACACACGAAGGGTGCTCTCGACGTACACCCCGGCGGGGTAGAGCATCTCCGGCACGGTGGGGGGAAGCGGTAGGTTGGCCCGGTGTACTGCATGGCTGCGGCGGGCTGGTTCTTGGGGCTGTTTGTGGTGAAGAAGAAGAAGGGCAGGCGCAAAATGCAGGTGGGAGAGTATGGGAGATGGATGAAGGGTGTGAGAGGAAGAGGAACATGATAGGTGGCTTAAATAGCCACCGTGGCAGTAATGGGGTCAAATGTGAACAAATTTTCCACCCACCGCGGCATCGGGAGTGTACACGCGTGTGAAACTGTAGTATGAATCAAAATGCGAAGTTTAAGTGCTGGCCTATGTGCCGTCGGTCGGGTCAACCGGGGACGGCTCTGCGGCGCGTGCTCCTTCGCGTATGTGCACGCATGCAACGTAGGCTGAAGCGGACGCATGCATGCAACCGCATGCAACGTAGGCTCGCTTGGCGCATGCAACGGCGGCGGACATCGCTCGGTCCAACAGGTGGGCTTCTTTACACAGCCCCACGACACTATGCATGGCAGCCCACCCTCGAGCACAGAAAAAAACAGGCGCAGAAAAAAAACATAAGTATTAGTATGATTTATCGACGCGAAAGCCCTAGATAATCCTTACAATGTCAAAAAGCTACGAAACTTGGCAATGATGCTAGTCATGTTGGTACAAGGTTGTTGGTCCACTTCAAGGATGTCGACAAAAACATGCTTCGAGACGGACCCTTCCCGTCCCGAAAGGCCTCCCATGAAGCAGGTTCAGAATGACAGTGAATTTTGCCAGGATGTAAGTCCAATGAGATCAACACTTGTTCATGTTGGCCAATGTGGGAATGACCATCGAAGGAGATAAAGATTGATACTTGTTCATGTGGGCCCATATTTTTTTTACATTTGGTGTCGATAGAACACAAAAAACAAACATGACTATATGCTTTTAGGTCTTCACCCTCCCCAATTTGTTGGCCAACTCAGCAGGTTATGCCTTAAGATGCCACCTCTTTCTGTAAGCTGCAATTGTTGTGGTTTTGGAATGCTGGTTCTCTTTCCTGCAGAACGGGCATTTATAGAGACTGTTACGCCGGTACACAATCTTTGCAGCCATGAGCCACTTGAAGATTTTCTTTCTGAAAGCTTCCCTCAGCTGTAGGTAGTTCTCCCATTCTTCCAAATCTGCAATCTGGTATTAGCAGAAGAAAAATCTCATGCCAGCGAATTGTACATTATATCAGAGGCAGGTAATAGATTGTTTTTTCTTTGTATTGGTTTCCTAAAACTTTGGTTATATGAAAGACAGGCATAAAATGGAATACAAATGATCCATTCATCTAAATTTGCAAACCCTAGGACTGATAACCGTATGATTAATCAAAAGAAGGCGAACAATACGATTGTCTATACAAATGGCGAGGAATAACAAGAGAGCAATTTCTAGGGTTAACCTCGAGAAGGCAAATTCTAGGGTTAATATCTGCAGACACTAACCGATTCATCATCGTTGGTGCTGTGTTGTACCAGCTGCGGCTGCGAATCGGCGGCGACGACGTCCTTGTCGACCAGTTCCTTCATGGGGTCCACATCCTCCGCACGGAGCGCACCAGCCACGCACCCTCTCCCGGCAGGTAGGATCATCCTCGCTGGCAAGAATGTGGGCTTTTTGGCGGCGGCGAGTAGTGGGCGGCGACGAAGACGTGGCTGGATAGGCAGAGGCGATCGAGCGTTGGAGGTGGGAGCGAGATTTGGGGAGTGAAATTCAATTTGATTGGGAGAGAGAGGTCAAGGCCGCGCACAATTCGTCACTTTTGAAATTTAGGTACAAACATGCACGTATACGGCATCGTGCACACCTAGAGATTTGCCCGAACCAACCAATCAACCAACCAAGTAAAAGAAAAAGTGCCCAATGTCGGTCCACAAATTTGGCAACATAAACCGAACACCAAAATAGTGTGTTAAAAACAGCAAAATAGGAGGGACGTTTTTTGTTTTGCGCAGTACTACTAAATACTAGAAGGGAGAACTACTGAAAAATACTAGAAGGGACAATTGGCACATTTAATTTCACATGGCATCTACTAGCTTTTTTGTTCATCGCTAGCTATGTTGTACCGATTAGGTAAAATGAATGGATAATTATTAAACCCTAGCTATTGTCAAGGTTTATCTGTGTGTGTCTATGTGGCCAAGTGTGCTTGCACGGTGTGGGTCCAGGTGAGTGTGATGCACGGGATGGGCCTTTGTGGTCAGGGCCCACATGAAGCGGCACCGAAGTTTGAGGAAAGTGAAGGAACGAGCCCCACACACCGTCCGCATGCCAGACTTGTTACCTCCCATTGGCTATATCCAACATGCGATATGGCCTCGTTTACACTTATCCCGCGTGAGGGTTTATGCATGCCCCTCTCGGTGTTTGACCATACCCTTCATGGGTCATATGATGAGACAACGCCAGCCCCGTGATGCACCGCCTAGGCACAAACCGGGCGCGTTACCTCTCGGTAGCTAGATCCAAACCATGCACCCCCGCTGTATAGACCCAAGTGGAGTAGCACCTAGACAATGACCCACGACACTTGTGCCAGTCCCCGAACCATGCATCCCCCCATGTAGACTCACACGTGGACATGTGTGCATGCATGTTGTGGGTCCAGCTGAGTGCGATGCATGGGACGAGCCTTGGTTACTAGGTCTAACATCACGCGGCACCGAGATTTGAGGCAAATGAAGGAATGGGCCCCGCACTCCCTTCATAGGACGGACACATTCCCACTCTGTGGCTTGATCCAGCATGGGATATGGCCCCAGTTGCCCATAGCCTACGTGAGGGCCTACGCATGCCGCTCTCGATGTTTTATCACACCTTCTAGGGGTCGTATGATTACACTTGCGCTAGGTCCCGTGAATTTTCGGCCCCTCGATAATTTGCATGGATTATAACGGCAGATAATGAGCATCATAGCCTAGAGAACGGCGTCGAGGCCACCCCTCCCTTTGGTAGCATATGGTGCATATATGGACCAAAGAGCTTAACATGAGGCTTTCAGCCCAATCCTTGCTATGATTTCATGTGGCCGCCGTAGATCTTGAACTTTCGATGTTACAACCCTAGAAATGCGGTAAATGTCCCGAATATGGGAGGGAGGGGGGGAGGGGGGAAGGCCACGCAATAAACGATCCCCATAATTTTATGTTTGTTTTATCTGGCAAGACAAACAAGTTTTTTAAAATAAGGGTTTTTAGCATGTTTTAATAAGGATTTTATAATTTCACATTATAAGGTGCTTAGTTTTTCCTAAAACAAATGTGTTGTAAACGCACAAAGCTCCACATTGAGCCTCTCACCATCACGTTGACGTTGAATGCACCCTAAAATGAAGGAGAGGTAGATCGAATCTCCCCACGGGGGGCAACCTCCAGCTAGTAGCTAAATATGGTTAGTTGAGAATTTCTCCCCAAGTCCTTTTTTGAGGCAAAATCACTTTCTTTTTTCCCTCCAATATTGTGGTGAAATACATGGAAGAAAAATCATGGGAGGCACGGTGGAACGAGTGCACCTGTTTTCCCCCTCCAAAAGTGCACTAGTTGCCATATTGCATGTGAACGTGTCACTTGTGCAAACAATTGAATTGTCGTTTTTATTTTGTTAACAATTCCTAAATATTGAATTTCAGCATGCACCTACCCCATGTCAGTTAGGTCAAATTTGTTTTATCCAAGCTCCGCCAGCGACCGTGTAGATTTTTGTACCATGCACGTGCTGCTCCGGGCCTATGGTGTCCGGTACTGGACAGGGGAATCTAGATGTGATGCAATACAATTCACGTTGACCCATATCATGCACCCTTAGCCAACCAAGCTGACAACATGCACAGCTAGCCACCTTGATGTAGACCATGCGGTAGTGTCCATGATGGGCAAAGATGCTTAGTTGGACATGTTTGCTGGCACTAGTGCATGATGCCCAATCTCGGTGTGCAAGACGGGTAGCCGTGTGTCGCTTTGACATGCTTGGCTTACGGAGGGAGGGACTGGTTGGAGAACTAACGAACCGAGGTGGGGTCAAGGGTGGATGGATGGTGTGGGTCAACTTGGGTAAAGGGGAACGGTTTGAGGCCATTTGAACAATGGATGCCATGGCTATGGTCATGAGCTACCTCACTTGCGTTACCACGAAATTTTTCATAAGGGGACAGTGTAAACCTAAAAATTTCGAGTTTTATTTTTGGATATCCTGTTTTTTACATTTATGGCATCGTGTGCAACAAATTTGGGGTTATTTTGGAGATGGTCAAAAAAATCACTTCATTACAAACGGACCGTTTGGTCTCACTTAAGCGAGTTTTTCTAACAAGGTGGTTTTTTCGACCACATCCAAATCACCTGAAATTGTGTACACATGATCTTTTCATAAACATAGACGGAATTTGAAAGTTTTCCATTTTTTAGAATTTTATATAATTTATAGTGGCTCAGTGAAACTCAGGTACATACCTCTGACTTTACCCTAAGGGGACAGTGTAAACTTCATTATTGCTGAATTTTCTTTGATAATCATGTTTATTACATGGATGTGACTGTGTTAAAAAAAATTGGGTGATTTGGAAAAGAAAAAGCCCACCAACTAACAGGAGATATCAAACCCCACGGCCTGCATATGACTAGAAACCCGACAACCATATGGGCCAGGATGCAGGCCCGTGGGACATTGATTTCTCCTGCTAGTAGGCCCCACAGGGCATACACAGAAGTGGATAGGGAACTTGTTGTTTCAGCGAGAGAGGCTCATGCAATTGGTGTCTCAGCCGCGTATATAAGTAGGTGCGTGCGTGTCTCGCTTGGCGAGGTGGGACTAAACTCCCACCACCCGTCAGTTGTGCCCGGTGCGTCTCAGCGTTGAGCCAAATTTTGTTGGGCTGTCCCAGGCGAACCTCACCCGCGTGCTGGACCACACATTCCTGTAGATGGTTGGGCTAGCCCATCATGTACGCATATCCTTTTTGTTTTTTGTTTTTCACATATTCTCTTTCATTTATTATTGTACAGTTCTAAAACAAAGGTTGTTATAAACGCACAAAACTTCTTCTTCAGCCTCTCACCATCACATTCACGTTGAACTCACCCTAAAATCAAGGAGAGGTAGATCGAATCTCCCCACGGGGGACAACCTCCACGGAGTAGCTAAATATGGTTACTTCAGATTTTCTTCCCAAGTCGTTTTTTGAGGGGAAAATACATTTTTATTTTTTCCTCCAATATTTGTGGCGAAATACATGGAACAAAAATCATGGGAGGCACGGGGGCTACCTGTTTTTCCCCCTCCAAAAGTGCACTTGTTGCCAAAATGCATGTGAACGTGTATAATCCACATTTTCCTTAATACATGTTGTACACCTGCACAAACAATTGAATTGTCGTTTTCATTTTGTTATCAATTCCTAAATCTTGAACTTCAGCATGCACCTATCCCATGGCATCTCATCCAAGCTCCCACATCAACCACACAGATTCTTCTGCCATGCATGTGTGATGCTCCGACGTCCGGTACAAGAGAGGGGAATCTTGATCCGATGTGATGTGATTCATGTCTACCCATAGCATGCACCGCTAGGCAACCGGGCCGACAACATGCACCGCTAGCCGCCTCGATCTAGATAATGGGCAAAGATGCTCAGCTGGACATGTTTGTTGGCACTAGTGCATGATGCGCCAATCTTGGTGTGCAAGACGTGTAGCCGTGTGTCGTTTTAACATGCTTAGCATACCAAGGGAAGGGACTCGTCGGAGATCCAACGAACCGAGTTGGGGTCAAGGGTGGATGGATGGTGTGGGTCAACTTGGCTAAAGGTTTACGGTGGGTGTCTACGTGGCAAGTGTGCATGCATGGTGTGAATCCAGCTGTGTGTGATGCACTGGACATGCCTTTTTGGATAGGGCCCACATGAAGCGGCAATGAATTTTGAGGAAAATGAAGGAATGGGCCCCACACTCGGTCTACATGCCGAACTCGTTCCCTCCATTGGCTACATCCAGCATGCGATATGGCATGCCTTCCACATAGCCCGCGTTAGGGCTTATGCGTGCCTCTCTCGGTGTTTGACCACACCCTTCATGGGTCATACGACGAGACCACGCTAGGCCCCGTGAAGCACCGCCTAGACACAAACCGGACGCGTTACCTTTTGGTAGCTATATCCAAAGCACATGCAGACCCGCCGTCTAGACCCACGTGTGGAGCATCACGTAGACGTTCAGACTCATATGTGGACGTGCACCCTCTTGGTAGACATTTAGACTCATGCGTTACCTCTTGGTAGCTAGATCCAAACTGGACTCACACCACTTACGCCAGTCCCCAAACCATGCATCCCCGCCGTTTAGACTCACACGTGGACATGTGTGCATGCATGTTGTGGGTCCAGTTGAGTGCGATGCACAAGACATGCCTTGGTTACTAGGTCTAACATCACATGGCATCGAGATTTGAGGCAAATGAAGGAACGGGCCCTGCACTCCTTTCACAGGCCAGACGCATTCTCTCTCGATGGCACCACACCCGGTCCGGTGAATTTTTAGCCCCTCACGAATTTGCATTGATTATAATGATAGCAGACGGGCACCATAGCCGTAGAGAACGGCTTCGAGGCCACGCCTCCCGTTGGTAGCATATGGCACATATATGGACCAAAGAGCTTAACATGGGGCACTCATCCCATTCCCTGCTATGATTTCATGGTGGCCGCATAAGATCTTGAACTTTCGAGGTTACAACCATAGAAATGCGATAAATGGCCCGAATATGCGGGGGGGGGGGGCGAGAAAGGCGACACAATTACCTACCCCCATTATTGAAGTTTGTTTTTTCTGGAAAGAAACCATTTTTTATAAATAAGGAATTTTCAGCACTTATTAATAACGATTTTATAATTTCACATTGTAAGGTGCATTTTTCCTCTAAAATAAAGGTTTTGTAAACGCACAAAATTCCTCCTTGAGCCTCTCACCATCACCTTCACGTTGAACTCACCCAAAATGGATTTCCCTCTTTTTTATGATTTTCCTTTGTTTTTGTTTTTTAGACAAAAGGATTTTGCTTTGTGTTTTTTGTATTAGTAACATAGGGTTTTACTTTGTGACTAGTAAGCGGCCTGTGGGCCTGTTTGGTTGTTTCTTTACGAACTGGACCAATGAGCCGTTATTTTCTGTGCTTGACACGGATAGGGTCTGTGTCATCACCCCCATCGCCCACACACCCCCGCCCCCCCTCACCCCACCCCCACCCTCCCCACAAACCACCCCACCGCCTACTCGCCTGGCCGCTCTCGACGGTTGGAGCAGAGGAGCGCGGAGTGAGATTGGGAGGCCGTCAGCAAGCACCTAGCGACTACCGGCGACTAGTTGAAGTGAGAAACCCTAACTTGTAATCTTAGACTTCTTTGTTCCTTGTTGTGTTGCCGTTTCGGGAGTTGGATATGGTTTTCAAAGTCAGAGATTAGATAGTTAGGATTTTTGATGAGGACATCAATCCTCCCCTTCTTGAAATGAAGTCGTCCTCGACGGAAGCTCATCTTCCTCACCCAAATAAGGCTTCAAATCTGCAATGTTAAAAGTGGGACTAACCCCAAAATCTGCAGGTAGCTCAAGTTTATATGCATTATCATTTATTTTCTCTAACACCTTAAAAGGACCATCAGCATGTGGCATTAGCTTTGATTTGCGCAGATTAGGAAATCTGTCTTTACGCAAATGTAACCAAACAAGATCTCCAGGTGCAAACACAACATGTTTTCTACCCTTATCTCCAGCAAGTTTATATTTAGCATTCATACGCTCAATGTTTTCCTTAGTTAACTCATGCATTTTTAAAATCAATTCAGAACGTTCTTTAGCATCAAAATTAACCTTCTCCGAAGTTGGAAGAGGCAACAAATCAATAGGTGCACGAGGTAGGAAACCATACACAATTTCAAAAGGGCACATCTTAGTAGTAGAATGCAATGAACGATTATAAGCAAATTCAATATGAGGCAAGCATTCTTCCCACATTTTCTTGTTATTCTTCAAAACAGCCCTAAGCATAGTAGACAATGTTCTATTGACTACTTCAGTTTGTCCATCAGTTTGGGGGTGACAAGTAGTACTAAAAAGAAGCTTAGTCCCCAACTTAGCCCATAAACATCTCCAAAAGTGGCTAAGAAATTTAGTATCACGATCTGAAACAATAGTATTTGGCACACCATGTAAGCGGATAATTTCACGAAAGGACAAATCAGCAACATTAACAGCATCATCGCTTTTATGACATGGTATAAAGTGTGCCATTTTTGAGAACCTATCCACAACAACAAATATGCTATCCCTCCCCTTCTTTGTTCGAGGTAAACCTAAAACAAAATCCATAGATATATCCTCCCAAGGAACACTAGGTACAGGCAAAGGCATATATAAACCATGAGGATTTAGTCGTGACTTAGCTCTTTGACATGTAGTGCAGCGAGCAACAAAACGCTCAACATCCCATCTCATCTTTGGCCAAAAGAAATGTGTAGCAAGTATATCCTCCGTCTTCTTGACGCCAAAGTGTCCCATTAATCCTCCTCCATGCGCCTCCTGCAACAACAAAAGACGAACGGAGCTAGCTGGAATGCATAGCTTGTTAGCACGAAACACAAAGCCATCGTTGAGAACGAACTTGTTCCAAGTTCTCCCTTCCTTACAATTCTGCAATACATCTTTAAATTCAGCATCATGAACATATTGATCCTTGATGGTCTCCAAACCAAATATTTTAAAGTCAAGTTGTGAAAGCATAGTATAACGACGAGACAAATCCGTCTAGCAAATCTCAAATTCTTACGAGTTCTTACCCAGCAGCAGGCGGTGATCGGCAACCGTTGTAGTCAAAACTCTCAAAAGCTTGGATAGAGCGATTGTCAGGGAGAGTCAAACGCACGACGTTGATGTATGTGGAGCTGGGAAGGCTTATAGTATGGTAGCAAAAAGGGTCAGCAATAATCAATTCAGAGATGCAAAGTTGAATAAACGCTCAACGACGGTACTGTGCTGGTCCTAGGCTAGACCGTGCTAGAGACGCGAGCCTAGACACTAACAAAATCACGGCGCTGCACGTAAATAAGGGAAAAGCACACTCTGGAACTCTCTTTTTTTTGCTTTTTTTGCGCTCCTCTTTTTTTTTGCGCTCCTCTTTTTTTTGCGCTCCTCTTTTTTTTGCGCTCCTCTTTTTTTTGCGAAAAATCACTATAATGGCGAGTGTCTCAAAACTCTTCCCTCGTTAAACTAATAGGATGGGCACGGAATTTTTTTTTTCACTTTTTTTTTCAGAAATTAGGGCAGCGACGACAAAAAAGTGCGGCAAAAAATCACTATGATGGCACGTGGCTCAAAAGACTCAGAAAAGCCTAAAAATAGGATAGGAAAAAAATTTGCCCGTGAAAATTTTGGCCTAAAAACTGCCCGGGGGTCTCCAGACTCTTTTTTCGAGACCTACACAGGCAAGGAAACACGAATCGGAATTGAGATTGATCTCAAAAACAAACCTAATATGAGAAGAACTCGGATTGGTGGTGGATATATGGTTGTGGTATATGGCAGCGGTGGTGGAATATGGTAGCGGTGGTGGTATATGGATACAGATTGGTGGTGGTATATGGATACGGATTGGTGGTGGTATATGGATATGGATTCAGAGCGGTGGCGGATAAGCAAAAGTGGTAGATTGGCGATGGTGCGGCGGCGGCGTGACAACTTATGACCAGAACTCGAAACTCTAAAAGACTAGACTCTAAGACCAGCAACTTGACACGACGATGCAACCGCAAATTCAACAAAGCAAAAACCCTAAAAAGATTATGCAAAGGCTCAGATTGGTTTGGATATGATGAACTAACCCTAATTTTTTTTGTGGCTTTTTCGTGGACTCTAGGTATGAAGAACAGACTCGATCTAATCTACGAAAAACTGTAAAATCTCACCGAGCAACGTGGAGCTCTGATACCACTTGATAGAGGCAAAGGTGTCCCAATGTTTCGATGAGATGGTGGCTATCGTTTTCTATGGGAGTCGACCTTGACGATCCGACTACAAAGGTGCGAGACGTCGCGCCTTAGCAATCGCTAAACCAACTTCCGAGGGTTATTGACCACGCCGGAGCACGATCAACCTGACCACGAGGGTCTGTTTCCTGCAAGCAAACGAAGAACAAGCAAGAAACTGAGATTGCAATCTGGATATTGCGAATATAAGATGAAAGCTTTATTGATCAAGGTGGGGTTCTGTGACGTCTTGGTCTGGTCGTGGGACACAAACGAAGTACGAGAAGTTGCAGCTATGGCGAACTTTTAATCTAAACAAAACCCCAAAGTCTAAACAACGCCCTAAGGGCTGTATATATGGAGGAAGAGGGGGGGGAATTCGTGGCCCTTGAGGGTGGGGTCCGAAACCAACCCTAACTCTTGTTTCCCCACACATACGGACTCTAAAAATAGCCTATACTTAAGTATTTCGAAATTACATGGGCCTGGCCCATTAATAAGGTGACGCAGCACCTAGAATAGGCTATGGACGAATATTATGAAGTGGCATCTCGTATATTTCGTCCAAGGCTTCATGCACTCCTTATGGCGGCTTCAAAGTCCTGAAATCATCACTTGTAACTCCGTTCTTGATCCCCTTGCGCATGCCATCAACTCCATGCGTGTTCTTGCTCCAATGTTCATCCTTCTCCAAGCTAGGCCCTTCATTTGTAAGCAAAACAAATGTATCCAATTTAGGCAACATCATAATCTCATGAACATTAGAATCATTACCAAGAAACGAAAGTACCTGGTAATTTAATTGGCGTGCGCGAGCTCTAGTAATTGGTCCAGTATATGTAACAGTAGGGGCTGTGGGTGTAACAATGGTATTGATGTCCTCATCAATTTTTAAATCGGAGGTTAGGTGGAAGGCGATGCAGAGATTGAAGGAAGTTTTCTACATCGGTGGCTAGCTGGGTATTTTTTTAGGGTTTCGGTATTCCAGGGTTTTCATAACAATGAACAATTGCAGATGCGTAACACAATAGCAGCAAATTTCAGCAAACAGTCCTTTCAAAACTTTAAAAAATATTGGCCTTGTGCAGTGGCGAATCCAGGAAGAAACCAGAGGGTGGGCTCAAAACTTATAAGTTGGGCTAGTGGACTAAATTCCTTTTTAGGCCGAAATTAGGTTGGGTTTAGTAAGGCAGCCATTAACCTGTAGTCCTATATTGCAAGTCAACTAAACATTTCTCAGAATAATACTTACTGAAGTGTTTTTTTGCAGAATATGAAATTTTGATCCAAATATTTGTATCTTTGTAGGGAAATAACAATAAACTCTTAGTTCTGTTGCCCAAATTAGTTCATATTTTAAAGATTATAAATGTGAGGGCGTACAATATATCAGAGTTTTTAGGAATTATTTTAGTCTTTATTTTGTGTGGTTATGTAGTACCAGGAAAAAGTGAAGTAAGTTCATTTTCTCCAAGATGACAGACAAGTGGCTAATTGAGTTGGTTACCCTGACAATCCTTCGTCCGTCCATAACAGATTTTCTTTTCTTTTTCAAGGACCCTATTGTTGGATGCGGATGTATGTAGATGAGCTGTATGTTGAAGGTGTGCGTGTGTACATTCGGGTGGGCCGAGTAACAACAGTAGTAGGATTTATGTTTTCATAGGACTTTTCTCAGAGATTACTGCACAGTCTCAGACACTACCTCAGTTGTGCTGCAGAGGAGGAGGGGCCAATGCCGCGCGTTGACGCTCAGGGTGAGCTCATGCTGTCGGTCGAGGATGAAGAGAAGGAAATATTTGAACAAGCTATGGTGCGGCGGGCACGCGCTGCGTTGCGGGGTTATGAGGAGTGGAGGGCGAGCCACCCGCTCAGTTCAAGTGTATGATTGTTGATTGCTGATGCAGTACCTTCGTTGATTATACTGTATGATTATTGCATAGTGTGTTTACATGCATAAGCCCTTTTCTTAAATTCTCATCCTTTGCTTTTCTTCATTTTATTTTGTTTACACAGGTGGTGTCCATAACCTGTCGACATGACTGCAACAGGCCCAATGAAGATGGGTTGACATTTATCATCAGGCTAGATGGGGACACTTCAGCTCTGGTATAAATAATCATGTCAATTTTACTTGTACTGTGTTTGTTCCCCTCTACTTTGAATATTAACAATATGCAAGAAATAAATAGCAATTAAATTCTACATCTACAGATCGTGCCATGCTACGCAAGGCACCAGTTCAACGCCATCCCAGACAGTTCATTGCTTTTTCAAGCGAGAGGGAGCCGCATGTATGATTTTGGCGTGTACAAAGGGAACTCAAGGGAGATCATCTGTGGTGAAAACTGGTGCAGGTTTGTTGAAGACTTCGACCTGCGAGAAGGCGACCTTGTCTCCTTCGATTTGACTGAAGACATTCCTATGGTGTACTGCTGCAACCTGCCAAGGACATGCGATCAAAACGAAGAGCGTAAAGATCCTCTAGAATTTGCTGTCATAACGAAGGGAATTAATCTTACGAAGCAAGAGGAGCGTAACCTACATGACCTTTTGGCGATGAAGAAAGGTTATATAGGTGCATTTTTTGTCCACCGCTTCACCAAGTCGAACATAGGAGGAAAGACGATGGTATGTTTTTGGTGTACTAGTATTTTCTATTTTGTATGCAATTTTCTTTGTTTTTTCATGGAGAGAAAGTTTAATGATATGCTATTGTAGCTGAAACTAGTGAATACACTAATGTGTGTTTTTGCATATCCTTTTGTTTCCCATAACTGAAGATCCTTATGTAATATATGTAGATGTAGCTGAAGATTCTTTTGTTTACTGCTCCTTCACATATTTGATAATTTTTCTTCCTATGACGGTGCATACAGAGATTACCGGTGAAAGTTGTCAACGCCCTGAAGACCCCAGGAGATGGGCTTGCTGGCATTCGGCTGTGCAAGGACAGTTTGATGTCGGTCAAGTACCACAAGTGTGATGATGGCCGCATCATCTTCGGCAAGGGATGGAGTGATTTTGTTGACAATGAAGAGCTTAAGGTTCATAAAGCCGTTCTTTTCGGTTTCAAGACCACCACCCGTGAAGATCTTCAGATCGAGGTGGTTATGAACATGCTGACCGAGGAGCCAAAAATGTAGCACGACAACGCAAGAGTGTCCTTTACACTAGGTATAGTGCGAAAACTATTTTGATAGCAGTTATGCATCTATGGGGTTACGTCTTCATTATGTCTTGGGTGATGATGACTATGAGAGGAGGACATGTTGCAGTTAGAGTAAATGCTAGGATTCGGCCCTATTTAGGACTCAAAATAGGTCTTTCATAGGTGGTTGCTTTATCGGCTTCTATTTCCCTGGCTATAATCATGAACGATGGTAATGCAAATGGAATCGTTAAGGGGATTTTATTAATATTTTAAATCATGGAGTTAAGATGGTAGAACTACCTATGAGTGTTTGCGTAGGACATGCGGGAAGGGCATGAGTTGTGTTCTTGACTCTTTGGCAACGCAGGAATAATGTGAGATTACAAAATAAATGATATAGTGATCTTATGATTCTTGTTTAGCTAATTTGCTTGTGGATCATGGGATGGTCTATATTGCAGATGAAGGTGGTAAACAAAGAGGTGCTGATGTTGGGAGCAAAGAGGTGATGATGGTCTATATGCGCGCGCTAGAGCATGTAGCAGGTGAATTGTACAGTTCATCGCTAGTATGGAGTCATAGGGTACTGCGGTGTCGCCTACGCATCTCTGTCGTAGTTTTATTTTTTGGACCTTCATGTTAAGTCTGGCTGGGCTTGCTACCATGTGTGATTTGTGCTGCTAGTTGATTACTTTAGTTTCTAGCTGTAGTTTGTATCAGGGGCTTGAAAGACCATGTGTTTTCTGTTAATGGAAAATCAGAGGGGGCGACCCTTCTTTTGATTAAAAAAATGAACTTTCTCTATGCAATTAAAAAATAAAATTTCTCTATTCAAACCCAGTTGAGAACAGTATTCATTATAAATCTGAAATAATCTTTTGGAAAAAATGGCTATCGCATTCTGTGTATTCATTATAAATCTGAAATAATCTTTTGGTAAAAATGGCTATCGCATTCTATATCATAGCTAGCGAAACCGAAACAAAATAAACGTCTTAAGTATAATATCTCGTGAACGTGGATCAAATTAGGCAAGACAGCTAGAATAAAGGATGATTCAACTTGCAGGAAATTTGAACTTCCGACTTACTAGCAGTATAATAAAGTTTACAGACTATCAGCTAGATAAATAGAAGAAACATTTTATGTTGATTCATTCTTCCTTCCGGACTTCTTTGACCGCCTGGATGGTTTGGCGAGATGCTGGCGCTAACTCTCGAACCCCTTCTGGAAGTTCACCAACCTTCTATATACGTCATAGGTGGCATACGCGTCCATGGAAGCATAATAGATGTTATTCAAGGGCAAGGGCGCTTCTGCCCATATATGGTGGTCATCTTCTGTGAGAACGTCCTTCATCTTGTTGTAGCTGTGGTGGATGATGGAACCAGCGTAGTCAGCCAAGCCATACTTTGGCTTAATCGTCACTGGATCAGGCACTCTCCACATATTCTGGATATCCACAAAGTTTTGTACCACCAGACCAACATGCTTGAGTTTTTTCTTGTCATTCTCGATGTCCACCCCAACAAAGGTGTATTCCTCGTCGAGCAAGAAGGTGGCAAGCAGGCCGCAGTGCTCATCAACAATGCTTATGTGGTACATGAGGACGTAGATGCCAACGCATAACTAGACCACGGCCGCCATTTGTGTCGGACAATGAGGCCAGGTGTACTCCACATCCAGTGCAACTATCTTCTGGTCGTCGTTCCGCAGCCAGTATTTGAATCTGTCAATACAGTACTCAACACAGTTAGCCTTGTTCGTGTACTTCACACAAATTTCGGTATTTCCATCTGCCCTAGTATCATAATCATTCTTGAACGCCATGCCGAAGGACAATAATTGATGAAACCTGTATAAGACATGAAGCATGACAATAACATGATAACAATAAGCGAAGATGAATATGACAGCAGATAGTATAGGAATTCTGGCGCTATTGAAAGTTTATGTAAACAAGTGCATGAACAATTTAAACTAAACAAGTACTCCCTCTGTAAAGAAATCACTAAAGCAGTGAACCAAAAGTTGTTATATTTCCTTGCAAAGGGAGTATATGCGAATTAACAATATAAATGTACGCTCTTGATATAGTTATCTAAACAACTGCATCAACAATCAAGAATAAACATGTATCTATGAATTGTTCATCACCCATGCAGATGAAATTGTGTGTACAAACTAAAGAAGCAGGAGAAAAACAAGAAATTGACAAGACAACGGACTAGATGTTGCATGCAGATGAATCTGTGTGCAAAATTCTCGTAAGGCAACGGACTACATGTTGCAGGCAGATGAATCTGTGCGCACAAAATAAAGAAGCAGGAGAACAAGAAATTGATAAGAAGAAGGCCATCGTATGTGCTGCTACTGGAGAACTACTAACAAAATTGACAGGAAGGAGAACTCACCGTTCCAGAAGCCAGATTGTTGGGAGAGTGGGCGACGCGGAGGAAGAGGGAATCGAGAGGACGCAAAGGCAGAGGAACCATTTTTGGAGAATCGTGGCAGTGAGGACGAAGCGCCCTCGCGCGTGCCCGTCCTAAATAATTGGGACGGGGCTCGTCCCGCCTGCTGGAGTCCTCGCTTCCTTTGTCATGTTCACATTTAAATTGGGCTCACCCATAGGCCCGTATAAGAAAGCACAAGAAGCCCAAACGCTTCACGGTTGAGATTACTGATCTAAACTTGCTAAAAAATTCTCAAAATAAAAATATAGCTAAAAAACTTTACGTGATCTAAAACTACCTCTTCGTGAGATCCCAAATTCCCAATATTTCCTTATGGTGGGTTGTTAGAGAATCCCCTATACATAAACATTGCATGATCTAAAACTACCTCTTCCTGAGATCCCAAATTCCCAATATTTCCTTGTGATCGGTTGGTAGAGAATCCCCTATAAATACGAAGCTTTTCACGGCATAGATCGTATACTTCCACCCCACGCCTCCCACCCCACGCGCCCATACCTAGCCTTCCATGACTACACCGACTTACCACCCCATGCCGCCCAAAGTAGCTCCTAGGTCAGTGAAGCCGACGGAGCCGTCATCTTCAAAGCCTGCGTCGGTGAATCCTGAGATGAAAGACAAGGGCACGTCAGAGAAGCCGACGAAAGAGAAGGGCACGTCGGAGAAGCCGGCGAATCAAAAGATGAAAGCGAACGGCAATGGAGCCGGTCACCATCGAGAGAATCCTCCAGTAACGATCGAGATCCTTGTATTGTGTATACACCCTCCTTCCCAAGTCTGCATGCAATCCCATTATTTACGGTGCACTTCTTTTTGATCTCGTTTAGTTACAGCCATAACAAACTATCCCTATTTTACCGAAGGGAGATTGGTGTGTCTAGAAAAGCTTGCACGAATCTTAGCATAAAATCAATGACATAGGACTTAGATAAGCAATACTTAGAGCGCATCTACATGTGCTTTAGCAAAACTTAAGGGAGATCGTGGATACCTTCCTCTCTTAGTTTTTAGTCGTGAATGCCTCTCTCTGTAATGAAACTTGCGCTAATTTTCGTGCTGGAAAGTTCTATGTTCAACGATATGGAAAGGAAGGACTAGTAATTCAACTTTGTTTAAAACCAGCAACCGAATCAACAAAATAATCGTAGTACTCCTAAATGCCTGATCAAATACGAAGTAGACAGAATACAAAGTAGTTATGTATGTAAGTTGCATGCCTCACTTATTTGGCATTGAGAACATCAAATGTACGTACTATATTAAATTTTAGGTTGACGAGAAATAAAGGAGAAAACTAAAGCGAAAGATGGACAGTAGGATCACATGTTACATTCCTAGTATGGTGATTATCTATAAACTATTGATCTTGTGATCATGTATGCAATTATTTTCGTAAGCATGACGCCTGACACTTTAGTAGTGTACATAGAACAAAGTCTGCTCTTTGTACTAAAAATCTATACTATTATCAGTCAATTTGCAGACAGAGAGAGCTTGTTTTTCTATGTCTGGTGTTCATTATATGGCCTAGAAGCTCTATAATTTCATGCAGCAATGTAGAGCACAATTTTGATATTGGCATAGATTACATCTAGTCGGTTATATGCGTGTTTAAATGAATACCATACAGAATCTAATCACACTATTTGTACATTCAGGGAACTCAGGTTGCTTCATTGCTGCAATATGAGAAGTTCATAAAAGATTTAAACGCACAGCAACTGACGTACATCAAGTTGATTGGACTGGGTGAACTTCTCAAGACTCCTGGCATGAGAGTGAGACGTCTACTGTGCCAGGCCATCGCTTATTCATATGATGCAGAGCAGGATGCCTTTATAATTAATGGGAGACCATGTAGGATCACACTAAAAGATGTGGAGCATATAACAGGCCTGCCCTGCATGGGGAAGAATCACGTCTCTTCAAATCACAACGATACTTTGGAGTTGTCGAAGGAACTGAAAGACCCCAATGACACAAAAGTAACTTTGAAAGGATTGCTAGCCAAGATGGAGGGCAATAGCACACCTAATTTTGTCAGGCCATTTGTCTTGTACACCATAGGCAAATATGTATGCCCGACAACACAACAGTATGTGGACAACAGATACCTTGGGATTGTTAGAAACGATGAGACAATAAAGAGCACCAATTTTGGACAGCTTACACTTGACCATCTTATGACTAGCATCAGGAAATTTGTAAATGGTGGAGCAAATCTGGAGGGCAACCTACCATTGTTGCAAGTAATACAATCATTATTAACATAAAATACATTTAATTTTATGGAAAATTTTCTAAGCTGTTTTTGTTGTAATGCAGACGTGGTACTACGAGAAGTGGAGGGTGCACCAATTGGACTCTACCATCTCGTATGCATCAAGGTTAAGGCCGTTGATCCAAAACTGGAGTGACGAGAAGGCACAGAAGGTTGACAACATAATCAACAAAAATTATATAGGGGTTGGAGAGGTAAAGTGTTAGTACTGTGTGCCTGGATTATCTACCATATGTTTTGAATGATACTAACAACACTAACATACAATATGTCGATGACCTGCTGCGGCCTTTCAATCCGCCACCGGTTGGGACGCCGGTCAAACCAAAGACTGACGGTCAGGTAAATGATGAACATCAGACACAAATATATATTGTAACTTTGCAAGTACAATCGAAGTCATATGCTTCTAACTGCTTGTAATTTGCAGGATAAGGCACTCATGGGCCGTGTATTGGCTGATTTGAAAGAAGTTGCCTCCATTGTGCGGGAAGCCAGTGCACAACAATTTGATAGGATGAGCACCCTTGAAAAAATGGACGAGTGCCTTAGGCGTACACTTGCGAACGGCAGACGCACGGACGACCTCATCACATAATTCAATGTAAGTATACCATTATGAGTTTCTATAAATATTTTTACTATCAATACTCTCCACACTAATATATTTGTTTTAAAGAACCACCGCTATGGAATATTTGATGCTGATCACCCAGGAGTAGAGGACATACACCTATCTGACCTGGGAGTACCTGCGGACCCAGTGGAGGTCCCAGGAGAGAATACTACTCACCAGCAAAATCAAAAAAAGACACGGAGGTCATTGCCAAAGGCATTTCTGCTAAGGGAATACAAAAAGATAACATGGATGCCCCCATGAAGAATGTAGCTGAAGATTTGCAGCCTGCTCCTAGTTTGCAATCGCGAAAGCATTCAAAAACCACCACAAGCCTTGAAGCTTTCATGGTGATACATATTTCACATCTAACTGATTTTGTTTTAAGTTAATGAAGATTCGTAGCTAACAAGTGCTTTATTTCGAATCATAGGATCCTTTGAATTTGAGGCACAATGAGAATGTGCGAAAGGCTGAAGAAAGAAGAGATCAAGATGATGAAGATGTCAGTATTGAGGTGGGGGAGAGGCAGGTACCAAAAGCAAACACCGGTCTGCCAAGGCTAAGGCAATAAGGGAGCCGGAAGAGACACATGTCTTCCCAGTTGATGAGGACAACTATGATGATTCTTTAGCAAAGCAGCGACAAGATAGCGTGGTTGATTCCATGCTACCAACTTGTACGAGCATCCGGAAAAGAGTGGCATCTTCATTATTGTGCAATGAAGATTATGTTCTGTACGATAGTGATAAGAAGAGAAAGAGAAACAAGACTCCATCGGAGTCTACCAACGATTCCAACGACACAAAGAATACAAAGAGGAAAAACCGTGCAAGCATTTTTGAAGATATAGACACATGTGCTTCGAGGCTGGATACCGACCTTGACAAGTTTCGACAGAATCATGTGGCCGAAATTGTCAACACCTTAGATCTTGATAAACAATTGGTGGTAATTGATGACATTGTTCTGCTACAGAAGCATTTGCAATGCCTCACCATGACAGATGGAGTTTTAGATGACAAATGGTTGGGTGACGAAGTAAGATATTTGCCAAATTATTTTATCAATTTTTTTGCACAGTACAATTAACTTGAATTTTGTTTTAGTTGGTTGATGTTGTGATTCAGATCATGTGTCATGATCATCCTGAGGACATAAGGGACAGGCAACTGGTTTACATTGAGAGGGTGGCCGGCGTCGCTATGCTCGAAAGAGATGGTAAGGTAGAGAACTGCCACGAGGCTGCTTTGGCGGGCAGTCATGGAACAACAAATGGAGACAACTACCTCAGACATGATCTGGTACCATCTAACCATGACATAAACACATTTATTTTTGTAATCATTATGCATGTTGATGTAATCATATTTGCTGTCCAGGTTTTTCTACCTATGAACATGGCGAACACCCACTGGTTCCTTGTGGGCGTAAACCCCAGAAGGAGGGAGATTCAGATTCTTGATTGACTTTTCAGCTACGTAGTAACACAAGTAGTTCACGTGGTGAGATTTTAAACGTCTTTCAATATAACAAGCATTTAGCATCATACCTAACCTTGAACCGTGAGCAACTTCTCATACCATGGACTTTGGCAGATACATGGGGTGGAAGCACATCTGAGAGCATCAATGCGAATCAATGGACCACAAAGCCATGCATGGCAAGACATTAACGTGACCCAATGGACAGTAAAGCATGTTCCTGTGCCAAGACAAGATGACAAGTAAGTCAACAGTATTAGCTTCTCAATATGTTTTGAATTTTTAATACGTGAAATGGTGCTAACAGAATTAATTGTTGTAGTTCTTCTTGTGCACTCTACATGCTGAAGAACATCGAATTCTTTACGGGAGAAGATCTTACGCTGCGTTATGACCAAGTACGTAGAGTAACACCTAAAATTCTGTCCATTTTGTAAACATATGGAACGATACTAACATATCCTCCCATGCAGGCATACATTGACAATTATAGAAGAGAGCTGCCTGTTGCCCTTCTTACTTCGCCCTACAACAAATTGAAGTCCATGAAAAGGCTGAAGACGTACATTGCTAGCCTATCGGATGCAGCTGCGATTGAAGATCATGAAGATGCAAGCAGTTAGTCCAGCAGTGGTTGATTCTTAGATCTGGAGTGTACACTTGGTTATGAAGTGGTAGAGTAGGGTGTGGTTTGGTTTTAGTCCCAAAGAAGGTTTCCTAGCCATGTTCATAGTCCAGTGCGGATTAATCAAGTTGTAATATTTCACAGTACTGGTTCCAAATACTATTCTTGAAATAAATTTGGTCTGCATGGGAGACGCTGAAACATATATTTGCTTTTTACAGCCAGAACTTTTGAAGCTTTTTTAACATTGCTAGTTAGAAGTTTCAGAAAAATTTCAGTTAGTGCTGAAATATTTTGGCTGAAAGGCAAATATTGCAGTGAGTGCTTAAATGAATGAAGTTCAGTTATTTCATCGAAATCTCACCGAAGTGAAAACCATGGTGTTGTGCCATCTTGAGCAGCAACAGAAATGATTCAGCGTTATTAACAAAATTTGGTCTCACAGATACGAGGAAAAAAGGTATGATTTTGAGCATGCAAGATCGGATGGGCAATAAAATAACTTCACAAGAGAGCCAAATACTATTCTTGAAGAAGGTTTCCTAGCCATGTTCATAGTCCAGTGCGGATTAATCAAGTTGTAATATTTCACAGTACTGGTTCCAAATACTATTCTTGAAATAAATTTGGTCTGCATGTGAGATGCTGAAACATATATTTGCTTTTTTCAACCAAAACTTTTGAAGATTAGGAAGGTTAAAATATTCTTAAATTTATATTTAAGTGTCGGTGGAGTCTGGACAAGATTCAGAACAATTACATCGCTAGTTAGAAGTTTCAGAATTTTTTAAACATCGCTAGGTAGAAGTTTCGGAATTCTTTTAACATCGCTAGTTAGAAGTTTCAGAAAAATTTCAGAGAGTGCTGAAATATTTTGGCATCGCTAGTTAGAAGGTTCAGATTTTTTTTAACATCGCTAGTTAGAAGTTTCAGAAAAAATTTCAACGAGTGTTGAAATATTTTGGCCAAAATTCAGTGAGGCTGAAATATTTTGGCTGATTTTCAAAGAAACAGGAACGATATCTTTTTGATGATCGTGATTCTCAGGAGGCCTACGTGTTGTTACGCAACTTACCTTGGTTTTTTTAAACCAGAACTTACCTTTGCTAAACTCTCCACGCCCCCCCTAATATTCAACCAGGTGGGTCCCCTCCCTTGATTTCCTCCAACCAAAGAAATCTATACGTAGATATATGTCCGGGTTGTTACGATCCCTATAAATAGGGATCCTTTGAAACCTCGTAGATCATAGTTCGTCCTTTTGCGCCGCCCAAACCAGCAAGACAGAAGGACGGAGCAACCAGGAATCCAGCAAGACCGAACGACGGAGCCAAACATGGATCCTCTGGTAACTCCCCACGATCTCAGCCGCTGCTATTTTTCGTGCCACGATCTTCCTCGCATGATCTCTTGCTGCGACCCCACTTGTTGTTTGCATACTCATGTAACTCAGCACGTTTTTAAACAAATTAAGTTGGGGGCGTTAGGGGAGGGCGCTAGGATTTGTTTCCTAACAGATTGGCAGTTCATTGATTAATTCCAGGCTAAATCTTAGCGTCTGGTCTTGTCGATGCCAATTAGTGCAGCGGGCGCTTGCCTTCTTTTTTTCCTTCCGCACGAGTCATGGAAGGCATCGATGGCCCATGTTTTAATTCCATACTACTGACCATGATTAGCGCCTAGAGTTGAGGAGACCACGGTTGATAGTTTTTATTTTCCAATGTTTATTTTATTTCAGATAAGTGCCTTGCAATGGAGATTACCTTAGATGACCGATCAAACATAACCAAGCTGAATCACATGATAGTATTTGCACATACGTGGAACTCAGCATGCTTGTACCTCTTCCATTGAACCTAGGATGCTTCTTTGCCGCCATATGAGGAGTTCATAAACGGATTAAGCACGCAGCAAAGGATGTATATCCAGTTGATAGGACTGGGTGGACTTCTCAAGACACCTAGCATCAAAATTAGACGTGTACTCTGCCTAGCCATCGCTAATTCATATGATGCAGAGCAGGATGCCTTTATCATCAATGGGAGACCATGTAGGATCACACTAGAAGATGTAGCGCATATAACAGGCATGCCCTGCCATGGGAAGAAGCACGTCCCTTCAAATCTTGATGATAATATGGAGTTGTGGAAGAAACTGAAAGACCGTAATGACACCAAAATAACTTTCAAAGGATTGCTAGCCAAGATGAAAGTCGACAACACACCAAATTTTGTCAGGCCATTTGTGTTGTACACCATAGGCAAATATGTATGTCGAACAAAAGAGGAGTATGTGGATAACAAATATATTGGGATTGTTAGAAACGTTGAGACGATAAAGGGCACAAATCTTGGACAGCTAACGCTTGACTATCTTATGGATAGCGTGAAGAATTTTGTAAATGGTGAGGCAATTCTGGAGGGGAATCTACCACTGCTGCAGGTAATTCATAGTAGTACAATTATCAGTTACCTAACATACATTACATAATATACGGGAATGTTTGTAAACTTCTTTTGTTGTCATGCAGACATGGTACTACGAGAAGTTCAGAGTGCACCAATTGGACTCTAGCATCTCGTATGAATCAAGGTTAAGGCCGCTGATCCAGAACTAGAGTGAGGAGAAGGCAAAAAAGGTTGACAATATAATCCAGAATAATTATCTAGGAGTTGGAGAGGTAAAATGTTAGCACATTGCCTAGATTATGTAACATATATATTTTCTAAATCATACTAATGACACTAAACTGCAGTATGTTGAGGACCTGATGAGGCCTTTCATTCCAGCACGAGATGGTACGCTGGCCAAACCGAAGACTGGCGCTCAGGTAAATGAGTTACATAAGGCACAAATATATATTGTAACATTCCAACTAGTATGAAGTTATATGATTCTAACTGTTTCAAAGTCTTAGATTAAGGTACTCGTCGGACGTGTATTGACTGATTTGCAAGAAGTTGCCTCCCTCGTGCGGGAGTCCGGTACAGAACAAAACCATAGGATGTGCACCCTTGAAAAGAAAATGGATGAGTGCCTTAGGCGTACCCGTACAAATGGCAAGCTCACGGAGGACCTCATCAAATAATTGAAGGTAAGCCTAGAATTATGATATTAGTATATATAATTGGAAATTTACATGTGCAGGTTTTTTTCTAATTTAGTTTACTATCAAAACACCCCAGACTAACATGTATTTTTTAAAGAAAAAACACGATGGAATATTTCCAGGAGTGGACGACATACATCTATCTGACCTTGGGGCACCTTCACACCCAATGGAGGCCTCTGTTGAGAATGCTGAGCAGGCTTCTAACCAGGGGAAACAAAAGGATGTCATAGAGGTTGATGCTAAGCACGATTGTAAGCAGGGAATAAAAAATGATGACATGGAGCCCCCCATGAAGAACCTTGATGAAGATTTTGACGTACGCATGTTAACTTAATTATGAAATAATCATTGTCGTTTCAGAAATAACATTTGATCTTCGACGTACAGGATGAAGCATTCGAAAGAGCTGCTGCAAATATCAAACAGGATCTCAGTGGTATTCATAAGCTTTTAAAAGAGGTGGATGATAGCCAGGGAGCTCCTAGTTTTGATAACCAAATGCATTCCAAAGCCACCACAAGCCTTGAAGATTTCCAGGTGATGCACATTTTACCTATAATTGAGCAAGAATCTACTAAAGGCTAACACACGGTTTATTTCGTCTGACAGAATCCGTTCAACAGACAGAGTAAGCAGCACTCTGTGAAGGCTACGGGATCGCGAGATCCTGAAGAGCCCCGTGCCTTCATAGATGATGACAGCCATGATGAATCCTTTGAAAAGTAGCAACAAGTAAGTGTGGTTGGATCGACGCCACCAAATCATGGGGGCGAAAAGAAAAGGGTGGTATTGCAATTATTTAAGGATGACGAGTATGCTTCGTACGACACTGAGAAGAAAAAAAGGAAAAAAAGACTCCATCAGAATGTACAAATGATTGCGAGGACACGAACAGTAAAAAGAGGAAAATCGGCTCTAGCAACTTAAAAAAGAGGTCAGAAGTTCCTGAAACCCAGAGGGACTAGCTAGACGTGGTTCGACAGGATTTCGTGGCGTCACTGATCAACTCTACAAATCGTGAAAAACAAATGGTGTTAGTTGATGACATTGTCGTGCTATCAAAGCATTTGCTATGCCTCACCCATAAAGATGAATCTGAAGATGGCATATGGTTGGGTGACGAAGCAAGATAGTATTTCACAAATTTTTTTATGAAGTTTCATTTTTGTACAATGCAATTAACTTGATTATTGTTGTAGGTGGTTGATGCTGCGATCCAGCTCATGCGTAATGATCAACCAATTGACACAAGGGACGGCCAACTGGTTTACATTGAGAGGGTGGCCGGCGTCGCTAAGCTCGAAAGAGATGGTAGGATAGAGGAGTGCTACGAGGATGCTTTGGCAGGCATTCCTGGAACAACACAAGGAACTACCTACCTGAAACATGATATGGTATATTAAGCTGACGTAGAACAGATTTTTTTTATTACTATGCACGTTGATCTAATTATCTGTGCACTCCAGGTTTTCCTACCTATGAAAAGTTTATACACCCACTGGTTCCTTGTGGTCGTAAACCCCATAAGGAAGGAGATTCAGGTTCTTGATTCACTTTTCCACTGTATGATACCCAAAGAAGTAAATAACGTGGTGAGAATTTCAACATATTTAATTATAAGAAAGGATTTAACATCGTATGTAAGGATTAGTCGTAGGCAACTTCTCATCCCATTGCGCTTGCAGGTATGTGGGATGGAAGCACATCTAAGAGCAGCGATGCGAGTCAATGGGATTGAAAGAAATGCATGGGAAGACATTAACGTGACACAATGGCCAGTACGGAATATTAATGTGCCAAAATCCGATGAGACGTCAGTCAACAATATTAGCTTTTGTTTTGTTTTAGATTGTTAATATCTGAAATGTTGATCTAACAACATAAAATGTTGCAGTTCTTGTAGTGCACTGTACATGCTAAAGAACATCGAATTATTTATGGAAGTAAAACTAAGGTTGCAATATGACGAAGTACGTAAAGTAACACCTAATTTTTTTTTCATTTTCTGAAACATATGGAACAATACTAACATATCCTCGCATGCAGGCCTACATCGACATATTCAGAAGAGAGCTACCTGTTGTGCTTGTCGATTCACCCTACAACAAAATGAAATACGGGACTAGGTTCAGGCAGTACCATGCTAGGCAATCGGATGCAGCTGCGGTTGAAGACGACGAGGATGCAAGCAGTTAGTCCAGCATTGTGGTTCATTCTTACATGTGGAGTGTACACTTGGCCATAAAGCGATAGAGTAAGGTGTGGTTGGGTTTTAGTCCCGAAGAAGGTTTCCTAGCCGTGTTATTAGTCCATTGCACATGAGTCAAGTTGTAAAACTTCAATAATATTGGTTACTATATTTTGCTTGAAATAAATTTGGTCTCTACAGGATCTCGTAGAAATCTATATTTGCTTTTTACTACCATGTGACAATAATGGTGCCTGGGGCAACCCTAGAAGAATAATGGATTATGATATGTCTATTTTCATATGAGAGAAAAAATTATGAAAGCATGAGCATAGCCTCACAACAGAAGTCAAAAATACTGCCTCATTCAACACGCAATCCCAGCTATGTCTCGTAGGCAGGCCGCAAAACCCAAAAAATAGAGCATAGGATAACAAGAGTACAAGCACGTACCATAGGAGGCCTCTGCAGGTGCTGCAATGCTGAATTGAAGCGATCACCTTCAGGAGCACAGTGGTGTGGACATGGTACATCCATCCTGCCTCAGGGAATCACATAGCATGTTCTGTCATAGCCCTGCAAAACAGAGGAAAAAATACTACTTGTACTAACCTTGTCAAGTGTGTGCATGTAATAAATGTTGGACATAACTAAACACGGAAGAATTAAATGCAACATATGGAAGAATCGAATGCTCATTCCTTTCTCTCTGCTTTCTGCGAGGACCATTACTCTCCCTTTAACAAGGCTAAAACATCATAATAAGACTTAACAACAATCTTGAAAAGGTGGATATCCCATGTGAATCTAATTTTTAATATAAAGCACATGCCAAGTATGTTGATCCCAGTCCAACAATTGCACAAGAAGAAGCGAGCATCATAAATATTGAGCAACATAAGCTATGAATTGTTTATAGTACATTCCAAATTAATAGCTTATCATCTCCATTGATCTCCAAATCTCACCTATCAGCCAAATTGAAAGAATACATGTTGAATGCAACGATTGAACATTCGTAGATCAAGCAGTCGGGGTGGACGAATGGGGCTGGCCGTCAAGGCCGGCGGCCGGCTTCATCTAGTCCCGCAGAACATGATCCATACCCAACCACCTTGCCATCGGACGAGATGCATGGCAAGATAGAAGCTGCAGCCATGGCTGAGAAATGATATGTAGAGGATGCAAACAACCAATTGGGGTGTGGGAAAGAGGTTTCCTATAACCTTGTGGCTATAGGCACTCGCATGGAGAACTGGGAGGTGGGATGGCGCCGACTCTTCGCCGGCGGCCGCCGCGGGGAGGGCAGTGGGCCTCCTCTCGTGTTCGTTGAAAATGCGGTGCGAGATCGCGAGGGAATTGGGGTGGAGGAAGGGAAGGGTCGCGATGTGCGGCTAGATCCTGCCGGCAACGAGGGAGGGAGGGGCCGCGACGAGCGGCTAGATCCTGCCGGCGAGGATCAAAACCGTAGCGGCGGCGAGGCATAAACCCTAGCGAACGGGATAAATATCGAACCGAAAATAGCCCTCAAATTCATACCGAGAATACCCTCGAAATATTTGGGAGGAAAAAACAGATCGGTTCGAAATATTTTTTCTCCCGAAAATGCCCCTCGGGGTCTGATACAATACACGTGACATCAGTGTATTGCATCGGATCTGGACTGTCGATTTCCCTCCGACGGACGGTCCATATCGTCCGGATGCACTGTAAAATGACCCTTTTGTTTTGCCAAAGCATATCTAGATGTGCCCTAAGTATTGCACATGTAAGTCATTTGTCATTGATTTTATCCAAAGATTCATACGGTTATTTTCTTTCTTTTTTATTTTCCTTTTTTATGCTTGATTGAGTCATTTAGATATGCAATAACCAGGGCACATCTAGATGTGTCCCAAACAGATCCATTTTGATTATAAAGTGGTGAAACTTTGATCTGCCAATAAGAAGAAGAGGTGACCGCGTTTCAAAAAAAAAAGAGAGGTGAAGATCAAACATGGAACAAGCAAGACAATTATACCACATAAGACCACTCTAAGCATTCAGACGCTTTACACTGGCATGTTGATCAAATCAGAACATAAACTCACTAGTAATCTACTTGAGCTTACTTGTATCAAGATCCATCCGCCCCTTGTGTCACACCTTCTGTAATAGCGCCCATAACCGCCGCTAGTTGGTATACATGAGAGTAGCACTTGAATCCAAAAATGTACCTCTTGTCAAAGACATCATTTCTGCATAGCTAGATAGACCAAAACATAGTAGCCACCCCGATCAAAATAAGAGGGATTAAGGATTTTTCAATACCTCATAGCCAAGACTTGAAAATATGCAAAATGCTACGAGGTGGGATGATGTTAAGGGTAAATACATATCAATACGTGCCATATATAACAATAAAAAGAGTTGTCGAATGATTTCTTGTTCACAACAGAAGTTACAACAAGTTTATGCCCCTGACATTTGCTTAACCAAGGTATTCTTAGTTACTATACTCCTCGACGAGGAAACAAATGAAATAGCCTTTTATCATTAATAAAGGAAATTAGATGCCACAATCTTTAAGACCTAAAATTTATCCGTGTATCCATCAAATGCTGAATGCATCGAGTGCACAGAAAATACCCAAAAAGTGTGAAGTGCCCGTTCAAACATATCTTGGTCCTTGAGGACAATCTTACTTCAACCCGCTAAATGCTACCCAAGGAGAGCCCTATGGAAGTCAACATGTGGGTTCTCTACTCCAAGAAGCTCATAAGTGGCACCCCTATGGCGAACAATATTAATTAATCACGGTACATAACGGAACAGGCTTATCATTGATCCACTTATCCTTTGAAAATCTAATTGGTTCAACATTCCCCGTACGAAAGATCCAAATTGTACGTGTTAGAATAACCCGAGGCGCATAGTCAATCATCCGAGGACCAAGTAATTAAAGAAGATAGAAGGCACGACACCGAGATTTATTAACGAGGTTCATCGATATAGCCGTATCCCCAGGGCCTGACTATTGGCGCTCCTCCGCATGACGCCGCTACAATTCCGCGGACGGACCACCCGGGCGCCGGCACATGTCGTCGACTCTCCCTGCGTGCATGTGCTATTATGTTGGTATAGGTTACATTGTGTGTCTATCCCTTCATATATAAGAGCCATAGGATACAAGAGTTCTATTAGGACACTATACCATATTCTATCTACACCCGACTTCAGCAGATGGGAGACGGTTGCACGGGCTATCTTCAGCTGATTTGGATGGCGAGCTAATAATAGGTTAGGTGTGTAGGCATCGTAGCCTGTTTTTTATAGCCGGATGTGGCGCTTTCTCGCCGGGTGTGGCGTTTTACAGTTTTGTTTATCTTTTTTCTCAGATTTTGAGATTCCGTGAAACTTAAGACCTTGTTTTGATTTTAATAATATGGCTGCGTGCATCGATTGATGCAGAGGCCGTAGGTAAGCCTCCTTTTCAAAAAAAATCTTCACACAACTTCAAATCCAACTGTAACCTTTCTTCTATAATTATTCGAACAATTTCAACAGTACGACACTATATTTAATCTTCACGAGGCCTTCCAAAGGTTGAAGTCCGTTGGTTAAGGTTCAACTACCGTGAGTGGTTTTTGTCACAAATAATCATTGGGTAAGAGTCTGTCACACCCCTACTCGGTTAGCATCTTAACATCCATTTACTAGGAAGGCCCAGCATTTGACTTGAATATCATGAATCTCGAGGCCATCCTGGTATGGTACTTCATGCTACTTGGATTTTCTAAAACAATATAACCTTCCACGATGAAAGTTAATCTTCAACTCGAAGAGTTGTTCAAACACACTAAGGATTAGCTTCATGCTTGCAGTTTTACCCAAATCAAGATCCATAAAAAGAAGTTTTTTCATCAGCATATTATAGAATAGACAACCCCTCATCTCCTAAATGATGGATGAGGCCACTACGTACTTCCCATCCTCATTAGCTTTGTTAATTAGAACTATCAATATATCTGCTGCAATATTAAAAGGAATTCGTGATAGCGGATCCCCTTGTCGAAGTCCATTCTTAGATTGAAAAGGCCCAACATCATCATTTAACTTAATGGCAACACTCCTCTATTGGACAACATTGACACCCCAAACCCTCGAGGTCAATAAATTCATTTATTCGCTTGATGTAGGAAGTACCATCACACATTATCATATGCTTTCTCGGTATCTATTCTGAAAATAATACCATCAAGTTTCTTAGGGTGCAAATCATATATCGTCTCATAGAGAATAACAACAACTTCCATTATAACAATGGCCTAGCAAAAATGGCATTTGTTTTATCCAAATGACAAGAGAGCAACTATCATGACCCTATTAGTACCCACTTTTGTCAAAATCTTAAAGCTAACATTTAAGAGACAAATAGGTCTAACTTGCTAAATTTTGGTTTCTACTGGCACCTTAGGGAGTTAAAGTTGTACAAAGGAAGTATAACCTTGTGAAAATCCGCAAAAAGTGCAAGAATGTCACCTTTAATCACTTCGGAAAAGGCCCGGTAAAACTCAAAAGGAAAATTGTCTGACTCCCGCGCCTAACAATGATCCAGCTGAAGGCTATTTGTCTTACCTCGTGTTCCGTGAACTCGGCCAGCAAATTGACATTCTCATCTGGGGTATATCATCAATCAGGGCGTGTTTGGTTGCCCGCATGCAGCCCAATCAGGCCCGCGCATGATGTGTGTGGCCTGTTTGGTTGCCTGGACTGCATGCGATTTGTGGCCCGCACGGACCTTAAAGCAGGCCGGAGCCTGGCCCGACGAAAACTGCCGAATCGGCAATTTCACTTCGGGCAGCCCATACGGTACACGAGGAAGATTCCACAAGACTTGATGATCAAGACAAGGATTCCACCAACGTATTCGACTAGGACTCTTGTTATCCTAGGCCTCCGGTACATTATATAAGCCGAGGCCAGGCTAGTCGCTAGATTATTATGATATTATTCATCATACCCTCAGGTTTAGACCACAACATATGATCTCGAGGTAGATCAATGATACGTATCCGCCGTATCTACTTTTCCAAACACTTTTGCCTTTGTTTTGGACTCTAACTTGCATGATTTGAATGAAACTAACCCGGAGTGACGCTGTTTTCAGCAGAATTGCCATGGTGTTATTTTTGTGCAAAAATAAAAGTTCTCGGAATGACCTGAAAATCAACGGAGATTATTTTTGGAATATATAAAAAATACTGGCGAAAAGATCCACGTCAGGGGGGCCACACCCTGTCCACGAGGGTGGGGGGCACGCCTACCCCCCTGGGCGCGCCCCCTGCCTCGTGGGCCCCCAGACGCTCCACCGACGTCCATCTTGACTCCATATATTCACTTTCGGGGAGAAAAAAATCGGAGAGAAGGATTCATCGCGTTTTACGATACGGAGCCGCCGCCAAGCCCTAAACTCTCTCGGGAGGGCTGATCTGGAGTCTGTTCGGGGCTCCGGAGAGGGGAATCCATCGCCATCGTCATCATCAACCTTCCTCCATCACCAATTTCATGATGCTCACCTCCGTGCGTGAGTAATTCCATCGTAGGCTTGTTGGACGGTGATGGGTTGGATGAGATTATCATGTAATCGAGTTAGTTTTGTTAGGTTTGACCCTTAGTATCCACTATGTTCTGAGATTGATGTTGCTATGACTTTGCTATGCTTAATGCTTGTCACTAGGGCCCGAGTGCCATGATTTCAAATATGAACCTATTATGTTTTCATGAATATATGTGAGTTCTTGATCCTATCTTGCAAGTCTATACTCACCTATTATGTGTTATGATCCGTTAACTCCGAAGTGACAATAATTGGGATACTTACCGGTGATGACCGTAGTTTGAGGAGTTCATGTATTCACTATGTGTTAATGCTTTGGTCTGGTACTCTATTAAAAGTAGGCCTTAATATCCCTTAGTTTCCAATAGGACCCCGCTGCCACGGGAGGGTAGGACAAAAGAGGTCATGCAAGTTCTTTTCCATAAGCACGTATGACTATATTCGGAATACATGCCTACATTACATTGATGAACTGGAGCTAGTTCTGTGTCACCCTATGTTATAACTGTTGCCTGATTGATCGCATCCGACATAATTCTCCATCACCAATCCAATGCCTACGAGCATTTCATATATTGTTCTTCGCTTATTTACTTTTCCGTTGCTACTGTTATAATCACTATAAAACCAAAATTGCTGCTGTTACTTTTACCACTATTACCACTACTGTCATATTACTTTGCTACTAAACACTTTGCTGCAGATATAAGTTTCCATGTGTGGTTGAATTGACAACTCAGCTGCTAATACTCGAGAATATTCTTTGGCCCCCCTTGCGTCGAATCAATAAATTTGGGCTGAATACTCTACCCTCGAAAACTGTTGTGATCCCTTATACTTGTGGGTTATCAAGACTATTTTCGGGCGCCGTTACCGGGGAGCATAGCTCTATTCTTTGAGTCACTTGGGATTTATATTTGCTGGTCACTATGAAGAACTTGAAAGATCAAAGAACCAAGATTTTCCCCTCAACTACGAGGGGAGGTAAGGAACTGCCATCTAGCTCTGCACTTGATTCACCTTCTGTTTTGAGTAAACCTGCGACCTACACCTGCTATTCATTTTGATATGTCGCATGTTATTGATGATGCCACTTCTACTTTGCATGAGACTTATGATGAAACTACTACTATGCTTGATAATACTGTGCCACTTGGTGAATTTATTGATGAACAACTTGCTAGGGCTAGAGAGAATGAAATTATTGAAACTGATAATATTGATGAAAGTGATGATGAAGATTCTCCCCCTAGATATGAATTTCCTGTTGTGCCTGAGGGTTATGTTATCGATGAAGAAACTGCTAGAGACTTTCTTGCCTGCAATGATAGATCTGATCTTAAGAAATTATTAGCTAAGCTTAAAGAAAAGTATTTGAATGCTAGAATGAAATATGACCCTGCTTTTGCTACTTCACCTATCTTTATTACTGATAAGGATTGTGATTCCTCCGTCAATCTTGAGTTAATTACTTTGGTTGAATCTGATCCTTTCTATGGCTATGAATCTGAAACTGTTGTGGCACATCTTACTAAATTAAATGATATAGCCACCCTGTTTACTCATGATGAGAAAACTCGCTATTACTTTATCCTTAAGTTATTCCCATTCTCATTAAAGGGTGATGCTAAAACATGGTTTAATTATCTTGATCCTGGTTGTGTGCGTAGTCCCCAGGATATGATTTATTACTTGTCTGCTAAATATTTCCCCGCTCATAAGAAACAAGCTGCTTTAAGGGAAATATAATTTTGTGCAAATTAAAGAAGAGAGTCTCCCACAATCTTGGGGGAGGCTTCTCCAATTACTTAATGCTTTGCCTGATCATCCTATTAAGAAAGATGAAATACTTGATATCTTTTATAATGGACTAACCGATGCTTCCAGAGACTACCTGGATAGTTGTGCTGATTGTGTTTTAGGGAAAGAACTGTGGATCAAGCTGAATTGCTATTGAATAATAGGTTGACTAATGAAAATAATTGGACACTTCCTGAACCAACTCTTAAGCCAACTCCGAAGAAAAAGGGGTATTCTATTTCTCAGTCCTAAAGATATGAAAGAGGCAAAGAAATCTATGAAAGAAAAAGGTATTAAAGCTGAAGATGTTAAGAATTTACCACCTATTGAAGAAATACATGGTATTGATAACCCGACACAGGTAGTAAAGGTAAATTCTCTCTATAGATTTGATAAATGTGAAATTCCATTTACTAAGTTTGCTAGCCAATGCTTAGATGAGTTTGATAATTTATTGTTAAACAAGAAAACTTCAATGCTTATGTTGGTAGACAATAGGCATGCAATGTTGGTATGCTTGAACACTTAAGTGATTATATGGCTAGTGTTAAAGGTGAACTTAAACTTATTAGTAAACATGCTTCTATGGTTACCACTCAAGTAGAACAAGTACTTAAAGCTCAGAATGATTTGCTCAATGAATTAAATAATAGGAAGAATGATAATGTTGTTAGAGTTATGACTAGAGGTGGTAAAATGACTCGGGAACCTTTGTATCCTAAGGGCCACCCTAAGAGAATTGGGTAAGATTCTCAGAGAACTAATGTTGATGCACCTAGATCTTCTAAGAAGAAGAAAAAGAAAAATGATAGGACTTTGCATGCTTCTAGTGAACCTGTTGTTGACACACCTGAGAATCCCAATGATATTTCTATTTCTGATGCTGAAACACAATATGGTAATGAACATGAACCTAGTGATAATGTTAATTATGATGTTCATGTTGATGCTCAACCTAGCACTGACAATGATGTAGATATTGAACCTGCTGTTGATCTTGATAACCCACAATCAAAGAATCAATGTTATGATAAGAGAGACTTCGTTGCTAGGAAGCACGGTAAAGAAAGAGAACCATGGGTTCAGAAACCTATGCCTTTTCCTCCTAAACCATCCAATAAAAAGGATAATGAGGATTTTGAGCGCTTTGCTAAAATGATTAGACCTATCTTTTTGCGTATGCGTTTGACTGATATGCTTAAAATGAACCCTTATGCTAAATACATGAAGGATATTGTTACTAATAAAAGAAAGATACCGGAAGCTCAAATTTCCACCATGCTTGCTAATTACACTTTCAAGGGTGGAATACCAAAGAAACTAGGAGATCCAGGAGTACCAACTACCATGCTCCATTAAAAGAAACTATGTTAAAACTGCTTTATGTGATCTTGGAGCTGGTGTTAGTGTTATGCCTTTCTCTTTATATCGTAGACTTGATTTGAATAAGTTGATACCTACTGAAATAGCTTTGCAAATGGCTGATAAATCAACTGCCATACCTGTCGGTATTTGCGAGGATGTGCCTATTGTGGTTGCAAACGTTACTATTTTAACGGACTTTGTTATTCTTGATATTCCCGAGGACGATAGTATGTCGATTATCCTTGGTAGACCCTTTTTGAATACTGCGGGGGATGTTATTGATTGCAACAAAGGCAATGTCACTTTTCATGTTAATGGTAATGAGCATACGGTACACTTTCCGAGGAAACAACCTCAAGTCCATAGTATCAATTCTATTGGAAAAATTTCAACAATCACTATTGGAGGCTTCGAATTTCCTCTCCCTACTGTCAAGAAGAAATATGATATTATTATTGTTGGGGACATGCATATCCCCGTAGAGGTAACCTAGTGTTATTCGAAAATTCTCCGGTTTCATGTTATTCGAAAAGAGTTTATTAACAAGACTTGATCAACCTTGTTAGTAGATTCCTTTTGATGAGCATGAGATGGATGAAATTAGAAAACACAACTTTCTATACCCTCTCTTTACTTTATGTTATTTATATTAAATAAAGCAAAAATAGTATTTTCTGTCTATTTTCTGAATTATCCTTGCAATAAAAATACCCCGAAAATAAAAGTTCTCCAAATGCCCTGAAAATGAAATATGATTTTTTCTAGAATATTTGAGGATTTTAGGCACTCAGAACATAGCAGGGGGAGCAGCCATGTGCCCATGAGGGTGGAGGGCGCGCCTACCCCCCTGGGCACCCCCTGCCCCGTGGACCCCACGTGGGTCCCCTCCACTTATCCTTGCACCCACACACTTCATCTGGCTCCAGAAAAAATCACCCTCCAGCTCAAACCCGAGTTCTAGCTCATCTTGCTGCCATTTTCGATCTCCTTGCTCAAAGCTCCTCTCACAAAACTGCTTTGGGGGATTGTTCTTTGGTATGTGACTCCTCCAATGGTCCAATTAGTTTTTGTTCTAGTGCTTTATTTATTGCAAATTTTTTCTGCTTATGTGACCCTGTTCTTGAGCTTGCATGTCAAATTTATGTGGTCAAAAGTAGTTTTAATGCATGATATAGCCTCTAGACACTTGTAGGAGTAGTTGGTATCAATCTTGTTGAGTTTGGTTCACTTTTATTTTAAGTTACTAAAAATTTCAGAAAATTTCATAAAAAGATGGAGAGATTTTTGAGGGGCTCATCGAGCCGAAGCTCGAAGGATAAGCAAAGTGAGGAGAAAAAGAAGCCCAAGTATAATCTCCCTCGTACTGCGGAGGTTCGGCCGTGTGAATGGCCTTGTGATGAGTTCTTGAGAGAAGCTGAGATTTATGAGGATTTTTATCATTTGGCTGAGAATGCAGGCCTCACCGCCTTCCTCCACGACCAGCGTGAAGAGTATCTCTTACTCACGAATATCTTTGTGCAAAATTTTCATTTCCATGCTAGGAGATCGCCACCTTCGGTGGAATTTTATTTATATTATGAGCATAAGGAGATGTCACTTTATGATTTTTGCCGGGTCTGTTTGATACCCTTTGAGGGCAGCATAGAGGAACCACATCGTAATGATGTGGAGGGATTTGTTGATATGATTGTTGTAGGGGAAACGGGGAAAGTTTCCGATGCGGGAATCACTAGCATACATTTTCCTGTTCTACGTTATTCGCAATATTTGCTAGTAGATGCTTAATTGGCCGCGGGAACTGTGGAAACCTTAGTGCTCCTGATATTGTTATTTTGCGCCATGCCTTGTTTCATGATACTACTTTCAGTTTAGGTGCTATTGTTGCTAAACGGTTAAATCTGAACCGTACTAAGGGCCCCATCCTCAGAGGCATCTTTGTATCGCGCCTTGCTGCACACTTTAACATACCTACCAGGCATTATGAGAAAGAGGAAAAGTTGCTGCCTCTTATTGTTCTAGGTTATAAGAGTATGGTAGCACATGAGTTTATTGTTAAGGATAAGAATAACATACTCAAATATAAATTGATATTTAACAAAAATTATTGTGAGTTTATTACCTTTCCTGTGCCCTCTTTGTTCAACATATTTTCAGGCATGTACCTTGTTCTGCCGGAGGCCATTCATGCCTACCGGAGCCAGATGTCAGCTGCAGAGCCGGAGCCACCATCTGATCCTCACCGTCAGTCTGTTTATCAGTGGAATCCGGAGGATATCGCTAGCCAGTGGCAATCTGAGGAACCTTCTCAGTACGACCCCAGTTACAGTTTTGATCCATGGGCATAGACCAACTTAGGCCAAAAGCCTAAGCTTGGGGGAGTACGTATTTCTCACTGACATTACTTTCATGTTCACACACTCATGCCAGTTGTCGGTGCTCATACTTTTTCATTGTATCATCCATGCTAGTTTATTTTCTTTTTGTGTGTTTGAAAAACCTTAAGAAAAACCAAAAATTAGTTGTAGCTTTTAGCTATTTTATTTTCCATGCCTGTAGTAGTAGTAATTAAAAAGAAAATCCAAAAAGATTTCTCGTTCTTCTTTTGCTTGTTGGGAGCTTTCTCGTGTAAATAGTTTTGTTTCTTTTCTTTCCTTTGGGGGTCGAGAGAAGAAGACTATAATGAAAATGTTGAGTGGCTCTCATATGCATTATTGTTGATCTAACAAAGAGCCCATATCACCTTGTCTTCTCTCTTGAATCGAATGCTTGCAGATTCCAGCTTAGTCCAATGCACGTGCACTATTATTATTATCCACACCATTCGGTCGTGCAAGTGAAAGACAATAATGGTGATATAAGATGAACTAATTGAGATGAAAAAAAGCTGGTATGAACTCGACCTCTCTTATTTTTGTAAATATGATTAGTTCATCGTTCCTGATTCAGCCTATTATGAATGAAACATGTTTGCAATAACAATTAGAGATTATATTTGCTTATGCCATGCTTAATTAGCTAGGAGTTTATAACGGTTTACCTTGCGTGCCAACATGCTATTAAAATGGTTGTGATGTGGTATGATGGGGTGGTATCCTCCTTTGAATGATTCGAGTGGCTTGGCACATGTTCACGCATGTAGTTGAAACAAAATCAACATAGCCTCCACGATATTTATGTTCTTGGTGAATTATATCCCACTCATTCTTCCATTCAGTGTTGATTAATTTTAATGCATGTTCATGACTGTTGTCACTCTCTAGCTGGTCGCTTCCCAGTCTTTTTCTAGCCTTCACTTGTACTAAGCAGGAATACTGCTTGTGCATCCAATTCCATAAACCCCAAAGTTATTCCATATGAGTCCACCATACCTTCCTATATGCGGTATCTACCTGCCGTTTCAAGTAAATTTGTATGTGCCAAACTCTAAACCTTCAAATAAACATTCTGTTTGGTATGCTCGAATAGCTCATGTATCAACTAGGGCTGTCTGTATCTTCCATGCTAGGCGGGTTATTCTCAAGAGGAGTGGACTCTGCTCCTCATTCACGAGAAAATGGTTGGTGACCGGGATGCCCAGTCCCATGCTCAAATCAAATCAACATAATTGCAAAAAAAAAAACTCCTCCAGGATTTTTGTTAGTTGGAGGCACCCGTTGTTTCGGGCAAGCCATGGATTGATGCTTATTGGTGGTGCGGGAGTATAAAGTTTACCATTCTGCTTTGGAACCGCATATAATGTGTGTAGCATGGAAGATATCGAGATCTCTCGGTTGTTATGTTGACAATGAAAGTATACCGCTCAAAATATTATTCATCTCTATTTCAAAATCGAGCTCTGGCACCTCTACAAATCCCTGCTTCCCTCTGCGAAGGGCCTATCTATTCACTTTTATGTTGAGTCATCATCCTCTTATTAAAAAGCACCAGTTAGAGAGCACCGCTGTCATTTGCATGTATTGCTGTTAGTTTACATTGAGTATGACTTGACTGGATCTCTTTTACCATGAATTAATGTCTAGTCAGTCCTTGATCTTTAAAGGTGCTCTGCATTTATGTTTTGCGGTCTCGGAAAGGGCTTTCAAGATACCCTCTTGCTATATCATATTATGATTGTTTTGAGAAAGTGTTCTCATCTGATATTTATTATTATTGCTCGCTAGTTGATTATGACATTGATATGAGTAAACATGAGACCTAAGTGTTATTGTGAATATGGTTAGTTCATAATCTTTGCTGAAAACTTGAATGCTGGCTTTACATATTTGCAACAACAAGAGCAAACAGAGTTTGTAAACGTTTTTCTTTATCACTTTCAGTTTATCAACTGAACTGCTTGAGGACAAGCAAAGGTCTAAGCTTGGGGGGTTGATACGTCTCCATCGTATCTACTTTTCCAAACATTTTTTCCCTTGTTTTGGACTCTAACTAGCATGATTTGAATGGAACTAACCCGGACTAACGTTGTTTTCAGCAGAATTGCCATGGTGTTATTTTTGTGCAGAAATAAAAGTTCTCGGAATGACCTGAAAATCAACGGAGATTATTTTTGGAATATATAAAACCAAAACTGCTACCGTTACTTTTACGACTATTACCACTACTGTCATATTACTTTGCTACTAAACACTTTGCTGTAGATATAAGTTTCCAGGTGTGGTTGAATTGACAACTCAGCTGCTAATACTTGAGAATATTCTTTGGCTCCCCTTGTGTCGAATCAATAAATTTGGGTTGAATACTCTACCCTCGAAAACTGTTGTGATCCCCTATACTTGTGGGTTATCAATCAACTTTGTACTTGATACTCCATCAATATAACAAGAGCAGGACGTAGGGTTTTACCTCCATCAAGAGGGCCCGAACCTGGGTAAAACATCATCTCCTTCGTTCCTGTTACCATTGATCCGAGAATCCACAGCGCGGGATCCCCTACCCCGAGATCTGCCGGTTTTGACACCGACAATGGTGCTTTCATTGAGAGTTCCGCTGTGTGATCGGCAAAAGATCAATGGCTCGCCTACAAATCAACTGTGACGTCGACGTCTTCGTCGCCGGTTCGACTGGTCGCCTTGGTTGGACCAAGGACTGTGCCCTGCCTCCAATCGTCATGTTCGGACGAGGGCCTTCATCAACATCAACTCCGATCTCTATCATGATCATGGAGGAATCATCCATGGAGCTTGGGGGCTCAACGTCAGCATTGCCTCGGGCGACCGTGCTATTTTTCCGAACAGCGAACTTGTATCCGCTACCACCACCTCCTCGAGCATCGCTTTGACGATTCTTTGATGGAATTGTGAATGATGACCCACAAGTATAGGGGATCTATCTTAGTCCTTTCGATAAGTAAGAGTATCGAACCCAACGAGGAGCAGAAGGAAATGATAGGTGGTTTTCAGCAAGGTATTCTCTGCAAGCACTGAAATTATCGGTAACAGATGGTTTTGTGATAAGGTAGTTGGTAACGAGTAACAAGTAATAAAAGTAAATAAGATGCATCCAGATGGCACAATCCTTTTTGTAGCAAAGGACAAGCCTGGACAAACTCTTATATAAAGGAAAGCGCTCCCGGGGACACATGGGAATTATCGTCAAGCTAGTTTTCATCACGTTCATATGATTCGCGTTCGGTAGTTTGATAATTTGATATGTGGGTGGACCGGTGCTTGGGTACTATCCTTACTTGGACAAGCATCCCACTTATGATTAACCCCCATTGCAAGCATCCGCAACTACAACAGAAGTATTAAGGTAAACCTAACCACAGCATGAAACATATTGATCCAAATCAGCCCCTTACGATGCAACGTATAAACTAGGGTTTAAGCTTCTGTCACTCTAGCAACCCATCATCTACTTATTACTTCCCAATGCCTCCCTCTAGGCCCAAACAATGGTGAAGTGTCATGTCGTCGACGTTCACATGACACCACTAGAGGGATGACAACATACATCTCATCAAAATATCGAACGAATACTAAATTCACATGACTACTAATAGCAAAACTTCTACCATGTCCTCAGGAACAAACGTAACTACTCACAAAGCATATTCATGTTCATAATCAGAGGGGTATTAATATGCTAATGGATCTGAACATATGATCTCCCACCAAGTAAACCAACTAGCATCAACTACAACGAGTAATCAACACTACTAGCAACCCACAGGTACCAATCTGAGGTTTGGATACAAAGATTGGATACAAGAGACGAACTAGGGTTTGAGATGAGATGGTGCTGGTGAAGATGTTGATGGAGATTGACCCCCTCCTGATGAGAGGATCGTTGGTGATGACGATGGTGATGATTTCCCCCTCCCGGAGGGAAGTTTCCCCGGCAGAACAGCTCCGCCAGAGCCCTAGATTGGTTCCGCCAAGGTTCCGTCTCGTGGCGGCGGAGTCTCGTCCCGAAATCTTGCTTATGATTTTTCCTCGACGAAAGACTCCATATAGCAGAATATGGGCATCGGAGGGCCGCCAGGGGGCACACGAGGCAGGGGGCGCGCTCCCCACCCTCATGGCGAGGGTGTGGCCCCCCTCTAGAACTTCTTGCGCTCGGTATTATTTATACATTCTGGAAATAGCTTCCGTGAAGTTTCAGGACTTTTGGAGCTGTGCAGAATAGGTCTCTAATATTTGCTCCTTTTCCAGCCCTGAATCCCAGCTGCCGGCATTCTCCCTCTTTATGTAAACCTTGTAAAATAAGAGAGATAGGCATAAGTATTGTGACATAATGTGTAATAACAGCCCACAATGTAATAAATATCGATATAAAAGCATGATGCAAAACGGACGTATCAACTCCCCCAAGCTTAGACCTCGCTTGTCCTCAAGCGAAAGCCGAAATCAAAAAATATGTCCACATGTTTAGAGATAGAGGTGTCGATAAAAATAAAATAGGGACATGAGGGCATTGTGATCATTCTTAGAACAACAACATATATATATATATATATATATATATATATATAAATATTCATACGATCTCTTATGCTAAAGTAAAAATTCAATCACAATTTCAAGTATGAATCATAAACTTCATTGAGAACCATCAAACTCTAATCTCAGTCATTGAGGCAATTGCAATTTATCATAACATAGGAAAGTGTCAATATAAGATCTTTTCAGCAAGTCCACATACTCAACCATCTTTTAGTCTTTCACAATTGCTAACACTCACGCAATATTTATGGGTATGAAGTTTTAATCGGACACAGAGAAAGATAGGGGCTTATAGTTTTGCCTCCCAACGTTTTACCTCAAGGATAATGTCAACAATAATAGTTCATGAAGACTCACATCCAATTAGCTATATATATCATGATCTTTCCAACACATTGTGCTTACCAAAGGATAAAATGTAAAAAGGAAAGGTGAAGATCACCATGACTCTTATGTAAGGTACAAGATAAAAGTAAAAGATAGGCCCTTCGCAGAGGGAAGCAGATGTTTGATGAACCACAAGTATAGGGGATCTATCATAGTCCTTTCGATAAGTAAGAGTGTCGAACCCGACGAGCAGAAGGAAATGATAAGCGGTTTCCAGCAAGGTATTCTCTGCAAGTACTGAAATAAGTGGTAACAGATAGTTTTATGATAAGATAATTTGTAACGAGCAACAAGTAACAAAAGTAAATAAGGTGCAGCAAGGTGGCCCAATCCTTTTTGTAGCAAAGGACAAGCCTGTACAAACTCTTATAAGATGTAAAGCGCTCCCGAGGACACATGGGAATATCGTCAAGCTAGTTTTCATCATGTTCATATGATTCGCGTTCGGTACTTTGATAATTTGGTATGTGGGTGGACCGGTGCTTGGGTACTGCCCTTACTTGGACAAGCATACCACTTATGATTAACCTCTATTGCAAGCATCTGCAACTACAATAAAAGTATTAAGGTAAACCTAACCATAGCATGAAACATATGGATCCAAATCAGCCCCTTACGAAGCAACGCATAAACTAGGGTTTAAGCTTCTGTCACTCTATGTAACATCCTCGATGCGACTATAGCTCCCACGCGTTGAGGCACGACTTAGAGACATAATCGCATTGAAGGCATATGTCACAAGTTAGGCAATCTTCACAGAATCCCATGTAATATAGATAATAAAAGGGGAGATAACATAGTTGGCTTACACTCGCCACGTCAATCAAGTACATAAATAGCATTACAACATTCAAACACTCATGGCCCGACTACGGCGCCAAAATAAAAGATAACCCAACATGTGACACGGTCCCGATCACCCCAACAGGGCACCACTACTGATCATCAGGGAAAGATACGTAGTATCATTCAGAGTCCTCGTCGAACTCCCACTTGAGCTCAAGCGTGTCGCCTGGTGCGGAATCCTCAGGCCTTGCATCTGGTTTAATAGTAATCTGTGAGCCACGGGGACTCAGCAATCTCGCACCCTCGCGATCAAGACTATTTAAGCTTAATAGGAAAGGCAAGGTAAAAATATGTGGAGATGCGGCAAGCGACTAGCATATATGGTGGCTAACCTGTTCACAAAAGAGAGCGAGAAGAGGAGGCAAAGCGCGAGCGAGAATCTAGAGAACAACCTGCGCAAGCATTACTCCAACACCGTGTTCACTTCCCGGACTCCGCCGATAAGAGACCATCACGGTAACTCACACAGTTGATTCATTTTAATTAAGTTAAGGTTCAAGTTGTCTACAACTGGACATTAACAAATTCCCATCTGCCCATAACTGCGGGCACGGCTTTCGAAAGTTCAAATCCCTACAGGGGAGTCCCAACTTAGCCCATGACAAGCTCTCACGGTCAACGAAGGAATATACCTCCTCCCGAGATGTTCCGATCAGACTCGGTATCTTGGTTCTACAAGACACTTCGACAAGTTAAAACAAATCCAGCAACACCACCCAGATGTGCCGAAAAATCCCGATAGGAGCTGCACATATCTCATTCTCAGGGCACACCAGATGAGCAAGACGTCGGGTAGGCCAGCCCAGAGTTGCCCCTGGTAGCCCCGGACATCGCTCGGTTGGACCAACACTCAGAGGAGCACTGGCCCGGGGGGGCTAAAATAAGATGACCCTCGGGCTCCGGAAACCCAAGGGAAAAAGAGGCTATGTGGCAAATGGTAAAACCAAGGTTGGGCATTGCTGGAAAAGCTTTAATCAAGGCGAACTATCAAGGGGTTCCCATTATCACCCAACCGCGTAAGGAACGCAAAATTCGGGAACATAACACCGATATGATGGAAACTAGGGCGGCAAGAGCGGAACAAAACACTAGGCGAGAGGCCGAGCCTTCCACCCTTTACCAAGTATATAGATGCATTAAGATAACATGGCAATATAATGATATCCCAACAAGTAAATAATGTTCCAACAAGGAACGGTCTGCAATCTTCACCTGCAACTAGCAACGCTATAAGAGGGGCTGAGCAAAGCGGTAACATAGCCAATCAACGGTTTGCTAGGACATGGTGGGTTAGAGGTATGACATGGCAATTTGGGAGGCATGATAAGCAAGTGGTAGGCATCGTAGCATAGGCATAGCAAAAGAGCGAGCATCTAGCAAAGCAAAGATAGTAGTGATTTCGAGGGTATGATCATCTTGCCTGCAAAGTTGTCAAAGTTGACTGGATCCTCGAAAGCAAACTCAATGGGCTCCTCATTAGCGAACTCGTCTCCCGGCTCTACCCAAACAAGACAAACAAGCAACAAGGACACAATCAACCACGTGCAAAGCTCAAACCATATGATGCAAACATGGTATGCTATGCGGGATGCAATATGTGATGCATATGCAAGATTTGACAAGGAAAGCATGAACCTGGCTCCAACTTGGAAATCCAAGTGTGCCACTGGAAAGATGAGATGAAATCGCTTGAAAACGATATAAAGAACGCCGGAATCAGAGTTACGGTTTGGAAATGACAAGCAATTTTAATATGGCCACGTTCTGCGATTTACAGCAAGTAGCCATCTAAATGCAACAAGATGAACATGCTACAGTACCCAAACATGGCAACAAAATACATGGCAGGGATCCATTCATGATGCTTAACAAAAGTCTAGCACTGAGCTACGGCCAATTCATCCATTAACAGGTTCAAACAAGCATGGCAAAAATGCATTTGGTAAACAGATTTCAGACTTGGTGAAATTAACACTTGTCTGGAATTTCAGATCAGATAGCACACTTTGGAGCAACAAAACTACATGCTACAGGACCTGAACATGGCAAAGTAAAACATGGCATGGAGCTACTCAAAAAGCTTATAAAAAGTCCCTTAGTGACCTTGAGCCAAAAGGGATCAGAAAATACATTTGTAAGCATGTGAACATGGCAAAAACATAATCAGTTCTCAGACTTAGTGAAAACTGGAGCATGCTGAAAACAGATATCAAGTAGGCATGTTTACGAGCTCGATGCACTCACTACCGAGCAAGTCATGACAATCTAAGCATACACCCATCAAGAATACACAAAATTCAAGCTAGACATGGCAAGAACAATAACATAGCAAGCACGGATCAACTACAACATCCTCGGCAAAATTGCTAACAAGTAGACAATCTGCCCAGATTCACGAAATAGCAAAAGTAGAGCTCGATTGACTCAAGCTAGGGTGCTCCATAATTGCAAACAAAGATATGGATGGATAGAGCACTACAAGATTAACAAAACATCCTTACTGATCATCCTCAAAAGAGGCACGGATCACTAGAAAACAACATGAACATATGGCAATATGAGATAAACAGTCCAAGGACTTAGTGGAAATGCTAAGTCCCTGAGATCAGCATTAACGAATGCTCCACTTTTCAAGCTTGTGCTAGTCACCACACACATCACAAAAATACATGGGTTGCACCTCTGGATAGATGGCAAAACATATAACAAAACACATGTAGAGCTCATGGGCATATCAAGCACACATTAATCATGGCAAAAATGACAAATATCTAATTGGAGCAGCAGATCTGACAATTATCTCAAATAGCACTCTTATAACAACATTTCGGGCATCAAGATGAACTCAAATGAAAATGATGCAATGAGATGAAATGATGTACTCTCTGAGACAAACATTTTGATATGCTATATGCCCAAATCGGAGCTACGGATGCAAAGTTACAGCACGATGAACATGGCAATATGAACTAGGGTTTCGGGAGAAAGTCAACCGAGATCTAGATCCAGATCGGGATCCGGGCGCGATTTATGAGGTCCACCGGAGCACTGTAGCAGGAGGTCGCCGGAGTCGTCGGGGGACTTGCCGGCCGGGAGGATGGGCTCGCCGGCGAGGTGGCCGGAGTGGTGGTCGGGCACGGAAGCCGAGGGCGGCGAGCGGGCCGGGCGGCGGCTTGGTGACCTCGGCGCGGGCCACCGGAGCTGCTCCCTTGCCGGGGCTGGAGGCGAAGGGCGGCGGATCGCGGCGGAGGCGGTGGCGCTGGGTGCCTCGGGTGGCCGGACGGCGGCGGGGGCGCGCGGTCTCCCGCGGGCGGCGGCGGCGGAGAGGCGGGCCGCGGGGGCCGGCCTCGGGCCCGAGCGGGCCGGCGGCGGTGGGAGGTGGCCGGGCCACGTGGCGCTCTGCCAGTGGCCGCGGGTGGCGGCGGCGACTTCGTCCGGCGGCGGCTGGACGTGTCCGGTGGCGGCGGGGCGATTTTAGGATTTGGACGGGGGAGAGATCCGGATTTTTCGTGGGGGGTCTATTTATAGGCATAGGAGGAGCTAGGAGAGTCCAAATGAGGTGCGGTTTTTGGCCACGCGATCGTGATCGAACGCTCTAGATGCTGGAGAGGGTTTTGGTCGGTTTTGGGCCAAAATGGAGGGGTGTTGGGCTGCAACACACACGAGGCCTTTTCGGTCCCTCGGTTAACCGTTGGAGTATCAAACGAAGTCCAAATGGTACGAAACTTGACAGGCGGTCTACCGGTAGTAAACCAAGACCGCTTGGTAAGTCTCGGTCCAATCCGGAAATGTTTTAATCCCCACACACGAAAGAAAGGTAGAATTGACCACCGGAGGAGAACGAAGCGCCGGAATGCAAAACGGACAACGGGGAAAATGCTCGAATGCATGAGATGAACACGTATGCAAATGCAATGCACATGATGACATGATAAGAGATGCATGACAACGACAAGAACACACGGAGACAAAAACCCGAACCCGAGAAAATAAAATAACTTAACGTCGGAAACGGCAAGAGTAGGAGTACATATTGGGTAAATTACATTCGGGGTGTTACACTCTAGCAACCCATCATCTACTTATTACTTCCCAATGCCTTCCTCTAGGCCCAAATAATGGTGAAGTGTCATGTAGTCGATGTTCACATAACACTGCTACCTCTTGAGCACTGCGTTGGATTTCCCTGAAGAGGAGAGGATGATGCAGCACAGTAGCGTAAGTATTTCCCTTAGTTTTTGAGAACCAAGGTATCAATCCAGTAGGAGTCCACGTGCGAGTCCCTCGTACCTACACAAAAACAATAGCTCAACGCAACCAACGGGCTTAGGGGTTGTCAATCCCTTCACGGTCACTTACGAAAGTGAGATCTGATAGAGATGATAAATAATATTTTTGGTAAAGAGATGCAAAGTAAAAAAGTAAAAGGAAAGCAATAATAAAGTGATGGAGATTGATATGAGAAAGAGACCCCGGGGCCATAGGTTTCACTAGTGGCTTCTCTCAAGAGCATAAGTATTCTACGGTGGGTGAACAAATTACTGTTGAGCAATTGACAGAATTGAGCATAGTTATGAGAATATATAGGTATGATCATGTATATAGGCATCATGTTCGAGACAAGTAGACCGACTCCTGCCTGCATCTACTACTATTACTCCACTCATCGACCGCTATCCAGCATGCATCTATAGTATTAAGTTAAAAACAGAGTAATGCCTTAAGCAAGATAACATGATGTAGAGGGATAGTTTTCATGCAATATGATAAAAAAAACCATCTTGTTATAATCGATGGCAAGAATACAATACATGCCTTGCTGCCCCTTCTGTCACTGGGAAAGGACACCGCAAGATCGAACCCAAAGCTAAGCACTTCTCCCATGGCAAGAAAAACCAATCTAGTAGGCCAAACCAAACTGATAATTCAAAGAGACTTGCAAAGATAACCAATCATACATAAAAGAATTCAGAGAAGATTCAAATATTATTCATAGATAGACTTGATCATAAACCCACAATTCATCGGTCTCAACAAACACACCGCAAAAAGAAGATTACATTGAATAGATCTCCACGAGAGAGGGGGAGAACATTGTATTGAGATCCAAAAAGAGAGAAGAAGCCATCTAGCTACTAACTATGGACCCGTAGGTCTGACGTAAACTACTCACACTTCATCGGAGGGGCTTGGATGATGATGTAGAAGCCCTCCGTGATCGATGCCCCCTCCAGCAGAGCTCCGGAACAGGCCCTAAGATGGGATCTCGTGGATACAAAAAGTTGCGGCGGTGGAATTAGGTTTTTGGCTCCGTCCCTGATCGTTTGGGGGTACGTAGGTATATATAGTAGGAAGAAGTACGTCGGTGGAGCTTCGAGGGAGACAACATACATCTCATCAAAATATCGAACGAATACCAAATTCACATGACTACTAATAGCAAGACTTCTCCCATGTCCTCAGGAACAAAAGTAACTACACAAAAAGCATAAACATGTTCATAATTAGAGGGGTATTAATATGCATATAGGATCTGAACATATGATCTTCCACCAATTAAACCAACTAGCATCAACTACAAGGAGTAATTAACACTACTAGCAGCCTACTAGCACCAATCCCGGACTTAGAGACAAGAATTGGATACAAGAGATGAACTAGGGTTTTGAGATGAGATGGTGCTGATGAAGATGTTGATGGAGATTGCCCTCTCCCGATGAGAGGAGCGTTGGTGATGATGATGGCGATTATTTCCCCTTCGGGAGGGAAATTTCCCCAGCAGAACAGCTCCGCCAGAGGCCTAGATTGGTTCCGCCAAGGTTCTGCCTCGTGGCGGCGGAGTTTCGTCCGAGAAGATGGCTTATGATTTTTTTCCCATCGAAAGACTCTATATAGCAGAAGATGGCCACCGGAGGGCCACCAGGGGGCCCACGAGGTAGGGGGTGCGCCCAGGGGGGTAGGGCGCGCCCCCACCCTCGTGGGCAGGGTGTGGCCCCCTGGTGAGTTTCTTCTGCTGAGTATTTTTTATATTTTTGGAAAACATCTTTCATGAAGTTTCAGGACTTTTGGACCTGTGCAGAATAGGTCTCTAATATTTGCTCCTTTTCCAGCCCAGAATCCCAGCTGTCGGCATTCTCCCTCTTTATGTAAACCGTGTAAAATAAGAGAGAATAGGCATAAGTATTGTGACATAATATGTAATAACAGCCCATAATGCAATAAATATTGATATAAAAGCATGATGCAAAATGAACGTATCAACTCCCCCAAGCTTAGACCTCGCTTGTCCTCAAGTGAAAAGCTGAAATCGAAAAATATGTCCACATGTTTAGAGATAGAGGTGTCGATAAAAAAATACGGACATGAGTGCATCATGATCATTCTTATAATAGCAACTCATATAATTCTTTGTCATATAATCTCTAATGCTAGTGTAATAATTCAATCACAATATCAAGTATGAATTGTAAACTTCATTGAAAACTAACAAACTATAGTCTCAGTCATTGAAGCAATTGCAGTTTATCATAACATAGGAAAGAGTCAATGTATAAGAGCTTTTCAACAAGTCCACATACTCAACTATCATATAATCTTTCACAATTGCTGACACTCATGCAATACTTATGGGTATGGAGTTTTAATCGGACACAGAGAAAGATAGGGGTTTATAGTTCTGTCTCCCAAAGTTTTACCTCAAGGGTAATGTCAACAGTAATAGTTCATGAAAACTCACATCCAATTAGCCATATATACCAGGATCTTTCCAACATATTGTGCTTGCCAAAGGATAAAATGTAAAAAGGAAGGGTGAAGATCACCATGACTCTTATACAATGTAGGAGATAAAAGTAAAAGATAGGCCCTTCACAGAGGGAACCAGAGGTTGTCATGCGCTTTTATGGTTGGATGCACAAAATCTTAATTTGAAAGAACGTCACTTTATATTTCCACTTGTGATATGGACCTTTATTATGCAGTCTGTCACTTTTATTACTTCCATATCACACGATCGTATAAAGCTTATTTCCTCCACACCAATCAATCATACATATTTAGAGAGCAATTTTTATTGCTTGCACCGATGACAACTTACTTGATGGATATTACTCAATCCATAGGTAGATATGGTGTACTCTTATGGCAAGACTGGTTTAAGGGTATTTGGAAGCACAAGTAGTATCTCTACTTGGTGCAATGAATTTGGCTAGCATGAGGAGGAAAAGCAAGCTCATCATGTTGGAAGATCCAAGACAATATAATTTATCTCAGATGTAAGAAAACATAACCCATTACGTTGTCTTCCTTGTCCAATGTCAACTCTTTAGCATGTCATATTTTAATGAGTGCTCACAATCATAAAAGATGTCCAAGATAGTATATTTATATGTGAAGACCTCTTTTTCTTTATTACTTCCTATTAATTGCAACGATGACCAAAACTGTGTTTGGCAACCCTCACCAACTTTTATTCATCATACTCTTTCTATGTGAGATCATTACTCTCCATAAGATTCACATGATCTCTTTGTTTCTTTCTATTTCTTTCTCTTTTCTTTTATTCCATTAGGATCATGGCAAAATAATCAAGCCCTTGACTCAACACTAATCTTTATTATATAGCTCACGGACTCGATTACATAGAAGAATAATAAAGCAAAACTCACAACTAAATCATACTAAGAAATTTTATTCTACTAGATCAAGATATTATCGAAAGGATCAAACTAAGAAAAACGATAAAGATAAAAGTGATGGTGATACGATACCAGGGCACTCCCCCAAGCTTGGCAGTTGCCAAGTGGAGTGCGCATACCAGAAGATTATGTCTCCTTTGTTGGTGAACAAGGTGTATTTTTTGATGATGCATAGTCGCACATCGAGCGTAGGAGGTCTTCTAACTTGCGGATAATGCCCTTGAGTGCGATGATATGCTCCTTCAACAAAATATTTTCACGTGTGAGATACTTATTTTGTATACGAGCAAACTCAATCATCTTGAAAGCTTCGATTTCTGTTGGGGTAAGAAGATTGTGATCTAGTTGAAGGGTGTCTTTTGTTGCTGGAACTTGGTCCTCCATGGCCTTCTTGATCCCTTCATCCTTGTTGATCTCCATAGGTTCTTCTCTTTTCAGCTCTATCTTCATTAGCCAAGCATCGTTGCCCTCATGGTTGGAGGAGGAGGGAGATGACATAGTGCCTGGCCTTGACAACCCTGATAGAAAACATTTGAAACAAAGATAGGAGATTTTTGCGTGATACGGGAGTCAAAACCCCCGGGAGATTATATAATGAATTTTACCGACCAAAATATGTGTCGTGTATGAAAACGGAGTCCGGAGAGCACACGAGGTGCCCACGAGGTAGGGGGCGCGCCCAGTAGGGTAGGGCGCGCCCTCCACCCTCGTGGAGCCCTCGTGTCCTTCCCGGACTGCTGCTTATTTTTCTATTTTTCTAAATATTCCAAAACAGAGAAATATTGCCTTAAAAACTGTTCTGGAGTCGGTTTACTTACCGTACCACATACATATTCCTTTTCGGAGTCTGAAACATTCTGAAAAGTGTCCCTTATGTATTCCTTCGTGGTTACGGTTTCAATAACATTGGTTTCAACATTTATGGGATTTCCTGAGATATAATGTTTGATTCTTTGACAGTTCACCACCTTAGGATTTGTGCCTTTGAAGTTGTTGATTTTTATGGCACCGGAACGGTAGACCTCCTTGATAACGTAGGGACCTTCCCATTAAGAGCAAAGTTTTCCTGCAAAAAATCTTAAACGAGAGTTGTATAGCAATACATAATCACCTACATTAAACTCACGCTTTTGTACCCTTTTGTCATGCCATCTTTTAACTTTTTCTTTAAACAACTTGGCATTTTCGTAGGCTTGGGTTCTCCATTCATCAAGTGAGCTAATATCAAATAACCTCTTCTCACCGGCAAGTTTAAAATCATAATTAAGTTCTTTAATAGTCCAATAAGCCTTGTGTTCTAGTTCAAGAGGTAAGTGACATGCTTTTCCATAGACCATTTTATACGGAGACATACCCATAGGATTTTTATATGTAGTTCTATAGGCCCATAATGCATCATCAAGTTTCTTGGACCAATTCTTTCTAGACCTATTAACAGTCTTTTGCAAAATTAATTTGAGTTCCCTATTACTCAATTCTACTTGACCACTAGACTGAGAGTGATAGGGAGATGCAATTCTATGATTAACATCATATTTAGCGAGCATTTTACGGAATGCACCATGAATAAAATGTGAACCACCATCAGTCATTAAATATCTAGGGACTCCAAATCTTGGAAAAATAACTTGTTTAAGCATTTTAATAGAAGTGTTATGATCAGCACTACTAATTGGAATAGCTTCTACCCACTTAGTAACGTAATCAACAACAACTAAAATATGTGTGTAAGCATAAAAGGAAGGGAAAGGTCCCATATAGTCAAAGCCCCAAACATCAAATGGTTCAATAACAAGTGAATAATTCATAGGCATTTCTTGACGTCTACTAATATTACCAATTCTTTGACATTCATCAAAAGATAAGACAAACTTGCGGGCATCCTTGAAGAGAGTAGGCCAATAAAAACCAGATTGCAATACCTTATGTGCAGTTCTATCTCCAACATGGTGTCCTCCATATGCTTCAGAGTGACACTTGCGTAGGATCTGTTACTGTTCATGCGCAGGTACACAACGTCTAATAACACCATCTACTCCTTCTTTATAAAGGTGTGGGTCATCCCAAAAGTAATGCCTCAAATCATAGAAGAACTTTTTCTTTTGCTGGTATGTGAAACTAGGTGGTATAAACTTAGCAACAATGTAATTATCATAATCAGCATACCATGGAGCAGTATGAGAAGCATTTATGGCATTTAATTGCTCATCGGGAAAGCTATCATCAATATGTAGTGGGTCATCAAGCACATTTTCTAACCTAGACAAGTTGTCTGCAACGGGGTTCTCAGCTCCTTTTCTATCAACAATATGCAAATCAAATTCTTGTAGCAAGAGAACCCATCTAATAAGTCTAGGTTTGGCATCTTTCTTTTCCATGAGATATTTAATAGCAGCATGATCGGTGTGAATAGTTACTTTAGAATCAACAATATAAGGTCTAAACTTATCACAAGCAAATACAACTGCTAAGAATTCCTTTTCAGTAGTAGCATAATTTCTTTGAGCATTGTCTAGGGTTTTACTAGCATATTGAATAACATTTAATTTCTTATCAACTCTTTGTCCTAGAACAGCACCTACAACATAATCACTAACATCACACATAATTTCAAAGGATAAATTCCAATCAGGTGGCTGGACAATAGGTGCAGAGATCAATAATTTCTTAAGTATTTCAAATGCTTCTACACAATCATCATCAAAGACAAATGGTATATCTTTTTGTAATAAATTAGTCAGAGACCGAGAGATTTTTGAGAAGTCCTTAATGAACCTCCTATAAAAACCGGCATGACCAAGGAAACTTCTTATACCTTTGATGTCCTTGGGACATGGCATCTTTTCAATAGCATCAACCTTGGCTTTATCAACTTCAATACCTCTTTCAGAAACTTTATGCCCCAAGAAAATACCTTCATTAACCATAAAGTGGCACTTTTCCCAATTCAAGACAAGATTAGTTTCTTCACATCTCTGCAGAACTCGATCAAGGTTGCTCAAGCAATCATCAAAAGAAAATCCATAGACGGAAAAGTCGGCCATGAAAACCTCACAAATCTTTTCACAAAAGTCAAAGAATATAGCCATCATGCATCTTTGAAAGGTAGCAGGTGCATTACATAAACCAAAAGGCATACGTCTATAAGAAAAAGTACCAAAAGGGCATGTAAAAGTAGTCTTTGATTGATCTTTGGCTAACACAGGTATTTGAGAGAAACCAGAATAACCATCTAGAAAGCAAAAACGTGTATGTTTGGACAATCTTTCTAGCATTTGATCGATAAAAGGTAAGGGGTAATGATCTTTTTTAGTAGCCTTATTTAATTTGCGGAAATCAATTACCATCCTATAACCTGTAATAATTCTTTGAGGAATCAATTCATCTTTATCATTAGGAACAATAGTAATACTTCCCTTCTTAGGGACACAATGGACATGGCTTACCCACTAACTATTAGCAACGGGATAAATTATACCTGCCTCAAGGAGCTTTAGTATCTCTTCTAGCAAGACTTCTCCCATGTCCTCAGGAACAAAAGTAACTACACACAAAGCATAAACATGTTCATAATCAGAGGGGTATTAATATGCATATAGGATCTGAACATATGATCTTCCACCAGTTAAACCAACTAGCATCAACTACAAGGAGTAATTAACACAACTAGCAACCTACTAGCACCAATCCTGGACTTAGAGACAAGAATTGGATACAAGAGATGAACTAGGGTTTTGAGATGAAATGGTGTTGATGAAGATATTGACGGAGATTGCCCTCTCCCGATGGGAGGAGCGTTGGTGATGATGATGGCGATGATTTCCCCCTTCGGGAGGGAAGTTTCCCCGGCAGAATAGCTCCGCCAGAGCCCTAGATTAGTTCCGCCAAGGTTCCGCCTCGTGGCGGCGGAGTTTCATTCGAGAACATGGCTTATGATTTTTTTTCCCATCGAAAGACTCCATATAGCAGAAGATGGCCACCGGAGGGCCACCAGGGGGCCCACGAGGTAGGGGGCGCGCCCCGGGGGTAGGGCGCGCCCCCACCCTCGTGGGCAGGGTGTGGCCCCCCTGGTGAGTTTCTTCCGTTGAGTATTTTTTATATATTCAGAAAACTTCTTCCGTGAAGTTTCAGGACTTTTGGAGCTGTGCAGAATAGATCTCCAATATTTGCTCCTTTTCCAGCCCAGAATCCCAGCTGCCGGCATTCTCCCTCTTTATGTAAACGTTGTAAAACAAGAGAGAATAGGCATAAGTATCGTGACATAATGTGTAATAACAGCCCATAATGCAATAAATATTGATATAAAAGCATGATGCAAAATGGACGTATCAAGGTTGTCATGCGCTTTTATGGTTGGATGCACAAAATCTAAATACAAAAGAACGTCACTTTATATTGCCACTTGTGATATGGACCTTTATTATGCAGTCCATCGCTTTTATTTCTTCCACATCACAAGATCGTATAAAGCTTATTTTCTCCCACACTAATAATTCATACATAGTTAGACAGCAATTTTTATTGCTTGCACCGATGAAAACTTACTTGAAGGATCTTACTCAATCCATAGGTAGATATGGTGGACTCTCATGGCAAAACTGGGTTTAGGGATATTTGGAAACACAAGTAGTATTTCTACTTGGTGCGAAGAAATTGGCTTGCATGAGAGGGAAAGGCAAGCTCAACATGTTAGATGATCCATGACAATATAATTTATCTCAGATGTAAGAAAACATAACCCATTACATTGTCTTCCTTGTCCAACGTCAACTCTTAGCATGTCATACTTTAATGAGTGCTCACAATCATGAAAGATGTCCAAGATAGTATATTAATATGTGAACCTCTCTTTCTTTATTACTTCCTATTAATTGCAACGATGACCAAAACTATGTTTGTCAACTCTCAACAACTTTTATTCATCATACTATTTATATGTGAGCTCATTACTCTCCATAAGATCCATATGATATCTTTATTTCTTTTTATTTCTTTCTCTTTTATTTTATTCCCTCAAGATCATAGCAAAATAATCAAGCCCTTGACTCAACACGTATCTTTATTATATGTAGCTCACGCACTCGATTACATAGAGGGATGTTGGGGAACGTAGTAATTTCAAAAAAATTCCTACGCACACGCAAGATCATGGTGATGCATAGCAACGAGGGGGAGAGTCTGATCTACGTACCCATGTAGATCGCAACGGAAGCGTTGACACAACGTAGAGGAAGTAGTCGTACGTCTTCTTCCCGATCCGACCGATCCAAGCACCGTTACTCCGGCACCTCCGAGTTCTTAGCACACGTTCAGCTCGATGACGATCCTCGGGCTCCGATCCAGCAAAGCGTCGAGGAAGAGTTCCGTTAGCACGACGGCGTGGTGACGATCTTGATGTACTACCGACGCAGGGCTTCGCCTAAGCACTACAACGGTATGATCGAGGTGGAATTTGGTGGCAGGGGCACCGCACACGGCTAAGGAACGATCTCAAGGATCAACTTGTGTGTCTAGAGGTGCCCCCTGCCCCCGTATATAAAGGTTGCCAGGGGGAGGGATGGCCGGCCAAGGAGAGGAGGGCGCAAGAGGAGTCCTACTCCTACCAGGAGTAGGACTCCCCCCCCCCCCAATCCTATTCCTAATAGGACTCCGAGAGAGAGAGAGAGAGAGAGAGAGAGGGAGAAGGGGGCCGGCCACCTCTCCTAGTCCTAATAGGACTAGGGGAGGGGGGAGGCGCGCAACCCACCTTGGGCTGCCCCTTTCACCTTTCCACTAAGGCCCAATAAGGCCCATTTGGTTCCCGGGGGGTTCCGGTAACCTCCTGGTACTCCGGTAAAATTCCCGATTTCACCCGGAACACTTCCGATGTCCAAACATAGGCTTCCAATATATCAATCTTTATGTCTCGACCATTTCGAGACTCCTCGTCATGTCCGTGATCACATCCGGGACTCCGAACAACCTTCGGTACATCAAAATGCATAAACTCATAATAACTGTCATCGTAACGTTAAGCGTGCGGACCCTACGGTTCGAGAACAATGTAGACATGACCGAGACACGTCTCCGGTCAATAACCAATAGCGGGACCTGGATGCCCATATTGGTTCCTACATATTCTATGAAGATCTTTATCGGTCAGACCGCATAACAATATACGTTGTTCCCTTTGTCATCGGTATGTTACTTGCCCGAGATTCGATCGTCGGTATCCAATACCTAGTTCAATCTTGTTACTGGCAAGTCTCTTTACTCGTTCCGTAATACATCATCTCACAACTAACATCTTAGTTATAATGCTTGCAAGGCTTATGTGATGTGTATTACCGAGAGGGCCCAGAGATACCTCTCCGACAATCGGAGTGACAAATTCTAATCTCGAAATACGCCAACCCAACATCTACCATTGGAGACACCTGTAGTACTCCTTTATAATCACCTAGTTACATTGTGACGTTTGGTAGTACCCAAAGTGTTCCTCCGGTAAATGGGAGTTGCATAATCTCATAGTCATAGGAACATGTATAAGTCATGAAGAAAGCAATGGCAACATACTAAACGATCGGGTGCTAAGCTAATGGAATGGGTCATGTCAATCAGATCATTCAACTAATGATGTGACCTCGTTAATCAAATAACAACTCTTTGTTCATGGTTAGGAAACTTAACCATCTTTGATTAACGAGCTAGTCAAGTAGAGGCATACTAGTGACACTCTGTTTGTCTATGTATTCACACATGTATTATGTTTCCGGTTAATACAATTCTAGCATGAATAATAAACATGTATCATGATATAAGGAAATAAATAATAACTTTATTATTGCCTCTAGGGCATATTTCCTTCAGTCTCCCACTTGCACTAGAGTCAATAATCTAGATCACATCACCATGTGATTAACATCGATGGTTCACATCATCATGTGATTAACACCCACAGTTCACATCGCCATGTGACCAATACCCAAAAGGGTTTACTAGATTCAGTAATCTAGTTCACATCGCTATGTGATTAACACCCAAAGAGTACTAAGGTGTGATCATGTTTTGCTTGTGAGAGAATCTTAGTCAACGGGTCTGCCACATTCAGATCCACATGTATTTTGCAAATTTCTATGTCAACAATGCTCTGCATGGAGCTACTCTAGCTAATTGCTCCCACTTTCAATATGTATCTAGACCGAGACTTAGAGTCATCTAGATTAGTGTCAAAACTTGCATCGGTGTAACTCTTTATGACGAGCCTTTTGTCACGTCCATAATCGAGAAACATATCCTTATTTCACTAAGGATAATTCTGACCACTGTCCAGTGATCTACTCCTAGGTCACTATTGTACTCCCTTGCCAAATCAGTGCAGGGTATACAACAGATCTGGTATACAGCATGACATACTTTATAGAACCTATGGCCATGGCATAGGGAATGGCTTTCATTCTCTTTCTATCTTCTGCCGTGTTCGGGCTTTGAGTCTTACTCAACTTCACACCTTGTAATACAGGCAAGAACTCTTTCTTTGACTGCTCCATTTTGAACTACTTCAAAATCTTGTCAAGGTATGTACTTATTGAAAAAACTTATCAAGCGTCTTGATCTATCTCTATAGATCTTGAAGCTCAATATGTAAGCAGCTTCATCGAAGTCTTTCTTTGAAAAACTCCTTTCAAACACTCCTTTATGCTTTACAGAATAATTCTACATTATTTCCGATGAACAATATGTCATTCACATATACTTATCAGAAATGTTGTAGTGCTCCCACTCACTTTCTTGTAAATACAGGCTTCACCGCAAGTCTGTATAAAACTAAATGCTTTGATCACACTATCAAAGCGTATATTCCAACTCCGAGATGCTTGCACCAGTCCACAGATGGATTGCTGGAGCTTGCACATTTTGTTAGCACCTTTCGGATTGACAAAACCCTCTGTTGCATCATATACAACTCTTCTTTAATAAATCCATTAAGGAATGCAGTTTTGTTTATCCATTTGCCAGATTTCATAAAATGCGGCAATTACTAACATGATTCGGACAGACTTAAGCATCGCTATGGGTGAGAAGGTCTCATCGTAGTCAACCCCTTGAACTTGTCGAAAACCTTTTGCGACAAGTCGAGCTTTATAGACAGTAATATTACCGTCAGCGTCAGTCTTTTTCTTGAAGATCCATTTATTCTCAATTGCTTGCCGATCATCGGGCAAGTCAACCAAAGTCCATACTTTGTGCTCATACATGGATCCCATCTCAGACTTCATGGCTTCAAGCCACTTTGCGGAATCTGGGCTCATCATCGGTTCTTCATAGTTCGTAGGTTCATCATGATCTAGTAGCATGACTTCCAAAATTGGATTATCGTACCACTCTGGTGCGGATCTCACTCTGGTTGATCTACGTGGTTCAGTAGTATCTTGTCCTGAAGTTTCTTGATTATCATCATTAGCTTCCTCACTAATTGGTATAGGTGTCGCAGAAACAGTTTTCTCTGATGTACTATTTTCCAATAAGGGAGCAGGTATAGTTACCTCATCAAGTTCTACTTTCCTCCCACTCACTTCTTTCGAGAGAAACTCCTTCTCTAGAAAGGATCCATTATAAGCAACGAATGTCTTGCCTTAGGATCTGTGATAGAAGGTGTACCCAACAGTCTCCTTTTGGGTATCCTATGAAGACATATTTCTCCGATTTGGTTTTGAGCTTATCAGGATGAAACTTTTTCACATAAGCATCACAACCTCAAACTTTAAGAAACGACAACTTTGGTTTCTTGCTAAACCACAGTTCAGATTATGTCGTCTCAATGGACTTAGATGGTGCCCTTTTTAACGTGAATGCAGCTGTCTTTAATGCATAATCCCAAAATGATATTGGTAAATCAGTAAGAAACATCATAGATTGTACTATATCCAATAAAGTACGGTTATGATGTTCGGACACACCATTATCTTGTGGTGTTCCAGGCGGCGTGAGTAGTGAAACTATTTCACATTGTTTTTAACTGAAGACCAAACTCGTAACTCAAATATTTTACCTCTACGATCATATCGTAGAAACTTTTATTTTCTTGTCACAATGATTTTCCACTTCACTCTAAAATTCTTTGAACTGTTCAAATGTTTCAGACTTTATGTTTCATCAAGTAGATATCCCCATATCTGCTCAAATCATCTTGTGAAGGTCAGAAAATAATGATACCTGCTGTAAGCCTTAATATTCATCGGACCACATACATCATTATGTATGATTTCCAACAAATCTGTTGCTTGCTTCATTGTTCCGGAGAACGGCGTTTTAGTCATCTTGCCCATAAGGCATGGTTCGCAAGCATCAAGTGATTCATTATCAAGTGATTCCAAAATCCCATCAGCATGGAGTTTCTTCATGCGCTTTACACCAATATGACCTAAACGGCAGTGCCACAAATAAGTTGCACTATCATTATTAACTTCGCATCTTTTGGTTTCAATATTATGAATATGTGTATCACTAAGATCGAGATCCAATGAACTATTTTCATTGCGTGTGTAACCATATAAGGTTTTATTCTTGTAAACAGAACAACAATTTATTCTTTTACTTAAATGAATAACCGTATTACAATAAAGATGATCAAACCATATTCATGCTCAACGCAAACACCAAATAACACTTATTTAGGTTCAACACTAATCCCGAAAGTATAGGGAGTGTGCGATGATGATCATATCAATCTTGGAACCACTTCCAACACACATCGTCACTTCACCCTTAACTAGTCTCTGTTCATTCTGCAACTCCCGTTTCGAGTTACTACTCTTAGCAACTGAACTAGCATCAAATACTGAGGGGTTGCTATAAACACTAGTAAAGTACACATCAATAACATGTATATCAAATATACTTATGTTCACTTTGCCATCCTTCTTATCCGCCAAATACTTGGGGCAGTTCCGCTTCCAGTGACCAGTCCCTTTGCAGTAGAAGCACTTAGTCTCAGGCTTAGGACCAGACTTGGGCTTCTTCACTTGAGAAGCAACTTGCTTGCCGTTCTTCTTGAAGTTCCCCTTCTTCCCTTTGCCCTTTTCTTGAAACTAGTGGTCTTGTCAACCATCAACACTTGATGTTTTTCTTGATTTCTACCTTCGTTGATTTCAGCATCACGAAGAGCTTGGGAGTTGTTTCCGTTATCCCTTGCATATTATAGTTCATCACGAAGTTCTACTAACTTGGTGATGGTGACTAGAGAATTCTGTCAATCACTATCTTATCTGGAAGATTCACTCCCACTTGATTCAAGCGATTGTAGTACTCAGACAATCTGGGCACATGCTCACTAGTTGAGCGAATCTCCTCCATCTTTCAGCTATAAAACTTGTTGGAGACTTCATATCTCTCAACTCGGGTATTTACTTCAAATATTAACTTCAACTCCTGGAACATCTCATATGGTCCATGACGTCCAAAATGTCTTTGAAGTCCCGATTCTAAGCCATTAAGCATGGTGCACTAAACTATCAAGTAGTCATCATATTGAGCTAGCCAAACGTTCATAACATCTGCATCTGCTCCTGCAATAGGTCTGTCACCTAGCGGTGCATCAAGGACATAATTCTTCTGTGCAGCAATGAGGATAAACCTCAGATCACGGATCCAATCCGCATCATTGCTACTAACATCTTTCAATACAATTTTCTCTAGGAACATATCAAAGTAAACACAGGGAAGCAACAGCGCGAGCTATTGATCTACAACATAATTTGCAAAATACTACCAGGACTAAGTTCATGATAAATTTAAGTTTAATTTAATCATATTACTTAAGAACTCCCACTTACATAGACATCCCTCTAATCCTCTAAGTGATCACGTGATCCAAATCAACTAAACCATAACCGATCATCACGTGAGATGGAGTAGTTTTCAATGGTGAACATCGTTATGTTGATCATATCTACTATATGATTCACGCTCGACCTTTCGGTCTCTGTGTTCCGAGGCCATATCTGCATATGCTAGGCTCGTCAAGTTTAACCTGAGTATTCCGCGTGTGCAAAACTGGCTTGCACCCGTTGTAGATGGACGTAGAGCTTATCACACCCGATCATCACGTGGTGTCTGGGCACGACGAACTTTGGCAACGGTGCATACTCAGGGAGAACACTTCTTGATAATTTAGTGAGAGATCATCTTGTAATGCTACCGTCAATCAAAGCAAGATAAGATGCATAAAAGATAAACATCACATGCAATCAATATAAGTGCTATGATATGGCCATCATCATCTTGTGCTTGTGATCTGCATCTACGAAGCACCGTCATGATCACCATCGTCACCGGCGCGACACCTTGATCTCCATCGTAGCATCGTTGTCGTCTCGCCAATCTTATGCTTCCACGACTATCACTACCGCTTAGCAATAAAGTAAAGCATTACATCGCGATTGCATTGCATACAATAAAGCGACAACCATATGGCTCCTGCCAGTTCCCGATAACTTGGTTACAAAACATGATCATCTCATACAATAAAATCAGCATCATGCCTTGACCATATCACATCACAACATGCCCTGCAAAAACAAGTTAGACGTCCTCTACTTTGTTGTTGCAAGTTTTATGTGGCTGCTATGGGCTTAAGCAAGAACTCATCTCACCTACGCATCAAAACCACAACGATAGTTTGTCAAATAGACTCCGTTTTAACCTTCGCAAGGACCGGGCGTAGCCACACTCGGTTCAACTAAAGTTGGAGAGACAGTCGCCCTCAAGCCATCTATGTGCAAAGCACGTCGAGGGAACCGGTCTCACGTAAGCATACGCGTAAGGTTGGTCCGAGTCGTCTCGTCCAACAATACCGCCGAACCAAAGTATGACATGCTGGTCGGCAGTCTGACTTGTATCGCCCACAACTCACTTGTGTTCTACTCGTGCAAATAACATCAAACCATAAAACCTAGGCTCGGATGCCACTGTTGGGGAACGTAGTAATTTCAAAAAATTTCCTACGCACACGCAAGATCATGGTGATGCATAGCAATGAGGGGGAGAGTCTGATCTACGTACCCTTGTAGATCGCAACGGAAGCGTTGACACAACGTAGAGGAAGTAGTTGTACGTCTTCTTCCCGATCCGACCGATCCAAGCACCGTTACTCCGGCACCTCCGAGTTCTTAGCACACGTTCAGCTCGATGACGATCCTCGGGCTCCAATCCAGCAAAGCGTCTAGGAAGAGTTCCGTCAGCACGACGGCGTGGTGACGATCTTGATGTACTACCGACGCAGGGCTTCGCCTAAGCACTACAACGGTATGATCGAGGTGGAATTTGGTGGCAGGGGGCACCGCACATGGCTAAGGAACGATCTCAAGGATCAACTTGTGTGTCTAGAGGTGCCCCCTGCCCCGTATATAAAGGTTGCCAGGGGGAGGACTGGTCGGCCAAGGAGAGGAGGGCGCAGGAGGAGTCCTACTCCTACCGGGAGTAGGACTCCCCCCCCCCCAATCCTATTCCTAATAGGACTCCTCGAGAGAGAGAGGGAGAAGGGGGCCGGCCACCTCTCCTAGTCCTAATAGGACTAGGGGAGGGGGGAGGCGTGCAGCCCACCTTGGGCTGCCCCTTTCACCTTTCCACTAAGGCCCAATAAGGCCCATTTGGTTCCCGGGGGGTTCCGGTAACCTCCCGGTACTCTGGTAAAATTCCCGATTTCACCCGGAACACTTCCGATGTCCAAACATTGGCTTCCAATATATCAATCTTTATGTCTCGACCATTTCGAGACTCCTCGTCATGTCCGTGATCACATCCGGGACTCTGAACAACCTTCGGTATATCAAAATGCATAAACTCATAATAACTGTCATCGTAACGTTAAGCGTGCGGACCCTATGGTTCGAGAACAATGTAGACATGACCGAGACACGTCTCCAGTCAATAACCAATAGCGGGACCTGGATGCCCATATTGGTTCCTACATATTCTACGAAGATCTTTATCGGTCAGACCGCATAACAATATACGTTGTTCCCTTTGTCATCGGTATGTTACTTGCCCGAGATTCGATCGTCGGTATCCAATACCTAGTTCAATCTCGTTACTGGCAAGTCTCTTTACTCGTTCCGTAATACATCATCTCACAACTAACATCTTAGTTATAATGCTTGCAAGGCTTATGTGATGTATATTACCGAGAGAGCCCAGAGATACCTCTCCGACAATCGGAGTGACAAATTCTAATCTCGAAATACGCCAACCCAACATCTACCATTGGAGACACCTGTAGTACTCCTTTATAATCACCCAGTTACGTTGTGACGTTTGGTAGTACCCAAAGTGTTCCTCCGGTAAACGGGAGTTGCATAATCTCATAGTCATAGGAACATGTATAAGTCATGAAGAAAGCAATAGCAACATACTAAACGATCGGGTGCTAAGCTAATGAAATGGGTCATGTCAATCAGATCATTCAACTAATGATGTGACCTCGTTAATCAAATAACAACTCTTTGTTCATGGTTATGAAACTTAACCATCTTTGATTAACGAGCTAGTCAAGTAGAGGCATACTAGTGACACTCTGTTTGTCTATGTATTCACACATGTATTATGTTTCCGGTTAATACAATTCTAGCATGAATAATAAACATTTATCATGATATAAGGAAATAAATAAAAACTTTATTATTGCCTCTAGGGCATATTTCCTTCAAGGGAACATAAAGCAAAACTCACAACTAGATCATACTAAAGCTTTATTCTACAAAATCAAGATATTATCAAAAGGATCGAACTAAGAAAAACGGTAAAGATAAAAGTGATGGTGATACGATACCGGGGCACCCCCCCCCCCCAAGCTTGGCAGTTCCCAAGGGGAGTTCCCATACCTGATACTCAGTTCTTCTTTGTTGGTGAAGGAGATGGAGTCGTTGATGATGTAGGCTTGTCATCCCTCTTCCAAGGCATAGGCTCGCCATCATAGAAGGATGACCGAGTCTCCTGAATCCTCAAATCTGCAGCCAAACTCATCCTCTTGAATCTGTATTCATACTCACTGTTTTGATTTTGCAGGTCATAGATCTGGGCTTGGAGGTGCTTGATTTTCTCATGAAGCTTGAAGATGGCCTCCCCAATGTGCTTGACGTCCAGCTCATGCTTGTTGGTGAACTCCGCTATCATAATGTGATTGGAGTCGAGTCCACGCTCCACCATCTCTTGACACTTGAAAACTTGTTGCTCCAATGCCTCGAGCCTTGCCTCCGTGCTTCCGGTCCATCTTGGTCCCTCAACATCGCGGATGTGCAACAACCCCTCACGCATCTCAATGGTTTGAGGGTGTTGCAGCACCTCCGCGAGGTAGGGGTTGATGACCTTCTCGAAGAACTGGTCCTTGGGGGAACTTGAAGATGACATGATGACCTAGATCTGTCAGAAAAACAGCTCAAAACAAAGTTAAGATATATTTGTGTGATACGGTGGTCAAAACCTTCAGGAGATTATATAATGAATTTTTACCGACCAAAAGAAGTATTGTGCAAGAAAACGGAGTCCGGAGAGCACACGAGGTGCCCACGAGGCAGGGGGCGCGCCCAGGGGGGTAGGGCGCGCCTCCCACCCTCATGGGAGCCTCGTGTCCTTTCCGGTCTACTTCTTATTTTCCTATTTTTCTAAATATTCCAAAACGGAGAAAAATTGCCATTAGAACTGTTTTGGAGTCGGTTTACTTATCGTACGACGTACCTATTCCTTTTCGGAGTCTGAAACATTCTGGAAAGTGTCCCTTATGTATTCCTCCAGGGTTATGGTTTCAATGATATTGGTTTCAACATTTATAGGATTACCTGAGATATAATGTTTGATTCTTTGACCGTTCACCACCTTCAGATTTGTGCCTTCGAAGTTTTTGATTTTTATGGCACAGGAACGATAGACCTCCTCGATAACGTAAGGACCTTTCCATTTAGAGAGAAGTATTCCTGCAAAAAATCTTAAACGAGAGTTGTATAACAATACATAATCACCTACATTAAACTCACGCTTTTGTATCCTTTTGTCATGCCATCTTTTAACTTTTTATTTAAACAGCTTGGCATTTTCATAAGCATGGGTTCTCCATTCATCAAGTGAGCTAATGTCAAATAACCTCTTCTCACCGGCAAGTTTGAAATCATAATTGAGCTCTTTAATGGCCCAATATGCCTTATGTTCTAATTCAAGAGGTAAGTGACAGGCTTTCACTACAAAAAAAAGACACATCCGTGACATTTTGGGTCGAACAAAAAAAATTCTGTCATACATATGACACTTCTATGATGATAATTGTGACAAAACCCGGTATCATGATAGATGTGGTGGGCTCCTACTTCTATGACAAAACATCATGACAGAAAATGGGCTTTTCGCCCTGGGCGGGCCGGAGACCCAGCTGGATGACATTCTTTGGGCCGTCCATGATGGGAAAAACCGTGGTAGAAGCGAGGGGGAGGAAAATTTTGGGGAGTTCCCGGTTACGGTGGGAGGTCGGGGGCCAAGCGATGCGCGTTTCTCTCATACACGTACGCGCGTGTGTGCGAGGCGTTGGCTCTAACTGAACCCGAGCGAGGCGTTGGGCTCTAACTGAACCCGAGCGATTGCACTGTAGGCTACATGTTACTGAACCCGAGCGATCGATCGATGGCTGTTAACCGAACCCGATCGAGCGATTCCTTGGCTACTGCTGCTAACTGAAGCCGATCGATGCTGCCTCTGGATGAAGAGTGAGCGTTGCGCGGGGGGGGGGGGGTGGATGAATAGTTCCCGGTGGGGGTGGATGAACAGGACCCCGTGGTGTTGCCTCTGGATGAACAGGACCCCCGACCGATCGAGTCGGTTGGGGCTGGATGAACAGGACCCCGTGGAGGGCTGGATGAACAGGACCATCCCATGGAGGGCAGGATGAACAATAGATGGTGGAGGGGTGCCCGTGGAGGGGTGGTTGAACAGGACCCCGTGGTGTGGAGGGCTGGATGAACAGTAGACGGTGGAGGGGTGGTTGAACAGTAGCCGGTGGAGTAGCGCATGGTGGAGGCTGGATGAACAGGAGCCCGTGGAGACTGGAGGAGGTCGACGGTGGATGAACAGTAGCTCGTGGAGGCTGGAGGGGGTCGACGGTGGAGATGAACAGTATCCCGTGGAGTCCCGTTTTGCGGTACGCCACACCCCTCCCGATGAACAGGACCCCCGTTTCGACCATAGCACTCCAACACAAGTTCGTTTCCTCTGTTTTGCGGTACGAAGATGTAGCTGGTGGGTCCCAGCAGTCAGGGAGGCGAATCATTTTTTTTGCCCGGACGCACTTCCTTGCGTGCGAAGATGTAGCTGGTGGGTCCCAGCAGTCAGGGAGGCGAATCATTTTTTTTGCCCAGACGCACTTCCTTGCGTGCGAAGGTGTAGCTGGTGGGTCCCAGCAGTCAGGGGGAAACGTTTTTTTCATGAAATACGGTGGCCCGTCCGGTGAGTCCCAGCTGTCAGGTGGAGGAATCATTATTTTCCGCATAATAAGGAGGCACTTCCTTGCTGCCGCCGTGGACCCAGCTGTCAGCCTCTCCACGTACAGTCCACGTCCGATGGAAGTCGTTCCTTGACCACGTTGACCACACTGCGCCGAGAGCACCAGGGCGGTGGACGATGGCGAGGCCTAGGAAGGGGACGACGCGGAGCCGGTGAAGATGCGGTAGTGCATGCCCACGCAGAGAGGAGTATGAGGGTTCACTCATTCGGCTGCGGTGTGAGGCTGCCGTCGCTGCAGGGCCTGGCCAGTGGTGGGAATAGTAGGGGGCGGTGAGGCCTCCGCGGCAACACAGCCGGCCACGGGAGGCAGGAGCAGGCGGCACGAGCAGCGCTGCTTTGGGCGGCAGGAGCAAGAAGACCAGAGGTTGAAGAAGCACTACGGCCGTTGGATGGACATCGTACGGTCACTGCAGCTAGAATCGTTTATATTGACTAAGTTGACAAAGCCCTTGGTACGTCAACTTAGTAGGCCCACAGGTCAGCTTCCAAAATGGTGCACCCCAGATGTCAGGGGGAGGAATCATTTTTTGGGTGGGTGAAACTAGAATATCCGAGATTGAAGAAGAAGCACGGCATCCGTTGGATGGACATCCAACGGCCACTGCTGCTAGAACTGTGTGTTGACTATAAGTTGACAAAGCCTTGCATACACGTCAACTCTGTTTTTTAGCGGACGCGTCAACTTAGTAAGGCCAGAAGTGTGTGGCAGAGAACTTATAGCCCATTTGAGATTTGTAAGAATGTGTAGCCCATTTTTGAATTCTAATGGAATTTATTACAGCCCATTTACAGTTTGTTAAAAGTATAGCCCATTTCAACCAACCGTTCAAAATAGAATTCAATAAAATTTCCCACATTTTGATGGGATCCGAAATATTTTTATCCCGAAATTTCTAGTCAGATTAAATAAATTTATATTACGTAAAAATCCAACGAAACATTGCGCTCGCAACAATTAATGAAATTAAAATTTTCAATATCCAAAAATAATATTTTATAAAGTAATCATGTGTTTGGTGCATTTTTTTATAGTTACTGCCCAGTTTTTATAATTACATCCCATTTATTATTTCTTAAAGCCCATTTTCTTGTTAAGCCTAATGCATCCCTCCTAGGAAAGATATGCAGCCCAGCGGGGCGGAGAATAACAACTTGACCTTGCCTGGGTATTCCTAAAAAAAGTATAGCTGGGCTAGCCATTTTCAGCTTGAAAAAAGTTAATATCTGGGCTGGATATCTGGCCTGGGCTAGACGGGCCATATCCCACCCAGTTAATACCTGCATCGATGTTTTCGTTGTTGTTCAGAGGAGAAAAATTAATATCTGGGTTAAACATCAAAAAACTCTGCAGTGCTCACACCTCAAAAACACAAATACTGCTCGAGCTGCTTGGTCCTAGCTGTCGGCCGCTCCTTGTGCAATTCTCTCGTTTATTGACTACTACATAGGTTGACAATGGTGTGGGACCGTGATGTCAGGAAACCAGGGAAAGCAAAATAAATTACTCCAACGAGCGCTTCCACCTCTGCCTCGTTGTCTCCCGTGGAAACCCCTTTCCTCCCTTTTTTTGCTCGGGCAAGGACCAATGCATGCAGCACGTTCATGCGGTTATTAGGCAAGAAATAAAAGCGCTTTGCATGCTATGAATTACGATTGCCTGCATGGGTAGCTAATAAGGCATCCTCTTAACTGTTGTGATTAAATGTTGTGTTTAGAAGAGAGAAATATTCTTCTTTTCCACCAATATGCTCGCACCTAGGTCGCGATGCACCTTCTAATACGACTTATTCACCTAGACGGAGGGGGTATAGTTTTATACATATATATATATATATAATAAGGAGGCACTTGCGTACGTGAGGCTATGGACCTGGTGGGTCCCCATTGTCATCCTCTCCAAGTAAAGTCATCCCCTCGCCCGCGCGCGCTTTCCGCCCGAAACAGTTAGCGCCGCCCGCCCCGCTTCCCGGTGCAGGCGATTGCTCCGCCTTCAAACGACACAAGTGCCATCCGTCCGTCCATCTACCGCCCACATTAATGATACGCGGTTGCCGAGGCGGCTACTCCGGCGCCACACGTCCGTCCCTCCGCCCACCCACCATTGCTATATAAACTGCTGTGCCGGCCATAGCCGCAGTCATCCGCATCTGTTCCCTTTCTCCTGTCCACACCACTACTGCCCACCATGGCTTCCTCGCGCTCCAGCGCTCTTCGGGACGGGCGGACGATGGACCCCAAGGAGATGGCAGCCATTGCTGCCGACCGGCTGGCTGGCAGGCAGCCGGAGGACGACGACGTCCCAATGGAGAACATGGTAGTCGATGATCCGGCGCCAACCCCCTCCTCCGCGCCATCCTCGCCGATGCATTGCACCATGACCATCGGCGAGGCCCGTGCCCAATATATGGACAGTGTGAGGCAGATGCATTAGGAGCAGTTCCAGGAGGCGCAGGCCGACGCCGCCTACAACCACCATCTCCTCCAGGAGCACCTGGAGGCGGAGGAGCAGATCGCCGCGGAGCGGGCGGAGCAGGAGGCGCTGCTCGACTCGTACCGCTCCGCCCGCAAGGGCCACCTCGAGCGCTGGCGGTACCGCATGCGGGTGGCAGAGGCTGCGGCCGCCTACAAAGAGGCTAGCAAAGAGTGCGACGAAGCGGGCGAGGCGCTGTTTGGCGAGACCGAGGACGAGGCAGAGAACAATGCCAGCTCCGACGAGTCCCCGCTCCGCTGGTATCGACGAGGCCCTGCTTTGCTGAGGCCCCGCGGCGCCAACAACGAGGCAGAGGACACCGCCGGCTCGGCCGAGGCCCCGCCCCGCCAACAATGAGGCAGAGGACATTGCCGGCTCAGCCGAGGCCCCACCCTGTCGGCAACACGGGGGAGGATTTCCACCGCTCCGCTGAGGCGCCGCCCACCAGCAACGAGACAGAGGACATCGCCGGCTCCACCGAGGCCCCGCCTCGCTGCCAACGAGGCTGCGCCACACAGAAAATGAGGAAGAGTAGAACACGGTAGGTCGCCGCCGCTCAGGTCCAAGTAAGGCCACCGCTGCTACCCTCTTGTTGAAGCCAAGCTACGTGGGTTCACCATTGATGGCCGGTTAGCTTCTTGGCGGTGACGTGGAGTCGGGGAGTTCTGCTGGAGAATAACGCTGCTTCTACTTAACTACTGGTGCAGTTGGCTGACTGACACGTGGGCCCAATAGGCCACATGTCAGTTACGCAACTGCACCCGCAGTTAAGTCACTGAAGCTTTTGTTAGGCTCAGCGGGACACAGGTGGGTAGCTTCGGTTAATTAATTATACCTCCTTCGTCACCAAGCTTCCTCCTTCGTGGATCTCATTGGCACTCTTGATGTGGAAGAAAAGGCGAGAGCAAAGGACACACATGCTTGAGGAATTGAGGGAGGATCTAGTGCCAATATGGTATAGAAGAACTTCCAGCCCCACAAGTTCAAGAACAAGGGCAAGTTTGATGGTAAAGCAAATTTTGATGGGAAGAACAAGGTTGTGCAACACACGAACTTCAAGAAGAAGAATGACAAGAAGAAAGGTGTTTGTCATGTGGTGATCCTGATCATTGGGCTCCTAGTTACCCTAATCGCTATGATAAGCTAGGCTGGTTAATTAATTATACATCCAGCGCACCCCTTTATAGTTGAAATGTAATGAAATCTGGCATGTTTATATGAAATCCGACCGTGTATGAATGAATTTATTTCGATTAGTTCGAATTCCTGTATCACTTGCATTAGATGAACATGCAAAACAATACGTACTAGCATTATTCCCAGGGTGATCACCTCGTTTGCAGCAGTTTCACATGTACTCCCTCCGGTCCTTTCTAGTCTGCATACAAGTTTTGTCTGCAGTCAAAGTATCTCTACTTTGACCAATCTTATACAAAAAAGTATGCACTTACACAATGTGCGAAGTAAAAAGGAACAGAAGGAGTACAAAGAGTTTGAGCAGCTTTTTAGCGTTTCTATACATTGCAATCAAACACACAGGCCTGGCAATCCATAGAGAACATTCAAAACAATCGATGATTATGCATCTTAGTGACTCACATGTCAGAGGCAATATTTACTTCACAACTGAAGAATAAAGAAAAAATTGATCGACGCTGCTGACAGCAAAGGGCGTCCCATTCGAAAATATCAAACGCATGTCTTGCTAAAATCAATGAGCAAAATTTGACAAGGTTGTCCCATTCCAAAATATCAAATGCCTGTGATTGTGGAATGGACAGGGTTTGCCATCAGTTCAGAAATTAACATGGCACCTCGTGCTAAATAAACCAGCTATTCTTTTTGTGCAGTTCCACCAAAATCAACCAAATTCGCGCATAGCTTGTATGATTTCGCCCTTATATGTTGCAACGCCTTGAACTTATAGGCACCTCCTTTCTTGTGGTGGAAATGAATGATTCAATGTATTCATGAACAATTTGTGCAGTTCCCATTGAAATCAAGCTGAGCACCCCTGTTTGCACAAATACAAAAAGGTGATTAGTATAGAGCAAACTGTACTATGAATTGAAAGTTTCAACAGGCACATACATGTTCCATGTAGAGCGCACTTTTAGAAAAATGGAACTCACCAGAAAGAATCCTAGAACAACAGCAAAAAAATGGAGATTTTGTCAGTCCTTCTGAGCTGAAGTTAGTTTGGTCTTGTGGGGAGTAATGTAACCATCCTTCAACTGCTCCTTCTGATGATAAGATAGACAGGGCTTCTTCATCCTGGCATAATCGGAACTAGTCACTTCACGTACTCCATATTCTTCTTCAGAGGAAGATGATCCTGTTGTGCAACGACAAGAGGACTACTAAATGCTAGCATCATTGTTTGCTCGAAAAAAAGGAAAGGAAATATTTAAAACAGCACAGATGAAGCACTTCTCAAGGACAATACCACTTTTTCATGATAGTATCTAAACAGTAGCACAACACCAATAGAGATGGCAAAGCTCAATCATATGGATGAAATCAGTGGGCGAATACCAACCTTTGTCAGGAGGCTTATTGTGTAGAGCATATAGATGAAGCATCTACGGTGGTGGCCAAGCTTACTATATACTCCTTGATTAGTTTAATGTTCCCAACATCTTCTTGCGCAGTTCCACTAAAATATATGGTATCTTCAAAGAAGATCCCTGTTTGCACAAGTAGAGATAATTACATATTACATTAAGAGTGGCATCATATCAGTGGAAAAACAATTGCTCGTTCCAGCCATAGCAATAAATTAAGATGCAAAACTATATCATTACTTGTGCCATCACAGTTCCAGTGCTTCATTACAGCACTGGGAGTTGATTTTTGTTTTTCTTCCCCTTGTTCTTCCCCTTCATCACTTGGTTCAATAACAAACAAGCTTCGCCTTCAATGTAAGATTTGGCATGTCAATTAGGGAACACAAGTATAGTACTAAACTTAATTTTCTGATGAAAGTGGCAAAATAGAGGCCAGCAGTTGTGAAATATCATTATCTTACCTCAATGGGATATTACGGTGCACATACAGATTGGAAGTCTTGTCTCCATTTGTGCAGTTCACTAAAATCAAGCAACATTATCGTACAAGTAGCACAACATATGAATGCACACTGCAGAATCATGTGAAAGAAGGCTAGTACTGACCTCTCATGATGCGGAATTCAAACAACTCACAAGAAGAAGATCTGAACCAAATTCGCCTTAACGGATAGGAAGTAAGATCTCCTCTTGTGCAGTTCCACTAAGATCAAGCAATCAAGCAACATTGTCGGTGTGACATTTTGCTTGAACTACACAAAACACTCTTAAAACAAAAGTGTTTTGTGCAGTGCAACAAAAGGTCACAATGGCAACGAGGTGAAGCAGATAACCATGTTTACACAGAGGTGCAAAGGAAACAATTAGTGATCAATAATGGTGGATGACACATAAGCCAACAAAAAGAAGCATCTACCTTATCTAAATGGGAAAGAAAGCAAGACAGTAGCATTTCTCAAATGGTGGCATTGATTAATATTAACATAGAAATTATATTAGCAATAAAATTCGTTAAACATGTAATTTTCTTTTAACTGTGACATTGCATCAATTTTGCAGCGGCATTATTAGAGGGTGTTTGTTTACAGGGACATTTTGGTGTAGGGAGTAAAAAAACTCCGTGTCAGTTCGTGTTGGTCCCAGTTTTGTTATCAGACGCCTTTCCCTATGTGAGCGCAGCAAATCTAGTCCTGCTCAAACTCTACAGCCTTGTCCCTTCCTTTCCTTTTTGAACTAGTACTTTCGCCCCTTCCTTTCCTTTTTGAACCATGTCCTAGATTTATGCGATACAACTTTCCCCACTACTTTCCCCCATTCCTTTCCTCTTTGAACCACGTCCTAGATTAATGCTATACAACTTTCCCCTTTCGTTTCCTCTTTGAACCACGTCCGAGATTCATGCTATATACAACTTTTCCCACTCCTTTCCTCTTTGAACCGCGTCCTAGATTCATGGTATACATGCAGCTAGAGCAATGCATGTGGAGTAAGTAAATTATACCTTAAGGTTCCTGGGGCGTGGTTCGGCGGGCGACGGGACGGCGGTGAAGAAGAAGGGGTCAGAGGCCCTCCCGCACCGCCGCTGGGTGGGAAGTGAACAGCTGCGCCAGTAGTCCCTCGCCGACGGCGACAGCGTTAAGCCTCCTTCCCTTCCTGGCGGACGGATCCTGCCGGCTCTTTGAGCAGCTATGAGGGGAGACAGAGAGGCCAACGAAGTCTTGTTTAGATCTGGAGAGGGCGAGAGAGTGTGAAGAGAGCAACTACAAGCGCTGAGGCTCCAGCGTGTATATATATACTAGAGAGAGAGTGTGAAGCGTGCAAACCCTAGAAATCATTTTGACCAGTCAAAGAATCCTCCTGGCACAAATTATGCTCAAGTGTAGTTATCGAACCCGAGACCTCAAGTTTGATGAGCGAACAGGCTAACCAGCTACACAACCCTCCCGTTATGTTCAACGAGAGAGAAATAACCTTCGGAAATGTTAACGCCCACACGTGTGGCATTTAGAAACCCGCCCACACGCATTCGATGCCGTTCGATCCATATGCACGAATTTTATAGCAATTGCAATCGGGGTTAAAAGCCACGTAAGCAAACGGTGTTGTGTGGGCGAAAGACTCCTTGCCCGAACGCGTGCGGCAGTTCACAATTCAGCCCGAACGCTTAGATGTTGAATCTTCAAGCATCTGCCGAAGGACCAGCGCACCTTATCCTCTCGCCTCAGGCCCCCACCCCCACTCCACTCGCTAGAGCAACTGTGGCGGAGCCTTCCCCCCGCATCGACGGCGGCCTCCGCGTCAACAGCGGCGGGCATGGAGGAGTGCAGCTACGCGACGAGGAGCTCCACTACTCCCGCGGAAGCCTTGCGCCGAGGAGCTCCCCTCCACCCACCCCGCATCGATGGAGGCCCCTGCTTCGATGGCTGCGGCCTCCCATGACGGCCTGACATGGAGGAGTGCGGCGGCGGTGCTCTGCCTTCGTCTCTGTGCGCGGTGGCGGCGCTCTCCCTTCGTCTCCGTGCATGGCGGCTGCGGCGGAGGTGTGCATGCGCACAGCAGAAGGATGGTGCCGCGAGCAGTTTTGGCGGCGGGTTCGATTCCGGCAAGGACAAGAAGGCCGCCGCGCTTGGGACTGCACGGTCCGATGACGTTTCTGCTACGCAGGCGATTTGGGCTCGGCTCCACCCCCTGTAGCGGCTGGTGCCCCCGACGATTATCGCCTCCTGCCGTGAGCCCGAGCTGCCAGTGCTACCGCCGCGCTCTTGGTACTGCTCGTCGCAACCCCAGAGAAACCTCCTCCCACTCCTCCAGCTGGCGCCACTGCCCTCCATGGTGAGTCCATCCCCTGCTAGATACATCCAGGGGGCTAGCCGCTGGATGCTCTGCTTCATCAGTGTCGCACTGCCCCCAAAATTTGGCGCTCTGCATTTTGCTAACTGTTGCTGCTAACTGCTATTTTGGTCCATGTTCTGTAGCGTTGTTGCTGACTAATGTGTGCTAGTAGCTAACTCATTTAGATGATAGGGGGAATGGAACGATGTGCATTGGTCAATAGAGATTCCCCTGGCTTCCTCCTAGCCTTGCTTTTTTCTATAGCAACTTCATCATGTGAGAGGAAGCCAAGGGGATCACGAAGTTATGTAGTGGAGTTGCCATGAAAAATTTGTTGCCATGGGCATAATATGTTACGAGTAGTTGCCATGGCTTTGATAAAAAAATCCATGGCAAATTTTGAACATACATTTGCCATAGCAGTTTTTCATCATTTTCCTTATCATTTCATATTCGTGGCAAATTATTCTATGAAACCATGGTAAATTTGAAAAAAAATCCAACTACAATTTTTGATTATGCATTTTTTCCATGGCAAATTTGATCATTTTTTGTGTTGTTTCACCTACACAACAATTTAATAATACTAAAAGATGGCAAATATTGGTAAAATACCATGGCAAATTTGAACATGCATTTTTGCCATGGCAAATTTGATCATAAATTTGCCATGGCAAATTTAAAATATGCATTTTTTGCCATGGCAAATTTGAAATATTCATTTTTTCTGCCATGGCAAATTTGAATATGCATTTTGCCATGGCAAATGTGAAGTATGGCAGTTTTTGCCATTTCAAATCTGAATATGCAGTTTTGCCATGGCAAATTTAATCATTTTTTGTGTTGTTTTCTCATACATGGCAATTTTAATCACATAAAATATGGCAAGTTTTGGTAAATACCATGGCAAATTTGAACATGCTTTTGCCATGGCAATTTTCTCTTTCTTTTTAACATGGAAAAATTGCTTCATATTTTTTGACCATGGCAATTTACTTTCATGGAGCATGGGCAACTGTAGTTTACGGAGCATGGCAATTTCTTTTGTTTGCAACATGTCCAAAGATCACTTTTGTTTGGACCACAGATTTTAGTTTAATAGATCGTGGCAAATATAGTTTATGGAACATGGCAATTTTATTATATGGACCATGGCAAATGTCTTCTCTTTTTTTTGCAGCATGGCATTTTTCTTTTTGAACGGGACCATGGAAAATTTAGTGAATGCATCATGGGACTTATAGTTTATGGATCATGGCATTTTTTAGTCTATGCCTCATACAAATTTTCTATTTTTTGAACGGGGCCATGGCAAATTTTCTTTCATGGCAGTTCGTGGAGCGTGGCAATTTTTCGTCATTCTTTGCAACACGGCAAATTTTCTTTTTGAATGGGACCATGGCAAATGTAGTTTACGGGGCATGGCAATTTTTTAATTATATGAACCATGGCAAATTTTCTTTCTTTATTGCAACATGGCAAATTTTCTGTTTTCAATGGGACCATGGCAATCTCAGTGCATCTTTCATGGCAACGATAGTTTATGGAGTATGGCAGATTTTCTTCCTTCTTTTACAAGCTTGCAAATTTTGTTTTCGAACAGGACCATAGCAAACTTAGTGTGTGTATCATGGCAAATGCAATTTTCGGAGCATGGCAATTTCCAATTTTAAGGACCATGGTAAATTTTCTTTCCTTTTTTGCAACATGGCAAATTTTCTTCTTTGAAGGGACCATGGCAAATTTAACGGGACCATGGCAACATTAGATTTACTCATGTTTCAAAAATAGATACCATCGCAATTTTATTTGCCCCATGGCAAATTAAGTTCAAGCATGGCAAATGTAGTTTAAGGGTCATGGCAATGTTCTTTTCCTTTAGAAACACGGCAAAATCTACTTTCCATTTGACAACGGCAATGTAACTCCTCCCCCGGCCTAGACGTCGACTAAGATGCCGACCAGGAGGTCGTCCTCCATGATGACGACCATGATTTGTTTGTTTTGTTTTTTGAAAACATGGCATTTGTTTGAATTTTTATGTGATGGCAAGTTGATATGCACCCCCGCTGCAAAACTTGCCATGTTTTTAGCTTGGGAAACAACAATATTTTCCATGGCAAATTCATACAATTTGCCATCATATAGCAGTAGAGATGTCATGGCAAATTTTCAACCAATTTTTTTCCTTGGGTATAATCAATATGCAGTTTTTGCGTTGGCATTGTTTACTGCTTAGACCATGGTAATTCCAATACTTTTAGACCATAATTTTCATAACCTGATCAATAACAGCAATTTTAATAGAAATCATTCGTATACGGCAACTCTATCAAACTTGTTGCGCCATGGCATTACATATATATGTATATATATCATTTTGTACAATACTTTTCCATGTACACTTTGCAAACTTGTTGCCATGGCAAAAAAATTCTGACACAAGTCAAATTGTTTTTGTTGGCACGTATGTACTATACGGCAACTGTATTGTTTTTAATTTTTATAAACACATGTTCTTGGTGCTGTTTTTTGGCTTGTTTTAGTGAAGCAATAGGTAACTGGGCTGGATGTGCTTTTTTCGTTGCCAGCGTCATGTTGTGCCAACAGGAAACCATTCGGTCTAGGTTCGATCCCGCACGAAACATGTATGTTGATACAGGGTGTGTGGTAGGGTGTTCCTCCTGCCACACGTGTGGGCGGTTCTAATATTCGCCCACACATGGCACGTGTGGGCTGTCTTCTGCTCACACCACACACGGTGTGTGGGCGGGTGTTGCTCCCACCACACGTGTGGCAGTTATCGATGTCCATAACCTTTTATACATTCCTGAATCCTCATTATAACATGCACATAAATTTTGGGCACTTGTATTCGACTTAAGTCAGTGTGCCACCGTATCTCGTATACTTACTACTCCCCCCGTTTAGGTGTAATAAGTCACGTTAGAAGGTGCAACGGGACCAAGGTGCGTGTGTGTGTGCGCGCGCGCGCGTGTGTGTTTAACACCATGTGTGTTAGAGAGAGCGACAGATCGACCTACTCCTACAGAGAGATGTTGTGTAGTGTACAATTTTAGCCGCGAGAGTCGATGCATCCTCTCGTTTCCGGGCGTGTCCGGTAGGGACATGCGGACAGCTGCCACGGCCGCTCCTGACCAGCCTAGCCCACCCAAAGCCCCTCCATCGCCCGCGCGCCCTTCCCGCCCGAAACAGTCAGCGCCGCTCCAAAGAATCGGTGCCGCATTCATGCCCGGGCAGAGCGGGCGCGACCTCTCACTGGCGCAAGAGTGATGGTTGCTTCGTCCGTCCAACTTACTGATGGGTCTATGTGATTTGACGGCTCATTGGTCTTTATTACTGAGGTCGCAGGACTGCTGGATGTCCCACGCTTTCGGCGAAAGGAGGTATACCTACTAGATTACAATTTTCTCCATTCTTACAGCGAAAGCGTGCAAGAGCAGTGAAAACACGCAGGCTCAATGATCCGCACGTGGTTCATGGTGAAATCTCTACAAAGACTTATCTTGCATGCATGAATATAGCGGTGATACACGTGTTGTGCACATGTTATACCATAATGTGATAATGCATGGCGTTTGCAACTCATAGCTAAATGCCGAACAATCTAAACCATACTATACATCAAACAATCTCACATTTTATTTGAATTTGTGATAATGTGTGGCGTTCGCAGCTTACAACTAAATATCAAACAATATAAACAATATTATATATCGAACATTCTCACATTTTATTTGAATTTGTGGTAATGTGTGGTGTTTGCAACTCACATCTAAATACTTGTAGGCATAGGGGGCGGGGCACCATACATAATGTGATAAACACATTATACATATGAGACATGGTTTAGATTATGAAGATCTAGCTAGAGCTAGAAATGTAATGTGATTTGAAATCAAAATAAAGTGGATTCAAAAAATCTAGTTGGAGTTCATATAAGAGTACACACAGTTCATATGAAACTCGAGACTAATCATGTGGTGTGCTGTGAAGATAATACACAAACGATGGTTTAACTTGACAATAATGATGATTGTAGATCTTATTAAAACAGAGAAACGAATTCAAATGCTTTGACTTCACAACAATCATTACTGTAGATCTTATTCAAATAGAGAAACGAATTCAAATTTAGTTCATATTGAAGCGGTAGTATATACGTCTGGAATGCACTAAGACGTTCATTTGAGTAGTAGGTTGCATGCATTATACACGTAGCGAAATATTTTAATTGAACATAACATGAATTCAAAGTTTTGAATGACATTTGTAGGGCGCATTGATTTGGGACAGTACACGTTAGGCTTGTCCGGAAATTTCAACCCGCGCCTTGTTAGCCCGAAATATTTAAGATATATCTTTGTCTTGTTCTGCTCCGACAACTCCCTCCATCTCAACCCGCGCCTTGCTATTCCGAAATTACAACGCGCGCGAAAAATCCCACCTCCTGTGAAAACCAGACACGCGAAATGCCCGTGGTACCCCTGAATCGAAAGAACCGCCTCAAATTGGTGGGGGTAGTTTCGTAACTTACCCCACATTTCGGACAAGCGCGTCTCTAAGCCATGGTTCCCCACTGCCATCCCATCCGCCCACCCATTCGTACACCGAGGCCGCGAAAACCCGCGACGAAACCCCACACCCTGCTCCGTCCGCCACCCAGCCGGAGCCTCTTCCCCGACAACGTCGTCCACAGCAACACCTCGACGTCCCGCATCCACCGTGCCGGATGAGGATCCGTCGTCAATCTCATCGTCCCGCCAGTTCAGCCACCGCGTCCTCCACCTCCAAGGAGCTGCCCCGACGTTCCCCTCGTCTTTCGCGCCACCTCCATTCCCACACCGCCGACTTCACCTGCATGACCAAAAGACCATCATCATCACCGTTTTCTCAGATGAAGCTGCGGCCTAATCGGCGCCAGCAAAGAGGTTGTACACTAATCGCCGCATTTTCTACTTGATTCGATCTCACGGTGCTGCCGGCGCTCGGTCCCGAGCCGACACGGTGCGTCTCCATCCACGGTGGCGTCGCCGGCCACTTCCTCCAAGGCGTTGCTCCCTCGGCGGCGACGTCCACATCAGTAGGACCTGCTGCTGATTTAGCTCTCACTCGCACTGCTGCTCTGCTCTTGCTCTCGGTCCCCTGCCTGGTCTGCTCTTGCTATTGCTCTTGCTCGCGCTGCTGCCTCGCTCTTGCTCTTGCTTGCGATGCTGCTCCGATTTAGCTACACTTCAGTCGACTGAATCGACTTTTGGGTCAGTCGATTTTCAGGTGGTGGGGGCTCGCCGGGGTGAAGTAAGAACCAGCCGCAGCGGGGAGGGGGGCTCGCCGGGGTGAAGTAAGAACCAGCCGCAGCGGGGAGGGGGGCTCGCCGGAGAGATACCCCACTATCTATCTTAGGGTTCAGGATGGGGGCGGTGGTCGCTAGCGGTGGCGGGACGTTGGCGGGGCGGTGGCGTGGGGATCGCCGGAGAAAAAGCTCGGCATGGGGTGGCCTAGAGGGATGGTCGGGGCGGCGGCGGACCGGCGGTGGGGAGTGTTTTCGGGGCGGGCGGGGCAGTGCACCGCCGGCTGCGGGCGGCGGGGGGCTGCTGTTTGGCCGGCTCATGGGGGTGGAGGTTGAAGATGAACCGCAGGCCCTTGATTTCGTATCCAACGGCTGCAAAATCGACTGACCAGAGATGAAAAAATCAGTCGACCGACGTGTAGCCTCACCTTGCTAGTGCGTTCAGTTTCGACAGCAAAATTCAGCTTCGACAGCAAAATTCAGTTTCGACTGTTAAGTCCAGTTTCGACATTTAAGTTCAGTTTCGACAGTTAAGTTCAGTTTCGACATTTAAGTTCAGAGATGAGCAGCTGATGTATTTTACATCTAGCACTTTATGGTTATGTATTTTACGTCATGTATTGGAGATGCTATTAGAATTACACTCAGGTTAACGTTGTTCGTTGTCTCTCTTGTCCTGCTTTAGCCTCGGCGTCGTACAACTCACCGGAGCTGCTCCAACGACGAAACCCTCCGTCACAGTGGAGCAGTACCTCGGGCTCCATCTCCAGACGCCTAAGATCTTCTTCCCCTCCTCCGACAGCCAAGTCAGCCGGAGCATCCTCACCGGCCAACCCAATCACGCTGAGATCGACATGGCTTCGCCAAAGAGGTTCTACACTTGTTGCATCTCTTTTTTACTCTACATGTTATATATATTGTCCACTGAGCACATGGATTTGTTCCTTTAGTGTCTCCTTGACAGAAAAAACATAGGAATTTTAATTTTCACTTGTCCTCCTTTTCAAATTCCTATTCATGAAGCACAAGACTAAGAGATAGTAGCATAATAGCATTATAACCGTACATTTTCTTGTGGTTTGACTTAATGTCACCATGCTTCTTTGCATCCTGTGATCTTCCAATTGTTGTGAATCAAACACCCAGATTGACAGAAATCCTGTGTTTTTAAATTCTCTGTTTTGCATGTGCATTCCTATCCTATTCCTGTCTATTTCCTATCCCTGCATTGTTGGAATCCTCCAATTCAAACGAGCCCTTACAGAATTACTTCTCTTACAGATAGTTGTCAAAGAAAACCTTGTGTGGTTTGTCCCGCTCCTACTGCGCCGTCGTCCACCCCAGCTCAGCTGCTCCAATGACAGAAGGGTCCAGCATAGCAGGGATCCGGCCTCCAGACTGTCTTTCGCCGCCTCAGAACTTCTCCCCCGCCGCTGGCAGCCATGAAAACTGCACTACCATCATCAACCGAGCAGATGACCTCGAGGACTACACGGGTCCGCAAGAGAGGTCTCACTCTTTCGTGTTTGCTTCGTTATGCATTGCTTAATATTACATGCTACTTTATCGTCTTGTTCACCGATTAGACTCTGAGTCAGCTCCAAACTAATGGTCAAACTTGAGTTTTTAAATGGTTGTGTGGTACATATCGGGGCCGCTATCAATTGTATCTATCTACTATCTGGTTAATCTCCGGTGTCTACTATGAGTTTCATGTTGGGTGGGAAACAAACAGTAAAGAAGCCATTATCTGTATTTTTTAACTGAAGCCATTATCTGCCTGCTATTATTGGTTTTGGGTCTATCCACAGGTTGCTACCATCACTCTAGATTTCTCCATGCACTCCTTACATAATCTCACTATGTTTTATTCCTATGCATGACAGTTATTGTAAACAATGGAACTGAACATGTAGAGCAAAAGAGACGAGCCATGCGTGGAAATAAAATTGCATGCAGACGTCGCTCCATGGTAGGTGCAAAGGCAGCCCCCCTCCATGCATTTCGGATTGTAATCGAGAGGAAGATATCTGTTCTGAGGGGGATTCAGAAGGAGAAGACAACTCCTATTTACCCCCTGAGGTCTTCGCTCTAACTTGGCATGCTGATGTTGGTTATATCATGCATATGGTGTCTTGCATTGCTTACTTTATACATCAAATATGTCATCTGCTTAGATTAGACATCCTTTGTGCGAATGCCATCTGTTTAGTTTATTCATCGTTTATGTGAATTATGCAACGCCATCTTGTTTAGCCAGGCATCATATATGTTTATTTTGCAATGCCATCCTGCTTAGCCAGTCATCTTATATGTATATTATATCAGGCCATCCTTTTTTTGGTTACATATTACATTTGTCAAAAATGTTATTACATTCAACTGCTCTTCGTGTGCATCAGCCATTTGACACGATGATGGCAAATTCTGGAGTGAAAACAAGGTCTTCAGAGCAGACTATGCTATCTGACGAAGTGCATATCTCGCTGGTTACGGATAGCTCCTCAAAGGAGGATCCAGTCCTATCCCCCCCCCCCCGAGGTGTATGGTCTAACTTGGCAGGGTTATGTTGCTCATATCGTGCGTATGGTGTCTCGCATTGCTATGTCATTTGATTAGTTTAGACATGCTTTGTGTGAATGCCACCTGTTCAGTGTCTAATTACCATATATGTGAATTATGCATTGTCATCTTGTTGCAAGACATTATATATGTGAATTATACAATGCTATATTGTTGCAAAGGCATTATATATGTGAATTATGCAATGCCATGTTGTTTAGCCAATCATCATGTATGTGAATTATATCATGCTATCATTTTTTTGTATTATGTGTTCCATTTGTCGACAACGTTTGTACATTCAACTACTCTTCCTGTGCATCAGCCATTTGAAGCGGTGATGGAAGCATCTGGAGTGAAAACAAGGTATTCAGAGCAGACAATGCTACCTGCTCCAGCAGACATTTTGCTGGTTACAGAGAGCTCCTCAGAGGAGGATTCAGAGACTGATGACCAGTCCTATTTTTCCCCTGAGGTCTATGCTCAAACTTGGCAGGGTTATATTATCCATGTCATGCATGTTGTCTTGCATTGCTTAGTTTTTACATCATATATGGATTGCCATCTGCTTACTTGCTTACTATATAAATCATATATTTGAATTATATCATGCCGTCATGTTTACATAGTACATACACATCATCTATCTGAATTATGGCATGGCAACCCATTTAATAAAGACATCATATAGTTATATCATCTCATCTTGTTTAGTGTTTACAGTCATCATATTTTGAATTATGGCATTCTATCCGTGAATGTATGTGAATTATGGCATGCCAACCTATTTAATAAACACATTATATAGTTATGTCATGTCATCCTGTTTACATAGTCTCATATTTTGAACTATGTCTTTCCATCTTTTTCAGTTAGCCATCATAATGTGAAATTGTGTCATGCTATCCTGTTTAGTTAGCCATCATATTTGTGAAATTGTGTCATGCTATCCTGTTTGGTTAGACAACATAAATATGAATTATTTCATGCCCTCTTTTATTCCCCACTATCCATTGCACCTGTCTATCATACAATATCTATACTTTCAATTACTTTTCTTGTTTATCAGCCATTTGAATTGGAGAGCGTGATGGCAGTATCTAAGGGAGTAACAACACGGTCTTCAGCAAAGATAGTGCTACCAGTTGATGCAGATAGAACCACGGTTGTACTTGCCCAAGGACCAGATCCACCGCACATAACCCAGACTCTCGCAGATTGTACCCCTACCCAGTTGGACAGAGAACCAGCTACACCCATTCTAACCCCAACCCTGGCAGATAGTAACCCAGTTCCAATTGACACAGCACCGTCTCCACCACAGAGCACCCAAACACGAGCAGTTAGTAAGGGAACTGCAGTGCCCAAAGCACGAGGACCACCACTCCGAATCCCAATTCAACGCTTAAAGGAGAAGAAGATTTGTTCTCAGGTCAGGTTCTGTAGCTATGGTTCATACTCCTTTGCTCTTGCATGACTGTATTTATTCATACCAACTATTTTCAAATTTGAAGGATGGATTGAAACTCCAATGGCGCAACAGGTATGTTTTAAACTTGTTTCTTTAACTGGTTTGCTGTTGTAACCTGCTCTATGTTGATTTCAATTTCAATTGAATAAACAGTTATGTTCTCATGTCATGCACATTACAAGTGTTGTTATTGCTCTTGAAAGTGCGTTATATCGACTAGAGGGGGGTGAATAGACGATTTTTATGAAAGTCTTCAAAACGTGAAAGTTATGAAGACAAATAGTACAGATATGCCTATCACTTAAGCAGCAGAAGTTAGATTACACTAGGCAAGCCATGGTCAAGTATTCAATAGAGTGAAAGCACAAGACAAGTAGCTGCAGTGTAATAAGGATCAGGTAGGAAGAAGTTACGAAGCCAGACAAATCATACAGTTATGATGTGGAAACAGAAGATACAACAAGCATGCAATGGCTTCACAATGTGTAACAGTAAGTAAAAGGAAGTGAAGATGAAACCAGTGACACGCTGAAGACAATGATTTGTTGGACCAGTTCCAGTTGCTGTGACAACTGTATGTCTGGTTGGAGCGGCTAGGTATTTAAACCAAAAGACACACAGTCCCGTACACCCAGTCCTGAACACGCAGCTCAGGACACCCAGTCCTCGCCGTTTTCTCCTTGAGCTAAGGTCACACAGACCTCGCCCAATCACTCTGGTAAGTCTTCAAGGTAGACTCCCAAACCTTCACAGACTTCGTTCACTGGCAATCCACAATTTCTCTTGGATGCTCAGAACGCGACGCCTAACCGGCTGGAGGATGCACAGTCCTCAAGTGTAATAAGTCTTCAGATCACCCAGACAAGAAGACTTAAGTGATGCCCAATTTACTCTGGCTCTGGGTGGTTAGGGCTTTTCTCCTCGCTAGGAATTTTCTCTCAAAGGCTTCGAGGTGGGTTGCTCTCAAACGACAAAAGCCGTGCACTGAAATCTGAGCAGCCGACCGTTTATGGTTGTAGGGGATGGACTATTTATAGCCACTGGGCAACCCGACCTGATTTGTCTAAAATGACCCTGGGTCACTAAGGAACTGACACGTGTACCAACGGTCAGATTTCAAACTCACACGGCAACTTTACTTGGGCTACAAGTAAAGCTGACTTGTCCGAGTCTGGACAAGATTTGTTCTCGTAGTCTTCGCTCGAAGATATAGGTTTTGAATTAGGCATCACTTCAGTCATTCTGACTGGTTCTCTTGGACCCCACTTAACAGTACGGTGGTTCCTATGACTCAACACAAATGAAATAGAACTACAAAGGATCTAAGTCTTCGAGTTCCATAGGCTTCACATAGTGTCTTCTCTTGTCATAGTCTTCAATGTGAATATCTTCATATACCACCATTGTCTTCAATGTCTTCGTACATTTTTAGGGGTCATCTCTGGTAGTAAAACCGAATCAATGAGGGACTTCTACCTGTGTTATCCTGCAATTCTCACAAACACATTAGTCCCTCAACTAGGTTTGTCGTCAATACTCCAAAACCAACTAGGGGTGGCACTAGATGCACTTACAATCTCCCCCTTTTTGGTGATTGATGACAAACTAGTTGAAGTTTTCAACGGGGAATAAAATTTGTGAAATTGTAAAGGAATTGTCTTCATAAGCTGCAAGGGCTCCCCCTGAAGATGTGCATATAAGTAATTTGCTTCTGGAACGCAAATGCACATGGCAGGTTGTACTTGTGGAAATCCACTTCAACTTATGATGACAATCCAGCATGCATGTAAAAGTATATGAAGAGAATGACATGCATAATGAAAAATGGACGTCTGCGGAATGATATAAGTGCGGAAATTATCGTCGTACATGCGGAATTTATCTTCGCAAAAACATAGTGGCAAACAAGTAGCAGACGACCATCGAGTTTAAGTGTTACAACTCAAAGAACCAAGTGTAGCAAAATGAGAGTTGTAAGCACGAAGCAAAATGTAGCAAAATATAAAGGCACCCGCCCATAGTGACCCGCTTGAAGACTATAAACATCATATGCTTCTCCCCCTTTTGTCAGTGATGACCAAAAAGGTTTGAAGACATAGAGTTTTCTACGCGTTCCCAGGCGCAGCAGGGTCGGTGGAGGCATTTGGCGGTGCAGACGAGCTTGGTGCAGATTCGACGCGCGCTAAAGGAGGTGGAGGTGATATAGCGTCGTCTTCTTCTTTAATAATCCTGGCAGTTACGGTGGCAGCAGAGGAAGAGAACTCCGAATCTTCAAGTGATGGAGTTCTGCGAAGCATTGCCCTTCAAGGAGGCGTGGAGTCAAATTTGAAGCGCTCTGTGAAGCCATTCTCTTGAAGTTCAGCTTCAGGACACATCATCGTGAGTCCTTTCCAAGTGCGGCAACAGGTTTCGTGTGCAACAAATGCATTCTTGGTTGCAAGATTCCTGATACGATTGACGTCCTCCATGATGCTTTTCATCTACCTCTTGAGCCAGTCGTGATGCCTGTCCTGCTTTTGGTGAAGAGCCATAAGAAGCTCTCGGTCATTGAGGGCACGAGCGCGCTTCTTGGGTCGCTGATCAGTTGGGCTGTCAGTGGCTTCAGTAGATGCAGGTGCACGTGTGGTGCCAGCCAACGGATACACTTTGGGGATGGCTACAACACCGTCATCATTCTGAGTGAAGCTTTGGTGTTCTGCATTCTGAAGACTTAATGGTTGCTTGGCAGGCTCAGGATATATAGCTTCAGCAGAGGTGTCCACATCTGGCAAGAAGATCCGATGGTTGCGGGCTGAGGGCTGATATGAAATCGCAGAATGAAGCTTGATCAGCCGCATAACCCAAGGAGCATAAAACTTCAAGCCAAATAAATCTGAGCCGGATGCCGCAAGCTGGCGTATGAAGAAGTCCTGCGCATTGAAGAATTTGCCATGAAGGATGTAGAATATGAGAGTCTTCATTGCACCCTCAACCTTGGCATGTGGAGAGTGTCCCTTGAGGGGCCAGAGAGTCCGCCTGATGATGTGATATATGGTTCTGGGCAGGTACACTAAGTCTTCAACAAAGAACTCAGTTGGATAGGGTGCATCATGGGGCAATGGCTTCATCATTGAAAGCATCTGACTCATATTTGGTTCAGGCCTCTGGAATATGCTTTCAATTGCTTCGGCATGTAATTGGCAGCCTTCTTCGAAGAATTCGATAGGAGTGGGCAGGCCGGTAAGCTCAATGATATTGAATGCATTGGCTTCATGATGGACATTTCCGGTCATCCACTCCAGGACCCAAGTCTTCGGATCTCTGTTGTAGCCTTTGATATGAAGAGTGGCATAGAATTGAAGTAGAAGCTCTTCATTCCAGTGCTCTTCATCTGTGATGAACGGCAGCAAACCCACTTGCTTGAAGCAATCCAGTGCTTCTTCCAGGCCGGGAAGATGCGGCCTTGGTTGTATAGGATGCATGAGTAATAGCTGCGTTGTGGATAGCTCCAGAACCTATCTGATACAATCCGTTCCCTTGAGTAAGGGTTCTTGGAGCTGTTGAAAAACGTGTTGTTTGCCCTGAAGCTATTGACATTAAAGGAGCCAGGAGCTGATGCAGGACCTGGGAACCTTGGCAGTCGTGGGATCGGCTTCTGAACCTGAGGCCTATGCGCAACATGATAGTTGAATTGTGGACCGGCCGCAGACTCAGGCGCAGAAGTGTCAGGAGCAGTAGCTTCAGTGTCTTCAGAAGCTGTTGTTGGGGAGGGCTCCACATTGGCTTCAAGGTTGGTGGTGGCAGCCTCCATATTTTCCGCCTCCACTTGACTAGCTGGAGGGGCAGACGCAGGCACGTTCTCCTGGAGAACTGGTTCTTGGTGGAGCGGGGAAGTGGGTTCTGGTGGTGCTTCTTCAGTATCTTCGGCTGATGTAGCCGGAATGTCTTCAGCTGAATCTTGAGGCCGTGGTCCTTTGCGAAGCCTGCGGAATGCAGACGACGCCTTTGGAGTTGGAGTGGGCTGGGCCTCAGATTCTTCTTCTTGTGGGCGATCCGCCCATGATGCAGCTTGTGCGATTGGCGTCACAGGACAACCAATGCTGATCAGTTCGCTTGTCTCAAGCTGAGGAAGGGCTGCATCATCTTGTACATTGTCCTGATGACCCACGTCTTCAGCAGCGATGGGGTCGGCTGCTGGAATATCTTCAGCTTCAGGAGCCTCTGTGGGAGCAGGCTCATGAACTGTCAGCTGACGATCTACGTCAGGGTAGATGACAGATAGGGGTTCAACTATCAAGGGATCTGTGGGAGCAGCCCGAGCTTTCTTGATCTTGCGCTTCTTCTTGGTGGGGTCAGAAGGAGAGGCTTCAGAGTGTTTCCTCTTCCTTGCTTCAGCTTCGGCTGTCTGTGTCTTCTTGAGCTCTGAAGCGGTTGACCGGCTCTTTGGCTTTGAGCCAGTCGTAGCAGTGGGGAAGACAGTCGGAGCAGCTTCTTGTCTTGGTGCCTCTGGTTCAGGCACAGCAGGCTTCTTCTTCTTCGCGGCCATCCTGGGGTCGATGCCGGGACGCCCAAGTGCCTTGCGCTTCTCGGCCTCATTGCAGGTCTGCACACAGCGATCAGCCAGAGTCTTCATTCGCTCCCGCGAACCCTGAGCTTCTGCACGCTTCTTCAGAAAGTTTTCCTTTAACTCGTGCAACATGATCTTGAAGTCCTTGACTTCTTGGACGCTGAGCCTGGCCATATTCTGCTTGAACTGAGCCTTTTCAAAATCAATTTTCTGCTTCAGTTCAACAATGCGCTGGGCAATTGCAAGTTCTGAAGCAATAGCGCCTTGGAAGGCGACGCCGAGGCCAATGGGCAGCTGCAGATCATCGAAGCTGATATTTGGTGTAGCAAACCACTCATCGATGAAGTTGTGGATGATTGCTACATCAAACAGAGGCAGATTGTTGAAGATTTCAGCCTCCTCCTTGCTCTTGATGAGCTGCTCAAGAGCGTCATCTCCAAGATCTTCGTCGCTGGACAGATCAATGGTTTTGCTGCGCAGAATGGCAGCAGCTATGAGCTCTTTACCTGTGTGTGGCTGAGGCTTCTTTGCTTCCTGGGGCTTGGAGACTCGAGATAAGTCTTCAGACTGCGCACTGGCTTCTGGAGGTGCAGTTGCCAATGGCTTCTCCCTTGAGATTTTGGGTGAAGGGGTCTGCTTTGAAGCTTTTGGCTTCTTTGCCTGCTTTGGCTTCGGTGCAGCAGACGCTTCATCAGATTCAGAGTCAGCAGGAGGGTCATTGACGGCAGTCCCTTGGACTAAGATGCGGGTGATGAGGCCCTCAAGATTTGCATACGGACCGATGATATTGGGGTCGGCCTCACGTGTGCCATCTGCCCTTGGTGCGGAGGGACCAGGGTTGAAGTCTAAACCCAATTTCTTCTTGTTGTGCTTCGCTGACCTCTGGGCAAACTGGAAGTTGCGCTTGAACAGATTGTCGTCACGACACCAGAGTAGTGACGACGGATGAGCATCAGCAGGCTGCGGTCCTCTAACCATGCATGGATAGAAGCCTTGAGAAATGGCTTCGTCTCTGGACCTGGGCACGAGATTTTTGTATAGTACGTCTCCCCATGGTCTCTTGATGGTGCTTTTCTCAACGTACTCCTTGGTGACGAAGCGGTATTGGAACCATTGCTCTGCCCAATAGCGTCGAATCCATTGGATTCGTGTCTTGCGCTGACTGTAATCCTCTTCAGGATCTGTATTGTACAGCTCTAAGAGGTCATCAGGCAGATCTCTTGATGTTTCCCCTCGACGCTTTTTGCCACCCTTCCTTGCTGGTTTTTCTGCATCCATGAAGCTTAACTTGGAAGGCTTCAAGACGTTCAAAGGCTTCAAAGGCTTTCTTTTGCTGGACCAACAGGAACTGGCTTCAGGAGAATTGATGTGACGCTGTAAGAACTCTGCAAATGAATGCAGACTATGAGAACCAAAAGATTCTCCCACGGACATGTACCTGTGACAGCATTAAGGTGCGAGGAAAGGGGAAGAGGTCATATGCATTCTCAGAAGATTTTGAAGATAAATCAGTTTAGAAGATATTGACCTCATCGTGCGAAGACATTCACTTATAGAAAAGAAGTTGGTTCCAGATTTGTACGAACCCATAGATCAGTACAAGTGAGGAATCTAACTACTTCATGAAGCACAAGTGAATATACTAGGCAAGTTATGAGATGCAGACTGAGACAGATCTAACTTGTGTGAATAGAAACTTCTTATGGCAGAAAGTGACCGAACTATAGGATCAAAAGAGGCTGTAAAAAGAGGTTTTATTTACCACACTTGGACCTGCTAGACGGAGTGGGAGATGAGGCCGAGCAGTTCGATCCTCCGTGCCCTAACTTGGCGACGGAAGACACCTACGGCGACGGCGGAGAGAGTGATGTCCGCGGTCGGCGTGAAAATGGCGTCGGAGAGGTTGCGGCAGTGAAGCGCTTCGTCGCCGGCGTCGTCGAGAGCTAGCGGTGGCGCTAGGGTTCGTGCGAGGGAGGAAGAAGGAGAAGGAGATAATGACCGCGGTGAGTGTGTATTTATAGTCACAGGGGCTGCACTGCGCTATTACATAGGTCCCCTGGCGATTCGCATCTGAACAGCACGTGGCCATCATGCGGAGTCTCCGGGGCAGTTCCACATCCCACGCACGCCTGGATTGTCGGGTGGTTGTTCCTACTTCTCCGGATTTCTTGTGGATGAATGAGCATTGAAAATGGTTTTAAAGTTTGTCTCTGTGTCTTCTGCTGACAAGGACGCAGAGAAGACATTCGACAGTTTCAATAGGATGCATATGACTTGGAGAGATAGAATTTGAGATAGAAAGCATGGAGAGATTAGGGTCCGATCACATTCACTTAGTTCAAAAGATTCAAAACAAGAAGACATAGCTATAAGTGAATGCTGTAGAGGACAGAACACTAGTATATATATATCTATATAATCCATGTAGTGAAGATAATCATGAAGACATGTAGAGATTGAAGCCAAACCAAATGTGAAGACATTGCTAGGTAACGCCATGAGTGAAGCACTTCAAAAAATAGAACGTTTGGTGGTGGCGTTACCCACCGTATAGGAAGTATTAGACTCAGACACGGCGCACAATTATCGTGGCGCTCCGAAGTCAATTTCCATATTAATGTATTCACACTTAGAATATATGTCTTCATTGATTGAAGATATACGTTACTTTGTGTGTTGCACATCTAAGTCATCAATATGCATAAGTGTTAGGATGTGTGCCTGATCACAGGACATTTGAGGATTCCAAGATATTTAGCTCACACCGTAACTTGCAAAATCTCTTCTCATCCAAGGGCTTGGTGAAGATATCTGCCAATTGCTCTTCAGTGTTGACGTGTATGATATCAATATCTTCCTTTGCAACATGATCTCTGAGAAAGTGATGACGAATTTCAATGTGCTTTGTCTTCGAGTGTTGAACTAGGTTGTTGGCGATCTTGATGGCGCTTTCATTGTCGCAGTAAAGAGGCACTTGCTTCAGTTGAATGCCATAGTCCTTGAGGGTTTGCTTCATCCACAGAAGCTGAGCGCAGCAAGATCCAGCAGCAATGTATTCAGATTCAGCAGTGGAGAGGGATACACAGTTCTGCTTCTTTGAAGACCAACATACAAGTGATCGTCCTAGAAAGTGACATGTGCCTGATGTAGACTTCCGATCAACCTTGTCACCAGCATAATCAGCATTCGAGAATCCAACCAGATCAAACTCTGAGCCCTTTGGATACCACAATCCTAGAGTTGGGGTGTGAGCCAAATATCGAAGAATTCGCTTCACTGCTAAGTGATGCGACTCCTTTGGTGCCGCTTGAAATCGAGCACACATGCAAACACTAAGCATAATATCTGGCCTAGATGCACATAAATAAAGCAAAGAACCAATCATGGAGCGGTATACCTTTTGATCGAACTCTTTACCATTGTTGTTAGGACCCAGATGATGTTTGGCTGGCATTGGTGTTGTGAAGCCTTTGCAGTCTTGCATACCGAACTTCTTCAGGCAATCTTTGAGATACTTCTCTTGAGATATGAAGATGCCATTGCGTTGTTGCCGTATCTGAAGACCGAGGAAGAATTTCAGCTCCCCCATCATAGACATTTGATATTGCTCTTGCATCATATATCTGAACTCCTCACTGTACTTCTGATTGGTGCAGCCGAAGATAATGTCATCCACATATATTTGGCACACAAACAGTTCACCATCATATGTCTTCGTGAAGAGAGTGGGATCTAGGGAGCCAGGTATGAAGCCTTTGCTCTTCAGGAAGTATTTGAGTGTGTCATACCAGGCCCGAGGGGCTTGTTTGAGGCCATATAGTGCCTTATTGAGCTTGTAAACCATGTCAGGATGTTTTGGATCTTCAAACCCAGGTGGTTGTGCAACATACACTTCTTCTTCAATCTTGCCATTGAGAAAGGCACTCTTCACATCCATTTGATATAAAAGTATGTTATGATGATTTGCATAGGCCAGCAGTATACGAATGGCTTCAAGTCTGGCCACAGGAGCAAATGTTTCATCGAAGTCAATGCCTTCCACTTGAGTATATCCTTGAGCAACGAGACGAGCTTTGTTTCTGACAACTTGACCATGCTCATCTTGCGTGTTGCGGTATATCCATTTGGTGCCTATTATGTTATGCTTCCGTGGATCAGGACGCTTAACCAATTCCCATACATTGTTCAGCTCAAACTGATGAAGCTCTTCTTGCATTGCTTGAATCCACTCAGGTTCCATAAAAGCTTCTTCAACTTTCTTGGGTTCTGTGATTGAAACGAATGCGAAGTGTCCGCAGAAATTTGCCAGTTGAGTTGCCCTTGAACGAGTCAGTGGACCAGGTGCATTGATGCTGTCAATTATTCTGTCAATCTGCACTTCATTGGCAACATGAGGATGTATGGGTCGAAGACTTTTCTCTTGCTGATCTATGTTGTCGTGGGGAGGAATGTCTTCAGGCTGAGCATTGTCTTCATGTGGATCATGTGCTGAGATGATAAATTCTTCTTCAGGATGAGCTTCAGAAGGTATAATTTCTCCAGTTCCCATTAGCTTGATTGATTCACTGGCTGGAACTTCATCTAGCACATCTGGCAGTTGCTCTCTTTGTGAACCATTGGTCTCATCGAACCGCACATCCACTGTTTCAACCACTTTGTAGTGAAAGAGATTGAAGACTCTGTAGGAGTGCGAATCCTTTCCATATCCAAGCGTAAAGCCCTAATGTGCTTTTGGTGCAAATTTTTAGGTGTGGTGTGGGTCCTTGGTCCAGCATCTTGAGCCAAATACTCTGAAGTAACTGACATTTGGCTTCTTGCCAGTTAGAAGTTCATAAGATGTCTTGTTCAGAAGCTTGTGAAGATAAACATGGTTGATTGTATGGCATGCAGTGTCAATGGCTTCAGGCCAGACTTTTCTTGGAGTCTTGTACTCATCTAGCATTGTTCTGTTCTTGCGTTCGACGACGCCATTCTGCTGTGGCGTGTACGGAGCTGAGAATTCATGTGTGATGCCCAAGGTATCCAGATATGTATCAAGGCCAGTGTTCTTGAATTCAGTGCCATTGTCACTTCTGATGTGCTTTATCTTGGCGCCATAATTGTTCATAGCCTGATTTGCGAAGCGTCTGAAGACATCCTGCACTTCAGTCTTGTAAAGGATTATGTGCACCAAAGTATATCTAGAGTAATCATCAACAATGACAAAGCCATAGAGGCAAGCAGTAGTTGAAAAAGTTGAGTAGTGAGTGGGACCAAAGAGATCCATGTGAAGCAGTTTGAAGGGTCGAGTAGTGGTCAGGATTGTCTTCGAAGGATGTTTTGCCCTTGTCATCTTCCCTGCTTCACAGGCACCGCATAAGTGATCTTTCTTGAACTTGACGCCCTCGATGCCTATGACATGCTTCTTCTTCGCAAGGGTGTGGAGGTTCCTCATGCCAGCATGCCCAAGCCTCCGATGCCAAAGCCAGCATTCTGAAGCCTTTGCCAGAAGACATACTGCAAGCTATGGCCCTGCTGAGAAATCTACCACATACAGATCATCTTTCCGATACCCTTCAAACACTAGAGACTTGTCAGATTCCATTAGTACTAGGCAACGATATTTTCCAAAAATTGCAGTCATGTTCAAATCGCAAAGCATTGAGACAGACATTAAGTTGAAGCCAAGGGATTCAACAAACATGACTTTATCCATATGTTGATCCTTTGAGATTGCAACTCTACCTAGACCCAATACCTTACTTTTACCAATGTCAGCAAATGTGATGTGGCTCTTGTCGGATGGACGTAAGGTTGAGTCCATAAAAAGACTTCTTTTGCCATTCATGTGATTTGTACACCCACTGTCAATAATCCATTCTGAAGACTCTGAAGGCGCTTGTGTCGTACCCTATAGTGCAGTTAGGGGGATATGCTTCACGAAGAGAATTGTGAAGCAAAAACATTTGACGAACCAGTGGGTTATGAAAACTTAGATCCAGGTTAGGACTAATAGGAAGAGTAGCATGCATTTCAGGTATGAAATACATAGTGATGCCATTCGAGCATTTGATCTTGCGCCCCACAAGATTTTTAAGGTCCCCAGCAATAGCGTCAGAAGATTTTGGTTTTCTGCTGGAGACCTTTCCCTGCAAAAGAGAGTTAAGCTTTATTAACCACCCACATCTTCAAGGGTGGCTTAGAAGCAATAAGTCTAAGTGCAGCATCTGAGAATTTTGGCTTTGGAGCCCTAGCAAACAGTCTAGCAGGCGGGCAATAGTACTCATAAGAATAGGCAGAATAGTGCTTGGTCATATGAACATGACGGTTTGAAGAACCGCTCTCATATGCCTGAGCATGGTTTCCCTGCAAAACATTTGCGTTAGTGCGACTCAGGTGAGTCCTCTGCCTGTATGAAGCCTTTGGTCTGAGGTTTGTCTTCTTCATGTGAGGTGTCATGAGGACATTCACAGGAAGATTCTCCAGACGTTTTTGGAACCCAGATCTTCTTCATAGGCGGTCCATTCCTGCAGTTAGTACCAATGTACCTGGCAAATACTTCACCATTCTGATTCTTAAACAGTTTATAGTTTGCATCAAAGGATTCATCAATGATAATGGGATTGGCACAAGTGAAGCCAGATAGATTGGATGGATCTGCTGAGGATTCCTTTGCAGCAACCCATGTGGTTTTGGGGTACTGCTCAGGTTTCCAGTAAGAGCCATCTGTATTAATTTTCCTCACGAACCCAACACCCTCTTTCCTAGGGTTTCGGTTCAGAATCTGCTTCTTGAGGACATCACATAATGTCTGATGTCCTTTGAGACTTTTGTACATCCCTGTTTCAAGCAATGTCTTCAACCTAGCATTCTCATCAGCAATAGCAGTGGTATCCTCAGCAGAGGGGTTAGTTACCACTTCAATAGTTGAAGATATTGCAACAGCAGTAGCAGTGGAACATTCAGTAACAGAAGTAGCATTATCACGCTCAATGCATTTAAGGCATGGTGGTTCAAATCCTTCCTGAGCGGAACTGATCTGTTCGGCGCGAAGTGACTCGTTTTCCTTTTGAAGATCTTCATGAGCCGCTCTCAATTTCTCAAGATCTTGCTTCCTTTGAAGATAATCATAGGAGAGCTTTTCATGAGTTGTTGAGAGAGTATCATGACGATCTTCAAGTTCCTGATACTTAACGTGAAGATTTTTTATGTCTTCAATTAAGGATTCAGACCAAGTCATTTCAGCACCCAACAGATCATCGCTTCTGTCTAACAGTTTTTGAATATGTTCCATGGCTTTCTGTTGTTCAGTTGCAATTTTAGCAAGTGTTTTGTAGCTGGGTTTTGAATCACAATCAGAATCATTGTCACTAGATGTTTGATAGTGAGTAGTGCGTGTGTTTACCTTGGCACCGCGTGCCATGAAGCAGTAGGTAGGAGTGGAGTCGTCCTTGTCGTTTGCAACGGTGTTGGTGATGAAGTCATTGTCTTCAGTGTTGAAGATGGACTTGGCGACGTAAGCTGTAGCCAGACTCGCAATGCCAGAATCAGATTCCTCCTCAGACTCCACCTCTGCCTCCTCAGAAGCGGATTCCTCCTCTGAATCCATTTCCTTGCCAACAAACGCACGAGCCTTGCCAGTTGAGCTCTTCTTGTGTGATGAAGACTTTGAGGAAGACTTGGAAGAAGACTTTGAGTATTTCTTCTTCTTCTTGTCGTCAGAGTCATATTCCTTGCTCTTCTTCTTCTTTCTGCTCTCATTGTCCCATTGTGGACACTCAGAGATGAAGTGTCTAGTTTTCTTGCACTTGTGACATGTTTTCTTCTTGTAGTCATGAGCATGAGCTTCATCATTCCTTGAGCTTGATCGTGAAGACTTTCTGAAGCCTTTCTTCTTGGTGAATTTCTGAAACTTCTTCACAAGCATTGCAAGTTCCCTTCCAATGTCTTCATGATCATCAAAACTGCTGTCAGATTCTTCTTCAGATGAGGACACAGCTTTTGCCTTCAAGGCACGAGTTCGCCCATAGTTTGGACCGTAGATATCTCTTTTCTCAGAAAGCTGAAACTCATGTGTGTTGAGCCTCTCAAGTATGTCAGACGGATCGAGTGTCTTGAAGTCTGGACGTTCTTGAATCATCAGGGCTAGGATGTCAAACGAACTGTCAAGTGATCTCAGCAGCGTCTTGACGATTTCATGTTTGGTGATCTCAGTGGCGCCGAGGGCTTGAAGCTCATTTGTGATGTCAGTGAGCTGGTCAAATGTGTGCTGGACATTCTCATTGTCATTTCGCTTGAAGCGGTTGAAGAGATTGCGAAGAACACTGATTCTCTGATCTCTCTGGGTTGAGATGCCTTCATTAACTTTGGAGAGCCAGTCCCAGACTAGCTTGGATGTCTTCAAGGCACTCACACGGCCGTACTGTCCCTTGGTCAGATGACCACAGATGATATTCTTGGCAGTAGAGTCCAGTTGAGTGAACTTCTTGACATCAGCAGCAGTGACACTTTCTCCAGCCTTGGGAATGCCGTTTTCGACGACATACCATAGGTCGACGTCAATGGCTTCAAGATGCATGCGCATCTTATTCTTCCATTAGGGATATTCAGTTCCATCGAAGATGGGGCACGCAGCGGAGACTTTAATTATCCCTGCAGTCGACATAGCTAAAACTCCAGGTGGTTAAACCGAATCACACAGAACAAGGGAGCACCTTGCTCTGATACCAATTGAAAGTGCGTTATATCGACTAGAGGGGGGTGAATAGACGATTTTTATGAAAGTCTTCAAAACGTGAAAGTTATGAAGACAAACAGTACAGATATGCCTATCACTTAAGCAGCGGAAGTTAGATTACACTAGGCAAGCCATGGTCAAGTATTCAATAGAGTGAAAGCACAAGACAAGTAGCTGCAGTGTAATAAGGATCAGGTAGGAAGAAGTTACGAAGCCAGACAAATCATACAGTTATGATGTGGAAACAGAAGATACAGCAAGCATGCAATGGCTTCACAATGTGTAACAGTAAGTAAAAGGAAGTGAAGATGAAACCAGTGACACGCTGAAGACAATGATTTGTTGGACCAGTTCCAGTTGCTGTGACAACTGTACATCTGGTTGGAGCGGCTAGGTATTTAAACCAAAGGACACACAGTCCCGGACACCCAGTCCTGAACACGCAGCTCAGGACACCCAGTCCTCACCGTTTTCTCCTTGAGCTAAGGTCACACAGACCTCGCCCAATCACTCTGGTAAGTCTTCAAGGTAGACTCCCAAACCTTCACAGACTTCATTCACTGGCAATCCACAATTTCTCTTGGATGCTCAGAACGCGACGCCTAACCGGCTGGAGGATGCACAATCCTCAAGTGTAATAAGTCTTCAGATCACTCAGACAAGAAGACTTAAGTGATGCCCAATTTACTCTGGCTCTGGGTGGTTAGGGCTTTTCTCCTCGCTAGGAATTTTCTCTCAAAGGCTTCGAGGTGGGTTGTTCTCAAACGACAAAAGCCGTGCACTGAAATCTGAGCAGCCGACCGTTTATGGTTGTAGGGGGTGGACTATTTATAGCCACTGGGCAACCCGACCTGATTTGTCCGAAATGACCCTGGGTCACTAAGGAACTGACACGTGTACCAACGGTCAGATTTCAAACTCACACGGCAACTTTACTTGGGCTACAAGTAAAGCTGACTTGTCCGACTCTGGACAAGATTTGTTCTCATAGTCTTCGCTCGAAGATATAGGTTTTGAATTAGGCATCACTTCAGTCATTCTGACTGGTTCTCTTGGACCCCACTTAACAGTACGGTGGTTCCTATGACTCAACACAAATGAAATAGAACTATGAAGGATCTAAGTCTTCGAGTTCCATAGGCTTCACATAGTGTCTTCTCTTGTCATAGCCTTCAATGTGAATATCTTCATATACCACCATTGTCTTCAATGTCTTCGTACATTTTTAGGGGTCATCTCTGGTAGTAAAACCGAATCAATGAGGGACTTCTACCTGTGTTATCCTCCAATTCTCACAAACACATTAGTCCCTCAACTAGGTTTGTCGTCAATACTCCAAAACCAACTAGGGGTGGCACTAGATGCACTTACAGCTCTATAGTTACCCACACTTATATTCTGTCTATTCTGCTTTGTCTTGAACAAATATTATTTGAACTGTGTCTCTATCTTGATTTGGCAACAAAAACTAGAATGATATAGACCATAAAGTGACCATGGTACATAGATATATGTTTGTTTCATGCTGTTATCCTGTCCACTTTACTACTGAACTCATTTACCAAAATGAGTTTCATATACAACATGGTAAACATATGATGTGTCTGCTTGTTTCTCTTTTAGAAAGCGGACAAAATATTGGAGAATAGTACCGCGTTATCCAATGGTAAAGGAAGTAATGCAGATAAGGTTCAAGATAGTGAGACATCCCTGTTGGTTTCCAAGAAAGCTGATAAAAACTATCCTGACGACGGTGAGGGAACCCAAAAGTCATGTCTTGATGTAGTGTTCGAGTTACTGGCCACTACTGCTGGCACAAGCTCTTCGAACTCGCTGCCTGAATCAGTTCGTCTTCTTGAGTCTCAACTTCAAGTTGAAAGACATCGATCAGATGTGCTGCGACAGGAAGCTGAAGGACTGAGGAAGTCCCTGCAGAATTCAGATGCATATTTTCTGGTGCAACAGCAAGCGCTGAAGGATTTAAGCGCCAAACAAGAGAAAGTTAATAAGCTTGCTAAGCATCTTGCCAGCATTATGGGTACCCAGGATATTGTTTCTTGAGATCTTCTGAAGTGGTTTCAGTTCTGGATTTGTTTTGCTGCGACGTTTATTTGCGCTGGTCGCCAACTTTGACAACCAGTGTATATGATATGCTGCTTTGTTCCCTATATTTGCACTGGTGGCGAACTTTGATGCCTAGTGGATGTAATATGTGTAATAGCCATGATAGCCTAGCGTTAGTTGCTTGCGTATTTATTTCCTTGTGTCTTGTTTATTTGTTCGCTTGTAGTCATTGCAGTTCTTTTTCCACGGTTAGCTAGTGGCTGCAATAACCTATTTTTTAAAAAACTAGGCCACAATAACCATGGGCTAATATTTACTGTAGTGACACTGGGCCTCCTACTGGCTGTAGAAACAGTGGGCCTTCTACGGGTCGTAGAAACAATGGTCCTTCTACGGGCCGTAGAAACAATGGGCCTTCTGCGGGGCATATTATCAATGGGCCTTATACGGGCCGTATAATCGATTGGCCAAACATGGGCCAAACAGACCGCATTATGGCCGTAAACGGGCTAGAGTTGGAATCGTCCGTTCATGGGCCGACCATAACGGGCCATCGTTAATAGGTCGTATTTGATGACGCTATGAAATATGCCCAACGTATTAACGGACCACAAACGGGCCGACTATAACCACGGGCTAAATTTGGCCCACAAGCAGAAAATGACAGTAATGGGCCGTAAGTAAACGAATGCTGGAAATGAGCCCAAGAATAAATGGGCTCTGAGAAGGCCGAAAGATAACATGGGCTGGAAACAGCCCAACGGAATAACGGGCCATTAATGGGTATAAAGTGATACACTGTTCATTATGGGCCAGTTTCACCACGGGCCGTTAATGGGTGTAAAGTGATACACTGTTCATTACGGGCCAGTTTCACCACGGGCCGTTAGTAGGCCAAGAGTTACATAGGGCCTCATCTGGGCCAAAAGACGTCATGGGCCATACATGGGCCAGAAGTGAAAACGGGCTGGAATCATATTGGATGGCCCAGATGACGCTACTAGGCCTAATTCGGATAGGGCGTAACGGGCCTTGGGTTAGCGGGTTGTAAATGGGCTATATTCGAACAGGCCGTTAACAGGCTTTCCATGGGTCGGCCTGCTAACGGGCCGGCCTTTTCACATGAATGGGCCTCTATTGGGCCGTGCCACGTGTCGACGTACCATAGGCGCCTATCTGACCCACTGACGAGCTGACACGTGTTTCGTCCGGCCAATAAGAATTTTACACGTGGAAATTTCCCATTGGTCGGGGCTGTTAACGGGTTATTGGACCAAAACCCGACCCGATAGCTTAACGGCGTTCCATTACGGTGGATGCCATGTGTCGGTCACCCTTGACGAAAGCACTTCTGTGACGCGTGATTTATCGTCATGGAAGTGGACACTTCCGTGATGATAATTTTGGTAATGTCATGGAACACTCCTACGACAGCACAGGTATGACTATCTTGATTCTGTCATAAATTTGTCATGGATATACATGCATGACAAAAAAGCGACCTACTGTGACAAACGCGTATCATCATGGAAGTGTATTTTTTTGTAGTGTTTACCATAAACCATTTTATACGGAGACATACCCATAGGATTTTTTTATGTAGTTCTATAGGCCCATAATGCATCATCAAGTTTCTTGGAACAATTCTTTCTAGATCTATTAACTGTCTTTTGCAAAATTAATTTGAGCTCTCTGTTACTCAATTCTACTTGACCACTAGACTGTGGGTGATAAGGAGATGCAATTCTATGATTAACGTCATACTTAGCAAGCATTTTACGAAAGGCACCATGAATAAAATGTGAACCACCATCAGTCATTAAATATCTAGGGACTCCAAACCTCGGGAAAATAACTTCTTTAAGCATCTTAATAGAGGTGTTATGATCAGCACTACTAGTTGGAATAGCTTCTACCCACATAGTAACGTAATCAACAGCGACTAAAATATGTGTATACCCATTAGAGGAAGGAAATGGTCCCATATAATCAAAGCCCCAAACATCAAATGGTTCAATAACAAGTGAATAATTCATAGGAATTTCTTGACCTCTACTAATATTACCAATTCTTTGACATTCATCACAAGACAAGACAAATTTACGGGCATCCTTGAAGAGAGTAGGCCAATAAAAACCGGATTGCAATACCTTATGTGCAGTTCTATCTCCAGCGTGGTGTCCTTCATAAGCCTCAGAGTGACACTTGCATAGGATTTGTTCCTGTTCATGCTCAGGTACACAACGTCTAATAATACCATCTACTCCTTCTTTATAAAGATGTGGGTCATCCCAAAAGTAATGTCTCAAATCATAGAAGAACTTTTTCTTTTGCTGGTATGTGAAACTAGTTGGTATAAATTTAGCAACAATATAATTAGCATAATCAGCATACCATGGAGCAGTTTGAGAAGCATTTATGACATTTAATTGTTCATCAGGAAAGCTATCATCAATAGGTAGTGGGTCATCAAGAACATTTTCTAACCTAGACAAGTTGTCTGCAACGGGGTTCTCAGCTCCCTTTCTATCAATAATGTGCAAATCAAATTCTTGTAGCAGGAGAACCCATCTAATAAGTCTAGGTTTAGCATCTTTCTTTTCCATAAGGTATTTAATAGCAGCATGATCAGTGTGAATAGTTACTTTAGAATCAACAATATAAGGTCTGAACTTATCACAAGCAAAAACAACTGCTAAAAATTCTTTTTCAGTAGTAGCATAATTTCTCTGGGCATTGTCTAGAGTTTTACTAGCATATTGAATAACATTTAATTTCGTATCAACTCTTTGCCCTAGAACAACACCTACAGCATAATCACTAGCATCAATTTCAAAGGGTAAATTCCAATCAGGTGGCGGAACAATAGGTGCAGAAATCAATGCTTTCTTAAATATTTCGAATGCTTCTACACAATCATCATCAAAGACAAAGGGAATATATTTTTGTAATAGATTAGTCAGAGACCGAGAAATTTTTGAGAAGTCCTTAATGAACCTCCTATAAAGACCGGCGTGACCGAGGAAGCTTCTTATACCTTTAATGTCCTTGGGACATGGCATCTTTTCAATAGCATCAACTTTAGCTTTATCGACTTCAATACCTCTTTCAGAAATTTTATGCCCCAAGATAATACCTTCATTAACCATAAAGTGGCACTTCTCCCAATTCAGAACAAGATTAGTTTCTTCACATCTTTGCAAAACTCGATCAAGGTTGCTTAAGCAATCATCAAAAGTGGATCCATAAACGGAGAAATCGTCCATGAAAACCTCACATATCTTTTCACACAAGTCAGAGAATATAGCGATCATGCATCTTTGAAAGGTAGAAGGTGCATTACATAAACCAAAAGGCATACGTCTATAAGCAAAAGTACGAAAAGGGCAAGTAAAAGTGGTCTTTGATTTATCATCAGCTGACACAGGTATTTGAGAGAAGCCAGAGTAACCATCTAGAAAGCAAAAATGTGTGTGTTTGGATAATCTTTCTAGCATTTGATTAATAAAAGGCAAAGGGTAATGATATTTTTAGTAGCCTTATTTAATTTGTGAAAATTAATTACCATCCTATAACCTGTAATAATTCTTTGTGAGATCAATTCATCTTTATCATTAGGAACAAAAGTAATACCTCCCTTCTTAGGGAGAAAATGGATAGGACTTACCCACTGACTATCAGCAATGGGATAAATTATACCTGCCTCAAGGAGCTTTAGTATTTCCTTTCTTACCACTTCTTTCATCTTAGGATTCAGCCGCCGTTGGTGATCAATAACTGGTTTGGCGTCTTCCTCCAAATTTATTTTGTGTTGGCATAGAGTTGGACTAATTCCCTTAAGATCATCAACAGTATATCCAATAGAAGCACGGTGCTTCTTCAGAGTTTTCAATAATTTCTCTTCCTCCTTCTCTGAAAGGTTAGCACTAATAATAATAGGATATATTTTATTTTCATCAAGATAAGCATATTTAAGAGTATCAGGTAATGGTTTAAGCTCAAACACGGGATCACCCTTGGGTGGAGGAGGATCCCCTAGGATTTCAACAGTCAAATTGTGTTTTAGAATAGGTCCCTGTTTAAAGAACACTTCATCTATTTCCCTTCTTTCATTCATGAACATATCATTTTCAGGGTCTAGCAAATATTGTTCTAATGGATTAGTAGGAGGCACGGCAATAGAAGCAAGACCAATAATTTCATCTTTACAAGGCAATTCTTTATCATGGGGTTGTCTACAAAATTTAGCAAAATTAAACTCATGAGACATAACCCCTAAACCAACAGAAACAATATCATTATTGTAGTCTATCTTAGCATTGACAGTATTCAAGAAGGGTCTACCAAATATAATGGGACAAAAGCTATCTTGAGGGAACCAAGAACAAGAAAATCGGCAGGGTATTTAACCTTCCCACACAAGACTTCAACATCTCTAACAATCCCAACGGGTGAAATAGTATCTCTATTGGCAAGCTTAATGGTAACATCAATATCTTCTATTTCTTCATCAACATACTCCGATGACTCCAACATCACCGTCCGACCAGCTTTGTCATGTTAGCTGGACCGGGGGATTTGCCACGGCGAGCCAACCTTTGCCAGCGTCGCCATGCCGTCGCTTTATCGCCCATCAGGCAATGGGTGTGCGGATCGAGTCCCAATTTCGGGAGTCACCTTTCTTCGGATCGCTACAACAAATAAACCAGGTGCTATTAATCCTAGTAATTTTTGCTTGTTTGGGTTTATTTTTCTTGAGGAATTATTACTCTGATTTGTTCCATCATCTGTACATAGGTCTATCAAATGGTGGCCGCATTAACAACGGTCGCGTGGTGGTTCGGCTTTGCCACGTCTTTACCGCATCACGCCGACGCCCTGCATCGACATTGACTTCGGCGCCAGGCCACATATCATTAAATAAATTATTTTACATAAATTAATTACACAAGGATTTTTATATATTTATATTATTATTGTTGGACTACACTATTTTACATGTGTAGGTAATCGACTTTGACTGCGTCATGCGATCACTTCGGCAAGCTGACGCCATCGTCCCAATCGGCCTAAATTGGCTTGCGTAATCACCTTGTTGGTTAAATTGCCATACCGACATGTTCAGTTTCCTCGGGACTTCGGCATCGCTGAGGGAGCTCTGCCTCATCGAGTTTTTGGCACACATGCCATATTTCTTTTATTACCCACTTTGCATAAATTATTAATCATGCATCCTTTAAAAAAATTATTATTATTACTATTATCTCCGGCTTGCACTATCTTCTGTGCACAGGTAAATGATCCGGATTGGGCAGCGCTGTCACCTCGGTGTATCGACATACCACGTCACCTCGGCTGGACCGGGGGCTTCGTCATCACTTCATTAACCCACGTCGGGTAATTCGGCGTCACACTGCCGGCCTGCATCGGTCGTGCTATGTCGCCACTTCGGAGCGTCGAGCTCTTTGCTCTGCCACCTCGGGACCAGCTTGGGGGCTGGCAGCTCATCCCGCCATAAGCTCAGACCGCATCATCAATACCGAGCATATTAACCAGCTAAGTCTCTTTCATGCTCAAAAACTTTTAGTTTTCAATTTTGTTCGGTTAGACCAAGCATTATACTTCTTTGGCAAAAAGTTGTTTGTGAAAAACCTCCTTGTCAAAACTTTGTTTGTGACACACAAATTTAAATACCCCATTTACTTGGGGGCTTCCTTTATGAAGCCTTTCCTCTTGCATATGATTATATTTGTATGGCTTCGTTCCTTGTTCGTGTATTACGCCACAATATGCACCATGTTGACTTAAGTGTTCCGCAAGCTGGGTTGCCTTGCTCCTGTGTTTACCCCTACGTTCCCGATTGTTCGGCTAGAGAGTAAAGGGAGCACCTCTGCGATTGTCACGATCAGGTCACCCGAGCTTGGACCTCAGACTGGGTGAAGCCGAAAACTAGCGCTCTTATTGTTTTCAATCATGGTCGGCACACGACGGAACTCATGAGTACAAAAATCTATTGCACAAGTCTCATAGTAACAATGAGCAACTGAAGAAAGGTATCGATGGGGGTACTATTTTCTTCGAAGATGCTTCTTATACTTCGTCAGTAATATAGCATAAGTTCCCTGAGCATGATTTGTCTGTTACAGCCTTATGGCCTGATTGCTTGGTTATTGGAAGCACCGTCGATATTCTCGACAGGTGGAGTACATAACACTTTTCGGCCCTTGACCGAAGAGGGAGAAGCCGACGGTCGGTTAAGACGCGTTTAAAAGTTCGGGTGAACACAGATATGATATAAGTACTTCGGTACAGACAATCATTATACATAAAATTCTTTTACCCAAGTTTACTGAGGACTCTTAAATTTATATGAGCCATTTTATAGTAAATGTGTTTTCTTCCTAGTTGTTGCAAAATCTTTTTCTATCACTCCTTTTTTGGCGCGAGTATGTGGTCAATAGCGGGATAGCCATTTTCTCTCTAGTGGCCGCTCGAGTTTAGTTTGCTAAACTGGTCTAACGAGCAGTACTCCGCCTTCGGGATAGGAGGTTGTAGCCGTAGGCTGACCCGCTTGAAGTCTTGACATCGGATGTGTCATATTAATGCACGACAGAAGCACAAAAGTAAGACCAATTTTCGGATTGGCACCAAATGACTTGATTTAGTTCGGGCGTAAAGTTTTTACTGAAGTTTTTTTGGTTTTTCATGCCTATGGCACTTTTAAACTATTTGTTTGTTTCCAGCATAAGTCTCGTAGTGCAGCGTTGGACACCTTTAGAGATTCAACACAAAAAATCTCAGATATTGCTATATATGCATTGGTTTTGAATTGTGTCTTTGGTCAATAGTTGGGTTGCCCGGCTCCTGTGCCTGCCTCCTACGTTCCGCTTTGTTCGGCTAGGTGTGCAATGGGAGAACCACTGCGATTGTGCTTCCAGCTCGAATGGTTAAGCACCTTAGTGGAGAAAGCCGAAAACTGACTATCACAATGGGCATAAACTGGTCAGCGATCTGATGACGGTATCAAACTATAGATCGATACCGATTACCCCGTGTTAAATGATGGGCCTTACATAACATTGGCCGAAGTGATATAATGGCTAGACTTCGGTCGGTGTCGAACACTAACCGGGGGCTCGTAGCTAGCTTCCCCAGTTTAAAGCTCCTATGACTAAGTGAAAGTTATAAAGTCCACATATCTGATTGCCTCGTTTCTGCTAACACAACCGCCTTCGGGCACCAAGACATCGGCTAAGGGTTTTCTTGTTATTGTGGAAACACCCCGCGTAGCATCTACAAGGGGGTGGAAGCCGACGATGGGCCACTTTCAAGTGATAAACGGTCACAACAGAGTCAAAATAAATATATCATCAGCGTTCGTATTTTATATACGAGGGCTACCTTCTGTAATCATCGTTATAAAGCCATAAATATGCATCAATTTGACTTAAGATTTTGGCCAAGCTGGGTTGCCTGGCTCCTGTGCTTACCCCTACATTCCCGATTGTTCGGCTAGGCGGTAAAGGGAGCACCTCTGTGATTGTTACTACCGGGTCATCCGAGTTAGTAAAGAGACTTGCCGGTAACGAGATTGAACTAGGTATTGGATACCGACGATCGAATCTCGGGCAAGTAACATACCAATGACAAAGGGAACAACGTATGTTGTTATGCGGTCTAACCGATAAAGATCTTCGTAGAATATGTAGGAGCCAATATGGGCATCCAGGCCCCGCTATTGGTTATTGACCGGAGACGTGTCTGGGTCATGTCTACATTGTTCTCGAACCGTAGGGTCCGCACGCTTAAGGTTTCGATGACAGTTATATTATGAGTTTATGAGTTTTGATGTACCGAAGGAGTTCGGAGTCCCGGATGAGATCGGGGAAATGACGAGGAGTCTCGAAATGGTCGAGACATAAAGATTGATATATTGGAAGCCTATATTTGGATATCGGAAGTGTTCCGGGTGAAATCGGGATTTTACCGGATTACCGGGAGGTTACCGGAACCCCCCGGGAGCCATATGGGCCTTCATGGGCCTTAGTGGAAAGGAGAAAAGGGGCCGCGCGCCCCCCTTCCCTTAGTCCTATTAGGACTAGGAGAAGGGGCCGGCCCCCCTCTCTCTCTCTCTCTCTCTCTTTCCCCCTTGGGAATCCTAGTTGGAATAGGATTGAGGGGGGGAGTCCTACTCCCGGTAGGAGTAGGACTCCTCCTGCACCCTTTCCCTGGCCGGCGCACCCCTCCCCCTTGGATCCTTTATATACGGGGGCAGGGGGCACCTCTAGACACACAAGTTGATCATTGAGATCGTTCCTTAGCCGTGTGCGGTGCCCCCTGCCACCATATTCCACCTCGATCATATCGTTGTAGTGCTTAGGCGAAGCCCTGCGTCGGTAGTACATCAAGATCGTCACCACGCCGTCGTGCTAACGGAACTCTTCCTCGACGCTTTGCTGGATCGGAGCCCGAGGATCGTAATCGAGCTGAACGTGTGCTAAGAACTCGGAGGTGCCGGAGTAACGGTGCTTGGATCGGTCGGATCGGGAAGACGTACGACTACTTCCTCTACGTTGTGTGATCGCTTCCGCAGTCGGTCTGCATTGGTACGTAGACAACACTCTCCCCTCTCGTTGCTATGCATCACCATGATCTTGCGTGTGCGTAGGAAATTTTTTGAAATTGCTACGTTCCCCAACAGTGGCATCCGAGCCTAGGTTTTATGGTTTGATGTTATTTGCACGAGTAGAACACAAGTGAGTTGTGGGCGATACAAGTCATACTGCCTACCAGCATGTCATACTTTGGTTCGGCGGTATTGTTGGACGAGACGACCCGGACCAACCTTACGCGTACGCTTACGCGAGACCGGTTCCCTCGACGTGCTTTGCACATAGATGGCTTGCGGGCGACTGTCTCTCCAACTTTAGTTGAACCAAGTGTGGCTACGCCCGGTCCTTGAGAAGGTTAAAACGGAGTCTATTTGACAAACTATCATTGTGGTTTTGATGCGTAGGTGAGATGAGTTCTTGCCTAAGCCCGTAGCAGCCACGTAAAACTTGCAACAACAAAGTAGAGGACGTCTAACTTGTTTTTGTAGGGCATGTTGTGATGTTATATGGTCAAGGCATGATGCTAAATTTTATTGTATGAGATGATCATGTTTTGTAATCAAGTTATCGGCAACTGGCAGGAGCCATATGGTTGTCGCTTTATTGTATGCAATGCAATCGCGATGTAATGCTTTACTTTATTACTAAGCGGTAGTGATAGTCGTGGAAGCATAAGATTGGCGAGACGACAACGATGCTACGATGGAGATCAAGGTATCGCACCGGTGACGATGGTGATCATGATGGTGCTTCGGAGATGGAGATCACAAGCACAAGATGATGATGGCCATATCAGATCACTTATATTGATTGCATGTGATGTTTATCCTTTTATGCATCTTATCTTGCTTTGATTGACGGTAGCATTATAAGATGATCTCTCACTAAATTATCAAGAAGTGTTCTCCCTGAGTATGCACCGTTGCCAAAGTTCGTCGTGCCCAGACACCACGTGATGATCGGGTGTGATAAGCTCTACGTCCATCTACAACGGGTGCAAGCCAGTTTTGCACATGCAGAATACTCAGGTTAAACTTGACGAGCCTAGCATATGCAGATATGGCCTCGGAACACAGAGACCGAAAGGTCGAGCGTGAATCATATAGTAGATATGATCAACATAACAATGTTCACCATTGAAAAGTACTCCATCTCACGTGATGATCGGTTATGGTTTAGTTGATTTGGATCACGTGATCACTTAGAGGATTAGAGTGATGTCTATCTAAGTGGGAGTTCTTAAGTAATATGATTAATTGAACTTTAATTTATCATGAACTTAGTCCTGGTAGTATTAGCATATCTATGTTGAAGATCAATAGCTCGCGTTGTTGCTTTCATATGTTTATTTTGATATGTTCCTAGAGAAAATTGTGTTGAAAGATGTTAGTAGCAATGATACGGATTGGATCCGTGATCTGAGGTTTATCCTCATTGCTGCACAGAAAAATTATGTCCTTGATGCACCGCTAGGTGACAGACCTATTGCAGGAGCAGATGCAGACGTTATGAATGTTTGGCTAGCTCAATATGATGACTACTTTTTAGTTTAATGCACCATGCTTAATGGCTTAGAATCGGGACTTCAAAGACGTTTTGAACCTCATGGACCATATGAGATGTTCCAGGAGTTGAAGTTAATATTTCAAGCAAATACCCGAGTTGAGAGATATGAAGTCTCCAACAAGTTCTATAGCTAAAAGATGGAGGAGAATCGCTCAACTAGTGAGCATGTGCTCAGATTGTCTGGGTACTACAATCGCTTGAATCAAGTGGGAGTTAATCTTCCAGATAAGATAGTGATTGACAGAATTCTCTAGTCACCATCACCAAGTTAGTAGAACTTCATGATGAACTATGATATGCAAGGGATAACGGAAACGATTCCCAAGCTCTTCGTGATGCTGAAATCGATGAAGGTAGAAATCAAGAAAAACATCAAGTGTTGATGGTTGACAAGACCACTAGTTTGAAGAAAAGGGCAAAAGGGAAGAAGGGGAACTTCAAGAAGAACGGCAAGCAAGTTGCTGCTCAAGTGAAGAAGCCCAAGTCTGGTCCTAAGCCTGAGACTAAGTGCTTCTACTGCAAAGGGACTGGTCACTGGAAGCGGAACTGCCCCAAGTATTTGGCGGATAAGAAGGATGGCAAAGTGAACAAAAGTATATTTGATATACATGTTATTGATGTGTGCTTTACTAGTGTTTATAGCAACCCCTCAGTATTTGATATTGGTTCAGTTGCTAAGAGTAGTAACTCGAAACAGGAGTTGCAGAATAAACAGAGACTAGTTAAGGGTGAAGTGACGATGTGTGTTGGAAGTAGTTCCAAGATTGATATGATCATCATCGCACACTCCCCTATACTTTCGGGATTAGTGTTGAACTTAAATAAGTGTTATTTGGTTTTTGCGTTGAGCATGAATATGATTTGATCATGTTTATTGCAATACGGTTATTCATTAAAGTCAGAGAATAATTGTTGTTCTGTTTACATGAATAGAACCTTCGATGGTCATACACCCAATGAAACAAGTTCGTTGGATCTCGATCGTAGTGATACACATATTCATAACATTGAAACCAAAAGATGCAAAGTTAATAATGATAGTGCAACTTATTTGTGGCACTGCCGTTTAGGTCATATTGGTATAAAGCGCATGAAGAAACTCCATGCTGATGGGCTTTCGGAATCACTTGATTATGAATCACTTGATGCTTGCGAACCATGCCTTTTGGGCAAGATGACTAAAACGCCGTTCTTCGGAACAATGGAGCAAGCAACAGATTTGTTGGAAATCATACATACTGATGTATGTGGTCCGATGAATATTTAAGGCTTGCAGCGGGTATCATTATTTTCTAACCTTCACAGATGATTTGAGCAGATATGGGTATATCTACTTAATGAAATAGAAGTCTGATACATTTGAAATGTTCATATAATTTCAGAGTGAAGTGGAAAATCATCGTAACAAGAAAATAAAGTTTCTACGATCTGATCATGGAAAAGAGTATTTGAGTTACGAGTTTGGTCTTCAGTTAAAACAATGTGAAATAGTTTCACTACTCACGCCACCTGGAACACCACAGCATAATGGTGTGTCCGAACGTCATAACCGTACTTTATTGGATATAGTGCAATCTATGATGTTTCTTACCGATTTACCACTATCGTTTTTGGGGTCATGCATTAGAGACAGCTGCATTCACGTTAAAAAAGGGGCACCATCTATATCCGTCGAGATGACGCCTTATGAACTATGGTTTGGCAAGAAACCAAAGTTGTCGTTTCTTAAAGTTTGGGGCTGCGATGCTTATGTGAAAAAGCTTCAACCTGATAAGCTCGAACCCAAAGCGGAGAAATGTGTCTTCATAGGATACCCAAAGGAGACTGTTGGGTACACCTTCTATCACAAATCCGAAGGCAAGACATTCGTTGCTAAGAATGGATCATTTCTAGAGAAGGAGTTTCTCTCGAAAGAAGTGAGTGGGAGGAAAGTAGAACTTGACGAGGTAACTGTACCTGCTCCCTTATTGGAAAGTAGTACATCACATAAAACTGTTTCTGCGACACCTATACCAATTAGTGAGGAAGCTAATGATGATGATCATGAAACTTCAGGACAAGATACTACTGAACCTCGTAGATCAACCAGAGTGAGATCCGCACCAGAGTGGTACGGTAATCCAATTCTGGAAGTCATGCTACTAGATCATGATGAACCTACGAACTATGAGGAAGCGATGATGAGCCCAGATTCCGCGAAATGGTTTGAGGCCATGAAATCTGAGATATGATCCATGTATGAGAACAAAGTTTGGACTTTGGTTGACTTGCCCGATGATCGGCAAGCAATTGAGAATAAATGGATCTTCAAGAGGAAGACGGACGCTGATAGTAGTGTTACTATCTACAAAGCTAGAATTGTCGCAAAAGGTTTTCGACGAGTTCAAGGTGTTGACTACGATGAGAGCTTCTCACTCGTATCTATGCTTGAGTCTGTCCGAATCATGTTAGTAATTGCCGCATTTTATGAAATCTGGCAAATGGATAAACAAAACTGCATTCCTTAATGGATTTATTAAAGAAGAGTTGTATATGATGCAACAGAAGGTTTTGTCAATCCGAAAGGTGCTAACAAAATGTGCAAGCTCCAGCGATCCATCTGTGGACTGGTGCAAGCATCTCGGAGTTGGAATATACGCTTTGATGAGTTGATCAAAGCATATAGTTTTATACAGACTTGCGGTGAAGCCTGTATTTACAAGAAAGTGAGTGGGAGCACTACAACATTTCTGATAAGTATATGTGAATGACATATTGTTGATCAGAAATAATGTAGAATTATTCTGTAAAGCATAAAGGAGTGTTTGAAAGGAGTTTTTCAAAGAAAGACTTCGGTGAAGCTGCTTACATATTGAGCTTCAAGATCTATAGAGATAGATCAAGACGCTTGATAAGTTTTTTCAATGAGTACATACCTTGACAAGATTTTGAGGTAGTTCAAAATGGAGCAGTCAAAGAAAGAGTTCTTGCATGTATTATAAGGTGTGAAGTTGAGTAAGACTCAAAGCCCGACCACGGCAGAAGATAGAAAGAGAATGAAAGTCATTCCCTATGCCTTGGCCATAGGTTCTATAAAGTATGTCATGTTGTATACCAGATCTATTGTATACCCTGCACTGATTTGGCAAGGGAGTACAATAGTGATCTAGGAGTAGATCACTGGACAACGGTCAGAATTATCCTTAGTGAAATAAGGATATGTTTCTCGATTATGGACATGATAAAAAGGTTCGTCGTAAAGGGTTACGTCGATGCAAGTTTTGACACTGATCTGGATGACTCTAAGTCTCGATCTAGATACATATTGAAAGTGGGAGCAATTAGCTAGAGTAGCTCCATGCAGAGCATTGTTCACATAGAAATTTGCAAAATACATGTGGATCTGAATGTGGCAGACCCGTTGACTAAGATTCTCTCACAAGCAAAACATGATCACACCTTAGTACTCTTTGGGTGTTAATCACATAGCAATGTGAACTAGATTACTGAATCTAGTAAACCCTTTGGGTGTTGGTCACATGGCGATGTGAACTATGGGTGTTAATCACATGATGATGTGAACTATCGATGTTAATCACATGGTGATGTGATCTAGATTATTGACTCTAGTGCAAGTGGGAGACTGAAGGAAATATGCCCTAGAGGCAATAATAAAGTTATTATTTATTTCCTTATATCATGATAAATATTTATTATTCATGCTAGAATTGTATTAACCGGAAACATAATAAATGTGTGAATACATAGACAAACAGAGTGTCACTAGTATGCCTCTACTTGACTAGCTCGTTAATCAAAGATGGTTATATTTCCTAACCATGGACAAAGAGTTGTTATTTGATTAATGGGATCACATCATTAGATGAATGATCTGATTGACATGACCCATTCCATTAGCTTAGCACCCGATCGTTTAGTATGTTGCTATTGCTTTCTTCATGAATTATACATGTTCCTATGACTATGAGATTATGCAACTCCCGTTTACCGGAGGAACACTTTGGGTACTACCAAACGTCACAACGTAACTGGGTGATTACAAAGGAGTAGTACAGGTGTCTCCAAAGGTAGATGTTGGGTTGGCGTATTTTGAGATTAGGATTTGTCACTCCGATTGTCGGAGAGGTATCTCTGGGCCCTCTCGGTAATGCACATCAAATAAGCCTTGCAAGCACTGCAACTAATATGTTAGTTGTGAGATGATGTATTACGGAACGAGTAAAGAGACTTGCCGGTAACGAGATTGAACTAGGTATTGGATACCGATGATCGAATCTCGGGCAAGTAACATACCGATGACAAAGGGAACAACGTATGTTGTTATGCGGTCTGACCGATAAAGATCTTCGTAGAATATGTAGGAGCCAATATGGGCATCCAGGTCCCGCTATTGGTTATTGACCGGAGACGTGTCTCGGTCATGTCTACATTGTTCTCGAACCGTAGGGTCCGCACGCTTAAGGTTTCGATGACAGTTATATTATGAGTTTATGAGTTTTGATGTACCGAAGGAGTTCGGAGTCCCGGATGAGATCGGGGATATGACGAGGAGTCTCGAAATGGTCGAGACATAAAGATTGATATATTGGAAGCCTATATTTGGATATCGGAAATGTTCCGGGTGAAATCGGGATTTTACCGGATTACCGGGAGGTTACCGGAACCCCCCGGAAGCCATATGGGCCTTCATGGGCCTTAGTGGAAAGGAGAAAAGGGGCAGCACATAGGTGGCCGCGCGCCCCCCTTCCCTTAGTCCTATTAGGACTAGGAGAAGGGGCCGGCCCCCCTCTCTCTCTCTTTCCCCCTTGGGAATCCTAGTTGGAATAGGATTGAGGGGGGGGGAGTCCTACTCCCGGTAGGAGTAGGACTCCTCCTGCGCCCTCTCCCTGGCCGGCGCACCCCTCCCCCTTGGATCCTTTATATACGGGGGCAGGGGGCACCTCTAGACACACAAGTTGATCATTGAGATCGTTCCTTAGCCGTGTGCGGTGCCCCCTGCCACCATATTCCACCTCGATCATATCGTTGTAGTGCTTAGGCGAAGCCCTGCGTCGATAGTACATCAAGATCGTCACCACGCCGTCGTGCTGACGGAACTCTTCCTCGACGCTTTGCTGGATCGGAGCCCGAGGATCATCATCGAGCTGAACGTGTGCTAAGAACTCGGAGGTGTCGGGGTAACGGTGCTTGGATCGGTCGGATCGGGAAGACGTACGACTACTTCCTCTATGTTGTGTGATCGCTTCCGCAGTCGGTCTGCGTTGGTACATAGACAACACTCTCCCCTCTCGTTGCTATGCATCACCATGATCTTGCGTGTGCGTAGGAAATTTTTTGAAATTGCTACGTTCCCCAACATGGATTGCCTTGTTTCCATAAATCTTTGCCCTTATAACGGCTTTATAAAGTAGGACAAATACTCCCCAGCTTCTGGCCAAGGAGGTTGAAGCCGATGGTCGGTCAACAAAGTTTTGTACAATGCAGATCCGAGCACTAATGATGTAAAGTACTTGGATACGTAGAGTAATTACACATAATTTGTGATTTTACTCTGGATATCGATCCTTAATTCGGCCACCCGTGCCCACATTAAGGCTCGGGGGCTACTGGACTTCGGGCTTATCATTCACTAATATTAAAAGGGGCATATCGATCCCCTAATCTGGTGTTGCCACCCAACCAGTGTCTCGGGGGCTACTACATTGCCTATTCATGCAGAAAATTCAAAGTGCTCAATGTTCGGCTGGACCGAACTGTGGACAAACGCATCTTTGGACAACAATAAGTACCATCTGGGACTTATCCGGCATCAAGCTAATATATTACGGCGACTTCTCAAAACCCTCTCTCAAGGGCCCGTCCGCCGATCACTATTACCTCTAATATATTACACTATGTTTCTATTCCTATGTATGCTACCGAGCTAGGAGTTGATCCTCAGGCCGATTTCACGACCTGAGTCTCAGAAGCTACTAGGATCAACGGTTTCATATTTTCCTTCAGGTGCATCTCGGATTTTAGGCCGACAGACACCTTGAGGGCTACTGGCCATACATCTTGTTAGCAAATAAATTTATACGCATTGGAAATAAAATCCGCAAACAATCAGCCCATGACCGAGGTGCTGAGCCACCTCGGAAGCAGTTCGGCATATAGCTCAGATGCAAGTGGCTGGCTCCTTAGAGGGCATTTCCGGCATTAATCTCGACCAAAACTTTTTCAAGACCAAGGTAATCTATGACACCTCGGATGCAGCCCAGCGTTGGAGCTCGGATACATTCCGGCGTTGGAGCTCGGAAGCAGTCTGGCGTTGGTGCTCGGCTGCAAAAGATACCTCGAATGCAGTCCGGCGTTGGGGCTCGGACGCGAGAGGACACCGCCAGACGGGAAACACTTCAAACCCGAGGTGGGCGTAAAAATAACAAGGCATTGATAACGGCCGATAACTTAAAGGGGCTCCTCAGGATACCCGACGTGTAAACTCTTCGGATTTACTTCGGCGATCCTCAAGATCGAAGATAAGAAGATTTGTTGAACCAGTTTTCAAGACCGACGACCAAAAATGAAGAACAGTTTGGAAGAATCGAGGAGCGTCCCCAACTCGAAGACCGGTTCAGGGGGCTACTGACGGTGTCCTGGACTAGGGGGTACTCACCACATCGTCTCTCGACCAGCTGGATTGGGCCGAGGACCCCCATGGCGGTACACTCATGGGCCACTTCGGGCAGCCCATACCGCACACGAGGAAGATTCCACAAGACTTGATGATCAAGACAAGGACTCCCCTCCACCAACGTATTCGACTAGGACCCTTGTTATCATAGGCCTCCGGTACATTATATAAGCCGAGGCCAGGCTAATCGCTAGATTATTATGACATTATTCATCATACCCTCAGGTTTAGACCACAACATATGATGTCGATGTAGGTCAACTCTGTACTTGATACTCCATCAATATAACAAGAGCAAGATGTAGGGTTTCACCTCCATCAAGAGGGCCTGAACCGGGGTAAAACATCATCTCCTTCGTTCCTGTTACCATTGATCCGAGAATCCATAGCTCGGGACCCCCTACCCCGAGATCTGCCGGTTTTGACACTGACATCGGGTAGCATGGGAGACGAAGGGGACGCCTCATAACCCCCCCCCCCCCCCCCCGCACCACTCTCCTGTCACCGCCCCGCCCGCACTGTTCCCACCGCTGCATATGAAGAACCAGGCTAGCTGGAGATGTGTATGCAATGCGGCTACTGTAGCGAATTGCAACCAAACACACCCTCAATGTCTCGGGAAATCTGGCTATCACCATGAGGTCAAAAAATCTCTTGGTAATATGAGGTAATGTAACCTCTTAATTAATGTCCTCTCCCTCAATAACACCCTCAAGCTATGTTCCTTTCTATGTGTGTTGGGTGCTACTTGTTGTTGTTGCCATTGTATTTGTATCTTGACCTTGGTTTTGAAAATGAAAATTGTTTAGGCCGGCTTTTGCCCATTGTAGCAGTGCAAAAAGAAAAAAACTCAAGCTAAATTGTTTTCCTATGACGCCCATTCGCGGCAAGATGGAAATATAATATGTCCTGATCTTCTCCCTTTAGCATGTGCTTTTTAATTCAAATGCAAACTTGCTTGACATGCCTAGCCTGTCGTGTGTGATATGCTCCATCAGCACACTCATCATACTACTAAACTGAATTAATTAATATTGAGTGAATTCCGGTTCTTACCCCATATTTTAACATTTTTACACTAACTACCTCATTTAGCAAGATTTCATCCATTTTACCCCATTTAGCAAAAGTTTGGCCACAATTTTCCTGTTTAAAATTTTGTGAGCGTTCTGACGGTAGGTCGCAATTGTCAGGTGCAGGTCCAGCTGCCATGCCACATTAGTGGGTTTTCCTAGCTATGTTTCTCATTGCTGATTCGGGTCGCACAGCTTGTTCCGATCGGCACGGCCTGATGAAGGACACTCACGTCACGTCCAACACACAATGCGCGAGTCAGCCGGGCACCACACTCGCCTCCAGTCGCTTATTGCTTGAGTTGCTCACCCCCCATTCAACTGCATCGCCCGTGCAGGCTTCCGACCACATGCACCCGTCAGGCTTGCTCGAACCTAGGGCTAGGGATTGTGAGGCGGCGGCGACACCTTCAGCAGCTGGTGCTGAGGGGTCGGCCGTGCGATTTCATACCTCTAGCATGGTGCGAGCGATGTGTGTCGTGAATATTGGAGGCCAGTATGGTGCAGCCCGACTCGAGTGTTGTGCGTTGTACGCGAGCGACTTGCTCTGGTGCGAACATATCAGGGTGAGAGAAGCTGTGAGGACCGGTTCACCAGGGAGAAAATTAGGCAGGAAAAAAACCGGCATGCCAGCTGAATTTGACAATTGGGACCCCTCGGTCAGAAAGCTCACAAAAATTTCAACAGGGTAAATTATGACAAAACTTTCGCTAAATGGGATAAAACGGATGAAATCTTGATAAATGACATAATTAGTGTCCAAAATGTCAAAAAAAAAGATAGAAACCAAAATTCACTCAAATAAAAATTACTTAAAAACCTCTCTTAGTTCTTCTCCAAGCTCCGCAACGAGCATCTAGCAGGTAGCATGGGAATTTGCACCAGCCGGAAATGGTGTCAAATGTTATGAATAGCCTCGCTTTGGAGTTTCCCGGACCGGGACCAGAGTCAACTGGAGATAAACCGGAGGTACGAATGATAAACTTGCCAGATCAGTGATACTTGCGTCCAATAATTATGCTCTGTGCCGTAGTGTAATGCACTGCATGTCGATCGCTGTCTAGGCACATCCATCCATCCACCCACTGGACCAGCATTGCTGCGGCCGCTAGGCCTGCCATGCCAATGTGCACTTGGACAGGGCCTCTATCACGCAGCAGCGCAGTGGTCCATCTCCTCTCTGTTTTTCACGGAGCAAACAACAGCTGCCACTCCTTTTTATTTTTGGCAATATATATAGCTGCCGCTCTTGTCCCGAGTCACGCTCTGGCTAAAGGACGATACTAACTAGAGAGAGGATTTTATTTTTCTTGTAGATTTTTCAGTAAAGCACCTGGACCAGGGTAGAGATAAGACAAGCTTTTATTAAAGATACATGTGTTGGCCCCATTTTTGCTGATGGGTTGGATCACTAGTTTTTGGTGCATCGATCCCTGGACTTGGCTTGATATCATTGTCATCATGTCATGTAACGAGATGATCCCTGGACTTGGCTTGGCAGAGAGAGCGGACAATCTTAAACACATGGCTATGCATTTCATCGGCCAACTGTCAGTAAAGCAACAAGAAAGTAAGAACCGTTCAAAATTAGTAGAACGTAAAGTTAACGATGAAGTTGGACCATTTTGTAAGGCAACAGAGGGTCTTTGACAAGGGGAGCCACTGTCTTCAATTTGTGCTTAACATTATGGCAGACATGCTAGCAGTTCTTTCTAATAGAACCAAAGTAGATTTTTTTTAGCAGCAATAGAACCAAAGTAGATGACTGAGGCAATATGGCTCCCCAGGGAGCACATAAATTTAATTTACTTTTTGCAAAGGTATTTAAAGCTTCAAAAAAATATTTATCTATCTGCCATAATGTGTAGGCTAAAATATATACTCCCTCCGTCCCAAAATTCGTGCCTTAGATTTGTCTAAATACGGATGTATCAAGTCATGTTTTAGTATTAGATACATCCATATCTAGACGAATCCAAGACAAGAATTTTGTGACGGAGGGAGTATATTCTCTAAACGAGATTGTAAGACTGAAAATCGAGTAATACAAGAATTATTTCAAAAAAAATCTCTAGGAATCTGTAAAATTTCATTAAATAATATGGTAATTTGTAGGCTAAAAGGAAAAAAAATTGGCCAAAAAAAGCCCATTTTGAATTGTATTTTATGTGTATTCCACATATGGAAATATATATTAATGAAAAATTGTTGCCCATCCCACCCATCTATATGTATGTGTATAATATATGATTTTTTTTCAAGTATGAAATTAATGTTTTCTATTTTTTAAAGAGCTACCCAGAGCCCGGGCTTCAAATAGTTTTTTTTCGTAAACTACATGGCCAAATTAGTGAAGTAGTTTCAATTTATTAATGATGGTATCTTAATTCTTCAAATTCTCATGACATAATTAGTTTTATGGATCATGACCTGAAGCAAACTACAAATTTGAAGGTTTTTCTTAATGTCTTTAAATAATTTCCGTAAGAGGGAATCTTTTTCGGGGGGAACATCAAGGAGCGAGAGCCTGAAATGTGCATGATTGTTTGGTTTTGACATAAAGTCTTTTCCAATCAATTACCTTGGTATTGCAATCCACCGCCGGTATAATGGTGATAACAGAATATCAAGTTTGCGAAACAAATACACAGTTGTCGGGCTTAAAACCTCTCATATGGTGGTCGCTTGATTCTAGTCCTGGCCATCTCAGGCCCGGCCCTGTCGGCCCACCCAGGCTCGGCCCTAAAATCCAGGGCCTAGGCCCAATGGGCTTGCCCGTGGGCCGGGCTTGGGCCTGAGTTTTGAGCCCATCAGCAGGGCCTGGGTGGGCTTGGGCTTGGCATATTGACATTTTAAGGAAGAGGCCCAGCCCACGGCCCTAAGCCCTAAAGGCTTTTCAGGGCTTTTTACCAGATGGGCTGGGCTTGGGCTTAAAAAGTAGGCCCGATGGTAGGGCTTGGGAGGGCCTGGGCCTCAGTTTTCTGCCATGGGTTTTTTAGGCCCGGCCCAACCCCGGCCCGGCCCGGCCCATGGACAGATATACTTGATTCTCATCAATGTGGTTCTAAGTAGCCTGCCGATTTTTATGATGTCCTTTTTAAAGGATTCCAAATGGGTATGAGAATGACGAGTTTTTATAGCTTATATTTTCTTGATGAGGCTGTAGTAGGGAATTTGATGTAACAAAAAAAGAAAAGACCAAGGAGCCTAGGCATTCAGGACAGGGGTTGTTTGGTTGGAGGCCACACAGGCAGCTCCTTGCCCAGGCGGCAATCTCAACCTCATGCTTAAGAAATCTAACGCTTGAGATACTTGCCTGTGTCAGGCAGCTTTCTCAGGAGGCAAACCGAACAGCCCTATAAACCTTTAAACTCCTCCCGCTGTTGGGTCTAGAAGACTTTGCTTAAGGATAGAGATATTTGGGACAAAAAACATTGTCGTTAATCAAAGAAAAACAGGTGAGCTCTTTTTTTTGGAAGGGTGTCATGAAGTATATGGACATCTTTCTCCAATTTGGGTCATTTCAAATGCCAAACGGGGCATCCATATGCTTTTTGGACGATATAGAGTTAAGGTGACTCGTGTACTGCTTACCCAAGGTTATTTGACATCATGTGTAATAAGCATGCTACAGTGTCAAATATGTTTGGGTGTCATGAATCCTTTGAGTGTTCGATTGTGACAAACTGTTGACTAGTTAGCCTGAAATTGTTTTGGAAGTGGGGTGACAGCATGCTTAGAGCATTTCTAGCAGACCCCTCATCCCGCTTCGTCCGCAAAATAATCGCCAAAATGCGGATTGAGGCGGGAAAACCTGCCCGATCAGACCTTACATCTCGTCTCGGCCTGCAAAAAAATTTGAAGAACGTGGCAAAATCTCGGCCCCAACCCGCGAATACGCGGGTTTCCCCCTCGCTGCTGCGGTGCCCTGCATATAAGCGGAAGCGGTTGGTGGGAGAATATTTCAGCCCGCGCTTTCCCCACCAACCACCTCCCCTCTCCCCCTCACGTCGCCGCCGGGCCGCCGCCCAAGATTCTGACGAAAGCAGCCGGCAGGAGCACGCCGAAAGGCCGCCACACGCACGAGGCCTCCCCTCCCCCCTATGTCGGCGGGCCGCCGGATTTGCGGATCTACGGCCCTTCATCGCGGGCCGATGGATTTGGCTTTTCCGGCCGCCGGTGGCTGCGCCAAGCGATGGAGTGGTCGGGGAGTATCTCCCGCAGCCCCGGCAAGGGCGCATCGCCGCATGCAGGTACGGGTTCGTCCTCCGCCGCCGACGGTTTGCGGGCATGGATTCATCCGGCCGTCCACCGGGCTCGGCGCTCGCGCAGTGGCTCTGTGGCTCGCCGATGCCGCTCATACAATGCGACGACTGCATGCGGACAGTGCTGCGGCTAACTTCGGGCACACCGAAGCACCCCGGATGGGTGTTCTTCAAATGCGAAAACGACGGGGTACATGCATTTGCGGTAGCTCATTTTGATAGCTCATTCTTTGGTTCAATTGCGGTAGCTCATTTCGAACATGCTCATTCATGTGTGTAGGAAGATGGATGCTCATTTTGATTTTGAGAAGGCGAATACATTGATTTATTGATAGAAAGAAAGTTAATAGACGTTGACACACTCCTTATAAAAATCGAAGGCAATGATGCGGCTGCATGTGCAACTAGTGGGGAAGCAACGTCTACTTCTTTCGAAGCAAAGATGAAGAAAAAAGAATGCAAAATCAAGAACCCGCGGATAAACAATGAATGCATGGAGAAGATATTAGTCCAACTAGTGGGAGCAGTTATGAAAGTTGGAAATCTTCTAAAATGCATACTTGTGGTTCTTGTTTTCTTTGGTCTTGCTATTCTAGCAAAGATTTGATGATGTTTTATGTATCCAATGTTGTTGAAAAAGTAAAGAAATGCATTATGTTGGATCAAATTAAGGTGCAAATTTAAGTTTTTCGGGCCGGGAGGAGCTGCGCCAGATCAGACCCCGCAAAACTGACCCATAAAAGAGCATATTCCGCGAATATCCTTTTTTACAGATCTGTTATGCGGGGTCTACAACTGCGGCCATCCGCGCTGGCCCGCAAAAATATTTTTCTGCAAACTGCAAACACGTTTTGCGGACGGGCCGGATGCGGGGTCCGCTAGAGATGCTCTTACTCAGGAACAACATACCTTTAGATGGAATTTTTGTGCAGTCTATGTATGCCGCACCTGAGGATTCTCTAGACTGGTTACGATCTAAAAGTGTATGACAAATTCAGCGATATTGGCAAGGCGAAACAAATTGTATCTTTTGTTATGTGCAAGAGTGTATCCAACTTTAATTTTTGATTGCAAGTATTTCTTGGTAGGCTGTTCATTTTCTTTTAATATTACTTTGCCTTGTAGCATGTCACATATTTTAGATCACGGTTACGAGGTGCCATATGTCTCTATCTTATTAATTTACATTGGTGTTACTGTTGGTCAATTTGGTTATGCAAAAAATATCTTTATTGAAAACTCTTTTAAGCACGTGCTCTACCCATCAATCAATTGGTTGTGATTGTAGGCTTTATTACTCGTCTGTATCACATATATGGCCTAGGGCCATTTTGCGAAAAAGAAATTATCGTACGAATCACATGCAACATTTGGAGGATGGAGCCAAGAAATTGGAGCGGCTCACACGGAAGTTTACGTCTTGCTTTGGATGTCGAGGCGTAATAGGTTATTTACACCGAGTCTTGATGCATGTAATGCGACCTGTCACAGTTCGTTCCTTGTTGTCCCTTTGGTTGTAACGATGAAACAATTTGCGGTTCGTTTTGGATAGCTATGATGCAGCTACGTTTCCATTTAAAAAATAATGGTCCATATGTGTGGCTTCCTTTTTCTCGCTTCATAATGAAGTCTTTGTTCATTGAGACTTAGCAATTTCAAGTGCTCAAAGAAACAAAAACTACCAATGATTGGATCCACCATGCCCTTTATACATATTAAGATACCTGCATGCCTCTATTGGTTGATACATACTAGTATGATGAGTGCATTTCTCTACTTTGTTGGTGGTACAGTGGAGAATCTTAAATATGGTTATACATGGCATGTGCCAACTGCTAATACAGCTACAAAAACAGCCGAAGTCTTACATAATTTGAACATAGGGCCGCACTGGTCCTGCAGTCCACGAGTGGGACTCTCTTTCTTGCTTGAAAGTGAAGTTTTTTGTTCACAGACACTTGAGATTTTGAAGTGCCAAAAAAAGAGACATCCAATTAGTGATTGGATCCCACTACTCTGCCCTCTTTAACGAATCGCCTAGCTTCTTTTAGCCAGCCAACCTGTGAACGATCAGATTAGCTTGCTCCCACTAAGTTGCCAAGACTATTTTGTTGGAGATGATAAACTTGAAAAGCAACGGTGATTCAGATAAAGTATCCACGTGATAAAATATCCCGTCCTAGCACCTCTCGCGATAGCAACTACCATCATCCAGATCTTCAGTAGACAGTTCAAACAGCAAATAGAAAATCATAAAAGAAATCTTCCAGCAAAAGTGGACTGAAGGCCACACGAAGCACATTTTATTTATCTTATGTCCAATTTATTTTTTGTGTGGGAGTATATAGTAGCTTTATTTATTGAATATATTTTTATTTATTTATCTTATTATATATACTCTGTGAGTAAGTCAAATTTACAATAAATATTTTATGACACGGCACCCACGTATTTTACTGGTATTGTCAAATTAGTTTCATAATATTTGAACCATTTGAATTAGTATGCAAAATCTGTGAATTTGATGACACAAAATAAGATACATGTCACTGGATATATTCTCATCCATATATGTTCCGCAGTTTTCATTTCCATTACATCCTTTGTACTGCTACTAAACGAAACGCATTTTTATGCTTTTCAGTTTCCACCTTGCTACATCTAACAGCATGACTTGAATCAGGTACAGATCTAGACACCCGGAAACTAGAATCTATACATAACAGAGACTATGATGATCCTTTGTTGAAATGCAATAGACTAGCATGTCATCCCATCATGGCCTCTTTCACAAACCAGAATCTTTGATAAATACAATGCATATCCATCCAAAACAAACTGTTGCATCATGCACCACAAGACATTTCCATCGCTCATCCATTCAGTCTCCTTTCCCCCCTTCTTGTCAGTGACAACCAAAGACACCTCATTCAGTCATCTTTACTCTTTCACCAGAAAAGATACCACTTTCCAAGCAACATTCACATCTTTGGCAGAAAGCCATCAGAAGAGAGCACGTAGTGCATATCTATGCCCGCTCGCTCCATTCAAAACCATTGTGACACTATTCATGGTGTGTTCAGCTTCCCTTTGCTTTTCAGTCACCCTAGCCATCCAACACCAATCATCTTCGCTCTTTTTCACCTCTGCATGCATGTGATTGGTTGGTCCAGCATCTTGCAGTTTCTGTTAGGAAGGTCAGGCTCAGGCCCATGACCATTCTATTCTACCTACAACCTACCCATCCCTTGCTCATGAACTTAATTTGTGTTTAGGTATCCACCATGTGTTGATTTTTCACATTGCCATGTCCCACGGATACAGTTTCCCTCTTTTTCTGATGGGCAAAATGAAGATTACATGGAAAAACATTTAGAAATCTTTCATTTTAGCCCATGTGTGTGTGCAAGATCCGTTCTTAAATTTTTCATATTGGTAAGTCAAAGAGGCAAAAGAAAAATCAATTTAAATAGAGCATCTCTTGTATTGAATTCATGCTCGAGCCAGCTGTCCCAAAAGTCTGAACTGATGGAGAGAGACGGACAATATATTTTAACACTCCCCTCATGCCTAGATTTTTTTAGTCCTTAGACGTGGGATCGTTGTAGGTCGCATAATCTTTCTTTTAACACTCCGTTGGCAGTCTTGAACTCGAGACCACTTGACCCCGAGATCATATTAAATTCATGCTCCAGTAAATTACCCCCGAAAGTCTGAACTGGTGGAAAGAGACATGCAATATATTTATTTCAATATATTGACACTGAATAAAACTTAGGGGGGGGGGGGGGGGGGGGTTGATAAAACCATGAGAAACATGGTAAGAGAAGATAGGTCGATCTACATGCATGTATCATGTGAAGATCCGTCTAATAACTGTTCCAAATAAATCTACTTATATAATTTTTCTATAATATAATCCCATTTGAATGGGTTGAAATGCTTGAATGTTGCTTGATTTGGGTTTAACTTAGGCAATTACGAGGGTAATATCGAGCTAGTGGATTAAGAGTTGTGTACCGATGGTGTTACACTGGTTGGACTGCTAGAGATCAGGAGACGTCCTGGTTCAGTACAGCAAATTTCGCCGACCACATCCTTTCAGTATGCTGAACTTTCTATTGATGGTATGCTGAACTTTCAGTATTTTATAAAAATCAAAATGTTATACTCCCTCAGTTCCTAAATATTTGTCTTTCTAGAGATTTCAACAAGTGACTACATAGGGAGCAAACTGAGTGAATCTACACTCTAAAATATGTCTATATACATCCGTATGCGGTAACCTTTTGAAATCTCTAAAAAGGCAAATATTTAGAAACGGAGGGAGTATATTATTGTCAATAGAAATTAAATTTACTTTATGAACCCAAAATTTAATTCTATGATAACTTGTTCAAGCTTGATCAACTTCGGTGTTTGATTCAACCCACTGACCAGCTTTTCCCACCCGCAATAGCTTACCGTCAACTTTCGTCAGGGGGAAGAGAGCTTGATCCCCTGGAACGGAAGCAAGTTACCCGTACCCGGCACATCATCACCGCATCATCACTTGCTTAGCCGTCCATCTCTTGAAGCTTAGCTCTGGCCAACCACAGCACCCATGCACCATGCCTTTCCCCGGCACAGTTCAGTTTAGTACTGCAAGATGAGGATGTTCCACCGTCCATGAAGGTGAAATTGATGGAACCTCCATTACCACTACCGCTCGCGATCGTACACGTACCTCATAGTACCAGACTACACCTCCATATATAAATGAATCGAGCGGTCGACAGATACATACACACTACCCACTGCACCTTAGGGATTTGCAACTTTGCAAGCAAGCAAGAAAGCTAGCTAGCTAGCGGGCTCCGCCATGGATGAGTTCACTTTCCCCACTGTCCCGGGCGGGCAGTGCAAGCTCGCGCCGTTCCCTCCGCCGTGGTTCGTCGCCGCCGTCGCGGAGGAGGAGGAGGAGGACGACGGCAGCAGCGGCTCGCCGTGGGGCCGCGACGAGAGGATGGACATGCTGTGGGAGGACTTCAACGAAGAGCTGGCGCGCGCGCCGCCGGTGTGCCCTCTCAGCCCCGTGAGCAAGGGTGGCGGGCTGATGGCGATGACGATGATGAAGGAGGCCGAGTGGTTCTACAGCGACGGCGACGGCGAGGGCGATGACGGCGGTGTCATCGAGGCGAGGAAGCGTAGTGGCAGTGGCAGGCACATGGTGGTCCGGCGCCGGAGGTGGAGCCTGCTGCTGATGTTCAGGCTGCTCAAGAAGCTCTTCCTGGTCAAGAAATCCAGGAACGGGAGAACCGCGCCAATCTGATCACATCAGATGAGCTCCAGAAGTCAATGCAGAAATTATTGGTGCGACTCAGTAGTGTGTGCATAGTTGATACTACGTATATCATATACTCTACATGTGTAATTTTGCTTTTTCTCACAAGACTTCTTTTTGGCTGAAGAGTGTATTCCTCTTCATCATCTTTCTCTTGTTTTGATCAACTTCTTCTTCTTCTTGGCACCAGAATATGTCTTACTACAAACAATTGGTTTCCCTCTGAATCATCTGATTCTTTTTGTTATGTATCGAGTGCATGACAAGTTTATCAACAACACTAGCATGACTGAGACCACAACTCCGTATGGACATTGCTCTTCCATCATCTAATCTTTCTTTGTGACTGAAGCAAGTTGCGTTGTTAGCATTGGGATGAACATGGCAAAGGTTGTCTGCCACCAACCTCGTAGATGCAGGTGCATCGCCATCAGGAACCCACCTAAATCAAGGAGCCATTCAATTGCGGCACCGTCACCAACATCTCCACACAGCACGTGAAGCAGAAAACCAGACGCCTCCCAAAGTCTCCAGCTTCATAAATGTTGCACTTAACAACACACTGCAACAGCACACTCCCTCTCACATCAGGGTCACCATTCTGCCAATTAGGGATCTTATTAATCCCATGCCCGATGACGGCCTAATGATCTTGCTCTGCATGCTGCTGGCCTAATCACAATAATCCCACCTAACATCTTCAGATGCTACCTATTGTCCTGATCAAGTAACATTAACCTGCTGGTGTTACTTTGCTAATACTCGTACTATAGTACTACTGGAGTACAAAGAAGTCAATCATAGTACAGAACTCCCTTAGAAAGCCTCTTGATCAAGAGTTCAAGACCTTACAAGTGAGAGGCTTTTCCGGACCACGCGAGGTGCCGACACGTGTTCGGTCACGATCTGGCCTACTCATGCAGTGTTGGTTGTCTGTGACTGTAACCGACCAAGTGAAGCAACCAGCCGGTTGGTTCCCAGCAACATGGACAGGTTGTGAACTGTATACGCTGTCAGGTTTGGTGCCACACCAATATGCCATTGTTTGTTGGCTATCTTCACACACAGACACAGAGATGAACCATTGTCAGATCACAACATGACCTTCTCTCTTGGTTCAACTCACACCACCACATATGCACACACAAATGAGCTTCTCATACTAAAAGGATCCGGGTGAAGGCTGTGTTCTACACACTAGAACTGGAATGGCATGCTGTAATCAGCCTCACAGGTCCACAGCTAGAAAAGTAACAGTGGTTGAGCAAGCAGATCACAAGAAAGTATCTGGCAACAGTTTTCCCAGGAACAGGCCAAGTTCATAGCCAAAACATATCGCAGTTAGCAACCGATCCTCTCCTTTCATCACCCAAGCCTTCAGCTGCACACTAGAGCCACGTGTTTGCAACCACCAGACAAGGCAAGGCTGGCCAGAGATGCACAAGCAGTGAAGCACATATCATTATCAGCCCATGTGGGGTTTTCTGCCCAGGCAGATATTATTCGACGATAATCGACGCAAAAATGCAACGACATACATCAACAAGTTTTAAAGTTATAACTGCAAACTGAAGGGCCTCAATAAAACCTAGTAGAAATAACACACTCTGTTCAAATAATGCAGAACTACAAATGGCAGCAACGCTGCACGGTTATTCTCGAACAGATACGACTGGGGCTAACCGATTTACTCCACAATCCAATAAGAACATAGCTAAGTTTATTAGAGAGTCAATTTTTTTTAGTGTCACCAATAATTGAATATTGTGTTCTTATTGCCTTCCAGCACCATTTTTCTTCGAAAAGGAGGGAACCCCACTGCGTCTGCAACCTTCTAGAGCTCCACATGTACTTTTTAGATAATGAAAGAGAACACTGCCTCAACATGTGCACATGACTGTTATTTCTTGCCAGGACCAGGGAGGAATGGGGTTATTTCTGGGACGACTCTGTAGATGTGTACTTTTATGTTGTCCTTCGAGAAGAGCTCGAAGACGCACACGTCGAACTTCTCCAGATTATTGTCTAGAGAAAACTTGCCCCAGCCACCACTCAAACCACCAACACAGCGTTCGCTGTAGTAGACATAGTTAACATCCCAAGACTTTCCTTGCGGATTCCAGAGCTTGAACTTCCTGTGGGCACAGGGAAGACACTCCCTTACAAATTCACAGGGTAGATTCTGCAGTACAAGGGAGTGATTCAGGAAAGGAATAACAGCACAAATAAGGCAATGATCAAATACAGAGGTATACGACACGACTACTGTCTACACTCTGAAATATAATTGCGAACCAGTCCACTCAGGTTCAACTCCTAGACTTGGCACGGGTGCTCACATATTTCCTGGATTTATTTCAGGCCTTTCGGCGCTATTCATTCAGTGGTAAAAAAAAAGACCTGAAATATAACCGTTTCCCTACTGTGTCCTAAACTAGGTCAGCCCAAATTTCGGGTTATTAATTTGGCGGGATTTTTATTTCAAGTTATATCTTTGTCAAAGTTTTTGCAACAATATGTTTTTCTAGTCTCTTCACATGTATAATTTGGATTGGCAACCATATACTCCATCACTCGAGTTATCACGTCATTCACACAACTTGACAATTTTGTCGACAAAGATCAGCAGAAATTTATCTCCTAAGTACCGATGCAGAGACAGATGTTGAAAACTTGAAATCAATGAATTCACTGAGCAAAGTCATCAAGAAAATTCTCTAACTGAGATAAAATAAATAGAAAATTAAACGAGTGGTAATTCAAAATTTGCACTAAAGCATCCTGTTCATGCCCAAAAGAATGAGATCATCCATGAATAACTCTTGGTAGTTTCACACAGCTAGCCAACCAAACGACACTCAGTGCTCTTCGTGCCCATACAAAAAGAAATGGTTCTAGAAATCTAACAAAGAAGAGATAGTCTTTAATTCGATAGAAGTAGTGACATATGTGGAGAAGGTAACATTACCAAGAAAAATCCCACATATACATAAGACTCCTTCATTATCTGAAGACCGAAAGGATTCTTGGATTTAAATTGTTTTGCCCTTAGCAGAGCATTGTCCTTCTGTATTTCAGTTATCAGTGGCCTTTGTGATAGTACTCTTAGTAGTCTCTTACCCGTCGCGCTAGCTGACAAGTGCAATATCACCAAATTATTTACAGAAATCACACACTTATGATAATTGCATGTCTTACTAAGCACAAATTGTAGCAAGCTTAATGATATCAGGAGAGTTTTAGGGACGGACTACTTACTTTGACCACGTCTAGCAACATCCTTACTCACTCCGAGCCGAATGGGTGATGTCAATTCAGACTTGATGCAAGAGATACTTTGTTCTAACATGCTGCTTGAGGAATCAGAATCTGTGATATGGAGAGCATGTTTGTAAGTGAAATATATGTATCCTTACCACTTTCAAATAGTCAACACATTATTTTTTCACACCTAGTGTTAGTAGAAAATGATATTAGCCATCTCTAACCTAGAGCTCAGAGATGGTCTCTCTAACAAATACTTGCATGTATTGACACACCAGATGACCTTCTGAATTATGACGATGAATGGCAACCATAATGTAAGCTGCAGTGTACTAGTCTAGACATGGTATGAATGGCACAAGTCCTTTATGCAATTATTGTGCAAATATGCACACTACACATTGTTGGCTTGTCACCCCAACAGTTCAAAAAATTAGACTGCCAATTGTTACTAGCTACTTTCGTTAGATAACAGACGATAGATCCTCACCGGCCTATGCATCTAGAGATGTTACTATGCTGACTATGTCAAAATGAATCATATACCATTTTCAAAACTGAAGACAGGTTTACCTTCAGTACTGTCAAGACTTGTTGAAGCTGACTTGTAAGTACCGACTGAAGCTGCAGGACACCTTTTCTTATCCTTGTTTGAGGCAATACAGGACTTCTGCAATGCAGAGTCATTTGCATCGATTTCCCTAACCCTTGAGGACTTCTGCAACGCAGAGTCATTTGCATCGATTTCTCTAACCCTCGAGGACTTCTGCAACGCAGAGTCATTTGCATCGATTTCTCTAACCCTCGAGGACTTCTGCAATGCAGAGTCATTTGCATCGATTTCTCTAACCCTCGAGGACTTCTGCAACGCAGAGTCATTTGCATCGATTTCTCTAACCCTCGAGGACTTGTGCAAAGCAGAGTCATTTGCATCGATTTCTCTAACCCTCGAGGACTTGTGCAATGCAGAGTCATTTTCATCGATTTCTCTAACCCTCAAGGACTTCTCCAATGCAGAGCCATTTGCATCGATTTCTCTAACCCTCTTCCTAGTGGTTTGGTTGCTCTCTTCTAAGGGAACAACCACTGCCTCTGGTGGGTCAGCTGCATTCATGTCCATGTTAAGGCTCGTTGATGCCACCTTACATGTAACAGCCGAAGCTTCAGGCATACCGTTTTGCAAGATACTAGAGCGCTTCTTCGATGTAGAGCCATCTGCATCCATTTCTGTAACCCTCTTCCTTGTGGTTTCATTACTCTCCTCCAAGGGGGCAGCCGATACTTGTGATGGATCAGCTGCATTGATGTCCATGTCCCCTTTACCACTTTCCATTTTAACAACCAGATTCTTGCGAGGCTTAGCATGAAAAGCTGAAGGCTTCTCAATGCACATTCCATCAAAGATGACCACTGAGAATTGTGAGCATCCATCATAACGGAATGTTAAGAAGTGACCCATCTCAATCGAATGGTCTCTGACAAATTCCTTCCATCCCTTCACAAAGAACAATCCTTCATTGTCTGAAGCCAGCTCTGCAAGCCATGTGTTGCCACTTTGACCTTTTAGGGAAACCACTCCAGTAGGCTGATCCTGAAGGTACCGGTTGAATGATGGTGGAATTTTCTACATAGTATCATTAAATAAGGACTTATTATTTTTTTCAATAGCAACACATAAGTACTTGTTAACAATGTGTAATATAATCACAGCTCGTAGACAAAGCTATAAAAAAAATACTATATGCCGTATCATGTGACAAACTAGATGCCACCCAATTGTACTACGCCATTAAAACAAGCCTGAAATAACAGTCTAAAATATGAAAAATGAGTATTCACAACACACATTGCCACAACATCTGAATAGCACTTTTCCCATGCACCTGACGACAAATTAATGCATAATGCATCTTACACATAGTATATTAATACAAGACGTTGCCTACCGTTAAACCAAGCAATAATTTACACAAACAGTATAATAAATATATGAACTTTCTAATGAGTTCAGAAAAGGGTAAAATGCACTTCGGTCCTGAGCTTTAATGCTAAATTTTATCCCTCTACTTTGGAAAAGGTTGTCCATAGAGCGATGCGATGAAAACATCACCATTTCACCAGTACCTGGTGTCAACACAAAAATTGTGTTCCTAGTGAATAGACAATTGGAAGGTACTCCTCGTGATGGGATTAAAGGGGATTTCACAAGAAAGAAGAAACCAAGCTCTTCTTAATTATATGGACTCCAATACTTCTGATTTATGCTTATGACTTCGGGCATTGTTGAAATGAAGAATGAGTTAATTTAACAACTAGTTACCTCTTTGTTTCTATTTTACTTCCTCTCTTACTAGTGCGCGGAATCACATATATGTTGATGCTGTAAACGCATTAAGGCAGCAATAAGATCAATAGATAAAATATCATTTATTCACACAAAATATCAATTATGCACTATCTCTGCAAGCATGGCAAAGCAGAGCAATAACTCTAACCAGCTAAATGAAACACAGTACAATTCTCAGCCCTGACACAAGCAGTGTAAGGTGTACGCATGGACAATGCTGTGGTAAACTCTTCCATCCCCATCAAGGACAACTGAAATAAGAAAGATTGGCAAAAAAAATACTACTAATGTTGAAAGCAGAATGTCATCCATGGTCAAGAATGCACATCCACCGAGGAAATTCCCCTGTCACCAGACAGTGGAATAGTGGATCAATCCAGGGGAACACTTTATCTATTCCCACATCCAAAAGCAGAACCAGCTTAGAATCTTTCGAAGCAGCACGGCACAAGATTCACAAAACACAATAAGTAAACATCCATTCCACCTTTGGCATCAGATGCACAATAATTAAAACTATAATAGTAGATCAGATACAACTCTCTGTCTCTCTGTGTTTTATTTTTCTGAAATTTACCAAAAATGGGCTCACTAACAACATCAGATGGATAGCGATTTGGGTCGATCAAAGAATCAAGCAGCACGCTCGCCGAGCACTAAATCAATCAAGGATTTCAAGAAGAGCTCACCAATCTCTCCCCGTAGAGCTGCGGCAGGAACACCCTGGCGAATTGCTGGCCGAACTTGCCGCCCTCTCCGCCATTCTCCCGCTCCTTCCCCTTCCCCTTCTCCCTGGCCCTCTCCTTGTCCGCCGCCGCCATGGCGGCCGACGCCGCCGCCTCCCTGCTCTCCCGCTCGAGCTCCTCCCGCCGCGCGCTGTCCTGCAGCTCCCGCCGCCTCCTGTCCCTCTCCTGCAGCTCCCGCCGCCTGTTCCCCACCATGCCCAACAAAAAGGCTCTGCTTCTCTCACCTAACCCCTCTCTCTGCTCTCCGCAGGGTGTCGACCGGGTGAGGTTTATAAGCTTCAGTTACCACTGGAGCGAGGAGGGAGTGAGGTACTCACTCACGGTGGGTCTCACCGCCCCTGATTCTCGCCGTGGGTTTTAGCGAGAGATCCCCCGAGTGGTCAAAAGTCATTTCGTTTCACGGAAAGGGGACATGCCTCAGACGACGATGAAAGGGCCAGAGCCAGAGCCGATGGCCCTCTTTGGGCAGTGTGCGGCAGAGATGATGGTGCGTGCATGTGCATATGAATGGATGGATACATGAGATTTTTTTTTTTAACTTTTCTTCTTGGGTTGCATTTTTTTACCGTGCCTTATTTATTTATGCTATTGAAGAAGAATTATTCCTCATTCATGTTCCTTTTATTTTGGAAGCATTCATGTTCCTTTGTCACCCGAGATTGTGACAATCTGGCTGTCAAAAATAGAACGTTGTGTTATTTGTTGTAATGAAGTTGGAACCTCGGTTACATTCTCATTAAATTGAGTTTTGGACAGGTGCTACTGACCATAGACCCATTGAATTTTGATGATGGTCTGCGTATGAGTCCTTTATTTAGATTCTTTTCCGTCCAGCGATGCGCTGCCAACTTCGGCTTCGTCGGGAAGCCACTGAGGCAAGGCCTCCTCAGTTTAGTCTTGTCGGATCCATGATGGTTGTCCAGCCCCTTCGCCGCTTGCCTCTCTAGGATAGCGGTCATATCCTCAATTTGCTATTGACGGCTTCTTCTGGCTCCGACCGTTGACTTCTCGGCCATTGTGTCAACAACGTTAGCCTAGCCCCGGGGATGTTTCGGAGATCTAGATGTGTCATCGAGCTTTACTCACGATGTGTCGCCGCCGAGTGTAGGAGGAACATGATGTTGATATGCCCCAGGAGTTGTGTTTTATTTTCTGCATTTTTAAGGATGGTCTTGTAAGGGTTGGAAAGTTTTATATCTTTGGTCTTCTCACAAAAGGAAAATGTGTGCCACAAACTTTCAAGGTTTTTCATTACGGTGAAGTGCGCATGCACGATTCTCCAAGCAGTCGCTATGAATACTTCCATAAAAAGAGGTCCTGCCCAAGCATTATTTTTACACTCAAAACCCATTTTAGTTATCTATTGATCGCCAGAGTTACATCATTAACCAAAAAACTATTAAGAAAACTTGGGGGAGATCTATCAACTCTAGCTAGTTCATGGGCCACTGTGTAAGCCTCATAAGGACAATGTTTATATATTCGTTGAAGAAAATGTTCAATGACGCGACCAACTTTGTGCGTCCAAATGTTTTGTGTGGTAGTCGTTCCCAACCTCCCTAACAAGTATGTGCACCTGAATCTTCTCATATTGCTTGACAAAGTTGAGGAGCGACTTGTGTGGGTTCACATAGCGTTTCAAAACATCATTGAACCCATCATTGCATTGCGTCGATTGAAGGAACGGGAAGAACCTGGACTTGAAGTAGCATGGCACCCATGTAGCCCGGTCTTCATAGAGTTTCTCAAAGTGGCCATGCATAGGCCCCCCATACTTTAGCAAAAGTGCAACCCACTTCCGCTGAAATTCAGTCAGGGTGAAACTAAAGTCAATACATTCTTTGAAGTCTTTGACCAAATCTGGGTTCCTAGCCAACACAGAGCCAAGCTGCTCTTGCGCTTTCTTCATGATATGCCAATGGCAATAACGGTGTATCATCATCGGGAACTTCCTCTTGATTGCTTGTGCCATCGCAATGTCTTGGTCCGTGATGATGTTGTCCAGAGCCAATCCATCCATCGCCTCTAGAAAAGCTTCAAACAACTAATCATAGCTCGAGGCTAGCTCCTGCCGCACAAAGCCACATCCAAGCATAATCAACTGCCCATGCCTGTTTGATACCAGTGAAGGGGGCGAATGGCATATTGTACATGTTTGTAAGATAAGTTACATCAAACGATACACAATCATGATAAGCCTCCGCATAAGCTTTCTGTGCCGCACCATCCACCCAAAAAAAATTCTCACACCTACCTTCTGCATCCGTCTTGCACTTGAAGAAAAACCCTGGGCATGTTTCCTTCACCTTGCAAAAGTAGTTGAGTGTCCAATGTCGCAGTCTTTAGTTGTGGCATTCAGTTTTGAACAGTGGTTGTGTATGGCTTTACATGTGTAAGGGACAATCAACTCTGAACCATAGTATGACGACATGATCATCATCATTCTGCCTAGCAAAAACAAAGTAAACCACTGTATTTCAGACAACTAACCATAATGTAGGAAGCAACTTATGCATAGAACAGAAGCAACTCATATACATAAATAGAATCATACTAGGATTTATATAAAGTTTATGGAAAAAGTTTTTTGTTTTCCTTTTTTGGTGGAGGGAGGAGTGATATGCTGGGTCCATGTTTCTCATTAGAGTTGCATAAAGTCAACAGAGTTGCCTTTATTTCTAGTTTAAGTTGCTAGGTTTTTGGATCAGAGTTTCCCATGATCCAAACACTTTGTCAGGTTTGTTCTTTTTTTACTAGAGAAAAAAATAACAATTGCTACAATCAAGAATAATAAAAACTTCAGAGCAAGCTTTTTTTAGGGGGGGTGGGAGGTTGGGGTCGTTGTTGTTCCTGTTGTTAAGTTGCAGTCGTTAAGGTGAGTCAGAATTTTTTTCTCTTTGGGTGGGATGCCTTGATGAGAACAAAGGTATTTGGACAGCGATGGCTTGTCAATCAATGGATGGGTGTATCCGCAACGAAGTTGATAACTTCCCATCTGCCATCTATTAGCTTCACCACCATCTTAGCAGGGCATTTTGTTTGATTTATAGTCTCCTTCTCCGCTTCTTCTTATAAGTAGGTGAAGCAAATATTCCCTGGAGGCAATAATAAAGTTGTTATTTTATATTTCCTTATTCATGATAAAGGTTTATTATTCATGCTAGAATTGTATTAATCGGAAACTTAAATACATGTGGGAATACATAAACAAATACCGTGTCCCTAGTAAGCCTCTACTAGACTATTTCGTTGATCAAAGATGGTTAAGGTTCCCAACCATAGACATGTGTTATCATTTGATAACGGGATCACATCATTAGGAGGATGATGTGATGGACAAGGCCCATCCGTTAGCTTAGCATAATGATTGCTCAGTTTATTGCTATTGCTTTCTTAAAGTCAAATACATATTCCTTCGACTATGAGATTATGCAACTCCCAGATACCGAAGGAATACCTTGTGTGCTATCAAACATCACAACGTAACCGGGTGATCATAAAGATGCTCTACGGGTATCTTCAAAGGTGTTTGTTGAGTTGGCATAGATCGAGATTAGGATTTTCACTCCGAGTATCGGAAAGGTGTCTTTGGGACCTCTCGGTAATACACATCATAAGAAGCCTTGCAAGCAAAGTGACTAAAGAGTTAGTTGCAGGATGATGTATTACGGAACGAGTAAAGAGACTTGCCAGTAACAATGTTGAACTAGGTATGAAGATACCGACGATCGAATCTCGGGCAAGTAACATACCGATGGACAAAGGGAATTACGTATGTTGTCATAAGGTTCAATCGATAAAGATCTTCATAGAATATGTAGGAGCCAATATGGGCATCCAGGTTCCGCTATTTGTTATTGACCAGAGAGGTGTCTCGGTCATGTCTGCATAGTTCTCGAACCCATAGGGTCCGCACACTTAACGTTTGTTGATGATATAGTGTTATATGAGTTATATGATTTGGTGACTGAATGTTGTTCGGAGTCCCAGATGAGATCAAGACCATGACGAGCAGTCTCGAAATGGTCGAGAGGTAAAGATTGATATATAGGATGGTGGTATTCATGTTGGGGAATGCAGTAATTTCAAAAAAAATCCTACACACACACAAGATCTATCATGGTGATGCATAGCAACGAGAGGGAAGAGTGTTGTCCACGTACCCTCATAGACCGTAAGCGGAAGCGTTATGACAACGCGGTTGATGTATTCGTACGTATTCATGATCCGACCGATCCTAGCACCGAAGGTACGACACCTCCGCGATCTGCACACGTTCGGCTCGGTGACGTCCCGCGAACTCTAGATCCACCTAAGTGTCGAGGGAGAGCTTCGTCAGCACGACGGCATGATGATGGTGATGATGAAGCTACCGGCGCAGGGCTTCGCCTAAGCACTGCAACGATATGACCGAGATGGATTATGATGGAGGGGGCACCGCACACGGCTAAACAATGTCAACTTTTGTGTCTATGGCGTGGCCCCTGGCCACATATATAAAGGAGGGGAGGGAAGAGGTGGCTGGCCCTAAGGGGGCGCGCCAGGTGTGGGGAATCCTACTAGGACTCCCCAGTCCAAGTAGGATTCCCCTCCTCTTTCCTATTCAGAGTAGGGGAGAAGGAAAGAGAGGGAGAGGGAGAAGGAAAGGGGGGTCGCTCCCCCACCCCTTGTCCAATTCGGTTTGGGCAGGGGGAGGCGCGCGCCACCTCTTGGCCCTTCTCCTCTCTCTCCACTAAAGCCCAATAAGGCCCATTACTTCTCCCGGTGAATTCCCGTAACTCCCCGGTACTTCGAAAAATACCCGATTCACTCGGAACCTTTCCGATGCCCGAATATAGCCTTCCAATATATCGATCTTTACGTCTCAACCATTTCGAGACTTCTCGTCATGTCCGTGATCTCATCCAGGACTCCAAACAACCTTCGGTAGATCAAATCACATAACTCATAATATCAATCGTCACCGAATGTTAAGCGTGCGGACCATACGGATTCGAGAACTATGTAGACATGACCGAGACTCATCTCCGGTCAATAACCAATAGCGGAACCTGGATGCTCATATTGACTCCTACATATTCTACGAAGATCTTTATCGGTCAAACCACATAACAACATATGTTGTTCCCTTTGTCATCGGTATGTTACTTGCCCGAGATTCGATCGTCGGTATCATCATACCTAGTTCAATGTCGTTACTGGCAAGTCTCTTTACTCATTCCGTAATGCAACATCCCCCAACTAACTCATTAGTCACATTGCTTGCAAGGCTTATAGTGATGTGCATTACCGAGAGGGCCCAGAGATACCTCTTCGACACTCGGAGTGACAAATCCTAATCTTGATCTATGCCAACTCAACAAACACCATCGAAGACACCTATAGAGCATCTATAATCACCCAGTTACGTTGTGACGTTTGATAGCACACTAAGTGTTCCTCCGGTATTCTGGAGTTGCATAATCTCATAGTCATAGGAACATGTATAAGTCATGAAGAAAACAATAGCAATAAACTAAATGATCATAGTGCTAAGCTAACGGATGGGTCTTGTCCATGACATCATTCTCTAATGATGTGATCCCATTCATCAAATGACAACACATGTACATGGCTAGGAAACTTAACCATCTTTGATTAACGAGCTAGTCAAGTAGAAGCATAATAGGGACACTGTGTTTGTCTATGTTTCACACATGTACTAAGTTTCCGGTTAATACAATTCTAGCATGAATAATAAACATTTATCATGATATAAGGAAATATAAATAACAACTTTATTATTGCCTCTAGGGCATATTTCCTTCAGTCTCCCACTTGCACTAGAGTCAATAATCTAGTTCACATCGTCATGTGATTTCACACCAATAGTTCACATCTTTATGTGATTAGTTCACATCTTCATGTGACTAATACCCAAAGGGTTTACTAGAGTCAATAATCTAGTTCACATCGCTATGTGATTAACACCCAAAGATGATCATGTTTTGCTTGTGAGAGAAGTTTAGTCTACGGGTTTGCAACATTCAGATCCCTATGTATTTCACAAATTTCTATGTCTACAATACTCTACACGGAGCTACTCTAGCTAATTGCTCCCACTTTCAATATGTATCTAGATCGAGACATGGAGTCATCTAGATCAATGTAAAAAGCTTGCATCGATGTAACTCTTTACGACGAACTCTTTTATCACCTCCATAACCGAGAAATATTTCCTTAGTCCCCTAAGGATAATTTTTGACCGATGTCCAGTGATCTACTGCTAGATCACTATTGTACTCCCTTGCCAAAATCAAGCTAAGATATACAAAAGGACTGGTACACAACATAGCATACTTTATAGAACCTATGACTGAGGCATAGGGAATGACTTTTCATTCTCTTTCTATTTTATGTCGTGGTCGGGTTTTGAGTCTTTACTCAACTTTACACCTTGCAACACATGCAAGAACTCCTTCTTTGACTGTTCCATTTTGAACTACTTCAAAATCTTGCCAAGGTATGTACTCATTGAAAAACCTTATCAAGCGTCTTGATTTATCTCTATAGATCTTGATGCTCAATGTGTAAGCAGCTTCACCGAGGTCTTTCTTTGAAAAACTCCTTTCAAACACTCCTTTATGGTTTCCAAAAAATTCTACATCATTTCTGATCAACAATATGTCACTCACATATACTTATCAGAAAGGCTGTAGTGCTCCCACTCACTTTCTTGTAAATACAGGCTTCACCGCAAGTCTGTATAAAACTACTAGATCATGAGTGGTGCACGTTGCTGCGCCCGTCTATTATTAGAATAGAATGATAGAACTTTCAATATTAAAAAAGCAAATGGTTAAAACCTTTAATTATGATAAAACGTATATGTTTTGAACAGATATGCTAGTAGCTTGGAGTTCTTTTTATAGATGGCTAGGTCTCTCTACCTTATTATTTCCGAAGTGTTTTTATAATGAATGATTTTTCTTCATTGCAATTTATGATTATGGATATCTTGCACTCTGCAACAAAGGTTTTGGTATTGCAGAAGTTGTGATCAATGCAAGGATTTTCGGTTTCATATAAGATCGCAAAAAGAGCCATGATTCTAGATAAAACAACAACACTATTGTCGTTCATATAACCATAAATTGCATGTAAGGAAATATTGTAAAATAGAAGCAAACAAAGGATTTTTTTAACATTAGCAAATAATGAAATTTCAGATCAAAAAGTAGACCAATATGCCAAAGGAGAATGATTTTCTTGCCACTCTAGTTGAGTATCTAAGCACAAGCACATTGTCCCAAAACCTGAAAGCACATATAAAATGAAACTCTGAGGACATCTATAGGAGAAGAACTATGACGCTCGTATAAGGAACATCTCTTGCGCTAGGCCGAGTAGATGATTTGTTAAATGAATGAACAGTAGGATAAAGAATATAAATGCAGTAGAACTGACTTATATTCCCACAAAAGAGAAAAACAACTAAACAAACACACTTACAAGTATGGGCATATGAATTGACAACGTTAATGAACCTTAATCGAGGCAACACAAGCAAGAGCATTAACAAAATAACAACCCACTCCCATCCCATGTAAATCTACCATGGGCTATAAGTAATACATTTATCTTTTGTGTAATTAAATATCATCCCTCCTGACTAGAGCTTATAGTGTCTGCATCAACATAGTACATGGATGGAAAAGGGGGAAGATACTTCAATATTATTTCAAGTGTATTAAAAGAAAACAGATGACCGTCATATCATAATTTATTAAACTTGCAAAGCTACAAACCTCAAGTGTTATCCCTCTGGTTGTGTGCTAATCAAAGCTTTGAACGATATACCCGATAAGCTGCAAAATAACAAAATTCATGTTATAAAATCCAAGCTATTGTGTGGTTAGCACAGAGTCCAAGATGATTTTTTTAAACACTGAAGCAACAATCATCCGTGCATCGTTTGTATTTGGAGAAGGCATGACTACTTATCCCGAAATCCCATTCTTAAAATCCTACAACCATAGTAAGTAATGAAGCAAAATCTAACACACACATTGTTGAGAATTATCATCTAAAAGACTATTATTTTTCTAGGATATCTAAAATATCATTAACTCAACAAAGAACTAAACCTAATAGGCACATGCAGCAAAGTCACATTATACCAGGCGAGTTGTTGTTATACAAAACATCATCATCATCACACACTACAGCCAACACAAATTTCCACAAAATAAAGAGAGACTGGATAAAAAATTGAATCCATGAAAGATATGTAGCACACAATTGATTACAGAGATCTTCACCGTGGACTGCTGGAACCTTGCCAAAGTCACCCTGCTGCTGGCCAGCACGACACCACATCATTCTCTTCCTCTCCACGCCACCCCTTTCAGCTACCATGAAAAGCTTCTTGCAGCAGTGTGGTGGTGGGGAAGGCTACTGTGGTGCTCGAGACATGCTAGGACTTGAACTCCCAACGGCGCCGCCATGAACTGCCTGCCAATCATTTCAACAAATACAAAATCCTAGAAATTAGGGCAGAAAAAGTAAGATGGAGAAGGAGTTACCACGATGAGATCTTGCCTTCTTGCCTACCCTTGCGGGTGATGAGTATCATGCCATCGCTGAGGCGCCGGCACCTTGCTACCTCTTGAGCACTGCATTGGTTTTTCCTTGAAGAGGAAAGGGTGATACATCAAAGTAGCATAAGTATTTCCCTCAGTTTTTGAGAACCAAGGTATCAATCCAGTAGGAGACTACACGCAAGTCCCTCGTACCTACACAAACAAATAAGAACCTCGCAACCAACACGATAAAGAGGTTGTCAATCCCTTCACGATCACCTATGAGAGTGAGATCTGATAGAGATAATAATAATAAGATAAATACTTTTGGTATTTTTATGATATAGATTGAAAGTAAAGATAAACGGTGCCAGAAATAGCTTGTTGACGGGAGATTAATATAAAGGATAATAGACCTGGGGGCCATAGGTTTCACTAGTGGCTTCTCTCAAGATAACATAAGTATTATGGTGGGTGAAGAAATTACTGTAGAGCAATTGATAGAAAAGTGCATAATTATGAGAATATCTAGGCATGATCATGTATATAGGCATCACGTCCGCGACAAGTAGACCGAAATGATTCTGCATCTACTACTATTACTCCACACATCGACTGCTATCCAGCATGCATCTAGAGTATTAAGTTCATAAGAACAAAGTAATGCATTAGGCAAGATGACATGATGTAGAGGGATAAACTCAAGCAATATGATATAAACCCCATCTTTTTATTGTAACGTCCTCGATGCGGCTATATCTCCCACGTGTCGAAGCACGACTTAGAGTCATAACCGCATTGAAAGCAATGTCGCAAGTGAGGTAATCTTCACAACAACCCATGTAATAAATAAGGGAAAAGATACATAGTTGGCTTACACTCGCCACGTCACACAAATATCTTAAATATCATTACATTCATCTAGTTACACTCAAGGTCCGACTACGGAACCAAAATAAAGATAAACCCCAAATGCAACAATGTCCCCGATCGCCCCAACTGGGCACCACTACTGATCATCTGGGAAAGAAATGTAGTATCGTCCTGAGTCCTCATCGAACTCCCACTTGAGCGCAGTCGAATCACCTGGAGCGGTATCATCGGTCCCTGCATCTAGTTTTGGAAGTAATCTGTGAGTCACGGGGACTCAGCAATCTCACACCCTCGCGATCAAAACTATTTAAGCTTATAGGAAGGGTAAAAGGTATGAGGTGGAGCTGCAGCAAGCGACTAGCATATATGGTGGCTAACATACGCAAAAGAGAGCGAGAAGAGAAGGCAAAAGCACGATCGATGAACTATGATCAAGAAGTGATCCTAGAACAACCTACGTTCATGCATAACACAAGACTGTGTTCTCTTCCCGGACTCCGTCGAAAAGAGACCATCACGGCCACACACTCAGTTGATTCATTTTAATTAAGTTTAGTTTAAGGTTTTCTACAACCGGACATTAACAAATTCCCATCTGCCCATAACTGCGGGCACGGCTTTCGAAAGATCAAATCCCTGCAGGGGTGTCCCAACTTAGCCCATCACAAGCTCTCACGGTCAATGAAGGATATTCCTTCTCCCAAGACAATCCGATCAGACTCGGAATCCCGGTTACAATACATCTCGACAATGGTAAAACTAAACCAGCAAAGCCACCCAGATGTGCCGACAAATCCCGATAGGAGCTGCACATATCTCGTTCTCAAGGCACACCGGATGAGCAAGACGTCGGGTAGGCCAGCCCAGAGTTGCCCCTGGTAGCCCAGAACATCGCTCAGTTGGACCAACACTTAGAGAAGCACTGGCCCCGGGGGGGGGGGGTTAAAATAAAGATGACCCTTGAGTCCGCGAAACCCAAGGGAAAAAGGCTAGGTGGCGAATGGTAAAACCGATGTTGGGCATTGCTGGAAGAGTTTTATTCAAGGCGAACTGTCAACGGGTTCCCATTATAACCCAACCGTGTAAGGAACGCAAAATCAAGGAACATAACACCGGTATGACGGAAACTAAGGCGGCAAGAGTGGAACAAAACACCAGGCATAAGGCCGAGCCTTCCACCCTTTACCAAGTATATAGGTGCATTAAAAATAGACAAGATTTAATAATGATATCCCAACAATAAACATGTTCCAACAAGGAACAAACTCCAAACTTCACCTGCAACTAGCAATGCTATAAGAGGGGCTGAGCAAAGCGGTAACATAGCCAAACAACGGTTTGCTAGGACAAGGTGGGTTAGAGGTTTGACATGGCAATATGGGAGGCATGATAAGCAAGTGGTAGGTATCGTAGCATAGGCATAACAAAAGAGCGAGCATCTAGCAAGCAAAGATAGAAGTGATTTTGAGGGTATGGTCATATTGCCTGCAAAGTTCTCCGAGTTGACTTGATCCTCGTAAGCATACTCAACGGGCTCCTCGATCACGTACTCGTCTCCCGGCTCTACCCAAGCAAGAACAACAAGCAAAGGGAGACACAATCAACCACGTGCAATGCACAAACAACATGATGCAAAACATCTCATGATATGCGGGATGCGATATGCGATGCATATGCATGTTTTGGAAAGGAATGATTGAACCTGGCCTCAACTTGGAAAACCAAGAGTGCCACTAGAAAGGTGAGTTGATTTCGGTCGAAATTGATATAAAGATCACCGGAATCGGATGCACGGTTTGCAAATGGCAAGCAAAACAAATATGGCACATGTCTGCGATTAACAACATGAGACCATCTAAATGCATCAAGAACAACATGCTACAACACTCTAACATAGCAAAAAAAATACATGGCAGGGATCCACTCATGATGCTTGACAAAAGATGAACACTGAGCTACGGCTAATTCACTCAATAGCAGGTTCAAACAAGCATGGCAAAAGTGCAAAACATATCAGGTTACAGACTTAGTGAAATTAACAACAAGTCAGGAATTTAACATCAGGAAGCAATGTTTAGAGCAAGGTAACAACATGCTACAGGAACAGATCATGGAAAAACAAGGCATGGCATTAAGCTACTCAAAGCATACAACAAAAGTCCCTTACTGACCATAAGCCAAAAGGGATCAGAAAATACAATGACATGCATGTGAACATAGCAATTATCGTTAACAGATTCAGACTTAGTGAAAAACTGGAACATGGCAAAACAGATATCAAGTAGGCATGTTTACGAGCTCGATGCACTCACTACAAGGCAAGACAGGACAAACTAAGCATACACCCAGCAAGTAGACATGGCATAGAAGCTAGACATGGCAAGAACAACAACATAGCATGCACGGATCAACTACAACAAGCTCGGCAAAATTGCTAAACATGTTAACAATCTGCCAGGAACATTTTATAGTAAAAGTAAAGCTCGATTGACTCAAGCTAGGGTGCTCCATAAATGCAAATAAAGACATGGATGGATAGAGCACCACAATATCTACAAAACATCCTTACTGATCATGCTCAAAAGAGGCATGGATCACTCGGTAGCAACATGAACACATGGCATAAAAATTACAATAGGAAAAGGACTTGGTGAAATTCTAAGTCCATGAAACCAGCAACATTAAGTGAGATACTTTGCATGCTTGTGCTAGTCACCACAGAGATCACAAAAATACATGGCATACACCCCTATAAATATGGCATGGCATACTTCAAAACTCATGTAGGTCTCAAGTTCATAGGAGGCACACATTAATCATGGCAAAAATGACAAAAGTGCATTTGCTGATAATAATCTGAAACTAACATCACATAGCCCTCTTCCAACAGCATTTAGGGCATCAAGATGAGCTCAAATGAAAATGATGCAATGATATGAAATGGAGTACTCATCGAGGCGAACATTTTGATATGCTACACGCACGAATCGGAGCAACGTTGCAGAGTTATGCACTAATGAAGATAGCAAAAATATTAGGGTTCAGGGAGAAAAAGTCAACCCCTCGTTCAGATCTGGATCGGGATCTCGCCGGGCACTGTTCACCGGAGTAGCCATGGGGCGTCGCCGGACTTGCCGAGGTTCGTCGGATGTGGGCGTGTCGCCGGATCCGGGCGGAGGAGGCGGTGGTCGAGGCGGGGGACGATGCTGGAGCAAAGTGCGGCGTGGAGGCGGCGCACGGCGGGCTTGGCGGCGCGGAAGCCGGAACGGGGCGGCGCCGGAGTGAGGAGGCGGCCGCGGCAGAGGTCGACGACGGCGGGGTCGGCGGTCGCCGGCGAGGTACCCGGGCGGCGCACGGGCAGCGTGGAGGCGACACACGGCGCGGGCGTCTCGATGGGCTCGGGGGGCCCGCTTCAGGTCGAGCGGGCCTCGGCGGGCGAGGCAGAGAAGTGGTGCCCGCAGCGACAGGTGGCGGAAGCTGGTAGGTCCGGCGGAGCGGGCGGACGTGTCCGGCCCAAATCGGACGTGTCCGGCGGCTGGAGGTGGAAGAAGACTAGGTGTAGGGTTGGAAGAGATCCGAAATTTCGGGGGGAGGCCTTTTTATAGAGGTAGAGGGAGCTAGGAGGCTCCAAATGAGGTGTGGTTTTCGGCCACGCGATCGTGATCGAACGGCCTAGGTGATGGAGGAGGTTTAGGTGGGTTTTGGGCCACTTTGGAGGGGTGTTGGGCTGCAACACACATGAGGCCTTTTCGGTCCCTCGGTTAACTGTTGGAGTATCAAATGAAGTCCAAATGGCACGAAACTTGACAGGCGGTCTACCGGTAGTAAACCAAGGCCACATGGAAAGTCTCGGTACAATCCAAAAATGTTTAACACCCGCACACGAAAAGAGGTAGAAAGGGACACCGGAGGACATAGGAGCGCCGAAATGCGAAACGGACAACGGGGAAAAAGCTTGGATGCATGAGACGAGCACGTATGCAAATGCAATGCACATGATGACATGATATGAGATGCATGACAAAGACAAAACACAAGGAGACAAAAACCCAACAATGAGGAAATAAAATAACTTAGTGCCGGCAATGGCAAGAGTTGGAATACAAATAAGGTAGGTTACATACGGGGTGTTACAACACTCCACCACTACGAAAGGATCTCGTCCCAAGATCTAGGACTGGACAAAACTATGGGTACTCAGAACGGAGGTGATCCTCGCGTTCCCAGGTGGCTTCACGGTCGAAATGATGTGACCACTTGACTTTGAGGAATTTGATAGACTTGTTGCGAGTCTCGTGTTCAGTTTCTTCAAGAATAGCAACGGGGTGCTCACGATAAGACATGTCTTCCTGGAGATCAATCTCTTCGAAGTCGACGGTGCGGTCAGGGGTCTTGAAGCACTTGCGGAGTTGAGACACGTGAAACACGTCGTGGACGTTTGCAAAGTTGGAGGGAAGCTCAAATTGATAGGCGAGATCGCCTCTTTTGCCAATGATCTTGAAAGGACCCACGTATCTAGGGGCAAGCTTCTCTTTGATACCGAAGCGAAGAGTACCTTTCATTGGAGAGACGCGGAGGTAGACATGGTCTCCGATCTCGAAAGCCAAGTCATGATGCTTGCTATCATAGTAACTCTTCTGGCGCGATTGCGCGGCTTTGAGATTTTTCCGAATGACTTGGCACATTTATTCAGCCTCTGTGATCAAGTCATTGCCAAGAAGTTAGCATTCACCAGTCTCTGACCAGTTAAGAGGAGTACGCCACTTCCTGCCATAGAGAATTTCAAATGGGGCCTTGCCCGAACTCGCTTGGAAGCTGTTGTTGTAGGAGAACTCGGCATATGGAAGACAATCTTCCCACTTCATACCGAAAGAGATGACACAAGCCCTGAGCATATCTTCAAGAATTTGATTTACTCGCTCGACTTGGCCACTAGTTTGAGGATGAAAGGCTGTGCTGAAGCGAATGTTGGTGCCCATGGCCTTCTGAAAAGAATCCCAAAACTTGGAGGTGAAGATGCTGCCACGATCTGAAGATATCAACTGCGGAATGCCATGCAGAGAGACAATCCTGGAGGTATATAGCTCTGCCAACTGAGCTGCTGTGATAGATTATTTGATAGGAAGAAAATGAGCCACTTTAGTGAGTTTGTCAATGACAACGAAGATAGCATCATTGCCACGCTTGCACTTTGGAAATCCAGTCACGAAGTCCATCTCAATATGGTCAAACTTCCATTCTGGAATGGCAAGAGGTTGGAGGAGACCAGCTGGTCGTTGGTGTTTTGCTTTCACTCTTCTGCAGACATCACATTCATTCACAAACTGAGCAATCTAGCGCTTCATTCGAGCCCACCAATACGACTGCTTGAGGTCATGGTACATCTTTGTACTTCCAGGGTGGATAGAGAGGAGTGAATTGTGAGCCTCATTCATAATGACTTTGCGAAGGTCACCTTTAGGAACAACAATGCGATCCTCGAAGAATAGAGTATCCTTGTCATCAAGGCGATAACACTTGTACTTGGGTTGACTCTTGGCAATCCCAATCTTCACCTTCTTCACCATAGCATCAAGAAGTTGAGCCTCGCAAATCTGATCTTCCAAAGTAGGAGAGACTTGGAGGTTGGCCAGAAATCCTTGAGGAACAACTTGTAGATTGAGTTTGCGGAAAGCTTCACAAAGCTCGGGTTGGTAAGGCTTGATAATCAGACTATTGCAGTAAGCCTTCCTGCTCAATGCGTCAGCAATTACATTGGCCTTGCCTGGAGTATATTCGATACTCGGATTATACTCTTGAATCATTTCGACCCAACGAGTCTACCTGAGGTTGAGGTTTGGCTGAGTGAAGATGTACTTGAGACTCTTATGATCAGTGAAGATGTCCACTTTTCTTCCCAATAAGAGATGTCTCCAAGTTAAAAGAGCATGTACAACTACCGCCAACTCGAGGTCATGAGTGGGGTAGTTCTTTTTGTTGGGCTTCAACTGGCGAGATGTATAGGCCATAACTTTCTTCTCTTGCATCAACACTGCACCAAGACCTTGAAGGGAAGCATCACAGAAGACCTCAAACGGTTTGGATTCATCAGGAGGAGTCAGAACTGGAGCAGTGAATAACTTCTCTTTCAGGGTGTTGAAAGCGATGTCACATTCAGGCGACCAGACATACTTCACATGCTTCTGGAGAAGGTTGGAAAGAGGCTTCACGATCTTAGAGAAGTTCTCAACGAACCTTCGACAATAGCTTGAGAGACCAAGGAAGCTGCGAAGTTGCTTCACATTTTGAGGTGGTTCCCAATTCACAATTGCAAACACCTTCTCAGGATTAACAGCTATGCCCTTGGCGGAGATGATATGCCCAAGGTAGAGAACCTCATCGACCAAAACTCGCACTTAGAAAACTTCGCATAGAACTGATGTTCTCTGAGTTTATCCAGCACCAAACGCAAGTGCTTGGCATGATCCTCTTTGTTCATGGAAAAGACCAAAATGTCATCGAGGTAGACCAAGACGAAGTCATTTGTGTAGGCGTTGAAGATGAAGTTCATCATGCGAGAGAATGTTGGAGGAGCATTGACGAGGCCGAAAGACATGACAGTGTATTCATATGAACCATAGCTTGTTCTGAATGCTGTCTTGGGGATATCTTCTTCACGAATGCGAATCTGATGATAGCCCATACGGAGATCAAGCTTGGAGAATACTTGAGCACCTTTGAGTTGTTCAAATAGCTCGTTGATGTTGGGAAGTGGGTACTTGTTCTTTATGGTCTTCTTGTTCAATGGACGGTAGTCAACACAAAGTTGGTCCGTTCCATCCTTCTTCTTGACAAAAAGAACACCACAACCCCATGGAGAAGAACTAGGTCGGATGAGATCCATACGCTCTTGAATATCAAGTTGCTTCTTCAGCTCCTTCAACTCTTCAGGTCCAAGCTTGTAAGGACATTTGCAAACAGGTTCCGTGTCAGGCTCAAGATCGATGACGAATTCGACTGGCCGGTGCGGAGGCATTCCTGGGAGCTCTTCTGGAAAGACGTCTTGATATTCGCAAACAACTGGAATCTGGGAGATGGCATCCAGGGTGGTGGACGACGGCGAGGCCCCGGAGAGCAACGAGACGGAGATGGGAAGACGTGGGAGTAGAGTCGCAGACGGAGAGGTGTATGAGGGTTAACTGGTTCTGGTGCTGTGTGGTTCGGCAGTCGGTGGTGAAGAACAAGAGGTGTGGAGGGGTGGAGGGATGGCCTGGCCGACGGTGGAGTAGCGCTTCACAGTGAAGCGTGCTAAGCAAAGCTGCTAGCAGCAGGAGGCGGGAACAGGTGGTCCCGCTAGCGCTGGAGGTAGAAGACGAGAGATTGAAGATGGATGCCGGTCATTGGATGTAAATCCAACAGCTAATGATGTCAGAATCATTTGTTGACTAAGTTGACAACAACTTGCATTGGCTTCGGCCTATTGGCCCACATTTCAGCCTCCAAAAATGTGGCACGTATTCAACCCATTTTTTCAGAATTTACAGTCTTTTTTGTGGGGTAGAATTTATAGTCCATTTGATCTTTTTTTGAATTACAGTCCATTAGCTGGGCTGGGTGAACAAATAATGTAGCGTCCATGCGACCCATTTATGTTTTTCCTAAAAAATTACAGACCATTTGCACTTTCTCGAAATACGTGATTTTGCTGGGCTGATTCTAATTATAATGTTGGGGTGGGCGCAGCAATGTTATCAAAAAATAAACAGGGGCTGAGCATTTTGTTATATATATATATATTTAAATAATAAGTGATTTATTATTTCATTGGTCCTTAAATCTTACCAAGCTTTTGTACATAATCACCAGGATTTTCGTTGCCAAAAAAATCCAGGATTTTATTGTTAAGAAATTATTTTTATAAGTTAACAAGATGTCGGATATTGTTTTCTTACATATGTAAGTATCTTTTAAATATATGATGACAATAACAATAATATATAATAACATATAAAATAATTTAAATATATATAATATAGTTAAAAGGGAAACATAAGTTGGACCAGGCTTTCCTATTCTTATATAGAAAAATAGAACAGACCTCTGCATTTTCTTCAAAAAAATAAAATAGAAATTGGACTGCCGATGTTTCAGGAAAAATAAAACCTCGGATGGGAGGTCCATAGGCCGGTCGATACATGACGACCCTCAAGAAAATACAAACAACCTTATGGACCTCCCATCCGAGGTCGTGGGCTGCGCATGTTAAAAAAGAAAGCCTAGACGGGGCAGCCCAAAACCCAGCTGATACTTACTGCCCCAGTGATAATCAATGATACCCGTGAGCTCCCCGGCTTCGTTGTGAATTTATCTCCTATAGTAACTACGTTGAAGCACCTAAAAAATGTAACTATGTTGACAAACCCGTGGGCCCCAATGTCAGTATAGTATTAGGAGGAAGTATTTTTTTTCGATGAGGCACTTGCTTGCGTACGACCATAGACCTGGTGGGTCCCGACTGTCCGCCTCTCCATGTACAGTCCTCTCTAGATTCCTCTCGTTTGTTCAGCATGTTCACAATGACAGACAACGACGTCGCAGCGAGCACACAAAGGCGCAGGAGGAGATCCGACAACCTGAGGAAGTGCCTTATTACTAACGAAACAACTGAACTAGCCCAGTGGCCGAGTGACACTACCCAATAGCTGTTCCGCCCGGGTTCAATTCCACCTGTGCGGAGAAAATATCTCCAAATTTTTTGCCTCTGCCTTTATTAACATGTGGGCCCAATTTTCATCTACGCACACCACGTCCTACACTTGCCAAACCTTCGTCCCTCATTTTCTCTGATTTTCGTACACTCGACATTGTGTGGGCATTTTGAAAATAGCATATCTTTTTGACTATGCATCATATGAAGATGTGCTATGCATGAATGTTGATCAGCATGATGTTAATTGGCTGGTAGTTCCAGTTTCGACCATGAATAAAACTTCTAGCATGATGTTAACACTGTTTGAAAAGGCCGTGTTAATATAAATGCTCTGCCTTTGAAAGTTGCAGTTTCTTATCTGAAACCGAACTTGGAGTTTCTTATCTGAAACTGAAACTTGCATTTTCTTCTCTGAGAATCACATTGTCTGCACTTTTGTACTCCTATGAAAAATACATTTTTAAGTGCTAAAAATAGATCTCTAGAATTCATAAAATACATCATATGCTCAATACTGCAAATCTGAAATTCAAAAGACATTCATATATGAAAGTACTCTCAAAATACACAACACAAAACACAATTCACAACCTACAAATACTAACAACCCTAAGCTCCTCCTGACAATTCACAACCTGTCCGACTATTGGTTAAGGGGGGGGGGCAAATCCCTCCTATTCCTTGGCGGCAAACACCCGCCCCGTGAGACGATGTGCACGGCGAGGGAGAGGATGGCGGGGAAGCGTCGTCGGGCCAACTGTTTTTCTCCTCTTGCAGTTGGGTTCGACCGACGAAGACTCCACTGGCTCGCTCTAGCACGTCACCCTCACAAACGGCACCCTGTAGATGCTCGATCCTTCAATCTCTGGTGGATGCTCCATCTGGGATCGATACTCCCACCACCGCTCCCTCACAATCGGATTTCGGTGAATCTGTTTGCTCCATGGCCCAGAGGAGCAACTCTATGTACTCCCGCGCGACTCCCCCCAGGAGTATCGCCGCCTTTTCACTCTGTTGCAGATATTTGGCCATGGATGTCACCGTCGCCGCTAGGTGGTCCTTGTTATCAAACCAAGAATGTATCTCCAATATCCTAGCTAGCTTCACAGGGTCGCCGTCTGCGATCCTCATGTATCGGTTGTACTCCTCCATCGATCTACTTCTCCACAACACCTTCACTCACCGGCGGTGGTTTTTGAATGGAAGAGGAGAGGAGCAGCGCTGGTTTTGGTTTAGAACGGGAGAGGAGCGACGCTGGTTTTGGATTGGAACAGGAGAGGAGGGGCGGTGGTTTTGAAATGGAAGAGGAGAGGAGCGGTGCTGGATTAAGATTGGAACAGGAGAGGAACGGCGGTGGTTTAAGAGGAGAAGAGCGGAAGAGCGGCGCTGGTCTTGGAAGTATTTTTTTGTTTTGCGTATTTTGGGTCAAAGTTTGACCACATACTGTATTTGACAAGCAAAATGTGAATGCATGTCACCAAAAATTGTATCGTTTGGTTCGTATCTGAATGTACTTTCAAATTATATTATTTTTGCAACGTATAACATATATTTTATTTGCAAAAATCCTGGTCAATTATGACCTAGAATAAAAGGGAGACTAGTTAATGTGTGGTCGCTTTCTTAATTGAAGGGTAAATTGATTTTGATTTTGATCCAGTCACAGCGCGCCGACCCTCTCGTCCAATCCTAAATCGTTGTCGCACGCTCCCCGCCCTCTTCTCCATTGCAAAACCACCTCCTCTCCTCTCCATCATCGCCATTCCAAAACCACCGTCTTGCCTCTCCCTCTTCTCCATTGAAAAACCACCTCCTCTCTCCTCGGACGAGGATCCCCTGACGTAGCCCATCCTGCCATTGAGACACTGACACATGGGTCCCACCAAGCGCGGGGCCCACCTGTCAGCGACCGAAACGCAGGGGAACCTCTTCTCTCCATCATCTCCATTCCAAAACCACCGTCTCGCCTCTCCCTCTTCTCTATTGCAAGACCACCGTCTCTCCTCCCATCTTCCAAAACTAGCACCGGACCACTCAGAAGGACATCTATGGAGGGGATGCAGCAGCGCATCTAGCAGATCGCGGGCAGCGACCAGGCAAAGTTATCTAGGTTGAAGGAGATCCTTACTTGGTTTGACAATGAGTGGGAGATTTCAAGGACGGTGAGGGCCATGTGGAAACGTATGCGAAAGAGCGAGACGACGGCGATGAGGGCGGCGATGTACTCCTCGGCGGCAGTCATGCTGCAGTCCTTCGAGTTCATCGAGTATCTCCTCTGGGCGATGGAGCAGACAGATTCGCCCGAGGCGAAAGTCATGCGAAGGTGGTGGGCGTATAGGTCGAAGGTCGAGCACCCAGAGGATAACGAATCGATCGAGTACGGTGTGCCATTCGTGAGGGTGCAGAGCCAGCCGGAGCCATAGGAGTATTCGTTCTCCCACCGCAAGAGGAGGCCGGATGGCGCGACGTCGCTTCCCCGCCGTTCTCCATGGTTCCCTCGACGCTCGCCTCATTTCAACGGCGTCGGTAGGGTTTAAGGTAAGCTTTGCACTAACCTAATCTTCCACCTGCTCATGCTTACAATCAGTGTGACACCTAATAAAAATCATGCTTGCAATCAGAATCCGAGTACTACGCCAATCACCCTAAAATAGCTCTGGACCTTTGGGTCAAAGTTGTGACACTGTGTACAAATAAAGAAAAATAGATTGGTGCTTCTTTCAGAAAAGAGTACACCCCTAGAAAACTACCAATATAAGCTACTAGTATTTCTTTAAATCTAACCTAGTAGTATTTGGTTAGAGGATTTGCTACCGAGAAAGATCCGTCCACAGTGAGCGCCACACATCCCACTGATGGTGGTGGATGCCAATGCTTAGATGGAGTAGGGTTGGTGTCGGTAATTTTTACTTGGCACCTCGCACTCTGCATATATGTCGGTTCCATCCATACATTTGTAGAGTTCCACCAAAATGTAGCTGAATAACCCTGTTTGCACAGATAATGAAAATGCGTGATTAGATTATAGTGGCACTAGTTGATGAAACATACACTAATAAATAGAAGAAAATATTACATCATACTGGAAATCGACCCAAGTCTCCCCGATACACCTTCTGCCAGTGATGAACATCAGTGTACAATGGTAGTACAAGGAGGGGCCTTGAGACATCCAAATCTCTATTTTTGTGCAGATCAACTAAAATTAAGCACCCCAGTTTGCAGAAATGCTTAAACATTAACAATGGGACTAGTTGATGAAACATACATTAACAAAGAGAAGCACTTTCTTTATGTACATTGGAAATGAAATGATAGAGAGGACACTCGCTCTATTTTAACTGTATTATTACTTCATTTTATCAGTGACACTAGGGTAGAGCAGGTGGCAAACGAGGTGTACCGTACGTTGCAAGGATGAAGGCCGGGGGTGCTTAGACTGGGATGCTGAAGCTGGCTCTTTCAGTCCCTATCTTCCCCCTGATGTTTCTGTGGTAGCATTTGGGTTGTAATCCAAACTTGGTCGAGCTGGTGTTGCATCCCCCTACCTGCCTAGTTTATGTGGCGAACTTGTCTCCTGCTAGTACTCAGTCCGTTCTAGTAGTAGTTGCATAACTGGCCGTTTACACTGAGATGTTGTCGGATAATGGTTCTCTATGGTTGGGTTTCTTTAATGAAATCGGAGGGAACCCCCTCTTTCGATATATAAAAAAACAGTGGCACTAGTGGTGCCAAAACATTGCCTCAAATTAATAGTGCCACTAGATTAAGGTGCAAAATAATAACATTACTGCTTTATCATGGCAGTGCCAAAACAACAGCACGAGAGCAGGATCAACATGCAATATCTTTGGCAAACGGTTAGACCAAAAAGGAACATACCTCGTGATGGGAACCATATCTGCAGTCAACGCCATTGTAGAAGGGATGACACCAGTCACCAACATGGATGATTCAATTCATGGGACCTTTTGGTGCAGTTCACCTAAAATGAAGCAATGTCCCATGAGCTAGCTTCTTCTTCTTCTTCTTCTTCTTCTTCTTCTTCTTCTTCTTCTTCTTCTTCTTCTTCTTCTTCTTCTTCTTCTTCTTCTTCTTCTTCTTCTTCTTCTTCTTCTTCTTCTTCTTAAGAAAAGGGCTCTAGCCCCGGTTCCATTTCCATCAGAAAACGAAACCCACAGAGCTTCTTCATTAGTTGCAATAAAATTGAGCAACATCAAGGCTGGTCGTGAAGCTCCTGGAGAGTAGGCGGACCAGGACAATTGCATCTCTAACGAAAAGAAGCAACTTATCTTAATGGGAAATTTAGCAGGACATGAAAAAAGTGCCATTGATTCATATTACTGGAGGCATTACATTGAAAACAACATTGGTTTAACGTGTCCTTACTTTTAATAGTGCGACTGCTACATTTTACCAATGACATTATATAAGAGCGGCTTGGGGCAACAAACATCAGAAGAGGATATCTGGGTTGGTCCCATTTTTGTTCGGTATATAGCCACCTTATACTGTGTGAGGCTAGCAAATCTAGTGCTGGACTTACTCTGTTGACTTGTCCCCTAGTCCCCACTTTCTTTCCTTTTTCAACCAATAGATCAGGTTTATATTGAGTTTGTACTGCATTCCCTTTATTTCCCTATTAGACCTAGAGACCAGTTGGATAGCCAGTCTCTGCTACTTTTCGCCCCCATTATTTCCTCTTTCGACCAAGTCCTAGATTCAGGTAACAAATCTTCCCCCGCCCCACCCCCTTTCTTCCTTGTTTGAACCAAGTACTACTAGATTCGAGTGCTTGAACTAGTTTTACCTCTTAACAGTAAAAAATTAGGTGGTTTTCGAATAGCCGATCAATCCTATCTACACGAGGGGGCCTGAGAAATAGTAAAAGATACAAATGCAGCGACGTCAGGAGCTCGGGAAGTAGAGCAAGGCCGATTTCGAAGGAAGTTATACCTGAGGGTTGCCGGGATGTCGCTAGGTGGGCGGCGGGAGGCTGGATCCGCCCACACTACGGTAGCGAGGAAGAAGGGGTAGGAGGCCCTCCCTCGCCAGCGAAGCTTGGGAGAGAACGGCAAGGCACGCTGATCGGGACACGCCGGCAGTGGGTAAGAGCCGTCGCCGAGGATGACCGTGTGAACGTTGCACCTTCTCACCTTCCTCGGCAGAGAGGATCCGGCTGGATCTGTGACCAGCGGGGAGTAGAGAGAGAGAGAGAGAGTGTGTGGCCACCGCTGTCGTGTTTAGATCTGGAGAGGACGAGACAGTGTGAAGAGAGCAACACCAGCAAGCAAGCGCGGAGGCTCCTGCCTATATAGTGGAGTACTAGTTTTCTTTTGTCTACAGGCTGGAGCCGGCTTGACCTCGGCAATGACTGTCGAGAAGTCTTCATGCACGTGCCCCAGAGGCACAGTTGTCGTCATTTTGATCTAAAGCACCAGATTATAACATATAACACGACAAAATGCCACATGACAAGAAATCATAAGCTCACTTCCCAAAGGAGACAAGATGAATCCCTACGGACAAACTAGACGAGGATCAAAGCTCAAATTAAAGATAAACTCATAGAAAAGGGGTCCGTCGATAGATGTCCTAATTAACATAGCTGGCTTGACCTAGATGGCAGCTGAGTAGTCTTCGTGCATGTGCCCCCAATGACTAGCCCAACTCATTTGTCGCTGTTTAACCCTCGCAGTGATCCGAAGCACATGGCACCTAATTTTGCGAGATGACAAGAAACCTTTTTTTAGATTTCTCACCAGAACTACAACCCTGTACAACACAGCCTGCACGATATGTAGACGATAGGCAATCCAGGTGTGTCTACTGGAGTCTGGTCACATGCATGGACGAACTGATCTTCCGTGTCTTGCAGGGATCGTCCAGGTACCAAGGTGGAGTATGTGCTTCTATTAACTCAGCCGAGTTGCGGGGCCGGGGAGTGTGCCTATGGTCGGTTCTCAATTGCGGTCCCACATGTGTGTGCAAACGCAATATGACGGGCGTTCCATTCGGAGAGTGGCGTGCCAGACCGACCGACCGTCTGGGGTGAGACGCGAACGCGACGGGCGTGCTGTATACTCCGTACATGTGTACCGCCGTTTTCTTGAGGCTTTGCTCCATGGCACAATCCATGGATACAAAATTAGTATACTGTACTATTTAAAAGCCGAGGGCGGGGCTTTTCCCATGCGGTAGGCGGGGCAGTTCCGCCTAGTCGGTTCGACAGAGACGCGAGAAGATGAGGGAGTAGGCTGCTGCAAATGTAGGGCTGTGTGATTTGACAGTGAGTTACTGCTGGACAGGTGGGGCCCGGTGATTTGACTTGCCATTATCATTTTAACTGTGGAGCTACGACTGGCTTGAGTCTCCCGATTCCTGACCACCTCCATACAGGTTCCTATCCCGATGCTCCACCATCTAGAGGCTGGCTCTTGCTTGAGAGCCCACTCCTCCACTTTTTCCTTGCCTCTTTCCCCCACATATGCAAAAATGCCATGTAAAGCGGGCTTATAGCCCACTATTGTACTTGATCCTACAGGTGCTAAGCCTACCACATAGGCATAAAGTCTGATGTGGCAAGTTAATTAAGAAGAGAGAGACTAGTTTGGTGACCCTAGGAAGAAACAGTGCTAAGCGCGTGTACCTAGATGAAGCAAACTTAGCAATAAAAAACTAAGCACCTATGCATTGGGGACTTGAGTTGCTAAGCCATTTAATGCCCATAGCACCTCATCTAAGCACCATTTGATTGGAAGAGGTCACTCCTTGGCAAATGCAATAAATACTACGAAGAAAGAGATAGAGAGAAGTAAACAAAAAATACTCTTATAGCCAACCTTATAGCTAACCTTGTTGTATGAGTGACTAAGTGATGACTATGTATGACATGCCAACATCAGATAGCCTAACAAACCATATTAAATCTCCAAGGGCGCGACTGCGCGAGCGAGGCGACAGTCGTGGTAGGCGCGACCATGATACGGGCTGCTGGCAGCCCTTGGATCTGAGATCGAACGGTCGCATGCTAAGTTGCTGAAAATTTACAGAATAACCTGATAACCCACAAGTATAGGGGATCGCAACAATTTTCGAGGGTAAAATATTCAACCCAAATTTATTGATTCGACACAAGGGGAGCCAAAGAATACTCTCAAGTATTAGCAGCTGAGTTGTCAATTCAACCACACATGGAAACTTAATATCTGCAGCAAAGTGTTTAGTAGCAACGTAATATGATAGTAGTGGTAACAGTAGCAAAAGGTAACAATAGTAAAAGTGATGTTTTTGGTATTTTGTAGTGATGATAGCAATAGCAACGGGGAAGTAAATAAGCGAAGAACAATATATGGAAAGTTCGCAGGCAATGGATCGACGATGGAGAATTATGCCGGATGCGGTTCATCATGTAACAGTCATAACCTAGGGTGACACAGAACTAGCTCTAGTTCATTGATATAATGTAGGCATGTATTCCGAACATAGTCATACGTGCTTATGGAAAAGAACTTGCATGACATCTTTTGTCCTACCCTCCCGTGGCAGCGGGGTCCTTATGGAAACTAAGGGATATTAAGGCCTCCTTTTAATAGAGTACCGGAATAAAGCATTAACACATAGTGAATACATGAACTCCTCAAACTACGGTCATCACCGGTAAGTATCCCGATTATTGTCACTTCGGGGTTAACGGATCATAACACATAATATGTTACTATAGACTTGCAAGATAGGATCAAGAACTCTCATATATTGATGAAAACATAATAGGTTCAGATCTGAAATCATGGCACTCGGGCCCTAGTGACAAGCATTAAGCATAGCAAAGTCATAGCAACATCAATCTCAGAACATAGTGGATACTAGGGATCAAACCCTAACAAAACTAACTCGATTACATGATAGATCCCATCCAACCCATCACCGTCCAGCAAGCCTACGATGGAATTACTCACACACGGCGGAGAGCATCATGAAATTGGTGATGGAGGATGGTTGATGATGACGATGGCGACGGATTCCCCTCTCCGGAGCCCCGAACGGACTCCAGATCAGCCCTCCCGAGAGGTTTTAGGGTTTGGCGGCGGCTCCGTATCATAAAACAAGATGAATTCTTCTCTCTGATTTTTTTCTCCCCGAAACACAATATATAGAGTTGGAGTTGGAGTCGGAGAGGCAACAGGGGGCCCACGAGGTAGGGGGCGCGCCCTGGGGGGGGGGGGGGGCAGGCGCACCCCCCACCCTCGTGGAGAGGTGGTGGGCCCCTGGCCTTCATCTTTTGCAGGTATTTTTTATATTTTCCAAAAAATTGCTTCGTGAAGTTTCAGGTCATTCTGAGAACGTTTGTTTCTGCACATAAATAACACCATGGTAATTTTGCTGAAAACAGCGTCAGTCCGGGTTAGTTCCATTCAAATCATGCAAGTTAGAGTCCAAAACAAGGGTAAAAGTGTTTGGAAAAGTAGATACGTTGGAGACGTATCATAACCCTCCAGGATAGGATATTCACCCATAGGTCTAGAATCACGCCATGCAACCGTTCAATCTCAGATCCAAGGGCTCTTAGAAGCCCGTATCATGGGAGAATGGAAAGCTTCGTATCACCTGTAATTTTCCCGATGCTTGACATGACATCGAAAGCCATTTAATTGGGCGTCGAGTAGACATGACATCTAATTGGGCCCCCATAGTACTGTGCATGAATCCATTTATCCACCAGGCAAGCCACTACCCTGCCATTCGCACGCGCCCCCACTCGACATTTTTACAATCGATAAACCACTCCTAGTCGTCTCGTCCTTTCACATTATGGCAGTTCCACTAATCCTAACCCTCCTCCCAAATCCATGGCGTCCCAAATCTCCATGATCGGCGGTGAGTACAAGGTTAGAACCATCATCGGCGATGAGTTCGACATCATCTACACCCGTTCTTCCGCAACGGTGAAAGAATGCCTTGCTCGCTTCAGACGCATGTTCGAAAACTCAAATGATGAGTGGGTCGCTGGGCTAGATGTTGAGTACACCACAGTCCTGGGAAGCGAGAAGAAACTAAAGGAGGCAGAGAAGAAGAAGCCCGCCGTGATCCAGGTTTGCGTGGCTGACTTATGCTTGGTCTACCACATATGCCATGCCGACATTGAGTGCGAGGAATTTAAGAAGTTCCTCAAGGGAAGACGAGTCAAATTCGTTACTGTAGACTTTAGGAACGACAAGGAAATCTTGGGTCGGATAGGCCTCGACCCCTTCGACCTCCAGAAGGAAGGGCTGGTGCCCTCCCTTGATCATCCTTCAATGCTGACCCTGGCAGGAGCCATGGTTCATCCTTCATACGGTAAACTAGAGAAACCTCCGTACACATTTCATCGTCATGCATGGCAGTGGAATGTACTAGATATGGACCACATCCACTACGCTGCAATGGATGGCTACCTTTGTTTCAATATCTACAAGGGTTGGATGAACAACAAGAGCCAAGTGTGCGGTTCAAGCAAAGAAGTATCGCCCAAGAGGAAGAGGGACAAGGACGAAGTCGAGGACGTGGACGAGGACTCCGAGTAAGGTGGCAGTGTCATTGCTCATGGTGGTTCTAATGCAGTTCCTACCGGATTAGTTGCTTAGTTTAATTTCTGGTGTGCTTAGTTTTATTTGAGGGGTGTGTTGTGCTAAGCCCCATCAGAACTATGTTATGTTTCTTCTCGTTATATTTCCTACATTTCATCTTTTAGTTGGTATAGTACTACCACTTGTTTCTTGACATTATATACGTACAATATATATGGCCAACATCATATAGCCAACAATTTAGTTGTCAAAGAATTTCAGGGTGCTTAGTTTTGTCAAAGAATTCCAGGGTGCTTAGTTTTATTTGAGGGGTGTGTTGTGCTGGACACCATTAACTTATCATTGTGAGAATCGGCTATTTTTGTCATGTAACATGGTCAATGGGGTTTGACGTGAAAATAACAATGTCTAATGGCATTTCTGAGCAAACATCTAACTTAACGATGGCATTTTTTAGATATCTAATTGCATTTTTGAGCAGGCATCTCACAGATCGATGGCATTTTTTGAGTACTTGTAACTTCTAATGGCAAAACTGAGTAGTGATACACAACTAGTGACATAAATAATAAGAACCCAAGAATTAAACATGGCTAATTTCTTTATTTCTTTATACCTTTGTGTGCGAAACAATATATGCCGCCTACCGCCATATTTTCTTTACAGAGGCAACATAGAACTATATGAGTGCCCTGTTAAATTTTGGAATTATTCCGGGTTCGTTTGGCCTTTTTTATACATTAATTGCGTTTCTGTTCATTTAGTGTGCATAATTCAAATTTGAACTACAAGCACATGCTCCCGTGCACCAAAGTTAACTGAAAAATCACATGTGTGTCCTCGGGTGAATTTCTAGGTCTCATGCAAGAAATGGGAATGAAATTCAAACATCTGGGCATCGTGGTTCGGCCGAGAACATTGAGAAGCTAGGTTTTAAAATTCTTGTAAATCCAAAACACGCCTGAAAATCATGAAACTTGGCATGGTGTCATGTCATGGTACTACCATGCTGTGGTAAAAACTTATACCAAGTTTTGGTATAAGTTTCTTGCAAACCGGAGCTTCTCTCAAGAAGGCTCGTGGTTCTGAGAGGGAACGTGTCACCTTTGTGTGCATAATTCAAATTTTAAATACAAGCACATGCTCCAGTGAACCAAAGCTGGTTGAAAAATCACATGTGTGTCCTCGGGTAAATTTCTGGTCCCATGCATGCCAGAAATGGGAATGAAATTCAAACATCTAGGCGTCATGGTTCGGCTGGAAACATTGAGAAACTTGGTTTTTTAATTCTGGTAAATCCAAAACACGCATGAAAATCATGAAACTTGGCTTGGTGCCATGACATGGCACCAACATGCTGTGGTAATTTCGCTGTCCGATTTGCGAAGGCGCACACATTAGCAATCAACAAAGTCATTTGGAACAAGTGCTGTCACGTTACAATCGGAAACACAAGTATTATTGAAACCGTGGGTGTTCTATTTACCATTTACGTGCCGCCACGCGTCCCTTTTTTTATTAGCTAGGAGGTGCCGTGCAGGGTAGCTATTTGAGTACGGGAGGCGTGCGATCAGACCCCTGCGCGTGCTTATCGGGAGGAGAGCCCTTTGACCTCCATCTGCCGTCCACCTCTCTCCCAAGGTACCATTAATGGCGCCCGAGCCTCTATTTAATGGCGTGGCAATGTCTCACTTGACTGAGATTTAAGAGAGAAAAAAGAAAATCTGAAAAGAAAATTTTGCATGAATCTTGATGTAAGATCCGATGGACCTATATAGCATATACTGCGAATTACAGCAAGACTGATGAATATATATAAGGACGACGAGAGTGGATAATAATTGTCTTACATAATTAGGAAGATAATTAAAAAAGCCACATGCGGCTATGCCTGAAATACACAAGGGAAAAAGAAGAAGGAAGACACATACAATGATCTGGCTCGCTGATCTCTACTTTCTTTATGCGCTGCAGGTCGCGGAGACTAGTTCTCGTGGCGGGCGATGATCTCTTTCATCAGTTTCATGTGCTTAATACACTGTTTGGCAGCATCCATGGATTCCTCCACCAGCCTGTTGCGCTCGATGTGGAGCATGGCATTCTCGTCCATAAGTTTCTTGATGATGATGCCGGTCCTCTGCAACACGGCAGCAGTCTCCTCCTCCTGCTTCGCCCTTCCGGTGATCTTCGCCCTCAGCAGGTCGCGCTCGCCCCGGAGCTTCGCATTACCCTCCCCGAGTTTCCGAATGACACCGGTAGCCTCGTCCTGCATCCTCGCCTAGCCGGAGATCTGATCCATCTGGCTATGGATTATCGCATGCATGCGCCTGTAAGAGTCCTCGCCTGCCCGTGAGAAATTTTCTTAGGCCACCGCAGCATGGCGGGACCTCCCTGCTGCTTCGGCGGTGCGGTGGGACATCTTTGCTGCTTCCGCGGCGTGGCCGGACCAGTCTGCTACATCGACGGCGCGGCGGGACCTTCGTGCTGCTTCGACGGCGCGGCGGGACCTCTGTGCTACTACTGCTGCGCGACTGGACATGTCGGCTGCTTTTGTAGCGAGGCGGGACATCTCTGGTGCTTCCTCTTCCATGCTCACCTCTCCATGGTGGAAATCTCTCGACCCAGAACTCACGCTGGCTATGGCTTGATTGTTTCTTGTGGATGAGGAGCTGAGGAGGAATGTGCAGTAATTTTTGGTTAGGTAGTTCCCCTTTTTATAACCTAAGTACTAGCACTAGTACTAAAACCTGCATAGTGGGAACACGTTCAGGTTTGGTACGTGCTGGTAGGTGTGAGCAGACTTGCACTTAATTGTAGCATTAGTACTTTCGAATGTGATGGGAACAAGGTAAAGATTAATTGATGGTTTTTGGTTTCGAGGCCCGAAACGGCTCCCTATGAGTTTAGTGGAACATAAATTTCAAGTAGACTGCACTGGTTAGATGCGTAAATATTATGTTACTATGAAAAATTGGCACAAAATACGAAGGAGACCAATGGAAGTACTACTAGCAACCCATGATTTAACTACTCGCATGCGCACAGTGGAGTAGTAATGTCTTTCTTCCGCCCTCACGTCCACTCAATTTGCATGCACTGTATTAATTGACCATCAATGAAGTGAAGGACTTTACACACGTCAAATTATCACATGGGGTGGATCTTGGTACAAAATTGCGTCCGCCCATGTACCCGCGTGTGCGTGCGAGGGAATGAGTGAGTGCATGGCATGCGTGCACATCTTCGTTTCGTGCATGTACTGCCAGTGCGGCTCAGGCAGGACGAGTACATTCTTCTGGAACCAACAGCACGTCACTGTGATCAATCCACACAAGGATGTCGTGACAACACCTCCACATGTTCCACGTGCCCACGTGGCTTCATGAACTGTAAGAGAGACACTGTGTAGCGTGCCATTGTGTTTTGCACATACTCGAAGTACTAGTAAGGTACACGTGCATTGCACGCGTCAGATTTTGCAACCAAATTACGAATAAATACCACACTGTAGCATGTAAGCTCTGAGTCATATATGCCTGATGTAGACCTTCGTTTAATTCTTATAGTTCATCTCATTCAAAATCAATTAGTTTTTATAAAAAACCTAGGTCCTCTTTGATTCGTAGGATTTCCAAAACGCGAGAATAGGAAGAACATGGGATTAGAGTGGAATGTCGTCTTGAATCCTACAGGATGGTATGAGTGTTTGATTGTGCATAGAAAAAACGCAGAATTCTTTCAAAGAGGTTTGAGTGGATGGGATGTTTCCTATGAAATCTAGTGCAAATGAATCATATGAAAAAATTCCTATGGTTTACAATCCTACGAATCAAACAACCAAGATAGGAAAAATCCCTAAGGATTAGAATCCTCCAAAATTCCTTCGAGAATCCTTTGAATCAAAGAAGCCCTTAATCTATTTTATGATTCATGGAATTGTGTGTTGTAAAGCATAAAGTACAAACAAAGAATGGCAATTTAGCTAGAAAAAAAGTTTGGGCAGTTACGGTACGGAAGATTCTAGAACAAATGAGAACCACTGTTGTTTTGAGATTTGTGCATTATGCTTAAGTTCAACCATGGAGTCTGCTAGATTATACATGTGGCAAAATCTGGTGGGGGGCTAGAAGGTGGTGCGAGGGGCCGAGTGGAGGGAGACTATGAAGGAGTGCACAACTGCGAGATCAATATTTAAAGAGAGGGGGCGAGAACGTGCGCTGTTGCACGCAGTGGCGGAGCCATGAAAAATGTCCCATGAGCTAGGGGGCCAAGCATTGCTAATCCTTTACGAGGAGGGACAATTCATCAACTTAAACCATTTTTACCAGCAATTGTCTAATGATCACATTCATATTAGCCTCGATATATAGTGATGTTAGGGGGGGCAGGGCCCTTGCTGCCCCCTGTCTTGGCCATTGTGCACGCGTTTGAGAGATGAAGCGGAAGGCATGGATGATGAGAGGGGGGCGTTGGATATATAATTAATGTGGGTGTATTAGCTATATATGTAATCCTATATAGAGAGGTATAGATTGATTGATGTGGACGTGGGAAAGAGGGTGAGACCTCACTAGATATATAGATTGATCGGTTTATGTGGAAAAGTATGAAAGACCTAGCTATACACACACACATAGAGGAACATCAATCGTTGCACATGCATGTCAGAGATAAAGAATGCCCGATATGATGGAGAGGGGGATGTGTGTGTGTGTGCCTTCATGGGAGACCGACCTGAAGAAAAAGATTGCATGTGTGCGATGGATAATGCCGACTGGTAGTGTGTGTGCATGCATGCACAAGAGAAAGTTAGTGGTACAATTATAAAGAGAAGACCAATGTGTGGGTGTAAAAGACTAGGTGAGGTCATAATCAATGTAAATTTGAATTCAAATATTTGAATAAGAAATCATGATGTTTGAAACCCATGTATGCATGGATATAATGGAGATCTGCGCGGTGTGGTTTGGAAATGAGCATGTTGCAATGTATACACATTGAACAAGGTCAGATTGGTTTGAATTTGAGATACCGATGGCAGACATCGTTTGGCCACATTGCATCCGTGCATGGACAAACTATTCTAATTGGAGACGATGGGTGGCTTTCGCATCACATATCTATATATATATATACCCCTATATATATTATATTTTTTATTTTTTATATAGTGTGCGGATAACTTTAACTTTGAAAGATGGTCGTTGGATGAGGCCAATCCGATGGTGCAGAGCTGGCAAATTTGAGCACTATTGGCCGTTGGATATCATCTAGATTCCAACAGATTTTGCCACATGTACAATCAGAAGACTCTATGGTTGAACTTAAGCATAATGCACAAACCTCAAAACACAAGCACTTCGTCTTTGTTCTAGAATCTTCCGTATCATAATTTCCCAAATGTTTTTCTACATGATTTGTTTTTACTTCATGCCTTACAACACACAATTCCATGAATCTTAAAATAGATTAGCTTTCTTATAAAAACTAGATGATTTTGAATGAAATGAACTATAAGAATTAAATGAACATCTACATCATGCATATATGACTCAAAGCTTACATGCTATAATGTGGTATTTATTCATAATTTGGTTGCCAAATCTCATGCGTGCAATGCACGCGTACCTTACTAGTCTAAATGGTGTTTGTGTGTGTGTGTGTGTGTTGTGCGTGTTAAACACATTGTACGTAGTATATCATACTAGTCTAAATTGTCTTTTTGGGTACACGTAGCTTGTTCTCCCGAAATTTCAAGCCGCGCCTTGTTATGCCGAAATTTCAAGCTAGCGTCTCTGTCTATCGTGCTGCGAAACTCCCGCCTCTTCAACCCGCGTCCTGTAAAATCCCGACACGCGAAATGCCCGTGATACACCTGAACCGAAAGAACCGCCTCAAATCGGTGGGGGTACTTTTGTAACTTACCCCACATTTCGGACAAGCGCGTCCCTAAGCTATGGTTCCCCACTCCCATCCCATCCGCCGACCCATTCGTACACCGAGGCCGGCAAAACCCGCGAAGCCCCACACCCTCCTCTGTCCGCCACCCAGCCGGAGCCTCTTCCCCGACGACGTCGTCCACATCAAAACCTCGATGTCCCTCATCCACCGTACCGGATGAGGATCCGTCGTTGATCTGGTCGTCCTGCCGGTTCAGCCACCCCGTCCTCCACCCCCAAGGAGCTGTCCCGACGTTTCCCTCGTCTTTCGCGCCACGTCCATTCCCACACCACCGTCTTCACCTGCACCACCGAAGAGCATCATCATCACCGTTTCCTCGGATGAAGCTGTAGCCTAATCGGCGCCACCAAAGAGGTTGTACACTAATCGCTGCATTTTCTTCTTGACTCGATCTCACGGTGTTGCCGGCGCTCGGCCCCGAGCCGACACGGCGCGGCTCCATCCACGCCGGTGTCGCCGGCCACTTCCTCCACGGTGTCGCTCCCTCAGCGGCGACGTCCACATCAGTAGGAGCTTCTGCTGCTTTAGCTCTCACTCGCGCTGCTGCTGTGCTCTTACTCTCGGTCCCCTGCCTGGTCTGCTCTTGCTCTTGCTCTAGCTCTTGCTTGCGCTGCTGCTCTTGCTCTTGCTGCTGCTCTCGCTCTTGCTCTTGCTTGCGACGCTGCTCCGATTTAGCTACACTTCAGTCGACTGAATCGACTTTTGGGTCAGTTGATTTTCAGGGGGGGGGGGCTCGCCGGAGTTAAGGAAGAACCAGCCGCAGCGGGGAGGAGGGCTCGCCGAAGAGGTACCCCACTACCTATCTTAGGGTTCAGGGTGGGGGCGGTGGTCGGCGGCGGTGGTGGGGCGGTGGTGTGGGGATCGCCGGAGAAAAAGCTCGACATGGGGGGCCTACAGGGATGGCCGGGGCGACGGCGGACCGGTGGTGTGGAGTGTTTTCGGGTCGGGTAGGGCGGCGCACCGCCGGCCGCGGGCGGTGGGGTGGGGTTGTTTGGCCGGTGGTGGCTGGCGGCTCAAGGGACTGGAGGTTGAAGATGAACTACAGGCCCTTAATTCCGTATCCAACGTCTGCAAAATCGACTGACCAGAGATGAAAAAGTCAGTCGACTGACTTGTAGCCTCACCTCTAGTGCGTTCATTTTCGATAGTAAAATTCAGTTTCGACAACAAAATTCAGTTTCAACAGTTAAGTTCAGTTTCAATAGTTAAATTCAGTTTCGACAGTTAAGTTTAGAGATGAGCGATTGATGTATACATCTAGCACTTTGTGGTTATGTATTTTATGTCATCTATTGGAGATGCTATTAGAATTCCACTTAGGTTAACATTGTCTCTCTTGTCCTGCTTCAGCCTCGGTGTCGTACAACTCACCGGAGATGCTCCAACGACGAAACCCTCCGTCACAGTGGAGCAGTACCTCGGGCTCCATCTCCAGACGCCTAAGATCTTCTTCCCCTCCTCCGACAACCAAGTCAGTCGGAGCATCCTCACCGGCCAACCCAATCACGCTGAGATCGACATGGCTTCGCCAAAGAGGTTGTACACTTCTTGTGGTTTGACTTAATCTCAACATGCTTCTTTGCATCCTGTGATCTTCGAATTCTTGTGAACCAAACACCCAGATTGGCAGAAATCCTGTGTTTTTAAATTCTCTGTTTTGCACGTGCATTCCTATCCTATTCCTATCTATTTCCTATCCCTGCATTGTTAGAATCCTCAAATTCAAACAAGCCCTTACACAATTACTTCTGTTACAGATATGTGTCAAAGAAAACCTTGTGTGGTTTGTCCTGCTCCTGCGGTGCTGTGTTCCACCTTAGCTCAGCTGCTCTAACGACGGAAGGGTTCACCACAGCAGGGATCCGCTATCTAGACTGTCTTTCGCCGCCTCAGATCTTCTTCCCCGCCGCCGGCAGCCACGACAACTGCATTACCATCATCAACTAAGCAGATGACCTTGAGGACTACACGGGTCCGCAAGAGAGGTCGCACTCTTCCGTGTCTGCTTACGTTATGCATCGCTTAATATGATGACATGCTACTTTATCGTTGTGTTCACCTATTAGACTCCGACTCAGGTCCAAACTTATGCTGAAACTTGAGTTTTTAAATGGTTGTGGGGTACATATTGGGGCATCAATCAGTACTATCTGTCTACTATCTGGTTAATCTCAGGTGTCTACTATGAGTTTCATGTTGGGTGCAAACAAACATTGAAGGAGCCATTATCTGTATTTTTTAACTAAAGCTATTATCTGCCTGCTATCATTTATTTTGGGTCTATCCACAGTTTGCTACCATCACTCTGGGTTTGTGCATGCACTCCTTACATAATCTCACTATGTTTTATTCCTATGCATGTCAGTTATTGTACACAATGGAACTGAACATGTAGAGCAAAAGAGACGAGCCTTGCGTGGTAATAAAATTTCATGCAGACGTCGCTCCATGGTGGGCGCAAAGGCAGCCCCCCTCCACCCATTTTGGATCGTAATCAAGAGGAAGATAACTGTTCTGAGGGGGGATTTAGAAGCAGAAGACCAGTCCTATTTACCCCATGAGGTCTTCGCTCTAACTTGGCATGCTGATGTTGGTAATATCATGCATATGGTGCCTTGCATTGCTTACTGTATACATCAAAGATGTAATCTGCTTAGTTTAGCATGCTTTGTGTCAATGCCATCTGTTTAGTTTCTTTATCGTATATGTGAATCATGCAATGCCATCTTGTTTAGCCAGGCATCATATATGTGAATTTTGCAATGCCACCCTGGTTAGCCAGTCATCTTATATGTGAGTTATATCATGACATCATTTTTATTATGTGTTAAATTTGTCAACAATTTTAGTACATTCAATTACTCTTCCTGTGCATCAGCCATTCAGCACGGTCATGGAAAAATCTGGAGTGGAACAAGGTCTTTAGAGCAGACAATGCTATCTGACGAAGCGCATGTCTTGTTGGTTACAGATAGCTCCTCGGAGGAGGATTCAGAGACAGTTGACCAGTCCTATCCCCCCGAGGTGCATGCTCTAACTTGGCAGGGTTATGATGCTCATATCGTGCATATGGTATCTTGCATTACTATGTCGTTTGCTTAGTTTAGACATGCTTTGTGTGAATGCCACCTATTTAGTGTCTAATTACCATATATGTGAATTATGCAATGCCATCTTGTTGCAAGACATTATATATGTGAATTATGCAATGCTATCTTGTTGCAAGGCATTATATATGTGAATTATGCAATGCCATGTTCTTTAGCCAAGCGTCATATATGTGAATTATATCATGCCGTCCTTTTTTGTATTTCTCATTGCTTTTGTCGACAATGTTTGTATATTCAACTTCTCTTCCTGTGCATCAACCATTTGAATTGGTGATGGAGAAATCTGGAGTGAAAACAAGGTCTTCAGAGTAGACAATGCTACCTGGTGAAGCAGATGTCTTGCTGGTTACAGATAGCTCTTCAGAGGAGGATTCAGAGGCAGATGACCAGTCCTATTACCCCCCTGAGGTGTATGCTCAAACTTGGCAGGGTTATATTACTCATATCATGCATATGTTGTATTGCAATGCTCAGTTTTTACATCATATACATGATATTGAATGCCATCTCCTTAGTTGACACATCATATATGTGATTGCCCTCTGCTCACTTGCTTAGTATATAAATCATATATTTGAATTATATCATGCCATGATGTTTACATAGATAGCATGTATCTGAATTATGGCATGCCAACCCATTTTCTAAAGACATAATATAGTTATATCATTTCATCCTGTTCACATAGTCATCATATTTTGAATTATGTCATTCTATCCGTGAATTATATCATGCCATCATGTTCCCATCGACGACATGTTTGTGATTTATGGCATGCCAACCACTTTAATAGACACATCGTATAGTTATATCATGTCATCCTGTTTACATAGTCATCATATTTTGAAGTATGTCATTCTATCCTCTTTAGTTAGCCATCATACATGTGAAATTGTGTCATGCTATCCTGTTTAATTAGCCATCATATATGTGAAATTATGTCCTGCTATTCTGTTTGATTAGACAACATAAATGTGAATTATTTCACGCCCTGTTTTCTTCCCTACTATCCATCGTACCTGTCTTTCTTGCAATGTCTGTACATTCAATTACTTTTCTTGTTTATCAGCCATTTCAATTGGAGGGGGTGATGGCAGTATCTGTGGGAGTAAAAATACGGTCTTCAAAAAAGACCGTGCTACCTGTCGATGGAGATAGAACCACGGTTGTACTTGCCCAAGAACCAGCCCCACCACACATAACCCAGACTCACGCAGATTGTACCCCTACCCAGTCACTATTAGGAAAAGGCCTGTTAGTGGCACACCTATTTTGGCCATTAATGGCGCACTATAGGTGCGCCACTATCATCATGCCATAGTAACAAGTACTAATGGCGCACCCCTGGTGCGCCATTAGTATACTAGACAATAGTGGCGCACCAGGCAGTGCGCCATTACTATGTCCAATGGTGCGCCATTACTATGCCTCCTAGGGGGCCATATTTACCTTCACGTATGCCCCTAGTGCGCCATTACTATGCCCCATAATGCGCCATTGGTATTTAGCCCTTATGCGGCACTAGTGCTCAATATGGTGCGCCACTACTATGAATATTAGGATTTTTTTGCTTTTTTGATATTTGCACAGGTTACAAAATATCTAGTATTTGCACAGGTTACAAAAATACACATTACACAACACAGAATATAAACGTCACACAATAGAATTCATCATATTAGTCTCCAAATTTGAAATAGCGAACAAAGTTCCAACATTAGCCAAGTTTAGGTCTCGAGACATTAGCAAAGTTCATCATATATATTAGCCGAGTTTGTCGTCACATTACAAAGTCGATATCGATCATCTAAACTACCATCACATAGAAGAGAGCTGCGGTCACGATGAGCATCATCACGATGAAACTAGTCTTCATCCGGTTCCTGCTCTGCTCCCTCCTCTCTCCCGCTAGATAGCGCGCGTATCTAGCTTCTGCATCCGCCCTAGTGGTGTACCCTTTGTAACTGTTACCGCTGAAATAGTGAACCTATCTCCAACACTCCTCCCAGTCGTCGTAGACTCCGGGAACCTTACCCTTGTACACGACATACGATGGCATCTCTATGCACTAGACAAACAAAACGTTAGTAGCAATTCACAGACAATACATAAGCAATATATAAGTATGCAACAAAAGGATCGGAAGAGAAAAGAAACACATTAATAGCATGATTCATGGTCCTACTAATAAATAGCATCGATTACATATAAGTTGAACGACTGTCCAAACCAAAGAGACATACAAGTTCATTAAAGTTTAATTACAACATGAGCTAATCGATATTTCAGATCTACATAGCATGACTACTTTCGACTCGACTCAGGGACCGGAGCATGGATGAAGCCGCCGTCTTTCGTGATGGTCATGAAATCACGGTCGTTGTCAGCCTGCATTTGTAGCGTTGTTTCTATTTCACTGTTGGACGGTTGATATTTGAGGTAGAACTGCCCCGAGGTACGAAGGACATCTTGATGGATGATTTCTGCAAACTCCGACTGGATGCGAAAGAATTCTTGTCTGAGGTCCGCGTCCCGGATTGCCAACAAGCGTGTGGCCCAATCTTTGAGACTATTTGGTAGTAGAAGGTGATTATGGTCCCGTACGATTGCCCGCATGTGATGGAGGGCATAGTAGGCATCCTTCTGACCAACAGATGGTTGCTTGATGCAGGGGAACGTCGTTATGTGGGTGAACACGTGCTTGCCGTACCTAAAAATTGGCCTCCTGAAGGTGCCTCCAGATTTGGCGTAGCTGGGGAGAACATCATCAAGAACTTTCTTGATATTTGTGTAGTCTTTATTCAACTGACGGTCCAAGTCGAAATACGTGGCCATGGAATAGTTCGGGCTTAAGAGGATGAGTGTGCAACATGTGTCACTGCACAAAACATGGAATGTTAGAAAAAAAGAACGATCGAAATCTAAGAAATCATATGTTACGGGGCGGTGAGGGGATGACTTACTCGGGAAAGTAAGGCACGAGGAAGTTATCCTTATCTGGGTTCGCCGGAATGACGCCTTCCAGGTATGAACTCGCGACTTGCCGGTCCCCAGCGCTGCCCAAGATCTTGGCACGCATGTAGAATGGGTCGACTATCACGATGTCCGGGGTCTTGTCTCTAATGATCCGCATCTCCATACTTAGCGAAAATAGCCGAATGAGGGTGTAGTGTAGCGGATGAAGGTTAAACATAGCGAAGATGTCATCAAACCGCAGGCCGATCATACCCCCGATGGTGCTATCGACAATGCCCTTGCCCTCTGGCACCTTGGCCACGAAAACCGGGTATGCCACATCATTCTCGGAGAGACACCGCTTCTCCAAAGAAAGAACACTGTCATGCAGACTCCGCATAGCACCGGTTGCAGCATTGAGCAGATTAGTCGGTAGCATCGGCCTAATCGCCACATGCACCCTCCTTGAGATATCCTTAGGTGAAGGTGGCCCGTCCTGAGCACAGATCGTACTCGGTGCCGGCTGGCTCGCACCCTTGTTATTCTTTCTTTTCCGTCCCTTCTACTTCTTCTACTGTAATGGGATCGAGTTCTGCTTAGAGACCACCTTCTTGAGTGTGTTGGGGTTGATAATATTTCGCACCTCGGCTATGTAAGGCTTGGTGAAGGCGGCAGCTAGAGGCGTCTCCTGAGAACTGAACGCCAGACCACGCCTGTTGCAATTGGGTTTCTCTGTGGTACCAGCTAGATCGCAATCGTCTTCTGCAGGGTTGGGTTCTTGAGAAGGAGGCCCCAAGAATTTGTCACCGTACCCATGTTCATTGAAGTACTTATCAACCCTGGTAAATGTACCGTCGTCGTCGTCCGGATCCTGTGCCATATGTATGTCTGAATCAGCTCACGGCGACAGCGTTGCGGTGGTCTTGCCATGGCTTGGTGCCGGCACGACTGGCGGTGTTGTCTGTGGGGTGGTGTCCCCCGCCCCAAACGAATCTGGCTCTTTGGCCAAAGCATGGACCAGCTTATGCAGGCACTAAGGGTCATCACATCATCTTCGTCGGCTCTAGGGGGTCGATACGGAGGTAACAAGTTGTCGCAGCCCCACAGCACCCGAACCAGTTGAACCCTATACATGTTGGTGTTGGGGAACGCAGTAATTTCAAAAAATTTCCTACGCACACGCAAGATCATGGTGATGCACAGCAACGAGAGGGGAGAGTGTTGTCTACGTACCAACGCAGACCGACTGCGGAAGCGATCACACAACGTAGAGGAAGTAGTCGTACGTCCTCTTCCCGATCCGACCGATCCAAGCACCGTTACTCCGGCACCTCCGAGTTCTTAGCACATGTTCAGCTCGATGACGTTCCTCGGGTTCCGATCCAGCAAAGCGTTGAGGAAGAGTTTCGTCAGCACGACGGCGTGATGACGATCTTGATGTACTACCGACGCAGGGCTTCGCCTAAGCACTACAACGGTACGATCGAGGTGGAATTTGGTGGCAGGGGGCACCGCACACGGCTAAGGAACGATCTCAAGGATCAAGTTGTGTGTCTATGGGGTGCCCCCTGCCCCCGTATATAAAGGCCAGGGGCAAGGGGGTCGGCCGGCTAGGAGGGAGGCGCAGGGAGGAGTCCCACTCCTACCGGGAGTAGGACTCCTTCCCCCAAATCCTATTCCTAGTAGGACTCTTCAGGAGAAAGAGAAGAGAGGGGGGCCGGCCCCTTCTCCTAGTCCTAATAGGACTAGGGAAGGGGGGTTCGGCCGGCTAGCTTGTGGGCTGCCCCTTCTCTCTTTTCCACTAAGGCCCGATAGGCCCATTTGCCTCCCGGGGGGTTCCGGTAACCCTCCCGGTAATCCGGTAAAATCCCGATTTCACCCGGAACACTTCCGGTGCCCAAACATAGGCTTCCAATATATCAATCTTTACGTCTCGACCATTTCGAGACTCCTCGTCATGTCCGTGATCTCATCCGGGACTCCGAACAACCTTCGGCACATCAAAATGCATAAACTCATAATAACTGTCATCGTAACGTTAAGCGTGCGGACCCTACGGTTCGAGAACAATGTAGACATGACCAAGACACTTCTCCGGTCAATAACCAATAGCGGGACCTGGATGCCCATATTGGCTCCTACATATTCTACGAAGATCTTTATCGGTCAGACCGCATAACAACATACGTTGTTCCCTTTGTCATCGGTATGTTACTTGCCCGAGATTCGATCGTCGGTATCCAATACCTAGTTCAATCTCGTTACCGGCAAGTCTCTTTATTCGTTCCGTAATACATCATCTCACAACTAACTTATTAGTTGCAGTGCTTGCAAGGCTTATGCGATGTGTATTACCGAGAGGGCCCAGAGATACCTCTCCGACAATCGGAGTGACAAACCCTAATCTCGAAATACGCCAACCCAACATCTACCATTGGAGACACCTGTAGTACTCCTTTATAATCACCCAGTTACGTTGTGACGTTTGGTAGTACCCAAAGTGTTCCTCCGGTAAACGGGAGTTGCATAATCTCATAGTTATAGGAACATGTATAAGTCATGAAGAAAGCAATAGCAACATACTAAACGATCGGGTGCTAAGCTAATGGAATGGGTCATGTCAATCAGATCATTCTACTAATGATGTGACCTCGTTAATCAAATAACAACTCCTTGTTCATGGTTAGGAAACATAACCATCTTTGATTAACGAGCTAGTCAAGTAGAGGCATACTAGTGACACTCTGTTGGTCTATGTATTCACACATGTATTATGTTTCCGGTTAATACAATTCTAGCATGAATAATAAACATTTATCATGATGTAAGGAAATAAATAATAACTTTATTATTGCCTCTAGGGCATATTTCCTTCAGTCTCCCACTTGCACTAGAGTCAATAATCTAGATTACACAGTAATGATTCTAACACCCATGGAGCCTTGGTGCTGATCATGTTTTGCTCGTGGAAGAGGCTTAGTCAACGGGTCTGCAACATTCAGATCCGTATGTATCTTGCAAATCTCTATGTCTCCCACCTGGACTAAATCCCGGATGGAGTTGAAGCGTCTCTTGATGTGTTTGGTTCTTTTGTGAAATCTGGATTCCTTTGCCAAGGCAATTGCACCAGTATTGTCACAGAAGATTTTCATTGGACCCGATGCACTAGGTATGACACCTAGATCGGATATGAACTCCTTCATCCAGACTCCTTCGTTTGCTGCTTCCGAAGCAGCTATGTACTCCGCTTCACATGTAGATCCCGCTACGATGCTTTGTTTAGAACTGCACCAACTGACAGCTCCACCGTTTAAAGTAAACACGTATCCGGTTTGCGATTTAGAATCGTCCGGATCAGTGTCAAAGATTGCATCAACGTAACCTCTTACGGTGAGCTCTTTGTCACCTCCATATACGAGAAACATATCCTTAGTCCTTTTCAGGTATTTCAGGATGTTCTTGACCGCTGTCCAGTGATCCATTCCAGGATTACTTTGGTACCTCCCTGCTAAACTTATAGCAAGGCACACATCAGGTCTGGTACACAGCATTGCATACATGATAGAGCCTATGGCTGAAGCATAGGGAACATCTTTCATTTTCTCTCTATCTTCTGCAGTGGTCGGGCATTGAGTCTTACTCAACTTCACACCTTGTAGCACAGGCAAGAACCCTTTCTTTGCTTGATCCATCTTGAACTTCTTCAAAATTTTGTCAAGGTATGTGCATTGTGAAAGTCCAATTAAGCGTTTTGATCTATCTCTATAGATCTTTATGCCTAATATGTATGCAGCTTCCCCGAGGTCTTTCATCGAAAAACTTTTATTCAAGTATCCCTTTATGCTATCCAGAAATTCTATATCATTTCCAATTAGCAATATGTCATCCACATATAATATCAGAAATGCTACAGAGCTCCCACTCACTTTCTTGTAAATACAGGCTTCTCCAAAAGTCTGTATAAAGCCAAATGCTTTGATCACACTATCAAAGCGTTTATTCCAACTCCGAGATGCTTGCACCAGTCCATAAATGGATCGCTGGAGTTTGCATACTTTGTTAGCTCCTTTTGGATCGACAAAACCTTCTGGTTGTACCATATACAACTCTTCTTCCAGAAATCCATTCAGGAATGCAGTTTTGACATCCATTTGCCATATTTCATAATCATAAAATGCGGCAATTGCTAACATAATTCTGACGGACTTAAGCATCGCTACGGGTGAGAAGGTCTCATCGTTGTCAACCCCTTGAACTTGTCGAAAACCTTTTGCGACAAGTCGAGCTTTATAGACAGTAACATTACCGTCAGCGTCAGTCTTTTTCTTGAAGATCCATTTATTCTCAATTGCTTGCCGATCATCGGGCAAGTCAACCAAAGTCCATACTTTGTTCTCATACATGGATCCCATCTCAGATTTCATGGCCTCAAGCCACTTTGCGGAATCTGGGCTCACCATCGCTTCTTCATAGTTCGTAGGTTCATCATGATCTAGCATCATGACTTCCAGAACTGGATTACCATACCACTCTGGTGCGGATCTCACTCTGGTTGATCTACGTGGTTCAGTAGAATCTTGATCTGAAGCTTCATGATCATCATCATTAGCTTCCTCACTGATTGGCATAGGTGTCGCAGAAATAGTTTTCTGTGATGTACTATTTTCCAATAAGGGAGCAGGTACAGTTACCTCGTCAAGTTCTACTTTCCTCCCACTCACTTCTTTCGAGAGAAACTCCTTCTCTAGAAATGATCCATTCTTAGCAACGAATGCCTTGCCTTCGGATCTGTGATAGAAGGTATACCCAACAGTTTCCTTTGGGTATCCTATGAAGACACATTTCTCCGCTTTGGGTTCGAGCTTATCAGGTTGAATCTTTTTCACATAAGCATCGCAGCCCCAAACTTTAAGAAACGACAACTTTGGTTTCTTGCCAAACCATAGTTCATAAGGCGTCGTCTCAACGGATTTTGATGGTGCCCTATTTAACGTGAATGCGGCCGTCTCTAAAGCATAACCCCAAAACAATAGCGGTAAATCAGTAAGAGACATCATAGATCGCACCATATCTAGTAAAGTACGATTACGACGTTCGGACACACCATTACGCTGTGGTGTTCCGGGTGGCGTGAGTTGCGAAACTATTCCACAATTTTTCAAATGTATACCAAACTCGTAACTCAAATATTCTCATCCACGATCAGATCGTAGAAATTTTATTTTCTTGTTACGATGATTTTCAACTTCACTCTGAAATTCCTTGAACTTTTCAAATGTTTCAGACTTATGTTTCATTAAGTAGATATACCCATATCTGCTTAAATCATCTGTGAAGGTGAGAAAATAACGATATCCGCCGCGAGCCTCAATATTCATCGGACCACATACATCGGTATGTATGATTTCCAACAAATCTGTTGCTCTCTCCATAGTACCGGAGAACGGTGTTTTAGTCATCTTGCCTATGAGGCACGGTTCGCAAGTACCAAGTGATTCATAATCAAGTGATTCCAAAAGCCCATCAGTATGGAGTTTCTTCATGCGCTTTACACCGATATGACCTAAACGGCAGTGCCACAAATAAGTTGCACTATCATTATTAACTTTGCATCTTTTGGCTTCTACATTATGAATATGTGTATCACTATCTTCGAGATTCAACAAGAATAGACCACTCTTCAAAGGTGCATGACCATAAAAGATATTATTCATATAAATAGAACAACCATTATTCTCTGATTTAAATGAATAACCGGCTCGCATTAAACAAGATCCAGATATAATGTTCATGCTCAACGCTGGCACCAAATAACAATTATTTAGGTCTAATATTAATCCCGAAGGTAGATGTAGAGGTAGCGTGCCGACCGCGATCACATCAACTTTGGAAACGTTTCCCACGCGCATCGTCACCTCGTCCTTTGCTAGTGTCCGCTTATTCCGTAGTCCCTGTTTCGAGTTGCAAATATTAGCAACAGAACCAGTATCAAATACCCAGGTGCTACTGCGAGCTCTAGTAAGGTACACATCAATAACATGTATATCACATATACCTTTGCTCACTTTGCCATCCTTCTTATCCGCCAAATACTTGGGGCAGTTCCGCTTCTAGTGACCAGTCTGCTTGCAGTAGAAGCACTCAGTTTCAGGCTTAGGTCCAGACTTGGGTTTCTTCTCCTGAGCAGCAACTTGCTTGCTGTTCTTCTTGAAGTTTCCCTTCTTCTTCCCTTTGCCCTTTTTCTTGAAACTAGTGGTTTTGTTAACCATCAACACTTGATGCTCCTTCTTGATTTCTACCTCCGCAGCTTTCAGCATTGCGAAGAGCTCGGGAATAGTCTTGTTCATCCCTTGCATATTATAGTTCATCACGAAGCTCTTGTAGCTTGGTGGCAGTGATTGGAGAATTCTGTCAATGACGCAGTCATCTGGAAGATTAACTCCCATCTGAATCAAGTGATTATTATACCCAGACATCTTGAGTATATGCTCACTGACAGAACTGTTCTCCTCCATCTTACAGCTATAGAACTTATTGGAGACTTCATATCTCTCAATTCGGGCATTTGCTTGAAATATTAACTTCAACTCCTGGAACATCTCATATGCTCCATGACGTTCAAAACGTCGTTGAAGTCCCGATTCTAAGCCGTAAAGCATGGCACACTGAACTATCGAGTAGTCATCAGCTTTGCTCTGCCAGACGTTCATAACATCTGGCGTTGCTCCAGCAGCAGGCCTGTCACCCATCGGTGCTTCCAGGACGTAATTCTTCTGTGCAGCAATGAGGATAATCCTCAGGTTACGGACCCAGTCCATGTAATTGCTACCATCATCTTTCAACTTTGCTTTCTCAAGGAACGCATTAAAATTCAACGGAACAATAGCACGAGCCATCTATCTACAAGCAACATAAACAAGCAAGATACTATCAGGTACTAAGTTCATGATAAGTTTAAGTTCAGTTAATCAAATTACTTAGGAACTCCCACTTAGATAGACATCCCTCTAATCCTCTAAGTGATCACGTGATCCAAATCAACTAAACCATAACCGATCATCACGTGAGATGGAGTAGTTTTCAATGGTGAACATCGTCATGTTGATCATATCTACTATATGATTCACGCTCGACCTTTCGGTCTCTGTGTTCCGAGGCCATATCTGCATATGCTAGGCTCGTCAAGTATAACCTGAGTATTCTGCGTGTGCAAAACTGGCTTGCACCCGTTGTAGATGGACGTAGAGCTTATCACACCCGATCATCACGTGGTGTCTGGGCACGACGAACTTTGGCAACGGTGCATACTCAGGGAGAACACTTCTTGATAATTTAGTGAGAGATCATCTTATAATGCTACCGTCAATCAAAGCAAGATAAGATGCATAAAAGGATAAACATCACATGCAATCAATATAAGTGATATGATATGGCCATCATCATCTTGTGCTTGTGATCTCCATCTCCGAAGCACCGTCATGATCACCATCGTCACCGGCGCGACACCTTGATCTCCATCGTAGCATCGTTGTCGTCTCGCCAATCTTATGCTTCCACGACTATTACTACCGTTTAGTAATCTAGTAAAGCATTACATCGCGATTGCATTGCATACAATAAAGCGACAACCATATGGCTCCTGCCAGTTGCTGATAACTTAGTTACAAAACATGATCATCTCATACAATAAAATCAGCATCATGCCTTGACCATATCACATCACAACATACCCTGCAAAAACAAGTTAGACGTCCTCTACTTTGTTGTTGCAAGTTTTACGTGGCTGCTACGGGCTTTAAGTAAGAACTCATCTCACCTACGCATCAAAACCACAACGATAGTTCGTCAAATAGACTCCGTTTTAACCTTCTCAAGGACCGGGCGTAGTCACACTTGGTTCAACTAAAGTTGGAGAGACAGTCTTCCGCAAGCCATCTATGTGCAAAGCACGTCGAGGGAACCGGTCTCGCGTAAGAGTACGCGTAAGGTTGGTCCGGATCGTCTCAACCAACAATACCGCCGAACCAAAGTATGACATGCTGGTAGGCAGTATGACTTGTATCGCCCACAACTCACTTGTGTTCTACTCGTGCATATAACATCAAACCATAAAACCTAGGCTCGGATGCCACTGTTGGGGAACGCAGTAATTTCAAAAAATTTCCTACGCACACGCAAGATCATGGTGATGCACAGCAACGAGAGGGGAGAGTGTTGTCTACGTACCAACGCAGACCGACTGCGGAAGCGATCACACAACGTAGAGGAAGTAGTCGTACGTCTTCTTCCCGATCCGACCGATCCAAGCACCGTTACTCCAGCACCTCCGAGTTCTTAGCACACGTTCAGCTCGATGACGTTCCTCGGGTTCCGATCCAGCAAAGCGTTGAGGAAGAGTTTCGTCAGCACGACGGCGTGATGACGATCTTGATGTACTACCGACGCAGGGCTTTGCCTAAGCACTACAATGGTACGATCGAGGTGGAATTTGGTGGCAGGGGGCACCGCACACGGCTAAGGAACGATCTCAAGGATCAAGTTGTGTTTCTATGGGGTGCCCCCTGCCCCCGTATATAAAGGCCAGGGGCAAGGGGGTCGGCCGGCTAGGAGGGAGGCGCAGGGAGGAGTCCCACTCCTACCGGGAGTAGGACTCCTTCCCCCAAATCCTATTCCTAGTAGGACTCTTCAGGAGAAAGAGAAGAGAGGGGGGCCGGCCCCTTCTCCTAGTCCTAATAGGACTAGGGAAGGGGGGTTCGGCCGGCTAGCTTGTGGGCTGCCCCTTCTCTCTTTTCCACTAAGGCCCAATAGGCCCATTTGCCTCCCGGGGGGTTCCGGTAACCCTCCCGGTAATCCGGTAAAATCCCGATTTCACCCGGAACACTTCCGGTGCCCAAACATAGGCTTCCAATATATCAATCTTTACGTCTTGACCATTTCGAGACTCCTCGTCATGTCCGTGATCTCATCCGGGACTCCGAACAACCTTCGGTACATCAAAATGCATAAACTCATAATAACTGTCATCGTAACGTTAAGCGTGCGGACCCTACGGTTCGAGAACAATGTAGACATGACCGAGACACTTCTCCGGTCAATAACCAATAGCGGGACCTGGATGCCCATATTGGCTCCTACATATTCTACGAAGATCTTTATCGGTCAGACCGCATAACAACATACGTTGTTCCCTTTGTCATCGGTATGTTACTTGCCCGAGATTCGATCGTCGGTATCCAATACCTAGTTCAATCTCGTTACCGGCAAGTCTCTTTATTCGTTCCGTAATACATCATCTCACAACTAACTTATTAGTTGCAGTGCTTGCAAGGCTTATGCGATGTGTATTACCGAGAGGGCCCAGAGATACCTCTCCGACAATCGGAGTGACAAACCCTAATCTCGAAATACGCCAACCCAACATCTACCATTGGAGACACCTGTAGTACTCCTTTATAATCACCCAGTTATGTTGTGACGTTTGGTAGTACCCAAAGTGTTCCTCCGGTAAACGGGAGTTGCATAATCTCATAGTTATAGGAACATGTATAAGTCATGAAGAAAGCAATAGCAACATACTAAACGATCGGGTGCTAAGCTAATGGAATGGGTCATGTCAATCAGATCATTCTACTAATGATGTGACCTCGTTAATCAAATAACAACTCCTTGTTCATGGTTAGGAAACATAACCATCTTTGATTAACGAGCTAGTCAAGTAGAGGCATACTAGTGACACTCTGTTGGTCTATGTATTCACACATGTATTATGTTTCCGGTTAATACAATTCTAGCATGAATAATAAACATTTATCATGATGTAAGGAAATAAATAATAACTTTATTATTGCCTCTAGGGCATATTTCCTTCAGTTGGGTGGCATCGGATTACCGTGGAACAGGCGGTTACCCGGTTGAACGATTCTGGCCTTGGCGACATCGATCAACTCGCCGTCCACGAAGTGCAGGAGAGTGCATGGAACGTTGCCGGCGCCCTGCGAAAACATGTAGGGCGTCATGGATGCCTAGTCAAAGGCAAGGAGATGAAGTCATCGACCAAGAAGCTTAGTTACCTTGATGGCGTCGAGCTCGGCTAATGTCGAGGCACCGCCAAGGGCGGGCGTGCAAGTGACGGAGGGGCCGCTTGCTGCCGAGGTGCCAGCCGTCGTATTCTTCCCACACCCGAGTGTATTAAGCTCCAATGCTGGCGCCGACGCTGGAGACACCAATGCCGCCTCCGCCGGAGACACCAATGGTGCCGCCGGCACGTTTTGCGAGTTGCTGCCCATGAAGCTGGGAATTGGGGGTGGCCCCTGTTGGCCGCCCACAATCCACGCCTGCAGCCCCTCAAGCAAGGTAGGCATAATGGTGGTGATCATCGCTCCCAGTTGGTCTCGCACTTGCTCTTCGACTATCTCCGGAATCCGCGCCACTTGTGCCTTGAGTTCTTGAACCTCGCGCTCCTGGCTTTCCGAGCTGGTCTTTCTCTCCTTTCGCCCAGCGGTATATTATTCTGACCATTTCATGGACAAGCCTTTGCCGGACACATGACCAGCTGACATCGGCTTATTGAGCTTATCCTTGTGTTTCATTACGTTCAACGCCCTATTTAAAGTGGTGTCCCAAGGGGAGCTCTAAGACGACCCCGCACTACTGCTTTCAGTTTCCTATGGAAGGAACGTGAACCATTTAGAAATTTGGCTTCATTAATTAGAATGCAACCATATGGAGCTAATTATGCAGGAGTGTGTTCCTTACCAGAACAAGCTCAAGCGCCTTGGTCTTCGGATCCGTGGTAGGCTCCTTTGTTATCGGGTCAATCTTGTACCGGGCCCTGACATAGTTCCTGGTCTGCTTGTCACGGTATTTATTGAAGAGGGGCGGTAGGCCTTGCTCCGCGTCCTCCTTGTCCAATATAGGTTCGGCCACTCTGTAACCGCCGGGACCGAGTTTGTGGACCCCTAAGTTCAAGTCCCGCATATCTTTCCCCCACTGACTTGATTCCGCAGTTGCGTTGCTCTCGCACTTGATCTTGAACTCCAGGTAGTCAGCTTCGCTGATCGAAGGATTTGTCTCCTTGATCTTCTCATAACTATCACCTTTTTCAATCCTTCTCTTCACCGCGGCTCTCCAAGTAGCCAGGGCCGTGCTCATCTTCGTGAGGGCGGCACTGTTCACTTTATTCCCTGAGAGGCGTGTGTTTGCGAAGTCACTGGGGAACTTGTATCATTCGTGCAACTTCATGAAGAGGACGTTGCGCAAATTCCCTCGGTCACGATGCCTTAGGTTATCGATGTTGATCGAGACGGTGCTCCGGAGAATGCACCTGAGCTGTCCCGCGTACCCCTTGACTATTTCTTTTGGCGCCGTTGGCTGCCCACTAGAGGACACTTCAGTAAATTCCTCCTTGACAGTGTCGAGTACGTTCGGGCGCTGGTCCTTCTGTTGCCTCTTAGGTTGGTTGCCATCTGTGCGTGCGCTGCCATCATCAGTGGTGGCATCCTCGGCGGCACCATCAGTGGTGTCATCCCTGACGCCACTAGGGGTTGTGTAGTCGGGATCGGTGTCTTCCGCGGTGTCCTCATAGCGGTAAGGTTCTTCCTCGACAGCTCCCAGAATGCCTTGCCCGAACTGCCGGCCTCATCGTTGTGGGCCATGTTTCGCTCTAAATAGGAAAAAAGTTTGGTCAAAAAGTTGGTTATTGTCAAGGAACAAGATCTCTAAGTTGACCAAATAACCTAATTCTCGAGGAATGTCGCCAAAAAGTTGGTTATTGTCAAGGAACAATTGAGAGATGTTTGTGATATTGCCTAGGTGTTTTGGGGTGGAACCTGTTAGTGTGTTCTTGCTAAGGTCCAAGTCCACGTTCTCAAGGACCTCATCTTTGCAGGCTAATTTTCTAGCTTGTAACACTGGGATTAGTAGCTTAATTAATCGACTAGTCGGTCGTATGGTGGTGTAATTAACTTGTTTTAATACTGGCCAGTCATGTGGAGTATACTAGCTCACTGGGTGCCCCTAAAGATACCCCAGCCGTATCATTTGATTAATTAGTAAGTAAGCAATTGATCTAGCTAGCATTGCCATGCCATGCATCCACCTTGTTTTAATACTAAACTAATCCAAGGCCTCTTTCCAAAGCCACAACTTCTAGGTCACCTTCTAGGTCACTAATCCAAGGCCTCTTTCGAAAGCCACAACTTTTTTAGGTCACTAATCCATGGCCGTATCATTTGATTAATTTTTGTTTCGGTTGAGAATCGGGCACCTTCTAGGTCAAGAAAATTGGGCATGACCTTTGCTAATTTTCTTGACCTAGGAGTGCCCCATTCTCAACCGAAACGGAAATTAATCAACATTTCAGGAGAAAGGGGTAATTTCAGAAGATCACAAGTAGCAGCAGCATCACTTGACAAAATCACAAGTAGCAGCAGCATCACAAGTATTATAGCAGCACAGTAAATATAGAGATTGAGCATCCAGTAGCCTTGTTCTCAGCTCTGTGGATGAGTTCTGGAAGCAATATGTTGCTGGAGCACCAGGGCGTCTTATTTCAAGGATGCCATATCTCGATGTACAGCATTGCTGTAATATTCAGGGCCACAAGCGTACTGGTAAAATGTAAGCATTAGCTAATGAATGCATTTACAAGGTTGATGAGAATTATTGTGTGCCTTGCTCTCTTCACCTTGTTGCTATGTCTTTGAAAGACGCAATAGAACCAAATGTTTTGATCTAGTAGATCTAAATAAAGGACTTGTTGATCACATATGTATCTAGTTTGTCCCTTGACTGAGGATTCATGACTATGGATGGGTGGTGGATATGTTATCAGATCCTTTTGCTTGTACAACACTGGCCTGCATATATTTTGCTTGAACATAAGAGAAACGAGATTGGCTTGAACATTAGAATCATACAAAATCTAGAACGCGCCCATTTTGTTAACATCCTCAAACAAAGCAGAATCTCCCCTTGTTCTCAGCTCTCCGAACCAATGTTCAGAGACAAATCAGACTTGACAGTAAAGATCAAAATTTCAGACTTGATAGTAAATATAGTGGAAACTGAAGATTATTTAGGAACACACTTGTTCCTAAACTTGATGTCGATTTAGCAACACAGTCTTTAGTGAGAGTATAAGAAATAACTACTCCATCTACTTAAGTGATTCTACACTAAACCAGAACAAGTTGATGTTCAGTCAAGTTGATTTCAAACTTGACACATAAATAAAATTTGACATCAATGAAATTTAGACTATGAGTGCGTGCCCATGACATCTGCATGGTTCTCTACACCACACACCATCAACACTGCTAGCTACTCCTACTCGATCGCCCTAGCTTTTGCCATGGACAGCAAGAATATCAACTTGAATACCATTGGTATATTTCCTATTTCTACAAAGACCTTGCACAATTGGCAATGATGTTCAGTAGCAGAGATTTAGAGTCATTAGTTTTGAGTGTACATCGTGAAAAACTGTACATGTGATTATTTGGTCATTTTACTACCCATTTTAAAAACATCTTAAACATCCTACAAGATGGTGTGAAGGAAATGATCACAAGATAGCACTAAATACTGCTACCTCTTGAGCACTGCGTTGGTTTTCCCCGAAGAGGAAGGGATGATGCAGCAAAGTAGCGTAAGTATTTCCCTCAGTTTTTGAGAACCAAGGTATCAATCCAGTAGGAGGCTACGCGCGAGTCCCTCGTACCTGTACAAAAAAAATAAATCCTCGAAACCAACGCAAATAGGGGTTGTCAATCCTTATAAGGCCACTTACAAGAGTGAGATCAGATAGATATGATAAGATAATATTTTTGGTATTTTTATGATAAAGATGCAAAGTAAAATAAAGGCAAAGCAAATAGCATAGGAAATAACTAAGTAGTAGGAGATTAATATGATAAAGATAGACCCGGGGGCCATAGGTTTCACTAGTGGCTTCTCTCGAGAGCATAAGTATTCTACGGCGGGTGAACAAATTACTGTTGAGCAATTGACAGAATTGAGCATAGTTATGAGAATATCTAGGTATGATCATGTGTATAGGCATCACATCCGAGACAAGTAGACCGACTCCTGTCTGCATCTACTACTATTACTCCACTCATCGACCGCTATCCAGCATGCATCTAGAGTATTAAGTTAAAAACAGAGTAACACCTTAAGCAAGACGACATGATGTAGAGGGATAGACTCATGCAATATGAAGAAAACCCCATCTTGTTATCCTCGATGGCAACAATACAATACGTGCCTTCCTGCCCCTACTGTCACTGGGAAAGGACACCGCAAGATTGAACCAAAGCTAAGCACTTCTCCCATTGCAAGAAAGATCAATCTAGTAGGCCAAACCAAACTGATAATTCGAAGAGACTTGCAAAGATAACCAATCATACATAAAAGAAGATTACATCGAATAGTTCTCCACAAGAGAGGGGGAGAACATTGTATTGAGATCCAAAAAGAGAGAAGAAGCCATCTAGATAATAACTATGGACCCGTAGGTCTGAGGTAAACTACTCACACTTCATCGGAGGGCTATGGTGTTGATGTAGAAGCCCTCCGTGATCGATGCCCCCTCCGGCGGAGCTCCGGAACAGGCCCCAAGATGGGATCTCGTGGATACAGAAAGTTGCGGTGGTGGAATTAGGGTTTTGGCTCTGTATCTGATCGTTTGGGGGTACGTAGGTATATATAGGAGGAAGGAGTACATCGGTGGAGCAACAGGGGGCCCACGAGGGTGGAGGGCGCGCCTGGGGGGGGGGGGGTAGGCGCGCCCCCTACCTCGTGGCCTCCTCTTTTCTTTCTTGACGTAGGGTCCAAGTCTCCCGGGTCTTGTTCGTTGAGAAAATCACGTTCTTGAAGGTTTCATTCCATTTGGACTCCGTTTGATATTCCTTTTCTTCGAAACCCTAAAATAGGCAAAAAAACAACAATTCTGGGCTGGGCCTCCGGTTAATAGGTTAGTCCTAAAAATAATATAAAAGTGGATAATAAAGCCCAATAATGTCCAAAACAATAGATAATATAGCATGGAGCAATCAAAAATTATAGATACGTTGGAGATGTATCAAGCATCCCCAAGCTTAATTCCTGCTCGTCCTCGAGTAGGTAAATGATAAAAACAGAATTTTTGATGCGGAGTGCTACTTGGCATAATTTTAATGTAATTCTTCTTAATTGTGGTATGGATATTCAGATCCGAAAGATTCAAGACAAAAGTTCATATTGACATAAAAATAATAATACTTCAAGCATACTAACTAAGCAATTATGTCTTCTCAAAATAACATGGCCAAAGAAAGTTCATCCCTACAAAATCATATGGTTTAGTCATGTTTCATTTTTTTCACACAAGAATGCTCTCATCATGCACAACCACGATGACAAGCCAAGCAATTGTTTCATACTTTAGTAATCTCAAACCTATAAACTTTCACACAATATATGAGCGCGAGCCATGGACATAGCACTATGGGTGGAATAGAATATAATGAGGGGGGTTATGTGGAGAAGACAAAAAAAGGAGAAAGTACCACATCAACGAGGCTAATCAATGGGCTATGGAGATGCCCACCGATTGATGTTAATGCAAGGAGTAGGGATTGCCATGCAACGGATGCACTAGAGCTATAAATGCATGAAAGCTCAACAAAATAAACAAGTGGGTGTGCATCCAACTGGCTTGCTCACGAAGACCTAGGGCACTTGAGGAGGCCCATTGTTGGAATATACAAGCCAAGTTCTATAATGAAAAATTCCCACTAGTATATGGAAGTGACAAAACAAGAGACTCTCTAACATGAAGATTAAGGTGCTACTTTGAAGCACAAGTGTGGCAAAGGATAGTAACATTATCCCTTCTCTCTTTTTCTCTCATTATTTTTTTGGGCCTTCTCTTTTTTATGGCCTTTTTTTATTCCTCACTTGGGATTATGCTCTAGAAAATGATGATCATCACACTTCTATTTATTTACAACTCAATGATTACAACTCGATACTAGAACAAAAGATGACTCTATATGAATGCCTCCAGCTGTGTACCGAGATATGCAATGGACCAAGAGTGACATGTATGAAGGAATTATGAATGGTGGCTTTGCCACAAATACTATGTCAACTACATGATCATGCTAAGAAATATGACAATAATGAACGTGTCATGATGAACGAAATGATGGAAAGTTGCATGGCATTATATCTCGGAATGGCTATGGAAATGCCATAATAGGTAGGTATGGTGGCTGTTTTGAGGAAGATATAAGGAGGTTTATGTGTGAAAGAGTGTATCATATCACGGGGTTTGGATGCACCGGCGAAGTTTGCGCCAACTCTCGATGTGAGAAAGGGCAATGCACGGTACCAAAGAGGCTAGCAAGGATGGAAGGGTGAGAGTGCGTATAATCCATGGACTCAACATTAGTCATAAAGAACTCACATACTTATTGCAAAAATCTACAAGTCATCAAAAACCTCGGTACTACGCGCATGCTCCTAGGGGGATAGATTGGTAGGAAAAGACCATCGCTTGTCCCCGACCGCCACTCATAAGGAAGACAATAAAATAACACCTCATGTTTCAAATTTGTTGCATAACGCTTACCATACGTGCATGCTACGGGACTTGCAAACTTCAACACAAGTATTTCTCAATTTCACAACTACTCAACTAGCACGACTTTGATATTATTACCTCCATATCTCAAAACAATCATCAAGCATCAAACTTCTCTTAGTATTCAAAACACTCTTAAGAAAATTTTACTAACTTTGAATACCTAGAATATTAGGATTTTAAGCAAATTACCATGCTATTAAGACTCTCAAAATAATCTTAGTGAAGCATGAGAGATCAATAGTTTCTATAAAACAAATCCACCATCGTGCTCTAAAAGATATTGGTGAAGTACTAGAGCAAAAAATATATAACTCAAAAGATATAAGTGAAGCACATAGAGTATTCTAAAAAATTCCAAATCATGTATGGCTCTCTCAAAAGGTATGTACAGCAAGGATGATTGTGGTAAACTAACAAGCAAAGACTCAAATCATACAAGATGCTCCAAGCAAAACACATATCATGTGGCGAATAAAAATATAGCTCCAAGTAAAGTTACCGATAGAAGTAGACGAAAGAGGGGATGCCTTCCGGGGCATCCCCAAGATTTGGCTTTTCGGTGTTCTTAGATTATCTTAGGGGTGCCATCGGTATCCCAAGCTTAGGCTCTTGCCACTCCTTGTTCCATAATCCATCAAATCTTTACCCAAAACTTGAAAACTTCATAACACAAAACTTAAAGTAGAAAATCTCGTGAGCTCCGTTAGCGAAAGAAAATAAAAGACCACTTCAAGGTACTGTAATGAACTCATTATTTATTTATATTGGTGTTATACCTACTGTATTACAACTTCTCTATGGTTTATAAACTATTTTACTAGCCATAGTTTCATCAAAATAAGCAAACAACACACGAAAAACAGAATCTGTCAACAAGATAACAGTCTGTAGTAATCTGTAGCTAGCGCAATATCTGGAACCCCAAAAATTCTAAAATAAATTGCTGGATGTGAGGAATTTATCTATTAATCATCTTAAAAAATAATTAACTAAATAGCACTTTCCAAATAAAAATGACAGCAGTTCTCGTGAGCGCTAAAGTTTCTGTTTTTTACAGCAAGTTCAACAAGACTTTCCCCAAGTCTTCCCAACGGTTCTACTTGGCAAAAACACTAATTAAACACAAAAAACACAACCAAAACAGAGGCTACATAAATTATTTATTACTAAAAAGTAGCAAAAAGCAAGGAATAAAAATAAAATTGGGTTGCCTCCCAACAAGCGCTATCGTTTAACGCCCCTAGCTAGGCATAACAAGCAAGAATAGATCTAGGTATTGCCATCTTTGGTAGGCAATTCTTCAATTAGGCATCTACCATCTTTAGCAAATTTCTTTATTTTTATTAATTATCGAACTTTTAGGTACAAGATCGAAAAATTCATTTGTAGCAAATGGTTCCTTAATGATAGCAAAAAGATTGGGATGCATACTTTTCTTTAATATTTTTCAAAGTAACTCCTACTTTAGATCCATATTGAGAGATTCGGCTGTGGATCTTTTTATCTAAATTTTCAATTAACTCTATGGTAGCAACCTTATTTTCAATAATTTCAAGCCTTTGCATTACATGCTCAAAAGTTAATACAGTTCCATTAACCAAGAGAGGAGGTGAGCCAAATAAATCTATCATAGCATTATAAGAATCAAAAGTGTGGCTACCCAAGAAGTTCCCTCTGGTAATAGTATCAAGAACATATCTGTGCCAAGGAGTAATGCCTACATAAAAATTGCGAAGGGGAATGGAAGTAGATTGCTTCCTAGTAGATCTATTTGAGCATTGCAAATTCTATACCAAGCATCTTTTAGATTTTCTCCCTCCCTTTGCTTAAAATTTAGAATTTCATTCTCGGGAGACAACGGAGAAGATAAGGGACTAGCCATAACGACAAGCAAACAAACTAACACACAAGCAAACAAAAAGCAAGCGGGCAAAAAGAGGCAAATAGAGAAAGAGAGGGAGGATAGAGAGAGAGAGGGTGAATAAAACGGCAAGGGTGAAGTGGGGGAGAGGAAAACGAGAGGCAAATGGCAAATAATGTAATGCGGGAGATAAGGGTATGTGATGGGTACTTGGTATGTTGACTTTTGCATAGACCTCCCCGGCAACGGCGCCAGAAATCCTTCTTGCTACCTCTTGAGCACTGCGTTGATTTTCCCCGAAGAGGAAGGGATGATGCAGCAAAGTAGCGTAAGTATTTCCCTCAGTTTTTCAGAACCAAGGTATCAATCCAGTAGGAGGCTATGCGCGAGTCCCTCGTACCTGCACAAAACAAATAAATCCTCGCAACCAACGCAAATAGGGGTTGTCAATCCCTATAGGGCCACTTACGAGAGTGAGATATGATAGATATGATAAGATAGTATTTTTGGTATTTTTATGATAAAGATGTAAAGTAAAATAAAGGCAAAGTAAATAACTAAGTAGTAGGAGATTAATATGATAAAGATAGACCCGGGGGCCATAGGTTTCACTAGTGGCTTCTCTCGAGAGCATAAGTATTCTACGGTGGGTGAACAAATTACTGTTGAGAAATTGACAGAATTGAGCATGGTTATGAGAATATCTAGGTATGATCATGTATATAGGCATCACGTCCAAGACAAGTAGACCGACTCCTGCCTGCATCTACTACAATTGACAGAATTGAGCATAGTTATGAGAATATCTAGAGTAACGCCTTAAGCAAGATGACATGATGTAGAGGGATAGACTCATGCAATATGAAGAAAACCCCATCTTGTTATCCTCGATGGCAACAATACAATACATGCCTTGCTGCCCCTACTGTCACTGGGAAAGGACACCGCAAGATTGAACCCAAAGCTAAGCACTTCTCCCATTGCAAGAAAGATCAATCTAGTAGGCCAAACCAAACTGATAATTCGAAGAGACTTGCAAAGATAACCAATCATACATAAAATAATTCAGAGAAGATTCAAATATTATTCATAGATAGACTTGATCATAAACCCACAATTCATCGGTCTCAACAAACACACTGCAAAAAGAAGATTACATCGAATAGTTCTCCACAAGAGAGGGGGAGAACATTGTATTGAGATCCAAAAAGAGAGAAGAAGCCATCTAGCTAATAACTATGGACCCATAGGTCTGAGGTAAACTACTCACACTTCATCGAAGGGCTATGGTGTTGATGTAGAAGCCCTCCGTGATCGATGCCCCCTCCGGCGGAGCTCCGGAACAGGCCCCAAGATGGGATCTCGTGGATACAGAAAGTTGCGACGGTGGAATTAGGGTTTTGGCTCCGTTTCTGATCGTTTGGGGGTACGTAGGTATATATAGGAGGAAGGAGTACGTCGGTGGAGCAACAGGGGGCCCACGAGGGTGGAGGGCGCGCCTCGGGGGGGGGGGGGGGGGGTAGGCGCGCCCCTACCTCGTGGCCTCCTCTTTTCTTTCTTGACGTAGGGTCCAAGTCTCTCGGGTCTTGTTCATTGAGAAAATCACATTCTCGAAGGTTTCATTCCGTTTGATATTCCTTTTCTTCAAAACCCTAACATAGGCAAAAAACAGCAATTCTGGGCTGGGCCTCCGGTTAATAGGTTAGTCCCAAAAATAATATAAAAGTGGATAATAAAGCCCAATAATGTCCAAAACAGTAGATAATATAGCATGGAGCAATCAAAAAATTATAGATACGTTGGAGACGTATCTAATACTTCAACTTCCTCATTTGTCTGCAGTTAACTTCCAACTTGGTAACCCATTTGGATCGAGAAAACAAGCACACAGAGAATCACTAAGTGGCAAAGATGCAGTTGGGGAAGGCGCCGTCTTCGCTCCGAGGTACGGCTAGGGTTCGCCGCTAGACGCGTGCGTGCACCTGCCCGAGGAAGCAAACCAAGGACATGAGGGGGGAAGGGGAGGGAAGGGAAGGGAAGAGGAGAAGATTGGGCGAGAGAGTGCATACCTCGACGACGTCGCGACGGAGCAATCAGGCTGGCGCGCTCGATCTGGTCGGCCGTTCGCAAGCACAGGCACGCAGAGGCAAGGTCGTCGTCGTCCCGACGCGCGAGCGAACGATTGGGCGGATGGATCTGACCTGCTCCATCTCCGGCGAGAGCGGGTTGAGGTCAGAGGGGGAGGAAGGAGAGGATGGGGAGAGGGAGGTGGCGGGGCGCGGATTGGGAGTGGACGCGTCCCACGGGCGTGGGCTACGGCACAGTGGGGGCGGCGACGCAGTGGGTGGGCGGCGGCGCAGTGGGTCGGCGCAGTGGGTCGGGCGCTCTGCTCCGGCTGAGAGACATGTGAGATTGGGAGAAGGACGAACAACTGGCGAGATGGACATCACATACAGAGGGGGGAAGGTTAGCAATGACGAACCATCTAGGGGTGCACCATAAACATAGTGATATCAGTGGCGCACCTTCCGCTGGTGCGCCATTACTCACTTTTTTTTGGGGATTTTAAGTTGCATCTAATAATTTTTTAGAAAATGACGATCAAATTTGAAAACATTTATGAATGTGAAAAATATCATCAAATTTGTTATTTGAAAATATTTATGAATATGAAAAAATATCATCAAATTTGTATATCAATTTTTTTTGGATTTTTAGTTGCATCTAATAATTTTTTAGAAAATGAGGATTAAATTTGAAAACATTTATGAATGTGAAAAAATATCATCAAATTTTTTATTTGAAAATATTTATGAATATGAAAAAATATCATCAAATTTGTTATTTGAAAAGATTTTTTTTGGATTTTTAGCTGCATCTAATAATGTTTTAGAAAACATTTATGAATATGAAAAAATATTCATGAATTCAAAAAGTGCCCATGAAATTTAAAAATATTCATGAGTTCAAAAAATATTAACAAATTCAATACTTTTTGTGAGTTTGAAATTCAATACCAGAATAAACCTAAATAAAAATTGGTATACCAATGGCGCACCTCCTAGGGGTGCGCCATAAGTACATTGATAGCCATGGCGCACCTTCTCCTGGTGTGCCATTAGTAACTCTTTTTTTGGATTTTTAGTTGCATTCATTTGTGAATTGGTAAAACATTTATGAATATGAAAAAATATCATCAAATTTGAAAAAATATTCATGAATTCAAAAGTGCCCATGAAATTTAAAAATATTCACGAGTTCAAAAAATATTAACAAATTCAATACTTTTTGTGAGTTAGAAATTCAATACCAGAATAAACATAAATAAATACTCATGAGGACTAGAACAAAAGATATGTCATTTCCATATGTCGAAATACAATCGAGAAATGAAGACCACAATTTAAATACAATCGATCTTAGCTAGCTATCTTTTCACAATCTTGTTGCCCTTCTTTTTCGCAAATGGAGTTCTTCTCCTGAACGAACGTCCTTTAGGTAGGGTGGTCCTGCTTCTTCTTGTGGTGTATGGCACTTCATCGTTGTCGTCATGTTCCATCTTTGGGTCACCGTACTTGTCGAAGTCTTGCTCATTGGTGACTCCGTCCATTCCGATGATCTTCCTTTTGCCTCTCCTCACGACAACACGACTGGGCTTTGACGGGTCGGTAATGAAGAAGCATTGGTCCACTTGGGAAGCCAGTACCCATGGCTCATTTTTTGCAGTGACATTTGCGCCCGCGGTCTTGGATTTGGCTTCGGGTATAACCATGGTGGTGAAATACCGGTCTTCTTTTAGGACGCTCTTGGCCCATCTGACACGGAACATCGGGACCTTCTCTCCGGCGTAGCTCAGCTCCCAGATCTCCTCGATCCTTTCGTAGTATCCGTCCTTGTCGTTACCGGTGTAGGATTCCATCGTTACCCCGGAGTTCTGATAACCATCGCTCTTCATGTCCTTGTCCTCGGTGTAGAATGTGTAGCCGTTGATATCGTACGCCTCATAGGTCATCAGGTTGTGCTTGGCACCCTGTGACAAGGCGAATATGAGTTTTCCTTCTGCAGAAGAATCCTCATGTAAAGGGTATGCCAGAAGCTTCTCCTTGAACCAACGCGTGAAACATGAGTTGTGCTCTTTGATTATATCTCTGTCTGTCCTCTATTGGCCTCGGTCATTGTACGTCTTCTCAATAAAGGTTTTGTGCTCTACCACCCAAGGATCGACCACGTCTATGTGTTGTAGCGCGACTTGGTTTGCTCTTTCAAAGTCGGCGAGTCGACCCTCGAAGTCGACATGCATTTCGCGGCGACCATCACGGTGACCCCATCCAGCGAGCCTGCCGAGGTGCCTATTGACGGGCAGACCAACGGGGTTCTCGATGCCTAGATAATTCGTGTAGTAGGAGATGCACTCTTCGGTCAGAAAGCCCCTGGCTATGCTTACCTCTAGACGTGACATGTTGCGAACGTATCCTTTGATGACACCATTCATCCTGTTGAACGGCATCATGCTGTGCAGGAACGTCGTCCAGAGTTGGATGATATCCTCCATGATATGGACCAGTAGATGCACCATAATGTCGAAGAATGCAGGCGGGAAGTACATCTCAAGCTCGCATAGTATCACCACGATCTCTTCCTATAGCCTTCTGAGTTGCCTCATGCCAACCGACTTCCAAGAGATGACGTTGAAAAAGTTGCATAGGCCAAATAGTGTTTCATGGACGTGCGCGTCCATGATCCCATGGATTGCAACTGGAAGTATCTGCGTCATCAGCACATGACAGTCATGAGACTTCATCCCGCTGAACTTCTGCTTCGCTGAGTCTAGGTATCTGCTTATCTTCCCCGCGTAACTGTAAGGAAGTTTTACTCCTACGAGGCAGGTGAAAAACTGCACGATCTCCTCCTAAATTAGAGTGAAGCACGCGGGAGGGTAGTCATTTCCGATCTTCTTGGTCTTTTTGCCTTTGCGACGACTTTCCGTGTCCTTCGCCTCATCATCATCATCATCATCACTAGCATGAAGCTCCTCCCTGATGCCCATTGATTTCAAGTCTGCCCTTGCTTTCGGCCCATATTTGGTCCTCTCTGGTATGTTGAGCAGGGTACCAAGCAGACTCTCGCACACGTTCTTCGTGATATGCATGACATCAAGGCTGTGAGGCACACGGAGGATCTTCCAGTACGACAAGTCCTAGAAAACAGACCTCCTTTCCATACCTTCAGCAGCGGCTCTGGCACCTTTCGCTTCTTTCCCGGCTCTGGCGCCTTCCGCTTCTTTCCCAGCTCTGGCGCCTTTCGCTTCTTTCTCGGCAGTGGGCAATCTTTCCAATTTCTCAACAGCTCGTTTATTTCCTCACCGCTCCTCGTACGCGGGCGTCTTCGGGGTTCGGTTTCACCATTGAACAGATCCTTGTGTTTTCTCCATGAGTCATCGTGGTGAAGCCACCTTCGATGTCCCATGAACACGGTTTTTGAAGACCTGGGATCTCTATCTAGCTGGCGATACGTTGTGTCATCCATGCACCTGACGCATCCAGAAAATCCATGGACCACCTGCCCCACGACATATCCATAACCGAGATAGTCGTGCACCGTCGTGAGCAGTGCGGCTCTCATAGGGAAATATTCTTTCTCTGCAGCGTCCCATGTATTGGCTGGCATTTTCCACAGCATGTCTAGCTCCTCTTTCAGCAGCCCCAGATACAGATTGATGTCGTTCCCTGGTTGTTTCGGCCCTTCAATTAGCATACTCATGTGAATGTACTTCCTCTTCATGCACAACCAGGGGGAAGGTTGTACATCCACACAAACACAGGCCAGGTGCTATGTGTGCTTCTCTGGCTGCCAAACGGATTGACTCCATCGGTGCTCGCGCCCAGCACGATGTTCCTTGGATCATCCCCAAATTCTGGGTGTTCGAAGTTCAACGCTTTCCACTAGCTCGCATCCTTAGGGTGACTCAGCATCTTGTCTTTTTTATTTATCTCCGGATCATTTCCGTCATCTTCTCGCTTCTTCTCCTCCCTATCAGCGTGCCAACGCAAGAGCTTTGCCAACTTAGGGTCTACGAAATACCGCTGCAGGCAAGGAGTGATCAGAAAGTACCACACCAGTTTTCGAGGAGCTTTCTTCCTCTTCTTGTATCGAGTGACGTCGCACACCGGACATATGGTAGACTCCGCGTGCTCGTCCCGATAAATGATGCAATTGTTCATGCACACATGGTATTTCACTTGCGGTAAATCCAGAGGACACATGATTTTATTCGCCTCCTCAAAACTTGTCGGGTACTTGTTCGCCTTGGGAAGACGTTCCTGCCAGAATGACATGTTCTCGTCGAAGCATGCGTCGGTCATTTTGTGTTTTACCTTCATCTCTAGAGCCATGAGCGTTACTTTTAGGCGGGTATCCTCGGGCCTGCATCCTTCATACAATGGAGTAACCGCGTCTATCTCCAATTGATCCAGCTTGGCTTTCTCTCGGGCGGCAGCTCTTGCGTTATCCGTCTGCTTGAGAAGCAGCTCTTGAATATGAGGGTCCTGCACCCAGCCCATCGATGGTCCATCGTCGTCTGCTCCGGCATCTTCATCTTCATGATCATGCCCTTCGTCTTGACCTTCCTCTTCATCATGTCCGGCATCTTCTACATGAGGACTGTGTACTGCATCTAATTCGTGATCATGTCCTGGAGATTCTTCGTCTTCTCGCCCGCCCTCGCCGCGGTTGTCTTGATGCCCTTCCTCATTTCTTGCCAGGCCCCCATGGATGACTTCATAGTCATCTTCATCACCTTGCCACCGATAGCCATCCATGAAACCACGCAAGAGCAGGTGGTCCCGCACCTGTACGGAATCCGGGTCCATAAGGCTCTTCAGCTTGCATCTTCGACACGGACATCTTATCTCCGTCTTGTTCTTTTGAAGCATCTCGGCCTTCACAGAGCTCAAAAACTTTTCACGATGCCTTCGGTCATCGTGCGGACCATGGTCGCCTGTGGGGTAGAGCAAAACGATATTTTAGAACCCAAATTTTTTTTGGCATGACTTTGCCTAAAAATAGGACCGAAAAGAATGCATAGTGCCAAATTCTTGCCGAAACGGAAATGAATCAACATTCCGGCAAAATATTGGCAACTATCGCATTTCAAATACCGGTACCTGCAAACACAAACATATGCAACACCAAAAACATATGCAACACCACAAACATACGTAGATCTAGGCCATAAAAAGTTTGTATGTTGTTGGAGGGAGAAAAAGGTAGATATAGAATATAAAGAAAGCTTTGCGCTTACTTACCTATCAAAAAAAGGAAATTTAACCACTTAATTTGGGTGAATCTATGGCACAAATGAGGTGAGGAGGAGGCAGCCGAGACCAAGCTTGTTAGAGGTGGAGAGAATGAAGTGGGGAAAGTGAGTGTGGTAGGTGGCTGTCCAAAATATCTAGCTGCTCCCAGGTTACCAATGGCGCACCACCTAAGAATGCGCCATTAGTAACCAGGGTTACTAATGGCGCACCTGGTGAGTGGTGCACCATTACTAGTTTAAAAAACATGTTAGTGGTGGCGCAACAGTGGATCCCTGGTGCGCCACTGCTAACAATTTTTTAACCTTTTTTTCAAAACTAGTAATGGCGCACCGCCCACCTGGTGCGCCATTAGTAATGAGGACATTAATGGTGTACCTGTATCTAGTGCGCCACTGCTATATAGCAGTGGCGCACCACATACATGGTGCGCCATTAATGTCCATATTAGCTATAGCCCTTTTCCTAGTAGTGAGTTGGACAGAGAACCAGCTACACCCCTTCTAACCCCAACCCCAGCAGATAGTAACCCAGTTCCCATTGACATAGCACCGTCTCCACCACAGAGCACCCAAACACGAGCAGTTAGTAAGGCAACTGCAGTGCCCAAAGCACGAGGACCACCACTCCGAACCCCAAGTCAACGCTTAAAGCAGAAGAAGAATTGTTCTCAGGTCAGGTTCCGTAGCTATGGTTCATACTACTTTACTCTTGCATCACTGTATTTACTCATACCAGCTAATTTCAAATTTGAAGGATGCAATTGAAACTCCAATGGTGCAACAGGTATGTTTTAAACCCGTTTCTTTAACGTGTTTGCTGTTGTAACTTGCTCTATGTTGATTTCAGTTTCAATTGAATAAATAGTTATATTCTCATGCCATGCACCTTACAAGTGTAGTTATTGCTGTGTAGTTTCCCACACTTATATTATGTCTAAGCTGCTTTGTCTTAAATAGATATGATTCGAACTGTATCTATCTTGATTTGGCAACATAAACTAGAATGATATAGACCATACAGTGACCATACTACATAGATATATGTTTGTTTCATGTTGTTATCCTGTCCACCTTACTACTGAAATTATCTTATCATATCTATCAGATCTCACTTTCGTAAGTGACCGTGAAGGGATTGACAACCCCTTTATCGCATTGGTTGCGAGGAGTTTATTTGTTTGTGTAGGTGCGAGGGACTCGTGCGTGGCCTCCTACTGGATTGATACCTTGGTTCTCAAAAACTAAGGGAAATACTTACGCTACTTTGCGGCATCACCCTTTCCTCTCCAAGGGAAAACCAACGCAGTGCTCAAGAGGTAGCACATCACACTAGGGATACAAAAAGCATTGCTAGATTACTGGGTGATTCTCTAAGACACCTAGGGTCATAATAATAACTCCAACATATATGTCGAGGCAACAGAGTACCTCAACTCACTGGCTAGTGTGCTTATTCTGACCAAAAGGACACCGGGAACGGAGGAAGGATTAGGAAATGCATCAGATTGTTTAGAAACCTGGAATGACTTGGATAACATAACAACAGTAAATGCTCAAAAAAGGTTTGGGACATCCTGCAAAAATGGTGGCATAACCACTTAACATCACAATATCAAGCTTCTGAGATCAACTATCAACACACAGAAGTAGTAAGAATAGAACTGAGGCTTGAATCCAACAATCCTGTAATTCTACGGATTAGTAACACGTGATCCTAATAGAAAGATGAGAAAGCCTAGTTCTTAATCCCCGTAGACAAGAAGAGGATGACTCAGATTAGAAGGGCATAAGATAAAGGAGTAAAAAGAGCCTTACGTTCCCTTCCACAATCAATTCCCTTATATAACTAAAGCATTTCTAAACACAACTTCGACCAGTTTTGGCTTGGTAATCCTACAGGTAGTCAGGCTCTAATACCAAAGCTGTCAGGACCCCGATTCTAAGTCACATCGATCTAGCATGTAACACATCATATCACTTTGCGGCCTCACGCATGGTATTCCCACGGGTGCCACCTTACCTGGCCCGGGACCGTTTGAGCCTTTTGGCTCACGTATATGATAGTGTCGCTAGCTTCCATATGACAGGGAACCCGGGCCGACATGACTAGTCGTGAACCCAAAGTGGCACTAACTTACGGGGACAGGCATACATGAACCAGCATTGAACGTGTCGGTCATCAGCGTGTGAATCCAGGCTGTAGCAACTGGGCTAACAGGACTCCGGGAACCCGGGCTGTAGCAGGCTAGCAGGACTTCGGAGGTCACCGCGTGACATTTCCTCGAAGGGGAGGAACGAAGTGGATCACATGCCGACCAGTCTAAGTGTTCCGGAGTAGTAGTGCTGGGCTAGCAGGACTCCGGTAAACCGAGCTGTAGCAGACTACCATGGCTAAGTGGAAGCACTAGACTACATTTCCCCATAAGAGAGGCTACGAAGGATAGACAACTAGGTTGTCGGATCCCACACATACCAAGCATTTCAATCATACACACAATATGCTCGATATGTGCAAATACAACATGGCATCACAACAAGACTCTACGACTCCGAGTATTTATTCATTAGGCTCTGAGGAGCCAAGTATTACAAACATGGGTCTCATGACCCAACATACAGAACATACAAGCAACAAGCGGAAGCATAAACATGTCTGAGTACAGACAACTACAAATGAAAAAGGCTGGGAAGCCTGACTATCTACAAGACCCTCCCAAGGGTACAAGATCGTAGCTGAGGTAACAAGCTAAACGTCGAAGTCCATGCAGAACTACTAGCGAGACTGAAGTCTCTCTGCAAAAACATAAAATAAGAAAACGTGAGTACAAATGTACCCAGCAAGACTTACATCAGAACTAGCTACATATGCATCGGTATCAACAAAGGGGTGCTGGAGTTTGACTGCAGCAAGCAGATTTGACTCGGTAGCTATCCTAAACTATGACTGCAAGTAACTCTTTTGAGGTGGCGCACATGAGTCCACATATTCACCATATCACTACACCACTATGGATCCGCTCCCGACTCCCTACGAGAAGGCCATCCATAGCACTCACGCTTATCTTGCAAGTTTTAGAGTATCCATTTCAAGTTATCTATGAACTGCACAGGTAACCCAGAAGTCCTTTACCGCGAACACGGCTATTCGAATAGATGATGTTAACCCTGCAGGGGTGTACTTCTTCACACACGCTCTCCCCACTTACCATCATGTACACGTCGTGTATCTCTGCAACCTTCAAGCGGAAGCCTGGCAAGGGAGTCGGCCACGACCTGACTAACCACACAAGTCTCTAGTCCAGGTTTATCGCCTATTCGGGTTCCATCCGTAAGGAGATCCGGCCGGGGTGTCGCTCATGGCCCCAAACGATGTTAGCAGGGTTCCCAAGCCCACCTCGACGGATGGATCTACGCTTGGTACACCATGCCACAGTGCCTAGTCTGTCCCAAGCCCACCTGTACCGGGTGCCACTTGGTAGACTACTAACACAACCTACAAACACCAGAAACTAGTTGCAACTCCTGGACAGAGATCACCTTGATTAATAAGTCGAGAGGGGCACTTAAGCATTCCAATGTGTGGTAGTAACTGTTCATGGATCAAACACAGAACTCAGTTCCTGAGGACGGCTGCAATGAGACAACCCACCATGTACTCCTACATGGCCTCTCACCGCTACCTTTACCAAATCGTGTTCACAGACTTAGCTCTCAACAGTGGGACATGTTCACCACATTCCAATTCATCCCCGATGACTCAGACTTGACTCAACTCTAAGCAGTAGCAGGCATGACAAACAAGCATGAATGAGTAGGCACATCAGGGCTCAAACAACTCCTACTCATGCTAGTGGGTTTCATCTATTTATTGTGGCAATGACAGGTCATGCAGAGGAAAGGGGTTCAACTACCGCAGCATGTAACAGTTGAACCATTGTTATCCTAATGCAGTAAAAGAGAGAAGAAGCCAGAGAGTGGGATTGTATCAGAATGAACAAGGGGTTTTTGCTTGCCTGGCACTTCTGAAGATAATATAGTTCTTCATCGGTGTCATCGATCTCATCGTCGGAACATACGTCTATCGAGGGGGAAACAACCACTGACAAACACAAAAGGAACCACAATCAAAGCAATGCACATTCATATGAATGATATCTAATATTAAGGTACTTAATTGACCTAGTGCAACAGTTAGTCATATTCATTGAAGTGGAATTCAAACATATAGCAAATTCTAACTCCAAAACTAATTACCATTTATTCCATAATCATGAATTGTCCTATTCAGTGAGGTTAACTTGTTCAAACATGCATGAAAATGCCATATTACAATTCTATGGATTTTTCTGATCATTTTTCATATATAAATTATTTCATTCTGAGTTATAGATTATTTTCTATGATTTTTAGAAGTTTTGCTAAATTTCTGGAATTCCGGATTTAATTAAACCCAGAAAGCTTTACTGCATCAGCACTGCGTCATGCCTGCATCAGCGAGTCAATGGCGCTGGCCAAAGTCAAACTTGATGTGTGGGGTCCACACGTCAATTACACTGTGTTAAACATGGGGGGCTATTTCTAATCTAATTAAAAGATTAGGGCGATGGGACCCACTATCAGTGTCACAGGGGGGGTTAATTAGCACGGTTTGACTGGCGGTTAGTCGCCGGCAAGGCCGAACGCGGCAGAGCGCGTCGATTTCATCGCTCCGGCGACCATTTGGGCGGCGGAGGCCACAGGCGAGGAGCTAGGGCTCGTCCGTGTCTTCTGGAGCAAGCGGGAGAGGCGAGGGTGGCCTGAGCTCACTGGAAACGAGCTCGGGGCAGTGGCCGGAGCACGGCCAGGTGCACGCGGGGTGCTGTGGGGCACGGTAGGAGCTGTGGGCGGCGGCATTGGTCTTCTGGGAGGTTGCTGAGTGCGGTGACGTGCACGGGTGTGAGCTGCGGTGGCCCTGGCCACGGCGGCGACATGGCCGACGGCGTGGCGCTCGCGTGATCAACGGTTAGCAGTGCTACGGCACAAAATCGAGCACGAGGAAGGAGGGGAAACAGAGAAGAGCTCACAGCGGTCTCGATGGCATCATGTGCGAGCTCGGGGATGCACTGGTGCGGCTGGAACGACGACGGCGATCTCGGGCGGCCGGAGGTGAAGACGATGATCGTGGCAGCGATGCAGCGCGTCCCGGGTCGCTTGTCTCGTCGATGACGATGCAGGCGACGAGGCGGAGCACCCGGACACAAAGATAGGGCGAGGGGAAGGCGGTGGCTACGCGGGCAGTGAGCGGCGGCGACGAGCTCCGCTCGATCCAGCAAGAGAGAGCAGTAGGGGAGGGGATGAGGACGGGAAAGAGCGAGAGGGGCCTGGGGGGGTGCATGGCGTCCTCAGCCAACTCCGAACAGTCGGCGGCAAGTAAGAGGTGGCAATGCGCGTGCGCGCGCGCCGCGGACACACGCCCCTGTCCTCCTGGCGAGAGGAGAGGGACGACTGGCGTCGGCCAGTCAGCTGGGCTGGTTGCTAGTCCAGAGCAGATGGCCGCCAGGTAAGCCCAGGTAAGGTTTTTTTCCTTCTCTATTTTCTTTTCTATTTCTGACATTTGTTTTAATTTGGTTTTTGAACCAAATCAATTTATTTTCTTATGAAAATTAATTTAGGAAATAATTGGGTTATTTCAAAACCCCACACTAAAAATCAGAATTGTTGGAGCTGTTGAATATGTATATAGCAGTTAAAAGCCCCAATTCAAATACTTATAATTTAATTCAAAAATCCATAAATGACCTGGAAAAGTGTGCATCATTTTTGGCAGAGGTTCTAGACCAATTCAAAAAACATGAACTTTTCTGAAGGGCACTTTGGGTTCATTGAAAATATTTTTATTTTGATCCTAGTTGCATTTCATTTGGTGATAGGGTTTGAACATCCCCAGTTCAATTTCATTTTAAATTTAACATGATGCATGGATGCTTTAATGCAACTAATGACAAACAAATTCTAGGGCTGTGACAGGTATGGGCACTCCCCTTGGCTTCCTACAAGCTTGGGGGAGGTGCCCTAGTATCGAATCACCCCCACTATATTTTGCCTTTACTTATCTTAGTTCGATCCGTAGTTATCTTTTTCTTTAGATGAATAAAATTTTAGTTCAATCCTTTCTTTTCAAAGAGTTTTGCTTAGTGATCTATCCTCGTAATCATGTGTGAGATATATAATAAAGTTTAGTTTGAGTTTTTGCTTTCTTTTACTTTCAAGTTCCAATAAAAAGAAAGGAAATAAATTAAAAAGATCATATGCTAATCTTATGGTAGGTGATGACACCACATAAGGAAAAGTATAAGTATAAAATTTTATTAGAGATTGACAAACATATCATTGGTCAATGAGGCAACTCATGAAAGAATTAATAAGGGAAGAGAAGATTCACATATAAATACACTATCCTGAAAATATTTTGTGATTGTGAGCCCCCATCAAAATATTATATGCCAAAATTGTTGACGTTGGACAAGGAAGACATCTTAATGATTTATGTTTGTTCATATTCACGCAGAAGTTATATTGTCATAGATCCTTCAACATGTGGTGCTTGCCCCCATCTTTGCTAGCCAAAAACTCCGCACTAAGTAGAGATACTACTTGTGCATCCAAAAACCCTTAAACCCAATCGTATTTTCAAGTGTCCACCATACTTACCTCAGGATTGAGTCAGATCCTTCAAGTTGCCATCGGTGCAATAAGGCAATAAAAATTGTTTCTAAAAGTGTGAGATCATTTAGTGTCAGAGAAAATTGAGCGTTGTACGAACTTGTGATGGTGAAGAATAAAAGAGATAGACTGCATAATAAAGGTTGCCATCACAAGGGGCAATACAACATGACGTTCATTTGCACTAAGGGGTTGAGCATACAAACAAATAAGCGCATGTCAACCTCTGCTTCCCTCTGCGAAGGGCCTATCTTTTACTTTTATGTCTTTACTTTTATGCATGAGTCAAATTTTTCTCTCTATTCACTTTTATTTTTCTCCTTTGGCAGGCATCATGTGGTGAGGAAAGATCTAGGCACATATGTCTAGTTGAATATGGGTAGCATAAGTTATTATTGTTGACATCACCATTGAGGTGAATACGTCGGGAGGCGAAACTATAATCCCCTATCTTTCTATGTGTCTGGTTGAAACATTTTGCTCATGTGTATGCAGTGAGTGTTAGCAATCATAGAAGACTATATGATGTTGAGTATGTGGACTTGCCTAAAGGCTCCAATACGTGACTCTTCCTCAAAAGATGATGAATTGTAGTTGCAAAGTTGACTGAGAACATAGTTTGTTGATTTCTAATAGAGTTTATGCTTTATACTTTGATAGTGTGATGAATTGTTACTTATTCATGAGAAGTCTATGATAAAAGTTTTATGTTAAAGTTTGTTCCTGTTATAATAATTCACATGATGCTTCTATGTTCGTATTTTGTTTTTATCGACACCTCTCTCTCTAAGCATGTGGACATGTTTTTTGATTTCGGTTTTTGCTTAAGGACAAGCGAGCTCTAAGCTTGGGGGACTTGATACGTCCATTTTGCATCATGTTTTCTTACTATTATTTATGGTGTTTTTATGCATAAATATGCTTTTTGGAGTAATTCTAATGCCTTTTCTCTCATAATATGCAAGGTACACACAAAGAGGGAGAATTTCGGCAGGTGGAAATTTGGACCTGGAAAATCTACGTTAGGCCACCTATTCTGCACAACTCCAAACAAGCTAAAACTTTATAGAGATTTTTATGGAATATATGAGGAATATTGGAGCCAATAAGTACTAGAGTGGGCCCACCAGGTGGGCACAACCCACCTGGGCGTGCCATGGAGCCCAGGCGCGCCCTGGGGGGTTGTGCTCCCCTCGGCCGACCTCCGGTGCCCATCTTCTGGTATATAAGTCATTTTGACCTAGAAAAAAAATAAGGAGAGGACTTTCGGGACGAAGCGCCGCCATCTCAAGGCGGAACTTGGGTAGGAGCACTTTTGCCCGCCGGCGGAGCGATTCTGTCGGGGGAACTTCCCTCCCGGAGGGGGAAGTCATGGTCATCATGATCACCAACAACTCTCCCATCTAGGGAAATCTCCATCAACATCTTCAACAACGCCATCTCCTCTCAAACCCTAGGTCATCTCTTGTGTTCGATCTTTGTACTGGAACTATAGATTGGTGCTTGTGGGTGACTAGTAGTGTTGATTACATCTTCTAGTTGATTACTATATGGTTTATTTGGTGGAAGATTATATGTTCAGATCCATTATCCTATTTAATACCCCTCTGATCTTGAGCATGTTTATCACTTGTGAGTAGTTACTTTTGTTTTGGAGGTCATGGGAGAAATCATGTTGCAAGTAATCATGTGAACTTGATATGTGTTTGATATTTTGATAGTATGTATGTTGTGATTCCCTTAGTGGTGTCATGTGAATGTCGACTACATGACACTTCACCATATTTGGGCCTAAGGGAATGCATTGTGGAGTAGTTATTAGATGATGGGTTGCGAGAGTGACAGAAGCTTAAACCCTAGTTTATGCGTTATTCCATAAGGGACCAATTGGATCCAAAAGTTTAATGCTATGGTTAGGATTTATCCTTAATACGTTTCTCGTAGTTGCGGATGCTTGCGAGGGGGTTAATCATAAGTAGGAGTTTTGTTCAAGTAAGAACAACACCTAATCACTGGTCCACCCACATATCAAATTATCAAAGTAGCGAACACGAATCCAATCAACATAATGAAAGTGACTAGATGAAATTCCCGTGTACCCTCAAGAACGCTTTGCCTATTATAAGAGACCGTTTTGGCCTGTCCTTTGCCTCAAAAGGATTGGACTACCTTGCTATACTTTTGTTACTATTATCTTTACTTGCTCATTACAAAATATCTTGCTATCAAACTACTCTGTTACTCACAATTTCAGCACTTGCAGACATTACCTTGCTGAAAACCACTTGTCATTTCCTTCTGCTCCTCGTTGGGTTCGACACTCTTACTTATTGAAAAGAGCTGCGATTGATCCCCTATAGTTGTGGTTCATCACTATGCTATGTACCAGACCTGATGTTTGCCTTGCCATAAGTTTGGGAGGGAGGTACCAAAGTAATCCAGGAGTGGATCACTAGACAGCGGTCAAGAACATCCTAAAGTACCTGAAAAGGACCAAGGATATGTTTCTCGTTTATGGAGGTGACGAAGAGCTCGTCGTAACGGGTTACGTTGATGCTAGCTTCGACACTGATCCGGATGACTTAAGTCACAAACCAGATACGTTTTTATATTGAATGGTGGAGTTGTCAGTTGGTGCAGTTCCAAGCAGAGAGTCGTGGTGGGATCTACGTGTGAAGCGGAGTACATAGCTGCTTCGAAAGCAACACATGAAGGGGTATGGATGAAGGAGTTCATATCCGATCTAGGTGTAATACCTAGTGCATAGGGTCCAATGAAAATATTTTGTGACAACACTAGAGAAATTGCCTTGGCGAAGGAATCCAGGTTTCACAAGAGAACCAAGCACATCAAGAGACGCTTCAACTCCATTTGTGAAAAGGTCAAGGATGGAGACATAGAAGTTTGCAAAATACATACAGATCTGAATGTAGCAGACCCGTTGACTAAGCCTCTTCCACGAGCAAAACATGATCAACACCAAGACTCCATGGGTGTTAGATTCATTACTATGTGATCTATATTATTGACTCTAGTGCAAGTGGGAGACCGAAGGAAATATGCCCTAGAGGCAATAATAAATTTTTTTATTTTATATTTACTTATTCATGATAAAGGTTTATTATTCATTATAGAATTGTATTGATCGGAAACTTAAATACATGTGTGAATACATAAACAAATACGGTGTCCCTAGTAAGCCTCTACTAGACTAGCTCGATGATCAAAGATGGTTAAAGTTTCCTAACCATAGACATGTGTTGTCATTTGATAACGGTATCACATCATTAGGAGATTGATGTGATGGACAATACCCATCCATTAGCTTAGCATGATGATTGTTCAATTTATTGCTATTGCTTTCTTAATGTCAAATACATATTCCTTCGACTATGAGATTATGCAACTCCCGGATACCAGAGGAATACCTTATGTGCTATCAAATGTCACAACATAACTGGGTGGTCATAAAGATGCTCTACAGGTATCTCTGAAGGTGTTTGTTGAGTTGGCATAGATCGAGATTAGGATTTTTCATTCTGAGTATCAGAGTGGTATCTCTGGGCCCTCTCGGTAATACACATCATAAGAAGCTTTGCAAGCAAAGTGACTAACGAGTTAGTTGCTGGATGATGTATTACAGAACGAGTAAAGAGACTTGCCGGTAAGATATTGAACTAGGTATGAAGATACCGACGAACGAATATCAGGCAAGTAACATATCGATGGACAAAGGGAATTACGTATTTTGTCATAAGGTTCGATCGAGAAAGATCTTTGTAGAATATGTAGGAGCCAATATGGGCATCCAGGTTCCGCTATTGGTTATTGACCAGAGAGGTGTCTGATACGTCTCCAACATATCTATAATTTTTTATTGTTCCATGCTGTTATATTATCATTCTTGGATGTTTTACAATCATTTTATAGAAACTTTATATCATTTTTTGGGACTAGCCTATTGACATAGTGCCCAGTGCCAGTTGCTGTTTTTTTGCTTGTTTTTTACTTTGCGAAAAGTCAATATATACCAAATGGAGTCCAAACGCAGCGAAACTTTCTGGACATTTTTTCTGGACCGAAAGACACACGATTGGCCAAGGAAGTACCAGAGGGGGGCTCCTAGGGGAGCACAACCCACCTGGGCACGCCTAGGGGCCTATGCGTGCCCTGGTGGGTGATAACCCACAAGTATAGGGGATCGCAACAGTTTTCGAGGGTAGAGTATTCAACCCAAATTTATTGATTCGACACAAGGGGAGCCAAAGAATATTCTCAAGTATTAGCAGTTGAGTTGTCAATTCAACCACACCTGGAAACTTAATATCTGCAGGATGGTATTTAGTAGCAAAGTAATATGATAGTAGTGGTAACGATAACAAAAGGTAACGATAGCAAAAGTAATATTTTTGGCTTTTATAGTGATGGTAACAGTAGCAACGGAAAAGTAAATAAGCGAAGAAAAATATAGGAAAAGCTCGTAGGCAATGGATCGGTGATAGAGAATTATGCCGGATGCGATCGATCATGTAACAGTCATAACCTAGGGTGACACAGAACTAGCTCCAGTTCATCAATGTAATGTAGGCATGTATTCCGAATATAGTCATACGTGCTTATGGAAAAGAACTTGCATGGCATCTTTTGTCCTACCCTCCCGTGGTAGCGGGGTCCTAATGGAAACTAAGGGATATTAAGGCCTCCTTTTAATAGAGTACCAGACCAAAGCATTAACACATGGTGAATACATGAACTCCTCAAACTACGGCCATCACCGGTAAGTATCCCGATTATTGTCACTTCGGGGTTAATGGATCATAACACATAATAGGTGACTATAGACTTGCAAGATAGGATCAAGAACTCTCATATATTGATGAAAACATAATAGGTTCATATCTGAAATCATGGCACTCGGGCCCTAGTGACAAGCATTAAGCATAGCAAAGTCATAGCAACATCAATCTCAGAACATAGTGGATACTAGGGATCAAACCCTAACAAAACTAACTCGATTACATGATAAATCTCATCCAACCCATCACCGTCCAGCAAGCCTACGATGGAATTACTCACGCACGGCAGTGAGCATCATGAAATTGGTGATGGAGGAAGGTTGATGATGACGATGGCGACGGATTCCCCTCTCCGGAGCCCCGAACGGACTCCAGATCAGCCCTCCCGAGAGAGTTTTGTGCTTGGCGGTGGCTCTGTATCGTAAAACGCGATGAATAATTCTCTCTGATTTTTTTTCTCCCTGAAAGTGAATATATGGAGTCAGGGTTGAGGTCGGTGGAGCATCAGGGGGCCCACGAGGCAGAGGGCGCACCCAGGGGGGTATGGCGGGCCCCCACCCTCATGGGCAGGGTGTGGGCCCCCTGACGTGGATCTTTCCTCCAGTATTTTTTATATATTCCAAAATAATTCTTCGTTGATTTTCAGATCATTCCGACAACTTTCATTTCTGCACAAAAATAACACCATGGCAATTCTGTTGAAAACAGCGTCACTCCGGGTTAGTTCCATTCAAATCATGCAAGTTAGAGTCCAAAACAAGGGCAATTTTTTGGAAAATTAGATACAACAGAGACGTATCAACTCCCCCAAGCTTAAACCTTTGCTTGTCCTCAAGCAATTCAGTTGCTAAACTGAAAGTGATAAAGAAAAACTTTTACAAACTCTCTTTGCTCTTGTTGTTGTAAATATGTAAAACCACCAATCAAGTTTTCAACAAAGATTATGAACTAACCATATTCACAATAATACTTAGGTCTCATGTTTACTCATATCAATGGCATAATCAACTAGCGAGCAATAATAATAAATCTCAGATGACAACACTTTCTCAAAATAATCATAATATGATATAACAGGATGGTATCTCGCCAGCCCTTTCTGAGACTGCAAAACATAAATGCAGAGTACCTTTAAAGATCAAGGACTGACTAGACATTGTAATTCATGTTAATAGAGATCCAGTCATAGTCACACTCAATGTAAACTAACAGTAATGGATGCAAATGATAGAGGTGCTCTCCAGCTGGTGCTTTTTAATAAGAGGATGATGACTCAACATAAAACTAAATAGATAGGCCCTCCGCAGAGGGAAGCGGGGATTTGTAGAGGTGCCAGAGCTCGGTTTTGAAATAGATATGAATAATATTTTGAGTGGTATACTTTCATTGTCAACATATCAACCGAGAGATCTCGATATCTTCCATGCTACACACATTATAGGCGTTTCCCAAACAGAATGGTAAATTTTATACCCCCTCTCCACCAACAAGCATCAATCCATGGCTTGCTCGAAACAACGAGTGCCTCCAACTAACAAGAGTCCCGGGGGAGTTTTGTTTGCAGTTATTTTGATTTGATTTGCATAAAGCATGGGACTGGGCATCCTGGTGACCAGCCATTTTCTCGTGAGTGAGGAGCGGAGTCCACTCCTCTTGATAATAACCCGCCTAGCATGGAAGATACAGACAGTCCTAGTTGATACATGAGCTATTCGAGCATACAAAATAGAATGTTTATTTGAAGGTTTAGAGTTTGGCACATACAAATTTACTTGGAATGACAGGTAGATACCGTATATAGGTAGGTATGGTGGACTCATATGGAATAACTTTGGGGTTTATGGAATTGGATGCACAAGCAGTATTCCCGCTTAGTACAAGTGAAGGCTAGAAAAAGACTGGGAAGTGACCAGCTAGAGAGCGACAACAGTCATGAACATGCATTAAAATTAATCAACACCGAATGCAAGCATGAGTAGGATATAATGCACCATGAACATAAATATCGTAGAGGCTATGTTGATTTTGTTTTCAACTACATGCGTGAACATGTGCCAAGTCAAGCCCCTCGAATCGTTCAAAAGAGGATACCACCCTATCATACCACATCACAACCATTTTAATAGCATGTTGGCATGCAAGGTAAACCATTATAAGCTCCTAGCTAATTAAGCATGGCATAAGCAACTATAATCTCTAATTGTCATTGCAAACATGTTTATTCATAATAGGCTAAATCAGAAATGATGAACTAATCATATTTACAAAAACAAGAGAGGTCGAGTTCATACCAGCTTTTCTCATCTCAATAAGTTCAGCATATAATCATCATTATTGCCTTTCACTTGCACGACCGAATAGTGTGGATAATAATAATAGTGCACGTGCATTGGACTAAGCTGGAATCTGCAAGCATTCAATTCAAGAAAGATGACAAGGTAATATGGGCTTTTTGTTAGATCAGTAATAATGCACATGAGAGCCACTCAACATTTTCATTATGGTCTTCTCCTCTCGACCCCCAAAGAACAAGAAAAGATATAAAACTATTTACACGGGAAAGTTCCCAACAAGCAAAAGAAGGACGAGAAATCTTTTTGGGTTTTCTTTTTAGTTACTACTACTACAGGCATGGAAAGTAAACTAACTAAAAGCTACGACTAATTTTTTGTTTTGTTTTTCTTAAGGTTTATCAAACACACAAGAAGAAAGCATAAAAGGGACATAAACTAGCATGGATATTACAATGAAAAAGTATGAGCACCGATAACTAGCATGAGTGTGTGAACAGGAATGTAATGTCGGTGAGAGATACGTACTCCCCCAAGCTTAGGTTTTGGCCTAAGTTGGTCTATGGACATGGCTGGCCTGGCGGATATCCAAAGTAATTGTTGGGTTAGTACTGAGAAGGATCCCCCTGGTGCCACTGGTTGGCAATCTCCTCCGGATCCCACTGATAAACAGACTGCCGGTGAGGATCAAATTGTGGTTCCGGCTCTGGCTCTGTAGCTGGTGTGGGGTTTCGGTTGGCGTGAATGCGGCTTCCGGCGGAACAAGGTACCACTACAAAAAAAGACACATCCTTGACATTTTGGGCCGAACAAATTTTTTTCTGTCATACTTATGACACTTCTATGACAATAATTGTGACAAAACACGGTATCATCATAGATGTGGTGGGGTCCTACTTCTATGACAAAAAAATCATGACAGAAAATGGGTTTTTGTCCTGGGAGGGCCGGAGACGCAGCTGCATGACATTCTTTGGGCCGTCCATGATGGAAAAAACCATGGTAGAAGCAAGGGCGAGGAAAATATCAGGGTGTTCCCGGTTACGACAGGTGGTCGGGGTCGAGCGATGCGCGTTTCTCTCATACACGCACGCGCGTGGGTGCGGGGCGTTATGCTCTAACTGAACCCGAGCAAGGCGTTGGGCTCTAACTGAACCCGAGCGATTGCACTGCAGGCTATGCGCTACTGAACCCGAGCGATCGATCGATGGCTGTTAACTAAACCCGATCGAGCGATTCCTTCGCTACTGCTGCTAACTGAAGCCGGTTGATGCTGCCTTTGGATGAACAGTGAGCATTGCTGGGGGGGGGTTTGGATGAACAGTTCTCGGTGGGGGTGGATGAACAGGACCCCGTGGTGTTGCCTCTGTATGAACAGGACCCCAATCGATCGAGCCAGTTGGGGATGGATGAACAGGACCCCGTGGAGGGCAGGATAAACAGGACCACCCCGTGGAGGGCAGGATGAACAGTAGAAGGTGGAGGGCTGGGTGAACAGTAGCCCGTGGAGGGGTGGTTGAATAGGAGCCCGTGGAGAGGGCTGGTTGAACAGTAGCCGGTGGAGTAGCACGCGGTGGAGGCTGGATGAACAGGAGCCCGTGGATGAACAGTTGCAGGTGGAGGCTGGAGGAGGTCGACGGTGGATGAACAGTAGCCCGTGGAGGCTGGAGGGGGTCAACGGTGGAGATGAACAGTATCCCGTGGAGTCCCGTTTTGCGGTATGCCACACCCCTCCCGATGAACAAGACCCCCGTTTCGACCGTAGCACTCCAACACAAGTCCGTTTCCTCCGTTTTGCGGTACGCCACACCCCTCCTGATCAATAGGACCCCCGTTTCGATCGTAGGAGGTCCGTTTCCTCTGTTTCGCGGTACGCCAGACCCCTCCCGATGAACAGGATCCCGTTTCGAATGTGGCCGGTCGAACACAAGGCCGTTTCCGACGTTCTGCAGTACGCCGGGCCTCGTTTCCATCGGCTGTTCTGTCCAAGCCCTCCCGATGAACACGATGTCGCATTCCGTTCCGACCCAGCCAGTTGGCTCCCCATGAACACGACGATGACGCTGTTTCTCCGTACACGAGCTCTGGCCGTACGCATGCGCGAGTAGGTGTTCGAGACCCCACCCGTATGTACGTACGTGGCCGTATTTACTTTCTTGCACCCTGGCCGATGTACATACGTGTACATGCTACGTGCGCGCCTCTACATCAACCAGTATGTACGTACACGTTCGCGACCAGAATGACAACGCTACGTACGCTTCGACCAGGTGGGTCTCGACTCTCAGGCACTTCCTTGCGTGCGAAGATGTAGCTGGTGGGTCCCAGCAGTCAGGGGGCGAATCGTTTTTTTGCCTGGACGCACTTCCTTGCGTGCGATGTAGCTGGTGGGTCCCAGCAATCAGGGGGGCTAATCATTTTTTGCCCGGACACACTTCCTTGCGTGCGAAGATGTAGCTAGTGGGTCCCAGCAGTTAGGGGGAAACATTTTTTCGCGAAATACGGTGGCCCGTCCGATGGGTCCCCGCTGTCAGGTGGAGGAATAATTATTTTGCGCGTAATAAGGAGGCACTTCCTTGTTGCGGCCGTGGACCCAGCTGTTAGCCTCCCCACGTACAGTCCACGTCCGATGGAAGCCGTTCCTTGACCATGCCGTTCCGAGATCACTAGGGCGGTGGACGACAGCGAGGCCTAGGAAGGGGACGACGCGGAGCCGGGGAAGACGCGACAGTGGATGCCCACGCGTAGAGGAGTACGTGGGTTCACTGGTTCGCTGCGGTATGAGGCTGCCGTCACCACACAATAACAGGGGGTGTGGGTGAGTAGAGGGATGGCCTGGCCAGCGATGGGAATAGTAGGGGGCGGTGAGGCATCCAGGGCAGCACAGCCGGCCACGGGAGTCAGGAGCATGTGGCACGACTGGCGCTGCTTTGGGCGGCTGGAGCAACAAGACCAGAGGTTGAAGAAGCACTACGGCCGTTGGATGGACATCGTACGGTCACTGGAGCTAGAATCGTTCATATTGACTAAGTTGACAAAGCACTCCGTCCCCGTGAACTTAGTAGGCCCACAAGTCAGTCTCCCACCAAGGTGGGTCCCAACTAGCAGGGGGGGTACTCATTTTTTTGTGTGTAATAAGGAGGCACCTCCGGTGGGTCCGAGCTGACAGGGAGGGGGGAGACGTTTTTTTCACTAAATACATTGGCCCGTCCGGTGGGTCCCAGCAGTCAGGGGGAAACGTTTTTTCGCCAAATACGATGGCCCGTCCGGTGGGTCCCTGCTGTCAGGTGGAGGAATAATCATTTTCCGCGTAATAAGGAGGCACTTCCTTGCGGCTGCCGTGGACCCAGCTGTCAGCCTCTCCACGTACAACACTCTTCCGATGGAAGTCGTTCCTTGACCATGTTGACCATGCCGCACCGAGAGCACCAGGGCGGTGGACGACGACGAGGCCTAGGAATGGGACGACGCGGAGCCGGGGAAGACGCGGTAGTAGATGCCCACGCGGAGAGGAGTACGAGGGTTCACTGGTTCGGCTGCCGTGTGAGGCGACCGTCACCGCAGAATAACTAGGGGTGTGGGTGAGTGGAGGGATGCCCTGGCCAGCAGTGGGAGTAGTAGGGGGCGGTGAGGCCTACGTGGCAGCATAGCCGGCCACGAGAGGCAGGAGCAGGCGGCACGACCAGCGCTGCTTTGGGCGGCTGGAGCAAGAAGACCAGAGGTTGAAGAAGCACGACAACCGTTGGATGGACATCGTACGGTCACTGCAGCTAGAATCATTTATATTGACTAAGTTGACAAAGCCCTTGGTACACGTCAACTTAGTAGGCCCACAGGTCAGCTTCCGAAACGGTGCGCCCCAGATGCCAGCTAAAATATATGGTATCTTTAAAGAAGATTCCTGTTTGTACAAGTAGAGATAATTACGTATTACATTAAGAGTGGCATCAAATCAGTGGCAAAACAATTGATCGTTCCAGCCATAACAATAAATTAAGATGCAAAACTATATCATTACTTGTGTCATCACAGTTCCAGTGCTTCATTACAGCACCAGGAGTTGATTTTTTTTCTTCCGCTTGTTCTTCCCCTTCCTCACTTTGTTCAATAACAGATAAGATTTGCCTTCAATGTAAGATTTGGCATGCCAATTAGGTTGCACAAGTATAACACTAAACAATGACATTAATTTTATGATGAAAGTGGCAAAATACAGGCCAACAGTTGTGAAATATCCTTATCTTACCTCAATGGGATATTGTGGTGCACATACGAATTGGAAGTCTTGTCTCCATTTGTGCAGTTCACTAAAATCAAGCAACATTATCGTACAAGTAGCACAACATATGAAAGCACACCACAGAATCATGTGAAAGAAGGCTAGTACTGACCGCTAATGACACGGAATTCAAACAACTCACAAGAAGAAGATCTGAACCAAATTTGCCAACACAGATAGGAAGTAAGATCTCCTCTTGTGCAGTTCCACTAAGATCAAGCAATAAACCAATGTTGTCGGTGTGACATTTTGGTTGAACAGCACAAAACACTCTTAAAACAAAAGTGTTTTGTGCAGTGCAACAAAAGGTCACAATGGCAACGAGGTGAAGTAGATAACCCTGTTTACACAGAGGTGCAAAGGAAACAACTAGTGGTCAATAACGGTGGATGACATAGAACACAACAAAAATAAGCATCTACCTTACCTAAATGGGAAAGAAAGCAAGACAGTAGCATTTCTCAAATGGTGGCATTGATTAATATTAACAGAGAGATTATATTAACAATAAAATTCGTTAAACATGTAATTTGCTTTTAACTGTGGCATTGCATCAATTTTCCAGCGGCATTATTAGAGGGTGCTTGTTTACTGGGGCATTTTGGTGGAGGGACTAAAAAAACTCCGTGTCAGTCCCATCTAAACCAAACAGGAGGGACTTTTAGGGACTAAAAGTGGGAATTTGGGAATAAAGAAAGAAGACCCCGAGGGAGAATCTTTTTGGGACTTTTTCCAATAGTTGCCCTGCCACACATCGCACCTTGTCTCTATTAGTTCATTACTAGGGGTAACATGGTCTTTTAGCATGTCATTTAATAACCTCTAGTCCATGTTTAGTCCCTAGAACCAAGCAGGTAGGGACTAGGGAGTTTTTAACCAAACATGGCCTTAGATTAACAACAGCTAAAGAGTTGCATGGGACAGTGGACGCACCAGCACCATGTGCATCTACCGATGTACTAGGGTGATGCATAGTCTGTTGGAACAAAGAACAAACAACCAAGGAGCATATTTGTGTTGGTCCCAGTTTTGTTATCTTTAGACACCTTTCCCTATGTGAGCGCAGCAAACTAGTCCTGCTCAAACTCTACAGCCTTGTCCCCCAAAACAACAGTTCAGTTCATTACAGATGTGTGTACTGCGTTTGTCATTGTTTTCCCTTCTCGACCAACGTAGGTGCTGGATAGCCAGTCTGTACTAGTACTTTCCCCACTTCCTTTCCTCTGTGAACCATGTCCTAGATTATGTTATACAACTTTCCCCACTACTTTCCCCCATTCCTGTCCTCTTTGAACCATGTCTTAGATTCATGCGATACAACTTTCCCCACAACTTTCCCCCTTCCTTTCCTTTTTGAACCATGTCCTAGATTCATGCTATAAAACTTTTCCCACTACTTTCCCTCATTCCTTTCCTCTTTGAACCACGTCCTAGGTTCATGGTATACAACTTTCCCCACTACTTTCCTGTTTGATCCGACACCTAGATTCGAGTGCAGAAGCAGAAAAAGCCCACATGCAGCTAGAGCAATGCATGTGGAATAAGTAAATTATACCTTAAGGTTCTTGGGGTGTGGTTCGGTGGGCGGCCGGAGGCCGTTCGACCCACACTATGTACGGCGGTGAAGAAGAAGGGGTCGGAGGCCCTCCCGCGCCGCCGCTGGGTGAAAGTGAACAGCTGCACCGGTAGTGGATTCCCTCCTCCCTCGTCGACGGCAACAACATTAAGCCTCCTTCCCTTCCCGGCGGACGGATCCTGCCGGATCTTTGACCAGTAGTGAGCGGAGAGAGAGGCCAACGAAGTCTTGTTTAGATCTGGAGAAGGTGAGAGAGTGTGAAGAGAGCAACTACAAGCAGACCAGCAGTGAGGGGAGAGAGAGAGGCCAACGAAGTCTTGTTTAGATCTGGAGAGGGTGAGAGAGTGTGAAGAGAGAAACTACATGCACTGAGGCTCCAGCGTGTATATATATACTAGAGAGAGTGTGAAGAGTGCAAACCCTAGAAAACAAGCACCGAGGCTGCAGCTTATACGTGATGAGGTGATTATACGGTCACTACGAGATCGTATAGCTCTGTATCCATCCATTTTGACCAGTCAAAGAATCCTCCTGGCACGAATTATGCTCAAGTGTAGTTATCGAACCCGAGACCTCAAGTTTGATGAGTGAACAGGCTAACCATCTACACAACCCTCCCGTTATGTTCAACGGGAGGAAAATAACCTTTTATACATTCCTACATTCGTGTGACAAGCATGCCGTGTTTTTGTGTGTGTGTGTGGGAGTCATTGGGATTTAAATCATAATCATGTCATGTGGCTTTGGTGGTAAGACTATCCATAGTGGTGCAGAAATAATGCAGCCTTAGTCACCTTACCTCTCTCCACGTAGTATGTTGGGTCCCACCAGTCAGAGGGTGAAACAAACAAATTAATAAGAAAAATGAAAAGCGCCAGTGGTGTATCTTACCTCACACATCTCGCTACTGCTCGGGAACACTGTCCAATTGATGCCTCTATTCACTCACGTACTATTTTAAGTGAATCCTTATTATAACATGCACACAATTTTGGGCACTTCTCTTCGACCTAAGTCAGTGTGCCACCGTATCTTGTACGACTCCCTCCGTCTAGGTGTAATAAGTCACGTTAGAAGGTGCAGCGGGACCAAGGTGCAAGCAGATTGGAGGAGAAGGAGAAACTTGATCGGTCATTCCTCCAATCAAAGCCCTGATTTTTGTCTCTAAATGCAACAATTAATCCAAACAACTAAGAGATGTTGTTTTAGCTACCATGCAGGGCCACGTATTAACTCGCATGCAAACCGACTTTGATTTCTTGACTGAGCAACGCGTAGTTGCGCTCCATGCATTGGGTTTCCGGGTAGATAACAAGGCGGAGTAAGGAGAGTTTTGTTACTTTGCTTAGGCTGGTCATAGTGGTGAGTAACTCGGACTACTACAACATGCATATGTTACTAGTCTATGTTACTATTACGCGAAGTTTGCCGTCGGAAGCGAGCCGATCTGGCTCTCCTGAGCTAGCAAGGTTTTTCTAGCCCACCCAAGCTAGCTAGCCCACAAAAGCTAACATATTTTAACAGTTACAAACGCCTAACCTTGCCCGGCTATGCTATAAGCTGTTCTTGCTAAGGATCCAAATGCTCCCTAAGTAACAATGCTCGCTAGCAACGAGGCCAGGTGGGGATTGAGATGCGAAGTTAATGGACGACGCCTAAACATTTTGGGAATATCTGATTTCCGTAGGATGACTTAACACCTAGAGGGAAGGAGTACTACTCCACGGTCCAGGTTTGATGGAATATTCGTCACCTCTTCTCTTCTTGTACGTACTCCATTTGTATCTCACTTCATGTGGCTTCGCACTCGCACGATTTTCCTATTCTATGAACATGTATGTGTGTGTGTGTGTTTAACAGCATGCGTGTGTTAGAGAGAGTGACGGATCGACCTACTCCTACAGAGAGATGGTGTGTAGTGTACGATTTTAGCCGCCAAAGTCGATGCATCCTCTCGTTTCCACGCGTCTGGTAGGGACAGGCGGACAACTGCCACGCACAATCCTGACCAGCCTAGCCCACCCAAAGCCCCTCCATCGCCCGCGCATGCTTCCCGCCCGAAACGGTCAGTGCCACATTCATGCCCGGGCAGAGCAGACGCAACCTCTCACGGGCGCCTGCGTTGAAGGGAGAAGCAGATTCAAGAGTGATGGTTGCTTCGTCCGTCCAACTTACTGCTGGGTCTATGTGATTTGACGGCTCATTGGTCATTATTACTGAGGTGGTAGGACTGCTGGATGTCCCATGCTTTCGGCGAAAGGAGGTACTACTAGATTACAATTTTCTCCATTCTTACGGTGGAGGAGTGCAAGAGCAGTGAAAACACACAGGCTCAGTGATTACATGGCCCACCTCACACTATCACCATATTTACTAGACACCGTGCGACACCTAACTCTTTACATAGTACTCCCTCCATTCCTAAATATAAGTCTTTGTTGAGATTCCACTAGGTGGACTACATACGGAACAAAATGAATGAATCTACACTTAAAATGCATCTATATACATCCATATGTGGTTCATGGTGAAATCTCTACAAAGACTTATATTTAGGAACGGTGGAAGTACTTGTATAGTACGTACTGTAATTTATCAGCAAGATAGTACAATGCGGTATGTGCAATTCAAGATTACTGGGACTAGTTGATGAGACATAAACTCATCACAAATACAGTATGTAGAAGCCAGTAGAGGTATGTGCGGGGCAAAGAAGTAGAGAAATATCCACATGGACTGATGTGGGCAGCTGGAGCAGTGGTGCAAGCCGGCTGTAAAGGGTGTTGTACCTAAGGGATGTCGGGTCGTAGCTCCACCTAGAGCAAGGCGGCGGGAAGAGGCAACTACCCACGTCACGGCACTGAGCAATGGACGAAGGCAACCTCACCGGCTTTGTGAGAGAGAATGGCGGGGACCCCTGATCGGGACGTGCCGACAGTGGGTTTTTGTCGTCGGCGACGGCGACCGCATCTACACTAAGCATCCACCCCTTCCCCCGGCGGACGTGATTCGCCCGGATGTTAGAGATGTGGCCACAGTGGTTTTGTGCGAGAGAGTGTGAAAACTGAAGAGAGCAACCCCACCAAGCAACCGTGTAGGCTCGTCCTGCCTATGTATATACTGGAGCAGTTTCTTTTTCTCTCCATATGAACCTATTTATATTGCGTACGTGCCACTGAAGAAAAAACATTATTTATAAATGACGCAACACCTACTACTCGTTCTCCTATAAACCTTGTGCTTGACATCTCCAAACTATTAACCTTGCGATTGGCTCTTCGCCTCTTCGGGTAGTCGAGCAATAATGGTACTGCAGTATATATCGTTCTGGCTATATGAGACCGAATGAATTGTTGCACGTCCACCATGTGGCGAGGGTCGAGGGGCGAGGGAGAGTGCGTAATATTACGTCCATTTCAATATGGACTACATACAGAGCAAAATGAGTGAATCTACACTCTAAAATACGTCTATATACATCAGTGTTTGGAGTATGTACTAGTAGTTCATATTGAAATCTACTAAAGGACATATATTCCAAACAATATGATAATCTCTCTAACCAAGGTAGGGACGAGGAGTAAACAGAGGGAGTACTAGTAAATTTTTCTCCTCGTCCTGCGAGCCACCGCGCGTGTGGGCGAGGGAGCGGGCGTACTAAGCAAGCTTCTCCCCATTCTGCGAGTTGACGGGACACATCAAAAGTACTCCAGTGTATAGAGCCTTGCCTCTAAGGTAGGCCTCACATGGTTTGCCTCTTTTTTAACATAACACGTCAAGTCGCAATTTGTTTGTTCACCCATGGTAGACGATCCTCCCTCCATCTAGTGGACAACCAGTACACGTGTCAAGTTACCGCGTGGGCTGCCTTTTCGTACAGAAATGAGCTCAACCGTGTACCCGCACGGGTGTGGTTGGGAAAGAGACGGGAGTACGTGCGCCGTGTGTGCACCTCTTCTCTTCGTGCACGTCCCCCACCTACGTGGGTGTGTGTGAGAGATACAAACCTAGACAAATGGCTTGTGCGTTCGTGAGTGTTTTTTGTTTGGGGGGAGGTTGATTTCGTGAATGTATTTGTGGGAATATGTGTCGATGACATCTCAAACAAAATTTTGCATGCAATGTGTGTGAAATGGAGGCCTATCCATATCATATATAGAGGGTCGGGCGATCCACGAGAAGAGAGGGAGGGGTCATAGATATCGATAGAGTCGAAGAGAGGATCAAGCGGGTGGGTGCGAGATCGATGAAGAGAGCCATCGAAATTTTGTGTGTGTGTGTGTGTGTGTGTGTGCAAGTCAAAGATATAGGGCGACTGACCTAGCTACCGGAACGTCAGAGGGCACATGTTAAGTCTGTGTGTGGGAGGGAGACATGACTAGAGCGCTCAATGTATCGGTGTGTGTGTGTGTGTGTGTGTGTGTGTGTGCGTGCGAGGGGGTGGGGGGAGGGGTAGGCAGAGGCCTAAATATAGAGGTAGAACGACTCGTATATGTGTTGAGAAGGAGAGACCCAGCTATGTCTTGAGGGAGATCGGTTGACATCCATACATAACTGAAGGACGGGAAACAGGATGGGACAGAGAGAGAGATAGGAGAGAGAGAGGGAGGGAGAGGGGTAGAGTGATGGATGGGTGATGGAGTTGCTTCTCGAAGATGGTGGGAGAGGCCTACTAGACAAACTGAGGGTGGAACTGCAATATTATCAATAAGAGTGGGGATGTGTTTCTGTGTGTGCCTGTACATGATAGATCTGTCAGGACACATCCATGGATGATGAAGGGGAACCATGTGTTTGGTAAGCAAACCTAACTAGATCGGTAGATCAATTGTTGTTTGTCAGAGGAAGGGAGAGACACAACTAATGAGGTAGATCGATCGACACGTGGGGAAAAACGAGTTATAAGGACCTAGCTAGCTATATGTATAGCGGGAGGTCGGTCGGTGTACGTCCATTTGTTAGAGGCAAATAAGGCCCGACCAGACGGATAGACAGAGAGAATTGAGCTAGGAGGTGGTGCGAGAGGCCCAGCTACTAGCTAGATAGGGGGAGGAGTGTGCGGTTGTGAGATCGATGAAAAGAGGGGCAAGAGTTTAGGGACTGTATGAGAGACATGAGGCAAGGACACATAAAGGAGGAGATTGAAGGTGCGTGTGTATGTTGTAAGCAGACATCGCTGGAGAGGTTTATCGATCGGTGTGTGTCAAAAAGGAGTTGTGGAGACTGTGGGAGAATGACCTAAAGAAAAAAATGAATGTGCGCGATGGATAGAATGCTGAGGGAGGGGGAGGGCAAGGAGGGCGGGTGCATGCACGAGAGAAAATTAGTGGTAGCTACAAAGGTTAGAGGATTGTGTGGTTGTAAGAGACTAACAAAGATCATAAATTGATATGAAAGTGGATTCATATATTTGAACAGGAGATCATAGTGTTTTAAACATATGCATGCATGAATATAGCGGTGATACGCGTGTTGTGGTTTTGCACATGTTATACCATAATGTGATAATGCATGGCGTTTGCAACTCACAGCTAAATGTCGAACAATCTAAACCATACTGTACATCGAACAATCTCACATTTTTATTTGAATTTGTGATAATGTGTGGCGTTTGCAGCTTACAACTAAATATCGAACAATCTAAACAATACTATGTATCAAACATTCTCACATTTTACTTGAATTTGTGGTAATGTGTGGTGTTTGCAACTCACATCTAAATACTTGTAGGCGTAGGGGGCGGGGAACCATACATAATGTGATGAACACATTATACATATGAGACATGGTTTAGTTTGTGAAGATATAGCTAGAGCTTGAAATGTACTATGATTTGAAATCAACATAAAGTGGATTCAAAAAATCGAGTTCGAGTTTATATAGTACACATAGTTCATATGTAACTCGAGACTAATCATGTGGTGTGCTGTGAAGATAATACACAAACGATGGTTTAACTTGACAATAATGACGATTGTAGATCTTATTAAAATAGAGAAACGAATTCAAATGCTTTGACTTCACAACAATCATTATTGTAGATCTTATTCAAATAGAGAAACAAATTCAAATTTAGTTCATATTGAAGCGGTAATATATACGTTTGGAATGCACTAAAACGTTCATTTGAGTACTAGGTTGCATGCATTATACACGTAGCGAAATATTTTAATTGAACATAACATGAATTCAAAGTTTTGAATGACATTTTTAGTGCGAATTGATTTGGTACAGTACACGTTAGGCTTGTCCGGAAATTTCATCCCGCGCCTTGTTAGCCCGAAATATTTAAGATATATCTTTGTCTCGTTGTGCTCTGACAACTTCCTCCATCTCAACCCGCACCTTGCTATTCCAAAATTACAACGCGTGTGAAAACTCCCACCTCCTGTGAAATCCCGACACGTGAAATGCCCATGATACCCCTGAACCGAAAGAACCGCCTCAAATCGGTGGGGGTACTTTCGTAACTTACCCCACATTTCGGACAAGCACGTCCCTAAGCCATGGTTCCCCACTCCCATCCCATCCGCTCATTCGTACACCGAGGCTGGGAAAACCCGCGAAGCCCCACACCCTCCTCCGTCTGCCACCCAGCCGGAGCCTCTTCCCCGACGACGTCATCCACAACAACACCTCGACATCCCTCATCCACCGTACCGGATGAGGATCCGTCGTCGATCTGGTCGTCCCGCCGGTTCAGCCACCCCGTGCTCAACCTCCAAGGAATTGCCCTGATGTTCCCCTCGTCTTTCGTGCCACCTCCATTCCCACACCGCCGTCTTCACCTGCACCACCGGAAGAGCATCATCATCACCGTTTCCTCGGATGAAGCTGCGGCCTAATCGGCGCCACCAAAGAGGTTGTACACTAATCGCCGTATTTTCTTCTTGATTCGATCTCACGGTGCTGCCGGCGCTCGGTCCCGAGCCGACACGGCGCGGCTCCATCCACGGCGGCATCGCCGGCCACTTCCTCCACGGCGTCGCTCCCTGGGCGGCGGCGTCCACATCAGTAGGAGCTGCTGCTGCTCTAGCTCTCGCTCACGTTGCTGCTCTGCTCTTGCTCTCGGTCCCCTGCCTGGTCTGCTCTTGCTCTTGCTCTTGCTCGCGCTGCTGCTCTTGCTCTTGCTTGCGATGCTGCTCCAATTTAGCTACACTTCAGTCAATTGAATCGACTTTTGGGTCAGTCGATTTTCAGGGGGGGGGGGGGTCGCCAGAGTTAAGGAAGAACTAGCCGCAGCGGGGAGGGGGGCTCACCGGAGAGGTACCCCACTATCTATCTTAGGGTTCACGGTGGGGGCGGTGGTTGCCGGCCTGGTGGGGCGGTGGCATGGGGATCGCCGGAGAAAAAGCTCGGCACGGGGGGGCTACAGGGATGGCCGGGGCGGCGGCGGACCAGCGGTGGGGAGTGTTTTCAGGGTGGGCGGGGCGATGCACCATCGGCCGCTGACGGCGGGGGGGGGGGGGGGGGGGGGCTGTTTGGCCGGTGGTGGCTGGCGGCTCAGGGGGGGTGGAGGTTGAAGATGAACTGCAGGCCCTTGATTTCGTATCCAACGGCTACAAAATCGACTGACCAGAGATGAAAAAGTGAGTCGACTGACGTGTAGCCTCACATCTAGTGCGTTCAGTTTCGACAGTAAAATTCAGTTTCGACAGCAAAATTAAGTTTCAACAGTTAAGTTCAGTTTCGACAGTTAAATTCAGTTTCGACAGTTAAGTTTAGAGATGAGCGGCTCATCTATATGTCTAGCACTTTGTGGTTATGTATTTTACGTCATCTATTGGAGATGCTATTAGAATTCCACTCAGGTTAACGTTGTCTCTTTTGTCCTGCTTCAGCCTTGGCGTCGTACAACTCACCGGAGCTGCTCCAACGACGAAACCCTCCATCACAGCGGAGCAGTACCTCGGGCTCCATCTCCAGACGCCTAAGATCTTCTTCCCGTCCTCCGATAGCCAAGTCAGCCGGAGCATCCTGACCGGCCAACCCAATCACGCTGAGATCGACATGGCTTCGCCAAAGAGGTTCTACACTTGTTGCATATCTTTTTTACTCTACATGTTATATATATTTTCCACTGAGCACATGGAGTAACAGGAAATACGATCATTTTATCCTACTATATGACAAGCAATGAGGTACCAGGCAACTTAGCTATCCGTGATGGACTCTCTTGAATGCCATCATTATTTATCTCTGCGCGCTTGAGCTATGCATTTGTCGATGGCCCTGGGAGTTGAGCTAGTAGGGCAGTGGCCTGGGTCCAAAGTAATAGAAGTAGCACAAAAACATTTTTTTAGTGTAGGCCTTGCCTTGCTCAAGCATGCCTACTGGAATCGCTAGTGCTTGAAAGGAAAAGTGAATGAAAAACATAGGAATTGGAAAGTTTCGTATGGTACTACTTTTCATGAATTTGGTGCAAAGGAATGGAGCAAAGGAAAACTGTAGGATTTGTTCCTTTAGTGTCTCCTTGAAAGAAAAACCGTAGGAATTTTAATTTCCACTTGTCCTCCTTTTCGAATTCCTATTCATGAAGCACAAGAGTAAGAGATAGTAGCATGATAGCATTATAACCGTACATTTTCTTGTGGCTTGACTTAATCTCACCATGCTTCTTTGCATCGTGTGGTCTTCCAGTTCTTGTGAACCAAACAACCAGATTGGCCGAAATCCTCTGTTTTAAAATTCTCTGTTTTGCACGTGCCTTCCTATCCTATTCCTGTCTATTTCCTATCCCTATATTGTTAGAATCCTCAAATCCAAACAAGCCCTTACACAATTACTTCTATTACAGATATGTGTCAAAGAAAACCTTGTGTGGTTTGTCTTGCTCCTGTGGTGTTGTGTTCCACCCCAGCTCAGCTGCTCCAATGACGGAAGGGTTCACCACAGCAGGGATCCGCTCTCCAGACTGTCTTTCGCCGCCTAAGATCTTCTTCCCCGTCGCTGGCAGCCACGACAACTGCATTACCATCATCAACTGAGCAGATTACCTTGAGGACTACACAGGTCCGCAAGAGAGGTCGCACTCTTCTGTGTCTGCTTACATTATGCATCGCTTAATATGATGACATTCTACTTTATCGTCGTGTTCACCTATTAGACTCCGAGTCAAGTCCAAACTTAAGCTGAAACTTGAGTTTTTAAATGGTTGTGGGGTACATATTGGGGCAGCAATCAGTACTATCTGTCTACTATCTAGTTAATCTCGGGTGTCTACTATGAGTTTCAGGTTGGCTGCAAACAAACATTAAAGGAGCATTATCTATATTTTTAACTAAAGCTATTATTTGCTGCTATCGTTGGTTTTGGGTCTATCCACAGTTTGCTACCATCACTCTGGATTTGTGCATGCACTCCTTACATAATCTCACTATGTTTTATTCCTATGCATGTCAGTTATTTTACATAATGGAACTGAACATGTAGAGCAAAAGAGACGAGCCTTGCATGGCAATAAAATTTCATGCAGACGTCGCTCCATGGTGGGCGCAAAGGCAGCCCCCTCCACCCATTTTGGATCATAATCAAGAGGAAGATAACTGTTCTTAGGGAGATTCAGAAGCAGAAGACCACTCCTATTTACCCCATGAGGTCTTCGCTCTAACTTGGCATGCTGATGTTGGTTATATCATGCATATGGTGCCTTGCATTGCTTACTTTATACATCAAATATGTCAACTGCTTAGTTTAGACATGCTTTGTGTGAATGCCATCTGTTTAGTTTATTCATCATTTATGTGAATTATGCAATGCCATCTTGTTTAGCCAAGCATCATATATGTGAATTTTGCAATGCCATCCTACTTAGCCAGTCATCTTATATGTGAATTATATCAGGCCATCCTTTTTTTCATTGCGTATTACATTTGTCAACAATGTTAGTACATTCAACTACTCTTCGTGTGCATCAGCCATTGGACACGGTGATGGAAAATTCTGGAGTGAAAACAAGGTCTTCAGAGCAGACTATGCTATCTGACGAAGTGCATATCTCGCTGGTTACGGATAGGTCCTCAGAGGAGGATTCAGAGGCAGATGACCAGTCCTATTCCCCCCGAGGTGTATGCTCTAATTAACTTGGCAGGGTTATGTTGCTCATATCGTGCGTATGGTGTCTTGCATTGCGATGTCATTTGATTAGTTTAGACATGCTTTGTGTGAATGCCACCTGTTTAGTGTCTAATTATCATATATGTGAATTATGCATTGCCATCTTGTTGCAAGACATCATATATGTGCATTGTGCAATGCTATCTTGTTGCAGAGGCACTATATATATGTGAATTATGCAATGCCATGCTATTGAGCCAATCATCATGTATGTGAATTATATCATGCTATCATTTTTTGTATTACGTGTTCCATTTGTCGACAATGTTTGTATATTCAACTACTCTTCCTATGCATCAGCCATTTGAAGTGGTGATGGAAGTATCTGGAGTGAAAACAAGGTATTCAGATCAGACAATGCTACCTGCTGAAGCAGACATCTTGCTGGATACAGAGAGCTCCTCGGAGGAGGATTCAGAGACTGGTGACCAGTCCTATTTCCCCCCCTGAGGTCTATGCTCAAACTTGGCAGGGTTATATTACCCATGTCATACATGTTGTCTTGCATTTCTTAGTTTTTACATCATATATGGATTGCCGTATGCTTACTTGCTTACTATATAAATCATATATTTGAATTATATCATGCCATCATGTTTACATACACAACATCTATCTGAATTATGGCATGGCAACCCATTTAATAAAGACATCATATAGTTATATCATATCATCCTGTTTAGTGTTTACAGTCATCATATTTTCAATTATGTCATTATATCTGGGAATTATATCATGCTATCATGTTTCCATAGGCGGCATGTATGTGAATTATGGAATGCCAACCTATTTAATAAACACATTATATAGTTATATCATGTCATCCTGTTTACATAGTCATCATAGTTTGAACTATGTCTTTCCATCTTTTTTAGTTAGCCATCATAATGTGAAATTGTATCATGCTATCCTGTTTAGTTACCCATCATATATGTGAAATTGTGTCATGCTATCCTATTTGGTTAGAAAACATAAATGTGAATTATTTCATGCCCTCTTTTATTCCCCACTATCCATTGCACCTGTCTATCATACAATGTATGTACATTCAATTACTTTTCTTGTTTATCAACCATTTGAATTGGAGAGGGTGATGGTAGTATCTAAGGGAGTAACAACACGGTCTTCAGAAAAGATAGTGCTACCAGTTGATGCAGATAGAACCACAGTTGTACTTACCCAAGAACCAGCCCCACCACACATAACCCAGACTCTCGCAGATTGTACCCCTACCCAGTTGGACACAGAACTAGCTACACCCCTTCTAACCCCAACCCCAGCAGATAGTAACCTAGTTCCAGTTGACACGGCACCATCTCCACCACAGAGCACCCAAACACGAGCAGTTAGCAAGGGAACTGCAGTGCGCAAAGCACGAGGACCGCCACTCTAAATCCCAACTCAACGCTTAAAGGAGAAGAAGAAGGTTCTATAGCTATGGTTCATACTCCTTTGCTCTTGCATCACTATATTTACTCAGACCAACTATTTTCAAATTTGAAGGATGGAATTGAAAATTCAATGGCGCAACAGGTATGTTTTAAACTTGTTTCCTTAACTGGTTTGCTGTTGTAATGCTCTATATTGATTTTAGTTTCAATTGAATAAACAGTTATGTTCTCATGTCATGCACATTACAAGTGTCTCTATAGTTTCCCACACTTATATTCTGTCTACTCTTCTTTGTCTTGAATAAATATTATTTGAACTGTGTCTCTATCTTGATTTGGCAACAAAAACTAGAATGATATAGACCACAAAGTGACCATGGTACATAGATATATGTTTGTTTCATGCTGTTATCCTATGCACTTTACTACTGAACTGGTTTACCAAAATGAGTTTCATATACAACATGGTAAACCTATGATGTGTCTGCTTGTTTCTCTTTTAGAATGCGGACAAAATATTGGAGAACAATACCCCGTTATGCAATGGTGAAGGAAGTAATGCAGATAAGGTTCAAGATAGTGAGACATCCTTGTTGGTCTCCAAGAAAGCTGATAAAAACTACCTTGACGACAGTGAGAGAACCTAGAAGTCCTGTCTTGATGTAGTGTTCGAGTTACTAGCCACTACTGCTGGCACAAGCTCTTCGAACTCGCTGCCTGAATCAGTTCGTCTTCTTGAGTCTCAGCTTCAAGTTGAAAGACATTGATCAGATGTGTTGCGACAGGAAGCTGAAGGACTGAGGAAGACCCTGTAGAATTCAGATGCATACTTTTTGGTGCAACAGCAAGCGCTAGAGGATTTAAGCGCCAAACAAGAGAAAGTTAATAAGCTTTCTAAGCATCTTGCCAGCATTATGGGTACCCAGGATATTGTTTCTTGAGATCTTCTGAAGTGGTTTCAGTTCTGGACTTGTTTTGCTGTGGCATTTATTTGCACTGGTCGCCAACTTTGACAACCAGTGTATATGATATGCTGCTTTGTTCCCTATATTTGCACTGGTGGCGAACTTTGATGCCCAGTGGATGTAATATGTGTAATAGCCGTGATAGCCTAGCGTAGTTGCTTGCTTATTTATTTCCTTGTTGTCTTGTTTATTTGTTTGCTTGTAGTCAGTGTTGTTCTTTTTCCGTGGTTTGCTAGTGGCCGCAATAACCTATTTTTTAAAACTAGGCCACAATAACCATGGGCTACATATTTACTGTAGTGAGACTGGGCCTTCTACGGGCCATAGAAACAATGGGCCTTCTACGGGCCGTAGAAACAATGGGCCTTCTACGGGCCGTATCATCAATGGGCCTTCTATGAGCCGTATCATCAATGGGCCTTATACGGGCCGTATGATCAATTGCCCAAACATGGGCCAATAACATACCGCTTTATGGCCGTAAACGGGCTAGAGTTGGAATTGTCCGTTCATGGGTCGACCATAATGGGCCGTCGTTAATCGGTCGTATTTGATGACGCAATGAAAACGACCCAACGTATTAATGGGCCACAAACGGGCCGACTGTAAGCACAAGCTGAATTTGGCCCACAAGTAGAAAATGACAGTAATGGGCCGTAAGTAACCGAATGCTGGAAATGAGCCCAAGAATAAATGGGCCCTGAGAAGGCCGAAAGATAACATGGGCTGGAAATGTCCCAACGGAATAATGGGCCGTTAATGGGTATAAAGTGATACACTATTCATTACGGGCCAGTTTTACCACGGGCAGAGGCTAACTAAGGGCCTCATATGGGCCAAAAGACGTCATGAGACATACATGGGCTGGAATTATATTGGATGGCCCAGATGACGCTACTGGGCCTAATTTGGATAGGCCGTAAACGGGCCCTAGGTTAGCGGCTGTAAATGGGCTGTATGCGAACAAGCCGTTAACAGGCTTGCCATGGGCCCGCCCGCCACCTTTTGACCAAGTCAAACGGGCCAGCCTTTTCACAGGAATGGGCCTCTGTTGGGTCGTGCCACGTGTCGATGTATCATAGGCGTTTTGGGTCCAATGAGTGGATGACATCTGTCCCAACGGTGAGCCGACACATGTTTCCTCCAGCCAATGATGGTCTTACATGTGGAAAATCCCCAATGGCCGGGGCTGTTAATGGGTTATCGGATCCAAAACCGGACTCGATAGCTTAATAGTGTTCCATTACGGTGGATGCCACGTGTCGGTCACCCTTGACAAAAGCACTTCTGTGATGCACGATTTATCGTCATGGAAGTGGACACTTCCGTGATGATAATTTTGGTAATGTCATGGAACACTTCTACGACAGCACGGGTATGACTATCTTGATTCTGTCATAAATTTGTCATGGATGTACATGCATGACAAAAAACGTGACCTACTGTGACAAACACGTATCATCACGGAAGTGTGTTTTTTGTAGTGTGGTTGCCTGCACATAAGTCAAACAAGGAAGGAGTAGGCAAAGTAATAGTCTTAGGGTGATTTTGATCAAATATCAGCTTGTACTTAAGCATCTTTTCCTTATTCTTAATGATAAAATCATGTGCTACCATACCCTTATAGTCTAGAAAAGCAGGAGGCAGCAACTTTTCTTCTTTCTCATAATGCCTGATAGGTATGTTAAATTGTGCAGCGAGGCGTGAGGTGAAGATGCCTCCAAGGACGGGGCCCTTGGTACGGTTAAGATTTAACCGCTTTGCAACAATAGCGCCCATACTAAATGTGTCATCACAGAACAAGGCATGGCATAAAATAACAATATCAGGGACACTAAGGTTACCACAGTTTCCGCAACCAATTAAGCATCTACTAGCAAATATTGCAAAGTAACGTAAAACAGAAAAATGTATGCTAGTAATTCCTAAATCGGAAACCTTCCATGTTTCCACTACAGCAATCGTATCAACAAACCCTTCCACATCGTCATGATGTGGTTCCTTCACACTGCCCTCAAAAGGGATCAAACAAGCCCGACAAAAATCACGAAGTGACATCTCCTTATGCTCATCATATAAATAAAATTCCACAGTAGGTGGTGAGCTCCTAGCATGGAAATGAAAGTTTTTCACAAATATATTGGTGAGTAAGAGATACTATTCGCTTTGGTCATGGAGGAAGGCGGCGAGGCCTGCATTCTCAGCCAATTCAAAGAAATCATCATAAATGCCGGCTGCTCTCAAGAAATCATCACAAGGCCATTCACACGGCCAAACCTCCGAGGTACAAGGGAGATTATACTTGGGCTTCTTGTTCTCTTCACTTTGTTTATCCTTCGAGCTTCGGCTCGATGAGCCCCTCAAAAATCTCTTCATCTTTTTCAAAGAACAATCCCCCAAAGTATTTTTGTGAATGGAGCTTTGAGCTAGGAGATCGAAATGGCAGCAAGATGAGCTAGAACTCGTGCTTGAGATGGATGATGATTTTTTGGGAGGAAGGAGTGTGTGGTAGCTGGAATAAGTGGAGGGGAGCCACCATGGGCCCACGAGGCAGGGGGCGCGCCCTGGACCCTCGTGGCTAGATGCTTGCTCCCCCTGCTGTGTTCTCAGTACCATATATTCTCAAATATTCTAGAAAAAATCATATTTAAATTTCAGGGCATTTGGAGAAATTTTATTTTTGGGGTATTTTTTATTGCATGGATAATTCAGTAAGCAGATCGAAAAGAATATTTTTGCTTTATTTAATATAAATAACAGAAAGTAAAAAGAGGCTACAGAGATTTGTGTTTTCAAAATTCATCCATCTCATGCTCATCAAAAGGAATCCACTAACAAGGTTGATCAGGTCTTGTTAACAAACTCATTTCGAATAACATGAAACTAGAGAATTTTCGAATAACACTAGGTTACCTCAATGGGGATATGCACATCCCCAGCAATAATAATATCATATTTCTTCTTGACAGTAGGAAGAGGAAATTTGAAACCTGCAATAGTGATTGTTGAAATTTTTCCAATAGAATTAATATTGTGGACTTGAGGTTGTTTCCTCGGAAAGTGTACCGTATGCTCATTACCATTAACATGAAAAGTGACATTGCCTTTGGTGCAATCAATAACAGCCCCTGTAGTATTTAAAAAGGGTCTTCCAAGAATAATAGACATACTATCGTCCTCGGGAATATCAAGAATAACAAAGTCCGTTAAAATAGTAACATTGCAACCACAACAGGCACATCCTCACAAATACCGACAAGTATAGCAGTTGATTTGTCAGCCATTTGCAAAGATATTTCAGTAGGTGTCAACTTATTGAAATCAAGTCTATGATATAAAGAGAGAGGCATAACACTAACACCGGCTCCAAGATCACATAAAGTAGTTTTAACATAGTTTCTTTTAATGGAGCATGGTATAGTTGGTACTCCTGGATCTCCAAGTTTCTTTGGTATTCCACCCTTAAAAGTATAATTAGCAATCATGGTGGAAATTTCAGCTTCCGGTATCTTTCTTTTATTAGTTACAATTTCCTTCATATATTTAGCATAAGGATTCATTTTAAGCATATCAGTCAAACACATACACAAAAAGATAGATCTAATCATTTCAACAAAGCGCTCAAAATCCTCATCATCCTTTTTCTTGGATGGTTTAGGAGGAAAGGGCATGGGTTTCTGAACCCATGGTTCTCTTTCTTTACCGTGCTTCCTAGCAACAAAGTCTCTCTTATCATAACATTCATTCTTTGATTGTGGGTTATCAAGATCAACAGCAGGTTCAATCTCTACATCATTATCATTACTAGGTTGAGCATCAAAATGAACATCATCATTAACATTATCACTATGTTCATGTTCATTACGAGATTGTGTTTCTGCATCAGAAATAGAAATATCATTGGGATTCTCACGTGTGTCTACAAGAGGTTCACTAGAAGCATGCAAAGTCCTATCATTTTTCTTTTTCTTCCTTATAGAAGGACTAGGTGCATCAACATTAGTTCTCTGAGAATCTTGCTCAATTCTCTTAGGATGGCCCTCAGGATACAAAGGTTCCCGAGTCACTTTACCTCCTCTAGTTGCAACTCTGACAACAAAGTCATTAATCTTACTGTTTAATTCACTGAGCAAATCATTCTGAGCTTTAAGTACTTGTTCGACTTGAGTGGTAACCATAGAAGCATGTTTACTAATAAGTTTAAGTTCACCTTTAACACAAGCCATATAATCACCCAAGTGTTCAATCATGTAAGCATTATGTTTCAATTGTCTGCCAACATAAGCATTGAAGTTTTCTTGTTTAACAATAAAATTATCAAACTCATCTAAGCACTGGCTAGCAGACTTATTACGAGGAATATCACCTTCATCAAATCTATAGAGAGAATTTACCTTTACTACCTGTGTCAGGTTATCAAGACCGTGTGTTTCTTCAATAGGTGATGAATTAAGACCATGTATTTCTTCAACAAAAGGTAAATTCTTAACATCTTCAGCTTTAATACCCTTTTCTTTCATAGTTTTCTTTGTCTCTTGCATATCTTCAGGACTGAGAAATAGAATACCCCTTTTCTTCGGAGTTGGCTTAGGAGTTGGTTCAGGAAGTGTCCAATTATTTTCATTAGTCAACATATTACTCAATAGAATTTCAGCTTGATCAACAGTTCCTTCCCTGAAAACACAACCAGCACAACTATCTAGGTAATCTCTGGAAGCATCAGTTAGTCCATTATAAAAGATATCAAGTATTTCATTTTTCTTGAGAGGATGATCAGGCAAAGCATTAAGTAATTGGAGAAGCCTCCCCCAAGCTTGTGGGAGACTCTCTTCTTAAATTTGCACAAAATTATATATTTCCCTTAAGGCAACTTGTTTCTTATGAGCGGGGAAATATTTAGGAGATAAGTAATAAATCATATCCTGGGGACTACGCACACAACCAAGATCAAGAGAATTAAACCATATCTTAGCATCACCCTTTAATGAGAACGGAAATAATTGAAGGATATAATAGTAGTGAGTTTTCTCATCATTAGTAAATAGGGTAGCTATATCATTTAATTTAGTAAGATGTGCCACAATAGTTTCAGATTCATAGCCATAGAAAGGATCAGATTCAACCAAAGTAATTAACTCAGCATCGACAGAGAAACCATAATCCTTATCAGTAATAAAGATAGGTGAACTAGCATAAGCAGGATCATATTTCATTCTAGCATTCAGAGATTTTTCTTTCAGCTTAGCTAATAATTTCTTAAGGTCACTTCTATCATTGCAAGCAAGAAAGTCTCTAGTAGTTTCTTCATCCATAACATAACCCTTAGGAACAACAGGCAATTCATATCTAGGGGGAGAATCTTCATAATCACTTTCATCAATATTATCAGTTTCAATAATTTCATTCTCTCTAGCCCTAGCAAGTTGTTCATCAAGAAATTCACCAAGTGGCACAATAGTATCACGCATAGAAGTAGTTTCATCATAAGTATCATGCACAGCAGAAGTGGCATCATCAATAACATGCAACATATGAGAATTAATAACAGAAGCAGGTTTAGGTGTCGCAAGCTTACACAAAACAGAAGGTGAATCAAGTGCAGAGCTAGATGGGAGTTCCTTACCTCCCCTCGTAGTTGAGGGATAAATATTGGTTCTTGGATCTTTCAAGTTCTTCATAGTGATAAACAGATATAAATCCCAACTGACTCAAATAATATAGCTATGCTCCCCAGCAATGGCGCCATAAAATAGTCTTGATAACCCACAAGTATAGGGGATCGCAACAGTTTTCGAGGGTAGATTATTCAACCCAAATTTATTGATTCGACAAAAGGGGAGCCAAAGAATATTCTCAAGTATTAGCAACTGAGTTTTCAATTCAACCACACCTGGAAACTTAATATCTGCAGCAAGGTATTTAGTAGCAAAGTAATATGATAGTAGTGATAACTATAGGAAAAGGTAACGGTAGCAAAAGTAATATTTTTTGGTTTTATAGTGATGGTAACAGTAGCAGCGGAAAAGTAAATAAGCGAAGAACAATATAGGAAAAGCTCGTAGGCAATGGATCGGTGATAGAGAATTATGCCGGATGCGATCGATCATGTAACAGTCATAACCTAGGGTGACACACAACTAGCTCCAGTTCATAAATGTAATGTAGGCATGTATTCCGAATATAGTCATACATGATTATGGAAAAGAACTTGCATGGCATATTTTGTCCTACCCTCCCGTGGCAGTGGGGTCCTAATGGAAACTAAGGGATATTAAGGCCTCCTTTTAATAGAGTACCGGACCAAAGCATTAACACATGTGAAAGTGCAACTATCCCTAGGTGGTTTTGGTAATTCCTAACAACATATAGCTCATTGAGCTAATGCTATTTCAAGATTAATATCTCAGGAAAGCTCAATGATTGGCATGGCGTGGATGAGAAAAGTGGAACCCTCAAAATGCTAAGGACAAAGGATTGGCTCAAGCTCAAAACTCAAGACTCTACATTTTCTATTTTAGTGATCCAAGATCACATTGAGTCTATAGGAAAAGCCAATACTATCAACAAGGGATGATGTGTTGCTTAATGAGGTTCTTGCTCAAAATGCTTAGTGATATGCTCCAAAACCCTCAACTACTTTCTCACATCCACATATGACATAACCAAAAGTCAAACTCGGCCCCACCAACTTTTCCTATCCGACGCCACCGAGTTTCAAATTTCTTAGCCACTGCCACAAACCTAGGCAAATCGGTCTCACCGATAGGGATCTTGGTCTCACCGAGACAGGGTTGTAATCTCTCTGTTTCCCTTCGTAACATTTTGGTCTCACCGAGATGAGCAATCGGTCCCACCGAGATTGCAATGTAAACTCTCTGTTTTCCCTTTGTCACGTTTCAGTCTCACCGAAATGAGCGATCGGTCTCACCGAGTTTACCTGACCAACTCTCTGGTTAGCTTATTACCAAAATCGGCCTCACTGAGTTTGTGTAATCGGTCTCACCGACATTACGTTATGCCCTAACCCTAATCATATCGGTCCTACCGAGTTGCATGTCGGTCCCACCAAAAACCCTAACGGTCACTAGCTTTGCTGAATCGATCCGACCGAGTTTAATCATTCGGTCCCACCGAGTTTGGAAAGTTATGTGTAATGGTTAGATTTTGTGTGGAGACTATATATACCATCCACCTCCTCTTCATTCGTGGAGAGAGCCATCAGAACAAACCTACACTTCCAACCAATATTTTCTGAGAGAGAACCACCAACACTTGTGTTGAGACCAAGATATTCCATTCCTACCATATGAATCTTGATCTCTAGCCTTCCCCAAGTTGGTTTCCACTCAAATCTTCTTTCCACCAAATCCAAATCCTGTGAGAGCGAGTTGAGTGTTGGGGAGACTATCATTTGAAGCACAAGAGCAAGGAGTTCATCATCAAGACACCATTTGTTACTTCTTGGAGAGTGGTGTCTCCTAGATTGGCTAGGTGTCACTTGGGAGCCTCCGACAAGATTGTGGAGTTGAGCCAAGGAGTTTGTAAGGGCAAGGAGATCGCCTACTTCGTGAAGATCTACCGCTAGTGAGGCAAGTCCTTCGTGGGCGATGGCCATGGTGGGATAGACAAGGTTGCTTCTTCATGGACCCTTCATGGGTGGAGCCCTATGTGGACTCGCGTAACCGTTACCCTTCATGGGTTGAAGTCTCCATCAACATGGATGTACGATACCACCACCTATCGGAACCACGACAAAAACATATGTGTCTCCAATTGCGTTTGAATCCTCCAAACCCTTCCCTTTACATTCTTGCAAGTTACATGCTTTACCTTCCGCTGCTCATATACTCTATGCATGCTTGCCTGAATTGTGTTAAGATTGCTTTACTTGTACAAAGTTGCTAGAATCTACCAAGAACTAAAATTGGGAAAAGGCTAGATTTTTATCTGGTCAAGTAGTCTAATCACCCCCTCCAGACATACTTTCGATACTACAAGTGGTATCAGAGCTTTGGTCTCCATTTGCTTTGATTTTCATAGCTTTTGGAAGTCATAGCATTGGTTTCACAACCTAGGAGAGTATGGCGTCTAGCGAGGGAAATTACCACCATAGAGGTCCTTACTTTGATGGTACTAATTTTGCTAGTTGGAAGCATAAGATGAAGATGCATAATCTTGGACATAACCGCGCCGTTTGGGCTATTGTGTGTGTTGGCTTGCAAGGTGAATTCTTTGATGGGAGAGAACCAAACCGTGAAGCTACCGCGGAAGAGTTGAAGATGCTACAATACAATGCTCAAGCTTGTGATATCCTCTTCAACGGATTGTGCCCCGAAGAATTCAACAAAATCAGCCGTCTTGAGAATGCAAAGGAAATTTGGGATACTTTGATTGATATGCACGAAGTTACCGACTCCGTCAAGGAATCCAAGTTGGATGTGCTTCAAAGTCAACTTGACAAGTTCAAAATGAAGGATGGTGAAGGTGTCGATGAAATGTACTCTAGGCTTGCTCTTGTCACAAATGAGATTGCCGGCTTAGGAAGTGAAGAGATGACCGACAAATTCATCATCAAGAAGATCCTAAGAGCCTTGGATGGAAAATATGATACCGTATGCACATTGATCCAAATGATGCCAAATTACAAAGATCTCAAGCCAACGGAAGTCATTGGAAGAATTGCTGCTCATGAGATGTCACTCAAGGATAAGGGGGAGCTCCATAACAAGTCAAGTGGTGCTTACAAAGCCTCATGTGAAGCTCCCACATCATCAAGTGAGAAACAAACCTTCAATGAAGAATTGAGCCTAATGCTGAAGAACTTCAACAAGTTCTACAAGAGTAGAAGCAAAGAGAGAAGTTCCAAGTCAAGGTCCTACAATGACAAAAGATCTTCTAGTCGAGAGCAAAACTGCTACAATTGTGGAAGACCTAGACACTATTCCAATGAGTGTACGCCCCCCTACAAGAGAAGAGAAGACTCTCCCAAAAGAAGAAGTAGAAAAGAAGAATCACCATCGAGGGAGAGAAGGAGTAGGGATGATCGTTATGAATGAAGACCCTCCCGGAGAAGCAAGGATTTGGAAAGGAAGGACAAGTCATCAAGCAGCTACACAAAATGAAGACATCAAGCTCATGTTGGTGAATGGGTATCCGGCTCCGACTCCAACAATGACTCCAAGAGAAGCTATCACTCCGACTCTGAATATACTCAAGATGAAGGTGTTGCCGGTCTAGCACTTGTGTCAACCAACTCCTACGACATATTTGATTCACCAAATGAAGGAATTGGAAGATGCTTCATGGCCAAAGGTCCAAAGGTATCACACCCCGAGTATGTTGATTTCAATAGTGATGAAGATGACTTGTTAGGTGATGATGATTTACTTGTTGACAACTCTAGTGATGAATACTATGATGAAACATCAATTAATCATGCTAATCAAGATGAAATGAATGACAATGATAAGGAGAAGATTGAGTCTCTAACTAAAGAACTAAACACTCTTAAGTTAGCCCATGAAACTATCTTAGGAGATCATCAAGAACTTTTATGGACTCATGAGAAATTACGTTTTGAGAAGCTCAATCTTGAGCAAGAGCATGAGTTCTTAAAGGCAATCAATGATGATCTTCGCAAGCAAAGTTCTTCTTACATTGCCAAGCGTTTACTCTTATCCACTTACATGCCTCAAGTCAAGTCTAGTAACAAGAACAAGAAGGATTCTTCTTCTAGTAGTAACAATAATCATGCTAAATCCAATATTTTTGCTTCTAGTAGTTCTCTTGATTCCACTAATGATTCTCTTAGCCAAGTTACACTTGAGCAAGAAAATAGCTTATTGAAGGGAATCATAGAGAAAGGTGTTTACAAGAGCCTTGCCGGGAGTAAGCAATTCGAGGAAATTATACGCAAGCAAGGAAGGCACCGGAAGAATCAAGGTATTGGTTTTGAATGAAAGTTAAATGCCAATGGAGTAGAGTGGGAAGAAGATTAATACCCCAAGACAAAGTTTGTTCCTCAACAAGAGAAGTATGATCCTACTTCTTTCAAGGGGACACAAGCTCAAGATGATCTTCCACCACAAGACCACAAGGAAAAAGGCAAGGACAAGCTTCAAGAGGAAATTGATGCATTTGAAGAAGCTCCTAAGGCCTTGGTCAAGTGGGTTCCCAAGACTATATCAAGTTCCACTTCATCAAGTACAACTACAACTCTGAGGATTCCCATCAAGATGGTGTGGATCCCGAAGTAGAAGAGCTAGAGAGTTCTTGAGGGTGACTCCGCCAACATACTTCACTCTTATCATTTTGGCAAGAACAAGTGCAATAAACTTCCACATCTTGCACTAGTTCAAGGAGTCACAAACCCTCTTGTTGGTAAGACAAGGAACAAGGTAACCTAATGCTCTCATAGACATCATCTTGTGTGTGAATCACTCTATGTCTATGGATATCCTTGTTTGTTCCTTGTGGGACTAACCCATGTAGGTATTGAAAGTGCAACTCACTCCAAAGGACAGCTCCGAATGATCTACATCAACTTAGAGCATCCACATCTTCAACACCTACATGAAGTCATCATCGACAAAACCCAAGGTTAGTTCATCCCTCTTAGGGGGGATCTCACATGTAGGGGGAGCTTTGCTCTAACAATTGAGTTAAAGCAACTCTAATGGTGTGAACATGACAACGCTTTATGTAAAAGTGGTAACCCCACTTGTGCTTAAACAATGAGTATGACCTATGATCAAATGTTCTCATTTGACTCCTAGGTCAATATACTCATATATAGGTGACCTAGTCATCGCCAATTCCTTGATAGATGCTAGAATTGTTTGTCCATGCCTTGCGACATATTTCACTTGTCATTTTATTGTGTGAGCATGTTGGTTGCATAATTTACTCATTCGAGGACATCCACTTGTTGTTTTGATTGATTGGTTCCTTTTCTTTTGACCAAGTGGATGGACAAGAATGCCTAAGAACCTTCTCTAGCTATCTATGCATTTCTCGTCTCAAACTCTATTCATGCTGCATCACAAAGTTTGATCAAGTCAGATTCAAACCACTCTGTGTGAGAAGCACTCGGAGTCCCCGATTCGTCATAGACTTAGACTTCCAAAACTTCTTTGTGTGTTTCGGTCTGACTGATTCATCCATTTCGGTCATACCGAGAACAATAAGTCGATTTAGGTTTTCAATCTCGGTGCAACCTATTTGAACTTTTCGGTCACACCGAGTTTCAGTAACTGCTTGAAGTTATGAATCTCGGTGCCACCGAGTTGTTCCACTCGGTCACATTGACAGGGTCAGGCTATATATATCCATGGGTCAAATTTTGGAAAACTTTCCGAACCTCCTCGCCCGCGCTTAGCCTGCTCTGCCTCCCTGGGTCTCCGGATCATCCTCCTCGTCGCCAGCCACCTCCTGTCGCTGGTCTCCGCCGCCATCAACAGGATCGTCTCCGCCGTTGCCGCCATAGCAAGTTCATCGCCGAACTAGGGTATGGACTTGAACTTTGTGTTGTTCTAACTCCGATTCCCCAGCACATTGCTTTGCCATGTATCTTGCCATGATTGAGATCATTCTATCCATCGAAAACACTCTGTAGTTTAGTCGTGAATTGAAAATTTAGGGTTAGGTTTCTGCCGAAAACATCTCGGACCGATCGAGTTGATGAAATCGGTTCCACCGATTTGGCTCAGGCCATTGCACATGTGATTCTCGGTCTGACCGAGAATTGCAAATCGATGTGACTGAGTTCAGCACTTTGTGAAACCCTAGCAGTCTCGGTGCCACTGAACTGTGACTCGGTCTGACCGAGTTCACTAGTTTAGGTTCCAAAAGCTGCTTCGGTATCACTGAGTTTGCAAATCGGTAGATCCGAAATGCTTTCTATGGAAAACTAAAACTAAGTTTTTAACTCATTCTTTTGCAAAAACCTCTATACTTTGTGATGCTCATCCACTCTACCTCATCTATAATCTATTCACAGGGTCTACTGTCAGTGTTTGCAGCATATCAGATCAGAGTGATAGTCAGAACAAGTCTGAGGAACATGTTCACTTGAGTGAGGGCACTAGTCCCTCTAGCAGCTCAGATGATGAAAGCAGGAGCACACCCAGCAATCTGCCAAAGGCTGCCACAAGGGCCAGCAAGAAAAGAACCTTAGAGTCAGAGGATAAGGACTATGTGGCTGAGGAAGAAGAAACCACCTCAAAGAGGAAAGTCCTGAAAGAGGAATATGGCACAGCTGCTGCCACCAAGCCAGGGATGAAGCAAAAGGTTCCTGCCAAGAGAGCTCCAATGTCTAAAGCCAGAACATCTACTCAAGAGACTTTGGGATCTGCACCCAAAGAGCAAGTTGTGAGAGAAAATAAAATTAAGGAAAGGGTCAAGAAGACCACTGCCAGAGTTCTTGGGAGATCTTCAATCATGAAAGACTCTAAAGAAGAGGAAGAGGAAGAGGATGCAGCACCAGCACCTAAAGCTCAGAAACTTGTGGGAGATGCCATAAGATTAGGGGCTGCTCCATCTAAGCCCAAAGGAACTTCTAAGCCAGCTGCTCCAAAACCAAAAACTGCACCCAAGATGAGCACAAGGAACATCCCAGCAGCAGAGAAGAACAAGGCCCCAATGCCTGAAGCTGCAACGGAAGAAGAAGATGATTCTATTGTCTTGAGGAAATTGAAGCCAAAAATTCCAGACCACGATGATGCTCCTCCAGTTGCAGAGAACATGAAAGTCAGGAAGGACTCTGGTCTAAGGCTATGGAGAGAGTCTAATCCATATGCCACCAGGAGAAGGACTGCTGTGGACTACAGGTTCCATACAAAGGAACAACATGACTTCTATGAGAATGTCTTGCTTGACAAGAAGCCCATAGTGTGTGACATGAGATGGGTCGATTGGACATTCATTGAGGAAAACTAGGATCACTTCCCTGGTGTATATGACAGCTTCAAGGCTTCTGGAGTTGATGAGTTTGTGGCTCAGAAGCTCACAAAATGGAATGATGAGCTCATCATGCAGTTCTACTCCACAACTCACTTCTACCCAGATGGAAGGATTGTCTGGATGTCTGAAGGTACTAGGTACCAGTCAACAGTTGCAGAATGGGCTAAGTTGATCAATGCCCCAGAAGAGACGATGTCCGGTGGTACGGAGCACTCGATCTTGGAGCTTGAGATGAAGTCTTGTTCTGAAAGCCAGGGTTGGGTGGGTGGGAAGATCCACTGCCACCTTTGCTCTTCTGATACGGCTGACGAAACGGAGGAGGAGGAAGCCAATACTTCTACTGCTTGGCCACTTGAGTAGAGGAAGAAGAAGTAGCATCTCTGACTCGCTTCTTGGAAGCATCACATCTCAGTTGAGCGGCCTCTTGCTTCAATGCCAGGTTGTAGAACTCATCGTACCTCAGGGGCTCAAAGAGAACAAGAGCTAGCTGGATTTCTTCTCTGAGACCACCCCTGAACTGGTATATCATGCTCTTCTCATCAGGTACGTCCTGCTTAGCAAAGCGGGCGAGCTTCTGGAACAACTTGTTGTAGTCATAGACAGACAAAGAGCCTTGCTTCAGGTTGCGGAATTCCTCACGCTTGCTTTCAACCACGCTCTGACGGATATGGTGAGCTCGGAAATCTTGACGAAATTCATCCCAGGTAATAACACGTCCACCTCTGGAATCCTTGTACTGCTGGAACCACTCTGCAGCTTGATCTTTGAGTTGGAAGGAAGCGAACTTGACGAAATCCTCAGGCCTGACGTTACTGCACTCAAAATGCTTGCACAGATCCACGAGCCAATCGTCAGCATCGGTTGCCTCAACACAATTGCTGAAAGTCTTTGGCCCGTTAGCAAGGAACTGGTTGAGTGTAGCAAAGTGATTCTGATTGTTGCCTTGATTCCCTTGGTTGCCTTGATTCGCTTGATTGCGCTCTTGAAGAATTTGCATGATCAACTGCGTGTTTGCATTGGTTGCAGCCATCATAGCTTGCCATGCCTCCGGAGGAGGTGGAGGTGGTGGCGGGTCAGGATTCGGAGTCGTGCGCGTTGGAGGAGCCATCCTGAAGAGGTTGACATCCATTAGCACGTTGATAGACAATTATTGAAGCTGAATCCAACGGAATGAAAATTGCAGCATAAAGTCTTTCACATCCGAACAAAATGAACGAATGCATTCCTCTTGAAATGGTCACATATCCATAAATTGAGAAGCCACGTAGAATTTAGGTAGAGAAATAAATCAACAAGGTACGGATCAAGAACGAATAATCGGTAAGAAATCCCAATCTCAAACCAAATATCCGTGGAAGAAGAACTAGAGCTACAAGAATTCCCACCTATGAAACTCCCGAACCTTTCCGGTTATGCAATCAGGTGTTGGGGATACAAGGGAAGCATAATATCTCACCCAAATCTAGAAAATCCTACATCCAGCTGTATCCATCCTTCAACACATAACCGAGAAAAACTTCGGAAACCATCTACCTCAACCTTTGAAAAGCATCCGTTATACAAGTTATGGCGATACTCCCGAACTCCTACCCCAGTACTGGGTGGCGTCGAGGTTATCTCACCAACGAACTGCATAAAAGAGATTTTCGATGTCGGTGTACTAAACTCAGGTATTCCAGAACTGCAACGATAAAATTATGACGACAACACCTCAGAGCTCAACTCCCCGGGACACTTCGACAAAACCCCTGACAGGAGGCACCAAGACAATGTTCTCATCATAAAACCATCGGAACGATTCCAAGATACCCGCGTGATCCTAAAATTATTTTTAGTGAAATTTGAAAAGAGAAGAGTAAAAACTCTACGTCAGGATGCCTTACCAGAGCGATGAGGAGACTGGGAAGTAAAAGAATTCCTAAACCCTCCGATATATAATTCCTAAATGACTCAAAACATTTTTCTAGACACAACTCGGCTGCTAAAAACGATCAATCAGTGGGGGCTCCTAAGGTCGGGGAAGGCTCTGATACCAACTTGTAACACCCTTGATGCGACCATATCTCCCACGTGTCGAGGCACGACTTAGAGGCATAATCGCATTGAAGGCATATGTCGCAAGTTAGGCAATCTTCACAACATCCCATGTAATATAATTAATAAAAGGGGAGATAACATAGTTGGCTTACACTCGCCACGTCAATCCAGTACATAAATAACATACATCATTCAAACACTAATGCCCGACTATGGCTCCAAAATAAAAGATAACCCAACATGCGACACGGTCCCGATCACCCCAACTGGGCACCACTACTGATCATCAGGAAAAGAAACATAGTATCGCTGAGAGTCCTTGTCGAACTCCCACTTGAGCTCAAGCGCGTCACCTGGAGCGGAATCATCAGGCCCTGCATCTGGTGTAATAGTAATCTGTGAGCCACAGGGACTCAGCAATCTCGCACCCTCGCGATCAAGACTATTTAAGCTTAATAGGTAAGGCAAGGTAAATATAAGTGGAGCTGCAGCAAGCGACTAGCATATATGGTGGCTAACCTGTTCGCAAAAGAGAGCGAGAAGAGGAGGCAAAGCGCGAGCGAGAATCTAGAGAACAACCTGCGCAAGCATTACTCCAACACCGTGTCCAGTTCCCGGACTCCGCCGAGAAGAGGCCATCACGGTAACTCACATTGTTGATTCATTTTAATTAAGTTAAGGTTCAAGTTATCTACAACCGGACATTAACAAATTCCCATCTGCCCATAACCGCGGGCACGGCTTTCGAAAGTTCAAATCCCTGCAGGGGAGTCCCAACTTAGCCCATGACAAGCTCTCACGGTCAATGAAGGAATAGACCTCCTCCCGAGACGTTCCGATCAGACTCGGTATCTCGGTTCTTCAAGACACTTTGACAGGTTAAAGCAAGACCAGCAACACCGCCCGAATGTGCCGACAAATCCCGATAGGAGCTGCACATATCTCGTTCTCAGGGCACACTCAGATGAGACATCCTACGAGTAAAACCAACCCTCAAGTTGCCCCGAGGTGGCCCCGCAGTCTACTCGGTCGGACCAACACTCAGAGGAGCACTGGCCCGGGGGGGCTAAAATAAGATGACCCTCAGGCTCCGGAAACCCAAGGGAAAAAAGAGGCTAGGTGGCAAATGGTAAAACCAAGGTTGGGCATTGCTGGAAAAGCTTTAATCAAGGCGAACTATCAAGGGGTTCCCATTATAACCCAACCGCGTAAGCAACGCAAAATCCGGGAACATAACACCGATATGACGGAAACTAGGGCGGCAAGAGTGGAACAAAACACTAGGCGAGAGGCCGAGCCTTCCACCCTTTACCAAGTATATAGATGCATTAAGATAACATGACAATATAATGATATCCCAACAAGTAAATAATGTTCCAACAAGGAACGGTCTCCAATCTTCACCTGCAACTAGCAACGCTATAAGAGGGCTGAGCAAAGTGGTAACATGGCCAATCAACGGTTTGCTAGGACATGGTGGGTTAGAGGTTTGACATGGCAATTTGGGAGGCTTGAAAGCAAATGGTAGGCATCGTAGCATTGGCATAGCAAAAGAGCGAGCATCTAGCAAAGCAAAGATAGTAGTGATTTCGAGGGTATGATCATCTTGCCTGGAAAGTTGTCAGAGTTGACTGGATCCTCGAAAACAAACTCAATGGGCTCCTCGTTAGCCAACTCATCCCCCGGCTCTACCCAAACAAGACAAACAAACAAACGGAACACAATCAACCACGTGCAAGGATCAAATAATATGATGCAAAGATGGTATGCTATGCGGGATGCGATGTGGGATGCATATACAAGATTTGACAAGGAATGCATGAACCTAGCCTCAACTTGGAAAACAAGTGTGCCACTGGAAAGATGAGATGAAATCGCTTGAAAACGATATAAAGATCACCGGAATCGGAGTTACGGTTTGGAAATGGCAAGCATTTCAAATATGACACCAGTTTGCGATTTACAGCAAGTAGCCATCTAAATGCAATGAGATGAACATGCTACATCACTCAAACATGACAACAAACTACATGGCAGGGATGCATTCAAGATTCTTAACAAAAGTCCAGCACTGAGCTACGGCCAAATCATCCATTAACAGGTTCAAACAAGCATGGCAAAAATGCACATGACAAACAGATCTCAGACTTAGTGAAATTAACACTTGTCTGGAATTTCAGATTAGGTAGCACTCTTTAGAGCAACAAAACTACATTCTACAGGACCTGAACATGACAAAGTAAAACATGGCATGGAGCTACTCAAAAAGCTTAACAAAAGTCCCTTAGTGACCTTGAGTCAAAAGGGATCAGAAAACATATTAGCAAGCATGTGAACATAGCAAAAGCATAATCAGTTTTCAGACTTAGTGAAAACTGGCACATGCTGAAACATATCTCAAGTAGGCATGTTTATGAGCTCGATGCACTCACTACGGAGCAAGTCATGAAAAGCTAAGCATACATCTACCAAGAATACACAAAATGCAAGCTAGACATGGCAATAAGAATAGCATAGCATGCACGGATCAACTACAACATCATCGGCAAAATTGCTAACAAGTAGACAATCTGCCCGGAGTCACGAAGTAGCAAAAGTAGAGCTCGATTGACTCAAGCTAGGGTGCTCCATAATTGCAAACAAAGACATGGATGGATAGAGCACTACAAGATTAATAAAACATCCTTACTGATCATCCTCAAAAGAGGCACGGATCACTAGGAAACGACATGAACATATGGCAAAATGAGATAAACAGGTCAAGGACTTAGTGGAAATGCTAAGTCCCTGAAATCAGGATTACCAAGTGCCTCACTTTGCAAGCTTGTGCTGGTCACCACACACATCACAAAAATACATGGGTTGCACCTCTGGATAGATGGCAAAACCCTTAACAAAACATATGTAGAGCTCATGGGCATATCATGCACACAATAATCATGGCAAAAATGACAAATATCTAAATGGAGCAGCAAATCTGACAATTATCTCAAGTAGCACTCTTCTAACAGTTTTTCGGGCATCAAGATGACCTCAAATGATAATGATGCAATGGAATTAAATGATGTGCTCTCTGAGACGAACATTTTGATATGCTATATGCCCAAAACGGAGCTACGGATGCGGAGATATAGCATGATGAACAGGAGCACATGAACTAGGGTTTCGGGCAAAAAAATAAACCGAGATTTCGGATCTCAGATCTACACGGATTTCGAGGTCCACCAGAATCACTCTAGCTCGCCGGAGAAGTCGTCGGACTTGGCGGTTGGGGCCGCCGGATCTTGGAGAGGCGGGCCGGACGGCGCGGATCCGGCCACCGGAGCGGCGGACGGCAGGTGGCGGCGGTTGTCGGCGCCGGCCTCGGTAGGCGCGGCGGGCGCGGGCGCCGGCGAGCGGCCAGGCGAGCGTCGGGGGAAGAAAGGCGGCAGCCGCGGCGAAGGTGCGGCGACCCGGGCGCGGGGAAGAAGACCCCGAGCGGCGCGGGCTGCGATGGGCCTCGGGGGCCCGATCCGGGCCGCCCGGGCCGGAGCGGCGGCGATGTGGGCGCGAGGCAGCGGTGAATGGGGGCATGCCACGTGGCGGCGGAGGTGGAAGTCAGACACGTCCGTCAGTGGCGAAAATGTCCGGCGGCGGCGGACGAAGTGGATCTAGGGTTTTCGGGAGGAAGGGGAAGGACAAATTCGGGGGTGTCTTTAAATAGGCATAGAGGAAGCTGGGAGAGTCCAAATGAGGTGCGGTTTTCGGACACGCGATCATGATCGAACACTCTAGATGATGCAGAAGGTTTTGGTGGGTTTTGGGCCAACTTGGAGGAGTGTTGGGCTGCAACACACACGAGGCCTTTTTGGTCCCTCGGTTAACCGTTGGAGCATCAAACGAAGTCCAAATGGTACGAAACTTGACAGGCGGTCTACCGGTAGTAAACCAAGGCCGCTTGGCAAGTCTCGGTCCAGTCCGGAAATGTTTAATCCCCACACACGAAAGAAAGGTAGAAATGACCACCGGAGGAGAACGAAGCGCCGGAATGCAAAATGGACAACGGGGAAAAAGCTCGAATGCATGAGACGAACACGTATGCAAATGCAATGCACATGATGACATGATATGAGATGCATGACAACGACAACAACACACGGAGACAAAGACCCGAACCCGAGAAAATAAAATAACTTAAAGCCGGAAACGGCAAGAGTTGGAGTACATATTGGGTAAGTTACATCCGGGGTGTTACAACACTCCACCACTACAAAAGGATCTCGTCCCGAGATCTAGGACTGAAAGAACGCCGGGTACTCAGAACGGAGGTGATCCTCGCGTTCCCAGGTAGCTTCACGGTCGGAATGGTATGACCACTTGACTTTGAGGAATTTGATTGACTTGTTGCGAGTCTTGCGTTCAGTCTTTTCGAGAATAGCAACTGGGTGCTCATGATAAGAGAGATCTTCTTGGAGCTCAATGTCCTCGAAGTTGAAGGTGCAGTCAGGAGTCTTGAAGCACTTTCGTAGCTGAGAGACATGGAACACATCATGGACATTTGCAAAGTTTGAAGGAAGCTCAAGTTGATAGGCGAGATCGCCTCTCTTGCTGATAATCTTGAAAGGTCCCACGTATCTGGGGGCAAGCTTCCCTTTGATACCGAAGCGACGAGTACCTTTCATAGGAGAGACACGGAGGTAAACATGATCTCCGATCTCAAAAGCCAAATCGCGGTGCTTACTATCATAGTAGCTCTTCTGGCGGGATTGGGCTGCTTTCAGGTTATCTCGAATGACTTTGCACATATCCTCTACCTCTGTGATTAAGTCATTACCCAACAGCTGACATTCACCGGTTTCAGACCAGTTGAGAGGGGTACGGCACTTCCTGCCATACAGAATTTCAAATGGGGCCTTGCCCGAACTTGCTTGAAAACTGTTGTTGTAGGAGAATTCAGCATAAGGAAGACAATCCTCCCGCTTCATGCCGAAGGAGATCACACAAGCCCTGAGCATATCTTCAAGAATCTGGTTGACACGCTCGACTTGGCCGCTAGTTTGAGGATGAAAAGCTGTGCTGAAGCGGATGTTGGTGCCCATGGCCTTCTGAAAAGAATCCCAAAACTTGGAGGTAAAGATGCTGCCACGGTCTGAAGAGATCACTTGTGGAATACCGTGCAGAGAGACAATTCAAGAGGTATAGAGTTCCGCCAATTGAGCTGCAGTGATTGACTCTTTGATAGGCAGAAAGTGAGCCACTTTAGTGAGTTTGTCGATGACAACGAATATAGCATCATTGCCACGCTTGGACTTTGGAAACCCAGTCACGAAGTCCATCTCAATGTGGTCAAACTTCCATTCTAGAATGGCAAGAGGTTGGAGGAGACCCGCTGGCCTTTGGTGTTCTGCCTTCACTCTTCTGCAGACATCACATTCATTCATGAATTGAGCAATCTCGCGCTTCATTCGAGTCCACCAATAAGCCTGTTTGAGGTCCTGATACATCTTCGTGCTCCCAGGGTGGATGGAGAGGAGAGAATTGTGAGCCTCGTTCATGATCACTTTACGAAGTTCACCTTTGGGCACAACAATACGATCCTCGAAGAAGAGAGTGTCTTTGTCATCAAGGCGGTAGCACTTGTACTTGGGTTGGCTCTTGGCAATCCCAATATTCACCTTTTTCACCATAGCATCAAGAAGCTGAGCTTGGCGAATCTGATCTTCCAAGGTAGGAGAGACTTGAAGGTTGGCGAGGAAACCTTGAGGAACAACTTGCAGATTAAGTTTACGAAAAGCTTCACAAAGCTCGGGTTGATAAGGCTTGAGAATTAGACTGTTGCAATAAGCCTTCCTGCTCAATGCGTCAGCAATCACATTGGCCTTGCCTGGAGTATACTCGATACTCGGATTATACTCTTGAATCATTTCGACCCATCGAGTTTGCCTGAGGTTGAGATTAGGCTGAGTGAAGATGTACTTGAGACTCTTGTGATCAGTGAAAATGTCCACTTTTCTTCCCAATAAGAGATGTCTCCAAGTCAAAAGAGCATGCAGAACTGCCGCCAACTCAAGATCATGAGTGGGGCAGTTCTTCTCATTGGGCTTCAACTGGTGAGAGGTATAAGCAACAACTTTCTTCTCTTGCATCAACACTGCGCCAAGACCTTGGAGAGAGGCATCACAAAAGACCTCGTACGGCTTGGATTCATCAGGCGGAGTCAGAACTGGAGCCGTGATCAATTTCTCTTTCAAGGTGTTGAAAGCAATGTCACACTCCGGAGACCAAACGTACTTGACGTGCTTCTGGAGAAGATTTGAGAGAGGCTTCGCGATCTTAGAAAAGTTTTCAACGAATCTTCGACAATAGCTTGCGAGACAGAGGAAGCTACGGAGTTGCTTCACGTTCTGAGGAGGTTCCCAATTCACAATTGCAGACACCTTCTCAGGATTCACCGCAATGCCCTTGGCAGAGATGATATGACCAAGATAAAGAACCTCATCGAGCCAAAATTTGCACTTGGAGAACTTGGCGTAGAACTGATGTTCCCTCAGCTTATCAAGCACCAAACGCAAGTGCTTGGCATGATCTTCCTTGTTCTTCGAGAAAACCAGAATGTCGTCGAGATAGACCAAAACGAAGTCATTGGTGTAGGCGTTGAAGATGAAGTTCATCATGCGAGAGAACGTCGGAGGAGCGTTGACGAGGCCAAAAGACATGAAAGTGTATTCATATGAACCATAGCTTGTCCTGAAAGCCGTCTTGGGAATATCTTGCTCGCAAATACGAATCTGATGATAACCCATACGGAGATCAAGCTTGGAGAATACATGGGCACCTTTGAGTTGTTCGAACAGCTCGTTGATGTTGGGGAGTGGGTATTTGTTCTTGATGGTCTTCTTGTTCAATGAACGGTAATCAACACAAAGTCGGTCCGTTCCATCCTTCTTCTTCACAAAAAGAACACCACAACCCCAGGGAGAAGAACTAGGCCGGATGAGACCCATTCTTTCTTGAATATCGAGTTGCTTATTTAGCTCCTTCAACTCTTCAGGTCCGAGCTTGTAAGGACGCTTGCACACAGGTTCCGTGCCAGGCTCAAGATCAATAACGAATTCAACTGGCCGGTGCGGAGGCATTCCTGGAAGCTCTTCTGGAAAGACGTCTTGATATTCGCAAACGATTGGAATCTGCAAGATAGCATCCAGTTCACCCTTCTCATTGAGAGAAAACAGACGGATGGTATCGTCACGAGTGGCAAAGACAATTACATCCTCAGACAAATGAGTCAATTGAATCTGCCTGGCTGCACAATCAAGATGCGCCTTGTGCTTAGAAAGCCAATCCATTCCGAGAATAAGATCAATATCCGAGTTGCCAAGAACCACCGGAGAAGAGAGAAACTTGTAATCGCCCAACGTGATAGAGATATCGGGAGCAACCAAACTAAAAGTCAAAAGCTTGTCGGGAGAAACAACTTGCATGACTTTGGGCATGATCTCAGTATCAACATTGTGCTTTGATGCAAACGAGCATGACAAGAAAGAATGCGATGCACCAGTATCAAAAAGTACTTTTGCGGGAACATCGTTAACAGGAAGGTTACCCATGATGACATCTGACAAATCCTCTGCCTGAGCTGCATTCATCAAATTAACCTTGGCGTGCTTGGGGTTATGCTTGACCATAGCTGTACTTGTCGATCTGACAGGAGGAGGAGGAGGAAGACGCCTCTGGTTGAAACACTTGTTGGCATAGTGACCCTTCTGTTGGCACTTGTTGCACGTGACCTCTGAAAGCGGATGGTGGTACGGAGCACTCGATCTTGGAGCTTGAGATGAAGTCTTGTTCTGAAAGCCAGGGTTGGTTGGGTGGGAAGATCCACTGCCACCTTTGCTCTTCTGATACGGCTGACGAAACGGAGGAGGAGGAAGCCAATACTTGTGCTGCTTGGCCACTTGAGCAGAGGAAGAAGGAGTAGCATCTCTGACTCGCTTCTTGGAAGCATCACATCTCAGTTGAGCGGCCTCTTGCTTCAATGCCATGTTGTAGAACTCATCGTACCTCAGGGGCTCAAAGAGAACAAGAGCTAGGTGGATTTATTCTCTGAGACCACCCCTGAACTGGTATATCATGCTCTTCTCATCAGGTACGTCCTGCTTAGCAAAGCGGGCGAGCTTCTGGAACAACTTGTCGTAGTCATAGACAGACAAAGAGCCTTGCTTCAGGTTGCGGAATTCCTCATGCTTGCTTTCAACCACGCTCTGAGGGATATGGTGAGCTCGGAAATCTTGACGAAATTCATCCCAGGTAATAACACGTCCACCTCTGGAATCCTTGTACTACTGGAACCACTCTGCAGCTTGATCTTTGAGTTGGAAGGAAGCGAACTTGACGAAATCCCTAGGCCTGATGTTACTGCACTCGAAATGCTTGCACAGATCCATGAGCCAATCGTCAGCATCGGTTGCCTCAACACAATTGCTGAAAGTCTTTGGCCCATTAGCAAGGAACTGGTTGAGTGTAACAAAGTTATTCTGATTGTTGCCTTGATTCCCTTGGTTGCCTTGATTCGCTTGATTGCGCTCTTGAAGAATTTGCATGATCAACTGCGTGTTTGCATTGGTTGCAGCCATCACAGCTTGCCATGCCTCCGGAGGAGGTGGAGGTGGTGGCGGGTCAAGATTCGGAGTCGTGCGCATTGGAGGAGCCATCCTGAAGAGGTTGACATCCATTAGCACATTGATAGGCAATTATTGAAGCTGAATCCAACGGAATGAAAATTGCAACATAAAGTCTTTCGCATCCGAACAAAATGAACGAATGCATTCCTCTTGAAATGGTCACATATCCATAAATTGAGAAGCCACATAGAATTTAGGTAGAGAAATAAATCAACAAGGTACGGATCAAGAATGAATAATCGGTAAGAAATCCCAATCTCAAACCAAATATCCGTGGAAGAAGAACTAGAGCAACAAGAATTCCCACCTATGAAACTCCTGAACCTTTCCGGTTATGCAATCAGGTGTTGGGGATACATGGGAAGCATAATATCTCACCCAAATCTAGCAAATCCTACATCCAGCTGTATCCATCCTTCAACACATAACCGAGAAAAACTTCGGAAACCATCTACCTCAACATTCGAAAAGCATCCATTATACAAGTTATGGCTATACTCCCGAACTCCCGCCCCAGTACTGGGTGGCGTCGAGGTTATCTCACCAACGAACTGCATAAAAGAGATTTTCGATGTCGGTGTACTAAACTCAGGTATTCCAGAACTGCAACGATAAAATTATGACGACAACACCTCAGAGCTCAACTCCCTGGGACACTTCCACAAAACCCCTGACAGGAGGCACCAAGACAATGTTCTCGTCATAAAACCATCGGAACGATTCCAAGATACCCGCGTGATCCTAAATTTTTTTTTAGTGAAATTTGAGAAGAGAAGAGTCAAAACTCTACGTCAGGATGCCTTACCAGAGCGATGAGGAGAGTGGGAAGTAAAAGAAATCCTAAACTCTCCAATATATAATTCCTAAATGACTCAAAACATTTTTCTAGACACAACTCGGCTGCTAAAAACGATCAATCAGTGGGGGCTCCTAAGGTCGGGGAAGGCTCTGATACCAACTTGTAACACCCTCGATGCGACTATATCTCCGATGTGTCCAGGCACTACTTAGAGGCATAATCGCATTGAAGGCATATGTCGCAAGTTAGGCAATCTTCACAACATCCCATGTAATATAATTAATAAAAGGGGAGATAACATAGTTGGCTTACACTCGCCACGTCAATCAAGTACATAAATAACATACATCATTCAAACACTCATGGCCCGACTACGGCGCCAAAATAAAAGATAACCCAACATGCGACACGGTCCCGATCACCCCAACTGGGCACGACTACTGATCATCAGGAAAAGAAACATAGTATCGCTGAGAGTCCTCGTCGAACTCCCACTTGAGCTTAAGCGCGTCACCTGGAGAAGAATCATCAGGCCCTGCATCTGGTGTAATAGTAATCTGTGAGCCACAGGGACTCAGCAATCTCGCACCCTCGCGATCAAGACTATTTAAGCTTAATAGCTAAGGTAAGGTAAATATAAGTGGAGCTACAACAAGCGACTAGCATATATGGTGGCTAACCTGTTCGCAAAAGAGAGTGAGAAGAGGAGGCAAAGCGCGAGCGAGAATCTAGAGAACAACCTGCGCAAGCATTACTCCAACACCGTGTCCACTACCCGGACTCCGCCAAGAAGAGGCCATCACGGTAACTCACACTGTTGATTCATTTTAATTAAGTTAAGGTTCAAGTTATCTACAACCGGACATTAACAAATTCCCATCTGCCGATAACCGCGGGCACGGCTTTCGAAAGTTCAAATCCCTGCAGGGGAGTTCCAACTTAGCCCATGACAAGCTCTCACGGTCAACGAAGGAATAGACCTCCTCCCGAGACGTTCCGATCAGACTCGGTATCTCGGTTCTTCAAGACACTTTGACAGGTTAAAGCAAGACCAGCAACACCACCCGAATGTGCCGACAAATCCCGATAGGAGCTGCACATATCTCGTTCTCAGGGCACACTCAGATGAGACATCCTACGAGTAAAACCAACCCTCAAGTTGCCCCGAGGTGGCCCCGCAGTCTACTCGGTCGGACCAACACTCAGAGGAGCACTGGCCCGGGGGGGCTAAAATAAGATGACCCTCAGGCTCCGGAAACCCAAGGGAAAAAAGAGGCTAGGTGGCAAATGGTAAAACCAAGGTTGGGCATTGCTGGAAAAGCTTTAATCAAGGCGAACTATCAAGGGGTTCCCATTATAACCCAACCGCATAAGCAACGCAAAATCCGGGAACATAACACCGATATGACGGAAACTAGGGCGGCAAGACTGGAACAAAACACTAGGCGAGAGGCCGAGCCTTCCACCCTTTACCAAGTATATAGATGCATTAAGATAACATGACAATATAATGATATCCCAACAAGTAAATAATGTTCCAACAAGGAACGGTCTCCAATCTTCACCTGCAACTACCAACGCTATAAGAGGGGCTGAGCAAAGCGGTAACATAGCCAATCAACGGTTTGCTAGGACATGGTGGGCTAGAGGTTTGACATGGCAATTTGGGAGGCTTGAAAGTAAATGGTAGGCATCGTAGCATTGGCATAGCAAAAGAGCGAGCATCTAGCAAAGCAAAGATAGTACTGATTTCGAGGGTATGATCATCTTGCCTGGAAAGTTGTCAGAGTTAACTGGATCCTCGAAAACAAACTCAACGGGCTCCTCATTAGCGAACTTGTCTCCCGGCTCTACCCAAACAATACAAACAAACGGAACACAATTAACCACGTGCAAGGATCAAACAATACGATGCAAAGATGGTATGCTATGCGGGATGCGATGTGGGATGCATATACAAGATTTGACAAGGAATGCATGAACCTAGCCTCAACTTGGAAAACCAAGTGTGCCACTGGAAAGATGGGATGAAATCGCTTGAAAACGATATAAAGATCACCGGAATCGGAGTTACGGTTTGGAAATGGCAAGCGTTTCAAATATGACACCGGTTTGCGATTTACAGCAAGTAGCCATCTAAATGCAATGAGATGAACATGCTACATAACTCAAACATGACAACAAACTACAGGGCAGGGATGCATTCAAGATGCTTAACAAAAGTCTAGCACTAAGCTACGGCCAAATCATCCATTAACAGGTTCAAACAAGCATGGCAAAAATGCACATGACAAACAGATCTCACACTTAGTGATATTAACACTTGTCTGGAATTTCAGATCAGGTAGCACTCTTTAGAGCAACAAAACTACATTCTACAGGACCTGAACATGACAAAGTAAAACATGGCATGGAGCTACTCAAAAATCTTAACAAAAGTCCCTTAGTGACCTTGAGTCAAAAGGGATCAGAAAACATATTAGCAAGCATGTGAACATAGCAAAAGCATAATCAGTTTTCAGACTTAGTGAAAACTGGCACATGCTGAAACATATCTCAAGTAGGCATGTTTACGAGCTCGATGCACTCACTACGGAGCAAGTCATGAAAAGCTAATCACACATCTACCAAGAATACACAAAATTCAAGCTATACATGGCAATAACAATAGCATAGCATGCACGGATCAACTACAACATCATCGGCAAAATTGCTAACAAGTAGACAATCTGCCCGGAATCACGAAGTAGCAAAAGTAGAGCTCGATTGACTCAAGCTAGGGTGCTCCATAATTGCAAACAAAGACATGGATGGATAGAGCACTACAAGATTAATAAAACATCCTTACTGATCATCCTCAAAAGAGGCACAGATCACTAGGAAACGACATGAACATATGGCAATATGAGATAAACAGGTCAAGGACTTAGTGGAAATGCTAAGTCCCTGAAATCAGGATTACCAAGTGCCTCACTTTGCAAGCTCGTGCTAGTCACCACACACATCACAAAAATACATGGGTTGCACCTCTGGATAGATGGCAAAACCCTTAACAAAACATATGTAGAGCTCATGGGCATATCATGCTCACAATAATGATGGCAAAAATGGCAAATATCTAAATGGAGCAGCAGATCTGACAATTATCTCAAGTAGCACTCTTCTAACAGCATTTCGGGCATCAAGATGACCTCAAATGAAAATGATGCAATGGAATGAAATGATGTGCTCTCTGAGACGAACATTTTGATATGCTATATGCCCAAAACGGAGATACGGATGCGGAGATATAGCATGATGAACAGGAGCACATGAACTAGGGTTTCGGGCAAAAAGTCAACCGAGATTTCGGATCTCAGATCTACACGGATTTCGAGGTCCACTAGAATCGCTGTAGCTCACCGGAGAAGTCGTCGGACTTGGCGGTTGGGGCCGCCGGATCTTGGAGAGGCGGGCCGGACGGCGTGGATCCGGCCACCGGAGCGGCGGACGGCGGGTGGCGGCGGTTGTCGGCGCCGGCCTCGGTAGGCGCGGCGGGCGCGGGCGCCGGCGAGCGGCCAAGCGAGCACCGGCGAAAGAAAGGCGGCGGCCACGGTGAAGGTGCGGCGACCCGGGCGTGGGGCAGAACACCCCGAGCGGCGCGGGCTGCGATGGGCCTCGGGGCCCGATCCGGGCCTCCCGGGCCGGAGCGGCGGCGATGTGGGCGCGAGGAGGCGGCGAATGGGGGCGTGCCACGTGGCGGCGGAGGTGGAAGTCGGACACGTCCGTCGGTGACGAAAATGTCCGGCGGCGGCGGACGAAGTGGATCTAGGGTTTCCGGGAGGAAGGGGAAGGAGAAATTCGGGGGTGTCTTTAAATAGGCATAGAGGGAGCTAGGAGAGTCCAAATGAGGTGCCGTTTTCGGCCACGTGATCGTGATCGAACGCTCTAGATGATGGAGAAGGTTTTGGTGGGTTTTGGGCCAACTTGGAGGGGTGTTGGGCTGCAACACACACGAGGCCTTTTTGGTCCCTCGGTTAACCGTTGGAGCATCAAACGAAGTCCAAATGGTACCAAACTTGACAGGCGGTCTACCGGTAGTAAACCAAGGCCGCTTGGCAAGTCTCGGTCCAATCCGGAAATTTTTAATCCCCACACACGAAAGAAAGGTAGAAATGACCACCGGAGGAGAACGAAGCGCCGGAATGCAAAACGGACAACGGTGAAAAAGCTCGAATGCATGAGACGAACACGTATGCAAATGCAATGCACATGATGACATGATATGAGATGCATGACAACGACAACAACACATGGAGACAAAGACCCGAACCCGAGAAAATAAAATAACTTAAAGCCGGAAACGGCAAGAGTTGGAGTACATATTGGGTAAGTTACATCCGGGGTGTTACAACTTGATTGCCTCCACTCTGAGGATTGAAAAGGGACTGGCCACCCTGACTCAAAACCAGGAGATCTTGCAGAGGATCGTTGAGCAGAAGTTCTGTGACTTAGATGTGAAGGTCACTGAGATCCAATCAGTCGTTGAGAAACTTCAGGATGAAGTGCAGGAGAAGAAGGGCAAGACAACAACTAATGCTTTTGCTAGAGTGCCCAGAGGTCAGAGGTCTGCTGCAGTGCCTATTCCAGACACCAGAGCAACTTCATCTGCACCAGCTACAGCTTCGGTGCCACCAACTCTAGCACCTACTCCACCAGCTCCATCTACATCGACTGATGCCTTCGTTCTTGGAGTTCTGTCTACACCACCACCTGAAGACCAAGCCTGAGTGTTGATTTAGCACTATGCATTTTTTATGAACTTTTTGGTAACTTGTTGCCAAAGGGGGAGAAAATGTATAGATCATAGGCTTCGAGAGAGAGCGTTGCTTTCTATTCTCTCTTTTTTGGTGGTTAAACTCCATTTATTTGCTTGGTTGAGATACTTTATACTTTGTGCTTGCTTAGATGATCATGTGTTTGATCATATGCCACCTTAATGCTTGTTGGATGACATTATATTTTTTATGTGATCACTCACTTTGCTTGGTGATGAGTGCATGTATTTTAATTATTCTCATTTTGAGCGCTCCACCAAGATGTATGTGACATGGAAGAGTAACCCATGATCCTAACTCTTTGTGCATTTGCAGTCCAAAGCAAATCTTAAACTATGCACAAAATTAGGGGGAGCTCTTGCTTTTCACATACTTCTCAAAACGACAATGTTTTTCACTGTTATTACCATTTGTCGAAGCTTTGATCTATATGATGTCATCAATTACCAAAAAGGGGGAGATTGAAAGTGCAACTATCCCTAGGTGGTTTTGGTAATTCCTAACAACATATAGCTCATTGAGCTAATGCTATTTCAAAATTAATATCTCAGGAAAGCTCAATGATTGGCATGGCGCGGATGAGAAAAGTGGACCCCTCAAAATGCTAAGGACAAAGGATTGGCTCAAGCTCAAAACTGAAGACTCTACATTTTCTATTTTAGTGATCCAAGATCACATTGAGTCTATAGGAAAAGCCAATACTATCAACGAGGGATGAGGTGTTGCTTAATGAGGTTCTTGCTCAAAATGCTTAGTGATATGCTCCAAAACCCTCAACTACTTTCTCACATCCACATATGACCTAAACCAAAAGTCAAACTTGGCCCCACCGATTTTTCCTATCCGGCGCCACCGAGTTTCAAATGTCTTAGCCACTACCACAAACCCTAGGCAAATCGGTCTCACCGATAGGGATCTCGGTCTCACCGAGATGGGGTTGTAACCTCTCTGTTTCCCTTCGTAACATTTCGGTCTCACCGAGATTGCAATGTAAACTCTCTGTTTTCCCTTCGTAACGTTTCGGTCTCACCAGAATGAGCGATTGGTCTCACCGAGTTTACCCGACCAACTCTCTGGTTAGCTTATTACCAAAATCGGTCTCACCAAGTTTGTGTAATCGGTCTCACCGAGATTACGTTATGCCCTAACCCTAATCGTATCGGTCCTACCGAGTTGCATGTCGGTCCCATCGAAAACCCTAACGGTCACTAGCTTTGTTGAATCGGTCCGACCGAGTTTAATCATTCGGTCCCACCGAGTTTGGAAAGTTATGTGTAACGGTTAGATTTTGTGTGGAGGCTATATATACCCCTCCACCTCCTCTTCATTCGTGGAGAGAGCCATCAGAACAAACCTACACTTCCAACCTATATTTTCTGAGAGAGAACCACCTACACTTGTGTTGAGACCAAGATATTCCATTCCTACTGTCGGTGTCACAACCGGTGGATCTCGGGTAGGGGGTCCTGAACTGTGCGTCTAAGGCGGATGGTAACAGGAGGCAGGGGACACGATGTTTACCCCGGTTCGGGCCCTCTTGATGGAGGTAACACCCTACCTCCTGCTTGATTGTTCTTGATGATATGAGTATTACAAGAGTCGATCTACCACGAGATCAAAGAGGCTAAACCCTAGAAGCTAGCCTATGGTATGATTGTCTGTTGTCCTACGAACTAAAACCCTCCGGTTTATATAGGCATCGGAGGGGGCTAGGGTTACACAAGGTCGGTTACAAAGGAGGAGATATACATAGCCGTATTACCTAGCTTGCCTTCCACGCCAAGTAGAGTCCCATCCGGACACGAGAAGAAGTCTTCAATCTCATATCTTCATAGTCCAACAGTCCTGCCAAAGGATATAGTCCGGCTATCCGGAGAGCCCCTAATCCAGGACCCCTCAGTAGCCCCTGAACCAGGCTTCAATGACGATGAGTCCGGCGCGCGGTGTTGTCTTCAGCATTGCAAGGCGGGTTCCTCCTCCGAATACACCATGGAAGAGTTTGAAATACAAGGATAGTGCACGACCCTGCAAAATAAGTTCCACATACCGCCGTAGAGAGAATAATATTTCCACAAATCTAATCTGTTGACTCATCTTGACAACATGACATCACGCCATGGCCCAGTTTTTATTTGAACCGCCTTTCTTAACCAGCTCTGCACATATCGCGAGGCAGTTTTCTTGACACGTCTTGTCAAAGAAGAGATCATGTTCGCCTTATCACGGGATTCTAATCAATACAAACGTGGGTAACCCAATCGCACCATCAATTACGGTGCCTGGGGAATAAGCGGTTTTGCCAGGCAAGTGGGGAGACACATCGCCTCTTCCGCCCTTATAAAGGGACAAAGATTTACTTTTTTCACCCACGCCTTCTTCCTCCTCGCTTACCCATTCCCACACACTCGAGCTCTAGCGCCCAAGCTCGCGTTCTTCTTCTCAAACCACTCCAAGAAAGTCCGGAGTAGGAGGCAAGTGGATGGTCTCCTCCGTCACGGAGGAGAACATCAAAAAGTTACGGGAAGCCGGATACTTGGCCGCGGATATCGCGCACCGGCTGCCAAATGCGGGGCAGATTGTCCCCACGCCCGAGCCCCGTGAGAGGGTAGTTTTTCTTACCCATTTCGTCCGTGGACTGGGATTTCCTCTCCACCCGTTTGTCCGCGGGCTCATGTTCTACTATGGGCTGGATTTTCATGATCTGGCCCCCAATTTCATCCTCAACATCTCGGCATTTATCGTCGTGTGCGAGGCCTTCCTCCGCATCAGGCCCCACTTCGGCCTATGGCTGAAAACCTTCAATGTCAAACCGAAGGTCGTGGGTGGCCAGCAAGCAGAGTGCGGAGGCGCCATGGTGGGCAAGATGCCTAATGTCACCTGGCTCGAGGGCACCTATGTGGATACCATAAAGGGGTGGCAATCAGGGTGGTTCTACATCACCGAGCCGCTCGACCCCAACTAAGTGGCGGCCCCCAAATTTCGATCCGGAATCCCCACGCTGCTCACCTCCTGGAAAAAGAAGGGCTTGTCCTGGGGTTCTTCGGTAGAGCTGACCAGACTCCAGACCTGCATCCAGAACATGACGAACAAGAAAATCAAGCTCGTCAACGTGGTTCAGGTTATGCTCTTCCGCCGGGTCCTTCCGTGTCAACGACGGGCATTTGTTTTTTGTGAGTTCGACTCGGCCAAGCACCAGACGCTGCCAGAGCTCTACGACACGACGCACGAGGATGCCTGGAGGGTGCTGTTCAAGAGCGCTGAGATGCCCCCTCCCTCACCGAGGACTGCGGACTCGGCGCAAAGCGTCGTGCCCATCCGGTAGGCTTTTATATCTCTCAGGGTATTTATTTGCCCCGGTTTAGTTATGTGATGGATCTAAGCTTCCATGTCATTAACAGGACTGGATAGAGACAGTGGAGCAGCTTGATTGTCCACCCCCGTGCCCGAAGATCCTGCAAACGCTCTTCTATAGAAGATGACTCCGGCACCTTACGAGGTGCCGGCAAAGGAGACCAAGAAGAAGGCCACAGGGACCCAAAAGGGTCTCCGGCGCAAGGTTGTATTGGACTCATCGTCCGATGACTCCGACGGGCACTCCTCCCACGAAAACAAGGAGGAGGAGGAGAAAAGTTCTCCCCCTAGCTGGGGGAGACAAGAAAAGGAAGGCCGACCCATCCAGGGAGGCCGAAGGGTCCAAGAAGGGAAGGGCCCTCCCTCCGGACTGTGCCACGACGGCCACCGACAGCGGCGACGAGTGGCTACCCAGGGACAAGCTCCTGGCGAAGTTGTAAGTGTCCGGACACCATAGTACTTCATGGTATGTTTTATTGAACTGCCTTTCCTCATGCCAAACATGATTATGCAGTCCGTCCCAAGATCATCTCGACGTACCCTCGTCAAGCAGCTCTTTGGACTCGTCGGATATGAACAGTGGTTCTCCTCCGACCGCTTCCACCCCTCGACCGACGGGCAACACCGCGGTGTTGTCTCAAAAGGCACCGAGCGAAGGGGAGGTGGTCCTGGGGGTGCCTCACTATGACTTCCCGGACCGTGGGTACCAAGGGAGCGAGGCTCCTACGGGCTTCGAGTTCGGGCCCCAGCCAGACACTGCGCTGGAACCTTCGATGGTTCCAGACTCCGGCAGGCGGTCCCCCATTAAGGGGGGCCAACCATCCGTGCCGGTGTCCTCTGTCCATCCAGAGGCACCGGACAACTTCCTGGAAGCGCTTCACAGCGCTTCCATCGATGAAGAGCACCGCACTATTATGAGTGCGGTGGTCGAGAAGGTTTAGTCCGCCAAAAACGGACTGACCGAAGCTTGTGCCAGCCTCCTAACAGGCTTTGAGGTAAGCAATCAAAATATAAGAAAATATTACCGCATAGATAGTATCCCCTGATGCTCTGTTCGGCGTTCGCGAAGAAAATCCGAATAGAGGATCAAATGATAACTCAGGAGTCTAATTAGAGTATGTCTATGTGTATGTGCAGGCTTCACTTCTGGCCGCTGCCGCATGTACTGTGGAGGTATCTGCGCTGAAGCAGGCCCTGAAGCGGTCCGAGGACGAGCTCGGCCTTACCAAGAGGCAGCTCGAAGAGAGCAAAGGTAAGATATACCCCTGTCTATATAGTTAAAAAGAAGTTCGGGTGTAAAGTAATAGGATCATCATGAATTTGTCAGGGGCCACGACCGAGGTGGAGACCCTGAGGAAGGCGTTGTCCGAGGCCGAAGACAAAGTGGCCAAAGAACGCATGGAGCGGGAGAAACAAGAAGCCCGAGTAGGCGAGGTGCAGCAAGAGCTCGAGGCTCTCACCAAAAAGCACGAGTCCTTGGAGCTTGACTCCAAGACGCGAGAGTCCGAGCTCGCGCAGGCGCTTGAAAGAGTTCGGAGCGCCAAGGCTGAAGCCCACCAGGCCCTCTAGGAGATTGACGCGGTGAAGAAGATAGCAGCGGGTAAGGCATTCAATATGCAAAGCAAGCATGTGAAGGAGACTTTCCTTTTTCTTACCCGAGTTTGGAGCTCTCCAGGAGCGTTTGCAGATCTTCCCCGCAGTGTACTGGATGCTGCGGAGTTTTACCGGGCTGAGGAGGGGAGCTCAATGGAGAAGTTGTTCTGGTATCAGTATACTGGGACCGAACACCCCGTGTCCTTAAGCGACCAGCTGAAGCAGTTGGTCGAACTTCACAAGGCGGCCGAACAGGCCATGAGGGGCCTTATAGTCCGGATGTGGCCTGGCGAGCCCCTGTCCGGCAGCTACTTTGGTCTGGTGAGGCGGCTTGTGGAAGCCTGCCCATGGCTGAAGTCATCAAGCGGTTCGTCTGCATCGAGGGTGCACGCAGGGCTTTTGCCCGGGCGAAGGTGCACTGGGCGAAGCTGGACGCCGTGAAGCTGGTGAAGGAGGGGTCGCCGGAGGGCAAGGAGCATCACTGCCCCGAGAATTACTATGAGAGTGTCCTAAAGGGTTCCCGCTTAGTGGCAGATGAGTGTGCCAAGGATGTAATTTTTGAATGAACATGCTCATGTGATCATGTAATATGAAACGAGTTCATTTGCGCCACGCGACGCTTTCTTGATTTAAAATATTACCTTCTTTGCGGCCATTTATAAAATCTGAGAGTTGGCCAGTCGTCGGCTTCTACACCCATGTAACTAGTACTGGGGTGTTCGGGGTAAATCTGAACACTCTTTACCCCAATTTTGGGTCCTTCAAGGGAGGTGCTCAGCACAACGAACTGGGCAATCGGACTATAATGCTTTATTACTCTCACTTAGCCATAGAGGGCTGGGCGGAGCTCACATTGGGCCTGGCCCGGTCAGTGGGGAGGAGGCGCGCCAGTAAAAGGAGCGGCTGGGCCGACGTGGGAGCTGGGCCTATCGCGCCTGGCAGGCCACGCAACTGGCCAGCACGGTGGAGGACGGGGTCAACGCGGTAGCAGGTCTCCTTGTTCGATGCAGGGAAAAAATAGGGCGATGGTGCTGCTGGTCAGCGGCGAGGCGGGGAACTCCAGTGGGACGACGGGGATGAAGCGGACGGGTGGTGCTGGGCCTTGGCGCCTATCCACACTGGCAGGATCGAACGAGGTGGAGGGGCGCGGTCAATGAAGTAGGGGACTTGGCGAGCGAAGCACTCATCCTCCTCCCGGAACAGAAGCAGGGGAGGCCGAGGCTTCATGGCCGGAGAACGGCAGCGCGGACGGGAACTTGGGGCGCCGGCAGCGCCAAGAACGGCGAAGGCGGGTGGATCCGGTGGGTCGGTGCCGGTTCCGGGCAAACGGCAGCGCGGAAGGAGGAGCTCTTGGGCGGAGCTGCTTGTGTTTCCCCATGGCGGCTCCTGCGAGGAAAAACAACAAGAGGAAGCGAGATGTGAGAGGAGAAGTATGGAACCGAGAAAGAAAAGGGAATGGAGAGGGAGAGATGGCGCGACAGAGGGTGGAGGTGCACGGGATGCGGCTTGGAGCAGATCGGGCGCGAGCAAGGAAGGGGAGGCATCTCCCATCGATGGCCATGGCGGCGGCCATCGATTCCTGATCCTGACGAAGAGAAGCAGAGGCGGGCTCCAATCCAAGGCGGGGACGGTTGGCTTCGGGCAGAGGAAGGCAACCGAGGCCTTGAGCGAGGCGACGAGGAGAAAACTGCGCCGGGAGGCTCCTGTCGCTGGTGGCAGGGAAGATCGAGGAGGAGGTGGAGGCTCTGGTTGGTTCGCTGGTGAAATCGAGGAAGGAAAAGAGGCGGCGACTGGCTGACGCTGAGACTGAGGAGAAAGTGGGCGGCGGCGCTAGGGTAGGATCCCTAGAAATTAGGGGTTTGGTCTCGGTTTAGACTAGTATATATAGCGGGTAGGTTAGTCTAGGGGCTATCTCGTACCTCTGATCGCAATCGGACGATCGCGAATAAAATAGCTAGGGAGTCCAAATAGGAAAACGGTGACGTTTTGTAGACGTTTGGGGATGATCCGGACACGACGGTGACGACTGCTCGGGTCGGGTCCGGGACAATTTTCGGACGCGCGCGCGAGGAGGGCCGCGGGCTGACGAGAGAGGTCGGTAGGGCCTGACGAATAGTGAAGAGCGGGTTGGTCTGAGAGGAGAGGAGAGAGATGCAGCCCGGCATGGTTTTCGGAGACCGAAAACGTCCGATCTTAGACCGGCTATACTGCCGCTATAGTTATCCGTTGGGGCATTAAACGATCTCCGAATGCGATGAAACTCGACAGGCGGTCTATCTACACTATAATAAGACCACACGTCAACTCTCATCCCATTCCGAGAAAATTTTCTGGCCACTTATAAAATATTATTTCGGACATGCCGCGGGCGCGTGCAAGTGTGGTTGGGCTCAGAACGGACAACGGAGAGAACTCGGAGAACCCAGACGAATGCAAGTTTTAAAACATGATGATGCAACGCACATGATGACATGATAAGATGCAACACGCAAGCAAATGACAAGGCAACAACAGCGAATAATTGGCGGACACCTGGCACATCGGTCTCGGGGCGTTACAACACTCCACCACTACGAGAAGATCTCGTCCCGAGATCTAGAATGGCACCGAAGGGACAAAACGGAAGAGGAAGATAAGCGGCAAAACTAAGTTGCTCCTTTGACAAACTAGTGAAACCAAAGAACCTTGAGAGGTTGAACACATTGAAAGAAAGGATACAATGGAGATGAACAAAGTTGAAGCACTCCGTTTGAAAAGAAAGGAATTGAATAAGAACTTGATTAGGTGATAGAACTTGAAAAGAGGGCATGACACTCTGGTTAAATGGACAAACATGAAAAGAACATGATCTTGACAAAACAAGATGATGGGTTGAAGAGAACAACAACACAATGCCTCCGGAATGAAAGAATAGAAGTTGTATCGACGGAACAAAAGAACGGAGAAGAAAACAACATCTTCTACCTCCGATGGGCTTGAAAAGCATCTTAAAGAGAAGGGTCGCACGGAGTTGTTGGAAACCAACAACGAAAAGAGTAAACTTGATATGGTCTTATGGGATACCTCTCAAATTATGAGGTGACAACCTGCCACTCACGGGAAAAAGAATTGGATTGATATGAACAAGGAGACGAGAAACTTATTTCTCCGGGAGCATAAATGAAGAACTTGGGTCATTTATAAGCACCATAAATAGCAACAAACCTTAGGGAAGGCATTAGGTGAAATATAACCCAAGATAACTCTAAAGAAGAGATTGATGGATTTAAAATACCTGATTCCTAACAACATGTGAATCATGAAACATGAACCCAAATTATCAAGAATTACCACCTCCAATAATATGGTAGAAAGAATTGCACTCCGGATTGCAAGATGAAGAAATCTCGAGCTCCTCTTAAAAGAATCTTGATGAACACTTCGAGAAGGAAATTAAATCCTTGATGAACCATCATGTAGAACTCCATGAAGAACTCCGTTAAACAAAAGAATGATCAAACAGAAGTAAAGAGAAGTTGAAAACACAAAGTGAATCCTTGTACCGATTTAGATGGATCTCTGTGATAATTAGAGCATGGTACTCCGAGAAAGAAAATATGAACAAAAGAAAATCAAGAATTTGATGAGCCTCCGGAATAAAGAATTAAATTCACTCGATGAAACAAGAATGAGAATTACATTATGCTTATCCATCACCAATTAAATTGATGACAAACAATGGATTTGGCACACTACTTATTCTCATGGAAAGGATGAAGATAGATATGGCGCAAACTTAATAAGGTCTTCGACGAACCACCCGTAGAATTAGGAAACAACGAATGCATTGATATGATAAGAAAGAAGAAAAATCTTGAACGAACCACCGTAAGCATTGACAAAGAACGAAGTAAAGGGATAAATCACCGGAAAGGAATTAGAGAACGAATGAAAATACTTGAGGGAAATTAGATCCACGAGAACAAAAGATCGTGAGCTGATTAGAGAATATACTTGAATGATGCATCGGTATGATTGGAGAATGATAACTGGAAGCTGACATGAATAATCCAGAATTGATGGACTCCGGATAACAAACTGAAAAGAATCTTTAATTACTCCGGATGGGTGAAAAGAATTCTCACAATCGAAAACAACCGAGAGGACGGCAACAAGCTAGAACCACGAATCTTGAAGAGAATGGAGCAAGAAATGGAGGAAAAACTCTTCTTCGGTCTTCAAATGCAGAGAATGACGATGAGAAACACCACTAAGAATTATTGAGGTACTCCGGAATTAAAATTGGAAAGGTTGAACCAACGATGAAAATAATTTGGAAGATCTTGGAGAAAGACATTTGACTGATGATTACGTCAAACTTCGAAAAGAAATTTGAGGATAGCTCCGGGAAAATAAGAAGAGTCAGGTAAGATCCTAGGAAAAGACATGTGGGTTAGGGCCCACTCAAAAGAAACACCGTAGAATGATTGCGTGGAAGAGAGATTGCACCGGTTGAATTAAATGACTTGAATGAGATAACAACCTCGAAGGATCTTGGACGAATGCAGAGTGGAAAACACGAATCTTCGAGATATCTTGAGCACTCCGGAACAATTGAATAGTAAGAGGTCAATGATTAAGAATTGCACTGGCATGAGAAGGTATTTGAAACGATGAAAAAGGATATGATCAACACCAAAACTTGATTTGAATCCACCGGAGAAGAAAACGAGTGAAGAGTGACGAACTTGAAGCTTCGTTGGCATCTTCCTGAGAATCAACGGATAAGAACATTGACGTAAAAGAATGGAGATACTTCACAACATTAAAATGATACTTGAATAAGAAATCTGGTTCCTTGAAGAAACAAAGGGAGGGAGGGTGGGAAAACAAAGACAACTTGGGATGGATGAAACAAACACCGTTGAGAAGAAATGATAATTGATCTTGCTGATGTTGAAATGATCGGATCCACTTGAAGAGAAAACACGCCGGTTGGAAAAAGAATTGACATGACCATCTCGATGATGAAGAAGGGTTAGTATTCACAAAGGAGTATGAGAACACCGCTTAGGAAAGGTATGGAATCAACACTTGACTTCGAAGCAACTCGAATACCACAACTCAAAACAAAACAAAGGATGGCTAGCAGAATAAGCCGGAACAAACATATGATAGAAATTTCGTCCGAAGTTTTTGTGGTGGGGCATACACGAGCTCAATCATACAACACCATCATGTACAAGGTAGTGCACATGACATATGAAGCGTCCCCGAGTCGGCATAGCCAAGGACTCTTTAAGACACAACGAGACCACTGTAAAACAAACCGTGAATAGGCGGACCACTAGACGTCGAACCCAAATTTCATATCATACATCTGTTGGAAAGATATCCTAAGAGCTACTTGAATTCCCACTTATAAACTCCTGAAATTTTCCGGTTATGCAATCAGGTGTTGGGGATACAGGGGAAGCATAATATCTCACCCAAAACTAGCAAATCCTACATCCAACTGTATCCATCCTTCAACACATAACCAAGAAACCTTCGGAAATCGTCTACCTCAACCTTCAAAAAGCATCCGTTATACAAGTTATGGCAATACTCCCGAACTCCCGCCCCAGTACTGGGTGGCATCGAGGTTATCTCACCAATAACTGCATAAAAGAGATTTTCGATGTCGGCGAAACTAAACTCAGGTATTCCAGAACTACAACGATAAAATTGTGATGACAACACCTCGGAGCTCAACTCCCCGGGACACTGCCACAACCCCTAAATGACAGGAGGCACCAAGAACAATGTTCTCGTCACAAAACCATCGGAACGATTCCAAGATACCCGCGTGATCCTAAAAAAATTTGTGAAAATTTTGAGAAGAGAAGAGTCAAAACTCTACGTCAGGATGCCTCACCAGAGCGACGAAGGGACTACGGAGTAAAAAGAATTCCTAAACTCTCCGATATATAATTCCTAAATGACTCAAAACATTTTTCTAGACTCAACTCATCCGCTAATTCGATCAAGCAAAGGGCCTCCTAAGGTCAGGGAAGGCTCTGATACCAACTTGTAATGCCCTCGATGCGGCTATATCTCCCACGTGTCGAAGCACGACTTAGAGGCATAACCGCATTGAAAGCAATGTCGCAAGTGAGGTAATCTTCACACAACCCATGTAATACATAAGGGAAAAGATACATAGTTGGCTTACAATCGCCACTTCACACAATACATGAATAAAGCATTACATCAACCAAATACAATCAGGGCCCGACTACGGAGCCAAAATAAAAGAAGACTACCCCAAATGCTACACAGATCCCCGATCGACCCCAACTGGGCTCCACTACTGATCAACTAGAACGAAACAACACAAAGGACAAGATCTTCATCGAGCTCCTCCTGAGCTTGGTTGCGTCATCTGCACGGACTCATCGGCACCTGCAAGCTGGTTTTGGAAGTATCTGTGAGTCACGGGGACTCAGCAATCTCACACCCTCGCGATCAAGACTATTTAAGCTTATAGGTAAGGCAAGGTAATATGTGGAGCTGCAGCAAGCGACTAGCATACATGGTGGCTAACCTGTTCGCAAAAGAGAGCGAGAAGAGAAGGCAAAGCGCGAACGAAGAACTAAAGAACAACCTACGGCAAACATTACTCCAACACCGTGTTCACTTCCCGGACTCCACCGAGAAGATACCATCACGGCAACACACGCAGTTGATTCATTTTAAATAAGTTAAGGTTCAAGTTATCTACAACCGGACATTAACAAATTCCCATCTGCCCATAACCGTGGGCACGGCTTTCGAAAGTTCAAAGCCCCGCAGGGGAGTCCCAACTTAGCCCATCACAAGCTCTCACGGTCAACGAAGGATAAACCTTCTCCCGAGACATTCCGATCAGGCTCGGCATCCCGGTTCTACAAGACAACTTCGATAAAGATAAAACAAGTCCAGCAACACCGCCCGAATGTGCCGACAAATCCCGATAGGAGCTGCACATATCTCGTTCTCAGGGCACACCGGATTGTCCAAGGTACGGGTAGGCCAGCCCAGAGTTGCCCCTGGTGGCCACCGGCAGCTGACAGGTTGGACCAACACTCAGAGGAGCACTGGCCCAGGGGATAAAATAATGATGACCCTCAGGAGCGCGACTCCCAAGGGAAAAGAAAAGGCTAGGTGGCAAATGGTAAAACCAATGGTGGGCATTGTTGGAGGAGTTTTATTCAAGGCGAACTGTCAAGGGGTTCCCATAATAGCCCAACTGCGTAAGAAACGCAAAATCCGGGAACATAACACCGATATGATGGAAACTAGGGCGGCAAGAGTGGAACAAAACACCAGGCATAAGGCCGAGCCTTCCACCCTTTACCAAGTATATAGATGCATTAATTAAATAAGAGATATTGTGATATCCCAACAAGTAAACAATGTTCCAACAAGGAACGATCTCCATGTTCCAACAAGGAACAAACTTCAATCTTCACCTGCAACTAATAACGCTATAAGAGGGGCTGAGCAAAGCGGTAACATAGCCAAACAACGGTTTGCTATGACAAGGTGGGTTAGAGGCTTGGTTCAACAATATGGGAGGCATGATAAGAAAGTGGTAGGTATCGCAGCATAGGCATAGCAAAAGAGCGAGCATCTAGCAAGCAAAGATAGAAGTGATTTCGAGGGTATGGTCATCTTGCGTGAGATCCCGCAAGGAAGAAGAACGAGTCCATGAAGAAGACAAATGGACGTAGTCGAACGAATCCTCACAACACGACGTTAATGGAAACAACCCGAAGAAGCATCACCGGAAAGAAGCAAACAACATCATAAACAACCATCACATAATCATGGCATGATGCACAACCAAGTATGATGCATGTCCGGTTTAAAGAAGCATGGCATGGCAAAGTGCGCAAACAACCCTAGAAATTAAGTGGAGCTCAATATGCAACTCCGTTGCATATTGACGAAACACCACAATCAAGTTATTTAGTTCGATCTTGTTTATGAACTCAACAATATTAAATGTTGTTAGCATGGCAAGAGTGAAGCATAAAGAAACTACCCATCTAGGCAAGATTAAATGAGGCCGGAACAACAAAATAATAAGTCCGGAAACTCCTCATGTGCATATTTTAGGTTTTGGTACTGTTCTGCCCTAAACATAATTTTAGAGTTATTAATCATGCAAAACAAGTGCACCAAGTTAAACTAGGCATTTTTCTACCCCATTTACATATAAAGTTTGTTTAAAACCGAGCTACGGTTAATTGGTTATGAATTAAATCATTTTTACATGGCAAAGGAGAAAATTTAACCAAACATCATTTTAAATATTTTAAACATGGATGAAAGAGACATATTATGAAACTAGACAAAATTCTAAGCAATTTTCATGTATAAATTATTTAGATCCGATGCACGGTTCTGAAGTTATTAAATGCATGAAGTTTAGGTGGCTTTCTGTAAAATGGTAAATCTCTGGATAAATAGACAGATCGCCTGATAAAAAAACAGAAGTTGGGCCGAAAGTGGCTGGCCCAACTGTGCATAGTCAAAAGGGCTGGGCGGAGCTCACATTGGGCCTGGCCCGGTCAGTGGGGAGGAGGCGCGCCAGTAAAAGGAGCGCCTGGGCCGGCGTGGGAGCTGGACCTAGCGCGCCTGGCAGGCCACGCAACTGGCCAGCGCGGTGGAGGACGGGGTTAACGCGGTAGCAGGTCTCCTCATTCGATGCAGGGAAAAACAGGGTGATGGCGCTGCTTGTCAGCGGCGAGGTGGGGAACTCCGGTGGTACGACGGGGATGAAGCGGACGGGTAGTGCTGGGCCTTGGCGCCTGTCCACGCTGGCAGGATCAAACGAGGTGGAGGGGCGCGGTCAATGAAGCAGGGGACTTGGCGAGTGCAGCGCTCTTCCTCCTCCCGGAACAGAAGCAGAGGAGGCCGAGGCTTCATGGCCGGAGAACGGCAGCGCGGACAAGAACTTGGGGCGCCGGCAGCGCCAAGAACGGCGAAGGCGGGTGGATCCAGTGGGTCGGTGCTGGGTTCGGGCAAACGGCAGTGCGGAAGGAGGAGCTCTTGGGTGGAGCTGCTTGTGTTTCCCCATGGCGGCTCCTGCGAGGAAAAACAGCAAGAGGAAGCGAGATGTGAGAGGAGAAGTATGGAACCGGGAAAGAAAAGGGAATGGAGAGGGAGAGATGGCGCGACAGAGGGTGGAGGCGCACGGGATGCGGATTGGAGCAGATCGGGCGCGAGCAAGGAAGGGGAGGCATCTCCCATCGATGGCCATGGCGGCGGTCATCGATTCCTGATCCTGATGAAGAGAAGCAGAGGCGGGCTCCAATCCAAGGCGGGGACGGTTGGCGTCGGGCAGAGGAAGGCACCCGAGGCCTTGAGCGAGGCGACGAGGAGAAAACTGCGTCGGGAGGCTCCTGTCGCTGGTGGCAGGGAAGATCGAGGAGGAGGTGGAGGCTCTGGTTGGTTCGCTGGTGAAATCGAGAAAGCAAAAGAGGCGGCGACTGGGTGACGCTGAGATTGAGGACAAAGTGGGCAGCGGCGCTAGGGTAGGATCCCTAGAAATTAGGGGTTTGGTCTCGGTTTAGACTAGTATATATAGCGGGTAGGTTTGGCTAGGGGCTATCTCGTACCTCCGATCGTAATTGGACGATCGCGAATAAAATAGCTAGGGAGTCCAAATAGGAAAACAGTTACGTTTTGTAGACGTTTGGGGATGATCCGGACACGACGGTGACGACTGCTCGGGTCGGATCCGGGACAATTTTCGGACGCGCGCGCGAGGAGGTCCGCGGGCTGACAAGAGAGGTCGGTAGGGCCTGATGGATAGTGAAGAGCGGGTTGGTCTGAGAGAAGAGGAGAGAGATGCAGCCCGGCATGGTTTCCGGAGACCGAAAACGTTCGACGTTAGACCGGCTATACTGCCGCTATAGTTATCCGTTGGGGCATCAAACGATCTCCGAATGCGATGAAACTCGACAGGCGGTCTATCTACACTATAATAAGACCACACGTAAACTCTCATCCCATTCCGAGAACATTTTCTGGCCACTTATAAAATACTATTTCGGACATGCCGCGGGCGCGTGCAAGTGTGATTGGGCTCAGAACTGACAACGGAGAGAACTCAGAGAACCCAGACGAATGCAAGTTTTAAAACATGATGATGCAATGCACATGATGACATGATAAGATGCAACACGCAAGCAAATGACAAGGCAACAACAGCGAATAACTAGCGGACACCTGGCACATCGGTCTCAGGGCGTTACAGTACTGCTCCACAGCGGTAGTACCGCCTGGGGCTCTCAGCCGTAGTACCGTTGTTGTTATGAGCTCCTACCTCCTCCACTCGAGGGGGTCGCTTCTCGTGTCGTGGTTTTCAGCACTAGCGGCAGCAGTAGAGGCGGTAGTACCGCTCATAAGCGGTAGTACCATCCCTACCACCGCGGCTAGCACCGCCCTGGGTCCAGATCCTGCTCCGCCTATGGCCTTCCTCGGTCTACACGGCAGTACCGCGAGGGGGAGCGGTTGTAACGCCCCAAGACCGGAGCTTCAGATGCCTTCCATGGTTTCCGAGTTTTGTCATGTGATTTGTTTTGTCTGTTGCATCCATCTTTGCATCATGTCGTCATGTCATTAATCTTTGCAACTCAAATAAATAAATTGTATGGATCTTCGGCCTCGGCCATGGCGCCGCGCCATCGACCACCAGCAGGACGCCACCCAAGGACGCGCCCATCCCCGAGTAGCGACCCCCCTCATCCTCCAGCCCCGCTACCGTCACCGGCTACCAAAGAGTCGCGCCGCTCCTTCCCGTCCTCGCACGTTCCAGGGGCCGAGCTCCTCTCGTTGCGCCTCTGTTGGCTTCGACATTGACTAGATGCGCCCGACGAGCTCCCCGAGCGAGCTCGCCCACGGCCCCTGCGTTCCTCGCGACCCCGCTGCCGCTCCGTCCTAACCTCGTGGGACTCCTTCTGCAGCAGACGCCATCCAGGGCCCTTGCCGTTGTGCCCGCCTAGGTCCTTCGCCGGCGGCTAGACTCCGCTCTGTCCCCGCGTCCCCACTGCCCCTTGTCACCGTCCTCTTCTCAGAGACAAGCACGACGCTCGCCGCCTCCTCTGCTTGCCCCGAGCGGCAGTGTTCCACATCGCTGTGGAGCTCCCATGCCAAATCGCCATCTCCAGCAGCGCCTCCGCGCCTTTTCTCCCACCTCCCGTGCTGCCTGATGAGGTCCTGCCGGAGTCCTCCTTCCTGCATCACCATTGCTACCTCATGCCTGAGAAAGTTCTCGACCTCTCTGTTGACCTTTGCCGCAAGTCCAACAAGCAGCGCCTTCGGGGTTTTTCGCCAAGTCCCTCTCCGACTAGTGTACCACTACCGTCGATGAAGACATGTGTGTCGCAAGCGTCAAGTTCAACTATCATCGACCTCGAAGGGCTCGGAGTCATCAAGCACCTCTCTGAATGAACGGGAACGACTACCGTCGCAAAGATCGAGAGTACCTCTACGAAAAACACCAAGTACCCCTTCATGTCGGCAAGACCCGCAAGTCGGACCCCGAACGATCGACGACTCGTGGACAATGTACAACTTCAGGCGCCGAACACCCGGGTAGCACAAATGCCAAGTACCCCAGAGATCACTTGGACGTCAAGTATCGTCGAACCGCGAAGACTCCATGGACGTCAAGTTCCTCGCATGACCCTGAACATCTACGGAGACTTGTGCGTCTAAGAATGCGAACCACTACCGTCAAACCCCGAAGGACTCAGATTCGTCAAGTCCCCCTCCGAACCGGGAACCACTACTTCCGCTAACATCGAACCTGAACCGTCCGGAAACGCGTGCTTCGAAGGTATAACCCCGAGACGACCGCCCGTGAACGAATGCATGTGATGTATGAGATGGTCGTGGTTGCACCATGTCCGAGTTGTTCCTTGCGAGTTCCTCATTGCCTTGTCATCGACGTGTGGGAACCCGGTATCCGGGAGCACCCCACCGTTCATCGCATGACACGCTCCCATCACATCTTCTTTTACAACGGTATCTCAATTGAGTTACCGGAACCGGAACGTTGCCGTGGCACCGTTTTCGTTATCGTTGCCGTGGCACACCTTTTGTTTCCGCCACGATGACAAATGCTTCATAACATGCTCTTATCAACATTTTCTTAAAACTTGCATAAACTTGCACATGTCATCTGCATCATGATAATAACTTTTAAAATGTTTAAAATTGATGTTGCATTAAATTGCTAATGCACATGGGGATTTACCGGATTTGTTGTTTGTTATATCCGGCCCCATTTAAATTGTTTAGATAGTATAGTTTTGTTATGCTTCACCTCTTGCTATGTTAACCAACATTTAATATTGTTGAGTACCTAACTGGGAGTGAACTAAATAACTTTAATGTGGTGTTCCGTCAATATGCAACTCGTTGCATATTGAGCTCCACTTAATTTGTAGTATTGTTTGTGCACTTTGCCATGCCATGCCTAATTAAACCGAACATGCATCATACTTGGTAGCACATCATGCCATGTTTATGTGGTGGTTGTTTACTCTGTTGTTTGCTTCTTTTTGGGTTGCCTGTCTTGTTAGCTTCGGTTTCGTTTTGGAGTTGTGAGGATCTGTTCGACTACGCCCGTTTGTCTTCTTCATGGACTCGTTCTTCTTCCTTGCGGAATATCAGGCAAGATGACCATACGCTCGAAATCACTTCTCTCTTTGCTTGCTAGTTGTTCGCTCTATTGCTATGTCGCGATACCTACCACTTGCTATGTCATGCCTCCCATATTGCCATGTCAAGCCTCTAACCCTCCTTTCCTAGCAAATCATTGTTTGGCTATGTTACCGCTTTTGCTCAGCCCCTCTTATAGCGTTGCTAGTTGCAGGTGAAGATGAAGTTTGTTCCATGTTGGAACATGGATATGTTGGGATATCACAATATCTCTTATTTAATTAATGCATCTATATACTTGGTAAAGGGTGGAAGGCTCGGCCTTATGCCTGGTGTTTTGTTCCACTCTTGCCGCCCTAGTTTCCGTCATACCTATGTTATGTTCCTTGATTTTGCGTTCCTTACACGGTTGGGTGTTATGGGGACCCCTTGACAGTTCGCTTTGAATAAAACTCCTCTAGCAAGGCCCAACCTTGGTTTTACCATTTGCCTCACCACCACCTACTTTTCCCTTGGGAGTCGCACTCCTAAGGGTCATCTTTATTTTAACCCCCCCCCCCTGGCCAGTGCTTCTCTAAGTGTTGGTCCAAACCGAGCCGCCTGCGGGGCCACCTCCGGGAAACTGGAGGGCTGGTTTTACTCGTAGCCTGTCTCATCCGGTGTTGCCCTGAGAATGAGATATGTGTGACTTCTATCGGGATTGTCGGCACATCGGGTGGCTTTGCTGGTCTTGTTTTACCATTGTCGAAATGTCTTGTAACCGGGATTCCGAGTCTGATCGGGTCTTCCTGGGAGAAGGAATATCCTTCGTTGACCGTGAGAGCTTGTGATGGGCTAAGTTGGAACACCCCTACAGGGTTTGAACTTTCGAAAGCTATGCCCGCGGTTATGGGCAGATGGGAATTTGTTAATGTCCGATTGTAGAGAACTTGACACTTAACTTAATTAAAATGCATCAACCGCGTGTGTAGCCGTGATGGTGTATTTTCGGTGGAGTCCGGGAAGTGAACATGGTTCTTGTGTTATGCTTGAACGTAAGTAGTTTCAGGATCACTTCTTGATCACTTCTAGTTTCTCGACCGTGCATTGCTTCTCTTCTCGCTCTTATTTGCGTATGTTAGCCACCATATATGCTTAGTGCTTGCTGCAGCTCCACCTCAATACCTTTCCTACCCATAAGCTTAAATAGTCTTGATCTCGCGGGTGTGAGATTTCTGAGTCCTCGTGACTCACAGATACTTCCAAATAGTTGCAGGTGCCAATGATACCAGTGCAGGTGACCCAACCCAGCTCAAGTGGGAGCTCGATGAATATCTTGACCGTTGTCTTGTTTCGTTTCCTGTTGGTCAGCAGTGGAGCCTAGTCGGGACGATCGGGGATCTAGCATTTGGGGTTGTCTTCTTTTATTTTGGTTCCGTAGTCGGACCTTGATTGTATTCTAGATGATGTATGTTTAACTTGTATTTGTGTGAAGTGGCGATTGTAAGCCAACTCTTTATCCCATTCTTATTCAGTACATGGGATTGTGTGAAGATTACCCCTCTTGCGACAAACCTACCATGCAGCTATGCCTCTAAGTCGTGCCCCGACACGTGGGAGATATAGCCGCATTGTGGCTGTTACAGCGGTAGTACCGCTGACCCCAGCAGTAGTATCGCTGCCCCCAACTCGCGGATTCCCGAGGTTACATTGGGGTAATCTATGCATAGGGGTTGATGTCGGTGTCAAAACCAGCGGATCTCGGGTAGGGGGTCCCGAACTGTGCATCTAAGGTCGATGGTAACAGGAAACAGGGGACACGATGGTTCGGGCCCTCTCTATGGAGGTAATACCCTACTTCCTGCTTGATTGATCTTGATGGATATGAGTATTACAAGAGTTGATCTACCACGAGATTGTAATGGCTAAACCCTAGAAGTCTAGCCTATATGACTATGGTAATGAGTATATCTCTTTCCGGACTAAGTCCTCCGGTTTATATAGACACCGGGAGGATCTAGGGTTACACAGGGTCGGTTACAAGGAAAGGAATCTACATATCGGATCGCCAAGCTTGCCTTCCACACCAAGGAGAGTCCCATCTAGACACGGGTGCAGTCTTCGGTCTTCGTATCTTCACAACCCATCAGTCTGGCCCATGGCTAATAGGACGGACGCTCGAGGACCCCTTAGTCCAAGACTCCCTCTGTAGCCCCTGAACCAGGCTTCAACGACGAGGTGTTCTGTGCGCAAATTGTCTTCGGCATTGCAAGGCGGGTTCCCCCTCCGACGGCTCCCAAGTATTGTATTCGGCTTTTAATCCAATGTCGCATCCCTCGGCTTCTGTGCATCTATGACTTCATCTTCCACGTGTCGGGCGAATGCGGACGGTCAGGGTATTTTCTGGAAATAACACCCTAGCCATGCAAGAAAGAGCGTCTATTTAAAGAGATTGGATCTCAGATCCTTTCGGCAACACGCGGAGAAAACCCTCAAAGACTGCCAGGAAAGACCATTCCAACATGGCTAACATTCCCAGCTCCTCTTCCCGTTCCAACCTAGAGAGAGGCAAGTGGGAGAGGTGCTCTGTGTCCCACAGCCAATTGGAGAAGTTGCAAACACAGGGATTTCTCCCTCCTGCAGATCTGGTCCCTGTTCGAGCAGGATTGGCCTCCTTCAACGGCAAAACCCAGGCTGAGGATTTCCCCAATCCGTCAGCGGGAGAACAGGAGTCAAGGATCATGAGAGGTTGCCGCCGTCTACCAGCTGTGGCCCCACATCCAGGCGAGGATGGCGGGCTGCGCGTCTGCGTCGACGTACCACGACTCAATCAGATCGCCACGACGGAGCGTCTCTGGCCCTCGCGAGTGGGGTGCTGCGGGGGTCCACCCCACAGCTATGTTCACATGCCTTACGGCCTGCCGAGCATGGCTGCGGCGTACCAGCGCCTCACGAGAGGCATCATGGAGTCTCAGGAAGACAGGCGTTCCGCGGCCTTGGCGGAGATGAAGACAGCTCGCGAGGAGTCACCAGTGCCTCCAGAGCCTCCCGAGGCCTGGGGGCCTGGGGGCTCGTGAGGATCAGCCTCCGCAGCCCACCGAGTCTGCTGCACCAACACCACGTCGCCGACGACATCCTCAGGTGACATCTTTCAAGCTTCATTCCCAGCTGGGAGCGCCCTCCCAGGATTGCATCACTCCCAGGCCGCGTGGGTCCGTCCCTGCGGCATGTATCCCCTTTTATCTTTCGGTCGTTAGTTTGCTTTGTTGGGGGCGCCCCTCGGGCTGCATCATCCCCAAGCCACTCGGGCTAGGCCCGGCGGCGTGTATCTCCCTCACGTTTATTTCCAACTATGCATTCGCCTATCACGCTTGAGTGCTTGGTGCCTGTCCGTGGCATCCTTTCTTCTCCATGTCGGCCACTTGCACGTTAAAGGGGGGGTGCCTAAGCATCGCGACTCAGGGCTCTTACTGGCTCTCCAGCCCTCACCCTCTGGCCTTGTCCACGGCATCACGACCTGGCATACCAGCGACGGCTGAGACAAGCTCGAGGGCCGGGACCTGAGGACGTAGAGTATCGGCATCTAACCAAATTTTGCAGGGACACATCTCAAGATACGGCCTAGTGCGAGGCGCAACCCGCCTAGAGGTAGGGTCTCGTGAGTCCCGCGCTGGCTCACGGGTGCCCAGATACACCTCACCTACTCCAACCAGCGAGCTCTTGAGCGACTAACGATCGACTAATGACTGCCATGGCAACCCCATTTTCTCTCTGTGATGAACCTGCAGGATCCTTGGAGGGAACTGCACTAGCCAAGGCCCTCACGGAGTTCCCTTCACCCTCACCCGCGCGAACCGCTTGCATGTTAAAGGGGGGGCGCCTCAGCATCGCGACTCAGGGCTCTTACTGGCTCTCCAGCCCTCACCCTCTGGCCTTGTCCACGGCATCGCGACCTGGCATACCAGCGACGGCTGAGACCAGCTCGAGGGCCGGGACCTGAGGACGTAGAGCAGAAAGGGGAGCAGAGGCGAGGGAGAAGGGGCGCGTGAGGACCTCACCGAGCAACTCCGTCCCAACTACCCCACGGACCCGACGATGCATTGGGGGCGATCCCCGATCCTCAAGATAAGTCACCATCCAAAGCACTGGCTACCGTGGCACTACCCCCGCACCTAAAGCAATTCTATACTAGCAACGTTGCTTCCCTTTCTCACCAAGCGACGGCTGCTTGGGCGCCAAAGGGGACCTCCTGAGCATCGCGACTCAGGGGCTCTTACCGGACCCCGGGTCGCTCACCTCCTGGCCTTGACCACGGCATCGCAACCTGGCATACCAGCGACAGCTGACGCCGCCTTGGGACTGGGACCTGTCGACGCAGAGCACCAAGCCCTCGCGAGGTTCGAAAGGGAGAACTAAGCTAAGACGAAATCAGCAACTCACACAAATCCATAGCAAAGGTTATGTATTAACAAACGGGACTACAGGCACCTTACAAGCCCCTGTGGGGCGCATCTTGATTCCTCGCAGGGAACGGATCCTAAGGGGTGCTAACTACACGAGCTCCTGCAAAAGATGCCATCATCAACAGTGGGCCGTCAGGCGCCGGCGCCAACCCCATCCAGATCAGGGTCGGCGACGGCCTGACGAGCCCGCCCTACTCCAGGAGCGGCGCCGACTCGGGGGCTCGTAGCTGTCATCGCTCGTCTCCGGAGTTGCGAAGATTTCGCTGGAATCGCTGGACCCTCCGGCACCTCCGCCAAGGGAGCGGTCGACGGGCCTAGCCCTCACCAGGGCAAGGTCCCGGCCACCGCTCCCGGGGCAGCATTCCAGCCGGCGCCCGTTCGCGTCGAAGACCTTGAAGAACATCACCGCAGCGCCATTGTACTCCAGGTGGACCGCGAAGACACCCCTTTCCCTGCAAACCCGGACGATCTCTCTCCAGCCACGGGACATGTAGACCTCGCCCGGGGCTGCGACCACGACCTCTGCCTCGGTCGCGAGGGCGCTGCAGCCGGTGTGCTGCAGCCAGAGCTCCAGGGGCCCTCCTGGAGGGATGATGGAGGCGAAGAAGGGAGGCAGACGGATCCAGGACTGGATAGGAACGACGATGTGGTGCATGAACTCTTGGGAGGAGCCCTCGGCATGGACTCCAGGAGGAATGGACTGGAAGGGCACGCACAGCTTCGTACTTATAGCCGGCAAAGATCAACCGCCGGCCTCCACAATCACAGGTAATCATGACACGATTTGCATGCAGGGACTTGTCCACCTCGCGCGGTCACCGAGGCGTCGTGGGGAAGTGGAGACGCCCACGTCCCATCAACCGCCACGCGGCGCCCAAGACCGCAGGCTGTTAGGGCCTGCGACGCTTCGCCCTTGCCCCTTCGCCTCTCAGCACGGCCAAGTCCATGCGCGCCTTGGGCCCGGGGGCTACTGTCGGCGTTCTGGGAACGGGGGTCCCCAGACTTGCCTGCCTATGGCCTGCGGCGTGGCTCAAGGGAGGCCCAGCATGGCCCATCTTCATCAACACAAGACTCAAGACCCTCGCGAGGGGCCAAGCCTCGCGGGGCGGACGACACGGCGCATCCTCAGGCGCAGCCTCCTCAGGCTGGCTCGCGAGGAGGCGGAGAAATCAAGGCGGGGTACCTCGCAAGGTGCCCATGACGCAAGCCATGACGACTCAGGGCGCCAGGCGGGCGCCAGCCCGCGCAGCGTCCTTCTTTCCTCTTTGGTGCAAAGGGGGCAAGCGCAGCCGCGGAGTACCGAGGCATCAGGCAAAGGTTGCCATTTCGGTGCAACGAGACCAAGACCAGGCGGACTACGAGACGGAGGCCACCATGGAGCCCAGCACGGCGTCATCGCAGAGTCTTTCGCAGGCGAAGACCAACTTTAGTCAGGATAAGAGTACTTGTTGTCCCCCTTCAAATTAGCCCGCCATTGTTGGCGCCCTTCCCGCTCAATATTTGGGAAGAGGCCCAGGGCCTTTGCCTATAAATAGGACTGGCCACTCACATAGAGGGGGTCGGCTCGGTCGGTTCATTCGGTTCGCAAGCAGAGAGAGAGTGAGAGAGAGAGAGAGAGAGAGAAGGGTGACTGAACTCCTCCTAGCAGTTCATCGCCCCAGCCAAGAACAGACCCTCGTGAGGCTGTTCTTCCTTCTATTGTTCATCATCATCAGCCCCAAGAGGCAATCCACCCACCACACACTGGAGTAGGGTATTACACCACAATGGTGGCCCGAACCAGTATAAACCTTGTGTCACTTGTGCAGTTCTTTTAGTAGTTTAGATCCTTGCGAGACGGGGAGGTAGAGGGCGTGATCTCCGCGCGCACCCCAGTGTTCGAACCTTAAGGGTCTGCCGGAACCCGTTGAATCTGACACGAATAATTATGAGGATATCTAGGTATGATCATGTATATAGGCATCACGTCTGTGAAAAGTAGACCGACTCCTGCCTGCATCTACCACTATTACTCCACACATCGACCGCTATCCAGCATGCATCTAGAGTATTAAGTTCATAAGAACAGAGTAACGCCTTAAGCAAGATGACATGATGTAGTAGGTGTAGGATCTAGAAGAAGGAGTGTCTAGAGGGGGGGTGAATAGACACTTAATGCTAAAGTTGCACTTTTTAAGCTTTTTCGGTTTAAGTGGAGTTCGGGCACAATTTTAACATACACAATACATATCAAGCAAGCATGCAAAGAGTATATAGGCAGCGGAAAGTAAAGCATGCAACTTGCAAGAATGTAACGGAAAGGGTTTGGAGGATTCAAACGCAATTGGAGACACGGATGTTTTCCCGTGGTTCGGATAGGTGGTGCTATCCTACATCCACGTTGATGGAGACTTCAACCCACGAAGGGTAATGGTTGCGCGAGTCCACGGAGGGCTCCACCCACGAAGGGTCCACGAAGAAGCAACCTTGTCTATTCCACCATGGCCATCGCCCACGAAGGACTTGGCTCACTAGCGGTAGATCTTCACGAAGTAGGCGATCTCCTTGCCCTTACAAACTCCTTGGTTCAACTCCACAATCTTGTCGGAGGCTCCCAAGTGACACCTAGCCAATCTAGGAGACACCACTCTCCAAGAAGTACCAAATGGTGTGTTGATGATGAACTCCTTTCTCTTGTGCTTCAAATGATAGTCTCCCCAACACTCAACTCTCTCTCATAGGATTTGGATCTGGTGGAAAGAAGATTTGAGTGGAAAGCAACTTGGGGAAGGCTAGAGATCAAGATTCATATGGTAGGAATGGAATATCTTGGTCTCACCACATGAGTAGGTGATTCTTTCTCAGAACATATGAATAGGAACGGTGTTTGTGTTCTGATGGCTCTCACTTCGAATGGAGAGGTGGTGGAGGGGTATATATAGCCTCCACACAAAATCCAACCGTTACACACAATCTACCAATCTCGGTGGGACCGAATCAGAAAACTCGGTCTGACCGAAATAGTAAACCTAGTGACCGTTAGGAATTTCGGTGGGACTGAGATGCAACTCGGTAGGACCAATTCGGTTAGGGTTTGGGCATAACGTAATCTTGGTGAGACCGATTGCACAAACTCGGTGAGACCGAGTTCGGCAATTAGCTAACCAGAGAGTTGGTCAGGCAAACTCGGTGGGACCGACTTGCTCTTTCGGTGAGACCGAAAAGTTACAAGAAGGAAACATAGAGTTTACCTTGCATTCTCGGTGGGACCGATTGCATATCTCGGTGGGACCGAAGATATTGCAACAGGTAACAGAGAGTTTGCAAGCCCATCTCGGTGAGACCGAGAACCTTATCGGTAGGACCGAATTGCTAGGGTTTGGCAGTGGCAAATGACAAGTGAAACTCGGTGGCGCCGGATTGACAGAATCGGTATGACCGAGTTTGGCTTAGGGTTTAGGTCATTTGTGGAAGTGGAAAGGTGGTTGAGGATTTTGGAGCATATCACTAAGCACATAAAGCAAGAGGCTCATTAAGCAACACCTCATCCCTCCTTGATAGTATTGGCTTTTGCTAAAGACTCAATGTGATCTTGGATCACTAAAATATAAAATGAAGAGTCTTGAGCTTGAAGCTTTAGCCAATCCTTTGTCCTTAGCATCTTGAAGAGGTTCCCACAACCTTTAGTCCATGCCACTCCATTGTTGAACTTATCTGAAATATACTAGGTAAAGGTATTAGTCCAACAAGACATATGTTGTCATCATTTACCAAAACCACCTAGGGAGCACTTGTGCTTTCAATCTCCCCCTTTTTGGTAATTGATGGCAACATACATCAAAGCTTTAGATAAAGATATAAAGAACAGCAAGTAAAGCTTTGGAAGGACATGTAACAAGCATAGGCTCCCCCTACATGTATGCACTCATGTGAATATGAAATATAGAGGCATGAGAGGGCATAACCATGACAGAGTGGGCAATGTGTTACATGTATCTTGGCCATATGCATCACAGTAAAAGATTGTTAAGGAAAATACCTTCATGCTCATGAGTCCTTCTTGCAAACAGTATGTACATAAGCAAGAACTTCTCATACTCATGATTTTGATGCATACACTTACCTTGTAGTCTTTGGTTGACTTAGAACGGAATGAACCTACACAAACAAGGTTAGATAACATAGGTACATCCACTAGCCAGAGTAAACTGAAGAAACCACAAGAATACCAAGATTGGGATGACATGTAGAGAGTAGGTACTAGGTACTGCATTGAATTCAACATGTCCCCAAGAGTAAAGATATGCAATGAATTTGACTGATTTCTTTCCCATAGGTGTCTTGCTCCCCCTGAATCTTATATGGGATATTGGGAGAAGATAGGGAATAGAAAATCAGAGCTGAAAGAAACAAAACAAATGAACATGTCTTTCCCCCTAAAAGGACATGTGACATCTCTCCTCTTGATCATCAAGCATCTGGGATCCTTGAGTATTGTCTCTCCCCCTAGGGATCTCTTTCTTCCCCTTAATACATTATCTGGGACATCTGGGATCCTTGAGATGTTCTCTCCCCTTTAGTGCTTTGATGTGATCTCTTTCTCCCCGAAGATAAGCTTTGATGTGATCTCTCTCTCCCCCTTTGACATCAATTTCCAAGAAGGTTCTTCTGGAATCCGTCCAAAAGGTTTGGTCCTTGAGACTCAGCATAAAGCAAAGAATAAAATTGGGATGCTTGTAGAGGACAAGATTCATTGAGTGGAGCTGGATCAGAAGAATTATAGGTTATGTGACAAACTGTTTTTCCTGTTGCGAAGTCGGTGGCACCGAGTGGTATGATTTGGTGGTACCGAAGGAATTCGGTTGGACCGAAAATTACAATTTGGTGAGACCGAGTTCACACAGAGAAAAACACTTGTCACCTCAGCTCACTAGACATGCAGGATCTCACAAAGATTTGCAATGAAGTGAATGCGGAAAATGCAGAATAAAGAGAAAAAACTGAAGGATCTAGATGAAGTAGAAGGAAACAAATAAACAAGCATGAGACAAATGCAGTAACACAGAAAGAAACACAAGAGAACTTCATCTAGAGTTGGGCGGTGACATAGTCACCTATGTTAGAGTATATTGACTTAGGAGTCAAGTGAGAACACTTGATCATAGGTCATACTCATCGTTTAAGCTCAAAATGGGGTTTCCATTTTTCGTTTAAGCATCTTGGTGTATTCACATCTTGTTGAGTTGCTTTGACTCATGTCTTGGAGTAAAGCTTCTCTAAGATGGGACAACATACCTTGGGTGGTGGAGTGGTTCTTGCTGATGTAGTTGAACTTGTGTGGGTGCTCAAGGTTGATGTAGTCCATCTAGAATTTGGAGCACCACTTGGAGTTTGAGTTCATCTACCTACATGGGTTAGTTCTTGCAAGGAAGAGCACTTGTGTATCCAAAAATGACAATCATGAAGCTCAACATAGAATTTGTCAAAGGATATGTTTGAATGGTTTTGTGCTTCCTTGTATTCAACCACCATTGTTTAGAGACTTGGTGATGTAAAGATTGCTCAAGATGTGAGTGAGTCGCAATCCCATGGAATTAGTTTCAACCAAGTACCTACATGGGTTATACAACATGCAAGGTACAAATATATCCAAGACATAAGATAGTCATCATAAGAGATATATCATGGATTAGTCATAAGCTCATGTCTTGCATGTGTCCAATGGAGTTCCTACTCCACGTTTGAAGCATCAATGATGTTCAATTCTCCTCTTAGCCTGCAAAATACTTTCTCATCAAGTGGTTTAGTGAATATATCCGCTAATTGCTTGTCAGTGCGAACATGCTTAAGATTAATGTCACCCTTAGCAACATGATCTCGAATGAAATGATGACGAACTTCAATATGCTTAGTTTGAGAATGTTGTACGGGATTATGACCAATTTTGATAGCACTTTTGTCATAAAGCAGTGGAACATGTTTCACATAAATTCCATAATCTTTAAGAGTTTGGGTCATCCAAAGTAATTGAGCACAACATGAACCAGCGGTAATGTATTCTGCTTCGGCGGTGGATAAGGATATCGAGTTTTGTTTCTTGGAGGACCAAGACACAAGAGATCTGCCAAGAAATTGACAGGTACCCGAAGTTGACTTCCTACCAACCTTGTCTCCGGCATAATCCGAGTCAGAATAGCCAACAAGATCAAAAGAAGACCTCTTAGGATACCAAATGCCAAAATTTGGTGTATGAATTAAGTATCTAACTATCCTTTTCATAGCCTTAAGATGACATTCTTTAGGGGCAGCTTGATATCTTGCACACATGCACACACTTAGCATAATATCGGGACGTGAAGCACATAGGTATAACAATGAACCGATCATAGAACGATAAACCTTTTGATCAACCGGTTCACCACCTTTAGTCAAATCATTATGTACACTAGTGGGCATGGGTGTAGACATACCTTTGCACTCTTGCATATTGAACTTCTTGAATAAGTCCTTGGTGTACTTCGTTTGAGAGACAAATGTACCTTCCTTAGTTTGCTTGATTTGCAAACCAAGAAAGAATTTGAGTTCACTCATCATAGACATCTCAAACTTCTCTGACATTAGCTTTCCAAACTTTTCACTAAAGAGAGGGTTAGTTGAACCAAATATGATATCATCAACATAAATTTGGCATACAAATAGTTCTCCATTAACCCTTTTAGTGAAGAGAGTAGAATCAATTTTACCAATTTCAAAACCACTTGCAATAAGGAACTTGGTCAAGCATTTATACCATGCTCTAGGAGCTTGTTTAAGACCATAAAGAGCTTTGTGAAGTTTGTAAACATGATTAGGTTTCTTAGGATTGACAAAGCCGGGAGGTTGTTTGACATAAACTTCCTCCTCTATTTCACCATTTAGAAAAGCACTCTTAATGTCCATTTGGTACAAGGTGATATTATGGTGATTAGTATAGGCAAGTAAGATGCGAATGGACTCAAGTCTAGCAATGGGAGCATATGTCTCACCATAGTCCGTACCTTCGACTTGTGTGTATCCTTGGGCGACGAGACGTGCTTTGTTGTGGACCACTTGTCCATCTTCATCTTGCTTGTTGCAAAACACCCATTTGGTACCAATGATGTTGTGGTTGTTGTCGGGCTTCTCAACCAATGTCCAAACTTGGTTTCTCTCAAAATTGTGTAGCTCTTCATGCATAGCGTTTATCCAATCCGGATCTTCCAATGCTTCTTCAACCTTCATAGGTTCAATGCTAGAGATGAATGAATAGTTTTCACAAAAGTTAGCTAAACGAGTTTTTGAGCGAGTGATTCTCCCGGTTTGTATATCATTGAGGATTTGCTCGACGGGATGATCTTTGGCAATTCTTGCTCGAACTCGTGAGAGCTTTTGCTTGGGTCTTCGTTGAGCATCTTCTTCATCTTGTTCTTCTTCTTGGCCTTCTTCATTGTTGACGTTGTCATTCTCTTGTCGTGGTGGGGAAGGAGGTTGTTGATGTTCATCTTGATGTACTTCCTCGTCTTCTTCATCTTGGCGTGTCCCACTTGTGGATACTTCCGTGTCGATTCTTGGTTCACCTTGTCGTGAAGTAGAAGCTTCCACTAGGACGGATGACGTACTCTCCTTCACCTCCATTGGACGAACTTTGCCAATGGACAAGTCTTGGATTGCTTCTGAAGGGTCTTTGTCTCCTACATCAATTGGCAATTGCTCTACTTGCGAGCCATTAGATTCATCAAACTTCACATCTACCATCTCTTCAACCTTTCGGGTGAAATTGTTGTAGACACGGTAAGTGTGAGAGTTTGAGCCATAACCGAGTAGGAAGCCTTCATGAGATTTAGGAGCAAACTTTGAATGATGATGCTTATCAAGAATGTAGCACTTTGAGCTGAATACTCGAAAGTATCCAACTTGGGGTTTGTTACCGGTGAGGAGCTCATATGCTGTCTTGCCGAGTAGCTTGTGAAGATACAAGCGATTTGTTGCGTGATAAGCTGTCTCAACCGCTTTCGCCCAAAAGTGCTTTGGCGTCTTGTATTCATCAAGCATCGTTCTTGCCATTTCGATGAGCGTCCGGTTCTTCCTCTCAACAACTCCATTTTGTTGAGGTGTGTACGTAGCCGAGAACTTGTGTGTACGCAATTGGAGACACGGATGTTTTCCCGTGGTTCGGATAGGTGGTGCTATCCTACATCCACGTTGATGGAGACTTCAACCCACGAAGGGTAATGGTTGCGCGAGTCCACGGAGGGCTCCACCCACGAAGGGTCCACGAAGAAGCAACCTTGTCTATTCCACCATGGCCATCGCCCACGAAGGACTTGCCTCACTAGCGGTAGATCTTCACGAAGTAGGCGATCTCCTTGCCCTTACAAACTCCTTGGTTCAACTCCACAATCTTGTCGAAGGCTCCCAAGTGACACCTAGCCAATCTAGGAGACACCACTCTCCAAGAAGTAACAAATGGTGTGTTGATGATGAACTCCTTGCTCTTGTGCTTCAAATGATAGTCTCCCCAACACTCAACTCTCTCTCATAGGATTTGGATCTGGTGGAAAGAAGATTTGAGTGGAAAGCAACTTGGGGAAGGCTAGAGATCAAGATTCATATGGTAGGAATGGAATATCTTGGTCTCAACACATGAGTAGGTGGTTCTTTCTCAGAACATATGAATAGGAATGGTGTTTGTGTTCTGATGGCTCTCACTTCGAATGAAGAGGTGGTGGAGGGGTATATATAGCCTCCACACAAAATCCAACCATTACACACAATCTACCAATCTCGGTGGGACCGAATCAGAAAACTCGGTCTGACCGAAATAGTAAACCTAGTGACCGTTAGGAATTTCGGTGGGACTGAGATGCAACTCGGTAGGACCGATTCGGTTAGGGTTTGTGCATAACGTAATCTCGGTGAGACCGATCGCACAAACTCGGTGAGACCGAGTTTGGCAATTAGCTAACCAAAGAGTTGGTCAGGCAAACTCGGTGGGACCGACTTGCTCTTTCGGTGAGACCGAAAAGTTACAAGAAGGAAACATAGAGTTTACCTTGCATTCTCGATGGGACCGATTGCATATCTCGGTGGGACCGAAGATATTGCAACAGGTAACAGAGAGTTTGCAAGCCCATCTCGATGAGACCGAGAACCTTATCGGTAGGACCGAATTGCTAGGGTTTGGCAGTGGCAAATGACAAGTGAAACTCGGTGGCGCCGGATTGACAGAATCGGTATGACCGAGTTTGGCTTAGGGTTTAGGTCATTTGTGGAAGTGGAAAGGTGGTTGAGGATTTTGGAGCATATCACTAAGCACATAAAGCAAGAGGCTCATTAAGCAACACCTCATCCCTCCTTGATAGTATTGGCTTTTGGTAAAGACTCAATGTGATCTTAGATCACTAAAATATAAAATGAAGAGTCTTGAGCTTGAAGCTTTAGCCAATCCTTTGTCCTTAGCATCTTGAAGAGGTTCCCACAACCTTTAGTCCATGCCACTCCATTGTTGAACTTATCTGAAATATACTAGGTAAAGGTATTAGTCCAACAAGAGATATGTTGTCATCAATTACCAAAACCACCTAGGGAGCACTTGTGCTTTCAGAGGGATAAACTCATGCAATATGATGTAAACCTCATCTTTTTATCCTCGATGGCAACAATACAATATGTGTCATTTTCCTTTCTGTCACTTGGATCGAGCACCGCAAGATTGAACCCAAACCTAAGCACTTCTCCCATTGCAAGAAATATCAATCTAGTAGGCCAAACCAAACTGATAATTCGAAGAGACTTGCAAAGATAAACCAATCATACATAAAAGAATTCAGAGAAGATTCAAATACTGTTCATAGATAGACTTGATCATAAACCCACAATTCATCGGATCTCGACAAACACAACACAAAAGAAGATTACATCAAATAGATCTCCAAGAGAATCGAGGAGAACTTTGTATTGATATTCGGGGAGAGAGAAGAAGCCATCTAGCTACTATCTATGGACCTGAAGGTCTGAAGTAAAATACTCACACATCATCGGAGGGACCATGGAGTTGATGTAGAGGCCCTCCGTGACCAATGCCCCATCCGGCGGAGCTCCGGAAAAGGCCCCAAGATGGGATCTCTTGGGTACAGAAGGTTGCGGCGGTGGAAATAGGGTTTCGTGGTGCTCCTGGATGTTTGCGGGGTATATGGATATATATATATATAGGAGGAAGAAGTAGGTCGGTGGAGCAATGAGGGGCCCACGAGGGTGGAGGGCGCGCCCAAGGGGTAAGCGTGCCCCTGCCTCATGGCCTCCTCGATTGATTCTTGACATCCACTCCAAGTCCCCTGGATCACCTTTGTTCCAAAAATAACGCTCCTGAAGGTTTCATTCCATTTGGACTCCGTTTGATATTCTTTTTCTGTGAAACACTAAAATAGAAAAAAAAACATCAATTTGGGTTGGGCCTCCGGTTAATAGGTTAGTCCCAAAAATAATACGTATAAAATTATAAAATAAAGCCCATTAACATCCAAAACAGATAATATAATAGCATGGAACAATCAAAAATTATAGATATGTTGGAGACGTATCAAGCATCCCCAAGCTTAACTCCTTCTCGTCCTCGAGTAGGTAAATGATAAAAACAGAATTTTTGATGTGGAATGCTTCCCAACATATTTCTCAATGTATTTTTTCTTTATTGTGGCATGAATGTTCAGATCCGAAAGATTCAAGATAAAAGTTTAATATTGACATAGAAATAATAATACTTCAAGTATAATAACTAAGCAATTATGTCTTCTCAAAATAACATGGCTAAAGAAAGTTATCCCTACAAAATCATATAGTCTAGCTATGCTCTATCTTCATCACACAAAATATTAAATCATGCACAACCCCGATGACAAGCCAAGCAATTGTTTCATACTTTTGATGTTCTCAAACTTTTTCAATCTTCACGCAATATATGAGCGTGAGCCATGGATAAAGCACTATGGTGGAATAGAATGGTGGTTGTGGAGAAGACAAAAAGGATAAGATAGTCTCACATCGACTAGGCATATCAACGGGCTATGGATATGCCCATTAATAGATATCAATGTGAGTGAGTAGGGATAGCCATGCAATGGATGCACTAGATCCATAAGTGTATGAAAGCTCAACAAAATAAACTAAGTGGGTGTGCATCCAACTTGCTTGCTCACGAAGACCTAGGGCAATTTTATGAAGCCCATCATTGGAATATACAAGCCAAGTTCTATAATGTAAAATTCCCACTAGTTTACGAAAATGACAACATAGGAGACTCTCTATCATGAAGATCATGGTGCTACTTTGAAGCACAAGTGTGGAAAAAGGATAGTAACATTGTCCCTTCTCTATTTTTCTCTCATTTTTTTATTTGGGCCTTCTTTCTCTTTTTGGCATCTTTTCTTTTTCTCTTTTTTTTCGTCCGGAGTCTCATCCCGACTTGTGGGGGAATCATAGTCTCCATCATCCTTTCCTCACTGGGACAATGCTCTAATAATGATTATCATCACACTTCTTTTTTACTTACAACTCAAGAATTACAACTCAATACTTAGAACAAAATATGACTCTATGTGAATGCCTCCGGCGGTGTACCGGGATATGCAATGAATCAAGAGTGACATGTATGAAAAAATTATGAACGGTGGCTTTGCCACAAATACGATGTCAACTACATGATCATGCAAAGCAATATGACAATGATGAAGCGTGTCATAGCAAACGGAACGGTGGAAAGTTGCATGGCAATATATCTTGGAATGGTTATGGAAATGCCATAATAGGTAGGTATGGTGGCTGTTTTGAGGAAGGTTTACGGTGGGTTTATGGTATTGGCGAAAGTTGTGCGGTACTAGAGAGGCTAACCATGGTGGAAGGGTGAGAGTGCGTATAATCCATGGACTCAACATTAGTCATAAAGAACTCACATACTTATTGCAAAAATCTATTAGTTATCAAAACAATGTACTACGCGCATGATCCTAGGGGGATAGATTGGTAGGAAAAGACCATCGCTCGTCCCCGACCGCCACTCATAAGGAAGGCAATAAATAAATAAATCATGCTCCGACTTCATCACATAACGGTTCACCATACGTGCATGCTACGGGAATCACAAACTTCAACACAAGTATTTCTCAAATTCACAACTACTCAACTAGCATGACTCTAATATCACCATCTCCATATCTCAAAACAATCATCAAGTATCAAACTTCTCTTAGTATTCAATGCACTTATATGAAAGTTTTTATTATGCCTAAAAGAAAATTGCCATGTTGTTCTAAAGGACTCTCAAAATAATATAAGTGAAGCATGAGAGATCAATTATTTCAATAAAATAAAACCACCACCGTGCTCTAAAAGATATAACTAAAGCACTAGAGCAAAAACTATATGGCTCAAAAGATATAAGTGAAGTACATAGAGTATTCTAAAAAATTCCGATTCATGTGTGTCTCTCTCAAAAGGTGTGTACAGAAAGGATGATTGTGGTAAACTAAAAACCAAAGACTCAAATCATACAAGACACTCCAAGCAAAACACATATCATGTGGTGAATAAAAATATAGCTCCAAGTAAAGTTACCGATGAACGAAGACAAAAGAGGGGATGCCTTCCGGGGCATCCCCGAGCTTAGGATTCTTGGTGTCCTTGGATTTACCTTGGGATGCCTTGGGAATCCCCAAGCTTAGGCTCTTGCCACTTCCTTGTTCCATAATCCATCAAATCTTTACCCAAAACTTGAAAACTTCACAACACAAAACTTAACAAGAAAATCTCGTGAGCTCCGTTAGCGAAAGAAAAGAAAACACCACTTCAAGGTACTGTAATGAACTCATTCTTTATTTATATTGGTGTTAAACCTACTGTATTCCAACTTCTCTATGGTTTATAAACTCTTTTACTAGCCATAGATCCATCAAAATAAGCAAACAACACACGAAAAACAGAATCTGTCAAAAACAGAACAGTTTGTAGTAATCTGTAACTAACGCAAACTTCTGGAACCCAAAAATTATAAAATAAATTTCTGGACGTGAGTAATTTATCTTTTAATCATCTTCAAAAATAATTAACTAAATAGCACTCTCTAATAAAAAATGGCAGCCAGTCTCGTGAGCGCTAAAGTTTCTGTTTTTTACAGCAAGATCAAAAAGACTTTCCCCAAGTCTTTCCAACGGTTCTACTTGGTACAAATACTAATTAAACACAAAAAACAGAGGATAGATAAATTATTTATTCAATAACAGCAAGGAAAAATATTGGGTTGTCTCCCAACAAGCGCTTTTCTTTAAAGCCTTATAGCTAGGCATAAGATTTAATTGATGCTCACATGAAAGGCAAGAATTGAGGCACAAAGAGAGCATTATAAAACACGTGACAAAAACATCTAAGTCTAACATACTTCCTATGCATAGGCATATTATAGTTAAACAAATTATCAAGGCAAGCAAAAACTAGCATATGCAAGGAAGCGGAAACAAACAATAGCAATCTCAACATAACGAGGGGTAATTTAGTAACATGAAAATTTCTACAACCATATTTTCCTCTCTCATAATAATTACATGTAGGATCATAAGAAAATTCAACAATATAGCTATCACAAAACATATCCTTAACATGATCCACATGTATGCAAAGTTGACACTCTTCCAAAATAGTGGGATTAACATTAACTAAAGGCATGACCTCTCCAAACCCACTTTATCAAAAACTTCATAAGATTGAACATTCTCCAAATATGTGGGATCTAAAGTTGACATTCTTACAAACCCACTTTCAAAATTATTGCAAACATTATAATCAATCTCATATTCATCATGGGGCTTGAATAAATTTTCAAGATCATAAGAAGAATCACCCCAATCATGATCATTGCAACAAGTAGTAGACATAGAAAAACTAGCATCCCCAAGATTAGGGTTTTACATATCATTAACACAATTTTCATTAAGAGAATTTATGATAAAATCATTGCAATCATGCTTTCTATTCAAAGATCCATCGTGAATCACTCCATAAAGTACTTCATCACAATTTTCAGATTCACGAATTTCAAGCAAAACTTCATAAAGATAATCTAGTGCACAAAACTCACTAGCAATTGGTTCATCATAATTGGATCTCTTAAAAAGATTAGCAAGCGAATGAGGATCCATAGATCTTAGGTTCTCTGTTTAGCAATAAATAAACAACTATTCCAAACAAATGAGCAAACGGGCCAAGTAAGACATCAAAGCAAATGAAAAGATGAACAGAAGAAGGGTAAATAAAATGGCAAGGGCGAAGTGGGGAAGAGGAAACCGAGAGGCAAATGGTAAATAATGTAATGTGAGGGATAATATTTTGTGATGGGTACTTGGTATGTCTTGACTTGTGCGTAGATCTCCGCGGCAACGGCGCCAGAAATCCTTCTTGCTACCTCTTGAGCACTACATTGGTTTTCCCTTGAAGAGGAAAGGGTGATGTAGTAAAGCAGCATAAGTATTTCCCTCAGTTTTTGAGAACCAACGTATCAATCCAGAAGGAGACTACACGTGAGTCACCTCGTACCTACACAAACAAATAAGAACCTCGCAACCAACGCGATAAAGGGGTTGTCAATCCCTTCTCGGCCACTTGCAAGAGTGAGATCTGATAGAGATGATAGTAATAAGATAAATATTTTTGGTATTTTTATGATACAGATTGAAAGTAAAGATTGCAAAATAAAATAGATTGGAAACTTGTATGATGGAGAATAGACCCGGGGGCCATAGGTTTCACTAGTGGCGTCTCTCAAGATAGCATAAGTATTACGGTGGGTGAACAAGTTACTGTCGAGCAATTGATAGAAAAGCAAATAATTATGAGAATATCTAGGTATGATCATGTATATAGGCATCACGTCTGTGACAAGTAGACCGACTCCTGCCGGCATCTACTACTATTACTCCACACATCGACCGCTATCCAGCATGCATCTAGAGTATTAAGTTCATAAGAACAAAGTAACGCCTTAAGCAAGATGACATAATGTAGAGGGATAAACTCATGCAATATGATGTAAACCCCATCTTTTTATCCTCGATGGCAACAATACAATACATGTCGTTTCCCTTTCTGTCACTGGGATCAAGCACCGCAAGATTGAACCCAAAGCTAAGCACTTCTCCCATTGCAAGAAAGATCAATCTAGTAGGCCAAACCAAACTGATAATTCGAAGAGACTTGCAAAGATAAACCAATCTTTACCTAATAATAAAGCAAATTGGGTTTCTTTTGTCCGTCATGGCATTTTTCACAAAAGTCCCTCTATTTCAGAGAATTGAACCCGCAGTCCTGTTTTAAGTTAAAATGAATCGTTATTTTCATATTTTACACAAAAGTCCCTATCTTTTCTTGCCCACCGTCCGGATTTAAGTCACACCCGAACCATTATTTTACATTTTTCAAAAACCCCCCTAATGTTTTAGGTAATTCATCCGCGGATCATATTTAAGTCAAATAAATGTTTTTTAAAATCATCCATATTTTTAAACTGTAACTCCGATTTAAACATGTTATATATGAAATTTGATTAGAAAAATATGTAGAATATGAATATGAGATTATTTTGCCTGTTAGGTATGTTAAAATATTATTTTTGAATATATTTGAGTCAAACGAAATGATTTTCTAAATTATCTGTATCTTTTAAACCGTAACTTCGATTTTAACCTATTATATATGAAATTTTATTAGAAAAATGTGTGGAATCTAAATATGATGTTAATTTTACCTGTTAAATATTTTTTAAATATTGTTATGGAAGCAAACTTATAATTTATAGCGCAAGATTTTTTTTTTTCATATCGGCGGCGATCCAGATTGCAAATAAACACCCCACTATAACCATATACGGAAAAGAAAACATCAATAACTACACATGCATACCTCTGAAAAATGTCGCAGGGGAAAACAACAGATTTGCCATCGCGAGAGTGAGATAAAGCAAGCGAGAGAGAGAGAGAGGAAGAGAGAGAGAGGGAGAGGGAGGAGAGAGGGAGAGAGAGAGAGGCACCTTAGGATTAACCATATTCAACACACGTTTTTTGTTGTGTTTTGTGAACATCGAGGCCATCGCCGGCGAGGGTGAGAAGGAGGATAAGCGGCAACACACATATGATGCCTCGCAAAAATAAACGAGATGGACCAATTGTGGTCTTGAGTGATGGTTGTTGAGTTAAGAGCGTGTGTTATGTTTTCTCTCCCGTTGCAACACACGGGCTCTTTTGCTAGTCATACATAAAAGAATTCAGAGAAGATTCAAATATTCTTCATAGATAGACTTGATCATAAACCCACAATTCATCGGATCTCGACAAACACACCGCAAAAGAAGATTACATCGAATAGATCTCCAAGAGAATCGAGGAGAACTTTGTATTGACATCCGGAGAGAAAGAAGAAGCCATCTAGCCACTAGCTATGGACCTGAAGGTCTGAAGTAAACTACTCACACATCATCGGAGGGGCCATGGAGTTGATGTAGAGGCCCTCCGTGACCAATGCCCCCTCTGGCGGAGCTCCGGAAAAGGCCCCAAGATGGGATCTCTTGGGTACAGAAGGTTGCGGAAGTGGAAACAGGGTTTCATGGTGCTCCTGGATGTTTGCGGGGTATATGGATATATATATATAGGAGGAAGAAGTAGGTCGGTGGAGCAACGAGGGGCCCACGAGGATGGAGGGCGCGCCCAGGGGGTAGGTGCGCCCCCTGCCTCATGGCCTCCTCTATTGATTCTTGACATCCACTCCAAGTCTCCTGAATCACCAAAACTAACGCTCCTGAAGGTTTCATTCTGTTTGGACTCCGTTTGATATTCCTTTTCTACGAAACATTAAAATAGGCAAAAAACAGCAATTTGGGCTGGGCCTCCGGTTAATAGGTTAGTCCCAAAAGTAATATAAAATGTAAAATAAAGCCCATTAACATCCAAAACAGATAATATAATAGCATGGAACAATCAAAAATTATAGATACATTGGAGACGTATCAATGACGTCGTACTTCCAGATCCAGTCCGGAAAGGTCTCCCCGAGTTTGCGAGTGTTCCTCTAAAGAAACGCCACAGCTGGCGCCCTCGGAGCCTCGAGGAGGAAGATAGTGCGGAAGTTCGCCAACTCCTGAGCAAGATTGGGACGCTTTCCCAGTCCGGGTATACGATAGTCAAAGTGATGGCGACCTCCATAGTACAGGGAGTTCAGCCACTCCAATACAAAGGACTTCCCATGTGGAATTACAATGGGTAAGATGACACCTCCCGCTGCGGCAGGAAAGGTCCAGACACCCCTGCCGCCCTAGCCAAAATATTGGTTTAACTGTTCAAGGGTGAGGAAGAGGAGTTCCTGCGCATCACGCATAGAGAAGGATATTCCATGTACAATCCTCCTAGCTGGGTGAGCCCCCAACTTTTTTGCTCCACTCATTCCCCACCCTGAGCTTAGTTCACTGAAATATTAACCCGTCCATTTATAACAGCACTGGCGAAAGACTTCCGAGGGGCTTTACAGCCCCGCCCCGCAGCCCGAGGGCCACAATCGGGACCTTGACCCGGGATTCGAAGAGGATCCGGATATATTTGTGGTGCTGGAGAATGGGGCATTTTACCAACCGAGCTATGACAACCTAGAGGTGGCCATCGTCGCCGACTATCCCGGTCTTCTCCCTGCTTCTCATGTAAGTAATTAGGAGACACTTTGTTTGAGAGGGTTTCCGCATTCTTTCTTGCTCACTGAGGCATCCTGTGCTCAGAAGGGGAGGCGTTCGGCACGTCGGGCCGCCACAGGGGCGTCTTCGAAGAGAGAGGCTCCCGCGCCGGGCAGGCCTTCGAAGAGGAAGGCAAACAGAGACACGATCGGGCCTTCCTTGAAAAGGTATGGGTTTGCAACTATGCTCTTTTTAGCAGTCGCGTCCAACCGTGACTCATATGTTCATTTTGTATCAGAAAAAGGTTCAACAGACTATGTCCGGGGACCCGGCCAGTCACGCTTCTAATAACCAAGATTCGGTCCTGGCCGAAGAGAAGGGGCCCGATATGGGAGTGACACCGGACTGTCCTTCTACCGAGGGTTCGGAAAATATGTCCGTCACCAATTCGGAGGTGGAGAGTGCCATGGATCATCGGCGCCGCAAGGCCGTTTTAAGAAATCCCCGCTTCTCAAAAGAGGCGTTCGATGCCTTCAGCTCGGCTGATGCATACATCCGAGCTGCTCGAGACGGGCTTAACAGAGCCACCGAGCAACATTTGAAAGATGTGCAGGTAAGTTTACCTTGCCCGAATTTGATAACCATGAGCCAGTAGCCCCCGAGACTTGAAGCAGTTGGGGCAAATGTTCTAAGGATCATTGTGTAACCAGGTTCTTATGGAGAAGAATGACTTGCTAGCCCAAGAGCTGGAGCAGTGCCGGACACATCTAACTGCTACTACCACCGAACTGGAAAATTTCAAGAAGGCGTCCTCTGGTAATATTTCCCTCCATCGAGAAACAAAAAATGATACGCCAGCTATATTAAAACTGCTGCTTGTCTCATAACAGGGTCATCGGACCAACTGGAAGAGGAACTGAAGGCCGCGCAGACGAGCGAAAGAGAGGCGAAGAGACAACGTGCCGCAGGCGAGCGCGTCCTGGCCAAAGTCAGAGAGGAGAAAAACAAACTCCAAGATTCAAACACCAAATTGGGCGAAGAACTAAAAGATGTACGAGCCCAGCTAGCTGACTCCGTGAAGGAGAACAAAAGGCTGCGAGGCGGCATATTTAGTATGTGGTTGTATTTACCTTATAACAGTTTGGAAGTAAAAGTAGCTGATATAGCTGTGATTGCGGGTATATTGACGGGCCGTCCCGAAGAGGAGGTGTCCGGATCATCAAGTGATCTTCTGCAAGGGCTATCGCAGTTGCACAAGCAAGTTCGGCAGGCAATGCGAAGTGTAGCCAAGGCCTTATGGCCATCCGACTCCCCTCCAAGGAGTATGGAGAAGCTTGTAGAGCTGTTCAAGGGAGTGCGGCGGCGTATCCGACTATGGAAGATATCGGCCTGCCGAGAGGGTGCGCGAGAGGCCTGGGCCATGGTAAAAATACGATATACCAAGCTAGATCCGAATCACATGGCCCGGGTCAGGCCGCTAGGGTAAAATGGGGAAGAAATTCCCGTTAGTTTAGTATATGGCCAAGTAGAGGTGGCTGCTAGATACTCCCAACAGGATTGTAAATTAGACCGCCTATTGGACGGTATAGAGGAGGAAGTTTTTGAGTCCTAAGTGACTATGTATTTTCCTTCTAGCTGGATTGTAAAACAATTGTCATGGCCAACCTTTTCGCTTCGATCTCTCGACCCGAAGGTGCGGAGTGTTTCCGAATACCTGAGGGCAAAATAAACCGGGGTATGCGTGGAAACCAGGCGTAGGGGTCATAGGTGCTTGAACAGACAAGTTGTATCTGGGTAGTTATGTTATATTGAAATTGTAAGAAACATCTTCCAGAGAGAATAGTTCCATTAAGGGTTCCTTTCCCTGAGTGTGCATGCATCTATGTGCATGTCCGGACTATGATGAAAAAATCATAGTGTGTATAACTTCTGGGGGTTCATAATGTAGCGAGTGCAAAAACATCTTTAGTTCACCAACCGAATATTCCCTTTAGAACGCTAGCTTTCGGCTTCACCTAGTCTGAGGTAAACATCCGGATGACCCGGCAGTAACAATCGCAGAGGTGCTCCCTTTATGCCCTAGCCGAACTAATGGGAACGTAGGGCATAAGCACAGGAGCCAAGCAACCTAGCTTGGCCAAAACTTAAGTCATATCGATGCATATAATGGCAAAGAGAAGGTACATATGGGAGAAAATGCATATGTGATGAGCTTTATGCTCGGAAAATAGAAATAGCAAGTTTCTGTCCAAGAAGCCCCCGGGTATGATAGACGTACATACTTGAAGATGTATGTGTTGGGGGTGCACGGTCTAACCGCACGAAAGCCTTTAAGGCTAAAGAGAAAAATCAAAAAGAGAGAAAAAATGATGAAAACAACAAGAGGAAGGAGACAAACAAAGAGTTCGGCGCTAGGCATAGAATCTTCGGAGTCTGGCCGTTTTCCAGGGATTCGGCTCTAGTTGATTGTCTGACGCATCATGCAAGCGGTATGCTCCTCTGGTGAGAACTTCATCAATGATGAAGGGACCCTCCCACTTGGGCTTGAGTTTGTCCTTTTTCTTCTGCGGCAGGCATAGAACGAGTTTGCCAATGTTGTAAGTTTTGGCCCGCACTTCTCTGCTTTGATACCTGCGAGCCTACTATTGATAAAATGCGGAACGGGCTTTTGTGACGTTGCGCTCCTCCTCCAGGGCGTCTAAGTTGTCCTGCCGATCGAGCTCAACCTCTCTCTCTTCATACATGCGCACTCGAGGTGAGTCATGAATAATGTCGCAGGGTAGTACTGCCTCTGCGCCGTACATCATCAAAAAAGGTGTGTATCCGGTAGTGCGATTGGGAGTGGTCCGCAGCCCCTAGAGTACGGAGTCGAGCTCCTCAACCCAGTGCTTGTCTGATTCCTTCAAAGACCGCACTAGTCTGGGCTTAATGCCGCTCATAATAAGACCATTGGCTCGTTCGACTTGGCCGTTTGTCTGTGGATGATAGACAGAGGCGTAATCGAGCTTGATGCCCAGATTAGTGCACCAGGTTTTCACTTCGACGGCTGTGAAATTGGAGCTGTTATCAATGATGATGTTGTGCGGAACACCATAACGGTGTATGACGCCGGATATAAAGTCTATTACTGGACCGGACTCGGGCATTTTAATTGGTTTGGCCTCTATCCACTTGGTGAATTTATCCACCATGACTAGCAAATATTTTTTATTATGGCTTCCTCTTTAAGGGGTCCAACCATATCCAGTCCCCAGACCCAAAAGGCTAAGTGATGGGGATTGTTTGTAGGGTGGTGGGGGCATATGGCTTTGGTTGGCGAAGAGTTGGCATCCAACGCAACGTTGGACAAGGTCCTATGCATCCGCTCGGGCTGTCGGCCAATAGAACCATGTACGGAAGGCCTTGCTAACAAGGGCCCGAGCTGCGGCATGGTGCCCACCGAGACCGGCCCGAGCTGAGCTTCTGATGATGTCGGTGTTTTCGGAATCTGGGGTTATGTTCGGATCTGGACTAGTGTTGTCGTTTTCCCCATGCCACACCACGGATGGCTTAAAAAGCCTTTCCAGAAAGATATTAGGTGGGACGGGGTCGCGCTTAGTGCCGACACGAGCAAGAACGTCCGCCGCTTGATTACTTTCTCGAGCCACATGATGGAACTCGAGCCCCTCAAACCGGGCCGACATTTTTATGACGGCATTACGATAAGCTGCCATCTTCAGATCTTTGGCATCGAAGTCTCCATTTATTTGAGATATTGCAAGGTTTGAGTCCCCGCGCACTTCTAGGCGTTGTATGCCCATGGAGACAGCCATCCGGAGACCGTGCAATAAGGCCTCATATTCGGCTGCATTGTTGGAGTCTGTGTATAGTATTTGGAGTACGTACTAAACAACATCTCCAGTAGGTGACGTTAAAATGAGGCCCGCCCCTAGCCCTGCCAGCATTTTGGAGCCATTGAAATACATAACCCAATTGGAATATTTGCCGTACTCTTTAGGGAGTTCGGCCTCTGTCCATTCGGCGACGAAGTCAGCCAGTACTTGGGATTTAATAGCTCGACGTTGTTTGTATGTAATATCAAATGGAAGGAGCTCAATGGCCCATTTGGCAATCCGGCCCGTGGCATCGTGGTTGTTTATAATGTCATTGAGTGGTACTTCGGAAGCCACCATGATCGAACACTCCTCGAAGTAGTGACGGAGCTTTCGGTATGCCATGAAGACCGTGTATGCTATCTTTTGATAATGGGGGTACCGGGATTTGCATGGTGTAAGATTAGTAGATACATAGTATACTGGCTTCTGAAGCGGGAATTTGTGTCCGTCCTGTTCTCGTTCAACGACGAGCATGGCGCTCACCACCTGACATGTTGCCGATATGTATAATAACATCGGTTCACCAATGTTTGGCGTGGCCAGGATTGGGTTGCTCGCAAGAAGGGTTTTTATTTCCTCCAGTCCGGCAGTTGCCGCGTCCATCCACTCAAAGTGATCGGTTCGCTATAGAAGGCGATAGAGTGGCAGTGCCTTTTCTCCCAATATGGAGATAAAGCGGCTTAGAGCTGCCATGCAACCCACAAGCTTTTGGACTTGTTTAAGGTCTGTTGGCGTAGCCAATTGTGACAGAGCTCAGATTTTGGCTGGATTTGCTTCAATTCCTCTATTGGAAACGATGAAGCCCAGCAGTTTTCCGGCAGGGACGCCGAAAATGCACTTTTTCGGATTGAGCTTAATGTCATACATGTGGAGGTTATCAAATGTGAGATGTAAATTGTCTATTAGTGTTCCGATGCGCCTAGTTTTGATGACGACGACGTCCACATAAGCTTCAACTGTCTTGTTGATCTGTTTCGCCAGGCATGTTTGAATCATGCGTTGGTATGTGGCGTCGGTGTTCTTGAGCCCGAAGGGCATGGTGTTGAAGCAGAATGGCCCATATGGGGTAATGAATGTTGTTGCATCTTGATCGGACTCCTTCATTTTGATTTGATGGTATCTGGAATATGCATCAAGGAAACACAGTGAGTCGTGTGCTGTGGTACCATCGATGATTTGATCAATGCGGGGGGGGGGGAGGGATCCTTAGGGCAAGCCTTATTGAGGTCTTTAAAATCGACGCATAGCCGCCAGGATTTGTTCTTCTTTGGTAACATCACCAGGTTTGCCAGCCAGTCCGGATGTTTTATTTCTCTGATGAATCCGGCCTCAATTAGCTTGGCGTTTGGGCTCGGAAAAGCGCCATAGTGCTTGTTTGATTGGTTTGTATCCCTTAAATATATTAAGGGTATGTTCGGCCAGCTCACGTGGGATTCCAGGCATGTCAGAAGGGTGCCAGGCGAATATATCCCAGTTTTCGCGAAGGAAATCCCTTAGTGCGGCGTCGACCATTGGGTCTAGTTGTGCTCCAATAGATGTTGTCTTCTTGGGGTCCGTTGGGTGGACCTGGAATTTGACTATTTCTTCTGCCGGTTTGAAGGAGGTGGATTTGGGTCGTTTGTCTAAGATCACATCGTCCCTATCCACCGTGGAGCGCAGTGCGGTTAATTCTTTGGCCGCGAGGGCTTTAGATAATGCCTCAAGGGCCAGGATGTGATTTTGTTTTCGGCGCGGAGTGCTATGTCTGGATCACTGACAGAGTGATTATGTCGTTTGGTCCGGGCATTTTGAGCTTCATATACACATAATGAGGTATAGCTTGGAAGCGTGTAAAAGCATCCCGCCCCAACAGGGCGTGGTATCCGCTGCTGAAAGGAGCACTTGGAAGGTGATTTCTTCAAACTGATAATTCTCTGGCGTGCCGAATACCACGTCAAGTGTGATTTTTCCCGCACACCGCGCCTCCCGACTGGGAATGATTCCTTGGAAGGTCGTGCTGCTTTGCTTGATGCGGCTCCTATCTATTTCCATTTTGTGGAGTGTATCCTCATAGATGAGGTTTAGTCCGCTGCCACCGTCCATGAGGACCTTGGTGAGTCAAAAGCCGTCCACGATGGGACTGGGGACTAAAGCGGCTGGTGCTTAGACTGTCCTCTATTTTGGTTCATCGCCATCATTAAAGGTTATAGCCGTGTCGTTCCAAGGGTTTACTATGGCGATTTGACAGACTTCAGCGAGGCCGCAAAGTGCCCTTTTGCGCTTATTGTTGGAAGCAAATGTCTCAAAGACCGTTAGTACTCTGGGGTCGTCGTCTTTTGGAGGGTGTTGCTCTAGGGTGTTTTTGGTAAGGATGTCCTCGCCACTTTTGGCTACCTGCCGGAGTATCCAACATGCTCTAAGGCTGTGGGTTGGTATGGCATTCGGTGTTGTGTGTATTTTGCATGGGCCATCGAGCCGTCCCTCCAGAACGGTTCCGCGCCGTGTGATGGGTTTGTATTTCTTGGCTATTGGATTGGGCGTGTCACGGGGATGCGCCCTTTTCGCCTGGACCAGTGGTTGAGTTGGGACCGATGGCTCCCAACAAGCTGCCTGATCCCTCCAGGCGCTTTCCATTGCACTATACTTCTGTATGATAGTTGCCAAGTCCACGAAGTGTAGTATGCGTAGGCGATTAATGGCGTTGAGGATTCCTTCGTTCGTGCAATTGTTGTGGAACGCTGATATCGTGTCCTCGTCGTGGCAATCTTTAACCTTGTACTTGACAAGGAGGAATCTGGCCCAGGAGTGGTGGACCGTTTCCTGAGACTGCTGTTGTATGCTCGTGAGAGCGCTTATGTCTGGGTGGGTGGGTGGAATTGGATCTGGACCCTGACCTGATCGATGATCCGGAGTCTGAAGTTTTTCTGGACCTAACAGTCCGGGCTCCGGAGTATCTTCTGGTTGCCTTTGCCCGCCATCCGATTCTATGTTCAGAAGGCCGGTCGCCTCCTTTTGTGGGTGGGTATCCGGCTCTGCAGGGTCGGCGATCCGGACGTAGTCCGTCTTCAGTATAGGGGAAGAGTCGCCGTCTTGCTCCTCGACTACTGCTATCTGGTGGGTGGAGATTTGATTTCTCTTTGGTCAGGTTTTAGCCCGATCCGATCATAATCTGTGGCGATTCCCAGGGCGGCAATACGATCAAGGAGCTCGTTTAAAGACGAAAACTCCGCCGGATCCATCTGCTTGGAGTGTTTGGGGCCGATACGAAGAGGATTTTCGATGGCCCTAGAGGTCATCGTCGGCTTAACGGGCTAATGGGCGGTCATGGTAAAGCTTCCCAGCCGGAGGGTTTGGCCTGGGGCCAGTTCTCCTCCAGTAGTGATATTGTCTTTAAGGACGAGGGGAGTCATCGATCCTGTTGTCGACGGCACAGTGGAACTCTCAATGAAAGCACCAATGTCAGTGTCAAAACCGGCGGATCTCGGGTAGGGGGTCCCGAACTGTGCGTCTAAGGTCGATGGTAACAGGAGACAGGGGACACGATGTTTACCCAGGTTCGGGCCCTCTCTATGGAGGTAATACCCTACTTCTTGCTTGATTGATCTTGATGGATATGAGTATTACAAGAATTGATCTACGACAAGATCGTAATGGCTAAACCCTAGAAGTCTAGCCTGTATGACTATGGTAATGAGTATATCTCTTTCCGGACTAAGTCCTCCGGTTTATATAGACACCGGGAGGGTCTAGGGTTACACAGGGTCAGTTACAAAGAAAGGAATCTACATATCCGGTTGGCAAGCTTGCCTTCCACGCCAAGGAGAGTCCCATTCGGACACGGGTGCAGTCTTCGGTCTTCGTATCTTCACAGCCCATCAGTCCGGCCCATGGCTAACAGGCCGGACACCCGAGGACCCCTTAGTCCAGGACTCCCTCAGTTGATGCACGTTTTCATCCTACGTTCTCCGATAGAAACTTTGGAGTGATTCTTTGTTGCACGTTGAGGGATTGTTATATGATCCAATTATGTTATCATTGTTGAGAGACTTTGCACTAGTGAAAGTATGAACCCTAAGCCTTGTTTCCAAGCATTGCAATACCGTTTTTTCTCACTTTTGCTACTAGTTACCCTGTTGTTTTTATATTTTCAGATTACAAAAACCTATATCTATTATCCATATTACACTTGTATCACCATCTCTTCGCGGAACTAGTGCACCTATACAATTTACCATTGTATTAGGTGTGTTGGGGACACAAGAGACTTTGTTATTTGGTTGCGGGGTTGTTTGAGAGATACCATCTTCATCCTACACCTCCCATGGATTGATAAACCTTAGGTCATCCACTTGAGGGAAGTTTTCTATTGTCCTACAAAAATCTGCGCTTGGAGGCCCAACATGAGTCTACAAGAAGAAAATTGCATAGTAGACATCACGTTAGCAGAGATAGCTATTATGCACAACTCCAAATGACCTAAAAATTTACAAAGAATTATTTTGGAATGTATAAAATATATTGGCAGAAGAAATACCAGGAGGGTACCCACCATGAAGCCACAAGCCTGGGGGTGCGCCTGAGGAAGTCCTGGACTAAGGGGTCCTCGGACGTCCGGCCTGTTAGCCTAGCCATGGGCCGGACTGATGGGCTATGAAGATACGAAGACCGGAGGCTGCACCCGTGTCCAGATGGGACTCTCCTTGGCGTGGAAGGCAAGCTTGGCAACCGGATATGTAGATTCCTTTCTTTGTAACCAACCTTGTGTAATCCTAGATCCTCCCGGTGTCTATATAAATCGGAGGACTTAGTCCGGAAAGAGAGACTCAATACCATAGTCATACAGGTTAGACTTCGAGGGTTTAGCCATTACGATCTCATGGTAGATCAACTCTTGTAATACTCATATCTATCAAGATCAATCAAGCAGGAAGTAGGGTATTACCTCCATAGAGAGGGCCCGAACCTAGGTAAACATCGTGTCCCCTGTCTCCTGCTACCATCGACCTTAGACGCACAGTTCGGGACCCCCTACCCGAGATCTGCCGGTTTTGACACCGACATTGGTGCTTTCATTGAGAGTTCCATTGTGCCGTCCATGAAAGGTTCGATGGCCCCTTCAATCGTCGATAGTGACCCTGTCCAAGGAGAAACCTTCCTCCCCAGACAGATCTTCGTGTTCGGCGGCTTCACACTGCGGGCCAACTTGTTTGGCGACCTGGAGAAGATCGATAGCTACGCCCCTGGCCATCAGGTCAGATTTGGGAGTTTGAACTATGTTGTGGACATCCGTGGAGATTTGATCTTCGCCGAATTCGAGACCGCGGCGACCGCTCCCGGTCACCTTGACGAACATGAACTAAATCTGTCGTCAGACCGCATCCAGGAGATAGCTCCTATGACCACTCTGGCCTTAGATCCAAAGCACACTATGGCATCCAGGGATCAAAGACTCGACCCCACCACGGAGGCCATAGACTCCCCGGCGTTGGAGCCACACATGGACTTAACCCCACACCATATCTGTGTCACCGAAACTCCGGACTCGTCTCTGGTTATAAGTTTTGAATCATGTGAGCCTGCGGACGCCGAACTCGATCGCTCATCGATCTTCGAATTCAGCGCCGCAGACATCTTCCAGCACTGGCCTTTGGGCGATATGCTAAACTCATTAAAAATCCTGTCCTTGGCGGGGGACTCACAGCCGAACTCTGTCCGGTCCGGACTGGAGGCTGATGATCGAGAATTCTGCTTCCCACCCGCCACCCACTTCATAGCCACTGTCGAGGACCTAACCGACACGCTTGATTACGACTCCGAAGACATCGACGGTATGGACGACGATGCCGATGAGGAGCAAGACCAAAACTCGCCATTTACCAGACGCTGGAAGGCCACTTCTTCGTATGATGTGTACATGGTGGATACACCCAAAACAACCAACGACGACGACAAAGAAAATCCAGTCAAGAATAAACCTCCTGAGACACAGCAAAAACGTCGGTGTCCTCGGCGCCGCTCTAAGTCACGTCATTCAAAAGACAACAATGCTGGCACCGGTGAAAATAATACTCCGGATGATACCAAAAACAATGAAGACCTTGCCGAGGTAACATCCGAGCAGGAGGAGCAAGAAAACAGGCAAGCCATCCCCGACGAACAGGCCAGGCCCAATGACTCGGAGGACGGTAGCCTGTTTTCTTGCTCCTCCTGCTCAGATGTTACCTCGGCAAGGTCTTCATTGTTACCGTCCGCTCTCCGACAATGAGGAAAGCCTCGGCAATGAAGATTTCATCATGCCTGAGGAACCTCTTGAGCAGGAGTGCTTCAAGCGCCAGCTAATAGCAACAGCAAGGATCTTGAAAAAGAAACAACAACAGCTTCAAGCTGACCAAGATCTGCTCGTCGACAGATGGACCGATGTCCTGGCAGCCAAATAATACAGCCTCAAATGCCCAGCCAAGAGCTACCCAAAGTGAAGGCTGCTACCCCAGTTTGATGAAGAGGCGCCGGAGCTCATACCCCCCTCGCGTAACACGGCCGATCGACCACTACGCGGTCGGGACAGTGCGGCGGACCGACCACCACATGGTCGGGATAGAGCGACAGCTCAGGCCAAACAGCAACCTGCCCTACCGCCTCGTAAGAATAGAGACGAAATAGCTCGGGGTCACACATACGACCTCCGGCAGACGCTGGATAGTAGAGCAGGACATACCCGATCAATTTATGGATCGTGAGGACGTCCCTCGACACGCGATGACGGCTACCTATTCGGGCGTGACAAACCTAGTCACACCCGAGCCGATAACCGCAGACAAACTCCATCGGAGCTACCGCGCAATGCAGCCAGATATAGAGGCGCCGCACACCCTCTCTGCTTCACTGATGAAGTAATGGACCATGAATTCCCCGAAGGGTTCAAACCCGTCAATATTGAATCATACGACTGAACAAATGATCCCGCGGTATGGATCGAGGATTTTATTCTCCACATTCACATGGCACGCGGAGATGACCTCCATGCTATCAAATACCTTCCACTAAAACTCAAAGGGCCAGCCCGACACTGGTTAAACAGCCTGCCTGAAAATTCCATCGGCAGCTGGGAGGACTTGGAAGAAGCTTTTCTTGACAACTTCCAAGGTACATACGTCCGGCCACCAAACGCTGACGACTTAAGTCACATAGTCCAACAGCCTGGAGAGTCAGCCAGGAAATTTCGGACTAGATTCCTAACTAAAAAGAACCAGATCGTTGACTGCCCGGATGCCGAAGCCCTAGCGGCCTTTAAACATAGCATCCGTGACGAATGGCTTGCCCGCCATCTCGGCCAAGAAAAGCCCAAATCTATGGCAGCCCTCAGGACACTCATGACCCACTTTTGCGCGGGTGAGGATATTTGGCTGGCTCGTAGCAAAAACACAGCCAGCGAGGCGGGTCCCTCTGAGGTCAAAAACAGCAACGGCAAGCTCCGGCGTAATAGACACAAGCACCGAAGCAATGGTGATAACACCGATGACACTACAGTTAATGTTGGATTCAGCGGCCCCAAGTCCGATCAGCGGAAAAAGTCGTATAAAAGGAGCGGTCAGGGACCATCCAACTTGGACCGCATACTCGATCGTCCGTGCCAGATACATGGCACCCCAGACAAACCAGCCAATCATACCAACAGGGATTGCTGGGTGTTTAAACAGGCCGGCAAGTTAAACGCCGAGAACAAGGAAAAGGGATCACAAAGTGAGGATGATGATGAAGAGCCCTGGCAACCGAACTCAGCGGGGTAGAAGAAGTTCCCCCTCAAGTCAAAACGGTGAACATGATATATGCTACACACATCCCCAAAAGGGAGCGCAAGCGCGCACTAAGGGACGTTTATGCGATAGAGCCAGTCGCCCCAAAATTCAACCCATGGTCATCATGCCCGATCACTTTTGATCGTCAGGATCATCCAACCAGTATCCGGCATGGTGGATCAGCCGCACTAGTCCTGGACCCAATCATTGATGGATTCCACCGAACGCGAGTCCTCATGGACGGTGGTAGCAGCCTCAATCTGCTCTATCAAGACACAGTGCACAAAATGGGCATTAATCCATCAAGGATCAAGCCAACGAAGACTACCTTCAAAGGAGTCATACCAGGTGTAGAAGCCCGCTGTATGGGATCAATCACACTAGAGGTTGTCTTTGGATCCCCCGACAACTTCCGAAGCGAGGAGTTAATCTTCGACATCGTCCCATTCCACAGTGGTTATCACGCACTGCTCGGGGGGACTGCATTCGCTCAATTCAACATGGTCCCTCCCTATGCTTATCTTAAGCTTAAGATGCCCGGTCCACGCGGTGTCATAGCGGTCAACGGAAACATGGAACGCTCCCTCCGCACAGAGGAGCACACCGCCGCCCTAGCAGAAGAAGTACAAAGTGGCCTTCTCAAGCAGAACCGTAATCCGACTGCCGAGCCCCTGGACATCGTAAAGAGGGTCCGGACTACGTTACAATAGGACAGCTCGGCTCATCAAGAGCTCGACTAGCAATTTGGACTTCGTCCCAGCCCCGATCAGGTAGTGGCATTCATACCACGCGTACATAATTACGCACTAGAAATCCCATGGGCATCGACGGAGGCACAGCTAGCTTGTCATCCACAGTTCGGCTCGACCGATCCCAGACACACATATACTGTCAATATTTCCTTTTCCAGGTTTATTTTACATAGGCCTTCTTTGACGGCCCGACTACCGGTCCTGTTAAAGGATAAAAAAACACCAGGATGGCAATAAGCAAAGACGTATAGGGGAAGCTCTTGAGGTCAATTCAATGACCACCCTACCTGTTGTCAGGACCCACACGCAGCTCGCCTTTGGTGATGGCATGTTAAACAACCAGTTGCTTATCGCACTATTTGTATCAATGCGCTTTGACACATTAACCCAATTATAATGGAAACAGTTCATGGCCCAAGTTTAAGGGCTCAAGATATCACCTCTGCTTTCTTTCAGTTTTCCTTTAATAACTTATCTTCTAGCACCCGTACACTTTGGTACGTTTAATATTTGCTAGGGGCTCCCAGGCGCCCTACAATACGACAACAAAGTCTGAACACTCTTTATAGTATAGCTCGGCACCCCCAATTTAGCATTATATGCATTGGCTCCAAATCATGTCTTTGGTCAATAGTTGGGTTGCCCGGCTCCTGTGCTTGCTACCTTACGTTCCGCTATATCGGCTAAGGTAGTAAAGGGAGAACTACCATGATTGTGCCCTGGTTTATCCAAAGGAGCACCTCAGTAGAGAAAGCCGAAAACTGATTGTCATGATGCGGCAAGAGCCGGTCAGCTGTTCGGAGGTTGCAAATCATTGGAGATTTCTTCCGCGTTACACGAAGGATTGGTACTTCCCGGCCAGACACTTATAGCATTCTAGTTCGGAAACTAGGGGCTGCGTCCATGTTTTTATTGTCGAACTCCTATGGGTAAGTGAGGGCGTTAAAGCCAAATAGTCTGGTTGCCTGGTTCGTTGCGCTAAACAACTCCTTCAAGGACCATATAATTGGATCATGATTGTTTAGATTCCATCCCGAACACCTCCGTACTACCTACGTGGGGGCAGAAGCCGACGACTAGCCAACCCTCAGATTTCATACAACACGCCCGCACAGGAGGTAAAATTAAAAACATAACAATCATTATATTACAAACCCACTTTGTTTCATCATACAAGGCAAAGACAACATGAATGTATTCATTCGAAAATAATGTCCTGCCCACATTGTGTTGCCACAATGCGAAACCCCTCCAGGACATCCGCAAAATAGCGCTCGGGTATGCGGTTCTCCTTGCCCTCTGGAAACCCCCTGGACAGCTCGACGACATTCATCTTCGCCCACCACATCTTGCAACGTGCGAAGGCCATACGAGCACCCTCAATACAGGCCGATCGCTTGATGATGTCCAGCCGAGGACAGGCGTTCACCATCCGCCTCATGAGTACGAAGTAGCTGCCGGGCATAGCTTCGGCTGACCATAGCCGGATTATCAAATCCTTCATGGCTAGTTCTGCCACCCTATGCAGCTCCACTAGCTGTTCAGCTGATCGATGAAGGGCACGGGATGCTCTGGCGCAGATATTGCGACCAGAATAGCTTCTCCGTGGAGCTCCCTTCTTCAGCTCGGAAGAACTCCGCGGCGTCGGACACACTTCGCGGCAGATCAGCAAAAGCCCCTGGAGAACTCCGAATCTGGGTTAGTAAAAGATACTTCCTCTTCGCATATTTGCTTTGCATACTGAATGCCTTACCCGCCGCAATCTTCCTCGCCTCCTGGACCTCTTGGAGGGTGCCCTGGGCCTCGTTCCGGGCCGTCTCCGCGCTCTGACGAGCCTTGGAGAGTTTGGCCTCTTTAGCCGATGCGTCACGCTCCAAGGTCTCACACTTCTTCACTGGGCCGTGGAGCTCTTGTTGGACCTCATTGACCCGGGCCTTGAGATTCTTACGGGTAGCCTGCTCCTTGGCGGCCTTCCTTTTTCAGGGCCTCGACCTCGGTCGTTGCTCCTATTTATATCAAGACACTTCGGTCAATATATAACATCCTACTCTTTCCGAATACTTCTTGGGTTATTACATACCTTGATTCTCCTGGAGCTGCCTCTTCACCTAGCCGAGCTCCTCCTCAGCCTTCTCTAGTCTCCGGTTAAGTTCGGAGACTTCAGCATCATGTGAGGCCGTGGACATCAGCGACGCCTGCATATTCATTCCCGACAAATTTAGTTAGTTTCCTACAAGTAAGGATCGACCCTCTGTCCGGCTTTTCTTTCCGAACACCGGACAATATCTCAGGGGCTACTGATTATATTGGGATTTTTGCGTCGCTTACCTCAAAACCTGTCAGCAGGCTGCTACAGGCTTCGGTCAGACCACTCTTGGCGGACTGGACCCTCTCAATCACCGTACCCATAAGGATACGGTGTTCGTCCACAATGGAGGCACCTCGAAGCGCCACCATCAGATTATCTGGTGCCCCTGGTTGGACAGGGGCCACCGGTGGAATGGGCGCACCCCCCCCCCCTCTTTCAAAGGAGGTCGCTCGTCGGATTCCGGAGCCGTATGGGTCTCCATAACCATATTTGGCTGAGGGCCAAACTGAATGCGACCCTCCTCACCAGTCTCCGTGGGAATTTGCTCCCCCGTGTGTACGGCGGTAGAGGTTTCGCCCTCTGGCGCCCTCTTGATAGCGTTCGGAGCCTCTCCTCGGCCTGGAGCGGTCCTTTGGGACAACACCTCGGTGTCATCCGTGGCCTTGGGAGAGTGAGTGGTTGGCAGTGCCATGCTGGCCATCTCCTTGGAGTCTAGCGAACCTCCTGACGAGGATCTTTGGAAGCTGTCGTGGGCCAGACTGAAATAACACAACTAACCATGTTAATACAATGAGGAGAAGAGGTTGGATATATGGATATGCATGAATCGTAGTACTTACGATGCGGCCTGAGGCTTAGCGCGGGAGCGGGGCTCCGGACTACTGTCGACATCCCATACGGAGTTATCCGCAAGGGAGCCCTTCCTCTTCTTGGGCGTCCCCACCTCCAGATTCGTGGAGGCCACCCTCTTCTCCCTTCCCTCATCACGGGGAGGGATATCCTCCTCCTCCTCCTCGTCCTCAGGGATGGAGGAATGTGTCTCTTCGTCTTCGGACGTTACGTCTGAAGTACCCTTACGACGGGGGCCACCTTTGCCCCCCTTGGCCTTCTTCTTGGCCTTCTTCTCCGGTGCCTTATAGGGCGCCGGCACCAGCATCTTTGCTAAACGCGGGATGACCAGTTCTTCAGGCAGCGGAGCCGGACACTGGATCCGCTTCGCCCTCTCCATCCAGTCCTGAAGAAGGAATGACGATAAAAGCTCAGACATCACCCTTGAAACAAGTAAGTAGGGGATGCATTAAAAATAACATACCTTGCTGGCGAGGTGGTTAATATCGTGCCCGCAGTCCGAATATGTGGCCGGCGGTTTCCCGCTGCCCTTAAAGAGCAACTTCCAGGCACCTTCATGAGTGGTTTCGAAGAGCCTCTTCAGGGTATGGTGCTTCTTCGGGTTGAACTTCCATAGAGGGAGGCTTCGGCTTTGGCACGGGAGAATCCGGCGAACTAGCATCACCTGGATTACATCGACAAGTTTGACATCCTTGTCCACCATGCTTTGAACAAGCGTCTGCAACGCTGTCAGCTCATCTGGCGAGCACCAGTTCGGGCTCTTCTCGACCCAAGAGGTAAGTCGCATGGGAGCGCCAGAGTTGAATTCGGCAGCCGCGGCCCAGGTGGCACCGCGGGGTTCTGTGATATAGAACCATTGTTTGTGCCATTCCTTTGACGTCTCCACCAAAGTGCCTTTCGTCCAAGAGACGTTGGCCAGCTTGCTCACCATGGCGCCCCCACACTCCGCGTGCTGGCCATCCACCACTTTCGGCTTCACATTGAAGACCTTAAGCCACAGCCCGAAGTGGGGGTGGATGCGTATTGGGGAACGTAGTAATTTCAAAAAAATTCCTACGCACACGCAAGATCATGGTGATGCATAGCAACGAGAGGGGAGAGTGTGATCTACGTACCCTCGTAGACCGACAGCGGAAGCGTTATGACAACGCGGTTGATGTAGTCGTACGTCTTCACGGCCCGACCGATCAAACACCGAAACTACGGCACCTCCAAGTTCTAGCACACGTTCAGCTCGATGACGATCCCCGAACTCCAATCCAGCAAAGTGTCGGGGAAGAGTTCCATCAGCACGACGGCATGGTGACGATCTTGATGTACTACCGTCGCAGGGCTTCGCCTAAGCACCACTACAATATTATCGAGGATTAAGGTGGAAGGGGGCACCGCACACGGCTAAGAATATGATCACGTGGATCAACTTGTGTGTCTAGGGGTGCCCCTGCCCCCGTATATAAAGGAGCAAGGGGAGGAGGCCGGCCGGCCCCTATGGCGCGCCAAGGAGGAGTCCTCCTCCTAGTAGGAGTAGGGGGAAAGAAGTGGGGAGGGAGAAGGAAAGGGGGGCGCCGCCCCCCCCTCTCCTAGTCCAATTCGGACCAGGGGGAGGAGGCGCGCGGCCCACCTTTGGCTGTCCCTCTCTCTCTCCACTAAGGCCCATATGGCCCATTACTTCTCCTGGGGGGTTCCGGTAACCCTCCGGCTCTCCGGTTTTCTCCGAAATCACCCGGAACACTTCCGGTGTCCGAATATAGCCGTCCAATATATCAATCTTTATGTCTCGACCATTTCGAGATTCCTCGTCATGTCCGTGATCACATCCGGGACTCCGAACTAACTTCGGTACATCAAAACTCATAAACTCACAATATAACTATCATCGAAACCTTAAGCGTGCGGACCCTACGGGTTCGAGAACAATGTAGACATGACCGAGACACGTCTCCGGTCAATAACCAATAGCGGAACCTGGATGCTCATATTGGCTCCTACATATTCTACGAAGATCTTTATCGGTCAGACCGCATAACAACATGCGTTGTTCCCTTTGTCATCGGTATGTTACTTGCCCGAGATTCGATCATCGGTATCTCAATACCTAGTTCAATCTCATTACCGGCAAGTCTCTTTACTCGTTCCGTAATACATCATCTCGCAACTAACTCATTAGTTGCAATGCTTGCAAGGCTTATGTGATGTGCATTACCGAGAGGGCCCAGAGATACCTCTCCGACAATCGGAGTGACAAATCCGAATCTCGAAATGCGCCAACCCAACATGTACCTTTGGAGACACCTGTAGAGCTCCTTTATAATCACCCAGTTACGTTGTGACGTTTGGTAGCACACAAAGTGTTCCTCCGATAAACGGGAGTTGCATAATCTCATAGTCATAGGAACATGTATAAGTCATGAAGAAAGCAATAGCAACATACTAAACGATCGAGTGCTAAGCTAACGGAATGGGTCAAGTCAATCACATCATTCTCCTAATGATGTGATCCCGTTAATAAAATAACAACTCTTTGTCTATGGTTAGGAAACATAACCATCTTTGATTAACGAGCTAGTCAAGTAGAGGCATACTAGTGACACTCTGTTTGTCTATGTATTCACACATGTATTATGTTTCCGGTTAATACAATTCTAGCATGAATAATAAACATTTATCATGAAATAAGGAAATAAATAATAACTTTATTATTGCCTCTAGTGCATATTTCCTTCAGTCTCCCACTTGCACTAGAGTCAATAATCTAGTTCACATCGCCATGTGATCTAACATCAATAGTTCACATCTTTATGTGATTAACACCCATAGTTCATATCGATATGTGACCAACACCCAAAGGGTTTACTAGAGTCAGTAATCTAGTTCACATTGCTATGTGATTAACACCCAAAGAGTACTAAGGTGTGATCATGTTTTGCCTGTGAGAGAAGTTTAGTCAACGGGTCTACCATATTCAGATACGTAAGTATTTTGCAATTTTCTATGTCTACAATGCTCTGCACGGAGCTACTTTAGCTAATTGCTCCCACTTTCAATATGTATCCAGATGAAGACTAAGAGTCATCCGGATCAGTGCCAAAACTTGTATCGACGTAACCCTTTTACGATGAACCTTTTGTCACCTCCATAATCAAGAAACATATCCTTATTCCACTTAGGATAATTTTGACCGTTGTCCAGTGATCTACTCCTAGATCACTATTGTACTCCCTTGCCAAAATTAGTGTAGGGTATACAATAGGTCTGGTACATAGCATGGCATACTTTATAGAACCTATGGCCAAGGCATAGGGAATGACTTTCATTCTCATTCTATTTTCTGCCGTGGTCGGGCTTTGAGTCTTACTCAATTTCACACCTTGTAACACAGGCAAGAATTCTTTCTTTGACTGTTCCATTTTGAACTACTTCAAAATCTTGTCAAGGTATGTACTCATTGAAAAAAACTTATCAAGCGTCTTGATCTATCTCTATAGATCTTGATGCTCAATATGTAAGCAGCTTCACCGAGGTTTTCTTTGAAAAAATCCTTTCAAACACTCCTTTATGCTTTGCAGAATAATTCTACATTATTTCTGATCAACAATATGTCATACACATATACTTATCAGAAATGTTGTAGTGCTCCCACTCACTTTCTTGTAAATACAGGCTTCACCGCAAGTCTGTATAAAACTATATGCTTATATCAACTTATCAAAGCGTATATTCCAACTCCGAGATGCTTGCACCAGTCCATAGATGGATCGCTGGAGCTTGCACACTTTGTTAGCACCTTTAGGATTGACAAAACCTTCTAGTTGTATCATATACAACTCTTCTTTAATAAATCCATTAATGAATGCAGTTTTGTTTATCCATTTGCCAGATTTCATAAAATGCGGCAATTGCTAACATGATTCGGACAGACTTAAGCATAGATACGAGTGAGAAACTCTCATCGTAGTCAACACCTTGAACTTGTCGAAAACCTTTTTGCGACAATTCTAGCTTTGTAGATAGTAACACTACTATCAGCGGCCGTCTTCCTCTTGAAGATCCATTTAATCTCAATGGCTCGCCGATCATTGGGCAAGTCAATCAAAGTCCATACTTTGTTTTCATACATGGATCTCATCTCAGATTTCATGGCCTCAAGCCATTTCGCGGAATCTGGGCTCATCATCGCTTCCTCATAGTTCGTAGGCTCGTCATGGTCAAGTAACATGACCTCCAGAACTGGATTACCGTACCACTCTGGTGCGGATCTCACTCTGGTTTTACCTACGAGGTTCAGTAGTAACTTGATCTGAAGTTACATGATCATCATCATTAGCTTCCTCACTAATCGGTCTAGTAGTCACTGGAACATATTTCTGTGATGAACTACTTTCCAATAAGGGTGCAGGTACAGTTACCTCATCAAGTTCTACTTTCCTCCCACTCACTTCTTTCGAGAGAAATTCCTTCTCTAGAAAGGATCCATTCAAAGCAACGAATATCTTGCCTTCAGATCTGTGATAGAAGGTGTACCCAACATTTTCTTTTGGGTATCCTATGAAGACGCACTTCTCCAATTTGGGTTTGAGCTTATCAGGTTGAAACTTTTTCACATAAGCATTGCAACCTCAAACTTTAAGAAACGACAACTTTGGTTTCTTGCCAAACCACAGTTCAGATTGTGTCGTCTCAACGGACTTAGATGGTGCCCCCTTTTTAACGTGAATGCAGCTGTCTCTAATGCATGATCCCAAAACGATATTGGTAAATCGGTAAGAGACATCATAGATCGCTCCATATCTAATAAAGTACGGTTATGACGTTCGGACACATCATTACATTGTGGTGTTCCAGGTGGCGTGAGTAGTGAAACTATTTCACATTGTTTTTAACTGAAGGCCAAACTCGTAACTTAAATACTCTTCTCTACGATCAGATCGTAGAAACTTTTATTTTCTTGTTACGATGATTTTTCACTTCACTCTGAAATTCTTTGAACTTTTCAAATGTTTCAGACTTATGTTTCATCAAGTAGATATACTCATATCTGCTCAAATCATCTGTGAAGATCAGAAAATAATGATACCTGTCGCGAGCCTCAATATTCATCGGACCACATACATCAGTATGTATGATTTCCAACAAATCTGTTGCTCGCTCCATTGTTCTGAAGAACAGAGGCATAGTCATCTTGCCCATGAGGCATGGTTCACAAGCATCAACTGATTCATAATCAAGTGATTCCAAAAGCCCATCAGCAAGGAGTTTCTTCATGCGCTTTACACCAATATGACCTAAACGGCAGTGCCACAAATAAGTTGCACTATCATTATTAACTTGCATATTTTGGTTTCAATATTATGATTATGTGTATCACTACGATCGAGATCCAACGAACTATTTTTATTGGGTGTGTAACCATATAAGGTTTTATTCATGTAAACAGAACAACAAGTTATTCTCTTACTTGAATGAATAACCGTATTACAATAAACATGATCAAATCATATTCATGCTCAACGCAAACACCAAATAACACTTATTTAGGTTCAACACTAATCCTGAAATTATAGGGAGTATGTGATGATGATCATATCAATCTTGGAACCACTTCCAACACACATCGTCACTTCACCCTTAACTAGTCTCTGTTTATTCTGCAACTCCCGTTTCGAGTTACTAATCTTAGCAACTGAACTAGTATCAAATAATGAGGGGTTGCTATAAACACTAGTAAAGTACACATCAATAACATGTATATCAAATATACTTATGTTCACTTTGCCATCCTTCTTATCCGCCAATCACTTGGGGTAGTTCCGCTTCCAGTGACCAGTCCCTTTGCAGTAGAAACACTTAGTCTCAGGCTTAGGACCAGACTTGGGCTTCTTCACTTGAGCAGCAACTTGCTTGCTGTTCTTCTTGAAGTTCCCCTTCTTCCCTCTGCCCTTTTCTTGAAACTAGTGGTCTTGTCTACCATCAACACTTGATGTTTTTCTTGATTTCTACCTTCGTCAATTTCAGCATTACGAAGAGCTTGGGAATCGTTTCCGTTATCCCTTGCATATTATAGTTCATCACAAAGTTCTACTAACTTGGTGATGGTGACTAGAGAATTTTGTCAATCACTATTTTATCTGGAAGATTAACTCCCACTTGATTCAAGCGATTGTAGTACCCAGACAATCTGAGCACATGCTCACTGCTTGAGCGATTCTCCTCCATCTTTTAGCTATAGAACTTGTTGGAGACTTCATATCTCTCAACTCGGGTATTTGCTTGAAATATTAACTTCAACTCCTGAAACATCTCATATGGTCCATGACATTCAAAACGTCTTTGAAGTCCCGATTCTAAGTCGTTAAGCATGGTGCACTAAACTATCAAGTAGTCATCATATTGAGCTAGCCAAACGTTCATAACGTCTGCATCTACTCCTGCAATAGGTCTGTCACCTAGCGGTGCATCAAGGACATAATTCTTCTATGCAGCAATGAGGATAAACCTCAGATCACGGATCCAATCCGCATCATTGCTACTAACATCTTTCAACACAATTTTCTCTAGGAACATATCAAAATAAACACAGGGAAGCAACAACGCGAGCTATTGATCTACAACATGATTTGCAAAATACTATCAGGACTAAGTTCATGATAAATTTAAGTTCAATTTAATCATATTACTTAAGAACTCCCACTTAGATAGACATCCCTCTAATCCTCTAAGTGATCACGTGATCCAAATCAACTAAACCATGTCCGATCATCACGTGAGATGGAGTAGTTTCATTGGTGAACATCACTATGTTGATCATATCTACTATATGATTCATGCTCGACCTTTCGGTCTCCATGTTCCGAGGCCATATCTGTATATGCTTGGCTCGTCAAGTATAACCTGAGTATTCCGCGTGTGCAACTGTTTTGCACCCGTTGTATTTGAACGTAGAGCCTATCACACCCGATCATCACGTGGTGTCTCAGCATGAAGAACTTTCGCAACGGTGCATACTCAGGGAGAACACTTCTTGATAATTAGTGAGAGATCATCTTAAAATGCTACCGTCAAACTAAGCAAAATAAGATGTATAAAAGATAAACATCATATGCAATCAAAATATGTGACATGATATGGCCATCATCATCTTGCGCCTTTGATTCCCATCTCCAAAGTACTGTCATGATCTCTATCGTCACTGGCATGACACCATGATCTCCATCATCTTGATCTATATCAATGTGTCGTCACGTGGTCGTCTCGCCAACAATTGCTCTTGCAACTATTGCTATCGCATAGCGATAAAGTAAAGCAATTATTGGACGCTTGCATCTTATGCAATAGAGAGACAACCATAAGGATTTTTCCAGTTGCCGATAACTTCAACAAAACATGATCATCTCATACAACAACTTATATCTCATCATGTCTTGACCATATCACATCACAACATGCCCTGCAAAAACAAGTTAGACGTCCTCTACTTTGTTGTTGCAAGTTTTACATGGCCGCTACGGGCTTAGCAAGAACCGTTCTTACCTACGCATCAAAAACCACAATGATAGTTTATCAAGTTGGTGCTGTTTTAACCTTCGCAAGGACCGGGCGTAGCCACACTCGGTTCAACTAAAGTTGGAGAAACTGACACCCGCCAGCCACCTGTGTGCAAAGCACGTCGGTAGAACCAGTCTCGCGTAAGCGTACACGTAATGTCGGTCCGGGCCACTTCATCCAACAATACCGCTGAACCAAAGTATGACATGCTGGTAAGCAGTATGACTTATATCGCCCACAACTCACTTGTGTTCTACTCGTGCATATAACATCAACACATAAAACCTAGGCTCAGATGCCACTGTTGGGGAACGTAGTAATTTCAAAAAAATTCCTACGCACACGCAAGATCATGGTGATGCATAGCAACGAGAGGGGAGAGTGTGATCTACGTACCCTCGTAGACCGACAGCGGAAGCGTTATGACAACGCGGTTGATGTAGTTGTACGTCTTCACGGCCCGACCGATCAAGCACCGAAACTATGGCACCTCCGAGTTCTAGCACACGTTCAGCTCGATGATGATCCCCGAACTCCGATCCAGCAAAGTGTCAGGGAAGAGTTCCGTCAGCACGACGGCATGGTGACGATCTTGATGTACTACCGTCGCAGGGCTTCGCCTAAGCACCGCTACAATATTATCGAGGATTATGGGGGAAGGGGGCACCGCACATGGCTAAGAATATGATCACGTGGATCAACTTGTGTGTCTAGGGGTGCCCCCTACCCCCGTATATAAAGGAGCAAGGGGAGGAGGCCGGCCGGCCCCTATGGCGCGCCAAGGAGGAGTCCTCCTCCTAGTAGGAGTAGGACTCCTACTAGGAGGGGGAAAGAAGTGGGGAGGGAGAAGGAAAGGGGGCGCCGCCCCCCCTCCTAGTCCAATTCGGACCAGGGGGGAGGAGGCGCGCGGCCCACCTTTGGCTGTCCCTCTCTCTCTCCACTAAGGCCCATATGGCCCATTACTTCTCCCGAGGGGGTTCCGGTAACCCTCCGGCTCTCCGGTTTTCTCCGAAATCACCCGGAACACTTGCGGTGTCCGAATATAGCCGTCCAATATATCAATCTTTATGTCTCGACCATTTCGAGACTCCTCGTCATGTCCGTGATCACATCCGGGACTCTAAACTAACTTCGGTACATCAAAACTCATAAACTCACAATATAACTGTCATCGAAACCTTAAGCGTGCGGACCCTACGGGTTCGAGAACAATGTAGACATGACCGAGACACGTCTCTGGTCAATAACCAATAGCGGAACCTGGATGCTCATATTGGCTCCTACATATTCTACGAAGATCTTTATCGGTCAGACCGCATAACAACATGCGTTGTTCCCTTTGTCATCGGTATGTTACTTGCCCGAGATTCGATCATCGGTATCTCAATACCTAGTTCAATCTCGTTACCGGCAAGTCTCTTTACTCGTTCCGTAATACATCATCTCGCAACTAACTCATTAGTTGCAATGCTTGCAAGGCTTATGTGATGTGCATTACCGAGAGGGCCCAGAGATACCTCTCCGACAATCGGAGTGACAAATCCGAATCTCGAAATACGCCAACCCAACATGTACCTTTGGAGACACCTGTAGAGCTCCTTTATAATCACCCAGTTACGTTGTGACGTTTGGTAGCACACAAAGTGTTCCTCCGGTAAACGGGAGTTGCATAATCTCATAGTCATAGGAACATGTATAAGTCATGAAGAAAGCAATAGCAACATACTAAACGATCGAGTGCTAAGCTAACGGAATGGGTCAAGTCAATCACATCATTCTCCTAATGATGTGATCCCGTTAATAAAATAACAACTCTTTGTCTATGGTTAGGAAACATAACCATCTTTGATTAACGAGCTAGTCAAGTAGAGGCATACTAGTGACACTCTGTTTGTCTATGTATTCACACATGTATTATGTTTCCGGTTAATACAATTCTAGCATGAATAATAAACATTTATCATGAAATAAGGAAATAAATAATAACTTTATTATTGCCTCTAGGGCATATTTCCTTCAATGCGGAGGAAGGCCTCACACACGATGATGAACACCGAGATGTTGAGGAAAGAGTTCGGGTCTAGATCATGGAAATCTAGGCCGTAATAATACATTATACCGCGTACGAAGGGGTGAAGTGGAAACCCTAGTCCACGGACGAAGTGAGGGAGGAAAAATACTCTCTCAGTAGGCTTTGGGTGGGGACGACCTGCCCCTGGGCCGAAAGGCGATGGGCGATTTCCTTCGCCAAATGCCTGGCCGCCCGAAGCTCTACAATGTCTTTCTCCTTGACGGAGGAGACCATCCATTTTCCTTGACCTCCGGATCCGGACATGGTCGGATGCTTTTCGGAGATGGAGAAAGATGGGGACTTGGGCGCTGGAGCTCAAGGATGGAAGGGCAGAGGAAGGGGAAGGCGTGAGTAGACAAGGGTGAATTCTTATCCCCTTATAAAGGGTCGTGAATATCAAGCGCCTCCTCACTCGCCTTAAAACTCGCCTATTCCCAAGGGCTGTGTAAATAGCATGGTTGGGTTACCCATACCCGTATTGATGAGAATCCCGTAATAAGGGGACACGATCTCTGCTTCGACAAGATGTGCCAATGGCAACCGCGTCTCGAAACATGGAACGGCAGACACAAAACGGTCTGAAATTATGACCGGGCAGACGTGATGTTACATTGTAAAAAGTTGTCAGCGGATTGGACTCGTGGAGTATTATATTCTCTCTGCGGTTGTGTGTGGTGTGTGTGACAGGTCCGGATACAATCATCGCGTCTGGAGACTATCTTGGAGTTCGGAAAGAAGGGAACTTGCCTTGCAATGCCGAAGACAAATCTATGCGTCGGTCTCCTCGTCATTGAAGCCGGGTTCAGGGGCTACTGAGGGAGTCCTGGACTAAGGGGTCCTCGGACGTCCGTCCTGTTAGCCATGGGTCGGGCTGATGGGCTGTGAAGATATGAAGACCGAAGACTGCACCCGTGTCCGGATGGGACTCTCCTTGGCATGGAAGGCAAGCTTGGCGACCGGATATGTAGATTCCTTTCTTTGTAACCAACCATGTGTAACCCTAGATCATCCCGGTGTCTATATAAACCTAAGGACTTAGTGCGGAAAGAGAGACTCATTACCATAGTCATACAGGTTAGACTTCTAGGGTTTAGCCATTACGATCTCGTGGTAGATCAACTCTTGTAATACTCATATCTATCAAGATCAATCAAGCAGGAAGTAGGGTACTACCTCCATAGAGAGGGCCCGAACCTGGGTAAACATCTTGTCCCCTGTCTCCTGCTACCATCGACATTAGATGCACAGTTCGGGACCCCCTACCCGAGATCCGCTGGTTTTGACACCGACAGCGCCCTACCCCCTGGGCGCGCCCCCCGAGCTTGTGGGCCCCCTGGCAGGCCTCTAGAGCCCATCTTCTTCTATATGAATCCATTTTCCCTAGAAAAATCAGGAGGAGACTTTCGGGATGAAGCACCACTGTCTCGAGGCGAAACCTAGGCAGGAGCACTTTTGCTCTCCAACGAAGCAATTCCGTCGGGGAAACTTCCCTCCGAGAGGGGGAAATCGAAGCCATCAACATCACCAACGGCCCTCTCATCATGGGAGGACCAATCTTCGTCAACATCTTCACCAGCACCATCTCATCTCAAACTCTAGTTCATCTCTTGTAGTCAATCTTTGTCTCAAAACCTCAGATTGATACCGTGGGTTGCTAGTAGTGTTGATTACATCTTGTAGTTGATGCTAGTTGGTTTATTTGGTGGAAGATCATATGTTCAGATCCTTAATGATATTCAATACCCCCCTAATCTTGAACATGAATATGATTTATGAGTAGTTACTTTTGTTCTTGAGGACATGCGAGAAGTTCGGTTATAAGTAATCATGTGAATTTGGTATTCGTTCGATATTTTGATGATATGTATGTTGTTGCTTCCTTTAGTGGTGTCATGTGAACATCGACTACATGATACTTCACCATACTTGGGCCTAAGGGAAGGCATTGTGGAGTAGTAATTAGATAATGGGTTGCTAGAGTGACAGAAGCTTAAACCCTAGTTTATGCGCTATTCCATAAGGGGCTGATTTGGATCCAAATGTTTCATTATGGTTAGAATCTTAATTCTTCTTTTGTAGTTGCGGATGCTTGCAAGAGGGGGTAATCATAAGTGGGAGGCTTGTTCAAGTAAGAACAACACCAAAGCACCGATTCACCCATATATCAAATTATCAAAGTAGCGAACGTGAATCAAATAAGCATGATGAAAGTGACTAGATAATAATTCCCATGTGTCCTCAAGAACACTTTGCCTATTATATGAGAACATTCCGGCACGTCATTTGATATAAAAAGGATTGGGGTACCTTGCTGCATCTTTCTTATTATTGCTACTTGTTACGAATTACCTTGCTATCAAACTATCTGTTACCGATAATTTCAGTGCTTGTAGAGAATACCTTGCTGAAAACCGCTTGTCATTTCCTTCTGCTCCTCGTTGGGTTCAACACTCTTACTTATTAAAAGGACCACAATTGATCCCCTATACTTGTGGGTCATCAATCAACCATAGTATTACAGGACCAACCAAAGCGGGGGGAGCAGCCACATGGGTGCTTGGAACATGAGTAGTATTAGAGCCAATGTTAGGGTCCGGAGACTCACCAACGCCCTCCTCCAAATGGTCATCCTCCTGCTCATAGCCAGGATTTAAGAAGGGCACACCCAACTCAATCCAAATGTTGGTAGACTCCGCATCAAGCGGTGTTTCATTGAGATCAAACATTTCCCCCTCCTACTTGTTATTTTTCTCAACTCACCCTATAGAGAACTTTTTTGTTAGTTTTGTGGAAAGTTATATGTGAAGCACAATGTAACATCTCTTTGTTGGGAGGAGAAACAGAGGCAAGATTAGTACTATAATAAGGAGCAACCCTATGTAGTTTTTTGGGCAGCTAGATAGATAATCAAAGGCAAACTTTTTTGTTTTTTTACACAAGTGCTTTCGACTTTTTCTGTTTCTAGAAATATCAAACACATATGTCAACAATTTTTTTTCATTCACATGTGTTTTCTTTGTTCTTTTTCGCAGGTCACAAGTTTTCTATATGGAAAAAATGTGCATCTGAGGGTGAGCTTAGCAGTGCGGAAGACCTATTTGGCATAGAGATGACATTTTATTTCTTGTTTCTTTTCTTTTTCCTTTTATTGGTGAGACAATGCGCACCTAGTGAACTACCTGAAATGGGTTTGTTTGGCATTTTTTTATGTTTGTGGTTTGAATTAGCTAAATTGTATCCATGTCACTGCTACCTACACAATCACTCTTTTGTTTTAGTATATACTCCATGTGTTTTGGGGTGTTATGCATGATCATTTTTAGGTGTAAAGTTCCTGATGCAAAATGCAGCTAAATCACACGGGAGTTGCCTCATCTTAATACTAGGCTTGCCTTATTTCTTTCCAGTAGGTGTATCAAGCTACAAAGCGGACATGTATTTTTTTCTAGTTTCCAGTTGATCCATGCATACAATAGAGTTGCCTAAAAACCGAGGACTAGTTGCGCATTTTTTACAGGCATCTTAAACCCTATATTTTTCAGGAGTTGCTTGGATTTTTCTTTTGTTTACCTGCAACCTATAGTTTCCCAGCTTTGTACTATGTTCTTCTTCACCTCTTTTTCATCATAGCTTTGGCAAAAGTTGAACCAGGTGGGGATTGGGGTGCAGAACAACGAGAGAGGGTGCGGATCAATGATTAAAGATCAAGGGGTGAGAGGGGGCAGGTTTTGGGGGTTCTTACCCTTTGATTCAAGACGCCATAGATGGGGGGAGCTATGGCTGGTTCTTTTCAGGTCTGTTTAGGAGGGAGAAAGGAGGAGCAAGGAGAAAGATGGAGCAGGTGGGACATGGGCTTGCTCTTCAATAAAGAGAGAGAGAGAGAGAGAGAGAGAGAGAGAGAGAAAGAGAGAGATCGCATGAGAGGAGCGCGGAGGGGACCAGATGGGTGATACGTCCATTTTGCATCATGTTTTTGTGTTGATATTTATTACATATTTAACTATTATTATACTTTATGATGTAATTATTATGCCTTTTCTCTCTTATTTTGCAAGATTTACATGGAGAGGGAGAATGCCGCAGCTGAAATTCTGGACCGGAAAGGAGCAAATCTGAGATCCTTATTCTGCACAACTCCAAATGTCTTAAAAATTTACGGAGAATTATTTTGAAATATATATAAAATATTGGGTGAAGAAATACTAGGAGGGGACCCACCAGGTGGCCACAAGCCTAGGGGCGCCCTACCCCCTAGGGACGTGCCCCTGAGCTTGTGGGGCCCCTAGCCATCCTCCGATGCCCATATTCTGCTTATGAAGTGTTTTGACCTAGAAAAAAAATCAGAAGAGGGCTTTCGGGATGAAGCGCCGCCGTCTCGAGGCGGAACCTGGGCAGGAGCACTTTTGCTCTCCAATGGAGCGATTCGCCGGGGAAACTTCCCTTCGGAGGGGGAGATCGAAGCCATCATCATCACCAATGATCCTCTCATTGTGGGAGGATCAATCTTCATCAACATCTTCACCAGCACCATCTCATCTCAAACCATAGTTCATCTCTTGTATTCAATATTTGTCTCAAAATCTCAGATTGGTACCTATGGGTTGCTAGTAGTGTTGATTAATCCTTGTAGTTGATGCTAGTTGGCTTATTAGGTGGAAGATCATATGTTTAGATCCTCAATGATATTTAATACCTCTATGATCATGAACATGAACATGCTTTGTGAGTAGTTACTTTTATTACTGAGGACATGAGAGAAGTCTTGTTATAAGTAATCATGTGAATTTGGTATTTGTTCGATATTTTGATGAGATATATGTTGTATTTCCTCTAGTGATATTATGTGAACGTCGACTACATGACACTTCACCATTATTTGGGCCTAGGGGAAGGCATTGGGATGAGTTGCTAGAGTGACAGAAGTTTAAACCCTGGTTTATGTGTTGCTTCGTAAGGGGTTGATTTGGATCCACATATTTAATTTTATGGTTAGAGTTATCTTAATTCTTCTTTCGTAGTTACGGATGCTTGGGAGAGGAACTAATCATAAGTGGGAGGCTTGTCCAAGTAAGGACAACATCTAAGCATCTGTCCACCCACATATCAAATTATCAAAGTAATGAACGCGAATCATATGAGCATGATGAAAACTAACTTGATGATAATTCTCATGTGTCCTCGAAAGCGCTTTGCTTTATATAAGAGTTCGTCCAGGCTTGCCCTTTGCTATAAAAAGAATTTGGCCACCTTGCTGCACTTTTGTTACACTTGTTACTTGTTACTCGTTATGAATTATCTTACTATCAAACTATATGTTACCAATAATTTTAGTGCTTGCAAAAAATACCTTGCTGAAAACTGCTTGTCATTTTCTTCTGCTTTTTGTTGGATTCAACACTCTTACTTATCGAAATGATTACGATTGATACCCCATACTTGTGGGTCATCAGTGGGGCGCCCGAACGTGTGAGCGAGGGGTGAGGCGCGACGCGAGGACCATGAGCCTGATCTTGAGCGCGGGGGCTGGCGGGACCAGGCGTGGGCGCGTGTTTTCTTTTTGGATTGTCCGCGTCCCACGCATAGTTGTTGCTGCCATATCTGGAAGAGCGCTCGCTCCCGCAACGGACACCCGGGCGCCGTCTAGTCACGTCCAACTTTAAATCTCACAATCTCTTAATTTTCATTCCCTCTCTTTAATTACCTCCAAGCAAATAAGCTGTTATAGAGGTGAACCTACCCAGCCCAGTTCATTTAATAAGAAAAGTAAAAAACATAACCCAGCTACCCCTGGCCTCTTCTCATCTCTACGCTAAATAGTCATCTGCATCAGTCTCTTGAAGGTGTTCATAAGGATAGAGTGTGCGTGTGTGTACTCATAGGAGTGGGTCTATGTGCATATATATACTAGATGATGCCCCGCACATTGTTGCGGGAATGTTTGCAATATTTGAATGAGATTTTGATTATATGAAACATGAATTCTAAAAACAATAGTTTTTGAAAGTATATAAGAATTAAATGTAAATAGCATAATAAAATGAAATTTTACATGCATGCATGTTGTAGTGGATTTTTAATATGCATAGTTGCATGTTGAGGTGTGCCTTTCCTTATGCATGTTGACTGATGAGGTGGCATGCTTGCATGTTGAGAGAAACATATTAATGGAGGCTAGCTATTTAGATATAGAAGATGAGCTTTCCTGTTACTATGTTAAGGAAAGAAAAAATGCTACTCCCATCGGCCGTACTGGACACAAGGCCACAAAGTAGAGTTCGCCAGTCACCACTTCACTTCACCTCCACAAGCCGCCGTCAAGAAAAAGGGGTTCGCCTCCACAGCTCCCACTCTCCCAAAAGCCAAAACCCCACCCCGCCGATTGCTCCCGCTCCCTCACCGCCGCGCTAGGCTCGCCGGCTTCCGGCCACCGCCGATCGCTCCACTCCCAGCGCAGGTTATTTCTACTGCCCATGCTTTGGTTCCCCTACCTTACCCGTGTAGCATTTCAATTTCCCCTCTTCTCGTCTTTTGGCTGCGACTAATTCTGGTCGATGGGTGGCGCTTTGGTTGTCCGCTTGGCTCACCACTACTTCCGCATGGGCATTCTCGTCTTGCGCGTAGGCGTGGTTGGATCCTCGACGTATCTGCCGCCGCCGCCATGCCGCGAGGTTGCCGGACGGTGGTTGCGCGTAATCGTAAATGTGGTACCAAATTGTGCACGGAGGTGGTGGGTAGTGGCCTCGCAAGATGCGAGTGGGAGCAAATTTTAGTTCCGCCTCCCTTTTTTTAGCCCTAGGGTTCGTAATTTAGCCCTAAATCGGGATGCTCTTAAGAGGATTAGTGTCCGTACTTAAGTAGAGTGGCGTCCATGCTGCAACAACGCAATTTTTTCCATGCGCTACTACTAGTTTTATGGTCTGATGGTCAAGGCAGTTCTTCAAAAAGGTTCTTTTGTGGGTGCTCGCACAAGAGAGCAGATAAATGCTTACCAAAATTTGGGTATCTTGTGGAGTTGCTTAAAGTCCCGGCAAAAATAAAAATAAAAATGGTGTTGGTTAAAGGAGTGAGTTCTTCAAGTGGTGTCACAAACAAAATGATGCTGTGTATCTGTAACTTGTATTTCTGATGACTAGGAAAATGGCCCGCGTGTTGCAACGGGATTGAAATTCATCACTCCGGCACTTCGAATCCAATGACTAATGTTTCTTTAAAAACAATAAGTATTGTCAAATATCCCTAACATGAAGTATTTTCCAGTAGACCATCTTTTAAATGTATGCATTGTTCATCCGCAAAAAAAAAAGTATGCGTTGTTCTTTTTTTTAGAGAAATATACTCCAGAACGAGGGATAATAAACCGGCTACAAGCTTTCAAAAAATAAAAACCCGGCTACATTCCAACTGCCAATATGCCCAGCCTGTAATCTCATTTTAATTTTAATTAGAGCTAAGAGCTAACCACCATTCCTTTGATTATACATGCTCTTGGGAATCTCTTTTAATTAGAAGGCGTGGGGTGCATAGACTCCCTTCCTTATCTTGAAGGCTTTCTCTTTCTTTTTTTCCTGTCGCAAGGATCGAATTTCTTTCCTTCCTTATTTCTTCAGAAATCCCTTTTAATTAGACAAGGCGTGGTCTCCTTTTCTTCCTTAATTTTCTCTGTCATGTCGAGGTTTATATAGAAGGTGTGGACAGAGCGCTCCTTCCTTATATTCCTGTCACAAGGACTCAATTTCTTAACTTCCTTAGTCTTTACACGTATGTTCAAATCCCCTCTTATTTCCTTCCGTACTTAATATCATTTCATTCCTATTTCTTTGCATGTTGATTGAAATCCTCTTATTTCTTTGTCACATCTGAGAGTGAGCGAGAATTTGATGAAGGCGGGCCAGGGGGACTATTTGAGAGTTAAAACAACTTTTTTCTAAACAAAACATTGAGCCGGTTCAATTGGCTGCAACAATTGATATGTGATGGGACGGTCATGTGTTCAATTCCTCACACTGGCAATAATTTTTGCCTGGTCTTATATGCGCCGGCTTGATCAGGCGACAACGCTTTTCTTGCCTCCGCTTGTTTGGCCCGACTTCGCTTCTTTAAGATCACTAGTTAATATGTACGTGCAATGCACGTTAATTTGGAAGTATATTAAGTGCATGCAGATATTAAGTAGGATATTATTTACGTGTTATTATGTGGTTAGCACTATATTTGGCATGAAATTAACTGCACGCTAAACGCGTTGAGCGCTCGACATTGAAGCAGTCTAGGTCGTTGGATTGACATGATTTGATGGCCGAGATTAATTGGATCTGCCCCTTTGGGTCTTTTTATATTGGTATAGATATAGATATAGATATAGACATAAATATAGATATAGATTATTGGCAAGACGCAACTATTTATTAAAACGAGAATCCTTTAATGTAACAAAAGTGAGCGCTAGCTCAGCTAGTTGCCCCCTTGGGGTGCGAAACTGGAGGATGCGTGTTTGAATCTCAACACGACCAATAATATTTCTGGCCGAACTGTTTTTTTACAATATAAAACATAGGACTGCGGGTTAAATATCAAAAAGGTCAGGTGCCTTTCTTCAAAATAGCACGACGGACTAAGAATACCTATTTGCTTTATTATTATTAGGTAAAGATAAAGATATCATCTATAAAGACTAAGAATGTGCAGGGGCACTACTGGCTTCTAGTCAACACAGAACTTGGGGCTTGAAATCCTGACCTCAACCATCATATCAAAGTGGTTTACCACTACTACATGGTCTCACCAAATATTCTCATTAACACTGCTCATTCCTGTGGAATTGCCGTCAAGGTTGCTCTGAAGATAGAACATTGATTAAGTTGCTTGGGATATGATTTTGTGGAAATACCAGTCTTGTTGCATGGCGAGATATATTTTCCACAATCATCTCTGTCATGAAGAATTTTAAGATTGATGAATGCATAAGTGTGAACACTGTAATTTTACATGTATGCATTGTTCTAAGAGATGATCTATACAGAAAGTAACATTCAACTATGTCTTGTTAGGAAACTCCAGTTTTTTTAAAGTTCAATCTGAGGCAAACTATTGTGCTGGACACAGTCTTAGGCTTTTAGCGTAATCTGTTCCAAACCTGAAACTAAGGTGGTTATTGAATTTAATCTAGACAAAGGAGCAGTTCCATTTCCATCTGTTTGAGTCATGCCATTTGTGATACATTTGACAGTAGTACTGTCCCAAGCAAGTTGGGTTAGGCTACATTTGATAGTAGTATGCTCGCACAATTCTTTTCACATTCTAACCACATCAGAATCAAAGGTTCTAATTTTGATTTGGATGTTTAAATGTTATTTTAGCCACCTAGGTATTATAACAGTAATACATGCTTAGAAGATTGTAAAGGCATGTGTATTGAGCCATGTAGGACATTTTTTATGATAATGAAAGTTCTTTCATGGCCGAGAGGTGAGAGCCATAATGGTCTATTTAAGTGTTTATCGTCAGCTTTGAGAAAGAAGAGATAAAAACAACTCTAGGGTGTGACAATTGAACTTATCATATTTACAACATTACTACTGTTCATCCCCCATGGAAGACAACGCCAAACATATACACATCAAATTCCCTATTTGGCCACAAGGTTGAGTAATATTGAACTTAGCGTGTCATATGATTTATCTAAGTCGGTCTGATTACTTCACCAGGTGGATGGATACTCTATAGTCCATGCGACAATAATTTTTCAAAGAGTGTCTTAAAGCAGCTGCTCACCCACACAAAACAAGCGGCTGCTAAGAAGTTTACTTGTCAGATTCCAGCGATTTGGTTTTCTTCTTTTATGGACTTCTCCCACTAAGTTTGTGATCCAATTTTCTTCTCATTATTGTTTATGCTTATGTAGCCAAATTTAAGGCCTGCATACACCATGATCCTATCTAATATCTACCTTTGGTTGTCCTATTCCATCTTTCGTGTGTTCATCATGCAACTCGTCCTACTTAACACTGCCTTCAGGAAGGCCTAGGACTTGGTTAACCAGAATACGCCACACATGTTGGTCACAAGTTTAGGCCAGTAACAAAGGTTTTTTAAAATTACTGTGTTGCTGAGAATGCACTGTTGCCTAAGTCTGCCGTATCTTTTTACATTCTACTACGTGATAAATAATTTTTTGTTTTATTCCATTTATCCTGGCATGCATACTGGCATATGTAGGTGGTATATTACTTCATCTGCACTATAATCTTTGTTGTGGAATTCACATAACTATGAATTCATCAGATCATAATAAAGGTTTTATCAGTTGTACATTTCTGTTAGCAACAGTTGCTTACGCTTTTCTATATCTACAGGGTGCAAGCGTGATGCGCTGCAAATTCTCTTTGCATATTGTTGTTGCATAAAGAGATCAGAAGGTTTATATCTGCTCTTACTTGTTCATCATTAGAAATCTTTTATTTGGAGCATATTAATGTCAGGCTGCTAGTAGTATATGTGAAAGCTTTTGTGGCAATTTGCTAGATAATTTGATGGAGTGCAACAGAGAAGAGGCGTTGAGGGCCAGAGAAATAGCTGCAAAAAGGCTGGAAAACAAAGACTTTCTTGGGGCCAGAAAGATTGCACTTAAAGCTCAAAGGCTTTTTCCAGGGTTTGAGAACATACACCAGCTGTTAACTGTCTGTGAAGTGCAATGTGCAGCAGTTGCAAAATTTAATGAAGACTTAGATTGGTATAGTATTCTTCAGGTGGAGGCAACAGCAGATAAGACAGTCATAACAAAGCAATATGAGAAACTTGCCTTTTGGCTCCATCCTGATAAAAACACACTCTCTGGTGCTGAAGTTGCTCTGAAGTTGGTCTCAGAAGCTCGCAAGATACTGTGTGACCGTACGGAGCGGTCTTTGTATGACATCAGAAGGCAGTATGCTTCCAAACATGTGACAAGCAAATCTACACAGCTACCAAATAAGACTGGTGGAAATGAAAGTCATGTGGATGGATGCAAACAACCACCTGCTTTTGTACTGGTGTTCTGGACTATATGCCCGCACTGTCGGAGGCGATTCGTGTACTACAAAAAGAACTTTTTGGTCACCTGTGATAACTGCGGTAAATTGTTCTTTGCATTCAAGCTGCATGAGCAGGCAATGCCCTCGAGTTTCCTATCCCATTCAGCAAATAATGCTGAAGTTTCACCTGGGAAGATTTCATGTCAACAACATGGCGTCACCAATCAGCAAGCCCAGACAGGGGGGAACATTTACTCGGAACCTACCATGAATGCTACTCGAATTGATGAACATAGAGAAAGGGATGACAGGGCAAGCGGTGATGAGGAAGGTAACCGTTCAGAGACAAGAAGCGATGTAGTTCAGCTTTCAGCAATGAACCAAGCTAAATCTTCTGCGCCTGCTGCAGGCAAGGAATCAGTTAGCAATTTGACATCAGCTCATGCTGATCCGAACTTCATTTCCACACAGAACTTTAGAAGTGAAGATGCATCTCTAGTGCCAAACATTGCAAGGTCCTCCAGCCTTCAGAGATTAGGTAAGAGAAAGCAAGAAGATGGCCCAGACTGCAGCCACGGCACAGACTCCTCTAATTATAAGAGGCAAAGGAACCATGACTCACCATCTAGTCCTTCTGAGCAAATGTCTAATGACAATGCTGCTGTTGCTGAGAATCAGTCTGCTGAGCATCATGCCTTAAGTAGGGTGGATAACGAAGATGGAGTGATTGCAAGTCATGAAGCCAATCAGCAAAGTTACAAGGAAGCAAGTGGTAGTGCTCCTCAGAAGCTTGTCAGTCCTGTGATTACCTACCATTATACTGACTTTTTTGACTTTGGCAAGATCAGAGATGTAAGCCTGATTGCAGTTGATCAAATCTGGGCCCTTTATGATGACCTTGATGGCATGCCAAGAGGTTATGCTCAGGTAAAGCACATTGATACTTCTGACTTCAGAGTTCAGCTGAGGTGGCTGGAGTATAATCCAAGAAATGAACAAGAAACCAATTGGAATAATAAGGAATTGCCTGTATCTTGCGGAAGCTTCTGCTTAGGAGAAGAAACGAACCTACTACAAGACCCATCCACATACTTGTCTCACAGAGTTCCGTTGACAAAAGGCCAAAATGGGAACTCCTATGAAATAAATCCTAATAAGGGTGAGGTATGGGCTCTTTATAAAAGATGGAGCATGCAATGGAGCTCCGATGCAGATAACTGTCGATCCTATGGATATGATGTTGTGGAAGTTATCTCTGATGGCTCGACGAGTGGCGATGTCATTGTTTCGCCGCTTACGAGGATTGAAGGCTTTGTTAGTCTGTTTGCACAAGCTAAGAACAAACGCTTCTTTTCGATACCATCAAGTGAGCTACTGAGATTTTCTCACTGTATCCCCTTTTATAGAACAAATGGAAATGAAAGGGTGGGCGTTGCAGAAGGGCTCCTGGAACTGGATACAGCAGCTCTTCCAAGTGACCTGGAAACAGCATTTCCTTCCATTACTCTCGACTCTTACATGTCTCCGGAACTCATTTCTTATCCATATCCAGAATCTGAATTCCACAACTTCGAAGAAGACCGGTCATGTGAGAAGTTTGAAAGTGGCCAAATTTGGGCTCTCTACAATGACGCTGATACATTCCCGAATGTGTATGGCTGGGTGAGCAAAGTTGAGATACAACCATTTGAAGTGCATCTGACCTGGCTCCAGGCCTGCCCTCAACAGGCACAGGAGAAGCTTTGGTTGGGGCAGAATGTACCTGTGAGCTGTGGCAAATTTAAAATACGAAGCTGGCAAGCCAAGTATGGTAAAAACCACCCCTTCTCTCATTTGGTAGAAAATAGCCAAATCGATATGAACTGGCAGGTTAAAATTCTTCCGAAGGTCGGTGAAGTTTGGGCCATCTACAAGAACTGGTCACCTGATTGGGTTCCTTCCAGCAACAAGCACACTACTGATTATGCTATCGGGGAGATTGTCGAGTGCAGTAAACGAAGCACATCATTTTCTTTTCTGACTAAAGTTGATGGCTATGTCGCTGTGTTCAAGCCTGACCTTACCAAGGGAGTACTGAAAATACCTAGGAAAGAGAACCTGAGGTTTTCTCACCGAATTCCATCATTCCGTCTCACAAAGGAGGAAGGCGGCAAGCTCCGGGACTTCTACGAGCTTGACCCAGCTTCTGTCCCTGGCGATTTTCTATAGAAGAGCGCCCCCTTGAATTGACACTTGCCTTTACCAAGGGCAGCAAGAGGGAATTAACCTCAGGATATAACTATACAGTGTTTTGTGTTTGTGCCTGAACCTAGGGCGCAGTATATGTTGGCTAAATGTGACCATGCATGCTAAGTTTCTTTCGGGGTCTCTTAATTTAGTTAGTACTGTTGGCAGTCATGTTGAACTGAAAGTACCTCACAGTGAAGCAAGTGGTGTTTGCTGGATGCTATGAAGCTGTTGGGCCATGGATTGATGCATGCATGCTCCATATTGTTGTTGTTTGCTTCATAATATTCCTGGTAACGTATTTGTGTCATGCTTGTGTGCCAGTCCAAATGTAGGTGTGAAGTTCTTCCACAGTCGGCATGTAGTCAGTCAGTGACCGCTAAGATTGGGCACACTTGTTTTGATGCACCGAAAATTTACAGGCTCCCTGCCTATTACTGCTTATACAGTACTTGTGATGGTCTCTGCTTGAGCATCCGGATATTCAGGTTGAACTAGAAGGAACTTACCATTCAAGAACGTTTGCAAGAATTTAGTAGAAACGTATCAACAAGCCCCAAGCTTGGGGTTGGCACGACAGCGCGCAGCACGCAACAGCATCAACCGCTGAAGAAACGCTTGATGAGGCTTTTTCTCGAATACACACAAGTGTGCATATCATATATTAAAGGATAAAGACCCCAGTCCACATGGAGGTGTTACAAATTACAAACTGTTTGTACACCGCCACATCGATCTAGACTACTACTCACTCCTAGCCCACCTTTCTACGTCGGAGAGGCACACCTCCCAACTTCCCGGCTTGAAGCCATCGCCGGGCTTCTTCCAGTATGTGTGCCGCAAGTGCTGCAACCGAAGCCAAGGCTCCATCGAAGACGATGGCATTTCTGTGCGTCCAGAGTTCCCACATTACCAGCGTGAAAAGGGTTCATATGTCCGTGGGTCAAGATTCTTGCAAATTTTTGTGGTGTTTGAACATCTAAGGAGCTTGTGTCAAAACAAACAAATTTCCGGTGTGTGAGAAATGTTGAGATTAATTAGTAAATGTAATTAGGGATAATCTCCCTTTGACAACCAGTGTGTGCAGTTGCACTATGCAATGGACGCATTGTTGGGGAACGCAGTAATTTCAAAAAAATTCCTACGCACACGCAAGATCCATCTAGGTGTTGCATAGCAACGAGCGCGAGAGTGTGTCCACGTACCCTCGTAAACCGAAAGAGGAAGCGTTTAGCAACGCGGTTGATGTAGTCGAACGTCTTCGCGATCCAACCGATCCAAGTACCGAACGCACGGCACTTCCGCGATCTGCACACGTTCACCTTGGTGACGTCCCTCGTACTCTTGATCCAGCTGATGCCGAGGGAGAGTTTCGTCAGCACAACGGCGTGATGACGGTAATGATGAAGTTACCGACGCAGGGCTTCGCCTAAGCACTACAATGATATGACCGAGGTGGAAATCTGTGGAGGGGGGCACCGCACACGGCTAAGACAACTGTCAACTTGTGTGTCTATGGGGTGCCACCCTCCCCCGTATATAAAGGAGGGGAGGAGGGGAGGGCCGACCCTCTCTATGGCGCGCCCAAGGGGGAGTCCTACTCCCAGTAGGAGTAGGTCCCCCCCCCTTCCCTAGTTGGAGTAGGAGAAGAAGGAAGAGGGAGAGAGAGGGAAGGAAAAAGGAGGGGCCGGCCCCCTACCCAATTCGGATTGGGCTTGGGGGGGCCTCCACCTGGCCGCCTCCTCCTCTCTCCCATTGAGGCCCAATAAGGCCCACTGACTCCCCAGGGGGTTCCGGTAACCCCCCGGTACTCCGGTAAATGCCTGAACTCATCCGAAACCATTCCGATGTCCAAACATAGCCTTCCAATATATCGATCTTTATGTCTCGACCATTTTGAGACTCCTCGTCATGTCCGTGATCACATCCGGGACTCCGAACTACCTTCGGTACATCAAAACACATAAACTCATAATACTGATCGTCATTGAACGTTAAGCGTGCGGGCCCTACGGGTTCGAGAACTATGTAGACATGACCGAGACTCACTTCTGGTCAATAACCAATAGCGGAACCTGGATGCTCATATTGGTTCCTACGTATTCTATGAAGATCTTTATCGGTCAAACCGTAGAACAACATACGTTGTTGAAGGAAATATGCCCTAGAGGCAATAATAAAGTTATTATTTATTTCCTTATATCATGATAAATGTTTATTATTCATGCTAGAACTGTATTAACCGGAAACATAATACTTGTGTGAATACATAAACAAACAAAGTGTCACTAGTATGCCTCTACTTGACTAGCTCGTTGATCAAAGATGGTTATGTTTCCTAACCATTGACATGAGTTGTCATTTGATTAACGGGATCACATCATTAGGAGAATGATGTGATTGACTTGACCCATTCCGTTAGCTTAGCACTCGATCGTTTAGTATTCTGCTATTTCTTTCTTCATGACTTATACATGTGGTTCCCTTTGTCCTCGGTATGTTACTTGCCCGAGATTCGATCATCGGTATCATCATACCTAGTTCAATCTCGTTACCGACAAGTCTCTTTACTCGTTTTGTAATGCAACACCCCGCAACTAACTCATTAGTCACATTGCTTGCAAGGCTTATAGTGATGTTGATGTAGGGTGGAACCCTAGATTGCCGATCTTTCACGAAAGGAGCGGATCCCGTGATGAAGACAAAGAACACGAGGAGGGAAACGAGGGAAATCACAAGGGGAAACACAAGAGGAAACACTAAACCAACACGAATAAGTCACACATGTGCTAGATCCTCGAGTACATAAGGAAAGATACACGATCCATAGACAACTAAGGACGATACAAGGGTAGCTGGTCTTCTCCGTGAGCAGGTCTTGAGTTCTTCCCTAAAAGGGGTCTTGAATCCGCTTGGGGGATCTTCTCCGGTGGAGGCTCGAATCTCCGAGGAGAAGGTATCCAAGTGGATGAGCAAAGCTCTCAGACAAAATATGAGCTAATCCTTTGCTAACCCTAGCTAGAAGGAATAGGAGGTCTATATATAGTCTTAGTGCAAAAGAGGGGGGCGAAGGGGTACATGGGCTGCGGCCCAACACGAAACAACACACAGGAGTCGGACGTCCGGGAGTCACCGGTCGTCCGGAGGCTCGCGAGGGTCCGGACGTCCGGTGCCTGTCGGACGTCCATAGATTTGGCTCGGGTGGTCTTCGGTTGGTCGGCCGGTCGGGGTCGGACGTCCGGGCGTCGGTCGTCCGAGGGGCGTCGGAAGTCCGTAGTTTTGGCTCGGGTGTGGAAGCGTCGGATGTCCGGAGCCTGGAGATCATCGGACGTCCGGTCCTGGCCGGTCGTCCGGAGCCTGAAGCTTCTTCTTCATCACTTCTTCTTCTCCTTGCTCCTTAGCTTCTCCTGAAGGAAATATGCCCAAGAGGCAATAATAAAGTTATTATTTATTTCCTTATTTCATGATAAATGTTTATTATTCATGCTAGAATTGTATTAATCGGAAACATAATACATGTGTGAATACATAGACAAACAGAGTGTCACTAGTATGCCTCTACTAGACTAGCTCGTTAATCAAAGATGGTTATGTTTCCTAGCCATAGACATGAGTTGTCATTTGATTAATGGGATCACATCATGAGGAGAATGATGTGATTGACTTGACCCATTCCGTTAGCTTAGCATTTGATTGTTTAGTATGTTGCTATTGCTTTCTTCATGACTTATACATGTTCCTATGACTATGAGATCATGCAACTCCCGTTTACCGGAGGAACACTTTGTGTGCTACCAAATGTCACAACGTAACTGGATGATTATAAAGGTGCTCTACAGGTGTCTCCGAAGGTACTTGTTGGGTTGGCGTATTTCGAGATTAGGATTTGTCACTCCGATTGTCGGAGAGGTATCTCTGGGCCCACTCGGTAATGCACATCACTATAAGCCTTGCAAGCATTGTAACTAATGAGTTAGTTGCGGGATGATGTATTACAGAACGAGTAAAGAGACTTTCCAGTAACGAGATTAAACTAGGTATTATGATACCGACGATCGAATCTCGGGCAAGTAACATACCGATGACAAAGGGAACAGCGTATGTTGTTATGAGGTTCGACCAATAAAGATCTTCGTAGAATATGTAGGAGCCAATATGGGCATCCAGGTCCCGCTATTGGTTATTGACCAGAGAAGTGTCTTGGTCATGTCTACATAGTTCTCGAACCCGTAGGGTCCGCACGCTTAACGTTCGTTGATGATATAATATTTATGAGTTATGTATGTTGGTAACCGAATGTTGTTCGGAGTCTCGGATGAGATCACGGACATGACGAGAAGCTCCGGAATGGTCCGGAGGTAAATATTCATATATTGGATGATATGGTTAGGCCAAGGGGTTAGGCCCACGGGGCTATAAGTCGGTACAAAAGGAGTTTTGCGGAGGCCACTGGGCCAGACGCCGAGGCCCATAGCGTCTGGGCCAGACGCCAAGGATTGTGGCATTTGGTCCTGGAGTCCGAGTGGGACTCTTGCCTTTCGGGCAAAACCGACTTTGAGGAGGCTTTTGCTCCAAGTTTCGACCCCAGGGCTCAACATATAAATAGAGGGGCAGGGCTAGCACCAAAGACACATCAAGAAACACCAAGCCGTGTGTCAGCTACCCCGTCCCCTCTAGTTTATCCTCCGTCATAGTTTTCGTAGTGCTTAGGCGAAGCCCTGCGGACATTGTTATTCACCAACGTCGTCACCACACCATCATGCTGCAGGAACTCATCTACTACTTCGTCTCTCTTGCTGGATCGAGAAGGCGAGGACGTCATCGAGCTGAACGTGTGCTGAACGTGGAGGTGTCGTACGTTCGGTACTTGATCGGAATGGATCGTGAAGGTGTATGACTTCATCAACCGTGTTGATAAACGCTTCTGCATACGGTCTACGAGGGTACGTAGACAACACTCTCCCCTCTCGTTGCTATGCATCACCATGATCGTGCGTGTGCGTAGGAATTTTTTTGAAATTACTACGTTCCCCAACAGTGGCATCCGAGTCAGGTTTTATGCGTAGATGTTATATGCACGAGTAGAACACAAGTGAGTTGTGGACGATACAAGTCATACTGCTTACCAGTATGTCATACTTTGGTTCGGCGGTATTGTTGGATGGAGCGGCCCGGACCGACATTATGCATACGCTTACGCGAGACTGGTTGTACCGACGTGCTTTGCACATAGGTGGCTGGCGGGTGTCAGGTTCTCCAACTTTAGTTAAACCGAGTGTGGCTACGCCCGGTCCTTGAGAAGGTTAAAACATCACTAACTTGACGAACTATCATTGTGGTTTTGATGCGTAGGTAAGAACGGTTCTTGCTCAGCCCGTAGCAGCCACGTAAAACTTGCAATAACAAAGTAGAGGACGTCTAACTTGTTTTTGCAGGGCATGTTGTGATGTGATATGGTCAAGGCATGATGCTATATTTTATTATATGAGATGATCATGTTTTGTAACCGAGTTATCGGCAACTGGCAGGAGCCATATGGTTGTCGCTTTATTGTATGCAATGCAATCGCCCTGTAATGCTTTACTTTATCACTAAGCGGTAGCGATAGTCGTAGAAGCATAAGTTGGCGAGACGACAACGATGCTACGATGGAGATCAAGGTGTCGCGCCGGTGACGATGGTGATCATGACGGTGCTTCGGAGATGGAGATCACAAGCACAAGATGATGATGGCCATATCATATCACTTATATTGATTGCATGTGATGTTTATCTTTTATGCATCTTATCTTGCTTTGATTGACGGTAGCATTATAAGATGATCTCTCACTAAATTATCAAGATATAAGTGTTCTCCCTGAGTATGCACCGTTGCGAAAGTTCTTCGTGCTGAGACACCACGTGATGATCAGGTGTGATAGGCTCTACGTTCAAATACAACGGGTGCAAAACAGTTGCACGTGCGGAATACTCAGGTTAAACTTGACGAGCCTAGCATATAACAGATATGGCCTCAGAATACTGAGGCCGAAAGGTCGAGCGTGAATCATATAGTAGATATGATCAACATAGTGATGTTCACCATTGAAACTACTCCATCTCACGTGATGATCGGACATGGTTTAGTTGATATGGATCACGTGATCACTTAGATGATTAGAGGGATGTCTATCTAAGTGGGAGTTCTTAAGTAATATGATTAATTGAACTTTAATTTATCATGAACTTAGTCCTGGTAGTATTAGCATATCTATGTTATAGATCAATAGCTCGCATTTAGCTCCTCTGTTTTATTTTTGATATGTTCCTAGAGAAAACTAAGTTGAAATATGTTAGTAGCAATGATGCGGATTGGGTCCGTGATCTGAGGATTATCCTCATTGCTGCACAGAAGAATTATGTCCTTGATGCACCGCTAGGTGACAGACCTATTACAGGAGCAAATGCAGACGTTATGAACGTTTGGCTAGGTCAATATGATGACTAATTGATAGTTTAGTGCACCATGCTTAACAGCTTTGAATCGGGACTTCAAAGATGTTTTGAACGTCATGGATCATATGAGATGTTCCAGGAGTTGAAGTTAATATTTAAAGAAAATACCCAAGTTGAGAGATATGAAGTCTCCAACAAGTTCTATAGCTAAAAGAAGGAGGAGAATAGCTCAAGTAGTGAGCATGTGCTTAGATTGTCTGGGTACTACAATCGCTTGAATCAAGTGGGAGTTAATCTTCCAGATAAGATAGTGATTGACAGAGTTCTCTAGTCACTATCACCAAGTTACTAGAACTTCGTGATGAACTATAATATGCAAGGGATAAACGGAAATGATTCCCAAGCTCTTCGTGATGCTGAAATTGACGAAGGTAGAAATCAAGAAAAGCATCAAGTGTTGATGGTTGACAAGACCACTAGTTTCAAGAAAAGGGAAAAGGGAAGAAGGGGAATTTCAAGAAGAACGGCAAGCAAGTTGCTACTCAAGTGAAGAAGCCCAATTCTGTACCTAAGCCTGAGACTAAGTGTTTCTACTGCAAAGGGACTGGTCACTGGAAGCGGAACTGCCCCAAGTATTTGGCAGATAAGAAGGATGGCAAAGTGAGCAAAGGTATATTTGATATACAAACTATTGATGTATATTTTACTAGTGTTCATAGCAACCCCTCGGTATTTGATACTGGTTCAGTTGCTAAGAGTAGTAACTCGAAATGGGAGTTGCAGAATAAACAGAGACTAGTTGAGGGTGAAGTAACGATGTGTGTTGGAAGTGGTTCCAAGATATTGATATGATCATCATCGTACACTCCCTACACTTTCGGGATTAGTGTTGAACCTAAATAAGTGATATTTGGTGTTTGCGTTGAGCATGAATATGATTTGATCATGTTTATTGCAATACGGTTATTCATTTAAGTTAGAGAATAATTGTTATTCTGTTTACATGAATAAAACCTTCTATGGTTATGCACCCAATGAAAATGGTTTGTTGAATCTCGATCGTAGTGATACACATATTCATAATATTGAAGCCAAAAGATGCAAAGTTAATAATGATAGTGCAACTTATTTGTGGCACTGCCGTTTAGGTCATATTGGTGTAAAGCGCATGAAGAAAATCCATGCTGATGGGCTTTTGGAATCACTTGATTATGAATCAGTTGATGCTTGCGAACCATGCCTCATGGGCAAAGATGACTAAGACTCCGTTCTCTAGAACAATGGAGCGAGCAACTGACTTATTGGATATAATACATACTGATGTATGAGGTCCGATGAGTGTTGAGGCTCGCGGCGGGTATCATTATTTTTCTGACCTTCACAGATGATTTGAGCAGATATGGGTATATCTACTTGAAGAAACGTAAGTCTGAAACATTTGAAAAGTTCAAAGAATTCCAGAGTGAAGTGGAAAATCATCGTAACAAGAAAATAAAGTTTCTACAATATGATCGCAGAGGCGAATATTTGAGTTACGTGTTTGACCTTCAATTAAAACAATGTGGAATAGTTTCACAAAACTCATGCCACCTGGAACACCACAGCGTAATCGTGTGTCTGAATGTCATAACCGTACTTTATTTGATATAGTGCAATCTATGCTGTCTCTTACCGATTTACCACTATTGATTTGGGGTTATGCATTAGAGACAGCTGCATTCACATTAAAAGGGCACCATTTAAATCCGTTGAGACGACACCGTGTGAAATGTGGTTTAGCAAGAAACCTAAGCTGTCGTTTCTTAAAGTTTGGGGTTGCGATGCTTATGTGAAAAAGTTTCATCTTGATAAGCTCAAACCCAAGTCGGAGAAGTGCGTCTTCGTAGGATACCCAAAAGTAACTGTTGGGTACATGTTCTATCACAGATCCGAAGGCAAGATATTTGTTGCTGAGAATGGATCCTTTTGGAGAAGGAGTTTCTCTCGAAAGAAGTAAGTGGGAGGAAAGTAGAACTTGATTAGGTAACTGTACGTCCTCCCTTATTGGAAAGTAGTTCATCACAGAAATCTGTTTCTGTGACTCCTACACCAATTAGTGAGGAAGCTAATGATGATGATCATCTAACTTCAGATCAAGTTACTACCGAACCTCGTAGGTTAACCGGAGTGAGATCCGCACCAGATACTACAAAAAAATACACTTGCGTGATGATACGTGTTTATCACAGTAGGCCGCTCTTTTGTCATGCATGTACATCCATGACAAATTTATGACAGAATCAAGATAGTCATACATGTGCTTTCATAGAAGTGTTCCATGACATTACCAAAATTATCATCACGGAAGTGTCCACTTCCATGACGATAAATCGCGCGTCACAGAAGTTCTTTCGTCAAGGGTGACCGACACGTGGCATCCATCATAACGGAACGCCGTTAAGCTACCGGGTCGGGTTTTGGATCCGATAACCCGTTAACAGCCCCGACCAATGGGAAATTTCCACGTGTAAAATTCTTATTGGCCGGACGAAACACGTGTCAGCTCGTCAGTGGGTCAGATAGGCGCCTATGATACGTAAACACGTGGCACGGCCCAACAGAGGCCCATTCCTATGAAAAGGACGGCCCGTTTGACTTGGTCAAAAGGTGGCGGGCTGGCCCATGGAAAGCCTGTTAACGGCCTGTTCGCATATAGCCCATTTACAGCCCGCTAACCCAAGGCCCGTTACACCCTATCCAAATTAGGCCTAGTAGCGTCATCTGGGCCATCCAATATGATTCCAGCCCGTTTTCACTTCTGGCCCATGTATGGCCCATGACGTCTTTCGGCCCATATGAGGCCCTATGTAACTCTTGGCCTATTAATGGCCCATGGTGAAACTGGCCCGTAATAAACAGTGTATCACTTTACACCCATTAACGACCCGTGGTGAAACTGGCCCGTAATGAACAGTGTACCACTTTACACCTATTAATGGCCCGTGGTGAAACTGGCCCGTAATGAACAGTGTATCACTTTATACCCATTAACGGCCCGTTATTCTGTTGGGCCGTTTCCACCCATGTTATCTTTTGGCCTTCTCAGAGCCCATTTATTCTTGGGCTCATTTCCAGCATTCGTTTACTTACGGCCCGTTACTGTCATTTTCTGCTTGTGGGCCAAATTCAACCCGTGGTTACAGTCGGCCCGTTTGTGGTCCGTTAATACGTTTGGCCGTTTTCATAGCGTCATCAAATACGGCCTATTAACGATGGCCCATTACGGTCGGCCCATGAACGGACGATTCCAACTCTAGCCCATTTACGGCCATAATGCGGCTTGTTATTGGCCCATGTTTGGCCAATCGATCATACGACCCGTATAAGGCCCATTGATGATACGGCCCGTAGAAGGCCCACTGTTTCTACGGCCCGTAGAAGGCCCACTGTTTCTACGGCCCATAGGAGGCCCAGTGTCACTACGGTAAATATTAGCCCATGGTTATTGTGTCCTAGTTTTAAAAATAGGTTATTGCAGCCACTAGTTAACCGCGGAAAAAGAACTGCAATGACTACAAGCAAACAAATAAACAAGACAACAAGGAAATAAATAAGCAAGCAACTAACGCTAGGCTATCACGGCTATTACACATATTACATCCACTGGGCATCAAAGTTCGCCACCAGTGCAAATATAGGGAACAAAGCAGCATATCATATACACTGGCCGTCAAAATTGGCCACTAGTGCAAATAAACGCGGCAACAAAACAAGAGCATAACTGAAACAACTTCAGAAGAGCTCAAGAAACATTATCCTGGGTATCCACCATGCTGGCAATAAGCTTAGCAAGTTGATTAGCTTTGTCCTGTTTGGCGCTAAAATCCTCCAACGCTTGCTGTTGCACCAGAAAGTATGCATCTGAATGCTCCAGGGACTTCCGCAGTCCTTCCGCTTCTTATCACAGCACAGCTAATCGATGTCTTTCAGCTTGTAGTTGAGACTCAAGAAACCGAACTGATTCAGACAGTGAGTTTGAATAGCTTGTGCAAGCGGTAGTGGCCAGTAACTCCAACACTAAACCAAGACAGGATGTGCACTATCCTAAACCTTATCTACATTACTTCCTTTACCATTGCTTAATAAGGCACTCTTCCCCAATATTCTACCAGCATTCTAAAAGAAGAAACAAGCAGACACATAACAAGTTTAGCATGTACTAGTATATGAAACTCATTTCGGTGAACCGGTTCATTAGTAAGGTGGACAGGATTAAACTACCAAGTCTTCTATTGCCAAGTACTAGTACATAATAAAAGCATCAAACAAACATATATCTATGTCCTATGGTAGCAATGGAATCTTAAATTAGAACAGTTGTTCTTCAGGTTTAGGCACTTGTTCTACATGAACAGAGTACAGTAAGATGCAAGAATATAATACTTAAAAATAGAAAATGAGCTCATAGACCTTACCACATTCTTGGTTCGGGACCAGTACAGAACAAGGCATTCCCAGTCATCGTCCAGTAAATGTGTCTCAGGAGAACGTAAGGGAATTTGATGAGTTTCTTTGCCGGTGAAGTACGTTTTCTTCAGGTAATTCCGATACTGCCACCAAGCATTCTTGAAGATAGCAGAGGTATTAGCGCAGGTTACCTCATCCCGAGTTTCCAAATCGGTCCTTCTCTATAGAGAAAAATGGGAAAATTTGCTGTATTATAACCATCATGGAGGTAGGATGTATGGGATGAAGCAAAGTAATTGTCATGAATAACATTACTTACACATAACTCCTGGACAAACACCTGCAACTGGCATTTTCCTTCATCTTCAGTATAATATTTCCAAGATGGAAAGATATGCACATACGATTTAACAACATCAAATGCGATAGATGCTAAACTACGACTAGCTGGTTGTGCTTCATCCACAGGAATAGGCGTACTAACTGGTGGAGTTGGGGTTCGCCGTGATAGTACTGGCCCTTTGGGCACTGGAGCTGCCTTACTAACTGCTCTTGTTTGGGAGCTCTATGGTGGAGATGGTGTTGTGTCAACAGGAACTGGGTTACTATCGGCTAGGGTTGGGGTTAGATTGGGTGAAGCTGGTTCTCTGCCCATCGTAGTAGGGGTACAATCTGCGAGAGTTTGGGTTATGTGTGGTAGGGCTGGTTCTTGTGCATGTAAAACCGGGGTGCTATCTCCACCAAGAGGTAGCACTGTTTTATTTGAAGACCGTGTTTTTAGTCCGCTAGATACTGGCATCACCCGCTCCAATTCAAATGGCTGATAAACAGGAAACATAGTTGAATGTACAGACATTGTATGAGAGACAGATGCAATAGATAGTGTGGAAAAAAGAGGGCATGAAATAGTTGACATGTATATTGTTTAACTAAAATGGATAGCATGACATAATTTCACATATATGATGTCTATCTAAACTGGATAGCATAGCATAACATAATTCAAAGATATGATGAATAACTAAACAGGATCGCATGACATAATTCACCTACATGTTATCGAAGTAATCGGGGTCGCATCATTTAATTCACATATGTGATTTATATGCTAAACAGAAGGCATTCGATATGATGTCTGAACTAAGAACATGGTGTTGAATATTGTGTATATGATGTCTAAACTACGCAATGCAAGACACCGTATGCATGATATGAGCAGCATAACCGTGCCAAGTTAGAGCATACACCTCAGTGGGGGAATAGGACTGGTCATCTGTCTCTAAATCCATCTCTAAGGAGCTATCGGGACCCAACAAGAGATCTGCTTTGACAGGTAGCACTGTCTGCTCTGAAGGCCTTGTTTTCACTCCAGATTTTTCCATCTCCGACCCAAATGGCTTATTCACAGGAACAGTAGTTTAATGTACAAACATTGTCGACAAATGGAAATGTAATGAAGAAAAGGATGGGCAAGATATCATTCAAATATATGATGTCTGGTTAAACAGGATGGCATTGCACATTTCACATATATTATGGCTGGCTAAAAGACATGAGACTGCATAATTCCCATATATGATATAGAAACTAAACAGGTGGCATTACAGAACATGTCTAAACTAAGCAGATGACATATATGATGTCAAAAGTAGGCACTACAAGGCAACATATGCATGATATGACTAACATCATCATGCCAAGGTAGAGCAAACACCTTGGGGGTAAATAGGATGGTCAGCGGCGTCCGAATCTGCCTCAGAACAGATATCTTTCTCTGGATTACAATCTGGAGAGGGGTGGGGAGGGTTTGCCATTGAACCCACCATGGAGCGATGTATGCATGACATTGTATTGCCGCACAAAACTCTTCTCTTTTTCTCTACATGTTCAGCATGAATGTGTACAATATCTGACATGCATACGAAAAAATATGGTGAGATTATGTAACGAGAGCATGCAGAAATTTAGAGTGATGGTAACAACCAGTGGATCGATGTTTTTCCGTTGAACCAAAATAGCCCTAATGGATCGACGTGAATGTATAGTAATAAGTGATGCAACAAGTGTACAACCTCTTTGTCGTAGCCGTGTTGACCTCAGCATCATTGGGTCGGTCGCTGAAGCAGTTGAGGCAGAGGTGGCTGTCAGAGGTGTGGAGGAAGATCTGAGGAATCTGTAGACGACGTCCAGGGCACTGCTCTGTTGTGATGGATCGTTCTGTCATTGGAGCAGCTCCAGTGAGCCGTAAGACGTCAAGGCTGAAGCAGCACAAGACAGACATCGTCAATCTCAAGTGGGATTCTAATAGCATCTCCAATAGATCATGTAAAATGGATGTAAAATTAACATCACCAAAAACCACCTGACTACAACAGGTGAGGTAAAAACTGTTGACTCTAAACTTAACTGTCGAAACTGAAATTTACTGTGGAATCTGAATGCTACTGTCGAAACTGAACGCAATGGTAGCAGAGAGGCAGTTGACATGTAGTTTAGGGAGGGCCTGCAGTTCATCTTCAACCTGCACCCCCCTGAGCCGCCAGCCACCACTGGCCGAACCGCCGGCCCCAACGCCGCCTCGCCGCCCCGAAACAACTCGCCACCGCCGCCCCCCACCCTGAACCCTAAGATAGATAGTGGGGTACCTCTCCAGCGAGCCCCCGTCCCCGCTATGGGTGGTTCTTCCTTAACTCTGGCGATCCCCCCAACCCCTGAAAATTGACTGACCCAAAAGTTGATTCAGTCGACTGAAGTGTGGCTTAATCGGAGCAGAGCAGCAGCACGAGCGAGGGGAGAGCAGCAGCAGCAGCTGGGCGAGCGAGCGATCGAGCGAGAGCCGGAGCAGCAGCAGCAGATCCGGCTGGTATGGACGCTACCGCCGAAGGGGCCTCGCACTGGGGAGAGCCGCCGTGGAGATGTCGCCCGCAGCGCCGGCTTCAAGGTAGCCGCTCCATGGGGGGTGCGGGATGGAGCACCATCGGCGCCGGGAGGTCGAGTTAAGGAGAAGGTGCGATGCGATGAGTGTACAACCTCTTTGGTGGCGCCGAGTAGGCCTCGGCTTCGTCCGAGGAGTCGGTGAGGATGTTGCGGTTCCGGTGGAGCAGGTTAAGGCGGCGTTGTGGGGATGGAGCAGCCGCGATAGATGAGGCGATCGTCGGAGCAGCTCCTTGGAGGTGGAGGACGGGGCGGCTGGACCAGCGGGACGGCGAGATGGACAACGGATCCTCATCTGGGGAGGTGGACGAGGGACGTCGAGCTGTTGCGGTGGACGACGTCGTCAGGGAAGAGGCTCCGGCTGCGCAGCGGTGACATGGCGGACGGAGGAGGGTGGGGTTTCACGACTGGAGTGGAGAGGTTATGGCGGCCTGGGATTTCGAATGGCGAAAAGGGGGCGATGGGAGGGGGTGAAGCATGACTTAGGAACGCGCTTGTCCAAAATGTAGGGTGTGTTACAAAAGTACCCCCCACCGATTTGAACTAGCGGCCCTTTCGGCTCAGGGTTAGAAGGAGGATTTCACATGTCGGGATTTGGCAGCTGGAGGGAGTTTTCGCGCGTGTTGTAATTTCGGGATAGCAACGCGCGGGTTGTGAAGGCGCTAGTTTTGGGAGCACGATATCTGAATTTTCGGGATATAACAAGACGCGGGTTGAATTTTAGGGACAAGCCTAACGTGTAGTAATATTGTAGTTGTACGTACTAAATAAATTCGCACTTCCCTCAACCAAAAAGAAAACGAAAAAATAAAACTATTCACACCACACAAAGAGAGAGTCTTGCCCCGTTTTACTATACAAATGCTATTCAAAGCTACTCCCTCCTTCCATCTATATAGGGCCTAATGCGTTTTTCGATGCTAACTTTGACCAAATATTAGAGCAATGATATATGACATGCAACTTACACAAAGCACACCGTTAAATTCGTCTGTGAAAGGTTCTTTCAATGATATAATTTTCACATTGTGCATGTCATGTACTATTAATCTTGTCAATAGTCAAAGGCGGTCTTAAAAATCTCATTACGCCCTATATAGATGGAAGGAGGGAGTATGAATCCATGTTATGTCCGATTAATTTTTTTTCGCTTGCTGTATAATGCATGTAACCTACTCATACCAATATTTTAGTGTATTCCAAATGTCTATACTACCGCTGCAATTCGAACTAAATTTGAATTCGTTTCTCTATTTCAATAAGAATCTACAATCATGATTGTTGCCAACTTCAACCATCATAGTTTCCTTGCTATCCGCCAGATATAAATCAGATGGCCTATAATGCAGGATGGCAGGCACACCATCATCAACAACTCTATTTTTATAAGAGTAGAGATAAAATATATTAAATGTAGTATACCATGTTCATAACCACACCATGTGTATCACCATTATATATATTCACACATCCGTCGGTTTGAAACACTATGATAAATTCTTCAAATATCCGAATTCACTTTTTATAATGAAGTATGTATGATCTCTATTTGTCTTTTACACCCACACAACCCTCTTATCTTTGTAGCTAGCGCTAACTTTCTCTTGTGCATGCACACGCCCGCATCCCTCTCACCCTCCCTCGGCATTCTCTAGCTCCATCGCGCAAATTCGTCTTTTCACTTTAGGTCGTTCACCCATGGTGTGTGTAGGTCCCCCAGCTCCATCTTTACGGCACACATCGATCGATATGCCTCTCTAGCCAGGTGTGCCTAGCACAAACACAAGCTTCCCCTCTTCTCTTGTCACCGTCCATGCCTCACTCCCACCACTCTTTTCATCGTTCTCATACTCGCACACTCCTCCCCCTCGATATAGTATGCCTCTCGTACCACATCCTACATGCATCCCTCTCTCTCTCTCTCTCTCTCTATCCTTCTCCTCGTGCCTCATTTGCTTCTAACACACACATGCATGTATACCGATCGATCTCCCAACATATACCTAGATCGACTTTAACTACCCCCCATCGATCGACATACCTCACAAGTTATGTCTCTCCTTTCTCTTACAAAGGGCGATTGATCTTCCTATGTAGCTACGTCTGCTTACCACAGCCACATCATCCCCCCTCATCATTCGTGCATGCCTCCTGACCCGTCTCTCACATGCACGTGCATAGACAACAAGCAGCCGTCTCCACTCTTATTGATATTGCGGGCGTGCCCTCCGTTTGTCTAGCAAGCCTATCCCACCATTTGTTAGAAGCAACTCCACTACCACCCCCTCCAACACTCTAGCTCTGTCTCTCTCCCAACCTTATTCATCTCCTGCACATATGCATGGATGCCGATCGATCTCCCTTAATACATGAGGCAGATCGATCTCCTTAATACATGAGGTAGGTCTCTCTCCTCCTCCACACATATACCAGCCATTGTACCTCTATAGTTAATTGGGCCTCCCTCTTCCCCCACCACACACCGATAGTCGAGCGCTGCCGGTAGGTATCCATGCCATAGAGACAAACTGCACATTTCCCATCTCACGTTCCAGTAGGCCAACCACTCTATATTTTTGATGTGGGCACACACAAATTCGATGGCACTCTTTATCGATCGCGCGCGCGCACACACACACACACATCATCATCATCCCTCTCTTCGATTCTATGGACACCTCAAGCCGATGATACCTCCACTCTCTTCTCGTGGATCGCCCCTTCTATATATATGTTATATCCAGAACTCTATTTCACACACATTGCATATGTTAAATTTTTTGATTGACCCCCCCCCCCAAAAAACACTCAAGAACCCACACACTATATCTCTCTAGGTTTGTATCTCTCTCACACAACCCCACGTAGGTGGTGTATGATGTCTACTACACAACCTTCTTCTTGTAGTCGTTGTTGGGCCTCCAAGTGCAGAGGTTTGTAGGACAGTAGCAAATTTCCCTCAAGTGGATGACCTAAGGTTTATCAATCCGTAGGAGGCGTAGGATGAAGATGGTCTCTCTCAAGCAACCCTGCAACCAAATAACAAAGAGTCTCTTGTGTCCCCAACACACCCAATACAATGGTAAATTGTATAGGTGCACTAGTTCGGCGAAGAGATGGTGAAACAAGTGGTATATGGATAGTAGATAAGGGTATTTGTAATCTGAAATTATAAAAACAGCAAGGTAACGAATGATAAAAGTGAGCGTGAACGGTATTGCAATGCTAGGAAACAAGGTCTAGGGTTCATACTTTCACTAGTGTAAGTCATCTCAACAATAATAGCATAATTGGATCACATAACTATCCCTCAACATGCAACAAAGAGTCACTCCAAAGTCACTAATAGCGGAGAACAAACGAAGAGATTATGGTAGGGTACGAAACCACCTCAAAGTTATTCTTTCCAATCAATCCGGTGGGCTATTCCTATAAGTGTCACAAACAGCCTTAGAGTTCATACTAGAATAACACCTTAAGATACAAATCAATCAAAACCCTAATGTCACCTAGATAGTCCAATGTCACCTCAAGTATCCGTGGGTATGATTATACGATATGCATCACACAATCTCAGATTCATCTATTCAACCAACACATAGAACCTCAAAGAGTGCCCCAAAGTTTCTACCAGAGAATCACGACGAAAACGTGTGCCAACCCCTATGCATAGGTTCCCAATGTCACGAAACCCGCAAGTCGATCACCTTAACATACATCAAGTGGCACGTGGTATCCCATTGTCACCACAGATATCCACGGCAAGACATACATCAAGTGTTCTCAAGTCTTTAAAGACTCAATCCGATAAGATAACTCCAAAGGGAAAACTCAATTCATTACAAGAGAGAAGAGGGGGAGGAGAAACATAAGATCCAACTATAATAGCAAAGCTCGCGATACATCAAGATCGTGCCAAATCAAGAACACGAGAGAGAGAGAGAGAGATCAAACACATAGCTACTGGTACATACCCTCAGCCCCGAGGGAGAACTACTCCCACCTCGTCATGGAGAGCACCGGGATGATGAAGATGGCCACCGGTGAGGGATCCCCCCTCCGGCAGGGTGCCGGAACAGGGTCCCGATTGACTTTTGGTGGCTACGGAGGCTTCTGGAAGCGGAACTCTCAATCTATTGTGTGTTCTGGAAGTTTTAGGGTATATGGAGTTATATAGGCAGAAGAAGCACGTTAGGGGAGCCACGGGGGCCCCACGAGGCAGGGGGCGCGCCCTAGGGGGGCGCCCCCCACCCTCGTGGGCAGCTCCCGTATCTTCTGACGTGGGGTCCAAGTCCATCAGGTGTGTTTCCTTTCAAAAATAACTTCTCCAGTTGATTTCGTTCCGTTTCGACTTCGTCTGATATTCCTTTTCTTCAAAACACTGAAATAGGCATAAAACAGCAAATCTGGGCTGGGCCTCCGGTTAATAGGTTAGTCCCGAAAGTAATATAAAAGTGGATAATAAAGCCCAATAATGCCCAAAACAGCAGATAATATAGCATGGAGCAATCAAAAATTATGGATACATTGGAGACGTATCATGCATCCCGAAGCTTAATTCCTGCTCGTCCTCGAGTAGGTAAATGATAAAAAAGATAATTTTTGATGTGGAATGCTAGTTGGCATAATTTCAATGTAATTCTTCTTACTTGTGATATGAATATTCAGATCCATAAGATTCAAGAGAAAAGTTCATTTTGACATAAAAATTATAATACTTCAAGCATACTAACAAAGCAATCATGTCTCTTCAAAATAACGTGGCCAAAGAAAGTTATCCCTACAAAATCATATGGTCTAGCTATGCTCCATCTTCACCACACAAAATATTTAAATCATCCACAACCCCGATGACAAGCCAAGCAATTGTTTCATACTTTTGATGTTCTCAAACTTTTTCAATCTTCACGCAATACATGAGCGTGAGCCATGGATATAGCACTATAGGTGGAATAGAGTGGTGGTTTGTGGAGAAGACAAAAAGGGAGAAGATAGTCTCACATCAACTAGGCATATCAACGGGCTATGGAGATGCCCATCAATAGATATCAATGTGAGTGAGTAGGGATTGCCATGCAACGGATGCACTAGAGCTATAAGTATATGAAATCTCAACAAAAGAAACTAGTGGGTGTGCATCCAACTCGCTTGCTCACGAAGACCTAGGGCATTTTGAGGAAGCCCATCATTGGAATATACAAGCCAAGTTCTATAATGAATGATTCCCACTAGTATATGAAAGTGACAACATAGGAGACTCTCTAACATGAAGATCATGGTGCTACTTTGAAGCACAACTGTGGTAAAAGGATAGTAGCATTGTCCCTTATTTATTTATTTTTTATTTTTTATTTGGCCTTTCCTTTTTTATTTATTTGGCCTTTCTTTTTTTGGGGGACAATGCTCTATTGAATGATGATCATCACACTTCTATTTATTTACAACTCAATGATACAACTCGATACTAGAACAAAGATGACTCTATATGAATGCCTCCGGCGGTGTACCGGGATATGCAATGATGCATGAGTGACATGTATGAAAGAATTATGAATGGTGGCTTTTCCAAAAATACTATGTCAACTACATGATCATGCTAAGCAATATGACAATGATGAATGTGTCATGATAAACGGAACGGTGGAAAGTTGCATGGCAATATTATCTCGGAATGGCTATGGAAATGTCATAATAGGTAGGTATGGTGGCTGTTTTGAGGAAGGTATATGGTGGGTTTATGGTACCGGCGAAAGTTGCGCGGTACTAGAGAGGCTAGCAATGGTGGAAGGGTGAGAGTGCGTATGATCCATGGACTCAACATTAGTCATAAAGAACTCGTATACTTATTGCAAAAATCTAGAAGTTATCAAAGCAAAGTATTATGTGCATGCTCCTAGGGGGATAGATTGGTAGGAAAAGACCATCGCTCGTCCCCGACCGCCACTCATAAGGAAGACAATCAATAAATAAATCATGCTTCGTTCATCACATAACGGTTCACCATACGTGCATGCTACGGGAATCACAAACTTCAACACAAGTATTTCTCAAATTCATAACCACTCAACTAGCATGACTCTAATATCACCATCTCCATATCTCAAAACAATTATCAAGTATCAAACTTCTCATAGTATTCAACACACTCATAAGAGAATTTTATTATTCTTGAATACCTAGCATATTAGGATTTTAAGCAAATTACCATGCTATCAAGACTCTCAAAATAATCTAAGTGAAGCATGAGAGATCAATAGTTTCTATAAAACAAATCCACCACCGTGCTCTAAAAGATATAAGTGAAGCACTAGAGCAAATGACAAACTACTCCGGAAGATATAAGTGAAGATCAATGAGTAGTCGAATAATTATGCAACTATGTGAAGACTCTCTAACATTTAATAATTTCAGATCTTGGTATTTTATTCAAAAAACAAGAAAAGCAAAATAAAATGACATTCTAATAATAGCAAACATCATGTGAAGAAGCAAAAACTTAGGATCAATCGATACTAATCGATAGTTGTTGAAGAAGAAAGGTGGGATGCCAACCAGGGCATCCCCAAGCTTAGACGCTTAAGACTTCTTGAAATATTATCTTGGGGTGCCTTGGGCATCCCCAAGCTTGAGCTTTTGTGTCTCCTTAATTCCTCTCATATCACGGTCTCCCTAAATCTCAAAAGCTTCATCCACACAAAACTCAACAAGGACTCGTGAGATAAGTTAGTATAAACCATTGCCAAAACCTTATCATACTCTACTGTAGCAAATCACTAAAATTATTATTCAACATTGCATACTAAATTCCTCTGCATATTTAATAGTCCTATCCTCAAATAGAATCATTAAAGAAGCAAACATATGCAAACAATGCAAACATAAGAGCAATCTGCCTAAACAGGATAGTCTGTAAAGAATGCTGCAACATCCATACTTCCCTAACTCCAAAAATTATGAAAGAAAATTCCCACTGTAGTAAATTTATCAGAGCTTAATATGAAAAATGTTTCAACATTTTATCACATTCTGACTTTTCTAGGGAATTATTGCAACAACGGTAAACTTTCTGTTTTCAAACAGCAACGTGTATACTTGTAACATAGGCATAGTGAAGGCTATCAATGCAACTTTTATTGAAATAAAAGATGAAAAACATTGTTCTAAATAACATCAAGCAAATTCTAACAAAATAAATTGACGCTCCAAGCAAAACACATATCATGTGGTAAATAAAAATATAGCTCCAAGTAAAGCTACCGATGAACGAAGACGAAAGAGGGTATGCCTTCCGGGGCATCCCCAAGCTTAGGCTCTTGGTTGTCCTTGAATATTACCTTGGGGTGCCTTGGGAATCCCCAAGCTTAGGCTCTTTCCACTCCTTATTCCATAGTCCATCGAATCTTTACCCAAAACTTGAAAACTTCACAACACAAAACTTAACAGAAAACTCGTAAGCTCCGTTAGTATAAGAAAATAAATCACCACTTCAAGGTACTGTAATGAACTCATTCTTTATTTATATTGGTGTTAAACCTACTGTATTCCAACTTCTATATGGTTTATAAACTATTTTACTAGCCATAGATTCATCAAAATAAGTAAACAACACATGAAAAACAGAATCTGTCAAAAACAGAACAGTCTGTAGTAATCTGGATCAAACGTATACTTATGGAACTCATAAAATTCTCAAATAAATTGCTGGACCTGAGGAATTTATCTATTAATCATCTGCAAAAAGAATTAACTAAATATCTGTAACGCCCTCGATGCGGCTATATCTCCCACGTGTCGAAGCACGACTTAGAGGCATAACCGCATTGAAAGCAATGTCGCAAGTGAGGTAATCTTCACACAACCCATGTAATGCATAAGGGAAAGAGATACATAGTTGGCTTACAATCGCCACTTCACACAATTACATGAATAAAGCATTACATCAACTAGATACAAACAAGGTCCGACTACGGAACCAAAATAAAAGAAGACTACCCCAAATGCTACACAGATCCCCGATCGTCCCGACTGGGCTCCACTACTGAACAACTAGAACGAAACAACACAAAGGACAAGATCTTCACCGAGCTCCTCCTTGAGCTTGGTTGCGTCATCTACACGGACTCATCGGCACCTGCAAGCTGGTTTTGGAAGTATCTATGAGTCACGGGGACTCAGCAATCTCACACCCTCGCGATCAAGACTATTTAAGCTTATGGGTAAGGTAAAGGTATGAGGTGGAGCTGCAGCAAGCGACTAGCATATATGGTGGCTAACATACGCAAATGAGAGCGAGAAGAGAAGGCAAAAGCACGGTCGAAAATCTATGATCAAGAAGTGATCCTAGAGCAACCTACGTCAAGCATAACTCCAACACCGTGTTCACTTCCCGGACTCCGCCGAGAAGAGACCATCACGGTTACACACGCGGTTGATGTACTTTAATTAAGGTCAACTTCAGGTTTTCTAAAACCGGACATTAACAAATTCCCATCTGCCCATAACCGCGGGCACGGCTTTCGAAAGTTCAAATCCCTGCAGGGGTGTCCCAACTTAGCCCATCACAAGCTCTCACGGTCAACAAAGGATATTCCTTCTAGTGGGAAGACCCGATCAGACTCGGAATCCCGCTTACAAGACATCCTCGACAATGGTAAAACAAGTCCAGCAAGACCGCCCGATGCGCCGACATCCTGATGGGAGCTGCACATATCTCGTTCTCAGGGCAACACCGGATGAACACTACGTACAGCTAAAACTAGCCCTCAAGTTTCCCTGAGGTGGCGCCGCAAGTGGCTCTGTTTCGGACCAACACTTAGACAAGCACTGGCCCGGGGGGGGTTAAAATAAAGATGACCCTTGGGCTGGCCTAACCCTAGGGAAAAAAGGCTAGGTGGCGAATGGTAAAACCAAGGTTGGGCCTTGCTCGAGGATTTTATTCAAGGAGAACTGTCAAGGGGTTCCCATTATAACCCAACCGTGTAAGGAACGCAAAATCCGGGAACATAACACCGATATGACGGAAACTAGGGCGGCAAGAGTGGAACAAAACACTAGGCATAAGGCCGAGCCTTCCACCCTTTACCAAGTATATAGATGAATTAATTAAATAAGAGATATTGTGATATCCCAACAAAATAACCATGTTCTAACAAGGAACAAGCTCCAATCTTCACCTGGAACTAACAACGCTATAAGAGGGGCTGAGCAAAGCGGTAACATAGCCAAACAACGGTTTGCTAGGAGAAGGTGGTTAGAGGCTTGGTTCAACAATATGGGAGGCATGATAAGCAAGTGGTAGGTATCGTGGCATAGGCATAGCAAAAGAGCAAGCATCTAGCAAGCAAAGATAGAAGTAATTTCAAGGGTATGGTCATCTTGCCTGAAATCCCGCAAGGAAGAAGAACGAGTCCATGAAGAAGACAAACGGACGTAGTCGAACGGGTCCTCACAAACGTGACTTTACCGGAACCAACCCAAAGGAGCAAACACCGGAAAGAAGCACACAACATAGTAAACAAACCACACATGAACATGGTATGATATGCGGGATGCGGTATGCGATGCATATGCATGATTTGATGAGGAATGATTGAACCTGGCCTCAACTTGGAAATCCAAGAGTGCCACTAGAAAGGTGAGGTGATTTTGGTTGAAATCGATATAAAGATCACCGGAATCGGATGCACGGTTTGGAAATGGCAAGTGAAACAAATATGGCACCGGTCTGCGATGAACAACAAGTAGCCATCTAAATGCAACAAGACAAACATGCTACATCACTCAAACAAGACAACAAAATACATGGCAGGGATCCACTCATGATGCTTAACAAAAGATGAACACTGAGCTACGGCCAATTCATCCATTAATAGGTTCAAACAAGCATGGCAAAAGTGCAATTGATAAACAGGTTTCAGACTTAGTGAAATTAACACAAGCCTGGAATTTCAGATCAGGTAGCACACTTTGGAGCATGAAAACTATATGCTACAGGAACTTAAAATGGCAAAGCAAGGCATGTCATGAAGCTACTCAAAGAGTTTAACAAAAGTCCCTTAGTGACCTTGAGCCAAAAGGGATCATAAAATACAATTGCAAGCATGTGAACATGGCAAAAACATAATCAGGTTACAAACTTAGTGAAAAACTGGAGCATGCAAATCTGATATCAAGTAGGCATGTTAACAAGCTCGATGCACTCACTACAGAGCAAGACAAGACAAACTAAGCATACACCCATCAATAATACACATTATACAAGCTAGACATGGCAAGAACAATAACATAGCATGCACGGATTAACAACAACATCCTCGACAAAATCGCTAACAAGTAGACAATCTGCCCAGATTCACGAAATAGCAAAAGTAGAGCTCGATTGTCTAAAGCTAGGGTGCTCCATAATTGCGAAACAGACATGGATGGAAAGAGCACTACAAGATTAACAAATCACCCTTACTGATCATCCTCAAAAGAGGCACCTATCACTAGGAAACAACATGAACATATGGCATATTGATAAAAACAGATTAAGGACTTAGTGGAATTGCTAAGTCCTTGAAATCAGCATTAACGAATGCACCACTTTGCAAGCTTGTGCTAGTCACGACACATATCACAAAAATACATGGATTACACACCTGGATAGATGACAAAGCATATAACAAAACATATGTACAGCTTAGGGGCATATCATGCACAGAATAATCATGGCAAAAATGACAAATAGCTATTTGATGCAGCAGATCTGACAATTAACTCAAATAGCTCTCTTCCAACAGCATTTCGGGCATCAAGATGAGCTCAAATGGAAATGATGCAATGAGATGAAATGATGTACTCTCTGAGACGAACACTTTGATATGCTATACGCACAAATCAGAGTTACGAGTGATGAGTTGTGGCATGATGAACATGGACATATGAAACTGAGAATTTCGTGAACTTAGTAGAAATATAGACCTCTCGGGGAAAAATGGACGAGGAGGTCCCGGGACGAAGCGATCCGGGACGCGGCCGCCCGTTTGGATCAGGGGAGTGGTGGATCTCATCCCACTCCCCCGGATCTAGCCGGAGCGGATCTACGGCGACGAACGACGGCGGAGGGCGGTGGAGCTCTGGCGAGCATGGCGCGCGGGGGGGGGGGGGGGGGGGGGCGCCGTTGGACGACCGGCGCGGCGACGCGCATGGCAGCGTCGGCGAGGAACCGGAGCGGCGGCGCGGTGCACATCGGGAGCGAGGCTGGCGCCGGCGGGATGCGGTGGTGGTGGCCACGCCGGCGAGGGCGGCGCGGCGGAGCACCTGGCGGTAGCGGGGGGCGCCTCGGGCGCGCGGTGGCGAACGGGCGCGGGACGGTGGCCCAGATCTGGCCCGGGGCGGGCCGGCCTCGGGCCCCGGCGGGCCGCGGCGGGCGCGGAGGAGAGAGAAGGTGGCGGTGCTGACGTGGCGAGACCGGATTGGTCCAGCGCGGACATGTCTGACGCGGTGAGGACGCGTCCGACGGCGCGAGGGGAGGAAAAATTAGGGTTCATCCGCGAATTTCGGGAGGGGAGCACATATTTATAGGTAGAGGGAGTTAGCAGAGTCCAAATGAAGTGCGGTTTTTGGCCACGCGATCGTGATCGAACAACCGAGATGATGGAGGAGGTTTAGGTGGGTTTTGGGCCACTTTGGGGAGGTGTTGGGCTGCAACACACATGAGGCCTTTTCGGTCCCTCGGTTAACCGTTGGAGTATCAAACAAAGTCCAAATGGCACGAAACTTGACAGGCGGTCTACCGGTAGTAAACCAAGGCCGCATGACATGTGTCAGGACCCCGATCCTAGGTCACACCGATCTAGCATGTAACACGTCATATCACTTTGTGGCCTCACGCACGGTATTCCCACGGGTGCCACCTTACCTGGCCCGGGACCATTTGCGCCTTTTGGCTCACGTATATGATAGTGTCACTAGCATCCATATGACAAAGAACCCGGGCCGACATGGCTAGTCGTGAACCCAAATCGGCACTAACCTATGGGGACAGGCATACATGAATCAACCTCGAGCATGTCGGTCAACAGTGTGTGAATCCGGGCTGTAGCACTGGGCTAATAGGACTCGGTAACCCGGGCTGTAGCAGGCTAGGCAGGACTCCGGATGTCACCGCGTGACATTTCCCCGAAGGGACAGACACAGGAACGAAGTGAAACACATGCCGGCCAGTCAAGTGTCCTGAGCAGTAGTGCTAGGCTAGCAGGACTCCGGTGAACCGGGCTGTAGCGGACTACTATCGCTCAGAAAGCACTAGACTACATTTCCCCATATGATAGGCTGCCAAGGATAAACAACTAGATTGTCGGATCCCACTCATACCAAGCATTTCAATCATACACACAATATGACCGATATGAGTACATACAACATGGCATCACAACAAGACTCTACGACTCAAGTATTTATTCATTAGGCTCCGAAGAGCGAGATATTACAAACATGGTTCTCATGACCCAACATACAGAGCATACAAGCAACAAGCACATGCGGAAGCTTAACTTGTCTGAGTACAGACAACTACAAATGAAGAAGGCTGAGAAGCCTGACTATCTACCAGATCCTGCCGAGGGCACAAGATCGTAGCTGAGGTATCAAGCTAAACATCAAAGTCCACGCAGAACTACTAGCGAGACTGAAGTCTCTCTGCAAAACATAAATTAAGCAAACGTGAGTACAAAGGTACTCAGCAAGACTTACATCAGAACTATCTACATATGCATCAGTATCAATAAAGGGGGTGGTGGAGTTTAACTGCAGCAAGCCAGCTTCGACTCAGTGGCTAATCTGAACTACGACTGCAAGCAACTCTTTTGAGGTGGCGCACACGAGTCCACATATTCACCATTCAATACACCACTATGGATCCGCTCCCGTCTCCCTACGGGAAGGCCATCCATAGCACTCACACTTATCTTGCGAGTTTTAGAGTATCCACTTTCACTTGTCTATGAACTGTTATAGGTAACCCAGAAGTCCATTACCGCGGACACGGCTATTCGAATAGATGATGTTAACCCTGCAGGGGTGTACTTCTTCACACACGCTCTCACCACTTACCGCCGTTTACACGACATGTACTCGGCAACCTTCAAGCGGAAGCCCAACGAGGGTGTCGGCCACGGCCTACCTAACACTCAAGTCTCTAGTCCAGGTTTATCGCCTATCTAGGTTCCATCCGCAGGGAGTCCGGACGAGGTTTCCACATACGGCCCCGAACGATGTGAACAGGGTTCCCGAGACACCAAACGGGCGCCCGGTACACCGTGCCACGGTGTATCTACCGCAACATAGCCCACCCCTAGGGTCAGCGCTACGCACGGCCGCAAACACATATCCTATAAACACCAGAAACTAGTTGCACCTCCTGGATAGAGGACAAGGGTGATCAAGAAGCCGAGAGGGTCCATTGGTTTCGGGCCCAATGCGTGGTAGTAACTATTTCATGGATCACAAACACAGAACTCAGTTCCTAAGAACGGTTTCAATGAGACAACCCACCATGTACTCCTACATGGCCTCTCACCGCTACCTATACCAAATCGTGTTCACACACTTAACTCACACACAGTAGGACATGTTCACACATCTCCGATTCATCCCCGATGAATCGGACCTGACTCAACTCTAAGCAGTAGCGGGCATGACAAACAAGCATGAATGAGTAGGCACATCAGGGCTCAAACAACTCCTACTCATGCTAGTGGGTTTCATCTATTTACTGTGGCAATGACAGGTCATGCAGAGGATAAGGGGTTCAACTACCGCGGCAAGTATCAGAGGAAACGTGTTGTCCTAATGCAGTAAAAGAGAGCAGGAGCGAGAGAGGGGGATTGTATCGGAATGAACAAGGGGGTTTTGCTTGCCTGGCACTTCTGAAGATATCATTGGGTCTTCATCAGTGTCAACGATCACAGCGTCGGTACCACGTCTATCGAGAGGGGACAAATACCGGCAATAGAGAAGGAATACAATCAATGCAATGCACAACATGATGCATGATAATGACATGACAATATGTTGTTGATTGAGCTAATGCAACTAGCAACACAATTAAATGAAGTTGGTTTGAATATAAGATTCAAATTCCAACTCCATATATGATTATTTAAATGCCCTTTATTGAATTTGTCCTAAACAGTGGCCTTAACTTCTTCTAACATGCATGAAAATGCCATAAACAGATTCCTTGAATTTTTTTGATAATTTTACATATATAATTTATTTTATTTGGAGTTACAGTTGAATTTCTATGATTTTTAGAAGTTTTGGGCATTTTCTGGAATTTTCTGAATTGTTTTAAAACAGAAATTAATTACCGCGTCAGCATGACATCAGGGTGACGTAAGCAAGTCAACAGGGCTGGTCCGGGTCAAACCTGACCAGTGGGGCCCACTGGTCAGTGACCCAGGGCTGGTTTCTATGGCTGACGTGTGGGACCAGGTCAACGTTGACTTGACCAAAGTCAAAGCTGACACATGGGGTCCATAGGGTTAGCACTAATCTAAACAGGAAACTAAACCCGGGGTTAATTAGGTGTGGGGTCCATCCGTCAGTGACTCAGGTGGTAGTTAGTGGGGTAATTAGCGCTAAATAAACCGGTGCCACGTCAGCAGGTGACGCCGGCGACCACAGCAGCGACGGGATCTCACCGGAGTTGGTCGGGGCGGCGCTACAAGCGGTGGTTTGCGGCGGGGTTTGGCTCCACGCGAAGAGCACGCTCGCGCGCTTCCAACGCAGCAAGTAGCAGTGGCTGGGGTGCACGGAAACGACGCCGACGGCGAGAAGCGCGGCGGCCGGAGTTCGGGCGTCGAACGAATCGACGTCGCAGGGCACGGCAGGAGCAACGGGTGGTGGCTACGGCTCCGTGGTGATGCGCTGAGCGCAGTGGCGCGCTCGGTTTTGAGCTCCGGTGGATGTGGCCATAGCAGCGAGGGGCTCATGCGGCAGCCGGAGCTCGGCGTCCGTGCAGCTAGGCCCTAGAGGACGCGGAGAGGCCGGGGAAGAGGGGGAGTCGAAGCGGGCGCTCACAGGGAACACACAGGGATGGTCAGCGGCCTCGCGGACGCGTCGGAGACGATGAATCGACGGCGGTGAGCTTCGGCACCCGAGGAGGAAGACGGTGATGGTGACGGTGCTTCGAGGCGTCCGGCGGGCGCGGCTCGGTGGAGAGGAAGAGGAGGACGCGGCGGTGCTTCTGGAAGCATCGACGGGGCGAGGGAGGGCCGGTGGCCATGGTGGTGCTCGTCGGCGGCGGCGGCAGCGCTCGGACTGGGCGAGAGAGAGGGAGCAGAGGAGAGAATGAGCGCGCGAGAGAGTGAGAGGGGTCGGGGGGAAGCGCATGGCATCGTGGAGGCGTCCAGGCCCTCGTCGGAAAGGAGGAGGTGGCGTGCGGTGGCCGTGCGCGTCGGCCACGCGCCCATCCTCCTGGCAAGGAGGAAGACGACAGGGGGAGGGGCCAGGTGGGCTGGGCCGGCCACTTGGGCCGCCAGGTAGGCTCTCTCTCTCTATTCTGTTTTCTAATTCAGTTTTTTTCTATTTTGTTTTGTTTTGTTTTGGTTTAGTAAAAATACTAAACCTTTTTATAAAATCCTAAAAATAATTATGTGGCTAGAACTAAAATATAACAAACCACATAAAATGTTCTAGAATTATTGGACATATATTAATTATATAAAAAATATATATCCAATGCAAATAGTTATTGAATTAATTCTAAGGCCCAAAATAAATATCTCTGAGATTCCAAAAATATTGTTTTAAGTTTTACCTCTTGCCAATATTTTCAGAGACTAAGAGGAACATTTTCTTGGACTTCTTTGAAAAGATTTTAATGTTGATTATTTTTGAAGTGATTTATGAGGGTTTCAACTAACCTCAATTCAACTTTCAGAATTTAGACATGATGCATGATGCTCACTCAGGTAAATAGCTACAAGCAAATTCTAGGGCTATGACAACTCACCCCCACTAAACAAGAATCTCGTCCCGAGATTCAAGACGTGAGGTAAGAAGACAGAGGGGCACAACTAACATGGTCTTCACGATCCAGGTTGCACTGCATAGGAACGTTGATGCGATCACCATCTTTGTCTCGATGTCTTGCTCTGAGAACTCCAACTAACATGACAAGAGAGAAAAGGAAAAACTCTAGAAGAATCGATCTTCTCGAAGATCAAACAACTCAGGACCAACTCATGGGATGAGACATTGAAACATCTCTTGAGCTGAGACACAAGACAAACATTTGGAACGAGGAAAAGGTAGGAGATGACAAAGGTCCAATTTGGTAGGCAACATCTTCACGTTGGAGTAGGATGGTGCATGGTTTCAAGGTAGCGAAGAAAAATTGCCATGATACCATAACCAGACATCTTAAGGAAGGTGACTCGTAGAAATATTCCCTTAAGTGGCAAAAGAATTAATTTTGATTCGGAGATCATTGAAACTCTTTATACCAGCCTAAGGCAATCACAATCGATCATTTGAAGGAGTTCAAAAGAATGACATACTTGGACTAGAACGGATGATGTGGACTACCTTGTTGAAGACAACGCAATGGATGACTTTTGCTTATCATCGGAGATGGAAGGGACCCATGGTAAGTCCACTTTTCTAAGATGATCCTGAACAACAACTACTGAGGTGCAAGCTGGGAACAAAATGCAAATGTTGGGAATGATTCTGGTAACTGGGGAAGAACTCAACAGTCGAGAGTGAGTCCAGTGTTTGAAAAGGTTATAACATAACCGAGGAAACTGGAAGCAAATCCCAGTTAACGCCAACGGTAAAACCTAGTGCTTGTGCGTGCTCTCAAGAACTTGAGCATCTCCATATTCATTAAGGTTTTACCAATATCCGTGTCAAGGATCCTGGCAACACAACATACCACCATGATGAATGGTGATGGATGATGCAGATGCAAGGGAAGATAACACTTTCTCAGGTTTCACCTTAGCGAGACCAAGGGAACAAAATCTGGATGATCGACCGAGAGACATTTAGCACTCCGCTTCTAATGTTCTCCTTGATGTGCTAGGATAACCCATTTATTGATAGGGTTTGGTATCTAGGACATCAAGTAAAAGGTCGGACTTCGGGAGCACAAGAATCCGTAAGGATTAACTACGAAGGTAAATCCTACGAAATCCTCATGGGGAGGTGGCCAACTTTCTTCAATCGAGATACTACAATGGTAGGTCTTCCGGCTGGATGTGTTGGCCATGACATCCACATTACCGGTTACAGAGGGACCAACAATATAGTTCTTGGAAAATGCTCCAACCATCATATCTGCCTGAGATTCAGATCTAGTTGGTGTCAGGATATTCCAGACTCACCGAGTCTAGAAGGGAAAATGAAGGTTTGCAACACAATTTGACGAGATGATGTTGCGAGATTCTCGGGGAATGAACTGTGATAGCAAGCTCCAAAACATGAGCTGGTTCTGCTACAAACATGTGAACACACTGTCCCAGACAAGCATGACCACGTAGTAGTCTTACAACGAAACACTACCGAGTTCAGGTGGGGAACCATTATTGAAGATAACGAAGTCTCCTGCATGTCCGTTTGGGCCCTTCAGGAATAGCAGTTGAACTTCTTATCCTTGAACAAATCAATCAGTGGCTTTGTGTACTAGGAGATACATAAGGAATGGAGGTAGCGAGCCTTTCAAACCATAGCATACTTCGCACATGCATGACTGACTTGGGATGGTAACAGAGGAAACAAAAACAATCTTTCTCGAACTCACGGCGGCAACTTGCACCAAATGCACGTGAATCAGAGAAAGTCACTTCTTCCATCCAACATATGCTTCATGAACGGGACATGAAGATAATGCCTATAAAAGTTTCCAACACTAGGTTGATGTTCAACATGAGTCATGGGGGAGACAAAATGCTGCTGATGGGCTCAACAACAACTCATCAGAATTTCCATATCACTGGACTTCCACCATCATGTGAACATGGTGATAGCATTGGTCAGACCAAAAGATGTAATGGTGTATGCTCGAGGGATCAACCACGAGTAGGACAACATTACAAACATCGTTGGTTCTGATTTGACTTGCTGATGGCCCATACTTAAGTCAAAGTTTGGACAAAACAATAGCTCCACCAATTGGTCACGGAGATCAATCGATGAAGATATCATCTTTCTTCAACACACATATACAAAGAGATATCCCTTTGGAAAGAACTAAGTCGGATATAGCCTTTATCTTCCAACTCTCCAAGTTGTTGTTTAGCTTAACCAACTAGCTCAGGGTATCCAACATAGATTCTTGGAGAAAGAGTGGTTTATTGGAAAACCAACTTGATCACGAACTCAACATATCGGTCAGGGGACGACCTGGTGATACTCCCATGAAGATATCCGGAAAATCACGAACCACCGATATGTCTCTAAGCTTGAGAACAATCTTGCTTTTCAAGGCAAGACGACATGATCGGAAGAGTAAGGGATTGAATAATCCTGACTCATTGATCGAAGAGTGCACCAAAAATAAGGACTAGGTAGCACGATTAATCTTAGAATGATGATTGAATAACCAACATGCTAAGAATGAAATTATTGTCCATTAACTACCAAGCAACTGGGTTGCTAGGAGTATTGATTTCACACATCACGGTTCACTTGTCGGCATTCCGGTCACAACAACACGGAGACCGAGGAATGAATAATGATGGCGAGACGTATCACTGCGTCAAAAATTCATGAGAGATGGTGCAATTCTCATGACAATCATGACATAAAGGGGGTAATATTCCAAGGTAGAACAGAACAAAAGCTGGATTGGCATTTTGATCTGCGAAGTACAATTGCTTTGACCCAATCCTAGATATGGATGAGGTACTGGAGTTTGTTTCTCCTAGTCATTCTGAAATAGAATGACTTGACGGACCACTAGAGTAATAGGCATTGATAAACACGATTGCCAAATACTCCTTACTATCAATTGATAGATGAAGGTCGGAATATAACCGAAGGGGGGGGGACAACTCAAGGAACATATAACTTTCTGAGTTGTGGATGCATAGATTAGTATGTCGAACGAGTTCAACATATTTCTTCCGGATAACCCATGCAGAAAGGTAGAACTGGCAGAGCCACAATATAGAAGGGAGAACTCATCAAGAGCACTCTGGTTGTGATCCTTTGGTTCAAGAACTTCTGCCATAAGTGGTTCATAGTATTTGGAAGAAGGAAATACCACGGACCTCGAGGTCTATCACAAGGTTTACTAATGTCCTAAGGAACTAGCAAACACTATCAACATGAAGCAAGTAGGGTGAGTCTCGGGTTCAAAACCCAGGAATAGAATGCCTACTAACTAAATGGCATCACGGGATGCTTTCAAGAATAACGGCCAGAATCATCACACTGGAAATGCAAAACATGGTTCGATTATTAGGTGGCACTCTAAGACATCTAGGGTCATAATAATAATTCCAACATATATGTCGAGGCAAAAGAATACCCCAACTCACAATTAGTGTGATTAACCTGGCCTAGAGGAACATCGAAAACCAGAGGGAAAGGATTTTGCAAATGCATCAGATTGTTTGGAAACCTGGGACGACTCAGACAGCATAACGGCTGTAAATGCTCAAAAAGTTTTGGGACATCCTGCAAATTTGTGGCATAACCACTCAGAAGCACAATATCAAGGTTCCGAGACCAACTATGAACATACGGAAGTAGTAGGAACTGAACTGAGGCTTAAACTCAACATTCCTTGGCAACTACGATATAGTAACACGTCATCCTGAGAGATAGAAGAGAATCCTAGTTCTTAACCCCGTAGAAAAGATAAGATGACTCAGATCAGAAGGTCATGAGGATAAGGAGTAAAAAGAGCCTTACGTTCCCATCCACAATCAATTCCCTTATATAACTAGAGCATTTCTAGACACGACTTCAACCAGTTTGGCTTGGTAATCCTACAGGCAGTCAGGCTCTGATACCAAAGCTGTCAGGACCCCAATCCTAGGTCACACCGATCTAGCATGTAACACATCATATCACTTTGTGGCCTCACGCACGGTATTCCCACGGGTGCCACCTTACCTGGCCCAGGACCATTTGCGCCTTTTGGCTCACGTATATGATAGTGTCGCTAGCATCCATATGACAAAGAACCCGGGCCGACATGGCTAGTCGTGAACCCAAATCGGCACTAACCTATGGGGACAGGCATACATGAATCAACCTCGAGCATGTCGGTCAACAGCGTGTGAATCCGGGCTGTAGCACTGGGCTAATAGGACTCCGGTAACCCGGGCTGTAGCAGGCTAGGCAGGACTCCGGATGTCACCGCGTGACATTTCCCCGAAGGGACAGACACAGGAACGAAGTGAAACACATGTCGGCCAGTCAAGTGTCCTGAGCAGTAGTGCTAGGCTAGCAGGACTCCGGTGAACCGGGCTGTAGCGGACTACTATCGCTCAGAAAGCACTAGACTACATTTCCCCATATGATAGGCTGCCAAGGATAAACATCTAGATTGTCGGATCCCACTCACACCAAGCATTTCAATCATACACACAATATGACCGATATGAGTACATACAACATGGCATCACAACAAGACTCTACGACTCAAGTATTTATTCATTAGGCTCCGAAGAGCGAGATATTACAAACATGGTTCTCATGACCCAACATACAGAGCATACAAGCAACAAGCACATGCGGAAGCTTAACTTGTCTGAGTACAGCCAACTACAAATGAAGAAGGCTGAGAAGCCTAACTATCTACCAGATCCTGCCGAGGGCACAAGATCATAGCTGAGGTATCAAGCTAAACATCGAAGTCCATGCGGAACTACTAGCGAGACTGAAGTCTCTCTGCAAAACATAAATTAAGCAAACGTGAGTACAAAGGTACTCAGCAAGACTTACATCAGAACTATCTACATATGCATCAGTATCAATAAAGGGGGTGGTGGAGTTTAACTGCAGCAAGCTAGCTTCGACTCAGTGGCTAATCTGAACTACGACTGCAAGCAACTCTTTTGAGGTGGCGCACACGAGTCCACATATTCACCATTCAATACACCACTATGGATCCGCTCCCGTCTCCCTACGGGAAGGCCATCCATAGCACTCACACTTATCTTGCGAGTTTTAGAGTATCCACTTTCACTTGTCTATGAACTGTTATAGGTAACCCAGAAGTCCATTACCGCGGACACGGCTATTCGAATAGATGATGTTACCCCTGCAGGGGTGTACTTCTTCACACACGCTCTCACCACTTACCGCCGTTTACACGACATGTACTCGGCAACCTTCAAGCGGAAGCCCAACGAGGGTGTCGTCCACGGCCTACCTAACACTCAAGTCTCTAGTCCAGGTTTATCGCCTATCCAGGTTCCATCCGCAGGGAGTCCGGCCGAGGTTTCCACATACGGCCCCGAACGATGTGAACAGGGTTCCCGAGACACCAAACGGGCGCCCGGTACATCGTGCCACGGTGTATCTACCGCAACATAGCCCACCCCTAGGGTTAGCGCTACGCACGGCCGCAAACACATATCCTATAAACACCAGAAACTAGTTGCAACTCCTAGATAGAGGACAAGGGTGATCAAGAAGCCGAGAGGGTCCATTGGTTTTGGGCCCAATTCGTGGTAGTAACTATTTCATGGATCACAAACACAGAACTCAGTTCCTAAGAACGGTTTCAATGAGACAACCCACCATGTACTCCTACATGGCCTCTCACCGCTACCTTTACCAAATCATGTTCACACACTTAACTCACACACAGTAGGACATGTTCACACATCTCCGATTCATCCCCGATGAATCGGACCTGACTCAACTCTAAGCAGTAGCGGGCATGACAAACAAGCATGAATGAGTAGGCACATCAGGGCTCAAACAACTCCTACTCATGCTAGTGGGTTTCATCTATTTACTGTGGCAATGACAGGTCATGCAGAGGATAAGGGGTTCAACTACCGCGGCAAGTATTAGAGGAAACGTGTTGTCCTAATGCAGTAAAAGAGAGCGGGAGCGAGAGAGGGGGATTGTATCAGAATGAACAAGGGGGTTTTGCTTGCCTGGCACTTCTGAAGATATCATTGGGTCTTCATCAGTGTCAACGATCACAGTGTCGGTACCACGTCTATCGAGAGGGGACAAATACCGGCAATAGAGAAGGAATACAATCAATGCAATGCACAACATGATGCATGATAATGACATGACAATATGTTGTTGATTGAGCTAGTGCAACTAGCAACACAATTAAATGAAGTTGGTTTGAATATAAGATTCAAATTCCAACTCCATATATGATTATTTAAATGCCCTTTATTGAATTTGTCCTAAACAGTGGCCTTAACTTCTTCTAACATGCATGAAAATGCGATAAACAGATTCCTTGAATTTTTCTGATAATTTTACATATATAATTTATTTTATTTGGAGTTACGGTTGAATTTCTATGATTTTTAGAAGTTTTGGGCATTTTCTGGAATTTTCTGAATTGTTTTAAAACAGAAATTAATTACTGCGTCAGCATAACATCAGGGTGACGTAAGCAAGTCAACAGGGCTGGTCCGGGTCAAACCTGACCAGTGGGGCCCACTGGTCAGTGACCCAGGGCTGGTTTCTGTGGCTGACGTGTGGGACCAGTTCAACGTTGACTTGACCAAAGTCAAAGCTGACACGTGGGGTCCATAGGGTTAGCACTAATCTAAACAGGAAACTAAACCCGGGGTTAATTAGGTGTGGGGTCCATCCGTCGGTGACTCAGGTGGTAGTTAGTGGGGTAATTAGCGCTAAAAAAACTGGCGCCACTCAGCAAGTGACGCCGGCGACCACAGCAGCGACGGGATCTCGCTGGAGTTGGTCGGGGCGGCGCTGCAAGCGGCGGTTTGCGGCGGGGTTTGGCTCCACGCGAAGAGCACGCTCGTGCGCTTCCAACGCAGCAAGCAGCAGCGGCTGGGGTGCACGGAAACGACGCCGACAGCGAGAAGCGCGGCGGCCGGAGTTCGGTCGTCGAACGAATCGACGTCGCAGGGCACGGCAGGAGCAACGGGTGGTGGCTACGGCTCCGTGGTGATGCGCTGAGCGCAGTGGCGCGCTCGGTTTTGAGCTCCGGTGGACGTGGCCACGACACCGAGGGGCTCAGGCGGCAGCCGGAGCTCGGCGTCCGTGCAGCTAGGCCCTAGAGGACGCGGAGAGGCCGGGGAAGAGGGGGAGTCAAAGCGGGCGCTCACAGGGAACACGCAGGGATGGTCAGCGGCCTCGCGGACGCGTCGGAGACGACGAATCGACGGCGGTGAGCTTCGGCACCCGAGGAGGAAGACGGCGATGGTGACGGTGCTTCGAGGCGTCCGGCGGGGCGCGGCTCGGTGGAGAGGAAGAGGAGGACGCGGCGGTGCTTCTGGAAGCATCGACGTGGCGTGGGAGGGCCGGTGGCCGTGGTGGTGCTCGTCGGCGGCGGCGGCAGCGCTTGGACTGGGCGAGAGAGAGGGAGCAGAGGAGAGAATGAGCACGCGAGAGAGTGAGAGGGGTCGGGGGGAAGCGCGTGGCATCGTGGAGGCGTCCAGGCCCTCGTCGGCAAGCAGGAGGTGGCGTGCGGTGGTCGTGCGCGTCGGCCAAGCGCCCATCCTCCTGGCAAGGAGGAAGACGACAGGGGGAGGGGCCAGGTGGGCTGGGCCGGCCACTTGGGCCGCCAGGTAGGCTCTCTCTCTCTATTCTGTTTTCTAATTCAGTTTTTTTCTATTTTGTTCTGTTTTGTTTTGGTTTAGTAAAAATACTAAACCATTTTATAAAATCCTAAAAATAATTATGTGCCTAGAACTAAAATATAACAAACCACATAAAATGTTCTAGAATTATTGGACATATATTAATTAAATAAAAAATATATATCCAATGCAAATAGTTATTGAATTAATTCAAAGGCCCAAAATAAATATCTCTGAGATTCCAAAAATATTGTTTTAAGTTTTACCTCTTGCCAATATTTTCAGAGACTAAGAGGAACATTTTCTTGGACTTCTTTGAAAAGATTTTAATGTTGATTATTTTTGAAGTGATTTATGAGGGTTTCAACTAACCTCAATTCAACTTTCAGAAGTTAGACATGATGCATGATGCTCACTCAGGTAAATAGCTACAAGCAAATTCTAGGGCTATGACAACAAGTCTCGGTCCAATCCAAAAACGTTTAACCCCCACACACGAAAGGAAGGTAGAAAGGGGCACCAGAGGAGATAGGAGCGCCGGAAAGCAAAACGAACAACGGAAAAAATGCTCGGATGCATGAGACGAACATGTATGCAAATGAAATGCACATGATGACATGATATGCAATGCATGACACGCAAGCAATGACAAGGCAACAACAGCGAATAAGCGGAGGGCACCTGGCACATCGGTCTCGGGGCGTTACAATATCACTCTCCAAATAAAAATGTTAGCAATTCTCGTGAGCGCTAAAGTTTCTGTTTTTGACAGCATGATCAACAAGACTTTCCCCAAGTCTTCCCAAAGGTTCTACTTGGCACAAACACTAATTCAAAGCATAAAACCACATCTAAACAGAGGCTATATGAATTATTTATTATTAAACAGGAACAAAAAGCAAGGAACAAAAATAAAATTGGGTTGCCTCCCAACAAGCGCCATCGTTTGACGCCCCTAGCTAGGCATGATGATTTCAATGATGCTTACATAAAGGATAAGAATTGAAACATAAAGAGAGCATCATGAAGAGTATGACTAGCGCATTTAAGTCTAACATGCTTCATATGCATAGGGATTTTGTGAGCAAACAACTTGTGGGAACAAGAATCAACTTGCATAGGAAGGTAAAACAAGCATAACTTCAAAATTTTAAGCACATAGAGAGGAAACTTGATACTATTGCAATTCCTACAAGCATATATCCTCCCTCATAATAATTTTCAGTAGCATCATGAATGAATTCAACAATATAACCAGCACCTAAAGCATTCTTTTCATGATCCACAAGCATAGAAAATTTACTACTCTCCACACAAGCAAGATTCTTCTCAGGAATAATAGTGGGAGGAAACTCAACAAAATAACTATCATGTGATTGAAAATTAAGATCAAGATGACAAGTTTCATGGTATCATTATTCTTTAAAGCATACGTGTCATCACAATAATCATCATAGATAGGAGGCATGCTTTCATCATAGTAAATTTGCTCATCAAAGCTTGGGGGGCAAAAAATATCATCTTCATCAAACATAGCTTCCCCAAGCTTGTGGCTTTGCATATCATTAGCATCATGGATATTCAAGGAATTCATACTAACAACATTGCAATCATGCTCATCATTCAAATATTTAGTGCCAAACATTTTATAGATTTCTTCTTCTAGCACTTGAGCACAATTATCCTTTCCATCATACTCACGAAAGATATTAAAAAGGTGAAGCATATGAGACAAACTTAATTCCTTTTTTGTAATTTTCTTTTATAAACTAAACTAGTGATAAAACAAGAAACTAAAAGACTCGATTGCAAGATCTAAAGATATACCTTCAAGAACTCACCTCCCCGGCAACGGCGCCAGAAAAGAGCTTGATGTCTACTACACAACCTTCTTCTTGTAGACGTTGTTGGGCCTCCAAGTGCAGAGGTTTGTAGGACAGTAGCAAATTTCCCTCAAGTGGATGACCTAAGGTTTATCAATCCGTAGGAGGCGTAGGATGATGATGGTCTCTCTCAAGCAACCCTGCAACCAAATAACAAAGAGTCTCTTGTGTCCCCAACACACCCAATACAATGGTAAATTGTATAGGTGCACTAGTTCGGCAAAGAGATGGTGAAACAAGTGGTATATAGATAGTAGATAAGGGTATTTGTAATCTGAAATTATAAAAACAGCAAGGTAACGAATGATAAAAGTGAGCGTAAACGGTATTGCAATGCTAGGAAACAAGGTCTAGGCTTCATACTTTCACTAGTGTAAGTCCTCTCAACAATAATAGCATAATTGGATCATATAACTATCCCTCAACATGCAACAAAGAGTCACTCCAAAGTCACTAATAGCGAAGAACGAACGAAGAGATTATGGTAGGGTACGAAACCACCTCAAAGTTATTCTTTCCAATCAATCCAGTGGGCTATTCCTATAAGTGTCACAAACAGCCCTAGAGTTCGTACTAGAATAACACCTTAAGATACAAATCAATCAAAACCCTAATGTCACCTAGATAGTCCAATGTCACCTCAAGTATCCGTGGGTATGATTATATGATATGCATCACACAATCTCAGATTCATCTATTCAACCAACACATAGAACCTCAAAGAGTGCCCCAAAGTTTCTACCGGAGAATCACGACGAAAACGTGTGCCAACCCCTATGCATAGGTTCCCAATGTCATGAACCCCGCAAGTCGATCACCTTAACATACATCAAGTGGCACGTGGTATCCCATTGTCACCACAGATATCCATGGCAAGACATACATCAAGTGTTCTCAAGTCTTTAAAGACTCAATCCGATAAGATAACTCCAAAGGGAAAACTCAATTCATTACAAGAGAGAAGAGGGGGAGGAGAAACATAAGATCCAACTATAATAGCAAAGCTCACGATACATCAAGATCGTGCCAAATCAAGAACACGAGAGAGAGAGAGAGATCAAACACATAGCTACTGGTACATACCCTCAGCCCCGAGGGAGAACTACTCCCTCCTCGTCATGGAGAGCACCGGGATGATGAAGATGTCCACCGGTGAGGGATCCCCCCTCCGGCAGGGTGCCGGAACAGGGTCCCAATTGACTCTTGGTGGCTACGGAGGCTTCTAGCGGCGGAACTCTCGATCTACTGTGTGTTCTGGAAGTTTTAGGGTATATGGAGTTATATAGGCAGAAGAAGCACGTCAGGGGAGCCACGGGGGCCCCACGAGGCAGGGGCGCGCCCCCCACCCTCGTGGGCAGCTCCCATATCTTTTGACGTGGGGTCCAAGTCCATCAGGTGTGTTTCCTTCCAAAAATAACTTCTCTAGTTGATTTCGTTCCATTTCGACTCCGTCTGATATTCCTTTTCTTCAAAACACTGAAATAGGCATAAAACAGCAAATCTGGGCTGGGCCTCCGGTTAATAGGTTAGTCCCGAATGTAATATAAAAGTGGATAATAAAGCCCAATAATGCCCAAAACAGTAGATAATATAGCATGGAGCAATCAAAAATTATAAATACGTTGGAGACGTATCAGTGTACGTATACAAGAAGAGAATAGGTGCACCGTGCACGTACTCACGCTTCGTGCCCAGCCACACCCGCGCGGGTACACGGTGGAGCTCATTTCTTTACGAAATGGCAGCCCACGTGCTAATTTCAACGCTTGTAGTGGTTGTTTACCTAGGGAGGTCGTGTACCACGCGTGCACAAAACAAAGTTCGACTTGACGCGTTGCCGCGTTATTTTTAAATAAAGTTATAGCGCTCAATGGCATGTACACAGAATATAAAACGATTTTTATGGAGGAAAAGGTAGTCCGCTCTTCAGAGTATCTCACACAAGGCTCCGGTGGCCTCTCTCTCTCTCACCGTTGGTCACTGATCCGGCCGCATCCCGTCCGCCGGGGGAAAGGGAGTGCGGTGGCCTCTCTCTCTCTCTCACCATTGGTCATTGATCCGACCGCATCCCGTCCGCCGGGGGAAAGGGAGTGCAGTGGCCTCTCTCTCTCACCGTTGGTCACTGATCCGGCCGCATCCCGTCTGCCGGGGGAAAGGGAGGAAGTGCATCGTTTCTCCATTCAACGGCACCAAGGAAGCACATCTCGATCTGCGGTACACGCCGTTCTCTCTGACCAAGCTCCGGCGCGGCAGGGCCTACGCCACCTGCTCGCAGATTCCGCCCGCCGCCGCTCACCTAGTTACATCCCGACGACCTCCATGTATCCCCTCCGGCCTTGCTCCACTGCCCGTTTTCCCACGTCGCTGCATGTGGATCTTCCATAGTTCTTTGCCCAAAACGTAGCTCATCCGGCGTACTTTCCATATTGCATTCTCGTCCTCACACCGTTTTAGACAAACACAACCGTGTTGTTATCTTCCCTTAGGACAAGGAATATGCTTCTTTTTTGTCGTCGCATGTGTCATCAACTGTTATTGGCCAGTAATTGTTTCCTTTCTACCTCTTTTTTTTTGCAAACAGGGCTATCCATTTCACGTCGTTGCTGTTGCGACCTTTTGGTGAACTGCACAAATCACTTTTTTCTTAAGAGTGTTTTGTGTAGTTGTACTAAAATGTCACACGAGCAACGTCTCTACATTTCAGTGCGACTGCACAAAGGTAGATTGGTTTTGCTCTATCCTCCTCATCCAACTCCGAGCCTAATCTTCTCCAACTAGTTAGTCTTAAGCTCTGTTGGAAAAGGCAGTGCCTAGGCGGCGCTTAGGCATGCCTAGGCGCTAGGCAATGGCCAAACGCCTCGCCTAGGGCATAAATGGAGGTCTATGCAGGGCAAGCAAAGAATTTCCTACCCAAGCAAGAAATCATGCCACATACTGCACTGATATGCCAAACGGGTTATATTCCAATGGCAGTAGACGGTAATTAACTTATTTATATGCCCTAAACTAATATCAACACCCATATAATAATCACAAATACACTACGAGTAAAAACTATGTTATCGCCTAGGCCACACTTACGGTGCTTAGGCACCACCTAGGCACTAGGCGAAGGCCAACCGCCTCGCTTACGCCTACCGCTTTTTCCAACCTTGGTCTTAAGAGAGACTGCAAAGGTGACCGGCTTCTATTTGTGTTTTTATTGTTTCATCAGCAGTCCTCTGTTATTGTAATCACACTTGATATCTTTGGAACAGGGACGCTCAGCTCTATTTTAGTGGAACTGCACAAAATGATCGGAATGTTGCATGCTCCAGTCAGCTACTTTTTTCCCAACATGCCTTGTTGATTTAGACATAGCTGGGGGGACGTTGTTGCCAATGAAAGCATGGATCAATTTTAATTTAACACCTTCTCACGACTTTGTCTTCAGTTGTGATGTAATTATTAGCTCTGATCTGCTAATAATTGACATGCATTAGCAAGGAAGTTAGTTTTTTATTGTTTCTGAAAGAGCATCGATGGCAAGACACGCGAAAAAAAAGCTGAAAGCTCACACCATTGTACAATTTCATGTCACTGGAAAATTATTTGTATAGCACGTCAATTATGTAAACAAATGATGGAAGCTTGATAGCATTGCCAGAAGGCTCTTCATCATCCGGGTCCATGTGCCATGCACAAAATTATACTCCTTCGTTCCTAAATATTTGTCTTTTTACAAATTTCAAACGGGCATATTTTAGAGTGTAGATTCACTCATTTTGCTTTGTATGTGAACTCCCTCCGTCCCTAAATATTCTATTCGTCTTAACAGAGATTTCAAAAAGTGACTACATACGGAGCAAAATGAGTGAATCTACACTCTAAAATATGTTTATATACATCTGTATGTGCCAGTCCATTTGAAATCTCTAAAAAGACAAATATTTGAGTAGTCACTCGTTGAAATCTCTAGAAAGACAAATACTCCGGAGTATATTTAAGAACCGAGAGGGTAGTGCACAACCGCATGGGAGATTCAGCCCAGTCGTTGTGCCGCATTAATAGTGAGTAATGAGCAGTCAAATCATAAGCCCCACCTTTCCCACTGTAAGTTGCTCTGAAGAAGCAACCATCAATACGCTCTTCTTTGGATCCGCTCATACTACTCCATCCATCACTGTTTATACAGCGCGCTTCAGAAAAAAGAAAAAAAATCTGTGGGACCAAGGCGACTAGCGATCGGCCTGAAAAATAGCATTGGTAGTTATAGCACGGCGTCTATTACTAGAGAGAATAATGCGTACACACATGCATGCAGTGCTTCCACCCCGGGTACACACATGCATGCACTCCGTAGTAGTACAGTACATGGAGAGAAAATTGTGGACTTGATTGCGGTTACCACACCCTAATTAATTGAGCATTAAACCAAACGCGTCTAAAGTCTCTTTGGTGGTGGAAATGCATTGAGAGAAATGCATCATAATGAAGCGCGCCCTATAAACTATGACGGAGGGTGGAGTAGTATGAAGGTGCGAAACCAAGTACGCGCACTATTGCGCTTGGCTCTTCGCCCCTTCGTGAAGTCGAACAATGATGGTACTTCGCATGTTGGGTACTACAGTGTATGCCTCTGACAATCTGACACCGAATGGACTGATGCATGTCCACCGAGGGTAGGTTGCATTAGTCAAAAGGCGTAAGCGAGCTTCACCTTGTCCTGCAAGCTTCTCCTCGTTTTGCGAGTTGATGAGACACGCCAAAAAGTAGTGCTAGTCCATACTCCCTCCTTTCTGGTTAATATGGCTTAATCTTTTTTGCGGGTAAATGAGAGAGCTTTATTCATATATAAGCATTCTTAGGACGATCAGCCAAGACACTGGTCACTAGGAAGCGAGGTACCCCGCAAAAAAATAAGTAGGAAGCGAGTTGTTTCATCAAGCCAGCTCTCGGCTACATTCAAAGTGCAGCAAGCATGGTTCGCACGAAGATGCGCCGCAAGGTTTGCTAACATGTTTACATGTTGAATAACAAAAAAAGGAAATATTACTGAGCGCTACTATTTGTAACAGGATATGAGCCAGAATTAAGCAAGAATTGTGGCGAGTGTTCCATGCAATCAACTTCCATTATCACATGCGAGAACCCTTGAAGAGAACCAAATGTGTTGAAGATTGCTTTATCACATTTTAAAATTATAATAAGAGTGCAGACGCTCCTCCATCCGGTTCCTAGTACTAGTATAGTGCATACCTTTATGGACTATAGTAGTAGTACTAGTAAACTTTGCGCTTGGCTGTTCGGGAAGTCAAACAATAATAGCACTAGTAGTATAGTGTATGCTTCTGGCAATCTGACACCGAATTAACTGTTGGACATCCACCGCCTGAGCGAGGGAGAGCTTGCATTAGTCAAAAGTTTCTCCTTGTCCTGCGAGCCACCGCGCGCAAGCTTCTCCCGTCCTGTAACCTTCTCCTCGTTCGGCAAGTTGACGGGACACAACAAAGTAATGCTAGTCCATGCTGCCTCCTCTCCGGTTAATATGGCTTAATTTCAAACGAGATAAATACACTGTCTGTCACTGTATATTTGTAAAAATACGGTCAGTGGACTTTATAGTACGCTCATTGCGCTCAATGTATATATTTTCCGGTGTTCATACGGTCACTAGCTCACCCTGACTGAGTATGTGTGTGCATGCACGTGTAGGTTGAGCACTTGAGCGTGACCGTGTGTGTTCCGTCGTGTGCTCGGACATGCATGCATTAGGGCGTCGCGCGTGTTTTTGCGTTCATGTGTACGTGTGACTGTTGCATACACGTAGGGGGAGTACGTGTAGGGGCCACTAAGGAGCAGTCAAATCACACAGTAAGTTAGTCGGAAGAAGCAACCATCATTTCACTCTTGAATGACACGTACGCAATATAAAATGGTTGATATGGAGAGAAAAAGAAAACCACTATATATACACTAGCAGGAGCCTAAGCTACAAGTCTGCTTGCTTAGGTTGCTCTCTTCACAAGCATAGAACGACGAGCCTGATCCCGCAGCTGGGGGAAGGGAACAATGTTCTGCGTAGACGCGGTCGACATCAGCGAGGGAGAAAACCCACAGTCGGTGCGTCCCAATCGGGGGTCACCGCGGTATGGGCCGATGCCGTGTCCCAACCGCCCTTCTAGCTACAGCCTGACGTCCCAAGTAGTCCATCTTCCTTTTGGAGCCGGCTTGCTCCACTGCCGTAGCTCCATCTCCATGTCGATCTTTCTCTACTTCTACCGGCTTCTATTTGTGATGAGTTTATGTCTCATGAACTAGTGCCAGTACTATTATTCTAATCACACATCTTCAATATCTTTGCCATCAGGGATGCTCAAGTCAATTTTAGTGGAACTGCACAAAAGCATCGTATGATCCGAGGGTGCCAGCCGTCTTTGCTTCCCGACATGGAAAGTGCTATGGAACAAGAGGTACCAGAAGGTGGAGAACCAAAGAGTGATGCTTCTATTGTTGCTGACATTCTCACTAAAGAATCTCCCTCTAGCACATTCCTTCGACAGGTTCTACCTGGCCAGGAAATTAAATCATGTTTAGGGTTTAGGGTTTAAGTCATAGTGACCCCATCAGTAGTTTTTCTATCGTACACACTCTCAGAACTTTTTTGAACACGAAATAGATTGCACATGTCGTAGCCGGCTATTGCGAGCTTTGAACACGGAGCAACCGCGTGCACCCGGAAGCTGCGCGGGTGACGCTCTCTCGGGCGGCGGGCCACAATCAATGCTGGCGCCAGTGAGAGGTCGCGTCCGCTTTGGCCGGGCATGAATGCAGCACTGACCGTTTCGGGCGGGAAGCACGCGCGGGTGATGAAGAGGGTTCGGGTTGGTCAGGACCGGCCGTGGCAGCGGTCTGGACGTGCGCAAACAAGAGATGTTGTACGTTAATATTGCTGCGTATATAATTAACAACGTAAATAATGTGCCAGTTGGACAAATATGATTGGAGATGGAGATGGAAATGGAATTTCACGTAAACACGGATATGCATGTCTATGTCTATGTGTGTGTGTGCGACGACTCTCGCGACTTGGAAGCGGGGGCGTGTTTTTGATCGAGTTTTCTTTCTTGGTATGTTAGAAAATCAGTTTGTCTAATTCACATCTAGATGTTATTTAAGGATATCACATCTAAGCTCCCACAAGTATATAATGTAGAAACAAGAAACAAAAAAAACTAGGAAAAGACCACAAACAGAGTGGACATCAACTTATATGTGACATAACTATGTCACATCTAGATGTGTCCTAGACAGACCCTTAAAATATTGTCCGCCAGTTTTTGTTTCTTTTTTCCAGGAACACGCGTATTCTATTTAAAACCACTACTATGGAGAGATTTTTTACTCCATTATAGCCTCTTGTTTGATAGAGTTTCTCGCGTCTCGCTCTCTCACCCTCTCCATATCAAAACAAGGTGACAATGTCCACTCTATCTCTCTCCTCATCGGTGGTCACAGATCCGACCGAATCCCGTCCGTTGCGGGAGGTGAGGAGGTGCAGCGTTGACGTTGTCGCCGTCGGCGACGGAGGAAGCCGATGCGCACCGTCCTCTCAGAGCCGGCGCTGGCGCAGACGAAGATCCTCCGTGCCCTTGTTCGCTGCCGTCGTGTGGGCAGATCCCACCCGCCCGCCTAAACGACATCTCGCCCACCTGAGGTGTAACCTCTTGTACTGGTCCAGCTCCCCAGGTCGCTGTATGCGGGTTTTCTTCTATGCGACTACTCCCCAGCTCCCCATGCATAGTAGCTAGGGTTTGCCAGCTGGTCCAACATCACCTACTAGTACTATTATAGAGGAAATGCCACTCAAAAAGTTGTCCTGATTTATGCCTCGGTGGAGGTATACATGTTGTTTCGACAAAATGTACATGGTGGTTGTGCGGTCATTGTCCATATGGTGGTAGTACTATCACTAGTTAAATGAAGAAATGCTTTTTTTTCTCGGGTATCCTGGTTTAGTTCCCATCAAGATAATTATGATGCTTCTGTTTGTTGGTGTACTTTTCATTCATTCTTATTGGCAATTGAGATGTCGTTGCTAACCCTTTTTTATATTTTTGGAAACAGCGATGCATGTCTCCATACCCGGGCATGTCTTCCTCAATTTTAGTGGAACTGCACAAAATTGGATGGCCATTGTTGTTCCGCCTCACAGTCCTCTGCCACGTGGTTCTTCCTTCCTCGAGCTTGATTACTGAGAAGAAACAGACCATAGTGAGGATTTGTCGAACTTCTTAGGTGCCTCACCCAAACTTGATGCCAAATGGATGATGCATCACCACAATGACCTATCGATGCTCATGGTTGCGCCTCATGGTTGCGTCGGTTGGTGAAGCTGATCGATTTTCGATGAAAAACAAGCTGTCTTCCATCAGTGCTCTTTGCTTGTTACGCACAAAGATGATATCCTTCGTCAGTTCACCTTGGTTGCATTGGAGACGCAGACGTCTTTCATGTTGGTGCAATTTTCGTTAGGGTTTTATGACAGGTGGGCCCAAAATGTGGCTGGCTCACCTATCATATAGCCAAAAGCGAGTGCAGTGAAGGCACCGGAGCTCAGTCCGTACTACAGTAGTATATATATAAGCGGGAGCCTCAGCGCTTGTTCGCTAGGGTTTGCACTCTCCACACGCTCGCCGCACTACATATATGTTACATGCTGGAGGCTCGGTGTTCATTTGCTAGGGTTTGCTATATTCACAGTCTCTCACCCTCTCTTCACCAGATCTAAACAAGACTGCGTTGGCCTCTTGTCTCTCTCTCCCCCCTCACAGCTGGTGAAGGAGGCGTCTGTATCCCGTCACACCGGGAAGGGGAGGAGGTGTAGCATTCACTCTATCGCCTTCGGCGAGGGAGGAAATCCACTACCGGCTACGCTATTCTCTTTCACCCAGCGCCTGTGCGGGAGGGCCACCGACCCCTTCTTCCTTACTGCCGTACGTAGTGTGGGCAGATCCGGCCTCCCGCCACACGCCTTGCCACATCCCGACGACCCTAAGGTATAAGTTTCTTTGAAACCGTCGTTGCTCTAGCTGCATGTAGATCTTTTTCGATCTGTAGTCGAAATTAGGTCTTGGTTCAAAGAGGAAAGAAGGGTGCGGTGGGCTGGAGCAAGAATCTAGGGTGTGGTTCAATGAGGAAAGGAGGGGCGGAAAGTAGTATAGACTGGCTATCTAGCCGCTTTGTAGGTCGAAAAGGGAAAAATGGGGTAACCCAGTACACACATCTGTAAGGAACCGATCTCTTTGTTGAAAAGGAAAAGAAACTGGTGGGTCAGGTAGTTTGTGCACGACTAGATTTGCTGCCCCACATAGGAAGAAAGTTCAAAGAGAACAAATATGGGACCAGCGCATATATGCTGCTTGGCTACATACTCTGCATCACCCATTTATATGTGTGGACGCACATGGTGCTGGCATGTCCCATGCAGCTATTTTGCTATTATTAATCTCAGAGTTAACTACTGATCTGTTTTAAAAGAATTTCTCTGTTAATATGAATCAATGCAGCCGTTTTAGAAATGCTACTGTCCTATACTTTGTTTTCCATCAAGATAAGGTAGATGCTTCTTTTTGTGGCCGCATGTTTCATCCTCCTTTATTGGCCAGTAATTGTTTTATTTTTTGCCTCTTAAAACAGGGATATCTATTCAACTTGTTGCTATAGAAAACTTAAATGTCACACCGGCAACTTTGCTTGATTTCAGTGCAACTGCACAAAACTTGATTGGATTTCCTATTCGTGTTGGTAGATTCGTATTTTATGTTGGTCGTCTCATGAAAGGTCAGTACAGGCCTTCATCCACATGATTGTGCAGTGTGCTTTGAGATGCTGTGCTACTTGTATTGGTACTGTTTTAAATAAATGATGAATTGAAGCTATTGTATTGCTGTCTTTTCCCATTAAGTAGTGAACAAAAATGGGACCAACCCAGACATGATGCTTGTTGCTTTGTTACAACAAATTCAGCATCACCCCCTTTATAAGCCAGTAATTGATGCCACTCTCAGAATTAACTACTGAATCTTATTTGAAAACTGCAATACTTGTTAGGGATTGGCGGGATTACCATTTTTGTGGCCGCATGTTTCATCCTCCTTTATTAGCCAGTAATTGATTCCTTTTGTGCCTCTGTTTATACAGGGATATCTATTCAACTTGTTGATGTTGTGACATTTTGCTTCGTTACGCGAAACACTTTGCTTGATTTCAGTGCAACTGCACAAAACGAGATTAGATTTCCTATTCGCGTTGGCAGATTCGTACGTGATCTTGTGTGCGTCATGACGGGTTGGTACTTGCCTTCATCCACATGATCGTGCAGTGTGTTTTGAGATGCTGTGCTACTTGTATTGGTATTGTTTTAAATAAATGATGAATTGAAGCTATTGTATTGCTGTCTTTTCCCATTAAGTAGTGAACAAAAATGGGACCAACCCAGACATGATGCGTGTTGCTTTGTTACAACAAATTCAGCATCACCCCCTTTATAAGCTTTGTCATTCTTTATACATGTTGAAACAAGGCATTGTTAAGATAATGTCTCAGTCAATATGAATGAATCACACTGATCGAGAATTGCTACTCTCCTGCTTTGTTTCCCATTAAGATAAAGTAGATTAGTAGATGCTTTTCTTCTGGGAGTACAAGTCATCAACCGTTATTTCTTAGTAATTGTTTCCCTTATACCTATTGTTGCTTATAGGGATATCAAAATTAAAGCTCGGTTTTATTCCGACTTCGATTTTAGTTGAACTACACAAAAGGAACCAATGTGTAAGGCAAACTGCTGCATTACTGGGCCTAGTTGGTCGTTCCACTTTGTAGAAAGAAGCAGTCACTGTTTGCGCTACATTACAGAAGGAATGACCGAGAAGCTTTACAGAGTATTATTAGACACCGGTGACATGACTAGTCTGCAGAGACCATTGGCAATTTAACAACACGTGGAGTGCCCTGGGCAAAAAGTGCCCAAACAAGTACAAAAGCTACGACAGGACTCCACAATCATAGGCATTACATATTTTGAATGGGAAAAGCTTGTCAAAGTTTAATCATTGATGTTAGTAAGAAGATGTTGGTTTAATATATTGGAATTGGAAAACCTTGTCAAAATTTTCTCATTGATGTTAGGCAGAAGACATGCATTTTATATTTTTGAGTGGGACGCCCTTGCTGTGAGCAGCGTCGAGTGTTTTTTCCTATTCCTGTGTTCAGTTTAGAAGTAAATAGTTACTTTGCTGAGATATTCCTGTGTTAAGAGTTTGTTCTGAATATTTTCTATGTAATGCCAGGCCTTGTGTTTGATTGCAAAGTTGAGCTTGGAATGTTGTGGCATGCGGCATCACGAGCTGTTCACCGTGCCTCCTGAGAATAATGCTTCGTACTGTTTTTCATGTCGATCTAATGCCAGTGATTTTCTTGTTAAGAAGATCATCCTCTTCTGTTGTTTCTGTGCTTAAGAAGTTCATCATCTGATGTTTCATTCATAGCCTATACGATAAGTCGGGTAGGTTAGACGTGAAACCATATGATCTTCCGACCAACTCATGATATTAGGCCGTGATTGGATCGTCGTTTTCCAACCAAAACCGCTTGTAAAACTAACGCCTGTAAATTAAAGAAGATGGTCTCGGGCGAAGGCACTTGGTTGGTCGATTTCGACTAGTAAAATATCGGAAGTACTTGACACACGATAAAAACGCTAAGCGACACTCGGACGATTGCTAATCTAGCCGTTAGCTGCTGTTTCAGCCTTGCCCATGGATGGCATGATACGCACGTCGTGCATGTATCGTCTGGTAATGTCATCCATATAGCAGTGCTCGTAAAATATACACTGGTCTCTCAAATTACACGCGTAACCCGCCGGTTTTACTTACAGACCTCGGGCCCTCGGTTTCATTACGCATGTATTTTACGTGTTGTTTTCGATGACGAGTAAATTACACTTGTATATTAATACAGGTTTGAAATAAACCAGAGCTCCCAAGCGCGGCCTTACCATTTCTTGCCGTCTCAGTTTCTCAAAGGTGCTCATAGGTGTCCGATGATCCTGGCTTCCTGAATGAGTAGCGGGTGCTGTATCAGACCATCTGTAGGGCCCGCGAGGCCCTCTCCGTTGTCCTTCGAGTTGTTGCGCTCGCCATGGCGCCAAGCATTGTTAACATCGTCAACGAACATGAGGATTCAGGAGATGACTTTATTTTGACTGGATGACACTAGGGACCCACAAGGGCCATAGCCGTACGTACGCAAGTGCCTCCTTATTATGTACAACTATATTTTTTTTGCTTTCTCCTGGTTTCCTGACATCACAGTCCCACACCATTGTCAACCTATGTAGTCAATATAAACAAGAGAATTGCACAAGGTGCGGCCGACAGCTGGGACCAAGCAGCTCAAGCAGTATTTGTGTTTTTGAGGCATGAGCACTGCAGAGTTTTTCTTGGCGATGATTTCGTTGTTTTTCAGAGGAGAGCAGGGTATTAACTGAGCGGGCTGTGGCCCGTCTAGCCCTGGCCAGATATCCAGCCCAGATACTAATTTTTTCAAGATGAAAATGGCTAGCCCAGCTATACGTCTTTTTGAGGAATACCCAGGCAAGGTCAACTTGTTATTCTCCGCCCCGCTGGGCTGCAAATCTTTCCTAGGAGGGATGCATTAGGCTTAACAGGAAAATGGGCTTTAAAAATAATAATAAATGGAATGTAATTATAAAAAATGGGCAGTAACTATAAAAAAATGCACCAAACACGAAATTAGTTTATAAAATATTATTTATGGATTTTGAAAATCTTAAATTTTCATTGTTGCGTGCGCAATGTTTCGTTGGATTTTTACGTAATACAAATTTATATTTAATCTGACTAGAAATTTCGGGATAAAAATATTTCGGAGCCCATCAAAATGTGGGACATTTTATTGAATTCTGTCTTCAACGGTTAGTTGAAATTATTAATCATTATCCTAGCTAGAAAATGGGTTGTACTTTTAACAAACTGTAAATTGGCTGTTGTAAATTCCATTAGAATTCCAAAATTGGTTGTACATTCTGTCACATCCCTAGTTCTGGTATGACCTAGGCTAGCTATGTCATGTGTGCATCATGTTTAAATTTCATTGAAAATTGAAATGGGGATTTGTGAAACCCTCAGAAATCATTTCTGGAAATGACCCAGATAAAAATTGCTCTGAAAGGGTCCAAGAAAATGTTCATGTTGCTCTCTGAAAATATTGGACAGAGGTAAAAATCAAACCAATATTTTAGGAGCTCACAAATATTTATTTTGGCCATTTGGAATTAATCCGATATTTATTTGCTTTGGATATATATTGTTATATATATAATATTGTCCAAAAATTATGCCAGTAGTTGAGGAGCTCTGGGATAATACCACTAGACCCTACAAAAATTGGCAGAATAAAATAAATTGATTTAGTATTTTTATTAAATCAAAACAAATGTCAGAAAATAGAAAACAAAAATAGAATGGATAAAGGGGAAAACCTTACCTGGGCTTCTTACCTGGCGCCTCTGGCCGGCCCATTTCTGTTCTGGCCCAGCCCACCAGGGGCATAGCCGTCTTCCTCCTCTTGCCAGTAGGCAGAGGGGAAGCGATTCCTGACGCCGTGTGCGCCGGCACGCAGCTGCCTGCCTGGCGTCCTCCTCGTCGCCCTGGAACGCCCGGACATCGCCACGCGCCGCCCCGTACCCCGCTCACTCTCCCCAGTCCTCTCCTCTCCTCTCCCTCGCTCTCTCTCTCACGGCCGAGCGCCACCGCCGCCACCGGCCACTTCTGCCGCGCCCACAGCCACGGCCTCGCCTCCCCGACGCGCTCCACAGCTCCTCCGCGATCCCCTCTCCCTCCTTGTCGAGCCACGCACCTCCAGACGGCCTCCATCGTCGCCACCATCGTCTTCTTCATCGCCGGCCGCCGCAGATCTCCACCGCCCGCCCGTCGCCGTCCGGCTGTCCCCGAGCTCGCCGTCGACGCCATCGAGTCCGCCGTGAGCCCCTGCATCGATTCCCCCTTCTCCCCTGCCTCCCCGTGCTCTATAGCCCACAGCCGCTTGAGCCCGAGCTCCGGCCGTCGCCGCGAGCTCCGCTCCGGTGAGCTCCGGCGCCCCCGCAGCCTCCCACCTGCTCTGCTGGATGCGGACGATGACGGGCTACGCCCCGGTGGTCTCGCGCGTCCATCCGCCGCTCGTAGCGCAAGTCCGGCGAGTTGCCACTGTGGTATTGGTCGCCGCCGGCCAAACTCCGGCGGGCTGACGTGGCTTGTAGTTAGGCGTTAATTACCCCCCCCCCCCTCTGTGACACTGACAATGGGCCCAGCGCCACTAATCCTTTAATTAGATTTGTAGTTAGTATTAATTAACTCTCTATTAATTAACCATGACACTGATGTGTGGCCCCACATGTCAGGTTTGACCTGGTCAGCGCCATTGACCTGCTGACGTAGTGATGACATCATCCTGACGCAGTTATTCTCTTTCTGGAATTATTTTAAAACAGGAAATTCCAGAAAATATTCAAAACTTCAAAAATTCATAGAAATTCAACCGTAGCTCAGATTTAAATAATTTATATATGAAAAATTATCAGAAAAATACAATCTTTCCATCTGTACCAGTTTCATGCATGACAAAACAACTTATACCTGCTGTATAGGTGAAAACATATAAATGGCATATATAAGAGCTTAATTTGGAGTTGCATTTGAACCCTTGGTTCAAATGGACTTCATTCAAGTTGAATACTAGTTGCATTAGCTCAAACAACATCACATCTTCATGCCATGTTCATGCATCATATTGTTGCATATGCTTGTGTATTGATTGTTGGCACCGTTCCTTCTCGATAGGTCCTGCTCCGGAAATGTTCGAGAGTACCTATCAGTGAAGCAGTGCCCCCTGTTGATCTACCAGGCAAGCAACCCCCCTTGTTCATTCCGATACAATCCCACTCTCTCGCTCCTGCTCTCTTTTATCGCATTAGGACAACAACGATTCAACTGCTAATTTATGATGCGGTAGTTGAACCCATTCCTCTGCATGACCTGTCATTGCCACAGTAAATAGTTAAAACCCACTAGCATGTGTAGGAGTTGATTGAGCCATGTTTTGTTCCTACCATGCCATGCCCGCTATTGCTTAGAGTTGTGTCAGGTCTGATTCATCGGGAATGAATTGGAGTGTTATGATATGTTCTGGTGCTGAAAGTTAAGCGTGTGAACACGATTTGGTAAAGGTAGCGGTGAGAGGCCATGTAGGAGTACATGGTGGGTTGTCTCATTGGGACCGTCCTTAAGAACTGAGTTCTGTGTAAGTTGTCCAATGACTAGCTACTACCACACATTGGGCTCCGGGCGCTCCAAGCTCTCTCGACTTATTAACCGCCTTGATCTCTGTCCAGGAGTTGCAAATAGTTTCTGGTGTTTGTAGGTAGTGCTATTTTTCTACCGAGTGGCACCCGGCAGGGTGGGCTCGGGACAGACTAGGCACAGGTGGCACGGTGTACCAAGTGGCACCCGGATGGTGGGCTTGGGAACCCTGCTCACATCATTTGGGGCCGTGAGCGACACCTCGGCCGGATCTCCTTGCGGATGGAACCCGAATAGGCGATAAACCTGGACTAGAGTCTTGTGTGGTTAGTCAGGTCGTGGCCGACACCCCCGCCAGGCTTCCGCTTGAAGGTTGCCGAGATACACGACGTGTACATGGTGATAAGTGGTGAGAGCGTGTGTGAAGAAGTACACCCCTGCAGGGTTATCATGATCTATTCGAATAGCCGTGTCCTCGGTTATGGACTTCTCGGATGCTTACGTGGTACATAGACAACTTAAAGTGGATACTCTAAAATGCTCAAGATAAGTGTGAGTACTATGGATGGCCTTCTTGTAGGAAGACGAGGATGAATCCATAGTAGTGTATTAATGTGGTGATTAGTGGACTCGTGTGTGCCGCCTCATCTCAAAGAAGTTTCTCATTGTCGTAGAACAGGATAGCCACTGAGTCAAAGCTGGCTTGCTGCAACTAAACCCCACATTACCTTCTTGATACAAATGCATATATGATAGGATCTGATGTAAGTCTTGCTAAGTACCATTGTACTCACGTTTGCTTTATTTATGTTTTGCGGGTGAGACATCTGTCTCACTAGTAGTACCGCCTGGACTTCGACGAGTAGCTTGTTACCTCAGCTACGATCTTGTACCCTTGGGAGGGTCTTGTAGATAGTCAGGCTTCTCAGCCCTTTTCTTTTGTAGTTGTCTGTACTCAGACATGTAATGCTTCCGTTGCTTGTATGCTCTGAATGATGGGTCATGTGACCCTTGTTTGTGTTTATGCTATGTGGCTCTTCTGAGCCTTTATGTATATGAGTTTGCTTTATGTTGTGATGCCATGTTGTACAGCACATACTTGCATGTTATGCGTACGTGTAACGTGTATTGCTATGTGTGGGATCCGACAATCTAGTTGTTTATCCTTGGCAGCCTCTCTTATGGGGAAATGAAGTCTAGTGCTTCCTTGAGCCATAGTAGTCCGCTACAGCCCGGTTCACCGGAGTCCTGCTAGCCCAGCACTACTACTCAGGACACTTGATTGGCCGGCATGCGTTTCACTTCGTTCCTGTGTCTGTCCCTTCGGGGAAATGTCACGCGGTGACATCTGGAGTCCTGTTAGCCCAGTGCTACAGCCCGGATTCACACATTGATGACCGACATGCTCGATGTGATTCATGTGTGCCTGTCCTCATGAGTTAGTGCCGCTTTGGGTTCACGACTAGCCATGTCGGACCGGGTTCTCTGTCATATGGATGCTAGCGACACTATCATATACGTGAGCCAAAAGGCGCAAACGGTCCCGGGCCATGGTAAGGCGACACCCGTGGGGATACCGTGCGTGAGGCCGCAAAGTGATATGAGGTGTTACATGCTAGATCGGTGTGACTTAGAATCGGGGTCCCGACACATTCTTACAAAACGCAAATGGGCTATAAGTTCTCTGCCACACACTTGTGGGCCTACTAAGTGACGCGTCCCCTAAAAAAATAAGTTGACGCGTATGCAAGGCTTTGCCAACTTATTATAGTCAACACACGGTTCTAGCAGCAGTGGTCGTTGGATGTCAATCCAACAGATGTCGTGCTACTTCTTCAATCTCGGATATTCTTAGCTTCGGCCGTCCAAAAAATGATTCCTCCCCCTGACATCTGGGGCGCACCGTTTCGAAGGCTGACCTGTGGGCCTACTAAGTTGGAGCATACCAAGGGCTTTGTCAACTTAGTCAATAGTAAATGTTTCTAGCTTCAGTGACCGTACGATGTCCATCCAACGGCCGTAGTGCTTTTTCAACCTCTCGTCTTCTTGGTCCAGCCGCCCAAAGCAGCGCCGTTCGTGCCGCCTGCTCCTGCCTCCCGTGGCCGGCTGTGCTGCCGCGGAGGCCTCACCGCCCCCATAGTACTCCCACCGCTGGCCAGGCCATCCCTCCACTCACCCACACCCTTGTTATTCTGCGGCGACGGCAGCCTCACACCGCAGCCGAACCAGTGAACCCTCGTACTCCTCTCCGCGCGGGCTTCCACTTCTGCGTCTTCCTCGGCTCCGCGTCGTCCCCTTCCTAGGCCTCGCCGTCGTTCGGGCCACCCCCCTGGTGCTCTCGGCGCAGCGTGGTCAACGTGGTCAACGACTGACTTCCATCGGAAGAGTACTATATGTGGAGAGGCTGACAGCTGGGTCCAGGCGGCCGCAAGGAAGTGCCTCCTTATTACGCGCAAAATAATTATTCCTCCACCTTACAGCAAGGACCCACCGGACGGGCCACCTTATTTTGCGAAAAAAAGTTTCCCCCCTGACTGCTCGGACCCACCGGACGGGCCAGCGTATTTCGCGAAAAAACGTTCCCCCTGCTGTCACCTCGGACCCACCGAAAGTGCCTCCTTATTACGCACACAAAAATGGATACTCCCCCTGCTAGCTGGGACCCACCATGGTGGGAGGCTGACTTGTGGGCCTACTAAGTTGACTGGGATGGGGGCCTTTGTCAACTTTAGTCAATATGAACGATTCTAGCTCCAGTGACCGTACGATGTCCATCCAACGACCGTAGAGCTTCTTCCACCTCTGGTCTTCTTGCTCGAGCCGCCCAAAGCAGCACCGGTCGTGCCGCATGCTCCTGCCTCCTGTGGCCGGCTGTGCTGCCGCGGAGGCCTCACCGCCCCATACTATTCCCACCGCTGGCCAGGCCCTGCGGCAACGGCAACCTCACACCGCAGCCGAACCAGTGAACCCTCGTACTCCTTTCCGCGCGGGCTTCCACTGCCCCGTCTTCCCCGTCGCCCCCTTCCTAGGCCTCGCCATCGTCCACCGCCCTGGTGCTCTTAGCGCGGCGGGGTCAACATGGTCAAGGAACGACTTCCATCAGACGTGGACTGTAAGTAGAGAGGCTAACAGCTGGGTCCACGGCCGCAGCAAGGAAGTGCCTCCTTATTACGTGCAAAAAAATTATTCCTCCACATGACAGGGGGGACCCACCGGGCGGGCCACCGTATTTCGTGAAAAAAACATTTCCCCCCTGACTGCTGGGACCCACCAGCTACACCTTCGCACGCAAGGAAGTGCGTCCGGGCAAAAAAAACAAAACGATTCGCCCCCCTGACTGCTGGGGCCCACCAGCTACATCTTCACATGCAAGGAAGTGCCTGACAGTCGGTACCCACCTGGTCGAAGCGTACGTAGCGTTGTCATTCTGGTCGCGAACGTGTGCGTACATATATACTGGTCGATGTAGAGGCGCGCACGTGTCGTAGTAGAGGCGTGCACGTAGCATGTACACGTACGTACAGCGGTCATGGTGCAAGAAAGAAAATACGGCCACGTATGTGTACATACGGGCGAGGTCTCGAACGCCTACTCGCGCATACGTACGGCGAGGGATCGTGTACATGGCTGGGTCGGAACGGAGAAACAGTGTCGTCATCGTGTTCATGGGGAGGCAACGGAATGCGTCGTGTTCATGGGGAGGCAACGGAATGCGTCGTGTTCATCGGGAGGCAACGAAATGCGTCGTGTTCATTGGGAGGTCTTGGACGGAACAGGCGATGGAAACGAGGCCTAGCGTACCGCAAAACAGAGGAAACGACCTTGTGTTCAACCGGCCACGTTCGAAACGGGATCCTGTTCATCGGGAGGGGTGTGGCGTACCGCAAAACGGAGGAAACGGACCTCCTACAGTCGAAACAGGGTCCTGTTGATCAGGAGGGGTGTGGCATACCGCAAAACGGAGGAAATGGACCTCCTACGGTCGAAACGGGGGTCCTGTTGATCGGGAGGGGTGTGGCATACCACAAAATGGAGGAAACGGACTTGTGTTGGAGTGCTACGGTCGAAACGGGGGTCCTGTTCATCGGGAGGGGTGTGGCGTACCGCAAAACGGGACTCCATGTGATATTGTTCATCTCCACCATCGACCTCCTCCAGCCTCCACGGGCTCATGTTCATCCAGCCTCCACGGGCTCCTGTTCATCCAGCCTCCACCGCGCGCTACTCCACCGGCTACTGTTCAACCACCCCTCCACCGTCTACTGTTCATCCAACCCTCCACACCACGGGGTCCTGTTCAACCAACCCTCCACGGGCACCCCTCCACCATCTATTGTTCATCCAGCCCTCCACACCACGGGGTCCTGTTCATCCACCCCTCCACGGACACCCCTCCACCGGCTACTGTTCATCCAGCCCTCCACCACACCACGGGGTCCTGTTCATCCAGAGGCAACGCCACCTCTCACTGTTCATCCAACCCCCCCCCCCCCCCGCCGCAACGCTCACTGTTCATCCCATCGATCGGCTTTAGTTAGTAGCAGTAGCGAAGGAATCGCTCGATCGGGTTCGGTTAACAGCCATCGATCGATCGCTCGGGTTCAGTAATGCATAGCCTCCAATGCAATAGCTCGGGTTCAGTTAGAGCCCAACGCCTCGCTCAGGTTCAGTTAGAGCCAACGCCTCGCACACACACGCGTACGTGTACAAGAGAAACGCGCATCGCTCGGCCCCCGACCTCCCACCGTAACTGGGAACTCCCCGAAATTTTCCTCGCCCTCGCTTCTACCACGGTTTTTTCCGCCATGTACGGCCCAAAGAATGTCATGCAGCTGCGTCTCCGGCCCGCCCAGGACGAAAAGCCCATTTTCTGTCATGATTTTTTGTCATAGAAGTAGGAGCCCACCACATCTATGATGATACCGGGGTTTGTCACAATTATCGTCATAGAAGTGTCATATTTATGATAGAAAAAAATTTCATTCGGCCCAAAATGTCACGGATGTGTCTTTTTTGGTAGTGAGAGTGGTACGGAAATCCTGTTCTGGAGGTCATGTTAATTGACCATGACGAACCTACGAACTATGAGGAAGCGATGATGAGCCCAGATTCCGCGAAATGGCTTGAGGCCATGAAATCTGAGATGGGATCCATGTATGAGAACAAAAGTGTGGACTTTGGTTGACTTTCCCGTTGATCAGCAAGCCATTGAGAATAAATGGATCTTTAAGAAGAAGACTGACGCTGACGGTAATGTTACTGTCTATAAAGCTCGACTTGTTGCAAAAGGTTTTCGACAAGTTCAAGGGATTGACTACGATGAGACTTTCTCACCCGTAGCGATGCTTAAGTCTATCCGAATCATGTTAGAAATTGCCGCATTTTATAATTATGAAATTAGGCAAATGGATGTCAAAACTACATTCCTTAATGGATTTCTTAAAGAAGAGTTGTATATGATGCAACCAGAAGGTTTTCTCAATACTAAAGGTGTTAACAAAGTGTGCAAGCTCCAGCGATCCATCTATGGACTGGTGCAAGCATCTCAAAGTTGGAATATACGCTTTGATGAGTTGATCAAAGCATATAGTTTTATACAGACTTACGGTGAAGCCTGTATTTACAAGAAAGTGAGTGGGAGCACTACAACATTTCTGATAAGTATATGTGAATGACATATTGTTGATCGGAAATAATGTAGAATTTTCTAGAAAGCATAAAGGAGTATTTGAAAGGAGTTTTTCAAAGAAAGATCTCGGTGAAGCTGCTTACATATTGAGCATCAAGATCTATAGAGATAGATCAAGACGCTTGATAAAAATTTTCAATGAGTACATACCTTGACAAAGATTTTGAAGTAGTTCAAAATGGAACAGTCAAAGAAGGAGTTCTTGCCTGTGTTACAAGGTGTGAAGTTGAGTAAGACTCAAAACCCGACCACGGCAGAAGATAGAGAGAGAATGAAAGTCATTCCCTATGCCTCAGCCATAGGTTCTATAGTATGCCATGCTGTGTACCAGACCTATTGTATACCCTGCCCTGAGTTTGGTAAGGGAGTACAATAGTGATCTCGGAGTAGATCACTGGACATTGGTCAAAATTATCCTTGGTGGAATAAGGATATGTTTCTCGATTATGGAGGTGACAAAAGGTTCGTCATAAAGGGTTACGTCGATGCAAGTTTTGACACTGATCCAGATGACTCTAAGTCTCAATTTGGATACATATTGAAAGTGGGAGCAATTTGCTAGAGTAGCTCCGTGCAGAGCATTGTTGACATAGAAATTTGCAAAATACATACATATCTGAATGTGGCAGACCCGTTGACTAAACTTCCCTCACAAGCAAAACATGATCACACCTTAGTACTCTTTGGGTATTAATCACATAGCGATATGAACTAGATTATTGACTCTAGTAAACCCTTTGGGTGTTGGTCACATGACGATGTGAACTATGGGTGTTAATCACATGATGATGTGAACAATTGATGTTAAATCACATGGCGATGTGAACTAGATTATTGGCTCTAGTGCAAGTGGGAGACTGAAGGAAATATGCCCTAGAGGCAATAATAAAGTTATTATTTATTTCCTTATTTCATGATAAATGTTTATTATTCATGCTAGAATTGTATTAACCGGAAACATAATACATGTGTGAATACATAGACAAACAGAGTGTCACTAGTATGCCTCTACTAGACTAGCTCGTTAATCAAAGATGGTCATGTTTCCTAGCCATAGACATGAGTTGTCATTTGATTAACGGGATCACATCATTAGGAGAATGATGTGATTGACTTGACCCATTCCGTTGGCTTACCATTTGATCATTTAGTATGTTGCTATTGCTTTCTTCATGACTTATACATGTTCCTATGACAATGAGATTATGCAACTCCCATTTACCGGAGGAACACTTTGTGTGCTACCAAACGTCACAACGTAACTGGGTGATTATAAAGGTGCTCTACAGGTGTCTCCGAAGGTACTTGTTGGGTTGGCGTATTTCGAGATTAGGATTTGTCACTCCGATTATCGGAGAGGTATCTCTGGGCCCACTTGGTAATGCACATCACTATAAGCCTTGCAAGCATTGTAACTAATGAGTTAGTTGCGGGATGATGTATTACAGAACGAGTAAAGAGACTTGCGAGTAACGAGATTAAACTAGGTATTAAGATACCGACGATCGAATCTCGGGCAAGTAACATACCGATGACAAAGGGAACAATGTATGTTGTTATGCGGTTCAACCGATAAAGATCTTCGTGGAATATGTAGGAGCCAATATGGGCATACAGGTCCCGCTATTGGTTATTGACCAGAGAAGTGTCTCGGTCATGTCTACATAGTTCTCGAACCTGTAGGGTCCGCACGCTTAACATTCATTGATGATATAATATTTATGAGTTATGTATGTTGGTAACCGAATGTTGTTCGGAGTCCCGGATGAGATCACGGACATGACGAGGAGCTCCAGAATGGTCCGGAGGTAAAGATTCATATATTGGATGATATGGTTAGGCTAAGGGGTCAGGCCCACGGGGATATAAGTCGGTACAAAAGGAGTTTTGCGGAGGCCACTGGACCAGACGCCGAGGCCCATGGCGTCTGGGCCAGACGCCAAGGATTGTGGCGTTTGATCCTGGAGTCCGACTGGGACTCTTGCCTTTTGGGCAAAACCGACTTTGAGGAGGATTTTGCCCCAAGTTTCGACCCCAGGGCTCAACATATAAATAGAGGGGCAGGGCTAGCACCAAAGACACATCAAGAAACACCAAGCCGTGTGCCGGCTACCCCGTCCCCTCTAGTTTATCCTTCGTCATAGTTTTCGTAATGCTTAGGCGAAGCCCTGCGGAGATTGTTACTCACCAACGCCGTCACCACACCATCGTGCTGCTGGAACTCACATACTACTTCGTGCCTCTTGCTGGATCGAGAAGGCGAGGACGTCATCGAGCTGAACGTGTGCTGAACACGAAGGTGTCGTACGTTCGGTACTTGATCGAAACGGATCGTGAAGGTGTACGACTACATCAACCGTGTTGATAAACGCTTCTGCTTATGGTCTATGAGGGTACGTAGACAATACTCTCCCCTCTTGTTGCTATGCCTCACCATGATCCTGCGTGTGCGTAGGAATTTTTTTGAAGTTACTACGTTCCCCAACAGTGGCATCCGAGCCAGGTTTATGCGTAGATGTTATATGCACGAGTAGAACACAAGTGAGTTGTGGACGATACAAGTCATCCTGCTTACCAGCATGTCATACTTTGGTTCGGCGGTATTGTTGGATGAAGCGGCCCAGACCGACATTACGCGTACCCTTACACGAGACTGGTTCTACCGACGTGCTTTGCACATAGGTGGCTGGCGGGTGTTAGTTTCTCCAACTTTAGTTGAACCGAGTGTGGCTACGCCCGGTCCTTGAGAAGGTTAAAACATCACTAACTTGACAAACTATCGTTGTGGTTTTGATGCATAGGTAAGAACGGTTCTTGCTCAGCCCGTAGCAGCCACGTAAAACTTGCAACAACAAATTAGAGGACGTCTAACTTGTTTTTGCAGTGCATGTTGTGATGTGATATGGTCAAGGCATGATGCTATATTTTATTATATGAGATGATCATGTTTTGTAACCGAGTTATCGGCAACTGGCAGGAGTCATATGGTTGTCACTTTATTGTATGCAATGCAATCGCCCTGTAATGCTTTACTTTATCACTAAGTGGTAGCGAAAGTCGTAGAAGCATAAGTTGGTGAGACGACAACGATGCTATGATGGAGATCAAGGTGTCGCGCCGGTGACGATGGTGATCATGACGGTGCTTCGAATATGGAGATCACAAGCACAAGATGATGATGGCCATATCATATCACTTATATTGATCGCATGTGATGTTTATCTTCTATGCATCTTATCTTGCTTTGATTGACGGTAGCATTATAAGATGATCTTTCACTAAATTATCAAGATATAAGTGTTCTCCCTGAGTATGCACCGTTGCGAAAGTTCTTCGTGCTGAGACACCACGTGATGATCGGGTGTGATAGGCTCTACGTTCAAATACAACAGGTGCAAAAAAGTTGCACACGCGGAATACTCAGGTTAAACTTGACGAGCCTAGCATATAACAGATATGGCCTCGGAATACTGAGACCGAAAGGTCGAGCGTGAATCATATAGTAGATATGATCAACATAGTGATGTTCACCATTGAAACTACTCCATCTCACGTGATGATCGGACATGGTTTAGTTGATATGGATCACGTGATCACTTAGATGATTAGAGGGATGTCTATCTAAGTGGGAGTTCTTAAGTAATATGATTAATTGAACTTTAATTTATCATGAACTTAGTCCTGGTAGTATTAGCATATCTATGTTATAGATCAATAGCTCGCATTTAGCTCCTTTGTTTTATTTTTGATATGTTCCTAGAGAAAACTAAGTTGAAAGATGTTAGTAGCAATGATGCGGATTGGATTCGTGATCTGAGGATTATCCTCATTGCTGCACAGAAGAATTATGTCCTTGATGCACCGCTAGGTGACAGACCTATTACAGGAGCAGATGCAGACGTTATGAACGTTTGGCTAGCTCAATATGATGACTACTTGATAGTTTAGTGCACCATGCTTAACAGCTTTGAATCGGGACTTCAAAGACGTTTTGAACATCATGGATCATATGAGATGTTCCAGGAGTTGAAGTTAATATTTCAAGAAAATACCCGAGTTGAGAGATATGAAGTCTCCAACAAGTTCTATAGCTAAAAGATGGAGGAGAATAGCTCAAGCAGTGAGCATGTGCTTAGATTGTCTGGGTACTACAATCGCTTGAATCAACTGGGAGTTAATCTTGTAGATAAGATAGTGATTGACAGAGTTCTCTAGTCACTATCACCAAGTTACTAGAACTTCGTGATGAACTATAATATGCAAGGGATAAACGGAAATGATTCCCAAGCTCTTCGTGATGCTGAAATCGACGAAGGTAGAAATCAAGAAAAGCATCAAGTGTTGATGGTTGACAAGACCACTAGTTTCAAGAAAAGGGCAAAGGGAAGAAGGGGAACTTCAAGAAGAACGGCAAGCAAGTTGCTACTCAAGTGAAGAAGCCCAAGTCTGTACCTAAGCCTGAGACTAAGTGTTTCTACTGCAAAGGGACTGGTCACTGGAAGCGGAACTGCCCCAAGTATTTGGCAGATAAGAAGGATGACAAAGTGAACAAAGGTATATTTGATATACAAACTATTGATGTATATTTTATTAGTGTTCATAGCAACCCCTCGGTATTTGATACTGGTTCAGTTGCTAAGAGTAGTAACTCGAAACGGGAGTTGCAGAATAAACAGAGACTAGTTGAGGGTGAAGTGATGATGTGTGTTGGAAGTGGTTCCAAGATTGATATGATCATCATCGTACACTCCCTACACTTTTGGGATTAGTGTTGAACCTAAATAAGTGTTATTTGGTGTTTGCGTTGAGCATGAATATGATTTGATCATGTTTATTGCAATACAGTTATTCATTTAAGTTAGAGAATAATTGTTATTCTGTTTACATGAATAAAACCTTCTATGGTTATGCACCCAATGAAAATGGTTTGTTGAATATTGATCGTAGTGATACACATATTCATAATATTGAAGCCAAAAGATGCAAAGTTAATAATGATAGTGCAACTTATTTGTGGCACTGCCGTTTAGGTCATATTGGTGTAAAGCGCATGAAGAAAATACATGCTGATGGGCTTTTGGAATCACTTGATTATGAATCAGTTGATGCTTGCGAACCATGCCTCATGGGCAAAGATGAATAAGACTCCGTTCTCTAGAACAATGGAGCGAGCAACCGACTTATTGGATATAATACATACTGATGTATGAGGTCCGATGAGTGTTGAGGCTCGCGGTGGGTATCGTTATTTTTATGACCTTCACAGATGATTTGAGCAGATATGGGTATATCTACTTGAAGAAACGTAAGTCTGAAACATTTGAAAAGTTCAAAGAATTCCAGAGTGAAGTGGAAAATCATCGTAACAAGAAAATAAAGTTTCTACAATATGATCGCAGAGGCGAATATTTGAGTTACGTGTTTGGCCTTCAATTAAAACAATGTGGAATAGTTTCACAAAACTCATGCCACCTGGAACACCATAGCGTAATGGTGTGTCTGAACGTCATAACCGTACTTTATTTAATATAGTGCAATCTATGATGTCTCTTGCCGATTTACCACTATTGATTTGGGGTTATGCATTAGAGACAGCTGCATTCACATTAAAGGGGCACCATCTAAATCTGTTGAGACGACACCGTATGAACTATGATTTAGCAAGAAACCTAAGTTGTCGTTTCTTAAAGTTCGGGGTTGCGATGCTGTAACGCCCTCGATGCGGCTATATCTCCCACGCGTCGAAGCACGACTTAGAGGCATAACCGCATTGAAAGCAATGTCGCAAGTGAGGTAATCTTCACACAACCCATGTAATACATAAGGGAAAAAGATACATAGTTGGCTTACAATCACCACTTCACACAATTACATGAATAAAACATTACATCATCCAGATACAATCAAGGTCCGACTACGGAACCAAAATAAAAGAAGACTACCCCAAAAGCTACACAGACCCCCGATCGACCCGATTGGGCTCCACTACTAATCAATTAGAATGAAACAACACAAAGGACAAGATCTTCATCGAGCTCCTCCTTGAGCTTGGTTGCGTCACCTGCTCGGTAACATTGGCACCTGCAAACTGGTTTTGGAAGTATCTGTGAGTCACGGGGACTCAGCAATCTCACACCCTCGCGATCAAGTCTATTTAAGCTTATGGGTAAGGTAAAGGTATGAAGTGGAGCTGCAGCAAGCGACTAGCATATTTGGTGGTTAACATACGCAAATGAGAGCGAGAAGAGAAGGCAAAAGTATGGTCGAACAACTATGATCAAGAAGTGATCCTAGAACAACCTACGTCAAGTATAACTCAAACACCGTGTTCACTTCCCGGACTCCGCCGAGAAGAGACCATCACGGTAACACACGCGGTTGGTGCATTTTAATTAAGGTCAACTTCAGGTTTTCTACAACCGGACATTAACAAATTACCATTTGCCCATAACCACGGGCACGGCTTTCGAAAGTTCAAATCCCTGTAGGGGTGTCCCAACTTAGCCCATCACAAGTTCTCACGGTCAACGAAGGATGTTCCTTCTCCCAAGACAATCCGATCAGGCTCGGCATCCAGGTTACAAGACATCCTCGACAATGGTAAAACAAGTCCAGCAACACCGCCCAAATGTGCCGACAAATCCCGATAGGAGCTGCACATATCTCGTTCTCAGGGCACACTCAGATGAGACATCCTACGAGTAAAACCAACCCTCAAGTTGGCCCGAGGTGGCCCCACAGTCTACTCGGTCGGACCAACACTCAGAGGAGCACTAGACCAGGGGGGTTAAAATAAAGATGACCCTTGGGCATGCCTACCCAAGGGAAAGAAAAGGCTAGGTGGCGAATGGTAAAACCAATGTTGGGCATTGCTGGAGGAGTTTTATTCAAGGCGAACTGTCAAGGGGTTCCCATTATAACCGAACCACGTAAGGAACGCAAAATCCAGAAACATAACACGATATGACGGAAACTAGGGCGGCAAGAGTGGAACAAAACACCAGGCATAAGGCCGAGCCTTCCACCCTTTACCAAGTATATAGATGCGTTAATTAAATAAGAGATATTGTGATATCCCAACAAAATATCCATGTTCCAAATATGGAACAAGCTCCAATCTTCACCTGCAACTAACAATGCTATAAGAGGGGCTGAGCAAAGTGGTAACATAGCCAAACAACGGTTTGCTAGGACAAGGAGGGTTAGGGGCTTGGATTAACAATATGGGAGGCATGATAAGCAAGTGGTAGGTATCGCAGCATAGGCATAGCAAAAGAGCGAGCAACTAGTAAGCAAAGATAGAAGTGATTTCAAGGGTATGGTCTTCTTGCCTGAAATCCCGCAAGGAAGAAGAACGAGTCCATGAAGAAGGCAAACGGACGTAGTCGAACGGATCCTCACAAACACGACGTTCTCGGAACCAACCCGAAGAAGCAACACCGGAAAGAAGCACACAACATAGTAAACAACCACCACATAAACATGACATGATGCACAACCAAGTATGATGCATATCCGGTTTAAAGAGGCATGGCATGGCAAAATGCAGAAACAATCCTACAAATTAAGTGGAGCTCAACATGCAACTCCGTTGCATATTGACGGAACACCACATTCCAGTTATTTAGTTCGATCTCATTTATGTATCCAACAATATTAAATGTTGTCAAACATGGCAAGAGGGTAAAGCAAAAGAAAACTGCATATTTAAGCAAGTTTAAATGTGGCCGGAAACAACAACAACAATTCCGGTAAAACCCCATATGCATATTTTAAGGTTTGGTACTATTCTGCCCTAAACCATATTTTATAGCTGTTAAACATGCAAAGTGATGCCACCATGTTAAACTAGGCATTTTTCTACCCCATTTACATATAAAGATTATTTAAATCCGAGCTACGGTTATTTAGTTATGAATTAAAGCATTTTAACATGGCATAGGGGCAAATTTAATCAAACCGCATTTTAAACATTTTAAACATAGATGAAAATGGCAAATTATGAAACTAGACAAAATTCTAAGTAAGTTTCATATATTAAGTTTTTACATGTGATGCTTAGTTATTAAGTTATTATATGCATGAACTATGAGGGGTTTTCTGTAAAACAGGCAGTCTCTAGTTAAATGGAAAAATTCGCAGCGCATAAAAAAATACATTGGGCTGAAATAGGTTGGCCCAATCGGCGGGAAAAAAATAACAAAGGGCACTGGGGGCTGCTCACCCTGGGCCGAGGCCTGGTCGGTGTAACAGTGGCAGGCCGGTGCGGGATCTGGGCCTCGCGAAAGCACGGTCAACGCGGGGCGGGGCTTGGCGCTGGCCAGGCGGGCACTAGGCACGGCTCCGGTCACCCGCAGATGAGGATGAGGTAGGGGGTCGTGCGAGGTTCGCCGAGAAGACGGCAGCGAGCGGCAAACTTGACGCGCGGGAAGATGGATCCGGACGGTCTTGAAGGAGATCAAGGCGCGGGAGGCAGCTCGCAGCATAGGGGCGCTCGGGCCGCGTGCGTTCCAGGAAGTCAAGGGCGGCGGCGCTCGTGCTTCCGGTGACAAAAGACGGCGGGACGACCAGCGAATGCGGGGCGAGACCGACGGGAACCGATTCCCGGCAGTGGGCGGTGGATCCGGCAAGGCAAGGTTCTGGCGGCGGCGAACTTGTTCTTGCAGGCGCCATGGCTGACGAGAGAAGCTCATGCGAGAGAGAGAGAGAGAGAGAGAGAGAGAGAGAGAGAGAGAGAGAGAGAGCGATGTGAGAGAGAGAGCTGGAGAAGGAAAGGCGGGCAGGAGGGACTGAGGGAGAGGGCGCTGGTTCGGCCTGCTACTCCTGTTTGGGTGGACGGCGACCACCGGCAAGGCAGAGGCGCGGGACGAGGAGGCGCAGCCTCGTGCGTTTCCTCGGGCACATGGGCATGGGAGAAGGGCTTGCGCTCCGGGTTGCTGCTGGTCGAGGTGGCCGATGGATTGGGGAATGGGGAAGGTCGAGCAGAGGAGGGGGACTCGTTGGTTGGGTGAGAAAGGATCTGGGAGGATCCTGAGGTGGATTTGGAAAGTGGCGACGGGTGATGGGACAAGGGAGCTAGATTTTAGGGTTGGGCTAGGGGTGGACTGCTATATATACCAGAATGTAGATAGGAAGGAGTATTTTGGATCATCTGATCAAAATCGGACGGTCGGAGATGAATAGGTTAGGGAGTCCAAATAAGGAAATGGTGATGTTTTATAGACGTTTGGGGATGATCCGGACCCAACGATGACGACTGTCCGGGTCGGGTTCGGGACAACTTTCGGACGTGCGCGAAGGGTTCGATGCACTGTGAAGAGAGGGTTAGACGGACAAGGTCAAGTGTGCGGACTGAGAGGAGAGAGGGGGAATGCAACCCGGCAACCGTTTCCGGAGACCGAAAACGTCTGACGTTAGGCCGGCTATACTGCCGCTATAGTTATTCGTTGGGGGCGTCAAACGGACTCCAAATGCGATGAAACTTGACAGGCGGTCTATCTACAATATAATAAGACCACACACCAACTTTCATCCCATTCCGAGAACATTTTTCGGCCACTTATAAAATACTATTTCGGACATGCCGCGGGCGCATGCAAGTGTGTCTGGGCTCAGAACGGACAACGGACGGAACGAGGCGACTGGGACGGATGCAAGTTTAGAAAACATGATGATGCAATGCGGATGATGACATGGCAAGATGCAACACGCAAGCAAATGACAAGGCAACAACAGCGAATAACTGGAAGACACCTGGCGCAACGGTCTCGGGGCGTCACAGATGCTTATGTGAAAAAGTTTCATCTTGATAAGCTCAAACCCAAGTCGGAGAAGTGTGTCTTCGTAGGATACCCAAAAGTATGAAGGAAATATGCCCTAGAGGCAATAATAAAGTTATTATTTATTTCCTTATATCATGATAAATGTTTATTATTCATGCTAGAATTGTATTAACCGGAAACATAATACATGTGTGAATACATAGACAAAGAGAGTGTCACTAGTATGCCTCTACTAGACTAGCTCGTTAATCTAAGATGGTTATGTTTCCTAACCATGAACAAAGAGTTGTTATTTGATTAACGAGGTCACATCATTAGTTGAATGATCTGATTGACATGACCCATTCCATTAGCTTAGCACCCGATCGTTTAGTATGTTGCTATTGCTTTTCTTCATGACTTATACATGTTCCTATAACTATGAGATTATGCAACTCCCGTTTACCAGAGGAACACTTTGGGTACTACCAAACGTCACAACGTAACTGGGTGATTATAAAGGAGTACTACAGGTGTCTCCAATGGTAGATGTTGGGTTGGCGTATTTCGAGATTAGGGTTTGTCACTCCGATTGTCGGAGAGGTATCTCTGGGCCCTCTCGGTAATACACATCACATAAGCCTTGCAAGCATAATAACTAAGATGTTAGTTATGAGATGATGTATTACGGAACGAGTAAAGAGACTTGCCAGTAACGAGATTGAACTAGGTATTGGATACCGACGATCGAATCTCGGGCAAGTAACATACCGATGACAAAGGGAACAATGTATGTTGTTATGCGGTCTGACCGATAAAGATCTTCGTAGAATATGTAGGAGCCAATATGGGCATCCAGGTCCCGCTATTGGTTATTGACCGGAGACGTGTCTCGGTCATGTCTACATTGTTCTCGAACCGTAGGGTCCGCACGCTTAACGTTACGATGACAGTTATTATGAGTTTATGCATTTTGATGTACCGAAGGTTGTTCGGAGTCCCGGATGAGATCACGGACATGACGAGGAGTCTCGAAATGGTCGAGACGTAAAGATTGATATATTGGAAGCCTATGTTTGGACATCGGAAGTGTTCCGGGTGAAATCGGGATTTTACCGGAATACCGGGAGGGTTACCGGAACCCCCCGGGAGACTAATGGGCCTATTGGGCCTTAGTGGAAAAAAGAGAAAAAGGGAAAAGGCCCAAGCTGGCCGGCGCCCCCTTCCCCAAGTCCTATTAGGAATAGGATAAGGGCCGGCCCCCCTTCTCTCTCTTTTCCCCCCCGGGAGTCCTAATTGGATTAGGATTGGGGGGAGGAGTCCTACTCCCGGTGGGAGTAGGACTCCCCTGCGCCTCCCCTCCCTTGGCCGACCGGCCCCCCTCCTCCAACCTTTATATACGGGGGCAGGGGGCACCCCAAGACACACAACTTGATCCTTGAGATCGCTCCTTAGCCGTGTGCGGTGCCCCCTGCCACCAAATTCCACCTCGATCGTACCGTTGTAGTGCTTAGGCGAAGCCCTGCGTCGGTAGTACATCAAGATCGTCACCACGCCGTCGTGCTGACGGAACTCCTCCCCGAAGCTTTGCTGGATCGGAGCCCGGGGATCGTCATCGAGCTGAACGTGTGCTAAGAACTCGGAGGTGCCGGAGTAACGGTGCTTGGATCGGTCGGATCGGGAAGAAGACGTACGACTACTTCCTCTACGTTGTGTGATCGCTTCCGCAGTCGGTCTGCGTTGGTACGTAGACAACACTCTCCCCTCTCGTTGCTGTGCATCACCATGATCTTGCGTGTGCGTAGGAAAATTTTCGAAATTACTACATTCCCCAACAGTGGCATCCGAGCCTAGGTTTTATGGTTTGATGTTATTTGCACGAGTAGAACACAAGTGAGTTGTGGGCGATACAAGTCATACTGCCTACCAGCATGTCATACTTTGGTTCGGCGGTATTGTTGGACGAGACGATCCGGACCAACCTTACGCGTACTCTTACGCGAGACCGGTTCCCTCGACGTGCTTTGCACATAGATGGCTTGCGGAAGACTGTCTCTCCAACTTTAGTTGAACCAAGTGTGACTACGCCCGGTCCTTGAGAAGGTTAAAACGGAGTCTATTTGACGAACTATCGTTGTGGTTTTGATGCGTAGGTGAGATGAGTTCTTACTTAAGCCCGTAGCAGCCACGTAAAACTTGCAACAACAAAGTAGAGGACGTCTAACTTGTTTTTGCAGGGCATGTTGTGATGTGATATGGTCAAGGCATGATGCTGATTTTATTGTATGAGATGATCATGTTTTGTAACTAAGTTATCGGCAACTGGCAGGAGCCATATGGTTGTCGCTTTATTGTATGCAATGCAATCGCGATGTAATGCTTTACTAGATTACTAAACGGTAGTAATAGTCGTGGAAGCATAAGATTGGCGAGACGACAACGATGCTACGATGGAGATCAAGGTGTCGCGCCGGTGACGATGGTGATCATGACGGTGCTTCGGAGATGGAGATCACAAGCACAAGATGATGATGGCCATATCATATCACTTATATTGATTGCATGTGATGTTTATCCTTTTATGCATCTTATCTTGCTTTGATTGACGGTAGCATTATAAGATGATCTCTCACTAAATTATCAAGAAGTGTTCTCCCTGAGTATGCACCGTTGCCAAAGTTCGTCGTGCCCAGACACCACGTGATGATCGGGTGTGATAAGCTCTACATCCATCTACAACGGGTGCAAGCCAGTTTTGCACACGCAGAATACTCAGGTTAAACTTGACGAGCCTAGCATATGCAGATATGGCCTCGGAACACGGAGACCGAAAGGTCGAGCGTGAATCATATAGTAGATATGATCAACATAACGATGTTCACCATTGAAAACTACTCCATCTCACGTGATGATCGGTTATGGTTTAGTTGATTTGGATCACGTGATCACTTAGAGGATTAGAGGGATGTCTATCTAAGTGGGAGTTCTTAAGTAATATGATTAAATTGAACTTAAATTTATCATGAACTTAGTCCTGGTAGTATTTTGTAAATCATGTTGTAGATCAATAGCTCGCGTTGTTGCTTCCCTGTGTTTATTTTGATATGTTCCTAGAGAAAATTGTGTTGAAAGATGTTAGTAGCAATGATGCGGATTGGATCCGTGATCTGAGGTTTATCCTCATTGCTGCACAGAAGAATTATGTCCTTGATGCACCGCTAGGTGACAGACCTATTGCAGGAGCAGATGCAGACGTTATGAACGTTTGGCTAGCTCAATATGATGACTACTTGATAGTTTAGTGCACCATGCTTAACGGCTTAGAATCGGGACTTCAAAGACGTTTTGAACGTCATGGACCATATGAGATGTTCCAGGAGTTGAAGTTAATATTTCAAGCAAATACCCGAGTTGAGAGACATGAAGTCTCCAACAAGTTCTATAGCTAAAAGATGGAGGAGAATCGCTCAACTAGTGAGCATGTGCTCAGATTGTCTGGGTACTACAATCGCTTGAATCAAGTGGGAGATAATCTTCCAGATAAGATAGTGATTGACAGAATTCTCTAGTCATCATCACTAAGTTAGTAGAACTTCGTGATGAACTATAATATGCAAGGGATAACGGAAACAACTCCCAAGCTCTTCGTGATGCTGAAATCAACGAAGGTAGAAATCAAGAAAAACATCAAGTGTTGATGGTTGACAAGACCACTAGTTTCAAGAAAAGGGCAAAGGGAAGAAGGGGAACTTCAAGAAGAACAGCAAGCAAGTTGCTGCTCAAGTGAAGAAGCCCAAGTCTGATCCTAAGCCTGAGACTAAGTGATTCTACTTCAAAGGGACTGGTCACTGGAAGCGGAACTACCCCAAGTGATTGGCGGATAAGTAGGATGGCAAAGTGAACATAAGTATATTTGATATACATGTTATTGATGTGTACTATACTAGTGTTTATGGCAACCCCTCAGTATTTGATGCTAAGATTAGTAACTCGAAACGGGAGTTGCAGAATAAACAGAGACTAGTTAAGGGTGAAGTGACGATGTGTGTTGGAAGTAGTTCCAAGATTGATATGATCATCATCGCACACTCCCCTATACTTTCGGGATTAGTGTTGAACTTAAATAAGTGTTATTTGGTTTTTGCGTTGAGCGTGAATATGATTTGATCATGTTTATTGCAATACGGTTATTCATTAAAGTCAGAGAATAATTGTTGTTCTGTTTACATGAATAAAACCTTCGATGGTCATACACCCAATGAAACAAGTTCGTTGGATCTCGATCATAGTGATACACATATTTATAATATTGAAACCAAAAAGATTCAAAGTTAATAATGATAGTGCAACTTATTTGTGGCACTGCCGTTTAGGTCATATTGGTATAAAGAGCATGAAGAAACTCCATGCTGATGGGCTTTCGAAATCACTTGATTATGAATCACTTGATGCTTGCGAACCATGCCTTTTGGGCAAGATGAGTAAAACTCTGTTCTTCCGAACAATGGAGCGAGCAACAGATTTGTTGGAAATCATACGTACTGATGTATGTGGTCCGATGAATATTGAGGCTCGCGACAGGTATCATTATTTTCTGATCTTCACACATGATTTGAGCAGATATGAGTATATCTACTTGATGAAACATAAGTCTGAAACATTTGAAAAGTTCAAAGAATTTCAGAGTGAAGTGGAAAATCATCGTGACAAGAAAATAGAAGTTTCTACGATATGATCGTAGAGGTAAAATATTTGAGTTACGAGTTTGGTCTTCAATTAAAACAATGTGGAATAGTTTCACAAAATCATGCCACATGGAACACCACAGCATAATGGTGTGTCCTAATGTCATAACTGTACTTTATTGGATATAGTGCAATCTATGATGTATCTTACCGATCTACCACTATCGTTTTGGGGTTATGCATTAGAGACAGCTGCATTCACGTTAAATAGGGCACCATCTAAATCCGTTGAGACGACACCGTGTGAACTATGGTTTGGCAAGAAACCTAAGCTGTCGTTTCTTAAAATTTGGGGTTGCGATGCTTATATGAAAAAGTTTCATCCTGATAAGCTCAAACTCAAATCGGAGAAGTGCGTCTTCATAGGATATCCAAAGGAAACTATTGGATACACCTTCTATCACAGATCCGAAGGCAAGACTTTTGTTGCTAAAATTCGGAAACTTTCTGGAGAAGGAGTTTCTCTCGAAAGAAGTGAGTGGGAGGAAAGTAGAACTTGACGAGGTAACTGTACCTGCTCCCTTATTGGAAAGTAGTACATCACAGAAAACTGTTTCTGTGACACCTACACCAATTAGTGAGGAAGCTAATGATGATGATCATGTAACTTCAGATCGAGTTACTACCGAACCTTGTAGGTAAACCAGAGTAAGATCCACGCCAGAGTGGTACGGTAATCCTTCTCTGGAAGTCATGCTACTAGATCATGATGAACCTACGAACTATGAGGAAGCGATGATGAGCCCAGATTCCGCGAAATGGTTTGAGGCCATGAAATCTGAGATATGATCCATGTATGAGAACAAAGTATGGACTTTGATGGATTTGCCCGATGATCGTCAAGCCATAGAAAATAAATGGATCTTCAAGAGGAAGACGGACGCTGATAGTAGTGTTACTATCTACAAAGCTAGAATTGTCGCAAAAGTTTTCGACAAGTTCAAGGTGTTGACTACGATGAGTTTTTCTCACTCGTATCTATGCTTAAGTCTGTCCGAATCATGTTAGCAATTGCCGCATTTTATGAAATCTAGCAAATGGATAAACAAAACTGCATTCCTTAATGGATTTATTAAAGAAGAGTTGTATGTGATGCAACTAGAAGGTTTTGTCAATCCAAAAGGTGCTAACAAAATGTGCAAGCACCAGCGATCCATCTGTGGACTGGTGCAAGCATCTCGGAGTTGGAATATACGCTTTGATAAGTTGATCAAAGCATATAGTTTTATACAGACTTGCGGTGAAGCCTGTATTTACAAGAAAGTGAGTGGGAGCACTACAGCATTTCTGATAAGTATATGTGAATGACATATTGTTGATCGGAAATAATGTAGAATTATTCTGTAAAGCATAAAGGAGTGTTTGAAAGGAGTTTTTCAAAGAAAGACTTCGGTGAAGCTGCTTACATATTGAGCTTCAAGATCTATAGAGATAGATCAAGACGCTTGATAAGTTCTTTCAATGAGTACATACCTTGACAAAGATTTTGAAGTAGTTCAAAATGGAGCAGTCAAAGAAAGAGTTCTTGCCTGTATTATAAGGTGTGAAGTTGAGTAAGACTCAAAGCCCGACCACGGCAGAAGATAGAAAGAGAATGAAAGTCATTCCCTATGCCTTGGCCATAGGTTCTATAAAGTATGTCATGCTGTATACCAGATCTATTGTATACCCTGCACTGATTTGGCAAGGGAGTACAATAGTGATCTAGGAGTAGATCACTGGACAGGGGTCAAAATTATCCTTAGTGAAATAAGGATATGTTTCTCGATTATGGATGTGATAAAAAGGTTCGTCGTAAAGGGTTACGCCGATGCAAGTTTTGACACTAATCTAGATGACTCTAAGTCTCGGTCTAGATACATATTGAAAGTGGGAGCAATTAGCTAGAGTAGCTCCGTGCAGAGCATTATAGACAAAGAATTTTGCAAAATACTTACGGATCTGAATGTGACAGACCCGTTGACTAAAATTATCTCACAAGCAAAACATGATCACACCTTAGTACTCTTTGGGTATTAATCACATAGAGATGTGAACTAGATTACTGACTCTAGTAAACCCTTTGAGTGTTGGTCACATAACAATGTGAACTATGGGTGTTAATCACATGGTGATGTGAACTATTGCTGCTAAATCACATGGCGATGTGAAACTAGATTATTGACTCTAGTGCAAGTGGGAGACTGAAGGAAATATGCCCTAGAGGCAATAATAAAGTTATTATTTATTTCCTTATATCATGATAAATGTTTATTATTCATGCTAGAATTGTATTAACCGGAAACATAATACATGTGTGAATACATAGACAAAGAGAGTGTCACTAGTATGCCTCTACTAGACTAGCTCGTTAATCTAAGATGGTTGTGTTTCCTAACCATGAACAAAGAGTTGTTATTTGATTAACGAGGTCACATCATTAGTTGAATGATCTGATTGACATGACCCATTCCATTAGCTTAGCACCCGATCGTTTAGTATGTTGCTATTGCTTTTCTTCATGACTTATACATGTTCCTATAACTATGAGATTATGCAACTCCCGTTTACCAGAGGAACACTTTGGGTACTACCAAACGTCACAACGTAACTGGGTGATTATAAAGGAGTACTACAGGTGTCTCCAATGGTAGATGTTGGGTTGGCGTATTTCGAGATTAGGGTTTGTCACTCTGATTGTCGGAGAGGTATCTCTGGGCCCTCTCGGTAATACACATCACATAAGCCTTGCAAGCATAATAACTAAGATGTTAGTTATGAGATGATGTATTACGGAACGAGTAAAGAGACTTGCCAGTAACGAGATTGAACTAGGTATTGGATACCGACGATCGAATCTCGGGCAAGTAACATACTGATGACAAAGGGAACAACGTATGTTGTTATGCGGTCTGACCGATAAAGATCTTCGTAGAATATGTAGGAGCCAATATGGGCATCCAGGTCCCGCTATTGGTTATTGACCGGAGACGTGTCTCGGTCATGTCTACATTGTTCTCGAACCGTAGGGTCCGCACGCTTAACGTTACGATGACAGTTATTATGAGTTTATGCATTTTGATGTACCGAAGGTTGTTCGGAGTCCCGGATGAGATCACGGACATGACGAGGAGTCTCGAAATGGTTGAGACGTAAAGATTGATATATTGGAAGCCTATGTTTGGACATCGGAAGTGTTCCGGGTGAAATCGGGATTTTACCGGAATACCGGGAGGGTTACCGGAACCCCCCGGGAGACTAATGGGCCTATTGGGCCTTAGTGGAAAAAAGAGAAAAAGGGAAAAGGCCCAAGCTGGCCGGCGCCCCCCTTCCCCAAGTCCTATTAGGAATAGGATAAGGGGCCGGCCCCCCTTCTCTCTCTTTTCCCCCCCGGGAGTCCTAATTGGATTAGGATTGGGGGGAGGAGTCCTACTCCCGGTGGGAGTAGGACTCCCCTGCGCCTCCCCTCCCTTGGCCGGCCGGCCCCCCTCCTCCAACCTTTATATACGGGGGCAGGGGGCACCCCAAGACACACAACTTGATCCTTGAGATCGCTCCTTAGCCGTGTGCGGTGCCCCCTGCCACCAAATTCCACCTCGATCGTACCGTTGTAGTGCTTAGGCGAAGCCCTGCGTCGGTAGTACATCAAGATCGTCACCACGCCGTCGTGCTGACGGAACTCCTCCCCGAAGCTTTGCTGGATCGGAGCCCGGGGATCGTCATCGAGCTGAACGTGTGCTAAGAACTCGGAGGTGCCGGAGTAACGGTGCTTGGATCGGTCGGATCGGGAAGAAGACGTACGACTACTTCCTCTATGTTGTGTGATCGCTTCCGCAGTCGGTCTGCGTTGGTACGTAGACAACACTCTCCCCTCTCGTTGCTGTGCATCACCATGATCTTGCATGTGCGTAGGAAAATTTTCGAAATTACTACGTTCCCCAACAAAGTAACTGTTGGGTACACCTTCTATCACAGATCCGAAGGCAAGATATTTGTTACTGAGAATGGATCCTTTTTGGAGAAGGAGTTTCTCTCGAAAGAAGTGAGTGGGAGGAAAGTAGAACTTGATGGGGTAACTGTACCTGCTCCCTTATTGGAAAGTAGTTCATCACAGAAATCTATTTCTGTGACTCCTACACCAATTAGTGAGGAAGCTAATGATGATGATCATCTAACTTCAGATCAAGTTACTACCGAACCTCGTAGGTCAACCAGAGTGAGATCCGCACCAGAATGGTACGGAAATCCTATTCTGGAGGTCATGTTAATTGACCATGATGAACCTACGAACTATGAGGAAGCGATGATGAGCCCGGATTCCACGAAATGGCTTGAGGCCATGAAATCTGAGATGGGATCCATGTATGAGAACAAAAGTGTGGACTTTGGTTGACTTGCCCGTTGATCGGCAAGCCATTGAGAATAAATTGATCTTCAAGAAGAAGACTGATGCTGACGGTAATGTTACTGTCTATAAAGCTCGGCTTGTTGCAAAAGGTTTTCGACAAGTTCAAGGGATTGACTACGATGAGACTTTCTCACCCGTAGCGATGCTTAAGTCTGTCCGAATCATGTTAGAAATTGCCGCATTTTATAATTATGAAATTTGGCAAATGGATGTCAAAACTACATTCCTTAATGGATTTCTTAAAGAAGAGTTGTATATGTTGCAACCAGAAGGTTTTGTCGATCCTAAAGGTGTTAGCAAAGTGTGCAAGCTCCAGTGATCCATCTATGAACTGGTGCAAGCATCTCAGAGTTGGAATATACGCTTTGATGAGTTGATCAAAGCATATAGTTTTATACGGACTTACGGTGAAGCCTATATTTACAAGAAAGTGAGTGGGAGCACTACAACATTTCTGATAAGTATATGTGAATGACATATTGTTGATCGGAAATAATGTAGAATTTTCTAGAAAGCATAAAGGAGTATTTGAAAGGAGTTTTTCAAAGAAAGACCTCGGTGAAGCTGCTTACATATTGAGCATCAAGATCTATAGAGATAGATCAAGACACTTGATAAGTTTTTTCAATGAGTACATACCTTGACAAAGATTTTGAAGTAGTTCAAAATGCAACAGTCAAAGAAGGAGTTCTTGCCTGTGTTACAAGGTGTGAAGTTGAGTAAGACTCAAAACCCGACCACGGCAGAAGATAGAGAGAGAATGAAAGTCATTCCCTATGCCTCAGCCATAGGTTCTATAAAGTATGCCATGCTGTGTACCAGACCTATTGTATACCCTGCCCTGAGTTTGGCAAGGGAGTACAATAGTGATCTAGGAGTAGATCAGTGGACATTGGTCAAAATTATGCTTGGTGGAATAAGGATATGTTTCTCGATTATGGAGGTGACAAAAGGTTCGTCATAAAGGGTTACGTTGATGCAAGTTTTGACACTGATCCAGATGACTCTAAGTCTCAATCTGGATACATATTGAAAGTGGGAGCAATTAGCTAGAGTAGCTCCGGGCAGAGCATTGTTGACATAGAAATTTGCAAAATACATACAGATCTGAATGTGGCAGACCCGTTGACTAAACTTCCCTCACAAGCAAAACATGATCACACCTTAGTACTCTTTGGGTATTAATCACATAGCGATAAGAACTAGATTATTGACTCTAGTAAACCCTTTGGGTGTTGGTCACATTACGATGTGAACTATGGATCATATGAGATGTTCCAGGACTTGAAGTTAATATTTCAAGAAAATACCCGAGTTGAGAGACATGAAGTCTCCAACAAGTTCTATAGCTAAAAGATGGAGGAGAATAGCTCAAGCAGTGAGCATGTGCTTAGATTATCTGGGTACTACAATCGCTTGAATCAAGTGGGAGTTAATCTTGTAGATAAGATAGTGATTGACAGAGTTCTCTAGTCACTATCACCAAGTTACTAGAACTTCGTGATGAACTATAATATGCAAGGGATAAACAGAAATGATTCCCAAGCTCTTTGTGATGCTGAAATCGACGAAGGTAGAAATCAAGAAACGCATCAAGTGTTGATGGTCGACAAGACCACTAGTTTCAAGAAAAGGGCAAAGGGAAGAAGGGGAACTTTAAGAAGAACGACAAGCAAGTTGCTACTCAAGTGAAGAAGCTCAAGTCTGTACCTAAGCCTGAGACTAAGTGTTTCTACTGCAAAGGGTCTGGTCACTAGAAGCGGAACTGCCCCAAGTATTTGGCAGATAAGAAGGATGGCAAAGTGAACAGAGGTATATTTGATATACAAACTATTGATGTATTTTATTAGTGTTCATAGCAACCCCTCAGTATTTGATACTGGTTCAGTTGCTAAGAGTAGTAACTCGAAACGGGAGTTGCAGAATAAACAGAGACTAGTTGAGGGTGAAGTAACGATGTGTGTTGGAAGTGGTTCCAAGATTGATATGATCATCATCGTACACTCCCTACACTTTCGGGATTAGTGTTGAACCTAAATAAGTGTTATTTGGTGTTTGCGTTGAGCATGAATATGATTTGATCATGTTTATTGCAATACGGTTATTCATTTAAGTTAGAGAATAATTTTTATTCTGTTTACATGAATAAAACCTTCTATGGTTATGCACCCAATGAAAATGGTTTGTTGAATCTCGATCGTAGTGATACACATATTCATAATATTGAAGCCAAAAGATGCAAAGTTAATAATGATAGTGCAACTTATTTGTGGCACTGTCGTTTAGGTCATATTGGTGTAAAGCGCATGAAGAAAATCCATGCTGATGGGCTTTTGGAATCACTTGATTATGAATCAGTTGATGCTTGCGAACCATGCCTCATGGGCAAAGATGACTAAGACTCCATTCTCTAGAACAATGGAGCGAGCAACTGACTTATTGGATATAATACATACTGATGTATGAGGTCCGATGAGTGTTGAGGCTCGCGGGGGGTATCGTTATTTTTCTAACCTTCACAGATGATTTGAGCAGATATGGGTATATCTACTTGAAGAAACGTAAGTCTGAAACATTTGAAAAGTTCAAAGAATTCCAGAGTGAAGTGTAAAATCTTCATAACAAGAAAATAAAGTTTCTACGATATGATCGTAGAGGCGAATATTTGAGTTACGCGTTTGGCCTTCAATTAAAACAATGTGGAATAGTTTCACAAAACTTATGCCACCTAGAACACCACAGCTGTAGCGACCAGACCTCAAACAATCTGATCTCTGTGCTCCGGTTTCATACCTGGATCAGTAATGCTGACACCACACAGTACTTGGAGGATTTATAGCAGAGTAGCAATCACACACTTATTACATCGAGTGTCTCAAAAGAGAACTTATTACAATAAATATGGCTTAAGGCCATCTAATAACTATAATAGCGGAAGGCTTGGAAGATAAGTGAGTCCATCAACTCCAACGGCATCACTGAGTATAGAACCACGACCTAAAAACTCCTTAACCGTCGTCTGAAAAGTCTGCAACATTAACGTTGCAGCCCGAAACGGGTCAGCACATGGAATATGCTGGCAACGTAACACATAGAGAGTAATGGAATGAAGCAGCTATACTATATGCATATTTGGCTGGTGGAAAGCTCTATGGTTACAGTTTTGCGTAAAGCCAATTTTTCCCTACTCCAAAGGAATAAATTTAATTACTATCATGGTGGTTGTTAAACATTGAGAATGGTTGACAGCATTCTCAATCCCCATTAAGCATCGTCATTAAACATAACCCAACAAAATTAATTTAGAGTAACATGTTGAGATTCACATGAAAATCCAGGTACTAGATACTCAAGATGTCCATAACTGGGGACACGGCTAACCATGATTAGTTTATTACACTCTGCAGAGGTTTGCGCACTTTTCCCCACAAGACTCGATCGCCTCCGTTTGTTTTCTCGCACTACATGGTGTTTGAGAAGACGGATGACCGAGACATAGTCTTTCAGAAGCGCTAGCACCTTACGATCGGGTAGGCCGTACCACCTACATCCCCTACATCTGCTAGTCTACCACTGTAAGAGTTTGCACAACTTAGTCAACTATGCTAGAGCCCATAATAGCTTGTGGCTGCACACGGAAGTTTCTAGTATGAATAGTCTCATGATCCCTTTGATCCTGGGTGGCGGTCCAAAAGAAAACAGGCAAGTCCTGGAATACCCAGGTGCCTCAATCCACCCAGATGTGTGTTTAAGTTGCCACCTTAGATAAACCATTAATTAACAATCTCACATCCTCACTCACCCAATCCACGTCTACTAGCATAGCATGGCATGATAAGCAAACGTAGAAGTAACTCCCAAAAGGTTTGAAAATAAACAGGTAATAGGTACTACCTCATCTACTTCCCATCCCACAATTTAATTAGATCCTAATCATGCAATGTGTGAGGTTTGATCCAATGCAATAAAACTGGGTAGTAGAAAAGGTATGATCAAAGTGTTACTTGCCTTGCTGATGATCCGGGAAACCTAACGATTCGAAGTAACAGGCGGCGCACTCCGGATACTCTACCGCAAACAAAAACGAGCATACAATAAGTACTCATCTAATGCACAGGTAAAACTCAAATAAGAGATCTAACCAGAAGGTTCAACTTAAGAACTCCGGTTGGCAAAAAAATCGAATCGAACGAAGCAACGAAAGTCAAACGGCGAAAGAAAACAACTTCGTTCTAGTAATATGGATCTAGGGCAAGTTTTACAGTAGCAAAATCTTGTTTAAGTTGGTTAAACGGATAGAGGGTTTTGAGACGAAACTCTAGGCGCTTGAATCGCCTGATTCCGATAAATGAGCGAAAAGTTATACTAAAACGAAAATCGGATCAGGAATCGCGATCAGAAAAAATCACGAAAAATCCGAGAAAAAGAAAAACGACGAACAGATTAACGAACGAACGTTCGTTATCCAGATCTAAACGATGAACGTGTTCGTTTACACGAACAAACGAGCGAACGCTCGCTATTTAACCTAAACCGAAAAAATTGATCTAATAAAAAAACGAAAACTAAAATAAACCGAAAATAAACCGATGGAAAACCGATCGGTTTTCTAAAAAAACGGGCGGCGCAGATTACGAGGCGGCGGCGAACCTCGGCGAGCGTGCGGGCGGGGCAGCGGCTCCGGCGGGCGGCGAGCGGCGCGGGCGGCGGCGCGGGTGCGGGGCTGGGGCGGGGCTCGGGGCTAGGGTTCCCCCCCCCCGGGTGGGCCGGCTTATAAAGCCCCTACGGGCCGGGAGTCCTAGTCGGACACGGCCCGTAGGTCGGTTCCTTTTTTTTAAAATAATTACGCTCAGAAGAAAAACAAAAAGAAATACTAAACGGACTCCAAAAATCCCGAAATAAATTTTCCCGGGCTTCTAAAATCAAGCCCGACAAAGTGAACATTTATTTGGGACCTAAGTGCAATTTTGGAAAAAAACGCATTTTTCTCCTAAATTCAAATAAAACACCGAAAAAACTCCGGAATAAAATCTTATTTGATTTTATTATTAAATCCTCAAATTTCTTTATTTTGGGAAAGTCATTTTATTCCCTCTCTCATATTTTTGTAATAGAAATAATTGATGATAAAATAAATAAAATCAAATGATCCTATTCTCAAAATTTGAGAAAACTCAAATATGAAAATAACAAAATCCCCAACTCTCTCCGTTGGTCATTGAGTTGCGTAGAATTTCTAGGATCAACCAAAATGCGAATAAAATATGATATGCATTGATGATCTAATGTATAACATTCCAAATTGAAAATTTGGGATGTTACAAACCTACCCCCTTAAGATGAATCTCGCCCTCGAGATTCGGGTTGGCTAGAAAATAGGTGAGGGTCGTCTTTGAACAAATCTTCCTCTCGCTCCCAGGTGGCTTCATCCTCTAAGTGGTGGCTCCACTGAACTTTGCAAAACTTGATAACCTTGCTGCGAGTAACTCGGTTGGCAAACTCGAGAATCTTGACTGGCTTCTCCTCATAGGTCAAATTGTTATCCAACTGAGTAGTTTCCAAAGGCACCGTATCTCTCAATGGTATGTCAGCCATCTCCGCGTGACACTTCTTCAGCTGAGAAACGTGGAACACATCATGAACTCCTGACAATCCTTCGGGCAATTCCAACTTGTAGGCCACTTCCCCCATACGTTCCAAAACTCGATATGGTCCTACAAATCGTGGTGCTAACTTCCCTTTAACTCCAAAACGCTTTGTTCCCCGAAGTGGAGATACTTGAAGATAAGCTCTGTCTCCAACTTCGTAAACTGTCTCCTTGCATTTAGAATCTGCATAACTTTTCTGTCTAGACTGGGCTACCTTAAGCCTATCACGAATCAACTTCACCTTCTGTTCAGACTCTTTAAGCAAGTCAGGACCAAACAACGGATGGTCTCCAACTTCGTCCCATGACAATGGTGTCCTGCACCTCCTTCCGTACAAGGCTTTGAAAGGGGCCATCTTTAAACTGGTTTGGTAACTGGTGTTGTAAGAGAACTCTGCATATGGCAAATTATCGTCCCAACTAGATCCGTAATCTAGCGCACAAGCTCTCGGCATATCCTCCAAAATCTGATTGACTCTCTCGGTCTGTCCATCTGTCTATGGATGAAAAGCTGTACTGAATTCTAGCCTAGTACCCAAAGTTTCGTGCAACTGCTTCCAGAACTTTGAGGTAAACTGGGTTCCTCTATCTGATACGATACTCCTTGGAACTCCATGCAGACATACGATCCTGGTCATGTATATCTTTGCCAACTTAGCACTGGTGTAAGTGGTCTTTACTGGGATGAAATGAGCTACTTTCGTCAATCGATCAACTACAACCCAAATTGAGTCATAGCCTGAACGAGTCCTGGGCAATCCCGTGATAAAATCCATGCCTAGCTTATCCCACTTCCATTCGGGTATCGGCAATGGTTGTAACAATCCTGCTGGCTTCTAATGCTCTGCCTTTACTCTTTGACATACATCACAAACGGCTACATACTCCGCCATATCCTTCTTCATTCTGGTCCACCAGAAAATATCCTTCAGATCCAAATACATCTTGGTATTTCCCGGGTGAATTGAATATGGTGAATCGTGTGCCTCTTGCAAAATCAACTTCCTGATCTCCGGGCCATTGGGCACGTAAACACGGTCTTCAAACCATAGGGTGTCGTGTTCATCCTCACGAAATCCTTTAGCTTTTCCTTTGCTCAGTTTCTCCTTTATAGCGGCAATCTCCTTGTCAGTTTTCTGAGCTTTTCTAATTCTATCCATCAAAGTTGACTGAATCTCCAATGCTGCTACATAGCCTCTCGGAACTATTTCCAAACATAGTTCACGAAGATTTTCTGCTAACTCCTTGGGTATTTCTCCCGTTATTAACATATTGACATGGCTCTTACGGCTTAATGCGTCAGCTACTACATTAGCCTTTCCGGGGTGATAATGCAATTTCATATCATAATCTTTGATGAGCTCCAACCATCTCCTTTGTCTGAGATTCAACTCCTTCTGTGTGAAAGTGTACTTCAAACTCTTATGATCCGTGTACACCTCACAATGGTTTCCAATGAGGAAATGTCTCCATGTTTTCAAAGCATGCACTATGGCTGCTAACTCCAAATCATGCGTAGCATAATTCAACTCATGGGGCTTCAGCTATCTTGAGGCATATGAAATAACTCTCCCTTCCTGCATAAGCACTGGTCCAAGTCCTCGACGTGAAGCGTCATAGTACACCTCATAATCTTTGGTCTGGTCTGGCAAAATCAACACTGGTGAGGTAACCAAACGTTTCTTCAACTCCTGGAAACTAGCCTCACACTCCTCTGTCCATATGAACTTGGTATCCTTCTTTAATAACTCTGTCATAGGCTTCACAATCTTTGAGAAATTCTCAATAAATCTCCGGTAGTATCCTGCGAGTCCAAGAAAACTCCGGATCTCTCCAACTGTTGTTGGGGCTTCCCACTTGGTCACGGTTTCAACTTTAGCGGGATCTACTGCTATACCTTCTCCAGATATAACGTGTCCGAGGAATCCTACTTCCTTCAACCAAAACTCACATTTGCTGAACTTGGCATATAATTGATGTTCTCTGAGCTTTCCAAGTACCAAACGCAAATGCTCCTTATGCTCCTCTTCATTCTTTGAATAAACCAGGATATCATCAATGAACACTACGACGAACTTATCCAAAAACTCCATAAACACTTTGTTCATCATGTTCATAAAATAGGCAGGTGCGTTAGTCAGACCAAATGACATAACGGTATACTCGTACAGCCCATACCTGGTGGTAAAAGCTGTCTTAGGGATATCCTGTTCTCGAATCTTCAACTGGTGGTATCCTGATCGCAGATCGATCTTGGAAAATACCTTAGCTCCTTGCAATCGATCAAACAGATCGTTGATCATTGGTAGTGGGTACTTGTTCTTGATCATTACTTCATTCAATCCTCGATAATCAACAACCATCCTTAACGATCCATCCTTCTTCTCCACTAGAAGTACTGGCGATCCCCAAGGCGAAGAACTGGGGCGAATATATCCCTTATCCAGTAACTCCTTAGGCCTCTTTTGGGTCATAGGATAGGATTATCATAGGAATAGGAATCTTGTAAGAAATGAGATGACATGTATCTCAAATCCTATGAGTAGGAATAGGAAACAAGATGTCATTTGGTTGACACCAAAGGAATTTTTCCATTGAGTCTAGGCTATTTTTTTTCCTATGAAATGTGGAGGATAGGAACCAATCCTATGTAGGAATAGGAATCCATTCCTATGAATCAAAGGGCTCTAAAGGAAAAAATCCTATAAGAATCATATCCTCTAGAATTCCTATGAAATTCCTCTAAACCAAAGGAGGCCTTAATCTGCTTCTTAATTTCCACCAAATCATTTGCTGGCATCCTATATGGTCTCTTTGATATTGGCCCAGTGCCTGGCAATAGCTCAATAAAAAACTCAATATCTCTATCCGGTGGCATGCCTGGCAACTCTTCCGGAAATACATCAGGGAAATCCCTTACCACTGGTACTTCCTCCTACACAACTCCTGTTAGGCAATTTACTTGGGTCCTCTTTGGCACATGCCGGGATACATACTTGATCCTTCTTCCTTCTGGGGTGGTAAGCAAAATTGACTTACTAGCACATTCAATATTCCCTTCATACTTTGATAACCAATCCATGCCTAATATCACATCCAATCCTTGAGATTCCAATACTATTAGGTCTGAGGGAAAAACATAGTTACCAATCCTTAATGGTAACCGATCACACCATAGACTAGCCACATACTCTGCTCCGGGCGAGGTTACTAACATGGGTGACCTAAGGGCTTGGGTTGGTAGGTTATACTTATCCACAAATCCCTTTGAGATGTATGAATGTGATGCACCAGTATCAAAAAGAACGAGTGCAGTAAATGACTTAACCAAAAACTTACCTATTACTGCATCGGGCTGAGCTTCAACCTCCTCCATGCTAACGTGGTTCACCTGTCCCCTGTTGAAAGGGTTCGGCTTCTTCCTAGAACTTCCATTGCCATTTTGGCCTTCAGGACATTCATTGGCATAATGTCCGGTCTTCGAACACTTATAGCAAGTGACTTGGCTCAAGTCCTTCTTGGCTGGGGTTGAGGGGTTGGTGCGGTTCTGGCCGTTGCTTCCTCCATTGCCATTACCATTTTTGGTGCCATTGTGATTGTGCGAGCTACCTCCTCCATGGGTATGCTGAAAATGTCCTCCCGATCTAGGGGTAAAACATGGCTTCTGCTGAGCTCCTGAATTGTACTTTCCTTGTCCATATTTCCTCTTGTGATTTTCAATTTGCTGCTGCTTCCCTTCAATCATAAGAGCACAATCTACCAACTCCTGGTAGTTGTTGAAGGTGGCTACCATCAACTGCATGCTCAACTCATCATTCGGTCCTTACAGAAACTTCTCTTGCTTAGCTGCATCCGTAGCGACGTCATCTGGGGCATAACGTGCTAACTTACTAAATTCCTCCACATACTGGCCAACTGTCCATCCTCCTTGGCGCAAGTTACGAAACTCACGCTTCTTCATGGCCATAGCTCCTGCTAAAACATGGGCAGTACGGAAAGCCTGCTGAAACTGGTCCCATGTGACAGTGTTGACTGGGAAGGTGGCTGTGAAATTCTCCCACCATGATGCTGCGGGTCCTTCTAACTGATGTGCGGCAAACTTCACCTTCTCCGCATCTGTGCATCCTACTGTGGTCAACTCCCTAGCTGTCTTGCGGAGCCAATCATCTGCTACTATCGGCTCGGTGCTACTGGAAAACACCAGCGGATTCAGCCTAAGGAAACGGGCTAAGTGGTCAACAGATGGTGGTGGTGGTGGGTTGTTGTTGTTGTTCCCCTGATTCTGATTCTGGACTAGCAAGTGCATCAATGTGTTCTACTGCTGGATCAACTGGGTGAGCTCCGGTGGAAAGGTAAATCTGGGGTCACGTCTCGGAGGCATCTGAGGGTTTAGAAAAGATGAGATGTAAGAATAGAGGGGGGTCTAAAGAGAAAACACTACCCATATGCACATGAGGCAAAAGCAAACAGTTCACTTCATTCAATCAAACAAGGGCATACAATCGATCTATCTATCGCAAAAGTGCTCGGACTACTATATTTACATGGTGGACTACTACTACTGATGAGGTGGTCTACTAGAAATATTCTTTAGTCATTGAATCCATGATATCTGCTCCAGCTTCATCAACATAGTCATCATCGCTACTGTCTGGTTCCGAGTCGGTGCCGTCGATGATGATGTAGTCTTTCGGGCTAATCTCCTTGGGTTCTTCGTCTTCATCTACTGGTGTTGGGCCACCCATAAATATTCCAATCTTCTTGGTCAGGTCGTCATTCTTCTCCACCAATACTTCAATTTCCTCTTCATAATCTTCACGTGTAGCCTTGAGTTCTTCCTCCAATTCCTTGATTCTAGTCTTAGCCTTCTTCAGATCTATCATGTCGGCACACATCTGGTTCTCCTGGCATCGAATGTGCTGGTTTAATTCCTGGATAAAGGCTGCAATTGATCTATCCTTCCTGGTGCTGATCATCTCCCAATGTTCATCTCGGTGCCCACAAATCCGGTAGATAGTATCCTTGAGATCCTTGCGGTAGAATTCTCCAATGCGTCCCATGGCGATGTGAGCTGACATGCTCTTTCCTAGACTCAAAGTTGGTGCATCAAATGAAAACTCTATGGGCTCAGTGATTGGCATGAACGCCCTTCCTAGAACTTGAACTTGAATCATCCAGCGCTCTTCTTCAGGTAAAGTGGCGTTGTAGGTTCCCGTGAAGCTTGGTACTCCTATGTTCAGGTATCTAGTGACTTCCTTCAAGTGTCGTCCAAAGGGTGTATCTTCATCCGGTTGTGTGAACTTGTTCCTTGCATCCACCATCCTAAAGAGTAGAAAAGATGAGACATCAGAAGAGAAGAGAGTAAATAGTGATCTAGGGCTTTTAGCTTAGTGGTCGTGTCCTACAGTCAGCGTGTGCTCTGATACCATCTCTGTCGCGACCAGACCTCAAACAGTCTGATCTTTGTGCTCCGGTGTCATCCCTGGATCAGTAATGCTGACACCACATAGTACTCGGAGGATTTATAGCAGAGTAGCAATCACACACTTATTACATCGAGTGTCTCAAAAGAGAACTTATTACAATAAATATGGCTTAAGGCCATCTTATAACTATAACAGCGGAAGGCTTGGAAGATAAGTGAGTCCATCAACTCCAACGGCATCACTGAGTATAGAACCACGACCTAAAAACTCCTTAATCGTCGTCTGAAAAGTCTGCAACATGAACATTGCAGCCCGAAACGGGTCAGCACATGCGATATGCTGGCAATGTAACACGTAGAGAGTAATGGAATGAAACAGCTATACTATATGCATATTTGGCTGGTGGAAAGCTCTATGGTTACAGTTTTGCGTAAAGCCAATTTTTCCCTACTCCAAAGGAATAAATTTAATTACTATCATGGTGGTTGTTAAACATTGAGAATGGTTGACAGCATTCTCAATCCCCATTAAGCATCGTCATTAAACATAACCCAACAAAATTAATTTAGAGTAACATGTTGAGATTCACATGAAAATCCAGGTACTAGATACTCAAGATGTCCATAATCGGGGACACGGCTAACCATGATTAGTTTATTACACTCTGCAGAGGTTTGCGCACTTTTCCCCACAAGACTCGATCGCCTCCGTTTGTTTTCTCGCACTACATGGTGTTTGAGAAGACGGATGACCGAGACATAGTCTTTCAGAAGCGCTAGCACCTTACGATCGGGTAGGCCGTACCACCTACATCCCCTACATCTGCTAGTCTACCACTGTAAGAGTTTGCACAACTTAGTCAACTATGCTAGAGCCCATAATAGCTTGTGGCTGCACACGGAAGTTTCTAGTATGAATAGTCTCATGATCCCTTTGATCCTGGGTGGCGGTCCAAAAGAAAACAGGCAAGTCCTGGAATACCCAGGTGCCTCAATCCACCCAGATGTGTGTTTAAGTTGCCACCTTAGATAAACCATTAATTAACAATCTCACATCCTCACTCACCCAATCCACGTCTACTAGCATAGCATGGCATGATAAGCAAACGTAGAAGTAACTCCCAAAGGTTTGATAATAAACAGGTAATAGGTACTACCTCATCTACTTCCCATCCCACAATTTAATTAGACCCTAATTATGCAATGTGTGAGGTTTGATCTAATGCAATAAAACTGGGTAGTAGAAAATGTATGATCAAAGTGTTACTTGCCTTGCTGATGATCCGGGAAACCTAACGATTCGAAGTAACAGGCGGCGCACTCCGGATACTCTATCGCAAACAACAAACGAGCATACAATAAGTACTCATCTAATGCATAGGTAAAACTCAAATAAGAGATCTAACCAGAAGGTTCAACTTAAGAACTCCGGTTGGCAAAAAAATCAAATCAAACGAAGCAACAAAAGTCAAACGGCGAAAGAAAACAACTTCGTTCCAGTAATCTGGATCTAGGGCAAGTTTTATAGTAGCAAAATCAAGTTTAAGTTGGTTAAACGGATAAAGGGTTTTGAGACGAAACTCTAGGCGCTTGAATCGCCTGATTTCGATAAACGAGCGAAAAGTTATACTAAAACAAAAATCGGATCAGCATTCGCGATCAGAAAAAATCGCGGAAAATCCGAGAAAAAGAAAAACGACGAACGGATTAACGAACGAACGTTCGTTATCCAGATCTAAACGATGAACGTGTTCGTTTAAATAAACAAACAAGCGAACGCTCGCTATTTAACCTAAACCGAAAAAAACCGATCTATTAAAAAAACGAAAACAAAAAAATCGAAAATAAACCGACGGAAAACCGATCGGTTTTCTAAAAAAACGGGCGGCGCGGATTACGAGGCGACGGCGAACCTCGACGAGCGTGCGGGCGGGGTGGTGGCTCCGACGGGCGGCGCGGCGACGGCGCGGGTGGCGGCGGCGGCGCGGGTGCGAGGCTGGGGCGGGGCTCGGGGCTAGGGTTACCCCCCGGGTGGGCCGGCTTATAAAGCCCCTACGGGCCGGGAGTCCTAGTCAGACACGGCCCGTAGGTCGGTTCCTTTTTTTTAATAATTATGCTCGGAAGAAAAACAAAAAGAAATACTAAACCGACTCCAAAAATTCCGAAATAAATTTTCCCGGGCTTCTAAAATCAAGCCCGACAAATTGAACATTTATTTGGGACCTAAATGCAATTTTGGAAAAACGCATTTTTCCTAAAGTCAAATAAAACACCGAAAAAACTCCGGAATAAAATCTTATTTGATTTTATTATTAAATCCTCAATATTTCTTAATTTTGGGAAAGTCATTTTATTCACTCTCTCATATTTTTGTAACAGAAATAATTAATGATGAAGTAAATAAAATCAAATGATCCTATTCTCAAAATTTGAGAAAACTCAAATATGAAAATAACGAAATCCCCAACTCTCTCCGTTGGTCATTGAGTTGCGTAGAATTTCTAGGATCAACCAAAATGCGAATAAAATATGATATGCATTGATGATCTAATGTATAGCATTCCAAATTGAAATTTTGGGATGTTACAACAGCGTAATGGTGTGTCTGAACGTCATAACCGTACTTTATATGATATAGTGCAATCTATGATGTCTCTTACCGATTTACCACTATTGATTTGGGGTTATGCATTAGAGACAGCTGCATTCATATTAAAAGGGCACCATCTAAATCTGTTGAGACGACCCCGTATGAACTGTGGTTTAGCAAGAAACCTAAGCTGTCATTTCTTAAAGTTTGGGGTTGCGATGCTTATGTGAAAAAGTTTCATCTTGATAAGCTCAAACCCAAGTCGGAGAAGTGCGTCTTCGTAGGATACCCAAAAGTAACTGTTGGGTACACCTTCTATCACAGATCCGAAGGCAAGATATTTGTTACTGAGAATGGATCCTTTTCGGAGAAGGAGTTTCTCTCGTAAAAAGTGAGTGGGAGGAAAGTAGAACTTGATGAGGTAACTGTACCTGCTCCCTTATTGGAAAGTAGTTCATCACAGAAATCTGTTTCTGTGACTCCTACACCAATTAGTGAGGAAGCTAATGATGATGATCATCTAACTTTAGATCAAGTTACTACCAAACCTCGTACGTCAACCAGAGTGAGATCCGCACCAGAGTGGTACGGAAATCCTGTTCTGGAGGTCATGTTAATTGACCATGACGAACCTACGAACTATGAGGAAGCGATGATGAGCCCAGATTCCGCGAAATGGTTTGAGGCCATGAAATCTGAGATGGGATCCATGTATGAGAACAAAAGTGTGGACTTTGGTTGACTTGCCCGTTGATCGGCAAGCCATTGAGAATAAATGGATCTTCAAGAAGAAGACTGACGCTGACGGTAATGTTACTGTCTATAAAGCTCGGCTTGTTGTAAAAGGTTTTCGACAAGTTCAAGGGATTGACTACGATGAGACTTTCTCACCCGTAGAGATGCTTAAGTCTGTCCGAATCATGTTAGAAATTGCCGCATTTTATAATTATGAAATTTGGCAAATGGATGTCAAAACTACATTCCTTAATGGATTTCTTAAAGAAGAGTTGTATATGATGCAACCAGAAGGTTTTGTCGAGCCTAAAGATGTTAGCAAAGTGTGCAAGCTCCAGCGATCCATCTATGGACTGGTGTAAGCATCTCAGAGTTGGAATATATGCTTTGATGAGTTGATCAAAGCATATAGTTTTATACAGACTTACGGTGAAGCCTGTATTTACAAGAAAGTGAGTGGGGGCACTACAACATTTCTGATAAGTATATGCGAATGACATATTGTTGATCGGAAATAATGTAGAACTTTCTGGAAAGCATAAAGGAGTATTTGAAAGTGAGTGGGAGCACTACAACATTTCTGATAAGTATATGTGAGTTGTCATTTGATTAACGGGATCACATCATTAGGAGAATGATGTGATTGACTTGACCCATTCCGTTGGCTTAGCATTTGATCGTTTAGTATGTTGCTATTGCTTTCTTCATGACTTATACATGTTCCTATGACTATGAGATTATGCAACTCCCGTTTACCGGAGGAACACTTTGTGTGCTACCAAACGTCAGAACGTAACTGGGTGATTATAAAGGTGCTCTACAGGTGTCTCCGAAGGTACTTGTTGGGTTGGCGTATTTCGAGATTAGGATTTGTCACTCCGATTATCGGAGTGGTATCTCTGGGCCCACTCGGTAATGCACATCACTATAAGCCTTGCAATCATTGTAACTAATGAGTTAGTTGCGGGATGATGTATTACAGAACAAGTAAAGAGACTTGCCAGTAACGAGATTAAACTAGGTATTAAGATACCGACGATCGAATCTCGGGCAAGTAACATACCGATGACAAAGGGAACAGTGTATGTTGTTATGCGGTTCGACCGATAAAGATCTTCGTAGAATATGTAGGAGCCAATATGGGCATCCAGGTCCCGCTATTGGTTATTGACCAGAGAAGTGTCTCGGTCATGTCTACATAGTTCTCGAACCCGTAGGGTCCGCACGCTTAACGTTCGTTGATGATATAGTATTTATGAGTTATGTATGTTGGTAACCAAATGTTGTTCGGAGTCCCGGATGAGATCACGGATATGACGAGGAGCTCCGGAATGGTCCGGAGGTAAAGATTCATATATTGGATGATATGGTTAGGCCAAGGGGTCAGGCCCACGGGGCTATAAGTCGGTACAAAAAGAGTTTTGCGGAGGCCACTGGGCCAGACGCCGAGGCCCATGGCGTCTGGGCCAGACGCCAAGGATTGTGGCGTTTGGTCCTGGAGTCCGAGTGGGACTCTTGCCTTTCGGGCAAAACCGACTTTGAGGAGGCTTTTGCTCCAAGTTTCGACCCAGGGCTCAACATATAAATAGAGGGGCAGGGCTAGCACCAAAGACACATCAAGAAACACCAAGCCGTCTGCCGGCTACCCCGTCCCCTCTAGTTTATCCTCCGTCATAGTTTTCATAGTGCTTAGGCGAAGCCCTGCGGAGATTGTTATTCACCAACACCGTCACCACACCGTCGTGCTGCCGGAACTCATCTACTACTTCGCCCCTCTTACCGGATCGAGAAGGCGAGGACGTCATCGAGCTGAACGTGTGCTGAACGTGGAGGTGACGTACGTTCGGTACTTGATCGGGACGGATCGTGAAGGTGTATGACTACATCAACCGCGTTGATAAACGCTTCTGCTTACGGTCTACGAGGGTACGTAGACAACACTCTCCCCTCTCGTTGCTATGCATCACCATGATCCTGCGTGTGCGTAGGATTTTTTTTGTAATTACTACGTTCCCCAACATCTCCATGGTACATGAGTATGCACGATGTGTCCATATGAGGTAGTAGCCATGTCTCATGTGCATCTAAGTGGAAATGTGAGAGGAGAGATGTCACCTCAGTTTCAAGAGCTCTTGCACGTGCTCGTGTCATGGGTCCGCTAGGCACTTGGTGAGACGATGGTAGGTCCATGGGGATGACCTTGGGATGCTCCACATCAAATGTGCATTACCGAGAGGGCCCAGAGATAGCTCTCCGACAATCGGAGTGACAAATCCTAATCTCGATCTATGCCAACTCAACAAACACCATCAGAGACACCTGTAGAGCATCTTTATAATCACCCAGTTACGCTGTGACGTTTGATAGCACACTAAGTGTTCCTCTGGTATTCGGGAGTTGCATAATCTCATAGTCATAGGAACATGTATAAGTTATGGATAAAACAATAGCAATAAACTAAATGATCAAAGTGCTAAGCTAACAGATGGGTCAAGTCAATCACATCATTCTCGAATGATGTGATCCCGTTTATCAAATGACAACTCATGTCTATGGCTAGAAAATTTAACCATCTTTGATTAACGAGCTAGTCAAGTAGAGACATACTAGTGACACTTTGTTTGTCTATGTATTCACACATGTACTAAGTTTCCGGTTAATACAATTCTAGCATGAATAATAAACATTTATCATGATATAAGGAAATATAAATAACAATTTTATTATTGGCTCTAGGACATATTTCCTTCACGCATCTCTCTCTCCTCTAAGCGACGCATCTCTGGCAAGCGTCGCGTCCGGTGCGACGATATAAATAGTCGTTGTAACTATCAATCAATCAAGACAATCATTTGCTTCATTTGATTACAACAAGAAACTAAAAAAGCACTATTTGGGGCTGATTTATTATTATTATTATTATTATTATTATCATTGGTACGAGCTCCTCAGATGTGTAAACACCACGAAAATCCACAAGTGATTAGCTTGGATGCCTAAAAAATTCAGTTTTTTCACTATTTTCTTTAACTTACTTGTAACACCCACGATGCGGCTATATCTCCCACGTGTCGGAGCACGACTTAGAGGCATAACCGCATTGTAGGCAATGTCACAAAAGAGTTAATCTTTACACATTCCATGTACTGAATAAGAAAGAGGTACATAGTTGGCTTACAATTGCCACTTCAAACAATACATAAATATAGCATTACAATCATCCAGATACAATCAAGGTCCGACTACGGAACCAAAATAAAGACAACCCCAAATGCATAAGATCCCCGATCACCCCAACTGGGCTCCACTACTGATCGTCTGATGAACCCAGGCACCGTTTGGAAATATAGCAAAACAAAGCATCGCATTAACTACTTTGATAGTATAAGGTTTACAACCTCTTTTCGCAAAAAAAAGAGGTTGATAGCCTCTTAATCCCTACACCTACATCCATTGAGGGGTGCGGGATCGATTGTCTTTTTATCCTTAGTGGCGAGGATATACTGTGAGTTTTTATGCTTTTTGTTACGGCAACTAATCACTCATAGTCATAGCGATCAACCTAATAAACTAATGTACACTATCCCATCTTGCGGATCTTTCGTATATAGATATATACCTCTCCCATCTAGTTGTTTGTTTTGATACTTAAAACATCAATCTTAGATTTTTTGAAAATTCTAGGCTTCATGGAGTACAAGAGCGTATATATCTATATATCATGCAAAAATCAAGGAAAATTCATATAGAATTCGATCGTTAACAATTCATCACACCGCATAAAAGATACCACAGATTACATCAAATTGATCACAATCATGTTAGACAGACATCTGATATTTGTATTGAAGAATGGACAGATGAACCCGTCGTCCAAGGAATGACTACTCACGCATCATCATGAGGGAAGTAATGGCAAGGAAGAAGATGAGGATCATGATTTCCCGCTCCGACAGAGTACATAATGGACTCTAGAATGGATTGTCTACGAACACGTCAAAACGACGGCGGAAAAACCATGATGTAGTTTGACGTGGGGTTTTGAGGTATATATAAGTCATCGGAAGGAAGAAGTGTCATAGGTGGTGCCTAGGGCCCTACACGCCCCTACACAAGGCCCAAGATTAGGGTGCGTGCACCAAGCGTGTGGGCCCTGGGTCTCCCCCCCCCCCCCCCCCCCCCGCCCTCCAGGTGGGTCTCTGGCCCATGCTTGCTCCGGGTCCAAATTTCTTCATCATATTTTCCCAATTTTTTAGATCTCCATAAAGAACGATTTTTGGTAAAAAAAATGCCTATTCTGTTAAACCAGGAACACTAATAAAAGTAGCAACTCGCACTGTTGCACTTTATTAATAGGTTAGTCCATAAAATGGAAAAAAGTCTAAAACATGTAATAATGACATGAATATGGCAGAGATGCTTCAAAAATTGTTGACACGCTTGAAACGTATCAACATTCTTAAGCTTAATCCACACTCCTCCTTGAGCATGTAGATGATAAATAAACATTTTTTGAAGGGGTAAATGCTACCTTAACATAACCATGAAGATGACGCGATTCTCTATATGAATGTGAATAATTAGATGAAGGATACAAGGCATTTGTGTATGGTTAACAATTATCAAACTATTTCAACGCGAATACACAAATTCCCTACTACCCTTCCATAAATCAATGCATCAAAGTCAACATTCCCACTTGCCATAGGTATAGAAAGAGTCAATATTATGTTGGAAACTAAGCTTTGAACTATGTAAGACATCAATGTTTAGTGAAAATGTTGTCATAAGTCAACACCAAGGTTGACTAAGTACAATAATTGTATGACCTTTCTGCACATTATCCAAGCAACCACTCATGCAACATGTGAGACAAGTCTAGACCTTAGCACTTACATGGAAAAAGAGAATAATGATGGGAGTTTATAAAAGTAAAAAGTGGAGGGAGTCTGCATCAACGTAACTAATCATTTGGTAATGAAGAGGCCTTATCATCGATGTTAATGCAATGAGTAGGCATTGCCATGCAACTAGTATGCACATAAAAATATGAATGTGTGAAAATCTCTATTAACAATGAACTAAGTGGGGGTGCATACAACTTGCTTTCTCATGAAAACCAATAACACTTGAACTTAATCTTGACGTAACCACACAAGTCTTTGTAAGCTCCACTTGGTGACATGATTGACAATGTGCTTCTTCATTATCCTTAAGTATTATCTCATGAGCGGCGATTCTACCAATGATCTTGGTTGGCTCAAGATCTTTGTATTTTGGTGACATTTGAAAGAGAGTGCAAATGGTATCATGATTTCCATGTAGATCATGTAAGATCTTTTTAACGATGAAGCAATCAATCATCTCTTCACTACCAGGTCTGGTGACTTCATTGGTAACAAGAGAGTCTTGAGTACATTTTAGTGACATTTCACTGTACTTCTTTTTGAACTTATCAAGTTGACTGTTGAAAATGTTGATCTTAGATAGGTCTCAATTCGGCGGTGTCAAGATGATGGTGTCGCTGTCGGCGTGGAATAAGATATCCCCATCTCGCCCTCGTTCCGGTGATGCTTCCTCGTATCACTAGGAGGTGTGTGAAATATGGTGTGTTCTCAGATCCGTCTCTTCAGGTATGGCATTTTTTATGCAGGTTTGGCTCGGGCCCATTATTCCATGGAGTACACAACGTTGTTCTATGTCTTGGTCCTTCAGCTCAAGTCTCGATTGGAGAAGATTGGCTTGTCTCGGCCTCGTTGAAGAGCGTGTGAGGTTTGCCTTCTCCAAGGGGTTTCTACCTGCCCTCTTCATCATTTTCTTCTCCGGTGTGACGATTTCCTACATAGATCGTGGCCATTGATGTCTTTAGTATACATGGATGACTTTTCGATTGTTGCTTCTACAATTTCCTAGGTTTAAACAAGTTTGCTTCGCTAAGACAGAGGTCCAGAGACGACAGCGAGCTTTGCCCATGGTGCGTCGCCGATTTTTCTTCTTCTTTTTTTCTCAAAAAGGAGGCCATGATGTAACACCCCGGATGTAACTTACCATATTTGTACTCCGACTCTTGCCATTTTCGACTCTAAGTTATGAGATTCCCTCGTGTTTGGGTTTTGTCTTCGTTTTGCATTTTTGCTCATGTCGTGCATTTCATATCATGTCATCATGTGCATCTCATTTGCATACGTGTTCATCTCATGCATCCGAGCATTTTCCCCGTTGTCTGTTTTGCAATCCGACACTCCTATGTCCTCCGGCGCCCCTTTTGTCTCTTTCGTGAGCGGATGTTAAACGTCCTCGGATTGGACCGAGATTTGCCAAGCAGCCTTGGTACACCACCGGTAGACTGCCTGTCAAGTTTTGTGCCATTTGGAGTCCGTTTGATACCCCAACGGTTAACCGGGGAACCGTAAAGGCCGCGTGTGTGTTGCAGCCCAACACCCCTCCAAAGTGGCCCAATAACCCATCCAAAACCCCCCAATCCTCTCGGTCGTTCGATCATGATCGCGTGTCTGAAAACCGCTCTCCATTTGGACACTCCCACCTCCTTCTATGTATAAATATGTGCACCCCCTCAAAAATTCGGGTCCAAACCCAAGCCCCCTCTCCCCTTTCCGCGCCGGACCTGTCCGTCCGCGCCGGACGAAATCACGCCGCCGCGCCCGACCAACCGCCGCCTGCCACATGGCGCTCCGCCACCTCCCATCGCTGCCGGCCCGCCGGGCCCGCGCGCCCGCGGCTCCCCGCCGCCCGACCGCGCGCCACCCGCGTCGCCCCCGCTCCCTGCGAGCTCCCGCCGGAGCGCTCCGGCACTCGCGCCTCGGCTTCGTCACCGCTAACCGCGCCCGCCGTCGCCGGCGCTCCTCCACGCCGGCTGGTAGCCACGCCGCTCCTCCGCTGCCGGCGCCCGTCTTCGCCACCTCCCACGGTCGCCGTTCGCCGGAACCCCCTCGCCGGCCTCCTCTACTTCCTCGACTCCGGCCGCCGTCCCCTCCATCTCTGGCGAGGTCCAGGTGAACCTTGTTTCGCGCGCCAGATCCAGATCCAGATCCAGTCAAACCCTAGGTTGACCCCGTTTTTCACTAAGTCCCTAGCATTTTCAGCCCATGTTCATTGCATCATAACTCCGCATCCGTAGCTCCATTTTGTGCGTGCCATATATCAAAATGTTCATCTGGATGTGCTCTTCATTTTGTTCCATTGCGCCATGCTTTTTTAGTCCATCTTGATGCCCAAATCGTTGATGCAAGAGTGTTATGAAATGTTAGTTCCTGTTACTTAGCAGATTATGGGCATTTGTCATATTTGCTACATTTATTGTGTGCTGCATATGGGCATGAGATCTACATGTGTTTTGGGCTATGCCATGCCATCTTTACAGGGGTGTATGCTATGTATTTTTGTGATCAATGTGGTGACTAGCACAAGCATGCAAAGTAGCTCTCGTAATATTGCTGTTTTCAGGGACTTAGAATTTCACTAAGTCATTTCCCTGCTGTTATTTTTATGCCATGTATTCATGTTGCTACATTGAGATCCAGGCTTCTTTTGAGTATGTTCAGTAAGGATGATTTGGACATATGGTTATGCTCTATCCATCCATGCCCCTGTTTGCATTTATGGAGTCCTCTAGCATGACTCAATCTTTCTCTACTTTTGTTATAAAATGTTCCTGGCAGATTGTTTACGTGTTAATCAATTTTGTCAAGGTTGTTGTAGTTGATCCTTGCATGCTATGAGCTTGTTCTTACCATGGTTAGCTCCATGAACATGTCTTCTTGCTGGTAGTATACTTAGTTTGTCATGCAATGCCTTGTGGTGAGTGAATCAAGCTCGCAAAGATGCCTTCATAATTCTGTTTTTTCCATGTCCAGTTTTCTGCTAAGTCTGAATATGTTAACGAAACTTGCTGTGTTTATATGGGTGCCATCATATTTTCTGTGCCCTTTTGGCTTATGGTCAGTAAGAGACTTTTGTTATATGCTATGAGTAGATTCATGCCATGCCTTTGTTTGATATGTTATGTTCCTGTAGCACGTTGTTAGCTTGCTCTAAACATTGCCTCTTGATGTTAATTCCTGACATGTTAGTATTTTCACTAAGTCTGTGAAACTGATATCTTTTGCACTTTTGCCATGCTTGTTTGAACCTGCTCTTGTGTGAGTTAGCCGTAGCTCAGTGTTCATCTTTTGTCAAGCATCTTGAGTAGATCACTGCCATGTGCTTTGTTGTTATGTTGGAGTGCAGTAGCTTAGTTTCTTGTTGCATTCTAGATGGCACCGTGCTGTTAATCGCAGAATTGTGCCATTATTGTTTTGCTTGCCATTTGCAAATCGTGCATCCGTTTCCGGTGATCTTTATATCGATTTCGACCGAAATCAACTCATCTTTCCAGCGGCACACTTGGTTTGCCAAGTTGATGCCTTGATCAATCTTTTCCTTCCGGAGCACGCATATGCATTGCATATCACATCCCGCATGTCATGCCATGTTTTGCATCATGTTGCTTGTGCATTGCACCGTGATTGATTGTTGGTCCTTTGCTTGTGTTCTTGCTTTGGGTGGAGCCAAGAGATGAGTACGTGATCGAGGAACCCGTTGAGTACGCTTACGAGGATCAAGCTTTCGTCAACTCGGAGAACTTTGCAGGCAAGATGACCATACCCTCAAAATCACTTCTATCTTTGCTTGCTAGTTGCTCGCTCAATTGCTATGCCGTGATACCTACCACTTGCTATATCATGCCTCCCATATTACCATGCCAAGCTGAAGGAAATATGCCCTAGAGGCAATAATAAAGTTATTATTTATTTCCTTATATCATGATAAATATTTATTATTCATGCTAGAATTGTATTAACCGGAAACATAATACATGTGTGAATACATAGACAAACAGAGTGTCACTAGTATGCCTCTACTTGACTAGCTCGTTAATCAAAGATGGTTATGTTTCCTAACCATGGACAAAGAGTTGTTATTTGATTAACGGGATCACATCATTAGATGAATGATCTGATTGACATGACCCATTCCATTAGCTTAGCACCCGATCATTTAGTATGTTGCTATTGCTTTCTTCATGACTTATACATGTTCCTATGACTATGAGATTATGCAACTCCATTTTGCCGGAGGAACACTTTGGGTACTACCAAACGTCACAACGTAACTGGGTGATTATAAAGGAGTACTACAGGTGGCTCCAAAGGTAGATGTTGGGTTGGCGTATTTCGAGATTAGGATTTGTCACTCCGATTGTCGGAGAGGTATCTCTGGGCCCTCTCGGTAATGCACATCACTTAAGCCTTGCAAGCAGTGCAACTAATGAGTTAGTTGCGAGATGATGTATTACGGAACGAGTAAAGAGACTTGCCGGTAACGAGATTGAACTAGGTATCGGATACCGACGATCGAATCTCGGGCAAGTAACATACCGATGACAAAGGGAACAACGTATGTTGTTATGCGGTCTGACCGATAAAGATCTTCGTAGAATATGTAGGAGCCAATATGGGCATCCAGGTCCCGCTATTGGTTATTGACCGGAGACGTGTCTCGGTCATGTCTACAATGTTCTCGAACCGTAGGGTCCGCACGCTTAACGTTACGATGACAGTTATTATGAGTTTATGCATTTTGATGTACCGAAGGTTGTTCGGAGTCCCGGATGAGATCACGGACATGACGAGGAGTCTCGAAATGGTCGAGACATAAAGATTGATATATTGGAAGCCTATGTTTGGACATCGGAAGTGCTCCGGGTGAAATCGGGATTTTACCGGATTACCGGGAGGGTTACCGGAACCCCCCGGGAGCCAAATGGGCCTACATGGGCCATTGTGGAAAGGTGAAAGGGGCTTCCAAGGAGGGCTGCGCGCCTCCCCCCTCCCCTAGTCCTATTAGGACTAGGAGAGGTGGCCGGCCACCTCTCTCTCTTTCCCTCTCCCTTTTTCCAAGGAGTCCTAGTTGGAATAGGATTGGGGGGGGGGAGTCCTACTCCCGGTAGGAGTAGGACTCCTCCTGCGCCTCCCTCCTTTGGCGGGCCAGCCTCCCCCCTTTCATCCTTTATATACGGGGGCAGGGGACACCCCAAGACACACAAGTTGATCATTGAGATCGTTCCTTAGCCGTGTGCGGTGCCCCCTGCCACCAAATTCCACCTCGATCATACCGTTGCAGTGCTTAGGCGAAGCCCTGCGTCGGTAGTACATCAAGATCGTCACCACGCCGTCGTGCTGACGGAACTCTTCCTCGACGCTTTGCTGGATCGGAGCCCGAGGAACGTCATCGAGCTGAACGTGTGCTAAGAACTCGGAGGTGCCGGAGTAACGGTGCTTGGATCGGTCGGACCGGGAAGAAAACGTACGACTACTTCCTCTACGTTGTGTCAACGCTTCCGTTGCGATCTACAAGGGTACGTAGATCATACTCTCCCCTCGTTGCTATGCATCACCATGATCTTGTGTGTGCGTAGGAAATTTTTTGGAAATTACTACGTTCCCCAACAGTGGTATCAGAGCCTAGGTTTTTTTTATGGTTTGATGTTATATGCACGAATAGAACACAAGTGAGTTGTGGGCGATACAAGTCATACTGCCTACCAGCATGTCATACTTTGGTTTGGCGGTATTGTTGGACGAGACGATCCGGACCAACCTTACGCGTACTCTTACGCGAGACCGGTTCCCTCGACGTGCTTTGCACATAGATGGCTTGCGGAAGACTGTCTCTCCAACTTTAGTTGAACCAAGTGTGGCTACGCCCGGTCCTTGAGAAGGTTAAAACGGAGTCTATTTGACGAACTATCGTTGTGGTTTTGATGCGTAGGTGAGATGAGTTCTTACTTAAGCCCGTAGTAGCCACGTAAAACTTGCAACAACAAAGTAGAGGACGTCTAACTTGTTTTTGCAGGGCATGTTGTGATGTGATATGGTCAAGGCATGATGCTGATTTTATTGTATGAGATGATCATGTTTTGTAACCAAGTTATCGGCAACTGGTAGGAGCCATATGGTTGTCGCTTTATTGTATGCAATGCAATCGCGATGTAATGCTTTACTTTATTACTAAGCGGTAGTGATAATCGTGGAAGCATAAGATTGGCGAGACGACAACGATGCTACGATGGAGATCAAGGTGTCGCGCCGGTGACGATGGTGATCATGACGGTGCTTCAGAGATGGAGATCACAAAGCACAAGATGATGATCGCCATATCATATCACTTACATTGATTGCATGTGATGTTTATCTTTTTTATGCATCTTATCTTGCTTTGATTGACGGTAGCATTATAAGATGATCTCTCACTAAATTATCAAGAAGTGTTCTCCCTGAGTATGCACCGTTGCGAAAGTTCTTCGTGCTGAGACACCACGTGATGATCGGGTGTGATAGGTTCTACGTTCAAATACAACGGGTGCAAAACAGTTGCACACGCGGAATACTCAGGTTATACTTGACGAGCCACGCATATACAGATATGGCCTCGGAACACGGAGACCGAAAGGTCGAGCGTGAATCATATAGTAGATATGATCAACATAACGATGTTCACCATTGAAAACTACTCCATCTCACGTGATGATCGGTTATGGTTTAGTTGATTTGGATCACGTGATCACTTAGAGGATTAGAGGGATATCTATCTAAGTGGGAGTTCTTAAGTAATATGATTAACTGAACTTAAATTTATCATGAACTTAGTCCTGGTAGTATTTTGCAAATTATGTTGTAGATCAATAGATCGCGTTGTTGCTTCCCTGTGTTTATTTTGATATGTTCCTAGAGAAAATTGTGTTGAAAGATGTTAGTAGCAATGATGCGGATTGGATCCGTGATTAGAGGTTTATCCTCATTGCTGCACAGAAGAATTATGTCCTTGATGCACCGCTAGGTGAAAGACCTATTGCAGGAGCAGATACAGGCGTTATGAACGTTTGGCTAGCTCAATATGATGACTACTTGATAGTTTAGTGCACCATGCTTAATGGCTTAGAATCGGTACTTCAAAGACGTTTTGAACGTCATGGACCATATGAGATGTTCCAGGAGTTGAAGTTAATATTTCAAGCAAATACCCGAGTTGAGAGATATGAAGTCTCCAACAAGTTCTATAGCTAAAAGATGGAGGAGAATCGCTCAACTAGTGAGCATGTGCTCAGATTGTCTGGGTACTACAATCGCTTGAATCAAGTTGGGGTTAATCTTCCAGATAAGATAGTGATTGACAGAATTCTCTAGTCACCATCACCAAGTTAGTAGAACTTCGTGATGAACTATAATATGCAAGGGATAACGGAAACAACTCCCAAGCTCTTCGTGATGCTGAAATCAACGAAGGTAGAAATCAAGAAAAACATCAAGTGTTGATGGTTGGCAAGACCACTAGTTTCAAGAAAAGGGCAAAGGGAAGAAGGGGAACTTCAAGAAGAATGGCAAGCAAGTTGCTGCTCAAGTGAAGAAGCCCAAGTCTGATCCTAAGCCTGAGACTAAGTGCTTCTACTACAAAGGGACTGGTCGTTGGAAGCGGAACTACCCCAAGTATTTGGCGGATAAGAAGGATGGCAAAGTGAACAAAAGTATATTTGATATACATGTTATTGATGTGTGCTTTACTAGTGTTTATAGCAACCCCTCAGTATTTGATATTGGTTCAGTTGCTAAGAGTAGTAACTCGAAACAGGAGTTGCAGAATAAACAAAGACTAGTTAAGGGTGAAGTGACGATGTGTGTTGGAAGTAGTTCCAAGATTGATATGATCATCATCGCACACTCCCCTATACTTTCGGGATTAGTGTTGAACTTAAATAAGTGTTATTTGGTTTTTGCGTTGAGCATGAATATGATTTGATCATGTTTATTGCAATACGGTTATTCATTAAAGTCAGAGAATAATTGTTGTTCTGTTTACATGAATAAAACCTTCGATGGTCATACACCCAATGAAACAAGTTCATTGGATCTCGATCGTAGTGATACACATATTCATAATATTGAAACCAAAAGATGCAAAGTTAATAATGATAGTGCAACTTATTTGTGGCACTGCCGTTTAGGTCATATTGGTATAAAGCGCATGAAGAAACTCCATGCTGATGGGCTTTCGGAATCACTTGATTATGAATCACTTGATGCTTGCGAACCATGCCTTTTGGGCAAGATGACTAAAACGCCGTTCTCCGGAACAATGGAGCAAGCAACAGATTGTTGGAAATCATACATACTGATGTATGTGGTCCGATGAATATTTAAGGCTCGCGACAGGTATCATTATTTTTCTGATCTTCACAGATGATTTGAGCAGATATGAGTATATCTACTTGATGAAACATAAGTCTGAAACATTTGAACAGTTCAAAGAATTTTAGAGTGAAGTGGAAAATCATCGTAATAAGAAAATAAAGTTTCTACGATCTGATCGTGAAAAAGAGTATTTGAGTTACAAGTTTGGTCTTCAGTCAAAAACAATATGAAACAGTTTCACTACTCACGCCACAAGGAACACCATAGTGTAATGGTGTGTCCGAATGTCGTAACCGTACTTTATTAGATATAGTGCGATCTATGATGTCTCTTACCGATCTACCACTATCGTTTTGGGGTTATGCATTAGAGACAGCTGCATTCACGTTAAAAAAAAGGGCACCATCTAAGTCTGTTGAGACGACATAATCTGAACTGTGGTTTAGCAAGAAACCAAAGTAGTCGTTTCTTAAAGTTTGGGGTTGTGATGCTTATGTGAAAAAGTTTCATCCTGATAAGCTCAAAACCAAATCGGAGAAATATGTCTTCATAGGATACCCAAAAGGAGACTGTTGGGTACACCTTCTATCACAGATCCGAAGGCAAGATATTCGTTGCCGAGAATGGATCCTTTCCAGAGAAGGAGTTTCTCTCGAAGGAAGTGAGTGGGAGGAAAGTAGAAAACTTGATAAGGTAATTGTACCTTCTCCCTTATTGGAAAATAGTACATCACAGAAAACTGTTTCTGCGACACCTATACCAATTAGTGAGGAAGCTAATGATGATGATCATGAAACTTCAGGACAAGATACTACTGAACCACGTAGATCAACCAGAGTGAGATCCGCACCAGAGTGGTACGGTAATCCAATTCTGAAAGTCATGCTACTAGATCATGATGAACCTATGAACTATGAAGAAGCGATGGTGAGCCCAGATTCCGCAAAGTGGCTTGAGGCCATGAAATCTGAGATATGATCCATGTATGAGAACAAAGTTTGGACTTTGGTTGACTTGCCCGATGATCGGCAAGCAATTGAGAATAAATGGATCTTCAAGAGGAAGACGGACACTGATAGTAGTGTTACTATCTACAAAGCTAGAATTGTCGCAAAAGGTTTTCGACAAGTTCAAGGAGTTGACTACGATGAGACTTTCTCACCCGTAGCGATGCTTAAGTCTGTCAGAATCATGTTAGCAATTGCCGCATTTTATGATTATGAAATTTGGCAAATGGATGTAAAAACTGCATTCCTGAATGGATTTCTGGAAGAAGAGTTGTATATGATGCAACCGGAAGGTTTTGTCGATCCAAAGGGAGCTAACAAAGTGTGCAAACTCCAGCGATCCATTTATGGACTGGTGCAAGCATCTCGGAGTTGGAATAAACGTTTTGATAGTGTGATCAAAGCATTTGATTTTATACAGACTTTTGGAGAAGCCTGTATTTACAAGAAAGTGAGTGGGAGCTCTGTAACATTTCTGATATTATATGTGGATGACATATTGTTGATCGGAAATAATGTAGAATTATTCTGTAAAGCATAAAGGAGTGTTTGAAAGGAGTTTTTCAAAGAAAGACTTCGGTGAAGCTGCTTACATATTGAGCTTCAAGATCTATAGAGATAGATCAAGACGCTTGATAAGTTCTTTTTTCAATGAGTACATACCTTGACAAGATTTTGAAGTAGTTCAAAATGGAGCAGTCAAAGAAAGAGTTCTTGCCTGTATTATAAGGTGTGAAGTTGAGTAAGACTCAAAGCCCAACCACGGCAGAAGATAGAAAGAGAATGAAAGTCATTCCCTATGCCTTGACCATAGGTTCTATAAAGTATGTCATGCTGTATACCAGATCTATTGTATACCCTGCACTGATTTGGCAAGGGAGTACAATAGTGATCTAGGAGTAGATCACTGGACAGCGGTCAGAATTATCCTTAGTAAAATAAGGATATGTTTCTCGATTATGGACGTGATAAAAAGGTTCGTCGTAAAGGGTTACGCCGATGCAAGTTTTGACACTAATCTAGATGACTCTAAGTCTCGGTCTAGATACATATTGAAAGTGGGAGCAATTAGCTAGAGTAGCTCCATGCAGAGCATTGTTGACATAGAAATTTGCAAACTACATGTGGATCTGAATGTGGCAGACCCGTTGACTAAGATTCTCTCACAAGCAAAACATGATCACACCTTAGTACTCTTTGGGTGTTAATCACATAGCGATGTGAACTAGATTACTGAATCTAGTAAACCCTTTGGGTGTTGGTCACATGGCGATGTGAACTATGGGTGTTAATCACATGATGATGTGAACTATCGATGTTAATCACATGGTGATGTGATCTAGATTATTGACTCTAGTGCAAGTGGGAGACTGAAGGAAATATGCCCTAGAGGCAATAATAAAGTTATTATTTATTTCCTTATATCATGATAAATATTTATTATTCATGCTAGAATTGTATTAACCGGAAACATAATACATGTGTGAATACATAGACAAACAGAGTGTCACTAGTATGCCTCTACTTGACTAGCTCGTTAATCAAAGATGGTTATGTTTCCTAACCATGGACAAAGAGTTGTTATTTGATTAACGGGATCACATCATTAGATGAATGATCTGATTGACATGACCCATTCCATTAGCTTAGCACCCGATCGTTTAGTATGTTGCTATTGCTTTCTTCATGACTTATACATGTTCCTATGACTATGAGATTATGCAACTCCCGTTTGCCGGAGGAACACTTTGGGTACTACCAAACGTCACAACGTAACTGGGTGATTATAAAGGAGTACTACAGGTGGCTCCAAAGGTAGATGTTGGGTTGGCGTATTTCGAGATTAGGATTTGTCACTCCGATTGTCGGAGAGGTATCTCTGGGCCCTCTCGGTAATGCACATCACTTAAGCCTTGCAAGCAGTGCAACTAATGAGTTAGTTGCGGGATGATGTATTACGGAACGAGTAAAGAGACTTGCCGGTAACGAGATTGAACTAGGTATCGGATACCGACGATCGAATCTCGGGCAAGTAACATACCGATGACAAAGGGAACAACGTATGTTGTTATGCGGTCTGACCGATAAAGATCTTCGTAGAATATGTAGGAGCCAATATGGGCATCCAGGTCCCGCTATTGGTTATTGACCGGAGACGTGTCTCGGTCATGTCTACAATGTTCTCGAACCGTAGGGTCCGCACGCTTAACGTTACGATGACAGTTATTATGAGTTTATGCATTTTGATGTACCGAAGGTTGTTCGAAGTCCCGGATGATATCACGGACATGACGAGGAGTCTCGAAATGGTCGAGACGTAAAGATTGATATATTGGAAGCCTATGTTTGGACATCGGAAGTGTTCCGGGTGAAATCGAGATTTTACCGGATTACCGGGAGGGTTACCGGAACCCCCCGGGAGCCAAATGGGCCTACATGGGCCATTGTGGAAAGGTGAAAGGGGATGCCAAGGAGGGCTGCGCGCCTCCCCCCCTCCCCTAGTCCTATTAGGACTAGGAGAGGTGGCCGACCACCTCTCTCTCTTTCCCTCTCCCTTTTTCCAAGGAGTCCTAGTTGGAATAGGATTGGGGGGGGGGAGTCCTACTCCCGGTAGGAGTAGGACTCCTCCTGCGCCTCCCTCCTTTGGCCGGCCAGCCTCCCCCCTTTCATCCTTTATATACGGGGGCAGGGGACACCCCAAGACACACAAGTTGATCATTGAGATCGTTCCTTAGCCGTGTGCGGTGCCCCCTGCCACCAAATTCCACCTCGATCATACCGTTGCAGTGCTTAGGCGAAGCCCTGCGTCGGTAGTACATCAAGATCGTCACCACGCCGTCGTGCTGACGGAACTCTTTCTCGACGCTTTGCTGGATCGGAGCCCGAGGAACATCATCGAGCTGAACGTGTGCTAAGAACTCGGAGGTGCCGGAGTAACGGTGCTTGGATCGGTCGGACCGGGAAGAAAACGTACGACTACTTCCTCTACGTTGTGTCAACGCTTCCGTTGCGATCTACAAGGGTACGTAGATCATACTCTCCCCTCGTTGCTATGCATCACCATGATCTTGCGTGTGCGTAGGAATTTTTTTGGAAATTACTACGTTCCCCAACACAAGCCTCTAACCCACCTGTCCTAGCAAACCGTTGTTTGGCTATGTTACCGCTTTGCTCAGCCCTTCTTATAGTGTTGCTAGTTGCAAGTGAAGATGGAGTTTGTTCCTTGTTGAAACATGATTATTGTTGGGATATCATTACTATTATATCTTGTTTACTTTAATGCATCTATATACTTGGTAAAGGGTGGAAGGCTCGGCCTTATGCCTGGTGTTTTGTTCCACTCTTGCCGCCCTAGTTTCCGTCATACCGGTATTATGTTCCTTGATTTTGCGTTCCTTACGCGGTTGGGTTATAATGGGAACCCCTTGACAGTTCGCCTTGAATAAAACTCCTCCAACAAGGCCCAACCTTGGTTTTACCATTTGCCACCTAAGCCTTTTTCCCTTGGGTTCCGCGGACTCAAGGGTCATCTTTATTTTAAACCCCCGGGCTAGTGCTCCTCTGAGTGTTGGTCCAAACTAGAGCCCCTTGCAGCGCCACCTCGGGGAAACTTGAGGGTTAGTTTTAGTTGTACGGATTGCTTATCTGGTGTGCCCTGAGAACGAGATATGTGCAGCTCCTATTGGGATTTGTCGGCACATTCGGGTGGCTTTGCTGGTCTTGTTTTACCATTGTCGAAATGTCTTGTAACCGGGATTCCGAGTCTGACCGGGTCTTCCTGGAAGAAGGAATATCCTTCGTTGACCGTGAGAGCTTGTGATGGGCTAAGTTGGAACACCCCTGCAGGGTTTTCAACTTTCGAAAGCCGTGCCCGCGGTTATGGGCAGATGGGAATTTGTTAATATCCGGTTGTAGAAAACCTGACACTTAACTTAATTAAAATGAATCAACAGCGTGTGTAGCCGTGATGGTCTCTTTTTGGCGGAGTCCGGGAAGATAACACGGTCTCGTGTTATGCTTAAACTAAGTAGTTTCAGGATCACTTCTTCATCATTATAGCTTATCGACCGTGCTTTGCTTCTCTTCTCGCTCTCATTTGCGTAAGTTAGCCACCATATATGCTAGTGCTTGCGGCAGATCCACCTCACTACCTTTTCCTACCCATAAGCTTAAATAGTCTTGATCGTGAGGGTGTGAGATTGCCGAGTCCCCGTGACTCAGAGATTACTTCAAAACAGATGCAGGTGCCAATGATGTCAGTGCAGGGGACGCGACCGAACTCAAGTGGGAGTTCGATGAGAATCCGGAATGTTACTATGTTTCTTTTCCGGACGATCAGTAGAGGAGCCTAGTTGGGGCGATCGGGGATCTAGCATTTGGGGTCGTCTTTCTTTATTTGGTTCCGTAGTCGGACCTTGATTGTATTCTGAATAATGTAATGCTATATTTATATATTGTTTGAAGTGGCGACTGTAAGCCAACTCTCTATTCCTTCCTTATTCAGTACATGGGATGTGTAAAGATTATCCCCTCTTGCAACATGCCTATCATGCGGTTATCCTTTAAGTCGTACTCTGACACGTGGGAGATATAGCCGCATCGTAGGTGTTACACATGACCCGTGGCCTCTGCATCATTTCAAAAAGGAGGTCGCCGCTGGATGCGGGAGGAAAAAGACTTCGGCAACCCCATAAATTTGAATGTATTTTTTTAAAAAAATTGTCAGCGTGTTTTTTGCAAGGATTGTCATTTGTGCTAGTTAATACATGGCATTTGACGTTTTTCAATCATCAAAGAAAAAGAAGAAGACCACATTATTTGATAAAAATATCCCCGTTCGATGCCTAACATGTCGGCTCCCATCTCACCAACCTCGCAGTGTGAGGGAGAGAGAGATACCTCTTCTCCTAACCCCATCACCGTCACGTGCAAACTAACCAACTCCCTCCAACCATCCCGTTCAAATTACAGAAAAGCCCCTCCGTTTCACTCCGGTCCGCTTCCCCCACCCACCGTCCTCCGTCCCGTCCATGGTGGCGGCCGAGCACCAGCAGTAGCACCGCCTCTGCTTGATGGCGCAGTACAGGCAATCCGGCGGCGGCTTCTTCGACTCCCGCGGCGGCGGGGCCCACCACCCGCTCCCGGACTACCACCGGGCACACCCCTCCAAACCCTCCCGGATCCGCCGCCCCGGCAAGCCCGCGCGCCGCCGCTCGCCGGCCGTTGCCGCAGCTGCCGCTGCAGTCCTGCTCCTCGCTGGAGTCTTCATCCTCTCGCGCCGCCTCTCTCGCGACCCCGCAGGTTCGTGGTTTCACACTCCCGGCACGGTGGTTTCTCCGGGGATGGGTTGATGCGGTCCGCTCGGTGTTCTTGTTGCTTCGACAGGAGTAGTGAGAGAGGAGAGAGCAAATGGCATCTTTGACGCTCTTGGGGTCGTCCATGGCGTGGCTGGATGCGAATGGGATCCAAATTCTGTTCGGTTGATCTGGTTATCTGTTAGTTCGGTTGTCTTAATGCACCACATGTTCGTACTGTTTTGCAGAGATCGGAGAGGATTCGGGTGGCGGGGAGGGTTTGCCGGAGTGGAACCGGAGCAAGAACTGGAAGGAGCTCAAGTTCGGCCATGGCGGTGGTGGCAGGAGTGCGCGGGATTCCAGGTACTGGGACCAGGACGATCGACGGCGCGACGAAGACTACTCAGAGGACGAGAAGGAGAAGGTCTCGGGTGCAGCTGGAAACACTGCTGATGCTGGTGGTGGCAGTGAGAAAAGCGTGAGCTCTGATCCCGGTATTGAGGAGAAAGGGTTGACCTTGGATACCAGGGGTGGTGCTGACAAGGAGGTTCCAGAGTTGGCTGAAGGAGGGAAAGGAGGCACCTTGTACAATGAGGGTGGCAGGAAAGAGCTGGAGCAGTATGAGGCGGCTTCCATGGGTGTGGTGGGCACGGGGATGAGGGAGGTTGATCCAGATGATGAGTATGATGATGGCATTGATGATCCCGATGATTCTCAGATGCATTCTGCCGGTAGGAAGCTTGGTGATGGTATTCATGAGAACATAGGGAAGGAAGAGAATGCTGCCTTGGAGAGACACATGAAAGCAGCAGGTGGAAGGATTAGTGATGACAGTGATGCTGTTAACACGAATCAAAAGAAAGCTTCGGGTACTGGTGATAAGAAACATGGGTCCAAGAAGAAACCAAAGCGGAAAAAGTCTGGTGAGTTGTTCTCCCTTTTCAAGTTTGAAAGCAAGAGTCGGCCAATTTGAATTTAGGATCATGGTTTTCTTCCCTGAATTGGCGGAATTTTGATCCCGTTCACTTAAAATAACATAAGATTTTTGTTGTTACTATCGTAATAGCTTTATGAGGTAATTCAGCTAGCTAAGTAGCTATATATATGCGTGCTATTTTTCTGCTGTAGTGAGATCATTATTTTTTTAGAAACATGAGATTTGATTGTAAGAATCTAATAGGAGACGCTGTTAGCATGTATAAGATGTGTACTGTACGTAGTGACTATTTAAGTGTTGAGTCATGAATAAAATATGAGCATGCATATTGTACCCAGTGGCTACCTAAATATTGCGACATGCATGACATAACCGTAATACTGGATGTCTTGAACATGTTAGACTGCCAACTGATAGGCTTGTGGCATAACATCTTCATAGTTTGCTGTTGGATTTAAGAATCGTAGATATGGTACTGATCTTGGATGACCAGGTTTTTGCCTGGTGAATTAACTGAAAATGTTAGCACGCAATGGTATCATGATAGTTGTATTACTTATTATGCAAGTCAAAATCAGTATCTGTGAGCTTTATTATTCGGTCTATCAGTACCTTTGCTATATTCTATATACCTAAGAGAGTCATCCCCACTAACTTATTTATCTCAACATGCAAGCATGCCACCTCACCATACAATTATGAATGGGATAAAGCCCGCCTCAACATGGAATTATGCATGGGAAAAGACCCACCACAACATTCAACCATGCATGGAAAAATGTTTCCCATTCAATTATTATACTTACATTCAATAAATATTTTTGCAACTATACATAATCAAATATAATAAATCATATGTATTTTTAATTTTGGTTCTCATGTTATCAACCTAAATATTCATCAACCAATTCCCACGGCAACATGCAGGGTATCCTCTAGTTTGATAATTTGTTGTACCATAAGTTCTGTTGATATCAAATATGACACTTTTTTTGCAGTCAAGCTTGTTTCATGTCTTTAATATCTAATCATAAAATATTTAGCCTCTGTTCTTGATGGTTACCTAATTTGTTGGAACACATTAACCAGGTTCAACTTGTGAAATGAAGTTTCTGAACTCCACTGCTCAACTTGTAGAGCCTGCAAAAAATGAAAAATTTGCTAGCTTTAAGTTGGAGTATGTAGAGATTGAACAAAAACCAGCTGGATCAGAAAATTGGGAGCCAAGATTTGCTGGCCACCAGACTCTACAGGAAAGGGAGGAGTCATACGTAGCTCATGATCAACAACTGACATGTGCTTTTGTTAAGGGGCCTAATGGATCAAGCACTGGTTTTGATATATCTGAGGATGACAGGAAGTACATGAGCAAATGCCGCATTGCTGTATCTTCCTGCATCTTTGGAAACTCCGATCGTCTGAGGACTCCATTTGGCAAAACAGTATGGCATTTCTTGGCACATAACTCTTTGACAAATTTACACTTTTATTATGATTCCTCCATCCTGTATAAGTTGCAATAAGCAGCTTATAACAATTTGTTTCTGTAGGTTCCTTTGTTCTTAGTATGGTTTGTTGCAGAAAGTTTAGGATCTCATTAGCCTCACTTTACTGTTATAGTCTCTAGGTACTTGTCAAAGTTAAAGCAGTATTTTCACTGCTGATTAGTTTCACATACAGACATAAGAAAACCTTATATAATAGGTCTATGAAATGCAATCACATCTCCATTAATAGTATAATGATGCTATCTTTCGCTAAGTCCGTTAATGTTGATATGTGATACAAGATTGAAAACTCACTTTTCACATTTTTCGAAAATCACCATAACCACACTCTAAACTTAAGCAATTCCTGACCTTTTCTTTTGCTATGTCGCAACATGAAGTATCCTGTAGTATCCATTCACCCATTTAAATTTCTTTCTATGATATCTTTGCAGATTACAAGTCTCTCAAAGAAGACAGTTTGTTTTGCTATGTTTTTGGATGAAGTCACATTGCAAACTTTGCTATCTGAAGGCCAAAAAATGGACAGCATGGGTTTCATTGGTGTATGGAAGATCATATTGATTAAGAATATGCCTTATAATGACATGCGGAGAGTTGGGAAAATACCAAAACTTTTGGCGCATCGACTTTTCCCATCGTCAAGGTAAGAGCGAGTTTCTGCGTAATATCTTCTGTCCTGATTGCCATGCATGTATTTCAGTGAAGGACTCAACTGTAGTTTTAAGTGTTATGCATGTAATTTCCCCATTGACAAATCATAACCTTGTGATCTCCCAAAAAGTCTTACCTTTTGCTCAACACACACTGGTTTGCCATGTGTTTGTTTTTCACAATTTAATCAAAGGTTGTTTTGCACCAGGGAGTCAGTTGTCCCAGTCCTTATCGGGACAAGTAACAGTACATACTATCCAAAATTATTGAAATCCAAATTTCAATGTCAAATTTAATTTGTGGCGCCCTATTTGCTGTTTTGATTCAGAATATTGGATGGTCAGTATGCTAGCATAAAACTGCATGATTAGAGGTTTATGAGAAAAGGATGATGTTGTCACCATGTACCGATTCGGAAAAGATGATATTTGTAGTTAATTGAACAAAAATACCGTGGCTACTTATCTGTGGTTGCTGTAATTTTTATCAAATGGGTAGTTAGACAGCTCTGGAAATTTATTGGTTAACAGCATAATTGGCTGAGAACCAGTCAGCGACACCATATAGGTCCAGTAGTTTCAATACAGAATTTTGAACCCCTTTCCACTCCCCTTCGTATCCTGGGACCTGGGTATTTGTTCCAGGCAATACTGTCCACATCGGGGACTCATCCCATCCCCATCTGTATTGTGTGCCTGTCTGCTTATATCTTTGCTCAGAGTAGTAATCCATCTTGGTTTCTAAAACTCGATAGTGTCAGTGTCGCTGTCTCGAATTATGTGCTTTGTCAGATAATTAGTGTGGGGCTTGTGCTTTAGTTTTACATCTTTAATGTGATGAACCGTCCTGTTCTGCAATATTGTTTGTCTAAGAACATTACTTGTATCAGATTCTCGATCTGGCTGGACAGCAAATTGCGACTACAAACTGATCCTATCCTTATCCTAGAATATTTTCTTTGGCGGCATGGTTATGAATATGCTATTTCCAATCATTATGATCGGCACTGCGTATGGGAGGAAGTGGCACAAAATAAAAAGCTGAACAAGTTCAACCATACAATAATTGATCAACAGTTTGAGTTTTACCAAGCTGACGGACTGACAAGGTTCAACTCATCGGATCCCCACAAGCTGCTACCAAGCTGTATGTTCTCTTACCTGCTGGTATTATTTCTAGTGTATGAATTGTGTTGACCTAAGAGATCTTTTTCCTCTTGTTGCAGATGTCCCTGAAGGTTCTTTCATCGTGAGGGAACACACACCGATGTCCAACTTATTCTCTTGTCTGTGGTTCAATGAGGTTGATCGCTTCACACCTCGTGACCAGCTCAGCTTTGCATATACATACTTGAAGCTTAGAAGAATGAATCCTAAGAAGTCGTTTCGCCTCAATATGTTTAAGGTGGGTGTGGTAAACCATCATAGCTAGGATTTATGCAATACATCCGTTTAAGTTTAATCGTTATCCTATAAATTTTCAGGATTGTGAGAGACGATCAATGGCAAAACTATTTCATCATCGATCGGAAGAGAGACATAGCAGTGGACAGCTAACAAGATAACAAAGATATTTTCAAAGGGTGGGTTTAGAGAGAAAGCAGAGATAGCACAAGGATTATACCTTTGGTACAGCTCACGAAGTTCAACCACTGTCAACATCTATGTCCGGCCAGGGAGTCGATGCTGAATGGATGGCCGCAAGCGATCGCATGTACATCATGATCCTGCAGATTAGTTCCGCCGTTCTTTTTGTACTCTACAAAGGCGGATTAGGAAATGCTAGCTGTTTGGTTTCATAAGTTCTTGTTGCTTGCCGTGAAGTTTTGTTCATTCTTTTGGGGAAGAATCGGTCTGGCTGCGCATGAACTCCTAGAGCCGGCCAGGCTCTGTGTACCATCATATGGTGTATTCTCATGTAATCCAAAATGGTTTAGTGAAATGTAATATTATGACAGGATGCTGCACTCTGTAATTCTCTCCAGGATAGGAAGTTAGTGATTTTTTGCATGAACTTTTGGAATCTTCAGTCTTGATTTTTTATGTGGTCTACAAAATCAAATGACCTAAATTTGTCTGATATTTCCAAGCACATTACTTTGTGTTGAATGTGCAGTAAACAATATGTTGCTTCACAAAAAAAAGGCATATGTGCTCTTGCTGGTTCAAGCTTGAAGCTATTTAACTCGTGGAAGAATAAATGAAATGTCATTTGCTTTATTGATCAGTCCCGGGACACTGTCAATACAAGTTACAAACCAAATTAAAGTGCAAACACATAAAACCACACGCTACAACAACTTCTACACCCTTTACAAAGAAGGAAAAAAGATACAGAAATTTCAGCTGATCGATGAATTAGCAATTCAGGATATCAAATCCAACATTACAGACATCACCAAATTTTTACACGGGTTTAAAATCCAGAGGTAATTAAAATTCACCTCGATTCAGTTATGCGAGGACCTTGTCCCTGAAGATCCCCAGGATCTCATTCCTGCCCCTGATCACCTCATCAAAGACTTGATCAAGAACACAGTCGAACATCTCCACCCCCTCCCGGAGCTCGCCGGACCTCGTCCTCAGCAGCTCCACATGATCCTCTGATCCTTCCGTCTTGCCGCCGATCATGTCCCTCACCGCCGTGACGACACTCTCGTGCTCCGCGATGCTCGCCGGCAGCGCCGCCACACGGTCGTTGATCGCCGACAGCGACTCGCGCCACGGCCGCAGCTGCTCTGGGACGGCGGCGCGGGCGAGCGTGCTGCTGCGCGGGTGCGCGCCGCCGACGCCGACGTCGTCGTCGAGGAGGGAAGGGGGTGAGGCGTGGGTGAGCGCGTGGAGCACGGAGGTGGCCACGACGGCCATTGTGATCTTGGCGACGAGCGTGACGAGGACCATGCTGCCGCTTCCGGTGGAGCTGGAGATGATCTTTCCCCCCAGCCGCTCCGCCTCGCTCACCACTGCCTTCACGTCCGACAGCTTAGCGCGGACGGCGGCGGCCGGCGAGGACGGCGCGTCCGTCTCCTTCGGCGGCCCGGCGCTCTCAGCAACGAGCGAGGCGGCGACACCCCCGGCGCCGGCGCAGCCCACCTGCGCGGCGAAGTCCACCACCATGCAGTAGCGGTGCATCCGCGACACGGCGGACTTGAACGCGTTGCAGAAGTCCAGCAGCGCCGCCGTCTCCTGCATGTACTGCTCCAGCCAGTCCTCGCCGCCGCAGGGGTCGGCCGGCGCGTCGGCGCTCCTGAAGACGGCCAGCAGGTCCCGCTGCATCCGCCTCACCAGGCGCATGGCGTCGGCGCACCACCTCATCGACACCGCGGACCCGCCACCGCCGTCATCATCTTCGGCGGACAGCGTGGCCTCCAGGTGCGCGAGCCCGTCGACGAGCGAGGAGCAGAAGGCGGCGAGGAGAGGGCACTGCCGGCGACGAGCGCCGCCTGGTCTGAGGCATCTCATGGCCGCCATGCTCATGCATGCATAAGAAGATGGAGCAAGAGAGATGACCTGCGTATTTGCATGGTTTGGTTACTTGGAGGAGCAGGGAAGATGGATTTTTTCAAAGGGAGGGAAGAGGAGGAGTGAAGCAAGAGAACAACTTGTATACTATTCCATGCACCTCGCCTACTTTGCTTAACCTCCCGCACTTCTTCTTTTGATTTGATCTGGGACCGGTTCTTTAAAAAAAAACTTTCAATTTATTCACATTCAATCATGGCAGTACAACGAACACAAAAAATGATAAAAACCACATCCAGATTCGTAGACTACCTAGCGACGACTACAAGCATTGAAGCGAGCCGAAGGCGTGTCATCGTCATCGCCCCTTCCTCACCGGAGCCGGGCAAAACCTGTCATAGTAGAGAGTCGGAAAGTCGTCGTGCTAGTGCCTCACAGGACCAGCGCACCAAAAATAGCAACCACCGTTCTTTGTGTAATTTGATCGGGTTTTCGGTGTTGAATCAAACCGGTCAAAAGTCGGAACAACGTTTTTCAACCAAATGAAGATTGCAAGAAAGGTGTGCTACCAAATTGAGTCAATGTTCATAGGAAGCAAACCCAATTCAAGAAATTGAGAAGTCTGAAATCCAAAGTCTGGATACTGTTGCAGATGGTAACAGGTAGTACCCACACTCACACCTACCGAAGGGGGTTTGTCCTGGCAAGTTTCAGTAGCTTGGTCCAACCAACCAGCCTTCACCTTGGTGTTTGCCCAGGTGTTTGGATTTGGATGTAGGAACAACTATTAAGTTATTGATTGACTTGCAAGGATGGATGGGATGGGGGGCCCTTTTGGGAGTGATTCCTTGACAAGGGAAGTAGTTCACTCTAAGTCTGTCACTGATTAAAAATGGCCCCATGCATGCTTGGCGCAATTCCTTCAAAATGATACTGGTCTTGGGGTTCATCATGAATATATAAACCACATTAGTCCAGCTGTTTGGGTTGCAATTATGCTTTCTAATTTGTGTGGATATCTTGCCTCCAAAACTTTGTTTGGATCGAAGGTTTGGGCTCGTTTCTGGTCAAAATAAACATCAGTGCCTTTGTTAAAAAAAAAGTTTGAGAACACGCAATGTGTGCCTTAGCTTTATAAAAAACAGAGGTAAAATACAAGAACTCAGGCAAGCTCCCACCACACATCAACGAGTAGCAAACACCACTCTAACTCAAACACACAATACAACTTCAACTCCAACGCACAATGGTCTGTCCTAAACTGATCAACAAAATCATGGCTCGACCAACACGGGCCGCTTCCAAAGAGCAACAACTCCAAACGAGTTCTCCTTGCCGACGCACCTGTTGGAATTTGCTAGTGGGCTTTTGGCCCAAAACCCAACTAAAATTTTAAAATTCTATTGACCCATTCATGCACACATATGAATGGTGTGAGTAAGACTAAAACTTAGTCCCACCTAATAAGTTGAGAGAGAGAGTCGCACATCTTTATAAGGTGAGCTCTTCTATCATTTGTATGGGCATGAGAAGAGAAGACCTACACGCGCGGTCTCCTCCTCGCTCGCTTCGCCACGCCACGCCATGCCTTGCCACGTCACGACGCGCCACGGGTTGCGGGAATGAGCCGAGCCGAGAACAGAGCATGCACGTATTCTATATTTTTGCTGCTCGGGAATAATTAATAAGTCATTAATTAACAATTAATGGACGCGTTAATTACTCAACCGTTTCCAATCCTTTTGGATCGTGGGGCTGTTACTTGGACGTGGGGTTTTCTCCACGACCTACCCGACCCGCATTATATAGTCAGGCAGACGTCTATCTTAGCCACCGCCGCATCGTATGGTTTCACACCACCGTTCCAGAGCATTGCGCCGCCATGCAAGTCTTCTCCATCCCCCCTTCCTGCGTGCACCGCGAAAAGGGACAGCAGGCCTTCGGAACCCCGCCTCTCGTGATCCTGTACGGGAGAGAGCGATCAGGTTTTTGGGGAGCGCCCTCGCGCAACTGCTGGCAGCGACGACTTCGCCAACGACGACTTCTTCCCCGACCTCGGCAATCTCATCCTTAACGACATGGACGACAACATCAACGCTGGTGGTGCTGCTCCCGCTGCACTGTATGTGATTCTATCCCTCTTGTTCGAGATCGTGGTAGAATTCATGTTTCTAGTATGTGCCCTAGATGTGATCTGTTCATCTACTATGTTAGTTCGCATGATTAGTTTAATCTCTGCTAGTGTTGTCATGATTTATCTTCTGTTTATTCGGATTAAATCTCTTAGTAATTTGCTCATATTGGTAGAATTCATGTTTCTAGTATGTGCCCTATATGTGATCTGTTCATCTACTATGCTAGTTCGCATGATTAGTTTAATATCTGCTAGTGCTGTCATGATTTATCTTCTGTTTATTTGGATTAAATCTCGTAGTAATTTGCTAATATTTTCAACAACCCAAAAACATGATTATAGGCAATTTACACCGAGTGGTTTGCTGCGCATTTGAAGCCGCCTGCCTTTAAGGGGGTGCAATATAAGAGGTGGCGCATGAGAGCAGTCTACTGGTTTTAGACCATGTGCTGCTATGACGCCACTAAGGGCAAGCCTGAGGGCGATCTTAATTCAGCACAACTGAAAGCTTTTGAGAAGATCGATACTCTCTTTAAAGGCGCCCTTCTGAGTGTTCTTGATGATTCCATTGTGGATTCGTATATGTCGTTTGACAACGGCAATGACATGTGGGCTACGCTCGAGGCCAAGTTTGGTGCCTCGGTCATCGGCAGCGAGTTGTACGTCATGGAGCAATTCTATGACTACAAGATGACTGATGAGCGCTCTGTTGTACAACAGGCTCATGAGATACAATCATTCGCCAAGGAACTTGAGTACTTTAAGTGTGTGTTGCCGGACAAATTTGTTGACGGGGGCATCATTGCCAAGCTTCCACCTTCGTAGAACAATTTTGCTACTTCCCTAAAACACAAGAGACGGGAGTTTTCCGTTTCGGATCTCATTGGTACTCTTGATGTTGAAGAGAAGGCGAGAGCAAAAGACACCCGTGCTGGAGTTGCCGAGGGAGCTTCTTGAAGGAAATATGCCCTAGAGGCAATAATAAAGTTGTTATTTATATTTCCTTATATCATGATAAATGTTTATTATTCATATTAGAATTGTATTAACCAGAAACTTAGTACATGTGTGAATACTGTTGGGGAACGCAATATTTCAAATTTTTTACCTATGATCACGCAAGATCTATCTAGGAGATGCATAGCAACGAGAGGAGAGAGTGTGTCTACGTACCCTCGTAGACCGGAAGCGGAAGCGTTTAGTAACGCGGTTGATGTAGTCGAACGTCTTCGCGATCCAACCGATCCAAGTACCGAATGCACGGCACCTCCACGATCTGCACACGTTCAGCTCGGTGATGTCCCTCGAACTCTTGATCCAGTTGAGGCCGAGGGAGAGTTTCGTCAGCACGACGACGTGGTGACGGTGATGATGAAGTTATCGACGCAGGGCTTCGCCTAAGCACTACGACAATATGACTGAGGTGGAAAACTATGGAGGGGGGCAACGCACACGGCTAAGACAAATCTTGGAGTGCCTTTGGGGTGCCCCCCTGCCCACGTATATAAAGGAGGGGGAAAGAGGAGGCCGGCCTAGGAGGGGCACGCCTATAAGGGGAGTCCAACTAGGATTCCCAATCCTAGCCGGAGTCCCCTTCCTTTTCCAAGAGGGGAGAGAGGGAAGGAGTAGGAGAGTGAGAAGGAAAGAGAGGGGGCGCCGCCCCCTCCCTAGTCCAATTCGGACTTGCCATGGGGGGGGCACCCCTTGAGGCTCTTCTCTCCTTTCCCGTATGGCCCATTAAGGCCCACTACTTCCCCCAGCGAATTCCTGTAACTCTTCGGTACTCCGAAAAATACCCAAATCACTCGGAACCTTTCCGATGTCCGAATATAGCCTTCCAGTATATCGATCTTTATGTCTCGACCATTTTGAGACTCCTCGTCATGTCCGTGATCTCATCCGGAACTCCGAACAACCTTCGGTACATCAAATCACATAACTCATAATACAAATCGTCATCGAACGTTAAGCATGCCGACCCTATGGGTTCGAGAACTATGTAGACATGACCGAGACACATCTTCGGTCAATAACCAATAGCGGAACCTGGATGCTCATATTGGCTCCTACATATTCTACGAAGATCTTTATCGGTCAAACCGCATAACAACATACGTCGTTCCCTTTGTCATCGGTATGTTACTTGCCCGAGATTCGATCGTCGGTATCCTCATACCTAGTTCAATATCGTTACGGGCAAGTCTCTTTACTCGTTCCATAATGCATCATCCCATAACTAACTCTTTAGTCACATTGCTTGCAAGGCTTATAGTGATGAGCATTACCGAGAGGGCCCAGAGATACCTCTCCGACAATCGGAGTGACAAATCCTAATCTCGATCTATGCCAACTCAACAAACACCATCGGAGCATCTTTATAATCACCCAGTTACGTTGTGACGTTTGATAGCACACTAAGTGTTCCTCCGGTATTCGAGAGTTGCATAATCTCATAGTCATAGGAACATGTATAAGTCACGAAGAAAGCAATAGCAACAAACTAAACGATCATAGTGCTAAGCTAATGGATGGGTCGTGTCCATCACATCATTCTCTATGTGACCCCGTTCATCAAATGACAACACATGTCTATGGCTAGGAAACTTAACCATATTTGATTAACGAGCTAGTCAAGTAGAGGCATACTAGGGACACCCTGTTTGTCTATGTATTCACACATGTATCAAGTTTCCGGTTAATACAATTCTAGCATGAATAATAAACATTTATCATGATATAAGGAAATATAAATAACAACTTAATTATTGCCTCTAGGGCATATTTCCTTCAGTCTCCCACTTGCACTAGAGTCAATAATCTAGTTCACATCGTCATGTGATTTAACACCAATAGTTCACATCTTTATGTGATTAGTTCACATCTCCATGTGACTAATACCCAAAGGGTTTACTAGAGTCAATAATCTAGGTCACATCGCTATGTGATTAACACCCAAAGAGTGATCATGTTTTGCTTGTGAGAGAAATTTAGTCAACGGGTCTGCCACATTCAGAGCCGTATGTATTTTGCAAATTTTTCTATGTCTACAATGCTCTACACGGAGCTACTCTAGCTAATTGCTCCCACTTTCAATATGTATCCAGATTGAGACTCAGAGTCATCCAGATTGGTGTCAAAACTTGCATCGAGGTAACTGTTTACGACAAACTTTTTGTCACCTCCATAACCGAGAAACATATCCTTATTCCACTAAGGATAATTTTGACCAATGTCCAGTAATCCACTCCGGGATCACTATTGTACCCTCTTGCCAAACTCTTGGTAAGGTACACAATAGGTATGGTACACTGCATAGCATACTTTATAGAACCTATGGCTGAGGCATAGGGAATGACTTTTCATTCTCTTTCTATTTTCTGCCGTGGTCGGGTTTTGAGTATTTACTCACCTTCACACCTTGCAACACAGGCAAGAATTCCTTCTTTGACTGTTCCATTTTGAACTACTTCAAAATCTTGTTAAGGTATGTACTCATTGAAAAAAAAATATCAAGCGTCTTGATCTATCTCTATAGATCTTGATGCTCAATATGTAAGTAGCTTCACCGAGGTCTTTCTTTGAAAAACTCCTTTCAAATACTCCTTTATGCTTTCCAGAGAACTCTACATCATTTCCGATCAACAATATGTCATTCACATATACTTATCAGAAAGGCTGTAGTGCTCCCACTCACTTTCTTATAAATACAGGCTTCACCGCAAGTCTGTATAAAATCATATGCTTTGATCACTTTATCAAAGCATATATTCCAACTCTGAGATGCTTGCACCAGTCCATAGATGGATCGCTGGAGCTTGCACACTTTGTTAGCACCTTTAGGATTGACAAAACCTTCTTATTGCATCATATACAACTCTTCTTTATGAAATCCATTAAGGAATGCAGTTTTTACATCCATTTGCTAGATTTCATAAAATGTGGCAATTGCTAACATGATTCGGACAGACTCGAGCATCGCTACGAGTGAGAAAATCTCATCGTAGTCAACATCTTGAACTTGTTGAAAACCTTTTGCGATAATTTGAGCTTTGTATATAGTAATACTACTATCAGTGTCTGTCTTCCTCTTGAAGATCCATTTATTCTCAATGGCTTGCCGATCATTGGGCAAGTCAACCAAAGTCCACACTTTGTTCTCATACATGGATCCCATCTCAGATTTCATGGCCTCAAGCCATTTTGCGGAATCTGGGCTCATCATCGCTTCCTCATAGTTCGTAGGTTCGTCATGGTCTAGTAACATGACTTCTAGAACAGGATTACCATACCACTCTACTACGGAACATGCTCTGGTTGACCTATGAGGTTCGGTGGTAACTTGATCTGAAGTTTCATGATCATCATCATTAACTTCCTCACTAATTGGTGTAGGCATCACTGGAACTGATTTCTGTGATGAACTAGTTTCCAATTCGGGAGAAGGTACAATTTCTTTTGAGAGGAAATCCTTCTCTGGAAAGGATCCACTCTTAGCAACAAAGGTCTTGCCTTTGGATCTGTGATAGAAGGTGTACCCAACATTTTCTTTTGGGTATCCTATGAAGACACACTTCTTCGATTTGGGTTTGAGCTTATTGATGACCCACAAGTATAGGGGATCTATCGTAGTCCTTTCGATAAGTAAGAGTGTCGAACCCAACGAGGAGCAGAAGGAAATGATAAGCAGTTTTCAGTAAGGTATTCTCTGCAAGCACTGAAAATTATCGGTAACAGATAGTTTTGTGATAAGGTAATTTATAACGGGTAACAAGTAATAAAAGTAAATAAGGTGCAGAAAGATGGCCCAATCATTTTTGTAGCAAAGGACAAGCCTGGAAAAACTCTTCTATAAAGGAAAGCGCTCCCGAGGACACATGGGAATTATCGTCAAGCTAGTTTTCATCACGCTCATATGATTCGCGTTCGGTACTTTGATAATTTGATATGTGGGTGGACCGGTGCTTGGGTACTGCCCTTCCTTGGACAAGCATCCCACTTATGATTAACCCCTCTTGAAAGCATCCACAACTACAAAAGAAGTATTAAGGTAAACCTAACCATAGCATGAAACATATGGATCCAAATCAGCCCCTTACGAAGCAATGCATAAACTAGGGCTTAAGCTTCTGTCACTCTAGCAACCCATCATCTACTTATTACTTCCCAATGCCTTCCTCTAGGCCCAAACAATGGTGAAGTGTCATGTAGTCGACATTCACATGACACCACTAGAGGAAAGACAACATACATCTCATCAACATATCGAACGAATACCAAATTCACATGACTACTTATAGCAAGACTCCTCCCATGTCCTCAGGAACAAATGTAACTACTCACAAACCATATTCATGTTCATAATCAGAGGGGTATTAATATGGATAAAGGATCTGAACATATGATCTTCCACCAAATGAACCAACTAGCATCAACTACAAGGAGTAATCAACACTACTAGCAACCCACATGTACCAATATGAGGTTTTGAGACAAAGATTGGATACAAGAGATGAACTAGGGTTTGAGAGGAGATGGTGCTAGTGAAGATGTTGATGGATATTGACCCCCTCTCGTTGAGAGGATCGATGGTGATGACGATGATGATGATTTTCCCCTCCCGGAGGGATGTTTCCCCAGTAGAACAGCTCCGCAGGAGCCCTAGATTGGTTCTGCCTCGTGGTGGCGGAGTTTTGTCCCGTGAGCTTGCTTATGATTTTTTCTCACACGAAAGACTTCACATAGTAGAAGATGGGCACCAGAGGCCTGCCAGGGGGCCCATGAGATAGGGGGCGCGCCAGGGGGTAGGGTACGCCCCCACCCTCGTGGCCAGGGTGTGGTCCCCTCTAGTTAATTCTTTCACCGGTATTTTTTATATATTCCAAAACATGCTCCTGTGAAGTTTCAAGACTTTTGGAGTTGTGCAAAATAGGTCTCTAATATTTGCTCCTTTTCCAGCCTAGAATTCCAGCTGCCGGCATTCTCCCTCTTCATGTAAACCTTGTAAAATAAGAGAGAAAAGGCATAAGTATTGTGACATAATGTGTAGTAACAGCCCATAATGCAATAAATATCGATATAAAAGCATGATGCAAAATGGACGTATCAACTCCCCCAAGCTTAGACCTCGCTTGTCCTCAAGCGAAAGCCGATATCGAAAATATGTCCACATGTTTAGAGATAGAGGTGTCGATAAAATAAAATATGGACATGAGGGCATCATGATCATTCTTAGAACAGCAACATATATATATATATATTGTCATATGATTTCTTATGCTAAAGTAACAATTCATTCACAATTTCAAGTATGAATCAGAAACTTCATTGAAAACTAAGAAACTATAATCTCAGTCATTGAAGCAATTGCAATTTATTATAACATCGAAAAGAGTCAATATAAGAGCTTTTTAGCAAGTCCACATACTCAACTATCGTTTAATCTTTCACAATTGCTAACACTCACGCAATATTTATGGGTATGGAAGTCAGACACAGAGAAAGATAGGGGATTATAGTTTTGCCTCCCAACCTTTTACCTCAAGGGTAATGTCAACAATAATAGTTCATGAAAACTCACATCCAATTAGCTATATATATCAAGATCTTTCCAACACATTGTGCTTGCCAAAGGATAAAATGTAAAAAGGAAAGGTGAAGATCACCCTGACTCTTGTATAAAGTATAGGACAAGAATAAAAGATAGGCCCTTCGCAGAGGGAAGCAGAAGTTGTTATGTGCTTTTATGGTTGGATGCACGAAATCTTAATGCAAAATAACGTCACTTTATATTGCCACTTGTGATATGGACCTTTATTATGTAGTCCGTCGCTTTTATTTCTTCCACATCACAAAATCGTATAAATCTTATTTTCTCCACACTAATAAATCATACATATTTAAAGAGCAATTTTTATTATATGCAACAATGAAACTTACTTGAAGGATCTTACTCAATCCATAGGTAGATATGGTGGACTCTCACGGCAAAACTGGGTTTAAGGATGTTCGGAAGCACAAGTAGTATCTCTACTTGGTGCAAAGAATTTGGCTAGCATGAGGGGGAAAGGCAAGCTCAACATGTTGGATGATCCATGACAATATAATTTATTTCGGATGTAAGAAAACATAACCCATTACGTTGACTTCCTTGTCCAACATTAGCTTTTTAGCATGTCATATTTTAATGAGTGCTCACAATCATAAAATATGTCCAAGATAGTATATTTATATGTGAAAACCTCTCTTTCTTTATTACTTCCTATTGATTGCAACGATGACCAAAACTATGTTTGTCAGCTCTCAACAACTTTTATTCATCATACTCTTTATATGTGAAGTCATTACTCTACATAAGATCCATATGATCTTTTTATTTCTTTTTATTCTTACTTTTATTCCCTCAAGATCATAGCAAGATAGCAAAGCCCTTGGCTGAAAACTAATCTTTATTATATAAAGCTCATGGACTCGATTACATAGAAGGATCATAAAGCAAAACTCAAAACTAGATCATACTAAACTTTATTCTACTAGATCAAGATATTACCAAAAGAATCAAACTAAGAAAAACGGTAAAGGTAGGAATGTGATGGTGATACGATACCGGGGCACCTGCCCAAGCTTGGCAATTGCCAAGGGGAGTGCCCATACCAGATACTCAGTTCTCTTTTGCTGGTGAAGAAGATGGCGGTGATGATGGATAGTCACACATCGAGCATAGGAGATCCTCCAATTTGCGGATAATGCCCTTGAGTGCGGCGATATGCTCCTTCAACAAAATATTTTCACATGTGAGATACTTGTTTTGTATGCGAGATAACTCAATCATCTTGAAAGCTTCAATCTCCGTTGGGGTAAGATGATTGTGATGAGGTTGAAGGATGTCTTCGTCTTCTGCTGCCGGAACTTGATCCACCATCGCCTTCTTGATCCCATCATCCTTGTTGATCTCCCCGGGTTCTTCTCTCTTTAGCTCTATCATCATTAGCCAAGCATCGTTGCCCTCATTGTTGGAGGAGGGGGACGACATGATGCCTGGCCTTGACAACTCTGGCAGAAAATAGCTCGAAACAAAAACATGAGATATTTGCGTGGTACGGTGATCAAAACCTTCGGGGGATTATATAATGAATTTGTACCGACCAAACGAAGTATCGTGCAAGAAAACGGAGTCCGGAGAGCACACGAGGTGTCCACGAGGCAGGGGGCGCGCCCAGGGGGGTAGGGCGCGCCCTCCACCCTCTTGGACGCCTCTTGTCCTTCCCGGACTACTTCTTATTTTCCTATTTTCTTAAATATTCCAAAACAAAGAAAAATTGCTATTGGAACTGTTTTGGAGTCGGTTTACTTACCGTACCACATACCTATTCCTTTTCTAAGGCTGAAACGTTCTGGCAAGTGTCCCTTATGTATTCCTCCAGGGTTACGGTTTCAATAACATTAGTTTCAACATTTATAGGATTACCTGAGATATAATGTTTGATTCTTTGACCGTTCACCACCCTCGAATTTGTTCCTTCGAAGTTGTGGATTTTTGTGGCACCGGAACGATAGACCTCCTCGATAACGTAAGGACCTTCCCGTTTAGAGAGGAGTTTTCCTGAAAAAATATTAAACGAAAGTTGTATAACAATACATAATCACCTACATTAAACTCACGCTTTTGTATCCTTTTGTCATGCCATCTTTTAACTTTTTATTTAAACAATTTGGCATTCTCATAAGCCTGGTGTCGGTGTCAAAACCGGTGGATCTTGGGTAGGGGGTCCCGAACTGTGCGTCTAGGCCGGATGGTAACAGGAGGCAAGGGACACGAAGTTTTACCCAGGTTCGGGCCCTCTCGATGGAGGTAAAACCCTACGTCCTGCTTGATTAATATTGATGATATGGGTAGTACAAGAGTAGATCTACCACGAGATCAGAGAGGCTAAACCCTAGAAGCTAGCCTATGGTATGATTGTTGATGTGTATGTTGTCCTACGGACTAAAACCCTCCGGTTTATATAGACACCGGAGAGGGTTAGGGTTACATAGAGTCGGTTACAATGGTAGGAGATCTGAACATCCGTATCGCCAAGCTTGCCTTCCACGCCAAGGAAAGTCCCTTCCGGACACGGGACGGAGTCTTCATTCTTGTATCTTCATAGTCCAGGAGTTCGGCTGAAGGTATAGTCCGGCTATCCAAACACCCCCTAATCCAGGACTCCCTCAGTAGCCCCTGAACTAGGCTTCAATGACGACGAGTCCGACGCGCAGATTGTCTTCGGCATTGCAAGGCGGGTTCCTCCTCCAAGTACTTCATAGAAGATTTTGAACACAAAGATAGTGTCCGGCTCTGCAAAATAAGTTTCCACATACTGCCATAGAGAGAATAATATTTACACAAATCTAATCTGCTGACGTACTCCGTAGTGTGACATCACACCACGGCCAAGCTTTTATTCGAACCGTTTTACTGTCCCATCTTAGCGCGTTATGCGAGGCAGTTTCCTTGGCACGTCTTGTTAAAGCAGAGATCGTGTCCCCTTATTCCGGGATTCTCATCAATACGAGCGTGGGTAACCCAACCGCGCCATTGATTATGGCGCTTGGAGATAAGCGAGTTTTTACCAGACTGGTGGGGACACGTAGTTGCGTCCACCCATATAAGGGGATAAGGATCCACCTTTTCACCCACGCCTTCTTCCTCCTTTGCCTATCCATTCTTGCGCATTCGAGCTCCAGCGCCCAAGTCCGCACTACCACCTCAACCTTCTCCAGTCATGTCCGGAGCGGGAGGCAAGTGGATGGCCTCCTCCGTCACGGAGGGACACATCAAAAAGCTGAGGAAGGCTGGATATCTGGCTAGCGACATCGCGCACCGGCTTCCCAAAAAGGGGCAGCTCATCCCCACTCCTAGGCCCCATGAGAGGGTGGTATTCCTCCCTCATTTCCTCCGTGGACTGGGCTTCCCTCTGCATCCATTTGTCCGGGGGCTCATGTTCTACTACGGCCTGGATTTCCACGATCTGGCCCCGAACTTCGTCCTCAACATCTCGGCATTCATCGTCGTGTGCGAGGCGTTCCTCCGCATCCGCCCCCATTTCGGCCTATGGCTTAAGACTTTCAACGTCAAGCCAAAGGTGGTGCGCAGCAGCCAGGCAGAGTGCGGCGGCGCCATGGTTGGCAAGATGGCCAACGTCATGTGGCTCGAGGGATCCTTTGCGGAGACCCTGAAGGGGTGGCAATCATGGTGGTTTTACGTCACCGAGCCGCGCAACGCCGAATGGGTCGCACCCCCTGAGTTTCGATCCGGCCCCCCTACGCAGCTCACCTCCTGGAAGGAGACAGGCCTGTCTTGGGGTAAAAAAGGAGAGCTGACCGGACTCCAAACCTGCATCCAAACCCTGGTGGACAAGAAGCTCAAGCTTGTCAACGTAGTCCAGGTTATGCTCATCTGCATGATCCTCCCGTGTCAACGACGGGCCTTCAATCTGTGGGAGTTCGACCCAGCGCAGCATCAAACTCTAAACAGGCTCTTCGACATGACGTAAGAAGATGCCTGGAGGATGCTTTTCAAGGGCGTCGAGGCTCCCGTGTCCGCTACCGAGGATCGCGGATTCAGCGCGCAGCGTCACGCGCTCGCGGTAAGCTGTTTTTTCCTTTTACGGGGTATCAATTTTCCATAGTTTGACTCTATGCGGGATCTAAGCTCCCTTTCCTCTGACAGGATTGGCAGGTGACGTTCGGACAGATCAACTGTCCGGCCCCTTTGCCCAAAGGCCCAGCGGACGCTCGCTTGGCGAAGCTGCTGGTTCCGGCGCCCTATGTGGTGCCGGAGAAGAAGGCCACGAAAAGGGCCACGGGGACTTGAAAGAGCGCCCGGCGCCAGGAGGTGTCGGATTCATCATCCGACGGTCCCGAAGCGCCTTCCTCTCGCGAAGACGAGGAGGAATAAGAAGAAACCTCTCCCCCTCCAGCGGGAGGAGAGAAGAAAAGGAAGGCCACCCTCTCTGAGGAGGCCGGAGGGTCCAAGAAGGGGAAAATGAAGGAAATATGCCCTAGAGGCAATAATAAAGTTATTATTTATTTCCTTATATCATGATAAATGTTTATTATTCATGCTAGAATTGTATTAACCGGAAACATAATACATGTGTGAATACATAAACAAACAGAGTTTCACTAGTATGCCTCTACTTGACTAGCTCGTTAATCGAAGATGGTTATGTTTCCTAACCATGGACAAAAGAGTTGTTATTTGATTAACGGGATCACATCATTAGAAGAATGATGTGATTGACTTGACCCATTCCGTTAGCTTAGCACTCGATCGTTTAGTATGTTGCTATTGCTTTCTTCATGACTTATACATGTTCCTATGACTATGAGATTATGTAACTCCCGTTTACCGGAGGAACACTTTGTGTGCTACCAAACGTCACAACATAACTGGGTGATTATAAAGGAGCTCTACAGGTGTCTCCAAAGGTACATGTTGGGTTGGCGTATTTCGAGATTAGGATTTGTCACTCCGATTGTCGGAGAGGTATCTCTGGGCCCTCTCGGTAATGCACATCACATAAGCCTTGCAAGCATTGCAACTAATGAGTTAGTTGCGGAATGATGTATTACGAAACGAGTAAAGAGACTTGCCGGTAACGAGATTGAACTAGGTATTGAGATACCGACGATCGAATCTCGGGCAAGTAACATACTGATGACAAAAGGAACAACGTATGTTGTTATGCGGTCTGACCGATAAAGATCTTCGTAGAATATGTGGGAGCCAATATGAGCATCCAGGTTCCGCTATTAGTTATTGACCGGAGACGTGTCTCGGTCATGTCTACATTGTTCTTGAACCCGTAGGGTCCGCACGCTTAAGGTTTCGATGACAGTTATATTATGAGTTTATGAGTTTTGATGTACCGAAGGAGTTCGGAGTCCCGGATGAGATCGGGGACATGACAAGGAGTCTCGAAATGGTCGAGACGTAAAGATCGATATATTGGACGACTATATTCGGACATCGGAAAGATTCCGAGTGATTCGGGTATTTTCGGAGGTACCGGGGAGTTACGGGAATACGAGGAAGAAGCAATGGGCCTTAATGGGCCTTAGTGGAAAGGACCAGGAGGTGGCGTGCGCCCCTCCCAAGCCCAGTCCGAATTGGACAAGGGGTTTGGGGCGCGGCCCCTCTCTCCCTTCCTTCCCCTCTTCTCCCCCCCTTCTCCTAGTTGGACTAGGAAAGGTGGAAACCTACTCCAACTAGGAGTAGGAATCCTACTCCTCCTTGGCGCGCCCATAAGGGCCGGCCGGCCTCCCCCTTGCTCCTTTATATACGGGGGCAGGGGGCACCCCATAGACACACAAGTTGATCCACGTGATCATATTCTTAGCCGTGTGCGGTGCCCCCTTCCACCATAATCCTCGATAATATTGTAGCGGTGCTTAGGCGAAGCCCTGCGACGGTAGAACATCAAGATCGTCACCACGCCGTCGTGCTGACGGAACTCTTCCCCGACACTTTTCTGGATCGGAGTCCGGGGATCGTCATCGAGCTAAACGTGTGCTAGAACTCGGAGGTTCCGTAGTTTCAGTGCTTGATCGGTCGGGCCGTGAAGACGTATGACTACATCAACCGCGTTGTGCTAACGCTTCCGCTGTCGGTCTACAAGGGTACGTAGATCACACTCTCCCCTCTCGTTGCTATGCATCACCATGATCTTGCGTGTGCGTAGGAATTTTTTTGAAATTACTACGTTCCCCAACAGAAAACCCTTCCTCCGGACTACTCCGCCGACACCGACAACGGCGGAGATGAGTGGCAGCCCAGGGTCAAGCCCCTGGCAAAATCGTAAGTATCCGGATACCGGAGTAGTTCATAGTATTCGTTTATTGCACAGCTTTCCCTTATGTCGAATATGCTTATGCAGCCCACCCAAAGACCGGCTCGACGCGTCGTCGAGCGGCTCACTGGACTCGTCGGATGTGAACTCGCTTCCGACGGCTTCCTCCCCCCGCCCTATGGACGACACCGAGGTGTTGTCCCAAGAGGTTCCAAGCAGGGAGGAGGTGGTCCCGGAGGCGCCGCAAGGCGACCTCCCGGACTCCAGGAGTAAAGGGGATGAAACCCCCCAGGGCTCCAAATCCGGCTCTAGGCCGGACACCGCCCCGGAACCTTCAAAGGTTCCGGAGTCCGGCGGGGGACCTCCTTCCAAGAGGAGCAAGTCCACTGTGCCGGCAGCCTCCGTCCAACCGGAGGCGCCGGACAATATGCTAGAGGCGCTCCAAGGCGCCTCCATCGACGAGGAGCACCGCACTATTATGAGTGTGGTGGTCCAGAAGGTTCAGTCCGCAAAAAATGGACTGACTGAAGCTTGTACTAGCCTTTCGACAGGCTTCGAGGTAAGTAAAGAAAGTGTAAATAATAGTACCGCATAGACAGTAGCCCCTGATGCTCTGTTTGGCGTTCGGGAAGAAAAGCCGAATAGAGGATCAAATAGAATTCGCAGGAGTCTAACAAAAATGAGTCAATATGCATGTGCAGGCTACCCTGCTTGCGTCCGCCGCACTGACTGCGGAAGTGGACACGCTAAAGCAGGACCTCGAAAGGTCTGAGCAAGAGTTCGGGCGTGCCAAGAAGCAGCTCGAGGACAATGAAGGTAAGAAATACCTTGTTAAAAATATATATATAAAAGGTGCAATTGCAAAAAATGACAGGATTATCGTGGCTATTATAGGGGCCACGTCTGAGGTGGCGACCCTTAAGCAAGCATTGGACGAGGCTGAGAAGAATTCGGCCTCGGAGCGCACCGAGCAGGAAAAGTATGAGGCCAAGGTTGGCAAGATGCAGCAAGAGCTCTAGGCTCTCATGGAAAAACATGAGAGTTTGGAGCGTGACTCGAAGACGCAAGCGTCCGAGCTTGCGGTGGCTATTGAAAATGCCAAATCTGCCAAGGCTAAATCCGAGAGGACCCTCCAGGAGTTGGATGAGGTGAAGAAGATAGCGGCTGGTAAGGCATTCTTTATGCAAAGCAAACACATAAACGTGAGTTACCTGTTACTTACCCGAATCCGGAGCTCTCCAGGAGCGTTCGCAGATCTTCCCCGGAGTGTATCCGATGCCGTCGCATTCTATCGAGCCGAGGAGGGAAGCTCGACGGAGAAGGTGTTCTGGTCTCAGTACGCTGAGGCCGGACACCCCGTGCCCCTGAGCGACCAGCTGAAGCAACTGGTCGAGCTCCACAAGGTGGCCAAACAGGCCATGAAGGCCCTCGTAGTTCGGCTATGGCCCGGAGAGGCTCAGCCTGGGAGCTATTTCGGGCTGGTGCGGCGGCTAGTGGAGGCCTTTCCAAGGCTCGAAGTCATCAAGCGCTCCGTCTGCATTGAAGGTGCCCGTAGGGCCCTTGCTCGTGCTAAGGTGCACTGGGGGAAGCTGGATGCTGAGAAGCTTGTGAAGGACGGGCCACCGCCGGGGAAAGAGCATCGCAAGCCCGAGAATTATTATAAGGATGTTCTGAAGGGTGCCCGCCTTATGGCGGATGAATGTACTATGGATGTAATTTTCGAGTAAAACTCGCTCATTTTGTCCTGTGCGCTGAAAACTTGTTCATATGTGCTGAGCAATGCTGCTTGAATTTAAAATATTACCTTCTGTGGGGCTGTTTATCAATACTGAGAGATGGCGGGTCGTCGGCTTCTGCCCCCTTGCCGCTAGTGCTGGGGTGTTCGGGGATAAACCTGGGCGCTCTTTTTCCCATATTTGGGTCCTTCGAGGGAGACGCTCAGCCCAACGAACGAGGCAATCGGACTATAATGCGTGAACACTCTCACTTAGCCATAGAATTCTATAATTTTAAATTTCGGCGAAGCCCCTAGTATTCGGAAGACCGAGTTCGGGGCGCTATCCACGCCTTGGCCGTGAAGGAAATATGCCCTAGAGGCAATAATAAAGTTATTATTTATTTCCTTATATCATGATAAATGTTTATTATTCATGCTAGAATTGTATTAACCGGAAACATAATACATGTGTGAATACATAGACCAACAGAGTGTCACTAGTATGCCTCTACTTGACAAGCTCGTTAATCAAAGATGGTTATGTTTCCTAACCATGAACAAAGAGTTGTTATTTGATTAATGAGGTCACATCATTAGTTGAATGATCTGATTGACATGACCCATTCCATTAGCTTAGCACCCGATCGTTTAGTATGTTGCTATTGCTTTCTTCATGACTTATACATGTTCCTATAACTATGAGATTATGCAACTCCCGTTTACCGGAGGAACACTTTGGGTACTACCAAACGTCACAACGTAACTGGGTGATTATAAAGGAGTACTACAGGTGTCTCCAATGGTAGATGTTGGGTTGGCGTATTTCGAGATTAGGGTTTGTCACTCCGATTGTCGGAGAGGTATCTCTGGGCCCTCTCGGTAATGCACATCACATAAGCCTTGCAAGCACTGCAACTAATATGTTAGTTGTGAGATGATGTATTATGGAATGAGTAAAGAGACTTGCCGGTAACGAGATTGAACTAGGTATTGGATACCGACGATCGAATCTCGGGCAAGTAACATACCGATGACAAAGGGAACAACGTATGTTGTTATGCGGTCTGACCGATAAAGATCTTCGTAGAATATGTAGGAGCCAATATGGGCATCCAGGTCCCGCTATTGGTTATTGACCGGAGACGTGTCTCGGTCATGTCTACATTGTTCTCGAACCGTAGGGTCCGCACGCTTAACGTTACGATGACAGTTATTATGAGTTTATGCATTTTGATGTACCGAAGGTTGTTCGGAGTCCCGGATGAGATCACGGACATGACGAGGAGTCTCGAAATGGTCGAGACGTAAAGATTGATATATTGGAAGCCTATGTTTGGACATAGGAAGTGTTCCGGGTGAAATCGGGATTTTACCGGAATACCGGGAGGGTTACCGGAACCCCCCGGGAGACTAATGGGCCTATTGGGCCTTAGTGAAAAAAGAGAAAAGGGGCAGCCCATAGCTGGCCGGCGCCCCCCCCCCCCTTCCCCCAAGTCCTAGTAGGACTAGGAGAAGGGGCCGGCCCCCCCTCTTTCTCCTTTCCCCCCGAGAGTCCTAATTGGAATAGGATTGGAGGGAGGAGTCCTACTCCCGGTGGGAATAGGACTCCCCTGCGCCTCCCTCTCCCTGGCCGGCCGGCCCCCCTTCCTCCAACCTTTATATACGGGGGCAGGGGACACCCCAAGACACACAAGTTGATCCTTGAGATCGTTCCTTAGCCGTGTGCGGTGCTCCCTGCCACCAAATTCCACCTCGATCGTACCGTTACAGTGCTTAGGCGAAGCCCTGCGTCGGTAGTACATCAAGATCGTCACCACGCCGTCGTGCTGACGGAACTCTTCCTCGACGCTTTGCTAGATCGGAGCCCGAGGAACGTCATCGAGCTGAACGTGTGCTAAGAACTCGGAGGTGCCGGAGTAACGGTGCTTGGATCGGTCGGATCGGGAAGAAGACGTACGACTACTTCCTCTATGTTGTGTGATCGCTTCCGCAGTCGGTCTGCGTTGGTACGTAGACAACACTCTCCCCTCTCGTTGCTGTGCATCACCATGATCTTGTGTGTGCGTAGGAAAATTTTCGAAATTACTGCGTTCCCCAACAGTGGCATCCGAGCCTAGGTTTTATGGTTTGATGTTATTTGCACGACTAGAACACAAGTGAGTTGTGGGCGATACAAGTCATACTGCCTACCAGCATGTCATACTTTGGTTCGGCGGTATTGTTGGGTGAGACGATCCGGACCAACCTTACGCGTACTCTTACGCGAGACCGGTTCCCTCGACGTGCTTTGCACATAGATGGCTTGCGGAAGACTGTCTCTCCAACTTTAGTTGAACCAAGTGTGACTACGCCCGGTCCTTGAGAAGGTTAAAACGGAGTCTATTTGACGAACTATCGTTGTGGTTTTGATGCGTAGGTGAGATGAGTTCTTACTTAAGCCCGTAGCAGCCACGTAAAACTTGCAACAACAAAGTAGAGGACGTCTAACTTGTTTTTGCAGGGTATGTTGTGATGTGATATGGTCAAGGCATGATGCTGAATTTTATTGTATGAGATGATCATGTTTTGTAACCGAGTTATCGGCAACTGGCAGGAGCCATATGGTTGTCGCTTTATTGTATGCAATGCAATCGCGATGTAATGCTTTACTTTATTACTAAACGGTAGTGATAGTCGTGGAAGCATAAGATTGGCGAGACGACAACGATGCTACGATGGAGATCAAGGTGTCGCGCCGGTGACGATGGTGATCATGACGGTGCTTCGGAGATGGAGATCACAAGCACAAGATGATGATGGCCATATCATATCACTTATATTGATTGCATGTGATGTTTATCCCTTTTTATGCATCTTATCTTGCTTTGATTGACGGTAGCATTATAAGATGATCTCTCACTAAAAATTATCAAGAAGTGTTCTCCCTGAGTATGCACCGTTGCCAAAGTTCGTCGTGCCCAGACACCACGTGATGATCGGGTGTGATAAGCTCTACGTCCAAATACAACGGGTGCAAAACAGTTGCACACGCAGAATACTCAGGTTATACTTGACGAGCCAAGCATATACAGATATGGCCTCGGAACACGGAGACCGAAAGGTCGAGCGTGAATCATATAGTAGATATGATCAACATAACGATGTTCACCATTGAAAACTACTCCATCTCACGTGATGATCGGTTATGGTTTAGTTGATTTGGATCACGTGATCACTTAGAAGATTAGAGGGATGTCTATCTAAGTGGGAGTTCCTAAGTAATTTGATTAACTGAACTTAAACTTATCATGAACTTAGTACCTGATAGTATCTTGCTTGTTTATGTTGATTGTAGATAGATGGCTCGTGCTATTGTTCCGTTGAATTTTAATGCGTTCCTTGAGAAAGCAAAGTTGAAAGATGATGGTAGCAATTACACGGACTGGGTCCGTAACCTGAGGATTATCCTCATTGCTGCACAGAAGAATTACGTCCTGGAAGCACCACTGGGTGACAGGCCTGCTGCTGGAGCAACGCCAGATGTTATGAACGTCTGGCAGAGCAAAGCTGATGACTACTCGATAGTTCAGTGTGCCATGCTTTACGGCTTAGAATCGGGACTTCAACGACGTTTTGAACGTCATGGAGCATATGAGATGTTCCAGGAGTTGAAGTTAATATTTCAAGCAAATGCCCGAATTGAGAGATATGAAGTCTCCAATAAGTTCTATAGCTGCAAGATGGAGGAGAACAGTTCTGTTAGTGAACATATACTCAAAATGTCTGGGTATAATAATCACTTGATTCAGATGGGAGTTAATCTTCCAGATGATTGCGTCATTGACAGAATTCTCCAATCACTGCCACCAAGCTACAAGAGCTTCGTGATGAACTATAATATGCAAGGGATGAACAAGACTATTCCCGAGCTCTTCGCAATGCTGAAAGTTGCGGAGGTAGAAATCAAGAAGGAGCATCAAGTGTTGATGGTTAGCAAAACCACTAGTTTCAAGAAAAAGGGCAAAGGAAAGAAGAAGGGAAACTTCAAGAAGAACAGCAAGCAAGTTGCTGCTCAGGAGAAGAAACCCAAGTCTGGACCTAAGCCTGAAACTGAGTGCTTCTACTGCAAGCAGACTGGTCACTGGAAGCGGAACTGCCCCAAGTATTTGGCGGATAAGAAGGATGGCAAAGTGAGCAAAGGTATATGTGATATACATGTTATTGATGTGTACCTTACTAGAGCTCGCAGTAGCACCTGGGTATTTGATACTGGTTCTGTTGCTAATATTTGCAACTCGAAACAGGGACTACGGAATAAGCGGACGCTAGCAAAGGACGAGGTGACGATGCGCGTGGGAAACGGTTCCAAAGTCGATGTGATCGCGGTCGGCACGCTACCTCTACATCTACCTTCGGGATTAATATTAGACCTAAATAATTGTTATTTGGTGCCAGCGTTGAGCATGAACATTATATCTGGATCTTGTTTAATGCGAGACGGTTATTCATTTAAATCAGAGAATAATGGTTGTTCTATTTATATGAATAATATCTTTCATGGTCATGCACCTTTGAAGAGTGGTCTATTCTTGTTGAATCTCGAAGATAGTGATACACATATTCATAATGTAGAAGCCAAAAGATGCAAAGTTAATAATGATAGTGCAACTTATTTGTGGCACTGCCGTTTAGGTCATATCGGTGTAAAGCGCATGAAGAAACTCCATACTGATGGGCTTTTGGAACCACTTGATTATGAATCACTTGGTACTTGCAAACCGTGCCTCATAGGCAAGATGACTAAAACACCGTTCTCCGGTACTATGGAGAGAGCAACAGATTTATTGGAAATCATACATACCGATGTATGTGGTCCGATGAATATTGAGGCTCGTGGCGGATATCGTTATTTTCTCACCTTCACAGATGATTTAAGCAGATATGGGTATATCTACTTAATGAAACATAAGTCTGAAACATTTGAAAAGTTCAAAGAATTTCAGAGTGAGGTTGAAAATCATCGTAACAAGAAAATAAAGTTTCTACGATCTGATCGTGGAGGAGAATATTTGAGTTACGAGTTTGGTGTACATTTGAAAAATTGTGGAATAGTTTCGCAACTCACGCCACCCGGAACACCACAACGTAATGGTGTGTCCGAACGTCGTAATCGTACTTTACTAGATATGGTGCGATCTATGATGTCTCTTACTGATTTACCGCTATCGTTTTGGGGTTATGCTTTAGAGACGGCCGCATTCACGTTAAACAGGGCACCATCAAAATCCGTTGAGACGACACCTTATGAACTATGGTTTGGCAAGAAACCAAAGTTGTCGTTTCTTAAAGTTTGGGGCTGCGATGCTTATGTGAAAAAGCTTCAACCTGATAAGCTCGAACCCAAATCGGAGAAATGTGTCTTCATAGGATATCCAAAGGAAACTATTGGATACACCTTCTATCACAGATCCGAAGGCAAGACTTTTGTTGCTAAATTTGGAAACTTTCTAGAGAAGGAGTTTCTCTCGAAAGAAGTGAGTGGGAGGAAAGTAGAACTTGACGAGGTAACTGTACCTGCTCCCTTATTGGAAAATAGTACATCACAGAAAACTGTTTCTGCGACACCTATACCAATCAGTGAGGAAGCTAATGATGATGATCATGAAACTTCAGAACAAGATACTACTGAACCACGTAGATCAACCAGAGTGAGATCCGCACCAGACTGGTACAGTAATCCAGTTCTGGAAGTCATGATGCTAGATCATGATGAACCTATGAACTATGAAGAAGCGATGGTGAGCCCAGATTCCGCAAAGTGGCTTGAGGCCATGAAATCTGAGATGGGATCCATGTATGAAAACAAAGTATGGACTTTGGTTGACTTGCCCGATGATCGGCAAGCAATTGAGAATAAATGGATCTTCAAGAAAAAGACTGACGCTGACGGTAATATTACTGTCTATAAAGCTCGACTTGTCGCGAAAGGTTTTCGACAAGTTCAAGGAGTTGACTACGATGAGACCTTCTCACCCGTAGCGATGCTTAAGTCCGTCAGAATTATGTTAGCAATTGCCGCATTTTATGATTATGAAATATGGCAGATGGATGTCAAAACTGCATTCCTGAATGGATTTCTGGAAGAAGAGTTGTATATGATACAACCAGAAGGTTTTGTCGATCCAAAGGGAGCTAACAAAGTATGCAAACTCCAGCGATCCATTTATGGACTGGTGCAAGCATCTCGGAGTTGGAATAAACGCTTTGATAGTGTGATCAAAGCATTTGGCTTTATACAGACTTTTGGAGAAGCCTGTATTTACAAGAAAGTGAGTGGGAGCTCTGTAGCATTTCTAATATTATATGTGGATGACATATTGCTGATTGGAAATGATATAGAATTTCTGGATAGCATAAAGGGATACTTGAATAAAAGTTTTTCGATGAAAGACCTCGGGGAAGCTGCTTACATATTAGGCATAAAGATCTATAGAGATAGATCAAAACGCTTAATTGGACTTTCACAAAGCACATACCTTGACAAGATTTTGAAGAAGTTCAAAATGGATCAAGCAAAGAAAGGGTTCTTGCCTGTGTTACAAGGTATGAAGTTGAGTCAGACTCAATGCCCGACCACTGCAGAAGATAGAGAGAAAATGAAAGATGTTCCCTATGCTTCAGCCATAGGCTCTATCATGTATGCAATGCTGTGTACCAGACCTGATGTGTGCCTTGCTATAAGTTTAGCAGGGAGGTACCAAAGTAATCCAGGAATGGATCACTGGACAGCGGTCAAGAACATCCTGAAATACCTGAAAAGGACTAAGGATATGTTTCTCGTATATGGAGGTGACAAAGAGCTCACCGTAAGAGGTTACGTTGATGCAAGCTTTGACACTGATCCGGACGATTCTAAATCGCAAACCGGATACGTGTTTACTTTGAACGGTAGAGCTGTCAGTTGGTGCAGTTCTAAACAAAGCGTCGTAGCGGGATCTACATGTGAAGCGGAGTACATAGCTGCTTCGGAAGCAGCAAACGAAGGAGTCTGGATGAAGGAGTTCATATCCGATCTAGGTGTCATACCTAGTGCATCGGGTCCAATGAAAATCTTCTGTGACAATACTGGTGCAATTGCCTTGGCAAAGGAATCCAGATTTCACAAAAGAACCAAACACATCAAGAGACGCTTCAACTCCATCCGGGATTTAGTCTAGGTGGGAGACATAGAGATTTGCAAGATACATACGGATCTGAACGTTGCAGACCCGTTGACTAAGCCTCTTCCACGAGCAAAACATGATCAGTACCAAGGCTCCATGGGTGTTAGAATCATTACAGTGTTATCTAGATTATTGACTCTAGTGCAAGTGGGAGACTGAAGGAAATATGCCCTAGAGGCAATAATAAAGTTATTATTTATTTCCTTATATCATGATAAATGTTTATTATTCATGCTAGAATTGTATTAACCGGAAACATAATACATGTGTGAATACATAGACCAACAGAGTGTCACTAGTATGCCTCTACTTGACTAGCTCGTTAATCAAAGATGGTTATGTTTCCTAACCATGAACAAAGAGTTGTTATTTGATTAACGAGGTCACATCATTAGTTGAATGATCTGATTGACATGACCCATTCCATTAGCTTAGCACCCGATCGTTTAGTATGTTGCTATTGCTTTCTTCATGACTTATACATGTTCCTATAACTATGAGATTATGCAACTCCGTTTACCGGAGGAACACTTTGGGTACTACCAAACGTCACAACGTAACTGGGTGATTATAAAGGAGTACTACAGGTGTCTCCAATGGTAGATGTTGGGTTGGCGTATTTCGAGATTAGGGTTTGTCACTCCGATTGTCGGAGAGGTATCTCTGGGCCCTCTCGGTAATGCACATCGCATAAGCCTTGCAAGCACTGCAACTAATAAGTTAGTTGTGAGATGATGTATTACGGAACGAGTAAAGAGACTTGCCGGTAACGAGATTGAACTAGGTATTGGATACCGACGATCGAATCTCGGGCAAGTAACATACCGATGACAAAGGGAACAACGTATGTTGTTATGCGGTCTGACCGATAAAGATCTTCGTAGAATATGTAGGATCCAATATGGGCATCCAGGTCCCGCTATTGGTTATTGACCGGAGAAGTGTCTCGGTCATGTCTACATTGTTCTTGAACCGTAGGGTCCGCACGCTTAACGTTACGATGACAGTTATTATGAGTTTATGCATTTTGATGTACCGAAGGTTGTTCGGAGTCCCGGATGAGATCACGGACATGACGAGGAGTCTCAAAATGGTCGAGACGTAAAGATTGATATATTGGAAGCCTATGTTTGGGCACCGGAAGTGTTCCGGGTGAAATCGGGATTTTACCGGATTACCGGGAGGGTTACCGGAACCCCCCGGGAGGCAAATGGGCCTATTGGGCCTTAGTGGAAAAGAGAGAAGGGGCAGCCCACAAGCTAGCCGGCCGAACCCCCCTTCCCTAGTCCTATTAGGACTAGGAGAAGGGGCCGGCCCCCCTCTCTTCTCTTTCTCCCGAAGAGTCCTACTAGGAATAGGATTTGGGGGAAGGAGTCCTACTCCCGGTAGGAGTGGGACTCCTCCCTGCGCCTCCCTCCTAGCCGGCCGACCCCCTTGCCCCTGGCCTTTATATACGGGGGCAGGGGCACCCCATAGACACACAACTTGATCCTTGAGATCGTTCCTTAGCCGTGTGCGGTGCCCCCTGCCACCAAATTCCACCTCGATCGTACTGTTGTAGTGCTTAGGCGAAGCCCTGCGTCGGTAGTACATCAAGATCGTCATCACGCCGTCGTGCTGATGAAACTCTTCCTCGACGCTTTGCTGGATCGGAGCCCGAGGAACGTCATCGAGCTGAACGTGTGCTAAGAACTCGGAGGTGCCGGAGTAACGGTGCTTGGATCGGTCGGATCGGGAAGAAGACGTACGACTACTTCCTCTACGTTGTGTGATCGCTTCCGCAGTCGGTCTGCGTTGGTACGTAGACAACACTCTCCCCTCTCGTTGCTGTGCATCACCATGATCTTGCGTGTGCGTAGGAAAATTTTTGAAATTACTGCGTTCCCCAACACTGCTGACGTCATGGTGATGTCATGCTGACATCACCTTTCACTGTTCTGGATAATGCTCTATTCAAATAATTAATTAAATGCTAAAAATGATTTAAATCCTTTAAAATCAATATAAAATAAACCGTAGCTCAGATGGAAAAACTTTGTACATGAAAGTTGCTCAGAATGACGAGACGAACCTGGATGCGCAGCCCGTTCGTCCGCCACGCATCCCTGACCTATCCAACTCGCAACTTTCCCCTTCCGGCTCCTCTGCCCGAAAACGCGAAAGGCCGGGGATACTTTCCCGGATGTTCCCCCCCCCCCCTGGCCGGTATCACCTCATACCGCGTTAGGGCACGCCTAGCATCACGCTTTGCTTTGTCATGCATCGTTATGCATCTGTTTGCATTGTATTTATTGTTTATCCCCCTTCTTCTTCCGCTAGACACCGAGACCGACGCCGCTGCTACCCAGTACGACTACGGAGTTGACGACCCCTCTCTCTTGCCAGAGCAACCAGGCAAGCCCCCCCCCCCCCCTTGATCACCAGATATCGCCTACTCTCCTCTATACTGCTTGCATTAGAGTAGTGTAGCATGTTACTGTTTTCCGTTCATCCTACCTTGATGCATAGCCTGTCCTTGCTACTACTGTTGTTACCTTTACCTGCAAACCTAATGCTTAGTATAGGATGCTAGTTTATCATCAGTGGCCCTACATTCTTGTCCGTCTGCCATGCTATACTATCGGGCCGTGATCACTCGGGAGGTGATCACGGGTATATACTATATACTTTATACATGATACATGTGGTGACTAAAGACGGGTAGGCTCGTAGGAGCACCCGCGAGTGGATCTTTGAGGCGGAGTGACAGGGCAGGTTCCGTCCACCTAGGAGAGAGGTGGGCCTGGCCCTGGCCGGTGTTCGCGGATGCTTAACACGCTTAACGAGATCTGGGTATTTGATCTGAGTCTGGCCATTTGGTCTATACGCACTAACCATCTACGTGGGAGCAGTTATGGGTATCCCGGCGTCGTGGTATCAGCCGAAGCCTTCGTGACGTCAGCGACTGAGTGGCGCGCGCCGGATTGGACTGGAAAGCCACTAGGCTAGGTCTGCTTCCGGCCACGTACGCAACGTGCAGGTGTGCAAAGGGCGATGGGTCCAGACCCCTGCGCCATAGGATTTAGACCGGCGTGCTGACCTCTCTGTTGTGCCTAGGTAGGGCTGCGACGTGTTGATCTTCCGAGGCCGGGCATGACCCAGAAAAGTGTGTCCGGCCAAATGGGATCGAGCGTGTTGGGGTATGTGGTGCACCCCTGCAGGGAAGTTTATCTATTCGAATAGCCGTGTCCCTCGGTAAAAGGACGATCCGCAGTTGTATCTTGACCTTATGACAACTAGAAATGGATACTTAATAAAACACACCCTTCCAAATACCAGATACAACCGGTGATCGCTCTCTCACAGGGCGACGATGAGAGGATCATCGGGTAGGTTTATGCTATACGATGCTACTTGGAGGACTTCAGTCTACTCTCTTCTACATGCTGCAAGACGGAGGCTGCCAGAAGCGTAGTCTTCGACAGGATTAGTTATCCCCCTCTTATTCTGGCATTCTGCAGTTCAGTCCACATATGATACCCTTATTCCATTTGATACCCATGCATTTGTAGTATAGCTCCTTGCTTGCGAGTACTTTGGATGAGTACTCACGGTTGCTTTCTCCCTCTTTTCCCTCTATCCCTTCTACCTGGTTGTCGCAACCAGATGTTGGAGCCCAGGAGCCAGACGCCACCGTCGACGACGACTCCTACTACACTGGAGGTGCCTACTACTACGTGCTGCCCGCTGACGACGACCAGGAGTAGTTTAGGAGGATCCCAGGCAGGAGGCCTGCGCCTCTTTCGATCTGTATCCCAGTTTGTGCTAGCCTTCTTAAGGCATACTTGTTTAACTTATGTCTGTACTCAGATATTGTTGCTTCCGCTGACTCGTCTATGATCGAGCTCTTGTATTCGAGCCTTCGAGGCCCCTGGCTTGTAATATGATGCTTGTATGGCTTATTTTATTTGTAGAGTTGTGTTGTGATATCTACCCGTGAGTCCCTGATCTTGATCGTACACGTTTGCGTGTATGATTAGTGTACGATTAAATCGGGGGCGTCACATACTCTGTTTGATATGGATTTTTTGCGAAACAAAAAACATGCAACAAACAGGAACTGGCACTGGGCACTGGATCAATATGTTAGTCTCAAAAATAGTATAAAAAGTTGCCATAAGTATATGAAAGTTGTATAATATTGGCATGGAACAATCAAAAATTATAGATATGACGGAGACGTATCATATACCCCTTTTATTCCATCTTCAACTCTAATCTTCCAAGCTTGAGATCTCCATCCCCGTCCATCCAAACACTCTGATTCTTTGGGGATTGGAGAAGATTCACCCAATCTACATTCTTACCAAACCTTTCTGATTTCCCGATTCGTTCAACTTCATCAACTTGTTACCCTTTGGGATTGGGCTCCTAGACAATTAGAGGTTCCTTGGGAAGCTTTCTTACTTGTGTGCTGCGAAGACGTATGTAAGTGTGTGGTGGTCACCTTCAAGACCAACCCCGAGTGGTTTGAGGCTCATCTGTTAAGGGTGACTCGAGGAGAGTACGATAAACCTTCCGTGGCGGTCCCTTGGCCCCGGCACCGCACCAAGTGTGGACTTGGGGATAAAATCTGCACCATCGACTCACTTATTAATCCTTTCATGTCTTCACTGGTTGCATATCTAGAGTAATCCACTTATCCTTAAAATTGGTAATTAAGCTTAAAATTTGTAATCTTCTATTCACCCAGATCTAGTCGACTGTATCGATCGTGCCATGTTCTTTTATAAGGTTTAACCACCTTAGATGATATGGAAAATTAGGAGGATGTGGGTGGTGTACCACTCGCGGCGGGGCTCATGTAGCCCACATTGCTCCGACTGATGCCTTAACCACAGTGGATATCCTCTCGATGTCTGTCGACTTCAAATTCTCAATGTTGAGAGGTCCGCAAAGAACAACCCGTTTATATCCTCACGAAAGATGTCCCTAACTCCGCGGTGAGCCGGTACGGATGCTCCGTCAAGCAATCCAAATTAGTCCAGCGTCTGGCAGCACTGAGCATAGGAGATTAACCTTTTAACCGCAATACTGAAGAATCGGTGATCAAAATTTAGGACAGTATAACCGCACCTAAAGCGAGCTCTCTTAGGCCCTCAACGTTTCTGGCCGTCAGATTCGGGTTAGATTAGTTTCTGGCCGTCAGATCTTCCTCTAAGTGGCAGTTTATCGTGATATGGGCTGGCTGTCATAAATAGGCCGCTATTCTGGAAACTTTTTTGAAGGACTGTGGTTAATTGGGCTTCTACAGGCAGCCCATTTAGGTGATCTGACGCTGCGTTTTTTATCCGTAAGAAAAAAACTGTTCGCTCAAACAGGTGGAAAGGGATCGGTGGGGGCTCGATCTCATACAGGGATGCCAGCGAGGCGGCGACGCAGGCGGTCTACGATGGGATCCAGTGTCCGATGGTCTTCCCAGTGGATTGAGCCGAGGCGCTCAAGGCGATCCAGCGGCGCCCGGCCTTCTCAGTGGATCCAGCCGAGGCGCGCCAGGGAATCATCCTAGGGTTTGGAGTTGGTGACCGAGGAGGAGGCGGCACCGGCGATGGTGAGCAAGCCGTGCACGAGGCCACGGCGACTCCACAAAGTCTGCTCCGCTCTCCCCGACCCTCGGCGGCGTGCTCTCCGACCTCCACTCTCTCCTTCTCTCCACGCTCGCCGCGTCGCTGCCCTCCCCGTCACCATGGCGACGATGTGAGTTTCCCCACTCTCTCAGGCCCCTTTTCCCTCTCCTCCCCATGTGCATCACCTTTATACCCCATGAGCAGAAATTGCCTCTCATCCCCATCCTGCGCGGAACAAGTTAGGTCTGGAAGGTGGAAGATATGAACTTATAGCCTGCCTTGTGAATGCTTGATAGGAATGAGGTGATCTGATGAGATGATGTTGTTTTTCAAGCATAGGTCTGGAAGGGGGGAGATATGAGATTATAGCCTGCCTTGGTGGCCACGTTGAGGGATCAATCCTGTTGTTTCCTTATTAGAAAATAAATTGGTGTATTTCTGATAAGAATTTTGTACATTATGATGCAAGTTTATCTACTCTTTACCTGGGACGGCTGCATGATTTTATGACTGATTGCTACAGATGATAATTTCTTGTAGGTTCTAAAGACTCGAGGTCATTGACCCTCATCAAGGCATCTAAGATGGAGCGACCTGTTAATGTCGTGGACACATATTTTCTATTTGATCATGTATGCTCCTGTATCTCAGACTTTTTTCATATCTATGCACATATGGCAATAGCCATGTTCTTAAGTTGTTTTATGTGGTCCTACATACAATTGAACTCAGAACACATGGTCATGCCTCTGCTAAAGTTACTTGGAACTTTTACATGCTAAGACCATATCCTCCTCACGTGTAATTTTCTTGAAATGACAAGCCCTTATGCTGGTGCATTTTGCAATGTGCCTTCTGATTAATGTGTCGAAGTTGGATCGGGTACCAATTATGTGTACATGCTTCAATCTTCAGTGCCAATTTATTTTGTCGGGCCCATATCGTTCTCACTTTCAAGCCTTGATTTATCATACCTTTAGCTTTGATAAGGTATTTTTACCAACGACAAGAGAGTACCTAATTGTTCATTGTGGGCATTTTCCTTATAAATTAGAAGAGAAAATGGTTACGTGGTGAGACAGATTTATGTGATCACGTGCTTACTCTGTTCTGCATGTGCTAGCTATGGGCCTAGAAAATGAAGATACTGAAATTTTCCTCGCAAACGCAGATTCCTGGAAGAACTGATTTAGAGTGCCATATCTACAGTTGATGTCATCAATGATTTAGTAGCTCCTTTATAGAAAATCCTCTATCTGTTATGCTCATCTCTTACGATGAAATTTTGGCTCAGATTTCCTGTCAGGTTTGCCCGGAAAAGCGTCGAAAAAAGACAGATAATATCTTCTAATATGCACATATCCCCAGAAAGCAATTTGCTAATATCGTATTTATTTATTAGAATATGTTTGCACAACTCCATAACGTTCTGACCAATAGTTAGAAGTGGTTATAATGAACATGTGTAGCTGACAAAACAACTATCCTTGATGATTACTTTACCCCATCAACCAGGTGAATGCATATATATGTAACCGAAGTATTAGTTCGGGATGTTTTCTCTCTCTTATGGACACAAATATCTAGCTTCTAAGAACTAATAAATATACACATTATGTTGTACATAACAATAATCATGTTTTTGCAATTTAGCACATGTTGATAAAGGAAATAATTATTCCAGATAAACCGTTGGTCTTTCAAAGTTATAATATTTATTACTATATAAGCAGAATATGATTTTCTTATCTAGCTGCAGCAGTGAGATAAATCTTCATATGCACTTGCATAGTTTAGGTTTTCGTTGTAATTATACGTACTATGTTGTGATTGTGGTCGTCAGTGTTATGACTTCTGTTCTTTGTGTCAATATACACTTTTCCCGGAATAAATATCAATTATTTAGTTTTCATGTTTTTATTAATGAAGCAGCAACACATCTATGTTTTTATCATCTGGGATGTTTGGAACTTTATTATCTTTGACTAATGGCGTACCTTTGTTTTCAAACACTGGCAGGGCTCAAGAATCCTACTTGGCTTATTTAGAGAAGCATATGTAAGCTATATTTGATAAATGCTCTCAGCCTTAGGTTGCTAATATTGTAAAGGTGGGCATATAATCTGGTCACTTCTTGCTTGTGTCAAAAAGATTTACAGATGTATATACGTTTGGTTTAGTTAATGTTACTTTTTGTGCCTACCTCAACACAATTGCTAAAACATTAGCATAAAAATATCCTGATTACTAAAGGATATTTGTTTATGCAATTGAAGTTCCATGTTTTGTTTCTCTTATACTTATGGAAATCCCTATCATTCGACCGAAAAAATAGATTGGCGCAGCAACGCGCGCTATCGATGATCCAATTTCCGTTAAGGAAAGGCATGGAACACTTTTCTAAAAAGAAAATTAAATTACCTTATGAATCTATTATGAGAGCCACTTATGGATTGCCTACCAAAGATGGCAATAACTAGATCTATTCTTGCTTGTTATGCCTAGCTAGGGGCGTTAAACAATAGCGCTTGTTGGGAGGCAGCCCAATTTTATTTTTATTCCTTACTTTTTGCTCCTGTTTAGTAATAAATAAATTATCTAGCCTCTGTTTTGGTTGTGTTTTTTGTGTTTAATTAGTGTTTGTGCCAAGTAGAACCGTTGGGAAGACTTGGGGAAAGTCTTGTTGAACCTGCTGTAAAAAACAGAAACTTTAGCGCTCACGAGACCTGCTGTCATTTTTATTTGGAAAGTGTTATTTAGTTAATTTTTTTTGAAGATGATTAATAGATAAATTCCTCACGTCCAGAAATTTATTTTAGAATTTTTGGGGTTCCAGATCTTGCGCTAGCTATAGATTACTACAGACTGTTCTGTTTTTGACAGATTCTATTTTTCATGTGTTGTTTGCTTATTTTGATGAATCTATGGCTAGTAAAATAGTTTATAAACCATAGAGAAGTTGGAATACAGTAGGTATAACATCAATATAAATAAAGAATAAGTTCATTACAGTACCTTGAAGTGGTCTTTTGTTTTCTTTCGCTAACGGAGCTCACGAGATTTTCTACTTTAAGTTTTGTGTTGTGAAGTTTTCAAGTTTTGGGTAAAGATTTGATGGATTATGGAACAAGGAGTGGCAAGAGTCTAAGCTTGGGGATGCCCATGGCACCCCCAAGATAATCTAAGGACACCTAAAAGCCAAAGCTTGGGGATGCCCCGGAAGGCATCCCCTCTTTCGTCTACTTCTATCGGTAACTTTACTTGTAGCTATATTTTTATTCATCACATGATATGTGTTTTGCTTGAAGCGTCTTGTATGATTTGAGTATTTGCTTGTTAGTTTATCACAATCATCCTTGCTGTACACACCTTTTGAGAGAGCCATACATAATTTGAAATTTGTTAGAATACTCTATGTGCTTCGCTTATATCTTTTGAGTTATATAATTTTGCTCTAGTACTTCATTTATATTTGCTAAGAACTACACTTTACTTGACCAACCACCTCTACATCTCATAACTTGTATGAGATTCATACCCAAGCTGGACATTTCAATCTTCTTTTCTTTCTGCCTTTTATTTTTAATAATTTTACTTTAATATTTCACTTACTCGAAGAAACGAGAAATTCCTTCCCTTATGGTTAAATTTGTACCCAACCTCCCTACGGATGTAAAAGCATCTCCAACATGCGCCCAAATAAAGCTCCGCGCACTAAAAAATTGTTTTTTTGGCGCCGAACAGCTCCAGCAAATATTGTAGCGCTAAAAGATTTAGGGCACGCGTTAAAAAACGCTATCACGCACAGCATATTTTGAGCTCCGGATTACACACGCTTCATAATTTGCAATGTCTGCTTTTTGGGTAATGTTGGTCCCGACATATTAAAAATCTATCGTGGCGCGCGAAATTTTTGTGTGGCCGTTGAAGATGCTCTAAGGGCATCTACAATGCAAGAGCGCTTGTTCGGGTGCTTAGACAATTAAAAAAATTAATTACGGAAGTACTCCCTCCATCCGTGTTTATTAGGCCTCTTAGGCTAGCCATAGTGGGGGTAACTTAGGTAGTAACTTAACACACCCCAAGACAATTTTGCTTATGTGGCAAGTATTTAATAAGGAGAGAGGTGTTTGGAGTAACATAAAATATGTTACTGTAACATAGCGCTTCCCGAGGTAAAATGAGTCTATAAGGCAATAAATGAAACAATCTATGACACTATTACTAAGATACTTTGCACTATGGAGGTAGTAACTTAGACTAGTGTCATATGCATGACACTAGTATAAGTTACTCCCCACTATGACCAGCCTTAGCATCACAAGCATATCCCATTTTATAAGGTCACGCTTTGGAAAGATGCATGAATGCAACCATTTGATTGGTTGCATTGAAAGTCATTGTTGTTGGTGCCATGGCTGGGAAATTAATACACTTCAGGCGTGATTTTTCATTGGCTGCATGCAGTGAGAGAGTGCATTGCGAGTGGAATGGAAAAATTAATGTGTGCAAATTATTATGTGTCTTGGTCTAAAAGAAGTTGTCTTTGGCTGCATGCAGTGAAAGAGTGTACTCCCTCCGTCACGGTTTAGAAGGCACAATTAAATTTGCGTGCGTTTCTACAATAGACAAAGTTTAGGGCGCATTGCATTTATTTCTAGTAGCTAATTAGTACTCCGATATACTATTTCTATATGCATGCGTAGTGTGAATGCTATTTTTTAGCCCATCTCATAACCAATATATAACCACCTAGGTCCTAGAGAATTTCCAAGTGCGCCTTCTAAACCATGACGGAGGAAGTATTGTGAGTGGAATGAAAGAATTGATGTACGCAAATTACTATGTGTCTCTAAGAGAAAAGTTGTCTTTGGTCTAATAAAGCCGGACAGAGGGAGGGAACTGGATCCTCTAACATAGAGAAGGAAAGTCACGGTGCTACAGTGCTGGCCTAGTGTAAAAAGAGGAAGAAAAGTTAGAGAAGGTTAGTAGATAGTTAGCAGCTTGTTTACTGTTGATATTTACTTATAAATAATTTAAAATTAATTTTATTTCACCATCAACTTATTTGTGCGTAATTTAAATGTATACAATAGATCATCAATTTGTAAATTAATTTGAGTCATTTTAGCCTAATCATATGAATAGAAAGAAGGGAAGTTAGGATACTGTAGCTTCTCTAACTTCCCTTCTCAATGTTAAAGGATCCAGTTCCCAGACGGAGTAGCGTCGATGTAGGAGTCCATCTTCCTAACGCACGTCATCTAGTTCTCAATGTTAAATGTTAAAGGATCCAGTTCCCAGACGGAGTAGCGTTGATGTAGGAGTCCATCTTCCCAACGCACGTCATCTAGTTAGGCGCTAATGCAATTGTTTTTCCGTACAAAAAATATGGGTAGCGCTTGTTAAAAAGGCCCCAACATGTTTTCTTCCGGATCTTATGTGTTGTGACTGGTTTTGTTCCGGATCTTAAGATTGTTTCCTTGTGCATGTTTCAGCGGCGCAGATTCTCTAACTTGCTTATAGCAAGTCAGAGGCAGCCCAGCGCACGCCAGATGCCGCTCGTTCTCGATCGGTCGGCTGCTTCTTTCGATCCCCCACTCAGCCTAAAATAAGCAGCCCAGCCCAGATTTCATAGCCCACCTAAAGGCCTACTTCAACACAGTGGAGGGAAAACAAAACTTCAGGCGGGAGCACGAGAGGATTTTGGCGGGGAAATGTGTGCTGCGTTGCTCTGTCGCGCGCTGTCTCAGCTTTGGGCGATCGCTGCGGCAACTCCAAGGAAATCAGCTGGCCGATCGAAGAAAACTTCTGGCGATCGATTCCAGCCATCGTTCCTCCTCCTCCTTCCAGATTACAGGTAGCAACCACAAATCTCCCCTCTTTGTCTTGTATTTTCTTCACAAATTGGAAATTTTCTTACTTGTATTTGTTCATGATTCCTGCAGTAATTATTGAGTTCATGTCTTCAAATTAAGAGATAATGGCAAAAATCAACAAGTAAGTTAGGCTTACACTGGAATTCCTTTGCTGACATCTAGATCTATAGCAAGTTAGGCTTACACTGGAATTACCTATATATTTATTTTGGTGCAGGGAGAATGTGATTCGTACATCCTTACCTCAAGTTGGTCAGAAATTCACAGACTTGGCTGAGGCATGGTCATTTTAGGTTAACTATGGTGGCCGGGCAGGTTTTGAGGTCAGAAAAAGGTCAAGCTGAAAAAGTAAAATTGATGGAGTGGTAACTTCATGTAGATATGTGTGTGCAAAGGAGGGTCGTCGAGTACAAGACAAGAGGGATCATCTCACAAAGAACCCTGGAGCTGAAACAAGAACAGATTGTGATGTCCATATGTGTCTTTCATTAGATCGAGTGGCAGGACATTATGAAGTGGTGGAGGTAGTGCTTGCTCACAATCATGGTGTCTACTTACCACAAACTTCCCATTTGATGTCATCACAACGGAGGATTTCAGAATTGCAAGCCGTTGAAATTGAGGCTGCCGATGACTCTGGAATTAGGCCAAGGCATGCACATGACTTGGCTAGTCGCCTTGTTGGGGGGCCAATGAATCTCAGCTACACGCCTCGTGATCACAAAAATCACTTGCAGAGCAGGCGCCAAAGAAAGTTAGCATATGGTCAGGCGGGAAGCATGTTGAAGTATTTTCAACAAAAGCAGGCTGAGAATCCGTCTTTCTAGTATACTTTACAATTGGATTCCGAAGAACAAATAAGTACTATATTCTAGGCTGATGCAAAGATGTGCATTGATTATGCACACTTTGGAGATGTTATCGCCTTTGACACTACTTTTGGCACAAACAAAGAATATAGGCCTTTTGGTGTTTTCGTCGGATTCAATCATTTTAGAGAGACCGTTATTTTTTATGCTGCTCTTTTGTTTGATGAAACACGTGGCTCTTTCAAATGGTTATTTGAGGCTTTTGTAGAGGCACACAACGGAAAGCAACCTAGAGCTATATTTACCGATCAAGACACGGCAATGGGATTGGCTGTTGGGGATGTTTTCACCCAAGCATGGCATGGCTTGTGCACCTACCACATCATGCAAAATACCGTCAAGCACCTGTGCAATAGCAAAGTTGAAGAATCAAAAAAAGAGGAAGATGAAGAACCTCATATCCTCTTAGATTTCAGCGCTTGTATGTATAATATTGAGGACAAGGCAGCCTTTGAAGAGGCATTTGACATCATGAGAAATAGGGTGGATAAGAAGAAGGCCTCATGGCTAGATAGCATCTACAAGTTAAAAGAAAAGTGGACTGAATGTTACATGAGGGATGTTTTCACATTGGGAATGAGAAGCACACAATTAAGTGATAGTTTCAATAGTGATTTAAAAAACATCTCAAATCAGATTTTGACATCATTCGCTTCTTAAAACATTTTGAAAGGGCTGTGCAAGGAAAAAGAAACAAGGAGGTAGATGCAGAATTTGAAGCTACTAAAAAACTGCCTAGAATAGGGATGGAGACTCCTATGTTGTTGTAAACAAGCGAAGCTTACACACCGACCATATTTGAAGCATTCAAATCTGAATATAGAAGATCCATGGCTGCATGTAGTAGAGCTGGATGGAGATAATACATATGCTGTTACAATTGTGAGGGCTAATGGTGATTTGAGTTTCAAACTAGAGCGCATAGTTGTCGGTGATCCTTTGGAGCAAACGGCTTCTTGTAGCTGTTTTCAGTTGTATCTTCTTTTGGCCTGAATATGTTCAGCTTGAAGAAATTTGTGAAAAACACTGCAAAATGGTGTTCTTTTGTGTAGAACCTGCAGCTCTAGTACTATATTTTGTTGGAGGTTATTATGGTTATTTGTATCATGACTACTGTTTGTATTCTGGTTGATTTTGGTTGAATTCTGGTTGAAAACGGAGTATTTTTACAGGTTTCTACCCAGTCTGAATATGTTCTGTTCTATTCTGCTGTTTACATTCAGTTAACTCATAGATGCACTTGTCGCTGCAGCTGGGCTGTTTGCTCCCGAATGGGCCTCCCTTGTCGCATATGTGGGCTGGCCTGGCTGAACTGTGTGTTGTGTGAGGGAAGAAAACATGAAACAGAGCAGGGGACACACGATGGAAAAGAAACGGCATCCAGCTGCCTCAAGGCTGCCTCTGACTTGCTAAGCAAGTTAGAGAATCTGCGCCGATGTTTCAGGCGACCGGGCAGAGGAAGATTAGTCTCCACAACTGGTGATCTCCTGTAAAACGTCTAAAAACACGACATGCATGATGATTCTACCAGGCACAGAAGCACCGTTTATTACCAGAGCTCTCCACAGACCATTTCTAATGTCACTTCTCGATAATTTAACTAGGTACACCACTGATGGATTTGTTACAGTATTTCTCGCAACGGGATACAGTATCAGGCAAAACCGGGGCCAACACATCCAACAACCAACTCTCGTCCCCCCCTCGCAAAATCTGGCGTTGGAAGCTGCCTTGCCAAAACATGTTTCCCCCTCCTCTACCTGTCTGCTGCTAGCAAGACTGATGCTCAGAGCTCGTCCTTCAGAGGCTCGGTGGCAGCCGGTTCCGCTGCCTTCTCAGTCGCCGCCGCTGCCGCCTGCCCGGCAGTCTCCTTGTTCTTCTTGATGTAGTCGACAATCTCGTCGGCCGTCCTGCCGCCCTCATACGAGACCTTCTTCCCGCTAGGAGTGACGAAGTAGAGGGTGGGGTAACCCTGGACATCAAACTCGCCGGGAACGTCATTCGCGGTCGCGTCCTGTGGACAAGGTTGAGAAACAGTGGTTAGGTAAGTTGTATTTCGTTGCTGGAACTGGAACGACGGAGAGGGCAACAAATATTACCATCTTGGCGATCACAACGTCCTCTTCGCTTTGAAGGGTGGCAGCTGCCTCGTCGAGGATGGGTGCTAGCTTCTTGCAGTGTCCGCACCAGGGTGCATAGAACTCGATAAGAACTGCAATATAAGGTGGCAAATCAATGAGCGCATACTTACAGGAAGACTTCACCAAGGTCATACAAGACCATTGTTTCACTTAGAAGGAATCGCAGTCACTTGCTACAACTAGCTTAATCCAGCAAGGACAAAAAAGATTAACAAAGATGAATACCATTTTTGCCAGATTTGAAGACCACGTCGTGAATGTTGTCAGCCACAACTACCTTCACAGGCTCATTGTTGGCCTCAGGAATAGGCTCGGACTTCCTGAATGGTGTCAATTTGCCATCCTACAATATGAATGAACACTAATGAAATTGCTGAAGAGATTACATGGGATCAAACAATTAAGGTTGTAGTCCTACAACCAAGGCAAACAAGGAATGGCTCCTTACAAAGTAATCCTTCAACCAAGCAACAATTTGGCCAGCCTCAACCTGTTCCTTCAAAAACTTCTTCGAGTCACTATCTTGAATGAGGATAAGTGGTGCCTGATCCTCTTTCAGCCCAAAGTACTATGTTTCAAAGAAAAATCTGTTAGCACCAAGGAAAAAACAAAAGTATGGATAACTCCAACCTCTGTAAAGAAATAGAAAGGGAAACAATCAATCAACCTGGAAAGCGCCTTGGCTCGCTTCAATGTCACCAATAAGGAACTTCACATCCTTGCCACTGAACTCCTCTACAGCACCATAGTAGGCTGATTTGAAGGACTCAAACGGTCCAGTGGAGAAGTTCAAAAAGAGCATGGCCTGCATACCATTTGATGTCAGAGAACATAAGTGACAAATAATGAGTAACCGATAACTAAAAAACAATGAAAAGGCTAATGCTCTAAGCAACTTTACAACTAGAAGCATATATTTGAACTGTTTTTACACGCAAAGCACTGAAAACACCGAAGATGGCATTCTGCTTCTCAAACAATCATTACATCTATGGCTCTGAAGAGGACCTTTCAGGTACAACAGCCATGAAAGAAAACACAAAGATCCAAAAGGCTACCAAAGCTAAATACACTAGTAATCCTCCAATTGCGCTGAACAAATTCATTGCAAGATGATTTCTTCAATGTACAGGATGAATGAATGTTGAAGGAACTAACTGCCCAATTCAAAGACTTGCGCCAAAAAGTGACTAGATTATACTAATCAACCATTTATGTCAACATGTTCAAGAAAATTCAACCATCATTGGATTGCATAAGCTTTTTGTACACACCAAGAGTTGGGCTGATAATCAACAAAAATATACAGCAGTAATCATCTGTCTATCAAAACAACATACAGTGATAAACATTATGGCCTCATTAGTTACAAACATGAGGCATAGACCTAACTGACTAAGCATATAGTAGAAATTAGTCAACTATACAGAACTCATACAATAAAGAAAAATGATAAAGCATTCTAGAAGCAAGTTGTGTCAGTCATTACCTTGGGGGCATTGCTCTGGAAGTATTTCAAGAGGTAAGGATGGTTGTCAGGGTTCTTGTCAAAAGTAACAACTTTCGGGGTGCTGCTATCATCAATGAATTTCTCCAAAGCAGAAACATCAAAATCCTGCAAAATGTCACATGACTATGTTAATACTCAGTAATCTGTATGAAGTAAGAAGAACAAAGATAAACACCCCCTCTGTTCCATATTAGTTACTCCCTCCGTTCCGAATTACTTGTCTTGGATTTGTCTAGATACGGATGTATCTAGACTCATTTTAGTGCTAGATACCTCCGTATCTAGACACATCTAAGACAAGTATTTCGGAACAGAGGGAGTATGACTAAATTGTACAAAAACAGCAATAACTAATATGAACAGAGGGAGTAACGATTAGTTCACAGAGCGAGCAAAGTGTAACCTTGCTGTCAACAACGAGCTCATCAAATGGCTTGAATAGCCTAACCAATGGCCTCTCCACTGCTGCATCACCACGTGGGAGATGGTTGGCATGCACGGTGTGGCCAAAGTCATAATCAGACCGCAGCTTCTCAGCAAGCTCAAGGAAGTTTGTAAATTCAGTGCCGCTGAATTCCGTGAAGACACCAACCTATACAATTGCCATGATTGCTTAGTCAGCAGCCATAGAACATCAACCATGGCTATATGACGAAAGTAAGAACAGGCAAAATAAGAAGCTTACAATGTGGATCTTGCCGTCTTCAAGGTAAGTGGCATCTTCAGGCGCCTTGATCTCCTTGGAAGCAGGGCCAACCTGCTTCTTCAAGTACTCAACAATTCCCTCGGCCTCCCTGGGGCCCTTGTATTCCTGGATGTTCTTTCCGCCGTTCCTGAAGATCTTGAGGGTAGGGAAGCCCTGGACCTCGTACTTGCCCGCAAGCGGCTTGTTCTTCTCATCGTTGGCATCAACCTTAGCAAGGACGATCGCTGGGTCGTGCTTGCTCAACAGTTGGGCCGCCTTCTCATACTGCAACAGCACACATCAACGAATGAGATCAATCCATTCAGCATATAACACTAGTGCTAAGTAAGTGGTCCAAGGATGCAGACGAATTACCTCAGGTGCCAGGCTCTTGCAGTGTCCACACCTGAAACAAATCAATTTTTAAAGAATTAGCAACGACTTTGACGAAATTCAGACCAGACTAAGTGAGATTGTACTGAGACAAGCCGAACAGACGGAATCTGAATACATAGTTACAGTATAATAAAGTTGGACGCAGTGGAATCCCAACAGGAACCCCAGCCCAACAACCTCTAAGCCCTCAAGGAACTTCAAATCCAACCAAAACTACAGAGGAATCGGCGATCCAGACGCACCGATCACCAAAGCCAGATCCCCGGTCGCCCGTAACTGACGCATCTGAGACCCCTCCAAACCGACCACGATCTAAACCCCTCGGATCCACAAGAATAGATAGCAGAGGCGAGGGCTCACCATGGGGCGTAGAACTCGACGAGGATGAAGGGGTGCTTGGCGATGGCGTCGTCGAAGTTGTCGGCGTGCAGGGTGAGCACGGCCTCGGGGGCCGCGGCCTCCTCGGCGGCGGCGGCGGCCTCCTCCGCCCGGGCCGCCGGGGCGGACAGGACGACGGCGAGCGCGAGCAGCAGCGAGATCCAGACCTTGGAGATCGCCATGGCGGAAGGAACTGGGGAGCAGTGATGAGATTTCTCGGGGCGGACACGACCACGCCGCGGTGCTCCACGGGTTTTAATAGGAGCGGAGAGGCCGAGATGTGGGGTTTAGAGTCTCCTACGTGGACGCGGTCCACGGCATATTCGACCATGTCCACGGGTCCCACGCCGGCCAGGGCTCTGTGGGCGCGGCCCACAGAGATCACGGGATGATCACTAGGACTTTTCGCGCTCAGGTCCCTGATACTATCAGAATCCCAATGTAAGGTACTAAGGCCGCTAATGTTAGGCTAGTAAATTACTATGAGGTCCCTACCGAGGGTGTTGATCCAATTAACTGGAATATGCCGCGTGTTTCGAAACGGGAGGGGTTAGCGGATCCGGGACGCCACGTCACGCTCGTGCGGCCGCCAGTGTACGGGACACGTGGGCTGCAAACACGTACCCGTATGGCGTCAGACCAATCGGAACTCGCCACGTCGTGTCAGTGACATGTCCACTGCTACCTGATTAGCCGAGGCTGCTCAGCCGACGCGCACCGGGCACTGTTGCCGGTTCAGGACTAGGAGATAGTATGGCGGAAATATTTATGTTTGGAAGATTATTAATTCCATCCTTATCTGAGGAGATCCTTCATTCATTCACTCCATATAAATGTATGAAGAGATGCTAAAAAAAAATGTATGAAGAAATTAACCCGTTCCAAATTTGGAGTATCTTTGGTGATTAATGATTCGCATGCAACACAATAATTCTGCATAGGAGGAGTAATTTTGATTCGTTTCATACTGTAGGCCGATTCTACGTGCCACACATTACCCATCTACGTCGCTAAAAAAGCGCATGGGGAAATACTTTCTTTTTTAGAAACGCAATATAAATGCAGACGTTCACACAAACATGTACTCCTACGTATATGCACTGCCCCCTACCAAGTAAAAAATAATAATTACTGTTTGAGGTGTTTTGCATTTCTGACGAGTCCTTTTAGCAGACTGGACATATATGGCATTTCCTGTTTCGTTAAAAAATGCATTAGTGGATGGTGCAAAATGATCGTCGCGACGCCTTTGCGAACAACCTTTGCCAAAATGCGGTGCGAATGAAAAAGATCATCTAACGGCAGTATGTAATAATTCCGAAATTGGTTGAAAAGTGCAGCACAAGGTCCAAATGCTACGTGCAAGGAAACACTAATCTTGGTGTTATGCGCAACTGACAACAAACTCGGTAGTGCAAAAGCGTTTGCACTGCCTGTAATCCACTACCCAGCTCAAAGCTGAGACGTTTGTTTGTTGCATGTGTCTTTTTTTCTTTCTTGTATGCATTGTAGGAGCTGAGCACGGGAGATATGCCTCATCTCAAGCTGGAAAAAGCTTGGAAGAAAACAACAAGATCTGGCCTGTGAATCTTGTTGCGTTGCACACGTGCCTTTTGTACTGTTATTATCACAGGCGTGACAGTGCCATGGGTGTCGTCTCACACTCTCTTGCGTGGAAGAGGCCAACCTTGAACTGAAACGAGACAGGAGGCATCGCCTCTGGATCGTCCATTTCTCTTTTGGTGATGCTTATGCGCCGTCTGTGATGCAAGCGAGTGGACGAGTCTCCAACGCCTCCATCTACTGTATGATCCATGCAAAACGAGTTTGCATGCAGATGAACGAAAAGGCAGGCCATGCGTCCCATGGCTGGTGCTTCCTGGAACCAACCGAGGCGGCGTGCGCCGGCTCGACTCACACGGCGAGCGTGCGCGCGGGTGCGGTGGATTCCGGCGAGCGGGTTTCCGCCTCCAACTACTGCGATGCGCAGGTCTTGATCGTCACGCTCTTTTGTCGCATGCCTCTTGCTTGTACTGAGTAGACGAGGGTAAAATGGATGCCATTTTTAGTGTGTTTGTTCACTCATTTCTATATATTGAAATATCCGAAATATCTTATATTTGTGGACACAGTGAACTATATTCATGGTATGACCAAGTACTAGAGAAAAGAAAACCCACGCAAATTCACCTCTAACGTGCAAGGAAAGATCCAGGACTCCCTGGTGTAACGTGATCCTCGGCACTTCTCTCAGTGGAAGAGAAAAAACATACAATTACAAGCTGATGCACACATTTTCTTTACAAGACAAAAAATAGCGTATGCATGGATCGTGGATGCATGTGCAGCTAGCACGGGACAAAAGAAGGCAGCGGGCTAGCTGCCAACTTTTCCAAAAGAAACTTGACGATTCATAGAAAAAAAAAACAGGCACAATATTTCGAGGAAAGCTCTGGCAACTGTCCATGTTCTTCGAGCGAGTATGAACGGCTGGGACGCTCTTCTTGCACGCGTGCAAGCCGACGGTACAATTCAATGTTAACCATTAGCAATTGGTTTCCATGCATTCTACCAACGGTACAGGAATTTAGCTGCAAGGAGCTTGAATTCTTTTCCATTTTTTTCAAGATAAAAAGAGCTAACTACTAGAATTCTCAAGCTAACTGCTCAGTAGAAGAACAAAGTGGGGCGTCCATAATTTCTCCACGTTGAAAAGGAACTATGAAATACTACGTCCAAAATTTAAAACGCTTCGCAGTTCAAAGTGAACTGCAAAAACGTCTTAGATATTGGTACAGAGGGAGCAAGTCTTACAAGATCAAATTGCAAACTCAACTATGAATAGAATACTGCTGTCAAATGGAGAAATATATACAGCTAAGTAAAATAAAGCCAGAATCGATAACCAATACCACACAAGAAAAAGGTGAGAAATGCAACTCGCTACACACCACACCCAGTATCATGACTATATCTGACACCTGTGATTCTAATTGTCCAATGCGCAAACCAAATAATTCCCGAGGCAATAAAGAACAGACCGACCCAACCCTCTTATTTGATGGTATATCTAATTCGCCAACCTGTAGCAAAACCAGCAGCTTGGCAACTCAATTATGTGCGTTACATGACTGAAACACTCATCACTCAGCGAGTCCTGCGGCTGTTGGCTGGTTTAGATGGAGAAGACGGATTCTTCTTGGCAAAATCAACAAGATCCTTGAAAAGGGCATCCTCAGGTTTGGGCTGGCGGGATGCGGTTGACACTGATGCGCTCTTCCCATTCTCAGTGTTCCTTTGATTAAGAGAAAGGCTTCCTGTCCGCGTCAGCATCTCATCGTAGCCGCCTTCATTGTTCTCACCAGGAAAGCCATGTTGTTGCTCAAAGAACTGCTGTCTTTGGCCATACCTTGCAGGAGGCGGCGGTAGGGAAACTGGAGCTTGCGCTTCCCATGGAGCTTTTGGAAGATCTTCACTAGTTGAAGACGAAGAAAAACCAGGCAGCGCAGTGGGGTTTATAAAGTCATCGTCAGGAAGGCTCTCAAGCTTATTCACAGATGGCTCACTCATAGGGCGAGAAGGCATGGAAAAACTGGGTGCTGCAGTTGGGTTTATGAAGTCATCAGGCACATTTTCTGACCTGCTATCATAATTTGGCACTTGATCTGTTTCTGTTTTTGAATGAGATGGTGCAGACATATTGGCTGGGGCCGTTGGGTTGACAAAATCATCTGGTACTTTTTCAGACTTATAGGAGTCCCCACTTAGATAGTCGACACTGCTTGCCTCTGTGTAAACAGGCCTTTTTGTCGATGGTGGTGGAGGAAGAAGTGGGCTTGGGTATGGCCTTTCATTTCTTGGAACAGAAGACATGTTGCCCTGTGCTGCTGCGCCATCCCTTGCAGACCTATAATTTAGTCATGAGGAACACGATTTGAGAAAATGATAATACAAGTTCTGATGTTGCAGAAACTATCCAAAGCATGGAACACTAACATGGATGAAAAGATAATAATAAAAATATAATGGAAAGGAATACAGCTTACCTGCGGGAAAGCACGGAGAACTCATCTTCTGGTTCATCGTCCTCATGGTGTACATTAAGAAGGGGGGCAAATGAAGCACCAGCAGGCCGAGGAGGGGCTGTCCCTTGGCTTACGTTACCAGCAACAGGCACTGGTATATTTGGAGGGACTCCTTTTGCTATGTCATCATGACGCTGAAGAACACGCTGCAACTCATCATTTAGTCCTAGAGCCTGAAACAGAAGGCTCTCATCACTGCAGAGGGAATACCAGAAGTCCTGTCACATGACAATGTAAAATGTACAGAACCAAAAAGGCAGAGTGAAAAAATGCATACCCAGTATCGCTAACAAGATCCATCACACGAGCATGATAAGAACGACACTGCCCAACAAGGTCAACAATGACCTCCTCCCTCACACCCTATAACATGAAGCACAATCAAATCAATATTTACAGTAAACAGCACTGGCACATGAATGACATACATCAATAGCCAAAACGTCAAAACATCAGTTCTCCTGAATATCACTTCATGTATCTCATGAATACACTAAACAGAGAAGCAAAAGCGCATACATCAACAGAAGTTCTACTTTTCTAAGAATATCAGTTCATTGTCTTAAAAAACAAGGCCAAAACATCAAGTACAAGCGATTCAGGCCAGCATAATGTAAATAGAATAATTCAATTTCCAGAAGACTATTATGTCAGTATCGTTCTCCATTCCATCATGAAACTTTGTAACATTTTATAAGGTAGGCGCCATTACATTCACGTAATAATTCCGCTAAGGGCATCTACAACGCGGGCGATAACAGCCGGGCACCAGGATTTATTCCCCAGGCAATGAGCGGTTACGAGGACTAACCCTGGCATCGACCGCCTCCTCGACGCAAAACAAGGAACCGGGCGCTAGGCCCTTTTCCTTCACGAGCTGAGACAAGGCGCTGTTTCCAGTCCGGATGTTTAGCATCGCTTGTTAGCACCTTGCATTGGAATAGACAGCGCTTAGTGCTTTTTAATTTTTCTGGTATTTGTTTTTTTTTCTGTTTAAGTGTCTAGATAAGCTTTTAAATGTTTATTTGTAGATGCCCTAATGGGAGCCAAATCCTGGTAGGTGAATTAACGCTCATGTGCCCTCTTTAACTGGTGACTGCTCGGTTCTCCTGAAATCTACATTCAAGTATTCATATGTACAAGTTAAAGAAAAGAGTACGGCTATTAATTTCTATTCCCTCCGTCAGGGTTTATTGGGCCCCCTTGTATTTTGGGTTCAACTTCGACCATCTATTTGAGTATCAAAATAGTATATGCTACAAAAAAGTGTATTGTTGGATTTGTATTTGAAAGAGGTTTTTCCATGATATAATATTTGTGACATATTTTATTGGTCAAATTTATGGTTAAACTTTGGCCGATAATAAAAGGAGCTCCAATAAACCCGGACGGAGGGAGTATTTAAGCATTCATGTATCTTGGAGATGGTATGATGTTAAGAACGTTTCATTTGGGTCAAAATGGAATGCTTACAGTCATGTAAACTTGCAGGAAACAACTGAGTTAGCAACCAAGGTTTCCATCATACAATCAAGGGTATTTATGTTACAGGCCAATAAAGTTTGAACAGCATGAATAAGCTTTTAAATGGGTGGAATGTACTCCAGACATGCCACATGAGTTGGAAGTTGAGTAAACAAGTACTCCCTGTGTCCCATATTAATTGTCGCTGAAATGGATGTATGTTAGATGTATTTCAGTGCTAGATACATCCGTTTGAGTGACAACTAATATAGGACACAGGGAATATTTTATTATCCATTACAGACGAAGAGGCCTGATTAACAATGGCACAGTCACAAGACTGAAATACATGAGAATACATACTGAAACAGCTCAACTCACTATATGTAGATTTACTTACGATCTCTTGAATGTAGTATTAAGATGTAAAACAACAAATAGTAAATCATATCTCTCAAATATAGTATTAAGATGTGAAACAATAAATAAATCATATGTTTATGCCTAATTTTTTTACTAAACCAAGAAAAATGTAAGTCTGGAAGAGATACCAATCATAATAAAAGAAACCAATGAATGCAAAACAGAAACAAAAAGCAAGACCCTGCAATTATAATACACTAAAACACAAACACAATGCTTTTGAGAAGGTCACCTCTGGGTGTCTGTGGTCAAGTGCATTTAACATCTCATCCAGCACATCCACAATTCCTCGAGCACTCTGGATCTCGCTTAGACTGTAATTCACATTGGACAAGAAAAATGAGGATAGATCAAAACTAAAGAAGTTCTGCAGGGATGAAAAGATAAACACAATTACTAGAATACAATCACTGTTTGATATGATTATGAAAATGAGACCTTCAGAAGTACTCCTCCGTATCAAAATATAAGACAGTGTCAAAAAAACGTCTTATATTTTGATAGAGGGAGTAAATAATATCTTGTGTGTGCCGTAAACTATAAAGCCTTGTCTTTTGTCGCCAGAAATACCTATGCAATTACCAAAGCTTTTTAAACTTAAAATGACCCTAGTTGCATGGATATGAGCCTTTGTTGCACAGGGAGCCAGAAACAAATTAGTAGCCAGTGCAATGCTTCATTGCTACAAGCTAGTATGTTTTTGGGTTTACTGTAAGAACAAATGAGGACTATGTTTTTAAGGCGTCGCCTAAGCGTCGCCTAGTCATCGCCTAAGCGTCGAGGCGCCCCAGGATGGCAAGGCGTCTACCCCGCCTTAGACAGACATGAAGTGTACGGCTGTGGCTGCCCAGTTGTGGCTGCTCCTGGGGCTTGGAGATGACGGCCCCGCTGTCTTCCGGCACCATGAAGAGGAGGAAGGACTGGAGGCTCCTGGCTGCCCTAGTTGTGGCTGCCTAAAAAGCACGGACACGCCAGGAATCGCCGAACTGCCGTCCTGATACGCCGGGATACGGGGATACGGCGGGATACGCGAATTTTGGAGTATCCCCGAAATTCGAATTTAAAAAAAAGTAAAAACCATTGGGATACGCGGGGACACGTTAGGGATACGGCCTGGCCCAAAAACACCCCCAGCCCAGCCACAGCCCAATATGTAACCCTATTTTGCAGGGTCTCAGCATGCCCTAGAGATAAGGACGAGCTGCTCCCTGCCTCCTAAATCGAACAAAAGGAGCCGCCACCTTCTGGATCGAACTGGCCACCACCTGGACTCGCCGCCGCCGCCGCCGCCGGCGACTCCTCCATCCAGCACCAGCAGCAGCAGTCTCTCCTCGGCTCCTCGCAGCTGTAGGTAACCCAGCAGCTTCTCCATTCTTCAACCTCTTCCTCTTTTATTTTTCAGATTCAGATTTTGTTAGCTCGTTATTGTTGCTACCTCTCTGCTTGCTAGCTTGTTATTGTTGCTACCTCTCTGCTTGTGCTGCTGCTGTTTGTTATGCTATTGCTGCTTCATTTGTGTTGCTGCTCGCTTGTGCTGATGGCCTGATGCTGCTGCTGCTGCTAGCCTGCTGCTGCTTAGTGCTTACTGCTTCATTTGTTCAAGTGTTCATTGTCCTGCTAGTGCTAGTGCTCATTGTTGTGATGTGCTCGTACTTGTTGATAGGTAGCCAAACGGCATTGCAAATTGGGTAAGCAAAGCAAACATCTTTTTACTGTTTTCCATGTGTTCTTATTGTGGGACAGAATATATCTTCTACTCTTCTAATCTTCTTTACAATTTGTGTTTGATGTGTTTTGCAAGATGCAACTTGCAATGAGATGGGGGGACGAGGATCGATCAAGCACTTGATAAAAGAGACACAAAATGGGGCAGTACCCTAGTCTATTCTTTATTTTGATCTCTTTCTCTTTAATTTTCTGTCTTAACTCTATATTACATGGCATATTTTTATTTTATTTTATATATACTCGCCATATCCCCGAATGGCTGTTTTTGAAAAATGCCGTATCCCGTATCCCCGTATGCGTATCCCCGTCTTTCCGTCCCCGTGTCCGTGCTTTTTAGGTGGCTGCTCCTGGAGCTTGCTGCTGTGAGGGAGAAGGGTGGGGCCATGAAGAGGAGGGGGACTGGAGGAGGGAGGACTGCGAAGAGGAGGGAGGACCAGAAGGGTGTGGCGCCGTGGCGGCTGTGGTGGGAAAGAAGGGAAGGAGATGGTGGAATTAGGTCACAGGGGTGTATATGGCCACTAGATGGGCTTTTGGGCCACTGGGAGGTGCATAAGTAGTGGCCCGTCTCTCAGCCATTGCTCTTTTTCTAGTATTAATATGTGCAGACCTATTGAAAACTCTTTTCCTGCAATGTTTAAGGCGTCGCTTTGCCTCGCCTTACCGCCTCGCCTTGGCGCTTAGGCGTCAGAGCGGCCCTCCTCCGCCTTATGACGCTTTACCGCCTTAAAAACATAGAATGAGGATAGTGCCAACCACAAAGAGTGGAGGTCCAGGTACAAGAACAATATGCGCTAACTGCTAAGAAATATCCAAGTTATATAATGTGGCTATGAGAGGTGTAGTGTGTTTGATCGATCCTATTGGTTTGATGTTATGTGTGCATGTTTTGCAACCCTTTTTGGCTATGCTTGTTTCAATGAAAATAATCAAAATAAGGAATACTCTATAATTGTTGTTTTATCGGCGCATACGAACTCACAGCAAATCACAAACAAGTTTGCAGTCACTAGAAAGGAGGGGGTGCAACCAAGGGAAGCAAAACAAACAAAACAAGGCACACAAGACAAAAAGCAAACAAAAATGGGATAAGAGAAGATGAATGCAACACTAATAAGTGAACAAACAAAAGGAACCAAATCATAAATCAAATATGCATGCAAAAAAATAAATACCTCAGGGGAGGTGCAGCAGGGGTACTAGATTGGAGAGAAGCTTGTATAGCTACATCTTCATAGCTTTGACCTGGAGGATATAGATGTGGCTGCCTCAAAGGTTGAGTCTGAGGAGGTGTAAACAGTGGAACTGTATTCTCCTCGCGAGGCGGAAAATCGACACCAGCTGCCTGCAGAAAGAAAAGGAAAGGCATCCTGGTCATGGTTTGTACTGAAGGAATTGCTTAGTAACTCAGCATATTACTGTATATCTACTTCTACTAAGTAGTAAGTATGCAGTGAAAATATGAAATGGAGCAGACCAAAGTCCATGGAAAAAAATAGTTATTAAGCAAAAAGCTGAGAATTATATAATTGTACAACATAGTATAGATAACAATAAAGAAGTCATAAGTGGAAGGTACCCTGAGTTCTTGGTACGCAGTGTGGTACTGGGGATATCTACCGGAAGGACCTCCAAAAGCCACTTGCCATGTGTCAATCAGACTCAATATTTTCTCCCGAACGTTTAAGTCTGGCTGTAAAGATAAATATAGGATCAAAACGGAGGGACTTGAATCTAGGAAAACAATAGTTAACCATTCAATTAGTATCGCCACCTTTTTCTTTACAATCTTAACCATTTCACTTAGTATATCACGCTCAATGATTTGTTGGTAAACAATATCCCCGCAATTTTTGCTTAGAGTCTCTAGCACCTGAGAAAAAGGCAAGATAATTAAATCAGCGTACAATATAGATATGCACACAAGAAAAAATGTATACACTGCTTTTCAAAACAAATGGATGCACACGTGGAAACATAAAACTTAGACGAGACGACATATTTAAACTAAGTGACAAACAGAAGAAGCATTTTTTGAAAATGTATGCATTATTAGCAACTGAAAGTATGTAGAACTTGTGTATTACAACAAGACCAGGCACATTTAACAAAATTTAAAAGATGTTGTACCAAGTCACAACTCCCAATAGTTAAATATACAAGAAATTTCGTAGTACTCACATAAAGGGCCAGAATTTGCACTTTTGAATTCTTATTCCCAAGGCGCTTCTTTAGGAGCTTAAGCGCATCCTTTGCTTGTCTGCATTTCAGGTTCAGCGAACATTTATCAATATGCTTTGTGTAAAACATGTGAAGATGGCAAGTTAAATTGGAGAGCACTAAAAATACTGCATTCATAACACTATATAAAACAACAATGACAGCAATCCAATCCAATATACTAAACTAAGCAATATGCAGCACTCACACCATGAACCGAATTATAAAGTACTAATCATTAATACAGAGCAGAGTGGCTCCCATTATTCGTAGTAAAGTATACAGATCGCAATTATAATATCAGTGGTCACGAGTTTGAAATCACCCTTTATAGGCATATTGACCTTCTTGAGAGCCTTACGTAATTCCAGCTATCCATAAAACCCCGGAAGTTACAACTCACCCCCAGGATAGGGAAGAGTAACAAACAAGTTTTATTCCATGTGACTTTGAGTACTCATTGTAAATACTTCATCGCCAAATATCATGGGACATAAAAAACACAGGTTAACAACAGATACCACTGATCCATCACAACTTATTCTCTGAGACTGGTGACTGGCACAGCTAATTATCAACAAACTATTCATCAATTAACAAGACACCTTACCGTCCATGCTAACAACCATACAAACCTAATATTCCAGATTCCTAATAAGTTACAAAAAAAAAGGCTAGAAACCTAGACGAGCTGCAGATACACCGTAGCAACAAATTGTCAATAACATATTGTAGAGAACACATGGTTTTCTCTAATAACATAAGTCGGACAGGATGGAATGCAACAAATAAGGCCATCAATTTTTAAAAAAAGAAAAGAACAGCATCAGGACCATAATTAATCTCTCTGCTAGAAAGAATTAGCAGATTAGCAATATTTCAGAAGATTAATCCAAACAAATCATGTTCATGATGAAAGGCAAACACAGAGGGGCGGCCTGTTCATACCCGGGATCCATGTTGATGATGTCGCAGAGCTCGATGTTGACGGCCCAGTCGGGCCCGATCAGCATGTCGCTCGTCGCCCTCTCTGCGCACGCCACGGCCGCCGACATTTCCAAACCAGCCGCCCGAACCCACCACCACGACCACGCCCAAAAACCCTAAATCCTGCACCGAACGAAATACCCCTCATGAATCAGCGCCAAGATCCACCACGCCGCGAAACCCCAGCCCCGACCCAATCGCTCGCTCCCCACGACCTAGCTCCTGACCCCAAACCCTGAGAGCCCGAGAATTTTACCGAATCTGAGCGGAGATTCAGCGCCGGAGCCGCCTCTCCTCCGATCCGGGGCGATGGGGCCGGCGCGCTCGTGCCAGGACGAGGGGGGCGGGGAGTTCGATCGTGGGAATGGAGGGGGCGGATCAGATTTGTGGCGGACTGGTGTGGGATTGGAGGTGTTCTTGGTAGGAACGAAAGAAGAGAAGACTGGGTAGAGTGGGTTGGGGTTGGGGAGGTGGGGGAGAAGGGAAAACGCGGTGGGGCGGACGTGGACTTTTTCCGGCGTGAATGTGAGGGCCTGCAATTCTAGACTAGAGTAGCGTTTCGTGTTTTTATTTCTTTTTCGTGTTCTGGGGGGAGAAAAATCTTGGCTTTATCCGGTGGTTTGGAGCTCTGGAATCTGGATGGTGATGAAGGGTTTCAGTTTGGTTTGGTTTTTGTTGCTTGGAGGCTGGAGGGGAGCGGGGTTTGGGCGGTTATTTTACTGTTGTCGTGCGAATTGGGGGTGAGATCGTAGTTCAGCTGTCCACATGGGATGCTGTTGCAAAGAGCCACGTGATGCAAAGTTTGAGTTTTGTATGGATGATGCTTAGGTAGTAAGCAACTCCCGTATTCGGTTTGGGGTATGTATTTCGATGGTATCTTTTCCTTTTTTTCAAGACTGTCAAAGTAGTATAAAGAACATCAAAAATAAAAATTGCATTCAGGTCAGTAGAACATCTAGCGACAACTACAAGCAATGGAGCGAGCCGAAATCGCGTTGCCATCATCGTCTCTTTCTCATCAGAATCAAGCGAACTTTGTTGTAGTAGACAGTCACGAAGTCATCGTGCTAAGGCACCATAGGATCAACGCACGAGAAGAACAACCGGCGCGGATGAAGAGAAGAGTGGATCGGTAGCATCCAACCTTCACACGCCCTCCAGCGATATAGAAGGACTGCCAGAATGGGAGGCTAAGTAGGGAGAACCTTATTTCATCTTCAATAAGCTGCTTCTGCATCGCCTACCTGAGCATAGCACAAATCCTAAGGAGCATTTGGTTGGTTGCATTAGGCCCAGCCAGGCCGGGCAGGATGTTTTTGGGCTATTTGGTTACCTGAGCTGTGTGTAACACCCTCGATGCGACTATATCTCCCACGTGTCGAGGCACGACTTAAAGACATAATCGCATTGAAGGCAATGTCGCAAATGAGGTAATCTTCACACAACCCATGTAATACAATAGGGGAAAAAGTTACATAGTTGGCTTACAATCGCCACTTCACACAATTACATGAATAAAGCATTACATCAACCAAATACACTCATGGTCCGACTACGGAACCAAAATAAAAGAAGAACCCCAAATGCGACAAAGGTCCCCGATCGACCCCAACTGGGCTCCACTACTGATCAACTAGAACGAAACAACACAAAGGACAAGATCTTCATCGAGCTCCTCCTGAGCTTGGTTGCGTCATCTGCACGGACTCATCGGCACCTGCAATCTGGTTTTGGAAGTATCTGTGAGCCACAGGGACTCAGCAATCTCGCACCCTCGCGATCAAGACTATTTAAGCTTATGGGTAAGGTAAAAGGTATGAGGTGGAGCTGCAGCATGCGACTAGCATATATGGTGGCTAACATACGCAAATGAGAGCGAGAAGAGAAGGCAAAGCACGGTCGATAAAAGTATGATCAAGAAGTGATCCTGGACTACCTACGTCAAGCATAACTCCAACAACCGTGTTCACTTCCCGGACTCCGCCGGAAAGAGACCATCACGGTTACACACGCGGTTGATTCATTTTAATTAAGGTCGACTTCAGGTTTTCTACAACCGGACATTAACAAATTCCCATCTGCCCATAACCGCGGGCATGGCTTTCGAAAGTTTAATCCCTGCAGGGGTGTCCCAACTTAGCCCATGACAAGCTCTCACGGTCAACGAAGGAATAGACCTCCACCCGAGACATTCCGATCAGACTCGGTATCCCGGTACAACAAGACATTTTGACAGGGTAAAACTAAACCAGCAACACCGCCCGAATGTGCCGACAAATCCCGATAGGAGCTGCACATATCTCTTTCTCAGGGCACACTCAGATGAGACATCCTACGAGTAAAACCAACCCTCAAGTTGCCCCGAGGTGGCCCCGCAGTCTACTCGGTCGGACCAACACTCAGAGGAGCACTGGCCCGGGGGGGGTTAAAATAAAGATGACCCTTGAGTCTGCAGAACCCAAGGGAAAGAAAAGGCTAGGTGGCGAATGGTAAAACCAAAGTTGGGCATTGCTGGAAGAGCTTTACTTAAGGCGAACTGTCAAGGGGTTCCCATTATAGCCCAACCGCGTAAGGAACGCAAAAATACGGGAACATAACACCGATATGACGGAAAACTAGGGCGGCAAGAGTGGAACAAAACACCAGGCATAAGGCCGAACCTTCCACACTTTACCAAGTATATAGATGCATTAATTAAATAAGATATATATAGTGATATCCCAACAAGTAAACAATGTTCCAACAAGAAACAACATCTCCATGTTCCAACAAGGAACAAACTTCAATCTTCACCTGCAACTAACAACGCTATAAGAGGGGCTGAGCAAAGCGGTAACATAGCCAATCAACGGTTTGCTAGGACATGGTGGGTTAGAGGTTTAACATGGCAATTTGGGAGGCTGACAAGCAAATGGTAGGCATCGTAGCATTGGCATAGCAAAAGAGCGAGCATCTAGCAAAGCCAAGATAGTAGTGATTTCGAGGGTATGATCATCTTGCCTGAAATCCCGCAAGGAAGAAGAACGAGTCCATGAAGAAGACAAACGGACGAAGACGAACGGATCCTCACACACGACGTTATCGAAAACAACCCGAAGAAGCAACACCGGAAAAGAGCAAACAACCTAGTAAACAACCACCACATAGACATGGCATGATGCGCAAACAAGAATGATGCATGTCCGGTTTAAAGAGGGCATGGCATGGCAAAGTGCACAAGCAATCCTACAAATTAAGTGGAGCTCAATATGCAACGAGTTGCATATTGATGGAACACCACATGCCTTATTTAGTTCGATCTCGTTTAGGTACTCAACAATATTAAATGTTGTTAAACATGGCAAGAGATGAAGCACAACAAAACTACCTATCTAGGCAAGTTTAAATGAGGCCGAAAGTAACGAACAACAATTCCGGAAAATCCTCATATGCATGATTTAAGGTTTGGTACTGTTCTGCCCTAAACATTATTTTAGAGTTGTTAAACATGCAAGACAAGTGCACCATGTTAAACTAGGCATTTTTCTACCCCATTTACATATAAAGATTATTAAAATCTGAGTTACGGTTATTTAGTTATGAATTAAATCATTTCAACATGGCATAGGGGCAAATTAATGCAAACAACATTTTAAACATTTTTAACATGGATGAAAGTGGCATATTATGAAACTAGACACAATTTTAAGCATTTTCCATATATAAAACATTTTAATATGATGCATCATTTGTAAGTTACAATATGCATGATCATGAAGGAGTTTTCTGCAAAACTGTAATTCCGTGGATAAATAGACAAATTCACATGGCACAAAAAAATATGCGCGGGCCGATTCTGGCTGGCCCAGCAGTGCACAGGAGAGGGGCTGGGCGCGTCCTCACCCATGGGCCAAGCTCAGCTCGTGGAGGGGCCGTTGGGCTGAGGAAGAAGCGATGCGGGGCTGGGCCTTGGCGAGGGGAACTGGAGCCAGATCTGGCCGTCGGCTGGGCCTGGCGATCTGTTCACGGGAGGGAAGCGGTCAACGCAGCGAACCCAGCGAGCGGAGGCGGGCGTCCTCCTCCTTGTTCGAAAGAAGCAGAGGCAAGACGGGGACCTTGGCGCGGCGGACGGCGAACTTGGCGCGAGGCAACTCCGGCGAGGAGCAGGCGAGGAAGACAAGGTGGCGCAAGGCAGTCACAGATCTGGTCGACGACGGGGGCGAGGAAGCCTCGGGCGGCGGCGGTTCCCTGCTGCGGCAAATCACAGAGAGAGGGTCAGGGAGAGAGAGACAAGCGAGGAAGAGGAGCGACGGGGAAGCTCGGGATCGGGCGTTCCTGGTAGCCGGTGATCTGCTCCGGCGAGCTGGCCGGAGCTCGGGCGGCTGGAGCCTTGGGCGCTCGCGGCTCCAGGAGAGGGGCGACGGGAGCAAGGGCTGGAAGGCTCCCGGTGGCTTGCGGGCTCGCGAGGGCGAGCCACTGGTTGGTTTGCTGCCGAAAATGAGGAAGGGAAGGTGAGAGGCGGTGGTGGATTGGGTCGATGGGGATAATGAGGAGGAGACTAGGGGAGGCGCTGCGGGATCCAAGGAGGATGGCGGCGCATGATGGGATGGATGGGACATGAGGCCTAAAATTTAGGGTTAGGGGGCTATATATAGCATGTAGGTAATAGAAGGGGGATTTTTGATCATCGGATTGGGATCAGACGATCGAGAATAAATAGTTAGGGAGTCCAAATAGAAAAAAACGATGACGTTTTGTAGACGTTTGGGGTTGATCCGGACACAACGGTGGCGACACCTCGGGTCGGGTCCGGGACAACTTTCGGACGCTCACGTGAGGGGTTCGATGCACTGTGCAGAGAGGGTTTCGGACCGCGCGGTCGCATCGGACAACTCCGGAAGCGAAGAGGGGAAGGAGGATGGACTAGGTGGGCTGTGGCGAATCTGCGAGGGGGAGAAGAGAGAGAGAGGGCCCGGCATCTGTTTCCGGAGACCGAAAACGTCCGACGTAAATACCGGTTATAATGCCGCTATAGTTTAACGGTTAGGCTATCAAACGAACTCCGAACGCGATGAAACTTGACAGGCGGTCTATCTACACTACAATAAGACCACACGCCAACTTTCATCCCATTTCGAGAACATTTTCCGGCCACTTATAAAATAATATTTCGGACATGCCGCGGGCGCGTGCAAGTGTGGCTGGGCTCAGAACGAACAACAGAGAGAACGATGAGACCGGAACAGATGCAAGTTTTAAAACATGATGATGCAATGCACATGATGACATGATAAGATGCAACACGCAAGCAAATGACATGGCAACGACAACGAATAACTGGACGACAACTGGCACATCGGTCTCGGGGCGTTACAACACTCCACCACTATGAGAGGATCTCATCCCGAGATCTAGAATGGCACCGGAGGGACAACGGAAGAGAAAGAGAAGAGATAAAACTAAGTTGCTTCTTTGACGAACGAGTGAAACCACAGAACCTTGCGAGGTTGAACAAATTTGAGAAAGGAATACAACGAAGGTGAACAAAGTCGAAAACACTCCGTTAGAAAAGAGGGGCAAAGAACATTGCGAAAACCTTGAGGTTGAGGGGAAGATATATATTGAAAACACTCCTGTTAAGGAAGGGGGTCAAGGAAGACCAAATTCGGGCAGCACTCCGGTTGAAAGAAAAAATAATTGAATAAGGACTTGGTAAGGTGATAGAACTTGAAAAGAGGGCACGACACTCCGGTTAAATGGACAATCATGAAAAGAATATGATCTTTGGCAAACGAGATGATGGGTTGAGAAAAGCAACATCAATAGACCTCCAGGAGAAAAAATAGAATAAAGATAATTGAGACAAACGAATATAGAAGACAATGCCAACTTCTGCTACAAAAGAACTTGAAAAGGCATCTTTAGGAGAAGGGTCGAACGGAGTTGTTGGAACACGAACAACGAAAAGAGTAATCTTGATATGGTCTTATGGAACACAACTCAAACATTATGAGGTGACCACCTACCACTCACGGGAAGAAGCATTGGATTGATATCAACACGGAGACGAGAAAGTATTTCACCGGGAGGATAAATGAAAACTTGGATCATATATTATCACCATTAACAGCATTACTCCTTAGGGAAAGCTTTAGGTGATATATAACCCAAGGTAACTCCAATGACGAGATTGATGGATTTAAAATACCTCATTCTTAATAGCATGTGAATCATGAAACATGAACTCAAAATATCAAGAATGGCATAATACCACCTCCAAAGATACGGTAGAAAGAAATGCACTCCGGATTGCAAGATGAAGAAAACTTGAGCTTCTTAAAAAAGGAATCTCGATGAAAACTTCGAGAAGGGATAAAATCCTTGATGAACCACCATGTAGAACCTTGATGAAGTACTCCGGTAAACAAAAGAATGCTCAAACGGAAGGCAAGAGAAGATGGCAACACAAGGTGAAGACTTGCAATGATTTAGATGAATCTCCATGGTGATATAGTTGAAATAACTTGGAGCTCCGGAAAGGAAAGATGAACAAAAGAAGTCAAGAATTAGTATGATGAGTCACTCCGGAAAAACAGGAATTGAACAAACTCGATGAAAGAAGAATAAGAATTACATTATGCTTATCCTTCACCAATTAAATTGATGACAATCAACGGATTTGGCACACTACTTATTCTGGTATCAAGGATTAAGAGAGATGTAGCGCAAACTTGAGAATTCCTTCAACGAAACACCGGTGGAATCGAAACAACGAATGAATTGATATGATAACGAAAGAAGAGGGATCTTGTACGAACCACCGTAAGAATTGATTATGAACAAAGTAAAGATAAGGAATCACCAGGAAGAATTAGCAAATGGACGAAGATGCTTGAGAGAATTTAGATACAATTTAATATACTAGATCATGGACCGATTAGAGATCACTTGAACGCTGCACCGGTAAGATCGGAGAATGATAACTGAAAGCTGAGAATGAATAAACCTGACTTGATGGACTCCGGATAACAAACTGAGAAGACTCTTAAATTGCTCCGAAAGGGTGAAAAGAATTCTCACGATCAAAACAATTACGAGAGGATGGCAACAAGCTAGAATCACGAATCTCTGAGAGAAACGAATAAGATATGGAGGTAAAACTCTTCTTCGATCTTCAAATGATGAGAAGGACGACGAGAAACACCACCAATAATTATTTAGACACTCTGGAAGAATCAAAACGAAGAGGTTGAGCCAACGATGAAAAGAATTTTAAAGATCTTGGAGAAAGACATTTGACTGATGATAAATCCTTCTTACGTCAAACTTCGAAAAGAATTTGATTATAACTCCGGAAAAAATAAGAAGAGTCAGGTAAGATCCTGGAAAAAGACCTGTGGGTTAGGGCCCACTCAAAAGATACACTATTGAACGATTTGAAGGAGAGATTACACCGGTTGAATTAAATGGCTAGAATGAGATAACAACCTTGAAAGATCTTGAACGAATGCAGAGTGGAAAACATGAATCTTCAAGATATCTTGAGCACTCCGGAATAATCGAATAGCGAGAGGTGAACGATTAAGAATTGCACCGGCATGAGAAAACATTGAAATACGGAAAAGAATATGATCAACACCGAAAGCTTGAATTGGTTCCACCGGAAAAGAAAAGAATGACGAATGACGAACTTGAGGCTCCGTTAGAATCTTCATGAGAATCACCGGATAAGAACATTGAAGGAAAAGAATGGAGAGGTTTCACATCAATAAGATGGATACTCGATTAAGAGATCTGAATCCTTGGAAAAAAACAAAGGGAGGGAGGGTGGGAAAAACAAAGACAATTTGGAATGGATGAAACGAACACCGTTGAGGAACTTAGAATTGATCTTGCGGATGTTGACATGATTGAATCCACTTGAAGAGAAAACACGCCGGTGAGAAGAAATTGAAATGACAAACTCAATGATCGAGGAGGACTAGTATTCACATAGGAATATGAGAACACCACTTAGAAAAAGTTATGGAATCAACATTTGACTTCGAAGCAACTCGAATACCACAACTCAAAACAAAAACAAAGGTTTGGCTTGCAGAATAAGCCGGAACAAACATATGATAGAGATTTCGTCCGAAGTTTTCGTGGTGGGGCCTACACGGGCTCGATCGTACAGCACCATCATGTACAAGGCAGTGCACATGACATACGAAGCATCCCCGAGTCGGGATAGCCAAGGACTCTTTAAGACACAATGAGACCACTGTAAAACCGACCATGAATAGGCGGACCACTAGACGTCGAACCCCAATTTCATATCATACATCTGTCGAAAAGATATCCTAAGAGCTACTTGAATTCCCACTTATGAAACTCCCGAACCTTTCCGGTTATGCAATCAGGTGTTGGGGATACAGGGGAAGCATAATATCTCACCCAAACTAACAAATCCTACATCCAGCTGTATCCATCCTTCAACACATAACCAAGAAACCTTCGGAAATCATCTACCTCAACCTTCGAAAAGCATCCGTTATACAAGTTATGGCAATACTCCCGAACTCCCGCCCCAGTACTGGGTGGCGTCGAGGTTATCTCACCAACGAACTGCATAAAAGAGATTTTCGATGTCGGCGTACTAAACTCAGGTATTCCAGAACTGCAATGATAAAATTATGATGACAACACCTCAGAGCTCAACTCCCCGGGACACTTCCACAAAACCCCTGACAGGAGGCACCAAGACAATGTTTTCATCATAAAACCATCGGAACGATTCCAAGATACCCGCGTGATCCTAAATTTTTTTTAGTGAAATTTGAGAAGAGAAGAGTCAAAACTTTACGTCGGGATGCCTTACCAGAGCGATGAGGAGACTGGGAAGTAAAAAGAATTCCTAACTCTCCGATATATAATTCCTAAATGACTCAAAACATTTTTCTCGACACAACTCGGCTGCTAAAAACGATCAATTAGTGGGGGCTCCTAAGGTCGGGGAAGGCTCTGATTACCAACTTGTAACACCCTCGATGCGACTATATCTCCCACGTGTTGAGGCACGACTTAGAGGCATAATTGCATTGAAGGCAATGTCGCAAGTGAGGTAATCTTCACACAACCCATGTAATACAATAGGGGAAAAAGTTACATAGTTGGCTTACAATCGCCACTTCACACAATTACATGAATAAAGCATTACATCAACCAAATACACTCATGGTCCGACTACGGAACCAAAATAAAAGAAGAACCCCAAATGCGACAAAGGTCCCCGATCGACCCCAACTGGGCTCCACTACTGATCAACTAGAATGAAACAACACAAAGGACAAGATCTTCATCGAGCTCTTCCTGAGCTTGGTTGCGTCATCTGCACGGACTCATCGGCACCTGCAAGCTGGTTTTGGAAGTATCTATGAGCCACAGGGACTCAGCAATCTCGCACCCTCGCGATCAAGACTATTTAAGCTTATGGGTAAGGTAAAAGGTATGAGGTGGAGTTGCAGCATGCGACTAGCATATATGGTGGCTAACATATGCAAATGAGAGCGAGAAGAGAAGGCAAAGCACGGTCGATAAAAGTATGATCAAGAAGTGATCTTGGACTACCTACGTCAAGCATAACTCCAACAACCGTGTTCACTTCCCGGACTCCGCCGGAAAAAGACCATCACGGTTACACACGCGGTTGATTCATTTTAATTAAGGTCGACTTCAGGTTTTCTACAACCGGACATTAACAAATTCCCATCTGCCCATAACCGCGGGCACGGCTTTCGAAAGTTCAATCCCTGCAGGGGTGTCCCAACTTAGCCCATGACAAGCTCTCATGGTCAACGAAGGAATAGACCTCCACCCGGGACATTCTGATCAGACTCGGTATCCCGGTACAACAAGACATTTCGACAGGGTAAAACTAAACCAGCAACACCGCCCGAATGTGCCGACAAATCCCGATAGGAGCTGCACATATCTCTTTCTCAGGGCACACTCAGATGAGACATCCTACGAGTAAAACCAACCCTCAAGTTGCCCCGAGGTGGCCCCGCAGTCTACTCGGTCGGACCAACACTCAGAGGAGCACTAGCCCGGGGGGGGGGGGGTTAAAATAAAGATGACCCTTGAGTCTGCAGAACCCAAGGGAAAGAAAAGGCTAGGTGGCGAATGGTAAAACCAAAGTTGGGCATTGCTGGAAGAGCTTTACTTAAGGCGAACTGTCAAGGGGTTCCCATTATAGCCCAACCGCGTAAGGAACGCAAAAATCCGGGAACATAACACCGATATGACGGAAAACTAGGGCGGCAAGAGCGGAACAAAACACCAGGCATAAGGACGAGCCTTCCACACTTTACCAAGTATATAGATGCATTAATTAAATAAGATATATATAGTGATATCCCAACAAGTAAACAGTGTTCCAACAAGGAACAACATCTCCATGTTCCAACAAGGAACAAACTTCAATCTTCACCTGCAACTAACAACGCTATAAGAGGGGCTGAGCAAAGCGGTAACATAGCCAATCAACGGTTTGCTAGGACATGGTGGGTTAGAGGTTTAACATGGCAATTTGGGAGGCTGACAAGCAAATGGTAGGCATCGTAGCATTGGCATAGCAAAAGAGCGAGCATCTAGCAAAGCCAAGATAGTAGTGATTTCGAGGGTATGATCATCTTGCCTGAAATCCCGCAAGGAAGAAGAACGAGTCCATGAAGAAGACAAACGGACGAAGACGAACGGATCCTCACACACGACGTTATCGGAAACAACCCAAAGAAGCAACACCGGAAAAGAGCAAACAACCTAGTAAACAACCACCACATAGACATGGCATGATGCGCAAACAAGAATGATGCATGTCCGGTTTAAAGAGGGCATGGCATGGCAAAGTGCACAAGCAATCCTACAAATTAAGTGGAGCTCAATATGCAACGAGTTGCATATTGATGGAACACCACATGCCTTATTTAGTTCGATCTCGTTTAGGTACTCAACAATATTAAATGTTGTTAAACATGCTAAGAGATGAAGCACAACAAAACTACCTATCTAGGCAAGTTTAAATGAGGCCGGAAGTAACGAACAACAATTCCGGAAAATCCTCATATGCATGATTTAAGGTTTGGTACTGTTCTGCCCTAAACATTATTTTAGAGTTGTTAAACATGCAAGACGAGTGCACCATGTTAAACTAGGCATTTTTCTACCCCATTTACATATAAAGATTATTAAAATCTGAGTTATGGTTATTTAGTTATGAATTAAATCATTTCAACATGGCATAGGGGCAAATTAATGCAAACAGCATTTTAAACATTTTTAACATGGATGAAAGTGGCATACTATGAAACTAGACACAATTTTAAGCATTTTCCATATATAAAACATTTTAATATGATGCATCGTTTGTAAGTTACAATATGCATGATCATGAAGGAGTTTTCTGCAAAACTGTAATTCCCTGGATAAATAGACAAATTCACAGGGCACAAAAAAAATATGCGCGGGCCGATTCTGGCTGGCCCAGCAGTGCACAGGAGAGGGGCTGGGCGCGTCCTCACCCATGGGCCAAGCCCAGCTTGTGGAGGGGCCGTTGGGCTGAGGAAGAAGCGATGCGGGGCTGGGCCTTGGCGAGGGGAACTGGAGCCAGATCTGGCCGTCGGCTAGGCCTGGCGATCTGTTCACGGGAGGGAAGCAGTCAACGCAGCGAACCCAGCGAGCGGAGGCGGGCGTCCTCCTCCTTGTTCAAAAGAAGCAGAGGCAAGACGGGGACCTTGGCGCGGCGGACGGCGAACTTGGCGCGAGGGAACTCCGGCGAGGAGCAGGCAAGGAAGACAAGGCGGCGCAAGGCAGTCACGGATCTGGTCGGCGACGGGGTCGAGGAAGCCTCGGGCGGCGGCGGTTCCCTGCTGCGGCAAATCACACAGAGAGGGTCAGGAAGGGAGAGACAAGCGAGGAAGAGGAGCGACGGGGAAGCTCGGGATCGGGCGTTCCTGGTAGCCGGTGATCTGCTCCGGCGAGCTGGCCGGAGCTCGGGCGGCTGGAGCCTTGGGCGCTCGCGGCTCCAGGAGAGGGGCGACGGGAGCAAGGGCTGGAAGGCTCCCGGTGGCTTGCGGGCTCGCGAGGGCGAGCCACTGGTTGGTTTGCTGCCGAAAATGAGGAAGGGAAGGTGAGAGGCGGTGGTGGATTGGGTCGATGGGGATAACGAGGAGGAGACTAGGGGAGGCGCTGCGGGATCCAAGGAGGATGGCGGCGCATGATGGGATGGATGGGACATGAGGCCTAAAATTTAGGGTTAGGGGGCTATATATAGCATGTAGGTAATAGAAGGGGGATTTTTGATCATCGAATTGGGATCGGACGGTCGAGAATAAATAGTTAGGGAGTCCAAATAGAAAAAACGATGACGTTTTGTAGACGTTTGGGGTTGATCCGGACACAACGGTGGCGACACCTCGGGTCGGGTCCGGGACAACTTTCGGACGCTCACGTGAGGGGTTCGATGCACTATGCAGAGAGGGTTTCGGACCGCGCGGTCGCATCGGACAACTCCGGAAGCGAAGAGGAGAAGGAGGATGGACTAGGTGGGCTGTGGCGAATCTGCAAGGGGGAGAAGAGAGAGAGGGCCCGGCATCTGTTTCCGGAGACCGAAAACGTCTGACGTAAATACGGGCTATAATGCCGCTATAGTTTAACGGTTAGGCTATCAAACGAACTCCGAACGCGATGAAACTTGACAGGCGGTCTATCTACACTATAATAAGACCACACGCCAACTTTCATCCCATTCCGAGAACATTTTCCGGCCACTTATAAAATAATATTTTGGACATGCCGTGGGCGCGTGCAAGTGTGGCTGGGCTCAGAACGAACAACAGAGAGAACGATGAGACCGGAACAGATGCAAGTTTTAAAACATGATGATGCAATGCACATGATGACATGATAAGATGCAACACGCAAGCAAATGACATGGCAACGACGACGAATAACTGGATGACAACTGGCACATCGGTCTCGGGGCGTTACACTATGGCATCCCGGGTCAGAGCGACCGGTTTACCCTGCATTGCCAGCCCAGAGACCATGTCTTCTGGCAACACACAACATATTGGTACAAAAAACAACCTCTTTATTGAGGCTAGCGGAACATATTTCATATTACAACAGCGGTCGAGGCCAAGCGGCACGCTCGGTGCGGCTGAACAATATGTACATTATTTAGTGAACATAAAGGAGACTCGATCCGAACAACTACGTGGCAGCAGAATAACGTCGTAGCGGAAGCTCCATATCACAGGGACACCGATGTGGACACGATCTAGACTCGAACAGCGCTCCTTTCCAACGAGACTTTCCTGAAATCTGGCATGACACACCAGGTCAGTACATTGAATGTACTTGCAAGCTCACAACAAGCATAATCATAATGACAAACAATATCATGATATTTAACCAATTGAATATGTCAACATGATGTGATCATGCTTGAATGTCCCTTGGGACAACTTACCAACCGTGATCATCCTGAGATCACAAACACACCACCAATGTGGTAAAACACACCACCAACATGGTCTTTAACAACATGACTCGTGATCCTTACGGCGATCACAACCACAACCAATATCTGGTCCCAAATTCCTCGATGGCCTTTTTGCCATCCTTGACAATGCAAAGTTTTACAGCTTAGTGTGCAATTTTTTTTATTTGTTGACTCATGGTGGGACCTACTACGAGGTGTCCGTAACCGTGGACGCGGCTATCGATAGATTTCACACTCCGCACAGGTAGCACACTGTACCCACACCACGGAACCCATGGCCTCGTACTCCCATTCGGGTGGACCAACGGCATTCTGACGAAACCCCTCCATTGCCACAGCACTCTCCCGGCCACTCCGACCCAAATCCCCAACGGGCTGGTCCTGGGTGGCCCCGTGTCTACCAAAGACACCCGACCACCATCGTGGTCAAACTCCCACTCGGGGACTCAGTACCATAATCTCATCAACGAGCACACAAGATTATGTCTGCTTGCCGGGCCAGGGCAAACACGACATAACCTTCCCTAGATGGAGGCACCGACCAGAGGCCGTGTCAATGGACCGAATCAAGGCCCCTCATAAAGGCAAATGTGGTTGCACAAGAAAGAACTCGATTCAGCGGCACCATGACCCAGCCAACAGTGTATTCAAGTTGAGTTATTTTTAGTTTCAACTTTAAACTAACAATGTCCGGTGTCATAGCATGCCATGAAATGCAAAACAGCACATGCATCATAAAAAAAATGATCGATGTCATCTTTACACCAACCATAACCGTCAACAACTCATGTTACTCTACTAGCTCAAAATGACTCACAACTGAACCAAAATATTTTGCAACAAGTTTCATTAATTTCTTACGCAAGAAAGCAACTCCGATAACTTTTTCATATGCATAACAAAAGATTTTACTATCAACAATTCTTACTTTCTTTATCACTAAATTAAGTTCAAACTTTCTGTAAAACAAGTAATATGATTTAACAGAATAATTTCTAACAAATTTTTTATCAATTTCAGGAAGGCAAAAATATAGCTAAAATAACTACCATGCACAACAAAATTATTTCTAACATCACCTCAAATAAATCTTAACTTGCTTTATCCACTAAACTAGTTTCAACTATTCTGTAGATTAGGCATAACAACTATCCAACATTTAACAAAATACAAGTAACTCAATAATTATTCAAATGCATGGATTAATCATTTCATTCAAGTGAGAAAATCACAAATATTGAAATGGCATCATAAACATGTTGTTGTGGCTTGCCTTAGTGCAGATGGGGTTCACAAGCCTCCTGGTGATCCTCAAGACAAGCCCCACCTTCTGAAAATAATTTTAAACACAAAAAGAAATTATCAAGAACACTTTTGAAATTCACCAGAAATTCTAAACAGCTCAGAAAAATCTCATCTTTGGTGAGCTGTTAGATTTCCTTCCAAAGAACACAATGCAAAAAGAATCAATTCATTTGGACTTATGGTTAAAAAGTTATAACTGTTTGAAGTGTTCTTTAAATTCAAATGAATTTGAATAAAAGAAAAAGACTGGGGGGGTGACGTCGAAGGCGTAAAGCCCAGGGGCGCCACCACTTGTACCGCTTCACGTGCGTACTGATTGGCTGACTAGCAGGCCCCGCTAGTCAGGTGGGGGAAGAGGGAGAGAGAAACAAAGACGGCCGCGGCTTCGCCGAAGCTCTCACCGGCAACAAGGGCTCTTTGGCCAAAACGAGAGGGAGGGATGGCAAGAGGAGGTCGAGGCACACCTGCCCGTACCCGTAGCGTGGCTAGGGGTGGTCAGACGACGTCGGAATCCAGCTCGCGAGCGGAGGCAGAACAAGGAGGTCGTCAGAGTTGAGGAAGACGATGAGAAGAGGCCGCTCCAGGGGCTCCGAGTGGGCGAGACGGCCTCACCGAAGAGAGGCGGAGGCCCTGGAGAGGTCGCCCAGGCCTGGGAGGGGTTGGAGCTGCCGCAACGACTTGAGAGGATCACCGGCGAGCTCGAGCTCGGGGACGGCGGCCCGAGGCCTGCCCGGCCGGGCTACGGCTTCCTACTCGACCGTGGAGTGTGTGTGAGTGCTGGAGGATGCACAAGGAGGTTGGAGAGGGGCTCTATATATAGGCGAGCGGCGAGGGTGCTTTGGGCTCCGCCGGTGGACACCTGTCCACGGCGCCCGGCGATGAGCGGCGTCAGTGAGAGGGGGAGAAGGCGACAGAGGTCACACGGCCACTGTGGGCGAGCGGAGACGAGCACATGATCAAGGGGGTGATCCGCACTGTTGGGCTGGCCGGACCTTGCCCGTGCTCGCTGCGGCGAGCTCCGGCATCGACGAGTGCCAGGGCGAAGTTAAGGGTGTCGAGACGATGATGGTGGCGAGTTTTGGCAAGGTTTGGCAGGCGGGGGAAGCGAGCACGTGCGAATAGAGCGATCGGCGGCTCCCAGAGCGCGTCGACACGCATGCCTGGCATCATGGACACGCGTGGTCACCGCGCGAACTCTCTCCTCAGGCCATCCTCCGTCCAAAAATCATGTCTGGCATGTTCTTCGCGATGGTTTTGAAGTTTACCACAGTTTGGTTTGGATCCAGGTGCAGTAGAGAAAATTTTACAAGTCTGGTAAGTTTCTGGACAGTAACTTTGTGATGTTACTGTGGTCAAATGGCTGGGAGTTTGAAGCTGTGCTTTGGAGGCTAGCTTAGAGTTACTAAGGTAAATAAGCACAAGAAAGATCAGGTCAAATGGAGCAAGTAAAATGGTAGTTGTTGTAGAAACCACCATTTTTGTCCATAACAGAAAAGATTTTCTGTAGCAAAAATATTCCAAAAAGTGATGAAATATTTTTGCTCAGGGAGGTGCCCTAGGGTCCCTAGAATATTTGTGAATTATCTTAGAATTTTCGGAGCCATAAAAATTAGGGTTGCTTTGGAGCAAACAGATTTGGCTTAGGGTTTTAGAGAAGAAATGAATATTTTTCATTTAAGAAAAATATTCCAAAGATTATTTTGTGGTGGATCAAAAGTGAAATGATGGTTTGGGAGAGAAATGAACACTTGGGTGAAAGCCAAGGATGCCCAAGTGTTTAACTCCAAATGAAAAGATTCAAAAACTCCATGTTTCAAAAAAATTCAAATGAAAACTCAAACAAATAAGAGAGGGCAAAAACCAGGCTGTCACAAACCTCCCCCACTTAGAATGAATCTCGTCCTCGAGATTCGGTTGCTTGGGAAAACCACTCTGGATACCGACTCTTAAGGAACTCTTCCTGCTCCCAAGTTGCTTCTAACTCTGTGTGATGCTCCCACTGAACTTTGAAAAATTTTCTGACTTTGCTGCGAGTGACCATTTCCACTTGATCCAAAATTTTGAACGGTCTTTCTTCATAAGTTAAATCCTTTGCCAATTCTATCTCAGCCATTGCAGTCCTTTTCTCAGGCGGGGATATGCATCGTCTCAATTGCGAGACATGGAATACATTGTGTATATCTGACAACTCCGGGGGTAGTTCCAGTTGGTATGCAACCGTACCCACTCGAGACATAATTGGGAATGGACCAATGAATCTGGTTGCTAGCTTTCCACGAGTCTAAAATCGCTTAACTCCTCTCATATGAGTGACTCGGAGGTACACGTGTTCTCCGGGTTCAAAACTGACCTGCCGGTGCTTTGCATCATAATAACTCTTCTGACAGGATTTGGCCAATTGCAGTCGATCTCTGATTTCCCTGACTTGTATCTCAGCTTCCATCATGAGATCGGTTCCGAAGATACGGCTATCTCCAGCTTGAGACCAATTTAGAGGAGTGTGACACTTACGACCATATAGAGCTTCATATGGCGACATCTTTAGGCTGGTCTGAAAATTGTTGTTATACGAGAACTCGGCGTATGGCAAGCAATCTTCCCATTTAGCTCCATTAGCTAGCACACAGTCTCACAACATATCTTCGAGTATTTGATTTACTCGCTCTGTCTGACCATCCGTCTGAGGGTGATAAGCAGTACTATATTTCAGTGTTGTCCCCAGGGCTTGATGGAGACGGGACCAGAAAGCGGAGGTAAACAATGAACCTCGGTCGGAAGTGATAGTCCGGGGTACTCCATGCAGACTGACGATTCTGGATACATACAGTTGTGCAAGTTCATCTGCTCTGTATCTGGTGCTGATCAGGATGAAGTGAGCAACCTTGGTGAGGGTGTCCACTATAACCCAGATTGCGTCTTTGCCTCGCTGAGTCCTAGGCAATCCGGTGATGAAATCCATGCAAACATCATCCCATTTCCATTGTGAAACTGGCAGTGGTTGGAGAAGTTCGGCTGGCTTCTGATGATCTGCTTTCACCTTGTTGCATATGTCGCAATAGGCTACAAAATAGGCAATGTCTTTCTTCATCCCATCCCACCAGAATATTTGTTTAAGGTCTTCATACATTTTCGTACCTCCCGGATGAATGGAATACGAGGATTCGTGTGCTTCTGACAAAATTTTCTTCTTCAAGTCCGGTTGATCCGGTACACAAATTCGTCCACAGAATCAGAGGGTACCTAAGTTGTCCTTGAAGAAATCTGGGAGCCGCCTTGCATGTTTTTGTAGCTTGGCGTCATCTGGTTGGGCCTTGCGGATTTCCATCTCAAGTGTGGGGGTAACTTCCAAAATATTAGTGATGCCAGCATCCACGATGACCAAGTCGAGCTGAGCGATCTCCTCCTGAAGTTCGGTAGGCAATGATTTTAACATGACATTTAAGCTGACGGGCTTTCGACTGAGCGCATCGGCAACAACGTTGGCCTTGCCTGGATGGTAATTTATTCCAAGGTCATAATCCTTGACCAACTCTAACCATCTTCGCCGACGGAGATTTAAATCTGGCTGAGTGAAGATGTACTTGGGGCTTTTGTGGTCGGTAAAAATTTGGCACCTTTTTCCAATGAGATAGTGTCTCCAAATTTTTAATGCATGAACCATTGCGGCCAATTCCAAATCATGAGTAGGATAATTTTCCTCATGTGGTCGTAGTTGTCGTGATGCATAGGCTACTACCTTGCCGCCTTGCATCAACACGCAACCAATACCTTGTCTGGAGGCATCGCAATACACATCAAAGCTACGATAAATGTCTGGAAGAGTCAATACCGGTGCGGTTGTCATACGTGTCTTTAGCTCATTAAAACTCTTCTCACAGTCCTCGGTCCACATAAACTTTGTATCCTTTTTTATCAGTTCCATCGTAGGTTTAGCAATTTTTGAAAACCCTTCAATGAAATGACGACAGTATCCAGCTAATCCGAGGAAACTCCGGATCTGTGTTACAGTCGTGGGTGGTACCCAATCGAGCACATCCTTTACTTTGCTCGGATCCATGGCTATACCTTTGGCGGATAGTACATGTCCAAGAAACCCAACTTGCTTGAGCCAAAATTCGCACTTACTGAACTTGGCGTATAACTGATGGTTGCGGAGTCATTGTAGCACTGCTCGGAGGTGATCCTTATGCTCTTCTTCACTCTTGGAGTAAATGAGGATGTCGTCAATAAAGACTACCACAAATTTGTCGAGGAAGTCCATGAACACTTTGTTCATCATGTGCATGAAGAAGGCAAGGGCGTTGGTGAGACCAAAGGACATCACAGTATATTCGTAAAGACCGTATCGTGTAGTGAATGCGGTCTTAGGAATATCTTCCTTTTTAATCTTGAGCTGATGATATCCGGTCCGTAAATCAATTTTTGAGAATACTTTAGCCCCACTGAGCTGATCAAACAGATCATCAATCCTTGGCAGTGGGTATTTATTTTTGATGGTGACCTCATTCAGTTGGCGATAATCTATGCACATACGGAGACTGCCATCCTTTTTGCCCACGAAAATTGCAGGTGACCCCCACGGTGAAGAGTTGGGACGAATATAACCCTTCTGGAGTAATTCATCAAGCTGTTTCTTTAGTTCCACTAATTTTGATGAGGGCATCCGGTAATATTTCTTGTATAATGGTGCGGTTCCGAGCACAAGATCTATGGCAAACTCCAGTTCCCGATCTGGTGGCATGCCTGACAGTTCTTCTGGAAACACATCAGGGTACTCACTGACCACAGGAATAAATTCCAATTCAGTCATAGCGGTGCAAACTAGTTCTGGCTTGGGTACATGCTTGCAAGCATAGAATTTGGTGAGCTGCCCATTCAGACTGGTCAAATTGACTTCTCGGGTTGCGCAGTTTATACAAACTCGATATTTGGTCAGCCAATTCATACCCAATATAATATCCAACTGTTCAAACTCAATGATTATCAGAGATGTTGGAAAGTGGACCCCGTTGATATTGATCTCCAGATCACGGCAGACTAGATTGCTCTTGATTATAGATCCCGGGCCTAGTGAAGTTTTGCTGGGTTGGCCCTGACTCCATAAAGTTGACTTGTGGCCTGCTCAGAGCATTCACCTTGTGGTTCTTGGGGCACTGTTTGGCATAATGTCTAGGCTGCCCGCAAATGAAACAAGAATTATTTCGCTGGCACTCCTCATGTGTTGGACTGGTTACAATATTCTTGACTTGAGTGGTGGTCTTGTTAATATTTTGCTGCCAATTTGGCCTGTATTCCACCTGAGTCTACTGCTAGGTACGAGCCTTTTGCATAGGTTGTCCATCCTTCTTTGGCTCAAACTTGCGCTTGTTGTCGTTGTTAGCAGGCCTATTATCCGATATAAGCTTGTGCTCCCGTTCAGCAATGAATGCCTTATCTACCAGAGTTTGGAAATCGGTGAAATCAAACATGCTGAGAGCACACCAGAGTTGCGGAGTTAGACCTTCAAGAAATCTATCAATCTTCCTATCTTCAGTGGCCACGTCATACAGAGAGTAACGGGCCAAATGATTGAATTTTTGCAGATACTCAGCCACAGATTGATTTCCTTGGACGAGCGCGAGAAATTCACGCTGCTTGGCCTTCATAACTCCAGTAGGGATGTGATACTTGCAGAACTTATCCTTGAATTTTTTCCAGGTGACTTCCTCATCAATCGGCCACATGGCTTTTGTATTTTCCCACCATATGGCAATTGCGCCTTCAAGGTAATGGGTTGCAAATGGGACTTTATCATTTCCTTCAGTACGGGCGATCTCAAGCTTTTTCTCCATGGTGCACAACCAATCGTCTGCATCCAATGGGTCAACAACCTGACTGAAACTGGGTGGATTGGTCCTGTGAAAATCTGACAGCTTTGAGTGATGACCATTCTGATTTCCATTTTGTCCAACTATAGCTTGCACACTCCTCAATATTTCAATCAGATCATTGTTCCTTTTCTCTTCAAACATACGCAGAACTTGCTCGGTGGAGGGAGGATCAGGCGGTGGAGGTGGTGGCTGAACGTACGGCTCGGGAGAATATCCTGCCTGTCGTGCGGAACGACGAATAGGAGTTCCCTTATGAAAATTGCTACTGCTGCCTCCCCGTGTCATCCTATTGAGTATTTTTTCCAAGGCAACACAATCGAGATGAGAGACATCCAAGAATAAAATTGGGGAAAAGCCAGCAACAAATCTCGAAAAAGACAAAAGAGCGAAGAAAATACGGTGATTAAAGTCCCAACATAATTATAGATAGACTCATACATGAAAATTAAACGACCTGACTGGTTCCACTACTCTCATACATGAAGCATCATGACTTGTACAACTACATCCGTACACCATCTAGATGACTGCGAATACTCAAAGACACTACTGCTCTGATGGTGCTGCGGTGTCCTCCCCTGAAGCGGTCTCTGATCCCGAACTGACGTGGTTAACGGAAACCTCCGGGTCAAAGGTAACGTGACGCCGCTGCCTCGAGGGCTCTCCCTCAGGGGCAGGGGTAGGATGAAGCATCGGGGCTGCAGGAGTAGCAAGAAGTGAGACCCACTCGGCAGGAGCACTGAGAGGGTTCATGGCCGAGACGCCTGTGCTACTCGGGGGAGTAACCGGCGAAATAGGGGAGCTAGAGCTAACTGGGACATGAGGGGTAAATCCCAGTGAGGACGGAGTAGTGGTGGATCTAGTAGTGACCAAGGTAGCGGCTAAAGCAGTACGAGCATGAGTCAGCTCTCGAGCCAGCTCGTGGATCATCAGATAGCTAGCAGTGATATAGCGAGCAAGATGGCTAGCAACACTATCAGACTCCGGGTCAATGAGAGGAAAACGGACATGACCGTTGTCGTGCAGAGATGGTTAATAATAGAAACCTGGGTGGTGCTGCATTTGAACCTCGGTATAATGAAGCTCGACAAGGACCTCAAATGCGGCAAACTGGACAGCCTGAGAAGCGCTGGAGGCGTAAGTGCTCCGAGAAGTGCGAGTGTAAGAGCCGGAATCGGAACTGTTGCGCAGAGTAACCACTGCGTGATACTCATACACTGAGTTTGCTAGACGCTCCCGGTACACACGGTAGACTGGTTCGTCTCTGTGAGGGTACAACTGATGCCACACGTTTCGGAGAAGGTGCGGTGACGTGTACGGCATCAGCTGCAACTGGCACGGACACGACACCGGAGCCATCTACACTCACAACCATTAGCAGGTTAGCATAACAATAATAATCAAATGACTAGAATGCAACAACCAGCTATGATTGCTACCAGCACTCAAATTTACTCGCGCCTAGCATCCAGTTAACACGTCATAGTCTAGCATGGCCTACAGTCAGCGCGGCTCTGATACCAATCGTTGTGGCACCCCGGCTCAGAGCGACCGTTTTACCCTGCATTGCCAGCCCAGAGACCATGTCTTCTAGCAACACACAACATATTGGTACAGAAAACAACCGCTTTATTGAGGCTAGCGGAAGATAGTTCATATTACAACAGCAGTCGAGGCCAAGCGGCACGCTCGGTGTGGCTGAACAATATGTACATTATTTAGTGAACATAAAGGAGCCTCAATCCGAACAACTACGTGGCAGCGGAATAACGTCGTAGCAGAATCTCCATATCATAGGGACACCTATGTGGACACGATCTAGACTCGAACAGCGCTCCTTTCCAACGAGACTTTCCAGAAATCTGGCATGACATGCCAGGTCAGTACATTGAATGTACTTGCAAGCTCACAACAAGCATAATCATAATGACAAACAATATCATGATATTTAACCAATTAAATATGCAACACTATATGTCAACATGCTGTGATCATGCTTGAACGTCCCTTGGGACAACTTACCAACCGTGATCATCCTCATATCACAAACACACCACCAATGTGGTAAAACACACCACCAACGTGGTATTTAACAACATGACTCGTGATCCTTACGGCGATCACAACCACAACCAATATTTGGTCCCAAATTCCTCGATGGCCTTTCTGTCATCCTTGACAATGCAAAGTTTTACAGCTTAATGTGCAATTTTTATTATTCGTGACTCATGGTGGGACCTACTACGAGGTGTCCGTAACCATGGACGCGGCTATCGATAGATTATACACTCTGCAGAGGTAGAACACTATACTCACACCACGGAACCCATGGCCTCGTACTCCCATTCGGGTGGACCAACGACATTCCGACGAAACCCCTCCATTGCCACAGCACTCTCCCGGCCACTCCGACCCAAATCCCCAATGGGCTGGTCCTGGGTGGCCCCGTGTCTACCAAAGACACCCCGACCACCGTCGTGGTCAAACTCCCACTCGGGGACTCGGTACCATAATCTCATCAATGAGCACACAAGATTATGTCTACTTGTCGGGCCAGGGCAAACACGACATAACCTTCCCTAGATGGAGGCACCGACCAGAGGTCGTGTCAATGGACCGAATCAAGGCCCCCTGTCGGTGTCAAAACCGGCGGATCTTGGGTAGGGGGTCCCGAACTGTGTGTCTAAGGCGGATGGTAACAGGAGGCTGGGGACACGATGTTTTACCCAGGTTCGGGCCCTCTTGACGGAGGTAAAACCCTACGTCCTGCTCGATTTATTCTTGATGATATGGGTATTACAAGAGTTGATCTACCACGAGATCGGAGAGGCTAAACCCTAGAAGCTAGCCTATGGTATGATTGTATGTTGTCCTACGGACTAAAACCCTCCGGTTTATATAGACACCGTAGGGGGCTAGGGTTACACAAGGTGGGTTACAAAGGAGGAGATATACATATCCGTATTGCCTAGCTTGCTTTCCATGCCAAGTAGAGTCCCATCCGGACACAAGACGAAGTCTTCAATCTTGTATCTTCATAGTCCAATAGTCCAGCCAAAGGATATAATCCGGCTGTCCGGAGACCCCCTAATCCAGGACTCCCTTAGTAGCCCCTGAACCAGGCTTCAATGACGATGAGTCCGGCGCGCAGTGTTGTCTTCGGCATTGCAAGGCGGGTTCTTCCTCCAAATACATCACGGAAGAATTTGAATACAAGGATAGTGTCCGACCCTGCAAAATAAGTTCCACATACCACCATAGAGAGAATAATATTTCCACAAATCTAATTTGCCGACTTGTTTTGGCAACACGATATTATGTCATGGCCCGGTGATTATTCAAACCGTTTCCTTTAACTAGCCCCGCACATAATGCGAGGCAGTTTTTTGACACGTCTTGTCAAAGCAGAGATCGTGTCCCCTTATCACGGGATTCTCATCAATACGGGCGTGGGTAACCCAACCGCGCCATCGATTACGGTGCTTGGGGGACAAGCGAGTTTTACCAGGCTAGTGGGGATGCATAGTTTCGTCCGCCCATATAAAGGGATAAGGATTCACCTTTTCATCCACGCCTTCTTCCTCCTTTGCTCATCCATTTTCGCACACTCGAGCTCCAGCGCCCAAGTCCACACTTCCCACCTCAACCTTCTCCAACCATGTCCGGAGCGGGAGGCGGGTGGATGGTCTCCTCCGTCACGGAGGGACACATCAAGAAGCTAAGGAGAGCCGGATACCTGCCCGACGACATCGCACACTGACTCCCAGATGAGGGGCAGCTCATCCCCACCCCCAGGCCCCATGAGAGGGTAGTGTTCCTTACCCATTTCCTCTGCGGACTAGGATTCCCTCTCCACCCATTCTTCCGGGGGCTCATGTTCTACTACGGCCTGGATTTCCACGATTTGGCCCCGAACTTCATCCTCAACATCTTGGCGTTTATCGTCGTGTGCGAGGTCTTCCTCCGCATCAAGCCCCACTTCGGCTTATGGCTGAAGACCTTCAATGTCAAGCCGAAGGTAGTGAGCGGCCGCCAGGCGGAGTGCGGAGGCGCCATGGTGGGCAAGATGCCCAACGTCACATGGCTCGAGGGCTCCTTCGTGGAGATCGTAAAGGGGTGGCAATCGGGGTGGTTCTACATCACCGAGCCGCGTGACCCTAAATGGGCAGTGGCCCCCGAGTTCCGATCTGGCATCCCCACGTGGCTCACCTCTTGGAAAGAGAAGGGCCTGTCCTGGGGTAGTTCGAGAGAGCTGACCGGACTCCAAACATGTATTCAAAACATGTTGAACAAGAAGCTCAAACTCGTCAACGTAGTCCAGGTCATGCTCATCCGCCGGATCCTCCCGTGCCAACAACGGGCTTTCAACTTGTGGGAGTTCGACCCGACCCAGCACCGAACTCTGAACAGGCTCTTCGACACAACTCACGAGGATGCCTGGAAGGTGCTATTCAAGGGTGCCGAGGTTCCCCCTCCCACTACCGAGGATCGCAGATTCTGCGCGAAGCGCCAAGCCAGCGCGGTAAGCTGTTTTACCTCTCACAGGATACTTGTTTTTCATAGTTTGACTCTATGCGGGATCTAAGCTCCCGTACCTTTGACAGGACTGGCATGAGATGGCCGGACAGATCGACTGTCCGGCTCCTTTACCCGAAGGCCTAGCAGACGCTGTCCTGATGAAGATGTTGACTCCGGCTCCTTACAAGGTGCCGGAGAAGACCAAGAAGGCCAAGGGAACTCGAAAGAGTTCCCGACGCCAGGCGTCATCGAACTCATTGTCCGATAACTCTGCGACACACTCCTCCCTCGAAGACGACGAGGAAGAAGAAGATGCTCCCCTTTAGATGGGGGAGACAAGAAAAGGAAGGCCGCCCCAACTGGGGAGGCCGAGGGGTCCAAGAAGGGAAGGACTCTCCTTCCGGATAGTTCCACCCCGCCGCTGAAGGCGAAGACGACTGGTTGCTCAGGGCCAAGCCCCTGGCGAAGTCGTAAGTATTCGGATACCAGAGTAACTCATAGCATTCCTTTGTCGCACTGCTTCCCCTAACGCCGAATATGATTATGCAGGCCACCACGAGCCAGTATCGATGTATCGTCGGACGGCTCCCTGGGCTCGTCGGATATGGATAGCGATCCACTTCCGACCGCCACCTCCCCTTGCCCTGCGGACGGCGCTGAGGTATTGTCTCAAGAGGCACCGGGTCGGGGGGAGACAGTCCCGGAGGCGCCTCAAGGTGACCTTATGGACTCCAGGAGCAGAGGGAACAAGGCCCCTGAGGGCTCCGAGTTCGGCCCTCAGCCGAACACCGCGCCGGAATCTCCAGTGGTTCCAGACTCGAGCAGGCGGCCTCCTTCCAAGAGGGGCAAGACGCCTGTGCCGATGACCTCTGTCCATCCAGAGGCACCGGACAATCTGCTGGGAGCGCTTCGCAGGGCTTCCATCGACGAGGAGCACCATACTATTATGAGTGCGATGGTCCAGAAGGTTTAGTCCGCCAAGAGCGGATTGACTGAAGCCCGTGCCAGCCTTCTAACAAGCTTTGAGGTAAGTGTTTAAAATATAGGAAAAATATTACCGCATAGACAGTAGCCCCTGATGCTCTGTTCGGTGTTCACAATGAAAAGCCGAACAGAGGATCAAACAATATCGCAGGAGTCTAATATAAGTATGTCAAATATGCGTATGCAGGCTTCGCTATTGGCATCTGTCGCACTGACTGCGGAGGTCGCCGCACTGAAGCAGGACCTTAAAGGGTCCATGGACGAGCTCGGCCTTGCCAAGAGGCAGCTCGAGGAGAACAAAGGTAAGTAGCACCTAGTCTATGGATATGTATAAAAAGAATGTGATTGCAAAATGACAGGATCATCATGAATTTGCCAGGGGCCATGACTGAAGTGGCGACCCTAAAGCAAGCGTTGTCCGAGGCCGAAGATAAAGCGGCCGAGGAGCGCACCGAGCGGGAAAGGCAAGAGGCTCGGGTGGGCGAGGTGCAGCAAGAGCTCCAGGCTCTCGTGACGAAGCATGAGGCGTTGGAGCTTGACTCGAAGATGCGAGAGTCTGAGCTTGCCGTGGCCCTCGAGAGCGGAAAGAGTGCCAAGGCCGAAGCCCAAAAGGCCCTCAAGAAGATTGACGCGATGAAGAAAATAGCAGCAGGTAAGGCATTCTATATGCAAAGCAAGCATGTGAAAGTAAATTACCTATTACTTACCCGAATCCGGAGCTCTGCAGGAGCATTCGCAGATTTACCCCGCAGCGTGTCGGATGCCGCACAGTTTTATCAGACCGAGAAGGGAAGCTCAACGGAGAAGCCGTTCTGGTCTCAGTATACTAGGACCGAACACCCGGTGCCTATGAGCGACCAGCTGAAGCAGTTGGTCGAACTACACAAGGCGGCCAAACAGGCCATGAAGGGCTTTATAGTCCGGCTATGGCCTGGCGACGCCCTTCCGAACAGCTACTTCGGCCTGGTGAGGCGGCTTGTGGATGCCTGCCCACAGCTGGAAGTCATCAAGCGATCCGTCTGCATTGAAGGTGCACGCCGGGCTTTCGCCCGTGTGAAGGTGCAATGGGCCAAGCTAGACGTCGTGAAGCTGATCAAGGAAGGACCGCCGCAGGGCAAGGAGCATCGCACCCCCGAAATTTATTATGAGGGTGTCCTGAAGGGTGCCCGTCTTGTAGCGGACGAATGTCCAGAGGATGTAATATTTGAGTAAACTTGCTCGTGTGATCCTGTATGATGAAAACTTGTTTCATATGCGCTATGCAACACTTGTTTGAATTTAAAATATTACCTTCTGTTTGGCTGTTTATCCAATCTGAGAGATGGCTAGTCCTCGGCTTCTGCCCCCATGCCGCGAGTGCTGGGGTGTTCGGGATAAACCTGAGCACTCTTGTTCCCATTTTTGGGTCCTTCGAGGGAGGTGCTCAGCACAGCGAACAAGGCAATCGGACTAATAATGCTTTATCACTCTCACTTAGCCATAGAATTCTATAATTTTAAATTTCGGCGAAGCCCCTGGTATTCGGAAGGCCGAATTCGGGGCGCGATACACGCCTTTAAGCCGGACAGGACCGGCTCCTCACTCTAAGCGGCATAAGTCTTTAGGGACTCGAAACCTCGCCGAATAGCGACCAGTCTCTCGCCTTATCATGACAGCCAGTTTTAGCTTTCTCTACTGAGGTGCTTAGCCCAGCAGAACCGGGGCACAATCGCAGTAGTTCTCCTAGTGCTACCTTAGCCGATAGAGCGGAACGTAAGGTACCAAAACATAGGAGCCGGGCAAACCCAACATTTGACCAAAGACATGATTCGGAGCTGATGCATATAATGCTATAAGTTTGGGGTGCCGCACTTGTGAAAGTTCTCGGACTTCTCACACCATAATGTGGGGTACTTAAGCCCCTGGTGTATTGGTCGTACCAAAGTGTACGGTTCCAAGGCGTCATTAATGAACACACACACACACACACACACACACACACACACACACACATATATATATATATAACAAGAATGGAATAATAGTCGTAATGTTATGCATTGTTTATTCAAAAAGGTGCGTTAAAGAAGCATGATACAGATAGTGCGATAAGTGAAAAGTAGGACTATGTCCCTTCCAAGGGCAAGCTGAGGAATAATATTAAAGCAAATATTTCACTCGTTACCGTAATCCACCTGGGAGTTCCATGGTGTGACGTAGCTTTCTGCCTCCTTGGTTGCTGCATCGTGTGTTCGGCAATCATGCTGCCGGACAGGGTTTCCAGAGATTAAAGTCCTGAAAGAGAAAAATAACAAAGCGGGAAGCCCCTAGTGCGGTTTAAGCCGCGTATTAGGGCGTGCCGTAGTTGTGCCCCCTCCCCGCCTGTGCCCATGGTATTTTTAATGCATAATTATGTACGCGTGGCACGGATTTCGCTGTTTGGCTGGGACTGGGGTGGGGACCACATTGCTACACGAGCTCAGATCGTGCCGGGCGGTCTAGTTGCCGATTACTCCGAGCGCGCTTGAAGGTGTCCGGGTCTTGAAACACCGAACTGGTGGATTGCCTTGAGAGGCTGCTTTGCGCTTCTACTATGAGGGCTGCAGTGTGCTCCTCCGTGCGGAGAGAGTGCTCTGTGTTTCCATTAACTGTGATGACCCCCCGAGGTCCCGGCATCTTGAGCTTGAGGTATGCATAATGCGGTACCGCATTGAATCTTGCAAATGTGGTTCGCCCGAGCAGTGCATAATAGCCACTGCGGAACGAGACTATATCGAAGATTAATTCTTCGCTTCGGAAGTTATCCGGGGATCCGAAGACCACTTCCAGTGTAATTGAGCCTGTGCAATGGGCCTCTACACCTAGAATGACGCCTTTAAAGGTCGTTTTTGCGGATTTGATCCTTGAGGGGTCTATACCCATTTTGCGCAATGTGTCCTGATAAAGCAGGTTCAGGCTGCTACCTCCATCCATAAGGACTCGAGTGAGGTGAAATCCGTCGATGATTGGGTCTAGGACCAGTGCGGCGAATCCGCCATGACGGATACTAGTGGGATGGTCCCTGCGATCAAAGGTGATCGGACAGGAGGACCATGGGTTGAACTTTGGGGCGACTGGCTCCAACACATATACGTCCCTGAGCGCACGCTTCTGCTCCCTCTTGGGGATGTGGGTTGCGTATATCATGTTCACCGTCCGCACTTGTGGGGGGAACCTCTTCTGTCCTCCAGTGTTCGGCTGTCGGGGCTCTTCCTCGTCATCGCTATGTGGCCCCTTATCTTTGTTTTCGGCAATTAACTTGTCGGCCTGCTTGAATACCCAACAATCCCTATTGGTGTGGTTGGCTGGCTTGTCGGGGGTGCCATGTATCTGACACGAGCGATCGAGTATGCGGTCCAAACTGGACGGGCCCGGAGTGCTTCTTTTAAATGGCCTTTTCCGTTGACCGGGTTTAGAGCCTTTGAGTCCGGCATTGACTGCCGTATCCTCAGTACTGTCGCTGTTAATGCAGCGCTTATGTTTGTTGCGACGTGACCTGCTATTGCCGTCCTTGGTATCCGAGGTACCATGGTTCTTTGATATGTTATTACTGCGAGCCAGCCAGCTGTGTTCTCCCGCACAAAAGCGGGTCATGAGTGTTGTGAGGGCTGCCATAGATTTCGGCTTTTCCTGACCAAGGTGCCGGGCTAGCCACTCGTCGCGGATATTGTGTTTGAAAGCTGCTAGGGCCTCTGCATCCAGGCATTCGACGATTTGATTTTTCTTTGTTAGGAACCGAGTCCAGAATTGCTTGGCCGATTCTCCTGGCTGCTGAATCATGTGGCTCAAGTCATCGGCATCTGGTGGTCGCACATAAGTGCCCTGAAAGTTGTCGAGGAATGCAGCCTCCAGATCTTCCCAACAGCTAATGGACTCTGCTGGCAAGCTGTTAAGCCAATGCCGCGCTGGCCCTTTGAGCTTTAGTGGGAGGTATTTGATGGCGTGTAAGTTATCACCACGGGCCATGTGGATGTGGAGGAGGAAATCCTCGATCCATACCGCAAGATCTGTGGTGCTGTCATATGATTCAATATTTACGGGTTTGAAACCCTCTGGGATTTGATGATCCATTACTTCGTCTGTGAAGCATAGGGGGTGTGCGGCGCCTCTGTATTGGGCTATATCGCGACGTGGCTCGAATGGGTCTTGCCCGCTGTGTTCGGCCCGACCGGATTTACTTTTACTGTATCCGGCGTGACGTTTATCGTCTCGCATAGTGGCGCGCCCTCGTGATCCGTAGATCGATCTTGCATGCTTTGCTTTGTCCTCCAATATGCCTCGCAGGTCTGGCGTATTTCCCCATGCCTTTTTATTTGAATGATGTCAGGGTGCGGGCCGAGTTTTTGGCTGGAATGCCTCTCTATTGCGGCCACGAGGTGGACGATCAGCCGCGTCATATGCTTCGTCCTCCAGTCGGGGTAGCAGCCTGCATTTTGGGTAACTCTTGGAGGGGCGTTCGAGTTTATATTCCTCGGCCGCGAGGACTTCAGTCCATCTGTCAGCTAGCAAATCTTGATCAGCTTGAAGCTGCTACTGCTGCTTTTTCTTAAGGCTATTTGCCGTGGCCATAAGCCGGTGCTTGAAGCGCTCTTGTTCGACGGGATCCTCTCGCACGACGAATTCATCATCGCCGAGGCTTGCCTCGTCTTCGGAGGGGGGCATGTAATTATCATCCTCCGCCTCTCCATCCGCCGCTCTCTCAAGAGGGCTGGCTCCTCCATCCTCGTGCTCTAAATCTTGCTGGAGGGGATTGTTGTTTTCTTCGGCACTATCCGGAGTGTTATTATCTCCTGTGCCGGTATCACCACTCTTGCTTTGGCGGGACTTAGAGTGGCGCCACTGACTTCGGCGCTTGGGTTGCTTCTTGGAGGGGTCATCCTCCGCTGTCTCATCGCCATTGCCTTCTTTGTGTGTGTCCACCATGTATATATCGTATGATGAGGTGGCTGTCCAGTGCCCTGTGGGCTGTGGTTCCTCTTCGTCTCCCGCATCGTCGTCCATACCGTCGATGTCTTCGGAGTCGAAGTCGAGCATGTCGGTTAAGTCATCGACAGTGGCTACTAAGTGGGTGGTGGGTGGGCCGCGAATTTCTTCGTCGTCCGCATCCCAATCCTGCCGGACATAGTTCGGCCAGGATCCTCCTGACAAGGAGAGAGACCTTAATGAGTTCAGTATGTCGCCAAAGGGCGAGTGCTGAAAAATATCCACGGAGGTAAACTCCATGATCGACGCCCAATCGGATTCACTAGGAACGGGCGCAGGCGGTTCGGAGTCCGTGGCCGGAGAAGGATCCAGCATTTTGACAACACGGCTCTCGTGCAGGGTAAGGTCGATGTTCGGCTCGATCGCCGCTGAGGGTAAGGCCTCCATGGTGGGGTCCATCCACCCATCCATGGACGGCACAAATGGCTCCGAATTGATGGTCAGAGTGGTTGCCGGTGCGATCTCTTGAACATTGTCTGATGGTAGAGCTAAATCGTACTCATCGTGACCGCGTGGCGCACAAGGCAGAGGCTCGAATCCGTCAAAGATCAAGTCTCGGCGGATCTCGGCCGTGTAGTTTAAGCTTCCAAATCAGACCTGCTGGCCAGGGGCGTAGCTTTCGATCTACTCCAGATGGCCAAGCGAGTTGGCCCCGCAGTGCGAAGCCGCCGAACACAAAGATCTGTCCAGGGAGAAAAGTCTCACCCTGGACTGCATCGCTATCGATGATTGTAGGAGCCATCAAGCCTAACGGCGATGACACAGAGGGAGTCCTGAATTAGGGGGTCTCCGGACAGCCGGATTATATCCTTTGGCCGGACTGTTGGACTATGAAGATACAAGATTGAAGACTTTGTCTCGTGTCCGGATGGGACTCTACTTGGCGTGGAAGGCAAGCTAGGCAATACGGATATGTATATCTCCTCCTTTGTAACCGACCTTGTGTAACCCTAGCCCCCTTCGGTGTCTATATAAACCGGAGGGTTTTAGTCCGTAGGACAACATACAATCATACCATAGGCTAGCTTCTAGGGTTTAGCCTCTCCGATCTCGTGGTAGATCAACTCTTGTAATACCCATATCATCAAGAATAAATCGAGCAGGACGTAGGGTTTTACCTCCATCAAGAGGGCCCGAACCTGGGTAAAACATCGTGTTCCTTGCCTCCTGTTACCATCCGCCTTAGACGCACAGTTTGGGACCCCCTACCCGAGATTCGCCGGTTTTGACACCGACACCCCCCATAAAGGCAAATGTGGTTGCACTGGAAAGAACTCGATTCAGCGGCACCATGACCCAGTCAACGGTGTATTCAAGTTGAGTTATTTTCAGTTTCAACTTTAAACTAACAATGACCGGTGTCATAGCATGCCATGAAATGCAAAACAACACATGCATCATAAAAAATGGCTAATGTCATCTATACACCAAGCATAACCATCAACAACTCATGTTACTCTACTAGCTCAAAATGACTCACAACTGAACCAAAATATTTTGCAACAAGTTTCATTATTTTCTTACGCAAGAAAGCAACTCCAATAACTTTTTCATATGCATAACAAAAGATTTTACTACCAACAATTCTTACTTTCTTTATCACTAAATTAAGTTCAAACTTTCTGTAAAACAAGTAATATGATTTAACAAAATATTTAACAGAATATTTTCTAACAAATTTTTATCAATTTCAGGAAGGCAAAAATATAGCTAAAATAACTACCATGCATAACAAAATTATTTCTAACATCACCTCAAATAAATCTTAACTTGCTTTATCCACGAAACTAGTTTCAACTATTCTGTAGATCAGGCATAACAACTATCCAACATTTAACAGAATACAAGTAACTCAGTAATTATTCAAATGCATGGATTAATCATTTCATCCAAGTGAGAAAATCACAAATATTGAAATGGCATCATGAAAATGTTGCTGTGGCTTGCCTTAGTGTAGATGAGGTTCACAAGCCTCCTGGTGATCCTCAAGACAAGCCCCACCTTCTGAAAATAATTTTAAACACAAAAAGAAAATATCAAGAACACTTCTGAAATTCACCAGAAATTCTAAATAGCTCAGAAAAATCTCATCTTTGGTGAGCTGTTAGATTTCCTTCCAAAGAACACAATGCAAAAAGAATCAATTCATTTGGACTTATGGTTAAAAAGTTACAACTATTTGAAGTGTTCTACAAATTCAAATGAATTTGAATAAAAGAAAAGGACTGGGGGGTGACGTCGAAGGCGTAAAGCCCAGGGGCGCCGCCACTCGTACCGCTTCACGCACGTACTCAGTGGCTGACTAGCGGACCCCGCTAGTCAGGTGGGGGAAGAGGGAGAGAGAAACAGAGACGGCCGCGGCTTCGCCGGAGCTCTCACCGGCGATGAGGGCTCTTTGGCCAAAACGAGAGGGAGGGATGGCAAGAGGAGGTCGAGGCGCACCTGCCTGTACCTGTAGCATGGCTAGGGGTGGTCGGACGGTGTCGAAATCTAGCTCGCGAGCGGAGGCAGAACGAGGAGGTCGTCAGAGTTGAGGAAGACGGCGAGCAGAGGCCGCTCCAGGGGCTCTGAGCGGGCGAGACGACCTCATTGAAGAGAGGCGGAGGCCCTAGAGAGGTCGCCCAGGCCTGGGAGGGGTTGGAGCTGCCGCGACGACCAGAGGGGATGGCGGCCCGAGGCCTGCCCGGCCGGGTTACGGCTTCCTACTCGACTGTGGAGTGTGTATGAGTGCTGGAGGATGCCCAAGGAGGTTGGGGAGGGGCTCTAGATATAGGCGAGCGGCGAGGGTGCTTAGGCTCCGCCGGTGGACACCTATCCACGGCACCCAGCAACGAGCGGCATTAGTGAGAGGGGGAGAAGGCGACGGAGGCCACACGACCACTGTGGGCGAGCGGAGACGAGCACAGGATCAAGGGGGTGACGACGAGCACAGTGCGCTCTGCACTGTTGGGCTGGGCGGACCTTGCCCGTGCTCACTGCGGCGAGCTCCGGCATCGACGAGTGCCAGGGCGGAGTTAAGGGTGTCGAGACGATGATGGTGGCGAGTTTTGGCAAGGTTTGTCAGGCAGGGGAAGCGAGGACGCGCGAACAGAGCGCTCGGCGGCTCCCAGAGCGCATCGACACGCATGCCTGGCATCATGGACACGCGTGGTCACCGCGCGAACTCTCTCCTCAGGCCAGCCTTCGTCCAAAAATCATGTCTGGCATGTTGTTCGCGGTGGTTTTGAAGTTTACCACGGTTTGGTTTGGATCCAGGTGCAGTAGAGAAAATTTTACAAGTCTGGTAAGTTTCTGGACAGTAACTTTGTGATGTTACTGTGGTCAAATGGCTGGCAGTTTGAAGCTGTGCTTTGGATGCTAGCTTAGAGTTACCAAGGTAAATAAGCACAAGAAAGATCAGGTCAAATGGAGCAAGTAAAATGGTAGTTCCTGTAGAAACCACCATTTCTGTCCAAAACAGAAAAGATTTTCTGTAGCAAAAATATTCCAAAAAGTGATGAAATATTTTTGCTCAGGGAGGTGCCCTAGGGTCCCTAGAATATTTGTGAATTATCTTAGAATTTTCGGAGCCATAAAAATTAGGGTTGCTTTGGAGCAAACAGATTTGGCTTAGGGTTTTAGAGAGAAAATGAATATTTTTCATTTAAGAAAAATATTCCAAAGATTATTTTGTGGTGGATCAGAAGTGAAATGATGGTTTGGGAGAGAAATGAACACTTGGGTGAAAGCCAAGGATGCCCAAGTGTTTAAGTCCAAATGAAAAGATTCAAAAACTCCATGTTTCAAAAAAATTCAAATGAAAACTCAAACAAATAAGAGAGGGCAAAAACCAGGTTGTCACATGGGCCGCATCCAAATCTTGGCCCTCACGAAACTTAGAGCAGTGCTCAGTCAGGCCCACTAGGAACAACCGAATCGGGCGTTTCTAGTGAGTCAGGCTCGAGCGATGCAGGGGAGGGGAACAAATTCAGATTCATAATACTCAAATCCAACACAAAGAACCTCAAAGAGTGCCCTAAGATTTCTACCGGAGAAACAAAAGACGAGAACGTGCATCATCCCCTATGCATAGATTATCCCAATGTCACCTTGGGAATTCACGAGTTGAGTGCCAAAACATATCTCAAGTGTTCTCAAATCCATAAAAGTATTCAATCCAATAAAACGAAATCTCAAAGGGAAAACTCATTTCACAACAAGATAGAGAGGGGAAAACACCATATGACCCAACTATATTAATAAAGCCCGTGATATATCAAGATCGTGATATCTCAAGAACACGAGAGAGAGAGAGAGAGAGAGAGAGAGAGAGAGAGAGAGAGAAAGAGATTAAACACATAACTACTGGTACAAACCCTCAGCCCCGAGAGTGGACTATTCCCTCCTCATCATGGTGGCCGCCGAGATGATGAAGATGGCTAGCGGTGATGATTTCCCCCTCCGAAAGGGTGCCGGAATGGGCTCCCGAATGTTTTTTCATGGCTATAGAGGCTTGCGGCGGTGGAACTTCCGATCTAGAGTTATTTCTGATGGTTTCTCTATTTATAGGATATTTTGGCGTCGGTTTCACGCGAAGATGGGCCTCGAGGTGAGCACAACCCACCGGGACGCGCATGGGCCCCCTAGCGCGCCCCGGTGTCTTGTGCCCTACTCTTTCACCTTCTGGTCCTTCCATGAAGCTTCGGGGATCTCTTTTGTTCCAAAAAATTGTCAAAAAGTTTCAGCTCATTTGGAGAACTTTCATTTCTGCCCCAAAAAACAAGACCGCGGTAGTTCTGCTGAAAACAGCGTTAGTCCCGGTTAGTTCCATGCAAATCATACCAAAACCATATAAAATTATTGTAAACATGGCATGAATACTTCATAAATTATAGATACGTTGGAGATGTATCAGTTCTAGCTAGATCTGTCCATGTGATAGGGTTAGATCTTCCTATCTGTTTGACTATGATGGTGTAGTAGCTACTTGTGATGGATTTGGAGCATGCTAGGGGTTGTTCCCATGTGGGCAAGTATTGGTAGCTAGTGGTCATGGATGGATTGGTAGTATGCTTAGATGTGTGGTATGCTAGTGTGCAAGTGTTGAACAAGATCATCCATGTGTCCATGATTAGCGCTCTGTTATGATGTGTTGAGCTGTGGTATGCTTTGATGGATTCGTTAGTTTTGTCTTCAACTAGATCATCCATGTGTGCATGTGTTACTGCTAGTTCGATCTGTCCATGTACTGCTAGTTCCTACTGTCCATGTGTAGTGTCTTGTGGTGTTGATGACGCTTACGTTTGTAGGACATGACCACGCAAGAGTATAGTGAGGCCCTCATGTTGTTCGAGAGTCAGTTCCCGCCGTCGTATGTCAAGGACTCGCAGCCTCCTATGGACTAGATGCCTCCTGATTCAGAGGCTTTCGAGGTGCTGCCTATAGTTCCTGCATTTGTGTTGGCTCAACCCAATGTTGTTTCTCATGCTGCTGCTCAAAAGGCAGTCGCAAAGGATAAGAAGGATGGCAGGGGAACAACATGAAATGGCAGTTGTTCCTCTCCACTTTTGTGCTTAACAAGATGTGTGAGATCATAGCTAGTGTGGTGAGGACTGACAAGGGCTTCAAGGAGGTGCACTTAAACCTTGTTGCAAAGCAGGTGTTCGACTTCTGTGGACAGGAGGTCACCTTGACCAAGGTGTACAACCACCTGAGGAAGTGGAGAGCGAGGTGGATCACCGCGTCCAAGCTGAGAGACCTCAACGGTGCTTCATGGGATAGGGGACATGCTCGATCCTTCTGGAGGCAGAGCACTACCAAGGGCACATCGTGGTTAGCTCACAAACCATGCCATCCTAACAAACCAGCAATTTAAGCATATGAACCATTGCCATACTAACTAACCTTTATACCCTATTTGTTCTTAGGCTCACCCCAAGGACGCAGAGTTCCTCAACACTCATATCCAGAACTACCACCAGATGCACCAGATCTTCTCCTTCGGGCTAGCAACCAACAAGCATGCCATGGGCTCTGGTCAGTGAGGGAGTCCTGGATTATGGGGTCCTTGGGGATCCTGCCTATGTGACATGGCACGGACTGATGGGCCATGAAGATACAAGATGGAAGGCCTTCCCCCATGTTCGGATGGGACTCTCATTTGCGTGGATGGCAAGCTTGGCGTCCGGATGTGTATTTTCCTTTCTCTGTAAACTGACTCTGTACAACCCTAGGCCCCTCCGGTGTCTATATAAACTGGAGGGTTTAGTCCGTAGAGGCTAAGAGAAATCATACAGGCTAGACATCTAGGGTTGAGCCATTACAATCTCGAGGTAGATCAACTCTTGTAACCATATACTCATCAAAGTCAATCAAGCTGTAAGTAGGTTATTACCTCCATCAAGAGGGCCCGAACCTGGGTAAAACATCGCGTCCCCTGCCTCTTGTTACCTTCAATCCTCAGACGCACAGTTCGGGACCCCCTACCCGAGATCGGCCAGTTTTGACACCGACATTGGTGCTTTCATTGAGAGTTCCATTGTCACTACAAAAAAAGACACATCCGTGACATTTTGGGCTGAACAATTTTTTTTCTGTCATACCTATGACACTTCTATGACGATAATTGTGACAAAACCCGGTATCATCATAGATGTGGTCGGTCGTACTTCTATGACAAAAAATCATGACAGAAAATGGGCTTTTCGTCCTGGGCGGTCCGGAGACGCAGTTGCATGACATTCTTTGGGCCATCCATGACGGAAAAAACCGTGGCAGAAGCCAGGGCACGGAAAATATCGGGGAGTCCCCAGTTACGGTGGGTGGTCGGGGGCCGAGCGATGCACGTTTCTCTCATACGTACATGCATGTGTGCGAGGCGTTGGGCTCTAACTGAACCCGAGCGATTGCACTGCAGGCTACGCGTTACTGAACCCGAGCGATCGATCGATGGCTGTTAACTGAACCCGATCAAGCGATTCCTTTGCTACTGTTGCTAACTGAAGCCGATCGATGCTGCCTCTGGATGAACAGTGTGCGTTGGGGGGGGGGGGGTTGGATGAACAGTTCCTAGTGGGGGTGGATGAACAGGACCCCGTGGTGTTGCCTCTAGATGAATAGTACCCCGATCGATTGAGCCGGTTGGGGCTGGATGAACAGGACCCCGTGGAGGGCAGGATGAATAGGACCACCCCGTGGAGGGCAGGACAAACATTAGATGTTGGAGGGCAGGATGAATAGTAGCCCGTGGAGGGGTGGTTGAACAGGAGCCCGTGGAGAGGGCTGGTTGAATAGTAGCCGGTGGAGTAGCGCGTGGTGGAGGCCGGATGAACAGGAACCCGTGCATGAACAGTCACAGGTGGAGGCTGGAGGAGGTCGACGGTGGATGAATAGTAGCACATGGAGGCTGGAGGGGGTCGACGATGGAGATGAACATGACCCCCGTTTCGACCGTAGCGCTCCAACAAAAGTCCGTTTCCTCCGTTTTGCAGTACGCCACACCCCTCCCGATCAACAGGACCCCCGTTTCGACCGTAGGAGGTCCGTTTCCTCCGTTTTGCGGTACACCAGACCCGTCCCGATGAACATGATCCCGTTTTTGAAAGCACAAGTGCTCCCTAGGTGGTTTTGGTAATTAATGTCAACATATCTCTTGTTGGACTAACACTTTTACCTAGTATGTTTCAGATAAGTTCAACAATGAAGTGGCATGGACTAGAGGATGCGGAACCCCTTCAAAATGCTAAGGACAAAGGATTGTCTCAAGCTCCAAGCTCAAGGCTCTACATTTTCTATTTTAGTGATCCAAGATCACATTGAGTCTATAGGAAAAGCCAATACTATTAAGGGATGAGGTGTTGCTTAATGGCTTGCTCGCTCAAAGTGCTTAGTGATATGCTCCAAAGCCCTCAACCACTTTCTCACTTCCAAATATGTCCCACACCAAATATCAAACTCGGCCCCACCAATTCTTTCTATCTGGAGCCACCGAGTTCAGTTGACATAGCCACTGCCAGAAACCCTAATCAGTTCGTTCTCACCGATGGGATCTCGGTCTCACCGAGATGGGCTTGCAAACTCTCTGTTACCTATTGCAATATTTTCGGTCCCACCGAGATATGCGATCGGCCCCACTGAGTTTGCTTGGCCAACTCTCTATTTCGCTTATTACCCAAATCGGTCCCACAGAGTTTGAGTAATCGGTCAAACCGAGTTTTGGATTCACCCTAACCCTAGCACATCGGTCCCACCGAGTTGATCCAGTCGGTCCCACCGAATACCCTAACGGTCACTAGCTTTGCTGAATCGGTCCGACCGAGTTTAACAATTCGGTCCCGCCGAGATTGGCAAGTTGTGTAACGGTTAGATTTTGTGTGGAGGCTATATATACCCCTCCACCACCTGTTCATTCGTAGAGAGAGCCATCAGAACAAACCTACACTTCCAACCTACTTTTCCGAGAGAGAACTACCTACACTTGTGTTGAGGCCAAGATATTCCATTCTTACCATATGAATCTTGATATCTAGCCTTCCCCAAGTTGCTTTCCACTCAAATCCTCTTTCCACCAAATCCATATCCTGTGAGAGAGAGTTGAGTGTTGGGGAGAATATCATTTGAAGCACAAGAGCAAGGAGTTCATCATCAACACACCATCTGTTACTTCTTGGAGAGTGGTGTCTCCTAGATTGGCTAGGTGTCACTTGGGAGCCTTCGACAAGATTGTGGAGTTGAACCAATGAGTTTGTAAGGGCAAGGAGATCGCCTACTTTGTGAAGATCTACCACTAGTGAGGCAAGTCCTTCATGGGCGACGACCATGGTGGGATAGACAAGGTTGCTTCTTCATGGACCCTTTGTGGGTGGAGCCCTCCGTGGACTTGCGCAGCCGTTACCCTTCGTGGGTTGAAGTCTCCACCGACGTGGATGTACAATAGCACCACCTATCGGAACCACGTCTCAAAAATCTCAGTGTCTCCAAATTGCGTTTGCACACTCCAATCCCATCTCTTTACATTCTTGCAAGTTGCATGCTTTACTTTCCGCTGCTCATATACTCTTTGTATGCTTGCTTGATATGTATTGAGATTGTTAAACTTGTGCCAAAACTCCACTTCAACTTAAAGAAATTAAAAACTGCAACTTTTAGCACTTAATGTCTAATCACCCCCTCTAGACACCTCTTCTCGATCCTTTCAATTGGTATCAGAGCTTTGGTCTCCATTGCCTTGGTTTAAACACCATTAGAGGAAGATGGATGAGTCTACTTTGGGGAGTCTTAGACGTAGAGTGCCTATTCTTGATGGAGAATATTTTCATGAGTGGAAAAATGAAATGCTTGAGATTTTCAATGAATATCATTTGAACAAGTACATTACTAGCCCTTGTGCACCTCATGTTGATCCTTTGCATCCTACCCTTGATGAGTCTATTGACATGGTCCGCAACCTTAGAACTGTTAATCTTATCATCAGAGGCTTGCCTAGAAACTTGATTGAATGTTTTCCTACTCTTGATTGTGCCTACACTATATGGAGATTTCTTGAGAAATGCTTTCCAAGTTATTCCTTGAAAAATCTAGATGAAATTCTCCATAAGTCTATTGCCTTGGTTAAGATGAGTTCCAATGATCCAAAATTTGGCGACTGCTTATTTGAGCTTACTAATCTTACAAGTGCCAAAGGAGACGATGGAATCATTAGCAATATCATTTCCAAAGCTATTAGAATTCATAAAGATAACCATAGAAATGATCATTTATCTAATGAATCACCCTCTCTAGGAATTGATCAATCACAAGATGATGTTGAACATGGATACTATGATGAGGATGATGATGACAGTGACTATGATCTTAATGATGCAATGAGACACTTTGGTCTTATGGCAAATCTTCGCGGCTACAAGGTTGGAGGAAATGAATGGGTTCTTGATAGTGGATGTACTGATCATATGACCAGAGATAAAGATATGTTCCGTGAGCTTGCTAAAAACGACGACCCTCGAAAGTATGTCACCTTTGGTGATAACTCAAAGGGTAAGGTTGTTGGCCTAGGTAAGGTGGCCATCTCACATGATAGCTCCATACAAAATGTCATGCTCGTTGATTCTCTTGAGTACAATTTACTTTCAGTATCTAGACTTGTTGATTTCGATTTCAATGTCCTATTTACTGAAGTAGATTGCCAAGTGTTTCGAAGAGACAATCATAAAATGTCCTTTACCGGTATACGTAGAGGTGATCTTTACATTGTTGATTTCACTAAAAAGGCTCAACCTAGAACTTGCTTAATTGCTAAATCTTATAAAGGTTGGTTATGGCATAGATGATTAGGTCATGTTGGTATGCGAAACCTTGTCAAGCTTATTAAAGGAAATCATATCCTTGGCGTTAACGATGTCATGTTTGATAAGGATAGACTTTGCAGCGCTTGTCAAGCAGGTAAACAGGTTGGATGAAGGCATCCCGTGAAGAACATCATGACCACAAGGAGGCCACTCGAACTACTTCACATGGATCTTTTTGGTCCTAATGCTTACAAAAGTCTCGGTGGAAATTCTTTTGGTCTAGTTATAGTTGATGATTTTTCAAGATTTACGTGGGTGTTCTTTCTCGATGATAAATCGCAGGTCCAAAAGATCTTCAAAAACTTCGCTAGGAAGGCCCAAAATCAATTTGAAGTGAAAATCAAGAAGGTTCGCAGTGACAACGGAACGGAGTTCAAGAACGCAAATGTGGACACCTTTCTTGACGAAAAAGGGATTTCACATGAGTTCTCGGCTACGTACACACCTCCACAAAATGGAGTTGTTGAGAGGAAGAACCGTACACTCATCAAAATGGCGAGAACGATGCTTGATGAGTACAAGACGGCAAAGCACTTTTGGGCGGAAGCGGTTGAGACAGCTTGTCATGCAACAAATCGCTTGTATCTTCATAAGCTACTCGGCAAGACGGCATACGAGCTCCTCACCGGTAACAAACCACAAGTTGGATACTTTCGAGTATTCGACTCAAAGTGCTACATTCTTGATAAGTATCGTCGTTCTAAATTTGCTCCTAAGTCTCATGAAGGTTTCCTACTTGGTTATGGCTCAAACTCTCACACATACCGTGTCTACAATAATTTCACCCAAAGGTTGAAGAGACGGTAGATGTGAAGTTTGATGAATCTAACGGCTCACAAGTAGAGCAATTGCCATTGATGTAGGAGACAAAGACCCTTCGGAAGCAATCCAAGACTTGTCTATTGGCAAGATTCGTCCGACGGAGGTGAAGGAGAGTACCTCGTCCGTCCAAGTGGAAGCTTGTACTTCATGACAAGGTGAACCAAGAGTTGATACGGAAGCATCCACAAGTGGGACACACCAAGATGAAGAAAACGAGAAAGTGCACCAAGATGAACGCCAACAACCTCCTTCTCCACCACGACAAGAGAATGACAACGTCAACAACAAAGAAGGCCAAGAAGAAGAACAAGATGAAGAAGATGTTCAACCAAGATCCAAGCAAAAGCTTTCACGAGTTCGAGCAAGAATTGCTAAAGACCACCCCGTCGAGCAAATCTATAATGATATCCAAACCGGGAGAATCACTCGCTCAAAAACTCGTTTAGCTAACTTTTGTGAACACTATTCATTCATCTCTAGAATTGAACCTATGAAGGTTGAAGAAGCTTTGGAAGATCCGGATTGGATAAATGCCATGCATGAAGAGCTACAAAACTTTGAGAGAAATCAAGTTTGGACATTAGTTGAGAAGCCCGACAACAACCACAACATCATCGGTACCAAATGGGTGTTTCACAACAAGCAAGATGAATATGGACAAGTAGTTCGCAACAAAGCACGTCTCGTCGCCCAAGGCTACACTCAAGTCGAAGGTATGGACTATGGTGAGACATATGCCCCCGTTGCTAGACTTGAGCCCATTTGCATCTTACTTGCCTATGCTAATCATCATGATATTACCTTGTACCAAATGGACATTAAAAGTGCTTTTCTAAATGGTGAAATAGAGGAGGAAGTTTATTTTAAGCAACCTCCCGGATTTGTCAATCCTAAGAAACCTAATCATGTTTACAAACTTCACAAAGCTCTTTATGGGTCTTAAACAAGCTCCTAGAGCATGGTATAAATGCTTGACCAAGTTCCTTATTGAAAAAGGCTTTGAAATTGGAAAAATAGATTCTACTCTTTTTACTAAAAGGGTTAATGGAGAACTATTTGTGTGCCAAATTTATGTCGATGATATTATATTTGGATCAACTAATCCTCATTTTAGTGAAAAGTTTAGAAAGCTAATGTCGGAGAAGTTTGAGATGTCAATGATGAGCGAACTCAAATTCTTTCTTGGTTTGCAAATCAAGCAAACTAAGGAAGGTACCTTTGTCTCTCAAACGAAGTACACCAAGGACTTATTCAAGAAGTTCAATATGCAAGAATGCAAAGGTATGACTACACCCATGCCTACTAGTGGACATCTTGATTTAACCAAAGATGGTGAACCGGTTGATCAAAAGGTTTATCGCTCTATGATTGGTTCATTGTTATATCTATGTGCTTCACGCTCCGATATTATGCTAAGTGTGTGCATGTGTGCACGATATCAAGCTGCTTCTAAAGAATGTCATCTTAAGGCCATGAAAAGGATAGTGAGATACTTAATCCATACACCAAATTTTGGCATTTTGTATCCAAAGAGGGCCTCCTTTGATCTTGTTGGCTACTCCGACTCGGACTATGCCGGTGACAAGGTTGATAGAAAGTCCACTTCAGGTACTTGTCAATTTCTTGGGTAGATCTCTTGTGTCTTGGTCTTCCAAGAAAAAAACTCGGTATCCTTATCCACCGCCGAAGCGAAATACATTGCCGCTGGATCATGTTGTGCTCAATTACTTTGGAAGACCCAAACTCTTAAAGATTATGGGATATATGTGAAACATGTTCCATTACTTTGTGACAATGAAAGTGCTATTAAGACTGCTCACAATCCCGTGCAACATTCTCGAACTAAGCATATTGAAGTTCATCATCATTTCATTCGAGATCATGTTGCCAAAGGGGACATTAATCTTAAGCATGTTCACACCGAAAAGCAGTTAGCTGACATATTCACAAAACCACTTGATGAGAAAGTGTTTTGTAGGTTAAGAGGTGAATTGAACATCATTGATGCTTCAAACTTGGAGTAGGAACTCCATTTGATACATGCAAGGCGTGAGCCTATGACTAATCCTTGATATTTTTCTTATGTTGACTATCTCATGTCTTGGATATATTTGCACCTTGCATGTTATCTAACCCGTGTAGGTACTTGGATGAATCTAAATCTATGAGATTGCAACTCACTCACATCTTGAGCAATTTCTATATCACCAAGTCTCTACACAATGGTGGATGAAGACAAGGAAGCACGCAACCATTCAAACATATCCTTTGACAAATTTTATGTTGAGTTTCATGATTGTCATTTTGGATATACAAGTGCTCTTCCTTGCAAGAACTAACCCATGTAGGTAGATGAACTCAAACTCCAAGTGGTGCTCCCAACTCTTGATGAGCTACATCAACCTTGAGCAACCCACACAAGTTCAACTACATGATCATGATCAACGCCACCACCCAAGGTATGTTATTCCATCTTAGAAAAGCTTTACTCCAAGTCATGAGTCAAAGCAACTCGACAAGATGTGAATACATCAAAAAGCTTAAACGAAAAAATGGTAACCCCATTTTGAGCTTAAACGATGAGTATGACCTATGATCAAGTGATCTCACTTGACTCCTAAGTCAATATACTCTAACATAGGTGACTTTGTCGCCGACCAATTCTAGATGAAGTTCTCTTGTGTTCCTTTTTGTGCTCTTGCATTTGTCTCATGCATATTTGTTTTCAACTTCATCTAGACTTCTCTTTTAGTTTTTTCTCTTTTATTTTCTGTTCTGCATTCCTTGCATCAAATTCATTGCAAATCTTTCAGTTAATTCCTTGCAAATCCTTGTGAGATCTTACTTGTCTAGTGAGCTGAGGTGACAAGTGTCTTCTCTGTGTTGAACTCGGTCTCACCGGTTTGATACCTTCGGTCCAACCGAACCATACAACTCAGTGTCACCGATTTCACTACAGGAAAGACACCTTGCCACTTGTTTTTGCATTCTTCTTGATCCAGCTCCACTCAATGAATCTTGTCCTCGACCAGCATCCCATTCAACTTGCTGCTTTGTTCTGTGACTCAAGGACCAAACCCATCATGACAAAAATCCAGAAGATCCCTTCTTGGAAATTGATGTCAAAGGGGGAGAGAGAGATCAGATCAAAGCTTAATCATATCTATAGGGGGAGAGAATACTCAAGGGAAGAAAGAGTAATCATCAAGGACCCCAGATGCTTGGTGTTCAAGAGGAGAGAAGTCACATGTCTTTAAGAGGGGAAAGACATGTTCATATTTGCTCGTTTGCATTAGCTCTGTTTATTTCCTTTGAGCTCTGATTTTGCTCTGATTTTCTGTTCCCTATCTTCTCCCAGCATCCCATGCTAGATTCAGGGGGAGCAAGACATCTAAGGGAAGGAAATCCTTGAATTTATTGCACATATTTACCTTTGGGGACATGTCTATATCCAATGTGGTACTTAGTACTCACTCTACATGTCGTCCCAGTCTTGGTACTCTTGTGGTTTCTTTTGTTTACTCTGGCCAGTAGGTGTATCTGTGTTATCTAACCTTGTTTACGCAGGTTCATTCCATCCTAAGCCGACATAAGACCAGAAGGTAAGTATATGCATCTCAGTCATGTGTATGAGAAATTCTTGTTGATGTACATACTATTTGCAAGAAGGACTCATGAGCATGAAGGTACATTTCTCATATTCACATCATTTGCTCTGATGCATATAGCCAAGATACATGTAACACATTGCTTACTCTGTCATGTTTGTGCATTCACATGCTCCTATATTCCATATTCACATGATTGCATACATGTAGTGGGAGCCTATGCATGTTACATGTCTTTCCAAAGCTTTACTTACTATTCTCTATATCTTTATCTAAAGCTTTGATGTATGTTGTCATCAATTACCAAAAAGGGGAGATTGAAAGCACAAGTGCTCCCTAGGTGGTTTTGGTAATTAATGTCAACATATCTCTTGTTGGACTAACACTTTTACCTAGTATGTTTCAGATAAGTTCAACAATGAAGTGGCATGGACTAGAGGATGTGGAACCCCTTCAAAATGATAAGGACAAAGGATTGGCTCAAGCTCCAAGCTCAAGGCTCTACATTTTCTATTTTAGTGATCCAAGATCACATTGAGTCTATAGGAAAAGCCAATACTATTAAGAAGGGATGAGGTGTTGCTTAATGGCTTGCTTGCTCAAAGTGCTTAGTGATATGCTCTAAAGCCCTCAACCACTTTCTCACTTCCAAATATGTCCCACACCAAATATCAAACTTGGCCCCACCGATTCTTTCTATCCGGAGCCACCGAGTTCAGTTGACATAGCCACTGCCAGAAACCCTAATCAGTTCGGCCTCACCGATGGGATCTCGGTCTCACCGAGATGGGCTTGCAAACTCTCTGTTACCTATTTCAATATTTTCGGTCCCACCGAGATATGCGATCGGCCCCACCGAGTTTCCTTGGCCAACTCTCTGTTTCACTTATTACCCAAATCGGTCCCACCGAGTTTGAGTAATCGGTCAAACTGAGTTTTGGATTTACCCTAACCCTAGCACATCGATCCCACCGAGTTGATCCAGTCGGTCCCACCGAAAACCCTAATGGTCACTAGCTTTGCTGAATCGGTCCGACCGAGTTTAACAATTCGGTCCCACCAAGATTGGCAAGTTGTGTAATGATTAGATTTTGTGTGGAGGCTATATATACCCCTCCACCACCTGTTCATTCGTAGATAGAGCCATCAGAACAAACCTACAGCCTACTTTTTCTGAGAGAGAACTACCTACACTTGTGTTGAGGCCAAGATATTCCATTCTTACCATATGAATCTTGATGTCTAGCCTTCCCCAAGTTGCTTTCCACTCAAATCCTCTTTCCACCAAATCCATATCCTGTGAGAGAGAGTTGAGTGTTGGGGAGACTATCATTTGAAGCACAAGAGCAAGGAGTTCATCATCAACACACCATTTGTTACTTCTTGGAGAGTGGTGTCTCCTAGATTGGCTAAGTGTCACTTGGGAGACTCCGACAAGATTGTGGAGTTGAACCAAGGAGTTTGTAAGGGCAAGGAGATCACCTACTTCGAGAAGACCAACCGCTAGTGAGGCAAGTCCTTCGTGGGCGATGGCCATGGTGGGATAGACAAGGTTGCTTCTTCGTGGACCCTTCGTGGGTGGAGCCCTCTGTGGACTCGCGCAGCCGTTACCCTTCGTGGGTTGAAGTCTCCATCAACGTGGATGTACGATAGCACCACCTATCGGAACCATGTCTCAAAAATCTCCGTGTCTCCAAATTGCGTTTGCACACTCCAATCCCATCTCTTTACATTCTTGCAAGTTGCATGCTTTACTTTCTGCTGCTCATATACTCTTTGCATGCTTGCTTGATATGTATTGAGATTGTTAAACTTTTGCCAAAACTCCACTTCAACTTAAAGAAATTAAAAACTGCAACTTTTAGCACTTAGTGTCTAATCACCCCCCTAGACACCTCTTCTCGATCCTTTCAGTTTTGAACGTGGCCGGTCAAACACAAGGCCGTTTCCTCTGTTCTGCGGTACGCCAGGCCTCGTTTCCATCGTTTGTTCCATCCAAGCCCTCCCGATGAACACGACGACACATTCTGTTCCGACCCAGACAGTTGGCTCCCCATGGACACGACGACAATGCTATTTCTCTGTTCCGACCCAACCATGTACACGAGCCCTGGCCGTACGTATGCGCGAGTAGGCGTTCGAGACCCTGCCCGTATGTACGTACGTGGCCGTATTTACTTTCTTGCACACTGGCCGTTGTACGTACGTGTACATGCTACGTGCACGCCTCTACTACGACACGTTCGTGCCTCTACATCGACCAGTATGTATGTACACGTTCGCGACCAGAATGACAATGCTATGTATGCTTCGACCAGGTGGGTCCTGACTGTCAGACACTTCCTTGCGTGCGAAGATGTAGCTTGTGGGTCCCAGCAGTCAGGGGGGCGAATCGTTTTTTTGCCCAGACGCACTTTGTTGCGTGCGAAGATGTAGCCGGTGGGTCCCAGCAGTCAGGGGGAAACATTTTTTTCGTGAAATATGGTGGCCCGTCCGGTGGGTCCCCGCTGGCAGGTGGAGGGATAATTATTTTGCACGTAATAAGGAGGCACTTCCTTGCTGCGGCCATGGACCCAGGTGTCAGCCTCTCCACGTACAGTCCATGTCCGATGAAAGCCGTTCCTTGACCACGTTGACTACGCCGTGCCGAGAGCACCAGGGCGGTGGACGACGACGAGGCCTAGAAAGGGGACGACATGGAGCCGGGGAAGACGCGTCAATGGATGCCCACACGTAGAGGAGTATGAGGGGTCACTGGTTCGCTACGGTGTGAGGCTGCCGTCGCCGTAGAATAACAGGGGGTGTGGGTGAGTAGAGGGATGGCCTGGCCAGTGGTGGGAGTAGTAGGGAGCGGTGGGGCCTCCGCCGCATCGCAGTCGGCCATGGGAGGCCGGAGCAGGAGGCACGACCGACGCTGGTTTGGGCGGCTGGAGCAAGAAGACCAGAGGTTGAAGAAGCACTACGGCCGTCGGATGGACATCGTACGGTCAGTGGAGCTAGAGTCGTGCATATTGACTAAGTTGACAAAGCCCTCCATCCCCGTAAACTTAGTAGGCCCACAAGTCAGCCTGCCACTATACTGGGTCCCAACTAGCAGGGGGAGTATTCATTTTTTTGTGCGTAATAAGGAGGCACTTCCTTGCGTGCGAAGATATAGCTGGTGGGTCCAAGCTGTCAGCGGTGGTAACATTTTTTCATGAAATACAGAGGCCCTTAGGGTGGGTCCCAGATGTCAGGTGGAGGAATCATTATTTTGCGCGTAATAAGGAGGCATTTCCTTGCGTGCGGCCGTGGACCCAGCTGTCAGCCTCTCCACGTACAGTCCACTTCAGATGCATGTCGGTCGTTGACCATATTGACCAGGCCGCGCCGAGAGCACCAGGGCGGTGGACGACGACGAGGCCTAGGAAGGGAACGACACGGAGGCAGGGAAGACTCGGCAATTGTTTCCCACGCGGAGGGAAGTACGACTATATGAGGGTTTACTGGTTCGTCTGCCGTCGCCGGAGAATAACAACAGGTGTGGGTGAGTAGAGGGATGGCTAGGCTAGCGATGGGAGTACGGTGGGGCGGTGAGGCCTACGTGGCAGCACAGCCGGCCGCGGGGAGGAGGGAGCAGGCAGTCCCGCCGGCGTTTGTTTGAGCGGCTGGAGCAAGAAGAGCAGAGATTGAAGAAGCCGACGACCGTTGGATGGAAATCCAGCAGTCACTGCTTGTGCGTCAACCTTTTTTTAGGAAAGCCTCAAATTTGTGGAAAACAACATACAACCCATCTGCCATTATTTCTAATAATTTACAACCCATTTGCTAATTCTTGAGGTTTTTTTGGAGCCCATATTCTTTTTGTTAGCATTACAACCCATATTGTGGCCATGGTTAAAAAATTATGCGAAACTTTGCATATTTCGGTGTGGTCCGAACTGTTTTTAATCCTGAAATTTCGAGTCACATTCAAACTGATTTTAAAAATAAATGTATATCAATATAAAATCCAACAAATTGTCCACGCATAAAAATCAATGCAATTTAAAATCTCGAAATGAAAAAAAAGAAATTTGAAACTAATTGCCGGTTTGATGTGTTTTAAAAATGTACAACCCATTTCTCATTACTGACAGGCCATTTTCTCGGCCAGCCGAATGAAGCTCTCCTCGTCTTGAAAGATTTGCAGCCCAACAGGCTTGACAAAGCAACTTACTTGGCAAATCACAAAAAACTGGGCTATGGCCCTGGACCCAGCTGTCAGCCTCTCCACGTACAGTACTCTTCCGATGGAAGTCAGTCGTTGACCACATTGACCATGCCGCGCCGAGAGCACCAAGGCAGTGGACGACGGCGAGGCCTAGGAAGGGGACGACGCGGAGCCGGGGAAGACGCGGCAGTGGATGCCCACGCGAAGAGGAGTACGAGGGTTCACTGGTTCGGTTGCGGTGTGAGGCTATCGCCGTCGTAGAATAACAGGGGGTGAGGGTGAGTGGAGGGGTGGCCTGGCCAGCGGTGGGAGTAGTATGGGGGCGGTGAGGCCTCCGCGGCAGCACAGCCGGCCACAGGAGGTAGGAGCAGACGGCACGACCGGCGCTGCTTTGGGCGGCTGGAGCAAGAAGACCAGAGGTCGAAGAAGCACTATGGCCGTTGGATGGACATCGTACGGTCACTGGAGCTATAATTGTTCGTATTGACTAAGTTGACAAAGCCCTCTGTCGTCAACTTAGTAGGCCCACAAGTCAGCCACCCACTATGGTGGGTCCCAGCTAGCAGGGGGTATTCATTTTTTTGTGCGTCATAAGGAGGCACTTCCTTGCATGCGAAGACATAGCTGGTGGGTTTGACCTGTCAGCGGGGGGAACGTTTTTTCCGCGAAATACAGAAGCCCTTCTCGTGGGTCCTAGCTGTCAGGTGGAGGAATCATTATTTTGCGCATAATAAGGAGGCACTTCCTTGCGTGCGGCCGTGGACCCAGCTGTCAGCCTCTCCACGTACAATCCACTTTCGATGGATGTCGTTCATTGACCACGTTGACCAGGCCGCGCCGAGAGCACCAGGGCGGTGTACGACGGCGAGGCCTAGGAAGGGAATGGCACGGAGACAGGGAAGACTCGACAGTTGTTTCCCACACGGAGGGGAGTACGACTGTACGAGGGTTTACTAGTTCGTCTGCCATCGCTGGAGAATAACAGCAGGTGTGGGTGAGTAGAGGGATGGCTAGGCCAGCGATGAGAGTACAGTGGGGTGGTGAGGCCTGCGCGGTAGCATAGCCGACCGCGGGAGGAGGGAGTAGGCTGTGCCGCCAGCGCTTGTTTGAGCGGCTGGAGCAGGAAAAGCAGAGATTGAAGAAGCACGACAACCGGTGGATGGACATCCAACAATGAGTGCTCTCGTGTGCATTATTTCTAATAATGTACAACCATTTGCTAATTCTTAAGAATTTTTTTGAGACCATCTTCTTTTTGTTAGCATTACACCCCATATTGTGGCCACGGTTAAAAAGTATACAATTTTTTTTGCATATTTCGGTGTGGTCATCTGTTTTTAATCCTGAAATATCGATTCACATTCAAACTATTTTGAAAAATAGTTTATATAAATATAAAATCCATATAATTGTTCACACATAAAAATCAATGGAATTTAAAATCTTGTAATGAAAAAAAATTGAAACTAATTCCTGATTTGATGTGTTTTAAAAATGTATGGACCATTTCTGGGCGAACTGAATAAAACTCTGCTCGTCTTGAAAGATTTGCAGCCTGATAGGGCTGATAAAACAAGTAGGCCTCGTTTGGTATTTCTTAAAAAAAATAGAACTGGGCTAGCTATTTTCAGCAAAAAAATACAACTGGGCTCATGATGTGGTAAACATAAATAAAACCCTGACTAGACGGGCCACAGCCCCCACACAGCCCCGTTGTTACCCTGATCCGTCGCTAAAACTAGTATAAATAGCAACTGCTTGTTCCTAAAAAAAACTGCGCGACTTGCTGGGTCCCTGGTGTCAGTCGCTCGTAGTGTAATTCTCTCGTTTATTGACCACTGATACGTCTCCAACGTATCTATAATTTTTGATTGTTCCATGCTATATTATATCCTGTTTTGGACATTATTGGGCTTTATTATACACTTTTATATTATTTTTGGGACTAACCTATTAACCGGAGGCACAACCCAGAATTGTTGTTTTTTGCCTATTTCAGAGTTTCACAGAAAAAGAATATCAAACGGAGTCCAAATGGAATGAAACCTTCGGGAACATGATTTTCAGAACAAACATGATCCAAAGGACTTGAACCCTACGTCAAGACATCAACCAGGAAGGCACGAGGTAGGGGCGCGCTACCCCCCCAGGCGCGCCCTCCACCCTCGTGGGACCCATGTTGCTCCACCGACGTACTTCTTCCTCCTATATATACCTACGTACCCCCAAACTACCAGATACGGAGCCAAAACCCTAATTCCACTGCCGTAACTTCCTATATCCATGAGATCCCATCTTGGGGCCTTTTCCGGAGCTCCGCCGGAGGGGGCATCGATCATGGAGGGCTTCTACATCAACACCATAGCCTCTCTGATGAAGTGTGAGTAGTTTACTTCAGACCTTCGGGTCCATAGTTATTAGCTAGATGGCTTCTTCTCTCTTTTTGGATCTCAATACAAAGTTCTCCCCCTCTCTTGTGGAGATCTATTCGATGTAATCTTCTTTTTGCGGTGTGTTTGTTGAGACCGATGAATTGTGGGTTTATGATCAAGTTTATCTGTGAACAATATTTGAATCTTCTCTGAATTCTTTTATGTATGATTGGTTATCTTTGCAAGTCTCTTCGAATTATCAGTTTGGTTTGGCCTACTAGATTGATCTTTCTTGCAATGGGAGAAGTGCTTAGCTTTGGGTTCAATCTTGCTGTGTCCTTTCCCAGTGACAATAGGGGCAGCAAGGCACGTATTGTATTGTTTCCACCGAGGATAACAAGATGGGTTTTATATCATATTGCATGCGTTTATCCCTCTACATCATGTCATCTTGCTTAAAGCGTTACTCTGTTCTCTTGAACTTAATAGTCTAGATGCATGCTGGATAGCGGTCGATGTGTGGAGTAATAGTAGTAGATGTAGGCAGGAGTCGGTCTACTTGTCTCGGACGTGATGCCTATATACATGATCATACCTAGATATTCTCATAACTATGCTCAATTCTGTCAATTGCTCAACAGTAATTTGTTTACCCACCATAATACTTATGCTCTCGAGAGAAGCCACTAGTGAAACCTATGGCCCTCGGGTCTATTTTCCATCATATTAATCTTCCATCAACAAGCTATTTACTTTTCCGTTTATTTTGCTTTATTTACTTTGCATCTTTATCGTAAAAATACCAAAAAAATTATCTTATCATATCTATCTGATCTCACTTTCGTAAGTGACCGTGAAGGGATTGACAACCCCTTTATTGCGTTGGTTGCAAGGATTTTATTTGTTTGTGTAGGTGCGACGGACTCGCGCGTGGCCTCCTACTGGATTGATACCTTGGTTCTCAAAAACTGAGGGAAATACTTACGCTACTTTGCTGCATCACCCTTTCCTCGTCAAGGGAAAACCAACGCAGTGCTCAAGAGGTAGCAAGAAGGATTTCTGGTGCTGTTGCCGGGGAGATTCACGCCAAGTCAAGTCAAGATTTGACTCCCGACAGTGAGCCATTTCTGGCACCGTTGCCGGGGAGTCTACGCAAAAGTCAACATACCAAGTACCCATCACAAACCCTTATCTCCCGCATTACATTATTTGCCATTTGCCTCTCGTTTTCCTCTCCCCCACTTCACCCTTGCCATTTTATCTGCCCTCTCTCTCCGTCCTCCTTCTCTTCCTCTATTTGCCTCTTTTTGCCCGTCTCTTGTTTGCTCGTGTGTCGGATTGCTTGCTTGTCATTATGGCTAGTCCCCTATCTTCTCCGTTGTCTCCCGAAAATGAAGTTCTTAATTTTAAGCAAAGGGAAGGAGAAAATCTAAAAGACGCTTGGTATAGAATTTGCAATGCTCAAAATAGATCTACCAAAAAGCAATCTACTGGAATTCTTCTTCGCTATTTTTATGTAGGCACTACTCCTTGGCACAGATATGTCCTTGATACCATTACTGGAGGGAATTTCTTGGGTAGCCACACTTTTGATTCTTATAACGCTATGATAGATTTGTTTGGCTCACCCCCTCTTTTGGTTAATGGAACTATGTTAACTTTGGAGCATGTAATGCTAAAACTTGAAATTATTGAAAATAAAGTTGCTACCGCGGGGTTAATTGAAAATTTGGATAAAAATATCCACAACCAAATTACTCAATATGGATCTAAAGTAGGAGTCACTTTGAAAAATATTAAGGAGAAGGAACCCATAGTTAATGAAAGAATAAATTAGGATTCCACTAGAATCGATAAACTTGAGGGTATCATTACCAAATTAGGAACCGCCTTTTCTTCCGTAAAGAATACTCCAAGTCCTCCAACTAAAATTGCCAAGCTTATTTATGTTCCTAAAAATAAGGGTGAATCCTATAGCAAGGAAACTGCAGATCTCAAATCTATAAGTATTCACCCCAATCTTTTTGCTATCATTAAGGAACCATTTGCTACAAATGATTTTTTCGATTTTGTGCCTAGAAGTTTGATAATTAATAAAAATGAATAAACTCTTAATGGTGATAGATGTCTCATTAAAGAATTACCAACTAAAGATACCTAGATCTATCCGTGCTTTTATGCCTAGCTAGGGGCGTTAAATGATAGCGCTTGTTGGGAGACAACCCAATTTTATTTTTATTCCTTGCTTTTTGATCCTATTTAGTAATAAATAATTTATCTATCCTCTGTTTTGGTTGTGTTTTTGTGTTTAATTAGTGTTTGTGCCAAGTAGAACCGTTGGGAAGACTTGGGGAAAGTCTTTTTAATCTTGCTGTAAAAAACAGAAACTTTAGCGCTCACGAGAATTGCTGCCATTTTTATTTGGAAAGTGATATTTAGTTAATTCGTTTTGCATATGATTAATAGATAAATTCCTCATGTCCAGCAATTTATTTTAGAATTTTTGGGGTTCCAGAACTTGCGTTAGCTACAGATTACTACAGACTGTTCTGTTTGACATATTCTGTTTTTCGTGTGTTGTTTGCTTATTTTGATAAATCTATGGCTAGTAAAATAGTTTATAAACCATAGAGAAGTTGAAATACAGTAGGTTTAACACCAATGTAAATAAATAATGAGTTCATTACAGTACCTTGAAGTGGTGTTTTGTTTTCTTTCGCTAACGGAGCTCACGAGATTTTCTACTTTAAGTTTTGTGTTGTGAAGTTTTCAAGTTTTGGGTAAAAGATTTGATGGATTATGGAACAAGGAGTGGCAAGAGCCTAATCTTGGGGATGCCCATGGCACCCCAAGATAATCTAAGGACGCCTAAAAGCCAAAGCTTGGGGATGCCCCGGAAGGCATCCCCTCTTTCGTCTACTTCCATCGGTAACTTTAGTTGGAGCTATATTTTTATTTACCACATGATATGTGTTTTGCTTGGAGTGTCTTGTATTATTTGAGTCTTTATTTGTTAGTTTTCCACAATCATCCTTGCTTTACACAACTTTTGAGAGAGACACACATGATTCGGAAATTGTTAGAATACTCTATGTGCTTCACTTATATCTTTTGAGTTATATAGTTTTGCTCTAGTGCTTCACTTATATCTTTTAGGGCATGGTGGTGGATTTGTTTTATAGAAAATATTGTTCTCTCATGCTTCACTTAGATTATTTTGAGAGTCCTACAAAACAGCATGGTAGTTTGCTTTAATTATGTTAGGCATTCAAGATTGATATTTTTTTTCTTATGAGTGTGTTGAACACTATTAGAAGTTTGTTTGATACTTGATAATTGTTTTGAGATATGGAGATGGTGATATTAGAGTCGTGCTAGTTGAGTAGTTGTGAATTTGAGAAATTCTTGTGTTGAAGTTTGTGATTCCTGTAGCATGCACGTATGGTGAACCGTTATGTGAAGAAGTTGGAGTATGAATTATTTATTGATTGTCTTCCTTATGAGTGGCGGTCGGGGACGAGCGATGGTCTTTTCCTACCAATCTATCCCCCTAGGAGCATGCGCGTAGTACTTTGCTTTGATAACTAATAGATTTTTGCAATAAGTATGTGAGTTCTTTATGACTAATGTTGAGTCCATGGATTATACGCCCTCTCACCCTTCCATCATTGTTAGCCTCTCTAATACCGCACACCTTTCGCCGGTATCTTACACCCACCATATACCTTCCTCAAAACAGCCACCATACCTACCTATCATGGCATTTCCATAGCCATTCCGAGATATATTGCCATGCAACTTTCCACCGTTCCGTTTACTATGACACACTCCATCATTGTCATATTGCTTTGCATGATCATGTAGTTGACATTGTATTTGTGGCAAAGCCACCGTTCATAATTCTTTCATACATGTCACTCATGCATCATTGCGCATCCCGGTACACCGCCGGAGGCATTCACATAGAGTCATATTTTGTTCTAAGTATTGAGTTGTAATTGTTGAGTTGTTAGTAAATAAAAAAGTGTGATGATCATCATTTTTAGAGCATTGTCCCAAGTGAGGAAAGGATGATGGAGGCTATGATTCCCCCACAAGTCGGGATGAGACTCCGGACTAAAAAAAGAGGCCATAAAAAAAGAGAAAAGGCCCAAATAAAAAAATGAGAGACAAAGAGAGAAAGGACAATGCTACTATCCTTTTACCACACTTGTGCTTCAAAGTAGCACCATGATCTTCATGATAGAGAGTCTCCTATGTTATCACTTTCATATACTAGTGGGGATTTTTCATTATAGAACTTGGCTTGTATATTCCAATGATGGGCTTCCTCAAAATGCCCTAGGTCTTCGTGAGCAAGCGAGTTGGATGCACACCCACTTAGTTTATTTTGTTGAGCTTTCATATACTTATAGCTCTAGTGCATCCGTTGCATGGCAATCCCTACTCACTCACATTGATATCTATTAATGGGCATCTCCATAGCCCGTTGATATGCCTAGTTGATGTGAGACTATCTTCTCCCTTTTTGTCTTCTCCACAACCACCATTCTATTCCACATATAGTGCTATGTCCATGGCTCACGCTCATGTATTGCGTGAAGATTGAAAAAGTTTGAGAACGCCAAAAAGTATGAAACAATTGCTTGGATTGTCATCGGGGTTGTGCATGATTTAAATACTTTGTGTGGTGAAGATGGAGCATAGCCAGACTATATGATTTAGTAGGGATAACTTTCTTTGGCCATGTCATTTTGACAAGACATAATTGCTTAGTTAGTATGCTTGAAGTATTATTATTTCTATGTCAATATTAAACTTTTGTCTTGAATCTTTCGGATCTGAATATTCATACCACAATTAAGAGAATTACATTGAAATTATGCCAAGTAGCATTCCACATCAAAAATTCTATTTTTATCATTTACCTACTCGAGGACGAGCAGGAATTAAGCTTGGGGATGCTTGATACGTCTCCAACGTATCTATAATTTTTGATTGTTCCATGCTATATTATGTCCTGTTTTGGACATTATTGGGCTTTATTATACACTTTTATATTATTTTTGGGACTAACCTATTAATGGGAGGCCCAGCCCAGAATTGCTGTTTTTTCCTACTTCAGAGTTTCGTAGAAAAAGAATATCAAACGGAGTCCAAACGGAATGAAACCTTCGGGAACGTGATTTTCGGAACAAACATGATCCAGAGGACTTGGACCCTACATCAAGACATCAACCAGGAAGGCATGAGGTAGGGGGGCGCGCCTACCCCCCAAGTGCGCCTCCACCTCATGGGGCCCATGTTGCTCCACCGACATACTTCTTCCTCCTATATATACCTACGTACCCCCAAATTACCAGATACGGAGCCAAAACCCTAATTCCACCGCCGTAACTTCCTGTATCCGTGAGATCCCACCTTGGGGCCTTTTTCGGAGCTCCGCCGGAGGGGGCATTGATCACGGAGGGCTTCTACATCAACACCATAGCCTCTCTGATGAAGTGTGAGTAGTTTACTTCAGACCTTCGGGCCATAGTTATTAGCTAGATGGCTTCTTCTCTCTTTTTGGATCTCAATACAAAGTTCTCCCCCTCTCTTGTGGAGATCTATTCGATGTAATCTTCTTTTTGCGGTGTGTTTGTTGAGACCGATGAATTGTGGGTTTATGATCAAGTTTATATGTGAACAATATTTGAATCTTCTTTGAATTCTTTTATGTATGATTGGTTATCTTTGCAAGTCTCTTGAATTATCAGTTTGGTTTGGCCTACTAGATTGATCTTTCTTGCAATGGGAGAAGTGCTTAGCTTTGGGTTCAATCTTGTGGTGTCCTTTCCCAGTGATAGTAGGGGCAGCAAGGCACATATTGTATTGTTGCCATCGAGGATAACAAGATGGGGTTTATATCATATTGCATGAGTTTATCCCTCTACATCATGTCATCTTGCTTAAAGCGTTACTCTGTTCTCTTGAACTTAATACTCTAGATGCATGCTGGATAGCGGTCGATGTGTGGAGTAATAGTAGTAGATGCAGCATGAGTCGGTCTACTTGTCTCGGATGTGATGCCTATATACATGATCATACCTAGATATTCTCATAACTATGCTCAATTCTGTCAATTGCTCAACAGTAATTTGTTTACCCACCGTAATACTTATGCTCTCGAGAGAAGCCACTAGTGAAACCTATGGCCCCCGGGTCTATTTTCCATCATATTAATCTTCCGTCAACAAGCTATTTCCTTTTCCGTTTATTTTGCTTTCTTTACTTTGCATCTTTATCATAAAAATACCAAAAAAATTTATCTTATCATATCTATCAGATCTCACTTTCGTAAGTGACCGTGAAGGGATTGACAACCCCTTTATTGCGTTGGTTGCGAGGATTTTATTTGTTTGTGTAGGTGCGAGGGACTCGCGCGTGGCCTCCTACTGGATTGATACCTTGGTTCTCAAAAACCGAGGGAAATACTTACGCTACTTTGCTGCATCACCCTTTCCTCTTGAAGGGAAAACCAATGTAGTGCTCAAGAGGTAGCAACTACGTTGACATTGGCGTGAGCCCTAGATGTCCAACCATTAGGAGGAACCATATTTTTGGGCTTGTAATATAGAGGCACTTGCTTGCGTACTGCCATGACACTGGTGGGTCCCTACTGTCATCCTCTCCACGTACAGTCATCTCCTTGTTCCTCTCGGTTGTTGACAACGCAAGAGGGCGGCGCACCGCACACGGCGAGCGAACCAAGGCCGCAAGGCGGAGGACGACGACGAGGCCTTGGACGGAACGAATAGGAGTCGTGGAAGATGCGCTGGTCTAGTCGCAGGTGGAAGGGAGTATGAGGGTTGACTGGTTCGGGTGCGGGTGCGTGTTGGGGCTGACGTCGCCGGAGAATAACATGATGTGTGTTGGAATAGAGGGAGGGCCTGGCCAACGTTGGAGGGTACATACGGTAGGGCGGCGGAGGCGCAACCAGCCATGGGAGGCGGGAGCAGGCAGAGCCGACGTGGTGGTTTGGTTTGGGTGGCTGGAGGAAGAAGAGGACAAGAGATAGAAGATACACGACAGACGTTGGATGTCAATCCAACGGCTGGTAGGCAGAATCGTTTGTTGACTGGCTAGTAAGTTGACACCACCTTGGATAGGCTATTTCCTCGCGGATCCGAAATGTCAGAATCCAAATCTGTCATGGTCATGCAGCCGTTCCTATGAAAATTTACAGCCCATTTGATGTGCTAGTTGGAAATAAGTTTGTGGGTGCTGGTGGGGGCTAATCACTTGGCTTCTGTAATGCATAGTGAGCTCAAGCAGCCGGCGAGAGTGATGTTATTTCCCTTGGTTGGGATTTGTTAGTTGTTACAATATTTCACTCTAAATTAAACAACTGGCAAGCCATTTGCCTTGCTTCAAAGAAAATATGACAGTCACAGCCGAGTTGAAAAGGGCAAGAACATCTAACTCCAGCTTACAAACTTTACAAAAGCACAAGGGTTAATTGTTCATCAGGTTTACAAAAAAACCCAGGTTGAAAAGGGCAACAACATCTAACTCCAACACTGTTTTTGGTAGTCACAGTCAAATGGATCGGTGAGGTCCATAGAATGAACATCCTGGGTCATAAAATTTACTGGATTATGACCACAATATGTTGTAAATAGAAGCCCGACACGTTCAGAAGCTCTTTTGCCCACCTGAAACTCCTTTTTTTGCTCTTCCACATACCCATCCGTCAAAACCATGCTGCTGATAAACTTAAGCCTGATGGACAATAGTAACCTCGCATTCAGCAGGAAGAATGTGACAAATCTAGTGTTTGCACGGTTGGCTACATATCGTTCTAGCGTTATTGTCTTCAATCGAATCTCATGAGAAGTGAGAAAATCCCGATGCTTACGAATCCACCGATTGGTTATAACTTTCTTACCCCGTCCTGTTGGCTAACTAGACATGAAGATTGAAAACAGTTAAGGTCTAAAAAAAGGAGTGTCGAAAGAGAAATAACTGAACGGTTAATTCTAGTACACTATATGCAGGCTTCCAATGTGCGTAAAATTATCACCTTTATATACAACTTCTCCAGACATGGAAAGTATTGTAGCAAGCCAATAGTCTTGTTCAGATCAAAACTATTCATTTGGATATATACGATCTTGACAGAATCCAGCACCATTGATAGGCCATCCATGGAGAAACTCTTCATTGAGCATAGAACATAATATTAGTACAAAATGTGTACTCCAAGATGACATATAACTTATGCGTAGAAATTTAAAATGCAGCTTATGGTTACAAGTGTAGATGATAATGTAAAGTACCTGAAGAAATGTGGAGCCAAACACCATATTGAAATGAGCACAGAGATCATGTATTACACCCAAGGTCTCCAGTTTAGGTGCAGAGAGGACGATTATTTGCAACAGTGAATAACTAGAATCAATGATCAACCTTTGAAGTGAAGGGGCATCTTGGATGATGAGCTACCTTCCATCAAAACAAATTCCAATTCTTACAATGTTAGGCGACTTTATTTGGAGACAACCGATTCTAACTGTGAAAACAAGCACCAAGCACTCCAGGGCAAGGCAACTGGAGTGGATGATGCTGTGCAATGAGGCCTCCGATATACGAACCCACACAAGTGAAAGTTTCTTCAGAAATGGGAGTCGAAGGTTTAGTACCAGATTGTCTGGTAGGTCGCACAGCGCAAAGGTGGCGGTGTGGAGAGAGGAGGAAAACCATGAGATGGACATCAGTGCCGAGGGCACAGGTAGATGGCATTCGGTATCTGGTAGGTGATTTCCAGGGGAATAGTAGAACTCAAGTAGCCGCAGTTCTATGAATTCAGGGGATTTCAGCCAGGCGTACACCGTGCAGGGCATGGTATGCTTGCTCAGGTAGCATGACGGGATGCACATGCTTTGAACGGAGCCCTGGTGGGAGGAGATGATGGCTCTGGGTATTTCAAAATCATTGAAGAGAGATAGCCGACGACAGTCGAGATTAAGGGGCACGACGCACCATAGAGGGCGCCACCGAATTGAGAGGACTTGGGTGCGGCAGCAATCCTTGGTGGGAAGAAGCGAGATGATCTCCCCGAGGACGGCGTCTGGGAGATCGCTGATGCGGTCCGCCCGAGATTCTACGGGTTCCTGGGATCCGGTGGGGGCGGGGTCGCCGCTTCTCCCTGCACTGCCGGGTGCGGGGTCTACAACAGGCATCACCACTGGCGGGAGCCTCATCTTCTTGGCGCTGGTGTCAGCCGACTCCATTTTCCTCGAGGGCATCACGTCGCGCTCACGGATTTGAGCAGAGTAACTAATGACGAGCCTAGTTGTAGTGCGAGTGAAGAAGAAGGGGAGATGGGGTTTTTCTATAGTAGTGAGGAAGAAGGGGAGCTGGGGTTTTCTGTAGGAGTGAGGTGAGGAATTTGGGGCTACGTGTGGAGCGAGCTGACGTGAGGTGGGTGGGAGTGAGGAGGAAGAAGAACACCCAGGTTTTTTTAGGGGGCGGTATGCTGGGTGTGGGTAGCGCCTCTCATTTAGTAAATATATGGACTTTTGAATTGATTTTAATATTTACTAGGGTGGATGGGCCGTTTTGTCTTGGGCCCAGAGAAACAATTACTACTAGTACAGTGGAGACACTCTACAACTACCCAGAAAAACAATTACTACTAATACAGTGGATACAATACCGCTTCTGGTTCCTCCTAGGTCATCGAAACGTCTCCCTCTACTGAATGCCGTTATACTTTTGTTCACCGACATGCGGGCCATGGAGCGCACAGGCCCAAATGCCATCCACCGAATTAGAAGGCAATATGCAGGCGGAGAGTCACCCCGGTCATAGCGCAGCAATAACGAGCCGTCGTATCACAAAACCCCACCTCCCCGCTGTCTAAGTTTGACGGACGAAGAAACCATCATTTCACTCTTCACTGAATCCCCTTCTCCCTCACCGTCTTCAAGAAAGGCAACACTCGCATCTGCCACTGTTCTTCTCTCCCAACGAAGGGAAGGTAAGCGGATCCGTGATGTTGGTATATTTTCATTCAGAGAAAAAAAATAACTTTTGCAAAGCAGTAACCGATCCTCACTCTCTTTTTTGTTTCATTGTCATTGCAATTGTGTTTTCCTTTCAGTGGTCTCCTAGTATTCGTCAGTTTCATGATGGACCAAGGAGAACCAGACAAAGATCTGCTGATATTGGAGCAAACGCGGGAGGCCGATCCCCACGAGACAGAGAGCTCCAAGAAGATGGAGGCAGCCACTGAGCCGGCCCCAGATACGCTCACGACCACTACTGAGATGGTCAACGCCCCGTTTGAGGTTACAGCCCCCGTGGCACTGCAGGAGCAGTTTTCCCCCTTCGAGGATGTGTCCCCCCCGCTGAGCTGCCCAAGGTGATTTTCTTCTTTTCCGATCTCGATTGTGGTTTTTCATCTAAGTATGTGGTGATGAATAATGCAAAAAATTTATTAGCTTCGATGCCATGTTATACATAGTGGTTTAAATAACTTGTGTTTCTTATGCTAGAAAGTAATTCATAATTTATTTCTGTTTCAATTAGAGCCCTGATGCAAACAAGGATTGTGTGGTTGTACATGTCACTCACTATGAGGCAGATGACCTGAATATACGCACTGGGAAAACAGAGTTTTTAGGCTGCTAGATCCTGGAAGCCATTTGCGCTTATACCAATGAAGAGTTGTATTCCAGCCTCACTGTTGTCAGGCGTGTTGTCCAGGGTGTACTGAAGCACAAGAAGTTCAAAGCTACTCCTTCGTTTGTGAGGCATACTTTCTTGTCAAGCTTACGCAGGAGGATGGCGTGGCATGCCTCCACAAACAAGTTTATGAGTGGCAAGGCCACAAGGTTTTCTTCATGAAGGTTCATAGGATTGAGCTGCTGCCGGACGTCCTCGATGATGTTCATGGCAAGGTCCGTCTTGTGTCTAGCCCAAATTAGATCGAGGCATGAAATAGTTGCCCCAGCTAGTGTTTAATAGTAGTTTGGATTCTGTCTAATTATCCGAACCTTGCTTGTTATCGAGCCCTCTGGGGCTAGTACACTGTTTGAATCCGTCTATGGGAACTGCTGCTACTTTTGTGTGCCCGTGAGTCATCGTAATTTTTGCCGAAACAGATGCATCCTCACTAGTTTTATCATACGAGCAGTGTGTGTTTTGATGAAATAGAGTACTCATTTGAGAACTGTGCGCCGACGTATACATAAGTACTTGTAAACACTGTTGGTGCTACCCCACTTGTAAGCAGTTGTGCAAAACACGACACATTGGCTCAGCTCACTTCAACACTAGGCTATCGACCAGCTAACAATCAACAATCTGCTGTCTGACATATAAGCAACCATGTATCTTGTTACAGTGGTTCATGCAGTTAACTGAGGCCACAATGTAAATTCCAAACGTTCACACGCTAGTCCAGCGTTCATGTGGAGCACTCACATTGAACTCGGCTTCATAAAAAACTTGAGAAGCATAAGTTAAGCAATTTTATACATCTCAATGATTCATAGAACATAACAAACATATACTAGTTCACAACAAAAGACAAAGTTGTGAGAAGGTTTACAAATCAGGAAAAAACAAGCAAGGCTTCTCTGAGAAAAGGGCCTCCCGGCAGGCTTAAATTTCCTGGAGTTCACTCTGGTTTTTCTTGTTGCCACCATCCAGGGTTAGGTTCTCTCATTCCAGAATAACCAATTATAATTGTGTTCTCAGCTAGAATGCTAAACTGAACCATGTAGTGTACTGACCAGCTTAAATTCTTGTGCATTCCACTAAATTTAAGCACCGCTATTTGCATAAATAAGCAGACCACAATGCCTCTTGTCCGCGCACCTGTCCAAAAAACCGTCGTGCAGCCATGCCAGCTAGTCCTCGGTCCATGGATGAACTGGTAGAAAGTGCATTCCGGACTAGGATGCAGTTTTTTTCGCTCGTCCTTGCACTGCAATCAGGAAGTAAAATGTACGAATCAACTTCTTTTATATTGCGTTGGTCATTCTACCTAGTAACTACCAATGTAGGAATACCTGGAAGACAGGTGGTTAGACGACGATAACGAGGGATAGCCATCTCATTTTGTGCAGTTCTACTAAAACTGAGGTGTGTGCTTTTGATTGCGCGGATAAAAATGATACGGAGACAGACATCCCAAAACGATATGGAGACAGACATCCCTGTTTGCGCAAATACGAAATATGGTTATTTAAACAGTGACAGATATTTGCAGTGGTGTATGATTAATAACAGCATCTATTGTGTTATAATTGGCACTAGATTGACAGTATGAAAGTGTCCTTACGTAAGTAGCATCACATCACATCAACACTGCCACTAGATTAACATGCAGAACAATAGCATTAGTATTACTATCATGAGAGTAGCACATGGTCAGTAAATGTGCAATCAAATTTGTGCAGTTCCACTGGGATGAAGCAATGTTAGCGGTGTGAGATTTAAGTGGTGAGGTAGATGTGGTTGCCGAGAGCGGCAAACACTCAGGCAGCATGTCGGCATTTGTCCCATTTTTTATCTCCTCGGCGACATTTTCCTATGTGAGCACAGGAAATCTAGACCTGCTCATTCTCATTTGCGTTGTCCCCCGACACCCGTCACTTTTTTCCTTTTTCAACCAAGAGATAGGTCCACTTCCCCCCACCCTTCGCCATTCACCATGCTTTCTTCGTCTTTTCAACCAAGAGACCGGTTGGGTAGCCAGTATCTATTACTTTCCCCCGTTTCATCTTAGAACCAAGTCCTAGATTCATGCTACAGCTTTCCCACTTTCTTCCCTGTTTGAACCAACTCTTAGAGTCGACTGTATGAACTAGCTTTACCTCTAATAATAGTAAAAGTCTAGGTGGCTTTGGAACAGCGGACGGAAGTAGAAAAAGATCCACATGAAGCCAAGTGGGGACCTGGGGCAGTAGAGCAAGGCAGGTTTCGAAGGAATATATACCTGAGGGTCGTTGGCATGTGGCAAAGACGGCGTCGGGAGGCCGCATCTTGGCCACAATACCCCAGGGAGGAAGAAGGGGTCGGAGGCCCTCCGGAGCTGGCGCTCTCTCGGAGAGAATGGCACGGCCGCCGATCGGGACGCGCGGGCAGCCGTTGGTCTCCTCCCTCGCCGCCGACGACAGCGTGAACGATGCACCTACACCCCTACCCCGGTTGAGGTTGTCCAGCCGGATTTGTGACCAGTTGTGAGCTGAGAGAGAGTGTGGCCACCTATGTCTTGCTTAGATCTGGAGAGCATGAGAGAGTGAACGAGAGGAACCCTAGTAAAGCAAGCGCTAAGGCTCCTGCTTATATATAGTGGAGTGATTTTATTGTACCAGCTTCAAAAAAATGCGCTCCTACGTGTACCCGCGAGTGGGTGTGAGAGAACTAGTGCGTGCGTGCACCGCTTCTCTTCGTGAGAGTACAATATACTCTGCCCAAAGAACATTCACGACAAGAGTAATAGTATAAGTGTGTGACGTGTGAGCTAAAATAAAATGTGCGCGACGTCTTTTGTTTTTTAGAAGTTCTGAGGGTAGGGTGTGAAGAGCACATATGTGTGTGACATCTACCTGCAGATAGACGGTGGGTGCGAGAGGACTCGGGAGGGTGCGTGTGCGTGGGAGAGAGGGGGGCACATATCAATGCAATGCATGTGTCCGTAAATCATTATCCGACAAACGTTCGCCACAAGCCTTTTCCTGGCGAACGCCGTAAGAACCATTAGATCGGCATCCGACAGTGTCAGTTTTGCCATGTCATTTAACAGAACAACCAGTCCTCCTACACACAAATCTTCCACGTGAGTGTTAGCAACTGCCGTATGCTCCCTCTGTTCCAAAATGCAGTGCATATAGCTTTATTGAAAATTCGAACCTCGCAAACTTTTACCGAGTTTTTATGTACCAAATTGCACCTGTAGAATACCATGTATATATCATTTCATTCATCTTCGAGAGGTAACTATAAAGATGGGGGAGGAGTCTACAAAGAAAGACCATCGTATCACCTGCAACAATTTCAACCATCCTTTGGTGTGGAGGAATATCATAGGAACTCTATATGATATGATTTTTATAGGACTTTTTTCCTTTAGAGCCAATTGGTTCATAGGAATAGATTCATATACTCCACATTTCAAATGAAATAAACATGCTGTCATTTCTATAGCTTTAGAGCCACTTGGTTCATATGAATGGATTCCTATACTCCCATAATTTCAAAGGAAAATAAACATTAGCGTATATTCAATAGAAAAGTTCCTATGATATGAACCAAATTACATCTCTTTTCTAATCCCTCCTCATAGGAATTGAGATACATGTCATCTCTAGATTCAATAGAAAAGTTCCTATGATGTCAACCAAATGACATCTCTTTTCAAATCCCTACTCATAGGAATTGAGATACTCCATGTCATCTCTTTCCCTACAACTTCCATGTATACATCTTCTATTCCTAATTAGCTAGTATAACCCACTAGTAGCTTTTTTCCAAGACATGCAACTATGGCACAAGAACTATACAGTGTGCGAATAACTTGAAAGATGGTTGCTGGATGAAGCTAATCTGACAGTGCAGAGATGGCAAATCCGAGCACTACTGGCCGTTGGATATCATCAACATTCCACCAGATCTGCCACATGTACAATTTAGAAGACTCCATGGTTGAACTTAAGCATAATGCACAAACCTCAAAACACAAGCACTTCTCCTTTGTTCTAGAATCTTCCGTATCGTAATTTAATTTTTTTCTAAATGAATTTCCATTATTTCTTTTTTACTTTATGCTTTACAATGCACAACCCCATGAATCTTAACATTTTTATAAAACTAATTGATTTTGATTGAGATGAACTATAAGAACTAAACAAACATCTACATCATGCATATATGACTCAAAGCTTTACATGCTATAGTGTGTATTTATTCATAATTTGGTTTCGAAATCTCATGCGTTCAATGCATGTGTACCTTACTAGTTTTGAGTAGAGTAGCAAATTTCACGCGGCCCTGGGTATATAAAATGCAGGGCCCATGCATCATTGCCTTTTGGTCGAACCTACGTCCACAATTTTTTGTACGTACTATATCTCCACTGGTCCCCAAACCCAAAATGCTGCCTCGTTCCCCTAAAACCAAGCGGCCCACACATATTTAAGGCGTCGACTCAAACTCAATCCCTCTCCCATTTACTATGATGTGGCCCCGCACACCCTAGTAGTACTCCTACAAACCCTAGCGCCGCACGCATCATCGGTTTTCTTCAAGAGGACGAGGGAGAAGCCGATTTGTAGTGGAGGCGCTTTCAAAAAAATTTGATCTGTAGTGGAGACCCCTACCCTAGGGTGCCCTAGGTAGCTGCCGCACGCATCATTGGTTTTCTTTATACATACTGAACTACCCTCTCCGTCTCATTTTTTTAGACGTCTCGGTTTATAGGGCGTGCACGTAGTTCTAGGTCATCCATTTGACTAACTAAATCTGAGTTACTATGTCACAAAAAAGTATATCATTGGATTATTAAGCGGATGTAGTTTCTAAACATATATTTTTCATCACATATATAGCCAGTTAAATTCTCAACCTAGAATGATGTGCATGCCATGTAAACCGATACGGAGGAAGTATAGTAGTAAAAATGAGATGATTTTACCGAGCGATCGGCGGGGGGGGGGGGGGGGGGGAGCATGGCCTGTCATGCGGTCCCACGTGTCATGATGTACCAAGGCAATGCACGTGTCCCTCTTGAGGCCAAAGCAATACTACGTGGTTTGAGATGATGGCGAACCGAAGTGTGAAATAATGGTTGCTTCGTCCGTCTGGGAAGGTGCGACATTGTGATTTGACGTCTCATTACTCATTACTACTACTACTGGGGCAGTACGACTGGGGTGCGTTCCCCTGCTGTTCTGCACTGTTATTTGGTGCTTGACACATCGACTCGGTTGCTATATGTCCCACATGTCAGCGATAGGAAGTACAAAATTCATGAAAGCGAGCGTCGACGGAGGAGTACAAGACACGGCTTGGGTTTTTGCTGCTTCGCGTGATCCATCGATACAAACCTGGACTAAAAAAGGCGAGGGCGGGTCTTTTCCCGCATGGCAGGCAGGGGAGTTTGGCATAGTCTATTCGAGGCAAGGAGGCAGGAAGGGAAACAAGCAAATAAAGGTTGAGCGACTTAGTTTTGGGAAAATCTGATTTTAAGGAGTACGTACCCACTAGGGTGCATATGGCTCATCTACAAAACATTCGTTTTTCCGTTTTATAAGTCTCAATTCTACTACTAGTAGTAGTACCATCACACGTTGGATTTCGAGGTGCGTTAGATCACCCGATGCAAGCAGTGTCAAGAGAAAACTCACCAATGCATGTAGAAGTTCATGGAAATTTAGTGGTCATTCATGCATTCGTTCTAATTAATGCCTCGGTAAACATAACTTCTTGAGAAAACAAGCATACTAATTACTTGTGCAAACTAGGAGTACAAAATTAATTCGACCACTCACTGTCTACTTTGGTTGGAGAGATTTTGAAATTGAGCCATAAACTGGAAAGGAGGGAGTAGTAACTTTTGTCTCGATTACTATTTGTGGCCTTGTATAGATGCAAAATGTATTTTTTATAGCGGCCTTGTATAAGAGGCACAAAAAAATGGACTTCCATGATGATACATGTTTGTCACAGTAGGTCGCCTTTTTTGTCATGCATATACATCCATGACAGTTTTATGACTGAATCAAGATAGTCATACCTGTGCTGTCGTAGAAGTGTTCCATGACATTACCAAAATTATCATCACGAAAGTGTCCACTTCCATGACGATAAATCGCGTGTCACAGAAGTGCTTTCGTCAAGGGTGACCGACACGTGGCATCCACCGTAACGGAACACTGTTAAGCTATCGGGTCGGGTTTTGGATCCGATAACCCGTTAATAGCCCCGACCAATGGGGATTTTCCACGTGTAAAATCATCATTGGCTGGAGGAAACACGTGTCAGCTCACCGTTAGGATAGATGTCATCCGCTCATTGGACCGAAGGCGCCTATGATACGGCGACACGTGGCACGGCCCAATAGAGGCCCATTCCTGTGAAAAGGCCGGCCCGTTTGACTTGGTCAAAAGGTGGCGGGCCGGCCCACGGAAAGCCTGTTAATGGCCTGTTCGCATATAGCCCATTTACAGCCCACCAACCCAGGGCCCGTTACGCCCTATCCGAATTAGGCCCAGTAGCGTCATCTGGGCCGTCCAATATGATTCAGCCTGTTTTAACTTTCGGCCCATGTGTGGCCCATGACTTCTTTTGGCCCATATGAGGACCTTTGTAACTCTTGGCCCATTAATGACCCGTGGTGAAACTGGCCCATAATGAACAATGTATCACTTTATACCCATTAACGGCTCGTTATTCCATTGGGCCGTTTTCAGCCCAAGTTATCTTTCGGCCTTCTCAGGGCCCATTGATTCTTGGGCTCATTTGCAGCATTCAGTTACATATGGCCCGTTACTATCATTTTCTGCTTGTGGGCCAAATTTAGCTCGTTGTTACAGTCGGCCCGTTTGCGGCCCGTTAATACGTTGGGCCGTTTTCATGTCAAAAAAACCCGTTGGGCTGTTTTCATAGAGTTATCAAATACGGCCTATTAACGACCCATTATGGTCCACGAATAGTACGGCCCATGATTGGCGAAATGATGATACGCCCCGTAGAAGTCCCATGGATCCTATGACCCGTATGAGGCCCATGGATAGTACGACCCGTAGAAGGCCCATGGATCGTATGACCCGTAGAAGGCCCATGGACCCTACGGCCCGTAGCAGGCCCATGGACCCTAAGGCCCGTATGGAAGGCCATTGGATCATACGACCTGCAGGAGGCCCATGGTTACAACAGTCCATGTGTTGCCATGATTATTTTGGCCTAGTTACCAAAAATAGGCTATTGTGGCCACCAGAAAAAAACAGAAAAAGAACTGCAGTGACTACAAGCAAACAACTAAACAAGACAATAAGGAAATAAATAAGCAAGCAATTAATGCTAGCCTATTACCGCTATTACACATATTACATCCACTGGGCATCAAAGTTCGCCACCAGTGCAAATATAGGGAACAAAGCAGCACATTACATACACTAGTCGTCAAAATTGGCCACCAGTGCAAGTAAACGCGGCAACAAAACAAGAGCATAACTGAAACAACTTCAGAAGAGCTCAAGAAACGTTATCCTGGGTATCCACCATGCTGGCAATAAGCTTAGCAAGCTGATTAGCTTTGTCCTGTTTGGCGCTAAAATCCTCCAACGCTTGCTGTTGCACCAGAAAGTATGCATCTGAATGCTCCAGGGACTTCCGCAGTCCTTCCGCTTCTTGTCGCAGCACAGCTGATCGATGTCTTTCAGCTTGTAGTTGATACTCAAGAAATCGAACTGATTTAGACAGTGAGTTTGAATAGCTTGTGCAAGCGGTAGTGGCCAGTAACTCGAACACTAAACCAAGACAGGACTTTGGGGTTGTCTCGCTGTCTTCAAGATAGTCTTCCTTAGCTTTTTTATCAGCTTTGTTGGAGACCAACAAGGATGTGTCACTATCCTGAACCTTATCTGCATTACTTCCTTTACCATTGCTTAATAAGGCACTCTTCCCCAATATTCTATCAGCATTCTAAAAGAAGAAACAAGCAGACACATAAAAAGTTTAGCATGTACTAGTATATGAAACTCATTTTGGTGAACCAGTTCATTAGTAAGGTGGACATGATTAAACTACCAAGTCTTCTATTGCCAAGTACTAGTACATAATAAAAGCATCAAACAAACATATATCTATGTCCTATGGTCACTGCATTGTGTTGCTAAATCAAAATAGAGACACGGTTCAAATCATATCAGTTCAAGACAAAGCAACAGTGAAAGAATACAAAGCGTGGGAAACTACACGACACAACAAGATTTCAGATGGGTACCACAGGTCTACATGTACAACGACACTATTGGCTCTGTTGTGATGCTAGTAATGTGCATGATATGAAAGTCAACTGTATACACAATTGAAATTGAAATCAACAGAGTTATTGATAACAGCAAACCTGTTAAAGAAACATGCATGGACATACCTGCTGTGCCATTGGAGTTTCGATTGGATCCTTCAATTTAAAAATAAGTTTGTATGAGTAAATACAGTGATACAAGAGCAAAGCAATCATAGTTAAAAAAAGGCGCGCCTAAGCGAGCGCTTAAGCGCGCCTAGGCTCTAGGCGTTGGCAAAATGCATTGCGCATAACTACGCATAATCTGTACATAACTGCGCATAAGCATGCGCTTTGGTCAGTAAAGCGCAAGGCGGTGGCAAAATGCACAATTAACGCCTAGCGCTTTTTTGAACTATGATAGCAATGGAATCTTAAATTAGAACAGTTGTTCTTCAAGTTTAGGCACTTGTTCTACATGAACAGAGTAGAGTAAGACGCAAGAATATCATACTTAAAAATAGAAAATGAGCTCATAGACCTTACCAGATTCTTGGTTCGGGACCAGTACAGAACAAGGCGTTCCCAGTCATCATCCAGTAAATGTGTCTCAGGAGAACACAAGGGAATTTGATGAGTTTTTTTTGCCGGTGAAGTACGTTTTATTCAGGTAATTCCGATACTGCCACCAAGCATTCTTGAAGATAGCAGAGGTATTAGCACAGGTTCCCTCATCCGGAGTTTCCAAATCGGTCCTTCTCTGTAGAGAAAAATGGGAAAATTTGCTGTATTATAACCATCATGGAGGTAGGATGTATGGGATGAAGCAAAGTAATTGCCATGAATAACATTACTTACACATAACTCCTGGACAAACACCTGCAACTGGCATTTTCCTTCATCTTCAGTATAATATTTCCAAGATGGGAAGATACCCACATACGATTTAACAACATCAAATGCGATAGAAGCTAAACTACGACTAGCTGGTTGTGCTTCCTCCACAGGAATAGGTGTACTAACTGGTGGGGTTGGGTTCGCCGTGATAGTACTGGCCCTTTGGGCACTGGAGCTGCCTTACTAACGGCTCTTGTTTGGGAGCTCTATGGTGGAGATGGTGCTGTGTCAACAGGAACTGGGTTACTATCGGCTGGGGTTGGGGTTAGATTGGGTGAAGCTGGTTCTCTGTCCATAGCAGTAGGGGTACAATCTGCGAGAGTTTGGGTTATGTGTGGTAGGGCTGGTTCTTGTGCATGTACAACGGGGGTGCTATCTCCACCAAGAGGTAGCACTGTTTTATTTGAAGACCGTGTTTTTAGTCCGCTAGATACTGGCATCACCCGCTCCAATTCAAATGGCTGATAAATAGGAAACATAGTTGAATGTACAGACATTGTATGAGAGACAGATGCAATAGATAGTGTGGAGAAAAGAGGGCATGAAATAGTTGACATGTATATTGTTTAACTAAAACGGATAACATGACATAATTTCACATATATGATGTCTATATAAACTGGATAGCATAGCATAACATAATTCAAAGATATGATGAATAACTAAACAGGATCGCATGACATAATTCACCTACATGTTATCTAAGTAATCAGGATCGCATCATTTAATTCACATATGTGATTTATATGCTAAACAGAGGGCATTCAATATGATGTCTAAACTAAGAACATGGTGTTGAATATTGTGTATATGATGTCTAAACTATGCAATGCAAGACACCGTATGCATGATATGAGCAGTATAACCGTGCCAAGTTAGAGCATACACCTCAGTGGGGAAATAGGAATGGTCATTTGTCTCTGAATCCATCTTTGAGGAGCTATCGGGACCCAACAAGAGATCTGCTTCGACAGGTAGCACTGTCAGCTCTGAAGGCCTTGTTTTCACTCAAGATTTTTTCATCTCCCACCCAAATGGCCGATTCACAGGAAGAGTAGTTTAATGTACAAACATTGTCGACAAATGGAAATATAATGAAGAAAAGGATGGGCAAGATATCATTCAAATATATGATGCCTGGTTAAACAGGATGGCATTACACATTTCACATATATTATGGCTGGCTAAAAGACATGAGACTGCATAATTCCCATATATGATATAGAAACTAAACATGTGGCATTACAGAACATGTCTAAACTAAGCAGATGACATATATGTTGTCAAAAGTAGGCACTGCAAGGCAACATATGCATGATATGACTAACATCATCATGCCAAGGTAGAGCAAACACCTTGGGGGGTAAATAGGAGTGGTCAGCGGCGTCTGAATCCGCCTCAGAACAGATATCTTCCTCTAGATTACAATCTGGAGAGGGGTGGGGAGGGTTTGCCATTGAACCCACCATGGAGTGATGTCTGCATGACATTGTATTGCCATGCAAAACTCTTCTCTTTTTCTGTACATGTTCAGCATGACTGTGTACAATATCTGACATGCATACGAAAAAATATGGTGAGATTATGTAAGGAGAGCATGCAGAAATTTAGAGTGATGGTAACAACCAGTGGATCGACGTTTTTCCGTTGAACCAAAATAGCCCTAATGGATCGACGTGAATGTATAGTAATAAGTGATGCAACAAGTGTACAACCTCTTTGCCGTAGCCGTGTCGACCTTAGCATCATTGGGTTGGTCGCTGAAGCAGTTGAGGCAGAGGTGGCTGTCGGAGGTCTGGAGGAAGATCTGAGGAATCTGTAGACGACATCCAGGGCACTACTCTGTTGTGATGGATCATTCTGTCGTTGGAGCAGCTCCGGTGAGCCATAAGACATCAAGGCTGAAGCAGCACAAGACAGACATCGTCAATCTCAAGTGGGATTCTAATAGCATCTCCTATAGATGATGTAAAATGGATGTAAAATTAACATCACCAAAAACCACCTGACTACAACAGATGAGGTAAAAACTGTTGACTCTGAACTTAACTGTCGAAACTGAAATTTACTGTGGAATCTGAATGCTACTGTCGAAACTGAACACAATGGTAGCAGAGAGGCACTTGACATGTAATTTAGGGAGGGCCTGCAGTTCATCTTCAACCTGCACCCCCCCTGAGCCGCCAGCCACCACCGGACGAACCACCGGTCCCAGCGCCGCCCCGAAACAACTCGCCACCGCCGCCCCGGCCAGCCCTCTAGGCCCCCCGCCTCCACCCTGAACCCTAAGATAAATAGTGGGGTACCTCTCCGGCGAGCCCCCATCCCCGATGCGGGTGGTTCTTCCTTAACTCCGGCGCGCCCCCCAACCCCTGAAAATCGACTGACCCAAAAGTCGATTCAGTCGACTGAAGTGTGGCTTAATCAGAGCAGAGTAGCAGTTCGAGCGAGGGGGAGAGCAGCAGCAGCAGCTGGGCGAGCGAGCAATCAAGCGAGAGCCGGAGCAGTAGCAGCAGTGCGAGCGAGCGAGAGCCGGAGCAGCAGGAGCAGATCCGGCTGGTATGGACGCCACCGCCGAAGGGGCCTCACACTGGGGGAGAGCCGCCATGGAGATTTCTCCTGCGGCGCCGGCTTCAAGGTAGCCGCTCCATAGGGGTGCGGGATGGAGCACCGTTGGCGCCGGGAGGTCGAGTTAAGGAGAAGGTGCGATGCGATGAGTGTACAACCTCTTTGGTGGCGCCGAGTAGGCCTCAACTTCGTCCGAGGAGTCAGTGAGGATGCTGCGGTTCCAGTGGAGCAGGTTAAGGTGGCGCTGTGGGGATGGAGCAGCCGCGATAGACGAGGCGATCGTCGGAGCAGCTCCTTGGAGGTGGAGGACGGGGCGGCTGAATCGGCGGGACGGCGAGATGGATGACGGATCCTCATCCGGGGAGGTGGACGAGGGACTTCAAGCTGCTGCGGCGGACGACGTCGTCGGGGAAGAGGCTCCGGCTGGGCAGCGGTGATGTGGCGGACGGAGGAGGGTGGGGTTTCGCGGCTGGAGCGGAGAGGTTATGGCGGCCTAGGATTTCGAATGGCGAAAAGGGGGCGATGGGAGGGGGTGAAGCATGACTTAGGGACGCGCTTGTCCAAAATGTAGGGTGTGTTACAGAAGTACCCCCCCCCCCATCGATTTGAACTAGCGGCCCTTTCGGCTCAGGGTTAGAAGGGGGATTTCGCGTGTCGGGATTTGGCAGCTGGAGGGAGTTTTCGCGCGCGTTGTAATTTCGGGATAGCAAGGCGCGGGTTGTGAAGGCGCCAGTTTTGGGAGCACGGTATCTGAATTTTCGGGATATAACAAGACGCGGGTTGAATTTTAGGGACAAGCCTAACATGTAGTAATATTGTACTTGTACGTACCAAATCAATTCGCACTTCCCTCAACCAAAAAGAGAACGAAAAAAATAAAACTGTTCACACCACACAAAGAGAGAGTCTTTCCCCATTTTACTATACAAATGCTATTCAAAGCTACTCCCTCCTTCCATCTATATAGGGCCTAATGCGTTTTTTGATGCTAACTTTGACCAAATATTAGAGCAACTTTGACCAAATATTAGAGCAATGATATATGACATGCAACTTACACAAAGCACACCGGTAAATTCGTCTGTGAAAGGTTCTTTCAATGATATAATTTTCACATTGTGCATGTCATGTACTATTAATCTTGTCAATAGTCAAAGGCGGTCTTAAAAATCTCATTACGCCCTATATAGATGGAAGGAGGGAGTATGAATCCATGTTATGTCCGATTAATTTTTTTTCGCTTGTTGTATAATGCATGTAACCTACTCATACTAACATTTTAGTGCATTCCAAATGTCTATACTACCGCTGCAATTCGAACTAAATTTGAATTCATTTCTCTATTTCAATAAGAATCTACAATCATGATTGTTGCCAACTTCAACCATCATAGTTTCCTTGCTATCCGCCAGATATAAATCGGATGGCCTATAATGCAGGATGGCAGGCACACCATCATCAACAACTCTGTTTTTTTATAAGAGTAGAGATAAAATATATTAAATGTAGTATAACATGTTCATAACCACACCATGTGTATCACCGTTATATATATTCACACATGTGTCGGTTTGAAACACTATGATAAATTCTTCAAATATACGAATTCACTTTTTATAATGAAGTATATATATGGTCTCTATTCGTCTTTTACACCCACACAACCCTCTTATCTTTGTAGCTAGCGCTAACTTTCCCTTGTGCATGCACACGCCCACATCCCTCTCACCCTCCCTCAACATTCTCTAGCTCCATCGCGCAAATTCATCTTTTCACTTTAGGTTGTTCACCAACGGTGTGTGTAGGCCCCCCAGCTCCTTCTTTACGGCACACATCGATCGATATGCCTCTCTAGCTAGGTGTGCCTAGCACAAACACAAGCTTCCCCTCTTCTCTTGTCACCGTCCATGCCTCACTCCCACCACTCTTTTCATAGTTCTCGTACTCGCACACTCCTCCCCCCTTGATATAGTTTGCCTCTCATACCACCTCCTACATGCATCCCTCTCTCTCTCTATCCTTCTCCTCGTGCCTCATTTGCTTCTAACACACACATGCATGTATACCGATCGATCTCCCAACATATACCTAGATCGACTTTAACTACCCCCCATCAATCGACGTACCTCACAAGTTATGTCTCTCCTTTCTCTAACAAAGGGCGATTGATCTTCCTATGTAGTTACGTCTGCTTACCACAACCACATCGTCCCCCTCATCATTCGTGCATGCCTCCTGACCCGTCTCTCACACGCACGTGCACAGACAACAAGCAGCCATCTCCTCTCTTATTGATATTGCGGGCGTGCCCTCCGTTTGTCTAGCAAGCCTATCCCACCATTTGTTAGAAGCAACTCCACTACCACCCCCTCCAACACTCTAGCTCTGTCTCTCTCCCAACCTTATTCCTCTCCTGCACATATGCATGGATGCCGATTGATCTCCCTTAATACATGAGGCAGATTGATCTCCTTAATACATGAGGTAGGCCTCTCTCCTCCTCCACACACATACCAGCCATTGTACCTCTATAGTTAATTGGGCCTCCCTCTTCCCCCACCACACACCGATAGTCGAGCACTGCAGGTAGCTGTCCATGCCACAGAGACAAACTGCACATGTCCCATCTCATGTTCCAATAGGCCAGCCACTCTATATCTTTGACGTGGGCACACACAAATTCGATGGCACTCTTTATCGATCGCGTGTGCGCACACACACACATCATCCCTCTCTTCGATTCTATGGACACCTCAAGCCGATGATACCTCCACTCTCTTCTCGTGGATCGCCCCCTCTATATATATGTTATATCCAGGACTCTATTTGACACACATTGCATATGTTACATTTTTTGATTGACCCCCCCCAAAAAAACTCTCAAGAACCCACACACTATATCTCTCTAGGTTTGTATCTCTCTCACACAACCCCACGTAGGTGGTGTACCGTGCACGTACTCACGCTTCGTGCCCAGCCACACCCGCGCGGGTACACGGTGGAGCTCATTTCTATACGAAATGGCAGCCCACGTGCTAATTTGAACGCCTGTAGCGGTTGTTTACCTAGGGAGTCATGTACCACACATGCATGAAACAAAGTTCGACTTGACGTGTTGCCGCGTTATTTTTAAATAAAGTTATAGTGCTCAATGGCACGTACACAAAATATAAAATGACTTTTATGGAGAAAAAGGTAGTCCGCTCACTATATACAATGGAGCCTGCCTGCCTGGTTTCTCGCTCTTCAGAGTATCTCACACAAGGCAGCGGTGGCCTATCTCTCTCTCACTGTTGGTCACTGATCCGGCTGCATCCCGTCCGCCATGGGAAAGGGAGTGCGGTGGCCTCTCTCTCTCTCACCGTTGGTCACTGATCCGGCCGCATCCCGTCCGCCGGGGGAAAGGGAGGAAGTGCATCATTTCTCTATTCGACGGCGCCGAGGCAGCACGTCCCGATCTACGGTACACGCCGTTCTCTCCGACCAAGCTCCGGCATGGCAGGGCCTACGCCACCTGCTCACAGATTCTGCCCGCCGCCGCTCACCTAGTTACATCCCGATGACCTCCAGGTATCCCCTCCGGCCTTGCTCCACTGCCCGTCTTCCCACGTTGCTGCATGTGGATCTTCCATAGTTCTTTGCCCAAAACGTAGCTCGTCCGGCGTACTTTCCATATTGCATTCTCGTCCTCACACCGTTTTAGACAAACACAACCGTGTTGTTATCTTCCCTTAGGACAAGGAATATGCTTCTTTTTTGTCGTCGCACGTGTCATCAACTATTATTGGCCAGTAATTTTTTCCTTTCTACCTCTTTTTTGCAAACAGGGCTATCCATTTCACCTCGTTGCTATTGCGACCTTTTGGTGAACTGCACAAATCACTTTTTTCTTAAGAGTGTTTTGTGCAGTTGTACTAAAATTTCACACGGGCAACGTCTCTACATTTCAGTGCGACTGCACAAAGGGAGATTGGTTTTGCTCTATCCTCCTCATCCAACTCCGAGCCTAATCTTCTCCAACTAGTTAGTCTTAAGAGAGACTTCAAAGGTGACCGGCTTCTATTTGTGTGTTTATTGTTTCATCAGCAGTCCTCTATTACCGTAATCACACTTAATATCTTTGGAATAGGGATGCTCAGCTCTATTTTAGTGGAACTGCACAAAATGATCGGAATGTTGCATGCTCCAGACAGCTACTTTTCCCCCAACATGCCTTGTTGATTTAGACAGAGCTGGGGGACATTGCTGCCAATGAAAGCATGGATCAATTTTAATTTAACACCTTCTCAGAACTCTGTCTTCAGTTGTGATGTAATTATTAGCTCTGATCTGCTAATAATTGACATGCATTAGCAAGGAAGTTAGTTTTTTTATTGTTTCTGAAAGAGCATCGGTGGCAAGACACGCGAAACAAAAGCTGAAAGCTCACACCATTGTACAATTTCATGTCGCTGGAAAATTATTTGTATAGTACGCCAATTATGTAAACAAATGATGGAAGCTTGATAGCATTGCCAGAAGCCTCTTCATCATCCGGGTCCATGTGCCACGCACAAAATTATACTCCTTCGTTCCTAAATATTTGTCTTTTTAGAAATTTCAAGCGGGCATATTTTAGAGTGTAGATTCACTCATTTTGCTTCGTATGTGTACTCCCTCCGTTCCTAAATATTCTATTCGTCTTTCTAGAGATTTCAACAAGTGAATACATACGGAGCAAAATGAGTGAATCTACACTCTAAAATATGTCTATATACATCCGTATGTGCCAGTCCATTTGAAATCTCTAAAAAGACAAATATTTGAGTAGTCACTCGTTGAAATCTCTAGAAAGACAAATACTCCGGAGTATATTTAAGAACCGAGGGGTAGTGCACAACCGCATGGGAGACTCAGCTCGGTCGTTGCGCCGCATTAATAGTGAGTAATGAGCAGTCAAATCATAAGCCCCACCTTTCCCACTGTAGTTGCTCTGAAGAAGCAACCATCAATACGCTCTTCTTTGAATCCGCTCATACTACTCCACCCGTCGCTGTTTATACAACGCGCTTCAGAAAAAAGAAAAAAAATCTATGGGACCAAGGCGACTAGCGATCAACCTGAAAAATAGCATTGGTAGTTATAGCACGGCATCTATTACTAGAGGGAATAATGCGTACACACATGCATGCAGTGCTTCCACCCCGGGTACACACATGCATGCACTTACTCCACTCCGTAGTAGTACCGTACATGGAGAGAAAATTGTGGACTTGATTGCGGTTACCACGCCCTAATTAAATGAGCATTAAACCAAACGCGTCTAAAGTCTCTCTGGTGGTGGAAATGCATTGAGAGAAATGCATCATAATGAAGCGCGCCATGTAAACTGTGACGGAGGGAGGAGTAGTATGAAGGTGCAAAACCAAGTACGCATATGGCCAGTCGGTCAACACACCTCCTCTTGGCATATCACTGACATGTGGGACAGGAGTGTGAGCAAACCGATCTCAATTGATGGCAAAGAGCCAACCCGCTGTTCCTTGAGAGAGACGAGGAGCGAGAACACACAGACGGGCTCGCACGGAGGCCAAGATATATTCGAGCATGGTTGGTTGATCAATATCATTCATTACATGTTGGGCTGCCGTTTTCCTCCCTTCTCCGGAATAAACGTGTACTTTATGAGAGATAAAAAAAATAAGAGTACAAACGCTCCACCATGCGGTTCTAGTAGTAGTACTACTCGTACTACTGCGCTTGGCTCTTCGCCTCTTCGTGAAGTCGAACAATGATGGTACTCCGCATGTTGGGTACTACAATGTATGCCTCTGACAATCTGACACCGAATGGACTGATGCATGTCCACCGAGGGTAGGTTGCATTAGTCAAAAGGCATAAGCGAGCTTCACCTTGTCCTACAAGCTTCTCCTTGTTCTGTGAGTTGACGGGACACACCAAAAAGTAGTGCTAGTCCATACTCTCTCCTTCCCAGTTAATATGGCTTAATCTTTTTTGTGGGTAAATGAGAGAGCTTTATTCATATATAAGCAATCTTAGGACGATCAGCCAAGACACTGGTCACTAGGAAGCGAGGTACCCCGCAAAAAAAGAAGTAGGAAGCAAGGTGTTTCATCAAGCCAGCTCTTGGCCACATTCAAAGTGCAACAAGCACGGTTCGCACGAAGATGCGCCGCAAGGTTTGCTGACCTGTTTACATGCTGAATAAGAAAAAAGAGGAAATATTACCGATCGCTACTATTTGTAACAAGATATGAGCCAGAATTAAGCGATAATTGTGGTGAGTGTTTCATGCAATCAACTTCCGTTATCACATGCGAGAACCCTCGAAGAGAACCAAATGTGTTGAAGATTGCTTTATCACATTTTAAAATTATAATAAGAGTGCAGATGCTCCTCCATCTGGTTCCTAGTACTAGTATAGTACGTACCTTTATAGACTATAGTAGTAGTACTAGTAAACTTTGTGCTTGGCTGTTCGCCTATTCAGGAAGTCGAACAATAATAGCACTAGTAGTATAGTGTATGCTTCTGGCAATCTGACACCGAATTAACAGTTGCACATCCACCGCCTGAGCGAGGGAGAGCTTGCATTAGTCAAAAGTTTCTCCTTGTCCTGCGAGGCACCGCGCGCAAGCTTCTCCCGTCCTGCAACCTTCTCCTCGTTCGGCAAGTTGACGGGACACAGCAAAGTAATGCTAGTCCATACCGCCTCCTCTCCGGTTAATATGGCTTAATTTCAAACAAGATAAATACACTGTCTGTCACTGTATATTTGTAAAAATACGGTCAATGGACTTCATAATACGCTCATTACGCTCAATATATATATTTTCCGATGTTTACACGGTCACTAGCTCACCCTGAATGAGTATGTGTGTGCATGCACGTGTAGGTTGAGCACTTGAGCGTGACCGTATGTGTTCCGTCGTGTGCTTGGACATGCATGCATTAGGGCGTCACGCGCGTTTTTGCGTCCATGTGTACGTGTGATTGTTGCATACACGTAGGGGGAGTACGTGTAGGGGCCACTAAGGAGCAGTCAAATCACACAGTAAGTTAGTCAGAAGAAGCAACCATCATTTCACTCTTGAATGACACGTACGCAATATAAAATGGTTGATATGGAGAGAAAAAGAAAACCACCATAGATATACACTAGCAGGAGCCTAAGCTACAAGCCTACTTGCTTAGGTTGCTCTCTTCACAAGCATAGAACGACGGGCCTGATCCCGCAGCTGGGGGAAGGGAACAATGTTCTGCGTAGACGCGGTCGACATCGGCGAGGGAGAAAACCCACAGTCAGTGCGTCCCAATCGGGGGTCACCGCGGTATGGGCTGATGCCGCATCCCAACCGCCCTTCTAGCTACAGCCCGACGTCCCAGGTAGTCCATCTTCCTTTTGGAGCCGGCTTGCTCCACTGCCATAGCTCCATCTCCATGTCGATCTTTCTCTACTTCTACCGGCTTCTACTTGTGATGAGTTTATGTCTCATGAACTAGTGCTAGTACTATTATTCTAATCACACTTCTTCAATATCTTTGCCATCAGGGATGCTCAGGTCGATTTTAGTGGAACTGCACAAAAGCATCGTATGATCCGATGGTGCCAGCCGTCTTTCCTTCGGTAGGTTCTACCTGGCCAGGAAATTAAATCATGTTTAGGGTTTAGGGTTTAAGTCGTAGTGACCCCATCAGTAGTTTTTCTTTCGTACATGCTCTCACAACTTTTTTCTTTAGTTGTGAAGTAAATATTGGCTATGATCTGTGAATCATTGAGATGCATCAGCATGCGTGTTAGTTTTCCTTTGTATTTAATGGGATGTTGTAGCGGGGCAACCTTGGAATAGGAATGAAAATGGAGTGGAAACTTTCCGTTTTTCCGGAGAAAAAATGGAAACGGAGAGAAACCAACGTTTCGTTTCATTGGATCGCGCCATCGAGCAAAACCAACGTTTAAATCATGTCTGTCGTGTTCGTGTCTCACCCTCCTCCACGGCTCGACCCCACACGGTCGCTCGGCATGACACTCACCGCAAACCGAGTATACGATAACTTTCCTGCCTGCTTGTCGATGGATCGCGCCATGGAGTACTAGCACTACTGGAAGAGATTGATGAGTTGGGGGAGGACAACTAGTTGTAGCATGGACTCCCAAGAACTTTTTACATGCATGTTGTAGCCGGCTATTGCGACCTTTGAACGCGGAGCAGCCACGTGCACCCGGAAGCGACGCGGGCGACGCTCTCTCGGCCGGCGCGCCTCTTCAATGCCGGCGCCAGTGAGAGGCCGCGTCCGCTCTGGCCGGGCATGAATGCGGCACTGACTGTTTCAGGCGGGAAGCACGCGTGGGTGATGAAGAGGGTTCGGGTTGGTCAAGACCGACCATGGTAGCAGTCCGGACGTGCGCAAACAAGAGATGTTGTATGTTAATATTGTTGCGTATATAATTAACAACATAAATAATGTGCCAGTTGGACAAATATGATTGGAGATGGAGATGGAAATGGAATTTTACGTAAACACGGATATGCATGTCTATGTCTATGTGTGTGTGCGCAACGACTCTCGCGACCTAGAAGCGGGGGCATGTTTTTGATCGAGTTTTCTTTCTTGGTACGTTAGAAAATCAGTTTGTCTAATTCACATCTAGATGTTATTTAAGGATATCACATCTAAGCTCCCACAAGTATATAATGTAGCAACAAGAAACAAAAAAAATGGGAGCTCAGTCCGTACTACAATAGTATATATATGTATATATATGCGGGAGCCTCAATGCTTGTTCGCTAGGGTTTGCATTCTCCACACGCTCGCCGCACTACATATATGTTACACGCTGGAGGCTCAGCGTTCATTTGCTAGGGTTTGCTATATTCACAGTCTCTCACCCTCTCTTCACCAGATCTAAACAAGACTGCATTGGCCTCTTCTCTCTCTCTCCCCCCTCACAGCTGGTGAAGGAGGCGTCCGTATCCCGTCGCACCGGGAAGGGGAGGAGGTGCAGCGTTCACTCTATCGCCTTCGGCGAGGGAGGCAATCCACTGCCGGCTGCGCTGTTGTCTTTCACCCAGTGCCTGTGCGAGAGGGCCACCGACCCCTTCTTCCTCGCTGCCGTACATAGTGTGAGCAGATCCGGCCTCCTGCTGCACGCCTTGCCACATCCCGACGACCCTAAGGTATAAGTTTCTTTGAAACCGTCATTGCTCTAGCTGCATGTGGATCTTTTTTGATCTGTAGTCGAATCTAGGTCTTGGTCGAATCTAGGTCTTGGTTCAAAGAGGAAAGAAGGGTGCGGTGGGCTGGAGCAAGAATCTAGGACGTGGTTCAATGAGGAAAGGTGGGGCGGAAAGTAGTATAGACTGGCTATCCAGCCACTTTGTAGGTCGAAAAGGGAAAAGGGGGTAACCCAGTACACACATCTGTAAGGAACTGATCTCTTTGTTGAAAAGGGAAGGAAACTGGGGGGTCAGGTAGTTTGTGCAGGACTAGATTTGCTGCCTCACATAGGAAGAAGGTTCAAAGAGAACAAATATGGGACCAACGCATATATGCTGCTTGGCTACATACTATGCATCACCCATTTATACGTGTGGACGCACATAGTGCTGGCATGTCCCATACAGCTATTTTGCTGTTGTTAATCTAAGAATGCCGCCGGAAAATTGAAGCAATGCCACTGTTAAAAGTAAATTACATTTTTAACGAATGTTGTTTCAAGAGAATGTCTCTGTTAATATGAATCAATGCAACCATTTTAGAAATGCTACTGTCCTACTTTGTTTTCCATCCAAGATAAGTTAGATGCTTCTTTCTATCACTGTTTGTTTCATCCTCCTTTATCGGCAAGTAATTGTTTCCTTTTTTGCCTCTATTAAAACAGGGGTATCGATTCAACTTGTTGCTATTGCGACATTTTGCTTCGCTACTCGAAACACTGATGTTTTAAGAGTGTTTTGTGCAGTTCAACTTGAATGTCACACTGGTGACTTTGCTTAATTTTGGTGGAACTGCACAAAAGGAGACCGAGATTTGTTTCCAGTCTTCGTGGCGAGTTGTTTCAAATCTTGGTCTCAACCACATGATGTGCAGTGTGCTTTGAGATGTTGTGCTACTTGTTTTGGTACAGTTTTAAATAAATGTTGAATTGAAGCTATTGTATTGCTGTCTTTTCCCATTAAGTAGTGAACAAAAATGGGACCAACCCAGACATGATGCTTGTTGCTTTGTTACAACAAATTCAACATCACCCCCTTTATAAGCCAGTAATTGATGCCACTCTCAGAATTTACTACTGAATCTTATTTCAAAACTGCAACACTTGTTAGGGATTGGCGGGATTACCATTTTTGTGGCCGCATGTTTCATCCTCCTTTATTAGCCAGTAATTGATTCCTTTTTTGCCTTTGTTTAAACAGGGATATGTATTCAACTTGTTGCTATTGCGACATTTTGCTTCGCTACGCGAAACACTTTGCTTGATTTCAGTGCAACTGCACAAAACGAGATTGGATTTCCTATTCGTGTTGGCAGATTCGTATTTTATCTTGTCCGTCTCATGAAAGGTCAGTACATGCCTTCATCCACATGATTGTGCAGTGTGCTTTGAGATGTTGTGCTACTTGTATTGGTACTATTTTAAATAAATGTTGAATTGAAGCTATTGTATTGCTGTCTTTTCCCATTAAGTAGTGAACAAAAATGGGTCCAACCCAAACATGATGCTTGTTGCTTTGTTACAACAAACTCTGCATCACCCCCTTTATAAGTAGATGGAAGCACATACTGTTGTTGCACCCACTCTTCCCTGGAACTGTTTATGCTTTTCGTTAATCTAATGCCGCTGGTATTATTAAGCAATGCCACTCTCAGAATTAATTAACTACTGAATCTTAGTTCAAAACTGCAACACTTATTAGGAATGGTACTATCCTGCTTTGTAGTTCTTTCTACATGTTTAACCAAGGTATTGTTAAGATAATGTCTCTGTTAAAATGACTCAGTTGCATTGTTTTAGGAATGGTACTTTTCTGCTTTGTCGTTCTTTATACATGTTGAAACAAGGCATTGTTAAGATAATGTCTCAATCAATATGAATGAATCACACTGATGGAGAATTGCTACTCTCCTGCTTTGTTTCCCATTAAGATAAAGTAGATCAGTAGATGCTTTTCTTTTGGGAGTGCAAGTCATCAACCGTTATTTCTCAGTAATTGTTTCCCTTATACCTATTGTTGCTTACAGAGATATCAAAATTAAAGCTCGGTTTTATTCCGACTTTGATTTTAGTTGAACTGCATAAAAGGAGCCAATGTGTCCAAGGAAAACTGCTGCATTACTGGGTCCAGCTGGTCGTTCCACTTTGCAGAAAGAAGTAGTCACTGTTTGCGCTACATTATAGAAGGAATGACCGAGAAGCTTTATAGAGTATTATTAGACACCGGTGACATGACTAGTCTGCAGAGACCATTGGCAATTTAACAACACATGGAGTGCCCTGGGCAAAAAGTGCCCAAACAAGTACAAGAAGCTACGACAGGACTCCACCATCATATGCATTACATATTTTGAATGGGAAAAGCTTGTCAAAGTTTAATCATTGATGTTAGTAAGAAGACCTTAATTTAATATATTGGAATTGGAAAACCTTGTCAAAATTTGCTCATTGATGTTAGCCAGAAGACATGCATTTGATATTTTTGAGTGGGACACCCTTGCTGTGAGCAGCGTCGAGTGTTTTTTCCTATTCCTATGTTCAGTTTAGAAGTAAATAGTTACTCTGCTGAGATATTCCGGTGTTAAGAGTTTGTTCTGAATATTGTCTATGTAATGCCAGGCCTTGTGTTTGATTGCAAAGTTGAGCTTGGAATGTTGTGGCATGCAGCATCACGAGTTGTTCACCGTGCCTCCTGAGAATAATGCTTCGTATTGTTTTGCATGTCGATCTAATGCCGGTGATTTGCTTGTTAAGAAGATCATCCTCTTCTGTTGTTTCTGTGCTTAAGAAGTTCATCGTATGATGTTTCATTCATAGCCTATATGACAACTCGGGTAGGTTAGACGTGAAACCATATGATCTTCCGACCAACTCATGATATTAGGCCGTGATTGGATCATCGTTTTCCAACTAAAACCGCTTGTAAAACTGACGCTTGTAAATTAAAGCAGATGGTCTCGGGCGAAGGCGCTTGGTTGGTTGATTTCGACTAGTAAAATATCGGAAGTACTTCACACACGATAAAAACGCTGAATGACACTCGCACGATTGCTAATCCAGCCGTTAGCTGCTGTTCCAGCCTTGCCCATGGATGGCATGATACGCACGTCGTGCATGTATCGTCTGGTAATGTCGTCCATATAGCAGTGCTCGCAAAATATACACTGGTCTCTCAAATTACACGCGTAACCCACCGGTTTTACTTACAGACCTCGGGCCCTTGGTTTCATTACACCTATATTTTATGCGTTGTTTCCGATGACGAGTAAATTACACTTGTATGTTAATACATGTTTGAAATAAACCAGAGCTCCCAAGTGCGGCCTTACCGTTTCATGCCGTCTAAGTTTCTCGAAGGTGCTCATAGGTGTTCGATGATCCTGGCTTCCTGAATGAGTAGCGGGCACTGTATCAGACCATCCGTAGGGCCCACGAGGCCCTCTCCGTTGTCCTTTGAGTTGTTGCGCTCGCCGTGGCGCCGAGCATTGTTAACATCGTCAACGAACATGAGGATTCAGGAGATGACTTTATTTTGACTAGATGACACTAGGGACCCACTAGGGCCATAGCCGTACGTACGCAAGTGCCTCCTTATTATGTACAACTATATTTTTTTGCTTTCTCCTGGTTTCCTGACATCATGGTCCCACACCATTGTCAACCTATGTAGTCAATATAAACGAGAGAATTGCACAAGGTGCGACCGACAGCTAGGACCAAGCAGCTCGAGCAGTATTTGTGTTTTTGAGGCGTGAGCACTGCAGAGTTTTTCTTGGCGATGATTTAGTTGTTGTTCAGAGGAGAGCAGGGTATTAACTGGGCGGGCCGTGGCCCGTCTAGCCCAGGCCAGATATCTAGCCCAGATACTAATTTTTTCAAGATGAAAATGGCTAGCCCAGCTATATGTCTTTTTGAGGAATACCCAGGCAAGGTCAACTTGTTATTCTCCGCCCCGCTGGGCTGCAAATCTTTCCTAGGAGGGATGCATTAGGCTTAATAGGAAAATGGGCTTTAAAAATAATAAATGGGATGTAATTATAAAAACTGGGCAGTAACTATAAAAAAATGCACCAAACACGAAATTAGTTTATAAAATATTATTTATGGATTTAGAAAATCTTAAATTTTCATTGTTGCACGCGCAATGTTTCGTTGGATTTTTATGTAATACAAATTTATATTTATCTGACTAGAAATTTTGGGATAAAAATATTTCGGATCCCATCAAAATGTGGGAAATTTTATTGAATTCTGTCTTCAACGGTTGGGCTAGCTAGAAAATGGGTTGCACTTTTAATAAACTGTAAATGGGCTGTTGTAAATTCCATTAGAATTCAAAAATGGGCTGTACATTCTTACAAAACGCAAATGGGTTATAAGTTCTCTGCCACACAGTTGTGGGCCTACTAAGTGACGCGTCCCCTAAAAAAATAAGTTGACGCGTATGGAAGGCTTTGTCAACTTATTATAGTCAACACACGGTTCTAGCAGCAGTGGCCGTTGGATGTCTATCCAATGGATGTCGTGCTTCTTCTTCAATCTCGGATATTCTTAGCTTCGGCCGCCCAAAAAATGATTCCTCCCCCTGACATCTGGGGCGCACCATTTCGAAGGCTGACCTGTGGGCCTACTAAGTTGGAGCGTACCAAGGGCTTTGTCAACTTAGTCAATATAAATGATTCTAGCTTCAGTGACCGTACGATGTCCATCCAACGGCCGTAGTGCTTCTTCAACCTCTGGTCTTCTTGGTCCAGCCGCCTAAAGCAGCGCCGGTCGTGTCGCCTGCTCCTGCCTCCCGTGGCCGACTGTGCTGCCGCGGAGGCCTCACCGCCCCCATACTACTCCCACCGCTGGCCAGGCCATCCCTCCACTCACCCACACCCCCTGTTATTCTGCAGCGACGACAGCCTCACACCGCAGCCGAACCAGTGAACCCTCGTACTCCTCTCCGCGTGGGCTTCCACTGCTGCGTCTTCCCCGACTCCGCATCATCCCCTTCCTAGGCCTCACCGTCGTCCACCGCCCTGGTGCTCTCGGCGCGACGTGGTCAACGACCGACTTCCATTGGAAGAATACTGTACGTGGAGAGGCTGACAGCTGGGTCCATGGCGACCGCAAGGAAGTGCCTGCTTATTACGCGCAAAATAATTATTCCTCCACCTGACAGCGGGGACCCACCGGATGGGCCACCTTATTTCACGAAAAAAACATTTCCCCCTAACTCCTGGGACCCACCGGACGGGCCACCGTATTTCGCAAAAAAACGCCCCCCCGCTGTCAGCTCGAACCCACCAGAAGTGCCTCCTTATTACGCACAAAAAAAATGAATACTCCCCTGCTAGCTGGGACCCATCTTGGTGGGAGGCTGACTTGTGGGACCTACCGCGTTTTCCCATCTCTGAGTCGTTCCCGTCCGGGGCCTCACCATCGTCCACCGCCTCGCTGCGTTCAGTGCGGCGTGGTCAACAAACGGGAGTCATCGAAAGAGGACTGTACATGGAGAGCCTGACGGCTGGGACCCACGAGGTCCATGGTCGCACGCAAGGAAAGTTCCTCCTTATTAAGCTGAAAAAATGTTTCCTCCATCTGACAGCTGGGACCCACCAGCTGTATCTTCGCATGAAAGGAAGTGCCTCCTTGTTTTGCGAAAAAAAATATTCATCCCGTTGATAGCTGGGACCCGTCAGATTTGGTGACTGACTTGTGAGCCTACTAAGCGGACGTGTACGCACGGCTTTGTCAACTTAATCAATAAATGATTCTAGCAGCTGGACCATTGGATGTTAATCCAACAGTCGTGCTCCTTCTTCAACCTCTGTTCTTGCTCCTGTCTCCCGTGGGCGGCACCGCGGCTGTGCTGCCGCGCACCCGAACCAGTGAAGTTTCCCACTCCTCTCCATCTGCGACTCCACTGCCCCGTCTTCCCCATCTCCGGGTCGTTCCAGTCTGGGTGCGCTCGGCATGGTGTGGTCAATGTGGTCAACAACCGAGAGTCATCGGAAGATGATTGTACGTGAGAGGCTGACACTGGGGACGCACCACGCCCATGGACGCATGCATGCAACGGAACGCGGCAAGGTCAACGTGGTCAAGGAACGACTTCCATTGGAAGTATACTGTACGTGAAGAGTCTCAGCTGGGTCCACGGACGCAGCAAGTAAGTGGCTCCTTATTACGTGGAAAATAATGATTCCTCCAACTGACAGCAGGGACCCACTAGACGGGCCACCGTATTTTGCAAAAAAACGTTTGCCCCCTGACTGCTGGGACCCACCTGACGGGCCACCGTATTTCACAAAAAAAACATTCCCCCCGCTGTCAGCTCGGACCCACCGGAAATGCCTCCTTATTACGCACAAAAAAATGAATACTCCCCTGGCTAGCTGGGACCCACCTTGGTGGGAGGCTGACTTGTGGGCCTACTAAGTTGACGGGGACGAAGGGCTTTGTCAACTTAGTCAATATGAATGATTCTAGCTCCAGTGACCGTACGATGTCCATTCAACGGCCGTAGTGCTTCTTCAACCTCTGGTCTTCTTGCTCCAGCCGCCCAAAGCAGCGCCGGTCTTGCCGCATACTCCTGCCTCCCGTGGCCGGCTGTGCTGCCGCAGAGGCCTCACCGCCCCCTACTATTCCCACCGCTGGCCAGGCCCTGCGGTGACGACAGCCTCACACCGCAGCCGAACCAGTGAACCCTCATACTCCTCTCCACGCGGGCTTCCACTGCCGCGTCTTCCCCGGCTCCGCGTCGTACCCTTCCTAGGCCTCCCCGTCGTCCACCGCCGTGGTGCTCTCCGCGCGGCGTGGTCCACATGGTCAAGGAACGACTTCCATCGGAAGAGTACTGTACGTGGAGAGGCTGACAGCTAGGTCCACGACCACAACCCAGTTTTTTTTGTGATTCGCCAAGTAAGTCGCTTTGTCAGGCCTGTTGGGCTGCAAATCTTTCAAGACGAGGAGAGCTTTCATTCGGCTGGCCGAGAAAATGGCCCATCAGTAATGAGAAATGGGCTGTACATTTTTAAAACACATCAAACCGGCAATTAGTTTCAAATATCTTTTTTTTCATTTCGAGATTTTAAATTACATTAATTTTTATGCGAGGAGAATTTGTTGGATTTTATATTGATATACATTTATTTTTAAAATCAGTTTGAATGTGAGTCGAAATTTCGGGATTAAAAACAGTTCAGGCCGCACCGAAATATACAAAAATTCGTATAATTTTTTAACCGTGGCCACAATATGGGTTGTAATGCTAACAAAAAGAATACGGGCTCCAAAAAAAACCTTAATAATTAGCAAATGGGCTGTAAATTATTAGAAATAATGGCAGATGGGCTGTATGCTATTTTCCACAGATTTGAGGCTTTCCTAAAAAAAGGTTGACGCACAAGCAGTGACTGTTGGATGGCCATCCAACGGCCGTCGTGCTTCTTCAATCTCTGCTCTTCCTGCTCCAGCCGCTCAAAGAAGCGCTGGCGGGACTACCTGCTCCCTCCTCCCCGCGGCCGGCTCTGCTGCCGTGCAGGCCTCACCGCCCCACCGTACTCCCATCGCTGGCCTAGCCATCCCTCTACTCACCCACACCTGCTGTTATTCTCCGGTGACGGCAGACGAACTAGTAAACCCTCGTACAGTCGTACTCCCCTCCGCGTGGGAAACAACTGCCGAGTCTTCCCTGCCTCCGTGTCGTTCCCTTCCTAGGCCTCGCCGTCGTCCACCGCCCTGGTGCTCTCGGCGCGGCCTGGTCAACGTGGTCAACGACCGACATGCATCTGAAGTGGATTGTACATGGAGAGGCCGACAGCTGGGTCCACGGCCGCACGCATGGAAATGCCTCCTTATTACGCGCAAAATAATGATTCCTCCACCTGACATCAGGGTCCCCCCGAAAGGGCCTCTGTATTTCGCGAAAAAAACGTTACCCCCGCTGACAGCTTGGACCCACCGGCTATATCTTTGCACGCAAGGATGTGGCTCCTTATTACGCACAAAAAAAATGAATACTCCCCCTGTTAGCTGGGACCTAGTATAGTGGCAGGCTGACTTGTGGGCCTACTAAGTTGACGGGGATGGAGGGCTTTGTCAACTTAGTGAATATGCACGATTCTAGCTCCAGTGACCGTACGATGTCCATCCAACGACCGTAGTGCTTCTTCAACCTCTGGTCTTCTTGCTCCAGCCGCCCAAACCAGCGCCGGTTGTGCCTCATGCTCCTGCCTCCCGTGGCCGGCTGCGATGCGGCGAAGGACTCACCGCCCCTACTACTCCCACCGCCGGCCAGGCCATCCCTCTACTCACCCACACCCCCTGTTATTCTGCGGCGATGGCAGCCTCACACCGCAGCGAACCAGTGAACCCTCGTACTCCTCTATGCGCGGGCATCCACTGCCGCGTCTTCCCCGGCTCCGCGTCGTCCCCTTCATAGGCTTTGTCGTCGTCCACCGCCCTGCTGCTCTCGGCGCGGCGTGGTAAACGTGGTCAAGGAACGGATTCCATTGGACGTGGACTGTACGTGGAGAGGCTGACAGCTTGGTCCACGGCCGCAGCAAGGAAGTGCCTCCTTATTACGTGCAAAATAATTATTCCTCCACCTGACAGCAGGGACCCACCGGACGGGCCACCGTATTTTGCAAAAAAAACGTTTGCCCCTGACTGCTGGGACCCACCAGCTACATCTTCGCACGCAAGGAAGTGCGTCCAGGCAAAAAAAAAACGATTCGCCCGCCTGACTTATGGGACCCACCAGCTACATCTTCGCAGGCAAGGAATTGCCTGACAGTCGGGACCCACCTGGTCGAAGCGTACGTAGCGTTGTCATTCTGGTCGCGAACGTGTACGTACATATATACTGGTGGATGGAGAGGCGCGCACGTGTCGTAGTAGAGGCATGCACGTAGCATGTACACGTACGTACAGCGGCCAGGGTGCAAGAAAGAAAATACGGCCACATATGTGTACATACGGGCGGGGTCTCGAATGCCTACTCGCGCATACATACGGCCAGGGCTCATGTACATGGCTGGGTCAGAACGGAGAAAGAGCATCGTCGTCGTGTTCATGGGGAGGCAACGGAATGCGTCATGTTCATGGGGAGGCAACGGAATGCGTCGTGTTCATCGGGAGGAAACAGAACGCGTGGGAGCCAACCGGGTGGGTCAGAACAAAATGCGTGGTCGTTTTCATCGGGAGGGCTTGGACGGAATAGGCGATGGAAACGAGGCCTGGCGTACCGCACAACGGAGGAAACAGGCCTCCTACGTTCGGAACGGGGTCCTGTTGATCGGGAGGGGTGTGGCGTACCGCAAAACGGACGAAACGGACCTCCTACGGTCGAAACGGGGGTCCTGTTCATCGGGAGGGGTGTGGCATACCGCAAAACGGGACTCCACAGGATACTGTTCATCTCCACCGTCGACCTCCTCCAGCCTCCACAGGCTACCGTCGACCTCCTCCAGCCTCCATGGGCTCCTATTCATCCAGCCTCCACCGCGCGCTACTCCACTGGCTACTGTTCAACCACCCCTCCACCGTCTACTGTTCATCCAGCCCTCCACACCATGGGGTCCTGTTCAACCACCCCTCCACGGGCACCCCTCCACCGTCTACTGTTCATCCAGCCCTCCACACCACGGGGTCCTGTTCATCCAGAGGCAACGCCACCGCTCGCTGTTCATCCAACCCCCCGCAATGCTCACTTTTCATCCAATGGATCGGCTTCAGTTAGTAGCAGTAGCGAAGGAATTGCTCGATCGGGTTCAGTTAACAGCCATTGATCGATCGCTCGGGTTCAGTAACGCGTAGCCTGCAGTGCAATCGCTCGGGTTCAGTTAGAGCCTAACACCTCGCTCGGGTTCAGTTAGAGCCAACGCCTCGCACACACACGCGTACGTGTACGAGAGAAACGCGCATCGCTCGGCCCCGACCTCCCACCGTAACCGGGAACTCCCCGAAATTTTCCTCGCCCTCGCTCCTACCACGGTTTTTTCCGTCATGGATGGCCCAAAGAATGTCATGCAGCTGCGTCTCCGGCCCGCCCAGGACGAAAAGCCCATTTTCTATCATGATTTTTTGTCATAGAAGTAGGAGCCCACCACATCTATGATGATACCGGATTTTGTCACAATTATCGTCATAGAAGTGTCATATGTATGATAGAAAAAAATTTCGTTCGGCCCAAAATGTCATGGATGTGTCTTTTTTTTGTAGTGAGAGGACCTACCTCTGGGTGACGCCTTGCCTCGCATGGCATGGGGGTGGGCCTTGCTCTGGACCCCTTTCGCCCAACCCCTAGTGCGCCGCCCCTGGTTGGGGTGGGGCCGCGGTGCTAGGTGCGCCGTCCGCCGACACGGCCTGGTCCACCTGCGATCCATGGTTAGTCTCTTTAGTATTTGGATCCAAGCATGGGTGAGGCTAGCAAGTTTTAGTCCCACTACTTTTAGTGATGAGACTAAAACGTATCCAAGCACCCTCTAAGTAAATGGAGGGAGTACTAAAGGACATATATATTCCAAACAATACGATAATCTCTCTAACCAAGGTAGCGACGAGGAGTAAACGGAGGGAGTACTACTTCCTCCGTCTAGGTGTGTAACTCATCTTACGTTGTGCATCGCGACCAAGGCGGAGAGGAAAACAACAAAACTTAATGTCTTTTTGCTAATTAATAGCATTGCATGCAATGAACTAACCACTGCATGTTATGTTTGGTAGTCTCAAGTCATTGAAAGCATGCACGACCCACATATCTTATTGGTTGATATGCCACAAAACAAGAAACAAGGAGGGAGTTAATGTACGGTGCCTAAGTGTTTTGGGATTATTTGGTTTTCGTAAGGTGACTTACACACCTAGACGGAGGGAGTAGTAAAATTTTCTCCTCGTCCTGCGAGCCACTGCGCGCGTGGGCGAGGGAGCGGGCGTAAGGCGTAGTAAGCAAGCTTCACCTCATCCTGCGAGCCATCGCGCCCGTGGGCGGGGGAGACGGCGTACTAAGCAAGCTTCTCCTCATTCTGCGAGTTGACGGGACACATCAAAATTACTCTAGTGTATAGAGCCTTGCCTCTAAGGTAGGCCCCACATGGTTTGCCTCTTTTTTAACATAACACGTAAGTCGCAATTTGTTTGTTCACCCATGGTAGACGATCCTCCCTCCATCTAGTGGGCAACCAGTACACGTGTCAAGTTACCACGTGGGTTGCCTTTTCGTATAGAAATGAGCTCCACCATGCACCCGCGTGGGTGTGGTTGGGAAAGAGACGGGAGTACGTGCGCCGTGTGTGCACCTCTTCTCTTCGTGCACGCCCCCACCTACGTGTGTGTGTGTGTGAGGGACTATAGAGATACAAACCTAGACATAATGCACTGTCCATCCCCATGCCTCCGCCTAGTCTGACCACCAGTCACCACCATGCCCCACTCCTCACCTTATCTCTCATCTTTCCCCCTCCATTTTTATATACAAGGCCACTATCAAAATTACAATTTGTAGATATACAAGGCCACTAACACTAATCAATGCAATATTAATGGTGTTTGCCTCGTAGTACCACTAGCAAAGAAGGACATTAATTATCCCTTGCATGCATGCGGGAGTGTGAGCATTGGCTTGATGTGCATGAAAGAGAAGAATACACATTAATTTACACGGCAAACAAGGAAACAAGGTGGCTTGAAACATTGAGTTAGAAGACATTAATTTTTGCCTTGGCACCTGTAATATGAGTTTGTGGCCTTGTATACAAAAATGGAGTCCGATAAAATTCTCGAGATACCATTTATCTGATAAAATTCTCGAGAAATCATTAGTTTTTACAAAATGGGATTACTCCTGCATGGGTCAATCACAACAGGTGTTTTGTAAAAAAAATACATCTTGATGTTCCGTGCAATGTACGGGCATCTTGCTAGTCCATGAAAACAACACATGGCAAAATTCCACGACGAACGAGGGATTTGAATCTGTTGGGAGGGGCTGTTTGGAACTTGCCCGGGGTAGCCAAAATATTGGCGACCCTTTTGTCCACCGGTGCCTTTGCCACCGATGAACGAGGAATGGCTCGGGTTCTCATGCATCCTCCAGCGCGCACGTTGGAGACGAGTGATGTCTACTACACAACCTTCTTGTAGACGTTGTTGGGCCTCCAAGTGCAGAGGTTTGTAGGACAGTAGCAAATTTCCCTCAAGTGGATGACCTAAGGTTTATCAATCCGTGGGAGGCGTAGGATGAAGATGGTCTCTCTCAAACAACCCTGCAACCAAATAACAAAGAGTCTCTTGTGTCCCCAACACACCCAATACAATGGTAAATTGTATAGGTGCACTAGTTCGGAGAAGAGATGGTGATACAAGTGCAATATGGATGGTATATAGGTTTTTGTAATCTAAAAATATAAAAACAGCAAGGTACAAATGATAAAAGTGAGCGTAAACGGTATTGCAATGCGTTGAAAAAGGCCTAGGGTTCATACTTTCACTAGTGCAAGTTCTCTCAACAATAATAACATAATTGGATCATATAACTATCCCTCAACATGCAACAAAGAGTCACTCCAAAGTCACTAATAGCGGAGAACAAACGAAGAGATTATGGTAGGGTACAAAACCACCTCAAAGTTATTCTTTCTGATCGATCTATTCAAGAGTCCGTGGTAAAATAACACAAAGCTATTCTTTCCGTTCAATCTATCATAGAGTTCGTACTAGAATAACACCTTAAGACACAAATCAACCCAAACCCTAATGTCACCTAGATACTCCAATGTCACCTCAAGTATCCGTGGGTATGATTATACGATATGCATCACACAATCTCAGATTCATCTATTCAACCAACACAAAGAACTTCAAAGAGTGCCCCAAAGTTTCTACCGGTGAGTCAACACGAAAACGTGTGCCAACCCCTATGCATAGGTTCATGGGCGGAACCCACAAGTTGATCACCAAAACATACATCAAGTGGATCAATAGAATACCCCATTGTCACCACGGGTATCCCACGCAAGACATACATCAAGTGTTCTCAAATCCTTAAAGACTCAATCTGATAAGATAACTTCAAAGGGAAAACTCAATACATTACAAGAGAGTAGAGGGGGAGAAACATCATAAGATCCAACTATAATAGCAAAGCTCGCGATACATCAAGATCGTGCCGACTCAAGAACACGAGAGAGAGAGAGAGAGAGATCAAACACATAGCTACTGGTACATACCCTCAGCCCCGAGGGAGAACTACTCCCTCCTCGTCATGGAGAGCACCGGGATGATGAAGATGGCCACCGGAGAGGGATTCCCCCCCTCCGGTAGTGTGCCGGAATAGGTCTAGATTGGTTTTCGGTGGCTACGGAGGCTTCTGGCAGCGGAACTCCCGATCTATTGTGTTCCCTGAAGTTTTTAGGGTATATGGGTATATATAGGAGGAAGAAGTACGTCAGTGGACCTCCGGGCTGTCCACGCGGCAGGGGGCACGCCAAGGGGGGTGGGCAGCCTGGGACTCTCCTGGTCCATCTCCGATACTCCGTGGGCTTCTTCTGGTCCAAAAATAAGTTCCATGAAGTTTCGGGTCAATTGGACTCCGTTTGATTTTCCTTTTCTGCGATACTCTTAAACAAGGAAAAAACAGAAACTGGCACTGGGCTCTAGGTTAATAGGTTAGTCCCAAAAATCATATAAAATAGCATATAAATGCATATAAAACATCCAAGGTTAATAATATAATAGCATGGAACAATAAAAAATTATTGATACGTTGGAGACGTATCAAGCATCCCCAAGCTTAATTCCTGCTCGTTCTCGAGTAGGTAAATGATAAAAACAGAATTTTTGATGTGGAATGCTACCTAACATATTTATCCATGTAATTCTCTATATTGTGGCAAGAATATTCAGATCCATAAGATTCAAGACAAAAGTTTAATATTGACATAAAAATAATAATACTTCAAGCATACTAACAAAGTAATCATGTCTTGTCAAAATAACATGGCCAAAGAAAGCTATCCCTAAAAAACCATATAGTCTGGCTATGCTCCATCTTCACCACACAAAGTATTTAAATCATGCACAACCCCGATGACAAGCCAAGCAATTGTTTCATAATTTTGATGTTCTCAAACTCTTTCAATCTTCACGCAATACATGAGCGTGAGCCATGGATATAGCACTATGGTGGAATAGAATGGTGGTTGTGGAGAAGACAAAAAGGGAGAAGATAGTCTCACGCCAACTAGGCATATCAACGGGCTATGGAGATGCCCATCAATAGATATCAATGTGAGTGAGTAGGGATTGCCATGCAACGGATGCACTAGAGCTATAAGTGTATGAAAGCTCAACAAAAGAAACTAGTGGGCGTGCATCCAACTTGCTTGCTCACGAAGACCTAGGGCATTTTGAGGAAGCCCATCATTGGAATATACAAGCCAAGTTCTATAATGTAAAATTTCCACTAGTATATGAAAGTGACAACATAGGAGACTCTCTATCATGAAGATCATGGTGCTACTTTGAAGCACAAGTGTGGTAAAAGGATAGTAGCATTGCCCCTTCTCTCTTTTTCTCTCATTTTTATTTTTTTATTTGGGTCTTTTCTCTTTTTTATGGCCTCTTATTTTATTTTATTTTATTTGGGCCTTTTCTCCCTTCTTTTTTATGGCCTCTTTTTTTTAGTCCGGAGTCTCATCCCGACTTGTGGGGGAATCATAGTCTCCATCATCCTTTCCTCACTGGGACAATGCTCTAATAATGATGATCATCACACTTTTATTTACCTACAACTCATGAATGACAACTCGATACTTAGAACAATATATGACTCTATATGAATGCCTCCGGCGGTGTACCGGGATGTGCAATGACTCATGAGTGACATGTATAAAATAATTATGAATGGTGGCTTTGCCACAAATACGATGTCAACTACATGATCATGCATAGCAATATGACAATGATGGAGCGTGTCATAATAAATGGAATGGTGGAAAGTTGCATGGCAATATATATCGGAATGGCTATGGAAATGCCATAATAGGTAGGTATAGTGGCTGTTTTGAGGAAGGTGTATGGTGGGTTTATGGTACCGGCGAAAATTGCGCGATACTAGAGAGGCTAGCAATGGTGGAAGGGTGAGAGTGCGTATAATCCATGGACTCAACATTAGTCATAAATAACTCACATACTTATTGCAAAAATCTATTAGTTATCGAAACAAAGTACTATGTGCATGCGCCTAGGGGGATAGATTGGTAGGAAAAGACCATCGCTCGTCCCCGACCGCCACTCATAAGGAAGACAATCAATAAATAAATCATACTCCGACTTCATCACATAACGGTTCACCATACGTGCATGCTACGGGAATCACAAACTTTAACACAAGTATCTCTCAAATTCACAACTACTCACTAGCATGACTTTAATATTACCATCTCCATATCTCAAAACAATCATCAAGTATCAAACTTCTCATAGTATTCAATGCACTTTATATGAAAGTTTTTATTATACCCATCTTGGATGCCCATCATATTAGGACTAGTTTCAAAACCAAAGCAAACTACCATGCTGTTCTAAAGACTCTCAAAATGATATAAGTGAAGCATGAGAGTTCATTAATTTCTATAAAATAAAACCACCACTGTGCTCTAAAAAGATATAAGTGAAGCAGTAGAGCAATAACAAACTACTCCAAAAGGTATAAGTGAAGATCAATGAGTAGTCAAATAATTATGCAACTATATGAATACTCTCTAAAATTTAAGAATTTCAGATCTTGGTATTTTATTCAAGCAGCAAGCAAAGCTAAATAAACTAAAATGACGCTCCAAGCAAAACACATATCATGTGGTAAATAAAAATATAGCTCCAAGTAAAGTTACCGATGAACAAAGACGAAAGAGGGGATGCCTTCCAGGGCATCCCCAAGCTTAGGCTTTTGGTTGTCCTTGAATATTAACTTGGGGTGCCTTGGGCATCCCAAATATTAGGCTCTTGCTACTCCTTATTCCATTGTTCATCGAATCTTTACCCAAAACTTGAAAACTTCACAACACAAAACTTAACAGAAAACTCGTAAGCTCTGTTAGTATAAGAAAATAAATCACCACTTAGGTACTGTTGTGAACTCATTATAAATTCATATTGGTGTAATATCTACTGTATTCCAACTTATCTATGGTTCATACCCTCCGATACTACTCATAGATTCATCAAAATAAGCAAACAACACATAGAAAACAGAATCTGTCAAAAACAGAACAGTCTGTAGTAATCTGGATCAAACGTATACTTATGGAACCCCAAAAATTCTAAAATAAATTTCTGGACGTGAGGAATTTATCTATTAATCATCTGCAAAAATAATTAACTAAATAGCACTCTCCGGTAAAAAATGGAAGCTAATCTCGTGAGCGCTAAAGTTTCTGTTTTTTACAGCAAGATCAACAAGACTTTCCCCAAGTCTTCCCAACGGTTCTACTTGGCACAAACACTATTTAAAACATAAAAAACACAATCAAAACAGAGGATAGATAAATTATTTATTACTAAACAGGAGCAAAAAGCAAGGTACAAAAATAAAATTGGGTTGCCTCCCAACAAGCGCTATCGTTTGACGCCCCTAGCTAGGCATGATGATTTCAATGATGCTCACATAAAAGATAAGAATTGAAACATAAAGAGGGCATCATGAAGAATATGACTAGCACATTTAAGTCTAACCCTCTTCCTATGCATAGGGATTTCATGGGCAAACAACTTATGGGAGCAATAATCAACTGGCATAGGAAGGCAAAACAAGCATAACTTCAAAACTTTAAGCACATAGAGAGGAAACATGATATTATTGTAATTACTACAAGCATATATTCCTCCCTCATAATAATTTTCAGTAGCATCATGAATGAATTCAACAATATAAATATCACATAAAGCATTCTTTTCATGATCTACAAGCATAGAAATTTTATTACTCTCCACATAAGCAAATTTCTTCTCATGAATAGTAGTGGGAGCAAACTCAACAAAATAACTATCATGTGATGCATAATGCAATTGAAAACTAAAATCATGATGACAAGTTTCATGGTTATCATTATTCTTAATAGCATACAAGTCATCACAATACTCATCATAGATAGCAACTTTGTTCTCATAATCAATTGGAACCTCTTCTAAAATAGTGGATTCATCACTAAATAAAGTCATGACCTCTCCAAATCCACTTTCATCAATATAATCATCATAAATAGGAGGCATGCTTTCATCATAATAAATTGCTCACCAAAACTTGGGGGAGAAAAAATATCATCTTCATCAAACATAGCATCCCCAAGCTTGTGGCTTTGCATATCATTAGCATCATGGATATTCAAGGAGTTCATACTAACAACATTGCAATCATGCTCATCATTCAAATATTTAGTGCAAAACATTCTAATGCATTCTTCTTCTAACACTTTGGCATAGTTTTCCTTTCCATCATACTCATGAAAGATATTAAAAATATGAAGCGTATGAGGCAAACTCAATTCCATATTTTTTGCATCCAAGGTTAATGCGTATAAAACATCCAGGTTGATAATATAATAGCATGGAACAATCAAAAATTATAGATACACTGGAGACGTATCAACGAGCTCGCACGAGCTTTTTGTCCCACCACGCCGCCCGAGCCGCCCGCAGACCGACCGGTGACCCGCAAATTACGCCATCCAACCGTAGCCGCACACATTATGACAGCAAGTCAACCAAAAGGACGAAATTCATGCAAACACGACGATATTTCATATAAACAACGACGGAAATCATATAAGATACCGGATTTTCATACAAACATGACGGATTTCATTACATTCAAATGAACTATGCGGTGCTAGTTCTAGACAACACAAGTATATAATACCTGGCCTAAATGGTCGCCCGCCGATTGATTTGTGTTCCTCATGTTCGGTAGCACGATGACCGGACTGCCGGGAGCCCCGGAGGTATATGCGGGGTCGACGAAGGTCCTCGCAAGAAAAGGATCCAGCAAGACACCTGCTGTGTACACCGGCGTCGCCTCCGTGGTGGCCTTCATGGGACCCAAGTGGCGGTGACCTCCCGTGTTCTACTTCTCCTCGATGATGGCGGCGGACGCGGAGGCGCTCGCCACCAACTTGTCGCTCTCCATGCACCCGGCTTCTGTCGCTGCTTGCATGGCGCGGCCGCCGGCACGGGAGTCTCGGCCACAGAAACGGGAGACGCGGTACGAGGCAGTGGCATGGACGGCAGCAACGACGCCTGTGCGCTGCTCCTCATCGAGCTAGCCTGGAGCGGCGAGTTGCTGAGTGATGACCCACAAGTGTAGGGGATCTATCGTAGTCCTTTTGATAAGTAAGAGTGTCGAACCCAACGAGGAGCAGAAGGAAATGATAAGCGGTTTTCAGCAAGGTATTCTCTGCAAGCACTGAAATAATAGGTAACAGATAGTTTTGTGATAGGATAATTTGTAACGAGTAACAAGTAACAAAAGTAAATAAAGTGCAGCAAGGTGGCCCAATCCTTTTTGTAGCAAAGTACAAGCCTGGACAAACTCTTATATGATGTAAAGCAATGTTGGGGATATCGCTTATCGGGTACTTATCGGCCGACCCATGATAAGGGGTAAATCGGCCAGTTTATCGGCATATCGGCTGATTTATCGTCATATCGGTTGACTTATCGGCAGATATATCTTATCGGCCAAACACTGGTAAGCGATAAATCGGCCGATTTATCGGAATATCGGAAGATATATTGAACAATGATGTAAAGCGCTCCCGAGGACACATGGGAATTATCGTCAAGCTAGTTTTCATCATGATCATATGATTCACGTTCGGTACTTTGATAATTTGGTATGTGGGTGGACCGGTGCTTGGGTACTGTCCTTACTTGGACAAGCATCCCACTTATGATTAATCTCTATTGCAAGCATCCGCAACTACAACAAAAGTATTAAGGTAAACCTAACCATAGCATGAAACATATGGATCCAAATCAGCCCCTTACGAAGCAACACATAAACTAGGGTTTAAGCTTCTGTCACTCTAGCAACCCATCATCTACTTATTACTTCCCAATGCCTTCCTCTAGGCCCAAATAACGGTGAAGTGTCATGTAGTCGACGTTCACATAACACCACTAGAGGAGAGACAACATACATCTCATCAAAATATCGAACGAATACTAAATTCACATGACTACTAATAGCAAGACTTCTCCCATGTCCTCAGGAACAAACGTAACTACTCACAAAGCATATTCATGTTCATAATCAGAGGGGTATTAATATGCATATAGGATCTGAACATATGATCTTCCACCAAATAAACCAACTAGCATCAACTACAAGAAGTAATTAACACTACTAGCAACCCACAGGTACCAATCCCAGACTTGGAGACAAGAGATGAACTAGGGTTTTGAGAGGAGATGGTGCTGGTGAAGATGTTGATGGAGATTGCCCTCTCCTGATGAGAGGAGCGTTGGTGATGATGATGGCGATGATTTCCTCCTCCCTGAGGGAAGTTTCCCCGGCAGAACAGCTCCGCCAGAGCCCTAGATTGGTTCCGCCAAGGTTCCGCCTCGTGGCGGCGGAGTCTCGTCCGGAAAGATGGCTTATGATTTTTCCTCATCGAAAGACTCCATATAGCAGAAGATGGCCATCGGAGGGCCACCAGGGGGCCCACGAGGTAGGGGGGCGCGCCCAGGGGGTAGGGCGTGCCCCCACCCTCGTGGGCAGGGTGTGGCCCCCTGGTGAACTTCTTGCGCTCATTATTTTTTATATATTCTGGAAATGACTTCCGTGAAGTTTCAGGACTTTTGGAGCTGTGCAGGATAGGTCTCTAATATTTGCTCCTTTTTCAGCCCAGAATCCCAGCTGCCGGCATTCTCCCTCTTTATGTAAACCTTGTAAAATAAGAGATAATAGGCATAAGTATTGTGACATAATGTGTAATAACAACCCATAATGCAATAAATATCGATAAAAAAGCATGATGCAAAATGGACGTATCATTGAGCCGCGCGCCGGCTTGGGGCGGCAACTGGCTCCATCGGGCGAGGGGAGGGAGGTGGATCAGCGAGCTACATAGCTCGTATCTGGCGGGCTCGGCGGGCCACCCAGCCGGCCTGGATGCGGAATCACTACTCTTTGTAAGCCATTGTAAGAGTGGACAAAATGGTGAAGGAGGAGATAGGGGAGCGGCGGAGGTGTGCGATTCTTGGCCGGCGTTTGGCCTCGTTTAAATAGGAGATTAAATAGACGGCGGGCGGGAGGAGCTCGGTCGATGTTGCCTTTAATGCCGGCCTGGTCATGAACGGACGTGTGTCCAGAGTGGGTTTCTCGGCTCCCACACGGGCGGGTTTCATGGAGGCGTTTGAATGCGGCAAGGAGGCGTGTTCAGCCGGGCATGCAGCGAGTGGTACCCTCGACTCTGACGTAGGACAACGCACCGTTCTTCCACTGACGTGTGGGCTCTTTGGGTACATGGCCTGCATGTCAGTGACCCAACGCAGGCAGCGCACATCAGAGGAACCTTTGGTGGGCCAGGGCGGTCAGAAGCGGGCATTTCATAAACCGATGATTGTTCATTGAGTGTGACGTCATCCTTTTCATGTAGATAAGCCTACTTTGTTGATAGCCCGTTCGATACGTTGTGATTCATAAAGACCGCTACAAACATTAATGTTCTGCTTATCACAGATAAGATTGATTAATACCCATAACAATCCATGTCCTTAACAAAGGGTGCATGCACATATAGGTTGAGCGTGTGTCTTGCATCGTGTGCTGTGTGCATGCAGGCGTGAGTGTTGCGTGTGTGCAAGGGTACGTTTCAGTGTTGCATGCATGTGTGCGTACGTGCGTGTGTTCGTGAGTGCATGTGTACGTGTCAGTGTTGCACGCCTGCATGCGTGCGTGTGTTCGTTATGTGTACGTGTCAGTGTTGCACACCTGCATGCGTGCGTGCATGTGTACGTGTGGGGTGAGGCTACACGTTAGTCGACTGACTTTTTCATCTCTGGTCATTTGATTTTCCAGCCGTTGGATACGAAATCAAGGGCCTGTAGTTTATCATCAAACTCCACCCCCCTAAGCCGCCAGCCACCACCGGCCGAACCGCCGGCCCCCGCCGCCCGCGGCCGGCCCGCGCCGCCATGCCGCCACGACCTCCCCGAAACCACTCCTCACCATCAGTCCGCCGCCGCACCGGCCATCCCTCTAGCCCCCCCGCGCCGAGCTTTTTCTCCGGCGATCCCCACCCCACCGCCCAATCAACGCCCCCACCGCCCGCGACTGCCAACCAGAGGTCTCATGACTTCAAGTACCCACCGACCACTAATTTATTACCATTTCTGTCCTTCATATACGCGCTGACGGGTGGGCCCTATGGTAATGTGCGCTGCTGAATGTGGACTGTTTGACTGGTCAATTGACCGTGTCATCAACAAATTATGGAGCTGTATGGTGAGCCAGTGACCGTATGATCACCCTAAAATGTATTTTATTAACACAGTACAGACTCGAACTACCATTTCTTTCTTTCATATACAGGCTAACAGGTGATCTTGAGATTTTACGAAGTCACCATAGGTGCCTCATAATTGAGTGGAACATCTCCTCCCACTAAACGCACATCGCCGGAAAATACTGAAATTAACCCAGGATAAATGCGAGCACCGAGACTTTAACCCTGGTGGGCTCGAGAAACCACTGTCCTCCTAACCATCCAACCACATGTTGGTTAGCATGACAAAATGTATGTGGTGACCATGATGAGCTTATTCTGAAGTCCAGTGACCATGTCATGCTTTCGCTTCAAATACAATGACCGTAAGTGTCGTCAACAAAATACGGAGCACGCATCAAATGCAAAGTCCGCCAGTGTCATCAAGAAAATACGGAGACGTATCGTGAGCTAGATATCGTATGATCACCACGAGAATGTATACGGTGACCGTAATGAGCATATTCTGAACTCCAGTGACCATATAGTGCTTTAGCTTGAAATACAGTGACCGTCATGCGTGAATGTGTCGTGGGCATGCATACTTTTAGAGGGCCGAGAGATAGTTTGTGTGCATACGTGAAAGTGGTGTAGAAAGAGGGGATGTTCGGTGGAGACAAAGAGAGATATGCCCTTTGTTTCTCTTTCCCGTGACTAATATTTTAGGAGAATATATAAACATTCACAATGCAGAACAAATATTTTTGGATGTACCATGCAATTAACTTTCATGTATAACATTGTACTATTGTATATGCTTATTTTCATAGTGGCCGGTTGCGTGTGTGGTGTGGTGGGCACATCATTTCTAGTTGTGGTGGGTCAACATGAGGACTCATGGGTTGGTTCCATCTAGCGCCACATAGGTTGGATCGAGACACATTATACGAAGACCCATGTGGAGGACTCGGTGTACAACACGAAGCTAGCTACCAGAGTTGCGGAGGACTCTATCCCCACTGGTGATAAGCCGACTATATATGATTTGTAACCCTAGGCCCCGAGTATGTTATAGAAGCTTGGGGGCTAGTTCGTCGATAGTATACACACACGCACAATGCCTGGTATTCACATGTACTTTGTACACACCCCTATCACTAATATACAACACTAGGAGTAGGCTTTTTCCTCAACTGCAAGGGTCCGAACTAGGGTAAAACTTTGCCTCGTATTATCATCCAGCCTAACAGTCAGGGATATCCTACCGAATGATGTGATGGAATCATATCTGCCAACTACTAAGAGAGAGGTGTGTCTAGGGGGGGGGGCAATGTGTGCGAGAGAGGCCTAAAGATAATGTGCGTGCGGGAGACACGTAGGCACATATATGTGTGTATAGAGGGCTAGTAGAGACCGTGCGTGTGTGTATATGCATGTGAGAGAAATAGTGTTTTCCAACTGAGACTAGTGAAAAGAGTGCTACATAGTAGTCAGAAAGAGAGAGAGAGAGATACAGAGAGAGCATGTGCGTGAGACTCCCCGACACCCCGAGAGAGATTGTGAGCATGTGTGAAAGAGAAATGCCGATGCATATAAAGTGTGTGCACTTATGCGGTAGATAGAGAGATATATAGCGCGTTTGTGAGAATGGGCCGAGGCATAGTGCATCTACGTGTAAAAGGCAGTTCAACGCATTAAATTAAAATATAAATGGCACTATTATTTTTGGATGAGATCATGAATTTTGCAAATTGCGTATGGACGACAATCGGTCTATCAGACACCCATACTCTATTGAATTCTAGCATGTGCATGTGTTTATTTCATATTATCGATCCATAGAGTGAGAGCGGTTTGAAATACAGGCAATGGATGCTTTTGGAATTCATATATAAACATTAATTAGTGCACTCCATGTTGTTAGTGTGAAGCACTTTATACATTTGTCACTTGCATGGATACATTCCAAATTGCTTACGAAATAGAATACATGTCGAATTCAACATAAAGGGGGTTTCGAAGATTCGAATTCATAGGAAGTGCATTCATCTATTTGAACTCAAGATAATGGCATTTGTAAATCAGATGTAAAAGGGGGCATCAATCTTTGTTGTGCGTTTGAACATGCTATATATATATATTCATACACATGTCTAACTTTTTTTGCAACAAAGGATATTATATCTGGAACCATGCATGAACTGAGGTAAGTTGCATATTTTTTAATATATACTCATGTACAATGTATATTCAAATGTACCACCTCCATTCCAAAATAATCGTAGCTTTAGGATTTTCAAGCGTAAAGATTTGTGAAGTTTGATAAATCATGAATGTTCAATTCAAGAGAACTGAAAACGTTAATGCTTCTGCTCCCAAATATTGAACGAAGCGCCAAATAGGCCTCTGGTCACCCGAAAGCGCGCGAGACTAATGTTTGGTGGTAGGAAATTACTGTCCTGACTCTGGCCCGTGTAGCCTATCGGCCCGATGTCCACCGGGGTAGGTTTGTAACTTCACCAAGAAGCCAGTCTCAACCGCCTCCGAGAAGCATTCATACACCATGGGCGCCTAAACACCCATGCGCTCGACCGAAATCTATGCTGCCCACATTTGGGACACCTGAGATTACTGTCCTACCCCCAACCCGCAATATGTCCGAAATTTTAGATGGGGGCAAAGTTTGTAACTTTCCCCAAATTTCAAACAAGAGCGTCCCAAACCGAAACATTGTTCACCCTTAGTTCCCCGCCTCCCTCCGTTTCCCCATTCATACTCCGTGGGCGCCAAAATGCCCTCTCCACCAGCCGCGAAACCCCAGCCTCCTCCGTCCTCCACCCCATAGCGCCCAATCCACCGCTGCCCTCCTCCATCATGCCGGAGCCGGTACCCCGACGTTGTCGTCCAACGCAACCACAACCGCAACGCCCTCAAGGACTTAGCAGCTGAAGCCGATGTAGAGATGCCTCCACGATGCCAACGCCGATGTGCACCGTACTAGAACTACTCCGACCACGCCATCCTGTGCCTCACTGCTGCCGCTCCACTGTCGCAACCGTCCACCGCACCGGAGTTGTTCCTGCTACGCCATCATTCTCCGCCTCGGATCTGCTTCCCTGCTGCCGACAGACGACCACCGCACCACACTCAACAACTTGACCATGGGTTCGTCCAAGGCTGCACCGTCCTCCACAACTTCTCGTTTCTAGCGAACCACAAGAAGACTGTTGGAAAAACAGAAGGAGGACACAGCACTGCCAGCAGAAAGAGGTACTCCTCTTCCCTTATTCGTGCAAACCTTATGTCTCTGCTCACACCGTATTCATCCCACGAAAGGAACTAGTTGAGCGCTTCTTACTGCATCTTCTTCGTGATACTAAATGCACAAGGTTTCCTCCCTTTACTATTTCACCTTTGCTAGAGGTCAGTAGCCCGCCTGGCTTTCAATTCAGGGTCAGTCAAACCGCAATTAAAAGAAGCAGCACCCGCTTAGGTGTGTGGAGCACCTAGTCCGCCTGTTCGCCGGGGAAGCGGCGCATCGGTGTCTATCATAGGGGTGTGGGGTGCAGGAGCTGCTTCCGCCCAATCTGGAGGTCGGCGAGGCTTGAATGGATTGCTGGGGGGGGGGGGCGGTGCCAAGCACGATGGTGCGGTGAGGTCAAGGGGAGGGCGCAGGCAGGGGATTGGGCCGGTGGTCGCTGCCGTTTCAAGGAAGATCATCAACACTGACTGGCTGGAGGTAGATGAAGGCAATCTGCCCGTTCTTTGTACATCGGATGGTGCAGAAAAATGGATTGGCCTATTTGTTTTCAATCGAATGTTATTTTCATAAAATCCTGTAGTAATTTAGTGTGCCATACATGTTGTAGAGCTATCATATGTCTCCCGTCATTTATTTCTCACCGACCTGCTATCTGCTATCTTTACACTGTACTAATTGTGCACACACTTCACCCATACTCACACTATTGTTTTTTATGCATGGGTATTTCAGACTCTGACGCAGTGTTGATGAATGCTGAAAAGAAAAGACAGAAGTCGCTCCAGCGTAATTCGAAGATAAGCACTAAGCATTTCAGCGCTCTAAAGGATGCAGTGTCAGCAGTTGGAGACAGTAAACGTAGCTCTGCAATTGATGATCTCAATTGCCGCACACAACCATCCCAGGTGCTTGCTTTAACTTCGTGCTGTCAAATGTGGTTGCATGTTGCATATGGTGTCTAGCTTGTATTGCTTCCAATTTGGTTAAATTTCATCTGCTTACTTTACACATTGTACCTTTGATAATGACATGCCTTCCTGTTTTTGATACATACTCCCTCAATTCGGAATTACTCGTCCAAGAAATGAATGTATCTAGATGTATTTTAGTTGTAGATACATCCATTTTTGTGACAAGTAATTCCGAACAAAGGGAGTACTACATATGTATATTAACCATGTTCGTACATCAAACTAATGCTCTTTTGTATCCCTCGTCAATCACTTATGATGAGACAGTCACCCGGGTGGGTTATTGCGAGAGGCCATACTTGTTTAAAGAGTGCAGTGTCATCCTCCCCACATGATTATCAAGAAACAACAAGGCTAAATGAAGATAGTCAAGGTAGCTCTCTAGTTGATGACCGCAATTCCCCCACACCATCACAGGTGCTTGCTCTAACTTCGCAGTGTGATATGTGGTTGCATATTGCATATGGTGTCTAGCTTGTAATGCTTCTAATTAGGGTAAATTGCATCTGCTTAGTTTACACATTATACCTATGAATATGACATGCCTTCCTATTTTTGGTACACACTACATCTATGTGTTAACCTTGTTCTTACATGAAACTACCTCTCTTCTGTATCCTACATCAATCACTTACGATGAGTCACCTTTATTCGTTGCACATTGCATATTATTTCTAGCCTGTTGCCATGTATTGCTTCTAATTTGGTCAAATACATTTGTTAGGGCACCCTTTTAATTTGGCAGAGTGATATTGGTTTCATCTTTCATATGGTTTGTAGCTTGCATTGATTCTAACAAGTTCAAGCACCTTGTGCTTAGTTTACACTTTATACATCATACATGTCAATATGTCACGCTGTCCTATTTTTCATACATATTCCATCCTCCTATCGTTCGGCTGCCTTACATGAAAGTAGTGTTCATCAGTATCATGCATCAATGAGTTCTGAAGAGCAAATTTTATTCCTTTTTCTTGTGGGTTTGACTTGACAAGGCAAAATCAAGAAAGAGGAAGGAAAAGAGTAAGGAAGGCGATGATGGTGGTCCTCTGCAGCAACGTAAACGGAGCATCTGTACCGATTCTCCTTGTACTGATAGTGCATTACAAGGTCCAAGTCTCCGCCCCCTACTCCACCATCCAAGGTGCTTGCTCTAACTTGGCAGTGTGATATCTGGTTGCATGTTGCATATGGTGTCTAGCTTGTATTGCTCCTAATTAGTGTAAACTGCATCTGATTAGCTTACACATGATACATGTGAATATGACACACTTTCCTGTTTTTGGTACATACTATATCTGTCTATCACACCATGTTCTTACATGAAACTACTCTTCTTGTGTATCCTGCATCAGTCACTTATGATGGAACACCTTTAAGTTGGCAGTGTGATATTGGTTTGCGTCTTGAATATGATTTCTAGCATGTATTGCTTCTAGTTTGATGAACGCCACCTATGACGAGACAGTTTTAACTTGGCAGAGTGATATTGATTGCACCTTTCATATGGTGTCTAGTTTGCAGTGCTTCTAATTTGTTGAAGTGCCTTCTGCTTAGTTACCACATCATAGGTGTGAATATGTCAAGCCGTCCATTTTTTCGTACATATTCCATCCTCGTATCATGACTTTGCCTTTCATCAGAGTAGTGTTCATTTGTATCATGCATGAATGAGTTCTGAAGAGCGAATTATATTCCTTTTTCTTGTCGGTTTGACCTCACAATGCAAAATCAATAAAGCTGAAGGAAATTGGCAAGGCATTGGATGATGGTGGTCCTTCCGAGCAACTGAAACGGAGGTTATCTACAGATTCTACTCCGCCATCCTCCCAACAAGATTCGCAAGACAACGCAAGGCTAGACAGTCAACGTAGCTGTGTAGATGATGAGCACATCTCCCCTACTCCACCATCACAGGTGCTTGCTCTAACTTGGCACTATTATATGTGGTTGCATGTTGCATATGATGTCTAGCTTGTATTGCTTCTAACTTTGTTGAATTGCATCTGCTTACTTTAGACATAATGCCTGTGAATATGGCACGTCTTCCTGTTTCTAGAACATACGTGTACATGATGAGCACATCTCCCTTACTCCACCATCACAGGTGCTTGCTCTAACTTGGCACTATTATATGTGGTTGCATCTTGCGTACGATGTCTAGCTTGTATTGCTTCTAACTTTGTTGAATTGCATCTGCTTACTTTACAGATAATGCCTGTGAATATGACACGTGTTCCTGTTTCTAGAACATACATGTACATGATGAGCACATCTACCCTACTTCACCATCACAGGTGCTTGCTCTAACTTGGAACTGTTATATGTGGTTGCGTTTTTCGTATGATGTCTAGTTTGTATTGCTTCTGATTATGTTGAATTGCATCTGCGTTGCTTACAACTTATACCTGCAACGATCACTTACCCATAAGACACATTTAACTTGGGACTGTGATGTAGGTTGCATCTTGCATTGTCTTCTAGCTTGTACTGCTTCTAATTTCTTGAAATGGCACTTACGACGAGACACTTTTTACCTGATAGAGTGATATTGGTTGCATGTTCATATGGTGCCTAGCTTTCATTTCTTCTAATTTTGTTGAAATGCCTTCCGCTTACTGTTTTTTCATACATATTCCATCCTCCTATCGTATGTGTGAATATGAAACACTGTCTTTTTTGTATATATATTCCATCCTCCTATCCCGCGCTTGCCTTACATCAAAGTAGTGTTCGTCTGTATCATGCATCAACCAGTTATGTAGAACTAATTTTATTCATCTTCTTGTGGTTTTGACTTCATAAGGCATTGTTAGAAAAAGAGTAAGTTAGGGGATGTTGGTGGTCCTCCGCACCGACGCAAACAGAGACTCTCTAGATTTGCCACTGCTACTGCTAATGAAGTTTAAGTCCCAAGTCTACATGATGAGTTCATCTCCCGTACTGCACCATCGCAGGTGCTTGCTCTAAGTTGAAAGTGTGATAATTGGTTTCATGTTGCATATGTTGTCTAGCCTGTATTTCTTCTATTTTGATTAAATTGCACCTGCTGAGTTCATACGTTATACATGTGCATATGACATGACGTTCTGTGTCTAGAATACACTGCATCTATCTGTCATACCATGTTCTTACATCAAAGTATTGCTGTTGTGTATCCCGCATCAGTCACTCATGATTGGACACTTTTAACATGGCAGTTTGATAGTGGTTGCATCTTGCATTGATTTCTATGTTGTACTGCTTCTAATTTTTCGAATTGCCACTCATGACAAGACACTTTTAACTTGGCAGAGTAATATTGGTTGCATCTTTCATATGGTTTCTAGCTTGCATTACTTCTACTTTCTTGAAAATCCTTCTGCTTACTTTACACATCATAGCTGTGAATATGTCATGCCGTCCTGTTTTTCTTACATATTCCATCCTCATACGGTTATCTTACATCAAAGTATTGCTTGTCTGTATCATGCATCAATGAGTTCTGAAGAGCGATTTTATTCTTTTGTGTTGTGGGTACGGCTTGACATCGCAAAGTCAAAAAAGAGCAAGGAAAATTATATAGTAGGGAGTGGTGTTACTCGTCGGGTGAAACAAAAAAGGATCTGCCGTCCAGATTCTGCTAGTACTTATAGTGCAGTAGAAGGTCCATGTCCACCGGCTAAATCTACAAACATAGTATCACCTGCTCCACTAGCTGCAACATCCACTTCAACTGTACCAGCATCTCAACGAGTTACTCGTTCGTTTGCTCCAGAACTGGCCAGTTCCCAAGCTGCCTTCACACCTAACACTACTTCCTAAGCACTACTGACACAACAGGACTTGGCAAGATCAGATGAACCTCATGAGCATCAACACCAAGACGGAACCTGACCGAGTCAAGTTGCAGTTGCATGCTCCTTTATATGTACTCTCACAGTTTGATGTACACTAACACTTTCCATATTCGTTGTTGAACTAGCACCACGACGCAAGCGGAAACAAACATCAGGGATAATGCTTGACAGATTAACAAAATCTAAAGGAGGAAGAATGGAGATCCATTTTGAGGCAGGTTTAAAAAGGCCACGTGATGCTACAGAGTCAGCCAAGTTAGTATCAGAGGCAGCCGTTGCCGTTAGGTGTCATGCACGTATCCTCCCAACGTGGATCCAGTACAGGAATGAGAAAGACAATGCCCAGTTTAACACCTTCCTTGACCATTTATCCATAAGTAATGTTATTCATCGCAATTAGTAATATTGTCTTGCTTTGTCCCATACTTTCTAGCTTCCTCCTAATAAGACTCACATTCTTTTTTCAACAGATGAGGTTCAAGTTGGATCCGAAAGATGATGCAACTAAACAAGCATGCACTCATGTTTTTCAGTCTGCTTTGCGACAGTATCGTTACCACCTTAGAAAATCTCACTTTGAAGGCAAGGCTAACAATGAAATTGCCCAAACATCTCCAGTGGAATATATTATAGATGAAGACTAGACAGCCCTCGTTAAACACTGGTCTGATCCAAAGTATCAGGTATGCTATATGTATTTGATCAGACCACATATTGAAGTGGTATTTATGTATGTGCCTTAGAAGTGTATCTTCTTCTAGGCTAACTGTTTGAAGAACAAGACCAACCGTTCTAAAGTGAAATTCCAACAGACAACAGGATCTCGTAGCTATATTGCACACTGCGAGGCTCTTGTAAATAGCTGCTACTTCCTTCTTTTTTCTGTGCCATATTATCGTATCTATATTGACTTGTTCCAAATACAGAGGAAAGCCTGTGTGGACCAAAAATAACCTGAACCGAATGCAGTGCAAATCTTCAAGGATTGCCACACCAGCAAGATGAAGGGCATGAGCACACCAGTTCAGGCCGCTGTTGTAAGTCCTCACTCCTCCTGCCTTTGAACTGATTGGTACTGTGATGTGTTCATTTAACTACTTGGTTTGCAGCCAATGTCAGTTACTCTGTTCACTTTTATACACAGTTGTCTTAACGTATCATTTCACCTTACATGGTTTAAAAGAGATGAAGGATATTCTTTTGGTCTTGATATGTATTCTAGTTGTTATGTTCACGTGCGCACACAATGGTAAAATAGCATGTTTGTTTTATATCTATTTTCCCATGATATGAATGATGTCATACTATGTTCATCCTACTTTAAACCATGTCTCTTTATCCTTAGATGCCAACGAATGTGAGGAAGTATACAATACAGTAGGCATGCTACATGGACATATGTTCCGAAAGTGATTTTATTATGTAGTTGGCACTACAATACATGCTAATGTATTACAGTAGTTCACCAAAATAAGTTATCTATAAACATGTAACCTACTTTGTTTGTTTTTGTCTCATTAGTAACTTATCTGGTACACTAATCTACAAGTTCAAACTTTCAGGAAGCTATGGAAAAAATGATGAAACAACCACAACCACCTGAAGGTGACGAGGCTACCACAGGCACAATGTCACCTCTTGCTGCAGTGCGTCAGTATCTCTCCACTAACAGTGCAAAAAGCACCTTCCTGCGTAATTCTGGGTTGGTTGTCAAGGTAACCTCATCCAAATCGCTCACTGAACAAAATCTTCCTGCTAGACAGAGTGATATATCTGTGCTCCAGACACAAGTCCAATCCCTAATGGACGTCGTTTTGGAAACAAGAATAGTGGTTGACAAATGTCGTCAAAATATGAATGGTTTTGAAACTAGACTATCAGACATTCGCTTCGTTGTTCAAGAGCAATGGCGGAAAAAGGTGAAGATCGTGCTGCTCCATCAGATTCTACAACCTGAAACATTAACACTCAGGTCAAATGATCTGTGCTTCTATACATCTGATGGTGCTTTTATCTGCAAGGACTGTAAACTTTATGCCAACAAGCCTTTTGTTGTGATACAACATTTATGATGCTGCCAAAGGCTGCAATAATTACGATGCTATTTTTGTATAGTGTAGGTTTATCTTAGTAACGTATTTGGCCGAAAGCTTCGTAGGAGCCCAACATGCCAACATTCATCGGGCCCATTCCAATTGGGCTAAAAACGATTATGGGCCAAAATTTGCATGTAGCCCACTAAAAATATCTGGCCCAAATCAACATAAGATTTCATATTTTTCTGGTAGGTCTGTGCCCACAGTGGGCCTTTAACAGGCCTAAACATAATTTGGGCCCTCATTAACAATAGGCCGTTTACATGTGTAAATATCTCGAGCCCATAAAAAACATGGGCCTTTAAAAGACCGAAAGTGAGATTGGGCCCATTTACAATGCAGATCTTTCACATGCCGAAATACGGACGGGCCGTAAATGCGCCGACCTAATACACGGGCCTTTAACTGGCCGGAAGTTTGGTCGGGCTAGATTATTGTCATTTTTATATGGGCCGTTAATGGGCCCAATGTGACGTTGGGCCACATATGGCTCATCGATTTCGTCCGACGTTAACAGGCCGAAAATCACAACAGGCCGAAAGTGGCCCAAATCTATAGTGGGCCTCTAACAGGCCGAATGTTAGACATGGACGAATAGGACCCATATCCTTCACGGTCGTTTATGGGCCGAAAGTTTCAATGGCCCGTAAATGGGCCCAAATGAAGCAGGACCTTTAACAGGCCGGAAATACACCAGGCCGTAATTCGGCCCATACACTTAGCGGACTGTTAACAAGCCAGAAGTGACCATGGGCCGCGATGATGACAAGTTTAGGACAGGCCGTTGACGGACCGATTTCACACTAGCCGTACAGGCCTTAATTGAGAATGTTGGGCCTTTAGCTGGGCCGGCCCATTATGGCCGCAAAATCTCGCGGGACTTTAGCTGGGCCAGCCCATTATGGCCAGAAAATCTCGCGGGGCTTTAGCTGGGCCGGCCCATTATGATACGCAAAATCTCATGGGCCTTTTGCTGGGCTGACCCATTATGGACCGCAAAATCTTGTGGTCCTTTAGTTGGGCCGGCCCATTTAAACTTTATGGGCCACTTTTGGGCCGGTCCATGTGTCAACATATCATAGGCGCATCTCGCCCTTTGGATGAGTGACACCTGTGCCAACTCGGAGTTGACACGTGTTTCCATTAGCCAATCAGAATTTTACACGTGGAAAATCCCCATTGGTCCGGGCTGTTAACAGGTTATCGGATCCAAAACCGGACCCGATAGCTTAACGGCATTCCGTTACGGTGGATGCCACATGTTGGTCACCCTTGACGAAAGCATTTCTGTGACGCGCGATTTATCGTCATGGAAGTGGAAACTTCCGTGATGATAATTTTGGTAATGTCATGGAACACTTCTACGACAGCACATGTATGACTATCTTGATTCTATCACAAATTTGTCATGGATGTACATGCATGACAGAAAACGTGACCTACTGTGACAAACACGTATCATCACAGAAGTGTATTTCTTTTTGTAGTGTGTGTCGTGAACAGAAGGCTCGATGGTTCGTTCGATCATCTACAACGATGTCGTTTCCGGGGAAGCTTTCTTTCCCGGCCAGATTTTTGTATTCTGTGGCTTCGTTCTGCGTGCCAACTCAATTGGCCACCTCGAACAGATCGACAGCTACGCCCTTGGTCATCAGATCAGTTTCGGGAACCTAAACTATGTCGCTGATATCCGTGGAGATTTGATCTTCGAAGGGTTCGCGGCTCTGAGCACCACTCTGGCCTTAGATCCGGAGCAAACCGCCAGGTCCGAAGATGGGAGTTTGGAGCCCACCGAACTCTCCGCTGCCAGCCGAACTATCAAAGATCCGGAGGTGATTGAGTCCATGGTGAACTCAGATTCAGACCGGGTTTCTCCTATCGCTGAAGGGCCGGACTCGCCCTCGGACTCAAGATCCAAACTCTCGAAGTCCGCGCCAAGCAAGCATGGCCAGGATGACTTTGCCCTAGCCGACCTTGCGGACTCTCGCTTCCCCGTCCAAACCTCATTCTTAAACGAGGCTCTGGACTCAATGCGATCCTTCGCCATCATATAGGAATCACTCCCGAATTACGCCCAGCACAGACTAGGGGCTGAGAGCGGGGAATTTCACTTCCAATTCACCACCCACTTCATAGTCACTATTGAAGATTTAACCGACATGCTGGACTACTACCCCAAAGACATCGACGGCATGGACGACGATGCTGAAGACGAACAAGGCCAAGACCCGCCGTTTACCGGACGTTGGACGGGCACCTCCACATATGACGTGTATGTGGTGGACACACCCACAGAGGATGACGACGACAGCAGGAAGGATTCAGTTGAGGACAAACCTGCTGAGGCACCTCCAAAGCATCGACGTCAACGACGCCACTCAAAATTGCGTCATAGCAAAGACAGTAATACCGGCACCGAAGACGATAACACTCTGGAGGGTGCCAAATACCCCGAAGCCCCCGTCGAGCCCACATCCGAACAAGACAATGTGGAGGAGGGGCAAGTTAACTCCGATGATCTGATCGGGAACGAGGACTCGGAGGACAGTAATTATCTACCGCTCTCCGAGGATGATGTGAGCCTTGGCGACAAAGACTTCATCATGCCAGAGGAACCACTCGAGCAGGAGCGCTTTAAGTGCTAGCTAATCGCCACTGCGAGAAGCCTAAAAAAGCAGCAGCAACGGCTCCAAGCCGAACAGGATACACTCAACGACAGATGGACTCAGGTCCTAGCTATCAAAGAATATGGCCTTCAACGCCCAACAAAAACTTATCCAAAGCGCCGGCTACTACCACAATTCGACGTTGAGGCCATCAAGCCAAACCCGCCGAAACATGACTGCGCCGATGAACCAGATCGTCCACCACGTGGGCGCAACAAAGCAGCCACCCACGCCGAACACATACCCGCACCACCTCGCCGTAAGGGTAGAGATACAACGGCTCCACGATACACCTACGATCTATGACAAGACCTGAATAATAGAGCAGGCCAAACAAGATCAATCTACGGATCAAGGGGGTGTGCCCCAACACGAAAAGATGAGCATCAAGCTTGGCCTGACACGCATAACCTCACCATGGCCGAAAACTGCATACGGACTTCATCCGAATTGCGTCGTGACGTCGTCCGTCACAGAGGCGCCGCACACCCCTTATGCTTCACTGATGAGGTAATGGAGCACGAGTTCCCAGAAGGGTCTAAACCCGTGATCATTGAATCATACGACGGAATGACAGAGCCCGCAGTACGGATTGAAGATTTTCTTCTCCACATACACATGGCCCGCGGTGACGATCTTCATGCCATCAAGTACCTCCCGCGTAAACTCAAGGGACCAGCATGACACTAGTTAAACAGCCTCCCAGAAAACTCTATTGGTACCTGGGAAGATTTGGAGGATGCCTTTAAAGACAACTTCCAAGGTACCTACATTCGGCCTCCAGACGCCGATGACGGGTTCGGGAACCATGCAGACATGACTGAGACATCTCCTCGGCCAATAACCAACAGCAGGATCTGGATACCCTTGTTGGCTCCCACATGTTCCATGATGATCTCATCGGATGAACCACGATGTCGGGGATTCAATCAATCCCGTATACAATTCCCTTTGTCCATTGGTATGTTACTTGCCCGAGATTCGATCATCGGTATCTCTATACCTTGTTCAATCTCATTACCGGCAAGTCTCTTTACTCGTTCCGTAACGCATGATCCCGTGGCTAACTCCTTTGTCACATTGAGCTCGTTATGATGATGCATTATCGAGTGGGACCAGAGATACCTCTCCGTCATACGGAGTGACAAATCCCAATCTCGATTCGTGCCAACCCAATAGATACTTTCGGAGATACCTGTAGTGCACCTTTATAGCCACCCAGTTATGTTGTGACATTTGGTACACCCAAAGCATTCCTACGGTATCCATGAGTTGCACAATCTCATGGTCTAAGGAAATGATACTTGACAGTAGAAAAGTTTTAGCAAACAAACTACACGATCTTTTGCTATGCTTAGGATTGGGTCTTGTCCATCACATCATTCTCCTAATGATGTGATCCCGTTATCAATGACATCCAATGTCCATGGTTAGGAAACCATGACCATCTATTGATCAATGAGCTAGTCAAGTAGAGGCTTACTATGGACATATTACGATATATGTATTCACACATGTATTACAGTTTCCGGTTAATACAATCATAGCATGAACAATAGACAATTATCATGAACATGGAAATATAATAATAACCACTTTATTATTGCCTCTAGGGCATATTTCCAACAGTCTCCCACTTGCACTAGAGTCAATAATCTAGTTACATTGTGATGAATCGAACACCCATAGAGTTCTGGTGTTGATCATGTTTTGCTCGCGGAAGAGGTTTAGTCAATGGATCTGCGACATTCAGATCCGTATGCACTTTACAAATATCTATGTCTCCATCCTGAATATATTCACAAATGGAGTTGAAGCGACGCTTGACATGCCTGGTCTTCTTGTGAAACCTGGGCTCCTTGGCAAGGGCAATAGCTCCAGTGTTGTCACAGAAGAGAGTCATCGAGCCCGACGCATTGGGAATAACTCCTAGGTCAGTGATGAACTCCTTCATCCAGAGTGCTTCCTGTGCTACCTCCGAGGCTGCTATGTACTCCGCTTCACATGTAGATCCCGCCACGATGCTTTGCTTGCAACTGCACCAGCTGACTGCCCCACCATTCAAAATGTACACATATCCGATTTGTGACTTGGAGTCATCTAGATCCGTGTCGAATAAGGATGGCAATGGGTAGTGGCGGGGATATATCCCGCGGTATGATCCAGCCGAAGTTATAACCCGGCTGGGATTTAGTAAACCGGAGGGTGTTAAAGCAGGTGGTAAACCGGCAGGTGTTAAAGCAGGTGGTAAACCGGCAGGTGTTAAGAAAGGTGGTAAACCGGTTGGTGTTAAGTCAGACGGTAATCCGGCAGGTTGTTAAACTGGCTGCCAGTTAAGATAGACAGGTAAAACATGCAGTTAACTCAGACGGTAAACCGGTTGGTTGTTAAACCGGCTGACAGTTAAGACATGAGTTAAGTCAGATGATAACTCAGCAGATATTCTTAAACCGGCAGACCATCTTAAACCGGCAGAAGTTAACTCCCGGCAGACCATCTTAAACCGGCACCAGTTAACTCCCGGCAGGCAGTGGTAACTGGGTTGCCAGGAGTTATGAAGCCCGAGACATTATGAAGCCCAAGATGTTAAGAAGCCCAAGAAGAGAAGTCATAATAGTTAAGTCTTAAGTCCGAGTTGGACTCTACATGTAACCCGCCCCTTCAACATATATAAGGAGGGGCAGGGATCCCTAAAGAGGGGGACGAGGAAGGAGAAACAATCTTAAAGGTTAGGGTTAACTAGGAGAGCCGGTTTACGGTGAATTCCTGATGATCATAATGAGAGATAGCCTCAAACAACATGTAGGGTTAGCTGTCTAAACCCTTGTCTCGCGCTGCGTCTCTCGGTTCCACTCAACCCCTCTCAAGCTACCACATAGATGCGTTGGCCTCACGACTAAGTCCTCGCACTAGGACATCTGCCGTGACAACTCCACGACAGGTAGGGTATGGGGCGGGTAGAGCAATACCATACCCATACCCGTGTAGTTAATGGGTACAAACATGTACCCATACCCGTAGCCATGGGTATGAAACTTTACCCGTACCCATACCCGATGGGTACCCATATCCATTGGATACCCAATGGGTAGATCAAATAGTGCACAAGTTATTCATAATTTTATATTCATCCATAGAAAATTAAAAAAACATTTATCTAAACTCAATAACAAATCGATGAGTACAAGACAATCTCAATTCATATTGAAAATTGGCGACAACTTTAACATAGGTTCACAAACTCACCAAATAACATCCAAGACGTAACATGTCAGCATAAATGGGTAGGATATGGGTATATCCATGGGTAGAAGGCTATATCCATCCCCTACCCATGACTTAACGGGTAGAGTATGGGTACTACCCATGGGTGTAAAAATGTTCCCATACCCTGCCCATGCGGGTACGGTATCCGCGGGTACCTGTACCCATGGGTAAAATTGCCACGCTAGCATCGACGTAACCCTTTACGACGAGCTCTTCGTCACCTCCATAAATGAGAAACATAACCTTAGTCCTTTTCAGGTACTTTAGGATATTCTTGACCGCTGTCCGGTGTTCCATGCCGGGATTACTTTGGTACCTCCCTACCAAACTTACAGCAAGGTTCACATCAGGTCTGGTACACAACATGGCATACACAATAGACCCTATGGCTGAGGCATAGGGGATGCCACTCATCTTTTCTCTATCTTCTGCCGAGGTCGGGCATTGAGCCATGCTCAATTTCACACCTTGCAATACAGGCAAGAACCCCTTCTTGGACTGATCCATATTGAACTTCTTCAATATCTTGTCAAGGTATGTGCTTTGTGAAAGACCAATGAGGCGTCTCGATCTATCTCTATAGATCTTGATGCCTAATATGTAAGCAGCTTCTCCAAGGTCCTTCATTGAAAAACACTTATTCAAGTAGGCCTTTATGCTTTCCAAAAATTCTATATCATTTCCCATCAATAGTATGTCAACCACATATAATATGAGAAATTCTACAGAGCTCCCACTCACTTTATTGTAAACACAAGCTTCTCCATAAGTCTGCGTAAACCCAAACGCTTTGATCATCTCATCAAAGCGAATGTTCCAACTCAGAGATGCTTGCACCAGCCCATATATTGAACGCTGGAGCTTGCATATCTTATCAGCATTCTTAGGATCGACAAAACCTTACGGCTACATCATATACAATTCTTCCTTATGGAAACCATTAAGGAACACCGTTTTGACGTCCACCCCCTAGCCACCTTATGCATCAAGTGCATGTCAGTTGGTGGAACCAGTCTCACGCAAGCTTGTAAGGTTGGTCCGGGCCGCTTCATCCCACAATGCCGCCGAATCAAGATAAGACTAGTAACGGTAAGCAAATTGAACAAATCATCGCCCACAACTGCTTTGTGTTCTACTCATGCATAGAATCTACGCATAGACCTAGGTCATGATGCCACTGTTGGGGAACATAGCAATAATTCAAAAAAATTCCTATGTGTCACCAAGATCAATCTAGGAGATGCTAGCAACGAGAGAGAGAGAGAGAGAGTGCATCTTCATACCCTTGAAGATCGCTAAGCGGAAGCATTGCAAGAACGCGGTTGGCGGATTCGTACACGCAGCGATTCAGATCACGGTCGATTCCGATCTAAGCGCCGAACAATGGCACCTCCGCGTTCAACACACGTATAGCCCAGGGACGTCTCCTCCTTCTTGATCCAGCAAGGGGAGAGGAGAAGTTGAGGGAGAACTCTGACAACATGACGGCGTGGTGGTGATGGAGCTCGTGGTTCTCCGGCAGAGCTTCGCCAAGCACGACAGAGGAGGAGGAGGTGTTGGACAGGGGGAGGGTTGCGCCAGGGGAAGGGTGCGGCTGCCCTCCCAACCCCCCACTATATATAGGGGCAAGGGATAGGGGGTTGGCCCCCTAGATGCATCTAGAGGGGGGTGGCTGATATGTCTCCGACGTATCTACTTTTCCAAAAACTTTTGCCCTTGTTTTGGACTCTAACTTGCATGATTTGAATGGAACTAACCCGGACTGATACTATTTTCAGCAGAATTGCCATGGTGTTATTTTTGTGCAGAAATAAAATTTCTCGGAATGACCTGAAAATCAACGGAGAATATTTTTGGAATATATAAAAAATACTGGAAGAAATATCCACGTAAGGGGGCCCACACCCTGTCCACGAGGGTGGGGGGCGCGCCCTACCCCCTGGGCGCGCCCCCTGCCTCATGGCCCCCTGACACTCCACCGACCTCAACTCCAACTCCATATATTCGTGTTCGGGGAGAAAAAAAATCAGGGAGAAGGATTCATCGCGTTTTACGATACGGAGCCGCCGCCAAGCCCTAAACTCTCTCGGGAGGGCTGATTTGGAGTCCGTTCGGGGCTCCGGAGAGGGGAATCCATCGCCATCATCATCATCATCAACCTTCTTGCATCACCAATTTCATGATGCTCACTGCCATGCATGAGTAATTCCATCATAGGCATGCTGGACGGTGAAGGGTTGGATGAGATTTATCATGTAATCGAGTTAGTTTTGTTAGGGTTTGATCCCTAGTATCCACTATGTTCTGAGATTGATGTTGCTATGACTTTGCTATGCTTAATGCTTGTCACTAGGGCCCGAGTGCCATGATTTCATATCTGAACCTATTATGTTTTCATGAATATATGTGAGCTCTTGATCCTATCTTGCAAGTCTATAGTCAGCTACTATGTGTTATGATCCGTTAACCCCGAATTGACAATAATCAGGATACTTACCGGTGATGACCGTAGTTTGAGGAGTTCATGTATTCACTATGTGTTAATGCTTTGGTTCGGTACTCTATTAAAAGGAGGCCTTAATATCCCTTAGTTTCCAATAGGACCCCGCTGCCACGGGAGGGTAGGACAAAAGATGTCATGCAAGTTCTTTTCTATAAGCACGTATGACTATATTCGGAATACATGCCTACATTACATTGACGAACTGGAGCTAGTTCTGTGTCACCCTATGTTATGACTATTACATGATTGATCGCATCCGGCATAATTCTCCATCACCGATCCATTGCCTACGAGCTTTCCATATATTGTTCTTCGCTTATTTACTTTTCCGTTGCTACTGTTACAATCACTATAAAACCCCAAAATATTACTTTTTCTACCGTTACCACTACTATCATATTACTTTGCTACTAAACACTTTGCTGCAGATATTAAGTTTCCAGGTGTGGTTGAATTGACAACTCAGCTGCTAATACTTGAGAATATTCTTTGGCTCCCCTTGTGTCGAATCAATAAATTTGGGTTGAATACTCTACCCTCGAAAACTGTTGCGATCCCCTATACTTGTTGGTTATCAAGAACATTTTCTAGCGCCATTGCCGCGGACCATAGCTCTATTCTTTCAGTCACTTGGGATTTGTATATGCTTATCACTATGAAGAACTTGAAAGATCCAAGAACCAAGATTTATCCCTTAACTACGAGGGGAGGAAAGGAACTGCCATCTAGCTCTGCGCTTGATTCACCTTCCTTTTTGAGTAAGCTTGCGACACCTAAACCTGCTTATGCTATTGATTCCGATAGGCCGCATGTTATTGATGACGCCACTTCTGCTTTGCATGATACTTATGATGAAACTACTTCTATGCTTGATACTACTGCGCCACTTGGTGAATTTCTTGATGAACAACTTGCTAGGGCTAGAGAGAATGAAATTATTGAAACTAATAATATTGCTGAAAGTGATGATGAAGATTCTCCCCCTAGATATGAATTGCCTGTTGTTCCTGAGGGTTATGTTATGGATGAAGAAACTGCTAGTGACTTTCTTGCTTGCAATGATAGAAGTGATCTTAAGAAACTATTAGCTAAGATGAAAGAAAAATCTCTGAATGCTAGAATGAAATATGATCCTGCTTATGCTACTTCACCTATCTTTATTACCGATAAGGATTATGATTTCTCTGTCGATCCTGAGTTAATCACCTTGGTTGAATCTGATCCTTTTTACAGCTATGAATCTAAAATTCTTGTGGCACATCTTACTAAATTAAATGATACAGCCACCCGCTTTACTAATGATGAGAAAACCCGCTACTATTAAATCCTTAAATTATTTCCATTCTCATTAAAGGGTGATGCTAAGATATGGTTTAATTCTCTTGATCCTGGTTGTGTGCGTAGTCCCCAGGATATGATTTACTACTTCTCCGCTAAATATTTCCCCGCTCATAAGAAACAAGCTGCTTTAAGGGAAATATATAATTTTGTGCAAATTGAAGAAGGGAGTCTCCCACAAGCTTGGGGGAGGCTTCTCCGATTACTTAATGCTTTGCCTGAACATCCTCTTAAGAAAAATGAAATACTCTATATCTTTTATAATGGACTAACCGATGCTTCCAGTGATTACCTGGATAGTTGTGCTGGTTGTGTTTTCAGGGAAAGAACGGTTGATCAAGCTGAATTGCTATTGAATAATATGTTGACTAATGAAAATAATTGGACACTTCCTGAACCAACTCCTAAGCCAACTCCGAAGAAAAGGGGTATTATATTTCTCAGTCCTAAAGATATGCAAGAGGCAAAGAAATCTATGAAAGAAAAAGGTATAAAAGCTGAAGATGTTAAGAATTTACCTCCTGTTGAAGAAATACATGGTCTTAATTCATTACCCGTTGAAGAAACACACGGTCTTGATAACCCGACACAGGTAGTGTTGGGGATATGACTACCAGATATGACCCGCCCAGGAGGGGCCGGGTCAACCACAATGGCGGGTTATTCAAGTGAAGCCCAAAGAGTATACAGGGTGACAGTTTACGATAAGGCTTATAATAGGCCCAAGCCCAGAGGCGGCTTAAGTCCCATAAGTATAAACCGCCATGTATGAATAAGACTTGTAAAGTAAGGCATGTAAGAGATGTCACCGACCCGGACATATTATATGAGCCGGCCGGGACTTTGTAGGCCGCATGGCATCAACCCGTGTATATAAGGGGATGACCCGGCGGCGGCTTAGGGCAAGAAACAACAGATCGAGAGCCAAGCTAGCGTATTTGCTCCTTGGTCATCGAAACCTAGCAATACCACATCAACTGGACTAGGCTTTACCTCCACTGCAAGGGGCCAAACCAGTATAAACCTCTCATGTCCCTTGTCCCGATTAACCCCTTTAAGCTTCCTAGTTGCGATGGCTCCACGACTAAGTCCTTTCACTAGGACATCTGCCGTGACAATTCCATGACAGTTGGCGCCCACCGTGGGGCCAGCGCATGGTGGATTTGAGTTCTTGAAGGGCAGCTTCGAAGGGCTCAAGGGATACACTGTGGGCCGGATGACCAGGAGTCATCGCGGCAAGCTCTACATCGATGACGCAGGCTGGGGCCCCGACGCCGGCTCAATTGAGTACGGGTACCAGGTATCCTTCGGCGTTATCCATGTCTTCATTGGCCGGATTGGTGAGCCGGGCCCTGAGTCGGACATCTGCACCGACCTCATCGAGATGGTGCAACGTGCGAGACCCGCCCAGACTTAGCCCGCCGTGAGGCGTGCCTTCGTGGGTTGCATCCATGGATGGGAGTTTTCTGAAGGATCTGTGGATGGTGGTGAGACGGTCGTCTACTCTGGCGGTGAGTCATCCACAGGTGAGACGGATTCATTGTATCAACTACAGGATGGCGGGCTTGGGGGCTGTTCCTATGGCAGCAGTATTCCGGACCCCCTTGAGCCGCTGAAAAGAGCGGGGATTTTCATGACTGGTACGTAGCCCGCTCAAAACTCTATGACTGCGGCAGCAATAACCATCGGATCGGCAGCGGCCGGGTCAGGAGACCCCGCGCGCCCACCGGCTTAGGTGCTGATGGATCTCATGGATAGGATGACGGCCCTATTGACCGCCGTGGTCGAACCGGCGGATAAGGCTCAGCATGATGCGGAGGTGGCATAGTTACATGGGGAGGTAGCACAAGCAAAGGAAAACTTGGCGGCAGAGGACGTCAGGATGGCTGCAGAGCGGGCGGCCTTGGACGCTCGGACTCAGCAGCTTCAATCAGAGGCTTTTCGGCTCACGATGGATCTGAATGCATCAAATGAGGTCATGAGGAGAAGGCACCAGAAGACTCAATCACGTCTGCCTCTGACTTACGATCCTAGGAACCTCTTCCACACACCCGGGGCCGGTCCCAGTAACCTGATGGAGGCAAACCGGATTACAACACCCGGGGCTGGGGCGCCAGTTCAGCCGCGGGCTATGGAACCCCCTCGTGTGAATACTGCTCCGCCGCGTTATACAGCAACACCATCGGGTCATTTTCTAACCCTTTGGAGATTCTGATCGCTGCATCGGCACGTTTGGCGGCTCTCCCGATGGAAGACGACTCCCCGACGGTGATCGAAACGCGAAGGGTCAGAGAACTTCTTCAGACGGCTCTGGCATAGCAGGAGTCATACTCTTATAGTCGAGACATGATTCATTCAACCCCTCTCCCAAGCCAGAGCCCGAGCTATAGTAGGCATACGGATTCTGCGGCCGTGTCAAGCAACGCCCAGCGTCATAACCAGCTGCGCAGGCATGATCCGGCGCGTGATGGAGCTCTTAACTTGGTTGACCAGGATAGGATCCGCCAAGAGGCTGAGCGGGCGGTTCAACAGGCAGCTGAACAGGCGGTTCACCAAGCTTTTCCGGTTTATCCGACGACCTCTGTTGAAGCAGGTGTGGCCACAAGAACAAGAGGTGTCCCTTGCTTGGTGCCGGGTTTCTGTAATGAGTGTTTGCCAAAGGATTTCAAGGGGCCTCGGAAGGTGCCTAATTACACAGCCGACTTACAGCCCGGGGCATGGATTGAGAGTTATGAGATGGCCATGGAATTGCTGGACGTCAGTGACGCAACAATGGCTTAATTCTTCACTATGATCCTGGATGGAATGGCCCGCACTTGGCTGAAGGGACTGCCACCTAATTCCATTGGTTCCTGGGCCGAGTTAAAGGCCCGGTTCATTCAGAACTTTAAACATACATGCAAGCAGCCCATGTCGATTGTGGACTTGACTAATTGCAAGCAAGAGGAAGGTGAGTCCACGACCCATTAGGTGTGTTCGGTAAAGGAAATAATACATTCATCTGATAAGATGGATGCCGGCTCTGTGGTCTTAATGTTGGAGAAAAATTGCCATTTTGAACCCTTGAAACAAAAGCTAGGGCGGCTCAAACGCGATTGTAATGACATGGGCCAGCTTATGGCGCCTCTAGTCAAATATGCCGATTCATATAGTACCAAAGATCATGCGTCTGATGAAGACAAGACAGGGAAGGGAAGCAAGAATGTCAATGCTAAGGGCCTTCAGCATAACTCAGTGAATCAAGGAGGTAATAACAAACATACGGCTGACAGCAGCTCGGAGTTTGTAGCAAATGCGCAAGTCAACAATCAACGGCGTAAGCGGAGGCCACCTCCTCGGTCAGGCGGGTTAGGTCCCACCCTCGAGTAGTTGCTAAATGAACCCTGTCCAAGACACGACACCCGAGAGAAGCCGACCACCCATCCATGGAAAGACTATACGATCATGAAGGCTTTCAAGAATTCTAACATGTTCGACGGTAATCATGGACCTGGCAGCGGCTCAGGTGGTGGCGTTTTTCATGGCCCGGGCGACAATTCAGGCGGCGACGACTTTCATGGCCAGGGCCCTCAAGGTAATCAAGGTGGGTATAATCAGCAATCCGACCAAGGAGGTCAGCAACATCAGCAATCCGAGTTTCAGAGTAACCCAAAGCAGCTAAGTAGTAGGCAGTATCATGTGTTCACCACCATTTTATGCAAAAGGGACCGCAAACTTCATAAGAGAGCGGTCAATACTATTGAGCCGGTGGTTCCTCGTTATTTGAGATGGTCTGAGCAACCTATTCTGTGGAGTAGGGAGGATCACCCGCCCCGGGTTGACAATCCGGGTCATCTGGCTTTGGTGGTGGCGCCTCAGGTTGGTGGGTATAAATTCACTAAAGTACTCATGGACGGAGGCAGTAGCATCAACATCCTCTATTATGAGACATTCCGTTGCATGGGGTTGACTGACAAAAGTCTTAAGACGCCCAACACTGTTTTTCATGGAGTGGTGCCTGGTAAGTCGGCATATCTAGTGGGTAAGATTGAGCTGGAGGTAGCTTTTGGAGATGAGCATGATTCCGGGGCTGAGAAATTAACATTTGAAGTGGTCAAAATCAAGATCCCGTATCACGCCCTGTTTGGACGACCGGCTTATGCAAAATTCATGGCACGACCGTGTTATGTTTATCCGCAACTCAATATGCCGGGTTATAAAGGTACTATCACAGTACATGGAAGTCGAAAGATAGCCTTCGAGTGTGAGGAAGGTGGTGCTGCTTACGCAGAATCTGTTTGCGCGATGGAAGAGTTAAAGTTCTACAAAGACAACATTGACCCGACAGACATGACATCTTTGAAGAAGCCAACTACGGAGCATGAGCCGACACTGAAGTTCAAGTCAGATGACGATACCAAGATGATTGATTTTATGCCTGGCGACTCATCCAAACAATTTATTATCAGTGCTAATTTGGATCCCAAATAGGAAGGCGCGCTCATCAAGTTCATCCATGAGAACCGGGACATCTTTGCATGGAAGCCTTCTGACATGCCGGGTGTACCGAGAGAACTCGCTGAGCACACTCTCAATATTGATCCAAAGTTTAAACCGGTCAGGCAGTTTCTTCGACAGTTCAACAAGGAAAGGCACAAGGCTATTGGAGAAGAGGTGGCCCAGCTTTTGGCAGCCGGGTTCATTATTGAAGTCTTTCATCTAGAGTGGTTGGCTAACCCGGTGCTCGTGCTTAAAAAGAACGGCACCTAGCGTATGTGTGTAGATTACACGGACCTAAATGAAGCTTCTATGGCTGATCCTTTTGCTCTCCCTCGTATTGATCGAATCATTGATGCTACGACAGGTTGTGAGCATTTGAGCTTTTTCGATGCTTATTCTGGTTACCATCAAATCAAGATGGCGGTTAAGGACCAAGAGAAGACAACTTTCATTACTCCATTTGGAGACTTTTGCTATGTGTCCATGCCCTTTGGCCTTGAGAGTGCCTAGGCGACTTATCAGCGGTGTGTGCAGAACTATCTTCATAATAAAATTGGGCATAATGTTCATGCTTATGTGGACGATATAGTGGTAAAATCCAGAGAGAAGGAAACCTTGGTAGATGATCTGAAGGAAACCTTTGATAACCTCCGGGTATACAAGATGATGCTTAACCTGGCCAAGTGCGTTTTTGGAGTACCGACGGGCAAGCTTTTGGGTTTTTTGGTGTCTAACAGAGGCATTGAAGCTAACCCGGAGAAAATAAAGGCGATTACGTCTTTGGCTAAACCGGTGTGCATCAATGACATTCAGCGGCTGGCGGGTCATGTTGCAGCTTTAAGCCGTTTCATAAGCCGATTTGGTAAGAAGGCTATGCCGTTATATCAAATGATGAAGAAGACAGATGATTTTGTCTGGAGTGATACTGCTAACTCTGCCTTTGAAGATCTGAAAAGACAGCTTGCTGAGCCGCCGTTCTTGCTGCTCCCATTGATAAAGAGCCACTGTTGTTATATGTGGCTGCTAACACACGTGCTGTCAGTGTGGCCATTGTTGTAGAGCGTAAAGAGCCTGGCAAGGAATATCCGGTTCGACGGCCGGTTTACTACGTCAGTGAGGTGCTCATTGAGTCCAAACAGAGATATCCACATTGGTAGAAACTTGTTTATGGGGGTGTTCATAACGAGCCGGAAGCTTAAGCATTACTTTCAGGGTCATCCTGTCACTATGGTTAGCTCTGCTCCTTTAGGAGATATTATTCAAAATAGAGAAGCCACGAGATGAGTCGCCAAGTGGGCTATTGAACTTGGGTCTCACGGTTTAAAGTATGTGCCGCGCACTTCCATCAAATCTCAAGCACTAGTGGATTTCATTAACGATTGGACAGAGTTGCAAATACCTGAAGAGAAGCCAGACAACACATATTGGACGATTCATTTTGATGGGTCCAGGCAATTGAAGGGCTCGGGGGCAGGAGTTGTTTTAACTTCCCCTCGAGGTGACAAGTTTTGTTATATGTTGCGATTGATGTTTCCTTGTACTAACAACACAGCTGAATATGAGGCCTTGTGATGCAGAGCATCCCAAGAGCATCCCCATGGACCCAACTACATCACCTTCGACACCTCTTGGACCCATGACACAAGCACGTGCAAGAGCTCTCGAAACCGAGGTGACATCACTCCTCTTAGATTTCCACTTCGATGCACATGAGACTTGGCTACTACCTCATATGGATACTTTGTGCATTCTCAGGTATCATGGAGAAGCTAAGGAGCAAGGAGAAGAGGAAGAGGAAGATGGACGTGAAGATGGAGACGAAGAAGAAGAGGAGAACAAAGTCTCCAGGCTCCGGACGACCGACGAACCCCGGACTTCCGACGACCGACGAACCCCGGACTTCCGACGACCTCCAGGCTTCGGACGCCCGGCCTCCTCCGGACGACCGACACTGCCACACCCGAGCCAAAAGAGACGGACGTCCGACGCCACCCGGACGACCGACGACCCTCGGACGACTGACCCCGACCAAACGTCCGACCGAACACCACCCGAGAAGAATCTATGGACGTCCGACAGGCACCGAACGTCCGGACCCTCGCGAGCCTCTGGACGACTGGTGACCCCCGGACGTCCGACGCCTGTGTGCTGATTCCTGTTGGGCCGCAACCCATGTACCCCTTGGCCCCCTCTTTTGCACTAAGACTATAAATACTCCACCTCGTACAACTTTCTAGGGTCAGCATTGTGATAGCTCATTTGAGAGATAGAGCTTCGCTCATCCACATCGGATCTACTCCTCGTGAGAGACCACGGCCTCTTCGGAGAAGATCCCTTTGGATTCAAGACCCCTCTTTAGGGAAGAACATCAAGACCTCCTCACGGAGAAGAACGGCTACCCTTGTATCGTCCTTGGTTGATTGTGTACCGTGTGAACCCTATGTATTCAATGATCTAGCGCATGTGTAACTTGTTCTTGTTGGTTTAGTGTTTCTCTTGTGTTTCCTTTGTGTTTTCCCTCTCTTTCCACCTCGTGTTCTTCGTGTTCTTTGCGGGATTCCGCTCCTATCGTGAAAGATCGTCCTATAGGGTCCCTACCCTACATCATCTTGGTATCTTGAGCCTTGTTGATCACGATTTCGGAGCCTTGCTACCTCTTGAGCACTGCATTGGTTTTCCCCGAAGAGGAAGGGATGATGCAGCAAAGTAGCGTATGTATTTCCCTCAGTTTTTTAGAACCAAGGTATCAATCCACTAGGAGGCTACGCGCGAGTCCCTCGTACCTGCACAAAACAAATAAATCCTCGCAACCAATGCAAATAGGGGTTGTCAATCCCTATAAGGCCACTTAGAGAGTGAGATCTGATTGATATGATAAAGATAATATTTTTGGTATTTTTGTGATAAAGATGCAAAGTAAAATAAAGGCAAAGTAAATAGCAAAGTAGTAGGAGAATAATATGATAAAGATAGACCCGGGGGCCATAGGTTTCACTAGTGGCTTCTCTCGAGAGCATAAGTATTCTACGGTGGGTGAACAAATTACTTTTGAGCAATTGACAGAATTGAGCATAATTATGAGAATATCTAGGCATGATCATGTATATAGGCATCACGTCCGAGACAAGTCGACTGACTCCTGCCTACAGCTACTACTATTACTCCACTCATCGACCGCTATCCAGCATGCATCTAGAGTATTAAGTTAAAAACAGAGTAATGCCTTAAGCAAGATGACATGATGTAGAGGGATGGACTCATGCAATATGAAGAAAACCCCATCTTGTTATCCTCGATGGCAACAATACAATACGTGCCTTGCTGCCCTTACTGTCACCGGGAAAGGACACCACAAGATTGAACCCAAAGCTAAGCACTTCTCCCATTGCAAGAAAGATCAATCTAGTTGGCCAAACCAAACTGATAATTCGAAGAGACTTGCAAAGATAACCAATCATACATAAAAGAATTCAGAGAAGATTCAAATATTGTTCATAAACCCACAATTCATCGGTCTCAACAAACACACCGCAAAAAGAAGATTACATCGAATAGATCTCGACAAGAGAGGGGGAGAACATTGTATTGAGATCCAAAAAGAGAGAAGAAGCCATCTAGCTACTAACTATGGACCCGTACGTCTGAGGTAAACTACTCACACTTCATCGGAGGGGCTATGGTGTTGATGTAGAAGCCCTCCGTGATCGATGCCCCCTCCGGCAGAGCTCCGGAACATGCCCCAAGATGGGATCTCATGGATACAGAAAGTTACGGCGGTGGAATTAGGGTTTTGGCTCCGTCTCTGATCGTTTCAGGGTACGTGGATATATATAGGAGGAAGAAGTACATCGGTGGAGCAACAGGGGGCGCGCGTCTGGTAGGGTAGGGCGCCCCCTACCTCGTGGCCTCCTGTTTCCTTTCTTGACATAGGGTCCAAGTCTCTTGGGTCTTACCTGTTGAGAAAATCACGTTGCTGAAGGTTTCATTCCGTTTGGAGTCCGTTTGATATTCCTTTTCTTTGAAACCCTAAAACAGGCAAAAAACAACAATTCTGGGCCGGGCCTCCGGTTAATAGGTTAGTCCCAAAAATAATATAAAAGTGGATAATAAAGCCCAATAATGTTCAAAACAGTAGATAATATAGCATGGAGCAATCAAAAATTATAGATACGTTGGAGACGTATCAAGCATCCCAAGCTTAATTCCTGCTCGTCCTCGAGTAGGTAAATGATAAAAACATAATTTTTGATGTGGAGTGCTACTTGGCATAATTTTAATGTAATTCTTCTTAATTGTGGTATGAATATTCAGATCTGAAAGATTCAAGACAAAAGTTCATATTGACATAAAAATAATAATACTTCAAGCATACTAACTAAGCAATTATGTCTTCTCAAAATAACATGGCCAAAGAAAGTTCATACCTACAAAATCATATGGTTTAGTCATGTTTCATTTTCGTCACACAAGAATGCTCTCATCATGCACAACCCCGATGACAAGCCAAGCAATTGTTTCATACTTTAGTAATCTGAAACCTATAAACTTTCATGCAATATATGAGCGCGAGCCATGGACATAGCACTATGGGTGGAATAGAATATAATGAGGGGGGTTATGTGGAGAAGACAAAAAAGGAGATAGTCTCACATCAACGAGGCTAATCAATGGGCTATGGAGATGCCCACCGATTGATGTTAATGCAAGGCATAGGGATTGTCATGCAACGGATGCACTAGAGCTATAAATGTATGAAAGCTCAACAAAAGAAACTAGTGGGTGTGCATCCAACTTGCTTGCTCACGAAGACCTAGGGCACTTGAGGAGGCCCATTGTTGGAATATACAAGCCAAGTTCTATAATGAAAAATTCCCACTAGTATATCAAAGTGACAAAACAAGAGACTCTCTATCATGAAGATTATGGTGCTACTTCGAAGCACAAGTGTGGCAAAGGAGAGTAACATTGTCCCTTCTCTCTTTTTCTCTCATTTTTTTGGGCCTTCTCTTTTTTATGGCCTTTTATTTTTTTAATTTTTCCTCACTTGGGACAATTCTCTAGAAAATGATGATCATCACACTTCTATTTATTTACAACTCAATGATTACAACTCGATACTAGAACAAAAGATGACTCTATATGAATGCCTTCGGCGGTGTACCGGGATATGCAATGGACCAAGACTGACATGTATGAAAGAATTATGAACGGTGGCTTTGCCACAAATACTATGTCAACTACATGATCATGCTAAGCAATATGACAATAATGAATGTGTCATGATGAACAGAATGATGGAAAGTTGCATGGCAATATATCTTGGAATGACTATGGAAATGCCATAATAGGTAGGTATGGTGGCTGTTTTGAGGAAGATATAAGGAGGTTTATGTGTGGAAGAGCGTATCATATCACGGGGTTTGGATGCACCACTGAAGTTTGCGCCAACTCTCAATGTGAGAAAGGGCAATGCATGGTACCGAAGAGGCTAGCAAGGATGGAAGGGTGAGAGTGCGTATAATCCATGGACTCAACATTAGTCATAAAGAACTCACATACTTATTGCAAAAATCTACAAGTCATCAAAAACCTTGGTACTACGTGCATGCTTCTAGGGGGATAGATTGGTAGGAAAAGACCATCGCTCGTCCCCGACCGCCACTCATAAGGAAGACAATCAAATAACACCTCATGTTTCAAATTTGTTGCATAACGTTTACCATACGTGCATGCTATGGGACTTGCAAACCTCAACACAAGTATTTCTCAATTTCACAACTACTCAACTAGCACGACTTTGATATTATTACCTCCATATCTCAAAACAATCATCAAGAATCAAACTTCTCTTAGTATTCAAAACACTCTTAAGAAAATTTTACTAACTTTAAATACCTAGCATATTAGGATTTTAAGCAAATTACCATGCTATTAAGACTCTAAAAATAATCTAAGTGAAGCATGAGATATCAATAGTTTCTATAAAACAAATCCACCACCGTGCTCTAAAAGATATAAGTGAAGTACTAGAGCAAAAATTATATAACTCAAAAGATATAAGCGAAGCACATAGAATATTCTAAAAAATTCCAAATCATGTATGGTGCTCTCAAAAGGTGTGTACAGTAAGGATGATTGTGGTAAACTAACAAGCAAAGACTCAAATTATACAAGACGCTGCAAGCAAAACACATATCATGTGGCGAATAAAAATATAGCTCCAAGTAAAGTTACCGATAGAAGTAGACGAAAGAGGGGATGCCTTCCGGGGCATCCCCAAGCTTTGGCTTTTAGGTATTCTTAGATTATCATGGGGGTGCCATGGGCATCCCAAATCTTAGGCTCTTGCCACTCCTTGTTCCATAATCCATCAAATCTTTACCCAAAACTTGAAAACTTCACAACACAAAACTTAAATTAGAAAATCTCGTGAGCTCCGTTAGCGAAAGAAAACAAAAGACCACTTCAAGGTACTGTAATGAACTCATTCTTTATTTATATTGGTGTTATACCTACTGTATTCCAACTTCTCTATGGTTTATAAACTATTTTACTAGCCATAGATTTATCAAAATAAGCAAACAACACACGAAAAACAGAATCTGTCAAAAACACAACAGTCTGTAGTAATCTATAGCTAGCGCAAGATCTGGAACCCCAAAAATTCTAAAATAAATTCCTGGACGTGAGGAATTTATCTATTAATCATGTTCAAAAAGAATTAACTAAATAACACTTTCCAAATAAAAATGTCAGCAGTTCTCGTGAGCGCTAAAGTTTCTGTTTTTTACAGCAAGTTCAACAAGACTTTCCCCAAGTCTTCCCAACGGTTCTACTTGGCACAAACACTAATTAAACACAAAAAACACAACTAAAACAGAGACTAGATAAATTATTTATTACTAAACAGGAGAAAAAAGCAAGGAATTAAAATAAAATTGGGTTTCCTCCCAACAAGCGCTATCGTTTAACGCCCCTAGCTAGGCATAACAAGCAAGAATAGATCTAGGTATTGCCATAATAGTAAGATAGATTATTAAAACTCATCTCATATTCTCTACGTTCGGCGGCAAGTTTTCTTTGAGTCAAGCAAAATTTATCAAAAGGGCTAAAATTTAATTTGACAAAAGTCCCCAAGATCAACCTTGGGAGGTATAGGTTTCTCCTTTGGTCCTTCATATTGCACAACCAATTCATCATTATAAGCATTCTTTTGACAGAACTTTGTGAGACTATATTCAAGAGAATATCCTAGTTAATTATTTCGAATAGCCAAATCATCATTAAGTTCAGAGATTCTGTCAACTAAAACATCGGTAGGAACCCTTTTTCTAAGATTTTCATGGAAAGCAACATAATCTAGAGATTGAAAACGCATTATTTCTTCTTGATAAAAGAGGATAGCCTCTATGGGAGGACGGCAAGCGTTCACCCTATAATGTGCAAAGATTTCTTTGGCCTCTTTTATTATGAATCTAAACTCATGAGCCAAAAAGATAGTAGCGGCACGCTTAACAGAAGAATGCTCAATATTAGAAAATTCTAGAAAAATCCTTTGTACGGAAGGATGCATGTGCATGAATTGTCTTTCAAGTTCAACTACAAGCATGGCAATAGCGTCTGCAAGGCTACTAGTTCTATGAAGGATAGAACTACCCATAGAAGGTAAAGCACCAGCACAAGTAAAGAAATCTTGAATAACTCCTTTTCCAATAATATTACCACTACCAACACAGAATCTTTTTATTTATGAGATAGTAGGTTCTTTAGTAGGAGCATCAGAATTATTATCAACCATAGTTTCCCCAATTCCAGACATAGAGACAGAAGGTAAAGGACTAGCCATAACGACAAGCAGGCAAACAAAAAGGCAAACGACAAAAATAGGCAAATAGAGAAAGAGAGGGAGGATAGAGAGAGAGAGAGAGGGCGAATAAAACAACAAGGGTGAAGCGGGGGAGAGGAAAACGAGAGGCAAATGACAAATAATGTAATGCGGGAGATAAGGGTATGTGATGGGTACTTGGTATGTTGACTTTTGCGAAGACCTCCTCGGCAACGGCGCCAGAAATCCTTCTTGCTACCTCTTGAGCACTGTGTTGGTTTTCCCCGAAGAGGAAGGGATGATGCAGCAAAGTAGCATAAGTATTTCCCTCAGTTTTTGAGAACCAAGGTATCAATCCAGTAGGAGGCTATGCACGAGTCCCTCGTACCTGCACAAAACAAATAAATCCTCGCAACCAACACAAATAGGGGTTGCCAATCCCTATAAGGCCACTTACGAGAGTGAGATCTGATAGATATGATAAAGATAATATTTTTGGTATTTTTGTGATAAAGATGCAAAGTAAAATAAAGGCAAAGTAAATAGCAAAGTAGTAGGAGAATAATATGATAAAGATAGACCCCGGGGCCATAGGTTTCACTAGTGGCTTCTCTCGAGAGCATAAGTATTCTACGGTGGGTGAACAAATTACTGTTGAGCAATTGACAGAATTGAGCATAATTATGAGAATATCTAGGCATGATCATGTATATAGGCATCACGTCCAAGACAAGTAGACCGACTCCTGCCTGCATCTACTACTATTACTCCACTCATCGACCGCTATCCAGCATGCATCTAGAGTATTAAGTTAAAAACAGAGTAATGCCTTAAGCAAGATGACATGATGTAGAGGGATAAACTCATGCAATATGAAGAAAACCCCATCTTGTTATCCTCAATGGCAACAATACAATGCGTGCCTTGCTGCCCTAACTGTCATCGGGAAAGGACACCGCAAGATTGAACCCAAAGCTAAGCACTTCTCCCATTGCAAGAAAGATCAATCTAGTAGGCCAAACCAAACTGATAATTCGAAGAGACTTGCAAAGATAACCAATCATACATAAAAGAATTCAGAGAAGATTCAAATATTGTTCACAGATAAACTTGATCATAAACCCACAATTTATCGGTCTCAACAAACACACCGCAAAAAGAAGATTACATCGAATAGATCTCCACGAGAGAGGGGGAGAACATTGTATTGAGATCCAAAAAGAGAGAAGAAGCCATCTCGCTACGAACTATGGACCCGTAGGTGTGAGGTAAACTACTCACACATCATCGGAGGGGCTATGGTGTTGATGTAGAAGCCCTCCGTGATAGATGCCCCCTCCGGTAGAGCTCCGGAACAGGCCCCAAGATGGGATCTCGTGGATATAGAAAGTTACAGCGGTGGAATTAGGGTTTTGGCTCTGTCTCTGATCGTTTGGGGGTACGTGGATATATATAGGAGGAAGAAGTACGTCCGTGGAGCAACAGGGGGCCCACGAGGGTGGGGGGCGCGCCTGGTAGGGTAGGGCGCGCCCTCCTACCTCGTGGCCTCCTGTTTCCTTTCTTGATGTAGGGTCCAAGTCTCCTGGGTCTTATCTGATGAGAAAATCACGTTCCCGAAGGTTTCATTCCGTTTGGAGTCCTTTTGATATTCATTTTCTTCGAAACCCTAAAACAGGCAAAGTAATTCTGGGCTGGGTCTCCGGTTAATAGGTTAGTCCCAAAAATAATATAAAAGTGGATAATAAAGCCCAATAATGTTCAAAACAGTAGATAATATAGCATGGAGCAATAAAAAATTATAGATACGTTGGAGATGTATCAAGCCTCCCCGTTGCGTTGCTAGCTTTGTTTTGTTGTTTTTCGTCCTAATTCGAAAATTTCCCCACAAAAATAGCCCCAATTTTTTTTGTGATTTGTTAGTGTGTTGAGATTTTGTTGGTTTGGATCCGTGGATTCGCTTTGTTTGAGTGGATCTAGCTTTCCCCCCACTTCCCCACCCTTTCCATCCACGAACCCGTCCGAAATCGACGAATTTCCCCTACACCACCTCGCCCTCGTGCTGTTCATCCCGTGCCCGAAATTCGCCCAGGCACCGGACGTCCGACCCAGCCCGGACGTCCGACGACGACCGGATGACCGGCCCAGCCCGGACGTCCGACCGACCCTGACGAAACTGAATTTTTTTAGTTTTAGTCACAACCACCACCCCACATTTCCGCAAACGCACTCCTACCACTATACACCATCCCCACTTCCGCATACCACCACCATTTTGGACCGTTTCGCACTCCGACACGTGTTGCCATTGCGCACTTTGTGAATTTGAGTTATGGTACCGTATCCTTTTGTGTTTCGGCTATCTAGGTACGGTTCGACATCGACACCACCGCCGCTCATCTTCGCCACGGACGCGTCCTGCATCATCACCGCCGTCCTACATCGTTATCAACAACGACCACCTCGACTACCGGTCTTGCTTATGGACGTGGAACCAAAGAACGGTAACCTCGTCTTGATATCGTCATACATCATTCTTGCCATTACATTGATCTCCATCATAGCCTTACTCCGTTGCGTTGCTTACCCATTGAGACTAGCCATTGAGTATTGCCGGCAACGAGACTTGTGCACATTAGTGATCATACTTCCCATAGCATACATACATCATTGTTGCATATATTGGTATCATATCTTCTGTCACAAAGTTGTCATAGCATACACAATTGCTATCTTGGTTCGTCAAGCATCGCATAAGAAAAGAGCTCCAACATCAAAGATCCAAACAAGCTTTTAAGCAAAGAGGAAAGATAAGCAAAGAGCTTTTAAGCAAGAATCATAGCATCATACAACATTAAGATTGTCATACTCGATCATCTTGGATCATATCATAGAAACACCTTGCATAAAGCATACTTGGGATAGAAGTCGCTGCATTTTTGCTAAGTAGGTTGTGTACAAGTTCTTGTATCAGCCTATTGTGCAATCGTGCTAGCTTCTCTCTAGTGTTGAGCAACAAGAGAATTTTCATGGATTCCACATTTTGGCTCATCCTTGGTTGCCCAACACCACTTATCTTTTTGTGTGTGTGTTTCCGTGTACCTTATATGCTTGGTGTACTTGTTACATTGCATCTTGCGAATCTTCCCCAACAGTATTGAAGCTCACTTACAATTGCATCATATTTTGTGCCACCATCCTAACGAAGCTCCACCAAAAGCTTTTACTTGTGTAGGTGTGAGAAACTGACAAGAGCTAGTACCAATTGTGCTATTTCCTTGTCCTACATTGGAGTGATCCTCGATCCACTTTCAACTTTGGTCAAGGTACATTTGGTATTCGTTCTTCTCTTTATACCACTCACATTTGTCTTGGAATGATGGATAGGCGAATTATTTCTACCAACCCACTCTTCATGGAGCAAGACGATGACATGAACTCCTTCGTCACCAAGAGTCACCTCTTTGGTGCACAACGTGCTTTGCATCAAGAACAACAAGCTATGAGTGAACGCATCGACAACCTCACCGCCGACTTGCGACTTTCCGAGCAACGTACAAGGGACTACTTCAACCACAAGCTCGACGATCACAAGCAAGAGAATGACGCAAGGATGGACGAAATTCGTGCTTTGTTGCTCAACCGCTCTTCTTCCACTTCAAGAAGGAGCCATTCAAGCCGACACTCCGACTTCACACTCTCTGGCTCAAGTACATCGACATCCAACACTCTTCGCCGTGCCGTGCACGACGAGCATCAAGCAATCCTCAATCCTCTACGCGACACCAACTCTCAAGAGTGCCGACAACGTCAAACTCAAGAGGCCTTTGCGCTAGCTCGCGAACGCCAACGACAATGCCAACGTGAAGAGGAAGAGCGAGCGCGTCTACACCAAAATGCACAAGACGCCGAGGCACAACGCCAAGAAGAAAAACTCCGTGATGCTCAAGCACTTGCGGCGCAACAAGATCTACGCGATTCAAGTCTAGCTGTAGCCGACCGAGGCCGACAAGCCCAAGAACAAGGGGAAGCACTTCGCTAAGAAATTCAAGAATGGAGATTTCAAGCTCGCGTGCATTGTCAAGTTCCTCAAGCTCATCCTCGAGCTCAACAAGCTACTCCACAAGCACATCAAGAACAACAAGTTCATCAAGAGCATGAATACAATGGAGATCCTCCATGACAAGAGCAACATGAGGTTCACAACCCTCCTGACCAAGAGCGATATGAGCTTGACAATCATCTCCAACACGGGCATCATCATCCACGACCCCAACACAATGAAGAGCAACGCTATGGCAAGCTCAAGTTCACCATGCCCAAGTTCAACGGAAGCAACGATCCCGAAGAGTACCTTTCATGGGCATTGAAAGTTGACAAGATCTTCCGTTTGCACAATTATGAAGAAGAGAAGAAGATCGCAATGGCATCCCTTGAGTTCCAAGACTATGTCCTCATTTGGTGGGAACAAGTTATTGAGCGCCGAGAGGCAAGAGGTGAACCACCCATCACTACGTGGGCACAAATGAAGGATGTCATGAGAGCACGCTTCGTGCCTACCTACTACAACCACAGCCTCTTCAAGAAACTCCAACTACTCAAGCAAGGAAGCAAGAGCGTTGAAGAGTACTACAAGGAGATGGAGATTGCCATGATACGAGCCAACGTCTTGGAAGATGATGAGCAAACAATGGCACGTTTCTTGAATGGACTCAACCATCCTATCAAGAAGATCACCGACTTCCAACCATACTCGAACCTCATCGAGCTAGTGTATCAAGCTACCAAAGCGGAACGCCAAGTGCAAGATGATTTCATGTATGCCAAGTACTCATCCAAGTCCTACGGCTTCTCCAACAACCAAGCTTCAACGACTGCAACACCGACTACCAAGCCTTCTACTAGCACCATCGACAAGTCGAGTTCCAAGAAAGCTTCGTCAACTCCAAGTCATCCTCCTACTACGAGCAACTTCAAGCCGAGAGCTTCATCATCATCAACTCCAACCAACGAGACCATCAAGACGAGCTCCTTCAAGTGTTTCACTTGCGGAGGCCGAGGCCACAAGTCCTATGAGTGCACCAACAAGCGCACCATGATCCTCAACGACGACGGCACCTACAATTCCATGAGTGAATACGAAATGGACGCCATCGAGAAAGTCACCATGCACCGGCAAGTAAACGATGAAGAGGAACAAGTCTTTTGCGATGAAGATTCAAGTCCCGCCCTTGTTGTCTCCAAGGTCTTGACTCTTCAACATCACCAAGAAGAAGACCAAAGATGCCATATCTTTCATACCAAGGCCGGCATCAATGGATGATCCGTCAAGGTCATTGTCGATGGAGGGAGTTGTCATAACCTCGCAAGTGAAGAACTTTGCTCCAAGCTACAATTGCCCAAGACGAAGCATCCACATCCATATAAAGTGCAATGGCTTAGCGACTCCGGCACCATCCAAGTCGAGCACCGAGTACAAGTCTCCTTCAAAATTGGCGCCTACGAAGACACCTTGGAGTGCGACATCGTCCCAATGACCGTTTGCCATCTTCTCCTTGGACGCCAATGGAAATTCGATAGAGGAGTCATCCACAACGGCCGAACGAACCACTACATCTTCAAGATGAAGGGCAAGGAGTACATCCTCCGTCCAATGTCGCCAAGTCAAGTGATCGCCGACAAGCAAGCCACCCATCCTGGAGATCATAGTGAGAGAGCAAGCCACCAAAAAGAGAGTGAGCGCCACAAGCCCAAATCGAGTGCCTCCACGATGAGCGAAAAGAAGAACCTAGTTCTATTTGCCACCAAACATGAGATAAGAGAAGTGTGTGAGAAGCCATCTAGTGTGATACACTATCTCCTCTTGTGCAAGGACAACGCACCAAAAGCTAACACCTCTCACACTCTACCTTTAGTCTTGTCTTCTCTTTTGCAGGAATTTCAAGATGTTTTCCCCGACGAGCTACCTCCGGGACTACCTCCTCTACGAGGCATTGAGCACCGAATCGACCTCATCCCCGGAGCACCGCTTCCGAACAAAGCTCCCTACCGCGTCAACCCCGAAGAAACCAAAGAAATATAAAGGCAAGTAAAGCATCTCATAGACCATGGACATGTGCGTGAAAGTTTGAGCCCTTGTGCCGTCCCGGTCATTCTTGTGCCAAAACGTTACGGTAGCTTTCGCATGTGCTCCGATTGTAGACCTATAAATGCTATCATCGTTCGCTATAGGTATCCCATTCCATGCCTAGATGATATGCTTAATGAGCTCAGTGGTGCCACTATCTTTTCCAAAATTGATCTTAAGAGTGGTTACTATCAAATCCGCATACAAGAGGGTGATGAATGGAAAACCTCCTTCGAAACCAAGTTTGGTTTGCATGAGTGGTTAGTCATGCCTATGGGTCTTTTGGAAGCACCGGGTACTTTTATGCGCCTTATGAATCATGTCTTTCGCCCTTACATTGATATATTTGTTGTGGTCTACTTTGATGATATCCTTGTTTTTAGCAAGTCTCTCAAAGAGCATGTCACCCATATTAGAACCGTTTTGCAAACTCTCCGAAAAGAACAACTCTATGCTAATATGGAGAAATGCCTTTTTGGTGTTGACAAGCTCATTTTCTTGGGTTTTGTTGTTTCCTCTAAGGGTGTTCATGTTGATGAGTTCAAGATCCATGCTATTAAGACTTGGCCACAACCAACCAATTTGCATCAAGTACGTAGTTTTCTGTGCCATGTGGGTTTCTATCGTCGCTTTGTGAAGGATTTTAGCACCATTGCTTCGCCTTTGCATGCTTTGAGCAAGAAGAATGCGTCTTTTATTTGGGGACCATCCCAAGATACCGCATTCAACGAGCTTAAGAATTTGCTTACTCATGCTCCCGTGCTTGCTTTACCCAACTTCGACAAGCCTTTTGAGATTCATTGCGATGCTAGTGGTAATGGCATAGGAGGTGTGTTAACGCAAGAGAAGCGCCCCATAGCTTATTTTAGTGAGAATCTTTCCGGCGCGCAACTCAATTACCCCATCTATGACAAAGAGCTCTATGCTTTAGTCCGCGTTTTGTATGAATGGGAACATTACCTTCGTCCCCATGAGTTTATCATTCATACCGATCATGAGACTCTCAAGTATCTTAAGGGTCAAACCAAGTTGAACAAGCTTCATGCTAAATGGAGTGAATTTATTGAGTCTTTTCCTTATGTCATCAAGTACATTAAGGGCAAAGAAAACATTGTAGCGGATGCTCTTTCCCGCTTATGCATGCTTGTTACCCAACTTGAGTTAGCTGTCATTGGCTTCGAGCATATCCAAGACTTGTATGAGCATGACCCCACTTTTTCTACTCCTTATGCCAAGTGTTTGTCGCATACATCTTGGGAACGCTATTACATCAAAGATGGATATCTTATGAGAGCTAACAAACTTTGCATCCCCGAGTCTTCTCTTTGTTTGTTGCTTTTGCAGGAATCTCACGGAGGAGGCTTAATGGGACATTTCGGACGCAACAAGACGTTCGCCACACTCTCGAAGAACTACTTTTGGCCCAAGCTATTTCGTGACATCAATCATTTCACCAACCGATGCTCTACATGTCACAAAGCTAAGTCCAAAGCTCAATCTGATGGCCTCTATATGCCTCTACCAATTCCATACCAACCATGGGAAGACATTAGCATGGACTTTGTACTTGGTTTGCCTAGGACTCGAAATGGGAAAGATTCAATATTTGTCATTGTGGACCGTTTCTCAAAAATGGCACATTTTATTCCTTGCAACAAGATAGACGATGCTTCACATGTTGCTAATCTCTTTTGTAGGGAAATATTGCGTCTACATGGAGTACCAAAGACTATCATCTTGGACCGTGATGTCAAGTTCCTTAGCTACTCTTGGAAGACCCTATGCGCCAAGCTCGGAATCAAGCTACTCTTCTCCATGGCTTACCACCCTCAAACCGACGGCCAAACGGAAGTGACCAACCGCACACTCTCCGCTCTACTTCAAGTACTCATCACGAAGAATATCGAGTGGGAGGAGTGCCTACCTATCGCCGAGTTCGCCTACAACCGAGCAAGACACTCAACTACCGCAAGTCACCCTTCGGGGTTGTCTACAGATTCAACCCATTGTCACCATTGGACATTCTTCCTCTACCACTCCAAGAACGCATCAATTTGGACGCAAGTTCACGAGCGACACATCTCAAGAAGGTGCATGAAGATACAAGAAACACCATCGAGCGCCAAGACCAACACCTCGCGACCAAGCTCAACTTCAACAAGCAACCTATCGTCTTCAACATTGGTGATCTCGTGTGGCTACACCTTCACAAGGATCGCTTTCCACAAGAACGCGAGTCAAAGCATCAACAACGAGCGGATGGACCTTTCAAGGTGGTCGCACGATACAACGACAACACTTACAAGATCGACCTCCCACGCGACAAGTACAACGTGAGCGACATCTTCAACGTCAAAGATCTCTCTCCTTTCCATGGTGATGAAGAATTTGATCCGAGGACGGATCTTCCCCAAGGTAGGGGAGATGATGTGGAGCATCCCAAGACCATCCCCATGGACCCAACTACATCACCTTCGACACCTCTTGGACCCATGACACGAGCACGTGCAAGAGCTCTCGAAACCGAGGTGACATCACCCCTCTCAGATTTCCACTTTGATGCACATGAGACTTGGCTACTACCTCATATGGATACTTTGTGCATTCTCAGGTATCATGGAGAAGCTAAGGAGCAAGGAGAAGAGGAAGAGGAAGATGGACGGGAAGACAAAGACGAAGAAGAAGAGGAGAACAAAGTCTCCAGGCTCCGGACGACCGACGAACCCCGGACGTCCGACGACCTCTAGGCTCTGGACGTCCGGCCTCCTCCGGACGACCAACACTGCCACACCCGAGCCAAAACAGACGGACATCCGATGCCACCCGGACGACCGACCCCGACCGGACGTCCGACCGAAGACCACCCGAGAAGAATCTATGAACGTTCGACAGGCACCGGACGTCCGGACCCTCGTGAGCCTCCGGACGACTGGTGACCCCCGGACGTCCGACGCGTGTGCTGATTCGTGTTGGGCCACAACCCATGAACCCCTTGGCCCCATCTTTTGCACTAAGACTATAAATACTCCACCCCGTACAACTTTCTAGGGTCAGCGTTGTGATAGCTCATTTGAGAGATAGAGCTTCTCTCATCCACATCGGATCTACTCCCCGTGAGAGACCGCGGCCTCTTTGGAGAAGATCCCTTTGGATTCAAGACCCCTCTTTAGGGAAGAACATCAAGACCTCCTCATGGAGAAGAACGGCTACCCTTGTATCGTCCTTGGTTGATTGTGTGCCGTGTGAACCCTATGTATTCGAGGATCTAGCACATGTGTAACTTGTTCTTGTTGGTTTAGTGTTTCTCTTGTGTTTCCTTTGTGTTTTCCCTCTCTTTCCACCTCGTGTTCTTCGTGTTCTTCGCGGGATTCCGCTCCTATCGTGAAAGATCGACCTATAGGGTTCCTACCCTACATCACCTTGCTCCATGGTCTTCGAATGGCTAAAGAAATGAGTTTAAGCCGGGTACGGTGCCTTGGCGACTCAGATTTGGTGGCTCAGCAAGTATCAGGCAAGTGGGATTCCAAGGATCATCTCATGGCGGCTTATCGCCGTGAGGTTGACGCTGTCGCTAGACACTTCAAGAGTTATTAAGTGGAGCACATGGACCGCAGAAAGAACGAGGCAGCCGATGCTTTAAGCCGGTTGGGATCTCAGCATAAGCCGGTGCCGCCTAACACTTTTTTAGATGTCCTGCATAACCCTTCTGTCAAGTTCCCTACAGAGGAAGACTTGGTTGTTCCATACCCGGAAGCACAATTGGTGGCGGCTCTTCATGTCATTCCGGATTGGACAGTGCCGTATTTGGCTTATATAACCTGGTGCGAGTTGCCGAAGGATGAGACCTTGGCTAGACAGATAACCCGGCGGTCCAAGTCAATGACAATTTCCAATGGTGAGTTGTATCATCGCAGTGTCACTAGAGCATTTCAACGTTGTGTCTCTCCTGAAGAAGGTGAAGAAATTCTTCGTGAGATCCATGAAGGAGATTGTGGCCATCATGCCGGTTCAAAGTCTCTTGTGGCCAAAGCTTTCCGTCATGGTTTTTACTGGCTAATGGCTCACGCCGATGCGGAGGATCTGGTCAATAGGTGCGATGGGTGTCAAAAATTCGCACGATGGGCGCACGTGCCGACTCAGGAATTGCGGATGATTTCAATTACTTGGCCGTTTGCAGTCTGGGGGCTTGACATGGTTGGACCTTTCAAAAGATCCAAGGATAAAAAGATGCACCTTTTGGTGGCAGTGGACAAGTTCACAAAGTGGGTTGAGGCAGAGCCGGTCAGTAAGTGTGATGCGGCCACGGCGGTTCAATTCATGAATAAAGTGATCTTTCATTTTGGTTTTCCACACAACATTATTACTGACAATGGCACCAACCTGTCCCAAGGAGCTATGGAAGAATTTTGTCAACGGGAACATATCCGGCTTGATGTTTCATCAGTAGCTCACCCCCAATCCAATGGTCAAGCTGAAAGAGCCAATCAGGAAATCCTGAATGGTCTAAAACCCCGACTTATGGTCCCTTTACAACCGACACCGGGTTGTTGGGTGGAAGAGTTACCCTCTGTAATTTAGAGCATCAATACTACCCCTAACAGATCTATAGGTTATACACCTTTCTTCATGGTTTATGGAGCAGAGGCAGTCTTGCCCAGTGACATCCGTCATGACTCGCCCCGAGTAGCGGCTTACGTTGAAGCTGATAACGAACAAGCCCGTCAGGATGCACTTGACCTATTAGATGAAGAGCGTGACTTAGCAGCAGCCCGCTTAGTGATTTACCAACATGACCTGCGCCATTATCATAGCCGTTGGGTTAAGTCAAGAACCTTTCAAGAAGGTGATTTGGTGCTCTGGCTCATCCAGGATCAGTCTGATGCGCACAAGCTATCCCCACCTTGGGAAGGACCCTTTGTGGTCAGCAAGAACTTGAATAACGGGTCATACTACCTTATCGATGTTCAAGAGAACAAAGACTCACGTAAGTCGGAGGAGGAGACCCGCCGGTCGTGGAATATTGCTCATCTTCGGCCTTACTACACTTGAGCCACCGATTCTCATAATGTACATACTTTGACGTTGTATATATTATGATAAGTAATAAAGCATGACCTCTGTCCTTTTTTCCTTAATGATCACATGTTTTTGTTATCTTAAGTATAAAACGACCAATTGGAGGCTGATCGTATCTGAATCTAGCTTAACCATCTTGGTCCGGCTCATGATCGTATTCGAATCCAGCCATTAAAAACCTCTCAAGGTCACTAGGGGGCTTCCTGTTCAAACATAGGTCGTATTCGAACCGAAGAGAACATAGCTGTCATTACCCTCTTGATCGGCGCAAAGCCAAACTCACTAAGGGGCTTCTTGATCGTATCTGAATCATAGCTTAACCTCTTTTGAGTCCGACTTGGATTGTATTCGTATCAGGGTCGTTAAAAACCTCTCAAGGTCATGTGGGGGCTTCCTATTCAAACATAGGTCGTATTCGAACCAAAGAGAACATTGCCATCGGTACCCTCTTGATCAGCGCAATGCCAAAGCCACTGGGGGCTACATGATCGTATTCAAATGCTAGATTAACCCTTTGGTTCGGTTTACTGACCGTATTCGAATCAAAAGCCTCCAAATTTTTATTAATGCTTGATTTACATTATCTGAAAGATACTCTTTTGTTTTACTGGTTTTTGTTGTGTAGAATCTAACTGTAAGTATGGTTTCAATTTAAGCCAGCTTGGTTCTTTGACAATGAGTTGCCAAGGTATAACAGTCATCATGCATATGGAAGTATTGACTTCTAGAAAGATTAGGTTGTCACCCTTATTGTCCGGGTCACATAAGCTGGCAGTCCAGATTCAAAGAACACATGTATGATATTGTCGTTTAAAATTCATAAACAGACTTATCTGTGTTTTTCTTTAATCAAAGGCCTTCCAGCTTTATTTATCATTACATCTAGCCTTAATTATTCTATTATGGGAATTTCATAGTTGTATATTGGGTGTTTTGACCCGTCCAGCGACAAACCGCCAGGACAGTTTCTCATCTTTTACATACAGGAACAAATTTAAACACTACAGATATGATAAAGGATATAAAGCATATATTGACATGACGGATAAAATGTTGTACGCAGTATGATATGCATGATGGCATAGGCAGAACATGCAGTTTTAAGCTAGCCTATTACAAGGCATTGGGAGCCTAAAAGGTCAAAACTGTTTTTTCTCCTAAGAAGATGTTAAGCCAAGGCCAGGTCATTAAATCTTAGCCGGATTATTTGGATGGTTACGACTCCTCCCCCGCTGGTTCATCTTCCTCCATTGTTTGGAAACTGGGCTTGGACCAATCAAAGCCATGAAGAGCAACGAACTCAGCTTCATCGTCAATTAGACTAGACGGGTCAATTTCTGGGGCAAAGGTGTGTTGGCGAACCGGCGGGATTAGATCTGTCACTTTATACGAAGGAGTTGCCATCTTTTTATTCTCAACATCAAAACCCGGCTGATAGTTATCAATATTGGTCTCATCGCCAAGGATAGTAGCATGAGGACGAACTCCCCTCACACAGGCAGCAAAATCATCTTGGTCAAATGGAGTCCCGTCTTCCTTAAGGCTGGGATACCCCTTGGCTACATCCGCCGGGTCTAGCTCCAGCACCCAGGCTTTGGAGCGGCTTAGAGCGGTTAGGGCTCCGGCTCTTGCGCAAGACCGCTTGACTTCTTGGAATCTAGCGGGTAAGATAGACAACTTCTTCAAGACATCACTCAAGAGGTTTGGTCCTTGGTTGGCTGGGGAAATAATGGCAAGCGCCCGTTGAGCTCCAGTGTACAGTTGCTCCACCAGGGTGTAAACCGCCTTGAGTTTTATTAAGCTATTTTGGCTCAGATTGCTGCTCCATGGACCTACGAGTATTTTAAAAAGGTTAAGCAAGCTGCTTATATTTCTGGCCAAAATAGAGTTGAAATAAATAAGGTAATGACTCACCGAAGATTGCAGAGACCATCTGAGACACACGGTTCTTTAAACCGATGAGTTCCATGGTAACCTCCTTGAGAGCCGCCTTAGCTGTCTCAGCATGCTGTATCAATAAGGTTTTTTCATCGGCCCAAGATTTTTTCTCTACACCAAAACTGGTCTTCAGTTTCTCTACTTCAAATAGGCTCAACTGGAGTTTGGAGTCAGCATTCTTTATCTCAGTCCCTTGAGCCGCCAACCGGGTTTTGGCATCAGTCAGTTGAGAATCCAATTCAGTTATGGTGGTCTACAAACATGCATAGGTATGTCAAAATTTATTCCAATAAAGTTCATAATGATTAAAGTCCCAAATGCTTTGCAACGCAACACCACTCGGCACTTGGGGGCTAATGTCTGCCAAAGCAAATTTTAAATGCATAAATGACTCTTTTGTGATTAAAGTCCCAAGTGTTTTACAAGTAACAACGCTTTGCACTTGGGGGCTAATGCATGATATTCAGAAAGTTTTTTCCTCTTGAGCCGGATAACAATGTTAGTTTGGACTGATTCAAGACAGCTATGAAGTTAAGTACCGGCTCATTCAATATGAATTAAGCCGGCCCTTGGGGACTACAGGTGGAATTATGTTAATCAGACAACTCCGGTTAAACATTCTAAACCGGACTTGGACAAATTTAAGTCAGAACATCAACATATATCACAAGTCTACAGATCATTCAAGTTTATCATAATCAGGAGACTTGGGGGGCTGGCAGAGCATACAAGTTAATGAAAGCTGAAGATCATACCTCATATTTCAATTGCAGCTGTTTGACCATCTCAATTTCAGAGTCATGGCTAGAATGCACGTGGCTAAGATAGCCAGATAGCACATCACTAATGCTTAGGTGAGCATAGTGAGAGATGTCGAAGCGAACTTTCTGCTTTTCCAAAGCCTCTTGCTTGGCGGAGTGTCTGGCCAGTACCGTTGGATTGCCCGGTTCAACAAATCTACTACCAGTGATTAAAACATCACTGTCGTAAATCGCTGGCGGGTTAGCTGAGCTTGACGGTTCAACAGTAGATGGGTTCAGAACAGTTTTGTCAATAGACGGCTCAGGAGGATCTATTCAAACATTGACAACAGGGTCTTCTAGTGCTTCAGGTTGTCCCGGGGCAGGAGTTGGCAGTGCCGGTTCAGCGGTTTCCAGGTTTTCAGTTGGCTTGATCACCTTGGCTTTCTTGGGTTTTCTTGACCGCTAAGCGGAATTTGATAAGTTAGTATAATTATACGGACAGAAAGATGCAGAAGAAGGATAATTATCCTTACCCATGGGCGGTTTTGAAAGCCGGAAGTTGAGTTTGAGAGGAATCACCAGAAGATCGAGAGACCTCCTACAAAAGTGAAATTACATTTTAAAAGAGCAAGGAAATAGATTCATTGATAAAGGCAAAAGTCAAAGGGGGAAGAAACCTCATTCTGGCGTTTCTGAGGAGTTTTTGGTAAGCCGGAGGGCAGTTCATTGTCGTCACTGGTCCGGGTCTGACGGCGGTTCTCGTGTTGCTGTTTTTTCAAAAGAAAATGAGGATCCAAATAAGCCAAAGGGTGTGAAAGCCTTACTTTCCGGGTTACCAGTCAAGGTTTCTGTTTTGGCAAAGGTTCTGAGTTGGAGGAAATAGTTACCTCTTCCTCTACTGCATGGCTGGCCCCCGTGTCATCCTAACAATGATCAATGTCAATAAGGTTGTTAAAAAGTAGGCCAAGAGAGTCAAGGGCTACCTCCGACTCAGAAACATCATCCAACTTGAACATATCAGAAGCAGTTTGTTTCTTCTTGGATTTTCGGGTTGTCTTCTTGGCGGCTATAGCGGCGGCTCTAGCCTTCTTGGCGGCTTCATGGTCATATTTGGCCTTCCAAAAGTCAGATTTGGCCTGTAGGCAAATAACAGGTTGAAACATCATGCAAGTGCTTAACTATTAAAGAAAAAAGGAGTCAAGTGGATTTACCTCTGGTGCCGGGTTAAGCTTGCAAAAAGGAACCAATCCTACTTTACTGTAGTCTTCATATTTGCTGTTTACAAGGGTAGTTGACATTCCAACGATAGCTTCTTCAGTCAGACGTAGAGAGCTATAACGCAACGGATTGTCTGCTCCTTTGGTGTAATTATACATTAAGTCAGACCGGCGGCTTAGAGGGATGATCCGCCATGCGATCCAATAGCGGATCAAGTCAACACTAGTTAAGCCGTTTCCCAGCAAGGCTTGAACCCTTTTGATGGTTGGGATGAACTTCTTACATTCAGCGGCAGAAAGCTTGTCAGGGAGTGAAAACTTAGCGTCAAGGCGCTCCGCACGATAACCAGGCATTGGTTTTTCGTCAGCTGGCGATGTGTCTTGGCAGTAAAACCAAGTTTGGTTCCAATCCTTGGGATGGCTTGGTAAGACTACTAAGGGAAAGACAACACCCTGTCGGCGCTGAATCGAAATTCCACCAAGTTCCAAGCTGGGGCCGTTGGTGTATTCATTCTGGCGGTTCAAATAGAAATACTCTCTGAAGAGTTCAACAGTAGGTTCTTCTTGAAGGTAAACCTCCTAGAGAACCTGGAAATTGCAGATATTTGATATGGAATTGGGTCCAAGATCTTGTGGATGAAGCTTGAAAAAGTGCAGAACATCTTTGAAGAATTTTGAGCCGGGCGGTGAAAAACCCCGGTTCATATGATCAGTAAAGATGATGACTTCACCATCCTTGGGCTGAGGTTTTTCTTCGGCCGGGTCAGGGGCGCAATAAGACATAAGGCTCTTCTTCGGCAAAAACCCAATGTTAACAAAATATTTCAGAGTGGCGTCAGTAACTGTGGAAGGGACCCAGTTGCAGACTGTCGTCGTCTTTGGCGGCATGGTGAGAGGACAAGCTGAAAAGGAAGTAATTTGCTGGTTTAAGTTAAATGGTGGAATCACAGGTTAGTGTCTGCAATATAGATGCGTAATGGCGGCTTAAATAAGGGCTAATGATATATAAAGGAAAAATAAGCTGGCATGACTAAAGGTATTCAAAAGTTGCCAGCGATAAAATTGGCTAAGTATTGAGATGAACAAGTTTCACAAGAGGTTGCTATTATTTTGCATCAAGACTGTTCAAAAAAGGAAAATAAATGTAGACCTAAAAAACCACTGCAGAGGAGTTCATCAGTCCTAAGGAGGCCTTTGTGCAAGAAAAGGGGATCTACTAGCATCCAAAATGGATGCGAAACAGCTACCGCATGAGTTATACACTTATGTTAGATCAAAAGACGATGCGGTGGAGAAACTAAGAAGAACCTGTGATGAACAGCGAAGAACACGGAAGAACTTGCGAACCCTAATGCGGATCTATGGTGCGGAAAGGCAAAAATTACGGATGTAGTTCTGCTACGAAGGATCGCCGCCGTTCTCAGGACAAGCTCAGGTTGATGCAGCAGCCAAGGTTGAGGACGAGGATGAGCGCTGCGGTGGCGGTGGAGCTCGAGCGACAGAGGGGTGGCGAGAGAAGGAAGAAGAAGAATGAGGAAGACCAACCATGCCTATTTATAAGGAGACAGGTGAACATGCAGGCGCGAAAAACGAGGAAGGCTAAAATGATGATTATCCAGCTAATTAGACGCCTCGATTTTCAGAAAGCATTTAAGATAAGGATCCGTTAAGATGACGTCGTGGCGGGTTTCCAAATTTTCTGAAGATGATGTCATGGTGGTTTATAAAGTTTTTACATGCAGTGGAAGATAGATTTCTTCAAAGTGTTGAAGATTGACATGAACAAAGTTCAAATCAACTCAGGGCCTAATTTTGGGGATATGACTACTCCCTCCTTCCATCTATATAGGGCCTAATGCATTTTTCGAGGCTTACTTTGACCAAATATTAGAGCAATAATATATGACATGCAACTTACACAAAGCACACCGTTAGATTTGTGTGTGAAAGGAGCTTTCAATGATATAATTTTCACATTATGCATGTCATGTACTATTAATCTTGTCAATAGTCAAAGGCGGTCTTAAAAAAATGTATTAGGCCCTATATAGATGGAAGGAGGGAGTACCAGATATGACCCGCCCAGGAGGGGCCGGGTCAACCACAATGGCGGATTATTCAAGTGAAGCCCGAAGAGTATATAGGGTGATGGTTTACGATAAGGCTTATAATAGGCCCAAGCCCAGAGGCGGCTTAAGGCCCGTAAGTATAAACCGCCATGTATGAATAAGACTTGTAAAGTAAGGCATGTAAGAGATGTCACCGAGCCGGACACGTTGTATGAGCCGGCCGGGACTCTGTAGGCCGCAAGGCATCAACCCGTGTATATAAGGGGACGACCCGGCGGTGGCTTAGGGCAAGAGACAACAGATCGAGAGCCAAGCTAGCATATTCGCTCCTTGGTCATCGAAACCTAGCAATACCACATAAACTGGACTAGGCTTTACCTTCACCACAAGGGGCCGAACCAGTATAAACCTCTTGTGTCCCTTGTCCCGATTAACCCCTTTAAGCTTCCTAGTTGCGATGGCTCCACGACTAAGTCCTTTCACTAGGACATCTGCCGTGACAATTCCACGATAGATAGTAAAGGTAAATTCTCTCTATAGATATGATAAAGCTGAAATCCCTCATGCTAAGTTTGCTAGCCAATGTTTGAATGAATTTGATAACTTTATGGTTAAGCAAGAATATTTTAATGCTTATGTTGGTAGACAATTGAAACATTGTGCTTATATGATTGAACACTTGAGTAATTATATGGCCAATGTTAAAGGTGAACTTAAACTTATTAGTAAACATGCTTCTATGATTACCACTCAAGTAGAACAAGTACTTAAGGCTCGGAATGATTTTCTCAATGAATTAAATAATGAGAACAATGATAATGCTGTTAGAGTTATGACTAGAGGTGGTAAAATGACTCAGGAACCTTTGTATCCTGAAGGCCACCCTAAGAGGATTGAGCAAGATTCTCAGAGAACTAATATTGATGCACCTAGTCCTTCTAAAAGGAAGAAAAAGAAAAATGATAGGACTTTGCATGCTTCTGGTGAACCTGTTATAGACACACCTGAGAATCCTAATGATATTTCTATTTCTGATGCTGAAACACAATCTGGTAATGAACTTGAACCTAGTGATAATGTTAATGACGATTATCATGTTGATGCTCAACCTAGCAATAATAATGATGTCGAAATTGAACCTGTTGTTGATCTTGATAACCCACAATCAAAGAATCAACGTTATTATAAGAGATACTTTGTTGCTAGGAAGCACGGTAAAGAAAGAGAACCATGGGTTCAGAAACCATGCCTTTTCCTCCTAAACCATCCAAGAAAAAGGATGATGAGGATTTTGAGCGCTTTGCTGAAATGATTAGACCTATCTTTTTGCGTATGCGTTTGACTGATATGCTTAAAATGAATCCTTACGCTAAATATATAAAAGATATAGTTACTAATAAGAGAAAGATACCGGAAGCTGAAATTTCCACCATGCTTGCTAATTATACTTTCAAGGGTGGAATACCAAAGAAACTTGGAGATCCAGGAGTGCCAACTATACCATGCTCCATTAAAAGAAACTATGTTAAAACTGCTTTATGTGATCTTGGAGCCGGTGTTAGTGTTATGCATCTCTCTTTATATTGTAGACTTGATCTAAATAAGTTGACACCTACTGAAATATCTTTGCAAATGGCTGATAAATCAACTGCTATACCTGTCGGTATTTCTGAGGATGTGCCTTTTGTGGTTGCAAATGTTACTATTTTAATGGACTTTGTTATTCTTGATATTCCCGAGCACGATAGTATGTCTATTATTCTTGGAAGACCCTTTTTGAATACTGCAGGGGCTGTTATTGATTGCACCAAAGGCAATGTCACTTTTCATGTTAATGGTAATGAGCATACGATACACTTTCCGAGGAAACAACCTCAAGTCCACAGTATCAATTCTATTGGAAAAATTTCAACAATTACTATTGGAGGTTTTGAATTTCCTCTTCCTACTGTCAAGAAGAAATATGATATTCTTATTGTTGGGGATGTGCATATCCCCGTTGAGGTAACCTAGTGTTATTCGGAAATTATCCGGTTTCATGTTATTCGAAATGAGTTTGTTAACAAGACCTGATCAACCTTGTTAGTGGATTCCTTTTGATGAGCATGAGATAGATGAATTTAGAAAACACAACTCTCTATGCCCTCCTTTTACTTTCTATTATTTATATTAAATAAAGCAAAAATAAGTATTTTCTGTCTGTTTTCTGAATTATCCATGCAATAAAAAAATACCCCAAAAATAAAAGTTCTCCAAATGCCCTAAAATTTAAATATGATTTTTTCTAGAATATATGAGAATATCTGGCACTGAGAACACACCAGGGGAGCAAGCACCTGGCCACGAGGGTCCAGGGCGCACCCCCTGCCTCGTGGGCCCATGGTGGCTCCCCTCCAGTTATTCCAGCTACCACACACTCCTTCTTTCTCCCAAAAAAATCACCAACCAGCTCAAGCACGAGTTCTAGCTCATCTTGCTGCCATTTTGATCTCCTTGCTCAAAGCTCCATTCACATAACTGCTTTGGGGGATTGTTCTGTGGTATGTGACTCCTCCAATGGTCCAATTAGTTTTTGTTCTAGTGCTTTATTCATTGCAAATTTTTGCTGCTTAGGTGACCCTGTTCTTGAGCTTGCATGTCAAATTTATATGGTCAAAAGTAGTTTTAATGCATGATATAGCCTCTAGGTACTTGTAGGAGTAATTGCTATCAATATTGTTGATTCTGGTTCACTTTTATTTTTAAGTTACTAAAAATTTCAGAAATTTTCAAAAAAAGATGAAGAGATTTTTGAGGGGCTCGTCGAGCCGAAGCTCGAAGGATAAACAAACTGAAGAGAACAAGAAGCCCAAGTATAATCTCCCTCGTACCGCGGAGGTTCGGCCATGTGAATGGCCTTGTGATGATTTCTTAAGAGAAGCTGGGATTCATGAAGATTTTTATTATTTGGCTGAGAATGCAGGCCTCACCGCCTTCCTCCACGACCAACGCGAACATTATCTCTTACTCACCAATATCTTTGTGCAAAACTTTCATTTCCATGCTAGGAGCTCACCACCTTCGGTGGAATTTTATTTATATGATGAGCATAAGGAGATGTCACTTCGTGATTTTTGTCGGGTTTGTTTGGTACCTTTTGAGGGCAGCATAGAGGAACCACATCGTGATGATGTGGAGGGATTTATTGATATGATTGCTATAGGGGAAACGAGGAAAGTTTCCGACGCAAGAATCACTAGCATACATTTTCCTGTTCTACGTTACTTTTCAATATTTGATAGTAGATGCTTAATTGGTCACGGGAACTGTGGGAACCTTAGTGCTCCTGATGTTGTTATTTTGTGCCATGCCTTGTTTCAAGATACTGCTTTCAGTTTAGGAGCTATTGTTGCTAAACGGTTAAACCTAAACCGTACTAAGGGCCCCGTCCTTGGAGGCATCTTTGCCTCGCGCCTAGCTGCAGACTTTAACATACCCATCAGGCATTATGAGAAAGAGGAAAAGTTGCTGCCTAATATTTTTCTAGATTATAAGAGCATGGTAGCACATGATTTTATTATTAAGAATAAGAAGAAGTTGCTTAACTATAGATTGATTTTTGGTAAGAATAACTTTGAGACTATCACTTTGCCTGCTCCTTCCTTGCTTGACTTATCTGCACGCAAGTACCTTGTTCCGCCGGAGGCCATTCACGCCTACCGAAATCCCACATCAGCTACAAAGCCAGAGCCGAAACCACAATTTGATCCTTCACGACAGTCTGTTTACCAGTGGGATCCGGAGGAGATTGCCAACCAGTGGCAACCCAAGGCTCCTTCTCAGTACGACCCCAACTATTACTTTGGATGTCCACCAGGCCAGCCGTGGCCATAGACCAACTTATGCCAAAAGCCTAAGCTTGGGGGAGTACGTACTTCTCACCGACATTACATTCCTGTTCACACAGTCATGCTAGTTGTCGGTGCTCATACTTTTTCATTGTAATATCCATGCTAGTTTATTTCCCTTTTTATGCTTTCTTCTTATGTGTTTGATAAACCTTAAGAAAAACCAAAAAAGAACTAGTTGTAGCTTTTAGTTAGTTTACTTTCCATGCCTGTAGTAGTAGTAATTAAAAAAGAAAACCCAAAAATATTTCTCGTTCTTCTTTTGTTTGTTGGGAGCTTTCCCGTGTAAATAGTTTTGTTTGTTCTCTTTGGGGGTCGAGAGGAGAAGCCCATAATGAAAATGTTGAGTGGATCTCATATGCATTATTGTTGATCTAACAAAGAGCCCATTTTACCTTGTCTTCTCTCTTGAATTGAATGCTTGCAGATTCCAGCTTAGTCCAATGCAAGTGCAGTATTATTATTATCCACATCGTTCGGTCATGCAAGTGAAAGGCAATAATGACGATTATATGACGAACTTTTTGAGATGAGAAAAGCTAGTATGAACTCGATCTCTCTTGTTTTTGTAAATATGATTAGTTCATCGTTCCTGATTTAGCCTATTATGAAAGAAACATATTTGCAATGACAATTAGAGATTATAGTTGCTTATGCCATGCTTAATTAGCTAGGAGCTTATAATGGTTTACCTTGCGTGCCAACATGCTATTAAAATGGTTGTGATGTGGTACGATAGGGTGGTATCCTCCTTTGAACGATTCGAGTGGCTTGACTTGGCACATGTTCACGCATGTAGTTGAAACAAAATCAACATAGCCTCTACGATATTTATGTTCATGGTGCTTTATATCCTACTCATGCTTGCATTCGGTGTTGATTAATTTTAATGCATGTTCATGACTGTTGTCGCTCTCTAGCTGGTCGCTTCCCAGTCTTTTTCTAGCCTTCACTTGTACTTAGCGGGAACACTGCTTATGCATCCAATTTTATAAACCCCAAAGTTATACCATATGAGTCCACCATACCTACCTATATATGGTATCTACCTACCGTTCCAAGTAAATTTGTATGTGCCAAACTCTAAACCTTCAAATAAACATTCTGTTTTGTATGCTCGAATATCTCATGTATCAACTAGGGCCGTCTGTATCTTCCATGCTAGGCGGGTTATCCTCAAGAGGAGTGGACTCCGCTGCTCACTCACGAGAAAATGGCTGGTCACCGGGATGCCCAGTCCCATGCTTTATGCAAATAAAATCAAAATAACTGCAAACAAAACTCCCCCGGGACTCTTGTTAGTCGGAGGCACTCGCTGTTTCGAGCAAGCCATGGATTGATGCTTGTTGGTGGAGCGGGAGTATAAACTTTACAATTCTGTTTGGGAACTTCCTATAATGTGTGTAGCATGGAAGATATCGAGACCACTCGGTTGTTATGTTGACAATGAAAGTATACTGCTAAAAATATTATTCATATCTATTTCAAAATCGAGCTCTGGCACCTCTACAAATCCCTGCTTCCCTCTGCGAAGGGCTTATCTATTTACTTTTATGTTGAGTCATCATCCTCTTATTAAAAAGCACCAGTTGGAGAGCACCGCTGTCATTTGCATCCATTACTATTAGTTTACATTGAGTATGACTTGACTGGATCTCTTTTACCATGAATTACAATGTCTTGTCAGTCCTTGATCTTTAAAGGTGCTCTGCATTTATGTTTTGTGGTATTAGAAAGGGCTAGCAAGATACCATCTTGTTATATCATATCATGATTATTTTGAGAAAGTGTTGTCATCAGAGATTTATTATTATTGCTCGCTAGTTGATTATGCCATTGATATGAGTAAACATGAGACCTAAATGTTATTGTGAATATGGTTAGTTCATAATCTTTGCTGAAAACTTGAATGTTGGCTTTACATATTTACAACAACAAGAGCAAACAGAGTTTGTAAAAGTTTTTCTTTATCACTTTCAGTTTATCAACTGAATTGCTTGAGGACAAGCAAAGGTTTAAGCTTGGGGGAGTTGATACATCTCCGACGTATCTACTTTTCCAAACATTTTTGCCCTTGTTTTGGACTCTAACTTGCATGATTTGAATGGAACTAACCCGGACTGACGTTGTTTTCAGCAGAATTGCCATGGTGTTATTTTTGTGTAGAAATAAAAGTTCTCAGAATGACCTGAAAATCAACGGAGAATAGTTTTGGAATATATAAAAAATACTGGAAGAAAGATCCATCTTAGGGGGCCCACACCCTGTCCACGAGGGTGGGGGGCGCGCCCTACCCCCTGGGCGCGCCCCCTACCTCGTGGGCCCCTTGATGCTCCACCGACCTCAACTCCAACTCCATATATTCATGTTCGGGGAGAAAAAAAATCAGGGAGAAGGATTCATCGCGTTTTACGATATGGAGCCGCCACCAAGCCCTAAACTCTCTTGGGAGGGCTGATTTGGAGTCCGTTCGGGGCTCTGGAGAGGGAAATCCATCGCCATCATCATCAACAACCTTCCTCCATCGCCAATTTCATGATGCTCACTGTCGGTGTCAAAACCGAAGGATCTCGGGTAGGGGGTCCCGAACTGTGCGTCTAAGGCGGATGGTAATAGGAGGCAGGGGAAACGATGTTTACCCAGGTTCAGACCCTCTCGATGGAGGTAATACCCTATTTCCTGCTTGATTGATCTTGATGATATGAGTAATACAAGAGTTATTCTACCACGAGATCGTATAGGCTAAACCCTAGGAGCTAGCCTATGATTATGATTGTTCTTGTCCTACGGACTAAACCCTTCGGTTTATATAGACACCGGAGGGGGCTAGGGTTACACAGAGTCGGTTACAAGGGAGGGGATCTACATATGCGAATTGCCAAGCTTGCCTTCCACGCAAAGGAGAGTCCCACCCGGACACAGGACGAAGTCTTCAATCTTGTATCTTCATAGTCCAACAGTCCGGCCAAAGTATATAGTCTGGCTGTTTGAGGACCCCCTAACCAGGACTCCCTCAGTAGCCCCCGAACCAGGCTTCAATGATGATGATTCCGGCGCGCAGATTGTCTTCGGCATTGCAAGGCGGGTTCTTCTCCAAATTCCGAATACCTGTCGAGTAGTGTCCAACTTCCCATGAATGTTGCACTCCTTGGCTTTTGTGCCTAATAATGGCTATCCTCCACGTGTCGAGCGAATGCGAGAAGTCGGGGCATTTTTACACTTGCCACCCTAACCATGTGAGTAAATCGTCTATTTAAAGAGACGAGGATTCTCAGATCCAGATCACACCATCTTCCCACAATGAGTATCCATCGGAGCGCGCCCGGAAAAAGTCCATCCCATCATGGACGGCCATCGCAGCTCCTCCTCTCGCTCTCGTAGCCCTAAGCCAAGTGATTGGAAGAAGTGTTCCATCCCCCCATAGTCAATTAGTAGAGTTACAAATCCAAGGGTTTCTCCCTCTAGCGTATATGGTCCCGTTCGAGCCGGACTTGCCACTTACAACGGTGGGGAGCAAGCGGATAGCTTTCCCAACCCATCCATGGGGGAGCGGATATGCCTTGTCCCTTACTTACTAAGGGGGCTTGGATTTTCAATCCATCCGTTCCTTCGCGGGCTCCTGGAGTTCTATGGCCTCCAGCTACATAACTTTACTCCCGCCTCCATATTACACATTGCTGGCTACGTCGCCTTTTGCGAGCTGTTTTTGGGCTGTGAAGCTCATTTCGAGCTATGGAAGAGGCTATTCTGCTTCGTACCCTGTACACAGGAGGGGTCACTATATCAAGTGGGGGAGCCAAGATATGGCGCATCGCCGGGACCGGATACCTATCCGGTACTTCGAAGAAGACATCCGAAGACTGGCCTTCGGAGTGGTTTTATATGGAGGACGTCCCTCTTCCGGATCCTATTCGGATGGTCCTTCCTGTGTTCAAGAACGCCCCTCTGAAGGAACACCGCAACTGGCGCCCTCGGGACCCCCAGGAGGAAGATGACAGAGAGGTCCTTTACCTGATGGGCTGGATAAAAACGCTGGGCAAATTAGGATTGACAATAATCGAGGTTATGTCAATATGTATAATGCTGGGGGTGCAGCCACTTCAATATCAGGGACAACCCATGTGGCACTTCAATGGAGAAGACGATGCCACCCGCTGCGGTCGTAAGGGACCGGACTCTGCCGCTGCTCTAGCGAAAATACTATCCGATCTATATAAAGGAGAGGAAGAGGAGTTCATCTGCATCAAGCCACGGGATGGATTCTCCATGTACAACCCCCCAAACTAGGTGAGCTGCTACTTTCTACTCCAGACCTTCTCGCATTCTTCGTCATAACTATTTACCTTGCTATTTCATAGCAGGAAGTGCGAAAAGCTGTGAGGGAGGTCCACAGTCCGCCTCCACAACCATAGGACCCTGACCGGGCCCTCGACCTCGGACTCGAAGAAGATCCGGACACATTGTGGAGCTCATCGACATGACGTTCTATCAGTTAAGCTGCAACGGTGCCTTGGTGGCCATCATAGCCGATTATCTTGGACCGCTCCCTGCATCGCATGTAAGTAAAACCGAAGTCCCAACTTCCGAGAAGGATTCCCTTTTTTCACACTTCTCCTACCGCACACATATGGTGTCTTACAGGGAAGGCCCTCGGGATGCCATGCCGAACCCGCGGTGACTCACCAACAAGGGGCACCGTTGCCGGGTAGGCTTAAAAGGAAGGTGGTCCGGACTGAGACGCCGCCGCAGTGGTATGAAAAAGAACCCCACTCCGTGGTTGTCGTCTTTTAAAATATAATAGCGTCCATGGTTCCTGGCAGGAAAAACGCTCGCCGGACCATATCCGGAGAGCCTGCTGGCCAAGCTTCCACCAGCCGGGCTCCAGAGCCGGACTTAGAGGCAGATGCTAACGTGGGGCCAACATCGGATGTTCCTCCTACAGAGGACACGGATAGGATGTCCGCTACGCATTCCAAAGTGGAGAGTGCCATGAATCACAGGCGTCGCCGGGCCGTACTCCGCGATGCTTGTTTCTCTCGAGAGGCATTCGATGCCTTCAACTCAGGAGACGCGTACATCCGAGCTGCTCAAAATGGTCTTGCCCGAGCCAGGGACCAGTATGTGAAGGATATATGGGTAAGAAAATCTAATAATTATGTATATCAGTAGCCCCTGAGACTTGAAATAGTTGGCACAACTGATTTAAGGATCATTGTTTGCGTAGGTTCTTACGGAGAAGAATACCCAATTGTCTCAAGAGCTGGAGGAGTGCAAAGCCCAGCTACGGGCCGCAGTTGCCGCAATGAAGGAGTCCAAGAAGGCCCCATCTGGTAACACTTGTTTCTATCTAAAAGAATGACATGTACCAGTTAGTATTCGGCATGCATGCAAATCTAACAATAGATTCTGCAGATGATCCCGGAGTGAATCCGGAGGTCATGCGAGGCGACGAGCAACATGCTCAACGACAGCTAAAGGCTGGCGAGTGCGTTCTTACACAGGTTAGGCGGGAGAGAAACGATCTCCAAGATGCCAATACCCGTCTGGGCGTTGAACTTAACGATGTTTGGGCCCATCTTGCTGACTCCGTAAAGGAGAATAAGAGGCTTTGACGCGGCATTTTTAGTAAGTGCTTGAACGAACTTTTATAGAGTTCGGCGAAGAAACCGGCTACAGAGTTATATCTGCAGGTATGATGACAGGTCGTCCTGCGGAGGAGATGCTCGGGGTCTGCGGGTGATCTTCTGCCAGAGCTCTCAAAACTGCACGAACAAGTTCGGCAGGTGATGCAGGGCATTGCCCAAGCCTTGTGGCCATCCGCCTCCCTGCCGTGAGGCATGGGGGAGCTTGTAGAGATGCTCAAGGGAGCACAGCGGTGCTTCCGATTATGGAAGATATCAGCCTGCCGACAAGGTAGAAGGGAAGCCTGGGCCATGGTGAAGATGCAATATACCAAGGCTGACCCGAACCACATGGCCGAGGTCGGACCTGCGGGGACTGATGGGAAAGAGATCCCCATGAGTTTGGTGTATGACCAGGTTAAATTAGCCGCAAAGTATTCCCAATAGGATTATAGGCTAGACAGCCTGTTGGATGGTATAGAAGAAGAATTTAGTCAGTCTAAGTGACTCTGTACTTCAATTGACATATATTGTCTCTAGCCGGATTGTAAATCATTTGTCATGGCGGACCTTTTCGCTTCAACCTCCGGACCCGACAGTCCGGAGTGTATCCGAATACCTGCTCGGTTATGTAAAAACCGGGGTATGCGTGGAAACCAGGCGTAGGGGTCATAAGTGCTTGAACAGACAAGTACCCAACTAGCTATGTTATATTAGATGGATAGTAAGAAACATCTTCCAGGGAGAATAGTTCCGTTAAGGGTTCCTTTCCCTGGGTACGCATGCATTAATGTGAATGTCCGAACTGCGAAAAGAGACGCAGGATATAGACATCTGGGGGCATGTATCACAATAAATAAAAGTCATCTTTTGTTCACTAACCGAATATTCCCTTAAGAACGCTAGCTTTCGGCTTCACCCAGTCTGAGGTACACATCCGGCTGACCCGGCAGTAACAATCGCAGAGGTGCTCCCCTTATGCCCTAGCCGAATTAATGGGAACGTAGGGCATAAGCACAAGAGCCAGGCAACCCAGCTTGGCCAAAACTTAAGTCATGTCGATGCATATAATGGCGAAGAAAAGGTACATGTGGAAAAGTAACACATGTGTGCGGGGGGCATATATAGAGCCCGAAACATAGTTATATTAAGCTTCTGTATAAGAAGCCCCCAGGTATAATGAGCATGCTTAGCGTGTCAAGATTGTGCAGTCAAGACACATTTTAACCTTTTAAGTCCGTGAAGAAAAAGGGAAGAAAGAAAGAAAGAAAAGACAAATAACAGATATATAAAAAATTGATGGAGGTAAGAAGACGAACACAGAGTCCGGCGCTAGGCATAGAACCTTTGGAGTCTGGCTGCGTTCCATGGGTTTGGCTCGAGTTGATTGTCCGATGCATTCCGTAGATGGTACGCTCCACCGGTAAGAACTTTGTCGATGATGAAGGGACCTTCCCATTTGGGCTTGAGCTTGTCCTTTTTCTTCTCCAGTAGGCGTAGAACGAGTTCGCCAACGTTATAAGTTTTGCGTACTTCTCTGCTTTGATACCGCTGAGCCTGTTGCTGATAGAATGCGGAGATGGCTTTTGCCACATCATGCTCCTCCTCCAGGGCGTCCAAACTGTCTTGCCGATCAAGCTCGGCTTCTTTCTCTTCCTACATGCGCACTTGAGGTGAGTCATGAATAATGCCGCAGGGCAATACTGCCTCTGCGCCGTACACCATAAAGAATGGTGTGTATCCAGTAGTGCGGTTTGGTGTGGTCCGCAGCCCCCATAGTACGGAGTCAAGCTCCTCCACCCAATGCGTATCTGATTCCTTCAAGGATCGCACTAATCTGGGTTTAATGCCGCTCATGATAAGACCATTTTCTCACTCGACTTGACCATTAGTTTGTGGGTGACAGACAGAGGCATAATCGAGCTTAATGCCCATTTTGCTGCACCAAGTTTTTACATCGTCGGCTGTAAAGTTTGAGCCGTTATCGGTGATGATGCTGTGGGGGACACCATAACGGTGTACAACCCCGGATATGAAGTCTATCACTGGTCCGGACTCGGCTGTTTTAACTGGTTTGGCCTCTATCCATTTGGTGAATTTATCCACCATGACCAAGAGGTATTTTTTCTTATGGCTTCCCCCTTTAAGGGGTCCGACCATATCAAGCCCCCAGACCGCAAAGGGCCAAGTAATGAGGATTGTTTGGAGAGCGGCAGGCGGCATATGGCTTTGGTTTGCAAAAAGCTAGCAACCGACGCAATGTTGAACGAGGTCATGTGCGTCCGCTCGGGCCGTCGGCCAGTAAAAAACTGTACGGAAGGCCTTGCTTACAAGGGCCCGAGCTGCGGCGTGGTGGCCGCCAAGTCCAGCATGAATTTCTGCCAAAAGTTGCCGTCCTTCCTCTTCGGAGATGCACCTTTGAAGTACTCCAGTAGCACTTTTCTTATAAAGCTCTCCCTCATGGACCTTGTAGGATTTAGACCGACGCACAATGCAACGTGCCTCATTTGGGTCATCAGGGAGTTCTTTCCTAGTTAGCTAAGCCAAGAAGGGTTCTGTCCATGGGGCGATGACAGCCAAAATCACATGGGCCGAAGGTGTTATTTCGGTGGCAGAGCCTCAGATTACGCCAGAGTGTTCAGGATCTGGTGTTGTGGCTGGATCTGGACTGTTATTGCCGGTCTCCCCATCCCACACCACGGATGGCTTAAACAGTCTTTCCAAGAAGATATTAGTTGGGACAGGGTCGCGCTTAGCGCCGATGCGGGCGAGGATATCCACCGCTTGATTGTTTTCTCAGACCTCATGGTGGAATTCGAGGCCCTCGAACCAAGCTGACATTTTGAGGACGACGTTGCGGTAAGCCGCCATTTTTGGGTCCTTGGCGTCAAAGTCCCCATTTATTTGGGATATTGCGAGGTTCAAATCCCCCCACACCTCTAGGCGTTGAATGCCCATGGAGACTGCCATCCAGAGACCATGCAACAGGGCCTCATATTCTGCTGCATTGTTGGAGTCTGTGTATATTATTTGGAGTACATATTGGACAGTATCTCCGGTGGGGGGTGTCAGGACGACGCCTGCCCCCAGACTAGCCAGCATCTTAGAGCTGTCAAAGTGCATGATCCAATTGGAGTATGCGCCGTACTCTTTAGGGAGTTCGGCTTCCGTCCGTTCGGCGACGAAATCAGCCAGTACTTGCGAATTAATGGCTCGCCATGGTTTATATGTTATGTCGAACGGGGGGAGCTCCATAGCCCATTTAGCAATCCGGCCCGTGGCATCGCGGTTATTTATTATGTCATTGAGTGTTACTTCGAAGGCCACCATAATTGAACACTCTTGAAAGTAGTGTCATAGTTTCCGGGATTCCATGAAGACCACGTATGCTATCTTTTGGTAATGTGGGTACCATGATTTGCATGGAGTGAGGACGGTGGATCAGTAGTATACCAACTTTTGAAGCGGGAACTTATGTTCGTCCGTCTCTCATTCGACGACGAGCACTGCGCTTACAACTTGGTGTGTTGCCGCTATATATAACAGTATTGGTTCACCGATGTTTGGCACGACCAAGATTGGGTTGGTGGCCAATACGCCCTTTATTTCTTCCAATCCGGCCGTGGCTGCATCCGTCCACTCAAGTGTTCGGTGCATCAAAGAAGGTGATAAAGAGGTAGTGCCTTTTCTCCTAATCGGGAGATGAAGCGGCTTAAGGCAGCCATGCATCCAGTTAACTTCTGGATTTGCTTGAGGTCTGTTGGGATAGCCAACTGTGACAAAGCTCGGATTTTAGCCGGATTTGCTTCAATTCCTCTATTGGAGACGATGAAGCCCAAGATCTTTCCGGCGGGCACGCTGAAAACGCATTTTTCCGGATTGAGCTTGATGTCATATGTTTGGAGATTGTCAAACTGAGCCTCAAGTCGTCTATTAAGGATTCGACGTGTCTTGTTTTAATGACCACATCGTCTATGTATGCCTCCACTGTTTTGCCGATTTGTGTTTCCAGGCATGTCTGAATCATGCGTTGATAGGTTGCACCGGCGTTTTTGAGCCCGAAAGGCATGGTGTTGAAACATAAGGGGCCATATGGAGTGATGAATGTTGTTGCGGCTTGATCGGGCTCCGCCATCTTAATTTGATGGTATCCGGAGTATGCGTCGAGGAAGCACAATGAGTCGTGTCCTGCGGTAGCATCGATAATTTGATCGATGCGGGGGAGGGGTAAGGGATCCTTGGGGCAAGCCTTGTTAAGGTCCTTGAAATCGACACATGGGTGCCGGGATTTGTCCTTCTTTGGTACCATCACCAGGTTTGCTAGCCAGTCCGGATGTTTTATTCCTCTAATAAATCCGGCCTCGAGTAACTTGGCTAGCTCTTCTCCCATGGCTTGTCGCTTAGGCTCGGAGAAATGCCGAAGAGTCTGCTTGACCGGCTTGAACCCCTTTAGGATGTTAAGGCTATGCTCGGCCAGCCTGCGTGGGATTCCTGGCATGTCTGAAGGATGCCAGGCGAAGATGTCCCAATTCTCGCGCAAGAACTCCTGCAGTGCGGCATCTGTTGTGGGGTTCAGCTGTGCCCCGATGGATGCTGTTTTGGTAGGGTCTGTTGGGTGGACCTGGAATTTGACTATTTCGTCCGCTAGTTTAAAAGAGGTGGACTTGGGTCTTTTGTCAAGTATCACGTCGTCCCTGTCCACCGTGGAGCGCAGCGCATTTAGTTCTTCGGCCGCAAGGGCTTCAGATAATGGCTCGACGGCTAGTGTGGCGGTTTTGTTTTCGGCGCGGAGTGCTATGTCCGGATCACTAGCCAGAGTGATGATTCCATTGGGCCTGATCATTTTGAGCTTCATGTACCCGTAATGGGGTATAGCTTGGAAGATTGTGAATGCCTCCCGCTTTCAAAGGGCGTGGTATCCGCTACTGAATGGGGCCACTTGAAACATGATTTCTTCGGACCTATAATTCTCTGGCGTGCTGAATACCACATCCGGTGTGATTTTTCCTGCACATCGTGCCTCCCGACTAGGGATGATTCCTCTGAAGGTCATGCTGCTTTGCTCAATGTGGCTCTTATCTATTTCCATTTTTCTAAGAGTTTCCTCATAGATGAGGTTTAATCCACTGCCACCATCCATGAGCACTTTAGTAAGCCGACAGCCGTCCACAATTGGACTAAGGACCAAAGCGGCTGGTGCTCGGGCTGTTCAAAATTGAGGTTTGTCACTGGCATTGAAGGTTATGGCCGTGTCGTTCCACGGATTTATTGTTGCAACATGGCAGACTTCGGCAAGGCTACGGAGTGTTTGTTTTCGCCTATTATTTGAGCCGAAGGTCTCGATGTCAATACTGTATTGTTATTTTCCACGGGATGGTGCTCTGTTGTATTGTTGATGAGGATATCCTCGCCGCTCTTGGCCACCCATCGGAGTATCCAACATGCTCTAAGGCTGTGTGTTGGCATGGTCTCCGCTGTACTGTGAATTTTGCATGGCCCATTGAGCCATCCCTCCAATACAGTTCTATGCCCTGTAGTGGGCTTTTGCTTCTTTGTAATTGGATCGGGTGACTTATGAGAGTACACCCTTTTAGTTCGGACAGGCGATCTAGTGATAGCCGGAGGGCCCTAGAATTTTATTTGGGTTTTCCAGGCGCTTTCCATCGCACAGTACTTCTGTACTATGGCCGCCAAGTCAGCAAAGTGTGCTATGTCACGGCGACTTATGGCATTGAGAATTCCCTTGTCCGTGCAATTTTTGCAAAAGAATGAAATTGCGTCTTCCTCGCGACAGTCCTTGACCTTGCTCATTACAAGGAGGAATCTGGCCCAATACTGATGTACTGTCTCTTGGGGATCTTGTCTAATGTGGGAAAGATCACTTGAATCTGGGTGGGTGGGTAGATTCAGGTCCGAACCCTGACTCGATCTGAGACCCAGGGGCGAAGAAGTTTCCGAGCTTGGCAGTTCGGACTCCAGGATGTTGCCCAATAGTTCTGGCCCGCTGTCTGATTCTAGGTTCGAAGCTTGGGCCATGTCCTCCTATGGGCGGATATCCGTCTTGGAGAGCTCGGGAATCCGGACATAGTTTGTCCTCAAAATAGTGGAAGAATTGCTACACTACTCCTCCACCACCTCTATCTGATGGGTGACCGGCGGAGAGTTAATCTCCCTTTGGTCGGGTTTAAGCCCGATCCGATCATAGTCCGTTGCGACTCCGAGGGCGGTGATGCTATCCAAGAGCTCGTTCTAGGAAGAGAGCTCTATTGGATCCATCTGCTCGGCGAATCCCGAGCCGACGTGGAGGCTATTTTTGATGACCCGAGAAGTCATCGTTGGCGCGACGACCGGAGGGGCGGTCATGACGAAGCCGCCTAGTCGGAGAGTTTGGCCTACAGCTAGGGCTCCCCCCGAGGTAATGTTGTCCTTGACAACAAGACGAGCCATCAAGCCTTATCATGGCGACACAGTGGAACTCTGAATGAAAGCACCAATGTCGGTGTCAAAACCGGCGGATCTCGGGTAGGGTGTCCCGAACTATGCGTCTAAGGCGGATGGTAACAGGAGAAAGGGGATACGATGTTTACCCAGGTTCGGGCCCTCTCGATGGAGGTAATACCCTACTTCCTGCTTGATTGATCTTAATGATATGAGTTTTACAAGAGTTGATCTACCACGAGATCGTAGAGGCTAACCCTAAGAGCTAACCTATTATTATGATTGTTCTTATCCTACGGACTAAACACTCCGGTTTATATAGACACCGGAGGGGGCTAGGGTTACACAGAGTCGGTTACAAGGGAGGATATCTACATATACGAATTGCCAAGCTTGACTTCCACGCAAAGGAGAGTCCCACCCGGACATGGGACGAAGTCTTCAATCTTGTATCTTCATAGTCCAACAGTCTGGCCAAAGTATATAGTCCGGCTATCCGAGGACCCCCTAATCCAGGACTACCTCACTCACCGCCATGCGTGAGTAATTCCATCGTAAGCTTGCTGGACGGTGATGGGTTGGATGAGATTTATCATGTAATCGAGTTAGTTTTGTTAGGGTTGGATCCCTAGTATCCACTATGTTCTGAGATTGATGTTGCTATGACTTTGCTATGCTTAATGCTTCTCATTAGGGCCCGAGTGCCATGATTTCAGATCTGAACCTATTATGTTTTCATGAATATACATGAGTTCTTGATCCCATATTGCAAGTCTATAGTCAGCTATTATGTGTTATGATCCGTTAACCCCGAAGTGACAATAATCGGGATACTTACCGGTGATGACCATAGTTTGAGGTGTTCATGTATTCACTATGTGTTAATGCTTTGGTCCACTACTCTATTAAAAGGAGGCCTTAATATACCTTAGTTTCCAATAGGACACCGCTGCCACGGGAGGGTAGGACAAAAGATGTCATGCAAGTTCTTTTCCATAAGCACGTATGACTATATTCGGAATACATGCCTACATTACATTGACGAACTGGAGCTAGTTCCGTGTCACCCTATGTTATGACTGTTACATGATTGATCGCATCCGGCATAATTCTCCATCACCGATCCATTGCTTACGAGCTTTCCATATATTGTTCTTCACTTATTTACTTTTCCGTTGCTACTGTTACAATCACTATAAAACCCAAAAATATTACTTTTGCTACCGTTATCACTACTATCATATTACTTTGCTACTAAACACTTTGCTGCAGATATTAAGTTTCCATGTGTGGTTGAATTAACAACTCAACTGCTAATACTTGAGAATATTCTTTGGCTCCCCTTGTGTCGAATCAATAAATTTGGGTTGAATACTCTACCCTCGAAAACTGTTGCGATCCCCTATACTTGTGGGTTATCAGCGGCGGCCAAGGGGAGGCTTGGCCCCCAAACCAGGTGGGGTCGCCCCCTCTAGGGTTTCCCCCAACCCTAGGTGCATGGGCCCTAGGGTGGAGTTAGCGCCGAGCCCACCTAGGGGCTGGTTTCCCTCTATATTCAGCCCATAGGTCCTTCGGGGCAGGTGGACCCTCCTGGTGGACCCCCGGAACCCCTTCGGTGGTCCCGGTACAATACCGGTAATCCCCCAAACACTTCCAGCGACCGAATAAGGACTTACCATACATAAATCTTCATCTCCGGACTATTCCAAAACTCCTCGTCCGGGATCTCATCCGGGACTCTGAACAACCTTCGGTAACCACATACTATTTCCCATAACAACTCTAGCATCATCGAACCTTAAGTGTGTAGACCCTATGGGTTCGGGAACCATGCAGACATGACCGAGACATCTCTCCGGCCAATAACCAACATTGGGATCTGGATGCCCATATTGGCTCCCACATGTTCCACGATGATCTCATCGAATGAACCACGATGCCGGGGATTCAATCAATCCCGTATACAATTCCCTTTGTCCATCGGTATGTTACTTGCCCGAGATTCGATCATCGGTATCTCCATACCTCGTTCAATCTCGTTACCGGCAAGTCTCTTTACTCATTCCATAACGCATGATCCCATGGCTAACTCCTTAGTCACATTGAGCTCGTTATGATGATGCATTACCGAGTGGGCCCAGAGATACCTCTCCGTCATACGGAGTGACAAATCCCAATCTCGATTCATGCCGACCCAATTGATACTTCCGGAGATACCTGTAGTGCACCTTTATAGCCACCCAGTTACGTTGTGATGTTTGGTACACCCAAAGCATTCCTACGGTATCCAGGATTTGCACAATCTCATGGTCTAAGGAAATGATACTTGACATTAGAAAAGCTTTAGCAAACGAACTAGACGATCTTGTGCTACGCTTAGGATTGGGTCTTGTCCATCACATCATTCTCCTAATGATGTGATCCCATTATCAATGACATCAAATGTCCATGGTCAGGAAACCATGACCATCTATTGATCAACGAGCTAGTCAACTAGAGGCTTACAAGGGACATATTACGATCTATGTATTCACACATGTATTACGGTTTCCGGTTAATACAATTATAGCATGAACAATAAACAATTATCATGAACACGGAAATATAATAATAACCACTTTATTATTGCCTCTAGGGCATATTTCCAACACCATCCAGTTTGGACAAAATACTTGATCGGCCTTGCCAGATCCATGGCACCTGTCGGCGTTCTGGGAACGGGGGTCCCCAGACTTGCCTGCCTGCGGCCTGCGGCGTGGCTCAAAGGAGGCCCAGCATGGCCCATCTTCATCAACACAAGACTCAAGACCCTCGCGAGGGGCCAAGCCTTGCGGGGCGGACAACACGGCGCATCCTCAGGCGCAGCCTCCTCAGGCTGGCTCGCGAGGAGGCGGAGAAATCAAGGCGGGGTACCTCGCGAGGTGCCCATGACGCAAGCCATGATGACTCAGGGTGCCAGGCGGGCGCCAGCGCGCGCAGCGTCCTTCTTTCCTCTTTGGTGCAAAGGGAGCAAGCGCAGCCGCGGAGCACCGAGGCATCAGGCAAAGGTTGCCATTTCGATGCAATGAGACCAAGACCAGGAGGACTACGAGATGGAGGTCACCATGGAGCCAAGGACGGCGTCATCACCAGAGCCTTTGCACAGGCGAAGACTTCTTTGTCAGGATAGTTGATGCTTGTTATACCCCTTCAAATTAGCCTGCCATTGTTGGCTCCCTTCCCGCTCAATATTTGGGAAGAGGACCAGGGCCTCTATAAATAGGACTAGCCACCCGCATAGCAATGGGGTCGCTTCGTTCGGTTCGCAAGCAGAGAGAGTAAGAGAGAGAGAGAGCAGGGTGATTGAACTCCTCCTAGCAGTTCGTCACCCCAGCCAAGAACAGACCCTCGCGAGGCTGTTCTTCTTTGTATTGTTCATCATCATCAGCCCCAAGAGGCAATCCACCAACCACACACTGGAGTAGGGTATTACACCACAACGGTGGCCCGAACCAGTATAAATTTTGTGTCCTTTGTGTAGTTCTTTTAGTAGTTTAGATCCTTGCGAGACGGGAAGGTAGAAGGCGTGATCTTCGCGCGCACCCCAGTGTTTGAACCTTAAGGGTCTGCCGGAACCCGTGATCCGACAGCACCCCTGACAAGCTTGCCAATCACCAGAACATGAATGGCGAGAAGTGGATTGTTAAGAGGTGCACCGGCATGAGAAAGCATTTGAAATGAGGAAAGGAATGTGATCAACACCGAAGGATTGAATTTAATCCACCAGAGAAGAAAAAGAACGAAGAATAATAAACTTGAAGCTCCGCTAGTATTTTCCTGAGAATCACCGGATAAGAACATTGACGGAAAAGAATGAAGAAACTTCACATCAATAAGATGGATACTTGATTAAGAAATCTGAGTCCTGCAAGAAAAAGGGTGGGAGGGTGGGAAAACAAAGGCAACTTGGGGACGGATGAAACGAACAACGTTGAGAAGAACTGATAATTGATCTAGTAGAAATTGAAAGGGTATGGATTACTTGAAGGGAAGCACACCGGTGGAGAAGGATTGACATGACAATCTCGATGATCAAGAAGGATTAGTACTCCCGTAGAAATATGAGGGCACCTCTCAGGAAAGGTCAGGAATCAACACTTGACAAAGAAGCAACTCCAATACCACAACCCAAAACAAAACAAAGATTGGCTTGCAAAATAAGCAGGAAACAAACATATGATAGATCCCATATCGTATCATGTGTTTGTTGGAAAGATATTCTAGGAGCTACTTGAATTCCCACCTATAAACTCCCGAAACTTTCTGGTTATGCAATCTGGTTTGGGGATACAGGGAAAGCAAAATATGTCACCCAAACTAACAATCCCTACATCCAGTTGTATCCATCTGTCAACACATAACCAAGAAATATTCGGATATCATGTACTTCAACCTTCGAAAAGCATTCTTTATACGAGTTATGGCAATACTCCCGAACTCCCGCCCCAGTACTAGGTGGCATCGAGGTTATCTCACCAACAACAAAAGAGATTTTTGATGTCGGCGAACTCAGGTATTCCAGAACTGCAACGATAAAATTGCGACGACAACACCTCGGATCTCAACTCCCCAGGACATTGCTGCAACCCCTAAATATCAAGAGGCACCAAGAACAATGTTCTCGTCACAATACTATTAGAACGATTCCAAGATACTCGTGTGATCCTAAAAAAAATTCATGAAATTTGGGGAGAGGGAAGTCAAAACTTCTACGTTAGGAGGCCTCACGAGAGCGGCGAAGGGACTGAGGAGTAAAAAGAATCCTACTCTCTGATATATATGATCCTAAGAGTCAAAACATTTTGTTCTAGACTCAACAATGTCAGCGATTCGATCAAGCAGGGGGCTCCTAAGTCGGGGATGGCTCTGATACCAACTTGTAACACCCACAATGCGGCTATATCTCCCACGTGTCGGGGCATGACTTAGAGACATAGCCGCATAGTAGTTTTTTCACAAGAGGGGTAATCTTGACACAATCCCATGTACTGAATAAGAAAGGGAGAAAGAGTTGGCTTACAATCGCCACTTCACACAATACATAAATAATTCATACACCATCCAAATACACTCAAAGACCGACTACGGTCAAATCCGAATAAAAGGGAAGATAAACCCCAAATGCTAGATCCCCGATCGTCCCAACTGGGCTCCACTACTGATCATCAGAAAACGAAACGTAGTAACGACCCAGATCCTCGTCGAACTCCCACTTGAGTTCGGTAGCATCACCTGCACTGGTATCCTCGGCACCTGCAACTGTTTGGAAGTATCCGTGAGTCATGAGGACTCACCAATCTCACACCCGCGAGATCAAGACTATTTAAGCTTATGGGTAGGAGAAGGTAGTGAGGTGGAGCTGCAGCAAGCACTAAGCATATATGGTGGCTAACATACGCAAATAAGAGCGAGAAGATAAGCAACGCAACGGTCGAGAAGCTAGAAGTGATCCTGAAACTACTTACGTACAAACATAACACAAGACCGTGTTCACTTCCCGGACTCCGCCGAAAAGAGAACATCACGGCTACACACGCGGTTGATTCATTTTTAATTAAGTCAACTGCCAAGTTCTCTACAATTGTATATTAACAAATTCCCATCTGCCACATAACCGCGGGCACGGCTCTCAAAAGTTTATACCTTGTAGGGGTGTCCCAACTTAGTCCATCACAATCTCTCATAGTCAACGAAGGATATTCCTTCTCCCGAAAAGACCCGATCAGTCTCGGAATCCCGGTTACAAGACATTTCGACAATGGTAAAACAAGACCAGCAAAGCCGCCCGATGTGCCAACAAATCCCGATAGGAGTCACACGTATCTCGTTCTCAGGGCACACCGGATGGTCCAGACGTCAGGTTGGCATAGACCCTGGTTGCCCAGGGGGCGCCGGATGTCGCCCAGTTTGGACCAACACTCAGAGGAGCACTGGCCCGAGGGTTTAAAATAAAGATGACCCTTGAGTCCACGGAACCCAGGGGAAAAAGGCTTAGGTGGCCAATGTTAAAACCAAGGTTGGGCCTTGCTGGAGGAGTTTTATTCAAGGCGAACTATCAAGGGGTTCCCATAACAGCCAACCGCGTATGGAACGCAAAATCAACGAACATAACACCGGTATGACGGAAACTAATACGGCAAGAGTGGAATAAAACACCAGGCAAAAGGCCAAGCCTTCCACCCTTTACCAAGTATATAGATGCATTAAATTAAATAAGAGATATTGTGATATCCCAACATATCCATGTTCCAACATGGAACAAACTTCAACTTCACCTGCAGCTAGCAACACTATAAGAGGGGCTGAGCAAAAGCGGTACCATAGCCAAACAACGGTTTGCTAGGAATGTGGGTTAGAGGCTTGACATGGAAATATGGGAGGCATGATATAACAAGTGGTAGGTAGCGCGACATAACGATAGAGCGAACAACTAGCAAGCAAATATATAAGTGATTTCGAGGGTATGGTCATCTTGCCTGCAATGTTCTCAGAGTTGTCGAAAGCTTGATCCTCGTTAGCGTACTCAACAGGTTCCTCGGTCACGTACTCATCTCCTGGCTCTACCCAAGGCAAGAACACAAGCAATGGAACGACAATCAATCACGGTGCAATGCACAAGCAACATGATGCAATACATGGCATGATATGCAAGATATGGTATGCCATGCATATGCGTGCTCTGGAAGGGAAAGAATGATCAATGCATCAACTTGGCAACCTAAGTATGCCACTGGAAAGATGACATGATTTCGGTCGAAATCGATATAAAGATCACCGGAAACGGATGCACGGTTTGCAAATGACAAGCAACACAAGAATGACGCAAAACTGCAATTAACAACATGATAGCACTTAGAATGCAACAAGAAACTAAGCTACTGCACTCCAACATAGTAACAAAGCATAAGGCAGTGATGTGCAAGAGATGCTTGACAAAACATGAACACTGAGCTACGGTTAAATCACACTAGAACAGGTTCAAACAAGCATGGAAAAAGTGCAAAAGATATCAGCTTCACAGACTTAGTGAAAATACCAACATGTCAAAAACAACATCAGGAAGCACTGTTTAGAGCAAGCAAACAACATGCTACAGGAACATATCATAGCAAGAAAAGGCATGGCATGATTCTACTGAATGCATAGAACAAAATCCCCTTACTAAACATGAGCCAAAGAGGCACAGAAGATATGATGGCACCCATGTAAACATAGCAAATTTTATAGACAGATTCAGACTTAGAGAAAAACAGAGCATGGTATAAACAGATTTATGATAGCAACTTTGCGAGCTCATGCCACTCACCACAAGGAATTAAATGACAACATAAGCATACCAACAGCAATAAGACATGTTCATGAAGCTAACCATGGCAAGAGCAAGTTAATAGTATGGATGGATCACTAGCAATAACCATGGAAATATTGATTAACATGTTAACAATCTGCCAGGAACATTTTATAACAAAAGTAGAGCAAGAAAATGACATGCTAGAGCACTCCATAATTGCAACCGGGGACACAAATGGATAGAGCGTAAACACATGTTCAAAACAAACTTACTAAAGTATCTCAAAATAACCATGGATCTCATGGTAGCATCGAGTTTACATGGCATCAAAATAACAGCAGGAAAAGGACAACAAAAACCTGTCCCTGAAAACAGCAACATTACGAAGCCTAGTTTGGATGTTTGTGCTAGTCACCACATAGATCACAAAAATACAAGGCTTCCACCTCTGTAAAGATGGCATGATGTAGTTCAAAACACATGCAGACCTCATGCTCATAGAATGCACACATCAAATGCAACAAAAATGACAAATCACCATGATCTGATATGCACCAGCAGTTAACATTTTATAGCACTCTTGCAACAATGCAAATGGCATCATAATGGACAGTAACATGCATGTAAATTCTGCTAACATGAAGAGCTCAACGAGATGAACATTTCTACATATCATATGCATGATTTGGAGCTACGAGCACCAAGATGTGGCATCATGAAGTAGGCATGAAAATTACAGGGGAACCGGGGACTTAGTGAAATTTCACCTCACGAAAAGTCAACGCGGGACGAGATGGAGCGGGATGGGGGGATCCGTGTCGCGGGACGACGTTTGGTTGACGGGGGTGGTGGATCTCGTCCAAATCCAGGGAACCTTGCCGGAGTTGATCGGGGAGGTGGCCGGAGAGGAGGAAGGTGGCTGGGTGGAAGAGGAGATCGCCGGAGTGGGAGCACCGGCGAGGGGAGCAGAGGAGGCGGCGCCGGCAGGGGTCGGCAGCGTGCGCGGGCCGAGGTGGAGGCAGCGGCGGTAGCGGTTGCCGGCGAGCGGCGGCGGAGGTGCGTCGGCGGCGACAGGTGCGGTTGCTGGCGAGCAACGCTCGCAGAGGCAGCGGGCGGCAGCGACAACCACGGGCTCGCGCGTGCCCACGATGGGCCTGGCGGGCCACGGCGGCGGGAGACTGCGGGCAGACATGTGGCGCCCCCTCACTGGAGTGGGGCGGCGGCGGGTTTCGTCCGGCGGCGCGCGGACATGTCCGGTGACGACGGGGGATGAATTTTAGGGTTTGGACCCGGATTTTGGAGGGGAAGCACATATTTATAGGTAGATGGAGGTAGGAGTGTCCAAACGGGGTGCGTTTTTCGCCCACACGATCGTGATTCGACGGTGGAGAACAAGGAGGTGGTTTAGATGGGTTATTGGGCTGTCTTGGAAGGGTGTTGGGCTGCAACACAAAAGAGGCTTTTGCGGTTACCCGGTTAACCGTTGGGGCATCAAACGGCCTCCAAATGGAACGAAATTTGACATGCGGTCTACTGACAAATCTCGACCCATTCCGAGAACGTTTTTCTCCCGCTCACGAAAAGAGACAAGAGGGGTGCGCCGGGTGCATGTGGGAGTGTCAGATTGTGAAATGGACAACGTGGAAAACGCTCGGATGCATGAGATGAACACGCATGCAAATGTGATGCACATGATGACATGATATGAAATGCATGACATGAACAAAAAGCAAAACAAAGAGAAAAACCCAACCACGAAGGTAATATCATATCGCATATCCGGAGAAGGCAAGAGTTGGAGTTACAAATATGGAAAGTTACATCGGGTGTTACAATGAGTTATGTGATTTGGTGACCGAATGTTGTTCGGAGTCCCAGATGAGATCGCAGAGATGACAAGTAGTCTCGAAATGGTCGAGAAGTAAAGATTCATATATTGGACGATGATATTCGGACATGGGAAGTGTTCCGGGGTTACCGGGTACATATCGGGTCACCGAAAGGGGTTCCGGGCATCCCCCCGGCAATTACATGGGCCTAATGGGCCAAGAAGGGGACAGACCAGCCCCAAGGGGGCTGATGCGCCCCATGTAGGCCGAAATAAAGGGGGAAGGAAAGAGGGGAGAGAGAAAGGAAGGGGAGCAATTCAGCCTCCCCCTTCCTTCTCTCCTCCCTCCTCCTTCCTTCCCCCCTCCGGATGAATATGGAAGGGCGAGGCTGAATTGGGAGGCGCCCAAGTAGGATTCCTCCTACTTGGGGTGCCCCCTTGGCTGCCTCTCCTCCCCTCCAACCTATATATATGAGGGGGGGGGGGCACCGCTAGAACACACATCAACAGTTGTTAGCCGTGTGCGGCGCCCCCTCCACAATTTATGCCTCAGGTCATATTCATGTAGTTCTTAGGCAAAGCCCTGCGCGGATCACTTCACTATCACCATCACCACGCCATCTTGCTGGATCAAGAGTTCGAGGGACGTCATCGAGCTGAACGTGTGCAGAACTCCAAGGTGCCATACGTTCAGTGCTTGACCTGTCGGAACGAGAAGAAGTTCGAGTACATCAGCCGCATTGTCAAACGCTACCGCTTTCGGTCTACGAGGGTATGTAGACACACTCTCCCCCTCTCGTTGCTATGCATCTCCTAGATAGATCTTGCGTGAGCGTTGGATTTTTTTTGAAATTGCATGCTACGTACGTTTCCCAACAGTGGCATCCGAGCCAGGTCTATGCGTAGATGATATGCACGAGTAAAACACAAAGAGTTGTGGGCGGTGATCGTCATATTGCTTACCACCAATGTCTTATTTTGATTCGGCAGTATTGTTGGATGAAGCGGCCCGGACCAACCTTACATGACCACGTTCATGAGACCGGTTCCACCGATAGACATGCAACTAGTTTTGCATAAGTGTGGCTGGCGGGTGTTTGTTTCTCCTACTTTAGTTGAATCAAATTTGACAGCGGCCGGTCCTTGTTGAAGGTTAAAACAACAAACTTGATAAATCACCATTGTGGTTTTGATGCGTAGGTAAGAACGGTTCTTGCTAGAAGCCCATAGCAGCCACGTAAAACTTGCAACAACAAAGTAGTGGACGTCTAACTTGTTTTTGTAGGGCATGTTGTGATGTGATATGGTCAAGACATGATGTGATATACGTTATTGTATGAGATTATCATATTTTGTAAAAGTCACTGGCAACTGGCAGGAACCTTATGGTTGTCTCTTTATTGTATGAAATGCAAACGCCATGTAATTTCTTTACTTTATCACTATGTGTTAGCGATAGTTGTAGAAGCAATAGTTGGCGACACGACCACGACGCTACAATGGAGATCAAGGTGTCAAGCCGGTGACAATGGATATCATGATGGTGCTTTGGAGATGGAGATCAAAGGCACAAGATGATGATGGCCATATCATGTCACGTATTTTGATTGCATGTGGTGTTTATCTTTTATGCATCTTATTTTGCTTAGTACGGCGGTAGCATTATAAGATGGCCCCTCACTAAAATTTCAAGTTATAAGTGTTCTCCCTAAGTATGCACCGTTGCGACAGTTCGTCGTGCTGAGACACCACGTGATGATCAGGTGTGATAGGCTCTACGTTCACATACAACGGGTGCAAGACAGTTTTGCACATGCAGAATACTCGGGTTGAACTTGACGAGCCTAGCATGTATCGACATGGCCTCAGAATACTAGAGACTGAAAGGTCTAACATGAATCATATAGTAGATAGGATCAACATAGAGATGTTCACCATTGATGACTACTCCATCTCACGTGATGATCGGACATGGTTTAGTTGATTTGGATCACGTAATCATTTAGATGGCTCAAGGGATATCTATCTAAGTGGGAGTTCTTAAGTAATATGATTAATTGAAATTAATTTATCATGAACTTAGTCCTGATAGTATTTGCATATCTATGTTGTAGATCAATAGCTCGCGTTGTAGCTCCCCTATGTTTTGATATGTTCCTAGAGAAAACTAAGTTGAAATTTGATAGTAACATTGATACAGACTAGGTTCGTGATCTGAGGATTATCCTCATTACTGCGCAGAAGAATTATGTCCTTGATGCACTGCTAGGTAATAAACCTATTGTAGGAGCAGATGCAGACGTTATGAACGTTTGACAAGCTCGGTATGATGACTACTTTATAGTTTAGTGCACCATGCTTTACGACTAAGAACCGGGACTTCAAAAACTTTGTTAACACCACGGAGCATATAAGATGTTCCAAGAGTTGAAATTGGTATTTCAGACTCATGCCCATGTCGAGAGGTATGAGACCTCTGACAAGTACTTTGCCTACAGGATTGAGGAGAATGGCTCAGCTAGTGAGCATGTACTCGGAATGTCTAAGTAGTACAATCGCTTGAATCAAGTGGGAGTTAACCTTCCAGATAAGATAGTGATTGACAGAGTTCTCTAGTCACTATCACCAAGCTACTAGAACTTCGTGCTGAACTATAATATGCAAGGGATGACGAAAATGATTCCCGAGCTCTTCGGGATGCTGAAATCGACGAAGGTAGAAATCAATAAAAAGCATCAAGTGTTGATGGTTGACAAGATCACTAGTTTCAAGAAAAAGGGAAAAGGAAAAGAAAGGGAACTTCAAGAAGAATGACAAGCAAGTTGCCACTCCCGTGAAGAAGCCAAAAGCTAGACCTAAGCCTGAAACTGAGTGCTTCTACTACAAAGGGAATGGTCACTGGAAGCGGAACTACCCCCAATACTTGGCGGATAAGAAGGATGGTAAAGTGAACAAAGGTATATTTGATATACATGTTATTGATATGTACTTTACTAGTGTTCATAGTAACCCCAGGGTATTTGATACCGGTTCAGTTGCTAAGATTAGTAACTCAAAACAGGAGTTGCAAAATGAATAAAGACTAGTTAAGGGCCAGGTGACGATGTGTGTTGGAAGTGATTCCAAGGTTGATAAGATCACCATCGTACACTCTCTCTACCTTAGGGATTAGTGTTGGACCAAAATAAATGTTATTTGGTCTTTGCGTTGAGCATGAATATGATTGGATCAAGTTTATTGCGATACAGTTATTCATTTAAGTCAAAGAATAATTGTTGTTCTGTTTACATGAATAAAACCTTCTATGGTCATACATCCAATGTAAATGGTTTATTTAAATCTTGATCGTAGTGATACACATATTCATAATATTGATGCCAAAAGATGCAAAGTTGATAATGATAGTGCAACATATTTGTGGCACTGCCGTTTAGGTCGTATTGGTGTAATGCGCATGAAGAAACTCCATGCACAGAGACTTTTGGAATCACTTGATTATGGATAATTTAATGCTTGCATGGGCAAGATGACTAAAACTCCATTCTCCAGAACAATGGAGCGAGCCACTGACTTATTGGAAATAATACATACCGATGTATGCGGTCTGATGAGTGTTGAGGCTCGCGGTGGGTATCGTTATTTTTCGGACCTTCACAGATGATTTGAGCAGATATGGGTATATCTACTTGATGAAACACAAGTCCAAAACATTTGAAAATTTCAAAGAATTTCAGAGTGAAGTGGAGAATCATTGTTACAAGAAAATAAAGTTTCTACTATCTGATCGCGGAGGCGAATATTCGAGTTATGAGTTTGGCCTTCATTTAGAACAATGTGGAATAGTTTCCCAACTCACATCACGTGGAACACCACAGCGTAATGGTGTGTTCGAACATCGTAACCGTACTTTATTAGATATGGTGTGATCTATGATGTCTCTTACCAATTTACCACTATCGTTTTGGGGTTATGCATTGGTGACAACTACATTCACTTTAAATAGGGCATTGTCTAAATCCGTTGAGACACCGTATGAACTATGGTTTGGCAAGAAACCTAAGTTGTCGTTTCTTAAAGTTTGGGGTTACGATGCTTATGTGAAAAAGCTCCAGCATGATAAGCTCGAACCCAAATCGAAGAAGTGCATCTTCATAGGATACCCAAAAGAAACTGTTGGGTACACCTTCTATCACAGATCCGAAGGCAAGATCTTTGTTGCTAAGGATGGATCCTTTCTAGAGAAGGAGTTTCTCTAGAAAGAAGTGAGTGGGAGGAAAGTAGAACTTGATGAGGAAATTGTACCTTCTCTCGAAATGGAAAGTAGCTCATCACAAAAAACTGTTCCCGTGATGCGTACACCAACTAGAGAGGAAGCTAATGATAATGATCATGAAACTTCAGATCAAGTTACTACTGAACCTCATAGGTCAACCATAGCACGTTCCACACCAGAGTGGTACGGTAATCCTGTCCTGGAAGTCATGTTACTAGACCATGACGAACCTACGAACTATGAGGAAGCAATGATGAACCCAGATTTCGATAAATGAGGCCATGAAATCTGAGATAGGATCCATGTATGAGAACAAAGTATGGACTTTGGTTGACTTGCCCGATGATCGGCGAGCCATAGAGAATAAATGGATCTTCAAGAAGAAGACTAATGCTGATGGTAATGTTACTGTCTACAAAACTCGACTTGTTGCAAAAGGTTTTCGACAAGTTGGAGTTAACTATGATGAGACCTTGTCACCCGTAGTGATGCTTAAGTCTGTCCGAATCATGTTAGCAATTGCCACATTTTATGATTATGAAATCTGGCAAATGGATGTCAAAACTGCATTCCTTAATGGATTTCTTAAAGAAGAGTTGTATATGATGCAACTAGAGGGTTTTGTCGATCCTAAAGGTAATAACAAAGTGTGCAAGCTCTAGTGATCCATTTATGAACTGGTGCAAGCATCTCGAAGTTGGAATATATGCTTTGATGAGGTGATCGAAGCATATGGTTTTATACAAACTTTTGGAGAAGCCTGTATTTACAAGAAAGTGAGCGGGAGCTCTATAGCATTTCTAATATATGTGGATGACATATTGTTGATTGGAAATGATATAGAATTTCTAGATAGCATAAAAGGATACTTGAATAAGAGTTCTTTAATGAATGACCTCAATGAAGCTAGTTAAATATTGGGCATCAAGATCTATATGGATAGATCGAGACACTTAATAGGATTTTCACAAAGGACATACCTTGATAAAGTTTTGAAAAAGTTCAAAATGGATCAGTCAAAGAAAGGGTTCTTGCCTGTATTACAAGATGTGAAGTTGAGTTAGACTCAAGACCCGACCACGACAGAATATATAGAGAGAGAATGAAAGTCATTCCCTATGCCTCAGTCATAGGTTCTATAAAGTATGCCATGCTAAGTACCAGATTTATTGTGTGCCTTGCCATGGTTTTTGGCAACGAGCTACAAGAGTGATCCAGGAGTGAATCACTGGACAACTATCAAAATTATCCTTAAAGTAATAAGTAAATGTTTCTCGGTTGTGGAGGTGATAAAGATTTCGTCGTAAAGAGTTACGTCAATGCAAGCTTTAACATCAATCCAGATCACTCTGAGTCTCGATCTGGATACATATTGAAAGTGGGAGCAATTAGCTAGAGTAGCTCCGTGCAGAGCATTGTAGACATAGAAATTTGCAAAATACATATGGATCTGAATGTGGCAGACCCGTTGACTAAACTTATCTCACAAGCAAAACATGATCACACCTTGGTACTCTTTGGGTGTTAATCACATAGCGATGTGAACTAGATTATTACCTCTAGTAAACCCTTTGGGTGTTGGTCACATGGTGATGTGAACTATGGGTGTTAATCATATAAATATGTGAACTTTTGGTGTTAAATCACATGGTGATGTGAACTAGATTATTGACTCTAGTGCAAGTGGGAGACTGAAGGAAATATGCCCTAGAAGCAATAATAAAGTTGTTATTTTATATTTCCTTAGATCATGATAAATGTTTATTATTCATGCTAGAATTGTATTAACCGGAAACTTAATACATGTGTGGATACATAGACAAAACACCGTGTCCCTAGTAAGCCTCTACTAGACTAGCTCGTTAATCAAAGATGCTTAAGTTTCCTAACCATAGACATGTGTTGTCATTTGATGAACGGGATCACATCATTAGGAGAATGTTGTGATGGACAAGACCCATCTGTTAGCTTAGCATGTTGATCGTTTAGTTTTATTGCTATTGCTTTCTTCATGTCATATACATATTCCTTTGACTATGAGATTATGCAACTCCCGGATACCAGAGGAATACCTTGTGTGCTATCAAACGTCACAACTTAACTAGGTGATTATGAAGATGCTCCACAGGTATCTCCGAAGGTGTTTGTTGGATTGGCATAGATCGAGATTAGGATTTGTCACTCCGAGTATCGGAGAGGTATCTTTGGGCCCTCTCGGTAATACACATCATGATAAGCCTTGCAAGCAATGTGACTAATGAGTTAGTTACTAGATGATGTATTACATAACGAGTAAAGATACTTGCCGGTAACGAGGTTGAACTAGGTATGAAGATACCGATGATCGAATCTCGGGCAAGTAACATACAGATGACGAAGGGAATAACGTATGTTGTCATTACGGTACGACCGATAAAGGTCTTCGTAGAATATGTGGCAACCAATATGAGCATCTAGGTTCCGCTATTGGTTATTGACCGGAGAGTTGTCTCGGTCATGTCTACATAGTTCTTGAACCTGTAGGGTCCGCACGCTTAACATTCGATGATGATTCTGTATTATATGAGTTATGTGATTTGGAGACCCAATGTTGTTTGGAGTCCCGGATGAGATCACGGACATGACGAGGAGTCTCGAAATGGTCGAGAAGTAAAGACTCATATATTGGACAATGATATTCGGACACCGGAAGTGTTCCGGGGTTACCGGGTACATATCGGGTCACTAGAAGGGGTTCCGGGCATCCCCCGGCAACTACATGGGCCTAATGGGCCAAGAAGGGGATAGACCAGCCCCTAAGGGGCTGGTGCGCCTCATGTAGGCCGAAATAAAGGGGGAAGGAAAGAGGGGAAGAAAGAAAGGAAGGGGAGCAATTCGGCCTGCCCCTTCCTTCTGTCCTCCCTCCTCCTTCCTTCCCCCTCCGGATGAATAAGGAAGGGGGAGGCCGAATTGGGAGGCGCCCAAGTAGGTCCTCCTACTTGGGCCGCCCCCTTGGCTGCCTCTCCTCCCCTACAACCTATATATGAGGGGGGCACCGCTAGAACACACATCAATAGTTCTTAGCCGTGTGTGGCGCCCCCTCCACAGTTTATGCCTCCGGTCATATTCACGTAATGCTTAGGCGAAGCCCTGTGCGGATCACTTCACTATCACTATCACCACACCGTCGTGCTGACGGAACTCGTCCTTTACACTTTGCTAGATCAAGAGTTCAAGGGACATCATCGAGCTGAACGTGTGCAGAACTTCGAGGTGTCGTACGTTCGGTGCTTGATCGGTCGGAACGAGAAGAAGTTCGAGTACATAAACCGCGTTGTCAAGTGCTTCTGCTTTCGGTCTATGAGAGTACGAAGACACACTCTCCCCCTCTCATTGCTATGCATCTCCTAGATAGATCTTGTGCGAGCGTAGGATTTTTTTTGAAATTGCTTGCTACATTTCCCAACAGTCGGCTTGTCCGATCACCTTTGATCGTAGGGACCATCCAACCAGTATCCGTCATGGAGGTTCGGCGGCCCTGGTACTCGATTCTATCATCGATGGGTACCATCTCACTAGAATCCTTATGGACGGTGGCAGCAGCCTCAACTTGATCTACAAGGATACTATCCGTAAGGTGGGTATCGACCCATCGAGAATCAAGCCTAGCAACACTACCTTTAAAGGAGTGATACTCGGCATGGAGGCCCGCTGCACGGGCTCCTTAACATTGGAAGTAGTATTCGGCTCTCCAGACAACTTCCAAAGTGAAGAATTGATCTTCAACATCGTCCCTTTTCGCAGTGGTTATCATGCACTGCTCGGACGAACTACTTTCACCCGCTTTAATGCAGTCCCGCACTATGCTTATCTGAAGCTCAAAATGCCTGGACCTCGTGGCGTCATCACAGTAAATGGGAATATGGAGTGCTCCCTCCGCCCTGAGGAGCATATCGTGACCCTAGCGGCCGAAGTACAAGGCGGACTCATCAAGACGAACAATTCATCGGTCATCAAGACCCATGACACTGCTAAACATGTCTGATCCGCACATTACAATGAAGTAGCTCGGTGGAACTAGAGCTTGAATAGCAGTTTAGCCTCCACCGATCGCCCCATACGGTCGCGGCAGGCGTACCGCGCGTACATAACTACGCACTCAAAATACATTGGGCAGCGCCGGAGACACACTGCGGAAAAGGTCCATAGTAAGGCTTGAACCTATTCAGACCTCAAATATTTTTTTCCACTGTAGGTTCGTTCAAAAACCTACCTGATCTACGGTCGTACGGGGACTCCTTTTTAGGTTCCTCTTTTTAGCAGACGACCATCGGACTCCTCCTCTTCAAGGATATCTCACCAAGGAGAAACAACGTAGATGTGCAATAGGGCATCATTGGATTCTTAAACCAATTCGTTTAGGCTCTGTGTAAACCTTTCCCTTGTAGAAACTTTGGCATGTAAAATGAACTCAATGTACGGCTCGATGTATTGATTCGGGTATAAAGGAAGCAGTTGATCACCACTTTGTTTGGCAGTCATTTTATTACCATCTGTATTCCCTCCCTACTTCTTATTGCCACACGTGCTTTAGTCCAGCCTTAACACCAGGGGTTGTATTCGGCCCTGCACATTTCAAGTAATCATGTGAACTTGATATGTGTTCGATATTTTGATAGTATGTATGTTGGGATTCCCTTAGTGGTGTCATGTGAACGTCGACTACATGACACTTCACCATATTTGGGCCTAAGGGAATGCATTGTGGAGTAGCAATTAGATGATGGGTTGCGAGAGTGATAGATGCTTAAACCCCGGTTTATGCGCTATTCCGTAAGGCATAGATTGGATCCAAAAGTATAATGCTATGGTTAGAATTTATTCTTAATACTTTTCTCGTAGTTGCGGATGCTTTTGGGAGGGTTAATCATAAGTAGGAGGTTTGTTCAAGTAAGAACAACACCTAAGAACCGGTCCACCCACATATCAAATTATCAAAATACCGAACACAAATTAAACCAACATAATGGAAGTGACTAGATGAAAATCCCGCGTACCCTCAAGAACGCTTTGCTTATCATAAGAGTCCATTTTGGCCTATCCTTTGCCTCAAAAGGATTGGGCTACCTTGCTGCACTTTTTTTACTACTATCGTTACTTTCTCGTTACAAATTACCTTGCTATCAAACTACTCTGCTACTTACAATTTCAGCACTTGCAGACATTACCTCGCCGAAAACCACTTGTCATTTCCTTCTGCTCCTCGTTGGGTTCGACACTCTTGCTTATCGAAAAGAGCTACAATTGATCCCCTATACTTGTGGGTCATCAAGGTTATTATCTGGCGCCATTGTTGGGGAGTGAAGCGCCTTTGGTAAGTGGAATTTGGTAAGGAAACATTTATATAGTGTGATGAAATATATTATCACTTGTTACTATGGAAAACAATCCTTTGAGGGGTTTGTTCGGGGTATCTTCACCTCGAACGGAACCACAATGAGCTACCCCTCAACCTACTGCACCTACTGAAAATATTGAATATGAAATTCCTTCGAGTATGCTAGAACAACTGCTAGCTAATCCTCGTGTAGGAGATGGAACCGAACATCCTGATATGCACTTGATATATGTAGAACAAATTTGTGGATTGTTCAAGCTTGTAGGTTTACCCGGAGATGAAGTTATGAAGAAGGTTTTCCCTTTATCTTTGAAGGTAAAAGCATTGGCATGGTATAGGCTATGCGATGATATTGGATCTTGGAATTGGAATCGATTGAAATTGGAGGCCCACCAAAAAATTTATCCCATGCATCTAGTTCATCGTGATCGGAATTATATGCATACATAATTTTCGGCCTCGTGAAGGAGAAAGGAACGCTCTACCTTGGGGGAGGCTTAAGTCAATGTTATATTCATGCCCCAATCATGAGCTCCCAAGAGAAATTATTATCCAGAACTTTTATGCTCGGCTTTCTCGTAATGATCAAACCATGCTTGATACTTCTTGTGTTGTTTCTTTTATGAAGAATACTATTGAATTCCGGTGGGATCTTTTGGAAAGAATTAAACGCAACTCTAAAGATTGGGAACTCGACAAAGGTAAAGAGTCAGGTATTAAACTTAAGTATGATTGTGTTAAATCTTTTATGGATACCGATGCTTTTCAAAAGTGTAGCACTAAATATGGACTTGACTCTGAGATAGTAGCCTCCTTTTGTGAATCATTTGCTACTCATGTTGACCTCCCTAACGAGAAGTGGTTTAAATGTCACCCACCTATTAAAGAAGAAATCAAAGAACCGGTACGAGTTAAAGAAGAAACTATACTTTACAATGTTGATCCAGTTGTTCTTTCTGCTAATATTGAGGAACCACCTTTCCCTGTTCGGATAAAGGAACATGCTAAAGTTTCAACTGTGGTTGACAAAAGCTATATTAGAACACCTAAACCTGATGAACAAATTAAAGTAGAACCTAGTATTGCTATGGTTAAAGATCTCTTGGAAGAAGATATGGATGGGCATGTTATTTATTTCTGTGAAGAAGCTGCTAGAATTGCCAAACCTGATAAAAAGGATAAACATAGACCTGTTGTTTGCATGCCCGTTATCTCAGTAAAAACAGGAGATCACTATTATCATGGTTTATTTGACATAGGTGCTAGTGTGAGTGCTATTCCTTACACCATATATCAGGAAATTATGAAAGACATAGCACCCATAGAGATAGAAGACATAGATGTTACGATTAAACTTGATAATAGAGACACTATATCACCAATTGGGATTGTTAGAGATGTTGAAGTCTTGTGTGGGAAAATAAAATACCCCACAGATTTTCTTGTTCTTGGTTCCCCACAAGATGACATTTGTCCCATTATCTTTGGTAGACCTTTCTTGAACACCATTAATGCTAGAATAGACTATAAGAAACAAACTATTGGTGTTAGTTTTGGTGATGAGTGTCATGAGTTTAATTTTTCCAAGTTTAGTAGAAAGCTTCATGAAAAAGAATTGCATAGTAAGGATGAATTAATTGGTCTTGCTTCTGTTGCTGTACCACCTACTGATCCTTTAGAACAATATTTGCTAAACCATGAAAATGATTTTCACATGCATGAAAGAAATGAAATAGATAAGATTTTCTTTGAATAACACCCTTTGCTTAAACACAACTTGCCTATTGAAACTCTAGGAGGTCCTCCTCCACCTAAAGGTGATCCTGTGCTTGAATTAAAACAATTGCCAGACACTTTGAAATATGCTTATCTTGATGAAAAGAAGATATATCATGTTATTATCAGTGCCAACCTTTCAGAACATGAAGAAGAAAGATTATTGAAAGTTCTAAGGAAGCACTGAGCTGCTATTGGATATACTCTTGATGATTTAAAGGGCAGTAGTCCCACTCTATGTCAGCACATAATTAATATGGAACCTGATGCTAAACCCGTTGTTGATCACCAACGTCGGTTAAATCCGAGGATTAAAGAAGTGGTAAGAATGGAAATATTAAAACTCCTGGAAGCAGGTATAATCTATCCTATAGCTGATAGTAGATGGGTGAGTCATGTTCATTGTGTCCCTAAGAAAGGAGGTATAACTGTTGTTTCTAATGATAAGAATGAACTTATTCCACAAAGAATTGTTACAGGTTATAGAATGGTAATTGATTTTAGAAAATTAAACAAAGCAACTAGAAAAGATCATTACCCTCTGCCTTTTATTGATCAAATGCTTGAAAGATTATCTAAGCACACACACTTTTGCTTCCTTGATGGATATTTTGGTTTTTCACAAATACCTGTTTCTCAACCTTATCAAGAAAAGACCACTTTTACTTATCCCTTTGGAACTTATGCTTATAGATGTATGCCTTTCGGTTTATGTAATACACTTGCTACCTATCAAAGATGTATGACTGCTATATTCTCTGACTTTTGTGAAAAGATTGTTGAGGTTTTCATGGATGACTTCTCTGTTTCTGGGAAGTCTTTTGATGATTGTTTAAGAAATCTTGATCGAGTTTTGCAGAGATGTGAACAAACAAATCTTGTCTTGAATTGGGAGAAGTGCCACTTTATGGTTAATGAAGGCATTGTCTTGGGTCATGAAATTCCTGAAAGAGGTATTGAAGTGGACAAAGCTAAGGCTGATGCAATTGAGAAAATGCCATGTCCTAAAGATATAAAAGGTATTCGTAGTTTCTTAGGTCATGCTGGTTTCTATAGGAGATTTATCAAAGACTTTTCTAAAACTTCTAGGCCTCTTACGAATCTTTTGCAAAAGGATATTCCTTTTGTTTTTATGATGATTGTTAGAAGCCTTTGAAACACTCAAGAAAGCCTTAATTTATGAACCTATTGTTCAACCACCTGATTGGAACTTGCCTTTTGAAATTATGTGTGATGCTAGTGATTATGCTATTGGTGTTGTTCTAGGACAAAGAGTTGACAAGAAATTGAATGTTATTCATTATGCTAGTAACACTCTAGACAGTGCCCAAAGAAATTATGCTACTACTGAAAAAGAATTCTTAGCAGTGGTGTTTGCTTGTGATAAATTTAGACCTTATATTGTTGATTCCAAAGTAACTGTTCACACAGACCATGCTGCTATTAAATATCTTATGGAAAAGAAAGATGCCAAACCTAGACTTATTCGATGGGTTCTCTTGTTACAAGAATTTGATTTACATATCATTCATAGAAAAGGAGCTGAGAACCTCGTAGCTGATAATTTATCTAGGCTTGAAAATGTGCCTGATGACCCACTACCTATTGATGATAGTTTTCCTGATGAGCAGTTAGCCACAATAAATGTTGCTCACAGTACTCCTTGGTATGCTGATTATGCTAATTACATTGTTGCTAAATATTTACCAGCTAGCTTTACATACCAACAAAAGAAAAAAATCTTCTATGATTTAAGACATTACTTTTGGGATGACCCACATCTTTATAAAGAAGGAGTAGATGGTATTATTAGACGTTGTGTACCTGAGCATGAATAGGGACAAATCCTGCGGAAATGTCACTATGAAGCTTATGAAGGGTATCATGCTGGAGATAGAACTGCTCATAAGGTATTGCAATTTGGATTTTATTGGCCGAATCTCTTCAAGGATGCCCATTCTTTGCAGGAAAACTCCTCTCAAAATGGGAAGGCCCCTATGTTATCGAGGAGGTTTATCAGTCTGGAGCCATCAAAAGAAATAATGCCGAAGGTACTAACCCGAAGGTTGTCAATGGGCAAAGAATAAAACATTGTATCTCAGGTACGCCCATTAATGTTGAAAGTAATATTATCCAACCTTTGACACCGGAAGAACACATAAAAGAGTCCTTCCGAAACACTCCAGAATCGTGAAAACAAGGAGGTACGTGATACGCTAAGTAAACGGACTCTGAAAAATCTGCAAATATATTTTTTATTAGTTTTGGAATATTTAGAAAACATAAGAAACTACCAGGAAGCGTACTCTGGTGGGCACAAGACACCAAGGCGCGGCAGGCTTGCCTGGCGCGCCCAGGTGGGTTGTGCCCACCTGGGACACCTTCTGGACTATGTTTTTCTTCCGTTTGCTTGTCCCCAAGATAAAAAATCTTTATATACTTCCAGAACCTATTGATCACCGTATCACGGAGAAATCCCCCGTTTTCTTTTCTTGCTGTTTTCAGTCAGATCTGTTGAGCCAAGCATCATGTCTTCTTCTTCTTCCAACAACGTGGAAGAGGATGCTTTGTTGATGAAGATCAAGCTGAAGAGAGAAGTGCCCACGGAAGCCGTCATAGGAGATGAGAACAAGGAGGTTGCCGTAGATCAGCCTCCGGTCTTCAAACATGCACTGCCAGCCGAGGAGGAAGAGGAAGATATCCTTAAACCTTACCTTACTCACCTTAGTCTTGCTGAGATTGAAGCCTTTTGCATCATTTAAATAGTTCGCATACAAAATAAGTATCTCACTCATGAGAATATTCTGCATCAAGAGCATATCACCCACCTCCGGAGCGTCATCCGTCGATTGGAGAATCTCTTGATCCTTAAGGATATGATCGCTTCATCACCACCATCATATTCGTCACCACCAAAAGATAATTGAGTATCAGGTATGGGCACTCCCCTTGGCTTCCGCCAAGCTTGGGGGAGGTGCCCCGGTATCGTATGATCCCACTATCTTTTTTCCTTTACTTATTTTAGTTCGATCTTTTTCTTTAGATAAATAAAAGTTTAGTTCGATCCTTTCTTTGAGAGTTTGCTTAGTGATCTATCCTTGTAATTGTGTGCAGGTTATATAATAATGTTTAGTTTGAGTTTTTGCTTTCTTTACTTTCATGTTGCGATTTAAAGAAAAGAGAAAAGGAAATAAATAAAAGAAAGGAAATAAATGAGGAAAAGATCATATACTAATCTTATGGTAGGTGATGAAACCACATAAGGAAAAGTATAAGTAGAAAATTTTATTAGAGATTGACAAACATAACATTATTCAATGATGCAACTCATGAAAGAATTAGTAAGGGAAGAAAAGATTCACATATAAATATACTATCCTACAAATCTGTTGTGATTGTTAGCCCTCATCAAAATATTATATGCTGAAATTGTTGACGTTGGACAAGGAAGACAACTTAATTGTTTATGTTTGTTTATATTCACATAGAAGTCATATTGTCATAGATCCTTTAACATGTGGTGCTTGCCCCCTATCTTTGCTAGCCAAAAGATCCACACTAAGTAGAGATACTACTTGTGAATCCAAAAACCCTTAAACCCAAATCTTATTTTCAAGTGTCCACCATACCTACCTAGGGATTGAGCAAGATCCCTCAAGTAAGTTGTCATCGATGCAAAAAGGCACTAAAAATTGCTTCTAAAAGTGTGAGATCATTTTGTGTAAGAGAAAATTGAGCATTGCACAAACTTGTGATGGAGAAGAAAGAAAGCGACAGACTGCATAATAAAGGTCTGTCGGCGTTCTGGGAACGGGGGTCCCCAGACTTGCCTGCCTGCGGCCTGCGGCGTGGCTCAAGTGGGGGCCCAACATGGCCCATCTTCACCAACACAAGACTCAAGACCCTCGCGAGGGGCCAAGCCTCGCGAGGCGGACGACACGGCACATCCTCAAGCGTAGCCTCGTCAGGCTGGCTCGCGAGGAGACGGAGATATCAAGACGGGGTACCTCGCGAGGTGCCAGTGACGCAAGCGATGACAATCGAGGGTGCCAGGCGGGCGCCAGCGCGCGCAGCTTCCTTCTTTCCTCTAAAGTGCAAAGGGGGCAAGCGCAGCCGCGGAGTACCGAGGCATCAGGCAAAGGTTGCCATTTCGGTGCAACGAGACCAGGACCAAGCGGACTATGAGACGGAGGTCACCATGGAGCCCAGCACGGCGTCACCGCAGAGTCTTTCGCAGGCGAAGACCACCTTTAGTCAGGATAAGAGTACTTGTTGTCCCCCTTCAAATTAGCCCGCCATTGTTGGCTCCCTTCCCGCTCGATATTTGGGAAGAGGACCAGGGCCTCTATAAATAGGGACAGGCCACCCACGTAGCAAAGGGTTTAGAGGGTTCGGTTCGTCGCGTGGATCCGACTAGCAAGTAGAGAGAGAGAGAGAGAGAGAGAGAGAGGTGACAGAACTCCTCCTTGCAGTTCGTCGCCCCAGCCAAGAACAGACCCTCGCGAGCCTGTTCTTCCTTGTATTGTCCATCATCATCAGCCCCAAGAGGCAATCCATCCACCACACACTGGAGTAGGGTATTACACCACAATGGTGGCCCGAACCAGTATAAATCATGTGTCTCTTGTGTGATTCCTTTAGTAGTTTAGATCTTTGTGAGACGGGGAGGTTGAGGACGTGATTTCCGTGCGCACCCCAGTGTTCGAACCTTAAGGGTTTGCCGGAACCCGAAATCCGACATTTGGCGCGCTAGGTAGGGGTGCGTCGGAGTTCGTCTTCCACCACTCCGTGACCCGTCGCGTCTTCATCACCATGCCCGGCGACCAGGAGGGCAACCCCGACCCGTGGGCTGCGTGGCCCAAACACGCGGAATCGCTCGCCTCGGGCGACCCCGCGCCCCAGGCAGCTCGCGGTCCGCAGGACACTGCGGGCCGCGGGCGACGCGGACAGACTTCGACAACTCTTACGCCGCAGCAGGCTCGGTCGGTAGCAAGGGCCTCCAATCACGCCGCGACAACGACACCATACACCCGCCGGGAGCAGGCGAACTCGAGGGCCGCGCTCACGGTGGCCCGGGAGCTACTGCGGTGCAGGCTGCTGGAGGGCGACCACGACGTGCTGCTGGAGCGAGTGGCGGAGCTCCTGGGCTTCGCCGCCTCAGGGGCTCACCCCTTCTCCACCCAGCTCCCATCTCAAGCCCAGAGCGACCCGCACGGGGGCTCCGCGCGCGCCCGCGGGCTCCAAGGCTACTCCGACGCCAGTGAAGCTGTCAGCACCGGACCAGTGGCGGCGCTGCCCCCGCCCCTGGCCCGCGAAGGAGAGGGACTCGACGCGACCCGTGGCCCCGGAGGGCGGCCGCGTTGCCACCCCGTAGCAGGCATGACAGGTGGGGCCGCATGGCATGCGGGGCGTCACGCCATGGCATACGGGACGACGGCGACGGAAGAGTACGTGCCCCTCATGATGGACCAAGGACACCCTCACGAGGACGGACAAGGCTCGCTCCTCGGCCCGGGCTGGGGGATGAGGCAATGGAAGCCGAGCCCTTCCAGGAGCTCCGGGATGAGCCCGCTGGCCATGCTGGAGGCAGCGATCACCGGGCGCCGCTAACTCTTCAGGGGCAGGTATACGCTAACCATGGATCGCAGGAGGTGCAGGTCGCCGCGGCGAGCGGCTGCCCCGCTCCTACAGTCTCCCACCCCTCGGGAGGAGAGTGCAGGGGGCTGCAGGGGAAGGGCCGGGATCCGACATCACCACCGTGGCATCCGGAGCAAGGCGTTCTCAGGAGGTAGGCCCTCTGCTAGGGAGGTGCCTCAGGGCCTGCCCCTGGCAGAGGACCCGTGGTCGTCGGGGGAACCGCTGGCGACCGCTCTACCCCATCGGGCGGCATCTTGGGTTTCGGTCGTTGCTGATGGCACTAGAGTGTGGCGCAAGGCGGGGCCCTCGTCTGGTGATATGAAGCAAGGCCAGTACCTGTGAAGCTCGCCGCCCCGTGACACTCTCACGTAATAATGAGTGGGGCTGTACACGCCCCGGAGTCTCAGGGGTGCCGGCCTCAGGCCCTGGGGCACCCTCCCACGCCCAGTGGACAGCACTTAGCTCCGCGCTGGTGAGAAGACGTCCAAGACTAGATTAGGTGCCGGAGGCGGCCTTTTGTCTGCCTTTTGTTGCCCTTCCCTTTGGTTGTAGCTTTTCTCTCGCTGGATTTAAGTTGGATTCGAATTTGAGATTTGCGTGTGTTCGGGGAAGGGGTGCTTGTTCTCGCTCGAGCTGTTTCTCGCGCTCTGGTTGCCGCTTCATCACAGCTGCCTCCCCTCGCGAGCCCCTCGTGAGTCGGGTCAGGCTAGGCTCGTGCGCAGCCCAGGCTGCCGCCGTTGCTCCCTCTCGGGAGGATTTTCGGGTGCCTGCGGAGGTTGTCCTATTCGGAAAAGGCCCAGAGCCTGTGAAGCAAGGCGAGTGCCTGTGAAGCTCTCGTGCTCGAGGAAAAGGCCCAGAGCCTGTGAAGCAAGGCGAGTGCCTGTGAAGCTCTCGCGCTCGAGGAAAAGGCCCAGAGCCTGTGAAGCAAGGGGAGTGCCTGTGAAGCTCTCGCGCTCGAGGAAAAGGCCCAGAGCCTGTCAAGCAAGGCGAGTGCCTGTGAAGCTCTCGCGCTCGAGGAAAAGGCCTAGAGCCTGTGAAGCTCTCGTGCTTGAGGAAAAGGCCCAGAGCCTGTGAAGCAAGGCGAGTGCCTGTGAAGCTCTCGCGCTCGAGGAAAAGGCCCAGAGCCTGTGAAGTAAGGCGAGTGCCTGTGAAGCTCTCGCGCTCGAGGAAAAGGCCCAGAGCCTGTCAAGCAAGGTGAGTGCCTGTGAAGTCGTTGCGCTCGGGAGAAGGCCCAGAGCCTGTGGAGAAGGCCAACGCATGAGAAGTTTCTCATCAGCGACGATCTCACATCCCGAGGACCCAACTAGAAAGTGCCCAAGGCGTCGTGCCCTCCTACAGGCCGCCTCGGAACCAGCGTGGGGCAAAGGTAAACCAGCCCACCGTCAGGCACGAGCGCAATTTGATTACTACTGATATGATGGACACAGGTTTTTACATGAGGGGCTTCCCCTCCCAAAATGCTCTCACAAGCCACCAGGTCAAAAGCCTGAGTTCTATTCATGCAGGGTGAAAAAGACAGGAGCGATACGCACTCAGTCGGACCAATCCCTCAATGCGTCCCCGGAGGCACCTCCTGAGCCTTCGCCAGAGTCGCTGAGCTCGCCATCGCCGCCTGCGTCGCTGCTAGTGGCGTCAGGGCCGCTCGCCGCGCCGTCCTCGTCAGCACCCACGACCACGTCGCTGTCGTCCGAAGCGAAGGCCCTGACAAGGGCGTCCACGTTATCCTCCACCCAGCGCGCCAAGTCATCTTGGACGGCCTGGGAGACTAGGGCGATGACAGCGTCAAAATCGAAGTGGGGATTCATGTTCTGGAGATGGCTGAAGACACGGGAAAAGGCGCGCTTGAGCAAGGTGCGGCTCCTCTCCTCCACCAACCTGTCGGCCCTGACCGACTGTGCCTCCAGCTGCGTCACCACGGCGGTGAAGAACTACAAGTTACCGGCATAATTGATCGTGTGTGGTTCGCCAACGGACGCCTCGCAGATGTTGCCTAAGGCCACGTTAGCCCTCTCCCTGAGCGTGGTGAGCATGGGGCCATGCGCGTGCTCCAAGAGTCGCTGCTGGCGTATTTCGTCAGCGTTCTGGCGCTCAACGGCCTCGGCCTCTTCCATCCGCTGGCGAAGATGGAGCACCTCGGCTTGAGAGGCGGCCAGCTCCTTTTGCGCTGCCTCAAGGGCGGCCCGGGAGGTGTCGGCCAGCCGCGTCGCCTCGTCCCGTTGGGCCCTCAGGGCTACGGTTCTGCCTTCGGCTTCGACCCCGATCATCCCCAGCTTCCCCTCGAACTCACGCTCGAGGCCTTGGCGTGTCGTCGCCACCCGACGGCAGACCTCCTCCAAGACACGCGCTTCCCGTGCAACTACATCGTCTTCTGCCTGCATCACTAGGCGCTCCCTCGTCTCCAGCCGCTCGTACTCGCAAGTGCGTGTCGGCGTTCTGGGAATGGGGGTCCCCAGACTTGCCTGCCTACGGCCTGCGGCGTGGCTCAAGTGGGGGCCCAGCGCGGCCCATCTTCATCAACACGAGGCTCAAGACCCTCGCGAGGGGCCAAGCCTCGCGAGGCGGACGACACGGCGCATCCTCAGGCACAACTTCGTCAGGCTGGCTCGCGAGGAGGCGGAGAGTTCAAGGCATGGTACCTCGCGAGGTGCCCATGATGCGAGCCATGACCACACGGGGCGCCAGGCGGGTGCCAGCGCGCGCAGCGTCCCTCTTTCCTCTTTGGTGCAAAGGGGGCAAGCGTATCAGCGGAGTACCGAGGCATCAGGCAAAGGTTGCCACTTCGGTGCAACGAGACCAAGACCAGGAGGACTACGAGACGGAGGTCACCATGGAGCCCAGCGCGGCGTCATCACCAGAGCCTTTGGCAGGCGAAGACTGCTTTTGTCAGGATAGATGTACTCGTTGTCCCCCTTCAAATTAGCCCGCCATTGTTGGATCCCTTCCCGCTCAATATTTGGGGAGAGGACCAGGGCCTCTATAAATAGGACTAGCCACCCACATAGAAAAGGGTTCGATTCCTGGTTGTTCGGCCCGGGATGTGAGAGAGAAAGAGAGAGAAAGGTGACTGAACTCTTCATAGCACAGTTCATCGCCACAGCCAAGAACAGACCCTCGCGAGGCTGTTCTTCCTTGTATTGTTCATCCACACCAGCCCCAGGAGGCAATCCATCCACCACACACTGGAGTAGGGTATTACACCACATCGGTGGCCCGAACCAGTATAAATCTTGTGTCTTTCGTGCAGTGCTTTCAGTAGTTTAGATCCCAACGAGACGGAGAGGTTGAAGGTGAGATTTCCGTGCGCACCCCAGTGTTCGAACCTTAAGGGTCTACCGGAACCCGAAATCCGACAGTGCGTTTAGCGGCTTCCAGCGCCAACGCTTCCTTGCGCTTCTAAAGCTCAACTGGGTCACCGGAAGCCACCTCCATCGACGCGAGGGCTACCTCGCGCAGCTCCGCTTGCTCCTTCATCGAGTGGCATCAGGCCAGGAGCTCGTGAGCCCGCTCCTCCGCTGCCTCTCGCCACCCGTCAGCTCTCCGGGCCTCCTCGATGGCCTGGGAGCGGGCCACTCGAGAGGCCTCCAGCAATGCCTTCGCCTCTTCATCATCAAGGTCATGTTGGCGGCGCGCGAGGGTGACGGTGGCCTCCAGCTCGCGCCTCCCTGCGGCCAGGCGCAGGCCCTCGGCCTCCAGGCGAGCATCTTCAGCGGCAAGCTCTTCCCCAAGCAGGTCCACCGCGTCGGCCGCTCATCGAAGGAACCCTTGGCGGCGAGTGCGGTGCTCTCGGGCGCGCTCAAGCACATCTTCCACGCCATCATCCGCCCCAAGCAAGCGCCGGGGGCTGCGAGTCATCGCCCCTCCTCCGGGCAGGGGGCTGGCGCCCTCGCGACGGCCGGACGCGCCACACCAGAAGCCCGACCAAGGGCCAGCCCGCCTCCAGATGAGGAGTGTAGGAGGCGCCTCAACCAGCCGTAGTCCAAGACCAGACGGGAGGCACCCGACAGACTGGCTATCCCCTGAGAAGGCCCGCGAAGGAGAAGCGCGGGGAATGAAGGGCCGTGGCGCACCTCGGGATGATCCGCCCCATCAGACGCCCTCACCACAAGGGCAGAGCCACTCGAAGCACTTGAGGATGGTGGGGGAGGCAAAGCCAAGGGAGGTGGTACCTCGGCGACTTCCGTGATCTCAGTCGGAAGGGGCCTGCAGAGCAAGGATCAACGAAAGCAACAAGAGGATCAGGAGTCAGAGAGGAAAAAGACTTACTCGTCAGTGGTGAAGTACTTCCTGCACTTCAGCATGTGACAAGGGGAGTCATCACCCAGAGCCTCCCTCTTCCTCTGGAGGGCCTCGAAGTCCATGCAGAAGCGGCCCAAGAGAAGAGCGCAAGGATCAACCTGCCGCGAGGACGAAGCACCAGAACGGTCCGCGTCGGGAGCGCCCGCCTGGCGCGTGCCACCCATCATCTTCTTTTTGTGGTGTGTTTGTTGAGACCGATGAATTGTGGGTTTATGATCAAGTCTATCTATGAATAATATTTGAATCTTCTCTGAATTCTTTTATGTATGATTGGTTATCTTTGCAAGTCTCTTCGAATTATCCGTTTGGTTTGGCCAACTAGATTGGTAGTTCTTGCCATGGGAGAAGTGCCTAGCTTTGGGTTCGATCTTGCGGTGTCCTTTCCTAGTGACAGAAGGGGCAGCAAGGCACGTATTGCATCATTGCCATCGAGGATAACAAGATGGGGTTTATTTCATATTGCATGAATTTATCTCTCTACATCATGTCATCTTGCTTAAGGCGTTACTCTGTTTTTAACTTAATACTCTAGATGCATGCTGGATAGCGGTTGATGAGTGGAGTAATAGTAGTAGATGCAGAATCGTTTCGGTCTACTTGTCACGGACGTGATGCCTATATACATGATCATGCCTAGATATTCTCATAACTATGCTCAATTCTATCAATTGCTCAACAGTAATTTGTTCACCCACCGTAGAATACTTATGCTCTTGAGAGAAGCCACTAGTGAAACCTATGGGCCCCAGGTCTATTCTCATCATATCAATCTCCATCACTTTAATCTTGCTTTGCTTTTTACTTTGCTTTTTACTTTGCATCTTTATACCAAAAATACCAAAAATATTATATCTATCAGATCTCACTCTCGTAAGTGACCGTGAAGGGATTGACAACCCCTAATCGCATTGGTTGCGAGTAGCTATCGTTTTGTGCAGGTACGAGGGACTTGAGCGTGGCCTCCTACTGGATTGATACCTTGGTTCTCAAAAACTGAGGGAAATACTTACGCTACTCTGTTGCATCATCCCTTCCGCTTCGGGGAAAACCAACGCAAGCTCAAGACGTAGCAAGAAGGATTTCTGGCGCTGTTGCCGGGGAGTCTACGCAAAAAGTCAACATACCAAGTACCCATCACAATCCCTCTATCTCGCATTACATTATTTGCCATTTGCCTCTCGTTTTCCTCTCCCCCACTTCACCCTTGCCGTTTTATTCACCCTCTCTCTCCTCCTCCCTCTCTATTTGCCTCGTTTGCCCTTTTGCTCTCATTTGCTTGTGTGCTAGTTTGCTTGCTTGTCGCCATGGCTAGTCTCATATCTTCTCCATTGTCTCCCGAGAGTGAAGTTCTAAATTTTAAACGAAGGGAGGGAGAAAATCTAAAAGATGCTTGGTATAGAATTTGCAATGCTCAAAATAGATCTACCAGAAAGCAATCTACCTTAGTTCTTCTCCGCAATTTTTATGTAGGTGTTAATCCTTGGTATAGATATATCCTCGATACCATTACCAGAGGGAACTTCTTGGGTAGCTATACTTTTGATTCTTATAATGCTATGCTAAATTTATTTGGCTCACCACCACTTTTGGTTAATGGAACCATGTTAACTTTGGAGCATGTTATGCAAAGATTTGAAATTATTGAAAATAAAGTTGCTACTATTGAATTGATTGAAAATATAGATAAAAAGATCCACAATCAAATTACTCAATATGGATCTAAGGTAGGAATGACTCTGAAAAATATTAAGGAAAAGGAACCCATAGTTAATGAGAAGATAAACTTAGATTCTACTAGAATTGATAAACTTGAGGGTATCATTACAAACTTGGGAACCGCTTTTTATTCCATAAAGAATACTCCAAGTACTCCTACTAAAATTGCCAAGCTTATGTATGTTCCTAAAAATAAGGGAGAATCATCTAGTAAGGAAACTGTGAATCTTAAATCTATAAACATTCATCCCAATCTTTTTGCTATCATTAAGGAACCGATTGCTACAAATGAATTTTTCGATCTTGTGCCTAAAAGTTTGATAATCACTAGAAAGAAAGAAATTCCTAAGGGAAATAGATGCCTCATCGAAGAATTGCCTACCAAAGATGGCAATATCTAGATCTATCCTCGCTTTTATGCCTAGCTAGGGGCGTTAAACGATAGCGCTTGTTGGGAGGCAACCCAATTTTATTTTTATTCCTTGCTTTTTGCTCCTGATTAGTAATGAATACATTATTTAGCCTCTGTTTTGGTTGTGTTTTTTGTGTTTAATTAGTGTTTGTGCCAAGTAGAACCGTTGGGAAGACTTGGGGAAAGTCTTGTTGAACTTGCTGTAAAAAAAAGAAACTTTAGCGCTCACGAGAACTGCTGTCATTTTTATTTGAAGAGTGATATTCAGTTAATTCTTTTTTTCAGATGATTAATAGATAAATTCCTCACGTCCAGCAATTTATTTTAGAATTTTTGGGGTTCCAGATCTTGTGCTAGCTACAGATTACTACAGACTGTTCTGTTTTTGACAGATTCTGTTTTTCGTGTGTTGTTTGCTTATTTTGATGAATCTATGGCTAGTAAAATAGTTTATAATCCATAGAGAAGTTGGAATACAGTAGGTTTAACACCAATATAAATAAAGAATGAGTTCATTACAGTACCTTGAAGTGGTCTTTTGTTTTCTTTCGCTAACGGAGCTCACGAGTTTTCTATTTTGAGTTTTGTGTTGTGAAGTTTTCAAGTTTTGGGTGAATTCTCTTGATGGATTATGGAACAAGGAGTGGCAAGAGCCTAAGCTTGGGGATGCACATGGCACCCCCTAGATAATCCAAGGACACCAAAAAGTCAAAGCTTGGGGATGCCCCGGAAGGCATCCCCTCTTTCGTCCACTTCCATCGGTAATTTACTTGGAGCTATATTTTTATTCACCAACATGATATGTGTTTTGCTTGGAGCGTCTTGTATTATTTGTGTCTTTGTGTCTTAGTATTCCACAATCATCCTTGCTGTACACACCTTTTGAGAGAGCCATACATGAATTAAAATTTGATAGAATACTCTATGTGCTTCACTTATCTTTTGAGCTATTTAGTTTTGCTCTATGTGCTTCACTTATATCTTTTGAGCGTTATAATTTTGCTCTATGTGCTTCACTTAGATATTTTACAGCACGGTGGTGGATTTATTTTAAAGAAACTGTTGATCTCTCATGCTTCACTTAAACTATTTTGAGAGTCTCTTAATAGCATGGTAATTTGCTTAATAATAATATGCTTGGTATTCAAGATTTGTGAAACTTTCTTTTGAGTGTATTGAATACTAAGAAAAGATTGAAGCTTGATAATAGTTTTGAGATATGGAGGTGATAATATTAAAGTCATGCTAGTTGAGTAGTTGTGAATTTAAAGAATACTTGTGTTAAAGTTTGTGATTCCCGTAGCATGCACGTATGGTGAACCGTTATGTGATGAAGTCGGAGCATGATTTATTTATTGATTTGTCTTCCTTATGAGTGGCGGTCGGGGACGAGCGATTGTTTTTTCCTACCAATCTATCCCCCTAGGAGCATGCGCGTAATACTTTGCTTTGATAACTTCTAGATTTTTGCAATAAGTATATGAGTTCTTTATGACTAATGTTGAGTCCATGGATCATACGCACTCTCACCCTTCCACCTTTGCTAGCCTCTCTAATACCGCCGCACCTTTCGCCGGTAACATACACCTACCATATACCTTCCTCAAAACAGCCACCATACCTACCTATTATGGCATTTCCATAGCCATTCCGAGATATATTGCCATGCAACTTTCCACCATCTAGTTCATGACACATTCATCATTGTCATATTGCTTAGCATGATCATGTAGTTGACATAGTATTTGTGGCAAAGCCACCGTTCATAATTTTTTCATACTTATCACTCTTGATTCATTGCATATCCCGGTACACCACCGGAGGCATCCATATAGAGTCATACTTTGTTTTAGAATCGAGTTGTAATCATTGAGTTGTAAATAAATAAAAGTGTGATGATCATCATTAATAGAGCATTGTCCCAAAAAAGGGAAAGGCCAAAGAAAAAAAAGAAGGCCCAAAAAAGAGAGAAAATAAATAAAAAGGGGCAATGCTACTATCCTTTTACCACACTTGTGCTTCAAAGTAGCACCATGATCTTCATAGTAGAGAGTCTCTCATGTTATCACTTTCATATACTAGTGGGAATTTTACATTATAGAACTTGGCTTGTATATTCCAATGATGGGCTTCCTCAAATTGCCCTAGGTCTTCATGAGCAAGCGAGTTGGATGCACACCCACTAGTTTCTTTTGTTGACCTTTCATAAATTTATAGCTCTAGTGCATCCGTTGCATGGCAATCCCTACTCACTCACATTGATATCTATTGATGGGCATCTCCATAGCCCGTTGATACGCCTAGTTGATGTGAGACTATCTTCCCCTTCTTTTTGTCTTCTCCACAACCACCACTCTATTCCACCTATAGTGCTATATCCATGGCTCACGCTCATGTATTGCGTGAAGATTGAAAAAGTTTTGAAAAAGTTAGAGTGTGAAACAATTGCTTGGCTTGTCATCGGGGTTGTGCATGATTTAAATATTTTGTGTGGTGAAGATAGAGCATAGCCATACTATATGATTTTGTAGGGATAACTTTCTTTGGCCATGTTATTTTGAGAAGACATAATTGCTTTGTTAGTATGCTTGAAGTTTTATTATTTTTATGTCAATATAAACTTTTGTCTTGAATATTTCGAATCTGAATATTCATACCACAGTTAAGAAGATTTGCATTGAAATTATGCCAAGTAGCACTCCGCATCAAAAATTATCTTTTTATCATTTACCTACTTGAGGACGAGCAGGAATTAAGCTTGGGGATGCCTGATACGTCTCCAACTTATCTATAATTTTTGATTGCTCCATGCTATATTATCTACTGTTTTGGACTATATTGGGCTTTATTTTCCACTTTTATATTATTTTTGGGACTAACCTATTAACCGGAGGCCTAGCCCAGAATTGTTGTTTTTTGCCTATTTCAGTGTTTCGGAGAAACAGAATATCAAATGGAGTCCAAACGGAATAAAACCTTCGGGAACGTGATTTTCTCACCGAACGTGATCCAGGAGACTTGGACCCTACTCCAAGGAGTCAAAGAGGAGTTCACGAGGGTGGGGGGCGCCCCCCCTAGGGCGCGCCCCCTGCTTTGTGGGCCCCTCGGTGCTCCACCGACGTACTCCTTCCTCCTATATATACATACGTACCCCCAAACGATCAGAACAGGACCAAAAACCTAATTCCACCGCCGCAATTTTCTGTATCCACAAGATCCCATCTTGGGGCCTGTTTCGGAGCTCCGCCGGAAGAGGGCCATCATCACGAAGGGCTTCTACATTATCATAGCCTCTCCGATGAACTGTGAGTAGTTTACCTCATACCTTCGGGTCCATAGTTAGTAGCTAGATGGCTTCTTCTCTCTTTTTGGATCTCAATACAAAGTTCTCCCCCTCCCTTGTGGAGATCTATTCGATGTAATCTTCTTTTTGCGGTGTGTTTGTTGAGACCAATGAATTATGGGTTTATGATCAAGTCTATCTATGAATAATATTTGAATCTTCTCTGAATTCTTTTATGTATGATTGGTTATCTTTGCAAGTCTCTTCGAATTATCCGTTTGGTTTGGCCAACTAGATTGGTAGTTCTTGCCATGGGAGAAGTGCTTAGCTTTGGGTTCGATCTTGCGGTGTCCTTTCCTAGTGACAGAAGGGGCAGCAAGGCACGTATTGCATCGTTGCCATCGAGGATAACAAGATGGGGTTTATTTCATATTGCATGAATTTATCTCTCTACATCATGTCATCTTGCTTAAGGCGTTACTCTGTTTTTAACTTAATACTCTAGATGCATGTTGGATAGCAGTCGATGAGTGGAGTAATAGTAGTAGATGCAGAATCGTTTCGGTGTACTTGTCATGGACGTGATGCCTATATACATGATCATGCCTAGATATTCTCATAACTATGCTCAATTATGTCAATTGCTCAAAAGTAATTTGTTCACCCACCATAGAATACTTATGCTCTTGAGAGAAGCCACTAGTGAAACCTATGGCCCTCGGGTCTATTCTCATCATATCAATCTCCATCACTTTAATCTTGCTTTGCTTTTTACTTTGCTCTTGCTTTTTACTTTGCATCTTTATACCAAAAATACCAAAAATACCAAAAATATTATATCTATCAGATCTCACTCTCGTAAGTGACCGTGAAGGGATTGACAACCCCTAATCGCGTTGGTTGCGAGTAGCTATCGTTTTGTGCAGGTACGAGGGACTTGAGTGTGGCCTCCTACTTGATTGATACCTTGGTTCTCAAAAACTGAGGGAAATACTTACGCTACTCTGCTGCATCATCCCTTCCTCTTCGGGGAAAACCAACGCAAGCTCAAGACATAGCACCCCCCCCCCACACACACACAGAGAGAGAGAGAGATGGAGAGAAAGGGAGAGGGACCAACAAGGTTTTTGTGTCGGATGCGTGCGACAGAATTGAAGATTGTCGGCGAGAGAGAGAGAGAGAACAGGAGTCCAGGAGAGGGGGTCGCGTTTTATGCATCAAAGACTGATATAAACCATGTTTCGATATAAACTTGCATTCAAATATTTAAATTGGAGAACATGTTGTCTGCAGTCCACACATGAACGGATATATGTGTATATCAAACGAGTTCATTAATTTGACTTTGAACATGTTCATGGAGTACTATAATACTGTACAACATGCTACTCGATTAAGGTGTTCAATTTTGGATTTAGTTCACTATTTTGACCTACTGAACGAGCTATTTCATTGAATTGAGATATTTCATTTTGGGTTTGATTCGCGTTTTTGAGTGGGTCAACTATTTGTTATATAGTAAATCGCTAGCAACGAGCATGTAAAAACACATTACTCCCGAGCATCATCTCTCCATCTAAAAAAGAAGTGGCAAGCTAATATTTCAAAATTTGATCCGAATCGACTTGGTAAGGTAGACGTGGATGCTCGTTCTCCCAAAATTTGAACAAATTGTTAAACATCCTCTCTGCTCGGTGGAATTCGCCCGAGCAAATAAATGGGAGACTTAAAATTACCGACCTATGTGGGACACGCATCAATTGGCCCGTTGTACATCGAGGGTAGGTTCGTAACTTCATCCAAGCACGCCTTCTCCTCGGCCAAAATGACATGTGCCCAATAATTCATAAACCATGGTCGGCAAAACACGCTCTCCTCGCCCGAAATAGCTCGTGCCCACTATTTCAAAACACGCTCTCCTCGCCCGAAATCGCTCGCGCCCACTATAGTTCAAAACACGCCCTCCTCGCCCGAAATCGCTCCCGCCCACTATTTGGGGAGAAGCAAAGTTACTCTACTATCCCCGACCCTCAGTACACAGACCCAAGCCGAGAAGCCTATAGGCAATGGTAGAACTGTAACTCCCCCTCACATTTCAGAAAATGTGTCTGTAAGACATGATTTCACTCCCCTCCCAATCCCCCCCCCCCGCCCCCATTCATACCTCGTGGGCGCCAAATCACCTTCTCCCCGGGAAGCTCCCTTCTCCCGAGCCGCAAAACCTCAGCCCCACCTCCATCGCACCCCCCGACCGCACCAATTTCACAGCCGCCCTCCTCCCTAATGCCGGAGACGCTGTCCATTTGCCATCGTGCATTGGGTCGTGTGCCTCTTACTCCGTGCTGCTGGTGCTGCCTCGACGATGGCCGCGTGAACCGTACTGGAGCCGATTCACCCCCGTTGTTGTTCACGGCACCGGAGCGGCTCCAACTTCGGATCTGTCCAAAGTCCTGGTGCTGCTTCCGCGTAGCCGTCAACCTTCGCAACATCGCTCTTTCCTTGCCGTCGGTCGCCACCGCAACCGCGCCGGCCTCACCGACTCGGCAGCTGGACCTGTGTGACGCCCCGAGACCGATGCTCGAGAAGACTTCCATATGTTCCAAGTTTTGCCGTGTGTTTCATTTGTGCCTGTTCTTTTATTTTTGCATTGCATCATGTCATCATGCCATCATCTCATAAATCTTTTGCAACTCAACTAAATAAATTGCATGGATCTTTGATCCATTTAAATCGAGGGAATTCACATGGTGAGTTCTCTTTATAACATATCCTCCCAATATTATTATGGAGCTATTATAAAATATTCCATTTATTTGGAATTCACCTTAACACACTTGCATATTAAATCCCTTGGCCTTTTCTTCTTCAAGTGTTTACTCTCTAACCTTGCCATTTATTCTTTCATCATTTTCCAGAGCTCCGACAAAAATCCGAACATTTTTGGACCTTCCCAACCTCACTTCCAATTCGAATCATTTGAATTTAAATAAAATGAGTTTGAATTTTACATCTTTCAATCTTCGCCTTTTCTATTTTCTCGGAACAAGCATATTTTTATGAGTTCGGGAAAATTATCCCTATGCCCAAAATCTTTCCGTAACCCCCTCTTTCCTTTTTTTTCTTTCAGTTATCTATTTTAAATCTTTTTATAAAGAGAGGAGAGAGGAGCCAGCCCCAGCTGGGCCTCCAACCTCCTGCACCGACCCAATTTGGTCCAACCTTCGCTGGGCCATCTACTCCTAGCCCAGCCACACCTTAGACCGCGACCTGACTAACCGGGCCTCCCGCGCCGGCCCATTGGCCCAGCTGCCTTCCTAACCCTAGCCACATGCCGATCGATCCCCTCCTCTCCTTCGTTTCCTCCTCGCGCCGTCAGCCCAGGGAGATGCTCACTCGATTCCCACTCCCTCCTTTCACTTCCTCCCTCACGCAACGCACCCCGTGCCCGATCCCCTCGAGCCTCCTCTCCGTGCACGACGGCCCTGCAGACGCCCGCCTCCGTTTGTTGGTGCCTGTCGCCGTGGGATTTTCCCTCGCGTCACCGGCCTCTGCTTCCCTGCTCCAGGCCGCGCCGCCACCTTCTGCAACCCCGGTCTCCTCCTCGTCATCGCCTCATCGTCTGAGAACCGGCGTCGCCTCCAGCGCCCACAGGTCCCGCGCCATGCCCCGCCTCCAGCCCTCGTCCATGACTGTCTTCGTCGCCACCAGTAGGAGCAGGAGCCCCATGGCTGTCGCTGGCGTCCTGCCTACTCCGTTGGAGTTCCCCGCTGCCGAATCAGGAGCTTCGCCTCCCTGCTTCGCCTTCGCCTGCATGCCTCCTGTTTGCCTCGCCCCTCCTCTGCTCTGCTGTCGGATTTCGGGTTCCGGCAGACCCTTGAGGTTCGAACACTGGGGTGCGTGCGGAGATCTCTCCCCTACCGATCTACGTCTAATCTCCTCGCGTGATCTAAGCTAGAAACAATGAACAACACAAGGGACACGAGGTTTATACTGGTTCGGGCCACCGTTGTGGTGTAATACCCTACTCTAGTGTGTGGTGTGGTGGATTGCCTTAGGGGCTGATGATGAACAGTACAAGGGGAAGAACAGCCTCGCGAGAGGTGTTCTTGAGCTGGTGCGATGAAATGCTAGGGTGAGTTCAGTCGCCTCTCTCTCTCTCTCTTCTAGGGCTCTACCAGATTTCTCGATCCCTCTCTCTCTCTCTCTCTGTGGTGGCTAGCTCTATTTATAGAGGCCCTGGGCCTCTCCCAAAATAATGAGAGGGAAGGGCGCCAACACTTGGCCATTTTGAAGGGGAACATATAGTACAAGTTATCCTGACCAAAGGTGGTCTTCGGCTGCCAAAAGAACTGGTGATGACGTCGTCTTGGGCTCCACGGTGACCTCCGTCCTGCCGCTCTACTGGTCTTGGTCTTGTTGCACCGGAATGGTAACCTTTGCCCGATGCCTCGGCCTGTGCTTGCCCCAATTGCACCAATGGGGGAACAAGGACACTGCGCAGGCCGGCGCCCGCCTGGCGCCCGCATGGTCTTGATCGTCATGGCTTGCGTCACGGGTTCCTCGCGAGGTATCCCCGCCTTGATCTCTCCGCCTCCTCGCGAGCCTACCGGATGAGGCTGCCTCTGAGGAAGCTTTATGTCGTCCGCCCCGCGAGGCTTGGCCCCTCGCGAGGGTCTTGAGCTTGAGCTGATGAAGATGGGCCGTGCTGGGCCCCCACTTGAGCCACGCCGCAGGCCGCAGGCAGGAAAGTCTGGGGACCCCCGTTCCCAGAACGCCGACAGTAGCCCCCGGGCCCAAGGCGCGCCTGGGCTTGGCCTAGCAGGAAAGTGAAGGGGCAAGCGCGAAGCGCCGTGGGCCCTAACAGCCTGCGGCCTTGGGCACCGTGTGGCGATTGATTGGACATGGGCGTATGCGCTTCCCCATGATGCCTCGGCGACCGCATGACTTGACAAGTCACTGCATGCAGAGAAACCGGTCATGATTACCTGCGATCGTGGTGCTTGACGGTTGGCCTCCTCCGGCTATAAGTACGGGACCGGGCGAGCCCCTTCAGTCCATCCCTTCTTGCTGCTCCTTTTCTTCTTCTTGGCTACTCGCCGTCCCCATGGCCCCAAAGAGATTCTTGGCCGCAGAGAAAGGAAAGGACCCCCGGGCAGGGCCTGATCCCCCCCCCCCGACCAAGCACGGCCGAGGCCGCCCTCGCAAGTATACCACGGTCCCCGTGATAGCCTCATGCGGCCATGGAGGTGGTTCCCTGCGCGGTGGTGAGCGCCCGGTTGCCGACGGGGGGCACGCCGTGGGTGTGCGCCCCCCTAGGCCACGCTTTCGCTCTGCGGAGGTGCTCCCGGAGTTCGTCATGTGGTCGGCGGACCAATCCAGCACCCGGCTCCAGCTCCCCTGTTTCTTCGTAGATGAACTGTCGGCCAGCGCTCGGTGCGGCTTCTGGCTCCAGGCAGACGGCTGCTGCGGCATGGCCTCCTGGGCTTCACTGGAGGTCTCCGTCTCTAGGGATGGGGCTCTGACACGCGGCTAGCAACGTTCGCCCGCGCGCGCGGCCTGGGCCGGTGGTGTACACTGTACTTCAAGTTCGATGGCGACGCCACCCTCTACGTGAGGGTGTTTGGGGAAGATGGTCGCCGTGCCGGGTGCTGCCCTGAAGACGACGACCGCGCCTGCCCAGCCCCAACACTGACCAGGATGAAGATGCTGACTGGTGTACAGGCGGCGGTGCTCGGGGTTCGCTGAGCTTCGGCGACCCCCTCCTAGGCAGCAGCTCCTCCAGCGGTGGCCGCGACCAGCCCCCACGTCGTCGCGCCTGCCTCGGTGAAGGTAGCGCGTCAGCCCGCCGTCGCGCCCCGGTGAAGCGAGAGGAGGGATCCGCCTGAGCCCCAGGAGCAGCTCGAGCCTTCATTGTGGGTTGGCGCAGGACGAATCGCGCCCGTTTTGTTTTCTTTCTTATCCTGCGTAAAAATAGAAACTGATGTAGGGCCCCGCGGGGGCGTGTTAGAACTGCTTTTGTTTAACCATCGTGTTGTTTCCGCTATTCCTATGCTCGTGTCACGATGCCTGTGGGGCACGGACTAGGAGGGGTGCTCCTGCAGAGGACTCGGATAGGAAAGCTCCAAACGATCGGGGCAGAAAACACTCGCGAGGGCGCCCGCGACTCCCTCGCGAGATTTGTGCGAGAGAAAACGAGGCAAGCGAGCGAGAAAGACAAAGAGTCACAAGCCAGGAATGTCAGCAACTTCAATAAAACTTCAAACGGGAATAAACAAGCCAACTACAGAAAGCAAATGGGACAGCCACGTCCGGAACCTATTCTAGTCTTCGACGTCTTCTCACCAACGCGGAGCTAAGTGCTGCCACTGGGCGTGGGCGGGAGCCCCCGAGGCCCGAGGGCGGCACTCCGGAGACTCCGGGGCGTGTACAGCCCCACTCATTATTACATGAGAGTGTCATGGGCGGCGAGCTTCACAGGCATTGGGCCTTTCCCAAAACGCAGCAGCTTCACAGGCATTCGCCTTCTTCACAGGCACCGGGCCTTTCCCAAAACGCAGCAACTTCACACGCATTCTCCTTCTTCACAGGCACCGGGCCTTTCCCAAAACGCAGCAGCTTCACGGGCATTCGCCTTCTTCACAGGCACCGGGCCTTTCCCAAAACGCAGCAGCTTCACAGGCATTCGCCTTCTTCACAGGCACCGGGCCTTTCCCAAAATGCAGCAGCTTCACAGGCACCGGGCCTTTCCTAGGCGCTAGGCCTCGCTCAGGGATAGAACCTCTGGAGATGTTGAATGTTCCACGCGTTCTGGATGGGTACCCCCTCCGTGGTCTCCAAGCGCGCGGAGCCAGGCCTGGAAACATGAACAACCGTGAATGGGCCCTCCCACATGGGAGAGAGCTTGCGCAGCCCCTCCCTGGAGAGAACCCGTCTGAGCACGAGATCCCCTACCTCAAGAGTTCTGGGGCGGATGTTGCGGCAGTGATATCGTCGCGGCGCCTGTTGACACCTCGCCACTCGCAGCGCGGCTTCTCGACGGCGTTCCTCCCCCAGCACGAGATCCGTCCCCCGCATGGCGTCCTGCTGCGTCTCGTCGAACGCCAGGACCCGTGCGGAGCGACGCCTGACCTCGTGAGGGAGAACAACCTCTGCTCCGTAGACGAGGAAGAACGAGGTCTCGCAGTCGGCTTGGTCGCAGTTGTGCGGATTGACCACGGCACGGACTGGAGCTCATCGTACCAGCCCCTGCCGCAGGCTTCCAGCTTCTTCTTGAAGGTCCTAGCTATGAGGCCCCTCAGGACCTCCGCGTTGGCCCGCTCGGCCTGGCCGTTGCTCCGGGGGTGTGCTACCGAAGCGTAGCATATCTGTGTTCCAAGGTTAGCACAGTATGTTTTGATGAGATTACTAGTGAATTGCGAACCGTTGTCGGTGATGATGCGGTTGGGCACCCCAAATCGGCTCACGAGGCCCTTGATGAATTTGACCACTGAGCCTGCCGGGATTGTGCGGGCGGCTTCCACCTCAGCCCACTTGGTGAATTTGTCCACGGTGATGTAGAGGTAGCGATAGCCCCTGGCGCCCGGGGAAACGGGCCCAGAATGTCCAGCCCCCAAACTGCGAACGGCCATGAGAGGGGTATAGTCTATAGACCCCCCGCAGGCTGATGGATCTGCTTAGCATGAAACTGGCAGGCCTCGCAAGCCTTCACAAGCTCAACGGCGTCGTTGAGCACTGTGGGCCAATAGAATCCACTATGGAATGCCTTGCTGACGAGGGTCCGTGACGACCAGTGGTGTCCGCAGTCTCCGCCGTGTATGTCCGCCAGCAGCTCCTTCCCTTGCTCTCAGGAGATGCAATGTAGGGACACGTCATTTGGCTGCTTCTCATAGAGCTCTCCATCCTTGATGCAATAAGCCGTGGCCAGCCGCGCCACACGCTCCGCTTCCTCCACATTCTCTGGCAGAGTCCCTTGAATCAGGTAGTTCTTGAGCTCCGGGATCCAACACCCTTCCTGAGGCTCTAACGCCAGGAGCAGGCATACCCCTGAGGCTGGGCCGCAGACCGGGGCTCCTGAGGCAGGCGGCTGAGGGAGCTCCTCCCTTGGTTGCACCGTGCTCGATAGTGACGGTACCGCTGAGGGTTTGAAGAGCCGCTCCTCAAAGACGCCAGGCTCCTGAGGTAGCCGCCTAGATGCCCTCTTGGCGATGTCATCAGCCTCCTGATTGGTGCCGTGAGGCACGTGCTGCAACTCCAACCCCTAGAACTGTTTCTCCATCTTGCGAACCTCAGCGAGGTAGGCTTCCATGTGCTCGTCCTTTGGCTCGTATATCTTGTTGGAGAAGTTGACGAGGAGCTGTGAATCGCCCTTGATGATGAGGGGCTTCACCCCCAAGGCAGCTGCGGCCTTCAAGCCTGCTATTAGGCCTTCGTACTCCGCTATGTTGTTGGAGACCTTTTCTCCGTGCTGGAAGCAAAGTTATACGGTGTAGTAGAGTTTGTCCTGGGTAGGGGATACGAGCACTGCGCCAGCTCCCGCACCATGTCGGGAGAACGCCCCATCAAAGTACATGACCCAGCCATCCGGTGCTTCACTTCCCGGGGAAAGTGATCGGTCTTCGCCTGCCTCGAGACCCGGCGCATCTACCCATTTTGTCACGAAATCCGCAAGTGCGGCTCCCTTGATGACTCTGGTCATACTGAATTCTAGCTGAAATGCCTGTAGCTCGATGTTCCATTCAGCAACCCTTCCAGCTGAGTTGGGGCTCCTAAGCACTCTTTCCAAGGGGTATGCTGAGACGACTTTGATGATATGTCCTTGGAAGTAGTGGCGCAGCTTGCGTGAGGCCACCAGTAGCGCGAGGAGGAGTTTTTGAGGCATGGGGTACCGTGCCCTTGCGTCCCATAGCACCGTGCTGACGAAGTACACGGGATGCTCGACAAGGTTGAGGGTGCTGGCGCTGCTTGCGTCCTCTAGAGGTCGAGGTGTCTCTTGAGACGACGGAGCTCCCGGTGCTTGGTCGCCTGAAGAGGCCTCTCCTGCTCCGGGTGCGTTCTCCTGCTGCGACTGTTCCTTTCCGGCTGCGGTTGCGGCCTTCGCGAGGCCCTCCTAGCTCTGCTTTGCTTCAGTTCAGACGATCGATGCGGCCTTGGCACAGTGTAAGTGCATCTAGTGCCACCCCTAGTTGGTTTTGGAGTATTGACGACAAACTTAGTTGAGGGACTAATGTGTTTGTGAGAATTGCAGGATAACACAGGTAGAAGTCCCTCATTGATTCGGATTTCCTACCAGAGATGACCCCTAAAAATGTATGAAGACATTGAAGTCAAAGGCGGTATGTGAAGACATTCACATTGAAGACTATGACAAGAGAATACATCGCATGAAGACTATGGAGCACGAAGATTTAGATCTTTCGTAGTTCTTTTTCTTCTTTGTTGAGTCATAGGAACCACCGTACTGTTAAGTAGGGTCCAAGAGAACCAGTCAAAATGACTGAAGTGATGCTTAACCAAAATCCTATGTCTTCGAGTGAAGACTATGAGAGCGAATCTTGTCCAAAGTTGGACAAGTCAGCTTTGCTTGTAGCCCAAGTAAAGTTGTCGTGTGTGTTTGAAATCTAACCGTTGGAACACGTCTCATTTCCTTAGTGACCCAGGGTCATTTCGGACAAATCAGGTCGGGTTGCCTAGTGGCTATAAATAGCCCACCCCCTACAACCATAAACGGTTGGCTGCTCAGAGTTAGAGTACGGCTTTTGTCGTTTGAGAGCAACCCACCTCGAAGCCTTTGAGAGAGAATTCCTTGCGAGGATAAAGCCCTAAACACCCAGAGCCAAAGAGTGTTAGGCATCACTTAAGTCTTCCTGTCTGTGTGATCTGAAGACTTATTACACTTGAGTACTGTGAATCCTCTAGGCGGTTAGGCGTCGCGTTCTGAGCATCCAAGAGTCATTGTGGATCGCCGGTGAACGAAGTCTGTGAAGGTTTGGGAGTCTACCTTGAAGACTTACGAGAGTGATTGGGTGAGGTCTGTGTGACCTTAGCTCAAGGGGAATACGGTGAGGACTGGGTGTCCTGAGCTGCGTGTTTAGGACTGGGTGTCCTGACCTGCGTGTTTAGGACTGGGTGTCCGGGACTGTGTGTCCTCAGGTTTAAATACCTAGCCGCCCTAACCAGACGTACAGTTGTCACAGCAACTGGAACTGGTCTAACAAATCATTGTCTTCAACGAGTCACCGGTTTAATCCTTCCCTTCCCTTTACTTACTGTTGGTCCTTGTGAAGTCATTGTATGATTGCATTATCTTTTGTCTTCACTGAGTGACTGCTTGTTCTGATTGGCTTCATAATATCTTCCTACCTAATCCTTACTACCTAGCTGCTATTAGTCATTGTGCTTTCACTTCATTGAATACTTGACTATGGTTTGCCTAGTGTAGTCTACCTTCTGCTGCATGGTAATAGGTTTATTTCTATCGTTTGTCTTCGAAACTTCCATGTTTTGAAGACTTGCATGAAAATCGCCTATTCACCCCCCCTAGTCGATATAACGCACTTTCACACAGCGCTCCTCCCTGACCGCTGCCAGGGCTGCGCTAGCGGAGTAGGGGGTGGCCGCAAGGTAGAGCACCAGGGGCTCCCGAGGACGCGGAGCTACCATCACTGGTGGACTGGTAAGATACCTCCTGAGGTCTTGGAATGCCTTGTGAGCCTCTTATGTCCATTCGAAAGGACCCTTTTTCTTCATCAGCTTGAAGAAGGGCAGCGCTTGTTCCCCCAGCTTGGAGATGAAATGCCCTAGCGCAGTTACACGCCCGGTGAGCTTCTGCATTTCTTTGAGTGTCGGAGTAAATAGCCATGGGTAGCCTAGCCGGCTTCCCCTGGCCCATCAGAAAAAATTACGAGCCCGTCCGGCTCTCAGGAAGACTCAAGACCTGGGGCCGCCTCCCCCTTTGTCGGCTACCTTCTAGGCCGGCTTCGGGGGCGGCCCGCCCTTTACCCTCATGAAGAAAGTTGTGGGAGGGCCGACTACGAGAAGCCGGTTGCGACAAGGCCGACTCCAAGAGGCCGGCTCCCATAAAGCGGTCAAGGCCGTACCCGCAGAGTACGCGTCCACCCCGCGATGATGAAGCAGGGCATGGCTACAGTGGAGCCTGCCACCCCCAAAACCCGGAGCACGCCTGGTACAGTGTGCCATACGGGTGTCCACGGCCCGTCCGGCGCGGCACTGTTGCCACGGCGGCCCCGACGCTGTCCACGACGGGCCACCAGCGTGGCCCCCGAGGCGGTGGGCCCCTTCGGGTAGAGAGATACCGAAGGCGGCCGCACCTCCTCCCAAGTCGGCCTGATGAGGAGCCGGCCCCCCGTAGCCGGCTCGCCATCATCCTCGAAGGAGACGCCCATTAAAGAGATAAGATATGGCGGGGCTACAGTAATCGCCCGCCAGGGCGGCGGTACTATAGCCACGCATACCCCGACCAAGCCCGCGTCAACAGCACGGAGCAACAGTAACCAGCCACCGACCAGGCCCTGGCCAGTGGGGCCTGCCTGTCGACCAAGGAGCCGGCAGCCGGCGGGACCCACCAGTCGGCGGGCCCCAGCAGCCGGCGCGGAAGCCGGCGAGTGCAGTCACAGACAGCTGGGCCCCGTGCCCAGTTGGATTACCTTTGTACCCCCGGGGGGTAGGCCTATATAAACCCCCCGGTGCACCCATGCAAAGGGTTGGATTCTGAAGTTAGACCTAGACACCATACAAGGAGAGGAAGCAAGCTAGCTGAGCCCTTCTTCCTCCTTCCACCCAAAACAGCTCGAGGAGCATTGTGTAGCTACTTGTTCATTTAGTAACCATGCGGAGACCCCGCAGAGCAGCAGTAGGGGTGTTATCTCCCCGGAGAGCCCTGAAGCTGGGTAAGATTCGCCGGCGAGCATGTCTCCGCCTTATCCCGTTTCCAGGCACCAGCGATGTTTTATTGGCTCCCACAATGATAAGCCACCCATTGGCAATATGTCGCACCTACCACCCGACATTTGGCGCCCACCGTGGGGCCAGGTGCACCATCGTCCGGAGACCTGTTCTGGACGGGAACCCTTTTCCTCCCTCGCGAGCGTAGCCAGCCCGGCTCGCCCGATGGCGCTTGCCACGACGCGCTGCATGGCGTCACCAACATCTGCGCGGCGAGCGGCCTCACCGACCTCTTCGAAAGTCCCGCATCTCCGACGAGCTTGCCTCCGATGCGGGCACCGACCACCTCGCCAACCTCCTTGGCCAGCTCCACGTCTCCAGCGAGCCTGCTGCAGATTTGGAGTCGGTTGGCTCCACCGACCCGATGCCTGTCGACTCCGACACGGCATCCTACGACACCTTCCCCACCAACGTCAAGATCTACAACGACCCACTGCCTCCGGCCGGCGATTGCGATATTGTCACCACTGAGGTGATGGTTATCGGCCACGACGGCCCGACCGACGAGGGCACCCACGATGCCCCGCGCGCGGCGGCCCACGACTTGTCCGCTCCCCTTTCGGCTGACGCCAACGACGAAGTACTGGAGGCGCGCCGCCTCGCCCTCCTCACGGAGGGCTGGCGGCTGGCCTCCGTAAGACGCCTCACAGAGGCCTACCAGCGCGAAGCTGACCGCGCCGCCTTCGGCATGCCGGCTCCGGCTGGCCCAAGCCGGGCTGGTGCTGTCAGGCAACGCGGCGCCGTCATCGCCGACACGCTTGGAGTCGATCGCCCGGTCTACGCCACTCCACTCGAGAACCTGTGCGCCGCCCAGGCGGCCGTAGACGAGCTGGACGGCTTGGAAGACGAAGACCTCCCCCACATGACGCGGCGTATACAGCAACTAATTGACACGGCCGCTCGGCGGCACGAAGCCGACGCCTGCGCGGGGAGCCCTCCCCCGTGCCGCGATCACGGCACGACTTCCCGATCGCCGACTACGAGCAACACCCGCGCGCGGCGCGAGAAAGAGCCGGCTTCCAGCCGAAGCCGGACATGAATCTCCATCGAGCGAGACGCGGACGGCCGCCCCCGAGCCATGGAATGGCGGGGCACCCCGCCTCCGCCTCGAGCTCATGGAGAGAGATACCCCACCCCGCCTCCAGTGGCGCACCCGACTCTCAGCGGCCGGCTTGGTCGCCGCGAAGGAGTCGGCGAAAACGACGCCCGCCACCGGATGGACCGCCTGGCCAGATCCCTGGCGCTAGAAGAAGAAGACGATGTCGGCCCGCCCTGCTTTGGCCCCCGCATCCGCGACGAGCCCTTCCCCAAAGGGTACTCGCTCCCAGGAGACACGCCCAAGTACAACGGCTCGGTGAAGCCGGAAGACTGGCTGACCAACTACTCCACAGCCGTCAGCATCGCCAATGGCAACCGGCGCGTTGCCGTGAAGTACGTGCCCCTCATGCTGCAAGGCACGACACGGACTTGGCTTAACAGCCTCAAGCCTCTCAAGATCAACAGCTGGGTAGATTTTACTGAAGCCTTCGTTCGCAACTTCACCAGCACCTACAAGCTGGCTCCTAAGCCCAGACAGCTCTCCATGTGCGTACAGGGCCCAGCCGAGTCCACTCGCGACTACCTCACGCGCTGGGCCAAGCTCCGCAACTCTTGCAAAGGGGTGCACGAGGTGCAAGCCATCGAATACTTCACTGCCGGATGCCAAGAGCGCACCCTCCTCAAGCACAAGCTCCTTTGCGACGAGCCGACTACCCTCGACGAGCTCCTAAACATCGCCGACAAGTACGCCACCGCCGACTCTTCGATGAAGACCGAGCTCCGGGTGGACGCGTCCGGGAAAGTGCTTAATCCGGCGCCCCAAACGCCGGCGGGAGATTCCGGCCGGCGCCAACACCAGAACGACCAGAAGCGCAAAGGCCCTGCGCCGCCTCCCACTAGCCGGCAGGTGGCCACGGTCGAAGACGCGCCGCCTGAGGGGCGGCCCGCGCCCAAGAAGCCCAAGGGCGGCCGGCCGGCTTGGCAGCCGGCCTTCTCTTACAAACAAACCCTTGACGCCCCGTGCAAGTTCCATAGCGGCGCGAAGCCGTCCAACCATACGACCCGAAAGTGTAACTGGCTCGCCCGAATCTCCAAGGGCGAAGGGCTCACGCCGACTCTGCCTGCCGGCCCGCCGCCCAAGGCCGCTCGGCCCGCGGTCGACGCCGTGCAGGGCGAGTTCCCCGACGAGCAAGCATCTTACATTGTCTTTACGAGCCACCCCGAAGACCGGCGCAGCAAGCGCCGAGAGCAACAAGAAGTCAATATGGCCGCCGCCAACCCAGCCGGCCACATGCATTGGTCAGAGAAATCCATCAGCTGGAGCCGGGCCGACCACCCAGAGGTGATGCCGTCCCCCGGCTCCTACGCTTTGGTCCTAGAGGCCACCCTCGCGACGGACACGCGCGCCGCCCGCTTCTCCCGTGTGCTGATCGACGGTGGAAGCAGCATCAACATCCTATACCGTGACACCCTGGAGAAGTTGGGTGTCAAGACGAAGCAGCTCATGCCGACTCAGACAGTGTTCCACGGCATTGTACCCGGTTTGTCCTGCGCCCCCATTGGCAAGATCAAGATCGACGTACTCTTTGGGGGCAAGGATCATTTCCGCCGGGAAGCGATCTGGTTCGAGGTGGTGGACCTAGAGAGCCCTTACCACGCCTTGCTTGGCCGACCCGCCTTGGCCAAGTTCATGGCAGTCCCCCACTACGCGTACCTCAAGATGAAGATACCAAGCTCCAAGGGCATCATCACCATCACCGGCGACTACAAGAAGTCCACCGATTGTGCCGCGGCCAGCAGCCGGCTGGCCGAATCCCTCGTGATTGCCGAAGAAAAGAAGACGCTGGACAGGGTCTTGGCCTGGGCCAGCAAGCAGCTGAGCCAGCCCGTCGACTCCAAGGAGTATGATGCCCAAGGATCTTTCCAGCCGGCCAAGGAGACCAAGAAGATACAGCTCGACCCCGAGCATCCTGAGAGGTTTGCCGTCATTGGGGCGAGCCTAAACAGCAAATAGGAAGGCGAGCTCGTGTGAGAATCGGGATATCTTTGCATGGTCCCCCAAGGACATGCCGGGTGTTCCGAAGGATTTCGCCGAGCACAAATTACATGTACGGGAGGACGCCAAACCAGTCAAGCAGCCTCTCCGCCGACTGTCAGAGGAGAAGAGAAGGATCATAGGGGAGGAGATAGCCCGGCTTCTTGCAGCCGGCTTCATCATGGAAGTTTTCTTCCCAGAGTGGCTCGTGAACCCGGTTCTCGTGTTGAAAAAGAATAACAAGTGGCACATGTGCATAGATTACACAAGCCTCAACAAAGCCTGCCCCAAAGATCCCTTCGCCCTGCCCAGAATTGACCAAGTGATAGACTCCACAGCCGGATGCGAGCTGTTGAGCTTTTTGGATGCTTATTCAGGATACCACCAGATAAATCTGAACCCGGATGACTAACTGAAGACCGCCTTCATCACGCCGTTTGGAGCCTTCTGCTACCTGACCATGACGTTCGGCTTGAGGAATGCTGGCGCCACCTTTCAGCGTTGCATGCAGAAGTGCCTCCTCACGCAGCTCGGCAAAAACGCCCACGTCTACGTGGATGATATCGTGGTGAAGACGGAGAAGTGCAGCACTCTGCTGGAAGACCTGAAAGAGACATTCGAGAACCTGCGTCGGTTCCGAATCAAGCTCAACCCCGAGAAATGCGTGTTCGGAGTGCCAGCCAGCCAGCTCCTAGGCTTTCTGGTCTCCGAACGCGGCATCGAGTGCAACCCAGTGAAGATCAAGGCCATCAAGAGGATGGCGGTCCCAACCAAGCTTCGAGAGATCCAGAAGTTCACCGGGTGCCTGGCCTCTTTGAACCGCTTCATCAGTCGATTTGGAGAGAAAGCTCTCCCTCTCTACCGCCTCATGAAGAAGAGCACTCACTTCGAGTGGAATGACCAGGCCGACCAAGCTTTCCACGAGCTGAAGAAAATGCTGGCCACGCCGCTTGTCTTGGCGGCGCCGACTGAGAAAGAGCCCATGCTCCTTTATATTGCCGCCACTAGCCGGGTGGTCAGCACCGTCATTGTAGTCCAACGCCCCGAAGAAGGCCGAGCCCAGCCGGTCCAGAGGCTGGTTTATTACCTGAGCGAGGTGCTGTCCGCCTCAAAACAGAACTACCCGCACTACCAGAAGATGTGCTACGGCATGTACTTCACCGCCAAGAAGCTGAAGCCGTACTTTCAAGAACATCCCATCACGGTCGTATGCACTGCCCCGCTGGCCGAGATCATAGGCAGCCGGGATGCATCCGGCCGGGTGGCTAAGTGGGCCATCGAACTGGCCCCTTACACGATCTTCTACCAACCCCGCACCGCCATCAAGTCACAAGCACTGGCCGACTTCCTCGTCGACTGGGCCGAGACCCAGTACTTACCGCCAGCTCCCGACTCCACCCATTGGCGCATGCACTTTGACGGATCCAAGATGCGCACCGGCTTGGGAGCCGGCGTCGTCCTTACCTCTCCTAAGGGAGACAAGCTCAGATACACGCTTCAGATCCACTTCGCCGCCTCCAACAATGTAGCCGAGTACGAGGCGCTCATACACGGGCTCCAGCTTGCCAAGGAACTCGGCATCCGCCGGATCCTGTGTTATGGCGACTCGGATTTGGTGGTTCAGCAATCATCTGGCGACTGGGACACCAAGGACGCAAACATGGCAAGCTACCGCTTCCTAGTGCAGCAAATCAACGGGTACTTTGATGGATGCGAATTCCTCCACGTACCGCGAGCCGACAATGAGCCAGCAGATGCCCTGGCCCGAATAGGCTCCACGCGGCAAGCAATACCAACCGGCGTCGCCCTACAATGCCTCCTCAAGCCGTCCATCAAGCCGTCTCCGGAATCCGACTCCACCTACGTGCCGCCTAACCCCGATGGGGCCGGGTCCGGCTCGAAGAATCAAGCAGTCGGCCCGGGGACTTCAGTACTCGGCTCGGGGACTGCAGTAGCCGGCTCGGGGACTGCCGCACCCGGCTCGGGGACTGCGGTAGCCGGCCCGGGGACTGTGGTAGCCGGCGCGGGGACTTCTTCAGCACAGCAAGCGGCGGCCGACCCCAGCACTTCATCACCCAGCCCGCCCACCCTGGTGGCTGTAGCCACATTGGCGGCAGGGGAAGTTGCAGCTCCATCATGGGCTCAATCCATCCTCAACTTCTTGGTGAACCAAGATCTACCGGCTGACGAAACAGAAGCGAGACAAGTCCAACGTCGAGCCAGAGCATACACAATCGTCAACAGAGAACTTGTCAAGCGCAGTGTCACCGGAGTCTTACAGCGATGCGTCGAGCAGGAGAAAGGCATTGCAATCCTCAGAGATATACACCAAGGAGAGTGCGGCCACCATGCCGCTTCAAGATCACTTGTCGCCAAAGCCTTTCGCCACGGTTTCTTCTGGCCGACTGCTTTGGACGACGCCAAAGAGCTAGTCAAACACTGCAAAGGCTGCCAGCTTTTCAGTTCCAAGCAATACATGCCGGCTTCGGCACTCAAGACCATTCCCCTCACCTGGCCCTTTGCCATCTGGGGACTGGATATGGTGGGCCCATTCAAGACGGCGCGCGGCGGCATGACACATTTGCTCGTCGCCGTGGATAAATTCACAAAGTGGATCGAGGCAAAGCCGATCAAGAAGCTGAATGGGCCGACTGCGGTGACTTTCATTGCAGATATAACAACCCGGTACGGCGTACCGCACAGCATCATCACCGACAACGGCACGAATTTTGCCAAAGGTGCCTTGGCACGATTCTGCGCTACACATGGTATCCGGCTGGACCTTGCGTCCGTCGCCCACCCGCAGTCAAACGGCCAAGTAGAGTGAGAAAACGGCCTCATCCTGTCCGGCATCAAGCCCCGACTGGTCGTACCTCTGGAGCGTTCAGCCGGCTGTTGGCTCGACGAGCTGCCGGCTGTCCTATGGAGTCTGCGTACTACCCCAAACAGATCAACCGGCTTCACTCCTTTATTCCTTATATATGGTGCTGAGGCAGTCATCCCAACAGACATCGAGTTCGACTCGCCTCGGGTCACCATGTACACGAAGGCGGAGGCCAAAGAAGCACGAGAAGACGGCGTCGACCTGCTGGAAGAAGGCTGGCTGTTAGCCCTCAGCCGGTCTGCCATCTACCAGCAGGGTTTGCGCCGCTACCACAGCCGGAAGGTCAGGCCAAGATCCTTCCAGGAGGGCGACCTTGTGCTCCAGCTGATCCAGCGAATAGCCGGCTAGCACAAGCTCGCAGCCCCCTGGGAAGGCCCCTTCATCGTCAGCAGAGCTCTAGGCAACGATTCCTACTACCTCATCGACGCGCAAAAGCCGAAGGCACGCAAGAGAGACGACTCCGGCAAGGAGTCGGAACGACCATGGAATGCCAATCTTCTTCGAAAATTTTACAGTTAAAATGCAGTATGTATCACGTCCACTTTTGTATTAAGTACAAAACAATAGGCTCCCCGAGGAGGACTCGGGGACTGCCATCTTTTATTTTATGAATGAAAGTTATCATGCGTTGATATCGCCTGTTCATTTATTTATTTCGTCCGGCACCGGGTTCGACGAGTCGGCCCAGGGACTAACCGACTGGAGTTATATTAGGAGTCCTACCCGCAGTCAGACAAGTAATGTGCCGACACCCAGGCTTGGCTCTTGCCAAAGTCGTAGTTCGAAGAACCGACTGCCCGGCTGGCAAGAGTCATGAGCCGGAAAGGGTGCGCACACGAAAAACGGCTAGGGACTAATGGACTTATATAACAAAAGCCGGCTTGCCGCCTCCCGCTGACCGACTACCAGAGTAGCCGGCCGGCCGGCTTGCATTCAGTCTGCTTCAAATCCAAGAAAGCTCGAGTACTTGCCTTCCCACAGAGAGAAGGCGGCAAAGGAAAAAGCCTAAGGATAAAAAGTGCACTCGAATGGAAACCAAAACATGCATACAATAATATTTACACAAAGGACCTCCAGAAGAGGTCAGCATCCAACATCGTTTGATACACCCCCAGTGGGTGGAATTGCAAAAACTTAAAAGTTGTTCGAAAAAGCAAAAGCAGGAACAACAAGGACGGCAGATCAAGCCGGCGGGGCCGCTGACGAGCCAGGCTGGGCGGTGGAGACGGTCGCGCCGGCTGAAGGAGCGGCCGGCTGGCCAACTTCGGCCTGATCACCGCCTCCGGCAGAGGGCGCGCTTCCGCGTGGCTCGTTGCTGGAGGCACGGTCGGCTTGAGGGCGGTCGGTCGTTCCACCGGCCGGCTCGGCGTCTCCGCCGTCCTCTTCCTCGTCATCCTCGCCCTCGTCGCTGGAGGCAATCTCCTCGGCCGAGTCCTCGCCTTCCGCCGGGTTCAGCCCGAACCACTCCTCCGGCTAGGCGATGCCGTCGTCATTGAGTTCCGGCGCGAAGACGCTGGTGTCGGTGCACTCGGCGATCGTCGAGGCGCGCTGGGCGATCGCCGGCCGTACCTCCTCCAGCTCCGCGTCGGCATCCAGCCGCCAAGTCCACAGCTGGTCCAGGCTTAGCCCTGGGTACCATGCCCGGACGAACTCCAACGCACGCCCGGCTCCGAGACGGGCTTCCGACGCCTTCCAAGCCTCGAAGCGGCCGACTGCGACTTCTAGCCAGTCGGCGGTCCGACTTGGGGTGCGGGGAATCATCTGGCCGGGCCAGAGCGCGGCCAGCACCTGCACCCCGGCACGTTGGAGCCGACAGAGCATCTGATGGGCCGGCTGCAGTCGCGCTTGGACGGCAATGAGCTGCTCCGACAGTGTTCGATTTGCATCCGGCGCAATGACAACTCCAGCCTGACGGCGCGCCTCACGATGGGCCTCGATGGCTTGGGTGGCGAGGACAGAGTGGCCGGGAAAGTAATCTGCGCAAAGCAACAAGCACAAGTCAGAATAAAACCCCAGGCGGCCGGCAGATGGAGGAAGGGCAAGAAAAGCGGCTTACCATCGATCAGATCTTCGATTCGGCCGAAACCTTCCTCCAGCGCCTGGCGCGTCTCGGCCCAGCTCGCCGCCTTGATCTCAAACTCCGCCTTCAGGGCAGCCTCGCTGTCCTGCGCCTTCTGCAGGGCCGCCTTATGGCTCTCTTCCTGGTCGGCCAGTTTCTTGACCAGGCGGTCGCGCTCCTGAACCAAGTCGGCATACTCGGTGTCCCTGGCACGAAGAGCGGTCTGCACCTCGCCGAGCTCCCTCCGCAAGTCGGCATTGGCCCCTACATGAGCAAGAGACAAAGAGAAAAGGTCAATAAGGGAAAGGTCATCAAGAAAGATCCGACCCGACTGCGCTGCAGTCGGCCCGGATCTCGGGGACTACACCCAGTGGGTGAGCTGTCGCGCCCCCACGAGAGACAGATAAGAGCAATATACTTACGTCGGCTGCTGGCCAGGTCTTCGGTCTTCCGGCTCAGCTCCCGAGCCTGGGAGTTGAAGGCGGCAGCACGAGAGTTGTTATAATCCTAAGGATCAGATAGAAAACAGAGTTAAGATAGTCGTCGAGAAAGATCTGACCCGACTGCGCTACAGTCGGCCCGGATCTCGGGGACTACACCCAGTGGGCGCGCTAGCGCGCCCCCACGGAAAAAATCAGAGGACCAGAGCGGTCGACAAGTAAAAAACTTACCCGGATTGCAGACCGCATCGACAGGAACTCCTGAGTAAATTGCTGCAGGAGGGTGGCCTGAGCCTGCAGCCGGCTCCTAACCCCTTGGGCCGCCACGTTCAGCTCGCCACTTCCTCCGCTGGGAGTCCACCCGGACGTGGCGGAACTGGCCGCCTCCAAGGCTTCTGCCGTCTGGTTGGCACCCGCGGCTTGGCGCGTGTCCGGCGGGGTTGTGCTCCCTCCGGCGTGCTGGCTCGCCGCCAGCTGAATTTCAAGACCGGCTCCGGCCTCGGGTGCGCCCCGGGCCGGCTCCTCCGGCACCGCCGACGACTGGCCGCCTTCGCCCGCTCCGGCTGGCGCTGCCGGCGGCGTCCTCTCCGCGAAGACCTCGAAAAGCTCATCCCTCTGCACCTGCGGCTGATCGGGGGTGATCTCCTCCGCCGTGGGCAGCGGGATGTCCGGGTCTACGGTGCGGAGGGGGATGGCAAGCAGCGGAGGCCGGCTACGCGTGCCCTCCGCCTCCGTCTCCGCGGTCGGCCGCTCCAATGGAGTCTCGGCTGCCGCATCCGCTCGCTCCATCGCCGCCCGGGCGGCCTCCCGCTCCGCCGCCTCCCTCTCTTCTCGCGCCTCGCGGGCGTTCCGCTCCGCGGCTTCCGCAAGATCGGCGCGGGGGTCCACACGGCGGGGCCCTGAAGATCCAGCACCCGGCCCAACCATAGAGCCGCTTGGGCCTCACTCAAGGGAAAGCGGCGCCCTGCTCAGAAATCGGAGAAGGGTTAGAAGAAAGAAGACAACAAAAAACAAGCACGCAAGCGGGCAAAGGGCTTACGATGAAACCGCTGGAGGTTGCTTCACCGCCTTCCGGAAACGGGCCGCCTTCGCCGCCGCTTCGTCTCGCTTCGTTGCCGCGGCGGAGGCCCTTGTTTTCTTCGGCCGACTGCCGAAGAGAGGAAGCACGGCCCGGCGTTTCGACGTTCCACCACCGGCAGCCGGCGCGGCGGATGAGCCCACGCTGTGGCGGTCGGTTGCCGGCTGGTGGCGCGGGATTTCTTCGGCGTCGGCGTCGTCCGGCCAGTCGTCAAAACTGGCCGAGAGCCCCGTGCCTCCGGGCTCGGCGACGTCCCCCGTGGCGGCGTCCTCCATGGCGGCCGCCCCCAAATCCGGGTCGTCAATGTCGTCTACCGTACGGTCCGGGGCAAACCGGCGTTCGACTCCTGCCGCCCCGGCTGGCGGCGGAAGAAGAGGGTTCTGATAAAAGAAGCCGCCTGGTCAGAAGTCGGCCGGCATAAAGCCGGCTGATGACAGAAAGAAGGACTTACCACGGGCGGTGGATGGGCACGGGAGTACGGCGCCTTGCCGTATTGCCAGTCGTCGGCGAGCTTGAGGTTGGCAATGTAGTTCACCATGAGCGCTACCTCGGCATGGGGCATGTCCCATGTGCTCAGCCGGCAAGGGTCGAAGCGGCCGCTCATCTGGCATAGCATGTGGGGCCGGCTCTGAAGGGGAAGGATCCAGCGCTCGACGAAGGCGGACACCAAGTCGGCTCCGCGCAGGCCTTCCGACTGGATCATTACCCGAAGCCGGGCGATGGCGGCGTTCCCAGCCGGAGATAAGGACTTGGATCCGAAGCCCCAAGACGGCTGCCTCCCAGCCGGCGGGCCGGCTACGTAAGCCGGCAGATTGACGTAGTCTCCTTGCGAGGCGATGTTCTTGACGTAGAAGTATGATTTTTGCCAGAGCTTCACCGATTGGATTAAAGGGATGTGCGGGAAGGGGTTGTTCTCGCCTGACCTCTTCATCGCGATGAAGGCCCCGTAGCGGGCGGGCACGCCGGCGGTGACGGTGCCGAGCTTGTTCTGGAAGAGCTCCGCCCAAAGCTCCAGCGTGGGCAGCACTCCAAAAAGCCTTCACAGAGGGAGACGAAGGCCGACAGTAGCATCACCGCGTTGGGCGTGAGGTGATGCGGCTGGAGACGGTAGAAGTCGAGGAAGGAACGCATGAACCCACTCGCCGGGAAGCCGAAGCCACGCAGGAAATGCGTGCGGAAGACGACGCGCTCGCCTTCCTCCGACGCCGGCGAGATTTCCGCCTCTAGCGCCAGACGGGCCTGCACGAGGTTGGCGGTGGGCAGGCGCCGGGTCCGGCGGAGAAACTCTATGTGATCTTCGTGGACGTTGGAGCCGTCCCACGAGCTTGACAGCGCCATAGACATGGCGGTGTGGGCAGGCTGCGGCGGGAGGTTGCGTCGGGCGCGGAGGAAGAAGAAAGGAAAGGAGAACAAGGAGGGACGGGGAGCGGGGGAGCAAGCAAGCCTTTGTCCCTCCCCCTCCCCCTCCTACTTGTAGGCTCGTGCGCCGGAGCCGAGGAGGCGTGGCGTGGGGGATCGTGGGGATCGATCGTGCCCACTTCCCCCCACGCCCCGCGTTTATTGCGCAGTAAAGACACGAAGAAATGGCCGTGGGGAGGCGAGCAGTCCCCTCGAGCCACAGAAGATCTGCGCCCGGGCCGAGGCCGAGGAGTGGCGGGCCCAGGCCTGCGGCGGCGTCCCGTCGCGCGCGTACGACGGCAGGACTTCTCCGCCACGTGGCCTGTCGTGGGGCCCGCGGGCCGCCCGCGGGTCAACCATGGTCATAATGATAAACAAATAAGTTCCCCGAAGTCGGCCTACGACGGCAAGGTCGGCTCCTCGGGGTATGAAGCTGGCCAAGCTTCTCGGCCCTCTGTCCGCCGTGAAGCTCGCCCAGCTTCGGGGACTACTGTCGGAGTAAATAGCCATGGGTAGCCTAGCCGGCTTCCCCTGGCCCATCAGAAAAAATTACGAGCCCGTCCGGCTCTCAAGAAGACTCAAGACCTGGGGCCGCCTCCCCCCTTTGCCGGCTACCTTCTAGGCCGGCTTCGGGGGCGGCCCGCCCTTTACCCTCATGAAGAAAGTTGTGGGAGGGCCGACTACGAGAAGCCGGCTGCGACAAGGCCGACTCCAAGAGGCCGGCTCCCATAAAGCGATCAAGGCCGTACCCGCAGAGTACGCGTCCACCCCGCGATGATGAAGCAGGGCGTGGCTACAGTGGAGCCTGCCACCCCCAAAACTCGGAGCACGCCTGGTACAGTGCGCCGTACGGGTGTCCACGACCCGTCCGGCGCGGCACTGTTGCCACGGCGGCCCCGACGCCGTCCACGACGGGCCACCAGCGTGGCCCCCGAGGCGGTGGGCCCCTTCGGGCAGAGAGATACCGAAGGCGGCCGCACCTCCTCCCAAGTCGGCCTGATGAGGAGCCGGCCCCCAATAGCCGGCTCGCCATCATCCTCGAAGGAGACGCCCATTAAAGAGATAAGATACGACGGGGCTACAGTAATCGCCCGCCAGGGCGGCGGTACTGTAGCCACGCTTACCCTGACCAAGCCTGCGTCAACAGGACGGAGCAACAGTAACCAGCCACCGACCAGGCCCTGGCCAGTGGGGCCTGCCTGTCGACCAAGGAGCTGGCAGCCGGCGGGACCCACCAGTTGGCGGGCCCCAGCAGCCGGCGCGGAATCCGGCGAGTGCAGTCACAGACAGCTGGGCCCCGCACCCAGTTGGATTACCTTTGTACCCCCGGGGGGTAGGCCTATATAAACCCCCTAGTGCACCCATGCAAAGGGTTGGATTCTGAAGTTAGACCTAGACACCATACAAGGAGAGGAAGCAAGCTAGTTGAGCCCTTCTTCCTCCTTCCACCCAAAATAGCTCGAGGAGCATTGTGTAGCTACTTGTTCATTTAGTAACCATGCAGAGACCCCGCAGAGCACCAGTAGGGGTGTTATCTCCCCGGAGAGCCCTGAAGCTGGGTAAGATTCGCCGGCGAGCATGTCTCCGCCTTATCCCGTTTCCAGGCACCGGCGATGTTTTATTGGCTCCCACAATGATAAGCCACCCGTTGGCATATGTCGCACCTACCACCCGACATTGAGGGTCCTTGGCGGGCTCATGTCTTCGACTGCCTTGACCTTCTCCGGGTTGGCCTCGATGCCCCTGTGGGAAACGAGGAAACCCAGGGGCTTGCCCGAGGGGACTCCAAACACGCACTTCTCCGGGTTGAGCCATAGGTCCACTTCGTTGAGGCTCGTGAAGGTTTCTTCCAGGTCCTGTATCAGGGTTCTTGCCTCACGAGACTTCACCACAATGTCATCGACGTAAGCTTCGGCGTTCCTCCCGAGCTGCCGTCCTAAGGCGATGTGCGTCAGCCGCTAAAAGGTCGCGCCTGCGTTGCGTAACCCAAACGGCATGCACGTATAGCAGTACACTCCACACGGGGTCAGGAAAGCCATCTTCTCCATGTCTTCTACCGCCAACTTGATCTGGTGATAGCCCGAGAAGGCATCTAGGAAGCACAATAGGTCACACTCTGCGGTGGAGTCGACTATCTGGTCAATGCGGGGGAGCGGAAATGGATCCTGCGGGAAGGCCTTGTTGAGGTTGGTGAAGTCGACGCACATGCACTCCTTTCCTCCCTTTTTCGGCACAACGACCGGATTAGCCAGCCAATTAGGGTAGCGGACCTCGCAGATAACTCCTGCCGCCTCTAGCTTCCGGGTCTCTTGAATGATGAAAGCCTGTTTCTCAGTAGACTGCCGTCTTGCCTTCCACTTCACGGGGCGCACATTGGGGCACACGTTGAGGTGATGCTCAATCACTTCCCTTGGGACCCCTGCTAACTGATCAGGTTCCCACGCGAACACCTTCTTGTTCGCACGCAGGAACCTGATCAGGGCTTTCTCCTGCTCGGGCTCGAGGTTGGCCCCAATGGTGAAGGTGGCGCTAGCGGACCCGTCCTCGTCGACTGGTACCTGCTTGGTTTCCGCCTTGTCTTGGGTGAACATCTGCTTCTTTTTAGCCGGCGCAGCCCCCTTGGGCTCAAGGGCGTCGGTGCTAGTGGGCTACGCCACCACGGCCACCCTGAAAACAAGCTGGAGCACCTACAGCGTGTCCCTTGTGTCTCCTAACACGGTGAGGACGCCGCTGCTCCCAGGCATCTTCATGAGGTTGTACGTCGGGTGAGTTGCTACCATGTACCAAGCCAAGGCCGGATAGCCGAGGATGGCGTTGTAGGGGAGGCCAATGGGGGCGATGTCGAAGTCGATCAGCTCCGTGCGGAAGTTGTCACAGGTGCCAAAGGTCACTGGGAGGCGGAAATGTCCCAAGGAGGCCGTGGAACCAGCTCCGACACCCGAGAAAGGCTTGCTGGGTTGGAGCCGCCCCAGCGGCACATGGAGGAGGCTGAAGGCCTCCATCGAGAGCATGTTGAGGCCGACACCACCGTTGATGAGGGTCCTGGTGACGGCCACTTGGCAGATGGTGGGGTGCACAGCATCGGGAGCGTGCCCGAACCAATGGGGTTGAAGGGGTGGTCCTCCAAGTCAAAGCTTAGATCGGCCTCGGGCGCCACCCAGCCCGGGGGGGCTTCTCGGCGCTTGGGGGCGGTGCTGATCCGGCGGGTGAACGGCTTGACGTGATGGCTCGAGGATGGTGCCTGGGAGCCACCCAGGAGAGCTACGACAACGGGCAGCGCTGGTGCAGTGAAACGGGCGAGGAAGAGGTCGTGCAGCTCCTCCCAGGAGGTGACAGAGGCCGTCGGCAGGTGGAGGAGCCACGCGCGCGGGATGCCGGTGAGGGCCATGGGTAACCAGTTGGCCATCACCCGGTCGTCGCCCCCGGCTCTGAGGACGGCCTCCTCGTATGCCAGCAGGAAAATCATCGGGTCCGTCGCGCCGTCGTAGCGTGGCGGCGTCTCGGGCCTGAACTTGTGCGGCCACTGCACCTGTCGCAAGGCGGGGGCCAAGGCCCAGAGCCCCCTGGCCCCAGTGTCGACGTCCGTTGCTGGAGCGGGCGGCGCGTTGTCCGCCATGAGGGCGGGATGCGATGTTGGGGGAGAGCGGGTCGTCAGGAGGGAGGACTCCGGTGCACCCCTACCTGGCGCGCCAAATGTCGGATTTCGAGTTCCGGCAGACCCTTGAGGTTCGAACACTGGGGTGCACATGGAGATCTCTCCCCTACCGATCTATGTCCAATCTCCTCGCGTGATCTAAGCTGGAAACAACGAACAACACAAGGGACACGAGGTTTATACTGGTTCGGGCCACCGTTGTGGTGTAATACCCTACTCCAGTGTGTGATGTGGTGGATTGCCTCAGGGGCTGATGATGAACAGTACAAGGGAAAGAACAGCCTCGCGAGAGGCGTTCTTGAGCTGGTGTGATGAACTGCTAGGGTGAGTTCAGTCGACTCTCTCTCTCTCTACTAGGGCTCTACCAGATTTCTCGATCCCTCTCTCTCTCTCTCTCTCTCTCTCTCTGTGTGTGTGTGTGTGTGTGGTGGCTAGCTCTATTTATAGAGGCCCTGGGCCTCTCCCCAAATAATGAGCGGGAAGGGCGCCAACACTTGGCCATTTTGAAGGGGAACATATAGTACAAGGTATCCTGACCAAAGGTGGTCTTCGGCTGCCAAAAGCACTCGTGATGACGCCGTCTTGGGCTCCACGGTGACCTCCGTCCTACCGCTCTGCTGGTCTTGGTCTTGTTGCACCGGAATGGTAACCTTCGCCCGACGCCTCAGCCTGTGCTTGCCCCCTTTGCACCAAAGGGGAAACAAGGACACTGCGCAGGCTGGCGCCCGCATGGTCTCAATCTTCATGGCTTGCGTCACGAGTTCCTCGCGAGGTATCCCCGCCTTGATCTCCCTGCCTCCTCGCGAGCCTGCCGGATGAGGTTGCCTCTGAGGATGCTTTCTATCGTCCGCCCCGCGAGGCTTGGCCCATCGCGAGGGTCTTGATCTTGAGCTGATGAAGATGGGATGCGCTGGGCCCCCACTTGAGCCACGCCGCAGGCCGTAGGCAGGCAAGTCTGGGGACCCCCGTTCCCAGAACGCCGACATCCGCCTCCATCGCACCGAGGCCCCCGCCTCTGTTTCCGGCTGCTGCCAGCAAGCAGCTTCATCGGAGCCACGTCCGTTGTGCCAAGCCCCTGCCTGCTTCACCAAGTTCGCCGCTACTGAGCCCCGTTGCTTCCTCCCTGAATGGTTTTCGCCAAGTCCCTCGAAGGCCACGGACACCTGGTATGACTACATGACCCGAACGCAAGTTCCACGACGACCCAAGTACCATGACTCCACCTCTTGCTTGACAAGAGCCACATGGAAACGCCTAGTACCCCTACGCATGAAGACGCCAAGACTGTTTCGGGATTCACCAAGTACTGCTACCGATGGCTCGAACATCTATGAAAACGTGTATGACCGTCGTTGAAACTGCAAAGTACCTCTACGGACAGATATCGCCAAGTACCACGATACCGATGACATCCACTACGACTGTCGCCGAGGGTTTCGTCAAGTTCAACTACATTGACTATGAAAGGTGACGACCCTGAACATCTACGTAACATGTACCACTACCGCCATCTTCGGAATTACTAAGAACAACAAGTACCTTGACGCCCGATGCATAGAACAACTACCGTAGACCCTCGAAGACCCCGTGGATGTCAAGTTCCTTGTGACCCCGAACACCTACGGAGTGTGTACAACTACGAAGCGAGAACGACTACTTCCACTACGATTGTCACGACAACGTCTACTTCCTCTACTTTGCACCGAACGAGAACCGTCCCTTTTGCACGCTTCGAAGGTATAACCCCAAGACGACCGTCCGAGAACGTTTGCATGTGTTGTATGAGATGCACCCGTTGTCTGCACCGTGTCCAAGTTGTCACTTGCTCAGTCCTCCTCTTTTGCCGCTAACCCGTGGGGACCCGATATCCGGGAGCACCCCAACATCCTTGCATGACACGCTTTCGTCACTTTTCCTTTTGCACCGGTATCCCCGTGGGCTACCGGATCATCGGATTGTTGTCGTGGCATCATTTTTGGATTCGTTGCCATGGCACCCTTTTCATTTCCGCCATGAGGACAAATGCTTCATAATGCTCTTGTCAACTTCTAATAAAAATTGCATAAACTTGCACATGTCATCCACATCATGATAACAACATTTAAAATGTTGAAATTGTTGTTTGCTTTAATTTGCTAAATGCATATGGGGATTTACTGGAATTGTTGTTTGTTATTTCTGGCCTCTTTTAAACTTGCCTAAATGTTTAGTTTACTTATGCTCCACCTCCTGCCATGTTTAAACAACATTTAATATTGTTGAGTAACTAACCGGGAGTGAACTAAATAATTGATGTGGTGTTCCGAAAATATGCAACTCGTTGCATATTGAGCTCCACTTAACTTGTAGTTTTGTTTGTGCACTTTGCCATGCCATGCATATTTAAACCATACATGCATCATGCTTGGTTGTGCATCATGCCATGTTTATGTGTTGGTTGTTTATTATGTTGTTTGCTTCTTTCCGGGTTGCTTCTCGCGTTAGCTTCGGTTTCGTTCCGGAGTTGTGAGGATCCGTTCGACTACGTCCGTTTGTCTTCTTCATGGACTCGTTCTTCTTCCTTGCAGAATTTCAGGCAAGATGACCATACCCTCGAAATCACTTCTATCTTTGCTTGCTAGTTGCTCGCTCTATTGCTATGCTGCGATACCTACCACTTGCTATATCATGCCTCCCGTATTGCCATGTCAAGCCTCTAACCCTCCTTTCCTAGCAAACCGTTGTTTGGCTATGTTACCGCTTTGCTCAGCCCCTCTTATAGCGTTGTTGGTTGCAGGTGAAGTTTGGAGTTTGTTCCATGTTGGAACATGAATATGTTTGGGATATCACAATATATCTTATTTACTTTAATGCACCTATATACTTGGTAAAGGGTGGAAGGCTCGTCCTTATGCCTGGTGTTTTGTTCCACTCTTGCCGCCCTAGTTTCCGTCATACCGGTGTTATGTTCCTTGAGTTTACGTTCCTTACGCGGTTGGGTTATAATGGGAACCCCTTGACAGCTCGCCTTGAATAAAACTCCTCCAGCAAGGCCCAACCTTGGTTTTACCATTTTCCACCTAAGCCTTTTTCCCTTGGGTTCTGCAGACTCAAGGGTCATCTTTATTTAAACCCCCGGGCCAGTGCTCCTCCGAGTGTTGGTCCAAACTAGAGCACCGTGTGAGGCCATCCCTTGGCAACTTGGGTTACGTCGGCTCTCGTATGCTTAGCTTATCCGGTGTGCCCTGAGAACGAGATATGTGCAGCTCCTATCAGGATTTGTCGGCACAGCGGGTGGTCTTGCTGGTCTTGTTTTACCATTGTCGAAATGTCTTGTAACCAGGATTCCGAGTCTGATCGGGTCTTCCTGGGAGAAGGAATATCCTTCATTGACCGTGAGAGCCTGTGATGGGCTAAGTTGGGACACCCCTGCAGGGTTTTGAACTTTCGAAAGCCGTGCCCGCGGTTATGGGCAGATGGGAATTTGTTAATATCTGGTTGTAGAGAACTTGACACCTAACTTAATTAAAATGCATCAACCATGTGTGTAGCCGTGATGGTCTCTTCTTGGTGGGGTCCGGGAAGTGAACACGGTTCTTGTGTTATGCTTGAACGTAAGTAGTTTCAGGATCACTTCTAGTTCACGACCGTGCTTTGCTTCTCTTCTCGCTCTCATTTGCGTAAGTTATCCACCATATATGCTAGTGCTTGCTGCAGCTCCACCTCACTACCTTTGCCTACCCATAAGCTTAAATAGTCTTGATCACGAGGGTGTGAGATTGCTGAGTCCCCGTGACTCACAAATTACTTCCAAAACCAGTTGCAGGTGCCGATGATACCAGTGCAGGTGATGCAACCGAGCTCAAGGAGGAGCTCGATGAAGTTCGTGTTCATTGTGTTGTTTCGTTTCCAGTTGATCAGTAGTGGATCCCAGTTAGGGCGATTGGGGATCTGGCATTAGTGGTTGTCTTTATTTATTTTGGTTCCATAGTCAGACCTTGATTGTATTCTGGATGATGTAATGCTATATTTATGTATTGTGTGAAGTGGCGATTGTAAACCAACTCTATATCTCTATCTTATTCAGTACACGGGATGTGTAAAGATTGCCCCTCTTGCGACATGCCTACTATGCGGTTATGCCTCTAAGTCGTGCTCCGACACGTGGGAGATATAGCCGCATCGTGGGTGTGACAAGTTGGTAATCAGAGCCTTCCCCGACTTAGGAGCCCCCTGCTTGATCGAACCGTTGGCGTTGTTGAGTCTAGAACAAATGTTTTGAGTCTTATAGGATTAGATATATCAGAGAGTAGTATTATTTTTACTCCTCAGTCCCTTCGTCGCTCTGGTGAGGCATCCTGACGTAGAGTTTTGACTCTTCTCTTCTCAAATTTCACTAAAAAAATTATAGGATCACGCGGAATCGTTCCGATGGTTTTGTGACGAGAACATTGTTGTTGGTGCCTCCTGACATTTAGGGGTTGTGGCAGTGTCCCGGGGAGTTGAGCTCCGAGGTGTTGTCGTCACAATTTTATCGTTGCAGTTCTGGAATACCTGAGTTCGCCGACATCGAAAATCTCTTTTATGCAGTTGTTGGTGAGATAACCTCGACGCCGCCCAGTACTAGGGTGGGAGTTCGGGAGTATTGCCATAACTCGTATAACAGATGCTTTTCGAAGGTTGGGGTAAATGATTTCCGAAGGTTTCTTGGTTATGTGTTGAAGGATGGATACAGCTGGATGTAGGATTTGCTAGTTTTTGGTGAGATATTATGCTTCCCCTGTATCCTCAACACCTGATTGCATAACCAGAAAGTTTCGGGAGTTTATAAGTGGGAATTCAAGTATATCGTAGGACATCTTTCCAACAGACACATGATACGATATGGGAGCTATCATATGTTTGTCCCGGCTTATTTTGCAAGCCAATCCTTTGTTTTGTTTTTAGTTGTGGTATCCGAGTTGCTTTGAAGTCAAGTGCTGATTCCGTACCTTTTCTAAGAGGCGTTCTCATATTTCTATGGGAATACTAATCCTTCTTGATCATCGAGATCGTCATGTCAATCCTTTTCAACCGGCTCTTCTCGTCAAGTGGATCCGATCATTTCAACATTTGCAACATCCAATCTCACTTTTCGTCAATGGTGCTCATTTCTTCCGTCCCAAGCTGTCTTTGTTTCCCGTCCTCCCACCCTTTCTTTTCTTCAAGGACTCGTATTTCTTAATCTAGTATCCATCTTATTGATGTGAAGTCTTTCCATTCTTTTCCGTCAATGTTCTTATCTGGTGATTCTCAGGAAGATTGTAACGAAGCTTCAAGTTCAATATTGTTCATTCTTTTCCTTCTCTGGTGGATTCAATGCAAGCTTTCAGTGTTGATCATATCTTTTTCATTGGTTCACATGCTTTCCATGTTCGAAGTCCTTACCGAAGACTCTCTTAACTGTTCACCTCTCTCTATTCATTTGTTCCGGAGTGCCGAAGATATCTCAGAAGATTCATGTTTTCACTCCTAATCCGTTCAAGCTATTTCGAGATTGTTTTCTCATTCAAGCCATTTAATTCAACCGGCGCAATCTATCTTTTAAATCCTTCAATAGTGTTTCTTTTGAGTGGGCCCTAACCCATAGGTCTTTTCCCAGGAACTTACATGACTCTTCTAATTTTCCCGGAGTTACTCTCAAAAATCTTTTTAAAGTTTGACGTAAGAATGAATTATCATCAGTCAAATGCCTTCTTCCAAGATCTTTCACATTCTTTTCATCATTGGTTCAACCTTCCTAATTTCCATTCTGGAGTGCCCCAACAATTCATGACGGTGTTTCTCGTCGTCATTCTCAGATTTTGAAGACCGAAGAAGAGTTTCTCTTAAATCTTGCTCCATTCTCTTCAAGATTCGTGATTCTAGCTTGTTGCCATCCTCTCATAATTGTTTTCGATTGTGAGAATTCTTTTCAACCATCCGGAGCATTTCAGGAACCTTTGTCAGTTTGATTCTCCGGAGGCTATCATTTCAGAAGATTTATTCATTCCAGCCTTCAGCTCTCGTTCTACAAATCTTACCGGTGCATCATTCAATATTCTCTAATCAGCTCGTGATCTCTTTGTTTCAATTGTATCTAAATCCCCTCAAGTATCCTCATTCTTTCTCTAATTCTTACCGGTGATTCATCCCTTTACTTTGTTCATTTCCAATTCTTACGGTCGTTCGTTCAAGATTTCTCTTCCTTCTTTATCTTATCAATTCATTCGTTGTTTCAATCCTACCGGTGGTTCGTTGAAGACCTTCTCAAGTTTGCGCCATATCTATCTTAATCCTTTCAACGAGAATAAGTAGTATGCCAAATTCGTTGCTTGTCATCAATTTAATTGATTAAGGATAAGCATAATGTAATTTTTATTCTTGTTTAATCGAGTGATTAATTCTTTATTCTGGAGGTTAATCAAATTCTCGGTTTCAATTGTTTCATATTTTCTTTCCCGGAGTTCCAAGTTCTCTCAATTATATCATTTCAAAGCTTTTTCTAATCATTGCAAGGCTGCACCTTGTGTTTTTCAACTCCTCTTTCTTTCGTCATCCTTTTACTATCGGAGTTTTTCATGAAGGTTCTACATGATGGTTCAGCAAGGATTTAATTCCTTCTCGAAGTGCTCATCAAGATTCTTTTCAGAGGAGCTCAAGTATTCTTCATATTGCATTCCGAAGTGCAATTCCTTCTACCTTATCTTTTCAGGTGGTGTTATGTCATTTTGACAGTTTCCTTCGTTTTCATGATCGACAAGTTGTTCGAAATGACATATCTTAAATCCATCATTTTCAGTTCATTTAGGACATCTTTTCAACCCATCACTCTATTCCTTGGAGTTATCTTGGGTTATATTTCACCTAAAGCCTTCCATTGGGAATGTTGCTCTTTGTGATGATTACCTATGATCCAAGTTCTCTTATCACCTCGGTGGGAGAAGCTTTCTATCTTTTCTAGCTCTCAATCAAATCTTTTTCCCGTGAGTGGCAGAATTTCACCTCAAATTTTAAGATGTCTTCCATAAGCCCACGTAAAGCTTATCCTCTTGTTGTTGTTTTTTCCAACAACCCCGTTCGACCCTTCTCCTAAAGATGCTTTCAAGCTCATTCGAGGTAGAAGATATTGTTTTCTCCTCCGTTCATTCCATTCCATCCTCTCATTTCTTCTGGAGGCAATGTGATGTTGCTCTCTTCAACCCATCTTCTTGTTTTGTTAGGATCGTGTTATTTTCGTGCTTATCCATTTAACCGGAGTGTTGTCGTAATTGATCCTTATCGTTCCTTGTACATCTCGTTCTACCATAATGCTTGCATGTACTTCTTGCCCATTGCAACCCTTTTCTCATGTCTTTCAACCTATAGGGTTCTCGTGATGTTCCTTGTTCCTCTTTTCTAACGGAGTGTTTTCAACTTTGTTCATCTCCGTTGTATTCTTCTTTCCAATCGTTTAACCTCTCAAGCTTCATTGGTTTCACTCGTTTGTCAAAGAAGCAACTTTGTTTTACCTCTTGCTCTTCCGTTTTCTATCCGGTGCCATCCTAGATCTCGGGACGAGATCCTCTCGTAGTGGTGTAGCATTGTGACGCCCGGAGACCGATGCTCGAGAAGACTTCCATATGTTCCGGGTTTCGCCGTGTGTTTCATTTGTGCCTGCCCTTTTATTTTTGCATTGCATCATGTCATCATGCCATCATCTCATAAATCTTTTGCAACTCAACTAAATAAAATGCATGGATCTTTGATCCATTTAAATCGAGGGAATTCACATGGTGAGTTCTCTTTATAACATATATCCTCCCAATATTATTATGGAGCTATTATAAAATATTCCATTTATTTGGAATTCACCTTAACACACTTGCATATTAAATCCCTTGGCCTTTTCTTCTTCAAGTGTTGACTCTCTAACGTTGCCATTTATTCTTTCATCATTTTCCGGAGCTCCGCCAAAAATCCAAACATTTTTGGACCTTCCCAAACCTCACTTCATATTCAAATCATTTGAATTTAAATCAAATGAGTTTGAATTTTACATCTTTCAATCTTCGCCTTTTCAATTTTCTCGGAACAAGCATATTTTTGTGAGTTCGGGAAAATTATCCCTATGCCCAAAATCTTTTCGTAACCCCCTCTTTCCTTTTTTTTCTTTCAGTTATCTGTTTTAAATCTTTTTATAAAGAGAGGAGAGAGGAGTCAGCCCCAGCTGGGCCTCCAACCTCCTGCACCGACCCAATTTGGTCCAACCTTTGCTAGGCCATCTACTCCTAGCCCAGCCGCACCTTAGACCGTGACCTGACCAACTGGGCCTCCCGCGCCGGCCCATTGGCCCAGCTGCCTTCCTAACCCTAGCCACATCCCGATCGATCCCCTCCTCTCCTTCGTTTCCTCCTCGCGCCGTCAGCCTAGGGAGATGCTCACTCGATCCCCACTCCCTCCTTTCGCTCTCTCTCACTCACGCAACGCACCCCGTGCCCGATCCCCTCGAGCCTCCTCTCCGTGCGCGACGGCCCTGCAGATGCCCGCCTCCGTTCGTCGATGCCAGTCGTCGTGGGATTTTCCCTCGCGCCACCAGCCTCTGCTTCCCAGCTCCAGGCCGTGCCACCACCTTCTGCAACACCGGTCTCCTCCTCATCATCGCATCATCGTCCAAGGACCGGCGTCGCCTCTAGCACCCACAGGTCCTGCGCCATGCCCCACCTCCAGCCCTCGTCCAGGCCCGCGACTGTCTTCGTCGCCACCAGCAGGAGCCCCATGGCTGTCACTGCCGTCTTGCCTACTCCGTTGGAGTTCCCCGTCGCCGGATCAGGAGCTCCGCCTCCCTGCTTTGCCTTCGCCTGGATGCCTCCTGTTTGCCTTGCCCCTCCTCTGCTCCGCCTCCATCGCACTAAGGCCCCCGCCTCTGTTCCCGGCCGCTGCCAGCAAGCAGCTTCATCGAAGCCACGTCCGCTGTGCCAAGCCCATGCCTGATTCGCCAAGTTCGCCGCTACTGAGCCCCGTTGCTTCCTCCCTGAATGGTTTTCACCAAGTCCCTCGAAGGCCACGGACGCCTGGTATGACTACATGACCTGAACGCAAGTTCCACGACGACCCAAGTACCACGACTTCGCCTCTTGCTTGACAAGAGCCACAGGAAACGCCAAGTACCCCCATGCGCGAAGACGTCAAGACCGTTTCGGGATTCACCAAGTACCGCTACTGATGGCTTGAACATCTATGAAAGCATGTATGACCGTCGTCGAAACTGCAAAGTACCTCTACGGACGGATATCGCCAAGTACCACGATACCGAGACATCCACTACGACTGTCGCCGAGGGTTTCGTCCAGTTCAACTACATTGACTACAAACGGTGACTACCCTGAACATCTATGTAATGTGTACCACTACCACCGTCTTCGGAATCGCTAAGAATGACAAGTACCTTGACGCCCGATGCATAGAACAACTACCGTCGACCCTCGAAGACCCCGTGGATGTCAAGTTCCTCGTTGTGACCCCGAACACCTACGGAGTGTGTACAACTACGAAGCGAGAACGACTACTTCCACTACAAATGTCCCAAGAACGTCTACTTCCTCTACTTTGCATCGAACGAGAACCGTCCCATTTGCACGCTTCGAAGGTATAACCCTGATACGACCGTCGGAGAACGTTTGCATGTGTTGTATGAGATGCACCCGTTGTCTGCACCGTGTCCGAGTTGTCACTTGCTCGGTCCTCCTCTTCTGTCGCTAACCCGTGGGGACCCGGTATCCGGGAGCACCCCACCATCCTTGCATGACACGCTTCCGTCACTTTTCCTTTTGCACCTGTATCCCCGTGGCCTATCGGATCATCGGATTGTTGTCGTGGCATCATTTTCGGATTCGTTGCCGTGGCACCCTTTTCGTTTCCGCCACGATGACAAATGCTTCATAATGCTCCTGTCAACTTTTAATAAAAATTGCATAAACTTGCACATGTCATCCGCATCATGTTAACAACATTTAAAATGTTAAAATTGTTGTTTGCTTTAATTTGCTAAATGCATATGGGGATTTACCAGATTTGTTATTTGTTATTTCCGGCCTCTTTTAAACTTGCCTAAATGTTTAGTTTACTTATGCTCCACCTCTTGCCATGTTTAAACAACATTTAATATTGTTGAGTACCTAACCGGGAGTGAACTAAATAATTGATGTGGTGTTCCGTCAATATGCAACTCGTTGCATATTGGGCTCCACTTACCTTGTAGTTTCGTTTGTGCACTTTGCCATGCCATGCATATTTAAACCGGACATGCATCATGATTGGTTGTGCATCATGCTATGTTTATGTGTTGGTTGTTTATTATGTTGTTTGCTTCTTTCCGGGTTGCTTCTCGCGTTAGCTTCGGTTTCATTTCGGAGTTGTGAGGATCCGTTCGACTACGTCCGTTTGTCTTCTTCATGGACTCGTTCTTCTTCCTTGCGGAATTTCAGGCAAGATGACCATACCCTCGAAATCACTTCTATCTTTGCTTGCTAGTTGCTCGCTCTATTGCTATGCTGTGATACCTACCACTTGCTATATCATGCCTCCATATTGCCATGTCAAGCCTCTAACCCTCCTTTCCTAGCAAACCAATGTTTGGCTATGTTACCGCTTTGCTCAGCCCCTCTTATAGCGTTGTTAGTTGCAGGTGAAGTTTGGAGTTTGTTCCATGTTGGAACATGGATATGTTTGGGATATCACAATATATCTTATTTACTTTAATGCACATATATACTTGGTAAAGGGTGGAAGGCTCGGCCTTATGCCTGGTGTTTTGTTCCACTCTTGCCGCCCTAGTTTCCGTCATACCGGTGTTATGTTCCTTGAGTTTGCGTTCCTTACGCGGTTGGGTTATAATGGGAACCCCTTGACAGTTCACCTTGAATAAAAATCCTGCAGCAAGGCCCAACCTTGGTTTTACCATTTGCCACCTAAGCCTTTTTCCCTTGGGTTCTGCAGACTCAAGGGTCATCTTTATTTAAACCCCCGGGCCAGTGCTCCTCTGAGTGTTGGTCCAAACTAGAGCACCGTGCGGGGCCATCCCTTGGCAACTTGGGTTACATCGGCTCCCGTACGCTTAGCTTATCCGGTGTGCCGCGAGAACGAGATATGTGCAGCTCCTATCGGGATTTGTCGGCACAGCGGGTGGTCTTGCTGGTCTTGTTTTATCATTGTCGAAATGTCTTGTAGCCGGGATTCCGAGTCTGATCGGGTCTTCTTGGGAGAAGGAATATCCTTCGTTGACCATGAGAGCTTGAGATGGGCTAAGTTGGGACACCCCTGCAAGGTTTTGAACTTTCGAAAGCCGTGCCCGCGGTTATGGGCAGATGGGAATTTGTGAATATCCTGTTGTAGAGAACTTGACACTTAACTTAATTTAAATGCATCAACTGTGTGTGTAGCCGTGATGGTCTCTTCTCGGCAGGGTCCGGGAAGTGAACACGGTTCTTGTGTTATGCTTGAACGTAAGTAGTTTCAGGATCACTTCTAATTCATGACCGTGCTTTGCTTCTCTTCTCGCTCTCATTTGCGTAAGTTAGCAACCATATATGCTAGTGCTTGCTGCAGCTCCACCTTACTACCTTTGCCTACCCATAAGCTTAAATAGTCTTGATCACGAGGGTGTGAGATTGCTGAGTCCTCGTGACTCACATATTACTTCCAAAACCAGTTGCAAGTGCCGATGATACCAGTGCAGGTGACGCAACCGAGCTCAAGGAGGAGCTCGATGAGGTTCGTGTTCGTTGTGTTGTTTCGTTTCCAGTTGATCAGTAGTGGAGCCCAGCCGGGGCGATCGGGGATCTGGCATTAGGGGTTGTCTTTATTTATTTTGGTTCCCTAGTCGGACCTTGATTGTATTCTGGATGATGTAATGCTATATTTATGTATTGTGTGAAGTGGCGATTGTAAGCCAACTCTGTATCTCTATCTTATTCAGTACATGGGATGTGTAAAGATTACCCCTCTTGCGACATGCCTACTATGCGGTTATGCCTCTAAGTCGTGCTCCGACACGTGGGAGATATAGCTGCATCGTGGGTGTGACAACCTGCCTACTTCACCATGCCGCCAGATAGGTCGCACCCTCATCTCAAATCACTTTATTTAGGCGTCAGTTGTCTGAATTTTTATTCTGGGCCAATCGATTCCCAATGGGAAGCAGCACCCCTCGAGGCAGAGGAGCTCCAAGGCTGCCGGTTGGCTGGTGTCTAATGTAAGGGTGCGGGGCCGCAAGTTCGCTGCGAAAGCAGCGCTTAGATGGCTATCTTTTAGAGTTGTGTGGGTTGAAGGTACTGCCGCCGCCGGATCTGGATGACGGGGAGTCTTTGTGGATTGGCCCGGGGGCGGCGCAACCACGGCAGTGCAGTGGGGCGGGGAGCGGGGTTTTGGCCGGGGCCACGGACGGCGGAGGCGGGCTGCTTTGCCGTTGGTCGCTGGCTCTTCGGGGAAGATTCCAAACAGTATCAGCCGAGAGGCACAAGACGGCCAGCCATCCGGCGTAGATCGGACAGTACCAAAATAAAATAAAATCGTGTGACCCCAATTTAGTCTTCAGTCAACAGACGTGTGACCACTCTCGTACCTTGCTGTTGATCTCTTAGTGTATTTCTTCAGATCAAAGAGATATGTCATTCTTAACATTATGCGTTATCTGCATCTTCAGACACACCATCTTCCGACTCACTGCAGCTGCACCAATAAGGGAAGCATACACCAGAAGGGAGCTATAGTCTCCACTCAATAGTTCCCTGCATCGAATGCGCGTGCCCGACATGGACAGCCACAACAACTGCAGGGCCATCGACAAGTCAGGACATGATGCTCACTCCTATGGATGGCAGCCAGATAGGTTGTACCCTCATCTTACTTGTGTGCAACATTTATGGCTTTGTTATTCATCTAAGCATGGAAAATAGATCATCACATTTCACTGTATATTCATGCTGATCTCTTACGGGTCTTGTTCAGGAGTTAACGATGTTCCATAGTTCAGCTAAGATACTTGTTCTTTAGGTAACATTGTTCCATAGTTATCATCCATCAGGCAATGCTATCCCACAGGCTGGTGAATATAGTATTATACCACTTCTAGTACTACCTATGTTGTTCTTTAATACTTTTGTGTGCCATCTAGTTAATCTCGAGTACAAACGATACATATTCTGTAGCTTTCATCTGTGTTCTCCCTTTAGTTTATGAGACCTGTTGCTGCTAGTTAACCCTAGTCCTACTATTTATGTCGTCTCCTACAGGCACTCATTACATAAATCTAACTACTGGTTGTCTTCCATGCATGTCAGATATAATTGCACACACTGATATATCCACAAGAACCTCATGGAGCAATGTAAAGGCCAGTAAACTTGATGTCAATGATACCCAATATGATGGAACATGTAAAGGTAGTTCTTCAGAAGACTTGCGGAAAGATGATGAATCCTCTTCACCCCACAAGGTCCTTGCTCTAACTTGGCCTGTGATATGGGTACAACATGCATATAATGTCCTGGAGTGTATCTACTCTGTTGCAATGCCATGTGCTTAGCATGCTGATCATGCATGTAAATATGTCATGCCTTCCTGTTTTTCAGTACCTATTCCATTCATGATAACATGTTTTCAAATTCAAGTACTGTCATTCTACTCTATCGCAATGCCATCTGCTTAATTTGGACATCATGCTTCTGAATATCTTATGCATTGTTATTCATCAGTATGTACTTCATCTGCCTACCATACCATGTTTTTTTACATTCAAGTGTTGTTCTAGTGCTCTGTTGCAATGCCATCTTATTTTCCCAATCATACACGTGTATGTTGCCTTAGTTATTTCTGTATGTATTCCGCTAGCATACAGTTTTACATTCAACTGGTGTTTTTTATGTGTTGTCATGTCGTATCCCTAGCTCTTACACCATACTCCCTCCGTCCGGATTACATGTTGCCGAAATGGATAAAAAAGGATGTATCTAGAACTGAAATACGCCTAGACCCATCCATTTTTTTCTGGATGGAGGGAATACATGTCAATATGTCATGCCTTTCTATTCTTCAGTACCTATTCCATCTCTGATGTAGCATGTTTTATAACTGAATCACCATTCTTCTATATAAGGCATGCAAGGGGAAGACGGCTATGTTAGAATCTGAAGGGTTACAAACCAGGTCTTTGCAAAAGATCCAAATGCCAGGAGATAATAAACCAACTCCATTTTTCATAGATACTGCTCTAGCACAGAGAAACCCAACTCCCACTGATAATAAGCAGATTCCAGTGGCCAAAGAACTAGTCCGCTCCAGTCCAGCAAAGAATGTCAACTCCATTCTAAGAAGCGTGTGCGTATCCTCGCATCATGAAATTTTATAGCATTGTGATCATATTTTCTACATGTTTCTTACCCATCTCTCTTTTAGAAAATAAGGTTAAACGATACAAGACTTCCTCCATTAGGATCGTATTCGAGGAAAATATCTTGCGGGAATTCTCTGTGCTCCAATGCTGATGTAAGTACATGTTGTATATCACTATATTTTTACATCAGCATGTATTTTGTTAATCGGCGTGAATCTAACCTTTATCTGATCTAAAATTAGTTGTAGCAAAATGTTAAAGGCGCTAATGTTGATTTTTGTAAGGAAAACTGCCTGGTAGTTTTGCATACTGAGCTGCATGAATGTACTATCTCATATCACGCACATTACTGAATTGTAGTGCTTCTCTGGTTGCCCATTCATTCATTGTGTCCATGTTGCTTTCGTATTACCTTACCTGGCTGATGATAGTTGTGCCATATTGTGTTAATTTGGTGTGGGCTAGTTGCCCAGACGTTCGTTGTGTCAATGTTGCTTTCCTATTATCTGACTTGGCCAATGATAGCAATGCTAGTGTGTTAATTTTTTGCAGGCTGCTGAAGATAAGAAGACAAACTCTCAAAATAGCAAGGCAACCCCATTGTTTCTTTCCAGTAAATCTAGGCCAGGTAATATGGCAATAACTCATGATTAATCTGTTTGGTTCCCGTCCTAATTTATGTTATGATGCAGTGGTCGAGACACTCTCCACTATCAATAATACAAGCCTGCCAAAATTGCCATCTGAATATGTTTAGTATCCTCTGTCTCGAATGCAATGGAATAAATGTATGTTTGTGAACCAATTAATGGCTGAAGCAATGATGGAAATGGTGGATGAATCAGAGGTGCAGAGTCATGCGACACAACAACTAATCAATGTTTTCAGAGACAGTGTAGCAAAGCAGCAAGAACTTGCCCACATGCTTATGGGCATCATCTGTGCTGAGGTTGCAGATTGTGATGTTGTGGATGGTTAGGTTCTGCTCATTTATTTGCACTGGCATCAATCTTTGATTGCCCAGTGGATGTAATTTCCTGTAATATATGCTGGATGTGCAACGTTATTCCTTGTATGTCGTACCTTTTCTTGATCGGTTTTGGTCCTGTGCATAATTGCTCGTCGTAATGGGCTCAAATTATCTAATTTGGCCTAAAGACATGAATGAACTTTAGTGGGCCCATTAAGTTAATGGGCCGTTACTAGGCCGAAAGTTAATGGTCAGCCCTCTTACCTCCCGGGTCGTTAACAGGCCGACATCGAAGCGGGCAACAGGTGACCCCAATTTATTTCACGGGTCGTTAACAGGCCATTACTAAGTTTGGGCTACATATGGCCCAACTATACTGTAGGCCTTTAGCAGGCCGAAAGAGACAGCAGGCTTGTACTGGACCATGAAGAGCATGGGCCGCTAAGAGGCCGAAAGTCAGGTCGTATTGTAAATGGCCCAACTGTGTTGTGGGCCTTTAGCAGGCCGAAAGAGAAACCGGGCTGGTATTGGACCATGAAGGGCATGGGCCGTTAAAAGGCCAAAACTAAGGTCCGACTACAAATGGCCCAACTCATTTATAGTCCGTTTACAGGTCGAAAGTGACACCTCACCCTGTGCGTTCGGTTTATTCAGTTTACATGGTTCGGTTTATATGGTTTTTCGATTTGTATGGTATTAATACTTCGGTAAATACGATATGAAATTAAAATACGGTTCCGTTTCTGTATATACCAAATTATTTCGGTATGGTTTTGGTATATACCATAAAAACCAAAGTTGACGTGAATTTGAAAATGACATAATAATAATTTGCAAATTTATGACTCAAAACACATACTATTTTACACAAATAGTATATGACTATATATATAAGTACATATGCATGCATTAATTCATCTGTTGATGGTTATGGATGTGCTTAGCATTTTAAAAAGAGAAAAATGACTATGTTACAAGAAAATTTTACATGCTTATTAGTGAATTTGACTCATGTACAAGAAAAATGACAACTTGTATGGTTGTTCATCTCAAGAAATATAAATTTATTTTTACTTCGGTTTATTCGCTTAACCGTTCGGTTTTTCGGTATATACCATAAAAACCAAAGTTCAAATCGGTATGAAAAGTTCATACCATACCGAAACCAGAAACCATAAAAACCATAAAATCGGTTCGGTTCGGTTTATTTTCGGTATGGTTTTTCGGTTCGGTTTTGAAATGCACAGGGTGAGTGACACAGGGCCAGAAATTGGCCCAACACTTAAATGGGCCACTAAAAGGCCGAAACTCAGGTCCGACTACAAATGGCCCATCAGATTTATGGGCCGTCAACAGGCTGAAAGACACACCGGGCCGGAAAGTAGCCCAACATTTAAATGGGTCGCTAAAAGGCCGAAAGATGTACATGCTGAAAATTGGCCCATCCATTAAATGGGCCGTTAACAGGCCGAAATCTCATTGGGCCGATATTGAGCCCAAATATATAGCGGGCTGTTAACGGGCTCGAACTGACGATGGGCTGCAATGGTGTCAAATCTTTAATGGGTCATTGACGGGCCGAATTGCCACATCTCGTATGGGACGTGGGCTTAAATGGACCTGACACAAGTAGGCCTTATATGGGGCGGCCTACTAATTTTTACTGGGCCGGCCTTTTTCACCGGAATGGCCACTGTTGGGTCGTGCCACGTGTCGACCTATCATAGGCGCCTCCTGTCCAATGAGTGGATGACATCTGTCCCAACGGTGAGGCAACACGTGTTTCCTGCGGCCAATGATGATTTTACACGTGGAAAATCCCCATTGGTCCGGGCTGTTAACGGGTTATCGGATCCAAAACCAGATCCGATAGCTTAACGGTGTTCCGTTACGGTGGATGCCACGTGTCGGTCACCCTTGACAAAAGCACTTCTGTGACGCGCGATTTATTGTCATGGAAGTGGACACTTCTGTGATGATAATTTTTGTAATGTCATGGAACACTTCTACGACAACACAGGTATGACTATCTTGATTCTGTCATAAAATCGTCATGGATGTACATGCATGACAAAAAACGCGACCCACTGTGACAAACACGTATCATCACGGAAGTGTATTTCTTTTGTAGTGCCACAATAGCTCCCAAGCTATAAGTGTTGTCGCCCTCTAATGCACGACGCAAAACAGCGAGGTCTGGTGAACTAAGTGCTCCCACCTTCTCCCTATCAAGCAAGCATTTTGTAATGAAAAGAGCAAAGTAATGAACAACAGGAAAATGCAAGCCAATGGCAGTAGTAGCTGACACCCCTCTATCACCTCCCACTGTCAAACTGCGATAGAAGGCCTCAAACTTAGCCGTCCTAAGCTCAGCTAAGCTCCCATCAGAAGGGATCATGCATATGTTACAAAATTCAGTAAGTGGTATCTGATGGTTTTCAGCATATAAATCAAAGCTCACTTCAGGAGGATTATTCCTAGGCAGGAAAGTAAAACTCTGAACAAAGATGTTTGTGAGGATTTGGTGTTGTTCACACTCATCTGTGATGAAGTTGATGAGGCCGGCATTAGCAGCATATTGCATGAACTCCTGAAGGATTCCAGCCTCTTCCAGGAATGGGGTGTGAGGCCATTCACACGGTCGTACTTCCGCCAACCTCCGAGGATGGAGATCACTATCAGATGACTCCCCAATAACACCCTTGGTGTTCTTCTTGGAGCCAAACTTCCTAAAGATATTCATGGTTTTCCTATGAACAAAATTCTGAAATTTATTAGCCCACAAAATTTTCTCAACAAAACTTCACAAAAATGATACCAACTATTCATAGGGATACATGGAGGCCAAAGCAAGCATTCAAACTACTTAGAACACTAAGAATTCAACATGCAAGTTCATCTACAGCAGCACCAAGAGTAGCTAATAATTCAAAATTTAAACCACTAAAACAAAAACTAATTGGACAAACGGTGGAGTCACATACCAAGCAACAGTCCCCCAAAACAGTTTCAGAAACGGAGCTTCGAGCAAAGAGATCGAAATTCGCGGCTTTGAGAGCAAGAACACGGGAGAGAGAGCAATGGAGATTATTTTTCTCAAGGTAGGTGATGATGTGGTATAAAGAGATAAGGGAGGGAGCCCACATGGGGACCACAACCCACCAGGGCGCGCCTGGGGTGCTGGCGCGCCCAGGTGGGTTGTGCCCACCTGGTGCACCTCTCACTGAACCCTAAACATGTCATTTGCACCAAAACCAAAAGAGATCGAAACCCTAAACTCTCTCTAATGTTATTTGCACCAAAAATTCAAAAATATTCATAAAAATCATATTAAATTTTCAGGGCATTCTGAGAACTTTTATTTTTGGGTCATTTTTTATTGCACGGAAAATTTGGAAAACAGACAAAAACATGTCATTTTATTTTATTTAACTAATAAAAACAGAAAATAAAAAGTAGGGACAGAAGGTAGTGCTTACTAAATTCATCAACTTCATACAGTTCAAAAATGATCCATTAATAAGGTTGATCAAGTCTTATTAACAACCACTTTCGATTAGCATGAAACCAAAGAACTTTCGTAAATCACTAAGTTACCTCAATGGGGATATGAATGTCCCAAACAATACGCACTTTATATTTATTTTTGACAGTAGGTAGAGGTATTTGAAAACTTCCAATAGTGATTGTCGGAGATTTTTCAATAACATTAATACCATTCACTTGGAATTGTTTCTTCGGAAAGTGCACCGTGTGCTCATTACCATTAATATGAAAAGTGATCTTGCTTTTATTGCAATCAATAATAGCCCCTACAATATTCAAGAAGGGTCTACCAAGGATAATCGACATGTTGTCGTCCTCGGGCATCTCAAGTATAACAAACTCAGTCAAAATAGTAACATTAGCAACAACAACGGGCACATCCTCACAGATACTGATAGATATGGCAGTTGATTTGTCAGCCATTTGCAAAGATATTTCAGTAGGTGTGCGTTTATTCAAATCAAGTATTTTATATAAAGAGAAAGGCATAACACTAACACCAGCTCCTAAATCACACAAAGCAGTTTTCACATAATTCTTTTTGATGGTGCAAGGTATAGTTGGTATTCCCGGATCTCCAAGTTTTTTAGGTACTCCATCTTTAAAAGTATAATTAGCAAGCATAGTGGAGATTTCAGATTCCGGTATGTTTCTCTTATTTGTGATAATGTCTTTCATATACTTTGCATAAGGGGGCATTTTCAAGATATCAGTCAAGCGAGTACGCAAAATGAATGGCCTCAGCATTTCAGCAAAGCATTCAAATTCTTCATCATCATTCTTTTTAGTTGACTTGGGTGGAGAAGGCATAGGTTTTTGAACCCACGGTTCTCTTTCTTTATCGTGTTTTCTGGCAACAAAGTCTCTTTTATAATACCTTCTATTCTTAGGTTGCGGGTTATCAAGATCAATAGGTGGTTCTATCTCAACATCATTGTCTGGTTCTTTATTATTTGGTTGAGAGTCTTCATGAACATCAGCATTATCCTTTTCATTATCACTAGGTGAGTGTTCACTACCAGGTTGAGTTTCAGCATCACAGATAGAAACTTCTTTATCATTATCAGGAGGTTTCTCTATTTCAGGTTCATAGAAGTATGCAAAGTCCTATTGTTTTTCTTTTTCTTTTTCTTTCTAGAAGGACTAGGTGCACTAGAGTTGGCTCTTTGTGAATCATGTTCAATTCTTTTGGGGTGTCCCTCAGGATAAAGTGGTTCCTAAGTCATTTTACCTCCTCTAGTTGCAACTCTAACAGCAATGTCATGCATATTAATTATTATTCATTTCATTAAGCAATTCCCTTTGAGATTTAGCAACTTGTTCTAACTGAGTTTGAACCTTTGAAGCATGCTTTCCAACACCTCTAACATCATTTGATATTCTAAATAACAAGTCACTCAAGCGAGCAATCATATCAGAATTGTATTTCAATTGTTTCATAACATTTGCATTGAAGTGATCTTGTTTTCTAATGTAGTTTTCAAACTCATAAAGCCATTGGCTAGGATGCATATTGTGAGGATTGCCATTATCATTGAACTTCATAAGAGAATTACCTCTACCACCTTAGGCATTGGTGGTGTATTAAGCCCATGTATTTTTTCAATAGGGGGTAAATTTTTAACATCCTCGGCTTTAGTACCTTTTTCCTTCATAGATTTCTTTGCTTCTTGCATATCTTCAGGACTGAGATATAATATACCCCTCTTCTTCGGAGTGGGTTTAGGCTGTGGTTCAGGAATAATCCAATCATCATAATTTTTCAATATGTTATTCAATAATTCTTCAGCTTGTCCAACAGTTCGTTCCCTGAAAACACAACCAGCACAGCTATCTAGGAAGTCCCTAGAAGCATCGGTTAGTCCATTATAGAAGATATCAAGTATTTCATTTTTCTTAAGAGGATGATCAGGCAAAACATTAAGTAATTGGAAAAGCCTCCCCCAAGCTTGTGGGAGACTCTTCTTTAATTTTCATAAAGTTAAATATTTCCTGTAAGGCAGCTTGTTTCATATGAGCGGGAAAATATTTTTTGGACAAATAGTAAATCATATCCTGGGGACTACGCACACAACCAGGAGCAAGAGTATTGTACCAAGCTTTAGCACCACCCTTTAATGAGAACGGAAATAATTTGAGAATATAATAATAGCGAGTTTTCTCATCATGAGTAAAAAGGGTGGCTATGTCATTCAACTTAGTAAGATGTGCGACAACAGTTTCAGTTTCATAACCATGGAAAGGATCAGATTCAACCAAAGCAATCAACTCTGGGTCGACAGAGAATTCATAATCCTTATCATCAATAAAGATAGGTGAAGTAGCAAACTTAGGATCACATTTCATTCTAGCATTCAAAGATTTTTCTTTATACTTGCATAATAATTTCTCTAGATCATCTCTATCTCTGCAAGCAATAATATCTCTAGTTGTTTCTTCACTCATCACATAACCTTCCGGTACCTTGGTCAATTCATATCTAGGAGGGCTAGTTCTAGCAGGTGTTTCAGAAGATTCAGTTTCAAGCTCATCATCAGATTCAACAACATCATGTTGTATTACTCTAGCAATTTGTTTATCAAGAAAGTCACCAAGTGGCACATCATCATTATCAAGCAAGCCACTAGCATCATCATAAGCATTATCCATAGCAGAAGTAGCATCATCAATAACTTGCGACATATCAGAATTAATAACATGTGGTGGTGTTGCAAGTTTACTTATAACAGAAGGTGAATCTAAAGCAGAACTAGATGGCAGTTCCTTACCTCCCCTCGTCTTTGAGGGAAATATCTTAGTCTTAGCATCCTTCAGATTCTTCATGGTGATAATATGATAATAATCCCAAGTGACTCAACAAATATAGCTATGCTCCCCGGCAACGGCGCCAGAAAAAGGTCTTGATAACCCACAAGTATAGGGGATCGCAACAGTTTTCGAGGGTAGAGTATTCAACCCAAATTTATAGATTCGACACAAGGGGAGCCAAAGAATATTTGAAGGTATTAGCAGGTGAGTTGTCAATTCAACCACACCTCGAGATTAATTACCTGCAGCAAAGTGATCAGTAGCAAAGTAATATGATAGTTTTTATAGTAGTAGCAGTAGCAACAGAAACGGTAACGGTGATAGCAGTAATTTTGTAGCAAGTGTAACAGTGATGATAGCAGTAGTAACTTAGAAGAAACAATATAAGATAAATTCGTATGCATTGGACCGGTGACTTGTTGGATGATATTCATCATGAGACAGTTATAACCTAGGGAGATACGGCACTAGCTCCAGTTCGTCGATATAATGTAGGCATGTATTCCGTAAATAGTCATACGTGCTTATGGAAATAACTTGCATGACATCTTTTGTCCTACCCTCCCGTGGAAGCGAGGTCCATATTGGAAACTAAGGGATATTAAGGCCTCCTTTTAATAGAGAACCGGAACAAAGCATTAACACATAGTGAATACATGAACTCCTCAAACTACGGTCATCACCGGGAGTGGTCCCGACTATTGTCACTCCCGGGTTGCTGGATCATAACACGTAGTAGGTGACTATAACTTGCAAGATTGGATCTAGAACATGGATATAATGGTGATAACATAAATGGTTCAGATCTGAAATCATGTCACCCAGGCCCAAAGTGACAAGCATTAAGCATGGCAAAGTCATAGCAACATTAGTCTAGGAACATAGTGGATACTAGGGATCAAGCCCTAACAAAACTAAATCGATTACATGATGAATCTCATCCAACTCCTCACCGACCAGCGAGCCTATGAAGTAATTACTCACTCCCAGTGGGGAGCATCATGGAATTGGCGATGGAGAAGGGTTGGTGATGACGAAGAACGAAGATCCCCCTCTCAGGATCCCCAAACGGACTCCAGATCTGGCCTCCCGATGAAGAACAGGAGGTGACGGAGGCTCCGTCTCGTGGATCGTGATAATTCTTTCTCCCCGATTTGTTTCTCCAAAAAAGGATTTTATAGTGTCGGTTTCATTGTCTACGGGGCCACCAGGTGGGCACAACCCACCTGGGTGCGCTAGGAGAGGGGGCGCGCCCTGGTGGGTTGTGCCCACCCAGGTGCCGCCCTCTGGTGGGTCTTGGCTCCAGAAATTCTTATTATTGATATAAATACTCGCAAAGTTTCATTCCATTCTGAGAACTTTTATTTCTGCACAAAAACAACACCATGGTAGTTCTGATGAAAATTGCGTCAGTTCGGGGTTACTTTCATTCAAATCATGCAAATTAGAGTCCAAAACAAGAGGAAAAGCGTTAGGAAAAGTAGATACGTTGGAGACGTATCAAGGCAACTTGCTCTCCACCACCTCCAGTACCAGAGAGTTCCCCTCAGATGACGATGGTTGGGGGAGGTCAGGGGCCAGACTGAAACACACAACATAATATGTTATATGGAAAGCATAAAAGACCAGATATATACAAAGTATCCTTGGATACTTACGATGTGGCCAGGGGCTTTTCCCTGGGGTGCCTCTTGGGGGTGTGTTCGGCATCCGTGTCCGAACCATCCGAGTGAGTTATTTTCCCCCTGTCAGTGTCAAAACCGGCGGATCTCGGGTAGGGGGTCCCGAACTATGCGTCTAAGGCGGATGGTAACAGGAGGCAGGGGACATGATGTTTTACCCAGGTTCGGGCCCTCTTGATGGAGGTAAAACCCTACGTCCTGCTTGATTTATTCTTGACGATATGAGTATTACAATAGTTGATCTACCACGAGATTGGAGAGGCTAAACCCTAGAAGCTAGCCTATGGTATGATTGTATGTTGTCCTACGGACTAAAACCCTCCGGTTTATATAGACACCGGAGGGGGCTAGGGTTACACAAGGTCGGTTACAAAGGAGGAGATATCCATATCCGTACTGCCTAGCTTGCCTTCCACGCCAAGTAGAGTCCTATCCGGACACGAGACGAAGTCTTCAATCTTGTATCTTCATAGTCCAACAGTCCGGCCAAAGGATATAGTCCGGCTGTCCGGAGACCCCCTAATCCAGGACTCCCTCAGTAGCCCCTGAACCAGGCTTCAATGACGATGAGTCTGACGTGCAGTGTTGTCTTCGGCATTGCAAGGCGGGTTCCTCCTCCGGATACACCACAGAAGAGTTTGGATAAAAGGATAGTGTCTGACCCTGCCAAATACGTTCCACATACCACCGTAGAGAGAATAATACTTCCACAAATCTAATCTACTGACACGTTTTGGCAACATGACATCATGCCATGGCTCGGTGATTATTCGAACCGTTTTTCTTTAACTAGCCCTGCACATAACGCAAGGCAGTTTCTTGACACGTCTTGTCAAAGCAGAGATCGTGTCCCCCTTATTACGGGATTCTCATCAATACGGGTGTGGGTAACCCAACCATGCCATCAGTTACGGCGCTTGAGGGATAAGCGAGTTTTACCAGGCTAGTGGGGGCACATAGTTTTAGCCGCCCTTATAAAGGGATAAGGTTTAACCTTTTTCTACCCACGCCTTCTTCCTCCTTGCTCATCCGTCCTTGCGCACTCGAGCTCCAACGCCCAAGTCCACATCCTTCTCCTCAACCTTCTCCAAACATGTCTGGAGCGGGAGGCAAGTGGACGGCTTCCTCTGTCACAGAGGGACACATCAAAAAGCTGCGTGGAGCCGGATAATTATCCGTGAATATCGCGCATCGGCTGCCCGCTGCAGGGCAGATCGTCCCCACCCCGGAACCTCACGAGAGGGTAGTCTTCCTCCACCACTTCCTCCGAGGACTGGGGTTTCCCCTCCATCCATTCGTCCGTGGTCTTATGCTCTATTACGGGCTGGACTTTCATGATCTAGCCCGAAACTTCATCCTCAACATTTCGGCATTCATCGTCGTGTGTGAGGCTTTCCTCTGCATCCGGCCCCACTTCGGCCTATGGCTGAAGACCTTCAATATCAAGCCGAAGGTTGTGGGAGGCCAACAAGCAGAATGCGGCGGAGCCATGGTGGGCAAGATGCTCAATGTTATATGGCTTGAAGGCTCCTTCGTGGAGACCATAAAGGGGTGGTAATCGGTGTGGTTCTACATCACCGAGCCGCGCGACACCAACTGGGTGGCTGCCCCCGAGTTTCGATCTGGAATCCCCACGCGGCTCACCTCCTGGAAAGAGAAGGGCCTAGCCTGGGGTTCATCGGGGGAGCTGGACGGACTCCAGAAATGTATCTAGAATATGGCAAGCAAGAAGCTCAAGCTTGTCAACATAGTCCAGGTCATGCTCTTCCGCCGGATCCTCCCGTGTCAACAACGGGATTTCAACTTGTGGGAGTTCGACCCGGCCCAGCACCAGACTCTGAGCGAGCTCTTTGACACGACGCACAAGGACGTCTGGAGGGTGCTGTTCAAGGGTGCCGAGGTCCCTCCCTCTCTCACCGAGGACCGCAGGCTAAGTGCGAAGCGCCCTGCGAATCTGGTAAGCTTTGTACATCTGGTAGGATTTTTACTTCCAATAGCTTAACCACGCACGGGGTCTGAGATCCCATGCCTTTGACAGGACTGGGTGGGGCATGGGAGAAGATAGACTATCCGGCCCCTCTGCCCGAAGACACTGCGGATGCTCTCCTGACGGAGATGCTGACTCCGGCTCCTTATAAGGTGCCGGAGAAGACCAAGAAGGCCAAGGGAACCCGAAAGAGTTCCCGGCGCGGGTGGTATCGGACTCATCATCTGATAACTCCATGACGCACTCCTCCCCCGAAGACGAGGAGGAAGATGAAGATGCTCCCCCTTTAGTCGGGGGAGACAAGAAAAGGAAGGCCGCCCCGACCGAGGGGACAAAGGGTCCAAGAAGGGGAGGACCCTCCTCCCAGACTACTCCACCACCGCCGCCGAAGGCGAAGACGAGTGGCTGCTCAGGGCCAAGCCCCTGGCGAAGTCGTAAGTATTCGGATACCAGAGTAACTCATAGTATACCTTTGTCGCGCTGCTTCTCCTAACGCCGAATATGATTATACAGACCCACCCAAGCCCGTACCGACGTATCTTCGTCGGGCATCTCCTTGGACTCGTCGGATATGGATAGCGATCCACTTCCGGCCGCCACCTCTCCTTGCCCTACGGACAATGCCGAGGTATTGTCTCAAGAGGCACCGGGTCGAGGGGAGACAATCCCGGAGGTGCCTCAAGGCGACCTTCCGGACTCCGAGAGCAGAGGGAGGTAGGCTCCCGAGGGCTCCGAGTTCGGCCCTCAGCTGAACACCACGCTGGAACCTCCAGTGGTTCCGGACCCAGGCAGACAGCCTCCTTTCAAAAGGGGCAAGACGCCTGTACCGGGACCTCTGTCCATCCAGAGGCACCGGACAATCTGCTGGGAGCGCTTCGCAGCGCTTCCATCAACGTAGAGCAACGCACTATTATGAGTGCAGTGATCAAGAAGGTCCAGTCCGCTAAGAGCGGACTGACTGAAGCCTGCGCCAGCCTTCTAACCGGCTTTGAGGTAAGTATTTAAAATATAGGAAAAATATTACCGCACAGACAGTAGCCCCTGATGCTCTGTTCGGTGTTCACAAAGAAAAGCCGAATAGAGGATCAAACAATATCGCAGGAGTCTAATATAAGTATGTCTATATGTGTATACAGGCTTCGCTGCTGACCTCTGCCGCACTGACTGCGGAGATCGTCGTACTAAAGCAGGACCTCGAAGGGTCCAAGAAGGAGCTCCGCCTGGCAAAGAGGCAGCTCGAGGAGAACAAAGGTAAGTAATACTTTGTCTACAGATATATATATATATATATATATATATAAAGATGCGATTGCAAAGTGACAGGATCGTCATGAATTTGCCAGGGGCCACGACCGAAGTGGCGACCCTAAAGCAAGCGATGTCCGAGGCCAAAGATAAAGTGGCCAAGGAGCGCACCGAGCGGGAGAAACAAGAGGCCTGGGTGGGCGAGGTGCAGCAAGAGCTCCAGGCTCTCGTGACGAAGCACGAGGCTTTGGAGCTTGACACAAAGACGCGAGAGTCCGAGCTTGCCGCGGCCCTCGAGAGCGCAAAGAATGCCAAGGCCGAAGCCCAAAAGGCCCTCCAGGAGATTGAGGCGATGAGGAAGATAGCGGCGGGTAAGGCATTCAATATGCAAAGCAAGCATGTGAAAGTAAATTACTTGTTACTTACCCGAGTCCGGAGCTCTCCAGGAGCATTCGCAGATTTGCCCCGCAGTGTGTCGGATGCCGCCAAGTTCTACCAGGCCGAGGAGGGAAGCTCAACGGAGAAGCTGTTCTGGTCTCAGTATTCTGGGACCGAACACCCAATGCCTATGAGCGACCAGCTGAAGCAACTGGTCGAGCTGCACAAGGCGGCCGAACAGGCCATGAAGGGCTTTATAGTCTGGATGTGGCCTGGCGACGCCCTTCCCAACAGCTACTTCGGCCTGGTGAGGCGGCTTGTGGATGCATGCCCATGGCTGGAAGTCATCAAGTGGTCCGTCTGCATCGAAGGTGCACGGCGGGCTTTCTCCCGTGTGAAGGTGCAATGGGCCAAGATGGACGCCGTGAAGCTAGTGAAGGAAGGGCCGCCGGCGGGCAAGGAGCATCGCCACCCCGAGATGTACTATGAGGGTGTCCTGAAGGGTGCCCGTCTTGTAGTGGACGAGTGTACGAAAGATGTCATATTTGAGTAAACTTGCTCGTGTAATCCTGTATTATGAAAACCGGTTCATATGCGCTATGCAACCCTTGTTTGAATTTAAAACATTACCTTCTGTTCGGTTGTTTATCAAATCTGAGAGATGGCTAGTCGTCGGCTTCTGCCCCCACGCCACGAGTGCTGGGGTGTTCGGGATAAACCTGAGCACGCTTGTTCCCGTTTTTGGGTCCTTCGAGGGAGGTGCTCAGCACAACGAACAAGGCAATCGGACTATAATGTGTTATCACTCTCACTTAGCCATAGAATTCTATAATTTTAAATTTCGGCGAAGCCCCTAGTATTCGGAAGGCCGAATTCGAGGCGCTATACATGCCTTAAGCTGGACAGGGCCGACTCCTCGCTCTAAGTGGCATAAGTCTTTAGGGACTTGAAACCTCTCGAACAGCGACCAGTCTCTCGCCTTATCATGACAGTCAGTTTTAGCTTTCTCTACTGAGGTTCTTAGCCCAGCAGAACCGGGGCACAATCACAGTAGTTCTCCCAGTGCTACCTTAGCCGATATAGCGGAACATAAGGTACCAAAACATGGGAGCCGGGCAAACCCAACTATTGACCCAAGACATGATTCGGAGCTGATGCATATAATGCTATAAGTTCGGGGTGCCGCACTGTCGAAAGTGTTCGGACTTCTCACGTCGTATTATGGGGTATGCTTAAGCCCTAGCGTATTGGCCGTACCAGAGTGTACGGGTGCTAGATGTCATGAATGAACATATATATATATGAAAAGGAAGAATGCGATAATAGTCCTAATGCTATGCATTGTTTATTCAAAAAGGTGTGTTAAAGCAGAATGATACAAGTAGTGCGATAAGCAAAATGTGGGACTATCTGACATGTCCCTTCCAAGGGCAAGCTGAGGAATAGTATTAAAGCAAGTATTTCACTCGTTATCGTATTCCACCTGGGAGTTCCGTGGTGTGACGTAGCTTTCTGCCTCCTTGGTTGCTGCATCATGTGTTCGGCAATCATGCTGCCGGACAGGGTTTCCAGAGATTAAAGTCCTGAAAGAGAAAAAGAACAAAGAGGGAAGCCCCTAGTGTAGTTTAAGCCGCGTCTTGGAGCATGCCATAGTCGTGCCCCCCTCCCCACCTGTGCCCATGGTATTTTTAATGTGTAATTATGTACGCGTGGCACGGATTTCGCCATTTGGCTGGGACCGGGGTGGGGGCCGCATTGCTATGTGAGCTCGGGACGTGCCAGGCGGTCCTGTTGCCGGTTACTCCGGGCGCGCTTGAAGGTGTCCGGGTCCTTAACCGCCGAACTAGTGGATTGCCTTAAGAGGCTGCTTTGCGCTTTTGTTGCAAGGGCCGCAGTGTGCTCCTCCGTGCGGAGAGAGCGCTCTATGTTTCCATTGACTGTGATGACCCCCTGAGGTCCTGGCATGTTGAGCTTGAGATATGCATAATGTTGTACCGCATTGAATCTCGCAAATGCGGTTCACCCAAGCAGTGCATGGTAGCCACTGCGGAACGGGACTATATCGAAGATTAACTCTTCGCTTCGGAAATTATCCGGAGATCCGAAGACCACTTCCAGTGTGACTGGGCCTGTGCAATGGGCCTCTACACCTGGTATGACGCCTTTAAAGGTCGTTTTTGTGGGTTTGATCCTTGAGGGGTCTATACCCATTTTGCACATTGTGTCCTGATAAAGCAGGTTCAGGCTGCTGCCGCCATCCATAAGGACTCGAGTGAGGTGAAATCCATAAATGATTGGGTCTAGGACCAGTGTGGCGAATCCAAAGTGACTGATACTAGTGGGGTGGTCCCTATGATCGAAGGTGGTAGGACAGGAGGACCATGGGTTGAACTTTGGGGCGACTGGCTCCAATGCATATACGTCCCTGAGCACATGCTTCCGCTCCCATTTGGGGATGTGGGTTGCGTATATCATGTTAACTGTCTGCACTTGTGGGGGGGGGGAACCTCTTCTGTCCTCCGGTGTTCAGCTGCCGGGGCTCCTCCTCGTCATCGCTATGTGACCCCTTATCTTTATTTTCGGCATTTAACTTGTCGGCCTGCTTGAACACCCAAGAATCCCTGTTGGTGTGGTTGGCTGGCTTGTTGGGGGTGTCGTGTATTTGACACGAGCGATCGAGTATATGATCCAAACTGGACGGGCCCGGAGTGCTTCTTTTGAATGGTTTTTTCCGCTGACCGGGTTTAGAGCCTTTGAATCCGGCATTGACTGTCGTATCCTCGGTATTGTTGCTGTTAATGCGGCACTTATGTTTGTTGCGACGTGACCTGTCGTTGCCGTCCTTGGTATCCGAAGTACCATGGTTCTTTGATATGTTATTGCTGTGGGCCAACCAGCTGTCCTCTCCTGCACAAAAGCGGGTCATGAGTGTCGTGAGGGCTGCCATAGATTTCGGCTTTTTCTGGCCAAGGTGCCGGGCGAGCCATTCGTCGCGGATGTTGTGCTTAAAGGCTGCTAGGGCCTCTGCATCCGGACAGTCGACGATTTGATTTTTCTTCGTTACGAACAGTGTCCAGAATTGCCTGGCCGATTCCTCTGGCTGCTGAATTATGTGGCTCAAGTCATCGGCATCTGGTGGTCGCACATAAGTGCCCTGGAAGTTGTCGAGGAATGCGGCCTCCAGATCTTCCCAACAGCCAATGGACTCTGCTGGCAAGCTGTTGAGCCAATGTCGAGCTGGTCCTTTGAGTTTGAGTGGGAGATATTTGATGGCATGTAGGTCATCACCGCGGGCCATGTGGATGTGCAGGAGGAAATCCTCGATCCATACCGCAGGATCTGTTGTGCCGTCGTACGATTCTATATTTACGGGTTTGAAACCCTCTGGGATTTGATGATCCATTACTTCGTCTGTGAAGCATAGGGGGTGTGCGGTGCCTCTGTACTGGGCTATATCGCGACGCAGCTCAAATGAGTCTTGCCCGTTGTGTTCGGCCCGGCCGGACTTACTTTTACTGTATCCGGCATGACGATTATCGTCTCGTATAGTGGCGCACCCTCATTATCCGTAGATCGATCTTGCATGTTTTGCTTTGTCCTCCAATACGTCTCGTAGGTCTGGCGTATTCCCCCATGCTTTTTATTTGAATGGCGTCGGGGTTCAGGCAGAGCTTTTGGCTGGAATGTTTCTCTGTCGCGGCCACGAGGTGGCCGATTAGCCGCGTCATACGCTGGGGATGTAGGTTTCGGTGCTTCCTCCTCCAGTCGGAGTAGCAACCTGCACTTTGGGTAACTCTTGGAGGGGCGTTCGAGTTTATATTCCTCGACCGCCAGGACTTCAGTCCATCTGTCAGCTAGCAAATCTTGATCAGCTTGAAGCTACTGCTGCTTTTTCTTAAGGCTATTTGTCGTGGCTATAAGCCTGCGCTTGAAGCGCTCTTGTTTGACGGGATCCTCTGGCACGACGAATTCGTCATCGTCGAGGCTTGCCTCCTCTTTGGAGGGAGGCATGTAATTATCATCCTCCGCCTCTCCATCTGCCGCTCTCTCCGGAGGGCTGGCTTCTCCATCCTCCTGCCCTAAATCTTGCTGGAGGGGATTGTTGCCGTCTTCGGCACTGTCCAGAGTGCTATTATCTCCTATGCCGGTATCACCACTTTTGCCTTGGCGGGACTTAGAGCGGCGCCGCTGACGCCGGCGCTTGGGTTGCTTCTTGGAGGGGTCATCCTCCGTTGTCTCGTCGTCATTGCCTTCTTTGGGTGTGTCCACCATGTATATATCGTATGATGAGGTGGTTGTCCAGTGCCCTATGGGCAGTGGTTCCTCTTCGTCTCCCTCATCGTTGTCCATACCGTCAATGTCTTCGGAGTCGAAGTCGAGCATGTCGGTTAAGTCATCGACAGTGGCTACTAAGTGGGTGGTGGGTGGGCGGCGAATTTCTTTGTCATCCGCATCCAATCTTCCCGGACGTAGTTCGGCCAGGACTCTCCTAACTAGGAGAGAGACCTTAATGAGTTTAGTATGTCGCCAAAGGGCGAGTGCTGAAAAATATCCGCGGAGGTAAACTCCATGATCGGCGCCCAATCGGACTTGACAGGAACGGGCGTAGGCGGTTCAGAGTCCGTGGCCGGAGAAGGATCCGGCAGTTTGGCAACACGGCTCTCGTGAATGGTAAGGTCGATGTTTGGCTCGATCGCCGTAGAGGATAGGGCCTCCGTGGCATGGTCTATCCCCTCGTCCCTGGATGGTGCAACTGGCTCCGAATTGAGGGTCGGAGCGGCTGCCGGTGCGATTTCTTGAACACTGTCCGATGGTAGAGCTAAAACGTACTCATCATGACCGCGTGGTGCACAAGGCAGGGGCTCGAATCTGTCGAAGATCAAGTCTCCGCGGATATCGGCCGTGTAGTTTAAGCTTCCAAACCTGACCTGGTGGCCAGGGGCGTAACTTTCGATCTGCTCCAGATGGGCAAGCGAGTTGGCCTGCAGTGCGAAGCCGCCGAACAAAAAGATCTCTCCGGGGAGAAAAGTCTCCCCCTGGACTGCATCGCTATCGATGGTCGTAGGAGCCATCAAGCCTAACGGCGACAACACAGAGGAACTCTCAATGAAAGCACCAATGTCGGTGTCAAAACCGGCGGATCTCGGGTAGGGGGTCCCGAACTGTGTGTCTAAGGCGGATGGTAACAGGAGGCAGGGGACACGATGTTTTACCCAGGTTCGGGCCCTCTTGATGGAGGTAAAACCCTACGTCCTTCTTGATTTATTCTTGACGATATGAGTATTACAAGAGTTGATCTACCACGACATCGGAGAGGCTAAACCCTAGAAGCTAGCCTATGGTATGATTGTATGTTGTCCTACGGACTAAAACCCTCCGGTTTATATAGACACTGGAGGGGGCTAGGGTTACACAAGGTCGGTTACAAAGGAGGAGATATCCATATGCATACTGCCTAGCTTGCCTTCCATGCCAAGTAGAGTCCTATCCGGACACGAGACGAAGTCTTCAATCTTGTATCTTCATAGTCCAACAGTCTGGCCAAAGGATATAGTCCGGCTGTCCGGAGACCCCCTAATCTAGGACTCCCTCACTCCCTCTTGGACGCCTCCGCCTCCGGGTCTACAGAGGCTGCCCTTTTCTTCTTTCTCCCCTTAAGGGGAAAATCACTTTCTGCCTCCTCCTCCTCTTCGTCTTCATCTCATCCATGGGAGGAGAGAACTTCGGTCTTTCCGGACGCTACGTCCGAAGTACCTTTACAGCGTAGGCCACCCTTGGCCTCGTTGCTCTTCTTCTTAGCCTTATTTTTCGGCGCCTGATACGGCGCCAGGACCAGCATCCTCGTTAGCAGAGGAATGGCTGGGTCTTCAGGTAGCGGAGCCGGGCACTTGATCCGCTCTGCCTTCGTTGTCCAACCCTGAATGAGTAAGGAAAAACTCAGTATACCCTTTGATTTGTGAACTGAAGTTATGATCGAAAACAAAATACTTACCAGAGTGGCCGGATTTGCGTTGTCGAGGCCGATGTTGTCGGTCCTCTTTGGCCACGTCTTCTGGGCCTTGAAGAGCAGCTTCAAATCTCTTCATGCGTTGTGCCGAAGAACCGCTGCAGGGTCCTGATACGTCTTCAATGTATCTATATTTTTTTATTGTTCCATGCTGTTATATTATCAATCTTGGATGTTTTATAATCATTTTATAGTCACTTCATATCATTTTTTGGTACTAACCTATTGACATAGTGCCAAGTGCTAGCTGTTATTTTTTCCATGTTTTTTACATGACAGAAAATCAATATCAAATGGAGTCCAAATGCCACGAAACTTTACGGAGAATTTTTATGGGCCATGGCAGCGCCTAGGGGTGCCCCGAGGGGAGCACAACCCACCAGGGCGCGCCAGGAGGCCCAGGCGCGCCCTGGTGGGTTGTGCCCACCTCGGGTGCCCCCCGGACCGCCTCACTCTATAAATAACCAAATATTCCCAAAACCCTCAGGGTGTCGATGAAATATTCATTCAACCGCCGCAGAGTCCAGAACCACCAGATCCAATCTAGACACCATCTCAGATGGGGTTCACCACCTCCATTGGTGCCTCTCCGATGATGCGTGAGTTGTTATTTGTAGACCTTCGGGTCCGTAGTTAGTAGCTAGATGGCTTCCTCTCTCTCTCTCTCTCTCTCTCTCTCTCTCTCTCTCTTGGTTCTCAATACAATGGTCTCTTGGAGATCCATATAATGTAACTCTTTTGCGGTGTGTTTGTTGGGAGCGATGAACTTTCAGTTTATGATCAGATCTATCTTTTTATATCCATGAAAATATTTGAGTTTCTTTGATATCTTTTATGCATGATATCTTATAGACTCATATTTCTTCTCCGATATTTGGCTTTTGTTTGGCCAACTCGATCTATTTATCTTGCAATGGGAATAGGTGCTTTGTAGTGGGTTCGATCTTACGGTGCTTGATCCCAGTGACAGAACGGGAATCGACACGTATGTATCGTTGCTACTAAGGATAAAACGACGGGGTCTATCTCTACATATATAGATCTTGTCTACGACATGTCATCATTCTTATTGCATTACTCCATTTCTCTATGAACTTAATACACTAGATGCATGTTGGATAGCGGTCGATGTGTGGAGTAATAGTAGTAGATGCAGGCAGGAGTCGGTCCACTAATCTTGGACGTGATGCCTATGTAATGATCATTGCCTGGATATCATCATGAGTATTTGAAGTTCTATCAATTGCCCAACAATAATTTGTTCACCCACCGTTTGCTATTTTTCTCGAGAGAAGCCACTAGTGAAACCTACGCCCCCGGGTCTCTTTCTCATATTATTTGCCTTTATGATCTACTTTTATTTTCTTTTATTTTCACATCTATTAATCCAAAAACCCAAAAATACCTTCCTGCAATTTATCCTTATTTATTTTGTTCGCGTTCGATCTATCAATCTACTACAAATTTACCTCACGTGTCTGTTGATACGTCTCCAATGTATCTATAATTTTTGATTGTTCAATGCTATTATATTATCAACCTTGGATGTTTTATATGCATTTATATGCTATTTTATATGATTTTTGGGACTAACCTATTAACCTAGAGCCTAGTGCCAGTTTCTGTTTTTCCTTGTTTTAGAGTAGCATAGAAAAGGAAAATCAAACGGAGTCCAATTGACCTGAAACTTCACGGAACTTATTTTTGGAACGGAACCAATCCAGGAGACTTGGAGTAGACGTCAGGGAAGCTTCGAGGGAGGCACGAGGTAGGGAGGCGCGCCCTACCCCCCTGGGCGCGCCCCCACCCTCGTGGGCCCCTCGTGGCTCCCCTGACCGACTTCTTTCGCCTATATATATCAATATACCCTAAAAATCGGGAGCAGAATAGATCGGGAGTTCCGCCGCCAGAAGCCTTCGTAGCCACCGAAAACCAATCTAGACCCGTTCCAGCACCCTGTCGGAGGGGGAATCCCTCTCCGGTGGCCATATTCATCATCCCGGTGCTCTCCATGACGAGGAGGGAGTAGTTCACCCTTGGGGCTGAGGGTATGTACCAGTAGCTATGTGTTTGACCTCTCTCTCTCTCTCATGTTCTTGAGGTGATACGATCTTAATGTATCGCGAGCTTTGCTATTATAGTTGGATCTTATGATGTTTCTCCCCCTCTCCTCTCTTGTGATGAATTGAGTTTTCCCTTTGTAGTTGTCTTATTGGATTGAGTCTTTAAGGATTTGAGAACAATGTTGGAAATATGCCCTAGAGGCAATAATAAAAGGATTATTATTATATTTCCTTGTTCATGATGATTGTCTTTTATTCATGCTATAATTGTGTTATCTGGAAATCGTAATACATGTGTGAATACATAGACACCAACATGTCCCTAGTAAGCCTCTAGTTGACTAGCTCGTTGATCAACAGATAGTCATGGTTTCTTGACTATGGACATTGGATGTCATTGATAACAAGATCACATCATTAGGAGAATGATGTGATGGACAAGACCCAATCCTAAACATAGCACAAGATCGTATAGTTCGTTTGCTAGAGTTTTTCCAATGTCAAGTATCTTTTCCTTAGACCATGAGATCGTGTAACTCCCGGATACCGTAGGAGTGCTTTGGGTGTACTAAACGTCACAACATAACTGGGTGACTATAAAGGTATACTACGGGTATCTCTGAAAGTGTCTGTTGGGTTGACACGGATCAAGACTGGGATTTGTCACTCTATATGACAGAGAGGTATCTCTGGGCCCACTCGGTAATGCATCATCATAATGAGATCAAAGTGACCAAGTGTCTGGTCACGGGATCATGCATTACGGTACGAGTAAAGTGACTTGCCAGCAACGAGATTGAACGAGGTATTGGGATACCGACGATCGAATCTCGGGCAAGTAACGTACCGATTGACAAAGGGAATTGTATACGGGGTTGCTTGAATCCTCGACATCGTGGTTCATCCAATGAGATCATCGAGGAGCATGTGGGAGCCAACATGGGTATCCAGATCCCGATGTTGGTTATTGACCGGAGAGTCGTCTCGGTCATGTCTACATGTCTCCCGAACCCGTAGGGTCTACACACTTAAGGTTCGGTGACACTAGGGTTGTAGAGTTATGAGTATGCAGTAACCCGAAAGTTGTTCGGAGTCCCGGATGAGATCCCGGACGTCACGAGGAGTTCCGGAATGGTCCGGAGGTGAAGAATTATATATAGGAAGTGCAGTTTCGACCATCGGGAGAGTTTCGGGGGTCAACGGTATTGTACCGGGACCACCGGAAGGGTCCTGGGGGTCCACCGGGTGGGGCCACCCATCCAGGAGGGCCCCATGGGCTGAAGTGGGGAGGGGAACCAGCCCATAGTGGGCTGGTGCGCCCCCCCTTGGGCCCCCCATGCGCCTAGGGTTGGGAACCCTAGGGGAGGGGGCGCCTCCACTTGCCTTGGGGGGCACTCCACCCCCTTGGCCGCCCCCCCCTAGGAGATCCCATCTCCTAGGGCCGGCGCACCCCCCTAGGGGGCCTATATAAAGGGGGGAGGGAGGGCAGCCGCACCCTGAAGTTTTGGCGCCTCCCTCTCCCCTGCTACACCTCTCCCTCTCGCAGAAGCTCGGCGAAGCCCTGCTGCGATCACTACTGCATCCACCACCATGCCGTCGTGCTGCTGGATCTTCATCAACCTCTCCTTCCCCCTTGCTGGATCAAGAAGGAGGAGACGTCATCCGCTCCGTACATGTGTTGAACGCGGAGGTGTCGTCCGTTCGGCACTTGGTCATCGGTGATTTGGATCACGGCGAGTACGACTCCATCATCCCCGTTCTCTTGAACGCTTCCGCTTGCGATCTACAAGGGTATGTAGATGCACTCTCCTCTCGTTGCTAGTTGACTCCATAGATTGATCTTGGTGAAACATAGGAATTTTTTTTTGTTTTCTACAACGTTCCCCAACAAACAATTGATGTATGTCTTGCATGTGCTTATCTATGGTGACAATGGGATATCACGTGATCCACTTGATGTATGTTTTGGTGATCAACTTGCGAGTTCCATGACCTCGTGAACTTAGGGGTTGGCACACGTTTTCATCTTGACTCTCCGGTAGAAACTTTGGGGCACTCTTTGAAGTTCTTTGTGTTGGTTGAATAGATGAATCTGAGATTGTGTGATGCATATCGTATAATCATACCCACGGATACTTGAGGTGACATTGGAGTATCTAGGTGACATTAGGGTTTTGGTTGATTTGTGTCTTAAGGTGTTATTCTAGTACGAACTATATGATAGATTGGACGAAAAGAATAGCTTCTTGTTATTTTACTACAGACTCTTGAATAGATCGATCAGAAAGGATGACTTTGAGGTGGTTTCGTACCCTACCATAATCTCTTCGTTTGTTCTCCGCTATTAGTGACTTTGGAGTGACTCTTTGTTGCATGTTGAGGGATAGTTATATGATCCAATTATGTTATTATTGTTGAGAGAACTTGCACTAGTGAAAGTATGAACCCTAGGCCTTGTTTCAATGCATTGCAATACCGTTTGTGCTCACTTTTATCATTAGTTACCTTGCTGTTTTTATATTTTCAGATTACAAAAAACCATTATCTACTATCCATATTGCACTTGTATCACCATCTCTTCGCCGAACTAGTGCACCTAACCAATTTACCATTGTATTGGGTGTGTTGGGGACACAAGAGACTCTTTGTTATTTGGTTGCAGGGTTGCTTGAGAGAGACCATCTTCATCCTACGCCTCACACGGATTGATAAACCTTAGGTCATCCACTTGAGGGAAATTTGCTACTGTCCTACAATCCTCTGCACTTGGAGGCCCAACAACATCTACAAGAAGAAGGTTGTGTAGTAGACATCATTTGTATGCCTATCTTCAGGCGTCGTACCCCGGAAGGGATTGACAACTGAGGGAGTCCTGGACTAAGGGGTCCTCGGGCGTCTGGTCTGTTATCCATTGGGCCAGACTGATGGGTCGTGAAGACGTGAAGGCATAAGACTGTACCCGTGTCCAGATTGGACTCTACTTGGCGTGGCGGGCAAGCTTGGCGACTGACTATGAAGATTCCTTCTTATGTAACCGACTCTATGTAACCCTAGATTCCCCCCCCCCCCCGGTGTCTATATAAACCGGAGGGGTTAGTCCGGAAAGGATATTCATTACCATAGTCATACAGGCTAGGCTTCTAGGGTTTAGCCATTACGATCTCGTGGTAGATCAACTCTTGTAATACTCATATCCATCAAGATCAATCAAGCAGGAAATAGGGTATTACCTCCATAGAGAGGGCCCAAACATGGGTAAACATCGTGTCCCCCGTCTCTATTACCATAGATCCTAGACGCATAGTTCGGGACCCCCTACCCGAGATCCGCCAGTTTTGACACCGACATTGGTGCTTTCATTGAGAGTTCCACTGTGTTGTCGATGAAAGGCTCGATGGCTCGCCTTGTCCTTAAAGACAACATCACCTCCGGGGGAGCTCTGGCCCCAGGCCAAACCCTCCGGCTGGGCGGCCTTACTATGATCGCCCGTTCGGCCGTTGAGCCGACGATGACCTCTCGGGCCATCGAAAACCCCCTTCGCATCAACTCCGAGCACTCCAAGCAGATGGATCCAACAGAGTTTTCATCTTTGAAAAAACTCCTAGATCGCATCGCCGCTTTGGGAATGGCCACAGACTACGATCGGATTGGGCCTAAAACCGATCAAAGAGAAATTGAGACCCTACCGGTCACCCACCAGATTGCAGTAGTCGTGGAGTAGGACGACAAGTCTTCTTCTATACCTAAGACGGACTATGATCGGATCGCCGATCAGGAAGAGTCGGATACTCACCCGCGAAAGGATGCGACTAGCCCTCCGAAGATAGCATCGGACGGCGGTCCTAAACAATCAGAAGATATTCCGGAACCCGGACTATTAAGCCCGAAAGGTCGTCAGACTCTGGATAATTGGTCAGGTTGGGGTTCGGATTTAATTCCACCCACCCACCCGGACATAGACGCTCTCATGAGCATAAAATAGAAGTCTCAAGAAACGGTCCACCACTTCTGCGCCAGATTCCTCCTTGTCAAAGACAAGGTAAAAGATTGTCGTGACGGGGACGCAATATCAGCGTTCTACAACAATTGCACGGACGAAGGAATCCTCAACGCCATCAATCGCCGCTGCATACTGAAATTCGCTGACTTAGCAACCATCATACAAAAGTACAGCGCGATGGAGAGCACCTGGAAAACTCAGGCAGCTTGCTGGGAACCGTCAGTCCCAAATCAACTCCCCCTATAGGCGAAAAGGGCGCACCCTCGTGGCACGCCCAGTCCAACAGTCAAGAAACACAAAACCGCTATGCGGCACAACACCGTTCTGGTGGGGTGGCTCGACGGCCCATGCAAAATACATACAACACCAGATAACGTGGCAACCCACAGCCTTAGAGCATGTTGGATACTACGACAGGTAGCCAAGAGCGGCGAGGACATCCTTATCAAGGACGACCCAGAACAGTAGCATCCCCTAGAGGACTATAACTCAAGAGTATTGACGGTCTTTGAGACATTCGCTTCAAACAACAAGCACAAAAGGGCGCTTCGCGAGCTCGCCGAAGTCTGCCAAATTGCTGCAATAAACCCCTGGAACGACACGGCTATAACATTCAACACCGGTGATGAACCAAAGTACAGAACAGTACGAGCGCCAGCCGCGTTAGTCCTCAGTCCCATCGTGGACGGGTTTTGACTTACCAAGGTCCTCATGGACGGCGGCAGCGGACTAAACCTCATTTATGAGGACACAATCCATAAAATGGAAATAGACAGGATCCGCATCAAGCAAAGTGACACAACCTTCCAAGGAATTATTCCTAGTCGGGAGGCGCGGTGCGCGGGCAAAATCACACTTGATGTAGTATTCGGCACACCGGAGAACTATCGGTCCGAAGAAATAACTTTCCAAGTGGCCCCTTTCAGCAATGGATATCACGCCCTGTTGGGGTGCGATGGTTTTACACGTTTTCAGGCCATACCCCGTTATGGGTATATGAAGCTTAAAATTCCCGGATCAAACGGTATAATCACTCTCGTCAGTGATCCGGACATAGCACTCCACGCTGAAAACAAAACCGCATCCCTGGCCCTGGAGGCGCTATCGGAAGCCCTCGCGGCCGACGAATTAACCGCACTACGCTCCACGGTGGACAGGGATGACGTGATCCTCGACAAACGCCCTAAATCCACATCCTTCAAACTAGAAGAAGAAATAGTCAAATTCCAAGTCCGCCCAACGGACCCCAAGAAGACAGCATCTATCGGAGCTCAACTGAACCCAACAGTTGACACCGCACTACGAGAATTCCTACGCGAAAACTGGGACATATTCGCCTGGCACCCTTCAGATATGCCAGGGATCCCACGCGAGCTGGCCGAACATAGCCTCAATATATTAAAGGGATTTAAACTGGTTAAGCAAACACCGCGGCGCTTTTCCAAACCCAAGCGACAAGCCATGGGGGAGGAGCTAGCCAAACTCATCGAGGCCGGATTCATTAGAGAAATCAAACATCCGGACTGGCTGGCAAACCTGGTGATGGTACCAAAGAAAGACAAATCCAGGCACCTGTGTGTCGATTTCAAAGTCGTCAACAAGGCTTGCCCTAAGGATCCCTTCCCCCTCCCCCGCATTGATCAAATCATCGATGCCACCGCAGGAGATGACTCACTTTGTTTCCTCGATGCATATTCTGGATACCATCAAATCAAAATGAAGGAGTCCGATCAAGCCGCAACAGCATTTATCACCCCCATATGGGCCATTCTGCTTCAACACCATGCCCTTTGGGCTCAAGAACGCCGGCGCCACATACCAACGCATGATTCAAACATGCCTGGAGGATCGGCAAAACGGTAGAATCTTACGTCGATGACATCGTCATCAAAACTAGGCACGTCGAAACACTAATAGACGACTTATGTCTTACATTCAAAAACCTCCGGGTGTATGACATTAAGCTCAACCCGGAAAAGTGTGTCTTTGGCGTCCCCACTGAAAAACTGTTGGGCTTCATCATCTGCAATAGAGGAATCGAAGCAAATACAGCTAAAATTCGAGCTCTGTCATACTTGGCTACACCAACAGACCTCAAACAGGTCCAAAAGCTAGATGGATGTGTAGCAGCGCTAAGCCGCTTTATCTCCAAATTAGGAGAAAAGGCACTACCACTCTATCACCTCTTACGGCGCACTGATAACTTCGAATGGACAGACGCGGCGACTGCCGGACTGGAGGAAATAAAGGCCCTCCTAGCAAGCAACCCAATCCTAGCCGCACCAAACACTGGCGAGCCCATGTTGTTATACATATCGGCAACACATCAGGTGGTGAGCGCCGTGCTCGTCGTCGAACGAGAACAGGACGGACACAAATTTCCATTCCAAAAAACAGTATACTACGTATCAATTGTCCTCACACCGTGCAAGTCCCGGTACCCCCACCACCAAAAGATAGCATACGGGGTCTTCATGGCATCCCACAAGCTACGACACTACTTCCAGGAGTGTTCAATCACGGTGGCTTCTGAGGTCCCACTCAATGACATAATAAACAACCGTGATGCCACGGGACGATCGCCAAATGGGCCATAGAGCTACTTCCATTCGCCATAACATACCAGCCACGACGAGCCATCAAATCCCAAGTACTGGCCGACTTCATCACCGAATGGACAGAGGCCGAACTCCCTAAAGAGTACGGCGCATATTCCAATTGGGTTATGTATTTTAACGGCTCCAAAATGTTGGCAGGGCTGGGAGCGGGAGTCGTGTTAACATCCCCCACTGGAGACGTCGTCCAGTATGTACTCCAGATATTATACACAGACTCTAACAACGCAGCCGAATATGAGGCCCTACTGCATGCTCTTCGGATGGCCGTATCCATGGGCATACAACGCCTGGAGGTGCGCGGGGACTTGAACCTCGCCATACCTCAAATAAACGGCGACTTTGACGCTAAAGATCCAAAGATGGCAGCTTATCGTAATGTCGTATTAAAAATGTTGGCTCGGTTCGAGGGGCTTGAATTTCACCACGTCGCCCGAGAAAGTAACCAACTGGTGGACGTCCTTGCTCGCATCAGCGCTAAGCGCGACCCCGTCCCACCCAACATCTTCCTGGAAAGGCTTTTCAAGCCATCTGTGGTGTGGCAAGGGGAGGGCGGCAACAATAGCCCAGATCCGAATACAACTCCAAATCCCGAACACACCGATAGTATCGGGGGCTCAGCCACCGAAGTAACACCGTTGGCCCATCTCATTATGGCAGTAATTGCTCCATGGACCGAACCTTTCTTGGCTTACATTAATAGGAAGGAGCTCCCCGAACACCAGAATGAGGCTCGCCGCATTGTCCGGCACTTGAAGGCCTACAAGGTTCACGATGGAGAGCTCTACAAGAAAAGTACCACCGGAGTACTTCAAAGATGTATCTCCGAAGAAGAGGGGCGACAGCTTCCAGCGGAAATTCACGCCGGTCTCGGTGGACACCACGCCGCAGCTCGGGCTCTTGTTAGCAAGGCCTTCCGTATTGGGTTTTATTGGCCGACATCCCGAGCAGATGCACAGGACCTCATCCAATGCTGCGTCGGATGCCAACTCTTCGCCAACCAAAGTCACATGCCCCCAACTGCCTTACAGACTATCCCCATCACTTGGCCTTTCGCGGTCTGGGGACTGGATATGATTGTACCCCTTAAAGGGGGAAGCCATAAGAAAAAATATCTGCTAGTTATGGTGGACAAATTCACTAAGTGGATAGAGGCTAAACCGGTCAAAACGGCTAAGTCCGGCCCGGTGATAGACTTCATATCCGGTGTTGTGCACCGTTATGGTGTCCCACACAGCATCATCACCGACAACGGCTCTAATTTCACAACCGATGAGGTAAAAATCTGGTGTACTAATCTGGGTATTAAACTCGATTACGCCTCCGTCTACCACCCACAAACCAACGGTCAAGTCGAACGAGCCAACGGTCTTATTATGAGCGGCATTAAGCGCAGACTAGTGTGGTCTTTGAAAGAATCATACAAGCACTGGGTTGAGGAGCTCGACTTCGTACTCTGGGGGCTGCGGACCACGCCCAACCGTACTACCGGATACACACCTTTCTTCATGGTGTATGGCGCAGAGGCCGTATTGCCCTGCGATATTATTCACGACTCACCTCAAGTGCGTATGTACGAAGAGTGAAAAGCCGAGCTTGATCGGCAGGACAGCCTAGATGCCCTAGAGGAGGAACGCGATGTCGCAAAAGCCCGTTCAGCATTTTACCAACAGCAGGCTCGAAGATATCAAAGCAGAGAAGTACGGGCCAAGACTTACAACGTTGGTGAACTCGTTCTGCGCCTGCCGGAGAAGAAAAAGAACAAACTCAAGCCCAAATGGGAGGGTCCCTTCATAATTGACGAAGTTCTCGCCGGAGGAGCATACCGTCTTCGCGATGCATCAGACAATCGCCTCGAGCCGAACCCCTGGAACGCGGCCTGACTCTGAAGATTCTATGCCTAGCGCCAATCCCCATATTCGTCTCCTTCTCCCGTGTAGTTTCCATTATTTTTTCTCTCTTTTCTGATTACTTTCTTCTTTCTCGCTTTAACGCTTTGGTACGGCTAGACCGCACACCATTGACACATACATCTCTAAATATGTACGTCATTTGTACCTGGGGGCTTCTTGGACAGAGGTTCTTGTCATTCCTTGAGCATTAAGCTCCTCACATATGAGTTTTTCCATATGTACCTTTTATTTGCCACTATATGCATTGATATGACTTAAGTTTTGGCCAAGCTGGATTGCCTGGCTCCTGTGCTTATGCCCTACGTTCCCGTTAGTTCGGCTAGGGCATAAAGGGAGCACATCTATGATTGTCATTGCCGGGTCATCCGGATGTCTACCTCAGACTGGGTGAAGCCGAAAGGTAGCATTCTTAAGGGAATATTCGGTCGGTGAATTAAAGATGTTTTCTAAACTCACTCCATTGTGCACCCCCAGAAGTTATACAAACTGCGGTGTTCGCATCACAATTCGGACATGTATATTAAATGCATGCACACCCAGGGAAAGGAACCCTTAACGGAACTATTTTCTCTGGAAGATGTTTTTTACGATATCAATGTAATATAACATAGCTAGCCGGATACAACTTGTCTGTTCAAGCAACTATGACCCCTGCGCCTAGTTTTCCAAGCATACCCCGGCCTATTCGGCCGCGACGGTATTCGGAAACAATCTGCACCTTTGGGTCCGGAGGTTGAAGCGAAAAGGTCTGCCATGACAAATCTTTCTCTAATAATAATAAAGCACAGATTGAGTCTCCGGATTCACCGTTACAATACGCTTCTTTCCGTGAATTTATGCTTTCAGTTTTTTTATCTATTTTATTTTCTACATCTGAGGTGGTACTATTTTACCTGCGTATCTATACCTAATATTAAAAGACGGAAGTTAGCGTCTATAAGGCCTGAGAGGGCCTTCGTTGTGTTAATTGGGCCTTCACAAATCCGCGTTTCTTTTGTTCGTTTGTCCGTCCGTCCATTGTTTTCTTCGTACATTGTCCTCTTCTTCACCCGTGCTGGTGTGTGCGTACGATCCACCTAGCAAAACCGTATTGGAGACCAACTCCTGCAAACCAGACTCGAAATTATTAAGAATTAGAGTTTCATATAACTGTTTTATACGACCAGATTCTCTTGATGTTGGCTTGCAGCTCCACGGCTGCGACGACGACGACGATCCCGGCAAACCTCACACTAGCCGCAAAAGAGAACAGCCTCTTGTGCAGTCATGCCCCACGAGGCGAGTTCGCTATGCTTTTTCTGCCATCTAACCGTCATGAAGAATCGAGGTAGTTTGAAGCCCGGTGGATGCGCAGCGGCTCAGGCGTCGCACGCCGTAAGGTGAGCGAGAAGGACTGCTCCCATCGTCGCTGTGGAGCCTGCCGTGGTAGGCCATATGGGCCCAGGTGAAGCGACCACGAGGCAACGCTTCGGAGCAACACCTAGCCCGATGGAGGAGGGCGTTCAACAGCCGACGAGCGGTGGAGGAAACAGCAGGATGGATCTCTGCGCCCACGATCCCTCCTCACGCCGTACTGCTGCTTCGCCTCCTAGCCACCATGCATCGGCGTCGGCCCGACCTCCCCCCGCCTCGAGTCACCTCCTGCATGGCGTCTTCGCCCATCGTGGTCGCGCACTCCTGGAGCCCGTCGTAGGTGCAGTCGAATGACTCGAGAACGAGGCCCTTGTCGCCTTTGTCGGCCACAACAGGATAATGAATCTCACGTGATGTATTGCCTTAGTCAGAGCCGGTTACATATACACGGTGCTGCCCTACATGCAGGGCATGATTACAGGAGATGGCGCTAGACTAGGAAGGCTCCTGGAGACTAGGACTAATAGTTACAACATTAATAAGATATACATCACAGGTTTACAAGAGTAACGTGACAGTTCAACACACCCCCCCCCCCCCCCCGCAGTCCGAACGGCGCCAGGGAAGACGTTCAGACTGGAGCGAAAGTCACGAAAAACTGAAGACGGCAGCCCCTTGGTGAAGACATCGGCGAACTGGGACTCTGTCGGAACATGTAGCACCTTGACCTCTCCAAGGGCCACACGGTCGCGCACGAAATGCAAATCAATCTCCACATGCTTGGTGCGCTGGTGCTGAACGGGGTTGGATGAGAGATACATGGCACTCACATTATCACAATACACAATGGTGGCTCTTCGAGGAGGGCGATGAAGCTCAGCAAGAAGTTGGCGAAGCCAACAGGACTCGGCGACGCAGTTGGCAACTGCGCGGTACTCGGCCTCAGCACTGGATCGGGACACAGTGTGTTGTCGCTTGGATGACCAAGAGACGAGGTTAGAGCCAAGAAACGCACAAAACCCGGAGGTGGAACGACGGGTGTCGGGGCAACCGGCCCAATCAGCGTCACTGTAGGCGAGAAGATCATGCGAGGAAGAGTGGTAGAGCTGGAGCCCGTAGTGAGTGGTGCCACGGAGGTAGCGCAACACACGCTTGAGCAGCTGGTAGTGTCCCTCCATCGGTGCATGCATAACAAGACATAGCTGCTGCACTGCATAGGAGATGTCCGGGCGAGTGAGCGTGAGATACTGGAGTGCGCCAGCGAGGCGACGGTAGTGTGTGGGATCACTGTAAGGGACACCGTCGGCACCAGAAATCTTGCTGCTAGTGTCAACAGGAGTAGAGATGGGCTTGCAGTTGAGCATCTGGGCGCGGTCGAGTATCTCAAGCGTGTACTGCTCCTGGGAGAGAAAGAGACCGGTGGTGGAGCGATGGACGTTGATCCCAAGAAAATGTTGAATGTCACCAAGATCACTCATAGAAAACTCGCCGGTGAGAGCGTGCACGAGCGACTCGAGGAGAGAGGTGGTGCTAGCGGTGAGAATGATGTCATCAACATACAAGAGTAGATACGCTAGAGAGGTGCCGCGCTGGAGGATGAAGAGCGAGGTGTCACACTTGGAAGACACAAAACCGAGGGAGTGCAGAAAACGGGTGAACCGGAGGAACCAAGTGCGAGGCGCCTGTTTAAGCCCATAGAGGGACTTGTTCAGACGGCAAACATGTGTGGGAGAGGTGGTGTCGACGAAACCGGAGGGTTGCTGGCAATACACAACCTCGGCAAGATCACCGTGGAGAAAGGCATTCTTGACATCCATTTGTCGAATGGGCCAAGAATGGGCGGTCGCAATGCTGAGAACCACCCGGATTGTGGCCGGCTTGACCACAGGACTGAATGTCTCCCCGTAGTCAACACCCGGCTGTTGGGTGAAACCACGCACCACCCAGCGTGCCTTGTATCGCGCCAAAGAGCCGTCAGGATGGAGCTTGTGACGGAAAATCCACTTCCCGGTCACCACGTTGACACCTGCAGGACAAGGAACCAAAGACCACGTATCATTCCGAGTTAGCGCGTTATACTCATCGACCATCGCGGCATGCCAGTGCGGGTCCTTAAGGGCTGAACGGTACGAGGAAGGGATAGGGGAAGGTGCGTCGGCAACGTGGAGATCAAGGACTTGTTTGGGCATGGCATAGCCGGTTTTGCTCCTGGTACACATCGGGTGTGGGTTGCTGGGCGGGGAAACAGGGACGGCACGTGGCGGTAGCTGGGGTTTAGGAGAAGGCGGCGGAAGGCGTGGCGGCGTGGGACTGGGAAGGAAAGGAGACCGCACGGAACGCGAGTGCGATGCGCGGGGCGATCCTGAGAGATGCGATGGGGTCAAACCCCCTGGCGGTGATCCCGAGGGAGGCGCGGTGCGAGGCGTGAGTGGTGGGGAGTCGGGCGCGGAGGACGGGGAACACGCGGGAGACGTGGCGGGGTAGGTGGTGCATGGCTGGAGGGGCCCGCGGCTCGCGGCTGGTTGGCTACATGGCGGGCGGGTCCAGCAGCGGGACTGGGAGGGGATGGTGGAGGCGCGGTGGTTGGGCCAGCTGGCGGTGCGGGAGAGGCGGGGTTGCCGGGCGGGAGATCTGGCACGGTGCAGCGGTACGAGGTACGGGGAACGTGAGGGTTAGGATTTTCTGCGGCTGCGGATCCGGCGGAAACAGAGAAGGGAAAAACGCTTTCGTCAAAAGTGACGTGCCGGGAAACGATAACCTTACGGGTGGCTAGGTCGAGACACTGGTAACCTTTCTGTTCGCGTGGATAGCCAAGAAAAATACAACGTGCGGAACGGGGCGAGAGCTTGTGTGGGGTTGTGGCGGAGAGGTTCGGGAAGCAGAGGCATCCGAACGTCCGGAGGTGGTCGTATGTAGGATGGACACCATATAAAAGGAAATATGGAGTGAAGTGATGAATGACACGAGAGGGTCGAATGTTGAGAAGCATGGTGGCGGTGTGTAGGGCCTCAACCCAGAAGGGAGGTGGTAGGGCGGCTTGGAGGAGCAGCGTGCGGACGACATCGTTAGTGATGCGAATATGGCGTTCCGCTTTCCCGTTTTGCGGAGAGGTGTGAGGGCAGGTGAGACGGAACACAACACCGTGGGAAGAAAAATAATCACGAAGAGACGTGGTGAGAAACTCGCCCCCGTTATCGCATTGCACACACCGAATGAGTACGTCGAACTGTGTAGAGATAAACTTGAAGAAGCGAAGAAGGGTGTCACATGTGTCAGACTTGGCGCGTAGAGGGAAAGTCCATGAAAAATGCGTGTAATCATCAACAACGACCAGATAGTACTTGTAGCCAGAGTAACTAACAACAGGGGAGGTCCAAATATCACAATGGATTAATTGAAACGGGGCACAAGTATAAGAGGTGGATGTGGGAAAAGGTAGCCGAGTATGTTTGCCCATTTGACACGCATCACACAAGTGCGAGGAACGAGCCTCATTATTACATGCAGAAAGAAAATCTGAAGGAAAATGGGAAAACGTGGAGGAGCTAGGGTGCCCAAGCCGCCTATGCCAGAGATCAGTCGTGGAGATGACGAAGGCAGTGGAGGTGGTAGCACCATTATTGCCGGAGAAAGGATAAAGGTAACCGTCACTGTTGACCCTCAGGAGCAGCGCCTTGGTGGCTAGGTCCTTCACGGAAAAACCATTAGGGTCAAATTCCACAGAACATAAATTGTCACGGGTGAACTTGCGTACGGAAATAAGATTTCTGACAATATTGGGAGAAAGAAGGATATGGCGCAAATAAAATGGCTTGGGAGGGAGGTGAGCAGTACCAACAGCAAGGACGGGAAGGCGAGAACCATTGCCAACGATGATGTGACGAGTATAAGGAGCTAAAACAGAATGATAAGAGGACAAGGTACCTGGATCCCCGGTGACATGGGAGGCGGCGCCGGTGTCCATGATCCACTCGGCGTTGGCGGGGAAGGCGGAGCCGTAGCTGGGGGAGGCATGGTACATGGCCGCCGCGTCCCAGCTGGGAGGAGCGCTGTAGGGTGCAGGAGCCGGGGGTGGCGGGGCGTGGCTCAACAGGAGCGGATACGCCTGGTGTGGCGCGCCGGGGCGGGGGCCGAGGACGCCGGCAGAATTGGGAGGGATCCAGGGCGCGCGTGGAGGTGGAAACGGAAGTCCCATCGGCGCGAAGTACCCAAGCCAGGGCTGGGCGCCGGCGCTGCGGCCGGCAGGAGCGTCACCACGCCCACGCCCACGGCCGCGCCCACGGCCTCCACGCTGGGCGCGCCCTGCTCCGAGTTGGCCACCGCGCCCATTGCCACCGTTGGGGGCGCGATCGCCACCGCGGTCGCCACGGTCACCGCGGTCGCCGCCGCGAGGACCGCCGCGATCTCCAGCGCGCTCATCATGCTGGACGGCAAGGACCTGCGCCCCCTCGGCGCGCGCGCGCTTGTCCATGGAGAGCTCGGCGAGGACGAGCCGAGACCGCGCCTGGTTGAACGTCGGGAGGGGCACGGTCGACTGGATGATGGCCGCCTGCATCGCGAACTTGGGCCCGAGGCCGTCGAGCATCTGCAAAGTCAGGGTGCGGTCGGTGACCGGCTCCCGGACATCAGCAAGAGCAGCGGCGAGGCCCTGAAGGCGACGGCGGTAGTCGTTGACGCTGAGATCGCCGCGGATGGTCGACCGGAACTCTTGGCCCAGATGCATGGCCTGCTCCGCCTCGTTGTCAAGGAAGTACTCGTGGAGCCGGGACCAGATGGTGAAGGCAGACGAGCCGGCCGGCGCGACCACGTCGAGAAGGTCCCCCTCGATGGTGGAGAAGAACCAGAGGACGACGGTGTTGTCGTCATCGCGCCAGTTGGGATCGCCCATCCGACGAGCCGAGACAGCCCGCACGTGGTCCTCCGCGTGATAACGCGTGAGCAGCAGGGTAATGTAGTTGCGCCAGCGGGCGAAGTTGGCCCCGTTGAGGGCGAGCTTGAAGTCGATCACGCCGGCGACGCTAGTGGGAAGAGGTGGTTTGGGGTTGGAGGAGGACGGCAAGGTCACGGTGTTGGCAGTGGTGTTGGGAGGGAGGGTGGAAAGAGGAAGACCGGTGGAGTCGGAGATGTCGACGGAGCCAGAGGCGTCGACGGTGGCCGGAGCGCGAGGGCGCAGGTCTACGGCAGGGAGGATGGCAGCGGCGGCAGCTGCGGCTTCGGCAGCGGCAGCGGCGGCTTGATCGGCATCAGCCTCGCGCGGAGAGGAGGGAGGAGTAGTCATGGCTCTGATTACCAAACAGGATAATGAATCTCACGTGATGTATTGCCTTAGTCAGAGCCGGTTACATATACACGGTGCTGCCCTACATGCAGGGCATGATTACAGGAGATGGCGCTAGACTAGGAAGGCTCCTGGAGACTAGGACTAATAGTTACAACATTAATAAGATATACATCACAGGTTTACAAGAGTAACGTGACAGTTCAACAGCCACGACCCACGAGGCGGTTATTGAGGGAGAGAACGCGGGTTTTATGATCCGCAAGCAGGGAGACGAGGCGCTGCTGGTGCTTATGGAGGCGGGATCGAGGTGCCTGGCCGGTGGCGAATCCTACGGCGGTCCAGCGGTGAGGAGCGGAAGCAGATGGAAACGGGAGATGGAGAGCCAAGAAGCGAGGTGTTGGGGGAGGAAGAGGACGCAGGGGAGGAGGAACCAAAGAAGAGAGGCTGCAGGGAGGAAGAAGAAGGGAAAGGAGCGCTGGGGTAGGGGCAAGGCACTGAGGATGTTGCAGCCGCCAATACTGCGTACATACTTCTCTTTGTATATATGTCTACTTTGTCTGTGAAATTAGCAATGTTTTAAATAGCAGGCTATGGCATTTAGCGATGACCTTTAAAAACAGCTATAGCTGGATTATAGCGGGCTATAGCGGGGCTATAGCGGCAAATTGTACATAAAATCATTTAGCGGCAACACCATCAAACAGCTATAGCGGGGCTATAGCCGGCTATTTAAAACTATGAAAATTAGATACGAGTCCAGTGTGTTCTATCATCTAACCATATATAATGAGCTAGAAGAAAATTTCAGGACAGTATGTTCGCAAAATTGAGACTAAAATCACTTTTGATGTTAATGTTAATTAGTATATGGATGACCACCACCACAGCATGGCTGCTTAACCAGCTGGATTCGTCCGTTCAGCAACCTAGGTCAAGCTTAGCGCAAATTAGCAGTCTTGGTCAGCCCTGATTTTTTGTTGGTCAGCCCGTTATTTTTGTTTCGTTTTGCTCATCATTGTTTCTTCTGCGTTTCAATTGGAGAAAAATATGATGCATAGCTTGTCAACTAGTGTAGTCCATACGTGCAGAAGTTTTGGTTTTAGAGATATATGGTGGTATATTCGCATTGCTATTTCAACATCTTCTTCATTGAATTTATAATTGTTTCCAGTCCCACTGGTATATTCGCAGGCTGTAAATATGGTTAATTTAATGTCAACTCCATAGAAATCTAATTCTAAATGCATGATCCGGTGGCTTCCTTTAGTTAGCGTTCAGTTCCGCTGTGGAGGTTTTGCTTCGTATTCAGTCATTCATACCTCAAATATGATGTACTCCCTCCGTCCGGAAATACTCGTCGGAGGAATGGATGTATCTAGATATGTTTTAGTTCTAGATACATCCATTTTTAGGCATTTCTCCGACAAGTATTTCTGGACGGAGGGAGTACTTATTAACTTAACACATTTTGTATAAAAAGGAAAAGGAAAATTAGCCACACGAATCTGCACGTAAAATCATTGGTATAAAACTTAGATGTGCATCCTTTAGATGTGCCTTAGGAAACTCGTATGTATATCCCTGCAAAATAAAAACCGTATGTATATATCTCAAGAGGAAAGCTATAAATCACTTTGTGTAGGAAATACTCGAATTGCATAAAGTTTTTTTTTGGAAACACGTAATAGGAAGTGGTCAATGGTACGGTCATGGAGGTTGCGTCGTGTCAAAACATTTTATGGGCCATAGGGATATAAAGATGATGATGGACAGGAGATGTTTGCACACAAAGTGGCGGTCACGCCTTTAGGTGGTGGGTTGACTTAATTCCTTCGTTCGAGTGATTCGAGTGAAGATTCTCACGTAAGGTAATTTTAATTTTTTGTTTGTCACATTTATCACTCCCTCTGCAAACTAATATAAGACATTTTAAATCACTAAGTTTTAGTGATTTAATATTAGTTTACAGAAGGAGTACATGAATTCTTGACACTAACCACATCTATATGTTCTAAGTAATATTATGCTAATCGAAAAAAAGTAATTAATGTTATGCTAGAAGGTTCGACTGTTTTCTCCATAGCGAAGCACGTTGCTTGCTCATTGTAATTATTTTTCAGTTTGATATTTATCAATTTATATGTGTTTTTAGGAGATGTGACGATATATTTTTCTTCCATTGCAACGCACGGTCTTTTTGCTAGTGATATACAATTCAGCTAGAGTTCCACATAATGAGGAAAGTACACAGTCATTTGGACTCGAACACTTCCTCCTCTACACCTTCCAACAGGCAGTCTAACTTACAATCTTGTTGGAAATATTTGGCAGCCACCTCTACTTGGTCATATACTAAACTAACGGGAATTTCTTTCCCATTTGACCCTAACGGTCCAACCCGGGCCATGTGATTTAGATCCAGCTTGGTATATCGCGTTTTCACCATGGCCCAGGCCTCTCGCGCACCCTCTCGGCAGGTCGATATCTTCCATAGGCGGATACGCCGCCGCGCTCCCTTGAACAGCTCTACAAGCTCCTCCATACTTCCTGGAGGGGAAGCGGAGGGCCATAATGCCTTGGCAACGCTCCGCATGGCCAGCCGGGCATGCTCGTGCACTTGCGACAGTCTTTGCAGCAGATCACTCGATGATCCGGGCACATCCTCTTCAGGACGGCCTGTCAATATACCTGCAAACATGACTATATCAGTCCCATTTATCTCTGAACTACTCTAAAAATAGTTTGGACACATACTGAATATGCCGCCCCGCAGCTTCTTGTTCTCCTTCACGGAATCGGCTAGCTAGGCTCGAACATCTTTCAATTCTTCACCCAATGAAGTGTTGGAATCCTGTAGCTTGTTTTTCTCGTCTCTGACGTGGGTCAGCACACGCTCGCCTGCGGCGTGTTGCCTTTTCGCCTCTTTTTCTCCCTCTTGGGCGACCTTCAATTTCTCTTCAAGTTGATCAAACGACCCTATAATGCGATCAGCAGCAGAATTAGCACAGTTGTATACAATTATTGTTCCTCGGTGGAGGGGAACACTACCAGAAGACGACTTCTTGACGTTTTCCAGTTCGGCAGTAGTAGCATTTAGCTGCGCCCGACACTGCTCCAGCTCCTGGGCTAGCAAGCAATTCTTTTCTGTAAGGACCTGGTCATACAACGATTCTTAAATCATTTGTGCCAACTGCTTTCAGTCTCGGGGGCTACTGGCATATGGTTATCCTTTTTGACAAAGAAAACTTACCTACACATCTGTCAGATATTGCTTTGTGGCTCTTCTAATCCCATCTCGAGTAGCTCGGATGTATGCATCGCCCGAGCTAAAGGCATTAAAAGCCTCCTCCAAGAACTTGGGATCCCGCAAGACAGCCCCGCAGCACCGATGGTTCATGGGACTCTCTACCTCCGAGTTGGTGACGGACATATTTTCCGAACCCTCGGCCGAAGGGCAGTCCAACATTGTTCCTACACCGGCCCCAGTCTCCCCGATTGGATCTAAATCCCGGTTGTTGGGAACACCACCGACCGGGTCCCCGGACATAGTTCAGCGAACCTTCTTCCTGTAACCAAACAAACGCACGAGTCACGGTCAGATGCGGCTGCTGAAAAGCATGTTTATCCGTACCTCCTTGATGAAGGCCTGGCTGTGTCCTCACCCGCCTTCCTCTTCGAAGGCTTGCCCGACGCGGGAGCCGGTCTCTTCGAAATCGCTGAACGTCTCCCCTGTGAAGCACGATAAAGTGCGGTGGGTGAGGCAGAATAAGAGCACTCTTTTAGAGAAGGTGTTTCTTAATTGTTTACATGTGAAGCAGGAAGAAGGCTAGGGTAGTCGGCGATGATGGCCACTTCTGTGCCTTCATAGCTTGTCTGGTAAAACACTCCCTCCACAAGCACCACGAATATATCCGGATCCTCTTCAAACCCAGGATCCAACTCCCGGTTGTGGATCTCCGGCTATGAGGCGGGACTATGAAGTCCTTCGGTAACCTTCCGCCAGTGCTGTCATAACAAACGGACTTGAAATTGATCAAAAGTAATTCGGAAGTGGAATGAGTGGAATAGAGGGGTCGAGGCTTACCCAACTGGGAGGATCATACATAGAATACCCATTTCTGCGCTTAATGCGAAGAAACTCCTCCCCCTTCCCTTTAAACAGCTCGGCTAATATTTTGGCCAGAGAGGCGGGGGTATCCGAACCCTTCCGGCCATAGCGGGAGGCATCATCCTCTCCATAGTAGTGACACATGGGCAGCCCTCTGTATTGTAGCGGTTGAACCCCTCGCACTATGGAGGTCACCATTACCTCGATTATTGTGAGTCCGGGCTGAGCGAGCATCTTTATCTTTCTCATAAGCTGGTGAACTTCTGCGTTGTCATCCTCTTCAAGACTCCAGGGACGCCAACCGTGGCGTTTCTTCAGTGGAACGCTTGCAAATTCAGGAAGACCCTTTCGAACTGGGTCAGGAAGCGCAACATCCTTGATATAGAACGATTCGGAAGGCCATTCTTCGGGTGCCTTCCTTGGTGTGCCGGACAGATATCCGGTATCGGCAATACGCCATACTTTGGCTCCGCCCACTTCAAATATTAACCCCTCGTGATTACACGGGACAAGACAGAACAACTTCCTCCACAGCTCGAAATGAGCCTCGATACCCAGGAATAATTCGCATAAGGCGACGTAACCCGCAATGTGCATAATGGAGGCAGGGGTGAAGTTGTGCGGCTGGAGGCCATAGTATTCCAGAAGCCCTCGGAGGAACGGATGAATGGGAAATCCAACGCCCCTTAGCAGGTAGGGGATGAAACATACTCGCTCTCCCCTGGATGGATTGGGGAAGTCCTCTGCCTGAATCTCACTGTTGAGGAATCTAGCCCCGCTCAAACAGAAACTAGATCTGCGAGGGGAAGAAATCCCTGCGTCTCCAGCCTCGTCAATTAAATGTGGGACACTGAACACCTCTCTCACTCGCCTTTCTCTGGGCCGGAACGGGTGGAGGAGCTAGGGGCGCTAGCCATGCTGGAATGGTTTCTCCTAAGCAGTTTCCGAGGATTTCCTCTGCGTGGTGCTGAATGGATCTAGGATCCAATCTCTTTAACAGGCACTCTTCCTTGCATGGACGGGGTGTTATCTGCAAAAATACCCTAACCTTACACCTTCGCTTCACATGTGGAAGGTGAAGTTATTTAACGCGCAGAAGCCGAGGGGAGCGACATTGAACCGATGGCCGAATACATCACTTGGAGATCATTAAAGGAGGAACCCGCCTTGCAATGCCGAAGACAATTTGTGTGCCGAACACCTCGCTATTGAAGACTGGTTCAGGGGCTACTGAGGGAGTCCTGGACTAAGGGGTCCTCGGGCGTCTGGTCTGTTATCCATTGGGCCGGACTGATGGGCCGTTGTCAGTGTCAAAACCGGCGGATCTCGGGTAGGGGGTCCCGAACTGTGCGTCTAAGGCGGATGGTAACAGGAGGCAGGGGACACGATGTTTACCCAGGTTCGGGCCCTCTTGATGGAGGTAATACCCTACGTCCTGCTTGATTGATCTTGATGATATGAGTATTACAAGAGTTGATCTACCACGAGATCATAGAGGCTAAACCCTAGAAGCTAGCCTATGGTATGATTGTATGTTGTCCTACGGACTAAACCCTTCGGTTTATATAAACACCGGAGGGGGCTAGGGTTACATAGAGTCGGTTACAATGGAGGAGATCTACATATCCGTATTGCCAAGCTTGCCTTCCACGCCAAGGAAAGTCCCATCCGGACACGGGACGAAGTCTTCAATCTTGTATCTTCATAGTCCAACAGTCCGGCCAAAGGATATAGTCCGGCTGTCCGGAAACCCCCTAATCCAGGACTCTCTCAGTAGCCCCTGAACCAGGCTTCAATGACGATGAGTCCGGTGCAGATTTGTCTTCGGCATTGCAAGGCGGGTTCTTCCTCCGAATACTCCATAGAAGATTTTGAACACAAGGATAGTGTCCGTCTCTGCAAAATAAGTTCCACATACCACTGTAGAGAGAATAATATTTCCACAAATCTAATCTGCTGACACGTTTTGCAACATGACATCATGCCATGGCCCGGTCATTATTCGAACCGTTTTCCTCAACCAACACTGCACATATTACGAGGCGGCTTTCTTGACACGTCTTGTCAAAGCAGAGATTGTGTCCCCTTATCACGGGATTATCATCAATATGGGTATGGGTAACCCAATCGTGCCATCAATTACGGTATTCGGGGAATAAGCGATTTTATCAGGCAAATGGGGAGGCGCATCGCCTCTTCCGCCCTTATAAAGGGACAAAGATTCACCCTTTTTACCCCACGTCTTCTTCCTCCTTGCTTATCCATTTTCGCACACTCAAGCTCCAGCACCCAAGTTCGTGTCCTTCTCCTCAAACCACTCCAAGCATGTCCGGAGCAGGAGGCAAGTGGATGGTCTCCTCCGTCACGAAGGAGAACATCACAAAGCTACAGGAAGCCGGATATCTGGCCGCGGATATCGCGCACCGGCTGCCAGATGGGAGGCAGATCATCCCAATGCCCGAACCCCATGAGAGGGTGGTTTTCCTTACCCACTTTGTCCGCGGACTGGGATTTCCCCTTCACCCATTTGTCCGCGGGCTCATGTTCTACTACGGGCTGGATTTTCATGATCTGGCCCCCAATTTCATCCTCAACATCTCGGCATTTATCATCATGTGTGAGGCCTTCCTCCGCATTAGGCCCCACTTCGGCCTGTGGCTGAAGACCTTCAATGTTAAACCGAAGGTGGTGGTCGGCCAGCAAGCAGAGTGCGGAGGCGCCATGGTGGGCAAAATGCCTAAAGTCACCTGGCTCGAAGGCTCCTATGTGGAGACCATAAAGGGGTGGCAATCGGGGTGGTTCTACATCACCGAGTCGCGCGACACCAACTGGGTGGCGGCCCCGAATTCTGATCCGGAATCCCACCCGGCTCACTTCCTGGAGAGAGAAGGGCCTGTCCTGGGGTTCCCCGGTAGAGCAGACCGGACTCCAGACCTGCATCAGGAACATGACGAGCAAGAAAATCAAGCTCGTCAACATGGTCCAAGTCATGCTCTTCCGCCGGATCCTCCTGTGTCAACGACGGGCATTCAATTTGTGGGAGTTCGACCCGGCCAAGCACCAGACGCTGCGAGAGCTCTTCGACACGACGCACAAGGACGTATGGAAGGTGTTGTTCAAGGGCGCCGAGGTACCTCCTCCCCTTACCGAGGACCGCGGACTCAGCGCAAAGCGCCACGCCAATCCGGTAAGTTTTTATATCCCACAGGATATTTATTCGCCCCAGTTTAATCATGTGTGGGATCTAAGCTTCCATGCCATTAACAGGACTAGGTAAAGACAGCGGAGCAGCTCGATTGCCCAGCCCCCCTGCCTGAAGATCCTGCAGATGCTCTCCTAACGGAGATGCTGGTTCCGGCGCCTTACGAGGTGCCGATGAAGAAGGCCCGGAAGAAGGCCATGGGGACCCGAAAGGGTCTCCGGCGCAAGGTTATATCGGACTCATCATCCGATAACTCCGAAGCGCACTTCTCCCACGAAAACGAGGAGGAAGAGAAAAGTTCTCCCCCCCCCCCAGCCGAGGAAGATAAGAAAAGGAAAGCCGCCCCAAGCGGGGAGGCCGAAGGGTCCAAGAATGGAATGACCCTCCTTCCGGATTGCTCCACGACGGCCGCCCACAGCGACGACGAGTGGTTACCCAGGGACAAGCCCCTGGCAAAGTCGTAAGTATCCGGACACCATAGTAATTCATGGTATGTTTTATTGCACTGCTTCTCCTTACGTCGAACATGATTATGCAGTCCGTCCCGAGCCCGTCTCGACGTATCTTCGTCGGACGGTTCTTTGGACTCGTCGGATATGAATAGCGATTCACCTCCGACCGCCTCCACCCCTTGCCCTACGGACAAAGTCGAGGTGTTGTCTTGAAAGGCACCGAGCCAAGGGAAAGTAGTCCTGGGGGCGCCTCAAGGCGACCTTCCGGACCCTGGGCGCAAAGGGAGCAAGACCCCCACGGGCTCCAAGTTCGGCCCCTAGCCGAATACTGCGCCGGAACCTTCGGTGGTTCTGGACTCCGGCAGGCGATCCCCTGTTAAGGGGGGCAAGCCGCCCGTGCCGGTGGCCTCTGTCCATCCAGAGGCACCGGACAACTTGCTGGAGGCGCTTCGCGGCGCTTCCATCGAGGAAGAGCACCGCACTATCATGAGTGCGGTGATCGAGAAAGTTCAGTCCACCAAAAAGGACTAACCGAAGCTTGTGCCAGTTTCCTAACAGGCTTTGAGGTAAGCAATCAAAATATAGGAAAATATTACCGCATAGATAGTAGCCCCTGATGCTCTGTTTGGCGTTCGCGAAGAAAGGCCGAATAGAGGATCAAATAATGACTCAGGAGTCTAATCAGAATATGTCTTTGTGCATGTGCAGGCTTCACTGTTGGCCGCTGCCGCACATACTGCGGAGGTCTCCGCACTGAAGCAGGACTTGGAGCGGTCCGAGGACGAGCTCGACGTTACCAAGAGGCAGCTCGAGGAGAGTAAAGGTAAGCAATACGTTGTCTATACATTAAAAATAAGTTCAGTTGTAAAGTAATAGGATCATCATGAATTTGCCATGGGCCACGACCGAGGTGGCGACCCTGAAGAAGGCGATGTACGAGGCCGAAGACAAAGCGGCCAAGGAGTGCATTGAGTGGGAAAAGCAAGAAGCCCGAGTAGGCGAGGTGCAGCAAGAGCTCAAGGCTCTCACCAAAAAACACGAGTCCTTGGAGCTTGACTCTAAGACGCGAGAGTCCGAGCTTGCGAAGGCGCTTGAAAGCGCACGGAGCGCCAAGGCTGAAGCCCACAAGGCCCTCCAGGAGATTGATGTGGTGAAGAAGATAGCAGCAGGTAAGGCATTCATTATGCAAAGCAAGCATGTGAAGGAAACTTTCCTTTTACTTACCCGAGTTCGAAGCTCTCCAGGAGCGTCCGCAGATCTTCCCCGCAGTGTTCAGGATGCGCAGAGTTTTACCGAGCTGAGGAGGGGAGCTCGATGGAAAATTTGCTCTGATCTCAGTATACTAGGACCGAACACCCAATGCTCGTGAGCGACCAGCTGAAGCAACTGGTCGAGCTTCACAAGGTGGCCGAACAGGCCATGAAGGGTCTTATAGTCCGGATGTGGCCTGGCGATCCCCTGCCTAGCAGCTACTTTGGTCTAGTGAGGCGGCTTGTGGATGCCTGCCCACGGCTTGAAGTTGTAAAGCGGTCCGTCTGCATCGAGGGTGCGCACATGGCTTTTGCCCGGGCGAAGGTGCACTGGGCGAAGCTGGACGCCGTAGAGCTGGTGAAGGAGGGGCCGCCGGAGGGCAAGGAGCATCGCTGCCCCGAAATGTATTATGACAGTGTCCTGAGGGGTTCCCGCCTTGTGGCGGAGGAATGTGCCAGAGATGTAATTTTTGAATGAACATGCTCATGTGATCCTGTAATGTGAAACGAGTTCATTTGCACTATGCAACGCTTTGTGAATTTAAAATATTACCTTTTGTGCGGCCGTTTATAAAACCTGAGAGTTGGCCAGTCGTCGGCTTCTACCCCCATGTAACTAGTACTGGGGTGTTTGGGATAAACCTGAGCACTCTTTATCCCAATTTTGGATCCTTCGAGGGAGATGTTCAGCACAACGAACTAGGCAATCAGACTATAAGGCTTTATCACTCTCACTTAGCCATAGAAGTCTACAGTTTTAAATTTTGGCGAAGCCCCTAGTATTCGGAAGGCCGAATTTGGGGCGCCATATACGCCTAAGTCAGGCAAGGCCGACTCCTCGTCTGAAGTGGAAAATGTCTTTAAGGACTTGAGACCTCTCGAACAGCGACCAGCTCTCGCCTTATCATGACAGTCAGTTTTCGGCTTTCTCTACTGAGGTGCTCGTCCGGAAGAACCGGGACACAATCGCAGTAGTTCTCCCAGCGCTACCTTAGCCGATATAGCGGAACGTAAGGTACCAAAATATGGGAGCCGGGCAAACCTAACTATTGACCCAAGACATGATTCGGAGCTGATGCATATCATGCTATAAGTTCGGGGTGCCGCACTGTCGAAAGTGTTCGGACTTATCACGCCGTATTATGGGGAAGCGAAAGCCCGTGGCGTACTGACCGTACCAGAATGTACGGGTGCAAGTTGTTGTAAATGAACATATAAGAAAAAAAGGGATGGATAATGCAATAATAGACTAATGATATGCATTGTTATTTAAATAATACGTCAAAGCGTACTGATACAAGTAGTGTAATAAGCAAACAATAGGACTATTTGACATGTCCTATCCAAGGGCAAGCTGCGTATGGATAATAAAGAGCGGGTATATCGATTGTTATTAGAGACCACATGGGGGTTCCCTTGTACGTCTTAGCTTCTTGTCTCCTTGGTTGTTCCTTCCCGTAATGTGTCCGGCAATCGTACTGCCGGAAAGGGCTTCCAGAGAGTAAGGTCCTGAAAGAGAAAAAATTATAAAGGCATGCAGCCCCTAGGGTGGTTAAGCCACATTGCGGGACGTTCCCTGATCGTGCCCCCGCCTATGCCCATGGTATTTTCAGTGCGTAATTATGTACGCGTGGCATGGATTTCGTCGCTTGACTGGGACTGGGACGGGGGCTGAATTGCTAGGCGAGCTCTGAACGTGCCAGGCAATCCTGTTGCAATTTACTCCGGACTCGCTTGACGGTGTCCGGGGGTTGTATCGCCGAATTGGTGGTTTGCCTTAAAAGGTTGCTTTGTGCTTCTACTGCGAGGGCTGCAGTATGCTCTTCCGTGCGGAGCGAGCGTTATGTGTTTCCATTGACTATTATGACCCCCTAGGTCCTGGCATCTTGAGCTTGACGTATGCGTAATGCGGCACCGCATTGAATTTTTCAAATGCGGTTCGCCCGAGCAATGCGTGATAGCCACTGCGAAACGGGACGATATCGAAGATTAACTCCTCGCTTCGAAAGTTGTCCGGAGATCCGAAGACCACTTCCAGTGTGATTGAGCCCGTGCAATGGGCCTCTACACCTGGGATGACGCCCTTAAAGGTGGTTTTGGTAGGTTTGATCCTCGAGGGATCTATACCCATTTTGCGCACTGTATCCTGATAGAGCAGGTTCAGGCTGCTGCCGCCGTCCATAAGGACTCGAGTGAGGTGAAATCTGTCAATGATGGGGTCTAGGACCAGTGCGGCGGATCCGCCTGTTGGGGAACGCAGTAATTTCAAAAAAATTCCTACGCACACGCAAGATCATGGTGATGCACAGCAACGAGAGGGGAGAGTGTTGTCTACGTACCAACGCAGACCGACTGCGGAAGCGATCACACAACGTAGAGGAAGTAGTCGTACGTCTTCTTCCCGATCTGACCGATCCAAGCACCGTTACTCCGGCACCTCCGAGTTCTTAGCACACGTTCAGCTCGATGACGTTCCTCGGGCTCCGATCCAGCAAAGCGTCGAGGAAGAGTTTCGTCAGCACGACGGCGTGATGACGATCTTGATGTACTACCGACGCAGGGCTTCGCCTAAGCACTACAACGGTACGATCGAGGTGGAATTTGGTGGCAGGGGCACCGCACACGGCTAAGGAACGATCTCAAGGATCAAGTTGTGTGTCTATGGGGTGCCCCCTGCCCCCGTATATAAAGGCCAGGGGCAAGGGGGTCGGCCGGCTAGGAGGGAGGCGCAGGGAGGAGTCCCACTCCTACCGGGAGTAGGACTCCTTCCCCCAAATCCTATTCCTAGTAGGACTCTTCGGGAGAAAGAGAAGAGAGGGGGGCCGGCCCCTTCTCCTAGTCCTAATAGGACTAGGGAAGGGGGGTTCGGCCGGCTAGCTTGTGGGCTGCCCCTTCTCTCTTTTCCACTAAGGCCCAATAGGCCCATTTGCCTCCCGGGGGGTTCCGGTAACCCTCCCGGTAATCCGGTAAAATCCCGATTTCACCCGGAACACTTCCGGTGCCCAAACATAGGCTTCCAATATATCAATCTTTACGTCTCGACCATTTCGAGACTCCTCGTCATGTCCGTGATCTCATCCGGGACTCCGAACAACCTTCGGTACATCAAAATGCATAAACTCATAATAACTGTCATCGTAATGTTAAGCGTGCGGACCCTACGGTTCGAGAACAATGTAGACATGACCGAGACACTTCTCCGGTCAATAACCAATAGCGGGACCTGGATGCCCATATTGGCTCCTACATATTCTACGAAGATCTTTATCGGTCAGACCGCATAACAACATACGTTGTTCCCTTTGTCATCGGTATGTTACTTGCCCGAGATTCGATCGTCGGTATCCAATACCTAGTTCAATCTCGTTACCGGCAAGTCTCTTTACTCGTTCCGTAATACATCATCTCACAACTAACTTATTAGTTGCAGTGCTTGCAAGGCTTATGCGATGTGCATTACCGAGAGGGCCCAGAGATACCTCTCCGACAATCGGAGTGACAAACCCTAATCTCGAAATACGCCAACCCAACATCTACCATTGGAGACACCTGTAGTACTCCTTTATAATCACCCAGTTACATTGTGACGTTTGGTAGTACCCAAAGTGTTCCTCTGGTAAATGGGAGTTGCATAATCTCATAGTTACAGGAACATGTATAAGTCATGAAGAAAGCAATAGCAACATACTAAACGATCGGGTGCTAAGCTAATGGAATGGGTCATGTCAATCAGATCATTCTACTAATGATGTGACCTCGTTAATCAAATAACAACTCCTTGTTCATGGTTAGGAAACATAACCATCTTTGATTAACGAGCTAGTCAAGTAGAGGAATACTAGTGACACTCTGTTGGTCTATGTATTCACACATGTATTATGTTTCCGGTTAATACAATTCTAGCATGAATAATAAACATTTATCATGATGTAAGGAAATAAATAATAACTTTATTATTGCCTCTAGGGCATATTTCCTTCAGTCTCCCACTTGCACTAGAGTCAATAATCTAGATTACACAGTAATGATTCTAACACCCATGGAGCCTTGGTGCTGATCATGTTTTGCTCGTGGAAGAGGCTTAGTCAACGGGTCTGCAACATTCAGATCCGTATGTATCTTGCAAATCTCTATGTCTCCCACCTGGACTAAATCCCGGATGGAGTTGAAGCGTCTCTTGATGTGTTTGGTTCTTTTGTGAAATCTGGATTCCTTTGCCAAGGCAATTGCACCAGTATTGTCACAGAAGATTTTCATTGGACCCGATGCACTAGGTATGACACCTAGATCGGATATGAACTCCTTCATCCAGACTCCTTCGTTTGCTGCTTCCGAAGCAGCTATGTACTCCGCTTCACATGTAGATCCCGCTACGACGCTTTGTTTAGAACTGCACCAACTGACAGCTCCACCGTTTAAAGTAAACACGTATCCGGTTTGCGATTTAGAATCGTCCGGATCAGTGTCAAAGCTTGCATCAACGTAACCTCTTACGGTGAGCTCTTTGTCACCTCCATATACGAGAAACATATCCTTAGTCCTTTTCAGGTATTTCAGGATGTTCTTGACCGCTGTCCAGTGATCCATTCCAGGATTACTTTGGTACCTCCCTGCTAAACTTATAGCAAGGCACACATCAGGTCTGGTACACAGCATTGCATACATGATAGAGCCTATGGCTGAAGCATAGGGAACATCTTTCATTTTCTCTCTATCTTCTGCAGTGGTCGGGCATTGAGTCTTACTCAACTTCACACCTTGTAGCACAGGCAAGAACCCTTTCTTTGCTTGATCCATCTTGAACTTCTTCAAAATTTTGTCAAGGTATGTGCATTGTGAAAGTCCAATTAAGCGTTTTGATCTATCTCTATAGATCTTTATGCCTAATATGTAAGCAGCTTCCCCGAGGTCTTTCATCGAAAAACTTTTATTCAAGTATCCCTTTATGCTATCCAGAAATTCTATATCATTTCCAATTAGCAATATGTCATCCACATATAATATTAGAAATGCTACAGAGCTCCCACTCACTTTCTTGTAAATACAGGCTTCTCCAAAAGTCTGTATAAAGCCAAATGCTTTGATCACACTATCAAAGCGTTTATTCCAACTCCGAGATGCTTGCACCAGTCCATAAATGGATCGCTGGAGTTTGCATACTTTGTTAGCTCCTTTTGGATCGACAAAACCTTCTGGTTGTACCATATACAACTCTTCTTCCAGAAATCCATTCAGGAATGCAGTTTTGACATCCATTTGCCATATTTCATAATCATAAAATGCGGCAATTGCTAACATAATTCTGACGGACTTAAGCATCGCTACGGGTGAGAAGGTCTCATCGTAGTCAACCCCTTGAACTTGTCGAAAACCTTTTGCGACAAGTCGAGCTTTATAGACAGTAACATTACCGTCAGCGTCAGTCTTTTTCTTGAAGATCCATTTATTCTCAATTGCTTGCCGATCATCGGGCAAGTCAACCAAAGTCCATACTTTGTTCTCATACATGGATCCCATCTCAGATTTCATGGCCTCAAGCCACTTTGCGGAATCTGGGCTCACCATCGCTTCTTCATAGTTCGTAGGTTCATCATGATCTAGCATCATGACTTCCAGAACTGGATTACCGTACCACTCTGGTGCGGATCTCACTCTGGTTGATCTACGTGGTTCAGTAGAATCTTGATCTGAAGCTTCATGATCATCATCATTAGCTTCCTCACTGATTGGCATAGGTGTCGCAGAAACAGTTTTCTGTGATGTACTATTTTCCAATAAGGGAGCAGGTACAGTTACCTCGTCAAGTTCTACTTTCCTCCCACTCACTTCTTTCGAGAGAAACTCCTTCTCTAGAAATGATCCATTCTTAGCAACGAATGTCTTGCCTTCGGATCTGTGATAGAAGGTATACCCAACAGTTTCCTTTGGGTATCCTATGAAGACACATTTCTCCGCTTTGGGTTCGAGCTTATCAGGTTGAATCTTTTTCACATAAGCATCGCAGCCCCAAACTTTAAGAAACGACAACTTTGGTTTCTTGCCAAACCATAGTTCATAAGGCGTCGTCTCAACGGATTTTGATGGTGCCCTATTTAACGTGAATGCGGCCGTCTCTAAAGCATAACCCCAAAACGATAGCGGTAAATCAGTAAGAGACATCATAGATCGCACCATATCTAGTAAAGTACGATTACGACGTTCGGACACACCATTACGCTGTGGTGTTCCGGGTGGCGTGAGTTGCGAAACTATTCCACAATTTTTCAAATGTATACCAAACTCGTAACTCAAATATTCTCCTCCACGATCAGATTGTAGAAATTTTATTTTCTTGTTACGATGATTTTCAACTTCACTCTGAAATTCCTTGAACTTTTCAAATGTTTCAGACTTATGTTTCATTAAGTAGATATACCCATATCTGCTTAAATCATCTGTGAAGGTGAGAAAATAACGATATCCGCCGCGAGCCTCAATATTCATCGGACCACATACATCGGTATGTATGATTTCCAACAAATCTGTTGCTCTCTCCATAGTATCGGAGAACGGTGTTTTAGTCATCTTGCCTATGAGGCACGGTTCGCAAGTACCAAGTGATTCATAATCAAGTGATTCCAAAAGCCCATCAGTATGGAGTTTCTTCATGCGCTTTACACCGATATGACCTAAACGGCAGTGCCACAAATAAGTTGCACTATCATTATTAACTTTGCATCTTTTGGCTTCTACATTATGAATATGTGTATCACTATCTTCGAGATTCAACAAGAATAGACCACTCTTCAAAGGTGCATGACCATAAAAGATATTATTCATATAAATAGAACAACCATTATTCTCTGATTTAAATGAATAACCGTCTCGCATTAAACAAGATCCAGATATAATGTTCATGCTCAACGCTGGCACCAAATAACAATTATTTAGGTCTAATATTAATCCCGAAGGTAGATGTAGAGGTAGCGTTCCGACCGCGATCACATCGACTTTGGAACCGTTTCCCACGCGCATCGTCACCTCGTCCTTTGCTAGTGTCCGCTTATTCCGTAGTCCCTGTTTCGAGTTGCAAATATTAGCAACAGAACCAGTATCAAATACCCAGGTGCTACTGCGAGCTCTAGTAAGGTACACATCAATAACATGTATATCACATATACCTTTGCTCACTTTTCCATCCTTCTTATCCGCCAAATACTTGGGGCAGTTCCGCTTCCAGTGACCAGTCTGCTTGCAGTAGAAGCACTCAGTTTCAGGCTTAGGTCCAGACTTGGGTTTCTTCTCCTGAGCAGCAACTTGCTTGCTGTTCTTCTTGAAGTTTCCCTTCTTCTTCCCTTTGCCCTTTTTCTTGAAACTAGTGGTTTTGTTAACCATCAACACTTGATGCTCCTTCTTGATTTCTACCTCCGCAGCTTTCAGCATTGCGAAGAGCTCGGGAATAGTCTTGTTCATCCCTTGCATATTATAGTTCATCACGAAGCTCTTGTAGCTTGGTGGCAGTGATTGGAGAATTCTGTCAATGACGCAGTCATCTGGAAGATTAACTCCCATCTGAATCAAGTGATTATTATACCCAGACATCTTGAGTATATGCTCACTGGCAGAACTGTTCTCCTCCATCTTACAGCTATAGAACTTATTGGAGACTTCATATCTCTCAATTCGGGCATTTGCTTGAAATATTAACTTCAACTCCTGGAACATCTCATATGCTCCATGACGTTCAAAACGTCGTTGAAGTCCCGATTCTAAGCCGTAAAGCATGGCACACTGAACTATCGAGTAGTCATCAGCTTTGCTCTGCCAGACGTTCATAACATCTGGCGTTGCTCCAGCAGCAGGCCTGTCACCCAGCGGTGCTTCCAGAACGTAATTCTTCTGTGCAGCAATGAGGATAATCCTCAGGTTACGGACCCAGTCCGTGTAATTGCTACCATCATCTTTCAACTTTGCTTTCTCAAGGAACGCATTAAAATTCAACGGAACAATAGCACGAGCCATCTATCTACAAGCAACATAAACAAGCAAGATACTATCAAGTACTAAGTTCATGATAAGTTTAAGTTCAGTTAATCAAATTACTTAGGAACTCCCACTTAGATAGACATCCCTCTAATCTTCTAAGTGATCACGTGATCCAAATCAACTAAACCATAACCGATCATCACGTGAGATGGAGTAGTTTTCAATGGTGAACATTGTCATGTTGATCATATCTACTATATGATTCACGCTCGACCTTTCGGTCTCTGTGTTCCGAGGCCATATCTGCATATGCTAGGCTCGTCAAGTATAACCTGAGTATTCTGCGTGTGCAAAACTGGCTTGCACCCGTTGTAGATGGACGTAGAGCTTATCACACCCGATCATCACGTGGTGTCTAGGCACGACGAACTTTGGCAACGGTGCATACTCCGGGAGAACACTTCTTGATAATTTAGTGAGAGATCATCTTATAATGCTACTGTCAATCAAAGCAAGATAAGATGCATAAAAGGATAAACATCACATGCAATCAATATAAGTGATATGATATGGCCATCATCATCTTGTGCTTGTGATCTCCATCTCCGAAGCACCGTCATGATCACCATCGTCACCGGCGCGACACCTTGATCTCCATCGTAGCATCCTTGTCGTCTCGCCAATCTTATGCTTCCACGACTATTACTACCGTTTAGTAATCTAGTAAAGCATTACATCGCGATTGCATTGCATACAATAAAGCGACAACCATATGGCTCCTGCCAGTTGCCGATAACTTAGTTACAAAACATGATCATCTCATACAATAAAATCAGCATCATGCCTTGACCATATCACATCACAACATACCCTGCAAAAACAAGTTAGACGTCCTCTACTTTGTTGTTGCAAGTTTTACGTGGCTGCTACGGGCTTTAAGTAAGAACTCATCTCACCTACGCATCAAAACCACAACGATAGTTCGTCAAATAGACTCCGTTTTAACCTTCTCAAGGACCGGGCGTAGTCACACTTGGTTCAACTAAAGTTGGAGAGACCGTCTTCCGCAAGCCATCTATGTGCAAAGCACGTCGAGGGAACCGGTCTCGCGTAAGAGTACGCGTAAGGTTGGTCCGGATCGTCTCAACCAACAATACCGCCGAACCAAAGTATGACATGCTGGTAGGCAGTATGACTTGTATCGCCCACAACTCACTTGTGTTCTACTCGTGCATATAACATCAAACCATAAAACCTAGGCTCGGATGCCACTGTTGGGGAACGCAGTAATTTCAAAAAATTTCCTACGCACACGCAAGATCATGGTGATGCACAGCAACTAGAGGGGAGAGTGTTGTCTACGTACCAACGCAGACCGACTGCGGAAGCGATCACACAACGTAGAGGAAGTAGTCGTACGTCTTCTTCCCGATCCGACCGATCCAAGCACCGTTACTCCGGCACCTCCGAGTTCTTAGCACACATTCAGCTCGATGACGTTCCTCGGGCTCCGATCCAGCAAAGCGTCGAGGAAGAGTTTCGTCAGCACGACGGCGTGATGACGATCTTGATGTACTACCGACGCAGGGCTTCGCCTAAGCACTACAACGGTACGATCGAGGTGGAATTTGGTGGCAGGGGGCACCGCACACGGCTAAGGAACGATCTCAAGGATCAAGTTGTGTGTCTATGGGGTGCCCCCTGCCCCCGTATATAAAGGCCAGGGGCAAGGGGGTCGGCCGGCTAGGAGGGAGGCGCAGGGAGGAGTCCCACTCCTACCGGGAGTAGGACTCCTTCCCCCAAATCCTATTCCTAGTAGGACTCTTCGGGAGAAAGAGAAGAGAGGGGGGCCGGCCCCTTCTCCTAGTCCTAATAGGACTAGGGAAGGGGGGTTCGGCCGGCTAGCTTGTGGGCTGCCCCTTCTCTCTTTTCCACTAAGGCCCAATAGGCCCATTTGCCTCCCGGGGGGTTCCGGTAACCCTCCCGGTAATCCGGTAAAATCCCGATTTCACCCGGAACACTTCCGGTGCCCAAACATAGGCTTCCAATATATCAATCTTTACGTCTCGACCATTTCGAGACTCCTCATCATGTCCGTGATCTCATCTGGGACTCCGAACAACCTTCGGTACATCAAAATGCATAAACTCATAATAACTGTCATCGTAACATTAAGCGTGCGGACCCTACGGTTCGAGAACAATGTAGACATGACCGAGACACTTCTCCGGTCAATAACCAATAGCGGGACCTGGATGCCCATATTGGCTCCTACATATTCTACGAAGATCTTTATCGGTCAGACCGCATAACAACATACGTTGTTCCCTTTGTCATCGGTATGTTACTTGCCCGAGATTCGATCGTCGGTATCCAATACCTAGTTCAATCTCGTTACCGGCAAGTCTCTTTACTCGTTCCGTAATACATCATCTCACAACTAACTTATTAGTTGCAGTGCTTGCAAGGCTTATGCGATGTGCATTACCGAGAGGGCCCAGAGATACCTCTCCGACAATCGGAGTGACAAACCCTAATCTCGAAATACGCCAACCCAACATCTACCATTGGAGACACCTGTAGTACTCCTTTATAATCACCCAGTTACGTTGTGACGTTTGGTAGTACCCAAAGTGTTCCTCCGGTAAACGGGAGTTGCATAATCTCATAGTTACAGGAACATGTATAAGTCATGAAGAAAGCAATAGCAACATACTAAACGATCGGGTGCTAAGCTAATGGAATGGGTCATGTCAATCAGATCATTCTACTAATGATGTGACCTCGTTAATCAAATAACAACTCCTTGTTCATGGTTAGGAAACATAACCATCTTTGATTAACGAGCTAGTCAAGTAGAGGCATACTAGTGACACTCTGTTGGTCTATGTATTCACACATGTATTATGTTTCCGGTTAATACAATTCTAGCATGAATAATAAACATTTATCATGATGTAAGGAAATAAATAATAACTTTATTATTGCCTCTAGGGCATATTTCCTTCACCGCCATGACGGATACTAGTGGGGTGGTCCCTGCGATCGTAGGTGATCGGACAAGCGGACCATGGGTTGAACTTTGGGGCGACGGGCTCCATCGCATAGATGTCCCTTAGTGCATGCTTCCGTTCCCTCTTGGGAATGTTGGTTGCATATATCATGTTCACCGTCTTCACTTGTGGGGGGAACCTCTTATGTCCTCCCGTGTTCGGCGGCCGGGGCTCCTCCTCGTCATCACTATGCAGCCCCTTGTCCTTGTTTTCGGCATTCAGCTTGCCGGCCTGCTTGAACACCCAACATTCTCTGTTGGTGTGATTGGCTGGCTTATCGGGGGTGCCGTGGATTTGACACGAGCGATCGAGTATGCGATCCAAACTGGACGGGCCCGGAGTACTTCTTTTGAATGGCTTTTTCCGCTGACCGGGTCTAGAGTCTCTGAATCTGGCATTGACTGTCATATCATCGGTGTTATCGCCGTTGTTGTGGCGCTTTTGTCTGTTACGACGTGGTCTGCCGTTGGCGTCTTTGGTATCCGAAGTGCCCGGATTCCTTGGTGTGTTGTTGCTGCGAGCCAGCCAGCTATCCTCGCCCGTGCAAAAGCGGGTCATGAGTGTCGTGAGAGCTTCCATAGACTTCGGCTTCTCCTGGCCGAGGTGCCGGGCGAGCCACTCGTCATGGATGTTATGCTTGAATGCCGCTAAGGCCTCTGCATCCGGACAGTCGACAATTTGGTTTTTCTTAGTTAGGAATCATGTCCAGAATTGCATGGCTGATTCCCCTGGCTGCTGAGTTATATGGCTCAAGTCATCAGCATCCGGTGGTCGCACATAAGTGCCCTGGAAGTTGTCAAGGAATGCGTCTTCCAAATCCTCCCAACTGTCGATGGAGTCTGCTGGCAAGCTATTCAACCAATGCTGAGCTGGTCCTTTGAGTTTTAGTGGGAGGTACTTGATGGCATGTAGATCATCACCGCGAGCCATGTGGATGTGGAGGAGGAAATCCTCAATACATACAGCGGGATCTGTTGTACCATCATACGATTCAATATTTACGGGTTTAAAACCCTCCGGGAATTCATGATCCATAACTTCATCAGTGAAGCATAGGGGGTGTGCGGCGCCTCTGTGCCGGGATATATCGGCCCGGCCGGATTTGCTTTTAGTGTATCCGGCGCGACGGTCATCGTCCCGCGTTGGCGCGCGCCCCCATGACCCGTATATCGACCTTGCATGTTTTGCCCTGCTGTCCAATACGTCTCGCAGGTCCCGTGTGTTGCCCCGGGCCTTGGTACTTTTGTTTGAGTGGCGGCGGGGTGCAGGCTGAACTTCAGGCTGAAACGCCTCTCTGGCTCGGCCACGAGGTGGCCGGTCAGCTGCATTGTACACTGGTGATGTAGGTTTCAATGCTTCCTCCTCGAGGTGAGGTAGCAACCTGCGCTTTGGGTAACTCTTGGACAGGCGCTCGAGTTCATATTCCTCGGCCGCAAGGACTTCGGCCCATCTGTCTGCTAGCAGATCTTGGTCAGCTTGAAGCTGTCGTTGCTTTTTCTTCAAGCTATTTGCTGTGGCCATAAGCCGGTGTTTGAAGCGCTCCTGCTCGACGGGATCGTCAGGCACGATAAATTCTTCATCGTCGAGGCTCACCTCGTCTTCGGAGAGAGGCATGTAATTGTCCTCCTCCGATTCTCCCTCTGCTGCCCGCTCTGGAGGGCTAGCTTGTTCACCCTCCTACTCTAAATCGTGCTGGAGGGGATTGTTGTCGTCTTCGGCACTATCCGGAGTGTTATTGTCTCTTGTGCCGGTATCACTACTTTTGCTATGGCGGGACTTAGAGCGGCGCCGCTGACGTCGGCGCTTGGATTGCTTCTTGGAGGGGTCATCCTCCGCTGTCTCGTCACCATTGCCTTCTTTGGGGGTGTCCACCATGTATATATCATATGATGAGGTGGCGGTCCAGCGCCCTGTGGGCGGTGGTTCCTGTTCATCTCCTGCATCGTCGTCCATACCGTCGATGTCTCCGGAGTTGAAGTCGAGCATGTCGGTTAAATCGTTGACAGTGGCTACTAAGTGGGTGGTGGGTGGGGAGCGAATTTCTTCATCGTCTGCATCCCATTCTAGCCGGACATAATTCGGCCAGGGTTCTCCTGATAAGGAGAGAGACCTTAATGAATTTAGCATATCACCAAAAGGTGAGTGTTGAAAGATATCTGCGGAGGTGAACTCCATGATTAGCGCCCAATCAGATTTGATAGGCATGGACATAGGCGGCTCGGAGTCCGTGGCCGGAGACGAATCCAGTGGTTCGGCAACACGGCTCTTGTAAGGGGTGAAGTCAGTATCCGGCTCTATCGCCACTAAAAGTGCAGTTTCCATGGCGGGGTCTATCCACCCGTCCTCGGACGGCGCAATTTCCTCCGGATTGAAGGCCGGAGTAGTTGCAGGCGTGATCTCCCGAACACTATCCGACGGCAGAGCTAAATCATGCTCGCCGTGATTGTGTGGCGCACCTGACATGGGCTCGAATCCGTCGAAGATCAAGTCTCCGCGGATGTCAGCAATGTAGTTTAAGTTTTCGAACCTGACCTGATGGCCAGGGGCGTAGCTCTCAATATGCTCCAGATGGCCAAGCGAGTTGGCCCGCAGTGCGAAGCCGCCGAACACGAAGATCTGTCCGGGGAGGAAAACCTCACCCTGGACTGCATCGTTACCGATGATCGAAGGAGCCATCAAGCCTTATGGTGACGGCACAGTGGAACTCTCAATGAAAGCACCAATGTCGGTGTCAAAACCGGCGGATCTCGGGTAGGGGGTTCCGAACTATGCGTCTAAGGCGGATGGTAACAGGAGGTGAGGGACATGATGTTTATCCAGGTTCGGGCCCTCTCGATGGAGGTAATACCCTACGTCCTGCTTGATTGATCTTGATGATATGAGTATTACAAGAGTTGATCTACCACGAGATCGTAGAGGCTAAACCCTAGAAGCTAGCCTATGGTATGATTGTATGTTGTCCTACGGACTAAACCCTCCGATTTATATAAACACCGAAGGGGGCTAGGGTTACACAAAGTCGGTTACAAGGGAGGAGATCTACATATCCGTATTGCCAAGCTTGCCTTCCACGCCAAGGAAAGTCCCATCCGGACACGGGACGAAGTCTTCAATCTTGTATCTTCATAGTCCAACAGTTCGGCCAAAGGATATAGTCCGGCTGTCCGGAGACCCCCTAATCCAGGACTCCCTCAGCCGTGAAGACGTGAAGGCCGAAGGCTGTACCCGTGTCCGGATTGGACTCTACTTGGCGTGGAGGACAAGCTTGGCGACCGACTATGAAGATTCCTTCTTATGTAACCGACTCTATGTAACCCTAGATTCCCCCCCCCCCCAGTGTCTATATAAACCGGAGGGGTTAGTCCGGAAAGGATATTCATTACCATAGTCATACCGGCTAGCCTTCTAGGGTTTAGCCATTACGATCTCGTGGTAGATCAACTCTTGTAATACTCATATCCATCAAGATCAATCAAGCAGGAAGTAGGGTATTACCTCCATAGAGAGGGTCCGAACCTGGGTAAACATTGTGTCCCGCGTCTCCTGTTACCATCGATCCTAGACGCATAGTTCGGGACCCCCTACCCGAGATCCGTCGGTTTTGACACCGACAACAACCCCTTTAACACGTCGGGTTGCGAGAAGTTGTTATTTGTGTGCAAGTGCTATTTACATTGTGTTGTTTGGTTCTCCTACTGGTGCGATAACCTTGGTCTCATATCTGAGGGAAATACCTACCACCGCTGTGGTGCATCATCCCTTCCTCTTTGGGGAAAAACCGACGTAGCTTCAAGTGACATCAAAAGGAATTTCTGGCGCCGTTGCCGGGGAGGATCAAGTCAAGATAGTTTCCCGTCAACGCACCATTTCTGGCACCGTTTTCGGGGAGGATCTTCAACATATACCAGGTTCCTAATCACAAATCTCATCTCCTTGCAATTTACTTTATTTGCCATTTGCCTCTCATTTTCCTCTCCCCCACTTCACAAAAATTTGCCATTTTATTCGCCCCTCTTTTCCGTTCGCCGTTTTCTTTTCAGATCTATCCTTTGGTTGCAGTCATGAGAGATTTCGGTATGGCACCAACAGATGATGGCCTAACTCCTGAGATTAGACGTACGGGCAATCTGGATGCTAAAACTTTTATCTTGGGGCAAGGGAACGTTATGGGGAAAGAACTTATCCAAGAATTTTTCAATTGTGTTGGGAATCTTAGTCTTGATGATGCTCCTATACTTAAAACCACTAGATCTTATGCGGATGCTATTTCATCACTAGTTCTGAAACTTGAAAGCAAATTTATTCGTACTCATCCTACCTTGCAAAGATTGTTTTTTGAGCTTCCCGCTATAAAGAATCCTAGGGCTAAAAAGTTGGCCACTCTCGTTCTTATGAATGAGTTTGACTACATAATACGGGAAGCTAGGGAAATCTTTAATTTTTATGGTATGAACCATGAAAAACCCATGATAGATGAAATTCTTTACAATAGTGACTATGCTTTAAGACATTTGCTTGGGGATAATAAAATCTTTGACGAGAATCTTAAAAAGGAAGTCCCCGTTCTAGATATAATCCAACAAGTTTTCAATAATGTTAATCAACATTACTCTTGGATTGTTGCGGGAAATCAAAAAGGTTATGATCAACATCAACTTAGGAATGCTAAGGTTTCTATGGATAATATGTTTTATGTTGTGTTTACAAAACCCCATGATGAAAACACCTCTAAGAAGGATAAGAAGAAAGATGACAAAACTTATATCCTTGATTTATGCCTAGCTAAGGGCGTAAAACTATAGCGCTTGTTGGGAGGCAACCAATGAATAAAATTTATTTTTGCTTTTTGCTTCCTGTTTTTGAGTGTTAGCATAATTATGATACTATTATAATTGTGTTTTTTATGTTTTAATTAGTGTTTGTGACAAGTAAAGCCTTTAGGATGTTGGGTGATAGTTGTTTGATCTTGCTGAAAAAACAGAAATTTTTGTGCTCACGAAAATAATTATAATTTTTTATCAGAGAGAGATAAAATACCCATTCCAATTGCAGTAGATCAATATACAATTTGCTAAGGTCGTCCTAATGTTTCATAATTGTTGGAGTTACAGAAGTATTTTAAATACTCAGATTGCTACGGACTGTTCTGTTTTGACAGATTCTGTTTTCTTTGTGTTGTGTGCTTATTTTGATGGCTCTATGGTTTTCTTTGATGATTTTTTCCATAGAAAAGTTGGAGTACAGTAGATATAATTCAAGAACAAAATATGAATTGGTTTGATACAGCACTTATAGTAGTGATTTATTATTCTTATACTAACGGATCTCATGAAGGTTTTATTGAGTTTTGTGTGATTGAAGTTTTCAAGTTTTGGGTTATCTTATGATGGATGAAGGAATAAGGAGTAGAAGAGCTTAATATTGGGGCTGCCCCAGCATCCCAAGCTATTATCCAAAGATGAGCAACAAACTAAGCTTGGGGATGCCCCCGAGTGGCATCCCCTCTTTCTTCTAACAACCATCGGTATTTCACTCGAAACTATATTTGTATTCGTCACATACTATGTGTTTTGCTTGGAGCGTCTTGTAAGATATGAGTCTTTGCTTGTTTTATTTTGTGTTTTAAGTCTTGATCCCTTGCTGGACACATCTATTTGAGAGAGCCAAAATTATGTCATGACTTGTTAGAATTGATCTCTATGCTTCACTTAAATTTTTATGAGCCATGGACTTGCTCTAGTGCTTCACTTATATCTTTTTGAGCACGGTGTGCTTAGTATTTTTGAAGAAATGCTCTCTTGCTTCACTTAGATTTTTTTGAGAGTTAGTAAAATTTTGAAGAAATTCTCTCTTGCTTCACTTAAATTATTTTGAGAGAAAGAAAAGTTTATGCTCATGATCTTCACTTATATTTGTTTGAGCTTATGAAAAGCAACACATCAAAATTAGTCCCAAAGTGATAGATATCCAAGAAGGATATAATAAAATCTTTCATGAAGATCATTGGACAAAATAAACTTGATTCTTAGTAATAGTTTTGAGATATGATGATGTGATATGTGAGTTATGTTGGTGAGTAATTATGATTTAGTAAGAATATTGGTGTTAAGGTTTGTGATTCCCTATGCAAGCACGAAAGTCAATAGTCATGCAATGAAATTATATCCTACTTATGGTGCATTATTCAGTGTTAATTATGCTTAATGCTTGCTTATGAGATTATTCGTTTCTTGGTTGGTCGCTTCTCAATCTTTTTCTAGCCTTCATTTTCCACTAAGTATGATCTCTACTTGTGCATCCAAAAAACTTTAACCCAGTTTTGCCACATGAGTTCACTATATCTACCTATATGCGGTATTCTTTTACCATTTTAAGCAAATTTGCATGTGCCATCTCTAATTTTCAAAAATAAACTTCTCTTTTGTGTGTTCGTTTCGCTCACGGAGCGGTGAGGGGTGGCTAATATTCTCCATGCTAGATGTGTTATTCTCAAGATGAGTGTTCATTCACTTGTCATTGCACAAGAGTAAGGCAATGGTATTAGGGATGCCCAATCCTGAAATGAAAAAATGAATTTACTTTATGTTGTCAAATAATAAATTCCTTGGAAAGTGTTGGTATGGAGGGCACCCATGTATACAATTAGCCATGGAAAGTGCAAGTATGGTTGAAAAAGGAATAAACTTTATTTTCTGTTTGGGAACTGCCTATGCTATATCTAAGCATGGAAAGTATTGGGAACTCTAAGTCATTTTCGTTGGTGGGATGGATACACCTCCCAAAATGTTTTTATCTCTAAGTTTTTCGCTTTGAGCTCTGGCACCTCTACAAATCCCTACTTCCCTCTGTGAAGGGCCTTTCCTTTACTTTATGCATTTTTTATTTTTTGAATTTGAGTCTCCATCTTCTCTTATAAAAGCACCAACTAGGGGGCAATATGATCGTGCGTAAGTATTGGGTGTAGCTAATATTCGAGTGTGTTTCATGAATGGATCAATGATTGAGCATGATGGGCTAGGGATAGCTTATTTTTAGCGTTGATATTTTGAAAGACATGGTTGCTTGTTGATATGCTTGAGTATCTAAAATATCATGTCAAAACTAGACTATTGCTTTGAACAACATAAAAGTCCAAATGTCCATGCTATAAAGAAAGAAATATGATATGACATGTTAGGCAGCATTCCACATCAAAAATTCTGTTTTTATCACTTCCCTACTCGTGGACGAGTAGGAGTTAAGCTTGGGAATGCTGATACGTATCCAACGTATCTATAATTTTTGATTGTTCCATGTTGTTATATTATCAATCTTGGATGTTTTATAATCATTTTATATCATTTTTGTACTAACCTATTGACATAGTGCCAAGTGCCAGTTCATGTTTTTTCCATGTTTTTTACGTCGCAGAAAATCAATATCAAACGGACTCCAAATGCCACGAAACTTTACAGAGAATTTTTATGGTCCAGAAGGAACACAATGGGCCCTGGCAGCGCCTGGGGGGTGCCCCGAGGGGAGCACAACCCACCAGGGCGTGCCAGGAGGCCCAGGCGTGCCCTCGTGGGTTGTGCCCACCATAGGTGCCCCCGGACCTCCTCTTTGCTCTATAAATACCCAAATATTCCCAAAACCCTAGGGGCCTCAACGAAATATTCATCCAGCCGCCGCAGAGTCCAGAACCACCAGATCCAATCTAGACACCATCTCGGATGGGGTTCACCACCTCCATTGGTGCCTCTCCGATGATGTGTGAGTAGTTCTTTGTAGACCTTCGGGTCCGTAGTTAGTAGCTAGATGGCTTCCTCTCTCTCTCTCTCTCTCTCTCTCTCTCTCTCTCTCTCTCTCTCTCTCTCTCTCTTTTGATTCTCAATACAATGGTCTCTTGGAGATCCATATGATGTAACTCTTTTGCGGTGTGTTTGTTGGAATCGATGAACTTTGAGTTTATGATCATATCTATCTTTTTATATCCATGAAAGTATTTGAGTTTCTTTGATCTCTTTTATGCATGATTGCTTATAGCCTAGTATTTCTTCTCCGATATTTGAGTTTTGTTTGGCCAATTTGATCTATTTATCTTGCAATAGGAAGAGGTGCTTTGTAGTGAGTCCGATCTTACGGTGCTTGATCCCAGTGACAGAAGGGGAACCGACACGTATGTATCGTTGCTACTAAGGATAAAACGATGGGGTCTATCTCTACATAGATAGATCTTGTCTACATCATGTCATCGTTCTTATTGCATTACTCCATTTCTCCATGAACTTAACACACTAGATGCATGCTGGATAGCGGTTGATGTGTGGAGTAATAGTAGTAGATGCAGGCAGGAGTCGGTCTACTAATCTTGGACGTGATGCCTATGTAATGATCATTGCCTGGATATCGTCATGAGTATTTGAATTTCTATCAGTTGCCCAACAGTAATTTGTTCACCCATCTTTTGCTATTTTTCTCGAGAGAAGCCACTAGTGAAACCTACGGCCCCCGGGTCTCTTTCTCATATTATTTGCCTTTGGGATCTACTTTTATTCGCTTTTATTTTCAGATCTATTAATCTAAAAACCCAAAAATACCTTGCTAAAATTTATCCTTATTTATTTTCTTCGCGCTCGATCTATCAATCTACTACAGTGTTTCATGAATAGATCAATGATTGAGCATGATGGGCTAGGGATAGCTTATTTTAGCGTTGATATTTTGAAAGACATGGTTGCTTGTTGATATGCTTGAGTATCTAAAATATCATGTCAAAACTAGACTATTGCTTTGAACAACATAAAAGTCCAAATGTCCATGCTATAAAGAAAGAAATATGATATGACATGTTAGGCAGCATTCCACATCAAAAATTCTGTTTTTATCACTTCCCTACTCGTGGACGAGTAGGAGTTAAGCTTGGGAATGCTGATACGTCTCCAACGTATCTATAATTTTTGATTGTTCCATGTTGTTATATTATCAATCTTGGATGTTTTATAATCATTTTATATCATTTTTTGTACTAACCTATTGACATAGTGCCAAGTGCCAGTTGATGTTTTTTCCATGTTTTTTACGTCGCAGAAAATCAATATCAAACGGACTCCAAATGCCACGAAACTTTACAAAGAATTTTTATGGGCCAGAAGGAACACAATGGGCCCTGGCAGCGCCTGGGGGGTGCCCCGAGGGGAGCACAACCCACCAGGGCGTGCCAGAAGGCCCAGGCGTGCCCTCGTGGGTTGTGCCCACCTCAGGTGCCCCCGGACCTCCTCTTTGCTCTATAAATACCCAAATATTCCCAAAACCCTAGGGGCGTCAACGAAATATTCATCCAGCCCCCGCAGAGTCCAGAACCACCAGATCCAATCTAGACACCATCTCGGATGGGGTTCACCACCTCCATTGGTGCCTCTCCGATGATGTGTGAGTAGTTCTTTGTAGACCTTCGGGTCTGTAGTTAGTAGCTAGATGGCTTCCTCTCTCTCTCTCTCTCTTGATTCTCAATACAATGGTCTCTTGGAGATCCATGTGATGTAACTCTTTTGCGATGTGTTTGTTGGAATCGATGAACTTTGAGTTTATGATCATATCTATCTTTTTATATCCATGAAAGTATTTGAGTTTCTTTGATCTCTTTTATGCATGATTGCTTATAGCCTAGTATTTCTTCTCCGATATTTGAGTTTTCTTTGGCCAATTTGATCTATTTATCTTGCAATAGGAAGAGGTGCTTTGTAGTGAGTCCGATCTTACGGTGCTTGATCCCAGTGACAGAAGGGGAACCGACACGTATGTATCGTTGCTACTAAGGATAAAACGATGGGGTCTATCTCTACATAGATAGATCTTGTCTACATCATGTCATCGTTCTTATTGCATTACTCCATTTCTCCATGAACTTAACACACTAGATGCATGCTGGATAGCGGTTGATGTGTGGAGTAATAGTAGTAGATGCAGGCAGGAGTCGGTCTACTAATCTTGGACGTGATGCCTATGTAATGATCATTGCCTGGATATCGTCATGAGTATTTGAATTTCTATCAGTTGCCCAACAGTAATTTGTTCACCCATTTTTTGCTATTTTTCTCGAGAGAAGCCACTAGTGAAACCTACGGCCCCCGGGTCTCTTTCTCATATTATTTGCCTTTGGGATCTACTTTTATTCGCTTTTATTTTCAGATCTATTAATCTAAAAACCCAAAAATACCTTGCTAAAATTTATCCTTATTTATTTTGTTCGCGCTCGATCTATCAATCTACTACAGTGTTTCATGAATGGATCAATGATTGAGCATGATGGGCTAGGGATAGCTTATTTTAGCGTTGATATTTTGAAAGACATGGTTGCTTGTTGATATGCTTGAGTATCTAAAATATCATGTCAAAACTAGACTATTGCTTTGAACAACATAAAAGTCCAAATGTCCATGCTATAAAGAAAGAAATATGATATGACATGTTAGGCAGCATTCCACATCAAAAATTCTGTTTTTATCACTTCCCTACTCGTGGACGAGTAGGAGTTAAGCTTGGGAATGCTGATACGTCTCCAACGTATCTATAATTTTTGATTGTTCCATGTTGTTATATTATCAATCTTGGATGTTTTATAATCATTTTATATCATTTTTTGTACTAACCTATTGACATAGTGCCAAGTGCGAGTTGATGTTTTTTCCATGTTTTTTACGTCGCAGAAAATCAATATCAAACGGACTCCAAATGCCACGAAACTTTACAAAGAATTTTTATGGGCCTGAAGGAACACAATGGGCCCTGGCAGCGCCTGGGGGGGTGCCCCGAGGGGAGCACAACCCACCAGGGCGTGCTAGGAGGCCCAGGCATGCCCTCGTGGGTTGTGCCCACCTCAGGTGCCCCCGGACCTCCTCTTTGCTCTATAAATACCCAAATATTCCCAAAACCCTAGGGGCCTCAACGAAATATTCATCCAGCCCCCGCAGAGTCCAGAACCACCAGATCCAATCTAGACACCATCTCGGATGGGGTTCACCACCTCCATTGGTGCCTCTCCGATGATGTGTGAGTAGTTCTTTGTAGACCTTCGGGTCCGTAGTTAGTAGCTAGATGGCTTCCTCTCTCTCTCTCTCTCTTGATTCTCAATACAATGGTCTCTTGGAGATCCATATGATGTAACTCTTTTGCGATGTGTTTGTTGGAATCGATGAACTTTGAGTTTATGATCATATCTATCTTTTTATATCCATGAAAGTATTTGAGTTTCTTTGATCTCTTTTATGCATGATTGCTTATAGCCTAGTATTTCTTCTCCTATATTTGAGTTTTGTTTGGCCAATTTGATCTATTTATCTTGCAATAGGAAGAGGTGCTTTGTAGTGGGTCCGATCTTACGGTGCTTGATCCCAGTGACAGAAGGGGAACTGACACGTATGTATCGTTGCTACTAAGGATAAAACGATGGGGTCTATCTCTACATAGATAAATCTTGTCTACATCATGTCATCATTCTTATTGCATTACTCCGTTTCTCCATGAACTTAATACACTAGATGCATGCTGGATAGCGGTTGATGTGTGGAGTAATAGTAGTAGATGCAGGCAGGAGTCGGTCTACTAATCTTGGACGTGATGCCTATGTAATGATCATTGCCTGGATATCGTCATGAGTATTTGAATTTCTATCAGTTGCCCAACAGTAATTTGTTCACCCATCTTCTGCTATTTTTCTCGAGAGAAGCCACTAGTGAAACCTACGGCCCCCGGGTCTCTTTCTCATATTATCTGCATTTGGGATCTACTTTTATTCGCTTTTATTTTCAGATCTATTAATCTAAAAACTCAAAAATACCTTGCTAAAATTTATCCTTATTTATTTTGTTCGCGCTCGATCTATCAATCTACTACAAATTTATGTCACGTCTGTTTGCCTATCTTCAGGTGCCGTACCCCGGAAGGGATTAACAACCCCTTTAACACGTCGGGTTGCGAGAAGTTGTTGTTTGTCTGCAGGTGTTGTTTATGTTGTGTTGCTTGGTTCTCCTACTGGTTCGATAACCTTGGTTTCATATCTAAGGGAAATACCTACCGCCGCTGTGCTGCATCATCCCTTCCTCTTTGGGGAAAAACCGATGTAGCTTCAAGCGACATCAAAAGGAATTTCTGGCACCGTTGCCGGGGAGGATCAAGTCAAGATAGTTTCCCGTCAACGCACCATTTCTAGCGCCGTTGTCGGGGTGGATCTTCAATATATTACCAGGTTCCTAATCACAAATCTCATCTTCTTGCAATTTACTTTATTTTCCATTTGCCTCTCATTTTCCTCTCCCCCACTTCACAAAAAATTGTCGTTTTATTCGCCCCTCTTTTTCGTTCGTTGTTTTCTTGTCAGGTCTATCCTTTGCTTGCAATCATGAGTGATTTCGGTATGGCACCAACAGATGATGGCCTAACTCCTAAGATTGGATGTACGGGCAATCTGGATGCTAAAACTTTTATCTTGGGGCAAGGGAACGTTATGGGGAAAGAACGTATCCAAGAATTTTTTGATTGTGTTGGGAATCTTAGTCTTGATGATGCTCCTATACTTAAAACCACTAGATCTTATTCGGATGCTATTTCAGCACTAGTTCTGAAACTTGAAAGCAAATTTATTCGTACTCATCCTACCTTGCAAAGATTGTTTTTTGAGCTTCCCATTATAAAGAATCCTAGGGCTAAAAACTTGGCCACTCTCGTTCTTATGAATGGGTTTGACTACATAATACGGGAAGCTAGGGAAATCTTTGATTTTTATGGTATGAACCATGAAAAATCCGTGATAGATGAAATTCTTTACAATAGTGACTATGCTTTAAGACATTTGCTTGGGGATAATAAAATCTTTGACGAGAATCTTAAAAAGAAAGTCCCCGTTCTAGATATAATCCAGCAAGTTTTCAATAATGTTAATCAACATTACTCTTGGATTGTTGCGGGAAATCAAAAAGGTTATGATGAACATCAACTTAGGAATGCTAATGTTTCTATGGATAATATGTTTTATGTTGTGTTTACAAAACCCCATGATGAAAACACCTCTAAGAAGGATAAGAAGAAAGATGACAAAACTTAGATCCTTGCTTTATGCCTAGCTAAGGGCGTAAAACTATAGCGCTTGTTGGGAGGCAACTCAATGAATAAAATTTATTTTTGCTTTTTGCTTCCTGTTTTTTGAGTGTTAGCACAATTATGCTACTTTTATGATTGTGTTTTTATGTTTTAATTAGAGTTTGTGCCAAGTAAAGCCTTTAGGATCTTCTTGGGCGATAGTTGTTTGATCTTGCTGAAAAAACAGAAACTTTTGTGCTCGCGAAAATAATTATCATTTTTTTTCAGAGAACGATAAAATACCCATTCCAATTGCAGTAGATCAATATACAATTTTCTCAGGCCGTCCTAATATTTCAGAATTGTTGGAGTTACAGAAGTATTAGAAATAGTCAGATTGCTACAGATTGTTCTGTTTTGACAGATTCTGTTTTCTTTGTGTTGTGTGCTTATTTCGATGACTATGGTTTTCTTTGATGAGTTTTTGCCATAGAAAAATTGGAATACTGTAGATATAATGCAAGAACAAAATATGAATTGGTTTGATACAGCACTTATAGTAGTGATTTATTATTTTTATACTAAAAGATCTCACGAAGGTTTTGTTGAGTTTTGTGTGATTGAAGTTTTCAAGTTTTGGGTTATCTTACGATGGATGAAGGAATAAGGAGTAGAAGAGCTTAAGCTTGGGGATGCCCCGGCATCCCAAGCTATTATCCAAAGATGAGCCACCAACTAAGCTTGGGGATGCCCCCGAGTGGCATCCCCTCTTTCTTCTAGCAACCATCGGTATTTCACTTGAAACTATATTTTTATTCGTCACATACTATGTGTTTTGCTTGGAGCGTCTTGTATGATATGATTCTTTTCTTGTTTAATTTTGTGTTTTAAGTCTTGATCCCTTGCTGGACGCATCCATTTGAGAGAGCCAAAATTATGTCATGACTTGTTAGAATTGCTCACTATGTTTCACTTAAATTTTTATGAGCTATGGACTTGCTCTAGTGCTTCACTTATATCTTTTTGAGCACGGTGTGCTTAGTATTTTTGAAGAAATGCTCTCTTGCTTTACTTAGATTTGTTTGAGAGTTAGTAAAATTTTGAAGAAATTCTTTCTTGCTTCACTTAAATTATTTTGAGAGAAAGAAAAATTTATGCTCATGATCTTCACTTATATTTGTTTGAGCTTATGAAAAGCAACACACAAAAATTAGTCCCAAAGTGATAGATATCCAAGAAGGATATAATAAAAGCTTTCATGAAGATCATTGGACAAAATAAACTTGATTCTTAGTAATAGTTTTGAGATATGATGATGTGATATGTGATTTTTGTTGGTGAGTAATTATGCTTTAGTAAGAATATTGGTGTTAAGGTTTGTGATTCCCTATGCAAGCACGAAAGTCAATAGTCATGCAATGAAATTATATCCTACTTATGGTGCATTATTCGGTGTTAATTATGCTTAATGCTTGCTTATGAGATTATTCATTATTTGTTGGTCGCTTCTCAATCTTTTGCTAGCCTTTTTTTTGCACTAAGTATGATCTCTATTTGTGCATCCAAAAACCTTTAACCCAATTTTGCCACATGAGTCCACTATGTCTACCTATATGCGGTATTCTTTTGCTGTTCTAAGCAAATTTGCATGTGCCATCTCTAATTTTCTATGTGATTTTATCGCTCTGATCAAATTTTATATTGATTTACTACAATTGGAATGGGTATTTTATTGCTCTCTGATAAAAAAATGATAATTATTTTTGTGAACGCAAAAGTTTCTGTTTTTTCAGCAAGATCAAACAACTATCACCTAAGAAGATCCTAAAGGCTTTATTTGGAACAAACACTAATTAAAACATAAAAACACAATCATAAGAGTAGCATAATTTTGCTAACACTCAAAAACAGGAAGTAAAAAGCAAAAATAAATTTTATTCATTGAGTTGCCTCCCAACAAGCGCTATAGTTTTACGCCCTTAGCTAGGCATAAAGCAAGGACCTATGTTTTGTCATCTTTGGTTCGAGATCCATAAGATGCCCTCATGATTGATTCATATGGTGGCCTAATTCTTGTTCTAGGAAAGTGTTCCATACCCTTCCTCAAAGGAAATTGGAACTTAATATTGCCTTCTTTCATATCAATCACGACACCAATAGTGCATAAAAACGGTCTACCAAGAATAATTGGACAAGACGGATTGCAATCAATATCAAGAACAATAAAATCTATGGGCACATAATTTCTATTTGCAAGGATAAGAACATCATTAATTCTTCCCATAGGCTTTTTAATAGTACAATCCGCCAAGTGCAAATTCAAAGAACACGATTCAAGATCGGTAAGACCAAGCACATCACATAAAGATTTCGTAATGGTAGAAACACTAGCACCCAAGTTACAGAAAGCAAAACACTCATAATTTTTAATCTTGACTATGATAGTAGGTTCCCACTCATCATGCAATTTTCTAGGAATTGAAACTTTTAATTCCATTTTTTCTTCAAAAGCTTTCATCATACCATCAAAAATATGTTTAGTAAAAGCTTTATTTTGTTCATAAGCATGGGGTGAATTTATCATGGATTGCAACAAATAAATACAATAAATCAAAGAGCAACTATCATAATTAAAGTCTTTGTAATCCAAAAGAGTGGGCACATCACTAGCTAAAGTTTTGACCTCTTCAAACCCACTTTTATTAATTTTCTCAACAAGAATTTCACCCTCCGAATCATTGGGACGCCTTCTACCTAAAGTTGACTCTTCTCCAGTCCCTTTTTCATCAATCTTAACTTTACTAAACAAGGAATCAATATAAGAAACACCAATCATTTTAAGATCTTCATCACTTTTGCAAAAGAAATCACTAGAAAACGCTTTTTCTAAAAATTCTCTTTTAGCTCTAAGCATAGCGGTTCTTTTCTTACTTTCATCCATAGAAACATAAAGAGCTTTAATTGATTCATCAACCTTAGGCACAAAAAATTTCATCTTGAGATTTTCCACATCATGAGCAATTCTATCAACACTTCTAGATAAATCATCAATCCTACTCAACTTTTCTTCTATGGAAGTGTTGAAAACTTTTTACATATTGATAAATTCTTTAATATTATTCTCAAGATCAGAGGTGTTCCTATTATTATTATAAGATTGATTTCCATAGGAATTACCATAATTATTAGAGGAATTACTAGGAAAAGGCCTAGGATTAAAATTACCTCTATAAGCATTGTTGTTGAAATTATTTCGAGAGATAAAATTCACATCTATGGCATCACTATTTTGCTCAATCAAAGTAGACAAAGCCATATCATTAAAATCAATAGGAGCACTTCTACTAGCAACCAATTTCACAAGAGCAACAACTTTTTCACTCAAAGAAGAAATTTCTTCAGCCGAAATAAATTTTTTGCTAGTAGGAGCTCTTTTGGTATGCCATTGCGAATAATTTGCCATAATATTATCAAGCAATTTGGTGGCTTCACCTAGAGTAATTTCCATAAAATTACCACCCGCAGCGGAATCTAAAAGATTACGAGAAACAAAATTCAATCCCGCATAAAATTTTGTATAATCATCCAAATATTTAACCCATGAGTTGGGCAGTTCCTTAGCATCATTTTCATCCTTTCCCAAGATTGTGCAACATGCTCATGTTCAAGTTTATTGAAATTCATGATCTGGGTTCTAAGGGAAATAATTTTTGCGGTCGGAAAAATACTTAGTGATAAAAGCATCTTTGCACTTATTCCAAGAATTGATACTATTGCGAGGCAAAGAAGAGAGCCAAATTTTTGTAGAATCACGCAAGGAAAACGGAAATAATTTCATCTTGACCACATCATTGTCCACATCTTTTTTCTTTTGCATATTGCATAATTCCACGAAGGTATTAAGATGGGATGCGGCATCCTCATTAGGAGTACCGGAAAATTGGTCTTTCATAACAAGATTTAACAAAGCAGTATTAATATCACAAGTCTCTGCACTAGTGGCGGGAGGAGCAAGCGGAGTGCCGATAAAATCATTGTTGTTGGTATTTGATAAATCACACAACTTGGTGTTCTCTTGAGTCATGATGACCACACAACAAGATTGGACTCAAAAATAGATCCGGCAAGAAAACGGCGAATGGAAAAAGAGGGGCGAATAAAACGGCAAATTTTTGTGAAGTGTGGAGAGGAAAATGAGAGGCAAATGGCAAATAAAGTAAATTGCAAGGAGATGAGATTTGTGATTAGAAACCTGGTATATGTTGAAGATCTTCCCTGGAAACGGCGCCAGAAATGGTATGTTGACGGGAAACTATCTTGACTTGATCCTCCCCGACAATGGCGCCAGAAATTCGTTTTGATGTCGCTTGAAGCTACGTCGGTTTTTCTCCAAAGAGGAAGGGATGATGCAGCACATCGGCGGTACGTATTTCCCTTAGATATGAAATCAAGGTTATCGAACCAGTAGGAGAACCAAGCAACACAACATAAATAGCACATGCACACAAATAACAACTTCTCGCAACCCGATGTGTTAAAGGGGTTGTCAATCCCTTCCGGGTACAGCGCCTGAAGATAGGCAAACGGGCGTGAGGTAAATTTGGAGTAGATTGATAGATCGAACGCGAACAAAATAAATAAGGATAAATTTTAGCAAGGTATTTTTGGGTTTTTAGATTAATAGATCTGAAAATAAAAGGCAAATAAAAGTAGATCGCAAAGGCAAATAATATGAGAAAGAGACCCGGGGGCCGTAGGTTTCACTAGTGGCTTCTCTCGAGAAAAATAGCAAACGGTGGGTGAACAAATTACTGTTGGGAAACTGATAGAACTTCAAATACTCATGACGATATCCAGGCAATGATCATTACATAGGCATCACGTCCAAGATTAGTAGACCAACTCCTGCCTGCATCTACTACTATTACTCCACACATAGACCGCTATCCAGCATGCATCTAGTGTATTAAGTTCATGGAGAAACGGAGTAATGCAATAAGAACGATGACATGATGTAGACAAGATCTATCTATGTAGAGATAGACCTCATCGTTTTATCCTTAGTAGCAACGATACATATGTGTTGGTTCCCCTTCTGTCACTGGGATCAAGCACCGTAAGATCGAACCCACTACAAAGCACCTCTTCCCATTGCAAGATAAATAGATCAAGTTTGCCAAACAAAACCCAAATATCGGAGAAGAAATACGAGGCTATAAGAGATCATGCATAAAAGAGATCAAAGAAACTCAAATACTTTCATGGATATAAAAAGATAGATCTGATCATAAACTTAGAGTTCATCAATCCCAACAAGCACACCGCAAAAGAGTTACATCATATGGATCTCCAAGAGACCATTCTATTGAGAATCAAGAGAGAGAGAGAGAGAGAGAGAGAGAGAGAGGAAGCCATCTAGCTACTAACTACGGACCCAAAGGTCTACAAAGAACTACTCATGCATCATCGGAGAGGCACCAATGGAGGTGGTGAACCCCATCCGAGATGGTGTATAGATTGGATCTGGTGGTTCTGGACTCTGCGGCGACTGGATGAATATTTCGTCAACTCCCCTAGGGTTTTGGGAATATTTGGGTATTTATAGAGAAAAGAGGCGGTTCGGGGGGCACCCGAGGTGGGCACAACCCACCAGGGCGCGCCTGGGCCTCCTGGCGCGCCCTGGTGGGTTGTGCTCCCCTCGGGGCACCCCCAGGCGCTGCCAGGGCCCATTATGTTCCTTCTGGCCCATAAAAATTCTCCGTAAAGTTTCGTGGCATTTGGACTGCGTTTGATATAGATTTTTCTGCGATGTAAAAAACATAGAAAAACAACAACTGGCACTTGGCACTATGTCAATAGGTTAGTACCAAAAAAATGATATAAAATGACTATAAAATGATTATAAAACATCCAAGATTGATAATATAACAGCATGGAACAATCAAAAATTATAGATACGTTGGAGACGTATCATGGAGCTCGGGTACGTCTATGGCAGGCGGTGGAGAGCTCCGGCGACTGGAAGGTGGGGTCTGGGCGGCGTGGACGGTGGTCAGGCAAGGTGACAAGGGACGCGTGGAGGCAGGGGAGTCCAGGGGCAGCATTGGACGGTGCAGAGCTGGTTAAATGCCGCCTGTGGCCGAAATGATCGCACGGCTCGCCATGGCAGTGGTCAGCGGTCGTTACACCAGCTTGCCACTGGCCAGACGGCAAGGAGAGGCTGGCGAGGGGGGTCCTCAGCGAAGAGCACTGAAGGCCAGGATGGAATCGGGCAGAGTCACTGTGATTTTGCCCGAATTTTGGTTTTCCCCAGATTCTGCCTATAAGGTGTTCGACAGAATGCCAATGACCCTTAGGCATTTTTGAAAAATTTGAATTTTTTTGTGGAGGCTCTCTGATGTAGTTCTGAGATGCTGTAAAAGTTTCAGAATTGTTGGAGTAGGAGAGATTGGGTTTTGAGCAAGGAATATGAATCTAGTCCAAATTTCATTCAAATGAAATTTGAATTATTTGGACTATGGACCTGAATGTTTTTGAAGAATTTGGTGTAGGTACTAAGATCTTGTTGTTGAAATTTTCATGAGGTCAGAAGGGTTAGAGAAAAGGGAGCTTCTTTGCAATTACTAATAAGGTCAAGTATTGTTGGAAAAAACAATTTGGATGAAAAGAAAATAATGTGTGTGTGTGTGTGCGCGCGCGCGCGCGCGTGTGTGTGTGTGTGTGTGTGTGTGTGTGTGTGTGTGTGTGTGTGTGTGTGTGTGTGTGCGCGTGTGTGTGTGTGTGTGCGTGTGTGTGTGTGAGAGAGAGAGAGAGAGAGAAATAGTTAGGACAGAATTTGGGTTCTGTCCTAGGTAGAGAAGTGTTTAGTGAGGTCATTTTCCAAAGGGTTTTAGTTTTTGACAATACCACTATTTTTCAAGGAAAAGAATTTAGGCAAGTTTTATTTTAAAGATGACCCTTCCTAAGATTTTAAAATCCTTGCCAAAATTGTTGAAAGAAGAATTCCACAAATCTGAAATCAAAAATGAAACATTGAAGTTTTTAAATGAGGGATTTCTATAAGATGAATCATGGAAATAACAAGAATTTTAGAGAGGTCATGATTAAAAATCCAAGATACTCTCTTTATGAAAAAGAAAAAAAAATAGCCAATTAATTTTTTGGGGGTGTTATAGTGCCTCCACACCGCTTCAACGAAGACGTACTTCCTCTCAAAGGGAAGGAATTTCAGTAACACATCCTCGTCTCTACCGTCTCCATTTGTGGTTATTTCTTATCTTTACCTTAAGCAATCTTTATTTGTTGTGTATCCTTAGCTTGCTTGTGTTGCTTGTGTTGCTAGCATCATATAGGTTGCTCACCTAGTTGCATATTTAGACAACTTTTTTGTTGCTAAATCTAATTTGCTAAGAAAAAAATAAAAATTGATAGTTGCCTATTCACCTCCTCCCCCTCCTGTTGCTAAACCTAATTTTCTAAGAAAAAAGTAAAAATTGATAGTTCCCTATTCACCCCTCCCTCTCCTGTCAACCATATCGATCCTTTTAGCTAGGGTCCTATTGTCTATCCATTGTTGTCAGGTCAATGTCTACGTGAATCATACCTTACTCGTTGTTTAATGAATGAAACCCATATTATCTTTTAAAAGGTGTATGAGTAATCTGAATATCTATACGTGCTCTAGACAGACCAACAAATACGGCTCTAACTAAGATTTTTCAGTTGACTTGAGAATACGCCCTCAACAAAGTTCAATTTTTTCGTTGAAGTCTTTTTTTTCGAGGGTATGCATAGACGTGCTATAGATTTATAGAAGATAGAACTATAAGTACTTCCTCCATTTTTTTAGTCTGTATATAAGATTTAGTCAAAGTCAAACTTTACAAAGTTTAGTTTATAGAAAAAAATGTCAACGTCTACAATACTAAAATTATATGTTATGAAAATTAATTTGATCGTGCATCTAATAATACTAATTTTATAGTGTGAATGTTGATATCTTTTCTACAAAACTAGTCAAACTTTACCACTCGCTGAGTGTAGCACGAACACCACCCAGTCAAGTCCATTTCGCTAAAGTCTGGCAAAATAAGGAACGTGCACATTCTCATCGATGACATGCATCTGGTCTACACTTCCCCTGCCGCACTAATCCTGTCCATGATGTCAGCCACGGCCTCCTTGGACTGCTGAAGCAATACGATGCTCTTCTTGAGGCGCTGGCGCTTGCTGCCGGTGCCGGGCGACGGCGCGAGCATCCGCTCCACTCCGGCCATCTTGTTCCCTAGGAGCTCCTCGGAGAGCGCCACCTCGAGGTCGTTCTCGGCAAGGCGCTTCACGGCGCGCAGCACGTGCAGCGCCAGCCCGTCGACGAGCCGGAGCACGATGCTCCTCCAGTACGAGGCGAGGCGAGCCCGCATGTCGAACGCCTGCCCGGCCAGGTCGTCGTGGTTCCTCAGGTGCGCCACCTCCACCTTCCCGAAGCCCTTCAGGCTGACGGCCGTGGGTTTGGTCCGGTCTTTCACGGCCTCCATGAACTTGCCGTAGCCTTCCATGAGCTCGGACCATGTCTTGCTGTAGTCGGGATTGTACGTGTAGTCGGCCACCAGCTCCATGTCTATCAGCTCCGTGACGTGCCGTGCCGACTGCGCTCGTGCCTTGTCCATCATGCTCTGGACGGCGCGGCGGCATGACGGCTGCACCTGCGGGAAGTCGGTCGAGTGCTGCAGCAGCACCTTGAGCGTCAGGTCCTCGACATAGTCCCAGACCTCGCGGACGAGGTCGTGCGGCACCTGCACGACGGTCTGGACCTTCTTCTTGAGCAGGACGAGGAACGCCGACCTTGGGAGGAAGTCGGGGAGCTTGATGGCCGTGGTCTCCTCCAGGATGCGCACCTCCTCCATCAGGAACAGGTCGCTGCCCTGCTGGGGGCACTCTGCCGGCAGCTTCTGCGCGTACGCGTTCAGCATCTCGGCGATACGCGCGGTTCCGTGGAAGTGGCGGTCGTCGGGGTACTCGTCGAACTCGCCCCTCACGAGCATCTTCTCCAGCGACGAGCACGTCCGCTTGACAATGTGGAAAAAGGCTCGCACCGCGTCGGCCACGTTGTTGAGATCCGGTGGCATCTGCTCCAGCTCGGCGGTGCTGCGGCTGAGCCGGTCGGTGATCTGCTTGACGATGTCGGGGAGGCACTTGGCGATGATGGTGGCCTGGATCTGCATGAGCCGCTGCGCGAGCACGGGGATGCCCACCATGGACTTGTCGATTCTGGACAGGAGCGGGTGATGGTCGAACAGCCGCTCCTCCTCGGCGCGCGCCTGGTCGTGCGTCTCGTCGCCGACGCGGTTGCGGACGCAGACGTAGCCGAGGCCGATGTTGACGTCGTCCATGGTGACCTTATTGTCTAGCAGCCCCTCGGGGGCCTTGTCGGACTTGGTGACGACGGCGAGCGTGCGGTCGCCGTTGCGGTCCACCTGCTGCGACATCCGGATGGACTCGCAGGTCGGGAAGTCGACCGTGGCGGAGAGCACGTTGAGGATTATGCTCTCCTTGGGCGCGATGTACTCCTGGATGATCCCGGCGACCTGCTCGTAGATATCGTCGGGCTGGCCCTTGACGGGCACGCGCGTGATGCCGGGGAGGTCGACGAGGGTGAGGTCCGGCAGGCCGCGCTTCCGCACGACGAGGGTGATGGGCCTGTCGGAGATGCCCTTGCCGGAGCCGGCGATCTCGGCGGTGGCCGCGTCGATGGCTTCGGCGACCTCGGCCTCCGAGGTGCTGACGATGCGGCCGGCGCCGTACTCGAGCTGCAGCACGGGCGCGTCGGCGCCGGAAGGGTCGCCCTTGAGGCGCATGACGAGCGGTGCGCGGGTGCAGATGCCCTGGCCGCGCGGGAGGCTGATGCCGGCGAGCGACTCGAGCACGCTGGACTTGCCGCTGGACTGGTCGCCGACGACGACGATGGTGGGCAGCTGGATGCCCTCCTGCGTGACATTGAGATGGCGCAGCCGGTCCACGGCGTCCGGGAGCGGGCGTATGTGGTCGTTGTGCGAGGACGCGATGGCGCTCGCGGCCACGCCGTCGGCCGCTGCGGCGTCGTCGGGGGACGACTTGAGCCTCTTTGCCTTGGGCTTGGCCATGTTTGCGGATGAATCGCGCAGGCGCGGCTCTATAGGGCCGGCTGGCATCCCATGTATTTATTGTACGTATTGGCAAAGGAAGTTTACAAGAACACATAGAGATGATCACAACGCATGCAACCATAGTAATTGATTCGGTTCGATTCTCCTCCCAATATACCCCTATGGTAAGGAAAATTAAACGGCGGCTGCTAGGCATCACATGGCTGATCTTATGAAAAGATCAGCCGCCTGGTAGTATAGCAACGCCTCTCATCCCGCCATTGCAGCCACAAACAGCAACGCCCCACCCCCCACCCCCGCCCCCCTTCTTCCGACATCGTCATCTGCTGAGGATGGCGGTGATTGCATCCTCATCGTTCTCTCAGGTGACTCTCCGGCGAGCTCCATCGCATCACTTCGCTGGTGCCGCCACAGATGTTTCGTCGGTGACTAGAGCACTCTCTCCGGCGAGTTGCATCGCAGTACTCCATGGGAGCAACGACGGACCCAGGTGATGCTCCCATGGTAGCTCCATGGCAGCATGACGCGGCGCCGCAAAAAGCCACATCGTCGGACTAACCCCCCTCCCCCCTCCCCCCCCCCCCCCCCCTATGCTTCGTTGTAGCTCCATGGCAGCACCGCATGCGTGTCAAAGCTCCATTGCAGCACCGACGAACCCCAGGCGAGGCTCCGTTGCAGCTGATGAAGCTATGTACCTAGGGTAGGGTCATGGATCTGTTCAAGATACTCTTCCCAAGGACATCCCTAAAGGTACCAGGAGCATTCGAAGAAAAATTATCATCCACTCGACCATGAAGTTATGTTCCACTCGACAATCCTGAAGACACTCGACTATACAGATAATCACTCGACTACGAGAAGATCTAGAGCCACTCCACTCTACAACGGTCGAGAATTAAGTCATAGCTTTAATGGTCATTATGTATCTTTATTGCAGGTGTTACCAGTAACGCCCCCATCTTTATGTACCTTAAACCCTCTGTGACGTGGGCAGGATGGGGTCCTGGCGCACTCTATATAAGCCACCCCCCTCCACAGGCACAAGGGTTCGCACTTTCTGTAACACACACGCATATAATCCAGTTGGCCGCCTCCGGGCTCCGAGACGTAGGGCTGTTACTTCCTCCGAGAAGGGCCTGAACTCGTAAAACTCCTGAGTACAACCCCTCCATAGCTAAGATCTTGCCTCTACATTCCTACCCCTCATTCTACTGTCAGAGTTAGAACCACGACAGGTGGCGCCCACCGTGGGGCAGGTGTCTTAGCGACTTGTTGGAGAAGTTGCAACTTTTCCGATCCCCTTCATCATGGTTGCAGGCGGAGGTTTGGCTGAGGGCCGCGAGATCCGTCTCGGCGCGCTCGTGTTTGTCGCCGACGACTCCGCTTGGCTTCAGGAGGCTCCACTCGACGTCGACGCACTCCCCATCCGCAAGGCAACGCACTTTCGCGCGTGCGTCCGCGGCGTCCTCCTGCGGCAGCCGTCGACCCAGTATCGGTCGGCTCCTGTAGCTTCCCCCCTCCCTGTGGCCCGCCGGAGCAAACGTTCCGGTCGATCGAGGCTTCAACGGTGGGTGAAGCATGCGGTGGCTCGCCAGTCGGCCACCCCCCAAGTCGCGGCAATCGAGCCCGACAAAACCCTCTACGGCATGTTCGATCTGTCGGCTAGCTCCGTAGAGACTGCATCCAAGTGCGACAGCAGCGACCCTGCGGCGGAAGTTTTGATGGTCAATGGACCACGCAGTCCTCCTCACTTCACTCGTGAAGACAGAGGCGATGGGGGCGGCGATCCGTCGCGTGTTCATGAAGAGTACCGCCCCGAACCCCTCTCTTCGCAGCGGAGAGAAGAACTTCGCCGCCGGAACATGGATGCACTTCACACTCCTATCGTTGGAGAAACCCTTGAGGCCCAGGCCTTGGAGGAGGCGTGCCTGGCCAACTTGGCTGAGCGCACTCGACTGGAGAACCTCCAGCGCGCACTCGACGAGCGTGCTCGGCATCGTGCTCCCGAATCCAGTCAACTTTTTCCGCCTCCGACTCAGGTATACCGAACTCCAATCCAGAATCTCGCAGCTGCGGCCCGAATAGCGTAGTCAATTCAACCTTCCCAGTCAGAAGCTGGTCGGGGTTTGGTGCAGATCCGGGCCTTGCTCCGAGCCACGGGTGAGCAGAACACAGTAGTATCTTAGTCGCAGAATAGGATTCACAGTAGATCCGTGGTTGCAAACACAGTCCAGTCGGCTCATAGCCCAAGATCGCCCCCGAGGCGTGAGGGACGTGGAGATCGACGAGATCAGTACAGAAACCGTGAGCAGTATGATCACCGAATCGATCGCGATGATCGTCGTCGAGTGCCCACACCTCCCCCAAGGAGTGGGCCATACGTGCCTCGGAAGCCGTGATGACAGGCGCCCTCACAGTGTTGGGTGAGGGATTCCAGTTGACCCCAGAGAGCCAGGCTTTGATGCGAGATCTATTCTCGTTGAGGGCTTGGTCGACAGAAACAGAGCTCACCGAGAAGGTCATGATAGAGATCTACCAACCAGCAGCAGAGTGCATGTCTCAGGTCCGGAGTGCTTCAGCAGAGCCATCAGGGCTGCAGTGATTCCCCCCAACTTCAGGTTGGCGACTGGAGTCAGTAAGTTCACTAGTGAGTTCAAGCCTGACACTTGGCTTGAAGACTACCGAGTGGTTGTTCAGATTGGTGGCGGCAATGATGAAGTGGCCATGAAACACCTTCCTCTGATGCTGGAGGGCTCGGCCAGAGCATGGCTGAATCAGTTAGCACCTGGTAGTATTTATACTTGGGAATATCTTGCTCGAGTATTTGTTAGGACATTTGAAGGTACTTGCAAGCGGCCAGCAGGGTTGACAGAATTACAGTGTTGCGTTCAGAAACCGAATGAAACTTTAAGGGATTATATCCAGAGATGGATCACATTGCACCACACGGTGGAGAATGTGTCTGATCATCAGGCAATTTGTGCCTTTAAAGAAGGCGTCAAATATCGGGAGTTGAATCTGAAATTCGGTCAGACAGGAGATATGACTCTGACTCGGATGATGGAAATTGCCACCAAGTACGCCAACGGTGAAGAAGAAGACCGACTCCATAGTGGCAAGCACAAAATAGTCGCCCACGAAATCGGAGGAGGAAACTCCAATCGGAAGCAGAAGCGCAAAGCCGAGCCAGCCGCTCCTGGTGAAGCCTTAACCGTGACTCAAGGAAAGTTCAAGGGGAAGCCCAAAGGGCCGTGGAACCCCAAGAAAGTAAAAGATCAAGATGGAAATGATGTGCTGGATTTACCATGCCACATTCATACCAAAAAAGATGAAGAGGGTAATTTCATTTACCCAAAGCATACCACTCGACAGTGTCGACTCCTAATTCAGCAATTCCGAGAGAAACAACCCAAGGAAAAGGAGAAAGAAGCAGACAAGGTTGAGGACGAGGAAGAGGATGATGATGGTTATCCCCACGTGAATTCCACTCTAATGATTTTCGCTGGCGTTGAGAGTAAGAGTCGATTGAAAGTCATCAATAGAGAAGTGAACATGGTCGCTCCGGTGACACCCAGTTATTTGAAGTGGTCCCAGACTGCCATTACATTCGACCAGTCCGATCACCCAGCGCACATAGCCACCCCTCGGAGGCAAGCGTTGGTGGTTGACCCAGTAGTCGAAGGCACCCGGCTGACTAAGGCTCTGATGGATGGTGGCAGTGGCCTGAATATACTATATGCAGAGGCATTGAAAGGAATGAGCATTCCGATGTCCAGACTCAGTGAAAGCAATATGAGTTTCCATGGAGTCATTCCCGGCAAGAAGGCTGCATCACTCGGCCAGATTGCTCTCGACGTGGTTTTCGGTGATTCCAAGAATTACCGTAAGGAAAAGTTGACATTTGAAGTTGTGGATTTCCAGAGTGACTATCATGATATTCTGGGCAGGCCAGCTTATGCACATTTTATGGCTCGACCATGTTACATGTACCTCAAATTGAAGATGTCTGGTCCCAAAGGGGTGATCACTATCACTGGTAGTCGGAACAAGGCGGAAGAGTGCTTCCAGAAGGGCTCAAAGATCGCCGATGCACAGATGGCCGTAGTAGAATTGCAAGAATATCAAAAAAATGTAGATCCGAGTGATTTATTGCGAGCCAAGAAGCCTGCCACGGATTCACCATTCCAGTCGTCTGGCGAAACAAAGTCGATTCACATTCACCCGACGGATCCCAATGCTGCTCCGACTCACATTTCAACAACACTCGACTCCAAATAGGAAGAAGCGCTCATCCAGTTCCTCCGTGAGAACTGGGACATCAATGCATGGAAACTTTCGGACATACCAGGTGTTCACAGGGGACTGGCTGAGCATCGTTTGCGAGTCGACCCAAAAGTGAAACCAGTCAAAGAACATCTTCGACGGTCCGTCGTACAGAAGAGGAAGGCAATCGGTGAAGAGGTGGCTCAGCTTTTGGCAGCTGAGTTTATCCGTGAGATTTACCACTCTGAGTGGTTAGCTAATGTTTTCATGGTCCCAAAGAAGGACGACTCACTTCACATGTGCATTGACTTCAAGCATATCAATCGGGCCTGCCCGAAGGACCACTTCCCTCTCCCTCGCATCGACCAAATAGTCGACTCGACTATGGGGTGTGAGCGTTTGTCCTTTTTGGACGCCTATTCCGGGTATCATCAGATCCGTCTGTACGGACCCGACGAGATAAAAACAGCTTTCATCACCCCATTTGGGTGCTTCTGTTATGTCACTATGCCATTCGGTTTGAAGAATGCTGGAGCCACATTCATGCGGATGATTCAGAAGTGCATGCTCACTCAGATCAGTCGGAGTGTGGAAGCATACATGGATGACATTGTGGTCAAGTCACGTAAAGGTTCCGACCTACTGGCTGACCTTGCTGAAACCTTTGCCAACCTCAGAAGGTATGATATCAAGCTTAATCCATCAAAGTGCGCGTTTGGAGTTCCAGGCAGAAAATTACTCGGTTTTCTCGTTTCCGAACGAGGGATCGACGCTAACCCAGAGAAAGTGGGTGCCATACTCCAGATGAAATGCCATGTGCGTATGCATGATGTCCAGAAGCTTACTGGTTGTTTGGCCGCCCTAAGTCGATTCATTTCTCGCCTCGGTGAAAAGGCACTGCCTCTTTACCGACTGATGAAGAAACCAGATAAGTTCGAGTGGACTCCTGAAGCTGATGCAGCATTTGCAGAGCTAAAAGCCATGCTTTCCACCCAGCCAGTGCTTGCTGCCCCAATCAGCAAAGAGCCTTTACTGCTTTATATAGCAGCCACTGGACAAGTCGTCAGTACAGTACTTACAGTCGAGCGGGAAGAAGAGGGAAAAGCCTATAAACTTCAGCACTCGGTTTATTATGTTTCTGAAGTTCTGACTCTGTCAAAGTAGAGATATCCACACTATCAGAAGCTTGTTTATGGGATTTACATGACCACGAAGAAGGTTGCACACTATTTCTCCGATCACTCTGTTACAGTCGTCAGCGACGCTCCATTGTCGGAGATTCTGCACAACAAAGATGCAACTGGTCGAGTGGCAAAATGAGCGATTGAACTCCTTCCTTTAGATATCAAGTTTGAGGCAAAGAAAGCTATCAAGTCCCAAGCAGTGGCAGATTTTCTCGCCGAGTGGATCGAACAACAACTGCCGACTCAAGTTCACTCGGAGCACTGGACCATGTTCTTTGATGGATCCAAGATGCTAAATGGTTCTGGTGCTGGGGTGGTACTGGTATCCCCCCGAGGAGACAAGCTCAGATACGTCCTCCAGATTCACTTTGATTCCTCCAATAACGAAGCAGAATATGAAGCACTCCTATATGGGTTACGTATGGCCATTTCACTCGGCGTCCATCGCCTCATGGTTTACGGCGACTCAGATTTGGTGGTCAATCAAGTGATGAAAGAATGGGACGTTAGAAGCCCAGCTATGACTGGTTACTACAATGCGGTGAGGAAGTTGGAAAAGAAGTTTCAGGGGTTAGAGCTCCATCACATACCTCGTCTGAAAAATCAAGCAGCCGATGATTTGGCAAAGATAGGTTCCAAAAGAGAAGCCATTCCCGGCAATGTGTTTTTGGAACATATTCACACACCGACAGTTCAGGAAGATCCTTTTACTGAAGAGCCCCCGTAGCCTAAAAGCGCCACAGATCCGACTGAAGTTGAGGTCCCAGCCGTGGTCGATCTAATCATGGAGGTTCTGGTCATTACTCCTGACTGGACAGTGCCATATATTGCGTACATCCTTAGGAAGGAAATCCCAGAGGACGAAGAAGAGGCTCGACAGATCGTCCGTCGATCCAAGGCCTTTACTATGATAAGAGGACAACTATTTAGGGAAAGCGTGACTGGAGTCGGTCAGTGATGCATAACGCCAGAAGAAGGTCGAATGATCCTCAATGACATCCACTCGGGGACCTGTGGTCACCATGCGTCCTCTCGGGCCATCGTGGCTAAAGCATACCGAGCCGGATTTTATTGGCCACGAGCAAATGAAATGGCGAAAGATATAGTCGACAGATGTGAAGGCTGCCAGTTTTACTCTGACATGTCTCACAAGCCAGCGTCAGCCCTGAAGACCATTCTGCTCATCTGGCCCTTTGCTGTTTGTGGATTGGATATGGTTGGACCACTGAGAACTGGTAGGAGCGGCTTCACTCATGTGCTCGTAGCAGTCGACAAGTTTACCAAATGGATTGAAGCTAAACCTATCAAGAATCTTGAAGCCAGCACTGCTGTTAGTTTTATCAGAGAATTGACATTCAGATATGGAGTTCCACACAACATCATCACTGACAATGGGTCGAACTTCGATTCTGATGAGTTTAGAGCTTTCTGCGCTTCTCAAGGCACACGAGTCGACTATGCTTCAATCGCTCACCCGCAGTCGAACGGACAAGCAGAAAGAGCGAATGGCCTAATTCTCAAAGGACTGAAACCCCGAATGATGCGTGATCTCAAACACGCAGCAGGCACTTGGGTCAATGAACTTCCGTCGGTTCTTTGGGGTTTGAGGACAACTCCCAATCGATCGACTAGACGAACTCCTTTCTTTTTGGTCTATGGAGCCGAAGCTGTTCTGCCAAGTGACCTGCTCCACAACGCACCCCGAGTCGAGCTCTTCTCCGAAGAGGAAGCAGAACAGGCCCGACAAGATTTAGTCGATCTCTTAGAGGAGGAAAGAGAGATGGCCTTGATCCGGTCGACCATTTATCAGCAAGACTTGCGTCGATTCCACACCAGAAACATGAGGGGTCGAACCTTTCAAGAGGGAGACTTGGTTCTTCGAGTGGATCAACAGAAACCACACAAGCTCGCCCCTGCTTGGGAAGGCCCCTTCATCATCACCAGAGTTCTCCACAATGGAGCATACCATCTTTACAGCGTCGAGCATCAGAAGGACGAGCCACGGGCTTGGAACACGGAGCTGCTCCGCCCCTTTTTTACTTAAGCACTCGTTTGAATAAAATGTAATAAGAAATACCTTTGTAATTTGTTCATCAAAGACAAGAGCTTTACAGTCTTCTCGCATGATTGTTGTTGTTTTTATTTACTTCTGAAATCCCCCAGTGGGTGGGCTTAGCCGCGAATCCGTTTTGCCTAAGTTCGAAAGAAAATCCTACCGAGTGATGAGCAAGCCTCTCACTCATGGGCTTAACCGCGAATCCGTTTCGCCTAAGTTCGAAAGAAAATCCTATCGAGTGATGAGCAAGCCTCTCACTCGGGGGCTTAGCCGCAAATCCGTTTCGCCTAAGTTCGAAAGAAAATCCTACCGAGTGATGAGCAAGCCTCTCACTCGGGGGCTTAGCCGCGAATCCGTTTCGCCTAAGTTCGAAAGAAAATCTTACCGAGTGGTGAGCAAGCCTCTCACTCGGGGGCTTAACTGCAGTCCAGTACTCGCCTAAATTTGTAAAATCCTACCGAGTGGTGAGCAAGCCTCTCACTCGGGGGCTTAGCTGCAGTCCAGTACTCGCCTAAGTTTGTAAAATCCTACCGAGTGGTGATCAATCCTCTCACTCGTGGGCTTAGCCGCGAATCCGTTTCGCCTAAGTTCGAAAGAAAATCCTATCGAGTGATGAGCAAGCCTCTCACTTGGAGGCTTAGCCGCGAATCCGTTTCGCCTAAGTTCGAAAGAAAATCCTACCGAGTGATGAGCAAGCCTCTCACTCGAGGGCTTAGCCGCGAATCCGTTTCGCCTAAGTTCGAAAGAAAATCCTACCGAGTGGTGAGCAAGCCTCTCACTCGGGGGCTTAGCTACAGTCCAGTACTCGCCTAAGTTTGTAAAATACTACCGAGTGGTGAGCAAGCCTCTCACTCGGGGGCTTAGCTGCAGTCCAGTACTCGCCTAAGTTTGTAAAATCCTACCGAGTGGTGAGCAATCCTCTCACTCAGGGGCTTAGCTGCAGTCCAGTACTCGCCTAAGGTTATAAAATCCTACCGAGTGGTGAGCAATCCTCTCACTCGAGGGCTTAGCTGCAATCCAGTACTCGCTAAGTTTGTAAAATCCTACCGAGTGGTGAGCAAGCCTCTCACTCAGGGGCTTAGCTGTAGTCTAGTACTCGCCTAAGTTTGTAAAATCCTACCGAGTGGTGAGCAATCCTCTCACTGGGGGGCTTAGCTGCAGTCCAGTACTCGCCTAAGGTTATAAAATCCTACCGAGTGGTGAGCAATCCTCTCACTCGGGGGCTTAGCTGTAGTCCGGTACTCACCTAAGGTTATAAAATCCTACCGAGTGGTGAGCAATCCTCCCACTCGGGGGCTTAGCTGCAGTCCAATCCTCGCCTAGGTTTGTAAAATCCTACCGAGTGGTGAGCAATCCTCCCACTCGGGGGCTTAGCGGCAGTCCAGTACTCGCCTAAGTTTAAAAAATCCTACCGAGTGGTGAGCAATCCTCCCACTCGGGGGCTTAGCTGTAGTCCAGTACTCGCCTAAGTTTAAAAAATCCTACTGAGTGGTGAGAAATCCTCCCACTCGGGGGCTTAGCTGCAGTCCAGTACTCGCCTAAGTTTGTAAAATCCTATCAAGTGGTGAGCAATCCTCCCACTCGGGGGCTTAGCTGCAGTCCAGTACTCGCCTAAGTTTGTAAAATCCTACCGAGTGGTGAGAAATCCTCCCACTCGAGGGCTTAGCTGCAGTCCAGTACTCGCCTAAGTTTGTAAAATCCTTTCCCTAAGAGCTGCACCACCAGTACAACATACGCTCCATCCCTACCCGCAAGGACGACGAGGTGCAGGTCGACCGCGGCCCTCTTCTTCGAGCTACGCCACAAATACAACATACGCTCCACCCTTGTCTGCAAGGATGACGAGGCGCAGGTCGACTGCAACCCTCTTCTCCGAGCTACGCCACAAATACAACATACGCTCCATCCTTGTCCGCAAGGACGACGAAGCGCAGGTCAACTGCAACCTTCTCCTCCGAGCTACGCCACAAGTACAACGTGCGCTCCATCCTTGTCCGCAAGGACGGCGAGGCGCAGGTCAACTGCAACCTTCTCCTCCGAACTACTCCACAAATACAATGGAGCAGATCCCAAAAGCAATCGCAAGTATACTCAAAAGTAGTTCGGATAAATCCTAAAGTTCCAAGCAACAAATCAAAAGTATTCGAGCATCAAGCCCGAAGGAGTTTAATGGTTACAGCAACCACTCGGCATTCCGAGGCAAATTTAAGACAGGTTTAAATCTCATAGTTTGTTCACTCGGCAGAAGGAGGGATGGAGGGTTCGACGAATTTGTCCAAGTCGATTCCATCTACGATCCGAGTGGCAGCAGCGATGAAAGTCTCCATAAAGGACTGGAAGTCGTGCCTTTTGGTGTTGGCGACCTTGATTGCCGCCAGCTTGTCTTCACGAGCTTCCGTGTAGTGGACTCTGACCAAGGACAACGCCACGTCAGCACCACACCGGGCAGAGGACTTCTTCCATTCTTGCACTCGGACAGGAATCTCGTTGAGCCGAGCCATCAGAGATTCCAGGTCATTTTGAAGTGTCGCCCCTGGCTAGAGTGATGATTCGATCCGTGAAACTACCACCTTCAAGCGTGCGAGATAACTTGTGATGCTAGCGACACGGGATTCCAGTCGAAGCACGTCCATGGCAGTCTCGTCGCAAACCGGAGAAACGGTAGGGTCTAGACCAGTCTCGATCCTTCCGGTTTCCTCGTCAAAGTTTTGGCAGAATTCTGCAGTCAAAGAGTAAGTGAGTTGACTGGACAGGATTAACTTGTAAGCAGCAAAGCAGTCGAATTAAAAGGAGTACCTTCCAACATAAGATAGAGTTTCTTGGCAAGAGTTCTTAGATAGGCTTCCATGTCATTTCTCTTGCGGACCGCAGACTCCAGCTTCTCATTCAGGGCAATCTTATCCTTCTTCAGACGACTTACTTCTCGGTTAGACTCATTGAGACAGGACTTCAGCTTGTTCACCTCCCCTTCCAACGCTCCGACCGAAGCCAGCTTCTGGTCTGCAAGGGCGGTCTTGTCTTGAGCTTCCTTCTGTGCAGCTGCAAGGTCCAAGTCCTTCTTCTCCAGAGCCAACCTCATTTTCTCTGCAAAAGAAGCAATCGGATCAAACAAGAGATCAAAGAAATATCTTAAAAGACGATCAACATGAACAGTCGACAGGCAGCTACCTTCCATAACAGCAGCTTCATCTTCGGCTTTCTTCAACTTTTGTCGGGCCAATTCCAAGTCGAGGTTGAGTTGCCTCTGCTTCTCCTCAAACTCGGCAAACTTAGAAATGAGAGAACAAGATTTCTGCAGGAGGTAAAAAAATGTGTCAATCGACAAGATCAAAGGTTATTTACTTCCGAGTGAATAAAACTTAAAAGTTCACTTAGACCCTAGTCGACTGCCCGCGGTCGACTGCGGTCTCGGGGACTACACCCAGTGGGTGCACTTGACGTGCCGCCACTAGTTCAGACCCAACTCGTCCGGTCCGCCCGGGTCAAGTAAAAAAAGAGAACTATTCAGACCCCGGCCAACTGTCAACAGTCGACCGCGGTCTCGGGGACTACACCCAGTGGGTGCACTTGACGTGCCCCCACTGGTTCAGATCTCATTCGACCGGTCTGCCCGAGTCGAGTGAAAGAAAGGAAAGGAAAAAAGAACTCAAACCCCAGTCGACTGCCCGCAGTCGACTGCCCGCAGTCGACTGCGGTCTCGGGGACTACACAAGTGGGTGCACTTAGCGTGCCCCCACCGGTTTAGATCCTACTCGCCCAGACTAAGTGGAAGAGCGCAAATACCAAAGACAACAAAACACCCAGTGGGTGTACAGGTTCGACGCAAACAACAAGAGATTGTATGAAAGAGAATATTTCGGGTAGCATATCCTAATAGAACAAGGTCAGTCAAAAGTTTACTTACCTGGACATTGGCCTGGAGAGCAGCGCTGGCGTCGTAAGTAGCCTGGCTATGCTCGTGCACCGTCTTCATCCGCTCCATCATCACGTTAGCCTAATGGATGGCTTTCGCAGCCACGCCCGACTGGTTTTTCGGAACATGGTAGTTGGTGAAGAAGGGGGCAGACGACCCAGGTGCGGCAGCTTGGAGCTCCAAAGCGTGAGGTTGGGCGACTGAAGGGAACACCGGTTCAATCGACGGTGTAGGACGCTCACTCAACAATGGTACAACGAAAGTTACAGAGGCCCCGCCTGCGTCTTCAGATTGCCGGGCGGTTGGTGTGGTCGTCGGTCCCTGCTGAGACGTCTTGCCAGCCACTACTTTTTTGTTCTTTCTGGGCCTAGGGGCCACATCTTCATCATCATCTGGAAGATCGATGACGTTGGGTGGAGCTGCAGAGAAATCAGTCGACCCCAAGTGAATCGCTAGAATTTAATCGACCAAGTAATCAAGAACAAGATCATAAGAGTTTTTACCTGGGTTGGAGGTAACCACGTCTTCCATCTCCTCATCTCGATATTGGTAGGAAGAAGTTCCAGATGTAGCAGCATTGCAAATGTCAACATTCAGTTGGTTACGTTCTGCTGCTCGAGTCGGCCAAAGGAACAGATCAGATGTTTACCCGGAGATGGTGGGGACGGTCACTTTGATTCTGGGCAAAGCCTTCGGTGGTTTAGAGGAGGTAGATTTCGATGCTTTTGGCGCAGGAGGCGGCACAATCTTGGGCTGTTTCGATATCTTCTTAGTCGATGCTGACGAAGACGTCCGAGGGCGCTTCGAAGATGGCCCAGTCGGTGCAGCCATAAGGACCGGGGTGCTCGCCGGGTCTTGAGCGTGCTTGGATCTTCTCTCTCTGCGAGGAGGCGAGTCGACCTCCTCGTCATCACTCGAGTCGTCGCTCTCCTCGTCCTCCTCCGCATCCGAGTGCCACTCGCCACTCTCGCCCCCGCTCGCCCCTTCCTCGACGTCTTGCTCCTGCACTCCATTGGGCATCGAGTACATATCAATAAGAGCCTGAAAAGACAATGACGAAAGAAATACAGTCGATTATCAACAAGGTGTTACACAGTGAATCGAGAAGATACTTGGCAAAGAAGAATCATACCTGTTCCGGCTGGCGCGAGTGGTCGAATGGAATCACCCTCCTAGACCCCCGGGGATTATCTTTGTTGCCGATGATTCCTCTCAGCCACTTCTCCACCGTGTCTTCACTAACGTCCTCCGGGTGGATCCGAGTGGAGTCCTCGAGTCCCGAGTACATCCACATCAGATGGTCACGGGCTTGAAGTGGTTGGATGCATCGACCGAGAAAGACCTCCAGCAGGTCCATTCCAGTCACCCCGTCACGGACAAGTTGGACGACCCGCTCGACCAACGCCTTCACATGCGCCTTCTCTTCCAGGATCACCCTCAGCGAGGAGGGCTTCTCCACTCGAGCCAAGGAAAAGGGGGGAAGTCCAGTCGACTGAGCCGGGGTCGGCTGGTCCTTACGGTAAAACCAGGTCGACTGCCAGCCCCGGACCGAGTCAGGAAGGATCATAGCTGGGAAGGTGCTCTTATTCCTCATTTGGATTCCAAGGCCCCCGCACATCTGAATCACGTGTGTCCTCTCGTCACTCGGGTTGGCCTTCTTGACCGACTGGGAGCGGCAGGTGAATATGTGCTTGAATGGACCTCAGTGCGGTCAACAACCCAAGAAATTTTCGCACATCGACACAAAGGCAGCAAGATACACTATGGTGTTTGGAGTGAAGTGGTGGAGTTGAACCCCGCAGAAGTTAAAAAGCCACGAAAGAAGGGATGGGGAGGCAAAGAGAACCGGCGGTCGACATGAGTGGCGAGGAGAACACACTCACCCTCCAGCGGCCGCGGCTCGGTTTCGTTCCCTGGGAGTCGCGCCGATTCGTGGGGGATCAATCCCCCCTCAACCAGGTCGTCGAGGTCGTCCTGGCTGATCGTCGAGCGGATCCAATCGCCCTGGATCCAGCCCGGCGGCAGGCCGGACCTTGACGAGGACCCGCCCCGGCTGGTCCTCTTTCCTTTTGCCTTCGCGGTCGCCTTCTTCGCGCGCTCCAACGCCATCGTCTTCTCCTTTCCCATGGCGGCGGATCGAGTCCGAGCGAGGCTACGACGCGGAGAGCGGGAGCGGGCGCATCGGAGAAATCTGAGGAAGAAGAAAGAGAATGAGGGCGCACTGTTCAAAAGCCCGGTCCGGTGCCTTTTATAAGGTCACTTCCGAGTGACTGACTTGTAGGCGCGGACGATCTAAACAAATCCCGCAACAGTCGCGCGCGCGATACGTGGCGAAAAAGGTGACGCGGGAATCGAAGCGACCTGCCTAATCCGTCCCGATTACCACGGCCTTGCCCTTCTGGCGCGCTTCCCGAAATTCGAATCCCGCAAAATCCGCGGACAGCAGAACAACTCGTCAGACGGAAGACATCCTCCGCATCATCATTCGGAACTCTACCGTAAAAGTTCACTCGACAAAAACTAAGAATGGACCAAGGCGACTGAAAAAGAAGTTGGTGTCATCCCCTCAGTTCATTGATCCAGAGCAAGATATACTCATAGCACGAAAAATGAGTCGGAAGTGTTCTCAACTCCTTCCTCACTCAAACCTTGATCCATTTGGGGTTAATGATGAAGCTATGTACCTAGGGTAGGGTCATGGATCTGTTCAAGATACCCTCCCCAAGGACATCCCTAAAGGTACCAGGAGCATTCGAAGAAAAATCATCATCCACTCGACCATGAAGTTATGTTCCACTCGACAATCCTGAAGACACTCGACTATACAGATAATCACTCGACTACCAGAAGATCTAGAGTCACTCCACTCTGCAACGGTCGAGAATTAAGTCATAGCTTTAATGGTCATTATGTATCTTTATTGCAGGCGTTACCAGTAACGCCCCCATCTTTATGTACCTTAAACCCTCTGTGACGTGGGCTAGCTGGGGTCCTGGCGCACTCTATATAAGCCACCCCCCTCCACAGGCACAAGGGTTCGCACTTTCTGTAACACACACGCATATAATCCAGTCGACCGCCTTCGGGCTCCGAGACGTAGGGCTGTTACTTCCTCCGAGAAGGGCCTGAACTCATAAAACTCCTGAGTACAACCCCTACATAGCTAAGATCTTGCCTCTACATTCCTACCCCTCATTCTATTGTCGGACTTAGAACCACGACAGCAGCTCCACGGCCAGCACCGCGGGCAAAGCTCCATCGCAGCGGTGACGCCCCCCGACGAAGCTTCATTGCAACACTCACGCTTGAGGCATCATCCGCTGTGTTGCACAACTGTGTATGCCACTACACCATCAATGCCCTCTCCTCTGCAACGGTGATCAGCGTCATCCTTTTGCAACGCCGCTTGCCGCCTCCACACCACTGCTCCGCAGCCGTGGCAGGTCGTCGGTGCCAGGGGTGTGCAGCGCCGGTGAACGTCTGCAATGGAGAGAATGTTGCTCACTGCTAGCGCAGCTTCACAAGCGGGAGCTCGCACACATGCGTCTGTGTTGGTGTGTAGTGTTGATGTGTGTGCGAGCAATGTGCCGAAGGCATGAAGAACAGAGAAAAGAAAACGAGCAACTCAGGCGTATGAATAAAAGAGACAAGGGAGAGAAAAGGATAAGCCGAGATCCGGCCCATAGAGACATGTGTTGAAAGATGCGGTTTACGAGAGACAAAAATCATCTGTCTGAAACAAAACGTTTTCCAAATTAAACAGTCAGCTCTAAGTATTATTACTCGCGAATCAATATGTGGTTGGATGATTAGGAGTACAGTGGTTTTCCCAGTCCACCAGGATTCAAGTACTAGACTTGACATTGGTATTCTTATTTTTCTAAATTTATTTCAAGCCTTCCGGTGACGTCCGTTCAGTGGGAGAAGACGTTCCCGTCGATTACAAAAGTGTTACTTTGTCATCTTAAGATGATGTGCCGGTTCAGTATCTTGAAGATGCTCGTAGGAATAGGATGTGCATGCATATGTATGGGTGTTTGCGTTTGTACCGTGCTTAAAAAAATATTATTACTCCAAATAAAACATGCCATGCAAGTACAAATATCAGGATAGCCCCGCCGTTTTCTCTCTCGCTCATGAAGCCGAAAAGCCCGTTTGGAGGCCGGCCTAGCACAAAAAAAATCGCAACCTTCCCTTAAGAAAGTTCAAAAATAAAACTGCAACCCTCAATAAATAAATCGCAATCTTGATACGCCCGAAATCTCTAGAATTTTCCTTCTTTCATAGATTCGTTTTTTGAAATGTTTTATCTTTTGAACTATGCGTCCGAATCCTGAATTGTTTTCATTGTTGGATTCCTCGCCTCGATATCTTCAAAATTTGATCTTGTGTTAATAGGTTTCTATGAACTATTTTTCATGAAAAAAAGGTAGAAAAAACCATTGACATAAACACTTTTTTACTAAAATAAAAAAACAATTTTCCCCTTTTCGAAGAAGCATAGTTGTCCTCTCGTGGAAGCAAACATGTGTCTCCACAAGAAACAAATATATCTCTCTCGTGGAAGAAAAAAACTTGTTTTTTTTCTTTCTAAGAGGCACAAGTGAGCCTCTTGCAAAAACAAATATGTTCCTCAACGAGTAACAAATCTGCGCCTCTTGTGGAATAAAAAAACATTTTTCCCTTCTCCGGAAGGCACGATTGTGTCTCTCACGAAAGCAAAATTGTGCCTTCGCGAGAAGCAAACGTGTGTGTTTTTTTCCTTTTCGAAAGCTACAGATTGGCTTCTCGTGGAGGCACAGTTGTGCCTCTCGTGAAAGAAAAAAAATAGTTTCTTTCTCCCGAAAAAATCAAAAAGATTCTCAAACATTTAGAGAAAATCAAACTAAAATAGAAAAAAAAACCTGGAAAACCTATCTAAACCTCGAAAACGCATACAGACAGATAAAAAACAAAAAAATCCGAGTAAGCCCCCAACACCCGACAGGTGACAGCGTATGAGAGAGCGACAAGTGACACGTTCTTTGCCCACTAAAAGTGCCCCTTGAGGGGCTCCCGCAAGGGGTACCCTTTAGTTGCTCCCCGATATGCCAGGGCGTATGTGTCATACTAGCGGGTTGGTCCCATTTAGCGGTAGTCACTGCGGTTCCTGTTGGTTGTGTACGACATTCGGTTGATCATCTTTTTTTTTTGGTTTTCTTGTTGTACTTTCATTTCTTTTATTTGTTTTTTATAGTTTCTTTTGTTTATACTTTGGTTTTTTGTTTTCTTATTGGGTTTTCTTAGTTTTTCTTTCTTTCTTTCTTTCTTCATTTTTATGCTTGTTTTCTTTGTTTTCTCATTGGACTTTCTCGGTTTTTCTTTCTTTCTTCATTTTTGCTCCGGTTTTCTTTGATTTCTCATTGTTTTTCTCTGTTTTTATTTCTTTCTTCATCATATTTGTTTTTTGTTTCTTTCTTCATTTTGTTTGGTTATTTGTTTTTCTTTTGTATTTTTGTATTTTTAGCTTTTGTTAGCTTCTATTTTTCTGTTTTTCTGACACATATCTACATTTTTCATATGTATTGTATATATTTCCTATACACGAGTAACATTTTGTACACACATTTAACACTTTTAAAATACACAATAAATGTTTTAATATATATTTTAATGTCTAATTTTTTCATGGATGTGCTTGCATTTCTTGTATACATATAAACATCCTTTTATAAATATTTCCTATTTTTTAAAACATTTTCTGCACTCTATGAAAACATGCTTTGATCATTTTATCAAATACATGTTAAACATTTTTTAAAATTCAATTGAACATTTTTTAATGTTAAAAAGAGTAATGATATTTTTTTCTAAACTATGCAAACTTTTCTTTACATTGTACAAACATTTTCTAAAAATGTTCCGGACAGATATTCTGAAACTTGTGAACATTTTGGTAATGTAACATGTTTTCTTTGAATTATGCGAACATTTTTGTACACATACTTAACATTTTGCTATTTTCTGTTTCACACTGTACATTTTTTGTATGCGTAGAAGCATTTGTTTCTATACACGCCTAACATTTTTTTAATGCAAGATTAACATTTTTTAAATATTTTATGTAATTTTTCGGTATATACATTTAGATTATTTCATAATATAAACAAAGTGAAAAAAGGAAACGGAGGAAAACAAAAATATGAATAAAAATGAAAGAAATAAAAGAAGAAAAGTAACATGACATCAACAGGCTAGCCACGCCTACTGGGCCGCCCAATAATACGTGTTGCCCTGTAGGCGAGCCTGGGTAGGGCTCGCTGCGGGCGGCGCGTAGCCGCGCCCCGAGGCATCGGCCGAGCATCGGGGACAGCAATTTCGTCTGAAATAGGAGACGAGAGTTGTATCGTCTACACGATAACTGCGAACTACTCCCTCCGTCTTATAATGCGTGCTTTAACGTATAAAGTTAGTATAAATTTGAGTCATTTATTTTGAGATAAAAGAGTATGTTATAAGAATCATAGTACAAGTCATATACACATCAACCGGATAAAACTTAAAAAATAGCAGAACACTAGTCTTTACACAAAGGGACACTAGTCAAGAAGGAAAATTACAATTAAGACTGAAAAATCCTCTTATGGCACCAACGCCTATCACGTGCCTCTGATACCACTGTGAACTAAGCATGGTTTATTTAGATAGTTATAGATAAATTCATGTATAGTAGTATACTCCCTTCGTCTGATGAAAAGTATACATATAAAAACTTTTAGGACAAATTGTGGAGTGAAGTAAAAAATGCATTGTTAAGGTGTAAACCATCGTCTCTCTTATCTTTAATTACCCAACCCCAATGAGCTAAGTGCATGTAGAAATTAAGCAGACCATGTGTACAATGTTAGTGGTCTTGATTGCCGGGTGATGAGAGAAAAGCATTTTTTTCATTTTAAAGTGCATTTGAAAGATAGAACTACACTCTTCCGTGGACAGATTTTAAAGCCAAACGTATACTCTTCACGAGACGGATGGAGTATGGCTGTTTATCTTTCTACTAGGTGAGGCCATTGTACAATTCAAGTCCTGATGCTCGCATTTATTTCTAAAATTATTTCAGTATCTTGGCGATGCGTATTTAGTGGGAGTAGACGTTTCCGTTGACGACAAGGTGCCTATGATGACTTCGTACATTTCAAGATGATATGCCGACTCAGTTTTCAGGAGGTGCTCATAGGGATAAGGTGTGCGCATAGGGGTGAGTGTATGTACGTGTATATGAGCGTTTGCGTCTGTATTGTGTTTAAAAAAATTCACAAAATTAATCTCGCCGCATGCAATTTTGTAATGGTTAGATACAACATTTTTTACATATAACGTACTATGGGGTTGTTGATAGTGTGGCGGTACAGGACAGGCTCCAAAACAAATCAAAATATATTTAAAAGTAACAAAAGAAATCTACAACTACATATGCACGTTTACAAGTAGTATAAAGTATCATCAACTAATTTGATTATTTGCATGCCACGCGAAAGATTAAATATCTGGCCCCAAAACAACAAAGAGAAAAAAAGATTGGGTTCATATGAGCTCGTGAGGGGACACCTCGGCTGCCCCCGCGCGTCGCCTCTGGCGCATGGGGGAAACCCTAACCCCGCCGCCAGCCGCCCCTCCCCGCTCCTCCCTCGCTTCGCCGTCGCCGGAGGGGACACCGGCGAAGCCCGCGTGGTCCCATGGAAGGTGGCGGCGGGGCGTCCTCGTCGTTCTCGCGCAGATCTCGCGGCGGCCGGTGGCGCGCGGTGGTGTTCCGCCGGTGGTTGGCGCCTGCTGCCCATGGGGCGGCGTCCCTCACGGCGGTGGGGCTGCCCCTGAACAGTGTTTGGTGGTGGCCACGTGGCGGCGTGCGGGTGGTCCGGATCTGGGCTCCCGGTCTGCGCCCTCGTCGTGGCAGCGCTTGCCGTTGCCCTCGGCCATAAGGCGTGGTCCGGGACGGGCCGAGCGCTGGTGGTGCTGGCCAGGACGCACGCTGATAGCGCCCTACTTCATCTCGTGTCGTCTCGCTGGCCAATGGTGGTAGTCATCTTCTGTTGGGGAACGTAGCAATAATTCAAAATTTTCCTACGTGTCACCAAGATCGATCTAGGAGATACTAGCAACGAGAGAGAGGGAGTGCATCTTCATACCCTTGAAGATCGCTAAGCAAAAGCGTTACAAGAACGCGGTTGGTGGAGTCGTACACGCAGCGATTCAGATCGCGGTCGATTCCGATCTAAGCGCCGAACAACGGCGCCTCCGCGTTCAACACACGTACAGCCCGGTGACGTCTCCCGCGCCTTGATCCAGCAAGGGAGAGGAAGAGGTTGGGAAAGACTCCGTCCAGCAGCAGCACAACGGCGTGATGATGGTGGAGGAGCGTGGCACGCCAGCAGGGCTTCGCCAAGCACTACAAGAGACGAGGAGAGAGAGGGGTAGGGCTGCGCCAAGAGGGAGAGAGAATCGTGTGTTGGGCAGCCCCAAAACCCCCACTATTTATAGGAGGAAGGGAGGAGGGTGCGCCCCCTCTAGGGTTCCCACCCCTAGGGTGCGGCAGCCCTAGATGGGATGGAGGGGGCGGCCAAGAGGGGGAGAGGGGGCGCGCCCTAGGGTGGGCCTTAGGCCCATCTGCGCCTAGGGTTTCCTCCTTTCTCCTCCTAGCTGCGCCTTGGGCCCTGGTGGAAGGCGCACCAGCCCACTCAAGGGCTGGTCCCTTCCCACTCTTGGCCCATGCAAGCCTCCGTGGCTGGTGGTCCCTCCCGGCGGACCCCTGTTACCCTCCTGTGGTCCCGGTACATTACCGGTGACGCCCAAAACACTTCCGGTGGTCAAAACCTTACTTCCTATATATTATTCTTTACCTTCGGACCATTCCGGAACTCCTTGTGACATCCGAGATCTCATACGGGACTCCGAACAACATTCGCTAACCACGTACAAACTTTCCCTATAACCCTAGCGTCATCGGACCTTAAGTGTGTAGACCCTATGGGTTCGGGAATCATGCAGACATGACCGAGACAACTCTCCGGCCAATACCCAGCAGCGGGATCTGGATACCCATGTTGGCTCCCACATGTTCCACGATGATCTCATCGGATGAACCACGATGTCGAGGATTCAAGCAATCCCGTATACAATTCCCTTTGTCAATCGGTACGTTACTTGCCCGAGATTCGATCGTCGGTATCCCAATACCTCATTCAATCTCGTTACCAGCAAGTCACTTTAATCGTTCCGTAATGCATGATCTCGTGACCAACTACTTAGTCACAATGAGCTCATTATGATGATGCATTACCGAGTGGGCCCAGAGATACCTCTCCATCATACGAAGTGACAAATCCCAGTCTCGATTCGTGCCAACCCAACAGACACTTTCGGAGATACCCGTAGTGCACCTTTATAGCCACCCAGTTACGTTGTGGCATTTGGTGCACCCAAAGCATTCCTACGGTATCCGGGAGTTGCACAATCTCATGGTCTAAGGAAATGATACTTGACATTAGAAAAGCTTTAGCAGACGAACTACACGATCTTGTGCTACGCTTAAGATTGGGTCTTGTCCATCACATCATTCTCCTAATGATGTGATCCCGTTATCAATGACATCCAATGTCCATGGTCAGGTGCGCCATTACTAATTTTTTTTTATTTTTTTTTGAATTTTGAAGGCGGGAAGATACTAATGGCGCACCGTGGGCAGGTGCGCCATTAGTAACTCTTTTTTTATTTTTTTGACTTATTTTGTATTTTGAAGGCGGGAAGATACTAATGGCGCACCGTGGGCAGGTGCGCCATTAGTAACTTTTTTTATTTTGTTGACTTATTTTGAATTTTGAAGGCGGGAAGATACTAATGGCGCACCATGGGCTGGTGCGCCATTAGTAAATTTGAATTTTTTTGCCTCTCCAGATCTTAAAAGCCTCGTATCTTTTTTCTGTTAGGTTTTTGAGAATTTTGAAAATGTTTAACGGGGTTTCCCCGGTTAAATTCGGATGTAACTTTTCGAGTAGATGATTTTTCATATAAAAAACTTTTTCATCCGAGTTAGTATGCAAAAGTTATGCCCATTTTTACAAATTCTCAAAAGATTTTCCAAATGAAGTCGAAATTCATAATTGCAAATTTTCCCAACAACTAGACCACATATCACATGGGAAACTTATTTTCTTTTATTTTTTGACATTTTCATCATTTTCTTTTATTTTTTAAACTGAAAAGGCGATACACGCGCGCGCGCGGGGGGGGGGGGGGGGGATGCATTCGGTGGAAGTGGTGGCCAAGTTACTAATGGCGCACCGTGGCATGGTGCGCCATTACTAGTTCAACTAGTAATGGCGCACCACATCCACGGTGCGCCATTAGTGTGTGGTGCGCCATTACTAGTAATGGCGCACCACTCCCACGGTGCGCCATTAGTAGTTTTGGAAAAATATAAAAAAAAATTACTAATGGCGCACCCGCGGATGTGGTGCGCCATTAGTATTTGGACACTAATGGCGTACCAACATATGGTGCGCCATTAGTATATAGTAATGGCGCACCACATGTCTAGTGCGTCATTAATGTCAATTCCATCTATAGCCCTTTTCCTAATAGTGATGTGCTCATTTGAAAGTACCATTAAGCGTTTTTTATCTATCTTTATAGATCTTGATGCTCAATGTTCAAGTAGCTTAATGCAGGTTTTCCATTGAAAAACACTTTTCAAATAACCCTATATGCTTTCCAGAAATTCTACATCATTTCTGATCAACAATATGTCAACAACATATACTCATCAGAAATTCTATAGTGCTCCCACTCACTTCTTTGGAAATACAAGTTTCTCATAAACTTTGTATAACCCAAAATCTTTGATCATCTCATCAAAGCGTATATTACAACTCCGAGATGCTTACTCCAGTCATTAGAAGAATTGCTAGAGCTTTGCATACTTGTTAGCATCTTTCAGGATTGACAAAACCTTCCGGTTGTATCACATACAACCTTTCCTCAAGAAAATCGTCGAGGAAACAATGGTTTTTGACATCCTATCTGCAAGATTTTATAAATAATGCAGTAATCGCTAATATAATTACAACAGACTCTTAGCATCGCTACGAGTGAGAAAGTCTCATCATAGTCAACTCCTTGAACTTGTCGGAAAACATCTTAACGACAAGTCGAGCTTTCTTAATGGTGAAAGTACTATTAAGCGTTTTTGATATATCCTTATAGATCTTAATGCTCAATGTTCAAGTAACTTAATCCAGGTTTTCCATTGAAAAACACTTTTCAAATAACCTTGCATGCTTTCCAGAAATTATACATCATTTCTGGTTAATAATATGTTAACAACATATACTCATCAAAAATTCTATAGTGCTCCCACTCACTTCTTTGAAAATACAAGTTTCTCATAGACTTTGTATAAACCCAAAATCTTTGATCATCTCATCAAAGCGTATATTCCAATTCCGAGATGCTTACTCCAGTCCTTAGAAGGATTGCTGGAGCTTTGCATACTTATTAGCATCTTTCAGGATGGACAAAACCTTTTGGTTGTATCACACACAACCTTTCCTCAAGAAAATCGTCGAGGAAACAATGTTTTGACATCCTATCTGCAAGATTTCATAAATAATGCAGTAACTGCTAACATAATTCCAACAGACTCTTAGCATCGCTACGAGTGAAAAAGTCTCATCGTAGTAAACTCCTTGAACTTGTCGGGAAACATCTTAATGACAGGTCGAGCTTTCTTAATGGTGACACTTATCATCATTGTCCGTCTTTTTTTTAAAATCCATCTGCACCCAATATCCTTACAACCATCAAGTAGTTCTTTCAAAGTCTATACTTTGTTTTATACATGGATCCTTTCTCGGATTTTATGGCCTCAAGCCATTCATCGGAATCCGGGCCCACCATCGCTTCTCCATAGCTCGTAGGTTCATTGTTGTCTAGCAACATGACTTCCAAGACAGGATTACGTACCTCTCTGAAGTAGTACGCATCCTTGTCGACCTATGAGGTTTGGTAGTGACTTGATCCAAAGTTTCATGATCACTATCATAAGCTTCCACTTCAATTGGTGTAGGTGCCACAGGAACAACTTCATGTGCCCTGCTACACACTAGTTGAAGTGACGGTTCAATAACCTCATCAAGTCTCCACCATCCTCCCACTCAATTCTTTCGAGAGAAACTTTTCCTCGAGAAAGGACCCGATTCTAGAAACAATCGTTTATTGCTTTCGGATCTGAGATAGGAGGTATACCCAACTATTTTGGGTGTCCTATGAAGATGCATTTATCTGCTTTGGGTTCGAGCTTATCAGCCTGAAACTTTTTCACATAAGCATCGCAGCCCCAAACCTTTTAACAAATGACAGTTTAGGTTTCTCTAAACCATAGTTCATACGGTGTCATCTCATCGGAATTACGTGGTGCCCTATTTAAAGTGAATGTGGTTGTCTCTAATGCCTAACCCATAAACTATTGTGGTAATTCGATAAGAGACATCATGGTATGCATCATATCCAATAGGGTGCAGTTATGATGTTCGGACACACCATCATACTATGGTGTTTCAGGCTGTATTAGTTGTGAAACAATTTCCACAATGTCTTAATTCTGTGCCAAACTCGTAATTCAGATATTCATCTCTATGATCATATCATAGATATTTTATCCTCTTGTCACGACGATCTTTCAACTTCATCTTGAAATTATTTGAACCTTTTAATAATTCAGACTCGTGATTCATCAAGTAAATATACTCAACATCTAATCAAATCATCTGTGAAGTAAGAACATAACGATATCCACTACACGCCTCAGCACTCATTGGACTGCACACATTAAGACGTATTACTTCCAACAAGTTGCTTTCTTGTTCCATCTTACTGAAAACGAGGCCTTTCAGTCATCTTGCTCATGTGGTATGATTTGCATGTCTCAAGTGATTCAAAATCAAACGAGTCCAAAGATCCATCAACATGGAGCTTCTTCATGCGTTTTATACCATTGTGACTAAAATTGCAGTGCCACAAGTATGTGGTACTATCATTACCATCTTATATCTTTTGGCATGAACATGTGTATCACTACGATCGGGATTCAATAAACCATTCATTTTAGGTGTAAGACCATTGAAGGTATTATTCAAATAAACAGAGTAACCATTATTCTCCTTAATGAATAACCGCATTGCGATGAACATAATCTAATCATGTCCATGCTCAACGCAAACACCAAATAACAATTATTTAGGTTTAACACCAACCCCGATGGTAGACGGAGCGTGCGATGTTTGATCACATCAACCTTGGAAACTCTTCCAACACCTATCATCGTCTCACCTTTGGCTAGTCTCCGTAGCCTTTCATTTCGAGTTACTAACACTTAGCAACCGAACCGGTATTTATTACCCTCGTGCTACTAGGAGTACTAGTAAAGTACACATTAATATAACGTATATGCAAAATACTTCTGTCGACCTTGCCAGCCTTCTCATCTACCAAGTATCTAGGGTAGTTCTACTTCAGTGACCGTTCCCCTCATTATAGAAGCAGTTAGTCTCGGGTTTGGTTCAACCTTGGGTTTCTTCACTAGAGGAGCAACTGATTTTCCGTCTCATGAAGTATCCCTTCTTTCCCTTGCCCTTCTTAAAACTAGTGGTTTAACCATCAATAATTGATGCTCCTACTTGATTTCTACTTTCACGGTGTCAAACATCGCGAGTTGCTCAAGGATCATCATGCATATCCCTGATACATCACGAAGCTCCAATAGCTTGGTGGCAGTGACTATGGAGAACCATCACTATCTCATCTGGAAGATTAACTCCCACTCGATTCAAGCGATTGTAGTACTCAGACAATCTGAGCACATGCCCAACGATTGAGCTTTTCTCCCTTAGTTTGCAGGCTTAAGAAACTTGTCAGAGGTCTCATACCTCTTGACGTGGGCACTAGTCCGAAATTCCAATTTCAGTCTTTGGAACATCTCATATGTTCTGCGACGTTTCAAAAACATCTTTGGTGCCACAATTCTAAACCGTTAGTATTACGCACTGAACTATCACGTAGTCATCAAAACGTGTATGTCAGATGTTTCCCAACATCTATAGACGATGCTTGAGGTTCAACACACTGAGCGGTGCCTTAAGGACATAACCCTTCTGCGCAGCAATGAGGACAATCCTCAGTTCATGGACCCAGTCCGCATAATTTCTACTGTCAACTCTCAACTAAATTTTCTCTAGGAACATATCTAAAACAGTAGAACCAAAGCGTGAGCTACGTCATAATTTGCAAAGACCTTTTGAATATGTTCATGATAATTAAGTTCATCTAATCAAATTATTCAATGAACTCCCACTTAGATAGACATCCCTCTAGTCATCTAAGTGATACATGATCCGAGTCAACTAGGCCGTGTCCGATCATCACGTGAGACGGACTAGTCATCATCGGTGAACATCTTCATGTTGATCGTATCCACTATACGACTCATGTTTGACCTTTCGGTCTTCCGTGTTTCGAGGCCATGTCTGTACATGCTAGGCTCGTCAAGTTAACCTAAGTGTATTGCGTGTGTAAATCTGGCTTACACCCGTTGTATGCGAACGTTAGAACCTATCACACCCGATCATCATGTGGTGCTTCGGAACAATGGACCTTAGCAACTGTGCACAGTTAGGGGGAACACAATTCTTGATATTTTAATGAGGGATCATCTTATTTATGCTACCGTCGTTCTAAGCAAATAAGATGTAAAAACATGACAAACATCACATGCAAATCATAAAGTGACATGATATGGCCAATATCATCTTGCGCCTTTGATCTCCATCTTCGAGGCGCGGCATGAACACCATCGTCACCGGCATGACACCATGATCTCCATCATCATGATCTCCATCATCGTGTCTTCATGAAGTTGCCTCGCCAACTATTACTTCTACTACTATGGCTAACGGTTAGCAATAAAGTAAAGTAATTACATGGTGTTTTCATTGACACGCAAGTCATAAATAAATTAAGACAACTCCTATGGCTCTTGCCGGTTGTCATACTCATCAACATGCAAGTCGTGATTCCTATTACAAGAACATGATCAATCTCATACATCACATATATCATTCATCACATCCTTTTGGCCATATCACATCACAAAGCAAACCCTACAAAAACAAGTTAGACGTCCTCTAATTGTTGTTGCATGTTTTACGTGGCTACTATGGGTTTCTAGCAAGAATGTTTCTTACCTACACAAAACCACAACGGTGATATGCCAATTGCTATTTACCCTTCATAAGGACCCTTTTCATCGAATTCGATCCGACTAAAGTGGGAGAGACAGACACCCGCCAGCCACCTTATGCATCAAGTGCAAGTCAGTCGGTGGAATCAGTCTCGCGTAAGCGTACGTGTAAGGTCGGTCCGGGCCGCTTCATCCCACAATGCCACCGGGTCAAGATAAGACTAGTAACGGTAAGCACATTGAACAAATCATCGCCCACAACTGCTTTGTGTTCTACTCGTGCATAGAATCTACGCATAGACCTAGCTCTAATACCACTGTTGGGGAACGTAGCAATAATTCAAAAATTTCCTACGTGTCACCAAGATCGATCTAGGAGATACTAGCAACGAGAGAGAGGGAGTGCATCTTCATACCCTTGAAGATCGCTAAGCGGAAGCGTTACAAGAACGCGGTTGGTGGAGTTCTACACACAGCGATTCAGCGGTCGATTCCGATCTAAGCGCCGAACCACGGCGCCTCCGCGTTCAACACACGTACAACCCGGTGACGTCTCCCGCGCCTTGATCCAGCAAGGGAGAGGGAGAGGTTGGGGAAGACTCCATCCAACAGCAACACAACGGCGTGGTGATGGTGGAGGAGCGTGGCACACCAGCAGGGCTTCGCCAAGCACTCCAAGAGACGAGGAGGGAGAGGGGTAGGGCTGCGCCAAGAGGGAGAGAGACTCGTGTGTTGGGCAGCCCCAAAACCCCCACTATTTATAGGAGGAGGGGAGGAGGGTGCGCCCCCTCTAGGGTTCCCACCCCTAGGGGGCGGCAGCCCTAGATGGGATGGAGGGGGCGGCCAAGAGGGGGAGAGGGGGGCGCGCCCTAGGGTGGGCCTTAGGCCCATCTGCGCCTAGGGTTTCCCCCTTTCTCCTCCTAGCCGCGCCTTGGGCCCTGGTGGGAGGCGCACCAGCCCACTCAGGGGCTGGTCCCTTCCCACTCTTGGCCCATGCAAGCCTCCGGGGCTGGTGGACCCCCGGTACCCTCCTGTGGTCCCGGTACATTACCGGTGACGCCCATAACACTTCCGGTGGTCAAAACATCACTTCCTATATATTATTCTTTACCTCCGGACCATTCTGGAACTCCTCGTGATGTCCGAGATCTCATCCGGGACTCCGAACAACATTCGGTAACCATGTACAAACTTTCCCTATAACCCTAGCGTCATCGGACCTTAAGTGTGTAGACCCTACGGGTTCGGGAATCATGTAGACATGACCGAGACAACTCTCTGGCCAATAACCAACAGCGGGATCTGGATACCCATGTTGCCTCCCACATGTTCCACGATGATCTCATCGGATGAACCACGATGTCGAGGATTCAAGCAATCCCGTATACAATTCCCTTTGTCAATCGATACGTTACTTGCCCGAGATTCTATCGTAGGTATCCCAATACCTCGTTCAATCTCGTTACCAGCAAGTCACTTTACTCATTCCGTAATGCATGATCCCGTGACCAACTACTTAGTCACAATGATCTTATTATGATGATGCATTACCGAGTGGGCCCAGAGAGACCTCTCCGTCATACGGAGTGACAAATCCCAGTCTCGATTCGTGCCAACCCAACAGACACTTTCGGAGATACCTGTAGTGCACCTTTATAGCCATCCAGTTACGTTGTGACATTTGGTGCACCCAAAGCATTCCTATGGTATTCGGGAGTTGCACAATCTCATGGTCTAAGGAAATGATACTTGACATTAGAAAAGCTTTAGTAGACGAACTACACGATCTTGTGCTACACTTAAGATTGGGTCTTGTCCATCACATCATTCTCCTAATGATGTGATTGTTGGAAATTTTCCCTAGAGGCAATAATAAATTAGTTATTATCATATTTCCTTGTTCATGATAATCGTTTATTATCCATGCTAGAATTGTATTGATAGGAAACTCAGATACATGTGTGGATACATAGACAACACCATGTCCCTAGTAAGCCTCTAGTTGACTAGCTCGTTGATCAATAGATGGTTACGGTTTCCTGACCATGGACATTGGATGTCGTTGATAACGGGATCACATCATTAGGAGAATGATGTGATGGACAAGACCCAATCCTAAGCCTAGCACAAAGATCGTGTAGTTCATATGCTAAAGCTTTTACTAATGTCAAGTATCATTTCCTTAGACCATGAGATTGTGCAACTCCCGGATACCGTAGGAATGCTTTGGGTGTGCCAAACGTCACAACGTAACTGGGTGGCTATAAAGGTACACTACGGGTATCTCCGAAAGTGTCTGTTGGGTTGGCACGAATCGAGACTGGGATTTGTCACTCCGTGTGACGGAGCGGTATCTCTCGGCCCACTCGGTAGGACATCATCATCTGCGCAATGTGACCAAGGAGTTGATCACGGGATGATGTGTTACGGAATGAGTAAAGAGACTTGCCGGTAACGAGATTGAACAAGGTATCGGATACCGACGATCGAATCTCGGGCAAGTACAATACCGCTAGACGAAGGGAATTGAATACGGGATTGATTAAATCCTCGACATCGTGGTTCATCCGATGAGATCATCGTGGAACATGTGGGAGCCAACATGGGTATCCAGATCCCGCTGTTGGTTATTGGCCAGAGAGGTGTCTCGGTCATGTCTGCATGGTTCCCGAACCCGTAGGGTCTACACACTTAAGATTCGATGACGCTAGGGTTATAGGGAATAGATATATGTGGTTACCGAATGTTGTTCGGAGTCCCGGATGAGATCCCGGACATCATGAGGAGTTCCGAAATGGTCCAGAGGTAAAGATTTATGTATGGGAAGTCCTGTTTTGGTCACCGGAAAAGTTTCGGGTGCTATCGGTAACGTACCGGGACCACCGGGAGGGTCCCAGGGGTCCACCAGGTGGGGCTACCTGCCCCAGAGGGCTGCGTGGGCCAAGTGTGAGAGGGGACCAGCCCCAGGTGGGCTGGTGCGCCCCCCCCCCCACCAGGGCCCAAGGCGAAGAGAGAAGGGGAAAAGGGGAAACCCTAGGCTCAGATGGGCCTAAGGCCCACCTAGTGGTGCGCCCCCCCTTTCTCCCCCCTTGGCCGCCCCCCTAGATGGGATCTAGGGCTGGCCGCCACCCCTAGGGGTGGAAACCTAGGTGGGGGCGCAACCCCTCCCTTTCCCCTATATATAGTGGGGTTTTGGGCTGCCATACACATGAGAACATCTCCTTCTTGGCGCAGCCCTACCCCTCTCCCTCCTCGTCTCTTGCGGTGCTTGGCAAAGCCCTGCTGGAGTATCACGCTCCTCCACCACCACCACGCCGTCCTGCTGCTGCTGGACGGAGTCTTCCCCAACCTCTCCCTCTCTCCTTGCTGGATCAAGGCATGGGAGACGTCATCGGGCTGCATGTGTGTTGAACGCGGAGGTGCCGTCCATTCGGCACTAGGATCATCGGTGATTTGGATCACGGCGAGTACGACTCCATCAACCCCGTTCACTTGAACGCTTCCGCTTAGCGATCTACAAGGGTATGTAGATGCACTCTCCTTCCCTCTTTGCTAGATTACTCCATAGATTGATTTTGGTGTTGCGTAGAAAATTTTGAATTTCTGCTACGTCCCTCAACAGTGGCATCATGAGCTAGGTCCATGCGTAGTTTCTATGCACGAGTAGAACACAAAGTAGTTGTGGGCGTCGATTTTGTCAATTTACTTGCCGTTACTAGTCTTATCTTGATTCGGCGGCATTGTGGGATGAAGCGGCCCGGACCAACCTTACACGTACGCTTACGTGAGACCGGTTCCACCGACTGACATGCACTAGTTGCATAAGGTGGCTGGCGGGTGTCTGTCTCTCCCACTTTAGTCGGATCGGATTCGATGAACAGGGTCCTTATGAAGGGTAAATAGAAATTGGCAATTCACGTTGTGGTTTTGGCGTAGGTAAGAAACGTTCTTGCTAGCAACCTATAGCAGCCACGTAAAAACTTGCAACAACGATTAGAGGACGTCTAACTTGTTTTTGCAGCAAGTGTTTTGTGATGTGATATGGCCAAAGGATGTGATGAATGATATATGTGATGTATGAGATGATCATGTTCTTGTAATAGGAATCACGACTTGCATGTCGATGAGTATGACAACCGGCAGGAGCCATAGGAGTTGTCTTAATTTATTTATGACCTATGTGTCAACATAAACGTCATGTAATTACTTTACTTTATTGCTAACCGTTAGCTGTAATAGTAGAAGTAATAGTTGGCGAGACAACTTCATGAAGACACGATGATGGAGATCATGATGATAGAGATCATGGTGTCATGCCGGTGACGATGATGATCATGGAGCCCCGAAGATGGAGATCAAAAGGAGCAAAGTGATGATGGCCATATCATGTCACTATTTGATTGCATGTGATGTTTATCATGTTTTTACATCTTATTTGCTTAGAACGACGGTAGCTTAAATAAGATGATCCCTAGCAATAATTTCAAGAAAGTGTTCCCCCTAACTGTGCACCGTTGCGAAGGTTCGTCGTTTCGAAGCACCACGTGATGATCGGGTGTGATAGATTCTAACGTTCACATACAACGGGTGTAAGACAGATTTACACACGCGAAACACTTAGGTTGACTTGATGAGCCTAGCATGTACAGACATGGCCTCGGAACACAAGAGATCGAAAGGTCGAGCATGAGTTGTATGGTAGATACGATCAACATGAAGATGTTCACCGATGATGACTAGTCCGTCTCACGTGATGATCGGACACGGCCTAGTTGACTCGGATCATGTAATCACTTAGATGACTAGAGGGATGTCTATCTGAGTGGGAGTTCATAAGATGAACTTAATTATTCTGAACATAGTCAAAAGGTCTTCACAAATTATGTCGTAGCTCGCGCTTCAGTTCTACTGTTTAGACATGTTCCTAGAGAAAATTTAGTTGAAAGTTGATAGTAGCAATTATGCGGACTGGATCCGTAAACAGAGGATTGTCCTCATTGCTGCGCAGAAGGATTATGTCCTTAATGAACCGCTCAGTGAGCTGACCCGCGAATGTCGGTTGTGGATGTTGCGAACATCTGACATACACATTTTGATGACTACATGATAGTTCAGTGTGTAATGCTAAATGGTTTAGAATTGAGGCACCAAAGATGTTTTTGAAACATCGCAGAACATATGAGATGTTCCAAGGACTGAAATTGGGATTTCAGGCTAGTGCCCACGTCAAGAGGTGTGAGACCTTTGACAAGTTTCTTAAGCCTGCAAACTAAGGAGAAAAGTTCAACCGTTGAGCATGTGCTCAGATTGTATGAGTACAACAATAGCTTGAATCGAATGGGAGTTAATCTTCCAGATGAGATAGTGATGGTTCTCCAAAGTCACTGTCACCAAGCTACTGGAGCTTCGTGATGAACTATAACATATCAGGGATAGATATGATCCTTGAGCTATTCGCGACACCGCGAAAGTAGAAATCAAAAGGGAGCATCAATTGTTGATGGTTAGTAAAACCACTAGTTTCAAGAAGGGCAAGGGCAAGAAAGGGATACTTCATGAAACAAGAAATCAGTTGCTGCTCTAGTGAAGAAACCCAAAGTTGAACCCAAGCCCGAGACTAAGTGCTTCTGTAATAAGGGGAACAATCACTGAAGCAGAACCACCCTAGATACTTGGTAGATGAGAAGGCTGACAAGGTTGACAGAAGTATGTAATGGACATATATTAAATGTGTACTTTACTAGTACTCCTAGTAGCAGCAGGGTATTAGATACCGGTTCGGTTGCTAAGTGTTAGTAACTCGAAATAAAAGGCTACAGAATAAACGGAGACTAGCCAAAGGTGAGACGGTGATAGGTGTTGGAAGAGTTTCCAAGGTTGATGTGATCAAACATCGCACGCTCCGTCTACCATCGGGGTTGGTGTTAAACCTAAATAATTGTTATTTGGTGTTTGCGTTGAGCATGGACATGATTAGATTATGTTCATCGCAATGCGGTTATTCATTTAAGGAGAATAATGGTTACTCTGTTTATTTGAATAATACCTTCAATGGTCTTACACCTAAAATGAATGGTTTATTGAATCCCGATCGTAGTGATACACATGTTCATGCCAAAAGATATAAGATAGTAATGATAGTACCACATACTTGTGGCACTGCAATTTTAGTCACAATGGTATAAAACGCATGAAGAAGCTCCATGTTGATGGATCTTTGGACTCGCTTGATTTTGAATCACTTGAGACATGCAAATCATACCACATGAGCAAGATGACTGAAAGTCCTCGTTTTCAGTAAGATGGAACAAGAAAGCAACTTGTTGGAAGTAATACGTCTTAATGTGTGCAGTCCAATGAGTGCTGAGGCGTGTAGTGGATATCGTTATGTTCTTACTTCACAGATGATTTGATTAGATGTTGAGTATATTTACTTGATGAATCACGAGTCTGAATTATTGAAAGGTTCAAATAATTTCAAGGTGAAGTTGAAAGATCGTCGTGACAAGAGGATAAAATATCTATGATATGATCATAGAGATGAATATCTGAATTACGAGTTTGGCACAGAATTAAGACATTGTGGAAATTGTTTCACAACTAATATAGCCTGAAACACCATAGTATGATGGTGTGTCCGAACATCATAACTGCACCCTATTGGATATGATGCATACCATGATGTCTCTTATCGAATTACCACAATAGTTTATGGGTTAGGCATTAGAGACAACCACATTCACTTTAAATAGGGCACCACGTAATTCCGATGAGATGACACCGTATGAACTATGGTTTAGAGAAACCTAAACTGTCATTTGTTAAAAGGTTTGGGGCTGCGATGCTTATGTGAAAAAGTTTCAGGCTGATAAGCTCGAACCCAAAGCGGATAAATGCATCTTTATAGGACACCCAAAACAGTTGGGTATACCTCCTATCTCAGATCCAAAAGCAATAAATGATTGTTTCTAGAATCGGGTCCTTTCTCGAGGAAAAGTTTCTCTCGAAAGAATTGAGTGGGAGGATGGTGGAGACTTGATGAGGTTATTGAACCGTCACTTCAACTAGTGTGTAGCAGGGCACATGAAGTTGTTCCTGTGGCACCTACACCAATTGAAGTGGAAGCTTATGATAGTGATCATGAAACTTTGGATCAAGTCACTACCAAACCTCATAGGTCGACAAGGATGCGTACTACTTCAGAGAGGTATGTAATCCTGTCTTGGAAGTCATGTTGCTAGACAACAATGAACCTACGAGCTATGGAGAAGCGATGGTGGGCCCGAATTCCGACGAATGGCTCGAGGCCATAAAATCCGAGAAAGGATCCATGTATAAAACAAAGTATAGACTTTGAAAGAACTACTTGATGGTCGTAAGGATATTGGGTGCAGATGGATTTTAAAAGAAAGACGGACAATGATGATAAGTGTCACCATTAAGAAAGCTCGACCTGTCATTAAGATGTTTCCCGACAAGTTCAAGGAGTTGACTACGATGAGACTTTTTCACTCGTAGCGATGCTAAGAGTTTGTTGGAATTATGTTAGCAGTTACTGCATTATTTATGAAATCTTGCAGATAGGATGTCAAAACATTGTTTCCTCGACGATTTTCTTGAGGAAAGGTTGTGTGTGATACAACCAAAAGGTTTTGTCCATCCTGAAAGATGCTAATAAGTATGCAAAGCTCCAGCAATCCTTCTAAGGACTGGAGTAAGCATCTCGGAATTGGAATATATGCTTTGATGAGATGATCAAAGATTTTGGGTTTATACAAAGTCTATGAGAAACTTGTATTTCCAAAGAAGTGAGTGGGAGCACTATAGAATTTTTGATGAGTATATGTTGTTAACATATTATTGACCAGAAATGATGTATAATTTCTGGAAAGCATGCAACGTTATTTGAAAAGTGTTTTTTAATGGAAAACCTGGATTAAGTTACTTGAACATTGAGCATTAAGATCTATAAGGATATATCAAAAACGCTTAATAGTACTTTCACCATTAAGAAAGCTCGACTTGTCGTTAAGATGTTTTCCGACAAGTTCAAGGAGTTGACTATGATGAGACTTTCTCACTCGTAGCGATGCTAAGAGTCTGTTGTAATTATATTAGCGATTACTGCATTATTTATAAAATCTTGCAGATAGGATGTCAAAAACCATTGTTTCCTCGACGATTTTCTTGAGGAAAGGTTGTATGTGATACAACCGGAAGGTTTTGTCAATCCTGAAAGATGCTAACAAGTATGCAAAGCTCTAGCAATTCTTCTAAGGACTGGAGTAAGCATCTCGGAGTTGTAATATATGCTTTGATGAGATGATCAAAGATTTTGGGTTTATACAAAGTTTATGAGAAACTTGTATTTCCAAAGAAGTGAGTGGGAGCACTATAGAATTTCTGATGAGTATATGTTGTTGACATATTGTTGATCAGAAATGATGTAGAATTTCTGGAAAGCATATAGGGTTATTTGAAAAGTGTTTTTCAATGGAAAACCTGCATTAAGCTACTTGAACATTGAGCATCAAGATCTATAAAGATAGATAAAAAACGCTTAATGGTACTTTCAAATGAGCACATCACTACTAGGAAAAGGGCTATAGATGGAATTGACATTAATGGCGCACTAGACATGTGGTGCGCCATTATTATATACTAATGGCGCACCATGTGTTGGTACGCCATTAGTGTCCAAATACTAATGGCGCACCACATCCGCGGGTGCGCCATTAGTAAATTTTTTTTATATTTTTCCAAAACTACTAATGGCGCACCGTGGGAGTGGTGCGCCATTACTAGTTGAACTAGTAATGGCGCACCACTCCCACGGTGCGCCATTAGTAATTTTTTTTACTAATGGCGCACCGTGGATGTGGTGCACCATTACTAGTTGAACTAGTAATGGCGCACCATGCCACGGTGCGCCATTAGTAACTTGGTCACCACTTCCACAGAATGCACCCCCCCTCCCCCCCCCCCAGCGCGTGGATCGCCTTTTCAGTTTAAAAAAAATAAAAGAAAATGATGAAAATGTCAAAAAAAATAAAAGAAAATAAGTTTCCCATGTGATATGTGGTCTAGTTGTTGGGAAAATTTGCAAATATGAATTTCGTCTTCATTTGGAAAATCTTTCGAGAATTTGTAAAAATGGGCATAACTTTTGCATACTAACTTGGATGAAAAAGTTTTTTATATGAAAAATCATCTACTCGAAAAGTTACATCCGAATTTAACCGGGGGAACACCGTTAAATATTTTCAAAATTCTCAAAAACCTAACAGAAAAAAGATATGGGGCTTTTAAGATCTGGAGAGGCAAAAAAATCAAATTTACTAATGGCGCACCAGCCCATGGTGCGCCATTAGTATCTTCCCGCCTTCAAAATTCAAAATAAGTCAACAAAATAAAAAAAAGTTACTAATGGCGCACCTGCCCACGGTGCGCCATTAGTATCTTCCCGCCTTCAAAATTCAAAATAAATAAAAAAATTAGTAATGGCGCACCTGCCCACGGTGCACCATTACTATGTCGTACATATGGCTGGGCGCACCTCCTCCACTCCACCTCTCCTCCACTCCATCTCCTCCTCTCCTCTCCTCCACTCCATCTCCTCCTCTCCTCCACTCCATCTTCCCTTCTCTCCTCCACCATACTACCCTCCTCCTCTCCGGCGACCTCCTCCTCCTCCTCTTCGGCGACTTCCTCCTCCTCTCCGGCGACCTCCTCGTCCTCTCCGGCGACCTCCTCCTCTTCGGGAACCTCCTCCTCCCTCCTCTCCTCCCCTCCCCTTCCCTCACGGTTTCTCCTCCCTCCTCTCCGGTGAGCTCCTCCTCCCTCCTCTCCTCCCATTCCCTCATGGTTTCTCCTTCCTCCTCTCCGATGCTTCGGTGAACTCCTCTCCGGTGACCTCCTCCTCCTCTCCGGCCATGTAGGCGAGCGCCTCTCCGGTGACCTCCTCCTCCTCCTCTCCGGCGAACTCCTCTCCGGCAAAAGAACACGGCAAAAGAACGTACAAGATCCAAAAACAGGAACAAAATTTGAAATAATATCGTGCCAAAAAACGAGCAAAAAAAAACTAGCAAAAAATGGGCAAAAAAATCACGATCCAAATTCAAAATTCAAAAATAGCAATGGCGCACGGTGGGGGTTAGACGGTGCGCCACTACTATTTTCCCGCCTTCAAAATTCAAAAATACTAATGGCGCACCGTGGCCTATACTAATGACGCACCAGTGGCCTATACTAATGGCGCACCGTGGCCTATACTAATGGCGCACCAGTGGTGCGCCACTACTATTTTCCCGCCTTCAAAATTCAAAAATACTAATGGCGCACCGTGGCCTATACTAATGACGCACCAGTGGCCTATACTAATGGCGCACCGTGGCCTATACTAATGGCGCACCAGTGGTGCGCCATTAGTAAAAATTACTAATGGCGCACCACTAATGCGTCATTAATGGCCAAATTAGGTGCGCCATTAGTAGGCCTTTTCCTAGTAGTGCATACCTTGACATGATCTTGAAGGTGTTCAAGATGGATCAGCCAAAGAAGGAGTTCTTGCCTGAGTTGTAAGGTATGAAGTTAAGACTTAAAGCTCGACCACGGTAGAAGAAAGAGGAAGGATGAAGGTCGTCCCCTATGCTTCTGTCATAGGCTCTATACGGTATGCCATGCTGAGTACCGCACCTGATGTGTGCCTTGCCACATGTCTGGCAAGAGGGTACAAAGGTGATCTAGGAGTAGATCACCAGATAGCGGTCAAAATTATCCTTAGAGGAATAAGGATATGTTTCTCGGTTATGGAGGTGATAAAGAGTTCGACGTAAAGAGTTACGTCGATGCAAGCTTAACACCTATCCGGATAGCTCCGAGTAGAGATACCGGATATGTATAATGGAGCAACAATTTAGAATAGCTCCAAGTAGAACAGTTATTTGAAATGGCTCCAAATATAGCGTAGTAGCTGCATCTACAATATGACATAGAGATTTGCGAAGTACATACAGATCTGAATGTTGCAGACCCGTTGACTAAAACCTCTCTCACAAGCATAACATGATCAAACCCAGAACTCTTTGGGTGTTAGTCACATGGGGATGTGACCTTGAGTGTTAATCACATAGCGATGTGAACTGGATTATTGACTCTAGTGCAAGTGGGAGACTGTTGGAAATATGCCCTAGAGGCAATAATAAATTAGTTATTATCATATTTCCTTGTTCATGATAATTGTTTATTATCCATGCTAGAATTGTATTGATAGGAAACTCAGATACATGTGTGGATACATAGACAACACCATGTCCCTAGTAAGCCTCTAGTTGACTAGCTCGTTGATCAATAGATGGTTACGGTTTCCTGACCATGGACATTGGATGTCGTTGATAACGGGATCACATCATTAGGAGAATGATGTGATGGACAAGACCCAATCCTAAGCCTAGCACAAAGATCGTGTAGTTCGTATGCTAAAGCTTTTTCTAATGTCAAGTATCATTTCCTTAGACCATGAGATTGTGCAACTTTCGGATACCATAGGAATGCTTTGGGTGTGCCAAACGTCACAACGTAACTAGGTGGCTATAAAGGTACACTACGGGTATCTCCGAAAGTGTCTGTTGGGTTGGCACGAATCGAGACTGGGATTTGTCACTCCGTGTGACGAAGAGGTATCTCTGGGCCCACTCGGTAGGACATCATCATATGCGCAATGTGACCAAGGAGTTGATCACGGGATGATGTGTTACGGAACGAGTAAAGAGACTTGCCGATAACGAGATTGAACAAGGTATTGGATACCGACGATCGAATCTCGGACAAGTACAATACCGCTAGACAAAGGGAATTGAATACGGGATTGATTGAATCCTCGACATCGTGGTTCATCCGATGAGATCATCGTGGAACATGTGGGAGCCAACATGGGTATCCAGATCCCGCTGTTGGTTATTGGCCGGAGAGGTGTCTCGGTCATGTCTGCATGGTTCCCGAACCCGTAGGGTCTACACACTTAAGGTTCGATGACGCTAGGGTTATAGGGAATAGATATACATGGTTACCGAATGTTGTTCAGAGTCCTGGATGAGATCTCGGACATCACGAGGAGTTCCGGAATGGTCCGGAGGTAAAGATTTATATATGGGAAGTCCTGTTTTGGTCACCGGAAAAGTTTCGGGTGCTATCGGTAACGTACCGAGACCATCGGGAGGGTCCCGGGGGTCCACCAGGTGGGGCTACCTGCCCCAGAGGGCTGCGTGGGCCAAGTGTGAGAGGGGACCAGCCCCAGGTGGGCTGGTGCGCCCCCCCACCAGGGCCCAAGGCGAAGAGAGAAGGGAAAAAGGGGAAACCCTAGGCTCAGATGGGCCTAAGGCCCACCTAGTGGTGCGCCCCCCCTCTCTCCCCCCTTGGCCGCCCCCCTAGATGGGATCTAGGGCTGGCCGCCACCCCTAGGGGTGGAAACCTAGGTGGGGGCACAGCCCCTCCCTTTCCCCTATATATAGTGGGGTTTTTGGCTGCCATACACATGAGAACATCTCCTTCTTGGCGCAGCCCTACCCCTCTCCCTCCTCATCTCTTGCGGTGCTTGGCGAAGCCCTGCTGGAGTATCACGCTCCTCCACCACCACCACGCCGTCGTGCTGCTGCTGGACGGAGTCTTCCCCAACCTCTTCCTCTCTCCTTGCTGGATCAAGGCATGGGAGACGTCACCGGGCTGCATGTGTGTTGAACGCGGAGGTGCCGTCCGTTCGGCACTAGGATCATCGGTGATTTGGATCACAGCGAGTACGACTCCATCAACCCCGTTCACTTGAACGCTTCCGCTTAGCGATCTACAAGGGTATGTAGATGCACTCTCCTTTCCTCGTTGCTAGATTACTCCATAGATTGATCTTGGTGTTGCGTAGAAAATTTTGAATTTCTACTACATTCCCCAACAGTGATCCCGTTATCAATGACATCCAATGTTCATGGTCAGGAAACCATGACCATCTATTGATCAACGAGCTAGTCAACTAGAGGCTTACTAGGGACATGTTGTGGTCTATGTATTCACACATGTATTACGGTTTTCAGTTAATACAATTATAGCATGAACAATAGACAATTATCATGAACAAGGAAATACAATAATAACCATTTTATTATTGCCTCTAGGGCATATTTCCAACATCTTCTTCGTCAGAGATGGTCGGCCAGAGGCTTGGTGATCGGATCTCGAGATCCATCATCTAGACCCGGCTGCAAGTTGGGGAGACATGGTTGCCGGTGAAAACCGAGCTGTTGGCAGGTGATGGCGGCGTTCTACGCCGTTATCTTGATGGAGGCATTGTCGTGTAACTACTGTCGACCCACTCATGCTGCTCTGGGGGGAACCCTAGGATCTGGTGTTTCAGATCGGACGATAGCGGCACTGCGGTGTCGTTTCTCACTTGGGAGCATCGTTTGTGGAGCAGCGCTGGAAGTCAGAGGCAGGAGGTGGAGCGGCTTCGTCTTGCACGGAGCTTCGGTGGAGATGTTAAGTCATGCCTGACCGATAGGTGCTACACTTTGTCAGGCCTGGTCGGCAGGTGCTACGCACGAGATATTTCAAAGACTTCAAGCTGCGTCGGCTGGTGGTACTTGGCAGCATGGTGCTGAGGCGTATCCGTGGCGACTACGACATGTACAGTTGTCTGTGCACAGGGAGGAGGTGCCGTTGGGCACCGTGGTGGCATCGACGATAGCTAGGCCGAGTAAGGTTGATACATTAGTACAGTTCTGAAAATGGAGCGGTGGCAGTTGGCGACGGCGGCCTCTGAGAGCACGCCGGACCGGCGAGACCCATGTCCGGCAGACGTCCTGGATGGGTCCTCAGGCCTTAGATGTTAGGTTTGGCTGCGATGTCTGTTTGGTATTAGGCCCAGACTATTTGCGCCCCTTCATCAACTGGATAGGTGTAACGACAGTTTGTTGCTTAGACGGGGCTTTCGTCTTACTATGGTATTACTTTGTAAGAGCAACTCCAAAGGGCCGACCCATTTCGTCTGTCTGCATCCGTTTGGGTCAGCGCGGACAAAAGTGGCAGCCCAACGCGCCGACCCAAACCCAAATCATGTCCGCGTCGCGTCCGCGCCGACGCATTTGCTGCCCAAATTTGCACCCCAAATGCGTCGGCGCGGGCGCCGAATGGACGCTTCGCGCGCCTTCTCGCTATCCGCCGCGTCCCCACATGGCAGCCATCCAACTACCCGCTGCCCACGCGGTCAGCTTAATTTATGACGACGGGCCCACATGTCAGCCACGGCGCTCGTCCTTTTTTAAGCCGACCGTGCGGCGGGGCCGTCCTCATCCATACTTGCCGCCCACATCTGCCCACCTTTGCTCCCTCGTCGCCGGCAAACCCTAGCCACCACAACCACAGCGAGATGGGCCTCTTCTCCGGCGCCAGCGGCAGCAAGGCCAAGGGCAAGTCCCCCGCCACCCCTTTCCCCTCCGAGTTCCTCCCACCCCCGCCGGCGCCTCGCCGGCAGAGGCAGCGCGTCAACGTGCCAGTGCACCAGGCGGAGTGGCACTGGGAGAACCGCCAGCCTCTGTCGTATCCGGACATGACGCTGCCGCACGACTGGCATCTGGATCCAGATAGGATCCCAGTGCCGGCGGCGCTGCGGACGGCTCGTGCTCACGCGGAGGAGGTGCGGCGCCGGCGGGCGCTGCTGACGCCGGAGCAGCGCCTCGACAAGGCCTACGCAACCGACTCGCCTAACTGGGCGAGGTGGTTCGCCTTCGAGCACGAGGAGGCGAGGCGACAGGGCGTGCGCGAGGTCGACCGGAGGCCAACGCCACTCGTTGTCCGCGAGGAGGACCAGGCGGCGGAGGACGCCTACCAGGCGGCCCTTGCGGCCGTCTACCGGGAGAGCGAGGAGGACGAGCTGCGCAGAGCGGAGGCGGCGAAGGCGGAAGAGGAGGCCCGCTACGAGGCGGCAATGGCGCAGGCCCTTGCCCTCTCCGCGGTGGGCGACGGCGTGGTGCCGCCGGTGGCCCCGCCGTCCCCCATCAAGCCGGAGCCGGAGCCGCAGCCGCAGCCCAAGCCCGAGGCCATCGCGCGCTTCTCCTGGAATGGAGTGGTGCGCGAGTGGGTGTCCGCTCCACCGGTTTGGCTAGGGGCAACGCCGGCGCAGGAGCAGGCGTACCTCGAGATGTGGCGCCAGCGCCGGCTGGCAGAGGAGCACCGTCGCGGCGAGTACGAGGAGATGCTCGAGCGCGACCTCTAGCAGGAGCAGCGCGAGGCCGAGGAGGAGGTGCGCCAGGCCACGGCTGCACAGGCAGCCGCACACCCCCCCCCCCCACCCCGGCACTGCCTGCGCCGGCACAACCCGACATGGCGGCGCTCTGAAACACAGCGTTCTCCTGGGCCGGGCCGGCGTCGACGCTCATCGACCTCACGGACCCCGAGGACGACGACGACGACGCCTAGGGCAGCGCGCCGCCTCGTAGTTTAGGCTGTTTTTTTTAATGCAAATGTGTGGACGCGTGGACTCTCGCCGGCCTTCGTGGCCGGCTTTAATGTTTAATTAATGCTGTTTCTTTTTTTTAGTATGCACGCGTTTACTTTTTTGGCGCCGTCAAAATGGGTATCGGCCAACGTTGGGCGCAGCCGCACAGGCTCCGACCCAAATGCCGAAGCGGGCATCCGTGTCTGTCTAGTCGACCCAAACGGATAAAAAGTGGACAAAATCGTCGTCTATTTGGTTGGCCCGTTGGAGTTGCTCTAAGGTCTTATGAGAATAATTAATAAAGTGGTCGTATGCATCATTCAGATGAAGAAACCGGGGTTTATCCTTCTTTTCTAAAAAAACATAAAAACATATGAGCTCGTGAGTATAACGACGCGTTCGAGCACGTACGTCGATTGTTCATACTGGACAGTCGGGTTGTTTGTACGTCACATCCAACCGGCTGGGGAAACAGAAGTTCACGCGGGCAAACCCAATCGTTTGTGCTTGCTATCGTATCAGTGCAGGGAGTGGAGTAGGTAAGATTGGGAATTTGGGATTCACTCAAGAGATGATGGACCCATGACGACGACGGCGGCTTTAATCCTATCCGAGCGGTGCAATGGGCGAGGGAGATGCTGTCGGCCGGGTCGCCAAATATAGCTACGCATGCTCTATCTGTTTCCATCTTTTGGTCGGCTGGAAAATCTGTGCGCTCGTTAGTTGCCAGGACATTTTCAACGCCGCCCCTTAAGCACCGTATCCGTTTGGATTATGAAAGTCATCCAACACCGGTCTTGATCAACCCGTTGGGCAGTTTAAACACGTTTTTTTCTATAAATCAGAGACAAACATGGGGTGTTTTGCGGGAGTCTGGATCACTTCCATGTCTGCTTCTGACCGCCTTGGTCCATAAAAAAACTACGCCTCATCCCTCTTGCGCTTTTCTTTTGATGTACGTGTTGTGTACCGCGCCGCATCCATGCCATCCCAGAGCACGCAGCGGCAGGCATTAATGTCACGCGATGTGACCAGCGAGAGGGTGGCACTGACCGTCACGATCTCTCGTCAGCCGCCGCTTCAATACGGGCGCAGCTTTTCGAGGAACCAACTCCGGCCGCTGCGCCATATTGAAGTGAGCTGACCGCCCGTTCGTCTGGCCTGACCACGGCTATATAAGTCGTGCTCTGAAGATGCACATCCGCATCTCTTTCTATTTGATCGCCTCCTCCTCTCCAAGCACGTCCTCTACCTCTTCGAGCCCCTCCTCCTACAACGGCGATGCCGAAGTCGTGGTGGTCCGCACCAGTAGGCGGTGGTGGTGGTAGTTCATCCTCTGGTGGATCTTGGCACCGGCGCCCGCACTCTCCGGGCCCCTCGGCGTCCATGGTGGTCGGCTCCTCCACCAAGGAGGAGATCATCCTCTCCTCCGGTGATGAGGAGGACCAACACCCGCAGCAGCGCCCGCGCCTCCTCACCGAGGCGGCTCTGATGTACTTAATTACGGAGCACTCGCTCCGTCAGATGGAGAATGACGAAGCGCTCACTCCGTCAGATGGGCCCGGCACCATCGTCGTAGGTGAGGGTCAAGGAGGAGCCACCGTCCCCGTCGCGCTACCGTGCCAAGCCGAAGCTGATGTCCCCACCCCGACGGGTCAAGGAGGAGCCTCCCTCCCCCCCCCCCACAGCCACGGCCGTGACGTCCAGATTGGACGCTGCGTGAAGGATGAGCCCGCGTCACAGCGAGCGCACAGTCGATACGCGCGCATCAGTGGACCCGACTCGCCGCCCTGCCGCATCCACCGCCAAGCCGTCAAGGAGTTGTCGTTGGCTATAAGGAAGGCGCACAACCGCATCCTCCATTACCTCAGAGGTTTCGGCGGCCCCTCGGGGTTGAGGGTCATCATCTCCGAGGAGGAGCGGGCAACGCGTCAACGGGCGCGGTACGCCGGCGCAACACCGCGTGCCGCTCCTCGTTCGCAACAGCCGACGAGGTGTCGGAATGGGTCCGCAATGATCTGGACCTCTCCTCCGCATGGGCCCTAGACCATTCCGTCACCACCAATGAGACGGACACCAGATGCCGCCTCCGCCTCGACAGCAAGATCGCCAAGTACAACAAGGAGCGGTCTCTTAGCGAGACTTTCAACGCCGGCAAGGGCAAGGCCGCTGCTAGGGCTCTGCCTGCGCCGTCGACACTGGCCACGGCGGCACTCCAAACTGCGAAACAGGAGGCGGAGCAGCTACGCAGCAAGCGGTAGGCAGCAGCCGGGCAAGGCTGTCACGACCCTCCGAAAGCCTTGCGCCATTGGAGGGACGACATCGACGGTGCGGACGGTGATGGAGATGCGGCAGGACACACATGCGAGGTTGTTGTTCGCTATAGAGTTTAGGTTGTTTATAAGTTTTTAGTTAAACCGTTGAAATATCGACCTTTTTATCTAAATTATGTCTGAATTTTAGTGAAATCCTTCATGTTTGCATGAACTACATTCGATTTGTTAAAAAAATGTTTTTTTGCATGGTAATACGTGTCTCATTCATATCACAAAAAACAAAGTACAAGTCACGTAAAAACCGACATAATAAAACTAAAAAGATAGTAGAACATCTGTGAGCTTGACACCAACGCCCGTCACCTGCCTGCGGCATCATCACAACAGCCATCGAAGAAAAGAATGACGAATCACCTCCTCACCCGAGCTCGACGCGGCTCCATCGCTGATAAGCAGCTTTGCGGACCTCTAAGGTGGCTCACCAAAAGTGAAGCCCTTACCGTTGAACGAATCAAACCGGGGCAACACTCCGGACACTCCATCGAACTCCAGATCTGACCCCACGACGACTAAAACGTCGAAGGAGGAAACCATATCTACCATCCACGAACCACGAGCCCAACACATGCTCTGTCTTCCAGATGTCGTTGCAGACCACAATCTGCATCCGTTCCTGGACTACCTCCCAAGCTTTCCGCCGACGTTGGAGCAAACGCCGTCGCAACGGCGGAGCCTGAGGACACAGGTCCATCATGAGGATGCCGCCGCCGCCACGCCATCCTTACTTGAACAGACTGGTTTCCAAATTGTAACACCCTCGATGCGGCTATATCTTCCACGTGTCGAGGCATGACTTAGAGGCATAATCGCATTGAAGGCATATGTCGCAAGTGAGGTAATCTTCACACAACCCATGTAATATAATAAGGGAAAGAGTTACATAGTTGGCTTACAATCGCCACTTCACACAAATACATGAATAAAGCATTACATCATACAAATACACTCATGGTCCGACTACGGAACCAAAATCAAAGAAGAACCCCAAATGCGACAAAGGTCCCCGATCGACCCCAACTGGGCTCCACTACTGATCAACTAGAACGAAACAACACAAAGGACAAGATCTTCATCGAGCTCCTCCTGAGCTTGGTTGCGTCATCTGCTCGGTCTCATCGGCACCTGCAAGCTGGTTTTGGAAGTATCTGTGAGCCACAGGGACTCAGCAATCTCGCACCCTCGTGATCAAGACTATTTAAGCTTATGGGTAAGGTAAAGGTATGAGGTGGAGCTGCAGCAAGCGACTAGCATATATGGTGGCTAACGTACGCAAATGAGAGCGAGAAGAGAAGGCAAAGCACGGTCGATAAAAGTATGATCAAGAAGTGATCCTGGACTACCTACGTCAAGCATAACTCCAACAACCGTGTTCACTTCCCGGACTCCGCCGAAAAGAGACCATCACGGTTACACACGCAGTTGATTCATTTTAATTAAGGTTGACTTCAGGTTTTCTACAACCGGACGTTAACAAATTCCCATCTGCCCATAACCGCGGGCACGGCTTTCGAAAGTTCAAATCCCTGCAGGGGTGTCCCAACTTAGCCCATGACAAGCTCTCACGGTCAACGAAGGAATAGACCTCCACCCGAGACGTTCCGATCAGACTCGGTATCCCAGTACAACAAGACATTTCGACAGGGTAAAACTAAACTAGCAACACCGCCCGATGCGCCGACATCCTGATGGGAGCTGCACATATCTCGTTCTCAGGGCAACACCGGATAAGCAATCCGTACAACTAAAACCAGCCCTCAAGTTTCCCCGAGATGGCGCTACAAGGGGCTCTAGTTTGGACCAACGCTTAGACAAGCACTGGCCCGGGGGGGGGGTTAAAATAAAGATGACCCTCGGGATGCGCGACTCCCAAGGAAAAAAGGCTAGGTGGCAAATGATAAAAGCAATGTTGGGCATTGCTGGCAAAGCTTTACTTAAGGCGAACTGTCAAGGGGTTCCCATTATAGCCCAACCGCGTAAGGGACGCAAAATCCGGGAACATAACACCGATATGACGGAAACTAGGGCGGCAAGAGTGGAACAAAACACCAGGCATAAGGCCGAGCCTTCCACCCTTTACCAAGTATATAGATGCATTAATTAAATACGATATATAGTGATATCCCAACAAATAAACATGTTCCAACAAGGAACAACATCTCCATGTTCCAACACGGAACAAACTTCAATCTTCACCTGCAACTAACAATGCTATAAGAGGGGCTGAGCAAAGCAGTAACTTAGCCAATCAACGGTTTGCTAGGACAATGGTGGGTTAGAGTCTGAACATGGCAATTTGGGAGGCTGACAAGCAAGTGGTAGGCATCGTAGCAATGGCATAGCAAAAGAGCGAGCAATCTAGCTTAGCAAAGATAATAGTGATTTCGAGGGTATGGTCATTTTGCCTGAAATCCCGCAAGGAAGAAGAACGAGTCCATGAAGAAGACAAACGGGCGTAGATGAGCGGGTCCTCACAAACTCGACGTTATTGAAACCAACCCGAAGAAGCAACACCGGAAAAGAAGCACACAACATAGTAAACAACCAACACATCAACATGGCATGATGCACAATCGAGTATGATGCATGTCCGGTTTAAAGAGGCATGGCATGGCAAAATGCACAAACAATCCTACAAATTAAGTGGAGCTCAATATGCAATGAGTTGCATATTAACGGAGCACCACATCAATTATTTAGTTCGATCTCGTCTATGTACCCAACAATGTTAAATGTTGTTAAACATGGCGAGAGGGGAAACATGATGAAACTATCTAATCTAGGCAAGTTTAAATGAGGCCGGAAGCAACGAACAACAATTCCGAAAAATCCTCATGTGCAAATATTAGGTTTGGTCCTGATTTGTCCTAAAACATATTTTAGAGTTGTTAGGCATGCAAAACAATGTCACCATGTTAAACTAGGCAAAATTCTACCCCATTTACGTATAAAGATTATTAAAATCGGAGCTACGGTTATTTAGTTATGAATTAAATCATTTTAGTATGGCATAGGGGCAAATTTAACAAACATCATTTTAGACATTTTAAACATGGATGAAAGTGGCATATTATGAAACTAGACACAATTTTAAGCAAGTTTCATATTAAGTTTGTTTTAATCCGATGCACGGTTCAACAGATATTAAATGCATGATGCTAGGGGGTTTTCTGCAAAATTGTAATCTGCTGGAAAATTAGATAAAATCGTCTTGGCAGAAAAAAAAACATCACGGACCGCGACTGGTGCAAATGGGCCAACAGGAGCAGGCGCTGGGGCATCTCACCCATGGGCTATGGCCCGGTCCAAGGAGGAGCAAGACGGGCTGCAGGAGGGGTGCGCTGGGCCTGGTGATGAGTGGTGGGCTGTGTAGACGGTCTCGAGCTGAGAGAAGAGAAGAGAGGGAGGCCCGCCATCTGTTTCCGGAGACCGAAAACGTCCGACGTTAGACCGACTACTATTGCCGCTATATTTATCCGTTGGGGCATCAAACGAACTCCGATTGCGATGAAACTTGACATGCGGTCTGCCTACACTATAATAAGACCGCACACCAAATTTCAATCCAATCCGAGAACATTTTCCGGCCACTTATAAAATAATATTTCGGACATGCCGCGGGCGCGTGCAAGTGTGTCTGGGCTCAGAACAGACAACGGAAGGAACGAGGAGACCGGGACTGATGCAAGTTTTGAAAACATGATGATGCAATACACATGATGACATGATGAAATGCAACACGCAAGCAAATGACATGGCAACGACGGCGAATAACTGGAGGACACCTGGCACATCGGTCTCGGGGCGTTACACAAATCCATCCCCAACCATAGGACCGATGGCCTCGTCAGGGAAGGATCCGAAGAATCTTTATTCAACATTTTCATCGTCGCCACCGAAGCAAAGACGATGAACAACCTAAAAACCTAGACTATGAGAGAGTAAAAGCAACCCACACGCGTGAATCCGGCGACCCCCCTCATCACCGACGACCGAGGTCGCCAGCGGAGGGGAGCCGACGAAGAGCGGCGTTGGAAGATCGGCCTCCCCTGGCGGCGGCTAGGGTTTCAGCCGCCGGGGACGAGAGGAAAACGCCGCTTCGGTCGTGTCTACTTTTCGTATCGTCGTTTTTTGAATCTGCTTGTTAAAAAAGTGTTTGTAATGTATGCGGTCACGATTGGATGACTACCTCTCCATCTGTGTCTACAGATTTGTCTTCCTTGTTTGCAGACGGATAAAAAATAGTTTTGCGAGTCGCCGTTGAATATGCCCTTAGTACGACTAAGCAAAGTGGCGATGGTTACGATTGTGTACTCGTGGTCTGAAAAATGTGGCAATGACTTTTGCTTTGTTCTGATAATGGTTTGCGCGTAAGGTTTTTGTCATTTCTTTATCCATCCAGAACAGAACACGTTGAATTGCTTGCAGCGGATGCTCCGTAGCAGTCTTTTATGCTTCTGTTCAATTAATTTCTAAGTGTTTGGCTCTTCGCATGGAAAGGCAGCGACGAGGGTGTGTGTGTGTGGGGGGGGGAGGGGGGGAGGGGGGGGGGGATTTTTGTATTTTTATTTTTTGTGGATGATGAGAGGAATTCTTAGGACACCCCTGCATTCGGCTACATAGCCCCTTTAATTACCGGGGACGGGTCCATACATGCATGCTTTTGGCATAGTTGCATGCGACACCCATCACATCTCTCATATTTTCTCATTTCATCTCTAAATTTGAATTTATTCTATCTTTCGAATCGAAAGTTCAAATCAAGTTTCGTTTGCATATTTATTCGTGACGGCGAGAACCTTCAAACAAGACCAACTTGAATACATTTTGACAGCTGTTATTTCTTTTACCAAATTTCAAATATTTGAACTTGATGGTCGTAATATTGAGTTTTTACCAAATTTCATTTGCTTTAAAGGTTTAGGGTTTAGGATTTAGCTCTTGAGTCTTAGGGCAGTGCTTGGGTTCTGTGCTTAAGTTTTAGCTTTTTGAACTTGGTACATTTATCATCCGTTCTTATCAAGTTTCAATAGTTGAAACTTGGTGAAGTATTCAAAACTTGTCAAAACATGTTCAATAGAGGTCATGTTTCAAAACCCTCGTCACAAGGAACATGAATATGCAAACAAAATGTAAATTGGATTTTCCGTTCAAAAGATACAATGGATTTAAATTTCGAAGTCAAGAAAAAAGTATGAAAGATGGGGTGGTGGACTGCACAAAAATTGCCCCATGAAAAAATTCATTGGGGGGGGGGGGGGGGGGTAAACACTAAAGACATGCACAAGTGTCTGAATTTTGATGCAATCATGCAGCCCATAATCCGCGTGCTCCTACCCGTTTGTGCTACAGATACTTTCCCAAATTGATGGTGGAGGCCGACTAGACTTGGTGATTGAATGATGAGGCCATCGGACGGACCTATAAAAGAGGGAAATACGGTTCAACAAAACAAGGAAAATGAACCAGTGTGTGCTGCGGTATAGGGGGGCCGGGCATAGAGATGGCGAGAGGCCAAAATCCGCCATCGTGAGATGGCATGAAATCTAGGCTCACCCCTTCCCCCCAATTACTCGCTAACCTCTTGCTCTAGGACTATCCCCCCCTCCCCCTCAATTCTTGGCACCGGCGGTGGCGACAACTCATATTTGCGCAAAGCAACGACTGTGGCTGCGTCAGCATCACTCACCGGCGACAGGAGCTGCTTCTCTTCTTCTTATTCGTCTTCCGATAGCAGAAAAAAATGACAGATCACCTTTTCACTCGAGCTTGACACGGCTCCATCGCTGATATACAACTTTGTGGACATCCAAAATGGCTCAACAAAAATGAAACCATTACCGTTGAATGAATCAGACCGAGGCAACACCCCGGACACACCATCGAACTTCAGATTTGGCACCCCCGCATAACTAAGACGTCGGTGGAGTAAACTACACCTACCACCCACAAACCATGAACCCAGCACACAATGCATCGTCTTCCAGATGCCGTCGATGCAGATCACAATCTACATCTCCGCTCCCGGGCTACCTTCCAAACTCCACACCGGCGCTGGAGCAAACACCTTCGCAACGACGAATATCGTGAGCACAGATCCACCACGAAGATGCCACCACCGTCACACCATCCTTATTTGAACAGACTAAAAAACTTAAAAAAGATCAACACGCGTGGATCCGACGACCTTTTTCATCATCAACAATCGAGGTCGTTGTTGAAGGGGAGCCGTCGGAAGATGGCGACGAAGGAAGACGGCCAGGCGGCTGCGGTGAGATCACTGAAAGAAACAAACGGACGATCGTCTAGATCCAGCACACATCTCATTCATGGGCTCATTTTCCTGAATTTGTTTTCCACCGAACATACTCCGTATTTCCCCGTGAAATATCTCACGTATAACATGGAATCTCTTCTCGATAGGTTATTAAAAACAGGCAGCAGAATCTAAGTTCCCCTCGTCACCACTGTTCTCCTCCCTGCGCCAGCCAAATACCCCTCCTCCTCCTCCTCCTCCTCTCCGATCTCCCCACCAAATCCCGCCGCGAGGACGCCTGTTCTTTCCGGGCTCCCCGATTCCCGCCGGCGGCGGCGCGACCCCGACCCGGCGAGCCAGGCCTCCCTTCACCGGCGGAGCCTTCCCTCGTCGAGCGGCGCCGCGCCCCCGCCCCCCCGCCCTCACTCGACTGGCGCCGCACTGACGTGGCGCGGAGATCCGTTTGCCCGGGCTCGCATTGGGTTTGTTCTCCTCTGGGTAAGTAGCTCTGGATTGCTTCCAGGGGTTGTTCCACGAGTTCGCCTCGATCTCCGGGATCTTTTCGTTCCTGTCGCCGCGTGCAGTAGAGCCCAACCGTTCCCGTCCCTCGTTCATTTCTTCGCGGATTTGTGCGCTGGCGTGGTCCCCTAACAATCTAATCCGTCCGTTCATGGCGCCCCAGTGATCTAATTAATCGTTGGCAGATCTGTCATTGCGGTATGTGCCGTCGGCGGTAGGTGTGGGCGTAGCGGCGTTTGAATTATTTTTTTAATCTGGAAAATTGAGTTTGATCTTTGTGCCTATCTTGCTATGAATCAGTTAGTTCCTGTTCATATGATTGTGTGAATAAGCTGGCTGAATTGTTCGTAACACCGGGTAACTGTCGGATATCAGGCTGGCGTTTATTGTGGTAATAGATCGGTTGAAACTCTTGAGAGTTTAGCAAGACATTCGTCCCTGGTTTAAAAAGTCCATTATAGTGTGAAGCCTCCATTTCTTATGATTTGTGAGCACATGTCTGTTTGCTGTTTCTAGTTGTCACCTTCTGCAAATTTGGATGACCTCCATGTTTGACATCCCGGTGACTGTAGGTTTGTTGAACAGTAACACTATATGGGATCGTACTCGACAAGCGAAGTGCTTAATGCTGCCGCGGTTGGGGTCCATCATCCAGCACTCCGTTTGCACGAGCTGGACCTGAAAGGTTCCATGTCGGTGGAGGAACTACCAACGACGTCAGGCCTGGAGAATGGACACCAGGCACCATTTGTTATTGGTTAGTAGTCTATGGGTTCTGTTCTCTCTATTTGCTGGCGGAAATTCAGTAAACTGTAGTTGCTTACATAGTACAACCTTTCTACCCCCAAATGCGCCTCACCATAATTTTGTTTGCGTTGAAGGTGTTGCTGGAGGTGCATCTTCAGGTAAAAGTACTGTTTGCAAAATGATCATTGATCAGCTATGCGATCAGCGTGTAGTTGTTGTTACTCAGGTTTGTGTATTACAGCTCTGACTGCGCTTCTTGTGATATTACGACTATCCATTTTTTCTTATAACAAAGTCACTAATAGTTCATTATTTTTTTTGGTTTATAAATGTGTAGTGTCATCAATTATGCATTCAATTTTTTATTTATCCACTTTCCCTTGCTAGATATTTTATTGTCACCGTACGCTGTGTACAATCTTGCAAGCAATAAGAATGTTGATCTCAAATGTTGCAGGAGTCATTTTATTACGGACTGTCTGATGAGGAACTGGTCCATGTTCATGATTATAACTTTGATCATCCAGGTATAACACATGTTTCATGAGAACATAATGTCTTTTTGCGCCATTCGCAGGAGATGTGCTCTGACTTTGTTACTGCTGCTGCTCCTTTCCTAATTTCAGATGCATTTGATACGGATTTACTACTCTCTTGCATGGAAAAATTGAAACATGGTAAAGCTGTTGACATTCCAAGCTACGACTTCAAAACACATAAGAGCATCTCATGTGCAAGAAAGGTAATTCTATACATATGGTGCTATTCATACTCACCTGGTAGGCTGAGGCTCTCCTAGTCCTGTGCTTTATGAGACTTTGGACTATGAAATTAGGTTTCTAATCAATATTTGCAGATTGTACTGAAATTTTGTACTCTCTCCAGAATAATTTCCTCCCAGAACTATTATGTAAAATATGGAGTGTCGTAAGTGTTAGCTCACACACTCTGTGCAAGCACGTTATTGCATAACATAGAGTTCATCTTGAAATGTTCTGTCCAAGAAGTTAATTTATTGCTGGGTGCTTATAAATATCGTACGCCACTTATTCATATCTATACGACTGTACCACTTTATTTATGAGAGCATCCCTATTTTTGTGACTATTGTCAGGTTAATCCTTCAGATGTAATAATTTTGGAAGGAATTCTACTTTTCCATGATTCACGTGTCCGGGATCTAATGAACATGAAGATCTTCGTTGATACAGGTACTGATATTTGCATCCTAAGCTGATGATATCTCGCTCTATCAGTCTCTTTTATGCCTTGCAACCTCCAACTGTGGCTCATGGCCAGGACATTTAGTTTCACATTCATGTTATTCATGTGGAATGTCAATATTTCATAATATTTAATGGCACACATGTGTTCCTCTCCTGTTCCATTCAATTTGGAAATTTACTATAAATTATCATTAATTTCTAATCAATTTACAATAAATTTTGAGTAATTTCTTGTTTCTTTTCATATACAATGTACTTAAGGTTTTGCAATAGTTGGTATATTTAATAAAAATCAGTCGTTATTAACACGATAAATATTTCCAAGGGCATGCTGCACAAACTGGAGCAATGTGCATAATCAAGGCTAGCACTCTGTTGCAGTAAATGATAAATTCGCGAGATTTGTTGTCGTGCGTTTAGTTCAGTCACCTACTTTGAATTCTCTATCAGTAGAGCTTTTCTTTACGCAAACAGTTTCTTTGTAACCCTATCCATTCCATCCTGTTAGTTTATCATGCATTGTTTTTGCATTTTTCTTTCAGATGCTGATGTGCGATTAACAAGGAGGATCCGTCGTGATACCATTGAGAAGGGTAGAGATATTATAGCTGTGTTAGATCAGGTTGCTTAGCCTCAGATATCACCATTTTCCTTGTCTATAATATGTTACTGGTATTGTGTTTAGCAACATTCAGCACACTAATTACAACAAATTTTCTTGTAAGTTTATAAGTTTACTTGAATTAAGGTGTCACAAAAGTGTCTATGCTAACTACACATGTTCTGTACATTTATCTCATTTTTGGAATTTCATGCAACTTTTTTTTGGCAGTACTCGAAGTTTGTAAAGACAGCTTTTGAAGACTTCATTCTCCCCACAAAGAAGTATGCTGATATTATCATCCCACGAGGCGCAGATAACAGTGTAGCAATTGACCTAATCGTTCAGCATATTCGCACTAAACTTGGTCAAAATGATCTATGTAAAATACACCCAAATTTATATGTTATTCAGACTACTTACCAGGTATCTAATGTGCTTACCTTTTGATGTCTCCATAATAAACTGCATGTGTATCGCAAGTCTCTATTTTGTATGGTGCATTACTATTGGATCTTAATGCTTCTTTCCTTCAGATACGAGGCATGCACACAATAATACGAGATGCTGCCACTACGACACACGATTTCATATTTTATGCTGATCGGTTAATTCGATTGGTTAGTATGTATAAGCATGTGAATATTTTTCTTCTGTATGAGTTGTGTCTTGAATTTCACTGCGTAAAATAGGTTGTCGAGCATGGCCTTGGTCATCTTCCATTCAGGGAAAAGCAGGTCATTACTCCAACTGGTAAGTAGTATTGCATGGTGGTCTTTCCCATGTACTTCTGTAGTGTATGCAAGTTGCCTCGTCAAATGCATTTTGGATTTACTCACTGCAAGTTTGCATACGTACTGAATTTCTAGAAATACATCATTGGATAAGTTCTGTCGTAATAGTTTCTGTTTGCAGTCATTAATTTCATCTATTAACTTCCATTGTGATCATTTTCTTAAGTGTGTTTCTCGTTTGTTTTTATTATGCAGTGTATATGTTTACGCCATGTAGCTAAAATTCGTGTCAAGCTTTTAGTTAGTTGAGAGTTTGGAACTACTCATGATTTGTTTATCCATTTATCTTTGAGCAATGGAAAAACACCTAATACCGACAAAAAACAACTTCAGCTCTACAGAAATGCTAGGATATCAATCTAATATAACCATGGCTGAAGAAGCTCCGAGCCATCTCCTGGTCATATTGGAGGAGCTCCTTATTCTGGGCCATCTCCTGAATTAATCTTGCGCCTTGCAATTGCTTCTTCGAAGCTGCCTTTTAAAATGCACCTCATTGGGAATTTAGTACCACATAAGATTCGTCATTTTCCATTCTCTGCGCAGAAGGTGCATGTTAGAGTACGTAATGGGCCTAATGGCCTGGGCTGGCGGTATAGCCCGTTAGTCTTAGGGTTAATTAGAGATAAGGGTCGCTTGCTTAGGGGTTAAGTAAGCCTTGCTTGCGAGTCAAGTAAACCTCTCTATATAAAGAGAGGAGATGTATCAATCTAATCAAGCAAGAATTAAGAAGGAAATCCCTTCCATCTTGCCCGGCCGTGGGCAAAAGGCCCCCGGCCGGCCCTCTCGCACCCTCCTTCTAGCAGCGCCATAACAATTTGGTATCAGCTAGCTTTGGTTCGATCATGTCTTCACCGCCGCCCAACCCGTCTCTTCCGCTGCCGGTCACCTCGTCGCCTCCGGCGACCACCACGACCGTCGCCCCGCTCCTGCCCGCGCCGGGATCCTCCGTCGCGCCCGCCCCCGCCGTCCTCACCCCGCTGCACCAGGCGGCCTCCGCCGCGCTCGTCGGGCCGCTGCAGCAGCCGCTGCAGCTGCCATCCACCGCCCCGCCCTGGCTGCAGCGGCAGTCGCCGCTCCTGGCGGCCTCCGCCGCGCCCGGCGCTCCGCTGCCGCAGCTGCTGCCGCTGCCCCAGGGCGTCCCCGCCGCGCTCGTCGGGCCGCTGCAGCTGCCATCCACCGCCACCACCGGCCCGCCCTGGCTACAATGGCAGCCGCCGCCGCAGCCGCTGCCCCAGGGCGTCCCCGTCGCGCTCGCTGGGCCGCTGCAGCTGCCATCCACCACCACCACCGGCCCGCCCTGGCTACAGTGGCAGCCGCCGCTCCTGGCGGCCTCCGCCACACCCGGCGCTCCGCTGCAGCAGCCACAGTCGGTCAGCTCCGGCCCCGCATCGACCGCGCCGGTGGGAGTCCCGATCCACCAGATCAAGTTCCCATCGTCGCCATTACCGCTTCCCCGGGGCGTCCCCATCCAGCAGATCAAGTTCCCGCCGTCGCCGTCACCGCTTCCGGCTTGGATCACTACCCGCCACGTGTCGGCGGCGGTGAGGCTGCAGGCTGCTGCGCGCGGCCTCCTAGCGCGTCAACGTGTGCGGGAGATGCGTGGTCTGCAGCTGCCGCTCCTCCCAGCTGCGCTTCAGTACGCAAAGGACTGCCGCTCCTCCCAGCTGCGCTTCGCTACGCAAAGGACCTTGATCTCGTCCGCTGCGTTGGGGATCTTGGGCAAGCTGTTTTCTCCTCGGGCAGCGACCTCAAAGTCTGCGACATCGGCGGTTGGGGGGCGCACCCCTCCTCGTCATTCTCCATCGCAAGCCCTCCACTCTTCTCTGTGCGGTGCAGACCAACAGCCGTCCGGCAGGGGGAAGGCAGGGTGTCACCGACAAGAGCGCACCGCGTAGCACCACTGCATTCTGCCGGCCGCCGCGAGGGTGCCTCTGCTGGTCGCTTGCGACCACTTCCAGGTGGCCATACACATGCACTCCTTTTGTCCAGATGGTGTCCATGGGCTCCAGGTGGCTGTACACATGCACGTCCGACATGCGGATGGTCCACTTTTTGTTAAGGGGTCCAAAATAAATCGTCCCAGTCCATTTCAGGTTGAGAGTAATAAAACAAGCCAAGATGTAAAAGGCTTGTTTTTAGGTGTTAGGTTTGTGTTGCGTCGAGTCATGGTTATAAGTTGGTTAGGCTGCAGCTCAAGGACAAGCTGCATGTCCAGGTGGGGTGTAGTGTTAGAGTACGTAACGGGCCTAATGGCCTGGGCTGGCTGTATAGCCCGTTAGTCTTAGGGCTTGTTTTTAGGTGTTAGGTTTGTGTTGCGTCGAGTCATGGTTATAAGTTGGTTAGGCTGCAGCTCGAGGACAAGCTGCATGTCCAGGTGGGGTGTAGTGTTAGAGTACGTAACGGGCCTAATGGCCTGGGCTGGCGGTATAGCCCGTTAGTCTTAGGGTTAATTGGAGATAAAGGTCGCTTGCTTAGGGGTCAAGTAAGCCTTGCTTGGTAGTCAAGTAAACCTCTATATAAAGAGAGGAGATGTATCAATCTAATCAAGCAAGAATTAAGAAGGAAAACCCTTCCATCTTGTCCGGCCGTGGGCAAAAGGCCCCCGGCCAGCCCTCTCGCGCCCTCCTTCTAGCAGCGCCATAACAGTGCACCATTGCTTATTGGCTACAAGGATATCTTAGTTGTAACAGGGATCCAGGCTGACCAAATCCTCTAACGCCCCTGATGGGCAATGCCTCTCAGCTTCTTGTAGAAATATTTGACTTCATAGTAACCACATTGCTCGCGTCTCTCAGCTCATGTAATCCTTATCCTAGATATCAACCAACTAGGCAAGTCTTGATATCTTATCTTAATCTGAAATGACTTCAATACTTAGCCGGCGATTTATCATCCCTGTTTAGCAAATGCTTGCTTACTCGCAGTTCCATGGTTTAGGCATTTATGGGAGAACAACAGTATGGTTGCTAGTTGTTACAAACATGCATACTACTAGCTTGTATAGGGACAATAGTTTATCCATCTCCATAATTCCTTTTTCTTCTAATAATACTGTCTGCTGGAGTTACTTGCATGTGCATCCTCTCCTGTTAGTAGTTCATATGTTTGCCCTTATGCACTTTCTTATGCATGCAGGATCTGTTTACACTGGTGTGGATTTCTCAAAAAGTTTATGTGGGATATCAGTGATTAGGAGGTACCAACTCTTCCAAAATATTTTAACCATTGCTTTGTTGAGGCTCAAAATGACCGAACAACTTTGGCACTCACACAGAGACAAAAGTTCCTTAATATGTATACCTGGGACAGCCTGTGCAAAACAATGCAATTGTAGTTTATGAATGCTCCAGACTAGATATGCTGGGAACTCAGTTTTCAGTCTCCTTTAGCTTTGCTATATGGGTTTGAGCCTTCATTCATAGGTGAATTATCAATTAAACATGCTTTATTAAACAACTTATGGTCTGTAATTCAGTCCATTATTATAAGGCATCTATGAACAAAACATGTGATACAACTTTGAATGAAACATCATTGTGTTAGTTGATTTGTCACAAATTGTGTTCCAGTGGCGAAAGTATGGAGAATGCTCTGCGGGCATGCTGTAAAGGTATAAAGATTGGGAAGATTCTTATTCACAGGGAAGGAGATGATGGGAAACAGGTTTGGTTTAATCCACTTTTGCATTATATGCTAGGTGTGTCAAGTTACTAAGTTTTATAAATGTCCTCACAGCTCATCTATCACAATTTACCCAAAGATATCGCAAAAAGGCATGTTCTGTTGCTGGACCCCATATTGGGAACAGGTTTGTTGACTACTGCAGCACAAATTTTTTCACGTGAATGAATTATGAAACTACAAATTTCTCTCTCTCTCTCTTCCTGTTGAAGTGTTAGCACTCATCTTGTTTTTGTAAAGCACTTTGAATAGGAAACTTGTGTTTCTTAGTCCACAGGAGTAGTAAATACGTAGTACTCTTATCACGTGAATGAAGTAACAAACAAGATGTTATTTCATGTTTATTTCACATGATGATTTCACGTGATATTGGTATAACATGAAAAATAATACATATTTTTCATGTCATTTCACGTGAATGAAGTATTATTTTTCATGTTATTTCATTTATCTTCTCACGTGAATGAAGTAACAAACAATGGTTGCGTGGAAGCTTGCTATCCATGTGCCAGAACCATGAATTGGTCACGAGATCTTATGGGTTTCACCTCTAGCCTACCCCAACTTGTTTGGGACTAAAGGCTTTGTTGTTGTTGTTGTTCTCTGGTGCTGTTCTCAGTGTGTACTTTGTCTTGAGAGTCAATATGTACCTTGTTGACCCTGTCTTGAGAGTTGAGAGTGTACACTTTACATATTTATTTGGATAAACAGAGTAAGTTTCCAAAACCCTTTTATAACACCTACAAAGCCCCAATATTCCGATACCATTAGCACAAAATCATATATTTAAAATACACTTAACCACAGTCCACAGGAAACTTCTGCACAACTTCAGTCTCCCTTAATTTAGCTAACAATTAACTTGCTCATTCAAGTGTGATATAACTGCCCAACTATTCTGTAAATAAAGCAAAACCCTTCCTTCAATCCCCTAGTCACAGCCACCCATCAGTTCCGGCAACTAGGGAACTTAGAAAAGCTTTGGCTTGGCCAAGCTATTTAAGCCTTTGAGCTCTTACCTGACCTCAACTTGGTTAAGCACGAGCACATGCTTGAAGTGAAAGCATAATTTTTATGTCAAGAATTAATGGCCTGATTGGCTAAAGATAGCACTGCAAGATTGTGAAGTTGATCGCTCACCCTCTCCTCCAACTTGAATTACCTCTTGCTCTTGCTCCTATAAGAACAAATATATGTACTATTTTGATTGGCTGAAAGTATTTTTGAAAAATATAAGTTTTTTGTATTTCTAGTAAGTAGCATGCATCAATTGATTCTCCTTAACTCCGAGTTCTCCTATCTTTTGTTTCAGTTGTGTCACTGAGGGAAGGATATTGGTCAATTAAGCACACATGCTCAACTACTGGATGTTAATCCCATCTAATCATCTTTTCCCTTTTGATCATTGCCAGGAAATTCAGCTGTTCAAGCTATCTCTCTTCTCTTGGAGAAGCGTGTACAAGAAGCAAATATTATATTCCTCAATCTTATATCAGTATGTCTTCTGAAGTCTGGAGTATCTTTCTTTTCCTTTATCTGAGTATATCAGACATCTTGAATTCTTTTATACATTGCACAAGCAATTAGGTCACTACAGGTGCTAGTTAATGACTATCTCTAGTGCAATTGCCAACCTTTTATATTGGCTCTGCGGACTGTTGAGCAGAACAACGATGATGGCTAGAAACTGGTTTCGTGGGTGGTTCTCACTTCTGTTGCTGGCTTTTGGCTCTTTTCACTTTGTATTGACTGCTGGTTATGGTTTCAATGTACTAAAGCCGAGCCTGGAGAAGAAATATGTTATTTTCAGAGACATATCATGTCAACAAGTGCAGTCTGGTTAAATTTCTCATTGTCAACATGATAGGGATGTTGACTTGCGCATTACATTTGCAGTTAGTACATTAGTAGTTGAAGAGCAGATAACTCACCACTGAAACTGTTTGCTGTTATCCCAGGCTCCCCAAGGGGTGCATGTAGTCAGCAAGAGATTCCCAAGGGTCAAGATTGTGACATCAGAGATCGAGCTTGGTCTGAATGATGATTTCCGTGTCATCCCTGGGATGGGTGAGTTTGGGGATAGATACTTTGGAACAGATGATTATCAGTCATCAACGCCCTTCTTCGCAGATGACAAGAATCGTGTAGGGTGAGTTTGATGTTTCTTTTGCTGTCGACTGTTTTAGGTCATTTATCAGATCCGAGCTTTTATCACTTTACCGGTGCGTCTGTGCATATCTCATCACCTGTCATGCTAAGACTTAACCATTTCCCTCTTGAAACTGTGCAGGCTTTTGTGAGAATTGCCCACACATGCCACCTGCTGCCTACGGCATTATTCAAATTCTTTTGAGAGATTTTATTTTATATTCCCAAACACTCGGATGCCAGTACTGTTATGTTCACTAGCGGAAACTGTATATCATGAGAACGTTCCAAACGGACATTCACTTGACATAAATGGCACAATATCATATTTTTCATGCACCCATACCAATCTCTTCTTCAGGCTCTGTTCACAGACTATTCTGTTTGATGTACTAGCTTGTGATGTTTTTCAACTCTGGCCCATGATTCTGTTACGAAATACTGCTTCCTTTTTTGAACATAGTATAGACGCAAGCGCTCATACATATGTGTATACACTCACCTCATACACTCACCTCGCACACATGCACAGAGCGGACATATCATCTTGAGATTTACAAAGTCACTGTACGCGTCTTGGCACATTGCTGGAAATTTTGAAATAAATCTAGGAATAATGCAAGTACTAGGACTTGAACCCATTGTCCCTCTAGCTATCCAATCATAGGTTGGTTTGCAACTTTTGCTTTTGCTTCTATCATGACTGAACTAATGCGTGCTTACCATCTTGAAAGCTCCTTTAGCAAAATATTAGCCATAAGGCACACTACGTCGAGTTCTTGGAAAAAAGAAATTCTCCTTAAAAGAGTAGAGAATTTGGTGATGGTTTTTGAAAGATTGCTCATGTGATATGCTTTCTGCGTGTTTCCTTCTGTATTTGCAATTGAAGATATAGATTGCCATATTCCGCGTGTGGTAATTTTTTGGTTGATGCTCGTGTATTTGCTACGGTACTCCCAGTGGTAATTTTTTGGTTCCTGATGCTTGTGTATTTGCTACCGCACACCCAGCCGCAACCATAAACTAGTAATGTTTCTTAACTCAAAAGGCAGGTAAATGGAAATAATAAGTTAAAAGTTCCTTATCATCTGAGCTATGATTACAGTCCTAAACGGCTTGATTCTGCTTGGGTCCACGCACTACATCAACAACTAATCTCTTCTTTCACCCCGTTTAATAAAAAAGAGAGCAATCTCCTCTCTCCGCTCCGTTTCATTTGAACAAATCAAAGGCGTCCGTATTTTAACCAGTGGATATCTGATGGGATCTTGGCATTGATCTTTTGACCATTTGGTAAATCATATGTCAAGAGAGGCAAGCCCACGAAAGGAGAAGAAAACTAAACAAGTGCCATGGAGCATCATCATCCTCCGCACCATCTGTGAATCGTTTGTTTCTGTTTGACTACTACAGACAAAAAAACAAAAAGGATTGTATAAAAACATGTACAAACAAGGGATAGTACAAGCTAGAGATGTGACTATCTGAGAAAATACAACATATATTCCTCCAAAATAAAGAGAAAGAAGCACAACATATGTGACAAAGTCAAAGACTTCAGTGCTACCGTTGTTGGATCTCATCTGCCCTCTCCATGGGCAAGATGTATCCACCTGTGCACGGGCAGTGGTCACATCATGATCTTGCACCAGTTTATAGGCATGCACGTCGAGTCTTTTGCTTCCATGAGCTCCATTTCTGTGCATGCATGAGCAGGTGTGCAGTGATTGTCGTTAGGATCGCCATGCCGGTGTTCATATTAGCTGATCGCGTGGTCTTGGCAATTGCGTAGTTTTATTCCTGGATGACCCCATTTTTGCCCTTGTTTGCCCCGAAGAAACCATAGCACCCGATTCTCTTTCTGCACCAGCACAAACGGGAGTTTGTTAGAGCATGAATGAATAATAGTTTGGTATGATCAAGGTCATGTCATGAGCTGAGTTATTAGATATATGCTCTAATCTCTTAGTGGGGAGATGATGATTAAATTAGCCGTTGCTTAGTAGGGCATAAAGCATTCTGTGCAATGATTGAGATTCAGGTGAGAAGACGCTGGACTTCAGGTTTTTCAAAAAGGAAGCCAAAGTTGGCAATAGGAAGAAAGGCCCAGGAGATCCGTTTGATCAGAAATTAGGTGTGATTGGATCCCATGTGACTTTGGCCTAATGCCGAACCTATACAATGAACCTACAAAGGTGTATCACAATTCAGACACAATTAAGCAAAATCAGCAATAATTTCCTAAACGATCATAGAGGCCTCATGATCATATTATATACGCGTAAATATGGCAAGCATTTTTTTTATTAGTGATGTGATGCCTGGAATTCAAAAGAGAGCAAACAAATCTGAACATTCCATTAGACAATACAAATATTTCAACAGTCCACGACAAAACAAATAGCCTTTGCTTGTAAAATCCAAAATCAAAATCAGAAAGGCTAGAAATCTGATGCCATATTTTTAAACATGGCAAATCAAATGTTTTTCACGACAATTTATATTGACGCGAGAATGGCAAATATAGTATGCGAGCACGGCAATTTCCAGCCAAAAAATGAACTGAGGCGGATTCGCCATGCTCACCAACTAAATTTGCCATCCTCGACGAACACAACTTGCCATGAAAAATGTTCGTTTTGCCATGATATGACGTTTGCTGGATATTTGGGTCCAAACAAAATATATCGGGGTTCTTAACAAATGAGAAAGCAGTGAGAAGACTTGGAAAATTGATCATGTGAAGTCATGGCACCTTCTGCCCAATAAAGCTGCCGGATAGAATGACTTGACTTCTAAGTTGGGTTTGTGATGAAACAAGATGGACTTCAAACCATGACTTGTCTTTGCCGTGTTGACCGATCTGCCCCCAAAGGACTGTCATGACTTCACACTAAACTTCCAGCCTTCCAGAAGGAAGTCACACTTAATTTTGGCCTTTCTTTAGCAGCCTATACTGTACAATTTTCAGACTGACGTATTTGCTGACACATGCTTACATCTTGATAACCTATTACCATTTCTAAGTCTGATCTAATATTTTTTTTTGTATGTGTTCTTCCTCCAAAATTATGTTACAGATAGAAACTGGTAAATTCATATCTGGACAGTGGACAAGAACAACCAAGTAAAAAGTACTACAGCATAAGCACAAGCAACTTATTTAAAAAATCATGTTTTTTTTGTTTGCACAAGAAAAACTCAACAGAGAACAGTTGGTAGATTTGTCTTCTTCAATAACCCAGAACTAAAAATCAGTTCTAAGGAAGCAAGTAGAAACAAAATTACCTGCTCCTGCTCCTGGCCGGAGCTTTTGGATCGCTGCCGCCATTTCCATTGTTCCTGCTGGCGCTGCTGTTGCTGCTGCCGCTGCTGCTGGTCCTGCTGCTGCTCCCCGCCTCGCTGAACTCGCTCTTCTTCCACCACTCCTCCTCCTCCTGCTTCCCCTGCTTCTTCTTCTTGGTCTTCGTCTTCTTCCTGCCGTCCTTGGCGGGGGCGACCGCGGCGGGCTTGGGCGACACCTTCTTCTTCCGGCCGACGGAGAGCGGCAGGAAGAGCTTGATGAGCAGGCCAGTGTCCAGGCTCACGCTGCGCTCCATGCTCCGGCTTCGCGTCCTCCCCATCGTCCTCTGCTTTCTTGCCTTCCCCTGCTTCTTGCCCCCGCCGTCGCTCTGTTTATTGGCCTCGTCGCCGTCCATGGCCGCCGCCGTGACGTCCTTCTTCGGCTCGCCGCCTCCTTGTTCTTGCGTAGCGACGGCGTACGGTTGAGCCGGAGGTGGCGGTGGTGGAGGAGGAGGCAGTGGGGAGGGCCGGGACTCGACGATGTCGCGGAGGGAGAGCTCATAGGCGGCCTCGGGGAGGCCGCGGACGAGGTCGAGCATCTCGCGGCGGTAGCCGGCGATGGCCTGCGCGCGCGACGGGGAGCTCCCGGCGGAGGCCGGGTAGAGCCGGTCGAGGTGGTGTTCGCGGTGCGCCCAGAGCTGCGGCGACGGCGTGCCGGAGCCGGAGCCGGACTCGGGCGAGCCTTGCCTGGACGCCTGCAGCCACCGGAAGTCCTCCTCCCCCGCGCGCGGCGCCATGGGGTTCGCCGTCGCCACCACCGGGGGCCGGGGAGGCAGCGCGCGGCCCTCGCCGGCCTCGGCACCCTGCCACGGCGTCGGCGAGTCCCCCGTGAAGCTGAACTCCTGCCTCCGATGCACCGACCGCCTCGCCATCGACAGAGAGGGAGGAGTGTGGAAAGGGATGGAGGGGTGTTACGTGTGTGTGGGGTTTGCTTGCGCCGGGGCTTTTGCGGCTTTAAAGGCTCTGTTGAAGTGGTGGTAAATTACGGCGTAGGTGTGCTCGGCGCCAACAGCACGCACCGCTGCTCGCAGTGAATGCGGACGGGACACTGGCTTTAAAGGTCGTTGCCGCCGTTGCACGGCCCAGCTTTGCCGGTTGCCACGGTTTTTTTAGGCGGCTAGTTGCCACGGTGATATGGATAAGCAAGTCTAAGGCCAACTCCACCGCGCGACCCTATTCTGTCCGCACCTATCCGTTTGAGGTAAAACGGACAAATCAGACGGCCCAACACGCGGGCATAAACGGATTTTTATCCGTTTTTGATTCATCCCCGACCCAAGTTTACGCCGGTTTTAGGGTGAAACGAACATCACGCGAACGGGCGGGACGCGTGCACTTGTCCTCCCCTAACCCGCCTGTCGGTGGAAGAAACCACCCCCCTCCCAACGCCCCATTTGGCGCCATTCCCCCAAACCCTTCCACGTCCCACCCGCCGCCCCCTCTCCCCCGTCCATGGCCGACGCCCCGCCGAATTCCGGCGGCCTGGTCGTCGACCCGCCCACAAAGGTGAAGAAGAAGGCGGCCAAGGAGCCAAGGAAGCCGCGGTCGGAGTGCACACCGGAGAAGATCGCCAAGTTGGACGCGGAATCGGCGAAGAGGAGGGAAGGGAGAGCGGTCGTCAAGGTCAATGCCGCCGCGGCCAAGTTTGCCGCCCAGCGCGATGCAATGGAGGCCGCGCGGCGCAAGGCCGCGATCGACGAGAAGGAGGACTTCGTCAACAAAGCGCACGCCCTCCTCATGCTTGGCATGGGCCGTCTGGCCGGGTTCCCTGCAGCAGCCGTCGGCCCAGCGAGCACAGGCTCGTCGGTCGCCCGACCTCCGCACTGCCAGTCGCCGACGTCATGGACCGTGCCCATGTCGCCCGGCTTTCCTCCGCCAAGGCACGACGGCCAGACCCATTTCTCGGGGTCGTCGGACGTGGGCTTGTTCGCACCGTCCACACCGCGCCCCGCGGCCGTCATCGACCTCAACGTCACGCCTGGGTCAAGCAGCGGCGGCCGGCCGTCCGTCAGATGCAAAGAAAGCAAGCACGGGCACTGTTCACGGGCACCATGCCGCCCCCCCGCGTCTTGTTTGACGGAATGCCAACACCAACGCCAACGGTCGACGACCCCTTCTACAACCAGTACATGGAGGACGTGATCTTCGAGGGTGGGCATGGCCGTGCGTACAACCCCGACAAGACCCAAAGTGAGGATGGTCGCGCCCAGTACGTCCCCGATGAAGAGGCCGACGACCGTGCTGACTACGACCATGGTGACTTGTGGCATGAAGACGATGACATCTATGTCGAAGGTGATGGTGATGAAGAAGAAGGCAATGACGTTGATATTAGTGGTGAGCCATTGTTCATCGACGAGCTCACCCAAAGAGCGGAAGCACAAAAGAAGAGGAAGAGCATTCACACGGGTTCATATACACAAGATGAGGACAAGTTGATTTGCCAAGCTTGGATGGAGATTAGCCAAGATCCGAGGACCGGCGCGCAACAAAAGGGCATTGTTTTTTGGACGAGAGTCCACAAAACATTCCATGAAAGGAAGATGTTTGAGCCCTGCCAAATTACAAGCAACCGTCGCATCGGCTCGATTCAAAAGAGGTGATTGTTCATCCAACAAGAGTGCAACAAGTATTGCGCCGCATTTGAGAGTGTTGAAGCACGACCCGTGAGTGGTCTCGGCGTTGGGGACATGGTATGCTCTCCTCTTCCTAGCCCTTTCCTTGCTACGGCCATGAGACTTCGGCCGTGTATATGTTTGCATGTTCACTTGTTGTTGATCATGTCGTGTAGGCATTTCAATCTTTGGAGGCATTCAAGGCCCGACACAATGACAAGCCATTCACTCTTACGCATTGTTAGACGATCATCAACAATTGCCCTAAGTTCAAGGACCAATACCGTGAACTACAAAGGAAGAGAGGACTGAAGACGGCCAAGTTCGCCGAAGATGGAGATGGCGAGGCGTTGAAGAGGCCGAGGGGCAAGACCAACTCCAAGGTTGACGACATACGTGATGCCTCATCCACGGCATTGAATGACACTTTGCATGTCATGATGTCTCAAAAGGATGTGAGGGACGAGAAGAAGCGGCAAAGCAAGGACGAGCAAATGAAGCAATACCTAGACCTTCAAAGAAAGAAGCTTGAGATGGAGGAGGCGGCCAAGAGGAGGAAGATCGACATGGAGGAGGCGGCCCGGCAAAGGCAGCTCGACATTGAGTCCGACAACGTCAAGGCCAGGCAGAGGCAGCTCGACATCGAGGCCACCAATGCCGCCACCAAAGCGAAGGAGGTGGCTCTTGCGATCATGAGCGTGGACTTGTTGAAGATGAGCGAGAGGACGAGGGCCTACTTCAAGGCCAGGCAGAAGGAGATGCTCGACACCGAAGGCCTGAACTAGGTCGTCCGATCGGCCGTGGCCGTTCTTTTTTGAGGTTGGCATGGGTGCCGCCCGCCCGCTGGGCCGCTGGCAGTGTGCCGGCGAGAAAAACATTCATTTTGGAGGTCGGCTATTTCCGGCGAGGACAACTATTCATTTTGGAGGCTGTCTATGTTGCGAGCCGCTGGCTGATGTCGGCGATGGACATGTAGGCCGCTGGCTCTGTTGCCGGCGTGATGAACTGGGTCGCTGGCCTGATGAACTAGGGCTTGGCATTTGAAAGTTGTTCCTTTTTTTAAAATAGACATGGACATGATGGGGCAAACGGATGCGGCCGCGCGCTGGGCGCACGGCCACCTCATCCTAGGACACGCCCGGACACGACCCCATTGCCCTACCCAAATAGACAGAATCCGGACAAAACGGACGTCCGTTTGGGGTCGCGCGGTGGAGTTGGACTAAGGGAGTAAAGGTATCCGGCTAAAAAAGAAGAAGTCTAAGGGCATCTCCAACGGAACCCGCAAAAAACAACCAGCATCCGTCCACTCATAAGAGACCAGTCCGCAAACATAGATGTGGGAGGTCGACATCCAATCATAGCCTCATACACCCGGTTTTTGGGATTCCCTCCCAGTCCGCATGATCAAGTAGCCACATGCACCACTAGTTCAAATTTTAAAAAGTTTAAATATTTACATCCCAATATTGTTGTCCCCTTTCACCGTCCACTGATGCTCAATCAGATCCCCCTTGAGCTGTGATGCGGATTGAACTACGTCGGTATTTCCACAAAGAGGAAAGGATGATGCAGCACAACTGCGGTAAGTATTTCCCTTAGTGATGATACCAAGGTTATCGAACCAGTAGGAGAACCACGCAACACTATGTAAACAGTACGTGCACACAAAGAACAAATACTTGCAACCCGACGTGTGATACATCTCCAACGTATCTATAATATTTGATTGTTCCATGCTATTATATTATGGCTTTAATATGCACTTTTATATTATTTTTGGGACTAACCTATTAACCGGAGGCTCTATAACACCCTCGATGCGACTATATCTCCCACGTGTCGAGGCACGACTTAGAGGCATAATCGCATTGAAGGCATATGTCGCAAGTCGGGAAATCATTACACATCCCATGTACATAAATAATATAAAGGGGAATAACATAGTTGGCTTACACTCGCCACGTCACATCAAAGTACATAAATAACATCCATCATACAAATCACTCATGGCCCGACTACGGCGCCAAAATAGAAAAGACCCCCAACATGCGACAAGGCCCTGAATCTAACCCCGAGTAGGCACCACTACTGATCATCAGGAAAAGACACATAGTAACGCCGAGAGTCCTCGTCGAACTCCCACTTGAGCTCGAGCGCGCCATCTGGAGCTGTATCATCTGTCCCTGCATCTGGTGTAATAGTAATCTGTGAGTCACAGGGACTCAGCAATCTCGCACCCTCGCGATCAAGACTATTTAAGCTTAATAGGTAGGAAAGGGGTAATGTATAAGTGGAGCTGCAGCAAGCATCTAGCATATATGGTGGCTAACTTATTCGCAAAAGAGAGCGAGAAGAGGAGGCCAAGAACGAGCGAGAAAACTAGAGAGCAGCCTGCGCAAACATAACTCCAACACCGTGTCCACTTCCCGGACTCCGCCGAGAAGAGGCCATCACGGCAACACACTCAGTTGATTCATTTTAATTAATTAAGGTTCAAGTTATCTACAACCGGACATTAACAAATTCCCATCTGCCCATAACCGCGGGCACGGCTTTCGAAAGATCAATCCCTGCAGGGGGTCCCAACTTAGCCCATAACAAGCTCTCACGGTCAACGAAGGAATAGACCTCCACCCAATACACACCGATCAGACTCGGTATCTCGGTACAACAAGATGATTCGACAGGTTAAAACAAGACCAACAACACCGCCCGAATGTGCCGACAAATCCCGATAGGAGCTGCACATATCTCTTTCTCAGGGCACACTCAGATGAGCGCTCCATACAACTAAAACCAAACCTCGAGTTTCTCCGAGGGGGCGCTGCACAGGACTCTAGTTCGGACCAACACTCAGAGGAGCACTGGCCCGTGGGGGGCTAAAATAAAGATGGCCCTCGGGCTCCGGAAACCCAAGGGAAAAAGGGGTAGGTGGCAAATGGTAAAACCAATGTTGGGCATTGCTGGAAAAGCTTTAATCAAGGCAAACTATCAAGGGGTTCCCGTTATAGCCCAACCGCGTAAGGGACGCAACAATCCGGGAACATAACACCGATATGACGGAAACTAGGGCGGCAAGAGTGGAACAAAACACTAGGCGAGAGGCCGAGCCTTCCACCCTTTACCAAGTATATAGATGCATTAATATAACATAGCAATATAATGATGTCCCAACCAGTAAATAAATGTTCCAACAAGGAACGGCTCCAATCTTCACCTGCAACTAACAACGCTATAAGAAGGGCTGAGCAAAGCGGTAACATAGCCAATCGATGGTTTGCTAGGACAAAGGTGGGTTAGAGGCTCAATCATGGCAATTGGGAGACTGACAAGCAAGTGGTAGGCATCGTAGCATTGGCAAAGCGAAAGAGCGAGCAAACTAGCATAGCAAAGGTAGTAGTGATTTCGAGGGTATGATCATCTTGCCTGCACAGTTGTCAGAGTTGACTGGATCCTCAAAAGCAAACTCAACGGGCTCCTCGTTAGTGAACTTGTCTCCCGGCTCTACCCAACAACACAAACAAGCAACAAGGATACAATCAACCACGTGCAAGGGCAACCAATAACATGCAAATATGGTATGCTATGCGGGATGCGATGCGGGATGCAAAATGCAAGACGTGACAGGAAATGCATGAACCTGGCCTCAACTTGGATAACCAAGTGTGCCACTGGATATAGGGGAATAAATCCCCTGAAAACGATATAAAGATCAAAGGAATCGGAGCTACGGTTTGGAAATGGCAAGCGTTTTACGAAACGAACCGATCTGCGATTCATAGCAAGTAGGCTCCTAGATGCAACGAAATGAACATGCTACAGCCACCAAACATGAAAACAAAATGCATGGCAGGTATGTACACAACATGCTTAACAAATCACTAGGACTGAGCCATATGAAAATTCATCCATTAAGGGGTTCAAACAAGCATGGCAAAACTGAATAAGCAAAACAGATTTCAGACTTAGCGAAATTAACGCTATTCTGAAATCTCAGACCACGATGCTCTCTTCGGAGCAGCAAAACAACATGAAACACAACCTGAACATGGCAAGTAAGAGCATGGCATGGAGCTACTCAACAAGCTTAACAAAACACCCAAAATGACCTGGGGCCAAAAGGGTTCACAAAATACTCTAACGAGCACACGAACATAGATGAAACACAATCAGTTTTCAGACTTAGTGAAAACTGAGACATGCTGGAATTATAACTCACGGAGGCATGTAAACGAGCTCGATGCATTCACTACGGTGCAAGTCATGGCAAGGCAAGCATATATCCATAAATAAGGCACAAAATTCTAGCTAGACATGGCAAGAACATTGGCATAGCATGCATGGATCACTAGCAATAGCACCGGCAAAATCGCAAAAGAGTTCACGATCTGCCCAAATTAATAACGATGCAAAAGTTGAGCTCGATTGAGTCAACCTAGGGAGCTCCAACATAACAAGTAAAGACATGGATGGATTGTTGGGGAACGTAGTAATTTCAAAAATTTTCCTACGCACACGCAAGATCATGGTGATGCATAGCAACAAGATGGGAGAGTGTTGTCTACGTACCAACGCAGACCGACTGCGGAAGCGATCACACAACGTAGAGGAAGTAGTCGTATGTCTTCCCGATCCGACCGATCCAAGCACCGTTACTCCGGCACCTCCGAGTTCTTAGCACACGTTCAGCTCGATGACGATCCTCGGGCTCCGATCCAGCAAAGCGTCGAGGAAGAGTTCCGTCAGCACGACGGCGTGGTGACGATCTTGATGTACTACCGACGGAGGGCTTCGCCTAAGCACTACAACGGTATGATCGAGGTGGAATTTGGTGGCAGGGGGCACCGCACACGGCTAAGGAACGATCTCAAGGATCAACTTGTGTGTCTAGAGGTGCCCCCTGCCCCCGTATATAAAGGATCCAAGGGGAGGGGCTGGCCGGCCAAGGTGGGAGGCGCAGGAGGAGTCCTACTCCTACCGGGAGTAGGACTCCCCCCTCCAATCCTATTCCAACTAGGACTCCAAGGGGGAAAGAGAGAGAGAGGTGGCCGGCCACCTCTCCTAGTCCTAATAGGACTAGGGGAGGGGGGAGGCGCGCAGCCCTCCTTGGCAGCCCCTTTCACCTTTCCACTAAGGCCCATGTAGGCCCATTTGGCTCCCGGGGGGTTCCGGTAACCCTCCCGGTAATCCGGTAAAATCCCGATTTCACCCGGAACACTTCCGATGTCCAAACATAGGCTTCCAATATATCAATCTTTATGTCTCGACCATTTCGAGACTCCTCGTCATGTCCGTGATCACATCCGGGACTCCGAGCAACGTTCGGTACATCAAAATGCATAAACTCATAATAACTGTCATCGTAACGTTAAGCATGCGGACCCTACGGTTCGAGAACAATGTAGACATGACCGAGACACGTCTCCGGTCAATAACCAATAGCGGGACCTGGATGCCCATATTGGCTCCTACATATTCTACGAAGATCTTTATCGGTCAGACCGCATAACAACATACGTTGTTCCCTTTGTCATCGGTATGTTACTTGCCCGAGATTCGATCGTCGGTATCCAATACCTAGTTCAATCTCGTTACTGGCAAGTCTCTTTACTCGTTCCGTAATACATCATCTCACAACTAACATCTTAGTCATAATGCTTGCAAGGCTTATGTGATGTGTATTACCGAGAGGGCCCAGAGATACCTCTCCGACAATCGGAGTGACAAACCCTAATCTCGAAATACGCCAACCCAACATCTACCATTGGAGACACCTGTAGTACTCCTTTATAATCACCCAGTTATGTTGTGACGTTTGGTAGTACCCAAAGTGTTCCTCCGGTAAACGGGAGTTGCATAATCTTATAGTTATAGGAACATGTATAAGTCATGAAGAAAGCAATAGCAACATACTAAACGATCGGGTGCTAAGCTAATGGAATGGGTCATGTCAATCAGATCATTCAACTAATGATGTGACCTCGTTAATCAAATAACAACTCTTTGTTCATGGTTAGGAAACATAACCATCTTTGATTAACGAGCTAGTCAAGTAGAGGCATACTAGTGACACTCTGTTTGTCTATGTATTCACACATGTATTATGTTTCCGGTTAATACAATTCTAGCATGAATAATAAACATTTATCATGATATAAGGAAATAAATAATAACTTTATTATTGCCTCTAGGGCATATTTCCTTCAGTCTCCCACTTGCACTAGAGTCAATAATCTAGATTACACAGTAATGATTCTAACACCCATGGAGCCTTGGTGCTGATCATGTTTTGCTCGTGGAAGAGGCTTAGTCAACGGGTCTGCAACATTCAGATCCGTATGTATCTTGCAAATCTCTATGTCTCCCACCTAGACTAGATCCCGGATGGAGTTGAAGCGTCTCTTGATGTGTTTGGTCCTTTTGTGAAATCTGGATTCCTTTGCCAAAGCAATTGCACCAGTATTGTCACAAAAGATTTTCATTGGACCCGATGCACTAGGTATGACACCTAGATCGGATATGAACTCCTTCATCCAGACTCCTTCGTTCGCTGCTTCCGAAGCAGCTATGTACTCTGCTTCACATGTAGATCCCGCTACGACGCTTTGTTTAGAACTGCACCAACTGACAGCTCCACCGTTTAAAGTAAACACGTATCCGGTTTGCGATTTAGAATCGTCCGGATCAGTGTCAAAGCTTGCATCAACGTAACCTCTTACGGTGAGCTCTTTGTCACCTCCATATACGAGAAACATATCCTTAGTCCTTTTCAGGTATTTCAGGATGTTCTTGACCGCTGTCCAGTGATCCACTCCTGGATTACTTTGGTACCTCCTTGCTAAACTTATAGCAAGGCACACATCAGGTTTGGTACACAGCATTGCATACATGATAGAGCCTATGGCTGAAGCATAGGGAACATCTTTCATTTTCTCTCTATCTTCTGCAGTGGTCGGGCATTGAGTCTGACTCAACTTCACACCTTGTAACATAGGCAAGAACCCTTTCTTTGCTTGATCCATTTTGAACTTCTTCAAAATCTTGTCAAGGTATGTGCTTTGTGAAAGTCCAATTAAGGGTCTTGATCTATCTCTATAGATCTTTATGCCTAATATGTAAGTAGCTTCCCCGAGGTCTTTCATCGAAAAACTTTTATTCAAGTATCCCTTTATGCTATCCAGAAATTCTATATCATTTCCAATCAGCAATATGTCATCCACATATAATATCAGAAATGCTACAGAGCTCCCACTCACTTTCTTGTAAATACAGGCTTCTCCAAAAGTCTGTATAAAGCCAAATGCTTTGATCACACTATCAAAGCATTTATTCCAACTCCGAGATGCTTGCACCAGTCCATAAATGGATCGCTGGAGTTTGCACACTTTGTTAGCTCCCTTTGGATCGACAAAACCTTCTGGTTGCATCATATACAACTCTTCTTCCAGAAATCCATTCAGGAATGCAGTTTTGACATCCATCTGCCATATTTCATAATCATAAAATGCGGAAATTGCTAACATGATTCTGACGGACTTAAGCATCGCTACGGGTGAGAAGGTCTCATCGGCAAAATCGCAAAAGAGTTCACGATCTGCCCAAATTAATAACGATGCAAAAGTTGAGCTCGATTGAGTCAACCTAGGGAGCTCCAACATAACAAGTAAAGACATGGATGGATTGTTGGGGAACGTAGTAATTTCAAAAAATTTCCTACGCACACGCAAGATCATGGTGATGCATAGCAACGAGATGGGAGAGTGTTGTCTACGTACCAACGCAGACCGACTGCGGAAGCGATCACACAACATAGAGGAAGTAGTCGTACGTCTTCCCGATTCGACCGATCCAAGCACCGTTACTCCGGCACCTCCGAGTTCTTAGCACACGTTCAGCTCGATGACGATCCTCGGGCTCCGATCCAGCAAAGCGTCGAGGAAGAGTTCCGTCAGCACGACGGCGTGGTGACGATCTTGATGTACTACCGACGCAGGGCTTCACCTAAGCACTACAACGGTATGATCGAGGTGGAATTTGGTGGCAGGGGGCACCGCACACGGCTAAGGAACGATCTCAAGGATCAACTTGTGTGTCTAGAGGTGCCCCCTGCCCCCGTATATAAAGGATCCAAGGGGAGGGGCTGGCCGGCCAAGGTGGGAGGCGCAGGAGGAGTCCTACTCCTACCGGGAGTAGGACTCCCCCCTCCAATCCTATTCCAACTAGGACTCCAAGGGGGAAAGAGAGAGAGAAAGGTGGCCGGCCACCTCTCCTAGTCCTAATAGGACTAGGGGAGGGGGGAGGCGTGCAGCCCTCCTTGGCAGCCCCTTTCACCTTTCCACTAAGGCCCATGTAGGCCCATTTGGCTCCCGGGGGGTTCCGGTAACCCTCCCGGTAATCCGGTAAAATCCCGATTTCACCCGGAACACTTCCGATGTCCAAACATAGGCTTCCAATATATCAATCTTTATGTCTCGACCATTTCGAGACTCCTCGTCATGTCCGTGATCACATCCGGGACTCCGAGCAACCTTCGGTACATCAAAATGCATAAACTCATAATAATTGTCATCGTAACGTTAAGCGTGCGGACCCTACGGTTCGAGAACAATGTAGACATGACCGAGACACGTCTCCGGTCAATAACCAATAGCGGGACCTGGATGCCCATATTGGCTCCTACATATTCTACGAAGATCTTTATCGGTCAGACCGCATAACAACATACGTTGTTCCCTTTGTCATCGGTATGTTACTTGCCCGAGATTCGATCGTCGGTATCCAATACCTAGTTCAATCTCGTTACTGGCAAGTCTCTTTACTCGTTCCGTAATACATCATCTCACAACTAACATCTTAGTCATAATGCTTGCAAGGCTTATGTGATGTGTATTACCGAGAGGGCCCAGAGATACCTCTCCGACAATCGGAGTGACAAACCCTAATCTCGAAATACGCCAACCCAACATCTACCATTGGAGACACCTATAGTACTCCTTTATAATCACCCAGTTACGTTGTGACATTTGGTAGTACCCAAAGTGTTCCTCCGGTAAACGAGAGTTGCATAATCTCATAGTTATAGGAACATGTATAAGTCATGAAGAAAGCAATAGCAACATACTAAACGATCGGGTGCTAAGCTAATGGAATGGGTCATGTCAATCAGATCATCCAACTAATGATGTGACCTCGTTAATCAAATAACAACTCTTTGTTCATGGTTAGGAAACATAACCATCTTTGATTAACGAGCTAGTCAAGTAGAGGCATACTAGTGACACTCTGTTTGTCTATGTATTCACACATGTATTATGTTTCCGGTTAATACAATTCTAGCATGAATAATAAACATTTATCATGATATAAGGAAATAAATAATAACTTTATTATTGCCTCTAGGGCATATTTCCTTCATGGATAAAGCACAACAAGCATAACAAATCACTCTTGCTGTTCATCCTCAAAATAGGCACGGATCACTAGGAAACAAGCTGGACATATAACATCATGAACTAAAACATCCCAGACTTAGTGAAAATCACTAAGTCCCTGAAAACAGCAATCTCAGGTACCCCTCTTTGCAAGCTTGCACAAGACAACACACACATCTTAAAATTGCATGGGTGGCACCTCTGGAAAGAAGACAAAATGCTTAACAATTCATCCCAAAGGGGCACAGGCATATCATGCACACAATAATCATGGCAAAAATGACAAAAGTCAATGATGAGCTAACGGATCTGCGGTTTAACTCATGATGCCTCCTTCCAACAGCATTTTGGGCATCAAGATGAACTCAAATGCAAATGATGCAATGGAATGAAATGATGTACTCGTCGAGGCGAAGATTTTGATAGATCATATGTCCAAAACGGAGCTACGGATGCGGAGATATAAGCAGTCAAACATAGCACGAAAATTAGGGTTTCGGGGATGAAAAGTCAACCGTCACGTTTTGGATCCAGATCCAGATCCAGATGCACTGTTCACCGCACGGAATCTGAGGTTCGCCGGAAAACTCGAGGTCGTCAGAGAAGCTTCGAGGAGGAGGTAGAGCGGCGGGGCTGGCCAGATCCGGTGGTCGCCGGGGCGGTGGCGCGGAGGCCGGCGGGCGGAGGCGGCGGTGGTCCGGCGACGCTACGGGCGCCGGCCGGCAAGGGCGCGCACGGCGGCGCGGTGCGGCGGCCCGGCAAGGTCGGCCGCCGGCGTCGCGGAGGAAGGCTGCGGGGGCGAGGGCGTGAGGCGGCCCGGAGCTGCACGGGAGAGGGCCCGCCTTGGGCCTGGGCGGGCCGGTGGCGCGGTGCGGCGAAGTGGTCCCGCGGGGGAACACGTGGCGGCGGCTGAATGGCGGCGGCGGATCGGGCGGACGTGTCCGGCCCGGTTCGGACACGTCCGACAGCGAGGGGAGCTGATTTAGGGTTCGGAGGTAGGGGAAGATCCGAAAAACGGGGGGGGGGGGGGGGGGGTATATAGGCATAGAGGGAGCTAGGAGAGTCCAAATGAGGTGCGGTTTTCGCCCACGGGATCGTGATCGAACGACCGAGACGATGGAGCAGAGTTTGGTGGGTTTTGGGCCAAATTGGAGGGGTGTTGGGCTGCAACACACACGAGGCCCTTTTCGGTCCCTCGGTTAACCGTTGGAGTATCAAACGAAGTCAAAATGACCCGAAACTTGACAGGCGGTCTACCGGTAGTAAACCAAGGCCGCATGGCAAGTCTCGGTCCAATCCGGAAATGTTTAATCCCCACACACGAAAGAAAGCTAGAAATGGCCACCGGAGGAGAACGAAGCGCCGGAAAGCAAAACGGACAACGGGGAAAGTGCTCGAATGCATGAGATGAACATGTATGCAAATGCAATGCACGTGACGACATGATATGAGATGCACGAAAACGAAAACAACACACAGAGGCAAAGACCCGAACCCGAGGAATAAATATAACTTAATGCCGGAAACGGCAAGAGTTGGAGTACAAATTGGGAAAGTAATATCTGGGGCGTTACAACACTCCACCACTACGAAAAGATCTCGTCCCGAGATCTAGGACTGAAAGAACTCCGGGTACTCAGAACGGATGTGATCCTCGCGTTCCCAGGTAGCTTCACGGTCGGAATGGTGTGACCACTTGACTTTGAGAAATTTGATTGACTTGTTGCGAGTTCTGCGTTCAGCTTCTTCAAGGATTGCAACTGGGTGCTCACGATAGGAGAGATCTTCTTGGAGCTTAATGTCCTCGAAGTTGACAGTGCGCTCAAGCGTCTTGAAGCACTTTCGGAGTTGGGAGACATGGAACACATCATGAACATTAGCAAAGTTTGAAGGAAGCTCGAGTTGATAGGCGAGGTCGCCTCTCTTGCTGACAATCTTGAAAGGCCCGACGTATCTGGGGGCAAGCTTCCCTTTGATACCGAAGCAACGAGTCCCTTTCATAGGAGAGACGCGGAGGTAAACATGATCTCCGATCTCGAAAGCCAAATCACGGTGCTTGCTATCATAGTAGCTCTTCTGGCGGGATTGGCCTGCTTTGAGGTTATCACGAATGACCTTGCACATTTCTTCTGCCTCTGTGATTAGGTCATTACCCAGCAGCTGACGTTCACCGGTTTCAGACCAGTTGAGAGGTGTACGGCACTTCCTACCATACATAATTTCAAATGGGGCCTTGCCCGAACTTGCTTGAAAACTGTTGTTGTATGAGAATTCAGCATAAGGAAGACAATCCTCCCACTTCATGCCGAAGGAGATAACACAAGCCCTGAGCATATCTTCAAGAATCTGGTTGACACGCTCGACTTGACCGCTTGTTTGAGGATGGAAAGCAGTGCTGAAGCGAATGTTGGTGCCCATGGCCTTCTGAAAAGAATCCCAAAACTTGGAGGTAAAGATGCTGCCACGGTCTGAAGATATCGCTTGAGGAATACCGTGCAGAGAGACAATTCGAGAGGTATGGAGTTCCACCAATTGAGCTGCAGTGATTGACTCTTTGATAGGCAGAAAGTGAGCCACTTTGGTGAGCTTGTCGATGACAATGAATATAGCATCATTGCCACGCTTGGACTTAGGAAACCTAGTCACAAAGTCCATTTCAATGTGGTCAAACTTCTATTTTGGAATGGCAAGAGGTTGGAGGAGACCTGCTGGCCTTTGGTGTTCCGCCTTCACTCTTCTGCAGACATCACATTCATTCACGAATTGAGCGATCTCGCGCTTCATTCGAGTCCACCAATAAGTTTGCTTCAGATCCTGATACATCTTCGTGCTCCTAGGGTGGATGGAGAGTAGAGAGTTGTGAGCCTCGTTCATGATCACTTTACGAAGTTCACATTTGGGCACAACAATTCGATCCTCGAAGAAGAGAGTTTCCTTGTCATCAAGTCGGTAGCACTTGTACTTGGACTGACTCTTTGCAATACCAATCTTCACCTTTTTCATCATAACATCAAGAAGCTGGGCTTGGCGAATCTGGTCTTCCAGGGTAGGAGAGACTTGAAGGTTGGCGAGGAAACCTTGAGGAACAATTTGCAGATTAAGTTTGCGGAAAGCTTCACAAAGCTCGGGTTGATAAGGCTTGAGAATCAGACTGTTGCAATATGCTTTTCTGCTCAAAGCGTCAGCAATCACATTAGCCTTGCCTGGAGTATACTCGATACTCGGATTGTACTCTTGAATCATTTCGACCCATCGAGTTTGCCTGAGGTTGAGATTAGGCTGGGTGAAGATGTACTTGAGACTCTTGTGATCAGTGAAAATGTCCACTTTCCTTCCCAATAGGAGATGTCTCCAAGTCAACAAAGCGTGCACAACTGCCGCCAACTCGAGATCATGAGTGGGGTAGTTCCTCTCATTAGGCTTCAACTGGCGAGAAGTATAAGCAACAACTTTCTTCTCTTGCATCAGTACCGCACCTATACCTTGGAGAGAGGCATCACAAAAGACCTCGTACGGCTTGGTTTCATCAGGCGGAGTCAGAACTGGAGCAGTGATCAATTTCTCTTTCAAAGCGTTGAAAGCAATATCACACTCCGGAGACCAAACGTACTTGACGTGCTTCTGAAGAAGATTTGAGAGAGGCTTCGCGATCTTAGAAAAGTTTTCAACGAATCTTCGACAATAGCTTGCGAGACCGAGGAAGCTACGGAGTTGCTTCACATTCTGAGGAGGTTCCCAATTAACAATTGCAGAAACCTTCTCAGGATCCACGGAAATGCCCTTGGTAGAGATGATATGGCCAAGATAAAGCACCTCATCGAGCCAAAATTCACACTTGGAGAACTTGGCGTAGAACTGATGTTCCCTGAGCTTGTCAAGAACCAAACGCAAGTGCTTGGCATGATCTTCCTTGTTCTTCGAGAAAACCAGAATGTCGTCGAGATAGACCAAAACGAAGTCATTGGTGTAGGGGTTGAAGATGAAGTTCATCATGCGAGAGAACGTCGGAGGAGCGTTGGCGAGGCTAAAAGACATGACAGTGTATTCATATGACCCATAGCTTGTTCTAAAGGCCGTCTTGGGAATATCTTGCTCACGAATGCGAATTTGATGATACCCCATACGAAGATCAAGCTTGGAGAATACTTGGGCACACTTGAGTTGTTCGAACAACTCATTGATGTTGGGAAGTGGATATTTGTTCTTGATGGTCTTCTTGTTCAATGGACGATAATCAACACAAAGTCGGTCCATTCCATCCTTCTTCTTCACAAAAAGAACACCACAACCCCACGGAGAAGTACTAGGCCGAATGAGACCCATTCTTTCTTGAACATCGAGTTGTTTCTTCAACTCCTTCAACTCTTCGGGGCCGAGCTTGTAATGACGTTTGCACACAGGTTCCGTACCGGGCTCAAGTTCAATAACAAATTCAACCGGCCAGTGCGGAGGCATGCCTGGGAGTTCTTCTGGGAAGACGTCTTGATACTCACAAACAACCGGAATCTGCGAAATAGCATCCAATTCACCCTTCTCATTGAGAGAAAACAACCGGATGGTATTATCCCGAGCAGCAAAGACAATGACATCCTCAGACGAATGAGTCAGTTGAATCTGTCTGGCTGCACAATCGAGGTGAGCCTTGTGTTTAGAGAGCCAGTCCATCCCAAGAATAAGATCAATATCGGAATCGCCAAGAACAATTGGGGAAGAAAGGAACTTGTAGTCGCCCAAAGTGATAGTAACCTCTGGAACGTAGGTGTTAGCTGTCATCTGCTTGCCCGGTGACACAATTTGCAAGGCACTTTGCAGATACTGATAGTCACACTCATACTTTGATGCAAAAGGTTTGGAAATGAAACAATGCGATGCACCCGTGTCAAAAAGAACTTTTGCAGGAATATCATTAACAGAAAGGTTACCCATGATCACATCTGACGAATCCTCTGCCTGAGCTGCATTCACCATATTGACCTTGGCGGACTTGGGGTTATGCTTGACCACAGCTGTACTTGCCGATCTGACAGGAGGAGGAGGAGGAGGAAGATGCCTCTGGTTGAAACACTTGTTGGCGTAGTGACCCTTCTGTTGGCACTTGTTGCACGTGACCTCAGAAAGCGGACGGTGGTACGGAGCACTCGATCTTGGAGCTTGAGACGAAGTCTTGTTCTGAAAGCCTGGGTTGGGTGGGTGGGATGAACCACTGCCCCCTTTGCTCTTCTGCTGATACGGCTGACGGAACGGAGGAGGAGGAAGCCAATACTTCTGCTGCTTGGCCACTTGAGTAGAGGAAGAAGGCGTAGTGTCTCTGACTCGCTTCCTGGAAGCATCACACCTCAACTGAGCAGCCTCTTACTTCAGTGCCATGTTGTAGAACTCATCGTATCTCAGCGGCTCGAAGAGGACAAGAGCGAGCTGAATTTCTTCACGGAGACCACCCCTGAACTGATAGATCATGCTCTTCTCATCAGGAACGTCCTGCTTGGCAAAACGGGCGAGCTTCTGGAACAACTTGTTGTAGTCATAGACAGACAAAGCACCTTGCTTCAGATTGCGGAATTCCTCACGTTTGCTTTCAGTCACACTCTGAGGAATGTGATGAGCTCGGAAATCACGACGGAAATCATCCCAAGTGATCAAACGTCCACCTCTGGAATCCTTGTACTGCTGGAACCACTCTGCGGCCTGATCTTTGAGCTGGAAAGAAGCGAACTTGACGAAATCTTCAGGCCTGACGTTGCTGCATTCAAAATGCTTGCCCAGATCCACTAGCCAATCGTCAGCATCGGTGGCTTCAACACAATTGCTGAACGTCTTTGGACCATTAGCGAGGAACTGGTTCAGAGTAGCAAAATGGTTCTGATTGTTGCCTTGATTCCCTTGACTGCCTTGATTCCGCTCTTGGAGGATTTGCATGATCAACTGTGTATTTGCATTAGTTGCGGCCATCACAGCTTGCCAAGCCTCCGGAGGCGGTGGAGGTGGTGGCGGATCAGGGTTCGGAGTCGTGCGCGTTGGAGGAGCCATCCTGAAGAGGTTGACCACCATTAGCACACAAATAGAGAAATATTGAAGGTGAATCCAACGGAATGAAAATTGCAACATAAAGTCTTCACATCCGAACAAAATGAACGAATGCCCTTCTCTTGGAGTGGTCACATATTCCTAAATTGCGAAGCCACGAAGAATCAGGTAGAAGAGGTACATCAACGAGGGATGGAATCAACATATGACGTCGAAGGAACTCGAATACCACAACTGAAAATAAAAACCAAGGTTGGCTTGCGGGATAAGCCGGAACAAATATATGATAGAAATTTCGTCCAAAGTTTTCGTGGTGGGACCTACACGGGCTCGATCGTACAGCACCATCATGTACAAGGCAGTGCACATGACGTACGAAGCGTCCCCGAGTCAGCATAGCCAAGGACTCTTTAAGACACAACGAGACCACTGTAAAATCGACCGTGAATAGGCGAACCACTAGAGGTCGAACCCCAATTTCATATCATACATCTGTTGGAAAGATATCCTAAGAGCTACTAGAATTCCCACCTATGGAACTCCCGAAACTTTCCGGTTATGCAATCAGGTGTTGGGGATACAGGGGAAGCATAATATCTCACCCAAGCTAGCAAATCCTACATCCAGCTGTATCCATCCTTCAACACATAACCAAGAAACCTTCGGAAACCATCTACCTCAACCTTCGAAAAGCATCCGTTATACAAGTTATGGCGATACTCCCGAACTCCCGCCCTAGTACTGGGTGGCGTCGAGGTTATCTCACCAATGAACTGCATAAAGGAGATTTTCGATGTCGCGCACATATCTCAAGTATACCAGAATTGCAATGATAAAATTATGATGACAACACCTCAGAGCTCAACTCCTCGGGACACTTCCACTAAACCCCTGACAGGAGGCACCAAGACAGTGTTCTCATCATAAGCCATCGGAACAAAACCAAGATACTCGCGTGATCCTAAATTTTTTTTAGTGAAATTTGAGAAGAGAAGAGTCAAAACTCTACATCAGGATGCCTTACCAAAGCGATGAGGAGACTGGGAAGTAAAAAGAATTCCTAAGCTCTCCGATATATAATTCCTAAATGACTCAAAACATTTTTCTAGACACAACTCGGCTGCTAAAAACGATCAAGCAATGGGGGCTCCTAGGGTCGGGGAAGGCTCTGATACCAACTTATAACACCCTCGATGCGACTATATCTCCCATGTGTCGAGGCACGACTTAGAGGCATAATCGCATTGAAGGCATATGTCGCAAGTCGGGAAATCATTACACATCCCATGTACATAGATAATATAAAGGGGAATAACATAGTTGGCTTACACTCGCCACGTCACATCAAAGTACATAAATAACATCCATCATACAAATCACTCATGGCCCGACTACGGCGCCAAAATAGAAAAGACCCCCAACATGCGACAAGGCCCTGAATCTAACCCCGAGTAGGCACCACTACTGATCATCAGGAAAAGACACATAGTAACGCTGAGAGTCCTTGTCGTACTCCCACTTGAGCTCGAGCGCGCCATCTGGAGCTGTATCATCTGTCCCTGCATCTGGTGTAATAGTAATCTGTGAGCCACAGGGACTCAGCAATCTCGCACCCTCGCGATCAAGACTATTTAAGCTTAATAGGTAGGAAAGGGGTAATGTATAAGTGGAGCTGCAGCAAGCATCTAGCATATATGATGGCTAACTTATTCGCAAAAGAGAGCGAGAAGAGGAGGCCAAGCACGAGCGAGAAAATTAGAGAGCAACCTGCGCAAACATAACTCCAACACCGTGTCCACTTCCCGGACTCCGCCGAGAAGAGGCCATCACGGCAACACACTCAGTTGATTCATTTTAATTAATTAAGGTTCAAGTTATCTACAACCGGACATTAACAAATTCCCATCTGCCCATAACCGCGGGCATGGCTTTCGAAAGATCAATCCCTACAGGGGGGTCCCAACTTAGCCCATAACAAGCTCTCACGGTCAACGAAGGAATAGACCTCCACCCAAGACACACCGATCAGACTCGGTATCTCAGTACAACAAGATGATTCGACAGGTTAAAACAAGACCAGCAACACCGCCCGAATGTGCCGACAAATCCCGATAGGAGCTGCACATACCTCTTTCTCAGGGCACACTCAGATGAGCGCTCCATACAACTAAAACCAAACCTCGAGTTTCCCCGAGGGGGCGCTGCACAGGACTCTAGTTCGGACCAACACTCAGAGGAGCACTGGCCCGTGGGGAGCTAAAATAAAGATGACCCTCGGGCTACGGAAACCCAAGTGAAAAAGGGGTAGGTGGCAAATGGTAAAACCAATGTTGGGCATTGCTGGAAAAGCTTTAATCAAGGCGAACTATCAAGGGGTTCCCATTATAGCCCAACCGCGTAAGGGACGCAACAATCCGGGAACATAACACCGATATGACGGAAACTAGGGCGGCAAGAGTGGAACAAAACACTAGGCGAGAGGCCGAGCCTTCCACCCTTTACCAAGTATATAGATGCATTAAGATAACATAGCAATATAATGATGTCCCAACAAGTAAATAAATGTTCCAACAAGGAACGGCTCCAATCTTCACCTACAACTAACAACGCTATAAGAAGGGCTGAGCAAAGCGGTAACATAGCCAATCGACGGTTTGCTAGGACAAAGGTGGGTTAGAGGCTCAATCATGGCAATTGGGAGGCTGACAAGCAAGTGGTAGGCATCATAGCATTGGCAAAGCGAAAGAGCGAGCAAACTAGCATATCAAAGATAGTAGTGATTTCGAGGGTATGATCATCTTGCCTGTACAGTTGTCAGAGTTGACTGAATCCTCAAAAGCAAACTCAACAGGCTCCTCATTAGCGAACTTGTATCCCGGCTCTACCCAACAACACAAACAAGCAACAAGGATACAATCAACCACGTGCAAGGGCAACCAATAACATGCAAATATGGTATGCTATGCGGGATGCGATGCGGGATGCAAAATGCAAGACGTGACAGGAAATGCATGAACCTGGCCTCAACTTGGATAACCAAGTGTGCCACTGGATAGAGGGGAATAAATCCCCTGAAAACGATATAAAGATCAAAGGAATCGGAGCTACGGTTTGGAAATGGCAAGCGTTTTACGAAACGAACCGATCTGCGGTTCATAGCAAGTAGGCTCCTAGATGCAACGAAATGAACATGCTACAGCCACCAAACATGAAAAAAAAATGCATGGCAGGGATGTACACAAGATGCTTAACAAATCACTAGGACTGAGCCATATGCAAATTCATCCATTAAGGGGTTCAAACAAGCATGGCAAAACTGAATAAGCAAAACAGATTTCAGACTTAGCAAAATTAACGCTAGTCTGAAATCTCAGACCACGATGCTCTCTTCGGAGCAGCAAAACAACATGAAACACAACCTGAACATGGCAAGTAAGAGCATGGCATGGAGCTACTCAACAAGCTTAACAAAACACCCAAAATGACCTGGGGCCAAAAGGGTTCACAAAATACTCTAACGAGCACACGAACATAGATGAAACACAATCAGTTTTCAGACTTAGTGAAAACTGAGACATGCTGGAATTATAACTCACGGAGGCATGTAAACGAGCTCGATGCATTCACTACGGTGCAAGTCATGGCAAGGCAAGCATATATTCATAAATAAGGCACAAAATTCTAGCTATACATGGCAAGAACATTGGCATAGCATGCAAGGATCACTAGCAATAGCACCGGCAAAATCGCAAAAGAGTTCACGATCTGCCCAAATTAACAACGATGCAAAAGTTGAGCTCGATTGAGTCAACCTAGGGAGCTCCAACATAACAAGTAAAGACATGGATGGATAAAGCACAACAAGCATAACAAATCACTCTTGCTGTTCATCCTCAAAAGAGGCACGGATCACTAGGAAACAAGCTGGACATATAGCATCATGAACTAAAACATCCCAGACTTAGTGAAAATCACTAAGTCCCTGAAAACAGCAATCTCAGGTACCCCTCTTTGCAAGCTTGCACAAGACAACACACACATCCTAAAATTGCATGGGTGGCACCTCTGGAAAGAAGACAAAATGCTTAACAATTCATCCCAAAGGGGCACATGCATATCATGCACAATAATCATGGCAAAAATGACAAAAGTCAATGATGAGCTAACGGATCTGCGGTTTAACTCATGATGCCTCCTTCCAACAGCATTTTGGGCATCATGATGAACTCAAATGCAAATGATGCAATGGAATGAAATAATTTACTCGTCGAGGCGAAGATTTTGATATATCATATGTCCAAAACGGAGCTACGGATGCGGAGATATGAGCAGTCAAACATAGCACGAAAATTAGGGTTTCGGGGATGAAAAGTCAACCGTCACGTTTTGGATCCAGATCCAGATCCAGGTGCACTGTTCACCGCACGGAATCCGAGGTTCGCCGGAAAACTCGAGGTCGCCGGAGAAGCTTCGAGGAGGAGGTAGAGCGGCGGGGCCGGCCGGATCCGGTGGTCGCCGGGGCGGTGGCGCCCGGCGCGGTGGCGCGGAGGCCGGCGGGCGGAGGCGGCGGTGGTCCGGCGACGCTACGGGCGCCGGCCGGCAAGGGCGCGCGCGGCGGCCCGGCGAGGTCGGCCGCCGGCGTCGCGGAGGAAGGCTGCGGGGGCGAGGGCGTGAGGCGGCCCAGAGCTGCGCGGGAGAGGGCCCGCCTTGGGCCCGGGCAGGCCGGTGGCGCGGTGCGGCGAAGTGGTCCCGCGGGGGAACACGTGGTGGCGGCTGAATGGCGGCGGCGGATCGGGCGGACGTGTCCGGCCCGGTTCGGACATGTCCGGCGGCGAGGGGAGCTGATTTAGGGTTCGGAGGTAGGGGAAGATCCGAAAAACGGGGGGGGGGGGGGGGTTATATAGGCATAGAGGGAGCTAGGAGAGTCCAAATGAGGTGCGGTTTTCGCCCACACGATCGTGATCGAACGACCGAGACGATGGAGCAGAGTTTGGTGGGTTTTGGGCCAAATTGGAGGGGTGTTGGGCTGCAACACACATGAGGCCTTTTCGGTCCCTCGGTTAACCGTTGGAGTATCAAACGAAGTCCAAATGACCCGAAACTTGACAGGCGGTCTACCGATAGTAAACCAAGGCCGCATGGCAAGTCTCGGTCCAATCCGGAAATGTTTAATCCCCACACACAAAAGAAAGCTAGAAATGGCCACCGGAGGAGAACGAAGCGCCGGAAAGCAAAACGGACAACGGGGAAAGTGCTCGAATGCATGAGATGAACATGTATGCAAATGCAATGCACGTGACGACATGATATGAGATGCACGAAAACGAAAACAACACACGGAGGCAAAGACCCGAACCCGAGGAATAAATATAACTTAATGCCGGAAACGGCAAGAGTTGGAGTACAAATTGGGAAAGTAATATCTGGGGCGTTACAGGCTCAGTGCCATTTTCTATTATTTTTGCCTATTTTAGTGTTTCGCAGAAAAGGAATATCAAACAGAATGAAACCTTCGCGAGGATCTTTCTTTGAACAAACGCAACCCAGGAGACTTGGAGTACAAGTCTGGAAGTCCGCGAAGCTTCCACGAGGCAGGGGGCGCGCCCCGGGGGTAGGTGCACCCCCACCCTCGTGGGCCCCATGGAGCTCCACCGACGTACTTCTTTCGCCTATATATATACTCTTATACCCTAAAAACATCCAGGAGAGCCACGAAACCACTTTTCCACCGCCACAACCTTTCATACCCGTGAGATCCCATCTGGGGGCCTTTTCCGGTGATCTGCCGGAGGGGGATTCGATCACGGAGGGCTTCTACATCAACACCATGGCCTCTCCGATGATGTGTGAGTAGTTTGCCACAGACCTTCGGGTCCATAGTTATTAGCTAGATGACTTCTTCTCTCTCTTTAATCTTCAATGCAAAGTTCTCCTCGATGTTCTTGGAGATCTATTCGATGTAATATTCTTTTGAGGTGTGTTTGCCGAGATCCGATGAACTATGGATTTATGATCAAGTTTATCTATGAACAATATTTGGTTCTTCTCTGATTTCTTATATGCATGATTTGATATCTTTGCAAGTCTCTTCGAATTATCGATTTAGTTTGACCTACTAGATTGATCTTTCTTGCAATGGGAGAAGTGCTTAGCTTTGGGTTCAATCTTGCCGTGTCCTTTCCCAGTGATAGTAGGGGCAGCAAGGCACGTATTGTATTGTTGCATCAAGGATAAAAAGATGGGGTTTATATCATATTGCTTGACTTTATCCCTCTCCATCATGTCATATTGCCTAAAGCATTACTTTGTTCTTATGAACTTAATACTCTAGATGCATGTTGGATAGCGGTCGATGTGTGGAGTAATAGTAGTAGATGCAGAATCGTTTCGGTCTACTTAACATGGACGTGATGCCTATATTTCATAATCATGCCTAGATATTCTCATAACTATGCGCTTTTCTATCAATTGCTCGGCAGTAATTTGTTCACCCACCGTAATACATGCTATCATGAGATAAGCCACTAGAGAAACCTATGGCCCCCGGGGCTATTTTATATCATATAAGTTTTCGATCTACAATTCTAGTTTACTATTTATTTTATTTTGCAATATTTACTTTTCAATCTATATAACAAAAATACCAAAAATATTTATCTTATTATCTTTATCAGATCTCACTTTCATAAGTAACCATGAAGGGATTAACAACCCCTTATCGCGTTGGTTGCGAGGTTCTTGATTGTTTGTGCAGGTACTAGGTGACTTGCGTGTAGTCTCCTACTGGATTGATACCTTGGTTCTCAAAACTGAGGGAAATACTTACGCTACTTTGCTGCATCACCCTTTCCTCTTCAAGGGAAAACCAATGCATGCTCAAGAGGTAGTAACGTGTAAGAGGGGTTGTCAATCCCTCCCAGGTAAAAAGATAGATAAATTTATAGTAGATTGGATAAATAGATCTCGCGGAGACGCGAAATAAAATAAATAATAAAAATGCAGCAAAGTATTTTGGGGGGTTTTTGGATTAATAGATCTGAAAATAAAAGCGAATAAAAATAGGTCTCAAAGGCAAATATGATGAAGAATAGACTCTGGGGTCGTAGATTTCACTAGTGGCTTCTCTTGAGAAAAATAGCATACGGCGGGTAAACAAATTACTGTTGGGCAATTGATAACTTCGAATAATTATGACGATATCCATGCAATGATCATTATATAGGCATCATGTCCAAGATTAGTAGACCGACTCCTGCCTGCATCTTCTAGTATTACTCCACACATCGACCGCTATCCCGCATGCATCTAGTGTATTAAGTTCATGGAGAAACGGAGTAATGCAATAAGAACGATGACATGATGTAGACAAGACCTATTCATGTAGGAATAGACCCCATCTTGTTATCCTTAATAGCAACGATACATACGTGTCATGTCCCCTCTTCTGTCACTGGGATTGAGCAGCGTAAGATCGAACCCATCACAAAGCACCTCTTCCCATGGCAAGAAAAATTGATCTAGTTAGACTAACTAAACCAAAGATTCGAAGAAGAAGAAATACGAGGCTATAAGAAATCATGCATATAAGAGATCAAAACTCAAATAACTTTCATGGATAAAATAGATTTGATCATAAACTCAAAGTTCATCGGATCCCAACAAACACACAACAAAAAGAGTTACATCAAATAGATCTCCAAGAGACCATTGTATTGAGAATTAGAAGAGAGAGAGAGAGGAAGCCATCTAGCTACTAACTACGGGCCCGAAGGTATACAATGAACTACTCACGCATCATCGGAGAGGCACCAATGAGGATGATGAACCCCTCTGTGATGGTGTCTAGATTGGATCTGTGATTTCTGGAACTTGCGGCGGCTGGAATTGTGTTTCGTTGACTCTCCTAGGGTTTTTGGATTTTCGGGGTATTTATAGAGCAAAGAGGCGGTGCGGGAGGACACCGAGGTGGGCACAACCCACGAGGGCGCGCCTGGGCCCCTAGGCGCGCCCAGGTTGGTTGTGCCCCCCTCGGGGCACCCCTCTGGTACTTATTTGGCCTAGCTTATGTCTTCTGGTCCAGAAAAAATCTCCAAAAAGTTTCGCTACGTTTGGATTCCATTTGGTATTGATTTTCTGTGAAGTAAAAAACAACAAAAAACAACAACTAGCACTCAGCACTATGTCAATAGGTTAGTCCCAAAAAATGATATAAAGTTGCTATAAAATGATTGTAAAACATACAAGAATGATAATATAACAGCATGGAACAATCAAAAATTAAAGATATGTTGAAGACGTATCAAGGTGCTCGTGAGTTGGTCGATGCCGAATTGGTTGATGCATTTTAATAAACTTCTCAAATGTGGTTGGATTCTGGTCCGGAAGTTGGATAGGATCACCCATGTTCTCAAATTCCATAGCTACGGCAACACCATCACCCTCATCCTCGATGGTCATGTTGTGCATGATCACACAACATGTCATCACCTCCCACGAGGTCTCCGGACCCCATTGTTTTGAAGGTCCACGAATAACTGCAAAACGGGCTTGAAGAACTCCGAATGCCCTCTCGACATCCTTTCTAGCTACTTCTTGTCTTTGGGCAAAGTGAGCCTTTTTCTGGCCATCTGGGTTTGAGATGGTGCTGAGAAAGGTAGTGAAGGAAATATGCCCTAGAGGCAATAATAAAGTTATTATTTATTTCCTTATATCATGATAAAAGTTTATTATTCATGCTAGAATTGTATTAACCAGGAAACATAATACATGTGTGAATACATAGACAAACAGAGTGTCACTAGTATGCCTCTACTTGACTAGCTCGTTAATCAAAGATGGTTATGTTTCCTAACCATGGAAAAAGAGTTGTCATTTGATTAACGGGATCACATCATTAGTTGAATGATCTGATTGACATGACCCATTGAGGTATCTCTGGGCCCTCTTGGTAATGCACATCACTTAAGCCTTGCAAGCATTGCAACTAATGAGTTAGTTGCGGGATGATGTATTACGGAACGAGTAAAGAGACTTGCCAGTAACGAGATTGAACTAGGTATTGGATACCGACGATCGAATCTCGGGCAAGTAACATACCGATGACAAAGGGAACAACATATGTTATTATGCGGTCTGACCGATAAAAGATCTTCGTAGAATATGTAGGAACCAACATGGGCATCCAGGTCCTGCTATTGGTTATTGACCGGAGACGTGTCTCGGTCATGTCTACATTGTTCTCGAACCCGTAGGGTCCGCACGCTTAAGGTTTCGATGACAGTTATATTATGAGTTTATACATTTTGATGTACCGAAGGTTGCTCGGAGTCCCGGATGTGATCACGGACATGACGAGGAGTCTCGAAATGGTCGAGACATAAAGATTGATATATTGGAAGCCTATATTTGGATATCGGAAGTGTTCCGGGTGAAATCGGGATTTTACCGGAGTACCGGGAGGTTACCGGAACCCCCCGGGAGGTACATGGGCCTTAATGGGCCTTAGTGGAAGAAGAGGAGAGGCGGCCAGGGCTGGGCCGCGCGCCCCTCACCCCTAGTCCGAATAGGATAAGGAGAGAGGGGGCCGGCGCCCCCCTCCTTCTCTCTCTCTCTGTTCCCACCTCGCGAATCCTATTCCAACTAGGATTGGGGGAGAAGTCCTACTCCCGGAGGGAGTAGGACTCCTCCTGGCGCGCCCTATGATGGCCGGCCGGCCTCCCCCTCTTGAACCTTTATATACGGAGGTAGGGGCACCCCTAGAGACACAAGTTGATCCACGTGATCATATTCTTAGCTGTGTGCGGTGCCCCCTTCCACCATAGTCCTCGATAATATTGTAGCGGTGCTTAGGCGAAGCCCTGCGATGGTAGTACATCAAGATCGTCACCACGCCGTCGTGCTGACAGAACTCTTCCCCGACACTTTGCTGGATCGGAGTCCGGGGATCGTCGTCGAGCTGAACGTGTGCTAGAACTCGGAGGTGCCGTAGTTTCGGTGCTTGATCGGTCGGGCCGTGGAGACGTACGACTACATCAACCAAACGCTTCCGTTGTCGATCTACAAGGGTACGTAGATCACACTCTCCCCTCTTGTTGCTATGCATCACCATGATCTTGCGTGTGCGTAGGAATTTTTTTTGAAATTACTACGTTCACCAACAGTGGCATCCGAGCCTAGGTTTTATGTGTTGATGTTATATGCACGAGTAGAACACAAGTGAGTTGTGGGCGATATAAGTCATACTGCTTAACAGCATGTCATACTTTGGTTCGGCGGTATTGTTGGACGAAGCGGCCCAGACCAACATTACGCGTACGCTTACGCGAGACCGGTTCTCCCGACGTGCTTTGCACATAGGTGGCTTGCGGGTGACAGTTTCTCCAACTTTAGTTGAACCGAGTGTGGCTACGCCCGGTCCTTGCGAAGGTTAAAACAGCACCAACTTGACAAACTATCGTTGTGGTTTTGATGCGTAGGTAAGATTGGTTCTTGCTTAAGCCCGTAGCAGCCACATAAAATTTGCAACAACAAAGTAGAGGATGTCTAACTTGTTTTTGCAGGGCATGTTGTGATGTGATATGGTCAAGACATGATGCTAAATTTTATTGTATGAGATGATCATGTTTTGTAACCGAGTTATCGGCAACTGGCAGGAGCCATATGGTTGTCGCTTTATTGTATGCAATGCAATCGCGCTGTAATGCTTTACTTTATCACTAAGCGGTAGCGATAGTCGTGGAAGCATAAGATTGGCGAGACCACAACGATGCTACGATGGAGATCAAGGTGTCGCGCCGGTGACAATGGTGATCATGACGGTGCTTCGGAGATGGAGATCACATGCACAAGATGATGATGGCCATATCATATCACTTATATTGATTGCATGTGATGTTTATCTTTTATGCATCTTATCTTGCTTTGATTGACGGTAGCATTATAAGATGATCTCTCACTAAATTATCAAGATAAAAGTGTTCTCCCTGAGTATGCACCATTGCCAAAGTTCGTCGTGCCTAGACACCACGTGATGATCGGGTGTGATAAGCTCTACGTCCATCTACAACGGGTGTAAGCCAGTTTTGCACACGCAGAATACTCAGGTTAAACTTGACGGGCCTAGCATATGCAGATATGGCCTCGGAACAATGAGATCGAAAGATCGAGCGTGAATCATATAGTAGATATGATCAACATAGCGATGTTCACCATTGAAAACTACTCCATTTCACGTGATGATCGGTTATGGTTTAGTTGATTTGGATCACGTGATCACTTAGAGGATTAGAGGGATGTCTATCTAAGTGGGAGTTCTTTCAGTAATTTGATTAATTGAACTTAAATTTATCATGAACTTAGTACCTGATAGTATCTTGCTTATGTATGTTTGATTGTAGATAGATGTCCCGTGCTGTTGTTCCGTTGAATTTTAATGCGTTCCTTGAGAAAGCAAAGTTGAAAGATGATGGTAGCAATTACACAGACTGGGTCCGTAACTTGAGGATAATCCTCATTTCTGCACAGAAGAATTACATCCTGGAAGCACCGCTGGGTGCCAGGCCTGCTGCTGGAGCAACACCAGATGTTATGAACGTCTAGCAGAGCAAAGCTGATGACTACTCGATAGTTCAGTGTGCCATGCTTTACGGCTTAGAATCGGGACTTCAACGATGTTTTGAACGTCATGGAGCATATGAGATGTTCCAGGAGTTGAAGTTAATATTTCAAGCAAATGCCCGAATTGAGAGATATGAAGTCTCCAATAAGTTCTATAGCTGCAAGATGGAGGAGAACAGTTCTGTCAGTGAACATATACTCAAAATGTCTGGGTATAATAATCACTTGATTCAGATGGGAGTTAATCTTCCAGATGATTGCGTCATTGACGGAATTCTCCAATCACTGCCACCAAGCTACAAGAGCTTCGTGATGAACTATAATATGCAAGGGATGAATAAGACTATTCCCGAGCTCTTCGCAATGCTGAAAGCTGCGGAGGTAGAAATCAAAAAGGAGCATCAAGTGTTGATGGTCAACAAGACCACTAGTTTCAAGAAAAAGGGCAAAGGGAAGAAGAAGGGGAACTTCAAGAAGAACAGCAAGAAAGCTGCTGCTCAAGAGAAGAAACCCAAGTCTGGACCTAAGCCTGAAACTGAGTGCTTCTACTGCAAGCAGACTGGTCACTGGAAGCGGAACTGCCCCAAGTATTTGGCGGATAAGAAGGATGGCAAGGTGAACAAAGGTATATGTGATACACATGTTATTGATGTGTACCTTACTAGAGCTCGCAGTAGCACCTGGGTATTTGATACTGGTTCTGTTGCTAATATTTTCAACTCGAAACAGGGACTACGGATTAAGCGAACACTGGCAAAGGACGAGGTGACGATGCGCGTAGGAAATGGTTCCAAAGTCGATGTGATCGCGGTCGGCACGCTACCTTTACATCTACCTTCGGGATTAGTATTAGACCTAAATAATTGTTATTTGGTGCCAGCGTTGAGCATGAACATTATATCTGGATCTTGTTTAATGCGAGACGGTTATTCATTTAAATCAGAGAATAATGGTTGTTCTATTTATATGAGTAATATCTTTTATGGTCATGCACCTTTGAAGAGTGGTCTATTTTTAATGAATCTCGATAGTAGTAACACACATATTCATAATGTTAAAGCCAAAAGATGCAGAGTTGATAATGATAGTGCAACTTATTTGTGGCACTGCCGTTTAGGTCATATCGGTATAAAGCACAAGAAGAAACTCCATACTGATGGACTTTTGGAACCACTTGATTATTAATCACTTGGTACTTGTGAACCGTGCCTCATGGGCAAGATGACTAAAAAACCGTTCTCCGGTACTATGGAGAGAGCAACAGATTTGTTGGAAATCATACATACAAATGTATGTGGTCCGATGAATATTGAGGCTCGTGGCGGATATCGTTATTTTCTCACCTTCACAGATGACTTAAGCAGATATGGGTATATCTACTTAATGAAACATAAGTCTGAAACATTTGAAAAGTTCAAAGAATTTCAGAGTGAAGTTGAAAATCATCGTAACAAGAAAATAAAGTTTCTACGATCTGATCGTGGAGGAGAATATTTGAGTTACGAGTTTGGTGTACATTTGAAACAATGCGGAATAGTTTCGCTACTCATGCCACCCGGAACACCACAGCGTAATGGTGTGTCTGAACATCGTAATCGTACTTTACTAGATATGGTGCGACCTATGATGTCTCTTACTGATTTACCGCTATCGTTTTGGGATTATGCTTTAGAGACGGCCGCATTCACGTTAAATAGGGCACCATCAAAATCCATTGAGACGACGCCTTATGAACTATGGTTTGGCAAGAAACCAAAGTTGTCATTTCTTAAAGTTTGGGGCTGCGATGCTTATGTGAAAAAGCTTCAACCTGATAAGCTCGAACCCAAATCGGAGAAATGTGTCTTCATAGGATACCCAAAGGAGACTGTTGGGTACACCTTCTATCACAGATCCGAAGGCAAGACATTCGTTGCTAAGAATGGATACTTTCTAGAGAAGGAGTTTCTCTCGAAAGAAGTGAGTGGGAGGAAAGTAGAACTTGACGAGGTAACTGTACCTGCTCCCTTATTGGAAAGTAGTACATCACAGAAACCTGTTTCTGCGACACCTACACCAATTAGTGAGGAAGCTAATGATAATGATCATGAAACTTCAGAACAAGATACTACTGAACCTCGTAGATCAACCAGAGTAAGATCCGCGCCAGAGTGGTACGGTAATCCTGTTCTGGAAATCATGCTACTAGATCATGATGAACCTACGAACTATGAAGAAGCGATGGTGAGCCCTGATTCCGCAAAATGGCTTGAAGCCATGAAATCTGAGATGGGATCCATGTATGAGAACAAAGTATGGACTTTGGTTGACTTGCCCGATGATCGACAAGCAATTGAGAATAAATGGATCTTCAAGAAGAAGACTGACGTTGACGGTAATATTACTGTCTACAAAGCTCGACTTGTCACAAAAGGTTTTCGACAAGTTCAAGGGGTTGACTACGATGAGACCTTCTCACCCGTAGCGATGCTTAAGTCTGTCCGAATCATGTTAGCAATTGCCGCATTTTATGATTACGAAATTTGGCAGATGGATGTCAAAACTAGATTCCTGAATGGATTTCTGGAAGAAGAGTTGTATATGATGCAACCGGAAGGTTTTGTCGATCCAAAGGGAGCTAACAAAGTATGCAAGCTCCAGCGATCCATTTATGGACTGGTGCAAGCCTCTCGGAGTTGGAATAAACGCTTTGATAGTGTGATCAAAGCATTTGATTTTATACAGACTTTCGGAGAAGCCTGTATTTACAGGAAAGTGAGTGGGAGCTCTGTAGCATTTCTGATATTATATGTGGATGACATATTACTGATTGGAAATGATATAGAATTTCCGAATAGCATAAATGGATACTTGAATAAGAGTTTTTCAATAAAAGACCTCGGTGAAGCTGCTTACATATTAGGCATAAAAATCTGTAGAGATAGATCAAGACGCTTAATTGGACTTTCACAAAGCACATACCTTGACAAGATTTTGAAGAAGTTCAAAATGGATCAAGCAAATAAAGGGTTCTTGCCTGTGTTACAAGGTGTGAAGTTGAGTCAGACTCAATGCCCGACCACTTCAGAAGATAGAGAGAAAATGAAAGATGTTCCCTATGCTTCAGCCATAGGCTCTATCATGTATGCAATGCTGTGTACCAGACCTGATGTGTGCCTTGCTATAAGTCTAGCAGGGAGGTACCAAAGTAATCCAGGAGTGGATCACTGGACAGCGGTCAAGAACATCCTGAAGTACCTGGAAAGGACTAAGGATATGTTTCTCGTATATGGAGGTGACAAAGAGCTCATCGTAAATGGTTATGTTGATGCAAGCTTTGACACTGATCCGGACGATTCTAAATCGCAAACCGGATACGTGTTTACATTAAACGGTGGAGCTGTCAGTTGGTGCAGTTCTAAACAAAGCGTCGTGGCGGGATCTACATGTGAAGCGGAATACATAGCTGCTTCGGAAGCAGCAAACGAAGGAGTCTGGATGAAGGAGTTCATATCCGATCTAGGTGTCATACCTAGTGCATCGGGTCCAATGAAAATCTTTTGTGACAATACTGGTGCAATTGCCTTGGCGAAGGAATCCAGATTTCGCAAAAAGAACCAAGCACATCAAAAGACGCTTCAATTCCATCCGGGATCTAGTCCAGGTGGGAGACATAGAGATTTGCAAGATACATACGGAGCTGAATGTAGCATACCCGTTGACTAAGCCTCTTCCACGAGCAAAACATGATCAGCACCAAAGCTCCATGGGTGTTAGAATCATTACTGTGTAATCTAGATTATTGACTCTAGTGCAAGTGGGAGACTGAAGGAAATATGCCCTAGAGGCAATAATAAAGTTATTATTTATTTCCTTATATCATGATAAAAGTTTATTATTCATGCTAGAATTGTATTAACCAGGAAACATAATACATGTGTGAATACATAGACAAACAGAGTGTCACTAGTATGCCTCTACTTGACTAGCTCGTTAATCAAAGATGGTTATGTTTCCTAACCATGGACAAAGAGTTGTCATTTGATTAACGGGATCACATCATTAGTTGAATGATCTGATTGAGATGACCCATTCCATTAGCTTAACACCCGATCGTTTAGTATGTTGCTATTGCTTACTTCATGACTTATACATGTTCCTATGACTATGAGATTATGTAACTCCCGTGTGCCGGAGGAACACTTTGTGTGCTACCAAACATCACAACGTAACTGGGTGATTATAAAGGTGCTCTACAGGTGTCTCCAAAGGTACATGTTGGGTTGACGTATTTTGAGATTGGGATTTGTCACTCCGATCGTCGGAGAGGTATCTCTGGGCCCTCTTGGTAATGCACATCACTTAAGCCTTGCAAGCATTGCAACTAATGAGTTAGTTGCGGGATGATGTATTACGAAACGAGTAAAGAGACTTGCCGGTAACGAGATTGAACTAGGTATTGGATACCGACGATCGAATCTCGGGCAAGTAACATACCGATGACAAAGGGAACAACGTATGTTGTTATGCGGTCTGACCGATAAAAGATCTTCGTAGAATATGTAGGAACCAATATGGGCATCCAGGTCCCGCTATTGGTTATTGACCGGAGACGTGTCTCGGTCATGTCTACATTGTTCTCGAACCCGTAGGGTCCGCACGCTTAAGGTTTCGATGACAGTTATATTATGAGTTTATACATTTTGATGTACCGAAGGTTGTTCGGAGTCCCGGATGTGATCACGGACATGACAAGGAGTCTCGAAATGGTCGAGACATAAAGATTGATATATTGGAAGCCTATATTTGGATATCGGAAGTGTTCCGGGTGAAATCGGGATTTTACCGGAGTACCGGGAGGTTACCGGAACCACCCGGGAGGTACATGGGCCTTAATGGGCCTTAGTGGAAGAAGAGGAGAGGCGGCCAGGGCTGGGCCGCGCGCCCCTCACCCCTAGTCCGAATAGGACAAGGAGAGAGGGGGCCGGCGCCCCCCTCCTTCTCTCTCTCTCTGTTCCCACCTCGCGAATCCTATTCCAACTAGGATTGGGGGAGAAGTCCTACTCCCGGAGGGAGTAGGACTCCTCCTGGCGCGCCCTATGATGGCCGGCCGGCCTCCCCCTCTTGAACCTTTATATACGGAGGCAGGGGCACCCCTAGAGACACAAGTTGATCCACGTGATCATATTCTTAGCTGTGTGCGGTGCCCCCTTCCACCATAGTCCTTGATAATATTGTAGCGGTGCTTAGGCGAAGCCCTGTGACGGTAGTACATCAAGATCGTCACCACGCCATCGTGCTGACGGAACTCTTCCGCGACACTTTGCTGGATCGGAGTCCGGGGATCGTCATCGAGCTGAATGTGTGCTAGAACTTGGAGGTGCCGTAGTTTCGGTGCTTGATCGGTCGGGCCGTGGATACGTACGACTACATCAACCAAACGCTTCCGTTGTCGATCTACAAGGGTACGTAGATCACACTCTCCCCTCTCGTTGCTATGCATCACCATGATCTTGCGTGTGCGTAGGATTTTTTTTGAAATTACTACGTTCACCAACAGTGGCATCCGAGCCTAGGTTTTATGTGTTGATGTTATATGCACGAGTAGAACACAAGTGAGTTGTGGGCGATATAAGTCATACTGCTTACCAGCATGTCATACTTTGGTTCGGCGGTATTGTTGGACGAAGCGGCCCAGACCGACATTACGCGTACGCTTACGCGAGACCGGTTCTCCCAACGTGCTTTGCACATAGGTGGCTTGCGGGTGACAGTTTCTCCAACTTTAGTTGAACCGAGTGTGGCTACGCCCGGTCCTTGCGAAGGTTAAAACAGCACCAACTTGACAAACTATCATTGTGGTTTTGATGTGTAGGTAAGATTGGTTCTTGCTTAAGCCCGTAGCAGCCACGTAAAATTTGCAACAACAAAGTAGAGGACGTCTAACTTGTTTTTGCAGGGCATGTTGTGATGTGATATGGTCAAGACATGATGCTAAATTTTATTGTATGAGATGATCATGTTTTGTAACCGAGTTATCGGCAACTGGCAGGAGCCATATGGTTGTCGCTTTATTGTATGCAATGCAATCGCGCTGTAATGCTTTACTTTATCACTAAGCGGTAGCGATAGTCGTGGAAGCATAAGATTGGTGAGACCACAACGATGCTACGATGGAGATCAAGGTGTCGCGCCGGTGACAATGGTGATCATGACGGTGCTTCGGAGATGGAGATCACAGGCACAAGATGATGATGGCCATATCATATCACTTATATTGATTGCATGTGATGTTTATCTTTTATGCATCTTATCTTGCTTTGATTAATGGTAGCATTATAAGATGATCTCTCACTAAATTATCAAGATAAAAGTGTTCTCCCTGAGTATGCACCGTTGCCAAAGTTCGTCGTGCCTAGACACCACGTGATGATCGGGTGTGATAAGCTCTACGTCCATCTACAACGGGTGTAAGCCAGTTTTGCACACGCAGAATACTCAGGTTAAACTTGACGAGCCTAGCATATGCAGATATGGCCTCGGAACAATGAGATCGAAAGATCGAGCGTGAATCATATAGTAGATATGATCAACATAGCGATGTTCACCATTGAAAACTACTCCATTTCACATGATGATCGGTTATGGTTTAGTTGATTTGGATCACGTGATCACTTAGAGGATTAGAGGGATGTCTATCTAAGTGGGAGTTCTTTAAGTAATTTGATTAATTGAACTTAAATTTATCATGAACTTAGTACCTGATAGTATCTTGCTTATGTATGTTTGATTGTAGATAGATGGCCCGTGCTGTTGTTCCGTTGAATTTTAATGTGTTCCTTGAGAAAGCAAAGTTGAAAGATGATGGTAGCAATTACACGGACTGGGTCCGTAACTTGAGGATTATCCTCATTTCTGCACAGAAGAATTACGTCCTGGAAGCACCGCTGGGTGCCAGGCCTGCTGCTGGAGCAACACCAGATGTTATGAATGTCTGGCAGAGCAAAGCTGATGACTACTCGATAGTTCAGTGTGCCATGCTTTACGGCTTAGAATTGGGACTTCAACGACGTTTTGAACGTCATGGAGCATATGAGATGTTCCAGGAGTTGAAGTTAATATTTCAAGAAAATGCCCGAATTGAGAGATATGAAGTCTCCAATAAGTTCTATAGCTGCAAGATGGAGGAGAACAGTTCTGTCAGTGAGCATATACTCAAAATGTCTGGGTATGATAATCACTTGATTCAGATGGGAGTTAATCTTCCAAATGATTGCGTCATTGACAGAATTCTCCAATCACTGCCACCAAGCTACAAGAGCTTTGTGATGAACTATAATATGCAAGGGATGAATAAGACTATTCCCGAGCTCTTCGTAATGCTGAAAGCTGCGGAGGTAGAAATCAAAAAGGAGCATCAAGTGTTGATGGTCAACAAGACCACTAGTTTCAAGAAAAAGGGCAAAGGGAAGAAGAAGGGGAACTTCAAGAAGAACAGCAAGCAGGTTGCTGCTCAAGAGAAGAAACCCAAGTCTGGACCTAAGCCTGAAACTGAGTGCTTCTACTGCAAGCAGACTGGTCACTGGAAGCGGAACTGCCCCAAGTATTTGGCGGATAAGAAGGATGGCAAGGTGAACAAAGGTATATGTGATATACATGTTATTGATGTGTACCTTACTAGAGCTCGCAGTAGCACCTGGGTATTTGATACTGGTTCTGTTGCTAATATTTTCAACTCGAAACAGGGACTACGGATTAAGCAAACACTGGCAAAGGACGAGGTGACGATGCGCGTAGGAAATGGTTCCAAAGTCGATGTGATCGCGGTCGGCACGCTACCTTTACATCTACCTTCGGGATTAGTATTAGACCTAAATAATTGTTATTTGGTGCCAGCGTTGAGCATGAACATTATATCTGGATCTTGTTTAATGCGAGACGGTTATTCATTTAAATCAGAGAATAATGGTTGTTCTATTTATATGAGTAATATCTTTTATGGTCATGCACCTTTGAAGAGTGGTCTATTTTTAATGAATCTCGATAGTAGTAACACACATATTCATAATGTTAAAGCCAAAAGATGCAGAGTTGATAATGATAGTGCAACTTATTTGTGGCACTGCCGTTTAGGTCATATCGGTATAAAGCACATGAAGAAACTCCATACTGATGGACTTTTGGAACCACTTGATTATTAATCACTTGGTACTTGCGAACCGTGCCTCATGGGCAAGATGACTAAAACACCGTTCTCCGGTACTATGGAGAGAGCAACAGATTTGTTGGAAATCATACATACAAATGTATGTGGTCCGATGAATATTGAGGCTCGTGGCGGATATCGTTATTTTCTCACCTTCACAGATGACTTAAGCAGATATGGGTATATCTACTTAATGAAACATAAGTCCGAAACATTTGAAAAGTTCAAAGAATTTCAGAGTGAAGTTGAAAATCATCGTAACAAGAAAATAAAGTTTCTACGATCTGATCGTGGAGGAGAATATTTGAGTTACGAGTTTGGTGTACATTTGAAACAATGCGGAATAGTTTCGCAACTCACGCCACCCGGAACACCATAGCGTAATGGTGTGTCCGAACGTCGTAATCGTACTTTACTAGATATGGTGCGATCTATGATGTCTCTTACTGATTTACCGCTATCGTTTTGGGATTATGCTTTAGAGACGGCCGCATTCACGTTAAATAGGGCACCATCAAAATCCGTTGAGACGACGCCTTATGAACTATGGTTTGGCAAGAAACCAAAGTTGTCGTTTCTTAAAGTTTGGGGCTGCGATGCTTATGTGAAAAAGCTTCAACCTGATAAGCTCGAACCCAAATCGGAGAAATGTGTCTTCATAGGATACCCAAAGGAGACTGTTGGGTACACCTTCTATCACAGATCCGAAGGCAAGACATTCGTTGCTAAGAATGGATCCTTTCTAGAGAAGGAGTTTCTCTCGAAAGAAGTGAGTGGGAGGAAAGTAGAACTTGACGAGGTAACTGTACCTGCTCCCTTATTGGAAAGTAGTACATCACAGAAACCTGTTTCTGCGACACCTACACCAATTAGTGAGGAAGCTAATGATAATGATCATGAAACTTCAGAACAAGATACTACTGAACCTCGTAGATCAACCAGAGTAAGATCCGCGCCAGAGTGGTACAGTAATCCTGTTCTGGAAATCATGCTACTAGATCATGATGAACCTACGAACTATGAAGAAGCGATGGTGAGCCCTGATTCCGCAAAATGGCTTGAAGCCATGAAATCTGAGATGGGATCCATGTATGAGAACAAAGTATGGACTTTGGTTGACTTGCCCGATGATCGGCAAGCAATTGAGAATAAATGGATCTTCAAGAAGAAGACTGACGTTGACGGTAATATTACTATCTACAAAGCTCGACTTGTCGCAAAAGGTTTTTGACAAGTTCAAGGGGTTGACTACGATGAGACCTTCTCACCCGTAGCGATGCTTAAGTCTGTCTGAATCATGTTAGCAATTGCCGCATTTTATGATTACGAAATTTGGCAGATGGATGTCAAAACTGGATTCCTGAATGGATTTCTGGAAGAAGAGTTGTATATGATGCAACCAGAAGGTTTTGTCGATCCAAAGGGAGCTAACAAAGTATGCAAGCTCTAGCGATCCATTTATGGACTGGTGCAAGCCTCTCGGAGTTGGAATAAATGCTTTGATAGTGTGATCAAAGCATTTGATTTTATACAGACTTTCGGAGAAGCCTGTATTTACAGGAAAGTGAGTGGGAGCTCTGTAGCATTTCTGATATTATATGTGGATGACATATTACTGATTGGAAATGATATAGAATTTCCGGATAGCATAAATGGATACTTGAATAAGAGTTTTTCAATGAAAGACCTCGGTGAAGCTGCTTACATATTAGGCATAAAAATCTGTAGAGATAGATCAAGACGCTTAATTGGACTTTCACAAAGCACATACCTTGACAAGATTTTGAAGAAGTTCAAAATGGATCAAGCAAAGAAAGGGTTCTTGCCCGTGTTACAAGGTGTGACGTTGAGTCAGACTCAATGCCCGACCACTGCAGAAGATAGAGAGAAAATGAAAGATGTTCCCTATGCTTCAGCCATAGGCTCTATCATGTATGCAATGCTGTGTACCAGACCTGATGTGTGCCTTGCTATAAGTCTAGCAGGGAGGTACCAAAGTAATCCAGGAGTGGATCACTGGACAGCGGTCAAGAACATCCTGAAGTACCTGAAAAGGACTAAGGATATGTTTCTCGTATATGGAGGTGACAAAGAGCTCATCGTAAATGGTTATGTTGATGCAAGCTTTGACACTGATCCGGACGATTCTAAATCGCAAACCGGATACGTGTTTACATTAAATGGTGGAGCTGTCAGTTGGTGCAGTTCTAAACAAAGCGTCGTGGTGGGATCTACATGTGAAGCGGAATACATAGCTGCTTCAGAAGCAGCAAACGAAGGAGTCTGGATGAAGGAGTTCATATCCGATCTAGGTGTCATACCTAGTGCATCGGGTCCAATGAAAATCTTTTGTGACAATACTGGTGCAATTGCCTTGGCGAAGGAATCCACATTTCACAAAAAGAACCAAGCACATCAAAAGACGCTTCAATTCCATCCGGGATCTAGTCCAGGTGGGAGACATAGAGATTTGCAAGATACATACGGAGCTGAATGTAGCATACCCGTTGACTAAGCCTCTTCCACGAGCAAAACATGATCAGCACCAAAGCTCCATGGGTGTTAGAATCATTACTGTGTAATCTAGATTATTGACTCTAGTGCAAGTGGGAGACTAAAGGAAATATGCCCTAGAGGCAATAATAAAGTTATTATTTATTTCCTTATATCATGATAAAAGTTTATTATTCATGCTAGAATTGTATTAACCAGGAAACATAATACATGTGTGAATACATAGACAAACAGAGTGTCACTAGTATGCCTCTACTTGACTAGCTCGTTAATCAAAGATGGTTATGTTTCCTAACCATGGACAAAGAGTTGTCATTTGATTAACGGGATCACATCATTAGTTGAATGATCTGATTGACATGACCCATTCCATTAGCTTAGCACCCGATCGTTTAGTATGTTGCTATTGCTTTCTTCATGACTTATACATGTTCCTATGACTATGAGATTATGTAACTCCCGTGTGCCGGAGGAACACTTTGTGTGCTACCAAACGTCACAACGTAACTGGGTGATTATAAAGGTGCTCTACAGGTGTCTCCAAAGGTACATGTTGGGTTGACGTATTTTGAGATTGGGATTTGTCACTCCGATCGTCGGAGAGGTATCTCTGGGCCCTCTTGGTAATGCACATCACTTAAGCCTTGCAAGCATTGCAACTAATGAGTTAGTTGCGGCATGATGTATTACGGAACGAGTAAAGAGACTTGCCGGTAACGAGATTGAACTAGGTATTGGATACCGACGATCGAATCTCGGGCAAGTAACATACCGATGACAAAGGGAACAACGTATGTTGTTATGCGGTCTGACTGATAAAAGATCTTCGTAGAATATGTAGGAACCAATATGGGCACCAGGTCCCCCTATTGGTTATTGACCGGAGACATGTCTCGGTCATGTCTACATTGTTCTCGAACCCGTAGGGTCCGCACGCTTAAGGTTTCGATGATAGTTATATTATGAGTTTATACGTTTTGATGTACCGAAGGTTGTTCGGAGTCCCGGATGTGATCACGGACATGACACGGAGTCTCAAAATGGTCGAGACATAAAGATTGATATATTGGAAGCCTATATTTGGATATCGGAAGTGTTCCGGGTGAAATCGGGATTTTACCGGAGTACCGGGAGGTTACCGGAACCCCCCGGGAGGTACATGGGCCTTAATGGGCCTTAGTGGAAGAAGAGGAGAGGCGGTCAGGGCTGGGCCGCGCGCCCCTCACCCCTAGTCCGAATAGGACAAGGAGAGAGGGGGCCGGCGCCCCCCTCCTTCTCTCTCTCTCTCTTTGTTGCCACCTCGCGAATCCTATTCCAACTAGGATTGGGGGAGAAGTCCTACTCCCGGAGGGAGTAGGACTCCTCCTGGCGCGCCCTATGATGGCCGGCCGGCCTCCCCCTCTTGAACCTTTATATACGGAGGCAGGGGCACCCCTAGAGACACAAGTTGATCCACGTGATCATATTCTTAGCTGTGTGCGGTGCCCCCTTCCACCATAGTCCTGGATAATATTGTAGCGGTGCTTAGGTGAAGCCTTGTGACGGTAGTACATCAAGATCGTCACCACGCCATCATGCTGACGGAACTCTTCCGCGACACTTTGCTGGATCGGAGTCCGGGGATCGTCATCGAGCTGAATGTGTGCTAGAACTTGGAGGTGCCGTAGTTTCGGTGCTTGATCGGTCAGGCCGTGGAGACGTACGACTACATCAACCAAACGCTTCCGTTGTCGATCTACAAGGGTACGTAGATCACACTCTCCCCTCTCGTTGCTATGCATCACCATGATCTTGCGTGTGCGTAGGATTTTTTTTGAAATTACTACGTTCACCAACAGTGGCATCCGAGCCTAGGTTTTATATGTTGATGTTATATGCACGAGTAGAACACAAGTGAGTTGTGGGCGATATAAGTCATACTGCTTACCAGCATGTCATACTTTGGTTCGGCGGTATTGTTGGACGAAGCGGCCCAGACCGACATTACGCGTACGCTTACGCGAGACCGGTTCTCCCGACGTGCTTTGCACATAGGTGGCTTGCGGGTGACAGTTTCTCCAACTTTAGTTGAACCGAGTGTGGCTACGCCCGGTCCTTGCGAAGGTTAAAATAGCACCAACTTGACAAACTATCGTTGTGGTTTTGATGCGTAGGTAAGATTGGTTCTTGCTTAAGCCCGTAGCAGCCACGTAAAATTTGCAACAACAAAGTAGAGGACGTCTAACTTGTTTTTGCAGGGCATGTTGTGATGTGATATGGTCAAGACATGATGCTAAATTTTATTGTATGAGATGATCATGTTTTGTAACCGAGTTATCGGCAACTGGCAGGAGCCATATAGTTGTCGCTTTATTGTATGCAATGCAATCACGCTGTAATGCTTTACTTTATCACTAAGCGGTAGCGATAGTCGTGGAAGCATAAGATTGGCGAGACGACAACGATGCTACGATGGAGATCAAGGTGTCGCGCCGGTGACAATGGTGATCATGACGGTGCTTCGGAGATGGAGATCACAGGCACAAGATGATGATGGCCATATCATATCACTTATATTGATTGCATGTGATGTTTATCTTTTATGCATCTTATCTTGCTTTGATTGACGGTAGCATTATAAGATGATCTCTCACTAAATTATCAAGATAAAAGTGTTCTCCCTGAGTATGCACCGTTGCCAAAGTTCGTCGTGCCTAGACACCACGTGATGATCGGGTGTGATAAGCTCTACGTCCATCTACAACGGGTGTAAGCCAGTTTTGCACACGCAGAATACTCATGTTAAACTTGACGAGCCTAGCATATGCAGATATGGCCTCGGAACAATGAGATCGAAAGATCGAGCGTGAATCATATAGTAGATATGATCAACATAGCGATGTTCACCATTGAAAACTACTCCATTTCACGTGATGATCGGTTATGGTTTAGTTGATTTGGATCACGTGATCACTTAGAGGATTAGAGGGATGTCTATCTAAGTGGGAGTTCTTTAAGTAATTTGATTAATTGAACTTAAATTTATCATGAACTTAGTACCTGATAGTATCTTGCTTATGTATGTTTGATTGTAGATAGATGGCCCGTGCTGTTGTTCCGTTGAATTTTAATGCGTTCCTTGAGAAAGCAAAGTTGAAAGATGATGGTAGCAATTACACGGACTGGGTCCGTAACTTGAGGATTATCCTTATTTCTGCATAGAAGAATTACGTCCTGGAAGCACCGCTGGGTGCCAGGCCTGCTGCTGGAGCAACACCAGATGTTATGAACGTCTGGTAGAGCAAAGCTGATGACTACTCGATAGTTCAGTGTGCCATGCTTTACGGCTTATAATCGGGACTTCAACGATGTTTTGAACGTCATGGAGCATATGAGATGTTCCAGGAGTTGAAGTTAATATTTCAAGCAAATGCCCGAATTTAGAGATATGAAGTCTCCAATAAGTTCTATAGCTGCAAGATGGAGGAGAACAGTTCTGTCAGTGAGCATATACTCAAAATGTCTGGGTATAATAATCACTTGATTCAGATGGGAGTTAATCTTCCAGATGATTGTGTCATTGACAGAATTCTCCAATCACTGCCACCAAGCTACAAGAGCTTCGTGATGAACTATAATATGCAAGGGATGAATAAGACTATTCTCGAGCTCTTCGCAATGCTGAAAGCTGCGGAGGTAGAAATCAAAAAGGAGCATCAAGTGTTGATGGTCAACAAGACCACTAGTTTCAAGAAAAAGGGCAAAGGGAAGAAGAAGGGGAACTTCAAGAAGAACAGCAAGCAAGCTGCTGCTCAAGAGAAGAAACCCAAGTCTGGACCTAAGCCTGAAACTGAGTGCTTCTACTGCAAGCAGACTGGTCATTGGAAACGGAACTGCCCCAAGTATTTGGCGGATAAGAAGGATGGCAAGGTGAACAAAGGTATATGTGATATACATGTTATTGATGTGTACCTTACTAGAGCTCGCAGTAGCACCTGGGTATTTGATACTGGTTCTGTTGCTAATATTTTCAACTCGAAACAGGGACTACGGATTAAGCGAACACTGGCAAAGGACGAGGTGACGATGCGCGTAGGAAATGGTTCCAAAGTCGATGTGATCGCGGTCGGCACACTACCTTTACATCTACCTTCGGGATTAGTATTAGACCAAAATAATTGTTATTTGGTGCCAGCGTTGAGCATGAACATTATATCTGGATCTTGTTTAATGCGAGACGGTTATTCATTTAAATCAGAGAATAATGGTTGTTCTATTTATATGAGTAATATCTTTTATGGTCATGCACCTTTGAAGAGTGGTCTATTTTTAATGAATCTCGATAGAAGTAACACACATATTCATAATGTTAAAGCCAAAAGATGCAGAGTTGATAATGATAGTGCAACTTATTTGTGGCACTGCCGTTTAGGTCATATCGGTATAAAGCACATGAAGAAACTCCATACTGATGGACTTTTGGAACCACTTGATTATTAATCACTTGGTACTTGCGAACCATGCCTCATGGGCAAGATGACTAAAACACCGTTCTCCGGTACTATGGAGAGAGCAACAGATTTGTTGGAAATCATACATACAAATGTATGTGGTCCGATGAATATTGAGGCTCGTGGCGGATATCGTTATTTTCTCACCTTCACAGATGACTTAAGAAGATATGGGTATATCTACTTAATGAAACATAAGTCTGAAACATTTGAAAAGTTCAAAGAATTTCAGAGTGAAGTTGAAAATCATCGTAACAAGAAAATAAAGTTTCTACGATCTGATCGTGGAGGAGAATATTTGAGTTACGAGTTTGGTGTACATTTGAAACAATGCGGAATAGTTTCGCAACTCACGCCACCTGGAACACCACAGCATAATGGTGTGTCCGAATGTCGTAATCGTACTTTACTAGATATGGTGCGATCTATGATGTCTCTTACTGATTTACCGCTATCGGTTTGGGATTATGCTTTAGAGACGGCCGCATTCACGTTAAATAGGGCACCATCAAAATCCGTTGAGACGACGCCTTATGAACTATGGTTTGGCAAGAAACCAAAGTTGTCGTTTCTTAAAGTTTGGGGCTGCGATGCTTATGTGAAAAAGCTTCAACCTGATAAGCTCGAACCCAAATCGGAGAAATGTGTCTTCATAGGATACCCAAAGGAGACTGTTGGGTACACCTTCTATCACAGATCCGAAGGCAAGACATTCGTTGCTAAGAATGGATCCTTTCTAGAGAAGGAGTTTCTCTCGAAAGAAGTGAGTGGGAGGAAAGTAGAACTTGACGAGGTAACTGTACCTGCCCCCTTATTGGAAAGTAGTACATCAGAGAAACCTGTTTCTGCGACACCTACACCAATTAGTGAGGAAGCTAATGATAATGATCATGAAACTTCAGAACAAGATACTACTGAACCTCGTAGATCAACCAGAGTAAGATCCGCGCCAGAGTGGTACGGTAATCCTGTTCTGGAAATCATGCTACTAGATCATGATGAACCTACGAACTATGAAGAAGCGATGGTGAGCCCTGATTCCGCAAAATGGCTTGAAGCCATGAAATCTGAGATGGGATCCATGTATGAGAACAAAGTATGGACTTTGGTTGACTTGCCCGATGATCGGCAAGCAATTGAGAATAAATGGATCTTCAAGAAGAAGACTGATGCTGACGGTAATATTACTGTCTACAAAGCTCGACTTCTCGCAAAAGGTTTTCGACAAGTTCAAGGGGTTGACTACGATGAGACCTTCTCACCCGTAGCGATGCTTAAGTCTGTCCGAATCATGTTAGCAATTGCCGCATTTTATGATTATGAAATTTGGCAGATGGATGTCAAAACTGGATTCCTGAATGGATTTCTGGAAGAAGAGTTGTATATGATGCAACCGGAAGGTTTTGTCGATCCAAAGGGAGCTAACAAAGTATGCAAGCTCCAGCGATCCATTTATGGACTGGTGCAAGCCTCTCAGAGTTGGAATAAACGCTTTGATAGTGTGATCAAAGCATTTGGTTTTATACAGACTTTCGGAGAAGCCTGTATTTACAGGAAAGTGAGTGGGAGCTCTGTAGCATTTCTGATATTATATGTGGATGACATATTACTAATTGGAAATGATATAGAATTTCCGGATAGCATAAAGGGATACTTGAATACGAGTTTTTCAATGAAAGACCTCGGTGAAGCTGCTTACATATTAGGCATAAAAATCTATAGAGATAGATCAAGACGCTTAATTGGACTTTCACAAAGCACATACCTTGACAAGATTTTGAAGAAGTTCAAAATGGATCAAGCAAAGAACGTGTTCTTGCCTGTGTTACAAGGTGTGAAGTTGAGTCAGACTCAATGCCCGACCACTGCAGAAGATAGAGAGAAAATGAAAGATGTTCCCTATGCTTCAGCCATAGGCTCTATCATGTATGCAATGCTGTGTACCAGACCTGATGTAGGCCTTGCTATAAGTCTAGCAGGGAGGTACCAAAGTAATCCAGGAGTGGATCACTGGACAGCGGTCAAGAACATCCTCAAGTACCTGGAAAGGACTAAGGATATGTTTCTCGTATATGGAGGTGACAAAGAGCTCATTGTAAATGGTTATGTTGATGCAAGCTTTGACACTGATTCGGACGATTCTAAATCGCAAACCGGATACGTGTTTACATTAAACGGTGGAGCTGTCAGTTGGTGCAGTTCTAAACAAAGCGCCGTGGCGGGATCTACATGTGAAGCGGAATACATAGCTACTTCGGAAGCAGCAAACGAAGGAGTCTGGATGAAGGAGTTCATATCCGATCTAGGTGTCATACCTAGTGCATCGGGTCCAATGAAAATCTTTTGTGACAATACTGGTGCAATTGCCTTGGCGAAGGAATCCAGATTTCACAAAAAGAACCAAGCACATCAAAAGACGCTTCAATTCCATCCGGGATCTAGTCCAGGTGGGAGACATAGAGATTTGCAAGATACATACGGAGCTGAATGTAGCAGACCCATTGACTAAGCCTCTTCCACGAGCAAAACATGATCAGCACCAAAGCTCCATGGGTGTTAGAATCATTACTGTGTAATCTAGATTATTGACTCTAGTGCAAGTGGGAGACTGAAGGAAATATGCCCTAGAGGCAATAATAAAGTTATTATTTATTTCCTTATACCATGATAAAAGTTTATTATTCATGCTAGAATTGTATTAACCAGGAAACATAATACATGTGTGAATACATAGACAAACAGAGTGTCACTAGTATGCCTCTACTTGACTAGCTCGCTAATCAAAGATGGTTATGTTTCCTAACCATGGACAAAAAGTTGTCATTTGATTAACGGGATCACATCATTAGTTGAATGATCTGATTGACATGACCCATTCCATTAGCTTAGCACCCGATCGTTTAGTATGTTGCTATTGCTTTCTTCATGACTTATACATGTTCCTATGACTATGAGATTATGTAACTCCCGTGTGCCGGAGGAACACTTTGTGTGCTACCAAACGTCACAACGTAACTGGGTGATTATAAAGGTGCTCTACAGGTGTCTCCAAAGGTACATGTTGGGTTGACGTATTTCGAGATTGGGATTTGTCACTCCGATCGTCGGAGAGGTATCTCTGGGCCCTCTTGGTAATGCACATCACTTAAGCCTTGCAAGCATTGCAACTAATGAGTTAGTTGCGGCATGATGTATTACGGAACGAGTAAAGAGACTTGCCGGTAACGAGATTGAACTAGGTATTGGATACCGACGATCGAATCTCGGGCAAGTAACATACCGATGACAAAGGGAACAACGTATGTTGTTATGCGGTCTGACTGATAAAAGATCTTTGTAGAATATGTAGGAACCAATATGGGCACCAGGTCCCCCTATTGGTTATTGACCGGAGACATGTCTCGGTCATGTCTACATTGTTCTCGAACCCGTAGGGTCCGCACGCTTAAGGTTTCGATGATAGTTATATTATGAGTTTATACGTTTTGATGTACCGAAGGTTGTTCGGAGTCCCAGATGTGATCACGGACATGACAAGGAGTCTTGAAATGGTCGAGACATAAAGATTGATATATTGGAAACCTATATTTGGATATCGTGTGACGCCCCCGATTTAATCGTACACTAATCATACACGCAAACGTGTACGATCAAGATCAGGACTCACGGGAAGATATCAGAACACAACTCTACAAATAAAATAAGTCATACAAGCATCATATTACAAGCCAGGGGCCTCGAAGGCTCGAATACAAGAACTCGATCATAGACGAGTCAGCGGAAGCAACAATATCTGAGTACAGACATAGGTTAAACAAGTTTGCCTTAAGAAGGCTAGCACAAACTGGGATACAGATCGAAAGAGGCGCAAGCCTCCTGCCTGGGATCCTCCTAAACTACTCCTGGTCGTCATCAGCGGGCAGCACGTAGTAGTAGGCACCTCCAGTGTAGTAGGAGTCGTCGTCGACGGTGGCGTCTGGATCCCGGGTTCCAACATCTGGTTGCGACAACCAGGTAGAATGGGTAGGGAGAAAAGAGGGAGAAAGCAACCGTGAGTACTCATCCAAAGTACTCGCAAGCAAGGAGCTACACTACTTATGCATGGGTAAATGTGTAAAGGGCCATATTGGTGGACTGAACTGCAGAAAGCCAGAATAAGAGGGGGATAGCTAGTCCTGTCGAAGACTACGCTTCTGGCAGCCCCCGTCTTGCAGCATGTAGAAGAGAGTAGACTGAAATCCTCCAAGTAGCATCGTATAGCATAATCCTACCCGATGATCCTCTCCTCGTCGCCCTGTTAGAGAGCGATCACCGGGTTATATCTGGCACTTGGAAGGGGGTGTTTCATTAAGTATCCGGTTCTAGTTGTCATAAGGTCAAGGTACAACTCCGGGTCGTCCTTTTACTGAGGGACACGGCTATTCGAATAGATAAACTTCCCTGCAGGGGTGCACCACATACCCCAACACGCTCGATCCCATTTGGCCGGACACACTTTTCTGGGTCATGCTCGGCCTCGGAAGATCAACACGTCGCAGCCCTACCTAGGCACAACAGAGAGGTCAGCACGCCGGTCTAAACCCTATGGCGCAGGGGTCTGGGCCCATCACCCTTTGCACACCTACACGCTGCGAACGCGGCCGGAAGCAGAACTAGCCCCCTTAATACAAGAGCAGGCTTACGGTCCAATTCGGCGCGCGCCACTCAGTCGCTGACGTCACGAAGGCTTCGGCTGATACCATGACGCTGGGATACCCATAACTACTCCCGCGTAGATGGTTAGTGCGTATAGACCAAATGGTCAGACTCAGATCAAATACCCAGATCTCGTTAAGCGTGTTAAGTATCCGCGAACGCCAAACAGGGCCAGGCCACCTCTCTCCTAGGTGGTCTCAACCTGCCCTGTCGCTCCGCCACAAAGTAATAGTCGGGGGCCGTCGGGAACCCAGGCCCACCTCTACCGGGATGGAGCCACCTGCCCCTTCAGCCCCCATCTCCGAACAGTATCACAGGTAATGTAACAGTGTAAAGTATATAGTAAATGCCCGTGATCACCTCCCGAGCGATCACGGCCCGATAGTATAGCATGGCAGACGGACAAGAATGTAGGGACACTGATGATAAACTAGCATCCTATACTAAGCATTTAGGATTGCAGGTAAGGTATCAACAGTAGTAGCAAGGACAGGCTATGCATCAGGATAGGATTAACGGAAAGCAGTAACAAGCTACACTACTCTAATGCAAGCAGTATAGAGAAGAGTAGGCGATATCTGGTGATCAAGGGGGGGGGCTTGCCTGGTTGCTCTGGCAAGAAGGGGTCATCAACACAGTAGTCGATCACAGGGGTACCGGCAGCAGTCTCGGGGTCTACCGGAAAAGTAACGGAGGGGGAACATGATAAATAACAGAGCAATCAAAACATAACATGACAACGCGGTGCTAGAGGTGATTCTAACGCAGGGATAGGTGATACCGGCGAAGGGGGGAAACATCCGGGGAAGTATCCCCGGTGTTTCGCGTTTTCGGACCGGTGAACCGGAGGGGAAAGTTGCGTGTTCGCTATGCTAGGGATGCGTGGCGGACGAACGGGCTGCATATCCGGGTTCGTCTCGTCGTTCTGAGCAACTTTCATGTACAAAGTATTTTCATTCGAGTTACAGATTATTTTATATTAATTCTTAGAGTTTTAATTCATTTTTGGAATTATCTGATTAATTTAATTAGCAAACCAATTATGATTTCAGCGTGATGTCATCACGGTCAAAGGTTGACTAGGTCAACTCAGGCAGGTGGGACCCACTCGTCATAGTCTCAGGTCCATTAAACACGGTTAATTAGTTTGACTAGATTATCAGGTTAATTAAACAACATTAATTAAGTTAATTATTTTACTTATTATTATTATATATTTTTTTATACAAACATTTTGGGGTGGGGCCCCTTGTCATAGGCCCAGAAAACTCTTAAGTTCCTTTGATCTGCTAACTTAACAATGGGGTCCATGTGTAAGTTGCCCATTCAGACTAATTAAACAATCAATTTAACCTAAGCTAATTAACCCTAATTAAACAAGGGCCAAGCCCATATCCATAGAGCCGGCTGGCCTCTTGGCTGTGCACATACGCATGCGCAGGGCCATGGCCATCGTGATGGAGGGTCCAGCGATGCGGGGCACGCGTGGACAAGTGCAAGCGGGAGCACGGTGAGGAGTTGGGCACGGCCACGAGCAGCAGTAGCTAATTAGCGGCAGAAGGAGGAAGTAACAGCGGCAAGCAAGCAGTAGCATCAGCAGTACGCGGTAGCCAGCTGCAGCGGCAAGAGCAACAACAGGTAGCAAGAAGCGGCAAGCAAGTAGTGGCAAGCACGCGGGCGCGGCCAAGGCCCGGCCGACGCGCGGGCAACGCAGGGGATAGCAGGCGCGGTACGCGGCGACGGTGGCAATGAGGAAAAGTGGGGGATCGAGGGAGGAGCTCACATCAGAGCAGCAGGGAAGGTCCGTAAGCTCGAGGGAGGACGGATCCACGATAGGGCCTTCGGGGTCCATCCATCTCCGGTGATGAGGCGGCTTGGCGCGGTATGGAGGTGGAGAACCAGACGGCGTCGGCCATGGCTGGAGCTCCAGCGCTGCGGTGTCGCAAGGACAGTGGTAGGGGGCAGTTCCTCGGGCGCGGGCGCGCGATGACAGCGGGGCGCCGGCGGTTGGAGGCAGAGGGCAGCCTCGGGGCCAAGGGGACGGGGAAGTCTAACACCGGGGCATGGCAGCGGCGCGGCTCGGCGGAGCCATGAGCGAAAGAAGGGAGGAGAGGCTCTGAAGGGGTTTCAAGCACGAGGCGTCTCGCCTCTGTGTGTGCGGCGGCGCGAGGGATGGTGAGGGGGCGAGAGGAGTGGGGGAACGAGAGGAGTGGGGGAACGAGAGGGAGTATGCTCGCTGCGGCTAGGGTTAGTGCGGGGTTGGTTGGGCCTAGCAGGCCTAAGGCCCAGGGGGATGAGGGGGTTTGATTTTGTTGTTGTTGTTGTTGTTGTCGTTTTGTTTCTCTTTTCTTTTTATTATTTTTGTTGTCTTCTATTATGTTTTACTTTACTTTTACTTTTTTCTAGTTTTGTAAAATACGACGATAGCTCCTAAATTAATGTTACAAAATACCCCAATGCCACAAAAAGTGTGGTGACAAAATAAAATACTTTAGTAATTTATTAATTAAAAAGGGCATTTAATTAATTGTTTTTGCTACTGTTTAACCCTTATAGTTCATTTAAGCATTTTTTAAAAGCTTGGTTTCTCCACCATAATTGCTTACGATTTATTTGAAACAACCCGAACATTTTAGTTTTGATTTTTTTGTTACTTTTGTTGTTTGCTTTTCTTTTGAATTTGAATTTGAATCGATTTCGAACTAACAGGAGATTAGCAACCGTAATCGAGGTGACGAGGCATTATTAGCAGAGGTTACTGTAGCTTGATTATCCGGGCGTCACAATTCTCCTCCACTACAAGAAATCTCGTCCCGAGATTTAAGAGGGGAGTAGGGGGGAAGTTCTGGTTATGAAATTCTAACGTGTCTTGTCGGTCTTGGTTGCCCTTCTTGAAGAGGTTGATCCATAGCATTGATGTCTTCATTTCTCTACATCAATGCATCATGAGGAAGCTGTCGTCCTTCCTTTGGGAACTCCATCGTACTTACAGAGGAGTAAAGGATGGGTATACCGGAAGAATGGAATTCTGCATGGTTGCTTATCTGGTAGATAATCATTAGGGAACGTGGCGAAAAGTAACTCTCGAATTGGAATTTACGAAAATATCAAGAGCAAGGTAAGGAGGTAACATGGGAAATTTCGAGCGGGCATGCAATCGCTTGATGCCTGAAACAGGGCGTGAAATGGGGTCCAAAGCAATGGGAATAAGTATTGTGTCCGATACCAGAATTGATGATTTCTCGGAAGGTGGCTCGTGAATCACAAACGAGGCCAAGTGCGAGGAATTAAATTTGGAAACCGGGGGTGTATAGGAGGGTCAGGTTTCGATCCCGTGTAACTGTGGGTTATGGGCCCACCATGTGGTTAAAAGTAGGAAAAGCGTTGATATCTTGCACGGTCGTGATAGCAAGACATGTCAGAGGGTAGCCTATCATTTATGTTGGCAACAATGTCGTTACCAAGGGCGAGGGACAAAGAGAACCATTTTCCTGCTCGTTGAACGAGGCGAGCCATTAGGCAAAGTTCTCGTCCATCGGTGGCTACCGGAATGTCATCAACAATAGTAACAGGGTCATGCTAACAGAATTGTACACCATGGTGTTTACATAAACAGGAGAATATTTCTGCTTGGATCATATAGATCACAAGAAAGGTTAAACAAAACAATGGAAAAGGAAAAAAATGTGATTCTTAGATTAAACAGAAGAATGGAAAGGAAAATGTGATTAAACACATATTTCAGGGGTATATCCTTCCCAAGAACAAGCAGAGTATGATATCCAAGACCGGATAGAAGGTAGAAAACTCTTTTAGGTAGGAGAGACAAATTTCATGACATTACCCATACAACGGTGTTTGGGTAATTTCAACAAGAAACATTTAGCATGGTGCTTCAAATGCTCTTATTGAAAATCGGAGTACCATAGACATGCTTCGAGATAGCGCTGACATGGTCAACAGGTGAAAATCAGACTTTGGAAACAAAAAGGATCCATTAGGAATAACTTGTAGAATAAGTCTTACAGTTTCCTCATGGAAGAGTGGATAACATTGCTAAAAGGGAACTATAACAATAGGGCCTCCGGCCAGGTGGGCTAGGTATGATACCACCTTACCGGGTCATCTAAAGACCAACGTTATAACTCTTGGAAATATGTTCCAACCATCATATCGGACCGAGATTCAGATTTGATTGGTGTCAGGATACCTCAGACTCGGGATGCCTGAGAAGAAAAGGTGCAACACAATTTGACGAGATGACATTGTGAGATTCTCAGAAGTGATCTATGTAAGTGAGCTCTGAAACAAGAGGTCATCAGTAAACCAAGGAGAGGATGAGGAGGTGGCTGATAGGCTCAGCAACAAATCATCGAGATTTCCAAAGGATTGATTTCCACAATTATGTGAACAAGGAAATATCATTTGTCGGATCAAATGTCATAATGATGTATGCTGGAGGGAAACATACACAACTGAACAATGATAGAAGGGTGCACCCAGGAATCTGGACTAGGTAGCACGATCAACGTTTGAATGATGATTCAATAATCAATAGACTTAGAATGAAACTGTAGACCAATAACTTCAAGCAATAGGGTTGCTAGAAGTTTAGAATTTACACATCACAGACCATTTATCGGTATTCCGGTTAGAAACAACACGGAGACCAAGAAATGAACGCAAAAGGCGAGAGATATTACTATATCAAGAATTCTCAAGGGGTGGTAAAATTACCATGACATTCTTGACATAAAAGGTGGTAACATTCCAAGGTAAAGAAGAACAAAGGCTGGATAGCAAGGATATCAAGGTATAACTCAAAACACGAATAAGTTTGTGTTGAACGGAAGGCAATAAAGTGGTCGGTGATAACACAAACTATTGAGGGGCGATGATGGTATTTCTCATCAAGAATTCGATATATATCTTGGAAGAGCTCAGGATGTTGATGATGACCACGACACATTTGTCAAGAAATTTCATGAAGATGTAATCGGTTGGCGATGACATCAAGTCAAATGATGATGCAGCGAAAGTCAAATAATAACTGAAGAAGAACTCATAAGAAGTTATGCAGTTCCGTGATAATCTCGAGATACCAGAGGGGGGTAAGACTCAATGACAGGTCAAAGTAGAGGTTGGCCTGGGGTATTGCTCTACAAAAGACAAGCGCTTAAACTTGCACGCGAAATGGTATTTAAAGGAGAACATGGTTGGAACCATGATTGCAAAAGGCCAGATCCGAGATATAAGATGAACTTATACCAAGGAATAATTAATTTGAGAGAAGCTTTAATGATAAGATCTACATCGTGTTCATGGGCATGAACACAAAGTTCAAGGTCGACTCCCACTTCTCCAATGCATAACCTTTCATTCACTTCTCACTTTCGAAGAAGTTGTAGTGTTTGAAATTTTATCTGGCAAAATACCAGAGTTGTATGACTCGTGAAAGCTTTCGAGTTCACACAGTTTAGAGAAGGCATATGTTCAACCCATAGGGGCTTCTTAGAAACATATACCACAAGTTTCAAGAATAAATAACACCAGCTCGATAGTAGAGCATGTTTGAGAAAGCAAAGGATACAATTTACCAAAGGTATTATGTATCCGAGGAAAGGCTCACAGACTTATTGAATATGAAGGATGCTGTCGGATAAAATCCAGCAAATGATCTGGTGGTCCTCAAGGGATCTGGTGTGAGCATCGATACTCAACCAGAGGGAGAAACAATGCAAGGAGATCAGACTTTAGAAACAACTGACTAATTCAAGGCTCAAATGCAAAGGAATTATCAATTCCAAGACAAGGAATCAGAAGCAATGCTCTGATCAGGGATGGATAAGTTGAATAGCCTTAAGGGTACAATCGACAGCAATTTGATTGGTCGAGATCCAGCTCATGTTTTAAAATAACGTCTGAGCCGGAAAGATAATTTAAAAGGATCAACTGATGATTGCGTGCATTCACACTCAAGTTGAATCAATAGGATCAACAGACGATGCCTAAGGATACTAACGAATATCGCCAGACATATGGAAAGCATCCATAATGCAAGCAGGCAAGTATTGCAGAGCAATAAGCTACTAAGGATTTTTGGAGGATCGAATAGTATTTCGAAGACCATTGTGAAACACATGAACAACTGGGGATGAGTGGATACTCGACAAGTGCGAGGATTTAATTGAATGGGTATTCATGTGGCAAGGAACTGCTAGGCAGTAGGCACAAAGTATTCTCGGAACAATAGAGAAGACTCCGGGGTATCTTGTAATAACAAGATCAATGGGGGATGATCGTATGAATGGCAAGTGTAAGTAGTTATCCATAAGGATTTATCGATGGTCGGAAATAGCAAAAGTGATGGGCACAAAGTCTCGAGAGGAATAGCAAAGAGTATCTTCGGAATCTTCTGGTGAAGCAGGCCATCATCTGGAATGAAGGGGCTCTCTGAGAGAAAGTATTTACGAGAACCTAGAGTTAGAGTTAGCAAAACCATTTAACCCGAATAGAAGAGAGATCAGGGTCCTAGAGTAAAGGCGAGGAATAAAAGATCCTCATACCACCCAAATGGCGACGTGGGCCCGTAAGCCGCACAACCATGTTAGTAAAAGTTTTGTAATGTCTAGACTCGACTTCGGCCAAGTAGTGTGGAATGGGGATTCCTACAGGCAGTCGGCTCTGATACCAACTTGTGACGCCCCCGATTTAATCGTACACTAATCATACACGCAAACGTGTATGATCAAGATCAGGGACTCATGGGAAGATATCACAACACAACTCTACAAATAAAATAAGTCATACAAGCATCATATTACAAGCCAGGGGCCTCGAAGGCTCGAATACAAGAACTCGATCATAGACGAGTCAGCGGAAGCAACAATATCTGAGTACAGACATAGGTTAAACAAGTTTGCCTTAAGAAGGCTAGCACAAACTGGGATACAGATCGAAAGAGGCGCAGGCCTCCTGCCTGGGATCCTCCTAAACTACTCCTGGCCGTCATCAGCGGGCAGCACGTAGTAGTAGGCACCTCCAGTGAAGTAGGAGTCATCGTCGACGGTGGCGTCTGGATCCTGGGCTCCAACATCTGGTTGCGACAACCAGGTAGAATGGGTAGGGAGAAAGCAACCGTGAGTACTCATCCAAAGTACTCGCAAGCAAGGAGCTACACTACTTATGCATGGGTAAATGTGTAAAGGGCCATATCGGTGGACTGAACGGCAGAAAGCCAGAATAAGAGGGGGATAGCTAGTCCTGTCGAAGACTACGCTTCTGGCAGCCCCCGTCTTGCAGCATGTAGAAGAGAGTAGACTGAAATCCTCCAAGTAGCATCATATAGCATAATCCTACCCGATGATCCTCTCCTCGTCGCCCTGTTAGAGAGCGATCACCGGGTTATATCTGGCACTTGGAAGGGGGTGTTTTATTAAGTATCCGGTTCTAGTTGTCATAAGGTCAAGGTACAACTCCGGGTCGTCCTTTTACCGAGGGACACGGCTATTCGAATAGATAAACTTCCCTGCAGGGGTGCACCACATACCCCAACACGCTCGATCCCATTTGGCCGGACACACTTTTCTGGGTCATGCCCGGCCTCGGAAGATCAACACGTCGCAGCCCTACCTAGGCACAATAGAGAGGTCAGCACGCCGGTCTAAACCCTATGGCGCAGGGGTCTGGGCCCATCGCCCTTTGCACACCTGCACGTTGCGAACGCGGCTGGAAGCAGAACTAGCCCCCTTAATACAAGAGTAGGCTTATGGTCCAATCCGGCGCGCGCCACTCAGTCGCTGACGTCACGAAGGCTTCGGCTGATACCACGACGCCGGGATACCCATAACTACTCCCGCGTAGATGGTTAGTGCGTATAGACCAAATGGTCAGACTCAGATCAAATACCCAGATCTCGTTAAGCATGTTAAGTATCCGCGAACGCCGAACAGGGCTAGGCCACCTCTCTCCTAGGTGGTCTCAACCTGCCCTGTCGCTCCGCCACAAAGTAACAGTCGGGGGCCGTCGGGAACCCATGCCCACCTCTACCGGGATGGAGCCACCTGCCCCTTCAGCCCCCATCTCCGAACAGTATCACAGGTAATGTAACAGTGTAAAGTATATAGTAAATGCCCGTGATCACCTCCCGAGCGATCACAGCTCGATAGTATAGCATGGCAGGCGGACAAGAATGTAAGGCCACTGATGATAAACTAGCATCCTATACTAAGCATTTAGGATTGCAGGTAAGGTATCAACAATAGTAGCAAGGACAGGCTATGCATCATGATAGGATTAACGGAAAGCAGTAACAAGCTACACTACTCTAATGCAAGCAGTATAGAGAAGAGTAGGCGATATCTGGTGATCAAGGGGGGGCTTGCCTGGTTGCTCTGGCAAGAAGGGGTCGTCAACACAGTAGTCGATCACAGGGGTACCGGCAGCAGTCTCGGGGTCTACCAGAAAAGTAACGGAGGGGGAACACGATAAATAACAGAGCAATCAAAACATAACATGACAACGCGGTGCTAGAGGTGATTCTAACGCAGGGATAGGTGATACCGGCGAAGGGGGGAAACATCCGGGGAAGTATCCCCGGTGTTTCGCGTTTTCGGACCAGTGAACCGGAGGGGAAAGTTGCGTGTTCGCTATGCTAGGGATGCGTGGCGGACGAACGGGCTGCATATCCGGGCTCGTCTCGTTGTTCTGAGCAACTTTCATGTACAAAGTATTTTCATCCGAGTTACAGATTATTTTATATTAATTCTTAGAGTTTTAATTCATTTTTGGAATTATCTGATTAATTTAATTAGCAAACCAATTATGATTTCAGCGTGATGTCATCACGATGTCATCATGGTCAAAGGTTGACTAGGTCAACTCAGGCAGGTGGGACCCACTCGTCATAGTCTCAGGTCCATTAAACACGGTTAATTAGTTTGACTAGATTATCAGGTTAATTAAACAACATTAATTAAGTTAATTATTTTACTTATTATTATTATATTTTTTTATACAAACATTTTGGGGTGGGGCCCCTTGTCATAGGCCCAGAAAACTCTTAAGTTGATCTGCTAACTTAACAATGGGGTCCATGTGTAAGTGGCCCATTCAGACTAATTAAACAATCAATTTAACCTAAGCTAATTAGCCCTAATTAAACAAGGGCCAAGCCCATATCCAGAGAGCCGGCTGGCCTCTTGGCTGTGCACATACGCACGCGTAGGGCCATGGCCATCGTGATGGAGGGTCCAGCGATGCGGGGCACGCGTGGACAAGTGCAAGCGGGAGCACGGCGAGGAGCTGGGTGCGGCCACGAGCAGCAGTAGCTAATTAGCGGCAGAAGGAGGAAGTAACAGCGGCAAGCAAGCAGTAGCATCAGCAGTACGCGGTAGCCAGTTGCAGCGGCAAGAGCAACAACAGGTAGCAAGAAGCGGCAAGCAAGTAGTGGCAAGCACGCGGGCGCGGCCAAGGCCCGGCCGACGCGCGGGCAACGCAGGGGATAGCAGGCGCGGTACGCGGCGACGGTGGCAATGAGGAAAAGTGGGGGATCGAGGGAGGAGCTCACATCGGAGCAGCAGGGAAGGTCCATAAGCTCGAGGGAGGACGGATCCGCGATAGGGCCTTCGGGGTCCGTCCATCTCCGGTGATGAGGCGGCTTGGCGCGGTATGGAGGCGGAGAACCAGACGGCGTCGGCCATGGCCGGAGCTCCAGCGCTGCGGTGTCGCAAGGACAGCGGTAGGGGGCGGTTCCTCGGGCGCGGGCGCGCGAAGGACAGCGGGGCGCCGGCGGTTGGAGGCAGAGGGCGGCCTCGGAGCCAAGGGGACGGGGAAGTCTAACACCGGGGCATGGCAGCAGCGCGGCTCGGCGGAGCCATGAGCGAAAGAAGGGAGGAGAGGCTCTGAGGGGGTTTCAAGCACGAGGCGTCTCGCCTCTGTGTGTGCGGCGGCGCGAGGGATGGTGAGGGGGCGAGAGGAGTGGGGAAACGAGAGGAGTGGGGGAACGAGAGGGAGTATGCTCGCTGCGGCTAGGGTTAGTGCGGGGTTGGTTGGGCCTAGCAGGCCTAAGGCCCAGGGGGATGAGGGGGGTTTGATTTTGTTGTTGTTGTTGTCGTTTTGTTTCTCTTTTCTTTTTATTATTTTTGTTGTCTTCTATTATGTTTTACTTTACTTTTACTTTTTTCTAGTTTTGTAAAATACGACGATAGCTCCTAAATTAATGTTACAAAATACCCCAATGCCACAAAAAGTGTGGTGACAAAATAAAATACTTTAGTAATTTATTAATTAAAAAGGGCATTTAATTAATTGTTTTTGCTACTGTTTAACCCTTATAGTTCATTTAAGCATTTTTTTAAAAGCTTGGTTTCTCCACCATAATTGCTTACGATTTATTTGAAACAACCCGAACATTTTAGTTTTGATTTTTTTGTTACTTTTGTTGTTTTCTTTTCTTTTGAATTTGAATTTGAATCGATTTCGAACTAACGGGAGATTAGCAACCGTAATCGAGGTGACGAGGCATTATTAGCAGAGGTTACTGTAGCTTGATTATCCGGGCGTCACATATCGGAAGTGTTCCGGGTGAAATCGGGATTTTATCGGAGTACCGGGAGGTTACCGGAACCCCCCGGGAGGTACATGGGCCTTAATGGGCCTTAGTGGAAGAAGAGGAGAGGCGGCCAGGGCTGGGCCGCGCGCCCCTCACCCCTAGTCCGAATAGGACAAGGAGAGAGGGGGCCGGCGCCCCCCTCCTTCCTCTCTCTCCGTTCCCACCTCGCGAATCCTATTCCAACTAGGATTGGGGGAAAGTCCTACTCCCGGAGGGAGTAGGACTCCTCCTGGCGCGCCCTATGATGTCCGGCCGGCCTCCCCCTCTTGAACCTTTATATACAGAGGCAGGAGCACCCCTAGAGACACAAGTTGATCCACGTGATCATATTCTTAGCCGTGTGCGGTGCCCCCTTCCACCATAGTCCTCGATAATATTGTAGCGGTGCTTAGGCGAAGCCCTGCGACGGTAGTACATCAAGATCGTCACCACGTCGTCGTGCTGACGGAACTCTTCCCCGACACTTTGCTGGATCGGAGTCTGGGGATCGTCATCGAGCTGAACGTGTGCTAGAACTCGGAGGTGCCATAGTTTCGGTGCTTGATCGGTCGGGCCGTGGAGACGTACGACTACATCAACCAAACGCTTCCGTTGTCGATCTACAAGGGTACGTAGATCACACTCTCCCCTCTCGTTGCTATGCATCACCATGATCTTGCGTGTGCGTAGGAATTTTTTTTGAAATTACTACGTTCCCCAACATGCAAGCCTCTCGGAGTTGGAATAAACGCTTTGATAGTGTGATCAAAGCATTTGGTTTTATACAGACTTTCGGAGAAGCCTGTATTTACAAGAAAGTGAGTGGAAGCTCTGTAGCATTTCTGATATTATATGTGGATGACATATTACTGATTGGAAATGATATAGAATTTCTGGATAGCATAAAGGGATACTTGAATAAGAGTTTTTCAATGAAAGACCTCGGTGAAGCTGCTTACATATTAGGCATAACTATCTATAGAGATAGATCAAGACGCTTAATTGGACTTTCACAAAGCACATACCTTGACAAGATTTTGAAGAAGTTCAAAATGGATCAAGCAAAGAAAGGGTTCTTGTCTGTGTTACAAGGTGTGAAGTTGAGTCAAACTCAATGCCCGACCACTGCAGAAGATAGAGAGAAAATGAAAGATGTTCCCTATGCTTCAGCCATAGGCTCTATCATGTATGCAATGCTGTGTACCAGACCTAATGTGTGCCTTGCTATAAGTCTAGCAGGGAAGTACCAAAGTAATCCAGGAGTGAATCACTGCACAACGGTCAAGAACATCCTGAAGTACCTGAAAAGGACTAAGGATATGTTTTTCATATATGGAGGTGACAAAGAGCTCATCGTAAACAGTTACGTTGATGCAAGCTTTGACACTGATCCGGACGATTCTAAATCGCAAACCGGATACGTGTTTACATTAAACGGTGGAGCTGTCAGTTGGTGCAGTTCTAAACAAAGCGTCATGGCGGGATCTACATGTGAAGCAGAATACATAGCTGCTTCGGAAGCAGCAAATGAAGGAGTCTGGATGAAGGAGTTCATATCCAATCTAGGTGTCATACCTAGTGCATCGGGTCTAATGAAAATCTTTTGTGACAATACTGGTGCAATTGCCTTGGCGAAGGAATCCAGATTTCACAAAAGAACCAAGCACATCAAAAGACGCTTCAATTCCATCCGGGATCTAGTCCAGGTGGGAGACATAGAAATTTACAAGATACATACGGAGCTGAATGTAGTAGACCCGTTGACTAAGCCTCTTCCACGAGCAAAACATGATCAGCACCAAAGCTCCATGGGTGTTAGAATCATTACTATGTAATCTAGATTATTGACTCTAGTGCAAGTGGGACACTGAAGGAAATATGCCCTAGAGGCAATAATAAAGTTATTATTTATTTCCTTATATCATGATAAAAGTTTATTATTCATGCTAGAAATGTATTAAACGGAAACATAATACATGTGTGAATACATAGACAAACAGAGTGTCACTAGTATGCCTCTACTTGACTAGCTCGTTAATCAAAGATGGTTATGTTTCCTAACCATGGACAAAGGAGTTGTCATTTGATTAATGGGATCACATCATTAGTTGAATGATCTGATTGATATGACCCATTCCATTAACTTAGCACCCGATCGTTTAGTATGTTGCTATTGCTTTCTTCATGACTTATACATGTTCCTATGACTATGAGATTATGTAACTCCCGTGTGCCGGAGGAACACTTTGTGTGCTACCAAACATCACAACGTAACTGGGTGATTATAAAGGTGCTCTACATGTGTCTCCAAAGGTACATGTTGGGTTGACGTATTTCGAGATTAGGATTTGTCACTCCGATCGTTGGAGAGGTATCTCTGGGCCCTCTCGGTAATGCACATCACTTAAACCTTGCAAGCATTGCAACTAATGAGTTAGTTACGGAATGATGTATTACGGAACGAGTTAAGAGACTTGCCGGTAACGAGATTGAACTAGGTATTGGATACCGACGATCGAATCTCGGGCAAGTAACATACCGATGACAAAGGGAACAACGTATGTTGTTATGCGGTCTGACCGATAAAGATCTTCGTAGAATATGTAGGAGCCAATATGGGCATCCAGGTCCCGCTATTGGTTATTGACCGGAGACGTGTCTCGGTCATGTCCACATTGTTCTCGAACCGTAGGGTCCGCACGCTTAACGTTACGATGACAGTTATTATGAGTTTATGCATTTTGATGTACCGAAGGTTGCTCGGAGTCCCGGATGTGATCACGGACATGACGAGGAGTCTCGAAATGGTCGAGACATAAAGATTGATATATTGGAAGCCTATATTTGGATATCGGAAGTGTTCCAGGTGAAATCGGGATTTTACCGGAGTACCGGGAGGTTATCGGAACCCCCCGGGAGGTACATGGGCCTTAATGGGCCTTAGTGGAAGAAGAGGAGAGGCGGCCAGGGCTGGGCCGCGCGCCCCTCACCCCTAGTCCGAATAGGACAAGGAGAGAGGGGGCCGGCGCCCCCCTCCTTCTCTCTCTCTCCGTTCCCACCTCGCGAATCCTATTCCAACTAGGATTGGGGGAGAAGTCCTACTCTCGGAGGGAGTAGGACTCCTCCTGGCGCGCCCTATGATGGCCGGCCGGCCTCCCCCTCTTGAACCTTTATATACGGAGGCAGGGGCACCCCTAGAGACACAAGTTGATCCACGTGATCATATTCTTAGCCGTGTGCGGTGCCCCCTTCCACCATAGTCCTTGATAATATTGTAGCGGTGCTTAGGCGAAGCCCTGCGACGGTAGTACATCAAGATCGTCACCATGCCGTCGTGCTGACGAAACTCTTTCCCGACACTTTGCTGGATCAGAGTCCGGGGATCGTCATCGAGCTGAACGTGTGCTAGAACTCGGAGGTGCCGTAGTTTCGGTGCTTGATCGGTCGGGCCGTGGAGACGTACGACTACATCAACCAAACGCTTCCGTTGTCGATCTACAAGGGTACGTAGATCACACTCTCCCCTCTCGTTGCTATGCATCACCATGATCTTGCGTGTGCGTAGGAATTTTTTTGAAATTACTACGTTCACCAACAGGTAGCCCATGGAGGATAGATACCGTCAACCAGATAGTAGCCCATGTTTACTCATGTCCATTGACAGTATAGTGGCAAGGAGGAGCTTTTCCTTTAGTCATCCTCGCAATAAAAAAACGATCATTGCAGCACATTGATGTCATTGTGAGACCCAGTCATGCCAAAGAAAGCGTGCCAAATCCAAAGATCCTATGATGCAACTGCTTCATGAATGATGGTGGGCTTCTTAACATGATCCTGATATCGCCCTTATAAAGCCTCCGGGCAATTCTTCCATTTCCAATGCATGCAGTCAGGAGATCCAAGCAAACCTGGCCACCCTCTTGTTTCTGAGATTGCCAAGAGCCTCTCGGTGTTTGCCACAGTTGGTTCTCTCAGGTACCGAGGTCCGAACAACTCGACCATGATAGTTGCAAACCTGATCATGGCATCTTCACATGTGCTCTCAGACACCTGTAGGTACCCGTCCCACGAATCAGCAGCCATGCCATATGCAAGGATCCGGAGTGCGTTTGTGCACTTTTGGTAACTAGAGAAGCCAATCGTTCCCACGACGTCCTTCTTCAGGATGAAGTAGTCATCGTAGGACCGGACGCCATTGTACAAACGATCGAAGATAGTCTTGCACATCTGAAAACGCCGGCGAAAATGATCAGCGAATAGTTCATCAAGGGCAAAGTAGTCGGCCATCAGTGTCAAATGCTTGTGCGCCCTGTTGGGTTGAGCACTTGATGATCCTTGATCAAGCCCTTGAAATTGAGAACGTGCTCCTCCGCACGCTCCGTGTCTTCAAGGACCGTCTGCATCATCGTCATCTCATCAGAGTAGTCCTCGCCTGACGAGCCGTCGGAGGACTCAACACAGTACTCGTATATGTACTAAAAATCAGAATCCATTGCTACAAACAAGAAGGAACAACTGTTTTCTGCTTCGATGATTCATCGAACAGTTGCCGGGTATGGTGGAGGATGGTACTTGGCAGGGCGGTCGGTGGACAGGGGGTTGAACAGAGACGGAGAAGAAGCGGCGGGGAGCCCTGCTGGATCGGCGGAGGTGACGGAGACGTAAATTTTCCGGCAGGGGTGTGGCGTGGTGGCCGGGGTGGTGGAGCGGCGGCGACGGCAAGAAAGAAAGAAGGAGGGAGAGAAAATAGGAAGGATGAAGTCACGGGGTCCAGGAAGGGTTTTGGGTGGGTTTGGGGTGTCGGATTCGTATGTTTCGCGTGTCTAGACTCCCGCATTCCTTCCTCACTATTGTCTCTGTTTTGCGGGAGAAATTATGTATGGACCACCCCGCAAACCGATATAGGACCGTATTGGATGGCTTCCGCGGTCCAGATGGTTGCGGGAAGTTTACGGGTCTGCCTTGGAGATTCCCTAACCGATCCCCTGAAAGCATCATACATAATTAGCAAATCCGAGCCCATATACATTGGTGGATGTGCCCGGACGCACCCATGGGCAGCACTGGGCACGTCCTCATTTGTCCTCCTCCACAACCACACTCCTCATATGTCAACACCTAACTGAAGGAAATATGCCCTAGAGGCAATAATAAAGTTGTTATTTGTAAGTGCATCTAGTGCCACCCCTAGTTGGTTTTGGAGTATTGACGACAAACCTGGTTGAGGGACTAATGTGTTTGTGAGAATTGCAGGATAACATAGGTAGAAGTCCCTCATTGATTCGGTTTACCTACCGAAGATGACCCCTAAAAATGTATGAAGACATTGAAGACAAAGGTGGTATGTGAAGGTATTCACATTGAAGACTATGACAAGAGAAGACATGTTGTGAAGACTATGGAGCGCGAAGACTTAGTTGTTTTGTTGTTTCGTTTTCTTCTGTGTTGAGTCATAGGAACCACTGTACTGTTAAGTGGGGTACAAGTGAACTAGTCAGAATGACTGATGTGATGCTTAACCAAAATCCTATGTCTTCGAGCGAAGACAATGAGAGCAAATCTTATCTAGAGCTGGATAAGTCAGCTTTGCTTGTAGCTCAAGTAAAGTTGCCGTGTGTGTTTGAAATTTGACCATTGGAACACGTGTCAGTTCCTTAGTGACCCAGGGTCATTTCGGACAAATCAGGTTGGGTTGCCTAGTGGCTATAAATAGCCCACCCCTACACCATAAATTGGTTGGCTGCTTAGAGTTAGTGCACGACTTTTGTCATTTGAGAGCAACCCACCTCGAAGCCTTTGAGAGAGAAATCCTTGCGAGGACAAAGCCCTAAACACCCAGAGCCAAAGAGTGTTAGGCATCACTTAAGTCTTCTTGTCTGTGTGATCTGAAGATTTATTACACTTGAGGACTGTGAATCCTCTAGCCGGTTAGGCGTCGCGTTCTGAGCATCCAAGGGTCATTGTGGATCGCCGGTGAACGAAGTCTGTGAAGGTTTGGAAGTACACCTTGAAGACTTACCAGAGTAATTGGGCGAGGACTGGGTGTCCTTAGCTCAAGGGGAATAAGGTTAAGACGCGGTCTTCTGAGTTTAATCTCAGCCTCCCTAACCAGACGTACAGTTGTCACAGCAACTGGAACTGGTCCAACAAATCATTGTTTTCAACGAGCCACTGGTTCTATCCTTCCCATCTCTTTATTTGCATATTGGTCCTTGTGAAGTCATTGCCTGTTTGCATTATCTATTTGTCTTCACTGTGTGACTGCTTGTTCTGATTGGCTTCATACTATGTTCTGTCCTGATCTAGTGCCACCCCTAGTTGGTTTTGGAGTATTGACGACAAACCTGGTTGAGGGACTAATGTGTTTGTGAGAATTGCAGGATAACACAGGTAGAAGTCCCTCATTGATTTGGTTTACCTACTGGAGATGACCCCTGACAATGTATGAAGACATTGAAGACAAAGGTGGTATGTGAAGGTATTCACATTGAAGACTATGTCAAGAGAAGACATGTTGTGAAGACTATGGAGCGCGAAGACTTAGTTGTTTCGTTTTCTTCTGTGTTGAGTCATAGGAACCACCGTACTGTTAAGTGGGGTCCAAGTGAACCAGTCAGAATGACTGATGTGATGCTTGACCAAAATCCTATGTCTTCGAGCGAAGACAATGAGAGCAAATCTTATCCAGAGCTGGATAAGTCAGCTTTGCTTGTAGCTCAACTAAAGTTGCCGCGTGTGTTTGAAATCTGACCGTTGGAACATGTGTCAGTTCCTTAGTGACCCAGGGTCATTTCGGACAAATCAGATTGGGTTGCCTAGTGGTTATAAATAGCCCACCCCCTACACCATAAATTGGTTGGCTGCTTAGAGTTAGTGCACGGCTTTTGTCATTTGAGAGCAACCCACCTCGAAGCCTTTGAGAGAGAAATCCTTGCGAGGACAAAGCCCTAAATACCCAGAGCCAAAGAGTGTTAGGCATCACTTAAGTCTTCTTGTCTGTGTGATCTAAAGACTTATTGCACTTGAGGACTGTGAATCCTCTAGCCGGTTAGGCGTCGTGTTCTGAGCATCCAAGAGTCATTGTGGATCGCCGGTGAATGAAGTCTGTGAAGGCTTGGAAGTCTACCTTGAAGACTTACCAGAGTAATTGGGCGAGGACTAGGTGTCCTTAGCTCAAGGGGAATAAGGTGAAGACACGATCTTTTGAGTTGAATCTCAACCTCCCTAACCAGACATACAGTTGTCACAGCAACTGGAACTGGTCCAACAAATCATTGTCTTCAACGAGCCACTGGTTCTATCCTTCCCATCTCTTTATTTGCATATTGGTCCTTGTGTAGTCATTGCCTGTTTGCATTATCTATTTGTCTTCACTATGTGACTGCTTGTTCTGATTGGCTTCATACTATCTTCCGTCCTGATCTATACTTCCTAGCTGCTATTAGTCTTTGTGCTTTCATTTCATTGAATACTTGACTATGTCTTGCTTAGTGTAGTCTACCTTCTGCTGCATGGTAATAGGTTTATTTCTATCATTTGTCTTTGAAACTTCCATGTTTTGAAGACTTTCATAAAAATCGCCTATTCACCCCCCTCTAGTCGATCACTAGCACTTTCATTATTTTATATTATTTTCCTTATTCATGATGAAGGTTTATTATTCATGCTAGAATTGTATTGATCGAAAACTTAAATACATGTGTGAATACATAAACAAATACTGTGTCCCTAGTAAGCCTCTACTAGACTAGCTCATTGATCAAAGATGGTTAAGGTTTACTAACCATAGACATGTGTTGTCATTTGATAACGAGATCACATCATTAGGAGAATGATGTGATGGACAAGACCCATCCGTTAGCTTAGCATAATGATCATTCAGTTTATTGCTATTGCTTTCTTCATGTCAAATACATATTCCTTCGACTATGAGATTATGCAACTCCCGGATACCGGAGGAATACCTTGTGTGCTATCAAACGTCACAACGTAACTGGGTGACCATAAAGATGCTCTACAGGTATCTCCGAAGTTGTTTGTTGAGTTGGCATAGATCGAGATTAGGATTTGTCACTCCGAGTATCGGAGAGGTATCTCTGGGCCCTCTCGGTAATACACACCATAAGCTTGCAAGCAAATGACTAAGGAGTTAGTCACAAGGTGATGTATTACGAAACGAGTAAAGAGAATTGCCGGTAATAATATCGAACTAGGTATGAAGATACCGATGATCGAATCTCCGACAAGTAACATATCGATGGACAAAGGGAATTACATATGTTGTCATAACAGTTTGATCGATAAAGATCTTCGTAGCATATGTAGGAGCCAATATGGCATCCAGATTCCGCTATTGGTTAGTGACTAGAGAGGTGTCTCGGTCATGTCTACATAGTCCTCGAACCCGTAGGGTCCGCACGCTTAACGTTCGTTGATGATGTAGTGTTATATGAGTTATATGTTTTGGTGACCGAATGCTGTTCTAAGTCCCGGATGAGATCACAGACATGACGAGGAGTCTCTAAATGGTCGAGAGGTAAATATTGATATATAGGACGATGGTATTTGGACACCACAAGTGTTTCAGGACGTACCGGGAAGGAATCGGGTCACTGGAAGGGGTTCCGGGCACCCCCAGCAAGTTATGGGCCTTATGGGCTAAAGGAGGGGACAGACCAGCCCACAAGGGGGCTGGTGCTCCCTCTCCCTTGTTTGGCCAGCCCTAGGGAAGGAAAAGGGGGAGGGCTATCCCCTCCTGGCTTTCCCTCTCATGGGAGAAAGGAAAGGGGGGGCACCCTCCCCTGCCTTTCCCCGCACTCCAAATAAGGAAGGGGGGGGGGGGGCTTGGGAGGGACCCGAAGTAGGATTCCTCCTACTTGGACCCCAAGTGAGTAGGAGGGAAGTAGAACTTGATGAGGTAATTGTACCTTCTCTCGAATTGGAGAGTAGCACATCAGAGAAATCCGTTCCCGTGATGCCTACACCAACTAAAGAGGAAGCTAATGATGATGATCATGAAACTTCAGATCAAGTTACTACTGGACTTTGTAGGTCGAACAGAGCACGTTCCGCACCAGAGTGGTATGGTAATCCTGTCCTAGAAGTCATGTTATTAGACCATGGCGAACCTACGAACTATGAAGAAGCTATGATCAGCCCAGATTCTGATAAATGGCCCGTGGCCATGAAATCTGAGATAGGACCCATGTATGAGAACAAAGTGTGGACTTTGGTGGATTTGCCCAATGATCAGCAAGCCATTGAGAATAAATGGATTTTCAAGAGGAAGACAGACGCTGATGGTAATATCACTATCTACAAAGCTCTACTTGTGACGAAAGTGTTTTGACAAGTTCAAGGGGTTGACTACAATGAGACTTTCTCAGCCGTAGAGATGCTTAAGTCCGTGCGAACCATGTTAGCAATTGCTGCATTTTATAATTATGAAATTTGGCAAATGGATGTCAAAAATTGCATTCCTTAATGGATATTAAAGAAGAGTTGTATATGATGCAACTAGAAGTTTTTGTCGATCCTAAAGGTGCTAACAAAGTGTGCAAGCTCCAGCAATCCATCTATGGACTGGTGCAAGCATCTCAGAGTTGGAATATACGCTTTGATGTGGTGATTAAAGCATATGGTTTTATACAGACTTATGGTGAAGCCTGTATTTACAACAAAGTCAGTGGGAGCTATGTAGCATTTCTGATATTATATGTGGATGACATATTATTGATTGGAAATGATATAGAATTTTTGAATAGCATAAAAAGGACACTTCAATAAGAATTTTTCAATGAAAGACCTCGGTGAAGCTACTTATATATTGGGCATCAAGATCTATAGGGATAGATCGAGACGCTTAATAGGACTTTCACAAAGCACATACCTTGACAAGATTTTGAAGAAATTCAAAATGGATCACTCAAAGAAAGGGTTCTTGCCTGTGTTGCAAGGTGTGCAGTTGAGTAAGACTCAAAACCCGGCCATGGCAGAAGATAGAGAGAAAATGAAAGTCATTCCCTATGCCTTAACCGTAGGTTGTATAAAGTATGCCACATTGTGTACCAAACCTATTGTGTACCTTGCCATGACTTTGGCAAAGGGGTACAATAGTGATCCAGGAATAGATCACTGGACAACTGTCAAAATTATCCTTAGTTACCTAAGAGGACTAATGAGATATTTCTCGATTATGGAGGTAATAAAGAGTTCGTCGTAAAGGGTTACATCGATGCAAGCTTTGACGCCGATTCGAAAGACTCCGAGTCTCAATCTGGATACATATTGAAAGTGGGAGCAATTAGCTAGAGTAGCTCCATACAGAGCTTTGTAGACATAGAAATTTGCAAAAATACATACGGATCTGAATGTGACAGACTCGTTGACTAAACTTCTCTCACAAGCAAAACATGATCACTACTTAATACTCTTTGGGTGTTAATCACATGGCGATGTGAACTAGATTATTGACTCTAGTAAACTCTTTGGGTGTTGGTCACATGGCTATGTGAACTATGGGTGTTAAATCACATGGTGATGTGAACTAGATTATTGACTCTACTGCAAGTGGGAGACCACAGGAAATATGCCCTAGAGGCAATAATAAAGTTGTTATTTTATATTATATTTCCTTATTCATGATAAAGGTTTATTATTCATGCTAGAATTGTATTGATCGGAAACTTAAATACACGTGTGAATACATAAACAAATATCATGTCCCAAGTATGCCTCTACTAGACTAGCTCGTTGATCAAAGATGGTTAAGGTCTCCTAAACATAGACATGTGTTATCATTTGATAATGAGATACATCATTAGGAGAATGATGTGATGGACAAGACCCATCCATTAGCTTAGCATAATGATCGTTCAGTTTATTGCTATTGCTTTCTTCATGTCAAATACATATTCCTTCGACTATGAGATTATGCAACTCCTGGATACCGGAGGAATACCTTGTGTGCTATAAAACATCACAACGTACCTGGGTGATCATAAAGATGCTCTACAGGTATCTCCAAAGGTGTTCGTTGAGTTGGCATAGATCGAGATTAGGATTTGTCACTCCGAGTATCGAAGAGGTATCTCTGGGCCTTGTCGGTAATACACATCATAAACTTGCAAGCAAATGACTAAGGAGTTATTCACAAGGTGATGTATTATGGAACGAGCAAAGTGACTTTCCAGTAAAATGATTGAACTAGGTATGAAGATGCCGATGATCGAATCTCCGGCAAGTAACATACCGATGGACAAAGGGAATTACGCATGTTGTCATAACGGTTCGATCGATAAAGACCTCCGTAGAATATGTAGGAGCCAATATATATGGGCATCCAGGTTCCGCTATTGGTTATTGACCGGAGAGGTGTCTCGGTCATGTCTACATAGTTCTCGAATCCGTAGGGTCCGCACGCTTAACGTTCGTTGACGATATAGTGTTATATGAGTTATATGTTTTGGTGACTGAATGTTGTTCAGAGTCCCGGATGAGATCATGGACATGACGAGGAGTCTCGAAATGGTCTAGAGGTAAAGATTAATATATAGGACGATGGTATTTGTGTTGGGGAACGTAGCATGCAATTTCAAAAAAATCCTACGATCACGCAAGATCTATCTAGGAGATGCATAGCAACGGGAGGGGGAGAGTGTGTCCACGTACCCTCGTAGACCGAAAGCGGAAGCATTAGGTTAACACGGTTGATGTAGTTAAAGGTCTTCGCGATCCAACCGATCAAGTACGGAACGTACGTCACATCCGAGTTTAGCACACGTCCACATCGATAACATCCCCCGAACTCTTGATCTAGCAAAGTGTCGAGGGAGAGTTTTGTCAGCACGACGGCGTGGTGACGATGATGGTGAAGTGATCCACCCGGGGCTTCACCTAAGCACTACGACAATATGACCGGAGGATTAAATGGTGGAGGGGGGCACCGCACAGGCTAAGAACAATTGATGTTACTTAGAGGTGCCCCTACCCCCGTATATAAAGGAGGAGAGGGGAGGAGGCCGGCCTAGGCGCACCCCCAAGTGGGGGGGAGTCCTACTAGGACTCCAAGTCCAATTTGGACCCCCTTTCCTTTTACCAGAGAGGGAAAGGGGGAAGGAGAAGGAGAAGGAGAAGGAAAGGGGGGCGCCGCCCCATTCCCCACTCCAATTCAGACCCCTTCCAAGTGGGGCGCGCGCCAGCCCCTTGTGGGCTGGTGTGCCTCCCTACCAAGGCCCATGTGGCCCATTACTTCTCCCGGGGGGTTCTAGTAACCTCCTGGTACTCCGACAAATACCCAAAACTCCAGAACCATTCCGGTGTCCGAATACCATCGTCCAATATATCAATTTACCTCTCGACCATTTAGAGACTCTTCATCATGTCCGTAATCTCATCCGGGACTCCGAACAATGTTCGGTCACCAAAACTCATAACTCATAATACAAATCATCATCGAACGTTAAGTGTGCGGACCCTATGAGTTCGAGAACTATGTAGACATGACCGAGACACATCTTCGGTCAATAACCCACATCGGAACCTGGATGCTCATATTGGTTCCTACATATTCTATGAAGATCTTTATTGGTCAAACCGCAATGACAACATACGTCATTCCCTTTGTCATCGGTATGTTACTTGCCCGAGATTCGGTTGTCGGTATCTTCATACCTAGTTCAATTCTCGTTACCGGCAAGTCTCTTTACTCATTCCATAATGCATCATCCCGTAACTAACTCATTAGTCACATTACTTGCAAGGCTTATCATGATGTGCATTACCGAGAGGGCCCAAAGATACCTCTCCGATACTCGGAGTGACAAATCCTAATCTCGATCTATGCCAACCCAACAAACACCTTCGGAGATACCTATAGAGCATCTTTATAATCACTTAGTTACGTTGTGACGTTTGATAGCACACAAGGTACTCCTTCGGTATTCGGGAGTTGCATAATCTCACAGTCAAAGGAATATGTATAAGTCATGAAGAAAGCAATATCAATAAAACTTAACGATCATTATGCTAAGCTAACCGATGGGTCTTGTCCATCACATCATTCTCCTAATGATGTTATCCCGTTCATCAAATGACAACACGTGTCTATGGTTAGGAAACTTAACCATCTTTGATTGACGAGCTAGTCTAGTAGAGGCATGCTAGGGACACGGTGTTTTGTCTATGTATCCACACATGTATCAATTTTCCGGTTTATACAATTCTAGCATGAACAATAAACATTTATCATGATATAAGGAAATATAAAACAACAACTTTATTATTGCCTCTAGGGCATATTTCCTTCAGTCTCGCACTTGCAATAGAGCCAATAATCTAGTTCAAATCGCCATGTGATTTAACACCAATAGTTCACATTTTTATGTGATTAACACCCATAGTTCACATCGCCATGTGACCAACACCCAAAGGGTTTACTAGAGTCAGTAATATAGTTCACATTGCTATGTGATTAACACCCAAAGAGCACTAGGTGTGATCATGTTTTTCTTGTGAGAGAAGTTTAGTCAACGGGTCTGCCACATTCAGATCTGTATATATTTTGCATTTTTCTATGTTTACAATGCTCTGCATGGTGCTACTCTAGCTAATTGCTCCCACTTTCAATGTGTATCGAGATCAAGACTCAGAGTCATCCAGATCGGTGTCAAAGCTTGCATCAATGCAACTCTTTATGACGAACTCTTTATCACCTCCATAACGAAGAAACATTTCCTTGGTCCTCTTTAGGTACCTAAGGATAATTTTGACCACTGTCTAGTGATCTACTCCTGGATCACTATTGTACCCCCTTGCCAAACTCATGGTAAGGCACACAACAGGTCTGGTACACAACATGGCATACTTTATAGAACCTATGACTGAGGCATAGGGAATGAATTTCATTCTCTCTCTATATTCTGCCGTGGTCGGGTTTTGAGTCTTACTCAACTTCACACCTTGTAACACAGGCAAGAACCCTTTTTTGACTGGTCCATTTTGAAGTACTTCAAAACTTTATCAAGGTATGTGCTTTGCGAAAGTCCTATCAACCATCTTGATCTATCTCTATAGATCTTGATGCCCAATATATAAGCAGCTTCACTGAGGTATTTCATTGAAAAATTCTTATTGAAGTATCCTTATTATGCTATCCATAAATTCTATATCATTCCCGATCAACAATATGTCATCCATATATAATATCAGAAATGCTACAGGGCTCCCACTCACTTTCTTGTAAATACAGGCTTCACCATAAGTCTGTATAAAAACCATATGCTTTAATCACCTCATCAAAGCGTATATTCAAACTCCGAGAGGCTTGCACCAGTCCATAGATGGATCGCTGGAGTTTGCACACTCTGTTAGCACCTTTAGGATCGATAAAATCTTCTGGTTGCATCATATACAACTCTTCTTTAAGAAATCCATTAACGAATGTAGTTTTTGACATCTGTTTGCCAGATTTCATAAAATGTGGCAATTGCTAACATGATTCGGACAGACTTAAGCACCGCTACGAGTGAGAAAATGTCATGATGGTCAACACCTTGAACTTGTCAAAAACCTTTTGCGACAAGTCGAGCTTTGTAGATAGTAACACTACCATCAGCGTTCGTCTCCTCTTGAAGACGCAATTATTCTCAATGGCTTGCCGATCATCGGGCAAGTCCACCAAAGACCACACTTTGTTCTCATACATGGATCCTATCTCAGATTTCATGGCCTCAAGCCATTTATTGGAATCTGGGCTCATCATCGCTTCCTCATAGTTCGTAGGTTCGTCATGGTCTAGTAACATGACTTCCAAAACAGGATTACCGTACCACTCTGGAGCGGAACGTACTCTAGTTGACCTACGAGGTTCGGGAGTAACTTGATCTAAAGTTTCATGATCATCATCATTAGCTTCCTCACTAATTGGTGGAGGCATCACTGGAACTGATTTCTATGATGAACTACTTTCCAATTCTAGAGAAGGTACAACTACCTCATAAAGTTCTACTTTCCTTCCACTCACTTGTTTCGAGAGAAACTCCTTCTCTAGAAAGGATCCATTCTTAGCAACAAATATCTTGCCTTCAGATCTATGATAGAAGGTGTACCCAACAATTTCTTTTGGGTATCCTATGAAGACACACTTCTCTGATTTGGGTTCGAGCTTATCAGGTTGAAGCTTTTTCACATAAGCATCGCAACCCCAAACTTTAAGAAACGACAACTTAGGTTTCTTGCCAAACCACAGTTCATATGGTACCCTATTTAATGTGAATGCAGTTGTCTCTAATGCATAACCCCAAAACAATAGTGGTAAATCGGTAAGATACATCATAGATCGCACCATATCTAATAAAGTACGGTTACGACGTTTAGACACACCATTACGCTGTGGTGTTCTAGGTGGCGTGATTTGTGAAACTATTCCACATTGTTTTAAATGAAGGCCAAACTCATAACTGAAAAATTTGCCTCTGCGATCAGATCGTAGAAACTTTATTTTCTTGTTATGATGATTCTCCACTTCACTCTGAAATTCTTTGAACTTTTCAAATGTTTCAGACTTGTCTTTCATCAAGTAGATATACCCATATCTACTCAAATCATCTGTGAAGGTCAGATAATAATGATACCCTCCACGAGCCTCAACACTCATCGGACTGTATACATCGGTATGTATTATTTCCAATAAGTCAGTGGCTCGCTCCATTGTTCCCGAGAACGAGTCTTAGTCATCTTGCCCATGAGGCATGGTTTGCAAGCATCAAATGATTCATAATCATGTGATTCCAAAAGTCCATCCGCATGGAGTTTCTTCACGCACTTTACACCAATATGACCTAAACGGCAGTGCCACAAATATGTTGCACTATCATTATCAATTTTGCATCTTTTGGTATCAATATTATGAATGTGTATTACTACGCTCGAGATTCAATAAACCATTTACATTGGGTGTATGACCATAGAAGGTTTTATTCATGTAAACAGAACAACAATTATTCTCTGATTTAAATGAATAACTGTATTGCAATAAACATGATTGTCGGTGTCAAAACCGGCGGATCTCGGGTAGGGGGTCCCGAACTGTGCGTCTAGGCGGATGGTAACAGGAGGCAGGGGACATGATGTTTTACCCAGGTTCGGGCCCTCTTGATGGAGGTAAAACCCTACGTCCTGCTTGATTTATTCTTGATGATATGGGTATTACAAGAGTTGTTCTACCACGAGATCGGAGAGGCTAAACCCTAGAAGCTAGCCTATGGTATGATTGTTGTTGTCCTACGGACCTAAACCCTCCGGTTTATATAGACACCGGAGGGGGCTAGGGTTACACAAGGTCGGTTACAAAGGAGGAGATATACATATCCGTATTGCCTAGCTTGCCTTCCACGCCAAGTAGATTCCCATCCAGACACGGACGAAGTCCTCAATCTTGTATCTTCATAGTCCAACAGTCCGGCCGAAGGATATAGTCCGGTTGTCCGGAGACCCCCTAATCCAGGACTCCCTCAGTAGCCCCCGAACCAGGCTTCAATGACGATGAGTCCGGCGCGCAGTATTGTCTTCGGCATTGCAAGGCGGGTTCTTCTCCAATTTCCAAGTGTTTGTAAGCAGTGTCCGGCCCCATAAATGTTGAACCTCTTGGCTTCTGTGCCCAATAAGGGCTATCTCCCATGCGTCGAATGAATACGAGGCGCTAGGTCATTTTTACATTTGCCCCCTAGCCAGATAAATAAATTGTCTATTAAAGGGATAGGGATTCTTAGATCCGATCCACACCATCCTCCCCTCAGCGAGAATCCATCAGAGCGCGTTTCGGAAAGATCCATTCCAGCATGGCCGACCTCCACAGCTCCTCCTCCCACCCCCATAGCCCTAAGCCTGGTGATTGGGAGAGGTGTTCAGTCCCACACAGTCGATTGGTCGAACTGCAGACCAAGGGATTTCTCCCTCCGGCGTATATGGTGCCCGTTCGAGCCGGGCTTGCCACCTACAATGGCGGGGAGCAAGCGGAGAGCTTTACCTGTCCCTCCATGGGGGAATGGGTATGCCTTGTTCCTTATTTACTAAGGGGACTCAGATTTCCAATTCATCCGTTCCTCCACGGGCTCCTGGAGTTCTACGACCTCCAATTACACAGTTTCACCCCTGCCTCCATTCTACATATCGCCGGCTATGTTGCTCTCTGCGAGTTGTTCCTGGGCTGTGAGGCTCACTTCGAGCTGTGGAAAAGGCTATTTTGCCTCGTCCCTCGCACACAGAGGGGATCACTTTATCAATTGGGCGGAGCCGAAATATGGCGCATCGCCGATACCGGATACCTGTCCGGTACCCCGAAGAAGTCGTCCGAAGACTGGCCTTCAGAATGGTTTTATATGGAGGACGTTCCCCTTCCGGAACCTGTTCGGCGAGGTCTTCCTGAGTTCAACAATGCTCCTCTGAAGAAGCGCCGAAGTTGGCGCCCATGGAGCCCCCAGGTGGAAGACAATGGAGAAGTCCTCTATCTGATGAACCGGATCAAAGCACTGGCTCAATCAGGATTGACAATAATCGAAGTTATGTCGATTTGCATAATGCGGGGAGTGCAACCACTTCAATACCGTGGGCACCCCTTGTGGTGTTTCAACGGGGCGGATGACGCCACCCGCTACGGGCGTAAGGGTCCGGGCGATGCTGCCGCTTTAGCAAAAATTCTGTCCGAATTGTTTAAGGGAGAGGAGGAGGAGTTCACCCGCATCAAGCCACGGGATGGATTCTCCATGTACAATCCTCCAAGCTGGGTAAGCTATATCCCCTTACTTCCATTTTCCCGCATTCTTTGTCGTAAGTATTCACCTTGCCAGTTTGCAGCAGGAACTGCGAAAAGCCATAAAGGAGCTCAGTAGCCCCTCTCCACAACCGGAGGACCCTGACCAGGCCCTCGACTCCGGACTTGAACAAGATCCGGTTATCTTCGTGGAGATGATAGACCGGCGGTTCTATCAGTTAAGATGTGATGACGCCATGGTGGCCATTACGGCCGACTATCCCGGACTGCTCCCTGCATCGCACGTAAGAAAAACCAAAAATCCCAACTCCAAAAACTAGGATCCCCTTTTAGACACTTCACCCACCATATACACATGGCATTTTTTTACAGGGAAGGCATTCGGGACGCCCTGCCGAACCCGCAGCAACTCACCAACAAGAGGCGCCGAGGCCGGGTAGGCCAAAAAGGAAGGCGGTCCGGACGGAGACGCCGACGCAAAGGTATAAAAACCCCGCTCCGTGGTTGTAGTGTTTCTCAAAATGTAATGACGCCCGTGTTTCTTTAATAGAAAAAACGCTCACCGGAATATGTCCGGCGATGTTGCTGATCACGCCTCCACCAGTCGGGCGCGAGGACCGGACATAGAGGCGGAAGCCGATATGGGGCAGGCGCCAGATAATCCCCCTATAGAGGATGCGGATAGATTATCCGCTACTAACTTAGAAGTGGAAAGCGCGATGAATCATAGGCGCCGCCGGGCCGTACTCCGTGGCACTTGTTTCTCACCAGAGGCATTTGATGCCTTATATTTCGGAGAGGCGTACCTCTGTGCTGCTCAAGATGGTCTAGCCAGAGCCACGGATCAGTATGTAAAGGATGTACGGGTGAGTAAATCTGGCTATTTATATGTATTAGTAGTCCCTGAGACTTGAAACAGTTTGCAAAACTGATTTAAGGATCATCTTTATTGTGCAGGTTCTTACAAAGAAAAATACTAGGTTGTCCCAGGAGCTGGAGGAATGCAAGACCCAACCGCGGGCCGCTGTTGCCGCATTGCAGGAACCGAAAAAGCCTCCCGCTGGTAACATTTACTTTAAAGAATGATGGTTACCATATAGTGTGCGGCGTGGCTGAAGATCTAACAATAGATTTTGCAGATGAATCCGGAGAAAATCCGGAGGACCAGCATGTCGTGCGACAGCTAGAGGCTGGCAAACACGTGCTGACTGAGGTTAGGCGGGAGAAAAACAATCTCCTAGACACCAATGTCAAGCTGAGCATGGAACTAAAAGACGTTCGAGCCCAGCTTGCAGACTCCGAGAAGGAGAAAAAGCGGCTTCGACGCAACATTTTCAGTAAGTGCTTGAACGAATCCTTTTGAAGGAGTTCGATGAAGAAGCCGACTAACAGCGTTATGTCTGTAGGTATGCTGATGGGTCGTCCTGTGGAGGAAATGCCCGGGTCTGCAGGTGATCTTCTATCCGAGCTCTCGCATCTGCACGAACAAGTTCGGCAGGTGATGCAGGGTGTTGCCCAAGCCTTGTGGCCATCCGCCTCCCTGCCAGAAGGCGTTGCAGAGCTTACGGAGAAGCTCCAGGGAGCATGGCGGCGCTTCCGATTATGGAAGATATCTGCCTGCCGACAAGGTGCCCGAGATGCCTGGGCCATGGTGAAGACGCGGTACACCAAGGCTGACCCAAATCACATGGCCGAGGTCGGACCTGTGGGGACCGACGGAAAAGAGATCCCCGTTAGCTTAGTTTATGGGCAAGTAGAATTAGCTGCAAAGTATTCCCAACAGGATTGTAGGCTAGACCGCCTGTTGGATGGTATAGAGGAGGAATTTAGTCAGTCTGCATGACTATGTAATTAAAGTGACATGTATAATGCCTTCTAGCTGGATTGTAGATCATTTGTCATGGTAGACCTTTTCGCTTCAACCTCGGGACCCGATAGTTCAGAGTGTATCTGAATACCCACTCAGTTATATAAGAACCGGGGTATGCGTGGAGACCAGGCGCAGGGGTCATTGGTACTTGAACAAACAAGTGCCCAACTAGTTATGTTATATTACATGGGTAGTAAGAAACATCTTCCAGGGAGAATAGTTCCATTAAGGGTTCCTTTCCCTGGGTAAGCATGCCCTAAAGTGCATGTCCGGACTGCGATAGGAAACGCAGGAAAAAACATCTGGGGGCAGATATGGAAAATAAATAAAAATCATCTTTTGTTCGCCGACCGAATATTCCCTTAAGAACGCTAGCTTTCGGCTTCACCCAGTCTGAGGTACACATCCGGCTGACCCAGCAATAACAATCGCAGAGGTGCTCCCCTTATGCCCTAGCCAAATTAACGGGAACGTAGGGCATAAATACAAGAGCCAGGCAACCCAGCTTGGCCAAAACTTAAGTCATATCGATGCATATAATGGCAAAAAAGGTGCATGTGGAAGCATAACACATGTGCGGGGCACGAGGCCCAAATAAATAATCAAGCTTCTGTGAAAGAAGCCCCCAGGTATGATGAGTGCGGCTAGCGCATCTATAATGTGCAAACGAGGCGCAAGTTGGCCTTTGAAGGCCTGGAGAAAGAATAAAAGAAAGAAAGAAAGAAAAACAAGACAGATAATGTATAAAAAAATGGACAGAGGAAGGGGACGAACACAGGGTCCGGCGCTAGGCGTAGAATCTTCGGAGCCTGGCCGCGTTCCATGGGTTCGGCTCGAGTCGATTAGTCGATGCATCCCGCAGTCGGTACGCTCCACCGGTCAGAACTTGGTCAATAATGAAGGGACCTTCCCATTTGGGCTCGAGCTTGTTCTTTTCTTATTCGGCAGACGTAGAATTAGTTCGCCAACGTTATAAGTTTTGGCTCGTACTTCTCTGCTTTGGTATCTGCGAGCCTGTTGCTGATAAAATGCGGAACGGGCTTTTGCCACGTCGCGCTCCTCCTCCAAGGTGTCCAGACTGTCCTGCCGATGAAGCTGGGCTTCTCTTTCTTCGTACATGCACACTCAAGGTGAGTCATGAATAATGTCACAGGGTAAGACTGCCTCTGCGCCGTACACCATAAAGAAGGGTGTATATCCGGTACTACGGTTCAGCATGGTCCGCAACCCCCAGAGTACGGAGTCGAGCTCCTCTACCCAGTGCGTGTTAGACTCCGTTAAGGACCGCACTAGCCTGGGTTTAATGCTGCTCATTATAAGACCGTTCGCGCGCTCCACTTGACCGTTGGTTTGTGGGTGATAGACCGAAGCATAATCGAGCCTGATGCCCATTTTGCTGCACCAAAGTTTTACCTCATCGGCAGTAAAGTTCGTGCCATTGTCAGTGATGATGTTGTGAGGGACGCCATAATGATGTATGACCCCGGATATGAAGTCTATCACCGGTCTGGATTCGGCTGTTTTAACAGGTTTGGCCTCTATCCATTTGGTGAATTTATCTACCATGACCAGTAAGTATTTTTTCTTGTGGGTTCCCCCTTTAAGGGGTCCAACCATGTCAAGCCCCCAGACCATGAAGGGCCACGTAATGGGGATTGTTTGGAGGGCGGTGGGTGGCATGTGGCTTTGATTTGCAAAGAGCTGGCAACCGGCGCAACATTGGACCAAGTCCTGTGCATCTTCCCGGGCCGTTGGCCAATAGAATCCTGTATAGAAGGCCTTGCTGACAAGAGCCCGGGCTGCGGCATGGTGACCGCCGAGTCCGACGTGTATTTCTACCAAAAGGTTCCATCCTTCCTCTTCGGAGATACACCTTTGAAGGACTCCGACAGTGCTTTTTTTGTACAATTCTCCCTCATGGACCCTGTAGGCCTTAGATCGCCGCACTATGCAGCGTGCCTCATTTTGGTCCTCCGGAAGTTCCTGCCTAGTTAGGTAGGCCAGGAATGGTTCTGTCCACGGGGCTATGATGGCCATTATTACGTGGGCCGAAGGTGTTATTTCGGTGGCGGAGCCTCCGATTGTGTCAGAGTGTTCGGTATCGGGTATTTTGGCCGGGTCTGGATTATTGTTACCGGTGTCCCCTTCCCATACTACGGATGGCTTGAACAACCTCTCCAGAAATATGTTGGGAGGGACCGCGTCGCGTTTTGCGCCGATGCGGGCAAGGATATCCGCCGCCTGATTGTTTTCCCGAGTCACATGATGAAATTCGAGCCCCTCGAACCGAGCTGACATTTTTAGGACGGTGTTGCGATAGGCCGCCATTTTTGGATCATTGGCATCAAAGTCTCCATTTATTTGGGATATTGCGAGGTTCGAATCCCCCCGCATCTCTAGGTGTTGAATGCCCGTGGATACTGCCATCCGGAGACCATGTAAAAGGGCCTCATATTCGGCTGCGTTGTTGGAGTCCGTATACATTATCTGGAGTACGTATTGAACCGTATCTCCGGTTGGGGACGTCAAAACAACGCCAGCCCCCAGACCAGCCAACAGTTTGGAGCTGTCGAAGTGCATGATCCAGTTGGAAAATGCGCCATACTCTTTAGGGAGTTCGGCTTCCGTCCATTCGGTGACAAAGTCGGCCAATACTTGCGACTTAATGGCTCGCCGCGGCTTGCAAGTTATGTCGAACGGGAGGAGCTCAATGGCCCATTTGGCAATATGGCCCGTGGCATCACGGTTGTTTATAATATCATTAAGTGGCACTTCTGAGGCTACTGTTATCGAACACTCTTGAAAGTACTGTCGCAGCTTCCGGGATGCCATGAATACTGCGTATGCTATCTTTTGATAATGCGGGTACCGTGACTTGCATGGAGTTAGGACAGTGGATACATAGTAGACCGGCTTTTGAAGGGGGAATTTATGTCTTCCATTTCTTGTTCGACGACGAGCACTGCGCTCACAACTTGATGAGTTGCCACAATGTTTAACAACATTGGTTCGCCAATGTTTGGCGCGGCCAGGACTGGGTTGGTTGCCGATATGGCTTTTATTTCTTCCAATCCGGCTGTGGCGGCATCCGTCCACTCAAAGTGTTCGGTGCACCGAAGGAGGCGATAAAGGGGTAATGCCTTTTCTCCCAGGCGGGAGATAAAGGGGCTTAGAGCTGCCACGCATCCGGTTAATTTCTGGATTTGTTTGAGGTCCGTTGGGATATCCAATTGTGACAGAGCTCGGATCTTGGCCGGATTTGCTTTAATTCCTCTGCCGGATACAATGAAGCCCAAGAGCTTTCCGGCTGGCACACCGAAAACGCATTTTTCCGGGTTGAGCTTGATGTCAGATGTTCGGAGGTTATCGAACGTGAGCCTCAAGTTGTCTACTAGAGATTCGACATGTTTGGTTTTGACGACCACGTCATCTACGTATGCCTCCACTGTTTTGCCGATCTGGTTTGTCAGACATGTCTGAATCATGCGCTGATATGTTGCGCCGGCGTTTTTGAGCCCAAAGGGCATTGTGTTGAAGCAGAAGGGGCCGTATGGTGTGATGAATGCCGTTGCGGCTTGGTCGGGCTCCGCCATCTTAATTTGGTGGTAGCCGGAGTATGCATCGAGGAAACACAATGAATCGTGTCCTGCGGTAGCGTCAATAATTTGATCGATGCGGGGGAGGGGGAAGGGATCCTTTGGGCAAGCCTTGTTGAGGTCCTTAAAATCGACGCATAGGCGCCAGGATTTGTCCTTCTTTGGTACCATCACCAGGTTTGCTAGCTAGTCCGGATGTTTCATTTCTCTAATGAATCCGGCCTCCAATAACTTGGCTAGTTCCTCTCCCATGGCTTGTCTCTTAGGTTCAGAGAAACGCCGAAGAGCCTGCTTGACCGGCTTGAATCCCTTTAGAATATTGAGGCCGTGCTCGGCCAGCCTGCGTGGGATTCCTGGCATGTCGGAAGGGTGCCAGGCAAAAATGTCCCAGTTCTCGCGTAGGAACTCTCGTAGTGTGGCATCTACATCAGGGTTTAATTGTGCCCCGATGGAAGCTGTTTTTGTAGGGTCCGATGGATGGACTTGGAATTTGACTATTTCATCCGCCAGTTTAAAGGAGGTGGACTTGGATCTCTTATCGAGTATCACATCGTCCCTGTTCACCGTGGAGCGCAGCGCAGTCAGTTCCTCAGCCGCTAGGGCTTCGGATAATGCCTCGAGGGCCAGTGCGGCTATCTTGTTTTCGGCTCGGAGTGCTGTGTCCGGATCACTAGCGAGAGTGATAATTCCGTTGGGCCCGGGCATTTTGACCTTCATGTACCCGTAATGGGGTATGGCTTGGAAGATTGTGAACGCCTCCCGCCCTAACAGGGCGTGGTAACCGCTACTGAATGGGGCCACTTGGAACGTAATCTCTTCGGACCTATAATTCTCTGGCGTGCCGAACACCACATCTAGTGTGATTTTGCCTGTACAGCGCGCTTCCTGACTGGGGATTATTCCTCTAAAAGTTGTGCTTCTTCGCTCGATGCGGTTCCAGTCTATTTCCATTTTGAAGGGTTTCCTCATAGATGAGGTTTAATCCGCTACCGCCGTCCATGAGTACCTTGGTGAGTCGAAAGCCATCCACAATTGGACTGAGGACCAATGCGGCTGGTGCTCAGGCTGTTCGGAATTTAGGTTCGTCACTGGCATTGAAAGTAATAGCCGTGTCACTCCATGGGTTTATTGTCGCCACATGGTAGATTTCGGCAAGGCTGCAGAGTGTTCGCTTTCTCCTATTATTTGATGCGAAGGTCTCGAAGACCGTTAATACCGTACTGGTATTTCTGGGATGGTGCTCTGTGGCTTCTGGAATTAGGAGATCCTTGCCACTTTTGGCTACCTGCGAGAGCATCCAACATGCTCTAAGGCTATGCGTTGGTATGGCGCCCTCTGTGCTGTGAATTTTACAGGGTCCATTGAGCCATCCCTCCAGTACGGTTCCATGCCCTATAGAGGGTTTTTGCTTTTAGGTAGTTGACCCGGGTGTCTTTTGATAGTGCACCCTTTTATTTCGGACTGGGTTCGTATTTAGGGCCGGATTATCCCAAAAGTTTGTTTCGGTTTTCCAGGCACTTTCCATCGCACAGTAGTTTCGTACTATGGATGCCAAGTCAGCGAAGCGTGATATCTCACGGCGATTTATGGCGTTAAGGATTCCCTTGTCCATGCAATTATTGCAGAAAAATAAGATTACGTCTTCCTCGCGACAGTCCTTAACCTTGTTCATCGCAAGGAGAAATCTGGCCCAATAGTGATGTACTGTTTCCTGGGGCTCTTGCCTGATGTGAGAAAGATCGCTTATGTTTGGGTGGGTGGGTGGAATTGAATCCGAGCCCTTACCCGATCTGGGATCCAGGGGCCGAGGAATTTCCAATTTTGGAAATTCTGGTTCCGGGGTGTTGCTCGATAATCCTGGCCCGCTGCCTGACTCTAAGTTCAGGGATTGGATGCTGTCCTCCCGCGAACGGGTATCCTACTCGGAGAGCTCAGGAATCCGGACATAGTTGGTCCTCAATATGGAGGAGAGGTCGCCGCATTGTTCCTCCACCACTGCAATATGATGGGTGACCGGCGGAGAGTTAATCTCCCTTTGATCGGGTTTAAGACCAATCTGATCATATTCCGTAGCGACTCCCAGGGCGGCGATGTGATCCAAGAGCTCGTTTAGGGAGGCGAGCTCCACTGGATCCATCTGTTCGACGAGTGCCGATTTGAAGTGGAGGCTGTTTTCGATGACCCGAGAAGTCATCATCGGCGCGGCAGCCGAACAGGCGGTCATGATGAAACCGCCTAGCCGGAGAGTTTGGCCGACAGCCAAAGCTCCCCCAACAGTAGTACCATCTTTAAAGACGAGATGAGACATCCTTCCTTCTGGCGACGGCACAGTGGAACTCTCAATGAAAGCACCAATGTCGGTGTCAAAATCGGCGGATCTTGGGTAGGGGGTCCGGAACTGTGCGTCTAGGCGGATGGTAACAGGAGGCAGGGGACACGCTGTTTTACCCAGGTTCGGGCCCTCTTGATGGAGGTAAAACCCTACGTCCTGCTTGATTTATTCTTGATGATATGGGTATTACAAGAGTTGATCTACCACGAGATAGGAGAGGCTAAACCCTAGAAGCTATCCTATGGTATGATTGTTGTTGTCCTACGGACCTAAACCCTCCGGTTTATATAGACACCGGAGGGGGCTAGGGTTACACAAGGTCGGTTACAAAGGAGGAGATATACATATCCGTATTGCCTAGCTTGCCTTCCACGCCAAGTAGAGTCCCATCCGGACACTAGACGAAGTCCTCAATCTTGTATCTTCATAGTCCAACAGTATGGCCGAAGGATATAGTCCGGCTGTCCGGAGACCCCCTTATCCAGGACTCCCTCAATGATCCAATCATATTCATGCTCAACGCATGTTGGGAAACGCAGAAATAATTCAAAAAAATTCCTACGTGTCACCAAGATCAATCTAGGAGATACTAGAAACGAGAGAGAGGAAGTGCATCATCATACCCATGAAGATCTCTAAGCGGAAGCGTTACAAGAACGCGATTGATGGAGTTGTACTCGCGACGATTCAAATCGCGGAAGATCTGATCCAAGCGCCGAACGGACGGCGCCTCTGTGTTCAACACACGTACAAACAGGGGACGTCTCCTCCTTCTTGATCTAGCAAGGGGGAAGGAGAAGTTGAGGGAGAGCTTCGACAGCATGATGGCGTGGTGGTGGAGCTTGCGATTCTCCGGCTGGGCTTCGCCAAGCACTACAGAGGAGGAGGTGTTGGAGGGTGGAGGGTTGCTCTAGGGGAAGGGGTGCGGCTGTCCTCCCACCCCCACCTATTTATAAGGTGAAGGGGAGAAGGAGACGGCCCCCCCTAGATGCATCTAGAGGGGGGGGGGGGGCAGGAGGGGGAGACTTGCCCCCCAAGTAGGAGGGAGGCGCCCCCTCCCCCTAGGGTTTCCAACCCTTGGCGCCTTTGGCCCTTGGGGGGGGGGGGGACACCAGCCCACTAATTCCTCCGGGGCTGGTGGCCCCACCCTGTGGACCCCTGGACACCTTTCGGTGGTTCCGGTACAATACCGATAACCCCCGAAACCATCCTGGCGACTGAAACCGGACTTCCCATATATAAATCTTCACCTCCCACTACAAAAAAAGACACATCCGTGACATTTTGGGTCGAACGAATTTTTTCTGTCATACATATGACACTTCTATGACGATAATTGTGACAAAACCCGGTATCATCATAGATGTAGTGGGCTCCTTCTTATATGACAAAAAATCATGACAGAAAATGGGCTTTTCGTCCTGGGCGAGCCGGAGACGCAGCTGCATGAGATTCTTTGGGCCATCAATGACGGAAAAAACCGTGGTAGAAGCGAGGGCGAGGAAAATTTCGGCGAGTTCCCGGTTACGGTGGGAGGTCGGGGGCCGAGCGATGCGCGTTTCTCTCGTACACGTACGCACGTGTGGGCGAGGTGTTGGCTCTAACCGAACTGGAGAGAGGCGTTGGGCTCTAACTGAACCCAAGCGATTGTACTGCAGGCTACGCGTTACTGAACCCGAGCGATCAACCGATGGCTGTTAACTGAACCCGATCGAGCGATTCCTTCGCTACTGTTGCTAACTGAAGTCGATCGATGCTGCCTCTGGGATGAACAATGAGCGTTGCGGGGGGGGGGGGGGGGTGGATGAACAGTGAGCGGTGGCATTGCCTCTGGATGAACAAGACCCCGTGGTGTGGTGGAGGGCTGGATGAACAGTAGACGGTGGAGGGGTGCCCATGGAGGGGTGGTTGAACAGGACCCTGTGGTGTGGAGGGCTGGATGAACAGTAGACGGTGGAGGGGTGCCCGTGGAGGGGTGGTTGAACAGTAGCCGGTGGAGTAGCGCGCGGTGGAGGCTGGATGAACAGGAGCCCGTGGAGGCTGGAGGAGGTCGACGGTGGAGATGAATAGTATCCCGTGGAGTCCCGTTTTGCGGTACGCCACACCCCTCCCGATGAACAGGACCCCCGTTTTGACCGTAGCACTCCAATACAAGTACGTTTCGTTCGTTTTGCGGTACGCCACACCCGTCCCGATCAACAGGACCCCCGTTTCAATCGTAGGAGGTCCGTTTCGTCCGTTTTGCGGTACGCCACACCCCTCCTGATCAACAGGACCCCCATTTCGACCGTAGGAGGTCCGTTTCCTCCGTTTTGCGGTACGCCAGACTCCTCCCGATCAACAGGACCCCATTCCGAACGTAGGAGGTCCGTTTCCTCCATTGTGCGGTACACCAGACCTCGTTTCCATCGCCTGTTCCGTCCAAGCCCTCCCAATGAACACGACCACACATTCCGTTCTGACCTAGCCAGTTGGCTCCCATGTGTTCCGTTGCCTCTCGATGAACACGACGCGTTCCGTTGCCTCCCCATGAACACGACGCATTCCGTTGCCTCCCCATGAACACAACAACGACGCTATTTCTCCGTTCCGACCCAGCCATGTACACGAGCCCTGGCCGTACGTATGCGCGAGTAGGCATTTGAGACCCTGCCTGTATGTACACATACGTGGCCGTATTTTCTTTCTTGCACCCTGGCCGCTGTACGTACGTGTACATGCTACGTGTGCGCCTCTACTACGACACATACGCGCCTCTACTACGACACGTGCACACCTCTACATCCACCAATATATATGTATGTACACGTTCGCGACCAGAATGGCAATGCTACGTACGCTTCGACCAGGTGGGTCCAGACTGTCAGGCACTTCCTTGCCTGCGAAGATGTAGCTGGTGGGTCCTAGCAGTCAGGGGGGCGAATCATTTTTTTTACCCGGACGCACTTCCTTGCGTGCGAAGATGTAGCTGGTGGGTTCTAGCAGTCAGGGGCAAACGTTTTTTTTCGCGAAATACAGTGGTGCGTCCGGTGGGTCCCCGCTGTTAGGTGGAGGAACAACTATTTTGCACGTAATAAGGAGGCACTTCCTTGCTGCGGCCGTGGACCCAGCTGTCAGCCTCTCCATGTAGAGTCCATGTCCGATGGAAGCCGTTCCTTGACCATGTTGACCATGCCGTGCCGAGAGCACCAGGGCGGTGGACGATGGCGAGGCCTAGGAAGGGGACGACGCGGAGCCGGGGAAGACGCGGCAGTGGATGCCCACGCGTAGAGCAGTACGAGGGTTCACTGGTTCGCTGTGGTGTGAGGCTGCCGCCGCCGCAGAATAACAGGGGGTGTGGGTGAGTAGAGGGATGGCCTGGCCAGCGGTGGGAGTAGTAGGGGGCGGTGAGGCCTCCGCCGCATCGCAGTCGGCCACGGGAGGCAGGAGCACGAGGCACGACCGGCGCTGGTTTGGGCAGCTGGAGAAAGAAGACCAAAGGTTGAAGAAGCACTACGGCCGTTGGATGGACATCGTACGGTCACTGGAGCTAGAATCGTGCATATTGACTAAGTTGACAAAGCCCTCCGTCCCCGTCAACTTAGTAGGCCCAGAAGTTAGCCTGCCACTATACTGGGTCCCAGCTAACAGGGGGAGTATTCATTTTTTTGTGCGTAATAAGGAGGCACTTCCTTGCGTGCGAATATATAGCTGGTAGGTCCGAACTGTCAGTGGCGGTAACGTTTTTTTCGCGAAATACAGAGGCCCTTTCGGTGGGTCCCTGATGTCAGGTGGAGGAATCAATATTTTGCGCGTAATAAGGAGGCATTTCCTTGCGTGCGGCCGTGGACCCAGCTGTCGGCCTCTCCACATACAGTCCACTTCAAATGCATGTCGGTCGTTGACCATGTTGACCAGGCCGCGCCGAGAGCACCAGGGCAGTGGACGACAGCGAGGCCTAGGAAGGGAATGACACGGAGGCAGGGAAGACTTGGCAGTTGTTTCCCACCGGAGGGGAGTACGACTGTACGAGGGTTTACTGGTTCGTCTGCCGTCGCCGGAGAAAAAAATCAGGTGTGGGTGAGTAGAGGGATGGCTAGGCCAGCGATGGGAGTACGGTGGGGCGGTGAGGCCTGTGCGGCAGCACAGCGGCCGCGGGGAGGAGGGAGCAGGCAGTCCCACCGGCGCTTGTTTGAGCGGCTGGAACAGGAAGAGCACAGATTGAAGAAGCACGACGGCCGTTGGATGGACATCCAACAGTCAGTGCTTGTGCGTCAACCTTTTTTTAGGAAAGCCTCAAATCTGTGGAAAATAGCATACAACCCATCTGCCATTATTTCTAATAATTTACAGCCCATTTGCTAATTCTTAAGGTTTTTTTGTAGCCCATATTCTTTTTGTTAGCATTACAGCCCATATTGTGGCCACGGTTAAAAAATTATACGAAATTTTGCATATTTCGGTGCGGTCCGAACTATTTTTAATCCCGAAATTTCGACTCACATTCCAACTGATTTTAAAAATAAATGTATATCATTATAAAATCCAACAAATTCTCCACACATAAAAATTAATGTAATTTAAAATCTTGAAATGAAAAAAAGATATTTGAAACTAATTGCCGGTTTGATGTGTTTTAAAAATGTACAACCCATTTCTCATTACCGATGGGCCATTTTCTCGGCCAGCCGAATGAAAGGTCTCCTCGTCTTGAAAGATTTGCAGCCCACCAGGCCTGACAAAGCGACTTACTTGGCAAATCACAAAAAAACTAGGCTATGGCCGTGGACCCAGCTGTCAGCCTCTCCATGTACAGTACTCTTCCGATGGAAGTCGTTCCTTGACCATGTTGACCACGCCGCGCGGAGAGCACCACGGCGGTGGACGACGGCGAGGCCTAAGAAGGGGACGACGCGGAGACGGGGAAGACGCGGCAGTGGAAGCCGTCGCGGAGAGGAGTACGAGGGTTCACTGGTTCGGCTGCGGTGTGAGGCTGCCGTCACCGCAGGGCCTGGCCAGTGCTGGGAATAGTAGGGGGCGGTGAGGCCTCTGCGGCAGCACAGCCGGTCACGGGAGGCAGGAGCATGCGGCACGACCGGCGCTGCTTTGGGCGACTGGAGCAAGAAGGCCAGAGGTTGAAGAAGCACTACGGTCGTTGGATGGACATCGTACGGTCACTTGAGCTAGAATCGTTCATATTGACTCGTAAGTAGGCCCACAAGTCAGCCCAACAATATGGTGGGTCCCAGCTAGCAGGGGGTATTCATTTTTTTGGGCGTAATAAGGAGGCACTTCCTTGCATGCGAAGATATAGTTGGTGGGTCCGACCTGTCAGCGGGGGGAATGTTTTTTTCGCGAGATACAGAGGCCCTTCCTATGGGTCCAGCTGTCAGGTGGAGGAATCATTATTTTGTGCATAATAAGGAGGCATTTCCTTGCGTGCGGCCATGGACCCAGCTGTCAGCCTCTCCATGTATAGTCCACTTCCGATGGATGTCGTTCATTGACCACGTTGACCAGGCCGCACCGAGAGCACCAGGGCAGTGGACAACGGCAAGGCCTAGGAAGGGAACGACATGGAGCCAGGGAATACTCGACAATTGTTTCCCAGGCGGAGGAGCACGAGGGTTTACTAGTTCGTCTGCCGTCGCTGGAGAATAACAACATGTGTGGGTGAGTAGAGGGATGGCTATGCCAGCGATGGGAGTATGGTGGGGCCATGAGGCCTGCACGGCAGCATAGCCGGCCGCGGGAGGAGGGAGCAGGCAGTCCCGCCGGCGCTTGTTTGAGCGGCTGGAGCATGAAGAACAGAGATTGAAGAAGCACGACAGCAGTTAGATGGACATCCAACTGTCACTGCTCTCGTGTGTTGACTAAGTTGACAGGGCGTTGCGTGTGCGTCAACCTTTTTTTATGAAAGCATACGCGTCAACCTGCAGTAGGCGCACAAGTCAGCCTCAAATCTATGGAAAACAGCATACAACCCATCTGCCATTATTTCTAATAATGTACAACCCATTTGCTAATTCTGAAGAATTTTTTTGGAGCCCATCTTCTTTTTGTTAGCATTACACCCCATATTGTGGCCACGGTTAAAAAGTATACGGAATTTTGCATATTTCGGTGCGGTCAACTGTTTTTAATCCAGAAATATCGATTCACATTCAAACTATTTTGAAAATAATTTATATAAATATAAAATCCAAATAATTGTCCATGCATAAAAATCAATGGAATTTAAGATCTTGTAATGAAAAAAATTGAAACTAATTCCCGGTTTGATGTGTTTTAAAAATGTATAGCCCATTTCTGGGCAAACCAAATGAAACTCTCCTCATCTTGAAAGATTTGCAGCCCAGCAGGGCCGATAAAGCAAGTAGGCCTTGTTTGGGTATTTCTTTAAAAAAATAGAACTGGGCTAGCCATTTTCAGCAAGAAAAAAACACAACTGGGCTCATGATGTGGTAAACATAAATAAAACCCTGGCTAGACGGGCCACAACCCCCGCACATCCCCGTTGTTACCCTGATCCGTCGCTAAAACTAGTATAAATAACAACTGCTTGTTCCTCAAAAAAAAAACTGCGCGACTTGCTGGGTCCCTGGTGTCAGCCGCTCGTAGTGTAATTCTCTCGTTTATTGACTACGTTGACAATGGCATTAGTCCCAGATGTCCAACCATTAGGAGGAACCATATTTTTGGGCTTGTACTATAGAGGCACTTGTTTGCGTACTGCCATGACGCTGGTGGGTCCCTACTATCATCCTCTCCACGTACAGTCATCTCCTTGTTCCTCTCGGTTGTTGACGACGTTGACAACGCAAGAGGGCGACGCACCGCGCACGGCGAGCATATCAAGGCCGCAAGGCGAAGGACGACGGTGAGGCCTCGGACGGAACGAACAGGAGCCGTTGAAGATGCGCCGGTCCAGTCGCAGGCGGAGGGAAGTACGAGGGTTGACTGGTTCGGGCACGGATGCGTGTTGGGGCGACATCGCCGGAGAATAACAGGACGTGTGGGGGAATAGAGGGAGGGACTGGCCAACGTTGGAGGGTACGTACGGTAGGGCGGCGGAGGCGCAGCCAGCCATGGGAGGCGGGAGCAGGCGAAGCTGACGGGGTGGTTTGGTATGGGCGGCTAGAGGAAGAAGAAGAGAAGAGATAGAAGATACACGACAGATGTTGGATGTCAATCTAACGGCTGGTAGGCAGAATCGTTTGTTGACTAGCTAGTAAGTCGACACCACCTTGGACAGCCTATTTCCTCGCGGGTCCCAAATGTCAGAATCCAAATCTGTCACGGTCATGCAGCCTTTCCTATGAAAATTTACAGCCCATTTGATGTGCTAGTTCGAAATAAGTTTGTGGGTGCTGGTGGGGGCTAATCACTTAGCTTCTGTAATGCACACTGAGCTCAAGCAGCCGGCGAGAGTGATGCCATTTGCCTTGTTTCAAAGAAAATATGACAGTCATAGCCGAGTTGAAAAGGGCAGGAACATCTAACTCCAGCTTACAAACTGTACAAAAGCACGAGGGTTAATTTTTCATCACGTTTACAAAAAAACCAGATTCAAAAGGGCAACAACATCTAACTCCAACACTGTTTTCGGCAGTCACAGTCAAATGGATCAGTCAGGTCCATAGAATGACCATCCTGGGTCGTAAAATTTACTGGATTATGACCACAATATGTTGTAAATAGAAGCCCGACATGTTTAGAAGCTCTTTTGCCCACCTGAAACTCCTTTTTTTGCTCTTCTACATACCCATCCGCTAATTCAGTAAATATATGGGCTTTTGAATTGATTTTACTATTTACTAGTGTGGATGGGCTGTTTTGTCTTGGGCCCAGAGAAACAATTACTACTAGTACAGTGGAGACACTCTACAGCTACCCAGAAAAACAATTACTACTAGTACAATGGAGACACTCTACCTCTTCTGGCTCCTCCTAGGTCATTGAAACATCTCCCTCTACTGAATGCCGTTATACTTTTGTTCACCGGCATGCGGGCCATGCAACGCGCGGGCCCAAATGCCATCCACCAAATTAGAAGGCAGTATGCAGGCGGAGAGTCACCCCGGTCGTAGCGCGGCAGTAACAAGCCGTCATATCACGAAACCCCACCTCCCCGCAGTCTAAGTTTGATGGACGAAGCAACCATAATTTCACTCTTCACTGAATCCCCTTCTCCCTCACCGTCTTCAAGAAAGGCAACACTCGCATCTACCACTGTTCTTCTCTCCGAACAAAGGAAGGTAAGCGGATCCGTGATGTTGGTATATTTTCATTCAGAAAAAAAGAACTTTTGCAAAGCAGTAACCGATCCTCACTCTCTTTTTTGTTTCATTGTCATTGCGATTGTGTTTTCCTTTCAGTGGTCTCCTAGTATTCGTCAGTTTCATGATGGACCAAGGAGAACCAGGCAAAGATCTGCCGTTATTGGAGCAGACGCGGGAGGCTGATCCCCACGAGACAGAGAGCTCCAAGAAGATGGAGGCAACCACCGAGCTGACCCCATATACGCCCACGGCCACTAATGAGATGGTCAACGCCCCGTTTGAGGTTACAGCCCCCGTGGCACTACAGGAGAAATTTTCCCCCTTCGAGGATGTGTCCCCCTCGCTGAGCTGCCCAAGGTGATTTCCTTCTTTGCTGATCTCGATTGTGGTTTTTCATCTAAGTATGTGGTGATTTTTTAGAAAAGGAAGTATGTGGTGATTAATAATGCAAAATTTTATTAGCTTCGATGCCATGCTATACATAGTGGTTTAAATAACTTGTGTTTCTTATATTGAAAAGTAATCCAGAATTTGTTTCTGTTTCAATTAGAGCCCTGATGCAGACAAGGATTGTGTGGTTGTACATGTCACTCGCTATGAGGCGGACGACCTGAATATACGCACTGGGAAAACAGAGTTCTTAGGTTGTTAGATCCTGGAAGCCATTTGCGGTTATACCAATGAAGAGTTGTATTCTAGCCTCACTATTGTCAGGCGTGTTGTCCAGGGTGTACTGAAGCACAACAAGTCCAAAGCTACTCCTTCGTTTGTGAGGCATACTGTTCTTGTCAAGCTTACGCAGGAAGATGACGTGGCATGCCTCCACAAACAAGTTTATCAGTGGCAAGGCCACAAGGTTGTCTTCATGAAGGTTCACAGGATTGAGCTGTTGCGGGACGTCCTCGATGATGTTCATGGCAAGGTCCGTCTTGTGTCCAGCCCAAATTAGATCGAGGCATGAAATAGTTGCCCCAGCTAGTGTTTAACAGTAGATTGGATTGTGTCTAATTATCCGAACCTTGCCTGTTATCGACCCCTCTGGGGCTAGTACTCTGTTTGAATCCGTCTATGGGAACTGCTGCTACTTTTGTGTGCCCGTGAATCATGTGAGAACCATCATAATTGTTGCCGAGACAGATGCGTCCTCATTAGTTTTTTCATGAATATGGCATGGTAAGACATAAGTTGTCACGGTTTATCATATGAGCAGTGTGTGTTTTGATGAAATAGAGCACTCGTTCGAGAACCGTGCGCTGACGTATACATAAGTACTTGTAAACACTGTTGGTGCTACCCCACTTGTAAGCAGTTGTGCAAAACACGACACATTGGCTCAGCTCGCTTCAACACTAGGCTATCGACCAGCTAACAATCAACAATCTGTTGTCTGACATATAAGCAACTATGTATATTGTTACAGTCGTTCATGCAGTTAATTGAGGCCACAATGTAATAAATTCCAAACGTTCACACGCTAGTCCGGCACTCATGTGGAACACTCACATTAAACTCGTCTTCATAAAAAACTTGAAAAGCATAAGTTAAGCAATTTTATACATCTCAATGATTCATAGAACATAACAAACATATACTAGTTCACAGCAAAAGACAAAGTTGTGAGAAGGTTTACAAATCAGGAAAAAACAAGCAAGGCTTCTCTGAGCAAAGGGCCTCCCGGCAGGCTTAAATTTCCTAGAGTTCACTCTGGTTTTTTCTTGTTGCCACCATCCAGGGTTAGGTTCTCTCATTCCAGAATAACCAATTATAATTGTGGTCTCAGCTGGAATCCTGAACTGAACCATGCAGTGTACTGACTAGCTGAAATGCTTGTGCATTCCACTAAATTTAAGCACCGCTATTTGCAGAAATAAGCAGACCACAATGTCTCTTGTCCGTGCACCTGTCCAAAAAAACCGCCGTGTAGCCGTGGCAGCTAGTCCTTGGTCCATGGATGAACTGGTAGAAAGTGCATTCCGGACTAGGATGCAGTTGTTTTCGCTCGTCCCTGCACTGCAATCAGGAAGTAAAACATACGAATCAGCTTCTTTTAGATTGCGTTGGTCATTCTACCTTAGTTACTACCAATGTAGGGGTACCTTGAAGATGGGAGGTTAGACGACGGCAACGAGGGATAGCCATCTCATTTTGCGCAGTTGTACTAAAACTGAGGTGTGTGCTTTTGATTTTGCGGATAGAAACGATACAGAGACAGACATCCCGAAACGATATGAAGACAGACATCCCTGTTTGCGCAAATACGAAATACGGTTATTTAAGTAGTGATAGATATTACTACTTTCCCCCATTTCCTCTTAGAACCAAGTCCTAGATTCATGCTACAGCTTTCCCACTTTCTTCCCTATTTGAACCAACGCTTTGAGTCGACTGTATGAACTAGCTTTACTTCTAATAATAGTAGAAGTCTAGGTGGCTTTGGAACAGCAGACTAAAGTAGAAAATGATCCACACGAAGGGAGATGGGGCAGTAGAGCAACGCAGGTTTCGAAGGAATATATACCTGAGGGTCGTCGGCATGTGGCAAAGACGGTGTCGAGAGGCCGCATCTTGGCCACAATACCGCAGGGAGGAAGAAGGAGTCGGAGGCCCTCCCGAGCCGGTGCTCTCTCGGAGAGAACGGCATGGCCGCCGATCGGGACGCGCGGGCAGCCGTTGGTCTCCTCCCTCGCCGCCGACGACAACGTGAACGATGCACCTACACCCCTGCCCTGGTCGAGGTTGTCCGGCCGGATTTGTGACCAGCCGTGAGCTGAGACAGAGTTTGGCCACCTATGTGTTGCTTAGATCTGGAGAGCATGAGAGAGTGAACGAGAGGAACGCTAGTAAAGCAAGCGCTAAGGCTCCTGCTTTTATATATAGTGGAGTGATTTTGTTGTACCAGCTTCAAAAAAATGTGCTCCTATGTGTACCCGCGAGTGGGTGTGGGAGAACTAGTGCATGCGTGCACCGCTTCTCTTCGTGAGAGTACAATATACAATGCCCAAAGAACGTTCGCCGCAAGAGTAATAGTATAAGTGTGTGACGTGTGAGCTAAAATAAAATATGCGCGCCGTCTTTTGTTTTTTAGAAGTTCTGAGGGTAGGGTGTGAAGAGCACATATGTGCGTGACGTCTACCTGCAGATAGACGGTGGGTGCGACGTGCGAGTCTGCGAGAGGACTCGGGAGAGTCGTGACTCGTGAGGGTGCGTGTGCGTGAGAGAGAGGGGGGCACGTATCAATGCAATGCATGTGTCTGTAAATCATTATCCGACAAACGTTCGCCACAAGCCTTTTCCTGACGAACGCCGTAAGAATCGTTAGATCGGCATCCGACAGTGTCAGTTTTGCCATCTCATTTAATAGAACAACCACTCCTCCTACACACAAATCTTCCAGATGAGTGTTAGCAACTGCCGTATGCTCCCTCCGTTTCGAAATGCAGTGCATGTAGCTTTATTGAAAATTTGAACCTCGCAAACATTTACCGAGTTTTCATGTACCAAATTGCACATGTAGAATACCATGTATATATCATTTCATTCATCTTCGAGAGGTAACTATAAAGATGGGTGAGGAGTCTACAAAGGAAGACCATGGTATCACCCGCAACAATTTCAAGCATCCTTTAGTGTCGAGGAATATCATAGGAACTCTATATGATATGATTTTTATAGGATTTTTTCCTTTAGAGCCAATTGGCTCATAGGAATAGATTCATACACTCCACATTTCAAAGGAAATAAACATGATATCATTTCTATAGCTTTAGAGCCACTTGGTTCATATGAATGGATTCCTATACTCCCTTAATTTCAAAGGAAAATAAACATTAGTGTATATTCAGTAGAAAAGTTCCTATGATATGAACCAAATTACATCTCTTTTCTAATCCCTCCTCATAGGAATTGAATACATCTCATCTCTAGATTCAATAGAAAAGTTCCTATGATGTGAACCAAATGCATCTCTTTTCCAATCCCTACTCATAGGAATTGAGATGCTCCATGTCATCTCTTTCCCTACAACTTCCATGTATACATCTTCTATTCCTAAATAGATAGTACAACCCACTAGTAGCTTTTTTCCAAAACATGCAACTATGGCACAAGAACTATATAGTGTGCCAATAACTTTGAAAGATGGTCACTGGATGAAGCTAATCCGACAATGCAGAGATAGGCAAATCCGAGCACTACTGGCCGTTGGATATCATCAACATTCCACTAGATCTGCCACATGTACAATTTACAAGACTCCATGGTTGAACTTAAGCATAATGCACAAACCTCAAATCACAAGCACTTCTCCTTTGTTCTAGAATCTTCTGTATCATAATTGATTATTTTTTCTAAATGAATTGCCATCATTTGTTTTTTACTTTAAGATTTACAATGCACAACCCCATGAATCTTAACATTTTTATAAAACTAATTGATTTTGAATGAGATGAACTATAAGAACTAAACGAACATCTACATCATGCATATATGACTCAAAGCTTTACATGCTATAGTGTGTATTTATTCATAATTTGGTTTCGAAATCTCATGCGTTCAATACATGTGTACCTTACTAGTTTTGAGTAGAGTAGCAAATTTCACGCGGCCCCGGGTATATCAAAATGCAGGGCCCATGCATCATTTCCTTTCGGTCGAACCTACGTCCACAATTTTTTGTACGTACTATATCTCCACTGGTCCCCGAACCCAAAATGCTGCCTCGTTCCCATAAAACCAAGCGGCCCACACATATTTAAGGCGTCGACTCGAACCCGTTTACTACGACGTGGCCACGCATGCCGTAGTACTCCTACAAACCCTACCGCCGCACTCATCATCGGTTTTCTTCAAGAGGACGAGGGAGAAGCCGATTTATAGTGGAGGTGCTTTCAAAAAAAGGATCTGTAGTGGAGATCCCTACCCTAGGGTGCCCTAGGTAGCTGCCGCACGCATCATTGTTTTCTCTCTTCTTTATGCTCTTGCGCCCTAGAGTGAAATGATGGTTGCTTCGTCCGTCCAGCTTAATGCGGGAAAGGTGGGGCTTTGTGATTTGACCCCTCATCGCTCATTTTCTACTACTGCGGTGCTACGGCCGGGGTGCCTCCAATTCCAACCACTGCTCTGAACTGTAATTTGGTGCATCGCACGTGGAACAATACGGTGGATGAGCCACATGTCCGCCAAAGGGGTCCTGTTAAGTGTGTCGCCATTTCGTGTGCGGACTGACACTGCTTGAGTTCCTACGCCAACACTACAGGAGCAGCCTGCCACTTGGTTTTGCTCCTTGGTGAATCCCGACTATATTGATCTAAAAAGATACGTGCTGAACTACCCTCTCCATCTCGGTTTTTTATTTTTAGGCGGCTCGGTTTATAGGGCCTGCACGTAGTTCTAGGTCATCCATTTGACTAACTAAATATGAGTTACTATGTCACAAAAAGTATATCATTGGATTCTTAAGCGGATGTAGTTGTATTTAAAAGTCGAGGGTGGGGCTTTTCTTGCGCGGTAGGCGGGGTAGTTCCGCCTAGTCGGTTCGACAGAGATGCGAGAAGACGAGGGAGTAGGCTGCTGCAAACATAGGGTTGTGTGATTTGACAGCGAGTTACTGCTGGACAGGTGGGGCCCCGTGATTTGACTTGCCATTATCATTTTAACTGCGGCGCTACGACCGGCGTGAGTCTCATGATTCCTGACCACCTCCATACAGGTGCCTCTCCCAATGCTCCACCATGTAGTAGAGGCTGGCTCTTGCATGAGAGCCCACTTCCGCACTTTTTCCTTGCCTCTCTTTCCCCCGCATATGCAAAAATGCCATGTAAAGCACACTATTATACTTACTTTTACTTGCTCCTATAGGTGCTTAAGCTTGCCACATAGGCATAAAGTCTGTTGTGGCAAGTTAATCAAGAAGATAGAGACTAGTTTGGTGACCCAAGGAAGAAACGGTGCTAAGCGCGTGTACCTAGGTGAAAAGACAATTTTGAGTCTATAGCTAATTAAATGAAGCAAACTTAGCAACAACCATTTCATTGGAAGAGGTCACTCCTTGGCAAATGCAATAAATACTAGTACTCCATGTGTCCCATAATATAAGAACGTTTTTGGCACTACACTAGTGTCAAAAACGTTCTTATATTATGGGACGGAGGGAGTACGAAGAAAGAGATAGAGAGGAGTAAAAAAAATACACTTATAGCCAACCTTATTGTAGTATGAGTGACTAAGTGATGACTATGTATGACATGCCAACATCAGATAGCCTAACGCACCGTGTTAAATCTCCAAGGGCGCAACCGCGCGAGCGACGCGACGGTCGTGGTAGGCGCGACCATGATACGGGTTGCTGGCAGCCCTTGGATCTGAGATCAAACGGTCGCATGCTAAGTTGCTGAAAATTAGCAGAATAACCCTCCAGGATAGGATATTCACCCATAGGTCTAGAATCACGCCATGCAACTGTTCGATCTCAGATCCAAGGACTCTCGGAAGCCCGTATCATGGGAGAATGGAAAGCCACTACCCTGTCGTTCGCACGCTGGCAGTTCGCTCCTACTCGTCCCCGCACGTCCTTCAATACTACGGCGGTTCGCTCCTAGTCATCCCGTCCATTCACATTACAGCAGTTCCACTAATCCTAACCCTCCTCCCAAATCCATGGCGCCCCAAATCTCCACGATCGGTGGCGAGTAGAAGGTTAGAACCATCACCGATGATGAGTTCGACGTCATCTACACCCGTTCTTCCGCGACGGTGAAAGGATGCCTTTACCGCTTCAGACGCATGTTCGGAAACTCAGATGATGAGTGGGTCGCTGGGCTAGATGTTGAGTACACCACAGTCCTGGGACGAGAGAAGGATCTAAAGGACGAAGAGAGGAAGAAGCCCGCTGTGATCCAGGTTTGCGTACATAACGTTTGCTTGGTCTACCACATATGCCATGCCGACGTTGAGTGCCAGGATTTTAAGAACTTCCTCAAGGACAAAACAGTGAAATTCGTTACTGTAGACTTTAAGAACGACAAAGAAGTCCTGGGTCGGATAGGCCTCGTTGTAGGCAACCCCTTCGACCTCCAGAAGAATCGGCTGGTGCCCTCTCGTCAGCCTTCAATGCTGACCCTGGCAGGAGCCATGGTTCATCCTTCATGCCGTAAACTGGAGAAACCTCATTACACGTTTCATCATCATGCATGGCAGCGGAATGTACTAGATATAGACCACATCCACCACGCTGCAATGGATGGTTACCTTTGTTTCAATATCTACAACGGTTGGATGAAGAGCAACAGCCAAGTGTGTGGTTCAAGCAAAGAAGTATCGGCCAAGAGGAAGAGGGACAAGGACGAAGTCGAGGAAATGGACGAGGACTCCGAGTAAGGTGGCAGTGTCGTTGCTCATGGTGGTTCTAAACTTCTAATGCAGTGTCTACCGGATTAGTTGCATAGTTTAATTTCAGGTGTGCTTAGTTTAATTTGAGGGGTGTGTTGTGCTGAGCCCCCAGCAGAACTATGTTATGTTTCTTCTCGTTACTTTAACTCTTCAGTATGTACATACTACTAGTATTTCTTTAATAGAATTTAGCACCCCAATTAAGCACGTACTAGCTTTTTTAATAGTACTATATGCATAACTTGGCGACGAGCACTCTCCATATGTACCACCTTTTTTTTAATTTCAATTTTTGCTCCATGGCGCTATCCATCGATAGTACTACTGTACAAAAGTATACATTTTTTAAAAGGCTAGAGTACTGTTCATCACATATATAGCCAGTTAAATTCTCAACCTAGAACGACGTGCATGCCATGTGGTAAACCGATACAGAGGAAGTATAGTAAAAATGAGGTGATTTTACCGAGCGATCGGCGGGGGAGCATGGCCTGTCATGCGGTCCCACGTGTCATGATGTACCAAGGCGATGCGCGTGTCCCTCTTGAGGCAGAAGCAATACTACGTGGTTTGAGATGATGGCAAACCGAAGTGTGAAATAATGGTTGCTTCGTCCGTCTGGGAAGGTGCGGCATTGTGATTTGACATCTCGTTGCTCATTACTACTACTGGGCCGGTACGAGTGGGGTGCGTCCCCCTTGCTGTTCTGCACTATTATTTGCTGCTTGACATGTCGACCCAGTTGCTATATGTCCCACATGTCGGTGACAGGAAGTATAGAATTCATGAAAGGGAGCGTCGACGGAGGAGTATACTACAGAATTCATGAAAGGGAGCGACTTAGTTTTGGAAAAATCTATTTTTACAGAGTACGTACCCACTAGGGTTTATAGGGCTCATCTAAAAACATTTGTTTTTCCGTTTGATAAGTCGCAATTCTGCTATACTAGTAGTAGTACCATTACATGTTGGATTTTGAGGTGCGTTAGATCACCCGACGCAAGCAGTGTCAAGAGGAAACTAACCAATGCATGTACAAGTTCATGGAAATTTAGTGGTCATTCATGCATTCGTTCTAATTAATGCCTTGGTAAACATAACTTCTTGAGAAAAACGAGCGTACTAATTACTTGTGCAAACTACGAAATTAATTCGACCACTCACCGTCTACCTTGGTTGGAGTGATTTTGAAATTGAGCCATAAACTGGAAAGGAGGGAGTAGTAACTTTTGTCTCGATTACTATTTGTGGCCTTGTATAGATGCAAAATGTATTTTTTATAGTGGCCTTGTATAAGTAAATGGAGGGGGTACTAACCAAAGTACGTAGTAGGGACGAGGAGTAAATGGAGGGAGTAGTAAAATTTTCTCCTCGTGCTGCGAGCCACCGCGCGCGTGGGCGAGGGAGCGGGCGTAAAGGCGTACAGTAGTAGTAGTAGTACTAGTACTACTCGTAAGCAAGCTTCACCTCATCCTGCGAGCCACCGCGCCCATGGGCAGGGGAGACGGCGTACTAAGCAAGCTTCTCCTCGTTCTGCGAGTTGATGGGACACATCAAAAGTACTCTAGTGTATAGAGCCTTGCCTCTAAGGTAGGCCCCACATGGTCTGCCTCTTTTTTTAATTTAACATAATGCGTCAAGTCGCAATTTGTTTGTTCACCCATGGTAGACAATCCTCCCTCCACCAAGTGGACAACCAGTACACGTGCCAAATTACCACGTGGGCTGCCTTTTTCGTATAGAAATGAGCTCCACCGTGTATCCACGCGGGTGTGGTTGGGAAAGAGACGGGAGTACGTGCGATGTGCGTGCACCTCTTCTCTTCGTGCATGTCCCCCACCTATGTGGGTGTGTGTGAGAGAGATACAGACCTAGACATAATGCGCCGTCCATCCCCATGCCTCCGCCCAGTCCGACCACCATTCACCACCACGCCCCACTCCTCCTCACCTTATCTCTCATCTTTCTCCCTCCATTTTTATATACAAGGGGCCACTATCAAAATTACAATTTGCAGATATACAAGGCCACTAACACTAATCGATGCAATACTAATGGTGTTTGCCTTGTGGTACTAGCAAAGGAGGACATTAATTATCCCTTGCATGCATGCGAGAGTTTATAAAAAAATGCATCTTGATGTTCCGTGCAATGCACGGGCATCTTGCTAGTCCATGAAAACAACACATGGCAAAATTCCACGGCGAACGAGAGATTTGAATCTGTTGGGAGGGCTTGTTTGGATCTTGCCCGGGGTAGCCAAAATATTGGCAACCCTTTTCTCCACTGGTGCCTTTGCCACCGATGAACGAGGAATGGCTCGGGTGCTCATGTTGTCATGCATCCTCCAGCGCACACGTTGGAGATGAGCTCGCACGAGCTGTGTTTTTTTGTCGGACAACGCCGCCCGAGCCACCCATAGACCGACCGGCGACCCGCAAATTACCCCATCCAACCGTAGCCGCACACATTATGACACCAACTCAACCAACCGGACGAAATTCACGCAAACACGTAGACAAATTGCTATTTCATATAAACAATGACGGAAATCATATAAAATACCGGATTTTCATACAAACATGACAGATTTCATTACATTCAAATGAACTACGCGGTGCTAGTTCTGGACATCACAGGTATATAATACCTGGCCTAAATGGTCGCCCGCCGATCGATTTGTTTTCCTCATGTCCGGCAGCACGATCACCGGACTGCCGGGAGCCCCGGAGGTATATGCTTCAGCACAAAGGACGGCTCGCTTCCCCACTGCCCAACTGATATCATTAGCTGGTGCCGAAGATGATAGTGGCCGGCACCGGTTCGAGTTCATCACCGGCCACTACTTCGCCATGGCCGGCACCGGCTCGAGTTCATCCTAACATTCCCCTCTTTCGTGGAGCCCATGCGAGGTCGACGAAGGTCCTCGCAACAAAAGGATCCAACAAGACACCTTCTGTGTACGCCGGCGTTGCCTCCGCGGTGGCCTTCATGGGACCCAAGCGGCGGCGGCCTCCCGTGTTCTACTTCTCCTCGATGATGGCGGCAGACGCGGAGGCGCTGGCCACCGACTCGTCGCTGTCCGTGCACCCGGCTTTTGTCGCTACTTGCATGGGGCGGCCGCCGGCATGGGAGTCTCGGCCACAGAAACGGGAGACGCGGTACGAGGCGGCGGCGTGGACGGCAGCAACGACGCCCGTGCCCCACTCGTCGTCGAGCTGGCTTGGAGCCGCGAGTTGCTGAACTGCGCACCTGCTTGGGGCGGCAACTGGCTCCGTCGGGTGAGGGGAGGGAGGTGGATCAGCGAGCTGCATAGCTCGTATCCGGCGGGCTACCCAGCCGGCTTGGATGCGGAATAACTACTCTTCGTAAGCCATTGTAAGAGTGGACAAAATGGTGGAGGAGATAGGGGAGCGGCGGAGGTGTGCGATTCTTGGCCGACATTTGGCCTTGTTTAAATAGGAGATTAAATAGACGGCAGACGGGAGGAGCTCAACCGGCATTGCGTTTAACGCCGGCCCGGTCATGAACAGACATGTGTCCAGAGTGGGTTTCTCGGCTTCCACACGGGCGGGTTTCATGGAGGCGTTTGAATGTGGCACGGAGGCGTGTACAGCCGGGCATGCCGCGAGTGGCGCCCTCGACTCTGACCTAGGACACCGCGCCGTTCTTCCACTGACATGTGGGCCCTTTGGGTGCATGGCCTGCATGTTAGTGACCCAACACAGGCAGCGCACAGCAGAGGAACCTTTGGTGGGCCAGGACGGTCAGAAGCGGGCATTTCATAAACCGATGATTGTTCATTGAGTGTGACGTCATCTTTTTCATGTAGATAAGCCTACTATGTTGATAGCCCGTTCGATACGTTGTGATTCATAAAGACCGCTGCAAACATCAATGTTCTGCTTATCACAGATACGATTGATTAATACCCGTAACAATCCATGTCCTTAACAAAGGGTGCATGCACGTATAGGTTGAGCGTGTGTCTTGCGTTGTGTGCTGTCTGCATGCAGGCGTGCGAGTGTTGCGTGCGTGCAAGGGTATGTTTCAGTGTTGCCTGCATGGGTGCGTACGTGTGTGTGTTGGTGAGTGCATGTGTAGGTGTCCGTGTTGCACGCCAGCATGCGTGCGTGTGTATGTGTTAGTGTTGCACGCCTACATGTGCGCGTGTCTTGCGTGTGTGCATGTGTACGTGCGGGGTGAAGCTACACATCAGTCGACTAACTTTTTCATCTCTGGTCATTAGATTTTCCAGCCGTTGGATACGAAATCAAGGGCCTCCAGTTTATCATCAAACTCCACCCCCCCTGAGCCGCCAGCCACCACCGGCCGAACCGCCAGCCCCCACCGCCCGCAGCCAGCGCGCCCTGCCCGAAGCCACTCCCCACCGCCGGTCCACCGCCGCACCGGCCATCCCTCTAGCCCCCCCCACCAAGCTTTTTCTCTGGGGATCCCCACCCCACCGCCCAATGAACGCCCCCCAACCGCCGGTGACTGCCAACCAGAGGTCTCACGACTTTGAATACCCACCGACCACTAATTTATTACCATTTCTGTCCTTCATATACGCGCTGACGGGTGGGCCCTATGGTAATGTGCGCTGCTGAATGTGGACCATTTGACTGGTCAATTGATCATGTTATCAACAAATTACGGAGCTGTATGGTGAGCCAGTGACCATATGATCACCCTAAAATGTACTCCTATTTTATTAAGACAGTACAGACTCAAACTACCATTTCTTTCTTTCATATACGGGCTGACAGATGGGCCCCACGATTACGCGCCCCGATGGTGCAACACTAGTTGTGCCACGTGGAACGTTTGACTGATCAATTGATTGTGTCATCAACAAAATAAGGAGTTGTACGGGTGAGCCAGTGACCGTATAATCATGATATGTATTTGTTTAACACGGTACAGACGCAAGGGCTCATATATACACGCAAGCACTCACCGCTATAAGCGCACACACGCGATCCCTACCCCTATGAGCACCTTCGAGAGAGTGGGCCAGCATATATGATCTTGAGATTTTACGAAGTCACCATAGGTGCCTCGTAGTCGAGTGGAACGTCTCCTCCCACTGAACGTACATCGCCGAAAAATACTGAAATTAACACAAGATAAATGCGAGCACGGAGACTTTAACCTTGGTGGGCTCGAGAAACCACTGTCCTCTAACCATCCAACCACATGTTGGTTAGCACGACAAAATGTATGTGGTGACCGTGATGAGCTTATTCTGAAGTCCAGTGACCATATCGTGCTTTCGCTTCAAATACAATGACCAATTGTCGTCAACAAAATACGGAGCACGCATCAAATGCAAAGTCCATCAGTGTCATCAACAAAATATGGAGACGTATCGTGAGCTAGATACCATTGTACTATTGTATATGCTTATTTTCTTAGTGGCCGATTGCGTGTGTGGTGTTGTGGGCACATCATTTCTAGTTGTCGTGGGTCAACATGAAGACTCATGGGTCGGTTCCATCTTGCGCCACATATAGGTTGGACCGAGACGTGTTATACGAAGACCCATGTGGAGGACTCGGCGTACAACACGAAGCTACCAGAGTCGCGGAGGACTCTATCCCCACTGGTGATAAGCTGACTATATATGATTTGTAACCCTAGGCCCTTAGTATGTTATACAAGCTTGGGGGCTAGTTCGTCGATAGTATACACACACGCACAATGCCTGGTATTCACGTATACTTTGTACACACCCCTATCACTAATATACAGTACCAGGAGTAGGCTCTTTCTTCAACTGCAAGGGTCCGATCCGAACTAGGGTAAAACTTTGCCTCGTATTACCAGCCAGCCTAACAGCTAGGGATATCCTACCGAATGATATGATGAAATCATATCTGCCAACTACTAAGAGAGAGGTGTGTCGGGGGGCAATGTGTGCAAGAGAGGCCTAAAGATAATGTGCGTGCGGGAGACACGTAGGCACACATATGTGCGTATAGAGGGCTAGTAGAGACCGTGCATGTGTATATATGCATGTGAGAGAAATAGTGTTTTCCAACTGAGATTAGTGAAAAGAGTGGTACGTAGTAGTCAGAAAGAGAGAGAAACAGAGAGAGCATGTGCGTGAGACACCCCGACACCCTGAGAGAGATTATGAGCATGTGTGAAAGAGAAATGCCGATGCATATAAAGTGTGTGCACTTATGCGTTAGATAGAGAGAGATATAACGCGTTTGTGAGAACGGGGCGAGGCATAGTGCATCTACGTGTAAAAGGCGGTTCTACGCATTAAATTAAAATATAAATTGCATTATTATTTTTGGATGAGATCATGAATTTTGCAAATTGCGTATGGATGAAAATCGGTCTATCACACACCCATACTCTATTAAATTCTAGCATGTGCATGTGTTTATTTCATATTATCGATCCATAGAGTGAGAGTGGTTTGAAATACACGCAATGGATGCTTTTGCAATTCATATATAAACATTAATTAGTGCACTCCATGTTGTTAGTGTGAAGCACTTTATGCATTTGTCACTTGCATGGATACATTCCAAATTGCTAGCTACGAAATAGAATACATGTCGAATTCAACATAAAGGGGGTTTCAAAGATTCGAATTCATAGAAACTGCATTTATCTATTTGAACCCGAGATAATGGCATTTGTAAATCAGATGTAAAAGGGGGCATCAATCTTTGTTGTGAGTTTGAACATGCTATATATATTCATACGCATATCTAACTTTTTTTTGCAACCAAGGAGATTATATCTGGAACCATGCATGAACTAAGGTAAGTTGCATATTTTTTAATATATACTTGTGTACAATGTATATTCGAATGTACCCCCTCCATTCCAAAATAATCGTAGCTTTAGGATTTTCAAGAGTAAAGATTTGCGAAGTTTGACAAATCCTGAAAGTTCAATTCAAGAGAACCGAAAATGTTAATGCTTCTGCTCCCAAATATTGAACGAAGTGCCAAATAGGCCTCTCGTCACCCGAAACCGCGCGAGACTAATGTTTTGGTGGTAGGAAATTACTGTCCTGACTCTGGCCCGTGTAGCATATCGGCCCGATGTCCAAAGATCTAAACCGGGGTAGGTTTGTAACTTCACCAAGACGCCAGTCTCAACCGCCTCCGAGAAGCATTCATACGTCGTGGGCGCCTACCCATGCGCTCGGCCGAAATCTATCCCGCCCACATTTGGGACACCTAACATGACTGTCCTACTCCCAACCCGCAATATATCCGAAAATTTAGATGGGGGAAAAGTTTGTGACTTTCCCCAAATTTCAAACAAGCGCGTCTCAAACCGAAACATTGTTCCCCCTTAGTTCCCCGCCTCCCTCCGTTTCCCCATTCATACTCCATGGGTGCGAGAACGCCCTCTCCACCAGCCGCGAAACCCCAGCCTCCTCCATCCTCCACCCCATAGAGGCCAATCCACCGCCGCCCTCCTCCATCACGCCGGAGCCGGTACCCCGACGTCGTCGTCCAACACAACCGCAACCGCAACGCACTCAAGGACTTAGCAGCTGAAGCCGAGGCAGAGCTGCCTCCATGATGCCGACGCCGATGTGCGCCGTACCAGAACCACTCCGACCACGCCGTCCTGCGCCTCACTGTTGTGGCTCCACTGTCACAACCGTCCACCGCACCGGAGCTGTTCCTGCTGTGCCGTCGTTCGCCGCCTCGGATCTGCTTCCCCGCCGCCGACAGACGGCCATCGCACCACACTCAACAACTTGGCCATGGGTTCGTCCAAGGCTGCACCATCCTCCACAACTTCTGGTTTCTGGCGAACAACAAGAAGATCGTCAGAAAAACAGAAGGAGGACACAACACTGCCAGCAGAAAGAGGTACTCCTCTTCCCTTATTCGTGCAAATCTTACGTCTCCGCTCACACTGTATTCATCCCACGAAAGAAACTAGTTGAGCGCTTCTTACTGCATCTTCTTCGTGATACTAAATGCACAAGGTTTCCTCCCTTTTACTATTTCACCTTTGCTAGAGGTCAGTAGCCCGCCTGGATTTCAATTTAGGGTCAGTCGAACCGCAATTAAAAGAAGCAGCACCCGGTTCGGCGTGTGGAGCACCTAGTCCGCCTGTTCCCTTGGGAAGCAACGCATCGGTGTCTATCATAGGGGTGTGGGGTGCAGGAGCTACTTGCGCCCGATCTGGAGGTCGGCGGCGCTTGAATGGATGGCCAGGGGGCGGTGCCAAGCACGACGGTACGGTGAGGTCGAGGGGAGGGTGCAGGCAGGGGAGGAATATTGGGCCGGTGGTCGCTGGCGTTTCGAGTTAGATCGTCAACACTGACTGGCTGGAGGTAGATGAAGGCGATCTGCCCGTTCTTTGTACATCGGACGGTGCAGAAAAAATGGACTGACCTATTTGCTTTTAGTCAACTGTTATTTTCATAGAATCCTGTAGTAATTTAGTGTGCCATGCATGTTGTAGAGCTATCATATGTCTCCCGTCATTTATTTCTCACCAACCTGCTATCTGCTACCTTTACACTATACTAATTGTGCACACACTTCACCCATACTCACAGTATTGTTTTTTTATGCATGGGTATTTCAGACTCTGACCCAGTATTGATGAATGCAGAAACGAAAAGACAGAAGTCACTCCAGTGTAATTCGAAGATAAGCACTAAGCGTTTCAGCGCTCTAATGGGTGCAGTGTCAGCAGTTGGAGACAGTAAACGTAGCTCTGCAGTTGATGATCTCAATTGCCACACACAACCATCCCAGGTGCTTGCTTTAACTTCACGCTGTCAAATGTGGTTGCATGTTGCATATGCTGTCTAGCTTGTATTGCTTCCAATTTGGTTAAATTGCATCTGCTTACTTTACACATTATACCTTTGATAATGACATGCCTTCCTGTTTTTGATACATACTACATATGTCTATTAACCATGTTTGTACATAAAACTAATGCTCTTTCGTATCCCTCGTCAATCACTTATGATGAGACAGTCACCCGAGTGGGTTACTGTGAGACGCCCTACTCGTTTAAAGAGTGCAGTGTCATCCTCCCCGCATGATTCTCAAGAAACAACAAGGCTAAATGAAGTTAGTCAACGTAGCTCTCTAGTTGATCACCGCAATTCCCCCACACCACCATCGCAGGTTGTAGGATCGAAAGTATGTCTAGAGGGGGGGGGTGATTAGACTACTTTACCAATTAAAAATCTATCCTTTTCCCAATTTTAGTCTTTGGCAGATTTTAGCTATCTTAGCACAAGTCAAGCAATCTTAACACAATTCAAGCAAGCACGCAAAGAGCCTATGAGCAGCGGAAAGTAAAGCATGCAACTTGCAAGAATGTAAAGGGAAGGGTTTGGAGAATTCAAACGCAATTGGAGACACGGATGTTTTTGTCGTGGTTCCGATAGGTGGTGCTATCGTACATCCACGTTGATGGAGACTTCAACCCATGAAGGGTAACGGTTGCGCGAGTCCACAGAGGGCTCCACCCACGAAGGGTCCACGAAGAAGCAACCTTGTCTATCCCATCATGCCCATCGCCCACGAAGGACTTGCCTCACTAGCGGTAGATCTTCACGAAGTAGGCGATCTCCTTGCCCTTACAAACTCGTTGGTTCAACTCCACAATCTTGTTGGAGGCTCCCAAGTGACACCTAGCCAATCTAGGAGACACCACTCTCCAAGAAGTAACAAATGGTGTGTTGATGATGAACTCCTTGCTCTTGTGCTTCAAATGATAGTCTCCCCAACACTCAACTCTCTCACACAGGATATGGATTTGGTGGAAAGAAGATTTGAGTGGAAATTAACTTGGGGAAGGCTAAAGATCAAGATTCATATGGTGGGAATGGAATATCTTGGCCTCAACACATGAGTAGGTGGTTCTCTCTCAGAAAATGTGTATTGGAAGTGTAGGTATGTTCTGATGGCTCTCTCCACGAATGAAGAGTGGGTGGAGGGGTATATATAGCCTCCACACAAAAACTAACCGTTACACAAAATTTACCAATCTCGGTGAAACCGAATTGAGAAACTTGGTCGGACCGATTTAGTAAACCTAGTGACCATTAGGATTTTCGGTGGGACTGAGATGCAACTCGGTGGGACCGATATGGTTAGGGTTCAGGCATAACATAATCTCGGTGTGACCGATTACACAAACTCGGTGGGACCGATTTTGGTAATAAGCTAACCAGAGAGTTGGTCACGTAAACTCGGTGGGATCAATTTGCTCATTTTGGTGGGACCGAAATGTTACAAAAGGGAAATAGAGAGTTTACATTGCAATCTCGGTGGGACCGATCGCTCATCTCGGTAGGACCGAAATGTCACGAAGGGAAATAGAGAGATTACAACCCCATCTCGGTGTGACCGAGATCCCTATCGGTGAGACCGATTTGCCTAGGGTTTGTGGTAGTGGCTATGACATCTGAACTCGATGGCGCCGGATAGAAAGAATCGGTGGGGCCGAGGTTGACTTTTGGTTTAGGTCATATGTGGATGTGGGAAGGTAGTTGAGGGTTTTGGAGCATATCACTAAGCACTATGAAGCAAGAACCTCATCAAGCAACACCTCATCCCTCCTTGATAGTATTGGCTTTTCCTATAGACTCAATTTGATCTTGGATCACTAAAATATAAAATGTAGAGTCTTGAGCTTTGAGCTTGAGCCAATCTTTTTGTCCTTAGTATTTTGAGGGGTCCACTTTCCTCATCCATGCCATGCCATTCATTGAGCTTTTCCTGAAATATTAATCTTGGAATAGCATTAGCTCAGTGAGCTATATGTTGTTAGGAATTACTAAAACCACCTAGGGATAGTTGCACTTTCACAGGTGCTTGCTCTTACTTGGCAGTGTGATATGTGGTTGCATGTTGCATATGGTGTCTACCTTGTAATGCTTCTAATTAGGGTAAATTGCATCTGCTTAGTTAACACATTATACCTGTGAATATGACATGCATTCCTGTTTTTGGTACATACTACGTCTTTCTATTAACCATGTTCTTACATCAAACTACTTTTCTTGTGTATCCCTCATCAATGCTCCTAATTTGTTAAATTACATCTCCTTAGCTTACACATTATACATGTGAATATGACACGCCTTCCTGTTTTTGGTACATACTACATCTGCCTATCACACCATGTTCTTACATCAAACTACTGTTCTTGTGTATCCCGCGTCTATCGCTTATGATGAGACAATCACACGCGTGGGTTAATATGGGACACAATACTCTTATAAAGAATGCAATTTCATCCTCTCCACATGATTCTCAAGAAACAACAAGCCTAAATGAAGATATTGAACGTAGCTCTGTACCTGAAGACCACACTTCCCCTACACCACCATCACAGGTGCTTGCTCTAACTTCGCAGTGTGATATGTGGTTGCATGTTGCATACGGTGTCTAGCTTGTAATGCTTCTAATTAGCGTAAATTGCATCTACTTAGTTTACACACTATACCTGTGAATATGACACGCCTTCCTATTTTTGGTACACACTACATCTATGTGTTAACCTTGTTCTTACATGAAACTACCTCTGTTCTGTATCCTGCATCAATCACTTACGATGAGTCACCTTTATTCGTTGCATATTGCATATTATTTATAGCCTGTTGCCATGTATTGCTTCTAATTTGGTCAAATACATTTGTTAGGGCACCCTTTTAATTTGGCAGAGTGATATTGGTTTCCTTTCATATGGTTTCTAGCTTGCATCGATTCTAACAAGTTAATATGTCACGCCGTCCTGTTTTTCATACATATTCCATCCTCCTATCATGCGGCTGCCTTACATGAAAATAGTGTTCGTCAGTATCATGCATCAATAAGTTCTGAAGAGCAAATTTTATTCCTTTTTCTTATGGGTTTGACTTGACAAGGCAAAATCAAGAAAGAGGAAGGAAAAGAGTAAGGAAGGCGATGATGGTGGTCCTCTGCAGGAACGTAAAAGGAGCATCTGTACCGATTCTCCTTGTACTGATAGTGCATTACAAGGTCCAAGTCTCCACTCCCCTACTCCACCATCCAAGGTGCTTGCTCTAACTTGGCAGTGTGATATCTGGTTGCATGTTGCATATGGTGTCTAGCTCGTATTGCTCCTAATTAGTGTAAACTGCATCTTCTTAGCTTACACATGATACATGTGAATATGACACATTTTCCTATTTTTGGTACATACTATATCTGTCTATCACACCATGTTCTTACATGAAACTACTCTTCTTGTGTATCCTGCATCAGTTACTTATGATGGGACACCTTTAAGTTGGCAGTGTGATATTGGTTTGTGTCTTGAATATGATTTCTAGCATGTATTGCTTCTAGTTTGATGAACGCCACCTATGACGAGACAGTTTTAACTTGGCAGAGTGATATTGATTGCACCTTCCATATGGTGTCTTGCAGTGTTTCTAATTTTTTGAAGTGCCTTCTGCTTAGTTACCACATCATAGGTGTGAATATGTCAAGCCGTCCATTTTTTCGTACATATTCCATCCTCGTATCATGCCTTTGCCTTTCATCATAGTAGTGTTCGTCAGTATCATGCATGAATGAGTTCTGAAGAGCGAATGATATTCCTTTTTCTTGTCGGTATGACCTCACAATGCAAAATCAATAAAGCTGAAGGAAATTGGCAAGGCATTGGATGATGGTGGTCCTTCCGAGCAACTGAAATGGAGGTTCTCTATAGATTCTACTCCGCAATCCTCCCAACAAGATTCGCAAGACAACGCAAGGCTAGAAAGTCAACATAGCTGTGTAGATGATGAGCACATCTTCCCTACTCCACCATCATAGGTGCTTGCTCTAACTTGGCACTATTATATGTGGTTGCATGTTGTGTATGATGTCTAGCTTGTATTCCATCTAACTTTGTTGAATTGCATCTGCTTACTTTACACATAATGCCTGTGAATATGACATGTGTTCCTGTTTCTACATCAGACTACTATTCTTGCATATCCCGCATCAGTCACTTATGATAAGGCACCTTTAAGTCGCCACTGTGATATTGGTTGTGTCTTGCATATGATTTCTAGCATGTACTGCTTCTAATTTGTTGAAACACCATACAATTTGAACTTGGCAGAGTGATATTGGTTGCATCTTTCATATGGTGTCTAGGTTGCAGTGCTTCTAATTTGTTGAAATGCCTTCTGCTTCGTTACCACATCATAGGTGTGAATATGTCACACCATCCTGTTTTTCATACATATTCCATCCTCGCATCATGTGTTTGCCTTTCATCCGAGTAGTGTTCATCAGTATCATGCATGAATGTGTTCTGAAGAGCGAAGTTTATTCCTTTTTCTTATCGGTTTAACTTCACAATGCAAAATCATTACAGCTGAAGGAAATTAGTCCAGCAGTGGATGATGGTGGTCCTTCGGAGCAACTCAAACAGGGGGTCTCTACAGATTCTACTCCGCCATCCTCCCAACAAGATTCGCAAGACAACACAAGGCTGGACATTCAACGTAGCTATGTAGATGATGAGCACATCTCCCCTACTCCACCATCACACGTGCTTGCTCTAACTTGACACTATTATATGTGGTTGAATGTTGCGTATGATGTCTAGCTTGTATTGCTTCTAACTTGAATTGCATCTGCTTACTTTACACATAATGCCTGTGAATATGACACGTGTTCCTGTTTCTAGAACATACGTGTACATGATGAGCACATCTCCCCTACTCCGCCATCACAGGTGCTTGCTCTTACTTGGAACTGTTATACGTGGTTGCGTTTTCCGTATGATGTCTAGTTTGTATTGCTTCTGATTATGTTGAATTGCATCTGCGTAGCTTACAACTTATACCTGCAACGATCACTTACCCATAAGAAACATTTAACTTGGGACTGTGATGTAGGTTGCATCTTGCATTGTCTTCTAGCTTGTACTGCTTCTAATTTCTTGAAATGGCACTTACGACGAGACACTTTTTACCTGATAGAGTGATATTGGTTGCATGTTCATATGGTGCCTAGCTTTCATTTCTTCTAATTTTGTTGAAATGGCTTCCGCTTACTGTTTTTTCATACATATTCCATCCTCCTATCGTACGTGTGAATATGAAATGCTGTCTTTTTTTGTATATATTCCATCCTCCTATCCTGCGCTTGCCTTACATCAAAGTAGTGTTCGTCTGTATCATGCATCAACCAGTTGTGCAGAGCTAATTTTATTCATCTTCTTGTGGTTTTGACTTCATAAGGCAATATCAGAAAATAGAAGGAAAAGTGTAAGTTAGGGGATGTTGGTGGTCCTCCTCACCGAAGCAAACATAGACTCTCTAGATTTGCCACTGCTATTGCTAATGAAGTTGAAGTCCCAAGTCTACATGATGAGTTCATATCCCGTACTCCACCGTCGCAGGTGCTTGCTCTAAGTGGATAGTGTGATAATTGGTTTCATGTTGCATATGTTGTCTAGCCTGTATTTCTTCTATTTTGATTAAATTGCACCTGCTGAGTTTATACGTTATACATGTGCATATGACATGGCTTTCTGTGTCTAGAATACACTGCACCTATCTATCATACCATGTTCTTACATCAAAGTACTGCTGTTGTGCATCCGCATCAGTCACTCATGATTGGACGCTTTTAACATGGCAGTTTGATAGTGGTTGCATCTTGCATTGATTTCTACGTTGTACTGCTTCTAATTTTTCAAATTGCCACTTATGACAAGACACTTTTAACTTGGCAGAGTAATATTGGTTGCATCTTTCATATGGTGTCTAGCTTGCATTACTTCTATTTTCTTGAAAATCCTTCTGCTTATTTTGCACATCGTAGCTGTGAATATGTCATGCCGTCCTGTTTTTCTTACATATTCCATCCTCATACGGTTGTCTTACATCAAAGTATTGCTTGTCTGTATCATGCATCAATGAGTTCTGAAGAGTGATTTTATTCTTTTGCGTTGTGGGTACAGCTTGACATGGCAAAGTCAAAAAAGAGCAAGGAAAATAATATAGTAGGGAGTGCTGTTACTCGTCGGGTGAGACGGAGAAGGTTCTGCCATCGAGATTCTGTTGGTACTTATAGTGCAGTAGAAGGTCCAAGTCCACCGGCTAAATCTACAAACACACTATCACCTGCTCCACCAGCTGCAGCATCCGCTTCAACTGTACCAGCATCTCAACCAGTTACTCGTTCGTTTGCTTCGGAATTGGCCAGTTCCCAAGCTGCCTTCACACCTAGCACTACTTCCGAAGCACTGCTGACACAACAGGACTTGGCAAGATTAGATGAACCTCATGAGCATCAACACCAAGACGGTACCTGACCGAGTCAAGTTGCAGTTGCATGCTCCTTTATATGTACTCTCACAGTTTGATCTACACTAACACTTTCCATATTCGTTCTTGAACTAGCACCACGGCGCAAGCGGAAACATACATCAGGGATAATGCTTGACAGATTAACAAAATCTAAAGGAGGAAGAATGGAGATCCATTTTGAGGCAGGTTTAAAAATGCCACATGATGCTATAGAGTCAGCCAAGTTAGTATCAGAGGCAGCCATTGCCGTTAGGTGTCATGCACGTATCCTCCCAACGTGGATCCAGTACAGGAATGAGAAAGACAATACCCAGTTTAACACCTTCCTTGACCATTTATCCGTAAGTAATGTTATTCATCGCAATTAGTAATATTTTCTTGCTCTGTCCCATACTTTCTAGCTTCCTCCTAATAAGACTCACATTCTTTTTTCAACAGATGAGGTTCAAGTTGGATCCAAAAGATGATGCAACTAAACAAGCATTGAGGGAGTCCTGGATTAGGGGGTCTCCGGACAGCCGGCCTATATCCTTTGGCCGGACTGTTGGACTATGAAGACATAAGATTGAAGACTTCGTCTCGTGTCCGGATGGGACTCTACTTGGCGTGGAAGGCAAGCTAGGCAATACGGATATGTATATCTCCTCCTTTGTAACCGACCTTGTGTAACCCTAGCCCCCTCCGGTGTCTATATAAACCGGAGGGTTTTAGTCTGTAGGACAACATACAATCATACCATAGGCTAGCTTTTAGGGTTTAGCCTCTCTGATCTCGTGGTAGATCAACTCTTGTACTAATCATATCATCAAGAATAATCAAGCAGGACATAGGGTTTTACCTCCATCAGGACGGCCCGAACCTGGGTAAAACATCGTGTCCCCTGCCTCCTATTACCATCCGCCTTAGACGCATAGTTCGGGACCCCCTACTCGAGATCCGTCGGTTTTGACACCGACATTGGTGCTTTCATTGAGAGTTCCTCTGTGTCGTCGTCGTTAGGCTTGATGGATCCTTCGATCATCGATAGCGATGCAGTCCAGGGTGAGACTTTTCTCCCCGGGCAGATCTTTGTGTTCGGCGGCTTCACACTGCGGTCTAACTCACTTGGCCATCTGGAGCAGATCGAGAGTTACGCCCCTGGCCACCAAGTCAGGTTTGGAAGCCTAAACTACATGACCTGATATCCGTGGAGACTTGATCTTCAACGGATACGAGCCCCTGCCTCGTGCGCCACACGGTCACGATGAGTATGATTTAGCTCTACCATCAGACGGTGTTCAGGAGATCGCACCGGCAACCGCTCCGACCCTCAATTCAGAACCAGCTGCGCCATCCATGGACGGGTGGATAGACCCCGCCACGGAGGCCACACTCTCATCGGCGATCGAGCCGAGTATCGACCTTACCCTTCACGAGAGCCGTGACGCCGAACTACCGGATTCCTCCTCGGCCACGGACTCCCAACCGCCTGCGCCCGTGCCTATCGAATCTGATTGGGCGCCGATCATGGAGTTTACCTCCGCGGATATCTTTCAGCACTCGCCCTTCGGCAACATACTGAACTCATTAAGGTCTCTCTCCTTGTTAGGAGAGTCCTGGCCGAACTATGTTCGGCAGGATTGGGATGCGGATGACGAAGAAATTCGCCGCCCACCCACCACCCACTTAGTAGCCACTGTCGACGACTTAACCGACATGCTCGACCTCGACCCCGAGGACATCGACGGTATGGACAACGATGCAAGAGACGAACAGGAACCACTGCCCACAGGGCACTGGACGCCCACTTCATCATATGATGTATACATGGTGGACACACCCAAAGAAAGCGACGACGAGGAACGAAAGGGCGCAACGAAGGGTTGTTCCCTCGAGAAGCAGTCAAAGCGGCGGCGTAAGCGCTGCTCCAAATACCGCCTCGGCAGAAACAGCGGTCATATAGACCCAACGATATAGCAGGGTGAACCATTGCTCGACCAGGGCAACACGGAGAATCAAACCGAACAACCCGACTCCGTCGAAGATAACAGTCCGGACGACCTCACACCGGACAGGCACCCGGAGCAACAGAATGCCCATCAAAGGCTTGTTGCCACTGCGAGGAGTCTGAAAAAGCAGAAGCAAAGGCTCAGGGCTGCGCAAGACACACTCAGAATCAGATGGAGTGAAGTACTCAACACTACAGCGAAGTACGGCGGTAATCTCCACACCAAGAGCTACCCGAAGCGAAAGTTGCTACCCGAATTCGACGAGGAAGCCTTAGATCCCCTGCAATTAGAAAACAAAACGGCCATCCGGTCGGATAGACGACCTTGTGGCCAATATAGAGCGGCAAACGACGCCGCACATAAGCCAGTACGCGATCCACGCGAGGGCTCGCATCAAAAGGACGGCGCAACCAGATCCATATACGGGCCACGCAAGCACGCTCCAGTATGCAATACAACACAACAAACATCTGAACACCATGGTACACCCAAATACAGGGGTGCCGCACACCCCCTATGTTTCACCGATGAGGTGCTGGACCATGAATTTCCAGAGGGATTCAAACCCGTAAACATAGAGGTGTACGACGGAACAACAGACCCTGGGGTCTAGATTGAGGACTATATCCTCCATATCCACATGGCTCGAGGAGACGATCTTCATGCCATCAAGTACTTACCCCTCAAGCTCAAAGGGCCAGCTCGGCACTGGCTTAAAAGCCTCCCCGAAAACTCCATTGGAAGCTGGGAAGAGCTTGAAGACGTGAAAGTGCAACTATCCCTAGGTGGTCTTGGTAATTCATAACAACATATAGCTCACTGAGCTAATGCTATTCCAAGATGATTATTTCAGGAAAGCTCAATGATTGGCATGGCATGGATGTCAAAGTGGAACCCTCAAAATGCTAAGGACAAAGGATTGACGCAAGCTCAAAAGCTCAAGACTCTTCATTTTATATTTTAGTGATCCAAGATCACATTGAGTCTTTAGGAAAAGCCAATACTATCAAGGAGGGATGAGGTGTTGCTTAATGAGCCTCTTGCTTCATGTGCTTAGTGATATGCTCCAAAATCCTCAACCACTTTCCCATATCCACAAATGACCTAAACCCTAAGCCAAACTCGGTCATACCGATTCTTTCTACCCGGCGCCACCGAGTTTCACTTGTCATAAGCCACTGCCAAACCCTAGCAATTCGGTCCTACCGATAGGGATCTCGGTCTCACCGAGATGGGATTGCAAACTCTCTGTTTCCCTTTCGTAACTTTTCGGTCTCACCAAAAGAGCGAATCGGTCCCACCGAGATTGCAACGAAAACTCTCTGTTTCCTTTTTGTAACTTTTCGGTCTCACCGAATGAGCAAATCGGTCCCACCGAGTTTACCTGACCAACTCTCTGGTTAGCTTACTACCAAACTCGGTCTCACCGAGTTTGTGTAATCGGTCTCACCGAGATTACGTTATGCCCAAACCCTAATAGAATCGGTCCTATCGACTTGCATGTCAGTCCCACCGAAAATCTCTAACGGTCACTAGGTTTACCTTTTCGGTCCGACCGAGTTTGTTGATTCGGTCCCACCGAGATTGGTAGATTGTGTGTAACGATTGGATTTTGTGTGGAGGCTATATATACCCCTCCACCTCCTCTTCATTCATGGAGAGAGCCATCAGAACACATACACAATTCCAACTCATATGTTCTGAGAGAGAACCACCTACTCATGTGTTGAGACCAAGATATTCCATTCCTACCATATGAATCTTGATCTCTAGCCTTCCCCAAGTTGCTTTCCACTCAAACCTTCTTTCCACTAGATCCAAATCCTATGAGAGAGAGTTGAGTGTTGGGGAGACTATCATTTGAAGCACAAGAGCAAGGAGTTCATCATCAACACACCATTTGTTACTTCTTGGAGAGTGGTGTCTCCTAGATTGGCTAGGTGTCATTTGGGAGCCTCCGACAAGATTGTGGAGTTGAACCGGGGAGTTTGTAAGGGCAAGGAGATCGCCTACTTCGTGAAGATCTACCGCTAGTGAGGCAAGTCCTTCGTGGGCGATGGCCATGGTGGGATAGACAAGGTTGCTACTTCGTGGACCCTTCGTGGGTGGAGCCCTCCGTGGACTCGCGCAACCGTTACCCTTCATGGGTTGAAGTCTCCATCAAGATGGATGTAGGATAGCACCACCTATCCGAACCACGGGAAAACATCCGTGTCTCCAATTTGCGTTCGAATTCTCCAAACCCTTCCCTTTACATTCTTGCAAGTTGCATGCTTTACTTTCCGCTGCCAATATACACTTTGCATGCTTGCTTGAATTGTGTGATGATTGCTTGACTTGTCCTAAAATAGCTAAAATCTGCCAAGAACTAAAATTGGGAAAAGGTTAAGTTTTTATTTGGTCAAGTAGTCTAATCACCCCCCTCTAGACATACTTTCGATCCTACAAGTGGTATCAGAGCTTTGGTCTCCATTTGCTTTGATCTCCATAGCTTTTGGTGGTCATAGCCTTGGTTTCACAACCTAGGGGAGTATGGCGTCTAGAAAGGGAAATTATCACCGTAGAGGTCCTTACTTTGATGGTACTAATTTTGCTAGTTGGAAGCATAAAATGAAAATGCATATTCTTGGACATAACCCCGCCGTTTGGGCTATTGTGTGTGTTGGTTTGCAAGGTGACTTCTTTGATGGGAGAGAACCAAACCGTGAAGCTACCGTGGATGAGTTGAAGATGTTGCAATACAATGCTCAAGCTTGTGATATTATCTTCAACGGATTGTGCCCCGAAGAATTCAACAAAATCAGCCGTCTTGAGAATGCAAAGGAAATTTGGGACACTTTGATTGATAAGCACGAAGGTACTGACTCCGTCAAGGAATCCAAGTTGGATGTGCTTCAAATTCAACTTGACAAGTTCAAAATGAAGGATGGTGAAGGTGTCGCTGAAATGTACTCTAGGCTTGCTCTCATCACAAATGAGATTGCTGGCTTAGGAAGTGAAGAGATGACCGATAGATTCATCATCAAGAAGATTCTAAGAGCCTTGGATGGAAAATATGATACCTTGTGCACATTGATCCAAATGATGCCCAATTACAAAGATCTCAAGCCAACGGAAGTGATTGGAAGAATTGTTGCTCATGAGATGTCACTCAAGGATAAAGAGGAACTTCACAACAAACCAAGTGGTGCCTACAAAGCCTCATGTGAAGCCCCTACATCATCAAGTGAGAAACAAAACTTCAACGAATAATTGAGCTTAATGGTGAAGAACTTCAACAAGTTCTACAAGAGTAGAAGCAAAGATAGAAGCTTCAAGTCAAGGTCCTACAATGACAAAAGATCTTCTAGTCGAGAGCGAAACTGCTACAATTATGGAAGACCCGGACACTATTCCAATGAGTGTACGACTCCCTACAAGAGAAGAGAAGATTCTCCAAAAAGAAGAAACAAAGAATCATAATACTTTCGGGCAAAAGTATAAATACAGCCTTGATAAACTTAATAAAACATTGTTTTTACAATGGGAATACATGTCATTCAAACATAATATTCTTAGAGCATTGGGCCTCTATCGAACGAGCGCCTTCAAGAACTTCTTCAAAATAGTGCTCGGCAGCCACTCGGCCTATGGCCGAACCCTGCGCCGCGACAGTGGTGGCATCCATCTCCGCCCAGTATGTTTTGACACGGGCAAGGGCCATCCGCGAGCCTTCTATGCACGCCGACCTCTTCATCGCATTAATGCGCGGCACCGCACCAAGGAACTACTGCACCAAACTAAAATAGCTGTTTGACTTTGGCCTTTCCGGCCACAGATGATCCACAACAGACCTCATCGCGAGTCCGGACAATCTATTCAGCTCGGCCCATTCGGCAAGCCGATCAGTCAATGGAAGCGGACGCTCTGGAACATTAAATTGTGACCAGAATAGCTTGTCCACTTCATGATCTGTTTGATCTTGAAAGTTGTTGGCCGCATCGACAGCACTCGCTGCCAAGTCCAGATATGCATCCGCCGAACTCCACAGGCGGTCCAGAGGGGCATACTGAGGATCTCCAAACTTCCTCCACAGCATGAAGGGTTTCCCAGCTGCGATATCCCCGGCTTGACGCAGCTCCTCCTTCTTCGCTCTCATCGCAGAGCGAGTGTCTTTGGTCACCATCGTGGCCTTTTCCAGGTCCGTCGCCTTCGCCCGGTTTTCTTCTTCAAGAAGCTGGCAACGGTCGGCAGTGTCTTTTAACCTTTACAGCCATCTTGGCCATTTTCTCTTTGCTCTTGCAATGCGCGGCCTTTTCGGCTCTTAACTCTTCGGCCGCCTTTAAAGCGGCCGCATTACTACTCCTTGCTTGCTCCTTGGCTCGGGCAAGCTCCGCCCGAAGGGTCTCCACGGTGGCAGCTCCATCTGCAGTCACAACATGTTAAAGATACTGGCATCATGCTGCTCTTATTATGTGACAATCACCAGAAAAATCACTCACCCTGTGCCTCGTCAAGCCGTTTGTTGACAAGCACAATGTCGGCATCTGCCGCATCCAGTTGCCGCTTTAGTCCGGCAAACCCATCAGTCCGGCTAGCCACCGGAGCTTCAACCACCTGCACATAAAGGCGGTCTGGTTATTACCTGGGACTACGATCCTCTGTTTTCCACCGTTCTCGATGACAACCAGAGTCTCAGGGGCTACTATCTACACAGGGCACACCTTAAAATGTGCGGTACTGTCAAAAATGTACATCATTTCACATACCTCAAAACCCGTCAGTAGACTCATAAAGGCTTCATGCAACCCGCTTTCGATGGACGAAATCCTTTCAATCACCGTACCCATCAACGTACGGTGCTCTAGCAGATCCCTCAGTACGTCCGACCACATACCAGACAGTGTCGGACTCTTTTGGTTGCTCTCTTCAAGAGCCGGATACTGGGGACTTCGAGTGGCCATAGGATTATCTTCTGGCCTCGCCGGATCTGGAGAGACCCTTCGCGGCGACACTTCAAGGTCACCCACTTCTTGAGCTGGGGAGTCCGGGGGAGGCGTTTCACTCTCCATCATCTCCAAAAGAAGATCCCCTGAAGACGAGCTCTGCTGAGAAGGGCTAAGATCCGAACTGCAAGATAAATGCTTCGGTTATTTTCCTCAGTAGTAAGGTAGGATATCTTCACTATTAAGTACTTTTTGATTACTTACAGCTCGTTAGAGGGCTGATCCCTGCGCGGACATTGTGCGGCGAGAGCACCCTCCGAGGCAGGACCCTCTGGTGGAGATTTCTTCTCCCATTTGGAAACCTTGGTTTCCAGATCTTCAGAGGTAGTCCTCTTCCTTCCCCAGGGCGAGAGAATGTCAGATTCTTCCCCTGGGTTGTCCTCCCTCACGGAGGCGCTCATTCCCTCGGTTGGAATAGGTAGCGGTGGAGGCCCTCTTTCGCCCTCTTTATTTCCCCCTTCATCTTCCTTTGAGGGCACGAGGCAAGGTGCTGGCTCGAGCATCTTTTCCAGCACCGGATTGTCCAAGCCTTCAGGAAGGGGGCTGAACACCGGATCATCTTCGCCTTTGTAATCCAGTCCTTGTCAAAGAGCGATTCTTCGGAATGATGTCATGATAAAAAAAGGGCAGTGTGTTTGGCCATGGGATTACTTACTTGGGCCGCGGTGCGGTTGCTGCTCAGGCCCACATCCTCGGTAGTGTCCGGACACTATTTGGGGTCCGAAGAACAATTTGTACATCTCCTCGTGCGCCAGGCCGAGGAAATTCCGAATAGTGCGCGGTCCTTCCGGGTTGAATTCCCACATGCAGAAAGGCCGGCGTTTGCAAGGCTGGACTCGACGAACCAGCATGACTTGCATCACCATAACCAGACTGAAATCTCCCTCGAAGAGATCTCGGAGGCGGCTCTGCAGTATGGGCACGTCCTTGGCTGGGCCCCAGCTCAGCCCCCTGCTGATCCATGACATCAGTTGTGGTGGAGGGCCCGAGCGGAAGGTGGGGGCGGCTACCCACTTCGCACTTCGGGGAGCCATGACGTAAAACCACTCCCGTTGCCACAGTCCGGACACCTCTGGAAAGGAGCCCTTCGTCCATGGAGCGCTAGCAATTTTGCTTATTAGAGCACCCCCGCACGCTGCGTAATGCCCCTCGACCATCTTCGGCTTCACATCAAAGGTCTTGAGCCACAGGCCGAAGTGAGGGGTAATGCGGAGGAAGGCCTCACAAACGACAATAAATGACGAGATGTGAAGGAGGGAATCCGGGGCTAGGTCATGAAAATCCAGCCCGTAATAGAACATAAGACCCCTAACAAAAGGATCCAGAGCGAGGCCTAGTCCTCGGAGGAAGTGGGAGACGAACACAACGCTCTCGTTGGGTTCGGGAATAGGGATGACCTGCCCTCGGGCGGGCAGCCTATGCGAAATTTCGGCGGTCAGGTATCTGGCCTCCCTCAGCTTCTTGATATCCTCCTCCGTGACGGAGGAAGGCATCCACCGGCCTTGAAGGCTGGATCCGGACATGATTGAAGGTCCGAAGCATCTGACCTGGGCTTTGGGTGTTAGAACTCGAGGCGGGGGAAGGATTCGATTGAGCACGGGAGGGAAGAAGTAAAAGCCTTGTCCCTTTATAAAGAGGGTGAATATCAAGCGCCCTCCACGTGGCCGTTTGGGACTTGCCTAAACTCTAGGAGTCCTAGGCACGGTTGGGTTACCCACGTCCGTATTAATGAGAATCTCGTAATAAGGGGAACACGATCTCTACCTTGACAAGACGTGTCGAGAAACCGTCTCGCGTTATGTGCGGGGCTGGTTAAACAAAAACGGTTCGAATAATTACCGGACCATGGCATGATGTCATGCTACCAAAACGTGTCAGCAGATTGGATTTGTGGAAATATTATTCTCTCTACGGTGGTATGTGGAACTTATTTTGCAGGGTCGGACACTATCCTTGTATTCAAACTCTTCTGTGGTGTATTCGGAGGAGGAACCCGCCTTGCAATGCCGAAGACAACACTGCGCACTGGACTCATCGTCATTGAAGCCTGGTTCAGGGGCTACTGAGGGAGTCCTAGATTAGGGGGTCTCCGGACAGCCGGACTATATCCTTTGGCCGGACTATTGGACTATGAAGACATAAGATTGAAGACTTCGTCCCATGTCCGGATGGGACTCTACTTGGCGTGGAAGGCAAGCTAGGCAATACAGATATGTATATCTCCTCCTTTGTAACCGACCTTGTGTAACCCTAGCCCCCTCCGGTGTCTATATAAACCGGAGGGTTTTAGTCCGTAGGACAACATACAATCATACCATAGGCTAGCTTTTAGGGTTTAGCCTCTCCGATCTCGTGGTAGATCAACTCTTGTACTACTCATATCATCAAGAATAATCAAGCAGGACATAGGGTTTTACCTCCATCAAGAGGGCCCGAACCTGGGTAAAACATCGTGTCCCTTGCCTCATGTTACCATCCGCCTTAGACGCACAGTTCGGGACCCCCTACCCGAGATCCGCCGGTTTTGACACCGACAAGCATGCACTCATGTTTTTCAGTCTGCTCTGTGACAGTATCGGTACCAGCTTAGAAAATCTCACTTTGAAGGCAAGGCTAACAATGAAATCGCCCAAACATCTCCAGTGGAATATATTACAGATGAAGACTGGACAACCCTCGTTAAACACTGGTCTGATCCAAAGTATCAGGTAGGCTATATGTATTTGATCAGACCACATATTGAACTTGTATTTATGTATGTGCCTTACTAGTGTATCTTCTTCTAGGCTAACTGTTTGAAGAACAAAACCAGCCGTCTAAAGCAAAATTCCAACAGACAACAGGATCTCGTAGCTATATTGCACACTGCGAGGCTCTTGTAAATAGCTGCTACTTCCTTCTTTTTTTGTGCCATATTATCGTATCTATATTGACTTGTTACAAATACAGAGGAAAGCCCGTGCGGACCAAAAGAACCTGAACCGAATGCAGTGCAAATCTTCAAGGATTGCCACACCAGCAAGATGAAGGGCATGAGCACACCAGCTCAAGCCGCTGTTGTAAGTCCTTACTCCTCCTGCCTTGAACTGATTGGTACTGTGATGTGTTCATTTAACTACTTGGTTTGCAGCCAATGTCCGTTCATCTGTTCACTTTTGTTCACAGTTGTCTTAACGTATCATTTCACCTTACATGGTTTAAAAGAGATGAAGGATATTATTTTGGTCTTGATCTGTAATCTAGTTGTTATGTTCACGTGCGCACACAATGATAAAATAGCCTGTTTGTTTTATATCTGTTTACCCATGATATGAATGATGTCATGCTATGTTCATCCTACTTTAAACCATGTCTCTTTATCCTTAGATGTCAACGAATGTGAGGAAATAGACAATACAATAGGCATGCTACATGGACATATGTTCCGAAAGTGATTTTATTATGTAGTTGGCACTACAATACATGCTAATGTATTACAGTAGTTCACCAAAATAAGTTATGTATAAACGTTTAACCTACTTTGTTTGATTTTGTCTCATTAGTAACTTATCTGGTACACTAATCTACAAGTTCAAACTTTCAGGAAGCTATGGAACAAATGATTGAACAGCCACAACCACCTGAAGGTGACGAGGCTACTATAGGCACAATGTCACCTCTTGCTGCAGTGCGTCAGTATCTCTCCACTAACAGTGCAAAAAGCACCTTCCTGCGTAATTCTGGGTTGGTTGTCAAGGTAACCTCGTCCAAATCGTCTACCGAACAAAATCTTCCTGCTAGACAGAGTGATATATCTGTGCTCCAGACACAAGTCCAATCCCTGATGGACGTTGTTTCGGAAACAAGAATAGTGGTTGAGAAATGTCGTCAAGATATGAATGGTTTTGAAACCAGACTATCAGACATTCGCTTCGTTGTTCAAGAGCAATGGCGGAAAAAGGTGGAGATCATGCTGCTCGATCAGATTCTACAGCCTGAAACATTAGCACTCGGGTCAAATGATCTGTGCTTCTATACATCTGATGGTGCTTTTATCTGGAAGGACTGTAAACTTTATGCCAACAGGACTTTTGTTGTATGGTTGGAATTTATTTTGTTGTGATACAACATTTATGATGCTGCCTCACGCTGTAGTAATTACGACGCTATTTTTGTATAGTGTAGGTTTATCTTAGTAATGTATTCGGCCGAAAGCTTCGTAGGAGCCCAACATGCCAACATTCGTCGGGCCCATTCCAGTTGGGATAAAAACGATTACGGGCCGAAATTGGCATGTAGCCCACTAAAAATATCTGGGCCTAAATCAGCATAAGCTTTCATATTTTTCTGGTAGGCCTATGCCCATAGTGGGCCTTTAACAGGCCTAAACATAATTTGGGCCCTCAGTAAAAATAGGCCATTTACAGGTGTAAATATCTTGAGCCCATAAAAAACATGGGCCTTTAATAGACCGAAAGTGAGATTGGGCCCTGATTGTGCCAAATAACCCACTAGACTTAGCAGGCCGAAATGGTGGCCCATTTACGATGCGGATCTTTGACAGGCCAAAATTCGGACGGGCCATAAATGCGCCTACCTAATACATGGGCCTTTAATAGTCCGGAACTTCGGTCGGGCTAGATTATCGTCATTTTTATATGGGCCGTTAATGGGCCCGATATGACGTTGGGCCACATATGGCCCATGGTTTACGTCCGGCGTTAACAGGCCGAAAGTGACAACAGGACGAAAGTGGCCCAAAGCTATAGTGGGCCTCTAACAGGCCGAATGTCAGACATGGCCGAATATGATCAAATCCTTCATAGTCGTTTATGGGCTAAAAGTTTTGATGGCCTGTAAGTGGGCCCAAATGAAGCCGGACCTTTAACAGGCCGGAAATACACCGGGCCGTAATTCGGCTCAATTACTTAGCGAACTGTTAACGGGCCAGAAATGACCATGGGCCGCGTTGATGACAAGTTTAGGACAGGCCATTGACGAGCCGATTTGACACAGAATGTTGGGCCTTTAGCTGGGTCCGCCCATTATGGTCTGCAGAATCTTGTGGGCCTTTAGTTGGGCCGGCCCATTATGGTCTGCAAAATCGTGTGGGCCTTTAGCTGGGTCGGCCCATTATGGTCCGCTAAAATTTGTGGGCCCTTAGCTGGGCCGACCCATTATGGTCTGCTAAATCTTATGGGCCTTCGGTTGGGCCAACCCATTTAAACTTTGTGGGCCACTTTTGGGCCGGTCCACGTGTCAACATATCATAGGCCCATCTCGACTGTTAGATGAGTGACACCTGTGCCAACGCGGAGCTGACGCGTAGATCCGTCAGCCAATGAGAATTTTACACGTGGAAAATCGGCATTGGTCGTGGCTATTAACGGGTTATCGGATCCAAAATCCGACCCGATAGCTTAACGCGTTCCGTTACGGTGGATGCCACGTGTCGGTCACCCTTGACGAAAGCACTTCTGTGACGCGCGATTTATCGTCATGGAAGTGGACACTTCTGTGTTGATAATTTTGGTAATGTCATGGAACACTTCTACGACAGCACAGGTATGACTATGTTGATTCTGTCGTAAATTTGTCATGGATGTACATGCATCACAGAAAACGCTGCATGACAGAAAACGCGACCTACTGTGACAAACACGTATCATCACGGAAGTGTATTTTTTTGTAGTGTCCATTCCATTCCGGAACTCCTCGTGATGTCTGGGATCTCATCTGGGACTCCAAACAATCTTCGATAACCACATCCAATTTCCCATAACAACTCTAGCATCACCGAACCTTAAGTGTGTATACCCTATGGGTTCGGGAACCATGCAGACATGACCGAGACATCTCTCTGGCCAATAACCAACAACGGGATCTAGATACCCATGATGGCTCCCACATGTTCCACGATGATCTCATCGGATGAACCACAATGTCGGGGATTCAATCAACCCCATATACAATTCCCTTTGTCCATCGGTATGTTACTTGCCCGAGATTTGATCGTGGGTATCCCCATACCTCGTTCAATCTCATTACCGGCAAGTCTCTTTACTCATTCCATAATGCATGATCCCGTGGCTAACTCCTTAGTCACATTGAGCTCATTATGATGATGCATTACCGAGTGGGCCCAGAGATACCTCTCCGTCATACGGAGTGACAAATCCCAGTCTCGATTCGTGCCAAACCAACAAACACTTTCGGAGATACATGTAGTGCACCTCTATAGCCACCCATTTATGTTGTGATGTTTGATACACCCAAAGCATTCGTACGGTATACGGGAGTTGCACAATCTCATGGTCTAAGGAAATGATACTTGACATTAGAAAAGCTCTAGCAAATGAACTACATGATCTTGTGCTATGCTTAGGATTGGGTCTTGTCAATCACATCATTCTCCTAATGGTGTGATCCCGTTATCAACGACATCCAATGTCCATGGTCAGGAAACCACAACCATCTATTGATCAACGAGCTAGTCAACTAGAGGCTCACTAGGGACATGTTGTGGTCTATGTATTCACACATGTATTACGGTTTCCGGTTAATACAATTACAGCATGAATAATAGACAATTATCATGAATAAGGAAATATAATAATAACTATTTCATTATTGCCTCTAGGGCATATTTCCAACAGTCTCCCACTTGCACTAGAGTCCATAATCTAGTTATATTGTGATGAATCAAATACCCATAGAGTTCTGGTGTTGATCATGTTTTGCTCGTGGAAGAGGTTTAGTCAACGGATCTGTGACATTCAGATTCGTGTGTACTTTACAAACATCACATGTAGATGACGGCACGATGCCTTGCTTGCAACTGCACCAGCTGACTGCCCCACCATTCAAAATATACACGTATCCGATTTGTGACTTGGAGTCATCCAGATCTATGTCAAGGCTAGCATCGACGTAACCCTTTACGACGAGCTCTTCAGCACCTCCATAGATGAGAAACATATCCTTACTTCTTCTCAGGTACTTCAGGATATTCTTGACCACTGTCTAGTGTTCCATTCCGGGATCACTTTGGTACCTCCCTACCAAACTTATGGCAAGGTTCACATCAGGTCTGGTACACAGCATGGCATACATAATAGAGCCTATGGCTGAGGCATAGGGGATGACACTTATCTTTTCTCTATCTTCTGCCGAGGTCGGGCATTGAGCCATGCTCAATCTCACACCTTGCAATACAGGCAAGAACCCCTTCTTGGACTGATCCATACACTAGTAGAAAACAGGGCTATGGTCCAAGCCGGCTCAGCCCATTAGTCCCGGTTCAGTCTAGAACCGGGACTAATGTGAGCATTGGTCCCGGTTCGTGCGGCTAAGGCATTAGTCCCGGTTCATCTAGACCTTTTGGTCCCGGTTGGTGGGATGAACCGGGACCAATGGGCCTCGCTCCTGGCCCACAACTATTGGTCCCGGTTCGTGCCACAAACCGGGACTAAAGATTAGACCTTTAGTCACGGTTTGAGGCACGAACCGGGACTAATGGGGATGAGACCTTTAGTCCTGGTTCGTGGCACGAACCGGTACTAAAGGTCCCATTTTCAAACTATACCCCCCCCCCCCCCCCCGTGGATCGCCTTTTCAGTTTTTAAAAAAATAAAAGAAAATGATGGAAATGTCAAAAAAATAAAAGAAAATAAGTTTCACATGTGATATGTGGTCTAGTTGTTGGGAAAATTTACAAATATGAATTTCGACTTTATTTACAAAATCTCTCTAGAATTTGTAAAATGCGCATAACTTTTGCATACGAACTCGGATGAAAAAAAATTTTATATGAAAAATCATCTACTCGAAAAGTTACATCAGATGGAGACCGCCTACGGCCTGTTTGCAAATTTCTAGAATCCTCAAATTCCAAAAGGAAAAAAAGTTATGCTCAAATTTCAGTTTTTTTAAATACTTATTCAAGAAGTATTAGTGTTACTAAATAATTATTCCAGAATATTAGTGTTATTAAATAATTATTTCACCTTTTTTGAATTTTGGTCAAACTATGGTCAAACTTGGTCAAACAATGGTCAAACTACTTATTCAAAAATATTAGTGTTACTAAAAAATTATTGTTTTTTAGAACAATAGTTTTAAACTCAAACAGTGAAATATATGACTTCATGCTCAAGCTAAATTCCTGAGGGTTAATAGGATTGACATCTTACTATTGTCAGGAAAACAACAAGTGCAGACTTGGAAACGAGCGAGAATAGAACCCGGAAGTTAAGCGTGCTCAGGCTGGAGTAGTGAGAGGATGGGTGACCGTTCGGGAAGTGAGATGATTTGGAATGATGAGGGGTGATTAGAGATTAAATTGAGCAGTGATGAGGAGTGATTAGAGATTAGAGGTTAAAATAATTCAGAAATTTGAAAATAAAAAAAAATCAAAAAATCAAAAAAAAATTCAAAAAAAAAATCAGGAAATTTCCTTTAGTACCGGTTGGTGTTACCAACCGGGACTAAAGGTGGACCGGCCACGTGGAGGTCCTTTAGTCCCGGTTCTGGATTGAACCGGGACTAAAGGGTCAGGGCATTAGTACCGACACTTTAGTCCCGGTTCCAGAACCGAGACTAAAGGCCCTTACGAACCGGGACTAAAGGCCCTTTTTCTACCAGTGATATTGAACTTCTTCAATATCTTGTCAAGGTATGTGCTTTGTGAAAGACCAATGAGGCGTCTCGATCTATCTCTATAGATCTTGATGCCTAATATGTAAGCAGCTTCTCCAAGGTCCTTCATTGAAAAAAAACTTATTCAAGTATGCCTTTATACTTTCCAAAAGTTCTATATCATTTCCCATCAATAGTATGTCATCCACATATAATATGAGAAATGCTACAGAGCTCCCACTCACTTTCTTGTAAATACAGGCTTCTCCATAAGTCTATATAAACCCAAACGCTTTGATCATTTCATCAAAGCAAATGTTCCAACTCCGAGATGCTTGCACCAGCCCATAGATGGAGCGCTGGATCTTGCATACCTTGTCAGCATTCTTAGAATCGACAAAACCTTCCGGCTGCATCATATACAATTCTTCCTTAAGGAAACCGTCAAGGAATGCTGTTTTGACGTCCATTTGCCATATCTCATAATCATAGAATGTGGCAATTGCTAACATTATTCAAATGGACTTCAGCTTCGCTATGGGTGAGAAGGTCTCATCGTAGTCAACTCCTTGAACTTGTCGATAACCCTTAGCAACAAGCCGAGCCTTATAGATGGTCACATTACCATCCGCGTCACTCTTCTTCTTAAAGATCCACTTATTCTCTATGGCATGCCGATCATCGGGCAAGTCCACTAAAGTCCATACTTTGTTTTCATACATGGATCCTATCTCGGATTTCATGGCTTCAAGCCATTTGTTGGAATCTAGGCCCGCCATCGCCTCTTCATAGTTTGAAGGTTCACCGTTGTCTAACAACATGATTTCCAGGACAGGGTTGCCATACCACTCTGGTGCAGAACATGTCCTTGTGGACCTATGAAGTTCAGTAGAAACTTGGTCCGAAGTTTCATGATCATCATCATTAATCTCCTCTCTAGTCGGTGCAAGCACCACAGAAACATTTTCTTGTGCTGCGCTACTCTCCGGTTGAAGAGGGGGTACTTTCCTCCCACTTACTTCTTTCGAGAGAAACTCTTTCTCTAGAAAGGATCCATTCTTGGCAACAAAGATCTTGCCTTCGGATCTGAGGTAGAAGGTATACCCAATAGTTTCCTTAGGGTATCCTATGAAGACACACTTTTCCGATTTGGGTTCGAGCTTTTCAGGTTGAAGTTTCTTGACATAAGCATCGCATCCCCAAACTTTCAGAAATGACAACTTAGGTTTCTTCCCAAACCATAATTCATACACACTACAAAAAAATACACTTCCGTGATGATACGTGTTTGTCATAGTAGGTCGCTTTTTTGTCATGCAAGTACATCCATGACAAATTTATGACAGAATCAAGATAGTCATACCTGTGTTGTCGTAGAAGTGTTCCATGACATTACCAAAATTATCATCACGGAAGTGTCCACTTCCATGATGATAAATCGCGCGTCACAAAAGTGCTTTCATCAAGGGTGACCGACATGTGGCATCCACCATAATGGAATGCCGTTAAGCTATCGGGTCGGGTTTTCGATCCGATAACCCATTAACAGCCCCGACCAATGGGAAATTTCCACGTGTAAAATTCTTATTGGCCGGACGAAACACGTGTCAGCTTGCAAGTGGGTCAGATAGGCGCCTATGATACGTTGACACGTGGCACGGCCCAACAGAGGCCCATTCCTGTGAAAAGGCCGGCCCGTTTGACTTGGTTAAAAGGTGGCGGGCCGGCCCATCGAAAGCCTGTTAACGGCCTGTTCGCATATAGCCCATTTATAGCCCGCTAATCCAAGGCCCGTTACGCCCTATCCGAATTAGGCCCAGTAGCGTCATTTGGGCCATCAAATATGATTCCAGCCCGTTTTCACTTCTGGCCCATGTATGGCCCATGATGTCTTTCGGCCCATATGAGGCCCTATGTAACTCTTGGCCTATTAACGACCCGTGGTGAAACTGGCCCGTAATGAACTGTGTACCACTTTATACCCATTAACGACCCGTTATTCCGTTGGGCCGTTTCCAGACCATGTTATCTTTCGGCCTTCTCAGAGCCCATTTATTCTTGGGCTCATTTCCAGCATTCGTTTACTTACGGCCCGTGACTGTCCTTTTCTGCTTGTGGGCCAAATTCAGCCCGTGGTTACAGTTGGCCCATTTGTGGTCCGTTAATACGTTGGGCCGTTTTCATAGCGTCATCAAATGCGGCCTATTAACGACGGCCCATTACGGTCGGACCATGAACGGACGATTCCAACTCTAGCCCGTTTACGGCCATAATGCGGTCTGTTATTGGCCCATGTTTGGCCAATCAATCATACGGCCCATGTAAGGCCCATTGATGATACGGCCCGTAGAAGGCCCATTGTTTCTACGGCCCGTAGAAGGCCTACTGTTTCTACGGCCCGTAGAAGGCCCACTATTTCTACGGCCCGTAGGAGGCCCGGTGTCACTACAGTAAATATTAGCCCATGGTTATTGTGGCCTAGTTTTTAAAAATAGGTTATTGCAGCCACTAGTTAACCGCGGAAAAAGAACTGCAATGACTACAAGAAAACAAATAAACAAGACAACAAGGAAATAAATAAGCCAGCAACTAACGCTAGGCTATCACGGCTATTACACATATTACATCCACTGGGAAAGTTCGCCACCAGTGCAAATATAGGGAACAAAGTAGCATATCATATACACTGGCCGTCAAAATTGGCCACCAGTGCAAATAAACACGACAGCAAAACAAGAGCATAACTGAAACAACTTCAGAAGAGCTCAAGAAACGTTATCCTGGGTATCCACCATGCTGGCAATAAGCTTAGCAAGTTGATTAGCTTTGTCCTGTTTGGCGCTAAAATCCTCCAACGCTTGCTGTTGCACCAGAAAGTATGCATCTGAATGCTCCAGGGACTTCCGCAGTCCTTCCGCTTCTTGTCGCAGCACAGCTGAACGATGTCTTTCAGCTTGTAATTGAGACTCAAGAAACCGAACTGATTCAGACAGTGAGTTTGAATAGCTTGTGCAAGTGGTAGTGGCCAGTAACTCCAACACTAAACCAAGACATGATGTGTCACTATCCTGAACCTTATTTGCATTACTTCCTTTACCGTTGCTTAATAAGGCACTCTTCCCCAATATTCTGTCAGCATTCTAAAAGAAGAAACAAGCATACACATAACAAGTTTAGCATGTACTAGTATATGAAACTCATTTTGGTGAACCAGTTCATTAGTAAGGTGGACAGGATTAAACTACCAAGTCTTCTATTGCCAAGTACTAGTAAATAATAAAAGCATCAAACAAACATATATCTATGTCCTATGGTAGCAATGTAATCTTAAATTAGAACAGTTGTTCTTCAGGTTTAGGCACTTGTTCTACATGAATAGAGTACAATAAGACGCAAGAATATAATACTTAAAAATATAAAATGAGCTCATAGACCTTACCACATTCTTGGTTCGGGACCAGTACAGAACAAGGCGTTCCCAGTCATCGTCCAGTAAATGTGTCTCAAGAGAACGTAAGGGAATTTGATGAGTTTGTTTGCCAGTGAAGTATGTTTTCTTCAGGTAATTCCGATACTGCCACCAAGCATTCTTGAAGATGGCAGAGGTATTAGCACAGGTTACCTCATCCTGAGTTTCCAAATCGGTCCTTCTCTATAGTGAAAAATGGGAAAATTTGCTATATTATAACCATCATGGAGGTAGGATGTATGGGACAAAGCAAAGTAATTGCCATGAATAACATTACTTACACATAACTCCTGGACAAACACCTGCAACTGGCATTTTCCTTCATCTTCAGTATAATATTTCCAAGATGGGAAGATACACACATATGATTTAACAACATCAAATGTGATAGATGCTAAACTACGACTAGCTGGTTGTGCTTCCTCCATAGGAATAGGCGTACTAACTGGTGGAGTTGGGGTTCGCCGTGATAGTACTGTCCCTTTGGGCACTGGAGCTTCCTTACTAACTGCTCTTGTTTGGGAGCTCTGTGGTGGAGATGGTGTTGTGTCAACAGGAACTAGGTTACTATCGGTTGGGGTTGGGGTTAGATTGGGTGAAGCTGGTTCTCTGTCCATCGTAGTAGGGGTACAATCTGCGAGAGTTTGGGTTATGTGTGGTAGGGCTGGTTCTTGTGCATGTACAACCAGGGTGCTATCTCCACCAAGAGGTAGCACTGTTTTATTTGAAGACTGTGTTTTTAGTCCGCTAGATACTGGCATCACCCGCTCCAATTCAAATGGCTAATAAACAGGAAACATAGTTGAATGTACAGACATTGTAGGAGAGACAGATGCAATAGATAGTGTGGAAAAAAGAGGGCATGAAATAGTTGACATGTATATTGTTGAACTAAAACGGATAGCATAACATAATTTTACATATATGATGTCTATCTAAACTGGATAACATAGCATAACATAATTCAAAGATATGATGAATAACTAAACAGGATCGCATGACATAATTCACCTACATGTTATCTAAGTAATCAGGATCGCATCATTTAATTCACATATGTGATTTATATGCTAAACAGAGGGCATTCGATATGATGTCTGAACTAAGAACATGGTGTTGAATATTGTGTATATGATGTCTAAACTATGCAATGCAAGACACCGTATGCATGATATGAGCAGTATAACCGTGCCAAGTTAGAGCATACACCTCAGTGGGGGAATAGGACTGGTCATCTGTCTCTGAATCCATCTCTGAGGAGCTATCGGGACCCAACAAGAGATCTGCTTCGACAGGTAGCACTGTCTGCTCTAAAGACCTTATTTTCACTCTAGATTTTTCCATCTCCCATCCAAATGGCTGATTCACAGGAAGAGTAGTTTAATGTACAAACATTGTCGACAAATGGAAATGTAATGAAGAAAAGGATGGGCAAGATATCATTCAAATATATGATGCCTGGTTAAACAAGATGGCATTGCACATTTCACATATATTATGGCTGGCTAAAAGACATGAGACTGCATAATTCCCATATATGATATAGAAACTAAACAGGTGGCATTACAGAACATGTCTAAACTAAGCAAATGACATATATGATGTTAAAAGTAGGCACTGCAAGGCAACATATGCATGATATGACTAACATCATCATGCCAAAGTAGAGCAAACACCTTGGGGGGTAAATAGGAGTGGTCAGCGGCATCCGAATCCGCCTCAGGACAGATATCTTCCTCTGGATTACAATCTAGAGAGGGGTGGGGAGGGTTTGCCATTGAACCCACCATGGAGCGATGTCTGGATGACATTGTATTGCCACACAAAACTCTTCTCTTTTTCTCTACATGTTCAGCATGACTGTGTACAATATCTGACATGCATACAAAAAAATATGGTGAGATTATGTAAGGAGAGCATGCAGAAATTTAGAGTGATGGTAACAACCAGTGGATTGATGTTTTTCCGTTGAACCAAAATAACCCTAATGGATCGACGTGAATGTATAGTAATAAGTGATCCAACAAGTGTACAACCTCTTTGCCGTAGCCGTGTCGACCTCAGCATCATTGGGTTGGTTGCTGAAGCAGTTGAGGCAGAGGTGGCTGTTGGAGGTGTGGAGGAAGATCTGAGGAATCTGTAGACAGTGTCCAGGGCACTGCTCTGTTGTGATGGATCGTTCTGTCGTTGGAGCAGCTCCGGTGAGCCGTAAGACGTCAAGGCTGAAGCAACACAAGACAGACATCGTCAATCTCAAGTGGGATTCTAATAGCATCTCCAATAGATGATGTAAAATGGATGTAAAATTAACATCACCAAAAACCACCTGACTACAACAGATGAGGTAAAAACTATTGACTCTAAACTTAACCGTCGAAACTGAAATTTACTGTGGAATCTGAATGCTACTGTTGAAACTGACGCAATGGTAGAAGAGAGGCACTTGACATGTAGTTTAGGGAGGGCCTGCAGTTCATCTTCAAGCTGCACCCCCCTGAGCCGCTAGCCACCACCGGCCGAACCGCTGGCACCAGTGCCGCCTCGCCACCCCAAAACAACTCACCACTGCCGCCCCAGCCAACCCTCTAGGCCCCCCGCCCCCACCCTGAACCCTAAGATAGATAGTGGGGTACCTCTCCGGCGAGCCCCTGTCCCCGCTGTGGGTGGTTCTTCCTTAACTCCGGCGAGCCCCCCCCCCCCCCCCAACCACTGAAAATTGACTGACCCAAAAGTCGATTCAGTCGACTGAAGTGTGGCTTAATCAGAGTAGAGTAGCAGCACGAGTGAGGGGGAGAGCAGCAGCAGCAGCAGCTGGGCGAGTGAGCGATCGAGCGAGAGCCGGAGCAGCAGCAGCAAATCCGGCTGCTATGGACGCCGCTGCCGAAGGGGCCTTGCACTAGGGGAGAGCCGCCGTCGAGATGTCGCCCGTGGCGCCGGCTTCAAGGTAGCCGCTCCATGGGGGTACGGGATGGAGCACCGTCGGCGCCGGGAGGTCGAGTTAAGGAGAAGGTGCGATGCGATGAGTGTACAACCTCTTTGGTGGCGCCGAGTAGGCCTCGGCTTCCTCCGAGGAGTCGGTGAGGATGTTGCGGTTCCGGTGGAGCAGGTTAAGGCGGCGCTGTGGGGATGGAGCAGCTGCGATAGACGAGGTGATCGTCGGAGCAGCTCCTTGGAGGTGGAGGATGGGGCGGCTGAACCGGCGGGACGGCGAGATGGACGACGGATCCTCATCCGGGGAGGTGGACGAGGGATCTCGAGCTGTTGCGGTGGACGATGTCGTCGGGGAAGAGGCTCCGGCTGGGCAGCGGTGACGTGGCGGACGGGGGAGGGTGAGGTTTCGCGGTTGGAGCGGAGAGGTTATGGCGGCCTGTGATTTCGAATGGCGAAAAGGGGGCGATGGGAGGGGGTGAAGCATGACTTAGGAAACGCGCTTGTCCAAAATGTAGGGTGTGTTACAAAAGTACCCCCCACCGATTTGAACTAGCGGCCCTTTCGGCTCAGGGTTAGAAGGGGGATTTCGCGTGTCGGGATTTGGCAGCTGGAGGGAGTTTTCGCGCGCGTTGTAATTTCGGGATAGCAAGGCACGGGTTGTGAAGGAACCAGTTTTGGGAGCACGATCTCTGAATTTTGGGGATATAACAAGACGCGGGTTGAATTTTAGGGACAAGCCTAACGTGTAGTAATATTGTACTTATACGTACCAAATCAATTCGCACTTCCCTCAACCAAAAAGAAAATGAAAAAAATAAAACTATTCACACCACACAAAGAGAGAGTCTTGCCCCATTTTACTATACAAATGCTATTCAAAGCTACTCCCTCCTTCCATCTATATAGGGCCTAATGCGTTTTTCGATGCCTACTTTGACCAAATATTAGAGCAATGATATATGACATGCAAATTACACAAAGCACACCGTTAAATTTGTCTGTGAAAGGTTCTTTCAATGATACAATTTTCACGTTGTGCATGTCATGTACTATTAATCTTGTCAATAGTCAAAGGCGGTCTTAAAAATCTCATTACGCCCTATATAGATGGAAGGAGGGAGTATGAATCCATGTTATGTCTGATTAAAAAATTTCGCTTGCTATATAATGCATGTAACCTACTCATACCAACATTTTAGTGCATTCCAAATGTCTATACTACCGCTGCAATTCGAACTAAATTTGAATTCGTTTCTCTGTTTCAATAAGAATCTACAATCATGATTATTGCCAACTTCAACCATCATAGTTTCCTTGCTATCCGCCAGATATAAATCAGACGGCCTATAATGCAGGATGGCAGGCACACCATCATCAACAACTCCATTTTTTATAAGAGTAGAGATAAATATATTAAATGTAGTATACCATGTTCATAACCACACCATGTGTATCACCGTTATATATATTCACACATCCATCGGTTTGAAACACTATGATAAATTCTTCAAATATCCGAATTCGCTTTTTATAATGAAGTATATATGATCTCTATTCGTCTTTTACACCCACACAACCCTCTTATCTTTGTAGCTAGCGCTAACTTTCTCTTGTGCATGCACACGCCCGCATCCCTCTCACCCTCCCTCAGCATTCTCTAGCTCCATCGTGCAAATTCATCTTTTCACTTTAGGTCATTCACCAACGATGTGTGTAGGCCCCCCAGCTCCTTCTTTACGGCACACATCGATCGATATGCCTCTCTAGCCAGGTGTGCCTAGCACAAACACAAGCTTCCCCTCTTCTCTTGTCACCGTCCATGCCTCACTCCCACCACTCTTTTCATCATTCTCGTACTCGCACACTCCTCCCCCTCGATATAGTATGCCTCTTGTACCACCTCCTACATGCATCCCTCTCTCTCTCTCTATCCTTCTCCTCGTGCCTCATTTGCTTCTAACACACACATGCATGTATACCAATCGATCTCCCAACATATACCTAGATCGACTTTAACTACCCCCATCGATCGACGTACCTCACAAGTTATGTCTCTCCTTTCTCTTACAAAGGGCGATTGATCTTCCTATGTAGTTATGTCTGATTACCACAGCCACATCGTCCCTCCTCATCATTCGTGCATGCCTCCTGACCCGTCTCTCACACGCACATGCACAGACAACAAGCAGCCATCTCCTCTCTTATTGATATTGCGGGCGTGCCCTCCATTTGTCTAGCAAGCCTATCCCACCATTTGTTAGAAGCAACTCCACTACCAACCCCTCCAACACTCTAGCACTATCTCTCTCCCAACCTTATTCATCTCCTGCACATATGCATGGATGGCGATCGATCTCCCTTAATACATGAGGCAGATCGATCTCCTTAATACATGAGGTAGGCCCCTCTCCTCCTCCACACATATACCAGCCATTCTACCTCTATAGTTAATTGGGCCTCCCTCTTCCCCCACCACACACTAATAGTCGAGCGTTGCAGGTAGGTATCCATGCCACAGAGACAAACTACACATGTCCCATCTCACGTTCCAGTAGGCCAGCCACTCTATATCTTTGACGTGGGCACACACAAATTCGATGGCACTCTTTATCGATCGCGCGCGCACACACACACATCATCCCTCTCTTCAATTCTATGGACACCTCAAGCCGATGATACCTCCACTCTCTTCTCGTGGATCGCCCCCTCTATATATATGTTATATCCAGGACTCTATTTCACACACATTGCATATGTTAAATATTTTGATTGACCCCCCCCCCCCCCCACAAAAAAACTCTCAAGAACCCACACACTATATCTCTCTAGGTTTGTATCTCTCTCACACAACCCCACGTGGGTGGTGTACGTATACAAGAAGAGAATAGGTGCACCGTGCACGGACTCATGCTTCGTGCCCAGCCACACCCGCGCGGGTACATGGTGGAGCTCATTTCCCCGCAGAAGCTGAATTTGTTTTTGAAACATCAAGTGGCCAGAGACTCGAAAACTTATTTGCCCATTAGTGACTTGTCAGGGCGGTGGATTTTAGTTTGTATGATAATGCTGCATCCACCTAAGTAACAAAAGTTCTTACGTAAACTTCATAGTAATTCCCTCTTCGTAGGTGCAGCATTACTCCTAACATTTGTAATATCAGTTTGAAACTTGTAATATTGTCGTGTCCTATTCCTGCGTTTTCAAAATCCTGCAAATCAAACAGGTCCTGAGTTGGTGATGATGTTGTGCCTCCCATCTTTCACCAATAGCCGTCGGATCTAGATCTGACGCATACAAACCAAGCTTCTCCATTTTTGCAAAAAGATGCCCGCACTTGTTCCCTATTTACAAACAACTCCTTGTCTCTCACAATCAGCCTCATCTCCTCCCCACCACATCTAGGAGTAGAAGGCCATGGAAAAATCTGGCGCGATGGCCGCTGCCGGAGCCGTCCACCCCCAATCTTGGTGTTCTGTGCAATGCACGGGCATCTATGCATGAGAAATTATGTCGAACAGGGCTAGTTGTAAGCAGGCTAGCTCTACAGCCATGATGATAATGACTGCAGACGGTGAGGCTGACTATGGTATGCCGAACACGGCGCCTATACTCAGGTGTCATCTCCGGCGCAGGGTCTTGTCACTTCACTGTGAGGAGCAGCACATAATAATTTGACCAACGGGTAGTACAGTGCTAGTACTCCTACTACTACATTGGTAGTACTACTACTAGTACTAGTAGCACCACCGTCTGGATTTAGGAGTACTACCACGTCCATCTGGATTTTATTATTTGACTAGCAATATCTAGTAATGCATGTCACCAAAAATGTACTACTCCCTCTGTAAATAAATACATGGTGTTTTATTCCTATCGGCGAGAGAACATAATGTTTTTTGCTACTCCTAACTAGAGTACTAATAGGATTACATGCAATGAACTAAACACTGCATGTCATGTTTGGTAGTCTCAAGTCATTGAAAGCATGCACGGCCCACATCTCTCATTGGTTGATATGTCACGAAATAAGAAACAAGGAGGGAGCTAATGCACCGTGCCTAAGTATTTTGGGATTATTTAGTTTTCGTAAGGTGACTTACACAACATTTTTGTTTACATGCATTAACATTTTATTAGTTAAATCAAAGGTCAAAACTTGGCGCAAAATGCAAAGGGGACCAATAAACCAGTAAACATCAAACTTCTCTCGTTTGGCCCCAACTAGAGGTCCGGTGAGATGACTATACTGCACCGGCACGGAGGGGTACGCAGCTTCATTGACTTACAGCAACTGCCTTTGGGTGAATGACACGTGGCCCGAGGGGGTGGCTGGCCCACCTATCATACAGCCAAAGTAAGGTGCGGTAGAGGGCCGAGGAGTAGTACGAAATCCTACGCACCTACGCACGCTAACCAAGGGCTGAGTGATCACTCGAATCGCAAGATCAGTTGACTAGAAGCTACGCTAGACCCATGGAGGCGATGAGTGCGAGCATCAGCCAGCTGTGCCAGATGGTCCACGATGCTGGCATGCGGCCTGGCACCGAGGAATGTCTCCAGGTAGTATTGCTTGAGGCCGCTAGGGCGAGGGGCCGCTTGGACGACAGCTTCGTCTCCTTGTTCGACGAGGTCCTCATCGGTTTCCTCGACAAGTTCACCATCGTCAAGAAGCTTGCGGACGACTTTGACGTAAGCCTCCAGCCGACGCGCCCAGGCTCTGCGATGCCCGCCACCCTTAGTGGCCACTATGGTAACAACCTCTTCGACGCACTGGTGGCCCTGCGACTGCCCGCCGTCGCGCCGGAGAATGTCCACCTTGAGGTCGCGCTCGCCGCGCAGCGCCTGGCGCAGCAAGACACCATCGACATAATCACCCACATCTATGCGCAAATCGTCCACAAGGACTACTACATGCAAGAGGAGGACGATAGGACGTTGGCCTTCTTGGAGCGCAGGGCAACCTTGGACAGCACTGTTCAGAAGCACGTTGAGCTCGCCGCCAACGCCGCTGCTCCTCACACGTCGGTTGGTGACCCGGCGCACTAGGTCGTGAGGATGTCGTTGAACATTGATGGATCCGTATGTATTTTTATCTTTCCGTCAAATCCATGTAGTAGTATATGATACTACAGTAATTATCTTACCTTTCACATCAACTTCATAATTTTCGTACGTACTCCATGCATGAACGGCGCCAGAACCAAACTTCTCATTACTCTAGGCAAAATCGTTATTTTCCATCTATCAGTCGCGCCATGGAGCAGAACCAAAATTTACAAGTTATGAGTTCGAAAGGAAAAGCCTGTCGTGCTCGCGTCGCACCCCCACACGATTGTTTCGGCACGCCGCTCAAGCGGGAATGCGTGCGGTGTTGCATTTTCACTTACAAGTGGGACCACAGTTGAGCAAACCGACTATCGGCAAACCCCCACCCCGCCCACCGTGCGATGGCTACGAAAATAGGAGGGAGAAGAGATGGTTGTAGCACGAACTCCAAGAAAATTGGTGTCGGATCTGACTCGTGTGGGTGGCGTGTGCCGTACTGCTAGACGTGAATGCTAGTTATGCCCCATGCCACCCCACTATATCGAGCCTATATCGAGGTACGTAGAACAAATTTCCTGCAGTCCGTGCTCAACCCTCCTCCATCTCTCTTCTCAGCCAGCCAGCGGACGCGCGGAGCCCATCGTCTGTTTGCTCACATGCAGCCCCACATGTCAGTCAAAACGCAAGAGGACCCACTGAACCTGCACATCTTTCACCTCGACGTGCTGGTGATGAAAAACAAATCCAATAAAGATCTTCAGTGGCCGCTTTTGGAGTTACTCAAGAGTAGTAAGATTCTATTTATAGCTTAACCCAAGATGCATATCTCGTGGCTTCAGCTACCACTCTATTTTCTTTCATGACACAACCTGGATGCTGGATGTCCCACGTGTCGGCAAAAGGAGGAAGAACCCGACCAAATCTTCGGTTCTGCTCTCAGATTAGACTAGTTGTGCTAACTTAAATTTTTTATTGTGTACTCCCTCCATTCCAAAATACTTGACTTCCATTTGTCCAAAAATGGATGTACCTATATACTAAGACATGTCTAGATACATATATATTTTGACAAATAGAAGGCATGTATTGTGCAACGGAGGGAGTAGAATGGATGCAAGTTTTTGTATTGGGAAGAAGAGTACATCCATATATTGATATAGCGCAATTTAGTAGATGTTCTATCACTTTTAGCTAGCACATACGCAAGATCGAGCCTCCGCAGATCAACAATGAATGCATCGAGAAGGCACTAACCCAACTTACAAGAGTAGTAAAATGTATTCTTGTGGTTCTTGTTTTCTTTGGTCTTGATTTTCTAGTCATTGTTGGAGTTCGTGCAAAACGGAGGTGCGTTTGGGGTCGTGCGTTGGAGTTGGCCTTAAAAGTGGGACCGCAGTTAAGGAAACCGACTATCGGCAAACCCCCACCTCGTCCGCCGCGCGATGGCTGAAGTTATAGAAACGACGAGGTTGAAGAGATTGCTCTAGCATGGACTCCAAGAAATAATATGGTGTCAGAATGGTGGTTGGGCCTCCGGTTAATAGGTTGGTCCCAAAAATAATATAAAAGTGGAAAATAAAGCCCAATATAGTCCAAAACAGTAGATAATATAGCATGGAGCAATCAAAAATTATAGATACGTTGGAGACATATCAGGCATCCCTAAGCTTAATTCCTGCTCGTCCTCGAGTAGGTAAATGATAAAAAGAGAATTGTTGATGGGGAGTGCTACTTGGCATAATTTCAATGCAAATCTTCTTAATTGTGGTATGAATATTCAGATTAGAAAGATGCAAGACAAAAGTTTATATTGACATAAAAATAGTAATACTTCAAGCATACTAACAAAGCAATTAAGTCTTCTCAAAATAACATGGCCAAAGAAAGTTATCCATACAAAATCATATAGTCTAGCTATGCTCCATCTTCACCACACAAAGTATTTAAATCATGCACAACCCCGATGACAAGCCAAGCAATTGTTTCATACTCTAACTTTTTCAAAACTTTTTCAATCTTCACGCAATACATGAGCGTGAGCCATGGATATAGCACTATAGGTGGAATAGAATGGTGGTTGTGGAGAAGACAAAAAGGAGAAGATGGTCTCACATCAACTAGGCGTATCAACGGGCTATGGAGATGCCCATCAATAGATATCAATGCGAGTGAGTAGGGATTGCCATGCAATGGATGCACTAGAGCTATAAGTATATGAAAGCTCAACAAGAAACTGAGTGGGTGTGCATCCAACTTGCTTGCTCATGAAGACCTAGGGCAATTTTTTGAGGAAGCCCATCATTGGAATATACAAGCCAAGTTCTATAATGTAAAATTCCCACTAGTATATGAAAGTGATAACATGAGGGACTCTCTACTATGAAGATCATGGTGCTACTTTGAAGCACAAGTGTGGTAAAAGGATAGTAACATTGTCCCTTCTCTCTTTTTCTCTCATCATTTTTTATTTGGGCCTTTTCTCTTTTTTATGGCCTCCCCCTTTTTTTGGTCTTCTTTGGCCTCTTTTTTTTCGTCCGGAGTCTCATCCCGACTTATGGGGGAATCATAGTCTCCATCATTCTTTCCTCACTGGGACAATGCTCTAATAATGATGATCATCACACTTTTATTTTTCTTATAACTCAACAATTACAACTCGATACTTAGAACAAAATATGACTCTATGTGAATGCATCCGGCGGTGTACCGGGATATGCAATATGACAATGATGGAGTGTGTCATGATAAACGGAACGGTGGAAAGTTGCATGGCAATATATCTCGGAATGGCTATGGAAAAGACATAATAGGTCGGTATGGTGGCTATTTTCAGGAAGGTATATGGTAGGTGTATGATACCGGCGAAAGGTGCGCGGTATTAGAGAGGCTAGCAAAGGTGGAAGGGCGAGAGTGCGTATAATCCATGGACTCAACATTAGTCATAAAGAACTCATATACTTATTGCAAAAATATAGAAGTTATCAAAGCAAAGTATTATGCGCATGCTCCTAGGGGGATAGATTGGTAGGAAAAGACCATCGCTCGTCCCCGACCGGCACTCATAAGGAAGACAATCAATAAATAAATCATGCTCCGACTTCATCACATAACGGTTCACCATACGTGCATGCTACGGGAATCAAAACCTTAACACAAGTATTCTTTAAATTCACAACTACTCAACTAGCATGACTTTAATATTATCACCTCCATATCTCAAAACAATTATCATGCTTCAACCTTTTCTTAGTATTCAACACACTCAAAAGAAAGTTTCACAAATCTTGAATACCAAGCATATTATTATTAAGCAAATTACCATGCTATTAAGAGACTCTTTAAGTGAAGCATGAGAGATCAATAGTTTCTTTAAAACAAATCCACCACCGTGCTCTAAAAGATCTAAGTGAAGCACATAGAGCAAAATTATAACGCTCGAAAGATATAAGTGAAGCACATAGAGCAAAATTACTACGCTCAAAAGATATAAGTGAAGCACATAGAGTATTCTATCAAATTTTAATTCATGTATGGCGCTCTCAAAAGGTGTGTACAGCAAGGATGATTGTGGCATACTAAGACAAAAAGACCCAAATAATACAAGATGCTCCAAGCAAAACACATATCATGTTGGTGAATAAAAATATAGCTCCAAGTAAATTACCGATGGAAGTGGACGAAAGAGGGGATGCCTTCTAGGGCATCCCCAAGCTTTGAATTCTTGGTGTTCTTGGATTATCTTGGGGGTGCCATGGGAATCCCCAATCTTAGGCTCTTGCCACTCCTTGTTCCATGATCCATCAAAAGAATTCACCCAAAACTTGAAAACTTCACAACGCAAAACTCAAAATAGAAAACTCGTGAGCTCCGTTAGCGAAAGAAAACAAAAGACCACTTCAAGGTACTGTAATGAACTCATTCTTTATTTATATTTGTGTTAAACCTACTGTATTCCAACTTCTCTATGGATTATAAACTATTTTACTAGCCATAGATTCATCAAAATAAGCAAACAACACATGAAAAACAGAATCTGTCAAAAACAGAACAGTATGTAGTAATCTGTAGCTAGCGCAAGATCTGGAACCCCAAAAATTATAAAATAAATTTCTGGACGTGATGAATTTATCTATTAATCATCTTCAAAAATAATTAACTAAATATCACTCTTCAAATAAAAATTACAGCAGTTCTCGTGAGCGCTAAAGTTTCTGTTTTTTACAGCAAGTTCAACAAGACTTTTCCCAAGTCTTCCCAACGGTTCTACTTGGCTCAAACACTAATTAAACACAAAAAACACAACCAAAACAGAGGCTAAATAATTTATTTATTACTAAGCAGGAGCAAAAAGCAAGGAATAAAAATAAAATTGGGTTGCCTCCCAACAAGCGCTATCGTTTAACGCCCCTAGCTAGGCATAAAAGCGAGGATAGATCTAGGTATTGCCATCTTTGGTAGGCAATCCATAAGTGGCTCTCATGATAGTTTCATATGGTAATTTTATTTTCTTTCTTGTAAAGTGTTCCATGCCCTTTTTTTAATGGAAATTGAAATCTAATATTCCCCTCCATATCAATAATCGCACCAACCGTTCTAAGGAAAGGTCTACCAAGAATAATAGGGCAAGAAGGACTGCAATCTATATCGAGAACAATGAAATCTACGGGCACATAATTCCTATTTGCAACAATAAGAACATCATTAATCCTTCCCATAGGTTTCTTAATAGTGGAATCCGCAAGATGCAAGTTTAGAGAGCAATCATCAAAATTACGGAAATCTAGTAAATCACACAAAGTCTTGGGAATAGTAGAGACACTAGCACCCAAATCACACAAAGCATAAAACTCATGATCTTTAATTTTAATTTTAATAGTTGGTTCCCACTCATCATAGAGTTTTCTAGGGATAGAAATTTTCAACTCAAGTTTTTCTTCATAAGATTGCATCAAGGCATCAACAATATGTTCGGTGATGGCTTTATTTTGACTATAAGCATGTGGAGAATTTAGCACGGATTGCAACAAGGAAATACAATCAATTAAAGAGCAACTTTCATAATTAAATTCCTTGAAATCCAATATAGTGGGTTTAGCAGCATCTAGATTTTTATTTCTTTCAATCCCACTTTCATCAATTTCATCATTAAGATCTAAATACTCCGAATTTTTAGAACGCCTTCTAGGTAAAGGAAGATCATATTCAGTTTCATCAAGATTCATATTGCAAAATAAAGATTTAATAGGAGACACATCAATAACTTTTAGATCTTCATCTTGATTTTCATAGGTATTGGAAGAACACGCTTTAATAAAGGCATCTTTGGAAGCACGCATCCTAGCGGTTCTTTCCTTGCACTCATCAATGGAAATTCTCATGGCTTTGAGAGACTCATTGATATCATGCTTAGGAGGAATAGATCTAAGCTTTAAAGAATCAACCTCAAGAGAAATTCTATCAACGTTTCTAGCCAAATCATCAACTTTAAGCAATTTCCCCTCAAGCAAAGCATTAAAATTCTTTTGTGAATTCATAAACTCTTTAACACTATTCTCAAATTCAGAGGGCATCTTATTATAATTTCCATAAGAGTTGTTGTAGGAATTACCATAATTATTAGAAGGATTACTAGGATATGGCCTAGGATTAAAATTCCCTCTATAAGCGTTGTTACCAAAATTATTCCTACCAACAAAATTCACATCCATAGATTCGTTGTTATTCTCAATCAAAGTAGACAAAGGCATATCATTAGGATCAGAAGAAACACTCTTAGTAGCAAATAATTTCATAAGTTCATCCATCTTTCCACTCAACACATTAATTTCTTCTATCGCATGCACTTTTTTATTAGAAGATATTTTAGTATGCCATTGCGAATAATTAACTATAATATTATCTAGGAGTTTAGTAGCATCTCCTAAAGTGATTTCCATAAAAGTGCCTTCCGCGGCCGAATCTAAAAGATTTCTAGAACCAAATTCAATCCGGCATAAAAAAATTGTATAATCATCCACAAATTCAAACCATGAGTAGGGCAATTACGTATCATTAATTTCATTCTCTCCCAAGCTTGTGCAACATGTTCATGATCAAGTTGTTTAAAGTTCATAATATCATTTCTAAGAGAGATGATCTTAGCGGGAGGAAAATGTTTAGAGATAAAAGCATCTTTGCACTTGTTCCATGAATCAATACTATTCTTAGGCAAAGACGAAAACCAAGCTTTAGCACGATCTCTAAGCGAAAAAGGAAATAGCTTCAATTTAACGACATCATTATTGACATCTTTTTTCTTTTGGATATCACATAGATCAACGAAGCTATTCAGATGAGTAGCGGCATCTTCACTAGGAAGGCCGGTGAATTGATCTTTCATAACAAGATTCAACAAAGCAGTATTAATTTCACAAGATTCAACATCGGTAAGAGGAGCAATCGGAGTGCTAAGGAAATCATTATTGTTGGTATTGGTGAAGTCACACAATTTAGCAGTATCTTGGGCCATCGCGACAAGGAAGCAATCTAACACACGAGCAAACAAAAGCAAACGGGCAAAAAGAGGCAGATAGAGAGGGAGGATAGAGAGAGAGACAGACAGACAGAGAGAGAGAGAGAGCGAATAAAACAACAAGGGTGAATTGGGGGAGAGGAAAACGAGAGGCAAATGGCAAATAATGTAATGCGAGAGATAGGGATTGTGATGGGTACTTGGTATGTTGACTTTTTGCGTAGACTCCCTGGCAACGGCGCCTAAAATCCTTCTTGCTATGTCTTGAGCTTGCGTTGGTTTTCCCCGAAGAGGAAGGGATGATGCAGTAGAGTAGCATAAGTATTTCCCTCGGTTTTTGAGAACCAAGGTATCAATCCAGTAGGAGCCCACGCTCAAGTCCCTTGTACCTGCACAAAGCGATAGCTACTCGCAACCAACACGATTAGGGGTTGTGAAGCCCTTCACGGTCACTTACGAGAGTGAGATCTGATAGATATAATATTTTTGGTATAAAGATGCAAAGTAAAAAGTAAAAAAGCAAAGCAAGATTAAAGTGATGGAGATTGATATGATGAGAATAGACCCGGGGGCCATAGGTTTCACTAGTGGCTTCTCTCAAGAGCATAAGTATTCTACGGTGGGTGAACAAATTACTGTTGAGCAATTGACAGAATTGAGCATAGTTATGAGAATATCTAGGCATGATCATGTATATAGGCATCACGTCCGTGACAAGTAGATCGAAACAATTCTGCATCTACTACTATTACTCCACTCATCGACCGCTATCTAGCATGCATCTAGAGTATTAAGTTAAAAACAGAGTAACGCCTTAAGCAAGATGACATGATGTAGAGAGATAAATTCATGCAATATGAAATAAACCCCATCTTGTTATCCTCGATGGCAATGATACAATACGTGCCTTGCTGCCCCTTCTGTCACTGGGTAAGGACACCGCAAGATCGAACCCAAAGCTAAGCACTTCTCCCATGGCAAGAACTACCAATCTAATTGGCCAAACCAAAAGGATAATTTGAAGAGACTTGCAAAGATAACCAATCATACATAAAAGAATTCAGAGAAGATTCAAATATTATTCATAGATAGACTTGATCATAAACCCACAATTCATCAGTCTCAACAAACACACCGCAAAAAAGAAGATTACATCGAATAGATCTCCACAAGAGAGGGGGAGAACTTTGTATTGAGATTCAAAGAGAGAGAAGAAGCCATCTAGCTACTAACTATGGACCCGAAGGTCTGAGGTAAACTACTCACACTTCATAGGAGGGGCTAGGATGATGTAGAAGCCCTCCGTGATGACGGCCCTCTTCCGGTGGAGCTCCGGAACAGGCCCCAAGATGGGATCTCGTGGATACAGAAAGTTGCGGAGGTGGAATTAGGTTTTTGGCTCCTATTCTGATCATTTGGGGGTACGTGTGTATATATAGGAGGAAGAAGTATGCCGAAGGAGCAACGAGGGGCCCACGAGGCAGGGGGCGCGCCCCCCACCCTTGTGACCGCCTCTTTTGTTCCTTGGAGCAGGGTCCAGGTCTCCTGGATTATGTTCGGTGAGAAAATCACGTTCCCGAAGATTTTATTCCGTTTGGACTCCGTTTGATATTCCATTTCTTCGAAACACTGAAATAGGCAAAAAATAGCAATTCTGGGCTGGGCCTCCGGTTAATAGGTTAGTCCCAAAATAATATAAAAGTGGAAAATAAAGCCCAATATAGTCCAAAACAGTAGATAATATAGCATGGAGCAATCAAAAGTTATAGATACGTTGGAGACGTATCAACCAGCTACATCTTCGCACGCAAGGAAGTGCGTCCGGGCAAAAAAACGATTCGCCCCCTGACTGCTGGGACCCACTAGCTACATCTTCGCAGGCAAGGAAGTGCCTAACAGTCGGGACCCACCTGGTCGAAGCGTACGTAGCGTTGTCATTCTGGTCGCGAATGTGTACATACATACTGGTCAATGTAGAGGCGCGCACGTGTCGTAGTAGAGGCGTGCACGTGTCGTAGTAGAGGCGCGCACGTAGCATGTACACGTACGTATAGCGGCCAGGGTGCAAGAAAGAAAATACGGCCACGTATGTGTACATACAGGAGGGGTCTCGAACGCCTACTCGCGCATACGTACGGCCAGGGCTCATGTACATGGCTGGGTCGGAACGGAGAAATAGCGTCGTCGTCGTGTTCATGGGGAGGCAACGGAATGCTTCGTGTTCATGGGGAGGCAACGGAATGCGTCATGTTCATCGGGAGGCAATGGAATGCGTCATGTTCATCGGGAGGCAACGGAACGCGTGGGAGCCAACCGGCTGGGTCGGAACGGAATGCGTGGTCGTGTTCATCGGGAGGGCTTGGATGGAACAGGCGATGGAAACGAGGCCTGGCATACCGCACAACGGAGGAAACAGACCTCCTATGTTCAGAACAGGGTCCTGTTGATCGGGAGGGGTCTGGCGTACCGCAAAACGGAGGAAACGGACCTCCTATGGTCGAAATGGGGGTCTTGTTCATCGGGAGGGGTGTGGCGTACCGCAAAACGAAGGAAACGGACTTGTGTTGCAGCGCTACAGTCGAAACGGGGGTCCTGTTCATCGGGAGGGGTGTGGCGTACCGCAAAACGGGACTCCACGGGATACTGTTCATCTCCACCGTCGACCCCCTCCAGCCTCCACGAGCTACTGTTCATCCACCGTCGACCTCCTCCAGCCTCCACCTGCGACTATTCATCCACGGGCTCCTGTTCATCCAGCCTCCACCGCGGGCTACTCCACCGGCTATTGTTCAACCAGCCCTCTCCACGGGCTCCTGTTCAACCACCCCTCCACGGGCTACTGTTTATCCTTCCCTCCACCATCTACTGTTCATCCAGCCCTCCACGGGGTGGTCCTGTTCATCCAGCCCTCCACGGGGTCCTGTTCATCCAGCCCCAACCGGCTCGATCGATCGGGGTCCTGTTCATCCAGAGGCAACGCCACGGGGTCCTGTTCATCCACCCCACCAGGAACTGTTCATCCACCCCCCCCCCCCCCCCCGCAACGCTCACTGTTCATCTAGAGGTAGCATCGATCGGCTTCAGTTAGCAGCAGTAGCGAAGGAACCGCTCGATCAGGTTCAGTTAACAGCCATCGATCGATCGCTTGGGTTCAGTAACGCGTAGCCTGCAGTGCAATCGCTCGGGTTCAGTTAGAGCCCAACGCCTCGCTCGGGTTCAGTTAGAGCCAACGCCTCACACACACGCGCAAACGTGTATGAGAGAAGCGTGCATCGCTCGGCCCCTGACCTCCCACCGTAACCGGGAACTCCCTGAAATTTTCCTCGCCATCGCTTCTACCATGGTTTTTTCCGTCATGGACAGCCCAAAGAATGTCATGCAGCTGCGTCTCCGGCCCGCCCAGGACGAAAAGCCTATTTTCTGTCATCATTTTTTGTCATAGAAGTAGGAGCCCACCGCATCTATGATGATACGAGGTTTTGTCACAATTATCGTCATAGAAGTGTCATGTGTATGACAGGAAAAAAATTCGTTCGGCCCAAAATGTCACGGATGTGTCTTTTTTTTGTAGTGATGGTGTCGTCTCAACGGATTTAGATGGTGCCCTATTTAAAGTGAATGTGGCGGTCTCTAAAGCATAACCCCAAAATGATAGCGGTAGATCGGTAAGAGACATCACAGATCGCACCATATCCAATAGAGTGCGATTATGACATTCGGACAGACCATTTTGCTGAGGTGTTCCAGGCGGCATGAGTTGTGAAACAATTCCACATTTCCTTAAGTGCGTGCCAAACTCGTGACTCAAATATTCTCCTTCATGATCTAATCGTAAGAACTTTATTTTCCTGTCACGTTGATTCTCTACTTCACTCTGAAATTCCTTGAACTTTTCAAGGGTCTCAGACTTGTGTTTCTTTAAGTAGACATACCCATATCTACTTAAGTCATCAGTGAGGGTGAGAACATAACGATAGCCACCACGAGCCTCAATGCTCATTGGACTGCATACATTAGTATGTATTATTTCCAACAAGTTGGTTGCTCGCTCCATTGTTTCTGAGAACGGAGTCTTGGTCATTTTTCCCATGAGGCATGGTTCGCACATGTCAAATGATTCATAATCAAGAGACTCCAAAAGTCCATTTGCATGGAGTTTCTTCATGTGTTTGACACCAATGTGACCAAGGCGGCAGTGCCACAAGTATGTGGGACTATCATTATCAACCTTACATCTTTTAGCATTCACACTATGAATATGTGTAACATCATGTTCGAGATTCAATAAAAATAAACCATTGACTAGTGGGGCATGACCATAAAACATGTCTCTCATATAAATAGAACAACCATTATTCTCGGATTTAAATGAGTAGCCATCTCGCATTAAACGAGATCCAGATACAATGTTCATGCTAAAAGTTGACACTAAATAACAATTATTGAGGTTTAAAACTAATCCCGGAGGTAGATGTAGAGGTAGCGTGCCGACGGCGATCACATCGACCTTGGAACCATTCCCGACGCGCACCGTCACCTCGTCCTTCGCCAGTCTCCACTTATTCCGCAGCTCCTATTTTGAGTTACAAATATGAGCAGCCGCACCGATATCAAATACCCAGGAGCTACTACGAGCGCCGGCAAGGTACACATCAATAACATGTATATCATATATACCTTTGGTGTTGTCGGCCTTCTTATCTGCTAAGTACTTGGGGCAGTTCCGCTTCCAATGACCATTTCCCTTTCAATAAAAACACTCAGTCTCAGGCTTGGGTCCATTCTTTGGCTTCTTCTCGGCAACTGGCTTACCCCACGCGGCAACTCCCTTGTTGTCCTTCTTGAAGTTCTTCTTACCCTTGCCTTTCTTGAAAGTAGTGGTCTTATTAACCATCAACACTTGATGTTCTTTTTTGATCTCCACCTCCGCTGACTTCTCCATCCCTTGCATATTGCAGTTCATCACAAAGCTCTTGTAGCTAGGTGGAAGCGACTGGTGGGTTCTGTCAATGACCGAGTCATCTGGAAGGTTAACTCCCAACTGAGACAAGCGGTTGTGCAACCCAGACATTTTGAGTATATGCTCGCTGACAGAACTGTTTTCCTCCATCTTACAACTGTAGAACTTCTCAGAGACTTCATATCTCTCGACCCGGGTAGGAGCTTGGAAAACCATTTTGAGCTCTTGGAACATCTCATACGCTCTGTGCTACTCAAAACACTTTTGGAGCCCCGATTCTAAGCTGTAAAGCATGCCGCACTGAACCAGGGAGTAATCATCACTACGCATCTGCCAGGCATTCCTAACGTCTTGAGTTGCAGGGAAAATGGGTGTGTCACTGATACGTCTCCAACGTATCTATAATTTTTGATTGTTCCATGCTATTATATTATCAGTTTTGGATGTTTAATGGGCTTTAATATGCTCTTTTATATTATTTTTGGGACTAACCTATTAACCAGAGACCCAGTGCCAGTTTCTGTTTTTTTTGCCTATTTAGTGTTTCATACAAAAGGAATATCAAACGGAATCCAAAAAGAACGAAACCTTCGCGAGGATCTTTCTTGGAACAAACGCAAACCAGGAGACTTGGAGTGGAAGTCTGGAACTTCGCGAGGCGTCCACGAGATAGGAGGCGCGCCCAGGGGGTAGGCGTGCCCCCACCCTCCTAGGCCCCACGAAGCGCCACCGACGTACTTCTTTCGCCTATATATACTCTTATACCCTAAAAACATCAAGGGGAGCCACGAAACCACTTTTCCACCGCCGCAACCTTCTGTACCCGTGAGATCCCTTCAGGGGCCTTTTCCGGCGATCTGCCGGAGGGGGATTCGATCACGGAGGGCTTCTACATCAACACCATAGCCTCTCCGATGATGTGTGAGTAGTTTATCAGAGACCTACGGGTCCATAGTTATTAGCTAGATGGCTTCTTCTCTATCTCTTTGGTTCTCAATACAAAGATCTCCTCGATGTTCTTGGATATCTATTCGATGTAATACTTTTTGCGGTGTGTTTGCCGAGATCCGATGAATTGTGGATTTATGATCAAGTTTATCTATGAATAATATTTGGTTCTTCTCTGAATACTTATATGCATGATTTGATATCTTTGCAAGTCTCTTCGAATTATCAGTTTAGTTTGGCCTACTAGATTGATCTTTCTTGCAATGGGAGAAGTGCTTAGCTTTGGGTTCAATCGTGCGGTGTCCTTTCCCAGTGACAGTAGGGGCAGCAAGGCACATATTGTATTGTTGCCATCGAAGATAAAAAGATGGGGTTTATATCATATTGCTTGAGTTTATCCCTCTAGATCATGTCATCTTGCTTAATGCATTACTCTGTTCTTATGAACTTAATACTCTAGATGCATGTTGGATAGCGGTCTATGTGTGGAGTAATAGTAGTAGATGCAGAATCGTTTCGATCTACTTAACATGGACGTGATGCCTATATTCATAATCATTGCCTAGATATTCTCATAACTATGCGCTCTTCTATCAATTGCTCGGCAGTAATTTGTTCACCCACCATAATACATGCTATCATGAGAGAAGCCACTAGTGAAACCTATGCCCCCGGGTCTCTTTCTTATTACATTGCATCTCTTTTTTTATTTTCATCGCATCTCGTTTACTATTTTGCAATCTTTATTTCCAATCTATACAACAAAAATACCAAAAATATTTATCTTACTATCTTTATCAGATCTCACTTTCGCAAGTGATCGTGAAGGGATTGACAACCCCTTTATCGCGTTGGTTGCGAGGTTCTTGATTGTTTGTGCAGGTACTAGGTGACTTGCGTGTTATCTCCTACTGGGTTGATACCTTGGTTCTCAAAAACTGAGGGAAATACTTACGCTACTTTGTTGCATCACACTTTCCTCTTCAAGGGAAAACTAACGCATGCTCAAGAGGTAGCAAGAAGGATTTCTGGCGCCGTTGCCGGGGAGATCTATGCTCAAGTCAATACATACCAAGTACCCATCATAAACTATTCTCCCTCACATTACATTAGTTGCCATTCGCCTCTCATTTTCCTCTCCCCCACTTCACCTTTGCCGTTTTATTCGCCCCTTTTCCGTTCGCCTTCTTTCACTTGCTTCTTGTGCGTCCTTGTGTTAGATCGTTTGTTTCTCCTTCATGGATAGTCCTTCTATCATTGTTAGTACTCCCGATAATGAAGTTCTTAATTTTAAACAAAGGGAGGGAGAAAATCTAAAATATGCCTGGTATAGAATTTGCAATGCTCAAAATAGATCCACTAGAAATCAACCTACTTTTGTTCTTCTTTGCAATTTTTATGTTGGCATCACCCCTTGGAATAGATATATTCTTGATACCATTACAGGAGGGAATTTCTTGGGTAGCCATACTTTTGATTCTTATAATGGTATGATAGATTTGTTAGGCCCACCACCTCTTTTGGTCAATGGAACTATTTTAACCTTGGAACATGTAATGCAAAGGCTTGATATTATTGAAATTAAATTGCCACTACAGAGTTGATCAAGAATTTGGATAGAAAGATTCACAACCTAATTACCCAATATGGATCTAAGGTAGGAGTTACTCTGAAATTTTTTCAGGAAAAGGAACCCATAGTTAATGAAAAGATAGATCAAGATTCGACTAGAATTGATAAACTTGAGGATATTATTACCAACTTGGGGTCTGCTTTTTCTGCCATTAGAAACACCTCAAACCATCCTCCTCCCAAAGTTTCCAAGTTTATGTATGTTCCTAAAAATAAGGGTGAATCTTCTAGTAAGGAGAATGAAGATCTCAAATCAATAAGTGTTCACCCCAACCTTTTCGCTATCATTAAGGAACCTTTTGCTACAAATGAATTTCTTGATTTCTTGCCTAGGAGTTTGATCTTCAACAAAAACAAAGAACCTCCTAAGGTATATGAGTGTTCAATTGAAGAATTGCTCACCAAAGATGACAATACCTGGATCTATTCTTGCTTTCATGCCTAGCTAGGGGCGTTAAACGATAGCGCTTGTTGGGAGGCAAGCCAATTTTATGTTTGTTCTTTACTTTTTGTTCCTGTTTAGTAATAAATAATGTATCTAGCCTCTGTTATGATTGTGTTTTTATGTTTTAATTAGTGGTTTGTGCCAAGTAAAGCCTTTAGGATCTTCTTGGGTGATTGTTGTTTGATCTTGCTAAAAAAACCCAGAAAGTATGCGCTCATGAAAATAATTTTCATTTTTTTACTAGAGAGCGATAAAATACCAATTCCAACTGCAGTACATCAATATATAAATTATTTACGCTGTCCTAATTTTTCAGAATTTTTGGAGTTACAGAAGTATTCGAAACCTCCAAATTTCTACAGACTATTCTGTTTTGACAGATTCTATTTTTCGTGTGTTGTTTGCTTATTTTGATGAATCTATGGGTAGTATCGGGGGTATGAACCATAGAGAAGTTGGAATAAAGTATGTTTAACACCAATATAAATAAAGAATGAGTTAATTACAGTACATTAAAGTGGTGGTTTGCTTTCTTATACTAACGGAGCTCATGAGATTTTCTGTTGAGTTTAGTGTTGTGAAGTTTTCAAGTTTTTGGGTAAAGATTTGATGGAATTTGGAACAAGGAGTGGAAAGAGCCTAAGCTTGGGGATTCCCGAGGCACCCCAAGGTAAAATTCAAGTACAACCAAAAGCCTAAGCTTGGGGATGCCACGGAAGGCATCCCCTCTTTCGTCTTCGTCTATCGGTAACTTTACTTGAGGCTGTATTTTTATTCACCACATGATATGTGTTTTGCTTGGAGCGTCTTGTATGATTTGAGTCTTTGCTTTTTAGTTTACCACAATCATCCTTGTTGTACACACCTTTTGGGAGATACACACATGAATCGGAATTTATTAGAATACTCTATGTGCTTCACTTATATATTTTGAGCTAGATAATTTTGCTCTAGTGCTTCACTTATATCTTTTTAGAGCATGGTGGTAGCTTTATTTTATAGAAATTATTGATCTCTCATGCCCCAGTTATATTATTTTGAGAGTCTTTTAGAACAGCATGGTAACTTGCTTTGGTTATAAAATTAGTCCTAATATGATGGGCATTCAAGATGGGTATAATAAAAACTTTCAAAAAGAGTGCATTTTGAGAAGTTTGATACTTGATAATTGTTTTGAGATATAAAGATGGTGATATTAGAGTCGTGCTAGTTGAGTAATTGTGAAATTGAGAAATACTTATGTTGAGGTTTGCAAGTCCCGTAGCATGCACGTATGGTAGCCGTTGTGTGACAAATTTGAAGCATGAGGTGTTTCTTTGATTGCCTTCCTTATGAGTGGCGGTCGGGGACGAGCAATGGTCTTTTCCTACCAATCTATCCCCCTAGGAGCATGCGTGTAGTGCTTGGTTTTGATGACTTGTAGATTTTTGCAATAAGTATGTGAGTTCTTTATGACTAATGTTGAGTCCATGGATTATATGCACTCTCACCCTTCCACCATTGCTAGTCTCTCTTGTGTTGTGCACCTTTCGCCGGTACCATAAACCCATCATTTACCTTCCTCAAAACGGCCACCATACCTACCTATTATGGCATTTCCATAACCATTCATGGATTATATGCACTCTCACCCTTCCACCATTGCTAGTCTCTCTTGTGCCGTGCAACTTTCGCCGGTACCATAAACCCATCATTTACCTTCCTCAAAACGGCCACCATACCTACCTATTATGGCATTTCCATAACCATTCCAAGATATATTGCCATGCAACTTTCCACCGTTCCATTTATTATGACACGCTTCATCATAGTCATATTTCTTTGCATGATCATGTAGTTGACATCGTATTTGTGGCATGGCCACCATTCATAATTTTTCATACATGTCACTCTTGATTCATTGCACATCCCGGTACACCGCCGGAGGCATTCACATAGAGTCATATTTTGTTCTAAGTATCGAGTTGTAATTCTTGAGTTGTAAGTAAATAAAAGTGTGATGATCTTCATTATTAGAGCATTGTCCCATGTGAGGAAAGGATGATGGAGGCTATGATTCCCCCACAGTCGGGATGAGACTCCGGACAAAAAAAGAGGCCATAAAAAAGAAAAGGAGAAAGCCCAAACAAAAAAGGGAGAAAACGAGAGAAGGGGCAATGTTACTGTCCTTTTTCCACACTTGTGCTTCAAAGTAGCACCATGATCTTGATGATAGAGAGTCTCTTATGTTGTCACTTTCATATACTAGTGGGAATTTTTCATTATAGAACTTGGCTTGTATATTCCAATGATGGGCTTCCTCAAATTGCCCTAGGTCTTCGTGAGCAAGCAAGTTGTATGCACACCCACTTAGTTTCTTTTGTTGAGCTTTCCTACACTTATAGCTCTAGTGCATCCGTTGCATGGCAATCCCTACTCACTCACATTGATATCTATTGATGGGCATCTCCATAGCCCATTGATATGCCTAGTTGATGTGAGACTATCTTCCTCCTTTTTTTCTTCTCCACAACCACCATTCTATTCCACCTATAGTGCTATGTCCATGGCTCGCGCTCATATATTGCATGAAAGTTGAAAAAGTTTGAAAATACTAAAGTATGAAACAATAGCTTGGCTTTTCATCGGGGTTGTGCATGATTGGAGCATTTTGTGTGAAGAAAATGAAGCATAGCCAAACTATATGATTTTGTAGGGATGAGCTTTATTTGGCTATGTTATTTTGAGAAGACATAATTGCTTGGTTATTATGCTTGAAGTATTATTATCTTTATGTCAATATTAAACTTTTGTCTTGAATCTTTCGGATCTGAAAATTCATGCCACAATAAAGAAAATTACATTGAAATTTATGTTAGGTAGCAATGCACATCAAAATTTCTATTTTTATTATTTACCTACTCGAAGACGAGCAGGAATTAAGCTTGGGGATGCTTGATACGTCTCCAACGTATCTATAATTTTTTATTGTTCCATGCTATTATATTATCTGTTTTGGATGTTTAATGGGCTTTAATATGCTCTTTTATATTATTTTTGAGACTAACCTATTAATCGGAGGCCCGGCGCCAGTTTCTTCTTTTTTTGCCTATTTCAGTGTTTTGTAGAAAAGGAATATCAAACGGAATCCAAACGCAAACCAGGAGACTTGGAGTGGAAGTCTGGAACTTCGCGAGGCGTCCAGGAGATAGGAGGGTGCGCCTAGGGGGTAGGCGCGCCCCCCACCCTCATGGGCTCCATGGAGCTCCACCAACATAATTATTTCACCTATATATACTCTTATACCCTAAAAACATCAGGGGGAGCCCTGAAACCACTTTTCCACCACTGCAACCTTCTGTACCCGTGAGATCCCATCTGGGGCCTTTTCCGCCGATCTGCCGGAGGGGGATTCGAACACGGAGGGCTTCTACATCAACACCATAGCCTCTCTGATGATGTGTGAGTAGTTTATCACAGACCTTCGGGTCCATAGTTATTAGCTAGATGGCTTCTCTCTCTCTCTCTCTCTCTCTCTCTCTCTCTCTCTCTCTCTGGTTCTCAACACAAAGTTCTCCTCGATGTTCTTGGAGATCTATTCGATGTAATACTTTTTGTGGTGTGTTTGCCGAGATCCGATGAATTGTGGATTTATGATCAAGTTTATCTATGAATAATATTTGGTTCTTCTCTGAATTCTTATATGCATGATTTGATATCTTTGCAAGTCTCTTCGAATTATCGGTTTAGTTTGGCCTACTAGATTGATCTTTCTTGCAATGGGAGAAGTGCTTACCTTTGGGTTCAATCTTGCGGTGTCCTTTCCCAGTGACAGTAGGGGCAGCAAGACACGTATTGTATTATTGCCATCGGGGATAAAAAGATGGGGTTTATATCATATTGCTTCAGTTTATCCCTCTACATCATGTCATTTTGCTTAATGCATTACAATGTTCTTATGAACTTAATACTCTAGATGCATGCTCGATAGCGGTCGATGTGTGGAGTAATAGTACTAGATGCATAATCGTTTCGGTCTACTTAACACGGACGTGATGCCTATATTCATGATCATTGCCTAGATATTCTCATAACTATGCGCTCTTCTATCAATTGCTCGGCAGTAATTTGTTCACCCACAGTAATACATGCTATCATGAGAGAAGCCACTAGTGAAACCTATGGCCCCGAGTGTCTTTCTTATTATTTTGCAGCTCTTTTTATTTTCATGGCATCCCGTTTACTATTTTGCAATCTTTACTTTCCAATCTATACAACAAAAATACCAAAAATATTTATCTTACTATCTTTATCAGATCTCACTTTTGCGAGTGACCGTGAAGGGATTGACAACCCCTTTATCGTGTTGGTTGCAAGGTTCTTGATTGTTTGAGCAGGTACTAGGTGACTTGCGTGTTATCTCCTACTGGATTGATACCTTGGTTCTCAAAAACTGAGGGAAATACTTACGCTAGTTTGCTGCATCACCCTTTCCTCTTCAAGGGAAAACCAATGCATGCTCAAGAGGTAGCACCCACTAGGGGTCTAGCCCTCCCATATTCAGCCCACTAAGTCCTCCGGGGCTGGTGGCCCCACCTGGTGGACCCCCGAACACCATTCGATGGTCCCGGTACAATATTGATAACCCTCGACACCATTCCGGCGACTGAAACTGGACTTCCCATATATAAATCTTCACCTCCGGACCATTTCGGAACTCCTCGTGACATCCGGGATCTCATCCGGGACTCCGAACAATCTTAGGTAACCACATACAATTTCCCATAACAACTCTAGCGTCATTGACCTTAAGTGTGTAGACCCTACGGGTTCGGGAACCATGCAGACATGACCGAGACATCTCTCCGGCCTATAACCAACAACGGGATCTGGATACCCATGATGGCTCCCACATGTTCCACAATGATCTCATCGGATGAACCACGATGTCGGGGATTCAATCAATCCCGTATACAATTCCCTTTGTCCATCGGTGTGTTACTTGCCCAAGATTTGATCGTCGGTATACCCATACCTCGTTCAATCTCGTTACCGGCGAGTCTCTTTACTCGTTCCGTAACACATGACCCCGTGTCTAACTCCTTAGTCACACTGAGCTCATTATGATGATGCATTACTAAGTGGGCCCAGAGATACCCCTCTGTCATACGGAGTGACAAATCCTAGTCTTGATTCGTGCCAACCCAACAGACACTCTCAGAGATACCTGTCGTGAACCTTTACAGCCACCTAGTTACGTTGCGATGTTTGATACACCCAAAGCATTCCTACGGTATCCGGGAGTTGCACAATCTCATGGTCTAAGGAAATGATACTTGACATTTGAAAAGCTCTAGCAAACGAACTACACGATTTTGTGCTATGCTTAGGATTGGGTCTTGACCATCACAACATTCTCCTAATGATGTGATCCCGTTATCAACGACATCCAATGTCCATGGTCAGGAAACCACAACCATCTATTGATCAACGAGCTAGTGGACTATAGGCTCACTAGGGACATGTTGTGGTCTATGTATTCACACATGTATTACAATTTTTGGTTAATACAATTGTAGCATGAATAATAGACAATTATAATGAACAAGGAAATATAATAATAACTATTTTATTATTGCCTCTAGGGCATATTTCCAACAACACAAACACCAAATAACATTTATTTAGGTTCAACACTAATCCCGAAGGTAGAGGGAGTATGCGATGGTGATCTTATCAACCTTGGAATCTCTTCCAACACACATCGTCACTTCACCCTCAACTAGTCTCTGTTCATTTTGTAACTCCTGTTTCGAGTTACTAATCTTAGCAACTGAATCGGTATCAAATACTGTGGGGGCTATTATAAACACTAGTAAAGTACATATCAATAACATGTATATCAAATATACCTTTGTTCACTTTGCCATCCTTCTTATCCGCCAAGTATTTGGGGCAGTTCCGCTTCTAGTGACCATTTCCTTTGCAGTAGAAGCACTCAGTTTTAGGCTTGGGTCTAGCTTTGGGCTTCTTCATGGGAGTGACAACTTGCTTGTCATTCTTCTTGAAGTTACCTTTCTTTCCCTTGCCATTTTATTTGAAACTAGTGGTCCTGTTAATCATCAACACTTGATGTTCTTTCTTGATTTCTACCTTCACCGATTTTAGTATCACAAAGAGCTTGGGAATCGTTTTCATCATCCCTTGCATATTATAGTTCATCACGAAGTTCTGGTAACTTGGTGATAGTGACTAGAGAACTCTATCAATCACTATATTATCTGGAATATTAACTCCCACTTGATTCAAGTGATTGTAGTACCCAGACATTCTGATCACATGCTCACTGGTTGAGCTATTCTCCTCCATCTTGTAGGCATAGTACTTGTCAGAGGTCTCATACCTCCCGACACGGGCATGTGTCTGAAATACCAATTTCAACTCCTGGAACATCTCATATGCTCCGTGGCGTTCAAAACATTTTCGAAGTCCCGGTTCTAAGCGGTAAATCATGGTGCACTAAACTATTAAGTAGTCATCATACCGATCTTGCCAGACATTCATAACGTCTGCATCCGCTCCTGCAATAGGTTTGTCACCTAGCGGTTCATCAAGGACATCATTCTTCTGTGCAGGAATGAGGATAATCCTCAGATCACGGACCCAGTCCGCATCAATGCTACTATCATCTTTCAACTTAGTTTTCTCTAGGATCATATCAAAAATAAAACAGGGGACCTATACGCGAGCTATTGATCTACAACATAGATATGCTAATACTATCAGGACTAAGTTCATGATAAATTAAGTTCAATTAATCAAATTACTTAAGAACTCCCACTTAGATAGACATCCCTCTAGTCATCTAAATGATCATGTGATCCATATCAACTAAACCATGTCCGATCATCACGTGAGATGGAGTAGTTTTCAATGGTGAACATCTCTATGTTGATCATATCTACTATATGATTCACGTTTGACCTTTCGGTCTCAGTGTTCCGAGGCCATATATGTATATGCTATGCTCATCAAGTTTAACCTGAGTATTATGCACGTGCAAAACTGTCTTACACCCGTTGTATGTGAACGTAGAGCTTATCACACCCTATCATCACGTGGTGTCTCGGCACGACGAACTTTAGCAATGGTGCATGATACGTCTCCGTCGTATCTACTTTTCCAAACACTTTTGCCCTTGTTTTGAACTCTAACTTGCATGATTTGAATGGAACTAACCCGGACTGACGCTGTTTTCAGCAGAATTGTCATGGTGTTATTTATGTGCAGAAACAAAATTTCTCGGAATGACCCGAAACTCCACGGAGCGTATTTTTGGAAATAATAAAAAATACTGGCAAAAGATCAAGACTAGGGGGGCCACACCCTAGCCATGAGGGTGGGGGCACGCCTGGGCCCCCTGGGCGCCCCCTACCTCGTGGGCCCCCTGGAGCTCCTCCGACCTCAACTCCAACTCTATATATTCACTTTCGGGGAGAAAACATCAAGAAGGATTCATCACGTTTTACGATACGGAGCCGCCGCCAAGCCCTAAAACCTCTTGGGAGGGCTGATCTGGAGTCCGTTCGGGGCTTCGGAGAGGGGAATCCGTCGCCATCGTCATCACCAACCATCCTCCATCACCAATTTCATGATGCTCACCGCCGTGCGTGAGTAATTCCATCCTAGGCTTGTTGGATGGTGATGGGTTGGATGAGATTTATCATGTAATCGAGTTAGTTTTGTTAGGGTTTGATCCCTAGTATCCACTATGTTCTGAGATTGATGTTGCTATGACTTTGCTATGCTTAATGCTTGTCACTAGGGCCCGAGTGCCTTGATTTCAGATCTGAACCTATTATGTTTTCATCAATATATGTGAGTTCTTGATCCTATTTTGCAAGTCTATAGTCACCTACTATGTGTTATGACCCGGCAACCCCGAAGTGACAATAATCAGGACCAGTCCCGGTGATGACCGTAGTTTGAGGAGTTCATGTATTCAATATGTGTTAATGCTTTGGTCTGGTACTCTATTAAAAGGAGGCCTTAATATCCCTTAGTTTCCGCTAGGACCCCGCTGCCACGGGGAGGTAGGACACAAGATGTCATGCAAGTTATTTTCCATAAGCACGCATGACTATATTCGGAATACATGCCTACATTACATTGATGAATTGGAGCTAGTTCTGTGTCACCCTAGGTTATGACTGTTACATGATGAACCGCATCCGGCATAATTCTCTATCACCGATCCATTGCCTACGAGCTTTCCATATATTCACTACAGGAATCAGCTACTTTGCCGTCTGCCACGGCGGACGGCAAAGGCATGAACGGCGGACGGCAAAAGGCTCCGGCAAAGTAGGCTACGGCAAAGACCTACTTTGCCGTCTGCTTTTGGCGGCTGACGGCAAAGGCGCCTTTGCCGTCTGTCGCGGACGGCAAAGAAGCGGACGGCAAAATGAGTAGTGTTAGTGTCCGTTAGGTGGCTAACGGCAGCCTTTGCCGTCCGCCAGCTGACAGCAAAGGCTGCAGGCTCTTTGCCATCTGTTGGCAGATGGCAAAGAGACCAAATAGGCATTAATTCTGTTTCTTCTTATATCAATTCATTTTCACAGAAAATCAAACACAGATATATATATATATATATGACCAATATAGCATATCCAACACATATTACCAATACTCATGAACACATATATATCCAACACATGTTACCAATATATAGTCATGAACACATATATATCCAACACATATCCATGAACACATATCCAACAAATATTACAAGGAATGATCTAAAACTAAATATCTATTTTCCTAAAAAACTATCTTATTACTAAGATCTTCTCTGGATCTTCTTCTTTTCTTCCAACCTGCATAACAAAAACACTAAGAAAGAGAGAATGGGTTAGGAGTAGAAATGTAGCATTTCACTTGGTGAAATGCAATGCTGTAGGAGCCAGTACTTGAGATCAAGATAATCTTAGTTAAGATCCTGATTTTCAAAGTGATCTTAATTATAAAGCCAAATAGAGTAAACCAATACCAAAGAGACAAAGGAGAGAACCAGCCAAGGACCCAACCAAGAAGCCACCACAATTAGCAGTAAGTTAAATGCCAACACAAAGACCACTATCAGTACTAGCTCCAGGAATTAAGCCAACTAAAAACTAGTGATTAAAGCCAAAGATCAGACTTCATCACCAAAATCAGTTTTGTCTAGTGACAATAGGTACATGTCACTGTGCAACACCAAAAACAAAGCTCCAGGAGGAGATATACATCACAACCAGCCAACCAGACCAACTCCCAACACATCCAACCACCAGCAGCTTAGAAGAGATAACTATTAAGGAGAGCTACAGAAGACCTCAAGGTATACTTGAGGGATTATGTGCTCAGACAGCCTGGAAGTGCCAGGGCTAGTTCATCACAGCACATGGATAGTCACATGTAAATTAAGCCTAAGAGAGGGGGGGTCAGACCAGCATCACTGCCCAAATCAGATGTAGTATCTGTCTTATTAGTAGAAAACTAGGAAAGTAACAGCCAAAACCAAGTATAGCATCTGTTCATAGGCTATTAGAAAGAGACAAATAGGAATAGCCAAACCAAGTGGTATCTGTTCATATCAGTATGAGAAGTAAAATAACTAAGAACAAGTGAGTATCCATTCATGAGTAAAGTAACTGACCAAAGTAACAACTCCAGGATCAACTAAACAGAACAGAGCAGTACAGGAGTATATATACTTCACAAATACACATAGATGGTCACTGACCAAAACCCTGACACAGCAAGAATCCATCACAGAGAGCTCAAATACAAGTTGATGCTCATCTACAGCAGCTAACCACAGCTAATAGAGCCTCACATCCAACAAGATCAAGAGCTAGAGCTATGCATTAGAGAGATCAGGAGGGGAGCAAGGAGAAGCTCACCAAAAGGAGTTGTAGCCAAAGTAGGATGCAGCCACACCATCACTATGGTGTGACCAGCATCACAACCAACACCACCACAACAAGCCGGAGCTTGCCAGAGAGCACCACAACGGCGGCACCAGTGAGAGCACGGGCACGAAGGCGTCAACCAGGGGCACCACAGCACGGAGGCGCCACCCAGGGGCACCACCGTGCCACGGCACAGCCAGCACCGCCGGAGGATCCTCACGGCGACCTGAGCAACACCAGAGCCACGCCGGCGATGTGGTGGCCGAAACCCTAGCCGCAGGGGAGGGTCACGCGTGGTCGCAAGAGGACGCAGTGGGGCGGGTGGGCCGGCGACGTGGGCGGCACCGGGTGGCGCGTGGCGGGGCATCGGCGGGTGGGGTGGGGGCGGAGGGGTGGTGGGGGCTGCTCCGGGAGGCGGGAGCGGCGCCGGGCGGCGGGTGGCAGGGCGACGCCGGGCAGCGGGTGGCGGGGGCGACGCCGGGCAGCGGGTGGCGGGGGCGGCGCCGGGCGGGTTCGGCGGCGGGTGGCGGGGGCGGCGGTGGGTGTGGATCTGGTGGGCGTCGGGGAGGAGAGAGGGAGAGAAGAGATAACGGGCGGGGGGTGGTGCCGGGCGGCGCGTGGCGGGGCGTCGGTGGGTGGGGTGGGGGCGGAGGGGTGGGGGGGCTGCTCCGGGAGGCGGGGGTGGCGCCGGACGACGCCGGGCGGCGGGTGGCAGGGCGGCGCCGGGCAGCGGGTGGCGGGGGCGGCGCCGGGCAGCGGGTGGCGGGGCGGGGCGGCGCCGGGCAGGTTCGGCGGCGGGTGGCGGGGGCGGCGCCGGGCGGCGGTGGGTGTGGATCTGGTGGGCGTCGGGGAGGAGAGAGGGAGAGAAGAGATAACGGGCGGGGGGGCGTGGTGCGGTGTGGATCTGGTTTGTCGTCCGCCGTTTTGTCTCTTTGCCGTCTGCTAGCAGACGGCAAAGAGGGGGCATTTTTTTCGTAAACGGCTCGTTAGTGGGGGGGTCACCTCTCTCTTTGCCGTCCGCCAGCTGACGGCAAAGATTCTTTGTCGTCCGCCAGCTGATGGCAAAGAATCTTTGCCGTCCGCCAGCTGGCGGCAAAGAAGTGACTGATGGCAAAGGCCTATTTTGCCGTCAGCCATTTCTTTGACGTCTGCTTTTGGGTAGCTGATGGCAAAGACCTTCTTTGCCATCTGCTAGCAGACGGCAAAGAGCTGGCAGATGGCAAATTAGCTGAGTCCAGTAGTGATTGTTCTTCGCTTATTTACTTTTCCGTTGCTATTGTTATCATAACTACAAAACACCAAAAATATTACTTTTGCTATCGTTACCTTTTTCTACCGTTACCACTACTATCATATTACTTTGCTAGTAAATACTTTGCTGCAGATATTAAGTTTCCAGGTGTGGTTGAATTGACAACTCAGCTGCTAATACTTCAGAATATTCTTTGGCTCCCCTTGTGTCGAATCAATAAATTTGGGTTGAATACTCTACCCTTGAAAACTGTTGTGATCCCCTATACTTGTGGGTTATCAGTGCATACTCAGGGAGAACACTTATACCTTGAAATTAGTGAGGTATCATCTTATAATGCTATCGCCGTACTAAGCAAATAAGATGCATAAAAGATAAAGATCACATGCAATCAAAATATGTGACATGATATGGCCATCATCATCTTGTGCCTTTGATCTCCATCTCCAAAGAATCATCATGATCTCCATCATCACCGGCTTGACACCTTGATCTCCATCGTAGCGTCGTTGTCGTCTTGCCAACTATTGCTTCTACAACTATCGCTACCACATAGTGATAAAGTAAAGCAATTACACGGAGATTGCATTTCATACAATAAAGCGACAATCATAAGGCTCCTGCCAGTTGCCGATAAGTTTTACAAAACATGATCATCTCATACAATAACTTATATCACATCATGTCTTGACCATATCATATCACAACATGCCCTGCAAAAACAAGTTAGACGTCCTCTACTTTGTTGTTGCAAGTTTTACATGGCTTCTATGGGCTTCTAGCAAGAACCGTTCTTACCTATGCATCAAAAACCACAATGATTTTTCGTCAAGTGTGATGTTTTAACCTTCAACAAGGACTGGCCGTAGTCAAATTCGATTAAACTAAAGTTGGAGAAACAGACACCCGCCAGCCACCTTTATGCAAAATAAGTTGCATGTCTGTTGATACGTCTCCAACGTATCTATAATTTTTTATTGTTCCATGCTATTATATTATCAACCTTGGATGTTTTATATGCATTTATATGCTATTTTATATGATTTTTGGGACTAACCTATTAACCCAGAGCCCAGTGCTAGTTTCTGTTTTTCCCTTGTTTCAGTGTTTCGCAGAAAAGGAATATCAAACGGAGTCCAAACGGAATGAAACCTTCGTAAAAGTTATTTTTGGAAAGAAAGCAATATAGGAGACTCGGAGTGCATGTCAGGGGATCAACGAGGAGAGCACGAGGCAGGGGGTGCGCCCTCCACCCTCGTGGGCCCCTTGTGGCTCCCCTGACGTATCTCTTCCTCCTATATATATCCATATACCCTAAAACCATCGGGGAGCACAATAGTTTGGGAGTTCCGCCACCAGAAGCCCCCGTAGCCACCGAAAACCAATCTAGACCCGTTCCGGCACCCTGCCGGAGGGGGGGAATCCCTCTCCGGTGGCCATCTTCATCATCCCGGTGCTCTCGATGACGAGGAGGGAGTAGTCCACCCTCAGGGCTGAGGGTATGTACCAGTAGCTATGTGTTTGATCTCCCTCTCTCTCTCGTGTTCTTGAGGTGGTACGATCTTGATGTATCGTGAGCTTTGCTATTATAGCTGGATCTTATGATGTTTATCCCCCTCTACTCTCTTGTAATGGATTGAGTTTTCCCTTTGAAGTTATCTTATCGGATTGAGTCTTTAAGGATTTAAGAACACTTGATGTATGTCTTGCATGGGATACCCGTGGTGACAATGGGGTATTCTATTGATCCACTTGATGTATGTTTTGGTGACCAACTTGCGGGTTCCGCCCATGAACCTATGCATAGGGGTTGGCACACGTTTTCATCTTGACTCTTCGATAGAATCTTTGGGGCACTCTTTGAAGTTCTTTGTGTTGGTTTGAATAGATGAATCTGAGATTGTGTGATGCATACCGTATAATCATACCCATGGATACTTGAGGTGACATTGGAGTATCTAGGTGACATTAGGGTTTTGGTTGATTTGTGTCTTAAGCTGTTATTCTAGTACGAACTCTAGGATAGATTGAACGGAAAGAATAGCTTCGTCTTATTTTACTACGGACTCTTGAATATATCGATCAGAAAGGATAACTTTGAGGTGCTTTCATACCCTACCATAATCTCTTCATTTGTTCTCCGCTATTAGTGACTTTGGAGTGACTCTTTGTTGCATGTTGAGGGATAGTTATGTGATCCAATTATGTTATTATTGTTGAGAGAACTTGCACTAGTGAAAGTATGCACCCTAGGCCTTGTTTCCTAGCATTACAATACCGTTTTGTGATCACTTTTATCATTAGTTACCTTGTTGTTTTTATATTTTCATATTACAAAAACCTTTATCTATCATCCATATACCACTTGTATCACCATCTCTTCGCCGAACTAGTGCACCTATACAATTTACCATTGTATTGGGTGTGTTGGGGACACAAGAGACTCTTTGTTATTTGGTTGTAGGGTTCCTTGAGAGAGACCATCTTCATCCTATGCCTCCTATGGATTGATAAACCTTAGGTCATCCACTTGAGGGAAATTTGCTACTATCCTACAAACATCTGCACTTGGAGGCCCAACAACGTCTACAAGAAGAAGGTTGTGTAGTAGACATCATCTGTCGGTGGAACTAGTCTCATGAACGTGGTCATGTAAGGTTGGTCCAGACTGCTTCATCCAACAATACCGCCGAATCAAAATAACACGTTGGTGGTAAGCAGTATGACTATTATCGCCCACAACTCTTTGTGTTCTACTCGTGCATATCATCTACGCATAGACCTTGCCCGGATGGCACCGTTGGGTAACGTAGCATGCAATTTCAAAAAAAATTCTACGATCACGCAAGATCTATCTAGGAGATGCATAGCAACGAGAGGGGAGAGTGTGTCCACGTACCCTCGTAGACCAAAAGCGGAAGCGTTCGGTTAACGCGGTTGATGTAGTCGAACGTCTTCGCGATCCAACCAATCAAGTACCGAACGTACGACACCTCTGAGACCAGCACACGTTCAGCTCGACGAGGTCCCTCGAACTCTTGATCCAGCCAAGTGTCGAGGGAGAGTTTCGTCAGCACGACGCCATGATGACGGTGATGGTGAAGTGATCCACGCAGGGCTTCGCCTAAGCACTACGATAATATGACTGGAGGAATAAACGATGGAGGGGGCACCGCACACGGCTAAGAACAATTTATGTTCCTTAGAGGTGCCCCCTGCCCCCGTATATAAAGGAGTAGAGGGGAGGAGGCCGGCCTAGGCACACCCCCAAGTGGGGGGGAGTCCTACTAGGACTCCAAGTCCAATTCGGACCCCCCTTTCCTTTTACCGGAGAGGGAAAGGGGAAAGGAGAAGGAGAAGGAGAAGGAAAGGGGGGCGCCGCCCCATTCCCCACATCAATTCAGACCCCTTCCAAGTGGGGGCGCGCCAGCCCCTTGTGTGCTGGTGTGCCTCCCTCCCAAGGCCCATGTGGCCCATTACTTCTCCCGCGGGGTTCTGGTAACCTCCTGGTACTCCGATAAATACCCAAAACACTCCGGAACCATTCCGGTGTCCGAATACCATCGTCCAATATATCAATCTTTACCTCTCGACCATTTCGAGACTCCTCCTCATGTCCGTAATCTCATCCGGACTCCGAAAAATCTTTGGTCACCAAAACTCATAACTCATAATACAAATCGGCATTGAACGTTAAGCGTGCGGATCCTACGGGTTCGAGAACTATGTAGACATGACCGAGACACATCTTTGGTCAATAACCAACAGCAGAATCTGGATGCTCATATTGGTTCCTACATATTCTACGAAGATCTTTATCGGTCAAACCGCAATAGCAACATACGACATTCCCTTTGTCATCAGTATGTTACTTGCCCGAGATTCGTTCGTCGGTATCTTCATACCTAGTTCAATTCTCGTTACCGGCAAATCTCTTTACTCGTTCTGTAATGCATCATCCCGTAACTAACTCATTAGTCACATTGCTTGCAAGGCTTATCATGATGTGCATTATCGAGAGGGCCCAGAGATACCTCTTTGATACTCGGAGTGACAAATCCTAATCTTGATCTATGCCAACCCAACAAACACCTTCGAAGATACCTGTAGAGCATCTTTATAATCACCCAGTTACGTTGTGATGTTTGATAGCACACAAGGTATTCCTCCGGTATTCAAGAGTTGCATAATCTCATAGTCAAAGGAATATGTATAAGTCATGAAGAAAGCAAGAGCAATAAAACTTAACGATCATTATGCTAAGCTAATGATGGGTCTTTTCCATCACATCATTCTCCTAATGATGTGATCCCGTTCATCAAATGACAACACATGTCTATGGTTAGGAAACTTAACCATCTTTGATTAACGAGCTAGTCTACTAGAGGCATACTAGGGACACAGTGTTTTGTCTATGTATCCACACATGTATCAAGTTTCCGGTTAATACAATTCTAGCATGAACAATAAACATTTATCATGATATAAGGAAATATAAAATAACAACTTTATTATTGCCTCTAGGGCATATTTCCTTCAATTTGGACAACGGAAGTGTTTCAGGATGTACCGGGAAGGAATCGGGTCACCGGAAGGTGTTTCGGGAACCCCCCCCCCCCCCCCGGGCAAGTTATGGGCCTTATGGGCCAAAGGAGGGGACAGACCAGCCCACAAGGGGGCTGGTGCGCCCTCCCTTGTTTGGCCAGCCCTAGGGAAGGAAAAGGGGGAGGGCGCCGTTCCCTCTCATGGGAGAAAGGAAAGGGGGGGCGCCACCCTCCCCTGCCTTTCCCCGCACTCCCAATAAGGAAAGGGGGCGGCTTGGTAGGGACCCCAAGTAGGATTCCCGATACTTGGGCGCCTCCTTTGGCTACTCCTCCCTCCCTCCCACCTATATATATGTGGAAGGGGGCGCCTAGCACACAACAGACAATTACCTAGCCGTGTGCGGCGCCCCCTTCACCGTTTACACCCTCGGTCATATTTTCGTAGTGCTTAGGTGAAGCGCCGCGGAGATCACTTCACCATCACAGTCACCATGCCGTCGTGCTACTGGAACTCATCTACTACGTCGTCGTCTTGCTAGATCAAGAAGGCGAAGGACGTCACTGCGCTGAAGTGTGCAGAACACGGAGATGTCGTACGTTCGGTACTTGATTGGTTGGAACGCGAAGAAGTTCGACTACATCAACTGCGTTGTTAAACGCTTCCGCTTACGGTCTACGAGGATATGTAGACATACTCTCCCCCTCGTTGCTATGCATCTCCATGGATAGATCATTACGTGTGTGTAGAATTTTTTGTTTTCCATGCAATGATTCCCAACACTAACTCCATGTAAGTTTATCATGTAATGCAAATTCATCACAAATTCAAGCAAACGACAACTCATTACATACCAAAATAAAATTCAATAGCTCATACATAGATTAGTGATACACAAATGAATCAATGACTTTAGTTGTCACGGTCATTGATCCTCTTTCCTTCATCATCCAAGAGGTTGATGTCCTGCAATGTGATCCTGAACTCTACATCTCTTGCAAGTCTCAACTTCTCTCTAAAGCTCAATTCTTTGCATCCAAAAGGTTGATGGTCGGGGGCGACACTTGCCGCCTTGCAAGTGTTCGACGGTTTGCCTAGGTGAGTCATTTTTCTCTCCTTTTTTCTTTTTTTTCTTTTTTCCATTGGATTGAACCGAGTCAATTAAATTGACGATGAAGAGATCGAGAGAGATGATCTTCGAGGACTCTTCGTCATCGAAGGAGGAAGAAGATGACAATGACGACTTTGAAAATGGTCGTTGGCATGATCTTCAGTGATGATATTCGGTAGCCGAGGAGAGGATCGCAGTTTGGCCGCATACCCCTCAACCATGATAGAGCGGAGGGCCATGCTAAGATTACGAGAGATTATTTTGACCCTAATCCAACCTATCTGGAGAAGTATTTTCGCCAGCGATTTTGGATGTACACAAGTCTCTTTCTCACCATTGCAATTGCCGTGGAGAAGGATGATGATTGGTTGGTTCAAGCTCAGGAGGAATGCATGCGGAGAGACGAATGTGAGCCCTTTGATGAAGTGTATCGCGACTGCTTGAGTGCTGGCCAATGGGTGTTCGGCCGATGCCATTGAGGACCATGCCCACACTGGAGAAGATACAATCTTGGAGGCCGTTCAAAGTTTTGGAAAAAATAATTTTTTACCCCGTTAAGTTTTGGCAATCGATTAGAAACGACTACTTTTTTAATGAGTAAAAGTACTCCTCTAAAGAATACTCGTCTGATTACTCCTCTAAATTTAAGGGGGTCGGATAGAGTTGATCTTAGGACATCTCTAGCCCAAGCCTTATAATTTAGCCCCTTATATGCCTTCTTAAACTATAACTCCTTATATTTATGTTTGGGAGTTAAAATATGGTTCCTAGCCGAAGTTTTAAATCTAACTCCCTAAAAAAGTTCACACAAATTTAAACATCTGTAGCTCAATTTGATTCAAATTACATTGCATAACATGGATATACACAATTCGGTTAAAACTACATTGCTAAGACAGATCTAAACTTATTGATTCAAAAATAAAACTAAGAAATCTAGTCAGAGTCGGAGTCTTCTTGGGCAGCATCTTCTCCAAATCCACACCTCCAGGCCGGAGTCGGAGTCCGAAGCTCTACATGAAAGGCCGATCACTTTTGGTCCCCCTCCCCCCCCCCCCCCCACGGAGGCCGGAGTCTTTTTCGGCCAGGATCATCTCCCAATAAATATAGTTTGGAAGTACACTTATGCATACCAGGAGTCAAAAGTCATGTGAAATAAAAAACAGAAAAATAATAATTGATTTCCCGAGAAAATATAGATAGTTAGGAGGCAAAATGGGAGAAACCAAGAAATTTGGTATCATGTACTCCCTCTGTGAAGTAATATAAGATCGTTTAAGTCACTACTTTAGTGATATAAAGGATTTTATATTAGTTTACAGAGGGGGTATAAGAGATCTATACATATTTTTAAAAAATAAACAATCAAAACATTATTTCATATGCATCCACTTTTCATGGATCTTGATTTTCATGAATGATTATATGTAAATCGATTGTCCTTGTCTTTTAAATACACTTCTCAACCTATCTATTGGTTTTCTTGATTTTCCAGGTTTTTTAGGATACTCTACTACTTTACTCTTGAGGTTCTAATATATTGGTGATTAATTCCAATATTTTTCAGTCAGATGTAGCGACCCGACCCGAATGGATCAAGTCTACTATGCTTCGGTGTCATCCCTGGATCAGTAATGCTGACACCACACAGTACAACGAAGGAGTTATAGCAGAGTGGCAATCACACACTTATTACATCGATGTCTGCGAAGAGAACTTATTACAATAATATGGCCTAAGGCCATCTAATATCGATAACAACGGAAGACTTGGAAGATAAATGGGTCCATCAACTCCAACGGCATCACTGAGTATAGAACCACGACCTAAATGCACCTTAATCATCGTCTGAAAAGTCTGCAACATTAACGTTGCAGCCCGAAAACGGGTCAGCACATGGAATATGCTGGCAAGGTAACACATAGAGAGTAATGGAATGAAACAGCTATACTACATGCATATTTGGCTGGTGGAAAGCTCTATGGTTACTGTTTTGCGTAAAGCCAATTTTTCCCTACTGCAAAGGAATAAATTTATTTAACTATCATGGTGGTTGTTAAACATTGAGAATGGTTGACAACATTCTCAATCCCAACTAAAAGTAATCATTAAAACCCAACAATATTAATTAGAAGTAACATGATGAGATTCACATGATATTCAAGTACTAGATACTCAAGATTGTCCATAACCGGGGACACGGCTAATCATGATTAGTTTATTACACTCTGCAGAGGTTTGCGCACTTTTCCCCACAAGACTCGATCGCCTCCGTTGGATTTCTCGCACTACTGGTGTTTGAGAAACGGATGACCGAGACACAGTCTTTCAGAAGCGCTAGCACCTTACGATGGATAGACCGGTACACCTACTTTCCCCTACATCTGCTAGTCTACCCTGTAAGAGTTCGCATGACTTAGTCAACTATGCCAGAGCCCATAATGGCTTGTGGCTGCACACGTAAGTATTTAGCATGAAAGATCTTATGATCCCTTTGAGCCTGGGTGGCGGTTCAAAATAAAACAGGCAAGTCCTGATTGACATCAGGTGCCTCAATCCACCCAGATTTGTGTTTAAGTTGCCACCTTAGATAAACCGTTAAAATTATCAATCTCACATCTGTCATGGATATCACTCACCCAATCCACGTCTACTAGCATAGCATGGCATAATAAGCAAACGTAGAAGTAACTCCCAAATGTTTCAAAATAAACAGGTAATAGGTACTACCTCATCTACTTCCCATCCCGCAATTTAATTAGATCCTAATCATGCAAGGTGTGAGGATGGATCTAATGCAATAAAACTGGGTTGTAGAAAAGGTATGATCAAAGTGTTACTTGCCTTGCTGATGATCCGCGAGTCCTAGAGATTCGAAGTAACAGGCGGCGCAATCCGGGTAATCTATCGCAGACAAACAACAAGCATACAATAAGTACTCATCTAATGCACAGGTAAAACTCGAACAAGAGATCGAACCAGATAGTTCAACTTAAGAACTCTGGTTGCAAAGAAAGAAAGAACCGAACAAAGAAACCGAAAACAAACAGCGGAAGAAAACAACTCGGTTCTAGCAAGTTGAAACTAGGTCAAATTTTACCGTAGCAAAAACTGGTTTAAGTTGATTAGTCAGAACGACGGTTTCGAAACGAAACTCCAGGCGTTTGAATCACCTGATTCCGATAAACAAGCGAGAAGATAGACTAGAAAGAAGATCGGATCTGAGATCGCGATCGCGGAATAAATCCGACGAAAAGAAAAAGAAGAACGGTTAAACGAACGGGCGTTTGTTAACCTAGAAGAATCCGGTGATCACGTTCGTTAGGGCGAACGGTCCGGCGAACGGTCTCTAGGCAACTAAATCGGAAAAGAAAACGAATCCGATCTAGGGTTTCGGAAAAGAGATCGAAATGAAAAACCGATCTAGAAAACCGGAACGGTTTAGAGAAGAAAAGAATCGGAAAGAAAACGAATCAGAAGAGAAGAAAAGAATCAGAACGATTTAGAAGAAAACCGATCCGAGGAAAAGAAAAGACGCGGCGCGGTACCTCCGGCGAGGTCTCCGGTGAGGGGCTCCGGCGTCGGCGAGCAAGGGTGGCGGCGACGGCACAAGGGCGGCGGCGGCAGTGACGCAGGGCGGCAGCGTTGGGCGGCGCGGCACGGGTGAGGGCGCGGCTTGGGGGCTTGAGGTTTGGTGTGGGTTTAGAGGGGGGGTGTGGGAGTATATATATATAGGTGAGGGGAGAGGATACTTGGGGTAGGGGGCAAGAAAAAGAGGAGGAAAAAGAGAAGGAGAGGGAGATTGGAAAAAGGCAAACGGAGTCCAACTAGGACTCCAGGCGGCGGTGGCGGCTCCCTGGCGCGCGCATGCGGCGCTGGTGCGGCGCTGGCCTGGCCTGGCCGGCCGGCCTGCTGGCTGGGCCTTGGCCCAAGGCGCTGCGGGATTTTTTTTTAAATCGGTTACGCGCGCAGAAAAACAAAAGAAAAGAGAACTAAACGAACTCCAAAACTTCTAAAGTAAATTTTCCCCGACTCCTAAAAATGAGTCGAACAAAATGAACTTTTCTCCGGGCCTAAAATGCAATTTTTTGAAAACGCGCATTTTCCCTATCCAAATAAAAAGCGAATGAAACTCCGACAAATCCAATGATCCTCTTTTAGAAATTTGAGTAGAACTCAAATATGAAAATGACGAAATCTCCAACTCTCTCCGAGGGTCCTTGAGTTGCGTGAAATTTTTAGGATCGACAAAAATGCAAGAGAATATGATATGCATGATGATCTAATGTATAACATTCCAAATTGAAAATTTGGGATGTTACAAACCTACCCCCCTTAAGATGAATCTCGCCCTCGAGATTCGGGTTGGCTAGAAAATAGGTGAGGGTGGTCCTTGAGCAAATCTTCTTCTCTCTCCCAGGTGGCTTCATCCTCTGAGTGGTGGTTCCACTGAACTTTGCAAAACTTGATAACCTTGCTGCGGGTAACTCTGCTGGCATAATCGTGAATCTTGACTGGTTTCTCTTCATACGTTAAGTCATCCTTCAACTGAATCGCTTCAAGCGGCACTATATCTCTTAACGGTACCTCCGCCATCTCGGCGTGACATTTCTTCAGCTGAGAAACATGGAATACATCATGTACTCCTGACATTTCCTCTGGTAATTCCAACTTATATGCGACTTCTCTCATACGTTGCAAGATCTTATATGGTCCAACGAAAAGCGGTGCTAATTTTCCCTTAACTCCAAAGCGCTTAACTCCTCGTAGTGGGGATACTCGGAGATACACTCTGTCTCCGGTTTCATAAACTGTCTCCTTGCGTTTAGAATCTGCGTAGCTCTTCTGCCTGGACTGGGCTACCTTGAGCCTATCGCGAATCAACTTAACTTTCCGTTCAGACTCTTTAATCAAATCTGGTCCAAAGAATTGACGATCTCCAACTTCGTCCCATGACAACGGTGTCCTGCACCTCCTTCCGTACAAAGCTTCGAAAGGTGCCATCTTCAAACTGGTTTGGTAACTGTTGTTATACGAAAACTCTGCATACGGCAAGTTATCGTCCCAACTAGATCCATAATCTAGTGCACAAGCTCTCAGCATATCTTCCAAAATCTGATTGACTCTCTCGGTCTGTCCATCTGTCTGCGGATGAAAAGCGGTGCTGAACTCTAGCCTGGTTCCTAAAGTTTCATGCAACTGATTCCAAAACTTTGAGGTAAATTGGATTCCTCTGTCTGATACAATACTCCTCGGAACTCCATGCAAACAAATGATCCTAGTCATGTATATCTTTGCCAACTTAGCACTGGTGTAAGTGGTCTTAACTGGAATGAAATGTGCTACCTTCGTCAAACGATCAACTACTACCCATGTCGAGTCAAATCCTGCTTTCGTCCTGGGCAGTCCTGTGATAAAATCCATGCCTATCTTATCCCACTTCCATTCGAGTATCGGCAATGGTTGCAACAATCCGGCTGGCTTCTGATGCTCTGCCTTCACTCTATGACATACGTCACAAACTGCTACATATGCTGCAATATCCTTCTTCATTCCGGTCCACCAGAATGTTTCCTTTAAATCCAAATACATCTTGGTATTTCCTGGGTGAATCGAATAGGGTGAATCATGTGCCTCTTGTAGAATCAACTTCCTGATCTCTGGGTCATTTGGCACATAAACACGGTCCTCAAACCATAGGGTATCGTGCTCATCCTCACGAAATCCCTTTGCTTTTCCTTTGCTTAGTTTCTCCTTTATCGAAGCAATCTCCTTGTCAGATTTCTGAGCTTCTCTGATTTTATCCATCAATGTTGATTGAATCTCCAATGCTGCTACATAGCCTTTCGGAACTATTTCTAAACTTAGTTCACGAAGGTTTTCTGATAACTCCTGGGGTATTTCTCCCGTCATTAACGTATTGACATGGCTCTTGCGGCTCAATGCGTCAGCTACTACATTAGCTTTACCGGGATGGTAATGCAATCTCATATCATAATCCTTGATGAGCTCCAACCATCTCCTTTGTCTGAGATTCAACTCCTTCTGCATGAAAATGTACTTCAAACTCTTGTGATCCGTGTACACCTCACAATGATTTCCAATGAGGAAATGTCTCCATGTCTTCAATGCATGCACTACGGCTGCTAACTCCAAATCATGTGTGGCGTAATTCAACTCATGAGGCTTCAGTTGTCATGAAGCATACGAAACAACTCTCCCTTCCTGCATAAGCACAGCTCCAAGTCCTCGACGTGAAGCGTCGCAGTATACCTCATAATCCTTGGTCTGATCTGGCAAAATCAATACCGGTGAGGTAACCAAACGTTTCTTCAACTCCTGGAAACTAGCCTCACACTCCTCAGTCCAATTGAACTTGGTATCCTTTTTCAACAACTCCGTCATAGGCTTCGCAATCTTTGAAAAGTTCTTAATGAATCTCCGGTAGTATCCTGTGAGTCCAAGAAAACTCCGGATCTCTCCAACTATCGTTGGTGCTTCCCATTCGGTTACGGTCTCAACTTTTGCGGGGTCAACTGCTATCCCTTCTCCGAATATAACGTGTCCGAGGAATCCTTCTTCTTTCAACCAAAACTCACATTTGCTAAATTTGGCATATAACTGATGTTCCCTTAGTTTCTCCAAAACCAAACGCAAATGTTCCTTATGCTCTTCTTCATTCTTTGAATAAACCAGGATATCATCAATGAACACTACGACGAACTTATCCAAAAACTCCATAAACACTTTGTTCATCAGGTTCATAAAATAGGCAGGCGCGTTAGTCAATCCAAATGACATAACGGTATACTCATACAATCCATATCTTGTGGTGAATTCTGTCTTAGGTATGTCCTGCTCTCGAATCTTCAACTGGTGGTACCCTGATCGCAAATCGATCTTGGAAAACACTTTAGCTCCTTGCAAACGATCAAATAGATCATTAATCATTGGCAGTGGGTACTTGTTCTTGATGGTTACTTCATTCAATCCACGATAATCAACAACCATCCGTAATGATCCATCCTTCTTCTCCACTAGAAGTACGGGTGATCCCCAAGGCGAAGAACTTGGGCGAATGTAACCTTTCTCCAATAATTCCTTAATCTGATTCTTAATTTCTACCAAATCCTTTGCTGGCATCCGGTATGGTCTCTTTGATATTGGGCCTGTACCTGGCAATAGCTCAATCAGAAACTCAATGTCTCTATCCGGTGGCATGCCTGGCAACTCTTCAGGAAATACATCAGGAAAATTCCTTTACCACTGGTACTTCCTCCTGCACTACTCCTGCTAGGCAATTTACTTGTGTCCTATTTGGCACATGCCGGGATACATACTTGATCCTTCTTCCTTCTGGCGTTGTAAGCAAAATTGACTTACCAACACAATCGATGTTTCCTCCATACATCGACAGCCAATCCATACCGAGAATTACATCCAGACCTTCGGATTCCAGAATAATCAAATCTGTTGGGAAAACATGCCTTCCTATGCTTAATGGCACTTGAAAACATCCTTGACTGGCCATGTACTCTGCTCCTGGCGAACTTACTAGCATAGGTGTTTTAAGAATCCTAGTGGGCCGGCTATATTTTTCCACAAATCCCCTTGATATGTATGAATGTGATGCACCAGTATCGAAAAGAACGAGTGCGGTAAATGACTTAACCAAAAACTTACCGATTACTGCATCAGGCTGATCTTCAACCTCCTCCACGCTAACGTGGTTCACCTCTCCCCTATTGAAAGGGTTCGGCTTCTTCCCTGAGCTTCCATTGCCATTTCCATTCTGGCCTTCAGGACATTCATTTGCATAATGTCCGGTCTTGGAACACTTGAAACAGGTGACTTGACTCAGGTCTCTCTTGTTTGGGGTTGATGGGGTGGTACGATTCTGGCCATTGCTTCCTCCATTCCCATTACCATTCTTGTGGCCATTGTGGTTGTGCGAACTACCTCCTCCATGTGTATGCTGAAACTGAAATCCCGATTTAGGGGTAAAACGGGGCTTCTGCTGGGCTCCAGAGTTATACTTCCCCTGTCCATACTTCCTCTTGCGGTTCTCAATCTGCTGTTGCTTCCCTTCAATCATGATGGCACGATCTACCAACTCCTGGTAGTTGTTGAAACTTCCTACCATCAGCTGCATACTCAACTCATCATTCAATCCTTCCAGAAACTTCTCCTGCTTGGGTGCATCCGTAGCAACGTCATCTGGGGCATAACGTGCTAACTTGCTGAAGTCGTCAACGTATTGGCCAACTGTCCTTCCTCCTTGGTGTAAGTTGCGAAACTCACGCTTCTTCATGGCCATAGCTCCTGCTGAAACATGTGCAGTGCGGAAAGCTTGTTGAAACTGATCCCATGTGACTATGTCAACTGGGAAAGTGGCTGTGAAATTCTCCCACCATGCTGTCGCGGGTCCTTCTAACTGATGTGCGGCAAACTTCACTTCCTCACCATCCGTGCATCCTGCAGTGGTCAACTCCCTTCCTATCTTGCGGAGCCAGTCGTCTGCTACTATCGGCTCGATGCTACTAGAAAACACCGGCGGATTCAGCCTAAGGAAACGGGCTAAGTGGTCAACAGGGGGTGGTGGTGGTGGTGGGTTGTTGTTGTTGTTGTTCTGCTGATTCTGAACTAACATCTGCATCAATTGATTCTGCTGCTGGATCAATTGAGTGAGCTCCGGTGGAAATCCATTGTCACGTCTCAGAGGCATCTGAGGGTTTAGAAAAGAAGAGATATAAGAATAGAATGAGGTCTAAAGAGAAAACACTACCCCAATGCACATCAGCAAATTCACACAAAATCACTTCATTCAATCAAACAAGGGCATACAATCGATCTAGCTATCGCAAAAGTGCTCGAACTATAGTGTTTACATGGGGGAATGCTACTAATATTTGGTGGTCATCTAGAAATTTGAACCGGTGGAAGACTCCATGATGTCCGCTCCAGCTTCGTATTCAAATTCGGGTTCACTTGGATCCGAATCAGTGTCGTCGATGATGATGTAGTTGTCTGGACATGCGACGTACATGTCTTCCTTCCTGGATGCTAACTCCCTCTTGAGCTCTTCAATCTCCTGCTTAAGATCGACGTTGTGTCTTGCTAGGGCTACTATCTCGTCCATGTAGTCCTTGCGTGTAGCCTTCAGTTCTCCTTCTAGCTCGATGAGCCTAGTCTTCGCATTCTTCAACTCTATCATATCATTGCACATCTGGTTCTCGTGGCGTCGAATGTGCTGGTTTAACTCCTGGATAAATGATGCAATGGATCTATCCTTCTTGGTGGTGACTAACTCCCATTGTTCATCTCGGCGTCCGCAAATCTGGTAGATAGTGTCCTTGAGGTCTTCTTGATAAACTTCTCTAATGCATCCTATGGTGATATGGGCTGCCATGCTCCTTCCTAGACTCCAAGTTGGTGCATTGAAAACACTATCTATGGGCTTCGTGATTGGCGCGAATGTCCTTCCCGGAACGTGAGCTTGAATCTTCCAGCGCTCCTCTTCAGGCAGAGTGGCGTTGAAGGTTCCCGTGAAACTTGGTAATCCAATATTTAGGTACTTGGTGACTTCCTTCAAGTGAAATCCAAAAGATGTGCCTTCATCCGGTTGAGCGTACTTAATCTTCGCATCCTTCATCCTAAAGAGTAGAAAAGGTGAGGAGTTAGAAAATGAGGAGAGAATAGTAATCTATGGCTTTAACTTAGTGGTCGTGTCCTACAGTCAGCGTGTGCTCTGATACCATCTCTGTAGCGACCCGACCCGAATGGATCAAGTCTACTGTGCTCCGGTGTCATCCCTGGATCAGTAATGCTGACACCACACAGTACATCGAAGGATTTATAGCAGAGTGGCAATCAAACACTTATTACATCGATGTCTCCGAAGAGAACTTATTACAATAATATGGCTTAAGGCCATCTAATATCGATAACAACGGAAGACTTGGAAGATAAATGGGTCCATCAACTCCAACGGCATCACTGAGTATAGAACCACGACCTAAAAGCACCTTAATCATCGTCTGAAAAGTCTGCAACATTAACGTTGCAGCCCGAAAACGGGTCAGCACATGGAATATGCTGGCAAGGTAACACATAAAGAGTAATGGAATGAAACAGCTATACTACATGCATATTTGGCTGGTGGAAAGCTCTATGGTTACTGTTTTGCGTAAAGCCAATTTTTCCCTACTGCAAAGGAATAAATTTATTTAACTATCATGGTGGTTGTTAAACATTGAGAATGGTTGACAGCATTCTCAATCCCAATTAAAAGTAATCATTAAAACCCAACAATATTAATTAGAAGTAACATGATGAGATTCACATGATATTCAAGTACTAGATACTCAAGATTGTCCATAACCGGGGACACGGCTAATCATGATTAGTTTATTACACTCTGCAGAGGTTTGCGCACTTTTCCCCACAAGACTCGATCGCCTCCGTTGGATTTCTCGCACTACTGGTGTTTGAGAAACGGATGACCGAGACACGGTCTTTCAGAAGCGCTAGCACCTTACGATGGATAGACCGGTACACCTACTTTCCCCTACATCTGCTAGTCTACCCTGTAAGAGTTCGCACGACTTAGTCAACTATGCCAGAGCCCATAATGGCTTGTGGCTGCACACGTAAGTATTTAGCATGAAAGATCTTATGATCCCTTTGAGCCTGGGTGGCGGTCCAAAATAAAACAGGCAAGTCCTGATAGACATCAGGTGCCTCAATCCACCCAGATTTGTGTTTAAGTTGCCACCTTAGATATACCATTAAAATTATCAATCTCACATCTGTCATGGATATCACTCACCCAATCCACGTCTACTAGCATAGCATGGCATAATAAGCAAACGTAGAAGTAACTCCCAAAGGTTTCAAAATAAACAGGTAATAGGTACTACCTCATCTACTTCCCATCCCGCAATTTAATTAGATCCTAATCATGCAAGGTGTGAGGATGGATCTAATGCAATAAAACTGGGTTGTAGAAAAGGTATGATCAAAGTGTTACTTGCCTTGATGATGATCCGCGAGTCCTAGAGATTCGAAGTAACAGGCGACGCAATCCGGGTAATCTATCGCAGACAAACAACAAGCATACAATAAGTACTCATCTAATGCACAGGTAAAACTCGAACAAGAGATCAAACCAGATAGTTCAACTTAAGAACTCCGGTTGCAAAGAAAGAAAGAACCGAACAAAGAAACCGAAAACAAACGGCGGAAGAAAACAACTCGGTTCTAGCAAGTTGAAACTAGGTCAAATTTTACCGTAGCAAAAACTGGTTTAAGTTGATTAGTTGGAACGGCGGTTTCGAAATGAAACTCCAGGCGCTTGAATCACCTGATTCCGATAAATGAGCGAGAAGATAGACTAGAAAGAAGATCGGATCTGAGATCGCGATCGCGGAATAAATCCGACGAAAAAAAAGAAGAACGGTTAAACGAACGGACGTTCGTTAACCTAGAAGAATCCGGTGATCACGTTCGTTAGGGCGAACGGTCCGGCAACGGTCTCTAGGCAACTAAATCGGAAAAGAAAACGAATCCGATCTAGGGTTTCGGAAAAGAGATCGAAACGAAAAACCGATCTAGAAAACCGGAACGGTTTAGAGAAGAAAAGAATCGGAAAGAAAACGAATCGGAAGAGAAGAAAAGAATCGGAACGATTTAGAAGAAAACCGATCCGAGGAAAAGAAAAGACGCGGCGCGGTACCTCCGGCGAGGTCTCCGACGAGGGGCTCCGGCGTCGGCGATCAAGGGCGGCGGCGGCGGCACAAGGGCGGCGGCGGCGGTGACGCAGGGCGGCGGCGTTGGGCGGCGCGGCGCGGGTGAGGGCACGGCTTGGGGGCTTGAGGTTTGGTGTGGGTTTAGAGGGGGGTGTGGGAGTATATATATAGGTGAGGGGAGAGGATACTTGGGATAGGGGGCAAGAAAAAGAGGAGGAAAAAGAGAAGGAGAGGGAGATTGGAAAAAGGCAAACGGAGTCCAACTAGGACTCCAGGCAGCGGCGGCGGCTCCCTGGCGCGCGCGCGGCGCTGGCGCGGCGCTGGCCTGGCCTGGCCGGCCGGCCTGCTGGCTGGGCCTTGGCCCAAGGCGCTGCAGGATTTTTTTTTTAAATCGGTTACGCGCGCAGAAAAACAAAAAAAAAGAACTAAACGAACTCCAAAACTTCTAAAGTAAATTTTCCCCGACACCTAAAAATGAGTCGAACAAAATGAACTTTTCTCCGGGCCTAAAATGCAATTTTTTGAAAACGCGCATTTTTCCCTATCCAAATAAAAAGCAAATGAAACTCCGACAAATCCAATGATCTTCTTTTCGAAATTTGAGTAGAACTCAAATATGAAAATGACGAAATCTCCAACTCTCTCCGAGGGTCCTTGAGTTGCGTGAAATTTCTAGGATCGACAAAAATGCAAGAGAATATGATATGCATGATGATCTAATGTATAATATTTCAAATTAAAAATTTGGTATGTTACATCAGAGCTCTAAATAAATGATGATGTGGAAAATATCAGCGATTTATGATCCACGTGTTGTCACACAATGTCAAAATCACGCCATTTTATTGCAACCCTATTTGGCATAGTCGAGGAGGACATGTGTCATAGCGCTAATAATGGAAAGTAAAGTTGAAGCAAACAGAAAACAAAATTAAAATTTCTATCTTTTGCACATGTTCATGTTAGTGTCTTAAAAGTGCAAAAAAAAAAACACAACTTATTTTTTGTAAGACAGGTTGCAATACTTGTGTTTTTTCCTTAATATTTGCAAACATTCGAAGGACATAAATACATACATCTTTATTTCTTTGACATTAAAAAAAAGAGCTGAGCATAGGAGGAATTATGATTTTTTGTGTCATGCATAAGCATATGCTCCCGGAAGCTAAACTGAATATCCGAGGGGCGATATATAGACTTTACTAGAAGTTGGGGACCGGGATGACATAGGGTGAAACATCAAATATTCCTTTTCATTATAAATATAGATTATAATGTGCACAAATACTGTTGTCGCCTTTTTTCAGGGTGAAATACTCATGTTGCCTTGGGAAATTGCTAAAACAAAAAAATAATGAAATGAAACTAATACAAACAAAACAAGAAATAAACAAATTACATCGGAATAGAAAAGCTCCATCTTTTAAACTTTTGGATTTTTTTCTAAATATAATTTTCTTTGCCATTTATCTACTTGTATACCGATTTTAACACTGAAAAATTGAGATGGCGTTTTCTTAGCTAGGAGCGAAAAAGTCAAAGTCTTCTAGATAGACTGATAAGAGTGATTACTACGTGGACTTAGGTGGCTGAGGTGCCACCAGGTGTCTAGAACGTAACGGCTTTAGGAAACCGGGCAACAAATTCCCGTCGGGGAGGACAGGTTTCTTTTTCCATTGGATTCTGTATCATTCGTAATCTTTGCTTTCACTCCACAGCGATTGCACTACGGTGGTTTTCACTGACAAAAGACAGAGAAAAAATAGGTGCTCACCTGAAAGGAAAAAGCTATTCAGTGCCGACGAAATGGCTTTGTGCCTGCTTTCTGTGTCGAGTGGGCAGATGTGAATTATGTTATTGTTGGATGACTTTTATTTCCTAGCCGTGTACATGTACAGTTCGTTGGTTCACACATCACGCGTATAGGCTTATTATTTGCCAATTTATGTGGGCTCACACACCATCCATAGTGTACACCTACAATTGCTCCTAGTACTTTCAAAAGTCAAAACGTTTCTAGGTACAACCAAGCTTATGTAAAATTATATCAACATCTACAATACCAAATAAAGAAAATATAACAATGTAGTCCATGATGATTCTAAGCCTAATGATACCGCTCTAGCACTATAGTTATTGAAATTTTGCTCTGTAAGGGCATCTCCAACGTTGACCTTCGAACTACCCACAATCGTCCAAACCGCATGGTCTGAACGTATTTTGCCATCCAACGCGGTCCTTATTAGTCCGTACGGCGATACAGACGCACTTTTCCCCGTAAACTGAAGACAAACTTGTGGGGAGGGATTGCGGGCGTCCGTACCGTTGCCACGCGGGCGTTTGACTAACATGGCCCACCAAAAACGACTTTCCCATGCCCGCGCGCTTTACTGCCCAAAGCCAGCTGCCTGAAGCCAGATGGGGAAAGGAGCCATGTAGGAAAAGTAGATCATGGAAGGCCGGCGTCACTTGGGTCCCAAGAAGGCCATTGCCACCACGTCGCCGGGTTACACTGCCGGTGTCTTGCCCGGTGAGCGGGGGCCTAGACCACGGCGACCGTTTTCGCCCGCCCAAAAACTAACCCTGATCCATGCGTCACGAAAGCGAAGTGAGGCTATTCTTACCCCCTCGCTGAAGCATATCCCTCCAGGGCATCCGGCGGTCTGATGAGCGGGCTGCCGGACATAGGGAAGACAAGTCGTGGGAGTGGCAATTCGCTGCGGCCGGCAGTAGAGTAGTTTTACCGCAACACGGTATAGTTTAGTTCAAATATGCCCAACATATAAACATTTTCATCCGGTATGAATGAAAATCATCCAGTTTACTTGTAATTCGTCCGGTTTGTTTAAAGCCGATTTGAAATGTATGCGTATATCATTGGATGGCCGGCTCCTGCATCTGTGACGCAGACTGTCCCCACCACCCCTCCTGCGTTCGCGGATGGATGCATTGTCTGGTTTGCGTTACGGGTCAGCATTGCAAATGCCCTCAACTTGACTAAACATAGAGAAATTTGACTTTACAAAAAATTAATACAATTTCTTTTTACGGGTGAAAATTAATATAACTTTTTGCAACGGGGCGAGTATATAAAAATGCCAAAGCATGCGGCAAGATCTGTTTTGCATGCTTATGTGTACCAGCAAAATTCAATGGAGATGACACCGTCATGATTAGAACATTATAAAGTAAGTACTTCTGAAGAAACATGTACTTGCTTGGTTAGCTTTTGTTTTCTTGAGCAAGTACTTATAGCTGGATTAATCTTAGGACAGGCTTTCTCAACCTTATACCAACACTGGCAAGAAGCCATGCTGAGTGCATTCATATTCGTGTAGATCAACATCAATATTGTAAGGCATATACTTTATATTTACCACATTCGAAATTTTGATAACCTTCAATTTGGTTTGAGTGTGGGTAGGGGAAGCTAAACAAAATTTTGACTTAATTGAGATTTGCTTATTCAATTTGATTGAGTTAATGCAGGACAGGAGTTTGAAAACAAAATCTTTAGATTATTTCAAGTTACTATATTCATCTTGGTTTTTTATCTCGTGCGGCACCGGTTAGGGTTATCAAAAGGAGGAGAAATACTGTGTGAATACAGCTGGTTTCCTGTTGCCCTTTAGAGAGACACGAGGTTTGACGTGCATCGATTAGCCAGTGTTTCAGTGAGAAAATCGTTGCGGTGTGGTGGATTATAAAGAAATCAACGCATGCTCACGTCTGGACTCACCAATGCCCGTGCACAGGTGAGAATCAAATCAAAGCCAGATATCACGTGAAATCTGTGATGTCAGTCGACTTGATCAAGTCGTGTTTACATACGTCGCTCTGTCATTCCGCCGCACTTTCGATTTCATGACATGTGCATTCACATAATCTAGGGCAAAATATGTACTGTGATCACCTTGCGCACGTGCATTGTACGGAAATTTGTAGCTCTGACCCTCTAGATGGAAATCTGATAAAATAAATGTAGCAGCCTGTCTGAGGATTTCTCGTTGCTTGTCCTATCGTGTCTTCAGATTGGGTGCGAAATGGTCTTTATTTCATGTATGTATTTTACATAAATTCGTTACAACTTCCAACGCTACCAAAGGAAATCGAACCGCAGGGGTGAAGCCAGCAAAATAATTTGTAACTGTCGATGTCATTCTCCCAAGTATACGTGTCATGTGTAAGAGCACATTGTTACTTGTACGTAATAGTATTAGTCCAAAACCGTTGATGTCGGTTTCCAGAAAAAACAAACCGTTGATGTCATTTGACACCAATGGCCTTCTTTTTACGGCAAACCCATGACTTTATGTGCTCCGTCCTTGTCGAACCAACGTGCTTTAGTTAGCAAAGCAAAAACTCTTCAAACGTGTTTTGCATCTAGACGATGCATGCAGCCATTTTATTAATTATTCATATAAGACCTTATAAAGTCATACAATAGTTAGATTAAAGCCACCATCTAGACAACATTTGTCGCTACTTCTATCCAGTTGATGAAGGAATGTTGATGGTTTAGGCCTAATATCAAAACAGACATCGCAGCCAAACCTACCATCTAAGGCCTGAGGTCCCAATCAGAACGTCTGCCGGGTATGGGGCACCTACCGGTCCGGCGTACTTCTCAACCAAGACGCCTGCCGGATATGGGGCCGCCACAACCACCTGTCACCAATCCATCTTCAGTGCTGTATTGCTACATCAACCTTGCCCGGTATAGCTGCCATCGACGCCACCAGACAGCGCTACCTCCCTGCACGAGTCCATTTTCGCGCATCAGACGTCGAGTCTTCACGGCGCCATGCCGCCGAGATCCGTCGCCATCAATGTGTAAGCTGAAGCACCGCTCCACCAAAAAGCCTTCCACTGGTCCCTCGGTCCGTGTACACCTCCACGAATGATGCCCCCAAGAGGGAAACGGCACCATAGCACCGCCATCATCGGATCTACTGATCTAGGGTTTCCCCCGGAGGTAGCATAGAGTGGCCTTGAACTTCTCCACGGCGATGCCTTCAAGAAGGGAACGACGCAGACAGCGCCGCCACCGCCGGCCTTGGCAGCTAGCCGAGAGCAGGTTTTCACCCAGATCTATTCGAAGATCCTTCCTCAAGCATCTCGTGCACAGACTGCCGCCATCTCTGCCGGGGACTGGACGAAAGGGATCCATGCTTCCGCCGCCTGACCGGCCATGGCACCACCACGGTGCCTACAGCCGGCACCGTCAGGCCCACCATGCTCGCCTGTAGATGCACACCGGAACCGCCGGCCCGCCCAAGCCCATCTGGGCAAGACCAGATCGGCGATCTCGGCCGCCGCCACAGGGGCGACTCCGCCGCGGGGAGGTTGCGCCTCCGCTGACGCCGCCGTCACGCATGCTGTAGGGATCCCGCCGCTCCTTGCCGCCTGATCTCCGTCGAACGATGCGCCACCGCCGCCCGAAAAAAAAAACGCCACCACCGCGGGAGGGATAAGGCCCCGCCGCCGCCATCATAGGCCAGGCTTCGCCGGTGAGACCTCAGGCGGCGGCAGGACGGAGGAGGCGAGGGGAGGGGGCCTAGGGCCGGCGGCGGCTCCGGGGATTAGATGCTGGTACTATTATGGGCATCTACCTTTTTCAGTGGTGCACTTTGAAATTCATATGCTTTATTGTTTGGGACTCAGTTTAAAATATTCAAACTCATAGAAACTTGAAAATATTTGTGGTTTTCAAAAATGCGGAGCGAATCATGTGATATTGTTTTCTTAACTTCCTTGTTGCTGCCTGGAATCGTTAGATAATTGAGGTCATTAAATCGTCCTACTATTATTTTTGTACTTGATTCATCATATATGTCGGTTGATGGAAGAGGCTGGGACAAAATTTCCTAAATGGTTATGCAAGGTGTGATGTGTACGCACATCACTTTCAAGAAAGCGACCGTGGCAGCCTGGCTGATCTCTAGTTTGAAAATGGGAACACAGCTGCATGCAACGTGGCAAACTGTACATGGCCTCCAAATCCTTTCCGAAAAAACATGGCCTCCAAACACCTGTTCGGTCGCAAGTGATGCGCATCTGCATTTGGATTGGACAAACATGAATGCCCTAGGTATTTTCCTTTTCTTTTGCTACAGCCAAGATGACACTGAAACGTACAGCTGGCGATGAATCAAATCCACTGACTTTCGTCTATTCCTACTTAGTCCACACAACGATTAGCGCCATTCATTTTGATGGGTGCCAAGGTGTAGTTCTCATCCTTCTTCTCCCCTTTTCAACTTTTAAAGTCGTAGCTGAAATCGAGAGAAAGTCCATTCCATTGTTCACGAAAAAATGTCAGAGCTGAACGACCTAGACCGGGTAGACTCACCAGCCGTAGTATGAGCAAGCCTAACTAAAGTCCTGAGTTTATAGCTAAATGATGATATATGCATCTGCAAATTGTAGGTGAAAATATATCTACTCGTAACTGTATCTACAAAAATTAAATAATCCTTATTTTTTAAAAGAAACTGTATCTACAAAACAATAAACTGACTACACTTGCGATTCTTGGTTTATAAATATAAAATGTTCCAACTTTTTGTTTGTCCACTCATTTCAATACGTATATAGTCCATATTAAAATATCTAAAACATCTCATATCTGTGTGAACGAAAGTAGTAGTCTCTAGGCCAACAAATAAGCGTATCTTTTGCCCAAGTTTTCCAGTCTCCACCTTTCTAAAGCAGTGCACGTCAAATGTACATCACCAACATATAATGAATAAAATTTGAAAATTTCTGAAAAGACTGGAGTATTTTTCTTCACGCACATCTAAACGACCATTGGCACTCATAGTTACAGGATTTATGGATGATCACATAACTTAAAAGAAAAAAGAAACTTGTCAGATCAGAATAAGCATAAACTGTTGGAATTTTGCTAGTAGGTCTTTGGCCCAAAGCCCAACTAAAATTCTGAAATTCTCTTGGCCCATTCATGCACATATGTGAGTGGAGTGAGTGAGGCTAAAGTTTAGTCCCACATCAGAAGTTGAGAGAGAGTTGCACCTCTTTATAAGGTGAGCTCTTCTACCACTTATATGAGCATGAGAAGAGGAGACCTACATGCGCGCTCCTCCTCCTCGCCTCGTCACGACGCGCCGCGGGTTGCGGGTTGCGGGATTGAGCCGAGCCGAGGACAGAGCTATGCACGTTGTCTATATTTTTGCTGCATGGGAAAATTAATGAGTCATTAATTAATAATTAACGGACGCGTTAATTACTGAACCGTTTCCGATTTTTTTTGGATCGTGACGACTCGGACGTGGGGTTTACTCCCACGACCTACCCGGCCCGCAATATATAGTCAGGGCAGACGTCTACCCTAGCGGCCGCTTCGTATGGTTTCTCATCACCCTTCCAGATCATTGCGCCGCCAAGCTAGTCTTCTCCATCCCTCCTTCCGGCGTGCACCGCGAGAAGGGACAGCAGGCCTCCGGAACCCCGCCTCTCGTGATCCTGTACGGGAGAGGGGCGATCAGGTTTTTGGGGAGCGCACTCGCGCGACTGCTGGCAGCGACGACTTCGCGAACGACGACTTCTTCCCCGACCTCGGTAACCTCATCCTCGACGACATGGGAAACAATATCAACGCTGGCGGTGCTGCACCCGCTGCACCGTATGTGATTCTATCCTTCCTGTTCGAGATCGTGGTAGAATTCATGTTTCTAGTATGTGCCCTAGATGTGATATGTTCATCTGCTATACTAGTTCGCATGATTACTTTAATCTCTGCTGTTGTGGTCATGATTTATATTATGTTTATTCGGATTAAATCTCGTAGTAATTTGCTCATATTTCCATCAATCCAAAAACCTGAATATAGGCAATTTACTCCGAGTGGTTTTGCCGCGCATCTGAAACCGCCTGCCTTTAAGGGGCGCAATATAAGAGGTGGCGCACGAGAGCATTCTACTGGTTACAGACCATGGGCTGCTATGATGCCACCAAGGGCAAGCCTGAGGGCGATCTTAATCCAGCACTGCTGGAAGCTTTTGAGAAGATCGATACCCTCTTTAAAGACGCTCTTCTAAGTGTTCTTGATGACTCCATTGTGGATTCGTATATGTCGTTTGACAACGGCAAGGACATGTGGGCTGCGCTCGAGGCCAAGTTTGGTGCCTCGGATGCCGGCAGCGAGTTGTACGTCATGGAGCAATTCTATGACTACAAGATGACTGATGAGCACCCTGTTGTACAGCAGGCTCATGAGATACAGTCGCTCGCAAAAGAACTTGAATACTTCAAGTGTGTGTTACCGGACAAATTTGTTGCCGGAGGCATCATTGCCAAGCTTCCACCTTCGTGGAACAATTTTGCTACATCCCTGAAACACAAGAGACAGGAGTTTTCCGTTGCGGATCTCATTGGTACTCTTGATGTTGAAGAGAAGGCGAGAGCAAAGGACACACGTGCTCGAGTTGCTGAGGGAGGTTCTAGTGCCCACATGGTACAGAAGAAGAACTCCCAGCCAACAAATACAAAAACAATAAGAACAAAACTCAGGGCAAAGGCAAGTTTGATACAAAGAACAAGCCATCACATTCTACCAACTTCAAGAAGAATTCTCATAAGAAGGGGAAGTGACTTTGCCATGTCTGCGGTGATCCTAATCACTGGGCTCCAAAGTGTCCTAACCGCTTTGAGGAGCACGGACATGAGAAGAGCGGCAAGTACGCTAATGTTGTCATCGGTGATACTGATATGAAGGAATCAGGGTACGGTATTTTTCCTACCATCCTTTCAGTATTTCAATCCCCTGATTGGTTAATTGACACCGGTGCCAATGTACATGTGTGTGCTGACGCCTCTATGTTTTCTTCTTACCAGGCAATAGGGACTTCACCCGTGCTGATGGGGAACGGGTCACATGCCATCGTTCGAGGTGTTGATACGGTCGATCTGAAGTTTACTTCGGGGAAGACTGTGCGTCTGAAGAACTTTCATCATGTGCCGTCCATTAATAAAAATCTCGTTAGCGGTTCCCGTTTATGTCGAGATGGTTTTAAGTTGGTTTTCGAATCCAATAAAGTTGTAATTTCTAAGTGTGGACAATTTGTTGGAAAAGGCTACGAGTGCGGAGGCTTGTTCCGCCTATCTTTGTCAGATATTTGCACTAAAGTTATTAATAATGTTTGCCACAATAATGAGTCTGATATTTGGCATTCACGACTCTGTAATATTAACTTTGGTTGCATGACGCGGTTAGCCAATATGAATTTAATTCCGAAAATCTCTACTGTCAAAGGCTCCAAGTGCCAAGTATGTGTGCAAGCTAAGCAACCTCGCAAGTCCCATAAGACTGCAGAGGCAAGAGACTTGGCGCCACTAGAGCTTATACATTCTGATCTTTGTGAGATGAATGGCGTGTTGACAAAAGGTGGAAAGAGATACTTCATGGCGTTGATTGATGACTCCACTAGATATTGTTATGTGTATCTTCTGAAATCAAAAGATGAGGCTTTGACTTTCTTTAAAAACTATAAAGCTGAGGCAGAGAACCAACTTGATCGAAAAATTAAACGGCTTAGGTCCGATCGTGGTGGAGAGTATTTTTCCAATGAATTTGATCTGTTTTGTGTGGAACATGGTATAATCCATGAGAGGACGCCTCCCTACTCACCCTAGTCAAATGGGGTAGCTGAAAGAAAGAACAGAACTCTAACTGATATGGTTAACACCATGTTAGACACTTCGGGTCTATCCAAGGAATGGTGGGGGGAGGCGCTAATGACTGCGTGTCATGTCCTAAACCGAGTTCCCACAAAGCATAAGACCATGACTCCATTTGAGGAATGGGAAAGGAAAAGGTTGAAACTCTCTTACCTACGTACTTGGGGTTGTTTGGCGAAAGTCAATATACCAATTCCCAAGAAGCGCAAGCTTGGACCAAAACCGTGGATTGTGTTCTTCTGCGCTATGCTTTTCATAGCATCGGCTATAGATTTTTGATAATAAAATCTGAGGTATCCGACATGCATGTTGGTACGATTATGGAATCAAATGATGCAACTTTCTTTAAGGACATATTTCCTATGAAGGATATGTCGAGTTCATCAAATCAGGAGATACCTACTCCATCTAGTGAGGAATTCACTGTAATTCCTGAACCCACCATTGCGATGGAACACGTTGAGAATCCTGTTGAGGGTAACAATGGAACTCCTGTGAGGAGTAAGAGATAGAGGACTGCAAAGTCTTTTGGTGATGATTTCATTGTGTACCTCGTGGATGACACACCCAGGACTATTTCAGAAGCCTATGCATCTCCTGATGCTGACTACTGGAAGGAAGCTGTACGTAGCGAGATGGATTCCATCTTAGCTAACGGTACCTGGGAGATCACTGACCGTCCATATGGGTGCAAACCTGTAGGATGTAAGTGGGTGTTCAAGAAGAAGCTTAGACCTGATGGTACGATTGAAAAGTACAAGACACGGCTTGTGGCCAAGGGTTATACCCAGAAAGAAGGTGACGACTTCTTTGATACTTACTCACCCGTGGCTAGACTGACCACAATTCGGGTGCTACTATCACTGGCTGCCTCACATGGTCTTCTCGTTCATCAAATGGACGTTAAGACGGCTTTCCTTAATGGAGAGTTGAAGGAGGAAATTTACATGGATCAGCCAGATGGTTTTGTAGTGCCTGGTCAGGAAGGAAAGGTGTGCAAGTTATTAAAGTCTTTATATGGCCTTAAACAAGCTCCTAAGGAGTGGCATGAGAAGTTCGAAAGAACATTAACTGCTGTCGGCTTTGTAGTAAACAATGGTGACAAGTGCGTGTACTATCGCTATGGTGGGGGCGAAGGAGTTATTCTTTGTCTGTATGTCGATGACATATTGATCTTTGGAACCAAACTTGATTTAATCAAGGAGGTTAAGGATTTCTTATCTCGCTGTTTTGAGATGAAGGATCTACGAGTAGCTGATGTTATCTTAAACATCAAGCTGTTGAGAGATGAGAATGGTGGGATCACACTACTTCAGTCTCATTATGTGGAAAAGGTCTTGAGTCGTTTTGGGTATAGCGACTGCACGCCTTCTCCAACTCCATATGATGCTAGTGTGTTGCTTCGAAAGAATCGACGGATTGCTAGAGATCAACTGAGGTATTCTCAGATTATTGGCTCGCTTATGTATTTGGCGAGTGCCACGAGACCTGACATCTCTTTTGCTGTGAGCAAGCTGAGTCGGTTTGTGTCAAAACCGGGAGATGATCATTGGCATGCCTAGAGAGAGTTATGCGCTATTTGAAAGTCCCCGCGAGCTATGGGATTCACTACACCGGGTATCCAAGGGTACTGGAGGGTTATAGTGACTCAAACTGGATATCTGATGCTGATGAGATTAAGGCCACAAGTGGTTATGTTTTTACACTTGGTGGTGGCGCTGTTTCCTGGAAGTCTTGCAAGCAGACCATCTTAACAAGGTCAACTATGGAAGCAGAACTCACAGCATTAGACACTGCCACTGTTGAAGCAGAGTGGCTTCATGAACTCTTGATGGACTTACCTATGGTTGAAAAACCAATACCCCCTATCGTGATGAACTGTGATAATCAAACTGTGATCGTCAAGATAAACAGTTCTAAGGACAATATGAAGTCCTCAAGGCATGTGAAGAGGAGACTAAAATCTGTCAGAAAATTGAGGAACTCTGGAGTTATTACATTGGATTATATCCAAACGTCGAAAAACTTGGCAGATCCCTTCACAAAGGGTCTATCACGTAATGTGATAGATAATGCATCGATGGAGATGGGTTTGAGACCCACCGCATGATTTGTCCATAGTGGTAACCCACTCTATGTGATCGGAGATCCCGTGAAGTAGAAGTGGGAGACAAGCTGTTTGTCAGCTGGGAGGAGAGTATCCCTATATTAATTATCCCACTCCGTAAAGATGCAATACTCTCCTGATCTGCATGGCAGGTTGATAGTTATCTTAATGTGTTCCAAGTGGCTTATTCGGGTAAGCAGAGATGTTGTCCTGCAGAACATCTTCTGAGGAACACACCTATATGAATTTGACTGTCAACGTCGCAGTCTGTGAGAATTGGGTGTTCTCTAATAAATTCATGAAAGGCCCTGGAGTATGACGTATATGCTCCACCCGCGGGGAAGCCTTGCGGTAGCCCAGTATCGGTCAAGAATTTGTGTGAAACTAGTTTCACAGAAAACTTGTAGTTCAAGACATAGTCCACTATTCAAGTTGTGATCTAGTGTAGCATAAATTTCTAAGTGGAAGTTCAACTTCACAGTCTCCACTAAGCACCGATATATAAAACAATGGTTTGGAACTAAATGATGAGATGTGCCAATGAGACTTCGTGGGGGATTGTTGGAATTTTGCTAGTAGGCCTTTGGCCCAAAGCCCAACTAAAATTCTGAAATTCTCTTGGCCCATTCATGCACACATGTGAGTGGAGTGAGTGAGGCTAAAGTTTAGTCCCACATCAGAAGTTGAGAGAGAGTTGCACCTCTTTATAAGGTGAGCTCTTCTACCACTTATATGAGCATGAGAAGAGGAGACCTACACGCGCACTCCTCCTCCTTGCTCGCCTCGCCACGCCACGCCTCGTCACGACGCGCCGCGGGTTGCGGGATTGAGCCAAGCCGAGGACAGAGCTATGCACGTTGTCTATATTTTTGCTGCATGGGAAAATTAATGAGTCATTAATTAATAATTAACGGACGCGTTAATTACTGAATCGTTTCTGATTCTTTTGGATCGTGACGACTCAGACGTGGGGTTTACTCCCACGACCTACCCGGCCCGCAATATATAGTCAGGGCAGACGTCCACCCTAGCGGCCGCTTCGTATGGTTTCTCATCACCGTTCCAGATCATTGCGCCGCCAAGCTAGTCTTCTCCATCCCTCCTTCCGGCGTGCACCGCGAGAAGGGACAGCAGGCCTCCGGAACCTCGCCTCTCGTGATCCTGTACGGGAGAGGGGCGATCAGATTTTTGGGGAGCACACTCACGCGACTGCTGGCAGCGACGACTTCGTGAACGACGACTTCTTCCCCGACCTCGGCAACCTCATCCTCGACGACATGGGCGACAACATCAACGCTGGCGGTGCTGCACCCGCTGCAGCGTATGTGATTCTATCCTTCCTGTTCGAGATCGTGGTAGAATTCATGTTTCTAGTATGTGCCCTAGATCTGATATGTTCATCTGCTATGCTAGTTCGCATGATTAGTTTAATCTCTGCTGCTGTGGTCATAATTTATATTCTGTTTATTCGGATTAAATCTCGTAGTAATTTGCTCATATTTCTATCAATCCAAAAACCTGAATATAGGCAATTTACTCCGAGTGGTTTTGCTGTGCATTTGAACCCGCCTGCCTTTAAGGGGGCGCAATATAAGAGGTGGCGCACGAGAGCAGTCTACTGGTTTCAGACCATGGGCTGTTATGATGCCACCAAGGGCAAGCCTGAGGGCGATCTTAATCCAGCAAAGCTGGAAGCTTTTGAGAAGATCGATACCCTCTTTAAAGGCGCTCTTCTGAGTGTTCTTGATGACTCCATTGTGGATTCGTATATTTCGTTTGACAACGGCAAGGACATGTGGGCTGCGCTCGAGGCCAAGTTTGGTGCCTCGGACGCCGGCAGCGAGTTGTACGTCATGGAGCAATTCTATGACTACAAGATGACTGATGAGCGCCCTGTTGTACAGCAGGCTCATGAGATACAGTCGCTCGCAAAAGAACTTGAGTACTTCAAGTGTGTGTTACCGGACAAATTTGTTGCCGGAGGCATCATTGGCAAGCTTCCACCTTTGTGGAACAATTTTGCTACTTCCCTGAAACACAAGAGACAGGAGTTTTCCGTTGCGGATCTCATTGGTACTCTTGATGTTGAAGAGAAGGCGAGAGCAAAGGACACACGTGCTCTAGTTGCTGAGGGAGGTTCTAGTGCCCACATGGTACAGAAGAAGAACTCCCAGCCCAACAAGTACAAAAACAATAAGAACAAAACTCAGGGCAAAGGCAAGTTTGATACAAAGAACAAGCCATCATATTCTACCAACTTCAAGAAGAATTCTCATAAGAAGGGGAAGGGACTTTGCCATGTCTGCGGTGATCCTAATCACTGGGCTCCAAAGTGTCCTAACCGCTTCGAGGAGCGCAAACATGAGAAGAGCGGCAAGTCCGCTAATGTTGTCATCGGTGACACTGATATGAAGGAATCAGGGTACGGTATTTTTCCTACCATCCTTTCAGTATTTCAATCCCCTGATTGGTTAATTGACACCGGTGCCAATGTACATGTGTGTGCTGACGCCTCCATGTTTTCTTCTTACCAGGCAACAGGGACTTCACCCGTCCTGATGGGGAACGGGTCACATGCCATCGTTCGAGGTGTTGGTACGGTCGATCTGAAGTTTACTTTGGGGAAGACTGTGCGTCTGAAGGACGTTCATCATGTGCCGTCCATTAATAAAAATCTCGTTAGCGGTTCCGTTTATGTCGAGATGGTTTTAAGTTGGTTTTCAAATCCAATAAAGTTGTAATTTCTAAGTGTGGACAATTTGTTGGAAAAGGCTATGAGTGCGGAGGCTTGTTCCGCCTATCTTTGTCAGATATTTGCACTAAAGTTATTAATAATGTTTGCCACAATAATGAGTCTGATATTTGGCATTCATGACTCTGTCATATTAACTTTGGTTGCATGACGCGGTTAGCCAATATGAATTTAATTCCGAAAATCTCTACTGTCAAAGGCTCCAAGTGCCAAGTATGTGTGCAAGCTAAGCAACCTCGCAAGTCCCATAAGACTGCAGAGGCAAGAGACTTGGTGCCACTAGAGCTTATACATTCTGATCTTTGTGAGATGGATGGCGTGTTGACAAAAGGTGGAAAGAGATACTTCATGACGTTGATTGATGACTCCACTAGATATTGTTATGTGTATCTTCTGAAATCAAAAGATGAGGCTTTGACTTTCTTTAAAAACTATAAAGCTGAGGCAGAGAACCAACTTGATCGAAAAATTAAACGGCTTAGGTCCGATCGTGGTGGAGAGTATTTTTCCAATGAATTTGATCTGTTTTGTGCGGAACATGGTATAATCCATGAGAGGACGCCTCCCTACTCACCCCAGTCAAATGGGGTAGCCGAAAGAAAGAACCGAACTCTAACTGATATGGTTAACACCATGTTAGACACTTCGGGTCTATCCAAGGAATGGTGGGGGGGGGAGGCGCTAATGACTGCGTGTCATGTCCTAAACCGAGTTCCCACAAAGCATAAGACCATGACTCTATTTGAGGAATGGGAAAGGAAAAGGTTGAAACTCTCTTACCTACGTATTTGGGGTTGTTTGGCGAAAGTCAATATACCAATTCCCAAGAAGCGCAAGCTTGGACCAAAAACCGTGGATTGTGTTCTTCTGCGCTATGCTTTTCATAGCATCGGCTATAGATTTTTGATAATAAAATCTGAGGTATCCGACATGCATGTTGGTACGATTATGGAATCAAATGATGCAACTTTCTTTGAGGACATATTTCCTATGAAGGATATGTCGAGTTCATCAAATCAGGAGATACCTACTCCATCTAGTGAGGAATTCACTGTAATTCCTGAACCCACCATTGCGATGGAACACGTTGAGAATCCTGTTGAGGGTAACAATGGAACTCCTGTGAGGAGTAAGAGACAGAGGACTGCAAAGTTTTTTGGTGATGATTTCATTGTGTACCTCGTGGATGACACACCCAGGACTATTTCAGAAGCCTATGCATCTCCTGATGCTGACTACCGGAAGGAAGCTGTACGTAGCGAGATGGATTCCATCTTAGCTAATGGTACCTGGGAGATCACTGACCGTCCATATGGGTGCAAACCTGTAGGATGTAAGTGGGCGTTCAAGAAGAAGCTTAGACCTGATGGTACGATTGAAAAGTACAAGACACGGCTTGTGGCCAAGGGTTATACCCAAAAAGAAGGTGAAGACTTCTTTGATACTTACTCACCCGTGGCTAGACTGACCACAATTCGGGTGCTACTATCACTGGCTGCCTCACATGGTCTTCTCGTTCATCAAATGGACGTTAAGACGGCTTTCCTTAATGGAGAGTTGAAGGAGGAAATTTACATGGATCAGCCAGATGGTTTTGTAGTACCTGGTCAGGAAGGAAAGGTGTGCAAGTTATTAAAGTCTTTATATGGCCTTAAACAAGCTCCTAAGGAGTGGCATGAGAAGTTCGAAAGAACATTAACTGCTGCCGGCTTTGTAGTAAACGATGGTGACAAGTGCGTGTACTATCGCTATGGTGGGGGCGAAGGAGTTATTCTTTGTCTGTATGTCGATGACATATTGATCTTTGGAACCAAACTTGATTTAATCAAGGAGGTTAAGGATTTCTTATCTCGCTGTTTTGAGATGAAGGATCTAGGAGTAGCTGATGTTATCTTAAACATCAAGCTGTTGAGAGATGAGAATGGTGGGATCACACTGCTTCAGTCTCATTATGTGGAAAAGGTCTTGAGTCGTTTTGGGTATAGCGACTGCACGCCTTCTCCAACTCCATATGATGCTAGTGTGTTGCTTCGAAAGAATCGACGGATTGCTAGAGATCAACTGAGGTATTCTCAGATTATTGGCTCGCTTATGTATTTGGCGAGTGCCACGAGGCCTGACATCTCTTTTGCTGTGAGCAAGCTGAGTCGGTTTGTGTCAAAACCGGGAGATGATCATTGGCATGCGCTTGAGAGAGTTATGCGCTATTTGAAAGGCACCGCGAGCTACGTGATTCACTACACCGGGTATCCAAGGGTACTGGAGGGTTATAGTGACTCAAACTGGATATCTGATGCTGATGAGATTAAGGCCACAAGTGGTTATATTTTTACACTTGGTGGTGGCGCTGTTTCGTGGAAGTCTTGCAAGCAGACTATCTTAACGAGGTCAACTATGGAAGCAGAACTCACAGCATTAGACACTGCCACTGTTGAAGCAGAGTGGCTTCATGAACTCTTGATGGACTTAACTATGGTTGAAAAACCAATACCCCCTATCCTGATGAACTGTGATAATCAAACTGTGATCGTCAAGATAAACAGTTCTAAGGACAATATGAAGTCCTCAAGGCATGTGAAGAGGAGACTAAAATCTGTCAGAAAATTGAGGAACTCCGGAGTTATTACGTTGGATTATATCCAAATGTTAAAAAACTTGGCAGATCCCTTCACAAAGGGTCTATCACGTAATGTGATAGATAATGCATCGATGGAGATGGGTTTGAGACCCACCGCATGAGTTGTCCATAGTGGTAACCCACTCTATGTGATCGGAGATCCTGTGAAGTAGAAGTGGGAGACAAGCTATTGGTCAGCTGGGAGGAGAGTATCCCTATATTAATTATCCCACTCCGTAAAGATGCAATACTCTCCTGATCTGCATGGCAGGTTGATAATTATCTTAATGTGTTCCAAGTGGCTTATTCGGGTAAGCAGAGATGTTGTCCTGCAGAACATCTTCTGAGGAACACACCTATATGAATTTAACTGTTAACGTCGCAGTCTGTGAGAACTGGGTGTTCTCTAATAAATTCATGAAAGGCCCTGGAGTATGACGTATATGCTCCACCCGCGGGGAAGCCTTGCGGCAGCCCAGTATCGGTCAAGAATTTGTGTGAAACTAGTTTCACAAAAAACTTGTAGTTCAAGGCATAGTCCACTATTCAAGTTGTGATCTAGTGTAGCATAAATTTCTAAGTGGAAGTTCAACTTCACAGTCTCCACTAAGCACCGATATATAAAACAATGGTTTGAAACTAAATGATGAGATGTGCCAATGAGACTTTGTGGGAAATTGTTGGAATTTTGCTAGTAGGCCTTTGTCCCAAAGGCCAACTAAAATTCTAAAATTCTCTTGGCCCATTTATGCACACATGTGAGTGGAGTGAGTGAGGCTAAAGTTTAGTCCCACATCGGAAGTTGAGAGAGAGTTGCACCTCTTTATAAGGTGAGCTCTTCTACCACTTGTATGAGCATGAGAAGAGGAGACCTACACGCGCGCTCCTCCTCCTTGCTCGCCTCGCCACGCCACGCCTCGTCACGACGCGCCGCATGGGAAAATTAATGAGTCATTAATTAATAATCAACGGACGCGTTAATTACTGAACCGTTTCCGATTCTTTTGGATCGTGACGACTCGGACGTGGGGTTTACTCCCACGACCTACCCGGCCCGCAATATATAGTCAGGGCAGACGTCTACCCTAGCGGCTGCTTCGTATGGTTTCTCATCACCGTTTCAGATCATTGCGCCGCCAAGCTAGTCTTCTCCATCCCTCCTTCCGGCGTGCACCGCGAGAAGAGACAGCAGGCCTCCGGAACCCCGCCTCTCGTGATCCTGTACGAGAGAGGGGCGATCAGGTTTTTGGGGAGCGCACTCGCGCGACTGCTGGCAGCGACGACTTCGCGAACGACGACTTCTTCCCCGACCTCGGCAACCTCATCCTCGACGACATGGGCGACAACATCAACGCTGGCGGTGCTGCACCCGCTGCATCGTATGTGATTCTATCCTTCCTGTTCGAGATCGTGGTAGAATTCATGTTTCTAATATGTGCCCTAGATGTGATATGTTCATCTGCTATGCTAGTTTGCATGATTAGTTTAATCTCTGCTGCTGTGGTCATGATTTATATTCTGTTTATTCGGATTAAACCTCGTAGTAATTTGCTCATATTTCCATCATAAACTCCCCCTCCCGGAGAATGTTATAACGGCAACGAAAGTACTCCTACATTGTTGAGGTTAGGATTTGAACAGGAAGGTTCAATCGATGGCTCATGGGGCACCGACGTGGTGGTGGTGGTGATGGTGCAGCCAAGCTGAAGTAGTCCGTTTTTAGTTCCGCCCAGGAGAGCTTCTTGCCCCAGCGTTGCATTCTTTGTTCAGGAGTCTAGATCACCTTGGCCACTTTTAACACAACTTGTGGATGGGGTGCTTCTCTTTTAATTCTACCGCCCCTTTTCAAGCAAATGCATCCATCGTATCATCCGCAATCTAATAAAAGCAGGATCTTGGCAACATTCGTATTGCGCAAGCGTTAGCCCACTGCTTTTCCGTGTGTGCTTTCATCAGAAGTCAATAACCTTTATGCAACTGGCCACCCCGTTCTGCACTTGTTGGTACGCCCAGCCCATCATCAGCTAAGATTTCTCCCATTTAGGAAAATGGGACCTCCCACTTATGTCTACTAAGTATAAAAATATCATGGGTCACACTGCTCTTTGGCACTACTCTGCCCTTTTGCCTCCAGTGTAAATTCATGGAGCCAAGTAGAGCCCTTGGAACTGAAGAATTCAATAGAAATCAGTTCCATGTTGTCCTTTCATCCTTCTTCCAAAGGATGGAGCTGAAGAATTCAATAGGAATCAGTTTCACTTTGCATTGGGTCGCTTAGATGCCACCCATTCAAAACAAATTCATTCTACTTTTTCGGACATCGTGACTTTAATTTTTAAACTAGAATGATCCTATTTTAACCCAAAAATTTATATGTGTATATTTCATTATGCTAACACAAGCATGATTTCTTTTCAATTTTTGGGCTACATGTTTTTTGCAGGGCCTTGTGCAAGGTGAAAGCACATGTAAAACATAGTGTGCCAAGTGCCAATCTACTTCCTGCAAGGTGTAATAGACCCTTCTAACATCATAAAAAAAGGGAAATAGCGTGCCACTGCTAGGGATAGTTGCTCCCTCTAATTACAGTATGCTTGTTGCTTGGGATACATGTTACCATTGCTTAGCGCCTTGTTAGTTTGGTCTTTGGTGTAACCATAGAGCTAATAAAGGTTTTTGCATGTAGTTAAACATCAAAAGCTCATATTGAGTCTCGTAGACAAGGTATCTCTATTTGTTGTGAATCCATACCTAAGATACCATAGATTTCTACCTTGTCTTTTAGTTTGTAATGGAAGATATGACATACTCCCTCCATTCCACAATGTAGTGCTTCCTCTATCCTCGTGCTTCAACTTTGACCGTAAATTTAACTACCAAGACCGATTGTGGCGGGAGCAAAAGTTATATCAGTGAATTCGTATTCGAAAGAAGTTTTCAATTATACAATTTTTTCTCCCACCGCAGTCGGTCTTGTTGGTTAAATTTATGGTCAAAGTTGGACCTTAAAAAGCGCGGGCGCATTATATTTTGGAATGGAGGTAGTACATGTAAGCATGCTAATATTCCATGGACCACTTTTCCTTTTTGTTTTTCTAGTTTCTACCAGAAGAAGATATGATGGTCTAGGCATAGATAGCTAAGATGCCATGAAGTGTTTACTTTTAAAAAGAAGACATGACAAGGTATCTTGAGAAAGGTCTTACCTACATTTTTTCTAATAACACACTGGGGATCTGCGTGCCTATATACTACTAAGATTGCAAGGTTTGATCAGATGGTGCAGGTAGGTTGCCTCTAGACCCCATCTAGATACATCGTTTTTTGTTTATTTTGATGACAAGTATTTTCGGACGAAGGGAATACTTGTTAAGAGTATCGTTACGCAGCGTCCACCACTCGCGGCAATGATCGCATATTCTGCCGACCACCTCCGCCAGAGAGACACATTCCTAAAGACCCTACGACTCCGTTCGAGCCAGATACACCACATCGTACATATGATCATTGAGTTGAGACATTTTCTCAGCTTCGGGTGCACCACATGAAACACCATTCGAGAATGTCAGCATACGCAGAAGGGGTGAGGCACTGAAACCCAATCCATTGGAGGGCACGAACCCATACCTCACACGCGAAAGTGCATTGCAGCAATAGGTGTTTAATTGTCTCATCTGACTGGTAGCACAATACAGGGGACAAACTGCCTGGTGTGGCAAGCCTCGTTTGGCCAACCTGTCAGATGTCAAGCAACGATCGCACATCACTGGCCAAACCAAGAACTTGAACTTTAGGGGCGCCCATGGTTGCCACACCAGGTGTTTCCATCCAGAGTTCGTACGTTCCGGTGTCCCGCGAAGGTGGTTAGGTGCCATTTTAGTAGTGTGTACCATTAACTATCCATTTCCACTCTCTACTTTCACTCTCTTATCCACATTTTACAATTGTGCAACCTTTCAACCATCTCAGACCACTAGCATTCTTGGCGGTTTTTTTTAAAGTCTTGTGTGTTTTCAACCGTTGATTTCCTCTCGGTTGTGCCTTGTTTTTTTCTTCAGAATCCAATATGCCGTAGTGGACCCCTGCGCCTCTTTTTTTTGGAGAATCAGGCCTGCGCCTCATGTGCGTGCATCCAGTAGTTGAGATTTCTCTGAAGGGGGCGCAAATGGGCCGGCCTATTCAAAGGCGTCCAATGTAAAATTTCATGAAAAATAAATGCGGACGCAGAGTCGAACTACAAACCTCACGCAAAAAAGAAACGGCAGCAGCCCAGTCGAGCTGGCCAATGTGCCTGGCTAACATGCAGAGCTAACTTCTACTCCCTCTATTCCAAAATAGATGACCTAACTTTGTATTAATTTTTAAAGTTAATACAAAGTTAGGTCATTTATTTTGGGACGGAGGGAGTAAGTAATAGCTACAGCGGCAGATTCATTTCTGTTTTTAAAACTTTCGATCTTTCCTGGGAAAAATGTACACAATATTTAAAGAAAAAATAATAATGTTTGAAAATATGAACAAATTTCAAAATTGGATTAAAAATTTTAAAACACGAACAATTTTTGAAAAGGTGGACAAAAATTGAAAAAGTTAACAAAATTTAATATACGCTGAATAATTTTTCAATATATAATGAACCTTTTTCAATATACACTGAAAAAAATTAAGTACACATTGAAAAGTTTTGTGATATATTCTAAACAATTTTTAAATACACATTGAACATTTTTGTGATATATTCGAAACAAGTTTTAAATACACATTGAACAATTTTTTATATATGCTGAACATTTTTTAGTTGCACATTAAACATTTTTAGAAAAAGTTTGAACATTTTATTAATATAGGGTGAACATTTCCTTAAATATACAATGAACATTTTGTATGTAAGCAAACAATGAATGTTGTGTACTACACATGAAAAAGAAAGAAAAAATAAAAAGAAAATAAAAGAAATAGAAATAGAAACAGAAAAAAAAGGAGAAGAAGAAGCCGAGCGACCGTGGGCCGGCCCAAACTGGGGCGCTGGGAGCCGAGCTTCAGCGAAGGCTCGCCCTTCAAAATCACTAATTAAGGAGTACTCTTTACAAAGGTCACTCCCACCTCTTCAGGTTGCAACAAGTGACGCACTCCATGTGCGCCACTTGTCGCAACTTGAAATTTCTTCTTCTTTTCGTAGATGCGTTTTTTCAAAATGTTTTATCTCTTAAATCGTGCATTCAAATCTTAAACCGTTTTCACAATTGGATTCCTCGTGTCGAGATCTTCAAAACTAGATCTCATGTTGATAGGTTTTGACGGAATTCTTTCACGAAAAAACCAAACTGGGAGCACTTTTTTCCCTTTCCGAAAAGAGGCTCAACTGCCCCTCTCACGAAAACAAAACCGTATCTCACGGAAGGAAAAGAAAAAAAACATGTTTTTTTCGTTTCCGAGAGGCAAGGCCGTGACTCTCGCGGAGGCAAATCCGCGCCTCTCATGAAAGATTTTTTTTTCCGTTTCTAAGAATCACAGCTGTGCCTCTCCTGAAAGCAAACGCGTGCCTCTCGCGAAAGGTAAAAAAACATGTTTTTTCCGTCTCCGGGAGACACGGCCGTGCTTCTCGCGAAAGCAAATCCGTGCCTCTCATGGATAAAACAAACGTGTTTTTTTGGTTTTCATGAGTCTTGGAATCAAAATCATACCTCTCACAGAAGAAAAAAACATGTATTTTTTTTATTTCCATGAGGCAGGGTCGTGCCTATCACGAAAGCAAAACCATGGCTCTTGCGAAAGCAAAAAAAACCCTTTTTCACACAAAAAAAATCAAATTATCTTTTGTTCAAGAGTTAAGAAAGACCGGTGAAAACAAAAAAGCCAAAATACCAAAGAAAAATGATAAAAAAGCTGAAAACACGTGAGAAAAAAATATATCAAAGAGAGAGTCCAGAACACGACATGTGGCGGTGGCTGAGAGCGTGCCAAATGGCGCCCTCTCATGCCACCTCAGGTGACCCTTACGGGGCTCCCGAACGAGGGCTTGTTAGTTAGTTGATCTCCTCGTCCTTTTATTAATGCTTGCGGGCGTCTAATAGAATCTATAATTTCTGTTTGCCGCCCGCGGACGGTAAATGGTGGAGGAAAGGCCCGCAACGCCTGCAAGTGGGCCAGCCCATTTCATGGCAGCGCGTGCTGAGCGTTGCTGCTTCATTTTTTTCGTTCGTTTTGGTTGTTTTTGTTTTTGGTTTTTCTTTCCTGGTTCCTTTTTATTTTACTTTTCTATTTCTGTTTCTGTTCTTTTATTTTATTTTTTATTTTTTATTTATTCTTTTTATTGTTTCTTCTTTCTTATATTATATAAATTTCATTGCGTGTTACCAAAATGTTCATAGTATATGTATATTACAAAATGTTCATCATGAATGATGAAAATGTTCATCGTATATTAGAAATTATTCAACGAATATAAATTTTTTTGACCATGTTTTGAAATAATTTTAGTGTATATTACACAAATGTTGAATGTGCGTTAAAAAATTGTTCAACGTATATTACAAAATGTTCAGTGCGTCTTTAAAAAAATTTCAACGTATATTATCATATTTATTTAGAAAAGTTCATCATTTAATTAAAAAATTCACCGTGCATTATTACAAAATGTTCGATGTGTATTTTTTGAATTTGTTCAAATGAAGCTCGATGCTTAAACTATAGCGCCGCGCATATATTACTTGAACTCGCCAGTTCGATTGGTCAGTTACACTCGTTGATGAGAGGGAGTTCAGGAGAGCCTCGCTTTCTAGTAGCTTGCAGGGTTTTGTTTTGCGTGCCTGGAGTTCAATAGCTCCAACATGGCCGGCCCATTCACGACTGTCTTCAGGGAGGGCTCAACAATTAGACGCCTGCGGGCGGGAAATATGAGCTCTCGTCCTCGCGTGGCGACCGCACTTGGGGTCCGACCAACGCTTACAGGGTTTTTTTGTGCGCCTGGAGTTGGACAACTCCAAGTGGGGCGGCTCATTTGTGACGAACCGGTAATGTCTCGTGCCCATGAGCGGATGGATAGGCCTCGCGCACAGAGGTGAGCTTGCGCCAGCATCGAGGCACCTTCTCAAAAATCAGCAGGGCTATCTCCACAATGGACTTGCTGTCAAGCCAATGATCCAACTAGAATCTGCAAGTACGACCATCCCCAAGGGTGCAAGCCGTGGATGCCCGGAAGATTGCCTGGACATTGGGGCAACTTGGCATGTGCAGGTGATGCCACAATCGTGAGGGATCGGTGCACTGAAGTCACAACCATCGGGTCCGCATGGCGATACCTACTCGCTTGAAGTCTGAGATGCTGAGGCCGCCCAGAGAGACAGGACGGCAGGCCATGGACCAATTCACAAGACAATGCCCGCCATTAGCCTCCTTCGGCCCGTGCCAAAGGAAGAAGCAGATGAGGCGGTTGAGCTACCTCGGAATTGGCGGGGTAAGGGCGATGGCCATCAAGATGTGTAAGGGCATGGCTCCGAGGACATGGCAAGAAATGGCCAGCCTCTCACCCCTCGAGAGCAAGGATGCCCACCAAGGCGAGATTTCCCACTTGAGCTTGTCAATGAAGGGCTGCAGCACAGAGGAGATCTTTCTGATGAAGAGAGGTAGGCCATGGTACCTAGTAGGGAAATCGATGATCGGGCACTCTAGGCCACGAAGGATGGCACTACGATCATCGGCGAAGCACTGGATAGGAGAGGCCAAGCATTTAGCGAAGTTAGTGTGTAGGCTAGAGGCAACACCATAGACCCGAAGAAGTGCTCCAGGAATAGCTCCGGGAATGTGAGAGATAAGGGTCTTCCAGTCCAGCTGTCAGTCCAAAACAAAGTTGTGTCTCTCACACCTCCCTTGCAAATAGCATGTTTCTTGAAGTCAGGGAGTAGTTTGGAAACGATTCTCCACCAAAATGAGCCCACTTTTCTGTCACCAGGCAGGGTTGTTTGATAGTAGGTTTCCCAAATAATGTTGACCCATGGGATATCTGCTTTATTGAGGAATTTGTGAAGAAACTTCATCAAGAGAGCTTGGTTGTGTGTGCCAATGTCCAGTACTCCAAGGCCCCCATTTTCTTTAGGTTTACAAACTTTATCCCATGATATTAAAGGAGATCCAGAATCAATAGTCTCATATTTCTTCCAGAAACACTGCTTGAGGTAAATGTTGATTTGCTTAACCACTATTTTAGGCAATGACAAAGTGCACATGAAGAATGTGGGCATACTGGTGAAGACTGATTTAAACAAAGTTAGCTTATCACCAGTGGATAGAAGTGTGGAACAACTCAACAATCCATTTTCAATCTTCTTCAGCATTGGCACATAGTCAATTACTTTGGGCTTGGTTGTGCTGAGTGGGAGACCAAGATAAGTGTGTGGTAAGGTACCAATTCTACACCCCAGAAGCTCAGATAGTTCAACCATCTTAGTGGCAAGGGTGTTGATGGAAATCATGGTGGATTTAGGGTAATTCACTTTGAGCCCGGTGTAATAAGCAAAGTGTAGCAGAAGATTTTTGATATGAGTGAGTTGTTGTGCATTAGCATTGGCTACTAGAATGGTGTCATCTGCATACTTGATGATTGGGCAGTCTGGGCAGGAATGGTGCTGTAATGGAGAGTTCATCAGAGAGTTGTTCATGGCCTCATTAATCATGGTTTGGAGCATGTCTGTCGCTAGTACGAAGATTATTGGGGGGGGGAGGGTGTAACACCCACAATGCGGCTATATCTCCCACGTGTCGAGGCACGACTTAGAGGCATAGCCGCATGGTAGGTTTGTCGCAAGAGGGGTAATCTTCACACAATCCCATGTACTGAATAAGAATGGGATAAAGAGTTGGCTTACAATCGCCACTTCACACAAATAACAAGATAAACATACATCATCCAGAATACAATCAATATCCGACTACGAAACCAATATAAAAGAAGAAAACCCCAAATGCTAGATCCCCGATCGTCCCAACTGGGCTCCACTACTGATCAACAGGAAACGAAACAAAACCACGATCAAGATCTTCATCGAGCTCCCACTTGAGCTGTCTTGCATCATCTGCATTGGTATCATTGGTACATGCAACTGTTTGGAAGTATCTGTGAGTCACGAGGACTCAGCAATCTCACACCCGCGAGATCAAGACTATTTAAGCTTATGGGTAGGAAAGGGGTAGTGAGGTGGAGCGGCAGCAAGCACTAAGCATATATGGTGGCTAACATACGCAAATAAGAGCGAGAAGAGAAACAACGCATGATCGAGAAGCTATAAGTGATCAAGAAGTGATCCTGAAGCTACTTACGTTCAAGCATAACACAAGACCGTGTTCTCTACCCGGACTCCGCCGAAAAGAGACCATCACGGCTACACACGCGGTTGATTCATTTTAATTAAGTTAAGTGTCAAGTTCTCTACAACCGAACATTAACAAATTCCCATCTGCCACATAACCGCTGGCACGGCTTTCGAAAGTTCAAACCCTACAGGGGTGTCCCAACTTAGCCCATCACAAGCTCTCACAGTCAATGAAGGATATTCCTTCGCCCGAGAAGACCCGATCAGTCTCGGAATCCCGGTTACAAGACATTTCGACAATGGTAAAACAAGACCAGCAAAGCCGCCCGATGTGCCGACAATCCCGATAGGAGCTGCACGTATCTCGTTCTTAGGGCAACACCGGATGAGACTAGCTACGAGTAAAACCAAACCTCAAGTTTCCCCGAGGTGGCCCCGCAGGCAGCTCGGTTCGGACCAACACTTAGAGAAGCACTGGCCCGGGGGGGGGGGGGGAGGGAATAAAGATGACCCTCGGGTTGGCCGACCCAAGGGAAGGGTAATAGGTTGTTAGGAAAATGTAAAACCAAGGTTGGGCCTTACTGGAGGAGTTTTATTCAAAGCAAACTGGCAAGGGGTTCCCATGTCACCCAACCGCGTAAGGAACGCAAAATCAAGGAACATAACACCGGTATGACGGAAACTAGGGCGACAAGAGTGCAACAAAACACCAGGCATAAGGCCGAGCCTTCCACCCTTTACCAAGTATATAGATGCATTAATTAAAATAAGAGATATTGTGATATCCCAACATATCCACGTTCCAACATGGAACCAACTTCAACTTCACCTGCAACCATCAACGCTATAAGAGGGGTTGAGCAAAGCGGTAACACAGCCAAACAACGGTTTGCTAGGACGGTGGGTTAGAGGCTTAACATGGCAATATGGAAGGCATGATATAACATGTGGCAGGTAGTGCGGCATGGCAATAGAGCGAACAACTAGCAAGCAAAGATAGAACGAGTCCATGAAGAAGACAAACGGACGTAGTCGAACGAATCCTCACATCTCCGGAACAGAACCGAAGCTAACGAGAGAAGCAACCCGAAAAGAAACAAGCACCATAGTAAAACAATAATCACATGAACAAGGCATGATGCACAACCAAGTATGATGCATGTCCGGTTTAATGAGGCATGGCATGGCAAAGTGCACAAGCAAAACTACAAGTTAAGTGGAGCTCAATATGCAACGAGTTGCATATTGACGGAACACCACATGACTTATTTAGTTCTCTCCCATTTATGAACTCAACAATTTTAAATGTTGATTACCATGGCAAGAGGTGGAGCATAATGAGGTGCACTCATCTTGCTCCCACTCAACGCAGCTGGAGCGCTGCGCTCTGCTCCTCTCGAACAACAGCATAGAGAAGAAGAGGATGCATCGGCAGACTCGAATGGCAGCAGGCTGAGGGAAGGTCGGCTTGGTGGAGACTGGGCGGATCCGGCTGCGGGCGGCTCTTCGGCAGTGGCAGGAACTTGAGGCGGCGGCCATGGCGTCGTTCCTGCACCTGAGAGAGAGAGCATGAGAGAAAGACATGGATGGGAAGGAGAAGGAAGAAGCAGGGGAGGAGGAGGTCAGGAGGAAGGGATCCAGTGATGTTGCTGGGACGACGCGGAGGAGCTTGGGGAAGGAGCACAACACGGCAGAGGGGGTCCACAACATGCAGGGTTTCTGCCTGGAGCTGCTCCGGTGACCTGCGGCTCGCGGTCGACGGCTGAAGCGAGCACTCCGCTCGGGAAGAGCCGCTGCTCGATCCAAACGAGAGGAGGGCGACCGGGGAGGCCGGGCATGGTTGGGGTGGAGAAGCGAGGGAGGTGTGGGCGATGCGAGGTGGGGCTCCGGTGCCCTAGCTGGACGGAGAGGTGGCCGGCGGGGCTGTTCTCCTGCTCGGGATCGAGCAAGGAGGAGGCTACATGGATGGGGCTTGGGGTGATCTGGGTCGTTGGATCCTCCATCCGACGGCTCACAGTGGGTGGAGGAATCTAGATTGTATCTGGTTGGATTGGATAGGAGGGGAAATCGAGGAGGAGACCAGGTGGGTGGCGGTGCGCTGAAAACAAGGAGAGTGGCGGCGGCGTGGGGAAGGGATGGATGGGACAGCTCGCTAAAATCTAGGGTTAGACTAAATATATAGCAGGTGGATTTTTGGGTAGGGGCTACTCGGGCCCTCCGATCGCAATCGGATGGACGAGAATTAAATAGGTAGGGAGCCCCAAAAAGAAAACAAAGATGTTTTGTAGATGTTTGGGGATGATCCGAATCCAACGGTGACGACTGCCCAGGTCGGGTCTGGGACAGCTTTCGAACGCGCGCGTGAGGAGGGCCGCGGGCTAACGAGAGAGGTTATATTGGGCCTGGCGGTAAGTAGTGGATTGTGTAGACGGTCTAGGGAGGAATGAGACGGAAAGCCCGGCAACAGTTTTCGAAGACCGAAAACGTCCGACGATTTGATCGACTATATTGTCGCTATAGTTAATCGGTTGGGCTATCAAACGATCTCCGAATGCGACGAAAATTGGCAGGCGGTCTATCTACACTATAATAAGACCGCACGCCAACTTTCAACCCATTCTGAGAACATTTTCCGGCCACTTATAAAAAAATATTTCGGACGTGCCGCGGGCGCATGCGAGTGTGTCTTGGCTCAGAACGGACAATGGACAGAACTGGAGGAACCCGGACAGATGCAAGTTTTGAAAACATGATGATGCAATGCACATGATGACATGACAAGATGCAACACGCAAGCGAATGACATGGCATCGACGGCGAACAACTGGGAGACACCTAGTGCATCGGTCTTGGGGTGTTACAACACTCCACCACTACAAGAGGATCTCGTCCCGAGATCTAGGATGGCACCGGAGGGAAATGAAAGAGGAAGAGAAAAGGTAAAACTAAGTTGCTTCTGTGACAAACGATTGAAACCACGAACCTTGAGAGGTTGAACAAATTGAACGAAAGAATACAACGAAGACAAACTTGAAAACACTCCGTTAGAAAAGAGGAACAAGGAACATTACTAGAACCTTGTAGGTTGAAAGACATAAGAAAACGGTTGCAATGGAAAAGACGTACATGCAAGCACTCTGGTAGAAACGAGATGTACAATGAATGATAAAAATCAATTACGACAACACTCCGGTTGGAAAAGGAAGGCATAGAATATAAACTTGGCAAAATGAAAGCACTTGGATGAGACTCCGGTTAGAAGAGGAATGATGGCCACAACACTCCGGTTAATACAAGATAGAGAAGGAATAAGAATGATATAATTTGGGCAGCACTCCGACTGAAAAATGGAAGGAATTAGAATCATGAAGTTGACAAGATGAGAGGATACTTGACAAAATCAACAACACACTGCCTCTGGAACCATTGAAAGAATGGCACAATGGGTCAGAAAGATTTCCGACGGCACTCCGGTTGAGAAGGGAGGCAAAACTTGATAAGATGAGAGAACTTGAATGAAGGAAACGACAGTCCGGTTGAATGGATAAGCAAAAGGAAAGAACATGATATTTGGCAAAAATGGGAAGATGGATCAAGATATGAACATCACTATGCCTCCGGAACGAAAGAATAGAAGTTGAATCGTTGGCAAGGAAAGAATTGAGAAGAAAATGACAACTTCTGCCACACATGAGCTTGGAAAACACCCTTCCAAGAAGGTTGTAATGGAGTTGTTGGAAAACCACCGAAGAAAAGAACAAACTTGTAGTGGACTTATGGAGAACATCTCAAAACTATGAGGTGAAATTCTGCCACTACAAAAACAAAAGATTGGACTGATATGAACAAGGAGACAAGAAACTTATTTCACCGGGAGGATAAATGAAGAACTTGGGTCATTTATAAACACCATAAATGGCAACAATCCTTAGGGGAAGCTTTAGGTGAAATATAACCCAAGATAACTCCAATGAAGAGATTGGTGGATTTAAAATATCTCATTCTTGACAACATGTGAATCATGAAACACGAACTCAAATTGTCAAGAATGACATAACACCACCTCAAAAGATAAGATAGGAAGAACTGCACTTAGAAATGCAAGATGAAGAATGGTTGAACTCCTGTGAAAAGAATCTCAGTGAACACTTCGAGAAGGAATTAAATCCTTGATGAACCATCATGTTGAGCCTTCGTGAAGAACTCCGGTAATAAAAGGATGATAGAAAGAAAGAGAAGTTGAAAACACAAGGTGAATCCTTGCAATGATTTAGATGAATCTTCATGGTGATATAGTTGAGAGATCTTGGAACTCCTGGAAAAGTATGTGCACTTGAACCGAGAATTTACCCATCGTGGACAAACTGCGGAAGATGAATCCATCACTTGGATGAAGCAAGAATAAGAATTATGTTATGCGTATCCTTCACCAATTTAAATTGATATCCCACAACGGATTTGGCATACTACTTATTCTCGTAGAAAGGATTAAGATAGATATAGCGCCAACTTGGGAAAATCTTCAACGAACCACTGGTAGGATTGAAACAATGAATAAATTAATATGATAACCATGGAATAGAATCTTGAGCAAACCACCGTAGGAATTGAAAATGAAACTAACAAAGGCACAATACACGGGGAATAATTGGAAAACAAAAGATGATACTTGAGGGAATTTAGATACATGAGAACGAAGAAATCACGAGCTTAAAAGAGAATACTTGAATAATGCACCGGTATGATTTGGAGAACAAGACCTGAAAGCCGGAATGAATAATTCTGAGAAGATTGGTTCCAGAGAATCAAACTAAAAAAACTCCTAAATTGCTCCGGATGGGTGAAAAGAATTCTCACAATCGAAAACAATTATGACAGGATGGCATAACGCTAGAACCATGAATCTTTGGAAGAACGGATATGATTGCAGAGAAGCTCTTCTTCGATCTTCAAATATTGAGAAAGATGACGAGAACCACCACTAAGAATTGTTTAGCACTCCAGGAGAATAAAAAACAAAGATGTTGAGCCAACGATGAAAGAATTTGAAAGATGTTTGGGGGAAGATATATGACTGATGATAAATCATTCTTACGTCAAACTTCAAAAAGAATTTGAGGGTAGCTCCGGGAAAATAGAAGTGTTAGGTAAGATCCTGGGAAAAGACCTGTGGGTTAGGGCCACTCAAAAGAAAACACCTTTGAACGATTACTTGAAAGGGAGAATGCACCGGTTGATTTAAATGGCTTGAATGAGATAACATCCTCAAAAGAACTTGAGCGAATTGAGAATGGAAACTTGAATCTTCTAAGATATCTTCAGCACTTCGGATATGAATAGAGAGAGATGAACGATTAAGAGGTGCATCGGCATGAGAAAACATTTGAAATGAGGAAAGGGATATAATCAACACCAAAAGCTTGAATTGCATCCACCGGAGAAGAAAGAGAACGAAGAATGATGAACTTGAAGCTCCTTAGCATCTTCCTAAGAATCACTGGATAAGAACGTTGACTGAAAAGAACGAAGAGACTTCACATGAATAAAATGGATAGTTGATTAAGAAATCTGAGTCCTTGTAGAAAAAAGGGGGAGGGCGGGAAAAACAAAGACAACTTGGGACGGATGAAACAAACAACGTTGAGAATAACTGATAATTGATCTTACGGATGGGGAGAATGATGGGATCATCTCGAAGAGAAGCACGCCGGTTGGAAATAGAATTGGATGACAATCTCGATAAATATGAAGGATTAATGTTCACATAGGAATATGAGAACACCGCTTAGGAAAGGTATGGAATCCATATTTGAATTCGAAGCAACTCGAATACCACAAACCAAAACAAAAACAAAGGATTGGCTTGCAGAATAAGCCGGAACAAACATATGATAGATCCCATATCGTATCATGTGTCTGTTGGAAAGCTATCCTACGAGATACTTGAATTCCCACTTATAAACTCCCGAAACTTTATGGTTATGCAATCAGGTGTTGGGGATACAGAGGAAGCATAATATCTCATCCAAACTAATAATCCCTACATCCAGCTGTATCCATCCTTCAACACATAACCAAGAAACCTTCGGAAATCGTATACCTCAACTTTCAAAAAGCATCCGTTATACGAGTTATGGCAATACTCTCGAACTCCCACCCCAGTAATGGGTGGCGTCGAGGTTATCTCACCAACAACTGCATAAAAGAGATTGTGTTAGCGAAACTCAGGTATTCCAGAACTGCAACGATAAAATTGTGACGACAACACCTCGGAGCTCAACTCCCCGGGACACTGCCACAACCCCTAAATATCAGGAGGCGCCAAGAACAATGTTCTCGTCATAATACTATCGGAACGATTCCAAGATACCCGCGTGATCCTAAAAAAATTCGTGAAATTTGAGGAGAGGAGAGTCAAAACTTCTACGGCAGGAGGCCTCACCAGAGCGACGAAGGGACTGAGGAGTAAAAAGAATCCTACTCTCCGATATATATAATCCTAAGACTCAAAACATTTTGTTCTAGACTCAACAACGTCAACGATTCAATCAAGCAGGGGGCTCCTAAGTCGGGGAAGGCTCTGATTACCAACTTGTAACACCCACAATGCGGCTATATCTCCCACGTGTCGGGGCATGACTTAGAGGCATAGCCGCATGGTAGGTTTGTCGCAAGAGGGGTAATCTTCACACAATCCCATGTACTGAATAAGAATGGGATAAAGAGTTGGCTTACAATTGCCACTTCACACAAATAACAAGATAAACATACATCATCCAGAATACAATCAAGATCCGACTACAGAACCAAAATAAAACAAGAAAACCCCAAATGCTAGATCCCCGATCGTCCCAACTGGGCTCCACTACTGATCAACAGGAAACGAAACAAAACCACGATCAAGATCTTCATCGAGCTCGCACTTGAGCTGTGTTGCGTCATCTGCACTGGTATCATCGGCACCTGCAACTGTTTGGAAGTATCTGTGAGTCACGAGGACTCAGCAATCTCACACCCGCGAGATCAAGACTATTTAAGCTTATGGGTAGGAAAGGGGTAGTGAGGTGGAGCTGCAGCAAGCACTAAGCATATATGGTGGCTAACATACGCAAATAAGAGCGAGAAGAGAAACAACGCACGGTCGAGAAGCTATAAGTGATCAAGAAGTGATCCTGAAGCTACTTACGTTCAAGCATAACACGAGACCGTGTTCTCTTCCCGGACTCCGCTGAAAAGAGACCATCGCGGCTACACACGCGGTTGGTTCATTTTAATTAAGTTAAGTGTCAAGTTCTCTACAACCAGACATTAACAAATTCCCATCTGCCACATAACCGCGGGCACGGCTTTCGAAAGTTCAAACCCTGCAGGGATGTCCCAACTTAGCCCATCACAAGCTCTCATGGTTAATGAAGGATATTCCTTCTCCCGAGAAGACCCGATCAGTCTTGGAATCCCTATTACAAGAGATTTCGACAATGATAAAACAAGACTAGCAAAGCCGCCCGATGTGCCGACAATCCCGAAAGGAGCCGCACGTATCTCGTTCTCAGGGCAACACCGGATGAGACTAGCTACGAGTAAAACCAAACCTCAAGTTTCCCCGAGGTGGCCCCGTAGGCAGCCTAGTTCGGACCAACACTTAAAGAAGCACTAGCCCCCCCCCGGGGGGGGGGGGGGGAATAAAGATGACCCTCGGGTTGGCCGACCCAAGGGAAGGGTAATAGGTTGTTAGGCAAATGTAAAACCAAGGTTGGGCCTTCCTGGAGGAGTTTTATTCAAAGCGAACTGTCAAGGGGTTCCCATAACACCCAACCGCATAAGGAACGCAAAATCAAGGAACATAACACCGGTATGACGGAAACTAGGGCGGCAAGAGTGGAACAAAACACCAGGCATAAGGCCGAGCCTTCCACCCTTTACCAAGTATATAGATGCATTAATTAAAATAAGAGATATTGTGATATCCCAACATATCCATGTTCGAACATGGAACCAGCTTCAACTTCACCTGCAACTAGCAACGCTATAAGAGGGGTTGAGCAAAGCGGTAACATAGCCAAAGAACGTTTGCTAGGACGGTGGGTTAGAGGCTTGACATGGCAATATGGGAGGCATGATATAGCAGGTGGTTGGTAGCGCGGCATGGCAATAGAGCGAACAACTAGCAAGCAAAGATAGAAGTGATTTCGAGGGTATGGTCATCTTGCCTGAGATCCCGCAAGGAAGAAGAACGAGTCCATGAAGAAGACAAACGTACATAGTCAAACGAATCCTCACATCTCTAGAACAGAACCGAAGCTAACGAGAGAAGCAACCCGAAAATAAACAAGCAACATAGTAAAACAATCATCACATGAACAAGGCATGATGCACAACCAAGTATGATGCATGTCCGGTTTAATGAGGCATGGCATGGCAAAGTGCACAAGCAAAACTACAAGTTAAGTGGAGCTCAATATGCAACGAGTTACATATTAACGGAACACCACATGACTTATTTAGTTCTCTCCTGTTTATGAACTCAACAATATTAAATGTTGATTAACATGGCAAGAGGTGAAGCATAATAAAACTAACTATCTAGTCAAGTTTAAATGAGGCTGGAAACAACAACAACAATTCCGGAAAATCCTCATATGCATATTTATGGATTTGGTACTGTTCTGTCCTAAAGCATATTTTCGAGTTGTTAAACATGCAATATGAGCGCACCATGTTAAACTAGGCATTTTTCTACCCCATTTACATATAAAGATTATTTAAATCCGAGCTACGGTTGATTAGTTATGAATTAAATCATTTTAGCATGGCATTTGAGCGAATTTAAAAAAACAGCATGTTAAACATTTTAAACATAGATGAAAGTGGCATATTATGAAACTAGATGAAAATCTAAGCATTTTTAATATATAAAGTATTTTAAACCGATGCACGGTCATTGAGTTATGATATGCATGTTGAGGGCTTTTCTGCAAAACTGTTTTTACTGGATAAATGTGAAAATCGCAGCAGCAGGAAAAAACACTATGGGCCGAATCTGACTGGCCCGATAGCAGCATGGGAGCTGGATCTGAAGCTCACCAGGCCTCATGGGCCGGCTGGATGCGAGATTGGCCGGATCTGGAGGCAAGGATGCGGTCAATAGCAGCAGTAGGCCGGCTCGGGCGGTCGTGGTCAACGCAGCTGGAGCGCTGCACTCCGCTCCTCTCGAACAGCAGCGCAGCGAAGAAGAGGCTGCAGCAGCATACTCGAATGGCAGCGGGCTGCAGGGTAGGTCGGCGAGGTGGTGACGGGGCGGATCCGGCCGCGGGCGGCTCTTCGGCAGTGGCAGGAACTTGAGGTGGCGGCCATGGCGTCGTTCCTGCACCTGAGAGAGAGAGCATGAGAGAAAGACAGGGATGGGAAGGAGAAGGAAGAAGCGGGGGAAGAGGAGGTCAGGAGGAAGGGATCCAATGCTGTTGCTGGGACGACGCGGAGGAGCTCAGGGAAGGAGCACAGCGCGGCAGAGGGGGGTCCACAGTGTGCGGGGTTTCTGCCTGGAGCTGCTTCGGTGACGTGCGGCTCGCGGTCGACGGCTGAAGCAAGCGCTCCGCTCGGGAAGAGCCGTGATACGTCTCCAACGTATCTATAATTTTTGATTGCTCCATGCTATATTATCTACTGTTTTGGATGTTTATGGGCTTTATTATACACTTTTATATGATCTTTGGGACTAACCTATTAACCCAGAGCCCAGTGCCAGTTTCTATTTTTATCTTGTTTTAGAATATAGCAGAAAAGGAAAACCAAATGGAGTCCAATTGACCTGAAACTTCACGGAACTTCTTTTTGGATTGGAAGGAGCCCAGAAGACTTGGAGTGCACGTCAGGGGATCTACGAGGAAGCCACGAGGCAGGGGGCGCGCCCACCCCCCTTGGGCGCTCCCTCCACCCTCGTGGGCCCCTCGTGCCGCCCTAATGTACTTCTTCCACCTATATATCTCCATATACCCTAAAACGATCGAGGAGCACAATAGATCGGGAGTTCCACCGCCAGAAGCCTCCGTAGCCACCGAAAGCCAATCTAGTCCCGTTCCGGCACCCTGCGGGAGGGGGCAATCCCTCTCCGGTGGCTATCTTCATCATCCCGGTGCTCTCCATGACGAGGAGGGAGTAGTTCTCCCTCGGGGCTGAGGGTATGTACTAGTAGCTATGTGTTTGATCTCTCTCTCTCTCTCATGTTCTTGAGGTGGTACGATCTTGATGTATCACGAGCTTTGCTATTATATTCGGATCCTATAATGTTTCTTCCCCCCTCTACTCTCTTGTAATGGATTGAGTTTTCCCTTTGAAGTTATCTTATCGGATTGAGTCTTTAAAGATTTGAGAACACTTGATGTATGTCTTGTCGTGCGTATCTGTGGTGACAATGGGATACCACGTGATTCACTTGATGTATATTTTGGTGATCAACTTACGGGTTCCGCCCATGAACCTATTGTAACACCCTCGATGCGACTATAGCTCCCACGTGTCGAGGCACGACTTAGAGACATAATCGCATTGAAGGCATATGTCGCAAGTCAGGCAATCATCACAAACATCCCATGTAATATAGATAAATAAAGGGGGTAACATAGTTGGCTTACACTCGCCACGTCAATCAAGTACATAAATAACATACGTCATCCAAACACTCATGGCCCGACTACGGCGCCAAAATGAAAGATAACCCAACATGCGACATGGTCCCGATCACCCCCAACTGGGCACCACTACTGATCATCAGGAAAAGAAACATAGTATCGCTAAGAGTCCTCGTCGAACTCCCACTTGAGCTCGAGCGCGTCACCTGGAGCGGAATCATCCGGACCTGCATCTGGTGTAATAGTAATCTGTGAGCCACAGGGACTCAGCAATCTCGCACCCTCGTGATCAAGACTATTTAAGCTTATAGGTATGGTAAGGTAAATAATATATGTGGAGCTGCAGCAAGTGACTAGCATATGTGGTGGCTAACCTATTCGAAAAAGAGAGCGAGAAGAGGAGGCAAAGCGCGAGCGAGAAACTAGAGAACAACCTGCGCAAGCATTACTCCAACACCGTGTCCACTTCCCGGGCTCCACCGAGAAGAGGCCATCACGGTAACACACTCGGTTGATTCATTTTAATTAAGTTAAGGTTCAAGTTATCTACAACCGGACATTAACAAATTCCCATCTGCCCATAACTGCGGGCACGGCTTTCGAAAGTTCAAATCCGTGCAGGGGAGTCCCAACTTAGCCCATGACAAGCTCTCACGGTCAACGAAGGAATAGACCTCCTCCCGAGACGTTCCGATCAGACTCGGTACCTCGGTTCTTCAAGACGCTTCGACAGGTTAAAACAAGACCAGCAACACCACCCGAATGTGCCGACAAATCCCGATAGGAGCTGCACATATCTCGTTCTTAGGGCACACTCAGATGAGCTCTCCATACAACTAAAACCAAACCTTGAGTTTCCCCGAGGGGGCGCTGCATAGGACTCTAGTTCGGACCAACACTCAGAGGAGCACTGGCCCGGGGGGGTTTAAATAAGATGACCCTTGGGCTCCGGAAACCCAAGGGAAAAGAGGCTAGGTGGCAAATGGTAAGACCAAGGTTGGGCATTTCTGGAAAAGCTTTAATCAAGGCGAACTATCAAGGGGTTCCCATTATAACCCAACCACGTAAGGAACGCAAAATCCGGGAACATAACACCGATATGACGGAAACTAGGGCGGCAAGAGTGGAACAAAACACTAGGCGAGAGGCCGAGCCTTCCACCCTTTACCAAGTATATAGATGCATTAAGATAACATGGCAATATAATGATATCCCAACAAGTAAATGAATGTTCCAACAAGGAACGGTCTCCAATCTTCACCTGCAACTAGCAACGCTATAAGAGGGGCTGAGCAAAGCGGTAACATAGCCAATCAATGGTTGCTAGGACATGGTGGGTTAGAGTTTTGACATGGCAATTTGGGAGGCTTGAAAGAAAATGGTAGGCATCGTAGAATTGGCATAGCAAAAGAGCGAGCAAACTAGCATAGCAAAGATAGTAGTGATTTCGAGGGTATGATCATCTTGCCTGCAAAGCTATCAGAGTCGACTGGATCCTCGAAAGCAAACTCAACGGGCTCCTCATTAGCGAACTCGTCTCCCGGCTCTACCCAAACAAGACAAACAAACAAACGGTATACAATCAACCACGTGCAAGGATCAAACAATATGGTGCAATGATGATATGCTATGCGGGATGCGATGCAGGATGCATATGCAAGATTTGACAAGGAATGCATGAATCTGGATTCAAGTTGGGAATCCAAGTGTGCCACTGGAAAGATGAGATGAAATCGCTTGAAAACGATATAAAGAACGCCGGAATCGGAGTTACGGTTTGGAAATGGCAAGCGATTTAAATATGACCACGATCTGCAATTTACAGCAAGTAGTCATCTAAATGCAATGAGATGAACATGCTACAGCACTCAAATATGGCATCAAAATACATGGCAGGGATGCATTCAAGATGCTTAACAAAAGTCTAGCAGTGAGCTACGACCAATTCATCCATTAACAGGTTCAAACCAGCATGGCAAAAATGCATATGGTAAACAGATTTCAGACTTAGTGAAATCAACACTTGTCTGAAATTTCAGATCAGGTAGCACTCTTCGGAGCAACAAAACTACATGCTACAGGATCTGAACAAGGCAAAGTAAAACATGGCATGGAGCTACTTAAAAGGCTTAACAAAAGTCCCTTAGTGACCTTGAGCCAAAAGGGATCAGAAAACACATTTGCACGCATGTGAACATAGCAAAAGCATAATCAGTTTTCAGACTGAAAACTGGCACATGCTGAAACATAACTCAAGTAGGCATGTTTACGAGCTCGATGCACTCACTACGGAGCATGTCATGGAAAGATAAGCATACATCTATCAAGAACACACAAAATGCAAGCTGGACATGGCAAGAACAATAGCATAGCATGCACGGATCAACTACAACATCATCGGCAAAATTGCAAACAAGTTGACAATCTGCCTAGATTCACAAAGTGGCAAAATTAGAGCTCGATTTACTCAATCTAGGGTGCTCCATAATTGCAAACAAATACATGGATGGATAGAGCACTACAAGATTAATAAAACATCCTTACTGATCATCCTCAAAAGAGGCACGGATCACTAGGAAACAACATGAACATATGGCAACATGAGATAAATAGCTCAAGGACTTAGTGGAATTGCTAAGTCCCTGAAAACATTACCAAGTGCCTCACTTGGCAAGCTTGTACTAGTCACCACACACATCACAAAAATACATGGGTTGCACCTCTAGAAAGATGACAAAACCCTTAACAAAACATATGTAGAGCATCAGGCCATATCATGCACACAATAATCATGGCAAAAATGACAAATGTCTAAATGGAGCAATAGATCTAACAATTATCTCAAGTAGCCCTCTTCTAACAGCATTTCGGGCATCAAGATGAACTCAAATAAAAATAATGCAATGGAATGAAATGATGTTCTCTCTGAGACGAACATTTTGATATGCTATATGCCAAAAACGGAGCTACGGATGCGGAGATATGGCATGATGAACAGGAGCACATGGATTAGGGTTTGGGCAAAACAATCAACCCGAGTTGGATCCAAATCTGGATTGGATCGGTACTGTAGCTGGCATGGAGATCGAAGTTCGCCGGAGGGAGATCCGGTTTGCCGGAGTTGGTGGGGGTCACCGGAATCGGGCAGGGCTAGCCGGAGCGGGCTTGGCGCGGTCGACGGAGGGCGGAGTGGGGTGGAGCAGCGCCCCGGGCCGCGGACGCGGTGGTCGCCGGCGAGGAGGAGCAGGGCGGCGGGGCTCGACGCCGGCGAGGAGCTTCAGGCACGGCGGCGGCGCGGGGTAGCGGACGAGGGCGGCGTGGCGCGGCGCCTCTGGCCCGAGCGCGGCGCGAGCGGGCCGGCCACGGGCCCGCGGGCTTCGGTGCCGAAGGGGAAGTGGGGCGGCGACACGTGGCGGCGGCGGGGCAAGTCGGACACGTCTGGCCCGAATCGGACGTGTCCGGCGGCGAGAGGTGGGAGGAGACTAGGTTAGGGTTGGAAATGACCCGAAATTTTGGGGAGGGACCTATTTATAGAGGTAGGAGGAGCTAGGGAACTCCAAATAAGGTGCGGTTTTCGGCCACGCGATCGTGATCGAACGCTCTAGATGATGGAGAAGGGTTAGGTGGGTTTTGGGCCAAATTGGAGGGGTGTTGGGTTGCAACACACACGAGGCCTTTTCGGTCCCTCGGTTAACCGTTGGAGTATCAAACGAAGTCCAAATGGTACGAAACTTGACAGGCGGTCTACCGGTAGTAAACCAAGTCCGTTTGGCAAGTCTCGGTCCAATCCGGAAATGTTTAATCCCCACACACGAAAGAAAGGTAGAAATGACCACCGGAGGGGAACGAAGCGCCGGAATGCAAAACGGACAACAGGGAAAATGCTCGAATGCATGAGACGAACATGTATGCAAATGCAATGCACATGATGACATGATATGAGATGCATGACAACGATAACAACACACGGAGACAAAGACCCGAACCCGAGAAAATAAAATAACTTAACGCCGGAAACGGCAAGAGTTGGAGTACAAATTGGGAAAGTTACATCCGGGGTGTTACAACACTCCACCACTACGAAAGGATCTCGTCCCGAGATCTAGGACTGAAAGAACGTCGGGTACTCAGAACGGAGGTGATCCTCGCGTTCCCAGGTAGCTTCACGGTCAGAATGGTGTGACCACTTGACTTTGAAAATTTTGATTGACTTGTTGCGAGTCTTGCGTTCAGTCTCTTCAAGAATAGCAAGTAGGTTCTCACGATAGGAGAGATCTTCTTGGAGCTCAATGTCCTCGAAGTTGACGGTGCGGTCAGGAGTCTTGAAGCACTTTCGGAGCTGAGAGACATGGAACACATCATGAACATTTGCAAAGTTTGAAGGAAGCTCGAGTTGATAGGCGAGATCGCCTCTCTTGCTGACAATCTTGAAAGGTCCCACGTATCTGGGGGCAAGCTTCCCTTTGATACCAAAGCGATGAGTACCTTTCATAGGAGAGACGCGGAGGTAAACATGATCTCCGATCTCGAAAGCCAAATCACGGTGCTTACTATCATAGGAGCTCTTCTGGCGGGATTGGGCTGCTTTGAGGTTATTTCGAATGACTTTGCACATTTCCTCTGCCTCTGTAATTAAGTCATTTCCCAAAAGCTGACGTTCACCGGTTTCAGACCAGTTGAGAGGGGTATGGCACTTCCTGCCATACAGAATATCAAATGGGGCCTTGCCCGAACTTGCTTGAAAACTGTTGTTGTAGGAGAATTCAGCATAAGGAAGACAATCCTCCCACTTCATGCCGAAGGAGATCACACAAGCCCTGAGCATATCTTCAAGAATCTGGTTGACACGCTCGACTTGACCGCTAGTTTGAGGATGGAAAGCTGTGTTGAAGCGGATGTTGGTGCCCATGGCCTTCTGAAAAGAATCCCAAAACGTGGAGGTAAAGATGCTGCCACGGTCTGAAGAGATCACTTGTGGAATACCGTGCAGAGAGACAATTCGAGAGGTATAGAGTTCCGCCAATTGAGCTGCAGTGATCGACTCTTTGATAGGAAGAAAATGAGCCACTTTGGTGAGTTTGTCGATGACAACGAATATAGCATCATTGCCACATTTGGGCTTTGGAAACCCAGTCACGAAGTCCATCTCAATGTGGTCAAACTTCCATTCTGGAATGGCAAGAGGTTGGAGGAGACCAGCTGGCCTTTGGTGTTCTGCCTTCACTCTTCTGCAGACATCACATTCATTCACGAATTGAGCAATCTCTCGCTTCATTCGAGTCCACCAATAAGTCTGCTTGAGATCCTCATACATTTTCATACTCCCAGGATGGATGGAGAGGAGAGAATTGTGAGCCTCGTTCATGATCACTTTACGAAGTTCACCTTTGGGCACAACAATATGATCCTCGAAGAAGAGAGTGTCCTTGTCATCAAGGCGGTAGCACTTGTACTTGGGTTGACTCTTGGCAATCCCAATCTTCACCTTTTTCACCATAGCATCAAGAAACTGAGCTTGGCGAATCTGGTCTTCCAAGGTAGGAGAGACTTGAAGGTTGGCGAGGAAACCTTGAGGAACAACTTGCAGATTAAGTTTGCGGAAAGCTTCACAAAGCTCGGGTTGATAAGGCTTGAGAATAAGACTGTTGCAATAAGCCTTTCTGCTCAATGCGTCAGCAATCACATTGGCCTTGCCTGGAGTATACTCGATACTCGGATTATACTCTTGAATCATTTCGACCCATCAAGTTTGCCTGAGGTTGAGATTAGGCTGAGTGAAGATGTACTTGAGACTCTTGTGATCAGTGAAAATGTCCACTTTTCTTCCCAATAAGAGATGTCTCCAAGTTAAAAGAGCATGCACAACTGTCGCCAACTCGAGATCATGAGTGGGGTAGTTCTTCTCATTAGGCTTCAATTGACGAGAGGTATAAGCAACAACTTTCTTCTCTTGCATCAATACTGCACCGAGACCTTGGAGAGAGGCATCACAAAAGACCTCGTACGGCTTGGATTCATCAGACGGAGTTAGAACTGGAGCAGTGATCAATTTCTCTTTCAAAGTGTTGAAAGCAATGTCACACTCCGGAGACCAAACGTACTTGACGTGCTTCTGGAGAAGATTAGAGAGAGGCTTCGCGATCTTAGAAAAGTTTTCAACGAATCTTCAGCAATAACTTGCGAGACCGAGGAAGCTGCGGAGTTGCTTCACGTTCTAAGGAGGTTCCCAATTCACAACTGCAGACACCTTCTCAGGATTCATGGCAATGCCCTTGGCAGAGATGATATGACCAAGATAAAGAACCTCATCAAGCCAAAATTCGCACTTGGAGAACTTGGCGTAGAACTGGTGTTCCCTGAGCTTGTCGAGCACCAAACACAAGTGCTTGGCATGATCTTCCTTGTTCTTCGAGAAAACCAGAATGTCATCAAGATAGACCAAAACGAAGTCATTGGTGTAGGCGTTGAAGATGAAGTTCATCATGCGAGAGCACGTCGGAGGAACGTTGACAAGGCCAAAAGACATGACAGTGTATTCATATGAACCATAGCTTGTCCTGAAAGCCGTCTTGGGAATATCTTGCTCACGGATTCGAATCTAATGATAACCCATACAGAGATCAAGCTTGGAGAATACTTGGGCACCTTTGAGTTGTTCGAACAGCTCATTGATGTTGGGAAGTGGGTATTTGTTCTTGATGGTCTTCTTGTTCAATGGACGGTAATTAACACAAAGTCGGTCCGTTCCATCCTTCTTCTTCACAAAAAGAACACCACAACCCCACGGAGAAGAACTAGGCCGGATGAGACCCATTCTTTCTTGAATATCGAGTTGCTTCTTCAGCTCCTTCAACTCTTTTGGTCCGAGCTTGTAAGGACGCTTGCACACAGGTTCTGTACCGGGCTCAAGATCAATAACGAATTCAACTGGCCGGTGCGGAGGCATTCCTGGAAGCTCTTCTGGAAAGACGTCTTGATATTCGCAAACGAATGGAATTTGCAAGATAGCATCCAGTTCACCCTTCTCATTGAGAGAAAACAGACGGATGGTATCATCACGAGCGGCAAACACAATTACATCCTCAAACGAATGAGTCAATTGAATCTGCCTGGCTGCACAGTCAAGATGTGCCTTGTGCTTAGAAAGCCAATCCATTCCGAGAATAAGATCAATATCCGAGTCACCCAAAACAATAGGAGAAGCTAGAAATTTGTAGTCTTCCAACGTGATAGTAATATCCGGGACGCAGAAATTAGCTGTCATTTGCTTGCCCGGTGACACGATTTGCAAGGAGTTTTGCAGATATTGATAATCGCACTCATACTTAGATGCAAAAGGTTTGGAAATGAAACAATGCGATGCACCAGTGTCAAAAAGAACTTTTGCAGGAATATCATTAACAGGAAGGTTACCCATGATGACATCTGATGAATCCTCTGCCTGAGCTGCGTTCATCAAGTTGACCTTGGCGTGCTTGGGGTTATGCTTGACCACAACTGTACTTGCCGGTCTCACATGAGGAGGAGGAGGAAGATGCCTCTGGTTGAGACACTTGTTGGCATAGTGACCCTTCTGTTGGCACTTGTTGCACGTGACCTCTGAAAGCGGACGGTGGTACAGAGCACTTGATCTTGGAGCTTGAGATGAAGTCTTGTTCTGAAAGCCAGGGTTGGGTGGGTGGGAAGAACCACTGCCACCTTTGCTCTTCTGCTAAAACGGCTGACGAAACGGAGGAGGAGGAAGCCAATACTTCTGCTGCTTGGCCACTTGAGTAGAGGAAGAAGGCGTAGTGTCTCTGACTCGCTTCTTGGAAGCATCCCACCTCAACTGAGCGGCCTCTTGCTTGAGTGCCATGTTGTAGAACTCATCGTACCTCAAGAGCTCAAAGAGAACAAGAGCTAGCTGAATTTCTTCTCCAACACCACCCCTGAACTGGTATATCATGCTCTTCTCATCTGGGACGTCCTGCTTGGCAAAGCAGGGGAGCTTCTGAAACAACTTGTTGTAGTCATAGACAGACAAAGAGCCTTGCTTCAGGTTGCAGAATTCCTCACGCTTACTTTCAACCACGCTCTGAGGGATATGGTGAGCTCTGAAATCTTGACGGAATTCATCCCAAGTGATCACACGTCCACCTCTGGAATCCTTGTACTGCTGGAACCATTCTGCAACTTGATCTTTGAGATGGAAAGGAGCAAACTTGACGAAATCTTCAGGCCTGACGTTACTGCACTCAAAATGCTTGCACAGATCCACAAGCCAATCATCAGCATCGGTTGCCTCAACACAATTGCTGAAATTCTTTGGCCCATTAGCAAGGAACTGGTTGAGTGTAGCAAAGTGATTCTGATTGTTGCCTTGATTCCCTTGGTTGCCTTGATTGCGCTCTTGGAGAATTTGCATGATCAACTGTGTGTTCGCATTCGTTGCGGCCATCACAGCTTGCCATGGCTCCGGAGGAGGTGGAGGTGGTGGCGGATCTTGATTCTGATTCTGATTGGTGCTCTTAGCGGGAGCCATCCTGAAGAGGTTGACCACCGTTAGCACATATACAGATAAAATGAAGCTGAATCCAACGGAAAGAAAATTGCAACATAAAGTCTTCACATCCGAACGAAATGAACGAATGCATTCCTCTTGAAATGGTCACATCTCCATAAATTGAGAAGCCACGTAGAATTAAGGTAGAGAAATAAATCAACAAGGTATGGATCAAGAACGAATAATCGGTAAGAAATCCCAATCTCAAACCAATATCCATGGAAGAAGAACTAGAGCTACAGGAATTCCCACCTATGAAACTCCTGAACCTTTCCGGTTATGCAATCAGGTGTTGGGGATACAGGGGAAGCATAATATCTCACCCAAATCTAGCAAATCCTACATCCAGTTGTATCCATCCTTCAACACATAACCAAGAAAAAATTCGGAAACCATCTACCTCAACCTTCGAAAAGCATCCGTTATACAAGTTATGGTGATACTCCCGAACTCCCACCCCAGTACTGGGTGGCGTCGAGGTTATCTCACCAACGAACTGCATAAAAGAGATTTTCGATGTCGGCGCACTGAACTCAGGTATTCCAGAATTGCAACGATAAAATTATGACGACAACACCTCAGAGCTCAACTCCCCGGGACACTTCCACAAAACCCCTGACAGGAGGCACCAAGACAATGTTCTCATCATAAAACCATCGAAATGATTCCAAGATACCCGCGTGATCCTAAATTTTTTTAGTGAAATTTGAGAAGAGAAGAGTCAAAACTCTACGCCAGGATGCCTTACCAGAGCGATGAGGAGACTGGGAAGTAAAAAGAATTCCTAAACTCTCCGATATATAATTCCTAAATGACTCAAAACATTTTTCTAGACACAACTCGGCTGCTAAAAACAATCAAGCAATGGGGCTCCTAAGGTCGGGGAAGGCTCTGGTTACCAACTTGTAACACCCTCGATGCGACTATAGCTCCCACGTGTCGAGGCACGACTTAGAGACATAATCGCATTGAAGGCATATGTCGCAAGTCAGGCAATCATCACAAACATCCCATGTAATATAGATAAATAAAGGGGGTAACATAGTTGGCTTACACTTGCCACGTCGATCAAGTACATAAATAACATACATCATCCAAACACTCATGGCTCGACTACGGCGCCAAAATGAAAGATAACCCAACATGCGACATGGTCCCGATCACCCCCAACTGGGCACCACTACTGATCATCAGGAAAAGAAACATAGTATCGCTGAGAGTCCTCGTCGAACTCCCACTTGAGCTCGAGCGCGTCACCTAGAGCGGAATCATCCGGACCTGCATCTGGTGTAATAGTAATCTGTGAGCCACAAGGACTCAGCAATCTCGCACCCTCGCGATCAAGACTATTTAAGCTTATAGGTATGGTAAGGTAAATAATATATGTGGAGCTGCAGCAAGCGACTAGCATATGTGGTGGCTAACCTATTCGCAAAAGAGAGCGAGAAGAGGAGGCAAAGCGCGAGTGAGAAACTAGAGAACAACCTGCGCAAGCATTACTCCAACACCGTGTCCACTTCCCGGGCTCCGCCGAGAAGAGGCCATCACGGTAACACACTCGGTTGATTCATTTTAATTAAGTTAAGGTTCAAGTTATCTACAACCGGACATTAACAAATTCCCATCTGCCCATAACCGCGGGCACGGCTTTCGAAAGTTCAAATCCCTGCAGGGAGTCCCAACTTAGCCCATGACAAGCTCTCACGGTGAACGAAGGAATAGACCTCCTCCCGAGACGTTCCGATCAGACTCGGTACCTCGGTTCTTCAAGACGCTTCGACAGGTTAAAACAAGACCAGCAACACCGCCCGAATGTGCCGACAAATCCCGATAGGAGCTGCACATATCTCGTTCTCAGGGCACACTCAGATGAGCTCTCCATACAACTAAAACCAAACCTCGAGTTTCCCCGAGGGGGCGCTGCACAGGACTCTAGTTCGGACCAACACTCAGAGGAGCACTGGCCCAGGGGGGTTTAAATAAGATGACCCTCGAGCTCCGGAAACCCAAGGGAAAAGAGGCTAGGTGGCAAATGGTAAAACCAAGGTTGGGCATTGCTAGAAAAGCTTTAATCAAGGCGAACTATCAAGGGGTTCCCATTATAACCCAACCGCGTAAGGAACGCAAAATCCGGGAACATAACACCGATATGACGGAAACTAGGGCGGCAAGAGTGGAACAAAACGCTAGGCGAGAGGCCGAGCCTTCCACCCTTTACCAAGTATATGCATTAAGATAACATGGCAATATAATGATATCCCAACAAGTAAACGAATGATCCAACAAGGAACGGTCTCCAATCTTCACCTGCAACTAGCAACGCTATACGAGGGGCTGAGCAAAGCAGTAACATAGCCAATCAACGGTTGCTAGGACATGGTGGGTTAGAGTTTTGACATGGCAATTTGGGAGGCTTGAAAGCAAATGGTAGGCATCATAGCACTGGCATAGCAAAAGAGCGAGCAAACTAGCATAGCAAAGATAGTAGTGATTTCGAGGGTATGATCATCTTGCCTGCAAAGCTATCAGAGTCGACTGGATCCTCGAAAGCAAACTCAACGGGCTCCTCGTTAGCGAACTCGTCTCCCAGCTCTACCCAAACAAGACAAACAAACAAATGGTATACAATCAACCACGTGCAAGGATCAAACAATAGGTGCAATGATGATATGCTATGCGGGATGCGATGCGGGATGCATATGCAAGATTTGACAAGGAATGCATGAATCTGGCCTCAACATGGGAATCCAAGTGTGCCAATGGAAAGATGAGATGAAATCGCTTGAAAACGATATAAAGAACGCCGGAATCGGAGTTACGGTTTGGAAATGGCAAGCGATTTAAATATGACCACGATCTGCGATTTAAAGCAAGTAGTCATCTAAATGCAATGAGGTGAACATGCTACAACACTCAAACATGGCATCAAAATACATGGCAGGGATGCATTCAAGATGCTTAACAAAAATCTAGCACTGAGCTACGACCAATTCATCCATTAACAGGTTCAAACCAGCATGGCAAAAATGCATATGGTAAACAGATTTCAGACTTAGTGAAATCAACACTTGTCTGAAATTTCAGATCAGGTAGCACTCTTCGGAGCAACAAAACTACATGCTACAGGATCTGAACAAGGCAAAGTAAAACATGGCATGGAGCTACTCAAAAGGCTTAACAAAAGTCCCTTAGTGACCTTGAGCCAAAAGGGATCAGAAAACACATTTGCACGCATGTGAACATAGCAAAAGCATAATCAGTTTTCAGACTGAAAACTGGCACATGCTGAAACATAACTCAAGTAGGCATGTTTACGAGCTCGATGCACTCACTACGGAGCATGTCATGGAAAGATAAGCATACATCTATCAAGAACACACAAAATGCAAGCTGGACATGGCAAGAACAATAGCATAGCATGCACGGATCAACTACAACATCCTCGGCAAAATTGCAAACAAGTTGACAATCTGCCTAGATTCACAAAGTGGCAAAATTAGAGCTCGATTTACTCAATCTAGGGTGCTCCATAATTTCAAACAAATACATGGATGGATAGAGCATTACAAGATTAATAAAACATCCTTACTGATCATCCTCAAAAGAGGCACGGATCACTAGGAAACAACATGAACATATGGCAACATGAGATAAACAGCTCAAGGACTTAGTGGAATTGCTAAGTCCCTGAAAACAGAGTTACCAAGTGCCTCACTTGGCAAGCTTGTGCTAGTCACCACACACATCACAAAAATACATAGGTTGCACCTCTAGAAAGATGACAAAACCCTTAACAAAACATATGTAGAGCATCAGGGCATATCATGCACACAATAATCATGGCAAAAATGAAAAATGTCTAAATGGAGCAACAGATCTGACAATTATCTCAAGTAGCCCTCTTCTAACAGCATTTCGGGCATCAAGATGAACTCAAATGAAAATAATGCAATGGAATGAAATGATGTACTCTCTGAGGCGAACATTTTGATATGCTATATGCCAAAAACGGAGCTATGGATGCGGAGATATGGCATGATGAACAGGAGCGCATGGATTAGGGTTTGGGCAAAAAAATCAACCTGAGTTGGATCCAGATCTGGATCGGATCGGTACTGTAGCTGGCACGGATATCGAAGTTCGCCGGAGGGAGATCCGGTTCGCCGGAGTTGGTGGGGGTCACCGGAATAGGGCAGGGCCGGCCGGAGCGGGCTTGGCGCGGCGAGTCCGGCGGCTAGGCGCGGTCGACGGAGGGCGGAGTGGGGTGGAGCAGCGCCCCGGGCGGCGGACGCGGCGGTCGCCGGCGAGGAGGAGCAGGGCGTCGGGGCCCGACGCCGGCGAGGAGCTTCGGTTGCGGCGGCGGCGTAGGGTAGCGGACGAGGGCGGCGCGGCGCGGCACCTCTGGCGAGCGCGGCGCGAGCGGGCCGGCCACGGGCCCGTGGGCTTCGGCGGCGAAGGGGAACTAGGGCGGCGGCGCGGGCAACGGGGCGGCGACACGTGGCGGCGGTGGTGCAAGTCGGACACGTCCGTCCCGAATCGGACGTGTCCGGCGGCGAGAGGTGGGAGGAGACTAGGTTAGGGTTGGAAACGACCCGAAATTTCGGGGAGGGACCTATTTATAGAGGTAGGAGCAGCTAGGGAACTCCAAATGAGGTGCGGTTTTTGGCCACACGATCGTGATCGAACGCTCTAGATGATGGAGAAGGGTTAGGTGGGTTTTAGGCCTTTTCGGTCCCTCAGTTAACCGTTGGAGTATCAAACGAAGTCCAAATGGTACGAAACTTGACAGGCGGTCTACCGGTAGTAAACCAAGGCCGCTTGGCAAGTCTCGGTCCAATCCGGAAATGTTTAATCCCCACACATGAAAGAAAGGTAGAAATGACCACCAGAGGAGAACGAAGCGCCGGAATGCAAAACGGACAACGGGGAAAATGCTCGAATGCATGAGACGAACATGTATGCAAATGCAATGCACATGATGACATGATATGAGATGCATGACAACGATAACAACACACGGAGACAAAGACCCGAACCTGAGAAAATAAAATAACTTAACGACGGAAACGACAAGAGTTGGAGTACAAATTGGGAAAGTTACATCCGGGGTGTTACACCTATGCATAGGGGTTCGCACACGTTTTCGTCGTGATTCTCCAGTAGAAACTTTGGGGCACTCTTTGAGGTTCTATGTGTTGGTTGAATAGATGAATCTGAGATTGTGTGATGCATATCGTATAATCATACCCACAGATACTTGAGGTGACATTGGAGTATCTAGGTGACATTAGGGTTTTGATTGATTTGTGTCTTAAGGTGTTATTCTAGTACGAACTCTAGGGCTGTTTGTGACACTTATAGGAATAGCCCAACAGATTGATTTGAAAGAATAACTTTGAGGTGGTTTCGTACCCTACCATAATCTCTTTGTTTGTTCTCCGCTATTAGTGGCTTTGGAGTGACTCTTTGTTGCATGTTGAGGGATAGTTATGTGATCCAATTATGTTATTATTGTTGAGAGGACTTGCACTAGCGAAAGTATGAACCCTAGGCCTTGTTTCAACGCATTGCAACACCGTTTACGCTCACATTTATCATTAGTTACCTTGCTGTTTTTATATTTTCAGATTACAAAAACTATTAACTACTATCCATATACCACTTGTATCACCATCTCTTCGCCGAACTAGTGCACCTACACAATTTACCATTGTATTGGGTGTGTTGGGGACACAAGAGACTCTTTGTTATTTGGTTGCAGGGTTGCTTGAGAGAGACCATCTTCATCCTACGCCTCCTACGGATTGATACTGTCCTACAAACCTCTGCACTTGGAGGCCCAACAACGTCTACAAGAAGAAGGTTGCGTAGTAGACATCAAGCCGCTGCTCGATCCAAACGAGAGGAGGGCGAGCGGGGAGGCCAGGCATGGTCAGGTGGAGAAGCGAGGCAGGTGTGGGCGACGCGAGGTGGGGCTCCGGTGCCCTGGCCGGCCAGAGAGGTGGCCGGCGAGGCTATTCTCCTGCTCGGGATCGAGCAAGGAAGAGGATACAGGGATGTGGCTTGGGGTGATCTGGGTCGTTGGATCCTCCATCCGACGGCTCATAGCGGGTGGAGGAATCTGGATTGTATCTGGTTGGATTGGATAGGAGGGGAAATCGAGGAGGAGACTAGGTGGGTGGTGGCGCGCTGAAAATAAGGAGAGTGGCGGCGGCGTGGGGAAGGGATGGATGGGACAGCTCGCTAAAATCTAGGGTTAGACTAAATATATAGGAGGTGGAGTTTTGGGTAGGGGCTACTCGGGCCCTCCGATCACAATCGGATGGACGAGAATTAAATAGGTAGGGAGCCCCAAAAAGAAAAACGGAGATGTTTTGTAGATGTTTGGGGATGATCCGAATCAAACGGTGACGACTGCCCGGGTCGGGTCTGGGACAACTTTCGGACGCGCGCGCGAGGAGGGCCGTGGGCTGACGAGAAAGGTTAGATTGGGCCTGGCGGTAAGTAGTGGATTGTGTAGACGGTCTAGGGAGGAAAGAGAGGGAAAGCCCGGCAACAGTTTTGGAAGACCAAAAACGTGCGACGATTTGACCGCCTATATTGTCGCTATAGTTAATCGGTTGGGCTATCAAACGAACTCCGAATGCGACGAAAATTGACAGGCGGACTATCTACACTATAATAAGACCGCGCGCCAACTTTCAACCCATTCTGAGAACATTTTCTGGCCACTTATAAAATAATATTTCGGACGTGCCGCGGGCGTGTGCGAGTGTGTCTTGGCTCAGAACGGACAACAGACGGAACTGGAGGAACCCGGACGGATGCAAGTTTTGAAAACATGATGATGCAATGCACATGATGACATGACAAGATGCAACACGCAAGCAAATGACATGGCAAGAACGGCGAACAACTCGGAGACACCTGGAGCATCGGTCTCGGGGCGTTACAACACTCCACCACTACAAGAGGATGGCACCGGAGGGAAACGAAAGAGGAAGAGAAAAGGTAAAACTAAGTTGCTTCTTTGACAAACGAGTGAAACCACGAACCTTGAGAGGTTGAACAAATTGAACGAAAGAATACAATGAAGATGCACAAAGTTGAAAACACTCCGTTAGAAAAGAGGAACAAGGAACATTACTAGAACCTTGTAGGTTGAAAGACATAAGAAAATGGTTGCAATGGACAAGACGTACATGCAAGCACTCCGGTAAAAACGAGATGTACAATGAACGATAAAGATCAATTACGACAACACTCTGGTTGGAAAAGGATGGCATAGAATATAAACTAGGCAAAATGAAAGCACTTGGATGAGACTGTGGTTAGAAGAGGAATGATGGCCACAACACCGGTTAAAACAAGATAGAGAAGGAATAAGAATGATATAATTTGGGAAGCACTCCGACTGAAAAATGGAAGGGATTAGAATCATGAAGTTGACAAGATGAGAGGATACTTGACGAAATCAACAACACACTGCCTCCGGAACCATTGAAAGAATGGCACAATGGGTGAGAAAGATTTCAGACGGCACTCCGGTTGAGAAGGGAGGAAAAACTTGATAAGATGAGAGAACTTGAATGAAGGACACAACACTTCGGTTGAATGGATAAGCAAAAGGAAAGAACACGATCTTTGGCAAATGGGAAGATGGATGAAGATAGCAACATCATTGTGCCTCCGGAACGGAAGAATAGAAGTTGAATCATTGGCAAGGAAAGAATTGAGAAGAAAATGACAACTTCTGCTACACATGAGCTTGGAAAACACCCTTCCAAGAAGGTTATAACGGAGTTGTTGGAAAACCACCAACGAAAAGAACAAACTTGTAGTGGACTTATGGAGAACATCTCAAAACTATGAGGTGAAATTCTGCCACTACAGAAACAAAAGATTGGATTGATATGAACAAGGAGACGAGAAACTTATTTCACCGGGAGGATAAATGAAGAACTTGGATCATTTATAAACACCATAAATGGCAACAATCCTTAGGGAAAGCTTTAGGTGAAATATAACCCAAGATAACTACAATGAAGAGATTGGTGGATTTAAAATATATCATTCTTGACAACATGTGAATCATGAAACACGAACTCAAATTGTCAAGAATGACATAACACCACCTCAAAAGATAAGATAGGAAGAACTGCACTTAGAAATGCAAGATGAAGAATGGTTGAAGTCCTCTAAAAAGAATCTCGATGAACACTTCGAGAAGGAATTAAATCCTTGATTAACCATCATGTTGAGCCTTCGTGAAGAACTCCGGTAATAAAAGGATGATAGAAAGAAAGAGAAGTTGAAAACACAAGGTGAATCCTTGCAATGATTTAGATGAATCTTCGTGGTGATATAGTTGAGAGATCTTGGAACTCCTGGAAAAGTATGAAGCACTTGAACCGAGAATTTACCCATCGTGAACAAACTCCGGAAGAGGAATCCATCGCTTGGATGAAGCAAGAATAAGAATTATGTTATGCGTATCCTTCACCAATTTAAATTGATGCTCAGCAACAGATTTGGCATACTACTTATTCTCGTAGAAAGAATTAAGAAAGATATAGCGCCAACTTGGGAAAATCTTCAACGAACCACCGGTAGGATTGAAACAACGAATGAATTAATATGATAACCATGGAATAGAATCTTGAGCAAACCACCGTAAGAATTGAAAATGAAAGTAGCAAAGGCACAATACACGGGGAAGAATTGGAAAACGAAAGATGATACTTGAGGGAATTTAGATACATGAGAACGAAGAAATCACGAGCTTATAAGAGAATACTTGAATGATGCACCGGTATGATTTGGAGAACGAGAGCTGAAAGCTGGAATGAATAATTCTGAGATGATTGGTTCCAGAGAATCAAACTGAAAAACCTCCTAAATTGCTCCGGATGGGTGAAAAGAATTCTCACAATCAAAAACAATTATGAGAAGATGGCATAACGCTAGAACCATGAATCTTTGGAAGAACAGATATGATTGCAGAGAAGCTCTTCTTCGGTCTTCAAATGTTGGGAAAGATGACGAGAACCACCACTAAGAATTGTTTATACACTTCGGGAGAATAAAAAACAAAGAGGTTGAGCCAACGATGAAAGAATTTGAAAGATGTTAGGGGAAAGACATATGACTGATGATAAATCATTCTTACGTCAAACTTCAAAAAGAATTTGAGGGTAGCTCCGGGAAAATAGAAGTGTTAGGTAAGATCCTGGGAAAAGACCTATGGGTTAGGGCCACTCAAAAGAAAACACCTTCGAACAATTACTTGAAAGGGAGAATGCACCGGTTGATTTAAATGGATTGAATGAGATAACATCCTCAAAAGAACTTGAGCGAATTGAGAATGGAAACTCGAATCTTCTGAGATATCTTCAGCACTTCAGATATGAATAGAGAGAGATGAATGATTAAGAGGTGCATCGGCATGAGAAAACATTTGAAATGAGGAAAGGGATATAATCAACACCAAAAGCTTGAATTGCATCCACCGGAGAAGAAAGGGAACGAAGAATGATGAACTTGAAGCTCCTTAGCATCTTCTTGAGAATCACCTGATAAGAACATTGACTAAAAATAACGAAGAGACTTCACATGAATAAAATGGATAGTTGATTAAGAAATCTGAGTCCTTGTAGAAAAAGGGGGAGGGCGGGAAAAACGAAGACAACTTGGGACGGATGAAACAAACACCGTTGAGAATAACTGATAATTGATCTTACGGATGGGGAGAATGATGGGATCATCTCGAAGAGAAGCACGCCGGTTGGAAAAAGAATTGGGATGACAATCTCGATAAATATGAAGGATTAATGTTCACATAGGAATATGAGAACACCGCTTAGGAAAGGTATGGAGTCCACATTTGACTTCGAAGCAACTCGAATACCACAAACCAAAACAAAAACAAAGGATTGGCTTGCAGAATAAGCCGGAATAAACATATGATAGATCCCATATCGTATCATGTGTCTGTTGGAAAGATATCCTACGAGATACTTGAATTCCCACTTATAAACTCCCGAAACTTTCTGGTTATGCAATCAGGTGTTGGGGATACAGGGGAAGCATAATATCTCACCCAAACTAACAATCCCTACATCCAGCTGTATCCATCCTTCAACACATAACCAAGAAACCTTCGGAAATCATGTACCTCAACCTTCGAAAAGCATCCGTCATACGAGTTATGGCAATACTCCCGAACTCCTGCCCCAGTACTGGGTGGCGTCGAGGTTATCTCACCAACAACTGCATAAAAGAGATTTTTGATGTCGGCGAAACTCAGGTATTCCAGAACTGCAACGATAAAATTGTGACCACAACACCTCGGAGCTCAACTCCCTGGGACACTGCCACAACCCCTAAATGTCAGGAGGCACCAAGAACAATGTTCTCGTCACAAGGCTATCGGAACGATTCCAAGATACCCGCGTGATCCTAAAAAAAATCGTGAAATTTGAGGAGAGGAGAGTCAAAACTTCTACGTCAGGAGGCCTCACCAGAGCGACGAAGGGACTGAGGAGTAAAATGAATCCTACTCTCCGATATATATAATCCTAAGACTCAAAACATTTTGTTCTAGACTCAACAACGTCAGCGATTCGATCAAGCAGGGGGCTCCTAAGTTGGGGAAGGCTCTGATTACCAACTTGTAACACCCACAATGCGGCTATATCTCCCACGTGTCAGGGCACAACTTAGAGGCATAGCCGCATGGTAGGTTTGTCGCAAGAGGGGTAATCTTCACACAATCCCATGTACTGAATAAGAATGGGATAAAGAGTTGGCTTACAATCGCCACTTCACACAAATAACAAGATAAACATACATCATCCAGAATACAATCAAGATCCGACTACGGAACCAAAATAAAAGAAGAAAACCCCAAATGCTAGATCCCCGATCGTCCCAACTGGGCTCTACTACTAATCAACAGGAAACGAAACAAAACCACGATCAAGATCTTCATCGAGCTCCCACTTGAGCTGGGTTGCATCGTCTGCACTGGTATCATCGGCACCTGCAACTGTTTGCAAGTATCTGTGAGTCATGAGGACTCAACAATCTCACACCCGCAAGATCAAGACTATTTAAGCTTATGGGTAGGAAAGGGGTAGTGAGGTGGAGCTGCAGCAAGCACTAAGCATATATGGTGGCTAACATACGCAAATAAGAGCGAGAAGAGAAACAACACACGGCCGAGAAGCTATAAGTGATCAAGAAGTGATCCTGAAGCTACTTATGTTCAAGCATAACACGAGACCGTGTTCTCTTCCCAGACTCCGCCGAAAAGAGACCATCACGGCTACACACGCGGTTGATTCATTTTAATTAAGTTAAGTGTCAAGTTCTCAACAACCAGACATTAACAAATTCCCATCTAGCACATAACCGCGGGCACGACTTTCGAAAGTTCAAACCCTGCAGGGGTGTCCCAACTTAGCTGCCCATCACAAGCTCTCACGGTCAACGAAGGATATTCCTTCTCCCGAGAAGACACGATCAGTCTCGGAATCCCAGTTACAAGACATTTCTACAATGGTAAAACAAGACCAGCAAAGCCGCCTGATGTGCCAACAATCCCGATAGGAGCCACACGTATCTCGTTCTCAGGGCAACACCGGATGAGACTAGCTATGAGTAAAACCAAACCTCAAGTTTCCTCGAGGTGGCCCCACAGGCAGCTCGGTTCGGACCAACACTTAGAGAAGCACTTGCTCGGGGGGGGGGGGGGGGGGTAAAATATAGATGACCCTCGGGTTGGTCGACCCAAGGGAAGGTTAATAGCTTGTTAGGCAATTGTAAAACCAAGGTTGGGCCTTGCTGGAGGAGTTTTATTCAAAGCGAACTGTCAAGGGGTTCCCATAACACCCAACCGCGTAAGGAATGCAAAATCAAGGAAAATAACACCGGTATGACGGAAACTAGGGCGGCAAGAGTGGAACGAAACACCAGGCATAAGGCCGAGCCTTCCACCCTTTACGAAGTATATAGATGCATTAATTAAAATAAGAGATATTGTGATATCCCAACATATCCATGTTCCAACATGGAACCAACTTCAACTTCACCAATAACTAGCAACGCTATAAGAGGGGTTGACCAAAGCGGTAACATAGCCAAATAGCGGTTTGCTAGGATGGTGGGTTAGAGGCTTGACATGGCAATATGGGAGGCATGATATAACAGGTGGTAGGTAGCATGGCATGGCAATAGAGCGAACAACTAGCAAGCAAAGATAGAAGTGATTTCGAGGGTATGGTCATCTTGCCTGAGATGCCGCAAGGAAGAAGAATGAGTCCATGAAGAAGACAAACAGACGTAGTCGAACGAATCCTCACATCTCCAGAACAGAATCGAAGCTAATGAGAGAAGCAACCCGGAAAGAAACAAGCAACATAGTAAAACAATCATCACATGAGCAAGGCATGATGCACAACAAAGTATGATGCATGTTTGGTTTAATGAGGCATGGCATGGCAAAGTGCACAAGCAAAACTACAAGTTAAGTGGAGGTCAATATGCAACGAGTTGCATATTAACGGAACACCACATAACTTATTTAGTTCTCTCCCGTTTATGAACTCAACAATATTAAATTTTGATTAACATGGCAAGAGGTGAAGCATAATAAAACTAACTATCTAGTCAAGTTTAAATGAGGCCGGAAACAACAACAACAATTCTGGAAAATCCTCATATGCATATTTATGGATTTGGTATTGGTGTGTCATAAAGCATATTTTAGAGTTGTTAAATGATACGTCTCCAACATATCTATAATTTTTGATTGCTCCATGCTATATTATCTACTATTTTGGACATTATTGGGCTTTATTATCCACTTTTATATTATTTTTGGGACTAACCTATTAACCGAAGGCCCAGCCCAGAATTGCTGTTTTTGCCTGTTTTAGGGTTTCGAAGAAAAGGAATATCAAACGGAGTCCAAACGGAATGAAACCTTTGGGAACGTGATTTTCTCAACGAACAAGACCCAGGAGACTTGGACCCTATGTCAAGACACAAAAGAGGAGGCCACGAGGTAGGTGGTGCGCCTACCCCCCTAGGCGCGCCCTCCACCCTCGTGGACCCCCTGTTGCTCCACCGACGTACTCCTTCCTCCTATATATACCTACGTTCCCCCAAGCGATCAGATACGGAGCCAAAACCCTAATTCCACCGCCGTAACTTTCTATATCCACGAGATCCCATCTTGCGGCCTGTTCCGGAGCTCCACCGGAGGGGGCATCGATCACGGAGGGCTTCTACATCAACACCATAGCCCCTCCGATGAAGTGTGAGTAGTTCACCTCAGACCTACGGGTACATAGTTAGTAGCTAGATGGCTTCTTCTCTCTTTTTTGATCTCAATACAATGTTCTCCCCCTCTCTTGTGGAGAACTATTTGATGTAATCTTCTTTTTGCGGTGTGTTTGTTGAGACCGATGAATTGTGGGTTAATGATCAAGTCTATCTATGAACAATATTTGAATTTTCTCTGAATTCTTTTATGTATGATTGGTTATCTTTGCAAGTCTCTTCGAATTATCAGTTTGTTTGGCCTACTAGATTGATCTTTCTTGCAATGGGAGAAGTGCTTAGCTTTGGGTTCAATCTTGCGGTGTCCTTTCCCAGTGACAGTAGGGACAGCAAGACACGTATTGTATTGTTGCCATCGAGGATAACAAGATGGGGTTTTCATCATATTGCATGAGTTTATCCCTCTACATCATGTCATCTTGCTTAAGGTGTTACTCTGTTTTCATTAACTTAATACTCTAGATGCATGCTGGATAGCGGTCGATGAATGGAGTAATATTAGTACATGCAGGCAGGAGTCGGTCTACTTGTCTCGGACGTGATGCCTATATACATGATCATACCTAGATATTCTCATAACTATGCTCAATTCTGTCCATTGCTCAACATTAATTTGTTCACCCACCGTAGAATACTTATGCTCTCGAGAGAAGCCACTAGTGAAACCTATGGCCCCGGGGTCTATCTTCATCAAATTAATCTCCGAATACTTAGTTATTGTTGGGGAATGTAGTAATTTTAAAAAATTTCCTACGCACACGCAAGATCATGGTGATGCATAGCAACGAGAGGGGAGAGTGTTTTTCCACGTACCCTCGTAGACCGAAAGCGGAAGCGTTAGCACAACACGGTTGATGTAGTCGTACGTCTTCACGATTCGACCGATCAAGTACCAAACGCACGGCACCTCCGAGTTCTGCACACGTTCAACTCGATGACGTCCCTCGAACTCCGATCCAGCCGAGTCTTGAGGGAGAGTTTCGTCAGCACGACGGCATGGTGACGATGATGATGTTCTACCGACGCAGGACTTCGCCTAAGCACCGCTACGATATGATCGAGGTGGATTATGGTGGAGAGGGGCACCACACACGGCTAAGAGATCAAGAGATCAATTGTTGTGTCTTTGGGGTGCCCCTGCCCCCGTATATAAAGGAGTGGAGGAGGGGGAGGGCCGGCCCTCTCTATGGTGCGCCCTAGGAGGAGTCCTACTCCCACCGGGAGTAGGATTCCCCCCTTCCAAGTAGTAGGAGTAGGAGTCAAGGCAAGGGAAGAGAGAAGATAAGAAAGGAGGGGGCGCAACCCCTCCCCCTAGTCCAATTCGGACTAGGCCTTGGGGGGCGCCCAACCTCTCCTCTCTCTTTCCCCTAAAGCCCAATAAGGCCCATATACTCCCGGCGAATTCCCGTAACTCTCTGGTACTCCGAAAAATACCCGAATCACTCAGAACCTTTCCGATGTCCGAATATAGTCGTCCAATATATCGATCTTTACGTCTCGACCATTTCGAGACTCCTCGTCATGTCCCCGATCTCATCTGAGACTCCGAACTCCTTCGGTACATCAAAACATATAAACTCATAATATAACCGTCATCGAACTTTAAGCGTGCGGACCCTACGGGTTCGAGAACTATGTAGACATGACCGAGACATGTCTCCGGTCAATAACCAATAGCGGAACCTGGATGCTCATATTGGTTCCCACATATTCTACGAAGATCTTTATCGGTCAAACCGCATAACAACATACATTGTTCCCTTTGTCATCGGTATGTTACTTGCCCGAGATTCGATCGTCGGTATCTCAATACCTAGTTCAATCTCGTTACTGGCAAGTCTCTTTACTTGTTCTGTAATACATCATCCCGCAACTAACTCATTAGTTGCAATGCTTGCAAGGCTTAAGTGATGTGCATTACCGAGAGGGCCCACAGATACCTCTCAGACAATCGGAGTGACAAATCCTAATCTCGAAATACGCCAACCCAACAAGTACCTTCGGAGACACCTGTAGAGCACCTTTATAATCACCCAGTTACGTTGTGATGTTTGGTAGCACACAAAGTGTTCCTTCGGTAAATGGGAGTTGCATAATCTCATAGTCATAGGAACATGTATAAGTCATGAAGAAAGCAATACCAACAAACTAAACGATCAAGTGCTATGCTAACGGAATGGGTCAAGTCAATCACATCATTCTCCTAATGATGTGATCCCGTTAATCAAATGACAACTCATGTCTATGGTTAGGAAACATAACCATCTTTGATCAATGAGCTAGTCAAGTAGAGGCATACTAGTGACACTCCGTTTGTCTATGTATTCACACATGTATTATGTTTTCAGTTAATACAATTCTAGCATGAATAATAAACATTTATCATGATATAAGGAATAAATAATAAGTTTATTATTGCCTCTAGGGCATATTTCCTTCAGTCTCCCACTTGCACTAGAGTCAATAATCTAGTTCACATCGCCATGTGATTTAATACCAATAGTTCACATCACCATGTGATTAACACCCATAGTTCACATCGACATATGACCAACACCCAAAGGGTTTACTAGAGTCAATAATCTAGTTCACATTGCTATGTGATTAACACCCAAAGAGTACTAAGGTGTGATCATGTTTTGCTTCTAAGAGAAGTTTAGTCAACGGGCCTGCCACATTCAGATCCGTTAAGTATTTTGCAAATTTTTATGTCAACAATGCTCTGCACTAAGCTACTCTAGCTAATTGCTCCCACTTTCAAAATGTATGCAGATTGAGACTTTGAGTCATCTGGATCAGTGTCAAAACTTGCATCGACGTAACCTTTTACGACGAACCTTTTGTCACCTCCATAATCGAGAAACATATCCTTATTCCACTAAGGATAATTTTGACCAATGTCCAGTGATCTACTCCTAGATCACTATTGTACTCCCTTGCCAAACTCAGGGCAGGGTATACAATAGTTCTGGCACACAGCATGGCATACTTTATAGAACCTATGGCTGAGGCATAGGGAATGACTTTCATTCTCTCTCTATTTTCTGCCGTGGTCGGGTTTTGAGTCTTACTCAACTTGACACCTTGTAACACAGGCAAGAACTCCTTTGACTGTTCCATTTTGAACTACTTCAAAATCTTGTCAAGGTATGTACTCATTGAAAAACTTATCAAGCGTCTTGATCTATCTCTATAGATCTTGATGCTCAATATGTAAGCAGCTTCACCGAGGTATTTATTTGAAAAAACTCCTTTCAAACATTCCTTTATGCTTTGCAGAATAATTCTACATCATCTCCGATCAACAATATGTCATACATATACTTATCAGAAATGCTGTAGTGCTCCAACTCACTTTCTTGTAAATACAAGCTTCACCGCAAGTCTGTATAAAACTATATGCTTTGATCAACTTATCAAAGCGTATATTCCAACTCCGAGATGCTTGCACCAGTCCATAGATGGATCGCTGGAGCTTGCATATTTTGTTAGTACCTTTAGGATCGACAAAACCTTCTGGTTGTATCATATACAACTCTTCTTTAATAAATCCTATTAAGGAATGCAGTTTTGTTTATCCATTTGCCAGATTTCATAAAATGCGGCAATAGCTAACATGTTTCGGACAGACTTAAGCATAGATACGAGTGAGAAATTCTCATCGTGGTCAACACCTTGAACTTGTCGAAAACCTTTTTGCGACAATTCTAGCTTTGTAGATAGTAACACTACTATCAGCGTCCGTCTTCCTCTTGAAGATCCATTTAATCTCAATGGCTCGCCGATCTTTAGGCAAGTCAATCAAAGTCTATACTTTGTTATTATACATGGATCTCATCTCAGATTTCATGGCCTCAAGCCATTTCGCGGAATCTGGGCTCATCATCGCTTCCTCATAGTTCGTAGGTTCGTCATGGTCAAGTAACATGACCTCCAGAACAGGATTACCGTACCACTCTGCTGCGGATCTCACTCTGGTTTACCTACGAGGTTCGGTAGTAACTTGATCTGAAGTTACATGATCATCATCATTAGCTTCCTCACTAATTGGTGTAGTAGTCACATGAACAGATTTCTGTGATGAACTACTTTCCAATAAGGGAGCAGGTACAGTTACCTCATCAAGTTCTACTTTCCTCCCACTCACTTCTTTCGAGAGAAACTCCTTCTCTAGAAAGGATCCATTCTTAGCAATGAATATCTTGCCTTCGGATCTGTGATAGAAGGTGTACCCAACATTTTCTTTTGGGTATCCTATGAAGATTTACTTCTTCGATTTGGGTTCGAGCTTATCATGTTGAAACATTTTCACATTAGCATCGCAGTCCCAAACTTTAAGAAACGACAGCTTAGGTTTCTCGCCAAACCACAGTTCTACGGTGTCATCTCAACGGATTTAGATGGTGCCCTATTTAACGTGAATGCAGCTGTCTCTAATGCATAACCCCAAAACGATAGTGGTAATCGGTAAGAGACATCATAGATCGCACCATATCTAATAAAGCACAGTTACGACGTTCGGACACACCATTCACTACTAGAAAAAGGGCTATAGATGGGATTAACACTAATGGCGCACCTGACAAGCGGTGCGCCATTAGTATATACTAATGGCGCACCACCTTCTAATACGCCATTAGAGTTGAAATTACTAATGGCGCACCTGGCACAGGGTGCGCCATTAGTATCAATTTTTTTTGAACTAGTGCGCCTGTCCAAACATACTGATGGCGCACCTGTCGGAAAGTGCGCCACTAATGTTGTTTTTTTATTATATTTTTATTCCCTTTTTTGCAAAACTACTAATGGTGCACTGTTCCACCGTGCGCCATTACTAGTTAAAACTAGTAATTGAACTAGTAATGGCGCACTGTGGGACAGTGCGCCATTAGTAATTTTTTTTTGCAAAACTACTAATGGCGCACCACCAGATGGTGCGCCATTAGTAACCTGGATTACTAATGGCGCATTTCGAGTTGGTGCGCCATTAGTAAGTGGGAAGCAACAAGATATTTTGGGGAGGCTCTCCTACCCACACTCACTTTCTCCCCACTTAATTCTCTCCACCTCCTCCTTGTCTCGGGTGCCTCCTCTTTTTCACCTCATTTCCACCATAGATTCATTCAATTTAAGTGGTTAAATTACCTTGTTTTGATAGGTAAGTAATGGGGGAAGCTATATTTATGTTGTTCTCCCTACAACAATGTGCACATGCACTTTTTATGGCCTAGCTAGATCTATGTATGTTCGTGGTGTTGCATATGTTTGTGGTGTTGCATATGTGTTTGTGTTTGGAGGTGTATCGGTATTTGAAATGCGATAGTTGCCAATATTTTGCCGGAATGTTGATTCATTTCCGTTTCGGCGAGAATTTTGGCATTAAGCATTCTTTTTGGTCCTATTTTTAGGGAAAGTCATGCCAAATTTTTTCTTGGTTCTAAAATATCGTTTTGCTCTACCCCGCAGGCAACCATGGTCCGCATGATGACCAAAGGCATCGTGAATAGGTTTTTGAGGTCCGCAAAGGCCGAGATGCTTCAAAAGAACGAGACGAAGATAAGATGTCCGTGTCGAAGATGCAAGCTGAAGAGCCTTATTGCGGACCTGGAATCCGGGCAGGTGCGGGACCACCTGCTCTTGCGTGGTTTCATGGATGGCTATCGGTGGCAAGGTGATGAAGATGACTACAAAGTCGTCCATGGGGGCCGGGCAAGAAATGAGGAAGGGCAACAAGACAACCACCGCGGCTCGGGCGGGCGAGAAGACGAAGAATCCCCAGGAGATGATCACGACGGTGATGCTGTACATAGTCATCATGTAGAAGATGCAGGACATGATGATGAGGAAGATGCCGGAGCAGACGACGGGCATGATCATGAAAATGATGATGCCGGCGGAGCAGACGACGCTGGACCATCGATGGGCTGGGTGCAGGACCCTCATATTCAAGAGCTTCTTCTCAAGCAGACGGATAACGCAAGAGCTGCCGCCCGAGAGAAAGCCAAGATGGATCAACTTGAGTTAGATGCGGTCACTCCATTGTATGAAGGATGCAGGCCTGAGGATACCCGCCTGAAAGTAACGCTCATGGCTCTGGAGATGAAGGTAAAACACAAAATGACCGACGCATGCTTCGACGAGAACATGTCATTCTGGCACGAACGTCTTCCCAAGGGGAACAAGTGCCCGACCAGTTTGGAGGAGGCGAAGAAAATCGTGTGTCCTGGATTTACCGCACGTGAAATACCATGTGTGCATGAACAATTGCATCATTTATCGGGACGAGCACGCGGAGTCTACCATATGTCCGGTGTGCGGCGTCACTCGATACAAGAAGAGGAAGAAAGCTCCTCGAAAAGTGGTGTGGTACTTTCCGATCACTCCTCGTCTGCAGCGGTATTTCGCGGACCCTAAGGTAGCAAAGCTCCTACGTTGGCACACGGATAGGGAGGATAAGAAGCGAGAAGATGACACAAATGATCCAGAGATAGATAAAAAAGACAAGATGCTGAGTCACCCTAAGGATGCGAGCCAGTGGCAAGCGTTGAACTTCGAAGACCCAGAATTTGGGAACGATCCAAGGAACATCGTGCTGGGCGCGTACACTGATGGAGTCAATCCGTTTGGCAGCCAGACAAGCACACATAGCACCTGGCCTGTGTTTGTGTGGATGTACAACCTTCCCCCTGGTTGTGCATGAAGAGGAAGTACATTCACATGAGTATGCTAATTGAAGGACCGAAACAACCAGGGAACGACATCAATCTGTATCTGGGGCTGCTAAAAGAGGAGCTTGACACGCTGTGGAAAACGCCAGCCAATACGTGGGACACCGCAGAGAAAGAATATTTCCCTATGAGAGCCGCGCTGCTCACGACGGTGCACGACTATCTCGGTTACAGATATGTCGCGGGGCAGGTGGTCCACGGATTTTCTGGATGCGTCAGGTGCATGGATGACACAATGTATCGCCAGCTAGATAGAGATCCCGGTTCTTCGAAAACCGTGTTCATGGGACATCGAAGGTGGCTTCGCGACGATGACCCGTGGAGAAAATGCAAGGATCTGTTCGATGGTGAAACCGAACCCCAAAGACGCCCGCGTACGAGGAGCGGCGAGGAAATAGACGAGCTGTTGAAAAATTGGAAAGACTGCCCACTGCCAGGAAAGAAGCAAAAGGCGCCAGAGCCGGGAAAGAAGCGAAAGGCGCCAGAGCCGCTGCTGAAGGTATGGAAAACGAGGTCTGTTTTCTGGGACTTGTCGTACTGGAAGATCCACCGTGTAGCTCACAGCCTTGATGTCATGCATATCACGAAGAACGTGTGTGAGAGTCTGCTTGGTACCCTGCTCAACATGCCAGAGAGGACCAAAGATGGGCCGAAAGCAAGGGCAGACTTGAAATCAATGGGCATCAGGCAGGAGCTTCACACTATATATGATGATCATGATGATGATGATGATGATGATGAGGCGAAGCAGGACACGGAAAGTCGTCGCAAAGGCAAGAAGGCCAAGAAGACCGGAAATGACTACCCTCCCGCGTGCTTCACTCTAAGTCAGGAGGAGATCGAGCAGTTTTTCACCTGCCTCGTAGGAGTAAAACTTCCTTACGGTTACGCGGGGAAGATAAGCAGATACCTAGACCCAGCGAAGCAGAAGTTCAGCGGGATGAAGTCTCATGACTGTCACGTGCTGATGACGCAGATACTTCCAGTTGCAATCCGTGGGATCATGGACGCGCACGTCCATGAAACCCTATTTGGCCTATGCAACTTTTTCGACGTCATCTCTCGGAAGTCTGTTGGCGTGAGGCAACTCAGAAGGCTACAGGAAGAGATCATGGTGATACTATGCGAGCTTGAGATGTACTTCCCGCCCGCATTCTTCGACGTTATGGTGCATCTGCTGGTCCATATCATGGATGATATCATCCAACTCGGGCCGACGTTCCTGCACAGCATGATGTCGTTCGAAAGGATGAATGGTGTCATCAAAGGATACGTTCGCAACATGTCACGTCCAAAGGGAAGCATAGCCAGGGGCTTTCTGACCGAAGAGTGCATCTCCTACTGCACGAATTATCTAGGCATCGAGAACCCCATTGGTCTGCCCGTCAACAGGCACCTCGGCAGGCTCGCTGGATGGGGTCACCGTGAGGGTCGTCGCGAAATGCATGTCGACTTCGAGGGTCGACTCGCCGACTTTGAAAGAGCAAACCTAGTCGCGCTACAACACATAGACGTGGTCGATCCTTGGGTGGTAGAGCACAAAACCTTTATTAAGAAGACGTACAATGACCGAGGCCAACAGAGGACGGACGGAGATATACTCAAAGAGCACAACTCATGTTTCACGCGTTGGTTCAAGCAGAAGCTTCTGTCATACCCTTTACATGAGGATTCTTCCGCGGAAGAACAACTCATATTCGCCTTGTCATAGGGCGCCGAGCACAACCTGATGACCTATGAGGCGTACGATATCAACGGCTACACATTCTACACCGAGGCCAAGGACATGAAGAGCGATGGTTATCAGAACTCCAGGGTAACGATGGAATCCTACACCGGTAACGACAAGGATAGATACTACGGAAGGATCGAGGAGATCTGGGAGCTGAGCTACGCTGGAGAGAAGGTCCCGATGTTCCGTGTCAGATGGGCCAAGAGTGTCCTAAAAGAAGACCGGTATTTCACCACCATGGTTATACCCGAAGCCAAATCCAAGACCGCGGGCACAAACGTCACCGCGAAAAATGAGCCATGGGTACTAGCTTCCCAAGTGGACCAATGCTTCTTCATTACCGACCCGTCAAAGCCCAGTCATGTTGTCGTGTGGAGAGGCAAAAGGAAGATCATCGGAATGGATGGAGTAGCCAATGAGCAAGACTTCGACAAGTATGGCGACCCGAGGATCGAACATGACGACAATGATGAAGTAGCAGCATACACCACAAGAAGAAGCAGGACCACCCTACCTAAAGACGTCCGTTCCACAGAAGAACTCCATTTGTGAAAAAGAAGGGCAAGAAGATTGTGAACAGATAGCTAGCTAAGATCGATTGTATTTAAATCGTAGCCTTCATTTCTCGATTGTATTTCATGGGCACTTTTTGAACTATCATGAATATTTTTAAATTTCATGGACACTCGATCTCGATCCCCCTCCATCTCGATCGCTATCCCACCTCGCCAGATCCGGTCCCCCTCGCCGCCGAGCACCCCCCGGTCCACCGGCCGCCGCCGACCCCCCGCACCCTCGATTCCCCTACTCAACCGCCGCCGCCGACCCCCCGCACCCCTCCCCTACTCAACCGCCGCCGCCGACCCCGCGCACCCTCCCCCGCTCCACCGGCATTACTGTTTGATTATATTTTTTAAAAAATTATTACTGTCTTATAAAAAAATATTACTGTTACTGTCTTATAAAAAATATTACTGTTACTGTCTTATAAAAAATTATTACTGTCTTATAAAAAAATACTAATGGTGCACCACGGTGAGGTGCACCATTAGCATGGATGTACTTATGGCGCACCGGGGGGTGGTGCGCCATTAGTATTGTGCCATTGCTATAAGAAAAAAATACTAATGGCGCACCACGGTGAGGTGCGCCATTAGTATGGATGTACTTATGGCGCACCGAGGGGTGGTGCGCCATTAGTATTGTGCCCGGCCCCATCCATATTCCCTCCCCGGCCCCTCCCTATCCCCTCTCTCTCCCTCGCCCTCGATCCCCTTCCCCTCTCCTCTCCCGTCGCCACTGCCCCGCCGCCCCGACGCCGCCTCGACGCTGCCCCGCCGCCCCGACGCCGCCTCGACCCCGCCCCGCCGCCCCGACATCCTTGGTGGGAGCCCCTACATTGCCGGATTCATCGTCGTCTTCAACCTACAGTCACCTGCGCGTCCGCGACGATTGTCGCCGTTCTGCTGCTCCTAAGCCACCAACGGGCCATCGTGTGCCTCCTCGGTGAGGCACTCAACCATTCCCTTCTCCTTCCCGTGCGGAACCGCCGTCGTATTCATCGCTCTGTTCGAGGCCGAAGCCATCGTCTGCCATGGCCACGAGCTCGTCGTGGCCGTGCTTTTTCCCCGCGTCTCTGGCCGCCCCAGTTCGCCCCCTCGTGCGTGTGCACCTTCCCACGGCCGCGCCCCGCCCGCTGCCTTGCAACAGCTGCTGCTGCGCGCGCCTGTAGCCGCCACTGCCGTGGCCCCTGTTGCTCCCGTCGCTACTGCCAGTGCCACAGCCGCTGCTGTTAGACATTGAATCGTGCTGCTTCCTTCTTAAGTTAACCCAAGTGTCAATTTTTTTCAGTTTCGTCAGAATAAAAATGTACAAGGAGTCATTCTTGTACGTGCTCGTAGTCTTTGTTTTCTGCATGTAGTAGCTAGTGTTGCAGTGTTGGCTCCCATGGAATGGTGCGGCCATTAGATCAAACGTGGCCGGTAGGCTAGGAAGAATGTGTTGCTGTAACAACAAATAAGTAGCAGAGAAGAAAACGCTACAGTTTCAGAGCGACGAGAGAGTGCGAGAACACCGGCTAGAACTACATTTGCTATCTGCCGCTGCTCGTCGCGTGCTTGCCGTGCCATTGCTCGCCTGGATGGTACCATCTCCAGTTAGGTTGCAAGTGCATTTCACTCAAAATCACGATGATGGTGCCATCTCCTGTTTACTATAAGATGTACTACTAAGACCAGATAATAACTTCAGCAATAAAACATTTTAACAGGGTTAGGCTGTAGCCCCTGAATCCACGATACATCTGGGGACAATGTGTAGCAAGAGGGCGCCATTGGTCCTCCACATGCATTTTTATTGACAGTAAAATGTTCATTTAGTTTCAGTAAACAAATATTGCCAAGCATGACATGGCCTTTGTGATCTCCTACTCCTGAATTTTCATGTCACTTGTGCTATTAGTAGTTTTTTGACAGTAAAAGGAATTTTCATGTCACTTGTGCTATCAGTACACTACAAGTGAATTTTCATGTCACTTGTGCTATTTATGTGGTCTGAAACTTGTCAAGTGATGCTGCTGCTAGTTGTGATTTTGTCAAGTGATGCTGCTGCTACTTGTGATCTTCTAAAATAACCCCTTTCTCCTGAAACGTTGATTAATTTCCGTTTCGGTTGAGAAATGGGGCACTCCTAGGTCAAGAAAATTAGCAAAGGTCATGCCCAATTTTCTTGACCTAGAAGGTGCCCGATTCTCAACCGAAATAAAAATTAATTTGCTTTAGTGGTTGGATTAGTTTAGTATTTTTTTTCACACACTCAGACACCCTTGCTTGCCATGTGTGTGAGAGAGATAGTGAGAGGAGACAAGAAGAAGGGGGTTAGGAAGGCATCATGCAACAGTGCCTTCAAGATCCAAGGCAATATCACAAACAGCATAGGCAATTTGACCAAACTCACAACCTTGTATCTTTGCAGCAACCAACTTTCTAGACACACCCCTCAAGAACTAGGTTACCCTGAGAACGTGGACTTGGACCTTAGCAACAACACACTAACAGGTTCTATCCCAAAACACCTAGGCAATATCACAAACATCTCTCAATTGTTCCTTGACAATAACCAACTTTTTGGCGACATTCCTCGAGAATTAGGTTATTTGGTCAACTTAGAGATCTTGTTCCTTGACAATAACCAACTTTTTGACCAAACTTTGTTCCTATTTAGAGAGAAACATGGCCAACAACGATGAGGCCGGGGGTTCGGGCGTCAAGGCATTCTGGGAGCTGTCCCAGGAGATGGAGGAACAACCTCACTTGTATGAGGCCGCCGCCTTCCCCACCGATCCTGAGACCACTAATGGTATCGCCGAGGATGACCCCACTGATGCCACCACTGATGGTGCCGCCGAGGATGCCACCACTGATGATGGCGGCGCACGCACAGATGGCAGCCAACCGAAGAGGCAACGGAAGGACCGGCGCCCGACCATGCTCCGCACCCTCAAGGAGGAAGTTACTGAAGTGGACTCCGACGGGAATCCAACGGCGCCCGAACGAATAGTCAAGGGGTACTCGCTTCAGCTCGGGTGCATTCTCCGGAGCACCATCTCGATCAACACCGAGAACCTCAGGCATCCTGACCGAGGGAATTTGCGCAACCTGCTCTTCACGAAGCTGCACGAACGATACAAGTTCCCCGCTGAATTTGAAAACACAGGCCTCAAAGGGAATAAAGTGAACAATTCTGCCCTCATGAAGATGAGCACGGCCCTGTCTACATGGAAAAGCAATGTGAAGAGAATGATCCAGAAAGGTGAGAGTTCTGAGAAGATCAAGGAGAAAAATCCTTCGATCACCGAAGATGACTACAACGACTTCAAGATCAATTGCTCGAGCACCGCAAGCTCTGAATCAAGTAAGTGGGGGAAAGAAATGCGGGAGCTAAACTTAGGGGAATACACACTCGGTCCCGGCGGTTACAGAGGGCGGAGCCTATATGGGACAAGGAGGAGGCGGACCGTGCCGAGCAAGGCCTACTGCCCCTCTTTGATAAATACGGTGACAAGCAGACCAGGAACTTTGTCAGGGCCCGGTACAGGAAGGACCCGAAAAGAAAGGAGCTTACCACGGATCTGAAGACCAGGGAGCTTGAGCTTGTTCTGGTAAGGAATACACCCCCACGTAATTAGCTTCATATGGTTGCATTCTAATTAATGAAGCCATATTTCTAAATGGTTCACATTCCTTCCGCAGGCAACTGAAAGCAGTAGCGCGGGGTCGACTAAGAGCAACCCTTGGGACACCACTCTAAATAGGGCGTTGAATGTAATGAAGAACAAGGATAAGCTCAGTAAGCCGACGTCAGCTGGTTGTGTGGCCGGAAAAGGCTTGTCGACAAAATGGTCGTCATACTATAACACTGGTGGGCGAAAGGAGAAAAAGACCAGCTCAGAAAGCCAGGCGTGCGAGGTTCAAGAACTCAGGGCACAGGTGGCGCGGATTCCGGAGATGGTCCAAGAGCAAGTGGAACAACAACTCGGAAGGACGATCACCACCATTGTACCTACCTTGATCCAGGGGATTAGTGCGTGGATTGCGGGCGGCCAATAGGGGCCGCCCTCGATTCCTAGCTTCACAGCCAGCAACTCGCAGAACGCGATGGCGGGGCCATTGGTGTCTCCGGCGGAGGCGGCATTGGTGTCTCCGACGCCGGCACGGGAGCTTAATGCACCCGGGTGTACGCCGGCCGGCACCTCTGCAGCAAGCGGCCCCTCCGTCAACTGCACGCCCGCCGTTGGCGGTGCCTCGACATTAGCCGAGCTCGACGCCATCATCACGGTAACTAATTAAGCCTCTCTCAGCCGAGGACTTCATCTCCTTGCCTTTGACTGGGCATCCCTGACGCCCTACATGTTTTCGCAGGGCGCCGCCGACGTTCCGTGCACTCTCCTGCACTTCGTGAACAACGAGTTGGTCGATGTCGCCAAGGGCAAAATCGTTCAACCGGGCAACCCCTTGTTCCACGGTACCCAGATGCCACCCAACTTGTTTAGGGTTCAACTGGTTCGGGTGCTGCCAGGCTGCGACGAGTTGTTACCTCCGATTCGACCCGTCGGGGCCGACGATGATGACGTGATGACCCTCAGCGCCTACCTGAGCTGGCCCCTGCTTTGGCCGAAGAGCCAGATTTGTTTGGGGGCGGGGGACACCACCCCAAAGACAACACCGCCAGTCGTGCCGGCGCCAAGTCGGCCCCATGGCAAGACCGCCGCAACGGTGTCGGACATCCCTATGCCACTGGATCCAAACATGCATATGGCACAGGATCAGAACGACGACGACGACGATACATTTGCCAACGTCGATCAGTACTTTGCCGATGGGTACGGTGGCGACTTCATGGGGCCTCCTTCTCAAGAACCCAACCCAACAAAAGACGTGCGCGATCTAGCTGGTACCGCGGAGAAGCCAAGTTGCAACAGGCGGCGTCTAGCGTTCAGCTCTCAGGAGACGCCTCCAGCTGCCGACTTCACCGAGCCTCAGATAGGCGAGGTGCGAAATATTATCAGCCCCAACACACTCAAGAAGGCGGTCTGTGAGCAGAACTCGGTCCCATTACAGGAGAAGAAGAAGGCACGCAAAAGAAAGACTAACAAGGGTGCGGGCCAGCCGGCACCAAGTACGATCCGTGCTCAGGATGGGCCACCTGCACCTGAGGATATCTCGAGAAGGGTGCATGTGGCGGGTAGGCCGATGCTACCGAGAAATATGCTCGATGCTGCAACCGGTGCTATGCGGAGTCTGCATGACAGTGTTCTTTCTTTGGAGAAGCGGCGTCTCGGAGAGAAGGATGTGGCATACCCGGTTTTCGCGGCCAAGGTGCCAGAGGGCAAGGGCTTTGTGGATAACTCCATCGGGGGTACGATCGTCCTGCGGTTTGATGACATCCACGCTATGTTGAACCTTCATCCGCTGCACTACACCTTCGTTCGGCTATTTTCGCTGAGTATGGAGATGCAGATCATTCACGACAAGACCCCGGACATCGTGATAGTCGACCCCTTCTACATGCGTGCCGAGATCTTGGGCAGCGCTGGGGACTGGCAAGTCGCGAGTTCTTACCTCGAAGGCGTCATTCTGGCAAACCAAGATAATGATAACTTCCTCGTGCCTTACTTTCCCGAGTAAGTCCTCCCCTCAACCGCCCCATAACATATGAATTCTTAGATTTCGATCGTTTTTCTTTTAACATTCCGTGTTTTCTGCAGTGACACACGTTGCACGCTCATCCTCCTAAGCCCTAAATATTCCATGGCCACATATTTTGACCCGGACCGTCAGTCGAACGTAGACTACACAAATGTCAAGAAGGTTCTCGATGATGTTCTCCTCGGCTATGTCAAATCTGGAGGCACCTTCACCAGGCCTATTCTAAGTACGGCAAGCACGTGTTCTCCCACAATACAACGTTCTGCTGCGTCAAGCAGCCAACTGGCGGTCGGAAGGGTGCCTACTATGTCATCCATCACATGCGGGCGATCGTACGGGACCATCATCAACTTCTGCTACTGAGTAGACTCAAAGATTGGGCCGCGAGCGTGTCGGCAATCCAGGACGCGGACATCAGACAAGAATTCTTTCGCACCCAGTCGGAGTTTGCGGAAATCATCCATCAAGATGTCCTTCGTACCTTGGGGCAGTTCTGCCTCAGAAATCAACCGTCCAACAGTGACATCGACACAATCCTACAAATGCAGGCTGACAACGCCCGTTGTTTCATGACTCCCACGATAGACGGCGGCTTCATCCATGCTCCGGTCCCTTGAGTCGAGTCGAAAACAGTGATGCTGTGTCTAGTTCTGAAACATCGATTGGCTCATGTTGTAATTAAACTTTAATGAACTTGTAGTATGTCTCTTTGGTTTCGAGAGTCGTTCAACTTAGATGTAATCGATGCTATTAATGTTTTGCTTTTCTCTTCCGATCGTTCTGTTGCATACTTATATGTTGCTTATGTATTGTCTGTGAATTGGTACTAACATTTCGTTTGGCTACTGCATAGCGATGCCGTGGCATGTCGTGTACAAGGGTAAGGTTCCCGGAGTCTACAACGACTGGGAGGAGTGTCGGAGACAGGTTCACCGATTCAGCGGTAACAGTTACAAAGGGTACACCACTAGGGCCGAGGCCGAATCTAGATACGCCCGCTATCTAGCGGGAGAGGGGAGGGAGCGTTGGAGGAACCAGATGAAGACGAGTTTCATCGTGATGATGCTCATCGTGATGACCGCAGCTCTCTTCTATGTGATGGTAGTTTAGATGATCGATATCGGCTTGTAATGTGAAGACAAACTCGCGGTCTCAAGACTTGTAATATAATGTTCTATCTTTGTTCGGTCTTTTCAATTCAGAGACTAATATGATGAATTGTATTCGGAGACTAAAATGATGAATTGTATTCAGAGACTAATCTTCTATTTTATTCGATGAATCTATTGTTGATGTGTGTTGTCTATATTTTGTCCAATTATACATTTTGTAACCTGTGCAAAAAACAGAAAATAAAAAAATAAAAAAACCTAATATTCATACTAATGGCGCATCACATCATAGTGCGCCATTAGTATGCCAAAGGATACTAATGGCGCATCATTAAACAGTGCGCCATTAGTATGCCGAAGTTACTAATGGCGCATCCTGTTGTTGTGCGTCATTAGTATGCCAAAGCACCTGGGTATACATGGCCCCGTGGGAGGCATACTAATGGCGCACTATTGTATATACTAATGGCGCATCCCAGGTGCGCCATTAGTATACCAGATACTAATGGCGCGCCAGTGGTGCGCCATTAGTAAAATATACTAATGGCGTGGCACTAATGGCGCACCGCTAATGCGCCATTAATGGCCAAATTAGGTGCGCCATTAGTAGGCCTTTTCCTAGTAGTGATTACACTGTGGTGTTCCAGGTGGCGTGAGCAGTGAAACTATTTCACATTGTTTTAACTGAAGGCCAAACTCGTAACTCAAATATTTTACTTCTGCGATCATATCGTAGAAACTTTTATTTTTGTTATGATGATTCTCCACTTCACTCTGAAATTCTTTGAACTCTTCAAATATTTCAGACTTGTGTTTCATCAAGTAGATATACTCATATCTGCTCAAATCATGTGTGAAGATCAGAAAATAATGATACCTGCCGCGAGCCTCAATATTCATCGGACCACGTACATCAGTATGTATGATTTCCAACAAATCTGTTGCTCGCTCCATTGTTCCAGAGAACAGAGTCTTAGTCATCTTGCCCATGAGGCATGGTTCGCAAGCATCAAGTGATTCATAATCAAGTGATTCCAAAAGTCCATTAGCATGGAGTTTCTTCATGTGCTTTACACCAATATGACCTAAACGGCAGTGCCACAAATAAGTTGCACTATCATTATTAACTTTGCATCTTTTGGTTTCAATATTATGAATATGTGTATCACTACGATCGAGATCCAACGAACCATTTTCATTGGGTGTGTAACCATATAAGGTTTTATTCATGTAAACGGAACAACAATTTATTTTCTTACTTAAATGAATAACCGTTGAGGGAGTCCTGGATTAGGGGGTGTTCGGATAGCCGAACTATACCTTCAGCCGGACTCCTTGACTATGAAGATACAAGATTGAAGACTCCTTCCCGTGTCCGGAAGGGACTTTCCTTGGCGTGGAAGGCAAGCTTGGCGATACGGATGTTCAGATCTCCTACCATTGTAACCGACTCTATGTAACCCTAACCCTCTCCGGTGTCTATATAAACCGGAGGGTTTTAGTCCGTAGGACAACATACACATCAACAATCATACCATAGGCTAGCTTCTAGGGTTTAGCCTCTTTGATCTCGTGGTAGATCTACTCTTGTACTACCCATATTATCAATATTAATCAAGCAGGACGTAGGGTTTTACCTCCATCGAGAGGGCCCGAACCTGGGTAAAACTTCGTGCCCCTTGTCTCCTGTTACCATCCGGCCTAGACGCACAGTTCGGGACCCCCTACCCGAGATCTGCCGGTTTTGACACCGACATTGGTGCTTTCATCGAGAGTTCCTCTGTGCCATTGCCGTCAGGCCCGATGGCTCCTACGATCATCAATGGCGATGCAGTCCAGGGTGAGACCTTCCTCCCCGGACAGATCTTCGTCTTTGGCGGTTTCGCACTGCAGGCCAATTCACTTGGCCATCTATAGCAGATCGAAAGCTACGCCCCTGGCCGTCAGGTCAGATTCGAAAGTTTAAACTACACGGCTGACATCCACGGGGACTTGATCTTCGATGGATTCGAACCACTGCCGAGCGCGCCGCACTGTCATGACGAGCATGATCTAACTTTGCCGCCGAACGGTGCCCTGGAGGCCGCACCCGCACCGGCTCCGACCCTTAGTTCGGAGTCAACTACGCCGATCGAGGATGGGCGGTTGGACGCCACCTCGGGGGCTGCGATCCAAACGGCGATTGAGCCGAACACCAGCCCCGTACTCTGCAAGGCTCGTGACTCCAAGGAGCCGGACTCCTCTCCGGACTCCGAACCCTCCGCGCCCCTGCCAGTCGAATCCGATTGGGCGCCGATCATGGAGTTCACTGCCGCAGACATCTTTCAGCACTCGCCTTTCGGTGATATCCTGAAGTCACTGAAGTCTCTCTCTTTATCAGGAGAGCCCTGGCCGGACTACGGTCAGCAAGGTTGGGGTACGGACGATGAAGGAATTCAAAACCCACCCGCCACCCACTTTGTAGCCACTGTCGACGACTTAACCGACATGCTCGACTTCGACTCTGAAGACATCGACGGTATGGACGCCGATGAAGGAGATGATGAAGAACGAGCGCCTACTAGGCCCTGGAAAGCCACCTTGTCATATGACATATACATGGTGGACACCCCAAAAGAGGGAGAGGGCGATGGAACAGCGGAGGATGACCCCTCCAAGAAACAGCCCAAGCGCCGGCGTCAGCGGCGCCACTCAAAATCCTGCCAACACAAAAACGGTGATTCCAGCACGGGAGATAATAATACTCCGGAGAGTGCCGAAGAAAACCCCCTCCAGCAAGGTTTAGCACAGGAGGATGGAGAAACTAGCCCTCATGAGAGAGCGGCAGACAGAGAGGTCGAGGACGATAATTATATGCCTCCCTCTGAAGATGAGGCAAGCCTCGACGACGACGAATTCGTCGTGCCAGAGGATCCCGTTGAGCAAAAGTGTTTCCAATGCAGGATTATGGCCACGGCAAGAAGCCTCAAGAAAAAACAGCAACAGCTTCGAGCTGATCAAGATTTGCTGGTTGACAGATGGACCGAAGTCCTTGCGGCCGAAGAGCATAAACTCGAACGCCCCTCCAAGAGTTACCCAAAGCGCAGGTTGCTACCCCAATTAGAGGAGGAAGCACTTGATGCGGCCGAACGACCACCTCGTGGCCGCGACAGAGAGGCCTCCCGGCCCTCCACTCAAGCCGCACCCCGTACCAAGGCACGGAAATATTCGCCGGACTTACGAGACATGTTGGAGGACAAGGCAAGGCAAACACGATCGATCTACGGATCGCGTGGGAACCCCACGGCTCGAGACGGTAACCGTCACGCCGGCCACACATTCGGCAGGGCCGAACACAATAGACAAAGCTCATTGGAGCTACGTCATGATATCGCCCAATATAGAGGCGCCGCACACCCACTGTGCTTTACAAACAAAATAATGGATCATCAAATCCCCGAGGGTTTCAAACCCATAAACATCGAATCATATGATGGCACAACAGACCCTGCGGTATGGATCGAGGATTATCTCCTTCATATCCACATGGCCCGTGGCGACGATTTTCACGCCATCAAATACCTCCCACTCAAGCTTAAAGGACCAGCTCGGCATTGGCTCAACAGCTTGCCAATGTTGGGGAACGTAGTGATTTCAAAAAATTTCCTATGCACACGCAAGATCATGGTGATGTATAGCAACGAGAGGGGAGAGTGTTGTCTACGTACCCTCGTAGACCGAAGCGGAAGCGTTGACGCAACGTAGAGGAAGTAGTCGTACGTCTTCCCGGTCCAACCGATCCAAGCACCGTTACTCCGGCACCTCCGAGTTCTTGGCACACGTTCAGCTCGATGACGCTCCCCGGGCTCCGATCCAGCAAAGCTTCGGGGAGGAGTTCCGTCAGCACGACGGCGTGGTGACGATCTTGATGTTCAACCGTCGCAGGGCTTCGCTTAAGCACCGCTACAATATGACCGAGGTGTAATATCGTGGAGGGGGGCACCGCACACGGCTAAGGAACAATCACGAAGATCAACTTGTGTGTCTATGGGGTGCCCCCTGCCCCCGTATATAAAGGAGTGGAGGAGGGGAGGGCCGGCCCTCTCTATGGCGCGCCCTAGGGGAGTCCTACTCCCACCGGGAGTAGCATTCCCCCTTTCCTAGTCCAACTAGGAGTCCTTCCAAGTATTAGGAGTAGGAGACAAGGAAAAGGAAGGGAGAAGGGAAGGAAGGAGGGGGCGCAGCCCCTCCCCCTAGTCCAATTCGGACTAGGCCTTGGGGGGGGGGGGGGCGCGGCTTGCCCTAGACAGCCCCTCTCTCTTTCCCGTATGGCCCAATAAGGCCCAATACTTCTCCCGGCGAATTCCCGTAACTCTCCGGTACTCCGAAAAATACCCGAATCACTCGGAACCTTTCCGATGTCCGAATATAGTCGTCCAATATATCGATCTTTACGTCTCGACCATTTCGAGACTCCTCGTCATGTCCCCGATCTCATCCGGGACTCCAAACTCCTTCGGTACATCAAAACTCATAAACTCACAATATAACTGTCATCGAAACTTTAAGCATGCGGACCCTACGGTTCAAGAACAATGTAGACATGGCCGAGACACGTCTCTGGTCAATAACCAATAGCGGAACCTGGATGCTCATATTGGCTCCTACATATTCTACGAAGATCTTTATCGGCCAGACCGCATAACAACATACGTTGTTCCCTTTGTCATCGGTATGTTACTTGCCCGAGATTCGATCGTCGGTATCTTAATACCTAGTTCAATCTCGTTACTGGCAAGTCTCTTTACTCGTTCCATAATACATCATCTCGCAACTAACTCATTAGTTGCAATGCTTGCAAGGCTTATGTGATGTGCATTACCGAGAGGGCCCAGAGATACCTCTCCGACAATCGGAGTGACAAATCCTAATCTCGAAATACGCCAACCCAACATGTACCTTTGGAGACACCTGTAGAGCTCCTTTATAATCACCCAGTTATGTTGTGACGTTTGGTAGCACACAAAGTGTTCCTCCGGCAAACGGGAGTTGCATAATCTCATAGTCATAGGAACATGTATAAGTCATGAAGAAAGCAATAGCAACATACTAAACGACCGGTGCTAAGCTAAGGGAATGGGTCATGTCAATCAGATCATTCATCTAATGATGTGATCCCGTTAATCAAATAACAACTCTTTGTCCATGGTTAGGAAACATAACCATCTTTGATTAACGAGCTAGTCAAGTAGAGGCATACTAGTGACACTCTGTTTGTCTATGTATTAACACATGTATTATGTTTCTGGTTAATACAATTCTAGCATTAATAATAAACATTTATCATGAAATAAGGAAATAAATAATAACTTTATTATTGCCTCTAGGGCATATTTCCTTCAGCCAACATGATCAATCAGTTGTTGGGAGGACCTGGAAGCCGCATTCCTCGACAATTTCTGGGGCACTTATGTGCGACCCCCAGACGCCGATGACCTAAGCCACGTAATCCAGCAGCCAGAGGAATCGGCCAGACAATTCTGGACACGGTTCCTAACAAAGAAAAATCAAATAGTCGACTGTCCGGACGCTGTGGCCCTAGCAGCCTTCAAGCACAATATACGTGACGAGTGGCTGGCCCGGCACCTCGGACAGGAAAAGCCAAAATCTATGGCAGCACTCACGACACTCATGACCCGCTTTTGCGCAGGAGAAGACAGCTGGCTTGCTCGTAGCAACAATATGACCAAGAACCCTGGTAGTTCGGACACTAGGGACATTAGTGGCAGGTCGCGTCGCAACAAGCAGAAGCGCCGCATTAACAGCGACAATGCTGAGGATACGACAGTTAATGCCGGATTTAGAGGCTCTAAATCCGGTCAGCGGAAGAATCCATTCAAAAGGAATCCTAGGGGCCCGTCCAGCTTGGACCGAATACTCGACCGCTTGTGACAAATACATGGCACCCCCAAAAAGCCGGCCAATCACACCAACAGGGATTGTTGGGTGTTCAAGCAGGCAGGCAAGTTAAGCACCGACAATGAAGACAAGGGGCTGCATAGCAATGACGACGAGGAGCCCCGGCCGCCGAACAACAGTGGATAGAAGGGTTTTACCCCACAAGTGCGGATGGTGAACATGATATACGCAACCCATGTCCCCAAAAGGGAGCGGAAGCGTGCGTTAAGGGACGTATACGCGGTAGAGCCAGTCGCCCCAAAGTTCAACCCATGGTCCACCTGCCCGATCACCTTTGATCGAAGGGACCATCCCACTAGCATCCGTCATGGCGGATTCGCCGCATTGGTTCTAGACCCAATTATTGACGGATTTCATCTCACTAGAGTCCTTATGGACGGCAGCAGCAGCCTGAACCTGCTTTACCAGGATACAGTGCGGAAAATGGGCATAGATCCCTTGAGGATTAAGCCCACCAAAACAACCTTTAAAGGCGTAATACCAGGTGTAGAGGCCAACTGCACAGGCTCAGTCACACTTGAAGTGGTCTTCGGATCTCCGAATAATTTCCGAAGCGAGGAGTTAATCTTCGACATAGTCCCGTTTCGCAGTGGCTATCACGCACTGCTCGGGCAAACCGCATTCACCAAATTCAATGCAGTACCACACTACTCATACCTTAAGCTCAAGATGTCAGGCCCTCGTGGAGTAATTACGGTCAATGGAAACACCGAACGCTCCCTCCAAACGGAGGAGCACACGGCGGCCCTTGCAGCAGAAGTACAAAGCAGCCTCTCCAGGCAGTTCTCCAGTCTGGCCATTAAACGTCCGGACACCGTCAAGCGCGCCCGAAGTAACCTACAACAAGACCGCCTGGCACATTCCGAGCAGGCGTAGCAATGCGGCCCCAACCCCAACCCTCGCAAAAAGGCGACGCCAGTACTTCGCGTCCATAACTACGCTTTGGAAATACCATGGGCACAGGGGGAGGGGCACCATCACGGCACACCCAAAACACGGCTTAAACCGCACCAGGGGTTGCCGATTTTTTACTTTTCTCTTACTTCTAGGACTCTACTCTTCGGAAGGCTGTTCGGCAGTTCAATTGCCGCACAAACGATGCAAGGACCAGGGAAGCAGACAAGCCATGCCGCATTACGGAAATCCCAGGTGGTCTCTATCACGAGCAGTATACCTGTTTCGCATACTATTCCGTAGCTTGCCCCTGGAGCGGACATGTTAAATAGTCTAACTTTTCGTTTATCGCATTACTTGTATCGTTCTGCTTTGATCGCAGCTATTTTGATAAACAATGCATAGCTTTTGTCTATTTTTTGCATTACCTTTTGTTTATGTTCCTTAACGACATGTTGCACCCGTACATGTTGGTACGGCCAAAATACGCCAGGGGCTTTAGTACCCCTCAATATGGTGTGAGAAGTCCGAACACTTTAACAAGTGCGGCACCCGAACTTATAGCATTATATGCATCGGCTCCGAATCATGCCTTGGGTAAATAGTTGGGTTTGCCCGGATCCTATGTTTTGGTGCCTTACATTCCACTATATCGGCTAAGGTAGCACTAGGAGAACCACTGATTGTGCCCCGGTTGAGCTGGGTTGAGCACCTCAGTGGAGAAAGCTAAAACTGACTGTCATGATGAAGCGAGAGCTGGTCGCTGTTTGAGAGGTTTTTTCGAGTCCCTAAAGACTTATGCCGCTTAGGCCGAGGAGCCGGCTCTGTCCGGCCAAGGCGTGGATAGCGCCCCGAACTCGGTCTTCCGAATGCTAGGGGCTTCGCTGAAATTTAAAATTATAGAATTCTATGGCTAAGTGAGAGTGTTCATGCATTATAGTCCGATTGCCTCGTTCGTTGGGCTGAGTGCCTCCCTCGAAGGACCCAAATATGGGAAAAAGAGCGCCCAGGTTTATCCCTGAACACCCCAGCACTAGCGGCAAGGGGGCAGAAGCCGACGACTCGCCATCTCTCAATATTGATAAACAGCCGCACAGAAGGTAATATTTTAATTTCAAGCAGCATTGCTCAGCGCATATGAACAAGTTTTCAGCGCACAGGACAAAACGAGCGAGTTTTACTCGAAAATTACATCCATAGTACATTCATCCGCCACAAGGCGTGCACCCTTCAGAACATCCTTATAATAATTCTCGGGCTTGTGATGCTCTTTCCCCGGCGGTGGCCCGTCCTTCACAAGCTTCTCAGCATCCAGCTTGCCCCAGTGCACCTTAGCACGGGCAAGGGCCCTACGGGCACCTTCAATGCAGATGGAGCGCTTGATGACTTTGAGCCTTGGACAAGGTCCACCAGCCGCCGCACCAGCCCGAAATAGCTCCCAGGCTGAGCCTCTCCGGGCCACAGCCGAACTACGAGGGCCTTCATGGCCTGTTCGGCCGCCTTGTGGAGCTCGACCAATTGCTTCAGCTGGTCGCTCAGGGGTACGGGGTGTCCGGCCTCAGCATATTGAGACCAGAACACCTTCTCCGTCGAGCTGCCCTCCTCGGCTCAATAGAATGCGGCGGCATCGGATACACTCCGGGGAAGATCTGCGAACGCTCCTGGAGAGCTCCGGATTCGGGTAAGTAACATGTAACTCACATTTATGTGTTTGATTTGCATAAAGAATGCCTTACCCGCTGCTATGTTCTTCACCTCATCCAACTCCTGGAGGGTCTTCTGGGATTCGGCCTTGGCAGATTTGGCATTTTCAATAGCCACCGCAAGCTCGGACGCTTGCGTCTTCGAGTCATGCTCCAAACTCTCATGTTTTTCCATGAGAGCCTGGAGCTCTTGCCGCACCTTGCCAACCTCGGCCTCATACTTCTCCCGCTCGGTGCGCTCCGAGGCCGAATTCTTCTCAGCCTCGTCCAGCGCTTGCTTAAGGGTCGCCACCTCAGACGTGGCCCCTACAATAGCCACGATAATCCTGTCATTTTTCACAATTGCACCTTATATATATATATATATTTAACAAGGTATTTCTTACCTTCATTGTCCTCGAGCTGCTTCTTGGCATGCTTGAGCTCTTGCTTGGACCTTTCGAGGTCTTGCTTTAGCGTGTCCACTTCCGCAGTCAGTGCGGCGGACGCAAGCAGGGTAGCCTGCACATGCATATTGACTCATTTTTGTTAGACTCCTGCGAATTCTATTTGATCCTCTATTCGGCTTTTCTCCCCGAACGCCAAACAGAGCATTAGGGGCTACTGTCTATGCGGTACTATTATTTACACTTTCTTTACTTACCTCGAAGCCTGTCAAAAGGCTAGTACAAGCTTCAGTCAGTCCGTTTTTTGCGGACTGAACCTTCTGGACCACCGCACTCATAATAGCGTGGTGCTCCTCGTCGATGGAGGCGCCTTGGAGCGCCTCCAGCATATTGTACGGCGCCTCCGGTTGGACGGAGGCCGCCGACATGGTGGACTTGCTCCTCTTGGAAGGAGGTCCCCCGCCGGACTCCGGAACCTTTGAAGGTTCCGGAGCGGTGTCCGGCCTAGAGCCGGACTTGGAGCCCTGGGGGGTTTCATCCCCTTACTCCTGGAGTCCGGGAGGTCGCCTCACGGCGCCTCTAGGACCACCTCCTCCCGGACTGGAACATGTTGGGACAACACTTCGGTGTCGTCCGTAGGGCGGGGGGAGGAAGCCGTCGGAAGTGAGTTCACGTCCGATGAATCCAGTGAGCTGCTCGACGACGTGTCGAGCCGGTCTTTGGGTGGGCTGCATAAACACATTCGACATAAGGGAAAGCTGTGCAATAAATGAATACTATGAATTACTTTGGTATCCGGATACTTACGATTTCGTCAGGGGCTTGGCCCTGGGCGCCCACTCCTCTCCGTCGTCGGCGTCGGTGGAGTAATCCGGAGAAAGGGTTTTCCCCTTGTTGGACCCTTCGGCCTCCCCAGTTGGGGCGGCCTTCCTTTTCTTCCCTTCCCCCGCTGGAGGGGGAGGGGTCTCTTCTTCCCCCTCCTCGTCTTCTTGGGAGGAGTGTGTCTTGGATCCGTCGGATGGTGAATCCAACACCTCCAGGCGCCGGTCACTCTTTCGAGTCCCCGCGGCCTTTTTTGCGGCATTCTTCTCCAGCACCACATAGGGTGCCGAACCAGCAGCCTCGCTAAGCGAGCGTCCGCTGGGCCTTCGGGCAAAGGGGCCGGACAATTGATCTGTCCGGACGCCACCTGCCGATTCTGTCAGAGGAAAGGGAGCTTAGATCCTGCATAGAGTCAAACTATGGAAAACTGATACCCTGTAAAATGAAAAAACAGCTTACCGCGAGCGCGTGACGCTGCACACTGAATCCGCAATCCTCAGTAGTGGATGCGGGAGCCTCGGCGCCCTTGAAAAGCACCTTCCAGGCATTTTCGTATGTCGTGTCAAAGAGCCTGTTTAGAGTCTGGTGCCGCGCCGGGTCGAACTCCCACAAGTTGAAAGCCCGTTGTTGGCATGGGAGGATCAAGCGGATGAGCATAACCTGGACTACGTTGATAAGTCTGAGCTTCTTGTCCACCAGGGTTTTGACACATGTTTGGAGTCCGGTCAGCTCTCCTTTTTTACCCCACGACAGGCCCGTCTCTTTCCAGGACGTGAGCCGCGTAGGGGGCCAGATCGAAACTCAGGGGGTGCGACCCATTCGGCGTCACACGGCTCGGTGACGTAAAACCACCATGATTGCCACCCAATCAGGGTCTCCACAAAGGAGCCCTCGAGCCACAGGACGTTGGCCATCTTGCCAACCATGGCACCGCCGCACTCCGCCTGGCTGCCGCGCACCACCTTTGGCTTGACGTTGAAAGTCTTAAGCCATAGGCCGAAATGGGGGCGGATGCGGAGGAATGCCTCGCACACGATGATGAACGCCGAGATGTTGAGGACGAAGTTTGGGGCCAAATCGTGGAAATCCAGGCCGTAGTAGAACATGAGACCCTGGACAAATGGATGCAGAGGGAAGCCCAGTCCACGGAGGAAATGGGGGAGGAATACCACCCTCTCATGGGGCCTAGGAGTGGGGACGAGCTGCCCCTTTTCGGGAAGCCGGTGCACGATGTCGCTAGCCAGATATCCGGCCTTCCTCAGCTTTTTGATGTGTCCCTCCGTGACGGAGGAGACCATCCACTTGCCTCCCGCTCCGGACATGACTGGAGAAGGTTGAGGTGGTAGTGCGGACTTGGGCGCTGGAGCTCGGGTGCGCAAGAATGGATAGGCAAAGGAGGAAGAAGGCGTGGGTAAAAAGGTGGATCCTTATCCCCTTATATGGGTGGACGCGACTACGTGTCCCCACCAGCCTGGTAAAACTCGCTTATCACCAAGCGCCGTAATCAATGGCGCGGTTGGGTTACCCATGCCCGTATTGATGAGAATCCCGGAATAAGGGGACACGATCTCTGCTTTAACAAGACATGCCAAGGAAACCACCTCGCATAACGCGCTAAGATGGGACAGTAAAACGGTTCGAATAAAAGCTTCGCCATGGTGTGATGTCACACTACGGAGTACGTTAGCAGATTAGATTTGTGTAAATATTATTCTCTCTATGGCAATATGTGGAAACTTATTTTGCAGAGCCGGACACTATCTTTGTGTTTAAAATATTCTATGAAGTACTTGGAGGAGGAACCCGCCTTGTAATGCCGAAGACAATCTGCGCGCTGGACTCGTCGTTATTGAAGCCTGGTTCAGGGGCTACTGAGGGAGTCCTGGATTAGGGGGTGTTCGGATATCCGAACTATACCTTCAGCAGGACTCCTGGACTATGAAGATACAAGATTGAAGACTCCGTCCCGTGTCCAGAAGGGACTTTCCTTGGCGTGGAAGGCAAGCTTGGCGATACGGATGTTCAGATCTCCTACCATTGTAACCGACTCTATGTAACCCTAACCCTCTCCGGTGTCTATATAAACCAGAGGGTTTTAGTCCGTAGGACAACATACACATCAACAATCATACCATAGGCTAGCTTCTAGGGTTTAGCCTCTCTGATCTTGTGGTAGATCTACTCTTGTACTACCCATATCATCAATATTAATCAAGCAGGACGTAGGGTTTTACCTCCATCGAGAGGGCCCGAACCTGGGTAAAACTTCATGTCCCTTGTCTCCTGTTACCATCCGGCCTAGACGCACAGTTCGGGACCCCCTACCCAAGATCCGCCGGTTTTGACACCGACAACCGTATTGCAATAAACATGATCAAATCATATTCATGCTCAATTCAAACACCAAATAACACTTATTTAGGTTCAACACTAATCCCGAAAGTATAGGGAGTGTGTGATGATGATCATATCAATCTTGGAACCACTTCCAACACACATCGTCACTTCACCCTTAACTAGTCTCTGTTCATTCTGCAACCCCCGTTTCGAGTTACTACTCTTAGCAACTGGACCAGTATCAAATACCGAGGGGTTGCTACGAACACTAGTAAAATACACATCAATAATCTGTATATCAAATATACCTTTCTTCACTTTGCCATCCTTCTTATCCGCCAAATACTTGGGGTAGTTCCGCTTCCAATGACCAGTCCCTTTGCAGTAGAAGCACTCAGTTTCAGGCTTAGGTCCAGACTTGGGTTTTTCACTTGAGAAGCAACTTGCTTGCCATTCTTCTTGAAGTTCCCCTTTCTTCCCTTTGTCTCTTTACTTGAAACTAGAGGTTTTGTTTACCATCAACACTTGATGCTTTCCTTGATTTCTACCTTTGTCGATTTCAGCATCGCGAAGAGCTTGGGAATCGTTTCTGTTATCCCTTGCATATTATAGTTCATCACGAAGTTCTACTAACTTGGTGATGGTGACTAGAGAATTCTGTCCATCACTATTTTATCTAGAAGATTAACTCCCACTTGATTCAAGCGATTGTAGTACCTAGACAATCTGAACACATGCTCACTGCTTGAGCTATTCTCCTCCATCTTTTAGCTATAGAACTTGTTGGAGACTTCATATCTCTCAACTCGGGTATTTGCTTGAAATATTAACTTCAACTCCTGGAACATCCATATGATCCATGACGTTCAAAACGTCTTTGAAGTCCCGATTCTAAGCTGTTAAGCATGGTGCACTAAACTATCAAGTAGTCATCATATTGAGCTAGCCAAACATTCATGACGTCTGCATCTGCTCCTGCAATAGGTCTGTCACCTAGCGGTGCATTAAGGACATAATTCTTCTGTGCAGCAATGAGGATAAACCTCAGATCATGGATCCAATCCGCATCATTGCTACTAACATCTTTCAACTTAGTTTTCTCTAGGAACATATCAAAAGTAAAACAGGGGAGCTAAACGCGAGCTATTGATCTACGACATAGATATGCTAATACTACCAGGACTAAGTTCATGATAAATTTAAGTTCAATTAATCATATTACTTAAGAACTCCCACTTAGAAGGACATCCCTCTAATCTTCTAAGTGATCACGTGATCCAAATCAACTAAACCATAACCGATCATCACGTGAAATGGAGTAGTTTTCAATGGTGAACATCACTATGTTGATCATATCTACTATATGATTCACGCTCGACCTTTCAGTCTCAGTGTTCTGAGGCCATATCTGCATATGCTAGGCTCGTCAAGTTTAACCTGAGTATTCTACGTGTGCAAAACTGGCTTGCACCCGTTGTAGATGGACGTAGAGCTTATCACACCCGATCATCACGTGGTGTCTGGGCACGACGAACTTTGGCAACACTGCATACTCAGGGAGAACACTTTTATCTTGAAATTTAGTGAGAGATCATCTTATAATGCTACCATCAATCAAAGCAAGATAAGATGCATAAAAGATAAACATAACATGCAATCAATATAAGTGATATGATATGGCCATCATCATCTTGTGCTTGTGATCTCCATCTCTGAAACGCCATCATGATCACCATCGTCACCGGCGTGACACTTTGATCTCCATCGTAGCATCGTTGTCGTCTCACCAATCTTATGCTTCTACGACTATCGCTACCGCTTAGTGATAAAGTAAAGCATTACAAGGAGATTGCATTGCATACAATAAAGCGACAACCATATGGCTCCTGCCAGTTGCCGATAACCCGGTTACAAAACATGATCATCTCATACAATAAAATATAGCATCATGTTTTGACCATATCACATCACAACATGCCCTGCAAAAACAAGTTAGATGTCCTCTACTTTGTCGTTGCAAGTTTTACGTGGCTGCTACGGGCTTAGCAAGAACCGTTCTTACCTACGCACCAAAACCACAATGATAGTTTGTCAAGTTCGTGTTGTTTTAACCTTTGCAAGGACCGGGCGTCGCCACACTCGGTTCAACTAAAGTTGGAGAAACTGACACCCGCCAGCCACCTGTGTGCAAAGCACGTCGGTAGAACCAGTCTCGCGTAAGCGTACGCGTAATGTCGGTCCGGGCCGCTTCATCCAACAATACCGCCGAACCAAAGTATGACATGCTGGTAAGCAGTATGGCTTGTATCGCCCACAACTCACTTGTGTTCTACTCGTGCATATAACATCAACGCATAAAACCAGGCTCGGATGCCACTGTTGGGGAACGTAGTAATTTCAAAAAAAATCCTACGCACACGCAAGATCATGGTGATGCATAGCAACGAGAGGGGAGAGTGTTGTCCACGTACCCTCGTAGACCGAAAGCGGAAGCGTTAGCACAACGCGGTTCATGTAGTCGTACGTCTTCACGATTCGACCGATCAAGTACCGAACGCATGGCACCTCCGAGTTCTGCACACGTTCAACTCGATGACGTCCCTCGAACTCCGATCCAGCCGAGTCTTGAGGGAGAGTTTCGTCAGCACGACGGCATGGTGATGATGATGATGTTCTACCGACGCAGGGCTTCGCCTAAGCACCGCTACGATATGATTGAGGTGGATTATGGTGGAGAGGGGCACCGCACACGGCTAAGAGATCAAGAGATCAATTGTTGTGTCTTTGGGGTGCCCCCTGCCCCCGTATATAAAGGAGTGAAGGTGGTGGAGGGCCGGCCCTCTCTATGGCGCACCCTAGGAGGAGTCCTACTCCCACCGGGAGTAGGATTCCCCCCCCCCTTCCAAGTTGTAGGAGTAGGAGTCAAGGCAAGGGAAGAGAGAAGAGAAGGAAGGAGGGGGCGCAACCCCTCCCCCTAGTCCAATTTGGACTAGGCCTTGGGGGGCGCTCAACCTCTCCTCTCTCTTTCCCCTAAAGCCCAATGAGGCCCATATACTCCCCGGCGAATTCCCGTAACTCTCCGGTACTCCGAAAAATACGCGAATCACTCGGAACCTTTCCGATGTCCGAATATAGTCGTCCAACATATCGATCTTTACGTCTCGACCATTTCGAGACTCCTCGTCATGTCCCCGATCTCATCCGGGACTCTGAACTCCTTCGGTACATCAAAACATATAAACTCATAATATAACCGTCATCGAACTTTAAGAGTGCTGACCCTACGGGTTCGAGAACTATGTAGACATGACCGAGACACGTCTCCGGTCAATAACCAATAGCGGAACCTGGATGCTCACGTTGGTTCCCACATATTCTACGAAGATCTTTATCGGTCAAACCGCATAACAACATACGGTGTTCCCTTTGTCATCGGTATGTTACTTGCCCGAGATTCGATCATCGGTATCTCAATGCCTAGTTCAATCTCGTTATCGGCAAGTCTCTTTACTCGTTCTGTAATACATCATCCCGCAACTAACTCATTAGTTGCAATGCTTGCAAGGCTTAAGTGATGTGCATTACCGAGATGGCCCAGAGATACCTCTCCGACAATCGGAGTGACAAATCCTAATCTCGAAATACGCTAACCCAACAAGTACCTTCGGAGACACCTGTAGAGCACCTTATAATCACCCAGTTACGTTGTGACGTTTGGTAGCACACAAAGTGTTCCTCTGGTAAACGGGAGTTGCATAATCTCATAGTCATAGGAACATTTATAAGTCATGAAGAAAGCAATAGCAACAAACTAAACAATCAAGTGCTATGCTAGCGGAATGGGTCAAGTCAATCACATCATTCTCCTAATGATGTGATCCCGTTAATCAAATGACAACTCATGTCTATGGTTAGGAAACATAACCATCTTTTATCAATGAGCTAGTCAAGTAGAGGCATACTAGTGACACTCTGTTTGTCTATGTATTCACACATGTATTATGTTTCCGGCTAATACAATTCTAGCATGAATAATAAACATTTATCATGATATAAGGAAATAAATAATAACTTTATTATTGCCTCTAGGTCATATTTCCTTCAGTTATTTCCTTTGCTTTTACTTTGCTTTTATTTTACTTTGCATCTTTATCATAAAAATACCAAAAATATTGTCTTATAATATCTATCAGATCTCACTCTCGTAAGTGGCCGTGTAGGGATTGACAACCCCTTGTCGCGTTGGTTGTGAGGCTTTATTTGTTTTGTGCAGGTACGAGGGACTAGCGCGTAGCCTCCTACTGGATTGATGCCTTGGTTCTCAAAAACCGAGGGAAATACTTACGCTACTTTGCTACATCATCCCTTCCTCTTCGGGGAAAACCAACGCAGTGCTCAAGAGGTAGCAAGAAGGATTTCTGGCGCCGTTGCCGGGGAGGTTTACACAAAAGTCAATATACCAAGTACCCATCACATACCCTTTTCTCCCGCATTACATTATTTGCTATTTGCCACTCGTTTTGCTCTCCCCCACTTCACCCTTGCCATTTTATCCCCCCCCCTCTCTCTATCCCCCCTCTCTTCTCTATTTGCCTCTTTTTTCCCGCTTGCTTTTTGTTTGCTTGTGTGTTAGTTTGCTTGCTTGTCACGATGGCTCAAGATAATGCTAAATTGTGTGACTTCACAAATACCAACAATAATGATTTTATTAGCACTCCGATTGCTCCTCTTACCGATGCTGAATCTTGTGAAATTAATACTACTTTGTTGAATCTTGTCATGAAAGATCCGTTTTCCGGCCTTCCTAGTGAAGATGTCGCTACCCATCTAAATAGCTTCGTTGATTTGTGGGATATTCAAAAGAAGAAAGATGTGGATAATGATATTGTTAAATTGAAGCTATTCTCTTTTTCGCTTAGAGATTGTGCTAAAGCTTGGTTTTCGTCTTTGCCTAAAAATAGTATTGATTCTTGGAACAAGTGCAAAGATGCTTTTATCTCTAAGTATTTTCCTCCCGCTAAGATCATCTCTCTTAGAAACGATATTACAAATTTTAAGAAACTTGATCATGAACATGTTGCACAAGCTTGGGAGAGAATGAAACTAATGATACGTAATTTCCCTACTCATGGTTTAAATTTGTGGATGATTATACAATTTTTTATGCTGGATTGAATTTTGCTTCTAGAAATCTTTTAGATTCGGCCGCGGGAGGCACTTTTATGGAAATCACTTTAGGAGAAGCTACTAAACTCCTAGATAATATTATGATTAATTATTCTCAATGGCATACTGAAAGATCTACTAATAAAAAGGTGCATGCGATAGAACAAATTAATGTTTTGAGTGGAAAGATGAATGAACTTATCAAATTATTTGCTAGTAAGAGTGTTTCTTCTGATCCCAATGATATGCCCTTGTCTACTTTGATTCAGAATAATAATGAATCTATGGATGTGAATTTTGTTGGTAGGAACAATTTTGGTAACAACGTGTATTGAAGAAATTTTAATCCTTGGCCTTATCCTAGTAATCCCTCTAATAATTATGGTAATTCCTACAACAATTCTTATGGAAATTATAATAAGATGCCCTCTGACTTTGAATCTAATATTAAAGAATTTATTACTTCGCAAAAGAATTTCAATGCTTTGATGGAAGAAAAAATACTTAAGATTGATGAGTTGGCTAGGAACGTTGATAGAATTTCTCTTGATGTTGATTCTTTGAAACTTAGATCTATTCCACCTAAGCATGATATCAATGAGTCTCTCAAAGCCATGAGAATTTCCATTGATGAGTGCAAATAAAGAACCACTAGGATGCGTGCTAAGAAAGATGCCTTGATAAGAGCGTGTTCTTCTAGTTCCTATGAAAATAAAGATGAAGATCTAAAAGTTATTGATGTGTCCCCTATTAAATCTTTGTTTTGCAATATGAATCTTGATAATGATGGGACTGAATATGATCCACCTTTACCTAGAAGGCGTTCCAAGAATTCGGAATTTTTTGATCTTGATGCTAAAATTGATAAAAGTGGGATTGAAGAAATTAAAACCCTAGATGTTGCTAAACCCACTATTATGGATTTTCAAGGAATTTAACTATGAAAATTGCCATTTGATTTATTGTATTTCCTTGTTGCAATCCGTGCTATATTCTCCTCACGCTTATAGTCAAAATAAAGCGTTTACTAAACATATTGTTGACGCCTTGATGCAATCTTATGGGGAAAAACTTGAATTGGAAGTTTCTATCCCTAGAAAACTCTATGATGCTTGGTAACCAACTATTAAAATTAAAATTAAATATCATGAATGCTATTCTTTATGTGATTTGGGTGCTAGTGTTTCCACGATTCCAAAGACTTTGTGTGATTTGTTAGGTTTCTGTGATTTTGATGATTGCTCTCTAAACTTGCACCTTGCGGATTCAACTTTTAAGAAACCTATGGGAAGAATTAATGATGTTCTTATTGTTGCAAATAGGAATTATGTGCCCGTATTTTTATTGTTCTTGACATAGATTGCAATCCTTCATGCCCTATTATTCTTGGCAGACCTTTCCTTAGAACGATTGCTGCAATTATTGATATGAAGGAAGGAAATATTAGATTCCAATTTCCATTAAGGAAAGGCATGGAACACTTTCCTAGAAAGAAAATTAAATTACCTTATGAATCTATTATGAGAACCACTTATGGATTGCCTACCAAAGATGGCAATACCTAGATCTATCCTTGCTTGTTATGCCTAGCTAGGGCGTTAAACGATAGCGCTTGTTGGGAGGCAACCCAATTTTATTTTTATTCCTTGATTTTTGCTCCTGTTTAGTAATAAATAATTTATATAGCCTCTGTTTTGGTTGTGTTTTTGTGTTTAATTAGTGTTTGTTCCAAGTAGAACCGTTGGGAAGACTTGGGGAAAGTCTTGTTACACTTGCTGTAAAAAACAGAGACTTTAGCGCTCACGAGAACCGCTGCCATTTTTATTTGGAAATTTCTATTTAGTTAATTATTTTTGCAGATGATTAATTGATAAATTCCTCACGTCAAGCAATTTATTTTAGAATATTTGGTGTTCCAGATCTTGCGCTAGCTACAGATTACTACAGACTGTTCTGTTTTTGACAGATTCTGTTTTTCGTGTGTTGTTTGCTTATTTTGATGAATCTATGGCTAGTAAAATAGTTTATAAACCATAGAGAAGTTCGAATACAGTAGGTTTAACACCAATATAAATAAAGAATGAGTTTATTACAGTACCTTGAAGTGGTCTTTTGTTTTCTTTCGCTAACGGAGCTCACGAGATTTTCTACTTTGAGTTTTGTGTTGTGAAGTTTTCAAGTTTTGGGTAAAGATTTGATGGATTATGGAACAAGGAGTGGCAAGAGACTAAGCTTGGGGATGACCATATCACCCCCAAGATAATCTAAGGACACATAAAAGCTAAAGCTTGGGGATGCCCCGGAAGGCATCCCCTCTTTCATCTACTTCTATCGGTAACTTTACTTGGAGCTATATTTTTATTTGCCACATGATATGTGTTTTGCTTAGAGCGTCTTGTATGATTTGAGTCTTTAATTTTTAGTTTACCACAATCATTCTTGCTATACACACCTTTTGAGAGAGCCATACATGATTTGGAATTTGTTAGAATACTCTATGTGCTTCGCTTATATCTTTTGAGTTATATAGTTTTGCTCTAGTACTTCACTTATATCTTTTAGAGAACGGTGGTGGATTTGTTTTATAGAAACTATTGATCTCTCATGCTTCACTTAGATTATTTTGAGAGTCTTAAATAGCATGGTAATTTTCTTAAAATCCTAATATGCTAGGTATTCAAGATTAGTAAAATTTTCTTATAAGTGTTTTGAATACTAAGAGAAGTTTGATGCTTGATGATTGTTTTGAGATATGGGGGTAATAATATCAAAGTCGTGCTAGTTGAGTAGTTGTGAAATTGAGAAAATCTTGTGTTGAAGTTTGCAAGTCCCGTAGAATGCACGTATGGTAAACGTTATGTAACAAATTTGAAACATGAGGTGTTATTTGATTGTCCACCTTATGAGTGGCGGTCGGGGACGAGCGATGGTCTTTTCCTACCAATCTATCCCCCTAGGAGCATGCGCGTAGTGGCGAGGTTTTTGATAACTTGTAGATTTTTGCAATAAGTATGTGAGTTCTTTATGACTAATGTTGAGTCCATGGATTATACGCACTCTCACCCTTCCATCCTTGCTAGCCTCTTCGGTACCGTGCATTGCCCTTTCACATTGAGAGTTGGCGCAAACTTCGCCGGTGCATCCAAACCCCGTGATATGAAACACTCTTTCACACATAAACCTCCTTATATCTTCCTCAAAACAGCCACCATACCTACCTATTATGGCATTTCCATAGCCATTCTGAGATATATTTCCATGCAACTTTCCACCATTCCGTTTATCATGAAACATTCATTATTGTCATATTCCTTAGCATGATCATGTAGTTGACATAGTATTTCTGGCAATGCCACCGTTCATAATTCTTTCTTACATGTCACTCTTGGTCCATTGCATATCCCGATACACCGCCGGAGGCATTCATATAGAGTCATCTTTTGTTCTAGTATCGAGTGTGATCATTGAGTTGTAAATAAATAGAAGTGTGATGATCATAATTTTCTAGAGCATTGTCCCAAGTGAGGAATTATAAAAAAAGAAGGCCCAAAAAAAGAGAAAGGCCATAAAAAGAAGAGAAGGCCCAAAAAAATGAGAGAAAAAGATAGAAGGGACAATGTTACTATCCTTTGCCACACTTGTGCTTCAAAGTAGCACCATAATCTTCATGATAGAGAGTCTCTTGTTTTGTCACTTTCATATACTAGTGAGAATTTTCATTATAGAACTTGGCTTGTATATTCCAACAATGGGCCTCCTCAAGTGCCCTAGGTCTTCGTGAGCAAGCAAGTTGGATGCACACCCACTTAGTTTCTTTTGTTGAGCTTTCATACATTTATAGCTCTAGTGCATCCGTTGCATGCCCTACTCCTTGCATTAACATCAATCGGTGGCATCTCCATAGCCCATTGATTAGCCTCGTTGATGTGAGACTTTCTCCTTTTTGTCTTCTCCACATAACCCCCCTCATTATATTCTATTCCACCCATAGTGCTATGTCCATGGCTCGCGCTCATATATTGCATGAAAGTTTATAGGTTTGAGATTACTAAAGTACGAAACAATTGCTTGGCTTGTCATCGGGGTTGTGCATGATGAGAGCATTCTTGTGTGACGAAAATGGAGCATGACTAAACTATATGATTTTCTAGGGATGAACTTTCTTTGGCCATGTTATTTTGAGAAGACATAATTGCTTAGTTAGTATGCTTGAAGTATTATTATTTTTATGTCAATATGAACTTTTGTCTTGAATCTTTCGGATCTGAATATTCATACTACAATTAAGAAGAATTACATTAAAATTATGCCAAGTAGCACTCCGCATCAAAAATTCTGTTTTTATCATTTACGTACTCGAGGACGAGCAGGAATTAAGCTTGGGGATGCTTGATACGTCTCCAACATATCTATAATTTTTGATTGCTCCATGCTATATTATCTACTGTTTTGGACATTATTGGGCTTTATTATCCACTTTTATATTATTTTTGGGACTAACCTATTAATCGGAGGCCCAGCCCAGAATTGCTGTTTTTTGCCTGTTTTAGGGTTTCGAAGAAAAGGAAAATCAAACAGAGTCCAAACGGAATGAAACCTTCGGGAACGTGATTTTCTCAACGAACAAGACCCAGGAGACTTGGACCCTACGTCAAGACACAAAAGAGGAGGCCACGAGGTAGGGGGCGCGCCTACCCCCCCCCCCCCGAGGCGCGCCATCCACCCTCATGGGCCCCCTGTTACTCCACCGACGTACTCCTTCCTCCTATATATACCTACGTACCCCCAAACGATCAGATATGGAGCCAAAACCCTAATTCCATCGCTGTAACTTTCTGTATCCACGAGATTCCATCTTGGGGCCTATTCCGGGGCTCCGCCGGAGGGGCATCGATCACGGAGGGCTTCTACATCAACACCATAGCCCCTCCGATGAAGTGTGAGTAGTTCACCTCAAACCTACGGGTCCATAGTTAGTAGCTAGATGGCTTCTTCTCTCTTTTTGAATCTCAATACAATGTTCTCCCCCTCTCTTGTGGAGAACTATTCGATGTAATCTTCTTTTTGCGGTGTGTTTGTTGAGACCGATGAATTGTGGGTTTATGATCAAATCTATCTATGAACAATATTTGAATCTTCTCTGAATTCTTTTATGTATGATTGGTTATCTTTGCAAGTCTCTTCGAATTATCAGTTTGGTTTGGCCTACTAGATTGATCTTTTGCAATGGGAGAAGTGCTTAGCTTTGGGTTCAATCTTGCGGTGTCCTTTCCCAGTGACAGTAGGGGCAGCAAGGCACGTATTGTATTGTTGCCATCGAGGATAACAAGATGGGGTTTTCATCATATTGTATGAGTTTATCCCTCTACATCATGTCATCTTGCTTAAAGTGTTACTCTGTTTTCATTAACTTAATACTCTAGATGCATGCTGGATAGCGGTTGATGAGTGGAGTAATAGTAGTAGATGCAGGCAGGAGTCGGTCTACTTGTCTCGGACGTGATGCCTATATACATGATCATACCTAGATATTCTCATAACTATGCTCAATTCTGTCAATTGCTCAACAGTAATTTGTTCACCCACCATAGAATACTTATGCTCTCGAGAGAAGCCACTTGTGAAACCTATGGCCCCCGGATCTATCTTCATCATATTAATCTCCCAATACTTAGTTATTTCCTTTGCTTTTACTTTGCTTTTATTTTACTTTGCATCTTTATCATAAAAATACCAAAAATATTATCTTATCATATCTATCAGATTTCACTCTGTAAGTGGCCGTGTAGGGATTGAGAACCCCTTATCGCGTTGTTTGCGAGTATTTATTTGTTTTGTGCAGGTACAAGGGACTGGCGCGTAGCCTCCTACTGGATTGATACCTTGGTTCTAAAAAATTGAGGGAAATACTTACGCTACTTTGCTGCATCATCCCTTCCTCTTCGGGAAAAACCAACGTAGTGCTCAAGAGGTAGCATTAAACATGCAAGATGAGTGCACCATGTTAAACTAGGCATTTTCTACCCCATTTACATATAAAGATTATTTAAATCGGAGCTACGGTTGATTAGTTATGAATTAAATCATTTTAGCATGGCATTTGAGAAAATTTAAACAAACAGCATGTTAAACATTTTAAACATAGATGAAAGTGGCATATTATGAAACTAGACGAAAATCTAAGCATTTTTCATATATAAAGTATTTTAAACCGATGCATGGTCATTGAGTTATGATATGCATGATGTTTGAGGGCTTTTCTGCAAAACTGTTTTTACTGGATAAATGTGAAAATCGCAGCAGCAGGAAAAAACACTATGGGCCGAATCTGACTGGCCCGATAGCAGCATGGGAGCTGGATCTGAAGCTCACCAGGCCTCATGGGCCGACTGGACGTGAGTTGGGCCGGATCTGGAGGCAAGGATGCGGTCAACAACAGCAGTAGGCCGGCTCGGGCGGTCGTGGTCAACGCAGCTGGAGCGCTGTGCTCTGCTCCTCTCGAACAGCAGCGCACGGAAGAAGAGGCTGCAGCGGCAGACTCAAATGGCAGCGGGCTGCAGGGAAGGTCGGCGAGGTGGAGATGGGGCAGATCCGGCCGCGGGCGGCTCTTCGGCAGTGGCAGGAACTTGAGGCGGCGACCATGGCGTTGTTCCTGCACCTGAGAAAGAGAGAGCATGAGAGAAAGACAGGGATGGGAAGGAGAAGGAAGAAGCAGGGGAAGAGGAGGTCAGGAGGAAGGGATCCGGTGCTGTTGCTGGGACGACGCGGAGGAGCTCGGGGAAGGAGCACAGCGCGGCAGAGGGGGGTCCATAGCGTGCGAGGTTTCTGCGTGGAGCTGCTCTGGTGACCTGCGGCTCGTGGTCGACGGCTGAAGCAAGCGCTCCGCTCGGGAAGAGCTGCTGCTCGATCCAAACGAGAGGAGGGCGAGCGGGGAGGCCGGGCATGGTCGGGGTGGAGAAGCGAGGCAGGTGTGGGCGACGCGATGTGGGGCTCCAGTGCCCTCGCTAGCCGGAGAGGTGGCCGGTGGGGTTGTTCTCCTGCCCGGGATCGAGCAAGGAGGAGGCTACAGGGATGTGGCTTGGGGTGATCTGGGTCATTGGATCCTCCATCCGCCGGCTCACAGCGGGTGGAGGAATCTGGATTGTATCTGGTTGGATTGGATAGGAGGGGAAATCGAGGAGGAGAGGGTGGTGGCGCGCTGAAAACAAGGAGAGCGGCGGCGGCGTGGGGAAGGGATGGATGGGACAGCTCGCTAAAATCTAGGGTTAGACTAAATATATAGCAGGTGGATTTTTGGGTAGGGGCTACTCGGGCCCTCCGATCGCAATTGGATGGACGAGAATTAAATAGGTAGAGAGCCCTAAAAAGATAACGGAGATGTTTTGTAGATGTTTGGGATGATCTGAATCCATATGTGACGACTGACCGGGTCGGGTCCGAGACAGCTTTCGGACGCGCGCGCGCGAGGAGGGCCACGGGCTGACGAGAGAGGTTAGATTGGGCCTGGCGATAAGTAGTGGATTGTGTAGACGGTCTAGAGAGGTAAGAGAGGGAAAGCCCGGCAACAGTTTTCGAAGACCGAAAACGTCTGAAGATTTGACCGACTATATTGTCGCTATAGTTAATCGGTTGGGCTATCAACCGAACTCCGAATGTGACGAAAATTGGCAGGCGGTCTATCTACACTATAATAAGGCCGCACACCAACTTTCAACCCATTCTGAGAACATTTTCCGGCCACTTATAAAATAATATTTCGGACATGCCGCGGGCGCGTGCGAGTGTGTCTTGGCTCAGAATGGACAACGGATGGAACTGGAGGAACCCGGACGGATGCAAGTTTTGAAAACATGATGATCCAATGCACATGATGACATGACAAGATGCAACACGCAAGCGAATGACATGGCAACGACGGAGAACAACTGGGAGATACCTGGTGCATCGGTCTCGCGGCATTACAAAGGGTCTCCTTGTCTGACTCCTTTTTGCACAGGAATTGTTTCCCTGGGATACCATTGAGCAATACTGATGAATAACCAGTACCACAAATCATTTTAATCCACCCAATCCATTTATTGCCAAAACCCGTTGCTCTCATAATAGCAATGAGAGTCTCATGGTTATGTTGGGGAATGTAGTAATTTCAAAAAAAAATCCTATGCACACGCAAGATCATGGTGATGCATAGCAACGAGAGGGAAGAGTCGTCCACGTACCCTCGTAGACCGTTAAGCAGAAGCGTTATGACAACGCAGTTGATGTAGTTGTACGTCTTCACGATCGACCGATCCTCAGTACCGAACGTACGACACCTTCGCGTTCAGCACACGTTCAGCTCGGTGACATCCTGTGAACTCACGATCCAGTAGAGCTCGAGGGAGAGTTTCGTCAGCACGACGGCGCGGTGACGATGTTGATGAAGCTACCGTCGTAGGGCTTCTCCTAAGCACCGCTACAGTATGACCGAGGTGGATTATGGTGGAGGGGGGCACCGCACACGGCTGGGAGAGATCAATGATCAACTTGTGTGTCTAGAGGTGCCCCCTGCCCTCGTATACAAAGGAGCAAGGGGGACAGGCGGCCGACCAAGGAGGGCGTGCCAAGGGGTGAGTGCTACTCCCACCGGGAGTAGGACTCCTCCTTTCCTAGTAGGAGTGGGAGAGGGGGAAGGAAAGGGAGAGGAGGAGAAGGAAAGTGGGGGCCGACCCCCTTGCCCTAAACCAATTCGGTTTGGGCCTTGGGGGAGGCACGCCCCACACACCCCTTGCTGCCGTCTATTTCCACTAAGGCCCATGTAGGCCCATTAAGCCCTCGGGGGGTTCCGGTAACCCCCGGTACTCCGGTATTTATCCGGTAACCCCCGGAACCCTTCCGGTGTCCGAATATAACCTTCCAATATATCAATCTTTATGTTTCGACCATTTCGAGACTCCTCGTCATGTCCGTGATGATATCCGGGACTCCGAACTACCTTTGGTACAGCAAAACATATAAACTCATATCACCGATCGTCACAGAACTTTAAGCGTGCGGACCCTACGGGTTCGAGAACTATGTAGCCATGACCGAGACACGTTTCCGGTCAATAACCAATAGCAAAACCTAGATGTTCATATTGGCTCCTACATATTCTACGAAGATCTTTATCGGTCAAACCACATAACAACATACGTTGTTCCCTTTGTCGTCGGTATGTTACTTGCCCGAGATTCGATCGTCGGCATCTCAATACCTAGCTCAATCTCGTTACCGGCAAGTCTCTTTACTCGTTCCATAATGCATCATCCCTCAACTACCTCATTAGTCACATTGCTTGCAAGGCTTATAGTGATGTGCATTACCAAGAGGGCCCAGAGATACCTCTCCGACAATCGGAGTGACAAATTCTAATCTTGATCTATGCCAACTCAACAAGTACCATCGGAGACACCTGTAGAGCACCTTTATAATCACCCAGTTACGTTGTGATGTTTGGTAGCACACAAAGTGTTCCTCCGATAATCGGGAGTTGCATAATCTCATAGTCATAGGAACATGTATAAGTCATGAAGAAAGCAATAGCACTAAACTTAAGGGATCAAGTGCTAAGCTAACGGTATGGGTCAAGTCAATCACATCATTCTCCTAATGATGTGATCTCGTTAATCAAATGACAACTGATGTCTATGGCTAGGAATCTCAACCATCTTTGATCAACGAGCTAGTCAAGTAGAGGCATACTAGTGACACAATGTTTGTCTATGTTTTCACACATGTATTATGTTTCTGGTTAATACAATTCTAGCATGAATAATAAACATTTATCATGATATGAGGAAATAAATAATAACTTTATTATTGCCTCTAGGGCATATTTCCTTCAGTCTCCCACTTGCACTAGAGTCAATAATCTAGATTACATAGTAATGATTCTAACACCCATGGAGTCTTGGTGTTGAGCATGTTTTGCTCATGGAAGAGGCTTGGTCAACGGGTCTGCTACATTCAGATCCGTATGTATCTTGCAAATCTCTATGTCTCCCACCTGGACTTGATCCCGGATGGAATTGAAGCGTCTCTTGATGTGCTTGGTTCTCTTGTGAAATTTGGATTCCTTTGCCAAGGCAATTGCACCAGTATTGTCACAAAAGATTTTCATTGGACCCGATGCACTAGGTATGACACCTAGATTGGATATGAACTCCTTCGTCCAGACTCCTTCATTTGCTGCTTTCGAAGCAGCTATGTATTCCGCTTCACACGTAGATCCCGCCGTGATGCTTTGTTTAGAACTACACCAACTGACACTTCCAGCGTTCAATGTAAACATGTATCCCGTTTGCGATTTAGAATCATCCGGATCAATGTCAAAGCTTGCATCGACGTAACCATTTACGACGAGCTCTTTGCCACCTCCATAAACGAGAAACATATCCTTAGTCCTTTTCAGGTATTTCAGGATGTTCTTGACCGCTGTCCAGTGATCCATTCCTGGATTACTTTGGCACCTCCCTGCTAAGCTAATAGCAAGGCACACATCAGGTCTGGTACACAACATTGCATACATGATAGAGCCTATTGCTGAAGCATAGGGAACACTTTTCATTTTCTCTGTATCTTCTGTAGTGGTTGGGCATTGAGTCTGACTCAACTTCACACCTTGTAACACAAGCAAGAACCCTTCCTTTGCTTGATCCATTTTGAACTTTTTCAAAACTTTGTCAAGGTATGTGCTTTGTGAAAGTCCAATTAAGCGTCTTGATCTATCTCGATAGATCTTGATGCCCAATATGTAAGCAGCTTCACCAAGGTCTTTCATTGAAAAACTCTTATTCAAGTATCCTTTTATGCTATCCAGAAACTCTATATCATTTACAATTAGCAATATGTCACCCACATATATTAGAAATGCTACGGAGCTCCCACTCACTTTCTTGTAAATACAGGCTTCTCCAAAAGTCTGTATAAAACCATATGCTTTGATCACACTATCAAAATGTTTATTCCAACTCCGAGAGGCTTGCACCAGTCCATAAATGGACCACTGGAGCTTGCACACTTTGTTAGCTCCCTTTGGATCGACAAAACCTTCCGGTTGCATCATATACAACTCTTCTTCCAGAAATCCATTTAGGAATGCAGTTTTTACATCCATTTGCCAAATTTCATAATCATAAAATGCGGCAATTGCTAACATGATTCGGACAGACTTAAGCATCGCTACGGGTGAGAAAGTCTCATCGTAGTCAACTCCTTGAACTTGTCAAAAACCTTTCGCAACAAGTCAAGCTTTGTAGATAGTAACATTACCGTCAGCATTAGTCTTCTTCTTGAAAATCCATTTATTCTCTATGGCTTGACGATCATTGGGCAAGTCAACCAAAGTCCACACTTTGTTCTCATACACGGATCCCATCTCATATTTCATGGCATCAAGCCATTTTGCGGAATCTGGGCTCACCATCGCTTCTTCATAGTTCGTAGGTTCGCCTTGGTCAAGTAACATGACCACCAGAATAGGATTACCGTACCACTCTAGTGCGGATCTTACTCTGGTTGACCTACGAGATTCGGTAGTAACTTGATCTGAAGCTTCACGATCAACATCATTAGCTTCCTCACTAATTGGTGTAGTTGTCACGGGAACTGGTTTTTGTGATGAACTACTTTCCAATAAGGGAGCAAGTACAGTTACCTCATCAAGTTCTACTTTCCTCCCACTAACTTCTTTCGAGAGAAACTCCTTCTCTAGAAAGGATCCATTCTTAGCAACAAATGCCTTGCCTTCAGATCTGTGATAGAAGGTGTACCCAACAGTTTCCTTTGGGTATCCTATGAAGACACATTTCTCCGATTTGGGTTCGAGCTTATCAAGTTGAAGCTTTTTCACATAAGCATCGCAGCCCCAAACTTTAAGAAACGACAACTTTGGTTTCTTGCCAAACCACAATTCATAACGCGTCATCTCAACGGATTTTGATGGTGCCCTATTTAACGTGAATGCAACCGTCTCTAAAGCATAACCCCAAAACAATAGTGGTAAATCAGTAAGAGACATCATAGATCGCACCATATCTAGTAAAGTACGACTACGACGTTCGGATACACCATTTCGCTGTGGTGTTCCAGATGGCGTGACTTGCGGAAATATTCCGCATTGTTTCAAATGTAGACCAAACTCGTAACTCAAATATTCTCCTCCATGATCAGATCGTAGAAACTTTATTTTCTTGTTACGATGATTTTCCACTTCACTCTGAAATTCTTTGAACTTTTCAAATGTTTCAGACTTATGTTTTATTAAGTAGATATACCCATAGCTGCTCAAATCATCTATGAAGGTGAGAAAATAACGATACCTGCCGCGAGCCTCAATATTCATCGGGCCACATCATCAGTATGTATGATCTCTAACAAATCTGTTGCTTGCTCCATTGTACCGGAGAACGGCGTTTTAGTCATCTTGCCCATGAGGCATGGTTCACAAGTACCAAGTGATTCCAAAAGTCCATCAGTATGGAGTTTCTTCATGCGCTTTACACCAATATGACCCAAATGGCAGTGCCACAAATAAGTTGCACTATCATTATCAACTCTGCATCTTTTGGCTTCATTATTATGAATATGTGTATCACTACTATCGAGATTTAATAAAAACAGACCACTCTTCAAGGGTGCGTGACCAAAAAAGATATTACTCATATAAATAGAACAACCATTATTCTCTGATTGAAATGAATAACCGTCTCGCATTAAAAAAAGATCCAGATATAATGTTCATGCTCAACGCTGGCACCAAATAACAATTATTCAGGTCTAAAACTAATCCCGAAGGTAGATGTAGAGGTAGCGTGCCGACCGCGATCACATCAAATTTGGAACCATTTCCCACGCGCATCATCACCTCGTCCTTAGCTAATCTTCGCTTAATCCATAGTCCCTGTTTCGAGTTGCAAATATTAGCAACAGAACCAGTATCAAATACCCAGGTGCTACTGCGAGCATTAGTAAGGTACACATCAATAACATGTATATCACATATACCTTTGTTCACCTTGCCATCCTTTTTATCCGCCAAATACTTGGGGCAGTTCCGCTTCCAGTGACCAGTCTATTTGCAGTAGAAGCACTCAGTCTCAGACTTAGGTCCAGACTTGGGTTTCTTCTCCCGAGCAGCAACTTGTTTGCCGTTCTTCTTGAATTCCCCCTTCTTCTTCCCTTTACCATTTTTTCTTGAAACTGGTGGTCTTGTTGACCATCAACACTTGATGCTCCTTCTTGATTTCTACCTCCGCAGCCTTTAGCATTGCGAAGAACTCGGGAATTGTCTTATCCATCCCTTGCATATTATAGTTCATCACGAAGCTCTTGTAGCTGGGTGGCAGTGATTGAAGAATTCTGTCAATGACACTATCATCCGGAAGATTAACTCCCAGTTGAATCAAGTGATTGTTATACCCAGACATTTTGAGTATATGTTCACTGATGGAACTATTCTCCTCCATCTTGCAGCTGTAGAACTTATTGGAGACTTCATATCTCTCAACCCGGGCATTTGCTTGAAATATTAACTTCAACTCCTGGAACATTTCATATGCTCCATGACGTTCAAAATGTCGTTGAAGTCCCGGTTCTAAGCCGTAAAGCATGGCACACTGAACTATCGAGTAGTCATCAGCTTTGCTCTGCCAGACGTTCTTAACGCCGTCAGTTGCATCTGCAGCAAGCCTGGCACCCAGCGGTGATTCCAGGACGTAATTCTTCTATGCAGCAATGATGATTATCCTCAAGTTACGGACCCAGTCTGTGTAATTGCTACCATCATATTTCAACTTTGCTTTCTCAAGGAACGCATTAAAATTCAACGGAACAACAACTCGGGCCATCTATCTACAATAACATAGACAAGCAAAATACTATCAGGTACTAAGTTCATGATAAATTTAAGTTCAATTAATCATATTACTTAAGAACTCCCACTTAGATAGACATCTCTCTAATTATCTAAGTGATCATGTGATCCAAATTAACTAAACCATGTTCGATCATCACGTGAGATGGAGTAGTTTTCAATGGTGAACATCACTATGTTGATCATATCTACTATATGATTCACGCTCGACCTTTCGGTCTCAGTGTTCCGAGGCCATATCTGCATATGCTAGGCTCGTCAAGTTTAACCCGAGTATTCTGCGTGTGCAAAACTGGCTTACAGCCGTTGTATTTGAACGTAGAGCTTATCACACCCGATCATCATGTGGTGTCTCGGCACGATGAACTTTCGCAATGGTGCATACTCAGGGAGAACATTTATACCTTGAAATTTAGTGAGGGGTCATCTTATAATGCTACCATCAATCATAGCAGAATAAGATGCATAAAGGGTAAACATCACATGCAATCAATATAAGTGATATGATATGGCCATCATCATCTTGTGCCTTTTATCTCCATCTCCAAAGCACTGTCTGTTGGAAATATGCCCTAGAGGCAATAATAAAAGCATTATTATTATATTTCCTTGTTCATGATAATTGTCTTTATTCATGCTATAATTGTATTATCTGGAAATCGTAGTACATGTGTGAATAACAGACACCAACATGTCCCTAGTGAGCATCTAGTTGACTAGCCCGTTAATCAACAGATAGTCATGGTTTCCTGACTATGGACATTGGATGTCATTGATAACGAGATCACATCATTAGGAGAATGATGTGATGGACAAGACCCAATCCTAAACATAGCATAAAGATCATGTAGTTCGTTTTGCTAGAGTTTTGCAATGTCAAGTATCTTTTCCTTAGACCATGAGATCGTGTAACTCCCGGATACCGTAGGAGTGCTTTGGGTATACCAAACGTCACAACATAACTAGGTGACTATAAAGGTAGACTACGGGTATCTCCGAAAGTATCTGTTGGGTTGACACGGATCAAGACTGGGATTTGTCACTCCGTATGACGGAGAGGTATCACTGGGCCCACTCGGTAATGCATCATCATAATGAGCTCAAAGTGACCAAGTGTCTGGTCACGGGATCATGCATTACGGTACGAGTAAAGTGACTTACCGGTAACGAGATTGAACGAGGTATTGGGATACCGACGATCGAATCTCGGGCAAGTAGCATATCGATTGACAAAGGGAATTGCATACGGGGTTGATTGAATCCTCGACTTCGTGGTTCATCCGATGAGAACATCGTGGAGCATGTGGGAGCCAACATGGGTATCCAGATCCCGCTGTTGGTTATTGACCGGAGAGTCGTCTCGGTCATGTCTGCTTGTCTCCCGAACCCGTAGGGTCTACACACTTAAGGTTCGGTGACGCTAGGGTTGTGAAGATATGTATATGCAGTAACCCGAATGTTGTTCGGAGTCCCAGATGAGATCCCGGATGTCACGAGGAGCTCCGGAATAGTCCGGAGGTAAAGAATTATATATAGGAAGTGCTGTTTCGGCCATCGGGACAAGTTTCGGGGTTATCGGTATTGTACCGGGACCACCAGAGGGGTCCCGTGGGCCCACCGGGTGGGGCCACCTGTCTCGGGGGGGCACATGGGCTGTAGGGGGTGCACCTTGACCTACATGGGCCAAGGGCACCAGCCCTACTAGGCCCATGCGCCTAGGGTTTCCACCAAGGAGGAGTCCAAGTGGTGGAAGGCACCCCGAGGTGCCTTGGGGGGGAGGGAAACCCTCCCCTGGCCGCCGCACCTAGGAGATCAGATCTCCTAGGCTGCGCACCACCCCCCCCCCCTTGGCACCCCTATATATAGTGGGGGAGAGGAGGGACTTCAGACACCAGCCCCTGGCGCCTCCGTCTCTCCCCGTTACGTCTCTCTCTCGTTGCGAAGGCGAAGCCCTGCAACTGTGACGCCCTGCATCCACCACCACGCCGTCGTGCTGCTGGTTCTTCATCAACCTCTCCTCTCCCTTGCTGGATCAAGAAGGAGGAGACGTCTCCCGTCCCGTACGTGTGTTGAACGCGGAGGTGCCGTCCGTTCGGCGCTGGTCATCGGTGATTTGGATCACGTCTTGTACGACTACTTCATCCTCGTTCTAACGAACGCTTCCGCTCGTGATCTACAAAGGTATGTAGATGCAATATGAATACTCGTTGCTTGATGAACTCCTAGATGGATCTTGGTGAAACGAGTAGGAAATTTTTTATTTTCTGCAACGTTCCCCAACAGTGGCATCATGAGCTAGGTCTATGCGTAGTTCTTCTTGCGCGAGTAGAACACAATTTGTTGTGGGCGTGGATTTGTCAACTTTCTTGCCGCTACTAGTCTTTTCTTGCTTCAGCGGTATTGTGGGATGAAGCGGCCCGGACCAACCTTACACGTACGCTTATGTGAGACCGGTTCCACCGACTAACATGCACTAGTTGCATAAGGTGGCTGGCGGGTGTCTGTCTCTCCTACTTTAGTTGGAGCGGATTCGATGAACAGGGTCCTTATGAAGGGTAAATAGAAGTTGACAAATCACGTTGTGGCTTTAACGTAGGTAAGAAAACGTTCTTGCTAGAACCCTAATTCAGCCACGTAAAACTTGCAACAACAACTAGAGGATGTCTAACTTGTTTTTGCAGCAAGTGGTTTGTGATATGATATGGCCAAAGTTGTGATGAATGATGAATGATCTATATGCGATGTATGAGATGTTCATGTTATTGTAATAGGGATCACGACTTGCATGTCGATGAGTATGACAACCGGCAGGAGCCATAGGAGTTGTCATTATTTTTATATGACCTGCGTGTCATTGAGAAACGCCATGTAAATTACTTTACTTTATTGCTAAAAGCGTTAGCCGTAGTAGTAGAAGTAATAGTTGGCGAGCAACTTCATGGAGGCATGATGATGGAGATCATGATGATGGAGATCATGGTGTCATGCCGGTGACAGGATGATCATGGAGCCCCAAGATGGAGATCAAAGGAGCTATGTGATATTGGCCATATCATGTCACGTTTATTATTTGATTGCATGTGATGTTTATCATGTTTTGCATCTTGTTTACTTAGAACGACGGTAGTAAATAAGATGATCCCTCATATTAATTTCAAGAAGTGTTCCCCCTAACTGTGCACCGTTGCGACAGTTCGCTGTTTCAAAACACCACGTGATGATCGGGTGTTTTATTCAGACGTTCACATACAACGGGTGTAAGACAGATTTACACATGCAAACACTTAGGTTGACTTGACGAGCCTAGCATGTACAGACATGGCCTCGGAACACAGAAGACCGAAAGGTCGAGCATGAGTCGTATAGAAGATACGATCAACATGAAAATGTTCACCGACATTGACTAGTCCGTCTCACGTGATGATCGGACACGGCCTAGTTGACTCGGATCATGTTATACTTAGATGACTGGAGGGATGTCTATCTAAGTGGGAGTTCATTATTAATTTGATTAGATGAACTTAATTATCTTGAACTTAGTCTAAATTATTTTACAATATGTCTTGTAGATCAAATGGCCCACGTAGTCCTCAACTTCAACGCGTTCCTAGAGAAAACCAAGCTGAAAGACGATGGCAGCAACTATACGGACTGGGTCCGGAACCTGAGGATCATCCTCATAGCTGCCAAGAAAGATTATGTCCTACAAGCACCGCTGGGTGACGCACCTGTTCTCCCTGCAGAACAAGACGTTATGAACGCTTGGCAGGCACGTACCGATGACTACTCCCTCTTTCAGTGCGGCATGCTTTACAATTTAGAGCCGGGGCTCCAAAAGCGTTTTGAGAGACACAGAGCATATGAGATGTTCGAAGAGCTGAAAATGGTTTTCCAAGCTCATGCCCGGGTCGAGAGATATCAAGTCTCCAACAAATTCTTCAGCTGTAAGATGGAGGAGAATAGTTCTGTCAGTGAGCACATACTCACTATGTCTGGGTTGCATAACCGCTTGACTCAGCTGGGAGTTAATCTCCCGAATGATGCGGTCATTGACAGAATCCTCCAGTCGCTTCCACCAAGCTACAAGAGCTTTGTGATGAACTTCAATATGCAGGGGATGGAAAAGACCATTCCTGAAGTATTTGCTATGCTGAAATCAGCAGAGGTAGAAGTCAAGAAGGAACATCAAGTGTTGATGGTGAATAAAACCACTAAGTTCAAGAAGGGTAAGGGTAAAAAGAACTTCAAGAAGGACGGCAAGGAAGTTGCCGCGCCCGGCAAGCAAGCTGCCGGGAAGAAGCCAAAGAATGGACCCAAGCCCGAGACTGAGTGCTTTTATTGCAAGGGAAACGGTCACTGGAAGCGGAACTGCCCGAAATACTTAGCAGACAAGAAGGCCGGCAAAACAAAAGGTATATGTGATATACATGTAATTAATGTGTACCTTACTAGTGTCCGTAGTAGGTCCTGGGTATTTGATACCGGTGCAGTTGCTCACATTTGTAACTCAAAGCAGGGGCTGCGGAATAAGCGGAAACTGGCAAAGGACGAGGTGACGATGCGCGTCGGGAATGGTTCCAAGGTCAATGTGATCGCCGTTGGCATGCTGCCTCTACATCTACCTTCGGGATTAGTTTTAAACCTTAATAATTGTTATTTAGTACCAGCTTTGAGCATGAACATTGTATCAGGATCTCGTTTAATTCGAGATGGCTACTCATTTAAATCCGAGAATAATGGTTGTTCTATTTATATGAGAGATATGTTTTATGGTCATGCTCCTATGGTGAATGGTTTATTCTTTATGAATCTCGAACGTAATGCTACACATGTTCATAATGTGAGTGCCAAAAGATGCAAGGTTGATAATGATAGTCCCACATACTTGTGGCACTGCCGCATTGGTCACATAGGTGTCAAACGCATGAAGAAGCTCCATGCTGATGGACTTTTAGAGTCTCTTGATTATGAATCATTTGACACGTGCGAACCATGCCTCATGGGTAAAATGACCAAGACTCTGTTCTCAGGAACAATGGAGCGAGCAACCAACTTATTGGAAATCATACATACTGATGTGTGCGGTCCAATGAGTGTTGAGGCTCGCGGTGGCTATCGTTATGTTCTCACCCTCACTGATGACTTAAGTAGATATGGGTATATCTACTTAATGAAACACAAGTCTGAAACCTTTGAAAAGTTCAAGGAATTTCAGAGTGAGGTTGAGAATCAACGTGACAGGAAAATCAAGTTTCTACGATCAGATCGTGGAGGAGAATACTTGAGTCACGAATTTGGCACACACTTAAGAAAATGTGGAATAGTTTCACAACTGACGCCGCCTGGAACACCTCAGCGTAATGGTGTGTCCGAACGTCGTAATCGCACTCTATTAGATATGGTGCGGTCTATGATGTCTCTTACCGATTTGCCGCTATCTTTTTGGGGCTATGCTTTAGAGACTGCCGCATTCACTTTAAATAGGGCTCCGTCAAAATCCGTTGAGACGACACCATATGAACTATGGTTTGGGAAGAAACCTAAGCTGTCGTTTCTAAAAGTTTGGGGATGCGATGCTTATGTCAAGAAACTTCAACCTGAAAAGCTCGAACCCAAATCGGAAAAATGCGTCTTCATAGGATACCCAAAAGAAACTATTGGGTATACCTTCTACCTCAGATCCGAAGGCAAGATCTTTGTTGCCAAGAATGGGTCCTTTCTAGAGAAAGAGTTTCTCTCGAAAGAAGTAAGTGGGAGGAAAGTAGAACTTGATGAAGTATTACCTATTGAACCGGAAAATGGCGCAACTCAAGAAAATGTTCCTGAGGTGCCTGCACCGGTTAGTGAGGAAGTTAATGATAATGATCAAGATACTTCTGATCAAGCTCCTACTGAAATTCGAAGGTCCACAAGGACATGTTCCGCACCAGAGTGGTATGGCAACCCTGTCTTGGAAATCATGTTGTTAGACAACGGTGAACCTTCGAACTATGAAGAAGCGATGGCGGACCCGGATTCCGACAAATGGCTAGAAGCCATGAAATCCGAGATAGGATCCATGTATGAAAACGAAGTATGGACTTTGACTGACTTGCCCGTTGAACGGCGAGCCATAGAAAATAAATGGATCTTTAAGAAGAAGACAGACGCGGATGGTAATGTGACCATCTATAAAGCTCGGCTTGTTGCTAAGGGTTATCGACAAGTTCAAGGGGTTGACTACGATGAGACTTTCTCACCGGTAGCGAAGCTGAAGTCCGTTCGAATCATGTTAGCAATTGCCGCATTCTACGATTATGAAATATGGCAAATGGACGTCAAAACGGCATTCCTTAATGGTTTCCTTAAGGAAGAATTGTATATGATGCAGCCGGAAGGTTTTGCCGATCCTAAGAATGCTGACAAGGTGTGCAAGCTCCAACGCTCGATTTATGGGCTGGTGCAAGCATCTCGGAGTTGGAACATTCGCTTTGATGAGATGATCAAAACGTTTGGGTTTACATAGACTTATGGAGAAGCCTGCGTTTACAAGAAAGTGAGTGGGAGCTCTGTAGCATTTCTCATACTATATGTAGATGACATACTTTTGATGGGAAATGACATAGAACTCTTGGACAGCATCAAGGCCTACTTGAACAAGAGTTTTTCAATGAAGGACCTTGGAGAAGCTGCTTATATATTAGGCATCAAAATCTATAGAGATAGATCAAGATGCCTCATAGGTCTTTCACAAAGCACATACCTTGATAAGATATTGAAGAAGTTCAATATGGATCAGTCTAAGAAGGGGTTCTTGCCTGTGCTACAAGGTATGAAATTGAGCTCAGCTCAATGTCCGACCACGGCAGAAGATATAGAAGAGATGAGTGTCATCCCCTATGCCTCAGCCATAGGATCTATTATGTATGCCATGCTGTGTACCAGACCTGATGTAAACCTTGCGGTAAGTTTGGTAGGAAGGTACCAAAGTAATCCCGGCAAGGAACACTGGACAGCGGTCAAGAATATCCTAAAGTACCTGAAAAGGACTAAGGAAATGTTTCTCGTTTATGGAGGTGACGAAGAGCTCGTCGTAAAGGGTTACGTCGACGCTAGCTTCGACACAAATCTGGATGACTCTAAGTCACAAACCGGATACGTGTATATTTTGAATGGAGGGGCAGTAAGCTGGTGCAGTTGCAAGCAAAGCGTCGTGGCGGGATCTACATGTGAAGCGGAGTACATGGCAGCCTCGGAGGCAGCACATGAAGCAATATGGGTGAAGGAGTTCATCACCGACCTAGGAGTCATACCCAATGCGTCGGGCCAATCAAACTCTTTTGTGACAACACTGGAGCTATTGCACTTGCCAAGGAGCCCAGGTTTCACAAGAAGACAAGGCACATCAAGCGTCGCTTCAACTCCATTCGTGAAAATGTTCAAGATGGAGACATAGAGATTTGTAAAGTACATACGGACCTGAATGTAGCAGATCCGTTGACTGAACCTCTCCCTAGGGCAAAACATGATTAACACCAGAATTCCATGGGTGTTCGATTCATCACAATGTAACTAGATTATTGACTCTAGTGCAAGTGGGAGACTGTTGGAAATATGCCCTAGAGGCAATAATAAAAGCATTATTATTATATTTCCTTGTTCATGATAATTGTCTTTATTCATGCTATAATTGTATTATCCGGAAATCGTAGTACATGTGTGAATAACAGACACCAACATGTCCCTAGTGAGCATCTAGTTGACTAGCCCGTTAATCAACAGATAGTCATGGTTTCCTGACTATGGACATTGGATGTCATTGATAACGAGATCACATCATTAGGAGAATGATGTGATGGACAAGACCCAATCCTAAACATAGCATAAAGATCGTGTAGTTCATTTTGCTAGAGTTTTGCAATGTCAAGTATCTTTTCCTTAGACCATGAGATCGTGTAACTCCCGGATACCGTAGGAGTGCTTTGGGTATACCAAACGTCACAACGTAACTGGGTGACTATAAAGGTAGACTACGGGTATCTCCGAAAGTATCTGTTGGGTTGACACGGATCAAGACTGGGATTTGTCACTCCGTATGACGGAGAGGTATCACTGGGCCCACTCGGTAATGCATCATCATAATGAGCTCAAAGTGACCAAGTGTCTGGTCACGGGATCATGCATTATGGTACGAGTAAAGTGACTTACCGGTAACGAGATTGAACGAGGTATTGGGATACCGACGATCGAATCTCGGGCAAGTAGCATATCGATTGACAAAGGGAATTGCATACGGGGTTGATTGAATCCTCGACATTGTGGTTCATCTGATGAGAACATCGTGGAGCATGTGGGAGCCAACATGGGTATCCAGATCCCGCTGTTAGTTATTGACCGGAGAGTCGTCTCGGTCATGTCTGCTTGTCTCCCGAACCCGTAGGGTCTACACACTTAAGGTTCGGTGACGCTAGGGTTGTGAAGATATGTATATGCAGTAACCCGAATGTTGTTCGGAGTCCCGGATGAGATCCCGGACTTCACGAGGAGCTCCGGAATAGTCCGGAGGTAAAGAATTATATATAGGAAGTGCTGTTTCGGCCATCGGGACAAGTTTCGGGGTTATCGGTATTGTACCGGGACCACCGGAGGGGTCCCGTAGGCCCACCGGGTTGGGCCACCTGTCTTGGGGGGGCCACATGGGCTGTAGGGGGTGCGCCTTGACCTACATGGGCCAAGGGCACCAGCCCTACTAGGCCCATGCGCCTAGGGTTTCCACCAAGGAGGAGTCCAAGTCGTGGAAGGCACCCCGAGGTGCCTTGGGGGGGAGGGAAACCCTCCCCTGGCCGCCGCACCTAGGAGATCAGATCTCCTAGGCTGCGCACCACCCCCCCTTGGCACCCCTATATATAGTGGGGGAGAGGAGGGACTTCAGACACCAGCCCCTGGCGCCTCCCTCTCTCCCCGTTACGTCTCTCTCTCGTTGCGAAGGCGAAGCCCTGCAACTGTGACGCCCTGCATCCACCACCACGCCGTCGTGCTGCTGGTTCTTCATCAACCTCTCCTCTCCCTTGCTGGATCAAGAAGGAGGAGACGTCTCCCGTCCCGTACGTGTGTTGAACGCGGAGGTGCCATCCGTTCGGCGCTGGTCATCGGTGATTTGGATCACGTCTTGTACGACTACTTCATCCTCATTCTAACGAACGCTTCCGCTCGTGATCTACAAAGGTATGTAGATGCAATATGAATACTCGTTGCTTGATGAACTCCTAGATGGATCTTGATGAAACGAGTAGGAAAATTTTTATTTTCTGCAACGTTCCCCAACACTGTCATGATCACCATCTTCACCGGTGCGACACCTTGATCTCCATCGTAGCATCGTTTTCGTCTTGCCAACTATTGCTTCTACGACTATCGCTACCGCTTAGTGATAAAGTAAAGCAATTACAGGGCGATTGCATTGCATACAATAAAGCGACAACCATATGGCTCCTGCCAGTTGCTGATAACTCCGTTACAAAACATGATCATCTCATACAAAAATATATCATCATGTCTTGACCATATCACATCACAACATGCCCTGCAAAAACAAGTTAGACGTCCTCTACTTTGTTGTTCCAAGTTTTACGTGGCTGCTATGGGCTGAGCAAGAACCGTTCTTACCTACGCATCAAAACCACAACGGTAGTTCGTCAAGTTAGTGCTGTTTTAACCTTCTCAAGGACCGGGGTAGCCACACTCGGTTCAACTAAAGTTGGAGAAACTAACACCCGTCAGCCACCTGTGTGCGAAGCACGTCGGTAGAACGAGTCTCGCGTAAGCGTATGCGTAATGTCGGTCCGGGCCGCTTCATCCAACAATACCGTCGAACCAAAGTATGACATGCTGGTAAGCAGTATGACTTGTATCGCCCACAACTCACTTGTGTTCTACTCGTGCATATAACATCTACGCATAAACTTGGCTCTGATACCATTGTTGGGGAACGTAGTAATTTCAAAAAAAATCCTACGCACACCCAAGATCATGGTGATGCATAACAATGAGAGGGGAGAGTCGTCCACGTACCCTCGTAGACTGTTAAGCGGAAGCGTTATGACAACGTGGTTGATGTAGTCGTACGTCTTCATGATCGACCGATCCTCGGTACCGAACATACGGCACCTCCGCGTTTAGCACACGTTTAGCTCGGTGACGTCCCGCGAACTCACGATCCAGTAGAGCTCGGGGGAGAGTTTCGTCAGCACGACGGTGTGGTGACGATGTTGATGAAGCTACCGTCGCAGGGCTTCGCCTAAGCACCGCTACAGTATGACCAAGGTGGATTATGGTGGAGGGGGGCACCGCACATGGCTGGGAGAGATCAATGATCAACTTGTGTGTCTAGAGGTGCCCCCTGATACGTCCATTTTGCATCATGCTTTTATATCGATATTTATTGCATTATGGGTTGTTATTACACATTATGTCAAAATACTTATGCCTATTCTCTCTTATTTTACAAGGTTCATATGAAGAGGGAGAATGCCGGCAGGTGGGATTCTGGGCTGGAAAAGGAGCAAATATTATAGACCTATTCTGCACAGCTCCAAAAGTCTTGAAACTTCACGGAAGTTATTTCCAAAATATATAAGAAATACTGAGCGCAAGAAGTACCAAAGGGGGGCCACCCACCAGCCACAAGGGTGGGGGGCGCGCCCTACCTCCTGGGCACGCCCCCTGCCTCGTGGGCCCCCTGGTGGCCCTTCGATGCCCATCTTCTGCTATATGAGGTCTTTCGTTCGAGAAAAAAATCATAAGCAAGCTTTCGGGACGAGACTCCGCCGCTACAAGGCGGAACCTTGGCGGAACCAATCTAGGGCTCTGGCGGGGCTGTTCTGTCGGGGAAACTTCCCTCCGGGGGGGGAATCATCGCCATTCTCATCACCATCGATCCTCTCCTTGGGAGGGGGTCAATCTCCATCGACATCTTCACCAGCACCATCTCATCTCAAACTCTAGTTCATCTCTTGTATCCAATCTTTGTATCCAAACCTCAGATTGGTACCTGTGGGTTGCTAGTAGTGTTGATTACTCCTTGTAGTTGATGCTAGTTGGTTTACTTGGTGGAAGATCATATGTTCAAATCCATTATGCATATTAATACCCCTCTGATTATGAACATGAATATGCTTTGTGAGTAGTTACGTTTGTTCCTGAGGACATGGGAGAAGTCTTGCTATTAGTAGTCATGTGAATTTGGTATTCGTTCGATATTTTGATGAGATGTGTGTTGTCATCCCTCTAGTGGTGTCATGTGAACGTCGACTACATGACACTTCACCATTGTTTGGGCCTAGAGGGAGGCATTGGGAAGTAATAAGTAGATGATGGGTTGCTAGAGTGACAGAAGCTTAAACCCTAGTTTATGTGTTGCTTCGTAAGGGGCTGATTTGGATCCATATGCTTCATGCTATGGTTAGGTTTACCTTAATACTTCAGTTGTAGTTGCGGATGCTTGCAATGGGGGTTAATCATAAGTGGGATGCTTGTCCAAGTAAGGATAGTACCCAAGCACCGGTCCACCCACATATCAAATTATCAAAGTACCGAACGCGAATCATATAAACGTGATGAAAACTAGCTTGACGGTAATTCCCATGTGTCCTCGGGAGCGCTTTCCTTCATATAAGAGTTTGTACAGGCTTGTCCTTTGCTACAAAAAGGATTGGGCCATCTTGCTGTACCATATTTACTTTTATTACTTGCTACTCGTTACAAATTACCTTATCACAAAACTATCTGTTACCGATAATTTCAATGCTTGCAGAGAATACCTTGCTGAAAACCGCTTATCATTTCCTTCTGCTCCTCGTTGGGTTCGACACTCTTACTTATCGAAAAGGCTACAATAGATCCCCTATACTTGTGGGTCATCACCCCTGCCCCCGTATATAAAGGAGCAAGGAGGGAGAGCTGGCCGGCCAAGGAGGGCGCGTCAAGGGGGAGTAGGACTCCTCCGTTCCTAGTAGGAGTAGGAGAGAGGGAAGGAAAGGGAGAGGAGGAGAAGGAAAGAGGGGGCCGGCCCCCCTTGCCCTAAACCAATTCGGTTTGGGCCATGGGGGGGGCACGCCCCACACTCCCCTTGCTACCCTCTATTTCCACTAAGGCCCATGTAGGCCCATTAAGCCCCCGGGGGGTTCCAGTAACCCCCGGTACTCCGGTATTTATCCGGTAACCCCCGGAACCCTTTCGGTGTCCGAATATAACCTTCCAATATATCAATCTTTATGTCTCGACCATTTCGAGACTCCTCGTCGTGTTCGTGATCATATCCGGGACTCCGAACTACCTTCAGTACATCAAAACATATAAACTCATATTACCGATCGTCACAGAACTTTAAGCATGCAGACCCTACGGGTTCGAGAACTATGTAGACATGACCGAGACACGTTTCCGGTCAATAACCAATAGCGGAACCTAGATGTTCATATTGGCTCCTACATATTCTACAAAGATCTTTATCCGTCAAACCGCATAACAACATACGTTGTTCCCTTTGTCATCGGTATGTTACTTTCCCGAGATTCTATCATCGGTATCTCAATACCTAGCTCAATCTCGTTACCAGCAAGTCTCTTTACTCGTTCCGTAATGCAACATCCTGCAACTAGCTCATTAGTCACATTGCTTGCAAGGCTTATAGTGATGTGCATTACCGAGAGGGCCCAGAGATACCTCTCCGACAATCGAAGTGACAAATTCTAATCTTGATCTATGCCAACTCAACAAGTACCATCGAAGACACCTGTAGAGCACCTTTATAATCACCCAGTTATGTTGTGACGTTTGGTAGCACAAAGTGTTCCTCCGGTAATCGGGAGTTGCATAATCTCATAGTCATAGGAACATGTATAAGTCATGAATAAAGCAATAGCAGTAAACTTAAACGATCAAGTGCTAAGATAACGGTATGGTTCAAGTCAATCACATCATTATCCTAATGATGTGATCTCATTAATCAAATGACAACTCATGTCTATGGCTAGGAAACTCAACCATCTTTGATCAACTAGCTAGTCAAGTAGAGGCATACTAGTGACACAATGTTTGTCTATGTATTCACACATGTATTATGTTTCCGGTTAATACAATTCTAGCATGAATAATAAACATTTATCATGATATGAGGAAATAAATAATAACTTTATTATTGCCTCTAGGGCATATTTCCTTCAGGTTGAGCATATCAAACTTTCTCAAAGTCTAGTTTCAAAAGAACAATTTCCTTCCTCGATTGTTGGCATTGATGAATGTATTCATAAGCCCAAGCAAGACAATCCTGAATGCATCTATTATTAAGTAAGCCATACTGATTTTTGTGAATCATCTTGAGGATAACCTTTTGCAATCTATATTGTGTGTAGTTGATAATTATTTTAGTATACATAGCTATATTTTTGACTTCATGTTAGATGTAATGATGGCTCGTAGAATGATATAGTACTAGAACACATTGTCACATTATTATTAGCACTAGATGGTTTGGCGCGCTCCGTCGCGCCCGTAATAGCCGCACACTCATCCGTACATGTGTTCTATATTTATCGCTGATGGGTGATGTTTATTTTTAGGAATTAGGAGGCCAAATGATCGTGATATATGTACCTCAATGTTTAACGTTGTGGAAGTTTATTCTTTTTTAGTACATGATGCAGTTGGGATCAAACATCGATAGCTGCATAGAGCAGTGGCACTATAATTCCTTATTAATCTTAAGGAAAGAAAAAGGTAGCCCATAAATGCCATGTCACCATACGCTACACGGACTTCAAACCAAAACAAAAATCACACACATAGGATTGTTTATTCTGGAAGACCTGCTACCTAGTCCCACACGACAGTGAGCCAGCGGCAAATGGCCTCATGGGCATTGAATCTAGCCAAGCATAAACTATGTAGGTGATTGTCATAAAATGTATTAGTATACTCACTTCCTAGACCATTAGAGTATTGAGTGTCTTCATGTGGGTGTTGAAGTATAGGCCCATCCAACAATTTAAGAAAAAACTCTAAGGACCCATACAGGTGTCATGAGAAGGTGGTGGAAAGTTTAGTCCACATCACAAGTGAAAGAGAGTTGAGACCCCTTCAAAAGGGATCCTCTTCCGCTTGCTATTGAAGTTTCAAAAGAGGAGTTGTTCCCGCACACTCCTCCTCCGCCGCCCGCTTCGGCATGTCTCGCCCATGTGCGTGTCATGTCGTGTTTTGTGATCAAGCCAAGTTCAACCCTATGTCATGCGAGCACTTAAGTTATGTAGGTCAGGAACGGATAATTCATTGGCCATTAATTATGAGTCATTAACGAACACACGACGAATCTAAGATGTCGGATCATGGGCTATTGCCGACTTGGACATGGGCCTAGTCCACGCCCCCCCCCCTACTCGACCGGGCCTATATATTGGAGGCGTCGGCAAACCTAACTGCCACCCAAATCAGATCACATTCTCTTCCTAGGGCACACCGCCTACTGATACGTCTCCAATGTATCAATAATTTTTTATTGTCCCATGCTATTATATTATATGTTTTGGATGGTTTATATGCATTAATATGCTGTTTTATATTATTTTTGGGACTAACCTATTAACCTAGAGCCCAGTGCTAGTTCATGTTTTTTCCTTGTTTTAGAGTTTCACAGAAAAGGAATACCAAACGGAGTCCAAACGGAATGAAACTTTCGCGATGATTTTTCTTGGACCAGAAGACATCCAGAGGACTTGGAGTACACGTCAGGGAAGCCACGAGGCATCCACAAGGATGTAGGGTACGCCCCCACCCTTTTGGGCCCCTCGTGACTCCACCGACCTATTTCTTCCGCCTATATATTCTCAAATACCCCAAAACCTTCTAGGGGAGCCACGAAACCACTTTTCCACCGCTGAAACCTTTTGTACTCATGAGATCCCATCTAGGGGCATTTTCCGGCATCCTGCCGGAGGGGGATTCGATCATGGAGGGCTTCTACATCAACACCATTGCCTCTCCGATGAAGCGTGAGTAGTTTACCACAGACCTACGGGTCCATAGCTAGTAGCTAGATGGCTTCTTATCTCTTTTTTATTCTCAATACCATGTTCTCCTTGATGTTCTTGGAGATCTATTTTATGTAATACTCTTTTGCGGTGTGTTTGCCAAGATCCGATGAATTGTGGATTTATGATCAGCTTATCTATTAATATTATTTGAATCTTCTCTGAATTATTTTATGCATGATTTGATATTTTTGCAAGTCTCTTCGAACTATCATTTGGTTTGGCCAACTAGATTGGTTTTTATTGCAATGGGAGAAGTGCTTAGCTTTGGGTTCAATCATGCGGTGCTCGATCCTAGTGACAGAAGGGGAACCGACACGTATTGTATTGTTGCCATCGAGGATAACAAGATGGGGTTTTCATCATATTTCTTGAGTTAATTCCATTACATCACGTCATCTTACTTAATGTGTTACTCTGTTCTTCATGAACTTAATGCTATAGATGCAGGCAGGAGTCGGTCGATGTGTGGAGTAATAGTAGTAGATGCAGAATCGTTTCGGTCTAGTAGACACGGACATGCTGCCTATATTCATGATCATTGCCCTAGATATCATCATAACTTTGCGCTTTTTTATAATTTGCTCGGCAGTAACTTGTTCATCCACCGTAATATTTTCTATCTTGAGAGAAGCCTCTAGTGAAACCTATGGCCCCCAGGTCTATTTTCCATCATATAATCTTCTATTTTCCATCATATAAGTTTTCGATCCATAATTTTAGTTTCCTATTTACTTTCTTTGCAATCTTTTACTTTCCGATCTATAAACCAAAAACACCAAAAATATTACTTTTTCGTTTATCCATCTATATCAGATCTCACTTTGCAAATAACCGTGAAGGGATTGACAACCCCTTTGTGTTGAGGAGCGTAGTATTTCAAAAAAAATCCTACGATCACGCAAGATCTATCTAGGAGAAGTATAGCAACGAGCGAGGAGAGTGTGTCCACGTACCCTCGTAGACCGAAAGCGGAAGCATTTAGTAACGCGGTTGATGTAGTCGAACGTCTTCGTGATCCAACCGATCCAAGTACCGAATGCACGACACCTCTGTGATCAGCACACGTTCATCTCGATGTCGTCCCTTAAACTCTTGATCCAGTTGAGGCTAATAGAGAGTTTCATCAGCAAGACGGCGTGGTGACGGTGATGATGAAATTCACCGGCGTAGGGCTTCGCCTAAGCACTACGACGATATGACCGAGGTGTGTAACTGTGGAGGGGGGCACCGCACATGGATAAAAGATCAACTTGTGTGTTCTAGGGTGCCCCCTCCCCATGTATATAAAGGATGGAGGAGGAGGAGGCCGGCCAGGGGTGGTGCGCCCAGGGGGAGTCCTACTCCAAGTAGGATTCGCCCCCCCCCCCCTTTCCTACTCCCACAAGGAGAAGGGGGGGAGGAGGAGAAGAGAAGGGGGGGCGGCCCTCCTAGCCCTAGTCCAATCCGGTTTGGGCTAGGGGGGCACCACCCCTTGGCCCGCCTCCTCTCTTCCACCACTAGGCCCATGAGACCCAATAAGTTCCAGGGGGGTCCAGTAACCCCCGGTACTCTGAAACTTGTCCGAAACGACCTGAACCATTCCGGTGTCCGAATGTAACCTTCCAATATATGAATCTTTATGTCTCGACCATTTCGAGACTCCTCGTCACGTCCGTGATCTCATCTGGGACTCCGAACAATCTTTGGTCATCAAATCACATAAACTCATAATACGAATCATCATCGAACATTAAGCGTTCAGACCCTACAGGTTCGAGAACTATGTAGACATGACCGAGACACATCTCCGGTCAATAACCAATACGGAACCTGGATGCTCATATTGTCTCCTACATATTCTACGAAGATCTTTATCGGTCAAACCGCACAACAACATATGTTGTTCCCTTTGTCATCGGTATGTTACTTGCCCAAGATTTGATCGTTGTTATCATCATACCTAGTTCAATATCGTTATCGGCAAGTCCCTTTACTTGTTCCGTAATGCATCATCCCGCAACTAACTCACTAGTCACATTGCTTGCAAGGCTTATAGTGATGTGCATTACCGAGAGGGCCCAGAGATACCTCTCCGACAATCTGAGTGACAAATCCTAATCTTGATCTATGCCAACTCAACAAACTCCATTGGAGACACCTGTAGAGCATCTTTATAATCACCCAGTTACATTGTGAAGTTTGATAGCACACAAAGTGTTCCTCCGGTATTCAGGAGTTGCATAATCTCATAGTCATATGAACATGTATAAGTCATGAAGAAAACAATAGCAATAAACTAAACGATCATAGTGCTAAGCTAACGGATGGGTCTTGTCCATCACATCATTCTCTAATGATGTGATCCCGTTCATCAAATTAAAACACATGTCTATGGTTAGGAAACTTAACCATCTTTGATTAACAAGCTAGACTAGTATAGGCATACTAGGGACACTCTGTTTATCTATGTATTCACACATGTATTAAGTTCCGGGTTAATACAATTCTAGCATGAATAATAAACATTTATTATTATATAAGGAAATATAAATAACAATTTTGGTAGTGCCTCTAGGCCATATTTCCTTCAGTCTCCCACTTGCACTATAGTCAGTAATCTAGATTGCATAGTAATGATTCTAACACCCATGGAGTCTTGGTGTTGATCATGTTTTGCTCGTGAGAGAGGCTTAGTCAACGAGTCTGCAACATTCAGATCCGTCTGTATCTTGCAAATTTCTATGTCTCCCTCCTTGACTTGATCGCGGATGGAATTGAAGTGTCTCTTGATGTGCTTGGTTCTTTTGTGAAATCTGGATTCCTTTGCCAAGGCAGTTGCACCAGTATTGTCACAAAATATTTTCATTGGACCCAATGCACTAGGTATGACACCTAGATCAAATATAAACTCCTTCATCCAGACTCCTTCATTTGTTGCTTCCAAAGCAGCTATGTACTCCGCTTCACACATAGATCCCGCCACGACGCTCTATTTAGAACTGCACCAACTTACAGCTCCACCATTCAATATAAATACATATCTGGTTTGTGACTTCGAGTCATCCGGATCAGTGTCAAATCTTGCATCGACGTAACCATTTACGACGAGCTCTTTGTCACCTCCATAAATGAGAAACATATCCTTAGTCCTTTTCAGGTACTGCATGATGTTCTTGACCGCTGTCTAGTGATCCAGTCCTGGATTACTTTGGTACTGCCCTGCTAAACTAATAGCAAGGCACACATCAGGTCCGGTACACAGCATTGCATACAGATAGAACCTATGGTTGAAGCATAGAGAATGACTTTCATTTTCTCTCTATCTTCTGCAGTAGTTGGGCATTGAGTCTGACTCAACTTCACACCTTGTAACGCAAGCAAGAACCCTTTCTTTGTCTGATCCATTTTGAACTTCTTCAAAACTTTATCAAGGTATGTGCTTCGTGAAAGTCCACTTAAGTGTCTTGATCTATCTCTATAGATCTTGATTCCCAATATATAAGCAGCTTCACCGAGGTCTTTCATTGAAAAATTCGTATTCAAGTATCCTTTTATGCTATCCAGAAATTCAGTATCATTTCCGATCAACAATATGTCATCCATATATAATATCAGAAATGCTACAGAGCTCCCACTCACTTTCTTGTAAATGTAGGCTTCTCCAAAGGTCTATATAAAACCATATGCTTTGATCACACTATCAAAGCATATATTCCAACTCCGAGAGGCTTGCACCAGTCCATAAATGGACCGCGAGAGCTTGCACACTTTGTTAGCACCTTTTGGATCGACAAAACTTTCTGGTTGCATCGTATACAACTCTTCTTTAAGATATCCATTCAGGAATGCAATTTTTACATCCATTTGCCAAATTTCATAATCATAAAATGCGGCAATTACTAACATGATTCGGATAGACTTAAGCATTGCTACAGGTGAGAAGGTCTCATTGTAGTCAACTCCTTGAACTTGTCGAAAACCTTTCACAACAAGTCGAGCTTTGTAGACAGTAACGTTACCATCAGGGTCAGTCTTCTTCTTGAAGATCCATTTATTCTCTATGGCTTGCCGATCATCGGGCAAGTCAACCAAAGTCTACACTTTGTTCTCATACATGGATCCCATCTTAGATTTCATGGCCTCAAGCCATTTTGCGGAATCTGGGCTCATCATCGCTTCCTCATAGTTCGTAGGTTCGTCATGGTCAAGTAACATGACCTCCAGAACAGGATTACCATACCACTCTGGTGCGGATCTTACTCTGGTTGATCTACGAGGTGCGGTAATAACTTGATCAGAAGTTTCATGATCATCATCATTAGCTTCCTCACTAATTAGTGTAGGAATCACCAGAACTGATTCCTGTGATGAACTACTTTCCAATAAGGGAGCAAGTACAATTACCTCATCAAGTTCTACTTTCCTCCCACTCACTTCTTTCAAGAGAAACTCCTTCTCTAGAAAGATCCATTCTTAGCAATGAATATCTTGCCTTCAGATTTGTGATAGAAGGTGTACCCAACAGTCTCCTTTGGGTATCCTATGAAGACACATTTCTCCGATTTGGGTTCGAGCTTATGAGGTTGAAGCTTTTTTACATAAGCATCGCAGCCCCAAACTTTAAGAAACGACAACTTGGGTTTCTTGCCAAACCATAGTTCATATGGTGTCGTCTCAACGGATTTAGATGGTGCCCTATTTAATGTGAATGCAGCCTCTCTAAAGCATAACGCTAAAACGATAGCGGTAAATCAGTAAGAGACATCATAGATCGCACCATATCAAATAAAGTTCGATTACGACGTTCGGACACACCGTTACGCTTTGGTGTTCCAGGAGGCGTAAGTTGCGAAACTATTCCGCATTATTTCAAATGAAGACCAAACTCGTAACTCAAATATTCACCTCCACGATCAGATCATAGAAACTTTATTTTCTTGTTACGATGATTTCTCACTTCACTCTGAAATTCTTAGAACTTTTCAAATGTTTCAGACTTATGTTTCATCAAGTAGATATACCCATATCTGCTCAAATCATCTGTGAAGGTCAGAAAATAACGATAGCCGCCGCGAGCATCAATACTCATCGGACCGCATACATCAGTATGCATTATTTCCAATAAGTTGGTTGCTCGCTCCATTGTTTCGGAGAACAGAGTCTTAGTCATCTTGCCCATGAGGCATGGTTCGCAAGCATCAAGTGATTCATAATCAAGTGATTCCAAAAGCCCACCGGCAGGGAGTTTCTTCATGCGCTTTACACCAATATGACCTAAAGGCCTAAATGGCAGTGCCACAAATAAGTTGCACTATCATTATTAAACTTATATCTTTTGGCTTCAACACTATGAATATGTGTATCACTACTATCGAGATTCAATAAAAATAGACCACTCATCAAGGGTGCATGACCATAAAAGATATTACTCATATAAATAGAACAACCATTATTCTCTTATTTAAATGAATAACCATCTTGCATCAAACAAGATCCAGATATAATGTTCATGCTTAACGCTGGCACCAAATAACAATTATTCAGGTCTAAAACTAATCCTGAAGGTAGATGTAGACGTAGCGTGCCGACGGGGATCACATCAACTTTGGAACCATTTCCCACATGCATCGTCACCTCGTCCTTAAACAATATTCACTTAATTCGTAGCCCCTGTCTCGAGTTGCAAATATGAGCAACAGAACCAGTACCAAATACCCAGGCGCTACTACGAGCATTAGTAAGGTACACATCAATAACATGTATATCAAATATGCCTTTCACTTTGTCATCCTTCTTATCCGCCAAATACTTGGGGCAGTTCCGCTTCCAGTGACCAGTCCCTTTGCAGTAGAAGCACTCAGTCTCAGGCTTAGGTCCAGACTTGGGCTTCTTCACTTGAGCAGCAACTTGCTTTCCATTCTTTTTGAAGTTCCCCTTCTTCCCTTTGCCCTTCTTCTTGAAACTAGTGGTCTTGTTAACCATCAACTCTTGATGCTCCTTCTTGATTTCTACCTCCGCAGCCTTTAGCATTGCGAAGAGCTCGGGAATTGTATTATCCATCCCTGGCATATTATAGTTCATCACGAAGCTTTTGTAGCTTGGTGGCAGTGCTAGAAGAACTCTGTCAATGACACTATCAACCGGAAGATTAACTCCCAGTTGAGTCAAGTGATTGTGGTACCCAGACATTCTGAGTATATGCTCACTGACAGAACTATTCTCCTCCATTTTGCAGCTGTAGAACTTATTGGAGACTTCATATCTCTCAATCCGAGCATTTTCTTGAAATATTAACTTCAACTCCTGGAACATCTCATATGCTCCATGACGTTCAAAACATCGCTGAAGTTCCGGTTCTAAGCCGTTAAGCATGGCACACTGAACTTGAAGGAAATATGCCCTAGAGGCAATAATAAAGTTATTATTTATTTCCTTATATCATGATAAATGTTTATTATTCATGCTAGAATTGTATTAACCAGAAACATAATACATGTGTGAATACATAGACAAACAGAGTGTCACTAGTATGCCTCTACTTGACTAGCTCGTTAATCAAAGATGGTTATGTTTCCTAACCATGAACAAAGAGTTGTTATTTGATTAACGAGGTCACATCATTAGTTGAATGATCTGATTGACATGACACATTTCATTAGCTTAGCACCCGATCGTTTAGTATGTTGCTATTGCTTTCTTCATGACTTATACATGTTCCTATGACTATGAGATTATGCAACTCCCGTTTGCCGGGGGAACACTTTGGGTACTACCAAATGTCACAACGTAACTGGGTGATTATAAAGGAGTACTACAGGTCTCTCCAATGGTAGATGTTGGGTTGGCGTATTTCGAGATTAGGGTTTGTCACTCCGATTGTCGGAGAGGTATCTCTGGGCCCTCTCGGTAATACACATCACATAAGCCTTGCAAGCATTATAACTAAGATGTTAGTTGTGAGATGATGTATTACGGAACGAGTAAAGAGACTTGCCAGTAACGACATTGAACTAGGTATTGGATACCGACGATCGAATCTCGGGCAAGTAACATACCAATGACAAAGGGAACAACGTATGTTGTTATGCGGTCTGACCGATAAAGATCTTCGTAGAATATGTAGGAGCCAATATGGGCATCCAGGTCCCGCTATTGGTTATTGACCGGAGACGTGTCTCGGTCATGTCTACATTGTTCTCGAACCGTAGGGTCCGCACGCTTAACGTTACGATGACAGTTATTATGAGTTTATGCATTTTGATGTACCGAAGGTTGTTCGGAGTCCCAGATGTGATCACGGACATGACGAGGAGTCTCGAAATGGTTGAGACATAAAGATTGATATATTGGAAGCCTATGTTTGGACATCGGAAGTGTTCCGGGTGAAATCGGGAATTTTACCGGAGTACCGGGAGGTTACCGGAACCCCTCGGGAACCAAATGGGCCTTATTGGGCCTTAGTGGAAAGGTGAAAGGGGCAGCCCAAGGTGGGCTGCGCGCCTCCCCCCCTCCCCTAGTCCTATTAGGACGAGGAGAGGTGGCCGGCCCCCTTCTCCCTCTCTCTCTCTCGAGGAGTCCTATTAGGAATAGGATTGGGGGGGAGTCCTACTCCCGGTAGGAGTAGGACTCCTCTTGCGCCCTCCTCTCCTTGGCCGGCCAGCCCTCCCCCTGGCAACCTTTATATACGGGGGCAGGGGGCACCTCTAGACACACAAGTTGATCATTGAGATCGTTCCTTAGCCGTGTGCGGTGCCCCCTGCCACCAAATTCCACCTCGATCATACCGTTGTAGTGCTTAGGTGAAGCCCTGCGTCGGTAGTACATCAAGATCGTCACCACGCCGTCGTGCTGACGGAACTCCTCCCCGAAGCTTTGCTGGATCAGAGCCCGGGGATCGTCATCGAGCTGAACGTGTGCTAAGAACTCGGAGGTGCCGGAGTAACGGTGCTTGGATCGGTTGGATCGGGAAGAAGACGTATGACTACTTCCTCTACGTTGTGTCAATGCTTCCGTTGCGATCTACAAGGGTACGTAGATCAGACTCTCCCCCTCGTTGCTATGCATCACCATGATCTTGCGTATGCGTAGGAAATTTTTTGAAATTACTACGTTCCCCAACAGTGGTATCAGAGCCTAGGTTTTATGGTTTGATGTTATTTGCACGAGTAGAACACAAGTGAGTTGTGGGCGATACAAGTCATACTGCCTACCAGCATGTCATACTTTGGTTCGGCGGTATTGTTGGACGAGACGACCCGGACCAACCTTACGCGTACGCTTACGCGAGACCAGTTCCCTCGACGTGCTTTGCACATAGATGGCTTGCGGGCGACTGTCTCTCCAACTTTAGTTGAACCGAGTGTGGCTACGCCCGGTCCTTGAGAAGGTTAAAACGGAGTCTATTTGAGAAACTATCGTTGTGGTTTGGATGCGTAGGTGAGATGAGTTCTTGCTTAAGCCCGTAGCAGCCACGTAAAAGTTGCAACAACAAAGTAGAGGACGTCTAACTTGTTTTTGCAGGGCATGTTGTGATGTGATATGGTCAAGGCATGATGCTAAATTTTATTGTATGAGATGATCATGTTTTGTAACCAAGTTATCGGCAACTGGCAGGAGCCATATGGTTGTCGCTTTATTGTATGCAATGCAATCGCGATGTAATGCTTTACTTTATTACTAAGCGGTAGTGATAGTCGTGGAAGCATAAGATTGGCGAGATGACAACGATGCTACGATGGAGATCAAGGTGTCGTGCCGGTGACGATGGTGATCATGACGGTGCTTCGGAGATGGAGATCACAAACACAAGATGATGATGGCCATATCATATCACTTATATTGATTGCATGTGATGTTTATCCTTTTATGCATCTTATCTTGCTTTGATTGACGGTAGCATTATAAGATGATCTCTCACTAAATTATCAAGAAGTGTTCTCCCTGAGTATGCACCGTTGCCAAAGTTCGTCGTGCCCAGACACCACATGATGATCGGGTGTGATAAGCTCTACGTCCATCTACAACGGGTGCAAGCCAGTTTTGCACACGCAGAATACTCAGGTTAAACTTGACGAGCCTAGCATATGCAGATATGGCCTCGGAACACAGAGACCGAAAGGTCGAGCGTGAATCATATAGTAGATATGATCAACATAACGATGTTCACCATTGAAAACTACTCCATCTCACATGATGATCGGTTATGGTTTAGTTGATTTGGATCACGTGATCACTTAGAGGATTAGAGGGATGTCTATCTAAGTGGGAGTTCTTAAGTAATTTGATTAACTAAACTTAAACTTATCATGAACTTAGTACCTGATAGTATCTTGCTTGTTTATGTTGATTGTAGATAGATGGCTCGTGCTGTTGTTCCGTTGAATTTTAATGCGTTCCTTGAGAAAGCAAAGTTGAAAGATGTTAGTAGCAATTACACGGACTAGGTCCGTAACCTGAGGATTATCCTCATTGCTGCACAGAAGAATTACGTCCTGGAAGCACCGCTGGGTGCCAGGCCTGCTGCTGGAGCAACACCAGATGTTATGAACGTCTAGCAGAGCAAAGCTGATGACTACTCGATAGTTCAGTGTGCCATGCTTTACGGCTTAGAATCGGGACTTCAACGACGTTTTCAACGTCATGGAGCATATGAGATGTTCCAGGAGTTGAAGTTAATATTTCAAGCAAATGCCCGAATTGAGAGATATGAAGTCTCCAATAAGTTCTATATCTGCAAGATGGAGGAGAACAGTTCTGTCAGTGAGCATATACTCAAAATGTCTGGGTATAATAATCACTTGATTCAGATGGGAGTTAATCTTCCAGATGATTGCATCATCGACAGAATTCTCCAATCACTGCCACCAAGCTACAAGAGCTTCGTGATGAACTATAATATGCAAGGGATGAACAAGACTATTCCCGAGCTCTTCGCAATGTTGAAAGCTGCGGAGGTAGAAATCAAGAAGGAGCATCAAGTGTTGATGGTCAACAAGACCACTAGTTTCAAGAAAAAGGGCAAAGGGAAGAAGAAGGGGAACTTCAAGAAGAATAGCAAGCAAGTTGCTGCTCAGGAGAAGAAACCCAAGTCTGGACCTAAGCCTGAAACTGAGTGCTTCTACTGCAAGCAGACTGGTCAATGGAAGCGGAACTGCCCTAAGTATTTGGCGGATAAGAAGGATGGCAAGGTGAACAAAGGTATATGTGATATACATGTTATTGATGTGTACCTTAATAGAGCTCGTAGTAGCACCTGGGTATTTGATACTGGTTCTGTTGCTAATATTTGCAACTCGTAACAGGGACTACGGAATAAGCGGACACTAGCAAAGGACGAGGTGACGATGCGCGTGGGAAACGGTTCCAAAGTCGATGTGATCGCGGTCGGCACGCTACCTCTACATCTACCTTCGGGATTAATATTAGACCTAAATAATTGTTATTTGGTGCCAGCGTTGAGCATGAACATTATATCTGGATCTTGTTTAATGCGAGACGGTTATTCATTTAAATCAGAGAATAATGGTTGTTCTATTTATATGAGTAATATCTTTTATGGTCATGCACCCTTGAAGAGTGGTCTATTCTTGTTAAATCTCGATAGTAGTGATACACATATTCAAAATGTTGAAACCAAAAGATGCAGAGTTGATAATAATAGTGCAACTTATTTGTGGTACTGCCGTTTAGGTCATATCGGTGTAAAGCGCATGAAGAAACTCCATACTGATGGGCTTTTGGAACCACTTGATTATGAATCACTTGGTACTTGCGAACCGTGCCTCATAGGAAAGATGACTAAAACACTGTTCTCCGGTACTATGGAGAGAGCAACAGATCTGTTGGAAATCATACATACCGATGTATGTGGTCCGATGAATATTGAGGCTCGTGGCGGATATCGTTATTTTCTCACCTTCACAGATGATTTAAGCATATATGGGTATATCTACTTAATGAAACACAAGTCTGAAACATTTGAAAAGTTCAAAGAATTTCAGAGTGAAGTTGAAAATCATCATAACAAGAAAATAAAGTTTCTACGATCTGATCATGGAGGAGAATATTTGAGTTACGAGTTTGGTATACATTTGAAAAATTGTGGAATAGTTTCGCAACTCACGCCACCCGAAACACCACAGCGTAATGGTGTGTCCGAACGTCGTAATCGTACTTTACTAGATATGGTGCGATCTATGATGTCTCTTACTGATTTACCGCTATCGTTTTGGGGATACGCTTTAGAGACGGCCGCATTCACGTTAAATAGGGCACCATCAAAATCCGTTGAGACGACGCCTTATGAACTATGGTTTGGCAAGAAACCAAAGTTGTCATTTCTTAAAGTTTGGGGCTGCGATGCTTATGTGGAAAAGCTTCAACCTGGTAAGCTCGAACCCAAAGCGGAGAAATGTGTCTTCATAGGATACCCAAAGGAGACTGTTGGGTACACCTTCTATCACAGATCTGAAGGCAAGACATTCGTTGCTAAGAATGGATCATTTCTAGAGAAGGAGTTTCTCTCGAAAGAAGTGAGTGGGAGGAAAGTAGAACTTGACGAGGTAACTGTACCTGCTCCCTTATTGGAAAATAGTACATCACAGAAAACTGTTTCTGCGACACCTACACCAATAAGTGAGGAAGTTGATGATAATGATCATGAAACTTCAGAACAAGATACTACTGAACCTCGTAGATCAACCAGAGCAAGATCCGCACCAGAGTGGTACGGTAATCCAGTTCTGGAAGTCATGCTACTAGATCATGATGAACCTACGAACTATGAAGAAGCGATGGTGAGCCCAGATTCCGCAAAGTGGCTTGAAGCCATGAAATCTGAGATGGGACCCATGTATGAGAACAAAGTATGGACTTTGGTTGACTTGCCCGATGATCGGCAAGCAATTGAGAATAAATGGATCTTCAAGAAAAAGACTGACGCTGACGGTAATGTTACTGTCTATAAAGCTCGACTTGTCGCAAAAGGTTTTCGACAAGTTCAAGGGGTTGACTACGATGAGACCTTCTCACCCGTAGCGATGCTTAAGTCTGTCATAATCATGTTAGCAATTGCCGCATTTTATGATTATGAAATTTGGCAGATGGATGTCAAAACTGCATTCCTGAATGGATTTCTGGAAGAAGAGTTGTATATGATGCAATCGGAAGGTTTTGTCGATCCAAAGGGAGCTAACAAAGTGTGCAAGCTCCAGCGATCCATTTATGGACTGGTGCAAGCCTCTCGGAGTTGGAATAAACGCTTTGATAGTGTGATCAAAGCATTTGGTTTTATATAGACTTTTGGAGAAGCCTGTATTTACAAGAAAGTGAGTAGGAGCTCTGTAGCATTTCTGATATTATATGTGGATGACATATTGCTGATTGGAAATGATATAGAATTTCTGGATAGCATAAAGGGATACTTGAATAAGAGTTTTTCAATGAAAGACCTCGGTGAAGCTGCTTACATATTGGGCATTAAGATCTATAGAGATAGATCAAGACGCTTAATTGGACTTTCACAAAGCACATACCTTGACAAGATTTTGAAGAAGTTCAAAATGGATCAAGCAAAGAAGGGTTCTTGCCTGTGTTACAAGGTGTGAAGTTGAGTCAGACTCAATGCCCGACCACTGCAGAAGATAGAGAGAAAATGAAAGATGTTCCCTATGCTTCAGCCATAGGCTCTATCATGTATGCAATGCTGTGTACCAGACCTGATGTGTGCCTTGCTATAAGTTTAGCAGGGAGGTACCAAAGTAATCCAGGAGTGGATCACTGGACAGCGGTCAAGAACATCCTGAAATACCTGAAAAGGACTAAGGATATGTTTCTCGTATATGGAGGTGACAAAGAGCTCATCGTAAGAGGTTACGTTGATGCAAGCTTTGACACTGATCCGGACGATTCTAAATCGCAAACCGAATACGTGTTTACTTTAAACGGTGGAGCTGTCAGTTGGTGCAGTTCTAAACAAAGCGTCGTAGCAGGATCTACATGTGAAGCGAAGTACATAGCTGCTTCGGAAGCAGCGAACGAAGGAGTCTGGATGAAGGAGTTCATATCCGATCTAGGTGTCATACCTAGTGCATCGGGTCCAATGAAAATCTTTTGTGACAATACTGGTGCAATTGCCTTGGCAAAGGAATCCAGATTTCACAAAAGGACCAAACACATCAAGAGACGCTTCAACTCCATCCGGGATCTAGTCTAGGTGGGAGACATAGAGATTTGCAAGATACATACAGATCTGAATGTTGCAGACCCGTCGACTAAGCCTCTTCCACGAGCAAAACATGATCAGCACCAAGGCTCCATGGGTGTTAGAATCATTACTGTGTAATCTAGATTATTGACTCTAGTGCAAGTGGGAGACTAAAGGAAATATGCCCTAGAGGCAATAATAAAGTTATTATTTATTTCCTTATATCATGATAAATGTTTATTATTCATGCTAGAATTGTATTAACCGGAAACATAATACATGTGTGAATACATAGACAAATAGAGTGTCACTAGTATGCCTCTACTTGACTAGCTCGTTAATCAAAGATGGTTATGTTTCCTAACCATGAACAAAGAGTTGTTATTTGATTAACGAGGTCACATCATTAGTTGAATGATCTGATTGACATGACCCATTTCATTAGCTTAGCACCCGATCGTTTAGTATGTTGCTATTGCTTTCTTCATGACTTATACATGTTCCTATGACTATGAGATTATGCAACTCCCGTTTGCCGGAGGAACACTTTGGGTACTACCAAACGTCACAACGTAACTGGGTGATTATAAAGGAGTACTACAGGTGTCTCCAATGGTAGATGTTGGGTTGGCGTATTTCGAGATTAGGGTTTGTCACTCCGATTGTCGGAGAGGTATCTCTGGGCCCTCTCGGTAATACACATCACATAAGCCTTGCAAGCATTATAACTAAGATGTTAGTTGTGAGATGATGTATTACGGAACGAGTAAAGAGACTTGCCGGTAACGAGATTGAACTAGGTATTGGATACCGACGATCGAATCTCGGGCAAGTAACATACCGATGACAAAGGGAACAACGTATGTTGTTATGCGGTCTGACCGATAAAGATCTTTGTAGAATATGTAGGAGCCAATATGGGCATCCAGGTCCCGCTATTGGTTATTGACCAGAGACGTGTCTCGGTCATGTCTACATTGTTCTCGAACCGTAGGGTCCGCACGCTTAACGTTACGATGACAGTTATTATGAGTTTATGCATTTTGATGTACCGAAGGTTGTTCGGAGTCCCGGATGTGATCACGGACATGACGAGGAGTCTCGAAATGGTCGAGACATAAAGATTGATATATTGGAAGCCTATGTTTGGACATCGGAAGTGTTCCGGGTGAAATCGGGAATTTTACCGGATACCGGGAGGTTACCGGAACCCCCCGAGAACCAAATGGGCCTTATTGGGCCTTAGTGGAAAGGTGAAAGGGGCAGCCCAAGGTGGGCTGCGCGCCTCCCCCCTCCCCTAGTCCTATTAGGACTAGGAGAGGTGGCCGGCCCCCTTCTCCCTCTCTTTCTCTCGAGGAGTCCTATTAGGAATAGGATTGGGGGGGGAGTCCTACTCCCGGTAGGAGTAGGACTCCTCTTGCGCCCTCCTCTCCTTGGCCGGCCAGCCCTCCCCCTGGCAACCTTTATATACGGGGGCAGGGGGCACCTCTAGACACACAAGTTGATCATTGAGATCGTTCCTTAGCCGTGTGCGGTGCCCCCTGCCACCAAATTCCACCTCGATCATATCGTTGTAGTGCTTAGGCGAAGCCCTATGTCGGTAGTACATCAAGATCGTCACCACGCCGTCGTGCTGACGGAACTCCTCCCCGAAGCTTTGCTGGATCGGAGCCCGGGGATCGTCATCGAGCTGAACGTGTGCTAAGAACTCGGACGTGCCGGAGTAACGGTGCTTGGATCGGTTGGATCGGGAAGAAGACATACGACTACTTCCTCTACGTTGTGTCACCGCTTCCGTTGCGATCTACAAGGGTGCGTAGATCAGACTCTCCCCCTCGTTGCTATGCATCACCATGATCTTGCGTATGCGTAGGAAATTTTTTGAAATTACTACGTTCCCCAACAGAACTATCGAGTAGTCATCAGCTTTTCTCTATCAAGCGTTCATAACGTCCGGCATTGCTCCTGCTGCGTGTCTTGCACCTAGCGGTGCTTCCAGGACGTAATTCTTTTGTGCGGCAACGAGGATAATCCTCAAGTTACGGACCCAGTCCGTGTAGTTGCTACCATCATCTTTCAACTTAGCTTTCTCTAGGAACGTATTAAAATTTAACGGAATAGTAGCACGAGCCATTTTTCTACAACAACATAGACATGCAAAATACTATCAGGTACTAAGTTCATGATAAATTAAAGTTCAATTAATCATATTACTTAAGAACTCCTACTTAGATAGACATCCCTCTAATCATCTAAGTGATCACGTGATCCATGTTAACTAAACCATGTCCAATCATCACGTGAGATGGAGTAGTTTTCAATGGTGAACATCACTATGTTAATCATATCTACTATATGATTCACACTCAACCTTTCGGTCTCAGTGTGTAGCGACCCGACCTGAATGGATCAAGTCTCTGTGCTTAAGTGTCATCCCTGGATCGGTATGCTGACACACATAGTACTCGAGGATTTATAACAGAGGTAAATCACATGTATAAAGTAACATAAATAATATTACCTCAATCCAAATAGCGGAAGTAACAAGGTTGTGGATTCCCATCAACACCAACGGCAAAGTTGAGTGTAGAAATCGTAACCCTAACGTATCACTTACTCGTCGTAAGATAATCCTGCAACATGAGACGTTGCAGCCACAAAGGGTCAGTGTGACGCCCCCGATTTAATCGTACACTAATCATACACGCAAACGTGTACGATCAAGATCAGGGACTCACGGGAAGATATCACAACACAACTCTACAAATAAAATAAGTCATACAAGCATCATATTACAAGCCAGGGGCCTCGAGGGCTCGAATACAAGAGCTCGATCATAGACGAGTCAGCGGAAGCAGCAATATCTGAGTACAGACATAAGTTAAACAAGTTTGCCTTAAGAAGGCTAGCACAAACTGGGATACAGATCGAAAGAGGCGCAGGCCTCCTGCCTGGGATCCTCCTAAACTACTCCTGGTCGTCGTCAGCGAGCAGCACGAAGTAGTAGGCACCTCCGGTGTAGTAGGAGTCATCGTCGACGGTGGCGTCTGGCTCCTGGGCTCCAACATCTGGTTGCGACAACCAGGTAGAAGGGATAGAGGGAAAAGAAGGGGAAAGCAACCGTGAGTACTCATCCAAAGTACTCGCAAGCAAGGAGCTATACTACATATGCATGTGTATCAAATGGAATAAGGGTATCATATGTGGACTGAACTGCAGAATGCCAGAATAAGAGGGGGGGTAACTAATCCTGTCGAAGACTACGCTTCTGGCAGCCTCCGTCTTGCAGCATGTAGAAGAGAGTAGACTGAAGTCCTCCAAGTAGCATCGTATAGCATAATCCTAACCGATGATCCTCCCCTCGTCGCCCTGTGAGAGAGCGATCACCGGTTATATCTGGCACTTGGAAGGGTGTGTTTTATTAAGTATCCGGTTCTAGTTGTCATAAGGTCAAGATACAACTCCGGGTCGTCCTTTTACCGAGGGACACGGCTATTCGAATAGATAAACTTCCCTGCAGGGGTGCACCACATACCCCAACACGCTCGATCTCATTTGGCCGGACACACTTTTCTGGGTCATGCCCGGCCTCGGAAGATCAACACGTCGCAGCCCTACCTAGGCACAACAGAGAGGTCAGCACGCCGGTCTAAATCCTATGGCGCAGGGGTCTGGGCCCATCGCCCTTTGCACACCTGCACGTTGCATACGCGGCCGGAAGCAGACCTAGCCTAGTGGCTTTCCAGTCCAATCCGGCGCGCGCCACTCAGTCGCTGATGTCACGAAGGCTTCGGCTGATACCACGACGCCGGGATACCCATAACTGCTCCCACGTAGATGGTTAGTGCGTATAGACCAAATGGCCAGACTCAGATCAAATACCCAGATCTCGTTAAGCGTGTTAAGTATCCGCGAACACCGACCAGGGACAGGCCCACCTCTCTCCTAGGTGGTCGGAACCTGCCCTGTCACTCCGCCTCAAAGATCCACTCGCGGGTGCTCCTACGAGCCTACCCGTCTTTAGTCACCACATGTATCATGTATAAAGTATATAGTGTATACCCGTGATCACCTCCCGAGTGATCACGGCCCGATAGTATAGCAAGGTAGACGGACAAGAATGTAGGGCCACTGATGATAAGCTAGCATCCTATACTAAGTATTAGGTTTGCAGGTAAAGGTAACAAGAGTAGTAGCAAGGACAGGCTATGCATCAGTATAGGATTAACGGGAAGCAGTAACATGCTACACTACTCTAATGCAAGTAGTATAGAGAAGAGTAGGCGGTATCTGGTGATCAAAGGGGGGGCTTGCCTGGTTGCTCTGGCAAGAGAGAGGGGTCGTCAACTCCGTAGTCGTACTGGGTAGCAGCGGCGTCGGTCTCGGTGTCTATCGAGAGAAGAGGGGGAGAAACAATAAATATTTAAGCAAGCATATGCATAGTGATGCATGACATGACAAGTAACGGCGTTAGAGGTGCCCTAACGCAGTAGTAGGTGATACCGGTGAAGGGGGATGACATCCGGGAAAGTATCCCCGGTGTTTTGCGTTTTCGGGTAGAGGACCGGAGGGGGAAAGTTGCGAGTTCGATAGGTTAGGGAGGTGTGGCGGACGAACGGGTTGCGTCTCCGGAATCGTCTCGTCGTTCTGAGCAACTTTCATGTTGAAATTATTTTAATCCGAGTTATGGATTAAAACATATGATTTTCTAAAGATTTTATTAATTTCTGGAATTTAATTAATTATCTAAAATAATTCGATAAACAGATTAATGACATCAGCATGATGTCATGCTGACATCATCAGTCAACAGGGTTGACTTGGTCAACCTGTCCAGTGGGTCCAGTGGGACCCACCTGTCATACACTGTTTTAATTAACTAACAATTAATTAGGTTAATTAGTGATTAGGTTAATCTAATTATAATTAGTTAATTTAATCATAATTAATTAGGTTAATTAATTAATTATATTATTTATTATTTTTTATTTTTTATTTATTATTATTTTTTTAATCCTTTTTTTATTAAACGTTCTGGGGGCTGGGCCCTACATGTCATAGGCCCAGGGGGCCTTAGCGGGCATCGGGCGTAGCGGTTACGGGCGTGCGGGCGCAGAGGCGCTGGCGCCCAGTCCGAACGGGCGATGATGCAGGGGCGAGCACCGGTAGCGGGCGCCAGGCGGCGGAGGAGCAGCGGGGCGCCGGCGGCCACCGCGACGAGCAGCTACAGATGCAGGGAATGGGGGGGAGTGACAGGGCGAGGCCGCGGGCTTGGGCCGAAAGCAGGGGACGGGCAGCGGCGGCACGGCGAGGTCAGCGCGTTCGCGGGCGGCGAGGGGAGCAGGACGGCGCACTGGCCGTGGACGGATCGGGCGCGCGGCCGCAGCGAAGGGGCGGAGCGCGACGGGCGAGCCAAGCGGAGCGGCGCGCGGCCAGGGCGCGGCACGGCAGCGGTGAGCGCGGGGCCGGAGCGCGCGCGGGGTGGAAGCCGTGGCCAAGGGCATGGCCGAGCGGTAGCGGGCGCGGGCGCGTGAGCGGCGGTGACCGCGGGGAAAAGAGGAGGGGCGGCTCACGGTGCGTTGTAGGGAGCGGGGCAGTGGGCTCGCGGCAGCTTGGGGTGGTCCGACGACGGCGGGGCGAGGACGAGGCGACGGCGAGTGGCGATGGGTGACGGGGCCCATTGCGTCGAGGCCGTGAGCCACAGCGGCGGCGGGGCGGCGCTGGGAGCGGGCGCCGGTGTCGGGGTCGAGCGGTGGAGGGCTCGGAGCGGCGGAGGGCTCGGCGATGGGGGTCTCCTGCCCCCGATCCAGATCGGGTCCGAGAGGAGGGGGCGCGAGGAGAGAGTGGGGGGGGAAGGGTCGAGGCGGAGGGCGACGGTGGCAGCTCCGGCGTAGTGGCCGCGGGGGTCGGCGGTGGTGTCAACGGGATCCCGATCCAGATCGGATCGGGAGGGAGTGGACCGAGCGGGGGGGGAGTGGGGGGGTATGGGCTAGGGTTCGGTGGGAGTGGGGGGATAAGGGAGGCGTGGGGGGGGGGGTGGGCCGTGGGGGGAGCCGGCCCGCTCGGGCAGCTGAGGCCAGCTGGGCCACTTGGCCCAGCGAGGGGGGGTCCTGTTTTCCCTTTTTTTTGATTTGCTTTGTTTTCTCTTTTGTATTTTCTTTTTCTTTTATTTCTGTTTATCTATTTTCTGTTTCTTTTAGATTTACTTTATATGTAGTTTTATAATATATCAACTCAGTCCCTAAATTAGCATTATTAGTTAGGCTACTTTCATAATTAATTTGGCACTAAATAAATTAGTTTTACATTTGTTTATTATTTAAAAATATTTAATAGATGTTTTAGCCCCTGTTTTTATATTGTTTAGGCACTTAAACATTTTGGAAAAGGTTGGTTCCAACATCTAAAATAAGTTAGGGATTATTTGCCACATGATGATCATTTTAGTTTTCATGTTTGAGAAGTTTAGAATTTCACTTATTATTTGAATTTGAATTGGAACCGGATTTGGATCAACGTGAGATTAGTAACAGTAATAGTGGTGACATGGCATCATTAGCAAAGGATCACTGTAGCTTAATTACCCGGGCGTCACAATTCTCCTCCACTACAAGAAATCTCGTCCCGAGATTTAAGAGGGGAGTAAGGGGGAAGTTCTGGTTACGATATGCTAATGGATCTTCTCGAAGAAGTTAATTCCCTTCGTTGATGTCTTCAGTTCTTTATTCCAATGCATCATGATGAAGTTGTCGTCCTTTCTTCGAGGAACTCCATCGTACTTACGAATAGGTAAGGGGCAGCTTTACAACAATTGAATGTTATAAGGGAAATTCATTTAGGGGGTATCCCACGAATGATCATAAGAGTATCTCTCGAGTTGAACAATTAAAACACATCGAGAGCAAAGTAAGAAGGTACCATAAGAAGTTTGAAACGGATAGACAATCTTCGTTGCCTGAAACAAGGCAACGGTATAGGTATTGTGTTTAATACCAGAATCGATGATTTCTCGGAAGGTGGCTCGTGAATCACAAACGAGGCCAAGTGCGAGGAATTAAATTTGGAAACCGGGGGTGTATAGGAGGGTCAGGTTTCGATCCTGTGTAACTGTGGGTTATGGGCCCACCATGTGGTTAAAAGTAGGTAAAGCGTTGATATCTTGCACGATCGTGATAGCAAGACAAGTCAGAGGGTAGCCTATCATTTATGTTGGCAACAATGTCGGTACCAAGGGCGAGGGACGAAGAGAACCATTTTCCTGCTCGTTGAAACGAGGCGGACCAATAGGCAAAGTTCTCGTTCATCGGTGGTTACCGGAATGTCATCAACAATGGTAACAGGGTCTTACTGACAGAGTTGTACACTGAGGTGCTTATAAAAGCAGTGACGTATTACTGCTTAGATCATATAAACCTCAAGAAGGTTAAACAGAACAATGGAAAGGAAAATGTGATTAAACACATATTTCAGGGGTATATCCTTCCCAAGAACAAGCAGAGTATGATATCCAAGACCGGATAGAAGGTAGAAAACTCTTTTAGGTAGGAGAGACAAATTTCATGACATTACCCATACAACGGTGTTTGGATAATGGTTAAAGAAAACTTAGCATTGCGCTTTCAATGCTCTTATTGAAAATCGGAGTACCACAAACATGCTTCAAGAAGCATTGACATGGTATTCAAGCAAAGGTCAGATTTTGGAAACACAAAGGATCCATCAGGAATAGCTTGTGAAATAAGTCTTACAATTTCCTCACGGAAGAATGGCTAAACTTGCTAAAAAGGATACTACAACAATAGGTCCTCCGGCCAGGTGTGCTAGGCCTGACATAACCTTACCGGGTCATATATAAAGACCAACATTATAACTCTTGGAAAATAAGTTCCAACCATCATATCTGACCGAGATTCAGATCTGATTGGTGTCACGATACCTCAGACTTAGGATGCCTGAGAAGGAAAAGGGGCAAACACAAATTTGACGAGATGGAGTTACAAGATTATCGAGAAACGGACTACGGAAGCAGGTCCCGAAACCAGAGTTCATCATTAAACCAAGGAGTGGATGAGGAGGTGGCTGATGGACTCGGCGACATATCATCGAGATTTCCAAAGGGTTGATTTCCACAATTATGTGAACAAGGAAATATCATTTGTCGGATCAAATGTCATAATGATGTATGCTCGAGGGAAACATACACAACTGAACAATGATAGAAGGGTGCAACCAGGAATCTGGACTAGGTAGCACGATCAATGTTTGAATGATGATTCAATAATCAATAGACTTAGAATGAAACTGTAGACCAATAACTTCAAGCAATAGGGTTGCTAGAAGTTTAGAATTTGCACAACACAGACCATTAGTCGGTATTCCGGTTAGAAACAATACGGAGACCAAGAAATGAACGCAAAAGGCGAGAGATATTACTATATCAAGAATTCTCAAGAGGTGGTAAAATTACCACGACATTCCTGACATAAAAGGTGGTAACATTCCAAGGTAAAGAAGAACAAATGCTGTATAGCAAGGATCTCAAGGTATAACTCAAAACACGAATAAGTTTGTGTTGGAGGGAAGGCAATAAAGTGGCCGATGATAATACAATTCATCGGGGGCAAGGATGGTATTTCTCATCATGAATTCAATTGATATCCAGGAAGACCTCATAAGGTTGATGATCTTCACGGCACATTGGTCGAGAGATTTCAAGATGTAATCAATCAGTGACAACATCAAATCAAAGGAATGATGAAGCGGAAGGTTATTGGATCCATGGGCAGGGCACAAACTTGAAATCAAGCTTGTTGTTCAAGGTGAACTGATATGACGAGGAAGATCGACGTAAGCTTAGCTCATCATCGAAAGTTGTGCTCCGGGATTAAGGACCAGGTAGCACAGTTAAAATTTAGCACGATAATGATATAGCCGATCAGACTAGGAATGACATGATCGAGTACAAACTCGGACTTAGAGAAGATTATCAAGAGTTGCTGAACCGTAGGGCAGACTCGGTTCAGTTATCGGTGTCTTTGAGTGTTTAATAACTCAGAGCCCATGAAAACTGTAATCAGTGAGAATGTAGTACTTGATGAAGAACTCATAAGAAGTTATGCAGTTTCAAGATAATCTCGAGATACCAGGGGGTAATACTCGAAGATGGATCAAAGTAGAGGTTGGACCGAGGTATTGATCCACATGAGACAAGTGCTTACACTTGCATCGAAAATGGTATTTAAAAGAGAACATGGTCGGAACCACGATTGTAAAAGGCCGGTTCCCAGATATAAGATGAACTTATACCAAGGGAACTAATATCATTTACAAGAAGCTTCGATGATAGTTTCACATCGGGTCCATGGGCATGAACGCAAAGGCTCAAGGTCGACTCCCAATTCTTCCATGCAAATCCTTTCATTTTACTTCTCGCTTTTGACGAAGCTGTAGTATAGAAATTTTATCTAGCAAAATACCAGAAGAGTATGACTCGTGAAAACTTTCGAGTTCACACAGTTTAGAGAAGGCATATGTTCAACCCATCAGGGCATCTTAGGAGTATATACCACAAATTTCAAGAATAAATAACACCAGCTCGATAGTAGAGCATGTTTGAGAAAGCAGAGGATACAATTTACCAAAGGTATTATGTATCCGAGGAAAGGCTCACAGACTTATTGAATATGAAGGAAGCTGTCGGATAAAATCCAGCAAATGATCTGGTGATCCGCAAGGGATCTGGTGCGAGCATCGGTACTCAACCAGAGGGAGAAACAATGCAAGGAGATCAGACTTTAGAAACAACTGACTAATTCAAGGCTCAAATGCAAAGGAATTATCAATTCCAAGACAAGGGATCAGAAGCAATGCTCTGATCAGGGATGGATAAATTGAATAGCCTTAAGGGTACAATCGACAGCAATTTGATTGGTCGAGATCCAGCTCATGTTTTAAAATAACGTCTGAGACGGAAAGATAATTTAAAAGGATCAACTGATGATTGCGTGCATTCGCACTCAAGTTGAATCAATAGGATCAAAAGACGATGCCTAAGGATACTAACGAATATCGCCAGACATATGGAAAGCATCCATAATGCAAGCAAGCGAGAATTTCAAGAGGAATAGGCTGCTCGGGATTTTCAGAAGATCGAATGATATTTTGAAGTCTTTGGCGGAACACCTGAACAACTGGGAATGAGCGGATACCCGATAAGTGCGAGAATTATCCGTAGGGGTGTATATGTGGATAATGAACTGCAAGGCAGTAGGCACAAAGTATTCTCAGAAAAATAGAGAGAATTTCTGAGGTATCTTGTAATAACAAGATTAACTGGGAATGAACTTATGGACGACAAGTGTATGTATCTTTCCATATGGACCTATCGGTGGTATGGAATTGCAACGGCGAAGGACACAAAGGTCTCGGGGAAACATCGGAGAGTATTGTCAGAATCTTCTGTTGCAGCAGGCGATCATCTGGCCTGAAGGGGCTCTCCGGGAGGAAGTATTTTCGAGAACCTAAAGTTAGATTTTAGCAAAATCACTTAACCCGAATAGAAGAGAGTTCAGAGTCCCAGAGTAAAGGTCAAGGAATAAAAAGATCCTACTACCACCCGATGGCGACGTGGGCCCGTAAGGCACACAGCCAAGTTAGTAAAAAGTTTTTGCAATTTCTAGACTCGACTTCGGCCAAGGAGTGTGGAAGGGGGTTTTCTACAGGCAGTCGGCTCTGATACCAACTTGTGACGCCCCTGATTTAATCGTACACTAATCATACACGCAAACGTGTACGATCAAGATCAGGGACTCACGGGAAGATATCACAACACAACTCTACAAATAAAATAAGTCATACAAGCATCATATTACAAGCCAGGGGCCTCGAGGGCTCGAATACAAGAGCTCGATCATAGACGAGTCAGCGGAAGCAGCAATATCTGAGTACAGACATAAGTTAAACAAGTTTGCCTTAAGAAGGCTAGCACAAACTGGAATACAGATCGAAAGAGGCGCAGGCCTCCTGCCTGGGATCCTCCTAAACTACTCCTGGTCGTCATCAGCGGGCAGCACGAAGTAGTAGGCACCTCCGGTGTAGTAGGAGTCGTCGTCGACGGTGGCGTCTGGCTCCTGGGCTCCAACATCTGGTTGCGACAACCAGGTAGAAGGGATAGAGGGAAAAGAAGGGGAAAGCAACCGTGAGTACTCATCCAAAGTACTCGCAAGCAAGGAGCTATACTACATATGCATGTGTATCAAATGGAATAAGGGTATCATATGTGGACTGAACTGCAGAATGCCAGAATAAGAGGGGGGGTAACTAATACTGTCGAAGACTACGCTTCTGGCAGCCTCCGTCTTGCAGCATGTAGAAGAGAGTAGACTGAAGTCCTCCAAGTAGCATCGTATAGCATAATCCTAACCGATGATCCTCCCCTCGTCGCCCTGTGAGAGAGCGATCACTGGTTATATCTGGCACTTGGAAGGGTGTGTTTTATTAAGTATCCGGTTCTAGTTGTCATAAGGTCAAGATACAACTCCGGGTCATCCTTTTACCGAGGGACACGGCTATTCGAATAGATAAACTTCCCTGCAGGGGTGCACCACATACCCCAACACGCTCGATCTCATTTGGCCGGACACACTTTTCTGGGTCATGCCCGGCCTCGGAAGATCAACACGTCGCAGCCCTACCTAGGCACAACAGAGAGGTCAGCACGCCGGTCTAAATCCTATGGCGCAGGGGTCTGGGCCCATCGCCCTTTGCACACCTGCACGTTGCATACGCGGCCGGAAGCAGACCTAGCCTAGTGGCTTTCCAGTCCAATCCGGCGCGCGCCACTCAGTCACTGACGTCACGAAGGCTTCGGCTGATACCACGACGCCGGGATACCCATAACTGCTCCCACGTAGATGGTTAGTGCGTATAGACCAAATGGCCAGACTCAGATCAAATACCCAGATCTCGTTAAGCGTGTTAAGTATCCGCGAACACCGACCAGGGCCAGGCCCACCTCTCTCCTAGGTGGTCGGAACCTGCCCTGTCGCTCCGCCTCAAAGATCCACTCGCGGGTGCTCCTACGAGCCTACCCGTCTTTAGTCACCACATGTATCATGTATAAAGTATATAGTGTATACCCGTGATCACCTCCCGAGTGATCACGGCCCGATAGTATAGCAAGGCAGACGGACAAGAATGTAGGGCCACTGATGATAAGCTAGCATCCTATACTAAGTATTAGGTTTGCAGGTAAAGGTAACAACAGTAGTAGCAAGGACAGGCTATGCATCAGTATAGGATTAACGGGAAGCAGTAACATGCTACACTACTCTAATGCAAGCAGTATAGAGAAGAGTAGGCGGTATCTGGTGATCAAAGGGGGGGCTTGCCTGGTTGCTCTGGCAAGAGAGAGGGGTCGACAACTCCGTAGTCGTACTGGGTAGCAGCGGCGTCGGTCTCGGTGTCTATCGAGAGAAGAGGGGAGAAACAATAAATATTTAAGCAAGCATATGCATAGTGATGCATGACATGACAAGTAACGGCGTTAGAGGTGCCCTAACGCAGTAGTAGGTGATACCGGTGAAGGGGGATGACATCCGGGAAAGTATCCCCGGTGTTTTGCGTTTTCGGGTAGAGGACCGGAGGGGGAAAGTTGCGAGTTCAATAGGTTAGGGAGGTGTGGCGGACGAACGGGTTGCGTATCCGGAATCGTCTCGTCGTTCTGAGCAACTTTCATGTTGAAATTATTTTAATCCGAGTTACGGATTAAAAGATATGATTTTCTAAAGATTTTATTAATTTCTGGAATTTAATTAATTATCTAAAATAATTCGATAAACAGATTAATGACACCAGCATGATGTCATGCTGACATCATCAGTCAACAGGGTTGACTTGGTCAACCTGTCCAGTGGGTCCAGTGGGACCCACCTGTCATACACTGTTTTAATTAACTAACAATTAATTAGGTTAATTAGTGATTAGGTTAATCTAATTATAATTAGTTAATTTAATCATAATTAATTAGGTTAATTAATTAATTATATTATATTATATTATTTATTATTTTTTATTTTTTATTTTTTATTATTTTTTTATCCTTTTTTTTATTAAACGTTCTAGGGGCTGGGCCCTACATGTCATAGGCCCAGGGGGCCTTAGCGGGCATCGGGCGTAGCGGTTACGGGCGTGCGGGCGCAGAGGCGCTGGCGCCCAGTCCGAACGGGCGATGATGCAGGGGCGAGCACCGGTAGCGGGCGCCAGGCGGCGGAGGAGCAGCGAGGCGCCGGCGGCCACCGCGATGAGCAGCCACAGATGCAGGGAATGGGGGGGAGTGACAGGGCGAGGCCGCGGGCTTGGGCTGAAAGCAGGGGACGGGCAGCGGCGGCACGGCAAGGTCAGCGCGTTCGCGGGCGGCGAGGGGAGCAGGACGGCGCACTGGCCGTGGACGGATCGGGCGCGCGGCCGCAGCGAAGGGGCGGAGCGCGACGGGCGAGCCAAGCGGAGCGGCGCGCGGCCAGGGCGCGGCACGGCAGCGGTGAGCGCGGGGCCGGAGCGCGCGCGGGGTGGAAGCCGTGGCCAAGGGCATGGCCGAGCGGTAGCGGGCGCGGGCGCGTGAGCGGCGGTGACCGCGGGGAAAAGAGGAGGGGCGGCTCACGGTGCGTTGTAGGGAGCGGGGCAGTGGGCTCGCGGCAGCTTGGGGTGGTCCGACGACGGCGGGGCGAGGACGAGGCGACGGCGAGTGGCGATGGGTGACGGGGCCCGTTGCGTTGAGGCCGTGAGCCACAGCGGCGGCGGGGCGGCGCTGGGAGCGGGCGCCGGTGTCGGGGTCGAGCGGTGGATGGCTCGGAGCGGCGGAGGGCTCGGCGATGGGGGTCTCCTGCCCCCGATCCAGATCGGGTCCGAGAGGAGGGGGCGCGAGGAGAGAGTGGGGGGGGAAGGGTCGAGGCGGAGGGCGACGGTGGCAGCTCCGGTGTAGTGGCCGCGGGGGTCGGCGGCGGTGTCAACGGGATCCCGATCCAGATCAGATCGGGAGGGAGTGGACCGAGCGGGGGGAGTGGGGGGGTATGGGCTAGGGTTCGGTGGGAGTGGGGGGATAAGGGAGGCGTGGGGGGGGCGGCTGGGCCGTGGGGGGAGCCGGCCCGCTCGGGCAGCTGAGGCCAGCTGGGCCACTTGGCCCAGCGAGGGGGGGTCCTGTTTTCCCTTTTTTTTTATTTGCTTTGTTTTCTCTTTTGTATTTTCTTTTTCTTTTATTTCTGTTTATCTATTTTCTGTTTCTTTTAGATTTACTTTATATGTAGTTTTATAATATATCAACTCAGTCCCTAAATTAGCATTATTAGTTAGGCTACTTTCATAATTAATTTGGCACTAAATAAATTAGTTTTACATTTGTTTATTATTTAAAAATATTTAATAGATGTTTTAGCCCCTGTTTTTATATTGTTTAGGCACTTAAACATTTTGGAAAAGGTTGGTTCCAACATCTAAAATAAGTTAGGGATTATTTGCCACATGATGATCATTTTAGTTTTCATGTTTGAGAAGTTTAGAATTTCACTTATTATTTGAATTTGAATTGGAACCGGATTTGGATCAACGTGAGATTAGTAACAGTAATAGTGGTGACATGGCATCATTATCAAAGGATCACTGTAGCTTAATTACCCGGGCGTCACAGTCAGTACATTGAATGTACTGTCAAATTCACACCAGAGGATAATGATGAATGAAGGCTATCACTACATGCATATTTGGCTGGTGGAAAATCTCTATGGTTATAGTTTTGCATAAAGCCAATTTTCCCTACTACAAAAGAATAAATTTTATTTAACTATCATGGTGGTTGTTGAACATTGGGAATGGTTGACAGCATTCTCAATCCCAATTAAATAACATACTTAAACCCAACAAAATTAATTTAAAGTAACATGATGAGATTCACATGATAATCCAAGTACTAGATACTCAAAACGTCCATAACCGGGGACACGGCTAATCATGATTAGTTTATACACTCTGCAGAGGTTTGCGCACTTTTCCCCACAAGACTCGATCTCCTCTGTTGGATTTCTTGCACTACATGGTGTTTGAGAAACGGATGACCGAGACATAGTCTTTCAGAAGCGTTTGCACCTTACGATGTGTAGACCGTACCACCTACAACCCCTACATCTGCTAGTCTACCACTTTAAGAGTTCACACAACTTAATCAACTTTGCTAGAGCCCATAATAGCTTGTGGCTGCACACGGAAGTTTCTAGCATGAATAATCTCATGATCCCTTTGAGCCTGGGTGGCGGTCCATAAAAAACAGGCAATCCTGGAATACTCAGGTGCCTTAATCCACCCAGATGTATGTTAAAGTTGCCACCTTAAGTAAACCATTAATTAACAATCTCACATCTATCATGAATACTCTCCAACCCAATCCACGTCTACGAGCATAGCATGGCAATATAAGCATAACGTAATAGTAACTCCCAAGGGTTGAATGCAGGGCAATAGGTTCCTACCTCATCAACTACTTCCCAATACCCACATGTTATCAATCCTACTCATGCAATGTTTGAGGATGAAACTAATGCATAAAAACTGGGTGTGAAAGGGATATGATCAAAGTGTGAACTTGCCTGCAATGTTGATGAAAATGATTCGCACTCAAAACTCTTGATAGATCTACTCGTCACACTCCGGTCAATCTATTGTAATCAAGCAATAGTAACCACACATAAGCAATCACTCAAAAGATCAGAAAGAACGAACAAGACGATTCGGAAAACATCAAAACCAAGCAAATAATTCTTGCAACATAAAACAATTTCTAACGGTACCAAAATTATGTGAATTGGGCCTTATCAGAAAGTTTAGGTCAAGAGCTTTGATTTGCAAAAAGAATCAACTCAAACGGAGCTATGAAACTCAAGTTATGATCAAACGAGGTTTGAATTCAAATCTGATCTAATTCAAATTTTAAACTTTTCAAAAACATGTTTGAGTTGGATTACTAGATAGAGGGGATCATAACGAAGGCGTGAGCGTTGGTCTCGTTGGATTTGGATAAATGGGTAAAAAAGTAGTGATCGTTTGAAGTTCACGGACTAAATTGTAGGGAAACTAATTACGAATAAGTCCCTGACTAAAATTAACAGAAAAAGAAAAGACTAAATAACGAACGTTCGTTTTATAAACCTAACCAGAGAACGTTCTCTAAATAAATAAACCTAAACAAAACCGGCTTTAAAAGAAAACCAGAGAAAACCAATAAGAATATAAAATAAACCGGACCGGGGGCAGTTTATACCGGTTCGGGGTGGATCGGATCCGGCGGCGGCGGACCGGTCAATTCCGGCAGTTTTCGTCGGTTTTTCTTCATCGGCGGCTGCACGATTAACGACGAGGTGGGCGGCGGCTCCGGCGAGCAAGGCAGCACTGGCGACGGAGAAGGCGGCGTGGGCGTCGGCAGACGGCGCGGCGGCGGCGCAAACGGCAGCGGTGTGCAGCGGCAGGAGGCGACGGCGGCGAGGCGGCGGTGCGGCGCGGTGGTGGATCTTGCCGGGGCAGCGGCGAGTGCTGCGAGGTGCGGCGCGGCAGCGCGGGAGGAGGAGAGGAGAGGCGGCAGCGGGATTTATAGGGGGAGGGCGAGGCGATGGTGTGGGCGAGGGGCAAGGAAGAGGCCGGGGCGACCACGGCGGCGCCGGCGTGCTTGCTCGGGAGATCCTCCCGAGCTCGGAGACGATGTGTTGGGCCGGCTAGGCCATGGCCTGGCGAACTGGGCTGGCCCGGTCCGGTCGGTCCGAAGGTTCTTTTATTATTATTTTTAAAAAAAATTCCAGAGAAAGAAAAGAAACTAAATGAATAATTTTTTTACATAGGCATAATATATCAAAATTTTCAGAAAAAGAATTCCTACAACGTGAACATTTTTATAACTTTAAATAAAATCTACAAAAATTCAGATAAATCAAAGGGTGCTACTGGTCTATTAAAACCCAACAAAAATCATTTTAAAAATACCAAAATGATTTCAAATTAATTTTTCCCCAATTTTCTAATGTAGGGAATCATTTTACCCTATTTTCCATATATTTTATTTTTGGAGAAAAATAATTCGAATAAAACTCAAATAACTCCAAATTGAAAATAAATTCAAAAGGACTTTGAATTTGATTCTTTGAAACTCCCAACTCATATTTCATATGTTTATAAGAAGTCATTTTATCTTCTCTCATGAAAATCATTGAGTTGCATGAAGTTTTTGAATTGGAAATGTTTTCCAAATGGAATTCAAATATTTTCAAACACCCTTTTCATTTATTTTAATGGAAGAAGTCATGTCATCTTCTATCTAGGGTTTTGTATTTTGAAAAGAATTTGAATTCTCGGGGATCAAAAGCAAAGATGAAAGTTTGGGAAAGTCCTTTTATTCCCTCTCATTTAACTTTCAAAAAAGTTCGAATTTCACTCACTTTCAGTCAATCAATCACACAATAATCAAACAAACAATCAAATCTATCTATTTATTATAACATTCCAAAATTTAGAATTTTGGGATGTTACAAACCTACCACCCTTAAAATGAATCTCGTGCTCGAGATTCGGAGAGGCTAGAAAGAAATAGGTTAGGTTCGGGGCCTTCTCAAAATCCATCGATCATCTCCGGGGTCTCGGGTGCTACCACCCTTAGAAACATTGTTACAGTCCCATCAATACTCATATACTCCATCCTTATTCTTGACAGTGCCGGTCTTTTCAGATCGTAAGGATAATTCCTTCTCTAGGCTCTTCAGGTAGTGGCATAACCTTTTCCTCAATTCTTTTGTCTTTTATCTTGGTAAGGTTCTTCTGTGACTGGGTCTTCTTAGCTGACGGGTCTGGCGCCAAAACTAAACAACTATCGATATCTCGTGGTGGTCAACCATTTATGGTTTCTCCTGCAGGAAATGGGTCTGGGTTGAACCTCACCATATAACCTATGGTTGGCAAAAACTGCCTTGTACAAGGGAAAAAATACCTATACCATTCTAAGGCTTAAACAAGGTTTTGATCGTCGTCTCTTTACTATAGGTAAGTCACTCAGATTTACCGTCCCATATAGCAAGGCGAATAATAAGAGTAAGTCGGTATGGTGATCAATCCATCCCGCACCCAAATCATTACTTTGTACATGGTTTAGCAAATCTCGCATTCTAACACTCGGTCATCCTCACAAGCATTGCAGAATTTCTCTTGTCGATGAACTAAGTTCGGATAATTCCATGGATTCTACAAGCCAAACATCTATCGTTCCTTCACAACTCTCGGGTTTTGCGTTACTCCTATAAAATTGTCTGCCGATAAACGCCGTATCTTCCTCCAGGGTTTTTCCTTTAGCAAGAATGTGCTTGCTTCTTGGCAGGTCCTGGGGCATGTGGGTTATGGCCCATCTCATCACTTGTAGTCCTTGAACTCATCATTGGGCAACTTATCATTATTCCAACTTCCAACTTCCTAGTATTCTTAAATCCATCCAATTGTATTATCTTCCTTCCTTCTATTGGCACCAAACTAGGACATGATTACTCAGACTCATCATGGACTTTCCATTGTTCCATATTTCCGACATCATACCTCCTTTATATCCAATAGTAATTTATCTCTTCATCCGCGTGGGATATCCCTCATACCGAGATAAAAACTTATACTTATGAAGTCCATATCCCACTTCGTGGAACATCATTATCCTTTCTAGGGTCAAGCATCCTTACAGGGAAATATTGGCCATCTCTGCATGGCACTCTTCAACTGGGAAACGTGAAACACATCATGAACTCCTGACAGTCCTTTGGGTGACTCCAACTTGTTGGCCACTTCTCCCATATGATCCAAAACTCGGTATGGTCCTACAAATCTCGAGGCTAATTTTCCCTTAACTCCAATTCGTTTAACTCCTCGCAGAGGGAACACATGAAGACATGCTCTGTCTCCAATTTCATAGACTACCTCCTTGCATTTTTTTGTCTGCATAACTCTTCTGCCTGGACTGAGCTACCTTCAGTCTATCTCGAAGTAACTTAACATTCTCTTCTGACTCCTTGATCACATTTGGTCCAAACAACTGACGTTCTCCAACTTAATCCCACATACTCTTGGGGCATCACACATATCGAGACAAAACTCATATTCATTTTGTCCGAAATCCACTCAGTGGAGTATCCTTATCTTTTCCGGGGTCAAGGGTTCTTACAAGGTACTACCACCCTTAAAATGCACAAATCTTCCATAGACCATGTTTCTCATATCCTCAAAATGGTCAAAATCCTTCTTCATAGAGTAACAACTCATAAAACCCAAATCTTTACCAACGATGTTGTTGGGGATCGTAGTAGAAATTTAAAATTTTCTACGCATCACCAAGATCAATCTATGGAGTAATCTAGCAACAAGGGGAAGGAGAGTGCATCTAGATACCCTTGTAGATCGCTAAGCGGAAGCGTTCAAGTAACGGGGTTGATGGAGTCGTACTCGTCGTGATCCAAATCACCGATGATCCTAGCGCCGAACGGACGGCACCTCCGCGTTCAACACACGTACGGTTGGGAGACATCTCCTCCTTCTTGATCCAGCAAGGTGAGAGGAGAAGTTGAGGGAAGACTCCAACAGCACGACGGTGTGGTGGTGATGGAGCTCGTGGTTCTCCGGCAGGGCTTCGCCAAGCACAACGGAGGAGGATGAGGTGTTGGAGGAGGAAGAGGGCTGCGCCAGGGGAAGGGTGCGGCTGCCCTCTATCTCCCTCACTATATATAGGGGGAAGGGAGGAGGGGGAGGCGCCCTAGGGTTCCCTAGGGGAGGGGCGGCGGCCACAGGGGAAACCCTAGATGGGTTTGGGCGCCCCCACCCCCTGGGAAACTTGCCCCCCAACCGGGAGGGGCGGCTGCCCTAGGGATGGCGCCCCCACCTCTCCTGGTTACGTGAGATGGGGTGGGAGGGGCGCTCAGCCCCTTAGTAGGCTGATGTGCCCTCTTCCCTTGGCCCATAAGGCCCCCCAACGCTTGTCGGGGCCTCTGAAACCCCTTTCGGACACGCTGGTCATCACCTGGTACCCCCGAAACAATTTCGGACTCCAATACCCTTCGTCCAATATACCGATCTTCACCTCCGGACCATTCCGGAGCTCCTCGTCATGTCTGGGATCTCATCCGGGACTCCGAACAACCTTCGGTAACCACATACTATTTCCCATAACAACTCTAGCGTCACCGAACCTTAAGTGTGTAGACCCTACGGGTTCGGGAACCATGCAGACATGACTAAGACAACTCTTCAGCCAATAACCAACAGCGGGATCTGGATACCCATGTTGGCTCCCACATGTTCCACAATGATCTCATCGGATGAACCACGATGTCGAGGATTCAATCAATCCCGTATACAATTCCCTTTGTCCAGCGGTATTGTACTTGCCCGAGATTCGATCGTCGGTATCCGATACCTTGTTCAATCTCGTTACCGGCAAGTCTCTTTACTCGTTCCATAACACATCATCCCGTGATCAACTCCTTGGTCACATTGTGCACATTATGATGATGTCCTACCGAGTGGGCCCAGAGATACCTCTCCGTTTACACGGAGTGACAAATCCCAGTCTCGATTCGTGCCAACCCAACAGACACTTTCGGAGATACCTGTAGTGTACCTTTATAGCCACCCAGTTACGTTGTGACGTTTGGCACACCCAAAGCACTCCTACGGTATCCGAGAGTTGCACAATCTCATGGTCTAAGGAAATGATACTTGACATTAGAAAAGCTTTAGCAAACGAACTACACGATCTTGTGCTAGGCTTAGGATTGGGTCTTGTCCATCACATCATTCTCCTAATGATGTGATCCCATTATCAACGACATCCAATGTCCATGGTCAGGAAACCGTAACCATCTATTGATCAACGAGCTAGTCAACTAGAGGCTTACTAGGGACATGGTGTTGTCTATGTATCCACACATGTATCTGAGTTTCCTATCAATACAATTCTAGCATGGATAATAAACGATTATCATGAACAAGGAAATATAATAATAACCAATTTATTATTGCCTCTAGGGCGTATTTCCAACAGTCTCCCACTTGCACTAGAGTCAATAATCTAGTTCACATCGCCATGTGATTAATACTCACAGGTCACATCACCATGTGACCAACATCCAAGGAGTTTACTAGACTCAATAATCTAGTTCACATCACTACGTGATTAACACTCAATGAGTTCTGGGTTTGATCATGTTATGCTTGTGAGAGAGGTTGTAGTCAACGGGTCTTGCCATATTCAGATCCCTATGTATTTTGCAAAACTTTATATCGTAGATGCTGCTACCATGTTCCACTTGGAGCTTTTCCAAATTATTGCTCCATTATACGTATCCGGTATCTCTACTCAGAGCTATCCGGATAGGTGTTAAGCTTGCATCGACGTAACTCTTTATGTCAAACTCTTTATCACCTCCATAACCAAGAAACATTTCCTTATTCCTCTAAGGATAATTTTGACTGCTATCTGGTGATCCAAACCTAGATCACCTTTGTACCCTCTTGCTAGACATGTGGCAAGGCACACATCAGGTGCGGTACTCAGCATGGCATACCGTATAGAGCCTATGACAAAAGCATAGGGGATGACCTTCGTCCTTCCTCTTTCTTCTGCCGTGGTCAATCTTCGAGTCTTACTCAACTTCACACCTTACAACTCAGGTAAGAACCCCTTCTTTGACTGATCTATTTTGAACTCCTTCAAAAACATGTCAAGGTGTGCGTTCTTTGGAAGTATCATCAGACATCTTGATCTATTTCTATAGATCTTGATGCCCAATATGTAAGCAGCTTTATCCAGGTCTTCCTTTGAAAATCACTCTTCAAACAACCTTTTATGCTTTCCAGAAATTCTACATTATTTTGGATCAACAATATGTCATCCACATAAACTTATTAGAAATGTTGTAGTGCTCCCACTCACTTTCTTGTAAATACAAGTTTCTAGCAAACATTGTATAAACCTAAAAGCTTTGATCACTCCATCAAAACATATATTCCGATTCCGAGATGCTTGCTCTAGTCCATAGAAGGACTGCTGGAGCCAGCATACCTTTTAGCATCCTTAGGATCGACAAAACCTTTTATTGTATCACATACAACTTTTCTTACGAAAACTTGGTAAGAAAACTTGTTTTGACATCCATCTGTAAGATTTCATAATCGAAAAATACAGCTAATGCTAACATGATTCCGACGGACTTAAGCATCGCTACGGGTGAGAAATTCTCATCGTAGTCAACTCCTTGAACTTGTGAAAAAGACTCTTTCCCACAAGTCGAGCTTCATAGACGGTAACATTAGCGCCCACGTCCGTCTTCTTCTTAAAGATCCATTTATCTCAATGGCTTGCCGATCATCGGGCAAGTCCACCAAAGTCCATACTTTGTTCTGATATATGGATCCTATCTCGGATTTCATGGCTTCTAACCATTTGTCGGAATACGAGCCCATCATCGCTTCTCCATAGCTCGTAGGTTCATTGTTGTCTAACAACATGATATCTAAGACAGGATTACCGTACCACTCAGGAGTAGTACATATCCTTGTCGACCTACGAGGTTCGATAGCAACTTGATCTGAAGCTTCATGATCACTATCATTAAATTCCTCTTCAACAGACACAGGTGCCACAGAAAACGTCTTTCTATGTTGCATCACTCTCTGGTTGAAGCAAAGGTTCGACAACCTCATCAAGTTCTATCTTCCTCCCACTCAATTCTTTCGAGAGAAACTCCTTCTCGAGAAAGGACCCGTTCTTAGCGACAAACAATTTGCCCTCGGATCTGAGATAGAAGGTATACCCAACTGTCACCTTTGGGTATCCTATGAAGATGTGTTTGTCCGCTTTGGGTTCGAGCTTCTCCGGCTGAAGCCTTAAGCATCGCAGCCCCAAACATTATGAAACGACAACTTTGGTTTCTTGTCAAACCAATGTTCATACGGCGTCGTCTCAACGGACTTATATGGTGTCCTATCTAAAGTGAATGCAGCTGTCTCTAATGCATAACCTCAAAATAATAGAGGTAGATCATAGATCGCACCATATCTCATAAGGTTTGATTACGACGTCTGGACACACCATTACCCTATGGTGTTCCAGGTGGCTTCAATTGTGAAACAATTCCACAATGCCTTAAGTGTTTGCCAAACTCATAACTCAGAAATTCTCATTGATCAGATCGTAGGAATTTGATCTTCTTGTTATGATGATTCTTAACTTCACTCTAAAATCGCTTGAACTTTTCAAACGTTTCAGACTTGTGCTTCATTAAGCAAATATACCTATATCTACTCAAATCGTCAGTGAAGATGAGAAAATAGCGATATCCACCGCACACTTCAATTCTCATTGGATCACACGCATCAGCATGTATGATTTCCAATAAGTCACTTACCCGTTTCATTGTACCTGAAAACGGGGTCTTAGTCATCCTGCCCATGAGGCATGGCTCGTATGTGTCAAGTGATTCAAAATCAAGTAACTCCAAACATCCATCGACATGGAGTTTCTTCATGCATCTTACGCCAATATGACCTAAGCAGCAGTGCCACAAGAAAGTGGTACTATCATTATTAACTCTACATCTTTTGTCGTGAACATGTGTATTACCACGACCGAGATTCAATGAACCATTCACATAGGGTGCATGACCATGAAAGGTATTATTCATGTAAACAGAATAACCATTATTCTCTAATTTAAATGAATAACCGTATTGCAATGAACATGATCTAATCATATTCATGCTCAACGTAGACACCTGATAACATTTATCTAGGTTCAATACTAATCCCGAAGGCAGATGGAGCGTGCGATGGTGATCTCATCAGCTTTGGAAACACTTCCAACAGACATCGTCACCTCGCCCTCAGCCAGTCTTCGTAGCTTTTGCTTCAAGTCACCAATGATAGCAGCTGAACCGGTATCCAATACCCAGGTGCTACCAGGAGTACTAGTGAGGTACACATTAATAACACGTATATACTTTGTTGAAGTTTCCAGCCTTCTTATCTACCATGCATTTGGGGTAATTCCGCTACCAGTGCCCGTTCCCCTTACAATAGAAGCACTTAGTCTCGGGTTTGGGTTCAACCTTGGGTTCCTTCACTTGAGCGGCAACTGGTTTGCCATCCATGAAGTTTCCCTTCTAGCCCTTGCCCTTCTTGAAACCAGTGGTCTTGTTAAACCATCAACACTTGATGCTCCTTCTTGATTTCTACCTTTTGCGGTCTTAAGCACCGCGAACAGCTCCGGGATCAACTCCATCCCTTGCATGTCATAGTTCATCATGAAGATCTAGTAGCTTAGTGATAGTGTCTAGAGAACTCTATCAATCACTATCTTATCTGGAAGTTTAACTCCCACTTGATTTAAGTGATTGTAGCACCCAGACATTCTGAGCACATGCTCACTAGCTGAGCTATTCTCCTCCATCTTGTTGGCAAAAGAACTTGTCAGAGGTCTCACACCTCTCAACACGGGCATGAGCCTGAAATCCCAATTTCAGCTCTTGGAACATCTCATATGTTCTATGGCGTTCAAAACGTCATTTGAATCCCGATTCTAAGCCGTAAAGTATGGTGCACTAAACTATCAAGTAGTCATCAGGATGTGTCTGTCAGGTGTTCACAACATCCACAGACGACGTTGTAGGGGTTTGCACATCGAGCGGTGCATCAAGGACGTAAGCCTTCTGTGTAGCAGTGAGGACACTCCTCGGACTACGGACCTAGTCCGCATCATTGCTTACAATATCTTTCAACTTAATTTTTCTCTAGGAGCGTATTGAAACAGGGAGCTACAACGTGAGCTATTTATCTACAACATATTTGCGAAGACAATTTAGACTATGTTAATGATAATTGAGTTCATCTAATCAAATTATTTAATGAACTCCCACTCAGATAGACATCCCTCTAGTCATCTAAGTGAAACATGATCCGAATCGACTAGGCCGTGTCCGATCATCATGTGAGACGGACTAGTCATCAACGGTGAACATCTCATGTTGATCGTATCTTCTATACGACTCATGTTCGACCTTTCGGTCTTCCGTGTTACGAGGCCATGTCTGTACATGCTAGGCTCGTCAAGTCAACCTAAGTGTATTGCGTGTGTAAATTTGGCTTACACCCGTTGTATTCGGACGTTAGAATCTATCACACCCGATCATCACGTGGTGCTTCAAAATGACGAACCTTCGCAACGGTGCACAGTTAGGGGGAACACTTTTCTTGAAATTTTAGTGAGGGATCATCTTATTTAAGCTACCGTCGTTCTAAGAAAATAAGATGTAAAACATGATAAACATCACATGCAATCAAATAGTGACATGATATGGCCAATATCATTTTGCTCCTTTTGATCTCCATCTTCGGGGCTCCATGATCATCGTTGTCACCGGCATGACACCATGATCTCCATCATCATGATCTCCATCATCGTGTCTTGTTGAAGTTGTCTCGTCATCTATTACTTCTACTACTATGGCTAACGCTTTAGCAATGAAGTAAAGTAATTACATGACGTTTATGTTGACACGCAGGTCATAAATAAATTAAGACAACTCCTATGGTTCTTGCCGGTTGTCATACTCATCGACATGCAAGTCGTGATTCCTATTACAAGAACATGATCAATCTCATACATCACATATATCATTCATCACATCCTTTTGGCCATATCACATCACAAGGCATATGCTCCAAAAACAAGTTAGACGTCCTCTAATTGTTGTTGCAAGTTTTTACGTGGCTGCTATAGGTTTCTAGCAAGAACGTTTCTTACCTATGCGAAAACCACAACGTGATATGCCAATTTTTATTTACCCTTCATAAGAACCCTTTTCATCAAATCCGATCCGACTAAAGTGGGAGAGACAGACACCCGCTAGCCACCTTATGCAACTAGTGCATGTCAGTCGGTGGAACCAGTCTCACGTAAGAGTACGTGTAAGGTCGGTCCGGGCCGCTTCATCCCATGATGCCGCCGAATCAAGATAAGACTACTAACGGCAAGCAAATTGACAAAATCGACGCCCACAACAACTTGTGTTCTACTCGTGCATAGAAACTACGCATAGACCTTGCTCATGATGCCACTGTTGGGGATCGTAGCAGAAATTTAAAATTTTCTACGCATCACCAAGATCAATCTATGGAGTAATCTAGCAACGAGGGGAAGGAGGGTGCATCTACATACCCTTGTAGATCGCTAAGCGGAAGCGTTCAAGTGAACGGGGTTGATGGAGTCGTACTCGTCGTGATCCAAATCACCGATGATCCTAGCGCCGAACGGACGGCACCTCCACGTTCAACACACGTACGGTTGGGAGACGTCTCCTCCTTCTTGATCCAGCAAGGTGAGAGGAGAAGTTGAGGGAAGACTCCGACAGCACGACGGCGTGGTGGTGATGGAGCTCGTGGTTCTCCGGCAGGGCTTCGCCAAGCACAACGGAGGAGGATGAGGTGTTGGAGGAGGAAGAGGGCTGCGCCAGGGGAAGGGTGCGGCTGCCCTCTCTCTTCCTCACTATATATAGGGGGAAGGGAGGAGGGGGAGGCGCCCTAGGGTTCCCTAGGGGAGGGGCGGCGGCCACAGGGGAAACCCTAGATGGGTTTGGGCGCCCCCACCCCCTAGGAAGCTTGCCCCCCAAGCCGGGAGGGGCGGCTGCCCTAGGAGTGGCGCCCCCACCTCTCCTGGTTACGTGAGATGGGGTGGGAGGGGTGCTCAGCCCCTTAGTGGGCTGATGTGCCCTCTCCCCTTGGCCCATAAGGCCCCCCAACGCTTGTCGGGGCCTCCGAAACCCCTTTCGGACACGCTGGTCATCACCTGGTACCCCCGGAACAATTCTAGACTCCAATACCCTTCATCCAATATACCGATCTTCACCTCCGGACCATTCCAGAGCTCCTCGTCATGTCTGGGATCTCATCTGGGACTCCGGACAACCTTCGGTAACCACATACTATTTCCCATAACAACTCTAGCATCACCGAACCTTAAGTGTGTAGACCCTACGCGTTCGGGAACCATATAAACATGACCGAGACAACTCTCCGGCCAATAACCAACAGCGGGATCTGGATACCCATGTTGGCTCCCACATGTTCCACGATGATCTCATCGGATGAACCACGATGTCGAGGATTCAATCAATCCCGTATACAATTCCCTTTGTCCAGCGGTATTGTACTTGCCCGAGATTCGATCATCGGTATCTGATACCTTGTTCAATCTCGTTACCGGCAAGTCTCTTTACTCGTTCCGTAACACATCATCCCGTGATCAACTCCTTGGTCACATTGTGCACATTATGATGATGTCCTACCGAGTGGGCCCAGAGATACCTCTCCGTTTACACGGAGTGACAAATCCCAGTCTCGATTCGTGCCAACCCAACAGACACTTTTGGAGATACCTGTAGTGTACCTTTATAGCCACCCAGTTACGTTGTGACATTTGGCACACCCAAAGCACTCCTACGGTATCCGGGAGTTGCACAATCTCATGGTCTAAGGAAATGATACTTGACATTAGAAAAGCTTTAGCAAACGAACTGCACGATCTTGTGCTAGGCTTAGGATTGGGTCTTGTCCATCACATCATTCTCCTAATGATGTGATCCCGTTATCAACGACATCCAATGTCCATGGTCAGGAAACCGTAACCATCTATTGATCAACGAGCTAGTCAACTAGAGGCTTACTAGGGACATGGTGTTGTCTATGTACCCACACATGTATCTGAGTTTCCTATCAATACAATTCTAGCATGGATAATAAACGATTATCATGAACAAGGAAATATAATAATAACCAATTTATTATTACCTCTAGGGCATATTTCCAACAGATGCTAACTTTATTGATTCTCAAATGATTACAATCTCTCGCTTTTCCATTACATGTCTCAACTCAACACCTCAATATAAGAGAAAATGTTCTCACTTCTACTACTCCATTTCTTTTGTTGCAAACTCAACTGTCTAGCACAAGTTTCCTTCTCCTTGGGGCATTCTCTGGCAAAGTGCCCTGCTCCATTACAACTAAAACATATTACTTCTGACAAGTATCGAGGTTTCCTTTTGGGGCAACTGTTGAGGTAGTGCCCTGACTCCTTGCACCTGTAACGGGTGATATGACTTAGATCCTTCCTGGAACCTAATCTGCTTCTCTTCCTGGACCTTTCCATGCCAATTAGGGCTTCTATTTCTTGTCGGTCATACTCTACTTCCTCTGTCGGGAATTCTACTAGATCCCCATTCATACAATTTTGGGAGATGTGTCCTTCTTCTCCACATGAATAGCAAGACTTAGTGAAGGGTTTTCTCGGGTCTTCTTTAGGTGTGTCCTCCTTCCTTCATCACGGGTTCTTCTAAAATTTCCATAAGGGCTCCTTTCATTACTTCTTTCTTCTGATGGATGGCTCGTTGTACCATGGGGTAAATGTGGCACTAAGCAGGATAGTGGGTAGTCCCTTCACACAAGAAACAAGTAATCTGCCTAGTTGGGCATTCTTCAACTTGGTGACTTCCTTCACAATTAGGGCATTCATCCTTGTGTTCTTTATGGGTGTGTCCTATTTCTCCACAAATCTTGCATGCACAATGCTTCATTATATCATTTTCATAGGGCTTCAACTTCTGGGACACAAGCTGAGACTTTGGCAGAGTCAACTTAAATTCTTTCCATGTGGTTACTCCTTGCCATCCATTGATGGTTTGGTACATCCTCCACCAAGTAGCAGCACCTCTTTCAAAGCACTGAAGAGCATGCTGGGTCACATCCTTTCCGACTATAGGGTTATTCTCCATGTGATCCTCCATTTTCTGAATCCATCGGTCTGTCTCCAACTGACTCATCGGTCCAGAAAATATAAGCTCATCTTCATTCATCCTCTATTAGGTCCATGGGTTTGGGTAAGATAAGAGAGATAGAGAGGGATGCACACAATACAAACAAAGGTTTTGAAAAGGCAGATTTTATTTGTGGCTGTCGGGAAAAACATCAAACAAATGACAGCTCACAAATGTCGCATCTAACGTAGGTATATAACAGGGGTTTGGTCTTCTAAAGGTCAATAAATCTTCAACGTCTACAAAACTCTTCAAGCCTTGTTCATGCCTCCAATGGCTTCTTCCGATCATGCTTGTCTTTCTCAAGTTCTTTTTCCAGATCAACTCTGTTGACGCGAAGTCTCTCGTGACGTCCTTTAATATTCTGGAGTTGCATTCCAAACTTCTTGGTTTCAACATCCTTGGCATGAGCCATGGTCATACTGTCCTTTAGTTCCTGACAAATCTCCGGTATCTCGAGGTTGTAGCTCCTCCAGCTTGGCTACTTCAACTTTTGGTTCATGAGTTCTTCACGCAATGCTTCCTTGTCTAATACGGCTTCATGGAGCTCCACCTTAAACTTCTTGATGTACTACTCCAGATCCTGGCGATACACCGGCTAAGGTTAAAACTTCATCTTACTAATAGGTGCTCCATCAGCCTTCTTCCATCAAATCCATTCTGAAGAAATGCATCCTTAACTCAGCACGGTGACAATAGCATCAGCGGGCAATGACATCATGGATAACCGTGTTTCTGCTCTTGTCATTCCCATGAGCTATCATTCCATAGTTGATATCTCCTGCCTTAGGGTTTTCTTTGACAAAACTTTGAGTTCTCATGCTCCTTGTTTCAGTCTTTCTCCGATACACCTTGATCTCGGGTATTGACAACTTCCATAGTCTGCCAAGTTCCATAAGGGTAGCCTTCCTAGGTCATACAAATCCGGGAATTCTTCAGAGCCTTCAAATTCTACTTGTCTTGGGTCTTCAACCGTTGTAGTTTCCATTATTCAGATGCACGAAAAATACTCTTCATTCCGAAGTGGTCTTAGTTGTTCGATATCTTGTACTTCTTGGAATGGTCTCATTAGTCGAATCTTCGTGTGGTCAAAAGGGGAAAGGGTATGGTCTCACTAAAGGGAATTTTTTTTGAATAAGCTCAGAAGAGAGGAGAGGTAAAAGTCTTTTTGAGAGGGAAAGTTGTAGAGAAAAATCTTTGCTATGGGCTTGCCAGTTTCTAGGGTCACGTCCTACAGTCAACATGTGCTCTGATATCATCTTGTAGCGACCCGGCCCGAATGGATCAAGTCTCTGTGCTTAAGTGTCATCCCTGGATCGGTATGCTGACACACACAGTACTCGAGGATTTATAACAGAGGTAAATCACATGTATAAAGTAACGTAAATACTACTACCTCAATCCAAATAGCGGAATTAACAAGGTTGTGGATTCCCATCAACACCAACGGCAAAGTTGAGTGTAGAAATCATAACCCTAACGTATCACTTACTCGTCGTAAGATAATCCTGCAACATGAGACGTTGCAGCCACAAAGGGTCAGTACATTGAATGTACTGGCAAATTCACACCAGAGGATAATGATGAATGAAGGCTATCACTACATGCATATTTGGCTGGGGGAAAAGCTCTATGGTTATAGTTTTGCGTAAAGCCAATTTTTCCCTACTACAAAAGAATAAATTTTATTTAACTATCATGGTGGTTGTTGAACATTGAGAATGGTTGACAGCATTCTCAATCCCAATTAAATAACATACTTAAACCCAACAAAATTAATTTAAAGTAACATGATGAGATTCACATGATAATCCAAGTACTAGATACTCAAAACGTCCATAACCGGGGACACGGCTAATCATGATTAGTTTATACACTCTGCAGAGGTTTGCACACTTTTCCCCACAAGACTCGATCTCCTCCGTTGGATTTCTCGCACTACATGGTGTTTGAGAAACGGATGACCGAGACATAGTCTTTCAAAAGCGTTTGCACCTTACGATGGGTAGACCGTACCACCTACAACCCCTACATCTGCTAGTCTACCACTGTAAGAGTTCACACGACTTAATCAACTTTGCTAGAGCCCATAATAGCTTGTGGCTGCACACGGGAGTTTCTAGCAGGAATAATCTCATGATCCCTTTGAGCCTGGGTGGAGGTTCATAAAAAAAAGGCAATCCTGGAATACCCAGGTGCCTAGACAGGCAATCGCTGGAATACTCAGGTGCCTCAATCCACCCAGATGTGTGTTAAAGTTGCCACCTTAAGTAAACCATTAATTAACAATCTCACATCTGTCATGAATACTCTCCAACCCAATCCACGTCTACGAGCATAGCATGGCAATATAAGCATAACATAATAGTAACTCCCAAGGGTTGAATGCAGGGAAATAGGTTCCTACCTCATCAACTACTTCCCAATACCCACATGTTATCAATCCTACTCGTGCAATGTTTGAGGATGAAACTAATGCATAAAAACTGGGTATGAAAGGGATATGATCAAAGTGTGAACTTGCCTGCAATGTTGATGAAGATGATTCGCACTCAAAACTCTTGATAGATGTACTCGTCACACTCCGGTCAATCTATTGTAATCAAGCAATAGTAACCACACATAAGCAATCACTCAAAAGATGAGAAAGAACGAAGAAGACGATTCGGAAAACATCAAAACCAAGCAAATAACTCTTGCAACATAAAACAATTTCTAACAGTACCAAAATTATGTGAATTTGGCCTTATCAGAAAGTTTAGGTCAAGAGCTTTGATTTGCAAAAAGAATCAACTCAAATGGAGCTACGAAAATCAAGTTATGATCAAATGAAGTTTGAATTCAAATCTGATCTAATTCAAATTTTAAACTTGTCAAAAACATGTTTGAGTTGGATTACTGGATAGAGGGGATCATAACGAAGACGTGAGCGTTGGTTTCGTTGGATTTGGATAAACGGGTAAAAAGTAGTGATCGTTTGAAGTTTAGGGACTAAATTGTAGGGAAACTAATTACGAATAGGTCCCTGACTAAAATTAACAGAAAAAGAAAAGACTAAATAACGAACGTTCGTTTTATAAACCTAACCAGAGAACGTTCTCTAAATAAATAAACCTAAACAAAACCGGCTTTAAAAGAAAACCAGAGAAAACCAATAAGAATATAAAATAAACCGGACCGGGGGCGGTTTATACCGGTTCGGGGTGGATCGGATCCGGCGGCGGCGGACCGGTCAACTCCGGCGGTTTTCGTCGGTTTTTCTTCGTCGACGGCTGCGCGGTTAATGACGAGGTGGGGCGGCGGCTCCGGCGAGCAAGGCAGCACCGGCGACGGCAAAAGGCAGCATGGGCGTCGGCAGACGGCGCAAACGGCAGCAGCGTGCAGCGGCAGGAGGGGACGGCGGCGAGGCGGCGGTGCGGCGCGGTGGCGGATCTTGCCGGGGCGGCAGCGGGTGCTGCGAGGCGCGGCGCGGCAGCGCGGGAGGAGGAGAGGAGAGGCGGCGGCGGCGGGATTTATAGGGGGAGGGCGAGGCGATGGCGTGGGCGAGGGGCAAGGAGGAGGCCGGGGCGACCACGATGGCGCCGGCGTGCTTGCTCGGGAGATCCTCCCGAGCTCGGAGACGATGTGCTGGGCCGGCTCGGCCGTGGCCTGGCGAACTGGGCCGCCCCGGTCCGAAGGTTTTTTTTATTATTTTTTAAAAAAAAATTCCAGAGAAAGAAAAATAAAAACTAAATAAATAATATTTTTTACATAGGCATATAATATATCAAATTTTTTTTGAAAAAGAATTCCTACAACGTGAACATTTTTATAACTTTAAATAAAATCTACAAAAATTCAGATAAATCAAAGAGTGCTACTGGTCTATTAAAACCCAACAAAAATCATTTTTAAAATACCAAAATGATTTCAAATTAATTTTTCTCTAATTTTCTAATGTAGGGAATCATGTTACCCTATTTTCCATATATTTTATTTTTGGAGAAAAATAATTCGAATAAAACTCAAATAACTCCAAATTGAAAATAAATTCAAAAGGACTTTGAATTTGATTCTTCGAAACTCCCAACTCATATTTCATATGTTTTGAAGAAGTCATTTTATCTTCTCTCATGAAAATCATTGAGTTGCATGAAGTTTTTGAATTGGAAATGTTTTCCAAATGGAATTCAAATATTTTCAAACACCCTTTTCATTTATTTTAATGGAAGAAGCCGTGTCATCTTCTCTCTAGGGTTTTTGTATTTTGAAAAGAATTTGAATTCTCGGGGATCAAAAGCAAAGATGAAAGTTTGGGAAAGTCCTTTTATTCCCTCTCATTTAACTTTCAAAAAAGTTCGAATTTCACTCGCTTTCAGTCAATCAATCACACAACAATCAAACAAACAATCAAATCTATCTATTTATTATAACATTCCAAAATTTAGAATTTTGGGATGTTACACAGTGTTCCGAGGTCATATCTGCATATGCTAGGCTCGTCAAGTTTAACCCGAGTATTCTGCATGTGCAAAACTGGCTTGCACCCATTGTATGTGAACGTAGAGCTTATCACACCCGATCAGCACGTGGTGTCTTGGCACGACGAACTGTAGCAACGGTGCATACTCAGGGAGAACACTTGTACCTTGAAATTTAGTGAGAGATCATCTTATAATGCTACCACTGTACTAAGCAAAATAAGATGCATAAAAAGATAAACATCACATGCAATCAAATAAGTGATATGATATGGCCATCATCATCTTGTGCCTTTGATCTCCATCTCCAAAGCACCGTCATGATCACCACCGTCACCGGCTTGACACCTTGATCTCCATCGAAGCATCATTGTCGTCTCGCCAACTATTACTTCTACGACTATCGCTACCGCTTAGTGATAAAGTAAAGCAATTACATGGCAATTGCATTTCACAATAAAGCGACAACCATATGGCTCCTGCCAGTTGCCGATAATTGTTACAAAACATGATCATCTCATACAACAATTTATATATCATCATGTCTTGACCATATCACATCACAACAAGCCCTGCAAAACAAGTTAGACGTCCTCTACTTTGTTGTTGCAAGTTTTAAGTGGCTTTTATGGGCTTCTAGCAAGAACCGTTCTTACCTACGTATCAAAACCACAATGATTTTTCATCAAGTGTGTTGTTTTAACCTTCAACAAGGACCGGGCGTAGTCAAACTCGATTCAACCAAAGCTGGAGAAACAGACACACACTAGCCACCTGTGTGCGAAGCACGGCGGTAGAACCAGTCTCATGAATGCGGTCATGTAATGTTCGTCTGGGCCGCTTCATCCAATAATACCGCCGAATCAAAGTATGACATGCTGGTAAGCAGTACGACAATTATCGCCCACAACTCTTTGTGTTCTACTCATGCATATAACATCTACGCATAGACCTGGCTCGGATGCCACTGTCGGGGAACGTAGTATTTCAAAAAAAATCCTACGATCACACAAGATCTATCTACGAGAAGCATAGCAATGAGCGGGGAGAGTGTGTCCACGTACCCTCATAGACCGAAAGCGGAAGCATTTAGTAACGTGGTTGATGTAGTCAAACGTCTTCGCAATCCAGCCGATCCAAGTACCGAACGCACGGCACCTCCGCGATCAGCACACGTTCAGCTCGATGACGTACCTCAAACTCTTGATCCAGTTGAGGGTGATGGAGAGTTTCGTCAGCACGACGGCGTGGTGACGGTGATGATGAAGTTCACCGGCGCAGGGCTTCGCCTAAGCACTACGACGATATGACCAAGGTGTGTAACTATGGAGGGGGGCACCGCACACGGCTAAAATATCAACTTGTGTGTTCTAGGGTGCCCCCTCCCCACGTATATAAAGGAGGGAGGGAGGAGGAGGCTGGCCAGGGGTGGCGCGCCCAAGGGGAGGGGAGTCCTACTCCAAGTAGGATTCGCCCCCCCCCCCCCCCTTTCCTACTCTCACAAGGAGAAGGGGGAAGGAATAGAGGAAGAGAAGGAAAGGGGGGCGGCCCCCTAGCCCTAGTCTAATTCGGTTTGGGCTAGGGGGGCGCGCGCCACTCCTTGGCCTGCCTCTTCTCTTCCACCACTAGGCCCATGAGTCCCAATAACTTCCGGGGGTTTCCGGTAACCCCCGGGACTCCGAAACTTATCCGAAACAACCTGAACCATTTCGGTGTCCGAATATAACCTTCCAATATATGAATCTTTATATCTCGACCATTTCGAGACTCCTCGTCATGTCCGTGATCTCATCCGGGACTCCAAACAACCTTCGGTCATCAAATCACATAAACTCATAATACGAATCTTCATCGAACGTTAAGCGTGCGGACACTACGGGTTCGAGAACTATGTAGACATTACCGAGACACATCTCCGGTCAATAACCAAGGGCGGAACTTGGATGCTCATATTGGCTCCTATATATTCTACGAAGATCTTTATCGGTCAAAGCGCACAACAACATACGTTGTTCCCTTTGTCATCGGTATGTTACTTGCCCGAGATTCGATCGTCAGTATCATCATACCTAGTTCAATCTCGTTACCGGCAAGACTCTTTACTCGTTCCGTAATGCATCATCCCGCAACTAACTCATTAGTCAGATTGCTTGAAAGGCTTATAGTGATGTGCACTCCCGAGAGGGCCCAGAGATACCTCTCCGATAATCGAAGTGACAAATCCTAATCTCGATCTATGCCAACTCAACAAACACCATGGGAGACACCTATAGAGAATCTTTTTAATCACCCAGTTATGTTGTGACGTTTGATAGCACACAAAGTGTTCCTCCGATATTCGGGAGTTGCATAATCTCATAGTCATAGGAACATGTATAAGTCATGAAGAAAGCAATAGCAATAAACTAAACGATCATAGTGCTAAGCTAACGGATGGGTATTGTCCATCACATCATTCTCTAATGATGTGATCCCGTTCATCAAATGACAACACATGTCTATGGTTAGGAAACTTAACCATCTTTGATTAACGAGCTAGTCTAGTAGAGGCATAGTAGGGACATTCTGTTTGTCTATGTATTCACACATGTACTAAGTTCCCGGTTAATACAATTCTAGCATGAATAATAAACATTTATTATAATATAAGAAATTATAAATAACAACTTTATTATTGCCTCTAGGGCATATTTCCTTCACTTTGTCGCGTTGGGTGCAAGTTGGTGTTTGTTTGTGCAGGTATTCGGTGGCTTGTGCGTTATCTCCTACTGGATTGATACCTTGGTTCTCAAAAGCTGAGGGAAATATTTACTCTACTTTGCTGCATCACCCTTTCCTCTTCAAGTAAAAAACCAACACAAGCTCAAGAGGTAGCAAGAAGAATTTCTAGCGTCGTTGCCGGGGAGATCTACGCCGAACCAAGACATACCAAGTATATATCATAAACTCTCATCCCTCGCATTACATTATTTTCCATTCGCCTCTCATTTTCCTCTCCCTCACTTCTAAAACGATTTTTGAAAAGATTTGTCTTTTCTTCACCCTTCTTTCGTTGGTCTTTTCGTTTGTCTTGATGTCTTATTTGGCTCGTTTGCTTGTTTGGTTGGAATAATTGTGTATTTATTGCAAATCAAAGAACCTAAGATTTATGGATCCTCATCCGCTTGACAATCTTTTTAAGAGATTCAATTATGATGAACCAATTGCTAGTGAATTTTGTGCACTAGATTATCTTTATGAAGTTTTGCTTGAAATTTGTGAATCTGAAAATTGTGATGAAGTACTTTATGAAGTGATTCACGATAGATCCTTGAATAAAATGCATGATTGCAATGATGTTATTATAAATTCTATGAATGTCAATTGTGCTAATAATATGCAAAATCCTAAGCTTGGGGATGCTAGTTTTGCTATGTCTACTACTCATTTGTAATGATCATGATTGGGGTGATTCTTCTTATGATCTTGAAAATTTGTTTAAGCCCCATGATGAACATGAGATTGATAATGATTTTTGCAATAATATTAAAAGTGGGTTTGGAAGAGTGTCAACTTTAGATCCCACATATTTGGATGATGTTCAATCTTATGAAGTTTTTGATAAAAGTGGGTTTGAAAAGGTCATGACTTTAGTTAATGATATTCCCACTATTTTGGAAGACTGTTAACTTTGCATGCATGTGGATCATGTAGAGAAAATTTTATGTGATAGCTATATTGTTGAATTTGAATATGATCCCACACGTAATTATTATGAGAGAGGAAAATATGGTTATAGAAATTTTCATGTTACTAAATTACCTCTCGTTATGTTGAGATTGCTATGGTTCCTTTCTTCTTCCTTGCATATGCTAGTTTTTGCTTGCCTTAATAATTTGTTTGCTTATAAGATACATATGCATCTTTACGTAGATACATCTATTATTTACATAGTACATGCCTACATGGTTAGATATCAGTACGAGTTTAATACTATCAATGCCATGTTCATGATCTATTTATGTATTGGATTAATTAAAAAATTGCTAATTTACTCAACACACGGACGGTTTGCTTTGGGGCTCATCAAACATTACCCAGCAAGCTGATTAAAACGACAACTATTGGGTGCATCGAAAAAGTAAACACTTCTTTGTGGGCTGTCTGAGAACCTACACCGACAACTCAACGAAGGAGAATAGAACGGTAACTAAGTCTGTGTGCCATAACCGATTCTATATATTGAATCAGTCATACATACATTTCAGGGGAAAGTAGTCTATATTAAGTATTAATTCATTCAAAATATTGGGTTTATGAAGACTTCTTGAGATCAAAAAAGTGCCATACTGTTTCATTTCCTATGTTGACTAGGCATCATAAATAGGTTAGATTATTTACGAACTTGGATGTGATTTTTGTTGCTTTACATGTGCTCTACCATATCAGATAATGAATAGATTAGAAGTTTTCCTCGGAAAAAAAAGATTGAGCAAGTGTAGGAAGAGTCGATGGCCAATCACATGTTCTTTGTCCTAAACTTTTTTTCCTAATATAATAGTGGTTGACATTATTTTAAGATAAATTTTTAATATGACTTAAGAAGAACATTAAAAGTTGTTACGCTTCTGTCGTGTATAAAAATCCTAACCACTATAAAATTTTATAGAGACATTAAAAAATGAAAAAAAATGCACTAATTCATCTCTCCCGATACATCCATGCTTCTCGTCGGATCTGGATTTATGTAAAATCACTAATTGAGGAGTACTCCTTCCAAAGATCACTTCCACTTTGTCTGGTCACGACGTGTGGTGTGCTGCATGTGCGCCACTTGTCGCAACTTAAGATTTTTTTCGTAGATCCGTTTATTCAAAACGATCTATCTCTTAAACCGCGCGTCCAAACCTCAAACCGTTTTTACCACCGGATTTCTTGCGTTGAGATCTTCAAAACTAGATCCCATGTTGATAAGTTTTGACGAACTTTTGTTCATAAAAAAGACGAAAAACCCAGACTAGGAGCATGTTTTTTCCCCTTTCCAAAAGCCGTTTCCGAGAGGCGCGGCCGTGCCCCTCGCAGAAGCAAAACCATGCCTCTCAGGCAAGCAAAATCATGCATATCGTGAAAAAAAAGAAGAGAAAGCACGTTTTTTTTCATTTCCGAGAGGCATGGCTGTGCCTCTCGCGGAAGCAAAATTGTGCCTCTTGCAGAAGGAGAAAAATGAAAACATGTTTTTTTCGTTTCTGGAAGGCACGGCCATGCCTCTCGCGGAAGCAAAACCGTGCCTCTCACGGAAGAAAAAAACACACATTTTTTTCTGTTTTCGAGAGGCACGGACGTGCCTCTCGCGAAAGCAAAAATCATGCCTGTCGGAGTAAATAGCCATGGATAGCCTAGCCAGCTTCCCCTGGCCCTTCTGAAAAAATTACGAGCCCGTCCGGCTCTCAAGAATCCAAGACGTGGGGCCGCCTTCCCCTTGCTGGCTGTCACCCAGGCTGGCTTTCGGAAGACGGCCCGACTTTGGCCCTTGCGAAGGAAGCCACGTGAGGGCCGGCTTCGAGAAGCCGGCCGCGAGAAGGCCGACTCCAAGAAGCCGGCTCCCATAAAGCGGTCGAGACCGTACCCTCAAAGTTCGCATCCACCTAGCAGCGATGTGACGGCGCGTGGCTACAGTGAAGCCTGCCACCCCCAAATCCTGGAGCATGACCAGCATAGTGCGCTGTACGGGAGATCATGACCCGTCCGGCGCAATACTGTTGCCATGTTGACCCTGACGCTATCCACGACGGGCTGCCAGTACGGCCCACGGGCGGTGGGCCCCTTCGGACAGAGAGACACCCGAAGGCGGCCACGCCTCCCCCGGTCGGCCCGAGACAGAGCCGGCTCCCCGCAGCCGGCTTGCCGCCTTCCTCGAAGGAGACGCCCCATTAAGGAGGCAAGACGCGGTGAGGCTACAGCAATCGCCCGCCAGGCGGCGGTACTGTAGCCACACCTACACGACAAAGCCCATGTCACGAATATGGGGCAACAGTAACCAGCCGCCGACCAGGTCCTGGACAGTGGGGCCTGCCTGTCGACCGAGGAGCCGGCAGCCGGCGGGACCCACCAGTCGACGGGCCCCAGCGGCCGGCGCAGAAGCCGGCGAGTGCAGTCACAGACGGCTGGGCCCCGCGCCCAGTCGGATTACCATTGTACCCCCGGGAGGTAGGCCTATATAAACCCCCCGGGGCGCCCATGCAAAGGGTTCGACCCCCAGCTAGTTTTAGACACCACTCAAGGAGAAGAAGCAAGCTAGCCGTGCCCTCCTTCCTCCTCCCACCAAACATCTCAAGGAGCATTGTGTAGCTACTTGTCCATCTAGTGACCATGCGGAGACCCCGCAGAGCAGCAGTAGGGGTGTTATCTTCACGGAGAGCCCCGAAGCTGGGTAAGATCCGCCGGCGTGCATGTCTTCGCCTCATCCCGTTTCCAGGCACTGGCGATGTCTTACTGGCTCCCACAATGATAAGCCACCCGTTGACATATGTCGCACCTACCACCCGACAATGCCTCTCGTGGAAGAAAAAGAAGTAAAAGCTCATTTTTCCCGTTTCCGAGAGACACGGCCGTGCCTCACGCAGAAGCAAAACCGTGCCTCTCGCGAAAGAGGAAAAAAACACATTTTTCTGTTTTCGAGCGGAAGCAAAACCATGCCTCTCGTCAAAAAAAGAAACGTGTTTTTTTCTTGTTCGGGAGGCACGGCCGTGCCGCGGAAGCAAAATTATGTCTCTCACGGGAGCAAAATCGTGCCTCTCACGAAATGAAAAAAGAAAAATAGTTTTTTCATGTAAATTTTTTTGAATTTTTTTGGTCCAAACACTAAGGAAGACCGATGAAAAATCGAAAAGCCAAAAAAAATCATTTAAAAAGCCGAAAGCGCATGTGAAAAAAATAAAATAAAAATTGAAGGAAGCGCCGAGAGCGCGACATGTGGCGGCGGCTAAGAGCGCACCAAGTCTGGAAACGAGGGAGCAACTAGTTAACGAGCGCTCCTTCGTGAGCCTCGCAACGATCAGCGCCACTTGGCGCGCTCTCAGCCATTTGCCACGTGTCGTGCTCTGGACCCTCCTTTCGGAATTTTTTTTCACATGTCTTTTCGGCTTTTTAAACGGTTTTTTTTCGGGTTTTTCGAGGTTTTAATTTTCCCCCGGTCTTTCTTAGCTTTTCGATAAAAACAATTCCAAAAAAAAATTGCGCGAAAAACGTGTTTTCTTTTTTTTCCCTTTCGCGAAAGTCACGGTTTTTCTTCCGCGAGAGGCACGGTTGTGCTTTAGCGAGAGTCACGGCCGTGCCTTTCAGAAACGAAAAAAACGCGTTTTCTGCTTTTTTTTCTTTCGCGAGAGTCACAGTTTTGCTTCTGCGAGAGGCACGGTTGTGCTTTCGCAAGAGTCACGGCCGTGCCTCTAGAAAAGGAAAAAACAAAACGCGTTTTCTGTTTTTTTTTCTTTCGGGAGAGTCACGGTTTTGCTTCCGCGAGAGGCTCGGTTGTGCTTTCGCGAAAGTCACGGCCGTGCCTCTCGAAAAAGGAAAAAAATACGTGTTTTCTGTTTTTTTCTTTCGCGAGAGTCACGGTTTTGCTTTCGCGTGAGGCACGGTTGTGCTTTCGCGAGAGTCACGGCCGTGCCTCTCGGAAACGGAAAAAAACACGTTTTATGTTTTTTTTTCCTTTCACGACAGTCACGGTTTTGCTTTCACGAAAGGCACGGTTGTGATTTCGCGAGAGGCACGGACGTGCCTCTTTCGGAAAGGGAAAAAAACCATGGTGCCAGTCCGGTTTTTTCGCCCGGTTTTTTCATCCTTTTTTTTTGAAAAAAAGTTCGTCAAAACCTATTACATGGGATCTAGTTTTGAAGATTTCGATGCGAGGAATCCAATGGTGAAAACGGTTCGAGATTTGGACGCATGGTTTAAGAGATAAATTGTTTTGAATAAACGGATCTACAAAAAAAGGAAAAACTCTCAGATTATGACAAATGGCGTGCTGCATGTGCGTCACTTGTCGCGATCTGGAAAAGTGAAACATTCTTTGCAATGAGTACTCCTTAATTAATGATTTTATGAGAACAAGCGGTCTTTAGTTAGTTGCTCCCGGAGTTGTGGGCGTGTGTAAACCGGGCTACACGGGCCGGGAGTACTGCGCGGGCTGTGCCGGGCCGCTACTCCCACGACAAAAATCCCAGATCTGGTGTTAAACGGGCCTACTGGTCATTGACTCTGTCGTATGCGATCGATTTATAAAACGCCCACATAAATCGCCGCTTTCCCTTCCACTCCCCACTCACAGCGTCCGTATCCAGAAACACAACTGATCACCCCAGCACCCCATATAAAACAGGGGAGGCCTCTCCACCCCTTTCACATCCCCGGCTCCTCTCCGTCCCCATCGCGTGATCGATCGCCTCCGCCTTTTCCGCGAGCCTCTTCTTCCCCGATCATGGAGCAGACTTTCATCATGATCAAGCCCGACGGCGTCCAGAGAGGCCTGGTAAACCCCAACCCCCGTCTCTGCAAGGAACAACCCCTACGTGCTTGTCTGAATCTCGCGATCGGTTTCGTCTCCGGGTTACTGGAACCGTCTCTGATCATCGGTTTCGTGTTTGCAATTTCTCTTCTGCAGATCGGGGATATCATCAGCCGATTCGAGAAGAAAGGGTACTACTTGAAGGGTAAGAGGGTGTCCTTTGTTCCTACCTGATCAGTATGACCTAGGAACCCTTTTCCTTCCTAATTCGTCAGTTTCTGCTTCTTGATCTGGCTCAGACAATTAATTTCGCCGCTTAGATCTACTTTTGGGTCGTATTATGTATGTTATAACAGAAACATGAAAAGTGGTTATTTATTATTAGTAACTCGAAAATCAAATACTCTTTTGTGTGTGAGAAACCATACTTGAGGAATGCCACCGTTCGAACATGAAATCATTTTGAGCAGAGATGAAATAGTGCTTTTACACCTTCCCAAAACTAGTGCTTTTGCAATGCATACATATGCTGTTGCCTTTTTGGGTATTAGGAAAATTGTTATTGGCTTTGAGTCGATAATGTAACACACAAGTATCTGCTAATAGTTAGTGTGGCCACAATAACACAAGTACACTGGCAAATAATATCTTCACCATGCACTAGATTGCTACGAAAAAATAACTAAGCTAATTTCATTGTGTAACGGACACGTTGAATTTAATTGAAATAAACCACCTCGCTGCCAGATTTTACAAATTGGCATGTTGTACTTTTTTCTTTCGCTGCTAAATGTGGCGATAGTTTATAAGATGGACAGCTTGTCATAATCTTCTATAAATGTGGCCCTCGATGAGATACACTATTTGTTACTCCTTTTAATCACATTGGAGTACATGGCTAATGGCTACTAGTTTTGTTGCCACAAAATTTCATTAAAAAAGGATTTAAATGGGAAACAAAAAAGCAAACATCATCCGAAACTTATGTTAAGAGAAGAACTCATCTGAAAGTTGTTTCGGTTCAGCTTTTATAACCACTGTCATCGACGAATCCAATAGCCCAGCAAATATCACTGGTTGAATTATATTGGTGCTTATAAATTGTTTGGAAATGTGATGGTCCAGGGATGAAGTTTATGAATGTGGAGAAGTCCTTCGCGCAGCAGCACTATGCCGATCTCTCTGCCCAGCCCTTCTTTGCCAAGTTGGTGGATTACATCATTTCCGGCCCTGTTGTGGCTATGGTGTGGGAGGGGAAGGATGTTGTCTTGACTGGCCGCAGGATCATCGGGGCCACCAGGCCTTGGGAGGCAGCTCCTGGCACCATCCGTGGTGACCATGCTGTGGAGGTTAGCAGGTGAGCAAATGTTTTTTGTACATTGATCACTGAACTCCTTTTTGGTCACAACTATCAATGTCTTTTTTTCTTGGTGAGGAGTATGCGAGTAGAGAGTAGTAATATTGTCTGAGTTTGTACAACTATGATCAATTGTCTATGTTTGCAGTGCAGCAGAAGGAGGTGTTCATTTGTAGCTTTGCTCAAAACTTAACGGATAATACTGGTTCCTTAGACTGAACTCAAATTTTCTGCTGTGCAGGAATGTGATTCATGGAAGTGATTCTGTGGAGAACGGAAAGAAGGAGATCGCTCTGTGGTTCCCAGGAGGCTTGGCCGAATGGAAGAGCAACCTCCACCCTTGGATCTACGAGAACTGAGCTCACACGATCATCTACTTCAACTTGTTGATGATGCCTCGTTTCTTCAGAATTCGAGCTTGTCCCGGTCTGGCTATCCGAGTCGATGATTAGATTTCGTGCTGCGTGATGATGTTAATAACCGAACTTGAATGTGTTGCCTGAACCTGTATGGCTTCTGCATTTCCTTTGATGCAAGTGTAACTGCTGCCACCTCAGTGCAGTTGTCTGAAATAAGATAAACCTAGCAGGGGAGTTTAACCTTTTGTTCTTAAATTGATTGACATCTCAGAAGAGCTCTGCATTTCATCAAGGAGAGAGAAAACTAGTAAATCGTAAATAGAACTAGAGAAGGGAACTGCCTCGGCTTTTAATTAAGGAAATGATAAGTACCTGACGTCAGGTACGAGCACATGGCAAGCCAAACATTTTCGATGGCAATTCTAGTGACGCAAAAATTGCAAGTTAGTTGATACACATGGTAATTTTCTGTCAAAAATAAACTGAAGTATTAAGTTACCATGTTTGCGAATTAAAGTTGTCATCCTCGCATTAATAAACTTGCAATGTTCGATTTGCCATGCTGTCCAGGCGTTATGGTATTCCTTTAATATTATTTTCTGAACCGAGGGATTGTTGATGTTTTTTTTTTTGAAGAAAAGGGGTTTCCCCCCACCCCACTTTTTATTAAAAACGGGGCAAGGGATTGTTGATGTTTAAATCTCATATTTGCGGACCGTGAGTGATGCTGAAGTTGATTACTCTACTGAAGTTCGCAGTAAATCTCTGAGACGCAAAGTTTCTGGATCGCAGCGAGGTGGTGGACGTGTCTTGTCCCCTGTCTCTGAATCATGTTGCCGGACGTGTGGCTCCAAATCCTTCCGCTTTGCGAACCCGAGACCCCCAAACCACCAGCCTCCTGCTGCGTATGGCGTGCTCCTGTCCAAGAAATGCTCGTCGTTGCCATGGCACCGCTGAGCACCTTCGTGTCCTCCCCTGCGCGTCACCCTTGTTCCGACTCGTATCATCGCCGTCGCCGGGGTGCCGTCTCTGCGTCGTCGTCGTCCTCTACTAAGGCGGAGGAAGTGGTCATCGTGGGCGCGGGCATCGCGGGTCTGGCCACCGCGCTCTCCCTGCGCCGGCTCGGCGTGAGCGCCACCGTGCTGGAGCAGGGCCCGTCCCTGCGCGCGGGCGGCACGTCGCTGACGCTGTTCAAGAACGGGTGGCGCGTGCTGGACTCCATCGGCGTCGCCGACGAGCTACGGGCCAAGTACCTCCGTGTCCAGGGGTACGCCTACACCTACCTAGCACTTCTCCTCTCTCCTTCCTTCATGCGTCCAGTGCTTAAACTGCGAGGTTTCAGCTGATCGCAGGATGAGGATGCGGTCGTCGGCGGGCGGGCGTGACCTGCGCGAGTTCTCCTTCGAGGAGGAGGCTCCTGGGTACGTATGTCGTCTCAACACTGGCCCTGTGTTCTTGCATCGATTTGCTCTGCTTTAATCATGGATGTATGTGTCAGGCAGGAGGTGCGGGCGGTGGAGAGGGGAGCGCTCCTCGCGACGATGGCCTCCAAGCTCCCGCCGGGCGCCATCTCCTTCTCGTCCAGGCTCAAGTCCATCGCCGGCCAAGGGCCCGACGGCACCCTGCTGGAGCTCCAGGACGGGAGGCGGCTCCTGTCCAAAGTGGTGCTGGGCTGCGACGGCGTCAACTCCCCGATCGCGAGGTGGATGGGGTTCTCGGAGCCCCGGTACGTGGGGCACATGGCGTTCCGTGGCCTCGCGGACTACGCCGGCGGGCAGCCGTTCGAGTCCAAGGTGAACTACATCTACGGCCGGGGCGTCCGCGCCGGCTTCGTCCCGGTCTCCCCGACCAAAGTCTACTGGTTCATCTGCTTCAACAGCGCGACCCCAGGTAGTGCTTCATTTTGATATGACATATTGACATGAGAGGGCGAGGTCTGATCAAATTGCTTCGACTGCCTGATCTTGCATGGCATTGGCATTGGCGTTGGCATGGCAGGGCCCAAGACCACGGACGGCGCGGCGCTCAAGAGGGAGGCCCTGGGCCTGGTGCGGGGCTGGCCGGAGGACCTCGTCGCTGTCATGCGGAGCACGCCGGACGACGCCGTGGTGAAGACGCCCCTCGTGGACCGCTGGCTCTGGCCGGGGCTGGCGCCCCCGGCGTCCAGAGGCGGCGTGGTGCTCGTCGGCGACGCGTGGCACCCGATGACGCCCAACCTCGGCCAGGGCGCGTGCTGCGCGCTCGAGGACGCCGTCGTCCTGGCGCGCCACCTCGCGCCCGCGGTGCTCGCGGGGGACGACGCCGGCGAGGCGCTGCGCAGGTACGAGAGCGAGAGGTGGGGGCGAGTGTTCCCGCTGACGGCGCGCGCGGGGCTCGTCGGCGCGCTGGTGCAGTGGGGCAACCCGGTGGTGTGCGCGGCGCGGGACGGCGTGGTCATCCCGAGGCTGGTCAGGCTGGGGCCGTTCCTCGAGCACACCAACTTCGAGTGTGGCCTGCTCGACCCGGCGGCGCCGTCGACATGATCGATTCCACGGGGTCAATGTCCAAGACATACGTTACCATTCTAGGAGTGAGTACAATTGTTTTCAGCAGAATCACGTTACCATTCTGCCTCTCTTCCTTTGATAAAAGGAAATAGGCCGCTTTAGCAATTTTGGAACATCTTAACACGTTTTCAGCAGAATCACGTTACCATTCCCATTAACATATGATGCATTGTTCATGGCCAGATTTTACCATGCTTTTTCTTACTAAGTATCAAAGCCCCCCCCCCCCCCCCCCCCCCCCCCCTTGAGAAATTCAGCTAAATGTGGCATACCATAACCGTCGCGGTGAAACAAGCATGTCCTAGAAAATATTATACATTCACTTTACAGATCATAAATTACTAGGATTGAGGTAACTCAGACTGAGTGCTAGTAAGTCTTTATTTCCCCTCTCGAAAGGAAACTAGGGCAAAACCTTCTCCCCCTGCATCTCCACTGACGAGTCCATGGATTCACTTTATAAAGTTATAAAACAGAGTGAAGTGCACAGTAGATCCTTGAACTATTTCAAAGGTGTCGCGCAGGTTCTTAAACTATGAAAATCGTCACTCAGGTCCTCGCAGTAAGTGTGTCATGTTAGACAAAATAAAGGTTCTCAGACAAAAATGACATACTTATTACACTTTGAGGACCTAGGTGATAATTTTCATAGTCAGGGGACCTACGTGACACCCCTGAAATAGTTCAGGGGCCTACAATGCACTTCAAACTGGAAAAAAAGCCATATTAATTGACAGGCTATAACCACTTTGCTTCTTTCAAAACACTCAAGGGAAGAGATTGGAACAAAAATATAGAAACAACTACACTATTGATTTCTTCAATTGCATGAAACGGAAACTCTCGAGCCCGGGGACAGTTATGTGAAACAAAGGGGGTATATTTTAGAGAAATTTAGAATGGACTTCTGCCCCCTGTGAGTTCCAGATTCATTTACACATCAAAGTATTTTGATTCTAGCATCAGATCAGCTATGTCAAAATTGAAATGCCAGATATAACTTACATGAGAGTCAAACGTCAGTGGTTTGGATAGTGGATACTGATTTTATCAGGATTTATGCTGTAGGTAGTCAAGTGGCTCACAATATTGTGAGCCCTGACTCTGTTTCAAAAACAAAACAAAATTGTGAGCCCTTTCATTAACCTTTGAGCATTTGACTTCGACAATTTTTAGGTGCTCAGACTGAAACAATTTTTAGGTGTGATTCTGTCCTACAACGTACAAAAATTCTTGGTTCAATTAATCATTCATGATAACCATTGTAACACAGCAACTACCATAGTACGGTACGTGTACCTTACAAAGGTCAAGAGTGAGATTCTCTAGAATTGGCGCGTGTTCAAGAGTGACTTGGGAATGTGCAGCGCACGATGGTCAGAATGGCTTGGCACTTCGGCTTCACCAAACAAGAGCTTTTGAACTTCCGTAAAACAGAGTGGACATTGCTACCCTCTATACTTTGATACTCCCTCCGTTTTCTAATACAAGGCCACTACATATTTAATTCATTTATAATTTTTCTTTTTGTGTCAAACTTTTTTTTCAAACCATGCAGGAGGACTGCATGTATTATATTAAAGAGAGAAGGGGGTTTTGTGTTAAACTTGCTTTATACTTTTGGTCAACAAAATATTACAGTGCCAATAAAGCCCACTAATAGAAGTGAAAAAACAAAGAACAAAAGGCCGAGAACAGACACTGGAGCTCGAACAAGACAGATGCCGAAAAAGGCTTGCGCCCCGTTTTATAAATAAACCAAACCGTCAAGAGTACACATACATGGACTAGTCCAGAACACACACACCCACACCACACAACAAGAGGTCCAAAGGTACTGCTGAGGGTACAACTCAACAAGCCCAACACAACACGCACAAAAGAACACAAGAGGCGCAGCCGAGGCCGGGGCCGCGGGGAACGCCAGACACCTAATCAGGCTCTGGAGGAGGCGGCGGGGGCGGCGGCGACAGGCGGACGGCCATCGAGCGAAGGTCGGCGATGAAGGCGGAGATGGCGTCCCGGTCCCGAGGGCGGCTAAGCTGCAAGTAACCAGACAGTTTGAAAAGAGCGTCAGTAGCCCGTCGAAGTGGAGTGCGCTGAATCACAAGTTTATTGCGAATCGTCCAGAGAGTCCACGCGATAGCCCCAATCTCAAGCCACCTAATTTGGTGAGTAGCCAGAGGTGAGGTCTGGAGTTCGGCGAAGAGGTCGGGGAAGTTGGTGTGGCACCAATCCTCGGGAGTACCACAGAGAGGGCAAAGTCCGGAGCCAGGGCCATTGCGCTTGCGGACCTCGACCCCAGACGGGAGCCGCCCGCGGATCCATTGCCACATGAAGATCCGATCTTTAAGGGCAGACGAATGGGCCACACCGCCTGGAGGGGGCGGGCGGAGGAGGGGGCAATGGCCGAGTAGAGGGACTTGGTGGAGAATCGGCCTGAGGGCTCAAGACGCCACCTGACCTCATCCGGGCCTGCGTCGACAGCCGGCTCGTGGAGAGCGATGCAGTCAAGAAGCTCCTGCCAAGCGGCAGCTTCCGGAGGCCCAAATGGCTTCTGGAACGCGAGGCGCCCTAAGTCAATAAGGGCCCGTTCCACGGAGATCAACGGGATGACAGCGATAGAGAAGAGGTCGGGGAAGCGAGCCGCAAAGGGGGTGTCTCCCGCCCAACGGTCAAACCAGAACATGGTCGCTGATCTCGATCCGACCGATATGAACGTCCCAATGCGGAGGACGGGAAGCGGCTGGATGACTGATTGCCAGAACTGGGATCCACCAGACCATTGACAGAAAGCCAGAGGTTGGCCACGCCGGTATTTAGTCCTGATGATGTCTAGCCATAACCCGCCGTGCCCTTGCGAGATGCGCCACAGCCAGCGGGAAAGGAGGGCGATATTCATGCGCTTCGAGCACATGATACCGAGGCCACCTTGCTCCCGGGGCTTGCAGATGTCGGGCCAACTAACCATATGATATTTCTGTTTGTTATGGTCCCCAGCTCAATAGAACCGGGATTGGATCTTGGAGATCTCATGGTGGAGGGTCTCGTGAAGGCTGTAGAAACTCATAAGGAACAAGAGGAGACTGGAGAGCGAGGAGTTAATGAGGATTGTCCAGGCCGCCTTCGACAGACACCGACCCTGCCAAGGCTCGATGCGCGTTTGCAACTTGGCCACAGTCGGACGCAAGTCAGCAACGGTAAGCCTCGAGACGCTAATGGGCGTCCCCAGGTAAGAAGTGGGCAAGGAGCCGAGGCGACAATTCAGGCGGTTGGCAATGTCGAGAGCCTCTACCGGAGAGTAGCCCATCACCATCACATCACTCTTGTCGAAGTTAATCTTGAGGCCAGACATTTGTTGAAAGCAGAGGAGGAGTAATTTAAGGTTAGCTATGTCTGCATCGGAGCCTTCGATCATGATGATGACGCCGTCGGCGTACCGGAGCAGGGAAATGCCTGTGCCACCGGCCAAGTGGAACAACAGAAAAAGAAGGGGTAGGAGCATGCAAACGGCACAAACTGGATTTCTGTAAGAGATACTATTATATTGTGTGTCTAGCAAAATGATCGCCGGTTCCTATGAATGAATCAAGTGAACAATGACACGACCCAAAACCTCCACATGCATGGCGTGGAGGGCAGCGCAGGGTCAAACCATGGCAGAGGACGATAGTCTGTGCTTCCGCCCCAACTCCACGAAAAACCCGGCGAGGTCCGCGTTGTCGCACAGCCGCTGCAGCCTCTCCATTGGGTATTCTTCTTCTTCTTCATCGTTGTCGTCGTCGTGGCAGAGGTCGTCGACGTCCATGCCTTGGGCCGCCGCGCCGCATGGCTCGTGGAACTGTATGCTCGGGGCGCAGTTGATCGCCGAGAGGTGCTCCAGGGCTTTCACCCTAATGGCGGCCGCGTCCTTATTCTCCCCGCTGCTGCGGCTGCCGGGCGCCTCCGTGCGACACTGGAGCTTGTAACCCTGGCCCCTGTAGTAGTGCTCGTACGGATGGTGCGGTATCTCGTCGGCGATCTCGTCTTCCTTGCCCACGGCCACCGCCGTCTGTATGGAATGGATACAACGCAACAAATTAATTAAATTACAGTGTGATCGTTTGCCATTAGAGCTAGCTAGTGTTTGATCAATCATCACGAGTTCATGATTTGATGTACGTACCTCGTAGCACCAGCAGGAGGCGACGTGGTTGATGGTGTAGCCGCCGCCGCCGAGGAGGAGCAGCGGCGCGTTGAACCCCCGCAGGTACCTGACGCACTCCGCGTGGCCGCCCACCGACAGCTCGAGGCCGGCGATCCGGTCGCCGGAGAGCGAGTCGGCGCCGCACTGCAGCACCACGGCGTCCGGCTGGAACACCTGCATGGCCTTGCCCACGATGGGCTTGAACAGCTCATGGTACCCCTGGTCGTCCATGCCCTTCTTGAGCGGCACGTTGAGGGCGTGGTACCTGCCGGCCCCCTCGCCGACGTCGTCGATGCTCCCGGTGCCGGGGAAGAAATCGGTTTGGTACTGGTGGAAGGATAGCGTCATCACCTGGTTGGAGTCCGCGAAGGCCTTCTCCACGCCGTCCCCGTGGTGCGCGTCGATGTCCACGTACAGCACCCGCCGGAAGCGGCCGAGGAGCTGCTTGATGGCGAGCACGATGTCGTTGACGTAGCAGAAGCCGTTGGCGTGGCCCCGGCACGCGTGGTGCATGCCGCCGGACCAGTTGATGGCGACGTCGTGGTCGCCCCTGCAGAGCGCGCGCGCCGCGGCCAGCGACCCGCCGGCGTAGCTCAGGCAGTACCCCATGAGTCCGTCGATGACGGGGTTGTCGTTCGTGCAGGCGCCGTCCAGGCGGCGCAATGGGCCGATGCCGTGCTCCTCGGCCGTCCGCCGGAGATCGCCGTCGCTGATGTACGCGGCGGGGGTGAGCCTGCCGAGGAGGTCGACGTATTTCTGGTCGTGGAACGCGAGGAGCTCCTCCGGGCTGGCCGGCCTGGTGCGGAGGCGAGTCATGTCGTTGAGGAGACCGTAGGAGGCGACGAGGGAGTGGGTCATCGCGACGCGGCGGGGCACCATGGAGTGTCCCTCGCCGTAGTCGACGTTGGAGATGCCCGGGTCGTAGTAGTAGCACACGCGCCGCTTCCGGCCGTCGGGGCACGACGGCGACGGCAGCGAGTTGGTGCCCATATCCATGACTGGTTCTTGATTCGAGAACGAGAGAGAGATCGTGATTCTTGATCGTGACCAGCGAAATGCGTGGAGAAAGAACGTAGCACGCGCGTTCGCGTATATGTAGAGCGACCTCCACATACACATAGTCTGAGGTGGAGTCGGTCGCGGTCTGGAAGACGAGTCGGAACGTGTTCACTTCCAAGCAACGGAACAACTTGGTCGATGCCAACGGAACAACCATTTTTTCTTTCTCTGGCGTACACTTCCGTGCTGTTCTCGCAATCAAATAGACTGAGATCAGCCTATAATCTAGCTAGAACGATATGGACGCTACTTGGCATAGACGACACTATCAGTAGATCATGCTATGCATAACATGTAGGTGAAGCACCTTTTTTTTTGGAAATGCCATCATGGCTTACTACTTTATATTAATCAAATAAGCAAATTTCACAAGAGATGTATGAATAAAAGAAGGATATTCATCTACCCACTTACATGATAAATGGTTCTCATAGCTATGCTTAGCAATTTCAGGCCATAGGCCTCCCGATAACAGTGAGCAAACTGAACTGTACCTATCTTCACAATCAAGTCAACGCAATTCGTGAAAATTGCAGCTCTTCATGCTACCAAGTACTTCCTCCACCACATGCTTCGATTACTTCTAAACAGTTTGATTTGATAGTAGCCTAGAGATGCCGCCAAAAGGTGAAGCACTTCTTGATCATCTTCTTCTGAATATTCCGAAACAGGAGATTTCCATTCTTGGCCTCAGACATTTCCAAGAGACCGTCTTATCAAGCTGCTTTATTCCGTTTGATCACTCATGCTTATTCAAAAGCTTTATTCACTAGTAGAAAACCAGGCAATAGCACCGGTTCGTAAGGCCCTTTAGTGCCGGTTTAGGAACCGGCACTATCATTTCGGCACTAAAGCCCCCCCCCCCCCTTTAGTACCGGTTCAGCACGAACCGGTGCTAAAGGGGTACCACGTGGCACGAGCCAGCTCCCGGGGCGTTAAATTTGTGTTATCAATTTAATTTAGGATTGTTTTACGTTATAATGAGTTGTAGTCGTCATCATCATCATCATCATCATCGCATATTAATAAATAAATAAACTCTAGCTAGCTAAAAATTATCGTGGTCGTCTAATTACCACTATTTAATCATCATAGTCATTACCGCTAGCTATGTAATTCATCATCAATGTTGCCTAGCTTAAAGAGGAAACATTCACTTTGTAACAGAAGCAAAGAGATATCATCAAGTTCAACATAATCATCACCAACATCGAAGTTCAGGGCACGGATCCATGAGACAAGTACTAATTAAGAGCATGAAGAGTAGCTACTGATCCTGCTGCTGCTCCCTCTCAGGTAGAATAGCATAGAACATGTATAGCTCTCCTGATTCATCATACTAGAGTATGTAGATGAATCTATCTCCTAATCTTGGGTTGCGCTTCTCCTTACTGCCCCCTAGTATTTCTCTGCGATCGTTAACAATTTTGCTCCAATCTTTCACTATTAAGCATTCTTCGCTTTTAGAAATCCTGAATGCACTCATGTGCAATGTAGGAAATCTTGGTCGTAAGCTAACCATTGACATGCGACCTTTTGTCTCGATCCACTGAGGCACAACTGTCATCGGAAGTCCCTGTTGAACAACATCGTATAGTAATTAATATATTAAGCAATGAAAGTTTAGCTTCAAAAATAATGTATGCAAAAGATGCACTAATTAAGGACAAATATTTAAAATCTTACCATCTTTTGATTATAGATGTGACCGTAGTTCAATACGATCACCATTGGTCGCACGTTTTGAGTACTAACATTTCTAAGTGTAGGGAAAAAATTGTCTTGACAGTATTAAGATCCTCAAGCTATGAAACATAATGACTTATCTCCTCGCAGTTTAGTTGAGCCCCGGGGCAGTAGTAGGTCCTGTCTACCAAGCGCCGGACATGTTTGCTTGAACCGAAATAAGCTGACAATACAAAATAGTTGTCAACTATTTTTGAATAAACTGTATGAAAGACATAAACATATGCATGCATGGTTGAGAAAAACTCACCAAATGGTAGAACCGGAGGCGTTTGCACATCGACCCAGATATCTATATTACCTTCAATATTATCTTCCGGACGAATATCAAAGGTGATAACCATATCAGGCTCAAATGCATAAGCCTTGCATAGTGCTTGCCAAGTTTTGCATTCAAAATGGGTGTATGTGTCTCCATTATATAATTTGACGTTGAAAGTATACCCATGCTGCGTCTTCAAGTAAACTCTCTTTACCTCCATATCATCTATAGCACTGAAACCTATCTTATCCAAGACAAAAATTCTTGCATGGCAAGGGATGCGCTAGTAGAATAGTGAAAATTTAAAATTATAAGTTGAAGTAAATGAAGCATAAGTTTTGCATTCAAATAATAATTGACAAAGTGACTTACTGTATCAACTTCGAATGTCTCATCCAGCTTGATGCTGAAGCGCCTACCATCAACAAGGAAATTTTGGTCGCATAGGCCGCGCTGGTCTTCACAGTGTTCGCACATAATAAAATCTTTTTCGTCGTCAGATGACATTTCCTATGTTCATATAGGTGAAACATTAAACACCTATATCTAGCCAAATATATATTCATCTAACATTTGACATTAATATATCTAACTATATATTCAATTGACATTACTATATATTTAACTTTTCTATCTAATTCATCTAACATTCGACATTAATCTAACATTTATATAAACTCAAAATATATAAAAAAATTAAATAAACAGAAAAACTCATTAACAAATAATATTTTAATTAGATCATCAAATCTCATATACCTAAATTTTCTTACTAAAAATAAACTAGTTATATTAATTATTCAACTAGTTCTAATCTCATATACCTAAATTTTCTTACTAAAAATAAACTAGTTATATTAATTATTCAACTAGTTCTAATCTCATATACCTAAATTTTCTTACTAAAAATAAACTAGTTATATTAATTATTCAACTAGTTCTAATCTCATATACCTAAATTTTCTTACTAAGAATAAACTAGTTATATTAATTATTCAACTAGTTCTAATCTCATATACCTAAATTTCCTTATTAAACATAAACTGGTTATATTAATTATTCAACTAGTTCTAATCTCATATACCTAAATTTTCTTATTAAAAATAAACTAGTTATATTAATTATTCAACTAGTTCTAATCTCATATACCTAAATTTTCTTATTAAAAATAAACTAGTTATATTAATTATTCAACTAGTTCTAATCTCATATACCTAAATTTTCTTATTAAAAATAAACTAGTTATATTAATTATTCAACTAGTTCTAATCTCATATACCTAAATTTTCTTATTAAAAATAAACTAGTTATATTAATTATTCAACTAGTTCTAATCTCTAGTTCGACAATTTTTCTATCTAGCTAACTAATTCATCTAACATTCGACATTAATCTAACATTCGATCATCTAATTAACTTTTTTAAAAAACAGAAAATAAGTAAAAAAAAATGTGTGTGTGTGTATGTGTGTGTATGCATGTGTGTGTATATATACGTATATGTGTGTACGTATGTGTGTATGTGTGTGTATGCGTGTGTGTGTGTGTGGTATATGTGTGTGTGTGTGTGCGGCCCCATATATATGGCGCCGCCCCATACGTACGAGCGGGGGCGCCAGCGTACGGGGCGGGGGCGCCGGTGTGTGTGTGTATGTGTGTGTATGTGTGTGTATGTGTGTGCGGGAGCGAGAGAGAGACGTACGGCCGCGGCAATGACGGGCGACGACGGGCGGCGGCGGGGACAGCGACGACGACGGGCGGCGACGGGGACAGCGACGACGACGGGCGGCGACGACGGGCGAGGGGCGGCGATGACGGGATCGAGCGGCGCGCGCGGCGGAGGTTGGAGACGAAGTGCGGAGTTGAAACTGAAATTTTCGTAAGTGCTGTATATATAGGATTGGCCTTTAGTACCGGTTCGTGGCTCCAACCGGTACTAAAGGCCTATTTGCCCCAGGCCAAGCGGCGGGAAACGACCCCTTTAGTACCGGTTCGTGCCACGAACCGGTACTAAAGACCCCCCCCCCCCCCTTTAGTACCGGTTGGAGCCACCAACCCGTACTAAAGGGTGTGCGCTGCCAGGCGAGGGGCGCAGAAGTTTAGTCCCACCTCGCTAGCCGAAGGGTGCACACACCTGCTTATAAGTGTTGGGGAACGCAGTAATTTCAAAAAAATTCCTACGCACACGCAAGATCATGGTGATGCACAGCAACGAGAGGGGAGAGTGTTGTCTACGTACCAACGCAGACCGATTGCGGAAGCGATCACACAATGTAGAGGAAGTAGTCGTACGTCTTCTTCCCGATCCGACCGATCCAAGCACCGTTACTCCGGCACCTCCGAGTTCTTAGCACACGTTCAGCTCGATGACGTTCCTCGGGCTCTGATCCAGCAAAGCGTCGAGGAAGAGTTTCGTCAGCACAACGGCGTGATGACGATCTTGATGTACTACTGACGCAGGGCTTCGCCTAAGCACTACAACGGTACGATCGATGTGGAATTTGGTGGCAGGGGGCACCGCACACGGCTAAGGAACGATCTCAAGGATCAAGTTGTGTGTCTATGGTGTGCCCCCTGCCCCCGTATATAAAGTCCAGGGGCAAGGGGGTCGGCCGGCTAGGAGGGAGGCGCAGGGAGGAGTCCCACTCCTACCGGGAGTAGGACTCCTTCCCCCAAATCCTATTCCTAGTAGGACTCTTCGGGAGAAAGAGAAGAGAGGGGGGCCGGCCCCTTCTCCTAGTCCTAATAGGACTAGGGAAGGGGGGTTCGGCCGGCTAGCTTGTGGGCTGCCCCTTCTCTCTTTTCCACTAAGGCCCAATAGGCCCATTTGCCTCCCGGGGGGTTCCGGTAACCCTCCCGGTAATCCGGTAAAATCCCGATTTCACCCGGAACACTTCCGGTGCCCAAACATAGGCTTCTAATATATCAATCTTTACGTCTCGACCATTTCGAGACTCCTCGTCATGTCCGTGATCTCATCCGGGACTCCGAACAACCTTCGGTACATCAAAATGCATAAACTCATAATAACTGTCATCGTAACGTTAAGCGTGCGGACCCTACGGTTCGAGAACAATGTAGACATGACCGAGACACTTCTCCGGTCAATAACCAATAGCGGGACCTGGATGCCCATATTGGCTCCTACATATTCTATGAAGATCTTTATCGGTCAGACCACATAACAACATACGTTGTTCCCTTTGTCATCGGTATGTTACTTGCCCGAGATTCGATCGTCGGTATCCAATACCTAGTTCAATCTCGTTACCGGCAAGTCTCTTTACTCGTTCCGTAATACATCATCTCACAACTAACTTATTAGTTGCAGTGCTTGCAAGGCTTATGCGATGTGCATTACCGAGAGGGCCCAGAGATACCTCTCCGACAATTGGAGTGACAAACCCTAATCTCGAAATACGCCAACCCAACATCTACCATTGGAGACACCTGTAGTACTCCTTTATAATCACCCAGTTACGTTGTGACGTTTGGTAGTACCCAAAGTGTTCCTCCGGTAAACGGGAGTTGCATAATCTCATAGTTACAGGAACATGTATAAGTCATGAAGAAAGCAATAGCAACATACTAAACGATCGGGTGCTAAGCTAATGGAATGGGTCATGTCAATCAGATCATTCTACTAATGATGTGACCTCGTTAATCAAATAACAACTCCTTGTTCATGGTTAGGAAACATAACCATCTTTGATTAACGAGCTAGTCAAGTAGAGGCATACTAGTGACACTCTGTTGGTCTATGTATTCACACATGTATTATGTTTCCGGTTAATACAATTCTAGCATGAATAATAAACATTTATCATGATGTAAGGAAATAAATAATAACTTTATTATTGCCTCTAGGGCATATTTCCTTCAGTCTCCCACTTGCACTAGTCAATAATCTAAATTACACTGTAATGATTCTAACACCCATGGAGCCTTGGTGCTGATCATGTTTTGCTCGTGGAAGAGGCTTAGTCAACGGGTCTGCAACATTCAGATCCGTATGTATCTTGCAAATCTCTATGTCTCCCACCTGGACTAAATCCCGGATGGAGTTGAAGCGTCTCTTGATGTGTTTGGTTCTTTTGTGAAATCTGGATTTTTTTGCCAAGGCAATTGCACCAGTATTGTCACAGAAGATTTTCATTGGACCCGATGCACTAGGTATGACACCTAGATCGGATATGAACTCCTTCATCCAGACTCCTTCGTTTGCTGCTTCCGAAGCAGCTATGTACTCCGCTTCACATGTAGATCCCGCTACGACGCTTTGTTTAGAACTGCACCAACTGACAGCTCCACCGTTTAAAGTAAACACGTATCCGGTTTGCGATTTAGAATCGTCCGGATCAGTGTCAAAGCTTGCATCAACGTAACCTCTTACGGTGAGCTCTTTGTCACCTCCATATACGAGAAACATATCCTTAGTCCTTTTCAGGTATTTCAGGATGTTCTTGACCGCTGTCCAGTGATCCATTCCAGGATTACTTTGGTACCTCCCTGCTAAACTTATAGCAAGGCACACATCAGGTCTGGTACACAGCATTGCATACATGATAGAGCCTATGGCTGAAGCATAGGGAACATCTTTCATTTTCTCTCTATCTTCTGCAGTGGTCGGGCATTGAGTCTTACTCAACTTCACACCTTGTAACACAGGCAAGAACCCTTTCTTTGCTTGATCCATCTTGAACTTCTTCAAAATTTTGTCAAGGTATGTGCATTGTGAAAGTCCAATTAAGCGTTTTGATCTATCTCTATAGATCTTTATGCCTAATATGTATGCAGCTTCCCCGAGGTCTTTCATCGAAAAACTTTTATTCAAGTATCCCTTTATGCTATCCAGAAATTCTATATCATTTCCAATTAGCAATATGTCATCCACATATAATATCAGAAATGCTACAGAGCTCCCACTCACTTTCTTGTAAATACAGGCTTCTCCAAAAGTCTGTATAAAGCCAAATGCTTTGATCACACTATCAAAGCGTTTATTCCAACTCCGAGATGCTTGCACCAGTCCATAAATGGATCGCTGGAGTTTGCATACTTTGTTAGCTCCTTTTGGATCGACAAAACCTTCTGGTTGTACCATATACAACTCTTCTTCCAGAAATCCATTCAGGAATGCAGTTTTGACATCCATTTGCCATATTTCATAATCATAAAATGCGGCAATTGCTAACATAATTCTGACGGACTTAAGCATCGCTACGGGTGAGAAGGTCTCATCGTAGTCAACCCCTTGAACTTGTCGAAAACCTTTTGCAACAAGTCGAGCTTTATAGACAGTAACATTACCGTCAGCGTCAGTCTTTTTCTTGAAGATCCATTTATTCTCAATTGCTTGCCGATCATCGGGCAAGTCAACCAAAGTCCATACTTTGTTCTCATACATGGATCCCATCTCAGATTTCATGGCCTCAAGCCACTTTGCGGAATCTGGGCTCACCATCGCTTCTTCATAGTTCGTAGGTTCATTATGATCTAGCATCATGACTTCCAGAACTGGATTACCGTACCACTCTGGTGCGGATCTCACTCTGGTTGATCTACGTGGTTCAGTAGAATCTTGATCTGAAGCTTCATGATCATCATCATTAGCTTCCTCACTGATTGGCATAGGTGTCGCAGAAACAGTTTTCTGTGATGTACTATTTTCCAATAAGGGAGCAGGTATAGTTACCTCGTCAAGTTCTACTTTCCTCCCACTCACTTCTTTCGAGAGAAACTCCTTCTCTAGAAATGATCCATTCTTAGCAACGAATGTCTTGCCTTCGGATCTGTGATAGAAGGTATACCCAACAGTTTCCTTTGGGTATCCTATGAAGACACATTTCTCCGCTTTGGGTTCGAGCTTATCAGGTTGAATCTTTTTCACATAAGCATCGCAGCCCCAAACTTTAAGAAACGACAACTTTGGTTTCTTGCCAAACCATAGTTCATAAGGCGTCGTCTCAACGGATTTTGATGGTGCCCTATTTAACGTGAATGCGGCCGTCTCTAAAACATAACCCCAAAACGATAGCGGTAAATCAGTAAGAGACATCATAGATCGCACCATATCTAGTAAAGTACGATTACGACGTTCGGACACACCATTACGCTGTGGTGTTCCGGGTGGCGTGAGTTGTGAAACTATTCCACAATTTTTCAAATGTATACCAAACTCGTAACTCAAATATTCTCCTCCACGATCAGATCGTAGAAATTTTATTTTCTTGTTACGATGATTTTCAACTTCACTCTGAAATTCCTTGAACTTTTCAAATGTTTCAGACTTATGTTTCATTAAGTAGATATACCCATATCTGCTTAAATCATCTGTGAAGGTGAGAAAATAACGATATCCGCCGCGAGCCTCCATATTCATCGGACCACATACATCGGTATGTATGATTTCCAACAAATCTGTTGCTCTCTCCATAGTACCGGAGAACGGTGTTTTAGTCATCTTGCCTATGAGGCACGGTTCGCAAGTACCAAGTGATTCATAATCAAGTGATTCCAAAAGCCCATCAGTATGGAGTTTCTTCATGCGCTTTACACCGATATGACCTAAACGGCAGTGCCACAAATAAGTTGCACTATCATTATCAACTTTGCATCTTTTGGCTTCTACATTATGAATATGTGTATCACTATCTTCGAGATTCAACAAGAATAGACCACTCTTCAAAGGTGCATGACCATAAAAGATATTATTCATATAAATAGAACAACCATTATTCTCTGATTTAAATGAATAACCGTCTCGCATTAAACAAGATCCAGATATAATGTTCATGCTCAACGCTGGCACCAAATAACAATTATTTAGGTCTAATATTAATCCCGAAGGTAGATGTAGAGGTAGCGTGCCGACCGCGATCACATCGACTTTCGAACCGTTTCCCACGCGCATCGTCACCTCGTCCTTTGCTAGTGTCCGCTTATTCCGTAGTCCCTGTTTCGAGTTACAAATATTAGCAACAGAACCAGTATCAAATACCCAGGTGCTACTGCGAGCTCTAGTAAGGTACACATCAATAACATGTATATCACATATACCTTTGCTCACTTTGCCATCCTTCTTATCCGCCAAATACTTGGGGCAGTTCCGCTTCCAGTGACCAGTCTGCTTGCAGTAGAAGCACTCAGTTTCAGGCTTAGGTCCAAACTTGGGTTTCTTCTCCTGAGCAGCAACTTGCTTGCTGTTCTTCTTGAAGTTTCCCTTCTTCTTTCCTTTGCCCTTTTTCTTGAAACTAGTGGTTTTGTTAACCATCAACACTTGATGCTCCTTCTTGATTTCTACCTCCGCAGCTTTCAGCATTGCGAAGAGCTCAGGAATAGTCTTGTTCATCCCTTGCATATTATAGTTCATCACGAAGCTCTTGTAGCTTGGTGGCAGTGATTGGAGAATTCTGTCAATGATGCAGTCATCTGGAAGATTAACTCCCATCTGAATCAAGTGATTATTATACCCAGACATCTTGAGTATATGCTCACTGACAGAACTGTTCTCCTCCATCTTACAGCTATAGAACTTATTGGAGACTTCATATCTCTCAATTCGGGCATTTGCTTGAAATATTAACTTCAACTCCTGGAACATCTCATATGCTCCATGACGTTCAAAACGTCGTTGAAGTCCCGATTCTAAGCCGTAAAGCATGGCACACTGAACTATCGAGTAGTCATCAGCTTTGCTCTGCCAGACGTTCATAACATCTAGCGTTGCTCCAGCAGCAGGCCTGTCACCCAGCGGTGCTTTCAGGACGTAATTCTTCTGTGCAGCAATGAGGATAATCCTCAGGTTACGGACCCAGTCCGTGTAATTGCTACCATCATCTTTCAACTTTGCTTTCTCAAGGAACGCATTAAAATTCAACGGAACAATAGCACGAGCCATCTATCTACAAGCAACATAAACAAGCAAGATACTATCAGGTACTAAGTTCATGATAAGTTTAAGTTCAGTTAATCAAATTACTTAGGAACTCCCACTTAGATAGACATCCCTCTAATCTTCTAAGTGATCACGTGATCCAAATCAACTAAACCATAACCGATCATCACGTGAGATGGAGTAGTTTTCAATGGTGAACATTGTCATGTTGATCATATCTACTATATGATTCACGCTCGACCTTTCGGTCTCTGTGTTTCGAGGCCATATCTGCATATGCTAGGCTCGTCAAGTATAACCTGAGTATTCTGCGTGTGCAAAACTGGCTTGCACCCGTTGTAGATGGACGTAGAGCTTATCACACCCGATCATCACGTGGTGTCTAGGCACGACGAACTTTGGCAACGGTGCATACTCAGGGAGAACACTTCTTGATAATTTAGTGAGAGATCACCTTATAATGCTACCGTCAATCAAAGCAAGATAAGATGCATAAAAGGATAAACATCACATGCAATCAATATAAGTGATATGATATGGCCATCATCATCTTGTGCTTGTGATCTCCATCTCCGAAGCACCGTCATGATCACCATCGTCACCGACGCGACACCTTGATCTCCATCGTAGCATCGTTGTCGTCTCGCCAATCTTATGCTTCCACGACTATTACTACCGTTTAGTAATCTAGTAAAGCATTACATCGCGATTGCATTGCATACAATAAAGCGACAACCATATGGCTCCTGCCAGTTGCCGATAACTTAGTTACAAAACATGATCATCTCATACAATAAAATCAGCATCATGCCTTGACCATATCACATCACAACATACCCTGCAAAAACAAGTTAGACGTCCTCTACTTTGTTGTTGCAAGTTTTACGTGGCTGCTACGGGCTTAAGTAAGAACTCATCTCACCTACGCATCAAAACCACAACGATAGTTCGTCAAATAGACTCCGTTTTAACCTTCTCAAGGACCGGGCGTAGTCACACTTGGTTCAACTAAAGTTGGAGAGACAGTCTTCCGCAAGCCATCTATGTGCAAAGCACGTCGAGGGAACCGGTCTCGCGTAAGAGTACGCGTAAGGTTGGTCCGGATCGTCTCAACCAACAATACTGCCGAACCAAAGTATGACATGTTGGTAGGCAGTATGACTTGTATCGCCCACAACTCACTTGTGTTCTACTCGTGCATATAACATCAAACCATAAAACCTAGGCTCGGATGCCATTGTTGGGGAACGCAGTAATTTCAAAAAAATTCCTACGCACACGCAAGATCATGGTGATGCACAGCAACGAGAGGGGAGAGTGTTGTCTACGTACCAACGCAGACCGACTGCGGAAGCGATCACACAACGTAGAGGAAGTAGTCGTACGTCTTCTTCCCGATCCGACCGATCCAAGCACCGTTACTCCGGCACCTCCGAGTTCTTAGCACACGTTCAGCTCGATGACGTTCCTCGGGCTCCGATCCAGCAAAGCGTCGAGGAAGAGTTTCATCAGCACGACGGCGTGATGACGATCTTGATGTACTACTGACGCAGGGCTTCGCCTAAGCACTACAACGGTACGATCGAGGTGGAATTTGGTGGCAGGGGGCACCGCACACGGCTAAGGAACGATCTCAAGGATCAAGTTGTGTGTCTATGGGGTGCCCCCTGCCCCCGTATATAAAGGCCAGGGGCAAGGGGGTCGGCCGGCTAGGAGGGAGGCGCAGGGAGGAGTCCCACTCCTACCGGGAGTAGGACTCCTTCCCCCAAATCCTATTCCTAGTAGGACTCTTCGGGAGAAAGAGAAGAGAGGGGGGCCGGCCCCTTCTCCTAGTCCTAATAGGACTAGGGAAGGGGGGTTCGGCCGGCTAGCTTGTGGGCTGCCCCTTCTCTCTTTTCCACTAAGGCCCAATAGGCCCATTTGCCTCCCGGGGGGTTCCGGTAACCCTCCCGGTAATCCGGTAAAATCCCGATTTCACCCGGAACACTTCCGGTGCCCAAACATAGGCTTCCAATATATCAATCTTTACGTCTCGACCATTTCGAGACTCCTCGTCATGTCCGTGATCTCATCCGGGACTCCGAACAACCTTCGGTACATCAAAATGCATAAACTCATAATAATTGTCATCGTAACGTTAAGCGTGCGGACCCTACGGTTCGAGAACAATGTAGACATGACCGAGACACTTCTCCGGTCAATAACCAATAGCGGGACCTGGATGCCCATATTGGCTCCTACATATTCTACGAAGATCTTTATCGGTCAGACCGCATAACAACATACGTTGTTCCCTTTGTCATCGGTATGTTACTTGCCCGAGATTCGATCGTCGGTATCCAATACCTAGTTCAATCTCGTTACCGGCAAGTCTCTTTACTCGTTCCGTAATACATCATCTCACAACTAACTTATTAGTTGCAGTGCTTGCAAGGCTTATGCGATGTGCATTACCGAGAGGGCCCAGAGATACCTCTCCGACAATTGGAGTGACAAACCCTAATCTCGAAATACGCCAACCCAACATCTACCATTGGAGACACCTGTAGTACTCCTTTATAATCACCCAGTTACGTTGTGACGTTTGGTAGTACCCAAAGTGTTCCTCCGGTAAACGGGAGTTGCATAATCTCATAGTTACAGGAACATGTATAAGTCATGAAGAAAGCAATAGCAACATACTAAACGATCGGGTGCTAAGCTAATGGAATGGGTCATGTCAATCAGATCATTCAACTAATGATGTGACCTCGTTAATCAAATAACAACTCCTTGTTCATGGTTAGGAAACATAACCATCTTTGATTAACGAGCTAGTCAAGTAGAGGCATACTAGTGACACTCTGTTGGTCTATGTATTCACACATGTATTATGTTTCCGGTTAATACAATTCTAGCATGAATAATAAACATTTATCATGATGTAAGGAAATAAATAATAACTTTATTATTGCCTCTAGGGCATATTTCCTTCAATAAGCCCCGCCATCGCTGCTGTCTCGAGCTCCTCTCTAAAGCAAGCTTTCTGGGCCTACCTCTGCTACTCTGCCCTGTGGGGCCTATTGGGCTTGCGGGCCTGCATCCTGGCCCAACAACAGGTTGGGTATCTAGTCGTATGCACGCCGTTGTGGCCCAATAGGTGGGCTTTTTTCATTTAGTTTTTTCTTTTCTGCTTTATTTATTTTGTTTTATTTATTTTTAGTTGTTTTTTGTTGTATTTAGAGTTTGCGCTGCCGCCCCAAAATTTAGTCCCACCTCGCCCGGCGAAGGGCAGCCGCACTAGTTTATAAACCCAGCCGCGGCTACCTCTTCGAACTCCTCTATATAGCAGGCTTCTAGGCCTAATTAATTAGGGCGCGCTGCCCTGTGAGTCTGCTGGCCCTTCTGGGCCTGCATTTGCACACCCTAGGTCTGGTAGACCCACAGGGCAGTGCGCCAACAAATTTCAACATTTTCAGGATTCATTTTGTAGTGATTTTCAATTTCACGATCATTTAGCTCTCTAAACAATTAGGTAAATGACCGAAAAACAACAAATGATGTCAGAACATGTTGAAAATTGATGACGTCGCTTTAAATGCTGCATACTAAACACAAAAGAAGTCCGGAGTTCAAATAAGTTTAAAAAACATTGAAGTGGCCATGTAACAGATGAGTTCTCGTCCGAAACCCTGATACTCGGAAAGAGTTTGTCCAGTTTGTACAGGAAGTGCGTCCAGTTTTTGCCGTGACCCTCTCTACTCTTTCGGGCATGCTATGCGGGTGATACGATGATACCATGCCAAGTTTCAACATTTTCAGGATTCATTTTGTAGTGATTTTCAATTTCACGGTCATTTAGCTCTCTAAACAATTAGGTAAATGACCGAAAAACAACAAATGATGTCAGAACATGTTGGAAATTGATGACGTCGCTTTAAATGCTGCATACTGAACACAAAAGAAGTCCGGAGTTCAAATAAGTTTAAAAAACATTGAAGTGGCCATGTAACAGATGAGTTCTCTGTTGGGGAACGTAGTAATTTCAAAAAAATTCCTACGCACACGCAAGATCATGGTGATGCATAGCAACGAGGGGGAGAGTCTGATCTACGTACCCTTGTAGATCGCAACGGAAGCGTTGACACAACGTAGAGGAAGTAGTCGTATGTCTTCTTCCCGATCCGACCGATCCAAGCACCGTTACTCCGGCACCTCCGAGTTCTTAGCACACGTTCAGCTCGATGACGATCCCCGGGCTCCGATCCAGCAAAGCTTCGGGGAGGAGTTCCGTCAGCACGACGGCGTGGTGACGATCTTGATGTACTACCGACGCAGGGCTTCACCTAAGCACTACAACGGTATGATCGAGGTGGAATTTGGTGGCAGGGGCACCGCACACGGCTAAGGAACGATCTCAATGATCAACTTGTGTGTCTAGAGGTGCCCCCTGCCCCCGTATATAAAGGTTGCCAGGGGGAGGGCTGGCCGGCCAACTATGGAGGCGCAGGAGGAGTCCTACTCCTACCGGGAGTAGGACTCCCCCCCCCCCCAATCCTATTCCTAATAGGACTCCCAAGTGGAAAGAGAGGGAGAGAAGTGGCCGGCCACCTCTCCTAGTCCTAATAGGACTAGGGGAGGGGGGAGGCACGCAGCCCACCTTGAGCTGCCCCTTTCACCTTTCCACTAAGGCCCAATAAGGCCCATTTGGTTCCCGAGGGGTTCCGGTAACCTCCCGGTACTTCGGTAAAATCCCGATTTCACCCGGAACACTTCCGATGTCCAAACATAGGCTTCCAATATATCAATCTTTATGTCTCGACCATTTCGAGACTCCTCGTCATGTCCGTGATCACATTCGGGACTCCGAACAACCTTCGGTACATCAAAATGTATAAACTCATAATAATTGTCATCGTAACATTAAGCGTGCGGACCCTACGGTTCGAGAACAATGTAGACATGACCGAGACACGTCTCCGGTCAATAACCAATAGCGGGACCTGGATGCCCATATTGGCTCCTACATATTCTATGAAGATCTTTATCGGTCAGACCGCATAACAACATACGTTGTTCCCTTTGTCATCGGTATGTTACTTGCCCGAGATTCGATCGTCGGTATCCAATACCTAGTTCAATCTCGTTACCGGCAAGTCTCTTTACTCGTTCCGTAATACATCATCTCACAACTAACATCTTAGTTATAATGCTTGCAAGGCTTATGTGATGTGTATTACCGAGAGGGCCCAGAGATACGTCTCCGACAATCGGAGTGACAAACCCTAATCTCGAAATACGCCAACCCAACATCTACCACTGGAGACACCTGTAGTACTCCTTTATAATCACCCAGTTACGTTGTGACGTTTGGTAGTACCCAAAGTGTTCCTCCGGCAAACGGGAGTTGCATAATCTCATAGTCATAGGAACATGTATAAGTCATGAAGAAAGCAATAGCAACATACTAAACGATCGGGTGCTAAGCTAATGGAATGGGTCATGTCAATCAGATCATTCAACTAATGATGTGACCTCGTTAATCAAATAACAACTCTTTTGTTCATGGTTAGGAAACATAACCATCTTTGATTAACGAGCTAGTCAAGTAGAGGCATACTAGTGACACTCTGTTTGTCTATGTATTCACACATGTATTATGTTTCCGGTTAATACAATTCTAGCATGAATAATAAACATTTATCATGATATAAGGAAATAAATAATAACTTTATTATTGCCTCTAGGGCATATTTCCTTCAGTCTCCCACTTGCACTAGAGTCAATAATCTAGATTACACAGTAATGATTCTAACACCCATGGAGCCTTGGTGTTGATCATGTTTTGCTCGTGGAAGAGGCTTAGTCAACGGGTCTGCAACATTCAGATCCGTATGTATCTTGCAAATCTCTATGTCTCCCACCTGGACTAGATCCCGGATGGAGTTGAAGCGTCTCTTGATGTGTTTGGTCCTTTTGTGAAATCTGGATTCCTTTGCCAAGGCAATTGCACCAGTATTGTCACAAAAGATTTTCATTGGACCCGATGCATTAGGTATGACACCTAGATCGGATATGAACTCCTTCATCCAGACTCCTTCGTTCGCTGCTTCCGAAGCAGCTATGTACTCCGCTTCACATGTAGATCCCGCTACGACGCTTTGTTTAGAACTGCACCAACTGACAGCTCCACCGTTTAAAGTAAACACATATCCGGTTTGCGATTTAGAATCGTCCGGATCAGTGTCAAAGCTTGCATCAACGTAACCTCTTACGGTGAGCTCTTTGTCACCTCCATATACGAGAAACATATCCTTAGTCCTTTTCAGGTATTTCAGGATGTTCTTGACCGCTGTCCAGTGATCCACTCCTGGATTACTTTGGTACCTCCCTGCTAAACTTATAGCAAGGCACACATCAGGTCTGGTACACAGCATTGCATACATGATAGAGCCTATGGCTGAAGCATAGGGAACATCTTTCATTTTCTCTCTATCTTCTGTAGTGGTCGGGCATTGAGTCTGACTCAACTTCACACCTTGTAACACAGGCAAGAACCCTTTCTTTGCTTGATCCATCTTGAACTTCTTCAAAATCTTGTCAAGGTATGTGCTTTGTGAAAGTCCAATTAAGCGTCTTGATCTATCTCTATAGATCTTTATGCCTAATATGTAAGCAGCTTTCCCGAGGTCTTTCATCGAAAAACTTTTATTCAAGTATCCCTTTATGCTATCCAGAAATTCTATATCATTTCCAATCAGCAATATGTCATCCACATATAATATCAGAAATGCTACAGAGCTCTCACTCACTTTCTTGTAAATACAGGCTTCTCCAAAAGTCTGTATAAAGCCAAATGCTTTGATCACACTATCAAAGCGTTTATTCCAATTCCGAGAGGCTTGCACCAGTCCATAAATGGATCGCTGGTGCTTGCACACTTTGTTAGCTCCCTTTGGATCGACAAAACCTTCTGGTTGCATCATATACAACTCTTCTTCCAGAAATCCATTCAGGAATGCAGTTTTGACATCCATCTGCCAAATTTCATAATCATGAAATGCGGCAATTGTTAACATGATTCTGACAGACTTAAGCATCACTACGGGTGAGAAGGTCTCATCGTAGTCAACCCCTTGAACTTGTCGAAAACCTTTTGCGACAAGTCGAGCTTTATAGACAGTAATATTACCGTCAGCGTCAGTCTTTTTCTTGAAGATCCATTTATTCTCAATTGCTTGCCGATCATCGGGCAAGTCAACCAAAGTCCATACTTTGTTCTCATACATGGATCCCATCTCAGATTTCATGGCTTCAAGCCACTTTGCGGAATCTGGGCTCACCATCGCTTCTTCATAGTTCGTAGGTTCATCATGATCTAGTAGCATGACTTCCAGAATTGGATTACCGTACCACTCTGGTGCAGATCTTACTCTGGTTGATCTACGTGGTTCGGTAGTATCTTGTCCTGAAGTTTCATGATCATCATCATTAGCTTCCTCACTAATTGGTATAGGTGTCGCAGAAACAGTTTTCTGTGATGTACTATTTTCCAATAAGGGAGCAGGTACAGTTACCTCGTCAAGTTCTACTTTCCTCCCACTCACTTATTTCGAAAGAAACTCCTTCTCTAGAAATGATCCATTCTTAGCAACGAATGTCTTGCCTTCGGATCTGTGATAGAAGGTGTACCTAACAGTCTCCTTTGGGTATCCTATGAAGACACATTTCTCCGCTTTGGGTTCGAGCTTATCAGGTTGAAGCATTTTCACATAAGCATCGCAGCCCCAAACTTGAAGAAACGGCAACTTTGGTTTCTTGCCAAACCATAGTTCATAAGGCGTCGTCTCAACGGATTTTGATGGTGCCCTATTTAACGTGAATGCGGCCGTCTCTAAAGCATAACCCCAAAATGATAGCGGTAAATCAGTAAGAGACATTATAGATCGCACCATATCTAGTAAAGTACGATTACGACGTTCGGACACACCATTACGCTGTGGTGTTCCGGGTGGCGTGAGTTGCGAAACTATTCCACAATTTTTCAAATGTACACCAAACTCGTAACTCAAATATTCTCCTCCACGATCAGATCGCAGAAACTTTATTTTCTTGTTACGATGATTTTCAACTTCACTCTGAAATTCTTTGAACTTTTCAAATGTTTCAGACTTGTGTTTCATTAAGTAGATATACCCATATCTGCTTAAATCATCTGTGAAGGTGAGAAAATAACGATATCCGCCACGAGCCTCAATATTCATCGGACCACATACATCGGTATGTATGATTTCCAACAGATCTGTTGCTCTCTCCATAGTACCGGAGAACGGTGTTTTAGTCATCTTGCCTATGAGGCACGGTTCGCAAGTACCAAGTGATTCATAATCAAGTGGTTCCAAAAGCCCATCAGTATGGAGTTTCTTCATGCGTTTTACACCGATATGACCTAAACGGCAGTGCCACAAATAAGTTGCACTATCATTATCAACTCTGCATCTTTTGGTTTCAACATTATGAATATGTGTATCACTACTATCGAGATTCATCAAAAATAGACCACTCTTCAAAGGTGCATGACCATAAAAGATATTACTCATATAAATAGAACAACCATTGTTCTCTGATTTAAATGAATAACTGTCTCGTATTAAACAAGATCCAGATATAATGTTCATGCTCAACGCTGGCACCAAATAACAATTATTTAGGTCTAATATTAATCCCGAAGGTAGATGTAGAGGTAGCGTGCCGACCGCGATCACATCGACTTTGGAACCGTTTCCCACGCGCATCGTCACCTCGTCCTTTGCTAGTGTCCGCTTATTCCGTAGTCCCTGTTTTGAGTTGCAAATATTAGCAACAGAACCAGTATCAAATACCCAGGTGCTACTGCGAGCTCTAGTAAGGTACACATCAATAACATGTATATCATATATACCTTTGTTCACCTTGCCATCCTTCTTATCCGCCAAATACTTGGGGCAGTTCCGCTTCCAGTGACCAGTCTGCTTGCAGTAGAAGCACTCAGTTTCAGGCTTAGGTCCAGACTTGGGTTTCTTCTCCTGAGCAGCAACTTGCTTGCTGTTCTTCTTGAAGTTCCCCTTCTTCTTCCCTTTGCCCTTTTTCTTGAAACTAGTGGTCTTGTTGACCATCAACACTTGATGCTCCTTCTTGATTTCTACCTCCGCAGCTTTCAGCATTGCGAAGAGCTCGGGAATAGTCTTGTTCATCCCTTGCATATTATAGTTCATCACGAAGCTCTTGTAGCTTGGTGGCAGTGATTGGAGAATTCTGTCAATGACGCAATCATCTGGAAGATTAACTCCCATCTGAATCAAGTGATTATTATACCCAGACATTTTGAGTATATGCTCACTGACAGAACTGTTCTCCTTCATCTTGCAGCTATAGAACTTATTGGAGACTTCATATCTCTCAATTCGGGCATTTGCTTGAAATATTAACTTCAATTCCTGGAACATCTCATATGCTCCATGACGTTCAAAACGTCGTTGAAGTCCCGATTCTAATCCGTAAAGCATGGCACACTGAACTATCGAGTAGTCATCAGCTTTGCTCTGCCAGATGTTCATAACATCTGGTGTTGCTCCAGCAGCAGGCCTGGCACCCAGCGGTGCTTCCAGGACGTAATTCTTCTGTGCAGCAATGAGGATAATCCTCAGGTTACGGACCCAGTCCGTGTAATTGCTACCATCATCTTTCAACTTTGCTTTCTCAAGGAACGCATTAAAATTCAACGGAACAACAGCACGAGCCATCTATCTACAATCAACATAAACAAGCAAGATACTATCAGGTACTAAGTTCATGATAAGTTTAAGTTCAGTTAATCAAATTACTTAAGAACTCCCACTTAGATAGACATCCCTCTAATCCTCTAAGTGATCACATGATCCAAATCAACTAAACCATAACCGATCATCACGTGAGATGGAGTAGTTTTCAATGGTGAACATCGTTATGTTGATCATATCTACTATATGATTCATGCTCGACCTTTCGGTCTCTGTGTTCCGAGGCCATATCTGCATATGCTAGGCTCGTCAAGTTTAACCTGAGTATTCTGCGTGTGCAAAACTGGCTTGCACCCGTTGTAGATGGGCGTAGAGCTTATCACACCCGATCATCACGTGGTGTCTGGGCACGACGAACTTTGGCAACGGTGCATACTCAGGGAGAACACTTCTTGATAATTTAGTGAGATATCATCTTATAATGCTACCGTCAATCAAAGCAAGATAAGATGCATAAAAGAATAAACATCACATGCAATCAATTTAAGTGATATGATATGGCCATCATCATCTTGTGCTTGTGATCTCCATCTCCGAAGCACCGTCATGATCACCATCGTCACCGGCCCGACACCTTGATCTCCATCGTAGCATCGTTGTCGTCTCGCCAATCTTATGCTTCCATGACTATCACTACCGCTTAGTAATAAAGTAAAGCATTACATCGCGATTGCATTGCATACAATAAAGCGACAACCATATGGCTCCTGCCAGTTGCCGATAACTTGGTTACAAAACATGATCATCTCATACAATAAAATTTAGCATCATGCCTTGACCATATCACATCACATCATGCCCTGCAAAAACAAGTTAGACGTCCTCTACTTTGTTGTTGCATGTTTTACGTGGCTGCTACGGGCTTAAGCAAGAACTCATCTCACCTACGCATCAAAACCACAACGATAGTTTGTCAAATAGACTCCGTTTTAACCTTCTCAAGGACCGGGCGTAGCCACACTTGGTTCAACTAAAGTTGGAGAGACAGTCGCCCGCAAGCCATCTATGTGTAAAGCACGTCGAGGGAACCGGTCTCGCGTAAGCGTACGCGTAAGGTTGGTCCGGGTCGTCTCGTCCAACAATACCGCTGAACCAAAGTATGACATGCTGGTAGGCAGTATGACTTGTATCGCCCACAACTCACTTGTGTTCTACTCGTGCAAATAACATCAAACCATAAAAACCTAGGCTCGGATGCCACTGTTGGGGAACGTAGTAATTTCAAAAAAATTCCTACGCACACGCAAGATCATGGTGATGCATAGCAATGAGGGGGAGAGTCTAATCTACGTACCCTTGTAGATCGCAACGAAAGCGTTGACACAACGTAGAGGAAGTAGTCGTACGTCTTCTTCCCGATCCGACCGATCCAAGCACCGTTACTCCGGCACCTCCGAGTTCTTAGCACACGTTCAGCTCGATGACGATCCCCGGGCTCCGATCCAGCAAAGCTTCGGGGAGGAGTTCCGTCGGCACGACGGCGTGGTGACGATCTTGATGTACTACCGACGCAGGGCTTCACCTAAGCACTACAGCGGTATGATCGAGGTGGAATTTGGTGGCAGGGGGCACCGCACACGGCTAAGGAACGATCTCAATGATCAACTTGTGTGTCTAGAGGTGCCCCCTGCCCCCGTATATAAAGGTTGCCAGGGGGAGGGCTGGCCGGCCAACTATGGAGGCGCAGGAGGAGTCATACTCCTATCGGGAGTAGGACTCCCCCCCCCCAATCCTATTCCTAATAGGACTCCCAAGTGGAAAGAGAGGGAGAGAGGTGGCCGGCCACCTCTCCTGGTGTAACTTGGCTAAGAGAATCATTAGTGGAATCAAGAGAACTACCAGAAGCAACAATGTTAGATCTTATGTCACAAAAAAAGTTGTATCAAACCTTTTATGTCGGATCTAGAACAAACCAATCGGTATCGCCATCATACAGCCCTACCGTGGCTCGTGATGCATATATATGCATATCAAATGCACGGTTGGGCGTATGATGGCGAATCCGGATGATTTGTATTCAGTCGATGAACTGGTAGATGTATGCAGTCGATGAACTGGTAGATGTATGTAGTCGATGAACTGAAAGACTTATGCAGGGAAGGCGAGAGATGGGCTATATATAGGGTCGTCTGGCTCACAAAGTGATTGTGGTAGTTTCGATCTAACGACTCACATGAGCTAGGAAGAAACACACCCTTGATCCAACGACTCGCAAGAGCTAGAAAGAAACACACAATCCGTGTGATTCTTCCTGATTGGTGGGATGCACATTAGTATCGGTTCGTGCCACGAACCGGTGCTAAAGATTGGCAACGAACCGGTACTAATGGTAGCAGCCCGCCTAGCCGTTGGAATCGACACTAATGGTCACATTCGTGCCGGCTCAAATTCAAACCGGCACTATAATGTGCTTCACATTTAACCATTTTTCTACTAGTCAATAGAGTTTGCAAAACTTGAGTTTCCCAAGTCACTTACACAAAAAGCTATGATTCATGGTTGTCAAATCCATAATTTCCAAACCACAATAACCTTGAGGCATAACAAGCTTTAAATGCTGCATACTGAACACAAAAGAAGTCCGGAGTTTAAATAAGTTATTAAAAATAAAAAAGAGGTGCAATGCTGGTTAATTTGCTTCAAGCCATTCGGAATAATGTAGATTGCACTAAGCCACTGCACATAGCTCAGTGCAATCCATGCTATTCCGCAAGGCTTGAAGCTAATCAACATGTAGGTGAGCATTGCAACTCTTCGTCATTGTCTGTGCACTCACGGCTTATAAACCGCTCATACTGCCTCTCTCTTGGCGAGGTGGGACTAAAAACAGCTTGCCGTAACCTCATTAGTACCGGTTCATGGTACGAACCGGCACTAAATGGTGATGGTGGGGCCATAGCCTGACCGCAGGATGACACAGCCTCTTTAGTACCGGTTCGTGGCATGAACCGGTACTAAAGGTTCGCCACGAACCGGTACTATTGATCGCCGCCACGAACCGGCACTAATGTACACATTAGTGCCGGCTCTAATTCAAACCGGCACTAATGTGCTTCACGTTTGACCCTTTTTCTACTAGTGATTGTTCTTGGGATCCAGATCCGTTATTCATTAAATGGAACCTCTTGTTGGATATTCACCAGATAAAAGTGAAAATATGGTTCTTATGGGCGGTTTAAGAAAATACATTCCAATACGAGAACTACTATTTTACGGGGTACACTTTCTCTTTGTGGTATTCCACTCTTGCTTGCTTCTGGTCCAAAGATGAAATCCACAATCTTGTTCTTGGTATATTTTTGGTGGGAAAGAAGGAAACTTACTCATGGTGAACCAACCCAGAACATTGAAAGAATTGTGTATTCAGTCGTGATCTAACAACAACAGATTAAAGGTCTCTACCTCCTCTTTCTCCCCCTTGTCTTGTTTCTAAAGTCGGAAGTTCGCACCGACCATGTTTGTGCCAGGTAAAACTATATGTCGATGATGCCTTTGATGCAGACCTATCATATGCATCAGTCAGAGCTGTGATACATGGCAACAATAGAGAGATGATCGCTGTGGGGAACAAGCAGATAGAAATTAGAAGGAATGTTTTTTTTAGGAAACACAAGGGGGCGAGAAGCCCCACCTGAATATATTTTTTCATAGCTGCATAGCAGCAGGAAAAAAAACCACAACGCAGAGGGAGTACAAGGGTTCGAGTTTACAAGTTACAGCATGTTGAGGGATGTAGGGGACCCAGGCCAGCATGCCTCCCGTTCATGGGCTTTCAGTCTGAAGGACCAAAGCTTAAGTTCCGCAATACCAGAATGCACAACACGGGTGATGGCCAACCTGTTCCTGCGGAAAACAACGTTGTGGCGGTGATTCTTGATTGTCCACAGGAGCAGCAGGCGCACTGTGTCCCAGTGTAAGGTCGGCGTTGGCTGGCGCGGGCGGCTGGACCTCCCAGATGGAGCGACAGCTCACACCATCCAGAGCCCAACGACGGGCCAAAGGTGGGCGACGCTGCAGCAGTCAAAGAGAAGGTGATCCGTTGTTTCAGAGGACCTGCAGCAGAGCTCGCACCAGTCCTCATGCCGTTTATGTTTCTTGAGCAGGCTCGCCTTTGAGTGGATGCGGTCCCGAGCCACCAGCCACCCGAACAGGCGCACTCGCGATGTCACGGCGGTCTGCCAGATAGACTCCTGTACGGGACAACGCTCACTGGTGAAGGTAAGCATTTTGTACACCGAGGAGGAAATAGCATTACCGTCCATAGACTTGATGAGGGAGCGGTCATCATCCACACCAGCCGTCAGGGTGGGCACGTAGCTGGGGAGCATGGTTAGCTCTAGGGCGGCCATGGTCGAAAGACGAAGAGCACGGTGGTTACAGATCCCATCCCGGTGCACTGAAGCAGCAGTGTCACTGGCTTCGGAAACATGGGAGAAAAGTGTAGGAACCGCCTTTTCAGTGGGTCGCCCTCTGCGCACCAACTGTTGATCCGTAAGGTTGTCCGAGCACCGTTTCTGGGAGCGACGTAGAATGGGGATCAGGGTCACCAGCGCCTTCTAGATAGCTGACGCGAGGGCGCTTGTCGCCCACGCTGTGGTATTCGCGCCAGAACCACACCGCCCAGGCCGAGCTCTGCGGCTGGTGTAGTCGATGAAGAAGTTTGACAAGTAGGCTGGATGCAGGTGGAGCAGGACGCGTTCTGCTCGGAGCGGCGTCCGGTCAGTGATTCCAGGCCATCCGTCACGCTCCGACATTGATTTTATTTTGACATATCCGGTTTGTTGAACTATGATTTGTTTTGAACTTTTGAATTCAAACAATTTGTATTGTATGGTCGACGTGCATGAATTGCATGGATTTAAGGATCAGAAATTCAAAGTATGTGAATATGGGGTGCAACATACGAGGGGCCCGCAGGCGTTGTTCATGAACGCATCCAACGTGTTCGCGGACGTATAGTTTGCCGGATTTGCAAGTCCAGTTCTAGATGCTCTAGAGGCTGGTCACGCCGTCACGCGCCGTACATTTCCCCAACATTGGGAGTACGGGGCCGGTCTCGGGACGAGGACACGGAACAGAAGCGCGTCCCCCAATAAACAAGCGGCACGCCCGCCCCATCCCGCTCCTCCCACACAACACACGCGGCGGACTCCCATCCCATGGCCCTCAAGAAAGCAACAAAAGTGGTAGTAGCATCCAAGAAACCAACATCCGCCGCCATGGGCGTGGCGGAGACGCTCGGGTGCGGCGGCGCGCACAACCTCAGCCCGCCGCGGCTGCCCCCCGGCGTCTACTTCAGCCCGACGCGGGAGGAGAGCGTGGCGCTCCTCGACCGCTGGATCGCCGGCGGCGGCAAGGAGGTGCCCGCCGACGCGCGGGGCTTCGTCTCCCACGCCGACATCTACAGCGACGGCCCCGACGCGCTGCGGCGGCGGCACCTGCCGGCGAGCGCCCGCGCGGGCCAGCACATCTGGTGGTTCCTCTGCGAGACCAGGTTCCAGTGCCCCGGCGCCGCGGCCAAGCGCGCCGGCCGCAAAGTCGACACCGGCGGGTACTGGCGGGAGGACCGGTGCAAGGCCGAGGGGGGCGGGTTCAAGAGCTACTTCGTCTTCTTCCTCGGCCCCGGCCCCGGCCCGTCCAGGAAGGAGAAGACGCCGTGGGTCGCGCAGGAATTCACCAGCGCCAAGGACGACGGCGCCGGCAAGAAGGGCGTGCCCGCGCTCTACATGCTCTACGTCTCCCCGCGCGCCACCGACGACGAGCTGAGGGGGATCTACGGGGAGGACGGCGTCACGGTGGGGCCCGACGGGGACAAGAAGCCTGTCCGGGCCGCCGTCCCGGCAGGCTGTTTCGACGCCGTCGTGGCGCTGCTGCCGCCGGGGAGCGTCCGTGGTCTCGGGCAAGAGCGCGTTGTTGAGGTGTCGCAGGCGCCGCCTCCGCCGCAGCCGGCGTGTCTTCTTCATCACGACGGCCAGCAGGAGCAGAACTCCACGGGGGCGGCATCGCGGGCGGGCGTTCTTGGTCAGTGCCAGCAGCAGCCGGCGAAGACGGTCATGACGATATAGTTTGATCATGACGATCGAGTTCGCCTACCTGAAACAAGGATAGTTGATTACAGGACAGCGGCACGTACGATTCATTGATTGATCTGCTAGAAACAAAAGATATTTTGGTTGATTTGGGGGATTAATTTGGGGGGTGTATATGGGTTCTTGCAGTTTGCTCAACATTTAGTATGCATATATGGTAGTAGTAGTTCTCTCCGTCTACTCTGTTTGAACGTTGATTATCTGTCATGCGCTTTCGACATTTTTTGTGTTTGACGAAAAGAAATGTTGATAATGTGCTCTGTTTTCAGATTCCTGCACTGGTGATTCTTGAAAGTTTTAACATTATGCTTCCAGTAAGACAAGTGTAGATTGTGTCGTTCTCTACTCCTAGAGATCATCTATGGTATACATGTGCCATGGCAACAGACTGTTTCCAATATAATCTGGTCTGATGCTCCAACGAAGACACTTGTTTCAAGCATAAACCTTTATGCCCTAGGAGAGTCTGACATGAAACATTAAGTTTTTGCCGTTGTGTTTTCACACCGAAGAACAATAAGACGGGACGATGCTTCAGTGCCTTAAGGCACCTACCTTTGTATCTATGACATGTGGGTCCAACAGATGGTTGACCCACATGTCAGTGACCCAAAGGCAGGTGCAATAAGACGATATCAAGGACAGAGCTTCAGCTTGAAAATACAGTGTGCAACACATAATATCATGCAACAGTTAATATCATCACATAAAAAAAATTCAAAACTATGTATAGCTAAAAGTGCATCATCACACAAATATGTAAGAAGAGCTTCAAAAAAAAGGTAAGAAAACATATGCTTTGTGTGACACAGTATGTCCCAACAAACATAGCATAATCCCATTCACCAAAGGTCATCCAACATGCAACGTTTTCTCCAACTTCCAACAGGTAAGTGCCTAACAAGATAAACTGACATATGCATAGGGACTGGCTGACATGTAGTGACAATGGATGATCAAAGTCTCTGCAAATGCGCCATGTCACTCGAGACGCTCTGTGTGAGCTGAGCCTGCAGCACAAGGAGCAGCTGGTGGAGTCTTCCGAGCTGAATGTTCCTGGAGCCAGGCTAAGATCCGAGTCAAGAGGTGCCTCTGCTGCTGCTGCCCAGCTATGATCTGCTGCTGCTCAACTTGGATCTCCTCCTGATGCGCTATGACCTGCTGCTGTTCAACTTGGATCTGCCCCAGATGCGCTAGGATCTGCTGTTGCTCAACTTCGATCTGCTCCTGCCTGACTACAATCTGCTCAGCCATGCTCCTCAACTGAGCATTCTGCGAGGGCAACACACGCAGAGTTCGCGCTTGAGAAGGTCCAGCTCTGGGTTCCTGAGCAAAATCCTTGGGCTCTGTAGGCTCAACATGATCGTTCTAGTTACTAATCAACAGAAGTGCAATTGGGGCCTAGATGGTACGAGCGTCAAGAATCTACTAACCTTCAGAAGATCCAATACTCTGCTGGATATTGATTCGCTCAACATGTATGCTATAGGTACTCAAGAACGTTAAAATTCTGTGAACCTTCTCATCAATCTTCTCACACTTGATTTCAAGTACCTTAAGCTTGTTAGATGCAAACGGTTGTCCCGTCAGATTGTAGCTTCCGTCAGTCCCCATCCGACTGCTGGGTGCCTGTAAGTGTATGGAGCAAAAATACTACATTAAATCATGCATGATAACTTAAATGAGAACATATATCAGATTTAGGAAGCATGTACCTGACAAAGCTGGATGGTAAGCTTCTCAAGAACAGGTGTATGTTGGAGAAAGCACATGAGTGCACCAAGATTGGCCTTCATACACCAATCATTGAGTAACAAGGTTTGTAACTTGCTAAAGGTTGGGCACCACATCAAATCTCTTTTGAGGATAAACTACAGAAAATGCAAATGGGTAAGAATATCTCAAGATTTTCATAGTACAAGGTGTGATGCTACTGAAGTAAATGAAGCTCCCACAAGTATTGAAAAGCAAAATCTGATTTGGCTAAAGCGAAAAAAGAGGCTTGTAAGTTGTAACACATATCAGATTTTATAAGTTCACTTTTATCCCCCTGCATAACGTATAAAAATGTACATAATATTTCTCGAATGTTAATATGTATAATTGGCCATATAAAAATAGATTTGACAGATTTATTCCAATACAAAACATTAAACCTGTGCTTGCAGTTTCAGAACTAATACAATACAAAATATGAATAGTCACAGGAAATTAAATCCATATAATGTACAGGTGCAATCAAAATACTTGCATAGCTGTTACTTCACAAATGTCAAATGATGATATAACGTAAGAGATATAATGTATCACAGTTCACAAATAACAATAAAAGCTGAGAAAAAAAGTAGATGCAAACATACCACACAAGGTTCAGCTATCAACTCCAAGCTTTTAACCTCTGACAAACCATTGAGAAGCACACAGTCTCCACTGTCATCATCAATGGAACTACAATTTTCACAGGTATCATCGACACACGAACCACCAGCTTCTTTACCACAACAATCATCACAGTCGGCAAGCTTAATAGATCCTGTTACTAATGATGGCATGCTTTCAAGCAAAGGAGTCCTCCCCCAGCACTCAATTAATTCCAGTGTAACTAGACTTGGGACAGAAATCCGAGTCCGTTCATTTGGATAAAATATGCAGTCAAGGATGGTGAGGCGTTTTAGGGACTGGGACATGATCATATCAGCTTGGACGTAGCAACCCCTCATCCACAGTTCTTCCAGCCCTGGGCAGCTCGAAAAATTCAGAATGCTATCATTTAACACTACGTTGCAAAGCTCCAACCTCGTCACGTGCGGGGAGACGAGAGGCAGGTCCTCCAGCAGCTCGAAGCTATTGTTATCACGGCTTAAATGAACACTGAGGACTCGAGCTTGGCACAAGATAGCATGCCGGATCCATAAGTTGACCTGCGGTTCATCCTGGCTATGGAAAGTGCTGAGCTCTATCTCACACGCATGCAGAGGCGCGCTGCGGTCGCGGAGGAGCAGCAGGTGGTTCATAAACTTGTTGAGCCTCCTGACGCCCCGCCGGTTCAGAATCCTGCCCTCGCAGGTGATGCGCAGGACCGGCATGGACTTCCAGAGGTCGCGCCAGCGCCGAGCCAGCACGCAGGTCTGCACAGCCTCCGCCACCGGCAAGAAGGACAGTACATGCTGCAGGACCTCGCCCGGCAGCGCGTCGATCCCGTCGCCGCCACGCGCCCCGGGCGCCGCCTTCCGCCTGCGGGAGCCCGTCGCTTGCTCCTTGGGCATTACGCCGAACAGCTGGGGAGCGCCGGCTCTGGCCGCTGAAAAACAAAACCCGACAAAGATCAGGCATGGACGGACCCTTCGCTGCATCACCTGGTGCCTCGGAGTGAAAATCATGAGCTCGTGGATCGTTTACCTGTAGATCTTGTGGGGTTGGAGTAGGGGTGGAATTGCGTGGCACCCTAGCGAGCTGCCGTCGCCAGATTTTGAAGCCGAGCTTCCTCCCAGGAGAACCGTCAGCATCCGGCCATCGCCGGCTGGCCAGAAAACCCTCGACGGTGGACCGGGCCGCGTAAATTCTTAGGTCTAGATGCTTCTGGGGCCTGGAATGCTTGGTGAGTGAGCAAGGGAGGAAGAGGAAGAGGAAGTGGAGAGGCGGTGGGGATTTCTGAGGGTTACGTCATCTCCATTACTGTTTTGACCCATGTTTACTTTCTCCAAACTGCCTATCTAAGCACTTAAAAGATAAATATCATCCTTTCCTCATAATCATGTTATGCAAATATTTCGATACAGAATAAATTCAAATTCAATAAAATAGTTCAAATCTAAAGTTCATTACTCAGATATATTTTTTAATTTCTTCCCTCGAAGCGCCCACAAATATGCAAACTAGATCGTTCCGAAACTGCTCATGAATTGCTCGGTAGTGAATTTGCCGATGCATTTGGATAAAATCATCAAACTTTGCAGGATTTTGATCTGAAAGTTGGATAGGATCCTCATGCGCTTAAATTCCAAACTGTGGTGAACTCCATCACCCTCATCCCTCATAATAATGTTGTCTATGACACAAGCTGCCATCACCTTCCACAACGTCTCTGCATCTCATATTTTTGCAGGTCCTCGAACAACTGCAAAATGAGCTCAAGCACTCTAAATGCCCTCTCATCATCCTTTCTGACTCCTTTTCTTTGGGAAAAATAAGATCTTTTCTTGCCCCTTGAATCATAGATTGTTCTGACGGAGGTCGCCCACGAAGGATTGATACCATCATAAAGATAATAGCCCATGTGTGTAGTCATGACCATCGATGATATATAGTACTATAGTTACATGGAGGAGCTTCTCCCGCATATAACCTCGCAAACAATGAAGACGGATGTGGCACGTTGATGTCATTGTGAGACCCAAAAATCCCAAAGAAAAAGTGTCAAATTCAGAGGTCTTGTGATGCAACTGCTTCAAGAATCATGATGGGCTTCTTGCAATGGTCCTGATATTGCCCTTTAGAGCACATGGGAAATTCTTTCATTGCCATGCAGTGCATGTAATCCAAGGATCCGAGCATACCTAGCTATCCTCTGACTTCCGACAGTGCCATGAGTCGTGTAGTGTTTTCGACAGTTGGTTCTCTTAAGTACTCTAGTCTAAAAACCTTGGCTTCGAGACATGTGTTTGGTCTAATCCAGGGGACGGCGGAGGTCCGGCAAGGCCTGGACGGCAAAGTGGTTGGTGCAACGGCGACATCGGTCTCAGACTATGCAGATAGAGAGGAAGGGGGAAGGGGCGGAGTGAGAAAAACGGGGCTCTGGGTGGGTTTTTGGCTAGATCCGGAGTGTCAGACATCTACTTGGCGTCTGTTTGAACATCTGCAAAGCTCCGCCAGGTTTGCTTCCGGTTTACGGGAATTCAGACGTGCAGACTAGTCTATGGACGTTTGACGTACGACGGTGGATGACACAAAGTGTTCGGACCACACGCCTGAATGATTAGTGGCATTTTGATGGACAACATTGGAGATGCCCTTAGGGATTGGAGCTAAACAATGGAGAACTACACGCATATCACCTTGGCTGCTTGGATTTCTTTTCGTTTTAGTTCACCTTGGCTGCTTGGATTTCTTTTTCTTTTTGGTTAAATTGGACAACCTTTCTATTATCAGTTTTAGGGACTCTTTGATTTAAAAGATTTTAGAAAATTTTTCTATATTGGTTTTTTGATTTGTATGATGAACCATGTGGATATTTTTTTAAGAAATCAATTACAGTACATTTAATAGGAAACTAGAAGGTAAGGCGCACTTTGTTGTGCTGCTTGTTTTGTAGCGTAGCCACTTCAATTTTTTGAATGTGTTGTCGTTGGGTTCTCATGTACCGTATAATATAGATTTGTTTCCCACACCGTTGTGTTTCATAAGGCTACATAAGAACCATTTTATAGATTCATGGTAACGGGCAATAATTAACAATGCCAAAATGTTCATAGCACATTAGCAATAAACAACACAACTAATGATTATATTTTTGCAGGACCTAGCCACTCTGCTAGAAACAGTCAAATATGGTGAAACACTTACAATGAATGTATATAGGGAAGTGCTCGTCAGCTTTTCTGTGCAACCAACTATATGCCTAAATCATAGAAATACAGGACTTGCTTGCTGTACGACCAACTATATGCCTAAATCATAGAAATATAGGACTTGCTTGCTGCTACCATCCCAACATTGCAGATATTTGGAGGTCAATAAAATTAATCTCAGTATTTAAGCAGTCAGAAAGAAGACATATGTATTTCATAGCTTCACTGACGAGCATGTCTGCACCGGATGTCGACATTTCTCTGCCAGAACTTAGAAGAGCAACTCTATACAGGATAGTCCAGCATATCGAAATTTTTATAGTATGTTGATGCCAAAGTGACGAATAACATGTAGGATACTCCAGCATACATGACAGATTTTCATTGCCTTACAATCAACACTACTGTAAGCATGACTTCCCTTCATGAGTTAGAGATCGTCCAGCATGGTGAGGCCACTAAACTATCTCAATCAATTTTCAAAACAGCACATGTAGGAATACAAAAGGGATGAAACATAAAAGGCCTTATGGCCACAATCAAGTATACCAGCGCGCTTCTGACAGTGCCAGACATGACCAGCCGCACTGATCTCCATCATCTAGCCTAGAGCTCAACCAAACACAACAACAGCAAGAGCAACTAAAAGAAAAAACAACGGGGCCATAGGACAAACTCTGCCTAGGTGACACAAAGACAGTGACAATAGCAAATCAAAATACCAAATTTGACACAACCGCACACCTAATAAACACTAACGGCACTACCGGCATTGGCCTCAAAGAGGACGCCTCGAACCGCCCGGCAAACCTAGAAGTACCAAGATTTATTCAGCCATAAAAAATGCTTCTGTACTAAGCTATGGAAAGATGCTAATTTCCAAAACTCATGAGATCTGAGCAAATTATCTAGATGAGAAAATTGCAAGAAGAAAAATATGGAAATAGCACAGGAATGGCTGACAAATGAAAAATAAGGATCCTTGCCTTAATGCATCACAATTTCAAATCCTCGGCACTCAACTCGGCAAGTAAATTCTGAATCCATATATCTGAGCCTAGGACCTATATTTACAATCGTGTCGTCCTGACGGACTCTGCAGGCAAACCAGTTACTAAGTTCTTCGGAATGTATAGTAAATTCGGATGCTCTTACATAGCTGAAATAAAATAGTACGTAGATGTTAATTCTTCCAGCAAGGCAGACAGCAGATAAATACTAACTTACCATCATCTAGCCTACATTGGCCAAAATATAAGGAAAATGATGTCCAGTTTCAGAGTAAAAATGGGATGAGTTGAAGGAATATCCTTATTTCACATGTGAGTATTGTCCAATTAAATTTGTACATCAAATCAAATAATAGCACGGAGCGTGGGAGCAACAGTAACCCGAAATTGTCAAAACAAGTCATCAAATTAGAACTCAGTATCCAAATCCACGGAGCCCACTGATACATCAGAGGTTGCCAGTCAAATCAATGGAACATGAAGTAATTAAAAATCCTATAAAATGAGCATCACGGGATACATAATTATGTTATAACAGAAGCATCCCCACAACAAATAATTGCATTATCTAAGGCTCCATGTCCCTTCTTCTCATGTGCCTACATCTCCATTTCTTAGCACATCTTTTAGACAAATTAAGAACCGAGAATAGATAGAAATCAAGGCAAATCCCTTTATTGTGCCAGTGTACAACCTATGTGATCAGCGATTCTTAATTTTGCCTTCCCCTATGCCCTTTTGTATTCAGAAGACAAATTGACAACAGTTTTCTTGGAAATTTAAAACGACATCTTTTGCTGTTTTGTACTTAAAAAAAACCAATTCAGAATGATTCTATCAAATCTACAACAGTGAATGGAATTTAGAATAGTGTGCCTAGATAAGAAGAAGTTGATTTGGTCCCGTGAAGATGCTAGACATACATGTATTTATTGATTGATCCATGTCAAAGAGAGCTTAAACAAGTCAGAGGTTCGCGGATATTTGACAGGCTTCTTAATTAGCAAAGCTGTTTGGCCGGTCGTGGAGATTATAGGTACAGGTCCGATAAGCAGCCAGCAGACAACAATGTACCAGATTAGTAAACACCTCAACCAAACCTACAGTAAAAATCAAACGATAGTACATCCTATAAAACAAAACACCCACGAAAGCGACGAACACCACACTGAGACACTAACCCACACCAAACAAACCCATCGACAGAAATTTGGCTTCGATTCAATCAAATGGAGCCGGGGCGGGAGCCCTTTTCTTCTAAAAAAACAAAACTATCGAGAGCACCACATCCAGGCAGCCACAAAGCACTTAATCCAAACCCCAATGGACCGCACCAACAGCAACACGTGATGATACACAGGAAGCATCCACCACTGCCCCTACCATGTAATCCATGGGGAGAAAGAAAAAATCGGGGAGGACACCCTCCGCAGCCGAAACAAGCCTGTCAAATATCAATGGGCACTGGCAAAGGCACAAAGAAAGAAAGAAATAATAGCGTAAAAGGGAGCAAATACACGCATCAATTCATGAGGAAACCCCCGCAGCAGCTGAAACAAAAACAAACCCCAACGCGGCCGAATCGAAGAGCGACGACGACCGCGCCGTCCACCCTATCGTAACAGCTATCCGCAGGGAGCGGCAAGAACCTCCGCCGCCAATCACCCAGTGACCCCACCCTTGTCTTCTAGCCGCTCGTACAACCCTGCCGAAACTACAGCTGCCAACCACTTCACCCCCTCTCTGAATGAAGAATCCCCTTTGACCAGACTCACAAGGGCCGGCGGAAAGAAGACACGACCACAAGCCAAACCACCATGGAACGAACATGCGACGCTGAACGTCGGTTCAACCGGGAGACATCCCACGCCTTCCCTGACACCCGTGTCCCACACACGCATCTCCCCCTTACAACTGGGACCCGCCAGCGAAAAAATACATGGAGCGCTCCCAGGCCTCCAATTCCCGGGAGCTTAGAGTTTTTAGGGATTTTCCATTCACTCAAACCTCTTGCGAAGAATATTTTTGTTTTACGCTATAGGTTTTGAGTGGACATGCCACTACAATTCTGTGATTTTCCTAATACTGCCTTTTTGCAATCTTGCAAATCAAAGGTAACCCGCCCGATTCAGTGAATAAAAATCTGATTCTTCATTACGTCAAATATTTGTTATAAGCTTGAACAAGATGTGGGTTAGTATTTTCCTAAGGGTACAAGTCATGAGAAACAAACGGTAGTCCCAGAAGAGCAATATTTGCAACAAACAAACTCTAGTCAAGTAATGGCAGAGCTGTGAAACACAACACTACTTTGTCCTGCTGTCTTCTTGATCCCGGCGTCATGCATCACCTCACCCATTCTCGTCGCAGCACACCAATTCCCATTTTCTAGATAAATATTCCTGATAGTCACATACCGGTCGGATTGCTGAGGACCAAGAGCCACTAGTTTTCGCCCAATCTCAGCAACAAGCTCCACATTTCCATGGAGCTTGCAAGCACCAAGAAGCGCGCCCCACACAGAAGCATCGGGCAAAAAGGGCATCCGCTCTATCCTCTCAATGGCCTCCATGAAACGGCCAGCACGGCCTAACAGGTCCACAACACATCCATAATGGGCCATCATCGGAGTCACCTTGTATTCAGTCACCATCGTCTCGAACCAGTATAACCCAATCTCCACCAATCCTGCTCGAGCACAGCCTGTCAGTAGAGCAAGAAATGTAATCTGATTCGGCAAGAACCCTCCAACTATCATCATGTTGAGCTTAACCAGTGCTTCAGTCTCTTTCCCATGATTAGCCAGTGCGGACAGCAGCGCATTCCACGTACAGACCTCCTTCTCGGATACAGCATGAAAAGCTCTCCTACAACAGTCAAGCTTCCCATACTTCCCATACATGTCGATCAACGCCGTGCCCAAGAACGCTGTGAGGTCAACCTCATGGCGAACGACATAAGCGTGAACAGCCGTCCCGACCACAAGCCCCACAGCACCATCCAAGTTTGCACAAGCCGAGAGCACGCTGACCAACGTGGCCTCCCCGAGCAGTCCCCTGTTGTCCACCAAAAATCCCCTGAAGATCTCGACAGCATCCCAGTGGCACCCATTCCTCGATAACCCAGAGATGAGCGTCGTCCATGACACCACATCCCTCACCACCATCCGCTCAAAGAACACTCTAGCCGCAGCCACGTCCCCGGCGAGACACAGCACATCAAGCATGGCGTTAGAGGAGGCGAGATCCGGGCTGGCCATTTCGTCAAACACCTTAGAAGCGTCATGCGCGAGACGGCCAGCTCGGCCATAGGAGCTGACGAGCGAGCATGCAACGAAGCGGTCGGCCGTAAGCCCGCGGCGGAGGCACTGCGCGTGGAGGGCCCTGGTGGCTGGTCCGGAGGCGGAGGCGGACCTGAGGAGGGAAGGGAACGTGTGGCCGTTGGGGCGCGCGCCGGCGGCGAGCATGGTCGAGAAGAGGCGGAGGGGGCCGCATAGCGGGGTAACGGTGGAAGCGGGGAGGCGGAGGTGGGCATGGATGAGGCAGTTGTAGGGGAAGGTGGCGGCGGCGTGGGAGGTGGAGAGCGCGCCGGAGGTGAGGAGGAGGGCATGGACCTGGAGGAGGCGGCGAGGGGCGGAGAAGTGATCTTGGAGGAGGCGTTCGAGGACGGCGAAGGAGTACGGGGAGCCCGTCCACATATGCTAGCCGGAAGCCGGCGAGAGGAGGCCGGCGGCGTAGGAAGGGAAAGCCGGCGGTAAAAATCAAATCAAATCAAAGATGCATCCGTTCGGGATTTGGAGGCCAAAATCACTGTTTTCACCTTTTTTTAAACGCCAAACATCAGGGCGTTTGTGCCACACAACGCAACGCAGGTAAGTTTGGCAGTCGCGAATCAATCTGTGGTTGAGTTGGTTAGGTGGACAGTGGTATTCCCAACCCATCAGGGTTTAAATTCTGATGCTCGCAGTATTCCTAAATGGAGGTGCTCATAGGAGTAGGGTGTGCGTGCGTGCGTTCATAGGGGTGAGTGTATGCGCGTGTATATGAGCGCTTTGTGTCTGTACTGATGCTCAAAAAACAGGTTTTCAGCAAATAAGACGGGTCCTGGTCTTCAGCAACAAAAGAAGCCGAAGCGAGAGCTCGATCAAAGAACCTTTATAGATCCTCATCATTCTCAGGTTCTGGATACACAGCGAGAAGGGAATCTTCCTGTTCGAATGGAAGATTTTTGAAAGAGAGGGGAGAAATCAATCACATGTGTGAGCGGATCGAGCTATTATATAATAAGTAACGGCTGAAAAAGCTATTCTTGATAGATCCACTTGTCAAGGCGCGGAAAGCCGTGTTCCTGATTGATTTGAAAGATTGGCAGTCCATAGCTTTACTGGGGGGATTTGATAATTTGCCACCATTTTCTTTGGACTTTGATAATTTGCCATCCCGTACTTTGTAATTGATTTTATGACACTCTTTATTTTGGACTTTGATCTTTTGCCACTTTTCAACATAAAAACAAACTTTGAAAATAATAGACAACATAAATGAACAAAATAGAGGACCATTATACCCTTATACCTATTTGACCAAACATTACACAGGGGAAGGGATGAACTCTTGCTGCACTCCTCTCCTGAACCTTCTTGCTACTCCCTGTCGGCCCTTGTTGCTCCTCGCTAGCCCTTCTTGGCCTGTTGCCGCTGCCCCTAGTACTGCAGTCTCTCCTTCCGCCATCGCTCCGCCTGCTGGTTAGGGCCGCCGCCGCAGGGGAGATGAGCGGGAGAGAGGGATGGAACGGGAGACAGGAAGGGAGCGGGAGAGAGGGACTCACCGGGGCCGCCGCCGTCGAGTACCACCAGGGCCGCCGCCGCCCAGTAGCGCCAGAGCCTCGCGTGCGACATAGGGGATGAGCTCCTCTGTTCCTAGTCAATTGAGAGGTAAGGGTAAGTTTGTCTTTTGTTGTGGGACCCGTCTGACAGGGGGCAAAATATCAAACACCCAGGTAAAGAGTGTCACCAGATCAAATACAAAGTAAAGAGTGGCAAATAGTCAATGTACCAAGTAAGGGGTGGCAAATAATCAAATTCCCCCTTTATCAAAAACGTTATGGCCGTTAGCATTTCTGCCGAACAAACGTCACGTCTTGGCGTCTAAGGGCATGTATAATGGTTGATAAGGTAGTTTTATCCAAAATCTTGCATATAATTTTGAATGAAATATGCCCTAGAGGCAATAATAAAGTTATTATTTATTTCTTTATAAATGTTTATTATTCATGCTAGAATTGTATTAACCGGAAACATAATACATGTGTGAATACATAGACAAACAGAGTGTCACTAGTATGCCTCTACTTGACTAACTCGTTAATCAAAGATGGTTAAGTTTCCTGACCATGAACAATGTGTTGTTATTTGATTAACGAGATCACATCATTAGTTGAATGATCTGATTGACATGACCCATTTCATTAGCTTAGCACTCGATCGTTTAGTATGTTGCTATTGCTTTCTTCATGACTTATACAAGTTCCTATGACTATGAGATTATGCAACTCCCATTTGCCGGAGGAACACTTTGGGTGCTACCAAACGTCACAACGTAACTGGGTGATTATAAAGAAGTACTACAGGTGTCTCCAAATGGTAGATGTTGGGTTGGCGTATTTCAAGATTAGGATTTGTCACTCCGATTGTCGGAGAGGTATCTCTGGGCCCTCTCGGTAATGCACATCACTTAAGCCTTGCAAGCATTGCAACTAATAAGTTAGTTGCGGGATGATGTATTACGGAACGAGTAAAGAGACTTGCCGGTAACGAGATTGAACTAGGTATTGGATACCGACGATCGAATCTCGGGCAAGTAACATACTGATGACAAAAGGGAACAACGTATGTTGTTATGCGGTCTGACCGATAAAGATCTTCGTAGAATATGTAGGAACCAATATGGGCATCCAGGTCCCGCTATTGGTTATTGACCGGAGACGTGTCTCGGTCATGTCTACATTATTCTCGAACCGTAGGGTCCGCACGCTTAACGTTACGATGACAGTTATTATGAGTTTATGCATTTTGATGTACCGAAGGTTGTTTGGAGTCCCGGATGTGATCACGGACATGACGAGGAGTCTCGAAATGGTCGAGACATAAAGATTGATATATTGGAAGCCTATTGTGACGCCCGGATAGTTAAGCTACAGTAACCACATATGAATGGAGCCATGTCATCACGATTAATTTTTTAAACCTCACCTTGATCCAAATCGAACTCGAATTCAAATTCAAATGCAAGTCAAATTATTAAATTTTTAAATAATAAAATAAAAATGTAGGCTGGGTTGCAAAAATTCACTAACTAATGGTCATGAATAATCCAACATTATTTGAATTATTAAAATGCCCTTAAACTATTTTCAAACTGGTCCAAACAGCCCCAAAATAAATCCTTTCATTTTAAACCAAATTCAAATGAGTTCAAATAATCTTCGAACTTTTTGAGGCAATGCAGAATATTGCATAATAATTATTTTGACAAGTTATACATTCTACTAAATTCATTTAGTAACCCAAAGGAATGCAAAACATCTGAGAAAATACAAATCAGAGATAAGAAAAGACTCTCTTTCACTTTAGCCCAACCAGTACTATGCACTGGCCCAGCCCAATGGGGGTCATCCCTTTTCCCTGTATGAGACAGAGGTCGTGGCACACATCCAACCACCATGGCTGCCGCTGGGCATGCGTGTCAGCCATCCTGCGCTTCCCCCGATGGATAAGACGCCATCGACCCCCCTGCGAACCCTAGCTACCTCATTCCTTCCCCACGCGCCGCTCTCTTCCTCCCCCGCATTAGACCGCCACCACCGTCACCATGGCCGTCGTCGTCTACGTGCTCACTGTCACCCCCGCCGCCTAGGACCGCGCTAGGAGCCTCGCCGTTGTCCGCCTCGTCCTCTCCGACCACCACCTCGAGCTCGGCGGCACCTCACCGACGGGATCGACGCGTCTTCCTCGCCTACGGCCGTTGCTGCCCCGCGCCCGATCTACCTCACTGGAGCTCCTCCGCCTTCCCCTGTGAGCGCAACACCCATTCCCCTCGTTTCCCCCTCTGTTCGTCGCTCTGTGGCGCTGCCCAAATTCCGGCCGGTGGCCGCGGCCACCACGACCGCGTCACGCTCACCGCGCTCGAGCCCTGCGTCCTGGCCGCCCAGTGTGCGCGCTCGGCCGCCGGCCACGCCCGCGTACGCGTGCTGCACTCCCACGCGCGCGCGAGGCCGCGCCCCTGCTCGCCCGCTGGCTCCTCCCCGTGGTCGCGCCTTCGTCGTGCTCGTCGATGTTGCCTGCTACTGCTTGTGCCGCTGCTGCGTACTGCCGATGCGTGCTGCTATTCCTGCCGCTAGGTGCCCCCTGCTGCTCTCGTACTATTGCTGCCACTAGGTGCCGCCGCTGCCCGTCGTTGCCTGCTGCTGCTGGCCACGGCCATGGCCGTGTGCGCCAGTGTGTGTGCATGATGTGTGCGTAGTTGTGTGTGTGAGCGCGTTGTGTGTGTGCGTATGTGTGTGGATGAGGCTGATCCTGGTTAGGTAGGTTAGCTAATTAGTAGTTAGGCTAAGTAGTGGTTAGGTATAGTGTAAATGACATGTGGGACCACCCTAGTTATTTACCATTTTATTAAACAAAAGACAATGACACACGGGACCCACTTACACTATTCATATGTTGACCAGTCAACCTTTGACTGGGTAAACCCAACCCCACTGGCCCCACTGTCATACTCACATGCTAGGGTAGCACTAGGTGACAAAAGTATATTCTGTTTTTTTAATTAAATCCAGAAAATCTAGGAAATGATTAAATCTTTATAAATTAATATAAAATAATCCGTAATTCGGATGAAAAAACTTTGTACATGAAAGTTGCTCAGATCGGCGAGACGAACCCGGATACGCAGCCCGTTCGTCCGTCACGCATCCCTAGCATAGCAAACTCGCAACTTTCCCCCTCCGGCTCCTCTGCCCGAAAACGCGAAACACCGGGATACTTTCCCGGATGTTTCCCCCCCTTCACCGGTATCACCTATTACCGCGTTAGGGCACCCCTAGCACCGCTACTTGTCATGTCATGCATCACTATGCATATGCTTGCTTAAATATTTATTGTTTCTTCCCCCTCTTCTCTCGATAGACACCGAGACCGACGCCGCTGCTACCCAGTACGACTACGGAGTTGACGACCCCTCTCTCTTGCCAGAGCAACCAGGCAAGCCCCCCCTTTGATCACCAGATACCGCCTACTCTTCTCTATACTGCTTGCATTAGAGTAGTGTAGCATGTTACTGCTTCCCGTTAATCCTATACTGATGCATAGCCCGTCCTTGCTACTACTGTTGTTACCTTTACCTGCAAACCTAATGCTTAGTATAGGATGCTAGTTTATCATCAGTGGCCCTACATTCTTGTCCGTCTGCCATGCTATACTATCGGGCCGTGATCACTCGGGAGGTGATCACGGGTATATACTATATACTTTATACATAATACATGTGGTGACTAAAGACGGGTAGGCTCGTAGGAGCACCCGCGAGTGGATCTTTGAGGCGGAGCGACAGGGCAGGTTCTGACTACCTAGGAGAGAGGTGGGCCTGGCCCTGGTCGGTGTTTGCGGATACTTAACACGCTTAACGAGATCTGGGTATTTGATCTGAGTCTGGCCATTTGGTCTATACGCACTAACCATCTACGTGGGAGCAGTTATGGGTATCCCGGCGTCGTGGTATCAGCCGAAGCCTTCGTGACGTCAGCGACTGAGTGGCGCGCGCCGGATTGGACTGGAAAGCCACTAGGCTAGGTCTGCTTCCGGCCGCATACGCAACGTGCAGGTGTGCAAAGGGCGATGGGCCCAGACCCCTGCGCCATAGGATTTAGACCGGCGTGCTGACCTCTCTGTTGTGCCTAGGTAGGGCTGCGACGTGTTGATCTTCCGAGCCGGTCATGACCCAGGAAAGTGTGTCCGGCCAAATGGGATCGAGCGTGTTGGGGTATGTGGTGCACCCCTGCAGGGAAGTTTATCTATTCGAATAGCCGTGTCCCTCGGTAAAAGGACGACCCGGAGTTGTATCTTGACCTTATGACAACTAGAACCGGATACTTAATAAAACACACCCTTCCAAGTACCAGATACAACCGGTGATCGCTCTCTCACAGGGCGACGAGGGGAGCATCATCGGTTAGGATTATGCTATGCGATGCTACTTGGAGGACTTCAGTCTACTCTCTTCTACATGCTGCAAGACGGAGGCTGCCAGAAGCGTAGTCTTCGATAGGATTAGTTATCCCCCTCTTATTCTGGCATTCTGCAGTTCAGTCCACATATGATAGCCTTATCCCAGTTGATACCAATGCATACATATGTAGTGTAGCTCCTTGCTTGCGAGTACTTTGGATGAGTACTCACGGTTGCTTTCTCCCTCTTTTCCCCTATCCCTTTTACCTGGTTGTCGCAACCAGATGTTGGAGCCCAGGATCCAGACGCCACCGTCGACGACGACTCCTACTACGCCGGAGGTGCCTACTACTACGTGCTGCCTGCTGATGACGACCAGGAGTAGTTTAGGAGGATCCCAGGCAGGAGGCCTGCGCCTCTTTCGATCTGTATCCCAGTTTGTGCTAGCCTTCTTAAGGAAAACTTGTTTAACTTATGTCTGTACTCAGATATTGTTGCTTCCGCTGACTCGTCTATGATCGAGCTCTTGTATTCGAGCCTTCGAGGCCCCTGGCTTGTAATATGATGCTTGTATGACTTATTTTATTTGTAGAGTTGTGTTGTGATATCTTCCCGTGAGTCCCTGATCTTGATCGTACACGTTTGCGTGTATGATTAGTGTATGATTAAATCGGGGGCGTCACAAGTTGGTATCAGAGCCGACTGCCTGTAGGAATCCCCCTTTCCAACTCCTTGGCCGAAGTCGAGTTTAGACATTACAAAACTTTTACTAACATGGCTGTGCGGCTTACGGGCCCACGTCGCCATTTGGGTGGTATTAGGATCTTTTACTCCTCGATCATTACTCTGGGGCTCTGATCTCTCTTTTATTCGGGTTAAATGATTTTGCTAAAATCTAACTCTAGGTTCTCATTACCACTTCCTGCCGGAGACCCCTTCAATACGGATGATCGACTGCTTCAATAGAATATTCTGACAATACTCTCGGATGTTCCCTCGATACTTTGTGCCATCCCTCTTGCAATTCCATTCCATCGATAAACCCCAATGGATAACCAAGTACACTTGCCATTCATGCAATTACTCCCTGTTGATCTTGTTATTACAAGATACCCCGAAATTCTCTCTAATGTTTCGAGAATACGTTGTGCCTACTGCCTTGCAGTTCTTGCCACATGAATATCCCTACGGATAATTTCTCGCCCTTGTCGAGTATCTGCTCATCCCTAGTTGATTCAAGTACTTCACAAAAGTCTTCGTAATACCGTTCGTTCTTATGAAAATCCTCAACAGCCTAATGCTCTTGAAATTCTTGCTTGCTAGCATTAAGGTTAATCCAATAAGTCTGGTAATCTTATTGACATCCTTTGTCATTATCATATAGAGTCTATTGATTCGATATGCTGCGGATGCTGGCAATCCTCGGGATTTATCCTTCCGGCCCAGACATCATTTTAAACATGAGCTGGTTCTCGACCAATCGGATTGCCATTGATTGTACCCCTAAGCATACACAACTTATCTATCCTTAATCTGAGTGTTTGCTTCTGATCCCTTGATCAGAAATCATAGTTCTTTTGCATTTGGGCTTTGAATTAGTCAGTTGTTTCTATAGTATGATCTCCTTGCATTGTTTCTTCCTCTGGTTGAGTACCGATGCTCACATCAGATCCTTTGAGGACCACCGGATCCTTTGTTGGATTTTATTCGATAGCGTCCTTCATATTCAATAACTTTGGAAGTTCTTTCACCATTGGTAAATCCTATCCTCTGATTGACCAACCATGCTCTACTTTCGAGCTTGTGTTATTTACTCTTGAAACTTGTGGTATATGTTTCTAAAAAGCCATTATGGGTTGAACATATGCCTTTTCTAAACCATGGGAACCCGAAAGTTTTCACAAGTCATACTCTTCTGGTGCTTCGCCAGATAAAATTTCAACACTGCAACTTCATCGAACGCGAGAAGTGAATGAAAGTTTATGCATTGAAGAAGTGGGAGTCGACCTTGAACTTGGTGTTCATGCCCATGGACACGATGTAGATCTTATCATTAAAGCTTCTCTTAAATTAATTATTCCCTTGGTATAAGTTCATCTTATATCTGGGATCTGGCCTTTTGCAATCGTGGTTCCGACCATGTTCTCCTTTAAATACCATTTCGCGTGCAAGTTTAAGCGCTTGTCTTTTGTAGAGCAATACCCCAGGCCAACCTCTACTTGACCTGTCATCGAGTATTACCCTCCTCTGGTATCTCGAGATTATCATGGAACTGCATAACTTCTTATGAGTTCTTCTTCAGGTATTATTTGACTTTCGCTGCATCATCATTTGACTTGATGTCATCGCCAACCGATTACATCTTCATGAAATTTCTCGACAAATGTGTCGTGGTCATCATCAACATCCTGAGCTCTTCCAAGATATATATCGAATTCTTGATGAGAAATACCATCCTTGCCCCTCAATGGTTTGTATTATCACCGGCCACTTTATTGCCTTCCGTTCAACACAAACTTATTTGTGTTTTGTGTTATACCTTGAGATCCTTGCTATCCAGCATTTGTTCTTCTTTACCTTGGAATGTTACCACCTTTTATGTCAAGAATGTCGTGGTAATTTTACCACCTCTTGAGAATTCTTGATATAGTAATATCTCTCGCCTTTTGCGTTCATTTCTTGGTCTCCGTGTTGTTTCTAACCGGAATACCGATAAATGGTCTGTGATGTGTAAATTCTAAACTTCTAGCAACCCTATTGCTTGAAGTTATTGGTCTACAGTTTCATTCTAAGTCTATTGATTATTGAATCATCATTCTAACATTGGTCGTGCAACCCAGCCCATATTTCGAGTGCACCTGTCCACCAATGATTAATTGTGTATGTGTTCCTCCAGCATACATCATTAAGTCATTTGATCTGACAAATGATATCTCTGTGTTCACGCAATTGTGGAAATCCATCTTTCTGGAAATCTCGATGAATTATCACCAAGTCCATCAGCCACCCTCTCCTTGATTTAATGATGAACTCTTGTTTCGGAACTCGCTTCCATAGTTCATTTCCCGAGAATCTTACAATGTCGTCTTGTCAATTTGTGTCGCACCTTTTCTCCTCGAGCATCGTGAGTTTGAGGTATCCTGACACCAATTAGATCTGAATCTCGGTCAGATATGATGGTTGGAACATATTTCCAAGAGTTATAACAATGGTCTTTATGTGACCCGGTAAGGTGATGTCGTGCCTAGCACACCTGGTCGGAGGCCCTATTGATATAGATTCCTTTTCAGCAAGGTTATCCATTCTTCCATGAGGAAATTGTAGGACTTATCCTATAAGTTGTTTCTGATGAATCCTTTTTGTTTCCAAAGTATGATCTTCACCTGTTAACCATGTCAATGCTATCTCGAAGCATGTCTATGGTACTCCAATTTTTCACCAAGAACATTTGAAGCCCAATGCTAAATGTTTTCTTGCTCAATTATCCAAACACCGTTGTATGGGTAATGCCATGAAATTTCTCTCCCCTTACCTAGAGAGTTTTCTACATTATATCCTGCCATGGAAATCTTGCTCTGCTTGTCCTTGGGAAGGATATACCTTTGAATTATGTGATTAAACACGTTTTCCTTTTCATTGTTCTGTTTAATCTAATGATCACCGTTTTCCTTTCCATTGTTTTGTTTAACCTTACTGGTGATCTATATGATCTAAGCAGTAATAATTTCCTGCTTATGTAAACACCTCGGTGTACAATTCTGTCAGCAACACCCTGTTACTATTGTTGATGACATTCCGGTAACCACCGATGGACGAGAACTTTGCCTATTGGTCCGCCTCGTTTCAACGAGCAGGAAAATGGTTCTCTTCGTCCCTCGCCCTTGGTACCGATGGTGCTGCCGACATAACTGATAGACTACCCTCTGACATGCCTTGCTTACATGATCGTGTAAGACGTCATCGCCTTCCTACTCTTAACCCACATGGTGGGCCCATAACCCACAGATCCACGGGATCGAAACCTGACTCTCCTGTACGCCCTGTTGCCAAAGTTATTCCTCGAGCTTGACTTCGTATGTAATTCACGGGCCACCTGCCTATTGATCTATTCTGTTATAAGACGCAATACTTATTCCCGATTGCTTTGAGCCCCTTTCACGCCCTATTTCAGGCATCGAACGGTTGCCTGCCCGTTCGAAACTTCTCATGGTACCTTCTTATTTTGCTCTCAATAATTTCTTCAATTTCAATTCGAGAGTTACTTCCACCACCTTCCCTGATGTTATCAACCAGATAGCCAACCTTGCAGAGGTCCGTTTTCCCGGAGTTACCCCTTGTCCTTCGTATGTACGATGAAGACTCCGAAGAAAAGATGACGATTTCATCATGATGACCCGAAGCAGAAAAATGAAGACCTCACGTAATGGATCAACCTCTTCGAGAAGAGCAACCAAGACCGAGAACACTCGCTAGAATTTCGTAACCAGAACCTTCCCCCTTTAATGCGCCTCTTAAATCTCGGGACGAGATTTCTTGTAGTGGAGGAGAATTGTGACGCCCGGATAGTTAAGCTACAGTAACCACATATGAATGGAGCCATGTCATCACGATTAATTTTCTAAACCTCACCTTGATCCAAATCGAACTCGAATTCAAATTCAAATGCAAGTCAAATTATTAAATTTTTAAATAATAAAATAAAAATGTAGGCTGGGTTGCAAAAATTCACTAACTAATGGTCATGAATAATCCAACATTATTTGAATTATTAAAATGCCCTTAAACTATTTTCAAACTGGTCCAAACAGCCCCAAAATAAATCCTTTCATTTTAAACCAAATTCAAATGAGTTCAAATAATCTTCGAACTTTTTGAGGCAATGCAGAATATTGCATAATAATTATTTTGACAAGTTATACATTCTACTAAATTCATTTAGTAACCCAAAGGAATGCAAAACATCTGAGAAAATACAAATCAGAGATAAGAAAAGACTCTCTTTCACTTTAGCCCAACCAGTACTATGCACTGGCCCAGCCCAATGGGGGTCATCCCTTTTCCCTGTACGAGACAGAGGTCGTGGCACACATCCAACCACCATGGCTGCCGCTGGGCATGCGTGTCAGCCATCCTGCGCTTCCCCCGATGGATAAGACGCCATCGACCCCCCTGCTAACCCTAGCTACCTCATTCCTCCCCCACGCGCCGCTCTCTTCCTCCCCCGCATTAGACCGCCACCACCGTCACCATGGCCGTCGTCGTCTACGTGCTCACTGTCACCCCCGCCGCCTAGGACCGCGCCAGGAGCCTCGCCGTTGTCCGCCTCGTCCTCTCCGACCACCACCTCGAGCTCGGCGGCACCTCACCGACGAGATCGACGCGTCTTCCTCTCCTACGGCCGTTGCTGCCCCGCGCCCGATCTACCTCATTGGAGCTCCTCCTCCCCGTCGGACGCGTCCTCCGCCTTCCCCTATGAGCGCAACACCCATTCCCCTCGTTTCCCCCTCTGTTCGTCACTCTGTGGCGCTGCCCAAATTCCGGCCGGTGGCCGCGGCCACCACGACCGCGTCACGCTCACCGCGCTCGAGCCCTGCGTCCTGGCCGCCCAGTGTGCGCGCTCGGCCGCCGGCCACGCCCGCGTACGCGTGCTGCGCTCCCACGCGCGCGCGAGGCCACGCCCCTGCTCGCCCGCTGGCTCCTCCCCGTGGTCGCGCCTTCGTCGTGCTCGTCGATGTTGCCTGCTACTGCTTGTGCCGCTGCTGCGTCCTTGCTACTGCGTACTGCCGATGCGTGCTGCTATTCCTGCCGCTAGGTGCCCCCTGCTACTCTCGTACTACTGCTGCCACTAGGTGCCGCCACTGCCCGTCGTTGCCTGCTGCTGCTGGCCACGGCCATGGCCGTGTGCGCCAGTGTGTGTGCATGATGTGTGCGTAGTTGTGTGTGTGAGCGCGTTGTGTGTGGATGAGGCTGATCCTGGTTAGGTAGGTTAGCTAATTAGTAGTTAGGCTAAGTAGTGGTTAGGTATAGTGTAAATGACATGTGGGACCACCCTAGTTATTTACCATTTTATTAAACAAAAGACAATGACACACGGGACCCACTTACACTATTCATATGTTGACCAGTCAACCTTTGACTGGGTAAACCCAACCCCACTGGCCCCACTGCCATACTCACATGCTAGGGTAGCACTAGGTGACAAAAGTATATTCTGTTTTTTAATTAAATCCAGAAAATCTAGGAAATGATTAAATCTTTATAAATTAATATAAAATAATCCGTAATTCGGATGAAAAAACTTTGTACATGAAAGTTGCTCAGATCGGCGAGACGAACCCGGATACGCAGCCCGTTCGTCCGTCACGCATCCCTAGCATAGCAAACTCGCAACTTTCCCCCTCCGGCTCCTCTGCCCGAAAACGCGAAACACTGGGATACTTTCCCGGATGTTCCCCCCCCCCTTCACCGGTATCACCTATTACCGCGTTAGGGCACCCCTAGCACCGCTACTTGTCATGTCATGCATCACTATGCATATGCTTGCTTAAATATTTATTGTTTCTTCCCCCTCTTCTCTCGATAGACACCGAGACCGACGCCGCTGCTACCCAGTACGACTACGGAGTTGACGACCCCTCTCTCTTGCCAGAGCAACCAGGCAAGCCCCCCCTTTGATCACCAGATACCGCCTACTCTTCTCTATACTGCTTGCATTACAGTAGTGTAGCATGTTACTGCTTCCCGCTAATCCTATACTGATGCATAGCCTGTCCTTGCTACTACTGTTGTTACCTTTACCTGCAAACCTAATGCTTAGTATAGGATGCTAGTTTATCATCAGTGGCCCTACATTCTTGTCCGTCTGCCATGCTATACTATCGGGCCGTGATCACTCGGGAGGTGATCACGGGTATATACTATATACTTTATACATGATACATGTGGTGACTAAAGACGGGTAGGCTCGTAGGAGCACCCGCGAGTGGATCTTTGAGGCGGGGCGACAGGGCAGGTTCCGACCACCTAGGAGAGAGGTGGGCCTGGCCCTGGTCGGTGTTCGCGGATACTTAACACGCTTAACGAGATCTGGGTATTTGATCTGAGTCTGGCCATTTGGTCAATACGCACTAACCATCTACGTGGGAGCAGTTATGGGTATCCCGGCGTCGTGGTATCAGCCGAAGCCTTCGTGACGTCAGCGACTGAGTGGCGCGCGTCGGATTGGACTGGAAAGCCACTAGGCTAGGTCTGCTTCCGGCCGCGTACGCAACGTGCAGGTGTGCAAAGGGCGATGGGCCCAGACCCCTGCGCCATAGGATTTAGACCGGCGTGCTGACCTCTCTGTTGTGCCTAGGTAGGGCTGCGACGTGTTGATCTTCCGAGGCCGGTCATGACCCAGGAAAGTGTGTCCGGCCAAATGGGATCGAGCGTGTTGGGGTATGTGGTGCACCCCTGCAGGGAAGTTTATCTATTCGAATAGCCGTGTCCCTCGGTAAAAGGACGACCCGGAGTTGTATCTTGACCTTATGACAACTAGAACCGGATACTTAATAAAACACACCCTTCCAAGTACCAGATACAACCGGTGATCGCTCTCTCACAGGGCGACGAGGGGAGCATCATCGGTTAGGATTATGCTATGCGATGCTACTTGGAGGACTTCAGTCTACTCTCTTCTACATGCTGCAAGACGGAGGCTGCCAGAAGCGTAGTCTTCGACAGGATTAGTTATCCCCCTCTTATTCTGGCATTCTGCAGTTCAGTCCACATATGATAGCCTTATCCCAGTCGATACCAATGCATACATATGTAGTGTAGCTCCTTGCTTGCGAGTACTTTGGATGAGTACTCACGGTTGCTTTCTCCCTCTTTTCCCCTATCCCTTTTACCTGGTTGTCGCAACCAGATGTTGGAGCCCAGGATCCAGACGCCACCGTCGACGACGACTCCTACTACGCCGGAGGTGCCTACTACTACGTGCTGCCCACTGATGACGACCAGGAGTAGTTTAGGAGGATCCCAGGCAGGAGGCCTGCGCCTCTTTTGATCTGTATCCCAGTTTGTGCTAGCCTTCTTAAGGCAAACTTGTTTAACTTATGTCTGTACTCAGATATTGTTGCTTCCGCTGACTCGTCTATGATCGAGCTCTTGTATTCGAGCCTTCGAGGCCCCTGGCTTGTAATATGATGCTTGTATGACTTATTTTATTTGTAGAGTTGTGTTGTGATATCTTCCCGTGAGTCCCTGATCTTGATCGTACACGTTTGCGTGTATGATTAGTGTATGATTAAATCGGGGGCGTCACACCTATGTTTGGACATTGGAAGTGTTCCGGGTGAAATCGGGATTTTACCGGATCACCGGGAGGTTACCGGAACCCCCCGGGAGCCATATGGGCCTTCATGGGCCTTAGTGGAAAAGAGAAAAGGGGCAGCCCATAGCTAGCCGCGCCCCCCCTTCCCTTAGTCCTATTAGGACTAGGAGAAGGGGCCGGCCCCCCTCTCTCTCTTCCCCCCTTGGGAATCCTAGTTGGAATAGGATTGAGGGGGGGAGTTCTACTCCCGGTAGGAGTAGGATTCCTCCCGCGCCCTCTCCCTGGCCGGCGCACACCTCCCCCTTGGATCCTTTATATACGGGGGCAGGGGGCACCTCTAGACACACAAGTTGATCATTGAGATCGTTCCTTAGCCGTGTGCGGTGCCCCCTGCCACCAAATTCCACCTCGATCATATCGTTGTAGTGCTTAGGCGAAGCCCTGCGTCGGTAGTACATCAAGATCGTCACCACGTCGTCGTGCTGACGGAACTCTTCCTCGATGCTTTGCTGGATCGGAGCCCGAGGATCGTCATCGAGCTGAACCTGTGCTAAGAACTCGGAGGTGCCGGAGTAACGGTGCTTGGATCGGTCAGATCGGGAAGAAGACGTATGACTACTTCCTCTACATTGTGTCAACGCTTCCGTTGTGATCTACAAGGGTACGTAGATCAGACTCTCCCCCTTGTTGCTATGCATCACCATGATCTTGCGTGTGCGTAGGAAAATTTTGAAATTACTACGTTCCCCAACAGTGGCATCCGAGCCTAGGTTTTATGGTTTGATGTTATTTGCACGAGTAGAACACAAGTGAGTTGTGGGCGATACAAGTCATACTGCCTACCAGCATGTCATACTTTGGTTCGGCGGTATTGTTGGACGAGACGACCCGGACCAACCTTACGCGTACGCTTACGCGAGACCGGTTCCCTCGACGTGCTTTGCACATAGATGGCTTGCGGGCGACTGTCTCTCCAACTTTAGTTGAACCGAGTATGGCTACGCCCGGTCCTTGAGAAGGTTAAAACGGAGTCTATTTGACAAACTATCGTTGTGGTTTTGATGCGTAGGTGAGATGAGTTCTTGCTTAAGCCCGTAGCAGCCACGTAAAACTTGCAACAACAAAGTAGAGGACGTCTAACTTGTTTTTGCAGGGCATGTTGTGATGTGATATGGTCAATACATGATGCTAAATTTTATTGTATGAGATGATCATGTTTTGTAACCGAGTTATCGGCAACTGGCAGGAGCCATATGGTTGTCGCTTTATTGTATGCAATGCAATCGCGATGTAATGCTTTACTTTATCACTAAGCGGTAGCGATAGTCGTGGAAGCATAAGATTGGCGAGACGACAAGGATGCTACGATGGAGATCAAGGTGTCGCGCCGGTGACGATGGTGATCATGACGGTGCTTCAGAGATGGAGATCACAAGCACAAGATGATGATGGCCATATCATATCACTTATATTGATTGCATGTGATGTTTATCTTTTATGCATCTTATCTTGCTTTGATTGACGGTAGCATTATAAGATGATCTCTCACTAAATTATCAAGAAGTGTTCTCCCTGAGTATGCACCGTTGCGAAAGTTCTTCGTGCTGAGACACCACATGATGATCGGGTGTGATAGGCTCTACGTTCAAATACAACGGGTGCAAAACAGTTGCACACGCGGAATACTCAGGTTATACTTGACGAGCCAAGCATATACAGATATGGCCTCGGAACACGGAGACCGAAAGGTCGAGCGTGAATCATATAGTAGATATGATCAACATAATGATGTTCACCGATAAAACTACTCCATCTCACATGATGATCGGACATGGTTTAGTTGATTTGGATCACGTGATCACTTAGAGGATTAGAGGGATGTCTATCTAAGTGGGAGTTCTTAAGTAATATGATTAATTGAACTTAAATTTATCATGAACTTAGTACCTGATAGTATCTTGCTTGTTTATGTTGATTGTAGATAGATGGCTCGTGCTGTTGTTCCGTTGAATTTTAATGCGTTCCTTGAGAAAGCAAAGTTGAAAGATGATGGTAGCAATTACACGGACTGGGTCCGTAACTTGAGGATTATCCTCATTGCTGCACAGAAGAATTACGTCCTGGAAGCACCGCTGGGTGCCAGGCCTGCTGCTGGAGCAACACCAGATGTTATGAACGTCTGGCAGAGCAAAGCTGATGACTACTCGATAGTTCAGTGTGCCATGCTTTACGGCTTAGAATCGGGACTTCAACGACGTTTTGAACGTCATGAAGCATATGAGATGTTCCAGGAGTTGAAGTTAATATTTCAAGCAAATGCCCGGATTGAGAGATATGAAGTCTCCAATAAGTTCTATAGCTGCAAGATGGACGAGAACAGTTCTGTCAGTGAGCATATACTCAAAATGTCTGGGTATAACAATCACTTGATTCAGATGGGAGTTAATCTTCCAGATGATTACGTCATTGACAGAATTCTCCAATCACTGCCACCAAGCTACAAGAACTTCGTGATGAACTATAATATGCAAGGGATGAACAAGACTATTCCCGAGCTCTTCGCAATGCTGAAAGCTGTGGAGGTAGAAATCAAGAAGGAGCATCAAGTGTTGATGGTTAACAAGACCACTAGTTTCAAGAAAAAGGGCAAAGGGAAGAAGAAGGGGAACTTCAAAAAGAATGGCAAGCAAGTTGCTGCTCAAGAAAAGAAGCCCAAGTCTGGACCTAAGCCTGAAACTGAGTGCTTCTACTGCAAGCAGACTGGTCACTGGAAGCGGAACTGCCCCAAGTATTTGGCGGATAAGAAGGATGGCAAGGTGAACAAAGGTATATGTGATATACATGTTATTGATGTGTACCTTACTAATGCTCGCAGTAGCACCTGGGTATTTGATACTGGTTCTGTTGCTAATATTTGCAACTCGAAACAGGGACTACGGATTAAGCGAAGATTAGCTAAGGACGAGGTGACGATGCGCGTGGGAAACGGTTGCAAAGTCGATGTGATCGCGGTCGGCACGCTACCTCTACATCTACCTTCGGGATTAATATTAGACCTAAATAATTGTTATTTGGTGCCAGCGTTGAGCATGAACATTATATCTGGATCTTGTTTAATGCGAGACGGTTATTCATTTAAATCAGAGAATAATGGTTGTTCTATTTATATGAGTAATATCTTTTATGGTCATGCACCCTTGAAGAGTGGTCTATTCTTGTTAAATCTCGATAGTAGTGATACACATATTCATAATGTAGAAGCCAAAAGATGCAGAGTTGATAATGATAGTGCAACTTATTTGTGGCACTGCCGTTTAGGTCATATCGGTGTAAAGCGCATGAAGAAACTCCATACTAATGGACTTTTGGAACCACTTGATTATGAATCACTTGGTACTTGCGAACCGTACCTCATGGGCAAGATGACTAAAACACCGTTCTCCGGTACTATGGAGAGAGCAACAGATTTATTGGAAATCATACATACCGATGTATGTGGTCCGATGAATATTGAGGCTCGTGGCGGATATCGTTATTTTCTCACCTTCACAGATGATTTAAGCAGATATGGGTATATCTACTTAATGAAACACAAGTCTGAAACATTTGAAAAGTTTAAGGAATTTCAGAGTGAAGTTGAAAATCATCGTAACAAGAAAATAAAGTTTCTACGATCTGATCGTGGAGGAGAATATTTGAGTTACGAGTTTGGTATACATTTGAAAAATTGTGGAATAGTTTCGCAACTCACGCCACCCGGAACACCACAGCGTAATGGTGTGTCCGAACGTCATAATCGTACTTTACTAGATATGGTACGATCTATGATGTCTCTTACTGATTTACCGCTATCGTTTTGGGGATACGCTTTAGAGACGGCCGCATTCACGTTAAATAGGGCACCATCAAAATCCGTTGAGACGACGCCTTATGAACTGTGGTTTGGCAAGAAACCAAAGTTGTCATTTCTTAAAGTTTGGGGTTGCGATGCTTATGTGAAAAAGCTTCAACCTAATAAGCTCGAACCCAAATCGGAGAAATGTGTCTTCATAGGATATCCAAAGGAAACTATTGGATACACCTTCTATCACAGATCCGAAGGCAAGACTTTTGTTGCTAAATTCGGAAACTTTCTTGAGAAGGAGTTTCTCTCGAAAGAAGTGAGTGGGAGGAAAGTAGAACTTGACGGGGTAACTGTACCCGCTCCCTTATTAGAAAGTAGTACATCACAGAAAACTGTTTCTGCGACACCTACACCAATAAGTGAGGAAGTTAATGATAATGATCATGAAACTTCAGAACAAGATACTACTGAACCTCGTAGATCAACCAGAGCAAGATCCGCGCCAGAGTGGTACGGTAATCCAGTTCTGGAAGTCATGCTACTAGATCATGATGAACCTACGAACTATGAAGAAGCGATGGTGAGCCCAGATTCCGCAAAGTGGCTTGAGGCCATGAAATCTGAGATGGGATCCATGTATGAGAACAAAGTATGGACTTTGGTTGACTTGCCCGATGATCGGCAAGCAATTGAGAATAAATGGATCTTCAAGAAAAAGACTGACGCTGACGGTAATGTTACTGTCTATAAAGCTCGACTTGTTGCAAAAGGTTTTCGACAAGTTCAAGGGGTTGACTATGATGAGACCTTCTCACCCGTAGCGATGCTTAAGTATGTCCGAATCATGTTAGCAATTGCCGCGTTTTATGATTATGAAATATGGCAGATGGATGTCAAAGCTGCATTCCTGAATGGATTTCTGGAAGAAGAGTTGTATATGATGCAACCGGAAGGTTTTGTCGATCCAAAGGGAGCTAACAAAGTGTGCAAACTCCAGCGATCCATTTATGGACTGGTGCAAGCCTCTCGGAGTTGGAATAAACGCTTTGATAGTGTGATCAAAGCATTTGGTTTTATACAGACTTTTGGAGAAGCTTGTATTTACAAGAAAGTGAGTGGGAGCTCTGTAGCATTTCTGATATTATATGTGGATGACATATTGCTGATTGGAAATGATCTAGAATTTCTGGATAGCATAAAGGGATACTTGAATAAGAGTTTTTCCATGAAAGACCTCGGTGAAGCTGCTTACATATTGGGCATTAAGATCTATAGAGATCGATCAAGACGCTTAATTGGACTTTCACAAAGCACATACCTTGACAAGATTTTGAAGAAGTTCAAAATGGATCAAGCAAAGAAAGGGTTCTTGCCTGTGTTACAAGGTGTGAAGTTGAGTCAGACTCAATGCCCGACCACTACAGAAGATAGAGAGAAAATGAAAGATGTTCCCTATGCTTCAGCCATAGGCTCTATCATGTATGCAATGCTGTGTACCAGACCAGATGTGTGCCTTGCTATAAGTTTAGCAGGGAGGTACCAAAGTAATCCAGGAGTGGATCACTGGACAGCGGTCAAGAACATCCTGAAATACCTGAAAAGGACTAAGGATATGTTTCTCGTATATGGAGGTGACAAAGAGCTCACCGTAAGAGGTTACGTTGATGCAAGCTTTGACACTGATCCGGACGATTCTAAATCGCAAACCAAATACGTGTTTACTTTAAACGGTGGAGCAGTCAGTTAGTGCAGTTCTAAACAAAGCGTCGTAGCGGGATCTACATGTGAAGCGGAGTACATAGCTGCTTCGGAAGCAGCGAACGAAGGAGTCTGGATGAAGGAGTTCATATCCGATCTAGGTGTCATACCTAGTGCATCGGGTCCAATGAAAATCTTTTGTGACAATACTGGTGCAATTGCTTTGGCAAAGGAATCCAGATTTCACAAAAGGACCAAACACATCAAGAGACGCTTCAATTCCATCCGGGATCTAGTCCAGGTGGGAGACATAGAGATTTGCAAGATACATACGGATCTGAATGTTGCAGACCCGTTGACTAAGCCTCTTCCACGAGCAAAACATGATCAGCACCAAGGCTCCATGGGTGTTAGAATCATTACTGTGTAATCTAGATTATTGACTCTAGTGCAAGTGGAAGACTGAAGGAAATATGCCCTAGAGGCAATAATAAAGTTATTATTTATTTCCTTATAAATGTTTATTATTCATGCTAGAATTGTATTAACCGGAAACATAATACATGTGTGAATACATAGACAAACTGTGTGTCACTAGTATGCCTCTACTTGACTAGCTCGTTAATCAAAGATGGTTAAGTTTCCTGACCATGAACAATGTGTTGTTATTTGATTAACGAGGTCACATCATTAGTTGAATGATCTGATTGACATGACCCATTTCATTAGCTTAGCACTCGATCGTTTAGTATGTTGCTATTGCTTTCTTCATGACTTATACAAGTTCCTAGGACTATGATATTATGCAACTCCCGTTTGCCGGAGGAACACTTTGGGTGCTACCAAACGTCACAACGTAACTGGGTGATTATAAAGGAGTACTACAGGTGTCTCCAAATGGTAGATGTTGGGTTGGCGTATTTCAAGATTAGGATTTGTCACTCCGATTGTCGGAGAGGTATCTCTGGGCCCTCTCGGTAATGCACATCACTTAAGCCTTGCAAGCATTGCAACTAATAAGTTAGTTGCGGGATGATGTATTACGGAACGAGTAAAGAGACTTGCCGGTAACGAGATTGAACTAGGTATTGGATACCGACGATCGAATCTCGGGCAAGTAACATACCGATGACAAAAGGGAACAACGTATGTTGTTATGCGGTCTGACCGATAAAGATCTTCGTAGAATATGTAGGAACCAATATGGCCATCCAGGTCCCGCTATTGGTTATTGACCGGAGACGTGTCTCGGTCATGTCTACATTATTCTTGAACCGTAGGGTCCGCACGCTTAACGTTACGATGACAGTTATTATGAGTTTATGCATTTTGATGTACCGAAGGTTGTTCGGAGTCCCGGATGTGATCACGGACATGACGAGGAGTCTCGAAATGGTCGAGACATAAAGATTGATATATTGGAAGCCTATGTTTGGACATCGGAAGTGTTCCGGGTGAAATCGGGATTTTACCGGATCACCGGGAGGTTACCGGAACCCCCCGGGAGCCATATGGGCCTTCATGGGCCTTAGTGGAAAAGAGAAAAGGGGCAGCCCATAGCTAGCCGCGCCCCCCTTCCCTTAGTCCTATTAGGACTAGGAGAAGGGGCCGGCCCCCCTCTCTCTCTTTTCCCCCTTGGGAATCCTAGTTGGAATAGGATTGAGGGGGGGGAGTCCTACTCCCGGTAGGAGTAGGACTCCTCCCGCGCCCTCTCCCTGGCCGGCACACCCCTCCCCCTTGGATCCTTTATATACGGGGGAAGGGGGCACCTCTAGACACACAAGTTGATCATTGAGATTGTTCCTTAGCCGTGTGCGGTGCCCCCTGCCACCAAATTCCACCTCGATCATATCATTGTAGTGCTTAGGCGAAGCCCTGCGTCGGTAGTACATCAAGATCGTCACCACGCCGTCGTGCTGACGGAACTCTTCCTCGACGCTTTGCTGGATCGGAGCCCGAGGATCGTCATCGAGCTGAACGTGTGCTAAGAACTCGTAGGTGCCGGAGTAACGGTGCTTGGATCGGTCGGATCGGGAAGAAGACGTACGACTACTTCCTCTACGTTGTGTCAACGCTTCCGTTGCGATCTACAAGGGTACGTAGATCAGACTCTCCCCCTCGTTGCTATGCATCACCATGATCTTGCGTGTGCGTAGGAAAATTTTGAAATTACTACGTTCCCCAACAAATTTAGAGATGACAAAAAAGTGTCTACAATGGGTTATCGCTTAGCCTCATCTTCAATAACTAGCTAATCCTAAAAACATGGTGAGACATATTGTGCTAAGAGATCATCTCTAAGAGAAGACAAGCCTTTTCTTACGAGTTCTCTCTTCTCCACCTCATCATTTATCCTACGTGGCACTCCTAAAATGGCACCCTTATACATGCCCTAACGCGTGTCCATGATCACTTATCTAGTCAAAGAAGAAACACTGGTAAGTTTAACATGTTTAGGTAGGACATAAACACCATAATTTTAGCGTTATCATTTATCAAAAGGGTCAGATCGTGAAATAAAATTTGAAATGGTAAAAACAGGGATTTCAGCTGGATTTGGATGCATCACATGACGAGAGCAGCTCAGGAAAGTGTGCAGGAGCTAAGGCCAACTCCAACCTAAGGATACATTTCGTCCGCCCTTGTCTATTTGGACCCACGCTGATAAAAAAACACGGCCCAACGCATCGATTAAAACAGACATATGTTCATTTTTTGTCCACCTCGATCCATTTTCGGCCCTAATTTGGGTCAAGTTTGCGTCCGCGCAGACACAACGCGACGCCTCCCTGACCGCCCGTCCGTGGCACAACGAACATTGCCCTTCCCCCAAACACCTTGGCCTCATTGCCCTCGTTGTCGCCACCCAATTCCGGCCTCTTCCCCATTACCCTAGCCCTCGCTGCCTCATCCACTGATGGCCCCATCGCCACTGCATTCATCGACGCCCACTCTTGCCGGCATCGCGGCTACTTCTCGCCGCCGCCGGAGTACTACAAGGCCCACCTACGCAGGCTCGCCGGCAACCCTCAGCATACAATCTCTACCTCCACGGTCACCGCCGGAGGACACAGGCTTCGACAGACCTGCCGCCTGAATGGGCTAAGGACGATGCCCTTCAATGGTCGCAAATTGTCCACGCCTGCCTCGGTCGCAGCCCACAAGGTGTGGGACGTTTGCTAGGCCAAGGCTCCTCCACCCCAGCCTCCGTCTAGTGAGGTACAAATTTGTCACTCTGAAGGATCATGGTGGATAGCTCAGATGTTTTTTTACAGTAACACCCTATGTTCATCGTTTGAAGATAAGGGCGATGAGGATGTTGTGCTTGCTACTTTGGTCGTCAATGAGCACATTTCAAGTTAGCGACCATTGTTTAGAGGATCGATCATGTGCCATGCTTCAGGGTTGAATAGTAAGAGAGAAAGCGGTCATTGCCTACTCTACAACGATTGTTTCGAGGTCAAGGAACCATTATTCTCCGCCATGCTTTTTCAGCAATGCTTCCGGATGGTGAGACATTTGTTCAACCGTATTCGGGAGGGTGTGATGGGATATGATGATTCCTTCAAATGCAAGCCTGATACCCTTGGAAATATTGACTTCTCCTCTTATCAGAAATGTACCACAACTGTTCAGATGCTTGCATATAGAATTCCTGGTGATCTTGTGGATGAGTATGTCCGCATGAGTGAGTCCACATGCCTTGAGGCATTGTAAATTTTCTACAAAGTTGTGGTCGCAGTGTTTGGCCCACTGTACTTGGTAGAACCAAATGATGTGGATGAGGATACAACCCGGTTGTTAGCCATAAATGAATCAAGAGGCTTTTCGGGAATGCTTGGAAGGATAGATTGTATGCACTGAGAGTGTAAGAACTGACCATTTGCCAGGGACGGTCCTGAGAATTCAGGGGCCCGGGACGAAACCAGAACCTGGGGCCCCTTTAATGTACATATCAAAATCATATTCAATATATGTATTAGTGAAATGTTATCAATAAACACTAAAAATGCAAAGGCTGTGGTACACTCCCTTTGCAAAAAATAGTGAAATTGCATCCAAAACTGAATAAGTAGATATGTATATATTACCATGCAATTTTCTCCTAAATGGGGCGCAACCCCAAAACCTCGTAGATAATAGTTTTACAGCATCAAACCCATGGAATTGATCATCAAGTTAAGCGTTTATAAAGAATTCAACTGAACTTACTGGTTAATCCTGCTTCCGTAGATATCGTCCAATACTCAATCGTGGAACACAACTACTTAAACTCTTCGTTTTCATTCAGATTTAGTAGGTGTTCTATCCTCCACCACATTTTTGCCATGTACTGATTTTGTAAATTTCCGAATTACAAGATGCCCATTATGATCTAGTCCCTCCACCCCATTATATAAGAACGTTTTTTTTGCACTACACTACAGTCAAAAAATGTCTTGCATTATGGGACGAAGGGAATATTACTCAGAATCAAAATGTGCTTCCGACGTATTTTGTGTTACTAACATTTTCTAATTTACGTAAGTGTCAGTCATAGCTGTTAGATGATATTGTATAGAGGGAGGAGAGGTGTTTTAAACTTGTATCTTTCTATCTCTTCTTCTGTTGTAACCTCCCTGATCTCCTGTAACGATCAATCCCGATCTCTCTCGATCCTCTCGATCTCTTGTAAGCCACGGTACAAATGTGATATAAATATAGATGCGGCCCGAGCAAAGGGTTCAACGCTTCCACCAAAGTTTACATGGTAACAGAGCCTCTTCCTTGATAGATCGGATAGAGATTGCATCTAGCTACCTAGGCGACCGCAACCATGTCCACCACCACCGCCGCCATGATGGCTAGCACCATGGGTGCGCTCACCACCGACACCTCTTCCACCTTTGCGTCATCGTCCACCTCCACCTCCACCAACTCCTTCCTCGGATCGCCGCCGCAAGAGAAGCTGACGAGGGGCAACTTCCTGCTCTGGAAGGCCGTCGTCCTACCCCAGATCAAGGGCGCGCAGATGGAGCATCATCTCGACGCGAAGAGTCCGGCACCGCCGGTCACCCTCACCATTACCAAGGACGGCAAAGAAGAATAGGTACTGAACTCTGCGCGATCCCTTTGGTTTGCACAACAGCAACAGCTCCAAGGCTACCTGATGGGCTCCCTCTCCCGCGACATCCTTGCTTAAGTCGCCACGCTCTAGATGCTGACTGAAGTCTGGCGTGCCATCCACGACATGTTCGCCGCCTAGAGCCAAGCCCAAGCTATCAATACACGCATCGAGTTCACGAATCTCCAAAAAGGTAACATGACTATGGCCGAATACCTTGGAAAAATTAAGAGCCTTACCGATGAAGTTGCCTGCACTGCTGCTGCGCTCTTCGATCCGAAGATCGTGTCCAAAATCTTGGCGGACTAGACATGGATTACAATCCAGTCATCTCGGCCCTTGCTGCCCGGGTTGAGCCCATCACTGTTCAGGAGTTGTACAGCCAGCTCCTCAGCTTCGACGCCCGCCTCAGTCTCCTTCATGGCGCCAGCTTTCGCCAGTCCTCTGCCAACGCCGCCTCGCGTGGACGCGGCCGTGGGCGCGGTCACCACGTGCAACGCGGCAATGGGCGTGGGCATGGCAACGCTCAGGGCGACAACGGCTACAACAACAACTTCAACAACGCCGGCGGCAGCAGCTACAACAACACCGGCAACCGATCAGGGGCTGGTGGCTTCAACAACAACAACAACCACCACCCTCCCTCCTCCTCCCGTGGCCGCCCTCGCTGTCAACTCTGCAAGAAGGCCGGCCATGGGGTGATGGATTGCTGGCACCGGTTCAATGAGAACTATGTGCCCGATGCTCGCCATGTTGCTGCAGCCATGCGTGAGCAAGGAGGAGATGGTGTCTGGTATGTTGACTCCGGTGCCACAGACCATGTCACAAGTGAGCTGGAGCAACTTGCCCTCCGTGAACAGTACCACGGCCATGATCAGATTCATACCGCAAGCGGCGGAGGTATGGATATTCAACACATTGGTCAAGCTTATATTAATTCCCCTATGCTTAAACGTGATCTAGTCCTCAAAGATGTCCTTCATGTTCCTCAAGCTGATAAAAACCTTGCCTCTATGTCTTGTTTAGCCACTGATAATAACATCTTCTTTGAAACTCACCCTCGTTATTTTTTTATCAAGGATCGGGCAACGAGGGAACTTCAACACCACGGGAGATGTATTGGAGGCCTCTACCCCATCACATCCGGAGCACTTAGTTGCAAGCATCGTCAGGTCTACTCTGCCATCAAGCCCTCTTTGGTAAGGTGGCATCAACGACTAGGACATCCTTCTTCAGTCATAGTTAAGCAAGTAGTCAATAAAGGCAACCTTTCTTTGTCACATAGCCATGTTAGTGATTCGGTTTGTGAAGCTTGTCAATGTGCCAAGAGTCACCAACTTCCCTATCCTAGGTCCGATAGTATATATCATGCTCCTTTAGAGCTTATTTTCAGTGATGTATGGGGCTATGCCCGAGACTCCTTTGGAAGAAGAAAAAAAATATTATGTCAGTTTCATTGACGATTACAGTAAATTCACTTGGATTTATTTACTCAAGCATAAATCTAAAGTTTTCTCTGTATTTCAAGAGTTTCAAAAACTTGTCGAATGCCACTTTGACAGAAAATTTTTGACAGTTCAAAGTGACTGGGGAGGGGAGTATGAGAAGCTCAACTCCTTTCGTAGCATAGGCATTGCACATCATGTGTCCTGCCCTCATGCCCATCAACAGAACGGCTCCGCCGAGCGTAAACATCGTCACATTGTTGAAGTTTGCCTCTCTTTGCTTGCTCATGCTTCCATGCCTCTCAAATATTGGGATGAAACCTTCATCACTGCCACATATCTTATTAATCGTTTGCCTAGCAAAGTCATTGGCAACTCTACTCCTTTGAAACGCCTCTATCATCAAAAACCTGATTACAACTCTCTGAAAATCTTTGGGTGTGGATGCTATCCCAATCTTCGTCCATACAATCGTCATAAACTCGAGCTTCGTTCTACTCAATGTGCGTTTCTTGGCTATAGTAATCTTCACAAAGGCTATAAGTGCCTTGAAATTGCCACTGGACGTATCTATATTTCAAGGGATGTTGTTTTTGACGAAACTTTGTTTCCTTTTGCCAAACTTAATCCCAACGCAGGCGCCCTTCTTCGTGCTGAAATAGCCTTGCTTTCGGATCACAGGGGTGAATTAAATAAAGCTGATCATGTGGAAAATTCCAAAGAAAACTGTAATTCTACAGATTGTGGTCGTCATTTTATGTGTGCAGATTTGGATGAAACAGGCACGAGATCCCATGCTGATGCGGTTGGCAGCGGCGCTGGATCCCATGCAGATCCTCGCGTCAGCCCGTCTGTCTCTGGTGGCGCGCGATCCCAGGAGGATATTGTTAGGGGACGTAGTAATTTCAAAAAAATTCCTGCGCACACGCAAGATCATGGTGATGCATGGCAACGAGGGGGAGAGCATGATCTACGTACCCTTGTAGATCGCAACGGAAGCATTGACACAACATAGAGGAAGTAGTCATATGTCTTCCCGATCCGACCGATCCAAGCACCGTTACTCCGGCACCTCCGAGTTCTTAGCACACGTATAGCTCGATGACGCTCCCCGGGCTCCGATCCAGCAAAGCTTCGGGGATGAGTTCTGTCAGCACAACGGCGTGGTGACGATGATGATGTTCTACCGACGCAGGGCTTCGCCTAAGCACTACAACGATATGATCGAGGTGGAATATGGTGGCAGGGGCACCGCACACGACTAAGGAATGATCTCAATGATCAACTTGTGTGTCTATGGGGTGCCCCCCTGCCCCCGTATATAAAGGAGCAAGGGGAGGCCGGCCGGCCCTATGGGGCGCGCCAAGGGGAGGGGGAGTCCTCCTCCTACTGGGAGTAGGACTCCCCTTTCCTAATCCAATTAGGAAACCCTAAGGGGGAAGGAAAGAGGGGGAGAGGGAGAGGGAGAGGGAAAGAGGGGCCGCGCCCCCTCCCTAGTCCAATTCGGACTCCCCATGTGGGAGGGGGGGGGCGCCACCTCCTAGGCTGCAGCCCTCTCTCTCCCCTAAGGCCCAATAAGGCCCATTACTTCCCCCGAGGGTTCCGGTAACCCTTCCGGTACTCCGGTTTTCTCTGAAATCACCTGGAACACTTCCGGTGTCCGAATATAGCCGTCCAATATATCAATCTTTATGTCTCGACCATTTCGGGACTCCTCGTCATGTCCGTGATCATATCCGGGACTCCGAACTAACTTCGGTACATCAAAATGCATAAACTCATAATAACTGTCATCGTAACGTTAAGCGTGCGGACCCTACGGTTCGAGAACAATGTAGACATGACCGAGACACGTCTCCGGTCAATAACCAATAGCGGGACCTGGATGCCCATATTGGCTCCTACATATTCTACGAAGATCTTTATCGGTCAGACCGCATAACAACATACATTGTTCCCTTTGTCATCGGTATGTTACTTGCCCGAGATTCGATCGTCGGTATCCAATACCTAGTTCAATCTCGTTACCGGCAAGTCTCTTTACTCGTTCTGTAATACATCATCTCGCAACTAACTCATTAGTTGCATTGCTTGCAAGGCTTAAGTGATGTGCATTACCGAGAGGGCCCAGAGATACCTCTCCGACAATCGGAGTGACAAATCCTAATCTCGAAATACGTCAACCCAACATGTACCTTTGGAGACACCTGTAGAGTACCTTTATAATCACCCAGTTACTTTGTGACGTTTGGTAGCACACAAAGTGTTCCTCCGGCACACGGGAGTTACATAATCTCATAGTCATAGGAACATGTATAAGTCATGAAGAAAGCAATAGCAACATACTAAACGATCGGGTGCTAAGCTAATGGAATGGGTCATGTCAATCAGATCATTCATCTAATGATGTGATCCCATTAATCAAATAACAACTCTTTGTCCTTGGTTAGGAAACATAACCATCTTTGATTAACGAGCTAGTCAAGTAGAGGCATACTAGTGACACTCTGTTTGTCTATGTATTCACACATGTATTATGTTTCCGGTTAATACAATTCTAGCATGAATAATAAACATTTATCATGATATAAGGAAATAAATAATAACTTTATTATTGCCTCTAGGGCATATTTCCTTCAGTCTCCCACTTGCACTAGAGTCAATAATCTAGATCACATCACCATGTGATTAACATCGATAGTTCACATTATCATGTGATTAACACCCATAGTTCACATCGCCATGTGACCAATACCCAAAGGGTTTACTAGATTCAGTAATCTAGTTCACATCGCTATGTGATTAACACCCTAAGAGTACTAAGGTGTGATCATGTTTTGCTTGTGAGAGAATCTTAGTAAACGGGTCTGCCACATTCAGATCCACATGTATTTTGCAAATTTCTATGTCAACAATGCTCTGCATGGAGCTACTCTAGCTAATTGCTCCCACTTTCAATATGTATCTAGACCGAGACTTAGAGTCATCTAGATTAGTGTCAAAACTTGCATCGGCGTAACCCTTTACAACGAACCTTTTGTCACGTCCATAATCGAGAAACATATCCTTATTTCACTAAGGATAATTCTGACCGCTGTCCAGTGATCTACTCCTAGATCACTATTGTACTCCCTTGCCAAATCAGTGCAGGGTATACAATAGATCTGGTATACAACATGACATACTTTATAGAACCTATGGCCAAGGCATAGGGAATGACTTTCATTCTCTTTCTATCTTCTGTCGTGGTCGGGCTTTGAGTCTTACTCAATTTCACACCTTGTAACATAGGCAAGAAACTCTTTCTTTGACTGTTCCATTTTGAACTACTTCAAAATCTTGTCAAGGTATGTACTCATTGAAAAAACTTATCAAGCGTCTTGATCTATCTCCATAGATCTTTGATGCTCAATATGTAAGCAGCTTCACCGAGGACACTCCTTTATGCTTTACAGAATAATTCTACATTATTTCCGATCAACAATATGTCACTCACATATACTTATCAGAAATGCTGTAGTGCTCCCACTCACTTTCTTGTAAATACAGGCTTCACCGCAAGTCTGTATAAAACTATATGCTTTGATCAACTTATCAAAGTGTATATTCCAACTCCGAGATGCTTGCACCAGTCCACAGGTGGATCGCTGGAGTTTGCACATTTTGTTAGCACCTTTCGGATTGACAAAACCTTCTGGTTGCATCATATACAACTCTTCTTTAATAAATCATTTAAGGAATGTAGTTTTGTTTATCCATTTGCCAGATTTCATAAAATGCGGCGATTACTAACATGATTCGGACAGACTCAAGCATAGATACGAGTGAGAAACTCTCATCGTAGTCAACACCTTGAACTTGTCGAAAACCTTTTGCGACAATTCTAGCTTTGTAGATAGTAACACTACTATCAGCGTCTGTCTTCCTCTTGAAGATCCATTTATTTTCTATGGCTTGCCGATCATCGGGCAAGTCAACCAAAATCCATACTTTGTTTTCATACATGAATCCCATCTCAGATTTCATGGCCTCAAGCCATTTTGCGGAATCTGGGCTCATCATCGCTTCCTCATAGTTCGTAGGTTCGTCATGGTCAAGTAACATGACCTTCAGAATAGGATTACCGTACCACTCTGGTGCGGATCTCACTCTGGTTTACCTACGAGATTCGGTAGTAACTTGATCTGAAGTTACATGATCATCATCATTAGCTTCCTCACTAATTGGTGTAGTAGTCACAGGAATAGATTTCTGTGATGAACTATTTTCCAATAAGGGAGAAGGTACAATTACCTTATCAAGTTTTTCTATTTTCCTCCCACTCACTTCTTTCGAGAGAAACTTCTTCTCTAGAAAGGATCCATTCTTAGCAACGAATGTCTTGCCTTCGGATCTGTGATAGAAGGTGTACCCAACTGTCTCCTTTGGGTATCCTATGAAGACATATTTCTCCGATTTGAGTTTGAGCTTATCGAGATGAAGCTTTTTCACATAAGCATCGCAACTCCAAACTTCAAGAAACGACAGCTTAGGTTTCTTGCCAAACCATAGTTCACACGGTGTCGTCTCAACGGATTTAGATGGTGCCCTATTTAACGTGAATGCAGCTGTCTCTAATGCATAACCCCAAAACGATAGTGGTAGATCGGTAAGAGACATCATAGATCGCACTATATCTAATAAAGTACGGTTATGACGTTCGGACACACCATTACACTATGGTGTTTCAGGTGGCGTGAGTAGTGAAACTATTTCACATTGTTTTAATTGAAGGCCAAACTCGTAACTCAAATATTTTACCTCTGCGATCATATCGTAGAAACTTTTATTTTCTTGTCACGATGATTTTCCACTTCACTCTGAAATTCTTTGAACTGTTCAAATGTTTCAGACTTATGTTTCATCAAGTAAATATCCCCATATCTGCTCAAATCATCTGTGAAGGTCAGAAAATAATGATACCTGCTGCAAGCCTTAATATTCATCGGACCACATACATCAGTATGTATGATTTCCAACAAATCTGTTGCTTGCTTCATTGTTCCGGAGAACGGCGTTTTAGTCATCTTGCCCATAAAGCATGGTTCGCAAGTATCAAGTGATTCATAATCAAGTGATTCCAAAAGCCCATCGGCATGGAGTTTCTTCATGCGCTTTATACCAATATGACCTAAACGGCAGTGCCACAAATAAGTTGCACTATCATTATTAACTTTGCATCTTTTGGTTTCAATATTATGAATATGTGTATCACTACGATCGAGATCCAATGAACTTGTTTCATTGGGTGTATGACCATCGAAGGTTTTATTCATGTAAACAGGACAACAATTATTCTCTGACTTTAATGAATAACCGTGTTGCAATAAACATGATCAAATCATATCCATGCTCAACGGAAAAACCAAATAACACTTATTTAGGTTCAACACTAATCCCGAAAGTATAGTGGAGTGTGCGATGATGATCATATCAATCTTGGAACTACTTCCAACACACATCGTCACTTCACCCTTAACTAGTCTCTGTTTATTCTGCAACTCCTGTTTCGAGTTACTACTCTTAGCAACTGATCCAGTATCAAATACTGAGGGGTTGCTATAAACACTAGTAAAGTACACATCAATAACATGTATATCAAATATACTTTTGTTCACTTTGCCATTCTTCTTATCCGCCAAATACTTGGGGCAGTTCCACTTCCAGTGACCAGTCCCTTTGCAGTAGAAGCACTTAGTCTCAGGCTTAGGACCAGACTTGGGCTTCTTCACTTGAGCAGCAACTTGCTTGACATTCTTCTTGAAGTTCCCCTTCTTCCCTCTGCCCTTTTCTTGAAACTAGTGGTCTTGTCTACCATCAACACTTGATGTTTTTCTCGATTTCTACCTTCGTCAATTTCAGCATTACGAAGAGCTTGGGAATCGTTTCCGTTATCCCTTGCATATTATAGTTCATCGCGAAGTTCTACTAACTTGGTGATGGTGACTAGAGAATTCTGTCAATCACTATTTTATCTGGAAGATTAACTCCCACTTGATTCAAGCGATTGTAGTACCCAGACAATCTGAGCACATGCTCACTGCTTGAGCGATTCTCCTCCATCTTTTAGCTATAGAACTTGTTGGAGACTTCATATCTCTCAACTCGGGCATTTGCTTGAAATATTAACTTCAACTCCAGGAACATCTCATATGGTCCATGACGTTCAAAACGTCTTTGAAGTCCCGATTCTAAGCCGTTAAGCATGGTGTACTAAACTATCAAGTAGTCATCATATTGAGCTAGCCAAACGTTCATAACGTCTGCATCTGCTCCTGCAATAGGTCTGTCACCTAGCGGTGCATCAAGGACATAATTTTTCTGTGCAGCAATGAGGATAAACCTCAGATCACGGATCCAATCCGCATCTTTGCTACTAACATCTTTCAACACAATTTTCTCTAGGAACATATCAAAATAAACACAGGGAAGCAACAACGCGAGCTATTGTTCTACAACATGATTTGCAAAATACTACCAGGACTAAGTTCATGATAAATTTAAGTAAAATTTAATCATATTACTTAAGAACTCCCACTTAGATAGACATCCCTCTAATCCTCTAAGTGATCACGTGATCCAAATCAACTAAACCATAACCGATCATCACGTGAGATGGAGTAGTTTTCAATGATGAACATCATTATGTTGATCATATCTACTATATGATTCACGCTCGACCTTTCGGTCTCTGTGTTCCGAGGCCATATCTGCATATGCTAGGCTCGTCAAGTTTAACCTGAGTATTCTGCGTGTGCAAAAACTGGCTTGCACCCGTTGTAGATGGACGTAGAGCTTATCACACCCGATCATCACGTGGTGTCTGGGCACGACGAACTTTGGCAACAGTGCATACTCAGGGAGAACACTTCTTGATAATTTAGTGAGAGATCATCTTATAATGCTACCGTCAATCAAAGCAAGATAAGATGCATAAAAAGATAAACATCACATGCAATCGATATAAGTGATATGATATGGCCATCATTATCTTGTGCTTGTGATCTCCATCTCCGAAGCACCGTCATGATCACCATTGTCACCGGCGCGACACCTTGATCTCCATCGTAGCATCGTTGTCGTCTCGCCAATCTTATGCTTCCACGACTATCGCTACCGCTTAGTGATAAAGTAAAGCATTACATCGCGATTGCATTGCATACAATAAAGCGACAACCATATGGCTCCTGCCAGTTGCCGATAACTCGGTTACAAAACATGATCATCTCATACAATAAAATTTAGCATCATGTCTTGACCATATCACATCACAACATGCCCTGCAAAAACAAGTTAGACGTCCTCTACTTTGTTGTTGCAAGTTTTACGTGGCTGCTACGGGCTTAAGCAAGAACTAATCTCACCTACGCATCAAAACTACAACGATAGTTTGTCAAATAGGCTCCGTTTTAACCTTCGCAAGGACCGGGCGTAGCCACACTCGGTTCAACTAAAGTTGGAGAAACAGTCACCCGCAAGCCACCTGTGTGCAAAGCACGTCGGGAGAACTGGTCTCGCGTAAGCGTACGCGTAATGTCGGTCCGAGCCGCTTCATCCAACAATACCGCCGAACCAAAGTATGACATGCTGGTAGGCAGTATGACTTATATCGCCCACAACTCACTTGTGTTCTACTCGTGCATATAACATCAAACCATAAAACCTAGGCTCTGATGCCACTGTTAGGGGACGTAGTAATTTCAAAAAAATTCCTACGCACACGCAAGATCATGGTGATGCATAGCAACGAGGGGGAGAGCATGATCTACGCACCCTTGTAGATCGCAACGGAAGCGTTGACACAACGTAGAGGAAGTAGTCGTACGTCTTCCTGATCCGACCGATCCAAGCACCGTTACTCCGGCACCTCCGAGTTCTTAGCACACGTACAGCTCGATGACGCTCCCCGGGCTCCGATCCAGCAAAGCTTCGGGGATGAGTTCCGTCAGCACAACGGCGTGGTGACGATGATGATGTTCTACCGATGCAGGGCTTCGCCTAAGCACTACAACGATATGATCGAGGTGGAATATGGTGGCAGGGGGCACCGCACACGGCTAAGGAACGATCTCAATGATCAACTTGTGTGTCTATGGGGTGCCCCCCTGCCCCCGTATATAAAGGAGCAAGGGGGAGGCCGGCCGGCCCTATGGGGCGCGCCAAGGGGAGGGGGAGTCCTCCTCCTAGTGGGAGTAGGACTCCCCTTTCCTAATCCAATTAGGAAACCCTAAGGGAGAAGGAAAGAGGGGGAGAGGGAGAGGGAAAGAGGGGTCGCGCCCCCTCCCTAGTCCAATTCGGACTCCCCATGTGGGGGGGGGGGCGCCACCTCCTAGGCCGCAGCCCTCTCTCTCCCCTAAGGCCCAATAAGGCCCATTACTTCCCCGGAGGGTTCCGGTAACCCTTCCGGTACTCCGGTTTTCTCCGAAATCACCCGGAACACTTCCGGTGTCCGAATATAGCCGTCCAATATATCAATCTTTATGTCTCGACCATTCCGGGACTCCTCGTCATGTCCGTGATCATATCCGGGACTCGGAACTAACTTCGGTACATCAAAATGCATAAACTCATAATAACTGTCATCGTAACGTTAAGCGTGCGGACCCTATGGTTCGAGAACAATGTAGACATGACCGAGACACGTCTCCGGTCAATAACCAATAGCGGGACCTGGATACCCATATTGGCTCCTACATATTCTACGAAGATCTTTATCGGTCAGACCGCATAACAACATACGCCGTTCCCTTTGTCATCGGTATGTTACTTGCCCGAGATTCGATCGTCGATATCCAATACCTAGTTCAATCTCGTTACCGGCAAGTCTCTTTACTCGTTATGTAATACATCATCTCACAACTAACTCATTAGTTGCATTGCTTGCAAGGCTTAAGTGATGTGCATTACCGAGAGGGCCCAGAGATACCTCTCCGACAATCGGAGTGACAAATCCTAATCTCGAAATACGTCAACCCAACATGTACCTTTGGAGACACCTGTAGAGTACCTTTATAATCACCCAGTTACGTTGTGACGTTTGGTAGCACACAAAGTGTTCCTCCGGCACACGGGAGTTACATAATCTCATAGTCATAGGAACATGTATAAGTCATGAAGAAAGCAATAGCAACATACTAAACGATCGGGTGCTAAGCTAATGGAATGGGTCATGTCAATCAGATCATTCATCTAATGATGTGATCCCGTTAATCAAATAACAACTCTTTGTCCATGGTTAGGAAACATAACCATCTTTGATTAACGAGCTAGTCAAGTAGAGGCATACTAATGACACTCTATTTGTCTATGTATACACACATGTATTATGTTTCCGGTTTAATACAATTCTAGCATGAATAATAAACATTTATCATGATATAAGGAAATAAATAATAACTTTATTATTGCCTCTAGGGCATATTTCCTTCAGATATGCCTCCCCTGCATGCGTCCACTAGCGCACCGGTGGCCGACTAGGCGGACCCCGCCTGTCTCGCCTCGCGATTCGATGAGACCGTCCACCCAAGCGCGGGCGCAGGTGCGCGCATGGCCGACAGCTGCCACCAGGAGGAGCCCACCAGCCCAGGCATGGGCCGAGGCGTGGGCATCGGTACGCATGTGGCCGACAGCCGCTCCCGGGTGGAGCCCGCCAGCCCAGGCGCGGGCGGGGACGATGCGGCGATTGGCGCGACTGCTACCAGGGGGACACCCGCGTCAGCAGCTTCAGGATCCGCTACAGGGGCAGAATCTGCCTTGGATCCAGTACCTGGATTTTCTATGGAGGTGTCTACTGCTTCTGGATCTCCCGTGGCTACGTCAGCAGCACCAGTTCAGCCTCCTCGTCGACACACTCGGTCACAGTCAGGTATTATCAAAGAAAAGGAGTATACTGATGGTACGGTACGATATGACAGAGTCAAACATGCTTTTCTTAGTAGTGTTGGAGAACCAAATAATTTGCATGATGCTCTAGCTCATAAAGAATGGAATGAGGCTATGGATAATGAATATGATGCTCTCATGAAAAATAGAACTTGGCACTTAGTACCTCTAAAGAAAGGTAGCAATGTTATAGATTGCAAATGGGTATATAAAATAAAAAGAAAACCTGATGGAAGCATAGACAGATACAAGGCTAGATTAGTTGCCAAAGGTTTTAAGCAGAGATTTGGTATTGATTATGAAGATACGTTTAGTCCTGTTGTTAAGGCAGCCACTATTCGACTTGTATTGTCTATTGCTATCTTCAGAGGTTGGAGTTTACGTCAGCTAGATGTTCAGAACGCGTTTCTTCATGGTGTTCTTGAGGAAGAAGTGTTCATGTGGCAGCCACCTGGATATGAAAACCAAAGCACACCTCATCATGTCTGTAAGTTGGATAAGGCCTTATATGGTTTGAAACAGGCCCCTAGAGCCTGGTACTCAAGATTGAGCATGCAGTTACAACAACTTGGGTTTACACCATCCAAAGCAGATACCTCACTATTCGTTTATCATAAAGACAATATTACGATATTTGTGCTTGTTTATGTTGATGATATAACTGTTGCAAGCTCAAGTTCAGATGCTACCACTTGTTTTCTTAAAGATTTAAAGTTAGAGTTTGCTCTCAAGGACTTGGGAGATCTTCACTATTTTCTTGGCATAGAAGTGAAGCAGATCAAGGATGGTATACTTCTTACACAGGAAAAATATACAACTGATATACTCAGGAGGGTAGGTTTGTACAATTGTAAACCTGTGAGTACACCAATTTCAACTTCTGAAAAACTTACAATTGAGAGTGGAGAAGCACTTGGACCAGAAGATGCAACTAATTACAGAAGTGTTGTGGGTGCTTTGCAGTATCTGACCCTTACACGTCCTGATATTTCTTACTCTGTGAATAAGGTATGTCAGTATTTACATGCACCTAGAACAACTCACTAGACTGCAGTCAAGAGGATTTTAAGGTATCTAAAATTTTCTGAAGGACTTGGGCTTCAGATTACCAAGTCTCCTCTACTTGTTACTGTCTATTCTGATGCAGACTGGGTAGGGTGTGCTGATGATAGAAGATCTACAGGTGGTTTTGTTGTGTTTCTGGGAACTAATCTTGTGTCTTGGAGTGCAAGAAAACAGGCTACTGTCTCAAGATCAAGTATAGAGGCTGAGTATAAGGCTTTGACTAATGCTACAACAGAAGTAATGTGGATACAAACATTGCTCTATGAACTTGGAATCAAGGCTCCACAAGCTGCTAGATTATGGTGTGATAATATTGGTGCAACTTATCTGTTAGCTAATCCTATTTTTCATGCACGTACCAAGCATATTGAGGTTGATTCCACTTTGTCAGAGAAAGGGTAGCTCGAAGGCTACTTGACATTCAGTTTATACCTGCTGGAGATCAACTTGCTGATGGCTTCACAAAACCCCTTACTATGAGGAGGTTGGATGAGTTCAAGTACAATCTTAATCTCGCGAAAGTTTCTTGAGGCTTAGATTGAGGGGGAGTGTTAGATGATATTGTATAGAGGTAGGAGAGGTGTTTTAAACTTGTATCTTTCTATCTCTTCTTCTGTTGTAACCCCCCTGATCTCCTGTAACGATCGATCCCGATTTCTCTCGATCCTCTCGATCTCTTGTAAGCCACGGTACACATGTGATATAAATATAGATGCGGCCCGAGCAAAGGGTTCAACGCTTCCACCAAAGTTTACAATAGCAAATTAACAAAAACATTGTGCCTCTTGACTTGTCTAAACATAACCTGTTGACTAGTATGCATCTGACTTGCTACTAGAGTCAACAGTGCTGCCGGTAAATAATTCGTAATCGAACAATAATAGCACCGCTCCTAGTTTTGACTGACAAGGGAAAATCCTGCTCATAGTGACAACAATTTCTTTTGCTGTGAATAAGAAGGGCCGAAATCTCAAACTCCACAGAATGATACAACCTCACAAGATTAGATAAAATAGGAGCAAAGCATACCTTACCGGAGCCTGACGACAAGCCTAATTGCGAGCTACTCCTTCGTCGCCGCCGTTGTGGCGTCGGCCGTGATTACCCTGCTGCGATTAGGGATTGTAATTTTTTTAGGCAAAGGGATTGTAGTTTGGTGTGAGCGATGGGCGTCGGCGGGGGAAAACACAAGGGGGTGCGTGCGTTGGGCCAGGCACACTATCACGTTAATGCGATCGAAAGGAAAAGGGTTGGACAATGAAGTCCTGATCGTGGGCTATATTGCGTGGTGTACCTGGGAGGGGGCCCCTTGGATCTTGGGGGCCCGGGGCGACCGCCCATGCTGCCCCCCCCCCCCTCAGGGCCGGCCCTGCCATTTGCTTGGCAGAGGCGATATAAGGGGCATGTTAAAGCCTGCACAGTCATAATTGAAGCAATGGCATCACAAGATCTCCAGATTTGGCACTCTTTTTTGGCATGGCAGGTTCTCACAATGACATCAATGTGCTTCAGCACTCTCCGGTGTTCGCGAGGCTTTTGGAAGGCCAATACCCATATGTCAACTTTGAGGTCAGTGACCACTAATACAACAAAGGATACTACCTAGCTGATGGTATCTATCCTGAGTGGTCTACGATTGTCAAGACAATCTCCGAGTCCATAGGAAAGAAGAGGGGTAGGTTTCCCAAATAATAATAGAGTGCAAGAAAGGATGTGGAGCATGCTTTTGGTGTGTTCCAATCTCGATGGGCTATTGTTCGGTATCCTTCTAGAACATGGAGAACTCGAAGGATGTGCAAGGTGATTACTGCTTCTGTGATCATGCACAACATGATCATAGAGGATGAGCGTGATGACAACCTCTTTGACGAAGGGTGGGGTTAACAAGGTGAAAACGTTAAGCCTGAGGATGGAGCGACAACGTATGTGCAGTACACCCAATTTCATCAAGAAATGTGTCATTGGACTACTCACATTCAACTTCAAGATGATTTGATCGAGTATAGGTGGACTCACATAGGAAACCAATAGATGTAGCTGCTCTTTTTTCAATGTATCTGCCATGATTTTAAATTCATTTGGTTGTAAGCTTGTGGTTTTTATTTATTGTGTTGTAAAAACTATGTGACTTATTTGTTTAATAATGTGCAATGTTTTATTTTCATTTTTATTCAATTTATATGTTAGAATGTCCAAATTTACAAATTTTGCAAAAAAGGGGAGAGGTGGACCAAACGGGTCTACCAGTTGGGTGCAATGCCCAAAAATGCAAGGACAAGAGGTGAACCCCGCCCATACTACCGACTTCAACAGACAAAATGCGGACAAAACCCGCGCCCATTTAGTTCTATACGTTAGAGTTGGCCTAACATGCCGACCCAAACGGACGCGGAATTTGTCCGCTTCTTATTCTTTCGGGTGGCCAAGAGGGACGGTGGCGTCCACCCCTTGTCCGCTCTTTTCCAGTAAGTGCGCCCAATGGGGTGACCCATTTGGTCATCACCGTCATTTTTATATCTAATTTTTTTCATTTTAGATATTTAGACATTTACAACAAATAAACAAATGAATGGAACATTGCATGTTATTAAACAAATAAGCCAGATAGCTTACAGCCAAATAAATAGAAATCGCATAGTTTTACAACCATATAAATGTAAGATTATAGAAAAAATGGAGGGAAAAGAGCAAATACAACTATTGATTTACTATGTGAGTCCAGACATGCTCAATCAAATCATCTTGAAGTTGAATGTGAGTTGCTTGATAATGCATTTCATCATGAAAATGGATGATCTGTGCAAACTTTCCCGCTCTGCCTTCAGGCTCAACCAACTCACCTTGGTAATCCCACCCTTGGTCATACTGTCATCATGCTCATCCTACTATGATCATGTTGTGCATGATCACACAACATGGCATCACCTCCCACGTAGTGCTAGGGCTCCATTTTCTAGCATCGTGTTGAACAATAGCTTAGTGATATTGAAGCACACCAAATGCATGCCACACATCCTTTCTAGCACTCTCTTGTTCTTCGGCGAACCTAGTCCTCTTCTCTCCTTGGGGCTCAGATATTGTCTTCACAAACGTAGACCACTGAGAATAGATATCAACAGCTAGGTACTACACTCCTGCCAGTAGTTCCTCCAGTTCCTATCACTGTCCAGTTAAGATCGTCAAAATCTATACGATTAATGGCAAATAACTACCCTAATAAACTAGTGTATAAAATATACTCCCTCGATAAAGAAATGTAAGAACGTTTAGATCATTAAAGTAGTGATCTAAATGCTCTTATATTTCTTTACAAGGGGAGTAGTATTATTTTAAAGGGAATTGAGTAAAATAGGAACTTGTTTAGGAAAAAAAAATGTTCCAGTATTAGGGGGTGTTTGTTTACAGGAACTTATTGGTGTAGGGACTTTAAAAAGTCTCTTTTAGTCCCGTCTAAACCAAACAGGAGGGACTTATAGGGACTTAAAGTGAGCATTTGAGACTTATGAAAGAAGACCCCGTGGGAGAGTCTTATTGAGACTTTTAGTTGTAACATGGTCTTTTAGTCCATGTTTAGTTTCAGAAACCAAAAAGGTAGGGACTTTTTAGTGACTAGCAACTTTTTAATTGGGACTAAAAAAATCCAGGGCTTAGGGCATGGCGAACGCTCCATGCTGGACTAGTGCCCCGGCCTACCATGTTGGACGCGTTGCTGCATGGAGAGAAAAGCAAAAAAAGCTAGCTACCTGCAGAGCCGAACGGGATCCTGCAGAGGAGACCGGCGCTCCAGCAGAAATGAAGGAGAGAAAGAGCAGAATGATGCAAAAGCGATGGAGAAAAATAGATGGAGTGGGTCGCTATTGGCTAGACCAGAGGAAGATAGGGAGAGAGAAGGTAGGGAAGGGGATCATGATGGGTTTTGTGGATGTAGTGCTTCAAATTTTTATTTCATACGTGGAGTCTGGGGCACTTGTATACTAGTGCCCCTATTGTATACTACATCAATAAGTGCCTTAGTACTTTTTATGAAACCTATTATATTTTGTATATAAATTTACTAGGGGTGTACATAACCATTATACACTCTAGCTTAGAATATAACATCGAAAATAGGCATGGCAAATCTAACGTTTTCTTCAGCAATTTATATTGGCTCGGATTACAAGCACAACAATTCTCTGGTAAAAAAATATGAACTGATATGAATTTGCCATACTCGCCAATTAAACTAGTCATTCGGCGAACATGATTTATCATGAAAAACATTGGATTTGTCATTCCTAAAAATCTGTCCGTGTCCTATAAAATTACACTCTATGGATTAGAAAATGCTTACTTGTCAGTAGAACCATAATTGCTTGACAAGTTGGGAGACGACTTAAAGAAGCCTAAAGTGATCAGTGAACAAGAGGCGGCACGGCATAATTCGAGCATCTCTCGCAGAATCATCCTCTCGCCTCCCGCTCAGCACGCTGCTCCAAGCAATCATCCAGCCGTTCTGTTCCCCCCTCCCATCCCATGGTGGTAGTCGAGTTGCCTTGTCCGCTTCTACTTTACCTTGCAGTCACTAGCGAAACTCAGCCTTTTTTACGATGCACCCCTACACATTAGCGTATTTACGGATAAGTCATCACTCTCACTACCATATATAGTTTTTTTTAGATAACTCACCACGGTTAACTGGATGATACTTTTTTAATTTTCCTCCATAATAAAAATGTATCATCTGATTTAGTTCCATTCTTTCTTGAGACACATGCCAAAATCTGTGTAGGCGTATATGCACGTGGTGTTTGTGTTAATTCTCATGATGAATTATTATACTCGTCTAGAACGACTCCCGAAAAGGAATATTACGCGGTAGATTCCTGCAGAGAGTAAGTAAATATTGGCTTACAACAGGGGGCGAAGTGCAATAAATCCACGGAACAGGTCTAATAAAGCGCTCTTCCCCGCCGGCGTCAAGGATTCAGTTCGACGGCAAAGGGCAGGCTCGCAGTCTACGTCGAGCTCATAGGACCCAAGGAGCGGCGCCATGGTGATCTCGGTCCCCAGCCACCGGCGCTCCATCCGCGACGCAATGCTCGGCGGGGGCCGCCAGCTCCACAAGCCCCTTCGCTGCGCCTTCTACGACGGGATTCCCGGCGAAGGCCTGGCCGCCGCGCTCGCCGAGGCCACCGGGAGCGTATCGCTCTCCCGCACCCTCTCCGCCGACGGCAGCACTGGAGGGAAGGCGGCGAGGAACGTGCTCATCCTCATGAGCGACACCGGCGGCGGCCACCGCGCCTCCGCCGAGGCTCTCCGGGACGCCTTCCGCCTCGATTTCGGCGACGCCTACCAGGTCCTAATCCTTCTGTTTCGCTCTGCTCTCGCAAGTTACAGCTTCAGTTTCGCTCTCCAAAATGCCATTTGTTAAATTAAATTTGGTTTGCTGCTGATTGTTGGCTAGCGCAGGTGTTCGTCAGAGATTTGGGGAAAGAGTACGGCGGCTGGCCGCTGAACGACATGGAGCGGTCGTACAAGTTCATGATCCGCCACGTCCGGCTCTGGAAGGTGGCCTTCCATGGCACCTCCCCGCGCTGGGTTCACGGAATGTACCTCACCGCCCTCGCCTACCTCTACGCCAAGTACGCACTCGACTGCTCGGCCTGCCGTCGATTTGACAGCGACAGTGCACGATCGAACTGTGCCTGTTGTTGTTGTGATTGGTTTTGTGACGGGAATCAGGAATTTTCTTTCTTGTTTCAGTGAGGTGGTGGCCGGGATGATGAAGTACAAGCCGGACGTGATCATCAGCGTGCACCCTCTGATGCAGCACATCCCGCTGTGGGTGCTCAAGTGGCAGAGCCTGCAGCCCAAGGTGCCGTTCTTCACCGTCATCACCGACCTCAACACCTGCCACCCGACATGGTAACCAACCGGCACGGTGCAAACTGGGGATTTTCTTGACTGATCAGGATTCAGGAGGAGTGTCTGAAACCATGAACTTGGCAGGTTCCACCACGGCGTGACGAGGTGCTACTGCCCGTCGGCCGAGGTGGCGAAGAGGGCCCTGACCCGCGGGCTCGACCCGTCTCAAATCCGCGTGTACGGGCTGCCGATCAGGCCATCTTTCTGCCGCGCCGTGCTCGACAAGGTCGGCATGACTTCGAGCTTCGCATTCTTCTGCCATTGCCGGGTCCAATCAGCTCAACTCTGCTTGGTTGGTTGACACTTGACAGGATGAGCTGAGGAAAGAACTTGGCCTGCACCCTGAACTGCCCGCTGTTCTACTGATGGGAGGCGGCGAGGGGATGGGCCCGGTGGAGGAGACGGCCAAGGCCCTCGGCCACGAGCTCTACGATCACCGGAGACGCCGGCCGGTCGGGCAGGTGGTGGTCATATGCGGCAGGAATCAGGCGCTGCGGTCCACCTTTCTGTCCCTGACATGGAAGGTCCCTGTCAAGGTAGTGCCATTGTAGATGCCGAATCTAAGATGCGCATTTCAGATGGATGCCTCACTATGCTGCAAGTGACTGTTTGGTTGGTGCTGACTGAATGTTTTGTCTTCAGATTAGGGGGTTCGAGAAGCAGATGGAGAAGTGGATGGGCGCTTGCGACTGCATCATCACCAAGGTGAGGTTCCTTCTTGCCAATATGTTATGCCTTTTGACTCTTCATTCATTACTGGAACTGGAACTGGAATCTGATCTGACTGATGCATTTCTGTGGCACTTACAGGCTGGCCCTGGCACAATTGCAGAAGCCTTGATAAGAGGACTTCCAATTATTCTCAACGATTTCATACCCGGACAGGTCTATGCTTGTGCCACTGCAGTAGTTTTGAATCATACAATTATAGGACCCTATCAAAAGGATTTTAGTCAGCTAAAAATATATTTTAGTTGGTCCAGACAATTTAGACTAGAGTAGCTCAATTTTCTTCTTTTTGCGTGGTGACTACGAGTGCTGATTATATTTCCGTTATTGGTAGGCCATCTGAGAGTGATTGCTTGTTGCCATTGTCATTGACTAGTGATTACTTAGCTTCCACCGAGATCTCATCAAATATGTCTCTAGCTAACATTTAGCCCTTATCTCTTATCATTCAGGAAGTAGGGAATGTGCCTTACGTGGTCGATAACGGCGCCGGTGTGTTCTGCCGGGACCCAAGGGAAGCTGCGAGACAAGTTGCCCGATGGTTTACCACAGAAACTGACGAGCTCAGGAGGTACTCCCGCAATGCGCTGAAGCTAGCTCAGCCCGAAGCAGTGTTCGACATCGCGAGGGACATCCACAAGCTCCAGCCGCAACCTGCCGCTCTAACCCGGATCCCCTACTCCTTGACCTCATCATTCTCATACCATATATGAACTCGCGGAACCTCTTGCAGAATATACTCAGCAAAGTGAATATGCCTTGAGACTTGGCTGTGCCTGGGCTTGGCTGCCTGCTGAAGAACCTGTATATACCATGTACATAACTGGATGGAACATCTATGTTGGTGCTTCTCTAGTGCTTGACCGCTTGTATTGGACTGTTGGTAATTGGAAGGTGAAAAGTGTTTTTCTGGCTGAAATTATTGCTTGATAAACATATATCGCTAGTCCTTAGGAGCTGTAGTGCACTTGCTTGTAAAAGACCAATTGATTTGTAGCGAGAGGGCTTCTCTTTTGCTAAAAAAAAACATACATTGCTAAGGTATTGTCATTGTCATACATGTTTTGCCGCCCGAGTTTGATACCAATATTACATACTCCTTCCGGTTTTTTTTAGTCTGCATATAAGGTTTGGTCAAAGTCAAGCTTTGTAAAATTTGACTAACTTTATATTAAAAAATATCAACATTCACAATATAAAATCAATATCTTCAGATGCACCATGAAATGTATTTTTATATTATATAATTTTAGTATTGTAGATGCTTATATTTTTAATATAAATTTGGTCAAACTTTGTGTAGTTTGACTTTGACCAAAACTTATACGCGGAGTAAAAAGAAACGGAGAGATAGGCTGGATTCTCGATATACACACATTGAAGGATAACTCGCAAACTCAATAACTCAACCAACAACAAACACCAGCATAAAATCCTTTTGGAATCAAGCTTAAATCAACCAAACTTTCAATTAAAACCGTATTCCACTCTGGTCCGTGGAGTATCATAATCGCACAAGGAGAAAGCAAGATCTAAAGGTGGGGAACTCATCTCATCAAGAAGCTGAATTTGTAAAGTGTTTCCTCTAATCTATGGTCCTAGCAGTCGCTAAGGGCATCTTCAATGTTGACCTGTAAATTTGCTCTGGTATCTATTCATAGACAGAGAGACCAGTCCGCGGACACGAATGTCGGAGACGGCTATTCAATGCTGCCAACATACATTTAAAACATCTAGCTAAACATTTGACTAAGTGGACCTACTAAAAACAATCATTTGGCTAAATGCATTCCACTAAATACTACTCCCTTCGTTTCAAAATAGATGACTCAACTTTATACTTAAGTAGCGGATTTTTGTTGGTCATGCAAATGTCGGACTCTCGCAAAGCCCATCCAGTTTGTCTCGGATTTGCCAAAAAAAATACGTCTGGACCACTCGACAGCCTGATACAGGACCGCGTTGGATAGCAAACTGCGTCCGGACAGCGCCGCCCGACTCTTACAGGAGATTTGATAGCATCACGCTGTGTTTTTTTCCTCACCTGGTTGTTGCGTGCTCGATCAATATTTCTCTATGGAGCCATGCTTCGGTACACCCCCCCTTCACAAACCGTATAAGGATAATATGGTCATTTGACCATAACGTATAGACACCTCCGTATGTGAGGCATACGAGCTATACATATACGCACATAGCAGGTCCGTCGGCCCATCAGACAACTGGTGCACATCCCACCTCCATTCTGGGCCTGCCACATTTATTATTTTTTAAGCTTCAAAAAATAAGTGGGTGAGCAGTATCAAACACCCAACCTCTTGGTTTATCTCTACCTGCAATAACCAACTTGGAAAGCGCCCTCATTGTGCCTGGCTTATTCTTTTATACTTCTTGTTGTGCATCTTATCTGTCTGTTTTTCTTTTTGCGTTTTTTCTTTGATTTATTTTTATTTATTTTTTCTTATTTTTCTATTTTCTTTTTAAATTTTGTTAAATTATTGAACATTTTTTCAATCTGTGAACTTATCTTTTAAATCTGTGATGTTTTTTCATATGAATGAATATTTTTCAAAATCGCAAACTTTTATCAATTTCATAAAAAAAATCAATTTATTTAACTTTTTAAAAATTCTTTAACATTTTTCAAGTCGATGAACTTTTTTGAATTTCACAAACATTTATCAAATTCGTGAACTTTGTTTTGTCAACATTGTGAACTTTTTATTTTGCAAACTTTTTTTTCCAAATTTGTGAACTTTTTGTCAAATTGTTAACCTTTTTCCAAACCGATAAACTTTTGTCACACTAGTAAGCTTGCGTTGCACGTCTCGGCTAACACATGTAATCATATATAGGATAATCTTTCCAAAAAATAATAGGTTAACCCTATTGAAAGTACAAAAGTTCATAAAAATAAAAAAGTTCATCTATTTGAGAAAAGCTCACGAATTCGAGAAAAAAATCACGAAATTGGAAAAAAGTTCATCAGTTTGAAAAAATCATGAATTAAATTCCTTTTTGCAGGAGGCCTCTCGGCTGTGCCAGTCCATTGTCGCACGAAAACAGGGGAATTTTTTTTAATAACCGTTTTAAGTACTTGTATAAACTCTAGATTTAAATACTTTTTCATTCAAACCTGGCATGGATGCCGATCATGAGCTTGCCCACCTTATTGCAAAAGTTGGGGTCATTGAAAGATGTACAAACATATACCATGTCAACAGGAATGCCAGAAGACTACATCTCAGAGCACATTGTTTAGCGACATTCTTCAAATGGTCCCAATTTTTTCCATGGCATTGTATGACCAGTTCATGACACCATACCAAGTTGTTTTGGTTTCGACAAATTTTATGTTTTCTGGAGTATTCTCGGTCAGAAAAGGCTGACACAATGGTCGGCGTGTCACAACTTGCATACGGTGTTGCAAATCGTTCAAACTTGGTATTGAATTTTCTGGAGACTCCCTCTGAGAGCACGTTATTTTATTGAAAAGGTTGGAATTATTTTAAGAATGTCCAAAACTAGATCATGTTCAATGCAGTGTGTTCGGGTTATGCCAGAAGACTCCCTCTGGGTATGCGTATGTCCACCAGCTTGAAAAGGTTGGAATTATTTTAAGAATGTCCAAAACTAGATCATGTTCAATGCAGTGTGTTCGGGTTATGCCAGAAGACTCCCTCTGAGAGCACGTTATTTTATTGACATCCTTCAAATGGCCTTGAATTTTTTCCACCAACTTCTATGACAATTTCAGGGCACGATGAAAGTTGTTTGAGTTTTCGATAATTCTTGCATTTTCTGGAGTTTACTCGATGAAAATGGTCGATAAATGGCCGGACTAACGCAATTTGCATATGGTGTCTGAATTCGTCTAAACCTAGAATGGATGCCTACCAAGGGAATGGCTAACTACTAGAAAAAGTTGGGATTATTTCATGCATGTACAGAAATAGACCATGTTTGGGTTTTCGAGTAGGCCAGAAGGGTTCGTTTGAGAACACTTTTTTTAGCAACTATCAAATGACCCGATTTTTCTGTGAGCTTATATGAACAATTAAAGGTAGCATGCTAAGTTGTTTTAGTTTTCGACAAATTTTGCATTTTTTGGAGTTCTCTCGTGAAGAATGGCTGATAAACAGCCGGATGTGTCGCAACTTGCATAGGATGTCAGAAATCATTCAAAGCTAACATGTATCATGGGCATGCCCACTTGCCTGCAAAACTAGGGGTCATTTCGGATGTCCAAAACTATACCATATTCAACGAAGGCTATCCGGGTATGAAGGTTTCGTCTGAGAGCACGTTGTTTCTCGACATCCTTGAAATGGCCTCAACTTTTTTCATGACCTTGTATGACCAATTAAAGTCACCATGCCGCGTTGTATTGGTTTTCAACAAATTTTGCATTTTTTGGAGTTTTCTTGGTCAAAAAAGGCCTATAAATGGTAGGACCTATCGCAACTTGCATACGGTGTCAAAAGTAATTCAAATCTAACATGGATGCCTATCATGGGCATGCCCACCTTCCGACAAAATTCAGGGTCGTTTCAAGGATGTTTAAAACTAGGCCATGTTCAACGAAGGGTGTCAGGGTAGCCCAGAAGGCTCCGTTCGAGAGCACATTATTTCTCGACAAGCTTGAAATGGCCCCAATTTTTACATGGCCTTGTATGACCAATTCAAGGCACCATGTCAAGTTGTTTCGTTTTTCTACAAATTTTGCATTTTCTGAAGTTTTGTCGATAGAAAAAAGTCAGCAAATAATTGGACGTGTCATAACTTGCATACGATGTCGGAAGTCGTTCAAACCAGGCATGGATGCCTACCGTGGGTATGTCCACCTGTTTGCAAAGTTGAGGTAATTTTAAGGATGTCCAAAAATAGACCATGGGCAACGAAGGGTGTTCGGATAGGGTGAGAAGGGTCCTTTTGAAAGCATGTTGGTTTTCGACATCTATCGAATGGCTCCAATTTTTTCCCACCAGCTTCTATGATAAATTCAAGGCATCGTGCCAAATTGTTTGTATTTTTAACAACTTTTGCATTTTTAGAGTTTTCTCGATGAAAAGGGCTGATAAATGGGCGGACGTATCACAACGTGCAAACAATGTCGGAAGTTGTTCAAATCTGGCATGGATATTTCATATATCCATGTTAGGCTGTTGCAAAAAGTTGGGGTCATTCATCAATAGAAAAAAACACCTATTGAGAAGAGTATGCTAGACCAGGCCAAACGGGTGCATGCGTGAGCATGTAGTTTCTAATTAAGAATGCCTCTGTTATTTCCATTTTTTGGTATTACCAATCAACACGAACATTCTCCTATATCCTAATAATCTATTGAAATTAGTGAACAATTATGGAATTTCAAATTGTGTATGAAAATTTTATAAACTTGAACACTTTTTATAAAATTGTGGACAAATTCCGAACAATTGATATTATCCAAAAATTGCAAACATTTTTTAATTTGTGACCAAAAAATGTGAACGTGAACATTTTTTTAATTTCAGAATATTTTTAAAAATTGTGAACAATGTTTGAAAATATGAACATTTTTGGAACTACAAAAATATTTCAAATTTTTAGATAAGTTTCAAAAAGGGGAAAAACAAATTAAGGAAAAAACTAAAAACTAAAAATAGAAAAGGAAAAAAATCTTAGGCTTTAGCCCTACTAGGCAATGGCATCTCTCCTGTCGGGCCTTCCCAAGCATTCATGGATTTGAAAAAATCATGAATTTTAAAACAGATGTTCACGAATTTGAAAAAAAAATCCCAGGCATTGGAAGATGTTCATAAAGTTGAAAATAGTTCTTAGATGTGTAAAAACGTTCACAGATTTGAAAACAAAGTTCACAATATTAAAAAAATATTTCCGAATTTGAAAAGTTCATAGATTTAAGAAAAGGTTCACGATTTAAAAATAGTTCGTGATTTTTTTAAATAGAATGAAGATCAAAATAAAAAGGAAAATGGGACAAGCAAAACCTCCCAAAAAAGAAAACCACAAATTTTAAAAATTGTTCATGTTTCAAAAGATGTTTGGAAATTATTTCTGTTTTGTAATTTTGTTCACTTTCAAAATAAAATTGCTCAAATTTCGTTCACAAATTCTAAAACTATTCGGCATTTTAATTTTTTTCGGGTTTTTAAATAAAAGTTTCAGATTTTTTCAGATAATATTTCATATATATGTACACTAGTGTCTTTTCTTATATATTTCTCGCTAGAAAATAATGCAAGTAGTGGTTGGTTGTAGTGGCTATCGGCATGTGTTGTTTAGTGGGAGGTCTTGAGTTCAAGTCCTCATATTCTCGCTTTTCGTTGTACTTTTAGGTTGCGCTTATGGTGAACGTGGTAGCTTAATGGGCACGTGCTCAATTTGTATACGACGCGAGATGCAAAAGACCAACTGCTAAAAGAACGTTAGGAAAAAACCATCCTGCCCTTTGTTATGAAGGGGTATGGAATAATCTGAGCTCTCGATGTGTTTAGGGGGTGTACCGAAGCGGAAGTGTTATGTGTATACCGTCTCGGCGGTTGAACGCAACTGCTTTTTATTAGGACGATGCTAGGCGCCGGCGCACCGGCCGAAACTGTTCGGCCGGTCCAACCCTAGCCGTTCGATGCGAGCCGCGCGCGATTGAATCTGGAGCAAAAAAAAAAACTCGCCCCCAGCTTCTTCTTCCTCGGCTCAATCCCCTCGCTCGGGCTACGCCGCGCCGCGCCTTCTATCCCTCGCCGCCCGTCTCCGTCGCCGCTTCCAACCCTCGCCGCCCGTCCCCGTTGCCGCTTCCAACCCTCGCCGCCCCGTCCCCATCGCCGCTTCCAACTACATCTGCGGTTGCAGCTTGCAGCGGTGACGCTTGTAGCTCTCCCCGGTTGTAGCTCCGCCGCCGCCCCTCGCCGTTGATGCTCATCGCTGCACGAAATTGCGTCGACAACAGCCGCCAGCCATCCACTGTGATTGCGGCTCGGTGGCGACACGCGCAGGTTGAAGCATTTCGCACATACGATTGAAGCTTTCTCTACAACGGATGCAACTTTTCTGGTTATGCAGTGTATGGTTGTAGCTTTATTTTTCAATGGTTGTAGCTTTTTTCATCTACGGTCGAAACTTTTCTATCAACGGTTGCAACTTTTTTCTTTGTAGCAGCCTTGGTTAATGCTCGTTTCAGGTTGAAACTTTTTCATCAAGGGTTGTAGCAAATTATGTCGCCGGTTGTAGCACTCCGCCATGGCAATGACTGCTTGCAGCTTTTGATGTATCTGGTTGAAGCTTTTTTCATCTACGGTCGAAGCTTTCCTATCAATGGTTGCAGCTTTTTTCTTTGAAGCAGCCTTGGTTAATGCTTTCTCTATCGTTTCGGGTTGAAGCTTTTTCATCAAGGGTTGTAGCATTTTATGTTGACGGTTGTAGCACTCCGCCATGGCAATGACTGCTTGCAGCTTTTGATGTATCTGGTTGAAGCTTTTTTTCATCTTGGTTTGAAGCATTTTGGTTAACGGTTGTAGCATGAGGGCGTGCGGCAGGTTCTGCAATGCCTCCGCCATGTCTGCAGCGTGAGCGCCGCCGTCCTCGCAGCTTGCCGTCACCATGCTCGCCATCCATGATGGCAGCTCCTGGGCACCGGTTGCAGCAGGCCACGACGCGGTTCCAGCTTCCGCCGGGGCCGGCGAGCAAAGACGGCGAACAGCGACGGGGACGGCCGGCGCGGGTGGCCACCGGCGATGAGGACGACCGGCGGGGGCGGTGAACGGCGACGGCTAACTGAGATAGGGACCGGCGAGATGAAATAAAGAGAGAGGAAGCAGCGCAGCCGCGTGGGGCGTTAATGGCGAGCGATTTATGGGCCGATGGAAGGGGATCGCACAGGTCGCGCACGACCGGCCGAGTGGTTCGGCCAGTGCTCCGGCCCCAAACGTTTCCCTTTTTATTAACTAATGGTTGACCTGTTGTTACCGATGGAATCTGCAGCTTGGATTAATCTGCTTGAAGGGGAAAATATCCAGCGCTACCATCCATTGGATGATACCCTAATATGTACTTGTCGCTCCATTAGGGAATAACCTAAGGTGTACTATGCATAATTTCCAATGGGAAGGAGGCCACTCAATCCTGCCCCTCTAGTCCTGATCGCACGCCCAACATGGTACGGGATCAGCGTATCACCTCATCGGCCGTATCACCAGATATGGACTCCTGCTTGAAGGTGATGGGATGACAGATTGACAGGAGCAACCGTCGATGCAGGAAAAGCTGAGTTGTACTGCACTGGATGGGGGAGACCTGATTTCCAATTGAGTCATTAATTGATAATTTGTTGTAGAATGAGATGACTTCATATAAATGGATTCTCTTGACTGAAATATGGCAACTGAACTATTTCAAGTATCTAGCTGTAATTTTTTCTATGGCCAGTTGCATATTCGCACCGTGCGGATTGACAAACTGTGGAGCTAGCTAAGTGAAGCTACATCTATTTCTCACTGCAGAAAAAAACAACTTCATCTATTGTTTACCATGCGCCACAATGTTTTAGAGCTAAGCGGAGAAGGACAAAGTTTTAGCAGCCATAAGTTCCAAGAAAAAACTAATTGTGTTCACTTGGGATAATTTTGACCTAGAAGCCACTGTTTCGTTGCAACAAATAATTGTGCACCAGATGGACTTCGTGTGAGGCAGACGAGCATTTCTGAGAGCACTTGGATGTTGGTATTTTCTTCTGTTACGATATATTGTTAGCATATGTACATCTTAAGCCAAATGTAACTTTTCGCATTTGTCATTGACATAGTTTACTACTCTACACGAATAATATTGTACAGCTTATTAATGCTCTATCAATTTGAGATCAAGCTCAAATGTGTTTCCAGTATTCTTATTCTTTGAGGCAACGTCATCTCAGCTCAATGGAAGTTTAGCTACCTATTTATGTTTATCTAGCCAAACTTTTATATTCCTTTTCTTGATATATGTATGAAAATGTCTATAATTCTACTGAAAAAATAGACGGGTGCTTGAGACCCAAACTCAAACCAACTACAAAGTACAACTCAATAGAAGTTTAGATGTCGCCAGTCAGCTCAGACGAGGAGGATGAGCTCCTCCACCACGTCGGCCTCGCCGCCGCGAGCTCGTCCATTTTGGTAGCCGCCTCGAGCCCGCAGATCCCCCACCCCCCTCTAGTAGTAGTAGTAGAATGTATGTATGATCATGTAGTATGGGATGAATTATGAATGATCAGTGTGGTTGCAATTTCTCCCGCGGAAGTTTTTTTTTAAATTATGCAGTTTCATATACGGGGTCTATTCTACAGCGCATAATTTCGCCCTGCAAAATAGTTCTTTCTCGAACTGTAAACGCGTTATGCGGGTCGGCATTATATGGGGTCTGCTAGAGATGCTCTCAGCTCGTCGTGTGCGTCCATTTTACATAGCAACAGCAACACGCCATACATTGGGCTGACTTGTCTGTTACCTATGTACATGAACATTGCCTTGAGTTAGCATGCAAGATCAATGTCAGCAAATCCATATGTCAGTAGGTGAGATTGTTCATAGGATGAACAAATATCAGGCCCTCTGGGCACCAATACAATTAATATACAATAGAGAATCAAATTCACTATAGGAAGTAATACATGTGATTAGAGTCACACCTAGAGCATAATTCAGTTAGACAATCCAAATCCCCCAAAAATGGAAGCTAACATGGAGGAAGCTATATGTAACACAAAAGCATTTGAAGGCCTGAAGTTCACTACGTTGGATATCGGACACAAAAGTATTAGAAGGCCTGAAGTTGACTACATGGGATATATATGGGGAGGCGTTACGTTTCACCAGCTTATATCTGACTCATAATAATTATTATGCTTTGATTTTCTAAAACATATGTCAATTACATGAAGTGTCATTTCCATATATAAGAAAAAGAAAAATATACACCTGTGCAATGAATGCAACAGGCACACTCCAGTTGTCTACACACAAAAAAAGAACAATAGTCTGATTAATACACATAAGTATGGAGGTATAAGCAACATACATGGCTACATGTAAACAAGCAAGGGGGAGAATATCCATCAAAATTTTGAACCACCTTTTCATTCATTCCTATTTGAAAAATAGGAGCACATTGGTGAATGTCAAGTCATGCAAATACACTGCATGTTTGTTACAGAAGTATTTTTGTTCTCGGTTATCAACTAAAGCCGCGGCAAAATTCTGGTTCATATGCAATGTATAATGTACGGTTAATCTTAAACCATGAAAAAATATCAATCGAAAGTGATATCAGTAGAAAAGTAGGATATCATTCAAAGTAGGGATCTCAACATACGAGTGTTTATCCTAAGCCATGGATTTATCATATTCCTTGAAAAGCAAAAGAAGAGGCCAAGAAACTTACCATGATTGATATACCTCAAAATGTTTGATATTAAAATAAGTAAATATTCATTATGTCAACTCTTTGATCAGCCTGCCAGCAAATGGTTACACTAGTCTCCAACTTCTCACAATTAAATGGTCTTTTCAGTCTTTGCAAGGGAGGTTTATTCAATTATCATCATTTGAAAAGCACTGAAGATGGTTGCTGGTAGTGGCATTGATCAGAAGAACAGAAAACAATTGACTAAAAATAATGTATAGAAACGATAACATGGAATCTGAAGCAAATGTGATGAGCCCCTCCAAAGGGCGGTGAAACACTGAAAATCATTAACCTATACAACTTGAGTAAAATTCAATGAAAGAAAAGCAGGAGAAATATGCATAGATTGGCAGATAGGCAGGATACATAGTCGTTACAAAAGGGAAGCAAGACTCTAATGATATAGTGTAACGCTCCGAGACCGATGTGCCAGGTGTCCTCCAGTTATTCGCTGTTTTGGTGTTGTCATTTGCTTGCGTGTTGCATCTTATCATGTCATCATGTGCATTGCATCTTCATGTTTTCAGAACTTGCATCCGTCCCGGCCTCCTCGTTTCTCCGTTGTCCGTTCTGAGCCCAACCACACTTGCACGCGCCCGCGACTTGTCCGAAATATTATTTTATTAGTGGCCGGAAAATGTTCTCGGAATGGGATGAAAGTTAGCGTGTGGTCTTATTGTAGTGTAGATAGTCCGCCTGTCAAGTTTCATCGCGTTCAGAGTTCGTTTGATAGCCCAACGGATAACTATAGCGGCAATATAGCCGGTCTAACGTCGGACGTTTTCGGTCTCCGGAAACAGATGCCGGGCCTCTCTCTCTCTTCTCTTCTCTCAGCCTGAGGACCTTCTGCACAGTCCACTACTCACCGCCAGACCCTACCTAACCTCTCTCGTCAGCCCGCGGCTCTCCTCGTGCGCGCGTCCGAAAAGCTGTCCCAGACCCGACCCAGACTGTCGCCACCGCTGTGTCCGGATCATCCCCAAACGTCTACTAAATATCACCGTTTTATTATTTGGACTCCCTAGCCTATTCTTTCTGAGCCGTCCGATTTCGATCGGAGGATCCAAACTCTCTTTTTTTCCTTATATTTATAGACCACCACCTACCAAATCTAGCCTAACCCTAAAACCTAGGAGGTTTGTCTCTCCGCCGCCGCCGCTCCAAAATCTTCCTCGGGATCCCAGCGCAGCCCAGCCTCCACCTTCTCCAAATTCCCACGCCATCGCCACTTCTCTTCCTCCGTGGATTTCAGCGCCAGCCACCTCCTCTTTGGAATCTTCCCCGAGCCATCCATCGCCTCCACAAAATTGCAGGGATCAACCAGCTCCTCCTCGTCGAGGAGATGCTCCCCTCCTCGATCCCCAGCAAGCTCTGCCGCCCCCGCAACGAAAGCTCGACCCCGCGCCTCTGCTTCGAGGACCTCCTCATCCCCAACCAGGAGCACCATCCGGTCCCGAGCACCTCCGCCATGGACGCCGTTTTCCCAAGGCCGTGCCTCTCCTCCTCCTCACCTTCCCCTTCCTTCGTTTTCCCCTGCCATGGCCTCTCTCCTCACGATCTCCCTCACTCCCTCTCTCTCTCGCAGGTACCCAACCTCCGCCATGGCGCTGCCCCGTCCACCTCCTGACGCCGGCCATGTGAGGCCCAGCACGTCGCCCGTCGCTGGATCCGGGGACCCCGCGCCCGGATCCCTCCTTCCCCGGCGAGCTCCGCCTTCCTCCATCGCCGGAGCTCCGCCGAATGCCTCATCGTTGACCCTGCATCCCCTGCTTCGTGAATGAGAAGACCGGCGCCGCACCCTCGTTGACTTGTCCCAGCGCCAGCGTGGACGAGATCCACGTCGCCCGCGCCTGGGTCTTCTCGCACAAGGCCCAGCGGCGCCCAAGGCCCAGCTCCTCCCGAGCCGGCCCCTCTCCACGTCGCCCAGGCCCTGGCCTCAAGCCAGATTCGGCCTGCCCTGCCTCCTTTGACTAGGCCTTGGTCCATGGGTGAGCAGCCCAGCTGCCCAGTGCACTATTTAGATGCGGCCCGTATATGTTTTTTCCCTGTTCTGTGATTTATCCATTATCCAGAGAACTGCAGTTTTGCAATATAGTCCCTCATGTTCATGCATATAAAAACTCACAAACCATGCATCGGATTAAAATGAATTATATATGAAACTTGCTCAGAATTTTGTGTAGATTAATAATATCCAACTTTCACCTATGTTTGAAATATTTAAGATGTTGTTTGATTAATTTTTGCTCTATGCCATGTTAAAATGATTTAATTCATAACTAAATAACCGTAACTCCGATTTTAATAATCTTTATATGTAAATGGGGTAGAATTTTGCCTAGTTTATCATGGTGACATTGCTTTGCATGTTTAATAACTCTAAAATTGTGTTTACGGCAGATCAGCACCAAACCTAATATATGCACATGGGGATTTACCGGAATTTGTTGTTCATTGTTTCCGGCCTCATTTAAACTTGACTAGTTGGGTAGTTTTCATTTGCTTCACCCTCTTGCCATGTTTAACAACATTTAATATTGTTGGGTACATAAACGAGATCGAACTAAATAAGTCATGTGGTGTTTCGTCAATATGCAACGGAGTTGCATATTGAGCTCCACTTAATTTGTAGGATTGTTTGTGCACTTTGCCATGCCATGCTTCATTAAACCGGACATGCATCATATTTGGTTGTGCATCATGCCATGTTCATGTCGAGGTTGTTTACTATGTTGTTTGCTCTTTTCCGGTGTTGCTTCTTCGGGTTGGTTCCGGTAACGTCGTGTTTGTGAGGAACCGTTCGACTACGTCCATTTGTCTTCTTCATGGACTCGTTCTTCTTCCTTGTGGGATTTCAGGCAAGATGATCATACCCTCGAAATCACTTCTATATTTGCTTTGCTAGATGCTCGCTCTTTTGCTATGCCATTGCTACGATGCCTACCACTTGCTTGTCAGCCTCACAAATTGCCATGTTCAGCCCCTAACCCACCAATGTCCTAGCAAACCGTTGTTTGGCTATGTTACCGCTTTGCTCAGCCCCTCTTATAGCGTTGTTAGTTGCAGGTGAAGATTGAAGTTCGTTCCTTGTTGGAACATTTATTTACTTGTTGGGATATCACTATATATCTTATTTAATTAATGCATCTATATACTTGGTAAAGGGTGGAAGGCTCGGCCTTATGCCTGGTGTTTTGTTCCACTCTTGCCGCCCTAGTTTCCGTCATATCGGTGTTATGTTCCCGGATTTTGCGTCCCTTACGCGGTTGGGCTATAATGGGAACCCCTTGACAGTTCGCCTTAAGTAAAGCTTCTCCAGCAATGCCCAACATTGGTTTTACCATTTGCCACCTAGCCTTTTCTTTCCCTTGGGTTCTGCAGACTCAAGGGTCATCATTATTTTACCCCCCCGGGCCAGTGCTCCTCTGAGTGTTGGTCCAAAATGTCAGCCGCCGGTGGCCACCAGGGGCAACTCTGGGCTGGCCTACCGGAAGTTTAGACAATCCGGTGTGCCCTGAGAAAGAGATATGTGCAGCTCCTATCGGGATTTGTCGGCACATTCGGGCGGTGTTGCTGGTTTAGTTTTACCCTGTCGAAATGTCTTGTTGTACTGGGATACCGAGTCTGATCGGAATGTCTCGGGTGGAGGTCTATTCCTTCGTTGACCGTGAGAGCTTGTGATGGGCTAAGTTGGGACACCCCTGCAGGGATTTGAAATTTCGAAAGCCGTGCCCACGGTTATGGGCAGATGGGAATTTGTTAAGTCCGGTTGTAGAAAACCTAAAGTTAACCTTAATTAAAATGAATCAACCGCGTGTGTAACCGTGATGGTCTCTTTCCGGCGGAGTCCGGGAAGTGAACACGGTTGTTGGAGTTATGCTTGACGTAGGTAGTCCAGGATCACTTCTTGATCATACTTTTATCGACCGTGCTTTGCCTTCTCTTCTCACTCTCATTTGCGTATGTTAGCCACCATATATGCTAGTCGCTTGTTGCAGCTCCACCTCATACCTTTACCTTACCCATAAGCTTAAATAGTCTTGATCGCGAGGGTGCGAGATTGTTGAGTCCCTGTGGCTCACAGATACTTCCAAAACCAGTTTGCAGGTGCCGATGAGTCCGTGCAGAGGACGCAACCAAGCTTAGGAGGAGCTCGATGAAGATCTTGTCCTTTATGTTGTTTCATTCTAGTTGATCAGTAGTGGAGCCCAGTTGGGGTCGATCGGGGACCTTTGTCGCAGTTGGGGTTCTTCTTTTATTTTGGTGCCGTAGTCGGACCTTGAGTGTATTTGTATGATGTAATGCTTTATTCATGTAATTGTGTGAAGTGGCGATTGTAAGCCAACTATGTAACTTTTTCCCCTATTGTATTACATGGGTTGTGTGAAGATTACCTCACTTGCGACATATGCCTTCAATGCGATTATGCCTCTAAGTCGTGCCTCGACACGTGGGAGATATAGTCGCATCGAGGGTGTTACATATAGAGTGCAAAATAATAGACAAAAATGAAAGTGGCACAGTGGAGAGATATGCATAGATTGGCAGATAGGCAGGATACATAGTCGTTACAAAAGGGAAGCAAGACTCTAATGATATAGAGTGCAAGATAATAGAGAAAAATGAAAGTGGCACAGTGGAGAGATATGCATAGAATGGAGGATAAATAAAAATGCATGATAGTATAACCTTCTTCTGAATTTTCTTATCAGTCATATTGGTTTCAACATCAAATCCATCCTTATGTATGTTAGCATGAACCCGGGCATCAAGAGGATTGTCATTAACTCGAAATAAAAAGAACTTGGCTGATTGATTACCGCAAGAACCAACTAAGATAACGAAAATCTGGTAAACATGCCGAATGGAAGACAATCACCAACAGATTTCAAACTAACACAAAGGTCAGTTACCTGTTTCCACTCTCATGCGCGATCCGAGCCAAATCCGAGGGCTGAGACGGGGGATCAAAACAGAAATAAACTGATCCATCTTGCAATTTGTAGGGATGAGTGAAGTGAAAAACTGCAACCACATTTTTTGGAGCTGGTGTACGAACCCTGAACATGTTAATCCATCCCCAGTGAACCTACATAGGAATGTATCCGCTTGAGAAAATATGTAAAGAGGACTGCACACACACACACACACACAGAGAGAGAAGAGTTTATCCTGCCGCCCCGTTGTCCTGCAGCCACCTCAACCACTGCGACGTGGCGCCGTCTCTCCGGCCACCACGGCCACGAAACGCCACGCCGCCCTTATCTTGCCACCCTCGCTTCTTCGGCGACGCCAAACGCAATCACCCCCCGCCCTCTCCCCCTGCCTCCAAGGTCCTGTACCATCCCGACAATGGGCACGGCGCCTCTCTCCCGCATGCTCCCGAGATTCGACATTCTAAACACATTACACGCAACATTATTATCTGGTGATTCCTCGATGCCACTTTCACAGCTGATCTAGAGAAAGTAATGAAGCATCAGAGGATTAGCCTAGTTTGAGCGAGTTTTCGTCATGGAGGCCGAGCTCCAAAAGCAATTTTCGTCGCATTGAAGGCTAGGTTATCAGAGAACACAAGTTTTCATATTTGTTTGACAGAAAACATCATATCTAGTGTAATCTTTTGGCAAATAACATTGGTTGGCGGGTTAGCCTCATTTGAGCGAGTTTATGACAGGTAGGGCTCACTCGTTAGGAGCTGAGTTGGCAGAAAAATGCCACATAGGCGTGTTGACTCTTTCTCCTATCTCTCCCCTCTCTTGTGCATTACGTCGAACAGCTTGTGTGCGCTCACAAGAAAACATGTGCTGGCGGCAGCCTTCGCCGGAGTCCGGGCGAGACAGCTGAGCCACGAGTAGGGCCTACGTCGACGCACTCACGGAGCTCATCGCCGACCCGGTACCCCCGGCGCCACCTCATCTTCGTCGGAGCTGCCATGGACGGCGGCGGGGGGCAGGACACGGCCGGGATGCTCCAGCCGCTGTCCCTCCATATCGAACGCTCTACAGTCTGCACAAGGTCCCGTCCGCCGCCCAGCGGCTGCTGCTGTCCCTCCCCGCGGCCACCCGCGCTCTTGCCTCCGCACGGTGCTCGCGTCGGCTGTGTCCGCTGTGCTCGACACCGCGCTCCTGTCTCCTCTCGGCGCTCGCGTCGGCCGTGTCCGCTGTGCTCGACCCGGCTGCGCTCGCGTCCGCATGCTTTCGAGGCACACTTCGCCATGCGCCGCGCGCAGGCGCTGACCGGCACAGAGGTCGGGGTCGACGTCGACTCCTCGCAAAAGGTCTGGATGACGTTCCAGGCCCTCGGCAATGTTGCCTTGGCCTACTCATAATCCTCATCGAGATCCACGTGTGTGTCCTCATGGCAAAAGATCATCGAGGACACGCTACGATCACCTCCGGGAGAGAACAAGACGGACGATGCGGAAGGCGATGTTGATGGGCATCACGACGACGACGGCCTTCTGCATGGTGTTGCCCTTCTTCAACAGCATCCTGGGGTTCCTCGGCAGCATCGCCTTCTGGCCGCTCACCGTCTTCTTCCCCGTGAAGACGTACATCCGCCAGCGGCAGATCCCGCGGTTCAGCACCAAGTGGGAGCCTCAGCTTCGTCTGCTTCCCCGTCATCATCGTCAGACAAGCCGCCGTGCTCTACACCGCCGGTCCCCATCGCCAGACGAGCTGCCGCGCACCGTGTCTCCTCTGACCGCGGACCGCCCATGACGAGCGCAGCGCCTCCAAGCCCAGTCGCGATTTTTTCAGAGAGAAGTAGTGGACCAGTCAAAGAGAGAGAAGAAAGAGTGGACCAGTCAACGCACCTATGTGTCATTTTTTTCTTCCAAAGCCCCGCTTGTCATAAACACGCTCAAACAAGACTAATCCATTATTTGTGTTATTTGCCAAAAAATTACACTGGACATGGTGTTTTCCGTCAAGAAAATGTAAACTCATGTTTTCTGATAACCTAGCCTTCAATGGATTCATGCAATTAACTCGAGACATCCTCTATTCCCGTGACGCCAAAACATATATGAATTTTTCGCTCCTCCAAGCCTTGCTCGGGTGCTCAATTCCTAGTCCAGGTCTGACGGGGGCTGCTAGCAAACTCCCAAAGGCCTGGAGGTTGAGAAAAAAGAGAGGAATTAGGTGGATCCACAAAAAAGACATGTTCTTTCTGTTTTTACCGAACGAAGGAGAGGAAGCAATAGTGTGAGCAAACCTAGTGGGATCCTGTGTAGTGACACCCCGTGAGGAGGGACTACCTGTCTCAGTAGTAGCAACAGTTGAAGCAGGCGTCTTCTTAGGCCTGGGCTTCTTGCCCAGCAAGTGAAGCAGATCATCACACACCCAAGGCTCGAAGCTGGTGTACATGGTAGGCAGAGAAATAGGAAATTGCGCAAGAGCTTGGCATGGTCAGCAATTTTAGCCTCAACGAGAGAGCATGGATGAACGGAGCACACACAACCCAGCTTGTTGTCAAACACAAGAGTCCTCGTCTCCTCACACATGAAATCTAGCACATTAGCCTTCTTCTCATCATGAGCATATACAAGCAAGTGAATGGTGGGGCCCCAAAACTCATTAGACGTACCTGTCAAGGGGGTCAAGGAGCTCTGGAAAAATCATGAACCTACATGAGTAGTTTGCGCGACCAAGACGAGACACTCGTCGACCCAGGCAGCTGGCACGCTCGGTTGAAGCTTGGCTGGCATCATATGCCCATTCTTCGTCGGCGTGACGGAGGGGCGTGGCAGCGTCGACGGAGGAGGAGGACGACGCGAATGTACGGTGGCAGCGGGAGAGATGTTGTTAGTGGTGTGTGTTTCTTTATGTCATGATGTTTTTTAGGGTGATGCCATGATGATTTCTTCCTCTGCTATCATGTGGTTCCCAATGTGTCACGATGATTTCTTCCTCTGCTATCATGTGGTTCCCAATGTGTCACGATGATTTCTTCCTCTGCTATCGTGTGGTTCCCAATGTGTCACATAGGTTTGGAGTTTGTTGTCGACATCGTATTTGTTTATTTGTTTTTTGTTGAGGAATATATTTATTTATTTGTTGATATATATACTAGTACTTATACTTTTTTTAAGAATTTTTCATTCATATCACGAACCAGTACAAAGAAGTTGACCCTTACAAGCACACTGAAACACACACACAAAGGACCATGAACATCTAGAGTACCCTAAGATAATCATAACACAAGAAGATCTCCAGAGCCCTGTGTCATCATCCCTGAATCTTGAGAGAAGACCCCCGCAACAGAAGGACCTGCAACCAGTCGCAAGCAGGTCATCATCTTCGACCACAGTACAATTGCTGCCACGTTGCTTCCTCCTTTCTTGACACAAGTGCTGAGAGGGCATGGACATCAATCCAACACACCTGCAACAGCCGTCACCATCTTTGGCTTTGAGTACCGCGAAAAGTGCCCCTTCCGGAAGGAAGAGAACTCGAGTCATCCGACCGGTCCAGCACCGCGGCCGGGCCATCCGCACAGACAAAGCAGGATCTCCCACAAGCATCAGCGCAGAGGAAGGAGAAGAACAACAACAACAAATCATACCAACAAGGAAGAAGAAGGGTCTTCGTCTCCCTGCATCCATCGCCTATCTGAGGACCCAAACGGCCAATGCCGATGGACCTCTAGCCACCATAGCCCGCGACCTCGACGAGATCCGGGGATCCCCAACCCCGCTGGCTCCTAGACGAAGGCAAAAGCATCGCTTGACCGCTAACGGAGCCCAGAGAAACTTATTCCGACGTGACACCACCGCAACGGCCTCGGCAGCGTCTCCCTCAACGCTAACCCTACCACACACCCACGTAGTGAATAGACCCGAGGTTCCCCCTCCCTCCGGCCAACGAAGAGAGAGGGAATCGGCGGCGCGCAAGGGAACCCTCGTCGCCTCCCTTGATCGCCTGTGCGATCCTACTTTTCTGGAAGTAGTTCCGCCGCGAAATAGTTCGGCGGTGATTTGTTGCCTCGGTTACTAGTACTTATACTAAGTAAAAGAGACTGTATGGTTGTGACGCCCGGATAATTAGGCTACAGTAAACCCCTGCTAGTGTTGCCACGTCACCACGATTACTGTTGATAATCTCGCGATAATTCAAAAACCGTTTCAAATTTAAATCCTAAATAAGTCAAACGACAAAAGTTTTCAAATATTGAAACTAAAATGTTCGGGTTGTGCCAAATAATGTGTAGGTAATTATGGTGAAGAAACCAAACTTCTGTAAATTATTCCAATGCACTAAAATAATTAAAACAGCAGCTAAACCTATTATAAATGCCCTTTATTAGTTATAAATATTAAACTATTTTAATTGGGGTTTAAACTTTTGTGGTCATGGTGTAATTAGTAAAACTAATAATATATTAAGAAAAACTAAAATAAAAGAAAACAGAAAAGTAATAGAAAAAAAAGGGATAAGAAAATAGAACAAAAAAAAAGAAGAAGAAAAACCCCCCTCGCCAACTGGGCCAGAAGGCCCAGCTGGCTGACCCATTTGGCCCAGCCGGCCCCTCCACTCCCTCCATATCCCCACCAGGGGGGAACCCTAACCACGACCCACCTCACTCCCCCCCCACTCCCCCTCGTCAGCCCCCACCCCCCCGATCCGATCTGGAACGAGGAGGGGAACCGAACCCCGACCCCATCGCCTCGATGCCCCTCACCGGAGCACCACCGCCGTCACCCTGCTGCCTCGCCGGATCCCGCTGGACCGCCCCCGACGCCCCTGATCCCTTGCCGTTGTCGGGTCGCCTCGACGCCTCCGCCCGAGGACCTCGCCGGAGGCCATGACGCTGGACCTCCCCGCCGGCCTGCCTCCACTCCGCCCGCGCCGTCTTCGTCCTCCTCCTCGCCCCCCCGTTGCCCTGGACCCTACGCGCCACTCCCCGTGAGCACCTCTCCTCCTCCTCCCCGGCGCGCGCCTAGCTCCGTCCCGGCCCCGACCGCGACCACCCACGGCCAGAACTGCATCGACCCGCACCCGAACTCGCGGTCGCCCCGTCCTGGCCACCTCCTCACCCGTGCCCTGGATGCGCCCGAGCTGCCGCCCGCTCCCGCTCCATCCTGCCCGCAGCCGTCGCTACCTGCTGCTGCTCTCGTCACCGTCGCGTGCAGGCCATGGCCTCGACCGCGCCCCTGCTAGCTGCTTCTTCCCCCAAGCCCGACCTCCTGGCCGCGTGACCGCACGCCCGCTGCCTCTGGTACCCCGGCCCGGCCTCGCCCTACCCGGCCGGCGCTCTGCCCGCCGGCGCCCCTCTGGGTGCCGCGGTGCACGCAAACGGGCACCCACGCCCGCACCCAGCGCCCAGTCGGGTGCGCCCCTGTTCGGACTGTGCCCGACACCCGCACCCGCTATGGCCCGCTGGCCCTATGACCAGTGGGGCCTCTAGCCCTGAACGTTTAAAAGAAAAGAAAAAATTAATTAATTAATTAATTAATCTTGATTAATTAAACTAATTAATCATAACTGTATTAACCTAATTAACTTAACCTAATTAATCAGCTAATTAAACCAATTAATTAGATTAATTAGTTATCAGTCTATGACATGTGGGCCCCCTGTCCAGTTTGACCAGTCAAACTGTTGACTGGGTTGACCCTGTCTATGACAGGTGGGCCCTCTTTGACCCTGTTGACCAGTCAACAGTTGACTGGTCAAATGCTGACTGGACCACCCTTGACCCCACCTGCCAGCCACACTTGCACTCTGTTGGGTACAATTCTGTGTACCCATAGCAATTTAAGATTTAATTTTCGAATTAAAACAATTTAGAAAATGATTTAAAGCTTTTAAAAATTAATATAAAATAATCCGTAGCTCGGATGAAAATACTTTCTACATGAAAGTTGCTCAGAACGACGAGACGAACCCGGATACGCAGCCCGTTCGTCCGTCACGCATCCCTAGCATAGCAAACACGCAACTTTCCTTCTCCGGCTCCTCTGCCCGAAAACGCAAAACACCGGGGATACTTTCCCGGATGTTTTCCCCCTTCCCCGGTATCACCTATTACCGCGTTAGGGCACCTCTAACGCCGTTACTTGTCATGTCATGCATCACTATGCATATGCTTCCTTAAATATTTATTGTTTCTCCCCCCTCTTCTCTCGATAGACACCGAGACCGACGCCGCTGCTACCCAATACGACTACGGAGTTGACGACCCCTCTCTCTTGCCAGATCAACCAGGCAAGCCCCCCCTTTGATCACTAGATACCGCCTACTCTCCTCTATACTGCTTGCATTAGAGTAGTGTAGCATGTTACTGCTTCCCGTTAATCCTATACTGATGCATAGCCTGTCCTTGCTACTACTGTTGTTACCTTTACCTGCAAACCTAATGCTTAGTATAGGATGCTAGTTTATCATCAGTGGCCCTACATTCTTGTCCGTCTGCCATGCTATACTATTGGGCCGTGATCACTCGGGAGGTGATCATGGGTATATACTATATACTTTATACATGATACATGTGGTGACTAAAGACGGGTAGGCTCGTAGGAGCACCCGCGAGTGGATCTTTGAGGCGAAGCGACAGGGCAGGTTCCGACCACCTAGGAGAGAGGTGGGCCTGGCCTTGTTCGACGTTCGCGGACACTAAACACGCTTAACGAGATCTGGGTATTTGATCTGAGTCTGGCCATTTGGTCTATACGCACTAACCATCTACGTGGGAGCAGTTATGGGTATCCCGGCGTCGTGGTATCAGCCGAAGCCTTCGTGACGTCAGCGACTGAGTGGCGCGCGCCGGATTGGACTGGAAAGCCACTAGGCTAGGTCTGCTTCCGGCCGCGTACGCAACGTGCAGGTGTGCAAAGGGCGATGGTCCCAGACCCCTGCGCCATAGGATTTAGACCGGCGTGCTGACCTCTCTGTTGTGCCTAGGTAGGGCTGCGACGTGTTGATCTTCCGAGGCCGGGCATGACCCAGGAAAGTGTGTCCGACCAAATGGGATCGAGCGTGTTGGGGTATGTGGTGCACCCCTGCAGGGAAGTTTATCTATTCGAATAGCCGTGTCCCTCGGTAAAAGGACGACCCGGAGTTGTACTTTGACCTTATGACAACTAGAACCGGATACTAATTAAAACACACCCTTCCAAGTGCCAGATACAACCGGTGATCGCTCTCTGACAGGGCGACGAGGAGAGGATCATCGGTTAGGATTATGCTATACGATGCTACTTGGAGGACTTCAGTCTACTCTCTTCTACATGCTGCAAGACGGAGGCTGCCTGAAGCGTAGTCTTTGACAGGATTAGTTATCCCCCTCTTATTCCGGCTTTCTGCAGTTCAGTCCACATATAATAGCCTTATCCCAGTTGATACCAATGCATGCATATGTAGTATAGCTCCTTGCTTGCGAGTACTTTGGATGAGTACTCACGGTTGCTTTCCCTTTCTTTTCCCCCTATCCCTTCTACCTGGTTGTCGCAACCAGATGTTGGAGCCCAGGAGCCAGACGCCACCTTCGATGACTACTACTACTACTCGGGAGGTGCCTACTACTATGTGCAGCCCGCTGACGACGACCAGGAGTAGTTTAGGAGGATCCCAGGCAGGAGGCCTGCGCCTCTTTCGATCTGTATCCCAGTTTGTGCTAGCCTTCTTAAGGCAAACTTGTTTAACTTATGTCTGTACCCAGATATTGTTGCTTCCGCTGACTCGTCTATGATCGAGCTCTTATATTCGAGCCCTCGAGGCCCCTGGCTTGTAATATGATGCTTGTATGACTTATTTTATTTGCAGAGTTGTGTTGTGATATCTTCCCGTGAGTCCCTGATCTTGATCGTACACGTTTGCGTGTATGATTAGTGTACGGTCAAATCGGGGGCGTCACAAGTTGGTATCAGAGCCGACTGCCTGTAGGAAACCCCCTTCCACACTCCTTGGCCGAAGTCGAGTCTAGACATTGCAAAAACTTTTTACTAACTTGGCTGTGTGCCTTACGGGCCCACGTCGCCATCGGGTGATACTAGGATCTTTTACTCCTCGATCCTTACTCTGGGACTCTGATCTCTCTTCTATTCGGGTTAAATGGTTCTGCTAACTCTAACTCTAGGATCTCGTAAATACTTTCTCCCGGAGAGCCCCTTCATTCCAGATGATGGCCTGCTTCACCGGAAGATTCCGAAGATACTCTTTGCTATTCCTCTCGAGACTTTGTGCGCATCACTTTTGCTATTCCCGACCACCGATAAATCCTTATGGATAACTACTTACACTTTCCATTCATACGATCGTCCCCCATTGATCTTGTTATTACAAGATACCCCGAAGTCTTCTCTATTGTTCCGAGAATACTTTGTGCCTACTGCCTAGCAGTTCCTTGCCACATGAATACCCCTTCAATTAAATCCTCGTACTTGTCGAGTATCCACTCATCCCTAGTTGTTCATGTGTTTCACAATGGTCATCGAAATACTATTCGATCCTCCAAAAATCCTTAGTAGCTTATTGCTCTGCAATACTTGGCTTCTTGCATTAGGGATGCTTTCCATATGTCTGGCAATATTCGTCAGTATCCTTAGGCATCGTCTTTTTGATCCTATTGATTCAACATGAGTGCGAATGCACGCAATCATCAGTTGATCCTTTTAAATTATCTTTCTGGCTCAGACGTCATTTTAAACATGAGTTGGTTCTCAACAAATCCAATTTCCGTCGCTTGTTCCCCTAAGGCTATTCAACTTATCCATCCCTAATCAGAACATTGCTTCTGACCCCTTGATTTGAAAATCATAATTCCTTTGCATTTGAGCTCTGGATTAGTCAGTTGTTTCCATAATCCAATGCCTTTGCATTGTTGCTTCCTCTGGTTGTGTGCCGATGCTCACCTCAGCTCTGTTATGGACCGGCAGATCCTTTTATGGATTTTATCCGACAACGTCCTTCATATTCAATAACCTTGTGAGCCTTCCCTCGGATACATAATGCCTTTGGTAAATGGTATCATCTACTTTCTCAACCTTGCTCTACTTTCGAGCTTGTGATATTTACTCTTGAAACTTGTGGTATATGTTTCTAAGAAGCCCCTATGGGTTGAACATATTCCTTCTCTAAACTGTGTGAACTCGAAAGTTTTCACGAGTCATACACTTCTGGTATTTTGACAAATAAAATTTCAACACTACAACTTCTTCGAAAGTGAGAAGTGAATGAAAGGTTATGCATTGGAGAAGTGGGAGTCGACCTTGAACCTTGTGTTCATGCCCATGGACACGATGTAGATCTTATCATTAAAGCTTCTCTTAAATTAAATTATTTCTTTGGTATAAGTTCATCTTATATCCGGGATCTGGCCTTTTGCAATAGTGTTTCCGACCATGTTCTCCTTTGGATACCATTTCTTGGACAAGTTGAAGTAATTGTCTTCTACAGATCATTGCACCCGACCAACCATTACTTTGATCTACCATCGTGTATTACACCCTGGTATCTCAAGAATATCAAAGAACCGCATAACTTTATGGGTTCTTCATCAACTATCATTTCTCACCGATTCCAATTTTCCCGGGATCTGGGTTGTCGTCAACCGAGGACACCAATAAGTGAATCGATTCCGCACTCTGGTTCAATAACTCTTAAATAATTGTTGTTGCTTACGAGTTAATAATCACTTAAGTCATTCCTAGCCTGATCGGCTATATCATCATTGTGATAAATTTTAACTGTGCTACTTGGTCCTTCTTCACGGAGCACAATTCTCGACGATGAGCTAAGCTTACGTCGATTTTCCTCATCATATCATTTCGCCGTGAACCGCAAGCTTGATTTCGAGTTTGTGTCGTAACCATGGTTCCAATAACCTTCCGCTTATCATTCGTTTGACTAGATGTCATCACCGATTGATTACATCTTCATGAAATCTCTCGACAAATGTGTCGTGATCATCATCAGCATTCCGAGATCTTCCAAGATATCAATTGAGTTCATGATGAAGAAATACCATCCTTACCCTCAATGATTTGTGTTACCATCGACCACTTTATTGCCTTCCCTCCAACACAAACTTATTCGTGTTTTGAGTTATACCTTGAGATCCTTGCTATACAGCATTTGTTCTTCCTTACCTTGGAATGTTACCACCTTTTATGTCAAGAATGTCGTGGTAATTTTACCACCTCTTGAGAATTCTTGATATAGTAATATCTCTCGCCTTTTGCGTTCATTTCTTGGTCTCCGTATTTGTTTCTAACCGGAATACCGACTAATGGTCTGTGTTGTACAAATTCTAAACTTCTAGCAACCCTATTGCTTGAAGTTATTGTTCTACAGTTTCATTCTAAGCCTTTTGATTATTGAATCATCATTCAAACATTGATCATGCTACCTAGTCCAGATTCCTGGTTGCACCCTTCTATCATTGTTCAGTTGTGTATGTTTCCCTCGAGCATACATCATTATGACATTTGATCCGACAAATGATATTTCCTTGTTCACATAATTGTGGAAATCAATCCTATGGAAATCGCGATGATTTGTTGCTGAGCCTATCAGCCACCTACTCATCCTCTCCTTGGTTTACTGATGAACTCTTGTTTCGGAACTCGCTTCCATAGTTCATTTCCCGAGAATCTTACAATGTCATCTCGTCAAATTGTGCCGCACCTTTTCTTCTCAGGCATCCTAAGTCTGAGGTATCGTGACACCAATCAGATCTGAATCTCGGTCAAATATGATGGTTGGAACTTATTTCCAAGAGTTATAATGTTGGTCTTTATATATGACCCGGTAAGGTTATGTCAGGCCTAGCACACCTGGTCGGAGGACCTATTGTTGTAGTATCCTTTTTAGCAAGTTTAGCCATTCTTCCGTGAGGAAATTGTAAGACTTATTTCACAAGCTATTCCTGATGGATCCTTTGTGTTTCCAAAATCTGACCTTTGCTTGAATACCATGTCAATGCTTCTTGAAGCATGTTTGTGGTACTCCGATTTTCAATAAGAGCATTGAAAGCGCAATGCTAAGTTTTCTTTAACCATTATCCAAACACCGTTGTATGGGTACTGTCATGAAATTTCTCTCCCCTTACTTAAAGGGTTTTCTACATGATATCCTACCACGGATATCATGCTCTGTTTGTCCTTGGGAAGGATATACCCCTGAAATATGTGTTTAAACACATTTTCCTTTCCATTCTTCTGTTAAATCTGATAATCATATTTTCCTTTCCATTGTTCTGTTTAACCTTCTTGAGGTTTATATGAGCTAAGCAGTAATACGTCACTGCTTTTATAAGCACCTCGGCGTACAACTCTGTCAGTAAGACCCTGTTGAAATTGTCGATAGCATTCCGGTCACCCCCGATGGACGAGAACTTTGCCTATTGGTCCGCCTCGTTTCAACGAGCTGGAAAATGGTTCCCTTCGTCCCTCGCCCTTGGTACCGACATTGTTGCCAACATAAATGATAGGCTACCCTCTGACATGTCTTGCTATCACGACCGTGCAAGATATCAACGCTTTACCTACTTATAACCACATGGTGGGCCCATAACCCACAGTTCCATAGGATCGAAACCAGACTGTCCTGTACACCCCCTATTTCCAAAGTTAATTACTCGCACATGGCCTCGTATGTAATTCCCGGGCCACCGTCCTAGCGATCTATTCTGTTATCAGACGCAATACTTACTCTCGCTACTCTGAACCCTTTCCCACTCTGGTTCAGACTTCGAGCAACTATCTGTCTGCTTGGAACCTCTTATTGTACCTTCGTACCTTACTCTCGATGTATTTCTTATGTTCAACTCGAGAGGTAATCTTGTACTCATTCATGGGTTAACCCCAGATTGGTCCCCTCAAGCATTCTGTCGTAGCTGAGCTGCCACTTATAATTTCGTAAGTACGAAGGAGTTCCCGAAGAAATGATGAAAAGTTTATCATGATGCATTGGAATAAAGAATTGAAGACATCAACGAAAGGGATTAACTTCTTCGAGAAGATCCATTAGAATTTCGTAACCAGACCTTTCCCCCTTAATACACCTCTTAAATCTCGGGACGAGATTTCTTGTAGTGGAGGAGAATTGTGACGCCCGGATAATTAGGCTACAGTAAACCCCTGCTAGTGTTGCCACGTCACCACGATTACTGTTGATAATCTCGCGATAATTCAAAAACCGTTTCAAATTTAAATCCTAAATAAGTCAAACGACAAAAGTTTTCAAATATTGAAACTAAAATGTTCGGGTTGTGCCAAATAATGTGTAGGTAATTATGGTGAAGAAACCAAACTTCTGTAAATTATTCCAATGCACTAAAATAATTAAAACAGCAGCTAAACCTATTATAAATGCCCTTTATTAGTTATAAATATTAAACTATTTTAATTGGGGTTTAAACTTTTGTGGTCATGGTGTAATTAGTAAAACTAATAATATATTTAAAAAAACTAAAATAAAAGAAAACAGAAAAGTAATAGAAAAAAAGGGATAAGAAAATAGAACAAAAAAAAGAAGAAGAAAAACCCCCCTCGCCAACTGGGCCAGAAGGCCCAGCTGGCTGACCCATTTGGCCCGGCCGGCCCCTCCACTCCCTCCATATCCCCACCAGGGGGGAACCCTAACCACGACCCACCTCACTCCCCCCCCCACTCCCCCTCGTCAGCCCCCACCCCCCGATCCGATCTGGAACGAGGAGGGGAACCGAACCCCGACCCCATCGCCTCGATGCCCCTCACCGGAGCACCACCGCCGTCACCCTGCTGCCTCGCCGGATCCCGCTGGACCGCCCCCGACGCCCCTGATCCCTTGCCGTTGTCGGGTCGCCTCGACGCCTCCGCCCGAGGACCTCGCCGGAGGCCATGACGCTGGACCTCCCCGCCGGCCTGCCTCCACTCCGCCCGCGCCGTCTTCGTCCTCCTCCTCGCCCCCCCGTTGCCCTGGACCCTACGCGCCACTCCCCGTGAGCACTTCTCCTCCTCCTCCCCGGCGCGCGCCTAGCTCCGTCCCGGCCCCGACCGCGACCACCCACGGCCAGAACTGCATCGACCCGCACCCGAACTCGCGGTCGCCCCGTCCTGGCCACCTCCTCACCCGTGCCCTAGATGCGCCCGAGCTGCCGCCCGCTCCCGCTCCATCCTGCCCGCAGCCGTCGCTACCTGCTGCTGCTCTCGTCACCGTCGCGTGCAGGCCATGGCCTCGACCGCGCCCCTGCTAGCTGCTTCTTCCCCCAAGCCCGACCTCCTGGCCGCGTGACCGCACGCCCGCTGCCTCTGGTACCCCGGCCCGGCCTCGCCCTACCCGGCCGGCGCTCTGCCCGCCGGCGCCCCTCTGGGTGCCGCGGTGCACGCAAACGGGCACCCACGCCCGCACCCAGCGCCCAGTCGGGTGCGCCCCTGTTCGGACTGTGCCCGACACCCGCACCCGCTATGGCCCGCTGGCCCTATGACCAGTGGGGCCTCTAGCCCTGAACGTTTAAAAGAAAAGAAAAAATTAATTAATTAATTAATTAATTAATCTTGATTAATTAAACTAATTAATCATAATTATATTAACCTAATTAACTTAACCTAATTAATCTGCTAATTAAACCAATTAATTAGATTAATTAGTTATCAGTCTATGACATGTGGGCCCCCTGTCCAGTTTGACCAGTCAAACTGTTGACTGGGTTGACCCTGTCTATGACAGGTGGGCCCTCTTTGACCTTGTTGACCAGTCAACAGTTGACTGGTCAAATGCTGACTGGACCACCCTTGACCCCACCTGCCAGCCACACTTGCACTCTGTTGGGTACAATTCTGTGTACCCATAGCAATTTAAGATTTAATTTTCGAATTAAAACAATTTAGAAAATGATTTAAAGCTTTTAAAAATTAATATAAAATAATCCGTAGCTCGGATGAAAATACTTTCTACATGAAAGTTGCTCAGAACGACGAGACGAACCCGGATACGCAGCCCGTTCGTCCGTCACGCATCCCTAGCATAGCAAACACGCAACTTTCCTTCTCCGGCTCCTCTGCCCGAAAACGCAAAACACCGGGGATACTTTCCCGGATGTTTTCCCCCTTCCCCGGTATCACCTATTACCGCGTTAGGGCACCTCTAACGCCGTTACTTGTCATGTCATGCATCACTATGCATATGCTTGCTTAAATATTTATTGTTTCTCCCCCCTCTTCTCTCAATAGACACCGAGACCGACGCCGCTGCTACCCAATACGACTACGGAGTTGACGACCCCTCTCTCTTGCCAGATCAACCAGGCAAGCCCCCCCTTTGATCACTAGATACCGCCTACTCTCCTCTATACTGCTTGCATTAGAGTAGTGTAGCATGTTACTGCTTCCCGTTAATCCTATACTGATGCATAGCCTGTCCTTGCTACTACTGTTGTTACCTTTACCTGCAAACCTAATGCTTAGTATAGGATGCTAGTTTATCATTAGTGGCCCTACATTCTTGTCCGTCTGCCATGCTATACTATTGGGCCGTGATCACTCGGGAGGTGATCACGGGTATATACTATATACTTTATACATGATACATGTGGTGACTAAAGACGGGTAGGCTCGTAGGAGCACCCGCGAGTGGATCTTTGAGGCGAAGCGACAGGGCAGGTTCCGACCACCTAGGAGAGAGGTGGGCCTGGCCTTGTTCGACGTTCGCGGACACTAAACACGCTTAACGAGATCTGGGTATTTGATCTGAGTCTGGCCATTTGGTCTATACGCACTAACCATCTACGTGGGAGCAGTTATGGGTATCCCGGCGTCGTGGTATCAGCCGAAGCCTTCGTGACGTCAGCGACTGAGTGGCGCGCGCCGGATTGGACTGGAAAGCCACTAGGCTAGGTCTGCTTCCGGCCGCGTACGCAACGTGCAGGTGTGCAAAGGGCGATGGGCCCAGACCCCTGCGCCATAGGATTTAGACCGGCGTGCTGACCTCTCTGTTGTGCCTAGGTAGGGCTGCGACGTGTTGATCTTCCGAGGCCGGGCATGACCCAGGAAAGTGTGTCCGGCCAAATGGGATCGAGCGTGTTGGGGTATGTGGTGCACCCCTGCAGGGAAGTTTATCTATTCGAATAGCCGTGTCCCTCGGTAAAAGGACGACCCGGAGTTGTACTTTGACCTTATGACAACTAGAACCGGATACTAATTAAAACACACCCTTCCAAGTGCCAGATACAACCGGTGATCGCTCTCTCACAGGGCGACGAGGAGAGGATCATCGGTTAGGATTATGCTATACGATGCTACTTGGAGGACTTCAGTCTACTCTCTTCTACATGCTGCAAGACGGAGGCTGCCTGAAGCGTAGTCTTCGACAGGATTAGTTATCCCCCTCTTATTCCGGCTTTCTGCAGTTCAGTCCACATATAATAGCCTTATCCCAGTTGATACCAATGCATGCATATGTAGTATAGCTCCTTGCTTGCGAGTACTTTGGATGAGTACTCACGGTTGCTTTCCCTTTCTTTTCCCCCTATCCCTTCTACCTGGTTGTCGCAACCAGATGTTGGAGCCCAGGAGCCAGACGCCACCTTCGACGACTACTACTACTACTCGGGAGGTGCCTACTACTATGTGCAGCCCGCTGACGACGACCAGGAGTAGTTTAGGAGGATCCCAGGCAGGAGGCCTGCGCCTCTTTCGATCTGTATCCCAGTTTGTGCTAGCCTTCTTAAGGCAAACTTGTTTAACTTATGTCTGTACCCAGATATTGTTGCTTCCGCTGACTCGTCTATGATCGAGCTCTTATATTCGAGCCCTCGAGGCCCCTGGCTTGTAATATGATGCTTGTATGACTTATTTTATTTGTAGAGTTGTGTTGTGATATCTTCCCGTGAGTCCCTGATCTTGATCGTACACGTTTGCGTGTATGATTAGTGTACGGTCAAATCGGGGGCGTCACAATGGTGTGTGCGGTACATGCACGTCCCGTGGAGTTTTTTGTTTTTAAGTAACGTGACCACAAGAAGAACAATAGAAAAGTAACATGACAAGAAGAAGAAGAACAAGCTTGAAGTAAAGTAACCTTGAAGACGAGCCAATGGGGCCAGAGCACACGGATCGTGTAATTTGTGGTCGTTGGATGGGACGTTGACGAGGCGAACGGACAGTCACGGACTTGTGGGGCAGGGGCTAGAGGGAGGCCCACGCGTCAGGGAGGGGAGGTGTAGCATCGGTCGGTGGTAAAGGATAAAAACCGTTGGGCAGCGTCGTCAGCACTTTCCACGGGACGCTGGATACGTGTGGATGCGTCATCGGTGGCATTCATCTATAAGCGGAAACGTCCGAGGTAAACGGGGAGGTAAATCGAGGCGAGTAATTAATTTTTGTTGCTTTTTCTTCTTCTTTCTTTTCTTTTCTTTTCTTGAGGGAAAGTATTAATTTCTGTTTTTTTCTTTTCTTGATGGAAAGTACTAATTACTGTTGCCTTTTAATCTTTTCATTTTTCTTTCCTTTTTCCCCCAGAAAAATCGCAACCAGGAAACCGTGTGGGCCCCTCGATGTGGACAGCCCATCTGACTGACAAGGTCCTTGTGTCGCTGGCGCGTGGGCCAGGGAGTGGGAGTGAGGGCTGCTACTGATTCAGCTTCAGCCGGGGGAGACTGAGCTGAATTATCGCATCGCATCGTAGCTGCCCCGCCATATATAACTTGGGTCGCCTTGCCTCTTTCCCCTCCCTCCCTGCCTCCTACCCAACCCAACCCAACCCTAGCCTCCCCAATCTTATTCTTCTTCTCTCCTAGATTGAAGCACAGCCAAGCAATGGATGGATCCTTCCTTCATCACAAGAAGAAGGCACAAGCAGGATTCATGGATGGAGTCCACCATGGTACGGACGGTAGGTCAAAGATATCCATCTCTACTACGTACCTACATGAGTTGTTTGTATTGTATGATGATGAAATCCATTAATTGGTACTCACCCATTGCTTGGTTTTGCAGATCCGGCGACCTCGTCCTTGGATCTACAATCTTTTTTTGTTTTGGAGCAAAAGTCGTCCTTGGATCTTCAAGTTTTTGGAGCAAAGTCCGTCCATGGTGTGCTACTCTCCCTCACCACTGCACGTCGGTGGCAAGAAACTGGCTGATTTCTGGATCTGCTTGAAGCAGAGGTCCGGATCCCAAGCACAAGGCGAGCACGGTGACGCAATCGTTCGTCGTCTTGGTTTTTGCGGTGCACGTCCAGCGCCAGGATTATCCTCCGTTAGGCACTGCCTTGCGAACGTTCGCTTCACAAGGTAGTCGCCCAATCCATCGGCCCAGCGCCACTGGGCCCCTGCTGCGTGGCTTGGGCTTCTGGCTGGGCAAGCAGCTTAACGGGCCTCCGCCTAGCCCAACACAATCTGGACGGCCCGCCTAGGGTGCCAAAACCCTAGGCGAGCGGTCTATAAAACCCAGGGCGAGGGCCACGCAGGCGCCACGCTCCCCTGCCGCCGCCGACGCCAAGGTAGGCGCCTCGTCCTCCTCCTCCTTCCCCCAACCTCTCCCTCGTTTGGACCCGTGGATTGATTTTTCTCAAGGTTCGTCTGTCTTCTCCCTCCAAACAGGGATCAATGGCGATCAGAGGAGAGGCTGGGGATTCGTCTGGAGTCGACCGCACCTCCGGGTCTGTTCAGATCCATTTCTGCCTGCAACGGCAACTCTTTGATTTCTGACGTTTTTTTCTGCTTTTTTCCGAGAATCTGCATTCCCCCTTCTTGATAACCTCTGATTCTTCTGTTTTGCTACAGATCCGGCCAAGGCAAGCAGGGCAAGCTGGCCCGTTTGCTGACGGGGCTCCTGCCTCAGCTCCTTCAGGGTTCTCCAACTCCAAGGTATCCATCTTTCTCTGTGATGTATGCTGTGTCATTTCTCTACCCAATGCTGTCATTTTTATGCAACTGATGCACCTTTTTATGTGCATGCTGTTACATTTGTGCTGTTTTATGGTCATTTACATGGCTTGATTACCTTTCAAATCTGAATTAGTTGCTTGTCATTTTTGACAACTGTACATGCTCTTCACATGATACCCTTCTGAATCTTAAATGCATGCTGTGAGCTCCTAATCTTTTATAATCATAGCCAGCTATGTGAGTGCGCTTTGCATCATCTGCTACAATTGCTTTTTATGCAACATGTTAGATGTCATCTTTCTCTGTGATGTATGCTGTGTCATTTCTCTATTCAATGCAGTAATATGAAATTATTATCTTCCCAATGTGAAATACATGCTCAGATGTGTGGCTATTGTTCATGTTCAAATGTGTGGCCTGCTTGTTTCTCTCAAGATATAGATTGCCCTATGCATGCTATTATTATTCTTGAAACTTGCATGGGACAGATGGATATCCTGTGATGTTCATGTTTTTTTGAATGCATCTCTATGATGTATTTTTTGATGTGCATCCTGTGATGTTTGTCTAGTATGCATGGTCACTCGAATGGCATGATCACTTTCCAAAATCTTAATTGCTTGCTTTTTATTTTTTAGAATTGGTCATGCTCTTTGCATGATACCTCTCTGAATGTTAAATGCCTTTTGTGTATTATAAACATAGCAAATTATGTGAGTGCCCTATGCACCTTTCCAGAGTGACATGAAATCTATCATCTGCTACAATTGCTTTATATGCAACATCTTAGATGACACCTTGTATGCTGTGCCATTTGTAAAGTCTATGCTCAGATGCTTGTTTATTTTTCATGTTAAATCATGTGACAGTTTTACCTTCCTGAATGTTAAATTTATGCTCTGCTCTTTTTCTTTATTCATAGTCAATTTCAAGTACAGTGGACTCTGCTGAAATCATATAAATTGCTTTGCCAGTCAGAATGCGTGATATGTCCATTTGTTTAATTTGGCAATGAAGATATGTGGTAGGGATAATGCGGTTAATAAACATAGGTGTTCTTCCACCCCAAGATATGTACCTGTCGGAGGGAAGTGCATCTAGGTGCAGATTGCCTATTGTCCTATGCCAATTGCGTTGCCAATGTTGGCTTCTGAATGTAAAATGTATACTGTTCTGTCAGTGTACTATGTCATGTGCCCAGTGTTACCATTCGAATTCTGCATGAAAATGGTTTTGCTTTTCTTATTTACTGTTCTGCTACTGTCAGTAACTGTTTCTTGGTAATGCAGTAGCCATGCAGATCATTGCTTACGCGGTCCTTTCCCTGTGGCAATGTATACGACAGTACCAACACTCTATGAGGCATTTGAGAAGTGGTATGTCCAAAATATATTCTTTCATCTTGTACAAACATGTCTATTCCTCTTTTGATTGTTAACCCATGATAATTCTAACTGTCATATTTGAGGTTGTCCTACTTTGTTTGAGCAGCGTTTTGTATTCTGTTTGGTCTAATGCATTATAGAACTGTTTCTGTACTAGCGTTCTCACTTCATACACTCGCAACTTTTCCCCTTAGGTCTGAGGATGTGAAAGATGCGGCCCTTCAGAAGGCCATGGAGATGAACCTGTTTGGAATGGTATTTACTTCTATTCTACATACTCTTTTCTACTGCTTCTAACCTGTCTCTACGCCTCTAGCATTGCTGTGGAAGTTACTCTTTCCATAAAGTAATATAAGGTTGTTTGGATCACTAAATTAGTGATCTGAACGATCTTATGTTAGTTTACAGAGGGAGCAATGCTTACTTACATCGATATCACAGGTTTCACCATAGCGTAATTGGTGTATTGAATAATTACATTTATCAGTAGCTGTCAGTGGCTCTGGCTTCTTGCAATATTTCTTGCATGATGCCATTGCTCTTGATGGAGCATGCTTTCTTTCATTTAACATTGCCCTGGCGTTGCTGTCCATAAGTGTTATACTATATTTTTTAGAGGCATTCAACTGCTTTTGCATGTCCTAAAGTTGCTGTATTGTGTTCTAATCCATCTGTCCCATCATATAAGAGTGCTTTTGACACTATATATACTAGTGTAAAATACACTCTTATATTATTGGATGGAGGGAGTAACAAGTTACATTTGTACACCCTTGCGTTGCTGATTCTTATTTTTGTATGCCCTAGTTAGTTTTGTTGTGGCTATGATTTTCAAGTGAAATATCTACTACATGTATAATCTTATCGTCAGTTCAGTTAATACTCTATTGATTATAACACATGTTACTCCCTTGAGCATACTGTTGTGTGTTTCTAATATATTTTTCCCTTTAAATTAGATGTGCTTTTTAATGCAAAAACTAACCGTGCATTCCAGGGTGATCATTTTATCCGGCCACAGGCTGTCCGCCCAGCCGTAGAGGCCATTCTCAAGAACTCCAAACAGCTTAGGGCAAAGCTTGCAAAGTATAGGGGGATATTGTCAAAGATTGAAGTCAACACGCCTGAGGGACAATCAGTTCTGAAAGAGGTGAAGGAGGTGGTTTCTAAAATGGAAAGTGAGCTCATGTTGGGGAACGTAGCAATTTCAAAAAATTTCCTACGCACACGCAAGATCATGGTGATGCACAGCAATGAGGGGAAGAGTGTTGTCTACGTACCAACGCAGACCGACTGCGGAAGCGATCACACAACGTATAGGAAGTAGTCGTACGTCTTCTTCCCGATCCGACCGATCCAAGCACCGTTACTCCGGCACCTCCGAGTTCTTAGCACACGTACAGCTCGATGACGATCCCCGGGCTCCGATCCAGCAAAGCTTCGGGGAGGAGTTCCGTCAGCACGACGGCGTGGTGATGATCTTGATGTACTACCGACGCAGGGCTTCGCCTAAGCACTACAACGGTATGATCGAGGTGGAATTTGGTGGCAGGGGGCACCGCACACGGCTAAGGAACGATCTCAAGGATCAACTTGTGTCTCTAGAGGTGCCCCCTGCCCCCGTATATAAAGGATGAAGGGGGGAGGCTGGCCGGCCAAGCTAGGAGGCGCAGGAGGAGTCCTACTCCTACCGGGAGTAGGACTCCCCCCCAATCCTATTCCTAATAGGATTCCCCAAAGGGGAAGAGAAAGAGAGAGGTGGCCGGCCCCTCTCCTAGTCCTAATAGGACTAGGGAGAGGGGGGGAGGCGCAGCCCTATGTGGGCTGCCCTCTCACCTTTCCACTAAGGCCCATGTTGGCCCATTTGGCTCCCGGGGGGTTCCGGTAACCCTCCCGGTAATCCGGTAAAATCCCGGTTTCACCCGGAACACTTTCGATGTCCAAACATAGGCTTCCAATATATCAATCTTTACGTCTCGACCATTTCGAGACTCCTCGTCATGTCCGTGATCACATCCGGGACTCCGAACAACCTTCGGTACATCAAAATGCATAAACTCATAATAACTGTCATCGTAATGTTAAGCGTGCGGACCCTACGGTTCGAGAACAATGTAGACATGACCGAGACACGTCTCCGGTCAATAACCAATAGCGGGACCTGGATGCCCATATTGGCTCCTACATATTCTATGAAGATCTTTATCGGTCAGACCGCATAACAACATACGTTGTTCCCTTTGTCATCGGTATGTTACTTGCCCGAGATTCGATCGTCGGTATCCAATACCTAGTTCAATCTCGTTACTGGCAAGTCTCTTTACTCGTTCCGTAATACATCATCTCACAACTAACATCTTAGTTATAATGCTTGCAAGGCTTATGTGATGTGTATTACCGAGAGGGCCCAGAGATACCTCTCCGACAATCGGAGTGACAAATCCTAATCTCGAAATACGCCAACCCGACATCTACCATTGGAGACACCTGTAGTACTCCTTTATAATCACCCAGTTACGTTGTGACGTTTGGTAGTACCCAAAGTGTTCCTTCGGTAAACGGGAGTTGCATAATCTCATAGTTATAGGAACATGTATAAGTCATGAAGAAAGCAATAGCAACATACTAAACGATCGGGTGCTAAGCTAATGGAATGGGTCATGTCAATCAGATCATTCAACTAATGATGTGACCTCGTTAATCAAATAACAACTCTTTGTTCATGGTTAGGAAACATAACCATCTTTGATTAACGAGCTAGTCTAGTAGAGGCATACTAGTGACACTCTGTTTTGTCTATGTATTCACACATGTATTATGTTTCCGGTTAATACAATTCTAGCATGAATAATAAACATTTATCATGATATAAGGAAATAAATAATAACTTTATTATTGCCTCTAGGGCATATTTCCTTCAGCTCACCAGCTGGCTGAAATCTGCAGAGAATGCGTCTGCCGAGTCCCCTCCACCTCCCTCTTTCTTAGCTGAGTTAACAGAGAAGTTGAAGAAGCTCAACAACATCGATCTATCAAATGTTTTGAAGGAAATTGAAGAGCTTGTTAATATTGCTAGTATACCATTGAAGGTATACGGTCAGTACAAGGAAATGGAGGCAGTCATTGGTTCTGTGTCTGCCGCAGTGGCTGCCTATTTGGTCTCTGTGATGGGCGACACCCCTGCTCCAGAGCAAGAGACAAAGGTTCCAACACCTGCGGAGGAACCGGCTACACCTAATCCAACTGAGCTGCCGGAACAATGGCAAGTGAAGCCTCTGACAAAGGTCCCATCTTTTGAAAAGCTTGGGAAGACTGCAATAGGTAAGAGGCTGTCTGGGTTGGAGTTTTATGTCGTCTTCTATTTGTTATATTGCTTGTGTGCCTATTGACCCTTTCTTGTTCTTCTTCTTTGACATAGACATCCTCTATGGTGGTTACAATGAGATGCCTTGGGCGGCTGATGCTACATTCTGCTTGAAGTCGTCGGAAAGATTGTTTCCTATGATGCGTACCACTATAAGTTCCTCCCAGGAGGTTAGTTTGAAAACTTGCATTTGTGGTTCTGATACAAGGATAATACTGTGCGTATGCTTGAGTGCAGCACTGTTGCTGACCATCTACTGCTATTTGATATTTAGGTGACGACGAGCATCAAGGCGGTCGACTTTCTTGGAAATGGCGTGCAGGGGTCGTTGTTGTTCATTTATCCTTTCTCAGACACTTCCATGGTAGGTTGTTCATGCGGTTTTCTTTTCTTTGTTGTTCAGTGGTTTAGCATCATTGTTTTTTTTGTTGCGGTGTTGATGATGATGATGTTTCTCCATGTTTGAATATGCAGGCAAAGCTTCATTATGCCTATGAGAAGGCCGTTCTTGGTGTTCGGGTTGGGCTCCATGCCAGCCCGGAGGTTTACTTGTCTGCCATGGTTGGAACAGGCTTTGGCGTCAATGGTGGGTTTGAGCTGGCATTCAGCACCAAGATTGGCCTGGTTAAAGGATTTGATCTTGGGGTGAACTGCCTCAGGAGTGAATGGGGGAATGCATCTGTTTCTGCGAGCTTGTAAGTTTTCTATATCATCATCAGTCTGTTTTTGGTGGTTTGAAATGTCCTACTCCCTATGATCTACGTTAATTGATGATGTGTTTGTTTAGTTCAAAGCTAAATATTGCATCGGAGGGAGTAGTATGTTTAGTTTCTCCCATAGATTGTAGGCTCATAAAACTTTCGAGGCACACTTCGCCATGCGCCGCGCGGGGGCGCTGACCGGCATGGAGGTCGGGGTCGACGTCGACTCCTCGCAAAAGGTCTGGATGACGTTCCAGGCCCTCGGCAACGTAGCCTTGGCCTACTCATAATACTCATCGAGATCCACGTGTGTGTCCTCATGGCAAAAGATCATCGAGGACACGCTGCGATCACCTCCGAGAGAGAACAAGACGGACGATGCGGAAGGCGATGTTGATGGGCATCACGACGACGACGGCCTTCTGCATGGTGTTGCCCTTCTTCAACAGCATCCTGGGGTTCCTCGGCAGCATCGCCTTCTGGCCGCTCACCGTCTTCTTCCCCGTGGAGACGTACATCCGGCAGCGGCAGATCCCGCGGTTCAGCACCAAGTGGGAGCCTCAGCTTCGTCTGCTTCCCCGTTATCATCATCAGACAAGCCGCCGTGCTCTACACCGCCGGTCCCCGTCGCCAGACGAGCTGCCGCGCACCGTGTCTCCTCCGACCGCGGACCGCCCATGACGAGCGCAGCGCCTCCAAGCCCGATCGCGATTTTTTCAGAGAGAAGTAGTGGACCAGTCAAAGAGAGAGAAGAAAGAGTGGACCAGTCAACACACCTATGTGTCATTTTTTTCTTCCAAAGCCCCGCTTGTCATAAACGCGCTCAAACAAGACTAATCCATTATTTGTGTTATTTGCCAAAAAAATTACACTGGACATGGTGTTTTCCGTCAAGAAAATGTAAACTCATGTTTTCTGATAACCTAGCCTTCAATGGATTCATGCAATTAACTCGAGACATCCTCTATTCCCGTGACGCCAAAACATATATGAATTTTTCGCTCCTCCCAGCCTTGCTCGGGTGCTCAATTCCTAGTCCAGGTCTGACGGGGGCTGCTAGCGAACTCCCAAAGGCCTGGAGGTTGAGAAAAAAAGAGAGGAATTACGTGGATCCACAAAAAAGACATGTTCTTTCCTTTTTTACCGAACGAAGGAGAGGAAGCAATAGTGTGAGCAAACCTAGTGAGATCCTGTGTAGTGACACCCCGTGAGGAGGGACTACCTGTCTCAGTAGTAGCAACAGTTGAAGCAGGCATCTTCTTAGGCCTGGGCTTCTTGCCCAGCAAGTGAAGCAGCTCATCACACACCCAAGGCTCGAAGCTGGTGTACATGGTAGGCAGAGAAATAGGGAATTGCGCAAGAGCTTGGCATGGTCAGCAATTTTAGCCTCAACAAGAGAGCATGGATGAACGGAGCACACACAACCCAGCTTGTTGTCAAACACAAGAGTCCTCGTCTCCTCACACATGAAATCTAGCACATCAGCCTTCTTCTCATCATGAGCATATACAAGCAAGTGAATGGTGGGGCCCCAAAACTCATTAGACATACGTGTCAAGGGGGTCAAGGAGCTCTGGAAAAATCATGAACCTACATGAGTAGTTTGCGCGACCAAGACGAGACACTCATCGACCCAGGCAGTTGGCACGCTCGGTTGAAGCTTGGCTGGCATCAGATGCCCATTCTTCGTCGGCGTGACGGAGGGGCGTGGCAGCGTCGACGGAGGAGGAGGACGACGCGAATGTACGGTGGCAGTGGGAGAGATGTTGTTAGTGGTGTGTGTTTCTTTATGTCGTGATGTTTTTTAGGGTGATGCCATGATGATTTCTTCGTCTGCTATTATGTGGTTCCCAATGTGTCACGATGATTTCTTCCTCTGCTATCGTGTGGTTCCCAATGTGTCACGATGATTTCTTCCTCTGCTATCGTGTGGTTCCCAATGTGTCACGTAGGTTTGGAGTTTGTTGTTGACATCGTATTTGTTTATTTGTTTTTTGTTGAGGAATATATTTATTTATTTGTTGATATATATACTAGTACTTATACTTTTTTTAAGAATTTTTCATTCATATCACGAATCAGTACAAAGAAGTTGACCCTTGCAAGCACACTGAAACACACACACAAAGGACCATGAACATCTAGAGTACCCTAAGATAATCATAACACAAGAAGATCTCCGGGGCCCTGTGTCATCATCCCTGAATCTTGAGAGAAGACCCCCTCAACAGAAGGATCTGCAACCAGTTGCAAGCAGGTCATCATCTTCGACCACAGTACAATTGCTGCCACGCTCCTTCCTCCTTTCTTGACACAAGCGCTGAGAGGGCATGGACATCAATCCAACACACCTGCAACAGCCGTCACCATCTTTGGCTTTGAGTACCGCGAAAAGTGCCCCTTCCGGAAGGAAGAGAACTCGAGTCATTCGACCGGTCCAGCACCGCGGCCGGGCCATCCGCACAGACAAAGCAGGATCTCCCACAAGCATCAGCGCGGAGGAAGGAGAAGAACAACAACAACAAATCATACCAACAAGGAAGAAGAAGGGTCTTCGTCTCCCTGCATCCATCGCCTATCTGAGGACCCAAACGGCCAATGCCGATGGACCTCTAGCCACCATAGCCCGCGACCTCGACGAGATCCAGGGATCCCCAACCCCGCTGGCTCCTAGACGAAGGCAAAAGCGTCGCTTGACCGCGAACGGAGCCTAGAGAAATTTATTCTGACGTGACACCACCGCAACGGCCTCGGCAGCGTCTCCCTCAACCCTAACCCTACCACACGCCCACCTAGTGAACAGACCCGAGGTTCCCCCTCCCTCCGGCCGACGGAGAGAGAGGGAATCGGCGGCGCGCAAGGGAACCCTTGTCGCCTCCCTTGATCGCCTGTGCGATCCTACTTTTCTGGAAGTAGTTCCGCCGCGAAATAGTTCGGCGGTGATTTGTTGCCTCGGTTACTAGTACTTATACTAAGTAAAAGAGACTGTATGGTGTGTGCGGTACATGCACGTCCCGTGGAGTTTTTTGTTTTTTAAGTAACGTGACAACAAGAAGAACAAAAGAAAAGTAACGTGACAAGAAGAAGAAGAACAAGCTTGAAGTAAAGTAACCTTGAAGACGAGCCAATGGGGCAGGAGCACACGGATCGTGTAATTTGTGGTCGTTGGATGGGACGTTGACGAGGCGAACGGACAGTCACGGACTTGTGGGGCAGGGGCTAGAGGGAGGCCCACGCGTCAGGGAGGGGAGGTGTAGCATTGGTCGGTGGTAAAGGATAAAAACCGTTGGGCAGCGTCGTCAGCACTTTCCACCGGACGCTGGATACGTGTGGATGCGTCACCGGCGGCATTCATCTATAAGCGGAAAAGTCCGAGGTAAACGGGGAGGTAAATCGAGGCGAGTAATTAATTTCTGTTGCTTTTTTTCTTCTTTCTTTTCTTTTCTTTTCTTGAGGGAAAGTATTAATTTCTGTTGCCTTTTTTTCTTTTCTTGATGGAAAGTACTAATTACTGTTGCCTTTTATTCTTTTCATTTTTCTTTCCTTTTCCCCCCAGAAAAATTGCAACCAGGAAACCGTGTGGGCCCCTCGACGTGGACAGCCCATCTGACTGACACGGTCCTTGTGTCGCTGGCGCGTGGGCCAGGGAGTGGGAGTGAGGGCTGCTACTGATTCAGCTTCAGTCGGGGGAGGCTGAGCTGAATTATCGCATCGCATCGCAGCTGCCCCGCCATATATAACTTGGGTCGCCTTGCCTCTTTCCCCTCCCTCCCTGCCTCCTACCCAACCCAACCCAACCCAACCCTAGCCGCCCCAATCTTATTCTTCTTCTCTCCTAGATTGAAGCACAGCCAAGCAATGGATGGATCCTTCCTTCATCACAAGAAGAAGGCACAAGCAGGATTCATGGATGGAGTCCACCATGGTACGGACTAGGTCAAAGATATCCATCTCTACTACGTACCTACATGAGTTGTTTGTATTGTATGATGATGAAATCCATTAATTGGTACTCACCCATTGCTTGGTTTTGCAGATCCGGCGACCTCCTCCTTGGATCTACAATCTTTTTTTGTTTTGGAGCAAAAGTCGTCCTTGGATCTTCAAGTTTTTGGAGCAAAGTCCGTCCATGGTGTGCTACTCTCCCTCACCACTGCACGTCGGTGGCAAGAAACTGGCCGATTTCTGGATCTGCTTGAAGCAGAGGTCCGGATCCCAAGCACAAGGCGAGCACGGCGACGCAATCATTCATCGTCTTGGCTTTCGCGGTGCATGTCCAGCGCCAGGATATCCTCCGTTAGGCACTGCCTTGCGAAAGTTTGCTTCACAAGGTAGTCGCCCGATCCATCGACCCAGCGCCACTGGGCCCCTGCTGCGTGGCTTGGGCTTCTGGCCAGGCAAGCAGCTTAACAGGCCTCCGCCCAGCACAACACAATCTAGACGGCCCGCCTAGGGTGCCAAAACCCTAGGTGAGCGGTCTATAAAACCCAGGGTGAGGGCCACGCAGGCGCCACGCTCCCCTGCCGCGGCTGACGCCAAGGTAGGCGCCTTGTCCTCCTCCTCCTTCCCCCAACCTCTCCCTCGTTTGGACCCGTGGATTTATTTTTCTCAAGGTTCGTCTGTCTTCTCCCTCCAAACAGGGATCAATGGCGATCAGAGGAGAGGCTGGGGATTCGTCTGGAGTCGACCGCACCTCCGGGTCTGTTCAGATCCATTTCTGCCTGCAACGGCAACTCTTTGATTTCTGACGTTTTTTCTGCTTTTTTCCGAGAATCTGCATTCCCCCTTCTTGATAACCTATGATTCTTCTGTTTTGCTGCAGATCCGGCCAAGGCGAGCAGGGCAAGCTAGCCCGTTTGCTGATGGGGCTCCTGCCTCAGCTCCTTCAGGGTTCTCCAACTCCAAGGTATCCATCTTTCTCTGTGATGTATGATGTGTCATTTCTCTACCCAATGCTGTCATTTTTATGCAACTGATGTACCTTTTTATGTGCATGCTGTTAAATTTGTGCTATTATTTGGTCATTTACATGGCTTGATTACCTTCCAAATCTGAATTAGTTGCTTGTCATTTTTGACAACTGTACATGCTCTTCACATTATACTCTTCTGAATCTTAAATGCATGCTGTGAGCTCCTAATCTTTTATAATCATAGCCAGCTATGTGAGTGCCCTTTGCATCATCTGCTACAATTGCTTTTTATGCAACATGTTAGATGTCATCTTTCTTTGTGATGTATGTTGTGTCATTTCTCTATTCAATGTAGTAATATGAAATTATTATCTTCCCAATGTGAAATACATGCTCAGATGTGTGGCTATTGTTCATGTTCAAATGTGTGGCCTGCTTGTTTCTCTCAAGATATAGATTGCCCTATGCATGCTATTATTATTCCTGAAACTTGCATGGGACAGATGGATATCCTGTGATGTTCATGTTTTTTTGAATGCATCTCTATGATGTATTTTTTGATGTGCATCCTGTGATGTTTGTCTAGTATGCATGGTCACTCGAATGGCATGATCACTTTCCAAAATCTTAATTGCTTGCTTTTTATTTTTTTAGAATTGGTCATGCTCTTTGCATGATACCTCTCTGAATGTCAAATGCCTTTTGTGTATTACAAACATAGCAAATTATGTGAGTGCCCTATGCACCTTTCCAGAGTGAAATGAAATCTATCATCTGCTATAATTGCTTTATATGCAACATCTTAGATGACATCTTGTATGCTGTGTCATTTGTAAAGTCTATGCTCAGATGCTTGTTTATTTTTCATGTTAAATCGTGTGACAGTTTTACCTTCCTGAATGTTAAATTTATGCTATGCTCTTTTTCTTTATTCATAGTCAATTTCAAGTACAGTGGACTCTGCTGAAATCATATAAATTGCTTTGCCAGTCAGAATGCGTGTTATGTCCATTTGTTTAATTTGGCAATGAAGATATGTGTAAGTGCTTCTAGTGCCACCCCTAGTTGGTTTTGGAGTATTGACGACAAACCTAGTTGAGGGACTAATGTGTTTGTGAGAATTGCAGGATAACACAGGTAGAAGTCCCTCATTGATTCGGTTTAGCTACCAGAGATGACCCCTAAAAATGTACGAAGACATTGAAGACAATGGTGGTTTATGAAGATATTCATATTGAAGACAATGACATGTGAAGACTCCCTATGAAGCTTATGGAACTCGAAGACTTAGATCCTTCGTAGTTTTACTTCATTCATGTTGTGTCATAGGAACCACCGTACTGTTAAGTGGGGTCCAAGAGAACGAGTTAGGATGACTGAAGTGATGCCTAATTCAAATCCTATGTCTTCGAGTGAAGACAATGAGAGAAAATCTTGTCCAGAGTCAGACAAGTCAGCTTTACTTGTAGCCCAAGTAAAGTTGCCGTGTGAGTTCGAAATTCGACCGTTGGTACACGTGTCAGTTCCTTAGTGACCCAGGGTCATTTCAGACAAATCAGGTCGGGTTGCCAAGTGGCTATAAATAGTCCACCCCTACAACCATAAACGGTTGGCTGCTCAGATTTCAGTGCACGGCTTTTGTCGTTTGAGAGCAACCCACCTCGAAGCCTTTGAGAGAAAATCCCTAGCGAGGAGAAAAGCCCTAACCACCCAGAGCCAGAGTAATTGGGCATCACTTAAGTCTTCTTGTCGGAGTGATCTGAAGACTTATTACACTTGAGGGCTGTGCATCATCCAGCCGGTTAGGCGTCACATTCTGAGCATCCAAGAGAAATTGTGGATTGCCGGTGAACGAAGTCTGTGAAGGTTTGGGAGTCTACCTTGAAGACTTACCAGAGTGATTGGGCGAGGTCTGTGTGACCTTAGCTCAAGGAGAAAACGGTGAGGACTGGGTGTCCTGAGCTGCGTGTTCAGGACTGGGTGTCCGGGACTGTGTGTCCTTTGGTTTAAATACCTAGCCGCTCCAACCAGACGTACAGTTGTCACAGCAACTGGAACTGGTCCAACAAATCATTGTCTTCAGCGTGTCACTGGTTTCATCTTCACCTCCCTTTACTTACCATTACACATTGTGAAGCCATTGCATGCTTGCTTTATCTTCTGTCTTCACAACTTGACTGTATGATTTGTTTGGCTTCATAACTTCTTCCTACCTGATCCTTATTACACTGAAGCTGTTTGTCACTATGCTTTCACTATATTGTATACTTGACCATGGCTTGCCTTGTGTAATCTAACTTCCGCTGCATAGTGATAGGCTTGTCCATTCTGTTTGTCCTCATAACTTCCACGTTTTGAAGACTTCCATAAAAATCGCCTATTCACCCCCCCTCTAGTCGATATAACGCACTTTCAATTGGTATCAGAGCAAGGTGCTCCCTTGTTCTGTGTGATTCGGTTTAACCACCTGGAGTTTTAGCTATGTCGACTGCAGGGATAATTAAAGTCTCCGCTGCGTGCCCCGTCTTTGATGGAACTGAATATCCCTACTGGAAGAATAAGATGCGCATGCATCTTGAAGCCGTTGACGTCGACCTATGGTATGTCGTCGAAAACAACGTTCCCAAGGCTGGAGAAGGTGTCACTGCTGCTGATGTCAAGAAGTTCACTCAACTGGACTCTACTGCCAAGAATATCATTTGTGGTCATCTAACCAAGGGACAGTACGGCCGTGTGAGTGCCTTGAAGACATCCAAGCTGGTCTGGGACTGACTCTCCAAAGTCAATGAAGGCATCTCAACCCAGAGAGATCAGAGAATCAGTGCTCTTCGCAATCTCTTCAACCGCTTCAAGCGAAATGACAATGAGAATGTCCAGCACACATTTGACCGGCTCACTGACATCACAAATGAGCTTCAAGCCCTCGGCTCCATTGATATCACCAAACATGAAATTGTCAAGACGCTGCTGAGATCACTTGACAGTTCGTTTGACATCCTAGCCCTGATGATTCAAGAACGTCCAGATTTCAAGACACTCGATCCATCTGACATACTTGAGAGGCTCAACACACATGATTTTCATCTTTCTGAGAAAAGAGATATCTACGGTCCAAACTATGGGCGAACTCGTGCCTTGAAAGCAAAAGCTGTGTCCTCATCTGAAGATGAATCTGACAGCTGTTCTGATGATCCTGAAGACATTGGACGGGAACTTGCAATGCTAGTGAAGAAGTTCCAGAAATTCACCAAGAAGAAAGGCTTCAGAAAGTCTTCACGATCAAGCTCAAGGAATGATGAAGCATCTGCTCATGACAACAAGAAGAAAACATGTCACAAGTGCAAGAAAACTGGACACTTCATCTCTGAGTGTCCACAGTGGGACAATGAGAGCAGAAAGAAGAAGAATAGCAAGGAATATGACTCCAACGACAAGAAGAAGAAATACTCAAAGTCTTCTTCCAAGTCTTCCTCAAAGTCTTCATCACACAAGAAGAGCTCAACTGGCAAGGCTCATGCGTTTGTTGGCAAGGAAATGGATTCAGAGGAGGAGTCCGCTTCTGAGGAGGCAGAGGTGGAGTCTGAGGAGGAGTCTGATTCTGGCATTGCGAGTCTGGCTACAGCCTATGTCGCCAAGTCCATCTTCAACACTGAAGACAATGACTTCATCACCAACACCGATGCAAATGACAAGGACGACTCAACTCCTACCTACTGCTTCATGGCACGCTGTGCCAAGGTAAACACACGCACTACTCACTATCAAACATCCAGTGACGATGACTCTGATTGTGATTCAAAACCCAGCTACAAAACACTTGCTAAAATTGCAACTGAACAACAAAAGGCCATGGAACATATTCAAAAACTGTTAGACAGAAGCGATGATCTGTTGGGTGCTGAAATGACTCGTTCTGAATCCTTAATTGAAGACATAAAAAATCTTCATGTTAAGTATCAGGAACTCGAAGATCGTCTTGAGACTCTCTCAACTACTCATGAAAAGCTTTCCTATGATTATCCTCAAAAGAAGCAAGATCTTGAGAAGTTGAGAGCGGATCATGAAGATCTTCAAAAGGAAAACGAGTCACTTTGAGCCGAACAGATCAGTTCTGCTCAGGAAGGATTTGAACCACCATGCCTTAAATGCATTGAGCGTGATAATGCTACTTCTGTTGCTGAATGTTCCATTGCTACTGCTGTTGCAATATCTTCAACTGTTGAAGTGGTAACTAACCCCTCTGCTGAGGATACCACTGCTATTGCTGATGAGAATGCTAGGTTGAAGACATTGCTTGAAACAGGGATGTACAAAAGTCTCAAAGGACATCAGACATTATGTGATGTCCTCAAGAAGCAGATTCTGAACCGAAACCCTAGGAAAGAGGGTGTTGGGTTCGTGAGGAAAGTTAATGTAGATGGATCTTACTGGAAACCTGAGCAGTACCCCAAAACCACATGGGTTGCTGCAAAGGAATCCTCAGCAGATCCATCCAATCTATCTGGCTTCACTTGTGCTGATCCTATTATCATTGATGAATCCTTTGATGCAAACTATAAACTGTTTAAAAATCAGAATGGTGAAGTATTTGCTAGGTACATTGGTACTAACTGCAGGAATGGTCCGCCTATGAAGAAGATCTGGGTTCCAAAAACGTGTCTGGAGAATTTTCCTGTGAATGTCCTCATGACACCTCACATGAAGAAGACAAACCTCAGACCAAAGGCTTCATATGGTTCAAAGGCTTCATACAGGCAGAGGACTCACCCGAGTTGCACTAACGCAAATGTTTTGCAGGGAAACCATGCTCAGGCATATGAGAGCGGTTCTTCAAACCGTCATGCTCATATGACCAAGAACTATTCTGCCTATTCTTATGAGTACTATTGCCCGCCTGCTAGACTGTTTGCCAGGGCTCCAAAGCCAAAATTCTCAGATGCTGCACTTAGACTTATTGCTTCTAAGCCACCCTTTAAGATGTGGGTGGTTAAGAAAGCTTAACTCTCTTTTGCAGGGAAAGGTCTCCAGCAGAAAACCAAAATCTTCTGACGCTATTGCTGGGGACCTTAAAAATCTTGTGGGGCGCAAGATCAAATGCCCGAATGGCATCACTATGTATTTCGTACCTGAATCGCATGCTACTCTCCCTACTAGTCCTAACCTGGATCTAAGTTTTCATAATCCACTGGTTCGTCAAATGTTTTTGCTTCACAATACTCTTCGTGAAGCCTATCCCCCTAACTGAACTGTAGGGTACGACACCAGCGACTTCAGAGTCTTCAAAATGGATTATTGACAGTGGGTGTACAAATCACATGACTGGCAAAAGAAGTCTCTTTATGGACTCAACCTTACGTCCATCTGACAAGAGCCACATCACATTTGCTGACACTGGTAAAAGTAAGGTATTGGGTCTAGGTAGAGTTGCAATCTCAAAGGATCAACACATGGATAAAGTCATGTTTGTTGAATCCCTTGGCTTCAACTTAATGTCTGTCTCAATGCTTTGCGATTTGAACATGATTGTAATCTTTGGAAAATATCATTGCCTGGTACTAATGGAATCTGACAAGTCTCTAGTGTTTGAAGGATATCAGAAAGATGATTTTTACATGGTAGATTTCTCAGCAGGGCCATAGCTTGCAGTATGTCTTCTCGCAAAGGCTTCAGAATGCTGGCTTTGGCATCGGAGGCTTGGGCATGCTGGCATGAGGAACCTCCACACCCTTGCGAAGAAGAAGCATGTCATAGGCATCGAGGGCGTCAAGTTCAAGAAAGATCACTTATGCGGTGCCTGTGAAGCAGGGAAGATGACAAGGGCAAAACATCCTTCGAAGACAATCATGACCACTACTCGACCCTTCGAACTGCTTCACATGGATCTCTTTGGTCCCACTCACTACTCAACTTTTTCCACTACTGCTTGCCTCTACGGCTTTGTCATTGTTGATGATTACTCTAGATATACTTGGGTGCACATAATCCTTTACAAGACTGAAGTGCAGGATGTCTTCAGACGCTTCGCGAATCGGGCTATGAACAATTATGGCGCCAAGATAAAGCACATCAGAAGTGACAATGGCACTGAATTCAAGAACACTGGCCTTGACACATATCTTGATACATTGGGCATCACTCATGAATTCTCAGCTCTGTACACGCCACAGCAGAATGGCATCGTCGAACGCAAGAACAGAACACTCATTGAGATGGCCAGAACAATGCTAGATGAGTACAAGACTCCAAGAAAATTCTAGACTGAAGCCATTGACACTGCATGCCATACAATCAACCGTGTTTATCTTCACAAGCTTCTGAACAATACATCTTATGAACTTCTAACTGGCAAGAAGCCAAATGTCAGTTACTTCAGAGTATTTGGCTCAAGATGCTGGATCAAGGACCCACACCACACCACAAAATTTGCACCAAAAGCTCATGAGGGCTTTATGCTTGGATATGGAAAGGATTCCCACTCCTACAGAGTCTTCAATCTCACTACAAAGTGGTTGAAACAGTGGATGTGTGGTTCGATGAGACCAATGGTTCACAAAGAGAGCAACTGCCAGATGTGCTAGATGAAGTTCTAGCTAGTGAATCAATCAAGCTAATGGGAACTGGAGAAATTATACCTTCTAAAGCTCATCCTGAAGAAGAACTTATCATCTCAGCACCTGATCCACATGAAGACAATGCTCAGCCTGAAGACATCCTGAAGACATTCCTCCCCACGACAACATAGATCAGCAAGAGCAAAGTCTTCGACCCATACATCCTCGTGTTGCCAATGAAGTGCAGATTGACAGAATAATTGATAGCATCAATGCACCTGGTCCACTGACTCGTTCAAGGGCAACTCAACTGGCAAATTTCTGCGGACACTTCGCATTCGTTTCAATCACGGAACCCAAGAAAGTTGAAGAAGCTTTTATGGAACCTGAGTGGATTCAAGCTATGCAAGAAGAGCTTCAACAATTTGAACTGAACAATGTATGGGAATTGGTTAAGCGTCCTGATCCACGGAAGCATAACATAATAGGCACCAAATGGATATACCGCAACAAGCAATATGAGCATGGTCAAGTCGTCAGAAACAAAGCTCGTCTCGTTGCTCAAGGATACACCCAAGTGGAAGGAATTGACTTTGATGAAACATTTGCTCCTGTGGCCAGACTTGAAGCCATCCGTATACTGCTGGCCTATGCAAATCATCACAACATAATTCTGTATCAAATGGATGTGAAGAGTGCCTTTCTCAATGGAAAAATTGAAGAAGAAGTGTATGTTGCACAACCACCTGGGTTTGAAGATCCAAAACATCCTGACATGGTTTACAAGCTCAATAAGGCACTATATGGCCTCAAAAAAGCCCCTCGGGCCTGGTATGATACACTCAAATACTTCCTGAAGAGCAAAGCCTTCATACCTGGTTCCCTAGATCCCACTCTCTTCACGAAGACATATGATGGTGAACTGTTTGTGTGCCAAATATATGTGGATGACATTATCTTCGGCTGCACCAATCAGAAGTACAGTGAGGAGTTCGGATATATGATGCAAGAGCAATATCAGATGTCTATGATGGGGGAGCTGAAATTCTTCCTCGGTCTTCAGATACGGCAACAACGCAATGGCATCTTCATATCTCAAGAGAAGTATCTCAAAGATTGCCTGAAGAAGTTCGGTATGCAAGACTGCAAAGGTTTCACAACACCAATGCCAGCCAAGCATCATCTGGGTCCTGACGATAATGGTAAAGAGTTCGATCAAAAGGTATACCGCTCCATGATTGGTTCTTTGCTTTATTTATGTGCATCTAGGCCAGATATTATGCTTAGTGTTTGCATGTGTGCTCGATTCCAAGCGGCACCAAAGGAGTCGCATCACTTAGCTGTGAAGCGAATTCTTCGATATTTGGCTCACACCCCAACTCTAGGGTTATGGTATCCAAAGGGCTCAGAGTTTGATCTGGTTGGATTTTCGGATGCTGATTACACTGGTGACAAGGTTGATCGGAAATCCACATCAGACACATGTCACTTTCTGGGCCGATCACTTGTATGTTGGTCTTCAAAGAAGCAGAACTGTGTATCTCTCTCCACTGCTGAATCTGAATACATTGCTGCTGGATCCTGCTGCGCTCAACTTCTATGGATGAAGCAAACCCTCAAGGATTATGGCATTCATCTGAAGCAAGTGCCACTTTACTGTGACAATGAAAGCGCCATCAAGATCGCCAACAACCCAGTTCAGCACTCGAAGACAAAGCACATTGAAATTCGTCATCATTTTCTCAGAGATCATGTTGCAAAGGAAGATATTGATATCATACACGTCAACACTGAAGAGCAATTGGCAGATATCTTCACCAAGCCCTTGGATGAGAAGAGATTTTGCAAGTTACGGTGTGAGCTAAATATCTTGGAATCCTCAAATGTCCTGTGATCAGGCACACATCCTAACACTTATGCATGTTGATGACTTAGATGTGCAACACACGAAGTAACGTATATCTTCAATCAATGAAGACATACATTCTAAGTGTGAATACATTAACATGGAATTTGACTTCGGAGCGCCACGATAATTGTGCGCCGTGTCTGGGTCTAATCCTTCCTATACGGTGGGTAACGCCACCACCAAATTTTCCGCTTGAAGTGTTTCACTCATGGCGTTACATTTGCTATGTCTTCACATTTGGTTTGGCTTCAATCTCAACATGTCTTCATGATTATCTTCACTATGTTGATTATATATATATATATATGTACTGGTGTTCTGTCCTCTACAGCATTCACTTATAGCTATGTCTTCTTGTTTGAATCTTTTGAACTAAGTGAATGTGATCGGACCCTAACCTCTCCATGCTTCCTACCTCAAACTCTATCTCTCCAAGTTGTATGCATTCTATTGAAACCGTCGAATGTCTTCACTGCATCCTTGTCAGCTGAAGACACAGAGACAAACTTTAAAACCATATTCATTTTTTAAGGAATCCGGAGTAGTAGGAACGACACCCGACAATCAAGGCGTACGTGGGATGTGGAACTGCCCCCACAATACCGCATGATGGCCACGTGCTGTTCAGATGCGAATCGCCAGGGGCACCTGAGTAATAGCGCAGTGCCGCCTCTATCCCTATAAATACACGATTCACTGCGGTCATTATCTCTTCTTCCACCTTCGCACGAACCCTAGCGCCACCGCTAGCTCTCGACGACGCCGGCGACGAAGCGCTTCACTGCCGCAACCTCTCCGACGCCGTTTTCACGCCGACAACGGACCTCGCTCTCTCCGCCGTCGCCGTAGGTGTCTTCCGTCGCCAAGTTAGGGCACGGAGGATCGAACTGCTCGGCCTCAACTCCCACTTCGTCTAGCAGTTCCAAGTGGGGTAAATAAAACCTCTTTTTACAGCCTCTTTTGATCCTATAGTTTGGTCACTTTCTGCCATAAGAAGTTTCTATTCACACAAGTTGCATCTCTCTCAATCTGCATCTCATAACCTGCCTAGTATATTCACTGGTGTTTCATGAAGTAGTTAGATTCCTCACTTGTACTGATCTATGGGTTCGTACAAATCTGGAACCAACTTCTTTTCTATAAAGTGAATGTCTTCGCATGATGAGGTCAATATCTTCTAAACTGATTTATCTTCAAAATCTTCTGAGAATGCATATGACCTCTTCCCCTTCCCTCGCACCTTAATGCTGTCATAGGTACATGTCCGTGGGAGAATCTTTTGGTTCTCATAGTCTGCATTCATTTGTAGAGTTCTTACAGCGTCACATCAATTCTCCTGAAGCCAGTTCTTGTTGGTCAAGCAAAAGGAAGCCTTTGAAGACTTTCAACATCTTGAAGCCTTCCAAGTTAAGCTTCATGGCAGCAGAAAAACCAGCAAAGAAGGGAGGCAGACAGAGATGTGGTGAAACGTATAAAGATCTGCCTGATGACTTGGCAGAAATGTACAAAACTGATCCTGAAGAGAGCTATGGTCAGCGCAAGACACGAATCCAATGGATTCGAAGATATTGGGCAGAGCAGTGGTTCCAATACCGCTTCGTCACTAAGGAATATGCCGAGAAGTGCGCCATCAAGAGACCGTGGGGAGACGTATTATACAAAAATCTCGTACCCCGGTCCAGAGACGAAGCCATTGCTCAAGGCTTCTATCCATGCATGGTCAGAGGACCATAGCCAGCTGAAGCACATCCGTCATCACTTCTCTGGTGTCGCGATGACACTCTGTTCAAGCGCAACTTCCAATTTGCTCAGAACTCTGCGAAGCAAAACAAGAAGGAGTTGGGGTTGGACTTCAACCCTGGTCCCTCTAAACCAAGGGCGGATGGCACACGCGATGCCAATCCCAATATCATCGGGCCGTATGCCAATCTCGAAGGCCTCATCACTCGCATTCTAGTCCAAGGGACTGCCGTGAACGACCCTCCAACAGACACTGAGTCTGATGACGCTCCTGCTGAACCGAAGCCGGAGCAGACGAAGAAGCCAAAAGCTTCAAAGCCAGCCGCTTCTCCCAAAATCTCCAGAGCGAAGCCATTGGCAACTGCACCTCCTGAAGCAAGTGTGCAGTCTGAAGACTTATCACGAGTCTCCAAGCCCCAAGAAGCCAAGAAGCCTCAGCCACACACAGGCAAAGAGCTCACAGCTGCTGCCATTCTGCGCAGCGAGACCATTGATCTGTCCAGTGACGAAGATCTTGGCGATGACGCTCTTGAGCAGCTCATCAAGAGCAAGGAGGAGGCTGAAATCTTCAACAATCTGCCTCTGTTTGATGCAGCAATCCTCCACAACTTCATCGATGAGTGGTTTGATACACCCAATATCAGCTTCGATGATCTGCAGCTGCCCATTGGCCTCAGCGTCGCCTTCCAAGGCGCTATTGCTTCAGAACTCGCAATTGCCCAGCGCATTGTTGAACTGAAGCAGAAGATTGATTTTGAAAAGGCTCAGTTCAAGCAGAATATGGCCAAGCTCAGCGTCCAAGAAGTCAAGGACTTCAAGATCATGTTGCACGAGTTGAAGGAAAACTTTCTGAAGAAACGTGCCGAAGCTCAGGGTTCGCGGGAGCGAATGAAGACTCTGGCTGATCGTTGTGTGCAGGCCTACAATGAGGCCGAGAAGCGCAAGGCACTTGGGCGTCCCGGCATCGACCCCAGAATGGCCGCGAAGAAAAAGAAGAAGCCCGCTGTGGCTGAACAAGAGGCACCAAGGCAAGAAGCTGTTCCGATTGTCATCCCCACTACTAAGACTGGCTCGAAGCCAAAGCACCGGTCAACCGCTTCAGAGCTCAAGAAGACACGGACAGCCGAAGCTAAAGCAAGGAAGAGGAAACACCCTGAAGCCTCTCCTTCTGACCCCACCATCAAGAAGCGCAAGACCAAGAAATCTCGAGCTGCTCCCACAAAGCCCTTGATAGTCAAACCCCTATCCGTCCGCTATCCTGACGAAGATCGTCAGTTGACCGTGCATGAGCCTGCTTTCACAGAGGCTCCACACGCTGAAGACATTCCAGCAGCCGACCCCAACGCTGTTGAAGACATTGGTCTCCAAGACAATGTACAAGGTGATGCAGCCCTTCCTCAGCTTGAGACAAGCGAAATGATTAGCATTGGTCGTCCATTGACACCAATCACAGAAGATGCATCGTGGGCAGATCGCCCACAGGAGGAAGAGAATGAGCCCCAGCCCACTGCAACTCCACCGGCGTCGCCTACATTCCGTAGGCTTCGCAAAGGGCCAAGGGCTCAGGCTGCTGACGACATTCCGGCTGCATCAGCCGAAGAACATGAAGAAGAACCTCAAGCTCCATCTCCCCCGCACCAACAAGACGCAGTCTTCAAGGAGAACGTACCTGAATCCATCCCTCTCACTACACGTGTTGAGTCTGAAAACCTTGAGGCTGCCACCACCAACACTGAAGCAATTGTGGAGCCCTTCCCACCAATAGCTTCAAGAGACACTGAAGCTACTGCATCTGAACCTTCTGTGCCTGAGTCTGCTGCCGGTCCACAGTTCAACTATCATGTTGCGCACAGGCCCCAGGTCCAGAAGCCGATCCCACGACTGCCAAGGTTCCCAGGTCCTGCATCAGCTCCTGGCTCCTTTAATGTCAATAGCTTCAGGGCAGATAACACGTTCTTCAACAGCTCCAAGAACCCTTATTCAAGGGAACGGATTGTATCAGATAGGTTCTGGAGCTACCCACAGTGCAGCTACTATTCATGCATCCTATACAACCAAGGCCGTATCTTTCCTCACCAGCGCCTTGAGGTTGAAGCTATTGCTGGTCTGCCTGGTCTGGAAAAAGCACTGGACTGCTTCAAGCAAGTGGGTCTGCTGCCGTTTATCACCGATGAAGAGCACTGGAATGAAGAGCTTCTGCTCCAGTTCTATGCCACACGTCATATCAAAGGCTACAACAGAGATCCGAAGACTTGGGTCCTGGAGTGGATGACCGGCAATGTCCATCATGAAGCCAATGCATTCGATATCATTGAGCTTACCGGCCTACCCACTCCTGGCGAACTCTTCGAAGAAGGCTGCCAACTCCATGCTGAAGCTATTGAGAGCATATTCCAGTGACCTGAGCCAAATATGAGTCAGATGCTCTCAATGATGAAGCCTTTGCCTCTTGATGCACCTTATCCAACTGAGTTCTTCGTTGAAGACTTAGAGTACCTGCCCAAAACTATATATTACATCGTCAGGCGGACTCTATGGCCGCATAAGGGGCACTCTCCATATGCCAAGGTTGAAGGTGCCATGAAGACTCTCATCTTCTGTATCCTGCATGGCAAATGCTTTAACGCACAGGATCTCTTTATACGCCAACTTGCAGCGTCTGGCTCAGATCTCTTTGGTTTGAAGATTTATGCTCCATGGGTTATGAGGCTGATCAAGCTTCACTCTACTATCTCCTATCAGCCCTCAGCCCGCAACCATAGGATCTTCTTACCCGATGTGGACACCTCTGCTGAAGCAATATATCCTGAGCCTGCCAAGCAACCATTAAGTCTTCAGAATGCAGAACACCAGAGCTTCACTCAGAATGATGAAGGTGTTGAAGCCATCTCAAGAGTGTATCCAATGGCTGGCACCACACGTTCCCCTGCATCAACTGAAGCCACTGACAGCACAGCTACACAGAGACCCAAGAAACGCGCTCGTTCATTGACTGAGAACTTCTTGTGGCTCTTCACCAAAAGCAAGATAGGCATCACGACTGGCTCAAAAGGCAGATGAGAAGTATCATGCAAGACGTCAATCGCATCAGAAATCTGGCCACCAAGAATGCATTCGTCGCACATGAAACTTGTCGCCGCACTTGGAAAGGCCTCACCATGATGTGTACTGAAGCTGAACTTCAAGCGGATGGCTTTAGCGAGAGATTCAAGTTTGACTCCACACCCCCCAGAAGAGCTGTGCTGCGCGGAACTCCGTCCCTTGAAGATTCAGAGTTCTCTTCCTCTGCTGCCACCGTGACTGGAAGAATTATTGAGGAAGAAGACGACGCTACATCACCACCACCTTCTTCAGCGTGCGTCGCCCCCGCACCAAGCTCTTCAGCACCACCAAATGCCTCCACTGACCCTGCTGCGCCTGGGAACGCATAGAAAACTCTATGTCTTCAAACTTTTTTGGTCATCACTGACAAAAGGGGGAGAAGCATATGATGTTTATAGTCTTCAAGCGGGTCAATAATATGGGCGGGTGCTTTATATTTTGCTACATTTTGCTTCGTGCTTACAACTCTCGTTTTGCTACATTTGGTTCTTTGAGTTGTAACACTTAAACTTGATGGCCGTCTGCTACTTGTTTGCCACTATGTTTTTGCGAAGATAAATTCCGCATGTACGACGACAATTTCCGCACTTATATCATTTCGCAGACGTCCATTTTTCATTATGCATGTCATTCTCTTCATATACCTTTACATGCATGGTGGATTGTCATCATAAGTTGAAGTGGATTCCCACAAGTACAACCTGCCATGTGCATTTGCGTTCCAGAAGCAAATTACTTATATGCACATCTTCAGGGGGAGCCCTTGTAGCTTTTGAAGACAATTCCTTTACAATTTCACAAATTATATTCCCCGTTGAAAACTTCAACTAGTTTGTCATCAATCACCAAAAAGGGGGAGCTTGTAAGTGCATCTAGTGCCACCCCTAGTTGGTTTTGGAGTATTGACGACAAACCTAGTTGAGGGACTAATGTGTTTGTGAGAATTGCAGGATAACACAGGTAGAAGTCCCTAATTGATTTGGTTTAGCTACCAGAGATGACCCCTAAAAATGTACGAAGACATTGAAGACAATGGTGGTTTATGAAGATATTCATATTGAAGACAATGACATGTGAAGACTCCCTATGAAGCTTATGGAACTCGAAGACTTAGATCCTTCGTAGTTTTACTTCATTCATGTTGTGTCATAGGAACCATCGTACTGTTAAGTGGGGTCCAAGAGAACTAGTCAGGATGACTGAAGTGATGCCTAATTCAAATCCTATGTCTCCGAGTGAAGACAATGAGAGAAAATCTTGTCCAGAGTCAGACAAGTCAGCTTTACTTGTAGCCCAAGTAAAGTTGCCGTGTGAGTTCGAAATTCGACCGTTGGTACACGTGTCAGTTCCTTAGTGACCCAGGGTCATTTCAGACAAATCAGGTCGGGTTGCCAAGTGGCTATAAATAGTCCACCCCTACAACCATAAACGGTTGGCTGCTCAGATTTCAGTGCACGGCTTTTGTTGTTTGAGAGCAACCCACCTCGAAGCCTTTGAGAGAAAATCCCTAGCGAGGAGAAAAGCCCTAACCACCCAGAGCCAGAGTAATTGGGCATCACTTAAGTCTTCTTGTCTGAGTGATCTGAAGACTTATTACACTTGAGGACTGTGCATCCTCCAGCCGGTTAGGCGTCGCATTCTGAGCATCCAAGAGAAATTGTGGATTGCCGGTGAACGAAGTCTGTGAAGGTTTGGGAGTCTACCTTGAAGACTTACCAGAGTGATTGGGCGAGGTCTGTGTGACCTTAGCTCAAGGAGAAAATGGTGAGGACTGGGTGTCCTGAGCTGCGTGTTCAGGACTGGGTGTCCGGGACTGTGTGTCCTTTGGTTTAAATACCTAGCCGCTCCAACCAGACGTACAGTTGTCACAGCAACTGGAACTGGTCCAACAAATCATTGTCTTCAGCGTGTCACTGGTTTCATCTTCACCTCCCTTTACTTACCATTACACATTGTGAAGCCATTGCATGCTTGCTTTATCTTCTGTCTTCACAACTTGACTGTATGATTTGTTTGGCTTCATAACTTCTTCCTACCTGATCCTTATTACACTGAAGCTGTTTGTCACTGTGCTTTCACTATATTGTATACTTGACCATGGCTTGCCTTGTGTAATCTAACTTCCGCTGCATAGTGATAGGCTTGTCCATTCTGTTTGTCTTCATAACTTCCACGTTTTGAAGACTTTCATAAAAATCACCTATTCACCCCCCTCTAGTCGATATAACGCACTTTCAATATGTGGTAAGGATAATGTGGTTAATAAACATAGGTGTTCTTCCACCCCAAGATATGTACCTGTCGGAGGGAAGTGCATCTAGGTGCAGATTGCCTATTGTCCTATGCCAATTGCGTTGCCAATGTTGGCTACTGAATGTAAAATGTATACTGTTCTGTCAGTGTACTATGTCATGTGCCCAGTGTTACCATTCGAATTCTGCATGAAAATGGTTTTGCTTTTCTTATTTACTGTTCTGCTACTGTCAGTAACTGTTTCTTGGTAATGCAGTAGCCATGCAGATCATTGCTTACGCGGTCCTTTCCATGTGGCAATGTATACGACAGTACCAACACTCTATGAGGCATTTGAGAAGTGGTATGTCCAAAATATATTCTTTCATCTTGTACAAACATGTCTATTCCTCTTTTGATTGTTAACCCACGATAATTCTAACTGTCATATTTGAGGTTGTCCTACTTTGTTTGAGCAGCGTTTTGTATTCTATTTGGTCTAATGCATTATAGAACTGTTTCTGTACTGGCGTTCTCACTTCATACACTCGCAACTTTTCCCCTTAGGTCTGAGGATGTGAAAGATGCGGCCCTTCAGAACGCCATGGAGATGAACCTGTTTGGAATGGTATTTACTTCTATTCTACATACTCTTTTCTATGCTTCAAACCTTTCTCTATGCCTCTAGCATTGCTGTGGAAGTTACTCTTTCCATAAAGTAATATAAGGTTGTTTGGATCACTAAATTAGTGATCTGAACGATCTTATGTTAGTTTACAGAGGGAGCAATGCTTACTTACATTGGTATCACAGGTTTCACCATAGCGTAATCGGTGTATTGAATAATTACATTTATCAGTAGCTGTCAGTGGCTCTGGCTTCTTGCAATATTTCTTGCATGATGCCATTGCTCTTGATGGAGCATGCTTTCTTTCATTTAACATTGCCCTGGCGTTGCTGTCCATAAGTGTTATACTATATTTTTTTAGAGGCATTCAACTGCTTTTGCATGTCCTAAAGTTGCTGTATTGTGTTCTAATCCATCTGTCCCATCATATAAGAGTGCTTTTGACACTATATATACTAGTGTAAAATACACTCTTATATTATTGGATGGAGGGAGTAACAAGTTACATTTGTACACCCTTGCGTTGCTGATTCTTATTTTTGTATGCCCTAGTTAGTTTTGTTGTGGCTATGATTTTCAAGTGAAATATCTACTACATGTATAATCTTATCGTCAGTTCAGTTAATACTCTATTGATTATAACACATGTTACTCCCTTGAGCATACTGTTGTGTGTTTCTAATATATTTTTCCCTTTAAATTAGATGTGCTTTTTAATGCAAAAACTAACCGTGCATTCCAGGGTGATCATTTTATCCGGCCACAGGCTGTCCGACCAGCCGCAGAGGCCATTCTCAAGAACTCCAAACAGCTTAGGGCAGAGCTTGCAAAGTATAGGAGGATATTGTCAAAGATTGAAGTCAACACGCCTGAGGGACAATCAGTTCTGAAAGAGGTGACGGAGGTGGTTTCTAAAATGGAAAGTGAGCTCACCAGGTGGCTGAAATCTGCAGAGAACACGTCTGCGGAGAGCCCTCCACCTCCCTCTTTCTTAGCTGAGTTAACAGAGAAGTTGAAGAAGCTCAACAACAGCGATCTATCAAATGTTTTGAAGGAAATCGAAGAGCTTGTTAATATTGCTAGTATACCACTGAAGGTATACGGTCAGTACAAGGAAATGGAGGCAGTCGTTGGTTCTGTGTCTGCCGTAGTGGCTGCCTATTTGGTCTCTGTGATGGGCGACACCCCTGCTCTAGAGCAAGAGACAAAGGTTCCAACACCTGCGGAGGAACCGGCTACACCTAATCCAACTGAGCTGCCGGAACAATGGCAAGTGAAGCCTCTGACAAAGGTCCCATCTTTTGAAAAGCTTGGGAAGACTGCAATAGGTAAGAGGCTGTCTGGGTTGGAGTTTTATGTCGTCTTCTATTTGTTATATTGCTTGTGTGCCTACTGACCCTTTCTTGATGCTACATTCTGCTTGAAGTCGTCGGAAAGATCGTTTCCTATGATGCGTACCACTATAAGTTCCTCCCAGGAGGTTAGTTTGAAAACTTGCATTTGTGGTTCTGATACAAGGATAATACTGTGCGTATGCTTGAGTGCAGCATTGTTGCTGACCATCTACTGCTATTTGATATTTAGGTGACGACGAGCATCAAGGCGGTCGACTTTCTTGGAAATGGTGTGCAGGGGTCGCTGTTGTTCATTTATCCTTTCTCAGACACTTCCATGGTAGGTTGTTCATGCGGTTTTCTTTTCTTTGTTGTTCAGTGGTTTAGCATCATTGTTTTTTTGTTGCGGTGTTGATGATGATGATGTTTCTCCATGTTTGAATATGCAGGCAAAGCTTCGTTATGCCTATGAGAAGGCCGTTCTCGATGTTCGGGTTGGGCTCCATGCCAGCCCGGAGGTTTACTTGTCTGCCATGGTTGGAACAGGCTTTGGCGTCAATGGTGGGTTTGAGCTGGCATTTAGCACCAAGACTGGCCTGGTTAAAGGATTTGATCTTGGGGTGAACTGCCTCAGGAGTGAATGGGGCAATGCATCTATTTCTGCGAGCTTGTAAGTTTTCTATATCATCATCAGTCTGTTTTTGGTGGTTTGAAATGTCCTACTCCCTATGATCTACGTTAATTGATGCTGTGTTTGTTTAGTTCAAAGCTAAATATTGCATCGGAGGGAGTAGTATGTTTAGTTTCTCCCATAGATTGTAGGCTCATAAAACTTTCGAGGCACACTTTGCCATGCGCCGCGCGGGGGCGCTGACCGGCACGGAGGTCGGGGTCGACGTCGACTCCTCGCAAAAGGTCTGGATGACGTTCCAGGCCCTCGGCAACGTTGCCTTGTCCTACTCATAATCCTCATCGAGATCCACGTGTGTGTCCTCATGGAAAAAGATCATCGAGGACACGCTGCGATCACCTCCGGGAGAGAACAAGAAGGACGATGCGGAAGGCGATGTTGATGGGCATCACGACGACGACGGCCTTCTGCATGGTGTTGCCCTTCTTCAACAGCATCCTGGGGTTCCTCGGCAGCATCGCCTTCTGGCCGCTTACCGTCTTCTTCCCCGTGGATACGTACATCCGGCAGCGGCAGATCCCGCGGTTCAGCACCAAGTGGGAGCCTCAGCTTCGTCTGCTTCCCCGTCATCATCGTCAAACAAGCCGCCGTGCTCTACACCGCCGGTCCCCGTCGCCAGACGAGCTGCCGTGCACCGTGTCTCCTCTGACCGCGGACCGCCCATGACGAGCGCAGCGCCTCCAAGCCCGGTCGTGATTTTTTCAGAGAGAAGTAGTGGACTAGTCAAAGAGAGAGAAGAAAGAGTGGACCAGTCAACGCACCTATGTGTCATTTTTTTTCTTCCAAAGCCCCGCTTGTCATAAACGCGCTCAAACAAGACTAATCCATTATTTGTGTTATTTGCCAAAACATTACACTGGACATGGTGTTTTCCATCAAGAAAATGTAAACTCATGTTTTCTGATAACCTAGCCTTCAATGGATTCATGCAATTAACTCGAGACATCCTCTATTCCCGTGACGCCAAAACATATATGAATTTTTCGCTCCTCCCAGCCTTGCTCGGGTGCTCAATTCCTAGTCCAGGTCTGACGGGGGCTGCTAGCGAACTCCCAAAGGCCTGGAGGTTGAGAAAAAAAGAGAGGAATTAGGTGGATCCACAAAAAAGACATGTTCTTTCCTTTTTTACCGAACGAAGGAGAGGAAGCAATAGTGTGAGCAAACCTAGTGAGATCCTGTGTAGTGACACCCCGTGAGGAGGGACTACCTGTCTCAGTAGTAGCAACAGTTGAAGCAGGCATCTTCTTAGGCCTGGGCTTCTTGCCCAGCAAGTGAAGCAGATCATCACACACCCAAGGCTCGAAGCTGGTGTACATGGTAGGCAGAGAAATAGGAAATTGCGCAAGAGCTTGGCATGGTCAGCAATTTTAGCCTCAACGAGAGAGCATGGATGAACGGAGCACACACAACCCAGCTTGTTGTCAAATACAAGAGTCCTCGTCTCCTCACACATGAAATCTAGCACATCAGCCTTCTTCTCATCATGAGCATATACAAGCAAGTGAATGGTGGGGCCCCAAAACTCATTAGACATACCTGTCAAGGGGGTCAAGGAGCTCTGGAAAAATCATGAACCTACATGAGTAGTTTGCGCGACCAAGACGAGACACTCGTCGACCCAGGCAGTTGGCACGCTCGGTTGAAGCTTGGCTGGCATCATATGCCCATTCTTCGTCGGCGTGACGGAGGGGCGTGGCAGCGTCGACGGAGGAGGAGGAGGACGCGAATGTACGGTGGCAGCGGGAGAGATGTTGTTAGTGGTGTGTGTTTCTTTATGTCGTGATGTTTTTTAAGGTGATGCCATGATGATTTCTTCCTTTGCTATTATGTGGTTCCCAATGTGTCACGATGATTTCTTCCTCTGCTATCGTGTGGTTCCCAATGTGTCACGATGATTTCTTCCTCTGCTATCGTGTGGTTCCCAATGTGTCACGTAGGTTTGGAGTTTGTTGTCGACATCGTATTTGTTTATTTATTTTTTGTTGAGGAATATATTTATTTATTTGTTGATATATATACTAGTACTTATACTTTTTTTAAGAATTTTTCATTCATATCACGAATCAGTACAAAGAAGTTGACCCTTACAAGCACACTGAAACAGACACACAAAGGACCATGAACATCTAGAGTACCCTAAGATAATCATAACACAAGAAGATCTCCGGAGCCCTGTGTCATCATCCCTGAATCTTGAGAGAAGACCCCCGCAACAGAAGGATCTGCAACCAGTCGCAAGCAGGTCATCATCTTCGACCACAGTACAATTGCTGCCACGCTGCTTCCTCCTTTCTTGACACAAGCGCTGAGAGGGCATGGACATCAATCCAACACACCTGCAACAGCCGTCACCATCTTTGGCTTTGAGTACCGCGAAAAGTGGCCCTTCCGGAAGGAAGAGAACTCGAGTCATCCGACTGGTCCAGCACCGCGGCCGGGCCATCCGCGGCCGGGCCATCCGCACATCAATCCAACACACCTGCAACAGCCGTCACCATCTTTGGCTTTGAGTACCGCGAAAAGTGGCCCTTCCGGAAGGAAGAGAACTCGAGTCATCCGACTGGTCCAGCACCGCGGCCGGGCCATCCGCACAGACAAAGCAGGATCTCCCACAAGCATCAGCGCAGAGGAAGGAGAAGAACAACAACAACAAATCATACCAACAAGGAAGAAGAAGGGTCTTCGTCTCCCTGCATCCATCGCCTATCTGAGGACCCAAACGGCCAATGCCGATGGACCTCTAGCCACCATAGCCCGCGACCTTGACGAGATCCGGGGATCCCCAACCCCCCTGGCTCCTAGACGAAGGCAAAAGCGTCGCTTGACCGCTAACGGAGCCCAAAGAAACTTATTTCGACGTGACACCACCGCAATGGCCTCGGCAGCGTCTCCCTCAACCCTAACCCTACCACACACCCACCTAGTGAATAGACCCGAGGTTCCCCCTCCCTCCGGCCGACGGGGAGAGAGGGAATCGGCGGCGCGCAAGGGAACCCTCGTCGCCTCCCTTGATCGCCTGTGCGATCCTACTTTTCTGGAAGTAGTTCCGCCGCGAAATAGTTCGGCGGTGATTTGTTGCCTCGGTTACTAGTACTTATACTAAGTAAAAGAGACTGTATGGTGTGTGCGGTACATGCACGTCCCGTGGAGTTTTTTGTTTTTAAGTAACATGACAACAAAGAGAACAAAAGAAAAGTAACGTGACAAGAAGAAGAAGAACAAGCTTGAAGTAAAGTAACCTTGAAGACGAGCCAATGGGTCAGGAGCACACGGATCGTGTAATTTGTGGTCGTTGGATGGGACGTTGACGAGGCGAACAGACAGTCACGGACTTGTGGGGCAGGGGGCTAGAGGGAGGCCCACGCGTCAGGGAGGGGAGGTGTAGCATTGGTCGGTGGTAAAGGATAAACACCGTTGGGCAGCGTCGTCAGCACTTTCCACCGGACGCTGGATACGTGTGGATGCGTCACCGGCGGCATTCATCTATAAGCGGAAACGTTCGAGGTAAACAGGGAGGTAAATCGAGGCGAGTAATTAATTTCTGTTGCTTTTTTTCTTCTTTCTTTTCTTTTCTTTTCTTGAGGGAAAGTATTAATTTCTGTTGCCTTTTTTTCTTTTCTTGATGGAAAGTACTAATTACTGTTGCCTTTTATTCTTTTCATTTTTCTTTCCTTTTCCCCCCAGAAAAATCACAACCAGGAAACCGTGTGGGCCCCTCAACGTGGACAGCCCATCTGACTGACACGGTCCTTGTGTCGCTGGCGCGTGGGCCAGGGAGTGGGAGTAAGGGCTGCTACTGATTCAGCTTCAGCCGGGGGAGGCTGAGCTGAATTATCGCATCGCATCGCAGCTGCCCCGCCATATATAACTTGGGTCGCCTTGCCTCTTTCCCCTCCCTCCCTGCCTCCTACCCAACCCAACCCAACCCAACCCTAGCCGCCCCAATCTTATTCTTCTTCTCTCCTAGATTGAATCACAGCCAAACAATGGATGGATCCTTCCTTCATCACAAGAAGAAGGCACAAGCAGGATTCATGGATGGAGTCCACCATGGTACGGACGGTAGGTCAAAGATATCCATCTCTACTACGTACCTACATGAGTTGTTTGTATTGTATGATGATGAAATCCATTAATTGGTACTCACCCATTGCTTGGTTTTGCAGATCCGGCGACCTCCTCCTTGGATCTACAATCTTTTTTTGTTTTGGAGCAAAAGTCGTTCTTGGATCTTCAAATTTTTGGAGCAAAGTCCGTCCATGGTGTGCTACTCTCCCTCACCACTGCACGTCGGTGGCAAGAAACTGGCCGATTTCTGGATCTGCTTGAAGCAGAGGTCCGGATCCCAAGCACAAGGCGAGCACGGCGCCGCAATCGTTCGTCGTCTTGGCTTTCGCGGCGCACGTCCAGCGCCAGGCTTATCCTCCATTAGGCACTGCCTTGCGAATGTTCGCTTCACAAGGTAGTCGCCCGATCCATCGGCCCAGCGCCACTGGGCCCCTGCTGCGTGGATTGGGCTTCTGGCTGGGCAAGCAGCTTAACGGGCCTTCGCTCAGCACAGCACAATCTAGACGGCCCGCCTAGGGCGCCAAAACCCTAGGCGAGCGGTCTATAAAACCCAGGGCGAGGGCCACGCAGGCGCCACGCTCCCCTGCCGCCGCCGACGCCGAGGTAGGCGCCTCGTCCTCCTCCTCCTTCCCCCAACCTCTCCCTCGTTTGGACCCGTGGATTGATTTTTCTCAAGGTTCGTCTGTCTTCTCCCTCCAAACAGGGATCAATGGCGATCAGAGGAGAGGCTGGGGATTCGTCTGGAGTCGACCGCACCTCCGGGTCTGTTCAGATCCATTTCTGCCTGCAACGGCAACTCTTTGATTTCTGACTTTTTTCTGTTTTTTTCCGAGAATCTGCATTCCCCCTTCTTGATAACCTATGATTCTTCTGTTTTGCTGCAGATCCGGCCAAGGCGAGCAGGGCAAGCTGGCCCGTTTGCTGATGGGGCTCCTGCCTCAGCTCCTTCAGGGTTCTCCAACTCCAAGGTATCCATCTTTCTCTGTGATGTATGATGTGTCATTTCTCTACCCAATGCTGTCATTTTTATGCAACTGATGTACCTTTTTATGTGCATGCTGTTACATTTGTGCTATTTTATGGTCATTTACATGGCTTGATTACCTTCCAAATCTGAATTAGTTGCTTGTCATTTTTGACAACTGTACATGCTCTTCACATTATACCCTTCTGAATCTTAAATGCATGCTGTGAGCTCCTAATCTTTTATAATCATAGCCAGCTATGTGAGTGCCCTTTGCATCATCTGCTATAATTGCTTTTTATGCAACATGTTAGATGTCATCTTTCTGTGTGATGTATGTTGTGTCATTTCTCTATTCAATGCAGTAATATGAAATTATTATCTTCCCAATGTGAAATACATGCTCAGATGTGTGGCTATTGTTCATGTTCAAATGTGTGGCCTGCTTGTTTCTCTCAAGATATAGATTGCCCTATGCATGCTATTATTATTCCTGAAACTTGTATGGGACAGATGGATATCCTGTGATGTTCATGTTTTTTTGAATGCATCTCAATGATGTATTTTTTGATGTGCATCCTGTGATGTTTGTCTAGTATGCATGGTCACTCGAATGGCATGATCACTTTCCAAAATCTTAATTGCTTGCTTTTTATTTTTTTAGAATTGGTCATGCTCTTTGCATGATACCTCTCTGAATGTTAAATGCCTTTTGTGTATTATAAACATAGCAAATTATGTGAGTGCCCTATGCACCTTTCCAGAGTGAAATGAAATCTATCATCTGCTATAATTGCTTTATATGCAACATCTTAGATGACATCTTGTATGCTGTGTCATTTGTAAAGTCTATGCTCAGATGCTTGTTTATTTTTCATATTAAATCGTGTGACAGTTTTACCTTCCTGAATGTTAAATTTATGCTCTGCTCTTTTTCTTTATTCATAGTCAATTTCAAGTGCAGTGGACTCTACTGAAATCATATAAATTGCTTTGCCAGTCAGAATGCGTGATATGTCCATTTGTTTAATTTGGCAATGAAGATATGTGGTAGGGATAATGCGGTTAATAAACATAGGTGTTCTTCCACCCCAAGATATGTACCTGTCGGAGGGAAGTGCATCTAGGTGCAGATTGCCTATTGTCCTATGCCAATTGTGTTGCCAATGTTGGCTACTGAATGTAAAATCTATACTGTTCTGTCAGTGTACTATGTCATGTGCCTAGTGTTACCATTCGAATTCTGCATGAAAATGGTTTTGCTTTTCTTATTTACTGTTCTGCTACTGTCAGTAACTGTTTCTTGGTAATGCAGTAGCCATGCAGATCATTGCTTACGCGGTCCTTTCCCTGTGGCAATGTATACGACAGTACCAACACTCTATGAGGCATTTGAGAAGTGGTATGTCCAAAATATATTCTTTCATCTTGTACAAACATGTCTATTCCTCTTTTGATTGTTAACCCATGATAATTCTAACTGTCATATTTGAGGTTGTCCTACTTTGTTTGAGCAGCATTTTGTATTCTGTTTGGTCTAATGCATTATAGAACTGTTTCTGTACTGGCGTTCTCACTTCATACACTCGCAACTTTGCCCCTTAGGTCTGAGGATGTGAAAGATGCGGCCCTTCAGAAGGCCATGGAGATGAACCTGTTTGGAATGGTATTTACTTCTATTCTACATACTCTTTTCTACTGATTCTAACCTTTCTCTATGCCTCTAGCATTGCTGTGGAAGTTACTCTTTCCATAAAGTAATATAAGGTTGTTTGGATCACTAAATTAGTGATCTGAACGATCTTATGTTAGTTTACAGAGGGAGCAATGCTTACTTACATCGATATCACAGGTTTCACCATAGCGTAATTGGTGTATTGAATAATTACATTTATCAGTAGCTGTCAGTGGCTCTGGCTTCTTGCAATATTTCTTGCATGATGCCATTGCTCTTGATGGAGCATGGTTTCTTTTATTTAACATTGCCCTGGCGTTGCTGTCCATAAGTGTTATACTGTATTCTTTTAGAGGCATTCAACTGCTTTTGCATGTCCTAAAGTTGCTGTATTGTGTTCTAATCCATCTGTCCCATCATATAAGAGTGCTTTTGACACTATATATACTTGTGTAAAATACACTCTTATATTATTGGATGGAGGGAGTAACAAGTTACATTTGTACACCCTTGCGTTGCTGATTCTTATTTTTGTATGCCCTGGTTAGTTTTGTTGTGGCTATGATTTTCAAGTGAAATATCTACTACATGTATAATCTTATCGTCAGTTCAGTTAATACTCTATTGATTATAACACATGTTACTCCCTTGAGCATACTGTTGTGTGTTTCTAATATATTTTTCCCTTTAAATTAGATGTGCTTTTTAATGCAAAAACTAACCGTGCATTCTAGGGTGATCATTTTATCCGGCCACAGGCTGTCCGCCCAGCCGTAGAGGCCATTCTCAAGAACTCCAAACAGCTTAGGGCAGAGCTTGCAAAGTATAGGAGGATATTGTCAAAGATTGAAGTCAACACGCCTGAGGGACAATCAGTTCTGAAAGAGGTGAAGGAGGTGGTTTCTAAAATGGAAAGTGAGCTCACCAGCTGGCTGAAATCTGCAGAGAACGCGTCTGCCGAGTCCCCTCCACCTCCCTCTTTCTTAGCTGAGTTAACAGAGAAGTTGAAGAAGCTCAACAACAGCGATCTATCAAATGTTTTGAAGGAAATCGAAGAGCTTGTTAATATTGCTAGTATACCATTGAAGGTATACGGTCAGTACAAGGAAATGGAGGCAGTCGTTGGTTCTGTGTCTGCCGCAGTGGCTGCCTATTTGGTCTCTGTGATGGGCGACACCCCTGCTCCAGAGCAAGAGCCAAAGGTTCCAACACCTGCGGAGGAACCATCTACACCTAATCCAACTGAGCTGCCGGAACAATGGAAAGTGAAGCCTCTGACAAAGGTCCCATCTTTTGAAAAGCTTGGGAAGACTGCAATAGGTAAGAGGCTGTCTGGGTTGGAGTTTTATGTCGTCTTCTATTTGTTATATTGCTTGTGTGCCTACTGACCCTTTCTTGTTCTTCTTCTTTGACATAGACATCTCTATGGTGGTTACAATGAGATGCCTTGGGCAGCTGATGCTACATTCTGCTTGAAGTCGTCGGAAAGATCGTTTCCTATGATGCGTACCACTATAAGTTCCTCCCAGGAGGTTAGTTTGAAAACTTGCATTTGTGGTTCTGATACAAGGATAATACTATGCGTATGCTTGAGTGCAGCACTGTTGCTGGCCATCTACTGCTATTTGATATTTAGGTGACGACGAGCATCAAGGTGGTCGACTTTCTTGGAATTGCGTGCAGGGGTCGCTGTTGTTCATTTATCCTTTCTCAGACACTTCCATGGTAGGTTGTTCATGCGGTTTTCTTTTCTTTGTTGTTCAGTGGTTTAGCATCATTGTTTTTTTTGTTGCGGTGTTGATGATGATGATGTTTCTCCATGTTTGAATATGCAGGCAAAGCTTTGTTATGCCTATGAGAAGGCCGTTCTCGGTGTTCGGGTTGGGCTCCATGCCAGCCCGGAGGTTTACTTGTCTGCCATGGTTGGAACAGGCTTTGGCGTCAATGGTGCGTTTGAGCTGGCATTTAGCACCAAGACTGGCCTGGTTAAAGGATTTGATCTTGGGGTGAACTGCCTCAAGAGTGAATGGGGGAATGCATCTGTTTCTGCGAGCTTGTAAGTTTTCTATATCATCATCAGTCTGTTTTTGGTGGTTTGAAATGTCCTACTCCCTATGATCTACGTTAATTGATGTTGTGTTTGTTTAGTTCAAAGCTAAATATTGCATCGGAGGGAGTAGTATGTTTAGTTTCTCCCATAGATTGTAGGCTCATAATGTTGGGGAACGTAGTAATTTCGAAAATTTTCCTACGCACATGCAAGATCATGGTGATGCATAGCAACGAGAGGGGAGAGTGTTGTCTACGTACCAACGCAGACCGACTGCGGAAGCGATCACACAACATAGAGGAAGTAGTCGTACGTCTTCTTCCCGATCCGACCGATCCAAGCACCGTTACTCCGGCACCTCCGAGTTCTTAGCACATGTTCAGCTCGATGACGATCCTCGGGCTCCGATCTTGCAAAGCGTCGAGGAAGAGTTCCGTCAGCACGACGGCGTGGTGACGATCTTGATGTACTACCGACGCAGGGCTTCGCCTAAGCACTACAACGGTATGATCGAGGTGGAATTTGGTGGCAGGGGGCACCGCACACGGCTAAGGAACGATCTCAAGGATCAACTTGTGTGTCTTGGGGTGTCCCCTGCCCCCGTATATAAAGGTTGGAGGGAGGGGGCTGGCCGGCCAGAGAGAGGGAGGCGCAGGGGGATTCCTACTCCTACCGGGAGTAGGACTCCCCCCTCCAATCCTATTCCAACTAGGACTCTCAAGGGGGAAAGCAGAGAGAGGGGGGCCGGCCCCTTCTCCTAGTCCTACTAGGACTTGGGGAAGGGGGGGCGCGCGGCTAGCCTGTGGGCTGCCCCTTTTCTCTTTTCCACTAAGGCCCAATAGGCCCATTAGTCTCCCGGGGGGTTCCGGTAACCCTCCCGGTATTCCGGTAAAATCCCGATTTCTCCCGGAACACTTCCTATGTCCAAACATAGGCTTCCAATATATCAATCTTTACGTCTCGACCATTTCGAGACTCCTCGTCATGTCCGTGATCACATCCGGGACTCCGAACAACCTTCGGTACATCAAAATGCATAAACTCATAATAACTGTCATCGTAACGTTAAGCGTGCGGACCCTACGGTTCGAGAACAATGTAGACATGACCGAGACACGTCTCCGGTCAATAACCAATAGCGGGACCTGGATGCCCATATTGGCTCCTACATATTCTACGAAGATCTTTATCGGTCAGACCGCATAACAACATACGTTGTTCCCTTTGTCATCGGTATGTTACTTGTCCGAGATTCGATCATCGGTATCCAATACCTAGTTCAATCTCGTTACTGGCAAGTCTCTTTACTCGTTCCGTAATACATCATCCCGCAACTAACTCATTAGTTGCAATGCTTGCAAGGCTTAAGTGATGTGCATTACCGAGAGGGCCCAGAGATACCTCTCCGACAATCGGAGTGACAAATCCTAATCTCGAAATACGCCAACCCAACATCTACCTTTGGAGACACCTGTAGTACTCCTTTATAATCACCCAGTTACGTTGTGACGTTTGGTAGCACCCAAAGTGTTCCTCCGGCAAACGGGAGTTGCATGATCTCATAGTCATAGGAACATGTATAAGTCATGAAGAAAGCAATAGCAACATACTAAACGATCGTGTGCTAAGCTAATGGAATGGGTCATGTCAATCAGATCATTCAACTAATGATGTGACCTCGTTAATCAAATAACAACTCTTTGTTCATGGTTAGGAAACATAACCATCTTTGATTAACGAGCTAGTCAAGTAGAGGCATACTAGTGACACTCTGTTTGTCTATGTATTCACACATGTATTATGTTTCCGGTTAATACAATTCTAGCATGAATAATAAACATTTATCATGATATAAGGAAATAAATAATAACTTTATTATTGCCTCTAGGGCATATTTCCTTCAGTCTCCCACTTGCACTAGAGTCAATAATCTAGTTCACATCGCCATGTGATTTAGCAGCAATAGTTCACATCACCATGTGATTAACACCCATAGTTCACATCGTCATGTGACCAACACTCAAAGGGTTTACTAGAGTCAGTAATCTAGTTCACATCTCTATGTGATTAACACCCAAAGAGTACTAAGGTGTGATCATGTTTTGCTTGTGAGATAATTTTAGTCAACGGGTCTGTCACATTCAGATCCGTAAGTATTTTGCAAAATTCTTTGTCTATAATGCTCTTCAAGGAGCTACTCTAGCTAATTGCTCCCACTTTCAATATGTATCCAGATTGAGACTTTAGATTCATCTGGATCAGTGTCAAAAACTTGCATCGACGTAACCCTTTACGACGAACCTTTTTGTCACGTCCATAATCGAGAAACATATCCTTATTTCACTAAGGACAATTCTGACCGTTGTCCAGTGATCTACTCCTAGATCACTATTGTACTCCCTTGCCAAATCAGTGCAGGGTATACAATAGATCTGGTACACAGCATGGCATACTTTATAGAACCTATGAATGAGGCATAGGGAATGACTTTCATTCTCTTTCTATCTTTTGCCGTGGTCGGGCTTTGAGTCTTTACTCAACTTCACACCTTGTAACACAGGCAAGAACCTTTTTCTTTGACTGTTCCATTTTGAACTACTTCAAAATCTTGTCAAGGTATGTACTTATTGAAAAACTTATCAAGCGTCTTGATCTATCTCTATAGATCCTGAAGCTCAATATGTAAGCAGCTTTACCAAAGTCTTTCTTTGAAAAACTCCTTTCAAACACTCCTTTTATGCTTTACAGAATAATTCTACATTATTTCCGATCAACAATATGTCATTCACATATACTTATCAGAAATGTTGTAGTGCTCCCACTCACTTTTCCGTAAATACAGGCTTCACCGCAAGTCTGTATAAAACTATATGCTTTGATCAACTCATCAAAGCGTATATTCCAACTCCGAGATGTTTGCACCAGTCCACAGATAGATCGCTGGAGCTTGCATATTTAGTTAACACCTTTAGGATCGACAAAACCTTCTAGTTGCATCGTATACAACTCTTCTTTAGCAAATCCATCAAGGAATGCAGTTTTGTTTATCCATTTGCCAGATTTCATAAAATGCGGCAATTGATAACATGATTCGGACAGACTTAAGCATAGATACGAGTGAGAAAATCTCATCGTACTCAATACCTTGAACTTGTCGAAAACCTTTTGCGACAATTCTAGCTTTTGTAGATAGTAACACTACTATCAGCGTCCGTCTTCCTCTTGAAGATCCATTTATTCTCAATTGCTTGCCGATCATCGGGCAAGTCAACCAAAGTCCAAACTTTGTTCTCATACATGGATCATATCTCAGATTTCATGGCTTCAAGCCATTTTGCGGAATCTGGGCTCACCATCGCTTCTTCATAGTTCGTAGGATCATCATGATCTAGTAGCATGACTTCCAGAACAGGATTACCGTACCACTCTGGCGCGGATCTTACTCTGGTTGATCTACGAGGTTCAGTAGTGTCTTGTTCTGAAGTTTCATGATCATCATCATTAGCTTCCTCACTAACTGGTGTAGGTGTCACAGAAACATTTTTCTGTGATGTACTACTTTCCAATAAGGGAGCAGGTACATTTACCTCGTCAAGCTCTACTTTCCTCCCACTCACTTCTTTCGAGAGAAACTCCTTCTCCAGAAAGTTTCCAAATTTTAGCAACAAAAGTCTTGCCTTCGGATCTGTGATAGAAGGTGTATCCAATAGTTTCCTTTGGATATCCTATGAAGACGCAGTTCTCCGATTTGAGTTTGAGCTTATCAGGATGAAACTTTTTCATATAAGCATCGCAAGCTCAAATTTTTAAGAAACGACAGCTTAGGTTTCTTGCCAAACCATAGTTCACACGGTGTCGTCTCAACGGATTTAGATGGTGCCCTTTTTAACGTGAATGCAGCTGTCTCTAATGCATAACCCCAAAATGATAGTGGTAGATCGGTAAGATACATCATAGATTGCACTATATCCAATAAAGTACGGTTATGACGTTCGGACACACCATTATGTTGTGGTGTTCCATGTGGCATGATTTTGTGAAACTATTCCACATTGTTTTAATTGAAGACCAAACTCGTAACTCAAATATTTTACCTCTGCGATCATATCATAGAAACTTTTATTTTTTTTGTCACGATGATTTTCCACTTCACTCTGAAATTCTTTGAACTTTTCAAATGTTTCAGACTTATATTTCATCAAGTAGATATACTCATATCTGTTCAAATCATCTGTGAAGATCAGAAAATAATGATACCTGTCGCGAGCCTCAATATTCATCGGACCACATACATCAGTATGTATGATTTCCAATAAATCTTTTCTCGCTCCATTGTTCCAGAGAACGGCGTTTTAGTCATCTTGCCCAAAAGGGATGGTTCGCAAGCATCAAGTGATTCATAATCAAGTGATTCCGAAAGCCTATCAGCATGGAGTTTCTTCATGCGCTTTATACCAATATGACCTAAACAGCAGTGCCACAAATAAGTTGCACTATCATTATTAACTTTGCATCTTTTGGTTTCAATATTATGAATATGTGTATTATTAAGATCGAGATCCAATGAACTATTTTCATTGGGTGTGTAACCATATAAGGTTTTATTCATGTAAACAGAACAACAATTTATTCTTTTACTTAAATGAATAACCGTATTACAATAAACATGATCAAATCATATTCATGCTCAACGCAAAAACCAAATAACACTTATTTAAGTTCAACACTAATCCCGAAAGTATAGGGGAGTGTGCGATGATGATCATATCAATCTTGGAACTACTTCCAACACACATCGTCACTTCACCCTTAACTAGTCTCTGTTTATTCTGCAACTCCCGTTTCGAGTTACTAATCTTAGCAACTGAACTAGTATCAAATACCGAGGGTTTGCTATAAACACTAGTAAAGTACACATCAATAACATGTATATCAAATATACTTATGTTCACTTTGCCATCCTTCTTATCCGCCAATCACTTGGGGTAGTTCCGCTTCCAGTGACCAGTCCCTTTGCAGTAGAAACACTTAGTCTCAGGCTTAGGATCAGACTTGGGGTTCTTCACTTGAGCAGCAACTTGCTTGCCGTTCTTCTTGAAGTTCCCCTTCTTCCCTTTGCCCTTTTCTTGAAACTAGTGATCTTGTCTACCATCAACACTTGATGTTTTTCTTGATTTCTACCTTCATCAATTTCATCATCATGAAAAGCTCGGGAGTCGTTTTCGTCATCCCTTGCATACTATAGTTCATCACGAAGTTCTGGTGACTAGAGAATTCTGTCAATCACTATCTTATCTGGAAGATTAACTCCCACTTGATTCAAGCGATTGTAGTATCCAGACAATCTGAGCACATGCTCACTAGTTGAGCGATTCTCCTCCATCTTTTAGCTATAGAACTTGTTGGAGACTTCATATCTCTCAACTCGGGTATTTGCTTGAAATATCAACTTCAACTCCTGGAACATCTCATATGGTCCATGACGTTCAAAACGTCTTTTGAAGTCCCGATTCTAAGCCATTAAGCATGGTGCACTAAACTATCAAGTAGTCATCATATTGAGCTAGCCAAACGTTCATAACGTCTACATCTGCTCCTGCAATAGGTCTGTCACCTAGCGGTGCATCAAGGACATAATTCTTCTGTGCAGCAATGAGGATAAACCTCAGATCACGGATCCAATCCGCATCATTGCTACTAACATCTTTCAACACAATTTTCTCTAGGAACATATCAAAATAAACACAGGGAAGCAACAACGCGAGCTATTGATCTACAACATAATTTGCAAAATACTACCAGGACTAAGTTCATGATAAATTTAAGTTCAATTTAATCATATTACTTAAGAACTCCCACTTAGATAGACATCCCTCTAATCCTCTAAGTGATCACGTGATCCAAATCAACTAAACCATAACCGATCATCACGTGAGATGGAGTAGTTTTCAATGGTGAACATCGTTATGTTGATCATATCTACTATATGATTCACGCTCGACCTTTCGGTCTCCGTGTTCCGAGGCCATATCTGTATATGCTTGGCTCGTCAAGTATAACCTGAGTATTCTGCGTGTGCAACTGTTTTGCACCCGTTGTATTTGGACGTAGAGCTTATCACACCCGATCATCACGTGGTGTCTGGGCACGACGAACTTTGGCAACGGTGCATACTCAGGGAGAACACTTCTTGATTATTTAGTGAGAGATCATCTTATAATGCTACCGTCAATCAAAGCAAGATAAGATGCATAAAAGGATAAACATCACATGCAATCAATATAAGTGATATGATATGGCCATCATCATCTTGTGCTTGTGATCTCCATCTCCGAAGCACCGTCATGATCACCATCGTCACCGGCGCGACACCTTGATCTCCATCGTAGCATCGTTGTCGTCTCGCCAATCTTATGCTTCCATGACTATCACTACCCCTTAGTAATAAAGTAAAGCATTACATCGCGATTGCATTGCATACAATAAAGCGACAACCATATGGCTCCTGCCAGTTGCCGATAACTCGGTTAGAAAACATGATCATCTCATACAATAATATCAGCATCATGCCTTGACCATATCACATCACAACATACCCTGCAAAAACAAGTTAGACGTCCTCTACTTTGTTGTTGCATGTTTTACGTGGCTGCTACGGGCTTAAGTAAGAACTCATCTCACCTACGCATCAAAACCACAACGATAGTTCGTCAAATAGACTCCGTTTTAACCTTCTCAAGGACCGGGCGTAGTCACACTTGGTTCAACTAAAGTTGGAGAGACAGTCTTCCGCAAGCCATCTATGTGCAAAGCACGTCGAGGGAACCGGTCTCGCGTAAGAGTACGCGTAAGGTTGGTCCGGATCGTCTCACCCAACAATACCGCCGAACCAAAGTATGACATGCTGGTAGGCAGTATGACTTGTATCGCCCACAACTCACTTGTGTTCTACTCGTGCAAATAACATCAAACCATAAAACCTAGGCTCGGATGCCACTGTTGGGGAACGTAGTAATTTCGAAAATTTTCCTACGCACACGCAAGATCATGGTGATGCATAGCAACGAGAGGGGAGAGTGTTGTCTACGTACCAACGCAGACCGACTGCGGAAGCGATCACACAACATAGAGGAAGTAGTCGTACGTCTTCTTCCTGATCCGACCGATCCAAGCACCGTTACTCCGGCACCACCGAGTTCTTAGCACACGTTCAGCTCGATGACGATCCTCGGGCTCCGATCCAGCAAAGCGTCGAGGAAGAGTTCCGTCAGCACGACGGCGTGGTGACGATCTTGATGTACTACCGACGCAGGGCTTCGCCTAAGCACTACAACGGTATGATCGAGGTGGAATTTGGTGGCAGGGGGCACCGAACACGGCTAAGGAACGATCTCAAGGATCAACTTGTGTGTCTTGGGGTGTCCCCTGCCCCCGTATATAAAGGTTGGAGGGAGGGGCTGGCCGGCCAGAGAGAGGGAGGCGCAGGGGGAGTCCTACTCCTACCGGGAGTAGGACTCCCCCCTCCAATCCTATTCCAACTAGGACTCTCAAGGGGGAAAGGAGAGAGAGGGGGGCCGGCCCCTTCTCCTAGTCCTACTAGGACTTGGGGAAGGGGGGCGCGCGGCTAGCCTGTGGGCTGCCCCTTTTCTCTTTTCCACTAAGGCCCAATAGGCCCATTAGTCTCCCGGGGGGTTCCGGTAACCCTCCCGGTATTCCGGTAAAATCCCGATTTCTCCCGGAACACTTCCTATGTCCAAACATAGGTTTCCAATATATCAATCTTTACGTCTCGACCATTTCGAGACTCCTCATCATGTCCGTGATCACATCCGGGACTCCGAACAACCTTCGGTACATCAAAATGCATAAACTCATAATAATTGTCATCGTAACGTTAAGCGTGCGGACCCTACGGTTCGAGAACAATGTAGACATGACCGAGACACGTCTCCGGTCAATAACCAATAGCGGGACCTGGATGCCCATATTGGCTCCTACATATTCTACGAAGATCTTTATCGGTCAGACCGCATAACAACATACGTTGTTCCCTTTGTCATCGGTATGTTACTTGTCCGAGATTCCATCGTCGGTATCCAATACCTAGTTCAATCTCGTTACTGGCAAGTCTCTTTACTCGTTCCGTAATGCTTGCAAGGCTTAAGTGATGTGCATTACCGAGAGGGCCCAGAGATACCTCTCCGACAATCGGAGTGACAAATCCTAATCTCGAAATACGCCAACCCAACATCTACCTTTGGAGACACCTGTAGTACTCCTTTATAATCACCCAGTTACGTTGTGACGTTTGGTAGCACCCAAAGTGTTCCTCCGGCAAACGGGAGTTGCATGATCTCATAGTCATAGGAACATGTATAAGTCATGAAGAAAGCAATAGCAACATACTAACCGATCGTGTGCTAAGCTAATGGAATGGGTCATGTCAATCAGATCATTCAACTAATGATGTGACCTCGTTAATCAAATAACAACTCTGTGTTCATGGTTAGGAAACATAACCATCTTTGATTAACGAGCTAGTCAAGTAGAGGCATACTAGTGACACTCTGTTTGTCTATGTATTCACACATGTATTATGTTTCCGGTTAATACAATTCTAGCATGAATAATAAACATTTATCATGATATAAGGAAATAAATAATAACTTTATTATTGCCTCTAGGGCATATTTCCTTCACATAAAACTTTTGAGGCACACTTCGCCATGCGCCGCGTGGGGGCGCTGACCGGCACGGAGGTCGGGGTCGACGTCGACTCCTCGCAAAAGGTCTGGATGACGTTCCAGGCCCTCGGCAATGTTGCCTTGGCCTACTCATAATCCTCATCGAGATCCACGTGTGTGTCCTCATGGCAAAAGATCATCGAGGACACACTGCGATCACCTCCGGGAGAGAACAAGATGGACGATGCGGAAGGCGATGTTGATGGGCATCACGACGACGACGGCCTTCTGCATGGTGTTGCCCTTCTTCAACAGCATCCTGGGGTTCCTCGGCAGCATCACCTTTTGGCCGCTCACCGTCTTCTTCCCCGTGGAGACGTACATCCGGCAGCGGCGGATCCCGCGGTTCAGCACCAAGTGGGAGCCTCAGCTTCGTCTGCTTCCCCGTCATCATCGTCAGACAAGCCGCCGTGCTCTACACCGCCGATCCCCATCGCCAGACGAGCTGCCATGCACCGTGTCTCCTCCGACTGCGGACCGCCCATGACGAGCGCAGCGCCTCCAAGCCCGGTCGTGATTTTTTCAGAGAGAAGTAGTGGACCAGTCAAAGAGAGAGAAGAAAGAGTGGACCAGTCAACGCACCTATGTGTCATTTTTTTTCTTCCAAAGCCCCGCTTGTCATAAACGCGCTCAAACAAGACTAATCCATTATTTGTGTTATTTGCCAAAAAATTACACTGGACATGGTGTTTTCCGTCAAGAAAATGTAAACTCATGTTTTCTGATAACCTAGCCTTCAATGGATTCATGCAATTAACTCGAGACATCCTCTATTCCCGTGACGCCAAAACATATATGAATTTTTCGCTCCTCCCAGCCTTGCTCGGGTGCTCAATTCCTAGTCCAGGTCTGACGGGGGCTGCTAGTGAACTCCCAAAGGCCTGGAGGTTGAGAAAAAAAGAGAGGAATTAGGTGGATCCACAAAAAAGACATGTTCTTTCCTTTTTTACCGAACGAAGGAGAGGAAGCAATAGTGTGAGCAAACCTAGTGGGATCCTGTGTAGTGACACCCCGTGAGGAGGGACTACCTGTCTCAGTAGTAGCAACAGTTGAAGCAGGCATCTTCTTAGGCTTGGGCTTCTTGCCCAGCAAGTGAAGCAGATCATCACACACCCAAGGCTCGAAGCTGGTGTACATGGTAGGCAGAGAAATAGGAAATTGCGCAAGAGCTTGGCATGGTCAGCAATTTTAGCCTCAACAAGAGAGCATGGATGAAGGGAGCACACACAACCCAGCTTGTTGTCAAACACAAGAGTCCTCGTCTCCTCACACATGAAATCTAGCACATCAGCTTTCTTCTCATCATGAGCATATACAAGCAAGTGAATGGTGGGGCCCCAAAACTCATTAGACGTACCTGTCAAGGGGGTCAAGGAGCTCTGGAAAAATCATGAACCTACATGAGTAGTTTGCGCGACCAAGACGAGACACTCGTCGACCCAGGCAGTTGGCACGCTCGGTTGAAGCTTGGCTGGCATCATATGCCCATTCTTCGTCGGCGTGACGGAGGGGCATGGCAGCGTCGACGGAGGAGGAGGACGACGCGAATGTACGGTGGCAGCGGGAGATATGTTGTTAGTGGTGTGTGTTTCTTTATGTCGTGATGTTTTTTAGGGTGATGCCATGATGATTTCTTCCTCTGCTATCATGTGGTTCCCAATGTGTCACGATGATTTCTTCCTCTGCTATCATGTGGTTCCCAATGTGTCATGATGATTTCTTCCTCTGCTATCGTGTGGTTCCCAATGTGTCACGTAGGTTTGGAGTTTGTTGTCGACATCGTATTTGTTTACTTGTTTTTTGTTGAGGAATATATTTATTTATTTGTTGATATATATACTAGTACTTATACTTTTTTTAAGAATTTTTCATTCATATCATGAATCAGTACAAAGAAGTTGACCCTTACAAGCACACTGAAACACACACACACAAAGGACCATGAACATCTAGAGTACCCTAAGATAATCATAACACAAGAAGATCTCCGGAGCCCTGTGTCATCATCCCTGAATCTTGAGAGAAGACCCCCGCAACAGAAGGATCTGCAACCAGCCGCAAGCAGGTCATCATCTTCGACCACAGTACAATTGCTGCCACGCTGCTTCCTCCTTTCTTGACACAATCGCTGAGAGGGCATGGACATCAATCCAACACAGCTGCAACAATCGTCACCATCTTTGGCTTTGAGTACCGCAAAAAGTGCCCCTTCCGGAAGGAAGAGAACTCCAGTCATCCGACCGGTCCAGCACCGCGGCCGGGCCATCCGCACAGACAAAGCAGGATCTCCCACAAGCATCAGCGCAGAGGAAGGAGAACAACAACAACAACAACAACAACAACAACAACAACAAATCATACCAACAAGGAAGAAGAAGGGTCTTCGTCTCCCTGCATCCATCGCCTATCTGAGGACCCAAACGGCCAATGCCGATGGACCTCTAGCCACCATAGCCCGCGACCTCGACGAGATCCGGGGATCCCCAACCCCGCTGGCTCCTAGACGAACGCAAAAGCTTCGCTTGACCGCGAACGGAGCCCAGAGAAACTTATTCCGACGTGACACCACCGCAACGGCCTCGGCAGCTTCTCCCTCAACCCTAACCCTACCACACACACACACCTAGTGAACAGACCCGAGGTTCCCCCTCCCTCCGGCCGCCGGAGCGGCCGACGGAAAGAGAGGGAACCGGCGGCGCGCAAGGGAACCCTCGTCGCCTCCCTTGATCGCCTGTGCGATCCTACTTTTCTGGAAGTAGTTCCGCCGCAAAATAGTTCGGCGGTGATTTGTTGCCTTGGTTACTAGTACTTATACTAAGTAAAAGAGACTGTATGGTGTGTGCGGTACATGCACGTCCCGTGGAGTTTTTTGTTTTTTAAGTAACGTGACAACAAGAATAACAAAAGAAAAGTAACGTGACAAGAAGAAGAAGAACAAGCTTGAAGTAAAGTAACCTTGAAGACGAGCCAATGGGGCAGGAGCACACGGATCGTGTAATTTGTGGTCGTTGGATGGGATGTTGACGAGGCGAACGGACAGTCACGGACTTGTGGGGCAGGGGCTAGAGGGAGGCCCACGCGTCAGGGTGGGGAGGTGTAGCATCGGTCGGTGGTAAAGGATAAAAACCGTTGGGCAGCGTCGTCAGCACTTTCCACCGGACGCTGGATACGTGTGGATGCGTCACCGGCGGCATTCATCTATAAGCGGAAACGTCCGAGGTAAACGGGGAGGTAAATCGAGGCGAGTAATTAATTTATGTTGCTTTTTTTCTTCTTTCTTTTCTTTTCTTTTCTTTAGGGAAAGTATTAATTTCTGTTGCCTTTTTTTCTTTTCTTGATGGAAAGTACTAATTACTGTTGCCTTTTATTCTTTTCATTTTTCTTTCCTTTTTCCCCCAGAAAAATCGCAACCAGGAAACCGTGTGGGCCCCTCGACGTGGACAGCCCATCTGACTGACACGGTCCTTGTGTCGCTGGCGCGTGGGCCAGGGAGTGGGAGTGAGGGCTGCTACTGATTCAGCTTCAGTCGGGGGAGGCTGAGCTGAATTATCGCATCGCATCGCAGCTGCCCCACCATATATAACTTGGGTCGCCCTGCCTCTTTCCCCTCCCACCCTGCCTCCTACCCAACCCAACCCAACCCAACCCTAGCCGCCCCAATCTTATTCTTCTTCTCTCCTAGATTGAAGCACAGCCAAGCAATGGATGGATCCTTCCTTCATCACAAGAAGAAGGCACAAGCAGGATTCATGGATGGAGTCCACCATGGTACAGACGGTAGGTCAAAGATATCCATCTCTACTACGTACCTACATGAGTTGTTTGTATTGTATGATGATGAAATCCATTAATTGGTACTCACCCATTGCTTGGTTTTGCAGATCCGGCGACCTCCTCCTTGGATCTACAATCTTTTTTTGTTTTGGAGCAAAAGTCGTCCTTGGATCTTCATGTTTTTGGAGCAAAGTCCGTCCATGGTGTGCTACTCTCCCTCACCACTGCACGTCGGTGGCAAGAAACCGGCCGATTTCTGGATCTGCTTGAAGCAGAGGTCCGGATCCCAAGCACAAGGCGAGCACGGCGACGCAATCATTCGTCGTCTTGGCTTTCGCGGCGCACGTCCAGCGCCAGGCTTATCCTCCGTTAGGCACTGCCTTGCAAACGTTCGCTTCACAAGGTAGTCGCCCGATCCATCGGCCCAACGCCACTGGGCCCCTGCTGCGTGGCTTGGGCTTCTGGCTGGGCAAGCAGCTTAACGGGCCTCCGCCCAGCACAGCACAATCTAGACGGCCCGCCTAGGGCGCCAAAACCCTAGGCGAGCGGTCTATAAAACCTAGGGCGAGGGCCACGCAGGCGCCACGCTCCCCTGCCGCCGCCGACACCAAGGTAGGCGCCTCGTCCTCCTCCTCCTTCCCCCAACCTCTTTCATGTTTGGACCCGTGGATTGATTTTTCTCAAGGTTCGTCTGTCTTCTCCCTCCAAACAGGGATCAATGGCGATCAGAGGAGAGGCTGGGGATTCGTCTGGAGTCGACCGCACCTCCGAGTCTATTCAGATCCATTTCTGCCTGCAACGGCAACTCTTTGATTTCTGGTGTTTTTTCTGCTTTTTTTCGAGAATCTGCATTCCCCCTTCTTGAAAACCTATGATTCTTCTGTTTTGCTGCAGATCCGGCCAACGCGAGCAGGGCAAGCTGGCCCGTTTGCTGATGGGGCTCCTGCCTCAGCTCCTTCAGGGTTCTCCAACTCCATGGTATCCATCTTTCTCTGTGATGTATGATGTGTCATTTCTCTACCCAATGTTGTCATTTTTATGCAACTGATGTACCTTTTTATGTGCATGCTGTTACATTTGTGCTATTTTATGGTCATTTACATGGCTTGATTACCTTCCAAATCTGAATTAGTTGCTTGTCATTTTTGACAACTGTACATGCTCTTCACATTATACTCTTCTGAATCTTAAATGCATGCTGTGAGCTCCTAATCTTTTATAATCATAGCCAGCTATGTGAGTGCCCTTTGCATCATCTGCTACAATTGCTTTTTATGCAACATGTTAGATGCCATCTTTCTCTGTGATGTATGTTGTGTCATTTCTCTATTCAATGCAGTAATATGAAATTATTATCTTCCCAATGTGAAATACATGCTCAGATGTGTGGCTATTGTTCATGTTCAAATGTGTGGCCTGCTTGTTTCTCTCAAGATATAGATTGCCCTATGCATGCTATTATTATTCCTGAAACTTGCATGGGACAGATGGATATCCTGTGATGTTCATGTTTTTTTGAATGCATCTCTATGATGTATTTTTTGATGTGCATCCTATGATGTTTGTCTAGTATGCATGGTCACTCGAATGGCATGATCACTTTCCAAAATCTTAATTGCTTGCTTTTTATTTTTTTAGAATTGGTCATGCTCTTTGCATGATACCTCTCTGAATGTTAAATGCCTTTTGTGTATTATAAACATAGCAAATCATGTGAGTGCCCTATGCACCTTTCCAGAGTGAAATGAAATCTATCATCTGCTATAATTGCTTTATATGCAACATCTTAGATGACATCTTGTATGCTGTGTCATTTGTAAAGTCTATGCTCAGATGCTTGTTTATTTTTCATGTTAAATCGTGTGACAGTTTTACCTTCCTGAATGTTAAATTTATGCTCTGCTCTTTTTCTTTATTCATAGTCAATTTCAAGTATAGTGGACTCTGCTGAAATCATATAAATTGCTTTGCCAGTCAGAATGCGTGATATGTCCATTTGTTTAATTTGGCAATGAAGATATGTGTTAGGGATAATGCGGTTAATAAACATAGGTGTTCTTCCACCCCAAGATATGTACCTGTCGGAGGGAAGTGCATCTAGGTGCAGATTGCCTATTGTCCTATGCCAATTGCGTTGCCAATGTTGGCTACTGAATGTAAAATGTATACTGTTCTGTCAGTGTACTATGTCATGTGCCCAGTGTTACCATTCGAATTCTGCATGAAAATGGTTTTGCTTTTCTTATTTACTGTTCTGCTACTGTCAGTAACTGTTTCTTGGTAATGCAGTAGCCATGCAGATCATTGCTTACGCGGTCCTTTCCCTGTGGCAATGTATACGACAGTACCAACACTCTATGAGGCATTTGAGAAGTGGTATGTCCAAAATATATTCTTTCATCTTGTACAAACATGTCTATTCCTCTTTTGATTGTTAACCCATGATAATTCTAACTGTCATATTTGAGGTTGTCCTACTTTGTTTGAGCAGCGTTTTGTATTCTGTTTGGTCTAATGCATTATAGAACTGTTTCTGTACTGGCGCTCTCACTTCATACACTCGCAACTTTGCCCCTTAGGTCTGAGGATGTGAAAGATGCGGCCCTTCAGAACGCCATGGAGATGAACCTGTTTGGAATGGTATTTACTTCTATTCTACATACTCTTTTCTACTGCTTCTAACCTTTCTCTATGCCTCTAGCATTGCTGTCGAAGTTACTCTTTCCATAAAGTAATATAAGGTTGTTTGGATCACTAAATTAGTGATCTGAACGATCTTATGTTAGTTTACAGAGGGAGCAATGCTTACTTACATCGATATCACAGGTTTCACCATAGCGTAATTGGTGTATTGAATAATTACATTTATCAGTAGCTGTCAGTGGCTCTGGCTTCTTGCAATATTTCTTGCATGATGCCATTGCTCTTGATGGAGCATGCTTTCTTTCATTTAACATTGCCATGGCGTTGCTGTCCATAAGTGTTATACTGTATTTTTTTAGAGGCATTCAACTGCTTTTGCATGTCCTAAAGTTGCTGTATTGTGTTCTAATCCATCTGTCCCATCATATAAGAGTGTTTTGACACTATATATACTAGTGTAAAATACACTCTTATATTATTGGATGGAGGGAGTAACAAGTTACATTTGTACACCCCTGCGTTGCTGATTCTTATTTTTGTATGCCCTGGTTAGTTTTGTTGTGGCTATGATTTTCTAGTGAAATATCTACTACATGTATAATCTTATCGTCAGTTCAGTTAATACTCTATTGATTATAACACATGTTACTCCCTTGAGCATACTGTTGTGTGTTTCTAAATATATTTTTCCCTTTAAATTAGATGTGCTTTTTAATGCAAAAACTAACCGTGCATTCCAGGGTGATCATTTTATCCGGCCACAGGTTGTCTGCCCAGCCGCAGAGGCCATTCTCAAGAACTCCAAACAGCTTAGGGCAGAGCTTGCAAAGTATAGGAGGATATTGTCAAAGATTGAAGTCAACACGCCTGAGGGACAATCAGTTCTGAAAGAGGTGAAGGAGGTGGTTTCTAAAATGGAAAGTGAGCTCGCCAGCTGGCTGAAATCTGCAGAGAACGCGTCTGCCGAGTCCCCTCCACCTCCCTCTTTCTTAGCTGAGTTAACAGAGAAGTTGAAGAAGCTCAACAACAGCGATCTATCAAATGTTTTGAAGGAAATCGAAGAGCTTATTAATACTGCTAGTATACCATTGAAGGTATACGGTCAGTACAAGGAAATGGAGGCAGTCGTTGGTTCTGTGTCTGCCGCAGTGGCTGCCTATTTGGTCTCTGTGATGGGCGACACCCCTGCTCCAGAGCAAGAGACAAAGGTTCCAACACCTGCGGAGGAACCGGCTACACCTAATCCAACTGAGCTTCCGGAACAATGGCAATCGAAGCCTCTGACAAAGGTCCCATCTTTTGAAAAGCTTGGGAAGACTGCAATAGGTAAGAGGCTATCTGGGTTGGAGTTTTATGTCGTCTTCTATTTGTTATATTGCTTGTGTGCCTACTGACCCTTTCTTGTTCTTCTTCTTTGACATAGACATCTCTATGGTGGTTACAATGAGATGCCTTGGGCGGCTGATGCTACATTCTGCTTGAAGTCGTCGGAAAGATCGTTTCCTATGATGCGTACCACTATAAGTTCCTCCCAGGAGGTTAGTTTGAAAACTTGCATTTGTGGTTCTGATACAAGGATAATACTGTGCGTATGCTTGAGTGCAGCACTGTTGCTGACCATCTACTGCTATTTGATATTTAGGTGACGACGAGCATCAAGGCGGTCGACTTTCTTGGAAATGGCGTGCAGGGGTCGCTGTTGTTCATTTATCCTTTCTCAGACACTTCCACGGTAGGTTGTTCATGCGGTTTTCTTTTCTTTGTTGTTCAGTGGTTTAGCATCATTGTTTTTTTTTGTTGCGGTGTTGATGATGATGATGTTTCTCCATGTTTGAATATGCAGGCAAAGCTTTGTTATGCCTATGAGAAGGCCGTTCTCGGTATTCGGGTTGGGCTCCATGCCAGCCCGGAGGTTTAGTTGTCTGCCATGGTTGGAACAGGCTTTGGCGTCAATGGTGGGTTTGAGCTGGCATTTAGCACCAAGACTGGCCTGGTTAAAGGATTTGATCTTGGGGTGAACTGCCTCAGGAGTGAATGGGGGAATGCATCTGTTTCTACGAGCTTGTAAGTTTTCTATATCATCATCAGTCTGTTTTTGGTGGTTTGAAATGTCCTACTCCCTATGATCTACGTTAATTGATGCTGTGTTTGTTTAGTTCAAAGCTAAATATTGCATCGGAGGGAGTAGTATGTTTAGTTTCTCCCATAGATTGTAGGCTCATAAAACTTTTGAGGCACACTTCGCCATGCGCCGTGCGGGGGCGCTGACCGGCACGGAGGTCGGGGTCGACGTCGACTCCTCGCAAAAGGTCTGGATGATGTTCCAGGCCCTCGGCAACGTTGCCTTGGCCTACTCATAATCCTCATGGAGATCCACGTGTGTGTCCTCATGGCAAAAGATCATCGAGGACACGCTGCGATCACCTCTGGGAGAGAACAAGACGGACGATGCGGAAGGCGATGTTGATGGGCATCACGACGACGACGGCCTTCTGCATGGTGTTGCCCTTCTTCAACAGCATCCTGGGGTTCCTCGGCAGCATCGCCTTCTGGCCGCTCACCGTCTTCTTCCCCGTGGAGACGTGCATCCGGCAGCGGCAGATCCCGCGGTTCAGCACCAAGTGGGAGCCTCAGCTTCGTCTGCTTCCCCGTCATCATCGTCAGACAAGCCGCCGTGCTCTACACCGCCGGTCCCCGTCGCCAGACGAGCTGCCGCGCACCATGTCTCCTCCGACCGCGGACCGCCCATGACGAGTGCAGCGCCTCCAAGCCCGGTCGCGATTTTTCAGAGAGAAGTAGTGGACCAATCAAAGAGAGAGAAGAAAGAGTGGACCAGTCAACACACCTATGTGTCATTTTTTCTTCCAAAGCCCCGCTTGTCATAAACGCACTCAAACAAGACTAATCCATTATTTGTGTTATTTGCCAAAAAATTACACTGGACATGGTGTTTTCTGTCAAGAAAATGTAAACTCATGTTTTCTGATAACCTAGCCTTCAATGGATTCATGCAATTAACTCGAGACATCCTCTATTCCCGTGACGCCAAAACATATATGAATTTTTCGCTCCTCCCAGCCTTGCTCGGGTGCTCAATTCCTAGTCCAGGTCTGACGGGGGCTGCTAGCAAACTCCCAAAGGCCTGGAGGTTGAGAAAAAAAGAGAGGAATTAGGTGGATCCACAAAAAAGACATGTTCTTTCCTTTTTTACTGAACGAAGGAGAGGAAGCAATAGTGTGAGCAAACCTAGTGGGATCCTGTGTAGTGACACCCCGTGAGGAGGGACTACCTGTCTCAGTAGTAGCAACAGTTGAAGCAGGCGTCTTCTTAGGCCTGGGCTTCTTGCCCAGCAAGTGAAGTAGATCATCACACACCCAAGGCTCGAAGCTGGTGTACATGGTAGGCAGAGAAATAGGAAATTGCGCAAGAGCTTGGCATGGTCAGCAATTTTAGCCTCAACGAGAGAGCATGGATGAAGGGAGCACACACAACCCAGCTTGTTGTCAAACACAAGAGTCCTCGTCTCCTCACACATGAAATCTAGCACATCAGCCTTCTTCTCATCATGAGCATATACAAGCAAGTGAATGGTGGGGCCCCAAAACTCATTAGACGTACCTGTCAAGGGGGTCAAGGAGCTCTGGAAAAATCATGAACCTACATGAGTAGTTTGCGCGACCAAGACGAGACACTCGTTGACCCAGGCAGTTGGCACGCTCGGTTGAAGCTTGGCTGGCATCATATGCCCATTCTTCGTCGGCGTGACGGAGGGGCGTGGCAGCGTCGACGGAGGAGGAGGACGACGCGAATGTACGGTGGCAGCGGGAGAGATGTTGTTAGTGGTGTGTGTTTCTTTATGTCGTGATGTTTTTTAGGGTGATGCCATGATGATTTCTTCCTCTGCTATCATGTGGTTCCCAATGTGTCACGATGATTTCTTCCTCTGCTATCATGTGGTTCCCAATGTGTCATGATGATTTCTTCCTCTGCTATCGTGTGGTTCCCAATGTGTCACGTAGGTTTGGAGTTTGTTGTCGACATCGTATTTGTTTATTTGTTTTTTGTTGAGGAATATATTTAGTCATTTGTTGATATATATACTAGTACTTATACTTTTTTTTAAGAATTTTTCATTCATATCACGAATCAGTACAAAGAAGTTGACCCTTACAAGCACACTGAAACACACACACAAAGGACCATGAACATCTAGAGTACCCTAAGATAATCATAACACAAGAAGATCTCCGGAGCCCTGTGTCATCATCCCTGAATCTTGAGAGAAGACCCCCGCAACAGAAGGATTTGCAACCAGCCGCAAGCAGGTCATCATCTTCGACCACAGTACAATTGCTGCCACGCTGCTTCCTCCTTTCTTGACACAAGCGCTGAGAGGGCATGGACATCAATCCAACACACCTCCAACAACCGTCACCATCTTTGGCTTTGAGTACCGCAAAAAGTGCCCCTTCCGGAAGAAAGAGAACTCGAGTCATCCGACCGGTCCAGCACCGCGGCCGGGCCATCCGCACAGACAAAGCAGGATCTCCCACAAGCATCAGCGCAGAGGAAGGAGAAGAACAACAACAACAAATCATACCAACAAGGAAGAAGAAGGGTCTGAAGGAAATATGCCCTAGAGGCAATAATAAAGTTATTATTTATTTCCTTATATCATGATAAATGTTTATTATTCATGCTAGAATTGTATTAACCGGAAACATAATACATGTGTGAATACATAGACCAACAGATTGTCACTAGTATGCCTCTACTTGACTAGCTCGTTAATCAAAGATGGTTATGTTTCCTAACCATGAACAAAGAGTTGTTATTTGATTAACGAGGTCACATCATTAGTTGAATGATCTGATTGACATGACCCATTCCATTAGCTTAGCACCCGATCGTTTAGTATGTTGCTATTGCTTTCTTCATGACTTATACATGTTCCTATAACTATGAGATTATGCAACTCCCGTTTACCGGAGGAACGCTTTGGGTACTACCAAACGTCACAACGTAACTGGGTGATTATAAAGGAGTACTACAGGTGTCTCCAATGGTAGATGTTGGGTTGGCGTATTTCGAGATTAGGGTTTGTCACTCCGATTGTCGGAGAGGTATCTCTGGGCCCTCTCGGTAATGCACATCACATAAGCCTTGCAAGCACTGCAACTAATATGTTGGTTGTGAGATGATGTATTACGGAACGAGTAAAGAGACTTGCCGGTAATGAGATTGAACTAGGTATTGGATACCGACGATCGAATCTCGGGCAAGTAACATACCGATGACAAAGGGAACAACGTATGTTGTTATGCGGTCTGACCGATAAAGATCTTCGTAGAATATGTAGGAGCCAATATGGGCATCCAGGTCCCGCTATTGGTTATTGACCGGAAACGTGTCTCGGTCATGTCTACATTGTTCTCGAACCGTAGGGTCCGCACGCTTAACGTTACGATGACAGTTATTATGAGTTTATGCATTTTGATGTACCGAAGGTTGTTCGGAGTCCCGGATGAGATCACGGACATGACGAGGAGTCTCGAAATGGTCGAGACGTAAAGATTGATATATTGGAAGCCTATGTTTGGACATAGGAAGTGTTCCGGGTGAAATCGGGATTTTACCGGAATACCGGGAGGGTTACCGGAACCCCCCGGGAGACTAATGGGCCTATTGGGCCTTAGTGGAAAAGAGAAAAGGGGCAGCCCACAGCCTAGCCGCGCCCCCCCCCTTCCCCAAGTCCTAGTAGGACTAGGAGAAGGGGCCGTCCCCCTCTCTCTCCTTTCCCCCTTGAGAGTCCTAGTTGGAATAGGATTGGAGGGGGGAGTCCTACTCCCGGTAGGAGTAGGACTCCCCCTGCGCCTCCCTCTCTCTGGCCGGCCAGCCCCCCTCCCTCCAACCTTTATATACGGGGGCAGGGGACACCCCAAGACACACAAGTTGATCCTTGAAATCGTTCCTTAGCCGTGTGCGGTGCCCCCTGCCACCAAATTCCACCTCGATCATACCGTTGTAGTGCTTAGGCGAAGCCCTGCGTCGGTAGTACATCAAGATCGTCACCACGCCGTCGTGCTGACGGAACTCTTCCTCGACGCTTTGCTGGATCAGAGCCCGAGGATCGTCATCGAGCTGAACGTGTGCTAAGAACTCGGAGGTGCCGGAGTAACGGTGCTTGGATCGGTCGGATCGGGAAGAAGACGTACGACTACTTCCTCTACGTTGTGTGATCGCTTCCGCATTCGGTCTGCGTTGGTACGTAGACAACACTCTCCCCCTCGTTGCTATGCATCACCATGATCTTGCGTGTGCGTAGGAAAATTTTCGAAATTACTACGTTCCCCAACAGTGGCATCCGAGCCTAGGTTTTATGGTTTGATGTTATTTGCACGAGTAGAACACAAGTGAGTTGTGGGCGATACAAGTCATACTGCCTACCAGCATGTCATACTTTGGTTCGGCGGTATTGTTGGGTGAGACGATCCGGACCAACCTTACGCGTACTCTTACGCGAGACCGGTTCCCTCGACGTGCTTTGCACATAGATGGCTTGCGGAAGACTGTCTCTCCAACTTTAGTTGAACCAAGTGTGACTACGCCCGGTCCTTGAGAAGGTTAAAACGGAGTCTATTTGACGAACTATCGTTGTGGTTTTGATGCGTAGGTGAGATGAGTTCTTACTTAAGCCCGTAGCAGCCACGTAAAACTTGCAACAACAAAGTAGAGGACGTCTAACTTGTTTTTGCAGGGTATGTTGTGATGTGATATGGTCAAGGCATGATGCTGATTTTATTGTATGAGATGATCATGTTTTGTAACCGAGTTATCGGCAACCGGCAGGAGCCATATGGTTGTCGCTTTATTGTATGCAATGCAATCGCGATGTAATGCTTTACTTTATTACTAAGCGGTAGTGATAGTCGTGGAAACATAAGATTGGCGAGACGACAACGATGCTACGATGGAGATCAAGGTGTCGAGCCGGTGACGATGGTGATCATGACGGTGCTTCGGAGATGGAGATCACAAGCACAAGATGATGATGGCCATATCATATCACTTATATTGATTGCATGTGATGTTTATCCTTTTATGCATCTTATCTTGCTTTGATTGACGGTAGCATTATAAGATGATCTCTCACTAAATAATCAAGAAGTGTTCTCCCTGAGTATGCACCGTTGCCAAAGTTCGTCGTGCCCAGACACCACGTGATGATCGGGTGTGATAAGCTCTACGTCCAAATACAACGGGTGCAAAACAGTTGCACACGCAGAATACTCAGGTTATACTTGACGAGCCAAGCATATACAGATATGGCCTCGGAACACGGAGACCGAAAGGTCGAGCGTGAATCATATAGTAGATATGATCAACATAACGATGTTCACCATTGAAAACTACTCCATCTCACGTGATGATCGGTTATGGTTTAGTTGATTTGGATCACGTAATCACTTAGAGGATTAGAGGGATGTCTATCTAAGTGGGAGTTCTTAAGTAATATAATTAAATTGAACTTAAATTTATCATGAACTTAGTCCTGGTAGTATTTTGCAAATTATGTTATAGATCAATAGCTCGCGTTGTTGCTTCCCTGTGTTTATTTTGATATGTTCCTAGAGAAAATTGTGTTGAAAGATGTTAGTAGCAATGATGCGGATTGGATCCGTGATCTGAGGTTTATCCTCATTGCTGCACAGAAGAATTATGTCCTTGATGCACCGCTAGGTGACAGACCTATTGCAGGAGCAGATGCAGACATTATGAACGTTTGGCTAGCTCAATATGATGACTACTTGATAGTTTAGTGCACCATGCTTAACGGCTTAGAATCGGGACTTCAAAGACGTTTTGAACGTCATGGAACATATGAGATGTTCCAGGAGTTGAAGTTAATATTTCAAGCAAATACCCGAGTTGAGAGATATGAAGTCTCCAACAAGTTCTATAGCTAAAAGATGGAGGGGAATCGCTCAACTAGTGAGCATGTGCCCAGATTGTCTGAGTACTACAATCACTTGAATCAAGTGGGAGTTAACCTTCCAGATAAGATAGTGATTGACAGAATTCTCTAGTCACCATCACCAAGTTAGTAGAACTTTGTGATGAACTATAATATGCAAGGGATGAAAAAAGTAATTCCTAAGCTCTTCGTGATGCTGAAATCAACGAAGGTAGAAATCAAGAAAAACATCAAGTGTTGATGGTTGACAAGACCACTAGTTTCAAGAAAAGGGCAAAGGGAAGAAGGGGAACTTCAAGAAGAACGGCAAGCAAGTTGCTGCTCAAGTGAAGAAGCCCAAGTCTGATCCTAAGCCTGAGACTGAGTGATTCTACTGCAAAGGGACTGGTCACTGGAAGCGGAACTACCCCAAGTGATTGGCGGATAAGTAGGATGGCAAAGTGAACATAAGTATATTTGATATACATGTTATTGATGTGTACTATACTAGTGTTTATAGCAACCCCTCAGTATTTGATGCTAGTTCAGTTGCTAAGATTAGTAACTCGAAACGGGAGTTGCAGAATAAACAGAGACTAGTTAAGGGTGAAGTGACGATGTGTGCTGGAAGTAGTTCCAAGATTGATATGATCATCATCGCACACTCCCCTATACTTTCGGGATTAGTGTTGAACTTAAATAAGTGTTATTTGGTTTTCGCGTTGAGCATGAATATGATTTGATCATGTTTATTGTAATACGGTTATTCATTTAAGTAAAAGAATAAATTGTTGTTCTGTTTACATGAATAAAACCTTATATGGTTACACACCCAATGAAAATAGTTCATTGGATCTCGATCTTAATAATACACATATTCATAATATTGAAACCAAAAGATGCAAAGTTAATAATGATAGTGCAACTTATTTGTGGCACTGCTGTTTAGGTCATATTAGTATAAAGAGCATGAAGAAACTCCATGCTGATGGGCTTTCGGAATCACTTGATTATGAATCACTTGATGCTCGCGAACCATGCCTTTTGGGCAAGATGACTAAAACTCCGTTCTTCGGAACAATGGAGCGAGCAACAGATTTGTTGGAAATCATACATACTGATGTATGTGGTCCGATGAATATTGAGGCTCGCGACAGGTATCATTATTTTCTGATCTTCACAGATGATTTGAGCAGATATGAGTATATCTACTTGATGAAACATAAGTCTGAAACATTTGAAATATTCAAGGAATTTCAGAGTGAAGTGGAAAATCATCGTGACAAGAAAATAAAAGTTTCTACGATATGATCGCAGAGGTAAAATATTTGAGTTACGAGTTTGGTCTTCAATTAAAACAATGTGGAATAGTTTCACGAAATCATGCCACATGGAACACCACAGCATAATGGTGTGTCCGAACGTCATAACCGTACTTTATTGGATATAGTGCAATCTATGATGTATCTTACCGATCTACCACTATCGTTTTGGGGTTATGCATTAGAGACAGCTGCATTCACGTTAAATAGGACACCATCAAAATCCGTTGAGACGACACCTTATGAACTATGGTTTGGCAAGAAACCAAAGTTGTCGTTTCTTAAAGTTTGGGGCTGCGATGCTTATGTGAAAAAGCTTCAACCTGATAAGCTCGAACCCAAATCGGAGAAATGTGTCTTCATAGGATATCCAAAGGAAACTATTGGATACACCTTCTATCACAGATCCGAAGGCAAGACTTTTGTTGCTAAAATTCGGAAACTTTCTGGAGAAGGAGTTTCTCTCGAAAGAAGTGAGTGGGAGGAAAGTAGAGCTTGACGAGGTAAATGTACCTGCTCCCTTATTGGAAAGTAGTACATCATAGAAAAATGTTTCTGTGACACCTACACCAGTTAGTGAGGAAGCTAATGATGATGATCATGAAACTTCAGAACAAGACACTACTGAACCTCGTAGATCAACCAGAGTAAGATCCGCGCCAGAGTGGTACGGTAATCCTGTTCTGGAAGTCATGCTACTAGATCATGATGATCCTACGAACTATGAAGAAGCGATGGTGAGCCCAGATTCTGCAAAATGGCTTGAAGCCATGAAATCTGAGATATGATCCATGTATGAGAACAAAGTATGGACTTTAGTTGACTTGCCCGATGATCGGCAAGCCATAGAAAATAAATGGATCTTCAAGAGGAAGACGGACGCTGATAGTAGTGTTACTATCTACAAAGCTAGAATTGTCGCAAAAGGTTTTCGACAAGTTCAAGGTGTTGACTACGATGAGATTTTCTCACTCGTATCTATGCTTAAGTCTGTCCGAATCATGTTAGTAATTGCCGCATTTTATGAAATCTGGCAAACAGATAAACAAAACTGCATTCCTTAATGGATTTATTAAAGAAGAGTTGTATATGATGCAACCAGAAGGTTTTGTCAATCCAAAAGGTGCTAACAAAATGTGCAAGCACCAGCGATCCATCTGTGGACTGGTGCAAGCATCTCGGAGTTGGAATATACGCTTTGATGAGTTGATCAAAGTATATAGTTTTATACAGACTTGCGGTGAAGCCTGTATTTACGAGAAAGTGAGTGGGAGCACTACAGCATTTCTGATAAGTATATGTGAATGACATATTGTTGATCGGAAATAATGTAGAATTATTCTGTAAAGCATAAAAGGAGTGTTTGAAAGGAGTTTTTCAAAGAAAGACTTCGGTGAAGCTGCTTACATATTGAGCTTCAAGATCTATAGAGATAGATCAAGACGCTTGATAAGTTCTTTCAATGAGTACATACCTTGACAAAGATTTTGAAGTAGTTCAAAATGGAGCAGTCAAAGAAAGAGTTCTTGCCTGTATTATAAGGTGTGAAGTTGAGTAAGACTCAAAGCCCGACCACGGCAGAAGATAGAAAGAGAATGAAAGTCATTCCCTATGCCTTGGCCATAGGTTCTATAAAGTATGTCATGCTGTATACCAGATCTATTGTATACCCTGCACTGATTTGGCAAGGGAGTACAATAGTGATCTAGGAGTAGATCACTGGACAGCGGTCAGAATTATCCTTAGTGAAATAAGGATATGTTTCTCGATTATGGACGTGATAAAAAGGTTCGTTGTAAAGGGTTACGCCGATGCAAGTTTTGACACTAATCTAGATGACTCTAAGTCTCGGTCTAGATACATATTGAAAGTGGGAGCAATTAGCTAGAGTAGCTCTGTGCAGAGCATTATAGACAAAGAATTTCGCAAAATACTTACGGATCTGAATGTGACAGACCCGTTGACTAAAATTATCTCACAAGCAAAACATGATCACACCTTAGTACTCTTTGGGTATTAATCACACAGAGATGTGAACTAGATTACTGACTCTAGTAAACCCTTTGAGTGTTGGTCACATAACGATGTGAACTATGGGTGTTAATCACATGGTGATGTGAACTATTGCTGCTAAGCCACATGGCGATGTGAAACTAGATTATTGACTCTAGTGCAAGTGGGAGACTGAAGGAAATATGCCCTAGAGGCAATAATAAAGTTATTATTTATTTCCTTATATCATGATAAATGTTTATTATTCATGCTAGAATTGTATTAACCGGAAACATAATACATGTGTGAATACATAGACCAACAGATTGTCACTAGTATGCCTCTACTTGACTAGCTCGTTAATCAAAGATGGTTATGTTTCCTAACCATGAACAAAGAGTTGTTATTTGATTAACGAGGTCACATCATTAGTTGAATGGTCTGATTGACATGACCCATTCCATTAGCTTAGCACCCGATCGTTTAGTATGTTGCTATTGCTTTCTTCATGACTTATACATGTTCCTATAACTATGAGATTATGCAACTCCCGTTTACCGGAGGAACGCTTTGGGTACTACCAAACGTCACAACGTAACTAGGTGATTATAAAGGAGTACTACAGGTGTCTCCAATGGTAGATGTTGGGTTGGCGTATTTCGAGATTAGGGTTTGTCACTCCGATTGTCGGAGAGGTATCTCTGGGCCCTCTCGGTAATGCACATCACATAAGCCTTGCAAGCACTGCAACTAATATGTTGGTTGTGAGATGATGTATTACGGAACGAGTAAAGAGACTTGCCGGTAACGAGATTGAACTAGGTATTGGATACCGACAATCGAATCTCGGGCAAGTAACCTACCGATGACAAAGGGAACAACGTATGTTGTTATGCGGTCTGACCGATAAAGATCTTCGTAGAATATGCAGGAGCCAATATGGGCATCCAGGTCCCGCTATTGGTTATTGACCGGAAACGTGTCTCGGTCATGTCTACATTGTTCTCGAACCGTAGGGTCCGCACGCTTAACGTTACGATGACAGTTATTATGAGTTTATGCATTTTGATGTACCGAAGGTTGTTCGGAGTCCCGGATGAGATCACGGACATGACGAGGAGTCTCGAAATGGTCGAGATGTAAAGATTGATATATTGGAAGCCTATGTTTGGACATAGGAAGTGTTCCGGGTGAAATCGGGATTTTACCGTAATACCGGGAGGGTTACCGGAACCCCCCGGGAGACTAATAGGCCTATTGGGCCTTAGTGGAAAAGAGAAAAGGGGCAGCCCACAGCCTAGCCGCGCCCCCCCCCCCCTTCCCCAAGTCCTAGTAGGACTAGGAGAAGGGGCCGGCCCCCCTCTCTCTCCTTTCCCCCTTGAGAGTCCTAGTTGGAATAGGATTGGAGGGGGGAGTCCTACTCCCGGTAGGAGGAGTAGGACTCCCCCTGCGCCTCCCTTTCTCTGGCCGGCCAGCCCCCCTCCCTCCAACCTTTATATACGGGGGCAGGGGACACCCCAAGACACACAAGTTGATCCTTGAGATCGTTCCTTAACCGTGTGCGGTGCCCCCTGCCACCAAATTCCACCTCGATCATACCGTTGTAGTGCTTAGGCGAAGCCCTGCGTCGGTAGTACATCAAGATCGTCACCACGCCGTCGTGCTGACGGAACTCTTCCTCGACGCTTTGCTGGATCGGAGCCCGAGGATCGTCATCGAGCTGAACGTGTGCTAAGAACTCGGAGGTGCCGGAGTAACGGTGCTTGGATCGGTCGGATCGGGAAGAAGACGTACGACTACTTCCTCTACGTTGTGTGATCGCTTCCGCATTCGGTCTGCGTTGGTACGTAGACAACACTCTCCCCCTCGTTGCTATGCATCACCATGATCTTGCGTGTGCGTAGGAAAATTTTCGAAATTACTACGTTCCCCAACAGGGTCTTCGTCTCCCTGCATCCATCGCCTATCTAAGGACCCAAACGGCCAATGCCGATGGACCTCTAGCCACCATAGCCCGCGACGTCGACGAGATCCGGGGATCCCCAACCCCGCTGGCTTCTAGACGAAGGCAAAAGCGTAGCTTGACCACGAACGGAGCCCAGAGAAACTTATTCCGACGTGACACCACCGCAACGGCCTCGGCAGCGTCTCCCTCAACCCTAACCCTACCACACACACAGCTAGTGAACAGACCCGAGGTTCCCCCTCCCTCCGGCCACCGGAGCGGCCGACGGAGAGAGAGGGATCCGGCGGCGCGCAAGGGAACCCTCGTCGCCTCCCTTGATCGCCTGTGCGATCCTACTTTTCTGGAAGTAGTTCCGCCGCGAAATAGTTCGGCGGTGATTTGTTGCCTCGGTTACTAGTACTTATACTAAGTAAAAGAGACTGTATGGTGTGTGCGGAACATGCACGTCCCGTGGAGTTTTTTGTTTTTTAAGTAACGTGACAACAAGAAGAACAAAAGAAAAGTAACGTGACAAGAAGAAGAAGAATAAGCTTGAAGTAAAGTAACCTTGAAGACGAGCCAATGGGGCGGGAGCACACGGATCGTGTAATTTGTGGTTGTTGGATGGGACGTTGACGAGGCGAACGGACAGTCACAGACTTGTAGGGCAGGGGCTAGAGGGAGGCCCACGCGTCAGGGAGGGGAGGTGTAGCATCGGTCGATGGTAAAGGATAAAAACCGTTGGGCAGCGTCGTCAGCACTTTCCACCGGACGGTGGATACGTGTGGATGCGTCACCGGCGGCATTCATCTATAAGCGGAAACTGTTGGGGAACGCGGTAATTTCGAAAATTTTCCTACGCACACGCAAGATCATGGTGATGCACAGCAACGAGAGGGGAGAGTGTTGTCTACGTACCAACGCAGACCGACTGCGGAAGCGATCACACAACGTAGAGGAAGTAGTCGTACGTCTTCTTCCCGATCCGACCGATCCAAGCACCGTTACTCCGGCACCTCCGAGTTCTTAGCACACGTTCAGCTCGATGACGTTCCTCGGGCTCCGATCCAGCAAAGCATCGAGGAAGAGTTCCGTCAGCACGACGGCGTGATGACGATCTTGAGGTACTACCGACGCAGGGCTTCGCCTAAGCACTGTAACGGTACGATCGAGGTGGAATTTGGTGGCAGGGGGCACCGCACACGGCTAAGGAACGATCTCAAGGATCAACTTGTGTGTCTTGGGGTGCCCCCTGCCCCCGTATATAAAGGTTGGAGGAGGGGGAGCCGGCCGGCCAGGGAGAGGGAGGCGCAGAGGGAGTCCTACTCCCACCGGGAGTAGGACTCCCCCCTCCAATCCTAATCCTATTAGGACTCCCGGGGGGGAAAGGAGAGAGAGGGGGGGCGGCCCCTTCTCCTAGTCCTACTAGGACTTGGGGAAGGGGGGGGGGCGCGCGGCTAGGCTGTGGGCTGCCCCTTCTCTCTTTTCCACTAAGGCCCAATAGGCCCATTAGTCTCCCGGGGGGTTCCGGTAACCCTCCCGGTATTCCGGTAAAATCCCGATTTCACCCGGAACACTTCCTATGTCCAAACATAGGCTTCCAATATATCAATCTTTACGTCTCGACCATTCCGAGACTCCTCGTCATGTCCGTGATCTCATCCGGGACTCCGAACAACCTTCGGTACATCAAAATGCATAAACTCATAATAACTGTCATCGTAACGTTAAGCGTGCGGACCCTACGGTTCGAGAACAATGTAGACATGACCGAGACACGTTTCCGGTCAATAACCAATAGCGGGACCTGGATGCCCATATTGGCTCCTACATATTCTACGAAGATCTTTATCGGTCAGACCGCATAACAACATACGTTGTTCCCTTTGTCATCGGTATGTTACTTGCCCGAGATTCGATCGTCGGTATCCAATACCTAGTTCAATCTCGTTACCGGCAAGTCTCTTTACTCGTTCCGTAATACATCATCTCACAACTAACATATTAGTTGCAGTGCTTGCAAGGCTTATGTGATGTGCATTACCGAGAGGGCCCAGAGATACCTCTCCGACAATCGGAGTGACAAACCCTAATCTCAAAATACGCCAACCCAACATCTACCATTGGAGACACCTGTAGTACTCCTTTATAATCACCCAGTTACGTTGTGACGTTTGGTAGTACCCAAAGTGTTCCTCCGGTAAACGGGAGTTGCATAATCTCATAGTTATAGGAACATGTATAAGTCATGAAGAAAGCAATAGCAACATACTAAACGATCGGGTGCTAAGCTAATGGAATGGGTCATGTCAATCAGATCATTCTACTAATGATGTGACCTCGTTAATCAAATAACAACTCTTTGTTCATGGTTAGGAAACATAACCATCTTTGATTAACGAGCTAGTCAAGTAGAGGCATACTAGTGACACTCTGTTGGTCTATGTATTCACACATGTATTATGTTTCCGGTTAATACAATTCTAGCATGAATAATAATCATTTATCATGATATAAGGAAATAAATAATAACTTTATTATTGCCTCTAGGGCATATTTCCTTCAGTCTCCCACTTGCACTAGAGTCAATAATCTAGATTACACAGTAATGATTCTAACACCCATGGAGCCTTGGTGCTGATCATGTTTTGCTCGTGGAAGAGGCTTAGTCAACGGGTCTGCAACATTCAGATCCGTATGTATCTTGCAAATCTCTATGTCTCCCACCTGGACTAAATCCCGGATGGAGTTGAAGCGTCTCTTGATGTGTTTGGTTCTTTTGTGAAATCTGGATTCCTTTGCCAAGGCAATTGCACCAGTATTGTCACAGAAGATTTTCATTGGACCCGATGCACTAGGTATGACACCTAGATCGGATATGAACTCCTTCATCCAGACTCCTTCGTTCGCTGCTTCCGAAGCAGCTATGTACTCCGCTTCACATGTAGATCCCGCTACGACGCTTTGTTTAGAACTGCACCAACTGACAGCTCCACCGTTTAAAGTAAACACGTATCCGGTTTGCGATTTAGAATCGTCCGGATCAGTGTCGAAGCTTGCATCAACGTAACCTCTTACGGTGAGCTCTTTGTCACCTCCATATACGAGAAACATATCCTTAGTCCTTTTCAGGTATTTCAGGATGTTCTTGACCGCTGTCCAGTGATCCATTCCTGGATTACTTTGGTACCTCCCTGCTAAACTTATAGCAAGGCACACATCAGGTCTGGTACACAGCATTGCATACATGATAGAGCCTATGGCTGAAGCATAGGGAACATCTTTCATTTTCTCTCTATCTTCTGCAGTGGTCGGGCATTGAGTCTTACTCAATTTCATACCTTGCAACACAGGCAAGAACCCTTTCTTTGCTTGATCCATTTTGAACTTCTTCAAAATCTTGTCAAGGTATGTGCTCTGTGAAAGTCCAATTAAGCGTTTCGATCTATCTCTATAGATCTTTATGCCTAATATGTAAGCAGCTTCCCCGAGGTCTTTCATCGAAAAACTTTTATTCAAGTATCCCTTTATGCTATCCAGAAATTCTATATCATTTCCAATCAGCAATATGTCATCCACATATAATATTAGAAATGCTACAGAGCTCCCACTCACTTTCTTGTAAATACATGCTTCTCCAAAAGTCTGTATAAATCCAAATGCTTTGATCACACTATCAAAGCGTTTATTCCAACTCCGAGATGCTTTGCACCAGTCCATAAATGGATCGCTGGAGTTTGCATACTTTGTTAGCTCCCTTTGGATCGACAAAACCTTCTGGTTGTATCATATACAACTCTTCTTCCAGAAATCCATTCAGGAATGCAGTTTTGACATCCATCTGCCATATTTCATAATCATAAAATGCGGCAATTGCTAACATAATTCTGACGGACTTAAGCATCGCTACGGGTGAGAAGGTCTCATCGTAGTCAACTCCTTGAACTTGTCGAAAACCTTTCGCGACAAGTCGAGCTTTGTAGACAGTAATATTACCGTCAGCGTCAGTCTTTTTCTTGAAGATCCATTTATTCTCAATTGCTTGCCGATCATCGGGCAAGTCAACCAAAGTCCATACTTTGTTTTCAAACATGGATCCCATCTCAGATTTCATGGCCTCAAGCCACTTTTCGGAATCTGGGCTCACCATCGCTTCTTCATAGTTCGTAGGTTCATCATGATCCAGCATCATGACTTCCAGAACTGGATTACCGTACCACTCTGGTGCGGATCTCACTCTGGTTGATCTATGTGGTTCAGTAGTATCTTGTTCTGAAGCTTCATGATCATCATCATTAGCTTCCTCACTGATTGGTATAGGTGTCGCAGAAACAGTTTTCTGTGATGTACTATTTTCCAATAAGGGAGCAGGTACAGTTACCTCATCAAGTTCTACTTTCCTCCCACTCACTTCTTTCGAGAGAAACTCCTTCTCTAGAAAGTTTCCGAACTTAGCAACAAAAGTCTTGCCTTCGGATCTGTGATAGAAGGTGTATCCAATAGTTTCCTTTGGATATCCTATGAAGACACATTTCTCCGATTTGGGTTCGAGCTTATCAGGTTGAAGCTTTTTCACATAAGCATCGCAGCCCCAAACTTTAAGAAACGACAACTTTGGTTTCTTGCCAAACCATAGTTCATAAGGTGTCGTCTCAACGGATTTTGATGGTGCCCTATTTAACGTGAATGCGGCCGTCTCTAAAGCATAACCCCAAAACGATAGCGATAAATCAGTAAGAGACATCATAGATCGCACCATATCTAGTAAAGTACGATTACGACGTTCGGACACACCATTACGCTGTGGTGTTCCGGGTGGCGTGAGTTGCGAAACTATTCCACAATTTTTCAAATGTACACCAAACTCGTAACTCAAATATTCTCCTCCACGATCGGATCGTAGAAACTTTATTTTCTTGTTACGATGATTTTCAACTTCACTCTGAAATTCTTTGAACTTTTCAAATGTTTCAGACTTATGTTTCATTAAGTAGATATACCCATATCTGCTTAAATCATCTGTGATGGTGAGAAAATAACGATATCCGCCACGAGCCTCAATATTCATCGGACCACATACATCGGTATGTATGATTTCCAATAAATCTGTTGCTCTCTCCATAGTACCGGAGAACGGTGTTTTAGTCATCTTGCCTATGAGGCACGGTTCGCAAGTACCAAGTGATTCATAATCAAGTGGTTCCAAAAGCCCATCAGTATGGAGTTTCTTCATGCGCTTTACACCGATATGACCTAAACGGCAGTGCCACAAATAAGTTGCACTATCATTATTAACTTTGCATCTTTTGGCTTCTACATTATGAATATGTGTATCACTATCTTCGAGATTCAACAAGAATAGACCACTCTTCAAAGGTGCATGACCATAAAAGATATTATTCATATAAATAGAACAACCATTATTCTCTGATTTAAATGAATAACCGTCTCGCATTAAACAAGATCCAGATATAATGTTCATGCTCAACGCTGGCACCAAATAACAATTATTTAGGTCTAATATTAATCCCGAAGGTAGATGTAGAGGTAGCGTGCCGACCGCGATCACATCGACTTTGGAACCGTTTCCCACGCGCATCGTCACCTCGTCCTTTGCTAGCGTCCGCTTATTCCGTAGTCCCTGTTTCGAGTTGCAAATTTTAGCAACAGAACCAGTATCAAATACCCAGGTGCTACTGCGAGCTCTAGTAAGGTACACATCAATAACAAGTATATCACATATACCTTTGCTCACTTTGCCATCCTTCTTATCCGCCAAATACTTGGGGCAGTTCCGCTTCCAGTGACCAGTCTGCTTGCAGTAGAAGCACTCAGTTTCAGGCTTAGGTCCAGACTTGGGTTTCTTCTCCTGAGCAGCAACTTGCTTGCTGTTCTTCTTGAAGTTTCCCTTCTTCTTCCCTTTGCCCTTTTTCTTGAAACTAGTGGTTTTGCTAACCATCAAGACTTGATGCTCCTTCTTGATTTCTACCTCCGCAGCTTTCAGCATTGCGAAGAGCTCGGGAATAGTCTTGTTCATCCCTTGCATATTATAGTTCATCACGAAGCTCTTGTAGCTTGGTGGCAGTGATTGGAGAATTCTGTCAATGACGCAATCATCTGGAAGATTAACTCCCATCTGAATCAAGTGATTATTATACCCAGACATTTTGAGTATATGCTCACTGACAGAACTGTTCTCCTCCATCTTGCAGCTATAGAACTTATTGGAGACTTCATATCTCTCAATTCGGGCATTTGCTTGAAATATTAACTTCAACTCCTGGAACATCTCATATGCTCCATGACGTTCAAAACGTCGTTGAAGTCCCGATTCTAAGCCGTAAAGCATGGCACACTGAACTATCGAGTAGTCATCAGCTTTGCTCTGCCAGACGTTCATAACATCTGGCGTTGCTCCAGCAGCAGGCCTGTCACCTAGCGGTGCTTCCAGGACGTAATTCTTCTGTGCAGCAATGAGGATAATCCTCAGGTTACAGACCCAGTCCGTGTAATTGCTACCATCATCTTTCAACTTTGCTTTCTCAAGGAACGCATTAAAATTCAACGGAACAATAGCACGAGCCATCTATCTACAATCAACATAAACAAGCAAGATACTATCAGGTACTAAGTTCATGATAAGTTTAAGTTCAGTTAATCAAATTACTTAGGAACTCCCACTTAGATAGACATCCCTCTTATCTTCTAAGTGATCACGTGATCCAAATCAACTAAACCATAACCGATCATCACGTGAGATGGAGTAGTTTTCAATGGTGAACATCGTTATGTTGATCATATCTACTATATGATTCACGCTCGACCTTTCGGTCTCCGTGTTCCGAGGCCATATCTGTATATGCTTGGCTCGTCAAGTATAACCTGAGTATTCTGCGTGTGCAACTGTTTTGCACCCGTTGTATTTGGACATAGAGCTTATCACACCCGATCATCACGTGGTGTCTGGGCACGACGAACTTTGGCAACGGTGCATACTCAGGGAGAACACTTCTTGATAATTTAGTGAGAGATCATCTTATAATGCTACCGTCAATCAAAGCAAGATAAGATGCATAAAAGGATAAACATCACATGCAATCAATATAAGTGATATGATATGGCCATCATCATCTTGTGCTTGTGATCTCCATCTCCGAAGCACCGTCATGATCACCATCGTCACCGGCGCGACACCTTGATCTCCATCGTAGCATCGTTGTCGTCTCGCCAATATTATGCTTCCACGACTATCACTACCGTTTAGTAATAAAGTAAAGCATTACATCGCGATTGCATTGCATACAATAAAGCGACAACCATATGGCTCCTGCCAGTTGCCGATAACTCGGTTACAAAACATGATCATCTCATACAATAAAATCAGCATCATGCCTTGACCATATCACATCACAACATACCCTGCAAAAACAAGTTAGACGTCCTCTACTTTGTTGTTGCAAGTTTTACGTGGCTGCTACGGGCTTAAGTAAGAACTCATCTCACCTACGCATCAAAACCACAACAATAGTTCGTCAAATAGACTCCGTTTTAACCTTCTCAAGGACCGGGCGTAGTCACACTTGGTTCAACTAAAGTTGGAGAGACAGTCTTCTGCAAGCCATCTATGTGCAAAGCATGTCGAGGGAACCGGTCTCGCGTAAGAGTACGCGTAAGGTTGGTCCGGATCGTCTCACCCAACAATACCGCCGAACCAAAGTATGACATGCTGGTAGGCAGTATGACTTGTATCGCCCACAACTCACTTGTGTTCTACTCGTGCAAATAACATCAAACCATAAAACCTAGGCTCTGATACCACTGTTGGGGAACGCGGTAATTTCGAAAATTTTCCTACGCACACGCAAGATCATGGTGATGCACAGCAACGAGAGGGGAGAGTGTTGTCTACGTACCAACGCAGACCGACTGCAGAAGCGATCACACAATGTAGAGGAAGTAGTCGTACGTCTTCTTCCCGATCCGACCGATCCAAGCACCGTTACTCCGGCACCTCCGAGTTCTTAGCACACGTTCAGCTCGATGACGTTCCTCGGGCTCCGATCCAGCAAAGCGTCGAGGAAGAGTTCCGTCAGCACGACGGCGTGATGAAGATCTTGATGTACTACCGACGCAGGGCTTCGCCTAAGCACTGTAACGGTACGATCGAGGTGGAATTTGGTGGCAGGGGGCACCGCACACGGCTAAGGAACGATCTCAAGGATCAACTTGTGTGTCTTGGGGTGCCCCCTGCCCCCGTATATAAAGGTTGGAGGAGGGGGAGCCGGCCGGCCAGGGAGAGGGAGGCGCAGAGGGAGTCCTACTCCCACCGGGAGTAGGACTCCCCCCTCCAATCCTAATCCTATTAGGACTCCCGGGGGGGAAAGGAGAGAGAGGGGGGCCAGCCCTTCTCCTAGTCCTACTAGGACTTGGGGAAGGGGGGGGCGCGCGGCTAGGCTGTGGGCTGCCCCTTCTCTCTTTTCCACTAAGGCCCAATAGGCCCATTAGTCTCCCGGGGGGTTCCGGTAACCCTCCCGGTATTCCGGTAAAATCCCGATTTCACCCGGAACACTTCCTATGTCCAAACATAGGCTTCCAATATATCAATCTTTACGTCTCGACCATTACGAGACTCCTCGTCATGTCCGTGATCTCATCCGGGACTCCGAACAACCTTCGGTACATCAAAATGCATAAACTCATAATAACTGTCATCGTAACGTTAAGCGTGCGGACCCTACGGTTCGAGAACAATGTAGACATGACCGAGACTCGTCTCCGGTCAATAACCAATAGCGGGACCTGGATGCCCATATTGGCTCCTACATATTCTACGAAGATCTTTATCGGTCAGACCGCATAACAACATACGTTGTTCCCTTTGTCATCGGTATGTTACTTGCCCGAGATTTGATCGTCGGTATCCAATACCTAGTTCAATCTCGTTACCGGCAAGTCTCTTTACTCGTTCCGTAATACATCATCTCACAACTAACATATTAGTTGCAGTGCTTGCAAGGCTTATGTGATGTGCATTACCGAGAGGGCCCAGAGATACCTCTCCGATAATCGGAGTGACAAACCCTAATCTCCAAATACGCCAACCCAACATCTACCATTGGAGACACCTGTAGTACTCCTTTATAATCACCCAGTTACGTTGTGACGTTTGGTAGTACCCAAAGTGTTCCTTCGGTAAACGGGAGTTGCATAATCTCATAGTTATAGGAACATGTATAAGTCATGAAGAAAGCAATAGCAACATACTAAACGATCGGGTGCTAAGCTAATGGAATGGGTCATGTCAATCAGATCATTCTACTAATGATGTGACCTCGTTAATCAAATAACAACTCTTTGTTCATGGTTAGGAAACATAACCATCTTTGATTAACGAGCTAGTCAAGTAAAGGCATACTAGTGACACTCTGTTGGTCTATGTATTCACACATGTATTATGTTTCCGGTTAATACAATTCTAGCATGAATAATAAACATTTATCATGATATAAGGAAATAAATAATAACTTTATTATTGCCTCTAGGGCATATTTCCTTCAGAAACGTCCGAGGTAAACGGGGAGGTAAATCGAGGCGAGTAATTAATTTCTGTTGCTTTTTTTTCTTCTTTCTTTTCTTTTCTTTTCTTGAGGGAAAGTATTAATTTATGTTGCCTTTTTTTCTTTTCTTGATGGAAAGTACTAATTACTGTTGCCTTTTATTCTTTTCATTTTTCTTTCCTTTTTCCCCCAGAAAAATCGCAACCAGGAAACCGTGTGGGCCCCTTGACGTGGACAACCCATCTGACTGACACGGTCCTTGTGTCGCTGGTGCGTGGGCCAGGGAGTGGGAGTGAGGGCTGCTACTGATTCAGCTTCAGCCGGGGGAGGCTAAGCTGAATTATCGCATCGCATCGCAGCTGCCCCGCCATATATAACTTGGGTCGCCTTGCCTCTTTCCCCTCCCTCCCTGCCTCCTACCCAACCCAACCCTAGCCGCCCCAATCTTATTCTTCTTCTCTCCTAGATTGAAGCACAGCCAAGCAATGGATGGATCCTTCCTTCATCACAAGAAGAAGGCACAAGCAGGATTCATGGATGGAGTCCACCATGGTACGGACGGTAGGTCAAAGATATCCATCTCTACTACGTACCTACATGAGTTGTTTGTATTGTATGATGATGAAATCCATTAATTGGTACTCACCCATTGCTTGGTTTTGCAGATCCGGCGACCTCCTCCTTGGATCTACAATCTTTTTTGTTTTGGAGCAAAAGTCGTCCTTGGATCTTCAAGTTTTTGGAGCAAAGTCCGTCCATGGTGTGCTACTCTCCCTCACCACTGCACGTCGGTGGCAAGAAACTGGCCGATTTCTGGATCTGCTTGAAGCAGAGGTCCGGATCCCAAGCACAAGGCGAGCACGGCGACGCAATCGTTCGTCATCTTGGCTTTCACGGCGCATGTCCAGCGCCAGGCTTATCCTCCGTTAGGCACTACCTTGCGAACGTTCGCTTCACAAGGTAGTCGCCCGATCCATCGGCCCAGCGCCACTTTTTGGTGGATGGAATTTTGCCGTCACATTGACTGGTTGGCAATGTTGCAAGATTGATTTGGGATGCGAATGATCCACTGTCGTAACCCTTTGTTTGTTACTGGGCAGATTTATCTTTCTCCTTGTATACTGCAATCTGAAATTCCCTCTGATCCTTTTTAATTGACAAAAACCTTGTGTCCATTAGTTTGGATCAGAGGGAGTAAGTAGTGTTTAGATCACTACTTTAGAATTTTATTCGTGGTCTCAAGATCATAATGCAATGGTTCCAAACATATATACCTTCGTTGTAATAAGTTTGAAAGAATTTCTCCAAGATTGTGTAGCAATTGCATAACTGCAGAGAGATAAACCTGCACGACGGCTGCCGCAACCAACTCGAGTGCAAAACTTGGATGGCAACCCTACACAGTTGCAAGGGAAATTAGAAACCTGCTAAGAGCTTCATCTATGTTTGTTCTTTCAGTTATGAAAGACAATAAAACGTCTTCCTATGTATATGCCCCCATTGTTTTTGTGACATATAAGAAAACAACAGAGAAAGAAAGGGATAAGTTTGCCAATATCATCTCAAGTACATCCTGCCGTGGGAGCTGTTAAAATAAATGTCGATGCTTATTTTTATGCGGCTTGAGGTCCTTTCCAAATTTCTCAAGTATGTGGCCGTGGGCTGCGGCTTGAGGTCCTTTCCAAATTCTCTTTTTTTTCTCACTCACAGGTCTCTCATGCGAACATCTTGTATTTTCCTTCTTTGTTGTTGGGTTTGTGTGTACAGTAGGAAGTTCACTGGTGCAGTTCACTCTGTGTATACACGTACCTTTTTGTTTTTTATATTTCCTTTTCCCTGTTGTATTTTAGTGTATTTATTAATCATTTTATTTGTATAAAACTGTTTTCACTTGTATTTCTATTTTTAAAGTTTTTACTTTCTTTTTATAAAAATGGAAGATCTAATTTCTTTTAGAATGGACATCATGACACGCATTTTGTATTCTTTTATTTTCGGTCATGTTAAATCTCAAACGACTTAGACTTCACAAAGTCGCCAACCGTCTGCGTAACAATCGCATTGGAGTGTGACTTTTCTCGTTTCGGCATGCTAAGTCGTGCGACCAACTTGCTTTTTTTCTTCTGTTTCTTTTCGGCTTGGGCTCTTTCTTTTTTATTCTTTTAGATTCTATTTTTCTATCGGGCTGTTCTTGGTTGGGGAGTGTTGGACGGGCCCAAAGTTTTTTTTTTGTCTTTTGTTCCTTCCGTTTTTGCATTTTTTCTTTATTTGTTGCCGACTACCTTTTGTAGTAAACCTGGGCTGTTTGATCACAAGAAGTTAGGGAGCTGGGGGTTGAATGTATGGATTCTCTTAAAATGTGCAGTAGTTTTAACGTATACACACTTTTTAAATGGACATTTTTTGTGCATAATTTATTTTAAATACAGGATAACCATGTTTATTTCACATGTATGTACATATGCAAATATATTTTCCATTTTGGTATATCCTTCCTCCATACACTTTTTTTAGTTTGTTTGGTTCATATTGTTTAACATGATAATTTTCAAGATATTGGTTTTTGTATGTCTTATCACCTTCACTTGTTTTTAAATGATATTTTTAGACCTTTTTCTTCCCAACAGTAATATTCTTGCTATCTATTTTATCTAAATACTTATTGGATAATAACTTCTGTTTTTGGAATTTGAAAACATTTGTCATCGGGTTGCGCAATTTCCCCCGATTGCATCTGCTTCTCTTCAAAGCGCTTGCAACTTAGTGATGTTTTATCGAGGAGGGCATTTGCATATTTGCAACCAACAAGCAACTGCAAGTGTCGCCCCTGACTTAAACTGCATGTCTTCAACGTGACCACAACTTGATGTTGTTTTGTTCAGGTAGGGGCAATTGCATGTCTGCCACCAGCACACAACTACAAGGGTCGCCCCCGACTGCAATTGCATGTCTTCAACACCGTAATTTGGTGTTTTTTGTCGAGAGAGGAGCAATTGCATCTTTGCCACCAACATACAATTGCAAGTGTCGCCTCCGACTACGATTGCATGTCTTCAACGCCACTGCGACTTTCTGTTGTTTTCTTGGGGGAGGGGCAGTTGCATGTCTGCCACCAACATGTAACTATATGTGTCGCTCCTTACTGCAACTTCATGTCTTCAACGCAACTACAACTTGACGTTGTTTTGTCGGGGAGGGGCATTTTATATCTGCCACCAACACGTGACTGCAATTGTCGACCCCGACTGCAACTACATGTCTTTAACGTTGTTGCAACTTAGTGATGTTTGTTCAAGCGAGGGGCAGTTACATATTTGCCACCAAGTCGCAACTACAAGTGTCACCCCCGATTGCAATTGCATGTCTTCAACATGACAGCAACTTGGTGTGCTTTTGTCGGGGAAGGGGCAGTTGCATGTCTCCCACCAACACACAACTGTAAATGTCGGCCCAACTGCAATTGCATGTCGTCAACGCAACTGTAACTTGGTGTTGTTTTGTCGAGGGAGGGGCAGTCGCATGTCTACCACAACATGGAACAGCAAGTGTCGCCACGACTACAACTGCATGTCTTCAACATCACTACAACTTTGTGTTATTTTATCGACGAAGGGGTTGTTGCATGTCTGACACCAACACACAAATATTTTATTGATCACCTAAATCTTAGTCGACTAAGATTTAACGAAGTGTCAATCATCGTGCGAAATTGGACCAATAAAGCTTGAAGATTAGTGAAACAATGTGTGTTTGTGTGTTGTATTAGGCTATTTTATGTTGCGGTCGGCCTGTCGTTGCTTTTTCTGGGTGCCGGGCAGGGATATGCGTGACGGGCTGGATGGCTTGTGTGTTGTTTTTTCTAGTTTCCATTTTTTCCCGTTTCTTTATTTTTATTTGTTTTTCCTGTACCTTTTTTTGTTAGTGCTTTTCACCTTCTGATTCTGTCATTGAATTTATTTTGCAATTTTATTTTAAACATTTTCTTGTTTTTCTTTTTATTTATTTCCTTTTTCTCTTTATTGCTCTTTTAAATATTTTCTTCCTAATGACATGATTCTTAATATTTAACTTTTTATTAAGTAAATTTTTTTAAAACTTTTTGCTGGTTGGACTTTTTCCTTTTAGACTAATTTTTTCAATCGGGGGGGGGGGGCGCTTGAGAACTATTCGTCCCTTCTTATTCGTTACTGTTGTCTATTCATCTCCCCTATTTTCTATTTTCATTTATTTTGTTCCCTTTTTATATTCCATTTTTTTCTTATTTTTACTTTTATTTCATTTATATGTTCCTTTTTATTCACATTTCTTTTTTGTGATATTTTCCCCCATTTTATGTAAAAATATATATTCTGTCATCTTATCGATAGATGGAGAACTAGTGATATCTCAGTTGATTCGGTAGCCATGCATTCTTGACACTAAGTTTGTGTGTCGTCGGCGTGTGTGTTTGTTTTTATGGTCGTCCATGTCTATACTATTACCTCATTTTTTTATTATCTTTTTAGCCAAATTGAAAAGGATATTGTTGTCTCCTTGGGACATCCGATAAAATTGGAACGATATAGAGGAGTTTAATATGGCCCCTGTGTAAGGATGACACACACACACACAAATTTGGAAAGAAAGAAAAATATATTTGGTCGTCCAGGTTCATCACTATACACGCAACTGCAAGTGTTGGAACTGGACTACAACTGCATGCCCCCCAACGCGACTGTAACTGAGTTAGTAGGGGGCTGTCAGCCAGTTGCATGTCCATCACCAGACATGCAACTGCATGGACCCCAACACGGTTGCAACTTGGCTAGTAGGGGAGTTGTCGACTAGTTGCATTTCCATCACTAGACATGCAACTACAAGTGTCGGAATCCAATTGCAACCGCATGTCCCCAACGCGACTGCAACTGGGCTAGTAGGGGGTTGTCGACCAGCTGATGTCCATCACTAGGTGATGTAACTGCAAGTGTTGAAACCCGGCTACAACTTGATGGCCCCCAACGCGACTCTAATTGAGCTAGTAGGGGGTTGTTGGCCAGTTGCATGTCCAACATGAGACATGCAACTGCTAGTGTTGGGACTCAACTTAAACTGCACGACCCTAGTGCAATAGTAACTGCGTAGCCCACAGTGCGACAACAACTAGGTCGATACGTGGTTTGTCAGCCAATTGCATGTCCACCCCTAAACATGCAACTGGAAGTGTTGTAACCCGACAACAATTGTATAACTCCCAACACATCTGCAACTCATGGTGAGAGGGCATTGTCTTCAGTTACATTTTCACAACATTTTTAAATGTTCTTGCATTTTCTTTCTTTTTTATTTTCATTTTTTGTTTTCAATTTTTAAGACAAAACATGAATTTTATTTAAATTGTGATCTTTTTTAAAACATGTGATTTTTGTAAAATTTTAAAAATTGTGAACTCTTTTCAAATTTGCGATCAATTTTTGAATTCATGAGCAATTTTTCAAATTCATAAACATTTCTTAACTTTTTTGTCCAATTGGTACATACAAACACCAGACACACCATGGGTGCAATATGTCTTTTTGTTTTTTATACATTTTCTTATTATTTTTAAGTATCACCACCTGGTTGCGCATGCGCGCACATCACACAAACACGTCGAATACGATGCGGTTGCATTTCCGTTGTTAGTGCGCAACTTAATTTAGAAAACTAGTGTACACAGTTTTCTTATTTTACTACTTTTTGTTTGCTTTTTATTCGTTTGTTAGATAAAGGATTTTTTTAATGATACAAAATGATTCAACTCGTACTGCCTTTTCCTCCAGCTTTTTTCCCCTCATTGTTTACCTTTTTCTTCAGCTTATGTGTACAAGTGAAAGAATATGTTTTGGTCCTCCCGATGGTTAGTCAACAAAACAAGAAAAATCACAAATAAATATACAAGAAAACCCAACAAATAGACAAAACAGCCTAAAAAAATTATGCAGCGAGACAAGTCCATTGAAAAAATAAAAGAAGAAAAAGGTAGAGAGAGAGAGAGACGGGCCCAGCTCAAGACAAGAAATGAAAGCAACGGGCTCCTACAGGTGCATGGATAACACGCTGCTTACAAAGATGGAGGGCGCTGCTATGAAAGAAAGAAAGATGGATGAGGTCATCTACCGAAAATCTCGCTCGACTGAGATCTAGACACACCTTTATTTAAATTGTCACTAGAAGGAGCATATCCTAACCATGTGACCAGGTGCAAAGATTTCTTTGCACTACAAATTGCAAAGACTAATAGTTTTCTTCTGCTTTGTTAGACCATCTACAACCGGACGCTTCAAACCCTGCTCAAACGCCCGGGCGGCCCGTCCGGTCACAAAATTTCGACCCAGATGGACGCCTCGAACGCCCGGGCTGTCCAGCACCCTTATATCCAGCCCAACTATGGGGCGGATATGGGGGCGCCCGGGCACGTCCGCCACGCCAGAGCCCCCACGCTGGCCCACCCTACCCCATGTATATTCGTCCCCATCTGCTCGCCGGATCAAACCCTAGCCACTTCACACTCCTCTCCCCCTGCTCCCACTACTACCCGAGCTCACCTCCGGCGATTTTCGATCATCTCCCGCATGGCGGACAACGAATCAGACTCTGACCAGTCCGGATCCGTCGACTGGGGTGTCATCCCGTGCGGGTTGGAGGAGGCAATGGCGGTCCGCATTGCACTCCGCCGCTTCTGAGAGGACAGAGCCCGGCCAACGGATTGATCTGTCCGGCATGACTCCATAGCGTCGGCTCAACGGGCGCTCGAGTCCTCTGGGGCTGGATCATCGCGGTCCTGGCAGCCGGAAAACCTCTCCTTCCCCATCACCGGTCAGGCAAACTATGAGTCCCATCGGGAACAGGCAGCCCGCCGTGGGAAGGAGAGGATAAGGGCCGCCGAGGCCTGTATCGTGGTGGAAATAGCGGCGGCTGATGCGGCCGCAGAGGAGGAAGCCATCCGCGCAAGCATTGTGAAGAAACGACAGCGGAGGAACAGGCGCGCCCTCGCCCGAGAGCAGAAACGGACTATCCGTGCCATGGCTGGACTGCCACCGAAGGAGGAGGAGGACATCGACAGTGAGGACGGCTCCGGCGAGGAGTAGATCCGGCTCGATCCCTACTGCGTCTTCGACCGGTAGTTCCGCAAGAAGGACGACAAGGGTGCCGGAAGGGCAAGGGGAGCTGTGGATGATCTCCATCATAGCCAAACATGCCAAATTTTGGTAGTCAGATGACATGTTTAGTTAGTAGTGATGGAGTAGCCGGACAATGTGTATGCATCGACGTAGTTGCGTGAATTTGAGATATGATAATTGAGGTGTCCGGATGTGGATTGTATTATTCGAGGCGCGACTGATCAGTGTGGCATTTGAGGGGCCAGATTTGCCTATCGCGAGACTATAGATGCTCTTATTTGCTAAACATATGATCACTTGTTCTTCGGTACAACCCCTGAACACATCAACGGACAAGATCTGTCCATACCCCTTCATAATAAAGGGTATGATGGTCTTTCTAAAAAATACGACGCGGAGATCTGTCACATTTTGAGTCTAACTTGGGCCAGCCCATTAGTCAGTATGTACGGTAGCATTGATCGAAAATAAAATAGTGAGCCTTCTAGGCATCGAACACAGGACCTCCAGCGGTTGTAAAACAGCTGATAGCCACCAGAATCATCATAATTACGTGATACTTAAGGAGCGCAGATGTTTATCACCTACAATGGACGTACTGTAGGTGTTTTTTATTAATTAGAAATACAGTAGCAGATCAAAATTGGTATTGTACAACTGGGCCGGACATTCTATCTAAAGCGTATTTTATAGCTAAAAAAAACTAATGTATTTTTCATCTTTTGGAATATTTTATGAAAACATGAATATTTTTAAATATACGAACAAATTAAAGTATTGAACTTCTTTTAGAAACGCACATTTTCTTCAAATTTCCGATCCTCTTTTATGAAAAATACTTTGGTTTTGTGAATATTTTTCAAATTTTATAAACATTTTTTCAGAATTTTCAACATTTTTTGAAATTACAAACATTTTTTCAAAAAGACGAATACTTTATAAAATTTGTGTACATTTTGTTCAAAACATGAGCAATTTTTAAATTTCTGAACAATAAAAGAATGCAAACAGTTTTAAAAATTGACAAGCATTATTCTAAAACACAAACATTTTTTCAAATTTACAAATATTTTTCAAATATACTAACATTTTTAGAAAACATTTCTTATTTTCTAGGGCCTAAACATTTTTTGTTGCAATTATTTCGTTTTTCTTCTCTTTTTGTTAATCCATTTTGCTAATTTTGAACTTTATTCGAACACTCTTCATTGAACATGGTATTCTTTGGAAATTTCTAACCTGCCCCAAATTTTGGAAGCAAGTGGGCATGCCCATGTTAGGCATCCATGCCTGGTCTGAATGACTTGAAATGATCCCAACTTTTTCCACTAGGTGGGCATGCCCTCATAGGCATCCATGCCAGGTTTGAACAATTTCCGACACCGTATGCAAGTTGCGACACATCGAGCCTTTTTTCTGCATTTTCTTACCGAGAAAACTCTAGAAAAAATACAAAACTTGTCGGAAACCAAAACAACTTGTCATGGTGTCTTGAATTTGTCATACGAGGCAATGAAAAAAATTATGTCCATTTCAAGGATGTCGAAAAACAATGTGCTCTCTGACATACCCTGCTAGCCAACCTAACCACCTTCCGTTGAACATGGTGTTTTCATGGACATCCTTGAAATTACCACAACTTTTGCCACTAGGTGGAGATGCCCATGGTAGGCATCCATGGCGGGTTTGAACTACTTCCAACACCATATGCAAGTTACGACTCATCTAGCCATTTATCGACCTTTTTGACAGAGAAAACTTTAGAAGTGCAAATCTTGCCGAAAACCCAAGCAACTTCTATTGGTGTCTAGAATTGGTCATACAAGCCCATTAAAAAAAATATTAGGGGCATGGATGCCTACTATGGGCATGCCACCTGCTGACAAATGTTGGGATCATTTCAAGAATGTCTAGAAAACACCATATTCAACGTAGCGTGTCCGAGTAGTCATCCAGGCCAGGTTTGAAGGAAAAATATATTCAAATCATAATTTATGTAGATACTTAAAACTGTCATTTTAAGTTTCTAATAGAACTAACAAATACAAAATGATAGAATTGAAAAGAACAAATGCTTTTTTAAAGCATTTAATAAATAATTAAATAAAAATTATTAAAATCATAATTTAAAATAGTTACTTAAAACTGTCATTTTGGTATTTCAATATTTTGAATAGGTTTAAGAAATATTAATGTTTGAAAAGGAGAAATGAGTTTTTTTAAAAAGATAGAAAAACGAAAAAAATAGAAAAGTAAAAAAGAAAATCTTAGGCCTTTCCCAACTAAGCGACGACATTGGTCCTGTTGGGCGACTATTGGAATTTGTTCGGAATTTAAAAAATGTTCTCATTTAAAAAAATCACAAATTGGGAAAATGTTCGGGCAAATTTAGAACACTTTTTTTATATCATTTATTTAGTCTCATTTCTGAAAAATGTTTTGGAATTTAATATTTTGTCCGTGCTCTCAGAAAAATTTTGTTTTCACAATTTGTTCGTGCTTTTCAAAAAAATTATTCGCATTTTGTCATTCTGAACGATTTTTTAAAGACACAAACATTTTTGAAATTACCTTACAATTTTCGAAAATGCAAATATTTATTAATTTATGAACAAAATTTCGAAATAACAAACCTTTTCAAAGTTTGAATAACATTTTGAAAGCGTGAGCATTTTTTGAAAAATAAATAAGAAACATAACAGGAAAAGGAAAATATATAAATAAATAAAAATAAATTATGGAAAAAAAGACCAGTTCACAAAGTGTTTCTAAAATCTTTTTAAAATTCCCAGCCCTTCCATTACTTAATGTGTCTAGCTTTATATTGATCACCAAAGTTAACCTGTCGCAGTGGTTCTGGCCGCACGTAATGTTTTAAGTTCCTTGTTTGCTAATTTTAATCGCATGCCATCCCAGATGGGCCGGCCCAAGTAAGCTGCCCTGCATATACGTTTCTACAAAAGTATATACAAATTGTGAAAAGTCCATACTGCCCTTTATACATATTGCAAGGGGGGTTGTACCGAAGCGGGACTCACATATGATAAATTGGACACCTGTATCCATGCTCGCATCGGCAAAAAGAACAATAAAAACAAACAGCGGGAAATAGAATAAGAGCTAAATGACATGTTGTCATGGATGAGGGGAATCTTAAACAAACATATCTTTTCAACTGAATTCTTCAACCAACAAGATTCTGAAGTAATATCTACCAAATAAAAGTAGTCTTTTCCCTTGTAATTCTAAGAAAAATAAAACAGTCATCAAACTGAACTGACCGGTCACAAAAAGGATTAGAAGGTACTCCCTCCCTCCCATAATATAAGAGCGTTTTTTACGCTAGTGTAGAAAACGCTCTTATATTATGGGACAGACAGAGTAACATATTAAGATCACATCTAACAAATGTGACACCAACCCTTGAGACATAAGAGTGATAAGCAAGATCCAAAAGCATACTTAAATGGTCAACTAACCAATCCAGATCTAGCCAAAGCAAAATAGTGTATATGTTTATGTCACAACTGAGGAAGCTGTGAAATTAGCAGGATGGTATAGTTGCCGAACTGGTAAATAGCTTTTGAGGTTTCATGCATGTACACCTTTTGGGCTTTTTAAAAGTGTAAAAAGTGATTTGTGAATCCTTGAACAGGGGAAGAAGGCTAGCCTTGTCAACGAATATTGTATAGATTTCAACTCCCTTTCTACAATCAAGACCAAACCACACTTTTAACTGGTGATTACACAGTATTGCAACAAACTTCAGATATCCAAACTTTGAACACATGAACCATCAATGTAAAGGCTTTTCAAAAACCATCAATCAATGTAAAAGCGAAATTGTTGGAGAAAGTAACGGAAGAACCTGCAGCAGATGAGCATGATTCTTCAGTACAGAGAATAATTGGAGGACCAATAAGAAAGTACTTGATGATTTTGGCAAGTGCGCCGCCATGCCCCACCCACGCTTGCAAGCCCACCACCCCAGGTAGGCTGCATGCCATGGCCGGCCTCTCCCCCGGACACAGCCGCGTGCAATGGCACCGCTGCGCCGCGCCACCCAGCTTCGCCCGTAGCCTTGCCGCGTCCGTGCAACTCCTCCCTCTTCCAAGGTCCAGATCGAAGTACGCCCACCGTCGTCTTCACTGGTAAATCTTCCCAACAGAAAGTTACCACCATCAAGGGGATGTCCCGCCGGGGCCGGGCACCGTTCCTGCCTCGAGCAACGCCGCACCTCCCTGAGCTGAGCTCCACCCCACGCCCTCCCTGGAGTGCTCCCGGGCCTCGAATTCCAAGGAGCATAGAGTTTTTAGGGATTTCACAGAAAACATTGGGTATGCCAAAATAATTCGGACAACTCAGAGGACATAACCAAACAGTGGAATAGGAGAGGAACATGTCCTGATTGCTATGGAGCTAACAAGCTCATAGCGACACAAGAGCCCATCTTGGGAATCACAAACATTCGACCATTCAAAACCGATCAGGGCCATAAATAATTAAATATACAAGATAGCAATTTACAGTTGTGTACACGGAAAAACAGCAGCCTCTAGCAAGGAGAAGGCATGCTAGTTAAAACCAAATATTCCCTAAAAAAAAGTTAAAACCAAACATTGGTAACTATGGATGCTATCAATCAACGTCAATTTGTGTTATCACTTAAAAAGATTCCCACTATGGATGCCAACACATACTAACCAAAATAGTTTGCCACGAAAGCTTTGAGCAAGTGAACAGAGATTTGCAAAATGCAACTGAATATCTTCAAGAAGTAAAACATTTGAAGTCCTACATAAACATGTCAATACAAGTTACTTTACTTTCTACAGTACAAAACTCCGACCATGGAAGAGAACAACAAGCTATTAAATTGCATTTATTGAATTTTGTATAGCAAACTGAAGCAAAATACGTCCACCTTTTCCCTGCTGCCTATTTGATACGTATATGACATGGATGAGCACTAAAAAATCAGAAATTAGTAACCAACATGCGTATGTCCTGAATTCAGAGCAAAAAAGTAGTTGCATATTGTGCAAGCAATCATATTCCTAATTCTCATGTTAGTGGATACCAAAGTGCGGACCAAAATTCACATAAAGGAGATAACATTGACACTGCACAAGAATGGGTATGTATCAAGAGCAGAGTAATTGCTCATTGTACATCACTAATAGGCACAACCTCGACAGCAAAAACCTGGATCCTTTATCTAATGCTAGGCAAAGGTGGATACAGCTTGATCAATTAGAAAGATACATGTAAAAGAGGCATAGGTGGCCAACTGGTGGGAAAAACATATTGATGTATTTAAAATATGCAGCTTGATCAATTAGAAAGATACATGTAAAATCCAACCTGAATCCATCTCACAGGATGGACATGGAAATTTTAAGGAGCGGATAATAGATTGTACAATCATGTAGTCCAACTCTACAATGAATTAAACACCATGACACTACATCCTGGTTTTCGGAGCGTGTCATAGGCAGCTGACATATAGTTAATTAACTTTTCAAAATAGGTTATCAGCAATACACATGCATTTATCTTTGTAGTACAACATGGTTTTTTATTTATTTTTAACCGAACATGAAGGGAGAACTGTTACTCATAGTTTAAAAGCAGACTGAAATTGCACAAACTTAAGGAGGCAAGAGTTTGTTGAAGGAAGTAAGGGTAGGCTTACCTGCATTCAACTGAGGTTTCTTATCCGAGATGATAAGGCATTCATCACCTATCATATGCTCCCTGACAGATTTATATTATCAATTGAGGGGCATGTTTAGTCCGAAAACAGATTAAGCTATACAACTATAGGCTCTCACCTCTCAAGTAAGCAAATAGAAAATAAAAGAAGAACAGCCTATGTCAAGTGGTTTACGTGTTTCCTCTCTGTTCAAAGGGATCTTTTCTACACCTTATGAACTAAAGGCAATGTGCTGCCACTTCTTTATACATAACAGTATTATCATGGCATCATTTGTCCACCACTTTGCAAGCCTGTAATCAGGGAATAACTAAATTTAAGCAATGTTAAAAAAACCGACAGTGAGCATCTGAAGTCTGAAAAGGCCATTGTCCTTGAGGACAAAACTATGGCATATGATGTTCACTCATATTTTGCCCCGCTAAATCTATAGCCAGGAAAAAAATCAGTTATGTTTTTCTTACATTGTACTCCCTCTGTAAAGAAATATAAGAGCGTTTAGACCACTAAAATAGTTTTAGTGATCTAAACGCTTTTATATTTGTTTAAGGAGGGAGTAATTTGACCAAAAACTAACCATCCAAACAGACCCTTAGAAGCAGATTATGATACCTTTGACCGTGGAATCAACACATTTATAAGGTCTTGCAGACCTAGAACCTAGCATGTTACTTTCTTTTTGTGTTTTTCGGTGCTCTGGCAGTTTTGGGTCGAGGCCTCTGTATTGACTAGTTTCGTTTTTTCTATGAGAAAATGGAGCCAGGGAGGTTCATAATTTTAATTGATCCTTACTCCTACCCCATATCCAAATTCTTCGTTTCCAGGATCTCCTCGTATGGTTCTGGACAGCAACTTATAATCACCTTCAACACTGAGTGCCCCTTCTAGTTAAGTGTTGCAAGTTTCTTAGTATTTGTAGATAGTACGTGGAGTGCATGATAAAGTTTGTTTATAAAAGCATGGGTGGGCGCCATCGACATGAAGAATCATGCTGTGCTTTGTGCTTGGGAGACTTAAGTATTGTGTCATGTTTGTGAGCCGTCGAGTACCGTTTTGTTCTTCTTAAGCATGTGCCTGCTTAGTTTTGGTTTTCGTAAATGTTCTGCCTATTAGGAAACTGTTTGGAAGTTTATTAAGTGGAAATTGACGGGAGGGCCCATTGTCTGCACGTCATTTCTGCAGCAGGGATTTTCGGAAACACGGTGTTCCTGTGATTCAGTATAAGCAAATGCTTGGTTATAGAAATCTTCAGCAATCTGGAGTTTCTGTCTCCGAAACATGTCCTGCTGGAGTTGATTGTGGTGCTAACGGTGTTCAAATGACTAGAAACATGAATGTGGACAGTAAAGACTCAAGGGAAAATCCGGCTAGAAGGGTATATTAGGACAAGTTCACACCAAAAACATGTCCTGCTGGAGTTGATTGTGGTGCTTACGGTGTTCAAATGACTAGAAACATGAATGTGGACAGTAAAGACTCAAGGGAAAATCCGGCTAGAAGGGCATATTAGGACAAGTTCACACCAAAGCTGAGTAGGTCCACAGGTTTTGCTACCAACCTAAGAACAAATTCTGAAACAAAGACTACCAAGAGAACCACTGCAAAACCAAGCATATCTTGAAGACCGCCAAGTTCCAAGCAAGAGGAAATACATATATACAGCAACCGGTATCTACTTATTTAATCAGGACAAGACCAACTAATCAGCAAGAGAAATGACATTCACAGATAGAGGGAGATAAACGATGCTTATTTAATATAAGCAGGAGAAACGGCACACTGACAGATAGAGGGAGATAAGCTCCTCAAGCAAACACAATATTAAAACAGAGGTGACACCAGAAACACATACATACAGCAAACAGACATGAAGGCTCACTGAGTTCCAAGAAAGAGGAAACACATATATACAGCGACCAATAGCTAGTTATTTAATTCGACGAGACTGACTCATCAGCAAAACAGATATGACACACACTGATAGAGGGAGGCAACATAATAAAACTGAGATGACAACAGCGGTAGGCACATTCACAACATTCTAACAATTGTGATAAGAAGCTAGCTAGCAGACATGATATATGCCTTATGATTTGGTTCTCTGCAAGACCAAGTACTAACTAGTTGACTTGTATGCTTGATCCCTTGTGGCCATCATGATCTTGTTTTGCCTTGTAATGACTAAAGGCATCTCCTGCCATTTTGCCGATCAAAACTGCCCCCGTGAATTTGAGGAAATCATTAAAGTATACTGCCCGCTGACTTGAGCGCCTGCAGATCAGGTGATACAGTTAACTGGTAGGTGGTAGCAATAAAAACAAGAACATGGGATACATACATAAATGATTGGTAGGGTGGATTTTACCATGCCGACACTAATTCCTAAGGAAGGCCATGAGAAAGTTTAGGCCAATCAGTTTATTGAATTGCAGCTCCAAGTTTTAATAGATCTTTTTAAATCATGTAGTGGATGTCTTTTTCTAAAATGCTTGATAAGGGTGCTAGTAACGGTTCAATCAGGGGATTTTGCCCTGAATAGATCAAAAAGAAAAAGGGGTTTGTTTTTGTTTTAATATATGCATTATTAGGTGAGGTGAAGGGGGGAGAGAGATACCAGCGGGGGTCATCGGGTCTAGGTTTGACATGCTGAGAGAGTTGTTTGAGCAAAAGGTTGTTTTTGCGGGTCACTACATTGCCCTTAGCAGTGTAGTCAGCTTGCCAGGCAGCGATTGTGTTGTAGAGGTCCTCTTTCTGGACATGGATTTGAGCCAAGCGGAAGATGGCATCTTTCCTCTGATTGGGCGTGAGGTCCTGCGGCAGGCAGTGTGTACATTAGCAAAGGCATTGGCCGGCCAGAATCATCATCATAATGCATCTATTGGCTCTTGTATGATTTTTCTAGATAGCAAAGCTGTACTCCTATATTAGTAGTACTGTGTTAGCAAAGCTTGGGAGGGGAGGCGGGGGATTTTGCAGTACGTACACGGCCTGTGGTGGAATCGACGATCCGTGTGCTAGTGTACAGCGGACTACGCTCAATGATAGCCTCCGCCTCGCCGTCGCTCTGGTTCCGAACCTCCTCGCCGCGTGGCGAAGCGCCGTGGCCATGGCCTGATCCCCGCCGAGCCTCTCCAATCCTAGCTAGCACTAGCAATACAAATAGATACACACGACGTAAGGGAAATCAATCGATCAATCAATCAATCAATCAAGAGAGATGTGCATAGCAAATTATACGACGACGTACCTTCCGCCGCCGCCGGATCCCCTGAGGGTTCCGATTGGGATTTAGGGTTCCTCGCCTTCGCTGCTCGCTCGATCCCCTTCCGACACCGCCGCTTTTTTTGTTTCTTTCGTCGGGTTTACGGGTGCCGGTTGTTCCGCCTTATAAGCGCCGGTACAAGCTTGGAACGGCCCGGCCCGGCCCGTTACAAGAAATACTTTCTGTTTGCATCATACACGTTCGCACCGGTTTTTGTTTTTCTCATCTCACGGGTAGAAGGTTTCCACAGGTTTTTTCCGGGGCGGTTTTTCTTTTCCACTTTTCTGTTTACCTTTTTTTCAAATTCGCGGAATTTTTAAAAGTAGGAAAAACAATCGAATTCCCGAACGTCTTTTAGATTCACAAACATTTTCCAAATACAAATAGTTATTCAAATTCATGAGCTTTTTCTAAATCCATGGATTTTTTTTCAAATCCGAGGAACCCACTTTTCAAATTTGTGTTTTTTAAACACGCAAAAATATCCAAATCCACAAACTTCTTTTCCATTCCACAAACTTCTTTTGAAATCCGTGTTTTTTTCTTCAAAATTGCATGTTCTTGATGTGTATAAATGAATATAGACATGCAATAAAAATGTGTATAAAAATGTTCTTGATGTATACGAAAAATATAGACACCAAAACATTTACTCTGAAAATTTTTAATTGTGTACTTTAAATATGTTTAACATGTATAGAAAATATATAAAATGTTTTTGAGGGTTCGGATTGGGATTAGGTTTCCTTGCCTTCGCTGCTTGCGGTGTAAAAAATGAACCCCAACAACGTGCAAATCCTCCATACTAGGTTGTCCATGTTGGGTGGAGGGAAATTTAATGAGCGAGCCATTCGTGGGAATGGTGAGGTTTGTGAATTGTGGAAGAAGCCAAGCAAAGTATCGGGTGTATGGTAATACACCGGCTTGAAATTACATAACAAACTCGTAAGAAAAAAATGCACATAACAAATTAGTAGAAGAAAACATGGCAAATAAAGAAGTTGTTCGCTGGAACATTAAATAATTTTTGCAGCGAAAGAATGTTGTATGTGTAAGGAGGTTACAAAAAACTTATGACTAATTGAGGTCCAGGACATCACTTATATCATAATATGTCACATGTGGACTGTCAACGGTAGACATAACCACCCACAGAAATACACAGCTCATGCATCCACTTAAGGTTTCTGTAGTAAGAATGATCAATGGATTCAATATCATGATAAGTAACCTTGGCTGCTTGTAGAAAGATCTAGTGAAATGGACATCCAAAGTTGGGCATCAAAGAGAACTATTTCAACCTGTTGAGAGAAAAGGGTTAGTAGTAGTGTTTTTTTCAGAATACGCAAGAGCTTTGTGTGTTGATTCATTAACATTGGTAGGAGAAGAACAACAAGTTTGAATATAAAGAGCGTACAAGCTACTCTCCTCATCCACCTATGCTATTACATGACTTGCATCTCGCTCAGGGGTGGAGACAGAAAATTTAGCCATTGGGTTCACTCGTTGACTAGTTGTGCAAATTTGGTTTGAACCAGGTCCAAATTTACGCCATATCACAACAAGATTATAGCACTCAAAGAAATCATAATGAATAGGAATATGATATTACTTATCTTATATTAAAATTCAAAGATGAAAGACATACCGATTTGATGAAATTATAAAATCACTTGAGTAATTCCAAAATAACCTCTTAGCTTCAGGTACAACTTTTGTCTTCCTAAAATCATTGAAGAAAATAACAAGTTAGGTTGAAAAGTTTAAAATAGAAGTACAATCATGTGAAAGAATCATGTAAAGTCACTCCATTGGCATCCCTTTTGATCTTTCATTCAAACACATCATCATTACTAATGGTAGAATATATGTCTTTCTCCACATAGCAAATTAGACAATTACTCATGAACTGGCCACTCATTTCATTACCCAACTTTTTCTTGACAACATTCATAGCTTAAAAGCATCTCTCCACAGATGTTGTGACAACTGGCAATATCAACACTAGCTTTAGATTTGATAGACACCAAAGTAAAAAAAACGTGCTCATTTATCTGCACAAATAACTTTAGACTCACAATTTCTCTTTTATAAGTTGAATCATAAGGCAATTTATCTAAATTAATTTCTCTCTGAATGGAAGACTTTGGTGTTGGGGAACGTAGTAATTTCAAAAAAATTCCTACGCACACGCAAGATCATGGTGATGCATAGCAACGAGGGGGAGAGTCTGATCTACGTACCCTTGTAGATCGCAACGGAAGCGTTGACACAACATAGAGAAAGTAGTCGTACGTCTTCTTCCCGATCTGACCGATCCAAGCACCGTTACTCCGGCACCTCTGAGTTCTTAGCACACGTTCAGCTCGATAACGATCCTCGGGCTCCGATCCAGCAAAGCGTCGAGGAAGAGTTCCGTCAGCATGACGGCGTGGTGACGATCTTGATGTACTACCGACGCAGGGCTTCGCCTAAGCACTACAACGGTATGATCGAGGTGGAATTTGGTGGCAGGGGGCACCACACACGGCTAAGGAACGATCTCAATGATCAACTTGTGTGTCTAGAGGTGCCCCCTGCCCCCGTATATAAAGGTTGCCAGGGGGAGGGCTGGCCGGCCAAAGGAGGAGGGCGCAGGAGGAGTCCTACTCCTACCGGGAGTAGGACTCCCCCCCCCCAATCCTATTCCTAATAGGATTCCTCGAGAGAGAGAGAGAAGGAGAAGGGGGCCGGCCACCTCTCCTAGTCCTAATAGGACTAGGGGAGGGGGGAGGCGCGCAGCCCACCTTGGGCTGCCCCTTTCACCTTTCCACTATGGCCCAATAAGGCCCATTTGGTTCCCGGGGGGTTCCGGTAACCTCCCGGTACTCCGGTAAAATCCCGATTTCACCCGGAACACTTCCGATGTCCAAACATAGGCTTCCAATATATCAATCTTTATGTCTCGACCATTTCGAAACTCCTCGTCATGTCCGTGATCACATCCGGGACTCCAAACAACCTTCGGTACATCAAAATGCATAAACTCATAATAACTGTCATCGTGACGTTAAGCGTGCGGACCCTACGGTTCGAGAACAATGTAGACATGACCGAGACACGTCTCCGGTCAATAACCAATAGCGGGACCTGGATGCCCATATTGGCTCCTACATATTCTATGAAGATATTTATCGGTCAGACCGCATAACAACATACGTTGTTCCCTTTGTCATCGGTATGTTACTTGCCCGAGATTCGATCGTCGGTATCCAATACCTAGTTCAATCTCGTTACCGGCAAGTCTCTTTACTCGTTCTGTAATACATCATCCGCAACTAACTCATTAGTTGCAATGCTTGCAAGGCTTGTGTAATGTGTATTACCGAGAGGGCCCAGAGATACCTCTCCGACAATCGGAGTGACAAATTCTAATCTTGAAATACGCCAACCCAACATCTACCATTGGAGACACCTGTAGTACTTCTTTATAATCACCCAGTTACGTTGTGACGTTTGGTAGCACCCAAAGTGTTCCTTCGGCAAACGGGAGTTGCATAATCTCATAGTCATAGGAACATGTATAAGTCATGAAGAAAGCAATAGCAACATACTAAACGATCGGGTGCTAAGCTAATAAAATGGGTCATGTCAATCAGATCATTCAACTAATGATGTGACCTCGTTAATCAAATAACAACACATTGTTCATGGTTAGGAAACATAACCATCTTTGATTAACGAGCTAGTCAAGTAGAGGCATACTAGTGACACTCTGTTTGTCTATGTATTCACACATGTATTATGTTTCCGGTTAATACAATTCTAGCATGAATAATAAACATTTATCATGATATAAGGAAATAAATAATAACTTTATCATTGCCTCTAGGGCATATTTCCTTCAGTCTCCCACTTGCACTAGAGTCAATAATCTAGATTACACAGTAATGATTCTAACACCCATGGAGCCTTGGTGCTGATCATGTTTTGCTCGTGGAAGAGGCTTAGTCAACGGGTCTGCAACATTCAGATCCGTATGTATCTTGCAAATCTCTATGTCTCCCACCTGGACTAGATCCCGGATGGAATTAAAGCGTCTCTTGATGTGTTTGGTCCTTTTGTGAAATCTGGATTCCTTTGCCAAAGCAATTGCACCAGTATTGTCACAAAAGATTTTCATTGGACCCGATGCACTAGGTATGACACCTAGATCGGATATGAACTCCTTCATCGAGACTCCTTCGTTCGCTGCTTCCGAAGCAGCTATGTATTCCGCTTCACATGTAGATCCCGCTACGACGCTTTGTTTAGAACTGCACCAACTGACAGCTCCACCGTTTAAAGTAAACACGTATCCGGTTTGCGATTTAGAATCGTCCGGATCAGTGTCAAAGCTTGCATCAACATAACCTCTTACGGTGAGCTCTTTGTCACCTCCATATACGAGAAACATATCCTTAGTCCTTTTCAGGTATTTCAGGATGTTCTTGACCGCTGTCCAGTGATCCACTCCTGGATTACTTTGGTACCTCCCTGCTAAACTTATAGCAAGGCACACATCAGGTCTGGTACACAGCATTGCATACATGATAGAGCCTATGCCTGAAGCATAGGGAACATCTTTCATTTTCTCTCTATCTTCTGCAGTGGTCGGGCATTGAGTCTGACTCAACTTCACACCTTGTAACACAGGCAAGAACCCTTTCTTTGCTTGATCCATTTTGAACTTCTTCAAAATCTTGTCAAGGTATGTGCTTTGTGAAAGTCCAATTAAGCGTCTTGATCTATCTCTATAGATCTTTATGCCTAATATGTAAGCAGCTTCCCCGAGGTCTTTCATCGAAAAACTTTTATTCAAGTATCCCTTTATGCTATCCAAAAATTCTATATCATTTCCAATCAGCAATATGTCATCCACATATAATATCAGAAATGCTACAGAGCTCCCACTCACTTTCTTGTAAATACAGGCTTCTCCAAACGTCTGTATAAAACCAAATGCTTTGATCACACTATCAAAGCGTTTATTCCAACTCCGAGAGGCTTGTACCAGTCCATAAATGGATCGCTGGAGCTTGCACACTTTGTTAGCTCCTTTTGGATCGACAAAACCTTCTGGTTGCATCATATACAACTCTTCTTCCAGAAATCCATTCAGGAATGCAGTTTTGACATCCATCTGCCAAATTTCATAATCATAAAATGCGGCAATTGCTAACATGATTCTGACAGACTTAAGCATCGCTACGGATGAGAAGGTCTCATCGTAGTCAACCCCTTGAACTTGTCGAAAACCTTTTGCGACAAGTCGAGCTTTATAGACAGTAATATTACCGTCAGCGTCAGTCTTTTTCTTGAAGATCCATTTATTCTCAATTGCTTGCCGATCATCGGGCAAGTCAACCAAAGTCCATACTTTGTTCTCATACATGGATCCCATCTCAGATTTCATGGCTTCAAGCCACTTTGCGGAATCTGGGCTCACCATCGCTTCTTCATAGTTCGTAGGTTCATCATGATCTAGTAGCATGACTTCCAGAATTGGATTACTGTACCACTCTGGTGCGGATCTCACTCTGGTTGATCTACGTGGTTCAGTAGTATCTTGTCCTGAAGTTTCATGATCATCATCATTAGCTTCCTCACTAATTGGTATAGGTGTCGCAGAAACAGTTTTCTGTGATGTACTATTTTCCAATAAGGGAGCAGGTACAGTTACCTCGTCAAGTTCTACTTTCCTCCCACTCGCTTCTTTCGAGAGAAACTCCTTCTCTAGAAATGATCCATTCTTAGCAACGAATGTCTTGCCTTCGGATCTGTGATAGAAGGTGTACCCAACAGTCTCCTTTGGGTATCCTATGAAGACACATTTCTCCGCTTTGGGTTCGAGCTTATCAGGTTGAAGCTTTTTCACATAAGCATCGCAGCCCCAAACTTTAAGAAACGACAACTTTGGTTTCTTGCCAAACCATAGTTCATAAGGCGTCGTCTCAACGGATTTTGATGGTGCCCTATTTAACGTGAATGCGGCCGTCTCTAAAGCATAACCCCAAAATGATAGCGGTAAATCAGTAAGAGACATCATAGATCGCACCATATCTAGTAAAGTACGATTACGATGTTCGGACACACCATTACGCTGTGGTGTTCCGGGTGGCGTGAGTTGCGAAATTATTCCACAATTTTTCAAATGTACACCAAACTCGTAACTCAAATATTCTCCTCCACGATCAGATCGTAGAAACTTTATTTTCTTGTTACGATGATTTTCAGCTTCACTCTGAAATTCTTTGAACTTTTCAAATGTTTCAGACTTGTGTTTCATTAAGTAGATATACCCATATCTGCTTAAATCATCTGTGAAGGTGAGAAAATGACGATATCCGCCACGAGCCTCAATATTCATCGGACCACATACATCGGTATGTATGATTTCCAACAGATCTGTTGCTCTCTCCATAGTACCGGAGAACGGTGTTTTAGTCATCTTGCCTATGAGGCACGGTTCGCAAGTACCAAGTGATTCATAATCAAGTGGTTCCAAAAGCCTATCAGTATGGAGTTTCTTCATGCGCTTTACACCGATATGACCTAAACGGCAGTGCCACAAATAAGTTGCACTATCATTATCAACTCTGCATCTTTTGGTTTCAACATTATGAATATGTGTATCACTACTATCGAGATTCATCAAAAATAGACCACTCTTCAAAGGTGCATGACCATAAAAGATATTACTCATATAAATAGAACAACCATTATTCTCCGATTTAAATGAATAACCGTCTCGCATTAAACAAGATCCAGATATAATGTTCATGCTCAACGCTGGCACCAAATAACAATTATTTAGGTCTAATATTAATCCCGAAGGTAGATGTAGAGGTAGCGTGCCGACCGCGATCACATCGACTTTGGAACCGTTTCCCACGCGCATCGTCACCTCGTCCTTTGCTAGTGTCCGCTTATTCCGTAGTCCCTGTTTCGAGTTGCAAATATTAGCAACAGAACCAGTATCAAATACCCAGGTGCTACTGCGAGCTCGAGTAAGGTACACATCAATAACATGTATATCACATATACCTTTGTTCACCTTGCCATCCTTCTTATCCGCCAAATACTTGGGGCAGTTCCGCTTCCAGTGACCAGTCTGCTTGTAGTAGAAGCACTCAGTTTCAGGCTTAGGTCCAGACTTGGGTTTCTTCTCCTGAGCAGCAACTTGCTTGCTGTTCTTCTTGAAGTTCCCCTTCTTCTTCCCTTTGCCCTTTTTCTTGAAACTAGTGGTCTTGTTGACCATCAACACTTGATGCTCCTTCTTGATTTCTACCTCCGCAGCTTTCAGCATTGCGAAGAGCTCGGGAATTGTAACGCCCCGAGACCGATGTGCCAGGTGTCGTGCAGTTATTCGCTGGTGTTGCCTTGTCATTGCTTGCGTGTCATGCATTGCATATCATGTCATCATGTGCATTTCATTTGCATACGTGTTCGTCTCATGCATCCGAGCATTTTCCCCGTTGTCCGTTTTGCAATCCGGCGCTTCGTTCTCCTCCGGTGGTCATTTCTAGCTTTCTTTCGTGTTTGGGGTTTAAACATTTCCGGATTGGACCGAGACTTGCCATGCGGCCTTGGCTTACTACCGGTAGACCGTCTGTCAAGTTTCGTGCCATTTGGACTTCGTTTGATACTCCAACGGTTAACCGAGGGACCGAAAAGGCCTCGTGTGTGTGCAGCCCAACACCCCTCCATTTGGCCCAAAACCCACCAAACTCTGCTCCATCGTCTCGGTCGTTCGATCACGATCGCGTGGCCGCAAACCGCACCTCATTTGGACTCTCCTAGCTCCCTCTACCTATAAATATGTCCTCCCCGTCCATTTTCGCGGACGAAACCCTAGTCTCCCACCTCCCCGCGCCACCGGACATGTCCGTCCTGCCGGCCGGACATGTCCAGCCGCCCGGCCACCTCACTTCGGCCAATCAGAGCGTGCCACCTCAGCCCCGCCGCCGCTCTCCTCCAACCCGTGGCCGCCACCTGTCCCATCCGGCTTCCCCGCCGCCGCGCCGCACCCTCCGGCCCGCCAGGGCCCGCGCGGGGCCCTCCGGGCCTGATCTGCCCCGCCGCCGCTCGGCCGCGCGCCTGAGCCGCGCGAGCCTCGCACCGCCGCCGTGCCCTCGCCGCCTTGCCCCGCCGGAGCGCCAGCACCGCCGCCCCGCGCCTTCGGATCCGCCGCCGCCCGACCGCCGCCATGCGTCGCCTCCGCCCGCCGTGCGCCGCCTCGCCGCCTTGCGCCGCCACGCCTCCTAGCCGCCGGCCGCCTCGGTCGACGTGCGCCGCCGCCTCGCTCCCCGGCGTCCTCCGCCGCTGCCTCGCCGGCGTCGTTCTCCGGCCTTCCTCCGGCCGTCTCCTCCGTCTCCAGCGCCCGTCTCCGGCGAGATCCACGAAGCGGGATCAGATCCACCACTTCCCCGGTCCAAACGCCGTCGTCCAGATCCGGATCCCTCCGTCCCGCGTTGACTTTTCGCGGAGGTAAAATTTGGCTAAGTCCCCAGATTCCCAGATCCATGATGCTCTGTTCGAAGCCTCGTAACTTTGCATCCGTAGCTCCGATTTGTGCATATGATATATCAAAATGTTCGTCTCGACATGTACATCATTTCATTCCATTGCATCATTTGCATTTGAGTTCATCTTGATGCCCGTATTGCTGTTAGAAGGAGGCATCATGAGTTAAATTGCAGATCCGTTAGTTCATCATGCACTTTTGTCATTTTTGCCATGTTTAATCCGTGCATGATATGCCTGTGCCCCTTTGGGATGAATTGTTAAGCATGTTGTCTTCTTTCCAGAGGTGCCTCCCATGCATTTTTAGGATGTGTGTGTTGTCTTGTGCAAGCTTGCGAAGTAGGGTACCTGAGTTTACTGATTTCAGGGACTTAGTGAAAATCACTAAGTCTGGGATGTTTTAGTTTACGATGCTATATGTCCAGCTTGTTTCCTAGTGATCCGTGCCTCTTTTGAGGATGATCAGTAAGAGTGATTTGTTATGCTTGTTGTGCTTAATCCATCCATGTCTTTACTTGTTATGTTGGAGCACCCTAGGTTGACTCAATCGAGCTCAACTTTTGCATAGTTGTTGTTTTGGGCAGATCGTGAACTCTTTTGTGATTTTGCCGGAGTTATTGCTAGTGATCCATGTTTGCTATGCCTTTGTTCTTGCCATGTCTAGCTAGTATTTTGTGCCTTCTTAATGGATATATGCTTGCCTTGCCATGACTTGCACCGTAGTGAGAGCATCGAGCTCGTTTACATGCCTCCGTGAGTTATAATTTCAGCATGTCCCAGTTTTCACTAAGTCTGAAAACTGATTGTGTTTCATCGATGTTCGTGTGCTTGTTTGGGTATGTTGTGAACCCTTTTGGCCCCAGGTCATTTTGGGTGTTTTGTTAAGCTTGTTGAGTAGCTCCATGCCATGCTCTTACTTGCCATGTTCAGGTTTTGCATCATGTTGTTTTGATGCTCCGAAGAGAGCATCGTGGTCTGAAATTTCAGACTAGCGTTAATTTCGCTAAGTCTGAAATCTGTTTTGCTTATTCAGTTTTGCCATGCTTGTTTGAAGCCCTTAATGGATGAATTTGCCTATGCCTCAGTCCTGGGGATTTGTTAAGCTTCTTGAGTTCATCACTGCCATGCAATTTGTTTTCATGTTTGGTGGCTGTAGCATGTTCATTTCGTTGCATTTAGGAGCCTACTTGCTGTAAATCGCAGATCGGTTCGTTTCGTAAAACGCTTGCCATTTCCAAACCGTAGCTCCGATTCCTATGATCTTTATATCGTTTTCAGGTGATTTCATCCCCTCTATCCAGTGGCACACTTGGTTTTCCAAGTTGGGGCCAGGTTCATGCATTTCCTGTCATGTCTTGCATTTTGCATCCCGCATCTCGCATATCATACCATGTTCATGTGTTGGTTGTTTACTATGTTGTGTGCTTCTTTTCCGGTGATTGCTTCCTCGGGTTGGTTCCGGTAACGTCGAGTTTGTGGGGACCCGTTCATCTACGTCCGTTTGTCTTCTTCATGGACTCGTTCTTCTTCCTTGCGGGATTTCAGGCAACATGATCATACCCTCGAAATCACTACTATCTTTGCTATGCTAGATTGCTCGCTCTTTTGCTATGCCATTGCTACGATGCCTACCACTTGCTTGTCAGTCTCCCAGATTGCCATGTTCAGCCTCTAACCCACCAATGTCCTAGCAAACCGTTGATTGGCTATGTTACCGCTTTGCTCAGCCCCTCTTATAGCGTTGTTAGTTGCAGGTGAAGATTGAAGTTTGTTCCTAGTCGGAACATGGAGTTCGTTCCTTATTGGAACATTTATTTACTTGTTGGGATATCACTATATTGCTATGATATATTAATGCATCTATATACTTGGTAAAGGGTGGAAGGCTCGGCCTTATGCCTGGTGTTTTGTTCCACTCTTGCCGCCCTAGTTTCCGTCATATCGGTGTTATGTTCCCGGATTTTGCGTCCCTTACGCGGTTGGGCTATAATGGGAACCCCTTGACAGTTCGCCTTAAGTAAAGCTTTTCCAGCAATGCCCAACATTGGTTTTACCATTTGCCACCTAGCCTTTTTTCCCTTGGGGGTCGCGCGCCCAAGGGTCATCTTATTTTAACCCCCCCCCCCCCGGGCCAGTGCTTCTCTAAGTGTTGGTCCAACTGAGCGATGTCCGAGGCTACCAGGGGCAACTCTGGGCTGGCTTACCCGACGTCTAGCTCATCTGAGTGTGCCCTGAGAAAGAGATATGTGCAGCTCCTATCGGGATTTGTCGGCACATTCGGGCGGTGTTGCTGGTTTAGTTTTACCCTGTCGAAATGTCTTGTTGTACTGGGATACCGAGTCTGATCGGAACATCTCGGGTGGAGGTCTATTCCTTCGTTGACCGTGAGAGCTTGTGATGGGCTAAGTTGGGACACCCTGCAGGGATTTGAACTTTCGAAAGCCGTGCCCGCGGTTATGGGCAGATAGGAATTTGTTAACGTCCGGTTGTAGAAAACCTGAAGTTGACCTTAATTAAAATGAATCAACCGCGTGTGTAGCCGTGATGGTCTCTTTCCGGCGGAGTCCGGGAAGGGAACACGGTTGTTGGAGTTATGCTTGACGTAGGTAGTCCAGGATCACTTCTTGATCATACTTTTATCGACCGTGCTTTGCCTTCTCTTCTCGCTCTCTTTTGCGTATGTTAGCCACCATATATGCTAGTCGCTTGCTGCAGCTCCACCTCATACCTTTACCTTACCCACAAGCTTAAATAGTTTTGATCGCGAGGGTGCGAGATTGCTGAGTCCCCGTGGCTCACAGATACTTCCAAAACCAGTTTGCAGGTGCCGATGAGTCCGTGCAGATGACGCAACCAAGCTCAGGAGGATCTCGTTGAAGATCTTGCCCTTTGTGTTGTTTCACTCTAGTTGATCAGTAGTGGGGCCCAGTTGGGGTCGATCGGGGACCTTTGTCGCATTTGGGGTTCTTCTTTTATTTTGGTTCCGTAGTCGGACCATGAGTGTATTTGATTGATGTAATGCTTTATTCATGTATTTGTGTGAAGTGGCGATTGTAAGCCAACTATGTATCCTTTTTCCCATATTGTATTACATGGGTTGTGTGAAGATTACCTCACTTGCGACATTGCCTTCAATGCGATTATGCCTCTAAGTCGTGCCTCGACACGTAGGAGATATAGTCGCATCGAGGGTGTGACAAGTTGGTAATCGGAGCCTTCCCCGACCTTAGGAGCCCCATTGCTTGATCGTTTTTAGCGGCCGAGTTGTGTCTAGAAAAATGTTTTGAGTCATTAGGAATTATATATCGGAGAGTTTAGGAATTCTTTTTACTCCCCAGTCCCTTCGTTGCTCTGGTAAGGCATCCTGACGTAGACTTTTGACTCTTCTCTTCTCAAATTTCACTAAAAAAAAATTTAGGATCACGCGGGTATCTTGGTTTTGTTCCGATGGCTTATGATGAGAATACTGTCTTGGTGCCTCCTGTCAGGGGTTTAGTGGAAGTGTCCCGGAGAGTTGAGCTCTGAGGTGTTGTCATCATAATTTTATCGTTGCAATTCTGGTATACTTGAGATATGTTCGCGACATCGAAAATCTCCTTTATGCAGTTCGTTGGTGAGATAACCTCGACGCCACCCAGTACTGGGGCGGGAGTTCGGGAGTATCGCCATAACTTGTATAACGGATGCTTTTCGAAGGTTGAGATAGATGGTTTCCGAAGGTTTCTTGGTTATGTGTTGAAGGATGGATACAGCTGGATGTAGGATTTGCTAGCTTGGGTGACATATTATGCTTCCCCTGTATCCTCAACACCTGATTGCATAACCGGAAAGTTTCGGGAGTTTCATAGGTGGGAATTCAAGTAGCTCTTAGGATATCCTTCCGACAGATGAATGATATGAAATTGGGGTTCGACGTCTAGTGGTTCGCCTATTCACGGTCAATTTTATAGTGGTCTCGTTGTGTCTTAAAGAGTCCTTGGCTATGCTGACTCGGGGACGCTTCGTATGTCATGTGCACTGCCTTGTACATGATGGTGCTGTACGATCGAGCCCGTGTAGGTCCCACCACGAAAACTTCGGACGAAATCTCTATCATATGATTGTTCTGGCTTATTTTGCAAGCCAATCCTCTGTTTTGTTTTGAGTTGTGGTATTCGAGTTGCTTCGAAGTCAAATGTTGATCCCATACCTTTTTTTCCAAATGGTGTTCTCATACTTCTATGTGAATACTAATCCTTCTGGATAATCGAGATTGTCATGCCAATTTCTTTTAAACCGGCGTGTTTCTCTTAAAGTGGATCCGATCATTCCAATATCAGCAAGATCTTTTATCACTTCTTCTCAACGGTGTTTGTTCCATCCGTCTCCAAGTTGCCTTTGTTTTTCCCTCCCTCCCACCCTTGTTTCTTCGAGGAATCGGATTTCTTATTCTAGTATCCATTTTATTGATGGGAAGCCTCTCCATTCTTTTTCGTCAATGTTCGTATCCGGTGATTCAGGAAGATTCTAACAGAGCTTCGAGTTCGTCATTCGTCATTCTTTCTTCTCCGGTGGATCCAATTCAAGCTTTGTGGATCATATCCTTTTTCCTCGTTTCAATGCTTTTCTTATGCCGGTGCTCCTCATAATGGTTCACTTCTCGCTATTCATTTATTCTGGAGTGCTCAAGATATCTCGAAGATTCGTGTTTCCACTCTGCTTTCGTAATCCTTTCAAACTCTTTCAAGGATGTTATTTCATTTTAGCCATTTAATTCAACCGGTGCAATCTCTCTCTTAAATCCTTTCAATGGTGTTTCTTTTGAGTGGGCCCTAACCCACAGGTCTTTTTCCAGGATCTTACCTGACTCTTCTTATTTTCCGGAGCTATCAAAATTATTTTTCGAAGTTTGACGTAAGAATGATTTATCACCAGTCAAATGTTTTCTCCAAGATCTGTCGAATTCTTCTCATCGTTGACTCAACCTATTCGTTTTGATTCTTCCGGTGTGCCTCAATAATTCTTGATGGGGTTTATCATCGTCATTCTCATATTTTGAAGACCGAAGAAGAGTTTCTCTTTAATCTTGCTCCATTCTTTCAAGATTCGTGGTTCTAGTTCAAGGTCATCCTCTCATAATTGTTTTAATCGTGAGAATTCTTTTTATCCATCCGGTGCAAATTCAGGAGTCTTTTCAATTTGATTCTCCGAAGGCCATTATTTCGGGATTTTTCATTCTCAGCTTTCAGTTATCATTCTCCAAATTTTACCGGTGCATCAAGTGGTCTCTTATCAGCTCGTGATCTCTTCGCTCTCATGTATCCATATTCTCTCAAGCGTCTTCGTTCATTTGCTTAATTCTTCCTGGTGTTTTCTCGATCTTTTCTTCAATCGTTTTCAATTCTTACAGTGGTTCGTTCAAGAGTCTTCTCTTCCTTCATTATCATATCAATTTATTCGTTGTTTCAACCCTTCCGGTGGTTCGTTCAATACCTTCCCAAGTCTGATGTTATATCTCTCTTAATCTTTTCTAAGAGAATAAGTAGTGTGCCAAATCCATGGTTTGTCATCAATTTAATTGATGAAGGACGAGCATAACACAATTCTTATTCTTGTTTCATCCTAATGATTAATTCTTATTCCGGAGGCCCTTCAAACTCTCGGTTTCATTTGTTTCATCTTCTCTTTTTCCCGGAGTCCAACCTCTTTCAATTATATTATCACGGAGATTTATCTAAATCATTACAAGGTTTCACCTTGTGTTTTCAACTTCTTTTGCTTTTATCGGCATATTGTTTACCGGAGTTCTTCAGGAAGATTCTACATGATGGTTCATCAAGGATTTATATTCCTTCTCGAAGTTTTCATCGAGATTCTTTTAAGAAGCTCAAGTATTCTTCTTCTTGCAATCCGGAGTGCAAATTCTTTCTACCATATTATCGGAGATGGTATTATGTCATTCTTGATAATTTGAGTTCGTGTTTCATGTTTCACAAGTTATCAAGTATGGGATATTTTAAATCCATCAACCTATTCGTTGGAATTATCTTGGGTTATATTTCACCTAAACCTTCCCTAAGGGTCGTTGCTATCTATGGTGCTTATAATGACCCAAGTTCTTCATTTATCCTCCCGGTGAAATAGTTTCTTGTCTCCTTGTTCCTATCAATCCAATTCTTCTTCCCGTGAGTGGCAGGTTGTCACCTCATAATTTGAGATGTATTCCATAAGACCATATCAACCTACTCTTTTCGTTGTGGATTGTTCCAACAACTCCGTTCGACCCTTCTACTTAAGATGCCTTTTCAAGCTCTTTTGTCTCAATTGTCCTTATCCTATTTTTTCTCCCGGAGGTCTATTGATGTTTCTCTTCTCAACCCATCATCTCGGTTTGTCAAGATTATGATCTTTCCATGCCTATACTTTTATCGGAGTGTTGTGTCCTCTTTTCAAGTATCTTCTCATCTTATCAAGACCTTATTCAATTCTTTTCTTTTCAACCGGAGTGCTGCCCGATTTTGGTTTTTCCTTGATCCCCTTCCTTAACCGGAGTGTTTCAATATATATCTTCCCTTCAACCTCAAAGGTTTCGCAATGTTCTTTGTCCCTCTTTTCTAACGGAGTGTTTTCGACTTTGTTCTCCTTCCTTCTATTCTTTTCTCGATTCGTTCAACCTCTCAAGGTTCGTGGTTTCACTCGTTTGTCAAAGGAGCAACTTAGTTTTACCTCTTCTTTTTTTCCCTTCCGTTTTTCCCTCCGGTGCCATTCTAGATCTCGGGATGAGATCCTCTCGTAGTGGTGGAGTGTTGTAACGCCCCGAGACCGATGTGCCAGGTGTCGTGCTGTTATTCGCTGATGTTGCCTTGTCATTGCTTGCGTGTCATGCATTGCATATCATGTCATCATGTGCATTTCATTTGCATACGTGTTCGTCTCATGCATCCGAGCATTTTCCTCGTTGTCCGTTTTGCAATCCGGCGCTTCGTTCTCCTCCGGTGGTCATTTCTAGCTTTCTTTCGTGTTTGGGGTTTAAACATTTCCGGATTGGACCGAGACTTGCCATGCGGCCTTGGCTTACTACCGGTAGACCGCCTGTCAAGTTTCGTGCCATTTGGACTTCGTTTGATACTCCAACGGTTAACCGAGGGACCGAAAAGGCCTCGTGTGTGTGCAGCCCAACACCCCTCCATTTGGCCCAAAACCCACCAAACTCTGCTCCATCGTCTCGGTCGTTCGATCACGATCGCGTGGCCGCAAACCGCACCTCATTTGGACTCTCCTAGCTCCCTCTACCTATAAATATGTCCTCCCCGTCCATTTTCGCGGACGAAACCCTAGTCTCCCACCTCCCCGCGCCACCGGACATGTCCGTCCCACCGGCCGGACATGTCCAGCCGCCCGGCCACCTCACTTCGGCCAATCAGAGCGTGCCACCTCAGCCCCGCCGCCGCTCTCCTCCAACCCGTGGCCGTCACCTGTCCCATCCGGCTTCCCCGCCGCCGCGCCGCACCGCCGGCCAGCCAGGGCCCGCGCGGGGCCCTCCGGGCCCGATCTGCCCCGTCGCCGCTCGGCCGCGCGCCCGAGCCGCGCGAGCCTCGCACCGCCGTCGTGCCCTCGCCGCCTTGCGCCGCCAGAGCGCCAGCACCGCCGCCCCACGCCTTCGGATCCGCCGCCGCCCGATCGCCGCCATGCATCGCCTCCGCCCGCCGTGCGCCGCCTCGCCGCCTTGCGCCGCCACGCCTCCTAGCCGCCGGCCGCCTCGGTCGACGTGCGCCGCCGCCTCGCTCCCCGGCGTCCTCCACCGCTGCCTCGCCGGCGTCATTCTCCGGCCTTCCTCCGGTCGTCTCCTCCGTCTCCGGCGCCCGTCTCCGGCGAGATCCACGAAGCGGGATCAGATCCACCACTTCCCCGGTCCAAACGCCGTCGTCCAGATCCGGATCCCTCCATCCCGGATATCTCCGTCCCGCGTTGACTTTTCGCAGAGGTAAAATTTGGCTAAGTCCCCAGATTCCCAGATCCATGATGCTCTGTTCGAAGCCTCGTAACTTTGCATCCGTAGCTCCGATTTGTGCATATGATATATCAAAATGTTCGTCTCGACATGTACATCATTTCATTCCATTGCATCATTTGCATTTGAGTTCATCTTGATGCCCGTATTGCTGTTAGAAGGAGGCATCATGAGTTAAATTGCAGATCCGTTAGTTCATCATGCACTTTTGTCATTTTTGCCATGTTTAATCCGTGCATGATATGCCTGTGCCCCTTTGGGATGAATTGTTAAGCATTTTGTCTTCTTTACAGAGGTGCCTCCCATGCATTTTTAGGATGTGTGTGTTGTCTTGTGCAAGCTTGCGAAGTAGGGTACCTGAGTTTACTGATTTCAGGGACTTAGTGAAAATCACTAAGTCTGGGATGTTTTAGTTTACGATGCTATATGTCCAGCTTGTTTCCTAGTGATCCGTGCCTCTTTTGAGGATGATCAGTAAGAGTGATTTGTTATGCTTGTTGTGCTTAATCCATCCATGTCTTTACTTGTTATGTTGGAGCACCCTAGGTTGACTCAATCGAGCTCAACTTTTGCATAGTTGTTGTTTTGGGCAGATCGTGAACTCTTTTGTGATTTTGCCGGAGTTATTGCTAGTGATCCATGTTTGCTATGCCTTTGTTCTTGCCATGTCTAGCTAGTATTTTGTGCCTTCTTAATGGATATATGCTTGCCTTGCCATGACTTGCACCGTAGTGAGAGCATCGAGCTCGTTTACATGCCTCCGTGAGTTATAATTTCAGCATGTCCCAGTTTTCACTAAGTCTGAAAACTGATTGTGTTTCATCGATGTTCGTGTGCTTGTTTGGGTATGTTGTGAACCCTTTTGGCCCCAGGTCATTTTGGGTGTTTTGTTAAGCTTGTTGAGTAGCTCCATGCCATGCTCTTACTTGCCATGTTCAGGTTTTGCATCATGTTGTTTTGATGCTCCGAAGAGAGCATCGTGGTCTGAAATTTCAGACTAGCGTTAATTTCGCTAAGTCTGAAATCTGTTTTGCTTATTCAGTTTTGCCATGCTTGTTTGAAGCCCTTAATGGATGAATTTGCCTATGCCTCAGTCCTGGGGATTTGTTAAGCTTCTTGAGTTCATCACTGCCATGCAATTTGTTTTCATGTTTGGTGGCTGTAGCATGTTCATTTCGTTGCATTTAGGAGCCTACTTGCTGTAAATCGCAGATCGGTTCGTTTCGTAAAACGCTTGCCATTTCCAAACCGTAGCTCCGATTCCTATGATCTTTATATCGTTTTCAGGTGATTTCATCCCCTCTATCCAGTGGCACACTTGGTTTTCCAAGTTGGGGCCAGGTTCATGCATTTCCTGTCATGTCTTGCATTTTGCATCCCGCATCTCGCATATCATACCATGTTCATGTGTTGGTTGTTTACTATGTTGTGTGCTTCTTTTCCGGTGATTGCTTCCTCGGGTTGGTTCCGGTAACGTCGAGTTTGTGGGGACCCGTTCATCTACGTCCGTTTGTCTTCTTCATGGACTCGTTCTTCTTCCTTGCGGGATTTCAGGCAAGATGATCATACCCTCGAAATCACTACTATCTTTGCTATGCTAGATTGCTCGCTCTTTTGCTATGCCATTGCTACGATGCCTACCACTTGCTTGTCAGTCTCCCAAATTGCCATGTTCAGCCTCTAACCCACCAATGTCCTAGCAAACCGTTGATTGGCTATGTTACCGCTTTGCTCAGCCCCTCTTATAGCGTTGTTAGTTGCAGGTGAAGATTGAAGTTTGTTCCTAGTCGGAACATGGAGTTCGTTCCTTATTGGAACATTTATTTACTTGTTGGGATATCACTATATTGCTAGGATATATTAATGCATCTATATACTTGGTAAAGGGTGGAAGGCTCGGCCTTATGCCTGGTGTTTTGTTCCACTCTTGCCGCCCTAGTTTCCGTCATATCGGTGTTATGTTCCCGGATTTTGCGTCCCTTACGCGGTTGGGCTATAATGGGAACCCCTTGACAGTTCGCCTTAAGTAAAGCTTTTCCAGCAATGCCCAACATTGGTTTTACCATTTGCCACCTAGCCTTTTTTTCCCTTGGGGTTCGCGCGCCCAAGGGTCATCTTATTTTAACCCCCCCGGGCCAGTGCTTCTCTAAGTGTTGGTCCAACTGAGCGATGTCCGAGGCTACCAGGGGCAACTCTGGGCTGGCTTACCCGACGTCTGGCTCATCTGAGTGTGCCCTGAGAAAGAGATATGTGCAGCTCCTATCGGGATTTGTCGGCACATTCGGGCGGTGTTGCTGGTTTAGTTTTACCCTGTCGAAATGTCTTGTTGTACTGGGATACCGAGTCTGATCGGAACGTCTCGGGTGGAGGTCTATTCCTTCGTTGACCGTGAGAGCTTGTGATGGGCTAAGTTGGGACACCCTGTAGGGATTTGAACTTTCGAAAGCCGTGCCCGCGGTTATGGGCAGATAGGAATTTGTTAACGTCTGGTTGTAGAAAACCTGAAGTTGACCTTAATTAAAATGAATCAACCGCGTGTGTAGCCGTGATGGTCTCTTTCCGGCGGAGTCCGGGAAGTGAACACGGTTGTTGGAGTTATGCTTGACGTAGGTAGTCCAGGATCACTTCTTGATCATACTTTTATCGACCGTGCTTTGCCTTCTCTTCTCGCTCTCTTTTGCGTATGTTAGCCACCATATATGCTAGTCGCTTGCTGCAGCTCCACCTCATACCTTTACCTTACCCACAAGCTTAAATAGTTTTGATCGCGAGGGTGCGAGATTGCTGAGTCCCCGTGGCTCATAGATACTTCCAAAACCAGTTTGCAGGTGCCGATGAGTCCATGCAGATGACGCAACCAAGCTCATCCCTTGTGTTGTTTCACTCTAGTTGATCAGTAGTGGGGCCCAGTTGGGGTCGATCGGGGACCTTTGTCGCATTTGGGGTTCTTCTTTTATTTTGGTTCCGTAGTCGGACCATGAGTGTATTTGATTGATGTAATGCTTTATTCATGTATTTGTGTGAAGTGGCGATTGTAAGACAACTATGTATCCTTTTTCCCCTATTGTATTACATTGGTTGTGTGAAGATTACCTCACTTGCGACATTGCCTTCAATGCGATTATGCCACTAAGTCGTGCCTCGACACGTAGGAGATATAGTCGCATCGAGGGTCTGACAGGAATAGTCTTGTTCATCCCTTGCATATTATAGTTCATCACGAAGCTCTTGTAGCTTGGTGGCAGTGATTGGAGAATTCTGTCAATGATGCAATCATTTGGAAGATTAACTCCCATCTGAATCAAGTGATTATTATACCCAGACATTTTGAGTATATGCTCACTGACAGAACTGTTCTCCTCCATCTTGCAGCTATAGAACTTATTGGAGACTTCATATCTCTCAATTCGGGCATTTGCTTGAAATATTAACTTCAACTCCTGGAACATCTCATATGCTCCATGACGTTCAAAACGTCGTTGAAGTCCCGATTCTAAGCCGTAAAGCATGGCACACTGAACTATCGAGTAGTCATCAGCTTTGCTCTGCCAGACGTTCATAACATCTGGTGTTGCTCTAGCAGCAGGCCTGGCACCCAGCGGTGCTTCCAGGACGTAATTCTTCTGTGCAGCAATGAGGATAATCCTCAGGTTATGGACCCAGTCCGTGTAATTGCTACCATCATCTTTCAACTTTGCTTTCTCAAGGAACGCATTAAAATTCAACGGAACAACAGCACGAGCCATCTATATACAATCAACATAAACAAGCAAGATACTATCAGGTACTAAGTTCATGATAAGTTTAAGTTCAGTTAATCAAATTACTTAAGAACTCCCACTTAGATAGACATCCCTCTAATCCTCTAAGTGATCACGTGATCCAAATCAACTAAACCATAACCGATCATCACGTGAGATGGAGTAGTTTTCAATGGTGAACATCGTTATGTTGATCATATCTACTATATGATTCACGCTCGACCTTTCGGTCTCTGTGTTCCGAGGCCATATCTGCATATGCTAGGCTCGTCAAGTTTAACCTGAGTATTCTGCGTGTGCAAAACTGGCTTGCACCCGTTGTAGATGGACGTAGAGCTTATCACACCCGATCATCACGTGGTGTCTGGGCACGACGAACTTTGGCAACGGTGCATACTCAGGGAGAACACTTCTTGATAATTTAGTGAGAGATCATCTTATAATGCTACCGTCAATCAAAGCAAGATAAGATGCATAAAAGATAAACATCACATGCAATCAATATAAGTGATATGATATGGCCATCATCATCTTGTGCTTGTGATCTCCATCTCCGAAGCACCGTCATGATCACCATTGTCACCGGCACGACACCTTGATCTCCATCGTAGCATCGTTGTCGTCTCGCCAATCTTATGCTTCCACGACTATCACTACCGCTTAGTAATAAAGTAAAGCATTACATCGCGATTGCATTTCATACAATAAAGCGACAACCATATGGCTCCTGCCAGTTGCCGATAACTTGGTTACAAAACATGATCATCTCATACAATAAAATTTAGCATCATGCCTTGACCATATCACATCACATCATGCCCTGCAAAAACAAGTTAGACGTCCTCTACTTTGTTGTTGCAAGTTTTACGTGGCTGCTACGGGCTTAAGCAAGAACTCATCTCACCTACGCATCAAAACCACAACGATAGTTTGTCAAATAGACTCCGTTTTAACCTTCTCAAGGACCGGGCGTAGCCATACTCGGTTCAACTAAAGTTGGAGAGATAGTCGCCCGCAAGCCATCTATGTGCAAAGCACGTCGAGGGAACCGGTCTCGCGTAAGTGTACGCGTAAGGTTGGTCCGGGTCGTCTCGTCCAACAATACCGCCGAACCAAAGTATGACATGCTGGTAGGCAGTATGACTTGTATCGCCCACAACTCACTTGTGTTCTACTCGTGCAAATAACATCAAACCATAAAACCTAGGCTCGGATGCCACTGTTGGGGAACATAGTAATTTCAAAAAAAATTCCTACGCACACGCAAGATCATGGTGATGCATAGCAACGAGGGGGAGAGTCTGATCTACGTACCCTTGTAGATCGCAACGGAAGCGTTGACACAACATAGAGGAAGTAGTCGTACGTCTTCTTCCCGATCCGACCGATCCAAGCACCGTTACTCCGGCACCTCCGAGTTCTTAGCACACGTTCAGCTCGATGACGATCCTCGGGCTCTGATCCAGCAAAGCGTCGAGGAAGAGTTCCGTCAGCACGACGGCGTGGTGACGATCTTGATGTACTACCGATGCAGGGCTTCGCCTAAGAACTACAACGGTATGATCGAGGTGGAATTTGGTGGCAGGGGGCACCGCACACGGCTAAGGAACGATCTCAATGATCAACTTGTGTGTCTAGAGGTGCCCCCTGCCCCCGTATATAAAGGTTGCCAGGGGGAGGGCTGGCCGGCCAAAGGAGGAGGGCGCAGGAGGAGTCCTACTCCTACCGGGAGTAGGACCCCCCCCCCCCAATCCTATTCCTAATAGGATTCCAAGAGAGAGAGAGAGAAGGAGAAGGGGGCCGGCCACCTCTCCTAGTCCTAATAGGACTAGGGGAGGGGGGAGGCGCGCAGCCCACCTTGGGCTGCCCCTTTCACCTTTCCACTATGGCCCAATAAGGCCCATTTGGTTCCCGGGGGGTTCCGGTAACCTCCCGGTACTCCGGTAAAATCCTGATTTCACCCGTAACACTTCCGATGTCCAAACATAGGCTTCCAATATATCAATCTTTATGTCTCGACCATTTCGAGACTCCTCGTCATGTCCGTGATCACATCCGGGACTCCGAACAACCTTCGGTACATCAAAATGCATAAACTCATAATAACTGTCATCGTAACGTTAAGCGTGCGGACCCTACGGTTCGAGAACAATGTAGACATGACCGAGACACGTCTCCGGTCAATAACCAATAGCGGGACCTGGATGCCCATATTGGCTCCTACATATTCTACGAAGATCTTTATCGGTCAGACCGCATAACAACATACGTTGTTCCCTTTGTCATCGGTATGTTACTTGCCCGAGATTCGATCGTCGGTATCCAATACCTAGTTCAATCTCGTTACCGGCAAGTCTATTTACTCATTCTGTAATACATCATCCGCAACTAACTCATTAGTTGCGATGCTTGCAAGGCTTGTGTAATGTGTATTACCGAGAGGGCCCAGAGATACCTCTCCGACAATCGGAGTGACAAATTCTAGTCTCGAAATACGCCAACCCAACATCTACCATTGGAGACACCTGTAGTACTCCTTTATAATCACCCAGTTACGTTGTGACGTTTGGTAGCACCCAAAGTGTTCCTCCGGCAAACGGGAGTTGCATAATCTCATAGTCATAGGAACATGTATAAGTCATGAAGAAAGCAATAGCAACATACTAAACGATCGGGTGCTAAGCTAATGAAATGGGTCATGTCAATCAGATCATTCAACTAATGATGTGACCTCGTTAATCAAATAACAACACATTGTTCATGGTTAGGAAACTTAACCATCTTTGATTAATGAGCTAGTCAAGTAGAGCCATACTAGTGACACTCTGTTTGTCTATGTATTCACACATGTATTATGTTTCCGGTTAATACAATTCTAGCATGAATAATAAACATTTATCATGATATAAGGAAATAAATAATAACTTTATCATTGCCTCTAGGGCATATTTCCTTCATTTGGGAGACTACTTTGCAGCGACAGTTGATACATTTTACGTCTAACGGATGACCTGACGAGCCCGCATGAAATTATCGTTCCATAGCCTAGATCAATCAAAGTCCATAGGAAAAACAATTAGAATGCTAGGGCAAAAAATTCCATACTAGATTACATAGAGCATGCACAAGAAGGTGGAGATGTGGCGACGTGATTACTACCTCGAATTTGAACTGCAGTTAGAGCATCTCCAGCCGCGCCCCCAACAGGTCCCCTAGGCGCCTTTTTACGTGCCGGCGCCGAAAAAACCCCCACTTGCACCCCCAAGATGCCGAAATCCACCGGCTCAGCCCGTTATTTGGCCCAGCGATCGCAGGCCGAACCCAACGCACTAGGGGGTGCTCGGGGCTCCAGCGCAAGGGGAAAACATGCCTGGGCCACTGATGTATACTATGCAACTTTATTCTTGTAGACACGTGTTGGGCCTCCAAGCGCAGAGTTTTGTAGGACAGTAGCAATTTTCCCTTAAGTGGATGACCTAAGGTTTATCAATCCGTGAGAGGTGTAGGATGAAGATGGCCTCTCTCAAACGACCCTGCAACCAAATACAAGAAATCTCTTGTGTCCTCAACACACCCAATACAATGACAAATTGTATAGGTGCACTAGTTCGGTGAAGAGATGGTGATAAAAGTGTAATATGGATGGTAGAAATATATTTTTATAATCTAAATAAATAAAAACAGCAAGGTATCAAATAGTAAATGGGCACAAAAATGGTATTGCAATGCTTAAAAATGAGGCCTAGGGTCCGTACTTTCGCTAGTGCAATCTCTCAACAAAGCTAACATAGTTGGATCATATGATTATCCCTCAAAGTGTAACAAAGAATCACTCCCCGACCTCCTCTCCCGTCAGACTAATGCACGTACCTGGAAATTTAGGGTTCATTACCAAGGGCGTTACTCAGCCCGGTATATGTTGTAAAGTCCGAATACCCTAGGGAGTGTTCGGCATCGCGAGTTTGGCCTTATATGCATCAGCTCCGAATCATGTCTTTGGTCAATAGTTGGGTTTGCCCGGCTCCCGTGTTTTGCTACCTTACGTTCCGCTCTATCGGCTAAGGTGGCACCGGGAGAACTACTGCGATTATGCCCTGGTTCATCTAGATGAGCACCTCAGTAGAGAAAGCCGAAAACTGACTGTCATGATAAAGCGCAAGACTGGTCAACCACTCGATGACCTAGCGGAATCTTTGCGATTCCTCCGCATTAACGAAGGGCCATTTCTGGTCATGTATGTACGCTCCCCGTATTCGGATGAGCGCGGAAGTACCAGGGGCTATATAGTAGCCCCACCGTCAAACTCCTATGGCTAAGTGAAAGTGTTAAAGCTATATAGTCCATTTGCCTTGTTCGCCGCTCTATCACCTCCTTAATGGACCAAGACGTGAATACGCGCTTTTTTCGAACACCCCCGCATTATATGTGTGGGGGCTGAAGCTGACGACTGCAAACTTTCAGGTTATATACATACATAAACGGCCGCACAGGAGGCATCATAATACTTTCAGGCAAAACTATAAACATAGCCTTTGTAATCCAAATAGCATTGTTTTTACAATTGGGATACATGTCACTCGAACATGATACTCTTCGAGCACTGAGCCTCTATTAAACGAGCACCTTCTAGGACTTCTTCAAAATAATGCTCGGCCGAGACCTGACCTACGGCCGAACCCCGGGTTGCAATAGCGGTGGCCTCCATCTCTGCCCAGTATGTCTTAACACGGGCAAGAGCCATCCGCACACTCTCTATGCACGCCGACCTCTTTACAGCGTCGATATGCGGCATAGCACCAAGGAATCGTTGCACTAAACCAAAATAACTATTCGGCCTTGGTCCCTCCGGCCAAAAGTGATCCACGACAGACCTCATGGCGAACCCGGACAACCTATGGAGCTCGGCTCACTCGGCCATTCGTTCATTTAACAGCAACGGACGCGTTGGAGTACTGAACTACGACCAGAACAATCTTTCCACTCCATGATCTTTCTGATCTTTAAAAAAAACTCAGTCGCATCAGTAGCACTCATTGCCAAGTCCGAGTACGCATCTGCAGAACTCCATAATTGATCCAGAGGGGCATACTTCGGGTCTCCAAACCTCGTCCGCAACAAAAAGGGCTTCCCAGACGTGATATCTCCGGCTTGACGGAGTTCCTCCTTCGTCGCTCTGATTTTAGAGCGGGCTTCCTTGGCTGCTACCATGGCTTTCTTCAGGTCTGCCGCTTTCGCCTGGCTTTCCTTTTCAAGAAGCTCGTACCGGTCGGCGGCATCCTTCAGCTCAACAGCCATCTTGGCTATTCTATCTTTGCTCTGGCGATAAGCAGCCTGTTCGGCTCTTAGCTCTTCGGCTACCTTTAGGGCGGCCGCATCACTTCTCCTAGCTTGTTCCTTGGCTTGGGCAAGTTCCGCCTGAAGGGTCTCCATGGCGGCAGCTCCGTCTGCAATAAATAACATATTATAGATACTACCATCATGCTCCTCTTAATATTTGTTGACCACCCGGAAATACATACCATGTGCCTCGTCAAGCCGCTTGTTCACAAGCGCGATGTCGGTATCTGTCGCGTCAAGCTGCCGCCTTAGTTCAGCAAGCTCAGTCCGGCCAACCTCTGGACCCTCAGCCGCGTGCACATGTAAGCAGCGTAATCACTATCTGGGACTATGATCCTCTGTTTGCCGCCTTTGGACGGCAACCAGAGTCTCAGGGGCTACAATCTGTACAGAGCACACTTAGCATGTGCGGTACCGTCAAAAATATATATGTTACTTTGCGTACCTCAAAGCCTCTTAGCAGGCTCGTAAAAGCTTCATGCAACCCACTTTCGGCGGATGAAATCCTCTCAACCACTGTACCCATTAAAGTACGATGCGCCTCTGAGATAGCCGCTTGCTCCAGAAGACTCATCAGTGCGTCCGGTCGTGCACCGGACAGTCCCAGACTCTTTCTGTTGCTCTCCTTAGGAGCCGAATACTCCGGACTTCGGGGGGGCGAAGGGTTACCTTCTGGCCTGGGTGGATCAGGAGAAATCCTCCGTGACGACACCTCAGGGTCGTCCGCCTCATGAGGCGGGGAGGCACGGGGAGGCGTTTCGCTCTCCATCATCTCCGGAAGAAGATCCCCTGAAGACGAACTCTGTCGAGAAGGGCTACGATCCGAACTGCAAGACATACGTCTTGGTTATTATCCTTAGAGATGAAGCAGTATATATTTACCAAAAGTACTCTTATTTACTTACAGCTCGGTGGAGGGCTGACCCCCTTGCGGGAACAATGCGGTAAGGACGCCCTCCGGGGCAGGGCCTCCTGACAAAGGTTTCTTCCCTCGTTTGGAAACCCTCGCTTCCAAGTCTTCAGAGGCGGTCCTTTTCCTTCCTTGGGGAGAGGGAATTTTAGATTCTTCTCCCCGATTATCCTCCTTCGTGGAGACACTAATTCCCCCGGTTTGGATGTGTAATGCGTGAGGCCCGCTTTTGGCTTCTTTATCCCTCCCTTTATATTCCTCTGATGGCACTTGATAAGGTGCGTGCTCAAGCATCCTGGCTAGTACAGGATCCGGTGAGCCTTCGGGAAGGGGGGCCGAACACCTGATCATGTTCGCATTTTTTATCCAGTCCTGGCCAAGAGCAATTTCTTCAGAATGATGTTGTGACAAATAAAAAGATAGTGTGTTCGGCCGCAGAATTACTTACGGGGGTATCTGGACGGTTGCAGTTGAGACCCACATCCTCGGTGGTGTTCGGACACTTTATTCGTGATCCAAAGAATAATCCATACATCCCTTCGAGCGTCACGCCGAAGAATTGCTGAATAGTTCGCGGTCCTTCTGGGTTGAACTCCCACATACGGAGAGAACGACGTTGGCATGGCAGGACCCGACGAACTAGCGTGACTTGCATTACCTTGACAAGGCTGACATCTCTCTTGAGGAGATCTCGGATGCGACTCTGCAATGTCGGCACATCATTAACCGGCCCCCAGTCCAGCCCCTTGTTGACCCATGACGCCAGTTGTGGTGGGGGGCCCGAGCGGAAGGCAGGGGCGGCTACCCACTTAGTACCTCGGGGAGCTGTGATGTAAAACCACTCCCGTTGCCATAAGTTGGACACCTCCGGGAAGGAACCCTTTGGCCATGGAGCATCGGCGCCTTTGCTTATTATGGCACCTCCGCATTCTACGTGTCGCCCATTAATCATCTTCGGCTTCACATTAAAGGTCTTGAGCCATAAGCCGAAGTGTGGGGTGACGTGGAGGAAGGCCTCACACACGACGATAAACGACGAGAGGTGAAGAATGGAATCTGGGGCTAGATCATGGAAATCGAGCCCGTAACAGAACATAAGCCCTCTAACAAAGGGATCAAGACTAAAGCCTAGCCCTCGGAGGAAGTGGGAAACAAATACGACACTCTCGTTAGGTTCGGGGGTAGGGATGACCTGCCCTTGAGCAGGCAGCCTATGCGAGATTTCGCTGGTCAGGTACCTAGCTTCTCTTAGCTTCTTAATGTCCTCCTCTGTGACAGAGGAGGCCATCCACCGGCCTTGGAGGTTGGATCCGGACATGATTGAAGGTCCGAAGCACTTTGCCTGAGCCTTGGGTGTTGGAACTCGAGGTGGAGGAAGGGAAGGATCGAGCGCGAGAGGAAAAGGACAGACCTTGCCCCCCTTTATAAAGAGGGTGAATATCAAGCGTCCTCTGCATGGCCGTTTGGAACTTGCCTAAAATTGAGTCATTCCAGCAGGCACAATTGGGTTACCCACACCCGTATTGATGAGAATCCCATGATAAGGGGAACACGATCTCTGCTTCGACAAGACGTGCCAATAAAACCGCCTTGCAACACGTGCAGTGGCTGGTTGAGAAAAACGGTTCGAATAATGACCAGGCCGTGGTGTGATGTCACGTCATGAGAAGTTGTCAGCAGATTAGATTTGTGGAAATATTATACTCTCTACGGTGGTATGTGGAATTTGTTTTGCAGAGCCGAACACTATCCTTGTGTTCAAAATCTTCTATGGAGTATTCGGAGCAAGAACCCTCCTTGCAATGCCGAAGACAATTTTGAAGGAAATATGCCCTAGAGGCAATAATAAAGTTATTATTTATTTCCTTATATCATGATAAATGTTTATTATTCATGCTAGAATTGTATTAACCGGAAACATAATACATGTGTGAATACATAGACAAACAGAGTGTCACTAGTATGCCTCTACTTGACTAGCTCGTTAATCAAAGATGGTTATGTTTCCTAACCATGGACAAAAGAGTTGTTATTTGATTAACAAGGTCACATCATTAGTTGAATGATCTGATTGACATGACCCATTCCACTAGCTTAGCACCCGATCGTTTAGTATGTTGCTATTGCTTTCTTCATGACTTATACATGTTCGTATGACTATGAGATTATGCAACTCCCGTTTGCCGGAGGAACACTTTGGGTGCTACCAAACGTCACAATGTAAATGGGTGATTATAAAGGAGTACTACAGGTGTCTCCAAAGGTAGATGTTAGGTTGGCGTATTTCGAGAATAGGATTTGTCACTCCGATTGTCGGAGAGGTATCTCTGGGCCCTCTCGGTAATGCTCATCACATAAGCCTTGCAAGCACTGCAACTAATATGTTAGTTGTGAGATGATGTATTACGGAACGAGTAAAGAGACTTGCAGGTAACGAGATTGAACTAGGTATTGGATACCGACGATCGAATCTCGGGCAAGTAACATACCGATGACAAAGGGAACAACGTATGTTGTTATGCGGTCTGACCGATAAAGATCTTCGTAGAATATGTAGGAGCCAATATGGGCATCCAGGTCCCGCTATTGGTTATTGACCGGAGACGTGTCTCGGTCATGTCTACATTGTTCTCGAACCGTAGGGTCCGCACGCTTAAGGTTTCGATGACAGTTATATTATGAGTTTATGAGTTTTGATGTACCGAAGGAGTTTGGAGTCCTGGATGAGATCGGGGACATGACAAGGAGTCTCGAAATGGTCGAGACGTAAAGACCGATATATTGGACGACTATATTCGGACATCGGAAAGGTTCCGAGTGATTCGGGTATTTTTCGGAGTACCGGGTAGTTACGAGAGAAGTAATGGGCCTTGATGGGCTTTAGTGGGAAGAGGAAAAAGGCTGTTGCGCCCCCCTCCCCTCTAGTCCGAATTGGACTAGGGAAAAGGGGGCCGGCCACCTTTCCTACTCCTCCACTTCCTTCTCCCTTCCTCCCCTCTTGGTGGACTCCTACTAGGACTTGGAGTCCTAGTAGGACTCCACACCTGGCGCGCCTAGCCTTGGCCGGCCTCCTCCTCCTCCATCCTTTATATACAGGGGCAGGGGCACCCCATAGACACACAAGTTTATCCACGTGATCGTTCCTTAGCCGTGTGCGGTGCCCCCTTCCACCATATTCCACCTCGGTCATATTGTAGCGGTGCTTAGGCGAAGCCCTGCGACAGTAGAACATCAAGATCGTCACCACGCCGTCTTGCTGACGGAACTCCTCCCCAAAGCTTTGCTGGATCGAAGCCCGGGGATCGTCATCGAGCTGTACGTGTGCTAAGAACTCGGAGGTGCTGGAGTAACGGTGCTTGGATCGGTCGGATCGGGAAGAAGACGTACGACTACTTCCTCTACGTTGTGTCAACGCTTCCGTTGCGATCTACAAGGGTACATAGATCAGACTCTCCCCCTCGTTGCTATGCATCACCATGATCTTGCGTGTGCGTAGGAAATTTTGAAATTACTACGTTCCCCAACAGTGGCATCCGAGCCTGGGTTTTATGGTTTGATGTTATATGCACGAGTAGAACACAAGTGAGTTGTGGGCGATATAAGTCATACTGCCTACCAGCATGTCATACTTTGGTTCGGCGGTATTGTTGGATGAAGCGGCCCGGACCGACATTATGCGTACGCTTACGCGAGACCGGTTTCCCCGACGTGCTTTGCACATAGGTGACTTGCGGGTGACTGTTTCTCCAACTTTAGTTGAACCAAGTGTGGCTACGCCCGGTCCTTGCGAAGGTTAAAACGGAGTCTATTTGACAAACTATCGGTGTGGTTTTGATGCGTAGGTGAGATTGGTTCTTGCTTAAGCCCGTAGCAGCCACGTAAAATTTGCAACAACAAAGTAGAGGACGTCTAACTTGTTTTTGCAGGGCATGTTGTGATGTGATATGGTCAAAACGTGATGAGTTATAAGTTGTTGTATAAGATGACCATGTTTTGTTATCGGCAACTGGCAAAAGCCTTATGGTTGTATGTCTATTGCATAAGATGCAAGCGCCCAATAATTGCTTTACTTTATCGCTATGCGATAGCAATAGTTGCAAGAGCAAGTGTTGGCGAGACGACCGCGTGACGACACATTGATATAGATCAAGATGATGGAGATCATGGTGTCATGCCGGTGACGATATAGATCATGACAGTACTTTGGAGATGGAGATCAAAGAAGCAAGATGATGATGGCCATATCATGTCACATATTTTGATTGCATATGATGTTTATCTTTTATGCATCTTATCTTGCTTTGATTGACGGTAGCATTATAAGATGATCTCTCACTAAATTATCAAGAAGTGTTCTCCCTGAGTATGCACCGTTGCGAAAGTTCTTCGTGCTGAGACACCACGTGATGATCGGGTGTGATAGGCTCTACGTTCAAATACAACGGGTGCAAAACAGTTGCACACGCGGAATACTCAGGTTATACTTGACGAGCCAAGCATATACAGATATGGCCTCGGAACAAGGAGACCGAAAGGTCGAGCGTGAATCATATAGTAGATATGATCAACATAGTGATGTTCACCAATGAAACTACTCCATCTCACGTGATGATCGGACATGGTTTAGTTGATTTGGATCACGTGATCACTTAGAGGATTAGAGGGATGTCTATCTAAGTGGGAGTTCTTAAGTAATATGATTAATTGAACTTAAATTTATCATGAACTTAGTCCTGGTAGTATTTTGTAAATCATGGTGTAGATCAATAGCTCGCGTTGTTGCTTCCCTGTGTTTACTTTGATATGTTCCTAGAGAAAATTGTATTGAAAGATGTTAGTAGCAACGATGCGGATTGGATCCGTGATCTGAGGTTTATCCTCATTGCTGCACAGAAGAATTATGTCCTTGATGCACCGCTAGGTGACAGACCTATTGCAGGAGCAGATGCAGACGTTATGAACGTTTGGCTAGCTCAATATGATGACTACTTGATAGTTTAGTGCACCATGCTTAATGGCTTAGAATCGGGACTTCAAAGACGTTTTGAACGTCATGGAGCATATGAGATGTTCCAGGAGTTGAAGTTAATATTTCAAGCAAATACCCGAGTTGAGAGATATGAAGTCTCCAACAAGTTCTATAGCTAAAAGATGGAGGAGAATCGCTCAACTAGTGAGCATGTGCTCAGATTGTCTGGGTACTACAATCGCTTGAATCAAATGGGAGTTAATCTTCCAGATAAGATAGTGATTGACAGAATTCTCTAGTCACCGTGACCAAGTTAGTAGAACTTCGTGATGAACTATAGTATGCAAGGGATGACGAAAACGACTCCCGAGTTTTTCATGATGATGAAATCGATGAAGGTAGAAATCAAGAAAAACATCAAGTGTTGATGGTAGACAAGACCACTAGTTTCAAGAAAAGGGCAGAGGGAAGAAGGGGAACTTCAAAAAGAACAGCAAACAAGTTGCTGCTCAAGTGAAGAAGCCCAAGTCTGGACCTAAGCCTGAGACTGAGTGCTTCTACTGCAAAGGGACTGGTCACTGGAAGCGGAACTGCCCCAAGCATTTGGCGGATAAGAAGGATGGCAAAGTGAACAAAAGTATATTTGATATACATGTTATTGATGTGTGCTTTACTAGTGTTTATAGCAACCCCTCAGTATTTGATATTGGTTCAGTTGCTAAGAGTAGTAACTCGAAACAGGAGTTGCAGAATAAACAGAGACTAGTTAAGGGTGAAGTGACGATGTGTGTTGGAAGTAGTTCCAAGATTGATATGATCATCATCGCACAGTCCCCTATACTTTCGGGATTAGTGTTGAACTTAAATAAGTGTTATTTGGTTTTTGCGTTGAGCATGAATATAATTTGATCATGTTTATTGCAATACGGTTATTGATTAAAGTCAGAGAATAATTGTTGTTCTGTTTACATGAATAAAACCTTCGATGGTCATACACCCAATGAAACAAGTTCGTTGGATCTCGATCATAGTGATACACATATTCATAATATTGAAACCAAAAGATGCAAAGTTAATAATGATAGTGCAACTTATTTGTGGCACTGCCGTTTAGGTCATATTGGTATAAAGCGCATGAAGAAACTCCATGCTGATGGGCTTTCGGAATCACTTGATTATGAATCACTTGATGCTTGCGAACCATGCCTTTTGGGCAAGATGACTAAAACGCCGTTCTCCGGAACAATGGAGCAAGCAACAGATTTGTTGGAAACCATACATACTGATGTATGTGGTCCGATGAATATTGAGGCTCGCGACAAGTATCATTATTTTCTTATCTTCACAGATGATTTGAGCATATATGAGTATATCTACTTGATGAAACATAAGTCTGAAACATTTGAAAAGTTCAAAGAATTTCAGAGTGAAGTGAAAAATCATCGTAACAAGAAAATAAAGTTTCTACGATCTGATCGTAGAGAAGAGTATTTGAGTTACGAGTTTGGCCTTCAGTTAAAAACAATGTGAAATAGTTTCACTACTCACGCCACCTGGAACACCACAGCATAATGGTGTGTCCGAACGTCATAACAGTACTTTATTGGATATAGTGCAATCTATGATGTTTCTTACCGATTTACCACTATCGTTTTTGGGGTCATGCATTAGAGACAACTGCATTCACGTTAAAAAAGGGGCACCATCTATATCCGTCGAGACGACGCCTTATGAACTATGGTTTGGCAAGAAACCAAAGTTGTCGGTTTTTGAAGTTTGGGGTTGCGATGCTTATGAGAAAAAGTTTCATCCTGATAAGCTCAAACCCAAATCGGAGAAATATGTCTTCATAGGATACCCAAAGGAGACTGTTGGGTACACCTTCTATCACAGATCCTAAGGCAAGACATTCGTTGCTTATAATGGATCCTTTCTACAGAAGGAGTTTCTCTTGAAAGAAGTAAGTGGGAGGAAAGTAGAAAACTTGATAAGGTAATTGTACCTTCTACCTTATTAGAAAGTAGTTCATCACAAAAATCTGTTCTTGTGACTACTACACCAATTAGTGAGGAAGCTAATGATGATGATCATGTAACTTCAGATCAAGTTACTACCGAATCTCGTAGGTAAACCAGAGTGAGATCTGCACCAGACTGGTACGGTAATCCTGTTCTGGAGGTCATGTTACTTGACCATGATGAACCTACGAACTATGAGGAAGCGATGATGAGCCCAGATTCCGCGAAATGGTTTGAGGCCATGAAATCTGAGATATGATCCATGTATGAGAACAAAGTTTGGACTTTGGTTGACTTGCCCGATGATCGACAAGCAATTGAGAATAAATGGATCTTCAAGAGGAAGACGGACGCCGATAGTAGTGTTACTATCTACAAAGCTAGAATTGTCGCAAAAGGTTTTCGACAAGTTCAAGGTGTTGACTATGATGAGAGCTTCTCACTCGTATCTATGCTTGAGTCTGTCCGAATCATGTTAGTAATTGCCGCATTTTATGAAATCTGGCAAATGGATAAACAAAACTGCATTCCTTAATGGATTTATTAAAGAAGAGTTGTATATGATGCAACAGAAGGTTTTGTAAATCCGAAAGGTGCTAACAAAAATGTGCAAGCTCCAGCGATCCATCTGTGAACTGGTGCAAGCATCTCGGAGTTGGAATACACGCTTTGATAAGTTGATCAAAGCATATAGTTTTATACAGACTTGCGGTGAAGCCTGTATTTACAAGAAAGTGAGTGGGAGCACTATAGCATTTTTGATAAGTATATGTGAATGACATATTGTTGATTGGAAATAATGTAGAACTATTCTGTAAAGCATAAAGGAGTGTTTTAAAGGAGTTTTTTTTCAAAGAAAGACTTCGGTGAAGCTGCTTACATATTGAGCTTCAAGATCTATAGAGATAGATCAAGACGCTTGATAAGTTTTTTCAATGAGTACATACCTTAACAAGACTTTGAAGTAGTTCAAAATGGAGCAGTCAAAGAAAGAGTTCTTGCCTGTATTACAAGGTGTGAAGTTGAGTAAGACTCAAAGCCCGACCACGGCAGAAGATAGAAAGAGAATTAAAGTCATTCCCTATGCCTTGGCCATAGGTTCTATAAAGTATGTCATACTGTGTACCAGATCTATTGTATACCCTGCACTGATTTGGCAAGGGAGTACAATAGTGATCTAGGAGTAGATCACTAGACAGCGGTCAAAATTATCCTTAGTGAAATAAAGATATGTTTCTCGATTATGGACGTGACAAAAAGGTTCGTCGTAAAGGGTTACGTCGATGCAAGTTCTTGACACTGATCCAGATGAATCTAAAGTCTCAATCTGGATACATACTGAAAGTGGGAGCAATTAGCTAGAGTAGCTCCGTGTAGAGCATTGTAGACATAGAACTTGCAAAATACTTACGGATCTGAATGTGACAGACCCGTTGACTAAAATTATCTCACAAGCAAAACATGATCACACCTTAGTACTCTTTGGGTGTTAATCACATAGATATGTGAACTAGATTACTGACTCTAGTAAACCCTTTGAGTGTTGGTCACATGACGATGTGAACTATGGGTGTTAATCACATGGTGATGTGAACTATTGCTGTTAAATCACATGGCGATGTGAACTAGATTATTGACTCTAGTGCAAGTGGGAGACTGAAGGAAATATGCCCTAGAGGCAATAATAAAGTTATTATTTATTTCCTTATATCATGATAAATGTTTATTATTCATGCTAGAATTGTATTAACCGGAAACATAATACATGTGTGAATACATAGACAAACAGAGTGTCACTAGTATTCCTCTACAGGACTAGCTCGTTAATCAAAGATGGTTATGTTTCCTAACCATGGACAAAAGAGTTGTTATTTGATTAACAAGGTCACATCATTAGTTGAATGATCTGATTGACATGACCCATTCCACTAGCTTAGCACCCGATCGTTTAGTATGTTGTTATTGCTTTCTTCATGGCTTATACATGTTCCTATGACTATGAGATTATGCAACTCCCGTTTGCCGGAGGAACACTTTGGGTGCTACCAAACGTCACAACGTAAATGGGTGATTATAAAGGAGTACTACAGGTGTCTCCAAAGGTAGATGTTGGGTTGGCGTATTTCGAGAATAGGATTTCTCACTCCGATTGTCGGAGAGGTATCTCTGGGCCCTCTCGGTAATGCTCATCACATAAGCCTTGCAAGCACTGCAACTAATATGTTAGTTGTGAGATGATGTATTACGGAACGAGTAAAGAGACTTGCCGGTAACGAGATTGAACTAGGTATTGGATACCGACGATCGAATCTCGGGCAAGTAACATACCGATGACAAAGGGAACAACGTATGTTGTTATGCGGTCTGACCGATAAAGATCTTCATAGAATATGTAGGAGCCAATATGGGCATCCAGGTCCCGCTATTGGTTATTGACCGGAGACGTGTCTCGGTCATGTCTACATTGTTCTCGAACCGTAGGGTCCGCACGCTTAAGGTTTCGATGACAGTTATATTATGAGTTTATGAGTTTTGATGTACCGAAGGAGTTTGGAGTCCCGGATGAGATCAGGGACATGACGAGGAGTCTCGAAATGGTCGAGACGTAAAGATCGATATATTGGACGACTATATTCGGACATCGGAAAGGTTCCGAGTGATTCGGGTATTTTTCGGAGTACCGGGTAGTTACGAGAGAAGTAATGGGCCTTGATGGGCTTTAGTGGGAAGAGGAAAAAGGCTGCTGCGCCCCCCCTCCCCTCTAGTCCGAATTGGACTAGGAAAAAGGGGGCCGGCCACCTTTCCTACTCCTCCACTTCCTTCTCCCTTCCTCCCCTCTTGGTGGACTCCTACTAGGACTTGGAGTCCTAGTAGGACTCCACACCTGGCGCGCCTAGCCTTGGCCGGCCTCCTCCTCCTCCATCCTTTATATACAGGGGCAGGGGGCACCCCATAGACACACAAGTTGATCCACGTGATCGTTCCTTAGCCGTGTGCGGTGCCCCCTTCCACCATATTCCACCTCGGTCATATTGTAGCGGTGCTTAGGCGAAGCCCTACGACAGTAGAACATCAAGATCGTCACCACGCCGTCTTGCTGACGGAACTCCTCCCCGAAGCTTTGCTGGATCTAAGCCCGGGGATCGCCATCGAGCTGTACGTGTGCTAAGAACTCGGAGGTGCCGGAGTAACGGTGCTTGAATCGGTCGGATCGGGAAGAAGACGTACGACTACTTCCTCTACGTCGTGTCAACGCTTCCGTTGCGATCTACAAGGGTACGTAGATCAGACTCTCCCCCTCGTTGCTATGCATCACCATGATCTTGCGTGTGCGTAGGAAATTTTGAAATTACTACGTTCCCCAACAAATTTGCGCGCCGAACTCATCGTCATTGAAGCCTAGTTCAGGGGCTACTAAGTGTTGACATGGATTTTGACCGAGATAAATAAATGTATAAAATATAAATTCAAAACAGCAAAAATAAAACGTTCGATAATGAAAAGAATTAATTTAAAGAAATCAATCAACAACTCAATCAACCAAGACATCGACAGCTGGCAACTCCAACTTTGTTGATGTACATTGCAAGAGAAAGTTGCAAGCCTCGCAACGACCTAGTCCATCACGATCTCTGGAGAGCACCGTCCGCTGAAACCGCCCTCATGGAATCATCGTTGTCGCGGGGGCCCCGCCGCGCGCAGCTCCGACCTCTTTGTCGTAGCGAGAAACAAACATAGGCGCACCCATTGACGCACTGGACCGTCGGGACCAGGAGGATTACCTGCGACCAACTCTGCATGTCCACCCTAGGGAAAGCGCGAAGGGGAACAAGTCTTCAAGATGGCGACCATAAGGAAAAAGCGACCCAGGAACGACGACATTAACCGACCCTGCTATAGTAGCGCAAAAGGCTTTCACCCAAAGACAAACCTAGAAGACGAACAAGGCCGGAAAGTACCATGACGGCCCTGCGGGAAGGAGGAACAACACCCACGGGCGTCGCGCCGTCGGCGTTGGCCATCAAAATATCACAGCATATTAACAAAATGCATAGACAATATAATTGGTGACTAAAGAAAATTTAGCATCAATTAAATCTTTAGCCAGCATGAGCATGCGTTATGTGCTAATGCATGCAGGCTAGGCAGCGTACATGCATGAACGTATGTGGCGTGGCCAACACAGTCACCATGCATATGCAAAAGCTGCTCTGATTAAATAATCTCTACTCCTAATGGACGAATTGGTTGAATAGTCCCCCCCACTTTCAACCGGTTTATTTTCAACCGGTTTTTCTCCATCAAATTACCCCCACCCCACGCCCACCCACTGAAACGCGCCCAGCGAACCGGGGAGAGATCCGTTGATTTGGCTAAGGTAGGAAAAAATCTATTATTTGTTTGCTAAAGCAAATTGCATTAATGGAAGAGATCCGTTGATTTGGCTAAGGTAGGAAAGAATCTATTATTTGTTTCCTAAAGAAAAATTGCATTAATGAGAGAGATCCGTTGATTTGGCTAAGGTAGGAAAGAATCTATTATTTGTTTCCTAAAGCAAATTGCATTAATGGGAGAGATCCGTTGATTTGGCTAAGGTAGGAAAGAATCTATTATTTGTTTGCTAAAGAAAATTGCATTAATGAAAGAGATCCATTGATTTGGCTAAGGTAGGAAAGAATCTATTATTTGTTTCCTAAAGAAAATTGCATTAATGAGAGAGATCCGTTGATTTGGCTAAGGTAGGAAAGAATCTATTATTTGTTTCCTAAAGCAAATTGCATTAATGAAAGAGATCCGTTGATTTGGCTAAGGTAGGAAAGAATCTATTATTTGTTTGCTAAAGCAAATTGCATTAATGAAAGAGATCCGTTGATTTGGCTAAGGTAGGAAAGAATCTATTGTTTGTTTCCTAAAGAAAATTGCATTAATGAGAGATATCCATTGATTTGGCTAAGATAGGAAAGAATCTATTATTTGTTTCCTAAAGCAAATTGCATTAATGGGAGAGATCCGTTGATTTGGCTAAGGTAGGAAAGAATCTATTATTTTTTTGCTAAAGAAAATTGCATTAATGAAAGAGATCCATTGATTTGGCTAAGGTAGGAAAGAATCTATTATTTATTTCCTAAAGAAAATTGCATTAATGAGAGAGATTTGTTGATTTGGCTAAGGTAGGCGGTTTTTGCGGTTCATGGCGGCTCAGTGTGAGGTGGGGCGAGGTACAAAAAAATATCATGGAAGGTGGGACGGAAAAAAAACCTGGGAGGTGGGAGTTGTCCCTGGTTAACCTACGAAATTTCATAGATTTTTTTAGGACGAAAAAAAACCAGTGGAGGTGGGACGAAAATTGACCGGCGGAGACTACCAACTGCTCCATCTCTACTCCTAATGAAGCAGTTGGTAGCCTGGTACTCCGGTTTTATTTTCATCCGGTTTTATTTTCGTCCAGTTTTATTTCATCCCACCTTCCACTACTGACTTTTTTCTTAATTAATAACTCCACCCTCCTGCTGGTTTTTTTTTCTAATCTAATTCAATCTATTGATCCTTCCTTAGTCACAATGCACTTACATGTAGCCCCGACAGATCGGTTTCCATATGAAATAAAACACAATCATCAATCAATCCTTGGTTCTCTTTTATAGGACTTGTTGCCATACATGAACCATACGATAACTTCTGTTGGGGAACGTAGTAATTTCAAAAAAATTCCTACGCACACACAAGATCATGGTGATGCATAGCAACGAGGGGGAGAGTCTGATCTACGTACCCTTGTAGATCGCAACGGAAGCGTTGACACAACGTAGAGGAAGTAGTCGTACGTCTTCTTCCCGATCCGACCGATCCAAGCACCGTTACTCCGGCACCTCCGAGTTCTTAGCACACGTTCAGCTCGATGACGATCCCCGGGCTCCGATCCAGCAAAGCTTCGGGGAGGAGTTCCGTCAGCACGACGGCGTGGTGATGATCTTGATGTACTACCGACGTAGGGCTTCGCCTAAGCACTACAACGATATGATCGAGGTGGAATTTGGTGGCAGGGGGCACCGCACACGGCTAAGGAACGATCCCAATGATCAACTTGTGTGTCTAGAGGTGCCCCCTGCCCCCGTATATAAAGTTTGCCAGGGGGAGGGCTGGCCGGCCAAAGGAGGAGGGCGCAGGAGGAGTCCTACTCCTACCGGGAGTAGGACTCCCCCCCCCCAATCCTATTCCTAATAGGACTCCTCGAGAGAGAGAGAGGGAGAAGGGGGCCAGCCACCTCTCTTAGTACTAATAGGACTAGGGGAGGGGGGAGGCGCGCAGCCCACCTTGGGATGCCCCTTTCACCTTTCCACTAAGGCCCAATAAGGCCCATTTGGCTCCCGGGGGGTTCCGGTAACCTCCCGGTACTCCGGCAAAATCTCGATTTCACCCAGAACACTTCCGATGTCCAAACATAGGCTTCCAATATATCAATCTTTATGTCTCGACCATTTCGAGACTCCTCATCATGTCCGTGATCACATCTGGGACTCCGAACAACCTTCGGTACATCAAAATGCATAAACTCATAATAACTGTCATCGTAACGTTAAGCGTGCGGACCCTACGGTTCGAGAACAATGTAGACATGACCGAGACACGTCTCCGGTCAATAACCAATAGCGGGACCTGGATGCCCATATTGGCTCCTACATATTCTACGAAGATCTTTATCGGTCAGACCGCATAACAACATACGTTGTTCCCTTTGTCATCTGTATGTTACTTGCCCGAGATTCGATCGTCGGTATCCAATACCTAGTTCAATCTCGTTACTGGAAAGTCTCGTTACTCGTTCCGTAATACATCATCCCGCAACTAACTTATTAGTTGCAATGCTTGCAAGGCTTAAGTGATGTGCATTACCGAGAGGGCCCAGAGATACCTCTCCGACAATCGAAGTGACAAATCCTATTCTCGAAATACGCCAACCCAATATCTACCTTTGGAGACACCTGTAGTACTCCTTTATAATCACCCAGTTACGTTGTGACGTTTGGTAGTACCCAAAGTGTTCCTCCGGTAAACGGGAGTTGCATAATCTCATAGTCATAGGAACATGTATAAGTCATGAAGAAAGCAATAGCAACATACTAAACGATCGGGTGCTAAGCTAATGGAATGGGTCATGTCAATCAGGTCATTCAACTAATGATGTGACCTTGTTAATCAAATAACAACTCTTTTGTCCATGGTTAGGAAACATAACCATCTTTGATTAACGAGCTAGTCAAGTAGAGGCATACTAGTGACACTCTATTTGTCTATGTATTCACACATGTATTATGTTTCCGGTTAATACAATTCTAGCATGAATAATAAACATTTATCATGATATAAAGAAATAAATAATAATTTATTATTGCCTCTAGGGCATATTTCCTTTAGTCTCCCACGTGCACTAGAGTCAATAATCTAGTTCACATCGCCATGTGATTTAACAGCAATAGTTCACATCACCATGTGATTAACACCCATAGTTCACATCGTCATGTGACCAACACTCAAAGGGTTTACTAGAGTCAGTAATCTAGTTCACATATCTATGTGATTAACACCCAAAGAGTACTAAGGTGTGATCATGTTTTGCTTGTGAGATAATTTTAGTCAACGGGTCTGTCACATTCAGATCCGTAAGTATTTTGCAAGTTCTATGTCTACAATGCTCTACACGGAGCTACTCTAGCTAATTGCTCCCACTTTCAATATGTATCCAGATTGAGACTTTAGATTCATCTGGATCAGTGTCAAAAACTTGCATCGACGTAACCCTTTACGACGAACCTTTTTGTCACGTCCATAATCGAGAAACATATCCTTATTTCACTAAGGATAATTCTGACCGTTGTCCAGTGATCTACTCCTAGATCACTATTGTACTCCCTTGCCAAATCAATGCAGGGTATACAATAGATCTCGTATACAGCATGACATACTTTATAGAACCTATGGCCAAGGCATAGGGAATTACTTTCATTCTCTTTCTATCTTCTTCCGTGGTCGGGCTTTGAGTCTTACTCAACTTTACACCTTGTAATACAGGCAAGAACTCTTTCTTTGACTGCTCCATTTTGAACTACTTCAAAATCTTGTCAAGGTATGTACTCATTGAAAAAAAAACTTATCAAGCGTCTTGATCTATCTCTATAGATCTTGAAGCTCAATATGTAAGCAGCTTCACTGAAGTCTTTCTTTGAAAAAATCTTTTCAAACACTCCTTTATGCTTTACAGAATAATTTTACATTATTTCCGATCAACAATATGTCATTCACATATACTTTATCAGAAATGTTGTAGTGCTCCCACTCACTTTCTTGTAAATACAGGCTTCACCGCAAGTCTGTATAAAACTATATGCTTTGATCAACTTATCAAAGCGTGTATTCCAACTCTAAGATGCTTGCACCAGTCCATAGATGAATCGCTGGAGCTTGCATATTTTGTTAGCACCTTTAGGATTGACAAAACCTACTGGTTGCATCATATAAAACTCTTCTTCCAGAAATCCATTCAGGAATGCAGTTTTGATATCCATCTGCCAAATTTCATAATCATAAAATGCGGCAATTGCTAACATGATTCTGACAGACTTAAGCATCGCTATGGGTGAGAAGGTCTCATCGTAGTCAACCCCTTGAACTTGTCGAAAACCTTTTGCGACAAGTCGAGCTTTATAGACGGTAATATTACCGCCAGCGTCAGTCTTTTTCTTGAAGATCCATTTATTCTCAATTGCTTGCCGATCATCGGGCAAGCCAACCAAAGTCCAAACTTTGTTCTCATACATGGATCATATCTCAGATTTCATGGCCTCAAACCATTTCACGGAATCTGGGCTCATCATCGCTTCCTCATAGTTCGCAAGTTCGTCATGGTCTAGTAACATGACTTCCAGAACAGGATTACCGTACCACTCTGATGCGGATCTCACTCTGGTTTACCTATGAGATTCGGTAGTAACTTGATCTGAAGTTTCATGATCATCATCATTAGCTTCCTCACTAATTGGTGTAGGTGTCACAGAAACCGGTTTCTGTGATGTACTACTTTCCAATAAGGGAGGATGTACAGTTACCTCATCAAGTTCTACTTTCCTCCCACTCACTTCTTTTGAGAGAAACTCCTTCTCCAGAAAGTTTCCGAATTTAGCAACAAAAGTCTTGCCTTCGGATCTGTGATAGGAGGTGTACCCAACAGCAACTTTTGGGTATCCTATGAAGACATATTTCTCCGATTTGAGTTTGAGCTTATCGAGATGAAACTTTTTCACATAAGCATCGCAACTCCAAACTTTAAGAAACGACAGCTTAGGTTTCTTGCCAAACCATAGTTCACACGTTGTCGTCTCAACGGATTTAGATGGTGCCCTATTTAACGTGAATGCAGCTGTCTCTAATGCATAACCCCAAAACGATAGTGGTAGATCGGTAAGATACATCATAGATTGTACTATATCCAATAAAGTATGGTTATGACATTTGGACACACCATTATGCTGTGGTGTTCCAGGTGGCGTGCGTAGTGAAACTATTTCACATTGTTTTAACTGAAGACCAAACTCGTAACTCAAATATTTGTCTCCGCGATCAGATCGTAGAAACTTTTACTTTCTTGTCACGATGATTTTTCACTTCACTCTGAAATTCTTTGAACTTTTCAAATGTTTCAGACTTATGTTTCATCAAGTAGATATACTCATATCTGCTCAAATCATCTGTGAAGATCAGAAAATAATGATACCTATCGCGAGTCTCAATATTCATCGGACCACATACATCAGTATGTATGATTTCCAACAAATCTTTTGCTCGCTCCATTGTTCCAAAGAACAGAGTCTTAGTCATCTTGCCCATGAGGCATGGTTCGCAAGCATCAACTGATTCATAATCAAGTGATTCCAAAAGCCCATCAGCATGGAGTTTCTTCATGCGCTTTACACCAATATGACATAAACGGCAGTGCTGCAAATAAGTTGAACTATCATTATTAACTTTGCATCTTTTGGTTTCAACATTACGATTATGTGTATCACTATGATCGAGATCCAACAAACTATTTTCAGTGGGTGTGTAACCATATAAGGTTTTATTCATGTAAACAGAACAACAATTTATTCTCTTACTTAAATGAATAACCGTATTACAATAAACATGATCAAATCATATTCATGTTCAACGCAAACACCAAATAACACTTATTTAGGTTCAACACTAATCCCGAAATTATAGGGAGTGTGCGATGATGATCATATCAATCTTGGAACCACTTCCAACACACATCGTCACTTCACCCTTAACTAGTCTCTGTTTATTCTGCAACTCCCATTTCGAGTTACTAATCTTAGCAACTGAACTAGTATCAAATACTGAGGGTTTGCTATAAACACTAGTAAAGTACACATCAATAACATGTATATCAAATATACTTATGTTCACTTTGCCATCCTTCTTATCCGCCAATCACTTGGGGTAGTTCCGCTTCCAGTGACCAGTCCCTTTGCAGTAGAAGCACTTAGTCTCAGGCTTAGGACCAGAATTGGGCTTCTTCACTTGAGCAGCAACTCGCTTGCCATTCTTCTTGAAGTTCCCCTTCTTCCCTCTGCCCTTTTCTTGAAACTAGTGGTCTTGTCTACCATCAACACTTGATGTTTTTCTTGATTTCTACCTTCGTCAATTTCCGCATTACGAAGAGCTTGGGAGTCGTTTCCGTTATCCCTTGCATATCATAGTTCATCATGAAGTTCTACTAACTTGGTGATGGTGACTAGAGAATTCTGTCAATCACTATCTTATCTGGAAGATTAACTCCCACTTGATTCAAGTGATTGTAGTACTCAGACAATCTGGGCACATGCTCACTAGTTGAGCGATTCTCCTCCATCTTTTAGCTATAGAACTTGTTGGAGACTTCATATCTCTCAACTCGGGTATTTGCTTGAAATATTAACTTCAACTCCTGGAACATCTCATATGCTCCATGACGTTCAAAACGTCTTTGAAGTCCCGATTCAAAGCCATTAAGCATGGTGCACTAAACTATCAAGTAGTCATCATATTGAGCTAGCCAAACGTTCATAACGTCTGCATCTGCTCCTGCAATAGGTCTTTCACCTAGCGGTGCATCAAGGACATAATTCTTCTGTGCAGCAATGAGGATAAACCTCTGATCACGGATCCAATCCGCATCTTTGCTACTAACATCTTTCAACACAATTTTCTCTAGAAACATATCAAAATAAACATAGGGAAGCAACAACGCGAGCTATTGATCTACAACATAATTTGCAAAATACTACCAGGACTAAGTTCATGATAAATTTAAGTTCAATTAATCATATTACTTAAGAACTCCCACTTAGATAGACATCCATCTAATCCTCTAAGTGATCATGTGATCCAAATCAACTAAACCATAACCGATCATCTCGTGAGATGGAGTAGTTTTCAATGGTGAACATCGTTATGTTGATCATATCTACTATATGATTCACGCTCGACCTTTCGGTCTCCGTGTTCCGAGGCCATATCTGCATATGCTAGGATCGTCAAGTTTAACCTGAGTATTCTGCGTGTGCAAAACTGGCTTGCACCCGTTGTAGATGGACGTAGAGCTTATCACACCCGATCATCACGTGGTGTCTGGGCACGACGAACTTTGGCAACGGTGCATACTCAGGGAGAACACTTCTTGATAATTTAGTGAGAGATCATCTTATAATTCTACCGTCAATCAAAGCAAGATAAGATGCATAAAAGATAAACATCACATGCAATCAATATAAGTGATATGATATGGCCATCATCATCTTGTGCTTTGTGATCTCCATCTCCGAAGCACCGTCATGATCACCATCGTCACCGGCGCGACACCTTGATCTCCATCGTAGCATCGTTGTCGTCTCGCCAATCTTATGCTTCCACGACTATCACTACCGCTTAGTAAGAAAGTAAAGCATTACATCGCGATTGCATTGCATACAATAAAGCGACAACCATATGGCTCCTGCCAGTTGCCGATAACTTGGTTACAAAACATGATCATCTCATACAATAAAATTTAGCATCATGCCTTGACCATATCACATCACAACATGCCCTGCAAAAACAAGTTAGACGTCCTCTACTTTGTTGTTGCAAGTTTTACGTGGCTGCTACGGGCTTAAGCAAGAACTCATCTCACCTACGCATCAAAACCACAACGATAGTTTGTCAAATAGACTCCGTTTTAACCTTCTCAAGGACCGGGCGTAGCCACACTTGGTTCAACTAAAGTTGGAGAGACAGTCGCCCGCAAGCCATCTATGTGCAAAGCACATCAAGGGAACCGGTCTCGCGTAAGCATACGCGTAAGGTTGGTCCGGGTCGTCTCGTCCAACAATACCGCCGAACCAAAGTATGACATGCTGGTAGGCAGTATGACTTGTATCGCCCACAACTCACTTGTGTTCTACTCGTGCAAATAACATCAAACCATAGAACCTAGGCTCGGATGTCACTGTTGGGGAACGTAGTAATTTCAAAAAAATTCCTACGCACACGCAAGATCATGGTGATGCATAGCAACGAGGGGGAGAGTCTGATCTACGTACCCTTGTAGATCGCAACGGAAACGTTGACACAACATAGAGGAAGTAGTCGTACGTCTTCTTCCCGATCCGACCGATCCAAGCACCGTTACTCCGGCACCTCCGAGTTCTTAGCACACGTTCAGCTCGATGACGATCCCCGGGCTCCGATCCAGCAAAGCTTCGGGGAGGAGTTCCGTCAGCACGACGGCGTGGTGACGATCTTGATGTACTACCGACGTAGGGCTTCGCCTAAGCACTACAACGATATGATCGAGGTGGAATTTGGTGGCAGGGGGCACCGCACACGGCTAAGGAACGATCTCAATGATCAACTTGTGTGTCTAGAGGTGCCCCCTGCCCCCGTATATAAAGGTTGCCAGGGGGAGGGCTGGCCGGCCAAAGGAGGAGGGCGCAGGAGGAGTCCTACTCCTACCGGGAGTAGGACTCCCCCCCCCCCAATCCTATTCCTAATAGGACTCCTCGAGAGAGAGAGAGGGAGAAGGGGGTCGGCCACCTCTCCTAGTCCTAATAGGACTAGGGGAGGGGGAGGCGCGCAGCCCACCTTGGGCTGCCCCTTTCACCTTTCTACTAAGGCCCAATAAGGCCCATTTGGTTCCCAGGGGGTTCCGGTAACCTCCCGGTACTCCGGTAAAATCCCGATTTCACCCGGAACACTTCCGATGTCCAAACATAGGCTTCCAATATATCAATCTTTATGTCTCGACCATTTCGAGACTCCTTGTCATGTCCGTGATCACATCCGGGACTCCGAACAACCTTCGGTACATCAAAATGCATAAACTCATAATAACTGTCATCGTAACGTTAAGCGTGCGGACCCTACGGTTCGAGAACAATGTAGACATGACCGAGACACGTCTCCGGTCAATAACCAATAGCGGGACCTGGATGCCCATATTGGCTCCTACATATTCTACGAAGATCTTTATCGGTCAGACCGCATAACAACATACGTTGTTCCCTTTGTCATCGGTATGTTACTTGCCCGAGATTCGATCGTCGGCATCCAATACCTAGTTCAATCTCATTACTGGCAAGTCTCTTTACTCTTTCCGTAATACATCATCCCGCAACTAACTTATTAGTTGCAATGCTTGCAAGGCTTAAGTGATGTGCATTACCAAGAGGGCCCAGAGATACCTCTCCGACAATCGGAGTGACAAATCCTATTCTCGAAATACGCCAACCCAACATCTACCTTTGGAGACACCTGTAGTACTCCTTTATAATCACCCAGTTACGTTGTGACGTTTGGTAGTACCCAAAGTGTTCCTCCGATAAACGGGAGTTGCATAATCTCATAGTCATAGGAACATGTATAAGTCATGAAGAAAGCAATAGCAACATACTAAACGATCGGGTGCTAAGCTAATGGAATGGGTCATGTCAATCAGATCATTCAACTAATGATGTGACCTTGTTAATCAAATAACAACTCTTTTGTCCATGGTTAGGAAACATAACCATCTTTGATTAACGAGCTAGTCAAGTAGAGGCATACTAGTGACACTCTGTTTGTCTATGTATTCACACATGTATTATGTTTCCGGTTAATACAATTCTAGCATGAATAATAAACATTTATCATGATATAAGGAAATAAATAATAACTTTATTATTGCCTCTAGGGCATATTTCCTTCAACTTCCATATACAAAATAAAGGGAAACACAATCAGGTTTCCTTCCTTTTCAAAGTTCTAGCCACCGACCCCCTCCCCAGACCGCGTTCTTTTTCCCATGCCACCATCGACAATCTGCTCTCCCATTTCCTCGTCCTTCCCACATTGTGAAGTTCCAACACACAACTACACAAACACCAGTGACATAGAAAACCACCGCCTCCTCCTCCGCGCCACCGCCTACTCTATTTTTCCCCTCTATGTGGCGACCTGAATGGAAGGCGGTGGATCTGGGATGCGCCTGATTCCACAAGACGTCAGGCGTAAGGAAGGATGGAAAACCACCGGCTGGATGGCCAAGGGTGGCCCATTGAAGGTTTGAAACCTCCTATGGCGTAATTTTGTGCAACCTGCATGAAGATTGTAGGAGCTATCCATGTGGTCGTTCCATCAACAACAAGTACGTATTGGATAGCACATAATTTAAAATTCTTGACGGAGTTGACTGACCATGACTTTAACTCTCACAATGTTGCATGTTCTTCGGAGTTGACTGGTGGCGTTTTTAGGTTATTACTACCATGAAGATGAGAGGAACATCGAGAAAAATCCTTTCCCTAAAAAATGGATGGGAGGAATATCTTGGTCTATGATTTCATGATGAATAGGACCCTGAGAAAGCAGTGGATGATGCCCCGTTGATTCTCTTTGAATTCGGCTATAGTGGGAATGTGTATAGTCAGGCTTGGAGTGAGCGCTCCATGCATGTGTGTCAGTGGCACTCAGAGATTGGTTGTGCCGCTCTTGTGAGGGTGTGTGGGAGTGGTGTGCTCGAGACAGGCCAATCTCATGAGCAGGTGCGGAGATGAGTTGCACAAGAGAAACATTGGTGGGATGAACCCAAACCTTTATTTTTTTCTAATATGAATTATCCTTCCTTCTTAGAAAAACATGTTTTGAGTAAAGTTATCTTTACTGTAGACATATATTGACAATTAATCAAGTATCAACATCATTGCATGCTTATTGTGTGGAATGTGTGTCCCAATGTTGACAGAAGGTATAAAAAGATTGTCTTGGAAACATTATTTTCTTGGGAAGATATTGCCCTGAATTCTCATTTCTCATCAGAAATTTAGTATCCATTTTCGTTGATCTTATTTGCAACATGTACAAGTCAGTAATAATCTAAGGGGGTGCCCTACCGGAGAAGATTATGATAATTGGACAAGAAACTTGGTACTGTCGTGCAAGGTAGAGGTAGGAGAAATAGGAGATAAAAGCATGCATGGTGGGAGAAGGAAGTCGAGTGTCGCGTGGTAGCTCAGACATGGAGTGTGGAAGAAAGACAATGACGAGATGTATGTACCTACTAGATCATGACCATGAGATATCATCCCATACAAATGGCCTTTGACTCTCATGTCACATGAATTTTCTCTTTGTATATATATATTTGTTAGTCTGTGGCAACGCACGGACACTTAGCTAGTCAAAGTAAGAAGCCCATACGTGCCTTGTAGCAGGGCCCATCTCTTGAGAAAGCTTGATTAAGGAAATTCACTAAACTAATTGGGCCAGAGGGCCATGTGCGCTCCCGCCGAAGTCCCATCAGTCAACTCAGGAGACCAAATCTACCCACGTTCTACCATTCAACCACGATTCCTGCTCCCACATCCTGCACGACAGCGACGTGCAGGCTGACTCCTTGGCGCGCGCGGCAGCCTCCAAAGGCCAGTGCTGCACACCCTCCCCTATAAATACCAGGCAGATGCACTGCTCTAGGGTCGGCCTCGAGTTCATTCATTTCTTCCGCCAAAAATCACACACACAGTAGCACAAAAGGAGAGAAGGAGGCAGGCGTGCAGGAGGTTTGAAAGGTGAGATTCAATGGTTCTCCTCTAGCCCCTGGTTTGGCCATTGTGGTATAGGCCAGGGAGCTTTTTTCTTCTCCTTCTCCTAAATCTCTAGCCCTTGGTCCGGCCATCACTGTACAAATCAAGGGGCATGTTTCATCTTCCGAAAATTCATGTTCTTGATTCAGCCATTGCGGTACAAATCAAGGAGCATATTTCATCTCCCCAAAATTCTTGCCCTTAGTCCGGCCATTGCGGTACAGACTAAGGTGTATGTTTAATCTATCTCAAAATTTTGCCTTTGATTTGGCCATTTTGGTACAGACTAAAGAGTATGTTGCATCTATTCCAAATTTTTGTCCTTGGTTCGGCCATCGCGGTACAAACCAAGGAGCATGTTATATCTACACCAAACTTTCGCCTTCGGCTCGGCTATCGCGGTACGAGTCAAGGAGCATGCATGGTTCTTGTAAGCATGGCTTCTCTAAACGTTGCGTGTGCTTCGTCCTATTGATCCCCGTCTTGGTTCGGTCCCTTTAGCGATACAAGCCAAGACGAACGCCTTGTTCCTTGGGTTGGTCTCTATACGTGGATACAAACCAAGAGAGTGTCATAAGTGCGAAAACCTCATAAAAAATTGCATTAATTTGGTCATCATAAAAAATGGATATGACTAAGTTGGAATGAAATTACGAACGCACTAAACCGAACTCATGATAAACTCTTGTTTGGTTGCGCTACGGGCATTATGTGTCATGCTAGTTTCAATACAAACAAGAGCATACAAATATATTTCCTCACTTGGTTATGCTGCACGCGGGCATTATCTTAATGCCATGCGGTGTTAGTAGTAATACGAGTAGGGCAAAACTTAATTAAAAAATGTGTTCATGTTACACACCCAAAAACCAAAATCATGCAAGATGGATTATAAAACATGTTGCATCATAAAAACCAACCTTACTTGGTTACGCTGCACGCGGGCATTATCTTAATGCTACGCGGTGTTAGTAGTAATACAGGTGAGAGAAAACTAAACAAAATATTTAGGCCACATATTTGGTCCAAAGTCAAATAAAATATGGCATGAAATGCTCCAATGCTATAAGAGCCTAAACTATTAGCATCGTCATAAATGGATATCACAAACTTACTTTACTTGGGTTATGCTACACACGAGCGCCAATGAAATGACGCTATGTGGAGTTAGTGCTAATACCATGTAAGGTACAAACATAAGCAAAAATGATAGATGTCATATAACTCATGCAACACCATAATTTCTCCACAAACCTTTGCTTGGTTACGCTACACGCGGGCATTATCTTAGTGCTACGCGGTGTTAGTAGTAATACAGGCGAAGCAGAACTTAATAAAAGATAAGTTCGCCCTACATCCACATATGCATACAAAATTCATGCAAAATACATGATAAGGCATATTTCATGTAGCCCACATAGGCTTTAAACAAATAAAAGATATCATAAACAAACTATATTCGGGTCAAGCTATACGTGTGTGTCATATCATTGCACCGCGTGGTTAGTTTTGATACCGTGTGAAGTCAAAGTCAACAAAATATGGCACATATCATATGCACTATAAAAAGCATCAAAATTGTGTCAGAAAGCTTCACTCCATTACGCTACACACGGGCACCATATCAGTGTCACGCGGTGATAGTAGTAATGTGATGATGCAAAACTTATTAAAATTGGCATGCCACATATATCCATGCCACCAAAACCAAAGATGTCATATAAAATTCCGAAAGAAAAATATATACATATCCTATATGCCAAACCTAGGATAAAACTATGACTAGCCAAAATCAACCTGCATTCCACATATAAATGAGGTTGAACACACACAAATGGTTGCATGCTAGGAAATGTATTCCCAAACATCACACATAAAATCATAGAGGAGTATTTGCATGGAACCAAACTTCAAGTTCATCAAGAAGGAGTTCATCGTCGACCACGAGGAGGATTTCTCTTATAGCTTATTGTAATAGGCATGTGATGCAATCCTATGTAATAGATATGTTGGAATTCTTAATCACTGAGGGAGTCCTGGATTAGGGGGTCCTCAGACAGTCAGACTATATCCTTTGGCCGGACTGTTGGACTATGAAGATACAAGATTGAAGACTTCGTCTCGTGTCCGGATGGGACTCTCCTTTGCATGGAAGGCAAGCTTGGCAATTCGGATATGTAGATCTCCTCCCTTGTAACCGACTCTGTGTAACCCTAGCCCCCTCCGGCGTCTATATAGACCGGAGGGTTTAGTCCGTAGGACAAGAACAATCATAATCATAGGCTAGCTTCTAGGGTTTAGCCTCTACGATCTCGTGGTAGATCAACTCTTGTAATACTCATATCATCAAGATCAATCAAGCAGGAAGTAGGGTATTACCTCCATCGAGAGGGCCCGAACCTAGGTAAACATTGTGTCCCCCGCCTCCTGTTATCATCCGCCTTAGACGCATAGTTCGGGACCCCCTACCCGAGATCCGCCGGTTTTGACACCGACACTTGGGGCTTGGGGCTCGCCCGCACCACTCCAGGCAAGGATGTTGGTGCTTCTTCTGTGCCACTACGTGCAGGGAGGTTGGGCCTCGCTCGCGATGCTCTGGCCGAGATTTTGTGTGCACCTCTGCCATCGTTGCACGACATGTGGAGGTGCAGAGCATAGGCGCGTGATGGCATCTCGGCGATGAAGGGTCTGTTTGGTTTCTTCCCAGCACGGCCATGCCAAATCATGGGCGTTATGGGCGTGCCAAATAATTGGTGGCCGATTCGGCCGCCCTCTGTCCGCCTGTGATTTGGCTGAAAAGCATAGAGGAACGGCTGGAGCGTGGCATGTGAAAATTTTGATCCCCATCCAAGCAAGTAGCGCCGCTTTGGTCAACGCCAATATATTGACAGCGCAGCCGATGGTTCGTCTGATATTTAGAAAACGTTCGCCGCCTATTGGAAAATTGCTCATAAAGTATATAGAAAATAATCATCACATATTTGTCAAACGTTAGATATTGGAAAATTGCTCATTATGTATTCAAAAAATATTCATCGCATTTGGAATAAACATTCATAGCGTACTAAAAAACTATCACTGTGTATTAAAATCATTAAATGCATGAAAAATAGCAAATGAAGTCAGAAAGGGTTGAAAATTGATGATGTGGTTTTGAATGGTGCATGTTAAATGCATGAAAAGTCTGGAGTTAATAAGTTTAAAAATTGAAATGCCTTTGTAACAGATGAGTTTTCGTCCGAAACCCTGATACTTTGAAAGAGATTGTCCAGTTTGTACACGAAGTGCATCCAGTTTTTGCCGTAACCCTCTCAACTTTTTAGCACATGCTATATCGGTGAAATGATGATACCATGTCAAGTTTCAACCTTTTCAGAGATTCATTTATAGTGATTTTCAATTTCAGGGTCATTTAGCTCAAAAAATTATTAAATGCATTAAAAATAGCAAATGAATTCAGAAAGGGTTGAAAATTGATGACGTGCCTTTGAATGGTGCATGTTGAACGCACAAAAAGCCTAGAGTTAAAATAAGTAAAAAAAATAAAATGCCTTTGTAACAGATGAGTTTTTGTCCGAAACCCTGATACACTAGTGCAGAACCGGGCAATAGCACCGGTTTGTAAGGCCCTTTAGTGCCGGTTCAGGAACCGGCACTAAAGTTTCGGCACTAAAGCCCCCCCCCCCTTTAGTACCGGTTCAGCACGAACCGATGCTAAAGGGCAACCACGTGGCACGAGCCAGCTCCGGGGGCCGGGAGCCCTTTAGTACCGGTTGGTAACACCAACCGGTACTAAAATGTTGGGGGGGGGGGGTTTGGTTTTACGATTTATTTTTCATTTAATTTTGTGTTTTCCATTTTAATTCTTTTTCATTTGCTGGTATTTTACGGTACTACACATTGTATACGTTATGCATATATATATATATATATAAATAGAATTTCTAGTAGAACCAATCATATATATCATCAATCATGTCTCACAAACCACCGTATTAATTCACACATACACACATGTATAGCTATATATATACAATTTCTCCTACATATGCATGTTGCCTTCGGAGCCAGTGGCATTAGCCTGATTGGTGCCTTCGGAGCACGATGACAATTGGAAGTGGTTCATGTCTTTTTCGATGGGGGCGGTAGCGGGTAATAGTATTCTCCCTTCGGATTTATGACCTAGTCGAGCAAAAATCCCGCTATTTCCTCTTGAAGTGCTTCTACGCGCTCCGTTGGTAGGAGCTTGTCCCACACCTCTTTGAACTGTTAAGAAGGAGATCAATATGCATGTGTATTAGTTGTGTGACTAGATATCGATAATGGTGTAAAAATTGTGAATATTGTTCTAACAAACGTACCCATTCCTGTCTTTGAGATCTGCTCCTTTCGGACGCCATCATGCGAATGTTCTCGCAAACGCAGTATGCACACAGATCAGTCCCCGGCGCCTGTTTCAGGGCCTTTATTACGAGAATGGAATTTAATTTGATCAGATAATAATTAATCAAGCATGATAATTAAAGAGATGGCAGCTAGCTAGCTAGCTAGTACTACTTAATTACTTACCTTGGCTCGAAACCATTTCAGCTTTTGGTTCCATTCGCCTGGAGTGACGCTGATGAACCTTGCCCAAGCCCTGCCCGCCGACGAAGAAAATGAATAAAGGGGTTATTAAATAGTTCATATCATGAAATGATGAACTAAATAGGCCGAGATATATAGTTAATAATGATTGAAATTACCTGTTGACTATCCCGAACAAGATGTTATAGTCAGTATTTGCTTTGAGTAGCGAGTCCAGTATTTCAACTGTTCCGGCATCAACTTTAATGATACACAAGATCCAGTGAAATCTGCATGCACACACGTTTGCATGTCTTAATTAAGCGGGCATATGTAAGCAAAAACATGTAGCTAGCTAGTAGGCAAAAACAGAGAATTTGTAGTACAAGAAAGTGTGACTCGCTCGAAGTTGTAAGAAAGTAGTATATCTTCATTGTATTTGAGGCGCTTGAAGAACTCTAGCATGCTGTCCTCTACCTCTTTTTCATAATATGCATCTAATTTCCATGTGTATTCATTAACGGTGTTTGGGTCAATGAGCCCAATGCCATAGCGTCCACCTTTTCTCATTTCAGACATTTTCATCCTGCATAATACCACAGAAAAGAATATAGTGAGGATAATTACACGTAATGATTGATCAAAAGGATCACTACAGCTAGCTTGAGACTTAAATTACAGAAAGAAATCACTTATAGACAATAGCAACTGACGATAGATTTGTCGAGTGCGTCTTGATTGTATAACTGAAATAGTTCAGAATACTCAACGGCCACAGCTTTCTCATGGTAGTAATCATCCTTCTTGACATACACCATGAGGGACTCTCGATCGGATCTCTTGCTAATGTCCATGTACCATTGATGCAATTCATACATTCTCGTTGGGAGCTTCTTGACATCTTCTGGCTCGACCAAAGGTTGGCCCCGGACAAATTTCCGTTTTATTTCCTCCTCTCTAATCAGAGGCATGTCCTCGATCTCGAGTAGTTGTCCAACGGTGATCTTGAGTTCTTCAGCCTGCATTATATGCTCCTGGGTTATTACCACATCGCCCACCTCGGGAACGTAAACCGTTTGGCCACAATAATATTGGGCGCGCGTACTGTCACGTGTTGTTGGCGGCACAACAAGCGGGGGGATCGATTGCGCCGCCTGTTTTCCCAGCTGGGCAACGGTTTTCCCGCATGTTTTGACAGCTGCATGTTGTTTGCTCGAGCTTGAGCTCGCCTCCTTCTGTAGACGTTGTCGATGTAACTTCCTGATGTGGCGCTCATAGTCTGAGTCAACAGGCTTAGGAGCTGGTGGTTGAGCCATACGAATGAAGTGGTCAACTACTTCCACAGGCACTTTCTCCTTTGGCGGCGGTGGCGGTTTCGGTCCAAAATGGGCGTCGACTTCTGCCCGCACTATGGCATTGGTTTGCTCCTCGGTCCTATCGTAAGCCCTCACAGGAAGAGGAGTACTGAGGTTCGGACCATATTTATATCGCTTGCCTCCGCCTGTACTTCTTGTACTATCACCTCGACTCGTACCGCTACGCACCATAGCTGCGGGGTGTCTCTTCTACGATTGCTAAGGCGGCGGAGACGGCTGACGGGGCTGAGTTGGACGAGGAGTGGACGTCTGACGCTGTGTCGGACTTGGAGGAGGAGTGGCCTGACACTTTGCCGGACTTGGAGGAGGAGGAGTGGCCTCACGCGTTGGTGGACTTGGAGGAGCGGGAGTCTGCTGACTCGGTGACGGACTTCGACGAGGAGTCGGGTGACGCGGTGTCGGTGGCCTTTGAAAGATGATGCAATCCTTTCTCCATAGGATGACACGATGTATGGCCTCTCCCAATGTGTGCTCGTCGTCACCTCCAGGAATGTCAAGCTGTAGCTCCGAATAAGGGGCCACCACCTCATCAACCAAGACACAAGCATAGCCCGCTGGAATCGGGTTGCAATGGAAGGTTGCCTCGGGGGAATTTGAAAAAGCAACGGCGTCCGCCACCTTCATGGATATGTTCTTCATTTTGAAGTGTAGCTCGCAGTTAGTGTTCTCCGTGATGTCATCCACGGGGTATCTATCCAGCACTACTGTGTCGCCCGGGGCGGAACCCACGCTGCTTCTCGGCATGGATGGGGCGGTGGTATCCAATGCTGGATCATCCGCTAGCTGCTGCAGCCGCTGAGACCCCCTTTGCTGGCTAAGTGAGTCGATCTGCTCTTGCTACCGCTGGAATTTAGCTTCCAATTCTGCTTGACTTGCTTCTAGTCCTTGAAGGCGTTCATAGTCCCGCTTCCTCTGCTCCTCCTTCATCTTCCTCTTCTTCTCCTCCGCAATCTTCTTTCTCGCACGGGTTCTGTAGTCGGTGTTCCAGTCCGAAAACCCCTCATACCACGGAATAGCGCCCTTGCCTCGTGTTCTTCCCGGGTGTTCAGGATTTCCCAGGGCACGCGTAAGCTCGTCGTTCTCTCTGTTGGGCTGGAACACCCCCGATCGAGCCTCTTCTATTGCAACAAGTAGTGCATCATCGGCTCCGTTCAGACATGCCTTCGTCGAAACATTGCCTGTCTTCGAGTCCAACTCCCCCCCATGCGCATAGAACCAAGTCCTGCACCTGGGGGGGCACCTCTTAGTAACCGGAGTGACACTTGCATCCTCCATCTCTTTCTCAGACTTATCCCACTTAGGCATTGCCACCATGTAGCCACCTGGCCCCAGCTTATGGAACTTATCCTTTTTTCGGCATTCTTCTTGTTTATTCTTGACCGTTCCTTAGCTAATTCTGAATCCTTGAATTTCACGAAATCGTCCCAATGAGCACTTTGATTCTCTAGTATCCCCTCGAATACTGGAGTCTTCCTTCCTCCCTTGACGTACTTCTCCCATGTCATTCTCTTGTGGTTCTTGAATGCAACCGCCATCTTCCTAAAAGCAGCGTTCTTGACTTTCCGCACATCTGCTTCTGTGAAATGATCTGGTAGGGTGAAATGTTCCATGAGAGTATCCCAAAGCAGATTTTTTTGATTCTCGTCGACAAAAGTAACATCTGGACGTGGATTTGCTGGCTTTCTCCATTCTTGAAGGGAGATCGGGAGTTGGTCCTTCACAAGAACTCCGCACTGACGAACGAACTTGTCCGCAATCTTCTTAGGCGCTAATGGTTCGCCATTAGGTTTGAATGCCTCGATATTGTACTTTACACCCTCCTTCAACTTTTTGTTCGGGCCTCATTTCGTCCTTTTGCCTGAATATTTGCTCGATTCGGATGGCTGAAAGAAGAAAGATCGATTCGTTAATATATCTTCAACTCATTTAAAACATGCGATGATCACCAGATTCCTGCTTATATAAATATATATATACCTCGCCGGTGTTTGTTGTTTCAGGATCAACAGGTTCTTCGTCGTAGTTCATGACTTCATCTTCTCGGTCGTCGCGATCGAATATCATATCACCCTCTCCGGTGTTGTTTAGAAATTCGGAGCCGTCAAAATCTTCTTCATTCTGATCATCATCTGGCCCGCGTATGATATCGAACATGGTCTGTTCTCTCTCTCTATCGGTATTGTCCGCCATAGCTCTTATTTAACTATGCCAAAAGAAATATAAAACAATTTAGTATAATCTCGAATAATAGATATAATCTCGAATACATCGTCTCGAATAATAGATATAATCTCGAATACATCGTCTCGAATAATAGATATAATCTCGAATACATCGTCTCGAATAATATATAATCTCGAATACATCGTCTCGAATAATATATAATCTCGAATACATCATCTCGAATATTATATATCAAGTACATCACTGGCTAGGTAGCTAATAAAGATCGAATACTATAGAAGAATCTAGGACACTCGCGGTTCCTTCGGCACGGGCGGTGGGCACCCAAAGAGAAGGAACCCTCACAGGATCATAGCTGAAGTGAGATCCCTGAAGAAACTGCCAGGTATTGGAGAACCTGCCGCCCTCTAACGCAACCATGTAGCGATGGACGTGCTCGTCCTCCTCCCTGACACGGCGACGTACCTCCTCCGGCGGGGCCGGCTCCCTCCGCACCGAAACTGGCCCACGCGAACGCCACCAAACGAGATCAGGGTCGACGACGGGACCCGGGGCCGGGTTCCTCATCAAGCGGCGCGCCCCCCAGGCAGCACCTCCCAGTGCCAGCCCGGCGGAGCCCAGTCCCGGACATGGGTCAGCCGGACGTCGTCGCGGACGGGTCGCCGGCGAGGATGCGGGCCGGGCATCGTCCAGAACAAATACTAGCTATATGCACGCAAAAAGTAACATTTTTTAATGATTGGATTTTGATAACTAAAATTTCTAACATTTCTATATAACTAACATTCCTATAACATTTCTAACAATGCTATATAACTAACATTTCTATAACATTTCTAATATTTCTATAACTAAAAAACAGAAAGAAAAAATTATAACATTTCTATATATATAACTAACATTTGTATAACATTTCTAATATTTCTATAACTAAAAAACAGAAAATTTCTAACTTTTTTATAACTATTTCTATAACTAAAAAATAGAAAAATTTCTAACAATTCTAACTATTTTATAACTATTTCTATAACAAAAAATAGAAAAATTTCTATCGATTCTAACTATTTCTATAACTAAAAAATAGAAAAATTTCTATCAATTCTAACTATTTTATAACTATTTCTATAACTAAATGTGCGTGTGTGTGTGTGTTCATGCTTGTGTGTGTGTATGGGCTCGGGGAGGGGCGGCGGCCACCGGGGGCGAGGGATCGGAGAGGGGTTAGAGGGGGGAGAGCTCACAGCGGGGCGACGGCGACGGCGAGGCGACGGCCCGGGGCGTGACGGGGCGGCGACGCGGGGACGGCGCGACGGGGACGGGGACGGCGCGACGGGGACGGGGACGGGCCCGGGGGCGGCGACGGGGACGAGGGCAGCGACGGTGACGGGGGCGGCGACGGGGACGAGGGCAGCGACGGCGACGGGGGCGGCGACGGGGACGAGGGCGGCGACGGCGACGGGGGCGGCGACGGGGACGAGGGCGCGACGGGGACGGCGTAGGACGGGTGCGGCGTCGATCGATCGGGAAGAAACAGAGTGGGAGAATGAAAATTTTCGAAGTGTTGTATATATAGAAGGCACCTTTAGTACCGGTTGGAGCCACCAACCGGTACTAAAGGTCTGTTTTGGCTAGCCCAAGCGGCGGGAAGCGACCCCCTTTAGTACTGGTTGGTGGCTCCAACCGGTACTAAAGGCCCCCCCTTTAGTACCGGTTGGTGCCACGAACCGGTACTAAAGGGGGGTGCGCTGCCAGGCGAGGGGCGCAAAGTTTAGTCCCACCTCGCCTAGCGAAGGGCAGCCGCACTGGTTTATAAACACAGCCGCGGCTGCTCCTTCGAGCTCCTCTGAAATGCAGGCCTTCTGGGCCTATCTCTGCTACTCTGCCCTGTGGGGCCTATTGGGCTTGCGGGCCTGCATCCTGGCCCAACAACAGATTGGGTTTCTAGTCGTATGCAGGCCGCTGTGGCCCGGTAGGCGGGCTTTTTTCATTTAGTTTTTTCTTTTCTGCTTTATTTATTTTGTTTTATTTATTTTTAGTTGTTTTTTGCTGTATTTAGAGTTTATTTGTGAATATTTTTGAAAGTTTTTAGAAACTTTTAGTTAGTATCGGTAGTTTTTAAATTTGAATAGTTTAAATTTTGAATTATTTGAAATTTGTGTGAATCACTAGTTTGTGAATAACTTAACTTTAAAAATACATTTTCCAGTGATTCTTTTTTCTTATGTTTAATATTAGTGTGTTTTATCATTATATTCAATTTGGTAATGCTTAAGTTATTTAAAAAATGAAATGCCTTTGTAACGGATGAGTTTTCGTCCGAAACCCTGATACTTCGAAACAGATTGTCCATTTTGTACACGAAGTGCATCCAGTTTTTGCGGTAACCCTCTCTACTTTTTTGCACATGCTATGTGGGTGAAATTATGATACCATGCCAACTTTCATCCTTTTCTGAGTTCATTTGAAATGCTTTTCAATTTCAGGGTCATTTAGCTGAAAAAATCAGTAAATGCATGAAAGAATTTGCTTGCACATAAAATTTCTTCGCGTTTCAAATGCCAAAACACATAACTAGCTACCCTAACTATTACAGAGATCCCCTCCTGGGTGTGAAACACAGAAGAAAGTGATGATAGTTAAGCCGATCACATCCCAGATCTTTGGGTGTGAAACTTTTTCTTCGCGTGTGTCCCTTTGCGTCGTAGCCATGGAAAATCTTCATCATTTAACGGGATGCTCGGGTCAATATTCACTGTGAATGGAGCAATTTCATCAAACTTTTCATAATCTTCTGACTTGTCTGTCTTGTCATCCACTCCCACGATGTTTCTCTTCCCAGAAAGAACTATGTGCCGCTTTGGCTCATCGTACGATGCATTCGCTTCCTTATCTTTTCTTTTTCTTGGCTTGGTAGACATGTCCTTCACATAGAAAACCTGTGCCACATCATTGGCTAGGACGAATGGTTCGTCTGCATACGCAAGATTGTTAAGATCCACTGTTGTCATTCCGTACTGCGGGTCTTCCGTTACCCCGCCTCGTGTCATATTGACCCATTTGCACCGAAACAAAGGGACCTTCGAACCACGTCGATAGTCAAGTTCCCATATGTCCTGTATATAACCATAATATGTTTCCTTTCCCGTCTTGGTTTCTGCATCAAAGCGAACACCACTGTTTTGGTTGGTGCTCTTCTTATCTTGGGTGATCGTGTAAAATGTATTACCATTTATCTCGTACCCTTTGAAAGTCATTATATTCGAAGATGGTAACTGGGACAGCAAGTACAGGTCATCTTCAATAGAGGTGTCATGCATGGTACGTGCTTGCAAGCAGCTGGCGAAACTCCTGGTTTGTTCACGTGTAATCCAGTCATCAGACCGCTCCGGGTGTTTGGAGCGTAGCAAATTCTTGTGTTCATCCATATACGGAGCCACCAAGGCGGAATTCTGTAGAACTGTGTAGTGTGCTTCAGTGAGAGAATGTCCGTCCATACATATTATTTGTTCCCCTCCTAGCGTGCCTTTTCCATCCAGTCTGCCCTTATGCCGCGATTCAGGAACACCAATCGGCTTAAGGTCAGGAATAAAGTCAATACAAAACTCAATGACCTCCTCATTTTGATGGCCCTTGGAGATGCTTCCTTCTGGCCTAGCACGGTTATGAACATATTTCTTTAAGACTCCCATGAACCTCTCAAAGGGGAACATATTGTGTAGAAATACAGGACCCAAAACGTTAATCTCTTCGCATAGGTGAACTAGGACGTGCGTCATGATGTTGAAGAAGGATGGTGGGAACACCAACTCGAAACTGACAAGACATTGCACCAAATCATTCTGTAACCTTGGTATGATTTCTGGATCGATTACCTTTTGAGAGATTGCATTGAGAAATGCACATAGCTTCACAATGGCTAATCGAACGTTTTCCGGTAGAAGCCCCCTCAATGCAACCGGAAGCAGTTGCGTCATAATCACGTGGCAGTCATGAGACTTTAGGTTCTGGAACTTTTTCTCTGCCATGTTTATTATTCCCTTTATATTCGACGAGAAGCCAGACGGTACCTTAATACTGAGCAGGCATTCAAAGAAGATTTCCTTCTCTTCTTTGGTAAGAGCGTAGCTTGCATGACCCTGATGTATGCCGTCTTTTCCGTGCATACGTTGCTGGTCCTCCCGTGCCTCAGGTGTATCTTTTGTCTTCCCATACACGCCCAAGAAGCCAAGCAGGGTCACACAAAGATTCTTCGTCACGTGCATCACGCCGATTGCGGAGCGGACCTCGAGGTCTTTCCAACAGGGCAGGTCCCAAAATATAGATTTCTTCTTCCACATGGGTGTGTGTCCGTCAGCGTCATTCGGAACAGGTTGTCCACCAGGACCCTTTCCAAAGACCACCTTCAAATCCTTGACCATATCATGTACATCAGCACCAGTACGGTGGCGAGGCTTCATCCGGTGATCCGCCTCACCTTTGAAATGCTTGCCTTTCTTTCTTACGGGATGCCTGCTCGGAAGAAATCGACGATGTCCCAGGTACACATTCTTATTAGCCAAATATATACTGTCGGTATCGTCCAAACAGTGCGTGCATGCGCGGTATCCCTTGTTTGTCTGTCCTGAAAGGTTACTGAGAGCAGGCCAATCATTGATGGTCACGAACAGCAACGCCTTTAGGTCAAATTCTTCCCCCATGTGCTCATCCCACGCACGTACACCTGTTCCATTCCACAGTTGTAAGAGTTCTTCAACTAATGACCTTAGGTACACATCAATGTCGTTGCCGGGTTGCTTAGGGCCTTGGATGAGCACTGGCATCATAATGAACTTCCGCTTCATGCACAACCAAGGAGGAAGGTTATACAAACATAGAGTCACAGGCCAGGTGCTATGGTTGCTGCTCTGCTCCCCAAAAGGATTAATGCCATCTGCGCTTAGACCAAACCATACGCTCCTTGCATCATCTGCAAACTCCTTCATGTACTTTCTTTCGATTTTTCTCCACTGCGACCCGTCAGCGGGTACTCTCAACTTTCCGTCTTTCTTACGGTCTTCTCTGTGCCATCACATCGCCTTGGCATGCTCTTTGTTTTGGAACAAACGTTTCAACCGTGGTATTATAGGAGCATACCACATCATCTTGGCAGGAATCTTCTTCCTGGGGCGCCGGCCCTCGACATCACCAGGGTCATCACGGCTGATCTTATAGCGCAATGCACCACATACCGAGCAAGCGTTCAAATCCTCGTACTCACCGCGGTAGAGGATGCAATCATTAGGGCATGCATGTATCTTCTGCACCTCTAACCCTAGAGGGCAGACGGCCTTCTTTGCTTCGTACGTACTCTCGGGCAATTCGTTGTCCTTTGGAAGCATATCCTTTATCATTACCAGCAACTTTCCAAATCCCTTGTCAGATACACCATTCTCTGCCTTCCATTGCAGTAATTCCAGTGTGGTGCCCAGCTTTTTCTTGTCACCTACGCAATTCGGGTACAACAATTTTTTGTGATCCTCTAACATGCGCTGCAACTTCTTCTTCTCCAAATCACTTGCGCAGTTTCTCTTTGCATCGGCAATGGCCCGACCAAGATCATCAACGGGCTCATCTGATGCCTCTTCTTCAGCTTCTTCCCGCATTACCGGCTCAGCTTCTTCCCCCGTTGTTGTATCATCGTATTCAGGGAACCCATGGCCAGGATAGCTGTCGTCGTCCTCTTCTTCTTCATTGTCTTCCATCATAACCCCTCTTTCTTCGTGCTTGATCCAAACATTATAATGGGGCATGAAACCGGACTTAAACAGGTGGACGTGAATGGTTCTTGACGTAGAGTAATTGTTACCATTCTTACAGCGAGCACATGGACAAGGCATAAAACCATCCGCCCGCTTGTTTGCCTCAGCCGCAAGCAGAAAAGTATGCACGCCCTCAACGAACTGGGGAGAGCATCGGTCATCGTACATCCATTGCCGGCTCATCTTCATTACACAACACCGAATAGACCAAATTAATACAAGTTCATACATAAAGTTCATACAACACTTAAATGCAAAAAACAAATAACTCTCTAGCTAAAGCATTTAAATGCAACAACAAATACGATCAACATCGCAACTAAGGTAACAATGGATCCAACAGCATAATGATACCAAGCCTCACTATCGATGGCATATTTTCTAATCTTTCTAATCTTCAAGCGCATTTTCTCCATCTTGATCTTGTGATCATCGACGACATCGGCAACATGCAACTCCAATTCCATCTTCTCCCCCTCAATTCTTTTCAACTTTTCTTTCAAGTACTCATTTTCTTTTTCAACTAAATTTAACCTCTCGGCAATAGGGTCGGTTGGAATTTCCGGTTCACATACCTCCTAGAAAAAAATTCTATGTCAACTTTATGGGCATAATTTGTCATAAACACAAAATGCAACTAGTTTTAAAAGAGAATATACATACCACATTCGAATCATAACAAGGACTAGGGCCGACGGGGACGGATATCAAAACCATGGCACTATATGTATAACAAACAACGTACGTGTAAGATAATTATACGAGTAACTATATATCCAAATCACACAAACATCAATTTTTATATAAAATTTCATGAACAAGAGGCTCACCACAAGGTGGTGCCGGCGACGGGATGGTGCGGGCGATCGACGGTGGCTACGATGGAGATTTAGAAGGCACTAAGTAAACCACACCTACATATGCAAACTAAGTGTTATTTTTGACCTCAAAATGCATATAAATCAAATACTAGCACATATATATATATATATATATATATATATATATATATATATCCTCCCAAATTACTAAACTCACAAATTAATCACTATATAAAGCATTGCAAGAGCTAATCTAGCAATGAGAGATGAAAGGACAAAGTTGCTAACCTTTGTGATCATTTGAATGGATGGGGGCCTTCAAATCTTGACAAATTTTGGGCAAAATGTGTGATGAGCTCGAGAGGAAGAGGGGAAGAACAGAGAGGAGAGGGGAAAGGGGAAGAACAGAGCGAGCTCGGGTGGACGAAGGGTTTATGTAGGACAACCTTTAGTACCGGTTGGTGCCAAGGACCGGTACTAAAGGGGCTGGAGGGGCCCCATTCTGACAACATCCTGCCACCACTCTCATTAGTACCGGTTCGTGGCACGAACCGGTGCTAAAGGTTCGCCACGAACCGGTACTAATGAAAGCGGCCCGGCTAGCCGTTGGAACCGGCACTAATGAATGCATTAGTGCCGGCTCAAATACAAACCGGCACTAATGTGCTTCACGTTTGACCATTTTTCTACTAGTGATACTTTGAAAGAGATTGTTCAGTTTGTACACGAAGTGCATCCAGTTTTTGCCGTAACCCTTTCAACTTTTTAGCACATGCTATGTCAGTGAAATGATGATACCATGCCAAGTTTCAACCTTTTCCGAGTTCATTTGTAGTATTTTTCAATTTCATGGTCATTTAGCTCAAAAAATCATTGAATGCATGAAAAAAGCAAATGAAGTTAGAAAGGGTTGAAAATTTATGACGTGGTTTTGAATGGTGCATGTTGAATGCACAAAAAGTCTAGAGTTAAAATAAGTTAAAAAATAAAATGCCTTTGTAACAGATGAATTTTCGTCCGAAACTCTAATACTTCGAAAGAGATTGTTCAGTTTGTAAATGAAATGCATCCAGTTTTTGCCGTAACCCTCCCAACTTTTTAGCACATGCTATGTGGGTGAAGTGATGATACCATGCCAAGTTTTAACCTTTTCAGAGTTCATTTATAGTGCTTTTTAATTTCAGGGTCATTTAGCTCAAAAAAAATCATTAAATGCATGAAAAATAGCAAATAAAGTCAGAAAGGGTTTAAAACTGATGACGAGGCTAACAGCATATGATCAACATTGCAAAATACATAGTGAAATATTTTGTTTGGACATAATTGCATTGATTAACTCATACATAATGTTTCTTCGCGTTTCAAATGCCAAAACACATATATATACCATAACTATTATAAAGATTCCTTCCGATTTGTCCAAAGTGGGACTTTCCAGATAAGTCCAGAAACTCACTAGAGAAGAGAGTGATGACGGTGAAGCTGGTCACATCCCAAAGTGGGATCTTGGGGTATAAAACTTTTTCTTCGTGTGTGTCCCTTTGCGCCGTAACCATGGACAATCTTCATCATTTAAGAGGATGCTTGAGTCAATATTCACTATGAAGGGAGCAATTTCATAAAACTTTTCATAATCTTATGACATGTATGTCTTGTCCTCCACTCCCATGATATTTCTTTTCCCTGAAAGAACTATGTGGCGCTTTGGCCCATCGTATGATGTATTCGCTTCCTTATCTTTTTTCCTCGGCTTGGTAGACATGTCCTTCACATAGAAAACATGCGCCACATCATTGGCTAGGACGAATGGTTCGTCTGTGTACCCAAGATTGTTGAGATCCACTGTTGTCATTTCATACCGCGGGTCTTCCTTTACCCCGCCTCCTGTCAGATTGGCACATTTGCACCGAAACAACGGGACCTTCAATCCATAGTCAAGTTTCCATATCTCCTATATGTAACCATAATATGTGTCATTTGGCCTATTGGTGTTTGCCGCATCAAAGCGAACACCACTGTTTTGGTTGGTGTTTTTTTTATCTTGGGCGGTTGTGTAAAATGTCTTTCCATTTATCTCATACCTTTTGAAAATCAATATAGTCGAAGATGATGACTTGGTCAGCAAGTCCAGCTCATCTCCAACAGTGTCGTCATGCATGAGACGTATTTGCAACCAATCGCCGAATGATGCCATGTGTGTTTGCTACAGGGCTTAGACTGCTCCGGATTCTTGAAGCGTACAATATCCATGTATTCCTCGATATACGGAGCCACCAAGGTGAATCCTTGTAGAATTGTGTAGTGTATTCGCGCCCAAGAATGTCCGTCCATACATATTACTGAATCCTTTCCTAGCGTGCATTTTCCACCCAATCTGCCCTCATGCCACGAGGGAGGTGAGATTATATTCATACCAGCGGGGATCATCGCGCCTAGGGCTAACATGCTGAGAGAGTTCTTTGAGCAGACATTTGTTTTTGCGAGGTTGTGAGGTACTACGCTGCCATAAGCAAAGTGGTCGGGAGCGGAGTTGTCGGCTTCCAAGGCAGTTATCATGTCATGGAGGCCCTCTTTCATGGCTTAGATTAGAGCCAAGTGTGACACAACAGCCTTCTTCCGATCGAGCATGAGCATAATTGGTTTGCTGCCAAAAATTGGCATGCCAATGTTTGGCATTGTGCCAAATATTGGCAACTATTTGGTTGGCTATGAATTGTTTTGCCTCTCTCACATAAAGTTGCCAATAGTTGGCAAGTCTCAGTATTGCCAATAGTTGGCAGTCCCAACATTTGGCAAGCCAAATATTGGTAGCAACCCAATTATGCTCTTATCTCACCTCCCTCGTGGCTTTGGCCCAAACCAATAATAATAACGCATCTATTTCCTCTTGAATTTTTTAGTTGCAATCAACAAAGTAAGTTCATAAATATTAGCAATGTTATCAATACTTTGGCGCTCAAACATCTTTTATTTATTCAAGTTTTTTTTCATTTGGAAAAAATCAATAAATTCTAAATTTTCCATTGTTCAAAAGAACAAAAATTATAGGTGATTTTTTCCCAAGCAATGAACAAAAGTTATATGTAGCATGGCATTTTCCATGTTTTACATCAGACTTTTTAATAAGAGCGTGAAATTTCAATAATTAGTAACACAAATTTTAATAATTAGAGATGACACTTTTTATTATTAAGAGATGGATTTTTGTATTAAAGAGATAGCATTTTTTATTATTAAGAGATGGCATTTTTCCTTAAGAGATACCATTTTTATTATTAAAAGATAGCATTTTTTATAATAAAGAGATGACATTTTTTTATTAAGAGATAGCATATTTTATTTTTAAGAGATGTCATTTTTTATTATTTAGAGATTCGTTTTTATTATTCAAAGATCGCATTTCCTTATCCTAACATTATTTATTTGTTTTGTGTGTTCACATGGCTCTTTTTTGTTCATGGCATTTTTATCCCGATGATGGCAGTTTTAAAGTATTTAGCATGGCATTTTTTCAAAAAAAAACAAAATAGTTCATACAACTTTTTAAAATCATACTCATAGTATTTTTACAAAATTAGAGATGTGCCATTTTTTAAATAGCATGCATTGTTTCATATGTTAGATTATGGTAATTTAGTGGATCTTTTTTTAGGGTGGAATGGCATTCCCTAAACGGCACCCGTTGCACCCGCTATAGGCATCGGCGCAAACGGGCGCACACCCCATATGCCCTCTTGGGCTCGGCCCATCGTCCCTTTCTTCTGTTGTAAAGCACAAAAAAGCAAGCGCGTCGGGTGGAAATCGAACCCGCAACCTCCTATTCATTCGCACAACCACCTCACCATCCTTACATCATGTGTTCAAGAACATCTTCTTCACCCTTTTCTTTATTATGCCTTTTTCTCTTTTTTTCGTTTTTCTTGTTTATTCGGAACGGTTTTGTTCAGTGTATTTTTTATCATTTAAATGAAAATTTTCAAATTGATGAACTTTTCCAAGATCCATAAACTTTTTTCAAAATCGATGAACTTATTTTCCAAATTTGATGAACTTTTTTTAATTGGATGAACTTCTTTCAAATTTGATGAATTTTATTTAAAATTCGATGATCTATTTTGGAATTGGATGAACTTTTTTCGAATTCAATAGCTTTTTTAAAAAATTGATGATTTTTTTCAAATTTCTGAACTATTTGTAAAATTTCTTTTGCGAATTTGTTTTGCAATCGATGAACTTTTTTGAAAATCGATAAACATTTTTGAAACCTTATGAACTTTTTGTTCAAAATCAATGAACTTTTTCAGATTTTCTGGACTTCTTTAAATATCAATGAACTTATTTTGATTTTGCGAATTTTTTGAAAATTGATTAACTTTTTTCGAATTCGTGATTCTTTCTAAAATCTGGTTTTGAAAATCACATTTTTTTCAAAATAAATCACGTTTTTCTAAAATGTTTTCAAATAAATAAAAATCTATGTGGCTACAGTGTTTTGTTCTTATGCACCGTCGCGCTGCAATGTTTCACAAAAGCGTAGTAGCTCGAGTGGTTAGCCAACCACTTACTGCAGATAAGGGTCACGAGTTCTTCAGCGCCGGTTAAGAGCTCCCGGGTCTTTTTTTGGTGATGATAGTTTATCGAAAATAAATAAATAAAATTGGGCTTGTGGCCCAAGTGAGGTTCATCCCGGGGCCTCCTTCTGGAGGTCGATCAAGAGAGATGGCCAGATCATCGCGAGCGTTATTTCTCGGTTTAAGCGAGACCGAAGGTTCGTCTAGCTGAAGCAAAATCTGGGCGCGAGGACATCCGAACCCTAGTGAATTCGATCAAGCGTAGACTCCATTTTTTAAATTCTTTTTTATTTGATTATTTGGTTTTTAATGCTTTTTCGTTTTATTTTTTCTTACTTTTCTTCTCTGGGTTTGTTATGTTTTCATTTTTTTATTCTTTCTACATTTGTTTCTTTGTTTTGATTCATTTTTTGTGTTTATTTTTCTTTCTTTTTGGTTTGGATTTGTTTCTTTTGTTTTCATGCTATATATTTTTACATGTCAAAAATATTTTTTACTAAGTGAATAACATTTTTCGTATACACGTTCAACATTTTCCGAAGGCTTATTAAACATTTTTCAAATACTTGTTCAGCATTCTAATACTTATTCAACTTTCTTCAAATACTTGTTCCACATCTTATAAATACTCTTTCAACATGTTTTTAGTACTTATTCATCATTTTTTAAATACTTGTCCAACATTTTTTTTACATAGTCACATTTTTCAAATACTCGTTCAACATTTTACGTATACTCTTTCAACATTGTTTAGCATTTTGAAATACTTTTAACACTGATTGAACATTTTTAAATACTTACTGAACATTTTTCAAATTAGTGTTCAATATTTTTTAATACTTATTCAATATTTGTCAAATACTTGTTCAAAAAAATTCGACTGTGTTTTTACAGAGTGATGTTTGTTACATACATATCTCTCTCTCTCTCTCTCTCTCTCTCTCTCTCTCTGTGTGTGTGTGTGTGTGTGTGTGTGTGTGTGTGTGTGTGTGTGTGTGGCTAGAATATTTTAAAGTATAAAGAAAAAAAACAAAAACAGAAACAGAAAACTAAAACAGGGCGCGGTCTCCATCGCGGCTGAGCCGGCCCATCTGGGGTTCCAGCGCTAGCGCTAGCTAGCGCGCACTGCTCGGTACCCCCAGCGCGCCTGCTCAGTCCAAGCGCTCCGTTTTTAAATTTGTATTTTTTTTCTTATTTTACTTTGATTTTTCCTATTAAATAATTCGGCATTACAAAAAGTTCCGAAATTTTCGAAAATCCTCATTTTGAAAAAATAATCAAAAAATCATGAAATATTTGCGCATTCAAAAACAATTCATGTTTTAAAAAATGTTCAGAAATTTAAATAATGTTCACGCTTTTAGAGAATGTTCAAGAATTTGTACAAACTGTTAAAAAAATTCAAAATGTTGATCAAATTTTAAAAAAATCATTATTACAAATAAAGTTCACAGTTTTAGAAAATGTTCATGAATTAAAAAAATGTTCACGGTTGAAGAGAATGATCTGGAATTTAAAAAATATTCAATTTCCAAAAATTATTAATAATCTTCAAAAAATGTTCACGGTTTCAAAAAAATTCATCATTATAAATGTTCACGAAATTTTTAAAAAATCAATTTCGAAACAATGTTCGTGAATTTTAAAAAATATTCACTATTTTAAAACATGTTCACAAAATTTTAAAAATCGCAAATTGAAAAAAGATTAAAAATGAACTAGGAAAAGTAGAAAAGAAAACAAATACATAAAAGAAACATAAAATTAAAAAATAAAAATAAAAAAGAAAAAGGAAGAAAAACCTGAAAGAAAAACAAACCGGATTGGATGAAACCCGAAAGAATGGTTAGGCCCATGCATGAAATTGTGCCTCGGGGGTACGTGAGTTAGCGACCGCACGCCAACTAGGGTTCCCCCACTGGGAGCTGCTCTCAATGAATGAACTAGTTCGCTGGAGATCGTTCTCTGGTGAGAGACGCCAGATATTAGGGTCCTTTTTGGTCTATTGTTGTTTTTCATAAAAGACATGGACCAATTATAAAAGTTCCATGAGAAAAGACAAAGAATCCCTACATAATGAAAAATTACACTGAGGTCTATGGACCAACGAACAACCACTACGGAAGTTGGCCCGGCCTTGTCGATGACAACCTGGAAGTCTTCGTGCATGTGACACCAAGGATCAACATGTGCATAATGAATCACTTAGTGGCAGGTACCTCGAGATGCCCACGGATGTAGGTCACTCAATCAATGGAACATTCAGATATCTCAGGAATAGAGTATGGGAAAGGATAAGATGTTGGATGGAGAAACTCTTGTGGGCTTCTGAAAAGAAGTATTACTTAAATCGGTGGCGCAGGCACTCCCGTGTTCTCAATGGCTTGTTTCAGATTACCTGGTGGCCTTTGTGAGAATTTAACACCTATCATGCGTCGGTTTTGATGGCAGCAAGCATGGCAAACGAAAGCCAGGTTGGGTCTCTTAGGATGATATGACGTGTCCACAAATTTGCGAGGCTTAGGGTTCCGAAACCTGAAGATTTTCAACTTGGCACTATTATCATGACGCGCGTATGGCGTATACTTCATGAACCCACGTCGCCAAGTGCAAGGGGGGAACGAGTGTGCTTCGTTCCCTTCTGGTTAAGAGGCGTCGGATTTCCAATCCACCCTTTCCTCCGAGGACTCCTCGAGTATTACGGCCTCCAGCTGCACAACTTCACTCCAGCCTCCATCCTGCATATCGTGGGGGTTGGCAGGGGTTTATGTTTAGAAGAAAGTTGTATGGGAAGACTTTAGAACTATGGAATCATCTCAAACATAGATGTGAGGAAATTGAGATGGAGGGGGTTAAAGATAAAGTGGAATAGACTCTAACTGGAGACAAAAAAAACAGTTAAATCCATAGATAAGAACTAGGAAACATGCCCGTGAGTTGCAACGGGAGAACCATTCCAGTTTCTACTGAAAATTGCTTTGGGAGATGGATCAAAACCTTTAGCAAAACCGAAAATTAGTTCTGATTGGTGTGGCTGCTATGCTACGGACCTTATGGAAATGCAGGAATGGTGTTATTGTTGACAGTAAAATTTACAATGGTCCTATGAGCTTGATTCAGTTGATGACATATTTGATTATGGATTGATCTATTTTGTAATGGTTTATTTCAGTAAAATTTATGTTGAAAATATGAGCAAATTACTACGAGATTTAATCCGAATAAACAGAATATAAATCATGACCACAGCAGCAGAGATTAAACTAATCATGCGAACTAGCATAGCAGATGAACATATCACATCTAGGGCACATACTAGAAACATGAATTCTACCACGATCTCGAACAGAAAGGGTAGAATCACATACGGTGCAGCGGGTGCAGCACCGCCGGCGTTGATGTTGTCGCCCATGTCGTCGAGGATGAGGTTGCCGAGGTCGGGGAAGAAGTCGTCGTTCGCGAAGTCATCGCTGCCAGCAGTCGCGCGAGTGCGCTCCCCAAAAACCTGATTGCCCCTCTCCCGTACAGGATCACGAGAGGCGGGGTTCCGGAGGCCTGCTGTCCCTTCTTGCGGTGCACGCCGGAAGGAGGGATGGAGAAGACTAGCTTGGCGGCGCAATGATCTGGAACAGTGATGAGAAACCATACGAAGCGGCGGCTAGGGTAGACGTCTGCCTGACTATATATATTGCGGGCCGGGTCGTCACGATCCAAAAGAATCGGAAACGGTTCAGTAATTAACGCGTCCATTAATTATTAATTAATGACTCATTAATTTTCCCATGCAGCAAAAATATAGACAACGTGCATAGCTCTGTCCTCGGCTCGGCTCAATCCCGCAACCCGCGGCGCGTCGTGACAAGGCGTGGCGTGGCGTGGCGAGGCGAGCGAGGAGGAGGAGCGCGCGTGTAGGTCTCCTCTTCTCATGCTCATACAAGTGGTAGAAGAGCTCACCTTATAAAGAGGTGCAACTCTCTCTCAACTTCCGATGTGGGACTAAACTTTAGCCTCACTCACTCCACTCACATGTGTGCATGAATGGGCCAAAAGAATTTCAGAATTTTAGTTGGGCTTTGGGCCAAAGGCCTACTAGCAAAATTCCAACAATCCCCCACAAAGTCTCATTGGCACATCTCATCATTTAGTTCCAAAACATTGTTTTATATATCGGTGCTTAGTGGAGACTGTGAAGTTAAACTTCCACTTAGAAATTTATGCTACACTAAATCACAACTTGAATAGTGGACTATGCCTTGAACTACAAGTTTTCTGTGAAACTAGTTTCACACAAATTCTTGAACGATACTGGACTGCCGCAAGGCTTCCCCGCGGGTGGAGCGTATACGTCATACTCCAGGGCCTTTCATGAATTTATTAGAGAACACCCAATTCTCACAGACTGCGACGTTGCCAGTCAAATTCATATAGGTGTGTTCCTCATAAGATGTTCTGCAGGACAACATCTCTGCTTACCCGAATAAGCCACTTGGAACACATTAAGATAATTATCAACCTGCCATGCAGATCAGGAGAGTATTGCATCTTTACGGAGTGGGATAATTAATATAGGGATACTCTCCTCCCAGCTGACCAACAGCTTGTCTCCCACTTCTACTTCACGGGATCTCCGATCACATAGAGTGGGTTATCACTATGGACAACTCATGCGGTGGGTCTCAAACCCATCTCCATCGATGCATTATCTACCACATTACGTGATAGACCCTTTGTGAAGGGATCTGCCAAGTTTTTCGACGTTTGGATATAATCCAACGTAATAACTCCGGAGTTCCTCAATTTTCTAACAGATTTTAGTCTCCTCTTCACATGCCTTGAGGACTTCATATTGTCCTTAGAACTGTTTATCTTGACGATCACAGTTTGATTATCACAGTTCATCAGGATAGGGGGTATTGGTTTTTCAACCATAGGTAAGTCCATCAAGAGTTCATGAAGCCACTCTGCTTCAACAGTGGCAGTGTCTAATGCTGTGAGTTCTGCTTCCATAGTTGACCTCGCTAAAATGGTCTGCTTGCAAGACTTCCAGGAAACAGCGCCACCACCAAGTGTAAAAACATAACCACTTGTGGCCTTAATCTCATCAGCATCAGATATCCAGTTTGAGTCACTATAACCCTCCAGTACCCTTGGATACCCGGTGTAGTGAATCCCATAGCTAGCGGTGCCTTTCAAATAGCGCATAACTATCTCAAGCGCATGCCAATGATCATCTCCCGGTTTTGACACAAACCGACTCAGCTTTCTCACAGCAAAAGAGATGTCAGGCCTCGTGGCACTCGCCAAATACATAAGCGAGCCAATAATCTGAGAATACCTCAGTTGATCTCTAGCAATCCGTCGATTCTTTCGAAGCAACACACTAGCATCATATGGAGTTGGAGAAGGCGTGCAGTCGCTATACCCAAAACGACTCAAGACCTTTTCCACATAATGAGACTGAAGCAGTGTGATCCCACCATTCTCATCTCTCAACAGCTTGATGTTTAAGATAACATCAGCTACTCCTAGATCCTTCATCTCAAAACAGCGAGATAAGAAATCCTTAACCTCCTTGATTAAATCAAGTTTGGTTCCAAAGATCAATATGTCATCGACATACAGACAAAGAATAACTCCTTCGCCCCCACCATAGCGATAGTACACGCACTTGTCACCATCGTTTACTACAAAGCCGGCAGCAGTTAATGTTCTTTCGAACTTCTCATGCCACTCCTTAGGAGCTTGTTTAAGGCCATATAAAGACTTTAATAACTTGCACACCTTTCCTTCCTGACCAGGTACTACAAAACCATCTGGCTGATCCATGTAAATTTCCTCCTTCAACTCTCCATTAAGGAAAGCCGTCTTAACGTCCATTTGATGAACGAGAAGACCATGTGAGGCAGCCAGTGATAGTAGCACCCGAATTGTGGTCAGTCTAGCCACGGGTGAGTAAGTATCAAAGAAGTCTTCACCTTCTTTCTGGGTATAACCCTTGGCCACAAGCCGTGCCTTGTACTTTTCAATCGTACCATCAGGTCTAAGCTTCTTCTTGAACACCCACTTACATCCTACAGGTTTGCACCCATATGGACGGTCAGTGATCTCCCAGGTACCGTTAGCTAAGATGGAATCCATCTCGCTACGTACAGCTTCCTTCCAGTAGTCAGCATCAGGAGATGCATAGGCTTCTGAAATAGTCCTGGGTGTGTCATCCATGAGGTACACAATGAAATCATCACCAAAAGACTTTGCAGTCCTCTGTCTCTTACTCCTCACAGGAGTTCCATTGTTACCCTCAACAGGATTCTCAACGTGTTCCATCGCAATGGTGGGTTCAGGAATTACAGTGAATTCCTCACTAGATGGAGTAGGTATCTCCTGATTTGATGAACTCGACATATCCTTCATAGGAAATATGTCCTCAAAGAAAGTTGCATCATTTGATTCCATAATCGTACCAACATGCATGTCGGATACCTCAGATTTTATTATCAAAAATCTATAGCCGATGCTATGAAAAGCATAGCCCAGAAGAACACAATCCACGGTTTTTGGTCCAAGCTTGCGCTTCTTGGGAATTGGTATATTGACTTTCGCCAAACAACCCCAAGTACGTAGGTAAGAGAGTTTCAACCTTTTCCTTTCCCATTCCTCAAATGGAGTCATGGTCTTATGCTTTGTGGGAACTCGGTTTAGGACATGACACGCAGTCATTAGCGCCTCCCCCCACCATTCCTTGGATAGACCCGAAGTGTCTAACATGGTGTTAACCATATCAGTTAGAGTTCGGTTCTTTCTTTCGGCTACCCCATTTGACTGGGGTGAGTAGGGAGGCGTCCTCTCATGGATTATACCATGTTCCGCACAAAACAGATCAAATTCATTGGAAAAATACTCTCCACCACGATCGGACCTAAGCCGTTTAATTTTCCGATCAAGTTGGTTCTCTGCTTCAGCTTTATAGTTTTTGAAGAAAGTCAAAGCCTCATCTTTTGATTTCAGAAGATACACATAACAATATCTAGTGGAGTCATCAATCAACGTCATGAAGTATCTCTTTCCACCTTTTGTCAACACGCCATTCATCTCACAAAGGTCAGAATGTATAAGCTCTAGTGGCGCCAAGTATCTTGCCTCTGCAGTCTTATGGGACTTGCGAGGTTGCTTAGCTTGCACACATACTTGGCACTTGGAACCTTTGACAGTAGAGATTTTCGGAATTAAATTCATATTGGCTAACCGCGTCATGCAACCAAAGTTAATATGACAGAGTCGTGAATGCCAAATATCAGACTCATTATTGTGGCAAACATTATTAATAACTTTAGTGCAAATATCTGACAAAGATAGGCGGAACAAGCCTCCGCACTCATAGCCTTTTCCAACAAATTGTCCACACTTAGAAATTACAACTTTATTGGATTCGAAAACCAACTTAAAACCATCTCGACATAAACGGGAACCGCTAACGAGATTTTTATTAATGGACGGCACATGATGAACGTTCTTCAGGCGCACAGTCTTCCCCGAAGTAAACTTTAGATCGACCGTACCAACACCTCGAACGATGGCATGTGACCCGTTCCCCATCAGCACGGGTGAAGTCCCTGTTGCCTGGTAAGAAGAAAACATGGAGGCGTCAGCACAAACATGTACATTGGCACCGGTGTCAATTAACCAATCAGGGGATTGAAATACTGAAAGGATGGTAGGAAAAATACCGTACCCTGATTCCTTCATATCAATATCACCGATGACAACATTAGCGGACTTGCCGCTCTTCTCATGTTCGCGCTCCTCAAAGCGGTTAGGACACTTTGGAGCCCAGTGATTAGGATCACCGCAGACATGGCAAAGTCCCTTCCCCTTCTTATGAGAATTCTTCTTGAAGTTGGTAGAATGTGATGGCTTGTTCTTTGTATCAAACTTCCCTTTGCCCTGAGTTTTGTTCTTATTGTTTTTGTACTTGTTGGGCTGGGAGTTCTTCTTCTGTACCATGTGAGCACTAGAACCTCCCTCAGCAACTCGAGCACGTGTGTCCTTTGCTCTCGCCTTCTCTTCAACATCAAGAGTATCAATGAGATCCGCAACGGAAAACTCCTGTCTCTTGTGTTTCAGGGAAGTAGCAAAATTGTTCCACGAAGGTGGAAGCTTGGCAATGATGCCTCCGGCAACAAATTTGTCCGGTAACACACACTTGAAGTACTCAAGTTCTTTTGCGAGCGACTGTATCTCATGAGCCTGTTGTACAACAGGGCGCTCATCAGTCATCTTGTAGTCATAGAATTGCTCCATGACGTACAACTCGCTGCCAGCGTCCGAGGCACCAAACTTGGCCTCGAGCGCAGCCCACATGTCCTTGTCGTTGTCAAACGACATATACGAATCCACAATGGAGTCATCAAGAACACTCAGAAGAGCGCCTTTAAAGAGGGTATCGATCTTCTCAAAAGCTTCCAGCTGTGCTGGATTAAGATCGCCCTCAGGCTTGCCCTTGGTGGCATCATAGCAGCCCATGGTCTGAAACCAGTAGACTGCTCTCGTGCGCCACCTCTTATATTGCGCCCCCTTAAAGGCAGGCGGTTTCAGATGCGCAGCAAAACCACTCGGAGTAAATTGCCTATAATTAGGTTTTTGGATTGTTGAAAATATGAGCAAATTACTACGAGATTTAATCCGAATAAACAGAATATAAATCATGACCACAGCAGCAGAGATTAAACTAATCATGCGAACTAGCATAGCAGATGAACATATCACATCTAGGGCACGTACTAGAAACATGAATTCTACTACGATCTTGAACAGGAAGGATAGAATCACATACGGTGCAGCGGGTGCAGCACCGCCGGCGTTGATGTTGTCGCCCATGTCGTCGAGGATGAGGTTGCCGAGGTCGGGGAAGAAGTCGTCATTCGCGAAGTCGTCGCTGCCAGCAGTCGCGCGAGTGCGCTCCCCAAAAACCTGATCGCCCCTCTCCCGTACAGGATCACGAGAGGCGGGGTTCCGGAGGCCTGTTGTCCCTTCTTGCGGTGCACGCCGGAAGGAGGGATGGAGAAGACTAGCTTGGCGGCGCAATGATCTGGAACGGTGATGAGAAACCATACGAAGCGGCGGCTAGGGTAGACGTCTGCCTGACTATATATATTGCGGGTCGGGTCGTCACGATCCAAAAGAATCGGAAATGGTTCAGTAATTAACGCGTCCATTAATTATTAATTAATGACTCATTAATTTTCCCATGCAGCAAAAATATAGACAACGTGCATAGCTCTGTCCTCGGCTCGGCTCAATCCCGCAACCCGCGGCGCGTCGTGACGAGGCGTGGCGTGGCGTGGCGAGGCGAGCGAGGAGGAGGAGCGCGCGTGTAGGTCTCCTCTTCTCATGCTCATACAAGTGGTAGAAGAGCTCACCTTATAAAGAGGTGCAACTCTCTCTCAACTTCCAATGTGGGACTAAACTTTAGCCTCACTCACTCCACTCACATGTGTGCATGAATGGGCCAAAAGAATTTCAGAATTTTAGTTGGGCTTTGGGCCAAAGGCCTACTAGCAAAATTCCAACAATCCCCCACAAAGTCTCATTGGCACATCTCATCATTTAGTTCCAAAACATTGTTTTATATATCGGTGCTTAGTGGAGACTGTGAAGTTAAACTTCCACTTAGAAATTTATGCTACACTAAATCACAACTTGAATAGTGGACTATGCCTTGAACTACAAGTTTTCTGTGAAACTAGTTTCACACAAATTCTTGACCGATACTGGGCTGCCGCAAGGCTTCCCCGCGGGTGGAGCGTATACGTCATACTCCAGGGCCTTTCATGAATTTATTAGAGAACACCCAATTCTCACAGACTGCGACGTTGCCAGTCAAATTCATATAGGTGTGTTCCTCAGAAGATGTTCTGCAGGACAACATCTCTGCTTACCCGAATAAGCCACTTGGAACACATTAAGATAATTATCAACCTGCCATGCAGATCAGGAGAGTATTGCATCTTTACGGAGTGGGATAATTAATATAGGGATACTCTCCTCCCAGCTGACCAACAGCTTGTCTCCCACTTCTACTTCACGGGATCTCCGATCACATAGAGTGGGTTACCACTATGGACAACTCATGCGGTGGGTCTCAAACCCATCTCCATCGATGCATTATCTACCACATTACGTGATAGACCCTTTGTGAAGGGATCTGCCAAGTTTTTCGACGTTTGGATATAATCCAACGTAATAACTCCGGAGTTCCTCAATTTTCTAACAGATTTTAGTCTCCTCTTCACATGCCTTGAGGACTTCATATTGTCCTTAGAACTGTTTATCTTGACGATCACAGTTTGATTATCACAGTTCATCAGGATAGGGGGTATTGGTTTTTCAACCATAGGTAAGTCCATCAAGAGTTCACGAAGCCACTCTGCTTCAACAGTAGCAGTGTCTAATGCTGTGAGTTCTGCTTCCATAGTTGACCTCGCTAAAATGGTCTGCTTGCAAGACTTCCAGGAAACAGCGCCACCACCAAGTGTAAAAACATAACCACTTGTGGCCTTAATCTCATCAGCATCAGATATCCAGTTTGAGTCACTATAACCCTCCAGTACCCTTGGATACCCGGTGTAGTGAATCCCGTAGCTAGCGGTGCCTTTCAAATAGCGCATAACTATCTCAAGCGCATGCCAATGATCATCTCCCGGTTTTGACACAAACCGACTCAGCTTGCTCACAGCAAAAGAGATGTCAGGCCTCGTGGCACTCGCCAAATACATAAGCGAGCCAATAATCTGAGAATACCTCAGTTGATCTCTAGCAATCCGTCGATTCTTTCGAAGCAACACACTAGCATCATATGGAGTTGGAGAAGGCGTGCAGTCGCTATACCCAAAACGACTCAAGACCTTTTCCACATAATGAGACTGAAGCAGTGTGATCCCACCATTCTCATCTCTCAACAGCTTGATGTTTAAGATAACATCAGCTACTCCTAGATCCTTCATCTCAAAACAGCGAGATAAGAAATCCTTAACCTCCTTGATTAAATCAAGTTTGGTTCCAAAGATCAATATGTCATCGACATACAGACAAAGAATAACTCCTTCGCCCCCACCATAGCGATAGTACACGCACTTGTCACCATCGTTTACTACAAAGCCGGCAGCAGTTAATGTTCTTTCGAACTTCTCATGCCACTCCTTAGGAGCTTGTTTAAGGCCATATAAAGACTTTAATAACTTGCACACCTTTCCTTCCTGACCAGGTACTACAAAACCATCTGGCTGATCCATGTAAATTTCCTCCTTCAACTCTCCATTAAGGAAAGCCGTCTTAACGTCCATTTGATGAACGAGAAGACCATGTGAGGCAGCCAGTGATAGTAGCACCCGAATTGTGGTCAGTCTAGCCACGGGTGAGTAAGTATCAAAGAAGTCTTCACCTTCTTTCTGGGTATAACCCTTGGCCACAAGCCGTGCCTTGTACTTTTCAATCGTACCATCAGGTCTAAGCTTCTTCTTGAACACCCACTTACATCCTACAGGTTTGCACCCATATGGACGGTCAGTGATCTCCCAGGTACCGTTAGCTAAGATGGAATCCATCTCGCTACGTACAGCTTCCTTCCAGTAGTCAGCATCAGGAGATGCATAGGCTTCTGAAATAGTCCTGGGTGTGTCATCCATGAGGTACACAATGAAATCATCACCAAAAGACTTTGCAGTCCTCTGTCTCTTACTCCTCACAGGAGTTCCATTGTTACCCTCAACAGGATTCTCAACGTGTTCCATCGCAATGGTGGGTTCAGGAATTACAGTGAATTCCTCACTAGATGGAGTAGGTATCTCCTGATTTGATGAACTCGACATATCCTTCATAGGAAATATGTCCTCAAAGAAAGTTGCATCATTTGATTCCATAATCGTACCAACATGCATGTCGGATACCTCAGATTTTATTATCAAAAATCTATAGCCGATGCTATGAAAAGCATAGCCCAGAAGAACACAATCCACGGTTTTTGGTCCAAGCTTGCGCTTCTTGGGAATTGGTATATTGACTTTCGCCAAACAACCCCAAGTACGTAGGTAAGAGAGTTTCAACCTTTTCCTTTCCCATTCCTCAAATGGAGTCATGGTCTTATGCTTTGTGGGAACTCGGTTTAGGACATGACACGCAGTCATTAGCGCCTCCCCCCACCATTCCTTGGATAGACCCGAAGTGTCTAACATGGTGTTAACCATATCAGTTAGAGTTCGGTTCTTTCTTTCGGCTACCCCATTTGACTGGGGTGAGTAGGGAGGCGTCCTCTCATGGATTATACCATGTTCCGCACAAAACAGATCAAATTCATTGGAAAAATACTCTCCACCACGATCGGACCTAAGCCGTTTAATTTTCCGATCAAGTTGGTTCTCTGCTTCAGCTTTATAGTTTTTGAAGAAAGTCAAAGCCTCATCTTTTGATTTCAGAAGATACACATAACAATATCTAGTGGAGTCATCAATCAACGTCATGAAGTATCTCTTTCCACCTTTTGTCAACACGCCATTCATCTCACAAAGGTCAGAATGTATAAGCTCTAGTGGCGCCAAGTATCTTGCCTCTGCAGTCTTATGGGACTTGCGAGGTTGCTTAGCTTGCACACATACTTGGCACTTGGAACCTTTGACAGTAGAGATTTTCGGAATTAAATTCATATTGGCTAACCGCGTCATGCAACCAAAGTTAATATGACAGAGTCGTGAATGCCAAATATCAGACTCATTATTGTGGCAAACATTATTAATAACTTTAGTGCAAATATCTGACAAAGATAGGCGGAACAAGCCTCCGCACTCATAGCCTTTTCCAACAAATTGTCCACACTTAGAAATTACAACTTTATTGGATTCGAAAACCAACTTAAAACCATCTCGACATAAACGGGAACCGCTAACGAGATTTTTATTAATGGACGGCACATGATGAACGTTCTTCAGGCGCACAGTCTTCCCCGAAGTAAACTTTAGATCGACCGTACCAACACCTCGAACGATGGCATGTGACCCGTTCCCCATCAGCACGGGTGAAGTCCCTGTTGCCTGGTAAGAAGAAAACATGGAGGCGTCAGCACAAACATGTACATTGGCACCGGTGTCAATTAACCAATCAGGGGATTGAAATACTGAAAGGATGGTAGGAAAAATACCGTACCCTGATTCCTTCATATCAATATCACCGATGACAACATTAGCGGACTTGCCGCTCTTCTCATGTTCGCGCTCCTCAAAGCGGTTAGGACACTTTGGAGCCCAGTGATTAGGATCACCGCAGACATGGCAAAGTCCCTTCCCCTTCTTATGAGAATTCTTCTTGAAGTTGGTAGAATGTGATGGCTTGTTCTTTGTATCAAACTTCCCTTTGCCCTGAGTTTTGTTCTTATTGTTTTTGTACTTGTTGGGCTGGGAGTTCTTCTTCTGTACCATGTGAGCACTAGAACCTCCCTCAGCAACTCGAGCACGTGTGTCCTTTGCTCTCGCCTTCTCTTCAACATCAAGAGTATCAATGAGATCCGCAACGGAAAACTCCTGTCTCTTGTGTTTCAGGGAAGTAGCAAAATTGTTCCACGAAGGTGGAAGCTTGGCAATGATGCCTCCGGCAACAAATTTGTCCGGTAACACACACTTGAAGTACTCAAGTTCTTTTGCGAGCGACTGTATCTCATGAGCCTGTTGTACAACAGGGCGCTCATCAGTCATCTTGTAGTCATAGAATTGCTCCATGACGTACAACTCGCTGCCAGCGTCCGAGGCACCAAACTTGGCCTCGAGCGCAGCCCACATGTCCTTGTCGTTGTCAAACGACATATACGAATCCACAATGGAGTCATCAAGAACACTCAGAAGAGCGCCTTTAAAGAGGGTATCGATCTTCTCAAAAGCTTCCAGCTGTGCTGGATTAAGATCGCCCTCAGGCTTGCCCTTGGTGGCATCATAGCAGCCCATGGTCTGAAACCAGTAGACTGCTCTCGTGCGCCACCTCTTATATTGCGCCCCCTTAAAGGCAGGCGGTTTCAGATGCGCAGCAAAACCACTCGGAGTAAATTGCCTATAATTAGGTTTTTGGATTGTTGAAAATATGAGCAAATTACTACGAGATTTAATCCGAATAAACAGAATATAAATCATGACCACAGCAGCAGAGATTAAACTAATCATGCGAACTAGCATAGCAGATGAACATATCACATCTAGGGCACGTACTAGAAACATGAATTCTACTACGATCTTGAACAGGAAGGATAGAATCACATACGGTGCAGCGGGTGCAGCACCGCCGGCGTTGATGTTGTCGCCCATGTCGTCGAGGATGAGGTTGCCGAGGTCGGGGAAGAAGTCGTCGTTCGCGAAGTCGTCGCTGCCAGCAGTCGCGCGAGTGCGCTCCCCAAAAACCTGATCGCCCCTCTCCCGTACAGGATCACGAGAGGCGGGGTTCCGGAGGCCTGCTGTCCCTTCTTGCGGTGCACGCCGGAAGGAGGGATGGAGAAGACTAGCTTGGCGGCGCAATGATCTGGAACGGTGATGAGAAACCATACGAAGCGGCGGCTAGGGTAGACGTCTGCCTGACTATATATATTGCGGGCCGGGTCGTCACGATCCAAAAGAATCGGAAACGGTTCAGTAATTAACGCGTCGTGGCGAGGCGTGGCGTGGCGAGGAGGAGGAGCGCGCGTGTAGGTCTTCTCTTCTCATGCTCATACAAGTGGTAGAAGAGCTCACCTTATAAAGAGGTGCAACTCTCTCTCAACTTCCAATATGGGACTAAACTTTAGCCTCACTCACTTCACTCACATGTGTGCATGAATGGGCCAAAAGAATTTCAGAATTTTAGTTAGGCTTTGGGCCAAAGGCCTACTAGCAAAATTCCAACAATTTATGTTGCCTTTGGGGTGCTCCTGGCGTCTGGTCCAATGTTGTAATGGTTTATTTTCTCGTTAGGTTGAATATCACTTTGCTGATGTGGGGATGCCCGAGAATGCACCTGGATGCTGCTGCGTTTTCTTTTTAGTTCTCCTACTAATAGTGGTTGTTGTAGCTCGTATGTTGGAAAAAAAATGGACGACCAGGGTGAAAGAATCGTGGGCGTGTTTCTAGCATTAGTTTGTCTAATTTACATCTAGATGTTTTTTAAGAATGTTACATTTAAACTTCTATAAATATATAATTCAGCAACAAGAAACAAAAAAACTAGAAAAGATAAATAGACCATAAATAAAATGAACATCAATTTAGATGTGACATAGTTATTCACATCTAGATCTGTTCTATACAGACCCTTCTAGCATCTGGTAGGCTCGTGCGATGCGACGAAGCACGCATGGGTGGCTCCTGAAAAGCGTGTTAGCTGTTAATCATCTTATCCCCTCGCCCTCTTCCTCCTTCTGTCGTTGCCGCCCGCGCTCGCCACCCCGCGCGCGCACCAGCCGCCGCTGCCCTCGCTCGCCGCCGAGAGCTGCGCCACGACGACGATGGTCGCTGGGGCGTCAGACGGGAACGCGTCCGCGGGGGACTTGTTCGAGCGCGTGCTCGCCGGCGCGCTCAAGAAGCTTCCGTTGCAGTCGCTGCCGCCGGACTCCGTGCCGGCCTCCACGGCGCTCATCAAGGCCATCCGCCGCGCGCAGAAGAAGCGCGGGGACTCGCACCTCGCCGTCGACCAGCTGCTCATGGGCCTCCTGGAGGACTCGCAGGTCGCCGACTGCCTCAAGGAGGCCGGCGTGTCCGCCTCGCGGGTGCGTGCCGAGCTGGAGAAGCTCCGCGGCGGCGACTCGTGCAAGGTCGAGTCCGCCTCCGGCGACACCCAACTTCCAGGCGCTCAAGACGTATGGCCGCGACCTCGTCGAGGTGGCCGGCAAGCTCGACCCCATCATCGGCCGCGACGAGGAGCTGCGCATCCTCTCGCGCCGCACCAAGAACAACCCGGTCCTCATCGGCGAGCCCGAGGTCGGCAAGACGGCCGTCGTGGATGGCTTCGCGCAGCGCGTCGTGCGCGGGGACGTGCCCAGCAACCTGCTCGACGTCCGCCTCGTCGCCGGCGAGTTCGAGGAGCGGCTCAAGGCCGTGCTCAAGGAGGTGGAGGAGGCCGAGGGCAAGGTGATCCCCTTCATCGACGAGATATACCTCGTCCTCGGCGCCGGCCGGGAGGACGGAGGGGTCCATGGACGCGGCCAACCTGTTGAAGCCGATGCTCGCGCGGGGCCAGCTCCGGTTCATCGGCGCCACCACGCTGGAGGAGTACCGCAAGTACGCCGAGAAGGACGCCGCGTTCGAGCGGCGGTTCCAGCAGGTGTACGTCGCAGAGCCGAGCGTCGTCGACACCATCAGCTTCCTCAGGGGGGCTCGAGGAGAAGTACGAGGGGCACCAGGGTGTGCGCATCCAGGACCGCGCCATCGTCGTCGCGGCGCAGCTCTCGGCGAGGTACATCACCGAGGCGACCCTCTCGATGCGGGAGGTAGGCGCGCTTCAGATCGCGCTGGTCGAGGAGGGCCTCCCCTACCGCGGCGGCCCTCTCGATGGTCTGCACGGTCACGCGGAGGTCCAGGGCGGCGCGGTGGTCGGACTCGCCGACGCACGACGTGCAGCCGCTCTGCAGAGACGCGCGGCTTGGTCAGGCGAGCCGGGCAACTGCTGCAGCTCCAGCGTGCAACCAACGTCGTTGAGTGCCATGGGAGTTGCGCGGAGCCGGGCAACTGCTGCAGCTCCAGAGATCTGCAGCAGCCCAGAGTTTGGAGCGTGCGTGACCGGGCGCACTAAATATGCTGCGCGCGATACTTTTTTGATACGCGTGTTGCATTAATTATAGTGTGCGCTTTTTATACGGTTGCTGAAGACTTTAAATCGAATTCGTATCCGCTAAAAATTATTTTTATACCGCACATCGCTTATATAGCGCCTCTGTTGAAGATGCTCTCGTGCGAGGCGGTGCCACGCGACTCGCGCGGGAGACCAGCACGGCTGGCGCAAGACCAGCTTGGCCGGTTATGATCTCAGTCTAACACTTTGAACCTGACGACCCAAAATGACACCGGTTCGCTCGATCCACCATGACCGACCACAGCAGGACAGCACTCCACCTGCAACAGATGCAAACCACGTCAACTCTTGAACCTAGATATCTAGATAGATAGATAGATACTACTGTACCATTAGAGACGGCTTCCAGTGCTGCCGATCTTGATGATGAACGCCCATCGCTTCAGCATTCAGCATCTCACCCTGACCCTGCGTAACTGTTGAGTGTTCGACCCATCTCAGCACTATTTTTATTTTAGCCAATTCTGCAACGTTCAATGTTTTTTCTTTCTTTTTTTCTTTCTTTCTTTTCTTCGATCCGGGCCTAAGCTCGCAAGAGTTAGCAGAAAAAATAGATGCACGTCCACATTGTTAACTGAAAAAAATATTCTCAAGTTTGCAGTGCAGGACCATATATATATCTTTTTGTCCCCGTCGTCATATCATGCATGAGGTGCACCGCACACACTGAGTAAGACGCAACACCACACGGGTCCAAGCCCGAATCCCGACGCGAGTACAAGTATGCAAATGGGAGCACAAGTTTCTTCTAGCTGGACCAGCTTCAGTTCAGGTTCAAGGGAGAGGAGCAGGAGCAGCCAGTCTGTTCAACTGACATTCTGAATCCGTTTTGTGGTGTAACTTCATTTCAGTTAACTGAAAACAGCTCCTCAATTTGAGAGATACTCAGCTCATTTATTTATTTATTTTATTACTGAACCTGCTGGCATCACATTGCACGCATTAACAAGCACTCATCATCCGGAATCGGATCAGGAAAAATACCGACACAAGACGATGACCATCACATTCACATTCAAGGGACAGCAAAATCAAAATCATGTGGACTGGAACAGCAAAGTGCACGGCAATCAAAATGCAGTCAACCTCTATGCCATGCAGGCAATCAGGTGGAATCATCATCAAGTGATGTTAATCTCTGACCACACTCTCGGTCTCGGCCGCGGCAGAGGACGTGCCCTGCGTGTGCAACTGGAAGCCCTTCGGCCAGAACGTCCTCGCCGCAGCGCGCATGCACTGCGCCGACGAGAGTTCACTCATGTGAACGAGCATCAGTCAATGATTAGACTAGCGCCGACGAGTGGATGCACCGACTGTGTGCGACCTCCGCTGGAAAAACTCGCGTGTGCGCCCATGACCAAGGTCACACACCAGGCGGCCTCGGATGTGGCCGGTGATGGCGGCTCGTGTGCGGGGTCCAACATAGGAGTTGGTGGCGCTGAGCGGGGTACACCGGCAGAGGACGGTGGTGGTTGGGCCATGGGCGTAGCTCCAATCTCGGGTAGTGCAGTGCAAGGCGGCCATGGTTGCGAGGCGGCAAGGGGTGGCCAGGGCGTCGGCTGCCACGCATCCACGCCGTGACGCAGCAGGTACATCTACATCGTGCCCATCCACAGCAGCTTGCCGCGGCGCACCACCGGAGGACAACCTGCAACTCCCTCGGGTCCTGAAGCGGCCACATCGGCAGGTTTTCACCATGGAGCATACGGAGCGAGCGAGAGTCAGATACTCGGGTTGCTCGACAGATGAAGAGTTTTTCTACTCCCTAGCTAGGGCTGGCAGAAGCAAAAGCAAGCACTTGACAATAGGCAGAGCACAGCACTCCACCTGCAAGTGCAACACAACCAACAGATGCAGTCAAACCACGTCAACTCTTGAGCCTAGATAGAGCGAGTGCATTGGAGACGGCTTCAGGTGCTGCCGATCGCATCTTGTTGTGATGATGAACGCCCATCACTTGAGCATTCAGTCCAGCGTCTCACCCACGAAACTTCAAAGTATAAGTATGCAAATGGGAGTCCAAGTTTCTTCTAGCGGGGCCAGCTTCAGTTCAGGTTCAAGGGAAACTCTCGGAGGAGCAGGAACAGTCAGTCAGTTTAACTGTAATTCTGAATCCGTTTTGTCGTGTAACTTCATTGCAGTTAACTGAGAACAGCTCCTCATGCTCTGAGTTTTAAGATCCCCTCCTAGAGAGAGATACTCAGCTGATTTGTTATTTGTTTATTTACTGAACCTGCTGGCATCGCATTACACGCATTAGCAAGCACGAGATGATGAGCACCACATTCACATTCCCATTCACATTCCCAGGGCAGCAAAATCGGAATCGAAATTTAACATAAAACTAGTGCCAAACATTCATCCGACATCAAGGGGTGAGAGAGACAGAGTCTTTCATTGTTCAACTCACAACCTTGCTGTCAACCTCTTGTAACATACTCCATTCACAAGCATGCATGTAAAACTTGTTGGATCATCCCTGCTATGCTGCTGGTGTGTTGTGTTGCTTTCGCTGCTCGACCCGCTGAAGTCGGAGGTCGAGCTGGCGGGGTTGCCGGAGCGTGCTAGTCCAGAGGTGGCCGTGGCGTGGTTGACGCGGTGCGTGGGGCGCCGTTCCTCGTGCGCCTCGCCCAAGACGTGGTCGTACTCGTACAGTATAGATGTGCACGGCTGGGCTGCACCACCATTGTACAACCGACATTTTGTCCAACAGCTTGTGCGCACACCTGTGAATTCCACCCAGGGCTTGAACGGCGATCGCGCAGGACCAGGCGAACGAGCCAGCTCTCCATTTCCATAGACCTGGACGTTGTCTCGAGCTCCTCGACCTCCTTGCGTACAACACAAAAATGGTGGGGGTCGCTCATGGGCACCAGCAGGAACGCCACCACCGTCACCACCGCTGCTGTGTTGCTGCGCCGCCCCCGTCGTTGTGTTGTTGTCGCCGCTCGGACCGCCGTTACGCGTGTGTTTTGCTGAGGACGTGGTCGCAGTGTACGTGTACAGGAAGGGGAAAAATGAGAGCATCAGGGTGCCATGCACGACATCAATGACGCAACATCGTGCCATTCCCGAGAATGACCGGACGGGTGGTGCGCATCCTCAAGATGAGGATAAGGGCGACAGCTCCTCGTCGGACGTCGCCGAAGCTGGCAACCTGGAGCGCACGGCCATAGCTACAACTCGGAATCATGGCCACAACACAGCTACAACTTGGTCGCTGGGAGTTTTCGAGGGCCTATTTTGCAAAATGTTGCCTAGCCACGTGGCCTGGTCAAACACGGATAGGACCCGAGGTGAATCATTTGCTCACAATTAAAGCATCTGCAGCCGGACACCTTACTGATCGATCATGATTTTTCGGTTTAGACGGACGCCTCAAACGCCCGAGCTAGCCGGTACCCTTCATATTCAGCAAATATAGGGCGGATATGAAGGTGCACGGGCATGCCCACCACGTCGGACTGACGACAAGGTTCCACGTGGAAACGCCCGGAAACCCAGTGGTCCGAAACTCGTCTCCTCCGGAGAACCGGTGGCGCCGCTCCGGCGAGCCGCGTACTGCCTAGCCCGGCTATTTAAGTCGATAGGCGGTACCGAAACCCTATCCTCCATCCACAGTTTCCACCGACTGTCCGCCGCTGCCGCCACTTTTCACTCAACCCGTCCGTCTAGTAGCCATGACCCCACGCCCCCGGATGAGGAGCGAGCCATTTCTGAAGCCGGAGCACCGGCTCGAGCTTCTTAAGCAGATTCGAGCGCGAAGCCCGGATCACCGCGGGGCTACGTGTCCGGATGCAGTGGATCCTGCAGAGGAGGAGGAGGAGGAGGATGGCGACCCAGATCTGCAGGCGGAGCAGCAGGCTATCCTCGATTCCCTCAGATCAGAGTTGGCTGTGGAGGCTAGACGCCGTCACCGGCAGGAGATGGAGGCGCAGCAGGCTGCGGAGGAGGCAAAGATGCTCGCCTACATGGATGAGGTCGAGCAGGAGGATGATGAGACGGAGCCGTCCTACCTGCCCGTCCAGCCGGCGCCCGACACCGTCGTCGTGGATATCTCAAACGACGAAAAATAGCTAGAGTCGTAGTATGTAGGATTTCTTTTGCATGCATTGCATGGGTCTAGGGACTGAAATACGAGAGAGACGGATGCAGAGTGATTAATTTAAGGCGTGGCTAGTCAGTCAGTGTTCATGAATACGCCTGGTTACATCCACGAACCATGAATGTTGAGGGGCTGAATTTGCAAAGTCCGGCTGTAGATGCTCTCAGGCCCAAATATGCGCTTTCAAACTTTTAGAAGTGAATCCATTTATAACAGCCTGTGTATTTTACGGACTGGTGGAACCTCTGGATGCCAGGCACTCTACTCAAGCCAGGACACAGGAACAGATGGGCTCTTGGCTTGAAACAGTTTCAAATAGTACTCTCTCTCCGGTCTTTTTTATTCTGCATATTAGAATTCTCTGAAGTCAAACTTCACAAAGTTTGACCATATTTGTATGAAAAAATATCAACATCTGCCATGCTAAAATTATATAATATGAAACTTTAAGTCATGACACATCTAGTAGTATCGATTTTAGATTGTGAATGTTGACACTTTTTTTTATAAAATTGGTCAAATTTTACGAAGCTTGACTTCAGTCAAACCTTATATGCGAACTAAAAAGGAGCGAAGGGATTACTACTCTCCATCAGCATCAGGTCAGGTGGACGTGGACCTGCACTGGAGCAGCAGCGTTGGTACGAGTACGACCGGTCCGTTCTCAACCCTGCAAGTGCACGGCAACCAAAATGCAGTCAACTTGCATGCCATGCAGGCAATCAGAATCAGGTGAATCCCCGGGTTAAAAATAATCTACCCTTGACTCGTGGAGGAATTCCCCCGTGCTCCCTGTCTCGCCTGCCACGCTGGAGATCTCCGCCCTGTCCCCGGCCGGAGCGCCAAATGATGTCCAGAGATTCCCCAGGAATACGCCGTGCATTAGAGTGTGTCTAGAAAAGTCAAGCTCATGCTACGCAACCAAACATAGCCTTAGCCGTATTCCACTCTGGTCCGTGGAGTATCATAATCACACAAGGAGAAAGCAAGATCTAAAGGTGGGGAACTCATCTCATCAAGAAGCTGAATTTGTAAAGTGTTTCCTCTAATTTATGGTCCTAGCAGTCGCTAAGGACATCTCCAATGTTGACCTATAAATTTGCTCTCGTATCTATTCATAGACAGAGAGACCAGTCCGCGGACACGAATGTCGGACACGGCTATTCAATGCTGCCAACATACATTTAAAACATCTAGCTAAACATTTGACTAAGTGGACCTACTAAAAACAATCATTTGGCTAAATGCATTCCACTAAATACTACTTCCTTCGTTTCAAAATAGATGACTCAACTTTATACTTAAGTAGCGGATTTTTGTTGGTCATGCAAATGTCGAACTCTCGCAAAGCCCATCCAGTTTGTCTCAGATTTGCCAAAAAAAAATACGTCTAGACCACTCGACAGCCTGATACAGGACCGCGTTGGATAGCAAACTGCGTCCGGACAGCGCCGCCCGACTTTTACAGGAGATTTGATAGCATCACGCTGTGTTTTTTTTCCTCACCTGGTTGTTGCGTGCTCGATCAATATTTCTCTATCGAGCCATGCTTCGGTACACCCCCCTTCACAAACCGTATAAGGGTAATATGGTCATTTGACCATAACGTATAGACACCTCCGTATGTGAGGCATACGAGCTATATGTATACGCACATAGCAGGTCCGTCGGCCCATCAGACAACTGGTGCACATCCCACCTCCATCCTGGGCCTGCCACATTTATTATTTTTTAAGCTTCAAAAAATAAGTGGGTGAGCAGTATTGAACACCCAACCTCTTGGTTTATCTCTACCTGCAATAACCAACTTGGAAAGCGCCCATATTGTGCCTGGCTTATTCTTTTATACTTCTTGTTGTGCATCTTATCTGTCTGTTTTTCTTTTTGCGTTTTTTCTTTTTATTTATTTTTTCTTATTTTTCTATTTTCTTTTTAAATTTTGTTAAATTATTGAACATTTTTTTAATCCGTGAACTTATCTTTTAAATCTGTGATGTTTTTTCATATGAATGAATATTTTTCAAAATCGCAAACTTTTATCAATTTCATAAAAAAATCAATTTATTTAACTTTTTAAAAATTCTTTAACATTTTTCAAGTCGATGAACTTTTTTGAATTTCACAAACATTTATGAAATTCGTGAACTTTGTTTTGTCAACATTGTGAACTTTTTATTTTGCAAACTTTTTTTTCCAAATTTGTGAACTTTTTGTCAAATTGTTAACCTTTTTCCAAACCGATAAACTTTTGTCACACTAGTAAGCTTGCATTGCACGTCTCGGCTAACACATGTAATCATATATAGGATAATCTTTCCAAAAAATAATAGGTTAACCCTATTGAAATCACAAAAGTTCATAAAAATAAAAAAGTTCATCTATTTGAGAAAAGCTCACGAATTCGAGAAAAAAGATCACGAAATTGGAAAAAAGTTCATCAGTTTGAAAAAAAATCATGAATTAAATTCCTTTTTGCAGGAGGCCTCTCGGCTGTGCCGGTCCATTGTCGCACGAAAACAGGGGAATTTTTTTAATAACCGTTTTAAGTACTTGTATAAACTCTAGATTTAAATACTTTTTCATTCAAACCTGGCATGGATGCCGATCATGAGCTTGCCCACCTTATTGCAAAAGTTGGGGTCACTGAAAGATATACAAACATAGACCATGTCAACAGGAATGCCAGAAGACTACATCTCAGAGCACATTGTTTAGCGACATTCTTCAAATGGTCCCAATTTTTTCCATGGCATTGTATGACCAGTTCATGACACCATACCAAGTTGTTTTGGTTTCGACAAATTTTATGTTTTCTGGAGTATTCTCGGTCAGAAAGGGCTGACACAATGGTCGACGTGTCACAACTTGCATACGGTGTTGAAAATCGTTCAAACCTGGTATTGATGACTACCATGGGTATGCGTATGTCCACCAGCTTGAAAAGGTTGGAATTATTTTAAGAATGTCCAAAACTAGATCATGTTCAATGCAGTGTGTTCGGGTTATGCCAGAAGACTCCCTCTGAGAGCACGTTATTTTATTGACATCCTTCAAATGGCCTTGAATTTTTTCCACCAACTTCTATGACAATTTCAGGGCACGATGAAAGTTGTTTGAGTTTTTGATAATTCTTGCATTTTCTGGAGTTTACTCGATGAAAATGGTCGATAAATGGCCGGACTAACGCAATTTGCATATGGTGTCTGAATTCGTCTAAACCTAGAATGGATACCTACCAAGGGAATGGCTAACTACTAGAAAAAGTTGGGATTATTTCATGCATGTACAGAAATAGACCATGTTCAGGTTTTCGAGTAGGCCAGAAGGGTTCATTTGAGAACACTTTTTTTAGCAACTATCAAATGACCCGATTTTTCTGTGAGCTTATATGAACAATTAAAGGTAGCATGCCAAGTTGTTTTAGTTTTCAACAAATTTTGCATTTTTTGGAGTTCTCTCGTGAAGAATGGCTGATAAACAGCCGGACGTGTCGCAACTTGCATAGGATGTCAGAAATCATTCAAAGCTAACATGTATCATGGGCATGCCCACTTGCCTGCAAAACTAGGGGTCATTTCGGATGTCCAAAACTATACCATATTGAACGAAGGCTGTCCGGGTATGAAGGTTTCGTTTGAGAGCACGTTGTTTCTCGACATCCTTGAAATGGCCTCAACTTTTTTCATGACCTTGTATGACCAATTAAAGTCACCATGCCGCGTTGTATTGGTTTTCAACAAATTTTGCATTTTTTGGAGTTTTCTTGGTCAAAAAAGGCCTATAAATGGTAGGACCTATCGCAACTTGCATACGGTGTCAAAAATAATTCAAATCTAACATGGATGCCTACCATGGGCATGCCCACCTTCCGACAAAATTCAGGGTCGTTTCAAGGATGTTTAAAAGTAGGCCATGTTCAACGGAGGATGTCAGGGTAGCCCAGAAGGCTCCGTTCGAGAGCACATTATTTCTCGACAAGCTTGAAATGGCCCCAATTTTTGCATGGCCTTATATGACCAATTCAAGGCACCATGTCAAGTTGTTTCGTTTTTCTACAAATTTTGCATTTTCTGAAGTTTTGTCGATAGAAAAAAGTCAGCAAATAATTGGACGTGTCATAACTTGCATACGGTGTCGAAAGTCGTTCAAACCAGGCATGGATGCCTATCGTGGGTATGTCCACCTGTTTGCAAAGTTGAGGTAATTTTAAGGATGTCCAAAAATAGACCATGGGCAACGAAGGGTGTTCGGATAGGGTGAGAAGGGTCCTTTTGAAAGCATGTTGGTTTTCGACATCTATCGAATGGCTCCAATTTTTTCCCACCAGCTTCTATGATAAATTCAAGGCATTGTGTCAAATTGTTTGTATTTTTAACAACTTTTGCATTTTTAGAGTTTTCTCGATGAAAAGGGCTGATAAATGGGCGGACGTGTCACAACGTGCAAACAATGTTGGAAGTTGTTCAAATCTGGCATGGATATTTCATATATCCATGTCAGGCTGTTGCAAAAAGTTGGGGTCATTCATCAATAGAAAAAAACACCTATTGAGAAGAGTATGCTAGACCAGGCCAAACGGGTGCATGCGTGAGCATGTAGTTTCTAATTAAGAATGCCTCTGTTATTTCCATTTTTTGGTATTACCAATCAACACGAACATTCTCCTATATCCTAATAATCTATTGAAATTAGTGAACAATTATGGAATTTCAAATTGTGTATGAAAATTTTATAAACTTGAACACTTTTTATAAAATTATGGACAAATTCCGAACAATTGATATTATCCAAAATTGCAAACATTTTTTAATTTGTGACCAAAAAATGTGAACGTGAACATTGTTTTAATTTCAGAATATTTTTAAAATTTTTGAACAATGTTTGAAAATATGAACATTTTTGGAACTACAAAAATATTTCAAATTTTTAGATAAGTTTCAAAAAGGGGAAAACAAATTAAGGAAAAAACTAAAAACTAAAAATAGAAAAGGAAAAAAATCTTAGGCTTTAGCCCTACTAGGCAATGGCATCTCTCCTGTCGGGCCTTCCCAAGCATTCATGGATTTGAAAAAAATCATGAATTTTAAAACAGATGTTCACGAATTTGAAAAAAAAAATCCCAGGCATTGGAAGATGTTCATAAAGTTGAAAATAGTTCTTGGATGTGTAAAAACGTTCACAGATTTGAAAACAAAGTTCACAATATTAAAATAATATTTCCGAATTTGAAAAGTTCATAGATTTAAGAAAAGGTTCATGATTTAAAAATAGTTTGTGATTTTTTTAAATAGAATGAAGATCAAAATAAAAATGAAAAATAAAAAGGAAAATGGGACAAGCAAAACCTCCCAAAAAAGAAAACCACAAATTTTAAAAATTGTTCATGTTTCAAAAGATGTTTGGAAATTATTTCTGTTTTGTAATTTTGTTCACTTTCAAAATAAAATTGCTCAAATTTCGTTCACAAATTCTAAAACTATTCGGCATTTTAATTTTTTTCGGGTTTTTAAATAAAAGTTTCAGATTTTTTCAGATAATATTTCATATATATGTACGCTAGTGTCTTTTCTTATATATTTCTCGCTAGAAAATAACGAAAGTAGTGGTTGGTTGTAGTGGCTATCGGCATGTGTTGTTTAGTGGGAGGTCTTGAGTTCAAATCCTCATATTCTCTCCCTTTTCGTTGTACTTTTAGGTTGCGCTTATGTTGAACGTGGTAGCTTAATGGGCCGGCCCAGCACGTGTTCAATTTGTATACGACGCGAGACGTAGACGCAAAAGACCAACTGCTAAAAGAACGTTAGAAAAAGATCATCCTGCCCTTTCTTATAAAGAGGAATGGGATAATTTGAACCCTCGATGCGTTTAGGGAGATGTACCGAAACGGAAGTGTTATTTCCAATGTACTGACGGCGACGACGACAGCTCGTGTGTCATCCCGGTACACATCACAACACCCAATTTTTTTTTTGTAGGGTAAAAGGGATTGTATTACTCAAGAGTCAAGAAGGTCCTCCCTACACAAGCTAGGGATATTGTCCGGACCGGAGCGGAGCCAGACCACAGTACGGTCTTCCGTCCTTCCAAAGTTCGCCAACGCATGGCTTACATTATTCTACTCTTGAGAAATATGAATAACATGACACTCCCTTTCACTCATAAGATGCTTCACTTCCGAGACCACCATGGCGTACTGTGAGCGGTCTTGTCCTGAGGCATTGATCAGTTGCACTGCCTGTAGACTATCGCACTCGACGATAAACGGCAGCTCCGTCCATTGGAGGGCCAAAGCTATGCCCTCCATGCACCCAGCCAGCTCGGCATGTAGAGGGTCCGGGCACGACCATAGAGAGCGACACGCGGAGAAAATAATGGCCCCTTCCTGGTCACGGAGCACCATTCCCGTCCCGGCCCTCCCGTCATCATGGGAAAAGGAGCCGTCAACATTCAGCTTCGTCCAGTTGGCGGGTGGGGGACTCCATTTGTGTGCTCTTCGTGGCACACCTCCCACTTGTGATATAGGTTGCTCTGCACCTTCTTGTTGGATGGTCATCTTCCCTTTGTCCCAATCTCCCTGCGGATACTGCTGGATCCCTAGCAGTGAGATTACGTAGCTCTGCAAAAAGCGGCGAGATACCTCCACAGGCGGCGCCGGTTTGTCATGAGTGATCTCGTTGCGCACATGCCAACATCTCCACAGCAGCATAATCAGGCGCAGCCGGTCCCCTTCATTGCTTTCTGCAATTAGGTTCAGGAGCCACTCCGGGCCGGTGTTCCGGACTGACTCGATGTCCGGTATACTCCACACCTCCGCCATAGTCCGCCACAAATGCACCGCCCGAGGGCACCTGCAAAACACATGAAAAGTGTCCTCGCGCTCGAGACCACATAATGGGCATATATCAGTAACCTCCATGTGTCGACTAAATTTATTAGGCCATGTGGCAAGGGAATTAGTAGCCAAACGCCATGCAAACACACGCACCTTAGGAGGAGCAGGGCACCTCCACAATAATGCCCAGACGGCACGTCGTCCGTCCGGTGCCCTGCTCGCTGCGACTGAAGAGGGACGAAGCTTGTCCTCAAGCGCCAGCCAGTACGCGCTACGTACGGTGAAGATACCTTGGAGCCTTGGAGGATCCGGCGACCAGTTCGCCGACTATAGATTAGTTCGACCGCTATATGTATATCCAGCTTCTCAAGTCACCGTATCCAAAAGTCCAAACAAGCTAGGCTGGGGAATGGAGCAAGAAGCGCCCGGTGAGACGACGGAGGGCGCGCAAGAGGTGACCCTCCGGCCGTTCGACCTCGCCGATGTCGACGCCATGATGGCGTGGGCGTCGGATCCCGAGGTCACGGCCTTCATGACGTGGGACCCCTACACGTCCCGCGAAGCCCTGCTCGCGTTCCTCCGGGACGTCGCGCTGCCGCACCCCTGGTTCCGCGCCGTATGCCTCCCCGGCGGCGGCGACCGCCCGGTCGGCTCGGTGTCCGTGTCGCCGATGGCGGACGCATGCCGCGCCGAGCTCGCGTACGTGGTGGCGCGCGCGCACTGGGGCAAGGGCGTGGCCACGGCCGCCGTGAGGCGGGCGGTCGCCACGGTGTTCGGGGAGGTGGTGGGGCTGGAGCGTGTGGAGGCGCTGGTGGACGTGTGCAACGTGGCGTCGCAGCGCGTGCTGGAGAAGGCCGGGTTCCGGCGGGAGGCCGTGCTGCGGAGCTACTGCGTGGTCAAGGGCGCCGTCAGGGACATGGCCATCTACAGCTTCATCTCCACGGACGCACTGCTCGTTTGATTCATGCGTGTGGTTCATATAATACGAAGAGAAAATTGGATACCATGTCCGATGTACATAGCTCATAGAGATTAAAGAAGACTAAAATGTACTGGTTGTCTTTCTCCAATTCTTCTCTACAATTGGCGTGGAAAAGTGCTATCTACTATTTAGTGCTTGTCTCTTAGAGTATCATTCATTCGGGAAATAGGGAACGAGCCTTAGAGCATGTACAGTGAGGCGCTTCAAACCCCTCAAAATGTCTGGACCTGGTTAAAAATAGCCGACTCAGACGGGCATCTCAAACTGACCTCAAACACCTGAGCTGATCGACACCCTATGACCAAATCTAGGACATATATAGAAAGGTCTGGACGCGACCGGGCGTGTCCAGACCTGACTCTGACCACTGCGGACCGTCAACTGGGGTGTCTTCCCTTGCGGGGTGGAGGAGCCTATGACCGTCCGCATTACCCTCTGCTGCTCTTGGGAGGACAAGTCCGAACGACGACAGGATCAGTCCAGCGCGAATCCATTGCGTCGGTGCAACCGGTGCTCGGACCCACCAGTGCTGGAGCATCTTGGTCCATTAGGCTTCCCATCTTCACCCCCCAACATATGAGTGCTACACGGACCGGTGTGCCCACCGTGGGAAGGAGAGAATGATGTTGGCTGAAGCATGCCTAGCTGCAGACATGGCGGAGGCGGCGGCACACGATCCGTGGAGGAGGAAGTCATCCATGCCCACATCCTAAAGAAGCGACAGAGGAGGAAGACACGCACCCTTGCCTGAGAGCAAAATCGGGCGGCCCTTATCATGGCTGAACCGCCCGCGAAAGAGGAGAAGGAGCACAACGACGGACCGGACAACTCCGTTGAAGAGCAGGTCCAGCTTCATCCAAAGAATAGTAGAATGGAACACACTACTATTCATCAGCCCACGAATGGGTAAATATACAAAGTACATGGTGGTAACAGGCATAGCTATGTACGGGCATGCACAACGTGCACCAAGTCGTGGGGTGTGGCATGCGGTAGCAGATCAGGTACAAGACGTGGGACTCGGTCCCTCTGTTACACTAGCAACGAGCATCTTCCAACAGCCCCCCGCAGTCGCAACGGGATCGTTGAGGACATTAAGGCTAGACCGAAAGTTGAGGAAGATGGGCGTCGGGAGCCCCTTCGTGAAGATGTCGGCGAACTGTGATGTCAGGGCACGTGGAGGACCTGAACGCCGCCGAAGGAGACACGCTTGCGAATGAAGTGAAGGTCGATTTCGATGTGCTTTGTCCGTTGGTGCTGCACAGGGTTGGTGGAGAGGTACATCGCGCTCACATTGTCGCAGTAGACGATGGTCTTCGTGGACGGGGGCCGCTGGAGCTAGCGGAGTAGCTGCCGGAGCCAACACGCCTCAGCCACGACGTTGGCAACAGCCCTGTACTCCGCCTTGGCGCCGGAGCGTGAGACAGTCGGTTGACGCTTCGAGGACCATGAGACGAGGTTGTCGCCGACGTAGATGCAGAAGCCTGATGTAGACTTGCGTGTGTCGGGACAACCGGCCCAGTCGGCGTCTAAGTACGCAATCAACCTGTGGTCGGAGGAGCGCCGAAGATGAAGACCGGGCTACGAGGTGCCGCGGATGTAGCGTAGGATCCGCTTGAGGATGGTGTAGTGCGGTTCATGCGGGTCGTGCATGAATAGACAGACATGCTGAACAGCGTAGGCGATGTCTGGACGCGTGAGGGTGAGGTACTGGAGAGCTCCGGCTAAGCCGTGATAGTGAGACAGGTCAGAGACGGGAGGGGCGTCGGAAGTGGAGAGCTTGGAGCGAGTGTCAATGGCGTAGTGGCAGGCTTGCAGTTGCTCATGTGGGCGCGCTCAAGAACCTCTAAGGCATACTGGTGTTGCGAGAGAAATAACCCGTGTGTGCCGCGAGTGACATTGATGCCTAAAAAGTGGTGGAGATCTCCGAGGTCAGTCATGGAAAACTCACGGTGGAGCTGTGCGATGATGTGGCGGAGTAGTGTGGTGGTACTAGCTGTCAAAATGATATCATCGACGTAGAGGCACTAGTGCAGAATCGGGCTATTGTCCCGGTTTGTAAGGCCCTTTAGTGCCGGTTCTGGAACCGGCACTAAAGGGTGGGGATCAAAGGCCCACCACGTGGCACGAGCCCGCGCCGAGGGGCTAGAGGCCTTTAGTCTTGGTTGGTTACATGAACCGGGACTAAAGTGTTTAAGGGTTTAGAGAGTTTTTGTTTAATTTTCCTTTTAATTTTGTATTTTCCATTTAATTATTTTTCATTGCAAACATATTTTGCGCTACTACATACTGTACACATTATGCATATATATAATTTCTCGTAGAACCGATTGTGACCATGGCAGCGGCCGAGAGAATGACCGGCGTGGGGCGGCACATACCCGACATGAGGAGTGTTGGGGAACGCAGTATTTCAAAAAATTTCCTACGATCACGCAAGATCTATCTACGAGATTCATAGCAACGAGAGGGGAGAGTGTGTCTACGTACCCTCGTAGACCGAAAGCGGAAGCGTTTAGTAACGCGGTTGATGTAGTCGAACGTCTTCACGATCCAACCGATCAAGTACTGAACGCACGACACCTCCGCGATATGCACACGTTCAGCTCGGTGACGTCCCTCATACTCTTGATCCAGCTGAGGCCAAGGGTGAGTTTCGTCAATACGATGGCGTGTCGACGGTGATGATGAAGTTACCGACGCAAGGCTTCGCCTAAGCACTACGACAATATGATCGAGGTGTAAAACTATGAAGGGGGCACCGCACACGACTAAAGAACAACTTATGCGTCTATGGGGTGCCCCCTCCCCCGTATATAAATGAGGGGAGGAGGAGGAGGGCCGGCCACAAGGGGCGCGCCCAAAGGGGGGAATCCTACTCCTAGTAGAAGTAGGTTTCCCTCTTTCCTAGTCCTAGTAGGAGAAGAAGGAAGGAGAGGAAGAAGAGAAGGAAAGGGGGAGCCGGCCCCCTGGCCCTAGTCCAATTCGGTTTGGGCTAGGGGCGGCGCACGCCACACTTTGGCCTGCCTCCTCTCTTCCAGCATTAGGCCCATGAGGCCCAATAACTTCCCGGCGGGGGTTCCGGTAACCCTCGATACTTCGAAACTTATCCGAAACGACTCGAACCATTCCGGTGTCCGAATGTAGCCTTCCAATATATGAATCTTTATGTCTCGACCATTTCGAGACTCCTCGTCATGTCCGTGATCTCATCCGGGACTCCGAACAACCTTCGTTACATCAAATCACATAACTCATAATGCATATCGTCATCGAACGTTAAGCGTGCGGACCCTACGGGTTTGAGAACTATGTAGACATGACTGAGACACATCTCCGGTCAATAACCAATAGCGGAACCTGGATGCTCATATTAGTTCCTACATATTCTACGAAGATCTTTATCGGTCAAACCGCACAACAATATACGTTGTTCCCTTTGTCATCGGTATGTTACTTGCCCGAGATTCGATCGTCGGTATCATCATACCTAGTTCCATCTCGTCACCGGCAAGTCTCTTTACTCGTTTGGTAATGAATTATCCTGCAACTAACTCATTAGTCACATTGCTTGCAAGGCTTATATTGATGTGCATTACCAAGAGGGCCCAGAGATACCTCTACGATAATCGGAGTGAAAAATCCTAATCTCGATCTATGCCAACTCAACAAACACCATCGGAGACACCTATAGAGCATCTTTATAATCATCCAGTTACCTTGTGACATTTGATAGCACACTAAGTGTTCCTCCGGTATTCGGGAGTTGCATAATCTCGTAGTCATAGGAACATATATAAGTCATGAAGAAAGCAATAGCAATAAACTAAACGACCATAGTGCTAAGTTAATGGATGGGTCTAGTCCATCACATCATTCTCTAATGATGTGATCCCGTTCATCAAATGACAACACATGTCCATGGCTAGGAAACTTAACCATCTTTGATTAACGAGCTAGTCAAGTAGAGGCATACTAGGGACACTCTGTTTGTCTATGTATTCACACATGTACTAAGTTTCCGATTAATACAATTCTAGCATGAATAATAAACATTTATCATGATATAAGGAAATATAAATAACAACTTTATTATTACCTCTAGGGCATATTTCCTTCAGTCTCCCACTTGCACTAGAGTCAATAATATAGATTACACAGTAATGATTCTAAAACCTATGTAGTCTCGGTGTTGATCAGGTTTTGCTCGTGAGAGAGGCTTAGTCGACAGGTCTACAACATTCAGATCCGTATGTATCTTGCAAATCTCTATGTCTCCCTCCTTGACTTGATCGCGGATGGAGTTGAAGCATTTCTTGATGTGCTTGGTTCTCTTGTGAAATCTGGATTCCTTTGCCAAGGCAATTGCAACAGTATTGTCACAAAAGATTTTCATTGGACCCGATGCACTAGGTATTACACCTAGATCGGATATGAACTCCTTCATCCAGACTCCTTCATTTGATGCTTCCGAAGCAGCTATGTATTCCGCTTCACACGTAGATCCCGCCATGACGCTCTGCTTAGAACTGCACCAACTAACAACTCCACCATTCAATAAAAATACGTATCTGGTTTGTGACTTAGAGTCATCCGGATAAGTGTCAAAGCTTGCATTGATGTAACCGTTTACGACGAGCTCTATGTCATCTCCATAAACGAGAAACATATCCTTAGTCCTTTGCAGGTATTTCAGGATGTTCTTAACAGCTGTCCAGTGATCCACTCCTAGATTACTTTGGTACCTCCCCGCTAAACCAATAGCAAGGCACACATCAGGCCTGGTACACAGCATTGCATACATGATAGAACCTATGGCTGAGGCATAGGGAATGACTTTCATTTTCTCTCTATCTTTTGAAGTGGTCGGGCATTGAGTCTGACTCAACTTCACACCTTGTAACACAAGCAAGAACCCTTTCTTTGCTTGAACCATTTTGAACTTCTTCAAAACTTTATCAAGGTATGTGCTTTGTGAAATTCCAATTAAGCATCTTGATCTATCTCTATAGATCTTGATGCCCAATATATAAGCAACTTCACCAAGGTATTTCAATGAAAAATTCTTATTCAAGTATCCTTTTATGCTATTCAGAAATTCAATATCATTTCCGATCAACAATATGCCATCCACATATAATATCAAAAATGCTACAGAGCTCCCACTCACTTTCTTGTAAATACAGGCTTCTCCAAAAGTCTGTATAAAACCATATGCTTTGATCACACTTTGTTAACACCTTTTGGATCGACAAAACCTTCCGGTTGCATCATATACAGCTCTTCTTTAAGATATCCATTAAGGAATGCAGTTTTGACATCCATTTGCCAAATTTCATAATCATAAAATGCGGCAATTGCTAACATGATTCGGACGGACTTAAGCATCGCTATGGGTGAGAAGGTTTCATCGTAGTCAACTCCTTGAACTTGTCGAAAACCTTTTGCAACAAGTTGAGCTTTGTAGACAGTAACATTACCGTCAACGCCAGTCTTCTTCTTGAAGATCCATTTATTCTGTATGGCTTGCCGATCATCGGGCAAGTCAACCAAAGTCCACACTTTGTTCTCATACATGGATCTCATCTTAGATTTCATGGCGTCAAGCCATTTTGCGGAATCTGGGCTCATTATCGCTTTCTCATAGTTCGTAGGTTCGCCATGGTCAAGTAACATGACCTCTAGAACAGGATTACTGTACCACTCTGGTGCGGATCTTACTCTGGTTGACCTACGAGGTTCGGTAGTAACTTGATCAGAAGTTTCATGATCATCATCATTAGCTTCCTCACTAATTGGTGTAGGAATCACCGGAACTGATTTCTATGATGAACTACTTTCCAATAAGGGAGAATGTACAGTTACCTCATCAAGTTCTACTTTCCTCCCACTCACTTCTTTTGAGAGAAACTCCTTCTCTAGAAAGGATCCATTCCTAGCAACGAATATCTTGCCTTCGGATCCGTGATAGAAGGTGTACCCAACAGTCTCCTTTGGGTATCCTATGAAGACACATTTCTCTGATTTGGGTTCGAGCTTACTGTTGGGGAACGTTGCAGAAAACAAAAATTTTCCTACGGTTTCACCAAGATCCATCTATGAGTTCATCTAGCAACGAGTCATCGGATGCATCTACATACCTTTGTAGACCGTGAGCGGAAGCGTTCAAAGAACGGGGATGAAGTAGTCGAACACGACGTGATTCAAATCACCGGAGATCCTAGCACCGAACGGACGGCACCTCCGCGTTCAACACACGTACGGTTCGTGCAACGTCTCCTTCTTCTTGATCCAACAAGGGGGAAGGAGAGGTTGAGGAAGATGGCTCCAGTAGCAGCACGACAGCGTGGTGATGGTGGAGCTGCAGAACTCCGTCAGGGCTTCGCCAAGAAATATGGAGGAGGAGGAGATGTTGGAGAGGGAGAGGGAGGCAACCAAAGGCGTGAGAGAAAAGCCCTCCTACCCCCACTATATATAGGAGGGCCAAGGGGGGGGGGGCACCGGCCCTAGGAGATCTAATCTCCTAGGGGGGCGGGGGGGGGGGGGGCGGCCAAGGGGAGGTTTCCCTCCCCCCCAAGGCACCTAGGGGAGCCTTCCACAATTGGGACTCTTCCCTTTTGGGAAACCCTAGGCGCATGGGCCCTTGGGGCAGGTTCCCTTGGCCCATGTAGGCCAAGGTGCGACCCCTACAGCCCATGTGGCCCCCACGGGGCAGGTGGCCCCACCCTGTGGGCCCCCGGGACCCCTCCGGTGGTCCCGGTACAATACCGATAACCCTGAAACTTGTCCCGATGGCCGAAACAACACTTCCTATATATAATTCTTTACCTCCGGACCATTCCGGAACTCCTCGTGACGTCCGGGATCTCATCCGGGACTCCGAACAACATTCGGGTTACTGCATATACATATCCCTACAACCCTAGCGTCACCGAACCTTAAGTGTGTAGACCCTACGGGTTCGGGAGACATGTAGACATGATCGAGATGACTCTCCGGTCAATAACCAACAGCGGGATCTGGATACCCATGTTGGCTCCCACATGCTCCACGATGATCTCATCGGATGAACCACGATGTCGAGGATTCAATCAACCCCGTATGCAATTCCCTTTGTCAATCGATATATTACTTGCCCGAGATTCGATCGTCGGTATCCCAATACCTCGTTCAATCTCGTTATCGGCAAGTCACTTTACTCGTACCATAATGCATGATCTCATGACCAGACACTTGGTCACTTTGAGCTCAATATGATGATGCATTACCGAGTGGGCCCAGTGATACCTCTCCGTCATACGGAGTGACAAATCCCAGTCTTGATCCGTGTCAACCCAACAGACACTTTCGGAGATACCCGTAGTCTACCTTTATAGTCACCCAGTTACGTTGTGACGTTTGGTACACCCAAAGCACTCCTACGATATCCGGGAGTTACACGATCTCATGGTCTAAGGAAAAGATACTTGACATTGGAAAAACTCTAGCAAACGAACTATACGATCTTTATGCTATGTTTAGGATTGGGTCTTGTCCATCACATCATTCTCCTAATGATGTGATCTCGTTATCAATGACATCCAATGTCCATAGCCAGGAAACCATGACTATCTGTTGATCAACGAGCTAGTCAACTAGAGGCTTACTAGGGACATGTTGGTGTCTGTTATTCACACATGTATTATGATTTCTGGATAACACAATTATAGCATGAATAAAGACAATTATCATGAACAAGGAAATATAATAATAATGCTTTTATTATTGCCTCTAGGGCATATTTCCAACAGTCTCCCACTTGCACTAGAGTCAATAATCTAGTTACATTGTGATGAATCGAACACCCATGGAATTCTGGTGTTGATCATGTTTTGCCCTAGGGAGAGGTTTAGTCAACGGATCTGCTACGTTCAGGTCCGTATGTACTTTACAAATCTCTATGTCTCCATCTTGAACATTTTCACGAATGGAGTTGAAGCGACGCTTGATGTGCCTTGTCTTCTTGTGAAACCTGGGCTCCTTGGCAAGCGCAATAGCTCCAGTGTTGTCACAGAAGAGCTTGATCGGCCCCGACGCATTGGGTATGACTCCGAGGTCGGTGATGAACTCCTTCACCCAAATTGCTTCATGTGCTGCCTCCGAGGCTGCCATGTACTCCGCTTCACATGTAGATCCCGCCACGATGCTCTGCTTGCAACTGCACTAGCTTACTGCCCCACCATTCAAAATATACACGTATTCGGTTTGTGACTTAGAGTCATCCAGATCTGTGTCGAAGCTAGCGTCGACGTAACCCTTTACGACGAGCTCTTCGTCACCCCCATAAACGAGAAACATTTCCTTAGTCCTTTTCAGGTACTTCAGGATATTCTTGACCGCTGTCTAGTGTTCCTTGCCGGGATTACTTTGGTACCTTCCTACCAAACTTACGGCAAGGTTTACATCAGGTCTGGTACACAGCATGGCATACATAATAGAACCTATGGCTGAGGCATAGGGGATGACACTCATCTCTTCTATATCTTCTGCCATGGTCGGACTTTGAGCTGAGCTCAATTTCATACCCTGCAACACAGGCAAGAACCCCTTCTTAGACTGATCCATATTGAACTTCTTCAATATCTTCTCAAGGTATGTGCTTTGTGAAAGACCTATGAGGCGTCTCGATCTATCTCTATGGATCTTGATGCCTAATATATAAGCAGCTTCTCCAAGGTCCTTCATTGAAAAACTCTTATTCAAGTAGGCCTTGATGCTGTCCAAGAGTTCTATATCATTTCCCATCAAAAGTATGTCATCTACATATAATATGAGAAATGCTACAGAGCTCCCACTCACTTTCTTGTAAACGCAGGCTTCTCCATAAGTCTGCGTAAACCCAAACGCTTTGATCATCTCATCAAAGCGAATGTTCCAACTCTGAGATGCTTGCACCAGCCCATAAATCGAGCGTTGGAGCTTGCACACCTTGTTAGCATTCTTAGGATCGACAAAACCTTCTGGCTGCATCATATACAATTCTTCCTTAAGGAAACCATTAAGGAATGCCATTTTGACGTCCATTTGCCATATCTCATAATCGTAGAATGTGGCAATTGCTAACATGATTCGGACGGACTTTAGCTTCGCTACTGGTGAGAAAGTCTCATCGTAGTCAACCCCTTGAACTTGTCGATAACCCTTAGCGACAAGCCGAGCTTTATAGATGGTCACATTACCATCCGCATCTGTCTTCTTCTTAAAGATCCATTTATTTTCTATGGCTCGCCGTTCAACGGGCAAGTCAGTCAAAGTCCATACTTCGTTTTCATACATGGATCCTATCTCGGATTTCATGGCTTCTAGCCATTTGTCGGAATCCGGGCCCGCCATCGCTTCTTCATAGTTCGAAGGTTCACCGTTGTCTAACAACATGATTTCCAAGACAGGGTTGCCGTACCATTCTGGTGCGGAACGTGTCCTTGTGGACCTTCGAATTTCAGTAGGAGCTTGATCAGAAGTATCTTGATCATTATCATTAACTTCCTCTCTAGTCGGTGCTGGCACCTCAGGAACATTTTCTTGAGTTGCGCCATTTTCCGGTTCAAGAGGTAATACTTCATCAAGTTCTACTTTCCTCCCACTTACTTCTTTCGAGAGAAACTCCTTCTCTAGAAAGGACCCATTCTTGGCAACAAAGATCTTGCCTTCGGATCTGAGGTAGAAGGTATACCCAATAGTTTCTTTTGGGTATCCTATGAAGACGCATTTTTCCGACTTGGGTTTGAGCTTTTCAGGTTGAAGTTTCTTGACATAAGCATCGCATCCCCAAATTTTTAGAAACGACAGCTTAGGTTTCTTTCCAAACCATAATTCATACGGTGTCGTCTCAACGGATTTCGACGGAGCCCTATTTAAAGTGAATGCGGCAGTCTCTAAAGCATAGCCCCAAAAAGATAGCGGTAAATCGGTAAGAGACATCATAGATCGCACCATATCTAATAGAGTGCGATTACGACGTTCGGATACACCGTTACGCTGAGGTGTTCCAGGCGGCGTGAGTTGTGAAACTATTCCACATTTTCTTAAGTGTGTGCCAAATTCGTGACTCAAGTATTCTCCTCCACGATCTGATCGTAGAAACTTGATTTTCCTGTCATGTTGATTCTCAACCTCACTCTGAAATTCCTTGAACTTTTCAAAGGTTTCAGACTTGTGTTTCATTAAGTAGATATACCCATATCTACTCAAGTCATCAGTGAGGGTGAGAACATAACGATAGCCGCCGCGAGCCTCAACACTCATTGGACCGCACACATCAGAATGTATGATTTCCAATAAGTTGGTTGCTCGCTCCATTGTTCCTGAGAACGGAGTCTTGGTCATTTTACCCATGAGGCATGGTTCGCATGTGTCAAATGATTCATAATCAAGAGACTCTAAAAGTCCATCTGCATGGAGCTTCTTCATGCGTTTGACACCTATGTGACCAAGGCGGTAGTGCCACAAGTATGTGGGACTATCATTATCAACTTTACATCTTTTGGTACTCACATTATGAACATGTGTAGCATTACGTTCGAGATTCATAAAGAATAAACCATTCACCATAGGAGCATGACCATAAAACATATCTCTCATATAAATGGAACAACCATTATTCTCGGATTTAAATGAGTAGCCATCTCGAATTAAACGAGATCCCGATACAATGTTCATGCTCAAAGCTGGCACTAAATAACAATTATAAAGGTTTAAAACTAATCCCGAAGGTAAATATAGAGGTAGCGTGCCGACGGCGATCACATTGACCTTGGAACCATTCCCGACGCGCATCGTCACCTCGTCCTTTGCCAGTTTCTGCTTATTCCGCAGCCCCTGCTTTGAGTTACAAATGTGAGCAACTGCACCGGTATCAAATACCCAGGAGCTACTACGGACACTAGTAAGGTACACATCAATTACATGTATATCACATATACCTTTTGTTTTGCCGGCCTTCTTGTCTGCTAAGTATTTGGGGCAGTTCCGCTTCCAGTGACCGCTTCCCTTGCAATAAAAGCACTCAGTCTCGGGCTTGGGTCCATTCTTTGGCTTCTTCCCGGCAGCTTGCTTGCCGGGCGCGGCAACTTCCTTGCCGTCCTTCTTGAAGTTCTTTTTACCCTTGCCTTTCTTGAACTTAGTGGTTTTATTGACCATCAACACTTGATGTTCCTTCTTGACTTCTACCTCTGCTGATTTCAGCATTGCAAACAACTCAGGAATGGTCTTTTGCATCCCCTGCATGTTGAAGTTCATCACAAAGCTCTTGTAGCTTGGTGGAAGCGACTGGAGGATTCTGTCAATGACCGCATCATCCGGGAGATTAACTCCCAGCTGAGACAAGCGGTTATGTAACCCAGACATAGTGAGTATGTGCTCACTGACAGAACTATTTTCCTCCATCTTACAGCTGAAGAATTTATCGGAGACTTCATATCTCTCGATCCGGGCATGAGCTTGAAAAACCATTTTCAGCTCTTCGAACATCTCATATGCTCCATGTCTCTCAAAACGCTTTTGGAGCCCCAGCTCTAAACTGTAAAGCATGCCGCACTGAACGAGGGAGTAGTCGTCAACACGTGTCTGCCAAGCATTCATAACGTCTTGGTTCTGTGGGACGGGAGCTTCACCTAGCGGTGCTTGTAGGACGTAATCTTTCTTGGCAGCTATGAGGATGATCCTCAGGTTCTGGACCCAGTCCGTATAGTTGCTGCCATCGTCTTTCAGCTTGGTTTTCTCTAGGAATGCGTTGAAGTTGAGGACTACGTGGGCCATTTGATCTACAAGACATATTGTAAAATATTTTAGACTAAGTTCATGATAATTAAGTTCATCTAATCAAATTATGTAATGAACTCCCACTTAGATAGACATCCCTCCAGTCATCTAAGTATAACATGATCCGAGTCAACTAGGCCGTGTCCGATTATCACGTGAGACGGACTAGTCAACGTCGGTGAACATTTTCATGTTGATCGTATCTTCTATACGACTCATGCTCGACCTTTCGGTCTTCTGTGTTCCGAGGCCATGTCTGTACATGCTAGGCTCGTCAAGTCAACCTAAGTGTTTGCATGTGTAAATCTGTCTTACACCCATTGTATGTGAACGTCTGAATAAAACACCCGATCATCACGTGGTGTTTTGAAACAGCGAACTGTCGCAATGGTGCACAGTTAGGGGGAACACTTCTTGAAATTAATATGAGGGATCATCTTATTTACTACCGTCGTTCTAAGTAAACAAGATGCAAAACATGATAAACATCACATGCAATCAAATAATAAACGTGACATGATATGGCCAATATCACATAGCTCCTTTGATCTTCATCTTGGGGCTCCATGATCATCTTGTCACCGGCTTGACACCATGATCTCCATCATCATGTCTCCATGAAGTTGCTCGCCAGCTATTACTTCTACTACTATGGCTAACGCGTTTAGCAATAAAGTAAAGTAATTTACATGGCGTTTCTCAATGACACGCAGGTCATACAAAAAATAAAGACAACTCCTATGGCTCCTTCCGGTTGTCATACTCATCGACACGCAAGTCGTGATTCCTATTACAATAACACGAACATCTCATACATCACATATGTATCATTCATCACAACTTTGGCCATATCATATCACAAAGCACTTGCTGCAAAAACAAGTTAGACGTCCTCTAATTGTTGTTGCAAGTTTTACGTGGCTGAATTAGGGTTCTAGCAAGAACGTTTTCTTACCTACGTGAAAGCCACAACGTGATTTGTCAACTTCTATTTACCCTTCATAAGGACCCCGTTCATCGAATCCGCTCCAACTAAAGTGGGAGAGACAGACACCCGCCAGCCACCTTATGCAACTAGTGCATGTTAGTCGGTGGAACCGGTCTCACGTAAGCGTACGTGTAAGGTTGGTCCGGGCCGCTTCATCCCACAATACCGCTGAAGCAAGAAAAGACTAGTAACGGCAAGAAAGTTGACAAATCTACGCCCACAACAAATTGTGTTCTACTCGCGCAAGAAGAACTACGCATAGACCTAGCTCATGATGCCACTGTTGGGGAACGTTGCAGAAAACAAAAATTTTCCTACGGTTTCACCAAGATCCATCTATGAGTTCATCTAGCAACGAGTCATCGGATGCATCTACATACCTTTGTAGATCGCGAGCGGAAGCGTTCAAAGAACGGGGATGAAGTAGTCGAACACGACGTGATTCAAATCACCGGAGATCCTAGCACCGAACGGACGGCACCTCCGCGTTCAACACACGTACGGTTCGCGCAACGTCTCCTTCTTCTTGATCCAGCAAGGGGGAAGGAGAGGTTGAGGAAGATGGCTCCAGCAGTAGCACGACGGCGTGGTGATGGTGGAGCTGCAGAACTCCGTCAGGGCTTCGCCAAGCAATATGGAGGAGGAGGAGATGTTGGAGAGGGAGAGGGAGGCAACCAAAGGCGTGAGAGAAAAGCCCTCCTACCCCCACTATATATAGGAGGGCCAAGGGGGGGGGCACCGGCCCTAGGAGATCTAATCTCCTAGGGGGGGGGGGCGGCCAAGGGGAGGTTTCCCTCCCCCCCAAGGCACCTAGGGGAGCCTTCCACAATTGGGACTCTTCCCTTTTGGGAAACCCTAGGCGCATGGGCCCTTGGGGCAGGTTCCCTTGGCCCATGTAGGCCAAGGTGCGACCCCTACAGCCCATGTGGCCCCCACGGGGCAGGTGGCCCCACCCTGTGGGCCCCCGGGACCCCTCCGGTGGTCCCGGTACAATACCGATAACCCTGAAACTTGTCCCGATGGCCGAAACAGCACTTCCTATATATAATTCTTTACCTCCGGACCATTCCGGAACTCCTCGTGACGTCCGGGATCTCATCCGGGACTCCGAACAACATTCGGGTTACTGCATATACATATCCCTACAACCCTAGCATCACCGAACCTTAAGTGTGTAGACCCTACAGGTTCGGGAGACATGTAGACATGACCGAGACGACTCTCTGGTCAATAACCAACAACAGGATCTGGATACCCATGTTGTCTCCCACATGCTCCACGATGATCTCATCGGATGAACCACGATGTCGAGGATTCAATCAACCCCGTATGCAATTCCCTTTGTCAATCGATATATTACTTGCCCGAGATTCGATCATCGGTATCCCAATACCTCGTTCAATCTCGTTACCGGCAAGTCACTTTACTCGTACCGTAATGCATGATCTTGTGACCAGACACTTGGTCACTTTGAGCTCAATATGATGATGCATTACCGAGTGGGCCCAGTGATACCTCTCTGTCATACGGAGTGACAAATCCCAGTCTTGATCCGTGTCAACCCAACAGACACTTCCGGAGATACCCGTAGTCTACCTTTATAGTCACCCAGTTACGTTGTGACGTTTGGTACACCCAAAGCACTCCTACGGTATCCGGGAGTTACACGATCTCATGGTCTAAGGAAAAGATACTTGACATTGGAAAAACTCTAGCAAACGAACTATACGATCTTTATGCTATGTTTAGGATTGGGTCTTGTCCATCACATCATTCTCCTAATGATGTGATCTCGTTATCAATGACATCCAATGTCCATAGCCAGGAAACCATGACTATCTGTTGATCAACGAGCTAGTCAACTAGAGGCTTACTAGGGACATGTTGGTGTCTGTTATTCACACATGTATTACGATTTCCGGATAACACAATTATAGCATGAATAAAGACAATTATCATGAACAAGGAAATATAATAATAATGCTTTTATTATTGCCTCTAGGGCATATTTCCAACACTTACCAGGTTGAAGCTTTTTCAAAGAAGCATCGCAGCCCCAAACTTTAAGAAACGACAACTTGGGTTTCTTGCCAAACCACAGTTCATATGGTGTCATCTCAACGGATTTTGATGGTGCCCTATTTAACGTGAATGCAGCTGTATCTAAAGCATAACCCCAAAATGATAGCTGTAAATCAGTAAGAGACATCATAGATCGCACCATATCTAATAAAGTGCGGTTACGATGTTCGGACACACCGTTACGTTGTGGTGTTCCCGGTGGCGTGAGTTGCGAAACTATTCCACATTGTTTCAAATGAAGACCAAACTCATAACTCAAATATTCACCTCCATGATCCGATCGTAGAAACTTAATGTTCTTGTTACGATGATTTTCCACTTCACTCTGAAATTCTTTGAACTTTTCAAATGTTTCAGACTTATGTTTCATCAAGTAGACATACCCATATCTGCTCGAATCATCTATGAAGGTCAGAAAATAATGATACCCGCCACGAGCATCAACACTCATCAGACCGCATACATCAGTATGTATTATTTCCAATAAGTCTGTTGCTCGTTCCATTGTTCCGGAGAATGGAGTCTTAGTCATCTTCCCCATGAGGCATGGTTCACAAGCATCAAGTGATTCATAATCAAGTGATTCCAATAGCACATCAGCATGGAGTTTCTTCATGCACTTTACACCAATATGACCTAAACGACAGTGCCACAAATAAGTTGCACTATCATTATTAAACTTATATTTTTTGGCTTCAATACTATGAATATGTGTATCACTACTATCGCGATTCAATAAAAATAGACCACTCATCAAGGGTGCATGACCATAAAAGATATTACTCATATAAATAGAACAACCATTATTCTCGGATTTAAATGAATAACCATCTCACATCAAACAAGATCCAGATATAATGTTCATGCTTAACGCTGGCACCAAATAACAATTATTCACGTCTAATACTAATCCCGAAGGTAGATGTAAAGGTAGCGTGCTGACTGCGATCAAATCAACTTTGGAACCATTTCCCATGTTCATCATCACCTCGTCCTTAGCAAATCTTCGCTTAATCCGTAGCCCTTGTTTCGAGTTGCAAATATGAGCAACAGAACCAGTATCAAATATCCAGGCGCTACGGCGAGCATTAGGAAGGTACACATCAATAACATGTATATCAAATATACCTTTCACTTTGCCATCCTTCTTATCCGCCAAATACTTGGGGTAGTTCCACTTCCAGTGACCAGTCCCTTTGCAGTAGAAGCACTCAGTCTCAGGCTTAGGTCCAGACTTGGGCTTCTTCACTTGAGCAGCAACTTGCTTGCCGTTCTTCTTGAAGTCCCCCTTCTTCCTTTGGCCCTTTTTTCTTGAAACTAGTGGTCTTGTTAACCATCAACACTTGATGCTCCTTCTGGATTTCTACCTCCGCAACTTTTAGCATTGCGAAGAGCTCGGGAATTGTCTTATCCATCCCTTGCATATTATAGTTCATCATGAAACTTTTGTAGATTGGTGGCAGTGATTGAAGAACTCTGTCAATGACACTATCATCAGGAAGATTAACTCCCAGTTGAGATCAAGTGGTTGTGGTACCCAGACATTCTAAGTATATGTTCACTGACAGAACTATTCTCCTCCATCTTGCAGCTATAGAACTTATTGGAGACTTCATATCTCTCAGTTCGGGCATTTGCTTGAAATATTAACTTCAACTCCTGGAACATCTCATATGCTCCATGACGTTCAAAACGTCGTTGAAGTCCCGATTCTAAGCCATAAAGCATGCCACACTGAACTATCAAGTAGTCATCAGCTTTGCTCTGCCAGACGTTCATAACATCTGGTGTTGCTCCTGCAGCGGGCTTTGCACCTAGCGGTGCTTCCAGGACGTAATTCTTCTATGCAGCAATGATGATAATCCTCAAGTTACGGACCCAGTCCGTGTAGTTGCTACCGTCATCTTTCAACTTAGCTTTCTCTAGGAACGCATTAAAATTCAAAGGAACAGTAGCACGGGCCATTTATCTACAACAACATAGACATGCAAAATACTATCCGGTACTAAGTACATGATAAATGAAAGTTCAATTAATCATATTACTGAAGAAATTCCACTTAGATAGACATCCCTCTAGTCATCTAAATGATCACATGATCCATATCAACTAAACCATGTCCGATCATCACGTGAGATGGAGAAGTTTTCAATGGTCAACATCACTATGTTGATCATATGTACTATATGATTCACGCTCGACCTTTCGATCTCAGTGTTCCGAAGCCATATCTGCATATGCTAGGCTCATCAACTTTAACCTGAGTATTCTGCTTGTGCAAAACTGGCTTGCACCCATTGTATGTGAACGTAGAGCTTATCACACCCGATCACCACGTGGTGTCTCGGCACGACGAACTGTAGCAACGGTGCATACTCAGGGAGAACACTTATACCTTGAAATTTAGTGAGAGATCATCTTATAATGCTACTATCGTACTAAGTAAAATAAGTTGCATAAAAGATAAACATCACATGCAATCAATATAAGTGATATGATATGGCCATCATCATCTTGTGCCTTTGATCTCCATATCCAAAGCACCAGCATGATCACCGTCGTCACCGGCTTGACACCTTGATCTCCATCATAGTCGTTGATACGTCTCCAACGTATCTATAATTTTTTATTGTTCCATGCTATTATATTATCTGTTTTGGATGTTAATGGGCTTTATTTTACACTTTCATATTATTTTTGGGACTAACCTATTAATCGGAGGCCTAGCCCAAATTGTTTTTTTGCCTATTTCAGTGTTCCGAAGAAAAGGAATATCAAACGGAGTCCAAACGGAATGAAATCTTCGGGAGAGTTATTTTTGGAACGGAAGCAATCCAGGAGACTTGGAGTAGACGTTGGGGAAGCTTCGAGGTGGCCACGAGGCAGGGAGGCGCGCCTGCCGCCTGGGCGCGCCCCCACGCTCGTGGGCCCCTCGTGGCTCTCCTGACCAACTTCTTTCGCCTATATATATATATATATCAACATACCCTAAAAACATTGAGGAGCAGAATAGATCGGGAGTTCCGCCGCCAAAAGTCTCTGTAGCCACCAAAAACCAATCTAGACCCGTTCCGGCACCTTGCCGGAGGGGGGAATCCCTCTCCGGTGTCCTCTTCATCATCCCGACACTCTCCATGACGAGGAGGGAGTAGTTCACCCTCGGGGCCGAGGGTATGTACCAGTAGCTATGTGTTTGATCTCTCTCTCTCTCTCATGTTCTTGAGGTGATACGATCTTGATGTATCACGAGCTTTGCTATTATAGTTGGATCTTATGATGTTTCTCCCCCTCTACTCTCTTGTAATGGATTGAGTTTTCCCTTTGAAGTTATCTTATCGGATTGAGTCTTTAAGGATTTGAGAACACTTGACGTATGTCTTGCATGTGCTTATCTGTGCTGACAATGGGATATCACGTGATCCACTTGATGTATGATTTGGTGATCAACTTGCGAGTTCCGTGACCTCGTGAACTTATGCATAGGGGTTGGCACACGTTTTCGTCTTGACTCTCCGGTAGAATCTTTGGGGAACTCTTTGAAGTTCTTTGTGTTGGATGAATAGATGAATCTGAGATTGTGTGATGCATATCGTATAATCATACCCACAGATACTTGAGGTGACATTGGAGTATCTAGGTGACATTAGGGTTTTGGTTGATTTGTGTCTTAAGGTGTTATTCTAGTATGAACTCTATGATATATTGAACGGAAAGAATAGCTTCGTGTTATTTTACTACGTACTCTTGAATAGATCGATCAGAAAGGATAACTTTGAGGTGGTTCCGTACCCTGCCATAATCTCTTCGTTTGTTCTCCGCTGTTAGTGACTTTGGAGTGACTCTTTGTTGCATGTTGAGGGATAGTTATATGATCCAATTATGTTATTATTGTTGAGAGAACTTGCACTAGTGAAGGTATGAACCCTAGGCCTTGTTTCCTAGCATTACAATACCATTTGTGCTCACTTTTATCATTAGTTACCTTGCTGTTTTTATATTTTCAGATTACAAAAACCTTTATCTACCATCCATATTGCACTTGTATCACCATCTCTTCGCCGAACTAGTGCACCTATACAATTTACAATTGTATTGGGTGTGTTGGGGAGACAAGAGGCTCTTTGTTATTTGGTTGCAGGGTTGCTTGAGAGAGACCATCCTCATCCTATGCCTCCAACGGATTGATAAACCTTAGGTCATCCACTTGAGGGAAATTTGCTACTGTCCTACAAACCTCTGCACTTGGAGGCCCAACAACGTCTACAAGAAAAGGTTGTGTAGTAGAGCGGCACGTGCGTGGCGCGGCAGCCGTGGCGCGGCACGTGCGTGGCTCGTGTGCTTCATGCCCAGCCCCTTTCGTGAGGGGCCCACGAGGGGGGAGCGACAAGCGCGAACTCCGAAATAAGGCAAGAACCAGATTGCGAGAAATAGCTCGAACGAGAAAAGGCATCCCCCCACGCGCATCAAATGAAAATTCAAATTCAACTTAAATACAAATCCAGAGGGCAGGGCTATAGAAAAAAGATCCAAAGCAAATGGCCGCGTTTGGTGCCTAGTCTAGCCTTCGACGTCCTCTCACCAGTGCGGAGCTAAGTGCTGCCACTAGGCATGGGAGGGAGCCCCCGAGGCCCGAGGACGGCACTCCTGAGACTCTGGGGCGTGTACAACCCCACTTGTTATTACGTGAGAGTGTCACGGGCGGCGATCTTCACAGGCATGAGCCATACTTCATATCTCCTGACGAGGGCCCCGCCTTGCGCCACCCCTACCACCACCGGGACGACCGAAAAACCAGGACGGCCCAATGAAGGTAGAGGGGAGGCCAGCGGCGCCCTCGGTGACCACGGGTCCTCTATCGGGGGAAGGGTCGCCGGCGCCACCCCGACAGAGGGCCTACCTTCGGGCGTTGCCTTGCTCCGTGCGACGCAGGGAGGGGCCTTGCTCCTGGCCCCTCCCACGTAGCCCCCAGTGAGCCTCTTCTGGCGAGACGGATACCACCGCGCCGGAACCGTCGCCGGGTGCTGTGACCTGGCTCACTTGCGATTCATGGTTAGCGTAAGCCTGCCCCTGGGAGATTAGTGGTACCCTATAGCTGTTATCGACGGCACGATTGGCGGGGCTCTCGAGCGGCTCCTAGAAGGCCTCAGCTCCTAGCGCCTCTTCTTCCCAGCCCGGCTCGAGGAACAAGCCGGGGTCATCTTCTAGCGCGTACTCCTGGTTCATCATGCGGGGCACGTAGGCCTCTGAGGCCCTTGCTCCGAAGGCCTCGCCGTAGTGCCCCATGCTCCATGTCGCCCGGCTCAAGACGCCGTCCTGAGGATGGTGGGGTAGCGCCTCACCAGGGCCGTGTGCAATGACGCTCGTGCCCGCACCCATCTGAGGTGGTGCGGGTGCGAGGGGGCGCCCTCCGCCGTGGATCGTGATGATGTCGATGAAGCCCCCGGGCACACTTGGGGGTACGCTGGCACGGCGAGGCCCGCCATGGGATCCTGTCGTTGGCTGGGGCGTGAGCTGGTAGCTGAAGGGCGGTGCTCCTGTGGCCGCCGCGTCCAGTAGCTCGGCGACGCGTTCTAGCAGTGCATCTCGGCCGTTCTCCATCAGTCGGTACCGCAGTAGCTCCCGTGCCACCGTGAGCACGGCCCGCATGTTCGCGTACTCCCTCCTGGTGTGCGGCGCCATCGCCGCGGCGTGGTTTGAGGCCCTTGCAGCAGCTCACGTCTGTCGGGGAGTAACATCAGAGGGTGAGTGACTGCGCCGCCCACGCCCTGCGGTGTTTGGCGGTGCGCATGCCGCCTGAGACACGGGGTTGTGGTCTTCCTGGGCTGGTAGCGCCGTCCGGGCTGGCCAGGCCGCCCAGCGGTCAGCGTCGGTCCTCGAGTCGCCTGACATCGGAGCCGCGGGGCGCCGAAGCATCAATGAGCGGATCGGCTAATGGGAGGAGAGCCCCGGCGCACCCCTACCTGGTGCGCCAAATGTCGGATCACGGGTTTCGGCAAAACCCTTAAGGTTCGAACACTAGGGTGCTCGCGAAGATTTCCCCTACCGATCCACGTCCTAACTCAACTAAGATCTTACGAACTAACTCGACGAACTCGCAACACAAAGGACACAAGATTTATACTGGTTCGGGCCACCGTCGTGGTGTAATACCCTACTCCAGTGTGGTGGTGGTGGATTGCCTCTCGGGCTAAGGATGAACAGTACAGGGGGAAGAACAGCCTCCCGAGGAGAGGTGTTCTTGTGCTTGGTGGATGTGATTGTGGGGATGAGCTAGTTCTAGTCTAAGATGAGGTCGCCCTAGCTACGGTGGTGGCTAGTCCTATTTATAGTGGCCTTGGTCCTCTTCCCAAATATTGAGCGGGAAGGGATCCCACAACGGCCAATTCGAAGGGGGACAACTAGTACACGCTATCCTGACAAAAGCAGTCTTAACCTGCCAAAGGCTCTGGTGGTGACGCCGTCTTGGTATCCACGGTGACCTCCGTCTTGCCGTCCTTCTGGTCTTGGTCTTGTTGCAATGATATGGAAACCTTTGGTTGACGCCTCGGTACTCCTCGCCTGCGCCTGCTTCCTTAGCACCGAAGAGGAAACAAGGACATTGTGCGCGCTGGCGTCCGCCTGACGTCTGCCCGGCCTTGGTCGTCATGGCTCACGTCACTAGAACATCGCAAGTTTTTCCTGGCCTTGAACTCTCCCCCCTCGCGAGCTAGCCTGGTGAGGCCGCTCCTGAGGAGGTCTTGTGTCATCCGCCTCGCGAGGCTTGGCCCCTCGTGAGGGTCTTGAGTCTTTTCTGGAGAAGATGGGCCGTACGGGCCCGCTCGCAGAGCCACGCCATGGGCCGCAAGCAGGCAAGTCTGGGGACCCCCATTCCCAGAACGGCGACAAATTAGTGTTTGTGCCAAGTAGAACCTTTGGGAAGACTTGGGGGAAGTTCTTGCGATCTTGCTGTAAAAAACAAAAACTTTAGCGCTCACGAGATTAGCTTCCATTTTTTTTCTTCTGAAGAGTGATATTTAGTTAATTCTTTTTGAAGATGATTAATAGATAAATTACTCATGTCCAGCACTTTATTTTAGAATTTTTGGGGTTCCAGAAGTAGTCGAAACCTACAGATTACTACAGACTGTTATGTTTTTGACAGATTCTGTTTTCTATGTGTTGTTTGCTTATTTTGATGAATCTATGAGTAGTATCGGATGGTATGAACCATAGATGAGTTGGAATACAATAGATATTACACCAATATGAATTTAGAATGAGTTCACAACAGTACCTAAGTGGTGATTTATTTCCTTATACTAACAGAGTCACGAGTTTTCTGTCAAGTGTTGTGTTGTGAAGTTTTCAAGTTTTGGGTAAAGATTCCATGGACTATGGAATAAGGAGTGGCAAGAGCCTAATCTTGGGGATTCCCAAGGCACCCCAAGGTAATATTTAAGGACAACCAAGAGCCTAAGCTTGGGGCTACCCCGGAAGACATCCCCTCTTTCGTCTTCGTTCATCGGTAACTTTACTTGAAGCTATATTTTTATTCACCACATGATATGTGTTTTGCTTTGGAGCGTCATTTTATTTTATTTTGTTTTGCTTGCTGTTTGAATAAAATACCAAGAACTGAAATTATTAAATGTTAGAGAGTCTTCATATAGTTACATAATTATTCGACTACTCATTGATCTTCACTTATATCTTTCGGAGTAGTTTGTCATTTTCTCTAGTGCTTCACTTATATCCTTTTAGAGCACTGCGGTGGTTTTATTTTATAAAAATTATTGAACTCTCATGCTTCACTTATATTATTTTGAGAGTCCTAAACATGATAGTAATTTTCTTTGGTTATGAAACTAGTCCTAATATGATGGGCATCCAAGATGGGTATAATAAAAACTTTCATATAAAGTGCATTGAATACTATGAGAAGTTTGATACTTGACAATTGTTTTGAGATATGGAGATGGTAATATTAGAGTCATGCTAGTTGAGTAGTTGTGAATTTGAGAAATACTTGTGTTGAAGTTTGTGATTCCCGTAGCATGCGCGTATGGTGAACCGTTATGTGATGAATTTGGAGCATGATTTATTTATTTATTGTCTTCCTTAGGAGTGGCGGTCGGGGACGAGCGATGGTCTTTTCCTACCAATCTATCCCCTAGGAGCATGCGCGTAGTACTTTGTTTCGATAACTAATAGAGTTTTGCAATAAGTATGTGAGTTCTTTATGACTAATGTTGAGTCCATGGATTATACGCACTCTCACCCTTCCACCATTGCTAGCCTCTCTAGTTCCGCGCAACTTTAGCCGGTACCATAAACCCACCATTAACTTCCTCAAAACAGCCACCATATGTACCTATTATGGCATTTTCATAGCCATTCTGAGATATATTGCCATGCAACTTTCCACCGTTTCGTTTATTATGACACACTCCATCATTGTCATATTGTTTTGCATGATCAGGTAGTTAACATCGTATTTGCGGCAAAGCCACCATTCATAATTTTCCATACATGTCACTCTTGATTCATTGCACATCCCGGTACACCGCCGGAGGCATTCATATAGAGTCATATTTTGTTCTAAGTATCGAGTTGTAATTCTTGAGTTGTAAGTAAATAAAAGTGTGATGGTCATCATTATTAGAGCATTGTCCCAGTGAGGAAAGGATGATGGAGACTATGATTCCCCCACAAGTCGGGATGAGACTCCGGACGAAAAATAAATAAATAAGGGGGGGGGGGAGAGAAAAGAGGCCAAAAAAAGAAAGATGGCCCAAATAAAAAAAAGAGAGAAAAGGAGAGAAGGGACAATGTTACTATCTTTTTTCCACACTTGTGCTTCAAAGTAGCACCATGATCTTCATGATAGAGAGTCTCCTATGTTGTCACCTTCATAAACTAGTGGGAATTTTACATCATAGAACTTGGCTTGTATATTCCAATGATGGGCTTCCTCAAATTGCCCTAGGTCTTCGTGAGCAAGCGAGTTGGATGCACACCCACTTAGTTTCTTTTTGAGCTTTCATACACTTATAGCTCTAGTGCATCCGTTGCATGGCAATCCCTACTCACTCACATTGATATCTATTTATGGGCATCTCCATAGCCCGTTGATATGCCTAGTTGATGTGAGACTATGTTCTCCTTTTTGTCATCTCCACAACCACCATTCTATTCCACCTATAGTGCTATATCCATGGCTCACACTCATGTATTGCGTGAAGATTGAAAAAGTTTGAGAACATCAAAAGTATGAAATAGTTGCTTGGCTTGTCATCGGGGTTGTGCATGATTTAAATATTTTGTGGATGAAGATAGAGCATTGCCAGACTATATGATTTTGTAGGGATAACTTTCTTTGGCCATGTTATTTTGAGAGGACATGATTGCTTAGTTAGTATGCTTGAAGTATTATTATTTTTATGTCAATATTAAACCTTTTATATTGAATCTTTTGGATTTGAACATTCATGCCACAAATAAAGAAAATTACATTGAGAAATATGTTAGGAAGCATTCCACATCAAAAATTCTGTTTTTATCATTTACCTACTCGAGGACGAGCAGGAATTAAGCTTGGGGACGCTTGATACGTCTCCAACGTATCTATAATTTTTGATTGTTCCATGCTATTATATTATCTGTTTTGGATGTTAATGGGCTTTATTTTACACTTTTATATTATTTTTGGGACTAACCTATTCACAGGAGGTCCAGCCCAAATTGCTGTTTTTTTGCCTATTTCAGTATTTCGAAGAAAAGGAATATCAAACGAAGTCCAAACGGAATGAAACCTTCGGGAGAGTTATTTTTGGAACGAAAGCAATCTAGGAGACTTGGAGTAGACGTCAGGGAAGCTTCGAGGTGGCTACGAGGCAGGGAGGCGCGCCTGCCCCCCTGGGCGCACCCCCACCCTCGTGCTCCCCTCGTGGCTCTCCTGACCAACTTCTTTCGCCTATATATATATATATATCAATATACCCTAAAAGCATCGGGGAGCAGAATAGATTGGGAGTTCCGTCGCCAGAAGCCTCCGTAGCCACCGAAAACCAATCCAGACCCGTTCCGGCACCCTGCTGGAGGGGGGAATCCCTCTCCAATGGCCATCTTCATCATCCCGGCACTCTCCATGATGAGGATGGAGTAGTTCACCCTCGGGGGTGAGGGTATGTACCAGTAGCTACGTGTTTGATCTCTCTCTCTCTCTCTCCCTCTCTCTCTCTCATGTTCTTGAGGTGATACGATCTTGATGTATCGCAAGCTTTGCTATTATAGTTAGATCTTATGATGTTTCTCCCTCTCTACTCTCTTGTAATGGATTGAGTTTTCCCTTTGAAGTTATCTTATCGGATTGAGTCTTTAAGGATTTGAGAACACTTGATGTATGTCTTGCATGTGCTTATCTGTGCTGACAATGGGATATCACGTGATCCACTTGATGTATGTTTTGGTGATCAACTTGCGAGTTCTGTGACCTCGTGAACTTATGCATAGGTGTTGGCACACGTTTTCGTCTTGACTCTCCGGTAGATTCTTTGGGGCACTCTTTGAAGTTCTTTGTGTTGGATGAATAGATGAATCTGAGATTGTGTGATGCATATCGTATAATCATACCCATGGATACTTGAGGTGACTTTGGAGTACCTAGGTGACATTTGGGTTTTGGTTGATTTGTGTCTTAAGGTGTTTTTCTAGTACGAACTCTATGATAGATTGAACGGAAAGAATAGCTTCGTGTTAGTTTACTACGGAATCTTGAATAGATCGATCAGAAATGATAACTTTGAGGTGGTTTCGTACCCTACCATAATCTCTTCGTTTGTTCTCCCGCTATTAGTGACTTTGGGGTGACTCTTTGTTGCATATTGAGGGATAGTTATATTATCCAATTATGTTATTATTGTTGAGAGAACTTGCACTAGTGAAAGTATGGACCCTAGGCCTGGTTTCGTAGCATTGCAATACCGTTTGTGCTCACTTTTATCATTACTTACCTTGCTGTTTTTATATTTTCAGATTACAAAACCGTTATCTACCATCCATATTGCACTTGTATCACCATCTCTTCGCCGAACTAGTGCATCTATACAATTTACAATTGTATTGGGTGTGTTGGGGACACAAGAGACTCTTTGTTATTTGGTTGCGGGGTTGCTTGAGAGAGACCATCTTCATCCTACACCTCCCACGGATTGATAAACCGTAGGTCATCCACTTGAGGGATTTGCTACTGTCCTACAAACCTCTGCACTTGGAGGCCCAACAACGTCTACAAGAAGAAGGTTGTGTAGTAGACATCAGTCGTCTCGCCAACTATTGCTTCCACGACTATCGCTACCACATAGTGATAAAGTAAAGCAATTACATGGCGATTGCATTTCATACAATAAAGCGACAACCATATGGCTCCTGCCAGTTGCCGATAACTTTGTTACTGATGAAGCTATGTACCTAGGGTAGGGTCATGGACCTGTCCAGCATACCCTCCCCGAGGACATCTTTACAAAGATTCAGAAGCAATCGAAGAGAAAATATCATCCACTCGACCATGAAGATGTGCTCACTCGACTTCCTTGAAGACACTCGACCACCTTGAAGACACTCGACCACCAGAAGACGAGAAGCCCTCCACTCTGCAACGATCGTGACTTAAACCATAGCATTGTGGGCATTTATAACACTTTATTGTAGACGTTACCAGTAACGCCCCACCTTTATGAACATTGAACCCTGTGTAACGGAGGGGAGCTGGGGTCCTGGCGCACTCTATATAAGCCACCCCCTCCTCTGGGACAGGGGTTCGCACTTTTGTAAACACACACACACACACACACACACACACACACACGTATAATCCAGTCGACCGCCTCAGGGCACCGAGACGTAGGGCTGTTACTTCCTCCGAGAAGGGCCTGAACTCGTAAAACTCGTGTGTACAACTACTCCATAGCTAGGATCTTGCCTCCTCATACCTACCCCCCCATTCTACTGTCAGTCTTAGATCCACGACAGTTGGCGCCCACCGTGGGGCAGGTGTCTTAGCGACTTATTGGGGAAGTTGCAATTTTTTCGATCCCCATCATCATGGTTCCAGGCGGAGGTTTGGCTGAGGGCCGCGAGATCCATCTCAGCGTGCTCGTGTTTGTCGCCGACGACTCCGCTTGGCTTCAGGAGGCACCACTCGACGTCGATGCGCTCCCCGCCCGCGGGGCGACGCACTTTCACGTGTGCGTCCGCGGCGTCCTCCTGCGGCAACCTTCGACCCAGTACCAGTCGACTCCTACGGCTTTCCCCCTCCCTGCGACCCGCCGGAACAAGCGCACTGGCCGGTCGAGGGTTCAACGGTGGGTGAAGCATGCGGTGGCCCGCCAGTCGACGACCCCTCAAGTCGCGGCGCTCAAGCCCGACGAGTCTCTCTACGGCCTGTTTGATCTGTCAACTGGCTCCGTAGAGACTACATCTGAGTGCGGCAGCAATGACTCGGCAGCGGAAGTCCTGATGGTCGATGGACCATGCGGTCCTCCTGGCTTCGATCGTGAAGACGGAGGTGACGGGAACGGCGATCCATCGCGCGTTCACGAGGAGTACCGCCCCGAGCCTCTTCCTCGCAGCAGAGAGAAGAACTTCGTCGCCGGAACATGGATGCCCTACGTACTCCTATAGTTGGAGAAACGCCCGAGGCCCAGGCCTTGGAACATGCTCGCTTGGCCAATCTGGCTGAGCGCACTCGGCTGGAGAACCTACAGCGCGCACTCGACGATCGCGCTCATCAACGTGCTCCTGAGTCCAGCCGACGCCAACTTTTTCCACCTCCGGCTCAGGTATACCGAACACCGATCCAAAACCTAGCAGCTGCGGCCCGGATAGCAGAGTCGATTCAACCTTCCCAGTCAAAAGCTGGCCGAGGTCTGGCGCAGATCAGGGCCTTGCTCCGGGCAGCAGGAGAGCAGAATACGGCCGTGTCTCAGTCGCGGGATAGGATCCATAGCAGATATGTGGTCACAGATACGGTCCAGTCGGCCCATAGCCCGAGATCGCCCCCGAGGCGTGAGGGACGTGGAGAGCGGCATGATCAGTACAGAAACCAGGAGCAGTATGATCGTCGAGCCGATCGCGATGGTCGCCGTCGTGTGCCCACGCCTCCTCCAAGGAGTGGGTCGTATGTGCTGTGGCCACATGAAGACAGACGCCCTAACAGCGTCGGAAGACGTATTCCAGTCGACCCCAGGGAGCCAGGCTTTGATGCGAGATCTATTCTCGTACAAGGCTTGGTCGACAGAAACAGAGCTCACCGAGATGGCCATGACAGAGGCCCGCAAACCAGCAACATGGTGCATGTCTCTGGCCCAGAGTGCTTCAGCAGAGCTATCAAAGCTGCAGTGATTCCCCCCAACTTCAGGTTGGCGACTGGAGTCAGTAAGTTCACCGGAGAGTCCAAGCCTGACACCTGGCTCGAAGACTACCGAGTGGCTGTCCAGATTGGTGGCGGCAATGATGAGGTGGCCATGAAACACCTTTCTCTGATGTTGGAGGGCTCGGCTAGGGCATGGCGGAATCAGTTGGCGCCTGGCAGCATCTATACTTGGGAAGATCTCGCCCGAGTGTTTGTCAGAACGTTTGAGGGTACTTGCAAGCGGCCAGCAGGTTTGACAGAATTACAGTGTTGCGTCCAGAAACCGAATGAAACTTTGAGAGATTATATCCAGAGGTGGATCACCCTGCACCACACGGTGGAATATGTGTCTGATCATCAGGCAATTTGTGCTTTCAAGGAAGGCGTCAGGTACCGAGAGTTGAATCTGAAATTCGGTCGGACAGGAAACATGACTTTGACTCGGATGATGGAAATCGCCACCAAGTATGCCAATGGTGAAGAGGAGGAGCGACTGCGGAGCGGCAAGCACAAAGCAGTCGCCCACGAAGCCGGAGGAGGAAACTCTAGTCGGAAACAAAAACACAAGGCCGAACCAGCTGCTCCGGGTGAGGCCTTGGCTGTGGTTCAAGGAAAGTTCAAGGGGAAGCCCAAAGGGCCGTGGAACCCCAAGAAAGTAAAAGATCAAGATGGAAATGACGTGTTGGATCTGCCGTGCCATATCCACACCAAAAAAGATGAAGAAGGTAATTTCATTTACCCAAAGCATACCACTCGACAGTGTCGGCTCCTGATCCAGCAGTACCGAGAGAAACAGCCCAAGGAAAAGGAGAAGGAGGCAGGCAAGGCTGAGAGTGAAGGGGAAGATGATGATGGTTATCCTCACACGAATTCCACTCTGATGATTTTTGCTGATGTTGAAAACAAGAGTCGATTGAAAGTCATCAACAAAGAAGTGAACAAGGTTGCTCCGGCGACACCCAATTACTTGAAATGGTCACAGACTGCCATTATGTTCGACCAGTCTGATCACCCAGCGCACATCGCCACCCCTGGGAGGCAAGCGCTGGTGGTCGACCCGGTGGTCGAAGGCACTCGACTGACAAAGGTACTGATGGACGGTGGCAGTGGCCTGAACATTCTGTACGCATAAACATTGAAAGGAATGGGCATTCTAATGTCCAGACTCAGTGAAAGCCACATGAGTTTCCATGGGGTCATCCCAGGCAAGAAGGATGCATCCCTCGGTTAGATTGCACTCGATGTGGTTTTCGGTGATGCCAAAAATTACCGCAAAGAAAAGTTGACGTTTGAAGTCATGGATTTTCAGAGTGCGTATCATGCAATTCTGGGCAGGCTAGCTTATGCACGATTCATGGCTCGACCTTGTTACGTGTACCTCAAACTGAAGATGCCTGGTCCCAGAGGAGTGATCACTATCTCTGGTAATCGGAAAAAGGCGGAAGAGTGTTTCCAGAAGGGCTCAAAGATCGCCGATGCCCAGATGGCCGTGGCAGAATTGCAAGAATACCAGAAAAATGCAGACCCAAGTGACTTGTTGCGAGCCAAGAAGCCAGCCACGGATTCAGCATTCCAGTCGTCTGGCGAGACGAAGTCTGTTCACATTCACCTGACGGACCCCAATGCAGCTCCGACCCACATTTCGACCACACTCGACTCCAAATAGGAAGAAGTGCTCATCCAGTTCCTCCGTGAGAACTGTGACATCTTTGCATGGAAGCCTTCTGACATGCCAGGTGTTCCCAGGGGACTGGCTGAGCATCTTTGCGAGTCGACCCGAAAGTGAAACCAGTCAAAGAGCATCTTCGACGGTCCGCCGTCTAGAAAAGAAAAGCAATCGGCGAAGAGGTGGCTCGGCTTTTGGCAGCTGAGTTTATCCGAGAGATTTACCACTCCGAGTGGTTAGCCAATGTTGTCATGGTCCCAAAGAAAGATGACTCACTCCGCATGTGCATCGATTTCAAGCATATCAATCGGGCCTGCCCGAAAGATCACTTCCCTCTCCCTCGCATCGATCAGATAGTCGACTCGACTGCTGGGTGTGAGCTTTTGTCCTTTTTGGATGCCTACTCCGGGTACCACCAGATCCGTCTGTACGGACCCGACGAAATAAAGACAGCTTTTATCACCCCGTTCGGGTGCTTCTGTTATGTCACAATGCCATTCGGCTTGAAGAACGCCAGAGCCACATTTATGCGAATGATTCAGAAGTGCATGCTCACTCAGATCAGTCGGAATGTGGAAGCATACATGGATGACATTGTGGTCAAGTCACGTAAAGGTTCTGACCTGCTGACCGACCTCGCCGAAACCTTTGCCAACCTCAGAAGGTATGATATCAAGCTCAATCCATCAAAGTGCACGTTTGGAGTTCCAGGCGGAAAGTTATTCAGTTTTCTTGTTTCCGAACAAGGAATCGATGCTAACCAGAGAAAGTAGGCGCTATACTTCGGATGAAACGCCCTGTGCGTGTGCATGATGTCCAGAAGCTTACTGGTTGCTTGGCCGCCCTAAGTCGATTCATTTCTCGCCTCGGTGAAAAGGCCCTGCCTCTTTACCAACTGATGAAGAAATCAGATGCGTTCGAGTGGACTCCAGAAGCTGATACAACATTTGCAGAGCTAAAAGCCCTGCTTTCCACCCAGTCGGTGCTTGCTGCTCCAATCAACAAAGAGCCTCTTTTGCTTTATATAGCAGCCACTAGACAAGTCGTCAGTACAGTACTTACGGTCGAGCGGGAAGAAGAAGGAAAAGCGTACAAAGTTCAACGCCTAGTTTATTATATTTCTGAAGTCCTGACCCTGTCAAAGCAGAGATATCCTCACTATCAGAAGCTTGTCTATGGAATTTACATGACCACGAAGAAGGTTGCACACTACTTCTCAGATCACTCTGTTACAGTCGTCAGCGACGCTCCATTGTTAGAGATTCTGCACAACAGGGATGCAACTGGTCGAGTGGCAAAATGGGCGATTGAACTCCTTCCCTTGGATATCAAGTTTGAGGGAAAGAAAGCTATCAAGTCCCAAGCAATAGCAGATTTCCTCGCCGAGTGGATCGAATAGCAACTGCCGACTCAAATTCACTCGGAGCACCGGACCATTTTCTTTGACGGATCCAAGATGTTGAATGGTTCTGGTGCTGGAGTAGTTCTGGTATCCCCCCAAGGAGACAAGCTCAGATATGTCCTCCAGATTCACTTTGATTCCTCCAACAATGAAGCAGAGTATGAAGCACTCCTGTATGCGTTGCGCATGGCCATCTCACTTGGCGTCCATCGCCTCATGGTCTACGGCGACTCAGATTTGGTAGTTAATCAAGTGATGAAGGAGTGGGACGTCAGAAGCCCAGCCATGACTGGTTACTTCAACGCGGTGAGAAAGCTTGAGAAGAAGTTCGAGGGGTTAGAACTCCACCACATCCCCCGATTGAAAAAATCAAGCAACCGATGAATTGGCAAAGATAGGTTCCAAGAGAGAGGCCATTCCCAGCAATGTGTTGGAGCATATTCACACGCCGACATTTCAGGAAGACCCTTTCATTGAAGAGCCCCCACAACCCAAGAGCGCCACGGATCCGACTGAAGTCGAGGTCCCAGCTATGGTCGACCTAATCATGGAGGTTCTGGCCATTACTCCCGACTGGATGGTGCCCTACATTGCGTACATCCTTAGGAAAGAGCTCCCACAGGATGAAGAAGAAGCTCGACAGATCATTCGCCGATCTAAAGCTTTTACTGTGATAAGAGGGCAGCTGTTCAGAGAAAGTGTGACTAGAGTCAGTCAGAAGTGCATAACACCAGAAGAAGGTCGAATGATCCTCAATGACATCCACTCGGGGACCTGTGGTCACCATGCGTCCTCTCGGGCCATCGTGGCTAAAGCATACCGAGCTGGATTCTATTGGCCACGAGCAAATGAGATGGCGAAAGATATAGTCGACAGATGTGAAGGCTGTCAATTTTACTCTGATATGTCTCACAAGCCAGCGTCAGCCCTGAAGACCACCCCCTCGTCTGGCCCTTCACTGTTTGGGGACTGGATATGGTTGGACCGCTGAGGACCGGCAGAAGCGGCTTCACTCACGTGCTCGTTGCAGTCGACAAGTTTACCAAATGGATCGAAGCCAAACCCATCAAGAACCTTGACGCTAGCACCACTGTCAGTTTTATCAGAGAATTGACATTCTGATATGGAGTCCCACACAACATCATCACGAAAAACGGATCAAACTTTGATTCCTATGAGTTCAGAATTTTCTGCGCCTCTCAGGGCACTCGAATCGACTATGCTTCTGTCGCTCACCCGCAGTCGAAAGGACAAGCAGAAAGAGCCAATGGCCTAATTCTCAAAGGACTGAAGCCCCCGACTGATGCGTGATCTCAAACATGCAGCAGGTGCTTGGGTTGATGAACTTCTGTCAGTTCTGTGGGGTTTAAGGACTACTCCTAATCGGTCGACTGGAAGAACTCCTTTCTTCTTAGTCTATGGAGTCGAAGCTGTTCTGCCAAGTGACTTGCTCCACAACGCACCCCGAGTTGAACTCTTCTCTGAAACAGAAGCAGAGCAGGCCTGACAAGATTCAGTCGATCTCTTAGAGGAGGAAAGAGAGATGGCCTTGATCCGCTCGACCATTTATTAGTAAGATTTGCGTCGATTCCACGCCAGGAATGTGAGGGGTCGGGCCTTTCAGGAAGGAGACTTGGTTCTTTGAGTGGATCAGCAGAAACCACACAAGCTCGCTCCAACTTGGGAAGGCCCCTTCATCGTCACCAAAGTTCTCCACAACGGAGCATACCATATTTACAGTATCGAGCATCAGAAAGACGAGCCACGGGCTTGGAACGCGGAGCTGCTCCGCCCCTTTTATACTTAAACACTCGTTCAAATAAAATGTAATAAGCAACACCTTTTGTAATTCGTTTATCAAAGACAAGAGCTTACAGTTCTCTCATTCGATTGTGTTGTTCTTATTTACTCCTGAAATCCCCCAGTGGGTGGGCTTAGTCGCGAATCCGTTCCGCCTAAGTTCGAAAAAATCCTACCGAGTGAAGAGCAATCCTTCCACTCGGGGGCTTAGCTGCAGTCGAGCACTCGCCTAAGTTCTCTCACTAAGAGGCTTAACGGCAGTCCAGCACTCGCCTAAGTTTGGAAAAATCCTACCGAGTGGAGAGCAATCCTCCCACTCGGGGGCTTAGCTGCAGTCGAGCACTCGCCTAAGTTCTCTCACTAAGAGGCTTAACGGCAGTCCAGCACTTGCCTAAGTTTGAAAAAATCCTACCGAGTGGAGAGCAGTCCTCCCACTCGGGGGCTTAGCTGCAGTCGAGCACTCGCCTAAGTTCTCTCAATAAGAGGCTTAACGGCAGTCCAGCACTCGCCTCAGTTTGGAAAATCCTACCAAGTGAAGAGCAATCCTTCCACTCGGGGGCTTAGCTGCAGTCGAGCACTTGCCTAAGTTCCCTCACTAAGAGGCTTAACAGTAGTCCAGCACTCGCCTAAGTTTGAAAAAATCCTACCGATTGGAGAGCAGTCCTCCCACTCGGGGGGCTTAGCTGCAGTCGAGCACTCGCCTAAGTTCTCTCACTAAGAGGCTTAACGGCAGTCTAGCACTCGCCTAAGTTTGAAAAAATCCTACCGAGTGAAGAGCAATCCTTCCACTCGGGGGCTTAGCTGCAGTCGAGCACTCACCTAAGTTCTCTCACTAAGAGGCTTAACGGCAGTCCAGCACTCGCCTAAGTTTGAAAAAATCCTACCGAGTGGAGAGCAGTCCTCCCACTCGGGGGCTTAGCTGCAGTCGAGCACTCGCCTAAGTTCTCTCAATAAGAGGCTTAACGGCAGTCCAGCGCTCGCCTAAGTTTGGAAAAATCCTACCGAGTGAAGAGCAATCCTTCCACTCGGGGGCTTAGCTGCAGTAGAGCACTCGCCTAAGTTCCCCCACTAAGAGGCTTAACGGCAGTCTAGCACTCACCTAAGTTTGAAAAAATCCCACCGAGTGGAGAGCAGTCCTTCCACTCGGGGGCTTAGCTACAGTCGAGCACTCGCCTAAGTTCTCTCACTAAGAGGCTTAACGGCAGTCCAGCACTCGCCTAAGTTTGAAAAAATCCTACCGAGCGGAGAGCAGTCCTCCCACTCGGGGGCTTAGCTGCAGTCGAGCACTCGCCTAAGTTCTCTCACTAAGAGGCTTAACGGTAGTTCAACACTCGCCTAAGTTTGAAAAAATCCTATCGAGTGGAGAGCAGTCCGCCCACTCGGGGGCTTAGCTGCAGTCGAGCACTCGCCTAAGTTCTCTCACTAAGAGGCTTAACGGCAGTCCAGCACTCGCCTAAGTTTGGAAAAATCCTACCGAGTGGAGAGCAATCCTCCCACTCGGGGGCGTAGCTGCAGTCCAGTACTCACCTAAGTTTGAGACCCATCCCTATCCGCAAGGACGACGAGGTGCAGGTCGACTGCAACCTTCTTCTTCGGAGCTGCGGCACTAATGCAACGGCCGCTCCATCCCTATCCACAAGGACGACGAGGTGCAGGTCGACGGCAACCTTCTTCTTTGGAGCTGCGGCACTAATACAATGTCCGCTCCATCCCTATCCGCAAGGACGACGAAGTGCAGGTCGACTGCCACCTTCTCCTTCGAAGCCGCGGCACAAATACAACGTCCGCTCCATCCCTATGCGCAAGGACGAAGAGGTGCAGCAAGCAAGTTCATCCGAAGGCAAACACAAGCACATTCGGAGATAAACCAAATTTAGATAAATACTAAAAGGTTCCAAGCAGCGAATTAAAAGTACTCGGGCACCAAGACCGAAGGAGTTTAACGGTTACAGAAACCACTCGGCATTCCGAGGCAAATTTGAAGCGTATCCAAGTTTCATAAGACTGTTCACTCAGCCGGAGGAGGACTGGCAGGCTCCACGAATGAGTCCAGATCGATCCCATCAGCGATCCGAGTGGCGGCAGCAATGAAAGTCTCCATGAAGGACTGGAAGTCGTGCTTTTTGGTGTTAGCGACTTTGATCGCAGCCAGCTTGTCTTCACGAACCTCCTTGCAATGGACTCGCACCAGGGACAGCGCCACGTCAGCACCACACCGGGCGGAGGATTTCTTCCATTCTTGCACTCGGTCAGGGATCTCGTTCAGTCGAGTCATCAGAGATTCCAGATCATTCTGAAGCGTCACCTCTGGCCAAAGCGTTGAGTCGATTCGAGAGACAACCTCCTTCAGGCGTGCGAGGTAGCTTGTGGCGCTGGCGATACGAGACTCCAGTCGGAGCACGTTCATCGTAGTTTCATCGCAGACCGGGGAAGTGATAGGGTCCAGACCCGTCTCGACCCTCCCAGTTTCTTCGTCAGAGTCTTGACAAAGTTTCGCAGCCAAAAGTCAGTTCAATCAACCGAGCAAAATCCAATGGCAAACATCAACACAGTCGGATTAAAAGAAATACCTCCCAGCACGAGATAAAGCTTCTTGGTGAGGGTCCTCAGATAAGCTTCTGTGTCATTCCTCTTGCGGATTGCAGACTCCAACTTTTCGTTTAGGGCGACCTTATCCTTCTTTATGCTGGTCACTTCGCGGTTAGCTTCATTAAGACAAGATGTCAGTCTAGTCACCTCTCCTTCAAGCGTTCCGACTGAAGCAAGCTTCTTCTCTGCGATAGCGGTTTTGTCTTGGTCTGCTTTTTGCGTGGCGGCGAGGTCCGAGTCCTTCTTGTCCAGATCCAACTTCATTTTCTCGGCAAAAGAAATAATCGAATCAAAAAAGAGATCAAAGAGATATATTGAAATTCAGTCGGCAATCAGTTACCTTCCATACCAGCGGCCTCGTCTTGAGCTTTTTTCAGATTTTGCTGAGCCAATTCCAAGTCTAAGTTGAGTTGCCTCTGCTTCTCTTCGAGTTCGGCAAACTTGGAGATAAGAGTACAACACTTCTACAGGAGGCAAGAGACATGTCAATCGATAGGTTCGAAAGCAGTTCATTTCCGAATGAATAAAACCTAAAGAAGTGGACAACAAGCTGTTCAGACCACAGTCGACTGCCAGCAGTCGATCGTGGTCTCGGGGACTACACCCAGTGGGTGCACTTGGCGTGCCCCCACCGATTCTGATCCCACTCGCCCGGCCCGCTGGAGTCGAGTGCAAGGAGTAAAATAGAGAGAGAGAGAAAGAACAATTGCGCCGTCAAGAAAAGAAGAACTCAGACCACAGTCGACTGCCAGCAGTCGACCGCGGTCTCGGGGACTACACCCAGCGGGTGCACTTGGCGTGCCCCCACCGGTTCTGATCCCACTCGCCTAGACCATGTGGAAGAGCAAAAGTACCAAAAACGACAGCAACACCCAGTGGGTGCTCTAATTCAACGCGAACAACAAGAGATTGTGCAGAAGAAGATTTTTCGAGAACAAAAAACAGTCGGAAAGTCTACTCACCTCGACGTTGGCCTGAAGAGCGACACTAGCATCGTAGGCAGCCTGACTGCTCTCGTGCACTATCTTCACCCGCTCCATCATCATATCAGCCTGTCGGATGGCTTCCATAGCCGCTTCCGACTGGTTGTCTGGGACGGGGTAGCTGGTGAAAAAATGTGCAGACGACCCATGTGCAGCTGCTTGAGGCTCCGTGGTGTGGAGTTGGATAGTTGAAGGAACCACAGGCGCGGTCGACCGCGTGGGGTGCCCACTCGGCAAGGGTGCAGCGAACGTCACAGCGGCCCTGGCCGCATCTTCAGCTTGACAGACGGGAGGCATTGCAGTTGGTTCCTGCCGAGCCACCCTGCCAGCTGTTACCTTCTTGCTCTTCCTAGGCTTAGGAGCCACATCTTCGTCATCGTCCGGAAGGTCAATGATGTTGGGTGGAGCTGCAAGACAGAACATTCGACCCCAAGTTAACCACTCGACCCTAAAAGGATCAAGAATCGAAATCACAATAGTTCATACCTGGGTTAGAGGTCACCGCATCCTCCATTTCCTCGTCCCGGTACTGGTATGAAGAGGTCCCTGACGTAGCAGCACTGCAAAGGCCCGCATTCAATCGGTTACACCCAGTTAATTGAATCTACATAAAGGACAAGTCAGATGGTTACCCGGAGATAGTAGGAACAGTCACTTTGATCCGAGAGAAAGCTTTGGGCGGTTTGGAAGAGATGACTTTCGGCGCGACCTTGGATTGCTTTGGAGGCTTCTCAGTCGTCGTCGGGAAGACGTCCTGGGACGCTTCGAGGATTGCCCGATCGGTGCAGCCACCAAGTCTGGAGTGCATGCCGGGTCATGAGTGTGCTTGGACCTCCTCTCCCTGCGAGGAGGCGAGTCGACTTCTTCCTCATCGATCGATTCATCGCTCTCCTCGTCCTCCTCGGCTTCCGGATGCTCCTCGCCGCTCTCGCCCCCGCTCCCTTCTTCTTCAGCGCCGGGGTCCTGCACTCCGTTGGGCATCGAGTACATTTCAATGAGGGCCTGAAAGGATAACAAGCAAAAGACATTCAGTCGACCACAAACGGGACATCACGTGGTGAATCGGAAAGATACTTGATAAAACAGAAATATACCTGCTCCGGCTGGCGCAAGTTGTCGAATGGAATCACCCTCCTGGATCCCCAAGGGTTGTCTTTGTTGCCAGTGATTCCCCTCAACCAGTTCTCCAAGATATCCTCGCTGACCTCCTCCGGGTGGATCCGAGTGGTATCTTCGAGCCCAGAGTACATCCACATCGGATGATCGCGCACCTGAAGAGGTTGGATGTGTCGACCGAGAAAGACCTCCAGCAGATCCATCCCGGTCACTCCGTCGCGGACAAGCTGGACGACCCGTTCGACCAGCTCCTTGACCTGCGCCTTCTCTTCTGGAACTTCCTTCAGGGGAGCAGGCTTCTCCACTCGAGCCAAGGAGAAAGGAGGAAGTCCATTCGACTGGCCAGGGGTTGGCTGATCCTTGCAGTAAAACCAAGTCGACTGCTATCCCCAGACCGAGTCAGGAAGGATCATCGCTGGGAAAGTACTCTTGCTCCTCATCTGGATCCCCAGACCACCGCACATCTAGATCACCCGCGTCCTCTCATCACTCGGCTTGGCCTTTTTGACCGATTGGGAATGGAAAGTGAAGATGTGTTTGAAAAGCCCACAGTGTGGTCGACAGCCCAAGAAGTTTTCGCACATGGACACGAAAGCGGCCAGATAGACTATGGTGTTCGGAGTGAAATGGTGGAGCTGAGCCCCAAAGAAGTTCAAAAAACCCCAAAAGAAAGGGTGGGGAGGCAGCGAGAATCCGCGATCTACGTGGGTTGCTAGGAGGACACACTCACCCTCTCTAGGCTGCGGCTCAGTTTCGTCCCCCGGGAGCCGAGCCAACTTGTGGGGGATCAATCCCCCCTCCACCAGGTCGTCGAGGTCTTCCTGCGTGATTGCCGAGCGGATCCAGTCGCCCTGGATCCAGCCCGCTGGCAGGCCGGACCTCGACGAGGATTAGCCCCGGCTGGTCCGCTTGCCCTTCGCCTTTGCGGTCACCTTCTTCGCGCATTCCAGCGCCGCCGTCTTATCCTTCCCCATGGTGGCAGATCGAGCTCGAGCGGAGGTCCGGCGATGAGGCAGAAGCAAGAGTGGCAGAGAGATCGGGAGAAAGAGAAGAGAGAATGGTGGCGTGCGGAGCAGAGGCCTGGCCCGAGACCTTTTATAAGACGTTCCGCCGAGTGGCTGACTAGTGGACCCAAGCGATCTAAACAAATCCCGCAATAGTCGCGTGCACAGTACGTGGCGAAAAAGGTAGCGCGGGGATCGAGGAGACTTACCTAATCCGCCCCGATGACCTCGTTTCCTCCCGTCTGGCGCGCTTCCCAAATTTTGAATCCCGCGAGATCCACGGAGAGCGGAACAACCTATCAGACTGAAGACAAACACCCTCTACATCATCATTCAGAATTCAACCATGAAAGTTCACTTGACAACAACCAATAATGGACCAAGGCGACTGAGAAAGGAGTCGACGTCGTCTCCTCAACTCATTGTTTCAGGACAAGGCATATTCATAGCACAAAGAGTGGGTCGGAAGTGTTCTCAACCCCTTCCTCATTCGAACCTTGATCCATTCGGGGGCTAATGATGAAGCTATGTACCTAGGGTAGGGTCATGTACCTGTCCAGCATACCCTCCCCGAGGACATCTTTACAAAGAATCAGAAGCAGTCGAAGAGAAAATATCATCCACTCGACCATGAAGATGTGCTCACTCGACTTCCTTGAAGACACTCGACCACCTTGAAGACACTCGACCACCAGAAGACGAGAAGCCCTCCACTCTGCAACGGCCGCGACTTAAACCATAGCATTATGGCCATTTATAACACTTTATTGTAGACGTCACTAGTAACGCCCCACCTTTATGAACATTGAACCATGTGTAACGAAGGGGAGCTGGGGTCCTGGCACACTCTATATAAGCCACCCCTCCTCTAGGACAGGGGTTCGCACTTTTGTAAACACACACACACACACACACACACGTATAATCCAGTCGACCGCCTCAGGGCACCGAGACATAGGGCTATTACTTCCTCCGAGAAGGGCCTGAACTCGTAAAACTCGTGTGTACAACTACTCCATAGCTAGGATCTTGCCTCCTCATACCTACCCCCCATTCTACTGTCAGTCTTAGATCCACGACAGTTACAAAACATGATAATCTCATACAACAATTTATATAATCATGTCTTGACCATATGACATCACAACATGCCTTGCAAAAACAAGTTAGGCATCCTCTACTTTGTTGTTGCAAGTTTTACGTGGCTGCTACGGGCATAACAAGAATCGTTCTTACCTACGAATCAAAAACCACAACGATTTTTTGTCAAGTGTGTTGTTTTAACCTTCAACAAAGACCGGGCGTAGTCACACTTGATTCAACTAAAGTTGGAGAAATAGACACCCACTAGCCACCTGTGTGCGAAGCATGTCGGTAGAACTAGTCTCATGAACGCGGTCATGTAATGTCAGTCTGGGCTACTTCATCCAACAATACCGCCGAATCAAAGTATGACAGGCTGGAAAGCAGTATGACTATTATCTCCCACAACTCTTTGCGTTCTGCTCGTGCATATAACATCTATGCATAGACCTGGCTCTGATACCATTGTTGAGGAACATAGTATTTCCAAAAAATTCCTACGATCATGCAAGATCTATCTAGGAGATGCATAGCAATGAGAGAGGAGAGTGTTTCTACGTACCCTCATAGACTGAAAGCGAAAACATTTAGTAACGCGGTTGATGTAGTCGAACATCTTCGTGATCCAAGAGATCAAGTACCGAACGCACAGCACCTCCAGGATCTGCACACGTTCGGCTCGGTGATGTCCCTCGTACTCTTGATCCAACTGAGGCCGAGGGTGAGTTTCGTCAGCATGACGGCGTGTCGACGGTGATGATGAAGTTACCAACACAGGGCTTCGCCTAAACACTACGACAATATGACCGAGGTGTAAAACTGTGGAGGGGGGGCACCGCACACGGCTAAATATCAACTTGTGTGTCTATGGGGTGACCACCTCCCCCGTATATAAAGGAGGGGAGGAGGAGGAGGGCCGGCCACAAGGGGTGCGCCCAAAGGGGAGAATCCTAGTCCTAGTAGGAGTAGGTTTCCCTGAGGGAAATATGCCCTAGAGGCAATAATAAAGTTATTATTTATTTCCTTATATCATGATAAATGTTTATTATTCATGCTAGAATTGTATTAACCAGAAACATAATACATGTGTGAATACATAGACAAACAAAGTGTCACTAGTATGCCTCTACTTGACTAGCTCGTTGATCAAAGATGGTTATGTTTCCTAGCCATAGACAAAGAGTTGTCATTTGATTAACGGGATCACATCATTAGGAGAATGATGTGATTGACTTGACCCATTCCGTTAGCTTAGCACTTGATCGTTTAGTTTGTTGCTATTGCCTTCTTCATGACTTACACATGTTCCTATGACTATGAGATTATGCAACTCCGGTTTACCGGAGGAACACTTTGTGTGCTACCAAACGTCACAACGTAACTAGGTGACTAGGATTGGCGTATTTTGAGATTAGGATTTGTCACTCCAATTATCGTAGAGGTATCTCTGGGCCCACTCAGTAATACACATCACTTAAGCCTTGCAAGCATTGAAACTAATGAGTTAGTTGCGGGATGATGTGTTACAGAATGAGTAAAGAGACTTGCCGGTAACAAGATTGAACTAGGTATTGAGATACCGACGATCGAATCTTGGGCAAGTAACATACCGATGACAAAGGGAACAAACATATGTTGTTATGCGGTTTGACCGATAAAGATCTTTGTAGAATATGTAGGAGTCAATATGAGCATCCAAGTTCTGCTATTGGTTATTGACCGGAGACGTGTCTCGGTCATGTCTACATAGTTCTCGAACCCGTAGGGTCCGCACGCTTAAAGTTCGATGACGGTTATATTATGAGTTTATGGTTTTTGATGTACCGAAGGTAGTTCGGAGTCCCGAATGTGATCATGGACATGACGAGGAGTCTCGAAATGTTCAAGACGTAAAGATCGATATATTGAACGACTATATTTGGATACAAAAATGGTTCCAAGTGAGATCGGAATAATACCGGAGCACCGGGAGGTTATCAGAACCCCCCGGGAGGTATATGGGCCTTAATGGGCTTTAGTGGAAAGGAGGGGAAAGAAGCAAGGGAGGGGGCGTGCCCCCCAAGCCCAATCCGAATTGGGAAGGGGGCCGCCCCCTTTCCTTCCTCCCTCCTTCCTCTTCCTTCCCTCTCCCTCTCCAAATAGGAAAAGGGAGGAGTCCTACTCCCGGTGGGAGTAGGACTCCCGCCTTGGGCACGCCTCCTCCCCTTGGCCGGCCCTCTCCTCCCCTCCTTTATATATGGAGGAGAGGGGCACCCCATAGACACAACAATTGATCTCTTGGATCTTTTAGCTGTGTGCGGTGCCCCTCTCCATGATAGTCCACCTCGATAATATCGCAGCGTTGCTTAGGCGAAGCCTTGCGACGGTAGAACATCAACGTCGTCACCACACCGTCGTGCTGGCGAAACTCTCCCTCAAAGCTCGGCTAGATCGGAGTTCGAGGGACGTCATCGAGTTGAACTTGTGCAGAACTCGGATGTGCCATGCGTTCGGTACTTGATCGGTCGGATCATGAAGACGTACGACTACATCAACCCCGTTGCGCTAACGCTTCCACTTTCGGTCTACGAGGGTACGTGGACACACTCTCCCCTCCCGTTGCTATGCATCACCATGATCTTGCGTGTGCGTAGGATTTTTTTTGAAATTACTACGTTCCCCAACAGTGGTATCAGAGCCAGGTTTTATGCGTTGATGTTATATGCACGAGTAGAACACAAGTGAGTTGTGGGCGATACAAGTCATACTGCTTACCAGCATGTCATACTTTGGTTCGGCGGTATTGTTGGATGAAGCGGCCCAGACCGACATTACGTGTACGCTTACGCGAGACTGGTTCTACCGACGTGCTTTGCACATAGGTGGCTGGCGGGTGTCATTTTCTCCAACTTTAGTTGAACGAAGTGTGGCTACGTCCGGTCCTTGAGAAGGTTAAAACAACACTAACTTGACGAACTATCGTTGTGGTTTTGATGCCTAGGTAAGAACGGTTCTTGCTTGTTTTTGCAGGCCATGTTGTGATGTGATATGGTCAAGACATGATGCTATATTTTTTGTATGAGATGATCATGTTTTGTAACCGAGTTATTGGCAACTGGCAGGAGCCATATGGTTGTCGCTTTATTGTATGCAATGTAATCGCCCTGTAATTTCTTTACTTTATCACTAAGCGGTAGCGATAGTCGTAGAAGCAATAGTTGGCGAGATGACAACAATGCTACGATGGAGATCAAGGTGTCACGCTGGGGATGATGGTGATCATGATGGTGCTTTGGAGATGGAGATCACAAGCACAAGATGATGATGGCCATATCATATCACTTATGTTGATTGCATGTGATGTTTATCTTTTATGCATCTTATTTTGCTTTGATTGACAGTAGCATTATAAGATGATCTCTCACTAAATTTCAATATAAAAGTGTTCTCCCTGACACCACGTGATGATCGGGTGTGATAAGCTCTACGTCCATCTACAACGGGTGCAAGCCAGTTTTGCACACGCAGAATACTCCGGTTAAACTTGATGAGCCTAGCATATGCATATATGGCCTCAGAACACTGAGACCGAATGGTTGAGTGTCGGTGTCAAAACCGGCGGATCTCGTGTAGGGGGTCCCGAACTGTGCGTCTAGGCCGGATGGTAACAGGAGGCAAGGGACACGAAGTTTTACCCAGGTTCGGGCCCTCTCGATGGAGGTAAAACCCTACGTCCTGCTTGATTAATATTGATGATATGGGTAGTACAAGAGTAGATCTACCACGAGATCGAAGAGGCTAAACCCTAGAAGCTAGCCTATGGTATGATTGTTGTTGTCTATGTTGTCCTACGGACTAAAAGCCTCCGGTTTATATAGACACCGGAGAGGGCTAGGGTTACACAAAGTCGGTTACAATGGTAGGAGATCTGAATATCCGTATCACCAAGGTTGCCTTCCACGCCAAGGAAAGTCCCTTCCGGACACGGGACGAAGTCTTCAATATTGTATCTTCATAGTCCAGGAGTCCGGCTGAAGGTATAGTCCGGCTATCCGAACACCCCCTAATCCAGGACTCCCTCAGTAGCCCTCGAACCAGGCTTCAATGACGATGAGTCCGGCGTGCAGATTGTCTTCGGCATTGCAAGGCGGGTTCTCCCCCAAATTCCGTGTACCTGTTGAATAAAGTCCGGTTTCTTGTAGATGTTGCGCTCCTTGGCTTCTACGCCCAATAATGGCCGCTTCCCACGTGTCAAACGAATATGAAAAGTCCGAGTGTTTTTACATTCACACCCTTAGCCACGTAAATGAGCTGCCCTATTTAAGGGGACGAGGATTTAGATCCAAACCACATCTTCCCCCCTTCGCGAGTGTTCATCAGAGTGCATCCGACAAAGGCCCATTCCACCATGGCCAGCCATCGCAACTCCTCGTCTCGCCCTTCCAGCCCTCAGCCTTGGTACTGGGAGAGATGCTCCGTCCCGCATAGCGAGCTAGTGATGCTCCAGACCAAGGGATTCCTCCCCCCGGCCTACATGGTCCCGGTTCGAGCCGGTCTTGCCATCTATAACGACGGAAAGCAAGCGGAGAGTGCCCCCAATCCCTCCAAAGGAGAGCGGGTATGCCTTGTCCCCTATCTAATAAGGGGGCTCGGGTTTCCAATCCATCCATTCCTCCGGGGGCTGCTGGAGTTCTACAGCCTCCAGCTACACAATCTCACGCCAGCCTCCGTATTGCATATCGCGGGCTACGTAGCCCTCTACGAGCTGTTTTTGGGCATCAAGGCTCATTTCGGGCTATGGAAAAGGTTATTCTGCCTTGTGCCCCGCTCTAAGGAGGGGTCAATGTATCAAGTGGGCGGAGCCGAAGTGTGGCGCATCGCCGGGACCGCATATCTGTCCAGAACCCCAAAGAAGGCGTCCGAAGACTGGCCCTCGGAATGGTTCTACATAGAAGACGTCCCGCTGCCGGATCCTGTCCGGATCGGCCTCCCTGAATTCGACAGTGCCCCCTTAAAGAAGCGCCTAAGATGGCGTCCACGGAGCCCTCAGAGGGAAAGTGACAGGAACATCATTTACCCGATGGGCCGAATAAGATTGTTAGCCCATTCCGGACTAACCATGATCGGGGTTATGGCCGAATGCATCATGCGGGGGGTGCAGCTGCTTCAGTATAGAAGCCACCCCATGTGGGACTTCAACGGGGAGGACGACGCCACCCGCTACGGCCGTAAGGGGCCGGATTCAGCTGCCGCTCTACTAAAGATCTTGTCCACTTTGTATACGGGAGAAGAGGAGGAATTTCTCCACGTCAACCCACTAGGCGGATTCTCTATGCACAATCCCCCAAGCTGGGTAAGTGGTCGCATTTACCTGCCCATCTGTTTTGTATTCCCATTGTTAAATATTCAATCTGACGACTTCAACGCAGGAACTGCGCCGGGCTGTTAAGGAAATAAGCACCCCTCCTCCACAACCCGAGGACCCAGGAGGGTCCCTCGACCCGGCCTCTCAAGAGGATCCGGACATATCTGTGGAGTTGATTGATGGAGTGTTTCATCAATTGAGCAAGGACAATGCCTTGGTGGCCATTACGGTCGATTACCCAAGGCTAATTCCGGCCTCCTAGGTAACTGAGATCGAAGTACCAGTACCCCGAATAGGTGTCCACCCTCTCGTGTTTTCAGTTTCCTGATTACAACCGAACTTTGCAGGGGAGGTTTTTGAGGCGGAAGGCCGAACCTGCGGCGACAAGCCAACGAGGGGCCGCAGGGCCCCGTGGGCAGAAAAGAAGTGCAGTCCGGACTGAGGCGTCAGCGCAAAGGTATGGTGCGCCCCCTATCCCGAGAGTTATACCTTCGAGGCACATTGACACTCGTGCTCTCTTTAGGACAAAGAGACCTCGCCGGACTATATCCAGAGAGGCTGCCAATCATGCCTCCACTAGCCAGGCTCCAAAGCCTGGTTCGGAAGCGGAGGCAAACACGAGGCGCGCACCGGACGCTCCTCCGATAGAGGATGCGGATAGGCTGTCTGCCACCAGTTCTGAGGTGGAGAGTGCCATGAACCACAGGCGTCGCCCGACAGTTCTTCGGGACGCTTGTTTCTCCCAAGAGGCATTGGATGCCTTCAATTCGGGAGATGCGTACCTCCGTGCCGCTCAAAATGGTCTAGCCAGAGCCGTGGAGCAATATGTAAAAGACATACGGGTAAGAATTTTTTGGTAATTATATATATACCAGTAGCCCCGAGACTTGAAACAGTTAGAATAACTGATTTAAGGGTCATTTGTTATGCAGGTTCTTACAGAAAAGAATTCCCTACTGTCCAAGGAGCTGGAAGAGTGCAAAGCCCAACTTGAGGCCGCACTAGTCGCGACAGGGGAGCCCAAGGAGACCCCCTCTGGTAATATACACTTCGAAAGATAAGTATTTTGCGAAGCACGGCATGGGTGCAAATCTGATAAATGAAATTGCAGATGGTGCCGGATCAAATCTGGAGATGCAACACCTCCTACGCCAGCTAAAGGCTGGTGAGAAGGTGCTGACAAAGGTGAGGCGGGAGAAGAACGATCTCCAAGATGCCAACACCAAGCTGCGTGTCGAGCTGAAAGATGTTCGTGCCCAGCTGTCAGACTCCGTGAAGGAGAATCAGCGGCTTCGGCGTGGCATATTTAGTAAGTGCTTGAACGAACCTTTGAAAGAAAGTTCGGCAGGGAAGTCGACTAACAGAGCAATGTCTGTAGGTGTGCTAACAGGTCGTCCTGCAGAGGAGATGCCCGGTTCTACGGGTGACCTTCTTCCCGAGCTCTCGCAACTGCTCGATCGAGTTTGGCAGGCGATGCAAGGCGTCGCCCTGGCCCTGTGGCCATCCGTCTCCATGCCCGAAGGTCTTGGAGAGCTTGCGGAGAAGCTAAAGGGAGCACGACAACGCTTCCGATTGTGGAAGATATCAGCCTGCCGTCAGGGCGCGAGGGAGGCCTGGGCCATGGTGAAGACGCGGTACTCAAAGGCTGACCCCAACCATATGGCCGAGGTCGGTCCTATAGGGCCCGATGGGAAGGAGATCCCTGTAAGCTTAGTATACGACCAAGTAGAGTTGGCCGCAAAGTATTCCCAGCAGGACTGTAAATTAGACAGCCTATTAGATGGTATTGAAGAGGAATACAATCAGTCAAAATGACTATGTAATTTAATTGACATTTATAATGCCTTCTAGCCGGATTGTAGATCATTTGTCATGGCCGACCCTTTCGCTTCAGCCTCGGGACCTGACTGTCCTGAGTGTGTCCGATTCCTCATGCGGTTATATAGGAACCGAGGAATGCATGGAGACAAGGCATAGGGGTCATTAGTGCGTGAACAGACAAGTGCCCGACTAGTTATGTTATATTACATGGTTAGTAAGAAACATCTTCCAGGGAGAATAGTTCCGTTAGGGGTTCCTTTCCCTGGGAGGCATGCCCTAAAGTGCATGTCCATGTTGCGAAAAGAAATGCAGGAAAAACATATGGGGGCATATAGATAAATAAAGAAGATCATCTTTAGTTCACCGACCGAGTATTCCCTTAAGAATGCTAGCTTTCGGCTTCACCTAGTCTGAGGTACACGTCCGACTGACCCGGCAGTAACAATCACAGAGGTGCTCCCTTTACCACCTAGCCGAACAATCGGGGACGTAGGGGTAAGCACAGGAGCCAGGCAACCCAGCTTGGCCAAAACTTAAGTCATATCGATGCATATAATGGTGAATAAAAGGTACATGCGGAAGTGTGACACATGTGTTGGGCATGAAGCCCGTATAAATAAGCTTCTGTTTAAAGAAGCCCCCAGGTCTAATGAGCGCGGATAGCGCGTCACTTTATGAGCTTTTAAAGGCTATAAGAGATTGAGAGAGAAGAAGAGGAATGTAAGACAGAAAGTATATAAAAAATGGATAGGGGAAGGAGACGAACACAGAGTCTGGCGCTAGGCATAGAATCTTCGGAGACAGGCTGCGTTCCATGGGTTCAACTCGAGTCGGTTATCCGATGCATTTCGCAGTCGGTATGCTCCACCAGTCAGAACTTGGTCAATTATGAAGGGACCTTCCCACTTGGGCTTGAGTTTGTCCTTTTTCTTGTCCGGCGGGCGTAGAACTAATTCGCCAACATTGTAATTTTTGGCCCGTACTTCTCTACTTTGGTATCGTCAAGCCCGCTGTTGATAGAATGCGGAACGGGCTTTTGCCACGTCATGCTCCTCCTCCAATGTGTCCAAACTGTCCTGCCAATCGAGCTCGGCTGCTCTTTCTTCGTACATGCGCACTCGAGGTGAGTCATGAATTATGTCGCAAGGCAAAACTGTCTCCGCACCGTACACCATAAAGAATGGTGTGTATCCGGTGGTGCGATTCGGCGTGGTCCGCAGCCCCCAGAGTACAGAGTCGAGCTCCTCTACCCAGTGTGTGTTGGATTCCGTGAGGGACCGCACTAATCTGGGTTTAATGCCGCTCATGATAAGACCATTTGCACGTTCGACCTGGCCGTTAGTTTGTGGGTGATAGACGGAAGCATAATCGAGCTTGATGCCCATGTTTTTGCACTAGAGTTTTACCTCGTCGGCCGTAAAGTTCATGCCGTTATCAGTGATGATGCTGTGGGGGACGCCGTAATGGTGTACAACCCCGGATATAAAGTCTATCACAGGTCCGGATTCGGCCATCTTAACAGGCTTGGCTTCTATCCATTTGGTGAACTTATCCACCATGACCAGTAAGTAATTTTGCTTGTGGGTTCCGCCTTTAAGGGGTCCAACCATGTCAAGCCCCCAGACCGCGAAGGGCCAAGTGATGGGGATAGTTTGGAGGGCGGTGGGTGGCATATGGCTTTGGTTTGCAAAGAGCTGGCAACTAGTGCATCGTTGGACTAAGTCCTGGGCGTCTGCCCAGGCCGTTGGCCAGTAAAAGCCTGTGCAGAAAGCCTTGGTCACAAGGGACCGAGCTGCAGTGTGATGACCGCCGAGTCCGGCATGAATTTCAGCCAGGAGGTTCCACCCTTCCTCTTCGGAGATGCACCTTTGAAGGACTCCGGTAGTGCTTTTCTTATAAAGTTCTCCCTCGTGGACTTTGTAGGCTTTGGATCGCCGCACGATGCAGCGTGCCTCATTTTGGTCCTCGGGGAGTTCCTGCCTAATAAGGTAGGCGAGGAATGGTTCTGTCCACGGGGCGATGACGACCATTATTACGTGGGCTGAAGGTGTTATTTCATTGGCAGAGCCTCCGATTGTGTCAGAATGTTCGGTGTCGGGCAGTGCGGTTGGGTCCGGGCTGTTATTGTTTGGCTCCCCTTCCCATACTACGGATGGCTTGAACAGCCTTTCCAAGAAGATCTTGGGGGGACTACATCGTGTTTTGCGCCGATGCGTGCCAGGACATCTGCCGCCTGATTATTTTCCCGGGCTATATGGTGAAATTCAAGCCCCTTGAACCGAGCTGACATTTTTAGGACAGCGTTGCGGTAAGCTGCCATTTTTGGATCTTTGGCATCAAAGTCTCCATTTATTTGGGATATTGCGAGGTTCGAATCCCCGCGCACCTCTAGGCGTTGAATGCCCATGGATACTGCCATCCGGAGACCATGTAAAAGGGCCTCATATTCGGCTGCATTGTTGGAGTCCGTGTACATAATCTGGAGTACGTATTGAACTGTGTCTCCTGTGGGGGACGTCAAAACGACGCCAGCCCCCAGTCCGGCCAACATCTTGGAGCCGTCGAAATGCATGATCCAATTTGAATATGTGTCGTACTCTTTAGGGAGTTCGGCCTCCGTCCATTCTGCGACGAAGTCGGCCAAGACTTGCGACTTGATGGCTCGCCGTGGCTTATAAGTTATGTCGAACGGGAGGAGCTCAATGGCCCATTTTGTAATCTGGCCCGTTGCGTCACGGTTGTTTATAATATCGTTGAGTGGTACTTCCGAGGCTACTGTTATTGAACACTCTTGAAAGTAGTGTCGTAGCTTCCGGGATGCCATGAATACCGCGTACGCAATCTTTTGGTAATGCGGGTACCATGATTTGCAGGGAGTGAGGACAATGGACACGTAATAGACCGGCTTTTGAAGGGGGAATTTGTGTCCGTCCGCTTCTCGTTCGATGATGAGCACTGCGCTTACAACCTGATGTGTTGCTGCAATGTATAATAGCATTGGTTCACCAATGTTTGGCGTGGCCAGGACTGGGTTTGTTGTCAGTAAGGCTTTTATTTCATCGAGTCCGGCCATGGCTGCATCCGTCCATTTGAAGTGTTTGGTGCGCCGAAGGAGGCGGTAAAGGGGTAGGGCCTTTTCTCCCAAGCGGGAGATAAAGCGGCTTAGAGCCGCCACACATCCAGTTAAATTTTGTATTTGTTTGAGGTCCTTTGGGATATCCAGTTGCGACAGAGCTCGGATCTTGGCTGGATTTGCTTCGATTCCTCTACCTGATACAATGAAGCCCTAGAGCTTTCCGGCTGGAACGCCGAAAACGCATTTTTTCGGGTTGAGCTTGATGTCGTATGTTCGGAGGTTATCAAATGTGAGCCTCAAGTTGTCTACTAGAGATTCAACATGTCTTGTTTTGACGACCACATCATCTACATATGCCTCCACTGTTTTGCCGATCTGGCTTGCCAGACATGTCTGAATCATGCGCTGATTTGTTGCGCCAGCGTTTTTGAGCCCGAAGGGCATCATGTTGAAGCAGAATGGGCCGTATGGTGTGATAAATGCCATTGCGGCTTGGTCTGGTTCTGCCATCTTGATTTGATGGTAGCCGGAATATGCGTCGAGGAAACACAACGAATCGTGTCCTGCGGTAGCATCGATAATTTGATCGATGCGGGGGAGGGGGAAGGGATCCTTTGGGCAAGCCTTGTTAAGGTCTTTAAAATCAACACACAGGTGCCAGGATTTGTCCTTCTTTGGTACCATCACCAAGTTTGCTAGCCAGTCCAGATGTTTTATGTCTCTGATGAATCCGGCCTCCAATAGCTTTGCTAGCTCCTCTCCCATGGCCTGTCTCTTAGGTTCGGAAAAACACTGAAGATCCTGTTTGACAGGTTTGAATCCTATTTGGATATTTAAGCTATGCTCGGCCAGCCTGCGTGGGATTCCTGGCATGTCTGAAGGGTGCCAGGCAAAAATGTCCCAGTTCTCTCGTAGGAACTCTTGTAGTGCGACGTCTACATCAGGGTTTAAATGTGCCCCGATGGAAGCTGTTTTATTGGGGTCCGTTGGATGGACCTGGAATTTGACTATTTCGTCTGCCGGTTTAAAGGAGGTGGACTTGGATCTTTTGTCGAGTACCACATCGTCTCTATTCACCGTGGAGCGCAGCGCAGTAAGTTCCTCAGCCGTTAGGGCTTCGGATAGTGCCTGAAGGGCCAGTGCGGCTGTCTTGTTTTCAGCGCAGAGTGCTATGTCCGGATCACTAGCGAGAGTGATGATCCCGTTGGGCCCGGGCATCTTGAGCTTCATGTATCCGTAATGGGGTATTGCTTGGAAGATTGTAAACGCCTCCCGCCCTAGCAGAGCGTGATAATCGCTGCTGAACGGAGCCACATGGAACGTGACCTCTTCGGACCTGTAATTATCCGGCGTGCCGAACACCACATCTAGTGTGATTTTTCCTGTACAGCGCGCTTCCCGACTAGGGATTATTCCTCTAAAGGTTGTGCTGCTTCGCTCAATGCGGTTCCAGTCTATTTCCATTTTTTGAAGGGTTTCCTCATAAATGAGGTTCAATTCGCTGCCGCCGTCCATGAGTACCTTGGTAAGATGAAAGCCGTCCACTATTGGACTGAGGACCAATGCGGCTTGTGCTCGGGCTGTTCGGAATTTAGGTTCATCACTGGCGCTAAAGGTAATAGCCGTGTCACTCCATGGATTTATTGTTGCTACTTGGTAGACTTCGGCAAGGCTGCGGAGTGTCGTTTTTCGCATATTATTTGATGCGAAAGTCTCGAAGATTGTTAATACCGTATTGGTGTCTCTGGGGTGGCTTTCTTTGGCCTCCGGAATTAGGAGATTTTCGCCAATTTTGGCCACCTGCCGGAGTATCCAACATGCTCTAAGGCTGTGAGTTGGTGTGGCGTCCTCTGTACTGTGAATTTTACAGGGTGCCTTAAGCCATCCTTCCAATACGGTTCCATGCCCTATAAAGGGTTTTTGCTTTTTGGTGTTTGACCCGGGTGTCTGGCGATGATGTACCCTTTTATTTCGGACTGGGTTTGCATTCAGGGCCGAATTGTCCCAAAATTTTATTTCGGTTTTCTAGGCGCTTTCCATCACACAGTACTTTCGTACTATGGACGCCAAGTCAGCGAAGCGTGTAATATCACGACGACTTATGGCGTTGAGGATTCCCTTGTCCGTGCAATTATTGCAGAAGAATGAAATCGCGTCTTCCTCGCGGCAGTCCTTTATCCTGTTCATAACCAGGAGGAATCTGGCCCAGTAATTAATGATGTACTGTTTCTTCGGGCTCTTGCCTAATTTGGGATAGATCGCTGATGTTCGGGTGGGTGGAATTGAATCTGAAGCCTCACCCCATCTGAGGCTCAGAAGCCGAGGAATTTCCAAACTCGAAAATTTGGATTCCTGGATGTTGTCCAATGAATCCAGTCCGTCGCCTGACTCTAAATTCAGGTCTTGAGTGATATTCTCCCCTCCGCGGGTATCTGGCTTGGAGGGATCGGGAATCCAGACGTAACGAGTCCTTAAGATAGATGAAGGGTCGCCGCACTGTCCCTCTACCACGGCAACGTGATGGGTGACTTGAGGAGAGTTAATCTCTCTCAGATAGGGTTTAGGCCCAATTTGGTCATAACCCGTACCGACTCCCAGGGCGGCGAAGCGATCCAAGAGCTCATTTATGGAGGAGAGCTCCATTGGATCTAACTGCTCGGCGAGTTCCGAGCTGACATGGAGATTGTTTTCGATGGCTCGAGAGGTCATCGTCAGCGCAGAAGCCGAACAGGCGGTCATAAGAAAACCACCTAGCCGGAGGGTTTGGCCGACAGCCAAAGCTCCCTTAGCAATGGTGCCGTCTTTAAAGACGGGGTGAGGCATCCTTCCTGATGGCGACGACACAGAGGAACTCTCAATGAAAGCACCAATGTCGGTGTCAAAACCGGCGGATCTCGGGTAGGGGGTCCCGAACTGTGCATCTAGGCCGGATGGTAACAGGAGGCAAGGGACACGAAGTTTTACCCAGGTTCGGGCCCTCTCGATGGAGGTAAAACCCTACGTCCTGCTTGATTAATATTGATGACATGGGTAGTACAAGAGTAGATCTACCACGAGATCGGAGAGGCTAAACCCTAGAAGCTAGCCTATGGTATGATTGTTGTTGTCTATGTTGTCCTACAGACTAAAACCCTCTGGTTTATATAGACACCGGAGAGGGTTAGGGTTACACAAAGTCGGTTACAATGGTAGGAGATCTGAATATCTGTATCGCCAAGCTTGCCTTCCACGCCAAGGAAAGTCCCTTCCGGACACGGGACGAAGTCTTCAATCTTGTATCTTCATAGTCCAGGAGTCCGGCTGAAGGTATAGTCCGGCTATCCGAACACCCCCTAATCCAGGACTCCCTCATCGAGCGTGAATCATATAGTAGATATGATCAACATAATGATGTTCACCATTGAAAACTACTCCATTTCATGTGATGATCGGTTATGGTTTAGTTGATTTGGATCACGTGATCACTTAGATGATTAGACAGATGTCTATCTAAGTGGGAGTTCTTAAGTAATATGATTAATTGAACTTCAATTTGTCATGGACTTAGTACCTGATAGTATTTTGGATGTCTATGTTTGTTGTAGATAGATGGCTCGTGCTGTTGTTCCGTTGAATTTTAATGCGTTCCTTGAGAAAGCAAAGTTGAAAGATGATGGTAGCAATTACACGGACTAGGTCCGTAACTTGAGGATTATCCTCATTGCTGCATAGAAGAATTACGTCCTAGAAGCACCGCTGAGTGCCAAACCTGCTGCAGGAGCAACACCAGATGTTATGAACACTGGCAGAGCAAAGCTGATGACTACTCGATAGTTCAGTGTGCCATGCTTTACGGCTTAGAACCGGGACTTCAACGACGCTTTGAACATCATGGAGCATATGAGATGTTCCAGGAGTTGAAGTTAATATTTCAAGCAAATGCCCGGATTGAGAGATATGAATTCTCCAATAAGTTCTATAGCTGCAAGATGGAGGAGAATAGTTCTGTCAGTGAACATATACTCAAAATGTCTGGGTATCATAATCACTTGACTCAACTGGGAGTTAATCTTCCTGTTGATAGTGTCATTGACAGAGTTCTTCAATCACTTCCACCAAGCTACAAAAGCTTTGTGATGAACTATGATATGCAAGGGATGAATAAGACAATTCCCGAGCTCTTTGCAACGCTAAAGGCTGCGGAGGTAGAAATCAAAAAGGAGCATCAAGTGTTGATGGTCAATAAGACCACCAGTTTCAAGAAAAAAGGCAAAGGGAAAAAGAAGGGGAACTTCAAGAAGAACAGCAAACAAGTTGCTGGTCAGGAGAAGAAACCCAAGCCTGGACCTAAGGCTGAGACTGAGTGCTTCTACTGCAAATAGACTAGTCACTGGAAGCAGAACTGCCCCAAGTATTTGGTGGATAAGAAGGATGGCAAGGTGAACAAAGTTATATGTGATATACATGTTATTGATGTGTACCTTACTAGAGCTCGCAGTAGCACCTGGGTATTTGATACTGGTTCTGTTTCTAATATTTGCAACTCAAAACAGGGACTACGGATTAAGCGAACACTGGCTAAGGACGAGGTGACGATGCGCGTGGGAAATGGTTCCAAAGTCGATGTGGTCGCTGTCGGCACGCTACCTCTACATATACCTTTGGGATTAGTTTTAGACCTAAATAATTGTTATTTGGTGCCAGCATTGAGCATGAACATTATATCTGGATCTTGTTTAATGCGAGACGGTTATTCATTTAAATCTGAGAATAATGGTTGTTCTATTTATATGAGTAATATCTTTTATGGTCATGCACCCTTAAAGAGTGGTCTATTTTTGATGAATCTCGATAGTAGTGATACACATATTCATAATATTGAAGCCAAAAGATGTAGAATTGATAATGATAGTGCAACTTATTTGTGGCACTGTCGTTTGGGTCATATTGGTATAAAGCGCATGAAGAAACTCCATACTAATGGACTTTTGGAATCACTTGATTATGAATCACTTGGTACTTGCGAACCATGCCTCATGGGCAAGATGACTAAAATGCCATTCTCCGGAACTATGGAGCGAGCAACTGATTTGTTGGAAATCATACATACTGATGTATGTGGTCCAATGAATGTTGAGGCTCGCGGCGGGTATCGTTATTTTCTCACCTTCACAGATGATTTAAGCAGATATGGGTATATTTACTTAATGAAGCATAAGTCTGAAACATTTGAAAAGTTCAAAGAATTTCAGAGTGAAGTTGAAAATCATCGTAACAAGAAAATGAAGTTTCTACGATCTGATCGTGGAGGAGAATATTTGAGTTACGAGTTTGGTCTACATTTGAAACAATGCGGAATAGTTTCGCAACTCACGCCACCCGGAACACCACAACGTAATGGTGTGTCCCAACGTCGTAATCGTACTTTACTAGATATGGTACGATCTATGATGTCTCTCACTGATTTACCGCTATCATTTTGGGGTTATGCTTTAGAGACGGCCGCATTCACGTTAAATAGGGAATCATCAAAATCCGTTGAGACGACACCTTATGAACTATGGTTTGGCAAGAAACCAAAGTTGTCGTTTCTTAAAGTTTGGGGCTGCGAAGCTTATGTGAAAAAGCTTCAACCTGATAAGCTCGAACCCGAATTGGAGAAATGTGTCTTCATAGGATACCCAAAATAAATAGTTGGGTACACCTTCTATCATAGATCCGAGGGCAAGACATTCGTTGCTAAGAATGGATCCTTTATAGAGAAGGAGTTTCTCTCGAAAGAAGTGAGTGGGAGGAAAGTAGAACTTGATGAGGTAATTGTACCTGCTCCCTTATTGGAAAGTAGTTCATCACAGAAACCGGTTCCTGTGACATATACACCAATTAGTGAGGAAGCTAATGATGATGATCATGAAACTTCAGATTAAGTTACTACCGAACCTCATAAGTCAACCAGAGTAAGATCCACACTAGAGTGGTACAGTAATCCTGTTCTGGAGGTTATGTTACTAGACCATGATGAACCTACGAACTATGAGGAAGCGACGATGAGCCCAGATTTCGCAAAATGGCTTGAGGCCATGAAATCTGAGATGTGATCCATGTATGAGAACAAAGTGTGGACTTTGGTTGACTTGCCCGATGATCGGCAAGCCATCGAGAATAAATGGATTTTCAAGAAGAAGACAGACGATGATGGTAATGTTACTGTCTACAAAGCTCGACTTGTTGCAAAAGGTTTTCGACAAGTTCAAGGAGTTGACTACGATGAGACCTTCTCACCCGTAGAGATGCTTAAGTCCGTCCGAATCATGTTAGCTATTGCCACATTTTTTGATTATGAAATTTGGCAAATGGACGTAAAGACTGCATTCCTGAATGGACTTCTGCAAGAAGAGTTGTACATGATACAACCTGAAGGTTTTATCGATCCAAAGGGTGCTAACAAAGTGTGCAAGCTCGAGCGATCCATTTATGGACTGGTGCAAGCCTCTCAGAGTTGGAATAAACGTTTTGATAGTGTGATCAAAGCATATGGTTTTATACAGACTTTTGGAGAAGCCTGTATTTACAAGAAAGTGACTGGGAGCTCTGTAGCATTTCTAATATTATATGTGGATGACATATTGTTGATTGGAAATGATATAGAATTTCTGGATAGCATAAAAGGATATTTGAATAAGAGTTTTTCTATGAAAGACCTCGATGAAGCTGCTTATATATTGGGCATCAAGATCTATAGAGATAGATCGAGACGCTTAATTGGACTTTCACAAAGCACATACCTTGACAAAGTTTTGAAGTAGTTCAAAATGGATCAAGCAAAGAAAGTGTTCTTGCCTGTGTTACAAGGTGTGAAGTTGAGTAAGACTCAATGCCCGACCACTTTAGAAGATAGAGAGAAAATGAAAGATGTTCCCTATGCTTCAGCCATAGGCTCTATCATGTATGCAATGCTGTGTACCAGACCTGATGTGTACCTTGCTATTAGTTTAGCAGGGAGGTACCAAAGTAATCCAGGAGTGGGTCACTGGACAACGGTCAAGAACATCCTGAAATACTTGAAAAGGACGAAGGATATGTTTCTCGTTTATGGAGGTGACAAAGAGCTCGTCGTAAATGGTTACGTCGATGCAAGCTTTGACATTGATCCGGATGATTCTAAATCACAAACCGGATACGTGTTTTTATTAAACTGTGGAGTTGTCACTTGGTACAGTTCTAAACAAAGCATCGTAGCAGGATCTACATGTGAAGCGGAGTACATAGCTGCTTCGGAAACAACAAATGAAGGAGTCTGGATGAAGGAGTTCATATCCGATCTAGGTGTCATACCTAGTGCATCGGGTCCAATGAAAATCTTTTGTGACAATACTGGTGCAATTGCTTTGGCAAAGGAATCCAGATTTCACAAGAGAACCAAGCACATCAAGAGACGCTTCAACTACATCCGGGATCATGTCCAGGTGGGAGACATAGAGATTTGCAAGATACATACGGATCTGAATGTTGCAGACCCGTTGACTAAGCCTCTTCCACGAGAAAAACATGATCAGCACCAAGGCTCCATGGGTGTTAGAATCATTACTGTGTAATCTAGATTATTGACTCTAGTGCAAGTGGTAGACTGAAGGAAATATGCCCTAGAGGCAATAATAAAATTATTATTTATTTCCTTATATCATGATAAATGTTTATTATTCATGCTAGAATTGTATTAACTGGAAACATAATACATGTGTGAATACATAGACAAACAGAGTGTCACTAGTATGCCTCTACTTAACTAGCTCGTCGATCAAAGATGGCTATGTTTCCTAGCCATAGACAAAGAGTTGTCATTTGATTAACATGATCACATCATTAGGAGAATGATGTGATTGACTTGACCCATTCCGTTAGCTTAGCACTTGATCGTTTAGTTTGTTGCTATTGCTTTCTTCATGACTTATACATGTTCCTATGACTATGGGATTATGCAACTCCCGTTTACCGGAGGAACACTTTGTGTGCTACCAAACGTCACAATGTAACTGGGTGATTATAAAGGTGCTCTACAGGTGTCTCCGAAGGTACTTGTTGGGTTGGAGTATTTGGAGATTAGGATTTGTCACTCCGATTATCGGAGTGGTATCTCTGGGCCCACTCGGTAATACACATCACTTAAGCCTTGCAAGCATTGCAACTAATGAGTTAGTTGTGGGATGATGTGTTACGGAACGAGTAAAGAGACTTTCCGGTAACGAGATTGAACTAGGTATTGAGATACCGACGATCGAATCTCGGGCAAGTAACATACCGATGACAAAGGGAACAAATGTATGTTGTTATGCGATTTGACCGATAAAGATCTTCGTAGAATATGTAGGAGCCAATATGAGCATCCAGGTTCCGCTATTGGTTATTGACCGGAGACGTGTCTCGGTCATGTCTACATAGTTCTCGAACCCGTAGGGTCCGCACTCTTAAAGTTTGACGACAGTTATATTATGAGTTTACGGTTTTTGATGTACCGAAGGTAGTTCGGAGTCTCGGATGTGATCATGGATATGGCGAGGAGTCTCGAAATGTTCGAGACGTAAAGATCTATATATGGGACGACTATATTTGGATACCGGAATGGTTCCGGGTGAGATCGGAATAATACCGAAGCACCAGGAGGTTATCGGAACCCCCCAGGAGGTATATGGGCCTTAATGGGCTTTAGTGGAAAGGAGGGGAAATAAGCAAGGGAGGGCCCCCCCAAGCCCAATCCGAATTGGGAAGGGGGCCAACCCCCTTTCCTTCCTCCCTCCTTCCTCTTCCTTCCCTCTCCCTCTCCAAATAGGAAAAAGGAGGAGTCCTACTCCCGATGGGAGTAGGACTCCCCCCTTAGGCGCGCCTCCTCCCCTTGGCCGGCCCTCTCCTCCCCTCCTTTTTATACGGAGGAGAGGGGCACCCCATAGACACAACAATTGATCTTTGGATCTTTTAGCCGTGTGCGGTGCCCCTCTCCATGATAGTTCACCTCGATAATATCGTAGCAGTGCTTAGGCGAAGCCCTGCGATGGTAGAACATCAACATCATCACCACGCCGTCGTGCTGACGGAACTCTCCCTCAAAGTTCGACTGGATCGGAGTTCGTGGGATGTCATCGAGTTGAACGTGTGAAGAACTCGGAGGTGCCGTGCGTTCGGTACTTGATCAGTCGGATCATGAAGACGTACGACTACATCAACCGCGTTGTGCTAACGCTTCCGCTTTCGGTCTACGAGGGTACGTGGACACACTCTCCCCTCTTGTTGCTATGCATCACCATGATCTTGCGTGTGCGTAGGATTTTTTTTGAAATTACTATGTTTCCCAACCTTCCCCATTTCCTAGTCCTAGAAGGAGAAGAAGGAAGGAGAGGAAGAAGAGAAGGAAAGGGGGGGCGGTCCCCAAGCCCTAGTCCAATTTGGCTTGGGCTAGGGGGGAGCGACACCTTTGCATGCCTCCTCTCTTCCACCATTAGGCCCATGAGGCCCAATAACTTCCGGGGGGGGGGGGGGGGTTCTGGTAACCCCCAGTACTCCAAAACGACCCGAACCATTCCGGTGTCCGAATGTAGCCTTCTGAAAGTGCAACTATCCCTGGCTGGTTTTGGTAATTCCTAACAACATATAGCTCATTGAGCTAATGCTACTTCAAGATAAACATTTCAGGAAAGCTCAATGATTGGCACGGCATGGATGAGTGATGTCTACTACACAACCTTCTTCTAGTAGACGTTGTTGGGCCTCCAAGTGCAGAGGTTTGTAGGTCAGTAGCAAATTTCCAAGTGGATGACCTAAGGTTTATCAATCCGTGGGAGGCGTAGGATGAAGATGGTCTCACTCAAACAACACTGCAACCAAATAACAAAGAGTCTCTTGTGTCCCCAACACACCCAATACAATGGTAAATTGTATAGGTGCACTAGTTCGGCGAAGAGATGGTGATACAAGTGCAATATGGATGGTAGATATAAGTTTTTGTAATATGAAAATATAAAAACAGCAAGGTAACTAAAGATAAAAGTGAGCGTAAACGGTATTGCAATGCTAGGAAACCAGGCCTAGGGTTCATACTTTCACTAGTGCAAGTTCTCTCAACAATAATAACATAATTGGATCATATAACTATCCCTCAACATGCAACAAAGAGTCACTCCAAAGTCACTAATAGCGGAGAACAAACGAAGAGATTATGGCAGGGTACGAAACCACCTCAAAGTTATCCTTTCTGATCGATCTATTCAAGAGTCCGTAGTAAAATAACATGAAGCTATTCTTTCCGTTCAATCTATCATAGAGTTCGTACTAGAATAACACATTAAGACACAAATCAACCAAAACCCTAATGTCACTGTCACAGCCCTAGAATTTGCTAGTAGCTATTTACGTGAGTGAGCATCATGCATCATGTCTAAATTCTGAAAGTTGAATTGAGGTTAGTAGAAACCCTCATAAATCACTTCAAAAATAGTCAACATTAAAATCTTTTCAAAGAAGTCCAAGAAAATGTTCCTCTTAGTCTCTGAAAATATTGGCAAGAGGTAAAACTTAAAACAATATTTTTGGAATCTCAGAGATACTTATTTTGGGCCTTTGATTTAATCCAATAAATATTTGAATTGGATCTATATTTATTATATAATAAATATATGTTCAATAATTCTGAAAATTGTTGTGTGGATTTGGATAAATCCATTTAGTTCACACAATTATTTTTATGAATTTTGAAAATAGTTTGGTCTTAAACTAAATCAAAACAAAATAGCAAAAACAGAAAACCGAACAAAAATAGAAATAGGAGAGAGAGAGGTTACCTGTGGCATACCTGGTGCCCACTTGGCCCAGCACGGCCCAGCCCACCTGGCCCCTCCCCCTGTCGTCTTCCTCCTTGCCAGGAGGATGGGCGCGTGGCCGGCGCGCACGGCCACCGCACGCCACCTCCTGCTTGCCGACGAGGGCCTGGACGCCTCCACGATGCCACGCGCTTCCCCCCGACCCCTCTCACTCTCTTGCGTGCTCATTCTCTCCTCTGCTCCCTCTGTCTCGCCCAGTCCGAGCGCCGCCGCCGCCACCGACGAGCTCCACCACGGCCACCGCCTCCCCCTCGCTTCCCTGACCAGCCCAGAGGCTTCGCCTCGACCCCCTCTTTCTTCCACCCCGAGTCACGTCACCGCGGGAGCCCCACATCACCGCCACGAGTCGCCTTCCCCGAGCTCGGCCGCCGGACTCCATCGACGGAATTCGTCGCCTTCCGGTCGTCCCCGAGCCGCTGAGTCCTTCCTCGAGATCGTTGTGAGCTCCCACACCTTTCCCCCTCCTCCCCGCACTCGTTTCCGCACTCTGGCCGCCCTTTTCACCGGAGCCGTGAGCTCCTCACCGCCGGTGATGATGCAGACGAGACCAGAGCCACCGCAGCTCACTCCCGAGCATGGCAACGTGCTCCACACCTCACCAGGAGCACGTAGAACCCATCAGTTCCCCTCCCGTGCACCACAACGCCAAAACCGCAGGTGCCGAACTCCGGCCGCCGCGGAAGTGCTCGCCGCCGTCAACCCCGGCCATCCCAGCTGCTGCCGCTACCACCACTAGATGCGCGAGAATGCCAGGAAGCCGTAGAGCAAACCCCGCCTCAAACCGTGGGCTGTAGCGAGATCCCGACGATCCCCGCCGCGCGAAATGGACGTCGCCGGCGAAACTCCGGCGACGGATGACATGGCTCATCATTAGCCACTAATGACCCAGCTAAACCACCTCTAGAGCCACTGCCATGTGGGCCCCTGTGCCAGTTAGGTTAGTTTAATTTTCTGTTTAAAGTTAGTTAAAACCCAGCAGGACCCACGCGTCGGCGTTGACCACGCTGACGTGGTAGTTGACTGGCCCCACCTGTCTATGAGACAAACTGGCACTGGGTCACTGACCAGTGGGTCCCACTGGTCAGGTTTGACCTGGACCGTGCCTCGTTGACCGCTGACATCATAGTGACGCAGTGCTGACGCAATAAACTATTTTCTGGGTTTAATTTAAATCAGGAAATTCCAGAAAATGCCCAAAACTTCTAAAAATCATAGAAATTCAACCGTAACTCCAAATAAAATAAATTATATATGTAAAATTATCAGAAAAATTCAAGGAATCTGTTTATGGCATTTTCATGCATGTTTGAACAAGCTAACCTCACTGTTTAGTCCAAAACATGATAATGCACTATTTGAATTCATAGTTTGAATTTGAATTTGAACCTAGTGTTCAAACCAAGTCCATTTAACTTGTTGTTAGTTGCATTAGCTCAATCAACAGCATATTGCCATGTCATGATCATGCATCATATTGTTGCATCGCATTGATTGTGTTCTTCCTTGTTTGCCGGTAAATGTCCCCTCTCGATAGACGATGTACCGACGCTGTGATCGTTGACACCGATGAAGAGTTATATTATCTTCAGAAGTGCCAGGCAAGCACAACCCCCTTGTTCATTCCGATACAAGCCCACTCTCTCGCTCCTGCTCTCTTTTACTGCATTAGGACAACAACGATTCATCTGTTACTTGTTGCGGTAGTTGAACCCCTTATCCTCTGCATGACCTGTCATTGCCACAGTAAATAGATGAAACTCACTAGCATGAGTAGGAATTGTTTGAGCCCTGATGTTCCTACTCATTCATGCTTGTTGTCATGCCTGCTACTGCCTAGAGTTGAGTCGGGTCTGATTCATCGGAAGTGAATCGGAATGGTGTTGACCATGTCCTACTGTGTGTGAGCTAAGTGTGTGAACACGATTTGGTAAAGGTAGTGGTGAGAGGCCATGTAGGAGTACATGGTGGGTTGTCTCATTGCAGCCGTCCTCAGGAACTGAGTTCTGTGTCTGTGATCCATGAACAGCTACTACCACTCATTGGGATCCTTAATTGACCCTCTCGGCTTCTTAATCACCCTAGTACTCTGTCCAGGAGTTGCAACTAGTTTCTGGTGTTTGTAGGTTATGTGTTGGCGGCCGTGCGTAGCGCTGACCCTAGGGGTGGGCTATGTTGCGGTAGATACACCGTGGCACGGTGTACCGGGCACCCGTTTGGTGTCTCGGGAACCCTGCACACATCGTTTGGGGCTGTGGGCGAAACTCCGGCCGGATCTCCTCGCGGATGGAACCCGAATAGGCGATAAACCCGGACTAGAGACTTAAGTGTTTAGGTAGGCCGTGGCCGACACCCTCGCCCGACTTCCGCTTGAAGGTTGCCGAGGTACATGACGTGTACAGGGCTATAAGTGGTGAGAGCGTGTGTGAAGAAGTACACCCCTGCAGGGTTATCAATATCTATTCGAATAGCCGAATTCCTCGGATATGGAAACTTGGACCCCTTGCATAGTTCATAGACAAGTGAAAGTGGATACCCCTAAAACTCGCAAGATAAGCATGAGTGCTATGGATGGCCTTCTCGTAGGGAGACGAGAGCGGATCCATAGTGGTGTATTGAGTGGTGAATATGTGGACTCGTGTGCGCCACCTCAAAAGAGTTGCTTGCAATCGTAGTTCAGGTTAGCCACTGAGTCAAAGCTGGCTTGCTGCAGTTAAACTCCACCACCTCCCTTGTTGATACTGATGCATATGTAGTTTAGTTCTGATGTAAGTCTTGTTGAGTACTTTTGTACTCACGTTTGCTTAATTTATGTTTTGCAGAGAGATTTCAGTCTCGCTAGTAGATCCGCGTGGACTTCGACGTTTAGCTTGATACCTCAGCTACGATCTTGTGCCCTCGACAGGATTTGGTAGATAGTCAGGCTTCTTAGCCTTTTTCATTTATAGATGTCTGTACTCAGACATGTTAAGCTTCCGCATGTGCTTTGCATTGTATGCTATGATTGTTGGGTCATGAGACCCATGTCTGTAATATCTCGCTCCTCGGAGCCTAATGAATAAATACTTGAGTTGTAGAGTTATGTTGTGATGCCATGTTGTATTCACACATATCGAGCATATTGTGTGTATGATTGAAATGCTTGGTATGTGTGGGATCCGACTATCTAGTTGTTTATCCTTGGCAGCCTATCATATGGGGAAATGTAGTCTAGTGCTTCTGAGCGATAGTAGTCCGCTACAGCCCGGATCACCGGAGTCCTGCTAGCCCAGCACTACTGCTCAGGACACTTGACTGGCCGGCATGTGTTTCACTTCGTTCCTATGTCTGTCCCTTCGGGGAAATGTCACGCGGTGACATCCGGAGTCCTACCTAGCCTGCTACAGCCCGGGTTACCGGAGTCCTGTTAGCCCAGTGCTACAGCCCGGATTCACACGCTGTTGACCGACATGCTCAAGGTTGATTCATGTATGCCTGTCCCCATGGGTTTGTGCCGCTTTGGGTTCACGACTAGCCATGTCGGCCCGGGTTCTTTGTCATATGGATGCTAGCGACACTATCATATACGTGAGCCAAAAGGCGCAAACGGTCCTGGGCCAGGTAAGGTGGCACCCGTGGGATACCGTGCATGAGGCCGCAAAGTGATATGATGTGTTACCGGCTAGATCGGTGTGACTTGGAATTGGGGTCCTGACAGCGTTGGTATCAGAGCCTGACTGCCTGTAGGATTACCAAGCCAAACTGGTCGAAGTTGAGTCTAGAAATGCTTTAGTTATGTAAGGGAATTGATTGTGGAAGGGAACGCAAGGCTCTTTTTACTCCTTTACCCTATGCCCTTCTGATCTGAGTCAACCTCTTCTTTTCTACGGGGATTAAGAATTAGGCCTTCTCATCTATCTATCAGGACGACGTGTTACTAAACCGCAGTTGCCTAGGATTGTTGAGTTCAAGCCTCAGTTCAGTTCCTACTACTTCCATATATTCATAACTGGCCTCAGAACCTTGATATTGTGCTTCTGAGTAGTTATGCCACCATTTTTGCATATTGTCTCAAATCTTTTTGAGCAATTACAGCCGTTATGCTGTCCGAGTCATCCCAGGTTTCTAAATAGTCTGATGCATTTGCAAACCTTTTCCCCTGTTCCTGATGTCCATTTGGGCCAGATTAATCACACTACTTGTCAGTTGAGGTACTCTATTGCCTCGACGTATATGTTGGAGCTACTATTATGACCCTAGGTGTCTTATGAAACCATCTAGTAATTTGTCCATGTTTTGTATTCCCAGTGTGTGATTCTGGCCATTATTCTCAAAAGCATCCCGTGATGCCATTTAGTTAGTAGGCATTCTATTCCTGGGTTTTGAACCCGAGACTCACCCTACCTGCTTCATGTTGATAGTGTTTGCTAGTTCCTTAGGACATTAGTAAACCTTGTGATAGACCTCGAGGTCCGTGGTATTTCCTTCTTCCAAATACTATGAACCACTTATGACAGAAGTTCTTGAACCAAAGGATCACAACCAGAGTGCTCTTGATGAGTTCTCCATTCTATATTGTGGCTCTGCCAGTTCTACCTTTCTGCATGGGTTATCTGGAAGAAATATGTTGAGCTTTGCTCGACATACTAATCTATGCCTCCACAGCTCAGAAAATTATATGTTCCTTGAGTTGTTCCTCTTCAGTTGTATTCCGACCATCCTCTATCAGTAGATAGCCAAGAGTATGTGTGCATTTGTGTTCATCGGTGCCTTTTATTCTTGTGGTCCGTCGAGCCGTTCTATTTTAGAATGACTAGGAGAAACAAACTCCAGTACCTCATCCATATCTAGGGTTGGGTCAAAATAGTTGTATTCCGCAGATCAAAATGCAACCCAGCTTTTGGTTCTGTTCTACCCTGAAGTATTACCCACTTTATGTCAAGAGCGTCGTGAGAATTGCACATCTCTCATGAATTCTTGACGCAGTGATACTTCTTGCCATCATTGTTCATTCCTTGGTTCCCGTGTTATTGTAACCGGAGTGCCGGCAAGTGAGTCATGATGTGTGAAATCAATACTCCTAGCAACTCCGTTGCTTGGTAGTTAATGGACAATATTCTCATTCTTAGCGTGTTGGTTATTGAATCATCATCCTAAGATTGATCGTGCTACCTAGTCCTTATTTCTGGTGCACTCTTCGATCAACGAGTTAGGATTTTGCCAAACCTTTGCTCTATTGATCATATCGTCTTGCTCTGAAAAGCAAGATTGATCTCGAGCTTAGTATCATATCAGTGGTTCGTGATGTTCCGATTATCTTCTCGGAAGTATTACCTGGTTGTCACCTGACCAATATGTTGAGTTCGTGATCATGTTGGTTTTCCTCCAACCACCCATTCTCCAAGAATCTGTGTTGGATACCCCTGAGCTAGTTGGTTAAGCTTAACAACAACTTGGAGAGTTGGAAGATAAAAGCTTGTCTGACTTAGTTCATGTTAAGGGATATCTTTGTGTTTGTGCGTGTGTTGAAGAAAGATGATATCTTCACCAATTGGTCCTCGTGATCAGTTGTTGTATCTATTATCTTGTCCAAACCTTGATTTGAGTGTGGGCTATCGTCAAATCAAATCAGAACCAACGATGTTCGTAATGTTGTCTTACTTGCGGTTGTCCCTCGAGCATACACCATTATATCTTTGGTCTGACCAATACTATCACATTGTTCACATAGTGGTGGAAGTCCAGTGATATGGAAATTCCTATGAGTTGCTGTTGAGCATCAGCGGCATTTTGTCTCCTCCATGATTGTGTTGAACATCCAGCTAGTGTTGGAAACTTTATAAGCATTGCCCTCATGTCCCGATCATGGAGCATATGTCCGGTTGAAAGATGTGACTTCCTCTAATTCATGTGCATCTGATGTAAGTTGCCGCCGTGAATTCGAGAAAGTTTGTTTTTGCTTCCTCTGGAATCATCCCAAGTCAGTCATGCATGTGCGAAGTATTCTATGGTCTGATAGACTGATCATCTACATTCTATACATATCCCTAGCACACCAAGCCACTGATTGATTTGTTCAAGGAGAAGAAGTTTCTTCTTAAGGGTTAGACCTACGCAAGGACTTCGATATCCTCGTTGATGGTTCCCCCTGAACTCGGTAGTGTTTCATTTTAAGACTACCAGGTGACCATGCTTGTCTAGGACAACGTGTTCACATGCTTGTAGCAGAACCAGCTCATGTTTTGGAGCTTACTACCGTAGTTCATTCCCCCGAGAATTTCGCAATGTCATCTCGTCGATGTGTGTTGCAAACCTTCATTTTCCTTTCTAGACTCGATGAGTCTGGAATATCCTGTCACCAACCAGATCGGAATCTCAGGCAGATATGATGGTTGGAGCATTTTCCAAGAACTATAATATTGGTCTCTCGATAACCGGTAAAGTGGATGTCGTGGCCAACACATCCAGCCGGAAGACCTATTATTGTAGTATCTCGATTGAAGAAAGTTGGCCACATTCCCATGAGGATTTCGTAGGATTTACTCCAGAAGTTGTTCCTTATGGATCTATTGTATTCCGAAGTCCGACCACTACTTGGTGGCTATGCCGATGCTTAAAGCATGACCGTGGTAACCAGTACATCAAGGAGAACATTAGAAGCGGAGTGCTAAATGTCTCTCGGTCGATCATCCAGATTTTGTTTCCTTGGCTTCGCTAAGGTGAAATCTGAGAAAGTGTTATCTTTCTTTGCATCTGCATCTTCCACCCTTATTCATCATGGTAGCATGTTGTGTTGCCAGGATCCTTGACACGGATATTGGCAGAACCTTGATGAAGACGAAAATGCTCAAGTTCTTGAGAGCACGCTCAGGCACTAGGTTCTGACGTTGTCATTAACTGGAATGTGCCTCCGTCCTCGCAGTTGTTGATAGCCATCCAATTGGTGGAATCACCTTTGCCGGTGAACCTTCTCCCCAGTTACTAGAATCATTCCCAACATTTGCATTTTGTTCCCAGCTTACACCTTAGTAGCTGTTGTTCAGAATCATCTTCAAAAGTGGACTTACCATGGGTCCCATCCATTTCCGATGATAAGCTAAAAATCATCCATTGCGTTGTCTTCAACAAGGTAGTCCACATCATCCATCCTAGTCCAAGTATGCCATCTCTTCAAGCTATCTCAAACGATCAATTGTAAATTGCCTTAAGCTGGTATGAAGAGTTCCAACGATCTCTGAATCAAAAGTAATTCTTTTTGCCACTTAAGGGAATAGCTCTACGAGTCACTTTCACTAAGGTGCCTCGTTATGGTTTTATGGGCAACGTAACTTCTCGCTACTTTGAAACCCCCTCACCATCTATTTAGGCGTGGAATTGTTGCCACCAAATCAAACCCCGTCGTTGTTCTTCCATCCCTCTCGATGTGTTTTGTGTCTCAACTTGAGATGTTTCAACATCTCATTCTACGAGTTGATCCTGAGTTGTTTGATCTTCGATAAGATCAATCCTTCTAGAGTTCTTCCTTTCCTCTCATTGTCATGTTGGATGTAGTCTCAAAGCAAGACGTTGAGATTAAGGTGATGCAATGAATCAACATCTTCGAGAAGGGCAATCGGATCGTGAAGATTCTTTATTGGTGTTCCCTTTGTCTTCTTACCTCACGTCTTGAATCTCGGGACGAGATTCTTGTTTAGTGGGGGTGAGTTGTCACAGCCCTAGAATTTGCTTGTAGCTATTTACCTGAGTGAGCATCATGCATCATGTCTAAATTCTGAAAGTTGAATTGAGGTTAGTAGAAACCCTCATAAATCACTTCAAAAATAGTCAACATTAAAATCTTTTCAAAGAAGTCCAATAAAATGTTCCTCTTAGTCTCTGAAAATATTGGCAAGAGGTAAAACTTAAAACAATATTTTTGGAATCTCAGAGATACTTATTTTGGGCCTTTGATTTAATCCAATAAATATTTGAATTGGATCTATATTTATTATATAATAAATATATGTTCAATAATTCTGAAAATTGTTGTGTGGATTTGGATAAATCCATTTAGTTCACACAATTATTTTTATGAATTTTGAAAATGGTTTGGTCTTGAACTAAATCAAAACAAAATAGCAAAAACAGAAAACAGAACAAAAATAGAAATAGGAGAGAGAGAGGTTACCTGTGGCTTACCTGGTGCCCACTTGGCCCAGCCCACCTGGCCCCTCCCCCTGTCGTCTTCCTCCTTGCCAGGAGGATGGGCACGTGGCCGACGCGCACGGCCACCGCACGCCACCTCCTGCTTGCCGACGAGGGCCTGGACGCCTCCACGATGCCACGCGCTTCCCCCGACCCCTCTCACTCTCTCGCGTGCTCATTCTCTCCTTTGCTCCCTCTGTCTCGCCCAGTTCGAGCACTGCCGCCGCCGCCGACGAGCTCCACCACGGCCACCGCCTCCCCCTCGCTTCCCTGACCAGCCCAGAGGCTTCGCCTCGACCCCCTCTTTCTTCCACCCCGAGCCACGTCACCGCGGGAGCCCCACATCACTGCCACGAGTCGTCTTCCCCGAGCACGGCCGCCGAACTCCATCGATGGAATTCGTCGCCTTCCGGTCGTCCCCGAGCCGCTGAGTCCTTCCTCGAGATCGTTGTGAGCTCCCACACCTTTCCCCCTCCTCCCCGCACTCGTTTCCGCACTCTGGCTGCCCTTTTCACCGGAGCAGTGAGCTCCTCGCCGCCGGTGATGATGTAGACGAGACCAGAGCCACCGCAGCTCACTCCCGAGCACGGCAACATGCTCCACACCTCACTAGGAGCACGTAGAACCCATCAGTTCCCCTCCCGTGCACCACAACGCCAAAACCGCAGGTGCCGAACTCCGGCCGCCGTGGAAGTGCTCGCCGCCGTCAACCCCGGCCATCCCAGCTGCTGCCGCTACCACCACTAGATGCGCGAGAATGCCAGGAAGCCGTAGGAGCAAACCCCGCCTCAAACCGTGGGCTGTAGCGAGATCCCGACGATCCCCGCCGCGCGAAATGGACGTCGCCGGCGAAACTCCGGCGACGGATGACATGGCTCATCATTAGCCACTAATGACCCAGCTAAACCACCTCTAGAGCCACTGCCATGTGGGCCCCTGTGCCAGTTAGGTTAGTTTAATTTTCTGTTTAAAGTTAGATAAAACCCAGCGGGACCCACGCGTCGGCGTTGACCACGCTGACGTGGTAGTTGACTGGCCCCACCTGTCTATCAGACAAACTGGCACTCGGTCACTGACCAGTGGGTCCCACTGGTCAGGTTTGACCTGGACCGTGCCCCGTTGACCGCTGACGTCATCGTGACGCAGTGCTGACGCAATAAACTATTTTCTGGGTTTAATTTAAATCAGGAAATTCCAGAAAATGCCCAAAACTTCTAAAAATCATAGAAATTCAACCGTAACTCCAAATAAAATAAATTATATATGCAAAATTATCAGAAAAATTCAAGGAATCTGTTTATGGCATTTTCATGCATGTTTGAACAACCTAACCTCACTGTTTAGTCCAAAACATGATAATGCACTATTTGAATTCATAGTTTGAATTTGAATTTGAACCTAGTGTTCAAACCAACTCCATTTAACTTGTTGTTAGTTGCCTTAGCTCAATCAACGGCATATTGCCATGTCATGATCATGCATCATATTGTTGCATCGCATTGATTGTGTTCTTCCTTGTTTGCCGGTAAATGTCCCCTCTCGATAGACGATGTACCGACGCTGTGATCGTTGACACCGATGAAGAGTTATATTATCTTCAGAAGTGCCAGGCAAGCACAACCCCCTTGTTCATTCCGATACAAGCCCACTCTCTCGCTCCTGCTCTCTTTTACTGCATTAGGACAACAACGATTCATCTGTTACTTGTTGCGGTAGTTGAACCCCTTATCCTCTGCATGACCTGTCATTGCCACAGTAAATAGATGAAACCCACTAGCATGAGTAGGAATTGTTTGAGCCCTGATGTGCCTACTCATTCATGCTTGTTGTCATGCCTGCTACTGCCTAGAGTTGAGTCGGGTCTGATTCATCGGAAGTGAATCGGAATGGTGTTGAACATGTCCTACTGTGTGTGAGCTAAGTGTGTGAACACGATTTGGTAAAGGTAGCGGTGAGAGGCCATATAGGAGTACATGGTGGGTTGTCTCATTGCAGCCGTCCTCAGGAACTGAGTTCTGTGTCTGTGATCCATGAACAGCTACTACCACTCATTGGGATCCTTAATTGACCCTCTCGGCTTCTTAATCACCCTAGTACTCTGTCCAGGAGTTGCAACTAGTTTCTGGTGTTTGTAGGTTATGTGTTGGCGGCCGTGCGTAGCGCTGACCCTAGGGGTGGGCTATGTTGCGGTAGATACACTGTGGCACGGTGTACCGGGCGCCCGTTTGGTGTCTCGGGAACCCTGCACATATCGTTTGGGGCTGTGGGCAAACTCCGGCCGGATCTCCTCGCGGATGGAACCCGAATAGGCGATAAACCTGGACTAGAGACTTAAGTGTTTAGGTAGGCCGTGGCCGACACCCTCGCCCGGCTTCCGCTTGAAGGTTGCCGAGGTACATGACGTGTACAGGGCTATAAGTGGTGAGAGCGTGTGTGAAGAAGTACACCCCTGTAGGGTTATCAATATCTATTCGAATAGCCGAATTCCTCGGATATGGAAACTTGGACCCCTTGCATAGTTCATAGACAAGTGAAAGTGGATACCCCTAAAACTCGCAAGATAAGCGTGAGTGCTATGGATGGCCTTCTCGTAGGGAGACGAGAGCGGATCAATAGTGGTGTATTGAGTGGTGAATATGTGGACTCGTGTGCGCCACCTCAAAAGAGTTGCTTGCAATCGTAGTTCAGGTTAGCCACTGAGTCAAAGCTGGCTTGCTGCAATTAAACTCCACCACCTCCCTTGTTGATACCGATGCATATGTAGTTTAGTTCTGATGTAAGTCTTGCTGAGTACTTTTGTACTCACGTTTGCTTAATTTATGTTTTGCAGAGAGATTTCAGTCTCGCTAGTAGATCCGCGTGGACTTCGACGTTTAGCTTGATACCTCAGCTACGATCTTGTGCCCTCGACAGGATTTGGTAGATAGTCAGGCTTCTTAGCCTTTTTCATTTATAGATGTCTATACTCAGACATGTTAAGCTTCCGCATGTGCTTTGCATTGTATGCTATGATTGTTGGGTCATGAGACCCATGTCTGTAATATCTCGCTCCTCGGAGCCTAATGAATAAATACTTGAGTTGTAGAGTTATGTTGTGATGCCATGTTGTATTCACACATATCGAGTATATTGTGTGTATGATTGAAATGCTTGGTATGTGTGGGATCCGACTATCTAGTTGTTTATCCTTGGTAGCCTATCATATGGGGAAATGTAGTCTAGTGCTTCTGAGCGATAGTAGTCCGCTACAGCCCGGATCACCGGAGTCCTGCTAGCCCAGCACTGCTGCTCAGGACACTTGACTGGCCGGCATGTGTTTCACTTCGTTCCTATGTCTGTCCCTTCGGGGAAATGTCACGCGGTGACATCCGGAGTCCTGCCTAGCCTGCTACAGCCCGGGTTACCGGAGTCCTGTTAGCCCAGTGCTACAGCCCGGATTCACACGCTGTTGACCGACATGCTCAAGGTTGATTCATGTATGCCTGTCCCCATGGGTTAGTGCCGCTTTGGGTTCACGACTAGCCATGTCGGCCCGGGTTCTTTGTCATATGGATGCTAGCGAAACTATCATATACGTGAGCCAAAAGGCGCAAACGGTCCCGGGCCAGGTAAGGTGGCACCCGTGGGATACCGTGCATGAGGCCGCAAAGTGATATGATGTGTTACCGGCTAGATCGGTGTGACTTGGAATCGGGGTGCTAACAGTCACCTAGATACTCCAATGTCACCTCAAGTATCTGTGGGTATGATTATACGATATGCATCACACAATCTCAGATTCATCGATTCAACCAACACAAAGAACTTCAAAGAGTGCCCCAAAGTTTCTACCGGAGAGTCAAGACAAAAACGTGTGCCAACCCCTGTGCATAAGTTCAGGAGGTCACGGAACTCGCAAGTTGATCACCAAAACATACACCAAGTGGATCACGTGATATCCCATTGTCACCACAGATAAGCACATGCAATACATAGATCAAGTGTTCTCAAATCCTTAAAGACTCAATCCATTACAAGAGAGGAGAGGGGGAGAAACATCATAAGATCCAACTATAATAGCAAAACTCACGATACATCAAGATTGTACCACCTCAAGAACACAAGAGAGAGAGAGAGAGAGAGAGAGATCAAACACATAGCTAATGGTACATACCCTCAGCCCCGAGGGTGGACTACTCCCTCCTCATCATAGAGAGCACCGGGATGATGAAGATGGCCACCGGAGATGGATCCCCCCCCCTCTGCAGGGTGCCAGAACGGGTCTAGATTGGTTTTCGATGGCTATGGAGGCTTCTGGCGGCGGAACTCCCGATCTATTCTGTTCCTCCATGTTTTTAGGGTATATGGACATATATAGGCAAAAGAAGTCGGTCAGGGGAGCGACGAGGGGCCCACGAGGGTGGGGGCGTGCCTCCCTGCCTCGTGGCCATCTCGAAGCTTCCCTGATGTATACTCCAAGTCTCCTGGATTGCTTCCGTTCCAAAAATAACTCTCCCGAAGGTTTCATTCCGTTTGGACTCCGTTTGATATTCCTTTTCTTCGAAACACTAAAATAGGCAAGAAAACAACAATTTGGGCTGGGCCTCCGGTTAATAGGTTAGTCCCAAAAATAATATAAAAGTGTATATTAAAGCCCATAAACATCCAAAACAGATAATATAATAGCATGGAACAATAAAAAATTATAGATATGTTGGTGACGTATCAATGAGAAATGTGGACCCCTCAAAATACTAAGGACAAAGGATTGGCTCAAGCTCAAAGCTCAAGACTCTACATTTTTTGTTTTAAGTGATCCAAGATCACATTGAGTCCATAGGAAAAGCCAATACTATCAAGAGGGGGTGAGGTGTTGCTTAATGAGTTTCTTGCTCAAAGTGCTTAGTGATATGATCCAAAAACCCTCAACTACTTTCTCACATCCACATATGTCCCAAACCAAAAGTCAAACTCGGCCCCACCGAAACTGTATATCCGGCGCCACCGAGTTCAGTTGACATAGCCACTACCAAAAACCCTAGTCTTTTCGGTCTTACTGATAGGGATCTCGGTCTCACCGAGATGGGATTGTAATATCTCTGTTTCCCTTCGTAATGTTTCGGTCAAACCGAGATGAGCGATCGGTCCCACCGAGATTGCAATGCAAACTCTCTATTTCCCTTTCGTAACGTTTCGGTACAACCGAGATGAGCGAATCGGTCCCACCGAGTTTGCTTGACCAACTCTCTGTTTGTCTATTACCAAAATTGGTCCCACCGAGTTTGTGTAATCGGTCTCACCGATATTACGTTATGCCCTAACCCTAACGAAATCGGTCTCACCGAGTTGACATGTCGATCCCACCGAAAATCCTAACATTCACATTATGAACTAAATTGGTCTGACCAAGTTTCACGATTCGGTCCCACCGAGTTTGGTAAATTGTGTGTAATGGTTAGATTTTGTGTGGAAGCTATATATACCCCTCCACCCACCCTTCAGTCAAAAAGAGAGCCATCAGAACATGCCTACACTTCCAACATACTTTTTCTGAGAGAGAACCACCTACACTTGTGTTGAGGTCAAGATATTCCATTTCAACCACATAAATCTTGATCTCTAGCCTTCCCCAAGTTGCTTTCCACTCAAATCATCTTTACACCAAATCATATCCTATGATAGAGAGTTGAGTGTTGGGGAGACTATCATTTGAAGCACAAGAGCAAGGAGTTCATCATCAACACACCATTAGTTACCTCTTGGAGAGTGGTGTCTCCTAGATTGGTTAGGTGTCACTTGGGAGCCTCCATCAAGATTGTGGAGTTGAACCAAGGAGTTTGTACGGGCAAGGAGATCGCCTACTTCGTGAAGATCTACCCTAGTGAGGCAAGTCCTTCGTGGGCGACGACCATGGTGGGATAGACAAGGTTGCTTCTTCGTGGACCCTTCGTTGGTGGAGCCCTCCGTGGACTCGCGCAACCGTTATCCTTCGTGGGTTGAAGTCTCCATCAACATGGATGTACGATAGCACCACCTATCAGAACCACACCAAAAATCTCTGTGTCTACATTGCGTTTTCTCCCTCCAAACCCCTCCCTTTACCTTTGAGGGAGTCCTGGATTAGGGGGTGTCCGGATAGCCGGACTATACCTTCGGCCGGACTCCTAGACTATGAAGATACAAGATTGAGGACTTCGTCCCATGTCCGGAAGGGACTTTCCTTGGCGTGGAAGGCAAGCTTCGCGATACGGATATGTAGATCTCCTACCATTGTAACCGACTCTGTGTAACCCTAGCCCTCTCCGGTGTCTATATAAACCGGAGGGTTTTAGTCCGTAGGACGAACAACAATCATACCATAGGCTACCTTCTAGGGTTTAGCCTCCTTGATCTCGTGGTAGATCCACTCTTGTACTACCCATATCATCAATATTAATCAAGCAGGAGTAGGGTTTTACCTCCATCGAGAGGGCCTGAACCTGGGTAAAAACATCGTGTCCCTTGTCTCCTGTTACCATCCGCCTAGACGCACAGTTCGGGACTCCCTACCCGAGATCCACCGGTTTTGACACCGACATTGGTGCTTTCATTGAGAGTTCCTTTGTGTCGTCACTTTTAGGCCCGATGGCTTCTCCGATCATCAACAGCGAGGCGATCCAGGGTGAGACCTTCCTCCCCGGACAGATCTTCGTATTCGGCGGCTTTGCACTGCGGGCCAATTCGCTTGGCCATCTGGAGCAGATCGAAAGCTACGCCCCTGGCCATCAGGTCAGATTTGGAAGTTTGAGCTACACGGCCGACCTCCGCGGAGACTTGATCTTCGACGGATTCGAGCTGCAGCCGAGCGCGCCGCACTGTCACGATGGGCATGATCTAGCTCTGCCGTCGAATAGTGCCCTGGAGGCCGCACCCGCATCAGCTCCGACCCTTAATTCGGAGCCAACTGCGCCAATCGAGGATGGGTGGTTGGACACCGCCTCGGGGGCTGCAATCTCTACGGCGATCGAGCCGAACACCAACCCTATTCTCTGCGAAGCCCGTGACTCCAAGGAACTGGACTCCTCTCCCGACTCCGAGCCCTCCGCGCCCCTACTGATCGAACCCGATTGGGCGCCGATCATGGAGTTCACCGCCGCGGACATCTTTCACCACTCTCCCTTCGGTGATATTCTGAATTCACTAAAGTCTCTCTCTTTATCAGGAGAGCCCTGGCTGGACTATGGTCAGCAAGGTTGGGATGCGGATGATGAAGAAATTCAAAGCCCACGCACCACCCACTTCATAGCCACTGTCGATGATTTAACCGACATGCTCGACTTCAACTCCAAAGACATCGACAGTATGGACACCGATGCAGGAGACGATCAAGAACCAGTGCCAATAAGGCACTTGAAAGCCACCTCTTCGTATGATATATACATGGTGGACACCCCAAAAGAAGGCAATGGCGATGGAACAGAGGAGGATGACCCCTCCAAGAAGCAGCCTAAGCGCCGGCGTCAGCGGCGCCGCTCTAAATCCCGCCAAAGCAACGGTGATTCCGGCACGGGAGATAATAACACCCCGGACAGTGCTGAAGACAACCACCTCCAGCAAGATTCAGCACAGGAGGATGGAGAAGCCAACCCTCATGAGAGAGCGGCAGACAGAGAGGTCGAGGACGATAATTATATGCCTCCCTCCGAAGATGAGGCAAGCCTTGACGATGATGAATTTGTCGTGCCGGAGGATCCCGTCGAACAAGAGCGTTTCAAACGCAGGCTTATGGCCACGGCGAGCAGCCTCAAGAAAAAACAGTAACAGCTTAGAGCTGATCAAGATTTGCTAGCTGACAGATGGACTGAAGTCCTTGCGGCCGAAGAGTGTGAACTCGAACGCCCCTCCAAGAGCTACCCAAAGCGCAGGTTGCTACCCCGATTAGAGGAGGAAGCACCTAAACCTACATCACCAGCGCATGATGCGGCCGACCGACCACCCCGTGGCCGCGACAGAGAGGCCTCTCGGCCCTCCACTCAAGCCGCACCCCGGCACCACTCAAAAATACGAAGGCACGGGAAAATGCGCCAGACCTGCAAGATATATTGGAGGACAAGGCAAGGCAAACAAGATCGATCTACAGATCGCGTGGGTGCCCCACGGCACGAGACGGTAATTGTCACTCCGGATACAGTAAATCCGGTTGGGCCGAACACAGTAGACAAAGCTCGTTTGAGCTGCGTCGTGATATAGCCGAATACAGAGGCGCCGCACACCCACTATGCTTCACAGATGAAGTAATGGATCATCAAATCCCCGAGGGTTTCAAACCCATGAACATCGCATCATACGATGGCACAACAGATCCTGTGGTATGGATCGAGGACTATCTCCTTCATATCCACATGGCCCGCGGTGATGACCTACACGCCATCAAATACCTCCCACTCAAGCTTAAAGGACCAGCTCGGCATTGGCTTAACAGCTTGCCAGCAGAATCAATTGGTTGTTGGGAGGACCTGGAAACCGCATGCCTCGACAATTTCCAGGGCACTTATGTGCGACCACCAGACGCCGATGACCTAAGCCATATAATTCAGCAGCCAGAGGAATCAGCCAGACAATTCTGGACACGGTTCCTAACCAAGAAAAATCAAATCGTCGACTGTCCAGACGCAGAGGCCCTAGCAGCCTTCAAGCATAACATCCACGACGAGTGGCTTGCACGGCACCTAGGACAGGAAAAGCCGAAATCTATGGCAGCCCTCATGACACTTATGACCCGCTTTTGCACGGGAGAAGACAGCTGGCTAGCTCGCAGCAATAACATGACCAAGCGCCCTGGTAATTCGGATATGAAGGACAACAGTGGCAGGTCGCATCGCAACAAACAAAAGCGCCGCATTAACGATGACAATGCTGAGGATACGACAGTTAATGCCGGATTCATAGGCTCTAAACCCGGTCAGCGGAAAAAGCCATTCAAAAGAAATACTCCGGGCCCTTCCAGTTTGGACCGAATACTCGACCGCTCATGCCAGATACATGGCACCCCCGAAAAACCAGCCAATCACATCAACAGGGGTTGTTGGGTGTTCAAGCAGGCAGGCAAGTTAAATGCCGAAAGCAGAGACAAGGGGCTGCATAGCGATGACGAGGAGGATCCCCGGCCGCCGAACAACAGTGGACAGAAAGGTTTTCCCCCACAAGTGCGGACGGTGAACATGATATACGCAACCCACGTCCCCAAGAGGGAGTAGAAGCATGCGCTAAAGGGACGTATACGCGATGGAGCCAGTCGCCCCAAAGTTCAACCTGTGGTCTTCCTACCCGATCACTTTTGATCGAAGGGACCACCCCACTAGCATCCGTCATGGCGGATTCACCGCATTGGTTCTAGACCCAATTGTTGACGGATTTCACCTCACTAGAGTCCTTATGGACGGTGGCAGCAGCCTGAACCTACTTTACCAAGATACAGTGCGGAAAATGGGCATCGATCCCTCGAGGATTAAACCAACTAAAACAACCTTTAACGGCGTCATACCAGGTGTAGAGGCCAACTGTACAGGCTCAGTTACACTTGAAGTGGTCTTCGGATCTCCGGATAATTTCCGAAGCGAGGAGTTAATCTTCGACATAGTCCCATTCCGCAGTGGTTATCACGCACTGCTCGGGCGAACCGCATTTGCCAAGTTCAATGCGGTGCCGCACTACGCATACCTCAAGCTCAAGATGCCAGGCCCTCGAGGAGTCATCACGGTCAATGGAAACACCGAATGCTCTCTCCGAACGGAGGAGCATACGGTGGCTATCCCAGTGGAAGTACAAAGCAGCCTCTCAAGGCAATTCTCTAGTCCGGCCATTAAACGTCTGGACGCCGTCAAGCGCGCCCGGAGTAACCTACAACAAGACCGCCTTGCATGTTCCGAGCAAGCGTAGCAATGCGGCCCCAACCCCAGCCCTCGCGAACTTGCGAAACCAGTGTTGCGCGTACATAACTACGCTCTGGAAATACCATGGGCAAAGGGGGAGGGGCACCATCATGGCACGCCCGAAGCACGGCTTAAACCGCACTAGGGGCTGCCGACTTCTTCATTTTCTCTTACTTTTAGGACTCCACTCTTCGGAAGGCCTGTCCGGCAGTACAATTGCCGCACAAACGATACAACTACCAGGGGAGCAGAAAGCTACGCCGCACTATGGAACTCTAAGGTGGTCTCTATAACGAGTAGTATACCTGTTTCACATACCATTCCGCAGCTCGCCCCTGGAAAGGACATGTTAAATAGTCCCATCTTTTGCTTATTGCACTATTTGTATCGTTTTGCTTTGATCACAGCTTTTTTAAATAAACAATGCATAGCTTCCGTCTATTATTGCATTACTCTTTTTTACGAATATATGTTCATTAATGACATGTTGCACCCGTACACTTCGGTATGGCCAATACGCCAGGGGCTTAAGTACCCCACAATATGGTGTGACAAGTCCGAACACTTTCACAAGTGCGTCACCCCGAACTTATAGCATTATATGCATCGGCTCCGAATCATGTCTTGGGTCAATAGTTGGGTTTGCTCGGCTCCTATGTTTTGGTACCTTACGTTCCGTTATACCGGCTATGGTAGCACTAGGAGAACTACTGCGATTGTGCCCCAATTGAGCTGGGCTAAGCACCTCAGTAGAGAAAGCTAAAACTGACTGTCATGATGAGGCGAGAGCTAGTCGCTGTTTGAGAAGTTTTCGAGTCCCTAAAGACTTATGCCGCTTAGAGCGAGGAGTCGGCTTTGTCTGGCCTAGGCGTGGATAGCGCCCCGAACTCGGTCTTCCGAACACTAGGGGCTTCGCCGAAATTTAAAATTATAGAATTATATGGCTAAGTGAGAGTGTTCAAGCATTATAGTCCAATTGCCTTGTTCGTTGTGTTGAGCGCCTCCCTCGAAGGACCCAACAATGGGAAAAAGAGCGCTCATGTTTAACCCGAACACCCCAGCACTCGTGGCATGGGGGCAGAAGCCGACGACTCGCCATCTCTCAAATTTGACAAACGGCCGCACAGAAGGTAATATTTTAAATTCAAAAGCGTTGCTTAGCGCATATGAACAAGTTTTCAACGTACAGGATCACAAATGCGAGTTTACTCAAAAATTACATCTTTGGAGCATTCATCCGCTATAAGGCGGGCACCGTTCAAGACACCCTCATAATACGCTTCCGGGACGCGATGCTCCTTGCCCGGCGGCGGCCCGTCCTTCACCAGCTTCTCCGCATCCATCTTGCCGTAGTGAACTTTAGCACGGGCAAGCGCCCTACGGGCACCTTCGATGGAGATGGAGCGCTTGATTACTTCAAGCCATGGACAGGCATCCACCAGCCGCCTCACCAGCCCGAAGTAGCTACCAGGCAGAGCCTCTCCAGGCCAAAGCCGAACTATGAGGCCCTTTATGGCCTGTTCGGCCACCTTATGGAGCTCGACCATTTGCTTTAGCTGGTCGCCCAAAGGCACCAGGTGTCCGGCCTCAGCATACTGAGACCAGAACACCTTCTCCGTCAAGCTCCCCTCCTCGGCTCGGTAGTAGGCGGCGGCATCAGACGCACTACGGGGCAAATCTGTGAATGCTCCTGGAGAGCTCCGGACTCGGGTAAGTAACAAGTAATTCACTTTCACGTGCTTGCTTTGCATAATGAATGCCTTACCCGCCGCTATCTTCTTCATCGCTTCAATTTTTTGGAGGGCTTTCTGGGCTTCGGCCTTGGCAGACTTCGCGCTTTCGAGGGCTGCCACAAGCTCGGACGCTTGCGTCTTTGAGTCAAGCTCCAAACTCTCATGTTTTTTCTTGAGAGCCTGGAGCTCTTTCTGCACCTCCTCCACCCGTGCCTCCTGCTTCCCTCTCTCTATGCGCTCTGTGGCCGCTCTGTTTTCGGCCTCGGACAGCGCTTTCTTAAGGGTTGCCACCTCGGTCGTGGCCCCTATAATAGCACGTTGATCCTATCATTTTTTGCAACCACATCTTCTCTATATACTTGCGCAAGGTATTACTTACCTTCCTTCTCCTCGAGTTGCCTCTTGGCATGGCCGAGCTCGTTCTCGGACCGCGCAAAGTTTTGCTTCAGCGTATCCACCTCCGCAGTCAGTGCGGCAGAGGCCAGCAGCGAAGCCTGCATACGCATATTGACTTGATTATGTTAGACTCCTGCGAATGTTATTAGATCCTCTATTCAACTTTTCTTTCCGAACGCCGAACAGAGCATCAGGGGCTACTGTCTATGCGGTAATATTTTTACATATTCTTTACTTACCTCAAAGCCTGTTAGAAGGCTGGCACAGGCTTCAGTCAGTCCGCTCTTGGCGGACTGAACCTTCTGGATCACCGCACTCATAGTAGTGCGGTGCTCCTCGTCGATGGAGGCGCCGTTAAGCACCTCCAGCAAATTGTCCGGTGCCTCCAGTTGGACGGAGGTCACCGGATCGGTAGGCTTGCTCCTCTTGGAAGGAGGCTGCCTACTGGAGTCCGGAACTGTTGAAGGTTCTGGCGCGGTGTCCGGCTCAAGGCCGGACTTGGCGCCCTTGGGGGTTCTATCCCCTTTATGCCTGGAGTCCGAGAAGTCGCCTTGCGGCGCCTCCAGGACCACCTCCTCCTGGCTTGGAACCTGTTGGGACGCCACCTTGGTGTCGTTCGTAGGGTGGGGGGAGGTAGCCGTCGGAAGCGAATTCACATCCGATGAATCCAGGGAGCCACTCGACGACTCGTCGAGCCCGGCCTTGGGCGGACTGCATAGTCATATTCGGCGTAAGGTGGAGCTGTGCAAGAAAGGAACACTATGAATTGCTCTGGTGTCGGAATACTTACGATCTCGCCAGGGGCTTGGCCCTGTGCGGCCACTCCTCTTCGCCGTCGTCGGCGTCGGTGGAGTAGTCCGGAGGAAGGGTCTTCCCCTTCTTGGACCCTTCGGCCTCCCCAGTTGGGGCGGCCTTCCTTTTCTTCCCTCCCCCCGCTGGAGGGGGAGAGGTCTCTTCTTCCTCCTCCTCGTCTTCACAGGAGGAGTGCATCTTGGAGTCGTCGGATGATAAATCCGACACCTCCAGGCGCCGGGCACTCTTTCGAGTCCCCGTGGCCTTCTTCTTGGCCTTCTTCTCCGGCACCACATAGGGTGCCGGAACTAGCAGCTTCGCCAAGCGAGCGTCTGCTGGGCCTTCGGGCAAAGGAGCCGGACAGTTGATCTGTCCGGACGTCTCCTGCCAATCCCGTCAAAGGTAAGGGAGCTTAGATCCCGCATGGAGTCAAACAATGAAAACCTAATACCCTGTAAAATGTAAAAACAGCTTACCGCACTAGCGTGATGCTGCGTGCTGAATCCGCGATCCTCGGTAGCGGATGCGGGGGCCTCGGCACCCTTGAAAAGCACCTTCTAGGCATCTTGGTACGTCGTGTCGAAGAGCCTGCTCAGAGTTCGGTGCTGCGCCGGGTTGAACTCCCACAGGTTGAAAGCCCGTTGTTGACACGGGAGGATTCGGCGGATGAGCATAACCTGGACTACGTTGACAAGTTTGAGCTTCTTGTCCACCAGGGTTTGGACGCATGTTTGGAGTCCGGTCAGCTCTCCTTTTTTACCCCACGACAGGCCCGTCTCTTTCCAGGAGGTGAGCCGCGTAGGGCGTCCGGATCGGAACTCGGGGGCTGCGACCCATTCAGGGTCGCACGGCTCGGTGATGTAAAACCACCCCGATTGCCACCCCTTTAAGGTCTCCATGAAGGAGCCCTCGAGCCATAGGACGTTGGGCATCTTGCCCACCATGGTGCCTCCGCACTCCGCCTGGGTGCCGCGCACCACCTTCGGCTTGACATTGAAAGTCTTGATCCATAGGCCAAAATGGGGGCGGATGCAGAGGAAAGCCTCGCACACGACGATAAACGCCGAGATGTTGAGGACAAAGTTCGGGGCCAGATTGTGGAAATCTAGGCCATAGTAGAACATGAGCCCCCGGACAAATGGGTGGAGAGGGAAGCCCAGTCCACGGAGGAAATGGGGGAGGAACACCACCCTCTCATGGGGCCTAGGGGTGGGGATGAGATGCCCCTCTTTGGGAAGCCGGTGCGCAATGTCGTTTGACAAGTATCCGACCTTCCTCAGTTTTTTGATGTGTCCCTCCATGGCAGAGGAGACCCATCCACTTGCCTCCCTCTCCAGACATGGCTAGAGAAGGTTGAGGTGGGGTGTGCGAACGTGGGCACTGGAGCTCGAGTGCGCGGAAATGGATAGGCAAAGGAGGAAGAAGGCGTGGATGAAAAGGTGGATCCTTATCCCCTTATATTGGCGGACGCGACTATGCGTCCCCACCAGCCTGGTAAAACTCGCTTATCTCCCAAGCTCCGTAATCAATGGCGTGGTTGGGTTACCCACGCCCGTTGAGGGAGTCCTGGATTAGGGGGTGTTCGGATAGCCGGACTATACCTCCAGCCGGACTCCTGGACTATGATGATACAAGATTGAAGACTTCCTCCCGTGTCCGGAAGGGACTTTCCTTGGCGTGGAAGGCAAGCTTGGCGATACGGATATTCAGATCTCCTATCATTGTAACCGACTTTGTGTAACCCTAACCCTCTCCGGTGTCTATATAAACCGGAGGGTTTTAGTCCGTAGGACAACATACACGACAACAATCATACCATAGGCTAGCTTCTAGGGTTTAGCCTCTTCGATCTCGTGGTAGATCTACTCTTGTACTACCCATATCATCAATATTAATCAAGCAGGACATAGGGTTTTACCTCCATCGAGAGGGCCCGAACCTGGGTAAAACTTCGTGTCCCTTGCCTCCTATTACCATCCGTCCTAGATGCACAGTTCGAGACCCCCTACCCGAGATCCGCCGGTTTTGACACCGACACCCGTATTGATGAGAATCCCGGAATAAGGGGACACGATCTCTGCTTTGACAAGACGTGCCAAGGAAACCGCCTCGCTAAACGCGCTGAGGTGGGACAGTAAAATGATTCGAATGAAGACTTTGCTGTGGTGTGATGTCACGCTACGGAATACGTCAATAGATTAGATTTGTGTAAATATTGTTCTCTCTATGGCAATATGTGGAAACTTATTTTGCAGAGCCGGACACTACCTTTGCGTTCAAAATCTTCTATGAAGTACTTGGAGGAGGAACCCGCCTTGCAAAGCCGAAGACAATCTGCGCGCCGGACTCGTCTTCATTGAAGCCTGGTTCAGGGGCTACTGAGGGAGTCCTGGATTAGGGGGTGTCCAGATAGCCGGACTATACCTTCGGCCGGACTCCTGGACTATGCAGATACAAGATTGAGGACTTCGTCCCGTATCTGGAAGGGACTTTCCTTGGCGTGGAAGGCAAGCTTGGCGATACGGATATGTAGACCTCCTACCATTGTAACCGACTCTGTGTAACCCTAGCCCTCTCCGATGGCTATATAAACCGGAGGGTTTTAGTCCGTAGGACGAACAACAATCATACCATAGGCTAGCTTCTATGGTTTTGCCTCCCTGATCTCGTGGTAGATGTACTCTTGTACTACCCATATCATCAATATTAATCAAGCAGGAGCAGGGTTTTACCTCCATCGAGAGGGCCCGAACCTGGGTAAAAACATCATGTCCCTTGTCTCCTGTTACCATCCGCCTAGACGCACAGTTCGGGACCCCCTACCCAAGATCCGCCGGTTTTGACACCGACAACCTTCATATGCAATTGTTTTACTTTCCGCTGCTATACTCTTAGAATTGCATGTGTGGGTTGATTGCCTGACTTGTGCTAAGTTGCTAAAATCTGCCAAGAATTAAAATTGGGAAAAGGCTAGATTTTTATTTGGTCAAGTAGTCTAATCACCCCCCTCTAGACATACTTTCAATCCTACAAGTGGCATCAGAGCTTTGGTCTCCATTTGCTTTGATTTCCATAACTTTTTGTGGTCATAGCCTTGGTTTCACAACTTAGGAGAGTATGGCGTCTAGCGAGGGAAATTACCACCGTAGAGGTCCTTACTTTGATGGTACTAATTTTGCTAGTTGGAAGCATAAGATGAAAATGCATATTCTTGGACATAACCCCGCCGTTTGGTTTATTGTGTGTATTGGCTTGCAAGGTGAATTCTTTGATGGGAGAGAACCGAACCGTGAAGCTACCGCGGAAGAGTTGAAGATGCTGCAATACAATGCTCAAGCTTGTGATATTCTCTTCAACGGATTGTGCCCCGAAGAATTCAACAAAATCAGCCGTCTTGAGAATGCAAAGAAAATTTGGGATACTTTGATTGATATGCACGAAGGTACCGACCCCATCAAGGAATCCAAATTGGATGTGCTTCAAAGTCAACTTGACAAGTTCAAAATGAAGGATGGTGAAGGTGTCGCTGAAATATACTCCAGGCTTGCTCTCATCACAAATGAGATTGCTAGCTTAGGAAGTGAAGAGATGACCGATAGATTCATCATCAAGAGGATCCTAAGAGCCTTGGATGGAAAATATGATACCGTGTGCACATTGATCCAAATGATGCCCAACTACAAAGATCTCAAGCCAACGGAAGTCATTGGAAGAATTGTTGCTCACGAGATGTCACTCAAGGATAAGGAAGAGCTCCACAACAAGTCAAGTGGTGCCTACAAAACCTTCAATGAAGAATTGAGCCTAATGGTGAAGAACTTCAACAAGTTCTACAAGAGTAGAAGCAAGGAAAGAAGTTCCAAGTCAAGGTCCTACAATGACAAAAGATCTTCTAGTCATGAGCGTAACGGCTACAATTTTGGAAGACCCAGACACTATTCAAATGAGTGTACGACTCCTTACAAAAGAAGAGAAGATTCTCCCAAAAGAAGAAGTAGGAGAGAAGAATCACCGCCAAGAGAGAGGAGTAGAGATGATCGTTATGAATGAAGACCCTCTCGGAGAAGCAAGGATTCGGAGAGGAAGGACAAATCATCAAAGAGCTACACAAAAATAAGACATCAAGCTCATGTTGGGGAATGGGTATCCGGCTCCCACTCCGACAATCACTCCGAAAGAAGCTATCACTCCGACTCCGAATATACTCAAGATGAAGGTGTTGCCAGTCTAGCACTTTTGTTAACCGACTCCTACAAAATATTTGACTCACCAAATGAAGGAATTGGAAGATGCTTCATGGCTAAAGGTCCAAAGGTAACACACCCCGAGTATGTTGATTTCAACAGTGATGAAGATGATTTGCTAGGAGATGATGATTTACTTGTTGACATCTCTAGTTATGAAAACTATAATGAACTTGCTATTAATCATAATAATCAAGATAAAATGAATGATGATGATAAGAAGAAGATTGAGTGTCTAACTAAAGAACTAAACACTCTTAAGTTAGCTCATGAAACTACCATCGAAGATCATCGAGAACTTTTAAAGACTCATGAGAAGCTACGCTTTGAAAAACTCAACCTTGAGCAAGAGCATGAGTTCTTAAAAGCGATCAATGATGATCTTCGCAAGAAAAGTTCTTCTTACATTGCCAATCATTTACTCTTGTCTACTTACATTCCACAAGTTAAATCTAGCAACAAGAGTAAGAAATATTTTTCTTCTAGTAGTAACAACAATCATGCTAAATCCAATATTGTTGCTTCTAGTAGTTCTCTTAATTCCACTAATGATTCTATTAGACAAGTTACACTTGAGCAAGAAAACAGCTTATTGAAGGGAATTATAGAGAAAGGTGTTTACAAGAGCCTTGCCGAGAGTAAGCAATTCGAGGAAATTGTACGCAAGCAAGGAAGACACCGAAAGAATCAAGGTGTAGGTTTTGAACGAAAGTTCAATGCCAATGGAGTTGAGCGGGAAGAAGATAAATACCCCAAGATGAAGTTTGTTCCTCAACAAGAGAAGTATGATCCTACTTCTTTCCAAGGAACACAAGCTCAAGATGATCTTCCACCACAAGACCACAAGCTAAAAGGCAAGGACATGCTTCAAGAGGAGATTGATGCATTTGAAGAAGCACCTAAGGCCTTGGTCAAGTGGGTTCCCAAGACCACATCAAGTTCTACTTCATCAAGTACGACTACAACTCCAAGGATTACCATCAAGATGGTGTGGATCCCGAAGAAGAAGAACTAGAGAATTATTGAGGGTGACTCCGCCAACATACTTCACTCATATAATTTTGGCGAGGACAAGTGCAAACAACTTCCATATCTTGCACTAGTTCAAGGAGTCACAAACCCTCTTGTTGGTAAGACAAGGGACAATGTAACCTAATGTTTTCATGGACATCATCCTATGTGAACATCACTCTATGTCTATGGATATCCTTGTTTGTTCCTTGTGGGACTAACTCGTGTAGGTATTGAAAGTGCAACTCACTCCAAAGGATTGCTCCAAAAGATCTACATCAACATTGAGCATCTACATCTTCAACACCTGCATGAAGTCATCATCGACAAAACCCAAGGTTAGTTCATCCCTCTTAAGGGGGATATCACATCTAGGGGGAGCTTTACTCCAATCAATTGAGCTAAAGCAACTCTAATGGTGTGAACACAACAATGCTTTATGTAAAAGTGGCAACCCCACTTGTGCTTAAACGATGAGTATGACCTACGATCAAATGTTATCAATTGACTCCTAAGTCAATATACTCATATATAGATGACCTAGTCATCGCCAAATTGCTTGATAGATGCTAGAGTGATTGTGCATGCTTTGTCACATATTTCATTTGCCATCTTATTGTGTGACCATGTTGGATGCATATTTTACTCATTCAAGGACATCCATTTGTTGCTTTGATTGTTTGGCCTTTTCTCTTTTGCCAAATGGATGGACAAGAATGCCTAAGAACTCCCTCTAGCTATCTATGCTTTTCTCATCTCAAACTCTATTCATGCTACATCGCAAAGTTTGATCAAGTCAAATTCGAACCACTCTGTGTGAGGAGCACTCCAGTCCCCGATTCGTCATAGACTTAAAATTCCAAACCCTCTTTGTGCATTTCGGTATGACCGAGTCATCCATTTTGGTCACACCAAGATCACTAAGTTGATCTAGGTTTTCAATCTCGGTGCAACCGATTAGAACGTTTCAGTCACACCGAGTTGCAGTAACCGCTTGCAGTTCTGCATCTCGGTGCCACCGAGTTGTTCCACTCGGTCACACCGACAGGGTCAGGTTGTATATACGGATGGGTCAAATTTTGGAAAATTTTCCGAAACCCTTCACCCGCGCGTAACCTGCTCTGCCTCTTCGGGTCTTCCGGTCGCCCTCCCGCCGCCAGCGACCTCCCGCCGCTGGTCTCCGCCGCCGTCAACGGCAATCTACTCCACCGTTGCCGTCGTGGCGAACGCTTGCCGCTCTAGGGTAAGTGTTTGACCCCTTATGCTGTCTTTTTCACTCCGATTCCTAGCACAAGGACAATGCCATGTTTCTTTCCACGATTGAGATTGATTCATCCAGCTAAAACTCCCTTAGGTCTAGATTGATTCGAAAATTTTAGGGTTAGCTCTCCGCAGAACTCATCTCGGACTGACCGAACTGTAGAAATCGGTCTCACCGATTCGGCCTTGGCAATTGCACATGCGCTTTTCGGTCTGACCAAAACATGCAAATCGGTGTGACTGAGTTCAAGATTTTGTGAAACACTAGCGATCTCGGTGCCACCGAACGGTGACTCGGCCCTACCGAGTTCACTACTTTAGGTTCCAAGTGTTGCTTCGGTATCACCGAGTTTGTCAATTCGGTAGCTCCGAGATCACTTTTGTAGAGAACTAAAACTAAGCTTTTTGACTCAACTATTTTGCAAAACCTCTGTACTTTGTGATGCTCATATACTCTACCTCATCTACAACCTATTCACAGGGTCTGTCGGCGTTCTGGGAACGGGGGTCCCCAGACTTCCCTGCCTGTGGCCCACAGCGTGGCTGGGCTAGCAGGTCTGTACGGCCCATCTTCATCGACAAGGCATTCAAGACCCTCACGAGGGGCCAAGCCTCACGAGACAGACGATGCAAAACCTCCTCAGGGGCGGCCTCGCCAGGCAGTCTCACAAGGGGTGGAGAGATCAAGGCAAGGCAAACCTTGCGACGTTCTCGTGACGTGAGCCATGATGATCGAGACCAGGCGGGCGCCAGGCGGGGCGTTCTTGGAACGGGGGTGCCAAACTTGCCTTCCTACGGCCCATGGCGTGGCTGGGCTAGCAGGTCTGTACGGTCCATATTCATCGACAAGGCATTCAAGACCCTCGCGAGGGGCCAAGCCTCGCGAGGCGGACGACGCAAGACCTCCTCAGGGGCGGCCTCGCCAGGCAGGCTCACGAGGGGCGGAGAGATCAAGGCAAGGCAAACCTCGCGAGGTTCTCGTGACGTGAGCCATGACGATCGAGACCAGGCAGGTGCACACGCGCGCAGTGTCCTTGTTTCCTCTTTGGTGCCAAGGGGGCAAGCGCAGGCGTGGAGTACCGAGGCATCAAGCAAAGGTTTCCATATTGGTGCAACAAGACCAAGACCAGAAGGACGGCAAGACGGGGGTCACCATGGAGCCCAAGATGGCGTCACCACCAGAGCCTTTTGCAGCGAAGACCACCTTTTGTCAGGATAGCTTGTGCTAGCTGTCCCCTTTCAAATTGGCCGTTGTTGGATCCTTTCCCGCTCAATATTTGGGGAGAGAACCAGGGCCTCTATAAATAGGACTGGCCACCACCATAGGCCGCGACGAATCATCAAGATCATCTCCAACCACACATGCACACCAAGCACAAGAACACCTCAACCTCAGGAGGCTGTTCTTCCCCTTGTACTGTTCATCATTAGCCCAAGAGGCAATCCACCACCACCACACTAGAGTAGGGTATTACACCACAACGGTGGCCCAAACCAGTATAAATCTTGTGTATTTGTGTTGCAAGTTTGTTGAGTTCGTCCGCGAGATCTTAGCGAGGTAGGGCGTGGATTGATAGGGAGAAAACCTTCGTGCGCACCCCAGTGTTCGAACCTTGAGGGTTTGCCGGAACCCGTAATCCTACATTTGGCACGCCAGGTAGGGGTGCGCTGGAGTCTCTTCTCCGCCAATCGACCCGCCGACGCTCCGCGGCCCCGATGTCCGGCGACCCAAGGGCCGACTCCGACCGCTGGGAAGCCTGGCCAGCCCGGGCGGTGCCACCTGCCCATGAAGACCTCAATCCCACGCTGCAGGCACCACGAGTGCCACCTAACGCTGCAGGGTGCGGGTGGCGCGGCCAGGCGTCATCCACCCTCACTCCATGTCAAGTGTGAGCCACTGCAAGGGCCACAAGGCACGCCGCAGCAACGGCGCCACACACCTGGCGGGAACAGGTGAACATGCGGGCCGCGCTCACGGTGGCGTGGGAGTTGCTGCGGTGCCGGCTGATGGAGAGCGGCCGCGACGCACTACTGGAACGTCTCGCTGAGCTGCTGGATGCGGCGGCGTCATGAGCGCCGCCTTTCTGCTATCTTCTTCCTTCCCGAGCCGCTACTGGACCTCACGACGGGCATCGCCATAACCACACGCCCTTGGGTGTGCCTGGGGGCTTCATCGACACCAGGACAGCCGGCGGCGCCGGGGGCCCCATTGCCCCCACGTCGCCTCTGATGAGCATGGGCACGAGCGTTGCCCCCCATGGCCCCGGCGAGGCATCGCGCTATCATCCTCAGGACACCGCGCTGGGCTAGGCAATGTGGAGTGTGGGGCACTACGGTGAGGTGTTTGGGGTGACAGCCCCGGAAGCCTATGTGCCCCACAGGATGGACCAGGAGTACACGCCAGAGGACGACCCTGGCTCGTTTCTCGGGCCAGGTTGGGAGGAGGAGGCATTAGGAGCTGAAGCCTTCCAGGAGCCGCCGAAGAGCCCCGCCAACCGCGCCGTCGACAACAGATACATGGTACCACTAATCCCTCAGGAGCGAGCTTACGCTAACCATGAGTGACAGATGAACCAGGTCATGGCGCCAAACAATGGTTCTAGCAAGGCAATGCCCGCCCCGATGGGAGAGACCCGCTGGGGGCTGCGTGGACGGGGCTAGGAGCAAGGCCCCTCCCCGTGTCGCACGGAGCAAGGCAACGCCCGGAGGTAGGCCCTCTGCCGGGGTGGCGACGGCTACCTTTCAACTGGTAGAGGACCCGTGGTCGCCGAGGGCGCCGCTGGCGTCCCCTCTGCCCTCGTTGGGCCGTCCTGGTTTCCGGTCATCCCAGCGGTGATCGGGGGTGGCGCAAGGCGGGGCCCTCACCTGGCGATATGAAGCAAGGCCGTTACCTGTGAAGAAGGCCCAGTGCCTGTGAAGATCGCCGCCCGTGACACTCTCACGTAATAATGAGTGGGGTTGTACACGCCCCGGAGTCTCCGGAGAGCCACCCTCGGGCCTCTGGGGCTCCCTCCCACGCCTAGTGGCAGCACTTAGCTCCGGGCTGGTGAGAATACGTCAAAGACTAGACTAGGCGTCGGATGCGGCCATTTGCTTTGGATCTCTTTTTTGTAACCCTGCCTTTTGGATTTGGATTTAAGTTGATGTTGAATTTTCATTTGATGCGCGCGGGGGGGGGGGTGCCTTTTTCTCATTCGAGCTATTTCTCGCAGTCTAGTTCTTGCCTTATTTCAGAGCTCGCGCCAGTCGCCCCCCCCCCCCTCGCGAGCCAAGCTGGGCATGAAGCACACGAGCCACTCGCGTGCCGAGCCGTGGTAGTCGCTCGCTTATCACACGGCCCTCTCGGGCGTGGCGACGAATTCCTCAGGAGCTTCTCAAAAACCCACAATCTCTTGAGCTGGTTTTGGGCTCACCCAGGCTAAGGTAAACCACAGAAACAACCATGCCCCAGTATACGTAAAGCTCGTGAAGATGCGTACTCAATTTGACACAGAAGGATGAAAGCAACCATTTGTTTACATGAGGGGCTCCCCCTCTCAAAATGCTCTTACAATCTTCCGAGGCCACGCCCGAGTTTTTAAAGGGTAAATAACAGGGAAACGAGGAATCAGTTGGATACGTCGCTCGCCGTGTCCCCCATGTCATCTTCAGACGCGCCGCTGGCATCGCTGTCACCATCGTTGGCGTTGCCTCCACCTTCGTCGGCGCCGACGTCGCCGTCATCAACCACGTCGCCTGTGTCCACCGCAACCACTACCCCATCATCGTCAGAAGCAAAGGCCTTGACTAACGCATCCACGTGGTCTTCAACCCATCGCGCCAATTCACCCCACATGGCTTCCGGCACGGGATCAATGGCGGCGGCAAAATCGAAGTTGGGATCGATGTTCCGGAGGTGGCTGAAGACGCGGGAGAACGCACGCCCGAGCAGTCTACGACTTCTCTCTTCCACAAGCTGGCGAGCCCTATTAGACCAGGCTTCTAGGTGCGTCACCACATTGGTGAAGAAGTTCAGGTGACTGTCGTAGTCATTTGAGTGGGGGGGGGGCGGTGCATTCTCGTCACAGATGAAGCCCAGGGCTGTATAAGCCCTGTTCCAGAGGCCTTGAAGCATGGGGGCATGCTCGCGCTCCAGCGTCCGCCATTGAAGCACTTCCTCCCTGTTCTTCCGCGCGACGGCCTCGGCGTCATCAACCCGTTTCCGAAGAGAAAGAAGCTCAGCGCGGGAGGAGGCCAAGTCCGCCTGCGCCGTGACCAGGGCAGCAGCCGTGGCCTCCTCACGCCTCTCCGCCTCATCTAACCTGGGCCTAAGAGCGGCAGTCCTGCCCGTTGCCTCGGTTTTTGCAAGCTTCAGCTTCAGGTCGTGCCAATCTTCAAGATTCGCGCGAACCTCGGCCACGCGGCGGTCGACTTCCTCCTGGACCTTGGCCTCGCGAGCCCCCACGGCATCTTCCGCTTGGGCAACTTGACGCTCCCTCGTCTCGAGTTGCTCAAGCTCGAGGCTACGCTCCACGGCTTCCAGAGCCAACGCCTCCTCGCACCTCCGGACCTCCTCTTCCTCGGTAGGCATCCCCCTCAGGGACGCGAGGGCGTCTTTGCGCCTCCACTTGCTGCTCGAGGGACGCACTCCGGGCGTGGAGCTCCCACGCGCACTTCTCCGCAGCCTCGTGACGGCGGTCAGCTTCACGAGCCTCCTCCTGAGCTCGGGAGCAGGCTTCAAGGGAGGATGCAAGGGAGGCCTCAACCTTCATGTTATCTAGCTCGCGCTGGTGGCGCCCGAGGTTGATGGCCACTTTCAGCCTGTGCCACTCCTCTGCCAACCGAAGACCCTCGGCCTCAAGGCGCGCGTTGACACCCTCAAGTTCTTCACCGAGTCGGTTCATCACGTCCATCGCCTCCAGGAAGAGCTCATGACGAACGATGCTCCGCCTGCGCTCGAACTCGAGCACATGGCCCATCTCGCCCTCCGCTACGGGGGCTGTGGGTGACGCCCGGCGCGGTGCGCCCCCTCTCAGCATGGGGCTGGGGCTGGCGCGGTCCCAGGCAACAGGTGGCCCTCGCGAGGGGCTCGAACCGAACAAGGCCCGCTGCTTGAAGAAGACCCCAGGGTCGATGCCAGCCAGCTGCCGACCGTGACCAGGGGAGGAGCCCTTGGCATGCCTGTTGCGCTCCGAGCAAGGTCGCGAAGAAAGGACAATGAAGGCGCAAGCTCGGGGCGCCTTGATGATGGACCAACTCCCACGGCTGACCCCACGCCGTGAGCAGCGCCCGAGCCTAGAGCGCTGGAGCTTGGCGGGTGTGATGGGATAAGAGGGAGCTGCTTCTTAGGAGATTTTATGGCCTTGGCAGAAGGGGTCCTGAGGGACAATCGTCAGGAAAGGAAGGCGACACATAGAAGATCACCAAGATAAGGTACTTAGTCGTCGACGGCGATGTACTTTCGTCGCTTCAACGGCCCGAAGATACCGCTGCCGCTCGGAGATCCTTTCCTCTTGCGGAGCTCCTCGAAGTCCACGCAAAGCCGACCGAAGCGCTGAAGGTGGCAGCCAGTACGGGGTGTAGCAGGAGAAGTGCTCGAGAGAACAACTTCAGGGGTGCCTGACTGCGGAGAACAGTCGGGCGCCGTCTCACCGCGACTTCCCGAGGCCTCTGGAGTTTCGGCCTCGGGAGCTGCGTGCTGCATCGTCTCAGCAACCGATGTCCCAGAATCACTGGATCCTGAGGACGACGCCCCAGGATCCCTAGGCGGTGTCCGCACATCAGCACTCGTGCCGCCAGCCTCTGGCAGCGCTCGTCCCCCTGCACCCACATTTGGGACAAGCTCAGCGCCGGCGACAAAGAGGGGAACCATGCTGGCAGTGTTCTTGCGGGACCCCATCATGCCGTCCGGGCGTAGCCCCCACTCATCAAAGGGAGGCATGCTCCCTGCGAATTCAGCCTTGTTCCTGCAGCGGTACAGCAGACAGTTCTTCCCAGGCAAGTCGTCCGGCGAAGGGACACCTGTCAGGAACTTGAGCACCGTTTTCCACGTCCCAAGGGGGAGCCCGGACTCCTGAAACCTCATATGGTCCTGGCTTCTGAGCAAGGTCCACATCGAGCAAGAATGGCGCTGAAGCGGAGCAACCCAATGCTTGATGAACTCCTTCACCACCATCGGCGCGGTCATGCCGTGGTCCTTCAGCATCCTTAGCCTGAGCCAAACAGGGAAAAGATGGGGGCTCGCGAGTCTCTCATGGCCCCAGCCGAAGTGGGAAACGACAGGCGTTGACGGGGTGTAGAGCAGAGGGCCGAGCACACCGGCGTCGACAAATACCCGTCCGAAACTCGCTCATAGATGGAGGAAGCTCGAAGCCGATCCCCGCGCCCGCCGTCGCGGCCACAGCCTGGAAGCTCACGCACCCCAAGCTTTGCCGGGGATCAGTCAGATGCAATGAGAAGAAATGGCGGAGAAGGGCCACAGAAGGAGCGATGCCCACCATGGCTTCACACACAAAGGCGAAGACGGCGAGGAGAGTCATGGATTGGGGGGCGAGATGCAGCATATGGATCTGGTAATGTTCAAGCACCATGTTGAAGAAGGTAGAGAAAGGGGGAATCAGGCATGCCCAAAGGGTATCAATGAAGATCGGGACCTCGGTGACCACCCGAGCAATGCGAGCGCGAGACGCAGACCAAGCCACCGTCTCCCCCCACTCGTTGAAACTGGTGGTGAGCATGGGACGCACCTTGTCCATGGCCTCGTCGTTGAGCACCAAGGATCGTCCGACTGCAGGCTCGGCGGCTGGAGGCACACTTGGCGAAGACAGAGGCTTCTTCCCCTTGTCTGATTGTTTCGGCACCATGGCAATGAAGAAGGCAGAGTGCAGGTCAGATTGGAGAGGAGGAGCAGAGTCTCGAGGAAGCAAAAGGAATGGGGAAGCAAGGAGTGGGCGATGGGAGAATAACTGTGTAGGTTGCGAGGGCCGCATAGCTAGGCAGATTCAAAGGCAGGGTGGGGAAGCGGAGATGCCCACGTCCAATCAACCGCCACGCGTCAACCGAGGCCTTAGGCTTTTGGGGCCCGCGACGCTCCACGCTTGACCTTTCGCTTCGCCTCGAAGCCAAGCCCGAGCGCGCCTTGGTCCCGGGGGCTACTGTCAGCGTTCTGGGAACAGGGGTCCCTAGACTTGCCTGCCTATGGCCCATAGCGTGGTTGGGCTAGCAGGTCTGTACGGCCCATCTTCATCGACAAGGCATTCAAGACCCTCACGAGGGGCCAAGCCTCGCGAGGCAGACGACGCAAGACCTCCTCAGGGGCGGCCTCGCCAGGCAGGCTCACGAGGGGTAGATAGATCAAGGCAAGGCAAACCTCGCGAGGTTCTTGTGACGTGAGCCATGACAATCGAGACCAGGCGGGCGCCAGCGCGCGCAACGTCCTTGTTTCCTCTTTGGTGCCAAGGGGGCAAGCACAGGCGTGGAGTATCGAGGCAGCAAGCAAACGTTTCCATATCGGTGCAACAAGACGAAGACCAAAAGGACGGCAAGACGGAGGTTACCATGGAGCCCAAGACGGCGTCACCACCAGAGCCTTTTGCAGGCGAAGACCACCTTTTGTCAGGATAGCTTGTGCTAGTTGTCCCCTTTCAAATTGGCCGTTGTTGGCTCCCTTCCCTCTCAATATTTTTGGATAGGACCAGGGCCTCTATAAATAGGACTAGCCACCACCATAGGCCATGACGGATCATCAAGATCATCCCCAACTACACAAGCACACCAAGCACAAGAACACCTCAACCCAGGAGGCTGTTCTTCCCCTTGTACTGTTCATCATCAGCCCAAGAGGCAATCCACCACCACCACACCGGAGTAGGGTATTACACCACAATGGTGGCACGAACCAGTATAAATATTATGTCTTTGTGTTGCAAGTTTGTCGAGTTTGTCCGCGAGATCTTAGCGAGCTAGGGCATGGATCGATAGGGAGAAAACCTTCGCGAACACCCCAGTGTTCAAACCTTGAGGGTTTGCCAGAACCCATGATCCGACAGGGTCTGCTGACAGTTTTCTTGCAAGATGTCTGATCAGAGTGACAGCCAGAACAAGTCTGAAGAGCAGGTTCAGATGAGTGAGGGCACTAGTCCCTCCAACTCTTCTGATGATGGAAGCAGGAGCACTCCAAGCAACTTACCTAAGGCAGCTACCAGATCCAGGAAGAAGAAAACCTCAGAATCCGAGGATGAGGATTATGTGGCCATTGAGGATGATGCCACTTCAAGGAAAAAGGTGCTAAAAAGGAGTATGGCACAGCTGCTACAGTTAAGCCAGGGATGCATAAGAAGGCACCAGCAAAGAGAGTTCCTATGTCTAAGGCCAGAGCATCCACTGCTGAAACCTCCAAGCCAACTGAAGAGGCATTTGGAGAAGGGGAGAAAAGGAAGGAAAGGGTCAAGAAGACCACTGCCAGAGTGCTTGGCAAATCATCCATAATGAGAGGTTCAGATGAAGAGGAAGAGGATGCTGCACCGACTCCTAAGGCTCAGAAGCTTATGGGAGATGCAATCAAGTCAGGGGCTGCTCCATCTAAGCCCAAATCTGCTCCCAAAGCTGATGCTCAGAAACCTTCAAAACCCAAGAGGAACACCAGGAGTATACCAGCCGAGGAAAAGAACAAGGCCCCAGTGAGTGAAGCTGCTGAAGAAGAGGAAGACGACTCACTTGTTTTGAGAAAGCTGAAGCCCAAGATCCCTGACCACAATGATGCACATCCTATTGTAGAAAACATGAAAGTTAGGAAGGATTCAGGACTGAGATTATGGAGACAGTCTGATCCATACGCTGTCAGGAGGAGAACTGTTGTGGATTACAGGTTTCACACTAAGGAACATCAAGACTTCTATGAGACAGTTCTGCTTGACAAGAACCCCATAGTGTGTGGCATGAGATGGGTTAACTCGGAGTACATGAAGGCGAATCAAGATCACTATCCAGGTGTATATGACAGCTTCAAAGCATGTGGAGTTGATACATTTGTTGCCGAGAAGCTCACCAAGTGGAATGATGAGCTGATCATGCAGTTTTACTCCACTGCCCACTTCTACTCTGATGGGAAGATCATTTGGATGTCTGAAGGTACAAGGTACCAATCTACTATTGAAGAATGGGCTCAGTTGATCAATGCCCCAGAAGAAGGTGAGGATGACTTGGATGTTTATGCTGAAAAGAAGAAAGACCATAACTCTATGGCCAATTGTAAGTGCATCTAGTGCCACCCCTAGTTGGTTTTGGAGTATTGACGACAAACCTAGTTGAGGGACTAATGTGTTTGTGAGAATTGCAGGATAACACAGGTAGAAGTCCCTCATTGATTCGGTTTAGCTACCAGAGATGACCCCTAAAAATGTACGTAGACATTGAAGACAATGGTAGTTTATGAAGATATTCATGTTGAAGACAATGACGTGTGAAGACTCCCTAGGAAGCTTATGGAACTCGAAGACTTAGATCCTTCGTAGTTTTACTTCATTCATGTTGTGTCATAGGAACCACCGTACTGTTAAGTGGGGTCCAAGAGAACCAGTCAGGATGATTGAAGTGATGCCTAATTCAAATCCTATGTCTTCGAGCGAAGACTATGAGAGCAAATCTTGTCCAGAGACGGACAAGTCAGCTTTGCTTATAGCCCAAGTAAAGTTGCCGTGTGAGTTTGAAATCTGACCATTGGTACACGTGTCAGTTCCTTAGTGACCCAGGGTCATTTCAGACAAATTAGGTCGGGTTGCCAAGTGGCTATAAATAGTCCACCCCTACAACCATAAACGGTTGGCTGCTCAGATTTCAGTGCACGGCTTTTGTCATTTGAGAGCAACCCACCTCGAAGCCTTTGAGAGAAAATCCCTAGCGAGGAGAAAAGCCCTAACCACCCAGAGCTAGAGTAATTGGGCATCACTTAAGTCTTCTTGTCTGAGTGATCTGAAGACTTATTACACTTGAGGACTGTGCATCCTCCAGCCGGTTAGGCGTCGCGTTCTAAGCATCCAAGAGAAATTGTGGATTGCCGGTGAACGAAGTCTGTGAAGGTTTGGGAGTCTACCTTGAAGACTTACCAGAGTGATTGGGCGAGGTCTGTGTGACCTTAGCTCAAGGAGAAAACGGTGAGGACTGGGTGTCCTGAGCTGCGTGTTCAGGACTGGGTGTCCGGGACTGTGTGTCCTTTGGTTTAAATACCTAGCCGCTCCAACCAGACGTACAGTTGTCACAGCAACTGGAACTGGTCCAACAAATCATTGTCTTCAGCGTGTCACTGGTTTCATCTTCACCTCCCTTTACTTACCATTACACATTGTGAAGTCATTGCATGCTTGCTTTATCTTCTATCTTCACAACTTGACTGTATGATTTGTTTGGCTTCATAACTTCTTCCTACCTGATCCTTATTACACTGAAGCTATTTGTCACTGTGCTTTCACTGTATTGTATACTTGACCACGGCTTGCCTTGTGTAATCTAACTTCCGCTGCATAGTGATAGGCTTGTCCATTCTGTTTGTCTTCATAACTTCCACGTTTTGAAGACTTTCATAAAAATCGCCTATTCACCCCCCTCTAGTCGATATAACGCACTTTCAATTGGTATCAGAGCAAGGTGCTCCCTTATTCTGTGTGATTCGGTTTAACCACCTGGAGTTTTAGCTATGTCGACTACAGGGATAATTAAAGTCTCCGCTGCGTGCCCCGTCTTCGATGGAACTGAATATCCCTACTGGAAGAATAAGATGCGCATGCATCTTGAAGCCATTGAAGTCGACCTATGGTATGTCGTCGAAAACGGCGTTCCCAAGGCTGGAGAAGGTGTCACTGCTGCAGATGTCAAAAAGTTCACTCAACTGGACTCTACTGCCAAGAATATCATCTGTGGTCATCTGACCAAGGGACAGTACGGCCGTGTGAGTGCCTTGAAGACATCCAAGCTGGTCTGGGACTGGCTCTCCAAAGTCAATGAAGGCATCTCAACCCAGAGAGATCAGAGAATCAACGTTCTTCGCAATCTCTTCAACCGCTTCAAGCGAAATGACAATGAGAATGTCCAACACACATTTGCCGGCTCACTGACATCATAAATGAGCTTCAAGCCCTCGGCGCCACTGAGATCACCAAACATGAAATCATCAAGACGCTGCTGAGATCACTTGACAGTTCGTTTGACATCCTCGCCCTGATGATTCAAGAACATCCAGATTTCAAGACACTCGATCCGTCTGACATACTTGAGAGGCTCAACACGCATGAGTTTCAGCTTTCTGAGAAAAGAGATATCTACGATCCAAACTATGGGCGAACTCGTGCCTTGAAGGCAAAAGCGGTGTCCTCATCTGAAGATGAATCTGACAGCTGTTCTGATAATCCTGAAGACATTGGACGGGAACTTGCAATGCTAGTGAAGAAGTTCCAGAAATTCACCAAGAAGAAAGGCTTCAGAAAGTCTTCACGATCAAGCTCAAGGAATGATGAAGCATCTGCTCATGACTACAAGAAGAAAACATGTCACAAGTGCAAGAAAACTGGACACTTCATCTCTGAGTGTCCACAGTGGGACAATGAGAGCAGAAAGAAGAAGAAGAGCAAGGAATATGACTCCGACGACAAGAAGAAGAAATACTCAAAGTCTTCTTCCAAGTCTTCCTCCAAGTCTTCATCACACAAGAAGAGCTCAACTGGCAAGACTCGTGCGTTTGTTGGCAAGGAAATGGATTCAGAGGAGGAGTCCGCTTCTGAGGAGGCAGAGGTGGAGTCTGAGGAGGAGTCTGATTCTGGCATTGCGAGTCTGGCTACAGCCTACATCGCCAAGTCCATCTTCAACACTGAAGACAATGACTTCATCACCAACACCGATGCAAATGACAAGGACGACTCTACTCCTACCTACTGCTTCATGGCACGCGGTGCCAAGGTAAACACACGCACTACTCACTATCAAACATCCAGTGACGATGACTCTGATTGTGATTCAAAAACCAGCTACAAAACACTTGCTAAAATTGCAACTGAATAACAAAAGGCCATGGAACATATTCAAAAACTGTTAGACAGAAGCGATGATCTGTTGGGTGCTGAAATGACTCGTTCTAAATCCTTAATTGAAGACATAAAAAATCTTCATGTTAAGTATCAGGAACTCGAAGATCGTCTTGAGACTCTCTCAACTACTCATGAAAAGCTTTCCTATGATTATCTTCAAAAGAAGCAAGATCTTGAGAAGTTGAGAGCGGATCATGAAGATCTTCAAAAGCAAAACGAGTCACTTCGAGCCGAACAGATCAGTTCTGCTCAGGAAGGATTTGAACCACCATGCCTTAAATGCATTGAGCGTGATAATGCTACTTCTGTTGCTGAATGTTCCACTGCTACTGCTGTTGCAATATCTTCAACTGTTGAAGTGGTAACTAACCCCTCTGCTGAGGATACCACTGCTATTGCTGATGAGAATGCTAGGTTGAAGACATTGCTTGAAACAGGGATGTACAAAAGTCTCAAAGGACATCAGACATTATGTGATGTCCGCAAGAAGTAGATTCTGAACCGAAACCCTAGGAAAGAGGGTGTTGGGTTCGTGAGGAAAATTAATGCAGATGGATCTTACTGGAAACCTGAGCAGTACCCCAAAACCACATGGGTTGCTGCAAAGGAATCCTCAGCAGATCCATCCAATCTATCTGGCTTCACTTGTGCTGATCCGATTATCATTGATGAATCCTTTGATGCAAACTATAAACTATTTAAAAATCAGAATGGTGAAGTATTTGCCAGGTACATTGGTACTAACTGCAGGAATGGACCGCCTATGAAGAAGATCTGGGTTCCAAAAACGTGTCTGGAGAATCTTCCTGTGAATGTCCTCATGACACCTCACATGAAGAAGACAAACCTCAGACCAAAGGCTTCATATGGTCCAAAGGCTTCATACAGGCAGAGGACTCACCTGAGTCGCACTAATGCAAATGTTTTGCAGGGAAACCATGCTCAAGCATATGAGAGCGGTTCTTCAAACCGTCATGCTCATATGACCAAGAACTATTCTTCCTATTCTTATGAGTACTATTGCCCGCCTGCTAGACTGTTTGTCAGGGCTCCTAAGCCAAAATTCTCAGATGCTGCACTTAGACTTATTGCTTCTAAGCCACCCTTGAAGATGTGGGTGGTTAAGAAAGCTTAACTCTCTTTTGCAGGGAAAGGTCTCCAGCAGAAAACCAAAATCTTCTGACGCTATTGCTGGGGACCTTAAAAATCTTGTGGGGCGTAAGATCAAATGCCCGAATGGCATCACTATGTATTTCGTACCTGAATCGCATGCTACTCTCCCTACTTGTCCTAACTTGGATCTAAGTTTTCATAACCCACTGGTTCGTCAAATGTTTTTGCTTCACAATACTCTTCGTGAAGCCTATCCCCCTAACTGCACTGTAGGGTACGACACCAGCGACTTCAGAGTCATCAGAATGGATTATTGACAGTGGGTGTACAAATCACATGACTGGCAAAAGAAGTCTCTTTATGGACTCAACCTTACGTCCATCTGACAAGAGCCACATCACATTTGCTGACACTGGTAAAATTAAGGTATTGGGTCTAGGTAGAGTTGCAATCTCAAAGGATCAACACATGGATAAAGTCATGTTTGTTGAATCCCTTGGCTTCAACTTAATGTCTGTCTCAATGCTTTGCGATTTGAACATGATTGTAATCTTTGGAAAATATCGTTGCCTGGTACTAATGGAATCTGACAAGTCTCTAGTGTTTGAAGGGTATCGGAAAGATGATTTGTACGTGGTAGATTTCTTAGCAGGGCCACAGCTTGCAGTATGTCTTCTCGCAAAGGCTTCAGAATGTTGGCTTTGGCATCAGAGGCTTGGGCATGCTGGCATGAGGAACCTCCACACCCTTGCGAAGAAGAAGCATGTCATAGGCATCGAGGGCATCAAGTTCAAGAAAGATCACTTATGCGGTGCCTGTGAAGCAGGGAACATGACAAGGGCAAAACATCCTTCAAAGACAATCATGACCACTACCCAACCCTTCGAACTGCTTCACATGGATCTCTTTGGTCCCACTCACTACTCAACTTTTTCCACTACTACTTGCCTCTACGGCTTTGTCATTGTTGATGATTACTCTAGATATACTTGGGTGCACATAATCCTTTACAAGACTGAAGTGCAGGATGTCTTCAGACGCTTCGCAAATCGGGCTATGAACAATTATGGCGCCAAGATAAAGCACATCAGAAGTGAAAATGGCACTGAATTCAAGAACACCGGCCTTGACACATATCTTGATACATTGGGCATCACTCATGAATTCTCAGCTCCGTACACGCCACAGCAGAATGGCATCGTCGAACGCAAGAACAGAACACTCATTGAGATGGCCAGAACAATGCTAGATGAGTACAAGACTCCAAGAAAATTCTGGACTGAAGCCATTGACACTGCATGCCATACAATCAACCGTGTCTATCTTCACAAGCTTCTGAACAAGACATCTTATGAACTTCTAACTGGCAAGAAGCCAAATGTCAGTTACTTCAGAGTATTTGGCTCAAGATGCTGGATCAAGGACCCTCACCACACCTCAAAATTTGCTCCAAAAGCACATGAGGGCTTTATGCTTGGATATGGAAAGGATTCGCACTCCTACAGAGTCTTCAATCTCTTTCACTACAAAATGGTTGAAACAGTGGATGTGCGGTTCGATGGGACCAATGGGTCACAAAGAGAGCAACTGCCAGATATGCTAGATGAAGTTCCAGCCAGTGAATCAATCAAGCTAATGGGAACTGGAGAAATTATACCTTCTGAAGCTCATCCTGAAGAAGAACTTATCATCTCAGCACCTGATCCACACGAAGACAATGCTCAGCTTGAAGACATTCCTCCCCATGACAACATAGATCAGCAAGAGCAAAGTCTTCGACCCATACATCCTCGTGTTGCCAATGAAGTGCAGATTGACAGAATAATTGATAGCATCAATGCACCTGGTCCACTGACTCGTTCAAGGGCAACTCAACTGGCAAATTTCTACGGACACTTCGCATTCGTTTCAATCACAGAACCCAAGAAAGTTGAAGAAGCTTTTATGGAACCTGAGTGGATTCAAGCTATGCAAGAAGAGCTTCAACAGTTTGAGCTGAACAATATATGGGAGTTGGTTAAGCGTCCTGATCCACGGAAGCATAACATAATAGGCACCAAATGGATATACCACAACAAGCAAGATGAGCATGGTCAAGTCGTCAGAAACAAGGCTCGTCTCGTTGCTTAAGGATATACTCAAGTGGAAGGCATTGACTTCGATGAAACATTTGCTCCTGTGGCCAGACTTGAAGCCATCTGTATACTGCTGGCCTATGCAAATCATCACAACATAATTCTGTATCAAATGGATGTGAAGAGTGCCTTTCTCAATGGCAAAATTAAAGAAGAAGTGTATGTTGCACAACCACCTGGGTTTGAAGATCCAAAACATTCTGACATGGTTTACAAGCTCAATAAGGCACTATATGGCCTCAAACAAGCCCCTCGGGCCTGGTATGATACACTCAAATACTTCCTGAAGAGCAAAGGCTTCATACCTGGTTCCCTAGATCCCACTCTCTTCACGAAGACATATGATGGTGAACTGTTTGTGTGCCAAATATATGTGGATGACATTATCTTCGGATGCACCAATCAGAAGTACAGTGAGGAGTTCGGATATATGATGCAAGAGCAATATCAGATGTCTATGATGGGGGCGCTGAAATTCTTCCTCGGTCTTCAGATACGGCAACAACGGAATGGCATCTTCATATCTCAAGAGAAGTATCTCAAAGATTGCCTGAAGAAGTTCGGTATGCAAGAGTGCAAAGGTTTCACAACACCAATGCCAGCCAAGCATCATCTGGGTCCTGACGACAATGGTAAAGAGTTCGATCAAAAGGTATACCGCTCCATGATTGGTTCTTTGCTTTATTTATGTGCATCTAGGCCAGATATTATGCTTAGTGTTTGCATGTGTGCTCGATTCCAAGCGGCACCAAAGGAGTCGCATCACTTAGCTGTGAAGCGAATTCTTCGATATTTGGCTCACACCCCAACTCTAGGGTTATGGTATCCAAAGGGCTCAGAGTTTGATCTGGTTGGATTTTCGGATGCTGATTACGCTGGTGACAAGGTTGATCGGAAGTCCACATCAGGCACATGTCACTTTCTGGGCCGATCACTTGTATGTTGGTCTTCAAAGAAGCAGAACTGTGTATCTCTCTCCACTGCTAAATCTGAATACATTGCTGCTGGATCCTGCTGCGCTCAGCTTCTATGGATGAAGCAAACCCTCAATGATTATGGCATTCATCTGAAGCAAGTGCCACTTTACTACGACAACGAAAGCGCCATCAAGATCGCCAACAACCCAGTTCAGCACTCGAAGACAAAGCACATTGAAATTCGTCATCATTTTCTCAGAGATCATGTTGCGAAGGAAGATATTGATATCATACACGTCAACACTGAAGAGCAATTGGCAGATATCTTCACCAAGCCCTTGGATGAGAAGAGGTTTTGCAAGTTACGGTGTGAGCTAAATATCTTGGAATCCTCAAATGTCCTATGATCAGGCACACATCCTAACACTTATGCATGTTGATGACTTAGATGTGCAACACACGAAGTAACGTATATCTTCAATCAATGAAGACGTACATTCTAAGTGTGAATACATTAACATGGAATTTGACTTCGGAGCGCCACAATAATTGTGCGCCGTGTCTGGGTCTAATACTTCCTATACGGTGGGTAACGCCACCACCAAATTTCCTGCTTGAAGTGTTTCACTCATGGCGTTACATTTGCTATGTCTTCACATTTGGTTTGGCTTCAATCTCAATTTGTCTTCATGATTATCTTCACTGCGTTAATTATATATATATATATATATATATATATATATATATATATATATGTACTGGTGTTCTGTCCTCTACAGCATTCACTTATAGCTATGTCTTCTTGTTTGAATCTTTTGAACTAAGTGAATGTGATCGGACCCTAACCTCTCCATGCTTCCTACCTCAAACTCTATCTCTCCAAGTCGTATGCATTCTATTGAAACTGTCGAATGTCTTCACTGCATCCTTGTCAGCAGAAGACACAGAGACAAACTTTAAAACCGTTTTCAATGTTATTTCATCAACAAGAAATCCAGAGAAGTAGGAACGACACCCGACAATCAAGGCGTGCGTGGGATGTGGAACTGCCCCCAAAATACCGCATGATGGCCACGTGCTGTTCAGATGCGAATCGCCAGGGGCACCTGAGTAATAGTGCAGTGCCGCCTCTATCCCTATAAATACACGATTCACTGCGGTCATTATCTCTTCTTCCACCCTCGCACGAACCCTAGCGCCACCGCTAGCTCTCGACGACGCCGGCGACGAAGCGCTTCACTGCCGCAACCTCTCCGACGCCGTTTTCACGCCGACCGCGGACATCACTCTCTCCACCATCGCCGTAGGTGTCTTCCGTCGCCAAGTTAGGGCACGGAGGATCGAACTGCTCGGCCTCATCTCCCACTCCGTCTAGCAGTTCCAAGTGTGGTAAATAAAACCTCTTTTTACAGCCTCTTTTGATCCTATAGTTCAGTCACCTACTGCCATAAGAAGTTTCTGCTCTCACAAGTTACATCTCTCTCAATCCGCATCTCATAACCTGCCTAGAATATTCACTTGTGCATCATGAAGTAGTTAGATTCCTCACTTGTACTGATCTGTGGGTTCGTACAAATCTGGAACCAACTTCTTTTCTATAAGTGAATGTCTTCGCATGATGAGGTCAATATCTTCTAAACTGATTTATCTTCAAAATCTTCTGAGAATGCATATGACCTCTTCCCCTTCCCTCGCACCTTAATGCTGTCACAGGTACATGTCCGTGGGAGAATCTTTAGGTTCTCATAGTCTGCATTCATTTGCAGAGTTCTTATAGCGTCACATCAATTCTCCTGAAGCCAGTTCCTGTTGGTCCAGCAAAAGAAAACCTTTGAAGCCTTTGAACGTTTTGAAGCCTTCCAAGTTAAGATTCATGGCTTCAGAAACAGCAGCCAGGAAGGGAGGCAGACAGAGACGTGGTGAAATGTCCAAAGATCTGCCTGATGAATTGGCAGAAATGTACAAAACTGATCCTGAAGAGAGCTATGGTCAGCGCAAGACACGAATCCAATGGATTCGAAGATATTGGGCAGCGCAGTGGTTCCAATACCGCTTCGTCACTCAGGAATATGCAGAAAAGTGCGCCATCAAGAGACCGTGGGGAGACGTATTATACAAAAATCTCGTACTCCGGTCCAGAGACGAAGCCATTGCTCAAGGCTTCTATCCATGCATGGTCAGAGGACCACAGCCAGCTGAAGCACATCCGTCATCACTTCTCTGGTGTCGCGATGACAATCTGTTCAAGCGCAACTTCCAATTTGCTCAGAACTCTGCGAAGCAAAACAAGAAGAAGCTGGGGTTGGACTTCAACCCTGGTCCCTCTGAACCAAGGGCGGATGGCACACGCGACACCGATCCCAATATCATCGGGCCGTATTCCAATCTCGCAGGCCTCATCACTCGCATTCTAGTCCAAGGGACTGCCGTGAACGACCCTCCAGCAGACACTGAGTCTGATGACGCTCCTGCTGCACCTAAGCCGAAGAAGACGAAGAAGCCAAAAGCTTCAAAGCCATCCGCTTCTCCCAAAATCTCCAGAGCGAAGCCATTGGCAACTGCACCTCCTGAAGCAAGTGTGCAGTCTGAAGACTTATCACGAGTCTCCAAGCCCCAAGAAGCCAAGAAGCCTCAGCCACACACTGGCAAAGAGCTCACAGCTGCTGCCATTCTGCGCAGCGAGACCATTGATCTGTCCAGTGACGAAGATCTTGGTGATGACGCTCTTGAGCAGCTCATCAAGAGCAAGGAGGAGGCTGAAATCTTCAACAATCTGCCTCTGTTTGATGCATCAATCCTCCACAACTTCATCGATGAGTGGTTTGATACACCCAATATCAGCTTCGATGATCTGCAGCTGCCCATTGGCCTCAGCGTTGCCTTCCAAGGCGCTATTGCTTCAGAACTTGCAATTTCCCAGCGCATTATTGAACTAAAGCAGAAGATTGATTTTGAAAAGGCTCAGTTCAAGCAGAATATGGCCAAGCTCAGCGTCCAAGAAGTCAAGGACTTCAAGATCATGTTGCACGAGTTGAAGGAAAACTTTTTGAAGAAACGTGCAGAAGCTCAGGGTTCGCAGGAGTGAATGAAGACTTTGGCTGATCGCTGTGTGCAGGCCTACAATGAGGCCGATAAGCGCAAGGCACTTGGGCGTCCCGGCATCGACCCCAGGATGGCCGCGAAGAAAAAGAAGAAGCCCGCTGTGGCTGAACAAGAGGCACCAAGGCAAGAAGCTGTTCCGATTGTCTTCCCCACTGCTAAGACTGGCTCGAAGCCAAAGCACCGGTCAACCGCTTCAGAGCTCAAGAAGACACGGACAGCCGAAGCTGAAGCTCGGAAGAGGAAACACCTTGAAGCCTCTCCTTCTGACCCCACCATCAAGAAGCGCAAGATCAAGAAATCTCGGGCTGCTCCCATAGAGCCCTTGATAGTCGAACCCCTCTCCGTCCGCTATCCTGACGAAGATCGTCAGTTGACCGTGCATGAGCCTGCTTTCACAGAGGCTCCGCACGCTGAAGACATTCCAGCAGCCGACCCCAACGCTGCTGAAGACATTGGTCTCCAAGACAATGTACAAGGTGATGCAGCCCTTCCTCAGCTTGAGACAAGCGAAATGATCAGCATTGGTCGTCCATTGACACCAATCACCCAAGATGCATCGTGGGCAGATCGCCCGCGGGAGGAAGAGAATGAGCCCCAGCCCACTGCAACTCCACCGGCGTCGCCTACATTCCGTAGGCTTCGCAAAGGGCCAAGGGCTCAGGCTGCTGACGACATTCTGGCTGCATCAGCCGAAGAGCATGAAGAAGAACCTCAAGCTCCGTCTCCCCCGAACCAACAAGAAGAAGTTCTCAAGGAGAACGCACCTGAATCCGTCCCTCTCACTACACGTGTTGAGGCTGAAAACATTGCGGCTGCCACAACCAACACCGAAGCAATTGTGGAGCCCGACCAACCAACAGCTTCAAGAGACACTGAAGCTACTGCATCTGAACCTTATGTGCCTGAGTCTGTTGTCGGTCCACAGTTCAACTATCATGTTGCGCACAGGCCCCAGGTCCGGAAGCCGATCCCACGACTGCCAAGGTTCCCAGGTCCTGCATCAGCTCCTGGCTCCTTTAATGTCAATAGCTTCAGGGCAGATAACACGTTCTTCAACAGCTCCACGAACCCTTATTCAAGGGAACGGATTGTATCAGATAGGTTCTGGAGCTACCCACAGCACAGCTACTATTCATGCATCCTATACAACCAAGGCCGCATCTTTCCTCACCAGCGCCTTGAGGTTGAAGCTGTTGCTGGTCTGCCTGGTCTGGAAGAAGCACTGGATTGCTTCAAGCAAGTGGGTCTGCTGCCGTTTATCACCGATGAAGAGCACTGGAATGAAGAGCTTCTGCTCCAGTTCTATGCCACACTGCATATCAAAGGCTACAACAGAGATCCGAAGACTTGGGTCCTGGAGTGGATGACCGGCAATGTCCATCATGAAGCCAATGCATTCGATATCATTGAGCTTACCGGCCTACCCACTCCTGGCGAACTCTTCGAAGAAGGCTGCCAACTCCATGCTGAATCAATTGAGAGCATATTCCAGCGACCTGAGCCAAATATGAGTCAGATGCTCTCAATGATGAAGCCATTGCCTCTTGATGCACCTTATCCAACTGAGTTCTTCGTTGAAGACTTAGAGTACCTGCCCAGAACTATATATCACATCGTCAGGCGGACTCTCTGGCCCATTAAGGGGCACTCTCCATATGCCAAGGTTGAAGGTGCCATGAAGACTCTCATCTTCTGTATCCTGCATGGCAAATGCTTCAACGCACAGGATCTCTTTATACGCCAACTTGCAGCGTCTGGCTCAGATCTCTTTGGTTTGAAGATTTATGCTCCTTGGGTTATGAGGCTAATCAAGCTACACTCTGCTATCTCCTATCAGCCCTCTGCCCACAACCATATAATCTTCTTACCTGATATGGACACCTCTGCTGAAGCTATATATCCTGAGCCTGCCAAGCAACCATTAAGTCTTCAGAATGCAGAACACCAGAGCTTCACTCAGAATGATGAAGGTGTTGAAGCCATCTCAAGAGTGTATCCAATGGCTGGCACCACACGTGCCCCTGCATCAACTGAAGCCACTAACAGCACAGCTGCACAGAGACCCAAGAAACGTGCCCGTTCACTCAATGACCGAGAACTTCTTGTGGCTCTTCACCAAAAGCAAGATAGGCATCACGACTGGCTCAAAAGGCAGATGAGAAGTATCATGCAAGATGTCAATCGCATCAGAAATCTGGCCACCAAGAATGCATTCGTCGCTCATGAAACCTGTCGCCGCACTTGGAAAGGCCTCACCATGATGTGTACTGAAGCTGAACTTCAAGCGGATGGCTTCAGCGAGAGATTCAAGTTTGACTCCACACCCCCCAGAAGAGCTGTGCTGCGCGGAACTCCGTCCCTTGAAGATTCAGAGTTCTCTTCCTCTGCTGCCACCGTGACTGGAAGAATCATTGAGGAAGACGATGACACTACATCACCACCACCTTCTTCAGCGCGTGTCGACCCTGCACCAAGCTCTTCAGCACCACCAAATGCCTCCACCGACCCTGCTACGCCTGGGAATGCGTAGTAAACTCTATGTCTTCAAACCTTTTTGGTCATCACTGACAAAAGGGGGAGAAGCATATGATGTTTATAGTCTTCAAGCGGGTCAATAATATGGGCGGGTGCTTTATATTTTGCTACATTTTGCTTCGTGCTTACAACTCTCATTTTGCTACATTTGGTTCTTTGAGTTGTAACACTTAAACTTGATGGTCGTCTGCTACTTGTTTGCCACTATGTTTTTGCGAAGATAAATTCCGCATGTACGACGATAATTTCCGCACTTATATCATTTCGCAGACGTCCATTTTTCATTATGCATGTCATTCTCTTCATATACTTTTACATGCATGGTGGATTGTCATCATAAGTTGAAGCGGATTTCCACAAGTACAACCCGCCATGTGCATTTGCGTTCCAGAAGCAAATTACTTATATGCACATCTTCAGGGGGAGCCCTTGCAGCTTATGAAGACAATTCCTTTACAATTTCACAAATTATATTCCCCGTTGAAAACTTCAACTAGTTTGTCATCAATCACCAAAAAGGGGGAGATTGTAAGTGCATCTAGTGCCACCCCTAGTTGGTTTTGGAGTATTGATGACAAACCTAGTTGAGGGACTAATGTGTTTGTGAGAATTGCAGGATAACACAGGTAGAAGTCCCTCATTGATTCGGTTTAGCTACCAGAGATGACCCCTAAAAATGCACGAAGACATTGAAGACAATGGTGGTTTATGAAGATATTCATGTTGAAGACAATGACATGTGAAGACTCCCTATGAAGCTTATGGAACTCGAAGACTTAGATCCTTCGTAGTTTTACTTCATTCATGTTGTGTCATAGGAACCACCGTACTGTTAAGTGGGGTCCAAGAGAACCAGTCAGGATGATTGAAGTGATGCCTAATTCAAATCCTATGTCTTCGAGCGAAGACTATGAGAGCAAATCTTGTCCAGAGACGGACAAGTCAGCTTTGCTTATAGCCCAAGTAAAGTTGCCGTGTGAGTTTGAAATCTGACCGTTGGTACACGTGTCAGTTCCTTAATGACCCAAGGTCATTTCGAACAAATCAGGTCGGGTTGCCAAGTGGCTATAAATAGTCCACCCCTACAACCATAAACGGTTGGCTGCTCAGATTTCAGTGCACGGCTTTTGTCATTTGAGAGCAACCCACCTTGAAGCCTTTGAGAGAAAATCCCTAGCGAGGAGAAAAGCCCTAACCACCCAGAGCCAGAGTAATTGGGCATCACTTAAGTCTTCTTGTCTGAGTGATCTGAAGACTTATTGCACTTGAGGACTGTGCATCCTCCAGCCGGTTAGGCGTCGCGTTCTGAGCATCCAAGAGAAATTGTGGATTGCCGGTGAACAAAGTCTGTGAAGGTTTGGGAGTCTACCTTGAAGACTTACCAGAGTGATTGGGCGAGGTCTGTGTGACCTTAGCTCAAGGAGAAAACGGTGAGGACTGGGTGTCCTGAGCTGCGTGTTCAGGACTGGGTGTCCGGGACTATGTGTCCTTTGGTTTAAATACCTAGCCGCTCCAACCAGACGTACAGTTGTCACAGCAACTGGAACTGGTCCAACAAATCATTGTCTTCAGCGTGTCACTGGTTTCATCTTCACCACCCTTTACTTACCATTACACATTGTGAAGTCATTGCATGCTTGCTTTATCTTCTGTCTTCACAACTTGACTGTATGATTTGTTTGGCTTCATAACTTCTTCCTACCTGATCCTTATTACACTGAAGCTGTTTGTCACTGTGCTTTCACTGTATTGTATACTTGACCACGGCTTGCCTTGTGTAATCTAACTTCCGCTGCATAGTGATAGGCTTGTCCATTCTGTTTGTCTTCATAACTTCCACGTTTTGAAGACTTTCATAAAAATCGCCTATTCACCCCCCCTCTAGTCGATATAACGCACTTTCACCAATATGTACAGAGAGATCCCATATGCTGCATTGGATACTCATTAGTTTGGATCTGTCCACTTCTTGTTGTCTGGTCTGCCTACCATCAACTGGATCCTAAGGCACACATTGCTACCCAAGTCAAGTGATCACAAGATGATCAGAGGACATGCTATCAATTTGCTTCATTTGTTTGATGTGCCTCAAAAGTTCAAAGTCATGAGTCTGATTGTGGAGACAGTCAAAAGGACAACAGTTGATCAGAAGAGAAGTTGTGGGTATGCCCCACAAATTCAGGAGCTCATCAACTCCAAGATGGGCACATGCAAATATCTATTGGATAAGGAGCACCTGCCCATCTACCTTGAATTTGAAGACAACACTGTTGTCATGAATGAAAATGAACCATCATCAGCTCAAGCACATGAGAAGAGAGAAAAGGCAAGGGCAGAGAAAGCTGCAAAGATGCCAACTGTTGAAGAGGCATCTCAAGTATTCTTGAAGACCAAGCAAGATTAGCTTGGATATCTGATCCAATCCACCTTGAGGATTGAGAAGGGCTTGGCCACCCTGAATCAAATCAGGAGAGCTTGGAGAGGATCATTGAGCAGAAATTCTATGATCTTGATGTCAAAGTGACAGAGATTCAGACTGCAATTGAGCAGCTTCAGGAGGAAGCAGAGGAGAGAAGAGGAAAAGCAACCACTCATGCCTTCGAGTGAGTGCCACGAGGTCCAAGGCCTGCTGCAGTGCCAGTCACAGATTCTAGAGCTACAACATCAGCTCTAGAAGCTACAGCCTCAGTGCCACCAGCTCCAGCAGCCACTCCACCAGCTCCATCTACATCAACAGAAGCTTTCGTTCTTGGAGTCATCTCTAAACCACCTCCCGAAGATCAAGCCTGAGAGACGTATAGCACTATGCATTTTCAAACTTTTTGGTAACTTGTTGCCAAAGGGGGAAAAATATATAGATCATAGGCTTCGAGAGAGAGTGTTGCTTTTTATCTCCCTTGCTATTTTGGTTGAACTACTTTATTGCGTCCTTGTGTGAGATACTTTATGTCCTTGTGAGATACTTGGTTGATCATGTGCTTGATCATATGCTACCCTTAATGCTTGTTGGATGATATTATCTCTTATATCCCTATATGATCATTCACTTGCTTGGTGATGAGTGCATGTTTTTTAACTTCTATCATTTTGAGTGCTCCACCAAGATGTATGTGACATGGAATAGTAACCCATGATCCTAATCGATTGTGCATTTGCATTCAAAAGGAAATTTTAAATAATGCACAGATTTAGGGGGAGCTCTTGCATATCACATACCTCTCAAAGCGACGATGTTTTTCAATCTTATTATCTTTTGTCGAAGCTTTGATCTATATGTTGTCATCAATTACCAAAAAGGGGGAGATTGAAAGTGCAACTATCCCTGGGTGGTTTTGGTAATTCCTAACAAAATATAGCTCATTAAGCTAATGCTACTTCAAGATAAACATTTTAGGAAAGCTCAATGATTGGCATGGCATGGATGAGAAATGTGTACCCCTCAAAATGCTAAGGACAAAGGATTGGATCAAGCTCAAAGCTCAGGGCACTACATTTTTTGTTTTAAGTGATCCAAGATCACATTGAGTCCATAGGAAAAGCCAATACTATCAAGAGGGGGTGAGGTGTTGCTTAATGAGTTTCTTGCTCAAAGTGCTTAGTGATATGCTCCAAAAACCCTCAACTACTTTCTCACATCCACATATGTCCTAAACCAAAAGTCAAACTCGGCCCCACTGAAACTGTCTATCCGGCGCCACTGAGTTCAGTTGACATAGCCACTGCCAGAAACCCTAGTCTTCTCGGTCTTACCGATAGGGATCTCGGTCTCACCGAGATGGGATTGTAATCTCTCTGTTTCCCTTAGTAATGTTTCGGTCAAACCGAGATGAGCGATCGGTCCCACCGAGATTGCAATGCAAACTCTCTGTTTCCCTTTCATAACGTTTCGGTACAACCGAAACGAGCGAATCGGTCCCACTGAGTTTGTCTGACCAACTCTCTGTTTGTCTATTACCAAAATCGGTCCCACCGAGTTTGTGTAATCGGTCTCACCGAGATTACGTTATGCCCTAACCCTACCGAAATCAGTCTCACCGAGTTGACATGTCGGTCCCACCGAAAATCCTAACGATCACATTGTAACTAAATCGGTCTGACCGAGTTTCACGATTCGGTCCCACCAAGTTTGGTAAATTGTGTGTAACGGTTAGATTTTGTGTGGAGGCCATATATATACCCCTCCACTCACTCTTCATTCAAAAAGAGAGCCATCAGAACATGCCTACACTTCCAACATACATTTTCTGAGAGAGAACCACCTACACTTGTGTTGAGGTCAAGATATTCCATTCCAACCACATAAATCTTGATCTCTCGCCTTCCCCAAGTTGATTTCCACTCAAATCATCTTTCCACCAAATCCTATCATATGAGAGAGAGAGAGAGAGTTGAGTGTTGGGGAGACTATCATTTGAAGCACAAGAGCAAGGAGTTCATCATCAACACACTATTTGTTACCTCTTGGAGAGTAGTCTCTCCTAGATTGGTTAGGTGTCACTTGGGAGCCTCCGTCAAGATTGTGGAGTTGAACCAAGGAGTTTGTATGGGAAAGGAGATTGCCTACTTCGTGAAGATCTACACTAGTGAGGCAAACCCTTCATAGGCGACGGCCATGGTGGGATAGATAAGGTTGCTTCTTCATGGACCCTTCATGGGTGGAGCCCTTCGTGGACTCGCGCAACCGTTACCCTTTGTGGGTTGAAGTCTCCATCAACGTGGATGTACGATGGCACTACCTATTCGAACCACGCCAAAAATCTCCGTGTCTACATTGCGTTTGCTCCCTCCAAACTCCTCCCTTTACCTTCATATGAAATTGTTTTACTTTCCGCTGCTATACTCTTAGAATTGCATGTGTAGGTTGATTGCTTGACTTCTGCTAAGTTGCTAAAATCTGCCAAGAATTAAAATTGGGAAAAGGCTAGATTTTTATTTGGTCAAGTTGTCTAATCACTCCCCTCTAGACATACTTTAGATCATACACCATCCAATATATGAATCTTTATGTCTCGGCCATTTCGGGACTCCTCGTCATGTCCGTGATCTCATCTTGGACTCCAAACAACCTTTAGTACATCAAATCACGTAACTCATAATACATATCGTCATCGAATGTTAAGCGTGCAGACCCTACGGGTTCGAGAACTATGTAGACATGACCGAGACACATCTCCGGTCAATAACCAATAGCAGAACCTGGATGCTCATATTGGTTCCTACATATTCTACGAAGATCTTTATCGGTCAAACAGCACAACAGCATACGTTGTTCCCTTTGTCATCGGTATGTTACTTGCCCAAGATTCGATCGTCGGTATCATCATACCTAGTTCAATCTCGTCACCGGCAAGTCTCTCTACTCATTCTGTAATGAATCATCCCGCAACTAACTCATTAGTCACATTTCTTGCAAGGCTTATAGTGATGTGCATTACCGAGAGGGCCCAAAGATACCTCTCCGACAATCGGAGTGACAAATCCTAATCTCAATCTATGCGAACTCAACAAACACCATCGGAGACACCTGTAGAGCATATTTATAATCACCCAGTTACGTTGTGACGTTTGATAGCACACTAAGTGTTCCTCCGGTATTCGGGAGTTGCATAATCTCATAGTCATAGGAACATGTATAAGTCATGAAGAAAGCAATAGCAATAAACTAAACGATCATAGTGCTAAGCTAACGGATGAGTCTAGTCCATCACATCATTCTCTAATGATGTGATCCCGTTCATCAAATGACAACACATGTCCATGGCTAGGAAACTTAATCATCTTTGATTAACGAGCTAGTCAAGTAGAGGCATACTATGGACACTCTGTTTGTCTATGTATTCACACATGTACCAAGTTTCTGGTTAATACAATTCTAGCATGAAGAATAAACATTTATCATGATATAAGGAAATATAAATAACAACTTTATTATTGCCTCTAGGGCATATTTCCTTCAAGGAGGGTGTGCGCCTTGGCGATGATGGACTCCTTGTCGTTGATGTCGGCCTGGTGCTGTGCCGCACGCCGCACGACACACTCGGCGTCATACTCGATGGTGGCCCTCTTCTCCGCCGTTGCAGTTCACCGGTTCGTCCTCTTGGCCGACTCGCGTCGAGCTTGGCGAGCTCCGACCGAGGCTTCTTCACATACTTCTTTCTCTTTGCCGCGGGGCAGGCGACAACGGGTGGGTCGACGGGATTCGCCTCGTCAACCATGATGGATGGAGGGAGGGGGAAGGGCGAGGCGCGGGGGCATTTTGGAGGAACAAGAGGGAAAGTGGCTGCCTGAGCCACTAATAGGCGGGCCTGGGGAGGACAAGGGCGCACGTCCGTTTGTCCATGCGTTGTTCGTTCAGCCGCAAACTCGGCTCAAACTTAGGCCGAGAATGGGTCAAAAGCAAACAGAAAATGAACGACGGTCCATTTGCTACCGCGTGTTGAAGAGTTTGCTTTGTCACTTTACCCCAAACTAACGCAGGCGGACTATTTGGGGTCGTGCCTTGAAGTTTCCCTAAACTTTCCAAAGCAACGGAATGACTTGTCGACCGTGCACTCTTTCGACTTGGGATAGAGTAGGGTGCAGGTGAGCGGCGGCGCCCAAGGAGCGAAGACTCTTGCCGGTGACGTGAACCCAAGCTTCGACAGCTTGCCGTTTCCCTCTGTTTTCATCGCCACTTTGGCGAATCCTTCCTTGGGCTTGATATGCCTTGTAATAGGCTAATACTTAAACTCATTGTTCTGTTATGCCATCGTGCATATTGTGCTGTGTACAACACTTTTATCCATAATGTGAAGATATACCTTTCATCCTTTACAATATTAGTAGTGTTTGAATCTGTTCCTGCATGGAAGATATGAAAATTGTCCTGGCGGTTTATCACCGGACGGGTCAAAAGCGCCCAGTACACAATCATGGAAACCAACATAACTGTATAATCAAGGTTGGATGTAATGATAATTAAGGCTGGAAATCTTCTGATTGAAGAAATACAGATAAACCTGTTACGAATTTTAACGGCAATATCTTGAATCTGAACTGCCGGTTTATGTGACCCGAACAGTAAGGGTGATAACCCAACCTTTAGAAGCCATCACTTCTACACATATGATGATTGTCATACACTGGCGATTTATCGCCGAAAAAACCAAGCCGGGTTAAATTGAAACCATACTTATACTTAGATCGAGACGAAAAAACCATAGAATAAAAAACAAAAATTGTCTTTCAAAAAGCGTAAGTCAAACACAAAAAAGTTTGGAGGCTTCTGATTCGAATACGATCAGTAAACCGGACCAAAGGGGTTAAGCTAGGATTCGCATATGATCACGTAGCCCCTAGTGGCTTTGGCGTTGCGCCGATCAAGAGGGTACCGACAGCTATGTTCTCTTTGGTTCGAATATGACCTATGTTTGAATAGGAAGCCCCCAAATGACCTTGAGAGGTTTTAGCAACCCTGATTCGAATACGATCCAAGTCGGACCCAAAAGGGGTTAAGCTATGATTCGAATATGATCAAGAAGCCCCCTAGTGAGTTTGGCACTGTGCCAATCAAGAGGGTACCGATAGCTATGTTCTCTTTGGTTTGAGTACGACCTATGTTTGAACAGGAAGTGATCATAAGGTTTAACGGCTAGATTCGAATATGATCATGAGCCAGACCAAAGGTTTAAGCTAGATTTGAACACAACCTGCCCCTAATTGGTCATTTTGAAAGTATAAGAATAAAGGCATGTGAGTATTGAGAATGAAAAGGACAGAGGTCCTACTTTATTACTTATCATAATATATACAACGTCAAAGTATGTACATTATGAGAGCCGGTGGCTCAAGTATAGTAAGGCCGAAGATGAGCGATATTCCATGGCCGACGGGTCTCTTCCTCCGACTTACGTGAGTCTTTGTGCTCTCGAATATCAATGAGGTAGTATGACCCATTGTTCAAGTTCCTGCTGACCACAAAGGGTCCTTCCCAAGGTGGGGATAATTTGTGTGCATCAGTTTGGTCCTGGATGAGCCAGAGCACCAAGTCACCTTCCTGAAAGGTTCTGGACTTAACCCAGCGACTGTGATAACTGCGCAGGTCCTATTGGTAAATCGCCGAGCGGGCTACTACTAAGTCACGCTCTTCATCTAATAGGTCAAGTGCATCCTGACGAGCTTGTTCGTTATCAGCTTCGACGTAAGCCGCACGCAGGGTGAGTCATGACGGATGTCACTAGGCAGGACTGCCTCTGCTCCATAAACCATGAAGAAAGGCGTATAACCCGTAAATCTATTAGGGGTAGTATTGATGCTCCATATCACAGAGGGTAACTCCTCCACCCAACAACCTGGCGTCCGTTGTAAAGGAACCATAAGCCGGGGCTTGAGACCTTTCAAGATTTCTTGATTTGCTCTTTCAGCTTGACCATTGGATTGGGGGTGAGCTACTGATGAAACAACAAGCTGTATATGCTCACGTTGACAAAATTCTTCCATAGCACCCTTGGATAGATTAGTACCATTGTCAGTTATAATGTTGTGTGAAAAGCCAAAACGAAAGATCACCTTTTTCATGAATTGAACCGCTGTGGCTGCACCACACTTACTAACCAGCTCTGCCTCAACCCACTTCGTGAATTTGTGAACTGCCACCAAAAGGTGTGTCTTTTTATCTTTGGATCTTTTGAAAGGTCCCATCATATCGAGCCCCCAGACTGCAAACGACCAAGTAATTGGAATCATCCGCAATTCTTGAGCCGGCATGTGCGCCCGTCGTGCGAATTTCTGACAACCATCACACCTACTTACCAAATCCTCCACATCAGCGTGAGCTGTCAGCCAGTAAAAACCATGACAGAAAGCTTTGGCCACAAGAGATTTTGACCCGGCATGATGGCCACAATCTCCTTCATGGATATCACGAAGAATTTCTTGACCTTCCTCAGGAGAGACACAGCGTTGAAATGCCCCGGTGACACTGCGATGATGCAACTCACTGTTGGCAATTGTCATTGATTTAGACCGTTGGGTTATCTGTCTAGCCAAGGTCTCATCCTCAGGCAACTCACCCCGGGTCATATAAGCCAAATATGGCACTGTCCAATCCGGGATGACGTGAAGAGCCACCACCAATTGTGCTTTCGGGTCTGGAACAGCCAAGTCTTCCTTGGTAGGAAACTTGACAGAAGGGTTATGCAAAACATCTAGAGAAGTGTTAGGTGGCACCGGCTTACGTTGAGACCCTAGATGGCTTAAAGCATCAGCCGCTTCATTCTTTCTGCAATCAATGTGTTCCACTTGGTAACCCTTGAAGTGTCCAGCAATGGCATCAACTTCGCGGCGATAAGCTGCCATGAGAGGATCCTTGGAATCCCACTTGCCTGATACTTGGTGAGCCACCAAATCCGAGTCGCCAAAGCACCTTACCCGGCTCAAGCTCATCTCCTTAGCCATCCAAAGACCATGGAGCAAAGCCTCATACTCAGCTGCTTTGTTAGTACAGGGAAACATCAACCGTAGTACATAACAAAATTTGTCACCTCAAGGGGAGGCTAAAACAACTCCAGCCCTCGAGCCCTCTAATTGCCTGGACCCATCAAAATGAATAGTCCAATATGTATTGTCCGGCTTCTCTTTAGGCATCTGTAGCTCTATCCAATCATTGATGAAGTCCACTAGTGCTTGAGATTTGATGGCAGTACGCGGCAAATACCTTAAACCATGAGGCCCAAGCTCAATGGCCCACTTGGCAACTTGTCCTGTGGTTTCTCTATTTTGAATAATATCTCCTAAAGGAGCAGAGCTAACCACAGTGATAGGACGACCCTGGAAATAATGCTTAAGCTTCCAGCTTGCCATGAACACCCCATAAACAAGTTTCTGCCAATGTGGATATCTCTGTTTGGACTCAATGAGCACCTCACTGACATAGTAAACCGGCCGTTGAACCAGATATTCCTTGCCAGCCTCTTTGCGCTCTAAGACAATGGCCACACTAACATCACGTGTATTAGCAACCCCATATAATAATAATGGCTCCTTATCAATGGGAGCAGCAAGAACTGGTGGCTCAGCAAGCTGTCTTTTCAGCTCTTCAAAGGCAGAGTTAGCAGCATCACTCCAGACAAAATCATCCGTCTTCTTCATCATTCGATACAGCGGTATAGCCTTCTCACCTAACCGGCTTATGAACCGGCTTAAAGCTGCAACACGACCTGCTAACCGCTGAACGTCATTGATGCACACCGGTTTAGCCAAAGATGTGTTTGCTTTGATTTTCTCCGGGTTAGCCTCGATGCCTCTGTTAGAAACCAAAAAACCCAAAAGCTTGCCCGCCGGTACTCCAAGAAAACACTTGGTCGGGTTAAGCATCATCTTGTAGACCCGGAGGTTATCAAAGGTTTCCTTTAGATAATCTATCAGGGTCTCCTTCTCTCTGGACTTCACCACTATATCGTCCACATAAGCATGAACATTGTGCCCAATCTGATTGTGAAGACAGTTCTGCACACATCGCTGATAAGTCGCCTGGGCACTCTTAAGCCCAAAAGGCATAGACACATAGGAGAAGGCTCCAAATGGAGTAATAAAAGGTCTTCTCCTGGTCCTTAACTTTCATCTTGATCTGATGATAACCAGAATAAGCATCCAAAAAGCTCAAACGCTCACAACACGCTGTAGCATCAATGATTTGATCAATACGAGGGAGAGCAAAAGGATCAGCCGGACAAGCCTTGTTTAAGTCCGTGTAATCCACACACATACGCCAGGTGTCGTTCTTTTTAACCACGAGCACCGGGTTAGCCAACCACTCTGGATGAAAAACTTCAATAATGAACCCGGCCGCCAAGAGCCGGGCCACCTCTTCACCAATGGCCTTGCGCCTTTCCTCATTGAACCGCCAAAGAAACTTCTTGACCAGCTTAAATTTTGGATCAATGTTGAGAATGTGCTCAGCGAGTTCCCTCGGTACACCCAGCATGTCAGAAGGTTTCCATGCAAAGATGTCCCGGTTCTCACGGATGAACTCGATGAGCACGCTTTCCTATTTGGGATCCAGATTAGCACTGATACTAAACTGTTTAGATAAGTCACCTGGAACAAAATCAACGAGCTTAGTGTCATCAGCCGACTTAAAATTTAGCAACGGCTCATGCTCTGTAGTTGGTTTTTTCAAAGATGTCATGTCCGCCAGGTCAACATTATCCTTGTAGAATTTCAACTCATCTGTTGCACAAGAAGATTCGGCATGAGCAGCATCACCTTCCTCACATTCCAAGGCTATCTTTCGACTCCCATGTACTGTGATAGTGCCCATATAACCCGACATTTTGAGCTGCAAATAAACATAACACGGCCGTGCGATGAACTTCGCATAAGCCGGTCGTCCAAACAGGGCGTGATACAGGCTCTTGATTTTGACTACCTCAAAAGTTAATTTCTCGGCCCTGGAATCATGCTCATCTCCAAAAGCTACCTCCATCTCAATCTTATCCACTGGTCATGCCGACTTACCAGGCACCACTCCATGAAAAACAGTGCTGGACGTCTTAAGACTTTTGTCAGTCAGCCCCATGCGACGGAAAGTATCATAATAGAGGATGTTAATATTGTTGCATCCGTCCATGAGTACTTTAGTGAATTTATATCCACCAACCTGAGGTGCTACTAGCAAGGCCAGGTGACTCAGATTGTCAACCCGGGGAGGGTGGTCCTCCCTACTCCATAGAATAGGCTGCTTAGACCATCTCAAATAACGAGGGACTGCCGGCTCAACAGCATTCGCAACCCTCTTATGAAGCTTCTGGTCCCGTCTGCACAAACTGGTGGTGAATACATGATACTGTCCACTATTCAACTATTTTGGATTGCTCTGGTATCCAGATTGCTGTTGCTGCTGCTGACCTTCTTGGCTAGATTGCTGACTATACCCACCTTGATTTCCTTGAGAGCCTTGAAATTGGAATTTGAACTGCTGCCCGGTCCATGAAAACCGCTGCCACCTGAGTCGCCGCCCGGCCCATGATTGCTATTGAACATGTTGGAGTTCTTGAAAGCCTTCATGATCATACAGTCCTTCCACAGGTGAGTGGCCGGTTTCTGCTGAGTACCGTGCCTCGGACAAGGCTCATTTAACAACTGCTCAAGAGTGGGACCTGACCCACCGGACTCAGGAGGTGGCCTCCCCTTACGTCGCTGATTGTTGCCCTGTGTATTGGTGTTAGCCATAAACTCCAAACTACCGTCAGCCTTACGTTTCTTATTGCCTCCCTGATTCGCCGGGTTATGTTGATGACCCTTGTCATTCTTCTTCCCCTTCCCTGTCTTCTCCTCGTCAGACTCGGGATCCTTGGTACTATCAGAGTCGGCATACTTGACTAGAGCCGCCATCAGCTGGCCCATATCATTACAATCGCGCTTGAGCCACCCCAGCTTCTATTTTAGAGGCGTAAAATGGCTATTTTTCTCCAACATTAAGACTGCAGAGCAGGCATCCATCTTATCAGATGAATGTATTATGGATTTGACCCGGCGCACCCAATGGGTCGTGGATTCTCCTTCCTCTTGTTTATAGTTAGTTAAATCCACAATCGACATGGGCTACTTGCAAGTGTCTTTAAAATTCTGAATAAACCGGGCTTTTAATTCTGCCCATGAGCCGATGGAATTGGGTGGCAGCCCCTTCAACCAAGTGCGAGCCATTCCATCTAACATCATAGTGAAGTACTTGGTCATTGCCGCGTCACTGACCTCTGACAACCCACAAGTATAGGGGATCGCAACAGTTTTTGATAAGTAAGAGTGTCGAACCCAACGAGGAGCTAAAGGTAGAACAAATATTCCCTCAAGTTCTATCGACCACCGATACAACTCTACGCACACTTGACATTCGCTTTACCTAGAACAAGTATGAAACTAGAAGTATTAAGTAGGTGTTTTTGGATAGGTTTGCAAGGTAATAAAGAGCATGTAAATAAAAAGTAGGGGCTGTTTACATAAGGACACAACTAAGTTAGTTTTAGTAAAGAGCTTTTTGTTATGAGAAAGTTATTTGTCCCTAGGCAATCGATAACTAGACCGGTAATCATTATTGCAATTTTATTTGAGGGAGAGGCATAAGCTAACATACTTTCTCTACTTGGATCATATGCACTTATGATTGGAACTCTAGCAAGCATCCACAACTACTAAAGATCATTAAGGTAAAACCCAACCATAGCATTAAAGTATCAAGTCCTCTTTATCCCATACGCAAACAACCTACTTACTCGGGTCCGTGCTTATGTCACTCACGCCACCCACCAGAAGCAAATCATGAACATATTGCAAACCCTACAACGGGGATCCCTCATGCTTGCATGACACGGAGAGCACCATAGGACAACACCAATAATAAAACATGAAACTCAAACCAATCACGATCATCAAATAGCCCATAGGACAAAATGGATCTACTCAAACATCATAGGATAGCCATACATCATTGGGAAATAATATATACTGTTGAGCACCATGTTTAAGTAGAGATTACAGCGGGTAAGAGAGGGATTACACCGCTGGATAGAGGGGGGAGAGTTGGTGATGATGGCAGCGACGTTGTTGGTGATGATGATGATGATGGCCACGACAGCGTCCCGGCGCCACCAGAAGAGAAGGGGAGAGGGGCCCCTTCGTCTTCTTCTTCCTTGACCTCCTCACTAGATGGGAGAAGTGTTTCCCCTCTGGTCCTTGGCCTCCATGGCATGGGAGGGGAAAGAGCCCCTCCAAGATTGGATTTGTCTCTCTCTGTTTCTGCATTCTCAGATTCTACCCTTTCACCGTTTCTTATATTCCCAGAGATTCGTAACTCCGATTGGGATGAAATTTTAACACAATCTCTATCCGGATATTAGCTTTCTTGCGGCGAAAGAATAGCATCAACCGCCTTACAGGGGGGCACAAGGGTCAGGGGCGCGCCCCCTGCCTCGTGCCCCCCTCAGGAGTCGTCTCGCATGGATTTTTCTTTCCAAATTTTCCATATATTCCAAAAATAATCTTCGTCCGTTTTTATCCCGTTTGGACTCCATTTGATATGGATTTTCTGCGAAACAAAAAACATGCAACAAACAGGAACTGGCACTGGGCACTGGATCAATATGTTAGTCCAAAAATAGTATAAAAAGTTGCCAAAAGTATATGAAAGTTGTAGAATATTGGCATGGAACAATCAAAAATTATAGATACGACGGAGACGTATCAGCATCCCCAAGCTTAATTCCTGCTCGTCCTCGAGTAGGTAAATGATAAAAAAGATTATTTTTGATGTGGAATGCTACCTAGCATAATCTTGATCACATATCTAATCATGGCATGAATATTAAGATACGAGTGATTCAAAGCAATAGTCTATCATTTGACATTAAGATAATAATACTTCAACCATACTAATAAAGCAATCATGTCTTTTCAAAATAACATGGCCAAAGAAAGTTATCCCTGCAAAATCATATGGTCTGGCTATGCTCCATCTTCACCACACAAAATATTCAAATCATGCACAACCCCGATGACAAGCCAAGCAATTATTTCATACTTTTGATGTTCTCAAACCTTTTCAACTTTCACGCAATACATGAGCGTGATCCATGGATATAGCACTATAGGTGGAATAGAATATGATGGTGGAGGTTGTGTGGAGAAGATAAAAAGGAAGAAAGTCTCACATCAACGCTGCTAATCAACGGGCTATATGGAGATGCCCATCAATTGATGTCAATGCGAGGAGTAGGGATTGCCATTCAATGGATGCACTAGAGCTATAAGTGTATGAAAGCTCAAACTGAAACTAAGTGGGTGTGCATCCAACTTGCTTGCTCATGAAGACCTCGGGCATTTGAGGAAGCCCATCATTGGAATATACAAGCCAAGTTCTATAATGAAAATTCCCACTAGTATATGAAAGTGATAACTCAAGAGACTCTGTATATGAATAACATGGTGCTACTTTGAAGCACAAGTGTGGTAAAAGGATAGTAACATTGCCCCTTCTCTCTTTTTCTCTCATTTTTTTGTTTTTTTGTTTTGGTGGGCATCTTTGGTCTCTTTTTTTATTTGGGCTTCTTTGGCCTCTTTTATTTTGATAACCTCACATGGGACAATGCTCTAATGATGATGATCATCACACTTTTATTTCCTTACAACTCAATATTACAACTCGATACTAGAACAAAGATATGACTCTATATGAATGCCCCCGGAGGTCTGCCGGGATGTGCAATGATCTAGTGTAGCAATGGTATCAAAAACAGACAATCCATGAAAACATCATGCTAGCTATCTTACGATCATGCAAAGCAATATGAAAATAAATGATCAAGTCATGTATATGATGATGATGGAAGTTGCATGGCAATATATCTCGGAATGGCTATGGAAATGCCATGATAGGTAGGTATGGTGGCTGTTTTGTGGAAGATATTAGGAGGTTTATGTGTGATCGAGCATATCGTATCACGGGGTTTGGATGCACCGGCGAAGTTCGCACCAACTCTCGAGGTGAGAAAGGGCAATGCACGGTACTGAAGTGGCTAGCAATGATAGAAGGGTGAGAGTGCGTATAATCCATGGACTCAACATTAGTCATAAAGAACTCACATACTTATTGCAAAAGTCTATTAGCTATCGGAATAAAGTACTATGCGCATGCTCCTAGGGGGATAGATTTGTAGGAAAAGACCATCGCTCGTGCCCGACCGCCACTCATAAGGAAGACAATCAATAAATAAATCATGCTCCAACTTCATCACATAACGGTTCACCATACGTGCATGCTATGGGAATCACAAACTTCAACACAAGTATTTCTACTAGTCCACAACTACCCACTAGCATGACTATAATATCACCATCTTTATATCACAAAACTATTGCAAGGAATCAAACATATCATATTCAGTGATCTACAAGTTTTATGTGGGATTTTATGACTAACCATGTGAATGACCAATTCATGTCATCTCTCTAAATAGATTTAAGTGAAGCAAGGGAGTTTAATTATTTCTACAAAAGATATGCCCACGCTCTAACAAATATAAGTTAAGCAAAAGAGCATTATACAAATGGTGGTTTTCTCTGTAAAGATAAACACGCAATCCAAACTTCAAATGATATAAGTGAAGCACATGAAGCATTCTATAAAGCCATACTCAAAAGATATAAGTGAAGTGCATAGAGCATTCTATAAATCAACCAAGGACTATCTCATACTAGCATGGTGCATAAAAGAAAAATGAAAACTAAATGCAAAAGACGCTCCAAGATCTGCACATATCACATGAATGAAACGAATCCGAAAACATACTGATACTTTTTGAAGAAAGAGGGGATGCCTTCCGGGGCATCCCCAAGCTTAGACGCTTGAGTCTCCTTGAATATTTACTTGGGGTGCCCTGGGCATCCCCAAGTTTGAGCTCTTGCCTCTCTTCCTTCTTATCATATCGAGACCTTCTCGATCATCGAACACTTCATCCACACAAAACTTCAACAGAAAACTCGGTAAGATCCGTTAGTATAATAAAGCAAATCAATACTCTAAGTACTGTTGCAAACCAATTCATATTTTGTTTTTGCATTATATCTACTGTAGTATAACTTTTCCATGGCTTAATCCACTGATATAATTCGATAGTTTCATCAAAACAAGCAAACTATGCATCAAAAACAGAATCTGTCTAAAACAGAACAGTCTGTAATAAGCTGAACATTCACTATACTTCTGATACTTGAAAAGTTCTGCCAAAATTAGGAAAAATAAATAATTTGTATGGAAATACAGTTCAAAAAGAATCAGAACCATTTGACTTTCCAGTAAAAAATGTAAAATTGCGCACTACAGCCAAAGTTTCTATCCTGCACCGTACAAACCAACAAGCATTGTAAACATCCTAAAGGCAAACCTTGGCACATTATTTTTATAATACAATGGAATTGTACAAGGGGATAATTATTTTTGTTGAAAATTTTCTGTAATTAATATTCACAAAGTTTCCATGGGCATGATCAAAGTTCAAGGACGTCCTCCACTTTCACAATGCTCGTCTATCTCACTTTCACTTTTCTTTTTGAAAAGTTTTGGGTTCCCCTCTTTATTTATTTTTGTTTTTAAACTTTATAAAAGCACACAACAGAAATAAATGACTCTCTAAAACTTTTGGGTTGTCTCCCTGGCAGCGCTTTCTTTAAAGCCATTAAGCTAGGCATATAGTGCTCAAGTAATGAATCCACCCAGATCCCAAGGTATATCAAAGCCAATTTTAATTAACAATGCTTTGTAATTTAGTAGTGAGCACAAAGTAACTTATATCATGCAACAACTAAGTCTAACTCTTTTCCTATGCATCGGCATGTCATAAAAGAACAATTCATGCACACATAGTAAAGGCCAATGCATAGTATAAACAGTTTCTTGCAATTTTATCATACTGGAAACATAGAGAGGTGGAGATATAGTTCCTCTCTCATAATAATTGCAAGTAGGAGCAGCAAGCACATGCATATTATATTCATAAAAATCATCATGTGTAATAGTAAAACACAACCCATCAATAAAATCCTTAATAAGGGTAAACTTCTCTGATATAGTGTAGTTGGGAGAATTCAAAAAGATAATAGGACTATCATGCGTGGGTGCAATAGAAACAATTTCATGTTTAACATAAGGAACTATAGCAAGTTCATCTCCATGAGCATAATTTATATTGGCATCTTGGCCACAAGCATAGCAAGCATCATCAAAAAGGGATATTTCAAGAGAATCAGCGGGATCATAACAATCATCATAGCAATCATCCTTCGGTAAGTACGAAGGGAAATTAAACAATGTATGAGTTGAAGAGTTACTCTCATTAGAAGGTGGGCACGGGTAGCTAATCCGCTCTTCCTCCTTTTGTTCTTCGCTCTCCTCATCATCTTTTTCGTCCAATGAGCTCACAGTTTCATCAATTTCTTCTTCCATAGACTCATGCAAAATATTAGTCTATTCTTGGACAGCGGCGACTTTCTCAATAAACCCATCAATATCGGCATTGAATTCATAATTCTCATAGAAATATTTAAGGATAGCTAAATTTTCAGGTCTATAAACTGAATCATCAAAATTTTCACACTCTTTAAACAAAGATTCAATTTCATAACCACCCATAAAAGCAACAAATTCTTCTATTTGTTCCACATCATAGTAAACATATATGCCATTAGCATAAGAAGCCAAGGTTTTATCATCAATAAATTTGCATGAAAAGGGAAGGTGTGGAGCCTTCATCCAAGAGCAACAAGTATAATCATATCTCAAGCATAGTTGCCTATCATACCACTTCAACATATAAATTTGATCCCATAATAGTTTCCCTTTCTGAGTTAAGCAATAATCCCTAAAGTATTCATGTTGATCCAACGTGTCACCCATAACATAATTGAATGGGGTTTTCTCAGGATTATCAAAGTAGTACATAATCTATTTCACATAACCAGCATCGAGGGTTTTAGGAGGTTCCCCATCTCCATGAGTAGCAGGTACACCTAATTTTTTTGGTATTTCGTGTTACATATCCATAACTAAAGATAGAGAACAACTTAGAACAGCAAATAAAAATTACTTAGTGATAAAGCAAACAAGCACACACGAGAATATTCACCCCACGCTATGGCTCCCCAGAAACGGCGCCAGAAAAAGGTCTTGATAACCCACAAGTATAGGGATTGCAAGAGTTTTCGATAAGTAAGAGTGTTGAACCCAACGAGGAGCTAAAGGTAGAACAAATATTCCCTCAAGTTCTATCGACCACCGATACAACTCTACGCACGCTTGACGTTCGCTTTACCTAGAACAAGTATGAAACTAGAAGTAGAAAGTAGGTGTTTTTGGATTTGTTTGCAAGGTAATAAAGAGCATGTAAATAAAAAGTATGGGCTGTTTAGATAAGGACACAACTAAGTTAGTTTTAGTAAAGAGTTTTTTGTTACGAGAAAGTTATTTGTCCCGAGGCAATCGATAACTAGACCGGTAATCATTATTGCAATTTTATTTGAGGGAGAGGCATAAGCTAACATACTTTCCCTACTTGGATCATATGCACTTATGATTGGAACTCTAGCAAGCATCTACAACTACTAAAGATCATTAAGGTAAAACCCAACCATAGCATTAAAGTATCAAGTCCTCTTTTCCCATACGCAAACAACCTACTTACTCGGATCTGTGCTTCTGTCACTCACGCCACCCACCATAAGCAAATCATGAACATATTCCAAACCCTACAGCAGGGATCCCTCACGCTTGCGCGACACGGAGAGCATGATAGGACAGCACAAATAATAAAACATGCAACTCAAACCAATCACGATCATCAAATATCCCATAGGACAAAACAGATCTACTCAAACATCATAGGATAGCCATACATCACTGGGAAAATAATATATAGCGTTGAGCACCATGTTTAAGTAGAGATTACAGCGGGTAAGAGAGGGATTACACCGCTGCATAGAGGGGGGAAGAGTTGGTGATGATGGCGATGAAGTTGTTGGTGATGATGATGGCCACGACAGCGTTTCGGCGCCACCGGAAGAGAAGGGGAGAGGGGGGCCCTTCGTCTTCTTCTTCCTTGACCTCCTCCCTAGATGAGAGAAGGGTTTCCCCTCTGGTCCCTGGCCTCCATGCCATGGGAGGGGCGAGAGCCCCTCCAAGATTGGATCTGTCTCTCTGTCTCTCTCTGTTTCTGCGTTCTCAGATTCTACCCTTTCACTGTTTCTTATATTCTCGGAGATCCGTAACTCCGATTGGACTGAAATTTTAACACGATCTCTATCCAGATATTAGCTTTCTCGCGGCGAAAGAATAGCATCAACCGCCTTACGGGGGGCCCACGAAGGTAAGGGGCGCGCCCAGGGGGTGGGGCGCGCCCCCTGCTTCGTGCCCCCCTCAGGAGCCGTCTCGCGTGGATTTTTCTTCCCAAATTTTCCATATATTCCAAAAATAATCTCCGTCCGTTTTTATCCCGTTTGGCCGTTTGATATGGATTTTTTGCGAAACAAAAAAACATGCAACAAACAGGAACTGGCACTGGGCATTGGATCAATATATTAGTCCCAAAAATAATATAAAAAGTTGTCAAAAGTATATGAAAGTTGTAGAATATTGGCATGGAACAATAAAAAATTATAGATACGATGGAGACGTATCAACCTCCAATAGCTCCATGGCCATCTCATAACTTTCAATCCATGCCCCTGGCTGTAAATCGGTCATGTAATTGGGCACCTTCCGAGGCCCCTTGAAATCCTTTGGCAAGCGCTCAATACGCAGAGACGGCACCAAGCAAGGGACACCTCCTATCCTTGTGGCCACACCTGCCTCAACAGAGGTCGTTGGATAAACTGGAAAAGCCTGGTGAGCCGCCTGCTCAGCTGCCTGTTGAACCGCCTGCTCAGCTGCCTGTTGAACCGCCCGCTCAGCCTCTTGGCGGATCCTATCCTGGTCAACCAAGTTAAGAGCTCCATCACGCGATGGGCCATCCCCGCGCGGCTGGTCACGGCGCTAGGCGTTGCTTGAAACGGTTGTTGAATCTATGTGCCTGCTATAACTCGGGCTCCGGCTTGGGCGAGGGGTTGAATGAATTCTGTCTCGACTATAAATAAGCTTCCTGCTGCGCGAGAGCCGTTTAAGGAAGTTCTCTGACCCTTCGGGTTTCAATCGCCGTCGGAGAGTGACCCTCCGCTGGGAGAGCCGCCAATCTTGCCACCGCAGCAATCATGTTCTCCAAAGGGTTAGAATAATGGCCCAGCGGTGTTGGTACATCAGGAGGTGGAGCAATATTCATCCGAGGAGGTTCCATCACCTGTGGCTGAACCGGTGCCCCAGCCCCGGGCGTCGCTACCCGGTTCACCTTTGGCGGGTTACTAGGGCCTACACCGGGTGTGCAGAAGAGGTTTCTAGGATCGTAAGTCAGAGGCAGACATGACTGAGCCTTCTGGTGTCTTCTCCTCATGGCCTCGTTTGATGCGTTTAGATCCATCATGAGCTGAAAAGCCTTTGATTGAATCTGCTGAGCCCGAGCATCCAAAGCCGCCCGCTCCACAGCCATCCTGATGTCCTCCGCTACTAGATTTTCCTTGGCTTGTACTACCACCTCACGTAACCGTGCTACTTCTGCATCGTGCTGATCTTGATCCGCCGGGTTAACCACAATAGTCAACAGGGCTATCATCCTATCCATGAGATCCATCAGCACCTGAGCCGGCCAGCGCGCAGGGCCTCCTGCCCCGGCTGCCGCTGACCCGGAGGTTATTGCTGCCATGGCCATAGAGTTTTGAATGAGTTGCGTGCCCGTCATGAAGATCCCTGCTCTGCTCGGCGGCTCGAAGGGGTCCGGAATACTGCTGCCATCGGAACAACCCCCAAGCCCACCGTCTTGCAATTGATACAATAAATCCGTCTCACATGTCGGAGTAAATAGCCATGGGTAGCCTAGCCGGCTTCCCTTGGCCCTTCTAAAAAAATTACGAGCCCGTCCGGCTCTCAAAGAACTCAAGACCTGGAGCCGCCTTCCCCCTGCCGGCTATCTTCTAGGCCGGCTTCGGGGGGCGGCCCGCCCTTTACCCTCATGAAGGAGGCCGTGGGAGGGCCGACTTTGAGGAGCCGGCCGCAAGAGGGCCGACTCCAAGAAGCCGGCCGCAAGAAGGCCGACTCCAAGAAGCCGGTTCCCATAAAGAAGTCAAGATCGTACCCGCGAAGTCCGCGTCCACCCAACAATGATGAAGCGGGGCGTGGCTACCATAAAGCCTGCCACCCCCAAAACCCGGAGCACGCCCAGCACAGTGCGCCGCACGGGTGACCATGACCCGCCCGGCGCCGCACTGTTGCCATGGCGACCCTGACGCCGTCCACGACGGGCCACCAGCGTGGCCCCCGAGGCAGTGGGCCCCTTCGGGCAGAGAGATGCCGAAGGCGGCCACACCTCCTCCCAAGTCGGCCAGATGGAGAGCCGGCCCCCCATAGCCGGCCTGCCATCTTCCTCGAAGGATACGCCCATTAAGGAGACAAGACACGGTGGGACTACAGTAATCGCCCGCCAGGGCGGCGGTACTATAGCCACGCTTACCCCGACCAAGCCCGCGTCATCAGCACAGAGCAACAGTAACCAGCCACCGACTAGGCCCTGGACAGTGGGACCTGCCTATCGACCAGGGTGCCGGCAGCCGGCGGGACCCACCAGTCGGCGGGCCCCAGCAGCCGGCGCAGAAGCCGGCGAGCATAGTCACAGACAGCTGGGCCCCGCGCCCAGCCGGATTACCATTGTACCCCCGGGGGTAGGCCTATATAAACCCCCGGAGCACCCATGCAAAGGGTTCGACCCCCAACTAGTTTTAGACACCTTAGAGGAGAAGAAGCAAGCTAGCCGTGCCCTTCTTCCTCCTTCCACCAAAACAGCTCAAGGAGCATTGTGTAGCTACTTGTTCATCGAGTGATCATGCGGAGACCCCGCAAAGCAGCAGTAGGGGTGTTATCTCCACGGAGAGCCCTGAAGCTGGGTAAAGTATGTCGGCGAGCTTGTCTTCGCCTCATCCCGTTTCCAGGCACCGGCGACGTCTTATTGGTTCCCACAATGATAAGCCACCAGTTGGCATATGTCACACCTACCACCCGACATTTGGCGCCCACCGTGGGGCCAGGTGCACCGTCGTCCGGAGACCTGTTCTGGACGGGAACCCTCTTCCTCCCTAGCGAGCGTAGCCAACCCGGCACGCCCGATGGCGCTTGCCACAACGCGCTGCAAGGCGTCGCCAGCATCTGCGTGGCAAGCAGCCTCGCCGATCTCCTCGACGAGGCCCGCATCTCCGACGAGCTTGCCTCTGATGCGGGCACCGACCACCTCGCCAACCTCCTTGGCCAGCTCCATGTCTCCAGCGAGCCTGCTGTGAATCTGGAGTCGGTTGGCTCCACCAACCCGATGCCTGTCGACTCTGTCGACTCCGACACGGCCTCCTACGACACCTTCTCCACCAACGTCACGATCTACAACAACCCGCTCCCTCGGACCGACGATCGCGATACTGTCACCACTGAGGTGATGGTTATCGGCCACGGCGATCCGGCCGACGAGAGCGCCCACGACGCCCCGCGCGTGGCGGCCCACAAATTGTCCGTCCCCCTCCCGGCTGATGCCGACGACGAAGCACTGGAGGCACGCCGTCTCGCCCTCCTCACAAAGGGCCGGAGGCTGGCTTCCGTGAGACGCCTCACTGAGGCTTACCAGTGCGAAGCTGACCGCGCCGCCTTCGGCACGCCGGCCCCGGCTGGTCCAAGCTGGGCTGGTGCTGTCAGGCAACGCGGCGCCGTCATCGCCGACACGCTGGGAGTCGACCGCCCGGTCTATGCCACTCCGCTCGAGAACCTGCGCGCCGCCCAGGAGGCCGTGGACGAGTTGGACGGCTTGGAGGTTGAAAACCTCCCCCACATGACCCGGCGCATACAGCAACTGATTGACGCGGCCGCTCCACGGCACAAGGCTGACGCCCGCGTGGGAAGCCCACCCCCGCGTCGGGATCACGGGGCGACGTCCCAGACGCCGACTAAGAGTAACACCCGCGCCCGGCGTGAGAAAGAGCCCGCTTCCAGCCGAAGCCGGACCCGAATCTCCATCGAGCGCGACGCGGACGGCCATCCCCGAGCCATGGAATGGTGGGGCAGCCCGCCTCCGCCTCGGGCTCGTGGAGAAAGATACCCCACCCCACCGCCAGTGGCGCACCCGACTCTCAGCGGCCGATTAGGTCATCGTGAAGGAGTCGGCGAGAACGACGCCCGCCATCGGATCGACCGCTTGGCCAGATCCCTGGCGCTAGAAGAAGAAGACGATGTTGGCCCGCCCTGTTTCGGCCCCCGCATCCGCGACGAGCCCTTCCCCAAAGGGTTCTCGCTCCCAAGAGACACGCCCAAGTACAACGGCTCCGTGAAGCCGGAAGACTGGCTGATCAACTACTCCACGGCAGTCAGCATAGCCAACGGCAACCGGCGGGTTGCCGTGAAGTACGTGCCCCTCATGCTGCAAGGCACGGCACGGACTTGGCTTAATAGCCTCACGCCTCTCAGCATCAACAGCTGGGTAGATTTCACCGAAGCCTTCGTTCGCAACTTCACCAGCACCTACAAGCGGGCTCCCAAGCCCAGGCAGCTCTCCCTGTGCGTACAGGGCCCAGCCGAGTCCACTCGCGACTACCTCACGCGTTGGGCCGAGCTTCACAATTCTTGTGAAGGGATGCACGAGGTGCAGGCCATCGAATACTTCACTGCCGGGTGCCGAGAAGGCACCCTCCTCAAGAACAAGCTTCTCTGCGACGAGCCGACTACCCTTGACGAGCTTCTGAACATCGCCAACAGATACGCCACCGCCGACTCTTCGATGAAGACCGAGCTCCGGGTAGACGCGTCCGGGAAAGTTCTTAACCCGGCGCCCAAGACGCCGGCAGGAGATTCCGGCCGACGCCAGCACCCGAACGACCAGAAGCGTAAAGGCCCTACGCCGCCTCCCGCTAACCAGTAGGTGGCCACGGTCGAAGACACGCCGCCTGAAGGGCGGCCCATGCCCAAGAAGCCCAAGGGCGGCCGGCCGGCTTGCCAGCCGGCTTTCTCCTACGAGCAAACTCTTGACGCCCCGTGCAAGTTTCCATAGCGGCGTGAAGCCGTCCAACTACATGACCCGAAAGTGTAACTGGCTCGCCCGAATCTCCAAGGGCGAAGGACTCACGCCGCCTCCTCCTGCCGGCCCGCCGCCTCCGGCTCTGCCGCCCCAAGCTGCTCGGCCCGCCGTCGGTGCCGTGCAGGATGAGTTCCCCGACGAGCAAGCATCCTACGTCATCTTTACGAGCCAGCCCGAAGACCGGCGCAGCAAGCGCCGAGAGCATCAGGAAGTCAGTGTGGTCGCTGCTAACCCAGCCGGACACATGCATTGGTCAGAGAAACCCATCAGCTGGAGCCGGGCCGACCACCCAGAGGTGATGCCGTCCCCCGGCTCCTATGCTTTGGTCCTGGAGGCCACCCTCGCGACGGACAGATGCGCCGCCCGCTTCTCCCGCATGCTGACAGATGGCGGAAGCAGCATCAACATCCTGTACCGCGACACCCTAGAGAAGTTAAGTGTCAAGACGAAGCAGCTTGTGCCGACTCGGACAGTGTTTCACGGCATCCTACCCGGCTTGTCCTGCGCCCCCATTGGCAAAATCAAGATCGACGTACTCTTTGGGGGCAAGGAGCATTTCCGCCGGGAAGCGATCTGGTTCGAGGTGGTGGACCTGGAGAGCCCTTACCATGCATTGCTTGGCCGACCCGCCTTGGCCAAGTTCATGGCAGTCCCCCACTACGCATACCTCAAGATGAAGATACCAAGCTCCAAGGGCATCATCACCGTAGCCGGCGATTACAAGAAGTCTTCCGAGTGCGCTGCGGCCAGCAGCCGGCTGGCCGAGTCCCTTGTGATTGCTGAAGAAAAGAAGACGCTGGACCGGGTCATGGCCCTGGCCAGCAAGCAGCTGAGCCAGCCCACCGACTCCAAGGAGCATGATGCCCAAGGATCTTTCCAGCCGGCCAAGGAAACCAAGAAGATACCTCTTGACCCCGAGCACCCCGAGAGGTTTGCCGTCATTGGGGCAAGCCTGAACAGCAAATAGTAAGGCAAGCTCGCCGATTTCCTCCGTGAGAATCGGGATATCTTTGCATGGTCCCCCAAGGACATGCCGGGTGTTCCGAAGGATTTCGCTGAGCACAAGCTACACGTGCGAGAAGACGCAAAACCAGTCAAGTAGCCTCTCCGCCAACTGTCAGAGGAGAAGAGAAGGATCGTAGGGGAGGAGATAGCCCGGCTTCTGGCAGCCGACTTCATTATGGAAGTTTCTTTCCAGAGTGGCTTGCCAACCCGGTTCTTGTGCTGAAGAAGAATAACAAGTGGCGCATGTGTATAGACTACACAAGCCTCAACAAGGCCTGCCCTAAAGATCCCTTCGCCCTGCCAAGAATTGACCAAGTGATAGACTCCACAGCCGGAAGCGAGCTGTTGAGTTTTTTGGATGCTTATTCAGGATACCACCAGATAAAACTAAACCCGGATGACCGCCTGAAGACCGCCTTCATCACGCCATTTGAAGCCTTCTGCTACCTGACCATGACATTCGGCTTGAGGAATGCCGGTGCCACTTTTCAGTGTTGCATGCAGAAGTGCCTCCTCATGCAGCTCGGCAAAAACGCTCACGTCTACGTGGACGATATCATGGTGAAGACGGAGAAGTGCGGCACCTTGCTGGAAGACTTGAAAGAAACATTTGAGAACCTCCGCCGGTTCCGAATCAAGCTCAACCCCGAGAAATGCGTGTTCGGAGTACCAGCCGGCCAGCTCCTAGGCTTCCTGGTCTCCGAACGCGGCATCGAGTGCAACCCAGTGAAGATCAAGGCCATCGAGAGAGTGGCGATCCCCACCAAGCTTCGAGAAATCCAGAAGTTCACCGGGTGCTTGGCCTCTTTGGACCGCTTCATCAACCGGCTCGGAGAGAAAGCCCTCCCTCTCTACCGCCTCATGAAGAAGAGCACTCACTTCGAGTGGAACGACCAGGCCGATCAAGCCTTTCACGAGCTGAAGAAGATGCTGGCCACGCCGCCTGTCCTGGCGGCGCCGACTGAGAAAGAGCCCATGCTCCTTTACATTGCCGCAACCAGCCGGGTGGTCAGCACCATCATCGTAGTCCAACGCCCAGAAGAAGGCCGAGCCCAGCCGGTCCAGAGGCCGGTGTATTACTTGAGCGAGGTGTTGTCCGCCTCAAAACAGAACTACCCGCACTACCAGAAGATGTGCTACGGCGTGTACTTCACCGCCAAGAAGCTGAAGCCCTACTTTCAAGAGCATCCCATCACGGTCGTATGCACTGCCCCGCTGGCCGAGATCATAGGCAGCCGGGATGCATCCGACCGGGTGGCGAAGTGGGCCATTGAGCTGGCCCCTTACACAATCTTTTACCAGCCCCGCACCGCCATCAAGTCCCAAGCATTGGCCGACTTCCTCGTCGACTGGGCCGAGACCCAGTACCTACCGCCGGCTCCTGACTCCACCCATTGGCGCATGCACTTTGATGGGTCCAAGATGCGCACCGGCTTGGGAGCTGGCGTCGTCCTTACCTCTCCCAAGGGCGACAAGCTTAGATACACGCTGCAGATCCACTTCGCCGCCTCCAACAATGTAGCCGAATACGAGGCGCTCATACATGGGCTCCGGCTTGCCAAGGAACTCGGCATCCGCCGGATCCTATGTTATGGCGACTCGGATTTGGTGGTTCAACAATCATCCGGCGACTGGGATGCCAAGGACGCAAACATGGCAAGCTACCGCTTCCTGGTGCAGCAAATCAGTGGATACTTTGAAGGATGTGAGGTCCTCCACGTACCGCGAGCCGACAATGAGCCAGCCGATGCCTTGGCCCGAATAGGCTCCACTCGGCAAGCAATACCAACCGGCATCGCTCTACAATGCCTCCTCAAGCCGTCCATCAAGCCGTCTCCAGAATCCGACTCCATCTTCGTGCCGCCCAACCCCGACGGGGCCGGGTCTGGCTCGAAGAACCAAGCAGGCGACCCGGGGACTTCAGTACTCGGCCCGGGGACTACGGTAGCCGGCCCGGGGACTGCAGTATCCGGCCCGGGGACTACGTCAACGCAGCATTCGGTGGCCGACTCCAGCACTTCATCACCCAGCCCGCCCACCCTGGTGGCAGTAGCCACATTGGCGGTAGGGGAAGTCGCAGCTCCATCATGGGCTCAATCCATCCTCAACTTCCTAGTAAACCAAGATCTGCCGGCTGACGAAACAGAAGCGAGACAAGTCCAACGTCGAGCCGGAGCATACACGATCGTCAACAGAGAACTGGTCAAGCGCAGTGTCACTGGAGTCCTCCAACGGTGCGTCGAGCAAGAGAAGGGCATTGCAATCCTCAGAGATATACACCAAGGAGAATGCGGCCACCATGCCGCCTCAAGATCACTTGTCGCCAAAGCTTTCCGCCATGGCTTCTTCTGGCCGACTGCTTTGGATGACGCCAAAGAATTAGTTAAGCATTGCAAAGGCTGCCAACTTTTCAGCTCCAAGCAACACATGCCGGCTTCGGCACTCAAGACCATTCCCATCACTTGGCCCTTCGCCGTTTGGGGATTGGACATGGTGGGCCCATTCAAGACGGTGCGCGGCGGCATGACACATTTGCTCGTCACCGTGGATAAATTCACCAAGTGGATCGAGGCAAAGCCGATCAAGAAGCTGAATGGGCCGACTGCCGTGACATTCATCGCAGACATAACAACTCGGTACGGCGTGCCACACAGCATCATCACCGACAATGGCACGAATGTTGCCAAAGGAGCCTTGGCACGTTTCTGCGCTGCTCAAGGTATCCGGCTGGACTTAGCGTCCGTCGCCCACCCGCAGTCAAACGGCCAGGTCGAGCGAGCCAACGGCCTCATCCTCTCCGGCATCAAGCCCCGACTGGTCGTACCTCTGGAGCGTTCAGCCGGCTATTGGCTCGATGAGCTGCCGACTGTCCTCTGGAGTCTGCGCACCACCCCAAACAAGTCAACCGGCTTCACTCCTTTCTTCCTCGTGTACGGCGCCGAAGCAATCATCCCAGCCGACATCGAGTTCGACTCACCTCGGGTTACCATGTACACAGAGGCGGAGGCCATGGAAGCACGAGAAGACGGCGTCGACCTACTGGAAGAAGGCCGGCTGTTAGCCCTCAGCCGGTCTGCCATCTACCAGCAGGGGTTGCGCCGCTACCACAGTCAGAAGGTCAGGCCAAGATCCTTCCAGGAGGGCGACCTTGTGCTCCGGCTGATCCAGCAAACAGCCGACCAGCACAAGCTCTCGGCCCCCTGGGAAGGCCCCTTCGTCATCAGCAGAGCTCTAGGCAACGACTCCTACTACTTAATCGATGCACAGAAACCCAAGGCACGCAAGAGAGACGACTCCGGCAAGGAATCGGAACGACCATGGAATGCCAACCTCCTTCGAAGATTTTACAGTTGAAATGCAGTGTGTATCACGTTAACTTTTGTACTAAGTACGAGACAATAGGCCCCGAGGAGGACTCGGGGACTGCCATCTTTTATCTATGAATGAACAATATCATGCTTATGACCTTGTCATTTCATTTACTTATTCTGTCCGGCACCGGGTTCGACCAGTCGCCCGGGGACTAACCGACTAGAGTTATATTAGAAGTCTTACCCGCGGTCAGGCAAGTAGTGTGCTGACACCCAGGCTTAGCTCTTGTCAAAGCCGCAGTCCGAAGAACCGGCTGTTCGGCTGGCAAGAGTCAAAAGCAGGAAAGGGTGCGCACACGAAAAATGGCTAGGGACCAGCGGACTAATATAATAGGAGCCGGTTTGCCGCCTACCGCCGACCGACTACCAGAGTAGCCGGCCGGCCGGTTTCCATTCACTTCACTTCAATCCAAGAAAGCTTGAGTACTTGCCTCCCCAAAGTGGGAAGGCTGCAAAGGAAAAAGCCTAAGGATAAAAAGCGTACGCGAATGGAAACCAAACATGCACACAATAATATTTACATAAAAAGACCTCTAAGAGGCCGACATCCAACATAGTTTGATACACCCCCAGCGGGTGGAATTGCAAAAGCTCAAAATTTGTTCAAAAAGACAACAAGCAGGAAAAATAAAGCCGGTAAGTCAAGCTGGCGGAGCGGTTGACGAGCTGGGCTGGTCGGTGGAGACGGTTGCGCCGGCTGAGGGAGCGGTCGGCTGGCGAACTTCGGCTTGATCACCACCTCCTGCAGAGGGCGCGGTTCCACGCGCCTCGTTGCTGGAGGCACGATCAGCTTGAGGCTGGCCGGTTGTTCCGCTAGCCGGCTCGACGTCTTCGGTGTCTTCGTCCTCGTCATCCTCGCCCTCATCGCTGGAGGCGATCTCCTCGGCCGAGTCCTCGCCCACCGCCGGGTCCAGGCCGAACCAGTCCTCCGGCTGGGCAACGCCATCATCATTGATCTCGGGCGCAAAGACACTGATGTCGGTACACTCGGCGATCGTCGAGGTGCGCTGGGCGATTGTCGGCCGCACTTCCTCCAGCTCCGCATCGGCTTCCAGCCTCCAAGTACGCAGCTGGTCCAGGCTCAGCCCTGGGTACCAGGCGCGGACGAACTCCAACGCCCGCCCGGCTCCGAGACGGGCCGCCGACGCCTTCCAAGCTTCAAAATGGCCGACTGCGACCTCCAGCCAGTCGGCGGTCCGGCTTGGGGTGCGGGGGATCATCTGGCCAGGCCAGAGGGCGGCCAGCACCTGCGCCCCGGCACATTGAAGCCGGCGAAGCATCCGGTGAGCCGGCTGCAGCCGCGCTTGGACGGCCATGAGCTGCTCCTCCAGCGTTCGATTTGCGTCCAGCGCGACGTTGATGCCCGCCTGACGACGCGCCTCGCGATGAGCCTCGATGGCTTGGGCGGCAAGGGTGGAGTGGCCGTGAAAGTAATCAGCACAAGAAAACGGGCGGCGGCACAAGTCAGCCCACGACCCCAGGCGGCCAGCAGGCAGAAGAAGGGCGAGAAAAGCAGCATACCATCGATCAAGTATTCGATGCGGCCGAAGCCCGCATCCAGTGCTTGACGAGTCTCAGCCCAGCTCGCCGCCTCGGTCTCAAACTCCGCCTTCAGGGCGGCCTCGCTGTCCTGCGCTTTCTGCAGGGCCGCCCTGTGGCTTTCTTCCTGATCAGCCAGCTTCTTGGCCAGGCGGTCGCGCTCCTGGACCAAGGTGGCGTACTCGGCGTCCCTGATACGAAGGGCGGTCTGCGCCTCGCCAAGCTCCTTCCGCAAGTCGGCGTTGGCTCCTGCAAAGAGCAAAAGACAAAAAGAAAAACCAATGAGGGAAAGGTCGTCAAGGAAGATCCGACCTAACTACTCAGCAGTCGGCCCGAATCTCGGGGACTACACCCAGTGGGTGCGCTAACGCGCCCCCACAGGAAACAGATAAAACAAGCACTTACTTCGGCTGTTGGCCAGGTCGTCGATCTTCTGCCCCAACTCCTGAGCCTGGGAGTTGAAGGCGGCAGCACGGGAATTATGATATTCCTGGAAGTTAAGATAGAAAGCAAAGATAAGACGGTCGCCAAGAAAGATCCGACCCGACTGCTCAGCAGTCGACCCGAATCTCGGGGACTACACCCAATGGGTGCGCTGACGCGCCCCCATGGAAGAAATCAAGGAACCAGAGCGGTCGAGAGCAAAAACTTACCCGGATGGCGGCTCGCATCGACAGGAACTCCTGCGTGTATTGCTGCAGGAGGGCGGCCTGAGTTCGCAGCCGACTCCGGACCTCTTGGGCCGCCACATTCAGCTCGCCGGTCCCCGCACTGGAAGTCCACCCGGACGTGGCGGAGTTGGCCGCCTCCAAGGCCTCCGCCGACTGGCCGGCGCCTGCGGCTTGGCGCGACTCCGGCGGAGCAGCGCTTCCCCCTGCGCGCTGACGCGTCACCGGCTGTATTTCGAGGCCGGCTCCGACTTCAGGCGCGCCCCCGGCCGGCTCCATTGGCGCCGCCGACGATTGGCCGCCTTGGCCCGTGCCGACTGGCATGGCCGGCGGCGTCGTCCCCGCAAAAACCTCGAAGAGCTCCTCCCTTTGCACCGACGGCGGGTCTTGGATGATTTCCTCCGCCAAGGGCAATGGGGTGTCCGGGGCTACGCTTCGGAGTGGGATGGCGAGCAGTGGGGGTTGGTCGCGCGAGCCCTTCGCCTCTGTCTCCACAGTCGCCCGCTCCACCTGAGCCCTGGCCGCCGCCTCGGCCCGCTCCTTTGCCGCCTGAGCTGCCTCCCGATCCGCCGCCTCCCTCTCTTCCCGCGCCTCACGAGCATTCCGCTCTGTGGCTTCCATGAGGTCGGCGCGGGGATCCACGCGGTGGGAGCCTGAAGACACTCCAGTCGGCCCGACGATGGAGCCGCTTGGGCCCCGCTCAAGAGAAAGCGGCACCCTGCTCAGAAAACGGAGAAAATTCAAGAAGAATGATTCGAACAGAAGAACACGGCAAAACAAGCATACAGGCAGTCGGAGGCTTACGCCGAGACCGTCTGGGGCTGCTTCACCGCTTTCCGGAAGCGGGCCGCCTTCGCAACCGCCTCGTCTCGCTTCGTCGCTGCGGCGGAGGCTTTGGACTTCTTCGGCCGATTGCCGAAGAGAGTTGACGCGGCCCGGTGCTTCGGAGCGCCACCGCCTGCAGCCGGCGCGGCAGACGAGCCCGCGCTTTGGCGGTCGGACGCCGGCTGGCGACGCGAGACTTCTTTGGCGTCGGCGTCGTCTGGCCAATCCTCGAAGCTGGCGGAGAGCCCGGTGCCTCCGGGCTCGATGTTGTCCCCCACGACGGCTCCTCCATGGCGGCCGCCCCCAAGTCCGGGTCATCAACATCGTCCACCGTGCGATCGGGGGCGTACTGACGTTCGATCCCTGCCGCCCCAGCCGGCGGCGGAAGAAGGGGGTTCTGCTAACAAAAACCGGCTGATCAGAAGCCGGCCATCATGGAGTCGGCTGATAACAAAAAGAAGATAGAGAGAGAAGCTTACCACAGGCAGAGGATTGACGCGAGAGTACGGCGCCTTGCCGTATTGCCAGTCCCCGGCGAGCTTGCAGTTGGCGATGTAGTTGACCATGAGCGCCACCTCCGCGTGCAGCATTTCCCGTGTGCTCAGCCGGCTTGGGTCGAAGCGGCCGCTCATCTGGCACATCATGTGGGGCCGACTTTGAAGAGGAAGAATCCGGTGCTCCACAAAGGCGGCCACCTAGTCGGATCCGCGCAGACCTTCTGACTGGATCATCACCTGAAGCCGGGCGATGGCGGCGTTCCCGGCCGGAGACAGGGACCTGGACCGGTAACTCCATGACGGCTGCCTCCCAGCCGGCGGGCTGGCTACGTAGGCCGGCAGATTGACGATGTCTCCCCTCGGGGGCGAGCCGGCGTTCTTCACATAGAAATATGACTTTTGCCAGATCTTCACCGACTGGATGAGGGGGATGAGAGGGAACGGATTGTTATCGCCTGACCTCCTCATGGCGATGTAGGCTCCGCAGGGGGCAGGCACGCCGGCGGTGACGGTGCCGAGCTTGCTCTGGAAGAACTCTCCCCAGAGCTCCAGCGTGGGGAGCACGCCCAGGAAGCCTTCGCAGAGGGAGACGAAGGCCGACACAAGCATCACCGCGTTGGGCGTGAGATGGTGCGGCTGCAAGTTGTAGAACTCCAAGAAGGAGCGCAGAAATCCGCTCGCCGGCAAGCCGAAGCCGTGCAGGAAGTGCGAGCGGAAGACGACCCGCTCGCCTTCCTCCGGCTCCGGCGAGACCTCCGTCGCGGGCGCCAGGCGAACTTGCACAAGATTGGCGCCGTGCAGGCGCCGCGTCTGGCGGAGGAACTCCACTTGCTCGTTGACGACGTTGGAGGCGTCCCATGAGCTTGATAACGCCATGGAGCAGGGCGCGGTGGGGGTGCTGCGGTGAGAAGCTGCAACGGCAGCAAGAGGAAGAAGAAGCAAGAGGAAGACGAGGAGGGACGGGGTGTGGGAGAGCGAGCGAACCTCTGCCTCTCCCCCTCCTCCCCCTACTTGTAGGCTCGGGTGGCGGAGCCGAGGAGGCGCGGTGTGGGGGAACGTGGGGATCGATCGTGCCCACTTCCCCCACGTCCCGCGTTTATTACGCCCTAATGGCGAATTCAAGGCGCCACAGGAAGGCGAGCCGTCTCCCTGGGCCGCAGAAGATCAGCACTCGGGCCGAGGCCAGGGATTGGCGGGCCCGGGCCTGCGGCGGCGTCCCGTCGCGCGCGTGCGTGGGCAGGATTCTGCCGCCGCGTGGCCCACGAGGGGCCCGTGTTCAGCATGCAAGTCAGCCACCATCCTGACCGCAAGATACGAGAGCTCTCTGAAAACGGCCTACACCAGCAAAGCCGGCTCCTCGGGATAAGAAGCTGACCAAGCTTCTCGTCCCTCTGTCCGCCTCGAAGCTCGCCCAGCTTCGGGGACTACTGTCGGAGTAAATAGCCATGGGTAGCCTAGCCAGCTTCCCCTGGCCCTTCTGAAAAAATTACGAGCCCGTCCGGCTCTCAAAGAACTCAAGACCTGGAGCCACCTTCCCCCTGCTGGCTATCTTCTAGGCCGGCTTCGGGGGGGGGCGCCCTTTACCCTCATGAAGGAGGCCGTGGGAGGGCCGACTTCGAGGAGCCGGCTGCAAGAGGGCCGACTCCAAGAAGCCGGCCGCAAGAAGGCCGACTCCAAGAAGCCGGTTCCCATAAAGCAGTCAAGATCGTACCCGCGAAGTCCGCGTCCACCCAGCAATGATGAAGCGGGGCGTGGCTACCGTAAAGCCTGCCACCCCCAAAACCCGGAGCACGCCCAGCACAGTGCGCCGTACGGGTGACCACGACCCGCCCGGCGCGGCACTGTTGCCACGGCGACCCTGACGCCGTCCACGATGGGCCACCAGCGTGGCCCCCGAGGTGGTGGGCCCCTTCGGGCAGAGAGATGCCGAAGGCGGCCACACCTCCTCCCAAGTCGGCCAGATGGAGAGCCGGCCCCCCATAGCCGGCCTGCCATCTTCCTCGAAGGAGACGCCCATTAAGGAGACAAGACACGGTGGGACTACAGTAATCGCCCGCTAGGGCGGCGGTACTGTAGCCACGCTTACCCCGACCAAGCCCGCGTCATCAGCATAGAGCAACAGTAACCAGCCATCGACTAGGCCCTGGACAGTGGGACCTGCCTGTCGACCAGGGTGCCGGCAGCCGGCGGGACCCACCAGTCGGCGGGCCCCAGTAGCCGGCGCAGAAGCCGGCGAGCATAGTCACAGACAGCTGGGCCCCGCGCCCAGCCGGATTACCATTGTACCCCCGGGGGGTAGGCCTATATAAACCCCCGGAGCACCCATGCAAAGGGTTCGACCCCCAACTAGTTTTAGACACCTTAGAGGAGAAGAAACAAGCTAGCCGTGCCCTTCTTCCTCCTTCCACCAAAACAGCTCAAGGAGCATTGTGTAGCTACTTGTTCATCGAGTGATCATGCGGAGACCCCGCAGAGCAGCAGTAGGGGTGTTATCTCCACGGAGAGCCCTGAAGCTGGGTAAAGTACGTCGGCGAGCTTGTCTTTGCCACATCCCGTTTCCAGGCACCGGCGACGTCTTATTGGCTCCCACAATGATAAGCCACCCGTTGGCATATGTCGCACCTACCACCCGACATCACCTGTGGATGATCCACCGTCAGAGCAGATGGCTGTCTCATCGCCAGACTCCGATTCTTCAGAAAACTCTCCTCCATGAATGCATCCCACGAAGGCACTCTTCACGGCGGGCTGAGTTCGAGCGGGTCTCGCGCGCTGAGCCGTCTCGATGATGTCGGTGCAGATGTCCAGCTCAGGGCCCAGCTCGCCGATCTAGCCGATGAAGACGTGGATTCCGCCGAAGGGGACCTGGTGCCCGTACTCAATTGAGCCGGCTTCGGGGCCCCAGCCTGCGTCGTCGATGTAGAGCTTGCCACGACGACTCTTGGTCATCCGGCCCACAACGTATCCCTTGAGCCCTTCAAAGTTGCCCTTCAAGAACTCAAATCCACCGTGCGCTGGCCCCATGGTGGGCGCCAACTGTCTTGGAATTGTCACGAAAGATGTCCTAGTGAAAGGACTTAATCGTGGAGCCATCGCAACTAGGAAGCTTAAAGGGGTTAAACGAGACAAAGGACACGAGAGGTTTATATTGGTTCGGCCCCTTGCGGTGAAGGTAGAGGCCTAGTCCAGTTGATATGGTATTGCTAGGTTTTGAAGACCAAGAATCGAATACGCTTAACCTGGCGCTTGATCTCTTCTTTCCAGTCCTAAGCCGCCGCTGGGTCGTCCCCTTATATACATGGGTTGATGCCCTACGGCCTATAGAGTCCCGGTCAGCTCATACAACGTATCCGGCTCGGTGACCTTTCTTACATACCTTACAATACAAGTTTACATACATGGCGGTTTATATCCGTGGGCCTTAAGCCGCCTTCGGGTTTGGGCCCTCTACTAAGCCTATCTATGAACCACCATTGTTAATATGCTCTTTGGCTTCATAAAGATGAATCGCCGTAGGGATGACCCGGCCCCTCCTGGGCGGGTCATACATAATAGTTATATCCCCAACAATCTACTCTTTCTCCGCTGCCGTGGCGCCGGTGCCCACCACCTGTTCGACGGGATGCCTGAGACGCGCACCGACAGGAAGCAGAAGGAAGCGGACGCGGAGGACCACATCAGCAATGGGAGGGGGAGAAAATCTTCATACCCTTGAAGATCACAAAGCGGAAGCGTTTAATAACGTGGTTGATGTAGTCATACACCTTCACGATCCATCCCGATTAAGTACCGAACGTACGGCACCTCCGCGTTCAGCACACGTTCAACTCGATGATGTCCTCGCCTTCTTGATCCAGCAAGATGGACGAAGTAGTAGATGAGTTCTTGCAGCACGACGGCGTGGTGACGGTGTTGGTGAAGGGGCTTCGCCAAGCACAACAGAAACTATGACGGAGGATAAACTAGAGGGCCGGGGTTGCCGGCACACGACTTGGTGATTCTTGATGTGTTCTAGGTGCTAGCCCTGCCCCTCTATTTATATGTTGAGCTCTGGGGTCGAAACTTGGAGTAAACGCCTCCTCAAAGTCATTTTTGCACGCAAGGAAGAGTCCTTTTCGGACTTCCAGGACCAGACGCCATAGTCCTTGGCGTCTGGCCCAGACACCATGGGCCGAGCAGGGTCTCCAGCGTTTGTCCCCCTGGCCTCCGCAAAACTCCTTTTGCACTGACCTAAAGCCCCGTGGGCTTCACCCCTTGGCCGAACCATATCATCCTATATATAAATCTTTACCTCCGGACCATTCCGGAGCTCCTTGTCATGTATGTGATCTCATCCGGGACTCCAAACAACATTCGGTCACCAACATACATAACTCATATAGTACTATATCATGAACGAATGTTAAGCGTGCGGACCCTATGGGTTCAAGAACTACGCAGACATGACCGAGACACCTCTCCGGTCAATAACCAATAGCGGAACCTGGATGCCCATATTGGCTCCTACATATTCTATGAAGTTCTTTATCGGTCGAACCTTATGACAACATACATAATTCCCTTTATCCATCGGTATGTTACTTGCCCGAGATTCGATCGTTGGTATCTTCATACCTAGTTCAATCTCATTACCGGCAACTCTCTTTACTCATTCCGTAATGCGTCACCTCGTTAATAACTCATTAGTCACATTGCTTGCAAGGCTTATTATGATGTGCATTACCGAGAGGCCCAGAGATACCTCTCCGATACACGGAGTGACAAATCCTAATCTCGATCTATGCCAACCCAACAAACACCTTCGGAGATACCTATAGAGCATCTTTATAATCACCCAGTTACGTTGTGATGTTTTATAGCACACAAGGTATTCCTCCGGTATCATCTCATAGTCAAAGGAATATGTATATGACATGAAGATAGCAATAGCAATAAAACTAAACGATCAATATGCTAAGCTAACGGACGGGTCTTGTCCATCACACCATTCTCCTAATGATGTGGTCATGTTCATCAAATGACAAGACATGTCTATGGTTAGGAAACTTAACCATCTTTGATTAATGAGCTAGTCTAGTAGAGGCTTACTAGGGACATGGTGTTTTCTCTATGTATCCACACATGTATCAAGTTTCCGGTTAATACAATTCTAGCATGAATAATAAAAATTTGTCATGATATAAGGAAATATAAAATAACAACTTTATTATTGCCTCTAGGGCATATTTCCTTCACTCTTCACTCCGTTAGACGCCGAGACCGACGCTGCTGCCGAGTACGACTACACTCCTAGCGTTCAGCCACTCTCGGCAGAGCTTCCACGCAAGCAAAACCCCCTTGATCATTCCTATATCGCCCATTTCCTTCTCTCTTTTGCATGCATGACATTTTGCAACTGTAATTGTATGATACTATTCTGATGCATAGCCTGATTTTGTAACCTGCTATTGTTACCTTACCTGCTTATCCTATATGCTTAGTATAGGTTGGTTAGTGATCCACCAGTGACCCCTCACCTCGTCCCTATTGCCCCTGGTTTACGACCGATGACTAGATCAGCGTGATCGATGCCCTGAACCTGACACATCACATCAGACCCCCTTAGTTGTATGACACTGCAGGGTTACTATCGAGTGCCGAGGGTGATACCTCGTATAACACTTCCGATGAGAGGTCTGTAGTGTAGTTAATCGGTCGTGATCTACGGAGGGTGATTCCTCCTTCACCACTTCCGATAACGACTCTGTCGTGCAACACATCAAGAGTAAACCCCGAGGGTGATTCCTCCAAGTTCACCTTGACAGTTACATGAAGTGGAATCCATCGGGGGTGATTCCTCGGATTCCCCCTTGGTGTTATGGACACAAGGTTACCTTGACTTTATCCCAGAACCATGATGAAATTGGGTCGGCCCCGAGGGGTACCCGCGAGTAATGTGAAGTCGGGTTGACCTGGAGCGTACCCACGAGATAACTACATGGCACGGCCGGGCATTCTTAGCCCTAGCCATAAGTCCGTGAGATGGGGCGATGAGACCACATATTGTGGATCATTGATCATTACCACGCGCTCCCAAGACACTAATGGTTTGGATATGTGATCCGAGTAGGCCTCTGGCCTTTTCGCACTGACCACCACGCGGGAATAAGTATGGGCACTCGACCTCATACGATTCTCTGAAAGCTCTTTGGACGTCAGTGACTGAGCGGCGCATGCCCGATTGGACGGTAACCACCTGCGCTTGTATAAGGGCGTGGGTCTGCTCCAGGCCGCGTACTCAATGTGCAAGAGTGCAAAGGGCGATGGAGACCCAAGACCCATGCGCTCTTAGGATGTAGACCGGCGTCCTGGCCTCTCTGTTGAGCCTAGGTAGGACTACGGCATGTTGATCAGCCGAGGCCGGGCATGACCCATGAAAGTGTGTTCAGCCGGAGTTAATCGAGCGTGTTGGGTAAGTTTGTGCACCCTTGGAGGGAAGTTAATCTATTCGAATAGTCGTGTCCACGGTAACAGATGCTCGAAGTTGTATCCCAATCTATACAACTAGAACTAGATATTGGAGATGTGAAATGGATATGATGGCTTCGGGATTGCTTTCTTGCAAGGAGTCGAGAAAGGATCTCTAGGCTATACTACAACATACTTATTACATATGTAATGTTACTCTACTCTCTTCTGGTGTTGCAAGATGCTTCAAGATGCTAGTCTCCGATAGGCTAGGCTTTTCTTACTCTTCTGGCATTTCTACAGTCCAGTCCAAAGATATAGTCCCATTCTTTTGATACCGATGCATACTTAGCATAGATTTGATGTAAGTCTTGCGATTACTTTGGATGAGTACTCACGATTGCTTTGCTACTTCTTTTCCCCTATACTCGATTGCTGCGATCAGATGACGGATCCCAGGAGCCTGATGCCACTACTACTACCCCGAGGGTGCCTACTACTACGTGGAGGCCGCCAACAACCAGGAGTAGTTAGGATGCTCCTAGGCAGGAGGCCTTGCCTTTTCGATTGTTGTTGATGTTTGTGCTAGCCTTCTTAAGGCAGACTTGTTTACCTTATGTTTGTGCTCAGATATTGTTGCTTCCGCTGACTCGTTCGTATTCAAGCTTATGTATTCGAGCCCTCGAGGCCCCTGGTGATGGGGAACGTAGTAATTTCAAAAATTTCCTACGCACACGCAAGATCATGGTGATGCATAGCAACAAGAGGGAAGAGTGTTGTCCACGTACCCTCGTAGACCATAAGCGGAAGCGTTATGACAACGCGGTTGATGTAGTCGTACGTCTTCACGATCGATCCTAGCACCGAAAGTACGGCACCTCCACGATCTGCAAACGTTCGGCTTTGTGGCGTCCCATGAAGTCACGATCCAGTAGAGTGTCGAGGGAGAGCTTCGTCGGCACAACGGCATGATGACGGTGATGATGATGCTACCGGAACAGGGCTTCGCCTAAACACCGCTACGATATGACCGAGGTGGATTATGGTGGAGGGGGCACCGCACACGGCTGGAAACAATCAGCTTGTGTGTCCTAGGGTGCCCCTGCCCCCGTATATAAAGGAGGAAGGGGGGAGGCCGGCCGACCCTAGTGGCGCGCCAAGGGGGGAGGAATCCTCCTCCAAGTAGGAGTAGGATTCATCCTTTCCTAGTCATACTAGGAGGAGAAGGGGAAGGAAGGAAGGGAGAGGAAGAGGAGAAGGAAGGGGGGGCGCCCCCCCTCCCTCGGGTCCGTCGCCCCGTGGTTCTCCTTGCGGCTGCATCGACTCGTGCGTCGCCGCTGCATCACCCCTACGGGCCGTAGTGACGCGATACGGGGTCCCAGCCGCTGCCCCGAGGCCGTCCCCGCGGTTGCACCAACCCGTGCTCCGCCTCTACACCGCCCCTTCGGGCCATAGCGCCGCGGCCCGCGGTCCCGCCGCGGCCCCGAGGTCTTCGAGCCGTCGTCCCGACCTACCCGTCGTCGCTGCGTCGCCCCTTCGGGCTGTAGCGCCGCGGCCCGCGCTCCACTCTGCTGTCATCGCGCGCCGACCTCCCATGGTATGCGTCGCGCCGTCTCCCTTGGCGCAGGAACGCCACCGTCCGCGCCGGTCTTTGTCACGCAGTCAGGGTTCTTCGCCTACTTCGAGCACCGCCACCGCACTCCTAACCTAGCCGCCGCCGTCGCCGTCAGGCCGCCACTGCTGCTCTTCTTTGGCCACCGCCACCGCTACCTCCGTAGCCGCCGCCGCCCGTCCACCTCCTTCATCTTCGCCCAGCACCAGCTCGTCGCCAGCGTCACCGTCATCTTCCCCGACCACTTCGTCTACTCCGACCACCTTTGGTGACATCGGCCCCATGCCGATTGGCGCCACAACCGTCGTCGAGTCTTCTTCTCTGCTAGCCCTCCGACTCCTCGACATGGCATACAACTCGTGCAAGTCCCAGTCTCCGCATGCCCGGTGCTGGCAACACCGATGCGTGCCTTCATACACGACGTGTCCCCGGGCTTGGCAAGCCTGGTCGGTGCTTCGTCAACTTTGTCTTCATCCGTCTACGCATGCCCGATGCTGGCAACATCGGTGTGTGCCTTCGTCCATGATGTGTCACCGGGCTTGGCAAACCCGCCGCAACGCGTCGTCAACCACATCTTCTTCCCGGTGCACCACTACTTCAACACCACTGCGCCTATGCTAACTCGGCGTCCCCTTGTGCCCCGCGGCTCCACGACATCTTCCTCGACACCAGCCACCCCGACTCGACATTGACCACGGCATTCTTCGCATGGCTACCTCGACCACGGCTCCACCACCCACGCTCTCGGCTACCTCGACAAACGGCACAAAGGGCTATCACCTTGCTTGAGCAACCTCGTCGGTTGCCACTCCATCCATGACTCCGTGATGCATCGACTGTTACGACTGTGGGGGAAGGGGTGTTCATTGGCTTGCCTGCGGATTCTTCTCCAGTCTCACTGTCTACATCGCTACCGTTGTGTCTGCGGGGGGATGTTGAGTACATGGATTATTAGGAAAGACGAGATAGACTAGGATTTGTTCTGACTTGTCTTGTACTCCAAGTAGATAATTGTACTACTATATATATGCCCACGGGGCTCAAGCAATACAATCAACTATTCCACCAAAATCCTCTCTCCCTTCTAACACCCGCGACGATCATCTCTCCATTGTTGCCATGTATCACGACTCTGATTGATGCATGTGATAGATCTGCATCAAAGGCGACATGGACATTTAGCTTTACCTCGCACAAACATAGTCGATGCGAACTTCGGACTTTAGAAATAAGACATGGGGAGTAAGAATAGGTAGAGACATTTTTATCTGTTGTCGTTAGAGCACGGCTGAACACACAATTCTTTCAAGCTCTGTTCAGTTGAGAGGGATTTGTAGGGGGTTTGGCAGGGATTGAAGAGGATTTAATCCCCTATAAGGCTTTGTTTGGTGACGAGGGGGAGAACACCCAGGTTACTGAATCCCACCAGGGGGGTTTCAAGAGCACTTGTGATTCCCTTCCTTTCGCGGGGGAGATCTCCTATGCTCATTTGGTGGTACATGGGAGGGGAGACGAGAGGGGCGGAAGGCAATTAGCGAGGATTCAGAGCGAAGCAGCGGAGTTCAGATCGACAAGGGAAAAGGCGGGAGAATTTTTCCGAAGTGTCTAGGTGTGGGACCTCTTCCCGAGGAAAGAGCGGGGTTGGGGCAGCCCACCCCGTCAAACGAGCTCGTTTTCCCTGGCGAGCGTCTCCGCATGGGTTTCGGGCCTTGGAAAACGATGGGATCCGGGGGGAGCGAGGCAACCAAATGATCCCTCCCCCGGCATGATCTACTGATAATGTCATCCATGCCAAGTAGCGTCCATATCTCTTTTGACTTTTTGAGAGCGGACGGCCGTGCGCTTCACACCCTCCTCTCCTGGATCACAATTTTTTTGAGGTAATTGGCAGCAGCCTTTTATTTATACCTAAGCTTGTTCATTACAGATAATGGTCCTGATAACATCAGGAGTCTCATTAAACCAACATGATCTAGCATCATACTCTGTCAACCTAGCAAGAGTGTGAGCTGCCAAATTACATGATCGATAAACATGAGTAAAACTACAAGACATAAACTTTGTAGCCCGGTTCTTGATATCGTGGACTATTGCTCCCGTAGGGGATCTGTCCAAATTTGGTTCTTTGATTTTGTTGATCAGCAATAAACAGTCAGAAGCCGCCATGATTTTCTGCATACCTCTCTCCCCAACAAGAAATAGAGGTTGACGAAGTACCATGGCTTCTGCAACTTCAGGATTTTGGATTCGAGCAAAGTAGCCTCTGCTTGCTGCTTGCACCATGCCCCGATGGTCACGAATGACCACGCCAAATCCAGCTCTTGTAGACTGAGGGAAGATTGCTGCATCCACGTTGATAAGCATCAACCCTTCCGGCGGCGGAGACCAATTTTGGCTAGACTTCAAGGCCTCACGCCTATTGAAATTGGTCGAACTGAAAAGATGCAAATTGATGAACTCAATATAGGCTTTGATCTTTCCCATAGCCCGAAGTGAGTGAATTAAGGCCTCATCATTATGATGAGCATTTCTATTCTCCCAAATATGCCAAATTGCCACGGCAAAAACAATGGCATGAAAATCAGTAGCATTAATTATTCATGTTAATACCCATTGCCTAATATGAGTAAAGCTTTTCAGGTTCAGACAAATTCCATAATTCCTTTTAAGTTATTTTCAGATTTCTTTAACATGGTGACAATGCAAGAAAGAGTGTTCAATAGTTTCCTCCCTATTGCAAAAGTAACAATTATAGCTTGTCGGTATGGATCTTACTTGAAGTTGATAGCCTATAGGGAGACAATCATGTGCCAGCCTCCTTAATACTACTTTCATTTTATTAGGACACTGAATTGCCCACATTTTCTCCAATAGTTTCTGTTCAGAAGTTGAACCTTTGCCATCTACACTCTGCTTTCCTCAGAAATTCTTCGTTCTAGCTAGATTATAGGCTGATCTCAGTCTATTTGATTGAGAGAACAACACGGAAGTGTACGCCAGAGAAAGAAAAAAAGGTTGTTCCGTTGGCATCGACCAAGTTGTTCCGTTGCTTGGAAGTGAAGAGGTTCCGACTCGTCTTCCAGACCGCGACCGACTCCACCTCAGACTATGTGTATGTGGAGCTCGCTCTACATATACGCGAACGCGCGTGCTACGTTCTTTCTCCACGCATTTCGTTCGTCGCGATTGAAAAATCACGATCTCTCTCTCGTTCTCCAATCAAGAACCAGCCATGGATATGGGCACGAACTCGCTGCCGTCGTGCACCGACGGCAGGAAGCGGCGCGTGTGCTACTACTACGACCCGGGCATCTCCAACGTTGACTACGGCAAGGGACACTCCATGGTGCCCCGCCCACGGCCTCGTCGCCTCGTACGGCCTCCTCAATGACATGACTCGCCTCCGCACCAGGCCGGCCAGCCCGGAGGAGCTCCTCGCGTTCCACGACCAGAAATACGTCGACCTCCTCGGCAGCCTCACCCCCGCCGCGTACATCAGCGACGGCGATCTCCGGCGGACGGCCGAGGAGCACGGCATCGGCCCCGTGCGCTGCTGGGACGACGGCGCCTGCACGAACGACAACCCCGTCATCGACGACCTCATGGGGTACTGCCTGAGCTACGCCGGCGGGTCGCTGGCCGCGGCGCGCGCGCTCTGCGGTGGCTGTTAGAATATATAATCGTATTAGTTTTGTATAGTTATATGGTTGTATATGTGTAGTTCTTGTATAGGTGTCCGTATATTGTACGATACGAACTCCGCCTTGTATCCTAGATATATTGATCAATACAAGGCACCACAACGTGTGGTTTCCCTAATCTTACATGGTAACAGAGCGGAGTTCGTATGGCATGCACGTCTTCCTATTTCCACCACCTCTCGTCCTCTTTACCTTCGTAATGTCTTAGTAGTTCCTAACATAGTCAAAAACCTTTTATTTGTTCGTCAATTCACCATTGATAATCGTGTATCTGTCGAATTTGACCCCCTCGGTTTTTCTATGAAGGATCTTCTAACCAGGACCGAGATTCTCAGATGCAATAGCCTCGGAGCTCTTTACTCCATCCATCCTTCCTCTACCAGTCAGCCACACGCCTTCCTCGTCGCCGATGCAGCACTCTGGCACCGTCGGCTTGGGCACCCTGGACGGCCCGTTATGGAGTCATTAGCTCGTTCCTCGATCATCCCTAGGGAAAAGAATAAAAGTAGTTTGTGTCATGCTTGTCAGTTAGGTCGTCATGTTCGTCTTCCTTTTTCCTCCATCAATCGTGTAACCACTACTCCGTTTCAAATAATTCACTGTAATTTGTGGACATCTTCTGTTGAGAGTATTTCTGGCTTTAAGTATTATCTCGTTTGTCTCGATGATTTCACTCAGTATGCGTGGGTTTACCCTCTACGGATTAAGTCTGAAGCATTCTCGCACTTGTCGTCCCTTCATGCTTTAGCGCTCACCCAGTTTAGTGCACACTTGCAGGCTATTCAGTGTGATAATGGTCGTGAGTTTGATAATTCCCTCCTCCATTCGTTTGCCCAGCACCATGGAATTGCACTCCGCTTTTCATGTCCATACACTTCGCAACAGAATGGCAAAGCCGAATGCATTATTCGTACTCTTAATGACATTACTCGTACACTCCTTATCCAAGCTAGTATGCCACCTCGTTTTTGGGTCGAAGCCCTTCACACCGCCGTTATGTTGCATAATCGGCTGCCTTCCAAGGCAATCTCAGATCGTATTCCTTTTCGTGCCTTACTTGGCATAGATCCTGCCTATGCTGGTCTTCGGGTTTTCGGATGTCTATGTTACCCCAACACCACAGCCGTTGCTCCGCACAAACTTGCGCCTCGCTCCGTGCCATGCGTGTTTCTAGGGTACCCATCACGGCATCATGGCTATTGTTGCCTTGATCGTTCCACCCAAAAGATCATCATCTCTCGTCATGTAGTGTTCGATGAGTCAACCTTTCCCTTTGCCTCCACTCCATCTTCGTCAACTCCTACTCCTTCCCTGCACACTTATGATTTTTTGCAGGGTACTGAGCAGCCGGTCTCGTTGATGCCGTTCACCGTGCCAGGCACGGTGGCCCCGGACGCGGCCCCACGATCGCCGCCACCGTCGCCGTCGCCACCCCCACGGCCCCCTCCTCGGTCGCCGCCACCCACCTCGTCCCGGTCGCCTCGGGCACGAGCTTCTGCCGAGGGCCCTGCTGGGAGTCCTTCTCCTACTGCAGCCGCGTCACCGCCGGCAACGCAGTCGCCGGCTCCTGCTGCTGTGGATCCACCCCGGACCCGCCGACCGCGGGCCCCTCCACCGCCACCATCCCACGCCATGGCCACTCGTGCTAAACAGGGCATTGTGCAGCCGAAAAAGATATTTGATCTTCATGTTGAGGGTTTATCTCCAATATCGAAGACTTATCGTGGTGCTCTCAAGGATCCAAATTGGCATTCCGCTATGGTTGAGGAGTATGGTGCTCTTCTCTCCAACAACACTTGGGACCTCGTTGATCCACCTCGCAATGCTAACATTGTTACTGGTAAGTGGATCTACCGTCACAAGATGAAGTCTGATGGTTCTTTGGATCGCTACAAAGCTCGTTGGGTGCTTCGTGGATTTACTCAGCGGGAAGGTATCGACTTTGATGAAACTTTCAGCCCGGTCGTTAAGCCAGCCACTATTCGAACAGTGCTCTCTCTTGCTATCTCTAGTGACTGGTCCATTCATCAGCTTGACGTCAAGAATGCATTCCTCAATGGCACTCTCATCGAGACTGTTTATGCTCGTCAGCCTTCTGGGTTCACTGATCCTTGTTTCCCTGATAAGGTTTGTCGTCTCAACAAATCACTCTATGGTTTGAAACAGGCGCCTCGAGCATGGTTTCAGCGGTTTGCTTCGTTCATTGCATCGGTTGGTTTCATTGGCTCCAAGTCCGACAACTCATTGTTCGTCTATCGGCGTGGTGCTGACATGGCCTATCTCCTGCTCTATGTGGATGACATTATCCTGACTGCATCTTCCTCGACATTGTTGCACAGCTTGATTGCCTCTCTTCGTACCGAATTCAGTATGACAGATATGGGTGATCTTCATTATTTTCTGGGCATCTCTGTCACACGCAGCAAGGACAGTTTGTTCCTCTCCCAGGAGAAGTATGCATTGGATCTTCTTGACAGAGCTGGCATGTTGCAGTGCAAACCCATCTCTACTCCAGTTGATACTACCTCCAAACTTTCAGCCAAGTCCAGTGATCCAGTTGCAGATCCCACCGAGTATCGTAGTATTGCAGGCGGTCTTTAGTACCTCACGTTCACTCGGCCGGACATCTCTTATGCTGTGCAACAGATTTGTCTTCATATGCATGATCCTCGGGCTAATCATTTGCTCCTTGTGAAGCGTGTGCTTCATTATATACGCGGTACTACCGGCCATGGCCTCATTTTGTTTCGACGCAGCTCCAACAAATTGCTGGCCTATTCTGACGCTGATTGGGCAGGTTGCCCTGACACTCGCCGGTCTACCTCAGGCTATTGTGTATTTCTTGGCACTAACTTGGTGTCATGGTCTGCTAAGCGGCAGCACACGGTCTCTCGCTCCAGTGCCAAGGCCGAATACAGGGCAGTCGCAAATGTCGTGGCTGAAACATGTTGGTTACGGCAGCTTCTTCGGTAGCTTCATCGACCGGTGACTGGTGCCACTGTGGTGTTTTGTGACAATGTGAGCTCTGTTTACATGACACAGAATCCCGTTCATCATCAGCGCACCAAGCATGTGGAGATCGATTTACACTTTGTGCGAGATCGTGTCACCACAGGCGAGGTCCGGGTTCTTCACGTTCCGAGTTCTTCTCAATTTGCGGACATTTTCACCAAAGGATTGCCATCTCCTCTCTTTTTGGATTTTCGGGACAGTTTTAACATTCGCCGACGCCCGTTTACGACTGAGAGAGGGTGTTAGAATATATAACCGTATTAGTTTTATATAGTTATACGATTATATATGTATAGTCCTTGTATAGGTGTCCGTATATTGTACGATACGAACTCCGCCTTGTATCCTATATATATATTGATCAATACAAGGCACCACAACATGTGGTTTCCCTAATCTTACAGTGGCGACTATGACGTCGCCATCAACTGGTCCGGCGGCATGCACCACGCGTGCCGGGGCCACGCCAACGGCTTCTGCTACGTGAACGACGTCGTGCTCGCCATCAAGCAGCTGCTCGGCCGCTTCCGGCGCGTGCTGTACGTGGAAATCGACGCGCATCACGGGGACGGCATGGAGAAGGCCTTCGCGGACTCCAACCAGGTGATGACGCTGTCCTTCCACCAGTACCAAATCGATTTCTTCCCCGGCACCGGGAGCATCGACGACGTCGGCGAGGGGGCCGGCAGGTACCACGCCCTCAACGTGCCGCTCAAGAAGGGCATGGACGACCAGGGGTACCATGAGCTGTTCAAGCCGATCGTGGGCAAGGCCATGCAGGTGTTCCAGCCGGACGCCGTGGTGCTGCAGTGCGGCGCCGACTCGCTCTCCGGCGACCGGCTCGCTGGCCTCGAGCTGTCAGTGGGCGGCCACGCGGAGTGCGTCAGGTACCTGCGGGGATTCAACGCGCCGCTGCTCCTCCTCGGCGGCGGCGGCTACACCATTAACCACGTCGCCTCCTGCTGGTGCTACGAGGTACGTACATGCATGAACTCGTGATTGATCAAACACGCTAACTCTAATGGTAAACGACCACTCTGTAATTTAATTAATTTGTTGCGTTGTATCCATTCCATACAGACGGCGGTGGCCGTGGGCAAGGAAGACGAGATCGCCGACGAGATACCACACCATCCGTACGATCACTACTACAGGAGCCAGGGTTACAAGCTCCAGTGTCGCACGGAGGCGCCCGGCAGCCGCGGCAGCGGGGAGAATAAGGACGCGGCCGCCATTAGGGTGAAAGCCCTGGAGCACCTCTCGGCGATCAAGTGCGCGCCGAGCATACAGTTCCACGAGCCACGCGGCGCGGCGGCCCAAGGCATGGACGTCGACGACCTCTGCCACCACGACGACGACGATGATGATGATGAAGAAGAAGACGACCACATGGAGAGGCTGCACCGGCTGTGCGACAACGCGGACCTCCGCGGGTTTTTCGTAGAATTTGGGCGGAAGCATAGGCTATCGTCGCAAAAATGCTAGACGTACGAACAAGGTACAAACAAATACCGGTTTTGCTATATGGTAGCTGAGAAATACTTTGGTTTCATTCAACTCCTTAGACTGTTCGATCAGAAAACTCTTCACCACTCGTGAAGCAGCGCCGCGCTCAGCTTCTGTAGCGATGGCTAGTCCGGCTCGTTTCTCATTTTGTTTTTCTCGGTTGTCTAGTAAGACCTGTGTCACATGTTATGTTTTTTTGTTATCCAAACCCACTTATATTAGGCAAATTCTATTTGGCGCTGTAGGCGCCCGTTACTTTGTACTCCTCCGTTTCTAAATATTTATTTTTTTAGAGATTTCAAATAAAATGCCACACACGGATGTATATAGACATATTTTAGAGTATAAATTCATTTATTTTGCAACAATGATCTAACGGCCAGGGAGTCGACTGAGTTTTAACAGTCCTGTATGAACCTAAACAGGGAAAAAATGAAAAATAAATAAATAATAAAAATAATGATAGAAAAAATAAAAAAGACCGAGGCCTATGAACTGCTACTAACTGAAGAACAAAAAGACACACACAAGTCACTTCACTCTACCTGTTCGTTCCCATCCTGTAGAAAAAAATCAAAAAGAAAAAAAAAGAAACGGACCTAAACCTTATATAACAACCGGCAAAATAAAGCCCAACACACAAAGAAAAAGGACCTCCGCCCAGCCCACCATCTGAAGCCTGCCCCGACGAAAAAAAAAGACAAAAAAACAGGCCCACCCAGTTCGTTCCGAAACAACAGGGTTGCACGGAATGCTCAAAAAAAAAAAACAGGGTTGCATGGATCCTAAAGCAACACAAAGATCTAAGGGTCAACAAATCGACTGAGAATTCACTAAAAATCAGTCGCTTGGGGTCCATAGTGCAGTGGCAGAAGAACCCAAAGAAGGCAACGGAGAGAGCCAGAGAGGCACACGGGTGAGCGGAGGAAGCTGTCGTCTTCTTCCTCCGATTACTCTTTGCCGCCGGCGTGCGGGGAAGCTGCGGCCGGCCAGTAAGGTGAAGTCGTCTTGGGGTGAGAAGCTCTCCCTTCTGTTCCCGCTTTTCTTTAACGAGCCGTCCCGCTTCTTTCCAATTGCCGCACACGTCGGTTGTTGCTCCGCGGAACCGACGCCCGCCACCTGTTTGGCCAAATGTCTCAGCGGCCCAAGACCACAAAAGCGTCGCCATCGAGCACCGGAGACCACCTCAGCGCCCTCCCGGACACCGTGCTGCAGCACGCGCTTGGCTTCCTTGAGGCGCGGGAAGCCGTGCGGACGTGCGTGCTCGCCCGGCGCTGGCGCCACGTCTGGAGGCTCATCCCTCGCCTGCGCATCACCGACGTTGACGCGTTTCGGAGTGTCGAGAAGCTGAACGAGTTCGTGGACCAGCTGCTTCTGCCCCGCGACCGCGGCTCCACTATCGACGAGTGCGAGTTCGATCTCCGTGGGTTATTGCAACTTGAGGACGCACATGTTGACCTCTGGATTCGGCGTGTTTTGAAGTGCCATACCCGGCTGCTACAAGTCCATCTCTACGCTAATCTACCAGCCACTCAGGGACCATTAATCGTCAGACTGGACAATCGACCTCTCTTCTCCCCGCACCTGTGGCGATTAGAGCTCAATGGTGTCTTCTTGGAAGATAGCTTGCTTGATTTTTCGAGCTGCTCAGTGTTGAACGATCTAGAGATCACTAATTGTGTCATAGATACTGATCATATCTTGTCCCAATCCTTGAAAAAACTTAGCATCATGGGCTGTGAGCTTTGTTGGCGACTTCACCCAACTCTCATATCTGCTCCAAGTCTTATTTCACTGCAGCTAAATGATTATATTGGTGTGACTCCAGTCCTTGAAAGCATGCCGTTACTACAAACAGCAACTGTGAATCTTGGCCACCAGAATGAGCAATACTGTGATTTCTGTGATAAAGGTGGCTTTGGAGATTGTGAATGTGGGATGTGTTATATGTATCCAGACAATGATTATACACCCGACATCTCTGTGCATCTTGTGGGTCTGTCCAGTGTTACATGTTTGGAATTGATAGCTTCCTCTAAAATGGTATGCTTGCAGTTCATTCGAGCTTACATGTTCAAGTTTCATATCCACTGCATTATCATTCCATCTTGTATGAACATTACATATTATTGTTCTTACTTCTTTGTGCTTTCCACAGGTTACATTCAAAAGGGATCTTCGATACTGCCCTGCATTCAGTAAGCTAAAATCTTTGTTACTCAGTGACTGGTGTTTAGTTGCTGACTTACAAACACTTCTGCACTTTCTCCATTACGCACCAGTTCTAGAGAAACTCACTCTTCAAGTCTGTAAGGTATATATATCTTCTATGTAAGTATGATGTGTATTGCCTTTATGGAACTATGATCCATGATTGATCTTTAAATATACTTTATTTCCTATAGAAACCCAAATCAGATATGGAATTGGAAGGCAATGACTTTTTGGAACAATCCCTTGTGCTGAAGTACCTTAAGATAGTGGAGGTTAAATGTCAAATGATTGACGAGCAGGTTCATAATCTTTTGAAGGCCTTGAGCTTCAGCAGCAAATCCCTGGAGAAAATTAATGTCCAAAAGCTGTAGCAAGTATGATTTTACTGTAAATAACTTCACTCTTCATGCTGTTTAAGTTATACAAAAGCAAACAATGAAAACCTGTCTTGATAGTTTGATAAGTGTTAGTTACAGACATCCCAATTTTGTTCCATGGTAGAACCCCAGCACTTTGTGATAAACTTATTTGTGGGCCGGTATTGTCATGCAACAAAAATATGATCGGTAAGATGATGTACAGCTGTTTGATTTGCCTTATGACATGCATTATTTATTTATTCTCGTGGGATGCAACAGGCAAATTTGGTAGATGTGTCATCATATTTATTTCTGTATTTTGAGTCATAGCATTATTTTGTAGTACGGTAGTCGATAGTACTGCATGTTGTGTTGTGTAGAACATACTGGAGGATCTCTAGAAGCTCCATATTAGTAATAAGAGAAAAAAAATCAGTTCAGCATAAGAGACAGGATTGCTTTACTAGGGACATTTTTTTTCTGATAACTAAAGACCAGTTTAATACATGTCCAAGTCCAACTGTGCAATGCAAGTTCAAGTTGATTGTTTGTTAGTCCGGTTGAAGTTCCATTTCACTTGACTTAACACGCTACATTCATTTGCCCTGGTTTTGATACCAGCCGATTGAAATTTCACAATTTTCACAATGCTATTCCTTTTGAAGACTGAACTTATACAGTATAATATTTGTAATTTTTTGGCAGGTTTCAGTTTTGAGAGACGAGGTTAACAAGACCAGGGCTGCTGATGGACCAACTACTTCTTGATCGCCGAGAAATCTTCCACTTGGACTTGAGTTTGTACCAGTGTTTGCCTTCTATGTGTTTGGATGTTACTACCTAGATGTAGCTGGATCGCATAATTATTCCCGTGTAGTTTGCAGGATGGCTTATGTTGTGTTAACTGATAACCTAAGATGTTATCTTGGGGGGAAGCCCAAGTAAGTCTCTCTATTCTCCTTCGACTATTCGGGAATATAGCAGGACTCATTCCTTGAGTGAAGACTGATTTTTAGGAAGAAACATGGCCTTTTCAGGTGCCGCTGCTAGCTGCTCCCTTGCATCATATGTGTGCACAAGAGGCCTAAGAGCATGTCTAGTAGAGCCCTCAAACCCTTAAATCTGGTTTTAGTTTTAAGGGTTGAGAATTGGCCATTTTAGACACTTTTAAGGATTGAAAAATAGGGGCAAAGACTAAACCCTCAAACCCAACCCTTATAACGGAACCCCAACCCTTAAAATTGTCATTTGACATATCACAATTTTCACTAGAAAAACACAATCAACCTTCAAACAAACACGGAAATGAAGATCATTGATGCATGGTTTAATAGTTTACATCACACAATCATCATCTTCCCCCTCTCATCGGCACCATCATCAAAAAGTTACACCTGGCGCCGTCTCCTAGACCACTTCCACGTCCATCAAGCATCTCCATTGGCACCATCTCCTAGTCCTCCACACTGCCATCGCCACCACCACTCATCGGAGTGTCACCTCGAAGAGTAGAGGACGCACCACGGAATATCCTCTTCCTCCCCGTGATGTCCTGTTTGTACTCCTTGCACCACATCAATTGGTCTTCATCCATGTCCTTCTTGGACATCATCATGTGCTCCTTCTCTTCCACCATGAGTTCTTTCCATGCCTTTGCTTCTTTGACCTTGATCATCCTCTCCTCCAAGTCGGCCTTGCGCTTGGCATCTTCACGCCTTGCTTTAACTTGTGCAAGCTTCATCTCTTTCTTCTTCTCGTTGATAAGAAGCTTTGTCTCCAATGTCTTCATTGTCAATGCCTCCCTTGACTTCATCATATGTTCTATCTTCTCCCTTATGCTTGACGCCTCTCCTTCCATCTTCTTCCTTAGCTTATCCTTCTTGTTTTCAGCGGGCTTGTGCTCGTTCCTTCCCTCCTCTTCACTATCATCCATTCTAAGCATTGCCGACTTCTTGGGTGCGGTCTCTTGATCCCTCAACTTCCACTTGTCATAAGTTTGAAGAATTTTCCAAACATGTTTAAATGAGAATGCTTTGCCCTTGGAAGCGGCCATCTCCTTGTACCTCAAGTCGGCAATTGCCTCCTACAAACCCACCAATAGCATAGTAAACATATATGTACTCACATAACAATAGCATAAAAAATATATATGTACTCACATAGTCACTCTCCACGGTTCCACTAGGCAATGCATCCTTCACTTGGTCCATTGCCGCACTCCAACGAGCACAATGGGGCTTCATCAACTCCCACCGGCCTTGAAGCGACCGGTAACTACGAGGGATGTACCCACAGGTATTCGGCTTGATCTTGCAATAGAAGTCCTCTATGCGTTGCTAATAGCGTTTACCAGTTTGATCGGTACCGGTGCTTGCATCCAACCCCACATGTGCCCAAGCACGAACCAAGAGAATATATTCGTCCTCGCTATAGTCTGTCGAGCGCACGGTGGGTTTTGCAACCGCGGCGAACGCCTCCTCCTCTATCTCGGTCACCTCCTCCTCATCTTCCCCTTCCTCCTCCTCATCACCCTCTTCCTGCAAGTCATCACCAAACCCAAAGGGTTCGAGGGAAGGAGCCCCGATGTCCACCTCCGCTTCTTCGAGAAGCCCCATGAACGACATTGGCGGGGCAGGCATTCCGTCGAGCACCTCGTGCACGACGGGCGGAGGTGCGGGGGCCGGGGCGGCGGGGGCGGGCGTCGGCTTCTTCCTGGAGGTGGCCTTCTTCACCTTCGGCGCCGCTGCCCCCTTCGGCCCAAGGGAGGGCTTCTTCCTCACCTTCGGCGCCGCTGCGGCCGGGGCGACGGAGGCGACAACCGGGGCGGGCTGGAGGATGACGACGTGCTGGCCAGCACGCCACCTCTTCGCGCCGACGGCCACAACCGATGGCACCTCCGGCGCGGGCGGAAGGAGCGAGGACGGGGCCGGCGCAGGCGTCGCCAAGGCCGAGGCCGGGGGCGGGGCGACGGGCGGAGGGAGGGAGGACGCGGGCAGGGCGGCCGGGGCAACGGAGGAGTCCGACGGCGCCTCCATGGCTCGCCGCGGGGGCGACGGGATCGACGAGGCGTCCGACGGGAGGGAGCGCGCAAGGGGAAATTTCCCTCCCGCGCAACGACCGGTGGAGTGCGGGTTGGAGATGGGTTTCCCTCTCCAATCCTCACTTTTACAAATTGGGAGGGCAACCCCAGATCCAATCAGTAAATTTTTTTTAAGGGTTTAGGGGTTTAGGGGTTCTATTATTTGCCGTTTTTTCGTTTCAACCCGTAAAAAACGGTTATTTCTATTTATTTGAGGGTTTAAGGGCTCTACTAGACATGCTCTAAGTCAGAGTGCGGCGAGGCCTCGAGCCAGATGTAGGGAAGTTTGTAATCTGAATTTGAATACATGGGACGCATGTGTAGTCTATATGTTCATTTTTGTTGGAAGGGTCTGTATGTTAAATCTTTGTTTTGTAGATGATTGGTACCATCACAAGATATTCTGTTTTGCAGACATTACAATGCAGAATTGCTTTATGTTGCAAAATTTGCAAGTTATGGGGTAATCTCACCATCACAATAAAAAGGGTTCACCACGACCCCTTTTTCGCCACTCATCCCTCAAACCCAAAAATAAAGGCCATCTTTAACCACTTGACATCTGTCCCAACCAAATCGAAAAGGTCAGTATCCTTAGCCAGATGGTCGAGGATACCTACTAGTACAACTTAAACTTATCCTGCAAACCAAACACATCCTTTAGATACGCAAAGCGATGATAGGTGCAGACCCCGGCATTATATCGCACGATGCACAAACCCATCCGATTCGCGCTCTCTCATTGTCATATACCACGAGATGATTCTGCATTGTAATGTCTGCAAAACAGAATATCAATGGGAAAACGGTTACAAACTGATGAAAGCTATCCTAGTTTCGGAAAGCAGAAATGCTTGATAGAACTTCAAACCTCCAATTACGTTCAATTCCTCCATACCGTGTTCTTAACCATTGAGGATGCCCAAGCACACATTTCCTCTTTCCTGCGATCGATACAAAAGAAACAAACATATTAGCTAAAGATCTTTTGCTATTCATTTCTCATAGTCACTTTGAGTCACCGAGCCAAGCCAAGGTTTACCGTGACAACAATATAATTTTCGGGAGGGATGTCCAGAGTGACCTGGCTAGCGCCATGGGTAAAGGTCAATTCAAGTTGTTCGAATTCATGCTTGACATCGTCGACAGATTGGATTGGTTGGTTGTATCTCCAGCATCGAGTCAGTTCAGGATCGTCAGACACCTTCTGAAGTGTTGAATCCTGGAGAGTGACGTCCACCTGCAAGACCCAAAATTGGTGACATGTCTAGTTAGGTACGTAGTGACTGTGTTCAAACTGATGTATGCATGGGAGTCGACATGCGCTGCGATGTGAAACCTACCGCCTGAATAAGCTGCTCGTATGTGTCCTTATGCACATAGGAGTAGGCGCTACCACTGTCAGAGACAGCAACCCTCGGCGTTTTGCTTAACTCGTATTTCAGTAGTACGTCGAGGTTCCATGTTACCGTGCCAGGTGAGTAGTAAATCCTGAAAGACAAAAACAAGGACAGCATTGTCATCATGTTATGTAGTAGTAATTGTGTGCAACTAAATGAGAAGAAAAGAAAAGGAGAGCCGCGTTGGTGTGGACGAGCTCGCGCGCTCCCGATAGTTGGACCAACGATGCGGTGACGCGTAGCGTATCTTCTATATCTAAATAGTTAACCCCCACTAATCTATTTCTCTTAACATGCAAGCATGACACATCATCAAGCGACATGCATTAGAAAAGGCCCACCTCAATATTCAATGAGTCATAGAAAAAGATTCACCTCAACATTCAAACATGCATGATATATTTAATAAATACTTTACGAAAATACAATAATCAAAATAATGAACCATACATATGTTTAGTTTTAGCCCTCATATTATTTCTTTGAATATTCTTATTTCCATAAAATCATTATCTTTGAAATATATTTCAAAATATTCCCGCAACAACGTGCGGGGCATCATCTAGAATGTGATGGCCCGGTAGTACATTTCGGTCGGCCCGGTACATAACAAACGTCGCCGGCCAGGCCCGTCAAAGACGCCGTTCGCCGAATGGGTGAGTGGGCCCCACAGTGTGGGCCTGAGGTTCACTGTACATCACCGAAAAGTAAAACAAATCTATCCTCTCCCTACCAGCACCGCCTAAGACCAGAAGCGCATGGCTATGGAGATGACGACCACCGGAGATGTTGAAGTCGATTTCTTGTCAGATCCGGTCGACAGGTAGCTTCCTCCGCACCCAGTTTCTATTCCCTGTTGTAGAGGATGTATTTCGTGCGTATTCCATACTGGCATGTTGCTTCTCTTCACAAGGATTTCCCCTGCCGGATATCGGCGGCGGAGAGCCCTTGGTCGCCTACGACCCATGCCAGTCGATGCTGTGTGCTCCTGCCGAGTCCAGCATTGGTGAGGCCGGCGACGCTCCGGTGAATGCCCAATTAGAGTTGGACATCACTTGCGAGGGAGTTTCCCTGACGGCACCAACCTCGGAGCAATCTGCAGGCAGAGACAAGCCGGAAGCCCCAGCCTGGACGAAGAGGTACAGTGCTCTGCCAAATACTCAGCAGTCGTGGCATATGAATATGAAGTCTTCAAAAATTGTGGTAATCCACATTGATAAGCTAGCTAGCATACTGAAATGCAAACGTTTTCACATGTTCTTCCTCAACGCACTTGAGCATGACCCTGAATTACATGCTTCTAAATGATGCAGGATCCATGTCAGTCGTTCACCTACTGAACGACCGCCTTGTGCTGCCAGGATGAGTGCTTTGGAAGCAACATTACGCAGTATGCAGAAAAAAACTGACACTATCATACTTCCTATTGTGGGAAGCAACTTTGATTCACTGGGAGAAGCCTACGATTAGTACAATCTCTATTCTTGGGAGATTGGGTTTGGACTAAGATATGGAAAAAGCAGGCTAAATGTCAAAAGAACAAAATGTATGCAAGAGATAGTTTGTGGTTGCTCCGTAAGTACTAAATTCATACATATTTGTCTAGCTCACGTGTTCTGTAGCAGGGCATACCAATAAGATGACACACTTGCGCTTGTTCCGTCTATTGCAGGGAATCCCAAATAAGAGCAACACACAGACTTGTCGGTGCAGATGCCCCACAATGATAAGATTGCTTTGATCAAGCGACAATGGGTGGTACATAAATGAGTATAGGCCAGATCACAACCATGCACTGACTGGAAAATATGGTGAGAAGGTATACTGGCCATGTTGTCTGCAGAGCAGTGGACAAACGATCGAATCATTTGTTTGGGTCCATAACTCCTGCAGACAGCATGGCCAGTCATCTCCAGGCCGTAAGGTGCTTTCAGTGAAACCCATTTCCTGTTGTTGAAATGAGAAAGTTTCAGTCATTCTTATAATATAGTCAGTTATGTGTACTCAGGAATTTCGTCTGTATTTTTAGCAGGAATCAGGGTATGAGTAAGAGCCAAGATAATTTGAGAGGTATGTACATGGTTGACAAAGCTTATAACCTCCAGGTGTAGTATTTTGGTTACATTCCCAAGGTAATCAAGTTTCAAACAAGTTTCATTCATGAGCATGAGATTTGATACTTGATGGCAAACACTGGAAAAATAGCTTTTGATGAAATCTAATGGTGATATGAAAAGGGATAGTGCAGCATCTTTCATGGTCAGTTTTGCCGCATTTTATCATAGTCTTGTAGCAACTGTGGACATCGGAAGAAGATGGTTTGTCTATTGTTATCGTCTAAAATCTTGGAACCACAATGTCCGGCTCTAACTTCGGTACAGATGGTATGGTAATATTTCCCATGTCTTGCCAGTTGCTAGGACCAGCTCCAACAGAAGACAACAGTTTTTTGTCAGTCGTCTCATGCGTAATGCATTGTGAAAATATGTAAGAGGTACATGGTAATGGCTGGAGTTATTTGAGGCCAAGTGGACGTTTGGTTGATCGAGCTTACCATCGCTGATCAGGTATGGAGGAATATGAGATGCATTTGGAGCAGGAGCGCATACAGTTCCCTGTGCTGCTGTGTTTGGAGAAGGACATGCGATGCTGGGAACTCCAAGTGCGCAAGTTCGTTTTATTATAGATGAGGTGCAACTGAACTTTACTAAATCCGGGTATTACACGACACATGAATTCGAATTCAGGGCCCAAAGGTGTGCTACAATTATAGATGGAAGTTAATTTTACACAAATTTTGGAAAGTTGATTTAAGTATGGAATCTGTGGAAATATACTCTAATGCCGAAGATACATTTGTTTGGATGTAAATGCATGAAAGTATATGTTACATCATTGGTTTGCGGACAAACGGCGTGATTATGGTTGTTTTTCATATAAAGAGAGCAAATCCAGTTGCCGGGTTAATGGTGACGCGTGTGTGTATAGTTTTTATGACCATGTGGTTGACTTGCAGAGTATATGAGAACTTCAAGTTTGGGCAATCATGTTTTTTCAAGTGTGGTGCAGTACGGCTATCAGTTTTGCATGAGCATGATATGATGGTTTGTATGTGGCTTAAGGGCATGGAGGGTGAATTTAGCACACTGGTGAGGAAGTACCTTCGTCCCGAGACAGTGTATGAACAAGAGCTGCCTGGATGATAGCGTCATCTCCAGTTGTGGGCACCACAGTTTCAGCAGAAACATTAGTATACCTGACAGCTGTATAGGCAGACAGTCAAAATTTTGCGGCATTAGCTAAATGCCCCATTGGAGACCATGATTTTTCCTTTTTTAAAAAAGAAGTGTAGATGAGATTCAAGTGTTACCTTGTGTCAAGAGGTCAATACGTTTGTTTGAGCTGCACAGAGCTGCAGCTGGACTTGAATCCCAAAGTGGTAGATTTCCTGCACGCAGCCATACGCAAATTCAAATGGCAGATAAATAAGCATGTATTGGGAGTTAGGTATTGTATCTATTTTCACAATTGCATTGCAAAACTGACCCAAATAAATGAGTACTGTCCATGCTGTGTGCAGAACAGTCCACAAACGATTCGTTACAATCCACCGTCAACCCTGTTTCGACGTCCGCCCCAACATGCAATTTTCGAAAAGAAACATGCCAACTCTAAGTTTACATGCACGTTGTACATGTATTTATATGCATGATGCTATCTTACGTGTACTCTTGGACGACCATGGGAAGCCAGGTTACACCAGTAGAGGGCACGTCGCCCCAACACCGTCAACAAACGAACTGCATCGGTTCCATGCAATGCAATGCGATGTGTTTGGGCGAGTTTGTATGTACCCGAAGGCAAGGTTGGGGCGGTTGCTGCGCATGGGGAGGGAGGAACTTGTCGGTTAAGAGCACGCCCATGGATGAGTAGCCGTCCTTGTAATTTATGTCGTAGTCGCATTGGTCTGGATGCTCGGTGCAGTCGTGCACGGTGTCCAGGTCCTTGTGCATCACGGCACAACGCTCGTCCTCGCATGCCACCCTGTTGCTCGATCGTGGTCTGTACACCTCATGTGGCACCTGTAACAAGAGTTACCCACCATCGAGTTGATTTCATGACTCAATTCATCGCCACACGTTTGATACAAGAGTAAAAACCGCATGAAACTACCACTTGGGAGTTGGGACACACGAAAGATATGCACGAGCCACATGCATGCATAACAGATGATAAGCCCTCGTAGCTCACACTCTAAAGCAAAAATGAAGTAGCCGTGGGTGTACCGTACCTTGTGGAAGCTCTGGCGAGGGGCGTCGCACTCCAGCCACGTGAGGCCGCTACCGGTGTCAACATGGAGGAAGTAGGGCTTTGCCGGCTCCCCGATTCTCATGGTAACGAAGAACTGGCTGTAGTTACACAGGCAGAAAAGGCGTGTGTCAAATGCAGCACTAATACAAGTTGATGCACACAGATCGCGTTGCATTTGCATGTACTACCGAACTCTAGTGTAATGAACAAATAATCAGAGGAACAGAGAACAGCAGGATCGAGTTAGAGGACAAGACTGTACTTGCATACGAATTCAGTTAGAAAATTAATTTGAAACATGCAATGAAATTCAGTGCAGCTCCCTACCTGAAAGAAAAATCATGTAAGTTATCTACAAGGATAAAATCACAGCATTTTCTGTTGGGGAACGTAGTAATTTCAAAATTTTACTACGCACACGCAAGATCATGGTGATGCATAGCAACAAGAGGGGAGAGTGCAATCTACGTACCCTTGTAGACCGATAGCGGAAGCGTTAGCACAACGCGGTTGATGTAGTCGTACGTCTTCATGGCTCGACCGATCAAGCACCGAAACTACGGCACCTCCGAGTTTTAGCACACGTTCAGCTCGATGACGATCCCCGGACTCCGATCCAGCAAAGTGTCGGGGAAGAGTTCCGTCAGCACGACGGCGTGGTGACGATCTTGATGTTCAACTGTCGCAGGGCTTCGCCTAAGCACCACTACAATATTATCGAGGATTATGGTGGAAGGGGGCACCGCACACGGCTAAGAATATGATCACGTGGATCAACTTGTGTGTCTAGGGGTGCCCCCTGCCCCCGTATATAAAGGAGCAAGGGGAGGAGGCCGGCCGGCCCCTATTGGTGCGCCAGGAGGAGTCCTCCTCCTAGTAGGAGTCCTCCTCCTACTAGGAGGAGGACTCCTACTAGGAGGGGGAAGGAAGTGGGGAGGGAGAAGGAAAGGGGGCGCCGCCCCCCTCTCCTAGTCCAATTCGGACCAGGGGGGAGGAGGCGCGCGGCCCACCTTGGCTGCCCCCCTCTCTCTCCACTAAGGCCCATATGGCCCATTACTTCTCCCGGTAGGGTTCCGGTAACCCTCCGGCTCTCCGGTTTTCTCCGAAATCACCCGGAACACTTCCGGTGTCCGAATATAGCCGTCCAATATATCAATCTTTATGTCTCGACCATTCGAGACTCCTTGTTATGTCCGTGATCACATCCGGGACTCCGAACTAACTTCGGTACATCAAAACTCATAAACTCATAATATAACTGTCATCGAAACCTTAAGCGTGCGGACCCTACGGGTTCGAGAACAATGTAGACATGACCGAGACATGTCTCTGGTCAATAACCAATAGCGGAACCTGGATGCTCATATTGGCTCCTACATATTCTATGAAGATCTTTATCGATCAGACCGCATACCAACATACGTTGTTCCCTTTGTCATCGGTATTTTACTTGTCCGAGATTTGATCGTCGGTATCTCAATACCTAGTTCAATCTCGTTACCGGCAAGTCTCTTTACTCATTTCGTAATACATCATCTCGCAACTAACTCATTAGTTGCAATGCTTGCAAGGGTTATGTGATGTGCATTACCGAGAGGGCCCAGAGATACCTCTCCGATAATCGGAGTGACAAATCCTAATCTCGAAATACGCCAACCCAACATGTACCTTTGGAGACACCTATAGAGCTCCTTTATAATCACCCAGTTACGTTGTGACGTTTGGTAGCACACAAAGTGTTCCTCCGGCAAATGGGAGTTGCATAATCTCATAGTCATAGGAACATGTATAAGTCATAAAGAAAGCAATAGCAACATACTAAACGATCGGGTGCTAAGCTAATGGAATGGGTCATGTCAATCACATCATTCTCCTAATAATGTGATCCCGTTAATCAAATGACAACACATGTCTATGGTTAGGAAACATAACCATCTTTGATTAATGAGCTAGTCAAGTAGAGGCATACTAGTGATGTTTGGTTTGTCAATGTATTCACACAAGTATTATGTTTCCGGATAATACAATTCTAGCATGAATAATAAACATTTATCATGATATAAGGAAGTAAAATAATAACATTATTATTGCCTCTAGGGCATATTTCCTTCAGTCTCCCACTTGCACTAGAGTCAATAATCTAGATTACACAGTAATGATTCTAACACCCATGGATCTTTGGTGCTGATCATGTTTTGCTCGTGGAAGAGGCTTAGTCAACGGGTCTGCTATATTTAGATCCGTATGTATCTTGCAAATCTCTATGTCTCCCACCTGGACTAGATCCCGGATGGAATTGAAGCGTCTCTTGATGTGCTTGGTTCTCTTGTGAAATCTGGATTCCTTTGCCAAGGCAATTGCATTAGTATTGTCACAAAAGATTTTCATTGGACCCGATGCACTAGGTATGACACCTAGATCGGATATGAACTCCTTCATCCAGACTCCTTCGTTTGCTACTTCCGAAGCAGCTATGTACTCCGCTTCACATGTAGATCCCGCCACAATGCTTTGTTTAGAACTGCACCAACTGACAGCTCCACCGTTTAATGTAAACACGTATCCGGTTTGCGATCTAGAATCGTCCGGATCAGTGTCAAAGCTTGCATCAACGTAACCATTTATGATGAGCTCTTTGTCACCTCCATATATGAGAAACATATCCTTAGTCCTTTTCAGGTATTTCAGGATGTTCTTGACCGCTGTCCAGTGATCCACTCCTGGATTACTTTGGTACCTGCCTGCTAGACTTATAGCAAGACACACATCAGGTCTGGTACACAACATTGCATACATGATAGAGCCTATGGCTGAAGCATAGGGAACATCTTTCATTTTCTCTCTATCTTCTGCATTGGTCGGGCATTGAGTCTTACTCAATTTCACACCTTGTAACACAGGCAAGAATCCTTTCTTTGCTTGATCCATTTTGAACTTTTTCAAAACTTTGTCAAGGTATGTGCTTTGTGAAAGTCCAATTAAGCGTCTTGATCTGTCTCTATAGATCTTAATGCCCAATATGTAAGCAGCTTCACCGAGGTCTTTCATTGAAAAACTCTTATTCAAGTATCCCTTTATGCTATCCAGAAATTATATATCATTTCCGATTAGTAATATGTCATCTACATATAATATCAGAAATGCTACAGAGCTCCCACTCACTTTCTTGTAAATACAGGCTTCTCCAAAAGTCTGTACAAAACCAAATGCTTTGAGCACACTATCAAAGCGTTTATTCAACTCCGAGAGGCTTGCACCAGTCCATAAATGGATCGCTGGAGCTTGCACACTTCGTTAGCTCCCTTTGGATCGACAAAACCTTCCGGTTGCATTATATACAACTCTTCTTGCAGAAATCCATTCAGGAATGCAGTTTTGACATCCATCTGCCAAATTTCATAATCATAAAATTCGGCAATTGCTAACATGATTCGGACAGACTTAAGCATCGCTACGGGTGAGAAGGTCTCATCGTAGTCAATCCCTTGAACTTGTCGAAAACCTTTTGCGACAAGTCGAGCTTTGTAGACAGTAACATTACCGTCAGCGTCAGTCTTCTTCTTAAAGATCCATTTATTCTCAATTGCTTGCCGATCATTGGGCAAGTCAACCAAAGTCCATACTTTGTTCTCATACATGGATCCCATCTCAGATTTCATGGCTTCAAGCCATTTTGCGGAATCTGGGCTTACCATCGCTTCTCCATAGTTCGTAGGTTCATCATGATCTAGTAGCATGACTTCCAGAACAGGATTTCTGTACCACTCTAGTGCGGATCTTACTCTGGTTGATCTACGAGGTTCAGTAGTATCTTGTTCTGAAGCTTCATGATCATCATCATTAGCTTCCTCACTAATTGGTGTAGGTGTCAAAGAAACTGGTTTCTGTGATGTACTACTTTCCAATAAGGGAGCAAGTACAGTTACCTCATCAAGTTCTACTTTCCTCCCACTCACTTCTTTCGAGAGAAACTCTTTCTCTAGAAAGTTTCCGAATTTAGCAACAAAAGTTTTGCCTTCGGATCTGTGATAGAAGGTTTATCCAATAGTTTCCTTTGGATATCATATGAAGACACATTTCTCCGATTTGGGTTCGAGCTTATCAGGTTGAAGCTTTTTCAAATAAGCATCGCAACCCCAAACTTTCAGAAATGACAACTTTGGTTTCTTGCCAAACCATAGTTCATAAGGCGTCGTCTCAACGGATTTTGATGGTGCCCTATTTAACGTGAATGCGGCCGTCTCTAGAGCATAACCCCAAAACGATAGCGGTAAATCAGTAAGAGACATCATAGATCGCACCATATCTAGTAAAGTATGATTACGACGTTCGGACACACCATTACACTGTGGTGTTCCGGGTGGCGTGAGTTGCGAAACTATTCCGCATTGTTTCAAATGTACACCAAACTCATAACTCAAATATTCTCCTCCACGATCAGATCGTAGGAATTTTATTTTCTTGTTACGATGATTTTCAACTTCACTCTGAAATTCTTTGAACTTTTCAAATGTTTCAGACTTATGTTTCATTAAGTAGATATACCCATATCTGCTTAAGTCATCTGTGAAGGTGAGAAAATAACGATATCCGCCACGAGCCTCAACATTCATCGGACCGCATACATCTGTATGTATGATTTCCAACAAATCTGTTGCTCTCTCCATAGTACCGGAGAATGGTGTTTTTGTCATCTTACCCATAAGGCACGGTTCGCAAGTACCAAGTGATTCATAATCAAGTGGTTCCAAAAGCCCATCAGTATGGAGTTTCTTCATGCGCTTTACACCGATATGACCCAAACGGCAGTGCCACAAATAAGTTGCACTATCATTATCAACTCTGCATCTTTTGGCTTCAACATTATGAATATGTGTGTCACTACTATCAAGATTTAATAAGAATATACCACTCTTTGAGGGTGCATGACCATAAAAGATATTACTCATATAAATAGAACAACCATTATTCTCCGATTTAAATGAATAACCGTCTCACATCAAACAAGATCCAGATATAATGTTCATGCTTAACGCTGGCACCAAATAACAATTATTTAGGTCTAATATTAATCCCGAAGGTAGATGTAGAGGTAGCGTGCCGACCGCGATCACATCGACTTTGGAACCATTTCCCACGCGCATCGTCACCTCGTCCTTAGCCAATCTTCGCTTAATCCGTAGTCCCTGTTTCGAGTTGCAAATGTTAGAAACAGAACCAGTATCAAATACCCAAGTGCTACTGCGAGCATTAGTAAGGTACACATCAATAACATGTATATCACATATACCTTTGTTCACCTTGCCATCCTTCTTATCCGCCAAATAGTTGGGGCAGTTCTGCTTCCAGTGACCAGTCTGCTTGCAGTAGAAGCACTCAGTTTCAGGCTTAGGTCCAGGTTTGGGTTTGGGTTTCTTCTCTTGAGTAGCAACTTGCTTGCTGTTTTTTTAAGTTCCCCTTCTTCTTCCGTTTGCCCTTTTTCTTGAAACTAGTGGTCTTATTAACCATCAACACTTGATGCTCCTTCTTGATTTCTACCTCCGTAGCTTTCAGCATTGTGAAGAGCTCGGGAATAGTCTTATTCATCCCTTGCATATTATAGTTCATCATGAAGCTCTTGTAGCTTGGTGGCAGTGATTGGAGAATTCTGTCAATGACGCAATCATATGGAAGATTAACTCCCAATTGAATCAAGTGATTATTATACCCCAGACATTTTGAGTATATGCTCACTGACAGAACTGTTCTCCTCCATCTTGCAGCTATAGAACTTATTGGAGACTCCATATCTCTCAATCCGGGCATTTGCTTGAAATATTAACTTCAACTCCTGGAACATCTCATATGCTCCATGTCGTTCAAAACGTCGTTGAAGTCCCGATTCTAAGCTGTAAAGCATGGCACACTGAACTATCGAGTAGTCATCAGCTTTGCTCTGCCAGACGTTCATAACATCTGGTGTTGCTCCAGCAGCAGGCCTGGCACCCAGCGGTGCTTCCAGGACGTAATTGTTCTATGCAGCAATGAGGATAATCCTCAAGTTACGGACCCAGTCCGTGTAATTGCTACCATCATCTTTCAACTTTGCTTTCTCAAGGAACGCATTAAAATTCAACGGAACAACAACACGGGCCATCTATCTACAATCAAACATAAACAAGCAAGATACTATCAGGTACTAAGTTCATGATAAATTTAGGTTCAATTAATCATATTACTAAAGAACTCCCACTTAGATAGACATCCCTCTAATCCTCTAAGTGATTACGTGATCCAAATCAACTAAACCATGTCCGATCATCACATGAGATGGAGTAGTTTCATTGGTGAACATTGCTATGTTGATCATATCTACTATATGATTCACGCTCGACCTTTTCGTCTCCGTATTCCGAGGCCATATCTGTATATGCTTGGCTCGTCAAGTATAACCTGAGTATTCCGCGTGTGCAACTATTTTGCACCCGTTGTATTTGAACGTAGAGCCTATCACACCCGATCATCACGTGGTGTCTCAGCACGAAGAACTTTCGCAACGGTGCATACTCAGGAAGAACACTTCTTGATAATTAGTGAGAGATCATCTTAAAATGCTACCATCAATCAAAGCAAGATAAGATGCATAAAAGATAAACATCACATGCAATCAATAGAAGTGATATGATATGGCCATCATCATCTTGTGCTTGTGATCTCCATCTTCGAAGCACCGTCGTGATCACCATCGTCACCGGCGCGACACCTTGATCACCATCGTAGCATCGCTCTCGTCTCGCCAATCTTATGCTTCCACGACTATCGCTACCGCTTAGTGATAAAGTAAAGCATTACAGCGCAGTTGCATTGCATACAATAAAGCGACAACCATATGGCTCCTGCCAGTTGCCAATAACTTGGTTACAAAACATGATCATCTCATACAATAAAATTTAGCATCATGTCTTGACCATATCACATCACAACATGCCCTGCAAAAACAAGTTAGACGTCCTCTACTTTGTTGTTGCAAGTTTTACGTGGCTGCTATGGGTTTAAGCAAGAACCAATCTTACCTACGCATCAAAACCACAATGATAGTTTGTCAAGTTGGTGTTGTTTTAACCTTCACAAGGACCGGGCGTAGCCACACTCGGTTCAACTAAAGTTGGAGAAACTGTCACCCGCTAGCCACCTTTGTGCAAAGCACATCGGGAGAAGCAGTCTAGCGTAAGCGTACGCGTAATGTCGGTCCGGGCCGCTTCGTCCAACAATACCGCCGAACCAAAGTATGACATGCTGGTAAGCAGTATGACTTATATCGCCCACAACTCACTTGTGTTCTACTCATGCATATAACATCAACACATAAAACCTAGGCTCTGATACCACTGTTGGGGAACATAGTAATTTCAAAATTTTCCTACGCACACGCAAGATCATGGTGATGCATAGCAACGAGAGGGGAGAGTGCAATCTACGTACCCTTGTAGACCGATAGCGGAAGCGTTAGCACAACGCGGTTGATGTAGTCGTACGTCTTCACGGCCCAACCGATCAAGCACCGAAACTACGTCACCTCCGAGTTTTAGCACACGTTCAGCTCGATGACGATCCCCGGACTCCGATCCAGCAAAGTGTCGGGGAAGAGTTCTGTCAGCACGATGGCGTGGTGACGATCTTGATGTTCAACTGTCGCAGGGCTTCGCCTAAGCACCACTACAATATTATCGAGGATTATGGTGGAAGGGGGCACCGCACACGGCTAAGAATATGATCACGTGGATCAACTTGTGTGTCTAGGGGTGCCCCCTGCCCCCGTATATAAAGGAGCAAGGGGAGGAGGCCGGCCGGCCCCTATTGGCGCGCCAGGAGGAGTCCTCCTCCTAGTAGGAGTAGGATTCCTACTAGGAGGGGGAAGGAAGTGGGGAGGGAGAAGGAAAGGGGGGCGCCGCCCCCCCTCTCCTAGTCCAATTCGGACCAGGGGGAGGAGGCGCGCGGCCCACCCTGGCTGCCCCTTTCTCTCTCCACTAAGGCCCATATGGCCCATTACTTCTCTCGGTAGGGTTCCGGTAACCCTCCGGCTCTCCGGTTTTCTCCGAAATCACCCGGAACACTTCCGGTGTCCGAATATAGGCGTCCAATATATCAATCTTTATGCCTCGACCATTTCGAGACTCCTCGTTATGTCCGTGATCACATCTGGGACTCCGAACTAACTTCGGTACATCAAAACTCATAAACTCATAATATAACTGTCATCGAAACCTTAAGCGTGCGGACCCTACGGGTTCGAGAACAATGTAGACATGACCGAGACACGTCTCAGGTCAATAACCAATAGCGGAACCTGGATGCTCATATTGGCTCCTACATATTCTACGAAGATCTTTATTGGTCAGACCGCATAACAACATACGTTGTTCCCTTTGTCATCGGTATTTTACTTGTCCGAGATTCGATCGTTGGTATCTAAATACCTAGTTCAATCTCGTTACCGGCAAGTCTCTTTACTCATTTCCTAATACATCATCTCGCAACTAACTCATTAGTTGCAATGCTTGCAAGGCTTGTGTGATGTGCATTACCGAGAGGGCCCAGAGATACCTCTCCGACAATCGGAGTGACAAATCCTAATCTCAAAATACGCCAACCCAACATGTACCTTTGGAGACACCTGTTGAGCTCCTTTATAATCACCCAGTTACGTTGTGACGTTTGGTAGCACACAAAGTGTTCCTCCGGCAAACGGGAGTTGCATAATCTCATAGTCATAGGAACATGTATAAGTCATAAAGAAAGCAATAGCAACATACTAAACGATCGGGTGCTAAGCTAATGGAATGGGTCATGTCAATCACATCATTCTCCTAATAATGTGATCCCGTTAATCAAATGACAACACATGTCTATGGTTAGGAAACATAACCATCTTTGATTAATGAGCTAGTCAAGTAGAGGCATACTAGTGACGTTTGGTTTGTCTATGTATTCACACAAGTATTATGTTTCCGGATAATACAATTCTAGCATGAATAATAAAAATTTATCATGATATAAGGAAATAAAATAATAACATTATTATTGCCTCTAGGGCATATTTCCTTCATTTTCCGCACATCAATACATTAGAGAAAAGATACAAGAGTAGCTTCCATCATAAAAAATAGTTGGAATCTGTACCCAATAGGATAGACGTTGCCCCGGAGCTCGAACACCATGGAACTCAAGGAGGACAACCGTGCCAGTCGGAGAAATAGAAGAAGGATGGCGATGACCTTTGCCCACATGGCAGCCATGTGGGAAGAAGAAGACAGAGAGCACTGGAGGAAGCAGGTAGTGTCAACTCTCGGGTTTCCCTTCCGAGTTCACCTATTTCTGTGGTGTGTGGGAAGGGCGCCGAGGTACTTATAGCACTCTCGTCTCCGGGAGCCTTATTCTCTTCACGTTTTACATAATTCTGGTTCCAACGTTAATTATCTTGCCAACGGATGTATATATGTTATTAGATGTACTACCTTGCAGCTCTGCAGAATATATTGTATCTCCAATATTTATCTGTATACCAAAAACAAACACATTATATTAACGACACGCCTTCAATATGTACATTACATTTTTCTATTAAGAATTATATGTCCATGACATTTTTAGTAAACGAGGGCTAGAGGATTCATGGAATTAAGGCAGGTCGGATGAGTAAGAGCGAATAGATTTATTTCGAAAATACGCAGAGCTTGTGTATGTTTCATTGATAGGCATGAGGGAACAACAATAATATAGCCTAAAGGTGAGGAGACCAGACCCAAAGCACCTAGATCGTGTCATAACCGGGAGGGGGGAGGGAAGGGATACACACCATAAACTCATCTAGCCTGAAGGCGAGGAGACCAAACCCAAAGCACCTAGACCGTGTCATAACCGGGGGGAGGGGAAGGGATACACACCATAAACTCATCTAGCCTGAAGGCGAGGAGACCAAACCCAGAGCACCTAGACCGTGTCATAACCGGGAGGGAGGGGGAGGGGAAGGGATACACACCATAAACTCATCTAGCCTGAAGGCGAGGAGACCAAACCCAAAGCACCTAGACCGTGTCATAACTGGGAGGGGGAGAGGGAAGGGATACTCACCATAAACTCATCCAGCCTGAAGGCGAGGAGACTAGACCCAAAGCACGTAGACCGTGTCATAACCAACGCGAGGCACCTTCATCGCGCGACCATAACTGCATGATAAACCAAATAAGCGTACCCCTCACCTTAAGCGCCTAGAGGAGTCGGCAAGTGGGTTGCAAGATCCGGCTGGGCGGGAGGAAGAAGCCATGGAGGAAACACTCAGATGGTCGTACATTGTGTTCTGAATGACCACGCCCTGAGAAGCAGCCAAAAACCAAGCATGGCATCCAACATCGTCAATTCCAACACTAGAGACATCATGAGCAACCAAGACCACACCTTCATGAAGGGTACGATGTCAGGACGTCGTCGCCATCTGATCCGGTGAACCGGACCTAGGGTTTCCAAAGTGCTCGAAGAGAGACATGAACAAAAGGCCATGGTAGCGCCTCTAAGAAGGAGACGACACACGCAAGTGTCACCACTGCCAGTATCAGCAAGCCGAGGAGGGATTTTGCCTTGGCCTTTGACCGAACGATCCCGAATGCTGCCGGGTCAGGATTTGAAGATGAGGAAACCACATTGCTTGGGCAAAACCTCCACCGTAGGAAGGAGATTTTTGAAAATGTCAGCCCAAAATTTTAAAAATGGCCGAAATTTCGCTCTTTTGAAAATCGCTTAGTCAAATTTCGGCCGAAATTTGGCCATCTTGGCCTGGCGCAAAAAAAATCTCAAACCGAAAATCAAAATGTATGTCGTAGGTGGTGGTGATTCCAGCGGTGCCAGGTCCAGCAAAGCTGGGCGGGCCATGGCCCATAGCCTTGCTGAAGCTCATGCTCGAGTGCCCAGCTCGGCTTGCCCGTCGGTCGCATCCTGATGGGCTATTTCGTTCGTGCCAGCCGACTGTCAGGTTGTGCCACGTCTTCTTGCCATCGCGACCCCTTGGCCGGATGCCCTGTTTTCGGATGTCTGCCCCGTATTTGTACTATGTGGTCTAGCCGGGTGACCTTGAGTTGCCTCGGTTGTTCCGAGTAAGAGTCCTCCGTTTCAGCTGTTCAAGTCATGTTTCACGAGGCATTTGTTTATCTTTTTTACATAAGCCACAAAAAATGTCGTTTTTCATCGAAATTTTGTGCACGCACATAGAATGTCCGGATATACCCGTGGAATTTTTGTTCCGAATTTTTCAACTTTTCAAAATATGTATTTAGACAATGGGTGCATATGCACCTAGGAGCCATAGCCAATTACCGGTATGGTTGGCCTTTCTATTGGCCTGACTATTGGGTTGGCATGGCGTTTAGGTGCACTAATTTTTTTTTGAGAAATCACCCGGGGAGAGAGGATCCCCACCTGTATGTATATTACTCAAAGTCCAGAAAGGGCCATGGGGGATTACAAGGTCACGGTAAGCCATGAGGTAAGCAACAACAACCAAGAGCTAGCAGCTGCCTTGTCAACCGGGTCTCTAAAACGGTTATTACAAACTTCGAGATCATTACAAATGTTCCTCACTGTGAGGATAGCAGAATGTGTTTCATTACGGAAGGCGGCCACATTTCTGGAATCCCAGATTTTTGAAAGTATCATGAGCAGCACCTCAGGCCAAACGCGACCATTCAGGTTATCGGGTGCCGGTAGTAGCCAAAGGTCCTGGAATCTTGTCGACGGGGAGAGGCCCAACCGTTCCCAGATCCGAACTGCGTGAGGGCAAAGGAGGAACAGGTGGGCAGTGTCTTCAGATGGGCCGCCACAGCACGGGCAGGAGGCATCAGGGATGATTATTTTGTGAAACAGGTTGCACTTGGTGTTCAGTCGTCCACGGAAAAGCAACCAAGCAAAAAATTTGAGCTTGTGAGGGGCTCTGGACCGCCAAATCAGGTGCACTATATTAAGGATGCTTATAGTGAATGGACTTTGTGTCCCTGGCTGCAGTTGGTTTCTCGAGATAGTTCACTTAACTTTTTTTTTATGTTTTAAAGAGTTCACTTAACTCCCACGCTGCACTTGGTTTCTTCAAATAATTCACTTAACTTCCATCTTATGTTTCAATAATAGAGCGCTTAAATTCCAGACTGTAGCACGAACCCAGGATCTGCTCTTAGTTGGTGGTTCTTATACGAGTGTACAAGCTACGTCACGTTCACTTGTGTGTTGGTAATCTCTCTATGGAGGCTGCTCTAGGGTTCATGCTACCCGGAATCAACTCGCACGCACACACGCATGCACGTGTGTGTGTGTGTGTATGCAAGCATTGGGATATGTTTCTTAGAAGAGAGTGTTAGAAGAGAGTGTTATCTCAGCCACATGCAAGCATTGGGATATGTTCCATCCCCTTTCCCCCTTTGTATTTTCCTCATTTTTGATGACTAAACTTTATTTCCTCTTTTAGCAGTACTTGGACCACATGCACATGTGCATAGTGTTGGGAAACGTAGTAATTTCAAAAAAAATTCCTACGCACACGCAAGATCATGGTGATGCATAGCAACGAGAGGGCAGAGTGTTGTCTACGTACCCTCGTAGACCGAAGTGGAAGCGTTGACGCAACGTAGAGGAAGTAGTCGTACGTCTTCCCGATCCGACCGATCCAAGCACCGTTACTCCGGCACCTCCGAGTTCTTGGCACACGTACAACTCGATGACGCTCCCCGGGCTCCGATCCAGCAAAGCTTCGGGGATGAGTTCCGTCAGCACGACGGCGTGCTGACGATCTTGATGTTCTACCGTCGCAGGGCTTCACCTAAGCACTGCTACAATATGACCGAGGTGGAATATGGTGGAGGGGGGCACCGCACACGGCTAAGGAACGATCACGATGATCAACTTGTGTGTTCTAGGGTGCCCCCCTGCCCCTGTATATAAAGGAGCAAGGGGGGGGGGCGGCCCTTGGGGCGCGCCAAGGAGAGGGGGGGAGTCCTCCTCCTAGTGGGAGTAGGACTCCCCTTTCCTAGTCCAACTAGGAATAGAGAGGGAGAGGAAGAGGGAAAGGGGGGCCGCTCCCCCCCTCCTAGTCCAATTCGGACTCCCCATGAGGGGGGCGCGCCACCTCCTGGGCTGCTGCCCTCTCTCTCCCCTCAGGCCCACTAAGGCCCATTACTTCCCCGGGGGGTTCCGGTAACCCCTCCGGCACTCCGGTTTTATCCGAAATCACCCGGAACAATTCCGATGTCCGAATATAGTCGTCCAATATATCGATCTTCATGTCTCGACCATTTTGAGACTCCTCGTCATGTCCATGATCACATCCGGGACTCCGAACAACCTTCGGTACATCAAAATACATAAACTCATAATGAAACTGTAATCGTAACTTTAAGCGTGCGGACCCTACGGTTCGAGAACAATGTAGACATGACCGAGACACGTCTCCGGTCAATAACCAATAGCGGGACCTGGATGCCCATATTGGCTCCTACATATTCTACGAAGATCTTCATCGGTCAGACCGCATAACAACATACGTCATTCCCTTTGTCATCGGTATGCTACTTGCCCGAGATTCGATCATCGGTATCCAATACCTAGTTCAATCTCGTTACCGGCAAGTCTCTTTACTCGTTCCGTAATACATCATCCCGCAACTAACTCATTAGTTGCAATGCTTGCGATGCTTAAGTGATGTGCATTACCGAGAGGGCCCGGAGATACCTCTCCGACGATCGGAGTGACAAATCCTAATCTCGAAATACGTCAACCCAACATGTACCTTTGGAGACACCTGTAGAGCACCTTTATAATCACCCAGTTACGTTGTGAAGTTTGGTAGCACACAAAGTGTTCCTCTGGCACGCGGGAGTTACATAATCTCATAGTCACAGGAACATGTATAAGTCATGAAGAAAGCAATAGCAACATACTAAACGATCGGGTGCTAAGCTAGTGGAATGAGTCATGTCAACCAGATCATTCAACTAATGATGTGATCCCGTTAATCAAATGACAACTCTTTGTCCATGGTTAGGAAACACAACCATCTTTGATTAACGAGCTAGTCAAGTAGAGGCATACTAGTGACACTTTGTTTGTTTATGTATTCACACATGTATAATGTTTCCGGTTAATACAATTCTAGCATGAATAATAAACATTTATCATGATATAAGGAAATAAATAATATCTTTATTATTGCCTCTAGGGCATATTTCCTTCAGTCTCCCACTTGCACTAGAGTCAATAATCTAGATTATACAGTAATGATTCTAACACCCATGGAGCCTTGGTGCTGATCATGTTTTGCTCGTGGAAGAGGCTTAGTCAACGGGTCTGCCACATTCAGATCTGTATGTATCTTGCAAATCTCTATGTCTCCCACCTGGACTAGATCCCGGATGGAATTGAAGCGTCTCTTTATGTGCTTGGTTCTTTTGTGAAATCTGGATTCCTTTGCCAAGGCAATTACACCAGTATTGTCACAAAAGATTTTCATTGGACCCGATGCACTAGGTATGACACCTAGATCAGATATGAACTCCTTCATCCAGACTCCTTCGTTTGCTGCTTCCGAAGCAGCTATGTACTCCGCTTCACATGTAGATCCCACCACGACGCTTTGTTTAGAACTGCACCAACTGACAGCTCCACCATTTAATGTAAACAAGTATCCGGTTTGCGATTTAGAATCGTCCGGATCAGTGTCAAAGCTTGCATCAACGTAACCGTTTATGATGAGCTCTTTGTCACCTCCATATACGAGAAACATATCCTTAGTCCTTTTCAGGTATTTCAGGATGTTCTTGACCGCTGTCCAGTGATCCACTCCTGGATTACTTTGGTACCTCCCTGCTAAACTTATAGCAAGGCACACATCAGGTCTGGTACACAGCATTGCATACATGATAGAGCCTATGGCTGAAGCATAGGGAACATCTTTCATTTTCTCTCTATCTTCTGCAGTGGTCGGGCATTGAGTCTGACTCAACTTCACACCTTGTAACACAGGTAAGAACCCTTTCTTTGCTTGATCCATTTTGAACTTCTTCAAAATCTTGTCAAGGTATGTGCTTTGTGAAAGTCCAATTAAGCGTCTTGATCTATCTCTATAGATCTTTGTTCCTAATATCTAAGCAGCTTCACCGAGGTCTTTCATTGAAAAACTCTTATTCAAGTATCCCTTTATGCTATCCAGAAATTCTATATCATTTCCAATCAGTAATATGTCATCCACATATAATATCAGAAATGCTACAGAGCTCCCACTCACTTTCTTGTAAATACAGGCTTCTCCGAAAGTCTGTATAAAACCAAATGCTTTGATCACACTATCAAAGCGTTTATTCAACTCTGAGAGGCTTACACCAGCCCATAAATGGATCGCTGGAGCTTGCACACTTTGTTAGCTCCATTTGGATCGAAAAAACCTTCTGGTTGCATCATATACAACTCTTCTTCCAGAAATCCATTCAGGAATGCAGTTTTGACATCCATCTGCCAAATTTCATAATCATAAAATGCGGCAATTGCTAACATGATTCGGACAGACTTAAGCATCGCTACGGGTGAGAAGGTCTCATCGTAGTCAACCCCTTGAACTTGTCGAAAACCTTTTGCGACAAGTCGAGCTTTGTAGACAGTAATATTACCGTCAGCGTCAGTCTTCTTCTTGAAGATCCATTTATTCTCAATTGCTTTCCGATCATCGGGCAAGTCAACCAAAGTCCATACTTTGTTCTCATACATGGATCCCATCTCAGATTTCACGGCTTCAAGCTATTTTGCGGAATCTAGGCTCACCATCGCTTCTTCATAGTTCATAGGTTCATCATGATCTAGTTGCATGATTTCCAGAATAGGATTACCGTACCACTCCGGTGCGGATCTTACTCTAGTTGATCTACGAGGCTCGGTAGTAACTTGATCTGAAATTTCATGATCGTTATCATTAAATTCCTCACCAATTGGTGTAGGTGTCGCAGAAACCGATTTCTGTGATGAACTACTTTCCAATAAGGGAGCAGGTATAGTTACCTCATCAAGTTCTACTTTCCTCCCACTCATTTATTTCGAGAGAAACTTCTTCTCTAGAAAGGATCCATTCTTAGCAACGAATATCTTGCCTTCGGATCTGAGATAGAAGGTGTACCCAACAGTCTCCTTTGGGTATCCTATGAAGACACATTTCTCCGATTTGGGTTCGAGCTTATCAGGTTGAAGCTTTTTCACATAAGCATCGCGGCCCCAAACTTTAAGAAACGACAACTTTGGTTTCTTGCCAAACCATAGTTCATAAGGCGTCGTATCAACGGATTTTGATGGTGCCCTATTTAACGTGAATGCGGCCGTCTCTAAAGCATAACCCCAAAACGATAGCGGTAAATCAGTAAGAGACATCATAGATCGCACCATATCTTGTAAAGTACGATTACAACGTTCGGACACACCATTACGATGTGGTGTTCCGGGTGGCGTGAGTTGCGAAACTATTCCGCATTGTTTCAAATGTACACCAAACTCATAACTCAAATATTCTCCTCCACGAACATATCATAGAAACTTTATTTTCTTGTTACAATGATTTTCAACTTCACTCTGAAATTCTTTGAACTTTTCAAATGTTTCAGACTTATGTTTCATTAAGTAGATATACCCATATTTGCTTAACTCATCTGTGAAGGTGAGAAAATAACGATATCCGCCACGAGCCTCAATATTCATCGGACCACATACATCTGTATGTATGATTTCCAACAAATCTGTTGCTCTCTCCATAGTACAGGAGAACGGTGTTTTAGTCATCTTGCCCATGAGGCACGGTTCACAAGTGATTCATAATCAAGTGGTTCCAAAAGTCCATCAGTATGGAGTTTCTTCATGTGCTTTACACCGATATGACCTAAACGGCAGTGCCACAAATAAGTTGCACTATCATTATCAACTCTGCATCTTTTGGTTTCAACATTATGAACATGTGTATCACTACTATCGAGATTCATTACAAATAGACCACTCTTCAAGGGTGCATGACCATAAAAGATATTACTCATATAAATAGAACAACCATTATTCTCTGATTTAAATGAATAACCGTCTCGCATCAAACAAGATCCAGACATAATGTTCATGCTCAACGCTGGCACCAAATAACAATTATTTAGGTCTAATACTAATCCCGAAGGTAGATGTAGAGGTAGCGTGCCGACCGCGATCACATCGACTTTGGAACCATTTCCCACGCGCATCGTCACCTCGTCCTTTGCCAGTGTTCGCTTAAACCGTATCCTTGTTTCGAGTTGCGAATATTAGCAACAGAACCAGTATCAAATACCCAGGTGCTACTGCGAGCTCTAGTAAGGTACACATCAATAACATGTATATCACATATACCTTTGTTCACCTTGCCATCCTTCTTATCCGCCAAATACTTGGGGCAGTTCCGCTTCCAGTGACCAGTCTGCTTGCAGTAGAAGCAGTCAGTTTCAGGCTTAGGTCCAGACTTGGGTTTCTTCTCTTGAGCAGCAACTTGCTTGCTATTCTTCTTGAAGTTCCCCTTCTTCTTCCCTTTGCCCCTTTTCTTGAAACCAGTGGTCTTGTTGACCATCAACACTTGATGCTCCTTTTTGATTTCTACCTCCACAGCTTTCAGCATTGTGAAGAGCTCAGGAATAGTCTTATTCATCCCTTGCATATTATAGTTCATCATGAAGCTCTTGTAGCTTGGTGGCAGTAATTGGAGAATTCTGTCAATGACGCAATCATCTGGAAGATTGACTCCCATCTGAATCAAGTGATTATTATACCCAGACATTTTGAGTATATGCTCACTGACAGAACTGTTCTCCTCCATATTGCAGCTATAGAACTTATTGGAGACTTCATATCTCTCAATCCGGGCATTTGCTTGAAATATTAACTTCAACTCCTGGAACATCTCATATGCTCCATGACGTTCAAAACGTCGTTGAAGTCCCGATTCTAAGCCGTAAAGCATGGCACACTGAACTATCGAGTAGTCATCAGCTTTGCTCTTCCAGACGTTCATAACATCTGGTGTTGCTCCAGCAGTAGGCCTGGCACCCAGCAGTGCTTCCAGGACGTAATTCTTCTGTGCAGCAATGAGGATTATCCTCAAGTTACGGACCCAGTCCGTGTAATTGCTACCATCATCTTTCAACTTTGCTTTCTCAAGGAACGCATTAAAATTCAACGGAACAACAGCACGGGCCATCTATCTACAATCAAACATACATAAGCAAGATACTATCAAGTACTAAGTTCATGATAAATTTAAGTTCAATTAATCATATTACTTAAGAACTCCCACTTAGATAGACATCCCTCTAATCCTCTAAGTGATCACGTGATCCAAATCAACTAAACCATAACCGATCATCACGTGAAATGGATAAGTTTTCAATGGTGAACATCATTATGTTGATCATATCTACTATATGATTCACGCTCGACCTTTCGGTCTCCGTGTTCCGAGGCCATATCTGCATATGCTAGGCTCGTCAAGTTAACCTGAGTATTCCGCGTGTGCAAAACTGGCTTGCACCCGTTGTAGATGGACGTAGAGCTTATCACACCCGATCATCACGTGGTGTCTGGGCACGACGAACTTTGGCAACGGTGCATACTCAGGGAGAACACTTCTTGATAATTTAGTGAGAGATCATCTTATAATGCTACCGTCAATCAAAGCAAGATAAGATGCATAAAAGATAAACATCACATGCAATCAATATAAGTGATATGATATGGCCATCATCATCTTGTGCTTGTGATCTCCATCTCCGAAGCACCGTCATGATCACCATCGTCACCAGCGCGACGCCTTGATCTCCATCGTAGCATCGTTGTCGTCTCGCCAATCTTATGCTTCCACGACTATCGCTACCGCTTAGTGATAAAGTAAAGCATTACAACGCGATTGCATTGCATACAATAAAGCGACAACCATATGGCTCCTGCCAGTTGCCGATAACTCAGTTACAAAACATGATCATCTCATACAATAAAATTTAGCATCATGTCTTGACCATATCACATCACAACATGCCCTGCAAAAACAAGTTAGACGTCCTCTACTTTGTTTGTTGCAAGTTTTACGTGGCTGCTACGGACTTAAGCAAGAACCAATCTTACCTACGCATCAAAACCACAAAGATAGTTTGTCAAGTTGATGCCGTTTTAACCTTCGCAAGGACCGGGCGTAGCCACACTTGGTTCAACTAAAGTTGGAGAAACTGACACCCGCCAGCCACCTGTGTGCAAAGCACGGTGGTAGAACCAGTCTCGCGTAAGCGTACGCGTAATGTCGGTCCAGGCCGCTTCATCCAACAATACCGCCGAACCAAAGTATGACATGCTGGTAGGCCGTATGACTTATATCGCCCACAACTCACTTGTGTTCTACTCGTGCAAATAACATCAAACCATAAAACCTAGGCTCGGATACCACTGTTGGGAAATGTAGTAATTTCAAAAAAATTCCTACGCACATGCAAGATCATGGTGATGCATAGCAATGAGAGGGGAGAGTGTTGTCTATGTACCCTCGTAGACCGAAGCAGAAGCGTTGACGCAACATAGAGGAAGTAGTCGTACGTCTTCCCGATCCGACCTATCCAAGCACCGTTACTCCGGCACCTCCGAGTTCTTGGCACACGTACAGCTCGATGACGCTCCCCGGGCTCCGATCCAGCAAAGCTTCGGGGATGAGTTCCGTCAGCACGATGGCGTGGTGACGATCTTGATGTTCTACCGTCGCAGGGCTTCGCCTAAGCACTGCTACAATATGACCGATGTGGAATATGGTGGAGGGGGCACCGCACACGGCTAAGGAACGATCACGATGATCAACTTGTGTGTTCTAGGGTGCCCCCTGCCCCCATATATAAAGGAGCAAGGGGGAGGCCGGCCGGCCCTTGGGGCGCGCCAAGGAGAGGGGGGAGTCTTCCTCCTTGTGGGAGTAGGACTCCCCTTTCCTAGTCCAACTAGGAATAGAGAGGGGGAAGGAAAGAGAGGGAGAGGGAGAGGGAAAGGGGGGGCGCGCCCCCTCCTAGTCCAATTCGGACTCCCCGTGAGGGGGGCGCGCCACCTCCTGGGCTGCTGCCCTCTCTCTCCCCTCAGGCCCACTAAGGCCCATTACTTCCCCGGGGGATTCCGGTAACCCCTCCGGCACTCCGGTTTTATCCGAAATCACCCGGAACAATTCCGGTGTCCGAATATAGTCGTCCAATATATCGATCTTTATGTCTCGACCATTTCGAGACTCCTCATCATGTCCATGATCACATCCGGGACTCCGAACAACCTTCGGTACATAAAAATACTTAAACTCATAATGAAACTGTCATCGTAACTTTAAGCGTGCGGACCCTACGGTTCGAGAACAATGTAGACATGACCGAGACATGTCTCCGGTCAATAACCAATAGCGGGACCTGGATGCCCATATTGGCTCCTACATATTCTATGAAGATCTTTATCGGTCAGACCGCACAACAACATACGTCGTTCCCTTTGTCATCGGTATGCTACTTGCCTGAGATTCGATCGTCGGTATCCAATACCTAGTTCAATCTTGTTACCGGCTAGTCTCTTTACTCGTTCCGTAATACATCATCCGCAACTAACTCATTAGTTTCAATGCTTGCAAGGCTTAAGTGATGTGCATTACCGAGAGGGCCCAGAGATACCTCTCCGACGATCGGAGTGACAAATCCTAATCTCGAAATATGTCAACCCAACATGTACCTTTGGAGACACATGTAGAGCACCTTTATAATCACCCAGTTACGTTGTGACGTTTGGTAGCACACAAAGTGTTCCTCCGGCACACGGGAGTTACATAATCTCATAGTCATAGGAACATGTATAAGTCATGAAGAAAGCAATAGCAACATACTAAACGATCGGGTGCTAAGCTAGTGGAATGGGTCATGTCAATCAGATCATTCAACTAATGATGTGATCCCGTTAATCAAATGACAACTCTTTGTCCATGGTTAGGAAACACAACTATCTTTGATTAACGAGCTAGTCAAGTAGAGGCATACTAGTGACACTTTGTTTGTTTATGTATTCACACATGTATAATATTTCCAGTTAATACAATTCTAGCATGAATAATAAACATTTATCAGGATATAAGGAAATAAATAATATCTTTATTATTGCCTCTAGGGCATATTTCCTTCACATAGGTCATAGGCCCAGCTTGTAAGCTGGCACGGGCTGCACGTTGCAGCCATTGGGCCGTGTGCGTAAGGTTCTTCGCCCACCAAAAGTTTTTTCCCTCCATTCGGTTCTAGTCTAAGTAAAGGTGTGAGTTTTTTTCTTGTTCGTTCGTCTCCTTTTTCTTAGTGTATGTATGTGGGCTGTTCGCGTCACAACCCGGACGGGCCAGTAAGATTGCAACACGACGGGCCGTGAATAGCAAGCTCATGGTTATATGGGGGTTCCTCTTTTCTCCATCCTAGGCCGGTATAATTGGAAGGTGATGCCCAACTGTTTGTCTCAATATGCTGTTACAAAAAAACAGGTTGTCATGCTAATTTGTGGGTGGCGTACATCTTGGGTTATAACTGCTAAAAAATCCAATGAATATGCGAGTAGTGTAATGTTTTTAAAATGAAGTCTGTACGAAGAAAAAATTTGTTGGTGCATGACCAGAAGAACAACAAGCTATGGGTATATATTCATGTAATTGGAAGTAGGTCGGCGGCATCTTTTCATTAATAGACACACAACGTTGGCAAGATTAATAATATGTGATCAGTTTGGAGACAGTGCAGTTATAGCCACACAACTTATGTTACAAGTGTTATTGGTTATTGGTTATTGGTTGAATTCCAAATAATTATGGAATACACCAGCATCCATCCTAGTTTTGAAGCATGAACTATCACAAGGAAAATAAAAGGCTGAACACCATGATCGAGGTGCGGACAAAAAATGCAGCATTGTATGGCTATAACTGCACTGTCTCCAAACTGATCACATATTATTAATCTTGCCAACGTTGTGTGTCTATTAATGAAAAGATGCCGCCGACCTACTTCCAATTACATGAATATATACCCATAGCTTGTTGTTCTTCTGGTCATGCACCAACAAATTTTTTCTTCGTACAGACTTCATTTTAAAAACATTACACTACTCGCATATTCATTGGATTTTTTAGCAGTTATAACCCAAGATGTACGCCACCCACAAATTAGCATGACAACCTGTTTTTTGTAACAGCATATTGAGACAAACAGTTGGGCATCACCTTCCAATTATACCGGCCTAGGATGGAGAAAAGAGGAACCCCCATATAACCATGAGCTATATTCATGTAATTGGAAGTAGGTCGGCGGCATCTTTTCATTAATAGACACACAACGTTGGCAAGATTAATAATATGTGATCAGTTTGGAGACAGTGCAGTTATAGCCACACAACTTATGTTACAAGTGTTATTGGTTATTGGTTGAATTCCAAATAATTATGGAATACACCAGCATCCATCCTAGTTCCTCTTTTCTCCATCCTAGGCCGGTATAATTGGAAGGTGATGCCCAACTGTTTGTCTCAATATGCTGTTACAAAAAACAGGTTGTCATGCTAATTTGTGGGTGGCGTACATCTTGGGTTATAACTGCTAAAAAATCCAATGAATATGCGAGTAGTGTAATGTTTTTAAAATGAAGTCTGTACGAAGAAAAAAAAATTTGGTGCATGACCAGAAGAACAACAAGCTATGGGTATAGACACACAACGTTGGCAAGATTAATAATATGTGATCAGTTTGGAGACAGTGCAGTTATAGCCACACAACTTATGTTACAAGTGTTATTGGTTATTGGTTATTGGTTGAATTCCAAATAATTATGGAATACACCAGCATCCATCCTAGTTTTGAAGCATGAACTAGCACAAGGAAAATAAAAGGCTGAACACCATGATCGAGGCGCGCGCCTGCTCTCATTTATTTGTTCGGTTTTGGTCAAAGTGTCCCGTTACTCTCTCTGACTTGTCCATGACTTAGAAAGGCTACTTCTGAGTTGTGTACATCAATCTTTGTGCCCTATGAAGATGAACCCCACGGAGGTGCAGATGCATGGTTGACATAGGCTTTTGGGTGGCAGCATGGGAACACAGGGACGTGCAAAGGCATGATTTTCGGGAGGTCAGAGAAGCTAGTATCTCGTTTTCGGGAGCCCAATTCATGTGTCCAGAAGTCAATGTTGAACCTGATGGCATGCATGCAATGAAAAGGAACCCCTTCAGCAGCTAGTATGCATGTCGAGCATGCAGCCGATGGTCCGACTATTTTCATGCATGCCGCTGTCCTTAATCCACACCCATGGCCTACCTAGATGGCATGGTCAGATCCTCACTTTGCCTTGCCTCGAACTGGGTGTGACATCATTCTTCGGATTGTTCTACTGTGCTGAAATACGATGGATAGGAGAAGCATTTAGAGCCGGAACCATATTGCTAGCCAGCACAGCCGTCATCATCCTCGAGCACAAACAATGTCCACAATCGTCTCTACCACCCCGTCATTGCCGAAGTGTGACGCCCCCGATTTGATCGTACACTAATCATACACGCAAACGTGTACGGTCAAGATCAGGAACTCACGGGAAGATATCACAACACAACTCTACAAATAAAATAAGTCATACAAGCATCATAGTACAAGCCAGGGGCCTCGAAGGCTCGAATACAAGAGCTCGATCATAGACGAGTCAGCGGAAGCAACAATATCTGAGTACAGACATAAGTTAAACAAGTTTGCCTTAAGAAGGCTAGCACAAACTGGGATACAGATCAAAAGAGGCACATGCCTCCTGCCTGGGATCCTCCTAACTACTCCTGGTCGTCGTCAGCGGGCAGCACGTAGTAGTAGGCACCTCCGGTGTAGTAGGAGTCGTCGTCGATGGTGGCGTCTGGCTCCTGGGCTCCAACATCTGGTTGCGACAACCAGGTAGAAGGGATAGAGGGAAAAGAAGGAGAAAGCAACCATGAGTACTCATCCAAAGTACTCGCAAGCAAGGAGCTACACTACATATGCATGGGTATCAAATGGAATAAGGGTATCATATGTGGACTAAACTGCAGAATGCCAGAATAAGAGGGGGATAACTAATCCTATTGAAGACTACGCTTCTGGCCACCTCCATCTTGCAGCAGAAGAAGAGAGTAGATGATAAGTTCACCAAGTAGCATTGCATAGCATAATCCTAACCGATGATCCTCCCCTCGTCGCCCTGTGAGAGAGCGATCACCGGCTGTATCTGGCACTTGGAAGGCTGTGTTTTATTAAGTATCCGGTTCTACTTGTCATAAGGTCAAGGTACAACTCCAAGTCGTCTTGTTACCGAAGATCACGGCTATTCGAATAGATTAACTTCCCTGCAGGGGTGCACCACATAACCCAACACGCTCGATCCCATTTGGCCGGACACACTTTCCTGGGTCATGCCCGGCCTCGAAAGATCAACACGTCGCAGCCCTACCTAGGCACAACAGAGAGGTCAGCACGCTGGTCTAAATCCTATGGCGCAGGGGTCTGGGCCCATCGCCCTTTGCACACCTGCACGTTGCGAACACGGCCGGTGAGCAGACCTAGCAACCTCCATTACAAAGGAAATTGCGTTACGTGGTCCAACCCGGCGCACGTCGCTTAGTCGCTGACGTCACGAAGGCTTCGGCTGATACCACGACGTCGAGTGCCCATCACTGTCCCCGCGTAGATGGTTAGTGCGTATAAGCCAGTGGCCAGACTCAGATCAAATACCAAGATCTCGTTTAACGTGTTAAGTATCTGCGAACGCCGACCAGGGCCAGGCCCACCTATCTCCTAGGTGGTCTCAACCTGCCCTGTCACTCCGCCACAAAGTAACAGTCGGGGGCCGTCGGGAACCCAGGCCCACCTCTACCGGGATGGAGCCACCTGCCCCTTCAGCCCCCCATCTCCGAACAGTATCATAAGTAATGTAACTGTGTAAAGTATATAGTATATGCCCGTGATCACCTCCCGAAGTGATCACGGCCCAGTAGTATAGCATGGCAGACGGACAAGAGTGTAGGGCCACTGATGGAACACTAGCATCCTATACTAAGCATTAGGATTGCAGGTAAAGGTAACAACAGCAGTAGCAAGGACAGGCTATGCATCAGAATAGGATTAATGGAAAGCAGTAACATGCTACACTACTCTAATGCAAGCAGTAGAGAGAAGAGTAGGCGATATCTGGTGATCAAAGGGGGGGGCTTGCCTGGTTGCTCTGGCAAGAGAGAGGGGTCGTCAATACCGTAGTCGAACTGGGGGTCACCAACAGCCTTGGGGTCTACTGGAAAGAAGTAACGGAGGGGAACACAATAAATAACAAAGCAATCAAAGCATCACTAAGCGTAACATGGCAATACGCGGTGTTAGGGGTGATCTAACGCAGGGATAGGTAATACCGGCGAAGGGGGAAAAACATCCGGGAAAGCATTCCCGGTGTTTCGCGTTTTCGGACAGATGAACCGGAGGGGGAAAGTTGCGTGTTTGGTATGCTAGGGATGCGTGGCGGATGAATGGGTTGCGTATCCGGATTCGTCTCGTCATTCTGAGCAACTTTCATGTACAAAGTATTTTCATCTAACTTACGGATTATTTTATATTCTGAAATTATTATTAATTCGAAATTAATTGAATAAATGCTATGTGCACCCAGCACAGGGTACACAGAAGTGTACCCAGGGGATGACAAGTGGGCCAAGGGGGACCCAGTTGACCAGTCAAGGTTTGACTAGTCAACAGGGGGTAGGGCCCCCTGTCATTGACTGACTAGTAATCTAACAATTTTAGTTAGACTAATTAAGCAGTTAACAGGTTAATTAACATGATTAATTAGGTTAATTAATTCATTTGGTTAATTAACTAACTAACTATTTTAATTATTATATCTTTTCATTTATTTATTTTTCGTTTTCGGGTGGACCGCGCGTGTCATTGGCCAGGGGCCTTAGCGGGCGCTTGGAGCGTAATCTGAATGGGCGACGGGCGTGCGGCGCCAGGCGCCATGGGGCGGACCCGGGCACGCTGGCAACGGCCACCGGGGCGCGGTGGGGTGCCGGGGTTGGCCGCCGGCGCGGCGGTGGCCTGCGGGGCCAGAGGCGGAGGCGGGGCACGGGACGAGCAAAGGCGGAGCGGTTCAGGTGGCGGCGCGGGCAAGCCGGTGAAGAAGCAGGGGAGGCGCGCGCCGGGGCGAGCAGCGGCGCGGGAGCAGCGCAGGCGCGGCCCGACGCGGTTGGCGAAGGAGACCGCAGCCGGGGCGAGGCGCGCGTGGCCAACGCTAGCGGCAGCGGCAGCGAGGCACACGCGGCTGGGCACGCAACGATGGGCGGGGCGATGCGGAGTGGTGCAGGCGCGCGCGGGCGCGTGCGTGCGGTCGTGGGCGCGGGCAGTGGGATGGCGAGGCATGCACGGGGCACACGCGCGCGGTGGCCGCGGCGACGAGCGCTCGGCGCGCGCGGTGGCGCGGCGAGCAGGAGAGGCCGGTGCGGGTGGCGACGGGGAGACGTGCAGAGCGGGCGCAAAGAGGAAGAGGAGGCCGTGGCCTCACCAGCGTTGCAGAGACGAGGGTCGGCGAGGCTCGGTGGAGCCTTTGGGGAGGAGGACGGGGACGACGGCAACGTAGAGGGGGAGGTCCGGCGCGGAGGAGTCGAAGAGGAGGACGGTAGGGCAGCTCCGACGACGGCGGGGTCCAGCGGTGTCGGGGGCGATGGGCGTCGCGGTCGGCTCGGGAGAAGGGCGACGGGGTCGGAAGACGGGTGGCGCCGGCGAGAGGGCTTCGGCATCGAGAGATCGAGGGAGAGGGGGTAGAGAGCGAGGTGGAGTGGGGGGGTTCCCCTTGATCCAGATTGGATCGGGAGGGGGAGAGGGTGTGTCGGTGTCTAGGGTTCGGTGGGGAGGGGGTTATACAGGGGGGGGGGGGGGGGCGACTGGGCCGGCCTGGGGGCCCGATGGCCAGCTGGGCCACGGCCCATCAGGGGGTCTCCTTCTTTCTTTTTGCTTTTGCTTTGCTTTTTTTATTTATAGTTTCTGTTTTCATATTAGTTTTACTTTACTTTTAGTTTTATAAAATATACCACTAGCCCCTAAATTAGTATTTATAAATACTCTATTGCCACATGAATTTCTCATACCTAATAAAATAGTTTAATGTTTTAATATTTATAAAATGCATTTAATTATTTATTTAAGCCACTGTTTTATTTAGTTTAGTGCTTTTAATTATTTTATAAAAATGTGATCCTCCACCATAATTACCTAAGCATTATTTGCCACCTCTAGAACATTTAAATTTTAATGTTTGAAAACTTTACCGTTTGACTTGATTTTGAATTTTGAATTCGAACGAGATTGAATCATCGCAAGATTAACAACAGTAATCATGGTGACATGGCAACATTAGCGGAGGGTTACTGTAGCGTAACTATCCAGGCGTCACAATTCTCCTCCACTACAAGAAATCTCGTCCCGAGATTTAAGAGGGGGACTAAGGGGAAAATTCTGGTTACGAAATTCTAACGGGTCTTCTCGATCTTGGTTGCTCTTCTCGAAGAGGTCGATCCATTACGTAGAAGTCTTCATTTCTCTGTTTCATGTCATCATGATGAAGTCGGCGCCCTTTCTTCAGGAACTCCATCGTACTTACGAAAGAATAAAGGGTAGGCATTCTAGGAGAACGGACGTCGGCAAGGTTGACTATCGGGTCGACAACATCGAGGAAGGTGGCGGAAAGTAACTCTCGAATCGAATCTTAAGAAATTATCGAGAGCAAAGTAAGGAGGTAACCTAGGAAGTCTCGAGCGGGCAGGCAATCGTTCGATGTCTGTTATAGGGCGTGAATGGGTCAAAACAACGGGAACAAGTATTGTGTCCGATATCAGAACTGAAGGTGGCTCGTGAATTACATGCGAGGCCACGTGCGAGGAACAACCTTGGGAACAGGGGGTGTACATGGGAGTCAGGTTTCGATCCTGTGGAACTGTGGGTTATGGGCCCACCATGTGGTCGAAAGTAGGAAGGGGGGTAATGTCTCGCACGATCATGTAGGCAGACATGTCAGAGGATAGCCTGTCAGTTATGTCGGCAACAACAACGGTACCAAGGGCGAGGGACGAAGAGAACCATTTTCCTGCTCGTTGAACGAGGCGGACCATTAGGCGAAATTCTCGTCCATCGGTGGCTACCGGAATGCTATCAACAAAAGCAACAGAGTCTTACTGACACGGTTGTACACCAAGGTGTTTTACATAAGCAGAAGAATACTACTGCTTATATAATATAGATTACAAGAAGGGTTAAGCAAACCAATGGAAAGGAAAGGTGATTACCAGGTTTAATTACAACAATGGGGAGGAAAATGTGTATACACACATATTTCAGGGGTATATCCTTCCCAAGGACAAGCAGAGCATGATATCCATGACAGGATATCATGTATAAAACTCCTTAGGTAGGGGAGAGAAATTTCATGACATTACCCATACAACGGTGTTTGGATAATTTGAGCAAGAAACATTTAGCATTGGGCTTCAAATGTTCTTGTTGAAAATCAGAGTATCACAGACATGCTTCGAGATAGCATTGACATGGTCTTCAAGCAAAGGTCAGACTTGGATATACAAAGGATTCATCATCATTAACCCAAGGAGAGGATGAGGGGGGTGGCTGATGGAATCAGCGGCAATTTATCGAGATTAACAAAGATGGATCTCCACAATTATGTGAGCAAGGAGATAACATTTGTCAGATCAAATGGTATAATGATGTATGCTCGAGGAAAACATACACAATTAAACATTGGTTGAAAGGTGCACCCGAATATGGGCTGGGTTGCACGACCAACGTCGGAATGGTGATTCAATAATCAATAGTCTAAGAATGAATGGACGACCATTAACTTCAAAGCAAGAGGGTTGCTAGAAGGGCAGAATCCAAACAGCACCGCTCACTTGTTGGTACCCCGGTTGGAATCAACACGAGGACCCAAGAAAGAATGGTGATGGTGGGAAGTATCACCATACCAAGAATTCTTAAGAGGTGGTGAAATTCCCACGACATCCTTGACATTTAAGATAGTAATACTCCAAGGTAAAGAAGAATAATTGCTGGATAGCAAGGATCTCAAGGTATAACACAAAACACGAATAAGTTTGTGTTGGAGGAAAGTCAATAAGGTGGTCGATGATAACACAAATCATCGAGGGCAAGGATGGTATTTCTCATAATGAACTCAATTGACATCCTGGAAGAGCTCAAAATGCCGATGATGATCACGACACAATTGTTGAGAGATTTCATGAAGATGTAATCGGTCGGCGATGACATCAAGCCAAAGGAATGATGAAGCGAAAGGTTATTGAACCCAAGGGTATGACACAAACTCGAAACCAAGCTCGTTGTTTAAGGCAAAATAGTATGATGAGGAAGATCGACGTAAGCTTAGCTCATCGTCGAAAGTTGTGCTCCGGGAATAAGGAACAGGTAGCACAGTTAAAATCATCCCAGTAATGTTATAGCCAAATAGGGTAGGAAGGACGTGATCGGGTACAAACTCGTAAGTAAAGAAGATTACGAAAAGTTGTTGAACCGTAGTACGGACTCGGTTCAGTTATCAGTTTTTGAGTGTTTAATAACTCAGAGCCCGTGAAAAATTTGGAATCAGTGAGAATGTAGTACTTGATGAGGAACTCACAAGAGGTTATGTAGTACTTGATATTATCGAGGTACCATGATGTAATACTCGACGGAAGATCAAAGTAAAGGTTGGACTGGTGTATTGATCCACAAAAGACAAGTGCTTAAACTTGCCCGTGAAATGGGGTCAAAGAAGAACATATGGTCGAAACCACAATTGCAAAAGGCCGAATCCCAGATATAAGAACTTATACCAAGGGAAAAATTAATTTAAGAGAAGCTTTAATGATAAGATCTACATCGTGTTCATGGGCATGAACACAAAGTTCAAGGTCGACTCCCACTTCTTCAATGCATAACCTTTCATTCACCTCTCGTATTTTGAAAATGACATTAGTTATTGAAAGTTTTACCTGGTGCAATACCAGATAAGTATGACCCGTGAAATCTTTCGGGATTGCACAGATTAGGGAAGGCATTAGTTCAAACCATCGGGTATCTTAGGAACATATATCACAAACTTTAGGAGTAATTAACACAAGCTCGAAAGTAGAGCATGGTTGACAAGGCAGAGGATACAATTTACCAAAGGCATTATATACCGGTGAAAAGGCTCACAAGGTTATTGGATATTAAGGACGATGTCGGATGAAATCCAACAATGGATCTGACGATCCACAACGGAGCTGATGTGAGTATCGGTACTCTACCAGAAGAAGAAAGAATGCAAGGGGATCAGCTGATAGAAACAACTAACTCAAAGCTCAATGCAACGAAATTTTATGATTTCCAAATCAAGGGATCAGAAGCAATCGTTCTGATCGAAAATGAATAAGTTCAATAGACTTAGAAGCACAAATGATCAAGGCATTGATTGGTCTAGAACCAGCTCATATCCAAATGACGTCTGAGCCGGAAGGATGAATCCTAGGATTCGACTGAGGAATGCGGGCATCCTCAACATATTGAATCAACGGACTTAAAATGATAAACACAAGGGAGGCCAATAAGATTACGAAACTTATGGGATTAACCATAATCCGAGCAAGCGAGAATTTCAAGAGCAATAGGCTGCTCGGGATTTTCGGAAGATCGAATGATATTTTGAAGTCTTTGGCGAAACACATGAATAACTGGGAATGAGCGGATACTCGATAAGTGCGAGAATTATCCGTAGGGGTATTCAGGTGACAGAGAACAGCAAGGAAGTAAGCTCAAAGGATTCTCGGAACAACAGAGAGAATTTTGAGGTATCTCGTAATAACAAGATCAGCTGGGAAGCATCGTATGAAAGGCGAGTATACATGGTTATCCACAGGGGTTTATCGATGGAAGGGAATTGCAGAAGCGACGCCATAAAGTCTCAAGAGAACATCGGAGAGTATCTTCAGATTCTTCTGGTGCAGCAGAGGATCATCTGTAATAAGGGGCTCTCCGGAAGAAAGTATTATCGAGATCCTAATGAATTTAGCAAATTCATTTAACCCGAATAGAAGAGAGTTTAGAGTCCTAGAGTAAGGATCGAGGAGTAAAAGATCCTAATACCACCCAGATGGCGACGTGGGCCCGCAAGACACACAGCCATGTTAGTAAAAGTTTTTGTAATGTCTAGACTCAACTTCGGCCAAGGAGTGTGGAAGGGGGATTCCTACAGGCAGTCGGCTCTGATACCAACTTGTGACGCCCCCGATTTGATCGTACACTAATCATACATGCAAACGTGTACGATCAAGATCATGAACTCACGGGAAGATATCACAACACAACTCTACAAATAAAATAAGTCATACAAGCATCATAGTACAAGCCAGGGGCCTCGAAGGCTCGAATACAAGAGCTCGATCATAGACGAGTCAGCGGAAGCAACAATATCTGAGTACAGACATAAGTTAAACAAGTTTGCCTTAAGAAGGCTAGCACAAACTGGGATACAGATCAAAAGAGGCGCAGGCCTCCTGCCTGGGATCCTCCTAACTACTCCTGGTCGTCGTCAGCGGGCAGCACGTAGTAGTAGGCACCTCCGGTGTAGTAGGAGTCGTCGTCGACGGTGGCGTCTGGCTCCTGGGCTCCAACATCTGGTTGCAACAACCAGGTAGAAGGGATAGAGGGAAAAGAAGGAGAAAGCAACCGTGAGTACTCATCCAAAGTACTCGCAAGCAAGGAGCTACACTACATATGCATGGGTATCAAATGGAATAAGGGTATCATATGTGGACTGAACTACAGAATGCCAGAATAAGAGGGGGATAACTAATCCTATCGAAGACTACGCTTCTGGCCACCTCCATCTTGCAGCAGAAGAAGAGAGTAGATGATAAGTTCACCAAGTAGCATTGCATAGCATAATCCTAACCGATGATCCTCCCCTCGTCGCCCTGTGAGAGAGCGATCACCGGTTGTATCTGGCACTTGGAAGGGTGTGTTTTATTAAGTGTCCGGTTCTAGTTGTCATAAGGTCAAGGTACAACTCCAAGTCGTCCTGTTATCGAAGATCACGGCTATTCGAATAGATTAACTTCCCTGCAGGGGTGCACCACATAACCCAACACGCTCGATCCCATTTGGCCGGACACACTTTCCTGGGTCATGCCCGGCCTCGGAAGATCAACACGTCGCAGCCCTACCTAGGCACAACAGAGAGGTCAGCACGCCAGTCTAAATCCTATGGCGCAGGGGTCTGGGCCCATCGCCCTTTGCACACCTGCACGTTGTGAACACGGCCGGTGAGCAGACCTAGCAACCTCCATTACAAAGGAAATTGCGTTACGTGGTCCAACCCGGCACGCGCCGCTCAGTCGCTGACGTCATGAAGGCTTCGGCTGATACCACGACGTCGAGTGCCCATAACTGTCCCCGCGTAGATGGTTAGTGCGTATAAGCCAGTGGCCAGACTCAGATCAAATACCAAGATCTCGTTTAACGTGTTAAGTATCTGCGAATGCCGACCAGGGCCAGGCCCACCTATCTCCTAGGTGGTCTCAACCTGCCCTGTCGCTCCGCCACAAAGTAACAGTCGGGGGCCGTCGGGAACCCAGGCCCACCTCTACCGGGATGGAGCCACCTGCCCCTTCAGCCCACATCTCCGAATAGTATCATAAGTAATGTAACTGTGTAAAGTATATAGTATATGCCCGTGATCACCTCCCGAAGTGATCACGGCCCCGTAGTATAGCATGGCAGACGGACAAGAGTGTAGGGCCACTGATGGAACACTAGCATCCTATACTAAGCATTAGGATTGCAGGTAAAGGTAACAACAGCAGTAGCAAGGACAGGCTATGCATCAGAATAGGATTAATGGAAAGCAGTAACATGCTACACTACTCTAATGCAAGCAGTAGAGAGAAGAGTAGGCGATATCTGGTGATCAAAGGGGGGGCTTGCCTGGTTGCTCTGGCAAGAGAGAGGGGTCGTCAACACCGTAGTCGAACTGGGGGTCACCAGCAGCCTCGGGGTCTACCGGAAAGAAGTAACGGAGGGGAACACAATAAATAACAAAGCAATCAAAGCATCACTAAGCGTAACATGGCAATACACGGTGTTAGAGGTGATCTAACGCAGGGATAGGTAATACCGGCGAAGGGGGAAAAACATCCGGGAAAGCATTCCCGGTGTTTCGCGTTTTCGGACAGATGAACCGGAGGGGAAAAGTTGCGTGTTTGGTATGCTAGGGATGCATGGCAGATGAATGGGTTGTGTATCCGGATTCGTCTCGTCGTTCTGAGCAACTTTCATGTACAAAGTATTTTCATCAAACTTACAGATTATTTTATATGATTTTTCAAAGTTTTAATGATATTCTGAAATTGTTATTAATTTGAAATTAATTGAATAAATGCTATATGCACCCAGCACAGGGTACACAGAAGTGTACCCAGGGGATGACAAGTGGGCCAAGGGGGACCCAGTTGACCAGTCAAGGTTTGACTGGTCAACAGGGGGTAGGGCCCCCTGTCATTGACTGACTAGTAATCTAACAATTTTAGTTAGACTAATTAAGCAGTTAACAGGTTAATTAACATGATTAATTAGGTTAATTAATTCATTTGGTTAATTAATTAACTAACTATTTTAATTATTATATCTTTTCATTTATTTATTTTTCGTTTTCAGGTGGACCCCGCGTGTCATTGGCCAGGGGCCTTAGCGGGCGCCTAGAGCGTAATCCGAACGGGCGACGGGCGTGCGGCGCCAGGCGCCATGGGGAGGACCCAGGCACGCTGGTAACGGCCGCTGGGGCGCGGTGGGGTGCCGGGGTTGGCCGCCGGTGCGACGGTGGCCTGCGGGGCCAGAGGCGGAGGCGGGGCACGGGACGAGCAGAGGCGAAGCGGTTCAGGTGACGGCGCGGGCAAGCCGGTGAAGAAGCAGGGGAGGCGCGCGTCGGGGCGAGCAGCGGCGCGGGAGCAGCACAGGCGTGGCCCAACGCGGTTGGCGAGGGAGACCGCAACCCGGGGGAGGCGGGCGTGGCCAATGCTGGCGGTAGCGGCAGCGAGGCACACGCGGCTGGGCACGCAGTGATGGGCGGGGCGATGCGGAGTGGTGCAGGCGCGCGCGGGCGCGTGCGTGCGGTCGTGGGCGCGGGCAGTGGGATGGCGAGGCGTGCACGGGGCGCACGCGCGCGGTGGCCGCGGCGATGAGCGCTGGGCGCGCGCGGTGGCGCGTCGAGCAGGGGAGGCCGGTGCGGGTGGCGACGGGGAGCCGTGCAGAGCGGGCGCAAAGAGGAAGAGGAGGCCGTGGCCTCACCGGCGTTGCAGAGACGAGGGTCGGCAAGGCTCGGTGGAGCCTTTGGGGAGGAGGACGGGGACGACGGCAACGTAGAGGGGAAGGTCCGGCGCGGAGGAGTCGAAGAGGAGGACGGCAGGGCAGCTCCGACGACGGCGGGGTCCAGCGGCGTCGGGGGCGATGGGCGTCGCGGTCGGCTCAGGAGAAGGGCGACGGGGTCGGAAGACGGGTGGCGCCGGCGAGAGGGCTTCGGCATCGAGAGATCGAGGGAGAGGGGTAGAGAGCGAGGTGGAGTGGGGGGGGTTCCCCTTGATCCAGATTGGATCGGGAGGGGGAGAGGGTGTGTCGGTGTCTAGGGTTCGGTGGGGAGGGGGTTATACAGGGGGGGCGACTGGGCCGGCCTGGGGGCCCGATGGACAGCTGGGCCACGGCCCATCAGGGGGTCTCCTTCTTTCTTTTTGCTTTTGCTTTGCTTTTTTTATTTATAGTTTCTGTTTTCATATTAGTTTTACTTTACTTTTAGTTTTATAAAATATACCACTAGCCCCTAAATTAGTATTTATAAATACTCTATTGCCACATGAATTTCTCATACCTAATAAAATAGTTTAATGTTTTAATATTTATAAAATGCATTTAATTATTTGTTTAAGCCACTGTTTTATTTAGTTTAGTGCTTTTAATTATTTTATAAAAATGTGATCCTCCACCATAATTACCTAAGCATTATTTGCCACCTCTAGAACATTTAAATTTTAATGTTTGAAAACTTTACCATTTGACTTGATTTTGAATTTTGAATTCGAACGGGATTGAATCATCGCAAGATTAACAACAGTAATCATGGTGACGTGGCAACATTAGCGGAGGGTTACTGTAGCGTAACTATCTGGGCGTCACACGAAGACTCCATGTATGAAGTTTTAAGGCATGCATATCTCCTTGAGGATATCCTTGGGAGGGTAGATAGTCTCAAAACATTGTTGCGTGCTAGCGTGGTGTCCAAGTATTGGCTGAGTGCTGCACTAAAGGAGGAGCTGTTAGTCCTCTTCATGGCTAAGCGCTCCCCGCCTTTGCTGGGCATCATTGCGCTCAGTTCGTTGTGCAGGATCATGACCTCGGATATCTTGAGTTCTCCCCCATAGCGGGAGTAGAGTCGTCTCTCCTTCCAAAGGCGGTGGAGGTAGAGGCTGCATTCGATGACAAGTCGAGCTTCGACACCGTGATTCTCTGCGGCGACGGTGAACTCATCCTCAGAGAGACGGGCCACCCGAGAGGCTACGCCAAGCGGGTGATGTTTGGCGCGATATCGACATCACGCCATCAGCTGCCTGCGGACGACATATTCGAAGCAGCACCAGCCTCAATCTGCGCCTGCTTCGTCGTCATTGATGGTGACAAGTCCTTCGACGGCTACCCGAGAGCACATGCCGAACCCAATGCCCAGCCCGGGGCGTACTGCCTTCGGGTCAGCACACTCTTGGCCGACCAATGGTGGGTGCAAGTATCGCACCCTATAACACACATCAAAACATGCATTCCTCATGAATGTCCATATTTTGTAGTCGTAGGAGGGATATTGTATATGATGTACGCAGTCGGAAGCTTTTTTCGTGTGATTTGTCGATTGGGCACTTCGGTACTGTTGAGCCGCCGGAGCCGTTTAGGGCCGCCAAGGACATGGATTACTCAGTTTCAAGGTCGAGGGTGTCTGGTCTATGCATTGCTGGTATATATTTGTAGAGTTGTCATAAGAGGACACATGCAATTATGAACAAACATTGTGAATGAAACATGAAATTTATAGGTACACTACAGGTATCTCCGAAAGTGTCTGTTGGGTTGGCACAAATCGAGACTAGGATTTGTCACTCCGTATGATGGAGAGGTATCTCTGGGCCCACTCGGTAATGCATCATCATAATGAGCTCAATGTGACCAAGCGGTTGATCACGGGATCATGCATTACGGTACGAGTAAAATGACTTGCCGGTAACGAGATTGAACGAGGTATTGGGATACCGACGATCGAGTCTCGGGCAAGTAACGTACCGATTGACAAAGGGAATTGTATACGGATTAATTGAATCCTCGACATCGTGGTTCATCCGATGAGATCATCGAGGAGCATGTGGGAGCCAACATGGGTATCCAGATCCCGCTGTTGGTTATTGACCGGAGAGTCGTCTTGGTCATGTCCGCGTGTCTCCCGAACCCGTAGGGTCTACACACTTAAGGTTCGGTGATGCTAGGGTTGTTGAGATATTAGTATAGGGTAACCCGAAAGTTGTTTGGAGTCCCGGACGTCACGAGGAGTTCCGGAATGGTCCGGAGGTGAAGATTTATATATAGGAAGTCAAGTTTCGGCCATCGGGAAAGTTTCGGGGGTAATCGGTATTGTACCAGGACCAACGGAAGGGTCCCGGGGGTCCATCGGGTGGGGCCACCTATCCCGGAGGGTCCGATTGGCTGAAGTGGGAGGGGAACCAGCCCATAGTGGGCTGGTGCTCCACCCTTGGGCCTCCCCCTGCGCCTAGGGTTGGAAACCCTAGGGGTGGGGGCGCCCCACTTGGCTTGGGGGGCAAGCCACTCCCTTGGCCGCCGCCCCCCTTGGAGATTGGATCTCCTAGCCCCCCCCCTAGGGACCCTATATATAGTGGGGGGGAGGGAGGGAAGCCGCACCCTAGCCCCTGGCGCGTCCCTCTCCCTCCCGTGACACTCCTCCCTCTCCCTGAGCTTGGCGAAGCCCTGCCGAGATCGCTGTTGCTTCCACCACCACGCCGTCGTGCTGCTGGATCTTCATCAACCTCTCCTTCCCCTTGCTGGATCAAGTTGGAGGAGACGTCTTCCCAACCATACGTGTGTTGAACGCAGAGGTGCCGTCCGTTCGGCGCTAGGTTATCGGTGATTTGGATCACGACGAGTACGACTCCATCAACCCCGTTCTCTTGAACGCTTCCGTGCGCAATCTACAAGGGTATGTAGATGCACTCCCCTCTCCCTCGTTCCTAGATGAGTCAATAGATTGATCTTGGTGATGCGTAGAAAATTTTAAAATTCTGCTACGTTCCCCAACAGTGGCATCATGGGCTAGGTCTATGCGTAGTTTCTATGCACGAGTAGAACGCAGAGCAGTTGTGGGCATCGATATTGTCAATTTGCTTGCCGTTACTAGTCTTATCTTGATTCGGCGGCATCATGGGATAAAGCGGCCTGGACCGACCTTACATGTACGCTTACGTGAGATTGGTTCCACCGATTGACATGCATTAGTTGCATAAGGTGGCTGGCGGGTGTCTGTCTCTCCCACTTTAGTCAGATCGGATTTGATGAAAAGGGTCCTTATGAAGGGTAAATAGAAATTGGCATATCACGTTGTGGTTTTGGCGTAGGTAAGAAATGTTCTTGCTAGAAACCTATAGCAGCCACGTAAAAACTTGCAACAACAATTAGAGGACGTCTAACTTGTTTTTGCAGCATGTGCCGTGTGATGTGATATGGCCAAAAGGATGTGATGAATGATATATGTGATGTATGAGATTGATCATGTTCTTGTAATAGGAATCACGACTTGCATGTCGATGAGTATGACAACCGGCAGGAGCCATAGGAGTTGTCTTAATTTATTTATGACCTGTGTGTCAACATAAACGTCATGTAATTACTTTACTTTATTACTAAAGCATTAGCCATAGTAGTAGAAGTAATAGATGACGAGACAACTTCAAGAAGACACGATGATGGAGATCATGATGATGGAGATCATGGTGTCATGCCGGTGACAACGATGATCATGAAGCCCCGAAGATGGAGATCAAAAGGAGCAAATGATATTGGCCATATCATGTCACTATTTGATTGCATGTGATGTTTATCATGTTTTGCATCTTATTTGCTTAGAACGACGGTAGCTTAAATAAGATGATCCCTCGTAATTATTTCAAGAAAGTGTTCCCCCTAACTGTGCACCATTGCGAAGGTTCGTTGTTTCGAAGCACCACGTGATGATCGGGTGTGATAGATTCTAACGTTCGAATACAACAGGTGTAAGCCAGATTTACACACGCAATACACTTAGGTTGACTTGACGAGCCTAGCATGTACAGACATGGCCTCGGAACACGGAAGACCGAAAGGTCGAGCATGAGTCGTATAGAAGATACGATCAACATGAAGATGTTCACCGATGTTGACTAGTCCGTCTCACGTGATGATCGGACATGGCCTAGTTGACTCGGATCATGTTTCACTTAGATGACTAGAGGGATGTCTATCTGAGTGGGAGTTTATTGAATAATTTGATTAGATGAACTTAATTATCATGAACTTAGTCTAAAATCTTTACACTATGTCTTGTAGATCAAATGGCCCACGCTAATGTTGCCCTCAACTTCAACGCGTTCCTAGAGAAAACCAAGCTGAAAGATGATGGCAGCAACTATACGGACTGGGTCCGGAACCTGAGGATCATCCTCATAGTTGCCAAGAAAGATTATGTCCTAGAAGCACCGCTAGGTGATGCACCCATCCCAGAGAACCAAGACGTTATGAACGCTTGGCAGTCACGTGCTGATGATTACTCCCTCGTTCAGTGCGGCATGCTTTACAGCTTAGAACCGGGGCTCCAAAAACGTTTTGAGAGACACAGAGCATATGAGATGTTCGAAGAGCTGAAAATGGTTTTCCAAGCTCATTCCCGGGTCGAGAGATATGAAGTCTCCGACAAGTTCTTCAGTTGTAAGATGGAGGAAAATAGTTCTGTCAGTGAGCACATACTCAAAATGTCTGGGTTGCATAACCGCTTGACTCAGCTGGGAGTTAATCTCCCGGATGACGCGGTCATTGACAAAATCCTTCAGTCGCTTCCACCGAGCTACAAGAGCTTTGTGATGAACTTCAATATGCAGGGGATGGAAAAGACCATTCCTGAGGTATATTCAATGCTGAAATCAGCGGAGGTGGAAATCAAAAAGGAACATCAAGTGTTGATGGTGAATAAAACCACTAAGTTCAAGAAAGGCAAGGGTAAAAAGAACTTCAAGAAGGACGGCAAGGGAGTTGCCGCGCCCGGTAAGCAAGCTGCCGGGAAGAAGTCAAAGAATGGACCCAAGCCTGAGACTGGGTGTTTTTATTGCAAGGGAAGTGGTCACTGGAAGCGGAACTGCCCCAAATACTTAGCGGATAAGAAGGCCGGCAACACTAAAAGTATATGTGATATACATGTAATTGATGTGTACCTTACCAGTACTCGTAGTAGCTCCTGGGTATTTGATACCGGTGCGGTTGCTCACATTTGTAACTCAAAGCAGGAGCTGTGGAATAAGCGGAGACTGGCGAAGGACGAGGTGATGATGCGCGTCGGAAATGGTTCCAAGGTCGATGTGATCGCTGTCGGCATGCTGCCTCTACATTTACCTACGGGATTAGTTTTAAACCTCAATAATTGTTATTTAGTGCCAGCTTTGAGCATGAACATTGTATCAGGATTTCGTTTAATTCGAGATGGCTACTCATTTAAATCCGAGAATAATGGTTGTTCTATTTATATGAGAGATATGTTTTATGGTCATGCTCCGCTGGTGAATGGTTTATTCTTAATGAATCTCGAGCATAATGTTACACATATTCATAGTGTGAATACCAAAAAATGTAAGGTTGATAATGATAGTCCCACATACTTGTGGCACTGCCGCCTTGGTCACATAGGTGTCAAACGCATGAAGAAGCTCCATGCAGATGGACTTTTGGAGTCTCTTGATTACAAATCATTTGACACGTGCGAACCATGCCTCATGTGTAAAATGACCAAGACTCCGTTCTCAGGAACAATGGAGCGAGCAACCAACTTATTGGAAATCATACATACTGATGTGTGTGGTCCAATGAGTGTTGAGGCTCGCGGTGGCTATCGTTATGTTCTCACCCTCACTGATGACTTGAGTAGATATGGATATGTCTACTTAATGAAACACAAGTCTGAGACCTTTGAAAAGTTCAAGGAATTTCAGAGTGAGGTCGAGAATCAACGTGACAGGAAAAACAAGTTCTTGCGATCAGATCGTGGGGGAGAATACTTGAGTCACGAATTTGGCACACACTTAAGGAAATGTGGAATAGTTTCACAACTCATGCCGCCTGGAACACCTCAGCGTAATGGTGTGTCCGAACGTCGTAATCGCACTCTATTGGATATGGTGCGATCTATGATGTCTCTTACCGATTTACCGCTGTCATTTTGGGGCTATGCTCTAGAGACTGCCGCATTCACTTTAAATAGGGCTCCGTCGAAATCCGTTGAGACGACACTGTATGAATTATGGTTTGGGAAGAAACCTAAGCTGTCGTTTCTAAAAGTTTGGGGATGCGATGCTTATGTCAAGAAACTACAACCTGAAAAGCTCGAACCCAAGTCGGAAAAATGCGTCTTCATAGGATACCCTAAAGAAACTATTGGGTATACCTTCTACTTCAGATCCGAAGGCAAGATCTTTGTTGCCAAGAATGGATCCTTTCTAGAGAAAGAGTTTCTCTCGAAAGAAATAAGTGGGAGGAAAGTAGAACTCAATGAAGTATTACCTCTTGAACCGGTAAGTGGCGCAGCTCAAGAAAATGTTCCTGAGGTGCCTGCACCGACTAGAGAGGAAGTTAATGATGATGATCATGAAACTTCAGATCAAGTTGCTACTGAACTTCGTAGGTCCACAAGCACACGTTCCGCACCAGAGTGGTATGGCAACCCTATCTTGGAAGTCATGTTGTTAGACAACGGTGAACCTTCGAACTATGAAGAAACGATGGCGGGCCCAGATTCCGACAAATGGCTGGAAGCCATGAAATCCGAGATAGGATCCATGTATGAAAAAGAAGTATGGACTTTGACTGACTTGCCCGTTGATCGGCGAGCCATAGAAAATAAATGGATCTTTAAGAAGAAGACAGACGCGGATGGTAATGTAACCATCTATAAAGCTCGGCTTGTCGCTAAGGGTTATCGACAAGTTCAAGGGGTTGACTACGACGAGACTTTCTCACCCATAGCGAAGCTGAAGTCCGTCCGAATCATGTTAGCAATTGCTGCATTCTATCCTTAATGGTTTCCTTAAGGAAGAATTGTATATGATTGTAACGCCCCACATGTAACCTTCCCCAAATGTACTCCGACTCTTGCCGTTTTCGGCATTAAGTTATATTTAATTCTCAGGTTCGGGTCTTTGCCTCCGTGTGTTGTTTTCGTTTTCGTGCATCACATATCATGTCGTCACGTGCATCGCATTTGCATACATGTTCGTATCATGCATTCGAGCATTTTCCCCGTTGTCCGTTTTGCATTCCGGCGCTTCGTTCTCCTCCGGTGGCTATTTCTAGCTTTCTTTCGTGTGTGGGGATTAAACATTTCCGGATTGGGCCGAGACTTGCCATGCGGCCTTGGTTTACTACCGGTAGACCGCCTGTCAAGTTTCGGGTCATTTGGACTTCGTTTGATACTCCAACGGTTAACCGAGGGACCGAAAAGGCCTCGTGTGTGTGCAGCCCAACACCCCTCCATTTTGGCCCAAAACCCATCAAAATCAGCTCCATCGTCTCGGTCGTTCGATCACGATCGTGTGGGCGAAAACCGCACCTCATTTGGACTCTCCTAGCTCCCTCTATGCCTATATATACACACCCCCTCCGAAATTCTCGTTTTCCTCTCCCTGAAACCCTAGATCCAGCTCCTCCGCGCGGCCGGACACGTTCGCCAGCCGCCGGACACGTCCGCTGCTCCGCCCGGTCCAATCACAGCACGCCACGTGGGCGCCGAGCCCCACTTCGCCGCCGCCGGCCCGCCAGGCCCGCGCGGGGCCCTCCCCGGCCCGCGCGCCCGCCGCCGCCCGTCCTCTGCGCCGCCTCCCGTCGTCCCCGCGGCCGGCGCATCTCCTCCCGGCCGGCCGCCACGCCGCCATTGCCGGCCGCCACCGCGACGCCGCTTCTTCTCCGGTCGGAGCCGCATCTCGCCGCCGCGGCCACCTCGACCGGATCCGCCCTCCTCGCCCCTCGCCGCCTCCTCCCTCACCGGCCGGCGCGCCACGCCGAGTCCGGCGACCCCTCCAACTCCGGCCGCCGTCGTCTTCAACCCCGGTCGACCTCGTTTTTCGCGCGCGTGAACAGTGCATCGGGCTAGATCTGGATCTGAGAAGATTCCGGTTGACTTTTCCCTCTCCCTCTTAATCTTTCATGCCATGTTTGACCTGCCATAACTTTGCATCCGTAGCTCCGATTTGGGCGTATGATATGTCAAAATCTTCGTCTCGCCGAGTACATCATTTCATTCCATTGCATCATTTGCATTTGAGGTCATCTTGGTGCCCAAAAATGCTGTTGGAAGGAGGCATGTTGAGTTAAACTACAGATCCGTTAATCCAACATGCACTTTTGTCATTTTTGCCATGTTTAATCCGTGCATGATATGCCTGTGCCCCTTTGGGATGAATTGTTAAGCATGTTGTCTTCTTTCCAGAGGTGCCTTCCATGTATTTTTAGGATTTGTGTGTTGTCTTGTGCAAGCTTGCGAAGAGGCCTACCTGAGATTACAGATTTCAGGGACTTAGTGATTTTCACCAAGTCTGAGCCGTTTTAGTTCACGATGCTTTATGTCCGGCTTGTTTCCTAGTGATCCGTGCCTCTTTTGAGGATGATCAGTAAGGGTGATTTGTTATGCTTGTTGTGCTTAATCCATCCATGTCTTTACTTGTTATGTTGGAGCACCCTAGGTTGACTCAATCAAGCTCAACTTTTGGATAGTTGCTGTTTTGGGCAGATCGTTAACTCTTTTGCGATTTTGCCGGAGTGATTGCTAGTGATCCACGCATACTATGCCATTGTTCTTGCCATGTCTAGCTAGCATTTTGTGCCTTATTAATGGATATATGCTTGCCGTGCCATGACCTGCACCGTAGTGAGAGCATCGAGCTCGTTTATATGCCTCCGTGAGTTATTATTTCAGCATGTCCCAGTTTTCACTAAGTCTGAAAACTGATTGTGTTTCATCGATGTTCGTGTGCTCGGTAGAGTATGTTGTGAACCCTTTTGGCCCCAGGTCATTTTGGGTGTTTTGTTAAGCTTGTTGAGTAGCTCCATGCTATGCTCTTACTTGCCATGTTCAGATTTTCCTTCATGTTGTTTTGCTGCTCCGAAGAGGGCATCGTGGTCTGAAATTTCAGACTAGCGTTAATTTCGCTGTCTGAAATCTGTTTTGCTTATTCAGTTTTGCCATGCTTGTTTGAAGCCCTTAATGGATGAATTTGCCTATGCCTCAGTCATGATGATTTGTTAAGATTGATGAGTACATCACTGCCATGCAATTTGTTTTCATGTTGGGTGGCTGTAGCATGTTCATTTTGTTGCATTTAGGAGGCATGTTGCTGCAAATCGCAGATCGGTTCGTTTAGTAAAACGCTTGCCATTTCTTAACCGTAGCTCCGATTGCCATGATCTTTATATCGTTTTCAGGGGATTTCTTCCCCTATATCCAGTGGCACACTTGGATTTCCAAGTTGAGGCCAGGTTCATGCATTTCCTGTTACATGTTGCATTCTTGCATCCCGCATCGCATCCCGCATAGCATATCATCTTGCATCTTATTGGTTGCCCTTGCACGTGGTTGATTGTATCCTTGTTGCTTGTTTGTGTTGTTGGGTAGATCCAGGAGACGAGTTCGCTAACGAGGAGCCCGTTGAGTTTGCTTTTGAGGATCCAGTCAATTCTGACAACTGTGCAGGCAAGATGATCACACCCTTGAAATCACTACTATCTTTGCTATGCTAGTTTGCTCGCTCTTTTGCTTTGCCAATGCTACGATGCCTACCACTTGCTTGTCAGCCTCCCAATTGCCATGATTGAGCCTCTAACCCACCTTTGTCCTAGCAAACCTTTGATTGGCTATGTTACCGCTTTGCTCAGCCCCTTCTTATAGCGTTGTTAGTTGCAGGTGAAGATTGGAGCCGTTCCTTGTTGGGACATTTATTTACTTGTTGGGATATCATTATATTGCTACGTTATCTTTGCTCACCTATATCCTTGGTAAAGGGTGGAAGGCTCGGCCTCTCGCCTAGTGTTTTGTTCCACTCTTGCCGCCCTAGTTTCCGTCATATCGGTGTTATGTTCCCGGATTGTTGCGTCCCTTACGCGGTTGGGCTATATGGGAACCCCTTGATAGTTCACCTTGATTAAAGCTTTTCCAGCAATGCCCAACGTTGGTTTTACCATTTGCCACCTACCCCTTTTTTTCCCTTGGGTTTCCGGAGCCCGAGGGTCATCTTTATTTTAGCCCCCCACGGGCCAGTGCTCCTCTGAGTGTTGGTCCGAACTAGAGTCCTGTGCAGCGCCCCCTCGGGGAAACCCGAGGTTTGGTTTTAGTTGTATGGAGCGCTCATCTGAGTGTGCCCTGAGAAAGAGATATGTGCAGCTCCTATCGGGATTTGTCGGCACATTCGGGCGGTGTTGCTGGTCTTGTTTTAACCTGTCGAATCATCTTGTTGTACCGGGATACCGAGTCTGATCGGTGGGTCCTGGGTGGAGGTCTATTCCTTCGTTGACCGTGAGAGCTTGTTATGGGCTAAGTTGGGACCCCCCTGCAGGGATTGATCTTTCGAAAGCCGTGCCCGCGGTTATGGGCAGATGGGAATTTGTTAATGTCCGGTTGTAGATAACTTGAACTTAATTAATTAAAATGAATCAACTGCGTGTGTTGCCGTGATGGCCTCTTCTCGGCGGAGTCCGGGAAGTGGACACGGCGTTGGAGTTATGTTTGCGTAGTCTGCTCTATTTAGTTCCCGCTCGTGCCTTGCCTTCTCTTCTCGCTCTCTTTTGCGAATAAGTTAGCCACCATATGTGCTAGTCGCTTGCTGCAGCTCCACTCACATTACCCCTTTCCTACCTATTAAGCTTAAATAGTCTTGATCGCGAGGGTGCGAGATTGCTGAGTCCTTGTGGCTCACAGATTATTATTACACCAGATGCAGGGACCGATGATACTCCTCCGGATGGCGCGTTCGAGCTGAAGTGGGAGTACGACGAGGACTCTCAGCGATACTATGTTTCTTTTCCTGATGATCAGTAGTGGTGCCTGCTCGGGGTTCGATTCAGGGATTAGTCGCATGTTGGGGAGTCTTTTCTATTTTGGCGCCGTAGTCGGGCCATGAGTGTTTGTATGATGAATGCTATTTATGTACCTTGATGTGACGTGGCGAGTGTAAGCCGACTATTATTATTATTACCCCCCTTTATATTTATATGTACATGGGTTGTGTGAAGATTGCCTCACTTGCGACTTATGCCTTCAATGCGATTATGCCTCTAAGTCGTGCCTCGACACGTGGGAGATATAGTCGCATCGAGGGTGTTACAAGTTGGTAATCAGAGCCTTCCCCGACCTTAGGAGCCCCATTGCTTGATCGTTTTTAGCAGCCGAGTTGTGTCTAGAAAAAAGTTTTGAGTCCTTTGGAATTATATATCGGAGAGTTTAGGAATTCTTTTTACTTCCCAGTCTCCTCATCGCTCCGGTAAGGCATCCTGACATAGAGTTTTGACTCTTCTCTTCTCAAATTTCACTAAAAAAATTTTTAGGATCACGCGAGTATCTTAGTTTTGTTCCGATGGTTTATGATGAGAATACTGTCTTGGTGCCTCCTGTCAGGGGTTTAGTGGAAGTGTCCCGGGGAGTTGAGCTCTGAGGTGTTGTCATCATAATTCTATCGTTGCAATTCTGGCTTACTTGAGATATGTGCGCGACATCGAAAATCTCCTTTATGCAGTTCGTTGGTGAGATAACCTCGACGCCACCCAGTACTGGGGCGGGAGTTCGGGAGTATCGCCATAACTTGTATAACGGATGCTTTTCGAAGGTTGAGATAGATGGTTTCCGAAGGTTTCTTGGTTATGTGTTGAAGGATGGATGCAGCTGGATGTAGGATTTGCTAGCTTGGGTGAGATATTATGCTTCCCCTGTATCCTCAACACCTGATTGCATAACCGGAAAGTTTCGGGAATTTCATAGGTGGGAATTCAAGTAGCCTTAGGATATCTTTCCAACAGATGTGTGATATGAAATTGGGGTTCGACGTCTAGTGGTTCGCCTATTCACGGTCGATTTTACAGTGGCCTCGTTGTGTCTTAAAGAGTCCTTGGCTATGTTGACTCGGGGACGCTTCGTATGTCATGTGCACTGCCTTGTACATGATGGTGCTGTACGGTCGAGCCCGTGTAGGTCCTACCACGAACACTTCGGACGAAATTTCTATCATGTGTTTGTTCCGGCTTATTCCGCAAGCCAACCCTTGGTTTATTTTGAGTTGTGGTGTTCGTTCTTCTCCGACGTCATATGTTGATTCCATCCCTCGTTGATGTACCTCTTCTACCTGATTCTTCGTGGCTTCGCAATTTTAGGAATATGTGACCACTTCAAGAGAAGTGCATTCGTTCATTTTGTTCGGATGTGAAGACTTATGTTGCAATTTTCATTCCGTTGGATTCACCTTCTATATTTCTCTATTTGTGTGCTAATGGTGGTCAACCTCTTCAGGATGGCTCCCGCTAAGAGCACCAGTCAGAACCAGAATCAAGATCCTCCGCCACCTCCGCCTCCTCCGGAAGCATGGCAGGCTGTGATGGCTGCTACTAATGCAAATACTCAGCTGATCATGCAAATCATCCAAGAGCGGAATCAAAGCAGTCAAGCGAACCAAGGCAGCAACCAGAACCAGTTTGCAACTCTGAATCAGTTCCTCGCAAATGGTCCAAAGACGTTCAGTAACTGCGGTGAGGCTACCGATGTTGATGATTGGTTAGTCGATCTGGGCAAGCATTTTGAATGTAGCAACGTCAGACCTGAAGATTTCGTCAAGTTCGCGTCTTTCCAGCTCAAGGATCAGGCCGCAGAGTGGTTTCAGCAGTACCGGGATTCCAGAGGTGGACGTTTGATCACTTGGGATGATTTCCGTCGTGATTTTCGAGCTCATCACATTCCTCAAAGTGTGACTGAAAGCAAACGTGAAGAATTCCGCAATCTGAAGCAAGGCTCTTTGTCTGTCTATGACTACAACAAGTTGTTCCAGAAGCTCGCCCGTTTTGCCAAGCAGGATGTTCCTGATGAGAAGAGCGTGATCTATCAGTTCAGGGGTGGTCTTCGTGAAGAAATTCAGCTCGCTCTTGTCCTCTTCGAGCCGCTGAGATACGATGAGTTCTACAACATGGCACTGAAGCAAGAGGCTGCTCAGCTCAGGTGTGATGCTTCCAAGAAGCGAGTCAGAGACACTTCGTCTTCGTCCTCTACTCAAGTGACCAAGCAGCAGAAGTATTGGCTTCTTCCTCCTCCGTTCCGTCAGCCGTATCAGCAGAAGAGCAAAGGTGGCAGTGGTTCGTCCCACCCACCCAACCCAGGCTTTCAGAACAAGACTTCGTCTCAAGCTCCAAGATCAAGTGCTCCGTACCACCGTCCGCTCTCAGAGGTCACGTGCAACAAGTGCCAACAGAAGGGTCACTACGCCAACAAGTGTTTCAACCAGAGGCGTCTTCCTCCTCCTCCTCCTGTCAGATCGGCAAGTACAGCTGTGGTCAAGCATAATCCCAAGCACGCCAAGGTCAATATGGTGAATGCAGCTCAAGCAGAGGATTCGTCAGATGTGATCATGGGTAACCTTCCTGTTAATGATATTCCTGCAAAAGTTCTTTTTGATACAGGTGCATCGCATTGCTTCATTTCCAAGCCTTTTGCATCAAAGTATGAGTGTGATTATCAGTATCTGCAAAGTGCCTTGCAAATTGTGTCACCGAGCAAGCAGATGACAGCTAACACCTGCGTTCCAGAGGTTACTATCACTTTGGGCGACTACAAGTTCCTTTCTTCTCCAATTGTTCTTGGCGATTCCGACATTGATCTTATTCTTGGGATGGACTGGCTCTCTAAACACAAAGCTCACCTCGATTGTGCAGCCAGGCAGATTCAACTGACTCATTCTTCTGAAGATGTCATTGTTTTTGCTGCTCGGGATAATACCATCCGGTTATTCTCTCTCAATGAAAAGGGTGAATTGGATGCTATTTCGCAGATTCTGGTTGTTTGTGAGTATCAAGATGTCTTCCCTGAAGAACTTCCAGGCATGCCTCCAAACCGGCCCGTTGAATTCGTTATTGAACTTGAGCCCGGTACGGAACCGGTGTGCAAACGGCCTTACAAGCTTGGCCCCGAAGAGTTGAAGGAGTTGAAGAAACAGCTTGATGTGCAAGAAAGAATGGGTCTCATTCGTCCTAGTACTTCTCCGTGGGGTTGTGGTGTTCTTTTTGTGAAGAAGAAGGATGGAACGGACCGACTTTGTGTTGATTATCGTCCATTGAACAAGAAGACCATCAAGAACAAGTATCCACTTCCCAACATTAATGAGCTATTCGAACAACTCAAGGGTGCCCAAGTATTCTCCAAGCTTGATCTCCGTATGGGTTATCATCAAATTCGCATTCGTGAACAAGATATTCCAAAGACGGCGTTCAGAACAAGCTATGGGTCATATGAATACACAGTTATGTCTTTTGGCCTCGCCAATGCTCCTCCGACGTTCTCTCGCATGATGAACTTCATCTTCAACCCCTACACCAACGACTTTGTTTTGGTCTATCTCGATGATATCCTGGTTTTCTCGAAGAACAAGGAAGATCATGCCAAACACTTGCGTTTGGTTCTTGACAAGCTAAGGGAACATCAATTCTATGCCAAGTTCTCCAAGTGTGAGTTTTGGCTCGATGAAGTTCTTTATCTTGGGCATATTATCTCTGCCAAGGGCATTTCCGTGGATCCTGAGAAGGTGTCTGCAATCATTAATTGGGAACCTCCTTAGAATGTGAAGCAACTCCGTAGCTTCCTCGGTCTTGCAAGTTATTGCCGAAGATTCGTTGAAAACTTCTCCAAGATCGCGAAGCCACTCTCAAATCTTCTTCAGAAGCACGTCAAGTACGTTTGGTCTCCGGAGTGTGATGTTGCTTTCAACGCTTTGAAAGAGAAATTGATCACTGCTCCAGTTCTAACTCCGCCTGATGAAACCAAGCCGTACGAGGTCTTTTGTGATGCCTCTCTCCAAGGTCTCGGTGCAGTACTGATGCAAGAGAAGAAAGTTGTTGCTTATACCTCTCGCCAGTTGAAGCCAAATGAGAAGAACTACCCCACTCATGATCTTGAGTTGGCGGCAGTTGTGCACGCATTGTTGACTTGGAGACATCTTCTCTTGGGAAGGAAAGTGGACATTTTCACTGATCACAAGAGTCTCAAGTACATCTTCACTCAGCCTAATCTCAACCTCAGGCAGACTCGATGGGTCGAAATGATTCAAGAGTACAATCCGAGTATCGAGTATACTCCAGGCAAGGCTAATGTGATTGCTGACGCTTTGAGCAGGAAAGCATATTGCAACAGTCTGATTCTCAAGCCTTATCAACCCGAGCTTTGTGAAGCCTTCCGCAAACTTAATCTGCAAGTTGTTCCTCAAGGTTTCCTTGCCAACCTTCAAGTTTCTCCTACCTTGGAAGACCAGATTCGCCAAGCCCAGCTTCTTGATGCTATGGTGAAAAAGGTGAAGATTGGTATTGCAAAGAGTCAGTCCAAGTACAAGTGCTACCGACTTGATGACAAGGACACTCTCTTCTTCGAGGATCGAATTGTTGTGCCCAAAGGTGAACTTCGTAAGGTGATCATGAATGAGGCTCATAACTCTCTCCTCTCCATCCACCCTGGGAGCACGAAGATGTATCAAGGCCTGAAGCAAATTTATTGGTGGACTCGAATGAAGCGCGAGATCGCTCAATTCGTGAATGAATGTGATGTCTGCAGAAGAGTGAAAGAAGAACACCAAAGGCCAGCAGGTCTCCTCCAACCTCTCGCCATTCCAGAATGGAAGTTTGACCACATTGAAATGGACTTCGTGACTGGGTTTCCTAAGTCCAAGCGTGGCAATGATGCTATATTCGTTGTCATCGACAAGCTGACCAAAGTGGCTCATTTCTTGCCTATCAAAGAGTCAATCACTGCAGCTCAATTGGCGGAGCTCTACACCTCCCGCATTGTCTCTCTGCACGGTATTCCTCAAGTGATATCTTCAGACCGTGGCAGCATCTTTACCTCCAAGTTCTGGGATTCTTTTCAGAAGGCCATGGGCACCAGCATTCGCTTCAGCACTGCTTTCCACCCTCAAACAAGCGGTCAAGTCGAGCGTGTCAACCAGATTCTTGAAGATATGCTCAGAGCTTGTGTTATCTCCTTCGGCATGAAGTGGGAGGATTGCCTTCCTTATGCTGAATTCTCGTACAACAACAGTTTCCAAGCAAGCTCCGGCAAGGCCCCGTTTGAAATTCTGTATGGTAGGAAGTGCCGTACACCTCTCAACTGGCCTGAAACCGGTGAACATCAGCTGCTGGGTAATGACCTGATCACAGAGGCAGAAGAAATGTGCAAGGTCATTCGTGATAACCTCAAAGCAGCCCAGTCTCGTCAGAAGAGCTACTATGACAGCAAGCACCGTGATTTGGCCTTCGAGATCGGAGACCATGTCTACCTCCGCGTCTCTCCTATGAAAGGGACTCGTCGCTTCGGTATCAAAGGGAAGCTTGCCCCAAGATACGTCGGGCCTTTCAAGATCGTCAGCAAGAGAGGCGACCTCGCCTATCAACTCGAGCTTCCTGCAACCTTTGCCAATGTTCATGATGTGTTCCACGTCTCGCAACTCCGTAAGTGCTTCAAGACGCCTGAGCGCACCGTCAACTTCGAGGACATTGAGCTCCAAGAAGATCTCTCCTACCGTGAGCACCCAGTTGCAATCCTTGAAGAGACTGAACGCAAAACTCGCAACAAGTCAATCAAGTTTCTCAAAGTTAAGTGGTCACACCATTCCGACCGTGAAGCTACCTGGAAACGCGAGGATCACCTCCGTTCTGAGTACCCGGAGTTCTTTCAGTCCTAGATCTCGGGACGAGATCTTTTCGTAGTGGTGGAGAGTTGTAACGCCCCACATGTAACCTTCCCCAAATGTACTCCGACTCTTGCCGTTTCCGGCATTAAGTTATATTTAATTCTCGGGTTCGGGTCTTTGCCTCCGTGTGTTGTTTTCGTTTTCATGCATCTCATATCATGTCGTCACGTGCATCGCATTTGCATACATGTTCGTATCATGCATTCGAGCATTTTCCCCGTTGTCCGTTTTGCATTCCGGCGCTTCGTTCTCCTCCGGTGGCCATTTCTAGCTTTCTTTCGTGTGTGGGGATTAAACATTTCTGGATTGGGCCGAGACTTGCCATGCAGCCTTGGTTTACTACCGGTAGACCGCCTGTCAAGTTTCGGGTCATTTGGACTTCGTTTGATACTCCAACGGTTAACCGAGGGACCGAAAAGGCCTCGTGTGTGTGCAGCCCAACACCCCTCCATTTTGGCCCAAAACCCACCAAACTCAGCTCCATCGTCTCGGTCGTTCGATCACGATCGTGTGGGCGAAAACCGCACCTCATTTGGACTCTCCTAGCTCCCTCTATGCCTATATATACACACCCCCTCCGAAATTCTCGTTTTCCTCTCCCTGAAACCCTAGATCCAGCTCCTCCGCGCGGCCGGACACGTTCGCCAGCCGCCGGACACGTCCGCTGCTCCGCCCGGTCCAATCACAGCACGCCACGTGGGCGCCGAGCCCCACTTCGCCGCCGCCGGCCCGCCAGGCCCGCGCGGGGCCCTCCCCGGCCCGCGCGCCCGCCGCCGCCCGTCCTCCGCGCCGCCTCCCGTCGTCCCCGCGGCCGGCGCATCTCCTCCCGGCCGGCCGCCACGCCGCCATTGCCGGCCGCCACCGCGACGCCGCTTCTTCTCCGGTCGGAGCCGCATCTCGCCGCCGCGGCCATCACCGGCGCCGCCCGCGGCCACCTCGACCGGATCCGCCCTCCTCGCCCCTCGCCGCCTCCTCCCTCACCGGCCGGCGCGCCACGCCGAGTCCGGCGACCCCTCCAACTCCGGCCGTCATCGTCTTCAACCCCGGTCGACCTCGTTTTTCGCGCGCGTGAACAGTGCATCGGGCTATATCTGGATCTGAGAAGATTCCGGTTGACTTTTCCCTCTCCCTCTTAATCTTTCATGCCATGTTTGACCTGCCATAACTTTGCATCCGTAGCTCCGATTTGGGTGTATGATATGTCAAAATCTTCGTCTCGCCGAATACATCATTTCATTCCATTGCATCATTTGCATTTGAGGTCATCTTGGTGCCCAAAAATGCTGTTGGAAGGAGGCATGTTGAGTTAAACTGCAGATCCGTTAATCCAACATGCACTTTTGTCATTTTTGCCATGTTTAATCCGTGCATGATATGCCTGTGCCCCTTTGGGATGAATTGTTAAGCATGTTGTTTTCTTTCCAAAGGTGCCTTCCATGTATTTTTAGGATGTGTGTGTTATCTTGTGCAAGCTTGCGAAGAGGGCTACCTGAGATTACAGATTTCAGGGACTTAGTGATTTTCACTTAGTCTGAGCCGTTTTAGTTCACGATGCTTTATGTCCGGCTTGTTTCCTAGTGATCCGTGCCTCTTTTGAGGATGATCAGTAAGGGTGATTTGTTATGCTTGTTGTGCTTAATCCATCCATGTCTTTACTTGTTATATTGGAGCACCCTAGGTTGACTCAATCGAGCTCAACTTTTGGATAGTTACTGTTTTGGGCAGATCGTTAACTCTTTTGCGATTTTGCCGGAGTGATTGCTAGTGATCCACGCATGCTATGCCATTGTTCTTGCCATGTCTAGCTAGAATTTTGTGCCTTCTTAATGGATATATGCTTTCCTTGCCATGACCTGCACCATAGTGAGAGCATCGAGCTCGTTTATATGCCTCCGTGAGTTATTATTTCAGCATGTCCCAGTTTTCACTAAGTCTGAAAACTGATTGTGTTTCATCGATGTTCGTGTGCTCGGTAGAGTATGTTGTGAACCCTTTTGGCCCCAGGTCATTTTGGGTGTTTTGTTAAGCTTGTTGAGTAGCTCCATGCTATGCTCTTACTTGCCATGTTCAGGTTTTCCTTCATGTTGTTTTGCTGCTCCGAAGAGGGCATCGTGGTCTAAAATTTCAGACTAGCGTTAATTTCGCTGTCTGAAATCTGTTTTGCTTATTCAGTTTTGCCATGCTTGTTTGAAGCCCTTAATGGATGAATTTGCCTATGCCTCAGTCATAATGATTTGTTAAGCTTGATGAGTACATCACTGCCATGCAATTTGTTTTCATGTTGGGTGGCTGTAGCATGTTCATTTTGTTGCATTTAGGAGGCATGTTGCTGCAAATCGCAGATCGGTTCGTTTAGTAAAACGCTTGCCATTTCTTAACCGTAGCTCCGATTGCCATGATCTTTATATCGTTTTCAGGGGATTTCTTCCCCTCTATCCAGTGGCACACTTGGATTTCCATGTTGAGGCCAGGTTCATGCATTTCCTGTTACATGTTGCATTCTTGCATCCCGCATCGCATCCCGCATAGCATATCATCTTGCATCTTATTGGTTGCCCTTGCACGTGGTTGATTGTATCCTTGTTGCTTGTTTGTGTTGTTGGGTAGAGCCAGGAGACGAGTTCGCTAACGAGGAGCCCGTTGAGTTTGCTTTTGAGGATCCAGTCAATTCTGACAACTGTGCAGGCAAGATGATCACACCCTTGAAATCACTACTATCTTTGCTATGCTAGTTTGCTCGCTCTTTTGCTTTGCCAATGCTACGATGCCTACCACTTGCTTGTCAGCCTCCCAATTGCCATGATTGAGCCTCTAACCCACCTTTGTCCTAGCAAACCTTTGATTGGCTATGTTACCGCTTTGCTCAGCCCCTTCTTATAGCGTTGTTAGTTGCAGGTGAAGATTGGAGCCGTTCCTTGTTGGGACATTTATTTACTTGTTGGGATATCATTATATTGCTACGTTATCTTTGCTCACCTATATCCTTGGTAAAGGGTGGAAGGCTCGGCCTCTCGCCTAGTGTTTTGTTCCACTCTTGCCGCCCTAGTTTCCGTCATATCGGTGTTATGTTCCCGGATTGTTGCGTCCCTTACGCGGTTGGGCTATATGGGAACCCCTTGATAGTTCGCCTTGATTAAAGCTTTTCCAGCAATGCCCAACGTTGGTTTTACCATTTGCCACCTACCCCTTTTTTCCCTTGGGTTTCCGGAGCCCGAGGGTCATCTTTATTTTAGCCCCCCACGGGCCAGTGCTCCTCTGAGTGTTGGTCCGAACTAGAGTCCTGTGCAGCGCCCCCTTGGGGAAACCCGAGGTTTGGTTTTAGTTGTATGGAGCGCTCATCTGAGTGTGCCCTGAGAAAGAGATATGTGCAGCTCCTATCGGGATTTGTCGGCACATTCGGGCGGTGTTGCTGGTCTTGTTTTAACCTGTCGAATCATCTTGTTGTACCGGGATACCGAGTCTGATCGGTGGGTCCTGGGTGGAGGTCTATTCCTTCGTTGACCGTGAGAGCTTGTTATGGGCTAAGTTGGGACCCCCCTGCAGGGATTGATCTTTCGAAAGCCGTGCCCGCGGTTATGGGCAGATGGGAATTTGTTAATGTCCGGTTGTAGATAACTTGAACTTAATTAATTAAAATGAATCAACTGCGTGTGTTGCCGTGATGGCCTCTTCTCGGCGGAGTCCGGGAAGTGGACACGGCGTTGGAGTTATGTTTGCGTAGTCTGCTCTATTTAGTTCCCGCTCGTGCCTTGCCTTCTCTTCTCGCTCTCTTTTGCGAATAAGTTAGCCACCATATGTGCTAGTCGCTTGCTGCAGCTCCACTCACATTACCCCTTTCCTACCTATTAAGCTTAAATAGTCTTGATCGCGAGGGTGCGAGATTGCTGAGTCCTTGTGGCTCACAGATTATTATTACACCAGATGCAGGGACCGATGATACTCCTCCGGATGGCGCGTTCGAGCTGAAGTGGGAGTACGACGAGGACTCTCAGCGATACTATGTTTCTTTTCCTGATGATCAGTAGTGGTGCCTGCTCGGGGTTCGATTCAGGGATTAGTCGCATGTTGGGGAGTCTTTTCTATTTTGGCGCCGTAGTCGGGCCATGAGTGTTTGTATGATGAATGCTATTTATGTACCTTGATGTGACGTGGCGAGTGTAAGCCGACTATTATTATTATTACCCCCCTTTATATTTATATGTACATGGGTTGTGTGAAGATTGCCTCACTTGCGACTTATGCCTTCAATGCGATTATGCCTCTAAGTCGTGCCTCGACACGTGGGAGATATAGTCGCATCGAGGGTGTTACAATGATTCAGCCGGAAGGTTTTGTCGATCCTAAGAATGCTGACAAGGTGTGCAAGCTCCAACACTCGATTTATGGGCTGGTGCAAGCATCTCGGAGTTGGAACATTCGTTTTGATGATATGATCAAAGTGTTTGGGTTTACACAGACTTATGGAGAAGCCTGCATTTACAAGAAAGTGAGTGGGAGCTCTGTAGCATTTCTCATATTGTATGTGGATGACATACTGTTGATGGGAAATGATATAGAATTCTTGGAAAGCATAAAGGCCTACTTGAACAAATGTTTTTCAATGAAGGATCTTGGAGAAGCTGCTTATATATTAGGCATCAAGATCTATAGAGATAGATCGAGACGCCTCATTGGTCTTTCACAGAGTACGTACCTTGACAAGATATTGAAGAAGTTCAAAATGGGTCAGTCAGAGAAGGGGTTCTTTCCTGTTTTGCAAGGTACGAGATTGAGCACGGCTCAATGCCCGACCACGGCAGAAGATAGAGAAAAGATGAGTGTCGTCCCCTATGCCTCGGCCATAGGGTCTATCATGTATGCTATGCCGTGTACCAGACCTGATGTAAACCTTGCCGTAAGTTTGGTAGGAAGGTACCAAAGTAATCCTGGCATGAAACATTGGACATCGGTCAAGAATATCCTGAAGTACCTGAAGAGGACTAAGGATATGTTTCTCGTTTATGGAGGTGACGAAGAGCTCGTCGTAAAGGGTTACGTCGATGCTAGCTTCGACACAGATCTGGATGACTCTAAGTCACAAACTGGATATGTGTATATTTTGAATGGTGGGGCAGTAAGCTGGTGCAGTTGCAAGCGAAGCGTTGTGGCGGGATCTACATGTGAAGCGGAGTACATGGCAGCCTCGGAGGCTGCACAAGAGGCAATCTGGGTGAAGGAGTTCATTACCGACTTAGGAGTCATACCCAATGCGTCGGGCCCGATGACTCTCTTCTGTGACAACACTGGAGCTATTGCCCTTGCCAAGGAGCCCAAGTTTCACAGGAAGACCAGGCATATCAAGCGTCGCTTCAACTCCATTCGTGAAAGTGTTCAAAATGGAGACATATATATTTGTAAAGTACATACGGACCTGAATGTGGCAGATCCGTTGACTAAACCTCTCCCTAGAGCAAAACATGATCAACACCAGAACTGCATGGGTGTTCGATTCATCACAATGTAACTAGACTATTGACTCTAGTGCAAGTGGGAGACTGTTGGAAATATGCCCTAGAGGCAATAATAAAATGGTTATTATTATATTTCTTTGTTCATGATAATTGTCTATTGTTCATGCTATAATTGTGTTATCCGAAAATCATAATACATGTGTGAATACATAGACCACAACACGTCCCTAGTGAGCCTCTAGTTGACTAGCTCGTTGATCAAAAGATAGTCATGGTTTCCTGACTATGGACATTGGATGTCATTGATAACGGGATCACATCATTAGGAGAATGATGTGATGGACAAGACCCAATCCTAAGCATAGCTCAAAGATCGTGTAGTTCGTTTGCTGTAGCTTTTCCGAATGTCAAGTATCATTTCCTTAGACCATGAGATTGTGCAACTCTCGGATACTGTAGGAGTGCTTTGGGTGTGACAAATGTCACAACATAACTGGGTGACTATAAAGGTACAGTACAGGTATCTCCGAAAGTGTCTGTTGGGTTGGCACGAATCGAGACTGGGATTTGTCACTCCGTATGATGGAGAGGTATCTCTGGGCCCACTCGGTAATGCATCATCATAATTAGCTCAATGTGACCAAGTGGTTGATCACGGGATCATGCATTACGGTATGAGTAAAGTGACTTGTAACGAGATTGAACGAGGTATTGGGATACCGACGATCGAGTCTCGGGCAAGTAACGTACCGATTGACAAAGGGAATTGTATACGGATTGATTGAATCCTCGACATCGTGGTTCATCCAATGAGATCATCGAGGAGCATGTGGGAGCCAACATGGGTATCCAGATCCCGCTGTTGGTTATTGACCGGAGAGTCGTCTTGGTCATGTCTGCGTGTCTCCCGAACCCATAGGGTCTGCACACTTAAGGTTCGGTGACGCTAGGGTTGTTGAGATATTAGTATACGGTAACCCGAAAGTTGTTAGGAGTCCCGGATGAGATCCCGGACGTCACGAGGAGTTCCAGAATGGTTCGGAGGTGAAGATTTATATATAGGAAGTCAAGTTTCGGCCATCGGGAAAGTTTCGGGGGTAATCGGTATTGTACCGGGACCACCGGAAGGGTCCCGGGGGTCCACCGGGTGGGGCCACCTATCCCGGAGGGCCCCATGGGCTGAAGTGGGAGGGGAACCAGCCCCTAGTGGGCTGGTGCGCCCCCCTTGGGCCTCCCCCTGCGCCTAGGGTTGGAAACCCTAGGGGTGGGGGGCGCCCCACTTGGCTTGGGGGGCAAGCCACTCCCTTGGCCGCCGCCCCCCCTTGGAGATTGGATCTCCTAGGGCCGGCGCCCCCCTAGGGACCCTATATATAGTGGGGGAGGGAGGGCAGCCGCACCCTAGCCCCTGGCGCCTCCCTCTCCCTCCCGTGACACTCCTCCCTCTCCCTGAGCTTGGCGAAGACCTGCCGAGATCGTTGTTGCTTCCACCACCACGCCGTCGTGCTGCTGGATCTTCATCAACCTCTCCTTCCCCTTGCTGGATCAAGTTGGAGGAGACGTCTTCCCAACCGTACGTGTTTTGAACACGGAGGTGTCGTCCGTTCAGCGCTAGGTCATCGGCGATTTGGATCACGGCGAGTACGACTCCATCAACCCCGTTCTCTTGAATGCTTCCGCGCGCGATCTACAAGGGTATGTAGATGCACTCCCCTCTCCCTCGTTGCTAGATGACTCCATAGATTGATCTTGGTGATACGTGGAAAATTTTAAAATTCTGCTACGTTCCCCAACAGCAAGTCACACCCTCATTTGTTTTCTTGTATCGTGCTATCGTCATAATGACATGGGAACTTTCAGTTCCCATTGCCCAAACCTTACATAATTGTATGTGTGCACTCTTTTAATTGGATCGGGCACTTTTTTATACCTTGAGGGTTGTACCAATCGGAGCGCCATCCTATTTTTGCAGACACTCCTGACCTCTCTCTCTCTCTCTCTCTCTCTCTCTCTCTTCTTTTATGTGTGTCTAGGCGCCAACACTTGACGTGGTTAAACTCAATTAAGAGGAAACAACAATAATGAACGAGCATTTGTAATCTGTACCATGCAAGTCGGCCCCCCATAGTGTTCTTGTATCGTTGTATCGTCATAATGACACGGAAATCTTCATTTTCCATTGCCGAAACCTTACACAATCGTATGTGCGCACTCATTTAATTGGACCGGGCACTTATTAATACCATGATAGTTATACCCATCAGAGCACCCTCTTGTTTTTGTTGGCGTGCAATGTGCCGACGGTACTGGGACGTGGGTGACCCACTGCCTTGGGGTGAATTGCACCTGCCGGATGGGTGTCACCTCAACCCTGAGTGGGTGCCAGTCCAACCATCCCAACCAGCGTACACGTTTGTCTTCTCGGGATCTACCACCGACAAGTCCTTCTCCCTCTAGACATACTCTGGGACCTGAGGTACACCATTGAGTCACCAATATGAGACAATTGCTTCCGGGATGAGCACGTCATGCGGTGGAGTCATTCTTTGCTTCCCATGCCGCGCGTTCTCCTAGCCCACCACAATTCGCGCGTGCTCATAGGCCACCTCATGGCACGTGCACCCTCGACATCACCGTCCCCACCAACATGTCCACCTATAGCCATGGAGGAAGAGGAGAACGAGGTCTTGAAGAAGGTGCTCAAGGACTCTAAACTCGACGAACTGAAGGAGTTGAAAGGCCTGGCGATGCGGTTTGGTTTTTCAGCCGTTGGTCTGGAATCTAGCGCTCGTGGGATAGTCTTGGTCGTAGACATTGACAGTGACCTACACGTCGGGCTTTGTTTTGTCCCCGACCGTGTGAGTCGGCGCAGATCCGCTCATAGCGTTAGCTGGGAAGACCAACACATTACTAGTGTAGTACAAATTTTTACAGGCATCAATTTATTAGGAACACCATCAACAAGCCATGGTCAACGTATTGAGCACCGTTACAATATGACTATCACAAAAAACTTTGTGATGGGATTTAAGATTTTCTTTTATCGAATAGAATTTATGATTTTGAGGCTGAAAGCAATATTTATTTTTGGCTAACATGTTATGGAAGGTGTTGGTTGCCCCATGAAACAAATCTTTTTACGAAGTTAGGCGAACCAGCGTGTTAACAACGTCATTATAAGGTACTTCCTCCATACCAAAATATAAGGCACACTCAACTTTGCACGGTATTTTGACGCATAGCTTTGACCACTAATATGTATCGAAGTATATGGATTGAACATTCATAAATAGCATAGTTTTTTGCAGGGTGCATAGTCGTATTTGTCTTGCAATTTTTTTGATATATCCGTATAATAATTTTATAGACATATGATAGATATAAATCATAATCAAAGTTATGCAACAACGAAGACCAGAAAAGTCAACCGATGCCTTATAGTTTGAAAAGGAGGGTGTAGAAAAATGGTAGAAAACCTTAAAACGTTGTTCGTCCAAACGCGGGTTTTTTTCAATAGTACAATGGTCAACAATGTCCACAGGTCAAAATCCAAGACCAAGAGAAGCATCAAAAGAAAAATCTCCACGCCCCTTAAAACGTTGTTCGTCCAAACGCGGGTTTTTTGCAGCGCAGCGCGAGGATTTTGTCGACCACCCAAGTGAGTTTTTCAGCTGCAGCTTAATGTGTCAGTTTTCATGTCATCTAAAAATATGCGATCATTGTGTACAGAGTTCTCGGCGGTAGATGTGGCGACAGGTGAAGTACCCATGGATCCCATCTCCGCTAGAACCAATAGCCAGATACCTTCAGATCACCCATCAATCCACGTGGATCTTGTTGAAAACAGAACGGCAGCAGACTAGCGACGCCGACCATGCCGGGAAACGATGGATGGATAAGACGGTAGAGGTAATCATCTCAATACCAGTATCTGCAGTTCTGCATCGTTTTTCAGATACGTTTTGCCTGAACTCTTATCACTAATAACTCTGTTCCTGACAATTTAATCCTTTTTCAGAGCCATGTGTTGCGCGGAGGTGGATTTATTCACCACGAATACATAAGGAACATTTTTGTTGGTAGTCATATCACACACGACGTCAACAGATGTCCAATGGTATCTCTCTCTAAACATTATTATACACGCAAGGAAGTATGACCTGTTCTGACCATTATCACAAACATTTTTCAGATAGTATTACCAGTGGCACACAATCATTCCTGGTCCACATACATTTTTGACTTCCCAAGGAGAAGGACAACAATCCCCGACCTGATGATAAACAACGGAGACAGACTAGTAGATGAAATCCGCAATGAGCATATCAAGTTAGCCGCGCACTAATGGATTGTATTGCAGAATTCTTCGATGGATGGGCACCAAAGACAAAAGGATGGCAGAATTGGTTCCCCAAACTGACAACTGGACCTTGGGTTTGCAGCATGTCATTTCTAACGCGCCCTAGTAGTTGTTTCAGTCTCTTTTGTAAAAAAATAGTTATCTTACAAACAATAAATCAATGCGGGGCTTCTAGCCGTGTACTAGCACTTCACTTCGCAAGGAAGTGGATGGGTACGAAATTACAGAGGACTCTATCGCCTGTAAGTTTTCAGAAGAAAAAAGACAGAACAATATCTTTGTTCTTTGTGGTGTGAATAAGTCCACTTATCAATGGTATTTATTGAAAAATGCAGCTAGGGGATGAAATCGACCAATATCGGATGATGCTTCTCTATGAAGTTCTTGGGTTAGACTGTAACATTGGACAACTACCTGCTAAATTCAAGTTATGCCAGAATGAACCTTGAAGAGAGGAAGCAACTGTTTGATTTAATATAGCATAACATGAAAGTGATGATGATATCTGAACTACCAGAAATAATCCGTGCAATCATGGAGATCCTAGATGGCACACACTGTATCTTTATTCACCATCAACGTCTATGTCTTTTATATTTCTAGACTAAGGAATTGTAATGTGCTTGTCACATCACTAGGAGCTGATTTTATTTAAGACTTCTAGACCGTATGAAGGCCCATTTAAATTTTATGAAATGATCGGGACCAGCCTCTACATATTTCTTATATAGTCTAAATCATGCATAACTACTGAATACTGCATACTAAATAACGGGAGAAACAAAACGACAATAAGAGCATAAATGTAAAAAAGTACATGATCTGCCCAATATAAGTTACATCCATCACATCAGTCAGAAAATGTCTTAAGATAAATGAACAAAATACAAATTGATAGATTGAACCTCGTTTCATGGAAAGATTCTCACTCCATGACGAATAGGAGCACTAGCCGTTGAATGAGCACTTGGAGTGATCTTAATCGATGGTGGTGAAGAGATTCCCAATAGCCACATGAGCTCCGATGACAGCCGTAGAAAGAATGTGATTTTCAGATGTCATGACATTGAAGTGGTACATAGACGGCACGAGATGTTAACATAACTAGGTACTTACCTAAGTTGATCTTCGTCGACACCAGTTTCAGACCTTATCAAAGAAAATGACGCGCCGTTTTCAAGATCTCTATTAGAAACCAAACGGTGAGATAACAAAATAAAAAATATAGCAATATGTATATTAGTGGATCCCCTGGCTGCTGTGTCAATTACATTATCCCGGGGTGATAGAATACCCGAAGTACAGAGTCAAACAGCGAGTTGCCCTGTTATGTAGTGAAATACACTCCTGTGGAACCACTGAAGCAGCCTCTTGCCAATCCCTATCTGCTTGACGTAGCCTAGTCTGAATAAAAATGATAGAATAAATTGTGTAGATACATACGGATTTCAAACATGACGATCTTGACAATACATTTAAGCACACTCGCCTGCTTTCTCAGATACAAGTGAACGTAGATGCAAGAAAGGAAGTGGTGCGTGATGTCGTTGTAGTTGGTGACGATGTTGCAATATCATTTTCATTACACATGGCCAGCTGAATGAACTTCATTTTCAGCGAATTACTGCATAAGTGGTCACAGCATACTAAAAGAACTGTACCTGACGGAGTATACGCGTATGTGCATGTCATGAGTACGGCCCCTCGTACCTCCATTCAGAACAAAATAATCACCATTCCTGCGATTGAGAAAAATAATCAACAGATAATTTAAATGTGCCAACGATCATAATAGTAAGAACGTGGACATTATTCAGTGAAAAATATACTTAGTAGTGTCCATGGAACGCATGAACTCGGCCTACACTGACCTGGAAAGAACGATTTTTTATGAGATTAGACCAAGGAAGATATTTCTTTTGAAACATAATTAAATAGTTCAAGCAACTCTTGCTAGTATTTTCTTAGCAAAAAATGAAGTACCTTTCACTATAGGATACTAAGAAGGTGCCAAACTCTTGCTAGCATATGCATTAGATGAACGGTATCTTTCACACTAAAACATGCTAAAAATAGACCGTCATGTGTGGAACCTTTGACTACTAGCTAAGCAACAAAACCTAGACAGTAGGTCTTCTCAAAATAGCGCAAGCTCTTCAACCAATGCCGGAAAGCATCTGCCCCCATTCCGTGTATAAATCTGCCATGACAGGTTATAGGTTGCCATTTTCCATCCACATCCTGATAAAGACCCCCACATGCTTTCCTCTTATGTAAATCCGATCCTTAATAATGCAAGAATTCAGAACCTTATCCATCCTAAAGTTCGGATCTCGATGCAAACCAAGGGTTCCAATAGCACTCTCTACTGCTAGTGATGATAGGAAAGCTGTTCTCTCTTTATATATATATAAGACAATATTATTTTAATCTTGAAATTAGAATAGTTATTTGAATCACAGTCAGCCCTATAAGGGCCCGACCGCATCTTACTGAGATCGGGCGAGCAAAAGAAAAAACCCAAACGCCCCGCCCCGCTTATCCCCTTGTCGCTCCACCACCACCCCCGACCTCTGGCCGCCGCCCACCCTGCTCCGGCGCGCCTCCCACCCCCGCCTCCTTCCGGGCACTCCGCCGGCCCCGCCTCCTTCCAGGCGCGCCGCAGGCCCCGCCTCCTCCTGGCGTGCTGCCACCCCCACCTCTTCCAGCGCGAGGTCGCCGCCACCGCCTACTTCCTGGCGTGCCGCCAATCCCGCCCCCTTCGGCGCGAGGCCGCCGCCCCCACCTCCTCCTGGCGCGCCGTCGCCCCCCTGTACCTGACGCGCCCCCCCGCTGCCGCCGGCCCGCACCCCGCCGCCCCGCACCTTCCCGTCGCGCGCCTCCCAACACCGGGGCACCGCCGCCCACAGGTTCTGTAGATGCTGACCTGCCACTGCACCGCCGCTGCAACCTGCTGCTCACTCTTCCTCGCACATGTGTCAGCAACACAAAAGTGGGTCGCTGCAGTCCACCTCCTGCTACAGCAGCAGGACGACTCCTTCAGGACGCATCTCACACTCATGGAGGCGGTGCTATCTCCGGCGAGCTCCTCCATCCCTGAGCGCGATGCTTCCACTACTGCGTCCTCCTCACGTTCCCTTCCCCATCCTTGTGTGTGCCTATTTCGATGTGGAAGATTCCATCAACTAGTTCGCATCACGTATTAGGGCACGGCCATAACATGCTAGCAATATTATGCTTTGGCTGCTAGTAATGTGTTTGTGCTAATGTCTAGTAGGAACTCTAGTTGTACTGATAAAAGAGAACCAAACCATCATATAAGGGAAAAGTCACATCTCTCTATCTTTGATCTCTCTATGATACAGATATGGACGTATATGCAATTAGTAAAATTCCTCTTTTATATTGCTTGTTCATTAATCATTCATGCATCGTGTCCTAAAAGAAATACAGTGTGCTCTGTTTGAAAAAGCATGTGGTCAGCACATGTTTGTTATTATATGGATCTAAAGGTTTAACAAACAAACACATTCAGATTTCTCTTTATTCGTATAAACGTTGGAGTGAGGTAGCGCTTATTTCCTATATAGCTGCTCATTTTGGATGCTGTTTTAACAATCAGGCTAGGGAGGCGGTGAGCGTGGGTGGGCTGGCCAAACCTTCCCTCCACTGGGTCAACCGGCAGCGTCGCCCACCACCGTACTGTCCTACGGCAACGGCCCCAACCTGGGCAGGCGTGCTTTCTGCGACATGCTCCTGCACATGGATGTCTTGGTGAGGTAAAAACTTATGTTAACTTAACTTAGCTACCTCAACTGATTGAACTGCAGGGTTGTGTGCAGTCTGATGTGGTGCTAGTGTTTGATTAATGCAATTTGGAAGAACTTGCGTCTCTAAAATTCAAACTCTGCATTTTGGTGTATTCTTATTTAGAAGTTCAGGTCATCATAAGTTGCTTCGGTTTAGCTAGTTACTGTTGTGAAAAAGTTCAGCTCATCATATTTGAACATCGAAAGAAGAGCTGCTATAGTCTCCTGCTATATGCTTGTTATATTCCTAAATAGTACAGGCTCAACCAAAGCAAGTAGTTATAGTCTCCTGCTATATGCTTAAATAGTACATTTTTCTGTATTCTTGTTCGGAAGTTCAGGTCATTCAAAGAGACCAAATAGTACAGGATCAACCAAATAGTGAAAAGTCTACTAGAGTCGAAAAAATATAATGACACAAAAATGCAACTCTGCACTTTCCTCAAAATGGTCATCATATTCTTAAGAAGATCGGGTTGCACTATTTGGTTGAGCTAGTACTACCAGACTGAACAAATTGCAGAGTTGGATTTTAGAGCCTGGACATTTTCAGACATTTTCAAAAGTGGTCAATTGAACCTGAACCAAAAAGATTGACCTGAAATTCGTTTGGGCTAGTTACTACCAGACTGAAAAAATTGTAATAGGTGGATAAGTGGTATTGTACTATTTTCTATTGTGTGGTAATGCTCGTACCCCATGGCCATGGTAGGTTCAGATGTTGTGCTCTTCTTTTCTAGCTGATTCATGTTCTATTTTGTAGCTTTAATGATATTCTATACACTGATGGCGAGAGTTCAACCATGGCTATACGCCAAGTTCTACTATGGCTATATGTCGGCCATCGTGAAGTCCTACTATAGCTATATGCCAAGTTTAATTATGGTTGTATGCATGTGCTTCCAGGCTACTATTGAACGTGTCTTGGCCTCCATTTTTACGGATTATAGTCTCCTGCTATATGCTTGCTTTTGCTATCAGCATGTTCATGCAAGTGCCTCTGAATAATCTGAAATTTAAACTTGTACCTAAAACTGAACTTCTACCTCTTTGCTACAGGTGCGGTCATCGGAGTCCTTTAAGCGCTTGCACTAGTGCTTCTAACTTGTCCATGAAGGCACTGCATGGTGTGCCACCTCCTGTCTGCCGCCGCAGCTGCCATGTGTCCTCGCGACCTCTGCGGCCAGTCACCAACGCCCTATGAGTGCGCCCTAAGTGTGGCATGGGGAACATGCTAATGTGTGTGTTTCTGCACTGGTGTGTGCGTGCATGCTCACGTTTATGCGTGCACTGGGTGTGCTGCTTGTGTGCTGTGATGTATGTTGTGTAGATTTTTTATGAAGTTCATGTTGTGAACCCAACTTAATTAGAACACAAAAGTTTAGATCGCAGCTGCTTTGAATTATGTAGTGTTTCTAAATAGCTTCTTGTCTGAAGTTCAGTCGTACATGTGGGTGCAAGAAAGTTAGTGTCGGAGCCAAAAAAACTGACTTTGAGCAACTGTTGGGTATTTATATAAAAACGTTGTGTGTAGCAATTCGTTGTGTTTATTGAAAAATGAAAAGACAGAAGTTCAACATGCAAAACTTTCACAGTCCAATTGGTATTAAGAAGGCAGAAGTATAAAACAACAGTGAAGTTCACTAAAAATGCAACTTTTCACATTGCAAAGAAACAATAATTAACTTCTCAGTGTACAATTTAGTTTTTGTTTCTCTTTTCCAAAAAATAGGAATAGAAGTAATATGTGGAAGCTATTTGTGTTTATGTCTCAAATTAGAATAATTAGAAGAATTGCCTCTATATGTGCTGTGTGTTACACACCTTTCCGAATCAAAAGAGATTAGATTCATCCGTGAGTAAGGTAGGTACAATTATTTTAAAACAGTTCAATTGCTCGATAGATGTATGTCCAGAAAAATAAAAGATATTTCAACACAATATAAACCCATGAGATTGCAAAAAAAAAAAAAAACTTTGGAGTTAAGTGGATGAGAACCAATAAGTTCATATATGAAACCTTGGGAGTTCAAAAAAAAGTTAAAAAGGTCCGATGTTTGTTGCGAAGCTAGGATTTTCTTCATTACTAATGAATAAATCAAGAAGTTCAAATTAAAAAAGGATGAGCGGTTCGATGTTTATTATGAACCTAGAATTTTTTCCGTTACTAAAAGAAATAATACCAACAAGTTCAAATTAAAAAATCGAGCAATTTGATATTTCTTTGAAAACTCGAATTTTTCCGGTTAGTAAAGAATAAAACCAATAAGTTCAATTCAAAATAACGAAGAAGTTCAACTTTTAAAAGAAGAGTAGTTTGATATTCATTTAAAAACTCAATTTTTTTGGTTACTAAAGAATAAGACCAACAAGTTCAATTCAAAGTAACGAAGAAGTTCGATGTTTCTAACAAAACTCCAATTTTCACATTTCTAAAAACTCCAATTTTAGGTGAGCCCAATTTTTGTATGGATGTGTTGTGCATGTGCTTGTGCGTAGTACATTTAATAGAACAAAAAAACTATTATGGGTGCCCTCTAAATGTTTGTCCTATTGCTTATGAGAATTGACCCGAATTTTCCTATTGTTTTTGCACATGTTGGATTCAAGGGAAAATGTGTATAAAAAGGTGTGATTTCAGAAGTTCAGGTGTAACGAACATCGAAGTTCAAACCAAAAGAATGTAAACAAAAAAATCATGGAATTCAAAAGAATAAAAACTATCGAGTTTCATGAAAAAAATAGCACGCGAAGTTCATGTTTCAGAAAGTTCGAAGTTCACGTGTACCACATACAGAAGAAAAATGATCAAATGAAAAAAGGGACCGCCTAGGCCATTTCACCGAAAAGCAAAAAATGCATAAAATGTCACGACAAAATTCTATAAGAAGTTCTAATTTAAAAGCCGAAGTAGGTCAACGTTAAAGAAAATGAAGTTTTTAATATCTAAAAGAAAATTTTGGAAGTTCAACAAATTTGTGCAAGAAGTTAAAAAAATTAGTTGAAAAATATTTATAACGGATTTTCCCCGTTTATAAAAAAAATCAGAGAAGTTCATATTAAAAAGAGGAGCATTTCAAAAGATTGTATAAAAACTGATTTACTCAAAATATATAAAGGTGAAGTTCAAATTGAAATAATAGAGATGTTCGGAGTTTATTAAAACCTACGATTTACCTATTCGAAAAATAAAAAAACACAACACCATTTTTTTGCACTTTTAGAGACAACTCATAAACGAAAAATGGTTGCTGGAAGTTCAAGTGCTCGGCGAGGAAAAGTTCAAAAAATTCTTGTAAGAGAGGTTCACCGTGTATTTAGATGTCCAAAATACATAAAAAAAATATGTTGTTTTTTGTGTTTTAAAATAGTTCTCTCAAACCAGAGAGAAGTTCAAAGTGATAATAGCCGGAAGTTCACGTACTACATGGTGTGTATTTCATATAAGAAAAATACAATAAAGTGAAACAGAGTGAAGTTCAAACGGACATGCCCTAGAAGTTCAACTACTTCACGTAGTGTAAAAAAACAGCACATCAAAAACAGAGTGAGGTTCAAACAGACATGCCCGAGAAGTTCAACTACTTCACACAGTGAGTTTCCATTCGCAATGAAGGCAGAAATCATGATCTCGTCATTTCTCTAATTTACTTCAAAACGATAGGAATATCATTTGTGTAAGTTCAAGTCCTCGGTCGGAGAAAGTTAAAAAAATATTGTGAGAGAGGTTTGTACAAAAAGAATATCATTTGTGTAACACTGACGAAATGGATGAGAAAATTACAAACAAAAAACGTCACATAAGTTCAACGTGAAAACAATAGGAAGTTCGACTACTATAGTGAATGAATTTGAGATGAAAAACTTTTAAAATCATCGCGAGTATGCAAAAACGATCAACACGGGAAAGTTATGTGCTTACATCAGCTTTCCACCGGTATATCACTTGCTCAATTCCGGT